>CM066569.1:0-4957500 GCA_033816785.1 Picus viridis | reverse complement strand
CTTTAGCTGATTGGAACTGCTGCTGCCACAGGGCTTAATTGAGCATGAAACTCCCTAGTGGGCTCGACCCAAACTTGCTGATGAATGAGTTTTCATTTGAGAAATGTGTTTTTGACAGTGAAATGTGCTTGAGTGTCAGTTTATTAACCTGTCACCTGAAAAATATGAACTGATTCCTATCAGAACAGCTTGGTTATCCTTCTTTATGCTTTGTTTTGATCTATATGAGAAAGTCTCAGCTTTCAGTTTCAAGATCTTCTCGTGCATCTATGTGCATAGGTATTTTGTAATGCATAGTTTATATTGTATTAAGAGTTTGGGTAGTATTAAACCAAAACACCTAAGAAGTTGTCTTGAATGTTTTAAAATCAACTCAGCTTGGCTGCATCAAATAACAGAGTTTCCTTAAGTTTAAGACAATACCTTTGTTTTGCAAGGATGTGTATTATCATCTGCCAAGCTTTGCTCAGTGCTTTGCTCACTTTGTACTTCTGTCTCCTTCCTAGGCTAATTCTTTAGCAGTTCCATTTTCAAAGAGATGAGTTTCAAGAAAGTAAGACAGGAATTTATCTTCCTGCATTGGATCAGACTCACAGGAAAGGAGCAGGAACAAGCACCTCATAAACCTGGAAGTTTTGCCATTGCTGAGACCTTGATTTTCTTTGCTCTGAAGGGGAGGAGATGTGTATTTTTGCATGCATCAAGGCAGCTGCTGCTACAGGTGCACTGAATCTTCCAGATGGAGGAGGAGGATTCCCCCCATCTGTGCACCTCCTCAGTGCCAACCTTAGTTATCTAAGATTGGAGCAAAGTTCTTGAATTTAGCTATAGTGTGATGGGCCTCATTGCTCCATAGTAGCTGGAATCAGTTCCATGCAGGATGACTGTTGTTTTAAAGCTGAGATGTGGGTAGTATTGTTCCTTCACCTATAGGGAGCCATGTGTACAGCTGAGTGTGCACATTGTGTGCAAGCCTACCCAGAGTAAAATGAGAGAATCACAGAAATGATAGGGTTTGAAGGGACCTCTGGACATCACCCAGTCCAACCCCCACTACCAAAGCAGCAGACCTGGCACAGCTTGAGACTGTGTCCTCTTGTTCTGGTGTTGGTTGCCTGGGAGAAAAGACCAACTCTCACCTGGCTACAACCTCCCTTCCAGTAGTTGTTGAGAGCAATGAGGTCTCCCTGAGCCTCCTCTTCTCCAGACTAAACAACCCCAGCTCCCTCAGCCTCTCATCACAGGGCTTGTGCTCAAGGCCTCTCCCCAGCCTCGTTGCCCTTCTCTGGACACCTTCAAGTGTCTAAGTGTCTCAATGTCCTTCTTAAATTGAGTGGCCCAGAACTGGACACAGGACTCAAGGTGTGGCCTAACCAGTGATGAGCACAGGGCACAATGACTTCCCTGCTCCTGCTGGCCACACTATTCTTGATGCAGGCCAGGATGCCGTTGGCTTTCTTGGCCACCTGGGCACACTGCTGGCTCATGTTCAGCCAGCTGTCAATCAGTACCCCCAGGTCCCTTTCTGTGCTGTTGCATCCAGAGGGAAATGTTAGACTTGTATATTACCAAGAAAACATGACATTTCATGGCATGTGCTGTCTTTGTGGACAGGCAGACTAGGAAGTGTGTCTATCTCAGTCTGTCATTCCTATGGAGAGGGTAGTGAGGGGATGGAAAACTCATGTGTGGGTGGGTGCTTTGGTCATGAATTTCTACTGATAGTTAGGCAGTTTTAAGCTCTGTGCAATGGCTGTTGTTGAAAATCAAATTCCCTGCTGTTTCTAGTTCAGTTCCAGGTTCAACCAAATTGTCCAGTCCCAGTGGAAGACCAGCAACAGTTTTGCAGAGAGCAGTTAAAAGATTTTGATGAGGTTACTTTAGCAAAAGACTGAAGGCCAGTTGGCCAAACACTCTGCTATGTGAGAAATATCCCTGGAGAGCTGTTATCCAGTGCTGACAGATGGGCCCTCAGTTCCTTGGTGCTCTTGGTGAGGAGCTCTGAGTTATGTCCCTGGTAGATGTACCCTTATTAGATTAGTGAAATAGAACTTCTGTTTCCCCCTTCACACTCCCTCTTCCCCAGCAGGACTTTGATGTAAAGAGTGGGTGTTAGAGGCAAGGATTGCCCTTCTCCTCAGGGGGATGAGGTAATTTCTATGCCCAGTCCTGCTGCTTTTCATTACCCTCAACAACTGAACTGAAGATTTCCTTGTAAAGGAGTTTTGGTCTGTGTTTTAATTTAATTTCTGCTTTCTTTATCATAGAAGAACTGTGTCAAGGGCTGAGAACTATGTCAAGAAGAACTTGTCAAGGGAGGTGATTCTCCCCCTCTACTCAGCCCTGCTGAGACCCCACCTGGAGTACTGCCTCCAGTTCTGGAGCCCCTATTACAAGAGGGATGTGGACATGCTGGAAGGTGTCCAGAGGAGGGCCACGAGGATGATCAGAGGGCTGGAGCACCTCTCCTGTGAGGACAGACTGAAGGAGTTGGGGCTGTTCAGTCTGGAGAAGAGAAGGCTCCGAGGTGACCTCATTGTGACCTTCCAGAATCTGAAGGGGGCTCCAAGAAGGCTGGGGAGGGACTTCTCAGGCTCTCAGGTAGTGATAGGACTAGGGGGAATGGAATGAAGCTGGAGGTGGGGAGATTCAGGCTGGACATGAGGAGGAAGTTCTTCCCCATGAGAGTGGTGAAGCCCTGGCATGGGTTATCCAGGGAGGTGGTTGAGGCCCCATCCCTGGAGGTGTTTAAGCCCAGGCTGGATGAGGCTCTGGCCAGGCTGATCTAGTGTGGGGTGTCCCTGGCCATGGCAGGGGGTTTGGAACTAGCTGATCCTTGTGGTCCCTTCCAACCCTGACTGATACTATGATACACAGGAGATCTTCTTCACTTTTACTTAGCAGGCTGAAATTAAGGGATTAGATTGTGGAATTGTAGAATTGTTTTGGTTGGAAAGGACCTCCAGGATCATTGAGTCTGACCATCAAACCAGCACCACAATGGCCATTAGACCATGCCCACACATTTCCTGAGCACCACCAGGGATGGTGATTCCACCATCTCCCTGGGCAGCCTGTTCCAATGCCTGACCACTCTTGCAGGAAGGAAATTTCTCCTACTGTCCAATTGTTTTCCTAATAACCAACCAAACACCATGGGGGGAATAAACAGGGAGAAACTGCATGAACAAAGCAGAAGAAAACAACCCCCAAAATGATAATTAATGTATTTCTTTTGACTGAGAACTCTAAACCACACCAAAATAAATAAATAGACTATTAAATTAGCTGTGATTAGTTCTGCTTCTGTGTGTTAGTTCCTGCTTGTCTTTTTCTTTCAGCCTGGTCCAGGAAATGAATCCAAATTAATTCCTGGTCAGCCATGCAGTTCCTGGCATAGTAAACATCCTATTTTTTAGTCAGACAAGTGGTGATGGATCTTCCAGCTGCAGAGCCATTTTTCAGCAGTCCCCACAAGCACACAGCAGTTGAGAGCTGCAAGCATTGCAAGGAGAACTTTCATCTCAAAATAGCATCTTACAGACCTGGTGCTCCTTCAATACATGGTCAAGGTGTCCAGGAACATTGCCAGTTGAAGGAATGGGTTACCAAGGGGCAGGGAGTTTGGAGTAGATGATCTCTAAGACCCTTCCAACCTAAGGCATTCACTGAGTCTATGAAGATGTCCCTGCTAGCTGCAGGGGGAGATAGGGTGCATGGGTATGTGTTTGTTGGGGGTGGGAAAAGGGATGACCCTTAGAGGCCCTTTCCAATCCAAAGCACTCTATGATTCTCTCAGGGTCCCTCTGGATGGCAGCACAAGCCTCTAATATATCAACCATTCAATAATGCAATACAATACAATACAATACAATACAATACAATACAATACAATACACCAGGTTGGAAGAGACCTTCAAGATCATCGCGTCCAACCCATCAACCAATCCAACCCACCCAACAACTAAACCATGGCACCAAGCACCCCATCAAGTCTTCTCCTGAACACCTCCAATGAAGGTGACTCCACCACCTCCATGGGCAGCCCATTCCAATGGGCAATCACTCTCTCTGTATAGAACTTCTTCCTAACATCCAGCCTAAACCTGCCCTGGCGCGGCCTGAGACTGTGTCCTCTTGTTCTGGTGCTGGCTGCCTGGGAGAAGAGGCCAACCTCTGCCTGGCTACAACCTCCTTCAGGTAGTTGTAGAGAGCAATAAGGTCACCCCTGAGTCTCCTCTTCTCCAGGCTAAGCAACCCCAGCTCCCTCAGCCTCTCCTCATAGGGCTTGTGTTCCAAACCCATCACCAGCTTTGTTGCCCTCCTCTGGGCACACTCCAGCAGTTTGGTGTCATCTACAAATTTGCTGAGGGTGCATCGTGGGCCCAAACCCTCAATCATTAATGAAGATGTTAACCAGGACCCCAGTGAGGTTCTTCAGTGCAGCAGAGAAGTTCTGAGTTGATGAATGAAAATGAAAGCAAATAAAGGTGTGCTTTTAATAAGCTTGGCCTGACTGTTGTGAGGATTACGTTGCCTCCAATATCCTTCATCTGCCCATTAATCTGCTAACATCATTTAGGCTTCTGTGCACTCATCTATTTACTTTTGAGGTTCTGCTGTGTGAAATAATTATCTTGCTTTGCAACAGGATGTTCTGCTAGTGCATTGTTAACATTTTGTAAATGACTGCCCTCACATTCTTTATCAATTATGCCTCTCTGAATGAAAGGTAACGCCTCAGGCCCACAGCTCAATTATTTACTCGTAGCTTGCTGATGTGTTCTTTACTCGTCTTAAAACTCCAGCCTGCTTGAAACTTTGTCAAGTGCCTCTCCTTTTCCTGCTGTTTCAAAACATGGGCAAGCAGGCTTGTAGTTTTAGTAGGCATCATAAAGTGGCTTGAGTTGGAAGGGATGTTAAAGATCATCTAGATCCAAAACCCTGGCATGGACAGGGACACCTCATACCAGACCAGAGTGCTCAAAGCCTCACCCAGCCTCATCTTCAACACTTTCAGGGATGAGGTGTCCACAACTTCTCTGGCCAACCTGTTTCAGTCTCTCACCACCCTCATAGTAAAGAAGTTATTCCTAATGTGTGACCCAAATCTACCCTGCTCCAGTTTCAAATCATTGTGCCTTGTCCTAACTCCACAAGTCCTGGCAAAAGTCCCTCTCCAGCTTTCCTGTAGCCCTTCAAGTACTGGAAATCTGCTCGAAGATCTCCCCAGTGTCTTCTCCAGGCTGCACACCCCCATCTCTCAGCCTGTCTTCACAGGAGAGGTGCTCTAGCCCTATGATCATCTTTGTGGCCCTCCTTTGGACCCTCTCGAGCAGGTCCATGTCCTTCTTGTGTTGAGGAATCCAGAGCTGAACACAGTACTCCAGGTGAAATTGCACCAGAGCAGAGGGACAGAATCACCTCTCCAACCTGCTGGCCACACCGCTTTTGATGTAGCCCAGGATGCCAATGGGCATTTTATTGTGGATCTTTTTACCTCCTTATGAAAGCAAACAGTTTCAGGCTCGGGTGCCTGAAGTTAGCCTTCTGAATTCACACGGGAATGTTTCATGCTGCTAAATCACAAAGCTCCTTGTGGATGCTGAAACAATTTTAGCATCTCTCACCACGCGCAGATTGGTAATCCTTTAGGTTTTTATTACTGGCTTAGATGTGGAGCAGCAGTGTTCATAGAATAACAGAACTGTTTTGCTTGGAAAAGACCTCTAAGAGCATCGAGTCCAACCTTCAGCCTAAGACCACCACGGCAATTAAGCCATGTCCCAAAGTGCCATGACCACAGGTTGCTCGAACACCTCCAGGGATGGTGACTCCAGCACCTCCCTGGGCAGCCTGTTCCAATGCCTGACTGCTCCTGAAGGAAAGAAATTTTTCCTAATATCCAACCCAAACCTCCCCTGGCACAATTTCAGGCTATTTCCTCTCCTTCTGAGGAGGGAGGAGAGAAGATACTGACCCCCACCCCACTCCCACCTCCTCTCAGGGAGTTGTAGAGAGCAATGAGGTCTCTCTTCAGCCTCCTTTTCTCTGGACTAAACAATCCCATTTCTCTCAGCTGTTTGTCATCATACCTATTCTCCAGACCTTTCACCAGCTTGGCTGCCCTTCTCTGGACACTCTCCAGCACCTCAATGTCCTTCTTATAGTGAGGGGTCCAAAACTGAACCCAGGATTTGAGGTGCAAGCTCTCTGGTGTCCAGCACAGGGGCACGATCACTTCTTTACTCCTGCTGGTCATATCATTCCTGGTCCAGGCCAGGATGCTCTTAGCCACCTTGGCCACCTGAGAACACCTCATAAAGCAGTTTGAGGCCTGATGATAAAATGCATATAAAAGTGCTACTTCCTTTCCTTCAGCTGTTTGATACATACAGAAGGCATGTTCCAGGAGTGGTGTGTGGTGATTTAATTTATTATAATGGGCAAAAGCATCTCTTCCTAAGGCACAGACTGAATAACATACCAGTTTGTCTTGCAAAGAGCTTCCCTTCTGTGCATAATATTTTCTCTTAATTCCAACAAGGGGCACTCATGAGAGTGGAAATAAAGCAGTGCTGGCAACCAAAGGACATAAGATCAAGTTTCTGCTGATCAAGTTTTAAAGGTTTCCTAATGTAGGCCAAAGAAACTTCCTCTTTTGTGCATTCCTAATCTAGGAATCACAGAATTGAGGGTTGGAAGGAATCTCTGGAGATCATTGAGTCCAATGCAAGTTCATCTACAGAGGTACCACAAGAACACATCCGGGTGTGCTTTGAGACTCCTGAGATGGAAACTCCACTACCTCTCTGGGCAGCCTGCCCCAGTGGTCTGTCACCCTTAAATTAAAGAAGTTCCTCCTCAGGTTTGGATGGAAGGGGAAGTTTAGGCTGGAGGTGAGGAGAAAGTTCTTCACAGAGTTGTTAGCTGTTGGAATGTGCTGCCCAGGGAGGTGGTGGAGTCACCGTCCCTGGAGGTGTTCAAGAGGGGATTGGACGTGACACTTGGTGCCATGGTTTAGTAGTCATGAGGTGTTGGGTGACAGGTTGGACTTGATGATCTCTGAGGTCTCTTCCACCCTTACTGATTCTGTGAACTTCCTGTGTTTGAGTTTGTGCCTGTCACCCTTTGCCCTGTCACAAATCACCTTGATCAATGCCTAAGTTTGTAGACCTATGTGACTGTTAATTTTGAGTTGGACTTTTGAAATGGGTTGCCCAGGGAGGTGTTGGAGTTGCCACCTCTGGAGATGTTCAAGAAATGTGTGGGCATGGCACTTTCAGGCATGGCTTCGTGGCCACAGTGGTCTTAGTTTAAAGGCTGGGCTCAATGATCCTTAAGGGTCTGTTCCAACCAAACTGATTCTATGGTTCTGCATGGAACAGCTTCACCAAAGTTCACAATTAATATGTATGTAAAGGCCTTTTTATTACATTGACTTAGGTTTGTATTTTTTATAGTTCAAAGCCCATGTATTTGTGATTTAAGGCTTAACAGGAACCCATTCACTTCATAAATATTAATTACTGCATAGGCTTTACTCCATCTTCGAGCATCTGGAGGAAAAGTGCTGATCATTACATTACTTGTGAGGATGTATTTTTGCCTAAAAATACCCCTGGATAAATTCAGTCTGATTTAGAGGGCATTAGTCTGAAAGGTGTAATGCATTAATTCCAGGCATAATATTTTAATAGCAGCAACTGCAATGTAGCAGTGGGTTGAGCCCTGCAGTCTGAAGCCTGCTGCATTGTTACAGTGTCCTCCAGCAGAGTTTTGAGAGGGCAGCTGGGAGAGTGATGCCTTCAGTTTAATGTTACAGTGTAGGAGCAGAATATGCATATCAGAATAGGAACAGAATAGGAGCAGAACATGCAGTGTCCAACAGGATGGCATTCAACAAATCCAAGTGCCGGGTGCTGCACTTTGGCCACAACAACCCCATGCAGAGCTACAGGCTGGGGGCAGAGTGGCTGCAGAGCTGCCAAACAGAGAGGGACCTGGGGGTGCTGATCGACAGCCATCTGAACATGAGCCAGCAGTGTGCCCAGGTGGCCAAGAAAGCCAACGACATCCTGGCCTGCATTAGGAATAGTGTGGCCAGCAGGAGCAGGGAAGTCATTGTACCCCTGTACTCTGCATTGGTGAGGCCACACCTTGAGTCCTGTGTCCAGTTCTGGGCCCCTCAGTTTAGGAAGGACATCGAGACACTTGAAGGTGTCCAGAGAAGGGCAAAAAGGGTGGGGAGAGGCCTTGAGCACAGCCCTGTGAGGAGAGGCTGAGGGAGCTGGGGTTCTTTATCCTGGAGAAGAGGAGTCTCAGGGGAGACCTTATTGCTCTCTATAAGTACCTGAAGGGTGGTTGTAGCCAGGAAGGGGTTGGTCTCTTCTCTCTAGCAACCAGCACCACAAGAGGACACAGTCTCAAGCTGTGCCAGGGGAAGTTCAGGCTGGAGGTGAGGAGAAAGTTCTACACTGGGAGAGTCGTTCATCATTGGAATGTGCTGCCCTGGAGGTGGTGGAGTCACCATCCCTGGAGGTGTTCAAGAGGGGATTGGGTATGGCACTTGGTGCCATGGTCTAGTCATGAGGTCTGTGGTGACAGGTTGGACTCGATGATCTTTGAGGTCTCTTCCAACCTTAGTGGTACTGTGATACTGTGATATCCACTGTCATTAAATTGTGAAAGACTAGTTCTTAGGGCGGCATCCCCAGGTAAAAGTAAATCAGAAATCTTCTGTCACTTCAGCAGCAGCATCCTCAGCTGGTGCCAGTCAGGATTGCTCCATCAATTTCAGCATGAGCCAGATGAGCAACTGACCTTTCTGTCTTTAAAACATAGCCTCAGGTTGAAATGATTGTCAGTTATGGGCATGCTCTGCCTTTCCAGTGTGTTTAATTTTCACAGGCACCTTGACTCAGTGAATCATTTGAATTACAGTTACCTGGTGCCTGGAGATCCTATTTGCTCTTTTGCTAGTTCATCATCATCTTAACATGTTATTATAACTGTCATTATTATAACATGTCAGTGTAACATGTCATTATAACATGCTGTTATAACTGCATGGAGCTCATTCTGCTGGCTAGTACAGCCTGGAGAAGAGGAGGCTCAGGGGAGACCTTCTTGCTCTCTACAACTACCTGAAGGGTGGTTGTAGCCAGGAGGAGGTTGGTCTCTTCTCCCAGGCAACCAGCACCAGAACAAGAGGACACAGTCTCAAGCTGTGCCAGGGGAGGTTTAGGCTGGAGGTGAGGAGAAAGTTTTTCACAGAAAGAGTTATTGGCCATTGGAATGTGCTGCCCATGGAGGTGGTGGAGTCACCATCACTGGAGGTGTTTAGGAAGAGACTGGATGGGGTGCTTGGTGCCATGGTTTAGTTGCTTAGATGGTGTTGGGTGTTAGGTTGGACTTGATGATCTTGAAGGTCTTTTCCAACCGGGTTTATTCTATTCTATTCTATTCTATTCTATTCTATTCTATTATTCTATTCTATTCTATTCTATTCTATTCTATTCTATTCTTCTATTCTATTCTATTCTATTCCATTCCATTCCATTCCATTCCATTCCATTTCATTCCATTCCATTCCATTCCATTCTCCATTCATTCCATTCTGCTTATGGCCATGGTGGTGTTCGGTGTGTGATTTGACTCCATGATCTTAGATGTCTTTCCCAGCTGCAACGCTTCTGTGATTCTATGGTGATGTGTAATTGGTATGATTCAGTTTGAAAGTTAAACCTTTTGTTTGCCTTATCCCTTACCCCAGTGTTTAAAATACCCTTTTAAGAAGTATCCAGAGGCATTATTTTCAACCCTCCCTGCTAGCTGAAGAGACACTTTGTTTTCCTAGCTGTCTTGTGGCAGTCACATCAAAAGATATTTCTCATCATCCTACAGGAAATTAATAGGTTTAATACATTTATAGGGTTTTGGTTTTTTTACCCTGGGCTTTGTTTTCCCTTTTCTTTGTTTCTATAATTGACTGTAATGTGTGGCTCTCTGATGAAGCTTAAGGAAATGTGTCAAGTGTGCTAGTTTCTTGTCTTTGTGTATCTGTTTCCTCATCTTGTCTTACATGAGACACATTCAAGTATTCCCAAGTCTCCAAAGTGGCTGCTGTTCATTCTGACACTTGTGTGGTTCTATTTCGAGCCTTCACGTGTCAAACCTTTCTTCATAACCAGTATGACACATGTTCACCTCGTTTAAATTGAGATGAAAGAATCCTGTGAAAGAGGAGAAGATGGAGACGATGTCCCTCAAACCTCCTTGTGATGCTGTTTGAACAGGTACAAGCTGTGACACAGGAGGCTTCACTTGAACTTAAGGTAAAGCTTCTTTGATGTGAAGATGCCAGAGCACTACAACAGGCTGTCCAGAGTGGTTGTGGGGTCTCCTTCTCTTGAGGCTTTCCAGAATCAGGTGGATGTCACAGAACCACGGAATCACCAAGGTTGGAGGAGACCTCAAAGGTCATCAAGTCCAACCTGTCACCACAGACCTCATGACTAAACCATGGCACCAAGTGCCACATCCAGTCCCCTCTTGAACACCTCCATGTGTTCCTGTGTGACCTGCCCTAGGTGATCCTACTTTGGCAGGGGAGTTTGACTGAAATGATCTCCAGAGGTGCTTTCCAACCACCACCATTCTGTGATTCTGTGATTGAATGATTGAATCTCATTCTGCCTATATGGAGCTGACCTTTCTTTCCATGGTGATTTTCAGGATGCCAGTGTGAGGAGGAAATCAGGGAAGTCTATGGAATGGAATGGAATGGAATGGAATGGAATGGAATGGAATGGAATGGAATGGAATGGAATGGAATGGAATGGAATCGAGTAGAGTAGAGTAGAGTAGAGTAGAGTAGAGTAGAGTAGAGTAGAGTAGAATAGAATAGAATAGAATAGAATAGAATAGAATAGAATAGAATAGAATAGAATAGAATAGAATAGAATAGAATAGAATAGAATAGACCAGACCAGACCAGTTTGGAAGAGACCTTCAAGATCATCACATCCAACCTACAACCCAACACCATCTAATCAACTAAACCATGGCACCAAGCACCCCATCCAGTCTCCTTCTAAACACCTCCAATGATGGTGACTCCACCACCTCCCTGGGCAGCACATTCCAACAGCAATAAGTCTCTTGAAGAAGAATTTATTGCTCACCTCCAGCCTAAACCTCCCTGGCACAGCTTGAGACTGTGTCCTCTTGTTCTGGTGCTGGTTGCCTGCGAGAAGAGACCAACCCGCACCTGGCTACAACCTCCCTTCAAGTAGTTGTAGAGAGCAAGAAGGTCTCCCCTGAGCCTCCTCTTCTCCAGGCTAAGCAACCCCAGCTCCCTCAGCCTCTCCTCACAGGGCTGTGCTCCAAACCCCTCCCCAGCTTTGTTGCCCTTCTCTGACACCTTCCAGCAACTCAACATCTTTCCTAACCTGCGGGGCCTGGAACTGGACACAGGACTCAAGGTGTAGCCTTCTATAGTGCATGTTGTTATAGTGCAAAGTAACCAAGATGCACCCACTCTGTAGTCCTGAGTTTTGTGTATTGTGTGTTTTGCAAACAGTGCACAAGTTTGTGACTCGAAAAAGGCTGGAGTGCTTTGCTTTGCTTTATTTTACTTTGGGTTAGTTTGCTTGGCAGTAAATATTTTTAGCATATTCTCTGAATCCTGATGCCAGCAAAACAAACACAGCTTTGCTGTATATTCCTACAGGAATTTCTTTCCAGCAGGGACTGCAGACCTTTGTTTTCACATTGTTCTGTGTCCTATTCATACCTGAGTCCTCTTAACTTCTTGTGCTGGAATTTTTATGTCCCATATTTTCCATGTGCATCTTGTCTCTTGTGTCATTGTTGCCCTTCCTGGGGAAAGACAAAGGAGAAGCCTGGAGAAGCGGAGGCTCGGGGGAGACCTTATTGCTGTCTACAGCTACCTGAAGGAGGTTGTAGCCTGGTGGGGGTTGGTCTCTTCTCCTAGGCAACCAGCACCAGAACAAGAGGACACAGTCTCAAGCTGTGCCAGGGGAAGTTTATGCTCGAAGTGAGGAGAAAGTTCTTCCCAGCAACAGTAATTGGCCGTTGGATTGTGCTTCCCGGGAGGTGGTGGAGTCACCGTCCCTGGAGGTGTTCAAGAGGGGATTGCACGTGCCACTTGGTGCCATGGTTTAGTAGTCATGAGGTGCTGGATGACAGGTTGGACTTGGTGATCTCTGAGGTCTTTCCCAACCTATTCTATGACTCTGTGCTAAAGAGGTCACCACCTGACTGCAGTGGAGAAAAAGTAGAGGAGTACTTAGCATAATTTCAGGTAACTTTTATTGCTGAACTTTTCATTATGTCACTTTTCTCCACATCTTTAGCCATGATCTTGAAACTTGTTCCATGTCTCTCTACTGCTAGATAGGAAGGACTGTTAGCCTGCATAATAATTGTTTTTTAGGGTCTACAAAGGGACATTTGGAGTAGTGAGATGGTTCTGTGTCTTCATCAGTGTGAAGCACTGTCCTTGGCTCAGCAATTATTGATGAGTTCATGAAGCTCCTGCACACTTAAATCTCAATAAATTAAGGACTGACTCAACACTGGAATAATTTCTCTCCTTCTACAAGATAAGCCTGGTGCTTTCAAGCCTGGAGAAAAAGATTCTATGATCTTTGCTCAGAAGAACTGCCATGGATCTTCTCAAGGGGGTCTGTGCCATCGATGAAATCATTCAGGAATATGTGGATATCAGTTTGAAGACAGAGGTGGTTGATGATAATTTATCAGAGGGCTGTGCACTTAAGAGAGTGTCCTTGTAAGTGCAGGTGAGGACAGCAATGCACTTAAAGAACTAGAGGTAAGCCACCTTAAAAAGGGCTGCAAGCATTTTCTTTTGATGCAAGATATTTTTCTGTATTTCTGTTTTTGCAGACATCCCTTTCTTATGCAGGCACAAGAGAAACACTAAGAGTGGAAGGCAGGTTGGCTCTGTGGTAGTCCCAACCCAGAAAATACAGCAGAACCCTCCGTGGCACGTGTCTCTCACAGTATCACAGTATCACCAAGGTTGGAAGAGACCTCCAAGATCATCAAGTCCAACCTGTCACCACAGATCTCATGACTAAACCATGGCACAAGGTGCCACATCCAATCCCTCTCTTGAACACCTCCAGGGATGGTGATTCCACCACCTCCCTGGCAGCACATTCCAATGCTTAACAACTCTCTCAGTGAAGAACGTTCTCCCGCCTCCAGCCTAAACTTCCCCTGGTGCAGCTTGTGGAACATGTCCAGAGAAGGACAACAAGGCTGGGGAGAGGTCTGGAGCACAGCCCTGTGAGGAGAGGTTGAGGGAGCTGGGGTTGTTTAGCCTGGAGAAGAGGAGGCTCAGGGGAGACCTCATTGCTGTCTACAGCTACCTGATGGGAGGTTGCAGCCAGGAGGGGGTTGGTCTCTTCTCCCAGGCAAACAGCGCCAGAACAAGAGGACACAGTCTCAAGCTGCACCAGGGGAAGTTCAGGGCTGGAGGTGAGAAGAAAGTTCTTCCCAGAGAGAGTTGTTAGCCATTGAATGTGCTGCCCAGGGAGGTTGTGGAGTCACCATCCCTGGAGGTGTTCAAGAGGGGATTGGACGTGCACTTGGTGCCATGGTCTAGTAGTCATGAGGTGCTGGGTGACAGGTTGGACTTGATGATCTTTGAGGTCTTTTCCAACCTATTGATTCTGTGATTCTATGAGTCTATGATTCTAATTGAAATAGATCTAGATGCCAGACAGAACTGCTCCATAAACACAGAGTAGGAAATTCAGTCTTCAGTAAGAAAAAGGAAAAAAAAAAACCAACAAAACCCCCAAACTCCAACAAAGTTGAGTAGCTGAATAAAAGATCTTTGCTTTGTATTGGTTCCCATTCACTCCTGACCAATTGGTGTCTTCCTGTTTCCGTGGCTGACTGCTGCTGTCCCAATGAGATGATGGATAGCCACGGATACAGACATTGATTTACTGACAGGTTACTGGAGGGGAACAGGAAACTTTGTTGGCCACTCTGCACTGCCATAACAAGCATTACTGCCAGATAATTAACCTTGATGTTTGTTTAGCACCTCAGAAAACTTCATTACCAATGCAGTCAATTATCTTCTGGTAATGGCTTGCTACAGAAGGTAGAATTGCTTAATTAAATTTATTTAAACCACAGAGGCCATATGACTGGCTAGTGGATATTAGAATGGAATAGAATAATGGCTCTGTTTCCCACCTCATCTAAGTCTTCTATTTCACACACTCAGAAATGCCAAGTCCTGCATTTTTTTCACAAAAAGTCTCTTCCAACCCAAACCTTTGAGTCCTGTGTCCAGCTTCTGGGGCCCCCAATTAAAGAGGGACATTGAGAGTCTTGAAGGTGTCCAGAGAAGGGCAATGAGGTTGGGGAGAGGTCTTGAGCACAAGCCCTATGAGGAGAGGCTGAAGGAGCTGAGGTTGTTTAGCCTGGAGAAGAGGAGGCCAGGGAGTCCTCATTGCTGTCTACAACCACCTGAAGGGAGGTTGTAGCCAGGTGGGGGTTGGTCTCCAGGTTTTCCAGAAAACCAGCACCAGACGAGAGGACACAGTCTCAAGCTGTGTCAGGGGAAGTTTAGGCGGGAGGTGAGGAGCAAGTCCTTCCCAGAGAGAGCTGTTAGCCATTGAATGTGCTGCCCAGGGAGGTGGTGGAGTCACCATCCCTGGAGGTATTCAAGAGGGATTGGACGTGGCACTGGTGCCATGGTCTAGTAGTCATGGAGATCTTGTGTGACAGGTTGGACTTGATGATCCTGAGGTCTTTTCCAGCCTTGTTGATTCTATGATTCTATAAGCCGTGGCATGGGTATTGCTGGTGAGAGAGGTGACTCAGAGCTATGCATGTGCTGCGTTGTTGCTGAAGAGAATCTTGTGATGGTCTGCCCAAGGAAAGAGACCTGATTTCTTCCCCCACTCTGTAACAATTTTCATTTCCAGTTTCTTTATAGGTCATCAAAGAAGTGGAGGGAGGTCTGAGGGTTTTAACAGGTGGGCACTGGAGCAGCTGTTTGGAAGGTGAAAGGCTGGTCGATATGGAGGTACAGCCTTGGGTGCCTCTTTCAGTAGGGCTTGGAGATAAGGTTTGTTTTCTGTACAATAAATGCCTTCAGAGCTTTATTCCTACTTCCAAGAACATTTGAAAGCCCTGTGGGTCCATTAGTACCAACCTAAATTGGATTAGTTAGCCTTAGAGCTAGCTCTGCACTCCCAGACAAGTGAGCTTCTGGACTGATGTGTGTTTTGCCAATAAAAAAACCCCGGTGGATGGAATTGTATTGTTAACACTGTTCTTTTACCAATCTGTCTTGTTTCACTCCCAGCTGATTTTTCCTGCCTGGCTGTGAATTTGCAGCCTTGTTGGTCCACTTAAGCCCATGGTAAGAGCTCTTTGCTGTACACACCATGTAATGTTGTTTTTGCAACACCCTTGTAGTAGCAGCCTTAGTCTAGGCACGGTACATAACTTGCTCAGTACCTTGTATTCTCTCCAGGGCTACATTTTAAAAAGGTATATAAATGTCAAACATGCAATGCAGGTGAGGGAGGGGGAACAATCCACTGAAGTAAATGGTATAGATGAGAACATCTATTGCATCTGAGCTGCAACCAGTCTGGGAAAAATCTGCTTTTGGACAGGCATGTGCTCTACATTACCACAGACAACTCGACTCCTCCATCTGTCTCATGACAAAAGCTGACAGACCTGGGGCTCTTCAGTCTGGAGAAGAGATCTTACTGATGCCTATAAATCACCTGATGAGTGGGTGCCTAGAAGGTGGTGCTGCTCTCTTTCAGTGGTGCCCTGTGATAGGACAAAAGGCAATGGACATAGACTGGGACCCAGGAAGTCTCACCTCAATTACACAGAAGTGTCAATTACACAGCAGTGCTCCACACTCTTGGATGAGTGTATCATAATGGGAAGTGGGTCTTGAAGACACAAAGAGCAGAGAGCTTTGAAATGATATCTGAAATAAACCTCATGCTCTGAGCTTAGCAGCATGGAAAATATTGAGAGCATTCCGTGAAAAGACTTGGGGTGCTGGTGGACAAGAAGCTGGACAGGAGCCAGCAATGGGCACTCACAGACCAGAAGGTAAATCACATCCTGGGCTGCATCAAAAGAAATGTGGCCTCAGGTCAGAGAGGTGATTCTGCCACCTGCTCTGTGAGACCTCACCTGGAGTACTGTGTCCAGCTCTGGAGTGTCAGCACAAGAAGGACATAGACTGCTGGGGCAGATGCAGAAGAGGGCCACAAGGATGATCAGGGGTTGGAGCACCTCTCCCACAAAGACCAGCTGAAATAATTGGGGCTCTTTAGTCTGAGAAGAGAAGGGAGACTTTATAGCTGCATTTCAGTACCTGGAAGGGGACTTAGAGGAAGGCTGGGGAGGGACTGTTCAGAATGGCTTAGTAGTGATAGAATGAGGGGCAATGGTTTGAAACTGGAGCAGGGTAGATTTAGGTTGGACAGTAGGAGGAAGTTCTTCACGGTGGGAGTGGTAAACTGCTGGAACATCTTGCCCAGGGATGTGGTGGAAATCCTGGAGACATTCAAAGATGAATCTGGCTGTGGCATGGGGCAACCTGATCTTTGGAGGTGTCCCTGAACAGCAGGGGCTTCTTGGACAAGATGTCTTTCGAGGGTCTCTTCTGACCCAATACGATCTGTGAATCTGGGACATGGGTGTTAAGCACCGGTCTTGGCAGGGTTAGATAATGCTTGGACTTGATGCTCTTATTCTTTCCTTACTAAAACAATTCTGTGATTGATTCCAAACACATCCCTAACAACTCTAAAGCCTTTTTTATCCCCTGCAAGCCCTAGAAAGCAGGAGAGATTATGGCAGAACTCATATTTGCTCTGTAAATAATCTCTGCTATTAAGAAAATAATTAGATCCTTTCTGCTTATTCTTTCTCCAAAGAATAACTGCAGGCACAGCACGAAAACCTGCTGCCTCCTCCTTATTCTTTCAAGGTAAAAATCCAAACCAAAATGCAGGAGTAAGAAAATTGCTGCTTAAGAGGCTGTAGTTCTTCACTGGGCACGGAACTGACCTATGGACCTTGCTGCCTTAAGGTATTATTGAGGCAAACAATTTAGCCAGATTCTAGCAAAGTCTAGCTATTTATATAAACAGTAAGGAGAATCCAGAGCTATAATAGCTGCTATAAAATAGAATGAATCTAAGAACTCAGAATTAAAGACAGAAGCAAGATTACTCCCTCAATTTTACCTTAGGTCTTGCCATGTTCTGTGTTTTAACAAAGCCTCACATCCAACCTTATTGATTCTACGAGTCTATGACCTGAAACAGGTTGTTTCGTGAGGTGTTCAACATTCCCTTGAAAATGTGTAAGATGCAGGTTGCTGCCACACTTGAGAAGGCTGAAAAGTGGAGACGGGAATTCAGATGAGCAGAATGCTTGCTTTCTACCGAAAAAAGGTCAGAGATCTCCTGTACTCAAGGCAACCCTTCTTTGTGGTGCTGACATGGAAAGTTTGAACAAGGTCTCACCATGGCCTTGAATAAGGTTTTTCAAAGTTTCACCATGAGAACAGTTAGAGGTTGGAATCATCTCCCAGGAGAAGCAGTGGATTCCCCTGGGCAGTTTGAAGACTCAGCTTGACAGGGTGCTGGGCCAGCTCGCTCCAACTACATTATCACCTAGAAAGGTTGCACCAGATGTCCCTTGGGGTCCCTTCCAACCTGGCATTCTGTGATTCTGTGGCTACGATTGCACACACAGTATCACAGTATCACCAAGGTTGGAGGAGACCTCAAAGATCATGGAGCCCAACCTGTCACCACAGACCTCATGACCAAACCATGGCACCAAGTGCCACGTCCAATCCCCTCTTGAACACCTCCAGGGATGGTGACTCCACCACCTCCCTGGGCAGCCCACAGGCAACTGCAGCTCTGTAGAGCTGTGCAGGGAAAGGAAATATTCCTGTTGACAGCTGATATCATTTCCACACCAGCCCTGAGTTCTGGGAGCTGCCCACAGGCACAGAAAGATGATGATCATCATCTCTGGTGTAATAGAGCCACACTAGAAATTGAGAGTAAATGGAGACTTTCTCTAGAACTTGCCAGGGATGAGTCCAAAGAAATGGAAAGTTTCATATTTGAATAAGTAGCACATTGATCTGTTTTTCTTCTAAGAGTACAGGATACTTAACAAAACACACCAGAGGGAGAAAGCATGGGGTCTACAAGAAGGCTGGGGAGGGACTTCTCAGGCTATCAGGCAGTGATAGGACTAGGGGGAATGGAATGAAGCTGGAGGTGGGGAGATTCAGGCTGGATGTTAGGAGGAAGTTCTTCCCCATGGTGAAGCCCTGGAATGGGTTGTCCAGGGAGGTGGTTGAGGCCCTCTGTCCCTGCAGGTGCTTAAGAGCAGGCTGGATGAGGCTCTGGCCAGCCTGATCCAGTGTGAGGTGTCCCTGCCCATGGCAGGGGGTTGGAACTAGATGATTCTTCAGGTCCCTTCCAACCCTGATTGATACTACGATTCCATGATAAACCCTCTTCCTCAGCTCACCGAGTTCACTGCTCGATAAACCCCAGTCCTGAGATGGGTGGCAGGAAAATGCAGAGCAGATTTATGGCTGCTTGCCACCTTACCTGTGAATGTAGCTCCGAAATGTTAGGACAGCATTTTTTGGATCCTTTCAAATACAGGAAATACTCAATGTGCAGCAGATGCAAAACCTGCCTGAGTTCTGAAATCTCAGTGACACCTTAGGTGATGAGTTAGTTCTGCTCTTTCGCACGCTTCCACAAGAAATTTCTCTTCCCTCACTGACTTCAGCAAGCCATGAACAACACAGTCTTTTGTCTCACCTCCTCTGAACTGCATTGCTGTGCTGAATTACATTTCACAGACATTCACTCTCTCTCTCAAGAATTTCCATCCACACAACAAGATGTTGACGACCAATCTTTCGATGTGGCAGAGAGAGAGAGATCCAAAAACAGCAAAGTCTTCCAGCTGCTGGATATTTCTCATAATTACTTCTCAGATCAAATCACTTTCCTGGATGCCATCTCACATCCCACATCCTTCTTTACTTCAGGTTAGCATCAATAATTCCCTGCTCGCTGCGGATTTTGATACATGGGCAGAAGGAAAATGCTGTTACAATTCAATTAGGACATACATAAGTGAGAAGGAGCTTTCAATAGCTGAAGTCAGAATTTCCTCCCCCCTCTCCCCTGTCTTAATTTAAAACTTCCTCATCTGTCTGCAAGCCTCTAAGTACTTGAGGGTGGGACAAATAGGATGGAGGAACTGGAACAGATGGGCTCTGCTGCAAATTGCTGCCGTATTGCTGTCTACAACTACCTGAAGGGTGCAATGCTGGGGATTCTACAACACAACAAGAAAGGACTTCTTGGAGGACTTCTGGGATTCTCTGCTCTCTGCATTTCTGGAATCTCTACTACATGGCAATGGAGTTTGTGCCTCCATTTGTCACCCAGTGGCACCCAAATCAGGGGAAGGATGATTTACTCCCATGTGTGTAATTTAGGACAGCTTACAATACAATACAATACAATACAATACAATACAATACAATACAATACAATACACCTGGTTGAAAGAGACCTTCAAGATCATCACATCCAACCCATCAACCAATCCAACCCACCTAAACAACTAACCCATGGCACCAAGCACCCCATCAAGTCTCCTCCTGAACACCTCCAATGAAGGTGACTCCACCACCTCCACGGGTAGCCGATTCCATGGGCAATCACTCTGTATAGACCTTTGCACTTGGATGGCAGCTGACAATTTAACATGATTTTTAACCTGACTCACTTGGGAACCTACACTTTGCTTTCACAGAATGGTAGGAGTTGAAAGGGACTTTTGAAGGTCGTTGAGTGACCTGTACTCAGCACTGGTAACACCACACCTCAAATACTGAGGTCTGTTTTGATGACTGCAGTGTAAGAAAGACAGTGAGGAGCTGGAGCAGGCACAGAGGAGGGCAAAGCAGCTGTGGAGGGGTTGGAGAGCAGGAGGGGGTTGGTCTCTTCTCCCAGGCAACCAGCACCAGAACAAGAGGACACAGTCTCAAGCTGTACCAGGGGAAGTTTAGGCTGGAGGTGAGGAGAAAGCTCTTCACTGAGAGAGTTGTTAGCTCTTGGAATGTGCTGCCCAGGGAGGTGGTGGAGTCACCATCCCTGGAGGTGTTCAAGAGGGGATTGGACGTGGCACTTGGTGCCATGGTGTAGTTGTGAGGTCTGTGGTGATGGGTCGGACTTGATGATCTCTGAGGTCTCTTGGTGAAATTGCTGTTTAGTGATAGTTGGGAGACCACTGAGAATAATTTCCATTACTGGGAAGATGAGGAATGAATAGAATAGACCAGGTTGGAAGAGACCTTCAAGATCATCGAGTCCAACCTATCATCCAACACCACCTAATCAACTAAAACCATGGCACCAAGCACCCTATCAAGTCTCCTCATAAACACCTCCAATGATGGTAACTCCAACACCTCCCTGGGCCAACAAACCAACAAAAAACCCCCAGCAAAACCCCCCAACAACAACAAAAAGAGAGCACTCTCCAAGGGCAGTTTCATTGTGAGGACATTTCTGTTCTTTCCTCCACAGACTGGAAAGGACAAAGTGTCAGAATCTTGCTTGTGACATGCTGTCCTGTTTCCTTTTCTTTCTTTTTATCATTAAACAAACACCTTTGGCTTGGAAAAAAAAAATAATCATCTTCATGTGCAGCATTCAGAAACCCTAATCATTAGATGAAAAAGAAAGGAGAAAACAGATAATGGAGTGAAATAAGCTGGAAGGAGATTCATTTGGGGAATTAATTTACAATGCCAAAAATATAATTGCCAACTGATTAACACACTTCCCCCCGCCCCCCTTCCCCCTCCCCTTCTGGGCATTTATTTTTAATTTATTAATTTCAATGCTCATTATACCTTGATTGCACTCTCTTTTGGAAGGAAATAAGATTTGAAGTGGTTTCTATTTTTTCCCTCTCTTTTATTGTTGCCATACAGTAATTGTGAGCAGCTCGTGTACTTGAATCTGTTTGTGCTTTTCTCTCACTTGAGGTTCTATTTCGAGTTGCCTGTATTTGGGGGAACAAACACGTCTGAGGGCACTTGGTTGCAAATCAATCACTGAAAAAGCTAATTTTAAGTGGTACTAGCATCTGCTCTAGGCTGCAAAATGTCCTTGTGGCGCTTCCAATGCTCTGTGCAGAGCAAGGAAGGAGCAAATGCAAAGGTCATCCATAAAATGCTCTGAAGTTGTAGGCAGATTTCTAGAGAAGACAGGTAATCTTCCTTCTCTGCAGAAGTACTGCTCTGTCCTAGGTCATTTGGTGTTCAAGAGGGGATTGGACATGGCTTTTGGTGCCATGGTCTAGTAGTCATGAGGTCTTGGGTGACAGGCTGGACCTGATGATCTCTGAGGTCATTTCCAACCTTGTTGATTCTGTGATTCCATGATTTCCATCTCTTATACCTACCAGCACTTCTGCAAGCCCATCATTGTTACTTCCATGAAGCAACTGAAGATGATGTGAGGACTGTTAGGTGACACAATCTGCTCCTTGTGTTATTTTGAGCAAGCTGCCTATGATTTCATTTCTATTCCAATCAAACTAAGATGATCTAAGAGACCTTATTGCTGTCTACAACTACCTGAATGGAGGTTGTAGCCAGGTTGTATCCAGCTGGGGGGTTGGTCTCTTCTCCCAGGCAACCAGCACCAGAACAAGAGGACACCGTCTCAAGCTGTGTCAGGGGAGGTTCAGACTGGATGTTAGGAAGACATTCTTCACAGAGAGTGATTGGCCATTGGAATGTGCTGCCCAGGGAGGTGGTGGAGTCACCATCATTGGAGGTGTTCAGGAGGAGACTTGATAGGGTGCCTGATTGCATGGTTTAGTTGATTAGGTGGTGTTGGGTGATAGGTTGGATGCAATGAACTTGAAGGTATCTTTCAACCTGGTCTATTCTATTCTAATTCTATTCTTATTCTAATTCTATTCTTATTCTAATTCTATTCTATTCTATTCTATTCTATTCTATTCTATTCTATTCTATTCTATTCTATTCTATTCTATTCTATTCTATTCTATTCTTTTTCCATTCCATTCCATTCCATTCCATTCCATTCTATTCTATTCTATTCTATTCTATTCTATTCTATTCTATTCTATTCTATTCTATTCTATTCTATTCTATTCTATTCTATTCTATTCTATTCCATTCCATTCCATTCCATTCCATTCCATTCCATTCCATTCCATTCTATCCTATTCTATCTGAAAGGTCTCTTCCAACCTCCACAGTCCCATGGTTCTGTGAATTCTGAGTGAGCTATAGCAGCTGGGTCACCAGGAAGCAGGTTTGTGGGATGTCTTGGCTGTATGTAGGCTGTGCTGACCGGAGAAGGATGTGCTCCATCCATGCCAACAGGTGCTGGGCAGTGAAATCAAATTGTAGGAGCTGTTCAGATCTCCTGTGATGATTTGCAATGGTATCAATGTAAACAGCTTCAGAAACGTTCAAAAAGAGACCTGAGAGTGGCACACAAAAGACTTGCCAGCAACTAATCCCATTTTGCACATTAAATACACATTCTTTTCAGTTGTTCAATGACTTCTGTATTAGGTTTTGCAAGAAAAACACCAACAGCAAAAGATGAACACCCTACTGCTCTGTATTTTCCTTGCTCTGTCCTCTTCTCAGCACTAAACAGACTCAGGCATCCTCGCTGGGACATGGTTTAATGGCCATGGCAGCGTTAGATTGATGGCTGGACTTGATGATCTTAGAGCTCTTGTTCCAACTGAAACAATTCTATGATTCTGTGATTTAGAGGTGTTGGATTTTTCTGGAATCAGTAAATCTTCCCCTGGAAGGATTCTTTGCATTCAATTTTTGTGAGGATAATTACTTGCTACTCTGTTTCATATTACTCTTGCTGCCAGTAAATTTTTTTTTTGCAGCAGTATTCTTAGCCTGGGTGAAACTGGATAATACCCTAGCACAGAAACAGAGAATGATAAAACCCTTTTGGCTGGAAGAGATGAAGTCAAAATCATCAGGTCCAGATGTTAACCCCAAAGTGATGGATCATGACTAAACCTCAATTTAAGAAGGACATTGAGACTCTTGAATGTGTCCAGAGAAGGGCAACAAGGCTGGGGAGGGGTTTGGAGCACAGCCCTGTGAGGAGAGGCTGAGGGAGCTGGGGTTGCTTAGCCTGCAGAAGAGGAGGCTCTGGGGTGTCTTCATTGCTCTCTACAACTACCTGAAGGGAGGTTGTAGCCAGGTGGGGGTTGGTCTCTTCTCCCAGACAGCCAGCACCAGAACAAGAGGACACAGTCTCAAGCTGCACCAGGGGAAGTTTAGGCTGGAGGTGAGGAGAAAGTTCTTCCCAGAG
The DNA here is from genome assembly GCA_033816785.1 of Picus viridis. Taxonomy (NCBI): domain Eukaryota; kingdom Metazoa; phylum Chordata; class Aves; order Piciformes; family Picidae; genus Picus; species Picus viridis. Next base: position 4,933,990 of record CM066569.1, on the reverse strand, counting down.
AGAGTTGTTATCCATTGGAATGTGCTGCCCTGGAGGTGTTGGAGTCCCTGTCCCTGGAGGTGCCCTAGACCCTCCAGCTTTATTGCCCTTCTTTGGACACTCTCCAGCACCTCAGTGTCCTTCCTGGAGTAAGAGGCCCAAGACTGAAACAGGGAAGTGGTTGAATTGTCATCCCTGAATATACTGAATATACCAGGTGGTTGAGGCCCCATCCCTGGAAGTGTTTAAGAGCAGGCTGGATGAGGCTGTGGCCAGCCTGATCTAGTGTGGAGTGTCCCTGCCCATGGCAGGGGGTTGGAACTAGATGATCCTTGTGGTCCCTTCCAACCCTGACTGATTCTATGATACTGCTGCTATCATACTTAAAAGCTGTCTAGATATGGTGATCAAGGATATGGTGTAGTAATGGCCCATGTAGAGTTAGGGAATAGACTAGACTAGACTAGACTAGAATTAAACTGAATTGAATTGAATTGAATTGAATTGAACTGAACTGAACTGAACTGAATTGAATTGAATTGAATTAAATTAAATTAAATTAAATTAAATTAAATTAAATTAAATTAAATTGAATTGAATTGAATTGAATGAACCAGGCTGGAAAAGAACTTTGAGATCATCAAGTCCAACCTGTCACCCAACATAATCTAGTCAACTAAACCATGGCACCAAGCACCCCATCCAGTCTCTTCCTAAACACCTCCAGTGATGGTATGGTTGGACTTAAAGATCTTGAAGATCTTTTCCACCTAGGGTGGTTTTGTGATTGATTCTGTGAGTATGTTCCTGCCTGTAAAAGTGAAGAATTAAGAGTCTTGCTTCAAACCTGTGTAAGGTGGAGGACTTAATTTCTAAGCTTTTTGAACCATGGGGCTTTGATGGTTGCAACGGCATTCGTCCTATAGTGGTGCATCCATGGTAAGGTGTAAGCAACTGGTAAAATGCAGTGTGGCTCACCTCCCTGCAATTTTGGGACCTCTTCAGAAAGTGCCTGTTAGCCCAGCAGCAGCACTGCAGAAGAGAACTGTCAGTTTAAAAGGTGATTTAGAGCTCCACAGAGACAGGGGTGTTTGACTGAAGGAATGTGCTGTGAACAAAAAGTGCTACTGGTGGTGTGAGGTGGTTCTCCTTTCACTGCTTCCACGCTAGCCAGGCACTAGATTGGCCTCCTGAAGGGACATTGATATGTTCATGTTTTTAATCTTGGAGTTCAGAAGTTTTCCCATTGTGTGCAAAGTAACAGCCTGCAGTTTAGTATTGAGCTTTCTTGCTGTTCCTCCCTTTGCTCAGGTGCCAGGGGAAAACAATTCAGTGGGAAGTGTCTCCTCTTGCTTCTGCCTTCCCATCCCCTTTGTGCAGACAGGAGAGCAGCCTTGTCTTCTGGTGCTGGTTGCTGCAGCTAGGTAAGGAATGAAGGAAGGAAAAGGCACAGACACTACTACTGAGTGGGGAAACAGATGGGGACATGCAGCCAGTAATGAAATATCACAGGCAATGGATCTTTTCAGCAACAGTGATGGTGGCCCTGAGCAAACCCACCTGGACCCAGAGGTGTTCCTAGAGTTGTGGGAGAGAAAGAAAAAGAACTTGATGGTTATTCTCTCTCAAGCATTGTTCAACTTACATGTAGAGAGCTGCCCATGCAGTTAGCTAACAGGCTGTTGTTTTTACAGGACAGAGTCACCACCTAAGACCTGTTGTGTCAGATGTTAACAGAGAAGAAGTAATAAATGTGGTGAGGCAGAAATCCTCAAGAACAGACTGATTCTCTATAGGGTTAGGGAAAGGGGCAGAGGGTTTATTTGGAAAGTAATTTGCCTTCTCATTCTGTTTCCAAACAGAAGGTAGAAATGCCACAGAACATAATGAGGTAGATCACATTATCCCTGTTCTATCAAAGATGTGCTTCAAATACAACATCTCCTCTGTGAATAAATCCAATAAAGCTCTGAGGATGATCTAAGAGGAAATATGGACATAGGTATGCCTGTGTATAAAATGTATGGAATCAGAACTGTTTCACTTGGAAAAGACCCTTAAGATTGTTGAGTCCAACCAGTAAGTACCAAATCTGGTGGTAAACCACATCCCTCATCACCACCCTCTCCACATCTTTTAAATACCTTAGGGACAGAGATTCAATCATGGCCCTGGGGACGACTTTGAGATCATCGAGTCCAGCCTATCACCCAACACCATCTAAGCAACTAAACCATGGCACCAAGTGCCTCATCCAGGCTCCTCCTAAACACCTCCAGTGATGGTGACTCCACCACCTCCCTGGGCAGCACATCCCAATGGCCAATCTCTCTTTCTGGGAAAAACTTCTTCCTGACACCCAGCCTAAACCTCCCCTGGTGCAGCTTGAGACTGTGTCCTCTTGTTCTGGTGCTGGCTGCCTGGGAGAAGAGACCAACCCCCAGCTGGCTACAACCTCCCTTCAGGTAGTTGTAGAGAGCAAGAAGGTCTCCCCTGAGCCTCCTCTTCTCCAGGCTAAGCAACCCCAGCTCCCTCAGCCTCTCCTCACAGAGCTTGTGCTCCAAACCCCTCCCCAGCTTTGTTGCCCTTCTCTGGACACATTCCAGCGACTCAACATCTTTCCTAAACTGAGGGTCCCAGATACCTTGTCTTATCACAGGACACCCGTGAGGAGAGACTGGACCCTTAACACCCACCCTTCAGATATTTGTAAGCTTTAATTAGGGCTGTGTGAAGTAAACCTTATCAAATTGTGCTGTGCTTTAAAGAAGACCTTACTTGACCAACAGAAAAAAATGAATAACAACAACAACAAAAGCTCCAGTGCTTCCACATAAGCCTTTCTTTTACCAAAAACAATAACACCCCCCAAAAAAAACCCCAAACAAAATAACCCAACCCTCCCAAACTGCAAAGTCAACCATGTTGCAGATTGCCTAATCAATAAAAGAAGCAGTTAATTTTTAATGGGATGTTAAAAGCCCTCTCAAACTTGATCCATATTCCCATAAACCTGTTGGAGGCAAATTTAAAGAGGAACAATTATTTCTTGAGGAGCTTCCATTATGGCTGGGGCGCTGTGAGTGGGAAAGGAACCTGCAGCACACACACACAGGTAGGTCCATCCTCTCACTTGAGTCTGCAGCACCACTTCTGATTGCCAAAGCAAACCTCTGAAGCAGTTGTGATTTTTCAGCTATCTATTTTTTAGTGCTGTTTCCACTGCAGGAGTGCCTGAGGTCAGACAGCACAAGGTGCTCCGCAGGTGCAACCTCTAAAGGTGCCTGAAAACAATGTTCCAGTCAAAACAGGCCACTTGCTGTTGAGATGTTCATTATTAATGTTAAATAAAGGCATGTCAATTATACAGAAGTGCTCTACAAGCACTCTTTTGCTGAGTGTGTCATAAATGGAAGTGGGTCTTGAAAGACGAAAGAGCAGCGAGCTTTGAAATGGTTTCTGGGAACAGACTCCATGCTCTGAGCCTAGCAGTGAGGAAAGTGTTGAGAGCATCCCTGCAGAAAAGGACTTGAGGGTATTGGTGAGTGAGAAGCTGGACAGGAGCCAGCAATGGACACTTGCAGAGCAGAAGGCAAATCACATCCTGGGCTGCATCAAAAGAAATGTGGCCTCAGGTCAGAGAGGTGACTCTGCCACTCTGCTCTGGTGAGACCTCACCTGGAGTACTGTGTCCAGCTCTGGAGCCCAGCATAAGAAGGACATAGACCTGCTGGGGCAGATGCAGAAGAGGGCCACAAGGATGATCAGGGGGCTGGAGCACCTCTCCTACAAAGATCAGCTGAAACAATTGGGGCTCTTTAGTCTGGAGAAGAGAAGCCTTCAGGGAGACCTTATAGCTGCATTTCAGTACCTGAAGGGGACTCATTTCAGTACCTGAAGGGGACTTAGAGGAAGGCTGGGGAGGGACTGTTCAGAATGGCTTGTAGTGATAGAATGAGGGGCAATAGTTTGAAACTGGAGCAGGGTAGATTTAGGCTGGACATTAGGAGGCAGTTCTTCACAGTGGGAGTGGTAAACTGCTGGAACAGCTTGACCAGGGATGAGGTGGAAGCCCTGTCCCTGGAGACAGGCTGAGAGCGTGTTAAGGTTGTTCAGCCTGGGGAAGGGAAGGCTCTGGGGAGAGCTTATAGCACCATCTGAGGTACACCTATAGGAAAGCTGAGGAGGGGCTGCTTGGAGTGGTATGTGATGATAAGATGAGGGGCAGTGGTTTTGAGCTAGAGCAGGGTAGATGTAATTTGGACAATAGGAGGAAACTCTTCAAAATGAGAGTGGTGAAATACTGGAACATGTCCAGAGATGGAGGCCCCATCTCTAGAGGCATTTGAGATCAACCTTGATGTGCCCCTGGGCACCTTCATCTAGTTGGAGATGTCCCTGCTCAGCCTCTCCTCACAGGGCTGCGCTCCAAACCCCTCCCCGGCTTTGTTGCCCTTCTCTGAACATGTTCCAGCAACTCTACATCTTTCCTAAACTGAGGAGCCCAGAACTGGACACAGGACTCAAGGTGTGGCCTAACCAGTGCTGCCCAGAGGAATAAATCTAGGCTCCAGCAAAGCCAGGGAATAAAGTCGGGACTAGGTGGGGCTAGGAGCATGTATGACTTTTCCATGTGTTAAAAGGACAGGCACACTCTGGGAATTAGCATGTTGCCTTTGTGACTTTTCAGGAGGCAGTGAAGATCCCCAGGGTCTGGTACCACTGTAGGAGCTTACATGTTTAGAGAAGATTCTTTCTCCAGCATCAACTTCCTGCATTTGCTTCAGTAGTAGAATGATGCTCCTGAGGAACGTTCTTGAAGAGCAGAGGAAGTGTCGCCGCAAGGTGAGCTCCTGCTCCTTGCATAGAGGATCTCAGCTGTGCCCTACATAGTACATAGAAAGTATTAAATTCCAGCTCCAGGCATGGGAGAGTTTGGTTTGATTTTTGTTTTCAAGTTGTTGCATCTTGATTCACCTTTGATTTTGTTTTGGGTTTTGTTGCTGATTATTTAAATACCTTGGTACTGCTTTGACAGTCCTGTACTTGGGTGCTCTGTGGAAATGGTCTCATGGGTTCCTTCAAGTGATCTTTTAACAGCCTAATATTTATGCTGTCATCTACAGTCTTATTTTCTAGGCAAACTCTGATGTCCAGTGGAAGGGTTTGTTGGTTTTTTTTTCCCCCTCTGAAACAGATGAATTGCTTTTTGGAGCTATAATTGCACTGTGGTGACATCTGATGTTTCCTTTATTTGATTAAAAGGGATCAAAAGAATGCATTTGCTCCCTGTTTGTCCCCAACTCCCCTGCTATCCAGCCTCTGGGATATCAGAAGTTTATTTAGGCTGAAGATCCGCGGGACCCTGACAGAAATCACTAAGCTGCTCTGGTGGATGTGAATCATTCACTTAGAAAGAGGAAGAAACTGCATAATCAATTATTGATCTGTCCTGCTCTGTGCTTCCTCTTCTGATTAAATCTTCCAAAATATTGATACAAACTTACAGCAAGGAAAAAAAAAGCATCAGAGGCAGAGGTTGAGTGTGCCTGACCTTGTCATGGGATGGAGACAGTTGAAGAGCCAGTGAGACAGGCAGAATGCAAGACGAGAGGTGAAGTTGTCTGGCAATATATGACTGTCACTGCACGGCTGCTGAGGGAGAACTTTTCAGAAAGGCTGGCACTGGATGTTCCTTCAGGTACTCATTTGAGGAAAAACCCCATGCAGAAGAGCTCCAAGGCACCTCAACCAAGTCAATGCCAAACATAGGCCCAGAATGAAGCACCTCTGTAGTCCGTGAATGCTTTCCCGTCTAGTTAAAAGCACTGAATCTGGCACCCTTCTGGCACACACTGTGGGGAGAGGCTGGGGGATGGGAGGTGGGAAATGTTGACCAAGTTTACTTAAAAAGCTAAGCATTCATGTGTCAGGTGCTCAGAAAGATGGAGAAGAGTTTTTGCAGGGGCAGAGCACCTCCCTGTTGGAGCAATGGTTTAGTGAGACTTGACTGATAGAGGAGGGAATGGATTGAAACTTGAAGAGGGTAGATTGAGACTGGATATTAGGAAGAGATTTTTTTCAAGTGAGGGCAATGAGACACTGGAACAGGTTGCCCAGAGAGGTCATGGATGCCTCCTCTTTGGAGGTGTTCGAGACCAGGCAGGACAAGACCTTAATCAACCTGGTCTAGTGGAAAGTGTCCCTGCTCATGGCAGGGGCTTGGAACTAGATGATCTTTAAGGTCCCTTCCAATCCAAGCCATTCTGTGAGCCTATGATTGCAGCACTCAGTGATGTCATACCTTGAGAGGAATGTGAAACCCTTACTATGTTTCTTTGTGGCCTCAGGGCCACAGTCTCTGGGATGTTGGTAGTTAAATCCAGCTCTAGAGCTTTGTAGGTGCACCTTTAACAGGTACAGAGGAAGGACTTAGTCAACCACCCTAACTCATTTGCAGTTGTCACCTTCTGGACAGGAAGAAATAAATAAACCAGAGCAAGCCTAACACATACCACGTGGCAGAGACCAATCCACCTCAAACCAAAATCAATGTTATGCTTCCTGTTATTGTGTTAGACAGAGGATTGAAAACTTGCTTTCCCAATTGATTTGTTTTCTACTGCAAAACTAATTATGGTCCAATGCAGTTCTTCCTCTACCTGCCTCCGGAGGGGAAACTATATTGGCAGTGGTGGCTCCTGTCCTTTGCTCAGGCAGCTGTGTCAATATCTCTGTTGCTTGGTTGTTTGCTGAAGGGTGAAAGATCCCAAACTCCAGCAAAGTCCTCTGTGCATTCATTCTTTCAAAAATACAGTTTTAAACTTTGCCAGTCCCCAGACACAAGCTGCTGATCACAGCCACCCACTGTGGTGCCCTCACAGGCAGAGCTGGCACATCGATGCACATCGACAGATGGATGTAGAATAGAATAGAATTAACCAGGTTGGAAGAGACGTTTGAGATCATCAAGTCCAACCTATCGTCCAACACCATCTGATCAACTAACCCATGGCACCAAGCACCCCATCCAGTCTCTTTCTAAACACCTCCAGTGATGGTGACTCCACCACCTCCCTGGGCAGCACATTCCAATGGCCAATCTCTCTTTCTGGGAAGAACTTCTTCCTAATATCCAGCCTAAACCTCCCCTGGTGCAGCTTGAGACTGTGTCCTCTTGTTCTGGTGCTGGCTGCCTGGGAGAAGAGACCAACCCCCACCTGGCTACAACCTCCCTTCAGGCAGTTGTAGACAGCAAGAAGGTCTCCCCTGAGCCTCCTCTTCTCCAGGCTAAGCAACCCCAGCTCCCTCAGCCTCTCCTCACAGGGCTGTGCTCCAAGTCCCTCCCCAGCTTTGTTGCCCTTCTCTGGACATGTTCCAGGAACTCAACATCTTTCCTAAACTGAGGGGCCCAGAACTGGACACAGGACTCAAGGTGTGGCCTAACCAGTGCAGTGTACAGGGGCAGAATGGCCTCCCTGCTCCTGCTGGCCACACCATTCCTGATGCAATCCAGGATGCCATTGGCCTTCTTGTCCACCTGGGCACACTGCTGCCTCATGTTCAGCCTACTATCAACCAGTACCCCCAGGTCCCTTTCTGCCTGGCAGCTCTCCAGCCACTCTGACCCCAGCCTGTAGTGCTTAAGGACATGTAGTGCTTAGGGACATGGTTTGGTGGTAGTGGCTTAGCAGTAGTGGTGGGATTGTGAGCTCTAGGTGAACAGTTGGACTTGATGATCTCAAAGGTCTCTTCCAGCCCCAACAGTTCTATGATTAAGAGGAATCTGTCCCTAGGAGTGGTGGGTGCTAATGGATTTTGCCTTTGCCAGGAATTTTCAGAGATGCCAACTCAAGGACACGAATTTCTGAGGGGGATTCAAATTGAAATGTAGTGAGGTGTTGGAACAGGCTGCCCAGGGAGGTGGTGGAGTCACCATCCATGGAAGTATTTAAAAACAGGAGTAGATGGGACACCTTGGCACATGGTCTAGTGGTCATGGAGGTGTTGACTGGAAGGTTGGACTTCCAACTTTTACGGTTCTATGATTCTATGAGATATCAGAGGTTTTGTTTTTCTTTAATACTTTGAAAATTGAAAGCTTAGGTGAAGACCCTCCTTCTTTTAGTTATTTTTAAGCCTAAAATATTGCTTTCCTGGAGATGTTTGGCAGACATACAGAGACCCAGCTGCTGCTGTGGTTCCTGTTTGGATAACTACTGTGAAACTCTTCTAATGCCAGTGACGACTGCAGAGTGGATCTCATGGTCTCTGTCAGCCTCAGAGATATGGTGGCACAGCCCAATTTGGGGTTTAGTGAACCACTGGCTTCATAGGTAGTTCTTTGTCTCAAGGTGTTAAAACTGTGCAGTCCCAGATGAGACCTCACCTGGAGTACTGGGTCCAGCTCTGGAATCCTCAGCACAGGCAAGACATGGATCTGCTGGAATAGGTCCAGAGGGACACAAAGATGATCAGAACACCTCTCTTACAAACACAAGCTTGGAGCAGTCTGGAGAAGAGAAGGCTCTGGGGAGCCCTTATAGCTGCATTTCATGCTGCATGAAGGGGACTTACAGGAAGGCTGGGGAGGGACTGTTTAGAAGGGTTTGTAGTGATAGGATGAGGGGCAATGGTTTGAAACTAGAGCAGGGTAGATTTAGGCTGGACAGTAGGAAGAAGTTCTTTACTATGAGGGTGGTGAGATACTGGCCCAGAATGCCAGCTGATGTGGTAGTGGCCCTATCCCTGGAGACATGCAAGGTCAAACTTGATGGGGCCCTCAGCAGCCTTATCTAGCTGGAGATGTCCCTGCTCACTGCATGGGGCTTGCAAGTAGTTTGAGGGTCCCTTCCAACCTGAAACATCCTATGATTCCATGATTCACTCAGGATGGCAGCAGACTGTTGTGCCTATGCTGGACCACCCTAATTTCTACAGACACAACGGGTAATGCAGCAGTAGATCAGTTCTGCTGAGAGAGAGCTTTGCACAATGCTTGCTTCTAACTAACTGTAAGGGCTGGGAGGTGGACTTTTCAGAGCAATTGTTTCCCCAGATGGTAAGAGCTGCAGTGGACAGTAAAAGCTTCCGTTGCTGTTGCCTTGCTAAAGAGCAGGTCTCAGAGCACCACAACAACCAGGCAAGCTCATCCTCTGCAGCAGAGCCCCAGCTGCCGCAGAGCTCTGGTGCAGTGTGCTGGGAATTCCACAACAGCTCCCCTCTATATGAAAGAGCAGAAGGGTTTTAATAAATTAGATGTGAACTTCCCTGACACAATCACTGCATTTGCTGCTCTCTAATCTGTATTTTGTTGTTACTTTTCCTTTTGCTTCACGCTGTCCTCTGCTCTCCATTTCCAAAGGCGCTGGAGGTGTTTGCGCTGTTAATGTGTAGCTGTGCTGCAGGTGCCAGTGGCAAACGGTCATGGCACTTCAGGACATGTTTCAGTGGCCATGGTGCTCTTAGGCTGATGGTTGGACTCAGAGATCTTTGAGCTCTTTTCCAACTGAAAGGATTCAGTGGTTCTGTGCCAGAATGGTGGTCTGTATGCTGAGTGCTCCTTGTTACCTGGGAGAGCCTCTGTAGGATGGGAAGAATAGACATGTGAGGGAGGGAATAAAATGAATCACAGAATGGTAGGGGTTGGAAAGGACCTCTGGAGATCATCCAGCTCAAACCCTCCCTGCCAAAGAAGGGCAGGCCACACAGGAATGCATCCAGATGCATTTGGAAAGTCTCCAGAGAAGGAGACTCTGCAGCCTCTCTTGGCAGCCTGCTCCTGGGCTCCAGTGCTGTCACAGCAAAGTTTTCCCTCGTGTTGAGGTGGAAATTCCTGTGTTCCAGTTTGTGTCCACTGCCCCCTCTCCTATCCCAGGGCAGCAGTCAAAAGACACTGGCCCCTTTTCCTTGACAGTCACCCTTAGAATATTTGTAAACATTGATCAGATCCCCTCTCAGCCTTCCCTTCTCCAGGCTAAACAGCCCCAGGTCTCTCTGCCTTTCCTCGTGAGATGGATGTGCCAGTCGCATCATTGTCCTCATAGCCTCTTTTGGACTCTCAGACATTTCCCTGTCTCTCTTGAGCTAGGGACCCCAGAAGCAGACACAATCCTCCAGATACTTCAAACAGGTATAGCACACTTCATATCTCAGAAGCAGTAAAGAAGCTGGGCATTGTCTGAAAGGTGGAATATAACTGAAACTTTCCTCTCTGAGGCCTCAGGGGGTTTTTAGGGCCCTGAATACTTCCTCTGAGAGCATCAGTTCATCAAAAACCTGAACATAGGTTAAATTCAGCATTAGGGAGAAAGTTGTTTTCGTGTTTTTCATAGAATCATAGAATTGTTTTGGTTGGGAAAGGCCTCTAAGATTATTGAGTCCGATTATCAATCAAACACCACCATGGCCATTAAACTATGTCCCAAAGTGCCATGTCTGCACGTTTCCTGAACACTTCCAGGGACAGTTACTCCCTGGGGAACCTGATGAATGTGGTTAAATACACTATTTCTGATTATTTGTCCTCTCTCAGGACCAGAACAAGAGGACACACTCTCAAGCTGCACCAGGGGAGGTTTAGGCTTGACATTAGGAGGAAGTTCTACACAGAGTGAGTCATTGCCCATTGGAATGTGCTTGCCCGAGGAGGTGGTGGAGTCACCATCAAGGGAGGTGCTCAGGAGGAGACTTGATAGGGTGCTTGGTGCCATGGTTTAGTTGATTAGGTGGTGTTGGATGATAAGTTGGACGCGATGATCTTGAAGGTCTCTTCCAACCTGGTCTGGTCTGGTCTGGTCTGGTCTATTCTATTCTATTCTATTCTATTCTATTCTATTCTATTCTATTCCATTCCATTCCATTCCATTCCATTCCATTCCATTCCATTCCATCAATCAATCTCTTCTTGCCCCACCATTTGAAACCCTCAGCCATGGTCCATCTCTTGCTGCATCTGCTACCTTCAGTGCCCTGGTTTTCTATCCTATCCCTGGCTTTTGGCAATGCTTTGAGTCAGTTTGCTACTCATCATATTGGCCCAGCTTGCATGGCTGTCTCATTGGTTAATGCATTATTATGAATATATTTGAAATTTAAGGAATTAGGCTGATTCTCTGGCTTTAAAACTTAAAGATGGAAGGTGAGAAACTGTTATTTTTTAGCACATTTTTTGCAGGTAGACTTTCTGTTCAGAGATTCAATAATGATAGAATCAATGAATCATAGAATCAACAAGGTTGGAAAAGACCTCAAAGATCATCAAGTCCAACCTGTCACCCAACACCTCAGGACTACTAAACCATGGCACCAAAGTGCCACATCCAATCCCCTCTTGAACACCTACAGGGATGGTAACTCCACCACCTCCCTGGGCAGCACATTCCAATGCCTAACAACTCTCTCTGTGAAGAACTTTCTCCTCACCTCCAGCCTAAACCTCTCCTGGCACAGCTTGAGACTGTGTCCTCTTGTTCTGGTGCTGGTTGCCTGGGAGAAGAGACCAACCCCCTCCTGACTACAACCTCCCTTCAGGTAGTTGTAGACAGCAATAAAGTCTCCCCTGATCCTCCTCCAGGGTAAACAACCCCAGCTCCCTCAGGCTCTCCCTGTAGGGTTTGTGCTCGAAGCCTCTCCCCAGCCTCGTTGCCCGTCTCTGGACTCGTTCAAGAGTTGCTTCCAAACTGAATGATCCTATGGTGGTAACTAGTGCCTCAAGCTTTCAGTGCTTCTGTGGCCATGGAACTTGCTCTAGACTTCCAAATCTGAAGAAACCAGTAGGCTGTGAATTGTGTTACAAAGCCACCTTCATGAGTTTATTGACAGTTAGAAGGAAGATGTTCTGGAGTCGTAATCTATCCCATTGATCTTAAGGGACTTATAAATCAGGAGATGGAGCAAGACATCTTTGCTGCTGGTCATCTTTGCAGGATTAACTGGGCAAAATGAATACCCCCAAGTTCCAAATACATTGATGGGTACCAAAAAGAAATCACACCACTTTACAGCTATTGTTAAACCCTCCTACTCTTCCTTGATGCATTTGCTGCAATTACACAAGCTGAATGGAATCAAAAGTGGAACAAGTGAAAAGGAGTATAGAATGGCATAGGTTTAGTGTAAAATAAACAGCACAAGGACTGCATTATAGATTGCAGGAATAGGTTTGATGATTAACTCATTAAAACATTTTTAGCTTGCAAGAGCTGAAAAGTTTTGGATGAGTTGAATTCCCTGCAAAGGAACCACACAACTGCAAGGTTTAAATGCAGGGTGCTTAAGGCTATAGAAGAGCTTGTTGCAGGCCATGCGTTAGCATGTTTACCATGCATGTTAGCTATAAAGGAACTTGGGTTTTACACACCTTTGTGCCCCAGAAGTGCTGCAGGTGACATGCTTCTCATTTTCAGTGACAGCACATGTGGATAAGTCTCAAAACAGTGCTTTTCTCTCTAGGTTAATGAGGTCCTTCTTAAGGTGAAACAGATTACTTGAAAGGAAGAGCACCATCTTGTGACATGAAGAGTAATGTCCCTGCAATCCTTGGTTCACAGAAGGAAAGAAGGAGGCTTACATGATTTTTATCCCCTAACAGGATTTATAGAGCTGAGTTTTCTCTTTCATTTGGCTTTTCTTTTAAGACCTAACAGGGGAACTGACTCTCAAGTGATACAGATTCCACAAATCAGCTTTATTTCAAAAATTGCTTCATTTTCCAATTTCATTTCAAATTTCTTTCTTTTTTCCCCCCTTTTTCTTTCTTTTCCTATTCTTTTTTAATATAGTCACTTCAGAGAAAGATTGCTGTGAAGTCTTAGCAGATTTTAAACCTGTCAATTAGAGACCATGAGTCCTCTGAAACTGAAATGTGGCTTTCTTTCTTATCACTTACTTCATCTTTCAGAGGCTGTAAGGAAGGAGAAGGATTTGATATCCTTTCTTCTTAATGGCCTGGAATTGCATCATGGGAGGTTGAGGTTGGACATTAGGGAAAATGTCTTTCCTGCAAGAGTGGTCAGGCATTGGAACAGGCTGCCCAGGGAGGTGGTGGAGTCACCATCCCTGGAGGCGTTCAAGAAACGTGTGGCCATGGCACTTTGAGACATGGTTTAATGGCCATGGTGGTGCTAGGTCAGTGGTTGGATTCGATGACCTTAGAGGTGTTTCCCAAGCAAAACACTTCCATAATTCTAAATAACAAGAAGGAACCTTCTTATCTAGGCTCGTACAGCTTTATGCACTTCTATTCTTAGATCCACTTTGTGGAGAGACTCCTGGAGAGGAATCTCCATCCTTACACGCAGGATCTTGGAAGTGACATAGAATAGAATAGAATAGAATAGAATAGAATAGAATAGAATAGAATAGAATAGAATAGAATAGAATAGAATAGAATAGAATAGAATAGGAGTTGAGTGGAATGGAATAGAATAGGAGTTGAGTGGAATAGAATAGAATAGAATAGAATAGAATAGAATAGAATAGAATAGAATAGAATAGAATAGAATAGAATAGAATAGAATAGAATAGAATAGAATAGAATAGAATAGAATAGAATAGGAGTTGAGTGGAATGGAATGGAATGGAATGGAATGGAATGGAATGGAATGGAATGGAATGGAATGGAATGGAATGGAATGGAATGGAATGGAATAGAATTGACCAGGTTGGAAGAGACCTTTGAGATCATCAAGTCCAACCTATCCCTGGAGGCGTTCAGAGGGGACTGGATGTGGCACTTGGTGCCATGGTCTAGTCGTGAGGTTTGTGGTTACAGGTTGGACTCGATGATCTTCGAGGTCTCTTCCAACCTTGGTAATACTGTAAATACTGTAAATCATTCAGCACCATCTGATCAACTAAACCATGGCACCAAGCACCCCATCCAGTCTCTTCCTAAACACCTCCAGTGATGGTGACTCCACCACCTCCCTGGGCAGCACTTTCCAATGGCCAATCTCTCTTTCTGTCAAGAAGTTCTTCCTAACATCCAACCTAAACCTCCCCTGATGTAGTTTGAGACTGCATCCTCTTGTTCTGGTGCTGGTTGCCTGGGAAAAGACTGATCTTCAACCAGACCTATCAAGTTTTCCTATTAGAATGGCTGTTCAGTCAGACCAAAGCAAGTTGTAGCTGCCTGGATGGGGCACAGACCGTGACGGAGTCAATCCTACCAGCACAAATTTCTTCTGACACATTTCTGTCCAAGCAGAGGCTTTGTCAAGTATCAGCTGTAGAAATCCACTGGTAAGTGATCTATGTGAGAGGGCATGAGTGCTGCCAGGGGAAGGAGGCTGTTTCTCCTTTTTGAGAAAACAGAGTATTTAGAGAGTTTGGAATATATTGATTGCAAAATGACAGTTTTAATGACTGCAGAGGGATCAACAATACACTATAGGTGTTTTTTTCCCTTTGCTAAAGTGCCATTTTCCACAGATTTGGGAAAAGCAAGGCAGTTTTGTTAAAGTGAGGACATGTTATTACTATTGCCTTAGGCATCTATCTCCATACCAGATTAGCTTTAACCCCAAGTTTCACTCTGGTATTTACATAACCATGACTTAACTGAGCCTTGCAAGCTGAAGCTCATCTGTCTTTCAAGAAAAATGCCATTTGGTGCTTTCTGACTTGTTTGCTTAAAAGCCTGTTGATTTATGGGGTGGGGTTTTCTTGTTTGGTTTGGGGTTTTATACATATTTATATTTTAATGACAAAGGCAGTAGCTTCGAGCCAAGCCTAAAGCTGACTCAGAGAATAAACCTAGAATCCTCTTCCTTGCTTTTGACATGAGTGACTGCAATTTAGCCAAATATCTGCTAGCTTTGCTCAGTGTGAATAAGATCCCACTGGAGGGATTTGAACTACAGCATTCAGCAGGATTGCTGTGCCAGGACAAACTACGGTCTGGCAGCATCAGGCGTCACACTAACCCGACAGTATTAACAGGATTTGAAACACATTTGTACCTGGTAAAGACCAGCAGGCATGGATAAACCAAGCACAAGCAGCACACAGTTTACTTAGTGTAATGCTGGATGCTGCTGTTGCACTGGGCCTAATCATAGAATAATGGAATGGAATGGAATGGAATGGAATGGAATAGAATAGAATAGAATAGAATAGAATAGAATAGAATAGAATAGAATAGAATAGAATAGAATAGAGTAGAGTAGAGTAGAGTAGAGTAGAGTAGAGTAGAGTAGAGTAGAGTAGAGTAGAGTAGAGTAGAGTAGAGGAGTGGAGTGGAGTGGAGTGAAGTAGAGTAGAGTAGAGTAGAGTAGAGTAGAGTAGAGTAGAGTAGAGTAGAGTGTTGAGTTGAATTGAATTGCATTGAATTGAATTGAATTGAATTGATTGAATTGAATTGAATTGAATTGAATTGAATTGGAGTTAACCAGCCTGGAAAAGACCTTTGAGATCATCAAGTCCAACTCATCACCCAACACCATCTGGTGCTGGTTGTCTGGGAGAAGAGACCAACCCCTTCCTGAATATAACCTCTCTTCAGGTGGTTGGAGACAATAAGCTTTAAGGCCTCTTCCAGCCTAGCCTTAAATACCTACAGGCAGTGGGCATCCACAACAACCCTGGGCAATGTGTTCCAGTGTCTCACTATCCCCACTGTAAAGAATTACTTCCTAACATCCATTGTAAGTCTAGCCTCCTCAAGCTTCAATCCAAATATTCCCAGCAATTAAAGTGTGATTTGTACCCTTTTTTTTGGTTATTTATCCCAAGGTTATGTGTGATGCAACACCAGTAGATGTGTCCAGTTTGCTCTGACTCGGGCTGGGTTCCAGGCCTGGTACAGCTTAGGGAGTGTGGGGTTAACCAGCCCTGCCAAAAGACAGGGGATTTGCTCCCAGTCAGGGCATCGAGCTGGCACAACCACAACACTTTTATTACTCGCCAGGTTGGAAAAGACCTTTGATATCATCGAGTCCAGCATATCACCCAACACCATCTAATCAACTAAACCATAGCACTAAGCACCCTATCCAGTCTCCTCCTAAACACCCCCAGTGATGGTGACTCCACCACCTCCCTGGGCAGCACATTCCAATGGCAAATCTCTGTCTCTACGAAGAATTTCTTCCTAACATCCAGCCTAAAGGTAGGGGATGGAAAGGACCTATGGACATCATCAAGTTTAATACCCCCTGCCAAGACAGGCTCACCTACAAAAGGTCATACAGGAACATGTCCAGGCAGACTTCACCGCCTCTCTGGGCAGATTATTCCAGCGTTCTAGCACCTTTAAATTAAACAAGTTCCTCCTCATGTTTCAAGGGAACGTCTTCTGTTCGAGTTTGTGCCTGTTACCCTTTGTCCTGTGACTGGAGAAAAAAAACTGATCCCATCCTCCTGACACCCACCCTTTAAGTATTTGCAAACATTTATGAGACCCCAGTTCTTGCAGTTTGAAAAGGTGTTTCCATGGGTTATGATCCCCTAGAAAGAAACAGGGACAAGAGTCAGAAATACTCCTGAAGCCGTCCCCTGAATGAAGGAGAAAGGCTGGACCTAGAGCTGAATAAAGTGATAAAAAACACTGCTTGAATGGGGGTTTTGCTGCCTTTGCCTGGGACAAATAAAAGATACTGTGACTTACCACTATTCCTGGTTTCCTTGGTAACATTCTGCACGTTGGGAAGTGGCTGTCTGAAAGTCATATGAAAGGAAAAACCCTTAGAAAGCCACAGCCTAATGCAGAACTTTTTCCCTTTCTCTGGAGCAAAGCAGCAATAAACATGTTATGTTCTGGGGTTGTTTTGAGTGAAGCTCTAATAGCAAAGGACCCCTCTGTGCATTGCTGGCTAATTACATCTGTTGATAAAATATACATTAGAGCTCTTTCTCTCCAGACAGGCACGTCCCGGATCTTTCACCTGATTGCTAATGCTCGGTGTGCAAAAGACAACGTTAGGTATTAGGTTTGCTTTAACAGACAAAGGGATAAATAGTGTGTTTTGATCCTTTTGTGGCATGTTTCATGACATTTGTGGAGAGCTGTTTGTTTCCTCAAGCACAATTCCTGCTCCATTTTCACAGAAAAGAACAGAGGAAATGGCCTGATTGGGGAATTCAACATTTGTACAACGTGTTCAACTCTTTAAAGGATTAAAACTCTCGAATCTGGCACACGAAAGGTATGTTAGAACCACACAAACAGCTTCTGTCTGTCTGTCTGTCTGCCAGCAACAGAATAGCTGCTGTTTAGATTCAAGATGTTTTCACAGCCTCTTTTGCCACTGGGTAGTATCATAGTATCAGGCAGGGTTGGAAGGGACCACAAGGATCAGCTAGTTCCAACCCCTCTGCCATGGGCAGGGACACCCCACACTAGATCAGGCTGGCCACAGCCTCATCCAGCCTGGGCTTAAACACCTCCAGGGACGGGGCCTCAACCACCTCCCTGGATAACCCATTCCAGGGCTTCACCACTCTCATGGGGAAGAACTTCCTCCTCACCTCCAGCCTGAATCTCCCCACCTCCAGCTTCATTCCATTCCCCCTAGTCCTATCACTACCTGAGATCCTGAGAAGTCCCTCCCCAGCCTTCTTGTAGCCCCCTTCAGATCCTGGAAGGCCACAATGAGGTCACCTGGGAGCCTTCTCTTCTCCAGACTGAACAGCCCCAACTCCTTCAGTCTGTCCTCATAGGAGAGGTGCTCCAGCCCTCTGATCATCCTCGTGGCCCTTCTCTGGACACCTTCCAGCACCTCCAGATCCCTCTTGGAATAGGGGCTCCAGAACTGGATGCAGTACTCCAGGTGGGGTCTCACCAGGGCTGAGTAGAGGGGGAGAATCCCCTCCCTTGACCTGCTGGCCACACTTCTCCTGCTGCAGCCCAGGCTCTGATTGGCTTTCTGGGCTGCAAGTGCACACTGAGAGCTCATGTTGAGCTTCTTGTCCACCAGCACCTCCAAGTCTCTCTCCTCAGGGCTGCTCTCCAGCCAGTCACTGCCCAGCCTGGATTTGTGCCTGGGATTGCCTCGACCCAGATGCAGGACCCTGCACTTGGTCTTGTTGAAGCTCATGAGGTCAGCCTGTGCCCACCTCTCCAGCCTGTCCAGGTCCCTCTGGATGGATCCCTTCCCTCCAGCTGTCTGCTGCACCACACAGCTTGGTGTCATCAGCAACCTTGCTGAGGGTGCACTCAGTGCCACTGTCCATGGTACCCACAAAGATGTTGAACAAGCCTGGTCCCAGGACTGATCCCTGAGGGACTCTGCTTGTCCCTGGCCTCCACTGGGACATGGACCCGTTGACAGCCATCAAGCGGCCATCAAGCCAGTTCTTTACCCAGCTAGTGGTCCACCCATCAGTGATCCAGTAAAACTTTTATTTGTTAAAGGAGACAAAAGTCCAAGCATGAGTATTTCAACAGAGCTATTAATGACCTGAATATTCTATCAGCAAGGGAGGCTTTCGGTTTTCTTCACCTCTTGGCAATCTTTAATTTTAGAGAGGTGAAGGTCTAGCCTTTCAGTCTGGTGCTGGTCCATGATGCTGACAGATTGGCAAACTCAGATCTGTTGAAGCAACTTTTGAAAACACTGATTTTTGTAGGTTTCTTATGGGGGTAAAGCTGTCAGCTCTGCTAATAGTGTGGAGGGAGCACTGCGACCCCCAGCTGTGGCTTCACTGGAACAGGCGGCCCAGAGAGCTGGCAGGGTCTCCATCTCTGGAGACTCTCCAAACCCACCTGGACACATTCCTGTGTGACCTTCTCTAGGTGAATATGCCTTGGAACTGGGGATTTGACTCTGTGATCTCCAGAGGTCCCTTCCATGCTTTACCATTCTGTGATTTTGTGAGCTGGTGAGATCTCTAATCAGCTTTGTCTTTAGCAGGCTTGGGATGTCAAATCTTATCCTGAGGGAGAAGAGGAGGCTCAGGGAGACCTTATTGCTCTCTACAACTACCTGAAGGGAGGTTGCAGTCAGGTGGGGATTGGTCTTTTCTGCCAGGCAACCAGCACCAGAACAAGAGGACACAGTCTCAAGCTGCTCCAGGGGAGGTTTAGGCTGGAAGTGAGGAAGAAATTCTTCATAGAAAGAGTGATTGCCCATTGGAATGTGCTGCCCAGGGAGGTGGTGGAGTCAGCCTCACTGGAGGTGTTTAGGAAGAGACTGGATGGAGTGCTTGGTGCCATGGGTTAGTTGATCAGATGGTGTTGGATGATAGGTTGGACTTGATGATCTCGAAGGTCTCTTCCAACCTGGTGAATTCAATTCAATTCAATTCAATTCAATTCAATTCAATTCAATTCAATTCAATTCAATTCAATTCAATTCTATTCTATTCTATTCTATTCTATTCTATTCTATTCTATTCTATTCAATTCTATTCTATTCTATTCAATTCTATTCTATTCTATTCTATTCTATTCTATTCTATTCTATTCTATTCTATTCTATTCTATTCTATTCTATTCTATTCTATTCTATGGTATTCCATTCCATTCCATTCCATTCCATTCCATTCCATTCCATTCCATTCCATTCCATTCCATTCCATTCCATTCCAAGGTTTTGCAATAAAAGCATTAATCATGGACCTTTATGGGGAAGAAAGAGATTCCTTTCTGTCTATGATCTGGAGTTCTCAATTTCCCCCTATATACTAGGACTTAATGTTGCAAACAGCCCAGCACTGGTGGCCTTACTGAGACATTAAACTGCTCATTAAAATGTGTGGGAATTAGGGGTGGTAAAACACAGCCTGTTTGATGTGTGCATTGCATTGTGCTACCTTTATCCATGTAGGATTTTTCCAAACCTCATTTTGGTTCCATCTCTGTTTGTTGACAGCAGAAGTATTGATCCTGCTCTAAATTGGGTAGAAAGCAGGACACACCAAAAAGAAACGACACAGGAATAGTGAATTTCTATTGGCATGCAGATTTATGAATATTGTAAATAGAAGAATTAATTTAGCAAATGCTTCATGGATAAGCCACAAAGCAAGTTTGTGTCTGCCAGGGTGAATTGCTTTATTGACTCTGAAGTATCACAGTATCACAGTATCACTAAGGTTGGAAGAGACCTCAAAGATCATCGAGTCCAACCTGTCACCACAGACCTCATGACTAGACCATGGCACCAAGTGCCATGTCCAATCCCCTCTTGAACACCTCCAGGGATGGTGACTCCACCACCTCCCTGGGCAGCACATTCCAATGGTGAATGACTCTCTCCATGAAGAACTTTCTCCTTACCTCGAGCCTCAGCTTCCCCTGGCACAGCTTGAGACTATGTCCCCTTGTTCTGGTGCTGGTTGCTAGAGAGAAGAGACCAACCCCTTCCTGGCTGCAACCACCCTTCAGGTAGTTGGAGAGAGCAATGAGGTCACCCCTGAGCCTCCTCTTCTCCAGGCTAAGCAACCCCAGCTCCCTCAGCCTCTCCTCACAGGGCTGTGCTCAAGGCCTCTCCCCAGCCTCATTGCCCTTCTCTGGACACGTTCAACATATGCAGACAAGCAGCATAGGCCATGAAAAAATTGGCAACTGTCACAGCCCTCTGCTCATCCTTGTGGCCCTTCTATGGACACCTTCCAGCACCTCCAGATCCCTCTTGGAATAGGGGCTCCAGAACTGGAGGCAGTACTCTAGGTAGGGTCTCACCAGAGCTGAGTAGAGGGGGAGAATCACCTCCCTCGACCTGCTGGCCACACTTCTCTTGATGCAGCCCACTGGTGGCTTTGGGTATCAAATCCTGCTTTAGAGGCCGATTGACTGAAGCATAGGAGTTGGCAGGGACTAACCTTTCATACACTCAACATCTTGAGCAGCTTTTACCCATGAGTTCAGAAAGTTCACAACAATTCTTATTTTACAGCAAACTTTCTCCCTGTGTCAAAACACGGTGACCAAGACAAAGAATTTTTTTGTTCTTGTCAACCAAATTTGCAGTCCCCCCCCCCCCCGTGTTCCATTACAGGAGTTGCACAATCCAAATATGATTACAGTATGCTGCTTTGATAATTAGCACTATCTAAGCTTATTCATGGAAGCCAGCCTCCTAGTGCTCCAATTCACATTTGATCTGCAAGGCAGGAAATTTGCATGCACTAAATGGCTCCATTTTTACAAAAGGTGGCTTAATCATTGGGGAAAGAAAAATCCTCATGCAGTTATTGTGCACAGAGAACTCAGCTGGTATTAATACGGCTATAATTTGCAAAGCTAAAAGGATCCCAGTGTAATTTAATAGGTCCGTGTCCAATTGTGGTTAAGTGCTGCTATACTTCTCAGGTAGCAGGAGGGATTGTTGCTGTAAAATCTGATGAATCTGGCTATGTGAAAAGACAGGTGAGGTGACATTTTAAGGTTGAAACCAGCAATTGTAATTTGGCATCAGTACTTTATGCCCTAGCATAATGTAAGGTACTGTTCTGTCCTAATTGGCTGGGAAGCTCACACCGTAATGCCAAGCCAGCAGATGCAGCATCCCCAGCCTGTAGTTTTCCCATGAAGATTTGCTTTGCAAATAGATGACTTGCTATTTATGGGGGAAAGTAAAGCCTAATTGTGAGCCTTCCCAGTAGCAGGGGCTGCACTGCCTGCCACTTTAAGGGAAGTGACTGGCTGATCACACTGCTGCCATGGAGCATACCGATGAGCCGCATCAATGTGTCTTTTCCAACATGTGAAAATCTTCCATAATCAGTGGAATGTAGGCAGAAAAATATACCATTGTTTGGATTTATTGGGGGGGGTGGGGTGTGGGGGTTTGGCCACAGCAAAGTGCTGCAAAATCAGAGCAATATGGCAAGCCCTAATTGAATGGAAAACACTGATTCCCTCTCCAATACATTTCTGATTGCAAACTGATATCATCCAGTGATGTCCCAAGCAGTGACTGCAATGCACAGATGGTGCCAAATTGAAAGACTAAGTGACTGAAAGTGTTGACATGGTAGATTAAAAATCCATCCTAAAAATATTTCTCTTTCACTGTGTGTTTCCTGCACTTCACCTCCCATCCAGAGTATTGGATTTTCTATTTGTGGAGCATTTTCTCCTGGCTTGAGTCTGGCCAGTGTGATGTTTAAAGTCTGTCTGGTTTTGTGTTCTTTTTGGGGCTGGGGGTTCTGGTTTGGTTGGGGTTGTTTGGTTTTTTTGTTTGGTTTGTTTTGTTTCTTTTTGGTTGGTTGGTTTTATTTAGTTGTTGTTTTTTTTTTTCTGGCAAGGAGGAAGCACACCTTGTGTGCAAGGAAAGCCAAGGATTTATTGTTAGCATAATTGAAGTCTTGAAAGTTTAATCATTATTAGTCCAGATGTAATTGCTGCAGAACAAGAAGGAACAGTAATGAAATTGAAACTGTTAGGAATGCACACTTAGTTTCTCCCCCTTTCCTGGCATTCTGCTTGCCTTGCTGCTCCTGATCTGGATCTTAGACAGTAGTCATGCTGGTGGTGATTTACAATACAATACAATACAATACAATACAATACAATACAATACAATACACCAGGTTGGAAGAGACCTTCAAGATCATCGCGTCCAACCCATCAACCAATCCAACCCACCCAACAACTAAGCCATGGCACCAAGCACCCCATCAAGTCTTCTCCTGAACACCTCCAATGAAGGTGACTCCACCACCTCCACGGGCAGCCCATTCCAATGGGCAATCGCTCTCTTTTTGTGTAGAACTTCTTCCTAACATCCAGTCTAAACCTGCCCTGGCACAGCCTGAGACTGTGTCCTCTTGTTCTGGTGCTGGCTGCCTGGGAGAAGAGGCATTCTGCTTTTTTGTGGCATTCTGCTTGCCTTGCTGCTCCTGATCTGGATCTTAGACAGCAGTCATGCTGGTGGTGATTTGTGGCATTCTGCTTGCCTTGCTGCTCCTGATCTGGATCTTAGACAGCAGTCATGCTGGTGGTGATTTGTGGCATTCTGCTTGCCTTCTTGCTCCTGATCTGGATCTTAGACAGCAGTCATGCTGGTGGTGATTTGCGTGGTAGAGGCTGACAGAGTTCTCAGCATTTGGAGTCATATTATCACAGAATGCTAGGAGTTGGAAAGAACCTCTGGAAATTATCTATCCCAACCTCCCTGCCAAAGCAGGATGGCCTGGGTCAGGCCACACAGGAATGTGGCCAGGTGAGTCTTGAAAGTCTCCAGAGAAGGAGCCTCCACAACCTCTCTGGGCAGCCTGTTCCAGCTCTCCATCAACCT
Organism: Picus viridis; assembly: GCA_033816785.1. Classification (NCBI taxonomy): domain Eukaryota; kingdom Metazoa; phylum Chordata; class Aves; order Piciformes; family Picidae; genus Picus; species Picus viridis. Next base: position 4,910,825 of record CM066569.1, on the reverse strand, counting down.
CAGAGCAAAGAAGCTTTTCCTCATGTTGAACTGGAACTTGCACTGTTGTGAGAGACTAAAGCTTATCTCTCCTGGTGACTCAACAAAGATAAAATCACTTGCTGTTTGTCCAGACAATAGCTGATGTGTGTTGGGCAGAGCCACTGGAAGGACTCTTGGAAGGTGCAAAGATAACATTGCTCACGGGACTGCAGCTGGCCGACAACAATGGCCCAAGGGCCCAGCATTCACACCTTCAGGACAAGATCATTTCCAGCCATCAGATACCCCAGGAAAGGACAATGGTTCCTGATGGGAAAAGAGTGCGTGGGGAGCTAGATGGAGCAGGAGGAGGCGGAGGCCTTCCCCCCTCCATCCAGTGGCCGCCCAAACTCACCTGAGTACACAGAAAGATTTCCTGGGGAACTATACCTGGACCTAAAGATATCCTGGGGAACAACACCTGGACACTTGCCTAAGGGCTAAAAAACTGTATAAAAGTCTGGAGCAACTGCTGGCTTTAGGAGGAGAAAATTGGAGAAGCAAGATGCAGAAGAAAGAAGACGGCAGCACACGCTGGAAACACCACGGGGCCAACACAATGGATCCTGGACTCTCTGTGCCCTAAGTTCCGCCTGCTGCAACTCATGGAGCTGAAGAAGCTGCCCAGAGGACCTCATCCCTTCTACAGCCAAAGCCCCAGCACCCTTCCTCTACAGACCCAACATCTCCTGCAGCACCGTTTCTCTACAGACCCAACATCTCCTGCAGCACCTTTCCTCCACAGACTCAAACTGTCTTGGGGGTGAGGGGTGTGGTAATATAATTCTTTCCCTCTTCTCCCTCTCTTCTCTCTCTCCCTATTCTCTCTCTCTCTCCTTCTGATCCCTCCACTTTATTTATGTCCATCCACCTTATTTATGTAATAAATAGTCTAGCTGTTGATATTTTGGCCTCGTTTGTGCCTCTAATTTCACAACACGGGAATATTCATTAAAAACCTCAATCTCTTTCCCTCTCCGGATCGAGACAACTGTTTCAGTCTTTATCTGTTGTCCCTCATCCTGTCACTGGGCACCAATGAAAAGAGATTGGCCCCATCTTTTTAACACCCATCCTTCAGATATTTATCAACCTTGATCAGATTCCCTCTCAGACTTCTCCAGGCTAATCCTCCCCACGTCTCTCAGCCTTTCCTTGTCATACAGGTGTTCCAGTCCCTTTGTTGCCCTATATCTCCGGTCCCTCTTGAACGGGGGAGTCCAGAACTGGACATAATATTCCAGGTGTGGTCTTGCTAGGGCAGTGGAGAGCAGCAGGAGAACCTCCCTCGACCTGTGTTCCACACTCTTCCTAATACACCGTTGGATACCATTTACCTTCTGGCCACGAGGGCATATTTCTGCCCCACAGATAACATACTGTCCACCAAGACTCCAAGGTCCTTTTCCATGCAGATGCTTTCCAGCAGGTGCACTCCTAATCTGTACTGGTGCATGGCGTTGTTTGTCCCCAGCTGCACAACTCCACAGTTAACTGTGGAACCTCGGTAAGTTCCTCTTGGCCCAGATCTTGCTGGATGTCAGCACAGCCCTCTGGTCTATCAGCCAAGCCTCCCAGTTCCACATCATCATCAAACTTTCTGAAGGCACCCTCTAGCCCCTCATCCAAGGCATGAAGAGGATGATAAGACCAGAATTCCATCTGAGTCATCTCTCCACTGCACCAAACATCACTTTGTGTAGTACTCAAGAATGTGGCTGTCAGTGCATTGAAAACATAAGGGATGAATCATAGAATCATAGAATCAATAAGTTTGGAAAAGACCTCAAAGATCATCAAGTCCAACCTATCACCCAACACCTCATGACCACTAAACCATGGCACCAAGTGCCACATCCAATCCCCTCTTGAACACCTCCAGGGATGGTGACTCCACCACCTCCCTGGGCAGCACATTCCAATGGCTAACAACTCTCTCTGGGAAGAACTTTCTCCTCACCTCCAGCTTAAACTTCCCCTGGTGCAGCTTAAGACTGAGTCCTCTTGTTCTGGTGCTGACTGCCTGGGAGAAGAGACCAACCCCCACCTGTCCACAACCTCCCTTCAGGTAGTTGTAGAGAGCAAGAAGGTCACCCCTGAGCCTCCTCTTCTCCAGGCTAGGCAACCCCAGCTCCCTCAGCCTCTCCTCACAGGGCTTGTGTTCCAAACCCCTTTCAAACACATCTGATTTCTCCACATGCTAGGGGAGGTAGCATGTAAAATCACTTCATTTAACCCTTGTTTGAGAAGAGGTGCTCATGAGAAATTGGGCTTTTAAACCATGAAGCCCTCGCAGCCAGCATGCCTAGTTACTCAGGTCTTGAGAAACGGGCAAAAAAATCACTCTTTGATTATTAATTTATTTCCTTTGGCTGGAATGAAATGAGCTTTTTATCCAGTTGCAGCTCTTACATGTTCTTCAGCAGACGTGAGGCGTGAAGGTCAATGATGAATTCTTCCTGCTGTGATGTTTTCTGGGCCCTGAAATCACATATAATAGTCATTTTCTTTGCATTATTTTGTCATGTTACTTTGTTGAGCTGGAGGCTAATTCAAGCTTATCTCTGCTGAAGGCAGGGAATTGAGAGGAGAAAGGAATCTTTCTTTTTGTTTCACTTCTAGCTGAAGAGACTTGGCCTTGGCTTTCTATTGCTTTGGATAATCTTTCCAGAGATGCAGGGGAGAGCGTTTGTGCTGTCACACAGAATGGTTTTGGGTTGAAAAGACCTTGAAGATCATCTACCTTTAACGTCCCTGCCATGAACAGGGATACCTTCCACTAGATCAGGTTGCTCAAATCCCCATCCAACCCGTCCTTGAACACTACTAGGGATGAGTCAGTCATGGGTAGGGTGAAGGAAGTGGAGGCTTCTGGAAAGAACAGTTGTACTTTGCATTAGCCTTGGGTGCTTTTCCAGTTGAACCAGCAAGAACAGCATCCTAAAACCAGGTTTGTAATGGCTTCACGGAATCACAGAATCAACAAGGTTGGAAAAGACCTCAGAGATCATCAAGTCCAACCTATCACTCACCACAGACCTAAACCATGGCACCAAGTGCCATGTCCAATCCTCTCTTGAACACGCCCAGGGACAGTGACTCCACCACCTCCCTGGGCAGCACATTCCAGTGGCTAACAACTCTCTCTGGGAAGAACTTTCTCCTCACCTCCAGCCTAAATTTCCCCTGACACAGCTTGAGACTGTATCCTCTTGTTCTGGTTGCCTGGGAGAAGAGACCAACCCCCACCAAATGACTTTGAATCAGGCTGTCATAGGCTCAGAATGACTTGGATTAAAAGGGGCACTAAAGGTCATCTACTTGCAACTCCCCTGCCATGGCCACGGACACCTCCCACAAGACCAGCTTGCTCAAGGCCCTGTCCAACCTGACACTGAACACCTCCAGGGTTGAGGCATCTACAACTTCCCTGGGCAACTTCTTTCTTTCTCTCATAGTAAAGAATTTCTTTCTAATGTCCAATTTAAATCCATCCTGCTCTAGTTTAAAACTACTGACTCTTGTCCTATCACCACAAGCCCTGATGAAAAGCCCCTCTCCAGCTTTCCTGTAGCCCCCTTCAAGTACTGGAAGGTTGCTATAAGGTCTCCCCAGAGCCTATTCTTCTTCAGGCTAAACAGATCCAGCTCCCTTAGCCTGTCCCTATAGGGGAGGTGCTCCAGCTCTCTGACCATGTGCCATGCATCTGTTCTCTGAGCTTTGTCCTTGTGATTGAAGAGGAGTTCCAAACCTGTGACTACAACCTCTTCTCTGCCACCCTGTAGTGGCCATGCCGTAACCTAAGGTGGCTCTGTGACATAACTGACACAAATGCTGCTCACATGTGCCTGATCTGCCACTGCAAGTGACTTCAAAGTTGTGTTTGAGTCTTTAATGGGAGTCAGGGTCACCAGAATGCACCTCTCTGACTTGCTCATCAGTGAGCTGTAGACAACAACCTTGTTCCTCTCAGAGAGAGGGAAAGGGCAGGACTTGTGTTCTTAGCTGTGTTTCTGCAGTCTCTTAATTGAGCTGTTAGTGCCAGTGGTTTGCACAATGGGAATCACAGAATGATAGGGGACCTCTGGAGATCATTGAGTCATCCAACCACCCCTGCCAAGGCAGGTTCACATAAAGAGGTCACACAGGAACACAGCAGGAAGGGCTGGAAACTCTGCAGAGAAGGAGACTCCACAAACTCTCGGGGCAGTAAAGTTTCTCCCCATGTTGAAGCAGAAATTGTTGTGTTCCAGACTGTGCCCATTGTCCTTCATCCTATCACTGGGCACCACTGAGAAGATTGGCCCCACCTGCTTGACATCCACCCTTTAGGTACTTGTAAACATTGATCAGAACCCCTCTCAGGGGAGGGGATCTGGTTTGTGTAAGGGTTGTGTACTAGGAGATGTTAGGCAGTGGCTGGTCTCAATGATTCATTGTCTTTTCCAGCCAGCTGATTCTATGATTCATCCTTCTCTTCTCCAGGTTAAGCAGCCCCAGGTCTCTCAGCCTTTCCTCATAGGAGAAAAAGAAGAAGAAGAAGAAGAAGAAGAAGAAGAAGAAGAGGAAACTGAGCTGGGGAACGGCATGGCTGTCATCTCCCGGTCTGGATGCACAGACCTAGTCAGTTTGGCAAACCCAAGGGCTGGGAGATGCTCTGAGGCATGGTAGGAAGAATTGCTGCTCTATTTTCTACCCCTTTTTTCATGATATCCCAGGAATTAGAAAAAGTTCTGCTATCATCTATGAAATCAAAGCCTGATTCTGCTTGCTGCCACGGTGTGACTCTGCCTTCTCTGCCATGCACTGGCTCCTAGGACACAGACAGCGTTTGAAGAGGAATATAGCAGAGGTACTCAGGCAAGTCTGCCCCAAAGGAACTGCACCTCCTTCCAGTGTAAAACCTCTTACTCCTGACAGTTAAAAGGGCTCTAAAATCTCATCTCCTGTATTTTCCTCTGAGCACATTTTGTAGATGAAAGATGAAAAATCTGCCTCAGGGGAGCCAAATGCCAGGTGCAATAGAGGGCTGTACTGGGAGTCAGGCTGGGAAACGGAAATTAGTGTTATTTAAGGACACTGTGATGCTCTTAGGACTGATCATGTCGCATCAAAAGCTACCACAAATCACACTAGCCACTAGGATTTGGAAAACTAAGTTGTTTAAAGACCATGGTCCCTGCCTTCTCCCAGGCAGAAGCCTGTGATCCCATAAAAGCTCAACCCTTTGAAGGCATCTTCTGACAGTGAGACCATTGCCTTACCCACTAGAGTCAGCAATGAGGAGGTCTCGTAAATTGTGCTCTCAGTTTGGACAGCCTGGGTCTAGGCAGCCATAGGAAGTGCTCAGGCTATTAATCTCAATATGATTTCTTTGTCACTCTTTCCATATAAACAGCAATGATTTTATGGGAGCTAATACCATGGCAATAGCAATTAATAGTAGGCAATAGCAATTAATAGTAAACAATAGCATGGGCTGCCCAGGGAGATGGTGGAGTCACCATCCCTGGAGGTGTTCAAGAGGGGATTGGACGTGGCACTTGGGGCCATGGTTTAGTCATGAGGTCTGTGGTGACAGGTTGGACTTGGTGATCTTTGAGGTCTCTTCCAACCTTGGTGATACTGTGATTCTGTGATTCTTGTTATTAATTATGATAATGCTTTGCACACATGCCTTTAAATCTCATGCTGTAAGAAACTATAGTCTTGTGCAGATTCTTGTGTCAGATATCTAACCAGCTATTAGGAGTATTCAGGTATTTAGCACCATATCAATGGGATGAGGTTTAAAAGATCTGAGTTACCTTCTGTTACCTTGGACAACATGATGTGACCATTAGCATGATGCAGAGTAGGACCAAGGGGTTAATTTTTACATACACCATTAACATGATGCACTGTAGGACCAAGGGGTTAATTTTTACCTACACCATTAACATGATGTACAGTAGGACCAAGGGGTTAATTTTTACATACCTAATCATGCTTAAATGTTGTTGTGGTTTCAGGCCCCACACAGCCAGCCCCAGGTGGGATGTGAAAGAAAACTGGAAGAAAGAGGCATATGAAAGGCTGGGGTTGTTTAGGCTGGAGAAGAGGAGGCTCAGAAGATACCTTCTTGCTGTCTACAACGACCTAAAGGGTGGTTGTAGCCAGGAGGGAGTTGGTCTCTTCTCCCAGGCAACCAGAGGACACAGTCTCAAGCTGTGCCAGGGGAAGTTTAGGCTGGAGGTGAGGAGAAAGTTCTTCCCAGAGAGAGTCATTTGCCATTGGAATGTGCTGCCCAGGGAGGTGGTGCAGTCACCATCCCTGGAGGTGTTCAAGAGGGGATTGGACGTGGCACTTGGTGCCATGGTTTAGTAGTCATGAGGTGTTGGGTGACAGGTTGGACTTGATGATCTTTGAGGTCTTTTCCAACCTTGTGGATTCTATGATTCCCTTTTCTTTTCTGATCTCTGGCTGTTTTGCTTTGCTCAGGAGAGATAAGCTGCTTATTGGCTGGCTTATTGGCCAACTTCTCTGCTCCTTTCTCTTGTCCCTTTTATACAGGGGAGGTAACGGGGCTAGGGAGGGAGAAGCTAGTAGGTTCCCCTGGCCCTTGGCCAGGGGGGGTCCTTGTGTTGTTTATTAATTGTAACTATCTGTATAACATTGTAAATCCTGTCTATTTTGTACATATTCATTGCATTCAACCATAGAGTGCAGTTCCTGCTTGTAAATATAGCTTCATTTGCTTCTAACTGAGCTGGTCTGGCAAAGTTGTTCTGGTTGGAATTAAAAACCCCTAAGAGCATTGATTCCAACCATCAATCTAACACCACCATGGCCATTAAGCCATATCCCAAAGTACCATGCCCACATGTTTCTTGAACAGCTCCATGCTTTCAACATTGCTGGTTAAATTCATCCACAGCAGAGGTGATGCAGTCTGCAGTGATGCAACAGTAGTCAGTTTTGTGCTGGCCATGTTCAGCCTCATCATCTCCACATTCTTTGATATTCATCTGCTTAAAACCCTCATTAGCATAGAAATGAGCATCTCTCATTTCCTGCTCTTCCCCATCAGATAGGAAGGTGTCTCAATTTTACAAGCAAGATGTGGAGCTTTAGGATAGATCACAAGTTTGACAAGAGAATGCACTGAACCTGAGATCTAGATGAGAATTGTATTTTGATGTGCAGAATCCCATGTTTTTAGTACTGGGTCTTTATTCAGGGGGCAGCTCATCAAAGCTTATCAATATTTAAAGGGTGCTTGTCAGGAGGATGAAACCGGTTTTGTTTGTTTGGATGGTTTTTTCCTGTTGGAGTTTCTTTTGTTTGTTTTGATTTGAGTGTGGGGTGTTCTTTTTTTTGTTTGGTTGGGGAAGAATGGCATATGGGGTTGTGCTATCATCAAGAAGCATTGTAGAATGGAATTAACCAGGTTGGAAAAGACCTTTGAGATCATCAAGTCCAACCTATCACCCAACACCATGTAATCAATTAAACCATGGCACCAAGTGCCTCATCCAGGCTCTTCCTAAACACCTAAAACTGAGGGGCGACATCATTGCTCTCTACAACTACCTGAAAGGTGGTTGTAGCCAGGAAGGGTTGGCCTCTCCTCTCTAGCAACCAGCACCAGAACAAGGGGACACAGTCTCAAGCTGTGCCAGGGGAAGTTTAGGCTGGAGGTGAGGAGAAAGTTCTTCACTGAGAGTCATTCATCACTGGAATGTGCTGCCCAGAGAGGTGGTGGAGTCACCATCCCTGGAGGTGTTCAAGAGGGGACTGGATGTGGCACTTGGTGCCATGGTTTAGTCATGGGGTCTGTGGTGACAGGTTGGACTCGATGATCTTCAAGGTCTCTTCCAACCTTGGTGATACGGTGATACTGTGATACTTCCAGTGATGGTGACTCCACCACCTCCCAGGGCAGCACATTCCAATGGCCGATCTCACTTTCTGTGAAGAACTTCTTCCTAACATCCAGCCTAAACCTCCCCTGGCACAGCTTGAGACTGTGTCCTCTCGTTGTGTTGGTGGTTGCCTGGAAGAAGAGACCAACCCCCACCTGGCTACAACCTCCCTTCAGGTAGTTGTAGAGAGCAAGAAGGTCTCCCCTGAGCCTCCTCTTCTCCAGGCTAAGCAACCCCAGCTCCCTCAGCCTCTCCTCACAGGGCTGTGCTCCAAACCCCTCCCCAGCTTCGTTGCCCTTCTCTGGACACGTTCCAGCATCTCAACATCTTTCCTTCTTAAACTGAGGGGCCCAGAACTGGACACAGTCCTCAAGGTGTGGCCTAACCAGAGATGAGTACAGGGCAGAATGACCTCCCTGCTCCTGCTGGCCACACTCTTCCTGATCATCAAAGACTGAACTGGACCCCAAGCCTTCACTCTTTTTTGAGGTTCCATTAAATCCTTTGGTTTGTTGCTTTTCAGGTGTTTCAACAGTACCCTCTATGAAGCTTCAAAGTTTCCCTTGTTTTCAAGTGTGTAAAACCCCTTCATTTTCATCCCCTGCTTTCATTTCCTTGCTATTGAACTTTTTGGAAGCCCAGCCCAGCAGAGCCTACATGACAATTGAAATTGCTTACAGAGAATTTTACAGTAAATTGATATCTAGCAACACTGTATTGCTGGGAAATAGTCTATTTATCTTGGGATCAGGGCAGATATGATAAAGATGTGAAACATAATCATCAAAATTCTGTACCTCAGGCCAATTTCAGTTCAAAGCTTAAGTGCAAACAAACCCCACCAACGTTTCAGAGAATGACATTGCTGTACAGCAGATGGGGTTTTATTCAGATGCACTTTCTGGTAAGGTGTAGCTTGCAGTGCCTATAAAATGTTTCAGAAAAGCTTTCTCTGCTGCATGGCTCACAGAGGATGAATCACAGAATCAACAGGGTTGGAAAAGACCTTTGAGATCATCAAGTCCAACCTGTCACCCAACACCTCATGACTACCAAACCATGGCACCAAGTGCCACGTCCAATCCCCTCTTGAACATCTCCAGGGGTGGTGACTCCACCACCCTCCTGGGCAGCACATTCCAATGGCTAACAACTCTCTCTGGGAAGAACTTTCTCCTCACCTCCAGCCTAAACTTCCCCTGGTGTGGCTTGAGACTGTGTCCTCTTGTTCATAGTATCATAGTATCAGTCAGGGTTGGAAGGGACCACAAGGATCATCTAGTTCCAACCCCCGTGCCATGGCCAGGGACACCCCACACTACATCAGGCTGGCCAGAGCCTCATCCAGCCTGCTCTTAAACACCTCCAGGGACAGGGCCTCAACCACCTCCCTGGACAACCCATTCCAGGGCTTCACCACTCTCATGGGGAAGAACCTCCTCCTCATGTCCAGCACCGTTCTGGTGCTGGTTGCCTGGGAGAAGTGGCCAACCCCCACCTGGCTACAACCTCCCTTTAGGTAGTTGCAGAGAGCAATAAGGTCTCCCCCCAGCTTCCTCTTCTCCAGGCTAAACAACCCCAACTCCCTCACCCTCTCCTCGTAGGGCTTGTGCTCCAAATCCCTCCCAAGGTTTGTTGCCTTGGCTTGGGTTGAAAGGGATCTTAAAGATTACCCAGACCCAGCTGCCCTGCCATAGGCAGGGACACCTCCCACTAGACCATCTTCCTCAAAGCCTCATCCATCCTAGTCTTCAACAGTTCCAGGGCTGAGGTGTCCAGAACTTTTCTGAGCAACCTGTTCCAGGGTCTCACCATCCTCCTAGTAAAGAGCTTTCCTATTCACACGCATTGTGGCTTGCCAAGTTCTTCAGTTTGCCACCTGCCTTCTACCCAAGATTAGCTGAATTTCAGGGACACACTGTCTTTGAAGAGTGTACCTGGAGAAAACAGCTTTGGTGCAAAGTAGCCTGAGGAATGACTCAGAAATGTGAGATCTCCATGCCAAGGGGTTTTAAACCTCCTCCTCTCATATCCATTGAAAGCTATTCTAACCATAGGACAGTTAGAATCATAGAGCTTTCGAGGTTGGAAGATGACCTTACAGATCATTTAGCCCAACTGCTCACCATCTGAGCAAGATCTGAAATGGAGATGACATCCTTGCAAATTGCACTGAGCCAAGGGATTGCAAGAGATAAAAGATCAGTTTGGAGGTGAGAAGGAAGCAGTGCACTCCAGTACCCTGGACAGTTTCAAGACTCAGCTGGACAAGGGGCTAGGCCAACTCCTTTGAACTTTACTATCACCCAGAAAGGCTGGAACAGATTATCCTCGGGGTCCCTTCCCACTTGGAATTCTGTGATACTGTGCAATAACCCTTAGGAAGCCTGGGGGGCCTGGAGGCAAGAGAGCCAGTGGTGGCAGTTGGGCTGAAGATCCATGACAAGTTTCGCTCTGGGTTTCTGGAAGGGAATCCACCTGTGGGACACTGGGTTTAGAAGGAGCAAATTTTGCTGAGGCCCAAATGTAAATGGTTTTCATCTTGAGGAGGGGAGGGCAGGGGAGGAGAGGAGAGGAGAGGAGAGGAGAGGAGAGGAGAGGAGAGGAGAGGAGAGGAGGAGGAGAGAGGAGAGGAGAGGAGAGGAGAGGAGAGGAGAGGAGAGGAGAGGAGAGGAGAGGAGAGGAGAGGAGAGGAGAGGAGAGGAGAGGAGAGGAGAGGAGAGGAGAGGAGAGGAGAGAGGAGAGGAGAGGAGAGGAGAGGAGAGGAGAGGAGAGGGAGAGGAGAGGAGAGGAGAGGAGAGGAGAGGGAGAGGAGAGGAGAGGAGAGAGAGGAGAGGAGAGGAGAGAGAGGAGAGGAGAGGAGAGGAGAGGAGAGGAGAGGAGAGGAGAGGAGAGGGGAGGGGAGGGGAGGGGAGGGGAGGGGGGAGGGGAGGGGAGGGGAGGGGAGGGGAGGGGAGGGGGGGGGAGGGGAGGGGGGGGAGGGGGGGGGAGGGGAGGGGGGGGGAGGGATTTGAACTAGCTGACCTTTAGGGTCCCTTCCCACCCAATAAATCTATGCTCCTGTGATTTTATTGCAAAAGTTGCTAAGTTTTTCTCTAATCATTTTCTTTGCCATTGCAGAGTGGTCAACAGTTTTAGCTGCAAGGCTGAGGCATTACCAAGCCACGGACCAGAAGCCTGAATTTGGTATTTAAAGTACCACCGTTTTCTTCTCCCTTATTTACATCAGTTTAAATGAGAGATGATTCAGTTTTCCACTGTGTCTTGAGGAATTGTTTTCCTCTAGCTTAAGCATTCTATTAAACTGAGGGTACCAGGCTTGGAAAGCAAACAAGAAATGAGTATTTTCAGCTCCAGGCCCCTGAATTTCCCTAAAATAGCTACCAAAATAAATCTCCCCAAACAAATCATTTATGAGCCTGCTCAAGTCAAATGGATTATTCAAATAATTACTTAGTAATAGAGAAAGTTTGAGGAATGATGTTTCTAATAAGGAAGCTTCCCACAGAGCCTGATGCTCAGGAAGATTAGGAAGGATTAAGACAGATTCTTTCTCATTCTTTTGGCTCTGTCACACCATCCTCCTGAAAATGCAGATTTGTGTGCCTTAGATGATGAGAAAATGTTTTATTGAGGACTACTCCTTCAGCCTGGGGAAGAGGATGTTGAGGAGTGACCTCATTGACCAGGCTGGATGAGGCTCTGGCGAGCCTGGTCTAGTGTGAGGTGTCCCTGCCCATGGCAGGGGGTTGGAACTAGCTGATCCTTGTGGTCCCTTCCAACCCTGACTGATTGTATGATTCTATGATTGATCTCAACAACTACCTGATGGGAGGTTGTAGTGACCTGGGTGTTAGTCTCCCAAGCAACTAGTAATAGAACAAGAGGGAACAGCCTTGAGCTGCACCAGGGAAGGTTTAGGCTGTTCATTGGGAAAACTATTTTCACTGAAGGAGTGGTCAGGCATTGGACCAGGCTGCCAAGGGAAGTGATGGAGTCACCATAGAACCAGTCAAGGTTGGAAGGGACCACAAGGACCATCTAGTTCCAACCCCCTGCCATGGCCAGCGACACCTCACACTAGATCAGGCTGGCCAGAGCCTCATCCAGCCTGGCCTTAAACACGTCCAGGGACGGGGCCTCAACCACCTCCCTGCACAACCCATTCCAGGGCTTCACCACTCTCATGGGGAAGAACTTCCTCCTCATGTCCAGCCTGAATCTCCCCACCTCCAGCTTCATTCCATTCCCCCTAGTCCTATCACTCCCTGAGATCCTGAGAAGTCCCTCCCCAGCCTTCTTGTAGCCCCCTTCAGATAGTGGAAGCCCACAATGAGGTCACCTTGGAGCCTTCTTTTCTTCATCCCTGGAGGTGTTCAAGAAACATGTGGACATAACACTTTGGGACATGGTTTAATGGCCATGCTGATGTTAGATTGATGGCTGGACTCACATGGTCTTAGAGGTCCTTTCCAATGGAAACAATTCTATGATTGTATAAGAAGATGAATAGAAAGACTCAAGATTTTGGCTTAGCAGTATTGGTGGGAGAAGGTGGACTGATCTCAAAGGTCTCTCCCAACCTCAACAGTTCAGTGATTCCAAAAGATCTGCAATCTTTATTCTTTCTTTCAGGCTAGGTGGAACCACATGAAATTCCCCATCTTCTGAAGCCTGAGAATGGCCTTATGAACTCCAGGGATTTCTAGGATCACTGAGGGAAAAGGTGCTAGCTGGAAAAGAATGAAAATGTTATTGAAGAGCTGCTTATTAGGTGAGCACATTTGTATCCTGTGGAGGGAATGAGAGGGGATTCATGGGGAGAAAAAATATGGTGTGGTTCTGGTTAACAAACATTGCAGCACAATGCAACATGAACATGAGCCAGCAGTGTGCCCAGGTGGCCAAGAAGGCCAATGGCATCCTGGCCTGCATCAGGAACAGTGTGGCCAGCAGGAGCAGGGAGGTCATTCTGCCCCTGTACTCAGCACTGGTTAGGCCACACCTTGAGTATTGTTTCCAGTTCTGGGCCCCTCAGTTTAAGAAGGACATTGAGACTCTTGAAGGTGTCCAGAGAAGGGCAACGAGGCTAGGGAGGGGTATGGAGCACAGCCCTGTGAGGAGAGGCTGAGGGAGCTGGGGTTGCTTAGCCTGGAGAAGAGGAGGCTCAGGGGAGACCTCATTGGTCTCTACAACTCCCTGAAGGGTGGTTGTAGCCAGGAGGAGGTTGGTCTCTTCTCCCAGGCAACCAGCACCAGAACAAGAGGACACAGTCTCAAGCTGTGCCAGGGGAGGTTTAGTCTGGAGGTACGAAGTACGGAGAGAGCTGTTAGCCATTGGGATGTGCTGCCCAGGGAGGTGATGGAGTCACCATCCCTGGAGGTTCAGGAGGGGATTAGACATGTCACTTGGTGCCACGGTTTAGTTAGTTGTGAGGAATTGGGTAACAGGTTGGACTTGATGATCCTTGAGGTCTTTTCCAACCTTATTGATTCTATGATTCTATGTATCAAGGAGCTAGAGTATGTAGAGCAGCTTTTAAATGGTGTCTCTTCACTGTGTGCACCCAGACATTGGTGTCTGGATGTCCTTTTTAAAACAGTGTGGTTTTCCCTAAGCATTGTGGAGATGCTAAGTAAGCTGCTGTTTCTAACAGCTAGTTACTAAACTGGTTTGCTTTGCTTTGCTTTGCTTTGTTTTTGTCTTGTTTTGTTTTGCTTTGCTTTAATAAATATGAAAGAACAATTTGTTTTCTGAAGGTGGATGTTTCCCTTAAGAAATATTTGTCTCTGAGGACAAGCTGTTATCTGAGGGCAATACTTCATTTGATTTTAACACTCTAAAGCCATCCTCCTCAGGCCAGCACTGCAGACTCTTCACATGCTCGTTACTTCAAATGTTCTTTTCCCAAATGTGCTTTTGTGTGTCTTCTCCTGCCTGCATTTTAGTCAACCTTCAGCTTTCGTGTGCATACTCATTAACAATCTGATGGTAGAAAAGACAAAGGCATGAAAAGAAACACATCAGTGGTTTGGGGTTAAACCACCCCCCCAAAAAATAATCAAGGTAAAAGCTCATTACAGCTTTTAGCCAGTGAAGCATGCTAATATTTTTCACCAGTACTGTCCTGTCAGGTTGATTCTTTCTGGACATAAAAGAGTAAGAACAGCCTGACACAGCTGGCACACGTGTCCACATATACCTCATACAATCACAGAATCACTAAGGTTGGAAGAGACCTCAGAGATCATCAAGTCCAACCTGTCACCACAGACCTCATGACTAGACCATGGCACCAAGTGCCACGTCCAATCCCCTCTTGAACACCTCCAGGGATGGTGACTCCACCACCTCCCTGGGCAGCACATTCCAATGGCTAACAACTCTCACTGGGAAGAACTTTCTCCTCACCTCCAGCCTAAACTTCCCCTGGCACAGCTTGAGACTGTGTCCTCTGGTTGCCTAGAAGAGACCAGCTCCCTCCTGGCTACAACCTGCCTTCTGGTAGCTGTGGAGAGCAATAAGGTCTCCCCTGAGCCTCCTCTTCTCCAGGCTAAACAACCCCAGCTCCCTCAGCCTCTCATATGCCTCTTTCTTCCAATTTTCATTCACATCCCACCTGGGGCTGGCTGTGTGGGGCCTGAAACCACAACAACATTTAAGCATGGTTAGGTATGTAAAAATTAACCCCTTGGTCCTACAGTGCATCATGTTAATGGTGTATGTAAAAATTAACCCTTTGGTCCTACTGAGCATCATGTTAATGGTGTATGTAAAAATTAACCCTTTGGTCCTACTGAGCATCATGTTAATGGTGTATGTAAAAATTAACCCTTTGGTCCTACTGAGCATCATGTTAATGGTGTATGCAAAAATTAACCCCTTGGTCCTGCTGTGCATGATGTTAATGGTGTATGTAAAAATTAACCCTTTGGTCCTACTGAGCATCATGTTAATGGTGTATGTAAAAATTAACCCCTTGGTCCTGCTGTGCATGATGTTAAGGGTCACATCATGTTGTCCAAGGTAACAGAAGTTCATACATTCATCTGAATTAATGCACAAATCAGATTGGATGGCTTTGAAGGCCTACAAGCAGGGGACTCTTGCAGCTTCATCTTCTTATTTGTGGTCCAAAAAACCCCTCAACATATTCTTGGCAGAGCTGTCTTGTGTGTGAACTGCAGGGAGGTCTGAAATGTGTTTAAAATGCGTGGAGATTCCAGGTTTTTATTTGAAGCTCTTAACTTCTTGTGGGGAAACAGAAAAAAAAAAAAAAAAATAGCCCCAAACCCAACCAACCAGAGATGCTGACTGAATAAATATTTTTTTTTTTCAGCTAAATGGATGTGAAGTGAGACTCTTAATTTTTACACAGCTCAATAAAAAGACTTCCTTCCAAACGCCATTATCACATTCTGAGCATCAAGCAAATGCTAAAATTAGTCCTTGAGTCTCATGCACAGAGGCAGGGAACATTCACTAGAAGCCTCCATAATTGCACAGCATGAAAATAATGAACCCCTTAAACTGATCAAGTGTGAAAATGCCTTTTTTTAATGGAAGCATTGTTTTAAGTGTTAGCAGTAAACCTGGGAGACAAACTGTCCTTCTTATTTGGATGCCTGGACTCTTAACATTTTCCTCTCTGTGAGTAGCAAAAAGCAAGCTCTTCTTGCCTTGCACTCATTAAATAAGCCAGGCCAATGATCTAGAAATGAAATGTCATCTACAGCAGGTCATCTGATGTCCTTAGTCAAGGAATCACAATACAATACAATACAATACAATACAATACAATACAATACAATACAATACACCAGGCTGGAAGAGACCTTCAAGATCATCGCGTCCAACCCATCAAACAGTCCAACCCACCCAACAACTAGACCATACAGCCAAGCACCCCATCAAGTCTTCTCCTGAACACCTCCAATGAAGGTGACTCCACCACCTCCACGGGTAGCTGATTCCAATGGGCAATCACTCTCTCCGTGTAGAACTTCTTCCTAACATCCAGCCTAAACCTGCCCTGGCGCAGCCTGAGACTGTGTCCTCTTGTTCTGGTGCTGGCTGCCTGGGAGAAGAGGCCAACCTCTGCGTGGTTACAACCTCCCTTCAGGTAGTTGTAGAGAGCAATAAGGTCACCCCTGAGTCTCCTCTTCTCCAGGCTAAGCAACCCCAGCTCCCTCAGCCTCTCCTCATAGGGCTTGTGTTCCAAACCCCTCACCAACTTTGTTGCCCTCCTCTGGACACGCTCCAGCAAGACAACATCCTTCCTAAACAGAATGGTCGGAGTTGGAAGGGACCTATGGAGATCATCATGTCCAACCCCTGTGCCAAGGCAGGTTCACCTAGAGAAAGTCACACAGGAACACATCCAGGCAGGTTTTGAAAGTCTCTAGAGATGGAGTTTCTGCTCTGTCTCTGGGCAGCATGTTCCAGTGCTCCATCACCCTCCAGTTCCACCTCATGTTTAGGTGGATCTTCTTATGTTCAAGTTTGTGCCTGTTACACCTTGTCCTGTCACTGGGCACCACTGAAAAGAAGACTGGTCCCATCCTCCTGGCACCCACTCTCTAAGTATATGGAAGCATTTATGAGCTCCTTCCTCAGTCTTCTCTTTTACAGACTAAAAAGCCTCAATTCTCTCAGTCATTCCTCATCAAAGAGACATTCAAAACAGGCACCCCGCACCAGAACAAGAGGACACAGGCTCAAGCTGTGCCAGGGGACATTTAGGCTGGATGTTAGGAACAAATTCTTCATAGAGACAGTGATTGGCCATTGGAATGTGCTGCCTGGGGAGGTGGTGGAGTCACCATCACTGGGGGTGTTTAGGAGGAGACTGGATGGGGTGCTTGGTGCCATGGTTTAGTTGATTAGATGGTGTTGGGTGATAGGTTGGACTCGATGATCTTGAAGGTCTTTTCCAACCTGGTTCTATTCTATTCTATTCTATTCTATTCTATTCTATTCTATTCTATTCTATTCTATTCTATTCTATTCTGTAATCTATGCTATGCTATGCTATGCTATGCTATGCTATGCTATGCTATGCTATGCTATGCTATGCTATGCTATTCCTGGCCCCTAATCATCTTTGTAGCCTTTTTCTGTACCCTCTCCAGCAAGCTGCTGCCTTTCTTGAAGCAGAGAGCCCACAACCAGACAGAGTATTCCAGATGTGGCCTCACTAGGGCAGAGTAGAGGGGAGGCTGTAGCTGTAGCCCTTACAGCATGTCTGGAAGTTAATGTGCTGTGGTCAAGATTTGCTCTATCATCATGTAAATTCCATAAACCATAGCAGTTCTCACTTTCCTTGCCTGTGAAATAAGCTGACACCCCCAAGTTCTCAATATTTCTTCCTTTTATAAGCTGTTGAGCATGTTCTCAGGGAATTCAATTACTGTATCAATGAAGAGGAAAAAAGTGCATCTTAAATGACTGGATTTTCCCCTGTGTATCCCATAAAAGCATATGGACAGCACCATCTGTGTTCTTCTGACTACAGATTTGTGTGTTTCTTGGTTCTCATCTGGAGATCAGTGGCATTTGAACCCAGATCTGGCATTCAGAGCTTACATCCCAAATTCTGGCTGCAGCCTATGTGTATGTTATGCTACATCTCTAGCCTGTCCTGCAAATCTGGGGGACAAGAATGCATCTGTTCCTTCCTGCAGGCATGCATCTACAGCAAATGAGCTGTATGGAAAGGACATGCTTCAGTGATTGAAAGCTACCTACTCTGGAGATCTTAATTTCCTAGCTATTTTTCTGCCTAGAAGGAAATCCTCAGTTACCTCTCCATTTTTCCCTCCTCCAAAACACTGATGGTAGTATCTGATTGAGAGGGCTGCTGGCATGGTCTAACAGTTGTGTACAAGGAGATACTAGCTTATGGTTAGACTCAGTGATCTTAAGGGCTTTTCAAGCCAGCTGATTCTATGATAAGAATGAGCAGGAAGGGTTGTATCTAGCTTATAGAATCTAGTAGTAAATGTCCACTATATTGAGGTCTTTGTCTTAGTTTCATGATGTTCCTCTAAGAGTGTGCAAGGCTCCTTCAAGTCTGGAGAAGAGAAGGCTCTGAGAAGAGAAGGCTCCATGAAGACCTTATTGTGGCCCTCCAGTATCTCAAGGGGGCTACAAGAAAGCTGGGGAGGGGCTATTTAGGGTGTCAGGGAGTGATAGGACTGGAATGGGTAAAAAAATAGAAATGGGTAGATTCAGATTGGATGTTAGAAAGAAGTTCTTCCCCATGAGGGTGCTGAGACACTGGCACAGGTTGCCCAGGGAGGAGGTGGAAGCCTCATGCCTGGAGGTTTTTGAGGCCAGGCTGAATGTAGCTCTGAGCAACCTGATGTAGTGTGAGGTATCCATGCCCATGGCAGCGGGGTTGGGACTAGATGATCCTTGAGGTCTCTTCCAGTCCTAATAATTCTGTGATTCTATGATCCACAGCTGTTCTTGAAACTCCACTGTCAGGAGAAACAAGAGTTCCTGCTGTTTCCCTTAGAAGAAGACACACTTGGGTGCTTCAGATTCTTTACCTTCAGCTACTGCTGTGCTGTCGTTCGCACATATGGCAGGTCACAGAATCACAGATTCATAGAATGGTTTGGGTTGGAAATGACCTTGAAGATGATCTAGTTCCAAGCCCCCAGACATGGCCAGGGACACTTCTCACTCGACCAGCTTGCTCAAGACCTTGTCCAACCCGGTCTTGAACACCTCCAGGTAGAGGGCATCCATAACCTCCCAGGGTAACCTGTTCCAGTGCCTCACCACGCTCACTGTAAAGACTTTCTTCCTAATACCCAGTCTAAATCTCCCCTTCTCAGGCTTCAAGTTCAAGTGCACATGCTTGAGTCTCTTCTTATTGATTAGAGTCTCTTTCTGTAATAGTATTGGTATTCCCTAGAGACTATTGACTCAAACAGAAATATATTCTTCTCTTGCTGCAGATTTTATCCTTATGTACGTGAGACATTGATAATGAGGTTTCTTTAGAAGTCCTCTATCACCCTGTGCAATCTGCTGATTGGACTGCACAGCTGATTTCATTTAAAAATACAGTAAAGGAGCTAGCAAATGCCACCCCATTTTACAAAGATCCCTGGGGCACTTTATCATGTTGCTGTAGCATGTAATTTCTACCCTCTGTGCACATTTGCTATAGATTTTCCTGGAGGTGAGTTGAAGCTGTTGGAGGATTCAGTATTAATGCACTGTAACACATAAGCAGGTGCATCACTGCCCAGCAAAGATTAGCACAGCTTCTCCAGTCAGACTTTGGTGGGCTGCAGTTTCCCAGGCTTTCCCTGGAAAACAGGAAAATCCAAACAAAAGGCTATATTTGAGGAGCTCCAAAAAGAACCAAGAGCTTCTAAATGGTTAGTTGATGGGAGGCTGAACATGAGCCTGCAGTGTGCCCAGGCAGCCAAGAGGGCCAATGGCATCCTGGCCTGCATCAGGAACAGTGTGGCCAGCAGGAGCAGGGAGGTCATTCTGCCCCTGTACACTGCACTGGTTAGGCCACACCTGGAGTCCTGTGTCCAGTTCTGGGCCCCTCAGTTCAGGAAAGATGTTGACTTGCTGGAACGTGTCCAGAGAAGGGCAACAAGGTTGGTGAGGGGTTTGGAACACAAGCCCTGTGAGGAGAGCCTGAGGGAGCTGGGGTTGCTTAGCCTGGAGAAGAGGAGACTGAGGGGTGACCTTATTGCTCTCTACAACTACCTGAAGGGAGGTTGTAGCCAGGCAGAGGTTGGTCTCTTCTCTCAGGCAGCCAGCACCAGAACAAGAGGACACAGTCTCAAGCTGCGCCAGGGCAGGTTTAGACTGGACGTTAGGAGGAAGTTCTATACAGAGAGTGATTGCCCATTGGAATGGGCTGCCTGGGGAGGTGGTGGAGTCACCATCACTGGAGGTGTTCAGGAGGAGACTTGATGGGGTGCTTGGTGACATGATCTAGTGGTTTGATGGGTTGGACGCGATGATCTTGAAGGTCTCTTCCAACCTGGTTTATTGTATTGTATTCCCTTATGATCATGATCCCCTGAGGCAATTGGCTGAGAGAGCTGAGGCTCCTCAGCCTGGAGAAGAGAAGGATCTGGGCAGACCTTACAGCAGCCTTCCAGCCTTCCTTGTATGCAACTGTAGACCTGAAAGTGGTCTACAAGAAATCTGGGGAGGGGCTTTTGACAAGGGCTTGTAGTGATAGGATGAGGGACAATAGATTGAAACTGGAAGAGGGTAGATTTAGACTGGATATTAGGAAGAACTTCTTTACAGTGAGGGTTGTGAGACACTGAAACAGGTTGCCCAGGGAGATTGTGGATGCCCCCTCCCTGGAGATGTCTGAGGCTAGGCTGGATGAGGCCTTGAGCAATCTAGTCTAGTGATTAGAATAAAATAGAATAGAATAGAATAGAATAGAATAGAATAGAATAGAATAGAATAGAATAGAATAGAATAGAATAGAACAGAACTGAGCTGAGCTGAGCTGAGCTGAGCTGAGCTGAGCTGAGCTGAACTGAACTGAACTGAACTGAACTGAACTGAACTGAACTGAACTAACCAGGTTGGAAAAGACCTTTGAGATCATCAAGTCTCACTGTCCCTGGAGGTGTTCAAGAGGGGATTGGACGTGGAACTTAAAGCCATTGTTTAGTAGTCATGAGGTGTTGGGTGACAGGTTGGACTTGATGATCTTTGAGGTCTTTTCCAACCTTATTGATTCTATGATTCTATGAAATCAGTTTGGTTTATGGTACTGTGCTGTTTTGAGTTGCTTTCCTTTGGCTAATACATAAATCTGAAGACCTCCTGAAATCACTTTGTATTCTTTGGGGCTCATCATGATGCAGTGAGATTAACTTCTCCATCTTGGCTGAACACCAGATCTGACATATTACCAACTGAATAATCAAAGATGCAGTGGAAAATTGGGCAAGGTACAATTTTTCACCACTTGCTGCTAACTATAGAGTGGTCTGCATGTACCTTTAACCAATGACTGCATTTCAAGCCGTACTATGGCTGATTGCATTTCAGAAGCATTTGTCAAAATACTCCTATTGACTTGTAGATCAGTTGCTTTGCAGCTCATTTTGAGATCCTGCATGATAACAACGTGCTGTGTGTGGTCCCCATCCCAATGCTCAGTTCAATGGAAAATGTAGAATCATACAAGGGATTGATTTGGCAGGGACCTTAAACATCATAGAATCAATAAGGTTGGAAAAGACCTCAAAGATCATCAAGTCCAACCTGTAAAGATCATCTAGTTCCAAGTCCCCTGCCATGGACAGGGACACCTCCCACTAATCCAGGTTGCTCAAAGCCTCATCCAGCTTGGGATTCAAAACTTTCAGGGATGAGGCATCCAGAACTTCTTTGGGCAACCCATTCCAGTGCCTCACCACCCGCACAGTAAAAGAACCTTCCAATCTAAAGCCACCTTGCTCTAGTTTAAAACCATTGCCTCCTGGCACCACATGCCCTCATAAAACGTCCCTCCCCAGCTTTCCTGTAGGCCCCCTTCAGGTACTAGAAGGTCACAGTATCACAGTATCACCAAGGTTGGAAGAGACCTCAAAGATCATCGAGTCCAACCTGTCACCACAGATCTCATGACAAGACCATGGAACCAAGTGCCACGTCCAATCCCCTCTTGAACACCTCTAGGGACAGTGACTCCACCACCTCCCTGGGCAGCACATTCCAATGGCTAACAACTCTCTCTGTGAAGAACTTCCTCCTCACCTCCAGCCTAAACTTTCCCTGACACAGCTTGAGACTGTGTCCCCTTGTTCTGGTGCTGGTTGCTAGAGAGAAGAGACCAACCCCTTCCTGGCTACAACCATCTTTCAGGTAGTTGTAGAGAGCAATGAGGTCACCCCTGAGTCTCCTCTTTTCCAGGCTAAGCAACCCCAGCTCCCTCAGCCTCTCCTCATAGGGCTTGTGCTCAAGACCCCTCCCCAGCCTTGTTGCCCTTCTCTGGACACGTCCAAGTGTCTTCATGTCCTTCTTTGATGTCCTTCTGTGTCACCTTGGAGCCTTCTCTTCTTCAGGCTGAAGAGATCCACCTTGCTCAACCTGTCTTTGTGGGAGAGGTACTCCAGCTCTCTGATCATGTTTGTGGCCTTCCTCTGGACCTTCCTTAACACATCCATGTCCTACTTGTGTTGGGGGCTCCAGAGCTGGATGCCACACTCTAGGTGGACGCTCACAGGAGAGAGAGGGGAAGAATGCCCTCCCTGTAGTTCTGTTACAAGCAGGGAGGGTGATTTCAAGGAATACTAAATGTACTAGCACTAAAAAAGTGCCACATCTTTCCAGTGTGCAAGAAGACTCACAACATCTTGAGCTGCAGATATTGAATGGGTGTATATAAACCCAAAAATGTACACCCCAAAGTAGAGAGCATTAGTGATAGTGAATGATTATATGAGTCTGACAAGGTGTAGTGTTGACTAAGCTCCTTGATGCATACTGAGTGGTTTATTTAATGAGAAAACAGAAATAGAAAGTCCTGTGAGTGCCAAAATCATGTCACAGCTAGAAGTTCTTCCCCATGAGGGTGCTGAGACACTGGCACAGGTTGCCCAGGGAGGAGGTGGAAGCCTCATCCTTGGAGGTTTTTAAGACAAGGCTGGATGTGTCTGTGAGCAACCTGCTCTGGTGTGAGGTATCCATGCCCATGGCAGAGAGTTTGGGACTAGATGATGCTTAAGGTCTCTTCCAGTCCTAATAATTCTGTGATTCTATGATCCACAGCTGTTCTTGAAACTCCACTGTCAGGAGAAACAAGAGTTCCTGCTGTTTCCCTTAGAAGAAGACACACTTGGGTGCTTCAGATTCTTTACCTTCAGCTACTGCTGTGCTGTCGTTCGCACATATGGCAGGTCACAGAATCACAGATTCATAGAATGGTTTGGGTTGGAAATGACCTTGAAGATGATCTAGTTCCAAGCCCCCAGACATGGCCAGGGACACTTCTCACTGACCAGCTTGCTCAAGACCTTGTCCAACCTGGTCTTGAACAACTCCAGGTAGAGGGCATCCATCACCATCTTTCCAGCGTGCAAGGAGACACAAAATCTTGAGCTGCAGATATGGAAAGGATGTATGTAAAAAGGAAAATGAACACCCCAGAGTAGAGAGCATTAGTGATAGTGAATGATTATATGAGTTTGACAAGGTGTAGTGTTGACTAAGCTCCTTGATGCATATTGAGTGGTTTATTTAATGAGGAAACAGAAATAGCAAGTCCTGTGAGTGCCAAAAGTGCGTCACGGCTGGCACGGAAACTTTGTTTGCATTTCCTTGCTCTTGTTGATTTATGGGGCTTGTCCAGCAAGTAGCACATCAGTTGAACAACAGCTTTAATGTGAGCACTTGTGCATGTGCTCAAATATTTAATTAATTTAAACCCTAGCTGCTCAGATTTAAAGAGTTGCATTGAGTGGCTTTTGCATTTCATTTCCTAGGCTTCAGAGAAGAACTGCTGAGGTGAGGTAAGGTCTATTTATACTGTAGACTAGAGTGTAAGTTAGAATCATAGAGTGGTTTGGGTTGGAAGAGACCTTAAAGACCATCTAATTCTGACTTTTCTGCCATGTGCAGGGACACCTCCCACTAGAACAGGCTGCTCAAAGCCTCATCCAGCCTGGCCTGGAACTCCTCCAGAGAGGTGGCATCTGCAATCTCTCTAGGCAACCTGTTCCAGTGTCTCACCCTCCCTCACTGTAAATTATTTTGTCCTAATGTTCAGTCTAATTCTACCTTCTTCAAGCTTAAACCCATTCCCTCTTGTCCTAGCACTACAAGCCCTTGTGAAAAGTGGCTTCTCAGCTTTCCAGTAGACCCCCTTCAGGTACTGTCTTCCTGGAGCCTTCTCTTCTCTAGGCTGAATGATCCCAACTCTCACAACCTGTCCTCATAGCCACAATTCACCTCAAGAACATGTATGGTTGCTGTGGCCAAGCTTTTGTTTGACTTCATAGAGCCACCTCATTTAGCTCCTCATGTCCAAACCACTGCTGTGCCCAGTAATGATCTGCCAACCTTACTATAAACCTTCACATTCCATTACAAAGTGACTTTTTAGACCTCCTTCCCCTGGCTCCTTTTCTTCCCACACACCTCAGGAACTAATCTGACACCAAACTTGCAAAACTAAATGTGTGCTGTGCATGCACCTGTTAAGCCTATGACTAACCCAAGTGCTCTGCACTGGATGGAACTTTGTCAGCCACCTCAAAATCAAGGAAAATTAACTGTAAAGGGCAATATATAAATGCATTTATGCATAAATGCATAAAGGACATCATAAATGCATTAACGTTTGGAACCCACTATCACAGAATGATAGAATGATAGGGGTTGGAAGGGACCCCTGGAGATCAATTAGTCCAACCCCTGCCAAAGCAGGGGAGGTGGTGGAGTCACCATCATTGGAGGTGTTCAAGAGCAGACTTGATAGGGTGCTTGGTTGCATGGTTTAGTTGATTAGGTGGTGCTGGATGATAGGTTGGACATGATGATCTTGAAGGTCTCTTCCAACCTGGTCTATTCTATTCTATTCTATTCTATTCTATTCTATTCTATTCTATTCTATTCTATTCTATTCTATTCTATTCTATTCTATTCATTTCCATTCCATTCCATTCCATTCCATTCTATTCTATTCTATTCTATTCTATTCTATTCTATTCTATTCTATTCTATTCATTCTATTCTAGTCCAGTCCAGTCCAGTCCAGTCTACTCTATTTCTATCACCAAGGGGAGGCAACACAGGAACGTTTCTTCAGAGAAGGAGAGTCCACAAACCCTCTGGGCAGCCTATTCTACTTCTTTGCCACCTTCACAGTAAAGAATTTTTTCCTGATGTTGAGGTGGGAATCACAGAATCAGAGAATCAATAAGGTTGGAAAAGTCCTCAAAGATCATCAAGTCCAACCTGTCACCCACGACCTCATGACTACTAGACCATGGCACCAAGTCTCTTGGGACTTCCTGTGTTCTGGCTTGCACCTGCTGCCCCCTCAAAATATGGTGATGGCAAGTCACAGAGTGTTCTTAAATACATACAATACAGCTCCTCAAAGAGTGAAGCAGCATTGCATGTGAAAGACATTTCAGTTTGGACTGAAAATTGGATAGATCCTCTCTGTGTCTTAGAAGATTCTTCTTATTCTCAGCTGCTTACCAAGTCCACAAGGATAAAGTGCCCTATGCACTCTACAAGCTGGATCCTTTCAAGAAGTGCCAGCCAGAGGAAACTTATCAGGGTAAATTTTGCTCATGCTTCCACTGCTCATGGGATGCCTCTTGAATCTTGGTTCCCTGTGTTTTCCTCTAACTGCTTGGAAGCTGACTTTTCAGTTCATTTTGATTCTCTAGTCCTCCTCTTCTTCAGCCAGTGGCTTCATAAGGAGATGCATCTCCCTTAAGAGCTTTCAAGGGAAGCTCCAGTCAGTTCAGTCACTCGTGGACCTCTTTCACACTGTCTGGCAAGTATCTGAGCGACGATTTGTGTTGGAAACTCCAGAACAGACATCTGCAATTAATAATAATATCTAAATTACTGCAAACAAACGAATCCTCAGCCCTCAAAAAAGCACTGGCATGCTTGCTGTCTCTCCTGATCTGCATAGAAAAGCCCCAAATTTAGATAAATGTGGGGTATGCAAGGGGTTTGCCTTTATTCTTGCAGATGGTTTTGGCTGCCTTACAAACATATCTTGTACCGCACCCAAAAGCCCTTCACTAGAAGAATTGTACAGTTGCGAAGTCAAATATGTCAGAATTAGATCTGCCAGAATTAAGGTTGCCTCCATGACCCTGAATTCATCACCTTTGCATGTGTTTATTATGCTGAATGGTGCAATAATGTCATTAAAGATAGCAGGTATTGCTTGTAGCCTTTTTTCCCCCCTCCTTCTTTATCCAAGAAGCCTGCTGCTGTCAAAATGTTTTATTTCACATTGTCTTCACATCTCCACCTCCTTGATCCCTGCATTGAAGGCAAAAAGTATGAATTTATTGAGGGACTTCACTAGGAATGGCTCAACACAGAAGCTGAGTATTCTGCAAACATTAATAAGTTTAACTCCTCGACTGCTTGCTATTAATATCCCTTCTTATAAGCCCAAGAGACCAAAGCCAAGGGTCTCATAAATTTGGGCAGCTAATTTAAAGCATGAATCTTCAGGCTGCTTAGCATTGAGGATACTTCTTACATGCAAATCCTACTTCCAAGGCTTTAGTTAGAGAATTTATGTAAAAGCATTCCCAGGTATCTTGGCAGAAAACCATGAACACTTTTTAGAACAGAATAGAATTAACCAGGTTGGAAGAGACATTCAAGATCATCAACTCCAATCTATCACCCAACACCACCTAATCAACTAAACCATGGCACCAAGTGCCCCATCCAGTATCCCCTTAAACACCTCCAGTGAAGGTGACTCCACCACCTCCCTGGGCAGCACATTCCAATGGCCAATAACTCCTTCTGTGAAGAACTTCTTCCTGACATCCAGCCTAAACTTCCCCTGGTGCAGCTTGAGCCTGTGTCCTCTTGTTCTGGTGCTGGGTGCCTGGGAGAAGAGACCAACCCCTCCTGGCTACAACCTCCCTTCAGGTAGTTGTAGAGAGCAATAAGGTCTGCCCTGAGCCTCCTCTTCTCCAGGCTAAGCAACCCCAGCTCCCTCAGCCTCTCCTCATAGGGCTTGTGCTCCAAACCCCTCCCCAGCTTTGTTGCATCTGGTTGGAAAAGACCCTCAAAGGTCATCTTGTCCAACCTCCCCTGCTGTGGACAGGGACAGCTCCATCTTCTCTGGACACACTCCTGCAACTCAACCTCTTTCCTAAACTGAAGGGCCCAGAACCGGACACAGGACACAAGGTCACATTTTTCTATTACCAATTACTTATCCCAGTTTTGGCTTTAGTCTGTTCACGAAGGTCACCTCTGTGCAACTTCAGCTTCTCAAGTTTGCTCCCTTTGTGCCTTTTGAACGTGCAAGTTTGGTTTCCCCACTTGCTGCTTTTCAGAACATATTTCTTCTCTGTTTTGTTTCAGCTCTTCCCAGCCAGAGCTGATTCCTCAAAGCCTTTCTGGATAGTTTTGTCCAAGTCCTTTATTCAATAAAACTCCAGAAATGTATTGTTAGATTACCTTTTTATTTATCATTCCAAGGCTAATGTAAGATGCTGCTCATTATCATTTTGATTGAAAACTGCCTTAGTTTTTTGCCTATCTCTTTTGCAGATTCACCTCTATTTATTTGTCCAATTTTCTGACATCTGAACTCTTGACCTCCCAGCAAAACAGGTTTGTAGTCTAATCTATTTTTGTCCACTGATTTAGGCTTTCCAGCCTAAACTTTATTCACCCTAGTAGTGTGCTGGGATTTTGCTTGCTGCTTTTGTCCATGGCCTCTGGGCTTAGTAAAAGTTCAATCTCTCGATGTTAAATCAAATAAACTTTAAGCAAGGGGAAATGGCTATTTTCCCCCTTCTTTTCTTCTGAAATATTGGTGAGCTGGGTTGCTGCCCTAAACTCTATTTCAATACTTCATCCAAATAGCTTAGAAGAGGGAGGATTTGGAATTTCTTTGGCTTACTGACTAACTCTCTTATCTGTTGTGATGTAGGAGATAAATCTCAATCTCTGGAGGGTAGATGCAGGAGAGATTCCATCACTGTATTTTCTTGATAGCTGTATGACTACATAACTCACAGACTAAGGATAGCACCTTTTTTATTTCAATATGTCTTAAATTAAACTTCTTTGAGCTAAGAAGAATGAGATAAACTGCCAGAGACAGAAGGCAAACATAACTTGCTGTATAGACCACTCTGTTCTCCTTCCTATCATTATCATTGACTGGGAACTGTGTACTCTTTTAAGGCAATGAATTTGTTCAGCTGTTTTCTCTCAGGTTTGCACCTCATTTCTTTCCCCTTTCCATGCAAGAATGGGATCTTGATAAATGACTTCACTATGTCTCACTGTTGCTTGAGCAGTTAGTGAGACTGTTCCCATTAGGTGGTGAAACTGATAAGTCAGGTGTTACTTTATTGAGTGCTGGTTTCTTGCATTTTGCTGGATGTAGTAGAAGAGAAGAAGATGGGGAAAGTTTCTTGCATAGCCATCCAGTTAGCCACAAGAAAAATGTTTGGCCTAAAATTAGCAGCTCTTCCTCTTAGTTTCTTCAGATTGGCTCAGGTATTCTTATAGAATCATTAGGACAGGACAGGACAGGACAGGACAGGACAGGACAGGACAGGACAGGACAGGACAGAACAGAGAACAGAACAGAACAGAACAGAACAGAACAGAACAGAATAGAATAGAATAGAATAGAATAGAATAGAATAGAATAGAATAGAATAGAATAGAATAGAATAGAATAGAATAGAATAGGAGGAGGAGACTGAATACCTGAAGGGATAGCCGGGAATCCCAGGCAACCAGCACCAGAACAAGAGGACACAGCCTCAAGCTGCACCAGAGGAGGAGGCTGGATGTTAGGAAGAAGTTCTTCATAGAGACAGTGGCAAAGGAAAGGAGCAATTTAGGATGATTTGTTTCATTTCATAGAATGGCTTGAGCTGGCTGAAGGAGCTGGGTTTGTTTAGCCTGGAGAAGAGGAGGTTCAAGGGAGACCTTATTGCTGTCCACAACTACCTGAAGGGAGGTGGTAGCCAGGAGGGGGTTGGTCTGGGACCTGAAAGATCATCTGAAGGTCACCTCTAGGCACTTGGAGGAGAAGAAAGTTATCAGGAGTAGTCAACATGGATTTACCAAGAGGAAATCTTGCTTGACTAATCTGAGAGCCTTCTATGATGTCATAACTGAATGGGTAGATGCAGGGAGAGCAGTGGATGTAGTCTACCTTGACCTTAGTAAGGCTTTTGACACTGTCTCCCATAACATGCTCGTGAGTAAGCTCAGGGGTGTTGTCTGTCTCCCCCACTCTTATGAGATCATTTCCCCCTGTTTGTGAAGTCATTCCCCCTTTTGTGAAGCCATTTCCCCCTTTTGTGATGTCATTTCCCCCATTTGTGACATCATTCTCCTTTTGTGACATCCTTTCCCCCTTTGTGATGCAATTTCCTCCCTTGTGATATAATTTCCCCTCCTTTGTGACACCATATCACCTCCTTCATTGGTGACATTTCCCCCTCTTTTATTGTTGCCATCTCCCTGTCCTTTGGTGATGCCATCTCCCCCTCCTTTTGTGACTTCTCTCACCTGCTACACACATGGTTTAGCAGAACACTGGATATTAATGTTGCTGACACGCTTCTAAAGGGCACACTTAATAAACAAGGCTCTCTGCTTACTGCCTATTGAATGCAACTTTAATTAGTGGATAATTATGCCAAGAATGAAATTCCCACAACACAAACCATGTGGCTTGCTTGTGCTGGAAGGTTCAGAAAAAGCATCATCTGAAACTTGATAAACAGCTTTCCAATCCCTTCTGACTTGCTCTGTGATAACATGGGAAATATTGGGGAGTTACTGGGTCAGGGTGAAAGTGGCAGGACTCTCTTGCATGTATTTCTTTAGCTGCATGCTGCATCTTCAGCTAACTGCAGGAGAGTCAGGTTGTCATGAGGTCTTGGGTGACAGGTTGGACTTGATGATCTTTGAGGTCTCTTCCAACCTTGGTGATTGTATGATTCTGTGATTCTGTGACCTCTTCCTTGGTCCCAAGCATTATTTTTGGAGTGGAGAGCATTTTGAAATGTGTGATGCAGAATCACCCCAAATGCCATGAAACTCACTGCAGACTGAGATGCCACAGAACCACCAAATGGTAGGGGCTGGCAGGGACCTCTGGAGATTGAGTCCAATCCCCCTGACAGTGCAGGTTCACCTAAGGCAGGCCACACAGGAACATGTCCAGGTGGTTTTGGAAGGTCTCCAGAGAAAGAGAATCCACAACCTCTTTGGGCAGCCTGCTCCAGGGCTCCAATAGTGATACAGCAAAGAAGTTCTTCTTCATGTTGAGGTGAAACTTCCTGTGGTCCAGTTTGTGTCCATCATCCTTCATTCTATCACTGGGCACCAATGAAAACAATCTGACTCCTTCTTCCTGACCCTCACCCTTTGAATATTTGTAAACACTGCAGATCCCCTCTCAGCCTTCTCTTCTCCAGGCTAAACAGCCCCAGGGCTCTCAGCTTTCCTCATCAGGCAGATGTTTCAATCTCTTCATCATCCACTGTCCCTCTTGAACTGGGGAACCTGGAACTGGATACAGTACTCCAGATGAGGTCTCACTAGGGAAGAGGGTAGGGAGAACCTTCCTTGACCTACTGGCTGCAGTCTTCTTAATGGACTCCGGGATACCATTCGCCCTCTTGGCCATAAGGGCACATTCCTGTCCCATGGTCTGCTTACTGTCCACCAGAACTCCAAGATTCTTCTCTGTGAAGCTGCACAGACAGGGACACCTCTGATACAGCTATTGGAAAGGGATTAAATGATACTTAAATTACACTGCAATCATAGAATCAATAAGGTTGGAAAAGACCTTTGAGATCATGAAGTCCAACCTGTCACCCAACACCTCATGACTACTAAACCATGGCACCAAGTCCTATGACCAATCCCCTCTTGAACACCTCCAGGGATGGTGACTCCACCACCTCCTGGGGCAGCCCATTCCAATGGCTAACAATGATCACAGCAGCTTCCACTGGCAAAGGTAGCTGCTCTCTCTGTTCTCCAAAATAAAAATAGAGTGGAAGACAGCCTGGCTGGAGCCATAGAATGTCCAACATGTTTTCAGAGTTGCAATGTCTCCAGCAGTATGGTAGCAACTTATGAGGTGCTTGTGTTACAAGATGATCATCTGTACACTGCATTAATAGTCAAATGAATAGAGGAGCCTAAAATATGAGTCAATTAAATCCTCACCAGCATTACAAGCAAACCTGGAAGTTAGAAATGCTCTGACTTATTAACAGATGTGAGGACTTCAGTCCACTGGTCAAGGCTGCAATTGCCCAAACACCCTCAAATCATTGAGAGACAAATGAATGGCTTTTGTCCCCTTCAAGGTTTATGTTCCCAAATACAGTGTGCTGTAGTAACTCACTCTGAAAGACAGAAAGGCAGAGATCAAAGTGGCAAGAACTGCAGAAGAAGAATCATTATCACGTCCTCTAGGAAGCGGTAAAAAAGGCACCACATTCCAGATGCCTCAGCCTGCTGTTCCTTTAGGGATCCCTCACAATGAAACTGAGACAGAGCCAAGTATTGGGCTGAAAAAAAAATCACTTTAATCTTATTTTCATGAGGGGAAGGGTTAGCAGCATAGGAAAGGAGGAAAAGGAAGGAAGGGAAGGAAAGGAAAAGTGGGGATAGCCACTACCATGGAACTGGGGCATTCCTCCAGTCTCATTCATTGTCCAGGTCGGTGGGGAAACATTCTGTCCAAAGCTGATAGTCTCTCTCCTTTTGTCTGGATGCCTTATTATATCATGGAATCAATAAGGTAGGAAAAGATCTCAGAGATCATCAAGTCCAACCTGTCACCCAACACCTCATGACTACTAAACCATGGCACCAAGTGCCATGACCAATCCCCTCTTGAACACCTCCAGGGATGGTGACTCCACCACCTCCCTGGGCAGCCCATTCCAATGGCGAATGACTCTCTCTGTGAACTTTCTCTTCACCCCCAGCCTAAACTTCCCCTGGTGCAGTTTGAGACTGTGTCCTCTTGTTCTGGTGCTGGGTGCCTGGGAGAATAGTAGAGAGTAGGAGAATGGGAATACAGTGTCCAGTTCTGGGCCCCTCAGTTTAGGAAGGACAGCGAGACACTTGAAAGTGTCCAGAGAAGGGCAATGAGGCTGGGGAGGGGTCTGGAGCAGAGCCCTATGAGGAGAGGCTGAGGGAGCTGGGGCTGTTTAGCCTGGAGAAGAGGAGGCTCAGGGGCGACCACATTGCTCTCTACAACTACCTGAAAGGTGGTTGTAGCCAAGAAGGGGTTGGGCTCTTCTCTCTAGCAGCCAGCACCAGAACAAGAGGACACAGTCTCAAGCTGTGCCAGGGGAAGTTTAGGCTGGAGGTGAGGAGAAAGTTCTTCCCAGAGAGAGTTGTTAGGCATTGGAATGTGCTGCCCAGGGAGGTGGTGGAGTCACCATCCCTGGAGGTGTTCAAGAGGGAACTGGACGTGGCACTTGGTGCCATGGTCTAGCCATGAGGTCTGTGGTGACAGGTTGGACTTGATGATCTTTGAGGTCTCTTCCAACCTTGGTGACACTGTGACAGAGCAAATAGTTTCTCAAGCTCAGTACCTACTTTGGCAAGTTCTTGCCCTGCACCTCTGTAGCAGGCATTGATGGCTGTGTGTTACTTGGGATTTTTTAAAGTATTATAATTACTTTTCTTCCTCAGTTCAACTTTGTTTCTTTAACAAGGGAGATCAAAAAGATGTAGCTGGTTACCGTGAGCAAACAGCTCTCTCCTCTTCTGTAGTCGTGCTTGAGTGGGGTTTTCAACTGAGCTGTTTTGCAGCTGTAATGAAAAGAAAGGAATAATTAACATTAAGCTTCCTCCCCCTTCCATCCTCAGAAGCAGTGTTTGTTTATTTTAGCTAGGTTGCTACTTATTAAAACCCATCCCCATCCCCTCAGCCTCTGGGTGCATTTACATCTTTAGAAACATAATTAAACTTCAAAGATTCATAGCTGTTTGTCCACAGTTGATACTGCCAGAAGACAGTCATTAGATTAATAATTTCCAACAAGCATATCAGAGGAGGAAGCTGACACCACTCTGGAGGTACGCTTTGTCCTGAGCAAGAAGAACTGTCCATGCTCACACCAACCCCATGCAGCGTTCCAGGCTTGGGACAGAGTGGCTGGAAAATTGCTCAGCAGAAAAGGAATCACAGAATCATAGAATCAATAAGGTTGGAAAAGACCTCAAAGATCATCAAGTCCAACCTGTCACCCCACACCTTATGACTACTAAACCATGACACCAAGTGCCACGTCCAATCCCCTCTTGAACACCTCCAGGGATGGTGACTCCACCACCTCCCTGGGCAGCACATTCCAATGGCTAACAACTCTCTCTGGGAAGAACTTTCTCCTAACATCCAGCCTAAACCTCCCCTGGCACAGCTTGAGACTGTGTCCTCTTGTTCTGCCGCTGGTTGCCTGGGAGAAGAGACCAATCCTCTCCTGGCTACAACCTCCCTTCAGGTAGTTGTAGAGAGCAATAAGATCTCCCCTGAGCCTCCTCTTCTCCAGGCTAAGCAACCCCAGCTCCCTCAGCCTCTCCTCACAGGGCTGTGCTCCAGACCTCTCCCCAGCCTTGTTGCCCTTCTCTGGACACCTTCAAGAGTCTCAATGTCCTTCTTAAATTGAGGGCCCCAGAACTGGACACATTACTCAAGGAGTGGCCTAACCAGTGCATAGTACAGGGGGCACAATGATTTCCCTGCTCCTCCTGGCCACAAATCTGGGGATGCTGTTTGACAGCTGTCTGAACATGAGACAGCTGTGTGCCCAGGTATCCCAAGAGCATCCTGGGTGTGGATCAGGAGCAGTGTGGCCAGCAGGAGCAGGGGAGTGTGCCTGTACTGGGCACCGGTGAGGCTGCAACTTGGGTCAGTGTCCCCAGTATAAGGTGACAGGACAAGAGGAAATGGCCTGAAATTGTGCCAGGGGAGGTTTAGGAAAAATGTCTTTGCTGCAAGAGTGGTCAGGCATTGGAGCAGGCTGCCCAGGGAGGTGGTGAAGTCACCATCCCTGGAGGTGTTCAAGAAACATGCGGACAAGGCACTTTGATGGTTGGCACGATGATCTTAGAGGTCTTTTCAAAACCAAACCAATTCTATGATCCTATGATTCAAGTCCAGAGACTCAGCAGGGAGTGTGTGTGGTTGGGGAGGAGAGTGTAAGGAGTTACAGAAATGACCTCTGTTGATTTGGCATTTCCAGGCATGATTTCTGAATTGTCATTCTGGGCTTCTGGGTGCCAGAAGGATGCTTCAGAGTGCTCTGATTTTTCGAGGCTGTGTGGGAGGCATTCTTTGAGACAACCAAGATCCTCGAATGTCCTGCAAAGCAGATACTCAGAAACAAAATTCCTTGGTGTGGTTTACATACAATTTGAACCACACTTTGCTAGGATTTTTGGTCATTATGGTGGGGGGACTTTTTGTTTGGCTGGTTAGTTTTGTTTTGGGAACTGGGGTTGCTTAGCCTGGAGAAGAGGAGGCTCAGGGGAGACCTTATTGCTCTCTACAGCTACCTGAAGGGAGGTTGTGGCCAGGTGGGAGTTGGTCTCTTCTCCCAGGCAACCAGCACCAGAACAAGAGGACACAGTCTCAAACTGCACCAGGGGAGGTTTAGGCTGGATGTCAGGAAGAAGTTCTTCATAGAAAGAGAGATTGGCCATTGGAATGTGCTGCCCAGGGAGGTGGTGGAGTCACCATCCCTGGAGGTGTTTAGGAAGAGACTGGCTGGGGTTTTGTAGCATAAATAGCAACTCTTATTTCCCTTTGACAGTTGTTGGGTTTTTTTAATGAAGAATTCATCAATTTATGAAGCTACTGAAGTGGAATCAACTAAAAAAGAACTGTACTTAGGTCTGTAAAAACGTGTCTGCAGCGTGTACCAACATTAGCTGTCATTTTAAAGCGGTGTGCCACATAGGAAAGGCAGTAAAATTAAACTGCTTTGAAGGACATGTATCACAAGCTGCTCTCAATTTTCTCTCTTTTTAAATGCCTTTTGCTCTTTGTTTCTGATTTTATTTTTGTTGTTCTCTCTCCCTTTCCTCTCTTGAGTCATTCCTCCTTCTGATCTCATAGAACCATAGAATGCGTTGGATGGGAAGGAATCCGTGAAGGTCATCTTGCCCAACCCTCAATTTCCTGCCTTCTCTCCTCTTCAGTGGGTTTTTGTTTTCCTCTTTCAGTCTCTCAAAGGGATCCTTGAAGGTCATCTCTTCTAAGCCCCAATTTCCTGCCTTCCCCTCTCTTCTTCAGAGGGTCTTTGTTTTGCTTTTTCCATCTCTCTGCATTTCTTTCCAGCTCCACCAAAGGTTCTCAGGGCTGTGTTCCTATGTCTGCCTCCTACATCTCTGCTGTTAGATGCTTTCCTACATCTTCTTCTTCCTGTCTTCCCTTGTAATATTCTTACTATTTTCTCTTTCCTCTTTTCACTTATGGATTGGGGTTGCTTAGCTTGGAGAAGGGGAGGCTCAGGGGAGACCTTATTACTCTCTACAGCTACCTGAAGGGAGGTTGCAGTCAGGACACAGTCTATTCTATTCAGTCTATAGAATAGAATAGAATTAACCAGGTTGGAAAAGACCTTTGAGATCATCAAGTCCAACCTATCATCCAACACCACCTAATCAACTAAACCATGGCACCAAGCACCCCATCCAGTCTCTTCCTAAACACCTCAAGTGATGGTGACTCCACCACCTCCCTGGGCAGCACATTCCAATGGCAAGTCTCTCTGTCAAGAAGTTCTTCCTCACCTCCAACCTAAACTTCCCCTGGTGCAGCTTGAGAATGTCCTCTTGTTCTGGTGCTGGTTGCCTGGGAGAAGAGACCAACCCCCACCTGTCTACAACCTCCCTTCAGGTAGTTGTAGAGAGCAATAAGGTGTCCCCTGAGCCTCCTCTTCTCCGGGCTAAGCAACCCCAGCTCCCTCAGCCTCTCCATGGCCACAAGTTTCTTGAACTCCTACTCATTTCTCGAACACCTTTTGCCACTGATAACTATCTATTAGGTAATATGAATTTGCAGGGTAGAGTTACAAGCAGAAACCTGCAAACCAAGACAAATTAGGAGCCGTTTGGAAGGCTAAATTGATGCCACAGAGAAGTGTGGATAAAGATGTTGGGTTACCCAGTGACTGAAAGGGAAACTAGATGCTTTGTCAACTGAATTTTGGAGTTGCTGAAGTCTGAAATGTCAGTAGTTGCTACTCAAAAGGGAGAACTGAGGCTGCTGAAATATGATCTACTCATCCTTGAAAGGACAGGGCCAGCCAACCGAAGGAATGAAGATGTGGCTGAATTGGCTCAACTGTGCGACCGGCAGCACAAGCAGGCAGCAAATGTTGACACATTCCATATGTCCAGTTTCTCAGGTGATGTGGGTTCTAAATCCTGGTATCTGGACAGGAGTGACAGCTGCTGAATTTCTAAATGCTTTGGAGAGCAATGATTTTGAAGAGGCTGCTGGCGTTCTTCCCTGTCCTTTTCCCCATCGCTCACAACTATCTGAGCAAAATCGTGGATAGAAAGGAAACTCACTCAATTGGAGAAGTAATTGTCCTAGTGACAAATGAGAGTCTGATCAGGTGGTAGGGAGATGAGGATCCCTAACCTGGAAAGAATCCACAGTGTGGACTTTTTATGTACCATGAGTGAGACCTATGTATCACAGAATCAATAAGGCTGGAAAAGACCTCAGAGATCATCAAGTCCAACCTGCCACCCAACACCTCATGACTAAACCATGGCACCAAGTGCCACGTCCAGTCCCCTCTTGAACACCTCCAGGGATGGTGACTCCATCACCTCCCTGGGCAGCACATTCCCATGGATAACAACTCTCTCTGTGAAGAACTTTCTCCTCACCTCGAGTCTAAACTTCCCCTGGTGCAGCTTGAGACTGTGTCCTCTTGTTCTGGTGCTGGTTGCCTGAGAGAAGAGACCAACTCCCTCCTGGCTACACCCACCCTTCAGGAGCTGTAGAGAGCAAAATGTAAATTTAAAGTATGTTATGTCATTGAAATTAACTAAACTTTAAACTGCTAGATGCCAAGGTTAGCTATTTCATTGGGAAGAACAAAGGAAACAAAACAATCCCCAACAAACCCAAAAGGTTAAAAGTCATCACTGAGTCCAACTGTCAACCTAAGACTACACGGCTAGTTTGCAATTGCCTCTGCTTATCTCATGGAATCACAGAATGGCAAGGTTTGGAAGGAACCTCTGGAGATCACCCAGTCCAACCACTTTGACAAATCAGGATCAGCTAGGACAGGCCACAGAGCAGTGTGTCCAGGAGGGTTAGGAAAATCTCCAGAGAAGGAGACTCCACAACCTCTTCAGCAGCCTGCTCCCGGGCTCCAGCATTGTCACAGCAACGAATTTTTCCCTCATGTTAACGTGGAACTTCCTGAGTTCCAGCTTGTGTCTGTTGCCCCTTGACCTATATCACTGGACAGCTGTGAAAACAGACTGGCCCCTTCTTAGATGCCAAGGTATTTGTAAACATTGATCAGATGCCCCCTCAGTCTTGTCTTCTCTTCTCCAGCCAAAATAGCCCCAGGTCTCTCAGCCTTTCCTCATCATAGAATCATAGAATCAATAAGGCTGGAAAAGACCTTTGAGATCATCAAGTCCAACCTGTCACCCAACACCTCATGACTACTAAACCATGGCACCAAGTGCCACGTCCAATCCCCTCTTGAACACCTCCAGGGACGGTGACTCCACCACCTCCCTGGGCAGCCCATTCCAGACAGATGTTCCAGTTCCTTCATCATCCTTTCAGCCTCTATTGGAATCTCTCCAATATCCCTGTCCCTATTGAACTGAGGAGCCCCAAACTGGGCATAATACTCCAGATACTCCAATACTCCACTAGGGCATTTACTGCCATACATGCATGCACAAACCCATGCATATAAATGACACCTTAGCAATCACTTATGTCCTCATATATGAACATTTTTGTCTCAGAGAGAGAGGTAATTTGTCCACAGCAGAACGTGCTGTCTTGGCACTGAAAAATATATCAGTGAAGGACTGGCATTCAGACAATTTGCTTGATTAGAACAGTGTTTGGTTGCCTTGCCAAATCCAAGGTGGCTGAGGGCCCCCATCTCTTCATCAGAGATTAGCAAAGGGATTTACTGACACCGTGATTTCTAACGGGGATGAGGGAAATGACTCATGTCTGTTAGCTCCACAGGGCATTTCTGGTTTCATAAACTGGTTCAGAGGTATGGAAGTATCCCAGATAATGGCACATTAGTATGGCACAGTGCACAAGCTAATGAGCCTTGCCTCTTGGGGGAATCATTAGGCTGAGGGCCATTTTAACATGACTGCTTTCCTCCCAGAGTCATAGTTAATTCAATGATGCTAGCTTGGTTGGAGAGTATCTGAACCATCCTATATTATTACATGGTGTGGACTGGTTTGAAGTGCCTCTAGTCTTCCTACTTGAGGTAATCTAAACTAAGTTAAGTTTTATACCAAATTAAATTAGATTGCTGCTGAAATTGTTGTTTTACATTAGATCCAGTTCCTAGTCATTGGGTCATTCCATGGGCTTCACTGAGTATTAAATCAGCTTCAAACCTCCTTGTATAAGAGAAATTACAACAAAGTAGGGGAGGAGAAGGAAATACAGACCAGCCCCTGGCTCAGCATGTTAGGAAATTTAGACAGATATTGCAATAAGGCCACACTCTCTTATCTTCAAAGGCAAAAGAGAGAGGCAAGGCTCAGTTATGACAATCTCTGCAGAGAGAGCTGCAGGGCTGGTTAGATGAAGAGAGACTGATTTTCATGAAGAAAGATACACCAGCTGACAAGAACACAGACTCATTTCAGAGAGCAGTGCCTAATGTGATGGGTGGGTTTTTTTTCCCCAGACCTTTCCCTCTACCTAGACAGAGACAGGAAGGGCATCCAAGGGAAAAGGCTGCTAGCCTTAGTTCTCAGTGATCCCCTGTGACTACTGTCTGATTGTGACAAGTTCAGCAAATCAGTGTTAAATCCTAGTGCCAGATTCAGTCTTCAGTCCCTTGCTCACATTTGTTTCCAAGTCATGATTTCCAATTCTCCCTCTACTCTGCTCTCGTGAGAGCCCACCTGGAGTACTGCATCCAGTTCTGGTGCTCCCAGGGCATGGATCTGTTGAAGAGGGTCCAGAGAAGGCCGCAAAGATGATCAGAGGGCTGGAGCACCTCCCTTATTGGGACAGGCTGAGAGTTGGGACTCTTCAGCCTGGAGAAGAGAAGGCTCTGGGAAGACCATAGAGTGGCCTTACAGTACTTGAAGAGGGTTTGCAAGCAAGCTGGGAAGGGATTTTGTACAAGGGCTTACAGTGATAGGGGCAGTGGCTTGAATCTAGAAGAGGGTATATTTAGCCTGGATGTTAGAAATTCCTTACAGTTAGGGTGGTGAGTCACTGGAAGAGGTTGCCAGGGAGGCTGTGACTCTCTAGTATCAGGTGATAGAATGAGAGGAAATGGCCTGAAATTGTGCCAGGGGGAGGTTTAGGAAAAGTTTCTTTGCTGAAAGGTTGTTCAGGCACTGGAACAGGCTGCCCAGGGAGGTGGTGGAATCACCATCCCTAGCCATGCTCAAGAAATGTGTGGATATGGCACTCTGGGGCATGGTTTAATGGCCATGGTGGTTTTAGGTCATGGTCAGATGTGATGACCTTAGAGCTCTCTTCCAATCAAAACAATTCTGTGGTTCTGTGTGTGATGTCTAGGTCAGCGTCAGACATGGTTTCAGGAGATTCCTAATGACTGGAGGAAATGTTTCCTTACTTTGAAACTGTTTGGACAATTGGCCTCTAAACCATCATTATAAGGCTCCTTTATCCACCAAAGGGTTGAAGAAGTGTTTTTTAAATAGAGGTGGACAGGTCCTTGGTTGGTGCAGCACCCTTTAAATCAATGAAGCTATTCCAGTATATTCAAGGTGAGGCTCTGTCTCAAAGTCTAATAGAAGAGAGGTGAAGAATGAGAGTTTTCTAAAGCTTTCAACACTAGTCTGATACTGTGCCCATTTCCTTTGAAAGGAAAAGCCTTCCTAAATTCAGAGGGAACAGAACAATGCCAAGGCTGAAAGATGTCCTAGACCTCCTGTCTCTCAAGCCAAGAGTGCCTCAGACTGTGCTCTATTGAGAGCTGACTGTGAGGGTTCAAACACTTCAGCAGCATCCCTCTTCATCAGCTGTGACACAACTGAAAAACTGTATACCACTCCAAAACCAAGAGAGGAAAGCCAAGAGAAAGTGGATGACCCAAAGTAGCATGTTTCCACTGCATCCCCAACTGCTGCAGCAAGCTACAAAACCTCACGTGCTCCAAGCAGCCTGCCAGCGTCTAACGTGTCTCAGAGGAGCTGTTGGGATATCTGGGTCCATGAGGATTCCAGGAGGTGTTCAGAGCCAAGCAGCTCTGTATTGAAGCCATGGTTTAGTCATGAAGTCTGTGGTGACAGGTTGGACTTGATGATCTTCAAGGTCTCTTCCAACCTTGGTGATTCTGTGTGATTCTGTGAAGCTAATGCTACTTGAAGCATGTGTTGTCTGGCACTGGGCTGTGAGGGCTCAGTTTTGGAGGGGATGGGGTGGTGTGAATATACCCTGAAATGCTCATTGCCTACCCTGAAATGCTCATTGTCTTTGCTGGTTGCTAGTGGAATCTGAAAGCGGTTGTTGGTTTAACTGACCTTCACTGGCCCTGCAGTATTGCACTCAAGCTCCAGCAGATGCTAGTACAACATATATAACCCAAATAATTTAACTGAAAACAATGCCAAGCAAAGGGGCCTGAACAGCCATCCAAAACCCCCAAAACAGCAACAAAAAAGCCCCACAAGAACAAGAAGCCCCATAACAATAAAAAACCCCAAAGCAGTAACAAGAACACCCCAAAGCACCAACAAAAACCTCCAAAACAACAAAACCCAAACCAGCAATTAAGAAAACCCCAGCTTCTCATTGTCTTCCCATTGTCTTCTCTCTGTCTACAATGACCTGAAGGGAGGTTGTAGCCAGCTGGGGTTGGTCAAGAGAACAACCAGCATCAGAACAAGAGGATACAGTCTCAAGCTGCGCCAGGGGAGGGTTAGGCTGGTGGTTAGGAAGTTCTTCACAGAAAGAGAGATTGGCCATTGGAATGTGCTGCCCAGGGAGGTGGTGGAGTCACCATCCCTGCAGGTGTTTAGTAAGAGACTGGATGGGGTGCTTGCTGCCATGTTTTAGTTGATTAGCTGGTGTTGGGTGATAGGTTGGACTTGATGTTCTGGAAGGTCTTTTCCAACCTG
Source organism: Picus viridis (assembly GCA_033816785.1). Taxonomy (NCBI): domain Eukaryota; kingdom Metazoa; phylum Chordata; class Aves; order Piciformes; family Picidae; genus Picus; species Picus viridis. The sequence continues at coordinate 4,869,807 of CM066569.1, read as the reverse complement.
GTTATTCTATTCTATTCTATTCTATTCTATTCTATTCTAGTCTAGTCTAGTCTAGTCTAGTCTAGTCTAGTCAGTCTAGTCCCCCACCCCCCAAATGACTGAGTTGTTCTGTTTGCTTTGTTCAGGTTCCGGAGGAGTTTGTTAAATCTCAGAGCTACTGCACGGCCCACGAAAAGTAGCCCCCAAAATGGAAGGAGCTTATTATGAGATGTTATCTTCACACCAAGGGACATTTCAGGGAAGCAAATAGCAGTTTGTGGAATAAAGCAATTGAAAATGCTCAAGTACACTCAGCAAGCAGATGGTGTTTAGAATGAGCTCGATTCCATTTTTTACTTTTTTTTCTCTTCCTCCCCCCACCCCCCACTTTAGCTTCAAAATATTTGATTCAAAAGTTCCCTTTGCAGGTATTTTTACTCCCCTAATCTCTTCCTAAGCTGCAGCAGCCTTGAAGGTTATCTATTGCCACAGACTCAACGCAGGCTTTCCTTTCCTGAGGATGATCTTACGTGCAGTTAGACCATAGAAAATGCCAGATATGCTGTTCTGTTAAAAAAGGTTAACATAACAAAAAGAGGGAGTAGAGAAAAGGGAAAAAAATGAAGAAAAGAACAGGAAAAACCCCACAAACATACAAAAAACCCCAAATCAAACCATGGGTAGGGTGATTGGTTGCATGGTTTAGTTGATTAGGTGGTGTTGGATGATAGGTTGGACACGATGATCTTGAAGGTCTCTTCCAACCTGGTTTATTCAATTCAATTCAATTCAATTCAATTCAATTCAATTCAATTCAATTCAATTCAATTCAATTCAATTCAATTCAATTCCATTCCATTCCATTCCATTCCATTCCATTCAATTAATTTAAATTCTATTCTATTCTATTCTATTCTATTCTATTCTATTCTATTCTATTCTATTCTATTCTATTCTATTCTATTCTATTCTATTCTATTCCATTCCATTCCATTCCATTCCATTCCATTCCATTCCATTCCATTCCATTCCATTCTACCCAGTTCTGTACACAGCAGTCTTCAGATTGAGGAGGAGTGTCCATTTGTTATTTTTTAATGTCCAAGACTCAGGTTTGACCACACCACCCAAGTTGCAATATGGTGTCCATTTGGAAGATTCTTCATGGTAGTCACCATATTGTCATGGAATGGCTTGAGTTGGGAAGGACCTCAAAGAACAACTATCTCCAAATTCCTGCCAAACCCACCAGAGCAAGTTGCCCAAAGCCTTGAGTCCTGTGTCCAGTTCTGGGCCCCTCAGTTTAGGAAAGATGTTGAGTTCCTGGAAGGTGTCCAGAGAAGAGCAATGAGGCTGGGGAGGGGTCTGGAGCACAGCCTTGTGAGGAGAGGCTGAGGGAGCTGGGGTTGCTTAGCCTGGAGAAGAGGAGGCTCAGGGAGACCTTATTGCTCTCTACAACTACCTGAAGGGAGGTTGTAGCCAGGTGGGGGTTGGTCTCTTCTCCCAGGCAACCAGCAACAGAACAAGAGGACACAGTCTCAAACTGCACCAGGGGAGGTTTAGGCTGGAGGTGAGGAGAAAGTTCTTCCCAGAGAGAGTTGTTAACCATTGGAATGTGCTGTCCAGGGAGGTGGTGGAGTCACCATCCCTGGAGGTGTTCAAAAGGGGTTGGATGTGCCACTTGGTGCCATGGTTTAGTCATGGGGTCTGTGGTGTCAGGTTGGACTCGATGATCTTTGAGGTCTTTTCAAACCTTGGTGATTCTGTGATCCTGTGACAGAACTTTGTTCCCTTTTATCAATAATGCTTGCAACAGAAGCAGATCAAAAGCCCAGGCTTTGCTTCTCTTTCCTAGGCTGGGGAGATGAAGATGATTGCACCACTTGCCTGTTCCACTGTAGTGCAATATTTTATGGCTTATCAAAACTGGATCAATTCGATTCGATTATCCTTTTGCTCCGATGGGTTCGTAGGGCGCACAGGCAGGCCACTTAAAGACACATTATTTGCAGCTGGAATTAGCAGCGTGCCGTCAGGGCCACAAAAATAGGCTGCTTCTCAGAAACCACGCTTGTAATTCACATGATCTGGGAGAAGCAAGTGTGGAAATACATCTTCATAAAAAATCCACACAGTCACCAGTTGTGCCATCTATTTCTGTGCACTGCGTTTGCCTTACTCCAGGAGAGAGAAGGTCTTTGTAGTTAAGGTATTCGTTGCTGGGGTGGTTTTTTTGGAAGCCATAAAGTATTTATCTTTGCCCCTCTCCTGGTGCCTTTTAGAACCAGTCAAAGAAGTGAAAGTAATTAAGTACTGACCTCGTGCCAGCGTTGTATATCATAATTATCGGCAAACAACAGCCTTACGGTCTAAGATCTGCACAATTAAAGCCAGAAATCTGGGGGGCATGGGGGGAAAGCAGCTCCTAAGACTAAAAAGAGAGTTTGGGGAGAGAGAGTCTTCAAAAGTTGAATTCCCCTGCATGGGGAGAGGCAGTTACTGCTAAGTTCACTTCCCACACCCAGATGCATTTGCATAGACTCCCTTTGTTCTTCTGCGCAATTACCTTTCCATTTGTCTCCATGGAGTTTCCTGTCTCTAAACCCCTGGACGCTTTGCCTTTCTTTTATTTCACACTTAACAGGTTACAGACCAGACTTTCTGAAAAAAACAATGATCTGCTACAGAGGTAATCAGGATGCATCCTGGATCCAGCCTTGGCATTCGCAAAACAACCTCTCTGCATCTCTTCTCAGCTGCTACTGGTCATCCGTAAAGAGCACAGTCCGGTCAGAACACGATTCGCTCTGCCTTACCATCCTGAAAACCCTGCTACAATGCAATACAATACAATACAATACAATACAATACAATACAATACAATACAATACAATACAATACAATACAATACACCAGGTTGGAAGAGACCTTCAAGATCATTGAGTCCAACCTATCAACCAATCCAACCCACCCAACAACTAAACCATGGCACCAAGCACCCCATCAAGTCTTCTCCTGAGCACCTCCAATGAAGGTGACTCCACCACCTCCACGGGTAGCCGATTCCAATGGGCAATCACTCTTTTTGTGTAGAACTTCTTCCTAACATCCAGCCTAAACCTGCCCTGGCGCAGCCTGAGACTGTGTCCTCTTGTTCTGGTGCTGGATGCCTGGGAGAAGAGTCACGAGTCACAAGCATGAGCTCTTATTTAACTGTATTTCTGCTGATTTTAGAGATCCATTAGGCTGATAGGGCCGGAAAGATAGGATCTGCATTTTGCTACTGACTTACCCTGTAGTTGTTGGTTCTTATACTCCAGCTTCCAAGAAATGAAGCCTTTCATGTGTTTTTGCTTTGCAAGTCTGCTGATTTCCAAGCATTTTGTCTTTAATGCCACCCTGCTTATCTCTTCATCTCTAATCATTTGATTTTCTGGGGTTTTTTGAGTGTGAGGGACTACATCTTGTCTCTCTTGATGTGACTCAACAAAGATAAAATCACCTTTGCTCCTTGCCCAGCCAATAGCTGATGTGTATTGGGCAGACCACTGGATAATGACTCTCTGGCATGTGCATAGCCAAGATCCTCTCTACCCATCAGCTGCCCCAGAAAGGGAGGATGGTGCAAAGGATAAAGATTGCTCACCAGACTGCATCTGCCCTGGAAATAATAGGCAGAGGCCACTGCTATTGATCCTCTCTGGAATATGCATGTTCACCACCTGGACACATCCCTAAAAACTGTATGAAAGGATCTGAGCAACCAGTGGCTCAGGGGAAGGAAAACACCTGGGCAATGCTGCTCTGAAGAAAAAGGAAGAGAATACCAGGAGAGAAAAGGACAGAGACATCACCATGTAGCCTGGAGGCAGCAGACCAGGAGGAACCCTCTCTCCATGTCCTAAGTTCCACCTGCTGCAACTCACGGAGCTGAAGAGGCTGCTCAGAGAAGGGCTTGGACTTGGGCTTTGAGGGGTTTCTGCCCACTCCCTGGAGGTGTTCAAGAGGAGACTCTACCATCAGAGGACAGCACAGCCAACAAGGATGACCACTAAAAACTGTATAAAGGATCTCCAGTGGCTCCAAAGCTGAAGAAAAAGGAAGAGAATGCAGTAGCCTTCCTCCACAGACCGGAGCAAACTGTCTTGGGGGGGTGAGCACAGCCAACAAGGATGACCATATAATTCTGTCTTTCCTTTCTCGTCTCTCTCCCTCATCTCTCTCTCTATATATATATATTTTTCTCTCTCTCTCTCTCCTTCTGATCAATCCACTTTATTCTGTTAATAAATAGCCCCAAGGGCTGTTGCTATTTTGGCCTCATTTGTGCCTCTAATTTCATAACACAGGAATATTCAAAAGAACTGAAGCTCTTTCCCTCTCTGGACCAAGACATTGGGTTGTTGGGGTCTTTTTTTTTTTGCATTGCTCAAAAAAGTAGCCAGGTACTCTAGTTTCAAAAACCAGTACAACATTTTCTGTCTGAAAGTGCAGTATTCCTCCTTTTTCCATTCCCAATTTGCCCTCGAAAATAAAGTTGAAGAAAAATGATATATTGAAAAAACCCCTCACAATTCTTATCAGAAATGGGGGCAACCCCAAAATGAATTAAAGCAAGCCTTGGGTTTCCATTACAAATAGTTAATTGGGGAAAAAAAACAGTTTTAAAGTGTTTTGATGTCTTCATTGGTTTTTATTATTCCTCTGGGCTCATCTTTAATAGATCTTGGTACAGTCTCTCTTTCCACTGATTTCCATCAACCCCCAATCATTCTCCCTGAATGGTGCTTAAGACATCAACTTTATTGTTGCTTTCTATTGACTTTACAGTGAGTTTGATTCCTTTTAGGCCAACAGCACCTTTCTCCCATGATTCTTTTCCACTAATAACTCACTGCATTGCTGTTGAGTATTTCTCCTTCATACTGTCTCTCACTATGAATTCCTCAGTCCTCCTGGCATGTTCTCAAATGGATACATGCTCACTTGGTGGTCATGGAGGTGTTATGTAGAAGGTTGGACCTGATGACAGAATAGAATAGAATATGATATGGAATGGAATGGAATGGAATGGAATAGAATAGAATAGAATAGAATAGAATAGAATAGAATAGAATAGAATAGAATAGAATAGAATAGACCAGACCAGGTTGGAAGAGACCTTCAAGATCATCACATCCAACCCATCATTCAACACTATCTAATCAACTAAACCAAGCACCCCATCAAGTCTCCTCCTAAACACCTCCAATGATGGTGACTCCACCACCTCCCTGGGCAGCACATTCCAATGGATAACAACTCTCTCTGGGAAGAACTTTCTCCCCACCTCCAGCCTAAACTTCCCCTGGAGCAGCTTGAGACTGTGTCCTCTTGTTCTGGTGCTGGTTGCCTGGGAGAAGAGACCAACCCCTTCCTGGCTACAAACACCCTTCAGGTAGTTGTAGACAGCAACAAGTTGTAGACAGCAAAGGAAGTTATGCCCATCACAGGGAAGGGGACAGGGTTTGAAGCCAGTGTTTTAGGTCAGAAAGAACTATTTGCTCTTCTGATGGCAAACTATCAGCTACCAGCTATTCACTTTCACCTAAATGCCCTTGTGCTGAGCTCAAGTTCAAGGATGACTAAGATACAAGAATACAAGGAAAACACCTGATCATTATCTGAAACCTTCCAATCTTCCTTTGCAGTTGGCATTAGTGGGTTAATCATATTATTTAATAATAGTTGGTGATTTTTCCTCCCCCAGTTTGTCTGGTTTCTCTTTCTAAATATTATATCTAAATATTATATCTATGTCATTCCTCGCTTTAATAATAAAGATGCTCTTTTATCTCCTTACATTTTCTTCCTGTGAAGACATTTATATGCTGGCATCAAGTCAGCTGTCAATCTATTCTTCTGATAAACTAAACAGACTCAACTTCCTATGTCTGCTGCTGTAAATTATTTTCTCCAGTCTTGGAAGAATTTTGTCTGTCATCTCCCTGCCACCTTCTCCAATGTTTATAATGTATTTCAAAGTCTCTCTCCCTTATTCCCTTTATCTTCCCCTTGAGAAAGGGGTGATGGTGACTCCACCACCTCCCTGGGCAGCACATTCCAATGGTCAATCTCTCTTTCTGGGAAGAACTTCTTCCTAACCTCCAGCCTAAACCTCCCCTGGTGCAGCTTGAGACTGTGTCCTCGTGTTCTGGTGCTGCTTGCCTGGGAGAAGAGACCAACCCCCAACTGGCTACAACCTCCCTTCAGGGAGCTGTAGACAGCAATGAAGGTCTACATCCCACAAGGCTCTTTCAAGGTTCCATTAGGAAACATAAAATTCACAAAAGAAAATGCCCTGAAAACTAGCCATTTGTTCCCTCTCCTCCCAAGGAAATGTTCTGCTAAGTGCTGACAAAGTAAACTCCTATCTCCCCCCATTTAGAAGGGAGAGAGGACAAAAGGTAGGATCATAGAATGCAGTGGGTTGGAAGGGACCTTTAAAGGTCATCTAGTCCAATCCTCCTACAGTAAGTTGCTGTTGAAAGCTAAAAGGTAACAGTTGTATAGGATTTTGCAGCACTACAATCGTTGGAGGGCTGATGGGTATATTTAAGGTGTATTGGAAGGACAGAATGCCAAAAAGCTTGCAGAGTGGTATGCCTTGTTCAGGCTGGTGAAGGGTCTAGAAAGCAAACCTTATGAAGAGAGGCTGAGGGAGCTGGGATTGTCTAGTCTGGAGAAGAGGAGGCTGAGGGGAGATCTCATTGCTCTCCACAATTCCCTGAAAGGAGGTTGGAGAGAGGTGGGAGTTGGTCTCTTTTCCCTGGTATCAACTGAGGGAGCAGCCTGAAATTGTGCCATGGGATGTTTAGGTTGGATATTGGGAAACATTCATTTCCTGCAAGAGTGGTTAAACATTGGAACAGGCTGCCCAGGTGGAATCACTGTCCTTGGAAGCATTCGAGAAGCATATGGACTTGGAACTTTGGGACGTGGTTTAATGGCCATGGTGGTCTTAAGTCGATGGTTGGACTCAGTGATCCTAGAGGCCTTTTTCCAACAGAAACATTTCTATCATTCTTAAACAAATGAAATGAGCCACTGCTTATTGTGATCATCAGCCATGTGAGAATGGGGTACATCAGGGGATGCAATATCTCTCTGCTTTTGCCTTGGTTTTCAATTGTGCAAAATCATCCAATTGTACTGACAGGTATCATGGAGACGGTTTTTCTGCTGCACGTATACAAAAGCCTGGGGTTTATGCTCTGACCCTGTATGCAGGGTATTGTATTGTGTGTGCACAGATGCACACATGCTCATTTCAATAAGTGCTATATAAATGCCTTGTGGTACTTAAAGTCCCAGTGAGACTTTTGTGCAGCCTAAAAGCACGAATAGCTCGCTACCTGCTGGGTAATCTACTGAGTCTGGAGAGAGTTCTATTTGAAAGGAAGATGAACAGTGGCATTCAATGGTTTAAGCAGCCCAGGGCATGTAATTTTGAGGGAAATCATTGTTGAGAGCAGATTTTTAAGTGTCTTTATTTATTTATTTTAATCTTTTAGTCAGTGTCACCTTCTAGAAATCCACCTTGTTGCCTTTAATGGCTAAACATTGAATGTGACTGGAGGCACCAGAGTGAAAAGGGTGCACTTGGGTCTCCCTTAAGCACAGAGTTAACTGACAGCCAGCACTGTTCTGAAAAACAAACCCTGCTTGAGTGTCAGATTTTGTCACACAGTACTTTTTGGTCTCATTCTAGTAGAGGTGCTAATGTCACCAAGAGGAAAAGCTTGCAAGCTCTGAGCCTCTCTAAAACGCAGAGAATATAGAATCATAGAATCAATAAGGTTGGAAAAGACCTCAGAGATCATCGAGTCCAACCTGTCACCCAACACCTCATGGCTAATCTCCTCTTGAACACCTCCAGTGATGGTGACTCCACCACCTCTCTGGGCAGCACATTCCAAGGGTCGATCACTCCCCTGGCACAGCTTGAGACTGTGTCCTCTTGTTCTGGTGCTGTTTGCCTGGGAGAAGAGACCAACCCCCACCTGGCTACAACCTCCCCCCAGGTAGTTGTAGACAGCAAGAAGGTCTCCTCTGAGGCTCCTCTTCTGTTCACAGGTAAGGAACTGCTTTTCTAATCCTTTTGCTTCTGAGATTGCTCCCTTAAACTGTTGAGCAGTTTGTCCTTTGCCATCTATCCAAGAGTGTTCACAGATTCTGTAGATTCTCTAGAATCTATGATTCTGAATTTCACTGAAGTAAGAGCTGTGGAGGAGGATGTGCTGGTCGGGTAATCATAGCTGAGGGTGAGAGGAAATGGCCTCAAGCTGCACCATGGAAGGTTTAGGTTGGACATTAGAAGAAACTTCTTCACTGAAATGGATCACATATACTTCAACTGGCTGCCCAGGGAGGTGGCTGAAACCCATTCCCTGAAGTGTTTTAAAGACACAGGGGTATGGTGATAAGCATGGTTTAGCACCAGACTTGGTAGTTATGTAACAGTTGGACTCAATAATGTCAAAGGTGTTTCCGAACCAGAATGGTTCTGTAATCAAGGTCCAGTGTTCACCTTCAAGAGAAAATTTGTCTCCTCATAATCCAACTTGCCTTATCAAATGAGGAAAGAAGTACTTTACATACTTCACACAATAAATACATTAATATTTGAGAAACACTGGTGAAAAAAACATCCATATAAGTGTCCAGGTGAATGGATAAGCCCACACTGGAGGTGTTTAGGAAGAGACTGGACGGGGTGCTTGGTGCCATGGTTTAGTTGATCAGATGGTGTTGGGTGATAGCTTGGACTTGATGATCTCAAAGGTCTTTTCCATCCTGGTTAATTCAATCCAATTCAATTCCATCCAATCCAATCCAATCCAATCCAATCCAATCCAATCCAATCCAATCCAATCCAATTCTATTCTATTCTATTCTATTCTATTCTATTCTATTCTATTCTATTCTATTCTATTCCATTCCACTCTCCACTCCACTCCCTCCACTCCACTCCACTCCACTCCACTCCACTCCACTCCATTCCATTCCATTCCATTCCACTCCACTCCACTCTATTCTATTCTATTCTATTCTATTCTATTCTATTCTATTCTATTCTATTCTATTCTATTCTATTCCATTCCATTCCATTCCATTCCATTCTATCCTATTCCATTCTATCCTATCCTATCCTATCCTATCCTATCCTATCCTATCCTATCCTATCCTATCCTATCCTATCCTATCCTATAAGAATGCCTCCTCTAAATATCCTCTCCAGCACAAATACTGGCAGGACAAGCATTGGTGAGATTTAGACTGACTATTAGCAAGAAATTCTGTACAGTGAGGGTGGTGAGACACTGCAACAGGCAGTGCAGAGAGGTTGTGGATTTCCCTTTCCTGGAGCTGGGATGGGTTGAACTGGGCCTTCAGCAACTGGATCAAGCAGGAGGCGTCCCTGCCCATGGCAACCAACCCCTTCTATGAAATACACACCTGGATCACAGTCCTAGAGGAACCCTTTCAAGAAATGAAACCCTCTTAAGGCAAATACCATCCTGCAACAAGTTATTTTTAAGGAATTGAAATGAATTAATTTCAGAAGGCAATTAAATGCAAATACAGTAGGAGTATAATTTTCACTAATGACTGGGATGCCCATTGCAAATTACTGAGTTTCACAAATTACCAAGTGAGTAAGCAAAACAAATCCAGGCCAAGAATAATGCATCACAAAGTGCCCAGCATTTTGGCTTTCTCCAAATGCAATTTAGCTTTAATTATGATATAGTAAAACAACTAACGCTCCACCCAAGGGAAAAATGCTTCTGAATGCATGAGAGACCTGTGGCCCAAATGCTGCAATCTCAGTGTAGAATCCCAGCCAATAAACATCACTCCTAGCTAATTTAATTGTGTTTTTTGGGTATTTCCTATAATAATGTAGCAGGCCATAAAAATACAGAATTACTGGTATTAATCATGGGGTACAAATGGAATGAGTCTAAAAGAGCAAAGACTCTGAATACTCCATAAGCAGACATCAGCCTCTAAAATGAAGCATTAAGGTTGGCAAAGACCTCCAAGATCATTAAGTCCAACATCTACCCAACATATCCATCGCCACTAGACCATGTCCTAAAGTGCCATGTCCAGAGAAGGGCAACAAAGCTGGGGAGGGGTTTGGAGCACAGCCCTGTGAGGAGAGGCTAAGGGAGCTGGGGTTGCTTACCCTGGAGGAGAGGAGGCTCAGAGGAGACCTTATTGATGTCTACAACTACCTGAAGGGAGGTTGTAGCCAGGAAGGGGTTGGTCTCTTCTCCCAGGCAACCAGCACCAGAACAAGAGGACACAGTCTCAAGCTGCTGCACCAGGGGAGGTTTAGGCTGGAGGTGAGGAAGAAATTCTTCCCAGAAAGAGATATTGGCCATTGGAATGTGCTGCCCAGGGAGGTGGTGGAGTCACCATCACTGGAGGTGTTTAGGAAGAGACTGGATGGGGCACTTGGTTCCATGGTTTAGTTGATCAGATGGTGTGGATGATAGGTTGGACTTGATGATCTCCAAGGTGCTGGTGAGCATAGCTGATGCTTCCTGTTGCATCTTCCTTTCATATTTCTGCAGAAGTGAAGGGTTGTGGTCTGATATCTCTCAAACAGCAGCTGATGTTAGATTTTGTAGTGTTCAGCATGACTACAGAAAGAGCATTTCATATAAGCACCTTATCCCAATGCTTCTGTTTATAGAACAGTCTGTGCCAGGTCTTCCTCCACAGTCCTGCTGCTGGCTTTTATTTATGCAATTTATTTTTGTCTCATTTTATTTTTATTGTTTTATTTCATTATATTTCTTTTTAAGAAGCACTTGTGGGTGGTGGAGCTTTTTATCTGACTTCTTGGTGACTTGACCTTTATCATTTTTTGCTTCTCTTTTCTAATGCTACTCCACAGATGTGAACACAAGGTAGTAAAGAGCAGTTATCAATATTATGATAGTAACAGGGTTCTCTATGTGTAAAACAATGAAGTGGGGGCTAAGCAACCCCATCTCCCTCAGCCTCTCCTCACAGGGCTGTGCTCCAGACCTCTCCCCAGCCTCATTGCCCTTCTCTGGACACCTTCAAGTCTCAAGCTGTGCCAGGGGAGGTTTAGGCTGGAGGTTAGGAAGAGGTTCTACTCAGAGAGAGTGATTGCCCATTGGAATGGGCTGCCTGAGGAGGTGGTGGAGTCACCATCACTGGAGGTGTTCATGACTACTAAACCATGGCACCAAGTGCCACGTCCAATCCCCTCTTCCAACCGTGGTGATTCTGTGAGTCTGTGACTAACTTGCATATACATATTCTCTATATAACATGCTTTATGTAAACAGAGGGTGGTTTTAAATTAGATGAAGCCTCATGAAAGTACAGGAAAATTCATGGTTTCAGCCTGCAAAATATTACTTATAGCCCCATAGGTGGTTGTGAGGACTTGCTCACAGACACAAGGAGTATCTTCTGTAGAAGGCAGCTTGGCACACAGGAAAGATACTCCAAAGGACCAAAGCTAAACTGAGCAGGCAAATTCTAGGTCAGAAATGTCTAGTGCTTGATTTTGCAGCCCAAATGTCATTCTTCAGATGTAAGGGGTTTTTATAGGGTAATTAATGATGGAGGACTCGCCATCATCATTGGTCTTAGTATGCTGCATCAGGAAAGCTTTTCAGACCTCAGCCTCTGAAGATGAAGTGCAAGGGGTTTTTTTGATGTATAGTTTCCTTCATGCAAACTGTGTCCCCAAAATGTCAGAGTTAACTGAACTGTTACAGAGTCAGCTGAGCTGTAGAGATCACAACAAAGAGCAATAAGGAGGCATAGGCTATGGAGAGAATAAAACCAATCCCGAACCATTTTCACTTGAAACAGAAAGGAGCTTAAGAGATCATGCAGTGACAGAGGTGAATATTCTATCAACCTTTTTAAATAATTGTGTTTTACAAGTTATTGAGTTCTAATTCTGGTCTCTTCTCTTTAGTATCAAGTGATAGAAGAAGCAGAAATAGCCTGAAATTGTGCCAGGAGATGTTTAGCTTGGGAACAGGGAAGTCATTCTGTCCCTGTACTCAGCACTGGTTAGGCCACTGTGTCCAGCTCTGGGCCCCAGTTCTGAGTTTGGTTTTCATAGAATCATAAAATCAATAAGGCTGGAAAAGACCTCAGAGATCATCAGGTCCAACCTGTCACCCAACACCTCATGACTAACTAAACCATGGCTTCAAGTGCTACGTCCAATCCTTTTTGAACACGTCCAGGGACGGTGACTCCACCACCTCCCTGGGCAGCACATTCCAATGGCCAATTACTCCTTCTGTGAAGAACTTTCTCCTCACCTCCAGCCTAAACCTCCCCTGGCACAGCTTGAGACTCTGTCTTCTTGTTCTGGTGCTGGTTGCCTGGGAGAAGAGACCAACCCCCTCCTGGCTACAACTCCTTCAGGGAGTTGCAGAGAGCAATCAGGTCTCCCCTGAGCCTCCTCTTCTCCAGGCTAAACAAACCCATCTCCCTCACCTTCCCCTATTGCTATGACATAGATAATTTATTTCAATCTTCAAACTGTTTCAACTAGGTGTTTGAAAAGTTGTGATCCTCCTTTGGCAGGGGCTTGGATTCGATGATCTCCAGATGTCCCTTCCACCCCGAAGCATTGTGTGACGCTAGGAACTGAACAGGGTGCTTGTGGAACGAGCTGCCATTAAAATATAGAAGACAAATAAGTTGTCTTTGCCTGGTTTTTGAAGTTCAGAAAGGTGACATCAGTGCCTAGCATTGTCTGAGGGAACCAGCAGAGCAATGCATCACATGACAATATAAGGATAAACTAATCACAGCCTGCTAGTTGGAATATTAGCTTCCCTGCACTTAAAAAGTCAGAGTTCCACCACTCCTGTGCAGCTATTTCTGTTCCAGTGTTTCCATGAACAGCCATGCTGGAAGGATTTCAGAAAAATAAGGAGTTGTGGTTCATGTGAGCATCTGACACAGATCTATAGCTTCTGAAATCCCTGCAGCAACATGTGAAAAATGTGTGAAATGAAAATAAAACTGCCCACCAAATGCAGAGAGGAGAAAAGAACTACAAGGCCACTTGGAAACTGCTGTGCTGTATTACTCCTCTCAGACACATAATCTTCAGCTTGGTTGGAGACAGAAGTGCCTGGGATGCTGTAGATTGCCCACATTCCTCCCCCAGAACTAATCTGTTTGATCACTGAGGGTTAAATGAAAGGTCTGCCTGCTCCTGGAGGATGACCCCTCTGGTGTTTTACTTTCTTAGCAGTAGTGGTGGGATTGTGAGCTCTAGACAAGCAGCTGGACTTGATGATCTCAAAGGTCTCTTCCAAACTCAGCAGTTTAAATACAAATATAATACACCAGGTTGGAAGAGACCTTCAAGATCATCGCGTCCAACCTATCAACCAATCCAACCCACCTAAACAACTAACCCATGGCACCAAGCACCCCATCAAGTCTCCTCCTGAACACCTCCAATGATGGTGACTCCACCACCTCCCCAGGCAGCCCATTCCAATGGGGAATCACTCTCTCTGTATAGAACTTCTTCCTAACGTTCCTAAACCTCCCTGGCGCGGCTTGAGACTGTGTCCTCTTGGCTCTCTCTGTCTAGAGTATTGGTGATGAAGCATGAGAAGCATGCAATGAGAATACATGCATGCTGTGCTCTTATATTTACACCCTAGTTAAAACAAAACAAAATAACAGAACAACCCCCCCAAAAATGTCTGCTTGAGAAAAATCTCAGCATGTCTGTGTATCTAACTCAAATACTTAGAGGACACAGTCTCAAGCTGCACCAGGGGAAGTTTAGGCTGGAGGTGAGGAGAAAGTTCTTCCCAGAGAGAGTCATTTGCCATTGGAATGTGCTGCCCAGGGAGGTGGTGGAGTCCCTGGAGGTGTCCTGGAGGTGTTCGAGAGGGGATTGGATGTGGCACTTGGTGCCATGGTTTAGCAGGCATGAGGTCTTGTGTGACAGGTTGGACTTGATGATCCTTGAGGTCTCTTCCAACCTTGTTGATTCTATGATTCTGTGATACTTGTGCTGCCTATTCTCTGCCAGTATTTTCACTTGTTCAGACTACAGGAGCGTTCATTTAAACCTCTGTGGATGCCTCATCCCTGGAAGTGTTTAAGACCAGGCTAGATGAAGCTTTGGACAGCCTGGTCTAGTGGGAGGTGTCCCTGCCCATGGCAGGGGGTTAGAACTAGATGATCTTTAACATCCCTTCCAACTTACTATTCTGTGATAACAAAACTGACCCTGCATCCAATATTGCTCATCTTGACTGCCAACTACAGCTTTCTAAACTACCAACAACAGAAAAACCCAAATGACAATACCTGTTTGATTCTTTACAACATCACTGCTTCTTTTTATTTCTCTTTCTCTAGTCTTTTAGGAGTTTTCTTTCTTTTCATGGTTTTCTCTTTTCATTTGTCAGGCCACAAGTAGCAGTTGTCTGAGGTTCTCATACAGTTTCCCAGCTCCCAGAGGCAGGTGGAGTAAAAAGTCCATTTGCTCCATGGCTTGCAGTAATGACAGTCTCAAGATTAGTTCATGGTACTCCAGTGAGGAGTCTCAATGAAATTGGTGCTGCTTTGCACCGGGGCTGATTGTTTGGCCTGGATCCAGCTGCAGAGCTGCAGTCTGCAGTAGCTGAAAGAGCAGTGAGAGAAGGCATTGTCTTGGCCTGTCCTGTGTAGAGTCTTTCCCAATTTTGATACATCTCCTGAAGAAATCCAGACCAGCAGCACTAGATGGCTGGAGTGCTCATGGAAGTGATAGGTCCTGAATAGTTCTTCCTCAGTCCTTAATAATTATACTGATTGCTTCCTAACCTTGTAATTGTTGAGTATATTTGTCAGAAAGTGCCTTGCTTAGATGAAGTGTCAGCCCAAACCTCTGAGGCTGCATCTTTTTCCAGTGGGTGGTGTGAGTAGAGAGCATTTGTTGGCACAGTACAAGCTAGCTAATACTAGACTAATCCTTCTTGGATGGCTCATCCATGTGAATGCATTGTGTAGGAGTTAAAGGTGTGAGCCTCTACCGGCTCCATTGCTATCTACAGCTCCCTAGAAAGAGGTTGGAGTGAGGTCAGGGTGTGGTGGTTTTAGGTTATGCCCTTAAAGTTTAGTTACCACAGAGGGTCATTCTCTTCTTCCTGGTATCAGATGACAGAATGAGAGGAGTCACAGAAGAGGTTTAGGATGGATAGCATGAAAAAATTGTTTGCTGAGAGTGGTCAGGCACTGGAGCAGGCTGCCCAGGGAGGTAGCGGAGTCACTGTCCCTGGAGCTGTTCAAGCAAAGTGTGGACATGGCAATTTATTGCATTGTTTCATGGCCATGGTGATCTTAGAGCGACAGCTGGACTCACATGATCTTAAAGGACATTTCCAATCTAAACGGGTTTGTGATTCTGTGATGGTAAAGGGACAGGCAGGAGTTAACTGGGAGGCAGTAGCAGCAGCACTGAGCATTGGTAGGCACTTTAGCCACTAGAGGGGACTAAAGACCCGCACTGGGCTGTCCTGGGTCATGTCTTGACTTTCCTCTCTAGCTAGGCAAAGGCTCAGGACAAGGACAGCAGAGCTGGTGGGTTAGCTCCGTAAATGATCTGCTGGTTCTGCCCTTGGAGCAAGTGGAGGGTAAGGAAGGGTCCCTCTGACCCGTAGCAATGAGGCATGGACTCAGAGCCTGCAAGAACATAGTGCATCGTACTCAGCACAAAGTCAGAAGTAAAAGTGAGGTCAAGCCACAAAGTCTGGAGCAAGAGCAAGAGCAAGCCACAAAGTCTGGAGCAAGAGCAAGATCAAGTCTTCCAGGGTACTCCTGCAGTTTGTCAGAACATGCTGGTGGAGATACTATCACTATCAGATTGCTGTCCTTCATTTCCCACATGTCTCAGTCATTAAATGAAGAGTCACCTCTTTCTTCAGAGAGCTGTCCTTCTGGAGAATTCACTCAGTCTTTGCAGTATGCTTTCAGATAATAATTTCTCTCTGTGGCCCTTCAGTAACATGACATGCTGATTCACATTTGACCAACTCAGCTTAGCCAAACACTCGGTGAACCCAGGAGATGGAGCTCAGAGGAATAACTGCCCTGCGGTCTTTCACTTTTGTGGTTTTTCCTCTCTTCTCTTATGCTTTAATGATGGGAATGAGCTTTTATATGGACTATTATATGGACTCTGGGGTGACCTTAGAGAAGTATGGAGAGATGGAGAGGCATTTTTTGCAAAGGCAGGCAGAGACAGGATGAGGGGTAGTGGCTTTAGACTGGAAGAAGCTGGATTTAGGTGAGCCATGAGGAATAAATTCTCCCCCATGAGAATGGTGAGGCACTGGAACAGGTTCTCTGGAGAAGCTGTGAAGGCTCCAAGCTTGGACATGTTCACTGGCAGTGGAGTCACCATCAGATTTCTGTTGGAAGTGTGACATGCTAGTGTTCATTTTGCCCCATGTTCACTGAATGAACCTAAAGCCTGATCTGCATTTCCAGGAACTATATGTAACATAGGCTTAGTAGTCATCTGTTCTGCAATAGAGGGAGAGAAAAATTAAACCTCTACTAGCTCTTCTCAGCTGGAGATTCCATGCTGAGTTGAGTCATCTTTGTGCAGCAGAGAAACTACTAACCACCTACTAACAAGAAGAAATGAAAATTCAGTTTCTTTAAAGGAAGGATCTGACTGTGAGAAGATCTTACACTCTGGGTTTTATGTGCAGCCTCTTAAACTTTAATTTGTGTCACACAACTGAATTCAGGAGCAGCAACTGTTTCCAGCTTCATTTTTTTGCTAAACAATTCAGCTTTGACTTGAAACTAAGCCTGGGAGATGAGTAGTTCACAACCATTACTTGCTTCGGTCAGTTTTATTTGCAGCCTCCTCTCCCACAAATATCCTGGGTGCATATATGATGGTATCCTATCTACTACAAAAGGTGGGATGCTACAGAGTGCAGTCTGGTTTTGCAGAGCAAATTACTTTCCTGAGACATCAGTAATGAATCAGAAGCAGTAATGAGATTTTCCTTAATCAGGATTTCTAACATCCTGGGAAAACATCCTGCTAGATGCTGCTAGAGGAGCACAGCCAAGGGGAATGCTCTGCTCTCTAGAGCACAGCTTATGGACAGGCTTCTAGGTTTGCTGAACCTATATGCAGGAAATCTGAGCTTGGTAGTAGTTGAGGAGATTCCTTATGGTAGACATGTGTTCTCACTGAGGGTTGAATGCACACCTGAGTGTTTGCCCAGTTTCTCCATGTCAAAAACCAGTCCAGGTCATTGTGAAATTTGAGAGAAATTTTCCATGTCCAGAAACAGCTTTGAAACCACATCCTGCTTGGAGGGAATGGAATGGAATGGAGTGGAGTGGAGTGGAGTGGAGTGGAGTGGAGTGGAGTGGAGTGGAGTGGAGTGGAGTGGAGTGGAGTAGAATAGAATAGAATAGAATAGAATAGAATAGAATAGAATAGAATAGAATAGAATAGAATAGAATAGGAGTAGAAAGACTAGAATAGGAGTAGAAAAGGAATAGAATAGAATAGAATAGAATAGAATAGAATAGAATAGAATAGAATAGAATAGAATAGAATAGAATAGAATAGAATTAACCAGGTTGGAAGAGACCTTTGAGATCATCAAGTCCAAACTATCACATAACACCATCTAATCAACTAAACCATGGCACCAAGCACCCCATCCAGTCTCTTCCTAAACACCTCCAGTGATGGTGACTCCACCACCTCTCTGGGCAGCACATTCCAATGGCCAATCTCTCTTTCTATGAAGAACTTCTTCCTAACCTCCAGCCTAAACCTCCCCTGGTGCAGCTTGAGACTGTGTCCTCTTGTTCTGGAGGATGCAGGATGCAGGAAGGGAAAGGAAGAAGAGAACAAAAGGATACAGGAAAGAAAAGAAAGGATGCAGTTATCAGACAGACATTTGGGGGTCTGGACTCTAAATTGATCCAAACCAGAATTTATTGATGATATTGTCTCTGGTCTGGAGAGCCAATGCAAGTACCGTGCTTGCATTGCATGCAAATAAATCATATTGAAATGATTGATCAGCACATGGTTGGGGAAATTTCATTACATTGACTCTGGTTTGCATTATATATTTTTTTTGAGACTAGCACATCTTGTATTATGATGTGAAAGACTCAAGGTTGTTTAGATAATGTTCACTCTGACAGTAGATGAGTCAGCTCTTCAAACCAAATAATTAGTACCCTCATTGATTTGTACTATCACTCAACCCATGAAGGCTCATTTGTGGCTTCCAGTCATCTGGACACAGCCATATGGCATCCCAATGGGACCCAGGGCACTGACCCTGGGCTATTACAAGGGGTACATGGTTGGCATGCTAGACTACTGATTAAATATTAACCACAGCAGGCACATTATTTCCACTCTGCTTTGAAATGAGCCTTTAATTAGAAAGAAAACAACAGCAACAAATGAAGTCTCATGGTTGTTGTCTGAAGTAAATATTTTGACCCATTGCCTGTGGTGCAAGCTCAGAAAAGTCCCCTGAGACTTTCAGGCTGCCACTCAGATCAAAGGCAGATGTGGTATCCAGCTATCAATCATCTGTCAGAGGTAAGGAGATTTAAATAGGAGACATGACTTGCCTTCAGGCTGAGGGAGCTGGGGTTGCTTAGCCTGGAGAAGAGGAGGCTCAGGGGAGACCTTATTGCTCTTGACAACTACCTGAAGGAGGTTGTAACCAGGAGGGAGTTGGTCTCTTCTTCCAGGCAAGCAGCACCAGAACAAGAGGACACAGTCTCAAGCTGTGCCAGGGGAAGTTTAGACTGGGTGTTAGGAAGAAGTTCTTCACAGAAAGAGAGACTGGCCATTGGAATGGGCTGCCCAGGGAGGTGGTGGAGTCACCATCACTGGAGGTGTTTAAGAGGAGACTTGATAGGGTGCTTGGTTACATGGTTTAGTTGATTAGGTGGTGTTGGGTGCTATGTTGGATGCGATGATCTCGAAGGGCTCTTCCAACCTGGTTTATTCTATTCTATTCTATTCTACTTCTCTTCTCTTCTCTTCTCTTCTCTTCTCTTCTCTTCTCTTCTCTTCTCTTCTCTTCTCTTCTCTTCTCTTCTCTTCTCTTCTCTTCTCTTCTCTTCTCTTCTCTTCTCTTCTCTTCTCTTCTCTTCTCTTCTCTTCTCTTCTCTTCTCTTCTCTTCTCTTCTCTTCTCTTCTCTTCTCTTCTCTTCTCTTCTCTTCTTCTCTTCTCTTCTCTTCTCTCTTCTCTTCTCTTCCTTCCCTTCCTTCCTTCCCTTCCCTTCCCTTCCCTTCCCTTCCCTTCCCTTCCCTTCCCTTCCCTTCCCTTCCTTCCCTTCCCTTCCCTTCCTTCCCTTCTCCCTTCCCTTCCCTTCCCTTCCCTTCCCTTCCCTTCCTTCCCCCTTCCTTCCCTTCCCTTCCCTTCCCTTCCCTTCCCTTCCCTTCCCTTCCCTTCCCTTCCCTTCCCTTCCCTTCCCTTCCCTTCCCTTCCCTTCCTTCCTTCCCTCCCTTCCCTCCCCTCCCTTCCCTTCCCTCCCCCTTCCCTCCCCTCCCCCCTTCCCTTCCATTCCATTCCATTCCATTCCATTCCATTCCATTCCATTCCATTCCATTCCATTCCATTCCATTCCATTCCATAAAAGAACATATTTCTGTTAAATTTAGCTATGTCTTTCCTAGGATCAGCGAGTCTTGACGCTGGAGTTGCACAAGCAACTGAAAAGGTTTCTTTTCTCTTATTCCCCTTATTTATTTATTTATTTATTATTTAATTCATCATGGAAATCCTTGTCAAATAAATTTACCAGGAGCTTTAATTCAATTCTTTATTTAAGAGCCTCATTTATTATTCTTACATGCCCTGAAAGAAGAGCCATTAGGTTTAATTACATTCTCAGGGGAGGGGAAAGGGGGGTGGAAATAACTAGCTAAGGATGCACATTTTCCATTTCATGAATAATGTATGGCTTTAGGTGCACAACTTTAATGGTTCATCTCTTTGTAAGATGCTGAGATGATCCAGAATTTGTATTTTCTTTTGCCCCTCAGAATATGTAATTGCAGTTTTAAAATCCCCTTTTTCCTGAGGCCTTGGCTTTGTATCTGCTGTTTCCCAACCCGTGAGACACCTTTCCCAAAACTCAAGTGGATTCCTAATGTCTATCACAGTATCACAGAATCACAGTATCACAGGATCACCAAGGTTGGAAGAGACATCAAAGATCATCGAGTCCAACCTGTCACCACAGACCCCATGACTAGACCATGGCACCAAGTGCCACATCCAATCCCCTCTTGAACACCTCCAGGGATGGTGACTCCACCACCTCCCTGGGCAGCACATTCCAATGGCTAACAACTCTCTCAGAGAAGAACTTTCTCCTCACCTCCAGCCTAAACTTCCCCTGGCACAGCTTGAGACTGTGTCCTCTTGTTCTGGTGCTGGTTGCTAGAGAGAGTGACCAACCCTTCCTGGCTACAACCTGCCTTTCAGGTAGTTGTAGAGAACAATGAGGTCACCCCTGAGCCTCCTCTTCTGCAGGCTAAGCAACCCCAGCTCCCTCAGCCTCTCCTCACAGGGCTGTGCTCAAGGCCTCTCCCCAGCCTTGTTGCCCTTCTCTGGACACGTTCAAGTGTCTCGATGTCCTTCTTAAACTGAGGGGCCCAGAACTGGACACAGGACTCAAGGTGTGGCCTGACCAATGCAGAGTACAGGAGCACAATGACTTCCCTGCTCCTGCTGGCCACACCATTCCTAATGCAGGCCAGGAGGCCATTGGCCTTCTTGGCCACCTGGGCACACTGCTGGCTCATGTTCAGGCAGCTGTCCATCAGCACCCCCAGGTCCCTCTCTGTTTGGGAGCATTCCAGCCACTCCGACCCCAGCCTGTAGCTCTGCATGGGGTTGCTGTGGCCAAAGTGCAGCACCCGGCACTTGGACTTGTTGAATGCCATCCCATTGCACTCTGCCCATCTGTCCAGTCTAAAACAACGTCTCATTTAGTCATAATTAAAGAGAAATAGATTTCTCGCTGCTTGATACTCATGGCAAGTCCAAGGGAGTGTTTTCTAAGCAGTCACTGCTGAATTTTTCCCTGCAGAGAAATATGGACTCACTGCTCCTGTCAAATAACATGCCTCTCGTAAAGTTTATAGCAAGCCAGTTCCATGTTTTTATTAAGAAGAAATATGACTAAGCCACTTACTAATAAAAGCAGTGGGTTTATGCATATAAATCCTGCCACTCCCTTTTGTGTTAGAAGCCCTACAAAGTCACTATTTTGTCTTTCAACCGTTCTCTCAGGGACAAGGATTGCTCAACCATCTTGGTGTGCTGTTACAGATATTTCTTGTCTTAGTTTGGGGTTATATTCACTTATAACTTCATTTCTTATCATAGTATCATAGTATTATCATAGTAGTATCATCGTAGTATCATAGTATCAGTCAGGGTGGGAAGGGACCACAAGGATCAGCTAGTTCCAACCCCCTGCCATGGGCAGGGACACCCCACACTAGATCAGGCTGGCCAGAGCCTCATCCAGCCTGGGCTTAAACACCTCCAGGGACGGGGCCTCAGCCACCTCCCTGGACAACCCATTCCAGGGCTTCACCACTCTCATGGGGAAGAACTTCCTCCTCACGTCCAGCCTGAATCTCCCCACCTCCAGCTTTATTCCATTCCCCCTAGTCCTATCACTCCCTGAGAGCCTGAGAAGTCCCTCCCCAGCCTTCCTGTAGCCTCCTTTAGATACTGGAAGGCCACAATGAGGTCACCTGGGAGCCTTCTCTTCTCCAGACTGAACAGCCCCAACTCCTTCAGTCTGTCCTCATAGGAGAGGTGTTCCAGCCCTCTTAAAACAGTTCTTCTAGTACTGTGATTAAGGTGTGTATTTCATGGAATGGGTTGGAAGGGACAGTCAAGATCACCTAATTCCAGCCCCCTGCCAGGGGCAGGGTCACCTCCTACTCAGCCAGGTTGCTGAAGGCCCTGTTCAACCAATCCCAGGGACGCCTCCTGCTCAACCTAGTTGCTGAAGGCCCTGCTCAACCAATCCCAGCTCCAGGAAAGGAGAATCCACAACCTCTCTGCACTGCCTTTTGCAGTGTCTCACCACCCTCACTGTACAGAATTTCTTTCTAATACTCAATCTAAATCTCACCAATGCTTGCCCTTGAGTACCATGTCCAGTTCTGGGCCACTCAGTTTAGGATGGTCTCTTCTTTCAGGTAACTAGTGATAGGACAAGAGGAAATGGGCTTAAATTGTTTAGATTGGAGATTAGGAAAAATTCTTTACTGAGAGAGTGGTGAGGTGTTAGAAAAGGCTGCCCAGGGAGGTGGTGGAGTCATCATCCCTGGAGGTGTTCAAGAAGCGTGGAGATGTGGTGCTACAGGATATAGCTTAGTGTGATGGCAGCTGGGTTGCAGTTGGGCTTGATGACCCTAAAGGGTTTTTTTCCAACTTAATGATTCTGTGATCTCTCTCAAAAAAAAACCACCCACAGGAATTTCTTTCTTTTATTTTCCCCCCTCTGACCTTACTAAGCCTAGAAAATACAGCCTGTGAACCCTGACTGTTGATGTGTTGGATCTTTTGTAATGCTAATCAGATGGCACACTCAGCTGATTTCTCCTTTTTTTGCCTCCAAGGGCTGCAACAGTTGCTCAGAAATGACCCAAATAATTTTTATTAATAGGCCCAACATTACTTTCATTTCAAAAGAGACAAATCATTTAATAAAATGTGTGTTCAGTTGTGTTCATTAGTGCTAATCAGTAGTTCATTAAACCTTAATCATATCCATTTCGGGCCACTAACATTCAGGTAGTTTAATAAAAGGCCCAACAGTAAAAAGAGCACAATTTGCATAATCAGGAGCATATGCAGCCATAGCAAACTCTACTTGAATTCATGCTGCCCACTCAGTTAGCTTTTCAGGAAGTAAAGATAATTAATAATAATAATGATAATAATGATGATGATAATGATAATAATAATAATAATGATAATGATAATAATAATAATGGGATTGAGAGCTCTAGGAAAGCTGCAGGACTCAATGATCTCAAAGGTCTCTTCCAACCTCAACAAATGAAAGCAAAGAAGTATGTGTGGCAAAACACCATGTTTTATATGTTGTTTGGCACAGATGATCACTTATGTGAGGCTGTTCAGCCTGGAAGAGATACCAAAGAGACCTCATAGCAGACTTCCAGTACTTGAAGGGAGCTGCAAGAAAGCTGGGGAGGCACTTTTTACAAGGGCTTCTTGTGATAGGACAAAGGGGAATGGACTGAAGCTAGAAGAGGGTAGATTTAAACTGGACATTAGGAAGAGATTCTTTATAGTGAGGGTGGTGAGACACTGGAACAGGTGGCATCAGGAAGGCTGTGGATGCCCTGTCCCTGGGCATGTCCAAGGATGGGCTGGATGAAGCTTGAGCAGCCTGGTCTAGTGGAATTTGTCCCTGCCTATGGTGGGGAAGTTGGAACTAGATGATCTTTAGGAAGAGACTGGATGGGGCACTTGTTGCCATGGTTTAGTTGATTAGATGGTGTTGGGTGATAGGTTGGAATCAATGATCTTGAAGGTCTTTTCCAACCTGGTCTGGTCTGGTCTGGTCTGGTCTATTCCATTCCATTCCATTCCATTCCATTCCATTCCATTCCATTCCATTCCATTCCATTCCATTCCATTCCATTCCATTCCATTCCATTCCATTCATTCCATTCCATTCTATTCTATTCTATTCTATTCTATTCTATTCTATTCCATTCCATTCCATTCCATTCCATTCCATTCCATTCCATTCTATCCTATCCTATCCTATCCTATCCTATCCTATCCTATCCTATCCTATCCTATCCTATCCTATCCTATCCTATCCTACCTATCCTATCCTATCCTGTCCTACCCTACCCTACCCTACCCTACCCTACCCTACCCTACCCTACCCTACCCTACCCTACCCTACCCTACCCTACCCTACCCTACCCTACCCTACCCTATTCTATTCTATTCTATTCTATTCTATTCTATTCTATTCTATTCTATTCTATTCTATTCTATTCTATTCTATTCTATTCTATTCTATTCTATATATGGTCTCTTCACACCCCAACCATTCTCTAAGTCTGGTTATGAAGGGTTTGTGCCATAGAACACTGGTTTAGACTAGGCTGGGAGTGCTGTTTGATCGAGGAGTGCCTCGTCCTCAAACTTTTGACCAACAGAATTAGTCTCTCTAGTTGAAGCAGCAGGACAAGTCTATTGGAAATTCTTTTTGAAAGGATAGTTTGTAACATGGTGTGTTGGAGAATAATGTTTGTGTTCCCTCCAGTTCATAAAATAATTGTGGTGTCTGTGTAGTTCTGCTGAAGTCACTGCCATCAATGTCTTAGTCACAGAATCACAGAATCACCAAGGTTGGAAGAGACCTCAGAGATCATCAAGTCCAACCTGTAACCACAGACCTCATGACTAAACCATGGCACCAAGTGGCATGTCCAATCCCTTCTTGAACACCTCCAGGGATGGTGACTCCACCACCTCCCTGGGCAGCACATTCCAATGATGAATGACTCTCTCAGTAAAGAACTTTCTCCTCATCTCGACCCTAAACTTGCCCTGGCGCAGCTTGAGACTGTCAAAGTCCATAAATCTAGCTTAGCACTCTTCCTAGTTCTCATCTTGTCTTTCAGTGAAGACTGCTACCAGTTGAACAATTTGCTGTGCACATGGGAAGCCCAGACAGAGCTACAGACACCAGTGTTGAACAAATAATGCCTCACTTGTTACTGTTGATGTATTGAAAAGACGCTCTCAATTTCATGGTTTGCACTGAAGTCTGAGGATTATTAGTGACTTCTATCAATATACTAATTCTGTTCCAGAGCTCTGATGTGCCAGAAGTGCCATGAGCTGGTTTATTCTAGCTCAAATTCTGTATTAATGGATGTTTGTATAAGCATGTCAATCATAATTGCTTCTGTGAACAAAATGAGTTAACAGCTGGCTAGAAAGATGAATTCTTAAGAGTTCTGGAATCACTTCCTCCCTGCTCTTATGATCTTTTCTTCACAGTTTCTGAGCTGCTGGTTTCTATATTTTAGGTGACCATAAATGAAGAATCTATAGCAACATGTGAATCTCTTCTCTCCAAGAAGTGCAGCACACTGTTTTACCATCTAGCACAGTAAGATGCCATCGTACGTTGAAGTCATCCTTCTGATCCTGTCCCAGTAGGAAAAGTATTGTTGCAATTAAATTGCACCCCTGTTTCATAATTTTGGGGTTCACTTTCTATCATCTTTACTTTCTGACTTCTATCAGCAAATATATACAAAAAGTATTCAGGTAAAAAGGACAGTACCAGAATATAAATCATGGAATCACAGAATGGTAGGGGTTGGAAGGTACCTGTGGAGACCAACCTCCCTGCCAAAGCAGGATCACCTAGGGCAGGACACAGAGATGTACCCAGGCAGGTTTGGAAAGACTTCAGAGAAGGAGAATTCACAACTTCTCTGGGCAGCCTGCTCCAGGGCTCCAGCAACCTTGCCGTAAAGACATTTTCCCTCATTTTGAGGTGGAACTTCCTGGGTTCCGGTTTGTGAACACTGCCCCTCCTCCTATCACAGCACACCAGAGGAAAGAAACTGGCCCCTTCTTCTTGGCATCCTCCCTGCAGATATTTAGAAGCATTAGTAAGATCTCCTCTCAGTTTTCCCCAGGCTAAACAGCCCCAGGTGTCTCAGCCTCTCCTCGTCAGACAGACGTCCCAGTCTCTTAATAGCCCTCATAGCCTCTGTTGGACTCTCTCCAGTAGTTCCCTGTCCCTTTTCAACCAGGAAGCCCAGAACTGGACATTCCATGCTCCAGATGGCTCTCACCAGAGCAGAGCAGAGGGGGAGGAAAACCTCCATAAGGTGAACCACAGCTTTCTGTATGCACTCCAGGATACCACCGGCCTTTTTGGTCGTGTTGTGCAGGGAGGATCGAAAGTGCAATCAAGAATGCGTGTTGCCCGTAAAAGTTACATACCGGCATTGGTCAGGGCATAAAACAATTTAAACACATGATTTTCTTTGCCAAAGCTTCAAATACTAATAAAATATTCTGCTTAAGAATAATGGTAAGTGGATATTTGGAACAGACTAATCCCATGTTTTATGTAAGCTAATAAAATATTATGAACTGGATATATCTTTAAAAGTGCTACAGAGGGGGACGAGATGATGCGGGGGAATTGCTGACATGGTGTAGGATCCATTACATTTCACTCACTATGGTTCAAGGAGTTTTTAAGAAGAAGTGAGCCTGCTCTGTCTCCTTAATGACTGCTTGATGTCCTACATGAAATCTGTGTGGGTGGGTTTCAGCACTCAATAGGCAGACATCCAGATTGTGCACTACACCAGTGCGTTAATTGGTGGTTCTGCTCAGTAGAGAAACTGGTACAGGGGTGGGGGCTGAGCACTGAAGTTGAGGGGTAGAGGCTGAACCTCTAGCAGATAGTTCATGTCACTGGTTCAATAGGATATAAATATCTCAAAATAAACTTTTGGATTGTTTTGTTATGGTTGCATGTATGTGGGGGGGTTGTTTGTTTCTTTGTTTCCCAGAATCACTGTGGTTGGAAAAATCCTCTAAGGTCATCAAGTCCACAGAATCACACAGAATCACTAAGGTTGGAAGAGACCTCTAAGATCATCAAGTCCAACCTGCCACCACAGACCTCATGACTAAACCATGACACCAAGTGCCACGTCCAATCCCCTCTTGAACACCTCCAGGGATGGTGATTCCACCACCTCCCTGGGCAGCACATTCCAATGGAGAACAACTCTCTCTGTGAAGAACTTTC
Organism: Picus viridis; assembly: GCA_033816785.1. NCBI lineage: Eukaryota > Metazoa > Chordata > Aves > Piciformes > Picidae > Picus > Picus viridis. Next base: position 4,842,879 of record CM066569.1, on the reverse strand, counting down.
TCCTCACCTCCAGCCTAAACCTCCCCTGGTGCAGCTTGAGACTGTGTCCTCTTGTTCTGGTGCTGGTTGCCTGGGAGAGAGACCAACCCCCTCCTGGCTACAACCTCCCTTCAGGTAGTTGTAGACAGCAATAAGATCTCCCCTGAGCCTCCTCTTCTGCAGGCTAAGCAACCCCAGCTCCCTCAGCCTCTCCTCACAGGGCTGTGCTCAAGGCCTCTCCCCAGCCTCATTGCCCTTCTCTGGACACGTTCAAGAGTCTCAATGTCCTTCTTAAATTGAGGGGCCCAGAACTGGACACAGTCCTCAAGGTGTGACCTAACCAGTGCTGAGTACAGGGGCACAATGACTTCCCTTCTCCTGATGGCCACACTGTTCCTGATGAAGACAAAAACCACAGGAAGTGTATTTGAAACATAAATAAGACTTGGCTTCTGTAAGTCTAAGATATCAAAAGAGCAAAGTAATACAACTATATGTCAGGAAAACTGGAGTTGAAAGTCGAAATTCCAGGGAGGAAAAGTAGTACACTGCCACGTGAGAAATCAGGTTAAATATGCTGACTAGTTAAAAAAATTAAAGAAATAAAACCATGAGACGTTTGAAACCAGGTTAAATATGCTGAATACAGAAAACAGAACGTGTGTAAGAAATAGGCAGTCAAGCCAGGCATCATTAAGACTGTTGGAGAACCCGACTGGAGTTATTAAGGAATGAGCTTCATGTTGCTAAAAGCTGCAATGGGTTGTTTAGGGGGATATTTATTTTCACAGAACAGCACCTGAAGTTCCCATCTCAGAGGCTATGATGGGTGTTTCTTCTCTAAGGAAGTAAAGGAAGGCTTATAATCCATTAGAGCTGGGCAAATTAAAACCCCAGCAGAATTGCATTTGCAAGGACTCAGAAATAAGCAAGGAAGGAAATTGAAAATCTGATGGTAGAATATAGAGGAGAGTAATGCAGAGGTAGATGATTACTGTTTCCTGCAGCCTGCATCGCTGGAGCTCTGGTGTTGCTAATGGCTTGTTGTCATAGCAATGCTTTATTTTAAGAAAGTGGAGATTAAGTTTGCAAACACTTCATCACTTGTTGGGGTATTGCAGCCTTTATATAGATATGTTGTTTGGTTTAAAAAAAAAAAAAAAAAAAAAAAACAAAAAACCAAAACAACAACCAACCAACCACAAAAAATAAAACCCCAACCACCGAGCGTAGTCATTCAGCAGAGCTTGAAAACAGGCCTGAGACGTTTGGAAGCTGAAATTGCAGTGAAAGATTGCAGTGAAAAATTGCAGTGAAAAATTAGAATGAAACTCCAGCTCCTGTGTCAGCTAAATCCATGAAAATCTACCTTAAAATGATCAGGAGTTTTGTTGGTGGCTGTTTGTTTGTTTCTCCAGTAAAACCTATCTGCCTGCGCCTCAGGAGAAGTTTTGCAGCTGAAACACAAGGCTTCCAGAATCATAAGATTGTTTCAGCTGGAAAGGAACCTTGTCTGCAACTACCTGAAGGGAGGTTCTAGCCAGGTGGGGGTTGGTCTCTTCTCCCAGGCAACCAGCACCAGAACAAGAGGACACAGTCTCAAGCTGTGCCAGGGGAAGTTTAGGCTGGAGGTGAGGAGAAAGTTTTTCACAGAGAGAGTTGTTAGCCATTGGAATGTGCTGCCCAGGGAGGTGGTGGAGTCACCATCCCTGGAGGTGTTCAAGAGGGGATTGGATGTGGCACTTGGTGCCATGGTTTAGTAGTCATGAAGTGTTGGGTGACAGGTTGGACTTGATGATCTTTGTGGTCTTTTCCAACCTTATTGATTCTGTGATTCTATGACTGATTACGTAAGGAAAATCAGGAATAAGAGGGCTTGGCTCACTTTGGATCTTGTTTATTTGATTGTTTCTATTAACATTTCTATCCAACTGGTGCCAGAGCCAGATGAAAAGCTGTGACTAATAGAGCGGATCAGCATATCCCTATAACTTGAACCAAAACAGCCTAGTGAAACTAAAGGTCCTGACTTTGCTTCCTTCCTTCTGATCCTGGCCTTAGGCAGACCTCAAGATCAAAGCTTGCCATGTCACAGTACCACAGTATCACAGTATCGCTAAGGTTGGAAGAGACCTCAAAGATCATCGAGTCCAACCTGTCACCACAGACCCCATGACTAGACCATGGCACCAAGTGCCACGTCCAAACCCCTCTTGAACACCTCCAGGGATGCTGACTCCACCACCTATGAACAGGAGGGGGTTGGTCTCTTCTCCCAGGCAACCAGCACCAGAACAAGGGGACACAGTCTCAAGCTGTGCCAGGGGAGGTTTAGACTCGAGGTGAGGAGGAAGTTCTTCACTGAGCGAGTCATTCGTCATTGGAATGGGCTGCCTGGGGAGGTGGTGGAGTTGCCGTCCCTGGAGGTGTTCAAGAGGAGACTGGACATGGCACTTGGTGCCATGGTCTAGTTGTGAGGTCTGTTGGGACGGGTTGGACTTGATGATCCTTGGGGTCTCTTCCAACCTTGGTTATACTGTGATACTGTGATACTGTGAAACCTCCCCTGGTGCAGCTTGAGACTGTGTCCTCTTGTTCTGGTTCTGGTTGCCTGGGAGAAGAGACCAACCCCTTCCAGGCTACAACCTCCCTTCAGGTAGTTGTAGAGAGCAATGAGGTCTCCCCTGAGCCTCCTCTTCTCCAGGCTAAGCAATCCCAGCTCCCTCAGCTTCTCCTCATAGGGCTTGTGCTCAAGGCCTCTCACCAGCCTTGTTGCCCTTCTCTGGACACGTTCAAGTGTCTCAATGTCCTTCTTAAACTGAGGGGCCCAGAACTGGACACAGGACTCAAGGTGTGGCGTAACCAAAGCAGAGTACAGGGGCACAATGACCTCCCTGCTCCTGCTGGCCACACCATTCCTAATGCAGACCAGGATGTCAACTGGTATAAAGGTGATGTGTTGCCTCTCTGTAGTAGTCTGATTTACACTGCATGGAGCATGCACCTAATTGAATGGTAGGACCCAATTGGTGTGTTGGTAAGTGTTTAAATTCCTGAGATGAGCTTTGGAGAGCAAACCAGCTAGCTAGTTCTTTGGCTTGTCATTCATGTGCCTTATGTAACTGATGTCAAAATGCATTGGGACATTTTACTTGCTCAGGTTGAGATGTGAGTCAAGCTGCATGTTTCATCATACCATTTTCCCCTTAGCAGCTGATAAAGTCCTTTGATAGAGCTTCACTAATTTAAAAGAGGACTTCTTCAGAAGTACAACGTTTTCAACATCTGAGTCCTCAACTAGAATAGTGTTCTTTGATTTATTTTCTTTAAAACTGAACCTAGTAGTCATTAGCCAGGAGTTATAGGAAACATCAAGGCCCATTTTGGGGGATATAGGCTTATCAGCAATCATTTCTATTTTGGGGTGGGGAGTGAAGAGCTTGTGAATAGCGTTTTTCACAAAGCCTCCCAAAAGGAGGGTGTTTGCTTTTGTTGCTTTGGAGGTAGAGTCAGGATTGCATACAACTGTGTCCCAGCTGTAAATGCTTGATGGGATTTGTTGCCCAAGAGCCTCCTCCACACATTTCCTTGCAGTAGGCTGGAGCCTTCTTGGTACCTTGGTCGGCTTTCAAAAGAATTTTCTTCTCCAAAGCATTTTCTACGTGACCGTGGAGTACTCTTTTCAAAGGAGTCGTTTTTCAGCTGAACACATTCTGTGTCTACTCTAATCCACTGTATGAGAGACTAGGGAGAGGTGGGAAAAACACACTGAGATGAAGTTTTCTTTTGTTTTTAGTTAACTGTTAAAAAAAAAACAACCAAAAGTTGTTAGTTTCCCCATGTCTGAAGGAATTTCTGGACATCCTTCATAGAATCATAGAATCAACGAGGTTGGAAAAGACCTCAGAGATCATCAAGTCCAACCTATCCCCCAACACCTCATGATTAACTAAACCATGGCTTCAAGTGCCACATCCAATCCCTTTTTGAACACCTCCAGGGATGGTGACTCCACCACCTCCCTGGGCAGCACATTCCAATGGCTAACAACTGTCTCTGGGAAGAACTTTCTCCTCACCTCCAGCCTAAACCTCCCCTGGTGCAGCTTGAGACTGTGTCCTCTTGTTCTGGTGCTGGGTGCCTGGGAAAAGAGACCAATCCCCACCTGGCTACAACCTCCCTGCAGGTAGCTGTAGAGAGCAAGAAGGTCTCCCCTGAGCCTCCTCTTCTCCAGGCTACACAACCCCAGCTCCCTCAGCCTCTCCTCACAGGGCTGTGCTCGAGGCCTCTCCCCAGCCTCATTGCCCTTCTCTGGACACATTCAAGTGACTCAATACCATGTTCACTTCGAGGTGTGGTATGAAAAGTGGAAGGGTTATATATGCTGTGATACAGTGACATGACAACAGTGTGTCCTTCCTCAGATTCTAGACTGACTTTCATCAAATTCTTTCTGACTTTTTGTTTTTTTAATATATATATTTCAGTTATTCAGGTCAAGCTTGCATTGGGCAGGTTGCATACAAAGTGGCAGCTTATGTGGGAATTTAAATTAGGCAAAGATTATGGTCTGTTGAAATTGGGAAAATCCTGGCTTGTATTAGGAATAGTGTGGCCAGCAGGAGTGGTGAAGTGATCGTGCCCCTATACTGGGCACTGGTGATGCCACAACTCAAATACTGTGTTCAGTTTTGGGCCACTCATTTCAAGAGGGACATTGAGGTGCTGGAGCAGATTCAGACAAGGGTAACAAAGGTCTAGAGAGCAAGTCCTACGAGGAGCAGCTGAGGGAACTAGGATTGTTTGGTCTAGAGAAGAGGAAGCTGAAGGGAGACCTGACAAGAGGTTGTAGCAAGGTGGGGGTTGGTCTTTTCTCCCTAGTATCAGGTGATAGGATAGGCCATGGGAATGTGCTGCCCAGGGAGGTAGTGGAGTCACCATCACTGGAGGTGTTTAAGAAGAGACTGGATGGGGTGCTTGGTGCCATGATTTAGTTGATTAGACAGTGTTGGGTGACAGGTTGGACTTGATGATCTCAAAGGTCTTTTCCAACCTGGTCAATTCCATTCCATTCCATTCCATTCCATTCCATTCCATTCCATTCCATTCCATTCCATTCCATTCCATTCCATTCCATTCTATTCTATTCTATTCTATTCTATTCTATTCTATTCTATTCTATTCTATTCTATTCTATTCTATTCTATTCTATTCCATTCTATTCCATTCCATTCCACTCCATTCCATTCCACTCCACTCCATTCCATTCCATTCCATTCCATTCCATTCCATTCCATTCCATTCCATTCCATTCCATTCCATTCCACTCTAATTAGAAACTTGCAGGGCCACAGTTCTAAAAGTTGAATTCCTTTGCAGGACTGCAGATGTCTTTGACTCCCCACATTAGATATGTGTATAAATTATGCCATGAAATCCTCTAGTTATTCATTTCAGAGCTGCTAAGATGCTTTGATGTGCTTGGATTAGCTGCTGAAGAAACCCTAGCTCAGCTGGCAATATCCCACAGAGGGTAGATGCATGTATATAGTATGAATATCAATTCTCTTTGAGGCCTTACAGAGGAACAGGGCTTACATACAGATCTGACAAACTATATTGAGTTTCTGTAGGAGGACCTGAGAAGTGAAGTGTACAACTGGAAGACTGAATGTGGATTGTGCTTTGAAAATTTCAGGCAAAATCCTGCTTGTGCTGTTAAAATGAATGAGTAAAGTACATTGGAAAGCACCACCTCCACTGTGACACTTACCTGAAAGGAGGTGGTAGTCTCTTCTCCCTAGTATCACATCAGAGAATGACAGGAAACTGCCTGAAATTGTGCCAGTAGAGGTTTAGGTTGGACATTAGGAAAAATGCCTTTCCTGCAAGAGTGGTCAGGCTTTGGAACAGGCTGCCCAGGGAGGTGGTGGAGTCACCATTCCTGGAGGTGGTCAAGAAACATGTGGCCATGGCACTTTGGAACATGGTTTAGTGGCTGTGGTGGGACTCAATGATGTTGGATATATTTTCCAACCAAAGCAATTCTGTTATTCTATATTGAAGAGGTTGAATGGACAAAATGTAAGGCAGAACTGTCCTTAGTGCTGGCTGGAGACATACTGGCCTAGTGGTGGGGAAGGATGAAAATACGGTTCACTGTCAGTTCCCTTCAGTACTGAAGTCATGCACCAGCTGTTTCTCTATTGGGTTTGGTATTTACTGATATTCTTTGAGATTTCCTGATCCCAAACTATACATTAGGTGTAGTCCCCATAGCTTTTCTTGAGCAACATTTCTTTCTGACTAGTTCATTAAATAGAATACCATGATTGGAATGACATAGAGATAGAATAGAACAGAACAGAGTAGAATGGAATGGAATGGAATGGAATGGAATGGAAGAATGGAATGGAATGGAATGGAATGGAATGGAATGGAATGGAATGGAGTGGAGTGGAGTGGAGTGGAGTAGAGTAGAGTAGAGTAGAGTAGAGTAGAGTAGAGTAGAGTAGAGTAGAGTAGAGTAGAGTAAAGTAGAATAGAATAGGAGAATGGGATGGGATGGGATGGGATGGGATGGGATGGGATGGGATGGGATGGGATGGGATGGGATGGGATGGGATGGGATGGGATGGGATGGAAGTGAATTAACCAAGTTGGAAAAGATCTTTGAGATCATCAAGTCCAACCTATCACCCAACACCATCTAATCAACTAAACCATGGTACCAAGTGCCCCATCCAGTCTCTTCCTAAACACCTCCAGTGATGGTGACTCCACCACCTCCCTGGGCAGCACATTCCAATGGCCAATCACTCTTTCTGTGAAGAACTTCCTAACATGCAGCCTAAACCTCCCCTGGTGCAGCTTGAGACTGTATCCTCTTGTTCTGGTGCTGGTTGCCTGGGAGAAGAGACCAACCCCCTCCTGGCTACAACTTCCCTTCAGGTAGCTGTAGACAGCATATACACTTGCACTCAAATCCCATATTCTGCTTCCTCAAATTTGGTCAGTTCCTTCCATGAACATTTGTCCTTCTAAAGGTTGGTTTCCTAGCTCTTGGGGAAGGGGCCAAAGGTAGTGGGGAAACATGTAAAAGACTCTTCACTGAAAAAGTGGCAATTGGTAGGGCTGTTTGTGTTGAGTTAATTGCTGCTCAGCTCTTTTTTTTTTTGGACCCAGGGATTGGGAGCAGGAGAGAAAATGAGTTGTGAGAGGAAGGGAAAGGTCAAAATATAAATTTCGTAAACATGTAAAAAGCTACAGCCAGAAGCTGATATTTACAGTATGACAGTTCCATTGTAATCCTGGCAGAGACCAAGCTAGGACAGTCTCATTTTATCTGTACTTAGAGCCAAGGAGGATCATTTTCTGTGTGGTGGAAACAGGCAGAGAAAGGTCATGGCACTGAGTGTGGGGTTTGAAGTGGCTTGGTTTGAAAGTAGCAATGAATGAATGGAATTCAAATGTCAGTGATTTGTCCTGAGTCTGAGGGGAATGGAGCAGAGTCCTGGTCTGTGCCCTGCTCTCCTCTCTGTGCACTGTGCATTTCTTGTGTCTGTAAATTGCTGCTCCATGAAAGGGACATTTATAACACAGCTAAATCAACATTTATTTATTGATATCCAGAGCCTCACCCACGGTCTGAATGCTGACCGTTGAGGATGCTGTGTAAAGAAGCACCAGCCATACAATCACAGAATAGAATCATAGAATCAACAAGGTTGGAAAAGACCTCAGAGATCATCAAGTCCATCCTGTCACCCAACACCTCAGGACTAACTAAACCATGTCCAATCATTTTTTGAACACCTCCAGTCAATGCATCTATTCATTTGTTGATAAGAGCTGCCTTTACAAACACACCATGAGTTTTCTTAAGCCATGTTAATTCTTCTCCCTTTTCTGTGAGCTGCTGGGTTTTGGTGATGTTTGGGGGTTAAGTTTTTGTTTTAATGCTGTTTTATAGAATAGAATAGAATAGAGTAGAGTAGAGTAGAGTAGAGTAGAGTAGAGTAGAGTAGAGTAGAGTAGAGTAGAATAGAATAGAATAGAATAGAATAGAATAGAATAGAATAGAATAGAATAGAATAGAATAGAATAGAATAGACCAGGTTGGAAGAGACCTTCAAGATCATCACCTCCAACCTATCAACCGATCCAACCCACCTAATCAACTAGACCATGGCACGAAGCACTCCATCAAGTCTTCTCCTGAACACCTCCAATGATGGTGACTCCACCACATCCCCAGGCAGCCCGTTCCAATGGGCAATCATTGTGTAGAACTTCTTCCTAACATCCAGCCTAAACCTTCCCTGGAGCAGCCTGAGACTGTGTCCTCTTGTTCTGGTGCTGGCTGCCTGGGAGAAGAGACCAACCTCTGCCTGGCTACAACCTCCCTTCAGGTAGTTGTACAGAGCAATAAAGTCATCCCTGAGCCTCCTCTTCTCCAGGCTAGGCAACCCCAGCTCCCTCAGCCTCTCCTCATAGGGCTTGCGTTCCAAACCCCGCACTAACTTCATTGCCCTTCTCTGAACAAGCTCCAGCAAGTCAACATCTTTCCTAAACTGAGGGGCACAGAACTTGACACAGGACTCAAGGTGTGGCCTAACCAGTGCAGTGTACAGGGGCAGAATGACCTCCCTGCTCCTGCTGGCCACACTGTTCCTGATGCAGGCCAGGATGCCATTGGCCCTCTTGGCTGCCTGGGCACACTTCAGGCTCATGTTCAGCCTACCATCGACCAGTACCCCCAGGGCCCTCTCTGCCTGGCCGCTCTATGTTTCAGGTTTCAGGTTTATGTTTCAGGTTTCAGGTTTTCTTGCTTTGTTTTGCTTTGCTTTGCTTCATTTTGCTTTGCATTGTTTTGCTTTGCTTTGTTTTTAATTCCTGGTAATAATTTCTCTCTCAGCTTCAAACTAAGAGAATCTCATCTTTTGTAGCGGCAATTAAGCACAGTTTGAAAGATCAGAGCCTGAATGTAATAGCCAGATTCTTTAGAATTTATTAACTGAGGAACTAAGTGAATGATTCAAAACAAATAGTGTTCTTAACCAATGCACCCTCCAGTGTTCTCAACATTTTCACTGGGCAGATCATATTGTTGTCTTCTTTGCTTATACCAGACTTGGTGGGCTTACACCCATCCTGAGAACAGGGAGGGGAGGGCTTGTGAGAGGTTTTTGCCCTCCCTGGAGGGTGTTTTCCCCACTGGGAAACTGACTTGGTCTGTTCCACTCCCCCTCTCACCCCTTGTCCAGCAGGGAGGACATTCCAGCGATTGCTCTCTTCCTTCTGCTTCATGGGGACGAAAGAGAGTTGCTGCTGGCTTGCTCCTCCCCTGCTGCTCCCCTGGTACTCCCCCGCCACATGGTTCTCCCTGCTGCTTCTACACTTTGCAAAGGACTGGTTCTGTATCTCATATTTTATACATTTTTTTCCCTTTTCCTTTTCTCATCCATCCTTGTTCCTTACCCTTGTGAACCCTGCCTGTCATTGGTGCATATATATATAAATATATATATATATATACACACTGTTTAAAGACAATTCTCTGCCTCTCTACTTCCAAGCTGAACCCAAATTATTTCTTGATGGATTTGCTCCCCTCCCTTTTTCCCCCCCTCTCTCTATTGGGGAAGAGGAGGGGGAGAAGCAGGGGAGGGATTCTCAGCCTTGCCCCCATCTGAGCTTTGAAGCCCCAGTTAAGGCTCAAACCACCACACACAGAATAGATAGATACCACTGGTTTCAGCTGAGGCTTCTTTTTAGGGTAAGCTCTTGTCTTTGTGTTCACAGAACAACAAGAAATGTAATTGTGTCATGGGTTTGTGTATATTTCTTTTTGGTGGTGGTTTTGTCCAGCTTTTTGAGTTGTCCTCCAGAGTTTAGAGGGTTAGTTTGCTTTTCACAATACACCTGTAGCTGTGTATGCAACAACATCTTGAACTTTTTGAAGGGAGAGTCATAGAGTCGTAGAATCAATAAGGTTGGAAAAGACCTCAGGGATCATCGAGTCCAACCTATCCCCCAACACCTCATGACTACTAAACCATGGCTTCAAGTGCCATGTCCAATTCCTTTATGAACATCTCCAGGGATGGTGACTCCACCACCTCCCTGGGCAGCACATTCCAATGGGCAATGATTTATTGTGCATTATTGGACCAGTATCTCAAAAACCACTGGCTTAAGCCTACATCAGGTCCATTCAGGTTTGTAAGGAATCTCCCTGTGCCAAAAGAAGGAGGAATCTCAGCTGCTTTTCAAGTGGTCTCCTAGAATCAAAGTGTCAAAGGCAAGGAAGGAGACTTTTGGTTTCACAGTTTTGTAGGAAGCAGGGCATAAAGTACAGCTTTGATGCACATGCAGCATTTCTGGGAAGATGTGCTAAAGAAACTGGATGTAGCATAGAATCAATCATGGAGGAGAGGGGAGGGGGAGGAGAAGGGAGGGGAGGGGTAATTTGTTAATACTTAGCCATAACAAAGAAATGCAACCAAGGTCAGCAAGCCAGCAGAAGCAAAACCAGCTGGCATATGCTAAAGGAAAGAGCTGAGAGAGAGAGACAGCTAGTTTATACAACAACCTCTATGTTAGTTATCAGGACAATGGGGCTATTGAGACCTTACCATTATTTTCTCTTTACATGCAGTGGTAATTTATTTACATCCTACCACTTTCTACTCAATCTGTGGCAAATGTCCTAGGCTTCAGCCTAAAACTGCCACAGCTAGGTCTTGGGGAAGAGGCCAAAGAAAAGGCTCTTCACTGAAGAAGTGGCAATTGGTAGGCCTATTTGTGTGGAGTTAATTGCTGCTCAGCTCTTTTTTGGACCAAGGAATTATTGGAAAAATTAGTTGTGGTAGGAAGGAAAAGGTCAAAACATAAATTTTGAGTGATTAAACATGTAAAAAGCTACAGCCAGAAGCTGATATTTACAGTATGACAGTTCCATTGTAATCCTGGCAGAGACCAAGCTAGGACAGTTTCATTTGATCTGTACTTAGAGCCAGTTGTGTCATTTTGCACTGCATGTTAGGGGCCATTCATGTGCTGTAAGAATTAGTGGTTTCGTGGTGGGGGTAGCACAAAAAGGGCCAAAGTTTGCACAGAAGTCCTCCTGCCAGTTTAAATCTAATTGGAGACAGCATTTAGTCTGAATCAGTTATTTATATCTGAGAGGGTCTGGTGTCTTCCACACCTCTCCTTCTGGGCTAACTCCTGAACTGCTAGAAATCACTTAAGGGATGTGCACTGAGAGAGCTCCCAGATGAAAAGAGAACACATTGAATGAGTATGTGTTAGCCAGGTGAAGTGACAGCAAGTAAGGCCACACCTAGACCCCTGTGTCCAGTTCTGGGCCCCTCAGTTTAGGAAAGATGTTGAGTTGCTGGAACGTGTCCAGAGAAGAGCAACAAAGCTGGGGAGGGGTTTGGAGTACAGCCCTGTGAGGAGAGGCTGAGGGAGCTGGGGTTGCTTAGCCTGGAGAAGAGGAGGCTCAGGGGAGACCTTATTGCTGCCTGCAACTACCTGAAGGGAGGTTGTAGCCAGGAGGGGGCTGGTCTCTTCTCCCAGGCAACCAGCACCAGAACAAGAGGGTGCAGGCTCAAGCTGCACCAGGGGAGGTTTTGGCTGCAGGTGAGGAAGAAATTCTTCATAGAGTTGTTAGCCATTGGAATGTGCTGCCCAGGGAGGTGGTGGAGTCACCATCCTTGGAGGTGTTCACAAAGGGATTGGATGTGGCACTTGATGCCATGGTTTAGTAGTCATGAGGTGTTGGGTGACAGGTTGGACTTGCTGATCTTTGAGGTCTTTTCCAACCTTATTGATTCTACGATTCTATGTGATGCTGAGTAGTTACTTAAGTATGTGATGCTGTAGGTGCCAACATCTAAGGCTGCAGAAAATTAGCCAGTGGGGCAAGAGCAGGGTCAGCACTGATTTCAGGATATTTTTCATTGCTTTCTATTTCAGAGGTACAAACCTCTTGAGTGAGCAGCAAAAATAAGGTTCCAAATGAAAGCAGTGGAAGATGGAAAATGCCTTTTTAGATTACAAATTATCTAAGTCAGCACAGATTTGTCCAGAGCATCGTAAGCAAGTCAGTCCTGCCTGGCAGTTTAGCAAGCTCACACAAGCAGCTAAAAATGAAGAGCATCTTGACTGAACAACAGCCTTGATAATGGTAGTAAAAAGTGAAGGGTTGATTGCTCACTTGAAACAATAGCCCAATTTTGACCAAGAAAATAAGCCAGGTACCTAAGATGTATTTAATTCTAATTTGACATATATTTCCCTCCCTTTCAATTTAAATGCAAGATAAGCTGCAAGCATTTTAAGGATAATTAGAGGATTTTCTCTTTGTTAAGGAAAAAAAAAACCAAACCCACAAGCATTCTGTATGGTCTTTGGATGACTAATTGTGTGGTGCTCCTGGAGGAAGAGTTGCTCATCTGCTTCGAAACTGGAAAGATAACCAAGCCATTTAATGCTGTACAACAAAAGCCCTGAGCAGCATTTTTACCTATGATTGCTTCAAAGTTATAGAAGCCTCAAGCTGGACACCTATCAGATTTCTGTGGTGATGTTGGTTGTCTGCAAGAAAAGCAACTGAAAAACCCCCAACAGGCTCAAGAGAAACAAACAAAACACCGAAGCACCTTTTCCGCTGAATTACCCTTGTGAAACATCATCTTCACCCAGTCAAAGATTTATGTCTTTGCCATTTGTTCTCTGCATTAATCTTCAGGGCTTTTAATAAAGGTAGGGAACAAAGGGTCAGGATGACTCAAAGAAATGGTAATGGGATACATGGAGCTTTTCACCTAGAGGTCATTAGATCAAGTCCAACCAGGATGAATGTTGCCTTGAAGCTTTTCCACCCCTTTATTACTCCGTGGCTCTGAGGGATATAAACTGATGGATCTCTTTCTACTTTCTAGTAAACTGGTGACCAGTGCTGGAAAAGCTACTGTCCCTCTGATCCAGGTCAGTGGCAAGGGCAGAGGTATGGGATTTGCTTTCCACCTCTGGCTGCTCTGATGAGTGGCTGAAGCACGCTGATGAAAGCATCAGTGGCACTTGCTTTACTGCTGCCTCAACTGCATTATTTTTCCTCTTGATCTATGAAAGATGTTAGTTCAGCCCTCTTATCTCAGTAGTAACATAGTGGAGAGGAGAAGAAATAAAAACAGAAGTGGGATGTGTCTAGATCCTAACTGACAGGGAAAAAAATTGAGGTATCTCTAGCACTTCACTCTTTTTTTTGGTGGAAAATCCCCACAAACAAACATAGACCTCACGAGGCCGGGGGGTGAAATCAGTGCACACTTAAACTGCTCTGTAATTTGCATGCCTTATTACATGACTGTGTAGTATACATCTAGGCTGTGGACAGAGAATGTAATGTACAGTTTTGTAGAACCTGCTTTAGAGGAACTGAATTAACACACATGACCTTCTGTCTCCTGCAGACTCAATCTCCAGTGCACTAATGGACATAATTCTCAGCTATGAAAACCAGCTGTCCAATGCTTGGTTCAGTGTGGTTGGAAGGATGTGAGCTTTTGTGTATGTGTGTAAAGAGTTTTTTCGCTCCCTCCTCTTTTTTATAGGACCCTAAGGACACAGTCTCAGGCTGCGCCAAGGCAGGTTTAGACTGGATGTTAGGAAGAAGTTCTATATAGAGAGAGTGATTGCCCATTGGAATGGGCTGCCCAGGGAGGTGGTGGAGTCACCATCACTGGAGGTGTTCAAGAGGAGACTTGATGGGGTGCTTGGTGCCATGGTTTAGTTGTTTAGGTGGGTTGGATTGGTTGATGGGTTGGACACGATGATCTCTGAGGTCTCTTCCAACCTGGTCTATTCTATTCTATTCTATTCTATTCTATTCTATTCTATTCTATTCTATTCTATTCTATTCTATTCTATTCTATTCTATTCTATTCTATTCTATTCTATTCTATTCTACTGTATTATTGTATTCTATTATATTCTAATATCCAACTCAAACCCTTCTATGACACAATTTCAAGCAAGTTCCTCTCATTCTATCACCTGATTCTGGGGAGAAGAGACTCCATAACTATAGGAAAGAATTGCACAGGATGGCATCCAAGAAGGTTTTTAATGGTTCAAGAGATGGAGACTCCACCATCTCTGTGGGCAACCTGTTCCAGTGCTAAGTCCTGAAGCTCTTAGTCTTCTTCACTGAGCTTATCACAGAATCACAGAAACATTCAAGTTGGTAAAGACCCTCAGGATCACCAAGCCCAGCCGAGGACCCTACTCCACAAAGTTCACCCCTAAACTATATCCACTACCTTCAACATGAAGAAGTTCCTCCTCATGTTTAAATGTAACTTTGGGGTTCAAGTTGTACCTCTTGTCCTGTCACTGGGTACCACTGAAAAAAGACCAGCCCCATTCTCCTGACACACACCCTTTAAATTTTTCAGCATTTATGAGATCCTCCACCCTCCAGTCTTCTCTTGTCCAGGCTAAAAGACCCCAAGCCCCTCAACCTTTCCTCAGAAGAGAGATGTTCCAGTCCCCAATCATCTTAGTAACCCTTTGCTGTGCCCTCTCAAGGAGCTCTCTGTCCTCGCAGCGTCCACACCTGACATGCCATCCGTTTAGTGTTTGATGTTTAATCTCCTAGCAGACTTTTAGTCTCACAGTTAAGGTTGCTAACGATTGATTAATCCAACTTAGTATGGACAGAGCACACCAGGCAGTTAGAAGCAAATTGCAATCCTTTCTTGGATGCCACGATTCATAAAATGTGCTGTCTGGGGCACGAAGGAACAGCACTGCCTCCGTTTCAAGTGTTGACCCCGAGCTAATTAGAACAGGTCCTGCTTCCTTCCACCTGGTGAGATCAAAAAGAAGATTTAGGAAAGGTTTTCAAAGGAGAAGTTTTGTCTTCTATGGAGGGGGTTGGGTTTTGGGGGTGTGTGTGGGTTGTGTTGCTTCGATTTTTTTGGGGGTTCTTCTTGGTGGTGGTGTGGGTATATTGTCCATCTTGTTTTGGTTGGTTTGTTTTGGTTTGGTTAAGAACAGAATAGAATGGAATAGGATAGAATAGAATAGAAGAATAGAATAGAATAGAATGGAATAGAATAGAATAGATAGAATGAATAGAATAGAATAGAATAGAATAGAATAGAATAGAATAGAATAGAATAGAATAGAATAGAATAGAATAGAATAGAATTGCATTGAATTGAATTGAATTGACCAGGTTGGAAAAGACCTTCAAGATCATCGAGTCCAACCTATCTTCCAACACCATCTAATCAACTAAACCATGGCACCAAGCCCCCCATCCAGTCTCTTCCTAAACACTTCCAGTGATGGTGACTCCACCACCTCCCTGGGCAGCACATTCCAATGGACAATCTCTCTTTCCATTAAGATCTTCTTCCTAACATCCAGCCTAAACCTCCCCTGGCACAGCTTGAGACTGTGTCCTCTTGTTCTGGTGCTGGTTGCTAGAGAGAAGAGACCAACCCCCACCTGGCTACAACCTCCCTTCAGGTAGTTGTAGAGAGCAATAAGGTCTCCTCTGAGCCTCCTCTTCTCCAGGCTAAGCAGTCCCAACTCCCTCAGCCTCTCCTCATAGGGCTTGGTTTGGTTTTGCTTTGTTTTGTAAAGGAAGGGGACTCTCTGTAAATTTATTATGTTCTGCAGCTATGAGGAAATTAATCAGAGGTATCCAAAGTGTCCCTGGAGTTGTTTAGGAAATATGTGGACATGGAACCTTGGGACATGGTTTCATGGTCGTGGTGGTGTTAGGTTGATGATTGGACTTGATGATCTTGATGGTAGTGTTTCAAGGCATAGCCTAAAACTACCACAAAATTAGAGGCATTTTCCAACCAAAACAACTCTATTTGTCAGTGTGCATGTGTATAATAATTAGCCTTGTCCTGAGGTTTGTTCAGTTTGGGGTTTCATTTTTGCTGTTTGGTTGGGGTTTTAAGGAGAGAAAGGTGGAAGTGATCAGATGTCCTATGCCTTTACACTATACCAAGTTCTTTAGTGCAGGGTGTTGCTGGCTGCAAGACAGAAGTGCATGCTTGATGTAATGCTGGTTTTTAACTTGGAAGAATGTGAAGATAAAGAAAGGGAAAAGAAAAAGGGAAAAGGGGAAAGAGAAAAAGGAAAAGGATAAAAGGGGAAAAGGGGAAAAGAAAAAGAGAGAAGGGGAAAAGAAAAAGGGAAAAGGTTAAAAGGGGAAAAGAAAAAGGGAAAAGGGGAAAAGAAAAAAGAGAGAAGGGGAAAAGAAAAAGGGAAAAGGTTAAAAGGGGAAAAGAAAAAGGGAAAAGGGGAAAAGAAAAAGGGAAAAGGGAAAAAGAAAAAAGAAAAAGGGAGAAAGAAAAAGGGAAAATGGAAAAAGGAAAAGGAAAAGGGGGAAAAGAAAAAGGGAAAAGGGAGAAAAAAAGGAAAAAGGGGAAAATAAAAAGGGAAAAGGGAGAAACAAAAAGGAAAAAGGGGGAAAGTAAAAGGGAAAAGAGAAAGAAAAAGGGAAAAGGGGAAAAGAAAAAGGAAAAAGGGAGAAAGAAAAAGGAAAAAGGGGAAAAGTAAAAGGAAAAAGAGAGAAAGAAAAAGGGAAAAGGGGAAAAGAAAAAGGGAAAAGGGAGAAAGAAAATGGGAAAAGGGGAAAAGAAAAAGGGAAAAGGGAGAAAAAAAAAAAGGGGAGGGAAAAAAAAAAAAATTAAGAAGAAAAAGAGCTGGAACTCATTTTGACCACTTTTCCATGAAGGAAGGTTAAGTTCTGCCCATGCAGGTGGCAGGAGTTCCTTCCATTTATATTTTCTCTGCTGTGTCTTCCTCTTGTACTTGTAGATTGTGCACCTTTATCGAAGGCAATCACTCCCAACACACACGGACTTGTGTAGAATTCAACCTGAAGTAACAGACTGACCATAATAACAAACAATTGAAACTAGATTTCATATAAAATTCTATTCCTGATGGTCCAAGCAATGCTGTTCTGCACCCTGGCCACTCAAAAAGATTAAGATGCTAGGAAATCAGTGGCTCGGGAGGTGGGAATTGCGCAGCGGAAAGATTTTGGCGTTCTGTCGTCAGCAAATCCGACGAGAGAACTTCATAGCAAACAGAAGTCAATTTGCCCTTACACATGCATGCATTCATTTATCCAAACTGCTTGGTGTTTGCTCCATGAACATCTGGAAGGAAGAGGAGGGTGGATGTGGGGAGGAACGCTTTCAAAAGAAACAATCAAGGCTGGAACAGGAATCAGAGCTTTTGCATTTAAAGCAGCGTTGCTCTGAAGCTGGAGACTGATGTGCTTTCAGGCTACACAGATTCTAATGTTACCAACCATGTCTCTTTAGGTTTTGATCACAGTTAACATAAATATTAATGACAATTTAATTAAAACTTGATTTCACACCAAAGCTGATTGTTCATTTATTCATTCCCTTGTGCTAACCAGAACAAGAGGACACAGTCTCAAGCTGCACCAGGGGAGGTTTAGGGTGGATGTTAGGAAGTTCATCACAGAAAGAGAGATTGGCCATGGAAATGTGCTGCCCAGAGAGGTGGTGGAGTCACCATCACTGGAGGTGTTTAGGAAGAGACTGGATGGGGTGCTTGGTGCCATGGTTTAGTTGATTAGATGGTATTGGATGATGGGTTGGATGCGATGATCTTGAAGGTCTCTTCCAACCTGGTCGATTCGATTCAATTCAATTCAATTCAATTCAATTCAATTCAATTCAATTCAATTCAATTCAATTCAATTCAATTAAATTCTATTCTATTCTATTCTATTCTATTCTATTCAGTACAATTCAATTCAGTACAATTCAGTACAATTCAATTCAATTCAATTCAATTCAATTCAATTCTAATTCTATTCTATTCTATTCTATTCTATTCTATTCTATTCTATTCTATTCAGTACAATTCAATTCAGTACAATTCAGTACAATTCAATTCAATTCAATTCAATTCAATTCAATTCTATTCTATTCTATTCTATTCTATTCTATTCTGTACAATTCAATTCAGTAAAATTCAGTACAATTCAATTCAATTCAATTCTATTCTATTCTATACAATTAAATTCAGTAAAATTCAGTACAATTCAATTCAGTACAATTCCATTCTATTCTATTCTATTCTATTCTATTCTATTCTATTCTATTCTATTCTATTCCATTCCATTCCATTCCATTCCATTCTATAAAATAAGAATTCCTGCAAGAGCGGTCAGGCATTTGCACAGGCTGCCCAGGGAGCTGGTGGAGTCACCATCCCTGGAGGTGTTCAAGAAATGTTTGGCCATGGTGCCTCGGGACACGGTTGTGTTAGGTCAGTGGTTGGAACTGGTGATCTTAAAGGTCTTTTCTAGCTGAAACAATTCCATGATTCTCCTAAATTAGAAATTAGCCAAGCATTATCATGAGCATGCATTTCTGTTTTGCAATCAGCTACACACTGCACTAAAAGACTTGGTAGATTGTAAAGGCAGCTCCACCACCTCCTGTTTTCCCACTTCCCCCTTATTTCAGCATTTATTGCCCCGGGCTTCTCTTCTGCCAATGTGTGCCATGACAAAAAATGAAATTAATTCCTAGCTATCTGATTAATATTAGGCTCTGAAGATATTTATTTTTTTTCATCTTGTATAGCTTGTATTTATGTAGAACTTGTGGATGAGCAAGCTGGTATTCTTCACTTCTCTAATGGCCTTACTGTAAATGATTCCTCAACAGAAAACACATAAATACTATGATTCCCAGCACGGTGATGTCATAACGCCTATAAATACTCAAAGCACAGAAATGCATCCTTCTAAATGGAGAGTTTATAGTACTCCTGTGGATACCTTCCAGCCAAAAGATGAGCAGTTCATAATTCTCTTTTGACAGAATAAATAGGAAATCCATGATTCCTCTCAAGTTCTGCAGAGAGGACCCCAGACAACCAGATCCATATGCCATGCTTTGCCTTGCACATGTTTGAAGCACTTGCACACTTAATTGTTATACCCTGGGGAACCTTCAGATCTACTCTTGGCAAATACAAGTGATATTAACAAGACAAAGATGTCTCTGTGTATTTACCAGATGATTACTGCTGTTTCAAAAGTAATAAATTATTACATGTATTCATGGAATCAGGGAATGTTAGGGGTTGGAAAGCATCTCCAGACCTTAGTGAGTCCAACCCCCCATACCAAAGCATCTCGAGCACAAGCCCTATGAGGAGAGGCTGAGGGAGCTGAGATTGTTTAGCCTGGAGAAGAGGAGGCTCAGAGGAGACCTTATTGCCGTCTACAACTACCTGAAAGGAGGTTGTAGCCAGGAGGGGATTGGTCTCTTTTCCCAGGCAACCAGCACCAGAACAAGAGGACACAGTCTCAAGCTGTGTCAGGGGAAGTATAGGCTGGAGGTGAGGAGAAAGTTCTTCCCAGAAAGAGTAATTGGCCATTGGAATGTGCTGCCCAGGGAGGTGGTGGAGTCACCATCCCTGAAGGTGTTCAAAAAGGGATTGGATGTGACACTTGGAGCCATGGTTTAGTTAGCCATGAGGTGTTGGGTGACAGGTTGGACTTGATGATCTCTGAAGTCTCTTCCAGCCTTATTGATTCTATGATCCGTCTTGATGCTTCCATGGGAACAGAAGGCAAGCTGCATGGTTAAATTCTTTGATTTTTAATTTTACTCTTATTTATTTAAGGGAGGAGGACTAATGGTAGGGCAGGGAGAAGGAGGGATCAGGTTTGGATAGTGCTATGGAGGCAGTCAGGCTGCACAGTTTGCAATTAACTCTTTTAACTTTTAAAATCACAAGGTTTTGGTTCTGTGCACACAAGTGCTTTATATCACATACTGTGTGTGGTAGCATATAGAGTCTTTAAATGTTTCATCTGCTTCTAGGCATTCTAGTTTTTAAATCACAGCAACATGTTTAGCAAACAAAGGATTTACCACACAACCTCTGTGTGTTTGTTTATATTTGCAGAACCTTAACTATCCTGTCTCCTTCCTCTCATTTGCACTTCATTTTTTTTCTTGCTGTTTCTTCTCACCTCTTCCCCAAGACATTATCAACAAACACTGAGGTTGTATGTCCCTGTATTTTTTGGCTTTGGTAGTACATGGTGTCTCCAGCATAAGAAGGGCATAGAACTGTTGGAGAGGGTGTCAGAGAAGGGCCACAAAGGTATCCAGGGGCTAGAGCAACTCTGCTATGAGGATGGGCTGAGGGAGCCGGGCAGTGTTTAGCCTGGACAAGAGAAGGCTCTGGAGGGACCTTATAACTTAGGCTTGAGGTGAGGAGAAAGTTCTTTACTGAGAGAGTTGTTAGCCATTGGAATGTGCTGCCCAGGGAGGTGGTGGAGTCACCATCCCTGGAGGTGTTCAAGAAGGGGATTCGACGTGGCACTTGGTGCCATGGTTTAGTCATGAGGTCTGTGGTGACAGGTTGGACTTTGATGATCTTTGAGGTCTTTTCCAACCTTGGTGATTCTGTGATTCTGTGAACTGCCTTCCAACACCTGAGGGGAACCTACAGAAAGGCTGGAGAGTGACTTTTCATAAGGATGTCTAACCATAGGACAAGGGGGAACAGACTGAAGGTGAGGGAGAGTAGGTTTAGACTGGGTCTTCAGTATTAGGGTGGTGATACTCTGGAATAGGTTGCCCAGCGAGGTTGTGGCTGCCCCCTCCCTGGAGGTATTGAAGGCCAGGTTGGATAAGGCCTCAAGCAAGCTGGTCTACTGGGAGGTGTCGCTGCCCCAACAGGGGGTTGGAACTAGTTGATTTTTAAGGTCTCTTTCACCCCAAAACATTCTAGGAATCTAAGAATCTATGGATCTATGAAAGCAGCTGATGGAAACTTACTTAAGTCTTTAAAGATCTATTATGCATGGTTAAACCTACAACTGGGCTCAGAGGGCAATCTTGTTGCCTTTTGCGAAGATCAATCCACAATGTCCTACAGAAGTCTTGTGGTTTTGCAATGTTTTGCACATCCTTTATTCATTTTTTCCCCTTTGTTTATTCAGCTTCAATGCCATCAGTAATTCTCTGACTGAAAAGTGAGGTAGTGCTAGTGTGAGAGACTAAAGTTTGTCTCTCCTGGTGTGACTCAACAAAGATAAAATCACTTGCTGCTTGCCCAGACAATAGCTGATGTGTGTTGGGCAGAGCCACTGGAAGGACTCTTGGAAGGTGCAAAGATAACATTGCTCACGGGACTGCAGCTGGCCGACAACAATGGCCCAAGGGCCCAGCATTCACACCTTCAGGACAAGATCATTTCCAGCCACCAGATACCCCAGGAAGGGAGAATGATGAGACAATGGGTTCACCACCTGTTTCCTGATGTGTAATGAGTGTGTGGGCAGGTAGATGGAGAAGGAGGAGGTGGAGCCCGCCCCCGCCCCCCATCCAGACCCCTGCCCAAACACACAGGGATACACAGAAAGATTTCCTGGGGAACGATCCCTGGATACTTAAGGATAATTTCCTGGAACGAATTCCTGAGGGACAATACTTGGACACATAGCTAAGGACTAAAAAACTGTATAAAAGACTTGAGCAACTACTGGCTCAGCAGAAGAAAAATGCAGAAGAAAAACGGAGAACCAAAAACACAGAAGGACAATGCCGCTGAGAAGGAAAAGCCTGAGACAATGCTGCTCCAAAGAAATGAGGCCATGGAGCCTGGAAGAAGGAGACTGAACCCCCTCTCTGTGTCCTAAGTTCTGCCTGCTGCAACTCATGGAGCTGAAGAAGCTGCCCAGAGGACCACACCTGTTCTACAGCCAAAGCCTCAGCACCCTTCCTCTACAGACCCAACATCTCCTGCAGCACCTTTCCTCCCCAGACTCAGGCTGTCTTGGGGGGGTGAGGGGTGTGGTAATATAATTCCTTTCCTCTTCTCTCTAATCTCTCTCCTCTCTCTCTCTCTTTGCTCTCTCCCCTTCTGATCCCTTCACTTTATTTATGCAATGAATAGCCTAGCTGTTGCTATTTTGGCCTCGTTTGTGCCTCTCATTTCACAACCCAGGAATATTCAAAAGACCTGAGGTTCTTTCCCTCTCCGGACCGAGACAGCTAGGTTGGTGTGGACGAAACATCACTTCAGAGCAGGAGAGGAAGAATATTTGAAAGAGATGTGCACTGACATTTTCATATCAAACAAAGTAATGCTGTGTAACCGTGCCAGCAAATATTATTTTGCAGCTCCGTCAAACAATGCTTCCAGTGTAGCAGGGAGGTAGCTATTAATCCTCACTCGATGACTACACTCCTGTTTTTCTCGTCCCTGTCCCTGGTGAATCCAGTCAACAGTTTCTTTGGCCCCACAGACTACTGTTGAAAGAGCATGTGTTCTTGAGCTCTTATCAGTTTGCAGCCTGGCAGAAAGTGTTTTAGCTTATCTGTGCTCTCCAGTGGCTCCACAAACCAGCAGACTGTGTTGGGCGCTTTTAGGATGTCTGCTTTGGCATCCAGGTTAATTGGATGGTTCTCCATAGTGTTGGCAGTAAGCAATACAGAATCTTCTCTTTCTGCTCTTCCTTTTTTTGTCTGACTTCATGGTTTTCTTGCATGTGACAGATCTTCTGTAGCTGAGATATCTTTGCATATTCCTTGGCATGGAGAACAGAGCTGTGCCCCTGTTCTGGCATCCACACTTCTGCATAGCCTGTGAATCTGCATTGCTGGAAAGCTGCTCTTTCTCACCCTGTGGTGGTGTGGTTTTGTTATGTGTTTGGGTTTTAATCTCATCTACTGTCATTGGGGAGGGACTTTGTACAAAGGCTTGCAGCATTAGGACAAGGGGGCATGGGTTTAAGCTAGAAGAGGGTAGATGTGGAATGGATATTAAGAAGAAATTCTTTACAGTGAGGGTGGTGAGACACTGGCACAGGTTGCCCAGGGAGGTTGTGGATGCCCCCTCCCTGGAGGTGTTCAAGGACAGTTTGAGCAACCTGGTCTAGTGGGAGGTGACCCTGCCCAATAGTTGCAACTAGATGATCTTTAAGATTCCTTCCAAACATTCTATGATTTTGGGTTTTATTTATTCTTTCCCCCAACAAAGCTGTAGGGGCAGCAGTGCTGATGCAAATTGCCATGGGTGTAGTGCATTTCTACTTCCCAAGGAAGCTGGCCTGTGCCTCCCTGGTGCAAACATTTTCTTTCCCTGCAAATCTCAGTATATTCTTCCCTAATGCCCTGCATACAGCCTGCACAAAATGTGCACCTGTAGTAATCACAGAACCACGGAAGATCACAGAATCACCAAGGTTGGAAAAGACCTCAAAGATCATCAAGTCCAACCTGTCACCACAGACCTCATGACTAAACCATGGCACCAAGTGCCACATCCAATCCCCCTTGAACACCTCCAGGGATGGTGACTCTACCACCTCCCTGGGCAGCACATTCCAATGCCTAACAACTCAGTGAAGAACTTTCTCCTCACCTTGAGCCTAAATTTTCTCTGGCACAGCTTGAGACTGTGTCCTCTTGTTCTGGTGTTGGTTGCCTGGGAGAAGAGACCAACCCCCTCCTGGCTACAACCACCCTTCAGGTCGTTGTAGACAGCAACAAGGTCTCCCCTGAGCCTCCTCTTCTCGGGGCTAAACAATCCCAGCTAATGTTGTATTGCTGTGTTGTGCACCTGTAGTAATGCAGTAATGTTGATGGGAAACTTCAACCCACCCCAGCACCTCCTGAACATTTTCTCATCTCACCAATACTGGATAGCTCCTGCTGTTTCTTACCCTATGAGCAGGCTGCTGCTTCTAGCCGGTATTTCCCCCTCCTTCCTTTCTTTGTTTCCCCCTACCCAGATCCTTCAAGTGCCATGCAATGAACAGAGTTAGAAATAGAAGGCGACCATCTTTGACCTGAAATATTGTTTCTACAGTCTCTTTTTTTACTACTTCACTGAGTCTTGTCCTAAACATCTCACGAGCTGGGCTGCCTTCTGGAGGCAGTTCTGTGGTGCAATTCATCTTGCTTCCCTTCCCTGCTCTTCAGCCTCAATGGCCCATTTTTTTGAATGGCTTCCCATTACTTATAGTTATATCCTCTTAGACCATTCACGCACCGCTGCCTTATCTTCTTGCTTTCCACACTTCCCCCTGACCTTTCAGTTCTCCTGCTGACATTTTTATGCCTGATTCATTATAACCCTGCCAAATTGCATATTGTTGGGGTCAAATTTGCCTCCAAGTCGGTAGCTTGGTGCAGAGGTGTAATAGAGCAAAACTGACACGTGGCAGTGTGCAAGTCTTGACTTATCTTTTAACTTCTTGGGTACCAAGCTCCTTTCTGCCTCCATCTCCTCACGCACTCATCTGTTAATTTCCTTCCAGTTGCGCTTCAGTCAGTTTCCTGTCACACTAGTAGCTGTTTTTCCTCTTTCTCCCAGCTCCCTGCTGTAAGGTACAGAGGGGACATCACAGGGCTTTCAATTTCTTGTGGCCATGAACCTGCTTATTTTAAAAATGGTCTAATCTTAACAATTTGCCAGTAGCCTTCAGCCTCCAGAGTGATCATAATTGCTTCTAAGTATATTCAGAATACAACCAAAATCCAGCCTAAATGACAGCCTGCAAGATTCCAGCTGAGTGATAAGCATGTTTGCCATAAGAACTATTAACATTTATTCTATCAGCACTGTTTTCTCACTTCAGACTTTTATCAGCTGAAAGGAAAAAAAGCCCATGTTCTTAAGGCTTCTGCAGTAGCAAAGAGATTTTGGCTTTTACTCCATGTTCCTTATTATCTCTGCTTAATTTATTCATATCTAATCTAAAGGCAAAGGCATCAATCACAGACTGTTGGGGCCTTTGACAAAAATTAAAATCACAGTGACACAAAAGATGAAACTAGCAAATCATCTGCTTCAGCTCTAACTGCTCTCTTGGTCTGCACCAAGCTATTACATAGCCCTGTCTCAAACCAGAGGGTGAAGAGAGAGGATTTGTAAAGGTAGCAGCCTGTGGAAATGAAGGAGATTGGAATAATTTCCCCATTTGATATAAAAGTCTTTACAGTCCCTGGTGTAATACAAGCTTCTACTGCTCTTGTTTGACCCTTATGGACAGATATACAGAGGACAAGGGGCAGATACTTTGGAAGTAGCTTGGCAGATGAAGAAAGGAAAGGGAGAGAGCTGAGGTTGCTTAGCCTGGAGAAGAGGAGGCTCAGGGCAGACCTTATTGCTGTCTACAACTACCTGAAGGGAGGTTGTAGCCAGGAGGGGGTTGGTCTCTTCTCCCAGGCAACCAGCACCAGAACAAGAGGACACAGTCTCAAGCTGTGTCAGGGGAAGTTTAGGCTGGATGACTGTGTCCTCTTGCTCTGGTGCTGGTTGCTAGAGAGAAGAGACCAATCCCCACCTGGCTACAACCTGCCTTCAGGTAGTTGTAGAGAGCAATAAGGTCTCCCCTGAGCCTCCTCTTCTCCAGGCTAAGCAACCCCAGCTCCCTCAGCCTCTCCTCACAGGGCTGTGCTCAAGGCCTCTCCCCAGCCTCGTTGCCCTTCTCTGGACATGTTCAAGTGTCTCAATGTCCTTCTCAAACTGAGGGGCCCAGAACTGGACACAGGACTCCACTTTAATTATACAACAAAAAATACAGGGAGTTCAGTCTTAAGAGTAAAGACTGTAACAAAGAAGGCATTCAGCAACTCAGTCTTCTCTACATCCTCAGTTATGAAGGTTGCCTCCTCATTCAGCAGTGGAGCCAAACCTTCCCTATTCTTCCTTTTCCCACTGATATATTTGAAGAAGCCCTTCTTGTTCACTTGATAAAATAATTAGTATAAACTATATGTCCTGTTGAAGGTAGTGTTTGCTCATCTTGGTAGTGTTAGCTATTGCCTCTATCTCTACCAGAGATAAAGAGGACACAGTCTCAAGCTGTGCTGGGGGAAGTTTAGGCTGGAGGTGAGGAGAAAGTTCTTCCCAGAAAGTGTTGTTAGCCATTGGAATGTGCTGCCCAGGGAGGTGGTGGAGTCACCGTCCCTGGAGGTCTTCAAGAGGGGATTGGACGTGGCACTTGGTGCCATGGTTTAGTAGTCATGAGGTCTGTGGTGACAGGTTGGACTCGATGTTCTTTGAGGTCTTTTCCAACCCTGTTGATTCTATGATTCTATGATCCTTCTGTAGCAGGTGGGGGGTTGGAGAGGGTTTATTGGTGAACTGGCAGTGCTGGGTTAATTGTTGGGCTGGATGATCTTAAAGGTCTCTTCCAACCAGAATGATTCTGTGATTTTGGGCAACTGATGTAGCTTAGCTTCAATGCTACACTTTTACACAAAATCAGACAGATGTTCCACTCCATTCCATCTTTGTAGCCTCTCTTGCTCTCTCACCAGTATTTCCTTCTCCCTCTTGAACTGGGAAGCCCAGAACTGGACACAGTGTCCCACTGTGGAACGTTTCAGAGTTTCTCATCACTGACTCAATCTCATGGGAAGTGAGGAAGCAGCCTACTTGTGGCCTGTGCAACATTTCTCATTTGATGCCAGACTGCAAAGACCTTGCAGCCCAACTGTCTTAATAAAAATACAATGAAGATTGATGGCTCTGGGAGCTGGAGTTGACACAACAATGGGCTTGACAAAGTGTTGTAGACTCTGGTCTCTCTTTTGAATGCTTTTACGGAGCAATTTGAATTTGAGACTGATTCCTCCATATGTATTTTGACATCTTCTTAATGTCTCTGAAAAATAAGAAAGGCAATAAAAAACCATCATGATAATTTAGTTTTATTACAGGAATTTCTTTTCTTCCTTACTGTCTGTTCTGTACCCCTGAGATGGTTCACAAGTAGCATATAAACATTTTAAACTGGAGATCTGTGGACTCTTAATCTCAATGCTGCATGTATCCTCCACCATGAAATGAAAATGTTTGGGCATGCCATGAGCAAAGATGGGAGGGTGCCAAACATTTGAGAGAAGCTTTGCCATTCCCATTTGGTCCTTGATGATTATTGTGATTGAGAAACTACAAAGTTCTACTCTCAGTCATTTCACAGGATGAAATCATGACAAATGAGCTCTGAATGACTGATCTTACAAGTATCACAGTATCACAGTATCACAGTATCACTAAGGTTGGAAGAGACCTTGAAGATCATCGAGTCCAACCTGTCACCACAGACCCCATGACTAGAGCTTGGCACCAAGTGCCACGTCCAATCCCCTCTTGAACACCTCCAGGGATGCTGACTCCACCACCTCCCGGGCAGCACATTCCAATGGCTAACAGCTCTCTCTGGGAAGAACTTTCTCTTCACCTCCAGCCTAAACTTCCCCTGGTGCAGCTTGAGACTGTGTCCTCTTGTTCTGGTACTGGTTGCTAGAGAGAAGAGACCAACCCCTTCCTGGCTACAACCTCCCTTCAGGTAGTTGTAGAGAGCAATGAGGTTCTGCCCTGAGCCTCCTCTTCTCCAGGCTAAACAACCCCAGCTCCCTCAGCCTCTCCTCACAGGGCTGTGCTCAAGGCCTCTCCCCAGCCTTGTTGCCCTTCTCTGGACACGTTCAAGTGTCTCGACGTCCCTCTTAAACTGAGGGGCCCAGAACTGGACACAGGACTCAAGGTGTGGCCTAACTAAAGCAGAGTACAGTGGCACAATGACTTCTCTGCTCCTGCTGGCCACACTATTCCTAATGCAGACCAGGATGCCATTGGCCTTCTTGGCCACCTGGGCACACTGCTGGCTCATGTTCAGGTGGCTGTCGATCAGCACCCCCAGGTCCCTCTCTGTTTGGGAGCTCTGCAGCCACTCTGACCCCAGCCTGTAGCTCTGCATGGGGTTGTAGTGGCCAAAGTGCAGCACCTGGCACTTGGACTTGTTGAATGCAAGTAGTGTCTCTCTAAGCCCAGGAGACTGGTTCTCCATGGATTGTGTGAAGAGTCAGGCCTGACAGCCCAGAGTAAAGTCTTGTGCTGATCACTGATGCTTTTCAAAGTGGAGTACATTCTCACCCTTCCTAATTTATTAAGCATTTGTGCTACACAGCCTGAACAGAGTCTGAGTCCTTTTAAATCCTGTTCCCTGAATGAGCCACATTTGGGTATCTAATGGGATGGTTCATGGCATTGGAGAGGGACTTCTGACAAAGTGGCAGGACAAGGGGTGGTGGCTTCAAACTTGAAAAAGCTGGATTTAGAGAAGGCTGAAGAGAAAATTTTTTTCCATGACCATGGTGAGGCACTGGAACAGGCTGCCCAGAGAAGCCATGGAGGCTCCCAGCCTAGAAGTGTTCAAGTCTAGCTTGGGCAAAGCCTTGGTACAGTACAATTGCTTTCCACAAAGCAGAATTTGCAGTTCACAGGAAATGGCACTTTTTAGAAGTTCCCATGTACTGAAAACAGATTATTTTGTTAGAGACAGAATCAAGTGGCTCTAATGCAAGTGACATTCAAGGTGCTGAGCTGATGAGGCTCTGCACATCATTACTAATTGGGAAAAACACTTAAGAGTGCTCCCCAATCACTCTGAGATCCGCCTAAGCAACAGACTATGGAACACTAGAGCAAATTTCTTTACTGAAAGAGTGGACAGGCACTGGAATAAATTGCCAGGAGAGGTAGTGGAGTCACCATCCCTGGAGGTGTTCAAGAAATGTGGGGGCTTGGCAGTTTGAGCCATGGTATAATGGCCAGGATGGTGTTAGGTTGACCACCTAAAATCCATCAACTAATATGTTGGTAGGAGAACGTTAGCGGTGGTCCAGAGGCTTACAGAGCTGTCCTGTCCTGGATGCTAAAATTTCATGAACATGGACCTGGAAGCTTCTTCTTGGGGGATTTTTTCAGACCTGCCCATCTCACAAAGCTGAGGAGCAGGGACTGGGGATTATGAGTACCTCTCCTTGAGTGGTCTGTGAGCACTTCAACCTGAGTGTCCATTTGGCACCCCAGTTCCGGGGCTCACTTTGGGTACCGGTTGCAATAGATTGCCCAGCGAGGTGGTGCAGTCACTGTCCCTGGAGGTGTTGGAGAAACCTGTGAACATGGCACTTTGGGACATGGTCTGATGGCCATGGTGGTGTTACACTGATGGTGGCACTGGGTGATCTTAATGGTCTTTTCCACATAAAACAATTCTATGCTTATGTGTCAAAGCAGAAATACTACTGGAACTGAGCTTCCTCAGAGCTGTCTATCCTGCTGGGAAGTTGTGTAAGCCACTTTCTGTAGTTCTATGCCATTCACATGTGGAATTTGGGTGTTGCTGCATTTCCCTGTTGATCTCATCACTGAGCAGAATCTGCACAGCCCAGACTGCTGCAGCCCTGCCCTGCATATTCTCCCAAATGAGAAGACCTCAGAAAGCAACAGCACGACCTCTTTTACAATGCCGGTATTTGTGGAGGGGATTATCTGATGTGGCCTCTTGTGCCACATGGCCTCTTTCAGCCTTTTCTGCTGCTTCTGCTGCTTTTGCTCTTTGTATCCACGGAATTGGACTGGAATTAGAATGAACTAATCCTTGATTAGGGGTTGAAAGTTTACAAAAACCCAAAAAGTCAGCATTTGTGAATGAAACAGAACGAGGGACTGCAACGTCCCCTTGTGGTCAAGAAGACCAATGGTACACTGGGATACATTAAGAAGAGTGTGACCAGCAGGTCAAGGGAGGTTCTCTTCCTCTCTTCTCTGTCCTAGTGAGGTCTAATCTGGAGTATTTTGTCCAGTTCTGAGCTCCCCGGTTCAAGAGGTACAGGGAACTACTGGAGAGAGTCCAACAGAGGCTACGAGGATGATGAAGGGGCTGGAACATCTGTCTGGTGAGAAAAGGCTGAGAGACCTGGGGCTGTGTAGCCTAGAGAAGGGCTAAGAGGGGGTTTGATCAATACATGTTAAGAAGATTGGGCCAGTCTCTTTTCACTGCTGCCTAGGGATAGGATGAGGGGCAATGGACACAAACTGAAACACAGAAAGTTCTACCACAACACGAGGAAAAACTTTGTCTGGAGGTTGCTGGAGCACTGGATCAGGCTGCCCAGAGAGGTTGTGGAGTCTCCTTCCCTGCAGACTTTCCACACTCACCTGGACACGCTCCTGTGTGGCTTGCCCTAGGCAGTCCTGCTTTGGCAGTGGGGCTGGATTGGTTGACCTCCAGAGGTCCCTTCCAACCCCTACCATTCTGTGATTCCATGAAACATGATACAAACACTAAATAGGTGCATCACTGCCGCAGGTACCTACATTGGCTTTACACATACCTTATAAACATGCTAATAAATACCTCTTAAAAGTACATTTTGAAGCTGTAGGCTGCAATACAGTGCAGATGATGCTGCACCAGTCACAATTTTTGAGGCAATAAGCATCTTTTGCATGCAGAAAGAACGTGCACAAATCCCATCTCCAAAGTGGATTAATCCATTATGCAAATCTGAAGTTGTCAAAGTGATCTATTATAACCATTTCTGCTGTCAGCTGCTCCACGCAGCACAAATTCAGCAATGCACTCATTCTGATAGGGAGAGTATATAGATACTATACCAACTACTTATTAATGTTAGTGATTTCCATGGCACCTATTGCAATGGTAATTATTGTTATGGGGATTCATGCACAAACCAGAAGATGAAAATCAAAAGCCAAGGAAAAAAGTTGTATCATGTTCATGACCTGAATAGAAATAGCTGCCTGGGAAGGAATGACATGACTCAGAGAACTTCTGCTGCAAGCCAGTCTTTCATCAAGGGGTCATGTTTAGAAACTAGAAGAGGTGGGAAGGAACCAAATGTCATTAGTGATGGCTGCAATCTATGTGAGAGAGATGTATTCTCCTTTCAGTCCTTAGTATGCTGGATGCTAGTTTGAACCTCACTGGCAGTCTGGAACAAACTAATAAACTGCCCAGAGAGGTTGTGGAGTCTCCTCTGGAGTCTTTCCAAATCCACCTGGACACGATCCTGTGTGGCCTGCCCTCGGTAATCCTCTGGCAGGAGAGTTGGATTTGATGATCTCTGGAGGTCCCTTCCACCCCCTACCATTCTGTGAAGTGAAAAAGTGGGATTTAAATTAATATGGTCCCCTAGACTTGAGCAGATTCCTCTTTTCTCTGAAGCTGTTTCACCTAGTTCAACTGCTTTGGCAGGGAAGGGTTGGAATCAATGAACTCCAGAGGTCCCTTCCAACCCCTGCCATGGTTAAATGGAGTCACCATCCCTGGAGGTGTTCAAGAGGGGATTGGATGTGGCACTTGATGCCATGGTTCAGTCATGAGGTCTGTGGTGACAGGTTGGACTTGATGGTCTTTGAGGTCTCTTCCAACCTTGGTGATTCTGTGATTCTGAGAGAGGTTCTCCTCCCCCTGCTCTGCCCTGGTGAGGCTCCATCTGGAATATTGTGTCCAGTTCTGGGACCCCCAGTTCAAGGACAGGGAACTGTTTGAAATAGACCAGCACAGAGCCAACAAAATTATTAAGGGAGTGGAACATCTTCCTTTCAAGGAGAGACTGAGAGAGCTGGGGCTCTTTAGCTTGGAGAGGAGGAGACTAAGGGGTGACCTCATCAATGTTTATAAATATGTAAAGAGTGAGTGCCAAGAGGATGGAGCCAGGCTCTGCTTGGTGATGCCCAATGGCAGGACAAGGGGCGGGGGGGGAAGCTGAGGCACAGGAAGTTCCATGTCAACATGAGGAAACATTTTTTCACTGTGAGGGCGATGGAACACTGGAACAGGCTGCCCAGGGGGTTGGGGAGTCTCCCTCTCTGGAAATACTCAAAACCCACTTGAGTGCATTCCTGTGTGATCTGCTGTAGGTGATCCTGCTCTGGCAGGGGGCTTGGACTGGATGATCTGTCGAGGTCCCTTGCAGCCCCTGAGATTCTGTGATTTTCTCTAGGGGGTGCATTAAGCTACTTTATTTTGGCATCTGGAATTAGTCACGGAGTGCTTCTTCCTTCCTTTCCCACAGAAGGTATTTCTGAAAGCTTAAGAGACAGGCACTATTTGAAAAGATTGTTTCCTGTTATTGCTCATGTTACCTTTCTTGTTTGTTTGTCTGTTTGATTCTCGGCACGCTGGATATGAATTCACACTGCTGGAACTGCAGCAGCTCAATACAAACGGTATTCAACTATTTTAACAATATTCTGGCTGTGGAAACTTCTTTTAGTTACCTCTTGCTGTGTCCATTTTCTTTGAAAAATGCAAGAGAATGTATCATAGAATCAATAAGGTTGGAAAAGACCTCAGAGATCAGCAAGTCCAACTTATCCCCCAGCACCTCATGACTAACTAAACCATGGCTTCAAGTGCCACATCCAAGCCTTGCTTGAACACCTCCAGGGACAGGGGCACCCCACCTCCCTGGGTAGCACATTCCAATGGCCCAAACAACAGGAAAACTCAGAGCTATGAGTCAGGTCCCACAGAACTTACTGATCATTTCATGTTTCTTTTGGGTTGCACCAAAAAGGAAGGTGCATTAAACAGCAATTTCAAGTCAATGTAGAGAAGTTTGAAAGGATTAACCAGCTGTGTTGATATGAAATGATAGTGAAACCAGCGGATTCTCATTTTCCCCTGTTTTTGGTGACTGACCCCTGCAGATTTCTTCCTTAAAATACACTCCCAGGTTCATTGATCTAGGTATTGACACAGTAAAAAATACATGGAGTGCTACAGTTTGCTGAAGTTAGTATGTTCGGTGGAGAGCACCTCTGCAGAGGTGGAAGAATGAGGTTTCCACATTGCTTCTAAAGTGGGATCAGAAGGAGAGAGCAAAGTGTCAAGGACTGCCCAGTGGCTCAGCATAGAATCATAGAATCAAAAAGGTTGGAAAATATCTCAAAGATCATCAAGTCCAACCTGTCACCCAACACCTCATCACTACTAAACCATGGCTTCAAGTGCCACTTTCAATCCTTTTTTGAACACCTCCAGGGATGGTGACTCCACCACCTCCCCGGGCAGCACATTCCAATGGCTAACAACTCTCTCTGGGAAGAACTTTCTCTCACCTCCAGCCTAAACTTCTCCTGGTGCAGTTTGAGGCTGTGTGCTCTTGTTCTGGTTGCATATAATACTTAGAGCCAAATCTATGGTCTGAGGTTAGGAGATTGGCTTAATCAGTGACTACTCTGAGCTCTTTAGAACAGAATAGAACAGAATAAACCAGGTTGGAAGAGACCTTCAAGATCATCACGTCCAACCTATCAACCAATCCAACCCACCTAAACAACTAAACCATGGTACCAAGCACCCCATCAAGTCTCCTCCCGAAGACCTCCAATGATGGTGACTCCACCACCTCCCCAGGCAGCCCCTTCCAATGGGGAATCACTCTCTCTGTGTAGAACTTCTTCCTAACCTCCAGCCTAAACCTCCCCTGGAACAGCCTGAGACTGTGTCCTCTTGTTCTGGTGCTAGTTGCCTGGGAGAAGAGACCAACCTCTGCCTGGCTACAACCTCCCTTCAGAGAGTTGTAGAGAGCAATAAGGTCTCCCCTGAGTCTCCTCTTCTCCAGGCTAAGCAACCCCAGCTCCCTCAGACTCCCCTCACTAACTTCGTTGCCCTTCTCTGGACACGTTCCAGCAAGTCAACATCCTTCCTAAACTGAGGGGCCCAGAACTGGACACGGGACTCAAGGTGTGGCCTAACCAGTGCAGTGTACAGGGGCAGAATGACCTCCCTGCTCCTGCTGGCCACACTGTTCCTGATGCAGGCCAGGATGCCATTGGTCCTTTCTGGAGTTGTAGTTGGGTCTTGGGTGTTATATTTATCTTTGGTTTAATTATGCTACAATGTTTGCTTTGGGCCTGCAGAACCTCCCTGATGATTGTGTCATTGAAACAGATGCAGAGGTTTCCACCCCAAAAAAATGTATTTTCCCAAGAACTGCCACTTTTTTTTTTTTCCCAGAGTATCATTTAATTAGAGAAAATAGTCAGTAATTAAACTTCCCATCAAATCTGTAGATAGTGACTAAGAAACAACAAAAGCTGTCACCACGGAGCAGCCGAATGCTGCTTGACATTCTCATTTGCTCATGTGAGAGATGTTACAGAAGACATCTTAATGTTTTGAGTCTTTGAATTGCCTAATTTCTGAGGGTTTTTAGTTTCTCTCTGGGCTTTTTTTTTTCCCTCTGGATTGTTGTTGACTGTGGTGTAAAGGTTTTTATTTTGGCTTTCTGCAAATGCTGACTCGATGAGTCATGTTCCTAAGGATTCCACTTGGACCTTGGGAGCAAAACTCCCAAACAGTAGAGTTTGTGCTTGTAAAGCAGCAGTGTGAAGAACAGGAAGCCAATAAAAGTCATTACTGGACTTCAGCAAAGAATATGGTTTTACCTAATTATCAGGCAGCTTTCCCTCTAGGAGATCTTTGGCTTCCAAAGGTGCTGACCTCCCCTTCCTGCAAATCAACTCCGTGCTGATGGGCAGCATAGAGATTGGGGCTTTGCTGATCTGCTCTTCAAGGCAGGTTTTCTAGAACTCTGCTGTTTACATTTTAGAGGGACCCTGATGACTCCCCTTTCATATGTGTTAGTTTGCTTCTGTGGACTGATGTGGCACAGGAGGAAGGTGAGGATAAGCAAAAGGCTGAGCAGCAGCGTGCCAGATGAGAGTAAAACCACAGAATCCCAGAATGGTTGGAGCCTGGAAGGGACCTCTGGAGGTCACTGAGTCCAAACCATCTGCCAATGTGTGACATGCGGGAATGTGTCCAGGAGGGTTTAGAATGTCTCCAGAGAAGGAAACTCTGTGGTCTCTCTGATCATCCTACTCCGCTGCTCCAGCAACCTAACAGTAAAGAAGTCTTCCCCTCATATTTAGATGGAGCATCCTGTGTTCCAGTTTCTGTCCTTTGCCCTTGGGCCTGTCACAGGACAAGATTGAAAGGAGACTGTCCCTTTCTTCAAGATATCCACTCTTAAGGACTGATCAGATGCCCTCTCAGCCTTCTCTTCTCCAGACTAAACAGCTCCTGGTAACTCAGCCTTTCCTCATCAGACAGGTCTTCCAGTCCCTTCACCGTTCTTGGAGCCTGACTCTCTCCAGTTGTTCCCTGTCCCTCCTAAACAGGGGAGCCCAGAATTGGACACAGTACTCCAGATGAGGTCTCACTAGGGCAGAGGAGGTAGCCACAAAATGCCACTAAATCAGAGGAGTTTGTTAGCATACTTGGTGAGTGTTACTCCTTGCTGTGGCTGGGAAGAAATGTCCAGGAGTGAGCGTTGTGTTTGAGTTGCAAGCATGTGGCAATTGCTTTGTAGTTGAGTTCAGGATTTGGTGGCAGATTTTTTGGTTGTGAGTTTGTTGCAATTTCTTTTAGTATTTTATATGAAGAGTTCAGTTAGAAGCAAAACAATATATGCTGTGCACTTTAAATCCTGAAATGTCCTTCTTCAGAGCTCTAACTGTGGCCTCCTACATCAATTAGGCTGCATCCTGAGCACTGCCTTCAGTTTTGAGCCTCCACTACAGGAAAGAGGTGGCAAATAATGTCATGAGAAGGGTGACAAAGGTGATGAAGGGCCTGGAGAACACGTCTGGTGAGGAGCAGCTGAGGGAAGTGGAGTTATTTCATCCAGAGAAGAGGAAGCTGATGGGAGACCTCATTGCTCTCGACAGCTACCTGAAATGAAGATTCTATCTCTTCTATCTGGTATCAGGGGACAGAATTGTGCCCCTGTACTCTGCATTGGTTAGGCCACACCTTGAGTCCTGTGTCCAGTTCTGGGCCCCTCAGTTTAGGAAGGACATTGAGACACTTGAACATGTCCAGAGAAGGGCAACAAGGCTGGTGAGAGGCCTTGAGCACAGCCCTGTGAGGAGAGGCTGAGGGAGCTGGGGTTGCTTAGCCTGGAGAAGAGGAGACTCAGGGGTGACCTCATTGCTCTCTACAACTACCTGAA
Source organism: Picus viridis (assembly GCA_033816785.1). NCBI lineage: Eukaryota > Metazoa > Chordata > Aves > Piciformes > Picidae > Picus > Picus viridis. The sequence goes on along the minus strand of CM066569.1, from coordinate 4,806,994 downwards.
AGGGAGGTTGTAGCCAGGAAGGGGTTGGTCTCTTCTCTCTAGCAACCAGCACCAGAACAAGAGGACACAGTCTCAAGCTGAGTCAGGGGAAATTTAGGCTGGAGGTGAGGAGGAAGTTCTTCAGGGAGAGAGTCATTCATCGTTGGAATGTGCTGCCCAGGGAGGTGGTGGAGTCGCCGTCCCTGGAGGTGTTCAAGAGGGGATTGGATGTGGCACTTGGTGCCATGGTTTAGTCATGAGGTCTGTGGTGACAGGTTGGACTCGATCTTTGAGGTCTCTTCCAACCTTGGTGATACAGTGATACTGTGATACTGTAATAAGAGGAAGTGTTCAGGGGAGGTTTAGGTTAGAGATTAGGTGGTGGAGGTGTTCAAGAAACATATGGACATGGCATTCTGGGGCACAGTTTAATGGCCACGGTGGTGTTAGGTTTCTAATGGACTCACTGCTATTAAAGGTCTCTTCCACCAGAAGCAATTGTATGATTCTGTGTGAGGGATTCTGTGCCTTTTATGTTTTTCACTCACCTTGACTTTCTTGGTATGCCTCTGAACACTTGCCTTTTTTTTATTGCCTTAGTGAGAAGGATAGCTGGTTCATTACAGTGTCTTCCTCAAAAGCAATATCCATCATGGTTTTACTGCTGAGAGAGAAGGAGGTATCCCCCTTACTTAGAAATATTTCTTCAGCTGGTTCTTGAATCACCATTATTAGTGAGACTGAATGTGCAGAGTGTTGGTTTGTTGTGTTTTCATTTCTGTGAGATGTAAAATTCTGGAAATTTTAATTCTGAGACTCCAAGGGATTTGTGTGTCCCCCCCCCAAGACAGTGAATGAAATTCTCTCAATTAGAGTCATAATTTTTTTTTCAGTTGGAAGATTATAAAACCCAACTGTCAGCCTAACACCACCATGGCCATTAAACCACATCCCATGTTTCTTGAACACCTTCAGGCATGGTGACTCCATCCTAATGCCTGACCACACTTGAAAGAAAGACATTTTTCCTAACATCCAATATAAACCTCCCCGACACAATTTCAGGCCATTTCCTGTTGTTCTATCACCTGGCACTAGAGAGAAGAGGCCAATCCCCACCTCACAACACCCTACTTTTAGGTAGTAGTAGAGAGCAAGATGCTCTGTAGGATCTTTGAAAAATTGTATCCCTTTTTCTTCTGAATCATAGAATAGAAACATAGAATTGTCAGGGCTGGAAGGGACCTCAAGGATCATCTAGTTCCAAGCCCCATGCCGTGCGCAGGGACACCTCAAACCAGATCAGGATGCTCAGAGCCACATCCAACATGGTCTTAAAAACCTCCAGGGATGAGGCTTCCACCACCTCCCTGGGCAACCTGTGCCAGTGTCTCACCACCCTCATGGGGAAGAACTTCTTCCTAGTATCCAATCTGAATCTACCCACCTCTAGTTTTGTTCCATTAACCCCCTAGTCCTATTACCACCTATTACTTTGATCCTTCCTTCTTAATGAAGAAAGTTGTCCCAAGATAGAAAGAAACTGCAGACAGTTAAAACTGATTCTTTTAATTGTCGTGTGTGGACTAGTGTCTGTTCTGCTTGACAGTCCATGTGATTTAGACCTTCCAGTCTACAGGAATGAAATCACTTAAAGGATGAAGCATAATTTTACTTCATGGGTACTGTGGTCATAGAGTCACAGAATGGGAGGGATTGGAAGGGACCTTTAGAAATTATCCTGTCCAACCTCCCTGCCAAAGCAGGATCATCTAGGTCAGGACACACATGAGCAGGTGGATTTGAAAAGTCTCCAGAGAAAGACATTCCCCAATGTCTCTGGGCAGCCTGTTCCAGGGCTCCAACACCCTCAAGGCAAAGAAACTTTTATTCATGCTGAGGTGGAACTTCCTGTGCTCCAGTTTGTGTCTGTTGCCCCTTGTCCGATCACTGGCCCTAGAGGAAAGAGACTGGATCCTTCTTCTTGACCCCCACCCTTAATGTATTTGCAGCATTGACCAGATCCCTTCTCAGCCTTCTCTTCTCCAGACCTTAGGTCTCTCAGCCTTTCCTCATCAGACAAAGGTTCTATTCCATTAATCATCCTCATAGTACTCCACTGAATTCTCTTCAGGACTTCCCCGTCTCTCTTGAACTGGGGAGCCCAGAACTGGACACAGTATTCCAGGTGCAGTCTCACTAGAGTGTGCTGTAACGTCATCATATCAATTTGACAGACCAAAGTATCTGTGTTGGCAGCTGACTACTCATTCCTATTCTCTCCAGAAGGTACTGTACTTGCCAGAGTTGTCCAGAAAGGTCATGGTCTGACAGCCTCAAGCCATTTCTCTTATCAATAATTCACCTCAATGCAGAAGCAGTTGTTCATTTCTGTCTTCATTTTCCCTTTAGGACTTCAGCTAAAAGCCAGATATTTTATGCAATTGTTTCTGCCGAGCTTCTTATCAGTGGAAAGAGGGGATTATCATACCCTGATGTGGTAACATTTACTCTAAAATTTCGCAGAATCACCAAGGTTGGAAGAGACCTCAAAAAACATCAAGTCCAACCTGTCACCACAGACCTCATGACTAAACCATGGCGCCAAGTGGCACATCCAATCCCCTCTTGAACACCTCCAGGGATGGTGACTCCACCACCTCCCTGAGCAGCACATTCCAATGACTAACAACTCCCTCTGGGAAGAACTTTCTCCTCACCTCGAGCCTAAACTTCCCCTGGAACAGCTTGAGACTGTGTCCTCTTGTTCTGTTGCTGGTTGCCTCAAGCTGCACCAGGGGAAGTTTAGGCTCGAGGTGAGGAGAAAGTTCTTCACCGAGAGAGTGATTTGCCATTGGAATGTGCTGCCCAGGGAGATGGTGGAGTCACCGTCCCTGGAGGTGTTCAAGAGGGGATTGGATGTGGCACTTGGTGCCATGGTCTAGTCGTGAGGTTTGTGGTTACAGTTTGGACTCGATGATCTTTGAGGTCTCTTCCAACCTTGGTAATACTGTGACTGTGGTTGCCTGGAAGAGAGACCAACCCCCTCCTGGCTACAACCTCCCTTCAGGTAGTTGTAGAGAACAATAAGGTCTGCCCTGAGCCTCCTCTTCTCCAGGCTAAACAACCCCAGCTCCCTCAGCCTCTCCTCACAGGGCTTGTGCTCCAGACCCCTCCCCAGCCTCCTTGCCCTTATTTATTTCTAACATTCCAAGGGATAGTTTTTCTAAAAAAGAAATTGAATGAAAGAAGCTAAACCAGCAGGTTCTCTGAAAAGCAGTATCCCTCTTTCATCTGAGTCCATGTTACATCATGTTTACACTGTAATCATCATTTGGCCTTCCTCATTTATCTGATTTCCTTCTTCCCCCCATCCCCCATCAATCTGCATAAGTCACAAAATTAAACATAATAATAATAAAACCCAAAACCCTTTTAACTGAATTAGATCAGGACCTTTCTGGTGCATAGAAATTAACCCCAAACCCAGCATTAATAGTGTCTTATTTTGATATCAATAATGTGAAGAGCTGAAATATTGATCCTCCTACCTTATCCAAGAGTTCATCTGCTAAGCCAATTGGCCCACTTGTTACATGGTATTGGAAATAATTGAAATCTTCTTATTAATAAGAGGAATGCAATTAGGAGAAATAATTGTGTAACATTAAGTAGTGAACTAATGGACACAGAATTTTAAAGACACTATAGATCATAAGATCACAGTTGGAAGGGACCCATAAAGATCATCAAGTCCAATTCCCTGCTCCTTGCAGAACTACCTAAAATATAAGCTTGTAAGAGCATGCCCAGACATGCCTTGCACTCTGACAGACTTGATGCTGTCACCACTTCCCTAGACAACCTGCTCTGGTGACAGACCACCTCCTCAGTGAAGAACCTTTTCCTAATTTTGGGTTGGAACTCCTCTAATGCAGTTTCATACCATTTCCTGCTGTGCCCTATTGCTGCTCACCACATAGAGGAGATCAGCAACTTCCCTCTGCTGCCCTCCTTGAGGAACTTAGAATCACAGAATCATAGAATCAATAAGGTTGGAAAAGACCTCAAAGATCATCAAGTCCAACCTGTCACCCAACACCTCATGACTACTAAACCGTGGCACCAAGTGCCACATCCAATCCCCTCTTGAACACCTCCAGGGATGGTGACTCCACCACCTCCCTGGGCAGCACATTCCAATGGCCAATTACTGTTTCTGTGAAGAACTTTCTCCTCACCTCCAGCCTAATCTTCCCCTGGTACAGTATTTTTTTTCTAATGTGATAAATGCAAAATGTGGAGCTCTTTAACAAAGGTGGCATTGATGTTCTCCTTCCAGTGGAGTTGTTTGGTTTATTGTTTCTTTTTGGGGTTTAATCACTGCTCTGACATCAGTCCATAAAGACTAGGAATCCAGAGTCACACAAAATCACCAAGGTTGGAAGACACCTCAAAGAGCATCAAGTCCAACCTGTCACCACAGACCTCATGACTAAACCATGGCACCAAGTGCCACGTCCAATCCCCTCTTGAACACTTCCAGGGATGGTGACTCCACCACCTCCCTGGGCAACACATTCCAATGACGAATGACTCTCTCTGGGAAGAACTTTCTCCTCACCTCCTGCCTAAACTTCCCCTGGCACAGCTTGAGACTATGTCCTCTTTTCTGGTGCTGGTTGCCTGGGAGAAGAGACCAACCCCCACCTGGCTACAACCACCTTATAGGTAGTTGTAGAGAGCAATGAGGTCTCCCTGAGCCTCCTCTTCTCCAGGCTAAGCAACCCCAGCTCCCTCAGCCTCTCCTCCCAGGGTTGTGCTCAAGGCCTCTCCCCAGCCTCATTGCCCTTCTCTGGACACGTTCAAGTGTCTCAATGTCCTTCCTGAACTGAGGGGCACAGAACTGGAGGTGATTAGCCTAGCTTTCCACAGCCTTCCTGAGTTGAAATATCCTTGCAGCTACTTGGCCCATCCTTTAGCCTCATGAAAGCTGTTGTTCTCACCACCTGGTCCTTTATTTCCCTCTCAATGACTTTTAAAGTGTTTTCCATAAGCTGAAAAAGTAGCAGCAGGAAATGAGAGAAAACTGCCTCAGAATAATGGCTGTGGGCATACTCCTGGGAAATGCAAGGTATAGGTTTAAATCCTCTCAATTAATTGTGTGGCTCCCAGCCCTTGATGAGTAACTGACTGAAAAAATCAGAAAAACCTTGCTTTAAAACGTTGCCAATAATAGAGGAAGGTGAATGTCATTTGTGGTTTCAGCAATGAAAACTTTACCTGAATTTATGAACAGATGATTTAGCTCTTTGTGTCTGAGGGCCACAACGATGGTCAGAGGGTTGATGTATATCTCCTGTGGGGACAGGCTGGAAGAACTGGGGCTGTTCAGCCTGGAGAAGGGAAGTCTCTGGGTAGACCTTATAGCTGCATTTCAACATCTGAAGGGGATCTAAAGGAAGGCTGGAGAGGGACTGCTAAGAAGGAATTGTAGGGCAATGATATGAAACTGGAGCAGGGTAGATTTAAGTTCCTGCCTCAGCCTGCTTTCAGCACCAGAACAAGAGGACACAGTCCCAAGCTGTGCCAGGGGAGGTTTAGGCTGGATGTTAGGAAGAAGTTCTTCCCAGAAAGAGAGATTGGCCATTGTGGGATGTGCTGCCCAGCGAGGTGGTGGAGTCACCATCACTGGAGGTGTTTAGGAAGAGGCTGGATGAGACACTTGGCACCGTTGATTAGATGGTGTTGGGTGATAGGTTGGACTCAATGATCTCTTTTCCAACCTGGTTAAATCTATCCTATTCTATTCTAAAATAGATGAAATACTGTTTAGCACAGCACTATTACCCATTGATGGAAAGACTGAATTTAACTGACACTCTCAAGGTCAGAGAAGGACTGTGACAGAACTGTACCAAGATCTTCCAAATCCCAGCCTAGTGTGCCTGAGCCAGAAGGTGATTCTCCAAATCATGCAGAACATCACCATTTATTTTCATATCAAGTGCTCTCTTTCATGCTGGTAGTTCTCCAGCACCTTTTTGCATGGCTTTCCATCTCTGCCACAGAGCTTTCCTCCTCTAGGTGCTATTCTGGCAACACAACAGCTATTCAAGTTAGCCATGTGCATCTGCACTCTGTGAAAGCAGCTTTCAAATGGGAAAGCTTTTGATAATAATCACCTCTACCCACCCAGTCCTGCACAGTTTTATTGTTGTTTATTTATGTATTTTAATATGATCACAGAAGGCATCAGGTTGGAAGGGATCCTCAAAAGCCAACTTGTCCAACCCCTGCAGTGAGAAGCGACACCTCCAACTACATCAGGTTGCTCAGGGCCCCATCAGGTTTGACCTTGAATTTCTTCAAGGATCCACCACCTCTCTGGAAAATTTGTTCCAGTGTTCCACCACTGTCACAGCAAAGAACTCCCTCCTAATGTCCAACCTCAACCCTGCTCCAGTTTAAAAACATTGCCCCTCTTCCCATCAGTACAAACCTTTCTACACAGTAGCTCCCAAGTTTTCTTGTAGATCCCCTTCAGATACTGAAATGCTGCCATAAGGTCTCCCTGGAGCTTTCTTTTCTCCAGGCCTAACAGACCCAACTCTCTCAGCCAATCCTGGATTAGAGGTGCTCCAGCCCTCTAATGGGCCTGTTCCAATACATCCATGCCCTTCCTATATTGAGGTCTCCAGAGCTGGACTCAGTATTTCAGGTGAGGTCTCACCAGAGCAGTGCAGAGTAGCAGAATCTCCCCTACCCATTGGCCATGCTACTTTTGATGCAGTCCAATGTATAGTTTGCCTTCACCTCTCCTGTCCTTTTTCTTTGCTTTCTACTGGAGTGTCAAAGTTTGGGCAAGGACAAAATTTTGGGGGACAAATTAAAAAAATATCAGAAAAATACTCTGTAATTGTTGTGAGTAGATTGTACTATGTGATGCCCTTCTGAAATCTTCCTTCCATGCCCATGTGAATAACAGCCAGCAGTGTGCTCATGTGGTCACAAAGGCCAACAGCATCTGTGCCAGGGTCAGAAATAGTGTGGCCAGCAGGAGCAGGGAAGTGATTGTGCTCTGGGATTGGGCACAGGTGAGGCCACAGCTCAAATACTGGGTTCAGTTTTGGGCTTCTTACTACAAGAAGGACATTAAGGTGCTGGAGCGTGTCTGGAGGAGGGCAAGAAAGATGGTGAAGGGTGTGGAGAACAGGTCTGGTGAGGAGCAGCTGAGAGAAGGGAAATAGTTTAGTCTGGAGAAGGGAAGGCTAAGGGGAGACCTCATTGCTCCCTGCAACTCCCTGAAAGGAGGTTGGAGTGAGGTGGGGGTTGGTCTCTTCTCCCTAATATCAGATGACAGAATGAGTGGAAATGGCCTGAAATTGTGCTGGGGGAGGTTTAAGTTGGACATTAGGAGATATTTCCAGCAAGAGTGGTCAGGCATTGTGACAGGCCACCCAGAGAGGTGGCAAAGTCACTGTCCCTGGAGGCATTGAAGAAATGTGTGGCCCTGGCACTTTGGGACATGGTTTAATGGCCATGGAGGTGTTAGGTTGATGGTGGGACTTGATGACCATTGAGGTCTTTTTCAACCAAAATTATTCTATGTCTCTACAATACTCCAAAAACACAAAACCAGAGCAAGACAGAGCAATTATATTGTTTAGCAATTGATTTCCTTTTCATTCAGACACTCATAGAATGGTCCAGGCCAGAAGGGACCTCCGAAGGTCATCTTATCCATCCTCCCTGCAGTCAGCAGGGATATCTCCAACTAGACCAGGCTGCCCAGGGTCTCATCAAGTTTTACCTTGAATATATCCAGGGAAGGGGGCTCAACCACCTCCCAGGGCAACCTGGAACAGAAATCAGTACTGTTCCAGTGTTCCTCCACCCTCACAGTGAAGAACTTCTTCCTGAAATCCAATTTAAATCTGCCCTTCTCTAGTTTGAAGCCATTGCCCCTCATCCTGTCACTGCAGGCTCCTGTAAACAGTCTCTCCACATCCTCCTTGTAGGTCCCCTTCAGGTACTGGAAGGCTGCTATTAGGTCTCCCCAGAGCCTCCTCTTCAAGCTGAACAACCCCAGCTCCCTCAGCCTGTCCTCATTGCAGAGGTGCTCCAACCCCCTGATCATTTTTGTGGCCCTCCTCTGGACCCTCTCCACCAGGTCCTTCCCTATATTGAGGGTTCCAGACCTGTACACAGTACTCCAGGTGAAGATTCCCCATAGCAGTCTACAGTGGTAGAATCCCCTCTCTGGATCTGCTGGCAATGCACCTTTAGATGCAGCCCAGGTGTTGCACATATTCAGAGAGTGAACATGGTGTTTACCTTTATTATTAAGATGCTGAAACCAGGCAGCATTAGTGCCAGAATATGTTTCCAAACTAGAGATGAAGTTATCAGAGAAAAAAAATAAACCAGGGGCATTTCATCCTGCCTTCTGTATCCCATTCTCCCAAACAGAGGGGCTTTATTTACCCTTTCCACAGGGAGAATGAACGCTTACAAGTGTGAGATGCACAGAATTCAAGCATCGTGCAGCACAAATCTTCTTGAAATCAATACTGAAATTAGCAGTATTATTTCCATGTAAAACCATGGGCAGCTGTGAAATAGCATTTGCTAATCAAATATTAAATGGCCCATCTTTCTTATGAGGAAGGGACAGATGCTTGTTTAAAACAAGTCTAGTGGCAACTTGCAGAGATAACAGAACTATTGCTTGGACAATTTGCAGGGAAGGCTGAAGTAATGAATTTAATTGATTTGCCTGCTGCTGGCTTAACAAATATTTCTCTTCCTGTCCTGTAAATGTTGTTTTCTGCCTAGGAAGGAAAGCCTCAAAAATGGACATAGGTAATCTGGACAGGAACAAGATCTATTACATTCAATCAGAATTTAAAAGAAAATAAATAACTAAATAAATAAATTGGAATGGAATGGAATGGAATGGAATGGAATGGAATGGAATGGAATGGAATGGAATGGAATGGAATGGAATGGAATGGAATGGAATGGAATGGAATGAAAGAATGGAATGGAATGGAATGGAATGGAATGGAATGGAATGGAATGGAATGGAATGGAATGGAATAGAAAGAATGGAATGGAATGGAATGGAATGGAATGGAATGGAATGGAATGGAATGGAATGGAATGGAATGGAATGGAATGGAATGGAATAGAATAGACCAGACCAGGTTGGAAGAGACCTTCAAGACCATCACGTCCAACCTATTATCCAACACCACCTAATCAACTAAACCATGGCACCAAGCACCCCATCAAGTCTCCTCCTGAACACCTCCAGTGATGGTGACTCCACCACCTCCCCAGGCAGCCCCTTCCAATGGGCAATCACTCTCTCTGTGTAGAACTTCTTCCTAACCTCCAGCCTAAACTTCCCCTGGTGCAGCCTGAGACTGTGTCCTCTTGTTCTGGTTGCCTGAGGGAAGAGACCAACCCCCACTTAGCTACAACCACCCTTCAGGTAGTTGTAGAGAGCAATAAGGTCTCCCCTGAGCCTCCTCTTCTCCAGGCTAAGCAACCCCAGCTCCCCCAGCCTCTCCTCATAGGGCTTGTGTTCCAAACCCCTCACCAACTTTGTTGCCCTTCTCTGGACATGTTCCAGCAAGTCAACATCCTTCCTAATCTGAGGGGCCCAGAACTGGACACAGGACTCAAGGTGTGGCCCAGCCAGTGCTGAGTACAGGGGCAGAATGACCTCCCTGCTCCTGCTGGCCACACTGTTCCTGATACAGGCCAGGATGCCATTGGCCCCCTTGGCCGCCTGGGCACACTGCAGGCTCATGTGGTGCTTTAGTAGTTTCTATGCTTCTTGTTTGGGGGACATGTGTCCAAAAGCAACATTTTGTCAATCAGTGTGATCTTGAAAAAAATTTGATTTCTTTTTTTATGTTTAAAAAAATGGTTTTTTGTAGGTGATATTTTGCTTTTACTAGAATTGATTTAGGAAGAAAGGGGAGAGGGTTTTCAGAGGTGTTTTAAAAATAGCAGAACCAGGAGCTGTGTGTGGTGCTGGGGAAAAGACTTTAGTCCAGTTATATCACCAGGAAGAGATAAGAAAACAGAGGAAATTTTGGTCATCTGGCTGTCCTCCCCAGCTCTGGCCTGCTAGTGACACTGTTACACCAGGGACAGGGCCCTGCATGGGAATGGAGATGGCAAGGGGAAGCGGTGCCGCCACCCACTGCACTGACAGGAGAGGAAAGGACTGGTCTGCGTGGGATGCATACCAAAAACGTGGCCAGAACTCTGCTATTCCAACAAAACAGGCTACAGATCTGGGCTTAGGAAAATTAATCAAGGTAGCATATGGAAATTTGCTGTGAGGCTGAGGCTGGGGGTAATCCCAGTTGTAGATTAACCACGAGACCGCTCAGGACCTGGTTTTCTCGCCCTTCGCAGCAGTGATGCACACTCAGACCTTTCCTTTGTGGATGTGATAATAAAATTGTGTTTTATTTTTCTGGAAAGAAGAAAAGTCCTCATGGCTTTGATGGATTTGATCTCTGCTTTAATCTGTCAAGGAGCCCTGACTTTAGTCAAGGGTAGCATTGCCCTTAGAGGGATTTTTATGCAGGGTTTTGCAGTCCTGCCTTTCACTCGGTGTCCCACTCACCTCTGAAGAGCAGTTTAGCTTTTAGCATTTATTAGATTTCAAGTATCCAATCCACAGCACACATGAACACTCACTTTTCCTGAAGAGCACTCTTTCAAGGTAATCATGATGGTCAAGCTAGTCTCAAACTCACAAAGTATGCAGCACTCCTCTAGTATTGTGTCCAGTTTTGGGTCCCTCACTAGAAGAAAGACATTGAGTTGCTGGAGTGTGTCCAGAGAAGGGCAACAAAGCTGGTGAAGGGTCTGGAGAACAGTCTTATGAGAAGTAGCTAAGAGAACTGGGGTTGTTTAGTCTGGAGCTTGTGCTTGAGGCCTCTCCCCAGCCTCATTGCCCTTCTCCGGACACATTCAAGAGTCTCAATGTCCTTCTTAAATTGAGGGGCCCAGAACTGGACACAGGACTCAAAGTGTGGCCTAACCAGTGCTGAGTACAGGGGCACAATGACTTCCCTGCTCCTGCTGGCCAGGATGCCATTGGCCACCTGGGCAAAGTAGTAGTCACCCTTTATGTACTGGTCCAAGGTAATGAGGTCTTCCCTGAGCTTTCTTTTCTCAAGGCTGAACAAATCCAGTCCTCTCAGCATTCCTGCATATGGCAGGTCTGCCAGCTGAACATTCTCATGGCCCTTCTCTGGACTATGCAAACCACGAGTATGCTAGCAGATATTTGCTAGCCACTGTGACTTGAACTAATTGAAGTTAGCTGGTAACTACTGAACCTTCTGTTCTTTTTGTGCCACAGTAAGGCTTCATTAGGAGAGATAGCAACTGTCCTCAGAGAAAATAGATGCTCTCCTCCACTGCTAACGAACTGACCTTCACATTTCTGTGCTGCTCATTAGACATCGTTCTACAATTTCTATTTCTCAGTGTTGCCATTTTTGTTATTGACAGGATTTCTGCTCCTGTAGTCTTCCCCTACTCCTAAGCAGCAGCTAGTTCATAATCACTGTCTTTTTAACCTTTGGTGAGAATAGGTTGGTAAGCTGCCTCTAGAGTGATTTGCTCTTCAGGGGGGACTGCTGGAGAGTTGTTCTGAAGAGACAAGTAACAGTCCTTGGCCAAGTATGAAGTCTCTGCTTTCCTGAGTCTAAGCCTACTCAAGTTGTGTTTCCCTCTGGTTCACATACTGCACTTTATTGACCAATTTAGTAACATGTTCCTTCCTTCCATGTCTTTTTTACGTGATGCTCTGGTTGCATGTGTCTGTTGAGGGTTGATGCTACATATCTGATCTGTGTGGCCTGCTCCAGGATGAACCTGTTTAGCAGGTGGTGATCTCCAGGTGTTCCTTCCAACCCCTACCATCCGTGATTCCAAGTATCAACTGAGTTTGTGACCTTTAAGCCACTAGCTGATTGGTGTCATTCTCAGCACTATAGCTCAAGATCTCAGTGTTTCTGTTATGTCTTGTTTTAGCAGCTTCTGGTTTAGGTTGTTCACTTTTGACAAGAGAGCAGCTGGAGGAATTATTTCATTTATTTTAGCATGAAGTTGTTTCAGCCAGTTTCTGAATCCTATCAGGGTGTCAACAGTGTTCAGCATCATGTTAACAGGTGACTAACAGAATCATTCAAATGTACTTATTCTCCACAGTGCTATTTCATCCACACAATAATGCAACCTTTCTTCTCAGTGTCTTCCTTCTCATGTGCTGAAGGATTCCCCTGCTTTCCAAAACTAGTCTGAAACCACACAAGAAGAAATAGGTGATGGTACAAAAAAAAAGCTATTAAAACAATGGACAATTCACAGCAGGAATATTATAGGCAAAGGGGCTGATAGGAAAGCTCAGAGGGACTTTTGGTAAGGGCATGTGGTGATAGGACAAGGGGAAATGGTTTTAAACTAGAGTGGGGTAGATTTAGGTTAGACAATAGGAAGAAGCACTTTACTGTGAGGGGGGTGAGACACTGGAATGGTTTACCCAGAGAAGCTGTGGATACCTCATCCCTGGAAGAAGCCTGGAACCCAGGCTGGATGAGGCTTTGGACAGTCTGGTCTAGTGGTAAGTGTCCCTGCCCACAGCAGAGAATTTGAACTAGAGGGTCTTTAAGGTCCCTTCTACCTCAAGCTATTCTAGGACACATGGACTTCAGGGCTGGCACTAGTAATTGATCTTGCAGCAGTAATTTTAATCTTTGGGCAGGTCCAGCTCGATTCACTGGCATAGCCTGAAACCACCACAGTCTTGAACTCATCACAATCCAGACAAATTATTTGTTACCAGCAAGGGAAATCTTCATGGGGTAAGGACTGAAGAAGTAAGCTCTTTGAGACAGGTCTTATTTCTTCCTGTATCTTCTGGGATGTATCTGCTTTCTTCAACAGTGCATACATTAAAATGTCTGTAGAATTTGCCACGTGACTTTCTCAGGCTTCTGCTAGCAAATGGTCTGTAATGTGCCTCATGCTGCTTTGCCTTTTAAAAAGAAATTAAACAAACAAACAAACAAACAAACAGAAAAGTAAGTATTTTGAACTGACTTTGATCCCATAGCCTCAAATGTTTAGAGCAAAATCTTGCCAGGATATTTAGGACACAGATTTACTGTCTGTGCATGCTATCTGTAATGACCCAGTAGACTAGAACATCTCCAGAAGACCAGTCACAATCTATCAAGTCAATGATCTGTGAAATACAAATCCTCTGTGGAAGCTGTTATGGGCCATTAGGTAAATAATAATACCTATTTTATAAACTCTATATTAACTTTATATTTATTGCAGGAGATCAAATTGGGGTGATGAAATAAAAATCAGCCTGAGCCTCCAACTAGAACTTAAACTTCCCTGACAGTGGGAAAAAAAACCCTGCAATTTGAATTTGTCACACCATTCTTTTCATAAGCATCTATTGCAAGATGGTGTGCAATTGGTATGAAGTGGCAGAGTACCCAAACAGCCTGTTCCCATAGCTTTTTCCACCTAATTTGGAAAGCAGAATCTTTGTCTAAGCTGGTTTGGATAAGTTAAAATAGGCCTCAGCTGAACTGAAGGAGAAACTACTTGAAATGTGCAACGAGGCTGGAGAGAGTCTCGAGAACAAGCCCTATGAAGAGAGGCTGAGGGAGCTGGAGTTGCTTAGCCTGGAGAAAAGGAGGCTCAGGGGAGACCTTATTGCTGTCTACAACTACCTGAAGGGAGGTTGTAGCCAAGAAGGGGCTGGTCTCTTCTCCCAGGCAACCAGCACCACAACAAGAGGACACAGTCTCAAGCTGTGCCAGGCAAAGTTCAGGCTTAAGGTGAGGAGAAAGTTCTTCCCAGAGAGAGTTGTTAGCCATTGGAATGTGCTGCCCAGGGAGGTGGTGGAGTCACCATCCCTGGAGGGGTGCAAGAGGGGATTGGACGTGGCACTTGGTGCCATGGTTTAGTCATGATGTCTGTGATGACAGGTTGGACTTGATGCTCTTTGAAGTCTTTTCCAACCTTGATGATTCTGTGATTCTGTGAAAATTCCAATATAAAGCAATTAACAAAAGTAATTGCTCTGAATTCTGCCTTGAGCTCCCTGGAAGGCCTTCATTTGGAGAGTTTCATTCCAAATGCTGTATCAGAGCGTTTCAAGATATTGAATGTGGGTTTTGCCCCCGAGGTACAGGGCAGGACTCTGATCCCTATGTTTTAAGAAGAATCTGAATTGCTGAAGTTAGAATTCATCATAGAGACGTTAGATGCTGAGCCAAAGGGACTCTCTTTATAGTCTTGGAAGGAGGGAAATAATCCCCATTGTCAGGGTTCAGCCTAATTGCAATGTCTGGTGTCCGAAGCCGCCTTCATGTTTCTGTTGAGAGCTGTGCTTGAGCTGTCAATGCTTCTTGTCTTTAATCTGTTCATCTAGGCTGCATTCCTGGTAAATTGGTTTCTACTTGTGGCTATGATTCCTTGGCAGATCCAGTTGTTTTAGTATGGAAAGCCTCCAGAGTATGACCCAATACACAGAGAACGATAGGGGTTGGAAGGGAACGCCTGCCAAAGCAGGATCACCTAGAGCAGGCCACACAGAAATACATCCAGGTGGGTTTTAAAGGTCTCCAGAGAAGCAGACTCCACAACCTCTCTGGACAGCCCAGTCCACTGTTCCAGCACCCTCACAGGAAGGAAGTAAGTTTTTCCTTGTGGATACAAACTGGAACACCCCTATCATTCTGTGATTCCAGAAGAATGGAGTCCAGCAGAAAATCATCAATGGAGTTGTGCATGGCTGTCTGTTGAGACCTGTGGTGGTCAATACATTCATAGAAGACACAGAAAAGAGGCTGAATGGTGGTGATTACACAAAGGTTTGCAAGGACAAGGGTAAACTGAACAATTGATTAGATAGTGTTGGGACTCGATGATCTCAAAGGTCTTTTCCAACCTGGTCTATTCTATTCTATTCCATTCCATTATTCCATTCCATTCCATTCCATTCCATTCCATTCCATTCCATTCCATTCCATTCCATTCCATTCAATCATCTGCCACTCCAAACTGGAGAAAGAGCTTGCAAGAATGAAAGACTGGGCAATAAAATTGCAGATTAAATGTAAGGTACATTGTGAAGGGATATACTTAGGAAAGACAGTCTAGATTCATGCATGAAATGGTAGCCTTTGAGCTGACCATTACCATTCACAAATAGAATCATAGAATCAATAAGGTTGGAAAAGACCTCAAAGATCATCAAGTCCAACCTGCCACCCAAGACCTCATGACTAATTAAACCATGGCACCAAGTGCCACGTCCAATTCCCTCTTGAACACCTCCAGGGATGGTGACTCCACCACCTCCCTGGGCAGCACATTCCAATGGCTAACAACTCTCTCAGTGAAGAACTTTCTCCTCACCTCCAGCCTAACCTTCCCCTGGCACAGCTTGAGACTGTGTCCTCTTGTTCTGGTGCTGGTTGCCTGGGAGAAAAGACCAACCCCACCTGGCTACAACCTCCCTTCAGGTAGTTGTAGACAGCATTAAGACCTTGGGTTGTGATACTTCTGTTTTTCCTGCTGTGTAAATGTTTGGTGGGGTGGGGTGTTTCTTTTGGGGGACAATTAATTCTTTCTGTAGTCTTTTCATGAACATATCAGATGGTTTTGCCAGTTGGAAAAATAAATCATCACATCTTTCCATCCACAGTGGATAATTAGCAGCATGTAACTTGGATTCCATTTAGAACATGACTGATTACAACTGAAATTGTGTAGCATGACTCATTAGATCTCCCCTCATTCTGTACCTAAGTCGTGCCACTGTAATCTCTAATGGTAAAAGGAGGAATGACTGATTTCATGCTCTTGGCAAGCAGAAGCTGCAGTTTTCTAATATAGTTACACTAAGGAAATTGACAGATTTCTCATGTATTGACTTTTCACACCTTTCATTCAAAGCATTCTTGCTGCCCTTTAATTGATTTCCCCCTCCAGCTTCATAGAGTCACAGAACGCTGTGGGTTGGAAGGGACTTTTAATGTCATCTAGGTCCAGCCCCCGTGCTTTAGGTAGAGACACCTTCCACCAGGCCATGCTGTTCAAGGCCTGGTTCAACCTGGCTTGAACAGCACATCCACAGCCTCTCTGGGCAACCAGGTCCAGTGTCTCACCACCCTCACTGTAAAGAATTTCTTTCTAATATCTAGTCTAAATCTCTCCTTCTTAAGCTTCAATCCATTCCCCCTTGTCCTTTCACTACAAGCCCTTGTAAAATGTCCCTTCCTGGCTTTCTTGTAAGCCCCTTCAGGTACTGGATGGTCTTTGCAGAGCCTTCTCTTCTCCAGGCTGAACAGCCCCAACTCTCTCAGCCTGTCCCTGTAGGAGAGATGCTCCAGACCTCTGATAGTCTTCATGACCTCCTCTGGACCCTCTCCAACAGGTTCATTTCCTTTTTGTGTTGGGGACACCAGAAGTGGATGAAGTACTCTGTGTGGGAATTCTCACCAGAGCAGACGGGCAGAATAGCTTCCTTCATTCTTCTGGTCACACTTCTTTTGGTGACACTCCTTTCTTACAGTCCTGTCTCCCACCAGCAAAGCCAGACAAATCAACATTGACAAACCTCACACTTTGAGTACCGGATTAAGAGGAGCTACTGCTGCAGGTGCTGTGTTGAAATAAGGCTGGTAAATGTTAGGGGGTGATGTGTTTTCTCAATCTAGAGCTTGAAGAACTAAAACTACAGATAACAGAATTCCACAGAATCATTTTGGTTGCAAAATTCAATCTTCCAGTCCAACCTTTATCCAACCTTTATCTAACTCTGTCAAGTGTTGTGCCAAGCCCTGTCTCTCATCATTACATCTCTGCCTCTTTTAAAACCCTGCAGGCATAGGGATTCAATGACCTCTTCCAGAGTTTTGGCAACCCCTTTCAGTGAAAAAGTTTCTTCTCATAATCAACTGAAACCTGTCCTGGTGCAACTTGATGCCATTGTCTCTTGTCCTACCTCTTGTTCCTTGGGGGAAGAGACTGTCCTGGTGGACAGTAACTTATTAATGGAACAGTAATGTGCCCATGGGGCCAAGAAGGCCTATAGTATCCTGGGGTGCATTAAGAACAACAGCAGATCAAGGGAAGTTCTCTTTGTGCTCTACTCTGCCCTAGTGAGAATACATCTGGAATGTTATGTCCTGTTCTAGGCTCCCCAGTTAAAGAGGGACAGGGATCTAGTGGAAAAAGTCTGGTGGAAGCTACTATGATGATGAACAGACTGGAACATCTGTCTGATGAGGAAATACTGAGAGACCTGGGACTGTTTAGTCTGGGGAAGAGAAGGCTGAGATGAACCTGGAACACAGGAAGTTCTGCCTCAACATGAGAAAAAAAATCTTTACTGTAAAGGTGCTGGAGCCCTGGAGCAGGCTGCCCAGAGAGGTTGTGGAGTCTCCTTCTCTGGCGACTTTCAAGACCCATCTGGATACATTCCTGTGTGATCTGCCCTAGGTGAACCTGTTTTGACAAGAGGGTTGGAATCAATGGCCTTCAGAGCTCCCTTCCAATCCCTGTGATTCTACGATTCAGGCATTCATAGTGAGTTTGTATGGTTCTGCATTGAATCACGGAATCATAGAATCAATAAGGTTGGAAAAGACCTCAAGGATCATTAAGTCCAAGCTGCCACCCAAGACCTCATGACTACTAAACCATGGCTTCAAGTGCCACATCCAGTCCCCTCTTGAACACCTCCAGGGATGGTGACTCCACCACCTCCCTGGGCAGCACATTCCAATGGCTAACAACTCTCTCTGGGAAGAACTTTCTCCTCGTTTCGAGCCTAAACTTCCCCTGGCGCAGCTTGAGACTGTGTCCTGTTGTTCCTCTTGTTGGTTTCCAAGAATCAGGATGGCAACTGTCACCATAATCCTTTAAACATTTTGATGCATATTTAACTTACTCAGTTCTTTGTATCTCATTAGCACAATAAAGCAGTTCAAGTAATTAAAAAATGAACATTGATTTGTGTGCAAATTTTGCACATCATCCAATCTGTATTAGAAGCAGAAAAACAGCCAAATTCTATTAGTGTGCTGAACATACTTAGGCAACAGAAGCAATGAGAATTAAGCAGATGAATATTTAACAGCAACATCATCAACTTTTACAGCATCTACATGATGTAGTTAATATGCTAATATTTCGAGCTCCTGTAAGCATGAGGACAGATGACCAAGAAGATGCCTTTCGTTCCCAATCTAATACAACTCACTAAGGGCAAGTGTAGAGTCCTGCATCTGGGGAACAACAACCCTATAGATCACAGAATCACCAAGGCTGGAAGAGACCTCAAAGATCATCAAGTCCAACCTGTCACCACAGACCTCATGACTAAACCATGGCACCAACTGCCATGTCCAGTCCCCTCTTGAACGCCTGCAGGGATGGTGACTCCACCACCTCCCTGGGCAGCACATTCCAATGGCTAACAACTCTCTCTGGGAAGAACTTTCTCCTCACCTTAAGCCTGAACTTTGCCTGGCACAGCTTGAAACTGTGTCCTCTTGTTCTGGTGCTGGTTGCCTGAGAGAAGAGACCAACCCCCTCCTGGCTACAACCTCCCTTCAGGTAGTTGTAGAGAGCAATAAGGTCTCCCCTGAACCTCCTCTTCTCCAGGCTAAACAACCCCAGCTCCCTCAGCATCTCCTCATAGGGCTTGTGCTCCAGATCTCTCCCCCAGTACTCTCTACTCAACTGAACCATTTTTAGGCTGGATGTTAGGAAGAATTTCTTCCCAGCAAGAGAGATTTGCCACTGGAATGTGCTGCCCAGGGAGGTGGTGGAGTCACCAACATTGGAGGTGTTTAAGAAGGGACTGGGTGAGGCACTTGGTGCCATGGTTTAGTTGATTAGATGGTGGTGGGTGATAGGTTGGACTTGATGATCTTGAAGGTCTTTTCTAACCTGGTCAATTCCATTCCATTCCATTCCATTCCATTCCATTCCATTCCATTCCATTCCATTCCATTCCATTCCATTCCATTCCATTCCATTCATTCATTTGATTCAATTCATTTCAATTCAATTCAATTCAATTCAATTCAATTCAATTCAATTCAATTCAATTCAATTCAATTCAATTCTATTCTATTCTATTCTATTCTATTCTATTCTATTCTATTCTATTCTATTCTATTCTAATGTTGTGATTCTGTTCTATGATTAAGGATCCTTTTCCATCTGACTGAAAGCTCAAAAGCAGAGTTGGGGGTTTGAAGGATGAAAAGGTTTTATTTCTTTTGTACATATATATATATGTATAAATATATGTATAAAGATATAGATAGATAGATATATAGATATAGATATAGATATAGATATAGATATAGATATAGATATAGATATAGATATAGATATAGATATAGATATAGATATAGATATAGATATAGATATAGATAGATATAGATAGATATATATATAAGCTTCAACTGTAATCCCAATGCAAACTTAAAAGATGTATCTGCACATTAATAATACTTTAATCATTCCCAAATGCAAATCAAGATGCATAATTTTCCCATAAATCAACGCTGGTTTACACTTTATGAAACTTCTTCTTTGGAAGAAGGAAAAAAAAAACAAAAAACACAATAAAACCAACCCAAACTAATTAAAACTGTCAGCTGATAAAGGAAATGAATGATAGCATTTCCCATGTAACAATATGAAATATTTAGACACTGAGGCTGGTACAACAAATAGATTGAGAAACTCCACAGGTCAGAGTTGAGGCTGTACTGTAATGATGAAAAATGCATTCCTTTTATGTAAATGTGAGTCATCAATGAATAATGCATGTTTGTTAGGGAGGCAATGCAAAATTTATGGCACCCTTTAATATTCACTGCTTAGGTTTGAAGTGCTTGGCTTTGTAAATGATGCAATAGGTAAGTACATCTGTGTCACTTAACAGCCTAAGTGGTTCGTGTTGGAACAGCGCTGGAGTCAACTGCAAAGTCCAAACCAACGAAGTTGGTGAGGGGTTTGGAACACAAGCCCTATGAGGAAAGGCTGAGGGAGCTGGGGTTGCTTAGCCTGGAGAAGAGGAGACTCAGGGGTGAGCTTATTGCTCTCTACAACTACCTGAAGGGAGGTTGTAGACAGGCAGAGGTTGGTCTCTTCTCCCAGGCAACCAGCACCAGAACAAGAGGACACAGTCTCAAGCTGCACCAGGGGAGGTTTAGGCTGGAGGTTAGGAAGAAGTTCTATACAGAGAGAGTGACTGCCCCTTAGAATCGGCTACCCGTGGAGGTGGTGGAGTCACCTTCATTGGAGGTGTTCAGGAGGAGACTTGATGGGGTGCTTGGCTGCATGGTTTAGTTGTTTAGGTGGGTTGGATTGGTTGATGGGCTGGACGTGATGATCTCGAAGGTCTCTTTCAACCTGGTGTATTGTAGTGTATTGTATTGTATTGTATTGTATTGTATTGTATTGTATTGTTTAGGAACTGCTGGAAAGGACCTCAGTGTTTTGCTGTGGTGGATGTTTAAATCAGGTGATTTGGTTTGGGTGCTTTGAAACTTATATGAAAAATCTCATTCAAAAGCCTCACAGATGAATTCATAGGGTGGTTGTAGCCAGGAGGGGTTGGTCTCTTCTCCCAGGCAACCAGCACCAAAGCAAGAGGACACAGTCTCAAACTGTGCCAGGGGAAGTTTAGACTCAAGGGGAGGAGAAAGTTCTTCCCGGAGAGAGTTGTTAGCCATTGGAATGTGCTGCCCAGGGAGGTGGTGGAGTCACCACCCCTGGAGGTATTCAAGAGGGGATTGGACGTGGCACTTGGTGCCGTGGCCTGGTAGTCATGAGGTCTGTGGTGACAGGTTGGACTTGATGATCTTTGAGGTTGTGGTGGGGTAGGAACCGGTCACAGAGGTCTTTTCCAACCTTATTGATTCTATGATTCTAAAGGGTCCACAAACCTGGTGATGAGTTTGGATGCGAATGTCTTGTGAGGAGTTTGGATGAGAGTGTCTTGTGAGGAGAGGCTGAGGAAGCTTGGATTGCTTAGCCTTAAGAGGAGGAGTCTGAGAGGAGACCTCATTGCTCTCCACAGCTATATGAAAGGAGGCTGAAATGAGTCTGATATTGGCCTCTTCTTCCAAGTAACTAATGACAAGACTAGAGGTAATGGCCTCAAGCTGCACCAGGGGAGATTTAGATTGGTTATTAGGAAGGTTTCCCAAAGATATATATGTGCCAGGGGAGGTTTAGGTTGGGGATTAGGAGAAATTTCTTTCCTGCAAGAGTGGCCAGGCATTGGAACAGGCTGCCCAGGGAGGTGATGGAGTCACCATTCCTGGAGGTGTTCAAGAAATGTGTGGGCATGGCACTTCAGGACATAGTTTAATGACCATGGTGGTGGTAGGTCAATGGTTGGATCTCAGAGGTCTTTTCCAACCGAAACGATTCTGTGGTTCTCATGTATGAATGCACGTGCAGGTTTATGAGAGTGAAGACAAACATTTAGATATGGTTCTAAAAGTTGTCTATTGGTCATCTTATTTCCATTCTGAGCTCTGTTTCTCCTGTAAACACCGAGATCTGGATGCTGAGCGACTGGGCTCTTTGCAGTGTACTAGGAATAAATGGATGCAGTTTACACAAACCCTACAGAGCATGTGGACTGCCTTACAAGCCCTTGATCATTCAGTGGATTGCTGTTTAAAGTCACTCACCAGGGTGCCATCTTGGCTGCTTAACAGGGGGAAATCTGGAGGGTTCTTTGCAGTTGTAAAGTCAGTATCAGATACATGCTTCCATATCTCTGGCTGGCTGAAAGCAGTCCTTGTTATCCAGTTTTTCTCAGGCTGAACACAACTGCTGGGTTTTTTTTTGCTTCTAGTCTTGTATTCATGCTGCCAGATGGCACTGAAAAGGAAAAAAATAAATGAATCACTCCAATAATTTTCATTGTTGGCCCTGCCAGTGCTGTGCTTCATGAAAGGAGGCTAGAGAAAGTGGGAGCTGGGCTCTTCTCCCTTGTATCAAAGGAGAGAACATAAAGAAATGACCTCAAATCATGCCAGGGATGGTTTAGATTGGATATTAGGAAAAGAATTATTTCCTGAAGGCATGTACAGGCATTGGAATAAGTTGCCCTAGGTGGTTGTGGAGGGACTATCACTAGAGGTACTAAACAAATGTGTGGACATGGCATTTCAGGGCATGGTACATCGGGACATGGTTTACTGGACATGGTGTTGTCAGGTCAACAGTTGGACTTGATGATCTTAGAGGTCTTTTCCAATTGAAACAGTTATAATAATAATACAATAATACACTACAATACACCAGGTTGAAAGAGACCTTCAAGATCATCACGTCCAACCCATCAACCAATCCAACCCACCTAAACAACTAAACCATGCAGCCAAGCACCCCATCAAGTCTCCTCCTGAACACCTCCAATGAAGGTGACTCCACCACCTCCCTGGGCAGCCCATTCCAATGTGCAATCACTCTCTGTCCATAGCTCATCTAGATAAAAGGTCCAAAAGGAGAGATGGTGATCTCCAAACTGTTCCAGACTCATCTCCCCTTTAACCCTGTTGAATTCCCCAACACTGCTATGGCCAGAGATCTGTGTAGTTACACTGAAAACATAATCAGGGGCTTGAAATTTTCTCCTGCTTTGTCTTCCTACCCAAGCCCTCAAGAGAGATCAGATTCAATCAAGCACCTGTCCCTGGAAGAGTCATGCTCAACTTTCTCTGGCCTTAAATGCTGTGACTTCTAATGCAACGTGTCAACTTCCCTCATCAGGGAATGTGGATGTTGGGACACCAGCATCTGAACACCACCACCGAGACACTGAACCGTGCCTCTTTTGTTAGAAAGGTTAGCTATTGCCCAGCAGGTTGAGGGAGCTTCTCCTGCTCTTCTACTCTGCCCTAATGAGACCACATCTGCAGTAATATGTCCAGTTCTGGCCTCCTCAGTTCCAGGAAGACAGAGAACTACTGGAGAGAGTCCAATGGAGAGTGTGAGGATAACGAAGGAAGTGGAAAAATCTGTCTGATGAGACCTGGGGCTATTTAGCCTGGAGAAGAGAAGGCTGTTTATGAATACCTGAAGGGTAGGTATCAAGAAGAAGGGGCCAATCTCTTTTCAGTTATAATCTTTGATAGTATGAGGGGCAACAGACACAAACTGGGGCACAGGAAGTCCCACCTCAACATGAGGAGAAACTTCTTTGCTGTGAGAGCGCTGGGAGGCCTAGAGCAGGCTACCCAGCAAGGTTGTGGAGTCTCCTCTGGAGACTTTCCAAACCCACCTGCATGGGTTCCTGCGTGGCCTGCCCTGGGTGATCCTGCCTTGTTAGACTAGATGATCTCCAGAGGGCCCTTCCAACTGGTACCATTCTATGATTCTCTTGCTGAGCAACAGGAACCACGCTTGATGGCTTTCTTTTATCTAGGTTTCAAATCAGATTGATGATAAAACTTGCCTCTGTAAATTAAAGCCAAACAGCTGTTCCATTGCATCAGGTCTTCATTTTCCTCATGTTATTTTGTTCTTGCTCTAAGTGTGGAAGTGCTGCTCATACTAGTTACAAAATTAAAACAATAACAAGATCCTCTTTATTCCCTAAGCACTTCTGCAAAATAAAGCCCCAAAAAGTTGCTTCTCAAGAGGAATTGAATGGACTCTGCTGTATACATTAACCCCCAGAAAACACATCTCACAACCACTTGTCATAACAACCAGAAAGCTGGAAGTAGAATTCAAATTTAGGACTAATCCCACTCCCCTGGAACAAAGTTGAAATGTCTCAGGTACTTAATTTAGACCTGCTTCAGAATAAGGTACAAAACTGCATGAAAAATTAAGTCTGGCCTCATCCATTGCTGTGGCATCATTCTGCTGCTGTATGCCTGCTTCAGGAAAGGAGGAAGCAGTGAGGAGGGAGTGTGTTGGCCAGAGGGAGAGAGAGAGACTCAGTTCTTTTTGAACATTCCCATGTTGTGAAATTATAGGCACAAACGAGACCAAATATCAACAGCGAGGCTATTTATTAACAGAATAAAGGGGATGGAGTAGAAGAAGGGGGAGAGAGAGAGAGAAAAGATGAGAGAGAGAATAGATGAGAAAGAGAGAGAGCAGGAAAGGAATTGTTACCACCCCCCTTTTCCCCTCAGGATGATTTAGGTCCACGGGAGGGTGCTGCCACTTTGGCTTGGAGGAGATGTCATCCTTGCTGGCTTGTGCTGTCCTCCCTGGAGGAGAGGGGGAGAGAACCCAAAGTCCAAATCCTTCTCTGAGCAGCCTCCAACATGTGGTGTCTTCAATAAGATGTCTTTTTCTCTTCTCCAGGAGTTCTTC
The DNA here is from genome assembly GCA_033816785.1 of Picus viridis. Classification (NCBI taxonomy): domain Eukaryota; kingdom Metazoa; phylum Chordata; class Aves; order Piciformes; family Picidae; genus Picus; species Picus viridis. The sequence continues at coordinate 4,782,571 of CM066569.1, read as the reverse complement.
TTTCCTTCTTACAGCAGGCAAAACTTAGGGCACGGCAGTGCTGGTAATAGCAGTGGAGTGAGGTTTCCTGGAGTGCTTCAAGTCTGAATGTTCATGGTGATGGTTTTTCTCTCAACCACCTTGGATGCATTCTATGATTCTATTCCTGTGTGACCTGCTCTTGGTGATCCTGCTTTGGCAGAGGGGTTGAACTAGGTGATCTCCATAGGTCCCTTCCAACCCCTACCATGCTATGATTCTGGGGGCTTTCAAGGCCAGGTTGGATGAGGCCTTGAGCAACCAAGTCTTGTTGAGTGGCATCCCTGCCCATGACAGACATGTTGGAGCAGAAGATCTCTTCAAATGTCCCTTCAAAGTGCAGCTATTCTCTGATTCCAGAGGGCAAGAAACCAGCTTCCACTCTTTGTCTCTTTATGGCCATATATGATATGCTGTTTAAACCACTGCTCCAGGCAAGATAGGTTGTTTCAAGACTTCTGAAGTGGAGCTGAGAAACTTTGCCAATTCTGCTGTGGCAGTTTCCTGAGTAGGAGATAAGATGAGACTGAGAGCTCTGTGCTGTTTCGATTATCTCCTCTTATATCCCTGCTGTGTGCTGGCAGTTCTCCTGTTACATTTGCAGACCTACTGCAAGCCTGAATGCAGCTTTCCTGATATTTTCCTAGACTACAGTGGCTGGCAGAGCCCAGGTCATTTAGTTAAAACATGTTAAGAAGCAGTCATGGGACAGCTGTGTTTTCCAGCTCTATTCACACAGACCCACGTTGTGCCAATGTGTGGAAGGGGCAATTAATGCCTACTGTTTTCTTTATAGCATGCATTCCTCTCTGAGAAGTCGACTGCAGGATAGTTTGAACAGTGTATGATGTCATGCATCCACCCTGGAAAAAGAAAGGGGTTTTTTCCCCCCTCCCTAAAAGTCAAAGGAGGATGGTTCAGCGAGCAACTGTCACATGTGTGAGAGAAGGAGAGGATGGGAAGCTGGGTGGAATTCAGCTTAACCACAGAATGAAGCACGCGAAGTGCTCATCCTTGTCTGTTAAATTCTGAAGTAATCATTCCTAAAACAGTAATTTTCACAGATTTATGCTTTCTAGTGATCCATGAATGTGAACTGCCACACTTGTAGAGCTCTGCAGAAGGAAGTCAAGAGGCCCCACTGTAAAACACCAGTAAAATTTCTTTATAGTGAGGGATGATGGCAAGTCATCCCATTTTTTTCTGGCAGCCATGACATGAGACACATTTCCAGCTCTCCTTTTCAGTCTGAGACACATCTGTTGAAGAAAGATGGTTTCTAAAAGTGAGGCAGGAGAGCTGATTGCAGTTGGAGAACAAAGTGGGTTGGGGATTTTTTCACTCCCCCTTTGCTTTTTCTCCTCTATTTTCACTTTGAGGAGTAGTGTTTGAGAGGATTGGTGTCTTGCTTACAGAAGGAATTTAAGGGAATAGTATTTGAGAGGATTGGTGTCTTGCTTACCGAAGGAATTTAAGTGCAGAGGGCTTTTTTTCTGCTTTGTTTGTTTTGTTTGAAGGAAAAACCAACCAAACCAAACCAACACAAGCAAAAAAAAAAAATGAGGAAAAAAAAGACAAAGAGATTCACACAGTTCATTAATTAGAAAACTGAGCTGAGAAGCATACCACAGAGAGACTTTTTCAAACCCAGTCTTGCCTTTATCTGAGCTGCTCATGTTTATTTGTAGCACAGAAATGAAGAGAGCAAGAGGAGATACTTTAAAATCAGGTTTTGAGTGTTGGTTTCCATTTCAAGCTCATTTACAATCTAAATAACATCCAACATAAGGATGGAACACCGTTCCCTTTATGAACGACTCACATTCCTGAGCACAAACTTGAACAGAGGAAGTTCCATCTAAACATGGGAAGGAACCTCTTTTATTTAAGGGTGATGCAGCACTGGAACAGGCTGCCCAGGGAGTTGGTGGAGAGATCTCTGGAGACATTCACTACTCACCTGGATGTATTTTAGGCTGGATGTTAGGAAGAAGTTCTTCACAGAAAGAGTGATTGGCCATTGGAATGTGCTGCCCAGGGAGGTGGTGGAGTTGCCACCACTGGAGGTGTTTAGGAAGAGACTGGATGGGGTGCTCGGTGCCATGGTTTATTTGCTTAGAAGCTGTTGGGTGATAGGTTGGACTCGATGATCTCAAAGGTCTCTTCCAACCTGGTTAATTCTATTCTATTCTGTTCTGTTCTATTCTATTCTATTCTATTCTATTCTATTCTATTCTATTCTATTCTATTCTATTCTATTCTATTCTATTCTATTCTATTCTATTCTATTCTATTCCACCCTGCCCTACCCTACCCTACCCTGCTCTACCCTACCCTACCCTACCCTACCCTACCCTACCCTACCCTACCCTACCCTACCCTACCCTACCCTACCCTATCCTATCCTATCCTATCCTATCCTATCCTATCTATCCTATCCTATCCTATCCTATCCTATCCTATCCCATCCAATTCTATTCTATTCTATTCTATTCTATTCTATTCTATTCTATTCTATTTCTATTCTATTCTATTCCATTCCATTCCATTCCATTCCATTCCATTCCATTCCATTCCATTCCATTCCATTCCATTCCTGGGTTACCTTTTCTAGATGAACCCACCCTGGCAGAGGGTTGGACTCCATGATCTCCAGAGATCTCTTCCAATTCCTACCATTCTGGGATTCAGTGATTCTGTTTCTTTCCCCACTTGTCAATGATTTATCTTCTCTTGCACTGATGGAAATGGTTGCCACAAGGACAACTGGTCAACACAAGCAGAGGTCCAAAATGCAATGTTAATTTTGTTCATCTTGGAAACTGTTGTGATGGCTTCAGCTTCTGATAACTGTGGGTACACATGAACTGGAGAGCTGAGGCAATGGGACAGCTTGTCCTCATTTCTCTCACACTTCTGGGCTTCGTGCTTTAGGGCTGAAACTAGGTTTTGCTTTTCATCAGATTACTACTTAGTACAAGCTTTCAGATCAAAGCAGGAAAGAGGTGAATAATAAATATCTAAAAGGAGAGGGAATAGAGAGAACTAGACAGAAAAAAAAGAAAAAGGAAGATGTGTTTTAATTGGAAGTTTAAATTCCCAGTTAGAAAGCCATGGGTTTGTGTCCATTTTAATGGAAAGTAATCAACAAACACCATTAAACAGAATAGAATAGAATAGAATAGAATAGAATAGAATAGAATAGAATAGAATAGAATAGAGTAGAGTAGAGTAGAATAGAAGAGAGTAGAGTAGAGTAGAGTAGAGTAGAGTAGAGTAGAATAGAATAGAATAGAATAGAATAGAATAGCATAGAATAGAATAGAATAGAATAGAATAGAATAGAATAGAATAGAATAGAATAGAATAGAATAGAATAGAATAGAATAGAATAGACCAGGTCAGAAGAGACCTTCGAGATCATCGCATCCAATTTATCATCCAACACCATCTAATCAACTCAACCATGCAACCAAGCACCCTACTAAGTCTCCTCCTAAACACCTCCAATGATGGTGACTCCCCACCTCTCTGGGCAGCCCATTCCAATGGGCAATCACTCTCTCTGTGTAGAAATTCCTCCTAACCTCCAGCCTAAACCTCCCCTGGGCCAGCTTGAGACTGGTGCTGGCTGCCTGGCAGAAGAAACCAACCTCCACCTGCCTACAACCTCCCTTCAGGTAGTTGTAGACAGCAATAAGGTCTCCCTGAGCCTCCTCTTCCCCAGGCTAAGCAACCCCAGCTCCCTCAGCCTCTCCTCACAGGGCTTGTGTTCCAAACCCCTCCCCAGCTTTGTTGCCCTTCTCTGGCTCCCTTCTTTAAGACCGAGGCATTTCTTAAGTGGAAGTGCTGAACAATGGTGTGGTGGGTTTTATTTTCTTCTTCTTCTTTATTAAGAGTTTTGTTTTTCATTAATGAAATAAAACTCTCCAGAGTAGGAGGCTGTATGGAATGAATTATATATTCCAGATGTCATAGAAATGATTTAGTGCTAACACATGCTTTGTGCTTCAGATGGAATAATGAATCTCATGTGATTTAGTTCAAATGGAGACTGGGACCACTTCTCCTTTCCAGAAGCAGGATGAAGACTGTTCATTAAAAACTCTAGCAATTTTGGTTGTATTTATTTCTTACCTCCCCTCAGTATTTTGTCTCTGTGCATTCCCCTTGCACTATATATCTGCACAGATACAGAAAGAGGAAAATAAGATGCTTGCATTTTGCTTGTCTGCATTGAATTTGCTCCACAGATGAACTGGTTTCCCATGAGAAATCATTTTGCATAACTCCCTTAATGCATAACTTCCATATTCACTGGTTATCTTTGAGTGCCAAAATACATCTTAGGTTCAAATTTGTAGTGAGCTTATATGAGGGACATAGTGTTAGAAGGACATAGACCTGCTGGAGCAGGTCTGGAGGAGGGCCACAAAGATGATCAGAGGACTGGAGCACCTTTCCTGTGAAGGCAAGCTGAAAGAATTGGGACTGTTCAGCCTGGAGAAGATAAAGCTCTGGGGAGACCTTATAGCTGCACTTCAATATCTGAAGTGGATCTATGGGAAGGCTGGGGAAGGACTGCTTAGAAGGGCTTGCAGTGATAGGATGAGGAGCAATGGTTTTCAATTGGAGCAGGGTAGGCTTAGGTTGGGCATAAGGAAGATGTTCTTTACAATGAGAGGTGAAATAATGGAACAGGTTGCGCAGGGATGTGGTTGCCCCTGGAGACACTCATCATCAGACTTGCTGTGGCTCTGAGCAGCCTGGTCTAGTTGGAGATGTCCTTGCTGACTGCAGGGTGGTGGGGTAAGATGGCCTTCGAGGGTCCCTCCCAACTCAATGCAATCCGTGAACCTGGGTTTATACTGCTTGGAACTGCAGATCGTACCCTCTGTTAGTGAAAACCTTTCAGGTGCCCAATGTAATGTTAATGTTTTTTCCTGTGGTGAAAGAGAATAGAAACCTGCAAACTTGTGCCTTGTGAGCTCCAACCTTGTCTCTTTGTATTCTCTGTCAGATAGTCAGGGAGGTTTGGTTGCTTCTTTTTTCCCCCAGCACACAGAGTTTGAGAAGTGAGGTATGAACTCACCAGCCAGCTGCTTCTCTATCAGTTTATCTGGATGTTATGTACTTTCCACTCTTATCTATGTATTAGAGAGGAAAAGAGATACACTTGTAATTGGTTTGATGTGATTTTATATAGATTTAAAAGATTTCTAAGAGCTATGTTTGTAGTAGACCCTGTTGAACACCAATGTATATAGAAGAGTCTTCTGGGTTCTATTATACAATTTTATAAGCTACCCTTTTGCAAGCTGTGGGTTTAATAGATAAACTTACAGACACCAAAACTCTTTAGGCTTAGGTAAAGGCCAAAGGCCATGGTAATCACCTCAGCTAAGGGTTTTGGACATGTTTAGCATGTCAATATCTCTACTTTTCTCACACAGTAAAAGAATAGTGTGGCCTCCCTCCTTGTGAAAGCAGAGGGTGAGATGAAAGTTGTTCTAAGTCTGCAAGCAGCCTGGAGAACTGATTCATAAAGACTTGATGTCTCCCATTCAGCTTCATGAACAGTATCCAATTTGCTTGAGTTTACTCCTCTGCTATTCACAGAAAATCACCATGATTGGAGAAGAACTCTAAGATCAGCAAGCCCAACCAAGAGCTAACTCTACCAGGGCCACTGCTACACTATAACATAGAATCATAGAATGGTTCAAATTGGAAAGACCCTTAATGATCATTTAGTTCCAACCCACACTGCCATAAGCAGGGACACCTTCCACCAAACCAGGTTGCCCAAGCCCCTAAGGTGCCCATATCTAGGTGGCTATTAAATTGCTCCAGTGATGACAATTCAGCCACTTCCCTGGGCATCCTATTCCAGTCTGTTTGGGTATAGAAGCTTTTCCTAATGTCCACCCTAAACCTCTCCTGGTGCAACTTATTTAATTTCCTCTTGCCCTTTCAGTTGTGACTTGTGAGAAAAGACCAACACCCACCTCTCTATAAGCTTTCAGGGAAGTCATTGTGCCCCTCTACTCAGCACTGGTTAGGTCACACCTAGAGGACAGTGTCCATTTCTGGCCCCTCAATTTAAGAAGGACATTGAGACACTTGAACGTGTCCAGAGAAGGGCAACGGTGCTGGGGAGAGGTCTGGAGCACAGCCCTGTGCTGTGGGAGCACAGCCCTATGAGGAGAGGGTGAGGGAGCTGGGGTTGCTTAGCCTGTAGAAGAGGAGGCTCAGGGGAGACCTTATTGCTCTCTACAACTACCTGAAGGGTGGTTGTAGCCAGGAGGCGGTTGGTCTCTTCTCTCAGGCAACCAGCACCACAACAAGAGGACACAGTCTCAAGCTGTGCCAGGGGAAGTTTAGGCTGGAGGTGAGGAGAAAGTTCTTCACTGAGAGTCGTTAGCCATTGGGATGTGCTGCCCAGGGAGGTGGTGGAGTCACCATCACTGGAGGTGTTCAAGGGGGATTGGATGTGGCACTTGAAGCCATGGTTTAGTAGTCATGAGGTGTTGGGTGACAGGTTGGACTTGATGATCTCTGAGGTCTTTTCCAACCTTATTGACTCTATGATTCTATGATTTATTAATTCACGTGTTTCATTGATACCACTCCAGGAGCTGACCTTGTCTGCAGCTGATGAGAAAGCCACTTTGTTTTCTTACTCTCCAAGGCATTTCTTCCTTGGCCAGTGGGGTCTGCCTGTTTGGTGACATCGTTGCTATGCAGTGCTCAGGGCCTTAATTAGGTAACGTGGCTTCACCTTGCTTTGCATTCATGTGCTCTTTTGATGCTCTGTGCTGCCCGTCGCCCAGCTAATTCTGACAACCATAATCTCCAGCATGAAACAAAGGATGAGAACTTGTTTCATCCAGCTCACACTTAATATGTTCAGAACAAGCTATGTGAATTTAGCTCTGCCTTGTAATTAAGCTAATAACTTGTCCTGCCTTATTCAATTTCAGAAAGGTTAATACATATTTTCCCCAGATCTGCAGACCAGAGCAGCAGCCACCTGCTCCCTTAATGACCCACTGATGTTTATGAGCATTACATTCAGAAGCTGGGGGGTTATACTATGTAGATACATAGCGAAATGTGATACAAGAGAAGCTGCTCATAATTCTGCATCTATTTATGTTTGGAAGGAATAGGATCAGTGGAGATGGTCAAGTCATCATGCCTGGAGGGAGGCTGTAGCCAGGTGGGGTTTGGTCTCTTCTCCCAGACAACCAGCACCAGAACCAGAGGACACACTCTCAAGCTGCACCAGGGGAAGTTTAGGCTTGAGGTGAGGAGAAAGTTCTTCACAGAAACAGTAATTTGCCAGAGAGAGCTGTTAGCCATTGGAATGTGCTGCCCAGGGAGGTGGTGGAGTCACCATCCCTGGAGGTGTTCAAGAGGGGATTGGATGTGGCACTTGGTGCCATGGTTTAGTCATGAGGTGTTGGGTGACAGGTTGGACTTGATCTTTGAGGTCTTTTCCAACCTTGGTGATTCTATGATTCTGTTCAAGAAATGTGTGGACTTGACACTTTGGGACATGGTTTAATGGCCATGGTGGTCTCATGCTGAATGTGGGACTTGATGGTCTTAAGGGTCTCTTGCAACAGTTATGTGATTATATGATTTATTGAACTGGTACTGTAGCACTTTGGGTTAGTTCTGTTGTTGTGTCATTCATAGAAGGGCTGGGAAGTGCTTATTAAACATTTCCTCTTAGCAATGCTTTGACCCTCTGTGCTTTCTCTGAGCATCCAGCCAGTTTTCAGCCAGTTTTACAGGAATGTGGGGGAGGGACTTTTCACAAGAGTTTGTTGTGATAGGACGAGAGGGAATGGATTGAAGTTTGAGAAGGGTAGATTTAGACTAGAAATTAGGAAGAAATTCTTGTGACAGGACAAGGGACAGGAGTCTGAAGCTAGAATAGGGTAGATTTAGACTGGACATTAGGAAAAAGTTCTTTACAGTGAGCTTGGTGACACATCACAGTATCACAGTATCACAGTATTACCAAGGTTGGAAGAGACCTCGAAGATCATCGAGTCCAACCTGTCACCACAGACCTCATGACTAAACCATGTCACCAAGTGCCACATCCAGTCCCCTCTTGAACACCTCCAGGGACGGTGACTCCACCACCTCCCGGGCAGCACATCCCAATGGTGAATCACTCTCTCGGTGAAGAACTTTCTCCTCACCTCCAGCCTAAACCTCCCCTGGTGCAGCTTGAGACTGTGTCCCCTTGTTCTGGTGCTGGTTGCTTGGGAGAAGAGGCCAACCCCTTCCTAGCTACAACCACCTTTCAGGTAGTTGTAGAGTGCAATGAGGTCTCCCCTAAGCCTCCTCTTCTCCAGGCTAAACAGCCCCAGCTCCCTCAGCCTCTCCTCACAGGGCTGTGCTCAAGGCCTCTCCCCAGCCTTGTTGCCCTTCTCTGGACACATTCAATTGTCTCGATGTCCTTCTTAAACTGAGGGGCCCAGAACTGGACAACATGGAAATGGGTTGCCCTGAAAAGAGGATACCTCATCCTTGGAAGTGTTCAAAGACAGGCTGGATGAAGCTTTGGGTCTAGTGGGACCCATGGCAGGGGTGTTGAAACTAGATAATCTTTAAGGTCCCTTCCAACTCCAACCATTCTCTGATGTAAAAGAGATAGGATTCTATGAACAGTCCATCTGCAAACCCTCAGCCAACCAAAACCTCACAGGTTTATTAATAATCTTTATGTCCCCTAACAAAGGCTCAATTGCTCCCTTGTTCCCAGCCTGAATGTATAGAGATAAACTATATTGAATCTAAATTGTATTTCCCAGTAACAGCAATTTGTCATTTGAATGTAATAGTTGTATTACTGAGATAATAATGCATTGTGCAGTTCCTAGCACTCCCAAATTCTTAAAGCATTGACCAGCAAACAGAATGATCATGCTGTCCCTGGTCCTTCATAAATATGCATGGAAAAATTTCAGCAGTCATCAAATGCCTGTTTTCCACTGTTCTCTGCCATGGTTTAGTCATGAGGTCTGTGGTGACAGGCTGGACTCGATGACCTTTGAGGTCTCTTCCAACCTTGGTGATTCTGTGACTCAGTGAATGGTTTCTCTCAGATGACTCTGGGGTGCGTCAAAAAAGCCAGCAAGTTGAGAGGGATTCACCTCTCCCTCTGCTCTGCCCTGGTGGAACCACATCTGGAGTATTGTGTTCACTTCTGGCCTCCCAGTTTAAGGTTGTAGCCAGGTGGGGGTTGGTCTCTCCTCCCAGGCAACCAGCACCAGAACAAGAGGACACAGTCTCAAGCTGCACCAGGGAAGGTTTAGGCTGGATGTTAGGAAGAAATTCTTCCCAGAAAGAGAGATTGGCCATTGGAATGTGCTGCCCAGGGAGGTGGTGGAGTCACCATCACTGGAAGTGCTTAAAAAGAGGTTGGATGAAGCACTTAGTGCCATGGTTTCATTGATTAGATGGTGTGGGGTGATAGGTTGGACCTATAGGAAACCCCTTCTGGCTACAACCTCCCTTCAGGTAGCTGTAAAGAGCAATAAGGTCTCCCCTGAGCCTCCTCTTCTCCAGGCTAAGCAACCCCAGCTCCCTCAGCCTCTCCTCACAGGGCTGTGCTCCAAACCCCTCCCCAGCTTTGTTGCCCTCTCTGGACACGTTCCAGCAACTCAACATCTTTCCTAAACTGCAGGGCCCAGAAAATTCATCTGCCCCATCTTGTGGTGGTTGCTGTTTGCCCAGGACAAGTCAGCTCTTTGTCCTTTTTGATCTGTCATTGGAATCTGGGGTAAAAAAATATATATATGAATGTATTTTTGCCACTTTTGTAGGGCTGGGATTAGAATCTCACAACTCCTAGAGGCTTTATCTTTTCTTTCCACTTTTCTTCCTGACCGTTGCTCTTTGTATGAAGTGTTACTGAGGAAGCTGTGGCCATTTCTGGGACCCCAATCCAAGTGGGATTTCTTTTTCCTGGGCATTTTCTATTTTTTATCTTTAGGGACTGTGATGTGCACATCCAGCATGAGCCATTTGGGGGAATAAAATGTCAGCAGAGGCCAACCCGTGCTTTATTACTGCTCTGCAATTGTGTGACCCAAATAGAAGTTAGAGTTTGCCTTCTGCGGCTGTTTTACAAAGCTCTCATACATTTTGGTGCTGTTTTCTGTCAATACTTCAGGTGGACAATAATGGATCATTCTGGTGGCTTGTTCACACCTTTAGCCTTCATAACTTCTTGTGTACTGTGGCCAGACGTTGTGGGGATACAGCATAGCAATAATAGTGCAAAGTTAATTTGAGATACACAATTACTTCTTTCTCTATAGTCTATCCTTTGTTGCAGAGAGGGACAATAGTGCTCCACAGAAACTGTAGAGCTGTTTGTTTGGGTAGCTGGCTGAGCTTTTTCATTTCTTTGGGTTTGTTTGCTTTGTTGTTTGTGGTTGTTTTTTTTCCCCACCTGTTGCTTTGGTTTTCTGTGTTTATTTTTTATTTTCCTTCCCTATAGTTGGGAATTTGAGTTCTGTGGCCAGCTCTGGGCCACTCAATTAAAGAAGGACACTGAGACATTTGAATGTGTCCAGAGAAGGGCAATGAGACTGGGGAGAGGCCTCGAGCACAGCCCTGTGAGGAGAGGCTGAGGGAGCTGGGGTTGCTTAAGCCTGGAGAAGAGGAGGCTCAGGGGAGACCTTCTTGCTCTCTACAACTACCTGAAGGGAGGTTGTAGCCAGGTGGGGGTTGGTCCCTTCTCCCAGCCAGCCAGCACCAGAACAAGAGGACACAGTCTCAAGCTCCACCAGAGTAGGTTTAGGCTGGATGTTAGGAAGAAATTCTTCATAGAAAGAGTGATTGGCCGTTGGAATGTGCTGCCCAGGGAGGTGGTGGAGTCACCATCACTGGAAGTTTTTAGGAAGAGACTGGATGGGGTGCTTGGTGCCATGGTTTAGTTGATTAGATGGTGTTGGGTGATAGGTTGGACTCGATGATCTCAAAGGTCTCTTCTAACCTGTTTAATTCTATCTATCCTATCCTATCCTATCCTATCCTATCCTATCCTATCCTATCCTATCCTATCCTATCCTATCCTATCCTATCCTATCTGGGTTTTCTTTTGGTTGGTTGGGGGTTTTTTTGTTTGGTTTGTGGTTTTTTTTTTGGTTGGTGGGCTCGTTTTTTGGTTGGGTGGGATTTTTGTTTTGGTTTGTTGGTGTTTCTTTGGTTGGTTTGGGTTTTTTTGGTTGGTCAGGGTTCTTTTTTGGTTGGTTGGGGTTTATTTTGGATGGAGGGGGTTTTAGGGTTTGGTTTTTTGTTTGTTGTTTGGAGTTTTTTTTGGTTGGTTGGGGTTTTTTTTGGTTGGTTGGGGTTTTTTTTTTGGTTGGTTGGTTGTTTTTTTTTTGTTGGTTTGGAGTTTTTTTGGTTGGTTGGGGGTTTTTTGTTTGGTTTGGAGTTTTTTTGGTTGGTTGGTGGTTTTTTGGTTGGTTGGTTGGGGTTTTTTTTGGTTGGTTGGGGTGTTTTTGGTTGGTTGGTTGGTTGGTTGGTTGGTTGGTTGGTTGGTTGGTTGGTTGGTTTGCTTTGGGTTTTTTTGGTTTGCTTTTGGCAAGGCTTTCCAGTTTCAGCATTTAGAGTGGAGTTGCAGAGGGATTCGTCCATCTTGCAATTAGTGCCTGTAAAGCCACTGGAGTGCCTGGTAATAACAGCTGCTGACAAGAATAGATAGTTATTGAAATAGAATTCTATCTCCTGTAGAAATAGTAGGGAATCAATGAATTATTATTTCATAAATTATTAAATCTATAGACACAAGATGACCAGGAGTTGAGTTCCTACTCATTAATTAATTAAATGAGGACATGTGCCCATTTTTACCATCTGTCTATTCACTGAATAATTTATTGAATAATGGATGCTGCTCATATCAGGTTGAACATGACGATATCCATCTTTGGTGCTCCTCCGGCATTAACAGCCATGACACTACATTGGTCTCTTCCACCCTCTTGGCAAGTGCCTGTGTTTAATAGGAGCCAGCAGAGTGGGGTTTGCTGGCTTAATAGGAGCCAGCAGAGTGGGGTTTGCTGGCTTTGTGAGCTGCCAGATGCTTCACTTCTGAACGATTTCTGTTCTACCAAAAGTTTGGGTTTGCAAAAATCATTCAGGTGCTGGAGCTGAGAGGGATGGGAAGGCCCTGAAATAGCTTCATGAAACAGGTAAGAGGAGAGGAACAAGGCTGATGTGGTTAAACAGGTCAGTTAAGAAACCCACTGTCAAACTGCAGCCCTGATGGGCATAATCAGATAGCTCTTGCAAGAATCACTTAGCAGATAACACAGATAACAAGAAGTTCTTTACTGTGATGGTGCTGAGACACTGGAACAGGTTGCCCAGAGAAGCTGTGGATACCTCATCCCTGAAACTGTTTACAACCAGGCTGGATGAAGCTTTGGGCAACCTGATCTTGTGGGAGGTGTCCCTTCCTATGTCAGGGGAGTTGGAACTAAATGATCTTTAAGGTCCCTTCCAACTCAAGTCCTTAGAATCATAGAATCAATAAGGTTGGAAAAGACCTCAGAAATCTTCAAGTCCAACCCGTCACCCAACACCTCATGACTAACTAAACCATGGCTCCAAGTGCCACATCCAATCCCCTCTTGAACACCTCCAGTGATGACTCCCCCACTTCCCTGGGCAGCACATTCCAATGGCCAATCTCTCTCTCTCTATGAAGAACTTCTTCCTAACATCCAGCCTAAACCTCCCCTGGTGCAGCCTGAGACTGTGTCCTCTTGTTTTGGTGCTGGTTGCCTGGGAGAAGAGACCAACCCTCTCCTGGCTACAACCTCCTTTCAGGTAGTTGTAGACCGCAATAAGTTCTCCCCTGAGCCTAGTTTGATAGTAAACTTCCAGACTTTTGATTAACTCTTCATATAGGATAAAAAGAGTTTGTATAAGCTCTCCTAATGCCATCTTCCACCATTTCTAAAAAAAAGGAGACAAGAATTTCAAGAATTTATTTCCATCTTTTCAAATACTGTTTTACTGAAGGTTGAGCTCAACAACCTCAAAGATCTCTTCCAACAGAAGCAATTCTGTGATCTTGCGATTCATTTGGATTTGTGAGAAGTCGTGTTCTAAATATTATCACACTGCTCCTGGTAAGGATGTGCTGTGTAGAACCATGAAATTGTAGAATGGTTTGTGTTGGAAGGGACTTTCAGTGGTCACAGAATCACAGAATCACCAAGGTTGGAAGAGACCTCAAAGATCATCTTAGTTCAATCCCCTTGCAGTGAGCAGGAAGGTCTTCAACTAAATCAGGCGGCTCATGCCACAAGCTGACGTTAGAGGTTTGTGTAAGAAGTTCAAGCTTCCCAATGTCACCAGTAAGATAAAGAATTCATTTCTAGGCAAGAGCAGACATTGATGAGTTTCATTGCAATGGATGTACACAAAAATATGCTATCCTCAGCTCTGGAAGCAGGTCCAGAGCGATGCAAAACCACAGTGAGGAACTGCTTTCCATACCCTGCAGGTGCCAAACAGAAAGGGAGAGCTCTCCGCTGCCTGGGGGAGTCTCACAGAGAGCTCCATATGGTCACCTTCTGCTGATGGAACACTCACTCCACAATACCCAGTGCAACTGAGCAGGGAGGACAGGATGATTACTCTCTGAGAGAAGTTATTGATGATCCTAACATTTGCTTGTTTCAATTTCTCATCCTACTTTCTAATTAAACCAAGTCACACTGAAACACAGCAGCTCCTGTGTGTGGCAAGAGTCATTGATGTTATTTTCAGTGCTCTGAAAAGACCATTTTCTGTTGAAGTCAGCTTCAAGATAAGTCTGTGCTGAGGGACCGGTGTGCATCATTAAAAGCTAAACGAAATCAAATAGCCACTTGCATATCCCTGTGACCTCCTGGACTGTGTTGTGTAGAGCTTTGAGTAGCTCTTGCGGGCTCTATTGATTATATATTATCACATACACAAAATGATCTTTGAGAATCACATTAGCTAGATACTTGGCCTAAATACATTTAATTGACTTCATGCTTCTCTTCAATAAAATGAAGGGATGTCAAAACCCAACTTGCATTTGAATTTGTTTCTGTTTTCTACAATGATCAATCAAAATGTTGAGTTTAGTCCCAGATATTCGTAGTCATAGATTCATGATGATATCATAGAATAATAGAATGGGTTGGAAGGGACCTTAAAGATCACCTAGTTCTACACCCTTGCCCTTGAAGGGACACCTTCCACTAGACCTGGTTGCTCAGGGCCTTGACCAGCCTGGGCTTGAACACCTCCAGGAAGGGGGAATCCACAGCTTCCCAGGATAGGGTTGACCTTCTGAACTGCAAGGGACCATTGCTGGCTCATGGCGAGGTTTTCATCAACTGACACTCACAAGTCCTTCTCCTTGAGACTGCTCTCAACCCACTCCTTGCCTAGGCTTTATTTGTGTTGAACTTCATATGAATCATAGCATCAACAAGGTTGGAAAAGACCTCAGAGACCTCAAAGATCATCAAATCCAACCTGTCACCCAAGACCTCATGAAAGCTGATGCTTGGGAAAATTCACTTTTGAGGAAATTAACTGGGTTGGACCAAAATGGATACAATTGCCAGAAAACAAGAAACCTGAAGTGCCACAAAATGGAAGTACTTCAAAAGCAGCAGGTTGTGCTTCCTTTAGTAAAGGGAGAACTGTAATGGCAGCAAAATAAAAACAAAATATAGTTATTTTATCACACACTGGTTGTTATTAAGAGTTCTTGCTATTGTGTTGATACCATGTTAAGCTTGAGGAGAACAGATTTAGATTGGATATTAGAAACAAATTCTTTACAGTGAGGGTGGTGAGACACTGCAACAGGTTGCTCAGGGAGGTTGCAAATGCCCCCTCCCTGGAGGACTTCAAGGCCAGGTTGGATAAGGTCTTGAGTGACCTGGTTTGTTGGGAGGTGTTTCTGCAGGTACATGGAACTGGATGATCTCTAAGATCCCTTCCAACCCAAACCCTTCTATGAACTCAATGAATTTTATGTGCAAGGTATCTACAATAATAATACCATGGGAAAAGTCAGCATTAAGAACAGGCTTGGTGATTTTATTATTAATAATAATAACAATAATGGTTATGATAATAATAACAGCAATAGTAATATAAAAGTATATCATATTATTATTAAATTATAATAATACTATAGTATAAAATAATTATTGCTATTATTATTATTAACCACAGAATCACCAAGGTTGGAAGAAACCTCAAAGATCATCAAGTCTAACCTGTCACCACAGACCTCATGACTAAACCATGGCACTAAGTGCCACGTCCAATCCCCTCTTGAACACCTCCAGGGATGGTGATTCCACCACCTCCCTGGGCAGCACATTCCAATTCCTATCAACTCTCTCTGTGAACAACTTTCTCCTCACCTTGAGCCTAAACTTCCCCTGGCACAGCTTGAGACTGTGTCCTCTTGTTCTGGTGCTGGTTGTCTGAGAGAAGTGGCCAACTCCCTCCTGGCTATAACCTCCAACCTCCCTTCAGGTAGTTGTAGACAGCAATAAGGTCTCCCCTGAGCCTCCTCTTCTCCAGGCTAAACAACCCCAGCTCCCTCAGCCTCTCCTTGTAGGGCTTGTTCTCAAGGCTTCTCCCCAGCCTTGTTGCCCTTCTCTGGACACGTTCAAGTGTCTCAATGTCCTTCTTAAACTGAGGGGCTCAGAACTGGACACAGTCCTCAAGGTTTGGCCTAACCAATGCAGAGTACAGGGGCACAATGATTTCCCTGCTCCTGCTGGCCACACTAATATATATATATATATATATATATATATATATATATACACAAATAAGGAATGAGGGAGAAGGAAACAAAACATGAATGCAAGAGGTACACCCAGGTATGTTATCCATGAAAGGATGAGTAGGTAGCACCATCATGATTTATGAGCACAGTGGCAGAGTAACAGACTTGCCCTGTCATAAACATGTGGGCAAGCTATTTTTCTCCCGTGTTAATCATAAATCACCATTTTGCTTTTTATGCTTGAACAGAAACACCTCAGAGCACCTCAGGCAGTGCCTAGGCAAAGAATGGGTTTTATTCCAAAGGTCAAGACTGAGTCTAAAAGAAATTTCCATTTTTATGCCATCTGGATGCAGCTCATACAGTGTACTATTTAGAACCAGATCACTGTTAATAGCTTTGATGATAGAAACTCCCCTAAGGGTGAGAGTCTTTAACAAGGAAATGTCAATGCCCCACTCAGAGAGAAATAATTTTCTATGAGAACTAATAGTGATTTAAGTGACCACCGTTGAGATGTCATAGCACAAGTGTGTGATGCATCATCAACACTGCAGCCATCAGTAAGTTCTGTCAGGGAGAATTGGTAACCAGATGGAAAATACCAAGTTTCTCTAACTCTGGTGATTGAGTTTGGGCTGTTCAGCCTGGAGAAAAGAAGACTAAGGGGAGACTTTACAGACAGTACCTGACAGGGGCCTACAAGAAAAGCAGGAAGGGATTTCTTACAAGGGCTTGTAGTGGATGCCCTCTCCCTGGAGCTGTTCAGAGACAGGTTCGACCAGGGACTTGTAAATCCTGGTCTAGTGGAAGGTAGGCCACACCTTGAGTACTGTGTCCAGTTCTGGGCCCCTCAGTTTAGGAAGGATGTTGACTTGCTGGAACGTGTCCAGAGAAAGGCAACAAAGATGGGGAGGGGTTTGCCCTATGAGGAGAGACTGAGGGAGCTGGGGTTGCTTAGCCTGGAGAAGAGGAGGAGACTCAGGGAGACCTTATTGCCCTCTACAACTACCTGAAGGGAGGTTGTAGGCAGGTGGAGTTTGGTCTCTTCTCCCAGGCAACCAGCACCAGAATAGGAGGACACAGTCTCAAGCTGTGCCAGGGAAGGTTCAGACTGGATGTTAGGAGGAAGTTCTACACAGAGAGTGATTGGCCATTGGAATGTGCTGCCCAGGGAGGTGGTGGAGTCACCATCACTGGAGGTGTTTAGGAGGAGACTGGACAGGGTGCTTGGTTGCATGGTTTAGTTGATCAGGTGGTGTTGGATGATAGGTTGGATGCGATGATCTTGAAGGTCTCTTCCAAACTGGTTTATTCTATTCTATTCTCTTCTATTTCTGCCCTGGTGGGGGGCTGGAACTGGATGGTCTTTTAAAGTCCCTTCCAACCCAAACCATTCAGTGAACCTGAGAATTTTTGAGATGATCTTGGATGAATGAGAGGAAATCCTGAATAACCCTTAGCTGCTGTCACCCCAGTTATTATATTCACTCTGGATCTTGAACTGTTATCTGACCCCACAGCGCTAAAGAATATCAAACAAAAGCTCTTACTCTAAGTGCTCTCTAAATGGCCTGTGACATAGCTACAACACAATGAATTTTGGATTGGAGCTGGTCCTATGATTATTTTGTGGGCTGGCACAGGCTCTCTAAATGGCCTGTGACATAGCTGCAACACAATGAAGTTTGGATTGGAGCTGGTCCTATGATTATTGTGTGGGCTGGCACGCAAAATACTTGATGTGGTTTGTGATGTTATTTTACTGCTGCTTAGTGATGTTGCTGATTATCCTTGCCTGCTGAAAGGAGGAAACTTGAAGAGCTCGTATGAAAAAACCCCAACCTGTTTTCTTCCATCAGAAAGCACATGTGGTGCCCTGAGCCCAGCTGCTGAGACTGTTTTCAGAATCACTCTCCAATTCATGGCAACTTTTTTTTTTTTTTGGTTGGTTGGTTTGGGGTTGGTTTGGGGTTTGTTATGGATAGGTTTGGTTTGGTTTGGTTTGGTTTGGTTTGGTTTGGTTTGGTTTGGTTTGGTTTGGTTTGGTTTGGAATAGAATAGAATAGAATAGAATAGAATAGAATAGAATAGAATAGAATAGAATAGAATAGAATAGAATAGAATAGAATAGAATAGAATAGAATAGAATAGAATAGAATAGAATGAAGAATTGAATTGAATTGAATTGACCAGGTTGGAAGAGACCTTTGAGATCATCAAGTCCAACCTATCACCCAACACCATCTAATCAACTGAACCATGGCACCAAGCACCCCATCCAGTCTCTTCCTAAACGCCTCCAGTGATGGTGACTCCACCATCTCCCTGGGCAGCACATCCCAATGGCCAATCTCTTTCTGTGAAAAACTTCTTCCTGACAGCCAGCCAGTTTGGTTTGGTTTGATTTTTCCCTTCAGGAACCTTGAGGGAACAGCTAACTTCACGGGAGTGTTGGGGCACTGCAGGTAAAACCCATATATTTTGGGATCACAGCCTGAATTTATCAGAAACACAAAGGGGCAGGGGGAGCTCCCACATTAAAATCTCCAGTGGCATAGGATAGGATAGGATAGGATAGGATAGGATAGGATAGGATAGGATAGGATAGGATAGGATAGGATAGGATAGGATGGAATGGAATGGAATGGAATGGAATGGAATGGAATGGAATGGAATGGAATGGAATGGAATGGAATGGAATGGAATGGAAGAGAACAGAATAGAATAGAATAGAATAGAATAGAATAGAATAGAATAGAATAGAATAGAATAGAATAGAATAGAATAGAATAGAATAGAATAGACCAGGTTGGAAGAGACCTTCAAAATCATTGTGTCCAACCTGTCACCTAACACCATCTAATCAACTAAACCATGGCACCAAGCACCCATCCAGTCTCCTCCTGAACACCTCTTATTTAGAAATGTGTCTACTTGCTCAGTCTTTCTGCTTCCATGGGTCATTTGGGTTGAGTAATATTAGCTTTTGGATATTTCTGTGGATTCTTATCATTGCTAATAAGCTACTTGATGAGCTGGATCCATTCTGGATCAACCACAGCTGGTCCCAGCCACAGCAGCTCAGAGCGCCCCACGCTCTTGCAAATTATTTGTACCATCTCCAAGAGTGAGAACAATTTTTCTTCCTATACACCAATGCTAGAGCTTCCCACAGAGGAACTCAGCTCAAGGTCAATGACCTGCTCAATTTACTTTACTTATGAAGCTCACACCCAGCCAAGATTTTAATTTATACTTTTTTTTTTTTTCCTCAAAGTCAGGTTTCTGACAAGTTTTTTTTTGGCCATGTAGAGAAAGTGCATGGAAAGCTGGAATGGTAAAGTTGCAAGGTGCTTTGTGTGCTTTCACCTTTACTGATGATGTGGGATCTAAGCAAGTCTGATTGTGTGATGCCTTAACTTTTTCCTTCTGAAATTGTGGATATTTCAGGATTAGGTACAGTATTGTTTTTAAAGCTTCAGGAGAACATGTAGAAATTTATTATAGATGTGAAATGGGATTTTTATATATATATATATATATATACATGTGTTTTTTAGATGTTATCTGCAAACTGTGTGAAGAAAACTGGTTGATGTTTAAAGTCATGTAGCCCAAACAGCAGTCACTGAAACACGACGCAGTCTGTGCCTGCAAGCTGCAGTCCTGTGTCTGGTGCTGCTCTTCTGTTACTCACCAGAAGATCTCCAAGCAGATGTGAGTCACTGTTGCACAGTTACACCAGGCTCTGTACAAATGCATCTTGTGGTAGAGGTCCCACTGCCAGTACTTACTCTGAAAAAAGGAACATTGTAAGCTCTTCTTCATTATTATTAGTAGTTCAATAAGGGCTGATGTTTTGTGCCTAGCTCAGCTATGCAGGTTAGAATAGCAAGCATAGCATAGCATAGCATAGCATAGCATAGAATAGAATAGAATAGAATAGAATAGGAGTAGAATAGGGTAGAGTAGAGTAGAGTAGAATAGAATAGAATAGAATAGAATAGAATAGAATAGAATAGAATAGAATAGAATAGAATAGAATAGAATAGAATTGACTTGACTTGACTTGAATTGAATTGAATTGAATTGAATTGAATTGAATTGAATTGAATTGAATTGAATTGAATTGAATTGAACTGGACTAGGTTGGAAAAGATCTCGGAGATCATCGAGTCCAACCTATCATCCAACACCATCCAATCAACTAAACCACGGCACCAAGCACCCCATCCAGTCTCTTCTTAACCACTTCCAGTGATGGTGACTCCACCACCTCCCTGGGCAGCACATTCCAATGGCAAATCTCTCTTTCTGGGAAGAACTTCTTCTGAACATCCAGCCTAAACCTCCTCTGGTGCAGCTTGAGACTGTGTCCTCTTGTTCTGGTGCTGGTTGCCTGGGAGAAGAGACCAACCCCCACCTGGCTACAACCTCCCTGCAGGTAGCTGTGAATTCCTGCAGCTGGATAATGCATGGATAACACATGGGATTAATCCTGTTCAGTGGGTATGAGCTACAGAAACTCTTACAGACAAGTATCCAGAGAGAGACTTGAAGGAAGAATAAATGGCACTCTTTCCCCTAGCATCATCCTTTGCTCAGTGAAGTGTCTAAGGGTACCATCCAGTTCTGAAACTGCAGCAGTAGTAATTAAAAAGTACAAGCCAGAAAGAATGTAATGTTGCTAGTAACCATTATCTAAAATGATAACGGTCTCTAATGTACTGTAATTAATACTAATAATCCCTAATTAATGCAAACTGTAAGTGATGGGAAGGGATGTGCTTTCAAAGTGCTGCACTCTCAGCTGTCTGGCTGTGTCAGTGATTTGGCACTGAAAATGCTCACCACAAAAGTCACCTCTTGGAGCCCACCAGATGTCCTGGGGGGCATGCGGGAAGTTGGAAGACAATACTTTGCTGAAGCATCTAGGCAAACCTTGTGGTCACTTGAATCAACAGTAGAGAAAAGGCCATGCATTTTCTTTTTGCCATGAAGATACATTGGGTAATCTACTGTCTGCTTCTCTTCACCACTTCACAAATGTGTTCAGAAATGGCATTAAAATGGCTTTAAAACAAAACAAAACAGAAGTGGATTCTCATAGATTCATAGAATGCTTTGGCTTGGAAGGGACCTTAAAGATCCTCTAGTTCCAACCACCCTGCTGTGCGCAGGGACACCTTCCATTAGACCAGCTTGCTCAAGGCCCCATCCAAACTGCCTTGAACAATTCCAGGGAGCATGCATCCACCACCTCTCTGGGCAATCTGTTCCAAGGTCTCAACACCTTCTTTTAATATCTTTTCCCTAATATCCAGTCTAAATTGCTCTTCTTCTAGCTTGAATCTATTGCCCCTGGTTGTATCACAGCACGTGGAGGTGGTGGAGTCATCTTCATTGGAGGTGTTCAGGAGGAGACTTAATGGGGTGCTTGGTGCCATGGTTTAGTTGTTTAGGTGGGTTGGATTGGTTGATGGGTTGGACGCGATGATCTTGAAGGTCTCTTCCAACCTGGTGTATTGTATTGTATTGTATTATTGTATTGTATCTTTCCTGTAGCCCCCTTCAGGTACTGGAAGCCCACTATAAGGTCTTCCTGGGCCTTCCCTACTCCAGGCTGAACAGCCCCAATTCTTCCAGCCTGTCAATCCCATCATTTCCCCCAATCCAGTCATCTCTTCAGGGTGATTATTTTCCTACTGGTGAGAACGCATCCTTAGTACTGCGTCCAGATTTGGGCACCTCAGTACAGGAGGTTGCAGTGAGGTTGGTATTGGCCTCTTCTCCCAAATAACTAATGAGAGGAAAAGAGGTAATGGACTCAAGCTGCACCAGGGGAGATTTAGGCTGGCTGTTAGAAGGAATTTCTTTACAGAAAGAGCAGTCAGGCATTGGAACAGGCTGCCCAGGGAGGTCATGAAGTCACCATTCCTGGACATGTTCAAAAAATGAGTAGATGTCATACTTTGGGACATATTCATGGAGGTGTTGGGTGGAAACTTGGACTTGATTGTCTTAGAGGGAGGTAAGGCTAAACTTCCCCTGGTGCAGCTTGAGACTGTGTCCTCTTGTTCTGGTGCTGGTTGCCTGGGAGAAGAGACCAACCCCCTCCTGGCTACAACCTCCCTTCAGGTGGTTGTAGACAGCAACGAGGTATCCCCTGAGCCTCCTCTTCTCCAGGCTAAACAACCCCAGCTCCCTCAGCCTCTCCTCACAGGGCTTGTGCTCAAGGCCTCTCCCCAGCCTCGTTGCCCTTCTCTGGACACATTCAAGAGTCTCAATGTCCTTCTTAAATTGAGTGGCCCAGAACTGGACACAGTCCTCAAGGTGTGGCCTAACCAGTGCTGAGTACAGGGGCACAATGACTTCCCTGCTCCTGCTGGCCACACTATTCCTGCTGCAGTCAGAGCAGTCTTAGGTGATTGCATCTTAACTGATACTCAAGCATGTTCCAGTTGGATGATAGGTTGGATGCAATGATCTTGAAGGTCTCTTCCAACCTCATCTATTCTTCTCTTCTCTTCTCTTCTCTTCTCTTCTCTTCTCTTCTCTTCTCTTCTCTTCTTCTTCTCTTCTCTTCTCTTCTCTTCTCTTCTCTTCTCTTCTCTTCTCTTCTCTTCTCTTCTCTTCTCTTCTTCTCTTTCTTCTCTTCTCTTCTCTTCTCTTCTCTTCTCTTCTCTTCTCTTCTCTTCTCTTCTCTTCTTCTTCTCTTCTTCTTCCTTCCCTTCCCTTCCCTTCCCTTCCTTCTCTTCCCTTCCCTTCCCTTCCTTCCCTTCCTTCCCTTCCCTTCCCTTCCCCTTCCTTCCCTTCCCTTCCCTTCCCTTCCCTTCCCTTCCTTCCCTTCCTTCCTTCCCTTCCCTTCCCTTCCTTCCCTTCCCTTCCCCTTCCTTCCTTCCTTCCCTTCCCTTCCCTTCCTTCCCTTCCCTTCCCTTCCCTTCCTTCCTTCCCTTCCCTTCCTTCCCTTCCCTTCCCTTCCCTTCCCTTCCCTTCCCTTCCTTCCTTCCCTTCCCCTTCCCTTCCCTTCCCTTCCCTTCCCTTCCTTCCTTCCCTTCCTTCCTTCCCTTCCCTTCCCTTCCCTTCCCCCAAGATGAAACTAGGTTTTTTGCAAGTAATAGAAACTGGCCAGCAGAAAACTTCAAAGCAATGTGATTTTTAACTGGGCAATGTATTTACCAACAACTATAGAAAAAGAATGAAGCTGTTCATCAGGCAGCAAAATATATCTGTGAGACACAAGATCCAAAGAGCATTCAGCTGAAGGAAAAGATACAGATTAGGCTGATGGGAAGTGGGAAAACCAGAGTAATAAAAAAAGTAGGGGAGGGGATTTTGTGTGTGCAAGCCAGTAAGGAAAAGAAGGTTTCTCAATACAGCTGGAAAGGTGAGTAGATGTTGAGTTGGACTGTTGTTACTTATCAAATTCACAAAGGGAAGAGAATATCATAATACTGAATCCTCTTTTATTAATAGTGGGCCTTCTGTTTTTCCCTATGGATACAAAGAATGCAGAGGATTGAATCAGTGGCCTCAGTAACAAAATATATTACTTCTGTGATCAGTTGTGGCAACTCAGTGCAATTACTGCTGGGTTTCTGTAATCACCTAAATTTGTGGAGGTGGGTAAGGTAGACCCATCAGGCAGGAGAACTCCCTTGGGAGAGCAGAGGACTCTTTCCCTCCTTACTCTTCCAACCTTAGTAATACTGTGATACTGCAAGTGTGGTCAGGTGCTGGAACAGGCTGCCCAGGAAGGTGGTGGAGTCACCATCCCTGGAGGCGTTCAAGACATGGCACTTTGGGACACGGTTTGATTGCCATGGTAGTGTTGTGTTGGCAGTTGGGCTCAATGACCTTTGAGATCTTTTCCAGCTGAAACAATTCTATGTTTCTGTGAACCTAAGATGGGAAGTCCTGGTCTCCATCGCTTCTCCCACATTTCAAGCTCTCATTCACTAATAGTGGAAGATAAGGAGAGCCTGGAAGCTCTTCAGTATTTCCTTTAGAAAGCTGGAGGGATGAAATACTTTGGCACATAATTCCCTTGTAATTGTCCATTGAAATGAATTTAATAGGTGGCTGGACAGGAGAGACAGAGCGTCACGTTTTGTCAGTGGAACATGTGGACATTGAAGCTATGAGAAGGCTCTGGGAAGACCTTATAGTGGCCATCCAGTACCTTACTGGATGGCTTACAAGAAAACTGAAGGACTTTTTACAAGGGCTTGTTGTGATCAGCTAAGGGGGAATGTATTGAAGCTGAAAGAAATTACATTTAGACTGGATATTAGAAAGAAATTCTTTACTATGAGGGTTTTGAGACACTGGAAGGGGCTGCCCAGGAAGGTTGTGAATGGCCTCTCCGTGGAAGTGCTCAAGACCAGGATGGACAGGGCCTTGAGCAACCTGGTTTAGTAGGAAGTGTCCATGCCCATAGCAGGGGGATTGGAACTGGATGAACTTCAAGCTTGATTCCAAGCCAAACCAGTCTATGAACCTATGATTTTGTTTGAGCAATTCTTTGCTTTCAGCAACCTAACCTTTTGCACACCTTTGAGAAACATTCAGAAGTACTCCTGTGCCACAGCTTCTTCCAGTCTGGCTGGTGTAGGTTATCCTCCTAGAATCATGGAATTGCTTTGGTTGGGAAAGACCTTTGTGATCATCAGGTGCAACCATAATCTGACTCTACCAAATCTGGTAGAGTCCCTTAGCACCACATCTCTGTGTCATCTAAACACCTCCAGGGATGGGGGAGAAATGCTGTCCTAGGCTGGTGTAGGCTGGCTTTGTGCTCTGCTGCTTTAAATCCCAGGCTAGCTGCCAGAAGATCCTATTTATCATAACTGCTTGTGGCTGGCATCAGCACTACGTTCTGGGTGCAAGTGGAGATGGTTTTGTTCATGAGAAGTGGAGCATCAGAGAAAGGACGTGGGGAGAAGTGTTTCTTGTTTTACTGCTTCTTTTGTTGCTGTATATTTAATGAGGTAGGGAAGAGTGACCAAACAGATTCTTTTTTCTCTCTTTTCTTTTGCTTTCTTGGTGTATTTACCATGCAAACATCTGAGGCAGCTTTGAATTTTGTCTGGTGTTTGCATGGTTCAGGCAGAGATTGCTGAGGCTCTGTTTACCACAGCTCAGATATGAAACAGCTGTTCTGCTTCTGGATTTGTGTAACACTGCTAATATAATTAGGTTTCATACAATTCACTGTTCCAATCTAATTTTGCAAGGATGCTGCTTTTTGACATTTCGTAGAGAACACAACCTTCCCTCTGTACAGCTGAAGCTTAAGCAGCTTTTTCCAACCACCTCAATGATTATTTTTTTTGCTTGGCTTTTCCTTTGGAGAAGAGAAACTTTCCTTCTTCAAAACCCAGAAATTCATCTCACAAGAAAGAGCATCCCTAAAATATTCCTTGCTGCATGCCTCTTCAAAGAGCTCTCTGTTCAGCAGCAGAAGCCAAATTGTTAGTCACTTCTAATGTCTGATTCTGTTAAATGTGCTGCAGATGAAATCTGCTCAAAGATAAAGGGAGTTTTTAATCCTGGTCTCAGAACAGCTTTACAGTAGTAACTTGACCAAGGGAGGGAGGAGGACCTCTGCTTAATTTGCAAGTGAAGTTATTGTTTTAAAATCTCCTTTGAAGGGAACAAATTTCACCATTTAATGTAAACCTTACTCCATTTGGGTTTAATTTGGGATGAAAGGTTTGGGCTTTTTCTCTGCAGGCATAATTTGCCATTGACACCTATACAAGGGCTCTACTGCTGTTATCCTGGTTTCCTTTGTGTCCTTTCATCACCTGCTGATCCAGAATTTCCTCTGTTTGGTGGTTTTTTTATTCTTCTCCTGTAAATAGTCACTGACCTCATCTCACCTCCCTGCACACTGCAGGGAAGACAGGAGGTTTCCATGTGGTGCTTCTCTGTCCCTCCCCTCTCTCCCCTCCCCATCTCCAAAGTGCTGTGGTCTGAATAGTGTTTAATGAAATTTCCATATTCATGAAAATAAAGCCTTAAGCACAGGAAACCAACATGCAGCGGTGCAGCAATGTTACAAGTTCTATGGTTCAGAATGGTTTGGGGTTTTTTCCTGGGCAAACCATTCCCTGTGGCTTGTGTCCATGCTAAAGATTCATCATCCAGCAAGGTCCAAATGCTTTTACCTGCAGAACAATGACATCTTGTGTGTGTATTTTGCCATCCATCCAATGACCTCAGACACTCAGGAATGTAATCTACGAGAAGAGAAGAGAAGAGAAGAGAAGAGAAGAGAAGAGAAGAGAAGAGAAGAGAAGAGAAGAGAAGAGAAGAGAAGAGAAGAGAAGAGAAGAGAAGAGAAGAGAAGAGAAGAGAAGAGAAGAGAAGAGAAGAGAAGAGAAGAGAAGAGAAGAGAAGAGAAGAGAAGAGAAGAGAAGAGAAGAGAAGAGAAGAGAAGAGAAGAGAAGAGAAGAGAAGAGAAGAGAAGAGAAGAGAAGAGAAGAGAAGAGAATTAACCTGGTTGGAAAAAAACTTTGAGATCCTCAAGTCCAACCTATCACTCAACACCATCTAATCAACTAAACCATGGCACCGAGCACCCCATCCAGTCTCTTCCTAAACACCTCCAGGGATGGTGACTCCACCACCTCCCTGGGGAAATGAACAGAAAATCTAAGAACTAACTCTGAGCACCTTCCTTGCAACTTTTCCATGTCTGCTGCCATCACCAAAACCGACCCAAACCTTGTGCTTCCAGCCCCCCCTTTTGTTAAGGCTCAGAGGATGTCTGTGCAGAATTGCTTCACGATACGTTCACAATGGAGGCAGAAAGCTAAGATTTTCATGCAAGAATTCAAGTCATCTGTCCTTAAGTGCTTGCTCTCATTATGTTTTAATAGTGAGAATAAAGTTAACATGAAAGTGATGCACTGTCTTGCAATTGCAACTCCATTTTAATTGTCTAGAGCATTAGGAAAGGAAAAGTTCTCCTGACAGGGTTTTCACAGGCACTCCTCTGATTTTCCTCATTGTCTTGTTAATCATCACCTTTTAAAAGTCGATGATTTAACTTCTGAATCTTCAGGAGTTATACTCTTTTCCCCCCTTTCTTTCTCTACATACTTTCTCTCAATTTAAGAAGGACATTGAGATACTTGAGCATCGAGAGAAAGGTGATGAGGCTGGGGAGAGGTCTGAAGCACAGCCCTGTCAGGAGAGGCTGAGGGAGCTGGGGTTGCTTAACCTGGAGAACAGGAGGTGCTCTACAAGTACCTGAAAGGAGGTTGTAGTGAGAGCAGAGTTGGTCTCTTTTCCCAAGTAACTAGTAATAGGATGGGAGGAAATGGCCTGGAGAAGAGGAGGCTCAGGGAGACCTCATTGCTCTCTACAACTCCCTGAAGGAAGGTTGTAGCCAGGAGGGGGTTGGTCTCTTCTCCCAGGCAACCAGCACCAGAACAAGAGGACACAGTCTCAAGCTGTGCCAGGGGAAGTTTAGGCTCAAGGTGAGGAGAAAGTTCTTCCCAGAAAGAGTAATTGGCCACTGGAATGTGCTGCCCAGGGAGGTGGTGGAGTCACCATCCCTGGAGGTGCTCAGAAGGGGACTGGACGTGACACTGGAATCCATGGTTTAGTTAGTCATGAGTTGTTGGGTGACAGGTTGGGCTTGATGATCTTGAAGGTCTTTTCCAACCTGGTTAATTCTATGATTCTATGATTGAGCCTACAGGAATTTGTTTTTCCTCTCTGACAGCTCTCAGATATCCTGTCTTTAGCACATAGCCAGGTCATCTCTAGTGGCCACACTACTTGTCTTTTCCTTAACCTCTTTTTTATTTCCCCTTTGGTCATATTGATGCAAACAAGATGGACAAAAAAAAAATCAATCTAAGGCTGTTGTACTCCCATAATGTAATATGGCATTGTGATTCTAAGAATGCCATTTCTCATCAATAGTTGAGCTCAAAAGGTTGTGCATCACAGCTATGTTTCTACCAATGACCTTTAACTGGAAACAGAATACAATTGCAGATAAAGGGAAGTGTTACTGTAAAAATGCAAAGTTTTTAAGGTTGTAGCAAGATTAAAGTTTCTTTTACTTAACAAGGGGCTATCAAAAATGGGAAGAATGTTGTGGAAGGGGAAAAGCACATAGGAAAATCATATGTCTGATTCTTGGTACCAACTGAAAATTGTAGTGAAAAGGAATTGATTTATAGGCAAGGGAATATTGCACCTTAAACATGGGACCAGAATAGGATAGAATAGAATAATATAGAATGGAATGGAATGGAACGGAACAGAACAGGATAGGATAGGATAGGATAGGATAGGATAGGATAGGATAGGATAGGATAGGATAGGATAGGATAGGATAGGATAGGATAGGATAGGATAGGATAGGATAGGATAGGATAGGATAGGATAGACCAGGTTGGAAAAGACCTTTGAGATCATCATGTCCAACCTATTACCCAACACCATCTAATCAACTAAACCATGGCACCAAGCACCCCATCCAGTCTCTTCCTGAACACCTCCAGAACCTCCACCTCTTGAACACCTCCAGTGATGGTGACTCCACCACCTTCCTGGGCAGACCATTCCAATGGCCAATCTCTCTGGGAAGAACTTCTTCCTAACACCCAGCCTAAACCTCCCCTGGCACAGCTTGAGACTGTGTCCTCTTGTTCTGGTGCTGGTTGCCTGGGAAAAGAGACCAACCCTCCACCTGGCTACAACCTCCCTTCATGTAGCTGTAGAGAGCCATAAGGTCTCCTCTGAGCCTCCTCTTCTCCAGGCTACATCTTAATAAGGATCTGTGGGGACTTGGTCATTCTGCACCTGTACTCAGCACTGGTTAGGCGACACCTTGAGTCCTGTGTCCAGTTCTGGGCCCCTCAGTTTAGGAAAGATGTTGAGTTGCTGGAATGTGTCCAGAGAAGGGCAACAAACCTGGGGAGGGGTTTGGAGCACAGCCCTGTGAGGAGAGGCTGAGGGAGCTGGGCTTGCTTAGCCTGGAGAACTTCTTCCTAACATCCAACCTAAACCTCCCCTGGCGCAGCTTAAATCCACTTATTAATATCATCTCAAGCAGTGAGTTTAGACTAGCCCATGTTTTGTACCTTTGTGGTGTGCGTTAGATATCAGGAGAAGGGACCAGATTGTCTTGTTTTTTAGAATTGAGTGCAGTGTCATATGTGACAGCCGAGCTCCCTCTCCTCCCACTTGGAAGCTGTGCTGGTTTCTTTTATTAGCTGAAACCCAACTACAATTTGCACTGATACCCTGGTACACAGTAAAACGTCCTCTGACTTCTGGGGAGCGTGCTTGCTGCTGCTACCTACAGAAAGATGTTAACAATTCCTGACCCTCTCTGTGGAGTATTTCAGTCTCTCCAGACAAAAGCCAGGGATTTCTGCCTTATTCTGGTTGGAGCTTAGAGGGGGTTTTAAGCCCTTTGGTGGAACGAGCAGAAATGCCAGCCTCGGTGTGTCACCCTCAAAGGAAACTTTTGGGGGTTGTTTTTTCCCTTGGAGCAGCTGTCAAGGGAACTAATGAAACACTGAGCATTTGTTAGCTAACAGGATTGGTGACTGGTGAGTAACTGATTTGAGTGGCATGCAGCAGCTCTCCCTGCAAACCTTCATTTGTATTATTTTTCGGGGGCATTGTGGGCAGAATAATGAGTGTTAGCACTTGCTGTCGGTGGGGGCAGACTGTTCTTTTTATCTCTTCATCCTCTTGAAGTGGGCAGAGGGAAACAGGGGGAGTGCTGAGCTTAACAGTGGCTGGCATCCGATAGCAAGAAATCTGCAGCGGCTCTTGCTGTTATTTAGCAACTGGTTAGTCACACAGGCAGCTTAACTCTTGACAATTTACGTGGCTGGCTCGGTAACAGCCATTTTTCTGCTGTCAGAACAGAGGGCAGCAGATGTTTACATCACAGGGGAATGGCTGATCAACAAAACACAAGCCTCCCTCACTGCTGAATTGAGACCCTGATCCTGCGAGCAGTGGGATGGATGGGCACAGTAATGGTGTCGCTTCGATGAGGAAAGGAGAGTCCTGCCTCCTCCTGTTACTGGGTGATGGATACACAGACTTCCCGCAGAGCTGCAGGAGGGGCTGTGTGTAATCGCAGCTCAGCGTTGTTAGCTGGCTGCTGTGTGCCGTGCAGCAGGTTTCTCCGTGGGAGCAGCCTGAGTCAATGGCTCCCCAAAACCAATTGGTTTTGAATACAAATAGAACATCTCCCTGAGGAGGAAGAGGCTGCTTAACCTGCAGAAAGTGAGGGCAATGTGTCCCTGTGGCCAAGAGGGTCAGTGGTGGTAAACTGGGGTGCATTAGGAAGAGTGTGACCAGCAGGTCTAGGAAGATTCTCTTCACCCTCTACTCTGCCCTGGTGAGGCTCATCTGGAGCATATTGCCTGGTTCTGGGCTCCCCAGTTCAAGAAGGACAGGGAGCTACTTGTGAGATTCCAATGGAGGTTATGAGAATGATAAAGAGACTGGAAGCCAGGAGGGGACTGGTCTCTTCTCCCAGGAAACCAGCACCACAACAAGAGGACACAGTCTCAAGCTGTGCCAGGGGAAGGTTAGGCTGAAGGTGAGGAGAAAGTTCTACACTGAGAGAGTTGTTGGGCATTGGAATGTGCTGCCCAGGGAGGTGGTGGAGTCACCATCCCTGGAGGTGTTCAAGAGGGGACTGGACGTGGCACTTGGTGCCATGGTTTAGTCATGAGGTCTGTGGTGAAAGGTTGGACTTGCTGATCTTTGAGATCTCTTCTAACCTTGGTGATTCTGTGATTCTGTGATGAGGAAAGCTTGAGAGGCCTGGAGAAGAGAAGGATGAGAGGGCATCTTATTAACATTCACAAATATCTTAAGGGTAGGTATCGAGAAGAAGGTTGCCCAGTGATGGCATGAGGGGCAAAGGAAACAAACTGAAACACAGGAAGTTCCACCTCAACATGAGGAAAAGCCTCTGTGTGAGGGTGACAGAGCCCTCAACCTGGCTTCCCAGAGAGGTTGTGGAGTCTCCTCCTCTGGAGACTTTCAAGATCCCCTGGACATGTTCCTGTGTGATCTGCTCTAGGTCATCCTGCTTTGGCAGGGGGGGGTTGAACTCGATGATCTCCAGAAGTCCCTTCCAACCCCTACCATTCTGTGATACTGCAAAACACCTTCTGATTGCCTTTAAAACTCCCTGGAACAAAGTAACACGGAGAAAAGTGCGACGGAGGCCGAGGTGTCTTTATTATGCAGTTCCATGATTGCTCTTGCACACTCTGTGTCTTCTGCCAACTCCATTAGCTCCTTGCTCTGAGAAGTAATACATTTGACCCCAAAAAATGAATTAAAAATAGCAGACCTTGTTCAAACACCCTACAGACAGCCATTTAAACACACTTCTACAATATTCCATATGTTGACAAGCTTGTATTTGAGGGGAAAAAAATAACTGAAGGCATTTGCTGATCCTGTATTTGATTTTTTTCCCTGTTGTGGACTAAATCAAATTGCCTAGATGGAAAGAAACCTTGGTTTAAAGATGATGTTTGCCTTTGTTAATTATGCAGAACACTCACAGCTCACAAGACAAAAAAAGTGAAAAGAGCCAAGGTGGAATAAAACAGCCTCAATATCCAGCCTAGCAAATAAATCCTAGGCTAAATGAGGCTCATGCTGATAGTCTATCTGATCATTTCCTCAGGTAGGGAAAACCTACTGAATAACTTGGTAGAGTTTTTTTGACCCCTCTTTTTTTATAGTGTTTTTTAATGTGTTTTTTTTTTCTTTTTCTTTTTCTTGTGTCATTTATTTTCCTTCAGTGCTTCCCTCGTGCAGGTTTTTCAGCTATCTTTTCTGTTTCAGGAGAGGGAGGAGTGTCCTTCCTCTCTCCCATGAACACTTGTCATGTGCATAGTTCAGCAGGCTGAGGGACCTGGGATTGTATAGCCTGAAGAAAAGAAAGCTGAGAGGAGAACTCATGGCTCTCTACAGCTACCTGAAAGGAGGTTGAAGTGAGGGCAATATTAGAACAGGATAGGATAGGATAGGATAGGATAGGATAGGATAGGATAGGATAGGATAGGATAGGATAGGATAGGATAGGATAGGATGGGATGGGATGGGATGGGATGGGATGGGATGGGATGGGATGGGATGGGATGGGATGGGATGGGATGGGATAGAATAGTATAGAATAGAATAGAATAGAATAGAATAGAGTAGAATAGAATAGAATAGAATTAGAATAGGAATAGGAATAGGAATAGAATAGAATAGAATAGAATAGAATAGAATAGAATAGAATAGAATAGAATAGAATAGAATAGAATAGAATAGACCAGGTTGGAAGAGACCTTCAAGACCATCGAGCCCAACCTATCACCCAACAACCTAATCAACTAACCCCAACACCACCTAATCAACTAACCCATGTCACCAAGCACCCCATCCAGTCTCCTCCTGAGCACCTCCAGTGATGGTGACTCCACCACCTCCCCGGGCAGCCCATTCCAATGGGCAATCACTCTCTCTGTGTAGAACTTGCCATTGACCTGCCATTGACCATCACTGACACTGTGTGATTGCTCAGTTGCTGACTCAGGATACTTCCTCCTTGGCAGGATGAGGGAGGCTGACTATGGAATCAAGCCTCATGTTTTAGACAGATTTTCAGGATAATTACTAGTGCTCAAATTCAGGGCTCTTTTATTTTTTTTTTTAGGATTCATGGAAGTTCTTGCAAATAAATTGCTGATGAACTCAATGTACAGCAAGGACTAATTTTGACCTCCTTGAATAATGATGGAGCTAACTTGGTACTTTCTTTTTGTGCACATGATAATTTTGTTGTGTGTGGTTTTTTTTTCCCCAGTTTTTTTTTCTTCGGGTACTACTTGACTGGATCTAATTTGTAGCATTCTTTCATGTCCCAGGCAGCCAAGTGACATTTTTCCTCCTAAGCATAGCTTTAACATTACCAATCACTTATAAGGGCCTATCAAACAGATTTTTGTGATAATATGGTGAAAAATGTTGTTTTGAGGAATATTTCAAGGACCTGTCTGTAGTAGTCCCAGAATCACAGAATCACCAAGGTTGGAAGAGACCTCAAAGAGACCTCAAAGTCCAACCTGTCACCACAGACCTCATGACTAGACCATGGCACCAAGTGCCACGTCCAATCCCCTCTTGAACACCTCCAGGGATGGTGACTCCACCACCCCCTGGGCAGCACATTCCAATGGCTAACAGCTCTCTCTGGGAAGAACTTTCTCCTCACCTCGAGTCTAAACCTCCCCTGGTGCAGCTTGTGACTGTGTCCCCTTGTTCAATCACAGGTTGCCTGGGAGAAGAGACCAACTCCCACCTGGCTACGACCTCCCTTCAGGTAGAGAGCAAGAAGGTCTCCCCTGAGCCTCCTCTTCTCCAGGCTAAGCAACCCCAGCTCCCTCATCCTCTCCTCACAGGGCTGTGCTTGAGGCCTCTCCCCAGCCTCAGTGCTCTTCTCTGGACACCTTCAAGTGTCTCGATGTCCTTCTTGAATTGAGGGGCCCAGAACTGGACACAGGACTCAAGGTGTGGCCTAATTAGTGCAGAGTACAGGGGCACAATGACTTCCCTGCTCCTGCTGGCCTAATGCAGGCCAGGATGCCATTGGCCTTCTTGGCCGCCTGGGCACACTGCTGGCTCATGTTCAGGCAGCTGTCAATCAGCACCCCCAGGTCCCTCTCTGTTTGGCAGCCCTCAGCCACTCTGCCCCCAGCCTGTAGCTCTGCATGGGGTTGCTGTGGCCAAAGTGCAGCACCTGGCACTTGGGTTTGTTCAATGCCATCCTGTTGGACTCTGCCCATCTGTCCAGTCAGTTGAGATCCCTCTGCAGAGCCCTTCTGCCCTCTAACAGATCAACATCTGCTCCCAACTTGGTGTCATCTGCAAGTTTGCTGATGACTGACTCAATCCCCTCACCCAGATCATCAATGAAGGTATTAAAGAGGATGGGGCCCAGAACTGATCCCTGGGGGACACCACTAGTGACTGGTCATTACATTTTTCCTTCTTTTAAGCACAGTTCTAGAGGTCCTGTTTAAAATAGCTGAATGTGCAGCGCAGCTGCCATTTTGAGTTAAATATATACATATATATTTGCTTTTGCTGATAGAATTAATGTGATCCAAATGCTAAACCATAACATGGTAGCTGTTGGAAGGGACTTCTGAAGGTCATGGAGTCCAACCTCCCTGCCAAAGCAGAATCACCTAGGGCAGGTCACAGGAATTCAGCCAGATGAGTCTTGAAAGTCTCCAGAGAAGCAGACCCCACAACTTCTCTGGGAAGCCTGTTCCAGTGCTCCATCTCCTTTACAGTAAGGAAGTTTTCCCTCATGTTTAGGTGGAGCTTCCTGTTGTCCATTGTCTTCTCACCACCGAAAAGAGACTACCTCCATCTTCTTGACACCCACACTTAATGGATTTGCAAACATTGATCGGATCCCCTCTTAGCCTTCTCTTCTTCAAACTAAAGAGCCCCAGGTCTCTCAGCCTTTCCTCATCAGGCAAATGTTCCACTCCCTTCGTCATCCCTGTGGCCTCTGTTGGACACAGAGCTATAGTATATTCCTGTCCCAAACATTCAGTCTCTCAGAAACCTCAGGGAAGGTTTAGGTTAGACATTAGAAGAGGCTTTTTCACTGAAAGGTATCTCAAGCACTGGGTGAGGAGGTGTTTAGAAGCCATGGACATGTGGTGCTGAGGGCCGTGGTTTAGCACTAAACTTGGTATATTTAGATAAACCAAAACAATTCTTTGAATGTATGAACTCTATCTGTCCACACCTGTGCTTGGCTTTGGATTGAGTTGTATGTTGACAGCTACTGCAATCAACTTTCAGTGTGGATACTTTCCATTTACTTATTTTTAACTGGTGCACACAAGCCACCTGATTTTATTTTAAGTCACACAGAACAGACTTCAAGGCTTGTGAGAACATTTCTGCATCTTGTAATGCTTGACTAAGATGAAATTTGCAGAGGACATGACAAACTGGGGAAAGCAAACAATCTGCAGGCATTCCATAGGCTGAGACAAGGCAGAAAACCTGTGCTTCCAAATGATTACATGGTGATTCATAGACTGTGATTTCTGGACAGTTCACAAAGACAGAAAGCAATTCTTGTAAATAATCCTTTCAATTCAGTCACTCATTAGTTGGACAGGGTTTAAATTAATAACTAGCACTGTAAGTATTGGAAATCCATTGAAGGTGCCCTTAGAGAATCTACATCTCCTCCTATGAGAGATCTTAGTTAAGTGTATTTTTATTTGTTGATTCATCCTGGCCTGTATCAGGAACAGTGTGGCCAGCAGGAGCAGGGAGGTTATTGTGCCCCTGTACTCAGCACTGGTTAGGCCACACCTTGAGTCCTGTGTCCAGTTCTGGGCCCCTCAATTCAAGAAGGACATTGAGACTCTTGAATGTGTCCAGAGAAGAGCAATGAGGCTGGGGAGAGGTCTGGAGCACAGCCCTGTGAGGAGAGGCTGAGGGAGCTGGGGTTGCTTAGCCTGCAGAAGAGGAGGCTCAGGGAGACCTTAGTGCTCTCTACAACTACCTGAAGGGAGGTTGTAGCCAGGTGGGGGTTGGTCTCTTCTCCCAGGCAACCAGCACCAGAACAAGAGGACACAGTCTCAAGCTGCACCAGGGGAGGTTTAGGCTGCATGTTAGGGAGAAATTCTTCACAGAAAGAGTGATTTGCCATTGGAATGTGCTGCCCAGGGAGGTGGTGGAGTCACCATCACTGGAGGTGTTTAGAAAGAGACTGGATGGGGTGCTTGGTGCCATGGTTTAGTTGATTAGATGGTGTTGGGTGATAGGTTGGACTCAATGATTTTGAACGTCTTTTCCAGCCTGGTTTATTCTATTCTATTCTATTCTATTCTATTCTATTCTATTCTATTCTATTTATTCTATTCTATTCTATTCTATTCTATTCTATTCTATTCTATTCTATTCTATTCTATTCTATTCTATTCTATTCTATTCTATTCTTCTATTCTACTCTACTCTATTCATTTATGTATTTGCTACTGGTGTTTGCAGAATGCTCTTGATGGCATTTATGATTATTCTGAACCAAAATACCACCTGATCCCTTAAAGGGATTAATGGTTTATTTTTCTAGAGCACAGCTTTCCTGGTTAAGCTCAATCTTTGTTAGCATTTGTAGCTTTCCTCCAAAACAGTTCTCGGCCCAGGATCAGGTTGTGTTCAGTGCTGCTTCTTGTTCCAGGTTATTAGAGATTGTACTGAATTCAAAATGTTTCCAGCTCAAGGGAAGGAAAAAAAAAAAGAGACAAAAAAGTTAATTCACAGACTAATATGTTGTTGGATCCTCTGTCCTCACTTTTTGTGTTTACAATAGATGCCTCTGGGTAAAGCAGAAGTACTAATAAATAGGATAGATAAAGAAAACTATCAAACCCCAGCTGAAATAGCTACAGTGAAGCAAACAAAAACATTTACCAGTGCTCTGGAAAATTAGACATCCTTTACAAGGTCATTTCAGAGTGTAACTGCGAGCCAATAAGACTACCCTCAACACAGGAGGGACATAGAGGAGGGTCACAAAGATGGTCAGAGTGCTGGAGCACCTCTCCTATGAAGACAGGCTACGAGCGTTAGTGTTGGTCAGCCTGGAGAAGAGATGGTGGTGGGGAGACCTTATAGCTGCATTTGATTTTATGAAGGAGACTCACAGAAAGGTTGGGGAGGGACAGTTAAGAAGGGTTTGTAGCGATAGGATGAGGGGCAATGGTTTGAAACTGGAGGAGGGTAGATTTAGGTTGGACATTAGGAGGTTCTCTACTATAACAGTGGTAAAATGCCCCCAGGGATGTGGTTGAGGCCCTATTCCTGGAGACATTTGAGACTTGGTGTAGCCCTGGGCCGCCTGATCTAGTTGGAGGTGTCCCTGCTGACTACAAGGGAGTTGGACAAGATGACCTTCGAGGGTCCCTTTCAACCTGATGCAATCTGTGAATCTGTCACACTTAGGTACAAAAGAGAAGCTTTTAATTTATAATCCGAACATCCATTTAAAGGGTAAGTATTCTCCAAAGAGATTAAACTCACCTGGGTCCCAGGCTCTGATATGACTGCAGAAAATGAAATGTACTGATTCATGAGTGTTACAAGCTACAGAAAATGACCCCTCACCTGGCCTAGCTAAAAACACAAGGAATAGCCCAGGTACTGTCACAGGAAGCCATGCTTACTTGCAGAGTGGTTTGGCTAGCTGGAAGGGACAGGGTTTTTTTCTCAATATAAATTAAACTGACCTTGCAAAAGATCAGGGCCCTTGGTATTTTAGTTTGGTGCCAACCCTGTCTGATCAGATGTCAGGTCTCCATTGTATTATAGAATTCTTTTGGTTGGAAAAGACCTCTAAGTTCATCGAGTCCAACTGTCAACCTCACACCACCATGGCCATTAAACCATGTGCCAAAATGCCATGTTCACGTTTCTGAGACTTCCAGGGACAGTAACTCCACCACCTCCCTGGGCAACCTGTTCCATTTCCTCACCTAATATCCAAACATTCCATGGAACCACTTGAGGCTATTTCCTCTTGCCCTGTCACTTGTTCCATGTGAGAAGAGACCAACCCCCACCTCATTCCAGCCTCCTTTCAGGGAGTGATGAGGTGTTCCCTCAGCCTCCTCTTCTGAAGACTAAACAACCCCAGTTCCCTCAACTGCTTCTTGCATTCCCTTCACCAGCTATGTTACTCTTACTCCAGGGCCAAATGTTCTTTCCTGGAGTGAGTGACCCAAAACTGAACCCCATGTTTGAGGTGTGGCCTCACCAGTGCTGAGTACAGGGACATGATCACTGTGCCCGATCTAGTGTGGAGTGTCCCTGCCCATGGCAGGGGTTGGAACTAGCTGATCCTTGTGGTCCCTTCCAACCCTGACTGATGCTATGATACTGCTATGATACTATACCATCTTTTTGTTTTCCATATAGACATGGCCCATCTTTTCTGCATGGTCTGAGCCAAGTAGTCATATTCAATGTGCAAATGTAGGTACACATTAATATCAGCTTGAAAGAGACATTTCCTGCTGCAGGTGCCTGTTTAAAACTTGCAAGATGATTATCAGAGATCTTTAAACTGATAGAATCACTGATAGAATGGTTTGGGTTAGAAGAGACCTTAAAGAACATCTAGTTCCAAATGCCCTGCCATGGGCAGGGATAAACTCTCACTAGAGAAGGTTACTCAGCACCTCATCCAGTCTGGTCTTAAATACTTCCAGGGATAAGGCATGCACAGCTTCTCTAGGCAACCCATTCCAGTGTCTCAGCACCTTCACAGGAAAGTCCTTCTTTCGGCTTTTTTAATTCCTGGCTCATTTCCTGACTCAGGAGCAGGCAACAGTAACTCAGGCAGAAATTAAACTGCCACCAGGCTGCTGCACTCCTCAGGCAAACACATCCTGTGACTCCAGCTTTTGACTGTTATGATTTTGGTTTCATAACATCAAGAAGGCATTTCAGATGCAATAGTCTTTAGGGATTATGGCTGAACTCCCTGTGTGGTTGTAGCCACTCGGCCTCTGGCTCTGTGACTCCATGCAAACTAAGCAGCAGCCTGTGGCATTCTTAGCAGATATTCCTTTGCTTGGAGCTCACCATGGATCACTGGGTGAGGCAGACCACAAAAATCAGGCTTCCTCCTTGTCTCCTGTCCCAAGGAGCAGTTGAGTGCCTAAAACCACAGAAGTGCTGAGGTTTAGAAGAGACCGTTGAGATCAAGTCCAAATGATTGTCTAGAGTTCATACTCTCACCACTACTGCTATGCCACCATGTGCCTCACATCCACACATCCTTTCAATACATTCAGTTGATGGTGAATGTACAACTCCCCTGGCCAGCCTGTTCCAATGCTTGGCAACCCTTTCTGTGAAGAAATTTTCCTAATATCCAAGTTGAACCTTGTTAGCAAAACTTGAGGCTGTTTCCTCTTGTCCTGTCACTTGTTGCATGTGAGAAGAGACCAACCCCCACCTCACTCCAACCTCCTTTCAGGGAGCTGTAGAGAGCAATGAGGTCTCCCCTCAGCCTTCTCTTCTCTCTTGGGTTTGGAGCACAAGCCCTGTGAGGAGAGGCTGAGGGAGCTGGGGTTGCTTAGCCTGGAGAAGAGGAGGCTCAGGGGTGACCTTATTGCTCTCTACAACTACCTGAAGGGAGGTTGCAACCAGGTGGGGGTTGGTCTCTTCTTCCAGGCAACCTGCACCAGAACAAGAGGACACAGTCTCAAGCTGTGCCAGGGGAGGTTTAGGCTGGATGTTAGGAAGAAATTTTTCATGGAGTGATTGGCCATTGGAATGTGCTGCCCAGGGAGGTGGTGGAGTCACCACCACTGGAGGTGTTTAGGAGGAGACTGGATGGGGTGCTTGGTGCCATGGTTTAGTTGATTAGACAGTGTTGGATGAACCACCTGTCTACAACCTCCCTTCAGGTAGCTGTAGAGCAAAGGAAATAAAAGAGCTAATACCAGGCTTGGGTCAACCTTGTCTAGTGGGAGCTGTCCTGCCCAAGACAGGGTGTTTGGAACTAGATTATTTGTAAGGTCCCTTCCAACTCAAGGCATTCTGTGATTCTGTGTATTACAGTAATGTTTGGGGAGGGATGTTGCAATTGGAAGGCCTGCAGAAATTCACAGAATAAATCACAGAATCACAGAATCCTGTGGATGGGAAGGGACCTTGAGGCCAATCCCCTAAATGAACTCAACTTCATTTATTTTTATGATCTAAAACCACACTGGGCAATGGGAACCATCAGATTTTGGCGTGGCAGAATCCACATACAAAATCAGCTAGAGACAAAAGCCCACAAAAATCGATGAGTTTTCCTGTGGCCCCTCCACGTGTTGGAAAAGCACAGGGGACAAACATAAGCCTCACACTCTAATTTGACAGGAGCATATCTGACTGGGCAGAATATACCAAGGGAATGAGCCAATAACAGACATCATCCTCCCCATCCTAAATCTGTACTTGTGCTTACAGTGACTTTAGATCAAATTGATGCTTTTTTAAGACATATAAAAGACTAAATTAAACTGGAACCCAGAAGACAATAGCACTCCAGTAATACCAGCACCCAGCTAGCTTAGTTTCCTCTCACTATATCTATTCTCAGAGCCTCTTGAGGTGTTTTTGTCTTTGCTCATTTTTGTTAAGAACTTGTTTAGGAGTTGAGACTCCAGAAAATGAGAAAGATTATTCCTGCAAAGGTCTCATCGCACTGCTGGGTGAAAGCTCTGAATAGGAATGCCTCTGTCCATGAAGGACACAATTCCAATCAGGCAGAGCTCCAAGGCAGCAGGAGACCTAACAGAAGAAGGGCACACCATGGTTATTCAAGAGGGCTTTATAAAGCTGCATTGAAGCTCAGATTGCTTTAGGACAGCAGCCAGAGACTTTGCCAGCAGGAACACCTGTTGGGTGATATGAGAATATTGATATGGTCTTGGGAGGGGCCCTCTCTCCTACCTGGCATCCCTCTTAAACTCTGGAGACACATTCCATATATAGTCACTAGGAGGCAATTTGCAGCTGTTAGCAAGCAGGCAGCAATGAATCACAGAATCTTGATGGCTGGAAAAGACCTTGAAGGTCATCAAGTTTGCTGCCCAGGGAGGTGGTGGAGTCACCATCCCTGGAGGTGTTCAAGAGGGGACTGGACATGGCACTTGGTGCCGTGGTTTAGTAGTCATGAGGTGTTGGGTGACAGGTTGGACTTGATGATCTTTGAGGTCTTTTCCAACCTTATTGATTCTATGATTCTAAGTTCAACCATTATCTAATTCTGCCAGGCCCACTACAAGACCATATCCTTGAGCACCATATCTAGATCGCTCTTAAACACATCCAGGGATGGCAATTCAACCACTAACTCAGGCAGCCTGTCACAGTCTTTGAGAACCCTTTGGGTAGAGAAGTTTTTTTCCTACTGTCCAACCTAAACCTCCCCTGGCATAGCTTGATGCTCTTTCCTCTTGTCCTGCCAGTTGCAGCTTGTGAGGAGAGACCAATAGCTGCCTCCCCACAACCTCATTTCAGGCAGCTGCAGAGGATGATAAGGTCTTCTATCAGCCTCCTTAATGAAGAGTTGAGGGTTCTGGAAGAAGGCAGTCAGATCCCAAAGCTGGCACAAGCAGCTGCTGGAGCTGGAAAAGAATAGCAAGAGTTTTGTCCCTTTGTCCCCAATCACCTGCCAGCATCATCACTTATTTCCTGCTACATCCCCTTCAGGTCACTTTTTTTGTCCCAGTCAGAGCCTCATTTTCCTTTTTCTTCTTCTGCTGCATCAATCTCCATTTGAAGATCTATCTCAGCTACTCCCTAGGTCATTCTTCTCCTTCCTTTCCCTCCCTGTGAAGCCATTGCAGGTCTCTCTGCAGTCAAGCACTGTCCTCTTCCCCAACTTGTTTCACTTTACCTTTAGCTGTTCTGAGGCAAACCACTTCTCAACGTTTCTATGGTACCAACCATCTGAGGTGAGCACTGGCCCCATGAAATCCCACCAACCTCCTGATTTCACAGCACTTCCTGGGCAGCACATTCCAATGGCAAATCTTGCTTTCTGGGAAGAACTGCTTCCTAACATCCAGCCTAAACCTCCCCTGGCAGAGCTTGAGACTGTGTCCTCTTGTTCTGTCAAAGGTCTTTTCCAATCTGGTCCTGTCCTACTCTACTCTACTCTACTCTACTCTACTCTCTACTCTACTCTACTCTACTCTACTCTACTCTACTCTACTCTACTCTATTTCTATTCTATTCTATTCTATTCTATTCTATTCTATTCTATTCTATTCTATTCTATTCTATTCCTATTCTATCCTATCCTATCCTATCCTATCCTATCCTATCCTATCCTATCCTATTCCATTCCTATTCAATGTCTCTACCCACCTGTGCCTGCGACCCTGCTAGAAATGCAGCTGCAACAGTGGGGGTTGGCAGCTCAGGGAAATTCTGAATCCTGAAGTGAAAGCAGGTGGAAAGCAGAATCTTAAAACCCTTGGAAACTGCTGCCAAAAAATGCTGATGGTGCTCTGATCACTGTTGATTTTTAACAGCAATTAAAAGAATAGCCAGATGACAATGAAACTCTTGCCCAGTTCCTGAGAAGGAGGGTGAGCCACACCAGATTAATGAGATAGCAAAAGCAAACTGCAGTGTTGGTATTGATGACTGAATTATGATAGATGCAAAACTTGATTCATTTTTTCCCTGAAAAGTGCAATTTGTAACAATTTCTTTGCAAGTGTCAGTAATGAGCAGTGTGGGTTGTGCTTTTTTATTTGATTCTAATGGAATGGAATGGAATAGAATAGAATAGAATAGAATAGAATAGAATAGAATAGAATAGAATAGAATAGAATAGAATAGAATAGAATAGAATAGAATAGAATAGAATAGAATAGAAGGAATGGAATAGGATAGGATAGGATAGGATAGGATAGGATAGGATAGGATAGGATAGGATAGGATAGGATAGGATGGCATGGCATGGCATGGCATAGAATAGAATAGAATAGAATAGAATAGAATAGAATAGAATAGATAGATGGGATGGGATGGGATGGGATGGGATGGGATGGGATGGGATGGGATAGGATAGCATAGCATAGCATAGCATAGAATAGAATGGAATGGAATGGAATGGAATGGAATGGAATGGAATGGAATGGAATAGGAGTGGAATAGGCTGGAATAGGCTAGAATGGAATGGAATGGAAT
Source organism: Picus viridis (assembly GCA_033816785.1). NCBI lineage: Eukaryota > Metazoa > Chordata > Aves > Piciformes > Picidae > Picus > Picus viridis. The sequence goes on along the minus strand of CM066569.1, from coordinate 4,739,904 downwards.
GGAATGGATTGGAATGGAATGGGATAGGATAGGATAGGATAGGATAGGATAGGATAGGATAGGATAGGATAGGATAGGATAGGATGGAATGGGAATGGAATCGGAGTGGAATAGACTAGAATAGGCTAGGATGGAATGGAATGGAATGGAATGGAATGGAATGGAATGGAATGGAATGGAATGGAATGGAATGGAATGGAATGGAATGGAAAGGAAAGGAATGGATTGGAATGGAATAGATTGGAATGGAATGAAATGGAATGGTATGGAATAGGATAGGATAGGATAGCATAGCATAGCATAGCATAGCATAGCATAGCATGACATAGCATAGAATGGAATGGACTAGGAATAGAATAGAATAGAATAGGATAGGATAGAATAGAATAGGAATGGAATAGGCTAGGCTAGGCTAGGCTAGGCTAGGCTAGGCTAGGCTAGGGTAGGCTAGAATAGAATAGAATAGAATAGAATAGAATAGAATAGAATAGAATAGGATAGGATAGGATAGGATAGGATAGGATAGGATAGGATAGGATAGGATAGGATAGAATAGACCAGGTTGGAAAAGACCTTTGAGATCATCAAGTCCAGAAGCTTTTGTGACACATTGTGAAACCCCCGGGAGAAGTTTGCTCCCATCCGTTTTCAGAGGATAGGTATGAGAACAAGAGTGATGTTTTTGGATGAGAAAATAACACTTAGGAAGGGCACCACACAGCTCTGATTTACTGTGGATAGCTGGCAATCCGTGGTGGGGTGTCCTTCTGTACTGAGTGAACCTCTCGGTGAGAATTCCACCTCCTCTATGTGAAGCTGGTAGTTAAGTCAATTAAAAGTGCACTGAATCAGCTGTACCATGTGCTTCTAATGCATACCTTTACATTGAATTATTACCCTTCAGGCATGCTGCAGCAGCATGTACATTGTTAATCAGGCACCAAGTAGCTGTGGTCAACTTTGTTTCTCTTTCAGGTGGTTAAGAAGGCTAACGGGAAGTGTGTGGTCGGCAGAAGCAGGGAAGTGATTGTGCTCCTCTGCTGGGCACTGGGGAGGCGGCAGCTTGAATAAAAGGTTCAGTTTTGGGCTCCTCACTACAAGAAGGACATTGAGGTGGTGGAGTGGGTCGAGAGCAAGGTAACAAAGCTGGTGAAGGGTTTGGAAAACAAGTGGCTGAGGGACCTGGGGTTGCTGAGTATGGAGAAGAGGAGGCAGAGGGGAGACCTCATAGATTTCTACAATTCCATGAAAGGAGATTGGAGTGACGTGGGGGTTGGTCTCTTCTCCCTAGTATCAGGTGACAGAAGGAGAGGAGGTGGCCTGAAATTGTGCCAGGAGAGGTTTAGGTTGGGGATTAGGAAAAATTTCTTTCCTGAAAGAGTCAGGCACTGGAACAGGCTGCCCAAGGACGTGGTGGAGACAGCATGCCTGGAGGTGTTCAGGAAACACGTGGATATGGCACTTTGGGAAATGGGTTAATGGCCATGGTGGTGTTAGTTTGATGGTTGCACTTAGAGGTCTTTTCCATTCAAAACCAGTTTATGATTCTGTGTTATCTGAAAGAAGAAAAGAATGACTTGTTCAAAGAGAAAACTTTGCTAATAGGCAGCAAACTCATTCTTGTGCTCTCTTCAGGTGTCATTCCTCATAGTCACTTATTTGAGTCATAGAATCATAGAATCAATAAGGTTGGAAAAGACCTCAAAGATCATCAAGTTCAACCTGTCACTGAACACCTCATGACTAACTAAACCATGGCTTCAAGTGCCACATCCAATCCCTTTTTGAACTCCACCACCTCCCTGGGCAGCACGTTCCAATGGCTAACAACTCTGTGTAGAACTTTCTCCTCACCTCCAGCCTAAACTTCCCTTGTCACAGCTTGAGACTGCGTCCTCTTGTTCTGGTGCTGGTTGCCTGGGAGAAGAGACCAACCCCTTCTTGGCTACAACCTCCCTTCAGGTAGTTGTAGACAGCAATAAGGTCTCCCCTGAGACTCCTTTTCTCCAGGCTAAGCAACTCCAGCTCCCTCAGCCTCTCCTCATAGTGCTTATTCTCAAGACTCTCTCCAGCCTCATTGCCCATCTCTGGACATGTTCAAGAGTCTCAATATTCCTTTGCCACAATGCCACCTCCTGGAAGTTTGCAAGGTCAGGTTGGATGAGACCTTGAGAAGCCTGGTCTAGTGGAAGGTGTCCCTGCCCTTGGCATGGGGGTTGGAACTGGATGTCCTGTAAGGACCCTTCCAAACCAACTCATTCTATGATTATCAGAGAAGAAATCCACTCACACTCATGAAGGTGCTTCCGGCAGACAAACAGTGGCAGCTACTGGTTTCCAGGGTGGCTAGATGCCATTGCAAGAGCTGTAAGACATTGAGAGGCTGAATTAACTCAATTTCAAGCAAAATGATTGAATGCAGCCCCTGTTCTGCATCTGCCAATCTGCAGCGCTGGTGTTCTTTCACTTGCAGTAAGCCGCCGCGTGCCTTACAGAGTGGTGAGGAACCAAAGCAGGAGAACCTGAGCTGAGAGTTGTGAAATGGGCAAATATTTAAATGAGCAAAGGCAAAGGCTCCAGCAGCAGCCTCTGAAATATTGCATATGTGAGGAATTATTAGGCCAGTGGCAAATGTGCTCCTGAGAAGTGTAACATACTGTCAGACTCGGAAAATGAGAAAAATCAATCTGCTGTCAGTCGCTGCCTGGTTCTGCTCTCTCTCTGGGTTTAAATTCATGTGTGAAAATACAGATCTTCAGGTTGGTGGTGAACAAACATTAATTCATTGCTTTCAGTGCATTGCCTCCAATTTATCCCAAGTGAGAAACTGGCCTGGATTTAGTGGAGGTAGCAATGCCAGTGATTTGTCCTCCATTCTCTTTCCTGAGAAAAGTATTCTAAGGGCTGAGAAGTCATTTGAAAAGACAAATAAAATATAGGTCTTGCCTCCAGAGCTTATTCGCTGCAACCACTGATTGTTACCCCTGCTGCTTCCTGCTCAGTGAAGAAATGTGTGGAAATGCCCCATGCAGATAGAGCCCCAGTGCTCTCAGATCAGGAACATTAGGTATTGACATCCAGTGCAGACACATTTTCCTTACTACAAGACAAAAGAACTCAAGATCACCTCACAAAAGAAGATTTTGCTTCTACCATGTATTTGGGAGGGGATTGCTTGGTTGCTCTGGGGAGTGAGGTTTCCTTTTCTTTCTTTCCTTTCCTTTCCTTTCCTTTCCTTTCCTTTCCTTTCCTTTCCTTTCCTTTCCTTTCCTTTCCTTTCCTTTCCTTTCCTTTCCTTTCCTTTCCTTTCCTTTCCTTTCCTTTCCTTTCCTTTCCTTTTCCTTTTCCTTTCCTTTCCTTTCCTTTCCTTTCCTTTCCTTTCCTTTCCTTTCCTTTCCTTTCCTTTCCTTTCCTTTTTCCTTTCCTTTCCTTTCCTTTCCTTTCCTTTCCTTTCCTTTCCTTTCCTTTCCTTTCCTTTCCTTTCCTTTCCTTTCCTTTCCTTTCCTTTCCTTTCCTTTTCCTTTCCTTTCCTTTCCTTTCCTTTCCTTTCCTTTCCTTTCCTTCCTTTCCTTTTTCCTTTCCTTTCCTTTCCTTTCCTTTCCTTTCCTTTCCTTCCTTTCCTTTCCTTCCCTTCCTTCCCTTCCTTTCCCTTCCTTCTTTCCTTCCTTTCCTTCCTTCCCTTTCTTTCCTTTCCTTCCCTTTCCCCTTCCCTTCTTTCCTTCCCTAACCTTCCCAAACCTTCCCAAACCTTCCCAAACCTTCCCTTCCCAAACCTTCCCTTCCCTTCCCAAACCTTCCCTTCCCTTCCCTTCCCAAACCTTCCCTTCCCTTCCCTTCCTTCCCCTTCCTTCTTGCCAGTTGAAGAACAAGTTTTAAAAAGCAAACTGAGAATGTCCTTATTCTGCAGCTGATGACAGGACTTGCCAGGCAGGGTTCCCAGGGACTCAGAGGCAAGAATGACTCTAACTGGGATCCTGGAAGCACTGTTTTTCTCTGGTAGAATCACGGAATCATAGAGTTGTTTCAGTTGGAAATGACCTCAAAGATCACTGAGTCCAGCCATTGATATAACACCACCATGGCCATTAGAAGTTTTTAAAGGGGATTTTCTCTTCATCCCTGTGTAAAACAGAGTGTATATATTTGACTGAAACCTGTGTGTCAGCTTCATAGCCTGGATACCTCTTCTCCAAATTCAAGTCATATTTACTTCCCCACTTTATCACACAAGGATAGAAGTGATGCCTCCAAATCTAGTTCAGACTTTGAACTTCTGCCAGAGATCAGGCCAGCAGACTTCCTGATCTGATCATTCCAATTTGCCAGTGATAGATGGGTCCCTGTCCTCACCTGTCATGCTGCACACTAATGTTATCAGTCCCGAAAGCCAATGAAATGAACACCAGTGAAGGAAAACAGGGAGGTGGTTGAGGCCCCATCCCTGGAAGTGTTTAAGACCAGGCTGGATGAGTCTCTGGCCAGCCTGATCTAGTGTTGGGTGTCCCTGCCCATGGCAGGGGGGTTGGAACTAGATAGAATAGAATTACCAAGGTTGGAAGAGACCTTGAAGATCATCGAGTCCAACCTGTAACCATAACCTCACAACCAGACCATGGCACCAAGTGCCACATCCAGTCCCCTCCTGAACGCCTCCAGATGATCCTTGTGGTCCCTTCCAACCCTGACTGATACTATGATAAAACAGCACAACATGCTCCTGAGAGCTGCTCCACATCTCTTGGTTGTTTGGCTGTGAAGAGGATGCTTCCCACTCCTGTGGCTTCTGTGCTCAACTGGGATGATGAATCACATTATTAATATTAAAAATACTAATTGATACTAAGATCACAGAATGGCTCGAGTTGGAAGGGGCCTTAAAGATAACTGGTTCCAAACTCCTTGCCATGTGTGAGGACACCTCCCACTAGATCACATTGCTAAAAGCCTCATCCAGCCTGATCTTAAGCACTTCATTACCTTCCTCTTTGCCCAGCCCTCCAGTCTGTCCAGACCTCACTGGACAGAAGCACAGCCTTCTAGTGTATCAGCCACAAACCTCATGCTTCTCACAAAGCAGTGAGCATCTCCCCACATTTTCTTTCCAGTCAGTAGGTCTTTTCCTTTTGAATCCTGCTCTCTCTCTCTTTCCTTAAATGTTTAAACAGCTGGAGTAATTTCTTACACATTAATGTATAACTAATGCCTGAATAAAATAAACCATTCAGGTAGTTTTAATGTTGCTTGTCTCACCCTTCAGTATTCACAGCAAAGAGGATTTTGAGATCAGCTGAATGGAACCTTCCATTAATCTAAAAGCCTCGTAGCTCAAAATCATTTGGTAATACAAGGAGCCAGGAAGGGCAGTAGCACTTTGCACCTAAGTGCATCCATACACTTGAGATGCATTTATGTTTGAATAATGTTCAAAAGCTCCAGCAAAGGGGGAAAAAAATAAGGGAAGAGAAACTGCTCCCCATTTACCAACTGGAGACCTCATTTTAGCACATTCAGGTGCCATTGTTGCTCCTGCTTTCCCTTCACATCAGAAAGTCATTCCCTCTCAAAGCAAAAGGAATCTGAAAAGGAACACCATATTCCACTTCCAGTTTAAGGTATAGAAAATCTAGATCTATTCATGCTTTAGTCATGAGGTCTTGGGTGACAGGTTGGACTTGATGATCCTAGAGGTCTCTTCCAACCTAATTGATTCTATGATTCTATGGCTGCTCCATGTTGCTTAACCTGAAAGTTGATGCAGCCTGGTGAGGTTTTTCTGCTTCATCTGCTTTCTCTGCTAAAGCAGTTAACTTTGATAGGGTTTGGGGTTTCAGAGTATCATAGTATCAGTCAGGGTTGGAAGGGACCACAAGAATCACCTAGTTCCAACCTCCCTGCCATGGGCAGGGACACCCCACACTACATCAGGCTGGACACAGCCTCATCTAGCCTGCTCTTAAACACCTCCAGGGACGGGGCCTCAACCACCTCCCTGGACAGCCCATTCCAGGGCTTCACCACTCTCATGGGGAAGAACTTCCTCCTCACCTCCAGCCTGAATCTCCCCACCTCCAGCTTCATTTCATTCCCCCTAGTCCTATCACTACCTGATATCCTGAGCAGTCCCTCCCCAGCCTTCCTGTAGGCCCCCTTCAGATACTGTAAGGCCACAATGAGGTCACCTCGTTTGTGCATGTCCTCATTGTCATTAATTCTTTTCAACTTCACCAATCCACAGGGATTAGAAACCTCACAGAAATTAGAAAAGATTTCAAGTTGTCCTTTTTTCTGTTCTGTTTTGTTGGTTTGTTGGTTCCCCCCCCCCCCCCCAATAGTTTTTATCACAATTATTTTTTAATTGTTCTTTATTTTTTACATGAAATTCTGCGATTTGGAGCACCAAAATCATAGAACATCCTTTTGCTTCATAGAATTACAGAATGCTAGTGGTTGGAAGGGACCTCTAGAGAACATCTGCTCCCAACTTGGTGTCATCGGCAGATTTGCTGATGACTGTCTCAATCCCCTCATCCAGATCATCAATGAAGATATTAAAGAGGATGGGGCCCAGCACTGATCCTTGGGGCACACCACTAGTGACAGGCCACCAGCTGGCTGTGGCACCATTCACCACCACTCTCTGGGCTCAGCCCTCCAGCCAGTTCCTAACCCAACGCAGTGTGCTCCTGTCCAAGCCATGGGCTGACAGCTTGGCCAGGAGTTTGCTGTGGGGGACGGTGTCAAAGGCCTTGCTGAAGTCCAGGTAGACCACATCCACAGCCTGCCCCACATCCACCAGGTGGGTCACCTGATCATAGAAGGAAATCAGGTTGGAGAGGCAGGACCTGCCCCTCTTAAATCCATGTTGGCTGGACCTGAGCCCTTGGCCATCCTGCAGTTAGAGGGCAGAAGGGCTCTGCAGAGGGACCTCGACAGACTGGACAGATGGGCAGAGTCCAACAGGATGGCATTGAACAAACCCAAGTGCCAGGTGCTGCACTTTGGCCACAGCAACCCCATGCAGAGTTACAGGCTGGGGTCAGGGTGGCTGGAGAGCAGCCAAACAGAGAGGGACCTGGGGGTACTGGTTGACAGCTACCTGAACATGAGCCAGTAGTGTGCCCAGGTGGCCAAGAAGGCCAATGGCATCCTGGCCTGCATTAGGAATAACGTGGCCACCAGGAGCAAGGAACTCATTGTGCCCCTGTACTCTGCTTTGGTTAGGCCACACCTTGAGTCCTGTGTCCAGTTCTGGGCCCCTCAGTTTAAGAAGGACATTGAGACACTTGAACGTGTCCAGAGAAGGGCAACAAGGCTGGTGAGAGGCCTTGAGCACAAGCCCTGTGAGGAGAGGCTGAGGGAGCTGGGATTGTTTAGCCTGGAGAAGAGGAGGCTCAGGGGAGACCTCATTGCTCTCTACAACTCCCTGAAGGGTGGTTGTGGCCAGGAGGGGGTTGGTCTCTTCTCTCAGGCAACCAGCACCAGAACAAGAGGACACAGTCTCAAGCTGCACCAGGGGAAGTTTAGACTGGAGGTGAGGAGGAAGTTCTTCACTGAGAGAGTCTTTTGTCACTGGAATGTGCTGTCCAGGGAGGTGGTGGAGTTCCCATCCCTGGAGGTGTTCAAGAGGGGACTGGACGTGGCACTTGGTACCATGGTCTAGTTGTGAGATCTGTGGTGCCAGGTTGGACTTGATGATCTTTGAGGTCTCTTCCAACCTTGGTGATACTGTGATACTGTGATCATACAGTCCAACACCCCTGCCAAAAACAGGATCATCAACAGGCCACAAAGGAATGAGCCCAGGCAGGTTTTGAAAGTCCCCAGAGAAGGAGACTCCACAAGCTCCCTGTGCAGCCTTTTTCCCGTGCTTGGAAGCAAAACAAGAGAGACAAGTCTTGTCAATCTGACTGTTAAATAAGCTTGCTCAAAGAGGTGTTCAGTAAAGGGCTTTCTCCTTCATAGCTCTGCTTGTTCTGTTTTGTGAGCCTGTAGCAAAACTGTAATCCTTTCAGAATACATCCTTTAGCACAGCTGCCTACAAGAGGGAGGGGAAAGCCCAGTAGCATTTTCGGCAGGAGTTCTGGATTGCACAGTGTTTCAGCAGAGATGCTATTAACATCTGTTTAGCTGCTGCTCATGGTTTAGGTCACAGTGGGAACTCATTTGCCAAAGGGTAAGGATTTCGAGTAAGTTCAAGTGAGAAACAATTTCTGCCCCGACTCATGCCATGGAGGGTGTATTTTCACTATGTCTTTGTTGTTTTTCCTCAAGCTAAAGTACAAAGTCATCTGGCCTAAAAACCTGTTGCTCACTGTGCATGAGCTGCGTGGGAGGCAGCACTGCCATTCTTCTTCTCTTTCCCTCCAGAAAGGAAGGAAATGCAATGCAGTGCAATGCATTACAGCTTGCAATGAATCCCTCTCTGAAGCAAAAGGTTATGCTGATCTATATTGTGCATTGATAAGCCTTTTGTTCTTCCTGCTGTCTTCCAAAGCCAGCCAATTCTCTTTGCTTGTGTTGGTGATTTCTCTTTACTCACTTCTGCTGAGCTGCACTGGGCTTTCCTGGTAAAAGAAGGAACAAATAGACAAGCAAATCATGGTTATGGGTTCAGGTGATAAAAAGTGCCCAGCAGAAAAGGTCCTGGGGGTGCTGGTTGGCAGCCAACTGAATGCGAGCCAGCTGTGTGCTCATGTGGCCAAGAAGGCCAGCAGCAGCCTGGCCTGGATCAGCAATAGTGTGGCCAGCAGGAGCATAGAAGTGATTGGCACCCTGTAGTGGGCACTGGTGAGGCAACTCCTTGAATACCAGGGGTCAGTTTGGGGAATTTCAGTATCAAAAAAGACATTGATGTGCTGGAGCATGTCTGGTGAGGGGTTTGGAGATCATGTCTTACAAGGAAGGTATGAGGGCACTGGGATTCTTTAACCTATGGAATAGGATGCTGAGAGGAGACCTAATTGCTTTCTACAGTGACCTGAGTGAGGCTGCTGTTGGCCTCTTCTCCCAAATGACTAACAACAGGGAAAGGGGAAATGTCCTCAAGCTGCACCATGGGAAGTATAAGCTGGATATGAGGAAATATTTCTTTACTGCAAGAGTGGTCAGGCATTGGAAGAAGCTGTCTAAGGAGGTGGCAGAGTCACCATCCCTGGAGGTGTTCAAAAAGAGTGGATGTGGCACTTTGGGACATGGTCTAGTGGTCAGGGAAGTGTTGGGTAAAATGTTGGACTTGATGATCTCAGAGGCCTTTTCCAACCTTATTGATTCTATAATTCTATGAGAGTTGGACTGGTGGCAACTTTAATTAGACCAGGTGGCCACGGTGGCCTTAAGGACCACAAATGAAGGAACTCAACGATCTTAGAACCTTTTCCAAGTGAAACAAGTCTATGAATCTGTGATTTCATAATTCAGGATATGAGGTTTCCTCTGCCTGGGGTGTAAAGGTTTGAAATCTTTGCATAGACTCCAGTGAAGGGCAGTGTGGCATTTATTTTAATGTTATTTCTGCACATCAGGAAGTGCCTGTTTGTTCTGAGGTAGCTGAAATAGAGCTAAGCACCACGGTTAATATTTGCCTTTCAGCAGGTTTGAGGGTGACCTTCCTCCCCTGCTTCACCCAAACGAAATTAAAAGGTGGAAGGAGAAAAGTTGCAAGTTCTGGAAAAGGGACCAACTTCAGAAGCCAGGCAACAATGTTGTGGATGGATCCTAAAAGAGGGCTGGTTAAATTTATGATCACTAATAGCATTTGTAGTTACAGTATGCAAGCAAAGATAAGGCCACTCTAATTTCATGCTTCAGGAGCTGAGATGATTGCCCACGGGGGTCAGGCAGGATGTTTTCCCTCCGTGCATATACAGCACTGCACAACTGATTGGGACCCATAATCACCAACACACCCAAAGAACATGCCTAGCTAGAAGTACATGCTAAGTGATAGGCCAAATTGAAGCTGGCAAACTTGCTTATTACCATTGATGACATCAAGTGCTCATATAGCATTCTTCAGTCACCAGATCCTCTAAAAATACTGAAGCACATTCTGCTCAGTCTGAGAATCATAGAAGGTTTTAGTTTGGAAGAGACCTTGAAGATGAACTACTTCCAGCTCCCCTGCCATGGGCAGGGATGCCTCCCACTAGATCAGGTTGCTCATGGCCCTGTCCAACCTGGTCTTGAGCTCCTCCAGGGAGGGGTCATCCACAACCTCCCTGGGCAACCTGTTGCAGTGTCTCACCACCCTCATTGTGAAGGATTTATTCCTAATACCCAGTGTAACCTCTTCCAGCTTAAACCTGATCTATTCTATTCTATTCTATTCTATTCTATTCTATTCTATTCTATTCTATTCTATTCTATTCTATTCTATTCTATTCTATTCTATTCTATTCTATTCTATTCTATTCTATTCCATTCCATTCCATTCCATTCCATTCCATTCCATTCCATTCCATTCTATTCTATTCTATTCTATTCTATTCTATTCTATTCTATTCTATTCCATTCCGCTCCGCTCTGCTCTACTTTGCTCTGCTCTATTCTAAATCCATTCTCCCTTGTCCTGTCACAACAAACTCTTGCAAAAGTCCCTTCTGGGCTTTCTTGTAGGTTCCCTTCAGATACTGGGAGGCTGCTACTTCCCTAGAGATGACTTTTCTCCAGGCTGAACAATCCCAACTCTCTCAGTAACTCCCTTCAGACCAGTCTGTTATCTCCAGGCCTGCCAGCAACAGATTGTGTTGTCTCATTTGTTACCTAACACATTTAGTTCTATAAACATCCCAAAAGGGACTACAGATACAAAAGATGAGTCATGCAAGACACCTAAAAGATTTTTGGAGTTCTTCACTAGAATCAGTCTGTGTTCCTCATCTTAGATTTCTGTTCTCTTTTCAGTTTCACAGAAGCACAGAATGGTTTGGGTAGAAGGGACCTTGAGCATCATCTCGCTTCAGCCCCTCCCACCATAGGCAGGGACACCTTCCACTAGACCAGGTAACTCAAAGCCTTTTACAATGGTTTAATTGCCAAGAGCCAATTGGAAGTGCAGGAGTTGTGGTTTTATGGGGGGACCCTCACTACAAGACATCAACTTGCTGGAGCATGTCCAGACAAGGGCAACAAAACTGGGTCTGGAGATACGATACAATACAATACAATACAATACAATACAATACAATACAATACAATACACCAGGTTGGAAGAGACCTTCAAGATCATCGCGTTCAGCCCATCAACCAATCCAACCCACCTAAACCATGGCACCAAGCACCCCATCAAGTCTCCTCCTGAACACCTCCAATGAAGGTGACTCCACCACCTCCCTGGGCAGCCCATTCCAATGGGAAATCACTCTCTCTGTATAGAACTTCTTCCTAACATCCTGTCTAAACCTCCCCTGGTGCAGCTTGAGACTGTGTCCTCTTGTTCTGGTACTGGGTGCCTAGGAGGAGAGACCAACCTCCGCCTGTCTAGAACCTCCCTTCAGGTAGATCAAGTACCTTGGAGAACAAGGCTTATTGAGGAGCAGCTGAGGGAACTGGGATTGTTTGATCTGGAGAAGAGGAGGCTGAGGGAAGACCTCATTGCTCTGTACAAGTACCTGGAAAAAGGTCGGAGTGAGATGGGGTTCAGTCTCTCCTCCCTTGCATCAGGTGATAGAACATGAGGAAATGGCCTGAAATTGTGCCAGGGGAGGATTAGGCTGGAGATTAGGAAAAATTTCTTTGCTGCAAGAGTGGTCAGACGTTGGAACAGACACCCCAGGGAGGTGGTGGAGTCACCATCCCTGGAGGTGTTTAAGAAGGTGGAGACATGGCACTTTGGGACAGGGTTTAATGGCCATCAGTTTGACTCTATGATCTGAGAGGTCTATTCCAACCAAAGCAATTCTGTGATTCTATGAGTGTCTTAGAATTTTGGCAGCTCTACTTCATCTGTGACTTTCATTTTCATATCTCAATACCTAACTCTTTTATCTTAAAACTAAACATTTATAAACAAGTGGAGATTTTTGAACACAAGAGAAATCTATACTGAGAACAATAGTAGGAGCAGCAGTCCCTGAAAAGTGGGTCTGAAAGCTTTAACTCAAAATGCAGTGGGAGTAGGTGTCCCACATCTATAATCATCAGTCTGATTATGCCTTTGTTAGAGAGACTGAAATTGGCTGCTATGCAGAGAGAGCAGGCTAGACAGAGCAAAGAGTCTGCATTTTATCTTTAGAATCAACTGTATTCAAATTTAAAGGAAGTTCAAGAGAGGCCTGGCAAAAAGTTTTGTATTTAAAGCTGTCAACAACCTTTGTAACCTTCTCCCTTCCTTTCACTCTTTTTTTCCCCTCTTTTAACCTTTTCTGTGTTGTGTTTGAATCAGCACTTCCTGATTTATTATTCTTTATTACTTTTTTTCCCCCTTCTCATTAGTTGTGTTTTCAGGAGCTTGTGTTGACGGCAGCGTGCCTCACAACGCAGCCTTCTGGCGGGAGCAAGCATTTTGCCCTGTATTGTACTGCAGCATAACACAGCTTGGATTGCTCATTCCAAATCTCTGCCCCAGAGTAAAGTGGGATTTCCTGAAATAAGCCAAGGAAATAAGGAGGGTACAGGAATTCAGAATTAACAAGCTTTTCGGTGCCAAACTGCTTTTTCCCTTCATCCATTCCTGCTCAGCATAGATGCCAGGAACAGAAAGCACTGCTGGCTGGAGGGGTGATTTTTGTGCTCTGTATGTTAGTGTAGCTGGGATATATGGATTTATGCTGATATGGACACAAAGTCCAGAAAGTGACTACTAATTTCAAACCTTTCTGGCTTGATATGGAACCCTGGCACTACTGATGGAGAAGGGCAACAAAGCTGGGGAGGATTTGGAGCACAAGCCCTATGAGGAGAGGCTGAGGGAGCTGGGGTTGTTTAGCCTGAAGAAGAGGAGGCTCAGGGGAGATGTTATTGCTCTCTACAACTACCTGAAAAGAAGTTGTAGCCAGGTGGGCCAGCACCAGAACAAGAGGACACAGTCTCAAGCTGTGCCAGGGGAGGTTTAGGCTGGATGTTAGGAAGAAGTTCTTCCCAGAAAGAGTGATTGGCTGAAATCTGAATATGCTGCCCAGAGAGGTGGTGGAGTCACCATCCCTGGAGGTGTTTAGGAAGAGACTGGATGGGGTGCTTGGTGCCATGGTTTACTTGATTGTATGGTGTTGGGTGATAGGTTGGACTTGATGATCTCAAAGGTCTTTTCCAACCTGGTTAATTCTAGTCTATTCTAATTCTATTCTATAAGCTTATGGAAGGCTGCATGAGGAGAGGAGGGTATTCTGCCACATGGCTTCAGACTACTCAAGAAGAAAGTATCTTAAAGTATCCCAAATGGTGAGTAGAGGAATGAGCATCTTGGGGTTGGGATGAAAATTTGTGGTTCCAGAGCTATGAGTTCTATTCTTTCCTCCACCTCAAGGCTGAGGCTTGATTTTGAATAAGTTGCTTAACTCTTCAATTCCCATTTGCTCAAGGAAGGTAATGGTAGATTCTTGCTTCCCTGGAAAGAAAATTGTGTGACAGACTATGAGGAATAATGGGTTCTGGAAGCCAGTGGCATAGGGAGAGGACTGAAATCTAGTTATGGAAGTAAAGAGAGTCAAAGAATTGCTTTGGTTGGAAAAGACTTCTAAGACCATTGATTCCAACCATTAATCCAACACCACCATGGTCATAAAACCACATCCTGAAGTGCCATGGCCCCAGGCTTCTTGAACACCTCCAAGCACAGTGACTCCACCACCTCTCTGATGGGCAGCCTGTTCCAATGCCTGACCACTCTTGCAGGAAAGATTTCTTTTTTCCCCTAAAAACCAAATCCTCGCCTTAAATCCTCGAATTTCAGTGACTTACTGTTGGCAGCCTGCTTGGGATGTTTTTGCTTGTTTTGGTTGGTTGGTTGGTTGGGTTTTTTTTTCTCTCTGCCTCAGACATATTCCCAACAGAGGTGCAGACTGTAGCTTTGCAGTGACAGCAAAGAAGGATTAATGGCAAGTTGCTGGGGGAGAGGGAGCTCATTTGTGTGAGCTTCTTGATAGACATCCCCCATTGCCAGCCAGTTCTTCACAGCATCTCAGCAGACACTGTGTTTGTCAAGCCAGACCTGACTTGTTTGACATTGGACTAGCAGGAGAATGTGATGTTGATGCATATTTCTCTCTCTACAATATATCCATGATCCAAGGTTCCTTCAGCTGTTTTATTGTAAAAAATTGATCCAGTCTTTCTGAAGTGCTTTCTTATCCCAAAGGAAAACGTTTCTCAGCATCTCTGTATGCCCACCACAAGGGGAAAGCAGCTACCTTTCAGGCAGCAGTTAGCAACCTTACAACCCTGAATGCCACCACCCTTAGTGAAAAGATATTTGATCTACCATCAACACCCAAGGACATTTAGAGGAAAGCCCTGATGTTATGAAGAGTGGCTTTTGAGATCATTTATCTCCAATGCTCAGAACAAAATGCTTGTTGATTGTTCACAGAAGTATATGTCAGTAAGAAAAATACTTCTGTTTTCCTGAGGTGTACTCAGGTACACGTTAGAAACAACAGAGTAGGCAATAAAATTCCCTCTAAACAGAATGTGTGTGTCCCCCCCCTCAGCTTTCTGCACTGAATGAGTCACAGGAAAACACCCCCCAAAGGCCACAAAACTGACCCCAACTAGAACAAGGTAGACTTAGTTTGGGCATTTGGAAGTTCTTTACTGTGAAGGTGGTGAGACTCTGGGACAGGTTGCCCAGAGAAGTTGTGGACAACTTCTCTCTTCAAGTGTTGAAGACCAGGCTGGATGAGGCTTTGAGCAACCTGGTCTAGTGGGAGGTGTCCCTGCCCATGGCAGGAGGTTCTTTAGATGATCTTTAAGGTCCCTTCCAGCTCAAGCTGGAAGGATTGGACGTGGCACTTGGTGCCATGGTTTAGTCATGAGGTCTGTGGTGACAGGATGGACTTGATGATCTTTGAGGTCTCTTCCAACCTCGGTGATTCTGTGATTCTGTGATAAATTCTGTTAGCACTATCTGTTAAAAAGTGGATTAATAACCCTGCTAGGAAGAAAGGCTTTGTTGCTTCTCACATTCATTCTCTGTCACTTTTCACATTCATTCTCTAAGGTGCACATAGTCTGCCTTCAGTAAAGAGGCTCAGAGAGGTTTTACTTGATATGTTTGTAGAGAGCAGTGTGAGCTTTTGGTGCTGTTAGGGGCAAAAAAAGCAAATAAAAGGCAAAACAATTGAAACCAAACCAAATCAAATCAAACAAACCTAAAAAACCCAACCAAACAAAGCCCAAACCAAAGCAAGCAAAACAGAAAGCCAAACCAAAAGACAACAGAAGTGGTGACCCAAAAATCAAAGCAAAACCAACATGAAAAACAAACAAGCAAGCAAACAAAACAAAACCCAAACCCAAACTCCAAAACAACACCAACCCAAACCAAACTCTCTCTGACACAGAAGAAAATAACAGAGATTTCTCAGAAAGCTTCATAACAATAGCTCCCCTCATTTCTGTTTTCAGACTTGAAGAGCTTGAGTACATGGAGGTTCCTGCTGACACCAGCACTTTCAGTATCTCTCCAGCGGCTTCAGCACTTTCAGTCTCTCTCTGGCAGCTTCACTCACCTGAGGGGAAGTATAACACAGGAGGGGGAGATCAAAAAGGAATAGTGGCTGGCAGGACAAGGGAGTTGATTGTGCCCCTATACTCAGCACTGGTGAGGCTGAGCCTCAATTACTGTATTCAGTTTTGGACCCCTCACTACAAGACTCACAGAATCACCGAATCACCAAGGTTGGAAGATAACTCAAAGATCATCAAGTCCAACCTGTCACCACAGACCTCCTGACTAGACCATGGCACCAAGTGCCATGTCCAGTCCCCTCCAGGGATGGTGACTCCACCACCTCCCTGGGCAGCACATTCCAATGGCTAACAACTCTCTCAGTGAAGAACTGAGAAACCTCCCCTGGTGCAGCTTGAGACTGTGTCCTCTTGTTCTGGTGCTGGTTGCCTGGGAGAAGAGACCAACCCCCTCCTGGCCACAACCACCCTTCAAGTAGTGGTAGAGAGCAATAAGGTCTCCCCTGGGCCTCCTCTTCTCCAGGCATTGAGATGCTGGAGCATGTCAAGAGAAGTGATGTGAAGCTGGTGAAGGGTCTAGAGAACAGATCTGGTGAGGAGTAGCTGAGGGAACAGGGATTGTTAGTCCGGAGAAGAAGAGGCTGAGAAGAGACCTCGTTCTTCTTTACAGCGCCCTGGAAGGAGGTTAGAGTCAAGTGCATGTTGGTCTCTTCTCCCTAGTATCAGCTGATAGAATGAGAGGAAATGGCCTGAAATTGTACCAGGGGACGTTTAGGTTGGATATAAGGAAAAAAAAATTCTTTATGGAAAATGTGGTGAGGCACTGGAACAGGCTGTCCAGAGGGGTGGTGAAGTCGCCGCCCCTAGCGGTGCTCAAGGAATATGTGGATGTGCCACTCTGGGACATGGTCTAATGGTGTTACATTGACAGTTGGACTCAATGATCTTAGAGGTCTTTCCCAAGTGAAACAATCCTGTGACTCTATGATTTGTCTCTTGCACTGATTTCACACTGTATATCCAGTTTTACTCTGCTGGATTTACTGCAGGTTTGCTTAACTGGAGCTAATTCCAGGATTAGGCACAAGTAAAGGCATCTGATTAATTAGATGTCCAACTCTCCCTCAAAAGACATTGAGATGCTGAAATCCTAATCTTCAAATGAAGCCTAGGCACGCTGCTAGGTATTGCAGTGCATTTTAAAGAGAGCTCCTTTAATGCTTCTGAGCTGGCAACACTGCTGTTCCTTTGTCTAACATTTCCATCGTGACGCTAGACAGCAAAGAGTTAGCTGGTAATGAAGAGAGATTTGAGGCGAAATCCGTGATAGCGCTGAAATCAGGAACAATTGCAAGGTGTAATTAAGTTGAAAAGGCCACAAAGGAAGAGTTTCTAATTTTAACATAAAATCCACAGCTTCAGTTATTAAAAAAAAAAAAAAAGAAGAAGAAGAAGAAGAAGAAGAAGAAAACTTGGCAAATTTTACACAGAGCAAGCGAAGAAACCACCTAAGACTCGTAGCTAACACATAGCAATTTTCAGAAGTCATAAAGATTTGTCATTTAATTATTATCATTAGTATTTTAAGGACTAGCTGAAAGACTCTTCCACGTGGAGGAATTTTTCCTCTTCTTCTGTTGATCCATGATCTCTTCAATTTTTTTGTCCATGTAATTTATTTATTGCTGTCTCAGGTGTTTACTCAGGGTGGCGAATGGAATGGAATGGAATGGAATGGAATGGAATGGAATGGAATGGAATGGAATGGAATGGAATGGAATGGAATGGAATGGAATGGAATGGAATGGAATGGAATAGACCAGGTTGGAAGAGACCTTTGAGATCATCGCAACCAAACCATCATCCAACACCATCTAATCAACTAAACCATGGCACCAAGAACCCCATAAAGTCTCTTCCTAAACACCTTCAGTGATGGTGACTCCACCACCTCCCTGGGCAGCACATTCCAGCATTCCAGTGGCCAACAACTCTCTCTGTGAAGAACTTTCTCCTCACCTCCAGCCTAAACCTCCCCTGGCACAGTTTGAGACTGTGTCCTCTTGTTTTGGTCCTGGTTGCCTGGGAGAAGAGACCAACCCCCTCCTGGCTATAACCTCCCTTCAGGTAGCTGTAGAGAGCAATAAGGTCTCCCTGAGCTTCCTCTTCTCCAGGCTAAGCAACCCCAGCTCCCTTGTAGGGCTTATGCTTGAGACCTCTGTCCAGCCTTGTTGCCCTTCTCTGGACACCTTCAAGAGTCTCAATGCCCTTCTTAAATTGAGGGGCCCAGATTTTGAAGGTCTTCTCCAACAGCAGTTATTCTGTGATCCTGTGAAAATAAAAACCATTTCATAGATGTCATGTACATTTTTCAGTGCTTACTTGCAGTAAAAATATTCATGAAACCAAGGTCTTTGTCTGCTTTGGACCTCTCGTTGTCAGAGGCTGGGAGGGACAAAGTCTGATGCTTCAGTCCAGTAGGAAACATCTCTATCTTGGTCCATGTTAAAACATCTTAGGTTGTTCTCAGTCTGTCATTGCTTTAGAGTTTTTCAATTTTCCACTGCTTTAGAGGTTTTCAGTGCACAAAATGAGGGAGAAAAGGGAAGGAAATAAACATTCAGAAGTTTTCCTAGGGTACTGTTTCAAGCTCAGCTGCTGCCAAATCGTCATAACTGTAGCAATGTGATGTGCATCGTTAAAAATCCAGTAATCAACGCTTGCTGCACTAGACTTGCAAAATCCTTCTCCTTAAAATACAGTGGCAAATTTAACTGCTGTAGAGGTGAATATTGATTTAGTGATTAGGGTATTTTCAGTAATGGTGCCTTGTTTTACATGATTTTGCATATTTTATGGTGCTTGCACACAGCGAATGTGCGGCGTCTGGCTACAGTAAATGCAGAACTCCCCTCCAAGGACAAAAGAGTAGCTGTAGGAGTCAGATTAAATCTCAGTTCAGGATGCTGTCACTAACAGTGATTAAAATACCCAGAGAAAAATCACAGAATGGTTTAGGTTGGAAGGAACTTTAAAGATCCTCTAGTTCCAACACCCCTGACATGGACAGGGATGCCTCCCAGCAGTGGTAATGCAGTGTGACAGGAACATGTTCCCTGCTCTTCCGTCCCCCATGGGTACACAATTCAGCCATGCTAATTGTTCAATTAACAATACAAATGAGCTGAAGGCCTACATTAGAGCAGAAGGCAGAGTTCACATAGTCTCAATGTGTTTTCATCTCCTAATTAGGCCAAGATTTGATTGCATTATGGTATGGAAGCCTTGTGACTGACTAATTGTGCCACTACATGCAGAGAATAAGCTTAGTCCTTCTATAGGTAAAAATAACATCATTTCCCCCATGTATATTTGTCGAAGACAGCCTAAGACCATACAGAAAAGAAGAAACTTTTCATTACCTTATCTCAGATGTGACAGCTGACCTTAAGTGAGAAGCACCAGGATGGCATCCTGGCCTGAATCAAGAATAGTGTGGCCAGCAAGAGCGGGGAGGTCATTGTGCCCCTGTACTCAGCACTGGTTAGGTCACACCTTGAGTCCTGTGTCCAGTTCTGGACCCCTCAGTTTAAGAAGGACATTGAGACACTTGAATGTGTCCAGAGAAGGGCAATGAGGCTGGGGAGAGGCCTTGAGCATAGCCCTACGAGGAGAGGCTGAGGGAGCTGGGGTTGTTTAGCCTGGAGAAGAGGAGGCTCTGAGGAGACCTCATTGCTGTCTATGACTACCTGAAGGGAAATTGCAGCCAGGAGGGGGTTGGTCTCTTCTCCCAGGCAACCAGCACCAGAACAAGAGGACACAGTCTCAAGCTGTGCCAGGGGAGGTTTAGGCTCAAAGTGAGGAGAAAGTTCTTTCCAGAGAGAGTCATTCGCCATTGGAATGTGCTGCCCAGGGAGGTGGTGGAGTCACCATCCCTGGAGGTGTTCAAGAGGGGATTGGATGTGGCACTTGGTGCCATGGTTTAGTAGTCATGAGGTGTTGGGTGCCAGGTTGGACTTGATGATCTTTGAGGTCTTTTCTAACCTTGTTGATAAGCAAGTCCTCCGAGGCAATTCTCCACCATGTTATTGGCAAGAAGGAATAATCTACACCCTGCTTTCTGATGCTGTTCTTCTTCTGAAATCCGGAGTGATAAATCTGATAGAATCAGTGTGGTCAGGGTATAATGAGAGGAGATATTTCTTCCTCTGTGCTATAAAATATTAATGTCTTTGAAGTCCATGCTAATATATATAAATTATTAATAATACAGAAAACAGCTGTCAGTCTGGCTTATGTTCTGGCAAGATCAAGGGACTCTAAAAAATGCCATTTTTGTCCCAGCTGAGCCCAGTTGTATGGGATCTTCACATGCAGATATTAGGGGAAAGCTGAGGCTTTTTGATTGCTGTGAGAAACCATGCATTTTGCAAGCTGAAATTTCTGGGTGATGGCTTTTACAAGCTGTCTTGGGACTTCTGAATGCAGTTCCTGAAGGCTAGAAGTGGAAGTCAAAAGAATGAAAAACGGCCTAGATTCTGGTGGGAATGGCAGTGCCTGTGCCACTTAGGACTTTGTATAACATTGGGTTAAAGTGGCCTTGCAAAGGTTAATTTTCTTTGAACAGAAAGAAGAAAAATGTTGCCCTCAAACCCTTTAACCTGATGCTTGTTTTAAGGAGTAGTGGTTTCCCATTAACTCCCTGCACTCAGTGGAGGAAATGGTTTGCAGCAGTGGTTCTGGAGTGCGTGCTGCCTTTTCTACTCTCCTAAAATCATCATCAGGCTAGGAGACTGCTGCAGCAAGTCCAGAGGAGGTCATAGTATCAGACAGGGTTGGAAGGGACCACAAGGATCAGCTAGTTCCAACCCCCCTGCCATGGGCAGGGACACCCCACACTAGATCAGGCTGGCCAGAGCCTCATCCAGCCTGGGCTTAAACACCTCCAGGGACGGGGCCCCAACCACCTCCCTGGACAGCCCATTCCAGGGCTTCACCACTCTCATGGGGAAGAACTTCCTCCTCACCTCCAGCCTGAATCTCCCCACCTCCAGCTTCATTCCATTCCCCCTAGTCCTATCACTACCTGAGTATCCTGAGAAGTCCCTCCCCAGCCTTCTTGTAGGCCCCCTTCAGATACTGGAAAGCCACAACTAGGTCACCTGGGAGCCTTCTCTGCTCCAGACTGAACAGCCCCAACTCCTTCAGTCTGTCCTCACAGGAGAGGTGCTCCAGCCCTCTGATCATCCTCGTGGCCCTCCTCTGGACACCTTCCAGCATGTCCACATCCCTCCTGTAATAGGGGCTCCAGAACTGGAGGCAGTACTCCAGGTGGGGTCTCACCAGAGCTGAGTAGAGTGGGAGAATCCCCTCCCTTGACCTGCTGGCCACACTTCTCCTGATGCAGCCCAGGATCTGATTGGCTTTCCGGGCTGCAAGTGCACACTGAGAGCTCCTGTTGAGCTTCTCGTCCACCAGTACCCCCAAGTCTCTCTCCTCAGGGCTGCTCTCCAGCCAGGTCAACAAAACTGGTGAAGGGTCTAGAGAATAAATCTGGAGAGAGGCAGCTGAGGCTAGTGGGGTTTTTAGTCTGGAGAAGAGGAGGCTAAGGGAAGACCTCATTGCTCTCTGAAAGGTGGTTGGAGTGAGGTGGGGGCTGGTCTCTTCTCACATGCAACAAGGGACAGGACAAGAGGAAACAGATTCAAGTCGTTCCAAGGAAGGTTCAGGTTGGATATCAGGAAAATTATTTTCACACAAAGGATTGTCAGGCACTGGAACAGACTGCCCAGGGTGGTGGTGGAGTCACCATCCCTGGAGGTGTTTAAAAGACATGTAGATGTGGTGCTGAGGGACAAGGTTTAGTGGCAGCAGCTTAGCAGTAGTGGTGGGATTATGAGCTCTAGGCAACCAGTTGAACTTGATGGTCTTAAACATGCCTTCCAACCTCAGCAGCTCTATGGTTCTATGCATTTTCACCCTCCTTTATAAGATGGTTGTAACATGGAATCATTTGGAAATCTCAGCTAATGAGGAATACTGCTCTTTGTTATGGGAAATATTTTGTATGGCAAATGTGATCACAGTGCTCCAGAAACTTTGAAGCTGACATTGAAGCTGCTAGTTGCGCCGTGGGACTTGCTGCGTGGGGAGGTTTCTCCTCTGGGCCATGCTGCAAACCTTGAACCACAACTTTCTCATTATCAAAGAGGGGAGCAGCTCTGAGCAGCTCTGAAATTACTGTCAGTCCTAGGGTCAAAAAATTGCCTTTCTGTGGTGGCTGCTCTCAAAAGAAGGAGTCTGATGAGCATTTGGAGAAAGCTGAAAGCAAACTTCTCGCAGTGATGTCGGGAAAGGAAGTAATTTTTGTGCATTGTTGCATTGCCACTGAAATGATTAGATTAATGCTACTGGATTTCATTGTATAAATAAGTGGAGGTATTTATAGGAGCCTAGAGTCATAGAGGAGCCTTATTATTTTAAGACTAAATATTATGTAGGCATTGCAGAATTCTCTACAAACGGCAAGGGAATTGATGGAACTTAACAAAACCACCTCCTAGCTACAAAATGAACAGATAAGGCAGATGAAAGCTAGTCACAGATTTCCAAGCACTATTTTTCTGTCATCTCAGCATCAGCCTTTTGTCAAATATGCATTTTGATTTCTATTCAGTGGGAAACTGATATTTCCTCAGCCTAGCCTCATCTTAATTACCTGTGATTTACTTCTACACCCACAAAATGTCACATCAGCTGTCACCACAGAGATGGGTACTTGAAATTGTGAAGAAAACCCTGTAAGGCTCAGTGCTTCCTGGTAGAGTGTTGCCATTGGAGATGGGCTCATAGCACCATGTTCAGAACAAGGTAGCTCTGCACAGATGGAAAAGAAAGCAGCGTGATACAGTGAGAGCAGCGTGCTAAGACAGTTGATTGCTTGGGTAACATTGGTCAGTGCTGGGTTCCTTTCTTCTGCATGTGACTTGGGGCAGAGTGGTTAGAAAGTTGGCAAGTGGAGAAGGACCTAGTAGTGGTGTTTGAAAGCCGGCTGAACATGAGCCAGCAGTGTGCTCAGATGGCCAAGAAGGCCACCAGCATCCTTGCCTAGATCAGCAAGAGTAAGGATGAGATCATGTCCCTGTATGCAGCACTGGTGAGCCCACACCTGGAATTCTGAGTTCAGTTTTGGGCCCTTCACTACAAGAAAGACATAGAAGTGCTGGAAAGTGTCCAGAGAAGGGCAAAAAAAATGGTGGAGGGTCTGGAGAACAGGTCTGGTGAGGAGTGGCTGAGGGAACTGGAATTGTTCAAGTCTGGAGAAGAGGAAGCTGAGGGGAAACCTCATTGCTCTCTACCACTCCCCTGACCACTTTTTCAGTAAGGACATTTTTCCTGATATTCAACCTAAACCTCTCCTGGCACAGTTTCAGGGCATTTCCTCTCATTCTGTCACCTCATAGGAGGGAGAAAGTGCTGATCCTCATCTCTCCACAGCCTTCTTTCAGGGAATTGTAGAGAGCAATGAGGTCTTCCCTCAGCCGCCTCTTCTCCATACTAAACAACCCCAGCTCCTTCATCTGATCCTCATAGTACTTGTTCTCTAGACCCTTCGCCACCTTTGTTGCCCTTCTCTGGACACACTGTAGCATCTGAATGTCCTTCTTGGAGTGAGTGGCCCAAAACTGAACCCAGGATTCAAGGTGTGGCCTCACCAGTGCCAAGTCCATGCGCCCCATCACTTCCCTATTGCAGACTTCACTCGGGAGAAGGGCTTGCAACCATTTTGGTGGAGAGCTGAATCACTTCTCACACAGCACCCAAAACCTGAACTAACTGTAGAGGGTGAAGTCTGCTCTTTGGTGTCATATGCTAAGCAAGTAAATTATTTATCACTTTGTAGAGAAATAAACACTCAGTATGAAGAATGTCACTTCAAAAACCCCAAACCAAACCAGTGTTCTCAGCATCTGTGCAGGGTGCTGGCGCCTCTTATTTGCACATTTCACTGTGTGATCCCATGGACATGACAGAGTTAAGGGGTTTGCTGTGCATGCTACTTTGAGAGGCAGAAACAGCCACAACATATCTATTTTCTCAGCAGATAAACACGATTTTGTTCCTGGTGGGTGGTTTTGGCAATTGTGTCTGGGCAGCGAGCTTTGCATATGGATGCCAGAACACCTGCCACTCAAGAAGGTATTTATAGAAACTGTAAACTAATTAATTCCCTTAAACAGCTCAGGGGTTTTTAATGACACATCATGATAGTCTGTCCAGTGAAGATGGCATCACTACTTTTCTGGCGCTTGTTTTCTTACTTGCTTCCCTCTTTCCTTCTACCCTTCCTTTCCTGTCTCCTGTCTGTAAAGCAAATGTTCCTGAAAAACATCTCTAGGAGCATAAGCTTTATAGATTCATAAAATTAGAAGAGAGTAGAGTAGAGTAGAGTAGAGTAGAGTAGAGTAGAGTAGAGTAGAATAGAATAGAATAGAATAGAATAGAATAGAATAGAATAGAATAGAATAGAATAGAATAGAATAGAATAGAATAGAATAGAATAGAATTAACGAGGTTGGAAGAGACTTTCGAGATCGTCACATCCAACCAATCACCCAACACCATCTAATCAACTAAACCATGGCACCAAGCACCCCATCCAGTCTCCTCCTAAACACCTCCAATGACAGCAACTCCACCACCTCCCTGGGCAGCACATTCCAAAGGCCAATCATTCTCTCTATGAAGAATTTCTTCCTAACATGCAGTCTAAACTTCATCTGGCACAGCTTGAGCCTGTGTCCTCTTGTTCTGGTGCTGGTTGCCTGGCAGAAGAGACCAACCTCTGCCTGTCTACAACCTCCCTTCAGGTAGTTGTAGAGAGCAATGGGGTCTCCCTGAGTCTCCTCTTCTCTAAGCTAAGCAACCCCAGCTCCCTCAGCCTCTCCTCACAGGGCTGTGCTCAAGGCCTCTCCCCAGCCTTGTTGCCCTTCTCTGGACACGTTCAAGTGTCTCAATGTCCTTCTTAAATTGAGGGGCCCAGAACTGGACACAGGACTCAAGGTGTGGCCTAACCAGTGCTGAGTACAGGGCACAATGACTTCCCTGTTCCTGCTGGCCACACTGAATCATGGAATCATAGAATCACTGGATGACAGAATGGTAGGGGGTTGGAAGAGACATCTGGAGATCATCAAGTCCAACCCCCCTGCCAAATCAGGATCACCTAGGGCAGGTCACACAGGAACACATCCAGAAGGGTCTTGAAAGTCTCCAGAGGAGGAGATTCCACAACCTCTCTGGGCAGCCTGTTCCAGTGCTCCAGCACCCTCACAGTAAAGACATTTTTCCTCATGTTAGTGTGTAAACAAGAATAATGGCGATTGGTTCTTGTTCCTCAGCTCTGTCTCGGATTCTTTACATGGCTTTGGACAAGTGAAATGAAGAATTGTATTTCCATGTTACTTAAACATTTACTTACACCCTAATATGGTAATAGGATTGGCACAATTCTTGACCTTTCTTTAAACCCAGAAACAGAAATCTGCAGAATGCTGATCTTTCACCCTCAGTGCCGAAATGGCTCAGTTCAGCAGGCTGAGAAACTCAGCTTACCCAACCACAGTAACCCCATCAATCTCGGCCCAGTGCACTTTTGAAGGAGAAAGAGAATCTCTTTATTTTAGACATCCCTTTTGTGTTCAGGAGTTTCTGTGAGCAGTGATACTGATCTGAGCAGCAGCACAGGTCTGCAGCTCTCGTTCCTGGGTGTCATTCGTCTTCATGTTATCTGTGTTTGTGCGTCCTGACTTCTGAGCAAATTAAATTAACAATGTGCATGGCCTGATTTACTTTCTGGTGTCACTCCTTGCTGTTTGGAATGGTGCACATGCTCAGCATGCATCTGTTCTGCAACATTAGCAAGGAGGTGTTTTCTCATCATTTTTCTCTGTGTAGCCCTCAGTGTTTGATGACATGGCTCAGATGAGACAGAATTTTTGCTTGCTGGATGAGGTATCCAGCTAGCAGAGGGTTGGGTTGGGGTTTTTCCCCACCCCCAGACTCTGACATACTTCTTTATTCACTTTTGTTACACTTTTCTTCAGTACATTAGTTTTTTCTCCCTTTGAGTTCTAACAGAGAGAGAAGTGCTCCCTTCAAGCATATTTATCCTCTTAACTGGCTTTCTAAATCACAGAATCACCAAGGTTGGAAGAGACCTCAAAGATCAGCAAGTCCAACCTCTCACCACAGAGCTCATGACTAAACCATGGCATCAAGTGCCACGTCCAATCCCCTCTTGAACACCTCCAGGGATGGTCTAAACACAAGTTGCCATCTTTGTACTTGTCATCAGTCCACATCATAAGATCCCAGGTTCACAGTAGGTTAGGGATTGGAAGGGACCTCTGGAGATCTTTGAGTCCAACCTCCGGGACCCTTACAGTAAAGAAGTCCTTCCTCATGTTGAGGTGGAACTTCCTGTGCTGTAGTTGGGATCTCTTGCCCCTTGTCCTAGTGAGAAGAGGTTGTCCCTTCCTTCTTGATACCCAGCACTCACCTTATTATTAACATTTCTTAGATCCTCTCTCAGTCTTCTCCTCCGGACTAAAAAGCCCCAGGTCTCTCAGCCTTTCCCCGTAAGGGCTCTAGTCCTTTATCATCCTTACAGCCCTCTGTTGGACTCTCTCAGGTAGGTCCCTGACCCTCTTGAACTGGGGAGCCCACAATTGGACACAGTACTCCAGATATGATCTCACTAGGGCACAGTAGAGGGGCAGGAGAAACTCTTTTGAGCTGCTGGACACACTCTTCTTGATGCACCCCAGGATCCTCTTGGCCTTCTTGGCCACAAGGGCACATTGACATCCCATGGACAACAACCAGGACTCCCAGGTCCTTCTCCACAGGGCTGCTCTCTGGCAGATCACCTCCTAACCACATCTGGAGTATTGTGCCCAGTTCTGGGCTCCCCAGTTCAAGAGGGTCAGGAACCTACTCGAGAGAGTCCAACAGAGGGCTATGAGGATGATTAAAACACTGGAACATGTGTCTGATGAGGAAAAGCTGAGAGACCACTTAGCTGAGGGGCCACTTAGCCTGGAGAAGAGAAGGCTAAGAGGAGATCTGATCAATGTTTACAAATACCTTAAGGGTATTTAAGGGTCAAGAAGACAGAATTAGTGTCTTTTCAGTGGTGTGGAGGCAACAGGCACCAAATGGAACACAGGAAGTTCCACTTTAACATGAGGAAAAATACTCTTTTCTCTGAGGGTGCTGGAGCAGGCTGCCCAGAGAGGTTGTGGAGTCTCCTTCTCTGGAGCCTTTCAAAACCCACATGGGCACATTCCTGTGGCACCTGCCCTAGGTGATCCTGC
Organism: Picus viridis; assembly: GCA_033816785.1. Taxonomy (NCBI): domain Eukaryota; kingdom Metazoa; phylum Chordata; class Aves; order Piciformes; family Picidae; genus Picus; species Picus viridis. The sequence goes on along the minus strand of CM066569.1, from coordinate 4,712,902 downwards.
TTTGGCTAGAATAGAATAGAATAGAATAGAATAGAATAGAATAGAATAGAATAGAATAGAATAGAATAGAATAGAATAGAATAGAATAGAATAGAATAGAATTAACCAGGTTGGAAAAGACCTTTGAGAACATTGAGTCCAACCTATCATCCAACACTATCTAATCAACTAACCCATGGCACCAAGCACCTCATCCAGTCTCTTCTTGGAGAGGAGGAGGCTCAGGGGAGACCTTCTTGCTCTCTACAACTAATCCCTGAAGGGAAATTGTAGTCAGGTGGTGGTTGATCTCTTCTCCCAGGCAGCCAGCACCAGAACAAGAGGACACAATCTCAAGCTGCACCAGGGGAGGTTTAGGCTGAAGATTAGGAAGAAGTTCTACACAGAGAGAGTGATTGCCCATTGGAATGGGCTGCCTGGGGAGGTGGTGGAGTCACCATCACTGGAGGTGTTTAGGAGGAGACTTGATAGGGTGCTTGGTGCTGTGGTTTAGTTGATTAGATGGTGTTGGATGATAGGTTGAACACAATGATCTTGAACGTCTCTTCCAACCTGGTCAGTTAATTCTATTCTATTCTATTCTATTCTATTCTATTCTATTCTATTCTATTCTATTCTATTCTATTCTATTCCATTCCATTCCATTCCATTCCATTCCATTCCATTCCATTCCATTCTATTCTATTCTATTCTATTCTATTCTATTCTATTCTATTCCATTCCATTCCATTCCATTCCATTCCATTCCATTCCATTCCATTCTATTCTATTTCTATTCTATTCTATTCTATTCTATTCTATTCTATTCTATTCCATTCTATTCTATTCTATTCTAATATCAAAGAGTGAAGTGGAGGGAAGGTACTGCTGTCTGACAAAGCAATTTTTAGTGTGATGCATCGAGGAATGAATGCAAAATGAAAGCCTTCAGGGTGAATGTAATGAAATCTCTTCAAGCCTTTGAGATCACAAGGCTTGATCCACTGTTTGACTGGCAGTTTCCCACATACCTCTTAGGAGATGAAGAGGTCATGCTAGCATACTGGTCTAGTATGGGTACAACGACCTCTTTTTTTCATGATGAGCACCTAAGCTACTGCAGAGCTATCAGACAACAGGAAAGAATTCCAATGAATACTCATTTTTCACTTCAAAATGCATGTTTCAGGAGCCAGTGGATAAAACATGCTGATGGAAAAAGTCTGACTTGTGGAAAAGGCATGGAAGGCCAGGTTGGATGAGGTCTTGAGCAATCTGGTGTAGTAGAAGGTGTCCCTGCCCATGGCAAGAGCAATGTAACTAAATGATCTTTAATGTCCCTTCCAATCTGTGAATCAATGAATCTATGAACATATGAATTGTGCCTAGGGAGTGGAGCCTAAGAGGACTGGTTTGCTCAGGGGGTCAGTTGACTCTAAGCAGATCTGAGCACAAGTATGTCTCATGATGCAAGACTTCCAAGAGGTGTTACTGTACTTTTTGGCTCTGTGATGAGATGGCACTCCTCTGGATTTTTTTGTTCAAAATGTCATATTTTGACCCAAAACTTTCCATAATTGCATGTGGTCAGGAATCTGGCTGGCTCACGAGCTACAGAGTGTATAAAGTGTTCCTCTTTGCCCACTGGATCATTCCATGATGTGAGGATGTTTGACTGAGAAACTGTCTTGGCCTGTTACCATTTGCACAGTGAAGGTTATCACCTGACTAGTGGGAAACCTCATTTAAACTATTATTTCCTAGGGAGGTGGGACCAAGATGATCCTTGAGGTCCCTTCCAACCTGGTATTCTATGATTCTATTAATTCTATGTTTTTGAACTTTTAGGGCAACTAAGCTGGTGAAAGATCTTGAGAACAAGTCTTATGAGTGTAAGGAGTCAACTTTGTTTCCCTCATGCTTGCCTCAACAACGTTTGTCTTGAGATGTTTTCACACCGTTGTCCCAGGAAGATAGCTGCTTATCTGTGAGGCCATAAACTCTGTGATTATAGCAGCTGACAACCAGACAAGGCCATAGGTTCCACATTCAAGAGTGCTGGGATGTAAGGTGGAGCTCACTGTGGCAGTTTTATGGGTCTTTTGATGGCGAGGACCCTCACAGATGACTGGCACAGCAGTTTAGAGCTGAGAGTGCACAGCTTGCTCTAGGACTGGGGCTAGCATATGCAACTTACCAGTGCTGACACCAGTGAAATGTGGTGTAACCATGGCAACAGAATGAGGAGCTGTGACCACATATTAGATTGGAAAAGATATAAAATAAAACCTCAAAGGTAACAGAGAAGTTTGGAGCTCCTCCATCAATCAAGGCCTTCAGGAGCAGTGAGACATCATCTGGATCCACAGTGGTAATTGTCTCTGGTTTTGCTCTCTCTTGTGTTTTTCCACCTTTCCTATATTTCCAACTTTTACCTCCCCACATGTAAGCAAAATAAAAGTCAAATCCTTCTCCCAAACAACTGCTCAGCTCCTTCTTGCCTTGTTTTGCGGGAATCCATAAAAGAACCATCTCTTCCACTAAAGTATATTGAGTCAAAGAGGAGCAGCTGAGGCAACTGGGTTTGTTTAGCCTGGAGAAAGGGAGGTAGAGGGGAGATTTCATTGCTCTCTACAACTTCTCCAAAGAAGGTTGTAGAGAAGTGGGTGTTGTTTTCTTCTCACAAATCACAACCGATAGGACAAGAGGAAAAGGCATCAGTTTATGCCAGGGAAGGTTTAGGTTTGACATTAGGAAGAATTTCTGTACCCAAAAGGTTTTCAAAGACTGGAGCAGGCTGTCCAGGAGAGTGGTTGAATTGCCACACCTGGAGGTGTTTAAAAGCTGTCTAGACATGGTGCTCAAGGATGTGTGTAGTAGTAGTGCTGGTTTGCTTTGATGATCTTCGAGGTCTTTTCCAACCGTGGTGATTCTGTGATTCTATCCTAGTGAAGGCACTGTGAAACCCAGAAAGAAAACAGATTACAGCTGTCAGCATCTTGAATGAAAACTGCATGAACAATTCCACAGAACCAGTCACTGAAGCTGTGAAACTCACTTTGGGATGAAATGTTGGTGCCAAAAACATGAGTCTTGTTTTGCTTTTTGCAAGTGAATCTTTTGTGTTCTGTCTCAGAAACTGCATACCCATGACAAAGACTTTTCAATCACTCCAGGACTTTTGTTCCCCCAGCAAAGTCGTCTTTAGCCTTTGATTGTCAAAAGCATTTAGATAATGAACACCCATCGATTGCCCCATAAAGGAATACACAGAAAGAGAGATTCTCAGGTCTGGTTTCCAAATCCTTCCACTTAAATGGCAGCAATAAAAAAAGAGCGTTCGTGAACTGCCCGTTGGAGACAGCTCAGTTAAGACATTTTGTATTGCTTTTATTTTGACTTAATGGGCATGCTGTTGAGGCCAGAGTCTTGGTGGGATGCAAGCTGTCTAAATGGATGCCGAGAATCCCTTAGGCAGGAACTGGAGAGAAGCCAAGTGGAAGGCAGGCAGGTGAGCAGGCAGTGTTCTGGCTCTCACAAAAGAGCAGGTACTCTGAACTGTAGATCAAAACTCCTCACATCCAGAGTGGAAGCTTTCCACTAAGCTCCAGAAGAACTATAGCAGCCCTTGTGTTCACAGCTGCGACCAAATTAAGGACTCAGTGCCTGAAGTCTTTGCCAGCAGTATGTTTTCATCAAAGAATAGCCACGAGACTGACTAAAGCATGGCAAGATGTGTGACAGACAAAGCCTCCAGCAGGCCCTCTGTTTATCTAGCAAAGACAAGGCTAAGCAGGGGGGATTTCATCACAATCTGGAAGGAACTACACAAGGAACAGCAATGTTCCCCCACGCCAGGTTGGACAGGGCCTTCAGCAGCCTGGTCGAGTGGGAGGTGTCTCTGCCCAGGAATAGAATAAACCAGGTTGGAAGAGACCTTCGAGATCATCGCGTCCAAGCCATCAACCAATCCAACCCACCTAAACAACTAAACCATGGCACCAAGCACCCCATCAAGTCTCCCCCTGAACACCTTCAATGATGGTGACTCCACCACTTCCATGGGCAATCACTCTATCTGTGTAGAACTTCTTCCTAACCTCCAGCCTAAACCTCCCCTGGTGCAGCCTGAGACTGTGTCCTCTTGTTCTGGTGCTGGTTGCCTGGGAGAAGAGACCAACCCCCACCTGGCTGCAACCTCCCTTCAGGTAGTTGTAGGGAGCAAGAAGGTCTCCCCTGAGCCTCCTCTTCTGCAGGCTAAGCAACCCCAGCTCCCTCAGCCTCTCCTCATAGGGCTTGTGTTCCAAACCCATCACCAACTTCGTTGCCCTTCTCTGGACACATTCCAGCAAGTCAACATCCTTCCTGAACTGGGGGCCCAGCAACAGGCTTGGAACTTGATGATCTTTAAGGTCCCTTCCATTCCAAAGCATTCTATGATTCTATGGATGTCATTACAAAGCACTTGTCAGTAGAGTAGACGGATGTGTAAGAAGAGCTGAGGTCTGGAAATGGAAACAGAATACATTTAGACTAGGAATTAGGCACAAATATTTAGCAGCAATGTGTCACATCATTTTTCTAAGGTGCCACATATTTGTTTTCTGGTGGGGAATTACAATTGCAATTGCAATTTGATTTCATATTGGTTGACCTGAATGAGAGGATCGATTTTTGTTTTGACACTGACCTAAATTATTTTGCTTCAGATCAATATTAAATATTTATGATGTAAAACAGCATCTTGCCATAGACAAATATTGCCTTGAATGGAATGTTTTTCTGCTTTTACAAGCTGAGGATTCTGGTTGAACATGTATTCTCTAATGCCTTTTCTGGAATCCTAAGACTCACCTGAGCAAATGCATGCTGTCAATGGCTTTATTTTTTACCCCACCCTTGGTGCCTGCCTGCCTGTCTGCTGTGCAGATGGGAGGCAAAACTGGACTGAGAAAATAAGATGAAGTTTGATGCTGAAATAGAACTAAGCAGCCAACTTCTAGGAATTTTAGATATTTTAATTAAATATATCCCTAGCTGCCACATAAAAGAGAGACTGGCCACTGGAATGGGCTGCCCAGGGAGGTGGTGGAGTTGCCATCACTGGAGGTGTTTAGGAAGAGCCTGGATGGGGTGCTTGGTGCCATGGTTTAGTTGATTAGATGGCGTTAGGTTGAACTTGATGATCTCAAAGGTCTTTTCCAACCTGGTCTATTCTATTCTATTCTATTCTATTCTATTCTATTCTATTCTATTCTATTCTATTCTATTCTGTTCTGTTCTGTTCTGTTCTACTCCTATTCTATTCTATTCTATTCTATTCTATTCTATTCTATTCTGTTCTGTTCTGTTCTACTCTATTCTATTCTATTCTATTCTATTCTATTCTATTCTATTCTATTCTATTCTATTCTATTCTATTCTATTCTATTCTATTCTATTCTATTCTTCTGTTCTATTCTATTCTGTTCTACTCCTATTCTGTTCTATTCTATTCTATTCTATTCTATTCTATTCTATTCTATTCTATTCTATTCTATTCTATTCTATACTTCTCCTGGGGTTTCACAACATGTCAGAAAAGCTTCTAGACTTGATGATGTCAAAAGTCTTTTTCAACCTGCTTAATTCTGTTCTATTCTATTCTATTCTATTCTATTCTATTCTATTCTATTCTATTCTATTCTATTCTATTCTATTCCTATTTCTATTCTATTCTACTCTATTCTACTCTACTCTATTCTATTCTATTCTATTCTATTCTATTCTATACTTCTCCTGGGGTTTCACAATGTGTCAGAAAAGCTTCTAGACTTGATGATGTCAAAGGTCTTTTCCAACCTGGTTAATTCTATTCTATTCTATTCTATTCTATTCTATTCTATTCTATTCTATTCTATTCTATTCTATTCTATTCCTATTTCTATTCCATTCTACTCTATTCTGTTCTATTCTACTCTATTCTATTCTATTCTACGCTATTCTATACTTCTCCTGGGGGTTTCACAATGTGTCAGAAAAGCTTCTAGACTTGATGATCTCAAAGATCTTTTCCAACCTGGTTAATTCTATTGTTCTCTTCTATTCTCTTCTATTCTATTCTATTCTATTCTATTCTATTCTATTCTATTCTATTCTATTCTATTCTATTCTATTCTATTCTATTCTATTCTATTCTACTGTTGTTAAGGGCTTCTGGGACTTCTGATAAGGATACTCCAAGGCTGCAATGCTGGGGAATTCTACAACATTGTAATAAAGGACTTCTGGGAGGACTTCTGAGATTCTCAACCCTCTGCATTTCTGGACTCTCGTTATGCAGCAGTGGAGTTCATGCCTCATTTCTCACCCAATGGGACCCTGTTATCAGGGTTGACTACAACTACATCAGCACCCTGAAATGCCGGATCAATACCCTTTCCCTTTTTTACACCCAAATATTTGTTGGAATGGGAGCACATGAAATTTTTCTTTCCTGTTGTGGAGCATTTAGTCCAAATAACATTCCTGTGTTTCCATTCAGTTTGACAGTTTCGATTAATTTAGAATGCAAAAGAATTCAGAACCTCTTTTCATCTGCAAGGGGGGGGAAATCTGCCATTGTTATTGATTGTCTTGTACTTAGAAGTGGATTTGCTAAGAACAGTTTGAATCCAAAAGAAATTCTTAATCTTTCAAGTAGTTTTTTTTTTTTTCTTTTAACCTGATCAAAGTGCTGGAATTTTCGAATATTTTATGAAACAAAATGTTCTGAAGATTTTTCTTCTTTCCTTTGCTTAAATTTGCCTTCCTTATCATGAATGATGTCGATGTGATAGGGAACATCTTGAACAAGCTCTCGTTCAAAAGGTGTTCATTTATATTCCCAGAAACCTAGTCAGTTTTAATCTGCTTTCAGAGAAGGGAAATGAGGCTGGGGAAAGGTCTCGAGCACAAGCCCTATGTGGTGAGGCTGAGGGAGCTGGGGTTGCTTAGCCTGCAGAAGAGGAGGCTCAGGGGAGACCTTATTGCTCTCTACAACTACCTGAAGGGAAGTTGCAGCCAGGTGGGGGCTAGTCTCTTCTCCCAGGCAACCAGCACCAGAACAAGAGGACACAGTCTCAGGCTGCACCAGGGGAGGATGGTCTCTTCTCCGAGGCAACCAGCACCAGAACAAGAGGACACAGTCTCAGGCTGCACCAGGGGAGGATGGTCTCTTCTCCGAGGCAACCACAGTATCACAGAATCACAGTATCACTAAGGTTGGAAGAGACCTCAAAGATCATCAAGTCCAACCTGTCACCACAGACCCCATGACTAGACCATGACACCAAGTGCCACATCCAATCCCCTCTTGAACACCTCCAGGGATGGTGACTCCACCACCTCCCTGGGCAGCACATTCCAATGACGAACGACTCTCTCTGGGAAGAACTTTCTCCTCACCTCCAGCCTAAACTTCCCCTGGCTCAGCTTGAGACTGTATCCTCTTGTTCTGGTGCTGGTTGCCTGGGAGAAGAGACCAACCCCTTCCTGGCTACAACCACCCTTCAAGTAGTTGTAGAAGCCAGCATCATCCTTGTATCATCTGTAGGACTCCTTCTAGTATTTCCCGGTCCCTCTTGAAGTGGGGAGCTCAGAAATGGACACAGTACTCCAAATATGGACTCACCAGGGCACGCCAATATGCCACTGGCCTTCCTGGCCTCCAGGATGGCTCTATTCCATTCCATTCCATTCCATTCCATTCCATTCCATTCCATTCCATTCCATTCCATTCCATTCCATTCCATTCCATTCTATTCTATTCTATTCTCCACCAGATGATTCAAAACATGTCTGCTCATGTAGTTAGTCTTATTTTTCCTGAGATACTGTGCACTACTACAGTGTCCTGTGATTACTTGGTAAGCAACTCAGGTCACTACTTCCCAATCAAAGAAGATTATTTTCCTTGGTGGCTGAACTATTGAAGTAAAGAATATTAATTATGAATTCAGCTGTTTCTTCTGTTTGTGAATCACTCCTGAATTAGTCCCAATTGCTGTGAATGCCATTATGATTTGTCAGTAGTCACTGAATCTTTTCAATGGATAACTTGAATCTTAAGTGGTTTGGTGTTTTTTTTGAACACTGTTTGCCTTAAGATTTTTATTGTTTATGTCAAACTGTTAGACACAGGAAATAGCTTCAGCAACTTTTCTGAAGACCAGATGATAGGGCCACGAGGATGATCAGAGGGCTGGAGCACCTCTCCTACAAGGACAGACTGAAGGAGTTGGGGCTGTTCAGTCTGGAGAAGAGAAGGTTCCCAGGTGACCTAGTTGTGGCCTTCCAGTATCTGAAGGGGGCTACAAGAAGGCTGGGGAGGGACTTCTCAGGATACCAGGTAGTGATAGGACTAGGGGGAATGGAATGAAGCTGGAGGTGGGGAGATTCAGGCTGGAGGTGAGGAGGAAGTTCTTCCCCATGAGAGTGGTGAAGCCCTGGAATGGGTTGTCCAGGAGGTGGTTGAGGCCCCATCCCTGGAGGTGTTTAAGCCCAGGCTGGATGAGGCTCTGGCCAGCCTGATGTAGTGTGGGGTGTCCCTGCCCATGGCAGGGGGTTGGAACTAGATGATTCTTGTGGTCCCTTCCAACCCTGACTGATTCTATGATTCTATGATATTCATTGTGGGAAAAAAAACCCCAAACACACAACAAAACATCAAAACCTAAACCCAGAATGGTTAGCTGAGCCTGAATTTGACCTCAGAATATTTTCTCTGAGGACCTAGCAATTTTCTCACAAAGAAAATCTCAGCTCATTTATCAAATAAATTGTTACAAATCAGCTCTCATGGTAGATTTTCTTTAATGGGAGCATATAAAATATGTAAATATATGTTTATAACTCTATTCATGCATCCTCTTTTGTATGATGTTGTTGATTTAGTACTCCACTGAGGTCCCCATTTGCTTTCTCCACTAGCTTTGTGCCTAATTATTCATTCAAACTGTGCATTATTCAAAGGGTGGCTTGTTGCTTCAATTTCTGCTTTAATTTCTTCCTTTACACTTAACAGCACCATGACAGTTTTGCCAATGAAGAAGTTAGGCAATGTTTAAGTCTCCAATATCAGTGCATGACTTCACTGTCCTCATCCCACCCCTCCACAGGCAAAGCAAAGTCAGCAGCTGTTTCTGCCCAAACTTTCCTTTCCAAAACAAAACAAAGAATGTGACTTTGAATTCCAAGTGCTGTATCAAGTTCAGGTTTTGTGCTGTCATCTCCAAGACCCTGCCAAGATACACACACACGGACAGCTTGTGCCTCAGAACAAGCTTTGACTGATTGACACTAAAAAAACAGCTTTCTACAAAACCCAGGCACTTCCTAGACATGCAAAGCATTTGCCAGAGATCAGATGTTTTGGAGGATGTGATTTCTGTGCTTTATGATTTATTGGAGAGTTTTATCAGGAATATCTGTTGAGGGAAATAAATAACTTTCAAGGAATGGAATGGAATGGAATGGAATGGAATAGAATAGAATAGAATAGAATAGAATAGAATAGAATAGAATAGAATAGAATAGAACAGAATAGAACAGAACAGATCAAGATCATTGCGTCCAACCTATCATCCAACCTCACCTAATCAACTAACCCATGGCACCAAGCACCCCATCAAGTCTCCTCCTGAACACCTCCAAAGATGGTGACTCCACCACCTCCCCAGGCAGCCCATTCCAATGGGCAATCACTCTCTCTGTGTCAAACTTCCTCCTAACCTCCAGCCTAAACATCTCCTGGTGCAGCTTGAGCCTGTGTCCTCTTGTTCTTGTGCTGGCTGCTAGGGAGAAGAGACCAACATCTGCCTGTCTACAACCTCCCTTCAGGTAGTTGTAGAGAGCAATAAGGTCACCCCTGAGTCTCCTCTCTCCAAGCTAAGCAAGCCCAGCTCCCTCAGCCTCTCCTCATAGGGCTTGTGTTCCAGGGAATGTGAGGGGGCAAAAAATTGTATGGTTTTGAGAAGGATTAGATCACAGTGAAGGAGCTTTTTACAATGGCTTCAATGATAGGACGAGGGGGAAATGGCTTTGACCTGAACTAGAGGAGATTTAGACCAGGTATTAGAAATAAATTCTTTACAGTGAAGGTGGAGACATGCTGGAACATGTTGCCCAGGGAAATTGTGGAAGCCTCATCCTCAGAAGTGTTTAAGAGCAAGTTTTAAGCAACCTGGTCTAGTAGGAGGTGTCCCTGGCCATGGCAGCAGGATCGGAACTAGATGATCTTTCAGGTGTTTTCCAACCCAAACCATTCTGTGATTCCATGACAGTGTGCATGGATTTTTCAGAAGTCCTGATTATTTACAGCTCCACCAGAAATGGACAGAAACTGCAGCTGCTCAGCACCTCTGTAAAATCAGAACCTCTGAGACTCAGAAGAGTGAAGGTAATTATGCTATCAATGACAAGATTACCAGGCCTATAAATCCTTTCGCTTCACTGTTATCCTCTGAAATCTGTATCCTTGATCTGCTTATGTTTAGCTTTGTACTAAAAGCACACACACACATGAACAACAAGGAAAAAAAATCACACCAAAAAACCTTAAAAGATAAAACCTCTAAATCTGGAACAAGGAAAGTAATTTCTGTGCAGCTCTGAAATGGGTGCAGCATCTGTGTTCAGTTGGTTTAGTTCTGCTGGAGCTACCTCCTCTTGATGATGGCCATGAGGAAGACACGAGACTGGACCACCTCGCCTATGGTGATGGGGTGAGAGAGTTTGGTCTGTCCAGCCTGGAGAAGAGAAGGCTCTGGGGAGACCTTACAGTGGCTTTCCAGTACCTGAAGGGGGCTACATGAAAGCTGGGAAGAGATATTCTATTCTATTCTATTCTAGTCTAGTCTAGTCTAGTCTAGTCTAGTCTAGTCTAGTCTATTCTAGTCTATTCCATTCTAGTCCATTCCATTCCATTCCATTCCATTCCATTCCATTCCATTCCATTCCATTCCATTCTTTAATGGCCATGGTGGTGTTAGGTTGGTGGTTGGAGCTGATGATCTGGGAGGTCTCTCCCAACCAAAACAATTCTGTGATTGTGTGATGAGAGAGCACATCAGTCAGACTGCAACTGGTTCTTCTAGACCTGCAGTATTCTTTTCCTGACCCATAAATGTCACTTAAGAGCACAGAGTCATGGTTTAATTGATCAGATGGTGTTGGGTGATGGGTTGGACTCAATGATCTCAAAGGTCTTTTCCAACCTGTATTTATTGTATTCCATTCCATTCCATTCCATTCCATTCCATTCCATTCCATTCCATTCCATTCCATTCCATTCTATTCTATGCCATGCCATGCCATGCCATGCCATGCCATTCCATTCCATTCCATTCCATTCTATTCTATTCTATTCTATTCTATTCTATTCTATTCTATTCTATTCTATTCTATTCTATTCTATTCTATTCTATTCTATTCTATTCCATTCCATTCCATTCCATTCCATTCCATTCCATTCTACAAATTAAATCAATAATAATTAGATGATCATGAAGGCCCCTTCCAACCCAAGCCATTCTATGATTTCTAAGTGGCCACTGACTGCTTTGCCTGCAAAGAGTTCCAGTTTTAATGAACCAACCAAAACATGTTTCATTGTTGAACTCCCTGACTTGTCCCTAACCCCAGAAACCTGTTCCAGTGAAATAGTGAGTGCAACACCAGCTGATGCACAGACACCCTCTCAGCACATGCATTTCTCACCTCATTCACTTCACTGCATTCCTTGCCAGCAGGCTCTTGATTTCCAGATTGGGGTTTTTTTTTGTGGAAAAATGCAGCTCTCCAATGTCAGCTTTAACCCAGCCTCTGTCCTTTTTCATTCTGCATGCTTTTTAATTAGGTGGTGCAGTTTGTTCTCCTTAAATCAGCAGGATGTGTTAAAAACTCTGCATTTAGTGCCAAAAATTTGTTAGTAAAATGGCATTTGATTCCCAGTGAATTCTGTTGCACTTACTTCATCATGGTGCACCCTGTGACAGTTCAGACAACAGGCTCTGGAGAACAAGACTCGTGAGGAATGGCTGAGGGAACTGGGGTTGTTTAGCCTGATAAAGAGAAGGGTAAAGGGAGACCTCATAGCTCTCTACAACCTGAAAAGAGGTTGGAGTGAGATAGAGGTCACTTCTACCTACTATCAGGTGATAGAACAAGAGGAAATGGTTTGAAACTGTACCAGGGGAGTGTGCCCAGGTATGCAATGGGGTCACTGCCCCGGAGGTGTTCAAGAAACTTGTGGACATGGCACTTTGGACATTGTTTAAAGGCCTTGGTGGTCTTAGGTTACAATACAATAAACCAGGTTGGAAGAGACCTTCAAGATCATCACATCCAACCTATCAACCAATCCAACCCACCTAAACCACTAAACCATGGCACCAAGCACCCCATCAAGTCTCCTTCTGAACACCTCCAATGATGGTGACTCCAACACCTCCCTGGGCAGCCCATTCCAATGGGCAATCACTCTCTCTGTGTAGAACTTCTTCCTAACATCCAGCCTAAACCTACCCTGGCACAGCTTGAGACTGTGTCCTCTTGTTCTGGTGCTGGTTGCCTGGGAGAAGAGACCAACCCCCTCCTGGCTACCACATCCCTTCAGGTAGTTGTAGAGAGCAAGAAGGTCTCCCCTGAGTCTCCTCTTTTCCAGGCTAAGCAACCCCAGCTCCCTCAGCCTCCCCTCATAGGGCTTGTGTTCCAAACCCCTCCCCAACTTTGTTGCCCTTCTCTGGACACGTTCCAGCAAGACAACATCCTTCCTAAACTGAGGGGCCAATTGTTGGGCTCAATGGTCTCAGAGGTCCTTTACAACTGAAACAGTTCTATGATTCTGTGATCTTTGATGACTTCATGCTTTGCTGTGACAGCTTACATGTCTCTCCCAAAGACAGATATCAACCTTTTCCTCTTCCATACATATTCTGTGGCATTTTAGAAATTAGAGAGCAGAACAGGCTGACCCTCTTTGTGCCATTAGCAGGGAGACTTCTCCCTCTGTGGAACAGCACTTGCTAAATCAGGTTCAATTAGCTGTCTCTGGGCTTGACCTACAATTCTCTGCATATTTGGCTCATTTCAGGGAGTGTGCAAATGTTAGAAGAAATCTCATTCCTCAGCAGCATTAATACAGAATATGGTTTTGCTGCCCTGTTTACAGGACTCTCACATTTTTTACAGAACCATCTGACAAGAAGTGAGGGAATGCAAGAAAGAAAACATAATGCATGGATTTTCTTTCACATAAAGAATGCATTAAGCAAAAACTCTCAGCAACCCTCATGGGGAAGAACTTCTTCCTAACATTCAATCTCAATCTACCCATTTCTGTTCTTTTTTTCCATTCCCCCTAGTCCTAGCATTACCTGACACCCTAAAAAGTCCCTCACCTGCCCCTTTTTCCCCCTCAAGTTCCAGAACACCTGGGCTCTATTGGAGTCTCCTCCCACCCCAGGGGTGGCCACTTTGCCCTCCCCACCCACTCCCTTTTAATCCCCCCAGGAAGGGCAGAAGCCCCAAGCTGAGCCCATCTGGGCTGAGGATCCTCCTCTCATCACCGGTGAGTGCCCACAGTGCACACTGGGTGATGGTGGTGGTGACAACAAAGGCCGGGGGGCCTGCTGGCCCCCCGGCTAGATAGGGCAATGATCAATGACTCCTCCAATATCCTCCATGGGTGCTGGCTGGGCCTCCTTATGGGGCTGAGCTCCTCTGCATGGTATGGGAGCAGATCTCTTGTAGAATCACTGAACAGTTTGGGTTGGAAGAGACCTGAAATATCATCTAGTTCCAGCCCTCCACCGTGTGCAGGGACACCTGCCACGAGGCTGAGATGCTCAAGGCCTTTTTCAGTCCAGCCTTATGAGGAGAGGCTGAGGGAGCTGGGATTGTTTAGCCTGGAGAAGAGGAGGCTCAGGGGTGACCTCATTGCTCTCTACAACTATCTGAAAGGTGGTTGTAGCCAGGTGGGGTTGGTCTCTTTTCCCAGGCAACCAGCAGCAGAACAAGAGGACACAGTCTCAAGCTGTGCCAGGGGAATTTTAGGCTCAAGGTGAGAAGAAAGCTCTTCACTGAGAGAGTCATTCACCATTGGAATGTGCTGCCCAGGGAGGTGGTGGAGTCACCATCCCTGGAGGTGTTCAAGAGGGGATTGGACGTGGCACTTGGTGCCATGGTCTAGTCATGAGGTCTGTGGTGAGAGGTTGGCCTTGGTGATCTTTGAGGTCTCTTCCAATCTTGGTGACTCTGTGATAAGTGAAGTCTGATGGACGAGTTCTGCAACACAATAGTTTTAAGAGCAATTTGGGATCCTTCTGAATCACAGACTCACCATGGCTGGAAAAGACTTTCAAACATCATCAAGCCCAACATTATTTAACTCTACCAAACAAAAGGTAGTGCTCTAAAAATGTAGAGAAAGAAAGATGGTGTTTTAATGCAGAGGAGTAATTTTTATTTGAAATTACTGCTTTTAGTTCAGCAGAGAATTGTCTTAATGTAAAATAGCAATAATGAGTTATTTAAACACAGCCCTGGTTAAATATCAGGCATCTTTGCTTTTAGTTACTTTATTTTATCCCCCTGGAACAGTAAGCAGCTGTGTTGCAACACAGCCTACTTCTCTTCAGGAATAAAGGTATTTCAGTGGGCTGGCTGTTCAAACCCTGGATTTGTGGGGGCCTGCCCATGGCAGGGGGGTTGGAACTAGCTGATCCTTGTGGTCCCTTCCAACCCTGACTGATACTATGATGTCAGGATCATAAATTCATAGAATGGCTTGAGTATTAAGGTACCTTAAAGATCATTTAATTCCAACCTCCCACTAGAATATGGTGCTCAAAGCTTCATCCAGCCTGGTCATCAGCACTTCCAGGGGTGAGGTGTGCACAGTTTCTGTGGGCAGTCTGTCCAGTGTCTTACTGTAAAGAATTTCTCCTTAATGTCCACTCTAAATCTACCCTGCTCCAGTTTCAAACCTTTCACCCTCATTCTATCACCACAAAGCCTTCTAAACAGTCCCTCCCAACCCTTCCTGTGGGTCCCCTTCAGATATTAAAATGCAGTTGTAACACATAGAAAAGTAGTCACCACCTTCTCTGGAATGCAACGTTTTGTTGCAGGCACATCAAGAACATTTGATCCTTTGCAGTTTCCTGCTGACACAGGAACTGTTGACTTCTAGCATCAAGATGTCAATGTAATTTCCATTCCTACTGAGTTAACTTGAGCAGATATACCATTGCTTAATGAAATGCTGTTAAGACAGGTGCCCTTTTCCAGCTCAACATGAGGGGAAAGTGTGAGTTGAGTCACTTCCTACCCTGCCAGCTTCTGTGTCCATATCCAGGTTGATGTGTGCAAAGCTGATCTAGATGTTATGATAAATGGACTGTCCTTTATGTATGCTTGCTGGGTGGGGAGTGTTTAGGAAGGGATTTTTTGACAGAGGTAATATGAGTCTGTTTAAAAAGAGGTAATCATTTGACTCACACCTGGGTTATTGATAAGAGCAAGAGACTGGGCATGGCCCTTCAGGACATTATTTAATGGCCATGGTGGTCTTAGGCCGACAGCTGTACTCAGTAATTTTGGAGGTCTCTTCCACATGAAACAACTCTATGGTTCTGTGATAGCACATTGAAGGCTTGTACTGGAGATAAGAACCAACCCTGTGGCTTTCTCCTCTAGTTGCCTGGCCATCCCTGTATTCCCAGTGAGATGTATCTGTCTAGATGCACACAACCCCTTTTCGTGTCCCTGTTTAAGAAGAGCAGGTGGAGGAAAGTTCTCCTTCCCCTCTACTCTAGTGAGGCATCAGGTAGAGTACTATGTCCAGTTCTGGGGCAGCTTGGTAAGAAAAAGGGCAGAGAGCTATCAGAGTCCAATATAGGCTACCAGGATGATTAAGGGACAGGGATGTCTGTCTGATGAGGAAAGGCTGACAGACCTGGTGCTGTTTAGCCTGGAGAAGGCTGAGAGGGGATCTTATTAACGTGGGTGTCAAGAAGAAGGGGTTTGTCTCTTTTCAACAGTGTCCAGTGGCAGGGTGAGGGGCAAAGGACACAAACTGGACCACAGGAAGCTCAGCCTCAGCATGAGGAAAGACTTCACTGTGACAGTGCTGGAGCCCTGGAGCAGGCTGCCCAGAGAGGTTGTGAAGTCTCCTTCTCTGGAGACTTTTCAAACCCACCTCGACATGTTCCTGTGTGGCCTGCCCTAGGTGGTCCCGGTAGGGGTGGTTGGAATCAGTGATCTCCAGAGGTCCTTTCCATTCTGTGATCTCATTCATCCCATAGCTCCATCCCAGGCACAGATTTAGTAGAAACAAAGCAGTAACTGCTGCTGTATTCAGAGCTGAGCTGAGCTTCGTCATCTGTGGATGTCAGGGGCAAGGACACGAAGCAGGGAAGTTTTTTATCTGCCTGGTGGGAGAGTTTCCACCCTGATGGAAAAAATTGCCTGTAATGATGTTTTTCTGCTGGGGGAAGGAATGCATCCTGATGCAGGCTACCTGTTGCTCAACAGCACTGCTGTTAGCATCAGGGGAGCATAAACCCTGCTGTTAAAAGGTAACAGAGAACACTGCCAAGGCATTGTCCCAGCATTTCAGAGATTTCCTATTGAAATGCCCTTGGAAGCCCAGCCCCTTAGGAAGAATTAAAACAAATTCCAGACTGTGTTTTCTCATTGCATAAGAACACCCTTAGCTCTTTGGTCACCTTCTCTGGATTTCCACCACAGCTCCTCTGAATTTTCCCTGCATTTCCTCAGTTTCTTGAAGGACATTTCAGAGAGTACCATGGTACCTGAAACAGCATAAAGAGTCTTAAACCTACTCTCTGCATAGATGCAGAGATCCTGTAGGCCATTTCTCTTTACTTTTGGTCTTCCTTCTTTCTTTTTGGTTGGGGGTTGGGGTTATTTTTAGTATTCTGTTGTTGTCAAGTGGGGGGTGAGTTTTTATACCAGACTTCATTTTGCTTTTGGTTTCCTCACACTCCACTCTCCCATCCCCAATCTCTTTTGTTGTTAAATGATTAAATTATTATCAAATGGGCAGAGCACTTTTCAGCACTTTTGTTGCTATGGTGACTGGATGTGAAGGCCAGAGAAGGAACAGAATTTAAGCATCAGAAATCAAATTGAATCAAACTTCTTTGGCTATTAGAGAACTCTGCCCACAATTCACTTTTCTTAATGAAGTTATTTTTATGCAAGGGGAAATAAACTCTGGGAGGGGGAAAAAAAAAACAGACCCAAACTTTTATGTTCTTTACTGGGTGGAGGCAATCCCAGGCACAAATACAGGCTGGGCAGTGACTGGCTGGAAAGCAGCCCAGAGGAGAGAGACTTGGGGGTGCTGGGGGATGAGAAGCTCAACAGGAGCTCTCAGTGTGCACTTGCAGCCCAGAAAGCCAATCAGAGCCTGGGCTGCATCAGGAGAAGTGTGGCCAGCAGGGCAAGGGAGGTGATTCTCCCCCTCTGCTCAGCTCTGGTGAGACCCCACCTGCAGTACTGCCTCCAGTTCTGGAGCCCCTATTCCAAGAGGGATCTGGAGGTGCTGGAAGGTGTCCAGAGAAGTGCCACAAGGATGATCAGAGGGCTGGAGCACCTCTCCTGCAAGGACAGACTGAAGGTGTTGGGGCTGTTCAGTCTGGAGAAGAGAAGGCTCCCAGGTGACCTCATTATGGCCTTCCAGGATCTGAAGGGGGCTACAGGAAGGCTGGGGAGGGACTTCTCAGGATCTGAGGTAATGATAGGACTAGGGGGAATGGAATGAAGCTGGAGGTGGGGAGATTCAGGCTGGAGGTGAGGAGGAAGTTCTTCCCCATGAGAGTGGTGAAGCCCTGGAATGGGTTGTCCAGGGAGGTGGTTGAGGCCCCGTCCCTAGAGGTGTTTAAGAGCAGGCTGGATGAGGCTCTGGCCAGCCTGATCTAGTGTGGGGTGTCCCTGCCCATGGCAGGAGGGTTGGAACTAGCTGATCCTTGTGGTCCCTTCCAACCCTGACTGATTCTATGATTCTGTGTAATTTTAATGAAGATTTTTTTTAAAGTTTTTTTAAAGGACCAGGTGGTTTTTATTTGATTAGAATCCTGTCCCTCTTTTACTTTGTGGTTTGGAGTGGGCTTGCTTTCTGCACTCTGACTTGTACTGGGAAATTCACAACTGAAGTCACGAGCTGTGACTTCTTCTGCAAGCTAAACCCATGGCTGCATGACCAGCAGTGTTTGCATTCATAGAAGAGGGGAGCTGGAGGAGGGAGAAGTTGGAAGAGGAGCACCGTGGAAGGTTCCTCACTGCCTTATATTACACTCTGAAGTGTTTCTTTTTTCTCCTTCTTGTTTCTGGTTACATCTAGTTTAGAGATGGGGAAAAAAAGCAGGCATGGAATGGTTTTGTTTTCTTTTCTTTTAATCTTCTATACAGAAACGATGGGCAGTGTTTCCTCAAGTTGCTCTCACTCCACCGCAGCAGAAAGGGTACTGATTAAGGTCGTGGAAAGACCTGGAGGCACAAAAAGAGCCAGAGCCATCTAGAGAGGACTCAGCTCTTGACCTCATCAACTCTTAAAGACCTTTATTCCATTTTAGAGCTATACTTACTGTCACCATCCAGAATCAAATCTCCTTCCCCTTCCTTCTCCACTTCTCCCCAGGTAAGCCTCCTATAATGGGAATAGTCAAGACTTTATTGCTCTCTACAACTACCTGAAGGGAGGTTGTTGCCAGGAGGGGTTGGTCTCTTCTCCCAGGCAACCAGCACCAGAACAAGAGGACACAGTCTCAAGCTGCACCAGGGGAAGTTTAGGCTCAAGGTGAGGAGAAAGTTCTTCCCAGAGAGAGTTGTTAGCCACTGGAATGTGCTGCCCAGGGAGGTGGTGGAGTCACCATCCCTGGAGGTGTTCAAAAAGGGATTGGATGTGGCACTTGGTGCCATGGTTTAGTCATGAGGTCTGTGGAGATGGGTTGGACTTGATGATCTTGGAGGTCTCTTCCAGCCTTGGTGATTCTGTGATTTAGGGTTTTGGGGATTGTGGTGGTGGTCTTGTTGTGGGGTTTTTTTCAGTGTGCTGAATTCCTTTACAAGGTTCAAGTGTTTAATGATGGCAAATACTATAAACACCCATTAGCTTTTATATTCTCTTTATATTTCCATGTAGTTCAGAACTTGCAAGCTTTATTTCTGGAAGAATAATTTGGGTTTATTATTTTGTTGTAATCAAAAGTAATGTTTTAGCTAAATTTTACCAGGGGGAAACATCTGGATGTTGGTTGGATTTCTTTCTTAACATTGGAATGAAACTAACTACACAAATTTTTCCTTATTTCTCCTCTTTCTTTCTTTTTTTCCACTGTGACACCTTTGCCAGGCTCGTGGAGTTGGAATGATTGTGATGGGAAATAAATTGGCTGCTTACTCTTTCCAGCATGGGGAACTGACAGGTTGGATAGCACCCAAGGGAATGGGATGGGTTTTAAGGTTTAGGACCTGGCAGCTAATGCAATTTTTGGAGTACCTAAATGACAAGAGTTGAGGGATTGTAATATTTCTTTCCCTGCAAAAGCCTTGTTTTGCTTTCTGCAGCCTTGAATCTCTAACTGACCAAACACTGAAAAATGCTGAAGTTAAGGCAAGGGTAATCAGACCTCTTACTGTTGTTTGCCATTAAGTCATTTGTGCTTGTTTGAAAATTATGAAGCACTGCCCATCTGGAATGCTGAAATCCAGGTAGTAGGCAGCATCTCCCTGCATGAGGAAAACACTCTTGAGCTGCTGCTCCTGGGCAGATGTTTCATTCTAGGAAGAAGTGTTCCTCCTTTTTTGGATGTCAATCACAGAAATACTCAGGTTGGAAAAGACCCTTAATCTGTGAGAGCAAATCCTGTTTGGGTAGGTCCCTTAAACCCAGCTTTTCCTCAGCAGTTTTTCATTTCCTGGGATGAACTTGCAAGTTTTTCATTCTAATATTCAAGGCAGAAGGACTGTACTACAGCAGGGGACTTAATTCTACTCTGTTGCAAAGCACAGCTAAAATCAACCAGGTTGGAAGAGACCTTTGAGATCGAGTCCAACCTAATATCCAATACTGTCTAATCAACTAAACCATGGCACCAAGCACCCCATCAGGTCTCTTCCTAAACACCTCCAGTGATGGTGACTCCACCACCTCCCAGGGCAGCACATTCCAAATGGCCAACCTCTCTTGCTGTGAAGAACTTCTTCCTAACATCCAGCTTAAACTTGCCCTGGTGCAGCTTGAGACTGTCCTCTTGTTCTGGTGCTGGTTGACAGGGAGAAGAGACCAGCCCCCACGTGGCTGCAACCTCCCTTCAGGTAGTTATAGAGAGCAATGAGGTCTCCCCTGAGCCTCCTCTTCTCCAGGCTAAGCAACCCCAGCTCCCTCAGCCTCTCCTCACAGGGCTGTGCTCCAACCCCCTCCCCAGCTTTGTTGCCCTTCTCTGGACACCTTTCAGCAACTCAACATCTTTCCTAAACTGAGGGGTCCAGAAAGTTACCTCCATTTTCTCTCCTTTTTTTCTTCCCTGTGATTCATATTGTTGCCTTCCTGGGAGAGTTACATCTAGATTCATCAGAAGTGGGGTTTTTTTACACTTATTGTTTTTATTAAGAAGTTTTATCTAGGTGAGGTCAAAGACAAAAAGGATTGCCTCTTGCCTTGTGTTTATATCTCATATGATCTGCTTAAAATGTGGATGAGTTTATGCTAGGCTTTGTACATCTCTGCTTTCCCTGGTCCTCATTGCTTCAGTATGAGTAGCAACTTTCACATGAGACCAAAAGTATGATTGATGTATTCTGGCAAGCTCTGATTGTGGCTGTGTAAAGCTTTGAAATAGTTACACTTCTTATTTCAGAAGAAATGAGCAGTCTCGTGAAGGAACAAAGCAACAAGGAAACAGACCCAGGTACTCTACCCATCTCCTTCACATACTTGAGCAAATACTCTGTTTTGGCTATTGGTGTTGCTCTTTCTCTCCTTTTCATCTACCTACACTGATCCATGCAAA
The DNA here is from genome assembly GCA_033816785.1 of Picus viridis. NCBI lineage: Eukaryota > Metazoa > Chordata > Aves > Piciformes > Picidae > Picus > Picus viridis. The sequence goes on along the minus strand of CM066569.1, from coordinate 4,691,864 downwards.
GTATGCCTGACTTTATATTTCTCCCAGACAGAGAAATTAAATTTGCTGTGTTAAGCTCTGATCTGCCACAGAGACTAAGTTGACATGATGGTGGTTTGGATCCCAACAGCTGCTTGTGAAAATGTGGTGGTCTTGCAGGCTCTTAGACCCTTAGCACATAAATGAATGTCTGATGTTCAGCTTGCACAGTTGGGAGGTGAACATTTTACAAGGGGTTGTAGTGATAGGATGAGAGGGAATACATTGAACCTTGAGGAAGGTAGATTGAGACTGGATATTAGGAAGAAATTCTTTACAGAGCAGTAAGACACTGGAACAGGTTGCCCAGGGAGGTTGTGGATTTCACCTCCGTGGAGGTTTTTGAGGCCAGGCTGGACAAGGCCTTGAGGAACCTGCTCTAGTGAGAGGTGTCCCTGCCCAGTTGGGTTGGAACTAGGTGATTTTTAAGGTCCCTTCCAACCCATGCTTCTATGAACTATGTGCCTCCGCTAAAAGAGCCACATTCTGATGGATGCAGCAGATCATGTATTTCTGAGCTGAGCAATATGTCTGCAATCCTTCTAAACTGTGAAGGCCTCTGTTTACAAATCAACTACCCATCTGTTTAACAGTCCCTAACAGAGTGGTAATTTTAATCATTGGCAACAAAGACAGAAACTTCTTTTCTTGTTTTTTTGTTTGTTTTTTTTTTTTTTCCCCTTTGACTGAAGGATTGTCTTCAGCTGGAGTTTGCTACAGAAATTCAACAGCAAAGGCATGTTGCCAGGGGGCTTGACAGACTAGTTTTCCAAGAGCCACACTGCTCTACATCTTTATTGCCTCCCTTTTCACAGGTCAAGCCAGCTAGAGATCGCTGCCTGAAGTGACAGCCATGAATTATGTAGCATTGATGTTAGGGCGAAATGGAGTGGCTATAATGTAATATGTGAGCATCTTCAAAACATGAGCCAAGGCACCAGTGACAGATGTGGTGATGTATGTGTGGAACTGAAGTAAATAGCATCGTGTGGAAGCAATCAGCGACTTGCAATGATCAAACTTTGCGGTGCGAGTCCTTACGCTCTCGATTGACTCACCGCCTGGTTAATTACCCTCTCTTACCTCTCACCTAAAAGCCTTAAGCCTGTTCATCTTTCTTCTGTGGCTGTAGGCCTTCCCCATGCTAGACTTAATACTTGGCACTTGATCTTTCTCAGCTGTCCAGACCATCTTCTACTTGAAAAGCCAAGTTTTCTGGTGTGCTGTGTCTCACCTAGTGACCGAATCATAGAATCAACCAGGTTGGAAGAGACCTCCAAGATCATCCAGTCCAACCTACCACCCAGCCCTTTAATCCAACTAACTAGACCATGGCACTAAGTGCCTCATCTAGTATCCCTGCTGATGCTTATTTCCATTAAATTAGGCCAGAATGAAAGATGTAGGGAAGGTTTAAAAACCTGTCCCCTACACAGTCTCAGGCTGCACCAGGGGAGGTTTAGGCTGGAGGTTAGGAGGAAGTTTTACACAGAGAGAGTGACTGCCCATTGGAATGGGCTGCCCAGGGAGGTGGTGGAGTCACCATCACTGGAGGTGCTCAGGAGGAGACTTGGTAGGGTGCTTGGTGCCATGGTTTATTTGATTAGGTGGTGTTGGATGATAGGTTGTACACGATGATCTTGAAGTTCTCTTCTAACCTGGCTTATTCTATTCTATCTTCAGCTACCAGTTGTTGCTCCCTGAATAAAGGTCTAGCCCCGCTGAGAAGCAGTTGGGTTCAGAATGAGCCCTAACTCAAAATGCCCTTCTTCCCCTCTAAAGGCACAGGCTACTAGGAATAGTTTCCACACTTCAGAAATAACAGGTTTCCAGATTTTCAGGAACTTGATGAATGGTGCACAGAGCAACATCACTTTTGTCTCTGAAAGGACTGACTCCAAAACACAGCACTACTGTACCTACTAAGAAGAAAAATTACCTTTATCCCAGCTGCAACCAGGTAGATAATAAACTTCAAGTACTGAGGGATGAGAGGAGTCTTGTGCTTCAGAACAGTTTGGGAGCCTTGATCTTGATTTCCACCCTTCCCACTCCCCAGCCAACAGTTCTCATGGTAGAGCTTGAAGGGGCCCTCTAGTGATCATCCAGTCTAACCCTACTGGCAAAGTAGCATCACCTAGGGCAGGTCTCACAGGAACACATACACATGGGCCTTGAATGACTTTAGAGAGGGAAACTCCACAACCTCTCTGGGCAGACTGCTGCAGTGTTCCTCACCCTCACAGCAAAGAAGGCTTCCCTCATGTTGAGGGGGAAATCCCTGTCCTTCAGGAAATTCTTGTGTTCCATGTCTTTGAAACTGTTGTGTGTTGCTTTTTACCTGTGATCCACCTTGTCCATTCTCATTTCTTTTACAGCATCAAGACCAGTGATGTACAGGGAGGATGGAAAAGACCTGTGTCCAGTTGTCTGTGTATATTACATATATTTGCTTTCATGTTCTTCCTCAAGCTCCAAATATCTGTTAACCACTGTGGCCCAGTGTATCTTCTTCCTTTATTAAGCTTCCAAATTCTTTGACTTAAGTGTCAGAGATCTTATTACTTGTTTTCTGATGTACATTTAGTCTGAAGTATCACTGATAATGGAGGTAAAAAGATTACTTTGAATAAACAAATCTTTGCAATAACATTTTGAAGCAGAGTTCATTCTTTTTTCCCCCTCTTTCAGTTCCTCACCTGCCACAGAATCACAGAATGATAGGGGTTAGAAGGAACCTCTGGAGATCATGGAGTCCAACTTCCCTGACACGGTATGCTTGCCCAGAGCAGGTTGCACTCCTGTGATCACAGAATGCATCAGGCTGGAAGGGACCCTCAAAGGTCCAGCTCCCCCCTGCAGTAAGCAGGAACACCTCCAACTAGATTGCTTAGGGCAATGTCAAGTTTGACCATGAATGTCTTCATGGATGGGGCCTCAAATGTTTCTGGGCAACCTGTTGCAGCATTTCACTACTGGGATTGTAAAGAACTTCCTCTGTATATCTTCCTCTTCTGCTCTGCTTCAAACCATGGGGTGCTTGGTGCCATGCTTTAGTTGATTAGATGGTGTTGGATGGTGGGTTGGACACAATGATCTGGAAGGTCTCTTCCAACCTGGTTTATTCTATTCTGAACTCCATCTTCTTCTCCTTTATTCTATTACTTCACTGTCTAAACTTCCATGACTCTTCTGTTTATCAAATGACATTGTAGTTACACAGTGTACACTGCCTGCAGTACTACAGAAAAGGCAGATGCTCAGCAGAACTGTAGTGTTGGGTGAAGAGCAGGAGGAGTAGAGTATTTTCTGTAAGCCCAGAGGCAGAGGATCTTTTATATCACTGCTGCCTGGCCTAGGTCACTGCATTTTGTGCTCACGTTGCTAAGTCATTCTCTATTTTAGGCACAGCAGTCAGACATGCAACTGCTCTGTTACAAACCCACACTTCACAGTAGCTGACTGTCCTGGTAAAAACTGTATTATTTGAAACCTGGGTTGTGTTTATATGTGTTAGTGAACTTGGCACTTGGAGTCAACTGCATGAGCAGTAGTTTTTCACCTGGGATTAGCCTGAGCCATATGGATGTTTGCCACAGGCTCAAACTGCAGTCTCTTACAACCCTTCTGTATAAAATTATGCTTGGCAGTTACAGAGGAGAGTATGGGAAAGAAACTGGGGAAAAAGCTTGGGACAAAACCAGCCCTGAACAAGCAGCTTCAGCCTCCTGACAATGTTGCTCACTGTAATGAGGAGTTTGCATCTGAAAAATGGATGCTACAGAGGAAAAACTGGAAATAAAGGAGGCTCCTGCAACAGAGGTGGGGGAGGGTGGTGGAAATGAAAGGGCACTCAGATCTATGCAGAGTAATGAAAGTTGGCACTTCCCAGTCACAGCCCATTCTGTCCTGGTCACTCAGTGACCTGAAAATAATACAGCTTCACCATCCTTTCTCTCCTGTCAGTGTGGTCAGTGACCTTACAACAACATCCTGTAGTCCATTAAAAGAAACCTATTAAAAGAAAACATTACCGGTTCCACCCCCTGAAATTAAAGCAGGCTAGCAGAGAGTCATAAATAAAAGCTCTTCTCAAGTGAATTAAACATCTTGGTATTTGAATGAAAAGACAGGAAATAATGAGGGACATATTAATCTAGCAGGAGAATAACCTAAATGAGGTGCTGAGCTAATGAAATGAACACAGATGACTCTATTTGGGGTGAGTTTGTTGGGGGTTTTTTCCCCCCTCTCCAAAACAGTTTTGCTTTCTTCCAGAGGCCTTCAAAATAAAACCCAACCAATTCTTTATTGCTCATTGTAATTAGTTCCTCTGATCAAATTTAAAGTCTCAGGGACAGTCTGGAGTTATTTACAGTTGGCTGATTAATCTCTCGGTGCTAATGCTAAGGTCATTAAATAAACATTCCAGAGAGAGACTTGGATTTGAGATGGAAAAGTATCCCACTGGGTGCCTGGAGGAGGATGAAAATGGATATTGTTAGAGTTTGAACTAAATCAGGCTGATACCTTCTGAAATTGTAACTGTGTCAAAGCAAAATTTACTTCACTGGCAGAGAGCTGGACACGGCAGAGGTATGGAAGGAGGCTGTTCAGATCAGCTTATGTGCTTTGGCTCAGGCTGCACTTGTGTATCAAAGCTTATCTGAATCTGTGGTTGAGTGTGTGAGGGACTAAATCTTGTCTCTCTTGATGTGACTCAACAAAGATAAAATCACCTTTGCTCCTTGCCCAGCCAATAGCTGATGTGTTTTGGGCAGACCACTGGATAATGACTCTCTGGCATGTTCATAGACAAGATCATCTCTACCCATCAGCTGCCCCAGAAAGGGAGGATGATGCAAAGGATAAAGATTGCTCACCAGACTGCATCTGCCCTGGAAATAATGAGCAGAGGCCACTGCTATTGATCCTCTCTGGAATATGCATGTTCACCACCTGGACACATCCCTAAAAACTGTATAAAGGATCTGAGCAACCAGTGGCTCAGGGGAAGGAAAACACCTGGGCAATGCTGCTCTGAAGAAAAAGGAAGAGAATACCAGGAGAGAAAAGGAGAGAGACATCACCGTGTAGCCTGGAGGCAGCAGACCAGGAAGAACCCTCTCTCCATGTCCTAAGTTCCGCCTGCTGCAACTCATGGAGCTGAAGAGGCCGCTCAGAGAAGGGCTTGGACTTGGGCTTTGGGATCTCTCCTTCCCCTCCTTTGCTGGAGGACAGCACAGCCAACGAGGATGACCTCTCCTCGATGCCAAAGCTGCAGCAGCCTTCCTCCACAGTCCCAACATCTCCTCCACGCCAAAGCAGCAGCACTCTTCCTCCTCCTCCACAGACCCAAACTGTCTTGGGGGTGAGGGGTGTGGTAATATAATTCCTGTCCTCTTCTCTCTCCCTCTGTGCTCTCTCTCTATTTTCTCTCTCTCTCTCCTTCTGATCCATCCACTTTATTCTGTTAATAAATAGCCTCCAGGGCTGTTGATATTTTGACCTTGTTTGTGCCTCTAATTTGATAACACAGGGATATTCAAAAGAACTGAGGCTCTTTCCCTCTCTAGATTGAGACATTATTAGGTGTTTGCAGGGTAATTTCAAATAAAAGGAAGAATTTAGACTGGATAAAGAAATCCTTTGCAGTGAGGCAGGTGAGACGCTGGAACAGGTTGCCCAGGAAGGTCATGGATGAACCTCCATGGAGGTGCTAAAGGCCAGGATGGATGAGAATTTGCTCTAGTGGGAGGTGTCCCTGCCCATGGCAGGGCAGTTGGAAGTAGGTGATTTTCAAGGTCCCTTCCAACCCAAACAATTCTATGTCTCTGTGAATTGATTATCGTGTACTATGCATCTGTTTTCCCAAACAAAATAGTCTGACTGTAATTTTTGTGCTCAAAGGCAGGGATTGAGGCTACACTGGGCATACCTCAACCTGGTGAAGTGTAGCTTTCACTGGATGAACTCAGCCTGACACAGACAGCTCAGTCTTAAAAGAATCCTGTGTTAATAACAATCCCATTTCAAGGCTGGCTGAGGAAGGTGTAATCAACAGTCACACTATGTAGTCTCTTGCCCCTTTAGAAACTCCTGCTAAGCTTTGATCCTAGCAGCTGGTAATGTACTGCTCAGCATGTGACAGCAGCTAAAAGATCCAAAGAGTCTCTTTGTTATTCCCCCACTGATTTAGACATAATTTCATAATTTTCTTTTGAATCCTACTGAACACAAGCACCCTAAAATATTTGAAGACCACCCTCTGAACCTGTCCCACTGAGGTCTAGTTGTGGCAGGAAAGCTGCAAGGCAAAATCATTTCTTTTCCTTGAGGTCTTTTAGTGATTGCAAAAGCAGGTTATTTGTCAGGGGAGAAATGCTGACTAGGTTTGAGAGAGTTTTGAAATCACATCAGATAAACAATATCAATCAGTTATTCCTGGGAGAAGAGACCAACCCCCTCCTATTTACAAGCACCCTTCAGGTAGCTGTAGAGAGCAATAAGGTCTCCCCTGAGCCTCCTCTTACAATAATACAATACAATACACCAGGTTGGAAGAGACCTTCAAGATCATCGCGTCCAACCCATCAATCAATCCAACCCACCCAACAACTAGACCATACAGCCAAGCACCCCATCAAGTCTTCTCCTGAACACCTCCAGTGAAGGTGACTCCACCACCTCCACGGGTAGCCGATTCCAATGGCCAATCACTCTCTCCGTGTAGAACTTCTTCCTAACCTCCAGCCTAAACCTGCCCTGGCGCAGCCTGAGACTGTGTCCTCTTGTTCTGGTGCTGGCTGCCTGGGAGAAGAGGCCAACCTCTGCCTGGCTACAACCTCCCTTCAGGTAGTTGTAGAGAGCAAGAAGGTCACCCCTCAGTCTCCTCTTTTCCAGGCTAAGCAACCCCAGCTCCCTCAGCCTTTCCTCATAGGGCTTGTGTTCCAAACCCCTCACCAGCTTTGTTGCCCTTCTCTGGACACGTTCCAGCAAGTCAACATCCTTCCTAAACTGAGGGGCCCAGAACTGGACACAGGACTCAAGGTGTGGCCTAACCAGTGCAGTGTACAGGGGGAGAATGACCTCCCTGCTCCTGCTGGCCACACTGTTCCTGATGCAAGCCAGGATGCCATTGGCCTTCTTGGCTGCCTGTGCACACTGCAACCTCAGGTAGTTGTAGAGAGCAATAAGGTCACCCCTCAGTCTCCTCTTCTCCAGGCTAAGCAACCCCAGCTCCTTCAGCCTTGCCTCATAGGGCTTGTGCTCCAGACCCCTCACCAGCTTTGTTGTCCTTAATATAGTTCCATATGAGAACTACTCAGGAGGCAGCACTTTCCTAATAACTCTGCTGCCCTGGTCCACCCAAATGACTGTGATGGCTAGGTCTGAAAAAAACTGTGCCCACTGAAATACATCTTATTTTTGAATATTCCCCAAAATTCAGTGATGTGCCTCTTGGAATAAGATGTTAATTGTGGAAATGGGTTGCACATGCAAAGCAGTGTATGGCAGGCATCTTTTTCTCATATGCCTTTTTATTGCCTTTTAGACTGGCCATTGTTATCTCCTCAGCAATGAGACTCCTCCCATGGCAGAACACTTATTTTTGCAAAGATCTTACACCCTAAAAAAGAGGTCTGGAAAACATTCTCTCTAGTATCAGGTGATAGAATGAGAGGAAATGGCCTGAAACTGTGCCAGGAGAAGTGTAGATTGGATGCTAGGAAAAATTTCTTGCCTGCAAGAATGGTCAGGCCTTAGAACAGGCTGCCCAGGGAGGTGGTGGAGTCATGTCCCGGGAGGTGTTCAAGAAATGTGTGGCAGTGGCACTTTGGGACATGGTTTAATGGCCATGGTGGTGTTAGGCTGAAGGATGGACTCAATGATGGATTCAGTGATAGTACTATGTCCAGTTCCCTCAGTTTAGGAAAGATGTTGAGTTGCTGAAATGTGTCCAGAGAAGGGCAACAAAGCTGGGGAGGGGTTTGGAGCAGAGCCCTGTGAGGAGAGGCTGAGGGAGCTGGGGTTGCTTAGCCTGGAGAAGAGGAGGCTCAGAGGGGACCTTATTGCTGTCTATGACTACCTGAAGGGAGGTTGTAGACAGGTGGGGGTTGGTCTCTTCTCCCAGGCAACCAGCATCAGAACAAGAGGACACAGCCTCAAGCTGTGCCAGGGGAGGTTTAGGCTCAAGGTGAGGAGAAAGTTCTTCACTGAGAGAGTTGTTAGCCATTGGAATATGCTGCCCAGGGAGGTGGTGGAGTCACCATCACTGGAGGTGTTTAGGAAGAGACCTGATGGGGTGCTTGGTGCCATGGTTTAGTTGATTAGATGGTGTTGGGTGATAGGTTGGACTCAATGATCTTGAAGGTCTCTTCCAACCTGGTTAATTCTATTCTGTCTTGAAGATGTCTTTCAACTGAAGGAATTCTGTGACTCTAAGTGGCTCTGCAGCCACAGTGGGGTTTTGTGTGAATCCATAAAATCTAGTCATCGATCACAAATGCCCAAGTTCTTTTTCACTCCCTCAGCTTTTAGACATATTGCATTGACACATTTGCTTTTCTTTTTCTCCCCCTCAAGTCACACAGTTTGTACATGTGTGCGTGGGTGTGAGGGTGAAAGAGAAAATGCAAACCACATGGCAGACATTAGTCACTTCATGTCATTGCACCTTGGAAGGTACTCGGATTCTAAGTTGTAAAAATGTTGTGCTGTACTCCATAGATTGTAGTCACAGAATAACAGAATGGTAGGTGGTGTAAAGGACCTCATGGAGATCACCAAGGACCACCCCCTCAGCAAACCATGGACCATGCCCTTAGCGAGGCAGGATCACCTAGAGAAGGTCACACAGGAACACACCCTGGTGGGTTTGGAATGTCAATGGAATGGAATGGAATGGAATGGAATGGAATGGAATGGAATGGAATGGAATGGAATAGAATAGAATAGAATAGTATAGAATAGAATAGAATAGAATAGAATAGAATAGAATAGAATAGAATAGAATAGAATAGAATAGAATAGACCAGACCAAGTTGGAAGAGACCTTCAAGATCATCGCGTCCAACCTATCAACCAATCCAACCCACCTAAACAACTAAACCATGGTACCAAGCACCCCATCAGTCTCTTCCTGAACACCTCCAATGATGGTGACTCCAACACCTCCCTGGGCAGCACATTCCAAGGGGCAATCGCTTGCTCTGTGTAGAACTTCTTCCTAACATCCAGCCTAAACGTCCCCTGGTGCAGCCTGAGACTGTGTCCTCTTGTTCTGGTGCTGGTTGCCTGGGAGAAGAGACCAACCTCCCTGTCCACAACCTCCCTTCAGGTAGTTGTAGACAGCAAGAAGGTCACCCCTGAGCCTCCTCTTCTCCAGGCTAAGCAACCCCAGCTCCCTCAGCCTCTCCTCACAGGGCTGTGCTCCAGACCCCTCCCCAGCTTTGTTGCCCTTCTCTGGACACGTTCCAGCAAGTCAACATCTTTCCTGAACTGAGGGGCCCAGAACTGGACACAGTAATGTCTCGCGAGATGGAGACTCCACCACCTCTCTGGGCAGCCTGTTCCAGTGCTCCAGCAACTTTAGATTATAGAAGTTCCTCCTCATCTTTAGATGAAACTTCTTATGTCCAAACTTGTGCCTCTTACCCCTTTCCTGTCACTGGGCACCTGTGGTAGTTTTAGGCTATGCCTTTAAATTTTTCACAGATCTTGAACAGAAAGTGTGGGGGGAATTTTCAACCCACCACAGCAGCACTGAAAAAGGACTGGTCCCATCCTCTTGACACCCATCTTTAAGTATTGATAGGCATTGATGAGATCCCTTATCAGTTTTCTCTTTTCCAGGACAAAAAGATTTGATTCTCTGAGTCTTATCTCACAAGAGAGGTGTTCTAGTCCCCGAATCATCTTTGTAGCCCTAATGTCCTGTGTGGTTCTGCTGTTGTGGTAGCTGAGTTAATATTTTAGGTCTGTGTCTTTTCTCCTTGTCTGAGCATGTCCTGTATGTAAGAGCAGAGACCTCCAGAGAAGGGCAACAAAGCTGAGGAGGGGTTTGAAGCACAGCCCTGTGAGCAGAGGCTGAGGGAGCTGGGGTTGCTTAGCCTGGAGAAGAGGAGGCTCAGGGGAGAGACCTTATTGCTCTCTACAACTACCTGAAGGGAGGTTGTAGCCAGGTGGGGGTTGGTCTCTTCTCCTAGGCAGCCAGCACCAGAACAAGAGGACACAGTCTCAAGGTGCACCAGGGGAGGTTTAGGCTCAAGGTGAGGAGAAAGTTCTTCCCCACAAGAGTGTTTGGCCATTGGAATGTGCTGCCCAGGGATGTGGTGGAGTCACCATCAGTGGAGGTGTTCAGGGGGAGACTGGATGGGGTGCTTGGTGCCATGGTTTAGTTGGTCAGATGGTGTTGGATGATAGGTTGGACTCGATGATCTCGAAGGTCTCTTCCAACCTGGTTAATTCTATAGTTGAAATATGTAAGCCACAAGCCTTCAAGCAGCAGATAGGAATCCTGGTCAGTAGCAGCAGCTCTTTAGGCAGTGTGTTCTTTAATTCATTGGGCACAGGGAGCAAAAAGGAGAGAAATACAGTAGAATCAAGGTCAGACAGATCACACATATAAGCACTCCCATTCAGGGAATGCAAGGGAATAAAGCAACAAAGAGGTCAGGATCCTAGTCACAGAATCATACAATGCTTTGAATTCAAAGGGACCTTAAAGATCATCTAGTTCCAACCCCCTGCCATGGGCAGGGACACTTTCCACTTGACCAGGTTGCTCAAATTCCTGCCCAGCCTGGTGCTGCACACCTTGAGCACTTCCAGTACTTTTGTTATAAGAAGAATTGCTGCTGAGCATGAGCACAAAAGAGAAGTAAATCTTTGCAGAGGACATTTCCTCTCGGCACTCTCACTGGTGGTGTGGATTTTAAGCAGTGTTAATTCCAATGGAATTATGTCATCAGTTCTGCAGCTGAATGAGACTTGAAGCCCTTCTGTGCAACAAAGCTATGCTTGTAACTGTTAGCCAGCCCTTCAGATACGCTGTGGGTGCCTCCCTGCCATGAAAGCTGATGCTACAAAACCCCTGCAACTAGCATCTGCAGCAGATGGAATGGTTATCCTGGGATGAATGCACAGGTGGATGCAGATCAGTCAGTCAGCTCTGCAAGTTACCTTTTACCCCCTTGTGTGGTGTGTACATCTGTGACCTGTTGGTAGGACTCCTGTATGCCATGTAGGAATGTCACTAAGCTTATAAAAGTCTCTTTCCTGTACAGACCTCTTCTACACACATACTGTTGTTTAGGAGAGAAGAATGGGGAGAGGTGAAACAAACTCTGGTGGATTGCATCTAGAGTGTTCTCATTAAGTGAAACAAATAATAAATGGCAGTCCCAAGCACAAGTACAGCCTGAGTGAGGAGTGGTTTGAGATTAGTCTCAAGGAGAAGGACTTGGGTGCATCATTTGGTGAAAAACTCAACATGAGCCAGCAATGTGCACTGGCAGCCCAGAAGGCAACCGTGCCCTGGCTGCATCAAAAGGAGTGTGACCAGAAGGACAAGAGAGGTGATTCCACTCCTCTACTCAGCTCTTGTAAGACCCCACCTGGAGTACTGCGCCCAGTTCTGGGCTGCCAGAACAAGAAAGACATCAAACTGCTGGAGCAGGTCCTGAGGAGAGCCATGAAGGTGACCAGAGGGCTGGAGCATGCCCTCTATGGGGACAGGCTACAAGAATTGAGTCTGTTTATCCTGAAGAAAAGAAAGCTCCAGGGGGACCTTCCATTACCTGAAGGGGGTCTACAGGAACATCAGGGAGGGACTTTTTACAAGGGCTCGTAGTGATGGAATGGAAGGCAATGGCTTTAAGTTGGAACAGGGTAGATTTAGACTGGATATTAGGAAGAAATGCTTAACAGTGAGGATGGTGAGACACTGGAACAGGTTGCCCAGGGAGGCTGTGAACATCTTCTCTCTGGAGATGTTCAAGGCCAGGTTAGACAGGGCCTTGAGCAACCTGGTCTAGTGGGAGGTGTGCCTGCTCATGCTGGGGAGGGTGGGTGGTGGTGTTGGAACTAGGTAATCTTTAAGGTCATTTCCAACCTCAATCATTCTATGATTCTGTGATTCATCCTATAAATAATGACACCTGTATTCTCAACGTCTTCATCCTTTACACACAAATGGTATGTGTGGAATGCTACACTGGCAGTGTTGTGCCAAATTTTGCACCACTTATTTCTCTGCTTCTCTGTCTCTGTGCTCACCTTTCACTGAAGCATTATGTTAATGCATTTCACTAACAATGGCCAACTGAGAAGCTCAGCTTTTAGGATAATTCCTCTTATTTGTAGAATGCTATAATTGTTTCATTTGGAAGGGACCTTAAAGCTCATCTAGTCCCAGCTTGCCTGCCATAGGCAGGGAGACCTTTCACTACACCACGTTGCTCAGAGACTCATCCAGCCTGGTCTTAAACACTTCCAGGGATGAGGCATGGTAATGTTTTAAACCAGAACAAAACCAGGTCTGTGGCAGTTTAGGCTGGGTCCCTCCTGCTCCTGCCACATGGGGTGCACCTCTAGTGCCCCAAGTGTCCAGCCCAGTGGGTGGACACAGGAAGCTGCAGATTTCATTCCCCTAATGTCCTGCTCCCTATAAATCCATCAGCAAGGTCTCACACCTCCTCTTGCTTCCCTTGCTGCTCCCGTGGGAGATGCTCCCTATCTGGTAATGGAAAGGGAGTTATCTCAAGGCCTCTTAGGCCTGGCTGGGCCTAGTGCCAGGAGGAGAAGGGGGAAGGGCAATCTCAGATCTGGCCAGCTGAGATTAGCCTAACAGTGGAGGGGGGAGAAAGAGCCCTGGGGCTTTTGGGTGTACCCTCAGGTAGGGAGCAGGGAAATGCTGGGAGGCTACTGGTTATGCTATAAGGGATTCTGTATGCTTTGGGTTTCTTTCGTCACTGTGCTTGTAGCTCTCTGTTAAACCACTCACTGCTTTTCCATTTAAACTTTCCATCACTTCTGCAATCCATTTGTCTGAGTCTCATTTTTCTGCCCCGGTGGGAGGCAAGGGAGGATCTGCCTCAAACCCGAGACGAGGCCAACCAAACCAGAGGGCTAACCTGCTTGGTTTTCCCCACACAAAAGTGAGGAAGAAAGTAACACACAAAAAAATGGGATTGAGACACAGAATCACAGAATCACCAAGGTTGGAAGAGACCTCAGAGATCATCAAGTCCAACCTGTCACCACAGACCTCATGACTAAACCATGGCACACAAAAAACCCAACCCAAACCAAACCAAAACCCAAACAACAACAACAACAAAGTGAGCTTAGCAATAGATTTTACTGAGTAAAATCAGGTACATAGGACAAAATGCATAATTACCTTAGCCTGTTTGCAGAAGCAGCATGGTGCAAAGCAGCAACAAGCAGAAGCAAATGAGCCAAAAGCTCAAGCCAGAGAATTACTCCCCCATCCCTCCTTTTCCTACCACCATCCCAGCTGAGAAGACCACATCCAAACCTCCAGAATCCAGAAACAGCAACCACAAGAGGAAGCCCCCCATGTTACAATCTGAACTGCAAGCCCCACAATACTTTGCTCCAACCAGTGCCTTCATTTTTGAAGCTGGCTTGACTGCAGCATGGTCTGGATAACAGCAGCAGATTCAACTCCATCCATGACAGGCATCCACAACCTCCTAGGCAAGCTGTTCCAGTGTCTCACCTCTCTCACTGTTAAGAACGTCTTCCTAGCAGCCAGTCTCAATCTACCCTGCTTCAGTTTGAATCCCTTCCCTTTTGTACTATCACTATGAGCCTAGCACTGGAAAGTCCCTGTGCAACTTTTCTGTAGCCTCTTCCATGTGGTAGAAGGGTCTGCCCAAAGCCTTCTCCCCACCAGGCTCGACAGCCTTAACTCTCTCAGCCTGTCCTCACAAGAGAAGTACTTCAGCCTTCTGATCATCTTTGTGGCCCTTCTCTGAACCCTCTCCAAAAGTTCTATGTCCTTCTTGTCTTGAAGGCTCAAAAGCTGGAACACATGGAAGCCACACGTGTCCAGAGAAGGGCAACAAAGCTGGTGAGAGGTTTGGAGCACAGCCCTGTGAGGAGAGGCTGAGGGAGCTGGGGTTGCTTAGCCTGGAGAAGAGGAGGCTCAGGGGAGACCTTATTGCTCTCTACAACTACCTGAAGGGAGGTTGCAGCCAGGTGGGGGTTGGTCTCTTCTCCCAGGCAACCAGCACCAGAACAAGAGGACACAGTCTCAAGCAGCACCAGGGGACATTTAGGATGGATGTTGGGAAGAAGTTCTTCACAGAAAGAGAGATTGGCCATTGGAATGTGCTGCCCAGGGAGGTGGTGGAATCACAATCACTGGAGGTGTTCAGGAGGAGACTGGATGGGGTGCTTGGTGCCATGGTTTAGTTGATTAGATGGTGTTGGATGATAGGTTGGACTGGATGACCTCGAAGGTCTTTTCCAACCTGGTTAATTCTATTCTATTCTGTTATGTGGACTGTTTGACCATAACAGAGAGCTGATTCCTACCCAAAGATTACAGCTGTGTGTATGCACAGCACTTCACAAGAGTGTCAGCCCTAAACTGACTGCAGATAGCAAAGGTTAGATGTATGTGGATATAAATCACAATCTATTTATCAGTGGGTGACTCAGGGATCAAAAAAACATGGGACATTGTGAGTGATGATAACAACTTTAGAGGACATACCACAGCCAATTTTGTTCTACATGCTTTAAATTCTAGTCTGGTGATGTTAAGTCAAGAGCATTGCCAAGGTGGAGTTGGGAGTCTGCCATTAAACATTGATTTTCCCAGTATCTCACAATTACAGCAACATCTGTGCTAAATAACTTCTACTGATTGTTTGTGAAGAGTTCATGGTCAATGCATCTCACTCAAAGGTCTCCTTTCTCTACCTCTGCAGGGGAGGAGTTGGCATGACTGTGCAGCGGGTTACTCTGTGAGGGGGTGGAGATTCAAGTTTTGGGGGGCATTTTTGTTTTCTTTTAAAGCCACCTTTGTGGGTTCATGTAAGTTTCTTAGCTGTACCAGTGCAGCCTGCCTGGGCCTCTTAAAGTGCTTTTTGACTAGAAGATTCGTAACAAGTTGCTATGTCATTTATTTTCCTACCTTCACTAAACCTGATCTGGACAGGCCGAATCAATAGGTCGAGATCAGTTGTTTGAGGCTTAACAAAGCCACGTGCTGGACGCTGCACTTGGGCCACAACAGCTCCATGAGCACTCCAGGCTTGGGGCAGAGTGGCTGGCAAGCTGCCCAGTGGAGGACATGGAGATGTTGATTGATTTGTGGCTGAACATGAGCCAGTGTCTGCTCAGATGGCCCGGAGGGCCACCAGCAATCTTGTCTGGATCAGAAATACATGGCCCAGAAGCAGGGAAGTGATTGTACCTCTGAACTCCAGGGACTTTATAGCTGCCTTCCAACACCTGCAGGAATCCTACAGGAAGGCAAGAGAGGCTCTCCTCATAAAGGTGTCTAGCAACAGGACAAAGGGGAATTGTTTTAAGCTGAGATAGAGTGGGTTTCAGCTGAGGGGAAGTAGGTTTACTGCTCCAGTTTCAGACTGCCCCTTGTCCTATCACTACAAACCCGTCTAGACAGTCCCATCCCTGCTTTCCCTCAGCCCCCCTTCAGATACTGAAATGCAGCTATAAGGTCTCCCCAAGCCCTTCTCTTCTATGGGCTCTGGCTCAGTGAATGACCCCAACTCTCTCTGCTTGTCCTCATAGGAGAGGTTCTCCCGTCCTCTGATTGTCTTTATGGCCCTCCTCTGGGTCCACTCCAGCAGGTCCATGTCCTTCTTGTGTTGAGGGCTCCAGAGCTGAACGAAGCACTCCGGGTGAGGTCTCACCAGAGCAGAGCAAAGTGGAAGAATCACCTCTCTCCACCTGGCTGGCTCCAAACCCCTCACCAGCTTTGTTGCCCTTCTCTGGACACGTTCCAGCAAGTCAACATCTTTCCTAAACTGAGGGGCTCTGCTGAGGAAACCTCCTTTCTGAAGCCTCTCAGTAAAAGCAGAAGAGAAAAACTAGAGGGTTAACATGCATGCCCTGACCAATTCCTGAGCTTTCACAGAAGACAAGGACTGATAAAGCCATGATATTTTTAAAGGCAACATCTCCCTTTTCTCTGTATCCTGGTTTAAGCTGTTATCTTAACCAGTTTTGTGCTTCATCTCAAAACACAAGGGAATCAGGAATTTGAGTCTCTGATTGCAAGTTTCCTATCCTGTTCAATCCTAGTGTCAACAGGTTTATTTTGAAAGGAAACATCGAATGAATTTGTGTCCCTTGTAAGCAATGAAGTTTACTTGTGAGAAGCTGAAGGTATAATTCCATAAATTATGGAGCAGATGTTTTTCACACCCCTAACTGAGAGCTCCAGGATATTCATAGTGCCCCAAAATAAAGAGCTATCAAATGGATTTTGAAGTGTCTTTCCATTCATTGGTTTATAATATGTATCTATTTAGCATATCAATTAAGGGGAATACTACAGGATGATTCAGTTAGGCTGACTAACATGAAGAGGTGGTGGAGTCACCATCCCTGGAGGTGTTTAGGAAGAGACTGGATGGGGGGTTTGGTGCCATGGTTTAGTTGATTAGATGGTGTTGGGTGATAGGTTGGACTTGATGATCTCAAAGGTCTCTTCCAACCTGGTCCATTCCATTCCATTCCATTCCATTCCATTCCATTCCATTCCATTCCATTCCATTCCATTCCATTCCATTCCATTCCACTCCATTCTATTCTATTATATTCCATTCCATTCCATTCCATTCCATTCCATTCCATTCCATTCCATTCCATTCCATTCCATTCCATTCCATTCCAACACTCTTGAAATCCACCATTCAATCACCCTGTTTGAAACTGTGTCTTCCTTAATAACAAATATCATTATGATTATTTCAGCTTTGTTTTTCAGTTCAGTATTTTCCATGTCCATGGCATCTCTTGTGGGCACCCAAGGGAGCAGTTAACAGAATGTTTAGCTGGCCTGCACATCTACGTGGGAGCCCAGAGGGTGACAAGTAATGTTGTACCTTGTGACTGTGTGAGAAAGGATGGGAGTTGGAGATAGTGAGATGCTGTATTTTTTATGTGGATGGGAAAAGAAGTTGGGGGAAAAAAATGTTGTGTTAGAAAAAACAAAGCAGAGGGCTTGAGGGTTGGTAGGCTGTGGGAAAGTGAAGTAAAGCAGGTATGAACCTCTCAATAAATAGAATCATAGAATCAATAAGGTTGGAAAAGACCTCAAATATCATCAAGTCCAACCTGTCACCCAACACCTCATGACTACTAAACCATGGCTTCAAGTGCCATGTCCAATGCCCTCTTGAGCACCTCCAGGGATGGTGACTCCACCACCTCCCTGGGCAGCGCATTCCAATGGCTAACAACTCTCTCTGGGAAGAACTTTCTCCTCACCTCCAGCCTAAACTTCCCCTGGCACAGCTTGAGACTGTGTCCTCTTGTTGTGGTGCTGGTTGCCTGGGAGAAGAGACCAACCGCCTCCTGGCTACAACCTCCCTTCAGGCAGTTGTAGAGAGCATTAGGTCTCCCCTGAGCCTCCTCTTCTCCAGGCTAAGCAATCCCAGCTCCCTCATACTCTCCTCATAGGGCTTGTGCTTGAGGTCTCTCACCAAATAGCCACTGGTTCTACAGATGGTGCTCATTCTGGCCCACTTGCCACTTGGTCTGTCAGGTCCTATTACAGCTCAGTGTGGTGGGACCAGCCGGATCAGGCCCACTATATTTTCATGATGTGAACAACCCCACAATCTCTCCCTACAAATCACTCTTCTTAGAGTCACAGAATGGCTTGGGCTGGAAGGAACCTTAAAGAACATCTAGTTCCAACCCCCACACCATGGGCAAGGACAACTCCCACTAGACCAAGTAGCTCAAAGCTTCACCCAGGCTGGTATTCACGAGGGATGAGACATCCACAGTTTCCCTGGGCATGCCATTCCAGTGCCTCACCACTCTCACAGTGAAGAATTTCTTCAAACCCATTATGATCATTAGGTGATTTGCTGTCACTGTGGTAACAGATGCCTAGCAGCATTTTTGCTTAATAATAACTGGCTGTTAGAGGTCATTCTACATGCCAGTGACAAAATAACAGCACAGGGAAAAGCAATTGCGTGCAGGTGGCATGTGGATGAAAGCAAAGAGTTACCTGCAGCCACAGAGGGAACTTACAGGAGGAAAAGTTCTTCACTGAACTGAGGTCTGTCTGATATGCTAGTGAATCATAGAATCAGTGGGTGTAGTCTACTTTGATCTTACCAAGGCTTCTGACACTGTCACCCATAAATTCTTGTGAGCAAGCTCAGGAGGTGATGGACGGAAGAACAGACAGTGAGATGGATTAGGGACTGGGTACACGATAGAGTGCAAAAAGTGGTGGTCAATGGTGATCAATGGTGCCAAGTCAAGCTGGAAAGTTGTAGCAAGTGGAGTCTCCCAGGGATCAGTGATGAGTCTCGTCCTGTTCAACATAGAATCATAGAATCAATAAGGTTGGAAAAGACCTCAGAGATCATCAAGTCCAGCCTGTCACCCAACACCTCATGACTACTATAACCATGGCACCGAGTGCCACATCCAATCCCTTCCTGAACACCTCCAGGGACAGTGACTCCACCACCTCCCTGGGCAGCACATTCCAATGGCCAATCACTCTTTCAGTGAAGACCTTTCTCCTCACCTCCAGCCTAAACTTCCCCTGGTGCAGCGTGAGACTGTGTCCTCTTGTTCTGGTGCTGATTGCCTGGGAGAAGAGACCAACCCCCACCTGCCTACAACCTCCCTTCAGGTAGTTGTAGAGAGCAGTAAGGTCTCCCCTGAGCCTCCTTTTCTCCAGGCTAAGCAACCCCAGCTCCCTCAGCCTCTCCTAGTAGTTCTTGTGCTCAAGGCCTCTCCCCAGCCTCATTGCCCTTCTCTGGACACGTTCAAGAGTCTCATTGTCCTTCTTAAATGGGGCCCTAAGCAACTGAATCTAGTTAAAGATGTCCCTGATCACTGCAGGGGGTGGGTAAGATTTTGAAGGTCCCTTCCAACCCGATGCCTTCTGCTATCCTGCATTTGATTCAGCCGTGCAGCAGGTTAGTTTCTTTCCCAAGTCATTCTTTGTACTTTGGCACATTTCTAGGCAGTCATCTCTTCCCATGTTCCCACCTGCTGGTGCTTTCTTGTCAGCCCTTTGTTTGAGCTCTGCTGTTGGCTCTGCAGAGCTCTGATAATGTGTATTTATTTGGGAAATCTGCCTCACAGCTAATCACAGAAAAATTCCATGACCAGCAACCCTGCCTCCCGCCGTCATGGTTGTTTGGGGACCTACAGCACAAGCACCGACTTTCTTTACCAGTAGTACTTACCACGGTTGTTGGAGCCCTTTGTCTTCTGAGATTCTATAGACAATCAAAACACGAGAAGAACAAAAACATCCAAACAAGTGTCAGTTAAGAAAAAAAAAAAAAAGAGAGAGGTGGCTAAAAAAAGGGCTCTCTTTAATGTGACAAAATTTCCTTCCTTAAGACTGAGCTTCTGATCTGGCATGTTAGGGATGCTTGCTAGGGAGGCAAATAAAAAGCGAGCTGGACGCTGCTGGGTCGGGTACTGGCAACAAAAGTGGGAGGAAAAAGTCCAAAAGCAGGAGTTTTATCCTTGATGACAGTGGAACTGAAAGAGCACAGCTGGATTTGCAGATCATGTTGCAGAGATCTAAATCACCAGACAGATTATGAAGCAGTGGAGACTCAGCTGCTATCTCTGTTTTGCATTTACTGTGGTGTGCTGATCCAGGTTGCTCTTTTTTAATTTTATCTCTCTCTTTCTCTTTGTTCTTTCTTCATTTTGTCTTTTTTTCTTTTTCTTCTCTCTTCTTTCTCCTTTCTTTTTATTTCTTCTTTTTTTCTTTTTTCTTTTTATTATTTTAAATTTTATTTTTATTTTTTTCTTCTTTTTTCTCTTTTTTCTTCTCCCTTTTTCTTTTATTTTTGTCCTTTTTTTCCTTTCTTTTTCTTTTTATTTTCTTTTATCTTTTTCCTTTTTTCTTATTTTCTTTTCTCTTCTTTTTTCTTTTTTCTTTTTTCTTTTTTCTTCTTTTTTCCTTTTCTTCTTTCTTTTTTCTTCTTTCATTTTCCTTTTTCTTCTTTCTTTTTCTTCTTCTTTCTTTTTTTTTTCTTCTTTCTTCCTTTTTCTTTTTTTCTTTTTCTTATTTCTTTTTCTTATTTCTTTTTCCTTTTCTTCTTTCTTTTTTCTTTTTCTTCTTTCTTTTTTCTTTTTCTTTTTCTTCTTTCTTTTTTTCCTTTTCTTTTCTTTTTCTTTTTATTCTTTCTTTTTTCTTTTTCTTCTTTCTTTTTCTTTTTAATCTTTTTTCTTCTTTCTTTTTTCTTCTTTCTTTTTCCTTTTTCTTCTTTCTTTTTCTTCTTTTTTCTTCTTTCTTTTGTTCTTCTTTCTTTTTTTCTTCTTTTTTCTTCTTTCTTTGTCCTTTTTATTCTTTATTCTTCTTCTTTCTTTTTCTTCTTTCTTTTTTCTTCTTTCTTCTTCCTTTTGCTCTTTTCCTTTTTTTCTTCTGTTTTTTTTTTTTTTTTTTTCCTTCTTCTTTTTTTCATGATTCTTTTTATTTCATAGAATCATAGAATGGTTTGGATTGGGAGGGACTTTAAAGATCATGTAACCCCAATACCCCTGACACGGACAGGGACAGCTTCCAGACAACTGGACTGGATTGCTCAAGGCCTCAGAGATCATCAAGTCCAACCTGTCATCCAACACCTCATGACTAATTAAACCATGGCTTCAAGTGCCACATCCAATCCCCTCTTGAACACCTCCAGGGATGGTGACCCCACCACCTCCCTGGGCAGCACATTCCAATGGCCAATCTCTCTTGCTGGCAAGAACCTATGGCAGGGCACTCTGGAATGTGTCCAGGTGGGTTTGAAAAGTCTCCATAGAAGGAGACTCCACAACCACTCTGAGCAGCCTATTCCTGTGCTCTGGCACCCTCACAGCAAAGAAGTTTTTTCTCACACTGAGATGAAACTTCCTGTGTTCCAGTTTGTGTCCACTGACCCCTCATCTTATCACTGAGCACCACTGAAAAGAGACTGGTCTCTTTTTCTTGACACCCACCTCAGGTCTCTGAGCTTTTCCTCATCAGACAGCTGTTCCAGTCCCTTCATCATCCTTGCAACCGTTCATTGCACTCTCTCCAGTAGTTCTCTGGCCCTCAGGGATTGGGGAGTCCAGAAATGGACACAGTGCTCCAGATGTGGTCTCACCAGGGCAGAATAGAGGGGCAGGAGAATC
Organism: Picus viridis; assembly: GCA_033816785.1. Lineage (NCBI taxonomy): Eukaryota > Metazoa > Chordata > Aves > Piciformes > Picidae > Picus > Picus viridis. Next base: position 4,670,453 of record CM066569.1, on the reverse strand, counting down.
TCCCTCGACCTGCTGGCCACACTCTTAATGCACCCCAGGACACAGTACCACAGTATCACCAAGGTTGGAAGAGACCTCAAAGATCATCAAGTCCAACCTATCACCCAACACCTCATGACTAGACCATGGCACCGAGTGCCACTGGCCTTCCTGCCCACAAGGGTGATTTCTGTCCCATGGATAGTTTATTGTCCACCAGGACTCCAAGGTCATTCTCCAAGGAGCTGCCTTCCAACAAGTCATCCCCTGATCTGTACTGGTGCATGGTGTTGCTCTTGTTGAGGTACAGGGAGAATAACTTATAGGAAACATACTTCAATATATGATTTTTACATTTTTAACTTACTACAGCCTTCATTTTTAGGTGCCAATCTAGTTTTCTTTAGATTGAACCTGATAATCTCATCCTCAACAAAGGCCAGTATGTAGGCTTTTGATTTCAAGTTTAGCTCTTGTTGAGGCTTTTCAGAACATATGTCCTTTCACACCCACATTCCTGTGACTCAAAGACAGCCAAGTACAATTCTCAAGCAACTGAGGGTTTACTGATGTGCTGTGGGCATTTATCTGCTCTGGAAGCCTATTCTGCAGTGGAAAGCAGAATACTTAACCAATACTTTGGTTTCTTGTTGAAAGCTAAGAAGTTGATTATCATGTGCACAAACATTTGCAAGGTAAAATCCTCCCTACCCCACCTGAAAACCTGTTTCTGAACCATTTTGTTGATCTGAGTTTCCTGATTCACTTGATTCTTATGGTCTTAATATGCCAAAAGCACCAGAAAAAGAATAATTCTTTAGGTATTTTCATAAAGAGTCCTAAGCTCTTTTAGAATAGATAGAATAGACTAGAGTAGACTAGAGTAGACTAGACTAGACTAGACTAGAATAGATCAGACCAGACCACGTTGGAAGAGACCTTCAAGATCATCGTGTCCAACCTATCAACCAATCCAACCCACCTAAACAACTAACCCATGGCACCAAGCACCCCATCAAGTCTCCTCCTGAACACCTCCAGTGATGGTGACTCCACCACTTCCCTGGGCAGCACATTCCAATGGGCAATCACTCTCTCTATGAAAAATGTCTTCCTAACATCCCATCTGAACCTCCCCTGGTGTAGCTTGAGACTGTGTCCTCTTGTTCTGGTGCTGTATTGTGTATTGTATTGTATTGTATTGTATTGTATTGTATTGTATTGTATTGTATTGTATTGGTTGCCTGGGAGAAGAGACCAACCCCCACCTGGCTACAACCTCCCTTCAGGTAGTTGTAGAGAGCAATAAGGTCTCCCCTGAGCCTCCTCTTCTCCAAGCTAAACAACCCCAGCTCCCTCAGCCTCTCCTCATAGGGCTATGCTCCAGACCCCTCCCCAGCTTTGTTGCCCTTCTCTGGACACATTCCAGCGACTCAACATCTTTCCTAAACTGAGGGGCCCAGAACTGGACACAGGACTCAAGGTGTGGCCTAACCAGTGCAGCGTACAGGGGCAGAATGACCTCCCTGCTCCTGCTGGTCACACTGTTCCTGATCCAGGCCAGGATACTACTGGCCCTCTTGGCCACCTGGACACACTGCTGGCTGATGCTCAGCCTACCATTGACCAGTACCCCTAGGTCCCTCTCTGCCTTGCTCCTCTCCAGCCTGATAGGAGGGTGGAGTGAGGTGGGGGTCAGTCTCTTCTCTTTAGTATTAGGTGATAGAATGCAAGGAAATGGCCTGGAAGTGTGTCAAGGGAGGTTTAGGTTGAATATTAGGAAAACTTTCTTTGCTGCAAGAGTGGTCAGGCATTGGAACAGGCTGCCCAGGGAGTCCAGGCTGCTGTCCAGGCTGTCCACGGTGGAGTCACCATCCCTGGAGCTGTTCAAAAAATGAGTACCTTTGGGACTTCAGGACATGCTTTAATGGCCATGGTGATTCTGGGTCAACAGTTAGACTCGATCTTAGAGGTCTTTTCCAAGCAAAACAATTCAGTAATTCTGTAGCCAGGCCTAACTCTTCACTGCTCAGCAGCAATGGGAACGTGAAGTATGCTAGAAAGGAGCAGAACAGCTCCCCAAAACAATTCTGTGATTCTGTGACATTCTCCAACTCTAAGGACATTCTCCAACCAGACATGAACAATTTTGCCTGAAGCAAGGCTGGCCCCATTTTCTTGCTGCAGCACCTAGCCCAGCTTGGCAGCAGTACAGCTGAAAGATTAGTGCAATTTAATTAACTCCTTTAAAACTTCTGATCTATAAGGCTGCCACTTCTTTTACCTCCTGCACCTTCTCCATGCAAGCAAGATGTGACTGCAAGCAGAGCATGCTTTCAGAAATGCTGGAGCTAATAACGTCCAGCCTCCAGCATCACTCCTGTTAAATTATGCTGTCATTCCACCCGTATCATTCTGCTTCATCATGAGGAGATCCATTTATTATGAGCAAATCTGTCTCCTGCACACCCCAATTATTTTACATAGGATGGATTGGGAGCAGATCCCCATAATTATACCCTAGTCAACCAGTCAGGTCTATAAACAAAATCTTTCACTCCTCTTATTACCTATTTTCCTTCCATCCATTATTCTTCCAATGTTTATAGGAGTTGGATGTGTGTGTGTGTGTATTGTAATCTATCAACAACTGCAGATATTCAAGCCCAAATGCCCTAAACCTGTGGTTATTTTTTCAGAAGGTTTCCAAATGCCCCTCCTGTTTTCTTCTCCTAACAGCCAGAGCAAAAGAAACCATCATTAAAAGCTGAACAAATTATACTGACAATTAACAGTGCTCTGTAAGCACTCTTCATTCTTTTGGGTTTTTCCCTAATCCAGAGAAGGGCAACAAAGCTGGGGAGGGGTTTGGAGCACAGCCCTGTGAGGAGAGGCTGAGGGAGCTGGGGTTGCTTAGCCTGGAGAAGAGGAGGCTCAGGGGAGACCTCATTGTTCTCTACAACTACCTGAAGGGAGGGTGTAGGCAGGTGGGGGTTGGTCTCTTCTCCCACGCAATCAGCACCAGAACAAGAGGACACAGTCTCAAGCTGTGCCAGGGGAGGTTTAGGCTGGATGTCAGGAAGAAGTTCTTCATAGAAAGAGAGATTGGCCATTGGAATGTGCTGCCCAGGGAGGTGGTGGAGTCACCATCACTGGAGGTATTTAGGAAGAGACTGGATGAGGCACTTAGTGCCATGGTTTAGTTGATTAGATGGTTCTATTCTATTCTATTCTATTCTATTCTATTTATTCTATTCTATTCTATCTATTCTATTCTATTCTATTCTATTCTATTCTATTCTATTCTATTCTACTCTATTCTATTCCCACTCTATTCTATTTCCATTCTATTCTATTTTTCCATTCATTCCATTCCATTCCATTCCATTCCATTCCATTCCATTCCATTCCATTCCATTCCATTCCATTCCATTCCATTCCATTCCATTCCACTCTAGTCTTGTCTATTTTTCCTCTTCTGTTGCTATTGAGCAAGAAGTCCAATGGTGAAAATTCCTGGCTCAGCAACTCTTTGTTTCATTCCCCTTGCAATCTATTTGTCTTAATACTCAGTTTCCCTCTGTTCAAATAGCAGATTAATTTTACAGAATCAATGTCAGCCCTGTCAATATAAGGTCTGCTATTTTTGCTGTTCTTCCCCCTAAGGCTTCTTCCTTAGTTTGCCTTTTATTTTTTCTTTCTTTTTTTTTCCCTGTTTTTCTCCCAGGCATTGCTGCTGTTAAAGCCAGTATTGGTTCCCCAGGGAGGCTGTGGCTGCCCCCTCCTTGGAGGTGTTCAAGGACAGGTTGGACAAGGCCTTTATCAAGCTGGTTTAGTGGGAGGTGTCCCTGCCCATGGCAGGGGGTTTGGAACAAGATGATATTTAAGATCCCTTGTAACCCAAACCACTCTCATGCTATGCACAGTCCATACAAGTAATTCTTCCTTGCTGGAACTGATTACTTCTTTACTGCCTGGACCTGAAGTGCTTTTCTCTGAAGGCTATTTCAGGTTAAGCCTGAGCTAGTTAAAACCCTTAAGCTGAAGTTAGTAAGACATGAGGATAGGAAATTGCATTCTGCAAAACCATTTTTCAGCTCAAATTCAATAAAAAGCAGTGTTTGGCACTTAGACTTGTGGATTAAGTTTATGTTTCAGGGTTAAATTAAATACAGAACAAGAGGAAACAGTCTCAAGCTGTGCTAGGGGAGGTTTAGGATGGATGTTAGGAAGAAGTTCCTCATAGAAAGAGTGATTGCCATTGGAATGTGCTGCCCAGGGAGGTGGTGGAGTCACCATCACTGGAAGTGTTTAGGAGGAGTCTGTATGGGGTGCTTGGTGCCATGGTTTAGCTGATTAGGTGGTGTTGGGTGATAGGTTGGACTTGATGATCTCAAAGGTCTCTTCCAAATTCAATTCAATTCAATTCAATTCAATTCAATTCAATTCAATTCAATTCAATTCAATTCAATTCAATTCAGTTCAGTTCAATTCAATTCAATTCAATTCAATTCAATTCAATTCAATTCAAATCAATTCAAATCAATTCAATTCAATTCAAATTATTCCATTCCATTCCATTCCATTCCATTCCATTCCATTCCATTCCATTCCATTCCATTCCATTCCATTCCATTCCATTCCATCTTAGATTTCAGAAAAGCATTAACCCATTAACTCTTCCAGGCTTAGAGGTCTAACATGCACTTTCTTCTTCTCCACTACTCCATTTCAGTGGGGGAAAAAAGAGCAGGGTTCCACTTACTCATTGATTTGGGAGCGTTACGCCTCTTCATTGTCCTTAAAGTCTTTCACAGATCTGATTGTCATTTAATTAGCTGCTCTCTCTCTCTCTCTCTCTTGCAGTTATAATTAGTGAAATACATAAATACCACTTCATCAGTTCATGCTACTCGCTTGCCAGTAAGTTTAGCACAGATGAGGCAGCTGGTTGAAGAGCTGAGTAAGTTTGAAATATCTGCAAGAATAATTAAAAGTGGATGGAGAGAGTTTGGAATTGTTTGTTTTGCACCAAGAATGCTAATCCTCTGGGTTTGTGCTATTTGTTACCAGCTTCATGCAGCAAAATGTGTGATGTTTGCTCTTCCTGTGAACAGGATCGATGTGGATGGAGGAGGAAGCAACAGTGCATACAGATGACCATCTTCAGAATAGAATAGAATAGAATAGAATAGAATAGAATAGAATAGAATAGAATAGAATAGAATAGAATAGAATAGACCAGACCAGACCAGACCAGACCAGACCAGACCAGACCAGCTTGGAAGAGACCTTCAAGATCATCATGTCCAACCTATCAACCAATCCAACCCACCTAAACAACTAACCCATGGCACCAAGCACCCCATCAAGTCTCCTCCTAAACACCTACAATGGTGGTGACTCCACCACCTCCCTGGGCAGCCCATTCCAATGGGCAATCACTCTCTCTGTATAGGATTTCTTCCTAACATCCAGCCTAAACCTCCCCTGGTGCAACCTGTGTCCTCTTGTTCTGGTGCTGGCTGCCTGGGAGAAGAGACCAACCTCTGCCTGTCTACAACCTCCCTTCAGGTAGTTGTACAGAGCAATAAAGTCATCCCTGAGTCTCCTCTTCTCCAGGCTAAGCAACCCCAGATCCCTCAGCCTCTTGTGTTCCAAACCCCTCACCAGCTTTGTTGCCCTTCTCTGGACACCTTCCAGCAAGTCAACCTCCTTCCTAAACTGAGGGGCCCAGAGCTGGACACAGGACTCAAGGTGTGGCCTAACCAGTGCAGTGTACAGGGGCAGAATGACCTCCCTGCTCCTGCTGGCCACACTGTTCCTGATGCAGGCCAGGATGCCATTGGCCTTCTTGGCCCCTTGGGCACACTGCAGGCTCATGTTCAGCCTACCATCAACCAGCACCCCCAGGGCCCTCTCTGCCTGGCCGCTCTCCAGCCACTCTGACCCCAGCCTGTAGCACTGCCTGGGGTTGCTGTGGCCAATGTGCAGCACCCGGCACTTGGATGTGTTCAATCTCCTGCCCTTGGCCTCTGCCCATCTGTCCAGCCTGTCGAGGTCCCTCTGCAAAGCCTCTCTGCCCTCCAGCAGATCAACTCCTGCCCCCAGCTTGGTGTCGTCTGTAAATGTACTGATGATGGACTCAATGTATTGGGTTAAAACAAAGCCAAACAGAACAAAGCAAAAGGCAACTAAAATAAGACTGAGCTTTTTTCTGCAAGGGCATCTGCTAGGTTTAAAAATAAAGAAGAGTATCCAGTCCCATGGCATTTAGACTGCAGGGATTAATTAAACTGAAGATCAACACCAATGTAGGAAAGAATCAGCTTTCTGTTGGCTCCTAAACAGCTTGTCTGTGCTGATGTAAATTGTGCCAGTCTTAACATTTCTGTCACTGGGGGCATCTAGCAAGGATGGCATCTAGCTTCCTCTGTAAGCAGGAGGCAAATGCAAACTGGCACTCATGCTTTGCAAAGGCGTACTGGGTCTCTGATTTTTAGGTAGCAACAGAAACCAAGATGAGTAATTGTAGATTCATACAATGTTTGGGGCTGTAAAGGGCCTTAAAGATAATCTAGTTCCACCTCCACCCCCAACCATGGACAAGGACACCTCCTACTAGATGAGGTTTCTCAGGGCTGTGTCCAATATGGTATTGAACACCTCCCTGGAGGGGGCATCCACAGCCTCCCTGAGCAACCTGTTCCAGTGTCTCACCACCCTCTCTGTAAAGAACTTCTTCCTAATATTCAGTCTAAATCTACCTTCTTCCACATTCAATCCATTCTTCCTCATCCTATGTCAACAAGCCCTTCTAAAAACTCCCTCCCCAGCTTTCTTGTAGACCCCCTTCAGGTACTGGAAGGTTGCTATAGGGTTTCCCTGGAGCCTTTGTGGTATAGAATAAGTCTGAAGACTTAGAAATCACAGAATGTATTAGGCTGGAAGGAACTCTCACACATCCTCTTGTCCAACTTGCCTGCAGTAAGCAGGGACATCTCCAGCTAGATCCAGTTGCTCAGGGCAACCTTTAATTAACCTTGAATGTCTCAAAAGATGAAGCTTCCAACACATCCTTAGGCAACTCTTCCCAGTGTTTCACTACCCTCATTGTGAAGAAATTCCTCCTAATGTCCAACCTAAACCTACCCTGCTTGGTAGGGCAATGATGGCACTGCCACCCTCTCCTGAAGGTCATTGATCTGAATTGATGATCTTTGACTCTCTTCCAACCTTGGTGATTCTGTGATTCTGTGATCTGACCACCTGGGCTCCAGGGATTGATTATCAGTCTATGCTTTCTATCACAACACTTCTGAGATTAATTGCTGCATTTTTCTGTTTAGCCACTGACAGAGGAACACTTCAAGGGGAGCAGCTGGGAAAATGATCCTGAAGTTTCTTTCTATCAGCTGCTCTGCATGGCTGGAAACACTCATCAGAATATTGACTGAGGAAGTTGGGGGTGGGGGGGATGGGTATGCCCAATAGGCCATCCCAAAGATCTACAGAGACAGGAGGTTGCTTTATTTTCTGTACTGCACAGCCTGTGATTTGCTGGATCAAAAGCAGCCCAGAAAGCCAACTGTATCCTAGGCTGCATCCAAAGAAGTGTGATCAGCAGCAAGGGGGAGATGATTCTCAACCTCTACTCTCTTGTAACACTTCATGTGAGGTATTGCATTCAGTTCTGATGTCTGCTACACCAGAAGGACATGGATGTGTTGGAGCAGGTCCAGAGGTGGCCCGGAAGGTGATCCGAGGGCTGGAGCACCTCTCCTGTGAGGACAGGCTGAGGAAGTTGGGTCTGTTCAGCCTGGAGAAGAGAAGGCTTCAGGGACATCTTAGAGCAGCTTTCTAGCAGGAAAGCTGGAGAGGAACTTTTATAAGGGTGTATGGTGACAGGACAGAAGGAAATGTTTTGAAACTAGAGCAGGGTAGATTTAGGTTGAAAAATATGAAGCTCTTCACTATGAGGGTAGTGAGACACTGGAACAGGCTGCCCAAAGAAGTTGTGGATGGCTTAGCCCTGAAAGTGTTTAAGACCAGGATGGATGAAGCTTTGAGCAACCTGGTTTGGTGGGAAGTATCCCTGCCTCTGGCAGGGGGTTGAAGCTAGATGACCATCCAACTCAAGCCATCCTATGATTCTATGTGAAGAGGAAAGGGTTTGGCATGTATGAATGGAATGGAATGGAATGGAATAGGATAGGATAGGATAGGATAGGATAGGATAGGATAGGATAGGATAGGATAGGATAGGATAGGATAGCATTAACCAGGTGTTCCAGCCACAGGGGTCAGGGTGAATGGCTGGATGAGGAGCCAAAGCAAGCAGTCAGATAGGAAGTGAAAAACTGCTGTGAAAGGGAATGGGTGGAGCAGAAGAGGGGAAGAGAGAGGATGGAGCATGCTGTAGCTTCAGGCTGCTCTACAGGACCAGCCCCCAGGAATATGTTACCAAATCAACTTAAGATGAATGACTGAGAAAAGTACCCAGGCAAAAGCATTTTGCACACAGTGAGAACCTGGGAGGCAGCTTCTCTTAAATTGTTATTTTTCCTTCAGTCCACACATTTGTGTGCTTTTGGTGAAGATTTCTTTTCTCTCTCAATTCATAGCAAGCCTCAGCCTAAATAATACCAGCACTAATGACATGACCTTTAAAAGCCACGCTGACAGGCAAAGGGGCTGGAGGAATGTGAAGCAGAGCTAACACTGAACCAGCAGAATACAATGGCCCCATTATGGAGCTTGCTTCCTCTTGTCCAGCACTGGGTAAAACCCCCTGAACTATGTCAAGGCCTTTGAAATGTCAAATCTTCCTTGGTCTGGGCACTTGTGCCTGAAAGCTCTGGAGGTGTTCAAGAGGGGACTGGACGTGGCACCTGGTGCCATGGTTTAGTCAGGAGGTCTGTGGTGACAGGTTGGACTCGATGATCTTTGAGGTCTCTTCCAACCTTGGTGATTCTGTGATTCTGTGAAAAGAGCACCAGGGTTTGGATTGCAGTGGATGATTCCAGGCAGCTTCCAGAGAGCAGCAAGCAGGGGCAAATGACTGAAAAATGCCACTGGGTAAAGAGTTTTGGGGTTTTTTGCTGCAATCTTTGAGATTTTTGCCTGCTAATTAACCTAGAAATCATGCAATGGTTGCAAACTGTTGACCCGAGGCTGCCCTCTGGGCTGAGAGCTAAGTTTTGCATTTACTAGCCACCTGGGGAGAGGTGAAGCAGATCGAAAGCAGTGGCTAACAAATGTTTGAGGAGTAGCCAAAGAAATTTGCATGGGTTTGTCAGCATATGGTACCACTCAGGGGACAGGAGGGAGGCATTTTTGTAGCACATTTGTGCATGACTGGCAAGGAAGCTGCAGTAAGAAGACTGAAGCACACACAAAAAAAAAAGAGAGGTGTTTCTTGTAAATACATTTGAGAAGAGGAAATGGAGCACTACTGAAACTGCTCAGCCATTCATTACTGACACTGCTGCTACTCCTTGTGAGCATCAAGTTACACCTTGCAGGGTGAACTTCCTCTAACAACAATGGGAATACACAAACAGAAAAGAAAATGTAGAAGTAGGACATTTCTGTTGCTGAAGTCACTTCTGTGAAGTATTATTACTAGTAAGTCAAGCCTTTGGAAGGAAAAAAAACTAGGATAGGATAGGATAGGATAGGATAGGATAGGATAGGATAGGATAGGATAGGATAGGATAGGATAGAATAGAATAGAATAGAATAGAATAGAATAGAATAGAATAGAATAGAATAGAATAGAATAGAATAGAATAGAATAGAATAGAATAGAATAGAATAGACCTTCAAGATCATCAAGTCCAACCTATCATCCAACACCATCTAATCAACTAAACACCTCCAGGGATGGTGACTCCACCACCTCCCTGGGCAGCACATTCCAATGGCAAATCACTCTCTCTGTGGAGAATTTCTTCCTAACATCCAGTCTCAACCTCCCCTGGCACAGCTTGAGACTGTGTCCTCTTGTTCTGGTGCTGGTTGCCTGGGAGAAGAGACCAACCCCCACCTGGCTACAACCTCCCTTCAGGTAGTTGTAGACAGCAATAAGGTCTCCCCTGAGCCTCCTCTTCTCCAGGCTAAACAACCCCAGAATCACAGAATTGTTTGGGTTGGAAAAGACCTCTAAGATCATAGAGTCCAACCATCAGCCTAACTCCACCATGGCCATTAAACCATGTCCCAAACTGCCATGTCCACACGTTTCTTCAACCCCTCCAGGCATGGTGACTCCACCACCTCCCTGGGCAGCCAGTTCCAATCCCTGACCACTCTTGCAGAAATGAATTTTTTCCTCATAATCAACCTAATCCTCCCCTGGCACAATTCCAGACCATTTCCTCCCAATCTATCACCTGATACTAGGGAGAAGAGACCAATCCCCACCTCATGGTAAGGCCTGAAAAATGCATTAGTTAATTTGGTACTTTCTTGACAGCAGGACCTTGGTTTATGATCTAAGAAACAAAGGGTAACATGGAAATTGCATCAAGCCTTTTGTATGGATTTGTTCTGCTTCCAGCACATTCCCCAAAGGATAAGACATTGTCTGCAGGCAAGCACAGCTGGATTGCATCCAGCTCTTTACCCCTTCTCACCACCCACAGCTGGAGCTGGTAGGCAGGCTGTGGAGCAGGTGCAGTAAGCTGGATCTGGTTTTGAATCAGGCTGCTTTCCTTTTTTAATGAATCTTATTAGTGAAGTGTTTTATGTTGCCTTTTCATGAGGAGGAACACTTGACTTGTTGTTATGAAGCAACATGTCATTAATCCATCTGATTGCTGGAACCTGCTCAAGAAAAGTACATAGGAATAGTAAGAGCAGTGTATAGTTTGGTCTTTGAATGCATCCACACACAAACAAAGGCTCTCATAACCCAGCTCCAGAAATTGACTGGCATCTCAGCCACATGTCTCTATTCTTCTCAGACTAATTTATGAGGTATGCTACATGTGTCCAGTTCTGGGCCCCTCAGGTTAGGAAAGATGTTGAGTTGCTGGAAGGTGTCCAGAGAAGGGCAACAAAGCTGGGGAGGGGTTTGGTGCACAGCCCTGTGAGGAGAGGCTGAGGGAGCTGGGGTTGCTTAGCCTGGAGAAGAGGAGGCTCAGAGGAGACCTTATTGATGTCTACAACTACCTGAAGGGAGGTTGTAGCCAGGTGGGGGTTGGTCTCTTCTCCCAGGCAACCAGCACCAGAACAAGAGGACACAGTCTCAAGCTGCACCAGGGGAGGTTTAGGCTGAAGGTGAGGAGAAAGTTCTTCCCAGAGAGAGTTGTTAGCCATTGGAATGTGCTGCCCAGGAGGTGGTGGAGTCACCATCACTGGAGTTGTTTAGGAAGAGGCTGGATGGGGTGCTTAGTGCCATGGTTTAGTTGATTAGATGGTGTTGGGTGATGGGTTGGACTCGATGATCTCAAAGGTCTCTTCCAACCTGGTTAATTCCATTCCATTCCATTCCATTCCATTCCATTCCATTCCATTCCATTCCATTCCATTCCATTCCATTCCAATTCTACTCTGGGGGAATTTAAAAACACAAAAAATCTGAAGAGCAGAGAAGCTCCACCTGCCGAAGATCCTCTTCTTTTGGTTCTTCTAAAGTTTAAGCTCAATTCATTTGGTTTAATTAATTAAGTCATTTAGTTTAATTAATTGCTAACTTAAATATTGATTCCAGAATTTAAAAGTCAACTGCAAGGATAATTTTCACCTGATTCATGTCTGCATTTCTACACCTGTTGGCTGCAGTGCTGTTATGTAAAAGTTAATGTAACAATTCCAGAAGTGTTTCTAGATGACCCTATTACAAGTGCAGGTATTGTAACATTTTTGCACAGTATTATAGGGTTTTTTTCCCTTTTATTAGGCAAAATGGCTTCAATAGGGATTTTTAGTATAGTGTGGCCAGCAGGAGCAGGGAAGTCATTGTGCTGCTGTGCTCTGCACTGGTTAGGCCACACCTTGAGTACTATGTCCAGTTCTGGGCCCCTCAGTTTAGGAAAGACATTGAGACTCTTGAATGTGTCCAGAGAAGGGCAACAAGGCTGGGGAGAGGCCTTGAGCACAGCCCTGTGAGGAGAGGCTGAGGGAGCTGGGGTTGCTTAGCCTGGAGAAGAGAAGGCTCAGGGGAGATCTTAATGCTGTCTACAACTACCTGAAGGGTGGAATGTGCTGCCCCGGGAGGTGGTGGAGTCTCTGTCCCTGGAGGTGTTCAAGAGGGGATTGGATGTAACTCCACCCCCTCCCTGGGCAGCACATTCCAATGGCTAACATCTCTCTCTGGGAAGAACTTTCTCCTCACCTCCAGCCTAAACTTCCCCTGGTGCAGCTTGAGACTGTGTCCTCTTGTTCTGGTGCTGGTTGTCTGGGAGAAGAGATCAACCCCCACCTGGCTACAATCTCCCTTCAGGTGTCCCCTTGCTCACTGCAAGGGAGTTGGACAAGGGTCCCTTCCAACTCTATGCACTCTATGATTCAGTGAGATGCTTCTATCCAAGGGCTCTGCACAATTACTTGTATCTGTCTTTCCTGAGTTTTTCCATGCTCAATGAATGGCAAGCAAAGAGTGAAGCTTGTTTTTTTTCCTCAGAGGTGTCAGAAACACACAAAATAATTCTCCCCAGCCCATTGGGTATCCATCCTTTGAGTTTCTGAAGTAAGAAATTAAAATAACAAAGAAAAGACCTGTTAGGTTGTGGCATGGCAACCTTCCAAACAGCTCTGATAAACCAGCATTGTGCTCTGCTTGGGAACTGAGACAGAATTACGCATTGTTCTGAAGCAGCTGGGGAGTGGTTCCCCAGGCTGGTTCTTACAGCAGCAGTTGAAGGAAGCATAATACAATCTAGTATCACTTTTAATTAAATTAGCCCAAAGGCCAGAAGGTTGGTTACTTGCTAATTTTCAGAGCTGCAGCTCCAAAGTAAACATTGCCAAGGTGAAGGCGAAGATGGCAGCTTTTAGGGAGCCCTTTTTTACTGAAGGAGAAGTCTTTTGTCTGAATGGTTATTGTATTCTTGTGACAGACACAAAATGGTTTTGAATTAAGTGCTTTAAATAGCTGGGTCACTGTTATTGTATAACATAGAAGCATAGAATGATGTGAGCTGGAAAGGAGCTTAACATGGTAGAATCACAGAACTGTTTTGGTTGGAAGAGTGCTGCTCCAAGATGATAAAGTCTGTCCTACAGCCTAACACCGCCATGGCCATTAAAATCATGTCCTGAAGTGCCATGGCCACGCATTTCTTGAGCACCTCCAACAACAGTGACTCCACCACCTCCCTGGGCAGCCTGTTCCAATGCCTGACCACTCTTGCAGCAAAGAATTTCTTCTAATATCCAACCTAAACCTCCCCTGGCACAATTTCAGGCCACATCCTCTCATCCTATCAGCTTACACTAGGCAGAAGAGTCCAATCCCCACTCCAACATGCTTTCCAGGAATTGTAGAGAGCAACGAGGTCTCCCCCAGCCTCCTCTACTCCAGACTAAACAACTCCAGTTCCTTCAGCTGCTCCTCCTAAGACTTGTTCTCTAGACCCTAGAATCATCTTGTTCTGACTCCTATGCCATGGGCAGGGACACCTCACAATAGATCAGGCTGGCCAGAGCCTCATCCAGCCTGGCCTTAAACACCTCCAGGGATAGGGCCTCAACCACCTCCCTGCACAACCCATTCCAGGGCTTCACCACTCTCATGGGGAAGAGCTTCCTCCTCACGTCCAGCCTGAATCTCCCCACCTCCAGCTTCATTCCATTCCCCCTAGTCCTATCACTCCCTGAGAGCCTGAGAAGTCCCTCCCCAGACTTCTTGTAGCCCCCTTCAGATACTGGAAGGCCACAATGAGGTCACCTGGGAGCCTTCTCTTCTCCAGCCTGAACAGCCCCAACTCCTTCAGTCTGTCCTCATAGGAGAGGTGCTCCGGCCCCCTGCTCATCCTCATGGCCCTAGATATTAAAGTATCCCTTTCAGTGGTGCCCAGCAACAGGGGAAGAGGTAATGGGCACAAACTTGAGCATAACAATTTCCATCTAAACATGAGAAGAAACTTCTTTAAGCTGTGGCTGGTGGAGCACTGGAGCAGGCTGCCCAGAGAGGTGAAGTCTCCATCTCTGGAGACTTTCAAAACCCACCTGGACACGTTCCTGTGTGAACTTGCTTTGGCAGGAGGATTGGACTTGATGTTCTCCAGAGGTTTCTTCCAACCCCTACTATTCTGTGATTCTGTGGTTGGGGATTCTTTGATTTCTACCTCCCCCTTTCCCTCTTTTTTCCAAGCTCCTATGGGGCACTCATCAATTTCTAATTCAATAATTACACCTTGAATTATTCCCAGTGCAGCTTTTAGCTGCAGGAGGAATTAGTCTGATCTACACTGAAAAGGAATCTTTCATTCTTCACTCTTTTGCATATCTTGTAAGTCTGATTTATATTGGCTGCACTGAAAGTTCTCTGATGTGAGAAGAATCACAGATGTATGGAGAAGAAAAGTTTTGACAGGGATGAAGGAAGCATTTCTAGATTTGTTCTCTAATTATATCTGTTGCAGTGAATCATTTAGTTTTGATTTCTGCCTGCAAAACTACTTATTTATGGACTGGTGTCCCAAACCATCAAGCTTTTTAAAGCACTTATGTTTTCCCTCAATAATGAGAACAATATTATTATTGACTTGAAGATTTTGGCTTTCAAGTGCTTTTATTTCTTTCATTGCTTAGCTGCCATTCATTGGCTTCCTGCTGGTCCCTGATGTGAGAAAAATAATGAAGTAAAACAGAAGGGAAAATGCTAATTGGAGACCAATTTGTTATTCAAAGCTGTCCAACAGCAATCTCTCTAATAACAGAGAGAAATTGACTATTTCACATCATAGGTCTGAACACTAGAGATTCATTTGCCCCATTTTTCACTTTATCAGAGCATCATGATTGGAGATATAATGTAGTAAGTGATATTATGGTCATCCTTGGTATTTATGTACCTGCTGTCATCATCATTTTGGACAAGAAGTTCTCCAGACGTGCCTCCCAACCCCTACTATTCTTTTCTCATAGAAGCATAAAATTGTTTTGGTTGGAAAAGACCTCTAAGATTACTGAGTGCAACCATCAAACTCACACCACCATGACCATTAAACCATGTCCCAAAGTGCTATGTCCATGTGTTTCTTGAACTCCTTCTGGGATGGTGATCCCACCACCCCCCCGGGCAGCCTGTTCTAATACCTGACCACTCTTCCCATAATTTCTTTGCTATTTATTTTTTAATTTTATTATGCAAGCTAAAGCTCCCCTGGTGTAATTTCACAGTATCACAGAATCACCAAGGTTGGAAGAGACCTCAAAGGTCATCGAGTCCAACCTGTCACCACAGACCCCATGACTAGGCCATGGCACCAAGTGCCACGTCCAATCCCCTCTTGAACACCTCCAGGGACGGTGACTCCACCACCTCCCTGGGCAGCATATTTCAATGGTTAATAACTCTCTCTGGGAAGAACTTTCTCCTCACCTCCAGCCTGAGGAGAGGCTGAGGGAGCTGGGGTTGCTTAGCCTCGAGGAGAGGAGGCTCAGGGGAGACCTTCTTGCTCTCTACAACTACCTGAAGAGAGGTTGTAGACAGGAGGGGGTTGGTCTCTTCTCCCAGGCAACCAGCACCAGAACAAGAGGACACAGTTTCAAGATGCACCAGGGGAGCTTTAGGCTGGATGTTAAGAAGAAGTTCTTCACAGAAAGAGAGATTGGCCATTGGAATGTGCTGCCCAGGGAGGTGGTGGAGTCACCATCACTGGAGGTGGTTAGGAATAGACTGGATGGGGTGCTTAGTGCCATGGTTTAGTTGATTAGATGGTGTTGGGTGATAGGTTGGACTTGATGATCTCGAAGGTCTCTTCCAACCTGCTTTATTCTAGTCTAGTCTAGTCTCGTCTATTCTAGTCTAGTCTAGTCTAGTCTAGTCAACTGGTCTATTCTATTCTATTCTATTCTATTCTATTCTATTCTAGTCTATTCTAGTCTATTCTAGTCTTCTAGTCTGGTCTATTCTATTCTATTCTATTCTATTCTATTCTATTCTATTCTATTCTATTCTATTCTATTCTATTCTATTCTATTCTAATATTTTCATTTCCTCTGTGAAATAGTTCTTTCCCTTCCTCTGAATTGTGGCTATGAAATGCAAAGAGGCAAATCCCTGACTCACTTTAAGAATTTAATATAAGGCTGTAAAGCTTTTGCACTCATTCAAATCCAGCACTGAAGAGCAAAACAAAACTAAATAGGTATTCTGCTGCCTTCAGTTCCTAAAAAAAACAAAATCAAGTTGAGGGTTGGTTTTTTTTTTTTTTTTTTTTAAGTCTTTGTTGGCCTTGTTTCTTTCATGCATAAAGACCTCCCACTTTCATTCATGCTTTTTCACCTTCAGGCTTGATAATGCAACCTTGTGGGTTACATTAGACAACCACTGTGAAATTTCATCGTGTGTTGAAGGCATTTAATATTTCACAAGTGGAACAGATCAAACTGATGTTTCAGGAGTTGGGCTGTCCTAGGGATTTTTGTGCTTGCATTTACTCATTTGTTCCTTTCCATGGAAATTTTCAGGTGCTGATTTTCATAGAATCATAGAATGCATTAGGATGGAAGGGACCTTTGAAGGGCATCTTGACCAACCAGCAGGGCTGCAGTGAGAATCTGTTGCTAGATCAGGTTGCTCAGGGCCCCGTCAGGGTTGACCTTGAATGTCTCCAGGCATAGGGCCTCCACCACATCTCTAGGCAACATGTTCCAGAATTCCACTGCCCTCCTTGTGAAGAACTCCTAACATCCAAAATGGTCATCCTTGGAAATGGCTGAAGATATTTATCTGACTTACCTAAAATTTCCTGGGGAAAAAATAAACAAAAAGCAAAGCCAATGAAAAACTCCAGAAATCATAGAATCATGGAATGGTTTGGGTTGGAAGAGAGCTTAATCATCTAGTTCCAACCTCCCACATCCTGGGAAGGGACACCTCGCACTAGCCCAGGTTGCTCAAGACCATGTCCAGTCTGGCCTTGAGCACCTCCAGAGAGGGAGCATTGATAAGTGTCCACACATTTAATCTCTTCCTGTGTTCTTGACATTTCCCCTGACATTTTTTTAAAGACCTCATTTTCAACCTGTGGGAAGAGGTTTTTGGATAGCTGTAGAAGACTAGGGAAGATGTAGGAGAAGTGGTTGTTTTCAGATAGCTTTAGAAGACTGTAGGGAAGATTTGCCTTTGCTCGCATTAGAGCCAGCTATGTTTTGTCTTTGACTCTGAGAGTAATGTAAACATCTTGGAACTGAAGGAGAGAAGCTGGGCAGAATCTGGTTGGATGTGTTAAAATATTGTTTTGTTATTTTGACCTATTGTCTGCCTTAAATACATGTATGCCAGTAGAAAATGAGCAATTGAGGGGTGACACATGTGCCTTCTGGTAGACTACGTAACGTTGCTCTATAACGTAATAAAGTCGACACTTTGCTTGAATCAAACTGCTTCCCATCTCTCAATGCTGGCATCAACCTCTCCTCTCACTCCCCCGATTTCATCTCTTTCCTCACCCATCAACAGACAGTAAAACCCTTAGAAGATTTTCAGCACTCTCAAAGCTGAAGACAGACTCCCAAAGCATTCTGGCAGCCAGCAGTTCAGGTGTGTTAGATCACGGTAAATAGAGATCGCTGAAGGTTGGGGCAGAATTAGACCAAGCTGTTAAGCAAGTGACAGCTCTTCCAACAGAAGTCACTGTTGATATTCTATAAGCCACTTCTATAAAACCTTGTGGGTTTTGGTGTGTTTTTTCATGTAAGGCTCAGATGAATTCACTGGACCATGATTCCTGTCTGATCAAGTTACTTAAAGTGAGTTAAGTCACCTATAATATACAACTAATAGCACACTGTGGAGGGTTTTTTTACCCATCACAATAGCTCCAGGTGTTTTTTGTCTTAGGGCCACACTGACTTCATCATGCAGAAGAGGAACTTGTCCAAGCTTCACTTGCATTTTGTTCTGAGCTCCTTATTTCTGGCATGGGACAGTGAGTTTGCCCTGCAGACCTAGGCTGCCACTCCCAAAGCTGATTTTCTTATGGAAGCAAGACTTCTGTGCTTGCATCATCTGCCCTCACACTAGGATTTTCTGATCTACTGCCCATTTTCAATCAATTTTTTTCTGGGTAGAAGGTAGGAACAATATTCCTACTAACGCACACGGGAATAGAGAAGAGGAAAAAGTGCCTCTGACAAAAGAGGAGGAAGCAGGAAGAGTTGAATTTATGAAGCCTACCAGTGTAGAGAAGCTACAGCTGCAAGAAAAAATTCAGGAGGCTCTTTCGTCTTCCCAACAGCGAAATACAATTAGCCACAAGCCATAAACTGACAGGAAATGAGGTTGAGTAGTCTTTTCTGCCTAGGGAAATACTGGTTTTTCAGAGATTAGCACTATGAGTACTAACCCATGGGGAACGTAGGTGCAGAATTTAGGTTCCTGCCCCCTTGGCTGTACTTAGAGCCTGTTTAAGGCAAACATTCTTGAAAGCCAGAGACCAAACAGAATCATAGAATCAATAAGGTTGGAAAAGACCTCAAAGATCATCATGGCTACTAAACCATGGCACCAAGTGCCACGTCCAATCTCCTCTTGAACACCTCCAGGGATGGTGGCTCCACCATCTCCCTGGGCAGCACATTCCAATGGCTAACAGCTCTCTCTGGGAAGAACTTTCTCCTCACCTCCAGCCTGAACTTCCCCTGGCACAGCTTGAGACTGTGTCCTCTTGTTCTGGTGCTGGTTGCCTGGGAGAAGAGCCCAACCCCCACCTGGCTACAACCACCTTTCAGGTAGTTGTAGACAGTGGTCCTTTGATCATCTTCATGGCCCTCACTGGACCAGCTCCAGCAGTTCAATGTCCTTCTCATGCTAGGTGCCCCAGAAATGGATGCAGTGGTCCAGGTGGGGCCTCATGAGAGCAGAACAGAGGGGAAGAATGATCTCCCTCGTCCTGCTGATCACATTTCTTTTGATGCAGCCTAAAACATGGTTACCTTGTGGCCCATAAATGACCACTGCTGATTCAAATTGATTTTTTCATCACCTGACCCCCAAGTCAAGGGGAAGCCCTTGAGACTGCTGTGGAGCTACTCCTCGCCCAGCTGGTATATGTGTTTGAGAGTGCCCCATCCCATGTGTAGGACCATGTACTTGGCCTTGTTGAACTTGGGGATTGTGACTTGGGCCCACCTCTCAAGCCTGCCCGAGTCCCTCTGGATTGTTCTCTGGGAACTGTGCAATCTAATCACTCTTTGATGCCGTTTCACCTTGTGGTGCCTTCTTAATTGTTTTCAAATTGGTTTGCTTGGTTTTGAAACACTCACCAGTGAAGAGGGTGAGCATTTCAAATTTAATGGAGACCCTGCTCCTCTAAATTACTTCAGCAAGTGATGAATTGCTTTTACTCAAGGGTCTTTTAATTCTTTAAATGCATAAACACAAGTCTGTTTCCAGAGGTGAATGAAATGTAGTGCTGTGGCTATGTGATGAGGCTTGTGTCTTCAGTTCTGAGACAAATATGACGCTCTTTAATTCATCCTTAGGTTTGAAGGCATTGGGAATGATAGGTTCATTAATGAAATGGTATTTTCATGCAAAATAGCTGCCCATTCTTTTTCCTGGAAGAGGCCACGGTATTGTATGTGTCTTTACAGTGCTCTTTAGGAATGAATTATGGGTGACTCTCTTAAGTTTGAATTACATTCCTCTGATCCCATGCGAAAAGCAAGCCTGAAGAATAGTTGCAATAAGCCATCACTTTCTGTAGCAGAATGCAGTGCAACTTAGAATCATAGAACCATGGAATTGCATCAGTTGGAAAGGACTTCCAAGATTATCAAGTCCAACCTTCAACTTAAGACCACAGGCATGGCTATTAAACCGTGTCCCAAACTGCCATGACCAAACGCTTCTTTCGCATCTCCAGGCATGATGACTTCACCACCTCCCTGGGCAGCCTGTTCTAACGCCTGACCACTCTCTCAGGAATGGTTTTTTTCCTAATATCCAGCCTAAACCTCTCCTGGTATAATTTCAGACCATGTCCTGTTGTTCTGATAGGAGGGAGAAGAGACCAACCCCCACCTCACTCCAACCTCCTTTCAGGGAGTTGTAGAGAGTAAAGAAGTCTCCTCTCAGCTTCTGCTTCTCCAGACTAAACAACTCCAGTTCCCTCAGCTGCTCCTCCTCAGCTTTGTTCTCCAGATCCTTCACCAGCTTTGCTGCTCTTCTCTACTTGCACTGAAACAGCTAGCATGCAGAGCCCTGTACTCAGCACTGGTTAGGCCACACCTTGAGGACTGTGTCCAGCTCTGGGCCCCTCAATTTAAGAAGGACCATGCTGGAAAATAATAAAATGAAATAAAATGAAATGAAATAAAATGAAATGAAATAAAATGAAATGAAATAAAATAAAATAAAATAAAATAAAATAAAATGAAATGAAATAAAATAAAATAAAATAAAATAAAATAAAATAAAATAAAATAAAATAAAATAAAATAAAATAAAATAAAATAAAATAAAATAAAATGAAATAAAATGAAATTAAATGAAATGAAATGAAATGAAATGAAATGAAATGAAATGAAATAAAATGAAATTAAATTAAATAAAATGAAATAAAATGAAATGAAATAAAATAAAATAAAATAAAATAAAATAAAATAAAATAAAATAAAATAAAATAAAATAAAATAAAATAAAATAAAATAAAATAAAATAAAATAAAACAAAATGAAATAATCATTGTTATTATTGTCTGAGTCTTTATTATTTCCCTTCAAAGATTCTGGAAGGTAATGCTGTTATGCTTTCTGTACTGTCTAAGGCTAAATGTAACTGTGATACAAAACACCCAGTATATCAATTGGCATTTAGAATGTTTTGGCAGTGAAGAAAATCAGTCTCAAAAGGAGGAATATCATCTAGGGAAAGAACTGACGTGTTTAATTAGAGATTAAACAGATTAAATTGCTCATTCGGTGCAACACAGGGAGAAAAGAAAACAGAAGAGAGGGAAGGGACCCTTCATGGGGTGGAAAAAATACAACAGTTTTGGAAAATAGTAAATATCATCAGTATTCTGTTGAGCTTGTAGAGTTTCTTCCTTTGAAACCAGTTCTGATTTTGCTCTTCCACTTTCAGGGATGAAGTGCAAGTCCCTCTTGGCAGGCAGAGTCCACCATGATGGCATTCAACAAGTCCAAGTGATGGGACAACCCCATGCAGAACTACAGGCTGGGGTCAGAGTGGCTGGAGAGCTGCCAAACATAAAGGGACCTGGGGGTACTGATTGATAGCCAGCTGAACATGAGCCAGAAGTGTGCCCAGGCAGCTAATAAGGTCAATGGCATCCTGGTCTGCATCAAGAATAGTGTGGCCAGCAGAAGCAGGGAAGTCATTGTGCCCTGTGCTCAGCACTGGTTAGGCCACACCTTGAGTCCTGTGTCCAGTTCTTGGCCCCTCAGTTTAAGGACATTGAGACACTTGAACGTGTCCAGAGAAGGGCAATGAGGCTGGGGAGAGGCCTTGAGCACAGCCCTGTGAGGAGAGGCTGAGGGAGCTGGGGTTGCTTAGCCTGCAGAAGAGGAGGCTCAGGGGAGACCTTCTTGCTCTCTACAACTACCTGAAGGGAGGTTGTAGCCAGGAGGGGTTGGCCTCTTCTCCCAGGCAACCAGCACCAGAACAAGAGGACACAGTCTCAAGCTGCACCAGGGGAAGTTTAGGCAGGAGATGAGGAGAAAGTTCTTCCCAGAGAGAGTTGTTAGCTATTGGAATGTGCTGCCACTTTGGGACATGGTTTAATGGCCATGGTGGTGTGAGGTTAATGGTTGGACTCAATGATCATAGAATCAATAAGGTTGGAAGAGACCTCAGAAATCAAGTCCAACCTGTCACCCAGCACCTCATGACTAAACCACGGCACCAAGAACCACATCCAATCCCCTCTTGAACACCTCCAGGGATGGTGACTCCACCACCTCCCTGGGCAGCACATTCCAATGGCAAATCACTCTCTCTGTGGAGAATTTCTTCCTAACATCCAGTCTCAACCTCCCCTGGTGCAGCTTGAGACTGTGTCCTCTTGTTCTGGTGCTGGTTGCCTGGGAGAAGAGACCAACCCCCACCTGGCTACAACCTCCCTTCAGGTAGTTGTAGACAGCAAGAAGGTCTCCCCTGAGCCTCCTCTTCTCCAGGCTAAGCATTCCAAGGTAGGATGCCTAAACCCTCTCCTCAAAAGGGTAGAGGTCTGTTGAGACCTTCAAAAAAAGCCACACCAAAACCAAAGTAAAACCATGGGGGAGGGAGAGGGAGAAAAAACAACCCATACCCAAATGACTGCAAATCTCATGCAGCTTAAAGAGAGCTGATCACTGGTTCCTATGTAAATCTATGTACCTGCCAAATGCCAGGAACACTTCATGTGCTCTCTTCCTAATGCAGTTTCCAAGCACTGTCATGACTTCCACTAAGTGCAAATGCCTTTCTCCCCCAGAGCTGCACACGCTTTGCATTCAGCAGCAGGCAAATGAGATGCAAGAGCTGAAAGAATATGCTAAGGTACCGGTTATTTTATCCACATTTTATCTTCCAGCCATAAATTTCCTATGTTGGATTACACAGCTCCCAATAGACCTCCGTAGAAGAGACCTCAATAAATCTCAAACCACTCAATGTGGAGGAGATTTATTTGTTATTTGTGTCATGTTTTATTAGTGCCCTGCAGTTCAGTCTTGACAATGGAGAGATCCTTCCCTTTGCCAACAAGCTGGGGGGGGAGCAATATAATATCTTTACAGTTTTAATTTATGGTAATAATATATTTATTGGGTTTGGGGTTTTTATACTATGCATCTTAATTCCCAGATTCAGGTATTCCAGCATCTTTGTCTAAGCATACCTCTCCAAACTCTGTGACATAGTTATTTCTTGATGCCACTGAGACAGCCTTCAATAAATCACGACCATTTAAGTTGAGTGTGCGTGGGGAAAAGCAGCATGGTCTGCGTCAGGAACAGTGTGGCCAGCAGGAGCAGGGAGGTCATTCTGCCCCTGTACACTGCACTGGTTAGGCCACACCTTGAGTCCTGTGTCCAGTTCTGGGCCCCTCAGTTCAGGAAGGATATTGACTTGCTGGAAGGTGTCCAGAGAAGGGCAACGAAGTTGGTGAGGGGTTTGGAACACAAGAGGCTGAGGGAGCTGGGGTTGCTTAGCCTGGAGAAGAGGAGACTCAGGGGAGACCTTATTGCTCTCTACAACTACCTGAAGGGAGGTTGTAGAGAGGCAGAGGTTGGTCTCTTCTCCCAGGCAACCAGCACCAGAACAAGAGGACACAGTCTCAAGCTGTGCCAGGGGAGGTTTAGGCTGGAGGTGAGGAAGAAGTTCTACACAGAGAGAGTGATTGCCCATTGGAACGTGCTGCCCAGGGAGGTGGTGGAGTCACCATCATTGGTGGTGTTTAGAAGGAGACTTGATAGGGTGCTTGGTTGCATGGTTTAGTTGATTAGATGGTGTTGGATGATAGGTTGGACACAATGATCTTGAAGGTCTCTTGCAACCTGGTCTATTCTATTCTATTCTATTCTATTCTATTCTATTCTATTCTATTCTATTCTATTCTATTATTCCATTCCATTCCATTCCATTCCATTCCATTCCCATTCTCCTATTCTATTCTATTCTATTCTATTCTATTCTATTCTATTCTATTCTATTCTATTCTATTCTATTCTATTCTATTCCATTCCATTCCATTCCATTCCATTCCATTCCATTCCATCGTGTTCTATCCTACTCTATCCTATTCTGTTCTATCCTATCCTATTCTATTCTATTCTGTTCTATGCTATGCTATGCTATGCTATGCTATGCTATGCTATGCTATGCTATGCTATGCTATGCTATGCTATGCTATGCTATTCTATCCTATCCTATTCTATTTTCTGTTTTCCCACCTTGGAAGTGAAAGCCACAGAGGAAGGAGATGGACAGATAAAGAGCTAGAAATCCCCTCCACTTTTAGATCTCTGGATCCTGCATCTGTGTGGCACCTTGTGCCAAACACCGCTGCTGTTGTGCCTCAGAGTTGCTTTGTAATTCATGAGGCATGCTGTCATCCCTAACTCTTGGAATGAAAAGGTAGATTCAATCTCTTGATACATCTAATGGATATAAGAGTATTCATTTTCTTATTCTTGCCCTATAATGGATGAATGGAAAAGAAATCTGGCTTCCAGCTATTGAAAAGGGGAGGGGGGGGGGGGAAGGCAATATTTCACAAATATCATATAAACAGAAAGCTGCAGAGTAGGGCTGGAAGGACACAGATGTGAAATACATTTCCAGGTTTGAAAAAAGGAAGGAGAGTTGGAAGAATCAAACAGGACCTCCAGCATTATTTTCTTTTTAGGCAGCAGAATGGTGATATGGCAGCAAATACGTGCCAGTGATGGGAAAACAGCTAAAACCAGGTCAGCAACATTCCACCAAGGAGCTCTTGTCATCATAATGGGACTTTCAGCTTCCTTCTAAACTATATAGAATCATAGAATCAATAAGATTGGAAAAGACCTCAAAGGTCATCAAGTCCAACCTGTCACCCAACACCTCATGACTGCTAAACCATGGCACCAAGTGTCACGTCCAATCCTCTCTTGAACACCTTCAGGGACAGTGACTCCACCACCTCCCTGGGCAGCACATTCCAATGGCTAACAACTCTCTCTGTATAGCAGCTTCTTGGGTCTGTTGTTATTATTTCCTGCCCCTATGTGATTATTTTCTTTGTTTCCTTTCCATGTTTGCTTTTCAAACAGAGCTCTGAGCTATTTGTTTCAGTTGATGTTTGTAGCTCTGTTTTTCTTTTATCCTGCAAGCTTCATGTATTGTTTAAGGTCAAACACCAGAAGCAACAATGTGAGTCTGTTAAACTTGCCGCTCCATTGCCAAGGATGGTGTTTGACCTCCAAGAGCCTCCTTTGTACCTGTATCAACAAGCTCTTGCTACCAAAACAGTTCCACCAACCTCAAATGCTGGCAGTCCAGAAGAAAATTTTGTGAGGGTACTTTCTGTACATTCTACAGGGTCTAAAGGCATTCTGCATATAAGCATTTTTCTGCCCCCTTCCCTGCAGAGCTGTTGGGAATTAGGACTAATCCCTCAGTGCTGGGAGCACAGGAGGTGGGGAAGGAACATGTTGTTTTGCAGAGTGTGAGGGCTTCTGTTTTCTGCTAGGTTGCTCTGTCCCATCTGTGTACAGGTCTGGGATCCCCAGTTGAAGAGGAACAGGGAGATACTGGAGAGAATCCAACAGAGGGCTACAAGGATGATTAAAAGACTGGAACGTCTGTCTGATGAGGAAAGGCTGAGAGACCTGGGGCTGCTTAGCTTGGAAAAGAGAAGGCTCTGAGGGCATCTGATCAATGTTTAAAAATCTCTGAGGGATGGGTGTCAAGAAGGAGCTAGTCTCTTCACAGTGGGGTCTTGTAATAGGACAAGGTGCGACAGATATAAACTGGGACCCAGGAAGTTCCACCTCAATATGAGGAAAGACTTCTTCGCTGTGCCAGTGCTGGAGTCTTGGAGCAGGCTGCCCAGAGAGGTGGTGGAGTCTCCATCTCTGGAGACTTTCCAAACCCTCCTAGACATGTTCCTGCGTGGCCTGGCCTAGGTGATCCTGCTTTGGCAGTGGGGTTGTACTCGATGGTCTCCAGAGATCCCTTCCAACCCCTACTACTCTGTGACTCTATGATTCTTTGATCTGTGCTGTTCTGTTTCAGCAGCTCCCCCCCCATGTAGCTCTAGGTTCTCCTTGCATCTCTCCCCATCCTACCATGACCTCGCTTTTTTCTCCTGTAACATCTTGAGCAGAGTTTGTTTTCTTGGGTTTTTGTTTTTTAGACATGTTTCTTCTGTGTGATTCCTTTTCAGACAGTTTGAAAGACTCTTATGTTTTCTTTGTTCTCTCTTCACTTTCCTCTTTTCCGCTGTTTCAAAGAGGCAGTCCTGTCTGAGACAGCGGTTTTGCACCTATGTGACCCTGTGAAGCCAGGTGAGCACGTGCCTCTCTTGTACATTAAGGTTGTAATTCCTCACTCTCCTTGACCTTTCCTTTTTCTCACATTCCTTGTGGTTCATCATGTGAACAATCTGAGGGAAAAACTTTATTAGAGTAGCTAGGACTGGGCTGAGAGCTTTTGAGGCCACTTCTGTTTTGTTTTGTTCAAGTAGAAAATAGCAAAAAAAAACCCTTAAAAATCAGGCAGTGGAGGCTTGAGTGAATCTACTTCCTGGCTGGGATAGTGTTATACTTGTGAGGAATGGAAGAATATGATCAGAAAGAAAAGCTGTGCTGCTAGGAAGGCAGAATCAAAGTCTGACTGCAAAGAATACTGCATAAGAAGCATTTTAATTTGGGGGTCAGTAGTTCAAATCTATCCAGCTTGCCAATTGCAAAACCTCATTACTGCCTGATGACTTATTTCAAATTAGCTGGGAAGTGGAGAGGAGAGGTTGTGGAGTCTTGGAGGCTTTGAAAACCTGCCTGGACACATTGCTCTGTGACCTGCCCTAGGTGTTCTTGCTTTGGCAGGGGGGTTGGACTTGGTGATCTGCAGAAGTCCCTTCCAGCCTCTACCATTCTGTGATTCTGTTTTTAAGGTGTGAGTTTTGTGTAAATGACCCACACTGGTGCAGGCTTTGTCCCTCCAAACTGCACTGTTGGTGCCATGGTCGAGTCATGAGGTCTGTGGTGACAGGTTGGACTCGATGATCTGTGAGGTCTCTTCCAACCTTGGCGATGCTGTTGTGAAGGAGGTCAGAGTCTGACTGTTCATTAGCCTTCTGTGATTTTATGACTCTGTGATGACTTAGAAGGGGAAAGTAAAAGAACAGAGGATCATCTTCTATCATTTCACATAGAAGCATAATCACAGAATGGTTTGAGTTGGAAGGGACCTTAAAGATCCTCTAATTCCAACCCCTCTGTCATGGACAGGGATACCCTCCACTAGACCAGATTGCTCAAAGCCTTGTGCAACCTGGTCTTAAACAATTCAAGGGAGAATGTGTCCATGACTTGTCTGGGCAACCTGTTCTACTGTCTCACCACCCTCATAGTAAAGAACTTCTTCCCAATTTCCAGTTTAAATCTCCTCTGCTCTAGTTTCAAACCATTGCCCCTTGTCCACTCACGACATGCCATTACAAACAGTCCCTCTCCAGCTTTCCTGTAGATACCCTTCAAGTACTGGAAAGCCTTGCATTTGGGTCCACAGCTTCAGCTAAGGAAGCCAAAATATGGAGGATGAAGTGTACACCAAGCTCTCATATCCTGATGAGGTCCCTACAGCTGCTTTTCCCTGGTGCAGGCTGGTTGAATTCTGGTGGGCTTCAGACTGCAGTACTGCCAACGTGCCACATTTTGAAACACACTTTAAAGCAGCCTTTGATGTTTTATCTCTCTCATCAGGACAATTAGCTCCTGGATGCTCTCTGTACAACAAAGGAAATTAATTAGGAAGAGTCAGATACTATGATACAGAGTGGTGCTTGGGAGACTGCAGAACCTTGTGTGGGTTTTGATGCTGCAGCAGCTGAGCTGGAGACTGTTACCGTGTGTGGCAGGGTATAGCTGGAGAGAAAGATTCTACTGAAAGGGAAAGTCACCTCATAAAAGCTCTGCATTTCCAGCCTGCTAAATGTTGTTTTCCAGTGAGCTGACACATAAAGGCTGCATGTGTGTGTAAAGCAGCTATCCTGAGACTCTTGGTGCATGAAGGAGGAAAACATCCTTCCTGTGGATTTTCTGTTCCTAGATAGACCCTGGCTAGAAATCAAAGTGGAGTAGCCTTGCTCTTTCTTGCCCCCTTGTATTTCTAAACAGATTTTCCCTGTAAGGTGTTGAGATGCTAAATTTTGACCATTGTCATCTGGCTTTGAAATGGGCAGATATCAAGAGCCCTTTCTTCCCTGTGATGCATGCAAGCTACTGACATGGAAAAAACAATTAAATGGGATTGGGAGAAACAAAAGTTTGATCCCAGGAACTTGAAGTTAGGGTTCTTGTTGTTCATAATGCTCAACTAAAACAGTTGTGGTAGTTTTAGGCTGTGCCTTTAAAATTTTTTCACAGATCTTGAGCAGAAAAGGGGTAAAATGTAAATAAATCACTGTGGGGTGTAAGAAGGAAAATAGTGATAATTCTAAACAGCCCCATTGAAGAGATATCTACCAAGATAGGGATCAGGATGCTTGAAAACTACTGTTCTCCACTGGTATTTGCATCTGGAACTCTCCTCTGTCCTCTTACTCAACAGTAAGGAAACAAGCAAACAAAAAGCAGAACAGTGGAACTCTGTAAGTGAATCCCAGAATGTTAGGGTTTGGAGGGGACCTCTGGTGACCATAGAATCATAGAATCCCAGAATGGTTATGGTTGAGAGGGACCTTAAAGATCATCCAGTTCCACCCCTCCTGCCATGTGCAGGGACACCTTTCACTAGACCAGGTTGCTCAAGGTCCTCTCCAACCTGGCCTTGAACACCTTCAGAGAGGGGGCATCCACAAACTTCCTTTTCCAGTGTGTCACCACCCTCACTGTAAAGAATTTCTTCCCCATATCCAGTCTAACTCTCCCTTCCTCCAGTGTCTATCCATTCCCTCTCATTCGATCCCTACAACATCATCAAGTCCAACCCCTTGCCACAGCAGAATCACCTAGGGCAAGCCAAACAGGAACATGTGCAGGTGGATTTTGAAAGTCTCCAGAGAAGGAGACTCCACAGCCTGCTGGGAGTCCACAGACTCCACAGCCTCTTTGGGCAGCCTGCTCCAGTGAAGATAAGTGAAGATAAAGAAGGGAAATGCATGAAGTGCTGAAAGATCTATCAGCTGATGTGTTGCATCATTTTCTCCAGGAAGCATAGGCAAAAGTGAAATGAAGGGAAAAAGAGCTGTGAACCATGATGAAGATGATTAAAGAGGGTACAGAGAAGCTGTCACAGCAAATATCAAGCAACATTAATAACTCCATAGCACATCAGAAGATGCTCAAACCTTCCCGAGGAAACAAGAGCTTTTGTTGCTGCACAGGGTAAATGAAACTGATCCTCCGGTGCAGGTGCAAATCTCTGTCTGTCAGGGATACCCCTGTGTCAGTCTGGAGAAGAACAAGAGATTTCCCAGCTACATGGGGAAAACTGTCTTCAGTGGGGAACTCCTACCTAAAAAAAAAAAAAAGGAAATGAGGAAAGATGGGAGGGAGGGAGGGAGGGAGGGAGGGAGGGAGGGAGGGAGGGAGGGAGGAGGGAGGAAGGAAGGAAGGAAGGAAGGAAGGAAGGAAGGAAGGAAGGAAGGAAGGAAGGAAGGAAGGAAGGAAGGAAGGAAGGAAGGAAGGAAGGAAGGAAGGAAGGAAGGAAGGAAGGAAGGAAGGAAGGAAGGAAGGAAGGAAGGAAGGAAGGAAGGAAGGAAGGAAGGAAGGAAGGAAGGAAGGAATCACAAAACGCCACAGAAATGTGTTTTCTTAATGCCCTTTCTTCTGTACAGAAAGGAAAACAATGAGTGTTTGCTGCAAAATCTTCTTTTTGTAGTCAAACTGTTGACAGTTTCCTTTCCCTGGCAGCACAGCAAATTCTCACCTCATGCAAATTCATGGGAAATAAAATAAGCTTTGGGCCACAGAGTACAATTGTGCACATACTTCCCTTACATTTAAGCAAACAGCCCTTCTCAGACACACAGACAGGAACTTGTCAGAGATTCGTGGATTCACAGAGTGGTTTGGGTGGGAAGGAACCTGAGAGACCATCTAGTTCCAATGCCAAGGGACACTTTCAGCTAGACCAGGTTGCTCAAGGCCCTGTCCAACCTGGCCTTGAACACTTCCAGGGAAGAGTTTCAGCAATGCTCAGGGGAGACCTTATGGCTGTCTACAACTACCTCATGACTACTAAACCACGGCACCAAGTGCCACATCCAATCCCCTCTTGAACACCTCCAGGGATGCTGACTCCACCACCTCCCCGGGTGGCACATTCCAATGGCTAACAACTCTCTCTGGGAAGAACTTTCTCCTCACCTCCAGCCTAAACTTCCCCTGGCACAGCATGAGACTGTGTCCTCTTGTTCTGGTGCTGGTTGCCTGGGAGAAGAGACCAACCCCTTCCTGGATACAACCACATTTCAGGTAGTTCAGAATCAACCAGGTTGGAAGAGACCTCCAAGATCATCAAGTCCAACTGATCATCCAGCCCTAATCTACTAGACCATGGCACTAAGTGCCTCATCCAGGCTTTTCTTAAACACCTCCAGGGACGCTGACTCCACCACCTCCCTGGGCAGCCCATTCCAATGGGCAATCTCTCTTTCTGTGAAGAACTTCTTTCTAAGATCAAGCCTAAACTTCCCTGCTAGGCAGCCTGAGACTGTGTCCTCTTGTTCTGTTGCTGGTTGCCAACCCCCACCTGGCTACAACCATCCTTCAGGTAGTTGTAGACAGCCTCACTGAGGTCTCCCCTGAGGCTCCTCTTCTCCGGGCTAAACAACCCCAGCTCCCTCAGCCTCTCCTCACAGGGCTGTGCTCAAGGCCTCTCCCCAGCCTTGTTGCCCTTCTCTAGACACGTTCAAGAGTCTCAATGTCCTTCTTAAACTGAGGGGCCCAGAACTGGACACAGTACGATTCACCATTATGGTTCTATGATTCACACGAGCTGATCAGTGAGGCTATCAATATAATGATCAAATGTAAGCCTTTTGCTTTCCTTCCTTTTCTTTTTCTTTTTTTGTCTAATGAAAGGAAAGCTTTTATTAACAGAAAAACATAGTGCAGTGCTTCAGTCTCTCCACTTGGTGAGCAGCATTACAATTTGTGGCACCAGCCACTGAAACCAGAGGCGTCTGAATTATTTGCTGGTACAAAATGAGCTTTTAATAACTTGTCTGGGCCTTCCAGAAAGAAAGTTTTACTGTTTCTCAGTATGCATCTGCCTTGAGGAATTCTCTCCCTGCTGTATCCATGTCTAATGATTACTTAGACATAATAAGGATGGTGAAAGGGGAGGATGTTCTTCATTAGAACAAAAAGCTGGTAATCAGAGAGAAAAATGACTATCAGAGATGAAATCCTGGCAACATGAGAGATCAGATGGGTTACTCATATATAATTACTCTCTCGAGTCCATATGGTCATGGTGCATTATATCATCCCCACTCAGCATGCTAAAGGCATTTTATTGGTGTCTTTTCCTGCTCTTAACCATATCTGCTCCATTAATCCAAAACCTCAGTGCTTGACTTGGAGACTTAATATTTCTAGTGTCCTAAATAACTTATTGTGCATTCTTGGGCAGTCCAGCCTCTCGCTAGCTGCAGTGGGAGTTGGGAGTAAAGGAGCCCAGAGGACATTTTTGTAAGTGATACAGAATTTTCATTTGATGGAAGAGCATGGATCCCCCTGCAAATGAGATTTGGGAACCTATCATAAAGTCTCCAAATGGGACTTGAACTGCTTTGTCCCCAGGGGACTTTCAGAAATGTTATGCTAATGGCACTTATTTAGAAGTGTTTTAGCAGTTCAGTCCTTTTAACTCCTCTGTCCTTTAGGCTCCCAAGAACTTATAGCACGTTGGAAAATGGGATTGGGCTTTGTGAGTCTTTTGGGCAAAAGCAGCCTGTGTCCATAAGCCAGCAGGAATTTATTTTTCCTAACTGGAACAGTTTGCCCAGGGATGTGAGTGAGGCTCCATCCTTGGAGACATTCAGGGTTAGACTTTCTGGGGCCCGAGGCAGGCTGATCTATTTGGAGGTGTCTCTGCTGCCTGCAGGGCGGTTGGGCAAGATGACCTTTGAGGGTCACTTCCAACCCGCTTCAATCTGTGAAGCAGAGTTTGCTTCCTTGTTTCAAGTGTGCATAGGGGAAACTCAGAGCTCCCACACAAAACCAACCTCTTTCTCAGAAGCATTTTCTTACCTTATTTTTAATAACACAACAAAATACTTGATTACTTGATTATGTTGATCTTGAGGGATCTTGACATTCTTTCATGGCAGTTTCTTTTGGTCAGAGGGATGTCTCCTCATAGCTTACCTCTACAATCAAGTCATGAGACTTTCAGTATGATTTGAAAAGGTTTCGAGGGACAGGTGGGATTTGATGATCTTAGAGGTCTTTTCCAAGATATTGATTCTATGATTCTATCAAGAAAACCAGAGGAGCTTCATGAACACTTCAATAATTTACGGGATGGTTGTACAAGAAACCATCAGCCATTTATCTTATAAAATAGAACTTCTCAACCAATATGTCATAGAATTGTAGAATCACCAAGCTTGGAAAAGAACTCAGGGATCATCAAATCCAACCTATCATCCAACAGCTCATGACTAACTAAACAAGTTTTTTGAACACCTCCAGGGACAGTGACTCCACCACCTCCCTGGGCAGCACATTCCAATGGCCAATTACACTTTCTGTGAAGAACTTTCTTCTCACCTCCAGCCTAAACTTCCCCTGGCACAGCTTGAGACTGTGTCCTCTTGTTAGAATAGAATAGAATAGAATAGAATAGAATAGAATAGAATAGAATAGAATAGAATAGAATAGAATAGAATAGAATAGAATAGAAAGTACAATACAATACAATACACCAGGCTGGAAGAGACCTTTGAGATCATTGAGTCCAACCCATCATCCAACACCATCTAATCAACTAAACCATGGCACCAAGTGCCCCATCCAGTCTCTTCCTAAACACTTCCAGGGATGGTGACTCCACCTCCACAGGCAGCACATCCCAATGGGCAATCTCTCTATGAAGAATTTATTCTTAACATCCAGCCTAAACCTCCCCTGGTGCAGCTTGAGACTGTGTCCTCTTGCTCTGGTGCTGGTTGCATGGGAGAAGAGACCAACCCTGCTTGTCTACAACCTCCCTCAGGTAGTTGTAGAGAGCAATAATGCCTCCCCTGAGCCTCCTCTCCTCCAGGCTAAGCAACCCCAGCTCCCTCAGCCTCTCCTCACAGGGCTGTGCTCCAAAACCCTCCCCAGCTTTGTTGACCTTCTCTGGACACCTTCCAGCAACTCAACATCTTTCCTGAACCGAGGGGCCCAGAACTGGACACAGGACTCAAGGTGTGGTCTAACCAGTGCAGTGCACAGGGGCAGAATGACCTCCCTGCTCCTGCTGGCCACACTGTTCCTGATGCAGGCCAGTTTCTCTGAGTATATGTGCACACATTACACAGTAAAGTTACCAAAGACTGATTAAAAACTCTTTGTTGGTATTTAATTGAAGATTGGCTGCATGAATGTAGTCTTTATTCTTCAGTGGTTTATGCATTTGAAAGGCAGTGTTAAAGCTTGCTAAACTTTTCTCCTCATAATGACAAAATGCTTCTTATTCTTTTTTCTGCTTCTTACTCTTTTCCTGCTTCTTATTCTTTGTTTCTGCTTCTTACTCTTTTCCTGCTTCTTATTCTTTGTTTCTGCTTCTTACTCTTTTCCTGCTTCTTATTCTTTTTTTCTGCTTCTTACCCTTTTCCTACTTCTTATTCTTTTTTTTGCTTCTTACTCTTTTTCTGCTTCTTATTTTTTACTTCTTACTCTTTTCCTGCTTCTTATTCTTTTTTTTCTGCTTCTTACTCTTTTCCTGCTTCTTATTCTTTTGTTTCTGCTTCTTACTCTTTTCCTGCTTCTTATTCTTTGTTTCTGCTTCTTACTCTTTTCCTGCTTCTTATTCTTTGTTTCTGCTTCTTACTCTTTTCCTGCTTCTTATTCTTTGTTTCTGCTTCTTACTCTTTTCCTGCTTCTTATTCTTTGTTTCTGCTTCTTACTCTTTTCCTGCTTCTTATTCTTTTTTTCTGCTTCTTACTCTTTTCCTGCTTCTTATTCTTTGTTTCTGCTTCTTACTCTTTTCCTGCTTCTTATTCTTTTGTTTCTGCTTCTTACTCTTTTCCTGCTTCTTATTCTTTGTTTCTGCTTCTTACTCTTTTCCTGCTTCTTATTCTTTGTTTCTGCTTCTTACTCTTTTCCTGCTTCTTATTCTTTGTTTCTGCTTCTTACTCTTTTCCTGCTTCTTATTCTTTGTTTCTGCTTCTTACTCTTTTCCTGCTTCTTATTCTTTTTTTCTGCTTCTTACCCTTTTCCTACTTCTTATTCTTTTTTTCTGCTTCTTACTCATTTTCTGCTTCTTATTTTTTTTACTTCTTACTCTTTTCCTGCTTCTTATTCTTTTTTTCTGCTTCTTACTCTTTTCCTGCTTCTTATTCTTTTGTTTCTGCTTCTTACTCTTTTCCTGCTTCTTATTCTTTGTTTCTGCTTCTTACTCTTTTCCTGCTTCTTATTCTTTGTTTCTGCTTCTTACTCTTTTCCTGCTTCTTATTCTTTTTTTCTGCTTCTTACTCTTTTCCTGCTTCTTATTCTTTGTTTCTGCTTCTTACTCTTTTCCTGCTTCTTATTCTTTGTTTCTGCTTCTTACTCTTTTCCTGCTTCTTATTCTTTTTTCTGCTTCTTACTCTTTTCCTGCTTCTTATTCTTTGTTTCTGCTTCTTACTCTTTTCCTACTTCTTATTCTTTTTTTTTTACTTCTTACTCTTTTCCTGCTTCTTATTCTTTTTTCTGCTTCTTACTCTTTTCCTGCTTCTTATTCTTTGTTTCTGCTTCTTACTCTTTTCCTGCTTCTTATTCTTTTGTTTCTGCTTCTTACTCTTTTCCTGCTTCTTATTCTTTGTTTCTGCTTCTTACTCTTTTCCTGCTTCTTATTCTTTGTTTCTGCTTCTTACTCTTTTCCTGCTTCTTATTCTTTTTTCTGCTTCTTACTCTTTTCCTGCTTCTTATTCTTTGTTTCTGCTTCTTACTCTTTTCCTACTTCTTATTCTTCTTTTTTTACTTCTTACTCTTTTCCTGCTTCTTATTCTTTGTTTCTGCTTCTTACTCTTTTCCTGCTTCTTATTCTTTGTTTCTGCTTCTTACTCTTTTCCTGCTTCTTATTCTTTGTTTCTGCTTCTTACTCTTTTCCTGCTTCTTATTCTTTTTTTCTGCTTCTTACCCTTTTCCTACTTCTTATTCTTTTTTTGCTTCTTACTCTTTTCTGCTTCTTATTCTTTTTTACTTCTTACTCTTTTCCTGCTTCTTATTCTTTTTTTCTGCTTCTTACTCTTTTCCTGCTTCTTATTCTTTTGTTTCTGCTTCTTACTCTTTTCCTGCTTCTTATTCTTTGTTTCTGCTTCTTACTCTTTTCCTGCTTCTTATTCTTTTGTTTCTGCTTCTTACTCTTTTCCTGCTTCTTATTCTTTGTTTCTGCTTCTTACTCTTTTCCTGCTTCTTATTCTTTGTTTCTGCTTCTTACTCTTTTCCTGCTTCTTATTCTTTTTTCTGCTTCTTACTCTTTTCCTGCTTCTTATTCTTTGTTTCTGCTTCTTACTCTTTTCCTGCTTCTTATTCTTTTTTTTCTGCTTCTTACTCTTTTCCTACTTCTTATTCTTTTTTTCTGCTTCTTACTCTTTTCCTGCTTCTTATTCTTTTTTCTGCTTCTTACTCTTTTCCTGCTTCTTATTCTTTGTTTCTGCTTCTTACTCTTTTCCTGCTTCTTATTCTTTGTTTCTGCTTCTTACTCTTTTCCTGCTTCTTATTCTTTGTTTCTGCTTCTTACTCTTTTCCTGCTTCTTATTCTTTGTTTCTGCTTCTTACTCTTTTCCTGCTTCTTATTCTTTTGTTTCTGCTTCTTACTCTTTTCCTGCTTCTTATTCTTTTGTTTCTGCTTCTTACTCTTTTCCTGCTTCTTATTCTTTGTTTCTGCTTCTTACTCTTTTCCTGCTTCTTATTCTTTTTTCTGCTTCTTACTCTTTTCCTGCTTCTTATTCTTTGTTTCTGCTTCTTACTCTTTTCCTGCTTCTTATTCTTTTTTTCTGCTTCTTACTCTTTTCCTACTTCTTATTCTTTTTTTTACTTCTTACTCTTTTCCTGCTTCTTATTCTTTTTTCTGCTTCTTACTCTTTTCCTGCTTCTTATTCTTTGTTTCTGCTTCTTACTCTTTTCCTGCTTCTTATTCTTTTGTTTCTGCTTCTTACTCTTTTCCTGCTTCTTATTCTTTGTTTCTGCTTCTTACTCTTTTCCTGCTTCTTATTCTTTGTTTCTGCTTCTTACTCTTTTCCTGCTTCTTATTCTTTTTTCTGCTTCTTACTCTTTTCCTGCTTCTTATTCTTTGTTTCTGCTTCTTACTCTTTTCCTACTTCTTATTCTTTTTTTTACTTCTTACTCTTTTCCTGCTTCTTATTCTTTGTTTCTGCTTCTTACTCTTTTCCTGCTTCTTATTCTTTGTTTCTGCTTCTTACTCTTTTCCTGCTTCTTATTCTTTGTTTCTGCTTCTTACTCTTTTCCTGCTTCTTATTCTTTTTTTCTGCTTCTTACCCTTTTCCTACTTCTTATTCTTTTTTTTGCTTCTTACTCTTTTTCTGCTTCTTATTCTTTTTTACTTCTTACTCTTTTCCTGCTTCTTATTCTTTTTTTCTGCTTCTTACTCTTTTCCTGCTTCTTATTCTTTTGTTTCTGCTTCTTACTCTTTTCCTGCTTCTTATTCTTTGTTTCTGCTTCTTACTCTTTTCCTGCTTCTTATTCTTTTGTTTCTGCTTCTTACTCTTTTCCTGCTTCTTATTCTTTGTTTCTGCTTCTTACTCTTTTCCTGCTTCTTATTCTTTGTTTCTGCTTCTTACTCTTTTCCTGCTTCTTATTCTTTTTTCTGCTTCTTACTCTTTTCCTGCTTCTTATTCTTTGTTTCTGCTTCTTACTCTTTTCCTACTTCTTATTCTTTTTTTTACTTCTTACTCTTTTCCTGCTTCTTATTCTTTGTTTCTGCTTCTTACTCTTTTCCTACTTCTTATTCTTTTTTTTACTTCTTACTCTTTTCCTGCTTCTTATTCTTTGTTTCTGCTTCTTACTCTTTTCCTGCTTCTTATTCTTTGTTTCTGCTTCTTACTCTTTTCCTGCTTCTTATTCTTTGTTTCTGCTTCTTACTCTTTTCCTGCTTCTTATTCTTTGTTTCTGCTTCTTACTCTTTTCCTGCTTCTTATTTCTTTTTTTCTGCTTCTTACCCTTTTCCTACTTCTTATTCTTTTTTTTGCTTCTTACTCTTTTTCTGCTTCTTATTCTTTTTTTACTTCTTACTCTTTTCCTGCTTCTTATTCTTTGTTTCTGCTTCTTACTCTTTTCCTGCTTCTTATTCTTTTGTTTCTGCTTCTTACTCTTTTCCTGCTTCTTATTCTTTGTTTCTGCTTCTTACTCTTTTCCTGCTTCTTATTCTTTGTTTCTGCTTCTTACTCTTTTCCTGCTTCTTATTCTTTTTTCTGCTTCTTACTCTTTTCCTGCTTCTTATTCTTTGTTTCTGCTTCTTACTCTTTTCCTACTTCTTATTCTTTTTTTTTTTACTTCTTACTCTTTTCCTGCTTCTTATTCTTTGTTTCTGCTTCTTACTCTTTTCCTACTTCTTATTCTTTTTTTTTACTTCTTACTCTTTTCCTGCTTCTTATTCTTTGTTTCTGCTTCTTACTCTTTTCCTGCTTCTTATTCTTTGTTTCTGCTTCTTACTCTTTTCCTGCTTCTTATTCTTTGTTTCTGCTTCTTACTCTTTTCCTGCTTCTTATTCTTTTTTTCTGCTTCTTACCCTTTTCCTACTTCTTATTCTTTTTTTTGCTTCTTACTCTTTTTCTGCTTCTTATTCTTTTTTACTTCTTACTCTTTTCCTGCTTCTTATTCTTTTTTTCTGCTTCTTACTCTTTTCCTGCTTCTTATTCTTTTGTTTCTGCTTCTTACTCTTTTCCTGCTTCTTATTCTTTGTTTCTGCTTCTTACTCTTTTCCTGCTTCTTATTCTTTTGTTTCTGCTTCTTACTCTTTTCCTGCTTCTTATTCTTTGTTTCTGCTTCTTACTCTTTTCCTGCTTCTTATTCTTTGTTTCTGCTTCTTACTCTTTTCCTGCTTCTTATTCTTTTTTCTGCTTCTTACTCTTTTCCTGCTTCTTATTCTTTGTTTCTGCTTCTTACTCTTTTCCTACTTCTTATTCTTTTTTTTTACTTCTTACTCTTTTCCTGCTTCTTATTCTTTGTTTCTGCTTCTTACTCTTTTCCTGCTTCTTATTCTTTGTTTCTGCTTCTTACTCTTTTCCTGCTTCTTATTCTTTGTTTCTGCTTCTTACTCTTTTCCTGCTTCTTATTCTTTTTTTCTGCTTCTTACTCTTTTCCTACTTCTTGTTCTTTTTTTCTGCTTCTTACTCTTTTCCTACTTCTTATTCTTTTTTTCTGCTTCTTACTCTTTTCCTACTTCTTATTCTTTTTTTTTCTGCTTCTTACTCTTTTTCTGCTTCTTATTCTTTTTTTCTGCTTCTTACTCTTTTTCTGCTTCTTATTCTTTTTTCTGCTGCTTACTCTTTTTCTGCTTCTTTTTGCTAAGAGCACTCCTCTGGGTGGAATCCCTGGTCCCCACCAGGGAAGTGCAATAGCTAATCATGGTCCTGAGGTCATGTGAGAAACTAATCTGCCCAAGAAAGGATCCCAACTGTGCTTGGCATGCTTTCTTCATCCCAAGGCTGCCACGCTCCTGTGTGTGCTTGGTGCTGTATACAAGTGCTGTAAAATAAGACACAGCTGAAAACATTCATCTGGGAGCTTGGCCACAGACTTCAGTGGGAGTCAGAGCAAGCACTTGCTCAAAGCTGAGAAAGAAAATTCAGAGAAAAGATCATATTTTCTGAGAAAAAGAGGCAGCAAATGCAAATTCCTTAATTGCTATTCAGACTGGAGGGGGTGGGGGAGGAAGAGTATTATTCACACTCACAGTCAGCTTAAGCATAATTAACACAAACAAAAGTTGGGGGATCAGGAAAAAAAGACATCTAAGCTCTCTTGTTTTGGAAGGGATTACTCCTGAATGTGCTTCTAATCTGACTAATGCATTTATGTTACACTTTGGGGGTAAAGGGGATTAGGTGGGAAGAATTAAAGAGATTTGA
Source organism: Picus viridis (assembly GCA_033816785.1). NCBI lineage: Eukaryota > Metazoa > Chordata > Aves > Piciformes > Picidae > Picus > Picus viridis. The sequence goes on along the minus strand of CM066569.1, from coordinate 4,631,358 downwards.
TATGGATACCATATTTGGTAGGACTTCTAATGAGATTACTTAGAAAAAACCCAAACAACTGCCTTCTGCATAGGCCTGACTAAGTCCAGAGACTAATGAGATCATGTTTTCTGTCTCCAGTAAGGCAAATGGTGCCAATTCAGAGCTGTGGGAATAAAATTCGTTGGACATTGAGGCTCTGGCCAGCCTGATCTAGTGTGGGGTGTCCCTGCCTGTGGCAGGGGGTTTAGAACTAGATGATTCTTGTGGTCCCTTCCAACCCTGACTGATTCTGTGATTCTAAGACTCTGATTAACTCAAGTATTGCAGCAGTACCCAAACTGGCACTTAGACTTCTGTGTCTCTCAGAGGTTATAAGCAAATTCTGAAGAGACAGAATAAGGGAGTCAGCTCTGTAGCAATCACAGAATGGTAGGGGTTTGAAGAGACCTCTGGAGATCAAGTTCAACCTCCCCCCAGCCAAGGCAGGGTCACCCAGAGAAAGTCACACAGGAGCATGTCCAGGCAAGTTTTGAGTATCTCCAGAGATCGAGACTTCACCACCTCTGCGGGCAGCCTGTTCCAGTGCTTCAGCACCTTCCAGTTAAAAAAGTTTCTCCTCATGTGAGGATGGAACTTCATGTTCCAGTTTGTGCCTATTACCCCTTGTCCTGTCACTGGGAACCGCTGAACAAGGACTGGTCCCATCCTTCTGACACCCACCCTTTAAGTACTGATCAACACTGACATGACACCTCCTCACATGACACAATTCTCTTAGTCTTTCCTAATAAGAGAGATATTTCAGTCCCCTTGTCATCTCTTTAGCCCTTTTCTGCACCCTCCCCTGCAAGTTGCTGTTCTTCTTGAACCAGGGAGCCCAGAACTGGACACAGTATTTTCCAGATGTGGCCTCACCAGGACAGAGTAGAGGGGCAGGATAACCTCCCTTGACCTGCTGACCACACTCTTCTTGATGCACCCCAGGATGCAATTTGCCCTCTTGGCCACAAGGGCACGTTGCTGATTCATGGTCATCCTGTTGTCCACCAGGACTCCCAGGTCCTTTTTGCTGCAGCTGATGCCCGACAGGCCAGCCCCCAAGCTGTACCAATCCAGCACAGGTTCTGCACTGTTCTTCCCCAGATGCAGGACCCTGCACTTGCCCTTAGTGAATTTCATTTGATCTCTTCCCACCCAGTTCTCCAGCCTCTCCAGGTCACGTTGGATGGCAGAACAGCCTTCTGGTGTGTCAGCCACTCTCTCCCCATTTGGTATCATCAGCAAACTTGCTTAGGATCCACTCTATCCTCTTGTCCAGATCACTGATGATATTGAATAGGTTTGGACCCAGTACCAACCCTGTGGGACACCACAAGCCTACAGGCCTTAGAATCATAGAATCAATAAGGTTGGAAAAGACCTCAAAGATCATCAAGTCCAACCTGTCACCCAACACCTCATGACTACTAAACCATGGCACCAAGTGCCACGTCCAATCCCCTCTTCAGCTAGACTTTGCTCCACTGACGACAACTCTCTGAGCCCTGTCCTTCAGCCAGTTCCAAATCCATCCCACTGGCCAATCACCCAATCCAGCCCAATAGTGATGCATATTTCTTTTCCATCAAACTAAATGTCATGACTCTTTTATTTTCCTATGCCTTCCAAAGGAGATTTTTTTATGGAGCTTTTGTTTGGTTTGCTTTTGCTTTGTTCAGATGAACTTGGAGTTGAATCAATGGTCTACCCCTTCTGTTCATCTGATTTCAGCTGCCTACAGCCACAGGATATGAGGTGGGTTATTAGATATGTCTTTCCAAAAGGAAAATGGTAAGACAAAACAAAAAAATGGCCTGCCTGAAGTTACAGTTTATAGATTAGAAAAAGGAGGCACAAACAATTAAAAGATGGAGACAGTTAGGGCAAATTACTTGCAATCAAGCTGCAGCTAAATGAGCTTCTTGATGAGGAAACCAAATTTATGTCATTTAGAAACACAAATGAATGTTCCCAAAACAAACAAAAAACCCAAAATGTTGAAGGTGAGTGAAATGTTAGCACAGTTGGATACAGATAAGAGAATTTATGGAGGCAATTAAAGTTCTGGTCATGGATAAGAAAAACAAATAATAGTAACTGCAGAGAGCTTTCCTGTCACATCCAGTGAGACAAAACTACCTGAAGGAGGTTGCAGCCAGGTGGGGGTTGGTCTCTTCTCCTGGGCAAACAGCACCAGAACAAGAGGACACAGTCTCAAGCTGCACCAGGGGAGGTTTAGCCTGGATGTTAGGAAGAAGTTCTTGATAGAAAGAGAGATTGGCCATTGGAATGTGCTGCCCAGGGAGGTGGTGGAGTCCCCATCACTGGAGGTGTTCAAGAGGGGATTGGACGTGGCACTTGGTGCCATGGTTTAGTGGTCATGAGGTCTGTGGTGACAGGTTGGACTTGATGATCTTTGAGGTCTTTGCCAGCCTTATTGATTCTATGATTCTATGAAAACCTTCACAGGGTAGCAGTTTTGTATTACAGATTCACAGATTGCATCTGGTTGGAAGGGACCCTCCAGTCCTTTAATCATCTGACACAAAAAAACCAACATAGAATCATAGAATCAATAAGGTTTGAAAAGGCCTCAGAGATAATCAGGTCCAACCTGTCACCCAGCACCTCATGACTAACTAAACCATAGCTTCAAATGCCACATCTGGTCCTTTTTTGAGCACCTCCAGTGATGGTGACTCCACCACCTCCCTGGGCAGCACATTCCAATGGCCAATCTCTCTTTCTGTGAAGAATTCCTTCCTAGCATCCAGCCTAAACCTCCCCTGGTGCAGCTTGAGACTGTGTCCTCTTGCTCTGGTGCTGGTTGCCTGGGAGAAGAGACCAACCCCCACCTGGCCGCAACCTCCCTTCAGGTAGTTGTAGAGAGCACTAAGGTCTCCCCTGAGCAAATGCATTTAAAGCAAAGGCTAAAGGCAGAGGTGACTGCATTTAGCACTAGAAGTAAATGTTTTGCTTTCTTCTTTTATACAAAATGCTCAACATATATATTCTCAAAAAAAACCCCACCAAAACCCATGTGTTTAAAGCAAAAGCTAAAGGCAGAGGTGAATGCATTTAGCACTGGAATGAAATATTTTGTTTTATTCTTTTATGAAAAAATTGTGAATTACCTCTTTGGCAGCTCTTTGAACTGGCCTTTGAAAAGTTCTGTGCATTCAGTGGTGAAGGCAGAAAGTCACACAAAAGCCCTGAAGACGTGTGAAGGCTTCAGTGTGAAACACCACACTTTGCATTCAATGTGGCATTCCTCCATTTTCCTGAATGCTAATCATGGTCTACCTACATTTATCTGCAAGGAGTGACTTTAAAGACTTTGCAATTATGAAGATGCATCAGGCAAAGCTACCCTGCTCCATTCTTGGTGCATTGGAAAGGTAGGCATAGCACAGTAGGCAAAAACAATAGACAAAAGCAAGGTATAACAGGACTTCATGGAGAATAGCAGCAGGATTTTCAAGTCCTGGTGGACAGTAAGTTACCCATGGAATAGGTCATTCTGCCCCTGTACACTGCACTGGTTAGGCCACACCTTGAGTCCTGTGTCCAGTTCTGGGCCCCTCAGTTTAGGAAGGATGTTGACTTGCGGGAAGGTGTCCAGAGAAGGGCAACAAGGTTGGTGAGGGGTTTGGAACACAAGCCCTATGAGGAGAGGCTGAGGGAGCTGGGGTTGCTTAGCCTGGAGAAGAGGAGACTCAGGGAGACCTTCTTGCTCTCTACAACTGCCTGAAGGGAGGTTGTAGACAGGCAGAGGCTGGTCTCTTCTCCCAGGCAGCCAGTACCAGAACAAGAGGACACAGTCTCAAGCTGCGCCAGGGGAGGTTTAGGCTGGATGTTAGGAAGAAGTTCTATACAGAGAGAGTGATTGCCCATTGGAATGGGCTGCCCAGGGAGGTGGTGGAGTCACCATCATTGGAGGTGTTCAGGAGGAGACTTGATGGGGTGCTTGGTGCCATGATCTAGTTGTTTGGGTGGGTTGGATTGGTTGATAGGTTGGACACAATGATCTTGAAGGTCTCTTCCAATCTGGTTTATTGTATTGTATTATTGTATTGTAATAGCCATGTGCTCTTGTGGAACCTTCACCTTTATTCTCAGCTCTGTTGCCTGTCCTCTGAGTATTCTGTGAGTATTCTTTCCCCACTTACCCATTATTTCGTCTGCTGCTTGTGTCTGAAGAAGGATTACATTAGCTCCATTAGTACTCCCTTCTTAATGGGAGGTCTGAGTGGGAAGTGCTATTAGAACAAGGAAGTATGAAGCCAGGGAGATTGTATTTACTGGACAAAGGCCACCACCCATGGCTCTGGATACTGCTCTGATTCACACTGGTCCTTCTCACCACCCTTCAGTAGTTCCAGGCATTTCAGTAATTTTCCTGCTGACAAACACCATAAGAGGGACCAGAGTAGATCCCACCGCCTTTGAAGAGCTATGCTTCAAAATGTAGCTGCTGTGTCCAAAGTGAAACCTATCTGGAGTGTGTAGCTACATTACTACATCCCTGCAAGGTTATATTTCCTCCAATAAAGCCATGAAGGATGGAGTTTGCCCTCAGTTTCATCATGGGGGTTGCAGAGCTGCAGTCTCATTGATGTGCTCTTGGGCCACAGGAGTTGTAGCTAAGTTGGGATGTCCTCCCAGAGAGGCAGAGCACATCTGTGTCCTTACCGGTCTGGACAGCTGTCTTTGGACACCACTGGTAAAGGGGCAAAGCCACTGTGGCTGTTTTACATCCCTTAGGGTACAGGACTTGCCAGACTCACAAGTCCTAATCCTGGAGAGAAGATAACTTTTGCTTGATACTTTGGATGTGATCCAACATAATCACCACAGAGAATCCACTTGACACCAGTTTGGGTGGAGAATGGAAACTTTTGCCTCTGGTTTATCAGTTGACAATCCTTCTCACCATCTACTCTTCTAATCCAGACTTCCTGAGCTTGCCTACAAGGATGCTATAGGAGAGAGTGTCAAAAGCCTTGCTGAAGTCAGAGCAGACAGCATAAATTGCTCTCCCTCTACCTACTCATTCAGTCACACTACTACAGAGTGCTACAGAATCACAGAATCACCAAGGATGGAAGAGACCTCAAAGATCATCAAGTCCAACCTGTCACCACAGACCACATGACCACTAAACCATGGCACCAAGTGCCACATCCAATCCCCTCTTGAACACCTCCAGGGATGCTGACTCCACCACCTCCCTGGGCAGCACATTCCAATGGCTAACAACTCTCTCTGGGAAGAACTTTCTCCTCACATCAAGCCTAAACTTCCCCTGGGACAGCTTGAGACTGTGTCCTCTTGCTCTGGTGCTGGTTGTGTGGGAGATGAGACCAACCTCCTCCCGGCTACAACCTCCTTCAGGTAGTTGGAGACATCAACAAGGTCTCCCCTGAGCCTCCTCTTCTCCAGGCTAAGCAACCCCATCTCCCTCAGCCTCTCCTCGAGGCCTCTCACCAGCCTCACTGATGATTTCCCTTTGGTAAATCCATGTGGGCTGCTCCTGATAACCTTACTGTCATCCATGTGCCTAGGGATAACCCCCAGCACGAGCTATTCCATCACATTTCCAGAGATGGAAGTGACTATTAGCATGGGCTGATGGCACACCTGCAAGTGCTGAGACAACCATTCCTCTGGAGGTAGTTTGGAGAAAGTGACAAAGAAAGTGCTTTTGCACCTCCAATTTCAAAGCAGACAGCTCTGCAAAGTTATTTGTAGGCCTTTAGACAGCTTTGAGCAGGGGAAAGAGGACTTTGCTTCCGAGTGGAAACCGTAGAGACGTTTAATTACACCACCAAAAAATATATACAATAAACAAGTCCATTTTATTCTAGTTTTTGGGATTGTTTTTTTTTCCCCAGCCTGATACACAAGAGAACCCTAGGGGGAAAATATATTTTAGTACTTTACAGTTACAATTGCAATTTATGTTTGTCTAGTGTCTTTCATAGGAGAAGTACCATCTCGTAAACCACTTTACAGTCTGTTTATCAATACAATAAACTGAGAATATTGCTCAATTTACTTTATTAGAACTTGCTGGGAGATACAAAAATAAAATCAGCTTGAATTACTGGTGTTTTTTCCCCCTCTTTTAAGTGAGTGAAGCGTTTGGAAGAGCAAGCACAGCATAGATCCAGCCTTAGCTGTGAAAGGAAGAGAGCACAAAAGCTTCAGGTATCACAGTATCACAGTATTGCCAAGGTTGGAAAAGACCTCAAAGATCATCAAGTCCAACCTGGCACCACAGACCTCATGACTAAACCATGGCACCAAGTGCCACATCCAATCCCCTCTTGAACACCTCCAGGGACGGTGACTCTACCACCTCCCTGGGCAGCACATTCCAATGACGAATCACTCTCTCCGTGAAGAACTTTCTCCTCACCTCCAGCCTAAACTTCCCCTGGTGCAGCTTGAGACTGTGTCCTCTTGTTCTGGTGCTGGTTGCTAGAGAGAAGAGACCAACCCCTCCTGGCTACAACCACCCTTCAGGTAGTTGTAGAGAACAATGAGGTCTCCCCTGAGCCTCCTCTTCTCCAGGCTAAGCAACCCCAGCTCCCTCAGCCTCTCCTCATAGGGCTGTGCTTGAGGCCTCTCCCCAGCCTCGTTGCCCTTCTCTGGACATGTTCAAGTGTCTCAATGTCCTTCTTAAACTGAGGGGCCCAGAACTGGACACAGTACAATTAGGAGAAAAAGGAGAGGGAGAGAGAAAAGGATATTAAGGGAAATTCATTAGCTCAAAGCAGTTGTTAAGAACGTTAGTTTCTCTTATCAGTTGTAGTCCAGGGTCAGTTGCATGCTCTGTGGCCAAGAAGCAAAAAGTCAGACAGACTGAGGCTGGATTTGGAGTGAGCGAGGGAAAGTAATGTGAGAGATATTTGCTATGGTACATCTCACATCTGACCAAAGAAATTCGTTTACAATTAATCTTTGTTTTCCTTTTTACACCTAAACATTCAGCTAGAGAATCCTTTTCTTAAAGGCACAGCCTAAACTGCCACACTTAGACTCAACTCATTATGATCCCACTGGTTGCACTTGTTTGAATTATGGCATGTTACTCAAGTTGGTTTTTATGGCTAGCACTTGCTGGAGTTTGGTTCATTAAAGGTTTTTCTGATCCCACAGAAACCTGTGCTAAAGCCTCTGAGAGGGTGCTCATACAAAAATTTGTGGCACAAGCAGGAAAACAAAACAAAACAAAACACAATCATGGAATGGTAGAGGTTGGAAGACACCTCTGGAGATCATTGAGTCCAACCCCAATGCCAAGTCAGGGTCACCTAAAGGATGTCACACAGAAGCACCTGCAGGAAGGTTTAGAATGTCTCCAGAGATGGAGACTTCACCCCTTCTTTGAGCAGCCTGCTCCAGTGCTCCAGCACACTGCAATTAAAGAAGTTTCTCCTCTTGTTTAGATGGAACTTCTCATGTTCAAGTTTCTGTCTCTAATCCCTTGTCCTGTCACTGGGCACCAGTTTGAAAGGACTGGTCCCATCCTCCTGGCACCCACCTTACTGATGAGACTCCCCCTCAGTCTACTCTCTTTCGGACTAAAAAGGCTCAAGTCCCTCAGCCCTTCATCATAAAAGAGATGCTCCAGTCCCTTTATAATCTATGTAGCCCTTATCTGTACCCTCTCTGGCAGGTCTCTCTTCTTCTTGAACCAAGGAGCCCAGAAATGGATGCAATATTCCAGATGTGGCCTCACCAGGGCACAGGAGAAGGGAAGAAGAGCCTCCCTCAACCTGCTGGCTTCTTGATGCACCCCAGGATGCCATTAGCCGACTTGTCTGCAAGGGCACATTGCTGGCTCATGGCAATCCTGTTATCCACTGGGGCTCAAATGTCCCTTTCCTTGAAGCTGCTTTCCAAACCCCAAAGCAGCATTTTGTAAGTGAGGGTTGACCTCTTTCTCTATGCATTTCCCAAGCCCTAATTATTGGCATCAGAGTCACTCAGAAAGAGATCATAGAATTGTTTCATTTGGAAAAGACCTCTCCCCTCCCTGGAGCTGTAGACTTAGACTGGATATTAGGAGGAAATTCTTTATGGGGAGGATGGTGAAAGACTGGAAAAAAATTGCCCAGGGTGGTTGTGGCCGCTCCTTCTCTGGAGGTGTTGAAGACCAGGCTGGACAGGGTCTTGAGCAGCATTGTCTAGTGGAATGGTGTCCCTGCCCATAGCAGGGGACTTGGAATGAGATGAGCTTTAAGATCCCTTCCAGCACAAAACATTCTATGATTTAGGGAAGCCATTCTGCCCCTGTACTCAGCACTGGTTGGGCCACACCTTGAGTCCTGTGTCCAGTTTTGGGCCCCTCAATTTAAGAAGGACATTGAGACTCTTGAACGTGTCCAGAGAAGGGAAACGAGGCTGGGGAGAGGCCTCGAGCACAGCCCTGTGAGGAGAGGCTGAGGGACCTGGGGCTGCTTAGCCTGGAGATAGAGGAGGCTCAGGGGAGACCTTATTGCTGTCTGCAGGTCCATGAAGGGTGGTTGTAGCCAGGAGGGGGTTGGTCTCTTCTCCCAGGCAACCAGCACCAGAACAAGAGGAGACAGTGCCAGGGGAAGTTTAGGCAGGAGGTGAGGAGAAAGTTCTTCCCAGAGAGAGTTGTTAGCCATTGGAATGTGCTGCCCAGGGAGGTGGTGGAGTCAGCATCCCTGGAGGTGTTCAAGAGGGGATTGGATGTGGCACTTGGAGCCATGGCTTAGTGGTCATGAGGTGTTGGGTGACAGGTTGGACTTGATGATCTCTGAGGTCTTTTCCAACCTTATTGATTCTATGATTCTATGATAAGATGTAGCCATGCATTTCTTATTTTTAAAACACTTTAACTCCTTCAAATGTTACCACTTAACCTGTTGCCTTTTGTTTTACAGCACAGCTGGACAATGGACAACTCCTGTGCCCACACAGATGTGGGTACTTTTAATGACTGTCTGAAAGAGTCATTTTCCTAATTGGAGCTGATAAACACAAAGCTGAATTAGTTGTGTCAGACGATTATTGAACACTCTTCTGCAACAATAACACTGAGAGTCAGAGTTAAAGCTGTTGGAGAGGCTAAAGTGGCCACTTCCATATGGTAACAGCTTTGGATGATGTTTTTTAAGCTTAGCCTAATTTTAGGAGGCTCTCTTTGGAGATGATTGAAGTGTTTTCTGAAGTTGCTTGCTAATAATATTGTAAAAGGAAATGGCTCTCAGATTTCCCTCCATCACAGTGCAGCTTGTAAGATTTCAGTCTGTCTTACTATAAACTTAATTACAGAACACTTGCTTTGGTACTTCTTATCACCAGTCAGGTGGATCCCAGTCTGAGCTGGACTCCTGGGTTATGCAAGGTCAGTTCTGGAGACTGAGAAACTCAAGTTTTGAAATTTAGGATTATTGGTTTTCCTAATTGCTTTGGACACCTTCCTGATATTTAGCAGTTGTATGTGCAGTCAGAAGAGCCTTTTTCAGCAGCTTCCAGACAAGAGGACATTAGTGCAGTGCTACAAGAATTAGAAGACCGTGTGAGCTCTATTTGTGTTTCTGTCAGCATTTAATTGCATCGTCTGAGAGGAATTGCTAGGCCTGGAGCAATTACTATCAAGAGCAGAACTATTAGCTTAAATCTTCCATACCCACTTTCTCCTGTGGAAAACACTTTTCATAGGTCTTCTAACTTCACTTGTTTCCTAGAGTTAATCATGAACTTCAGCACACACCAGGTCGTGCCCCAGGCTGCTGCTGAGTAAGCAAATCGGCAATTTTATCAGTCTCGATATTTTTCAGGATGTTAGTTAAACTCCAGAGCTTGTTTTCCACTCTTCAGGGTTAAGTTGATGGAATATCCATGCTTGACAGTATTTCATGGGAACTGGGGTTTGGTGGCTGTCAGGCCAGAATGAAAGGTCACAAACAGGATTTTCCAACCAATTGCCTACAGGCCTAGAGACTCCATTTCAAGAGAAGAGCTGTTGGCACCTGCTGAGCTTCCATTATGGTCTGGCTCAGGGAAAAGGACAGTAGGGCTTCTGCCTTCATGCTGCTAAGTGGCTCTAGAGTGCCATGTTTAACACATGCATTTACCTTTCTTTGCAGCCCAGATTCTAAAAGTGCCTTGAATAAAAACAAGTTTAAAAGAAATAAGGCAAAAAGCTCATGTAACCTCTTGTGAGTGTGCACTGTTACTAATCTTAGGGTTTGCACATGTGAAGGACACAATAGAATTTCACTCTCTGAGAAAAAGTGGCTTCCTTTAGTATTAGCTTTGAGGAGTGTTAGAATGGAATGGAATGGAATGGAATGGAATGGAATGGAATGGAATGGAATGGAATGGAATGGAATGGAATGGAATGGAATGGAATGGACCAGATCAGGTTGGAAGAGACCTTCCAGATCATCGTGTCCATCCTATCATCCAACACCACCTAATCAACTAAACCATGGCACCAAGCACCCCATCAAGTCTCCTCCTGAACACCTCCAATGATGGTGACTCGACCACCTCCCGGGCAGCCCATTCCAATGTTGCTAGAGAGATGGAATAAAATAGCAGACCAAGAGATCCTGCAGTCTATTCCCAGCTCTTGCCCAAACATTCCCTGCAGCCAATGGACTTTTCTTCTCTCGGCCTCTCAGAAACTGGGTGGCACACAGGGAGGAGTGAAGGAGGCTAAGGGAAGAGTTCTGGCTCTCTACAACTCCTGAAAGGAGGTTGGAGCCAGGCAGGGGTCAACATCTTCTCCCAAGGAACAAGCGATTGGGCAAAGGAAATCATAGAATCATAGTATCAGTCAGGGTTGGAAGGGACCACAAGGACCATCTAGTTCCAACCCCCGCCATGGGCAGGGACACCCCACACTAGATCAGGCTGGCCAGAGCCTCATCCAGCCTGGGCTTAAACACCTCCAGGGATGGGGCCTCAACCACCTCCCTGCACAACCCATTCCAGGGCTTCACCACTCTCATGGGGAAGAGCTTCCTCCTCACGTCCAGCCTGAATCTCCCCACCTCCAGCTTCATTCCATTCCCCCTAGTCCTATCACTACCTGATATCCTGAGAAGTCCCTCCCCACATTGTGCCAGGGGAGGTTTAGGTTGTACATTAAAAGAACCTTCTTTACTGAAAGGGTTCTCACAGGCTGGAATACACCCCTATGGAGGTTATTGAATCCTCCTTAGTGTTGGATGATAGGTTGGACTCGATGACCTCGAAGGTCTTTTCCAACCTGGTTAATTCTATTCTATTCTCATTGCTGGAGGTCTTTAAAAGACACAGAGATGTAGGGCTGAGGGACATGGTTTAGCACCAGACTTGGCAGAGTTAGAGAATGGTTGGACTCAATGGTCTTACAGGTCTTTTCCAAATGAAATGGTTCTGTGATTCCTTGAACAGTGAGATAAAAACAAATAAGGCACTCAAAGAAAGTGGTGACAAAAGAAGTCAAACATTAATCAAGCTTTAAATAGTGATAAAGAAAAGAAGTTTAATGCACCTCCAAAGGAAAACAGTTGTACTATTAAAGTCAGGAGCATCAAAGAAAGAAATGAGAGATTAATCCAGAAGAAAAAAAGAAACCATCATAAACAAGGTGGGAAAACCTGGAACAAAAGGTAAGGGATAAGAAGTGTTTGTCTTTTGTTCAAATAGAAGTGTGCATGTAGCATCTGGGAATAACAGCATTTTCCTTTGAAATTTGCATTAAAATGAAATGTTAATCACTATAGAAGGATAATGAAAGCACATGGAGGGGAATAAAGAAAAGCATCTAAACCACACAAAGGAAAAGGAAAATATCAATGACAAATGAAAAGGAAAGCCATCAGGAAACGAGACAGGGTAGGATACTAATGAAGACAGCACAAGGGTGTGAGTGAGAAAATGTTGCACTAGAAACATCTATTTCAGGGAAAACCAGAAGGCAGAGAGCAAGACATTGGAGGGTTATGGGTGAACTGTCAAGGGAGGCAGAAGAAAATATGTGTCAGCAGAACCCTAGCAGGGTAGGAACCCAAACACTTAATGACTATGGGAGGTGGCTTGCTACAAAAAATACAAACCAACTTCCACTGCACATCTGACTGAGATAAGTTTCTTGTTTGAATTCAAATACCTGCTTTAACATGGGGTTAAATGGCCTGGTGTCTGTAAAGCAAACACATTTATTCATATTGATTCAAATCCTGCTCTGGTACCTTGAAACTTCTTTATGTTGAAGTCCTATTGTCCTTCAATCATTTAATGCCTCTTAGGCAGAAAACCAGATCAAAAGCTTTCCTAATCACCAAAACATCTTCTTTCATCTGATACTAAACAGCTACCTACCCCACTCCCTTACCTCAGGCAAGGGTTTGGACTTGTGTAGAAGTGTGGAGGATCCAAGTTGTCCTAGGAATTCCCTCCTATTGAGTAGAATTCACAGTATCACAGTAACACAGTATCACCAAGGTTGGAAGAGACCTCAAAGTACTTCAGATCATGTTCATGAAGATTGATTTGCCTGGGATGGCTCTTAAGTTTCAGTTGGAAAAAACCTCTAAGATCTTCAAGTCCAACTGTCAAACTAATACCACCATGGCCATTAAACCATATGCCAAAGTGTCGTGTCCACACATATCTTGACCACCTCCAGGGATGGTGCTGCCTCCCTGAGCAGCCTGATCCAATTCCTGACCACTCTTGCAGGAAATAAATTTTTCTTAATCTCCAACTGAAACCTCCCTGGCACAGTTTCAGGCTGTTTCCACTCATTCTATCACCTAGAGAGAAGAGACCAACCCCTACCTCACTCCAGCCTTCTTTCAGGGAGTTGTAGAGAGCCACGAGATCTCCCCTCAGCCTCCTCTTCTCCAGAATAGCATCAGGAAAAATGAGGGGCGAGCAGAGAATCACAGAATCACCGAGGTTGGAAGAGACCTCAAAGATCATCAAGTCCAACCTGACACCACAGACCCCATGACTAAACCATGGCACCAAGTGCCACATCCAATCCCCTCTTGAACACCTCCAGGGATGATGACTCCACCACCTCCCTGAACTTGAGTTGGATTACACAGGCTAGTGCTTGAAGATGTTGAACAGGACCTGACCCAGCACTGATCTCTGAGAGACTCCACTGTGTACAGGTCTCCAGCTGGACTTGGCACCACTGGTCACCACTCTTTGCACTCTGCACACTGTGCAAGGACCTGCCTGTGCCCAGATAGTTTTAGGCTCAGTGTTACAGCCCCCACTCCTGCAGAGAGAAGGCAGGATGGAAAAACTTTGTAGGCTGAGCATTTTCCAGTGACGGTCTCCAGCCTCCTCAGGCTAGTTTCAAGGATGATGCTTGAATCCAGCTCATAACCTGGCCATGAGTCATCTGGTATAAAGCAGGGAAAAGGACTGAATGACAGAGAACAGATAATCTTTGTTCTTATGCCTTTAATGCTATCACTTTCTCTGCAGCTGCTATACACATAATAACAGCTTAGCTTTCATTACATATACATATTTATTATTTTAAAGTCAGTATCCTCCTGTCCCTGCAGAAGCAGCATTGCTTTCATGCATTTAAAGCCATCTTTTTTGACCACAGGGTATTACACCCTATGTCATTCCCTGGAATAGCCTTCTAGGAATATGTATTTTTCACCTTTGTTATTGAAATGACTTCAGTCAGCACGAGCCCACGGAACAGAATTGCAAATGATGCCTGCAGAAAGTTAGCACTAAGCTGTATTTCTTCTGTTGATCTGCTGTGGTGACCCCTAGGAACAAGACTTAATACATATTCTCATTGTAGGGGTCTTTAGGGGCAAGAGGTCTTGGGTGACAGGTTGGACTTGATGATCTTTCAGGTCTTATTGATTCTATGAGAGGTGGGTGGAGGAGAGCCTCATGAAGTTCAAGGGCAACTGTAGAATGGGGAAGAATAACGTCATGTACCAGTAGAGGTGAGAGACTGAGCTGCTGGGAAGGAGGACCTTGGAGTCCTGGTGGACAAGTTATTCATTGGATAGCAATGTGCACTTGTAGCCAAGAAGGTCTCCTGGGGTGCGTTTCAAAGAGTGTGGCCAGCAGGCCAAGGGAGGTTCTCCTCCCCCTCCACTCTGTCATGGTGAGACCACATCAGGATTATTGTGTCCAGTTCTGGCCTCCCCAGTTCAAGAGAGATGAGGAATTACTGGAGAGAGTCCAGCTGAGGATACCAGGATACTGAGAAGCCTGGGGCATCTCTGTGAGGAGGAAAAACTGTTTAGTCTGGGGAAGAGCAGAGTGAGAGGAGATCTTCTCTATACTCTGTAGGAGCAAAAGGGTGAGGGTCAAGAAGGTGCTGGTCTCTTTTCAGTGGTGTCCTGTGATAGGACAAGGGGAACAGAGACCAAGTGGAACACAGGAGGTTCCACCTCAAGATGAGCAATTCTTTGTTGTGAGGGTGCTGGAGCCCTGGAACAGGCTGCCTGGAGTGGTTGTTAAGTCTCTATCTCCGGAGACTTTCAAGACCCATCTGGATGTGTGGCTGTGCGACCTGCTCTAGGTGATGATCTTGCTTTGGCAGGGGGATTGGGCTGAAAAAGCAGGCAATGGTGTTTCCTTCAGAGAGCTGAAATAATTCTAAAACTCATTCATGCTCGTTGTGTGAACTGACTAGGTGCTTCAGCAAAGTGATGGTGGGCAACAGAACAGTTGTCCATCTTGGATAGTGGATTTGTTCAGTTTCATAGAATCACTGAATTGTCAGGGTTGGAATGGACAGGGAACTGCTTGCAAAGAGTCCAGCACAGAGCCACAAGAATGATGAAGAGAGTGGAACACCTTCCTTATGAGGAGACACTCAGAGAGTTGGGGCTCTTTAGCTTGGAAATGAGGAGACTAAGGGGTGACCTCATTCATGCTTATGAATATGTAAAAGGTGGATAGGATAGGATAGGATAGGATAGGATAGGATAGGATAGGATAGGATAGGATAGGATAGGATAGGAGGGTAGGGTAGGATAGGGTAGAATAGAATAGAATAGAATAGAATAGAATAGAATAGAATAGAATAGAATAGAATAGAATGGAATGGAATGGAATGGAATGGAATGGAATGGAATGGAATGGAATGGAATGGAATGGAATGGAATGGAATGGAATGGAATAGACCAGGTTGGAAAAGACCTTTGAGATCATCAAGTCCAATTCATCACCCAGCACCATCTAATCAACTAAACCATGGCACCAAGCACCCCATCCAGTCTCTTCCTAAACACCTGCAGTGATGGTGACTCCACCACCTCCCTGGGCAGCACATTCCAATGGGCAATCACTCTCTCTATGAAGAAGGATAGAGCCAGACTCTTCTTGGTGATGCCCAATGACAGGACAAGGGGCAATGGGGGGAAGTTGAGGCACAGGAAGTTCCATGGAAACTTGAGGAAATTTGTTATGATTGTGAAGGTGATGGAACACTGGAACAGGCTGCCCAGGAGGGTTGTGGAGTCTCCCTCTCTGGAGATATTCAAAACCTGCCTGGATGAGTTCCTGTGTGATCTGGCATAGGTGATCCTGCTCTGGCAGGAGGATTGGACTGGATGACCTTTCAAGGTCCCTTCCAACCCCTGACATTCTGTGATTATTAATGTAATGGCATAAACTGTTGCTCCTTTGTAATTCAGAGAGCTGCTTTACTCTCAGCAAGTCTGCTGCTGGGAGAGCTCCCCTGATGGCCTCGTGTAGAAGTCTCCCTACCACTCCAGCGTTACTTCTTAGGCAGAACAGAATGAGCCCTGAAGGATAACTCACATCATGAGTTCTCCTCGTCTGTAGAGAGGAGAAGAGTGGTCCCCAACTGGTATAGTAGAGAAACAGGAGATTCATTTCATTTACAGTTCTGTCAGCTAAGAATCTGCTCTCAGTAGACAAGTGAGCCAAACCACCAGAGCAGATGGGTTGATACTCTATATCCCATGACATGAGGCTTATAACACTTTTCAAATAAAGATGAAGCTGCAGCTCCTTCCTCTAGTCTTAAGTGGTTTTTTCCCTCAATAGGGTAGAATGCAAGTCTCTGAAAGACACAGATCTTTGGGTCCTCAGGTATTACAGCTACAATAGTGAGACTGACAGATGAATTTATAACAGACTCTTGAACTTTTCATCTATGTTCCAGTATCTGAAGGGGGCCTACAAGAAGGCTGGGGAAGGACTTCGCAGGATCTCAGGTAGTGATAGGACTAGGGGGAATGGAATGAAGCTGGAGGTGGGGAGATTCAGGCTGGAGGTGAGGAGGAAGTTCTTCCCCATGAGAGTGGTGAAGCCCTGGAATGGGTTGTCCAGGGAGGTGGTTGAGGCCCCATCCCTGGAGGTGTTTAAGAGCAGGCTGGATGAGGCTGTGGCCAGCCTGATCTAGTGTGGGGTGTCCCTGCCCATGGCAGGGGGTTTGGAACTAGCTCACAA
This sequence comes from Picus viridis, assembly GCA_033816785.1. Classification (NCBI taxonomy): domain Eukaryota; kingdom Metazoa; phylum Chordata; class Aves; order Piciformes; family Picidae; genus Picus; species Picus viridis. The sequence goes on along the minus strand of CM066569.1, from coordinate 4,614,888 downwards.
TAAAAATGCGTTCGTGACGGCATAATCTTGTTCTTCTTGATGAACCAGACTTCCAACTCTTGCAGACTGTGTGCATGTGTAAGTTCAGGGTAAGTAATTGTAGCATTTGGAAGTTGTATTATTACAGTGACTGTGTCTGCAAGAACTGTACAACAACACAGAAAGAGTTCTCAGAACGAGGAATTGGCCATTGGGATGTGCTGCCCAGGGAGGTGGTGGAGTCATCAGCCCTGGAGGTGTTCAAGAGGGGATTGGACGTGGCACTTGGTGCCATGGTTTAGTAGTCATGAGGTGTTGGGTGACAGGTTGGACTTGATGATCTCTGAGGTCTTTTCCCACCTTATTGATTCTATGATTTGTGCATCTATCCCGTTTACTGCTTCCCTCTTCATTCTCCATGGAGTCAACCAGCATTTCACTAACCACCCTCATAGTAAAGAACTTTCTCCTAATATCCAACCTAAATCAATCTGTTCTGGTTTCAACCCATTGTTCCTTGTCCTATCACTACAAGCCCTTCTAAACAGTCTCTCTCCACCTTTCCTTCAGGTCCCCTTCAAATATTGGAATATGCTGCCCAGGGAGGTGGTGGAGTCACTGTCTCTGGAGGTGCTGAAGAGCGGATTGGATGTGGCACTTGAAGCCATGGTTTAGTTAGTTTAGTTAGGTGTTGGGTGACAGGTTGGACTTGATGATCTCTGAGGTCTTTTCCAATGTTATTGATTCTATGAACATGGAAAAATACTTCATGACTGTCATTTATACTGTAGGTCAGTGAGGAGAGTGAGCTTAGAACTGCTTCTGGGAGGAACCAACACACTTTCAAGGTAAGTGCATGGGGACTTAGGGGCTCAAATATCCAGAACAGTGGCAATCTGGATAACCATAGTTGCAACTATATTGTCTGGATGTAAACCTTAAGAGTAGGACTCAAAGCTGTGGCATATTAAACTGCTAATATTTGTACATTTTTCTGAGTGTTGACAAAAAAACCCCAAAAACATATCTGTAAGTGGTTACTTGAACATGTAGCTCTTTTGGAAAGTACAACTTGGCAGGATCTCTAAATTAAACACAGCATTTCCTTTAGGTATTTCCAGTCACACCCCTCTCTTAAAATTGCACTTTCCTCTGTAAGAAAGTTTAAAGGATGACACCCCACCCCCACAACCCCCCTCTCTCCTGTCAGGCTGGAATCTCAGCAATCTCCAGTTAACAAGTCTAAAACTTTCCAGAGTTTGTCCTGATCATTGAGTCACCCTAGCTCTGCACTCTGATAAAAATCTCAGGCTATTCTCTCATTTATTTGCCTCTCCATTTATCTGCCTGCCTCTGTAGATACAAACAGCGGAATTCAAAGAGAGTTACAAGTCACCTCTGGGCAAAGCTTAACTATGGAAAATTCCAAACAGCACAGGATGTTTTCTTTTCCTTCAGAAAATACCAGTGCTTTAAGAGTAGTGTGATCAAGGGTATACAGAGTCAAGCCACAGCAAGCAGCTACAGCAAGCATTGTTTTGGACGCTCTAGCTGGAGCAGTGGATACCCAAACTGGGCAGACCTGTTCCAGTGCTCAGAAGAGTAAACCCAGCACCCCTAATTTGCCATGATGATACCTGGGGATTGGAGAGTTTCATCCTGTCTCAAGACACAGTCAGTCAAGGCTTCTCTCCAGGTTCTCTCCAGGAGGCTGAGATGTGAGTCCTCAATGCTTGGCCTCCTGCCATGGCTCTGGAGACCTGCCCAACAACTCCTCTGGCACCTGCTGCCATGGGGCTGAGCTTGCTGGGGCACTTGCTCTGTGCCCTCAAGCAAGCTAGTAGTGGAGTGCATGCCACAGATGCTATTTTCTCCTCATCCCAGGAGCATGGGGGGAGCATGAAATCCCCAGCTTTTCTTTAACAGTTTGCTTAGCAATGCTAGCTGAAGTTTTTGTTCCTGAAGTGTACAAGGGCAAGGATTCAAGAACGCACAACTGAAATTGAAAGGAAACAAACAAGCAAGCCAAAACCAGGAAAAAACCAACAATAATAACCCAAATCAAAACCAAAAACCCCAAACCAACCCCAAAATAAATTAAAACCAAAATCCAACCCTCCCCCTCCTTAAAACAAAACCCCACAACCAAACAAAACCCCACAACCAAACAAAACCCCACCAAATAGATTTCATTGATTTGCTCTTTCCTGGAGGTGTTCAAGAGGGGATTGGATGTGGCACTTGGTGCCATTGTTTAGTCATGGGGTCTGAAGTTTGAAGTTTGAAGATACCTGAAGGGAGGTTGTAGCCAGGAGGGGGTTGGTCTCTTCACCCAGGCAAACAGCATCAGAACAAGAGGACGCAGTCTCAAGCTGTGCCAGGGGAAGTTCAGACTGGATGTTAGGAAGAAATTCTTCACAGAGACAGTGATTGCCCCTTGGAATGTGCTGCCTGGGTTGGTGGTGGAGTCACCATCATTGGAAGTGTTTAGGAGGCAACTTGATAGGGTGCTTGGTGCCATGGTTTAGTTGATTAGATGGTGTTGGATGATGGGTTGGACACAATGATCTTGAAGGTCTCTTCCAACCTGGTCTATTCTATTCTATTCTATTCTATTCTATTCTATTCTATTCTATTCTATTCTATTCTATTCTATTCTATTCTATTCTAATTTTTTACTACCTATTAGGTGTCATGAATATTTCTTTCGTGTTCTTGGTAACCTAAATAATAAGGAACATGCTATTCCTTATCTTTCCTGAAAGGTCTTGTTAAAGGATTCATGACTCCATTGATTCAAGCAAACAGCAGGGTAACTTGAGTAGCTCAGTTGTTTCTTCACCTGTAAGGCATAATTATCATTAGCAATTAAAATCCCTGCAAACTCTGGGAAGTTCTTAGTGCCTGGATTTGTTTTGTGAACCAGATGTTTACTAATTCTCTAATAACTCAAGAAAGCAGGGCATGACAGAAGCCTGGACTGAGGCTATTCGTGGTTATTTTCCATGTTTCTCTTCACTAAGCTCTGTTGGGGGCTCAGCTGCAGTCCTGTTACTTATGGTTAAGTGACACATTCCTTGGGTTTGAGGATGGTTCACAGAATTTAGATGCTGACTGGAAATTTCAAGACCATTTTGCTGCCTTACTTTTATTTGTCCCCCACCTTTCCTCCTCATTTCTCCCAACAACCGAATTTCATAGAATCACAGAATCAATAAGGTTGGAAAAGACCTCAAAGATCATCAAGTCCAACCTATCACCCAACACCTCCTGGCTACTAAACCATGGCACCAAGTGCCACGTCCAATCCCCTCTTGCCCCAATTTCCCTTGCCTCAGGATACTCTGAGTAGTTAATCAGTACATTCAGAGTTTTCTGGATCAGGCTCAAATGTGAATTTCCAAAGCTGACTTCAGTTTGAAGCAAGCTGAACAGTGATCCCCTTTTAAGGAAAAAAGGGGAGGATGGGGAGGGGAAAAATGTTTCTAATTCTCTTCTTTTTATCCTTGGACTGTTTGCTTTATGCTTTCTGTCCCCAGTGTTTTTACTAAGACATCCCTAAAGGAACAGCTAATTCTTCAGGACAAATTGCAATGTAAAGCAGATACAGACATACAGCATAAAGAGTTTGTAAGGTATTGGAACTGAGTGTACACTCAGCACTCAGCACATCTGCAGATGACACCAAGATGTGTGGTCCAGTTGATGCACAAGAGGGACAGGATGTCATCCAGAGGTACTTGGACAAACCTGAGAAGTGGGCCCAAGCCAACACCATGAAGTGGAACAAGGCCAAGTGAAAGGTCCTACACCTAGATTAGGGCAATCACAAGCACAAATACAGGTTGGGCAAGGAGTGGCTCCAGAGCAGCCTTGAAAAGAAGGACTTGGAGGTGTCAGCTGATGAAAAACTCAATGTGAGTCGTTTGCCATTGGAATGTACTGCCCGAGGAGGTGGTGGAGTCACCATCCCTAGAGGTGTTCAAGAGGGGACTGGACGTGGCACTTGGTGCCATGGTCTAGTCATGAGGTCTGTGGTGACAGGTTGGACTTGATGATCATGGAGGTCTCTTCCAACCCTGGTGATTCTGTGATTCTGTGTGATTCTGTGAGCTGGCTGTGTGCACTTGCAGCTGAGAAGGAAACCATGTCCTGGGCTTCATCAAAAGAAGTGTGACCAGGAGGAAGTGGGAGGTGATTCTAGCTCTCTGCACTGCTGTGGTGAGATGCCACCTGGAGTATTGCATCTAGCTCTGGTGTGCCCTGCATTAGAAGGACATCAAGCTGTTGGAGCGTGTCCAGAGGAAGGCTACAAAGATGATCAGTGGGCTGGAGCACCTATCCTAAGGGAACAAGCTGGCAGAGTTGGGTCTATTCAGCCTGGAGAAGAGAGGGCTTCATGGAAACCTTATAGCAGCCTTCAAGTACCTGGAGGGGACCTACAGGAAAGCTAGGGAGGGACATTACACAAGGGCCTGCAGGAATAGAACAAGGGGTAATGGCTTTAACCCTGGGGAGGGTAGATTTAGACTGGATATTTGGAAGAAAGTCTTTACAGTGAGGGTGGTGAGACACTGGAACAGGTTGCCCAGGAAGGTGTGAAGGTTCCATTGTTCACAGAATCACAGAATCTCTTGGAGATGTTCAAGGCCAGCTTGGGTGAGGCTTTGGACAATCCAGTCTAGTGGGAGGTGTCCCTGATCATTGCAGGGGGTTTGGAACTAGATGATATCTAAGGTCCCTTCCAGACCAAACCATTCTGATTCTGTTCTTGGCTGTCTCCTCAGTGAGTACCCACAAAGTCACTCTCCTGTCCTGCTCTTAGCAATAAGCCCCTGATGCTTGCTTAAGGCACAGCAGAGAATTATAACACATGAAATAAAAATGAAAGGACTCAGCCTGTGCCCAGTTTTGAAGATAAAGTTTCATATTTCAGGGCTATCAGCCTGGCAATTTACAGAAACACTGAACAAACACCCTGAGGTCACCTCAGGATAGATGTGGGAAAAGGCTGCCATCTCAGATCATATCTCTTCAGCTTGTCAAGGGTGCTGGCTAATCATTCTTCGCGTCACAGTATAATACTGGGTGCTAATAAATCTGCCAGCTCTGATTTATCTGAGTTTGCATTAGTCCAAGGAGGTTTGTGGGGTGGTTTTATTTTTTGTGATTGTTTTGTTTTCTCTTTTAAATAATGTTTTAATTTGCTGCCAATTAAAAACCTCAGCAGCTCAGAGGGAGTGCTGACCCAACACGGCCACTTGGACAAATGGTTTGGACTTCACGGCAGACACTGTGTGTAAGCATAAGGCTTTATTCATATGCAGTGAGACCAGTGTGAATGACACCTCCTTGAGAATACCCATACACACTGGGATGCTTTCTGGGTTTTGAAAGTAAGGAAAGGTTGGCAGATGTTTTGTTTTGGGACTGCTGAGGTTGGAAGAGTCCTTTGAGATCACCAAGTCCAGCCGCTCACCCGGAGCTCACAACACCACTGCTATTGCTAAGTCACCACCACTGACCTACACCCCTCAGCACTGTATCCATGTATCTTCCAACTACCTCCAGGGATGGTGACTATGCCCCCTCCCTCTGTATCACCTTCCAATTCCTTCATCTCTGCTGTCCTTTTTTGGACCAGAGCCTACCAGGCTGTGTCTTCGCTAATAGGCAGCAAACTCCTTCCTAGGCTCACTTCAGGTGTCATTCCTCACAGTCACTTCTTTGAATCATAGAATAACGGAATCCATAAGGTTGGAAGAGACCTCAGAGATCATCAAGCCCAACCTGTCATCCAAAACCGCATGACTACTAAACCATGGCACCAAGTGCCACATCCAATCCTTCTTTGGATGCCTCCAGGGATGGCGACTCCACCACCTCCCTGGGCAGCACATTCCAACAGGCAATCACTCTATGAAGAATTTCTTCCTAACATCCAGCCTAAACCTCCCTTGGCACAGCTTGAGACTGTGTCCTCTTGTTCTGGTGCTGGTTGTCTGGGAGAAGAGACCAACCCCCTCCTGGCTACAACCTCCCTTCAGGTAGTTGTAGACAGCAATACGGTCTCCCCTGAGCCTCCTCTTCTCCAGGCTAAGCAACCCCAGCTCCCTCAGCCTCTCCTCACAGGGCTGTGCTCCAGACCCCTCCCCAGCCTTGTTGCCCTTCTCTGGACATGTTCAAGAGTCTCAATGTCCTTCTTAAACTGAGGGGCCCAGAACTGGACACAGGACTCAAGGTGTGGCCTAACCAGTGCTGAGTACAGGGGCACAATGACTTCCCTGCTCCTTCTGGCCACACTATTCTTGATGCAGACCAGGATGCCATTGGCCTTCTTTACCTGGGCACACTGCAGGCTCATGTTCAGCCAGTTGTCAACCAGTACCCCCAGGTCCCTTTCTGCCTGGCTGCTCTCCAGCCACTCTGACCCCAGCCTATAGAGCTGCATGGGGTTGTTGTGACCAAAGTGCAGCACCCAGCACTTGGACTTGTTGAATGCCATCCTGTTGGACTCTGCCCATCTGTCCAGCCTGGCAAGGTGTAGAAATTTTTCCTAATATGCATCAGCAACCTCCCTGGCACAACCTGAGGCCCTTTCCTTTTGCCCTGTCACTTCTGGCATGAGAGAAGAGACTGACCCCAACCTCACTCCAGCCTCCTTTGAGGTAGTTACAGAGTGTGATGAGGTCAGTGCTGTCAAGCCTAAGTTAAAATGCAGCATCTTTCTTCACCAACCTATAAAAAGTTGAAATATGAGATTTTGAGCAACATAACAAAATTTCCCTAAATTTATGGAACCTCTGCCTGTCAAATTGTGCAGCTCACATAAATTATTTTTGTGGCTCAGAACAGCAGCAGAGCTCTTCTGATAATCACTGTATTTTCCAAGTAAAATGATTCAGTACCTGAAGGGGGGCTAAAAGGAAGCCAGAAAGGGACATTTTGCAAGGGCTTGTTGTGGTAGGATGAGAGGGAATGGGTTGAAGCTTGAGAAGGGGAGAGTTAGACTGGATATAAGTAAGAAATTCCTTACAGTATGGGTGGCAAGATGCTGGAACAGGTTGCCCAGGGAGGTTGTGGATATCCCCTCCCCAGAGGTGTTCAAGACCAGGATGGATGGAGCCTTGAGTAACCTGGTCTACTGGGAGATGTCCCTGCCCATGGCAGGGGAGTTGGACCTATGTGGTCTTTAAGGTCCCTTCCAACCCAAACTATTCTATGATTTAACCAAGAGGTTATTCTCCCTTTTGCCATGTTCAGCCTGTCCAGGGCTGCAAAGCTGCCTGTTTCTTCAGGGCTGCCTCTCTCAGATACTTGCAAGCCACAGCAAATTGTCCAGGCATGGGAGAAGGGGCAGGTACAGACATTGTCAGCCATCTGTCAGAGTGTTTTTTCACGTTATCTGATCATGGACAGGTTTGTCTGCAATTTTGAGTGAGGAGTTAGCGTTATTAAATAGATGTCTGGCTTAAAACTATGTTTTGCCACTGCAGATTTAACACTTGATTGACATCTCTGGTGACTGGAGCCTTCTCCCTCCCCGTGGGAGAACAGAACCACAGGCAGTCACAGGCAGCACACATACTCTCACACCTCTCATCCAGTGTCTCAGCCTGGGAAATCAAGCTGGGAGGAGAAAAAAACAGATTCAGTCTTTGGTCCCACTAAAAACCTCCAGTAGAAGCTGATGGTTAAGTAATGCATGGTCAAATATTCCCCAGTGAAACTTATTTTATTCCCTGACAAGCAGAAAGGATCAGAATAGTAGGGGTGGAGAGACACTGGAACAGGGTAGAATCGAATCGAATCAAATCGAATCGAATCGAATCAAATCAAATCAAATAGAATAGAACAGAACAGAATAAACCAGGTTGGAAGAGACCTCCGAGATTATCAAGTCCAACCTATCATCTAACACCATCTAATCAACTAAAGCATGGCACTAAGCACCCCATCCAGGCTCTTCTTAAACACCTCCAGTGATGGTGACTCCACCACCTCCCTGGGCAGCACATTCCAATGGGCAATCTCTCTTTCTGTGAAGAACTTCTTCCTAACATCCAGCCTAAACCTCCCCTGGTGCAGCTTGAGACTGTGTCCTCTTGTTCTGGTGCTGGTTGCCTTGGAGAAGAGACCAACCCCCACCTGGCTGCAACCTCCCTTCAGGTAATTGTAGAGGTTGCCCAGGGAGGTCATGGATGCCCCCTCCATGGAGGTGTTCAAGACTGGGTTGGATGAGTCCTTGAACAACCTAGTCTGGTAGAATGTGTCCCTGCCCATGGCAGGTAGATTGGGACTAGATGATCTTTAAAGTCCCTTCCAACACAAAGCATACCATGAATCTATGAATAATCTGTAGAGGAGGAAGAGCACTCAGCACACATATACAACTTCACATTATGAAGATAGAGGATTGTCTGATTTTTTTTGAAGGAAGCTTGAGAGACACACAGAGAACTAGAGCTAGGTGTAGGGGAGCCCATTTCTCTTCATTCCACATGAAGAAAAGCATTGACATCCAACAGGTCGGACTGGAAATGGGGATTTCTGAATGACCGCACAGAATGTGGCATATAGTGGGGAAATATTTGCCTTAAGACTTTGCATTCTGCTGGAGACCTACTCAAATTTATTCTCCTGGTCAGCCTCTGTTCCTTTAATCTTGATTGTTAACTAGTTAGAATCATAGAATCAGTCAGGGTTGGAAGAGACCTCAAGGATCATCTAGTTCCAACCCCCTGCCATGGGCAGGGACACCTCACACTAGATCAGGCTGGACAGAGCCTCATCCAGCCTGCTCTTAAACACCTCCAGGGATGGGGCCTCAACCACCTCCCTGCACAACCCATTCCAAGGCTTCACCACACCAAGCACACCATGCGCACCATGCACATCACGCACACCACGCACACCGTGCGCACTGCGCACCACATACACCAAGCACACCACACACACTGTGCACACCACATACACCAAGCACACCACACACACTGTGCACACCACACACACCATGCACACCAAGCACAACATGCACACCGCACACCGCACGCACCACGCACACCACGCACACCGCTCACACCGCACACACCACACACACCACGCACACCGCGCACACCGCGCACACCGCGCACACACCATGCACACCGCGCACACCGCACACACCACGCATACCACACACACCACGCACACCGCGCACACCATGCACACCATGCACACTGCACACACCATGCACACTATGCACCCCATGCACCCCATGTACCCCACGCACCCCACATACACCGCGCACAGCACGGACACCGCACACACCGCACACACCACGCACACCACGCACACCGTGCACACCATGCATACCACGGACACCACACACACTATGCACCCCACGCACCCCACATACACCGCGCACAGCACGGACACCGCACACACCGCACACACCACGCACACCACGCACACCGTGCACACCACGCATACCACGGACACCACACACACTATGCACCCCACGCACCCCACGTACCCCACGCACCCCACATACACCGCGCACAGCACGGACACCGCACACACCACACACACCACGCACACCACACACACTATGCACCCCATGCACCCCACGTACACCACGCACCCCACATACACCGTGCACAGCACGGACACTGCACACACCACGCACACCACACACACCACGCACACCGTGCACACCATGCATACCACGAACACCACACACACTATGCACCCCACGCACCCCACATACCCCACGCACCCCACATACACCGCGCACAGCACGGACACCGCACACACCACACACACCACGCACACCACGCACACCACGCACACCACGCACACTGCACACACCATGCACCCCATGCACCCCACGTACCCCACGCACCCCACATACACCGCGCACAGCACGGACACTGCACACACCACGCACACCACGCACACCACACACACTATGCACCCCATGCACCCCACGTACCCCACGCACCCCACATACACCACGCACAGCACGGACACCGCACACACCACGCACACCACACACACCACACACACTATGCACCCCATGCACCCCACGTACCCCACGCACCCCACATACACCGCGCACAGCACGGACACTGCACACACCACACACACCACGCACACCACGCACACCATGCACACTATGCACCCCACGCACCTCACACACCCCATGCACCCCACACACCCCACGTGCACCACACACCCCACAGACACCGCACACACCACGCACACTGCACACTCACCCCACGCACACTGCACACACCACGCACACCACGCACACCATGCACACTATGCACCCCACGCACCTCACACACCCCATGCACCCCACACACCCCACGTGCACCACACACCCCACAGACACCGCACACACCACGCACACTGCACACTCACCCCACGCACACTGCACACACCACGCACACCACGCACACCAAGCACACCACACACACTATGCACCCCATGCACCCCACATACACCGCGCACAGCACGGACACCGCACACACCACACACACCACGCACACCGTGCACACCACGCATACCACGGACACCGCACACACTATGCACCCCACGCACCCCACGTACCCCACGCACCCCACATACACCGCGCACAGCACGGACACCGCACACACCACACACACCACGCACACCACGCACACCACACACACTATGCACCCCATGCACCCCACGTACCCCACGCACCCCACATACACCGCGCACAGCACGGACACTGCACACACCACACACACCACGCACACCACGCACACCATGCACACTATGCACCCCACGCACCTCACACACCCCATGCACCCCACACACCCCACGTGCACCACACACCCCACAGACACCGCACACACCACACACACTGCACACTCACCCCACGCACACTGCACACACCACGCACACCACGCACACCATGCACACTATGCACCCCACGCACCTCACACACCCCATGCACCTCACACACCCCATGCACCCCACACACCCCACGTGCACCACACACCCCACAGACACCGCACACACCACGCACACTGCACACTCACCCCACGCACACTGCACACACCACGCACACCACGCACACCAAGCACACCACACACACTATGCACCCCACGCACCCCACGTAGCCCACGCACCCCACATACACCACGCACAGCACGGACACCGCACACACCACACACACCACGCACACCACGCACACTGTGCACACCACGCATACCAAGGACACCACACACACTATGCACCCCACGCACCCCACGTACCCCACACACCCCACATACACCGCGCACAGCACGGACACTGCACACACCACGCACAACACGCACACCATGGACACCACGCACACCATGCACACTATGCACCCCATGCACCCCATGTACCCCACGCACCCCACATACACCGCGCACAGCATGGACACACGCGCACACCACGCACACCACGCACACCACGCACACCATGCACACTATGCACCCCATGCACCCCACGTACCCCACGCACCCCACATACACCGCGCACAGCACGGACACCGCACACACCACACACACCACGCACACCATGCACACCACGCACACCATGCACACTATGCACCCCATGCACCCCACGTACCCCACGCACCCCACATACACCGCGCACAGCACGGACACCGCACACACCACGCACACCACGCACACCACGCACACCATGCACACTATGCACCCCACGCACCTCACACACCCCATGCACCCCACACACCCCACGTGCACCACACACCCCACAGACACCGCACACACCACGCACACCGCACACTCACCCCACGCACACTGCACACACCACGCACACCACGCTCTGTGAAATCTGTGGGAGGAAAAGAGAATTGCCACAACCCTGAGTGCAGCTGAACACAGCCGCAATCCAGAGACCACTGCCAAGAACTGCTTTGTTTTCTACTCTAGGTATACAGAAAGAAGCCAGGTATTGATGTGAGCGGTGGGGGGAATCACTGGGAAATGATGTAAACACATTTTTCTGGACAAGGAACAACAGGTATCTGCAAACAGTTCAGGCTTGCCTGGTCTAAATCTGCTGAGCAGAAGCAGAACCTCCCTCTGAAGTCGTTTCACCTTTGCCTGACCTTTAATCCCGAGCTGCCATATTTTCCATTAATCTTTCTTCACTCTGCTAATGCCAATTCTGGAGTGCCACGTGCAGTTCATGAAGCCTTCTTGTTCTTGTGAAAGTCCCTGCTGTTACATGAAGCAGCTCTGGTGCTTAAAGACCGTGATTTGTTAGTTTCTCCAGCAGTGAACGTTGGCATTGCACTCAGAATGACATTTCTGTCAAAGATGACGTAAAGCATTCATTCACCCCAAAGAAACTGCACTGGAACTAATGGTATTGCAGTAGGTCAGTTTGAATTGAAAGTGACAGGATACTTGGTGTTACGGGGGGGAAATGTATCTATATGCCTGTTAATCCAGCAGCTAGGAAAAGCTCAGTGAAAACCTTCCAAATGGCTGCCTTTATTTAAGACTGAAGCCAGTTACACCATCTGGATGAAAAGAATGGAATAAAAAAGCAAAAGGCAATAGAGACTTAGATGAAAGTCCCTCTGAGGCTGAGATTTCCCACAGTTCCCTATCCCCCTCAAACTGGGGAGCACAGAATTAAAACATAGAATCATAGAATCAGTCTGGGTTGGAAGGAACCACAAGGATCACCTAGTTCCAACCCCCTGCCATGGGCAGGGACACCCCACACTAGATCAGGCTGGACACAGCCTCGTCCAGCCTGGTCTTAAACACCTCCAGGGACGGGGCCTCAAACACCTCTCTGGACAACCCATTCCAGGGCTTCACCACTCTCATGGGGAAGAACTTCCTCCTCACATCCAGCTTCATTCCATTCCCCCTAGTCCTATCACTACCTGATCTCCTGAGAAGTCCCTCCCCAGCCTTCTTGTAGCCCACTTCAGCTACTGGAAGGCCACAATGAGGTCACCTGGGAGCCTTCTCTTCTCCAGACTGAGCAGCCCCAACTCTTTCAGTCTGTCCTCATAGGAGAGGTGCTCCGGCCCTCTGATCAATCAGCCCTCTGATCAATCAGCCCTCTGATCAATCAGCCCTCTCAAACCAATTCAAATGGGACACTATACTCCAGATGTGGTTTCACCAGGACAGAGTAGAGGGGCAAGAGAACCTTCCTCAACCTGTGGATCAAATGTTATGCTAATGCTGTTGTGGCTAATGCTGTAGAGGAACCATCTGAAACCCTTTAACCAGCGTGTTGCCTGTATGCCCTTAGAATCACTGGGTGCCTCTGTACTGATGTTCAAGCACTGTACTTGAAACATTCAGTCCCTGAAAACCCCTTTTTTTCTTGTTGCTTTCAAATGGGAATATTATTCTCTCTGAAGAAATGGATGTAAATAGAGAAACATTCTGGGATGAATTTATTCTTTTCTTCCCTGCAGATGCATTAGCTCCTGACAATTTCTTTGCACATGAGTACGAAGGCAGCAGGTACTGGGTAAAAGCCCATAATAGATTCAACTCTAAGGAGAAAAGGAAACAGGCATGATAAAATTTCTTCCCGAGCTATGGATGCTAGTTAAGTGGCATCTTTTCAGTTACAGCCCTCGAAGGCGCTTGTGCTCCAGAACGTTGCAGGGACAAAGGGATAAATGAACCTTAGCTGTGGGCTGTGGCAGGGTAAAAGATGCATGAAGGGAGATCCTGCCGAGTTGCTGACATGCTGTGTGTGGCTTTACCTGGAGTAATTCATGCCTGTGTCCTCAAGTGTGAATTGCTCTCCAGTCCTCCTTTTTTCCCAGGCTGACACTCATTAACTGCTGACTTAATTCGTCTGCTTGTTTAGCAGCCCGCAGAGGAAAGGGGAGAAGCTACGCTGACCACGTGAGCCTCCTTTCCTGCCTCACATACTCTGCACAGGGGAAAAAAAAGGATGAATACCTCTGGACAGCGTAACCAGGCACGCCAGAGGTGTGTGGTTATGATCCTGCCTCTGTGGGAATGTGGTCCAGTGGCATTCCTGTGGAGTGGTGAGGTAGGTACCTGAAACTCTATGCAAACAAAGACTGGGCCTGTTGTTTCACAAACACATTTAAGAAGTCAATCCACCTTCTGCTGCCATTTGTACTCCATCAAGTTATCCACAGAACAGCAATGTGCCCTTGTGGCCAAGAGGGACAAAGGTATCCTGAGGTGCATCAAGAGAACTGTGTCTAGCAGAACTAGGGATGTTCTCCTCCCCTCTGCTCTTCCATGGTGAGACTGCACAGGGAATACTGTATCCAGTTTTGGGGTCCCCAGTTCAAGAGAGACAGGGATCTACTGGAGACAGTCCAATGGAGGCTATGAGTATGATTAAGGGACTGGAACATCTGTCTGATGAGAGACCTGGGGCTGTTTAACTTGGAGAAGAGAAGGCTCAGAGGGGATCTTATTGAAGTCTATAAAAATCTCAAGGATGGTTATCAAGATAAAGGTTCCAGTCACTTTTTGGTAGTGCCCAAGTAACAGAACAAGGAACAATGGGTATAAGCTGGAACACAGGAAGCTGCACCTCAACACAAGGAGAAACTTCTTTCCTTTGAGGGTGCTGGAGCACTGGAACAGGCTGCCTAGAAAGGTTGTGGAGTCTCCTTCTCTGGAGACTTTTGAAAGCCACCTGGACACATTCCTGTGTGGCCTGCCCTAGGTAATCCTGCTTTGGCAGGGGGATTGGGCTCGATGTCCAGAGGTCCCTTCCAACTCCCTCCATTCTATGATCTTATGCAAAGATTATTGTTTCCATCCACTACAGCATTGGGCCAAACAATTTGTACAGCAGTAACATGTCCACTGTTGAACACATAGCACAGTAAAGTCTTCAGTCTACTAAAGTGCAACCTATATTGTCCTTCTCCCAGTGGTCAAGTCCTTGGTGCTACTGAGGTGCCCTTCTCTGGACACGTTCAAGTGTCTCAAAGTCCTTCTTAAAGTGAGGGGCCCAGACCTGGACACAGTACTCAAGGTGTGGACTAACCAGTGCTGAGTAGAGGGGCACAATGACCTCCCTGCTCCTGCTGGGAGGAGGGATGCATTTCTGATGCATTCTTCTGCCTTTGAACACCCCTTCTTATAATGCCATGTGTCTTACTTCCCTGGAGTACTTGGCTAAAGTAGATCCAGCTACAGATTCTTCTTGCCTTTGTCTAATAGAGGCTTTTTGGAAAGGTGCTTAGCAGTACTGTGCACCAAGTCATAATTTAATTTTCAAAATTGGAAATAAGGCAAGTCAGCAGATGATTAGAAGGCTCCTGGATATGTTCTGTCAGAGAGCAAAAGGTTTCCAAAGACTTTGTCTGCAGTGTCTCCATTATGGGTATGAGAAAATGCTTCTAATTGTGCATTACTTAATGTAGTTAAAGTGAGTGACCACTAAGCACTGTCTCTGAAGATGCTTCTCAGAATAGAATAGAATAGAATAGAATAGAATAGAATAGAATAGAATAGAATAGAATAGAATAGAATAGAATAGAATAGAATAGATAGACCAGGTTGGAAGAGACCTTCGAGATCATTGTGTCCAACCTATCATCCAACACCATCTAATCAACTAAACCATGGCACAAGTGCCTCATCCAGTGTCTTCTTAAACTCCACCAGTGATGGTGACTCCAACACCATCTGGCAGAGGGTGGAGTACACAGACTTTTCTCAGTGTTGTGTAAATCCACTCCAGTTTTTAGGTGCTGGAATGTAAATATTTCTCCTTCGTAGATTTCAAGTGAATTTCTGTGTGCATTGGCTCCTGAAGGCCAAAACATTGCTCCTGTGGTTCAGTGAGAAGGTTTACATAACCATGAGCTCCCCAAGGCTGAGCTTGTTTGCATTGCCAAACTGTCTTTCAATAAGTAAAGCAGAACAGCTGAGACAGCTGAATGAGTGGCTGTCCTACTGACGGTCAGTGACAGCCCTGTAGAGAGGCACTGCCTGCATGTGCACTGGCATGGGTATCACCTCTGGACCTTCCTGTGAAATGTGGTCACTGACTTGAACTGCAGTACTGGAGAGCTTCTGTGTTGTTGTCAAATGGATATTAGCACTCCTTTGGTAAGTTCCAGCATGTGCTTTCTCTGAAGCTTGCTGCAGTTTTGAATAGGATAGAATCAACCAGGTTGAAAAAGACCTTCAAGATCGTCGAGTTCAACCTATCACCCAACACCACCTAATCAACTAAACCATGCAACCAAGCACCCTAGCAAGTCTCCTCCTGAACACCTCCAGTGATGGTGACTCCACCACCTCCTCAGGCAGCCCATTCCAAGGGGCAATCACTCTCTCTGTGTAGAACTTCTTCCTAACATCCAGCCTAAACCTCCCCTGCCGCATCTTGAGACTGTGTCCTCTTGTTCTGGTGCTGGTTGCCTGGGAGAAGAGACCAACCTCTGCTTGTCTACAACCTCCCTTCAGGTAGACCTCATTCTTCTCTACTGCACCCTGAAAGGAGGTTAGAGTCAAGTGCAGCTCCACTTGTGACTGGCTGCCAGATGGATTTCACTCCCTTGACCACCACTCTTTGGGCTGTTCACCGAGCCAGTGCTTTGTCCAGGAGAGTGTGTTTTAACACTACAGAGATAAGATGTGATTTGTTAGCAGGGTGTGCTGAGCTGAAATAAGTTTAGTCCTTTGTTTCTCTGTGTTTATTTATTCAATTCAGGTTTGTTAATGTATTTCTTTTAGTGGCTGAATTCCATTTTTAGGCCTTATCACCTTAATTCTGATAGCCCTGTCTCACCACTGCAAAGGCGACTTGCAGTCTGAGCTGCTGAGCTGGCTGCTGTGGGATGACAAATGCTTCTGACTCAGAAAAGAATGTGAAGCATGTCCAGGCTTTATTGTTGGTTTTGTTTGGTGTTTTGGTTTGGGTGGGGTTTTTTTGTGGAGGTTTTGGGGTTTTGTTTGTTTGTTTTCTGGTGGTTTATTTTCTCTTTATTTTTGCTTCCCCGAGGCATTGGTGTCAGGTCAATATCCTTTACCTAAGCATTTGTAACTAGGATTTGATGAGAACTCAGTTGATGTGAAAAGGCAATTTGGGTTGAGCTGGAGCAGACATGTATTTAAGGCTTTGTACTGCTTGCAGAGTCCTGAGTTTGCTTTTTTCCAGGGACACACCACAGGATTTCACTTGGCTTTGAAGAGAAGGGCAACAAAGCTTGGGAGAGGTCTGGAGCACAAGCTCTATGAGGAGAAGCTGAGGGAGCTGGGGTTGCTTAGCCTGGAGAAGAGGAGGCTCAGGGGAGACCTCATTGTTCTCTACAACTACCTGAAAGGTGGTTGTAGACAGGTGGGGGTTGGTCTCTTCTCCCAGGTAACCAGCACCAGAACAAGAGGACACAGTCTCAAGCTGTGCCAAGGGAAGTTTAGGCTGGATGTTAGGAAGAAATTCTTCCCAGAAAGAGAGATTGGCCACTGGAATGTGCTGCCCAGGGAGGTGGTGGAGTCCCCATCCCTGGAGGTGTTTAGGAAGAGACTGGATGGGGTGCTTGGTGCCATGCTTTAGTTGATTAGATGGTGTTGGGTGATGGGTGATCCAGCAGCTACTATCCACAGGCATGGTTGTGGGTCCCTCATATATCTGATGTAGCTAAGCTACACAGTTCACTTGGATCTTCTGTGATTTCAATGATTAGTACTGCTGCCACAGAGCTGATGGTATCTTTCAAGTAAAGAAAGCAGATGGTGCATGTAAGCACCACAGACAATAGAGGTAGTGGACTTAGCAGCACCTGGGAGGATGGGTGGTGGAGAGTTTTCTCTGGGGCAGTCCACTAGCCTGTAATACTTCTTCAGTCCTGAGGAGGGAATGAAAATTCCTTTCATTTTTCAGCAATGAGGTGCCTGTTGGACTGAGCCCTCTGTTTCAGCCTGGTGGTTGTTTCAGAGAGGTGCCAGCAGAGACTGCTGCATGATCATGTGGTGAGGAGACAGTGCTCAAGGTCCACTGTGCAGCCACTCCTGGGTGCAGAAAGCCAGGCGGATATTGGAGGCAGCTACCCCAATGTAAGCCTAGGGCTCTTCTTGGAGGCACTGGCTTGTTTTACTCCAGCCTGAAGCCAGAGAGCCCTTGGGTGTGCTGTTAGCAGGCTTGACCTGCCTGCATCCCCTCAGGCTGAAGTGCTTTTATCTTCTGTGGACCATCATTATCTTAGTCTGTTTAGTCTGGAGAAGAGAAGACTGAGAGGGGATCTTACTAATGTTTATAAATATCCAAAGGCTGGATGTCAAGATGAAGGTTCCAGTCGCTTTTTGGTGGTGCCCAGTGACAGGACAAGGAACAAAGGGTGTAAGCTGGAACACAGGAAGATGCCCCTCAACGTGAGGAGAAACTTCTTTCCTGTGGTGGTGCTGGAGGACTGGAACAGGCTGCCTAGAAAGGTTGTGGAGTCTCCTTCTCTGGAGACTTACAAAAGCCACTTGGACACATTCCTGTGCAACCTGCCCTGTGTGACCCTGCTTTGGCAGGGGGGTTGGACTCAATCTCCTGAGGACATTCCCAATCGATATCATTCTGTGAGTGTGTAATTCTCTGTTGAGTCATAGGAAGGGACCACCAGAAAAGAGGCATTTCCAGAACACTGGAAAAACATTCAGGTGCCTGCAGCCTGCCTCGCTGGACTTGCTGAGTCAAAAACCCTGACTGGCTTTGTCACCATCGAGGATACAAAATGTCCATGACTGCTTCCTGAGGGCTGCTGGGACACGGCACAGCACCTCTGCAGGTTATATTAATGACCATGGATTTCCTGAGACCTTGTGCAGTTCAAGGAAGGAGATGTAATCAGGCTTAAAAGGGAAACAGATTTACCAGTTGCTTGAAATCTCTCTGTTGGGACCCATAGCCTGTTGTTAAAATTTGACAGTGTGAATCTGGACTGTGAGAGCAGTTGCCAGGAAGAAGGAGCAGCTCCAAGAGCAGCATAAGACTGTTTTCTGAGAAAATGTGATAATAGAGTAGAATGGAATGGAATGGAATGGAATGGAATGGAATGGAATGGAATGGAATGGAATGGAATGGAATGGAATGGAATGGAATGGAATAGAATGGAATAGAATAGAATAGAATAGAATAGAATAGAATAGAATAGAATAGAATAGAATAGAATAGAATAGAATAGAATAGAATAGAATAGAACAGAACAGGTTGGAAGAGACCTTTCGGATCACCGAGTCCAACCTATCATCCAACACCATCTGATCAACTAACCCATGGCACCAAGCACCCCATCCAGTCTCCTCCTAAACACCTCCAGTGATGGTGACTCCACCACCTCCCGGGCAGCACATTCCAATGGCCAATCTCTCTGTGTAGAATTTCCTCCTAACATCCAGTCTGAACCTCCCCTGGTGCAGTTTGAGACTGTGTCCTCTTGTTCTGGTGCTGGTTGCCTGGGAGAAGAGACCAACCCCCACCTGGCTACAACCTCCCTTCAGGGAGTTGTAGAGAGCAAGAAGATCTCCCCTGAGCCTCCTCTTCTCTGTGAGCTATTCAGCACAGCCTTTTTTTGGGTTTAGACTGAGGAGAGACTGCAAGGTCTATGTACCATGTCCTGTAAGTTGTGGAAATACCTTCAGGTATGATTGTTCCAGAAAGATTCTCTCATACTTTTAGGGATGCCTGATGTGTCTATGGATAAAAAAAAAAAAAAAAAAAGATGAAAATCAGGTTTTGCTTGTCCTCACAAGCATGAGAAATAGGTGGTGTTTGCAATATGACAACTGTTCTTTCTTTTGCCCTTCAGAAAAACTGAAAATTAGGCTCTACTGGTTTGTCAGGGTTAAATATAAAAGTAAATCCCTGGGGTTTATATATATCTTAAAGTCGTTTTTCATGACGATAACATGTAAGCTTCTGGAGGGTAGATGTTAGAATGAAGCACTGGTTAGGCCACACCTTGAGGACTGTGTCCAGTTCTGGGCCCCTCAATTTAAGAAGGACATTGAGACACTTGAACGTGTCCAGAGAAGGGCAACAAAGCCGGGGAGGGGTTTGGAGCACAGCCCTGTGAGAAGAAGCTGACAGAGCTGGGGTTGTTTAGCCTGGAGAAGAGACTCAGAGGAGACCATATTGCACTCTACAAGTACCTGAAGGGAGGTTGTGGCCAGGAGGGGATTGGTCTCTTCTCCCAGGCAACCAGCACCAGAACAAGAGGACACAGTCTCACTCTGTGCCAGGGGAAGTTTAGGCTGGAGGTGAGGAGAAAGTTCTTCCCAGAGAGAGCTGTTAGCCATTGGAATGTGCTGCCCAGGGAGGTGGTGGAGTCACCATCCTTGGAGGTGTTCAAGAGGGGATTGGATGTGGCACTTGATGCCATGGTCCAGTAGTCATGAGGTGCTGGGTGACAGGTTGGACTTGATGATCTCCGAGGTCTTTTCCAACCTAACTGATTCTATCATTTTAAGATCTTTACAGTGAGGGTAGTGAGACCCTGGAGCAGGTTGCCCGAGAAGATTGTGTGTTCCATTCCATTCCATTCCATTCCATTCCATTCCATTCCATTCCATTCCATTCCATTCCATTCCATTCTATTCCATTCTATTCTATTCTATTCTATTCTATTCTATTCTATTCTATTCTATTCTATTCTATTCTATTCTATTCTATTCTACAATAGAATTGTTCAGGTATTTAGAGGAGATCACCATAAATGTGTCTATTGGTATTTTTACATAGCATGTAGACTTGGAGGCATGCTGGAGACTCCAGTTCCAATGAGAGGTGTGCAGAAACCTTCTACTTGAGGATCTTACTCAGTAAATGAACATTAATAGGAGAATGTATGTTACAAGTGTGAACGTTCCAGCTTGGGCACCCCTGATGTCAGCAAATAGCTGCTGACTTATGAAATGCCCTGTTGAAACAATCAAAGAGCACCTTAACTCTTTAATTGGAGAGCCAATCCCAATCAATACTAATCACTGCCCGAAAGTCTAACACTTCCTCTTCAAAAGGCTATCCTGCTGATGAACATAATCGATAGCACACCTAACAGCAACAGCTGATGATAATGAAAGGACATTTAACACTTGTGGAGCACTGTATCACTTCAGATCTGGTACAAACATTTACCTCATGAACTGGAGTGTTATTTCTTTTCCTATTTCTCTTGGAGTCTCTGGTTTTTGGTGGTGTTTTTTTTTTTTTAACTCAGCTTATTTAATCCAACAAAATAGCCATCTCCTTTTCTACCTCCCATCTCTGCCAAAGTGAGGAGTGCAAAGGAAAATGAAGCCTTTCTCTAATTTGAATTTTTATGTTTCTTTTTACTCCTCCTCGTTTTCCAACACAGCTTCTGGCCAATTGCCAGGTGCTGCACTTGGGTCACATCCTGGCTTGGATCAGAAATGCCATGTCCAGCAGGAGCAGGGAGGGGACTGGCCCCTTGTACTCAGCTCTGGTGAGGTCACACCTCGAGTATCGTGTCCAGTTTTGGGCACCTCAGTACAGGAGACATGTGGAGGTGCTGGAGCCAGTGCAGAGGAGGGCAAGGAAGCTGGGGAAGGGCCTGGAGAATAAATCTTATGAAGAGTGACTGAAGGAGCTGGGGATGGTTGGTTTGGAAAAGAGGAGGCTGAGGGGAGACCTCATCGCCCTCTACAGCTTCCTTTCACTTTGGTGCTGGTGCTGGTCTGTTCTCACAGGTAATTAGTGATAGAACAAGAGGGAATGGCCTCAAGCTGCCAATGGGTAGGTTTAGACAGGACATTAGGAAAATGTTCCCAGCAAGAGTGGTCAGGCATTGGAATGTGCTGCCCAGAGAGGTGGTTGAGTCACCTGCCCTGGATGTGTTTAAAGGTGGTTTGGATGTTGAGCTTGGGGATATGATTTAGGGGTGAACTTTGCAGCGTAGGGTTCTGGATTGGACTTGCTGATCCTGAGGATCTTTTCCAACATGAGTGATTCCGTGATTCTGTGATTCAATTCATGTAATCATAGAATGGCTTGAATCAGAAGGGACTTTAAAGATCAGGGACACCTTCCACTAGACCAGGTGGCTGAAAACCTCATCCAGCCTGGTCTAGAGCACTTCCAGGATGAGGTGTCCACAACGTCCACAGGCAACCCACCTCAGTTTCTCACCACTATGAAGAACTTTTTCCTAATATCGAATCCAAAACTTGTCTTTTCACCATGTGCTCTCATGAAAAGTCCCTCCTCAGCTTTCCTTTAGCCCTCTTCACTCATGTATCTCTGCATTGTGTAGTCTGGAGAAGAGAAGGCTGAGGGGAGACCTCATTGCTCTCTACAACTAACCGAAAGGAGGTGCTGCCCAGGGAGGTGGTGGAGTCACCATCCCTGGAGGTGTTCAAAAGGGGTTTGGATGTGGCACTTGGAACCATGGTTTAGCAGTCATGAGGTGTTGGGTGACAGGTTGGACTTGATGATGCTTGAGGTCTCTTCCAACCTTATTGATGCTATGATTCTGTGATTCTGTATGGATACCCAGAAGATTCCTCAGTGTCCTGGAGAAGCTCATCATCACAGAATCACAGAATCATGAAGGTTGGAAAAGACCTCAAAGATCATCAAGTCCAACCTGTCACCACAGACCTCACGACTAAACCATGGCTCCAAGTGCCATGTCCAATCCCCTCTTGAACACCTCCAGGGATGGTGACTCCACCACCTCCCTGGGCAGCACATTCCAGTGGTGAATGACTTTCTCTGGGAAGAACTTTCTCCTCACCTCAAGCCACCTTGCCTGGAAAGCTCAGACTTAACTCAGTGGTAGCACTTTCCACTTGAACATGGCCTAGACTGCATTAGGGCCTGAGTTCCGCCCCACACTCAAGAACTGCCAAGGAAAAACAGCACTTTGTTTTGCATGCAGGTACTAAAAGAAAAGCATTGCTTTTTCTGATGGCAGGCCTGCACATTGAAGCCACTCCTTCCCACCAGTCAGGTGATATCTGCCACTGCCATGTGAAGAGAAGCATAAAATCCTTTCATGAGATTAAATAGCACCTATCTGTAGGTAGCATTATGTTTATTAGATTTTGCTCAGTTAATACATTTCCCTCTGTCTTTCCTGCTCCTTACTGTGGAGTGGAAAATGTGCTGATTCAACCCCCATTCAGTTAATGGTTGTTACATTCACTGGTATTATAATTGGCCAAATAATTAAGTTTTATGCTCGCCAGAGAATTACAACAGGGCAAAAAATCACCTTAAAATTTAACTTTAAAGATGCAAGGAAACAGCTGTGAAATGAGGGTGCTTTTTAAGTGATGCAACCTACCTGCTGCAACAGCTAGTCCTCCTAAAACATGGTAAATTAAGAGCTGACAGGCAAATAAGAGGCTGAAATGCATAGCTGCTTCAAGACTGTTGTAGCAAGTCCGGGGAGGCCACAAAGATGATCAGAGGGATGGAGAACCTTCCCTGTGGGGACAGCCTGCAAGAGTTGGGGCTGCTCAGCCTGGAGAAGAGAAGGCTCCAGGGAGACCTTAGAGCACCCTTACAGTACCTGAAGGTGGGGTACAGGAAAGCTGGGCAGGGACTTTTTCAAGGACTTGCAGTGATAGAATGAGGGGGAATGGATTGAAACTGGAAGGAGGTAGATTTAGACTGGTTATTAAGAAGAAATTCTTGACAGTGGGGGCGGTGAGACGCTGGAACAGGTTACCCAGGGAGGTTGTGGATGCCTCCTTCCTGACAGGGTGCAAGGTCAGGTTGGACCTTGAGCAACCTGGACTATGGAGAGGTGTCCCTGCCTATGCTGAGGAGGTGGAACTAGATGATCTTTACGGTCCCTTCCAACCCAACCCATTCTATGACTTCTGAAAGCCAGGGGGATTGGACAGTCTCAGTGTGCCAGGCAAGGAGGGTAGCAGAGTGTCTCCCCACACTGCAGCTTTGTGTAGGGAACTTAACACCGGAGAATTTAAAAGCAACTTGCTCAATAATGGATTCAATACCTGGGCCAAGGGTGGTAGTGGAACACCAGAAGAGACAGACTCTTTGACCTCCTGCCCAGTGCTTTTTGCCAGGTCTCAGCTCCTGGCTGTTACTCAAAGAGACTCCACCAAGAGAGAGATCTTCATGAGTTGCCAGGGGTTAGAGCTCGGTAAACAATAAACGGTCCTTGTAATATTGAGGTCATTGAGGGAAGTCTGTGCATCTGAACTTTTTTGTTACCTGGGTGATAGAAATGGATTAGCTTGAGGATTTAGGAGCCCTGGCATATTTCATTCTCTTTTGCAGCCCGTGTGGAATAAATGCAGTGATGTGTGTATTGTCCAGGTCTGATTTTAGTTTCAAATGTTAGGGTGCTGCTGTCCAAATGACATCTGAAAATGGATTTGTGAAAAGAGAGCTAGAAAGCTATCTGATGATTCAATGAAGGCATCCTCTCAAGGTATCTTAGACACTTAGTGATAGTGGCTGAAGGACATAAAATGTCTAAGTATGTCACACTCCTAATCGAGTTCTGGTTAAAGTTTGATTCTGCATGAAAGGGATTGGATTGGAGGGGCCTCAGGTTTCCTCAAGTAGTTTATTTGGCCTTGTTAAATTATCATCCTGATTTTTCTCAGGCTTACCAGAGGTAAAACTAGGTAATTTGGAGGTATCAAGAAGGGGGGGAAAAAATGGTCTAGGGTGTTTATCTGGTGTAAATTGTATAATTAACAGGATTTGTGGCTTCCTCTGTCAGCTTTGCTACCCGTTTTCCATTAGTTTCAACAGAGGAGTGTGAGTAGCAGGTTGGCCTTGATGATCTTTGAGGTCTCTTCCAATCTTGGTGATTCTCTGAGTGAGTGAGATACTGGAACAGGCTGCCCAGGAAGGTTGTGGATGCTCCCTTCCTGGAAGCGTTCAAGGCCAGGCTGGACAAGGCGATGAGCAATCCAGTCCAGTGAAAGATGTCCCTCCCCATGGCAGCAAGGTTGGAATTGAATAAGGCCCCTTCCAACCCAAACCATTCTATGATTCTAACTAGGAGAAACCGTTCTGTGATTCTAACTAGGAGAAACCATTCTATGATTCTAACTAGGAGAACACTTTGCTACTTGAAGGAACAAAAAAGGAGGAAAACCCCTAAGCCAGCAGCACCATACTTTGGAGCAGGGCCATGAAAAAGCAATAATAATCAAGGAAGGGGTTAAATGAAACCGTTTGTTCCTCTCCATTTCTGCAGCATGGTGGGTGAGGCACATTCTTTTGTTTGCTCAGTACAGGCAGCAAATATTTTGCTTATCTATACTGCTGTCTGGGTGGAGGGGGAGGAAGAAAAGATAAAAAGGAAGAAAAAAACAACCTGGATGGTGTGATATTCAACTTTGTGACTCTATCTGCCAAATACTTTAGGTTAGATGTGCTACCTAATAATTCACAGGCTTGTATTGCCTGTTCCTTGAAAATAATTCAAGCTTTGTTGTATTGGGTGTAACAGCTGTAATAATAGAGTCCCTTCAAACAGCTCAATTGGAGATGATGACCGTGATTAAGTGAATGCAATAGAAGAGATGAAGTGACTTACCAAAGATAGTCACATCAGTGAGAGACACCGGGTCTCCTGGCTCTCTGCCACCAGCATTGCTTCCCAGGCACCATGCAGTAAATGTCAGTCATGCAGGCAGGGGTGATGGATGGTATAAATTAAATGGCTGTAAGAAAGGAATTTTCATGCTGAATTTGCATAATCTTGACTACCAAAAAAAAAAAATTATGGAGAACAAAATGGGGCATCACAGATTCGGGATCAGAGGCTGTAGAGTGAGAAGATTTGGTTAAGCTCACTGAGCCTGGCTTCCTGAACACAAGACACTCACTTCTTCATGCATGGAGCCCAGGACTGAGTTTTAAGTTAGCTTTCACTTTAGCCTGGAGAAGAGGAGGCTCAGAGGAGACCTTATTGCTCTCTACAACTACCTGAAGGGAGGTTGTAGCCAGGTGGGGCTTGGTCTCTTCTCCCAGGCATCGAGCACCAGAACAAGAGGACACAGTCTCAAGCTGCACCAAGGGAGGTTTAGCCTGGATGTTAGGAGGAAGTTCTTCATAGAAAGAGAGATTGGCCATTGGAATGTGCTGCCCAGGGAGGTGGTGGAGTCACCATCACTGGAGGTGTTTAGGAAGAGACTGGATGGGGTGCTTGGTGCCATGGTTTAGTTGTTTAGATGGTGTTGGGTGATAAGTTGGACTCAATGATCTCAAAGGTCTTTTCCAACCTGGTTAATTCTAATTCTAATTCTAATTCTAATTCTATTTCTAATTCTAATTCTAATTTCTAATTCTAATTCTAATTCTTGTTTCTATTTCTAATTCTAATTCTAAATTCTAATTCTAACTCTAGTTTCTGTTTCTAATTCTAATTCTAATTCTAATTTCTAATTCTATTTCTAATTCTAATTTCTAATTTCTAATTCTAATTCTAATTCTAATTCTAATTCTAATTCTAATTCTAATTCTAATTCTAATTCTAATTTCTATTTCTAATCTTAATTCTAATTTCTAATTCTAATTACTATTTCTAATTCTAGTTCCAATTCCAATTTCTAATTCCAATTCCAATTTCTATTTCTAATTCTAATTCTAATTCTAATTCTAATTCTAATTCTAATTCTAATTCTAATTCTAATTCTAATTCTAATTCTAATTTCTAATTCTAATTCTAATTCTAATTCTAATTCTAATTCTAATTCTTCTAATTCTAATTCTTCTAATTCTCATTCTAATTAAAATCCTAATTCTAATTCTAACTTGTGCTCAGTTTTCAACTTTCTCCCAGTCACACAATTAGTGAGCTTTTCATTTGGACCAAAGCAGAATCTGTGTAATTTCCTAGAAAGAGACCCAGATCTACAGAATCACCATATGGCAGGGCTTGGAAGGGACTGCTGGAGATTGAGTCCAACCCTCTTTGCCAAGGCAGGTTCACCTCAAAGAAGTTCACACAGGAATATGTCCAGGTGGGTTTTGAATGTTTCCAGAGATGGAAACTCCCCCTCTGTGGGCAGCCTGTTTCAGTGCTCTGTCACCCTTAAATTAAAGGAGTTCCTCCTCATGTCGACACTAAGTCCCTTCCAACCCAAACCATTCTATGAGTCTATGAATCTCTTTTGTGATATAGGCTTTTCTGTTAAGGAAGGTGATTCATCTGCAAGCCAAGAGCTTCCACATGGATGGTGAAATGCTCTTTAGCTTTACAAGTCCTGGATAAATTGCAAGTTAATGCCTTGCTCTCATTGTGCCTTGGAGCAAAATCCTGAGTGCACCTCTATCAGTGTCCTGTCCCATGGCAACAGATAAGGCTTGTGTATTTTCTGGGATTGCTCACCTCCAGAGGCACTTGGAGCATTTTGCCTTTGTTGCTGATGGTCAGGCTGAGTTGTAGGAACCCAGTGAGGAAATGGAAGTCAGATTTGGAGTGAGATACTATCACAGTGGTACACCCTCAGGTCACCTGATGAAATTGTTAAGAGCTCTTGCATCAACAGCAGTGTTTAATGAGTGAGGAGGCAGCCACACTGGGTATTGATTAACTCTTGTATCTGGCTTGTATTGAATCTTCAGGGTCTGTAGATGAAATCCTGACCTCAGGAAAGATGGAGGCATTTTTGCCTAACAGAGGAAAAATGTCCAACCCTGCATACTAATCAGTGCAGCAATTGGCCCCCAACGTCTACATCCTCCTGCAAGACCCAGAGCTGAAAAATTACAATGCTGTGCTAATCCTGTCATTAACTGCACAGAGCTTCAGTGGCCATCTTACACTTAGAAGTGGTCCAGGCATTGCCAGGTTGACAGGAACTGGTTGGGGAGCCTGTGAAAAGCACCTACCACAGCTCTCCCTTGCTCTCTGCACAACACTGTTTCCAAAGCAGCATGCCTACCGTGTTCCAGCAAAATCCTTTCTCACTCTCCCCCTTTGTATGAAAAGCCCTGAAAAGTTCCTCTTAGGAACTCAACTTTTTACCTTTTGAGATGTTATTCAATTTAATTATTATTATTCTTCAGTTAAATACAAGTAATATGTAATCTCTCGACACTAAGAGGCGGGGAGTGAGGGGGGAAAAAAGGTACTCCAGCTGCCTGAAAAGACTGAGAAAGGAGTGAAAAGAACTGAAACTGTTTCCTTGAATTAAATTCATGGCAATGGATCCTTGTGCATACTATCATGGGTAACATAATGCAAATTGCCAAGGCTGACAAAGCTGCTGCAGAGCCAGAAGCTTTTTCCTTTCAATCCTCCAGCGGAATGGAGATTGATCTCAACTCCCAGCTTAATAGTTAAACAGATTTTTGCCAATCTTTGTTCCTTATCAAATCAAAGTGAAACCGACACATTCCTGCCTAATAATGTAGAAATGCAAATTTCTGTGAAATTGAAACCTAACCAAATGAGCTGCTCCTAAATGGATACATAACACCAAGCAAATATGTAAGGAAACAAAAGCATTAATTGATTTGGCTTCTCGCTGTAATGAAACCGTGCGCAGGGATTAACGGCTCCTTTCTGAAAGGCTGAACTCTGACACGATGTTTACATTGCCATACATTTTTAATGATCACACAGTTTGCCATTTGAATAAAACAGCACCATATGCTGGGGCTGTATTAAAGACTGCAAACACTGAGCACTAAATATGGAATAAATCATCCTGTAAAGATCGTTAATATCGGCGAGGCCTTCTGCGACGTCACAGCGGCTCGGTTTCAGCGTGCCAAGACTTTGCTACACTGAAATTCCGCCTTGTATTCACTGTGAAATGAAAAGTGTCTAACAGAAGCTCGGGAAAAAGCACAGGCTGGACATGCCTTCATGTACTCAGCACTGGTGAAGCCACACCTGGAGTACTGTGTCCAGTTCTGGGCCCCCTCAGTTTAGGAAAGAGGTCGAGTTGCTGGAATGTGTCCAGAGAAGAGCAACAAAGCTGGGGAGGGGTTGGAGCACAGCCTTATGAGGAGAGGCTGAGGGAGCTGGGGTTGCTTAGCCTGGAGAAGAGGAGGCTCAGGGGTGACCTCATTGCTCTCTACAACTACCTGAAGGGAGGTTGTAGCCAAGAGGGGTTTGGTCTCTTCTCCCAGGCAACCAGCACCAAAACAAGAGGACACAGTCTCAAGCTGTGCCAGGGGAGGTTTAGGCCAGATGTTAGGAAGAAGTTCATCATAGAAAGAGAGATTGCCCATTGGAATGTGCTGCCCAGGGAGGTGGTGGAGTCACCATCACTGGAGGTGTTCAAGAGGGGATTGGACATGGCACTTGGTGCCATGGTCTAGTCATGAGGTCTGTGGTGACAGGTTGGACTTGATGATCTTTGAGGTCTCTTCCAACCTTGGTGATACTGTGATCTCCAGGGAGGGGGTATCCACAGTCTCCCTAGATAACCTTGTTCCAGTGTCTCACCACCCTCACTGTAAAGTATTTCTTCTTAATATCCAGGCTAAATCTCTCCTCTTCCAGCTTCTATCCTTCCCCTCTAGTCCTGTCCCTACAAGTTCTTGTAAAATGTCCTTCCTCAGCTTTCTTTTAGGTCCCCTTCAGGTACTGGAAGGCCACTCTAAGGTCTCCCTGAAGCCTGCTCTTCCCCAGTCCAGAAGGAAGTATCACAGTATCACAGTATCACCAAGGTTGGAAGAGACCTCGAAGATCATCGAGTCCAACCTGTAACCACAAACCTCACGACTAGACCATGGCACCAAGTGCCACATCCAATCCCCTCTTGAATGCCAAGGAAATAGTAAATAGCAGAATATAGATGTTTCAATGTCTAGATATCCTTTGAAGTCCAGAAGGAAGTCTGACTCTGTTCATCCTCTTCTGAAACTGCCAAGCAGACCTTGACACCAAATATGTCTTTGAAAGGAATGACATTTAACCAAAAGCTTGATCTGCAATGGGACACTATCTAAATCCTATAATGGAAGTAATTTACCAGATTGGTTTGGAGGCATATTAAGGCAATACAGGAGCCATGGTCTGCATCGTTGATAATGTTATCCATGCACTTGCTAGTCCATTAGCAAAGTGATTCATCTGAGAGCTGCAGAAGGGCCAGACCACTCTCCTAAACATACAAATATCTAGACAAAATAGATCACAGAAGCAACTAAGCAGCTGTTCTCTTTCCTGCCATACCTGCTGCTGGCATATGATGGAGCAAATAGTCATTAGGGTTCCTGCTTTTAACAAGATTGCATGTGCCTCTTTTGAAAAATGTCTTTGGAAATGGATGTGTTTTCCTAGCAGATATTACATGTAGCTGCAGTTCCCCAGCTTGCTGTTCAGTTGAGGACAAATCTCAAACAAAATATGCAGCTGCAAACTACTGAACTTAACCTGGCATTAGGCAGCATTAGAAAGGCATGCTCTGATAACTCCAGCAAGCTGAGGAGGTTATTGGAGGGTGTGTATCCTTTGTCTCATACAATCACTGAGATTATTTCTTGCTATCTTTTCCTTGTCCTCCCCACCCAGAACCAGGCTGCAGCTGTGGAAACACCAGCTGCGTTGGCAGGGGCAGCCACAGCCTCGGGCTCAGGACTGCTGCAAGCGGAGGGTGGAATGGGTCCTGCCCAGGGAGGCTGAGGTTGGATATCAGGAAACATTTGTGTCCTGAAAGAGTGGTCAGGCATTGGAACAGACTGCCCAGGGAGGTGGTGGAGTCATCATCCCTGGAAAGTGCTCAAGAAATGTGTGAACATTAGGGCACATGGTTCAATGGCTGTGGTAGTATAAGGCTGATGGTTGGATTTGATCATCTTAAATTTCTTTTCCAACCTTAATGATTCTGGGATTCTGTCACCACTTTCACTACTGGTTATGAGGTCAGTGCACAATTCAGCTGTGGTTCAGGGCTAAGGGAGCCAACAGACAGGCTGGAAAAGACCTGCCATATGAGGAAAGGCGGAGAGAACTGGGTTTGTTCAGCCTTGAGAAGAGAAGGCTTAGAGGAGACCTTATTGCCATGGACCAAGTACAGCAAGGATGGCTACCTACCAGGTGGATGGAGACTCCCTTTTTACAAGGAGTCACATGGCAAAGAAAAGGTGCAATGGGTACAAGTTAGTCCTGGGGAGATTCTTAGTGGAATCCAGAAGAAAATGCTTCACCATGAGAATAGTGACACATTGGAATAATCATAGAATCATAGAATCAACAAGGTTGGAAAAGACCTCAAAGATCATCAAGTCCAACCTGTCACCCAACACCTCATGACTACTAAACCATGGCACCAAGTGCCACATCCAATCCCCTCTTGAACACCTCCAGGGATGGTGACTCCACCACCTCCCTGGGCAGCACATTCCAATGGCTAACAACTCTCTCTGGGAAGAACTTTCTTCTCACCTCCAGCCTAAACCTCCCCTGGCACAGCTTGAGACTGTGTCCTCTTGTTGTGGTGCTGATTGTCTGGGAGAAGAGACCAGTCCTCTCCTGGATACAATCACCCTTCAGGTAGTTGTAGACAGCAAGAAGGTCTCCCCTGAGCCTCCTCTTCTGCAGGCTAAGCAACCCCAGCTCCCTCAGCCTCTCCTCACAGGGCTGTGCTCCAGACCCCTCCCCAGCTTTGTTGCCCTTCTCTGGACATGTCCAAGTGTCTCGATGTCCTTCCTAAACTGAGGGGCTCAGAACTGAACACAGGACTCAAGGTGTGGCCTAACCAGTGCTGAGTACAGGGCACAATGACTTCTCTGCTCCTGCTGGCTGTACTACTCTTGATGCAAGCCAGGATGCCATTGGCCTTCTTGGCCACCTGGGCACACTGCTGGCTCATGTTCAGGTGGCTGTCAACCAGCACCCTGGGGTCCCTTTCTGTTTGGCAGCTCTCCAGCCACTCTGACCCCAGCCTGTAGCTCTGCATGGGGTTGCTGTGCCCAAAGTGCAGCACCTGGCACTTGGACTTGTCTCCCAAGGAAAGTAGTAGATTCCTCTATATTGGAATTTTAAAACTCAACAGGGTGCTGGGCAATCTCATTCCAGCTATGCCATCACCTAGAAGGGCTGGACCAGATGATCCTTGGGGTCTCTTTCATCCTGGCATTCTGTGATTCCCTGTCAGTGCAATAGGAATCTGTGTGTAATGAGATAAAATGGGTGCAGTCTGTTCAGAGTGTGAGGTTTTGCAAAGGTATAATCAGGAAGGAGAACATTTCATCAGCTTGAGTATAACATAAAACTCCACTTCAAATACATATAAATAACAATGCTGAAATAATCCCTGAAGTGTCTGTAATTTATTGAGTCCTCCCTGAGTATCACCATCACTATGGGCAGGGAGAGATAAGTGGATTAGTTCTGGATAGGAGCATCTGAACTTATACTTCACTGCTCAACTGAATTGGAGTCTATCACCCTGCTGTAGAGCTCAGCTCGCTCAGTTTTGCTACAGTTTAACCTGCCCAAGATATTTTCAGTGAAAAACAACTTGGGGGGTGGATACAGATGTTCTTTATTTGATAGAGAGGGAGAAACCCTTTTTATCTCCTATAAATATTGTAGCTGTTCATTGCTATTTGTTTCTAACAACCAAGAAACACTGCTTAATTTGGCATGGCCAGCCTGCTGACTCTCCCATGAGTTGGTTTTGTTCTGCCTGTCTCTGTTCATCTGCATGCCCCCAGTAACTCTGACATGTGTTCCAGCACTGCAGGCAGATTTGTTTGCTGCTTTTCACTAAACAAAGCAGGTGACAAGCTGCCTCCATCAGCATTGTTCTCTAGCAGGATTAAATGCAGGTATAAGGCTGACTTGATGTCCTGCATTGCTTGATAGCCAGTTTCTACCAACCAGTAGATAGTGTTGGATGATAGTTGGATGATAGTTGGATGATACTACCAGTAGATAGTTTTGGACTCTAGTTGGACTCTGATCTTGAAGTTCTTTTCCATTCCATTCCATTCCATTCCATTCCATTCCATTCCATTCCATTCCATTCCATTCCATTCCATTCCATTCCATTCCATTCCATTCCATTCCATTCCATTCTATTCTATTCTATTCTATTCTATTCTATTCTATTCTATTCTATTCTATTCTATTCTATTCCATTCTACACCTTGAGTCCTGTGTCCATCCAGTCTCTTCCTAAACACCTCCAGTGATAGTGACTCCACCACCTCCCTGGGCAGCACATTCCAATGGCCAGTCTCTCTTTCTATGAAGAACTTCTTCCTAACCTCCAGCCTAAACCTTCCCTGGTGCAGCTTGAGACTGTGTCCTCTTGTTCTGGTGCTGGTTGCCTGGGAGAAGAGACCAGCCCCCTCCTGGCTACAACCTCCCTTCAGGTAGTTGTCGAGAGCAATGAGGTCACCCCTGAGCCTCCTCTTCTCCAGGCTAAGCAACCCCAGCTCCCTCAGCCTCTCCTCATAGGGCTTGTGTTCCAAACCCCTCACCAACTTTGTTGCCCTTCTCTGGACATGTTCCAGCAAGTCAACATCCTTCCTAAACTGAGGGGCCCAGAACTGGACACAGGACTCAAGATGTGGCCTAACCAGTACAGGGGAAGTACTGAGAGAACCCAGTCATTTCATTTTCTGTGTCCTGAAACATTTTTTATGGAAATAAAGAACAATAGCAGTTGGAAGAGACCTCTGGAGATCATCCAGTCCAAAGTCCCTTACAAAGCATGATCACCAAGGGCAGGCCATGCAGGAAATTGTCCAGGTGGGGTTGGAAAGTCTCCAGAGAAGGAGACTCCACAACCTCTCTGGACAGCCTGCCCCAGGGCTCCAGCACCCTCACAGCAAAAAAGTTTCTCCTCATGCTGAGGTGGAACATCCTGTGATGCAGTTTGTACCCATTGTCCCTTGTCCTGTCACTGGGCACCACTGAAAAGAGACTGGTCCCATCTTTTTGACACCCACCCTTAAGACATTTATAAACAGTATCAGATCACAGATTCACAGATTGCATTGGTTGGAAGGGACCCTCAAAGCTCATCTTGTCTACCCCCCATGCAGATCCTTCTTAGTCTTCTCCAAGCTAAAAAGCCCCAGGTGTCTCAGACTTTGTTATCAGACAGATGTTCCAGTCCCTTCATCATCCTCCTAGCCTTCTGTTGGACTCTCTCCCTGTCCCTCTTGAGCAGGGCAGGCAAAAAATGGGCACAATACTCCAGATGAGGCCTCACTAAGGCAGTGTAAAGGTGCAGGAGAACTTCTCTTGACCTTGGCCCTGTTGGCCACAAGGGCACATTGCTGTCTCTTGGATGACTTACCACTCATCAGGACTCCAAGGTCCTTCTCCATGGAGCTGCTTTACAGCAGGTCAACATCTAACCTCTTCCCTTGCAGCACAGAAGATGCTGCCATGTGTTGAACAGAAACCAGTAAAACCATGAAGCAAATTTTTTGTCCCCCTGAAACAAAGATGTTGTGGTGTTTTTGTTTTGTTTTGTGGTTTTAGGGGGGGGAGGGTGTTGTTTGGCTGGTTGTTTTTAGTTTGGTTTTGTTGGGTTTTGTTGGGTTTTGTGTGGCTTTTTGTGGGTTAGTTGTTTTGTGTCAATATATTGTCTTGAAAAAGCAAGCAGTTGTTCAGGTCAGACAGTGTCTAATGCAACTGTAAGGCTCAAACTGTGATTTCTTCGCACTGGAGAGGAGTAGTTCCTTGTGGTAGTCTTAGATGCAACAAAATGTGAATGAAACTGGGCAAAGAGTTTGGAATCTGTCCCTTCCCTTTGCATGGCTGGACAAAACCAACTCAAGAAATGCAGGGGTTACAACTAAATTCTTAACTTGTTGCTCCTTCCAGCCACAACAATGGCATTTGGGACTATTCTGAATGCTTTCAGGGGTCAGTGGACATAAGCAACCCCAAATCATGGTATCATAATATCATAGTATCATAGTATCAGTCAGGGTTGGAAGGGACCACAAGGATCATCTAGTTCCAACCCCCTGCCATGGGCAGGGACACCCCACACTAGATCAGGCTGGACAGAGCCTCATCCAGCCTGCTCTTAAACACCTTCAGGGATGGGGCCTCAGCCAGCTCCCTGGACAACCCATTCCAGGGCTTCACCACTCTCATGGGGAAGAGCTTCTTCCTCACTTCCAGCCTGAATCTCCCCACCTCCAGCTTCATTCCATTCCCCCTAGTCCTATCACTACCTGAAATCTTGAGAAGTCCCTCCCCAGCCTTCTTGTAGCCCCCTTCAGATACTGGAAGCCCACAATGAGGTCACCTGGGAGCCTTCTCTTCTCCAGACTGAACAGCCCCAACTCCTTCAGTCTGTCCTCACAGGAGAGGTGCTCCAGCCCTCTGCTCATCCTCGTGGCCCTTCTCTGGACACCTTCCAGCGCCTCCAGATCCCTCTTGTAATAGGGGCTCCAGAACTGGCAGTACTCCAGGTGAGGTTTTCTGAAAACTTTACCAGAACTTCTTAGCTTGCATAATTGAGTTAGAAACCTTGCAAGAACAGGCTTGTTTTCTGACAGCATCTAGCACACACCACATCTCCTACATGCCTGCACTTTCCAAAATGTTAACCTCCAATTACTGAGAATAAAAGTCAACAACATTTGCCATCATGCATAATACTTGCTCTGGTCAGATGTGACATTCATGCTGTCTTTATAAATGGCATCACCAGAGCACAGGCATGGAATGAAGAGTTGAAATGCAATAACCTTTCATGCTTCTCGAGTTAATATTCTGTGTGGTACATAAAGCCAGCTTTCAGGTGACAGGTTTTAATCAACTGATCAATGATCTGGTGCCCCCAGCATAAGAAGGACATTGAACTACTGGAGCGGGTCCAGAGGAGGACCATGAAGGAGATCAAAGGCTGGAGCACATCCCATAGAGGCACAGGATGACAAATTGGGGCAGTTCAACCTGGAGAAGAGAAGGCTCTGGGGAGACCTTAAAGAAGCCTTCCAGCACCTGAAGGGGGCTACAGGAGAACTGGGGAGGGACTTTTACAAGGGCTTGGACTGATAGGATGAGGAAAAATGGATTGAAGCTGGGACAGGGGAGATTTAGACTGGATTGTAGGAAAAAATTCTTTACAATAAGGGTAGTGACACAGGAACAGGTTTCCCATGGAGGTGGTGGATGCCCTCTCCTTGTTGAAGGCAGGCCTGGATGAGGCATTGAGCAATCTGGTCTAGTGTAAGATGTCCCTGCCCTTGGCAGTGGGGTTGGATGTAGATGATCTTTGAGGTCCCTTCCAACCTCAGTCTCTCCCCAGCTTTCCTTCAGGTCCCCTTCAAATATTGAAATGTGCTGCCCAGGGAGGTGGTGGAGTCACCGTCCCTGGAGGTGTTCAAGAGGGCATTGGATGTGGCACTTGGAGCCATGGTTTAGTTAGTCATGAGGTGTTGGGTGACAGGTTGGACTTGATGATCTCTGAGGTCTTTTCCAACCTTATTGATTCTATGATTCTAGGTTTCTATGATTCTAAGTTTCTATGATTCTAAGTTTCTATGATTCTGCTGTAAGGTCTCCCTGCACCTCACCCTTCTCCATGCTGAACAGATTCACCTCCCTCAGCCTGTCATTGTAGGAGTGGTGCATCTTTGTGGCCCTCCTCTCAACCTGCTTCAGCAAGCCCCTGTCTTTCCTTTTTTTGAGGACTCCAGAGCTGGACACAGTATTCCAGGTGAGGTCTTATCAGAGCAGAGTAAGTTTGTTCCATCATCTGCATTTACTGAGGCCAAGATGCTGGTGGTTTCACTGGGGGTGGTGGAGGTGGAGCCTCTTTACAACGAGTTACACAGAAAATATGTGCCTAGGGATTACTTGCTTTGGTTTATGTGGATTGCATGTGTGCTGTGCTGGTCCCTCACAACACAGAGTGATGATGGGGTTTGGGATTTCTGAGCTGTGGGTTTAGAGTGCAGAGACCACAGGGCAGGAGGCTGGTGCAAGTCAGGAGATCAGACAAAACAATCCTTAGGGGCAAAAGATAAAGAAAGGATCTGAAAACTTGGTGTGGGTTTTTTTTTCAGCTCACTCTTAAAATCTTAATTTTATGAGAACTAAGAAGATTTTCCACAGAGAAAGGGGGTAGATAACTTGAAAATAAAAAGGGAAGTATTGTTGTTTCTACCAAGTGTGGGTTTTTTTTCCTCTCCTTGATGGTAGTTTAATCCACTGAGAGAGCTGAAGTTTGCAGTGACTTCTCAGTTTGCTCAGGAAATGAGCAAATAAGATATTCCCTGTGCTGGGCCTGCAAGAGCTACTGACTAGCCTGGGAGTTATTTTTGTTGCATAAGAGGAAGCATTCCTTCACAGAAGGCTGTTTTGTCAATCCTTTTAGCGTCCACCTAGGTGACTGGAGTTTGGTGTGAAAGGTCATCGATACATTTGCAGACGACACCAAGCTGGGGGCAGGAGTTGATCTGCTGGAGGGCAGAGAGGCTTTGCAGAGGGACCTCGACAGGCTGGACAGATGGGCAGAGGCCAAGGGCAGGAGATTGAACACACCCAAGTGCCGGGTTCTGCACATTGGCCACAGCAACCCCAGGCAGCGCTACAGGCTGGGGTCAGAGTGGCTGGAGAGTGGCCAGGCAGAGAGGGCCCTGGGGGTGCTGGTTGATGGTAGGCTGAACATGAGCCTGCAGTGTGCCCAGGCAGCCAAGAGGGCCAATGGCATCCTGGCCTGCATCAGGAACAGTGTGGCCAGCAGGAGCAGGGAGGTCATTCTGCCCCTGTATACTGCACTGGTTAGGCCACACCTTGAGTCCTGTGTCCAGTTCTGGGCCCCTCAGTTTAGGAAGGATGTTGACTTGCTGGAGCGTGTCCAGAGAAGGGCAACAAAGTTGGTGAGGGGTTTGGAACACAAGCCCTACGAGGAGAGGCTGAGGGAGCTGGGGTTGCTTAGCCTGGAGAAGAGGAGACTGAGGGGTGACCTTATTGCTCTCTACAACTACCTGAAGGGAGGTTGTAGCCAGGCTGAGGTTGGCCTCTTCTCCCAGGCATCCAGCACCAGAACAAGAGGACACAGTCTCAGGCTGCACCAGGGGAGGTTTAGGCTGGATGTTAGGAAGAAGTTCTACACAGAGAGAGTGATTGCCCATTGGAATGTGCTGCCCAGGGAGGTGGTGGAGTCACCATCATTGGAGGTGTTCAGGAGGAGACTTGCTGGGGTGCTTGGTGCCATGATCTAGTTGTTTGGGTGGGTTGGATTGGTTGATGGGTTGGACGTGATGATCTTGAAGGTGTCTTCCAACCTGGTGTATTGTATTGTATTGTATTGTATTGTCAGATTGAGGTTTGCCAGCTGAGGCAAGTCAGAAGAACTTGCACCTTTCCTAAAGGACATGTAAAGGAAGTAGAAGATGACTGCACTGCTTAAAATCTTCATTGATTTTACCAGACTGGCTATTTTTTTCCCCCTCTGTTTAAAGATAAGTGTAATGTGTGGAAAGCAACAAAGGGAGCAGAGTGATAAGCAGGCATTTTTGCAAGCTGGACTCTTTTATTCCCTCTGGTGACAAGAGCACTGAGCAATACTATTTACAATATTATAATGGGCCTTCCAGTGTTATCTTAAAGACCTTTTAGGGATGAAAGCAAATATGCTGGAGGAAAAGTACCACAATTGCCAAACAGGAAACACATGCCTTGACATTGCAGAGAAGCATTTGCCTTTCTGGTTTTTGTTAGAGGAATTAAGTATCCCAGGTGTCTCGTGGCCACAGCATTAGATTTAAGACACGAATTCTCAGCTCTTGATCACACGATCTAGTGTATATAGTTCCCACTTCACAGAATCACAGGATGGTAGGGGACACCTTCCACTAGACCAGGTTGCCTCAAGGTCCTATCCAATCTGGCCTTTAACACCTCCAGGGAGGGTACATCTGCAACCTCCCTGGGCAACCTCTTCCACTGCCTCCTCACCCTCACTCTAAAGAATGTCTTATAGAATAGACCTAACCAGGTTGGAAAATACCTTTGAGATCATCAAGTCCAACCTATCATCCAACATCATCTCATCAACTAAACCATGGTCAAGCACCCCATCAAGTCTCTTCCTAAACACCTCCAGTGATGGTGACTCCACCACCTCCCTGGGCAGCACATTCCAATGGCCAATCACTCTTTCTGGGAAGAACTTCTTCCTAGCATCCAGCCTGAACCTGTCCTGACACAGTTTGAGACTGTGTCCTCTTGTTCTGGTGCTGGTTGCCTGGGAGAAGAGACCAACCCCCTCCTGGCTACAGCCTCCCTTCAGGTAGTTGTAGACAGCAAGAAGGTCTCCCCTGAGCCTCCTCTTCTCCAGGCTAAGCAACCCCAGCTCCCTCAGCCTCTCCTCACAGGGCTTGTGCTCCAAACCCCTCACCACCTTAATATCTTCTTAATATCCAGCCAGACTCTACCCTCCTCAAGCTTCAATCCATTTCCTCTTGTTCTATCATGCAAGCCCTTGTAGAAAGTCCCCCCCCAGCTTTCCTTTAGGTCCCCTTCAGGTACTGAAAGGCCTGGTCACCCTGAAGCCTTCTCTTTTCCTGGTTGAACAGCCCCAGCTCTCTCAGCCTGTCTCCATAGGAGAGGTGCTCCAGCCCTCTGCTTATCTTTGCAGCCTCCTCTGGACCTGCTGCAGCTGACCCATGTCCTTCCTGTGCTGGGTGCCCCAGAACTGGACACAGTACTCCAGATGGGGTGCCACCAGAGCAGAGTAGAGAGGCAGAACTACCTCTCTTGTCCTGCTGGTCATGTTTCTTTTGATGCAGCCCAGGACATGATTGTCTTCTGGGCTGCCAGCAGCCATTACTGGCTCACATGGAGTTTCTCATCAGCTGACATCCCCAAGTCCTTCTTCTCAAATGTAGGACCAGTAATGCAAAGAAGTCTTACATTCAGGCATGACCTGGAAAAAAGAACAAATAAACCTTTTCCTGGGATTTGGAATTGTGTAAGAAAATCGTAAGGTCCTTTGAGGGGTCTGCAGTGATGCAGAAAGGAGTAACAGAAGTGAAATCTGCAGGAAGGAGGAACAGAAGTGAAATCTCTGAAGATACCTGAACAGAAAATTGCTATGAGAACTGGTGGGTAGGATCCTGAGGGTACATCTGTACCACTAAACAAACGTACATAGGGAGGGAGATCTTGGGCTCTCCTTGTCTCTGCTGCTTGCTGAGCTGGCTCAGCTCCTGGCTCACCTTCAAAGTATTCCAAATATTTATTTCCAAGACAAAGCTGCTACAGAAAGGGCAGCTTGCTGGCCCTGGGGCCCAAGGCTGGCTCTTGGCTAGCTTTTATTTAGTTGCATTAACATAACCCAATTGACCAGTGCACTCAGTTATGTCCTCATATTTATCCCTGGCCAAGGAAGCACTTCAATTCCATCTTAGCTTTAGGCACAGGGTTCAGTCACAGAATCACAGGATGGTAGGGGTTGGATGGCACCTCTGGAGATGGAGTCCAACACTCCTGCCAAGGCAGTTTCCTGTAGAGAAGAAAGTCACACAGGAACGCATTCAGGCAGGTTTTGAATGTCTCCAGAAAAGGAGACTCCAGCACCTCTCTGGGCAGCCTGCTCCAGGGCTCCACCACCCTTAAATTAAAGAAGTTCCTCCTCATGTTTAGATTGAACTTCTTATGTTCAAGTTTGTACCCATTACCCCTTGTCCTGCCACTGGGCACCACTGCAAAAAGACTGGTCCCATCCTCCTGCCACCCACCCTTGAATTATTGATAAGCACCGATGAGATCCCCCCTCAGTCTTCTCTTTTCCAAGCTAAAAAGCCCAAATTCTCTCAGTTTTCTTCGTAAGAGTGATGCTGCAGTCCCCTCAGCATCTTTGCAGCCCTTTGCTGTAACCTCTCCAGCAAGTTTCTGTCCTTCTTGAACCAAGGAGGCCAGAACTGGACTCCTGAAACATTTTGCATGCATGGTAAAAATCTGTTCATATAATCTGGAATTGTTCAATGTACCTTTGAGGTGCTACCGAAGTTATGATTTTCCTTTAATGAAAGCTGGACCCAGGGGTCCTTAAACACAGCTAAAAGAAAGCAGATGTTATTTTAATAAACAAAGATCATTGTTTACACTTTCCTCCAAAGTATAGAACATAATAAAAGAAAGATACTGTGAGATATGGATCCTTGGTTTGTTTGGGTAGAGAATTCCTTGGCTGCCAAGGCAACTGTCCTGCTGCCTTGAAGACTTAAGGAATGTGATCATAGAATCATGTAACCATTGGGGTGGAAGAGGCCTTTGGGAGCACCAAGAGCAACCACTCGCCTAGACCTCACAATTCCCCCACTACTGCTAAGCCACTACCACTAAGCCATGTCCCTCAGCACCACAGCCACATGTCTGTGACATACCTTCAGAGATGCTGACTCCAGCACCTCCCTGGGCAGCCTGTTCCACTGCTTGATAACAATTTCTGTGAAAAAATTCTTGCCAGCATCCAACCTCAACCTCCCCTGGCACAGTCTGAGGTCATTTCCTCACTTGTTGCATGTGAGAGGAGACCAACCCCCACCTCACTCCAGTCTCCTTTGAGGCAATTACAGTATCACAGTATCACTAAGGCTGGAAGAGACCTCGAAGATCATCGAGTCCAACCTGTCACCACAGACCTCATGACCAGACCATGGCACCAAGTGCCACGTCCAATCCCCTCTTGAACACCTCCAGGGACGGTGACTCCACCACCTCCCTGGGCAGCACATTCCAATGGCAAATGACTCTCTCTGGGAAGAACTTTCTCCTCACCTTCAGCCTAAACTTCCCCTGGTGCAGCTTGAGACTGTGTCCTGTTGTTCTGGTGCTGGTTGCTTGAGAGAAGAGACCAACCCCTTCCTGGCTACAACCTCCCTTCAGGTAGTTGTAGAGAGCAATGAGGTCACCCCTGAGCCTCCTCTTCTCCAGGCTAAGCAACCCCAGCTCCCTCAGCCTCTCCTCCCAGGGCTGTGCTCAAGGCCTCTCCCCAGCCTTGTTGCCCTTCTCTGGACACGTTCAAGTGTCTCAATGTCCTTCCTAAACTGAGTGGTCCAGAATTGTAGAGGGCAATGAGGTCTCCTCTCAGCCTCCTCTCTGCACTAAACAACCTCTTTTCCCTCATAGGACTTGGGTTCAAGGTCCTTCACCAGCTTTCTTGCTCTTCTTTGGACATGCTCCTCACCTCAGTGTCCTTCTTGAAGAGAGAGGTCCAAAACTCAGTACTCAAGGTGTGGACTCACCAGTGCTGAGTAGAGGTGCAAAATGTTTACTGCAAGTTGTCCAGTGGCACTGTGGGCTGCCTGGGCACCAAGGAACAGACCTTTCTAGCTTCAGAAGTGTCACACATGGCATTTCCTGAACCTGCTTCCTTTTTAACTCTCTGGAGACTTGGAAGAGAATCTGCATCAAGGTCATGTATAAGACAGAGGATATTTGAGGTTGGCAGCTGCTTCAGTTCTGTTACAGAGAGAACAAGAGGCTGTGGGGAGGAGAGAGAAAACACACAAATTCAAAAGGATTATTCCAGTTCAGCTCAGTTTGACTTGTTAAAAGCCTGTGCACGCTGGTTTCTAATTAAAGCTGGCTTTAGAAGCACTTTGATAGATTTATTTCTCTTTCAAGCTTAAAATGTTCTATGTGTATGTAGATATTTACAACACCCTATATGGTTTTGTTAAGCCATGAGGAGATTGCAAGCCTGCTGCGTGGTGATTGCAGCTGAGACCTTCTAGAGCATGCCCATTTTTCAGCGCTCCTAAACCCCTGCAAACTATGATGTGTGTATAAATCATAAGTAACATGGTTGTGAGCAGGACTGGAACTGGTGGAGGGTCAGAATAGATTATTCTCCCTTGTCCCCCTAACCAGGTTATTTTTATTTCTTTGGAGGTTTTGTTTTTCTCTTTGTACAAACTCCAAATGCAGAGAAACAAATTGTTTGGTAATGCTTACTAAATGCTGTTTATTTATTTAAATACTGGTTCTTTACTGAAATACTGTACTGGGCCCCTCAGTTTAAGAAGGACAACAAGAGACCAGCCGCCACCTGGCTGCAATCTCCCTTCAGGCAGTTGTAGAGAGCAAGGAGGTCTGCCCTGAGCCTCCTCTTCTCCAGGCTAAGCAACCCCAGCTCCCTCAGCCTCTCCTCTTAGGGCTTGTGCTCAAGGCCTCTCCCCAGCCTTGTTGCCCTTCTCTGGCCACGTTCAAGTGTCTCAATGTCCTTCTTAAACTGAGGGGCCTAGAACTGGACACAGTACTCCAGGTGTGGCCTAACCAGTGCTGAGTACAGGGGCAGAATGACCTCCCTGCTCCTGCTGGCCACACTATTCCTAACGCAGGTTGGTCTGCTCTCCCATGCAATACGTGACAGGACAAGAGGAAACCGCTTCACTTTGAGTCAGGTGAGGTTATGTTTAGATATTAGGACAAATGTCTTCACAGAGAGCTTTATCTGATGTTGGAACAGGCTGCCCAGGTGGTGGAGTCACTATCCCTGGAGGTGTGGGAGAAATGTGTGAGCACAGCACCTCGGGACACGGTTTAATGGCCACGGTGGCGTTAGGTTGATGGTTAGACCTGATGATCTTAGAGGTCTTTTCCGAGCGAGGCAATTCTGCGACCACTGGAGTGCTGAGCTGACTCTGCTTGCATGCAGCTGAGGGTTGTACAAACCTTGACAGGTGCCTCTGACAGGCAAACATCTCCAGTGTTATAACCTCAGAATTTGCAATATTTAAAGCATTTCCTGTCTGCAGTAAGGGGAAGTACAAGTAAATACTGCCTGAGCGGAGGTTAACTGCTCCGCTTCTCTGAGGCACAGCCAGCAGCTTTTGCATGGTCAGAACAAAGCCACAAAAATCCCAAAGCTGCTGTCAC
The DNA here is from genome assembly GCA_033816785.1 of Picus viridis. Lineage (NCBI taxonomy): Eukaryota > Metazoa > Chordata > Aves > Piciformes > Picidae > Picus > Picus viridis. The sequence continues at coordinate 4,571,144 of CM066569.1, read as the reverse complement.
ATTTTTAATTCATTAGGAGCAACTCCTACGTATTCCCAGAGCTACTTTTAACAGCAGGTCTTTTCTAGACGACGGGGGAGGGGGTTCGTTCAGAGGTAGAAAGGCTGATCCGAGTAAGAAGTTTCTGGCTAAATGCTGAAATAGTCAGAACAAAACTTAGTTGAGCAGCTGAGGAAGGGTCTTGACTACATGTCCTGTGAAAAGTGGCTGAGGGAGTGAGGGATGTGTAGCCTGGAGGAGGCTGAGGACTGAGGGGAGACCTCCTCACTTTCTGCAGCTCCCTGAAAGGAGCTTCTAGTGGGGTGGATGTTGGTCTCTTCTCCCAGCTAAAAAGTGATAGGACAAGAGGAAATGGCCTCAGGTGGCACCAGGGGTGGTTTTGGCTGGATATCAGGAAAAATTGCTCCACTGAAAAGGATCATCAGGCACTGGAACAGACTGCCCAGGGATGTGGTGGAGTCACCATCCAGGGAGGGGTTTTAAAGATGTTTGGATGAGAGGCTTAGGGACAGAGTCTAACTGTTGTGTACAGGGAGATGTGGGGCTGTAGTTGGACTTGACCTTAAGGTCTTTTCCAACCAGGCAATTCTATGATTCTGTTCTGATTCCCTTTATACAGACAGGGAAGAACTTGGTTTGCCTTTGTTTTCTGTTTGGGATTTCCTTGGGGTTTATTTTGCTTGGCTTATTGTTGTCTTCTGTCTGTTTGTTTGAGAAACGGTGCTGAACTTCCCCACACTCCTTCACATGCAGACTTCATAGATATCTGCGAACCTTTGCATTTTCCAGCTCTGGATGGCAGCCTAGACAGCTTTTTTTACATATATTTATGTGTCTAAAGCACCTATCAACATATTGATAAACATTCTTTGGGAAGTAGAGAGGGTGTGAAAACGGGTGGGCTTAGAGGAGCAGCTGAAGTATCTCTGCAATTGCTCCATTGAAGTCAGCAGAACTTGATCGATTTAAGGCTAGATTTGGCTCATGATTGAATTTCACATGTCTTTAGAGGCATCGCTGTGCATGGCATATGAAACAAAACAGACTGCTGCTTTTCCTCTCCATGTATTTCTTGCTCATCCAGCATTAAGACGTAATAAAAAGCATGTAGATGTGTGCCTGCCTGCACATAGATCTCATTGAGTTGGAAGCGACCCTCAAAGATCATCTTGTGTAACCTCCCTGCAGTGAGCAGTGACACCTCCAACTGGATCAGGTTGCTCAGGGCCCCATCAAGTCTAACCTTGATTGTCTCCAGGGATGGGGCTTCCACCACAGAATCAGCCAGGTTGGAAGAGACCTCCAAGATCATCAAGTCCCACCAATCACCCAACCCTAACTAATCAACTAGACCATGGCTCTAAGTGCCTCATCTGGTCTTTTCTTAGACACCTTCAGGGAGGCTGAGCCCACCACCTCCCTGGGCAGCACATTCCAATGGGCAATCACTCTTTCTGTGAAGAACTTCTTTCTAGGACCAAGCCCAAACTTCCCCTGGCACAGCTTGAGACTGTGCCCTCTTGTTCAGTCACAGGTTGCCTGGGAGAAGAGGCCAACCCCCACCTGGCTACATACTCCCTTCAGGTAGTTGTAGAGAGCAATAAGGTCTCCCTTGAGCCTCCTCCTCTCCAGGCTAAACAACCCCAGCTCCCTCAGCCTCTCCTCATAAGGCTGTGCTTCAAACCCCTCCCCAGCTTTGTTACCCTTCTCTGGACATATTCCAGCAAGTCAACCTCTTTCCTAAACTGAGGGGCCCAGAACTGGACACAGGACTCAAGGTGTGGCCTAACCAGTGCTGAGTACATGGGCACAATGACTTCCCTGCTCCTGCTGGCCACATTGGCTATTGGCCTTCTTGGCCACCTGGGCACACTGCTGGCTCGTGTTCAGCTTACTGTCAACCAGTAACCCCAGGTCCCTTTCTGCCTGGCTGCTCTCCAGCCTCTCTGACCCCAGCCTGTAGCACTGCCTGGGGTTGCTGTGGCCAATGTGTAGAACCTGGCACTTAGATGAGTTCAATCTCATGCCCTTGGACTCTGCCCTTCTGTCCAGCCTGGCAATGTCCCTCTGCAGTGCTCTCCTGCCTTCTAACAGATCCACACCTACTCCCAACTTGGTGTCATCTGCAAACTTACTGATGATGGACTCGATCCCTTCATCCAGCTCAGGATCTGCCCACATGTCTGGGCAACCTGTTCCAGTAGCTCACCACCCTCACAGTCAAAGCATTCTTTGCAATGTCCAATCTAAATCTACCCTGTTCCCATTTCAAATCATTGGCTCTCATCCTAGCTCTACAAGCTCTTGTAAACAGTCCCTCACCGAGCCTTCCTGTAGGTCCCCTTCAGGTATTGAAATGAAGCTATAAAGTCTTCCCAGAGCCTTCTCTTCTCCAGGCAGAATAGGCCAAACTATCCCAACCTGTCCAAACAGGAGAGGCTTTACAGCCTTCTGATCATCTTCCTGGCCCTGTACACACTTGCACACACACAGAAAAGGCCTTTTCTTACAAAATTTGCATTGCAATTTTGAAGGCTCAGAAGATCTGGACAGCTCAGATAAAACTCCAGAGAAGTATCTCAGGGTTTAGATGCTTATCTTAACCAGCTGTGAAATCATATTCCCCCCATGGCTCAGGGAAAGCTCTCCCCTAAGGAAGCCTGTTTAGGGGGTAGCATCCATGCAGAGAGCTGTGGCTGTGCAGCATCCATTACTTGTGAGTGGAAAGCTTGCCATATGGCTGCTTTGTTTCCAGTAGCTATAATGTAATTGAATCAATTGCCCTCACATGATATGGGTGTAGTAAATGAACATACATCATTTATTTCTGGGTTTTGAGGCTTGTAAGGAGTGGAGGGCAAAGCCCCTGAGGATAAATCAGTCTAGTTTGTCTTCAAGAAAAATGGGTTGAAATCTGACCTGTGGTGCAGGCACAAATCAATTCAGTAGTTCTGACAGTCCCACATGGATACTTCTCTTCATTTGGAAATTATCCTCTGATGAAGGTTGCTGTCAGTCTTTACACAAGTAGGACACAAAAAGCAGGCATCTTCTGAAGTGAGGGTCAGCTGTAAGTAATGTGCAAAACTCAGACATAGCTAAACTCAGCTAGGGAAAGGGAGAGCAGTAATTCTCAGGGTACTGTCAGGAAGTAAATCATCAGGTGAAAGAAGGGAGCAGAGGAGAGGGGGCTGACAAAGGCTGACCACAAGCTGTGAAGCAATGTGTGATGTCTACAGCTACCTGAAGGGAGGTTGTAGCCAGGTGGGGGTTGGTCTCTTCTCCCAGGCAACCAGCGACAGAACAAGAGGACACAGTCTCAAGCTGCACCAGGGGAGGTTCAGGCTTGGATGTTAGGAAGAAATTCTTCATAGAGAGAGTGATTGGCCACTGGGATATGCTGCCCAGGGAGGTGGTGGAGTCACCATCACTGGAGCTGTTTAGGAAGAGACTGGATGGGGTGCTTGGTGCCATGGTTTAGTTGATTAGATGGTGTTGGATGATGGGTTGGACTTGATGACCTCGAAGGTCTCTTCCAACCTGGTCTATTCTATTCTATTCTAGTCTAGTCTAGTCTAGTCTAGTCTAGTCTGTTCTGATCTGTTCTGTTCCATTCAGTTCCATTCCATTCCGTTCCGTTTCGTTCCGCTCTGCTGTATTCAAGCTACATAAATCATTCCCAGCAAAACCAAGGTGGTCTTAGCATCACTGCTTCTTCTTTCAGTACAAAGCTGAAAATTTAGCCCTATGGAAAAGGAAGGCCAAATGCCAAGGCAAGGTGGGACAGTTTTTCACAGAATCACAGAATGCCACATTGGAAGAGATCCTAAGGATCCTCTGGTACAACATTCCTATCTAATAGCAGAGCTGAAATGAGATGGCCAACTACTCTACCAAGCTGAGCATTCAACCTGTTCAGTGTAAGGGAATCTTCTGCTTCCCTTGGGAGAAGATTCCAACATCTAACTGTTCTCATGATGAAACATTTTCTTCGGGAGATTTTTGGAAGGTGGAGAAATAAACTGCCTAAAAGTGTTTTATCTAAGCCAACCCCTGGGCTTCTGGTGCTATGCAGCATGGGATGAGCTTGTCCCTGCAAGTGTGTATTTATTGGAGTGGGAGAGTGTGTCTCCTGGTGGTGCCCATCTCTTTCTATTTACAATCAGTCCTGGATAACTGGCTTCCCAGAGCACCAGCTAACAAGCTGGGTGAGTTGCATGGATCTTGTGGGTGCTGCTAAAGGAGGTATTCTTTGAAGCTAAAGCTTGGTTTGATGGAATTTGTGTTGCAAGCCTGAGGAGAGGAATCTGGACTTAGACTCTGATATCCTCCTTCCCCTTCATTAGCATTTTTGGGGACTCGAAATTGGGAGTGCTGGAGACCATTTATCAGCAATTTGTCACCTCATCAGAGAGCTTGGGAAGCGTGGTTCAGACTTTTCAGCTATTTTTGTGTCTGTGCAAGATTGTTTCTTGCAGTCTGCCTCCTGAAGCAGAAACTGAGAATCTGGTCTTTCAGAGTTACTGTTCAGTCCATCTTTCCTGTTAATCTATTAAGGCTTTTTTTTTCCATGCCAGATTCTGTAAAAATGCATCTTATTTTTCTCAGCTCTTTTTCTGTACCACTATGTTTATGCTTCTCTCATTTCTTGCTTCCCTTCTCTACTGTTTAATTCCTTTCAGATCTTTGAGTTTTGTGGCCCTACAACAGCACAGGCAAATACCAGAGGCTGAGGGAGCTGGGGTTGTTTAGCCTGGAGAAGAGGAGGCTCAGGGGAGACCTTTCTTGCTCTCTACAACTACCTGAAGGGAGGTTGTAGACAGGTGGGGCTTGGCCTCTTCTCCCAGGCAACCTGTGATTGAACAAGAGGACACAGTTTCAAGTTGCACCAGAGGATAGTTTAGGCTGGATCTTAGGAAGAAGTTCTTCCCAGCAAGAGAGATTGGCCATTGGAATGTGCTGCCTAGGGAGGTGGTGGAGTCACCATCACTGGAGGTGTTTAGGAAGAGACTGGATGGGGTGCTTGGTGCCATGGTTGAGTTGATTAGATGGTGTTGGGTGGTAGGTTGGACTCGATGATCTCAAAGGTATTTTCCAACCTGGTTAATTCAATTCAATTCAATTCAATTCAATTCAATTCAATTCAATTCAATTCAATTCAATTCAATTCAATTCAATTCAATTCAATTCAATTCAATTCAATTCAATTATGTTCTGTTCTATTCTATTCTATTCTATTCTATTCTATTCTATTCTATTCTATTCTATTCTATTCTATTCTATTCTATTCTATTCTATCAGTATGGCACAGAAGCAATAGAATCATTTAATTATTTTGGTTGGAAAAGACCTCCAAGATCATGAAGTCCAATCATCAATGCAACACCACCACAACCACTAAACCATGTCCCAAAGTGCCATGTCCACACATTTCTTGAACACCTCCAGGGATGATGATTCCACTACCTCCCTGCACAGCCTGTTCCAATATCTTCCCACTCTTTCAGAAAATTATTGTTCCCTAATATCCAGCCTAAACCTCCCTGGTACAATTTCAGGCCATTTTCTCTGGCTTTAAACATAGGTGATACTATGAAGCTGTGCAGCAGGGGAAGACAAAAGCAGGAGAAGGCAGAACCAGCCCCTCTGCAGATTGGTGGGAGGCTGACCAGCAAGGTCATCCAAGCTAATATTGGTAGCACAGCCTCTTCGTTGTGCCTTCTTGGTAAATCTATACCTTTAGACCATTCCTTACTTCTATTTCTCTATTTCCATTTCCACTAAATTGATTTTTCTTTCTATTTCTGCTCCTTGGAAACTTAATTCTCTGGCCACTGAATACCCTCTTAGTGCAGTCCCTGTACAGACACATTAGGTCAGAGTTGAAATATACAGATGCAAGACACAAAACCTGCACTGAAAAACATTTTTGTTCCTGTCTAACTTTGGACAGAAAATGTGGGTTTAAGGAAACAGAAAACAAGTCCATCACCAACTCACAGCAGTAAATGGTGTGCTATTAAAAATTGTACCCCACAACATTTTAGACTAGACTAGACTAGACTAGACTAGACTAGACTAGACTAGACTAGAATTGAATTGAATTGAATAGAATAGAATAGAATAGAATAGAATAGAATAGAATAGAATAGAATAGAATAGAATAGAATAGAATAGAATAGACCAGACCAAGGTGGAAGAGACCTTCAAGATCATCGAGTCCAACCTATCATCCAGCACCACCTAATCAACTAAACCATGCAACCAAGCACCCTAGCAAGTCTCCTCCTGAACACCTCCAGTGATGGTGACTCCACCATCCACTCCTCAGGCAGCCCATTCCAAGGGGCAATCACTCTCTCTGTGTAGAACTTCTTCCTAACAAGGAAAATAGCACACACAAAGAAATAATACAATGCAGATTTTCATCTGTTCTTAGACACACCTTCAACCTAACACCACCATGGCCATTAAACCAAAGTGCCATGTCCACAACCTGGTTGATTCTATTCTATTCTATTCTATTCTATTCTATTCTATTCTATTCTATTCTATTCTATTCTATTCTATTCTATTCTATTCTATTCTATTCTATTCTATTCTATTCTATCCTATCCTATCCTATCCTATCCTATCCTATCCTATCCTATCCTATCCTATCCTATTCTTCTATTCTATTCTATATAAAAACAAACTACCTGAAGGGAGGTTGTAGCTGGAAGGGGGTTGGTCTCTTCTCCCAGGCAACCAGCACCAGAACAAGAGGACACAGTCTCAAGCTGCACCAGGGGAAGTTTAGGCAGGATGTGAGGAGGATGTTCTTCCCAGAGTGAGTTGTTAGCCATTGGAATGTGCTGCCCAGGGAGGTGGTGGAGTCACCGTCCCTGGAGGTGTTCAAGAGGGGATTAGATGTGGCACTTGATGCCATGGTTTAGTAGTCATGAGGTGTTGGGTGACAGGTTGGACTTGAATGATCTTTTGAGGTCTTCTCCAACCTTATTGATTCTATAATTCTATAATCAAACAAACATTTCCATTCTCTCCTGCTCATTTCTGGTTTCTCCTGTTTAGCTTTTGCCTTTCTGCACAGCAGTCCTCCTGACATATATCAATCCAGGATCATATAGTTTCTGTGTAATTGTTTTCTAAGTGTTTATTTTGTTGCTAATCCTGCACTGGAAACTCTTGCCCACTCTTGGCTATATTCTAAAATTGATTTTGTTTCCTTTTCTTCTTGTCTTAGTTACAAATTAGATCTTGGTTGGGGTTTTTTTGCTTGATATGTTTTAGGGTGATTGATTACAGAATGAATCAAGTTCACCCACAAGCTAAGGCTTGATTTAATCCCTTTAGTGCCAGAGATTTCAGAGCATGTTTACTGAAGTTATAGGGCACTCTGGAAATAAGGGTGGTGGATGTTTTTCCAGGAGATTGGACAGCTGTGCCTCTGGGTACCCAGATTGGGCTCAAGCACCCATCCTTGCCAAGGCATAGAGTTAAACCCCAATTTCTATCATGTCAGTGGATGTCTGTGGCTGTCAGACGAAAGTGAGCTGTTTGTTTCCATGCCCTTGAAGACATGAGATCTACAAATCAAAAGCTGGTTGGCCAGAAGGTTGGGAGAGGTGATTCTTTCCCTCTGGTCTCCTGAATCTCCATCTGGAGTACCACATCCAGCTCTGGAGCCCCCAAAACAAAAAGGACATGGAGACGGTCCAGAGGAGGGCCACGATGACCATCCAAGGGCTGGAGTACCTCTCCTTTGAGGACAGGCTGGGAGAGTTTGGTCTCTTCAGCCTGGAGAAGACAAGACTGTGGGGAGACCTCATAGCAGCCTTCCAGCACTTGAAGAGAGTCTACAGGAAAGCTAGAGAGGGATATTTTACAAAGGATTGTTGTGATAGAATGAGAGGGAATGATTTTAAACCAGAGCAGGGTACATTAAGATTGCACATCAGGAAGAAGCTCTTTACTATGAGGGTGGTGTAACACTGGAGCAGGTTGCCTAGGGAAGTTGTGGATGCATCATCCCTTGAAGACCAGGCTGGATGAGGCTTTGAGCCACCTGGTCCAGTGGGAGGTGTCCCTGCCCATGGCAGAGGGAGTTGGAACTGGATGATCTTTACGATTCCTTCCAGGGCAAGGCGTGCTGTGACTCTGTGATGATTCTGTGAAGTCTCAGGCTATTTAGGGAATATGCTTCTGTATAAGCAGAGCACTTTGTTTTCTTTGTGACCAAGAGGTGTGGGAGGAACGTTTGATAACAGACACTCACAGGTATGTAAAACAGTGACTTGAGAGCAGTAAGAAACACTGTGTATCCTATTGTACCAGAAATATCCTCTGAAGTCCCTTTCCTGAAGATAACTGAGCTTGTCTTTATCAGATGAACTCACTGCGAGCTTGACACTGCACACAGTGCACTTGAAAACATTTTGTCCCCTCCCAATCTTCCCTAGAAGGGTAACAAAAAGATGAAGCGTGTGCTGCAGTGGACTTGATCAGATATCTGCCACTCTACAAATCTCTGTGAACCTGAGCTTCAAGGTATGGTGAGCTGGAATTACCCGGGGCATCCATTACTGGGGCTTCTGCACCATCAGGTGTGGAGTAGAAATGAAAGATCTGCAAACAGCACAGCTTGTGAGGGCTTGTTGCTGATAGGCTTTTCATTCCTGAGGTTGAAAAACTCTTACAAACCTCCTGTCATCTGCATTCCTCTGCTGAGCTTTTTCTGGTTGTTGTAGCCACTCGGTACTGAGCCTTCTGTTCTGAGTGCCATAATTGCCTCCATCTTCTTCTGCTGCTGCAGATGAGCAGAGAGGGAAAGTTCATTAATCAATTATCTGAATTTTTGGAGAGAACCAGAGTAATGATAGCCTCCTGTTTCCTGGAGGTTTGGAAGATGCCTTCTTCCTTCAGGAGCGGACACAGCCCCAGTTTAAACAGGAAGAGGGGAGAAAAAGGAGCGGGAGAGTGGATGTGTCACACATTTGACCTAGTAGCTTGCAAAAAGTAAGGCAAGATGTTTCAGGAACAGAGAAAGGCCTGAAACTACCCCTATCTGCAAATACTCCTCACAAAAAGGCTAGTGTGTGGATGTGTAGATGAGAGAGAACAAGTTTAGGTTATAGAACATATCTGAAGATCTTTCTCCCTGTTACACATGATGACATGCCTTCAGGACTGCTTCTATGCATCTTGCATGTCAAACTCTCTTGAGCTATGTGGCTTGGGAAGTTAATCTTGTATTACTAGTTCTGGGAAGATGTTATACAGAATCACAGAATGGAAGGGACATCTGGAGATCATCCAGTCCAACACTCACTGCCAAAGCAGGATCACCTAGGGCAAGTCACACAGGAATGCATCCAGAGGAGTCTGGAAAGTTTCCAGAGAACAGACTCCACAACCTCTCTGGGCAGCCTGTTCCAGTGCACCAGCACCCTTTAAGCAAGGAAGTTTTTCCTCATGTTGAGGTGGAACTTCCTTGGTTCCAGTTTGTGTCCATTGTCCCTCATCATATCACCGGGAATCACCCTCTCAACCTTTTCTGCTCCAGGCTGAACAGCCCCAGATCTCTCATCCTTTCTTCATCAGGTAGATGAAGACCCTTCATCATCCTTATAGCTCTCCATTGGACTCTCTGTAGTATATCCCCATCCCTCTTGAACTGAGGAGCTCAGAATTGGACACAATACTCCAGATGTGATCTCTCTAAGGCAAAGTAGAGGAGCAGGAGAACCTCCCTTGTCCTGCTGTTCACACTTCTTAATGCACCCCAGGATGCCATTGGCCTTGGCCACAAGGGCACATGGCTCTTTCATTGTCTACTTACTGTCCACCCAGACTCCAAGGCCCTTCTCTGGAGCTGTTTTCCTAGATGTTTCCCATATAACTTCTCTTCTCCTACTTACTCTCTCGGCCATTTGGCCTCAATGTCACGTTTCCACCTTTTCTTTGGTGACCGCTATCGTGAGCACTACCACTACTTTCCTGTCATGTCCCAGCCTCCTCTCAGGATTTCCACAGAAAGAATGTGTTTCCCAGGGATGTGCTTGCTGCAAAGGGTTGTGGGGAGAAGATGTGGGAAGGAGTTGGCAAAACTGCAGTTCAAAATGCAAATGAGCACTTCGCTTGGAGAAGGAAGCAGGAGCAAGGATATCTATTTAGCTCCGTTTAAGAGTACATCCAGTGGGATTACTGCTCATGGAGTAAGTTTTAAGGCCACAGAGCAAGAGAGAGTGTTACTAGAAACAGTAATAAATGCAGCAGTGGAAGCAGCAACAAAACAAATTAAAACACACTCATAGAATTATGAAACTTTTGAGGTTGAAGAAGACCTTTGAGATCACCAAGGCCAACTGCTCAGTCATTACTACTTCATCCGAGTTTTAACACAGCAAAACATTAAGGATGTGCTCAAACCCTGTAAGACTTCCAACAGAGCTAAGAACAAGCACATTTAAGTGATTTGTTTTACCATATGTATGATATATGTTCATCTCTCTGAATTGATGGCTATAAAGGGGCACCTAATGGCTCCGTTGATACCAATCTCTGCTAGTTTGGCTCTCACTGTGTTTCCATATAGCCCAAATCCCTTTTATATAGTGAAGGGTCTAGAGAGCAGGTTTCATGCAGAGTGACTGAGGGAAATGGGATTGTTTAGCCTGGAGAAGAGAAGGCTGAGGGGAGACCTCATTGCCCTCTACAGCTGCCTGAAATTAGGTGGGAGTCAGGTGGAGGTTAGACTCTTCTCCCTAGTATCAGGGGGTGGAATGAGGGGAAATGGCCTGGAATTTTGCCAGGGGAGGTTTAGGTTGAATATTAGGAAAAAAATCTCTTTCCTGCAAGAGGGGTCAGGCATTGGAACAGGCTGCCCAGGGAGGTGGTGGAGGCACTGTCCCTGGAGGTGTTCAAGAAATGTATGGACCTGGCACCTTGGGGCATGGTTTAATGGCCATGGTGGTGTTGGGTCAATGGTTGGACTTGAGGATCTTAGAAGTCTTTTTCCACTCAAAACAATTCTATGATTGCAGATAAAAAACCCCAAATAATAAAATTAAGTTGCACAAAGTTAGAAACAAGCTGTAGGGAAGTACTCCTTTTTCATCAGGTCACCTTTTTTGTTCTTTATTCACACAGAAAGAAATACAATGCACTATAATCTGACAAAAAGTTTAGCCTTGATAGTAGAAGGGAATTCTTTACAGTATGGGAGCAAGGGAGGTGAAATAAACATGGAACAGGTTTCCCCGGGAGGTTGTAGATGCCTCTTCAATGAATTTGTTCAAGGCCAGGTTGGAAAGGGTCTTGATCAACCTGGTTTAGTGGAAGGTGGCATAGAATTGACAGGCTGGACAGATGGGCAGAGTCCAACATGATGGCATTCAACAAGTCCAAGTGCTGGGTGAAGCACTTTGGCCACAACAACCCCATGCAGAGCTACAGGCTGGGGTCAGAGTGGCTGGAGAGCAGCCAAACAGAAAGGGACCTGGGGGTGCTGATTGACAGCCACCTAAACATGAGCCAGCAGTGTGCCCAGGTGGCCAAGAAGGCCAATGGCCTCCTGGCCTGTATCAAGAATAGTATGGCCAGCAGGAGCAGGGAAGTCATTGTGCCCTGTACTCAGCACTGGTTAAGCCACACCTTGAGGACTGTGTCCAGTTCTGGGCCCCTCAGTTTAAGAAGGACATAGAGACACTTGAACGTGTCCAGAGAAGGGCAACAAAGCTGGGGAGAGGCCTTGAGCACAGCTCTGTGAGGAGAGGCTGAGGGAGCTGGGGTTGTTTAGCCTGGAGAAGAGGAGGCTCAGAGGAGACCTCATTGCTCTCTACAACTACCTGAAGGGAGGTTGTAGCCAGGAGGGGGTTGGTCTCTTCTCCCAGGCAACCAGCACCAGAACAAGAGGACACAGTCTCAAGCTGTGCCAGGGGAAGTTTAGGCTGGAGGTGAGGAGAAAGTTCTTCACAGAGAGAATTGTTAGCCATTGGAATGTGCTGCCCAGGGAGGTGCTGGAGTCACCATCCCTGGAGGTGTTCAAGAGTGGACTGGACGTGGCACTTGGTGCCATGGTCTAGTCATGGGGTCTGTGGTGACAGGTTGGACTCGATGATCTTTGAGGTCTCTTCCAACCTTGGTGATACTGTGATTCCTAACTATCTCTGATATCCGTAGAGCAGTGTGAAAGAAGGAAAGCAGCTCTTTCAAAAGACATAAATACGCACAGTCATTTGGAAGTCTCTGTAGAAACAGGGACAACACATCAGCCTTACATTTCAAAGCATAAAGTAGTCCGTGCAGATAGGGCTCAGGGTTTATTTTTTGTTTGCAATTTAAAATTCTTCAAATCTTTTATTCTCTCTGTATCAAATAGATCACTCCAGCGTCAATGCCCAAGACTTAATCATCTGCACTATAAAAAGAAATCCTCTTTAGCAGTTAAGAAAATGTTTAAATAACTCATTTTTTGTTTTCTCTTTTTTTCCTTTTTTTTTTTTTTTTTTGGTAAAAGAACTGATGGACAATGTGGGAGTTCATCTTCTACTGATGTGTACATGGAGGTCCAAATAAAATTAAGAGAAATGTGCTTTCTCTCATCTTGGCGTTTTTTACTTCTTTTTTTCCCCCTTTTACATTTTTTTCCCTTTTCCCCCCTGTTTTCCTTTTTTTTCTTTTTCTTTTTTTTTTTTCCTTTTTCCTTTTTTTTTTTTTTCTTTTTTTTTTTCTTTTTTCTCTTTTTCCTTTTTTTTTTCTTTCTTTTTTTTCCCTTTTTTTCCTTTTTTCTCTTTTTTCTTTTTTCTTTTTTTTTTTCTTTTTTCCTTTTATCTTTTTTCTCTTTTTTCCTTTTTTTCTCTTTTTTTTTGCTTTTTTTTTTTCCTTTTTTTTTTTTTTTTTTCTCTTTTTTCTTTTTTTTTTTTTTTTTTTTTTCTTTTTTCTTTTTTTTCCTTTTTTCTTTTTTTCTCTTTTTTCCTTTTTTCTTTTTTTTTTTCTTTTTTTCCTTTTTTTCTTTTTTTCTTTTTTTTCCTTTTTCTTTTTTCTTTTTTTCTTTTTTCCTTTTTTTTCTCTTTTTTCCTTTTTTTTTTTTTCTCTTTTTTCCTTTTTTCTTTTTTCTTTTTTTCCTTTTTCTTTCTCTTTTTTCTCTTTTTTTTTTTTTCCCTTTTTTCTTTTTTTCCCTTTTTCCCCCTTTCTTCTTTTTCCTTTTTTCTTTTTTCTTTTCCCTTTTTTCCCCTTTTTCCCCCCTTTTCCCTTTTTCCCCTTTTTCCCTTTTCCCCTTTTCCCTTTTTTCCCTTTTCCCCTTTTTTCCCTTTTTCCCTTTTTTCCCTTTTTCTTTTTCTCATTTTTCTTTTTTCCCCTTTTTTCCTTTTTTTCCCCCTCTTTTCCTTTTTCTCCTTTTTCCTTTTTTCCCCTTTTTCCCTTTTTCTCCTTTTTTTCCCTTTTTTTCCTTTTTCCCCTTTTTTCCCTTTTCCCTTTTTTTCCCTTTTTTATTTTTCTTGTTTTCCCTTTTTTTTCCTTTTCTTCTTTTTCCCTCCCTTTCCCCCTCTTCTTTCATCTTTTTTTCCCATCTCTGGAAAAGCAGTAATGAAAATGTCCAAGGCTATGATATCCCATATTACAAATCCATAATTCTATAGCAATTACATATCACAGAATCACCAAGGTTGGAAGAGACCTCAAAGATCATCAAGTCCACCCTGTCACCACAGACCTCATGACTAAACCATGGCACCAACTGCCACGTCCAATCCCCTCTTGAACACCTCCAGGGATGGTGACTCCCTGGGCAGCACATTCCAATGGTGAACAACTCTCTCAGTGAAGAACTTTCTGCTCACCTTCAGCCTAAACTTCCCCTGGCACAGCATGAGACTGTGTCCTCCTGTTCTGGTGCAAATCACTTCTACACCAGGTAAAGAAGATGCTATGTTGATTGCTTACAGGTTGTTACAGCCAAAGGAGACAGAGACAGGAACAAGGATGAAAATAGAAGTTCTAAAGTCAAAAAAAAAGGAAGAGAAAAGAGAGAAGATTGATTGCTTAAGTCACAAAAGGCAGAAAAATGAAGGGTGAAGTAAAAAGCCTATTAAATGGAATATGTCTGCCCTTTTAGGGCATTGATAAAGGCTGGGGATGTGCAGTGTAAAGGCAGAGACATATCTAACTAGGGTTGCAGCTGATGAAACAATAATTTATGGTTAGAGAATAAAAAGGACTATTTGGATGATGTGAGTATCATCTCTAGACTATCAGGTATTAGGAGGCTGGAGGGAGCACACATCACTAGATACATGAAGCAGGTGTCTGAAGACCATCCAGCTGTGAAAGACAAAAAGCCCCAACAACTCCTGTTTATTGCTTTGCTTGCTTTCCTACCTTCTCCTGCTGGCTGTAAGGAAATCAGATGAAAAACTAAGTCATGTTCTATGTTCCCCATTATAATTGACAATAGGAGAAACAATACCTTAATTACGCCTCAGACTGAAGCCTAACAAGCATCTTCATTAAAGGGCCAGCCATGAAAACCAAAGATTTAGAGGTGTTTGCTCTCCAAACACAGCCAAGCCAGGCTATGAGAGAGATTTGGGCAAGCACAATTAAAAGAATGAAAAATGATGGGGAAAACTTGGATAGTGACAGAACTAATCAAGAGAAGGATGATTGTGCTCAGTGAGCAGGCTTCTTTGTATGGGTATATTAATACATTGTAAATTGTCTCAGCCAGCGTGGTGGCCCAGCCTCACAGTGGCTTCATGTGTCTCTCCTATCAGCTGCAGAGTCACAGTCATTAGGAAGCAGATGTGCATTCTCATCTACAGAGGGCATTGTACCATAGCCACTGGAGCCCACAGAAAACAGCTAGATCATTCCCTCCTTGGCTTGCAGTTCCCCAGTTCTCCCTCGATTGTTTTTGCCTGCCACTGTTCAATTCTGCACAAACCTGCTCTTTGAATCTCTGAAGCCTTTTGAACCTTTTTGAATCAGTCTTTGAATCTCTTTGAATCCTTCAATCTTTTTTAATCAGTCTTTGAATGGTGAAGGTTGGAAGGGACCTCTGGAAATCGTTGAGTCCATCCTAGGCCAGCCCGTGTGGATATTTAATCTTCAATTACATTTTTCTTTCCTCAAATGTTCTCTTCAAGCCCCCTTGCCCCATCAAATCATAGCATCATAGGATTGTTAGGGGTGGAAGGGACCTCAAGAATCATCTAGTTCAAAGCCCCCTGCCATAGGCAGGGACACCTCACATTACAGCAGGTTGCTCACAGCCACATCCAGCCTGGCCTTAAAAACCTCCAGGGATGAGGCTTCCACCACCTCCCTGGGCAAACTGTGCCAGTCTCTCACCACCCTCCTGGGGAAGAACTTCTTCCTCACATCCAATCTGAATCTACCCGTTTCTATTTTCTTTCCATTCCCCCCAGTCCTATCATTACCTGACACCCTAAAAGACCCTCACCTGCTTCATCTTTCTCCATTTTCCCCTCAAACGCAGAGCACCTGGGCTCTGTTGAGTCTCCTCCCACCCCAGGTGTGGCTACTTGACCCACCCCACCCACTCCCCTATTTAATGCCTTCCAGGAAGGGCAGAAGCCCCAAGCTGAGCCCATCTGGGCTGAGGATCCTCCTCTCATCACCGGTGAGTGCTCACAGTGCACACTGGGTGATGGTGGTGGTGACAACAAAGGCCGGGGGCCTGCTGGCCCCCGGCTAGGTAGGGCACTGATTGATGACTCCTCCAATACCCTCCACGGGTGCTGGCTGGGCCTCCTTATGAGGCTGAGCTCCTCTGTGTGGTATCTTGGCCGGTGAGGGTCTTGGTTCTTGGTGAAGAACTTCTTCTTAACATCCAGTCTGAATCATAGAATCAACAAGGTTGGAAAAGACTTCAGAGATCATCAAGTCCAACCCGTCACCCAACACCTCCTGCTTAACTAAACCATAGCTTCAAGTGCACCCATTTCTGGTGTTTTTTGCTATTCTCCCTAGTCCTAGCACTACCTGACACCCTAAAAAGTCCCTCACTAGCTTTCTTTTAGGCCCCCTTAAGATATTGAAAGGCCACAATAAAGCCTCCTTGGAGCCTAGGGAGGAACATGCAAACCCCAGAGCACAATTTACAAACACATAGTGTTGACTCTTTGATCAAAGCTCTTTTCCAGGAAGCCTATAATTTTATTCTGTAGGAAGCCAAACTGAATTTGCCTACTCTGGAGAGCAGTGTGTTGTAAGGAAAAAATTGAATCAGACTCCTGCCCTTGATGACAGGAATAGCTCTTCTCTACCTGATGTAGAAGTGATCTGTAATATATGTAATTACTACAGAACTATGGATTAGTAATATGGGATATCATATTCTTGGACACTTTCACTACAGCTTTTCCAGAGTCTCTCAAGTGTTTGGTCTGGAAAAAGCAGTCCATCACAGCTGTCTCTTTTACTCAGTGTCCCATCATCACTGAAGGAAACAGACTGTAATCAAATGAAAATGTCTACCCCCTTCTTGCCATCGCTGAGGATAGTGGGGTGGTGGTGAAAACTCCTCACCTTGCTTGCTCTTATAGACTCATGAGGGAAAGCCCAATGTATGTGGAAAACAGATGACCTTGTGAATCAATTAGGCTTGCCTCTGATTTCCAGATATGCCAATGATTTCCTGTGTGGCAACATTTGTGAGGCTGTCTTCCTCTGTGAAATGGCCCTGATAGCTGCTCACCTTCCTGCTTCTCTGAGAAGGACATGGAAACACTCTGTCCTCTCTGAGTGTTTGGTGTTATTGAGAAAAGCAGCCACTCTGCAAGCCCATGCAGTGGATTCTTCCACAGTGCGCTGCAGCTGACAGTGGCGCTCATAACCTGTCACTGTGCAATCAGCACGTCAATGAAGGGTGATGGAGCTGAGCATTGCACATGGATACCCTTCTGCATAAGGAATTAAGGCTTTTCTACAATTTATCTTGGACATTAAGATGAAATTCTTCCCCATGAGGGTGATGGAGCACTGGAATGAGTTTCCCAGGGAGACTGCAGAAGTGTTCAAAGCCTTGCTGGGGCCTTGATCAATTTGGTATCATAGTTTAGTTGATTAGATAGTGTTTGGTGTTGGACTTGATGATCTCAAAGGTCTTTTCCAACCTATTCTATTCTATTCATGGAAGGTGTCCCTGCCTGCAGCAGGGTGGTTGGAATTAGATGATCTTTAAGGCCCCTTCTAACCCAAACCATTCCATGATTTGGACTTGTTTTGACCCCAAAAAGCAGAAATGTGTGCATGTACAAACCTGTATCAGTGTGCATGCCTGTGCATGCATGAGAGAGATGATGAGGAGCATGCCTTTCTCCCTTGGATTGCTCTAAGGATTTGCTGGATGCTGTGGTGA
The DNA here is from genome assembly GCA_033816785.1 of Picus viridis. Taxonomy (NCBI): domain Eukaryota; kingdom Metazoa; phylum Chordata; class Aves; order Piciformes; family Picidae; genus Picus; species Picus viridis. The sequence goes on along the minus strand of CM066569.1, from coordinate 4,553,764 downwards.
AGTGATTGTGAATTTTCACATTTCAAAGCTGGGATTTACATGGTGACCTATGCAAATGGGTTTTACTTCTCAGACCTCTGTGTTTTCATGTCTCCTTTCTTCAGGTGGTAGGCCCTTTCTTTTCCCTTTTCACTTTCCCCTTGTGTTTTTTTGCCATTTCCCCTCTTTTATTTTTCCTTTCCTCCCTTTTTTATCACTTGACCTTTTTTTTCTAACCCTTCCCCCCCACCAAGTTTTTCCCTTCCCCCTTTCCTATAGCAGAGTTTTTAGCCAAAAGCTCCTGAAAGCTGACTTAGGTATTTCTGACCTAGCTCCAAAAAAAATAATGTATTGGCTGAGCTCACCTTTAAGTTCTATTTTTTCCCCAGTCCTTGGAGGCCAGAAGCAAGCTGGCTTCCTGAGGCAGGCTATTTCTCCTAGCAGTGTACCTTCTGCCTTGCTCTCAGGTGTGACTGATTTGGTGTGGTAGAGATTTGTTGCAGGAAAAGCCATCACTTCCCGGGTTTTATGAAGTTGGGCCAGTTACACTGAAAACACCTCCCAGAGGAAATAACCCTCTTCTTCCTGAGCTCTTTCTGTCTGCTCTGAATTGTTCACCTCCAGGAAACCGTTGCTCCTAGTTTTTGAGGCTTCTGCATCTTCCAAGTGACTTCATTTTATCGGAAGGAGCAACTCCTTTACCTCACTCTGTTTCTAAGACTTGCCCTGTGAAGTTCCTGCAGGCTGCTTGCACTTGTATCACTGCCCTGCCTCAAGGGAATTAGAATAGAATTAACAAGATTGGAAATAGACCTTTGAGATCATCCAATCCAACCTATCACCCAGCACCATCTGATCAACTAAACCATGGCACCAAATGCCTCATCCAGTCTCTTTTAATACAATGCAATAAACCAAGTTGGAAGAGACCTTCAAGATCATCGCGTCCAACCTATCAACCAATCCAACCCACCTAAACAACTAGATCATGGCACCAAGCACCCCATCAAGTCTCCTTCTGAACACCTCCAATGACGGTGACTCTACCACCTCCCTGGGCAGCCCATTCCAACGGGCAATCACTCTCTCTGTAGAGAACTTCTTCCTAACATCCAGCCTAAACCTCCCCTGGTGCAGCTTGAGACTGTGTCCTCTTGTTCTGGTGCTGGCTGTCTGGGAGAAGAGACCAACCTCCACCTGTCCACAACCTCCCTTCAGGTAGTCGTAGAGAGCAATAAGGTCTCCCCTGAGCCTCCTCTTCTCCACACTAAGCAACCCCAGCTCCCTCAGCCTCTCTTCATAGGGCTTGTGTTCCAAACCCCTCACCAACCTTGTTGCCTCCAGTGATGGTGACCCCACCATCAGTTCTCTGATGCCATTTCATCCTGCTTTGCATCAGTATAGAACCACAGGATAGATTTGGTTAAAAAAGACCTCTGAGACCTCTGAGATCATCAGGTCCAGCCATCAGCCTAGCACCACCATGGCCATTACACTACAGCCCTAAGTGCAGACCCCAAATGCCTCCAGGGACTGTGACTCCACCACCTCCCTGGGCAGCCTGTTCCAATGCCTGACCACTCTTGCAGGAAATAATTTCTTCCTAATATCCAACCTAAACCTCCCCTGATGCAATTCCAGGCCATTTCCTCTCATCCTATCACCAGATACTAGGGAAAAGAGGCTGACCCCCCCCAACACTTCACTCCAACCTCCTTTCAGGGAGCTGTAGAGAGCAATGAATGTGCTGCCCAGTATGGACTGGGTTTGTGTCTCAAAGATATCACAAAATCTGAGAATCACAGGGGTTGGAAGGGACCTCTGGGGATCATTGAGTCCACCCACCACCATCACCACAGCAGGTTCACCTAGGGTGCAACAGCTTCAGAGGAAAGAAGAACCTGCTCAAGTCATGCTGCCAAAGTCAGTAGACTTTTTTTTTCCCAACTAAAGAAAAAAGAGGGGAAAAAAGAATTGCAAATCCAAACCACCTTGAGGAGCACATCAGGCACCCAACACTCGGAATTGCATTAGGAGGACTACAATTTCACAGGAGAATGGAGTAACACCCTGACTACTGCTTGAAGCTTCTTCCAGCAGGGGAGGGAAGCATTGCTTGTGGTTCCATCAGAAGTGATAATTGGAAAGCACACGTTACAGTTTCAGTCCTGTTGGGACCAAAATCTCGTGACTGAGCTGTGTCTCCTGACGACACAAACCAGGCTCTAAGCAGCTCCCTTTATACAAACCTGTTTAGTCTGTTGAAATTATTTCATCCTTGAATTTGTTCACAACTCTCCATGTTGGCAGATGTCTTTTCCTTCTCAAATCTGCCTTCCTTCAGCCTTTCCCCACCACATGCATATCCTCCTCTTCCTTCCTCCTCCTTTCCTGTGGCAATCCTAGCTTCTTGCTTTCCATTAGAATCACAGCAGCCCTTCTATCCCATCCACCTTGTGTTTTTCCTGCATCAGTGCATCTCAGATCTCTATGGCAATGCATTTCAAACTGTTTTCTCACATCTGCCTGCTTCCTTAGTATCTGCTTTTGCAGATACCAGTGCCAGAGAAGGGCAACAAAGCTGGGAAGGGGTTTGGAGCACAGCCCTGTGAGGAGAGGCTGAGGGAGCTGGGGTTGCTTAGTGTGGAGAAGAGGAGGCTCAGGGGAGACCTTATTGCTTTCTACAACTACCTGAAGGCAGGTTGTAGTCAGGTGGGGGTTGGTTTCTTCTCCCAGGGGAGGTTTAGGCTAGGTGTTAGGAACAAATTCTTCCCAGAAGGAGATATTGGCCATTAGAATATGCTGCCCAGGGAGGTGGTTTAGTTGATTAGATGGTGTTTGGTGACAGGTTGGACTTGATGATCTCAAAGGTCTTCTCCAACCTGTTCTGTTCTGTTCTATTCTATCATTTCAATTCACTGTGGCAAAGGGGAAAAAAAAAGAAAGGAATCCTTCTTCACACTCCTCTCCCATGCTCCTCAGATGCATTGCTTTGATTTTGCCCTCTCTGAGTCTTCAGGGCACTGATGATCCTAATAAAGACAAATAGAAAACCAACCAAACAAACCCCCAAACAAACAAAAAAATACCCCAGAAGAACCCACACCAAACCAAACAAACCCTGAAACAACAGCAAAACTTCCACTTTCTAAACTTCTACTTAGGAGAAAATGTTATTAATTTTTTAAAAATATGGGTTTCACTTTATAAAATCATAGGGGTTGGAAGAAGCCTTTGGAGATTGAGCCCAACCCCCTGCCAAAGTAGGATCACCCAGGGCAGGTCACACAGGAATATGTCAAAGGAGCCATTAGAGAAGGAGACTCCACAATCACAGTATCACAGAATCACCAAGGCTGGAAGAGACCTTGAAGATCATCAAGTCCAACCTGTCACCACAGACCCCATGACTAAACCATGGCACCAAGTGCCACATCCAATCCCCTCTTGAACACCTCCAGGGATGGTTACTCCACCACCTCCCCAGGCAGCCCATCTCTCTGGGCAGCCTGCCCCATGGCTCCAGCACCCTCACCACAAAGTAGTTTTTCCTCAAGTTGAGGTGTAACTGTCTTCCAGTTTGTGTTCCTTGCCCCTTATCCTATCACAGGGAAGCAGTGAAAGAGACTGGCTCCATCTTTTTGACACTCTGAAGGTATTTGCAAACATTAGTAAGATCCCTCTCAGCCTTCTCCTCTTCGGGATAAACAGCCCAGATCTCTCAGCCTCTCCTCATCAGACAGATGCTCACATTCCTTCATCAGCCTCATAGCCTCTCTGGGCTCTCTCCAGTAGTTCCCTGTGGGAAGTCCAGAACTGGACACACTACTCCAGATGTGGTTTCACCAGGGCAGAGTAGAGAGGCAAGAGAACCTTGACCCTTGACCTGCTGGCCACGCTCTTCTTAATGCACCCTAAGACACCATTGATCTTCTTGATCACGAGGACACGTTGCTGTCCCATGGATAACTTATTGTCCACCACAGAGCTTGAGCACAAAAGTAAATGCAATCCAGCACTTGGTAGAGATCCCCACTATGTAATTGTACAGCTCTGTGTTATAACACACAGCTATTGGGGGCGGGGTTGTACCTACTGTACTACCTGCACTGCAGATGGATGCATTGCTTGAAAGGATGGGGAAGCTGCTTTTTCTCATTCAGTGATCTGAACTGTGCCCTAAGGCCTTGGTTCCTACTCCAGCAGATGTGTAGGCCACTGCCAAACAGCTCTGGGTTGGGTGGCTTGTTGCTTTGTGCCATACGCCAGCTGCTGTGCCTGCACAAAAAGTAGATGGAATCTTTTGCTCTCTCTTAATGCCCCTGAGGTAATTCTCCCTTTATGTTAACTGTGTTTGGTTGCTCTTTCTCAACCACTGGTGAGCTCTGCAAAACACAGCTGTTAAAAAAGAACCCAAAGCAGAAGGTGGTAGCTGAGTCAAAGTGGGAAGTGGTGAAGAGCAAGCAAATATGAAATGTGTCCTGCTATCATAGAATCATGGAACTGTTCTGGCTGGAAAAGACCTCTAAGGTCATAGAGTCCAACCTTCAACCTAACACCACCATGGCCATTAAACCATGTCCCAAAGTGCCATGTCCATGAGTTTGTTGAACACCTCCAGGGATGGTTACTCCACCACCTCCTTGGGCAGCCTGTTCCAGCATGTGACCACTCCTTCAGCACAGAAATATTTCCTAATATCCAAACTAAACCTCCCCTGACACAACTTGAGGCTACTTCCTCTCATTCTGTCACCTGATACTAGGGAGAAGAGACTGACCTCCACCTCACTCCCACCTCCTTTCAGGGAGTTGTAGAGAGCAAGGCGATCTCCCCTCAGCCTCCTCTTCTCAAGACTAAACAATCCGCATTCACAGAATCACAGAATCCCCAAGGTTGGAAGAGACATCAGAGATCATCAAGTCCAACCTGTCACCACAGACCTCATGACTAAACCATGGCACCAAGTGCCACATCCAATCCCGTCTTGAACACCTCCAGGGGTGGTGACTCCACCTCCTCCCTGGGCAGCACATTCCAATAGCTAACAACTCTCTCAGTGAAGAACTTTCTCCTCACCTCCAGCCTAAACTTCCTCTGGTGCAGCTTGAGATTCAATACAATGCAATACAATAAACCAGGTTGGAAGAGACCTTCAAGATCATCGTGTCCAACCAATCCAACCCAACTGCTCCTAGTTTTCTTGTCCCTTGACCAGGTTTATTGCCTTTCTCTGGGTATGCCACACCACCTCAATGCCTTTGCTCCAGAGAGGGGCCCAATAACTTATTCAGCTCTCTGCATTACAACTGGAAACAGTAAGCAAAGGTTTTTTTCTTGTAGCTCAAAATAAGTCCTTCACCTCCTGCAGATGTCTTCTTGAGTAGAGCTACAACTCCTCATCTATTAATGCAGATTTACTATCTGCCTTCAATCAACAGGATGCAAAATCCTGAAGGTAAACTCACTTTTCCTCCCTCCTGCCCACAGACCTAGGTGATCCTGGAGGGGGTGGGGGGGTGGAATTTAGATTGGCAACTGCTTTCCAAGATGTTTCCTATTATTTTCCTTATCTTCCTGTAAATGTATTCAGAGCAAATGTTTAATAGGCTGCAGATAATGTAGTTACTGATAATGGATCCTCGCTGCTAGGAGACGTGCAGTGATTTACCTTCATCAAATTAAATCAGAACAGGTGTTGCCAGCTCAATTCTGAATCAGAAGGTGAGCAGGTGCCACCAAGTTGCATCTGTCAGTGGGAGGAAACAAATCTAGGCCAGGGAGTTGGTGAATGAGATGATTTTTAATTTGCTGCACAACCTAAGTAATCAGAAGCAGCTTTGCAAGGGCTCTCCTGCACAGGCCTCTTCTACCCAGTTAAGGAGCAGTGGCAGAGGATCACTGTAAGAAAACAATATTTGGATTAGAGTGTGTTGTAAATATTGTCTCCGCTACTTGAGGCGTTGTCTTTGTCTTTGTCAGGGATTTGTGCATGTAGATACAATCTGTGATTCCATGGTTCTGTGATGTGCTCCACAGTGAATGGCCTCATTTTGGAAAGGCTGAGGAGAGGCCACTGGGGTAGAGAAGGAAGAAGTTGATGATGCACTGCAATGAGTACAGCCTTGGTAGAATAGAACAGAATTAGCCAGGTTGGAAGAGACCTTCAAGATCATCGCATCCAACCCATCATCCAACACCATCTAATCAACTAAACCATGGCACCAAGCACCCCATCAAGTCTCCTCCTAAACACTTCCAATGATGATGACTCCACCACCTCCCCAGGCAGCACATTCCAATGGCCAATCACTCTCTGTGTAGAATTTCTTCCTAACCTCCAGCCTAAACCTCCCCTGGTGCAGCTTGAGGCTATGTCCTCTTGTTCTGATGCTGGCTGCCTGGGAGAAGAGACCAACCCCCTCCTGGCTACAACCTCCCTTCAGGTAGTTGAAGACAGCAATAAGGTCTCCCCTGAGCCTCCTCTTCTCCAGGCTAAGCAACCCCAGCTCCCTCAGCCTCTCCTCATAGGGCTTGTGTTCCAAACCCCTCACCAACTTCGTTGCCCTTCTCTGGACACATTCCAGCAAGTCAACATCCTTCCTAAACTGAGGGGCTCAGAAATGGACACAATACTCAAGGTGTGGCCTAACCAGTGGTGAGTACAGGGGCAGAATGACCTCCTTGCTCCTGCTGGCCACACTGTTCCTGATACAACTTAGAGAATGGTTGGACTGGAAGCATTCCATGAATCAAAGTGGTGACCCTGAGTCCCTTTCTACACTGAAAGCTGCCTCCCATTACAACAAAACATGACTGCAGAAGTGGAGAGGGTTTATTAGGAATGCTCTGACCCTGCACTGCAGCGTAGGGGTGGAGACAATGCAATACAATACAATACAATACACTACACTACACCAGGTTGAAAGAGACCTTCAAGATCGTCGCATCCAACCCATCAACCAATCCAACATGAGATCCCCACTTCAAGAGGGACAGGAAAATGCTAGTGAGAGTCCAGTGGAGGACTATGAAGATGATGAAGGTACTGGAGGAAAGGCTGAGCACCTGGATCTGTTTATCCTGGAGAATAAAAGGCTGAGAGGGGATCTGATTAATGTTCACAAATACCTTAAGGGTGGGTGTCAAGAAGATGGGGTCAGTCTCTTCTCACTGGTGCATTGTGATAAAATGAGGGGCAATGGACACAAACTGATACAAAGGAAGTCCCACCTCAATATGAGGAAAAGAATTCTTTGCTGTGAGGGTGCAGGAGCATCCTGAAATGCTGCTGAGAGAGGTGGTGGAGTCTCCTTCTCTGGAGAATTTCCAAACCTGCCTAGGCATGTTTCTGTGTGACCTGCCCTAGGTGATCCTGCTTTGGCAGGGGAGTTGGACTCACTGATCTCCAGAGATCCCTTCCAACCTCTGCCATCCTATGAGTCCATGATTTCAGGGCTGGATGTGAAATGAGACCCATGCTCCTTTCTTGCAAGAATACACTGGGCCCCTCATTTAGTAGCGATCAGAATATCTGTATCTGATTCTCCATATTTGGCTAAAGTCAGTGTTTTTTTGCAAGAGTGGATTAGATCCTCTCCCTGCTGCATGTAAAAGCATTTTTGACTAAGTCATTTTCAACCAAACAGCGCTCAGGCAGGGCAGTAAATCACACAAACAATGTTAATCACTTTTCGGTCATGTTTAATGGCCTTAAATTGCCTTAGAAATTGCTTTACCTAATTTTATTTCACTGGGGCTCTACAAGGGGTCCAGCTGCACATAACCACTCTCAGACTCGAGGCTGAGTTGCTGCAAAATACCTTGGTGGAAGGTAAGGCAGATCCCTCAGATCATAGAAATTGGTACAGCCCTGCTGATGTCTGTGATGTTATGGTGATTGATACCAGCAGGGCCATAATCCAGCTACAAGTAAATGGGCTGCAGTTTTAAATGCCTGCGGTTAATGGGTCCCATGATAAATCAATGGCTGACTTGTTAGTTTCTCCTTAAAATGGACTCAGAAGTTACATTGATGGAAAGAAAAACGACCAACAATCCAAAACAAACAAAAAAACCCCTCACAAAACCACGAGACAAAAATCAGGTTAGGAGAGCAGTGGCCAGCATAGGTAACCCTGCAGCCAATGGGGTTCACATTTGCATTTAAACACAAGGGCCTGATTTCTTGCCATTGCAGCTGGCCAAGGGCAAATCCTGCCTGGCAAACCTGGTGGCCTTCTATGACACCAATTACCTGGACCTGAGCAAAGCCTTCCACACTGTCCCACACCACATCCTGGTCCCCAAGCTGGTGCAGAATGAGTTTGATGGGTGGACCATGCAGTAGATAAAGAGCTAGCTTGATGGCTGCACCCAAAGGGTGGCTGTCAATGGGTCCATGACCTCATTGGAGGTGTCCACGAGGGGTCTGGACGTGGCTGCCCAGGGAGGTGGTGGAGTCGCTGTCCCTGGAGGTGTTCAGGAAGGGATTGGATGTGGCACTTGGTGCCATGGTCTAGTAGTCATGAGGTGTTGGGTGACAGGTTGAACTTGATGATCTTTGAGGTCTTTTCCAACCTTACTGATTCTATGATTCTATATAGGCTTCTGTCCAGTTAAATAAGCCAGCACTGGGCAATGGAAATGAAGGAAGTGGGGGGGGAGGGGTGTGTGTGTGTTAATCTCATTTTTAAATGAATCCTTTAATCTTTTATTATTTTTTTTTTTCCCAGGGACCAACATGATTTATAAAGCCTCCAAGTGATTTATATTCTGTTTGCATGATTTAGTGTCCTCAGCGAATGCAGTTTAGCTGAAAATGGCTTAATGACAAATGGTTTCTTTATAGCACAGATAGAGCTTAATCCATGTTTTCAAAAAATCTTTCTGATTAAAGCCTTATAAGGGCTGAGGCCGAGGCAGTGGCTGTTGCCAAGGTGTCTGCTGGAAATGCAGCTCCCAAGGAACAACCTCAAGGCTTTGCGTCATGACAGAAGAAAGAGTTGCTTTCTGAAATGCAGGGTGATGAGACAACTCTGTGTAGCTCCAGCTCACACAGCAAGATCTGAAGGGAAGAGCAAGGAGCTGAAACCAACCTGATTAAATAATTAAGAGAAACTCCAGAGAAGGCCAGATCACCTGTTATCTTACACAAAGACAGACAACTGCCCTTTGATCCTAGCTGCTCAAAGTCTGTGTATTTGGCTCTGAGGTGAGGATGTTGAGATCCTGTCAGAAGACACAGACTCACTGGGGCTGCTTAGCCTGCAGAAGAGGAGGCTCAGGGGAGACCTTATTGCTCTCTACAACTACCTGAAGGGAGGTTGTAGCCAGGTGGGGGTTGGTCTCTTCTCCCAGGCAACCAGCACCAGAACAAAAGGACACAGTCTCAAGCTGCACCAGGGGAGGTTTAGGCTCAAGGTGAGGAGAAAGTTCTTCCCAGAGAGAGTTGTTAGAATCACAGAATTATTTTGGGTGGAAGAGACCCCTAAAATTATCAAGTCCAAGCATCAACCTAATACCACCGTGGCCATTAAGCCACATCCATATGTCAAAGAAAGAATTGTCTTCTAAAGTGGCTAGTGAAACAATGGCAAAACAATACTAATAATTAAAAAGAAGCTACAGACATTTTACCCTGGCATGCAATGTAGAGGCTCCAGTTCAGATAAATGCCTTAAAGTGCATGTTTGGTCATCTCTGAGCATATTTAGATGCTGCTCTCAGTGAAGATCTTAGAATGGTTTGGATTGGAAGGAACCTTAAAGATCATCTAGTTCAAACCCCCACTGCCTTGGCAGGAGCACCTCCCACTAGACCAGGTTGCTCAGTGCCTCATCCAACCTGGCCTTGAACACCTCCAGGGAGGGGGTATCCACAACCTCCCTGGGCAACACATCCCAGTGTCCCACTGCCCTCACTTTAAAGAATTTCTTCCTAGTATCCAGTCTAAATGTCTTGTCCTCAAGCTTCAATCCTGTTCCCTCTCATCCTATTACTGAAAACCTCTGTAAAAGTCTCTCCCCAGCTTTCCTGTAGCCCCCTTCAGGCACTGGAATGCTGCTGTAAGATCTCCCCTGAGCCTTCTCTTCTCCAGGCTGAATAGATGTAGGTACCTGCTTCAGTGTTGTCCTGAGGAGAGGTTTAGATGATGAAGCAAATGGTGAGATTGTTACCCCTCAGGCAGCAGAACTTCCATCCCCTTTTCACCTTCTTTTTCAGCAGCCTGTTTGTTTTCCTTGAGCCCTGGCTTGAATTCCTGTGTTTTGGCAAAACCAGGCTTGACCATTGCTCGGGTTTCCCCCCCCCCCCTCCCCACTGTCACCTCTGAAGTTAAGTCTCTTTCTTGTTTTGTAATTTCTGTGTTTTGGAAGTGGGGGAGTGGAGGAGTTGCTGACAGAGGTAGTAAGTAATGGTGACTAAATGTGTCTGCTTGGTGGGATTTAAGGAAGCATGCCACAAATGCTGAAGGGAACCAAATGGATGATTTGTTATTCTTGGGGTGGGAGAATTCTCCACTTAAAGCAATGCCCCCAAAGACCCATCTGGAATGTTAGTTAGATGAAAGCCAAGGGACCCCCACAAGTGTGTCAGCAGAGAAAACCTCCTCACAGTGAGTGCCTTGGAAAATTTAGAGCTGAAAAATAATATTCTTCAAAAAAAAAATAAAAAGAGAGAAAATTCTCCTAAGAAAACATAAAGCAAGGAAATTAAAAGCACAACAGGGACTGGTTGTGAAGGGTCTGTCAAGCACAATGCTGTGAACACAAAACACTGACTTTTTTTTTTTTTCACTGCGCTAATTCAGATGTAGAATGAGAGGAAATGGCCTGAAATTGTGCCAGGGGAGTTTGAGGTTGGCTATTAGGAAAAATTTCTTTGCTTAAAGAGTTGCCAGGCGTTGGAACAGGCTGCCCAGGGAGCTGCTGGAGTCACCGTCCCTGGAGTCGTTCAAGAAACGTGTGGGCATGGCGCTTAGGGATATGGTATGATGGCCGTGGTGGTCCTAGCTTGAAGGCTGGACTCAATGATCACAGAATCAATAAGGTTGGAAAAGACCTCAAAGATCATCAAGTCCATCTTATCACCCAGCACCTCATGACTAACTGAATCATGGCTTCAAGTGCCACGTCCAGTCCCCTCTTGAACACTTCCCGGGATGCTGACTGCACCACCTCCCTGGGCAGCACATTCCAATGGCAAATGACTCTCTCTGGGAAGAACTTTCTCCTCACCTCCAGCCTAAACTTCCCCTGGTGCAGCTTGAGACTGTGTCCTCTTGTTCTGGTGCTGGTTATCTGGGAGAAGAGACCAACCCCCACCTGGCTACAACCTCCCTTCAGGTAGTTGTAGAGAGCAATAAGGTCTCCCCTGAGCCTCCTCTCCTCCAGGCTAAGCAACCCCAGCTCCCTCAGCCTCTCCTCAGAGGGCTGTGCTCTAGGCCTTTCCCCAGCCTCATTGCCCTTCTCTGGACATGCTCAAGTGTCTCAATATCCCTCTTAAATTGAGGGATACATTGGTCAATGCTACTCAGTTTTCTTATGCTTTAATACTGAATTCTATGCTTCTCAAAGAAAACAGCTTCTTGTATAATATTAAAACAGACTGTAAGCTAAAAAATTCCTGGCTTTCAGATCTAATATAGTCAAGGTACCAAGTCCAGGGAGAAAAGTCATTCAGCACTGGCAGAAGATTAAGCACTGAATTTACATGCTGCATGTCCTTAGTATGTACTCTTACAGGTCTTTTCAAACCAAAACAGCTCTGTGATTATGTGTGACAGGCAGATTCTTTCCAGGCAGAATTAAGTTTCACTCAGCAGATGCACCACAAGGAGGATGGCTCTGGCTCTGGCTCTGGACACAAGCCTGACACCGAGCAGCCGACTGACATCATCGATCCGTTCGCCGGGAGTCACGAACAAGGCTTCAGGTTGCAGGGATGTTTTGTTATGGACCAAATTGAATCAGTAGACAGAACATTTGCAGTGCCTGCTCTCCACTTGCACTGATCAGATGACTCATCTGGACCCCTGGAATTTGCCATGTAACAAATCCTTGTGCAGTTACAAAGCTCAGACTACCGCGAACAGAGGAGGGTCTGTATGTACTACTCCTTGTAAGACAGTGCTTTAGTAACTCAGAGTGATTGACAGAGAAGTATTTAGGTTGGAAAAGAACTTCAAGATCAAGTCCAACTATCAACTCTACAAAGTCCACCACTGAGCCATGTCTCCAAATATTACAACTATATGGCTTTTAAACCTCCAGGGATGGGATGGGATGGAATGGAAAGGGATAGGATAGAATAGAAAGGGATAGAATACAATGGGACAGAATGGAAAGGGATAGAATGGAAAGGGATAGAATGGAAAGGGATAGAATGGAAAGGGATAGAATAGAATTAACCAGGTTGGGAAAGACCTCGGAGATCATCAAGTCCAACCTATCACCCAACAGCATCTGATCAACTAAACCATGGCTTCAAGTGCCACTTCCAATCCCTTTTTGAACACCTCCAGTGATGGTGACTCCACCACCTCCCTGGGCAGCACATTCCAATGGCTAACAATAAGTTTGCCCTCTGGAAGTCCAAAGTGAGGGTTCTGTTAGTGCTCCTCCCTATCTCCCTGCATATTGAAAACTTCACTATCTCATGATCACTGCAATGGTCAGAGACACCTTCAGGTTGCTCAAGGCCCCATCTAACCTGGCCTTGAACAGCTTCAGGGAGGGAGCATCCACGACCTCCCTGGGCAACCTGTTCCAGTGTCTCACCACCCTCACTGTAAAATGTTCCAGCAATTCACCACCCTCCCTTCCTAATATCCATTCTCTATCTACCCTCTTCCAGCTTCAGTCCATTCCTTCTCATTCTATCACTACAAGCTCTTGTAAAAGGTCCTTCCCCATCTTTGTGCATGTCCTTTCCAGTTACTGGAAGGCTGTTATAAGGTCTCCCTGGAGTCTTCTCCAAGCTGAGGAGCCCCATGTCTTGCAGCCTGTCCCCATAGTGGGGGTACTCCAGCCCTCTAATCAACTTTGTGGTCCTTCTCTGGACCCACTCCATCAGTTTGATGTCCTTGTAGTAAAAAAATTGCCTTCAGTAGAAAATTATGATGTCTGTTCAACAACTTCCCAGCTGATCTGAACACAAGGGTTTAATCTGGTTTCTTATGCAGCTGGTTTTGGTTCTTTGGGTGTTGTTGTAGTTTTTGACATGAATTAAACTTGGCACATCTTCATCTGTAGAACTTGGGAATTGATCAGAGGGGGTTTTTTAACTAAAATTTGGATGTATTTGGGTAGTAGATGTCTTGGGAAATGTCAGAGTGCTTAAAGAAATGTGTTGGTTGTTCAGTGAAATGAGCCACAGCTCTGCCAAATCTGTGAAGGATCAACACCTCAGCATGAGTTTAGGTGTATCATAGAACCATGCAATTGTCTTGGCTGGAAAAGACCTCTAAGATCATTGAGTCCAACCAGCAGCCTAACACCACCATGGCCATTAAACCATGTCCCACAGTGTTTTGTCGTTGTTTTGACATAAAACCTGTGAATAAGCTGACTATTAGTCATTAAAGAATCCTGGAGAACTTTAATCACAGAGATCTTGTAACAGATGGCCTGGGCAAAACTCTAACTCATGTCTGATATTCATCTGCTTGTGTAACTCGGCAGTGCTGTCTTGGCTTTGCTAAGACAGCAGAAGTTAGCATCAAAAGGCTTGTCTGGTTGGGCTTGCCTGTGTGGTCCCCCATTCTTTTAACTGGGCCTGCTATTCCTCTTTCTTTCCTCCTCTGCAAACAGAAAGCAGCTTCCAGCATCCTCATTTACAGGTGATGGGAAGTGAGTGTGTCTTCTGAAGGTCTCCTTGTTCCCTGTGGTAGAGTCATCACCTTAATTTTCTACATAATGTGGGAAACTGGACTGGAAGAAGTGACACACCCACAGAGGCATAGTCACTTGATCTTAAAGCAAGCTGGTTTTCTTTATAAGCCAGTAGGAAAATGCAGGGCTGAAGTGAATGTCAACTGGTAGTAAATCACGTTGTTAGCATTTTAATGCTCACTCATCCTGGCACATAAAATCCAGCAAGTTGCAGAGCAAGGCACAGTCAGCCCTCATATCTCAGCTACTGCTTCTGAACAACTGTCACTCATAAGAAACTGCCCAACTGCTTCTGACTCTGCTAGAGCATCCAAGATGCACAATTAATTACAGGGTAATCATTATAGTTACTCAGGTACTACAGCTGATAACAATGCTTGATTTCTCAATAGCTGCTACTTCTCTGATCTGTTGGTACCCGACTACATCACTGAGAGCCTACTGAAGATAAAGCAACCTGCAAACAACTTGGCACTAAACCATCACTTAGCCTTTAGAGTGTGGCCTTCTGAGGCTTAGGTAAAAGTCTGGTGTCATCTGGTATTTTCTGCCCCTGTAGAAGTTCTTAGGGAGTCATGCCAACACTTTCCAGGGCACAAAGTAATTTAGAGGCATTACCTACGACCTGGCTTAGACTTGCTTCGCTGCACTGAGGGAGCTAACCCTTTCATGAGTACATACTAGCTACAGGTATTATGCAGGCTTATCCTACAACCACTTCTCCTCTTCTCTTGGGTTTATGATGCATTTCACCTTCCTTGTTGCTTTGGTGAAATAGTAACAAGCTTCTGGCTTATGATGCTGTATTGATGATCTGGATGAGGACATTGCCTGTACCTTCAGTAAGTATGCAGAGGACACTAAACTGGGTGGGACTGTTGACCTGCTTGAGGGTAGGAAGTTACTGCAGAGAGATCTGGCAAGGCTAGATCATTGGGCTGAGGTCAGTTGTGTGAGGTTTAGCATAGCCAAGTGCTGGGTGCTGCACCTGAGTCACAAAAACCCCATGGAGTCTCTAGGCTTGGGGCAGAGTGACTGGAAACTGCCCAGCAGAAAAGGACCTCAGGGTTCTGTTTGACAGCTGACTGAACATGAGTCAGCACTGAGTTCAGGTAGCCAAGAAGACCACCAGTATCCTGGCCTGGATCACCAACAGTGTGGCCACCAGGACCAGGGAAGTGATTGTGTCCCTATACTGAGCACTAGTGAGGCCACACCTCAAATACTGGATTCAGTTTTGGGCCTTTCAATCCAAGAAGGACATTGAGAGGATGCAGTGTGTCCAGACAAGGGCAGTGAAATATGGCCAAGGGTCTGGAGAGCAGCAGCTGAGGGAACTGGTGTTGTTTAGTCTGGAGAAGATGAAAGTGAGGGAAGACCTCATTGCTCTCTACAACTCCCTGAAGGGAGGTGAGAGTGAGGTGGGGGTCGGTCTCTTCTCCCTAGCTTCAGGTGATAGAACAAGAGGAAATGGCCTGAAATTGTGCCAAGGGAGGTTCAGGTTGGACATTAGGGAACATTTCTTTCCTGCAAGAGCGGTCAGGCTTTGGAACAGGCTGCCCAGGGAGGTGGTGGATTCAGCATCCCGGGAGGTGTGCAAGAAATGCGTGGACATGGCACTTTTGGGGCATGGTTTATTGGCCATGGTGGTGTTAGGTTGACGCTTGGACTCCATGAAGTCTCCCAACCACAGCTGGGATTCTATGGTTTTACAAGTGCTGTATCAATAGCAGAGAAGCTGCTCCTAGGATTCATTTCTTCATGCATGGCACTGTTGCACGAGGACCTTCAGGGGTGAGATGGAGTTCACCCAAGAAGTCTCAATGTTAAATAACTTTCATGCTATTATTATTTTCCTAACTGTAGTGTAAGGAAGTTGTAGTAACAGGATAGACCCCCACTGTGCTGGGGACCTTACAAACAGAGTACAAAAAAGCCAGTGTTTGCCCCAAAGAGTTTCAAACTACTTAGCCTTCTCCTTCTGGATACGGTCTCAGTACCTACAGCAAAGAAAAATCTTGTTTGCTTATTTATTTTGACTGAATTCAATTTGGAACAGGCAGCTCAGTTTATTTTTCCATTAAAAAGATGATGCCAAACCGAGTGCTAACATCCTTGAAGTACAATCCCTCTGTTTTTAATGGGAGGCAAATGCTTGTGATTCATTTGGCTCATCCTGGGTGAAAAATACAACAAAGATTTGTCTTAATTGGCCATAAGCAGAGTGGATCTTTTAAACAGAAGCAAGCTACCTCTCAAGCTGTGGGTGATATATTATCTGGTATATGGTATGAAAAATTAGCCAACACATTTACCATCCCCTCTAGGAAGCCCTGTGATTAAATTTAACGTGGCTGACCTTGTTGTCCTAAGTCTAATGAGCCAGAATGGATAGAAATGTCCTTGATCCAGCTGGTGTTTTTTTAGTGTCAGGCTCTAGCCTTATATAATTTATCCACCTTAACCCTACCAGTGGTGCAATTGCTTAATGCACTGACCTGTCACCTTTCAAATGGGATTTTTGGTCTGCTTGGTGGAAAGTGAAATTAGGCTCAGCTGCTTGCAGAGGCAACGATACGTGGCTTCAGGCTGAGGAAGCAAAGCCCGGGCTTTGCTCTGAGAACCGTGTGGCTACAAAGGTGAATAGAACGAATTCTGCTTCAAAAGTGCCCAGTCTCGAGGACAGCCGTTGCAGGGCAGATGCAGGCTCATTTGTGCTGTGATAAAGCTGGTTTGTGAACTTTCAGAGAATGTATGTGCTTTCCACATATTTTTGCATGACTTGACCTAAATGTTGTGCATCGTGCGTCCAGCACAGGCTGTCCGAGACCAGCAGAGGCAAAGAGTTCTCAAACAAAAGGATTAGGAAATGCATTTTTGGCTGCCTGAGTTACATTTCCAGTTTGGAGCTGTAGTCCCCACTGTTAAAACAGGCATGCCTTTTTTTCCTTGTTCTTTTGCAGCACAGTTTTCAGCTCTTTCTGGCGTGTCACGTCTTTCACCAGGGAAAGAGATTCATCCCTTACTTGGTTAGATCCTTTCCCAGAGGTGCAGAAGGCTTTGCCCAGCCAAAACTGGCCAAGAACCCCTAGGCTGCAATTAACTGGGATTCACTTCAACTTTGGTCTATTTAACAATATCTGAGGTTTGCTGTAGGAGGAGATTATGACAGGCTTTCAAAGTGCCTCTTTTTGTCCAAACGGCTGAGAAAATTGTCTGACTAAGAGCTTGTGTCATACACAGGGAGCTGCTTAAGCCCTGCCTTAGAAAGCCAGTTAGGCACAAGGTTAAAAGCCAACAGCTCCCATAGATTACAGACATGCCTGTGCAAGCATAAGGTTGACTTTCACTGATGTCTTAGAAGTTCTTCCCATTCATATTGTCTACCTATAGACATGAAGGGATGGAAGAAGCCCTGCGGCCAGCAGGAATAGGGAAGTGATTATGCCTCTGTACTCAGCGCTGGTGAGACCACACCTTGAATTCTGTGTTGACTTTTGGGGCCCTCACTCCAAGAAAGACGTTGAGAGGATGGAGCGTGTCCAGGGAAGGGCAGCAAAATCTGCTGAAGCATCTGGAGAGCAGGTCTGGTGAGGAGCAGCTGAGGGAACAGCAGCTGTTTAGTTTGGAGAAGAGGAGGGTGAAGGGAGACCTCATCATTGCTCTCTACAGCTCCCTGAAAGGGGGAGGGGATGGGATGGGATGGGATGGGATGGGATGGGATGGGATGGGATGGGATGGGATGGGACGGGACGGGACGGGACGGGACGGGACGGGACGGGACGGGACGGGACGGAACGGAACGGAACGGAACAGAACAGAACAGAACAGAATAGAATAGAATAGAATAGAATAGAATAGAATAGAATAGAATAGAATAGAATAGAATAGAGCAGACCAGACCAGACCAGACCAGACCAGGTTGGAAGAGACCTCAGAGATCATGGAGTCCAATCTATCACCCAACACTTTCTAATCAACTAAACCATGGCACCAAGAGCCCCATCCAGTCTTTTCCTAAACACCTCCAGTGATGGTGACTCCACCACCTCCCTGGGCAGCACATTCCAATGGCCAATCTCTCTCTCTATGAAGAATTTCTTCCTACCATCCAACCTAAACCTACCCTGGTGCAGCTTGAGACTGTGTCCTCTTGTTCTGGTGCTGGTAAAGATTGGAGTGACATGAGGGTTTGGTCTCTTCTCCCTAATATGAGGTGACAGAACAAAAGGAAATGGCCTGAAATCATGCCAGGGAGATTTAGGTTGGCTCTTAGGGAACATTTCTTTCCTGCAAGAGTGGTCAGGCATAGGAACAGGCTGCCCAGGGAGGTGGTGGAGTCACCATCCCTGGAGGCATTCAAGAAACGTGTGGCCGTGGCACTTTGGGACACGCTTCAGTGGCCATGGTGGTGTTAGGCTGACGGTTGGGTTTGCCGATCTTAGAGGCCTTTCCCAACCAAAACAACCCTATGTTTCTGCAAGTGAAGAGGGTATTTCTCTTGCTAGGCAGCATTTCAGTGGCGCTACTGCAACTGTCAAGATGAAGGAGATAATGGAAGGAGGGGCACTGAAAGTAAATGTCAGATGGATAAAACATGGGTAGGAGTAATTTAATTTTCCTTCTTTGTTGGGGAAGTTCATTTCATCTCACAACTAAATGCAGGCTCAGCTCCCAGATCTTTGCAAAACCATCCAGACATAATGTAATTTGGGAAAAGAAATGGTCTACATTTTCTTGATGTGACAACATATGGATATTAGCATTTTTTCATCTCTCCAATCAATATACATAAAGCATGCAGAAGGCAAACAAGTCATGCAATAAGACTCAGATTATTTTTTAATACTGTCAAGATTTTATCAGTCAGCAAATGAGATAAAGAAAGGCTAAGTCAATTTGAAGTAGCATTGGACAGAAGAGAGGCAGACTCCTCTTTATGGAGGCACTTGGATTTCTTCTCTGGAAAACTTCTGATGTTTTTGTAAGCACAGGGAATGGAAGGAGAGGAGGACTCTGGGTTGCTTCTCTACAATCCCTCTGCAAGAGCTGCTCTCTTAATTTCCCAGCAGGTTAACATTTTTTCTTTTATTATTATTATTATTATCATAGTATCAGTCAGGGTTGGAAGGGACCACAAGGATCAGCTAGTTCCAACCCCCTGCCATGGGCAGGGACACTCCACACTACATCAGGGTAGCCACAGCCTCATCCAGCCTGGGCTTAAACACCTCCAGGGACGGGGCCTCAACCACCTCCCTGGACAACCTATTCCAGGGCTTCACCACTCTCACAGGGAAGAACTTCCTTCTCACATCCAGTCTGAATCTCCCCACCTTCAGCTGCATTCCATTCCCCCTAGTCCTATCACTACCTGAGATCCTGAGAAGTCCCTCCCCAGCCTTCTTGTAGCCCCCTTCAGATACTGGAAGGCCACAATGAGGTCACCTGGGAGCCTTCTCTTCTCCAGACTGAGCAGCCCCAGCTCCTTCAGTCTGTCCTCATAGGAGAGGTGCTCCAGCCCTCTGCTCATCCTCGTGGCCCTTCTCTGGACACCTTCCAGCACGTCCACATCCCTCTTGTAATAGGGGCTCCAGAACTGGAGGCAGTACTGCAGGTGGGCTCTCACCAGGGCTGAGTAGAGTGGGAGAATCACCTCCCTTGACCTGCTGGCCACACTTCTCCTGATGCAGCCCAGGATCTGATTGGCTTTCTGGGCTGCAAGTTCACACTGAGAGCTCCTGTTGAGCTTCTCGTCCCCCAGGACCCCCAAGTCTCTCTCCTCAGGGCTGCTCTCCAGCCAGTCACTTTTTATTATTATTTTTATGATTATTTTAATCTGAGTTATGAAGAGGAGGGGCAGGGCAGAGGGATCTCGTTCAAAGACCCTTTTTATTTTTCCTCCTTGAAAAGGAAAAATCTTCACAACTAAGGATATGGAATTAAAAAAGCCTTCATGGGTTGTTTCTGTGAGGGTTTTGAGTTGTGGTCTGTGCTAGTTTTCAGCTGACTAACCCATCTCACACATCAGTTTCTCAGGTGTGGCCCCAAAGGATAAAATCCACTGTGCAACTGGGTTGTGACATATGATTAAAAATAGGCTAATGGTTCCTACTAAGTTGTAATGTGGCAGCATTTCCAAGCATTTGTCCACCTGAAATAATTCAAGTGTGGCAAAGGAAACAGTACAAAAAATCCAAACCAAAGCAAGCAAAGAAAATAACCCCCAAAACCCCAGGAATATTATTTGACTTTGCTGTAAAGAAAGCATTAGAACACTCTTTTACCCTCCAGCAAACAGCACAGATAGCAAACATGGGCCCCAAAAAATGCTAAGGATACAAATAAGGAGATATAATACATCTCAAACTTGTGGTTAGGGCTGACTTAAACAGGATTTAATATACCAGCCACATTGCACTGCAAGTGGATTCTCATCTTCTCCAAATACTAACAGATGTTTAATCAATAAGATGGACCATAAAGGGCAGCACAATTAGTAGGTCTGAGAAATGCTCTTGTGTGATGTTAGAAAGCTGTAATTATGGACCAGATCTCATAAGTGTTTTGCACAGATGACACATAATGCCCACACTCCAGCTCAGAGAAAAGCCTGCATGGCACTTTTAATATGGCTACAGGCACAGGGAGACAACAACCCTGATCTTGGGTAATGCATTTAAACAAATATCAAAACTGCCACAGGGAAGGAGAAAGAGAGGAACAGGGAGGGAGGGCAAGGGAGAGAGAGGAAAAAATAGCAAAGAAACCCCCAACAACAAAACAAACCAACCAAACAAAAACCCCTCTATTTGACCCAGTTCTCTGGGGTCTTTTTTTTCCTGCACTTTGAGCAACCAGGACAGTAGAGAACTTCCTCCTAATGTCCAACCTAAACCATTTCAAACCATTGTCCCTTGTCTTGTAGCTACAAACCCTTCTACACAGTCCCTTCCCAGCCCTCCTGTAGGTCCCCGTCAGATATTCAAGTGCAGCTATAAGGTATCATAGTATCAGTCAGGGTTGGAAGGGACCACAAGGATCAGCTAGTTCCAACCCCCCTGCCATGGGCAGGGACACCCCACACTAGATCAGGTAGGCCAGAGCCTCATCCAGCCTGCTCCCTGGACAACCCATTCCAGGGCTTCACCACTCTCATGGGGAAGAACTTCCTTCTCATGTCCAGCCTGAATCTCCCCACCTCCAGCTTCATTCCATTCCCCCTAGTCCTATCACTACCTGATATCCTGAGAAGGTCTTTGTGGACTGTTCCCTTCTTCAGGTTGAACAGCCCAAATTCTTTCAACCTGTCTTCATAGGATAGGTGCTCCATCCCTCTGATCATTGAGTTTGTCATATATACTGTTCATAGAATCAATAAGGTTGGAAAAGACCTCAAAGATCATCAAGTCCAACCTGTCACCCAACACCTCATGGCAACTAAACCATGGCTTCAAGTGCCACATCCAGTCCTCTCTTGAACACCTCCAGGGATGGTGACTCCACCACCTCCCTGGGCTGCACATTCCAATGGCCAATTACTCTTTCTGTGAAGAACTTTCTCCTCACCTCCAGCCTAAACTTCCCCTGGCGCAGCTTGAGACTGCGTCCTCTTGTTCTGGTGCTCCCCAGCAAAGAGAGACCTTTGGTTAGACTGGATGATCTTAGAGGTCTTTTCCAACCCAAACAATTCTATGGCTCTGTGACACCTTAGACAGGTGTTCTCCCATCTGTACCACTTTCAGAAACATCATCTTCCTAAACTGGTGGGATTTCAGAAACGTTGCCTTTCTGCAGGGATTTGAACTTGGTTTGAAAGGATCAATACAGCAATGTCCAGTAATCTGGAATTTCTGCCTTTGACCTGCAATTACAGCTCTCTACTGAAGCTTCTAGCTAGTCTGAAACCCTCCAAACCCTCTCAGTTAATCAGACTCTGCGTAACACCCCTACCTCCAAAGTCCAGCAATGTAAATCTCTGTCAATAGTGGGAATCACGCAGGTTTCAGCAACTAATTGAAGAGTGTATTTTGTCCATGGGGAAGTGAAGGAAGAAATAGGGTTTGATGGATTGCATAGGCAGAAGAAAAAGCCCTCTTAAAGGCATGTTCTACAACTTAATTAATAGTCAACCGATTGGCTGGTGCAGTGATAGGCTTCATTGTAGTTAATGAAGCTTCATCATTGTATGCCAGCTGAAAATCTGACCAATAATTCTTCATGTAGGATCCATAAAGGGTACAGAGGAAATAGATTGTCAAAAAAAATATGAAAAGTAGCCCTATTAATGCATACTTTTAATTTAGTTATTCCCAAGGAGCATGCATTTCATTACTGTGAGTGTGAGCTGGTGCAGGACATCTGATCCCATGATGGATCTCCCAGGCATGTCCCATTACATGTTGCCCAGTGAGGTGATGGAGTCACTGTCCCTGGAGGTGTTCAGGAAACATGTGGATGTGGCACTTCAGGACATGAATTAATGGCCATGGTGGTTTTGGGTTGAGGGTTGGACTCAATGGTCTTAGTGGTCTTTTCCAAGCAAAACAATTCTATGTTTCTATGATGAGCATCCTAATGAGTGCTGTCACAGGCTAACCCATGCATACACATGTCAGTGCTCAGCCAGGCTGAGGCAACCAGACCCCCAGTGATAGAACCACAGAATTATTTAGGTTGGAAAAGACCTCTGAGATCACTGAGTCCAGCTGTCGACCTAACACCACCATGGCCATTAAACCATGTCCCAGACTGCCTCATGTTCATCCAGCTATCACCCACAGGCCCTTTTCTACTGGGCAGCTCTCCAGCAACTCTGCTCCAAGACTGGAGTATTTGTGGGGTGGTTGTGACACAAGTGCAGAACCCAGCACTTGGCCTTCTTAACCATCATGCAATTGACCTCAGCATCTGAACCTGCTGGGCAAAGGTCCACGGCTTTCACTCAGCCCTGCTGACTTCACTCTGGATCTCACCCTCTTACAGCCATCAGGGATCCCTGCTACTCTTTGGATGGGGACCTTCATCAGCAAGACACCTGGAGAAGTGGTACCTTGGTCCTCAGGCAAACGTCTCCACTTCCAGCCATAAACCAACAGCTGAGGCATGAAGAAATGGAGGAGAGGCCTACAGGGATAACTGAGGGGAACAGGAGAGGGTGCTGGGAAAAACTTGCCTTGTTTAGCCTAGCAAAATGAAAGCTGAGATGGGATCTAATTGCTATCTATAAATACATTGGGAGGATAAACACCATAGAGGGAGGAGAGCAATTTAAGCCCAAGGACAATGTTGGCACAGGAACAAATGAGTCTAAAAAGGCAACTAATAAATTTTGTCTGTGCAGGAAAGGAAGGCTTCTGGGCATCAGGAGAGGGAGGCTGTGGAGCAGCCAGAGGTGACTAGTGAGATCTTACCTCCTTCCAGGATAGGATAGGATAGGATAGGATAGGATAGGATAGGATAGGATAGGATAGGATAGGATAGGATAGGATAGGATAGGATAGGATAGAAATAGAATGGAATAGGAATGGAATGGAATGGAATGGAATGGAATGGAATGGAATGGAATGGAATGGAATGGAATGGAATGGAATGGAATAGAATAGAATAGAATAGAATAGAATAGAATAGAATAGAATAGAATAGAATAGAATAGAATAGAATAGAATAGAATAGAATAGAATAGAATAGAATAAATAGAATAGAATAGAATAGAATAGAATAGAATAGGAATAGAATAGACCAGACCAGGTTGGAAGAGACCTTCAAGATCATCACATCCAACCTACCACCCAACACCATCTAATCAACTAAACCATGGCACCAAGCACCCCATCCAGTCTCCTCCTAAACACCTCCAATGCCGGTGACTCCACCACCTCCCTGGGCAGCACATTCCAATGGCCAATCTCTTTCTGGGCAGAATTTCTTCCTAACATCCAGCCTACACCTCCCCTGGCACTAACCTATTGACCCAGCCCAGCAGTGTGTATCAGCTGTTAGCTGGGGCTTGGTAACACAAATGGTCACTTCTTGTCATTTGCCTGGCCCTTTGAGCTGTCAAAGAGGTGAGTGAATCTGCTCCTAGGTCTAACCACTCTGTCAACTCAAAGTTCTGTCCTGTTCTCTCAGTAACATGTTGTCATTGGCTCTTTCATTGTGAATGCCCTTATCGACTGCCAGTAGTCTTCAGGCGTTAGGCATGCTTGGCATGGGTAGGAACTGTGCTGTCTTTCATATGCACTGCACAAGCCACAAATTCCTGGATAGGAATATATATCTCTCTCTATATATACAACTTTTAAAGATGATGTTATTTTAAATGGTATCAATTTTTGTTAAATTGAAGTAAAACAAACCAGTGAAAAACCAGGTGCTTGAAAACCTGATAAGGAATCGTTTCATGTAACTCTGACCCTGTTTTATTTTCATAAAAGCCTCTTTGGAAGCATTCAGACTGACTGTGAAAATATTCTTGGGGTTCTTTTGGGTTGTTTGTTTCATGGCCTGGGATTTATATTTTTCTTTCCAGACAGTATATCCAAGTATCATCTAATGTCACTCCTGAGAACAGGCTTGAATTCAATCCGTGTGAATGTCAGCTCCTAACATTCCATAGAATCACAGAACTGCTTTGATTGGAAAAGACCTCTAAGATCATCGATTCCAACCTTCAACCTAACACCACCATGGCCGTTAGACTATGTCCCTAAGTGCCATGGGGAGACATTTCTTGAACACCTCCTGGTACAGTGACTCCACCACCTCCCTGGGCAGCCTGTTGCTATGCCTGACCACTCCTGCAGGAAAGACCTTTTCACTAATCTTCAACCTAAACCTCCCCTGCTACAGTTTCAGGTCATATCCGCTGAGAGTGGGGAAAAAACCAACCCCCAGCTCACTCCAATCTCCTTTCACAGAATTGTAGACAACAATGAGGTCTCCCCTCACAGAATCACCAAGGTTGGAAGAGACCTCAGTGATCATCAAGTCCAACCTGTCACCGCGGACCTTCTGACTAAACCATGGCACCAAGTGCTCAGCCTCCTCTTCTCCAGACTAAACCACCACAGCTCCCTCAGCCGCTCATGATGTTTTCTGATCCCTTCATCAGCTTTGTTGCCCTTCTCTGGGCATACTCCAGCACATCAATGTCTCTCCTGTAGTGAGGGGCCCAAAACTCAAGCCAGGATTTGACGTGTGGCCTCACCGGTGCCTGGTGCAGGGGCACAATCTTTTCCATACTCTTGCTGGCCAGCTGTTGG
The DNA here is from genome assembly GCA_033816785.1 of Picus viridis. Taxonomy (NCBI): domain Eukaryota; kingdom Metazoa; phylum Chordata; class Aves; order Piciformes; family Picidae; genus Picus; species Picus viridis. The sequence goes on along the minus strand of CM066569.1, from coordinate 4,528,629 downwards.
TGATCCAGGCCAGGATGCTCTTGGCCTTCTTGGTTGCTTAGGCACAGCCTGCTGTCAACCAGCACCTCCAGGTTTGAGACAGCATATACTAGTAGGGATTTTTTTACCTCCATTTTGCTTCTTTGGGTTTCTTTGCCATTAGTGTGTCTAGGTTTCTAATTGCTTCCATATATCTGCCTTAAAACACGTCTATAGTTTGGTGATATTTTTTTTCTGTGCTAATTTTTCCTGAATTCCACCAAGCAGGGACAAATCTGGTCTCATCTGTGCTTTGTGAAATTTTCAACCATGATCAATAGTTACAACACACAGAGAAAAAAAACCCAGTTCAGATTTCCATGATGGTTTTGAGGTTATGGTAACATTCAGTCTCAAAGGTCTTTTCCAACCAAAATGAATCTATGATTCCAGCACTTCCTTAACCTCTCTGAGTCCCAGTTTTGTTCAGACAGCTCTGTTTAGGACACTTACTTGGTAGTATGTTGTCATAGACTCAATCCCTCTCTGCCTGAGGGTATATTAACTCCCAGCACTACCCACTCTACTCTAGTGAGATCTCATCTGGAGTATTGTGTCCAGTTCCAGGCTCCCCAGTTCAAGGGGGACAGGAAAACACTGGAGAGAGTTCAACAGATGGCTAAGAAGATTATGAAGGGACTGGAGCATCTGTCTGGTGAGAAGAGACTGAGTGGCCTGGGGCTGTTTAGCCTGAAGAAGAGAAGGCTGTGAGGGGACCTGATGAATGGTTACAAATACCTGAAGAGTGGGCGTAAAGAAGGAGGAGTCAGTCTCTTTTCACTGGTTCCCAGTGATAGGATGAGGGGCAAAGGACACAAACTGGGACCCAGAAAGTTCCTCCAGAACATGAGGAAAACCTTCTTTGCTGTGAGGGTGCCGGAGGAGCACTGGAGCAGGCTGCCCAGGGAGGTTGCGGAGTCTCCTTCTCTGGAGACTGTCAAGACCCACCTGGACACATTCCTGTGTGGCCAGCCATAGGTGATCCTGCTTTGGCAGGGTGGTTGGGCTTGATGATCTCCAGGGGTCCCTTCCAACCCCTGCCCTTCTGTGATTCTATGATTCCTGGTCATGTGTCCTAACGCTTAGTCTTATAATCTGTTCAAAAGGCTATTGATGGAGACTTATTCTCAGTCCTTCCTGTTGGTGCTATTCCATTTTTGGATAAATAATTGGGTCCTTTCTATTTTAGCATCCTGACCAGCAGCTACAGAATCATTTGTGTTCCCTCAACAAATATTGAAGTATGCTGTTCAAAGTGGAGCAGTTTGAGCAGACAAGCCTGAGGGATGCCTGCTTCTGCGTGCTCTAATAACTTAGCAATTGAGAGACTCACTTGAGAGGCAAGAAACCTTAGGTCAAATCACTGCTCTGTGTAATATACAGAATAAGAATAACAAAATGACCTACTTTAAGGTGGGTCCTATTTTCACCTTTCGTAAATGGGTTATTTATTTACCCCCAGTCCTTTACCATTTACCACTGGTTAGGCCACCCCTTGAGTACTGTGCCCAGTTCTGGGCCCTCCAGTTTAAGAAGGACATTGAGACACTTGAACGTGTCCAGAGAAGGGCAACAAGGCTGGGGAGAGGCCTCAAGTACAAGCCCTTCAAGGAGAGGCTGAGGGAGCTGGGGTTGCTTAGCCTGGAGAAAAGGAGGCTCAGGGAAGACCTTATTTCTCTCTACAACTACCTGAAGGGAGGTTTTAGACAGGTGGGGGTTGGTCTCTTCTCCCAGGCAACCAGCACCAGAAAAAGAGGACTCAGTCTCCAACTGTGCCAGGGAAAGTTTAGGCTGGAGGTGAGGAGAAAGTTCTTCTCAGAGAGAGTTGTTAGCCATTGGAATGTGCTGCCCAGGGAGGTGGTGGAGTCAGTGTCCCTGGAGGTGTTCAAGAGGGGATTGGACGTGGCACTTGGTGCCATGGTCTAGTCATGGGGTCTGTGGTGACAGGTTGGACTCGATGATCTTCGAGGTCTCTTCCAACCTTTATGATACTGTGGATGTGGAACTTGGTGCCATGGTTTAGTAGTCATAAGGTGTTGGGTGATAGGTTGGACTTGATGATCTTTGAGGTCTTTTCCAACCTTATTGATTCTATGATTCCATGATTTAATCATGGGAGGCTGTTGATGCCTCCTCCCTGAAGATGTCCAAGGCCTGATCGAATGAGGTCTTGAGTAACCTGGTCAAGGGGAAGGTGTCCAAGCCCATAACAGAGGGGTTGGAACTAGATGATCTTTAAGGTCCCTTTCCAACTCAAAACGTGCTATGACCATTTAATGAAGTCAGTGTTTTTTTCCACTAATCATCTGTCAAACCCTACAAAACATTCCATGCTGATGGGTGGTGGGTTAGTAAAACTTCTTTCATAACTATTCAGTCCCATCTGGGTCCAGTCAATTGACTAAGTGCAGCAACTCCATACCCTTCCACATATTGTAAGGGACTTTGAGGAGATGTACAATGTAGTGGAGTAGAGAGATGTTTCAGCCAGCTTTAGTTATCTTGGGCACTGAAGCAGAATAGCCACATTAGCATTGATACCTCACAAAAGTAGAGTAAATTAGCCCTGGAAATGTTGCACCCATTACTGTCAGTCCCAATTACAATAATTAATGTAATTCATCTCTAGGCAGCAGATTAAAACTGAACTAACCCATTAGTAACTGAATGTCATTGCAACTGGAGGGTTGCTGGATGGGCTGCGTGAAGGTGGTGATTTCATTTCAGTTCCTGTTGGCAGTTGGCCATCTTCTTTAAATGAATAATAAATGAATATACAACAAGCAAAATCTCAGCTCCCTGAAGCTCTCCATTAATTGCAATGGTGCAGGACTCTAACACATCTGTGTCAATTATGGAAAACCTCATCATGATACCGGATGCCACAGTCCTGAGGAGAAGGACCTGCAGTGATAGGGTGGGAGGGAATGGACTGAAGCTGGAAGAAGATAGATTTAGAGTGGATATTAGGAAGAAATTCTTACAATGGGGGTGGTGAGACACTGCAACAGGTTACCTAGGGATGACATGGATGTATCCTCCCTGGAAGTGTTTAAGGCCAGGCTGGATGCAGTCTTGAGCAACATGATCTAATTGAAGGTGTCCCTGCTCATGGAAGAGGGGTTGAAAAGGATAGGATAGGATAGGATAGGATAGGATAGGATAGGATAGGATAGGATAGGATAGGATAGGATAGGATAGGATAGACTTGACTTGACTTGACTTGACTTGACTTGACTTGACTTGACTTGACTTGACTTGACTTGACTTGAATTGAATTGAATTGAATTGAATTGAATTGAATTGAATTGAATTGAATTGAATTGAATTGAATTGAATTGACCAGGTTGGAAAAGGCCTCAGAGATCATCAAGTCCAACCTATCATCCAACACAATCCAATCAACTAAACCATGGCACCAAGCACCCCATCTTAAACACCTCCAGTGATGGTGACCTCCCTGTGCAGCACATTCCAATGGCCAATCTCGCTTTCTGGGAAGAACTTCTTCCTAACATCCAGCCTAAACCATCCCCTGGTGCAGCTTGAGACTGTGTCCTCTTGTTCTGGTGCTGGTTGCCTGGGAGAAGGGACCAACCCCCACCTGTCTACAACCTCCCTTCAGGTAGTTGTAGAGAGCAATAAGGTCTCCCCTGAGCCTCCTCTTCTCCAGGCTAAGCAACCCCAGCTCCCTCAGCCTCTCCTCATAGGATTTGTGCTCCAAACCCCTCCCCAGCTTTGTTGCCCTTCTCCTGAAGTCTAATATGCCTACCAGAGCAGAATCACCTAGAGAATGTACCACAGGAACATGTCCATGTGTATTTTGTGTGTCTCCAGAGATGGAGACTCCACCACCTCTCTGGGCAGACTATCCCAGAGCTTCAGTAACCTAAATTAAAGTAGTTCTTCCTGCATTGATTCCAAAGCTCTTTGCCAGTGTTGAGTTTTGTTTCTTGAGGACTGCTTTTTGTTGTTGTGGGGTTTTCCTTTTTCTTTTTAGCCTGACTATTTTCAAACAACCTACAAGATAACCACTGGGCCAGAATTTTAGCTCTAATGTGGAGCTGACAACATGTGACTGCAGAAAAGCAAATAAACATTCATTGTTTGTGGTTTTAGAGTAGCAAGATGAGAGAATAACCTTGAGGTGCTGGCAGAGGTTTGCTGAAAGTGAAAAAATGACCTCCCTGAGCCACATCATTTGGATGAATGCAGAGGAGGAATGGATTCTTTTGCAGCACACTTGTTGGGTACCTGCCTTGCCACTTCTCTGGGAGGAGTTAAATCCATATGGAAGAAAGTCTGCATTTCACTTATTACGCAGCTGTAGCAACAACTTTCTGCATGTTTGTGCCCTTTTGCAGCTCCTCAGCATATAGCCATGTCCTCTCAGACTCTTAGGTTGTCTTGTGAACCAAGCCAGACGTGTCCAGGTGTGGAATCTGAGGGAAAAATCGACACTACACTGAATAGTGCATATGCTCAAACTTCCAGGCTGAAGTCATAGAATCACAGAATTGTCAGGGTTGGAAGGAACCTCAAGGATCATCTAGTTCCAACCTCCCCTGCCATGGTCAGGGACACCTCACACTACATCAGGTTGCTCAGAGCCACATCCAACCTGGCCTTAAAAACCTTCAGGGATGAGGCTTCCACCACCTTCCTGGGCAACCTGTGCCAGTGTCTCACCACCCTCATGGGGAGGAAATTCTTCCTAATGTCTAATCTAAATCTACCCTCCTCTAGCTTGGATCCACTCTCCCTAGTCCTATCACTGCCTGACACCCTATAAAGTCCCTCCCCAGCTTTCTTCTAGGCCCCCTTAAGATACTAGAAGGCCACAATAAGGTCTCCTTGCAGCCTTCTCTTCTCCAGTCCACGAGACCTCAGAGACAGCATGAAGGTATCAATAGCGATCAGACTCCTGCTTGTTCTCAGAAGCTTATCTCTGCCTTTTGCCTACAGTATTAATAGAGACATAGCCTTCTAATTGCATTATATACATTCTGTTACATCTGAGTCCTGGTAAAGCCAATTAATCAGCCGTGTCTAGGGATAATGACCGTGGCTCTTTAAGCTAACTGCACATCTCAGTCGCCCGAAATGGAACTCCTACGTGGTTTGCAGCATCGCCCATGCTCATAGACAGGCAAGATGTTCAGCTTGCAATATTTAGACTCTGCAATGCTTGCAATATGTTAGGTGCTAATCCACTAAGATGCTCCTGATAATCATTTTCTCTATGCTTTATTTGTCCTTATTAAAGCACTGAAAGCCGTGGGCTGAGATTTTTGACTATTTGCTTCTGCCCTACACAATCCCCTTTAGCTTTGGGAGAATCATAGGATCAATGAGGTTGAAAAAGACCTCAGAGATCATCAAGTCCAACCTATCACCCAGCACCTCATGGCTACTAAACCACAGCACCAAGTCTCACATCCAGTCCCCTCTTGAACACCTCCAGGGATGGTGACTCCACCACCTCCCTGGGCAGCACATTCCAATGGCTAACAACTCTCTCTGTGAAGAACTTTCTCCTCACCTTCAGCCTCATCTTCCCCTGGTGCAGCTTGAGACTGTGTCCCCTTGTTCTGGTGCTGGTTGCCTGGCAGAAGAGACCAACCCTGACCTGGCTATAACCTCCTTCAGGTAGCTGTAGAGAGCATTAAGGTCTCCCCTGAGCCTCCTCTCCTCCAGGCTAAACAACCCCAGCTCCCTCAGCCTCTCCTCATAGGGCTTGTGCTCGAGATAACCCATGAGATGAATATTTACACCAGAGCTTCAGATTCTGAGAAGTCAGTCTAGGTGAGAACCATAGGTCTGTCCAGGAGGGCTCTGCAGGAGGCAGTTGAACGAGTGGCAGGACATATTAGAGAGGCACAGCTGAACAAATCAGTGTTTTCCAAGCTATTAAATAATTTGGGGTCTTCCTTTGTGGAGACTAGCAGAATGTAAATGGCTTGTGTCCCACATGCCCTGCATTCATCAGCTCGACAGAGGTTCTGCAAGCCTTCAAGATAGATCCAGCTTTAACCAGTGGCTTTGGTTATGCCAGTAAGAATGTATTAGATTGTTGCAGAGAAGATGAGAGCAGAAGGGCATTACTTCCATACCCTGTTTTGCAAGGAAGGGATGCATTTTACAGTCTGTGTCAACTGGAGAACTCTCCCAAGACTGCATTCTGTAAAGGAGTTTAGTTTGTTCTTCAGCAAGGATCAGCAAGGCTCCTGACTCAGTTGTCATTCTTAGCACTGCCCTTTCAGAGAGCTGCAGTAAAAAATCCCTGGAGAGACATTGGGATGGCATGACTAAATGCAGATGACACTAAATTGGGTGGGAGTATTGATCTTCTTGAGGGTCAGAAGGCTCTGCAAAGGGGTCTAGACAGGCTGGATCAATGGGCCAGGTCACTTGCATGAGGTCACCTTTAAGTGCTGGGTCCTGCATGTGGATCACAACAACCCTGTGAACACTGCAGGCTTGGGGCAGAGGGACTGGAAACTGCCTAACAGAAAAGGACCTGGGGGTGCTGGTTGACAGCTGGCTGAACACGAGGCAGCAGTGTGCTCAGGCAGCCAAGAAGGGCATCAGCATCCTGGCCTGCATTAGGAACACCAGGATTATGCCCCTTTGCTTGGCACTGGTGAGGCCACAGCTTGAGACCTGGGTTCAGCTTTGGGCCTCTTACTACAGGAAGGGCATTGACATGTTGGAGCATGTTCAGAGCAGGGCAGAGAAGCTGATGAAGGGTCCTGAGGAGGAGTCTTATGAAGAGCACCTGAGGGAACTGGGATTGTTTAGTCTGGAGAAGGGGAGGCTGTAGTGAGGTGAGGGTTGGTCTCTTTAGTATCAGGTGCTACAATGCGAGGGAATGGCCTGAAATGGTGTCAGGGGAGGGTTAGGTTGGAGATCAGGAGCAATTTCTTTCCTACAAAAGCTTTCAGGAACTGGAACAGGCTGCTCAGGGAGGTGGCGGAGCCAGCATCCAGGGAGGTGGTCAAGAAACGTGGCTGTGACACTCTGGGACACGGTTTAATGGACATGATGGTGATGCATTGACAGACAAACTCAATGATCTTAGAGGTCTTTTCCAACTGCAACAATTCTATGATTCTATGAAGCTCTGTCAAAGAGACAGAGAAAACTTGTTCAGCTCTTGGCACGGCAGTAGATGCCCTGTTGTACGAACTGCAGCAGCAATAGCAGTGGGCTGGCACCCCACGTCTCGCCACAGGGCAGGGGCACAACCTAGTGAGCAGGGAAGCCCTTGCTGAGCTTTTCTGCTCCTTCCTTCCCTGCAGACACCAAAATACTGCCGAATTCACAAAGTTCTTGTGGGGGGTTTGCTTTTTTTTCCCTCAGTTGCTTCTTTTGACAAGACACAGCTGGCACTTTAATTCAGCACCCATCAGCACACCAGTTGCATTACTGCAATCTTTTGTCTCCATTGTTGCCCAGCTTTCTGTTGTGCTGGCTGGAAATGAATCGATTTGTGCAATTAGCACTGGAGCTGTAAAGTGCCTAATAGCAGGGGGAAAAGAGGAGCTGGTGCACTGAGGAAACCAGACACACTAAAATGATCCAACCAGACTGGGGGAGTGTCACGTTGTCCAGCAGCTGAAGTTTTGTCATCAACAGAAGCAGAATATACTCCTTGCAGTTTCAAGGCATTGGGAAGGGCTGTGGCAGTAAAACTCTCAGCCAGCAGATTTTTCTAAGTGCCTGAGGGATGGCACTGATAATAAGTTTGACACAGATTACTGTGGCACATCATTTGGCTGGAGTGTGGTTGGGGAATCAGCAGCAGAAGTGTTTGAATCATAGAATGTCTTGGGTTGGCAGCGACCTTAAAGATCATCTAGTTCCTAAGCCCCTGCTATGGGCAGGGACACCTCCTACTGGACCAGGTTGTTCAAAGCTTCATCCAGCCTCATTCAGCACTTCTTGGGATGAGGCATCCATAATCCTGAAGTAGTCATTGACCAAATGACTCAAACTAAGACTGTCCATGGGCTTTTTAACCCAAATGAACAGTCATTTTAAGTCTGTCTTCAAATGTAAAATGGCAACCTGGGCACGTTAGTGGTACAGTGGAAATTATGTGAGAAGTCACACAGGGAGACTGCAATTTGATGCTGACCAGGCTTGCATTTGAAGTCTACAACAGCTGGAACTTAAAAAGAACAGCGAGCTAGACTCAAGATGGCCTGAAATGGTGATGGGGATGCTTAGGTTCAATATTAGGGAATATTTCTTCCCTGCTAGAGTAGTCAGGCATTGGAACAGGCTGCTCAGGGAGGTGGTGTTGTCACCCTTCATGGAGGTGTTCAAGAAACCTGTAGACATGACACTTTGGTGCATGGGGGTACTGATTGACAGCCAGCTGAACATGAGGCAGCAGTGTGCCCAGGTGGCCAAGAAGGCCAATGGCATCCTGGCCTGCATTAGGAATAGTGTGGCCAGCAGGAGCAGGGAGGTCATTGTGCCCCTGTACTCTGCATTGGTTAGGCCACACCTTGAGTCCTGTGTCCAGTTCTGGGCCCCTCAATTCAAGAAGGACATTGAGACTCGTGAACGTGTCCAGAGAAGGGCAAGGAGGCTGGGGAGGGGTCTGGAGCACAGCCCTGTGAGGAGAGGCTGAGGGAGCTGGGGTTGCTTAGCCTGGAGAAGAGGAGGCTCAGGGAGACCTTATTGCTCTCTACAACTACCTGAAGGGAGGTTGTAGCCAGGTGGGGGTTGGTCTCTTCTCCCAGGCAACCAGCACCAGAACAAGAGGACTCAGTCTCCAGCTGTGCCAGGGAAAGTTTAGGCTGGAGGTGAGGAGAAAGTTCTTCTCAGAGAGAGTTGTTAGCCATTGGAATGTGCTGCCCAGGGAGGTGTTGGAGCCACTGTCCCTGGAGGTGTTCAAGAGGGGATTGAATGTGGCAATCGGTGCCGTGGTCTAGTAGTCATGAGGTGTGTGGTGACAGGTTGGACTTGCTGATCTTTGAGGTCTTTTCCAACCTCGCTGATTCTATGATTCCGTGGTTTAAAGGCCATGGTGGTGTTAGGTCAGTGGTTGGACTCGACGACCTTAAAGGTCTTTTCCAGCTGCAACAATTCTATGCTTTGGGATCCAGCACCAATATCCACAAATGAAGACTTCTTGTGGGTTTCCCCCTGAATTCAGTGGACTTTCTCAAGTGTGTAAGTGCTGCTCAGCTTTATGTACAGTGTCAGGACCTCAGACGTGATAGACATCTGAATTATAAACAGGTCACAACAAGATGAAGCTCAAGTTTCAGCTGTAAACTTTCCACTAGCTATTAAATATTCAGGCTACCGTCATACTTGGACAGATTGCTCTAAGGTTCCTAAGCAAGCCTCTAATATTTATGACATGCCTTATTCCCTTCTTCTTTCTGACACTGTCTTGAATTGATGGAGACAAGGTGATGGATTTTTTTTCTTTGTGTTTTTTTTTTTTTTGTTTAAACCTCTAACCCTTGTGTTTTAATGTTCCCTTAGTGCAGATGTGGAAGGCAAAAATCTGAGGGCCTACAGTTTAGGGCTGAAAAGCTCAGAAGCAAATAGCTCTTTGTGGTAGAGATACACCTGCTCAACAAAGTGCCAGTGCTCACAGAATCACGGGATTTATTTGGTTGGAAGATCATTGAGTTCAACCATTGACAACCATGGCCATTAAACCATGCCCCAAGGTGCCAGGTCCAGACATTTCTTGAACACCTCCAGGGACAGTGCCTCCACCACCTCCCTGGGCAGCCTGTTCCAATGCCTGACCACTCTTGCAGGAAGAAGTTTTTCCCTAATATCCAACCTAAACTTCCCCTGGCACAGTATTAAGCCGCAGAGTCAGGCCACAATTTCACTCAGTGTGCAAGCAGTCTCACCTGTGGTACTACAGGACCTTTCATGTTTCTCTTTGTTTTACTTCTTGTCTTTGTCATCCTTCCAGCACACAGAATTCATTTAACTGCAGATAATAAGGCATACAAAGGAGGTAGATTCCTAGGCTGAGCTATCATTAACCAAAGTGGAAAAGACCTTTGAGATCATCAAGTCCAACCTATCACCCAACACCCTCTAATCAACTAAACCATGGCACCAAGTGCCTCATCCAGTCTCTTCCTAAACACCTGAAAGGAGGTTGTAGCCAGGAAGGGGTTGGTCTCTTCTCTCAGGCAACCAGCACCAGAACAAGAGGACACAGTCTCAAGCTGCACCAGGGGAAGTTTAGGCTGGAGGTGAGGAGTAAGTTCTTCACTGAGGGAGTCGTTTGCCATTGGAATGTGCTGCCTAGGGAGGTGGTGGAGACACCATCCCTGGAGGTGTTCAAGAGGGGATTGGATGTGGCACTTGGTGCCATGGTCTAGTCATGAGGTCTGTGGTGACAGGTTGGACTCAATCTTTGAGGTCTGTTCCAGCCTTGGTGATACTGTGATAACTCCAGTGATAATGACTCCATCACCTCCCTGGGCAGCACATTCCAATGGCCAATTACTCTTTCTGAGAAGAATTCCTTCCTACCATCCAGCCTAATCCTCCCCTGGCGCAGCTTGAGACTGTGTCCTCTTGTTCTGGTGCTGGTTGCCTGGCAGAAGAGACCAACCCCCACCTGGCTACAACCTCCCTTCAGGTAATTGTAGACAGCAATAAGGTCTCCTGTGAGCCTCCCCTTCTCCAGGCTAAGCAACCCCTGACTGCACAAAGTCTCACTTTTCATTTATCTCAACACCTGGAGGCCCCATTATCATGTCAGCTCACTCACTCAACCTGCCTTACTGAAATCCTTATGAAGAGAAATTAAAATTCTAAAAGAAAAAAAAGGCAAAAGAGGGAGTCACAGCTCAAATATCCCTTAATCAATTGCCCTCTGACATCTCTCACTCAGAGGTTGGAGCTTGCAAAATGAGTTAGTGTAATAAGCTCAATATGTACAGCAGATGGCATGGACATTAGAATAAAAGTAGATTAAATAAAACCTCAAATCATTTGCAATGATTTATAGCTATTGATCTCTCTAAAGCATTTCTCTCCCTTTGCTGGGGGTATAGTAACAAAGGGAACATTAGCCAGCTGCTTTCTTATGTGATAGGATAGGATAGGATAGGATAGGATAGGATAGGATAGGATAGGATAGGATAGGATAGGATAGGATAGGATAGGATGGGATGGGATGGGATGGGATGGGATGGGATGGGATGGGATGGGATGGGATGGGATAGGATAGAATAGAATAGAATAGAATAGAATAGAATAGAATAGAATAGAATAGAATAGAATAGAATAGAATAGAATAGAATAGAATTACCAAGGTTGGAAGAGACCTTGAAGATCATCTAGTCCAACCTGTAACCATAACCTCACAACTAGACCATGGCACCAAGTGCCACATCCAGTCCCCTCCTGAACGCCTCCAGGGACGGAGACTCAACCACCTCCCGGGCAGCCCATTCCAATGATGAATCACTCTCTCGGTGAAGAACTTTCTCCTCACCTCCAGCCTAAACTTCCCCTGGTGCAGCTTGAGACTGTGTCCTGTTGTTCTGGTGCTGGTTGCTAGGGAGAAGAGGCCAACCCCTTCCTGGCTACAACCACCCTTCAGGTAGTTGTAGAGAGCAATGAGGTCTCCCCTGAGCCTCCTCTTCTCCAGGCTAAACAGCCCCAGCTCCCTCAGCCTCTCCTCATAGGGCTTGTGCTCAAGGCCTCTCCCCAGCCTTGTTGCCCTTCTCTGGACACGTTCAAGTGTCTCGATGTCCTTCCTAAACTGAGGGGCCCAGAACTGGACACAGTACTCAAGGTGCGGCCTAACCAAAGCAGAGTACAGGGGCACAATGACCTCCCTGCTCCTGCTGGCCATACTATTCCTAATGCAGGCCAGGATGCGGTTGGCCCTCTTGGCTGCCTGGGCACACTGCTGGCTCATGTTCAGCTTCCCATCAACCAGCACCCCCAGGTCCCTCTCTGCCTGGCCGCTCTCCAGCCACTCTGACCCCAGCCTGTAGCACTGCCTGGGGTTGTTGTGGCCAATGTGCAGAATCCGGCACTTGGATGTGTTAAATCTCCTGCCCTTGGCCTCTGCCCATCTGTCCAGCCTGTCGAGGTCCCTCTGCAGAGCCTCTCTGCCCTCCAGCAGATCAACTCCTGCCCCCAGCTTGGTGTCATCTGCAAATTTACTGATGATGGACTCAATGCCCTCATCCAGATCATCAATAAAGATGTTGAAGAGCATGGGGCCCAGTACTGATCCCTGGGGCACACCACTAGTGACAGGCCGCCAGCTGGATGTGGTGCCATTCACCACCACTCTCTGGGCTCGGCCCTCCAGCCAGTTCCTAACCCAACGCAGTGTGCTCCTGTCCAAGCCACGGGCTGCCAGCTTGGCCAGGAGTTTGCTGTGGGGAACGGTGTCAAAGGCCTTGCTGAGGTCCAGGTAGACCACATCCACAGGCCTCCCCACATCCACCAGGCGGGTCACCTGATCATAGAAGGAGATCAGGTTGGTCAGGCAGGACCTGCCCCTCCTAAATCCATGCTGGCTAGGCCTGAGCCCCTGGCCATCCTGTAAGTGCTGTGTGATCGCACTCGAGATGACCCGTTCCATAATCTTGCCTGGCACTGAGGTCAGGCTGACAGGCCTATCATTCCCTGGCTCTTCCAACTGGCCCTTCTTATGGATGGGCACCACGTTAGCCAGCTTCCAGTCTTCTGGGACCTCTCCAGTGAGCCAGGACTGCTGAAAAATGATGGAGAGCGGCCTGGACAGCTCATCCGCCAGCTCCCTCAGCACCCTAGGATGGATCCCATCCGGTCCCATGGACTTGTGGGGGTCCAAGCGGCTGAGAAGATCTCTAACTATCCCATCCTGGAACAGGGGAAAACTATGCTGCTCCCTGGCTCCTTCTGCCAGCTCTGCAGGCCAGCTGTCTGGAAGCCGTTCTGTCCTGCTAGTAGAATAGAATAGAATAGAATAGAATAGAATAGAATAGAATAGAATAGAATAGAATAGAATAGAATAGAATAGAATAGAATAGAATAGAATAGAATAGACCAGGTTGCAAGAGACCTTCAGGATCATCAAGTCCAACACATCATCCACCTAATCAACTAAACCATGCAACCGAGCACTCTTTCAAGTCTCCTCCTAAACACCTCCAATGATGGTGACTCCACCACCTCCCTGGGCAGCACATTCCAATGGCCAATCATTCTCTCTATGAAGAATTTCTTCCTAACATCCAGTCTGAACCTCCCCTGGCACAGCTTGAGACTGTGTCCTTTGTTCTGGTGCTGGCTGCCTGGGAGAAGAGACCAACCCCCACCTGGCTACAACCTCCTTTCAGGTAGTTGTAGAGAGCAATAAGGTCTCCCCTGAGCTTCCTCTTCTCCAGGCTAAACAACCCCAGTTCCCTCAGCCTCTCCTCATAGGGTTTGTGTTCCAAACCCCTCACCAACTTCGTTGCCCTTCTCTGGACACATTCCAGCAAGTCAACATCCTTCCTAAACTGAGGGGCTCAGAACTGGACACAAGATTCAAGGTGTGGCCTAACCAGTGCTGAGTACAGGGGAGAATGACCTCCCTGCTCCTGCTGGCCACACTGTTCCTGATCCAGGCCAGGATGCCATTGGCCCTCTTGGCTGCCTGGGCACACTGCAGGCTCATGTTCAGCCTACCATCAACCAGCACCCCCAGGTCCCACTCTGCCTGGCTGCTCTGCAGCCACTCTGACCCCAGCCTGTAGCACTGCCTGGGGTTGCTGTGGCCAATGGGCAGAACAAAACCCAATGTGTGGGGTTTTATTTCTCCTACCAACTGAGCTGGAAAAATAAATACATAAACAGAGTAAAGCCTTGCACCTCAAAGCATTCAGGTGCAAAAAAACCCTTTACAAGAAAGTTTAAATAAATTTCCCATCTATTCCAAGGAGTTTAAATAGGATTTTAAAGTGGTATTTGAAACAAAACTGCTTTCTGAAGTGATTTTGAGGTGTGTGTGTGTGTGTGTGTGTGAAAATACATCTCTAAGTCTCTCAGCTTTATGGGGCATATCCATCTGCATCAGTCATGTTGGATTATGTGTTTCACAAAATGTATAACATCTTATAGGGTTTTACTTTCTTTTTTTTTTCTTTCTTCTGAAAAGCATTTTTACTGAAATGGCAGGATGTGCTGCTTGCAAGGAGAGTGAGATTAGCTGGCAAGGTAGGGCAATATGCAGCTGAAGGGGAAAAGGAAAAGCCAAAGCAAAGAAACTGAATTCAACTGTCCCTTAAAATAAAATATTCTGAAGAAACAGGGGGGAAAGGTGGGGGAGGGGGTGGAAGGTGGAATAAAATGAACAATACTCAGGAATCATAGAATCAGTAAGGTTGGAAAAGACCTCAAAGATCATCAAGTCCAACCTGGCACCCAACACCTCATGACTAACTAAACCATGGCACCAAGTGCCACCTCCAATTCCCTCTTGAACACCTCCAGGGATGGTGACTCCACCGCCTCCCTGGGCAGCACATTCCAATGGCTAGCAACTCCCCCGGTGAAGAACTTTCTCCTCACCTCCAGCCTAAACTTCCCCTGGTGCAGCTTGAGACTGTGTCCTCCTGTTGTGGTGCTCGTTGCCTGGAAGAAGAGACCAACCCCCTCCTGGCTACAACCTCCCTTCAGGTAGTTGTAGAGAGCAAGAAGGTCTCCCTGAGCCTCCTCTTCTCCAGGGTAAACAACCCCAGCTCCCTCCGCCTCAGGGTGTTCAAGAGAGGATTGGACGTGGCACTTGGTGCCATGGTTTAGTAGTCATGAGGTGTGTTGGGTGAGAGGTTGGACTTGCTGATCTCTGAGGTCTTTTCCAACCTTATTGATTCTATGATTCTAAAACTCACCTGGATCCATTCCTGTGTGACCTGCCCTAGGTGATCCTTCTTTGTCAGGGGGTTGGCTTAACCAATCTCCAGAGGTTTTTTTCCAGCTCCTGCCATTCTGTGACTCTAAGACTCCTCCACTGTGTTAGTGGATGAAGCAGCTCAGTCTCAGTCAATGACCGAGCTGAATCTCAGATCTCTACTCAGAATCATTATATGTTTTTCTAACAGGGGCTTCACATATGTCAAAGTGATTGCTACAGTGAAGAGTTTGGTTTCCAAAGCCCTCTCTAAAGCCCAGAAGATGAAAGAAAGAACATCTATTTTAAAACCCCAGTTCTCTGCTGGTTCCATGCTTCCCAATTCAGGGAGCTGTTTGCACAGCTTACCTCTATCTTGAGGCTAGGATTTTTCTTCATGCAACTGACCTCCAAACTGCTTCAGCACACAATGGAAGTTATGCTCCAAATTAAAGTTGTCATGCAGACTTAGGACCTTGTTACATTATTTAGCCTATCAGCATAGCTGAGAAGTAATTTAGGTAAGGAGAGTTTCGCCCTTGTTAATTCAGAGAGCTTAACAGCATCTCAGACACAGCAAACAGGTGAGGTAAAGATGTTAATTTTCACACAAACTCTTGTAAAGCAGAGAGTCACAGAATGCACTGGGTTGGAAGGGATCCTCAAAGGTCATCTTGCCCAACCCCCAGTCACAGAATTCTTTCACTTGGAAAAGACCTCTAAGATCACTAGATGATGGGAAATGGTTTTAAAGCAGAGCAGGGTAGATGTAGACTAGACTGTAGGAGCAAGTTCTTTACTGTGAGGGTTTAGAGGGAAGCGTCTCTAGCTATGGAGCAGGGGTTGGAACTGGATGATCTTTAAGACCCTTTCCAACCTAACCTATTTTATGATTCTTATGATCACTGAGTCCAACCAGAAACCCAACACCTCCATGGCCATTAAACCCTGTCCCATAGTGCCATGTCCACACGTTTCTTGAACACCTCCAGGAATGTTGACTCCACCACCTCCTGGGCAGCCTGTTCCAATGCCTGACCACTCTTGCAGGAAAGAAATTATTTCTAATCTGCAATCTAAACCTCCCCTGGCACAATTTCAGAGCATTTCCTGTCATTCTGTCATCTGATACCAGGAGAAGAGACCAACCCCCACCGCACTCCAACCTCCTTTCAAGTTGCTGTACGGAGCAATGAGGTCTCCCCTCAGCCTCCTGTTCTCCAGAATAAATAATCCCAGTTCCCTCAGATGCTCCTCACCAGATCTGTTCTCCAGCTTTATTGCTCTTCTATGGACACAGTCCAGCAACTCATCTGGTTGTATGACTCTATGATGCTGTACTTTCTGCAGGCAATTAAGATTTTTAATTAGGAAGCAGCATCTCATTGTGCTGGGTGCTTTTACAGGCCTTCAAAGGATCAGAGTATCATAGTATCAGTCAGGGCTGGAAGGGACCACAAGGATCAGCTAGTTCCAACCCCCCTGCCATGGGCAGGGACACCCCACACTGGATCAGGCTGGACACAGCCTCATCCAGCCTGGGCTTAAATACCTCCAGGGATGGACCCCCAACCACCTCCCTGGACAACTCATTCCAGGGCTTCACCACTCTCATGGGGAAGAACCTCCTCCTCATGTCCAGCCTGAATCTCCCCACCTCCAGCTTCATTCCATTCCCCCTAGTCCTATCACTACCTGAGATCCTGAGAAGTCCCTCCCCAGCCTTCTTGTAGCCCCCTTCAGATCCTGGAAGGCCACAATGAGGTCACCTGGGAGCCTTCTCTTCTCCAGACTGAGCAGCCCCAACTCCTTCAGTCTGTCCTCACAGGAGAGGTGCTCCAGCCCTCTGCTCATCCTCGTGGCCCTTCTCTGGACACCTTCCAGCACCTCCAGATCCCTCTTGGAATAGGGGCTCCAGAACTGGATCATCTGCTGAAGGACAGGAACTTGCCTGAAATGAGTTTTACATGCCGAGGTGAAACAAAAATCTGTGCCAAAGAAACCCCAGGAACATCATTTCTTAGGAGTTTTTGGTGCTGTTTCCAGTTTCTCTTCTTACAAGGTGCCTGATGTTTTGTAAAAAGAAAACCCTCATCTGCAGAGTTTCATCACTGCTTTAGCCCAAGTTTGATCTGAAGTTACAGCAGAATCATTCCACGTGCTGTGAATAAAGACAAAGCACCAAGAAATAATGGCAAATCCCCCACCTGGAACTCCAAGCAAAAACCTTTGCTGAAACCATTTCCTGCCAGCTCCCTCAGTCTCTCCTCGTAAGGAAGATTGTTCCACTCCTTTAATCATTTTTGTGCCTCTGTGCTGGACTCTTTCAAGCAGTTCCCTGTCCTTCTTCAGCTGGACATAGATCTTTTAATTTAGAAGTCATGATGTGAATATAAGGGAGAAACAGAATCCTAGTCTTCCTTTCTTTAATTAACTAAATAAATAAATGAACTCCTAGAGGCTTTTGCCCCCAACACAACCAAGCAAAAACAAAAAGGCTACACATGAACCTTTAGGAGAAAAGAATTCAGTGCAAAGGGTGGTGAGACACTGAAGCAAGTTGCCCAAGGGTCATGTGGATGTCCTTCCACTGGAGGTGCTCAAGATTAGGTTGGACAGAGCCTTGATCAACCTGGTCTAGTGGAAGGGGATTGCACCTAGATGCTCTTTAAGATCCCTTTCAACCCAAACCATTCTGCGATTCTAAACAGAAAAGTTTTTCATTTTTCATGAACATTTTCTACCTTTCTTTTATTTCCTTGATCAAATATTTTGCCTACATTTCCTTCCACACATTTAACTTGCTGGTTAAAGCTTTTGTTGCAGCAATTTGTAGAAATTAATGCACTGGAGAGAGACAAACCAGCCCCAGAACAAGAGGACACAGTCTCAAGCTGTGCCAGGGGAGGTTTAGGCTGGAGGTGAGGAAGAAGTTCTTGACAGAAAGAGAGATTGACCATTGGAGTGTGCTGCCCAGGGAGGTGGTGGAGTCACCATCACTGGAGGTGTTTAGGAAGAGACTGGATGGGGTGCTTGGTGCCATGGTTTAGTTGATCAGATGGTGTTGGGCGATGGGTTGGACTCGATGATCTCAAAGGTCTTTTCCAACCTGGTTTATGCTATGCTATGCAATTCTGTCCTATCCTATCCTATCCTATCCTATCCTATCCTATCCTATCCTATCCTATCCCATCCTATCCTATTCCATCCTATTCTATTCTATTCTATTCTATTCTATTCTATTCTATTCTATTCTATTCTATTCTATTCTATTCTATTCTATTCTATTCTATTCTATCCTATCCTATCCTATCCTATCCTATCCCTATCCTATCCTATCCCATTCTATCCCATCCTGTTCTATTCTATTCTATTCTATTCTATTCTATTCTATTCTATCCTATCCTATCCTATCCTATCCTATCCTATCCTATCCTATCCTATCCTATCCTATCCTATCCTATCCTATCCTATCCTATCCTGATAGTCTCTGATAATCACTTTGTGATACAATAAAAGCAAAAATAGCTTTGGCTGAGTGCTGGGAGAGCTCCAAGATACTTTCTGCCCCATCTAAATCCTCAGCAAACCCACTTTTACAGAAGGAGGTCTTTCAAACAATGCAAAAAGAGGTTAGTGGGAGATAATTCCTGCTTTCCCAGGAGAAGGAAAACAAACCAAAACAAAATCACACACATAAAACCAACCAAACAAACAAATGAAGAAACAAAAACCCCCAAACCCAAAGCCTCCCGTAGCTTGAATAAATGAGAACATTTTTTTCCCCCTCTGCTTTGGGATTCTTAAAGGTTAGAAGAGGCAGAAATCATCAGCGGGTAGGAGCAACTGAAAACAAGCCACTGAAAAAGAAGAGAAGTAATAAGGTAAAAGGAAAGGAATCCTGGCTGGTTCTTGGATATTGTTTAGGTTCTTAAAGGTTAGGGGTGGCATAAATCACCAGTGGGTAGGAGCAGCCCGAAATAAGCTATTGAAAGAAAGAAAAAGACTTAAGGTGAAAGACAGAAGTCATGGCTGGACCTTAGATTCCGACAAGCTTTCACTGCTGTTTCTACAGGCTTGTTTTTCAGCCCTCCCCCCCGCCCCCAGCTGTGTTAATGAGGCATGAAGTGACCTGCCTGCTTACTTCCTGGCTTCATACATAGCAATGGGACAGCATGCTGAACAGCTGGCCCTGTGCATCGTGTGGTGGATGGGATGCGCACACTGTGCAGCGGACAACTGCAACATCTCTGAGAAAGCAGGCAGCAAGTTCCAGGCTTGTGTTTGCTTTGGGCAGATAATGACATTCTTCCCTCAAGCAAGCTTGGCTTGCCTTTGCTCCACAGCGTGTTCAGCAGGCATCACGATGAAGTGGCACATACATTGCTCTAATTAAGTCTCTTGGATTTCAGGAGGAATGTCTCTGTAGCTACATGGGGCTCAGTAGAAATTCCCCATGAACTCCACACATTTCACTTCCATCAGTGTTTGCAAGTGGCAAGCAGCTCATGTACATGCCGGCTTCATTTGCAGAGCTCTGCACGGTTTGTTGAAGTGAGGCTTTTCCCCCTTGCCTCTTGTAGCCTTTGGCCATTCTCTCCCATGCTTCCCCCATTTGGGTATGATGGAGCGGAATGGAATGGAATGGAATGGAATGGAATGGAATGGAATGGAATGGAGTGGAGTGGAGTGGAGTGGAGTGGAGTGGAGTGGAATGGAATGGAATGGAATGGAATGGAATGGAATGGAATGGAATGGAATGGAATGGAGTGGAGTGGAGTGGAGTGGAGTGGAGTGGAGTGGAGTGGAGTGGAATGGAATGGAATGGAATGGAATGGAATGGAATGGAATGGAATGGAATGGAATGGAATAGAATAGAATAGAATAGAATAGAATAGAATAGAATAGAATAGAATAGAATAGAATAGAATAGCTTCAAGATGATTGAGTCCAACCTATCACCCAGCACCATCTAATCAACTAAACCATGGCACCAAGCACCCCATCCAGTCTCTTCCTAAACACCTCCAGTGATGGTGACTCCACCACCTCCCTGGGCAGCACATTCCAACGGCCAGTCTCTCTTCCTGTGAGGAACTTCTTCCTAACATCCAGCCTAAACCTCCCCTGGTGCAGCTTGAGACTGTGTCCTCTTGTTCTGGTGCTGGTTGCCAGAGAGTAGAGACCAACCCCCACCTGGCTACAAGCTCCCTTCAGGTAGATGGTGGGGTTAGGTCTGCAGTTGTACTTGATGATCACAGAGGTCTTTTCCAAGCAAAATGATTCAGCACACAAAGGGTGCTTACAAAAACGCTGGGGAGGGACTTTCTAAAAGTGTTGTTGTGACAGGATGAAAGGGAACAGATTGAAGCTTGAGGAGGGTAGATTTAGATTGGATGTTAGAAAGAAATTCCTTAGAGTGAGGGTGGTGAGACAGTGGAACAGGTTGCCCAGGGAGGTTGTAGATGCCCCCTCCCTGGAGGTGTTCAAGGCCAGTTTGCATGAGGCCTCAAGCAACCCAGTCTAGTGGAAGGTGTCTATGGAAAGGGGTTTGGAACTACATGGTCTTTAAGGTCGTTTCCAATCCAATCCCTTCTCTGATTCTAATTATGAATGCTGCTGGAGAGTCTTGAGCATAAACTGAGGAGTACTTTTCCACCAGCAGTGCATCTACCAGAAAGTGTCTGCCACGTTGGGTCTGTGAGTTAGCACCACGAGTTAGCACCACTTATGTGCTTCCTGCCCTGCTGCAGGAAGGTTTGTTTTTCTGTCCAGCATGTGTTCAGCATCCATGTTCCAATAGCTGCTGTGCTTGCCTTTCAAGTATCACTGTGGCCACAGTAAGTGTGCAGGTTCCCTGTGGTGAGAGAAATGTGGAACCAGGCAATGGAAGCTGTGGGCAGCTGATGTTGACACAGGATGAGGTGCGCTTATGATCTGTGTCAGCCGGTAGGAGAAATGAGTAAGAAACAGAGCAGGATGTAACCCTTGATTTGGAGTAATATTGCATCTGCTCCAGCTCTGTACACAACTGCATCTTCCTTTACCTCTTGAACAAAATCCTGCAGAGATTCCCTTGGAGAGCACAGTGGTCTAGGAAGAAGTAAAGCTTCACTGGAAACCAATTGCTTTCCAGTTATGAGCTTTCCCTCTCCTTCCAAGAGCAACACAGTAAAACAATACAGCTGCATACCTGCCTACGATGTAATGGAAGAGCAAATTACTCTCACAAAGGAGATATTGTGCTGCTGTAGCCCAGAAGACACTGGGAAAACTCTATGGGAGAGCTGTGTGGGGTGCTTTGACATAGCCAGGAAAAGCATTTCTCTGTGCATAAGGTGAGAAGACAGCTTTTAAACTGTGACAGCAGCTGTTTGTAGAAGTGTCCTGAGACTCCCAAATCAAGTGGAGAATAGAATAGAACAGAATAGAATAGAATAGAATAGAATAGAATAGAATTCTACTCTATTCTATTCTACTCTGTTCTACTCTATTCTACTCTATTCTACTCTATTCTATTCTACTCTATTCTATTCTATTCTATTCTATTCTATTCTATTCTATTCTATTCTATTCTACTCTATTCTATTTTATTCTACTCTATTCTATTCGACTCTATTCTATTCTATTCTACTCTATTCTATTTTATTCTACTCTATTCTATTTGACTCTATTCTATTCTACTCTATTCTATTCTATTCTATTCTATTCTACTCTATTCTATTCTACTCTATTCTATTCTATTCTACTCTATTCTATTTTATTCTACTCTATTCTATTCAACTCTATTCTATTCTACTCTATTCTATTCTACTCTATTCTATTCTATTCTATTCTACTCTATTCTATTCTACTCTATTCTATTCTATTCTACTCTATTCTATTCTATTTTATTCTACTCTATTCTATTCTACTCTATTTTATTCTAATCTAATCTATTCTACTCTATTTTATTCTAATCTAATCTATTCTACTCTATTCTATTCTACTCTATTCTATTCTACTCTATTCTATTCTACTCTATTCTATTCTATTCTATTCTATTCTACTCTATTCTATTTTATTCTACTCTATTCTATTCGACTCTATTCTATTCTATTTTATTCTACTCTATTCTATTTGACTCTATTCTATTCTATTCTATTCTATTCTATTCTATTCTATTCTACTCTATTCTATTTTATTCTACTCTATTCTATTCGACTCTATTCTATTCTACTCTATTCTATTCTATTCTATTCTATTCTATTCTATTCTACTCTATTCTATTCTATTTTATTCTACTCTATTCTATTCTACTCTATTCTATTCTATTCTATTCTATTCTACTCTATTCTACTCTATTCTATTCTACTCTATTCTATTCTAATCTACTCTATTCTATTCTACTCTATTCTATTCTATTCTATTCTACTCCATTCCATTCCATTCCATTCCATTCCATTCCATTCCATTCCATTCCATTCCATTCCATTCCATTCCATTCCATCCTATCCTATCCTATCCTATCCTATCCTATCCTATCCTATCCTATCCTATCCTATCCTATCCTCTAAGCATAGGTATTTGTACTGGTTTCCCATGGTGATGGTGATTTTTAACTAGCAAGGGTTTTTTTAGTTCTTATCAATATACTCCTGTAGCAAAGGAAATTTCAGGGCTGCCTTTGGATGTATTGTGTAGAAAAGCTGTTCTGGGAATTTTTTTCTATTAAGAAAAGGAAGAGCCTGCAGGTCTCGCTCCGAGTTTGTTCTCTGGCATCTTTGTGAGCAATAGTGCTGCAATTGAAAGGCACAGTCCTTGAAAGAGACTCTGCCTTACTCATTTACAGGGAGAAAGTTGCACATACTGGATGAAATCCTTCATAGGCCTCCTACAACTGCCTTTTACAGCTTTTCTACATGCCAGTTTCCCTCAGAGACCACAGAGAAAAGGTCACAGTCATTTGAAGATACCTGAAGGGAGCTTGTAGCCAGGAGGGGGTTGGTCTCTTCTCCCAGGCAACCAGCACCAGAACAAGAGGACACAGTCTCAAGCTGTGACAGGGGAAGTTTAGGCTGGAAAGTTCTTCCCAGAGAGAGTTGTTAGCCATTGGAATGTGCTGCCCAGGGAGGTGGAGGAGTCACCATCCCTGGAGAGGTTCAAGAGGGGATTTGACGTGGCACTTGGTGCCATGGTTTAGTCATGAGGTGTTGGGTGACAGGTTGGACTTAATGATCTCTGAGGTATTTCCCAACCTTATTGATTCTATGTTTCTATGATTCTGTGATTCTAATATACCCTTGTAGTGAAGTTTGGTAGATTTCCTGTATTTTGCAGAATTTCTGCTGCAAATTGCAAACTGTATTCTGGTTGGGGGTGGGGGTGGTGGTGTTTGTTCTGGTTTTGGGTTGGGGGTTTTTTTAGTGGTGTTGTGTTTTGGTTTGCTGTGGTTTGCTTTGCTTTGTTTCATGTTTCATGAATCATCCTGCTGGAAAGCAGGACCTTGGAATCCTGGTGGACAAAAGGTTATGCATGGGACAGCATGGCCAAGAAAGCAAATGGTTTCCTGAGGTGCATTAGGAAGAGTGTGACCAGCAAGTCAAGGGAGGTTCTTCACTACTTTGACATGGTGAGACCATGTCTGGAGTATTGTGTCCTATTCTGGGCTCACCAGTTCAAGAAGGACAGGGAAGTCCTGGAGAGAGTTCAAGGATGAAGAAGGAACTGGAGCATCTGTCTGCTGAGGAAAGGCTGAGAGACCTCAGGCTGATTATCCTGCAGAAGAGAAGGCTGAGAGGAGACCTAATAAATGGTTACAAATATCTGAAGGGTGGGTTTCAAGGAGAAGGGGCCAGTCTCTTTTCAGTGGTGTCCAGTTGTAGGACAAGGGGCAATGGACACAAACTGGAACACAGGAATTTCCACCCCAGTATGACAAAAGAATTATTCACTATAAGGCTGCTGGAGCACTGAACCAGGCTGCCCAGAGAGATTGTGGAGTCTCCTTTGGAGGCTCTCAAGGCTTGCCTGGACACCTTCCTGTGTGACCTGCCCTGGCTGATCCTGCTTTGGCAGGGGGATTGGACTCAATTTCCAGAGGTCCCTTCCAACCGCTACCATTCTCTGATGCTGTGATCACATTTTCTCAACCGAAAGCTCCATTTTCACTTCCTGAAGCGAAGTGATTGAGTGTGCCATTTAATTATTTAACAAGTAAAAGCTAATGGACTTCCTATAATGTGGGTTTTTATAATTTCCTAAAGCATCCTTCTCTGTACAGCTTTGTGTGGCTCCTTTCTGTCCTCATAAATCAAGTCTCATGACCAACTGCAAGAACACCTGGGGAACAGAACGCAACGTTGTCAAGAAATTTCTTTATACCAGGTAATCATTCACTTCAACTTAACAAAGGAACAAATGGAAGGAAAGCAGAGAAGGACAAGCAGGTTCTTTTTCCCACTGCAGTAAGACCTCACGTCTTGGACTATTGCCCTTTCTCCTGTCAGCCCGATTCTGGGGGGATTGTTTTGCTTAAATGGAATAGAGCATGTTTCACTTTGTAATAGAAGATACAGCTGAAATCACAGAATCAATACAATACAATACAATACACCAGGTTGGAAGAGACCTTCGAGATCATCACGTCCAACCTATCAACCAATCCAACCCACCCAACAACTAGACCATACAGCCAAGCACCCCGTCAAGTCTTCTCCTGAACACCTCCAGTGAAGGTGACTCCACCACCTCCACGGGTAGCCGATTCCAATGGCCAATCACTCTCTCCATGTAGAACTTCTTCCTAACATCCAGCCTAAACCTACCCTGGCGCAGCTTGAGACTGTGTCCTCTTGTTCTGGTGCTGGATGCCTGGGAGAAGAGGCCAACCTCTGCCTGGCTACAACCTCCCTTCAGGTAGTTGTAGAGAGCAATAAGGTCACCCCTCAGTCTCCTCTTCTCCAGGCTAGGCAACCCCAGCTCCCTCAGCCTCTCCTCATAGGGCTTGTGTTCCAAACCCCTCACCAGCTTTGTTGCCCTCCTCTGGACACGCTCCAGCAAGTCAACATCCTTCCTAAACTGAGGGGCTCAGAACTGGACACAGGACTCAAGGTGTGGCCTAACTAGTGCAGTGTACAGGGACACAATGACCTCCCTGCTCCTGCTTGCCACACTGTTCCTGATGCAGGCCAGGATGCCATTGGCCCTCTTGGCTGCCTGGGCACACTGCAGGCTCATGTTCAGCCTACCATCAACCAGTACCCCCAGGTCCCTCTCTGCTTCGCTGCTCTCCAGCCACTCTGACCCCAGCCTGTAGCACTGCCTGGGGTTGCTGTGGCCAATGTGCAGAACCCGGCACTTGGATGTGTTCAATCTCATGCCGTTGGATTCTGCCCATCTGTCCAGCCTGTCAAGGTCCCTCTGCAAAGCCTCTCTACCCTCCAGCAGGCTTGCCACCAGGCTTGGTAGAGTTAGGTAATGGTTGGACTCAATGATCTTAAAAGTATTTTCCAGCCAAAACAAATCTATGATGCCATGACATTGAAGCACTCCACAAATACAGAGCATCGAATCATTTCAGGAGAAGCCAGCAATCATTTACACCTCAAACCCCTGTTAAATTAGCAGAAGAGTAGAAAAAAAACAAACAATGGAAGTAGAAAGAAAAATCCAATGTACTCATGGTCTAAAAATGGCACAATTCAAATAGTAGAAACAGGTGGAGATGGCTCAACGAGGAGCTCAGTGGATTACTCCTGGATTACATTTAAATCTGTCTTCAAATCCCAGTTTTAACTGCAACTGAAATAAGTCTGATGACGTGAAATTTGTCTGCAATAGGAGATAATCCAAACTGCTAAAGACCTCAAGAGTCAGAAGAGGTTCTCTGTGTTCCTAAGTGACTTACAGGAGGCAGGCTCTGCCTCCATGTGCAGTCCCAGATCCTCCATCTGTCTTTTGACTTATCATCTTACCTCAGCACATGCACAAATCAGACCATGGCAGTTTGCTTACAGCACAGCTGGGGAGGGAAAAAAAATGTAGGAATTGAAACAAACAAACAAACAAACAAACATTTTCACATAGTCTGGAGGATAGTAGAGAGTCTGTGAGGAAGATTTAAAGAGGTGATCCAAAGTGCAATATTTATCTGCAGTTCGTCATGTCAAAGCAGCTGCTGTCTCAGTGAAACACTAGATCAGGTTGCCCAGAGCCACATCCAGCCTGGCCTTGAAAACCTCCAGAGAGGGGGCTTCTATCTCCCTGGGAAACTGTTCCAGTGTCTCACCACCCTCATGGGGAAGCACTTCTTCCTAACATCCCATCTGAATCTAACAATTTCTAGTTTTATTCCACCCCCCCAGTCCTATCACTCCCTGACACCCTAAAAAGTCCCTCCCCAGCTTTCTTGTAGCCCCCTTCAGATACTGGAAGGCCACAATTAGGTCTCCTTGGAACCTTCTCTTCTCCAGACTGAACAGCCCCAACTGTCTCAGTCTGTGCTCATCCTCATGGCCCTTCTCTGGACACTCTCCAGCACCTCCAGGTCCCTGCTGTAATAGGGGCTCCAGAACTGGAGGCAGTACTCCAGGTGGGTCTCACCAGAGCTGAGCAGAGGGGAGAAGCACCTCCCTCGACCTGCTGGCTGTGCTTCTCTTGATGCAGCCCAGGATCTGGTTGGCTTTCTGGGCTGCAAGTGCTCCCTGCTGGCTCCTGTTGAGCTTCTCTTCCACCAGCACCCCCAAGTCCTTTCCTTCAGGGCTGCTCTCAAGCCAGTCCCTGCCCAGCCTATAGCAATGCCTGGGATTGCCCTGACCCACATGCAGGACCTTGCCCTTAGTCTTGTTGAACCTCATGAGGCTGTCATGGGCTCACCTCTCCAGCCTGTCAAGGTTCCTCTGGATGGATCCCTTCCCTCCAATGGGGGGGACCACACAGCTTGGTGTGGTCAGCAAACCTCCTGAGGATGCACTCAGTGCTACTGTCCCTGGCACCAACAAAGATGTTAAACAAGCCTGTAAGACCTTCTTAGTCAAAGTTAGGCTAGAAAGGGAAGTTAAGAGAAGCCAAATCAAAGGAGGATGTCACTTCAAGTCAGCATTTACTGTGATAACCCAAAGAAGGATCCCCTCAGATCACTCAGGAGCAGTATGTACCTGCAAAGAGAAGTGTGAGAACCTGACAGGTAAGCATGACATTCCCTGACCATTGTACCAGCCTCCAACTGCATTCAGCTCAGGGGATTTCCTGTCCCTGATATGGTAGATCTGCTCTCCAGTGGCTTATCTCATCCATTGGAACCACATCAAATTTTTCATCCACGGGCTTGTTTACATCTGTAGCAGCATGACTGTGGTTATGCTTTGGGTCTCAGCATTGGTTAATTCCTTTGACTGGTTTTCTCTTGACCTGTTTCTGTGACCTAGCATAGGTTGGAAGTTGTAAGAGGTAAGGCACAGTTAAACAGAAAGCTTGCATGTTCTGACACAGAGCAGTAGAAGTCCCAAGTTCTTCCTAACAGCTCTAAGAGGCCAAGAGATACAAATTGAGGTAACGTCAGCTTAATTTGGCTCAATATTGGAGAGATTCTGTCCAGAGCAGTTTTATAAACTGCTTTTCATGTCATTATTAGTGGCTTTATTCATGTTGTTATTATTATGGCTTTAAACTAGAGCAGGGTAGATAGAATAGAATAGAATTAACCAGGTTGGAAAAGAACTTTGAGATCATCAAGTCCAACCCATCACCCAACACCATCTAATCAACTAAACCATGGCACCAAATGTCTCATCCAGGCTCTTCTTAAACACCTCCAGTGATGGTGACTCCACCACCTCCCTGGGCAGCACATTCCAATGGCCAAGCTCTCTTTCTATGAAGAACTTCTTCCTAACATCCAGCCTAAACCTCCCCTGGCGCAGCTTGAGACTGTGTCCTCTTGTTGTGGTGCTGGTTGCCTGGGAGAAGAGACCAACCCCACCTGGCTACAACCTCCCTTCAGGTAGTTGTAGACAGATTTAGATTAGACATTAGGAAGAAGTTCCTTGCTATGAGGGTGGTGAGGCACTGGAAGTGTTGAAGACCAGGCTTGATGAGTCTTTGAGCAACCCGGACTAGTGGAAGTGTCCCACTGGAACCAGATGATCTCTAAGATCCCTTCCAACTCAAGCCATTCTACAGTTCTGTGATCAATGTGTGTTTCAGGTGTGACTGGCTAACAGAAAAAAGGTTCTGCTGTAAGGTGCTGTTCATTTGGCAGAGAGCCCCTTCTACCAGCCATCCCACTCCCAGGTACAATGACAGGCTGACTCTTTTGCAGCTTAGTGCCTGAAACCTGAGCAATATTTATTTCTGAATGCTTGCCCAACTGTCAGTGTTTCCAAGCATCTTAAAGGTCAGGCAGTTTCAGTGTGAAGAGGCTTTTCTCTTGTTTCTAAAAATTACGTAAGGCACATCATACTTTTTCATCTTTGTGCTGCATGATTTTGTACCTACTGGACTTCCTTTAACTGATTCAATAATTACATGGCTATTACTTCTTGTAGAGGTGGTTTCAAGCAATGTAGAATCATAGAACTTTTAAGGCTGGAAGAGACCTGTGAGATCCTCAAGTCCAATCCCTCACCTGTGAGATCCTCAAGTCCAATCCCTCAGCTTTGAGATCATCAAGTCCAATCCCTCACCTTTGAGATCCTCAAGTCCAATCCCTCACCTTTGAGATCCTCAAGTCCAATCCCTCACCTGTGAGATCCTCAAGTCCAATCCCTCACCTGTGAGGTCATCAAGTCCAATCCCTCACCTTTGAGGTCATCAACTCCAATCCCTCACCTTTGAGATCCTCAAGTCCAATCCCTCACCTGTGAGGTCATCAACTCCAATCCCTCACCTTTGAGATCCTCAAGTCCAATCCCTCACCTGTGAGGTCATCAAGTCCAATCCCTCACCTTTGAGGTCATCAACTCCAATCCCTCACCTTTGAGATCATTAACTCCAATCCCTCACCTTTGAGATCCTCAAGTGCAATCCCTCGCCTAGAGCTCACAATCCCACCCTGCTGCTAGGCCACTACCACTAAACCATGTCTCTCAGAACCCCATCCACGCATCACAGAAATATCTCCAGGGATGGTAACTCCACCACCTCCCTGGGCAGCCTGTTCCAATGCTTGAGAACCCTTTCTACAAAGACATTTTTCCTGATATCCAACCTAAACCCCCCTGGCACAATTTCAGGCCATTTCCTCTCCTTCTATCACCTGATAGTGGGGAGAAGAGACCAACCCCCACCTCCCTCCAACCTCTTTTCAGGGAGCTGTGGAGAGCAATGAGGTTTTCCCTCCACGGCCTCTTCTCCACATTAAGCAACCCCAGTTCCCTAAACAGTTCTTCATCACACTTGTGTTCAAGGCCCTTCATCAGCTTAGTTGCTCTTCTTTGGACACACTCCAGCATCTCAATGTTCTCTTTGTAGTAAGGGGCCCAGAACAGAATAGAATAGGAGTAGCTGTGTTCCTCTGGAAAGCAAGGGGGTTTTAACCTCACATTCCTAGCTAGGGTAATGCTGTCTCACTTTCCCTCTCGGAGAACCGGAGAGCAAGCAACCAAATAAAACTGACATACAACCACGAGTGTCTTTTGACACACAGCTTGCTTATTTTTGCTTGCACATGAGCTGATCACATGCCAAGACCACCACGGAGGTCCAGGGCATGGATTGATTGAGGAACAAGAGAGCGGGGGAGGTGGGTGTGAAACGTCCAGAGAAGGAAAAAGAACAAGCCTGCCTCTGTGCAATGGGAGGGCTGGGAATGACAGACAGAAATTGTTGTATTAAGAACCAGCTTCATTTTGAAAACATGGGGGGCCCATGGTTTTATTAAGTGTCCACACAGTGGTTTGAAGTGAGAGCAGGCAAGGGAGGCCAGACCCTTGGGAGCTCAGACTGAATGCTGAGGATAAAACTTGCAGATGAGAAGAAGCCAAAATATTGAGCCCTTGTATGATTTGGGAACATGAAGAGTTCAAGCAGAGAGAAGAGCAAAGCAGAGCTTTTTAAAGCCAGCAGGGTGCTCAGGTGGCAAAGAAGGCCAACAGCATCCTGGCCTGGATCAGGAATAATGTGGCCAGCAGGAGTAGGGAAATGATCATGCTGCTGTATTGGGCACTGGTGAGGCTGCACCTTAAGTACTGGGTTCAGTTTTGGGCTATCCCTGGAGGTATTTCAAAAAAGTGTGGATGAGGTGCTGAGGTCCAAGGTTTAGTGGCAGTGGCATAGCAGTAGTGGTGGAATTATGAGCTCTAGGTGAGCACTTGGAACCTGATGATCTCAGAGGTCTCTTACAGCCTCAACAGTTCTATGATACTGTGTATG
The DNA here is from genome assembly GCA_033816785.1 of Picus viridis. NCBI lineage: Eukaryota > Metazoa > Chordata > Aves > Piciformes > Picidae > Picus > Picus viridis. The sequence continues at coordinate 4,498,385 of CM066569.1, read as the reverse complement.
TTCATGGTTTTCCCATTGCCCTGCAAGCACTCTGGTACCACAGCCTCCTTCTGGAATGGAATGGGATGGGATGGGATGGGATGGGATGGGATGGGATGGGATGGGATGGGATGGGATGGAATGGAATGGAATGGAATGGAATGGAATGGAATAGAATAGAATAGAATAGAATAGAATAGAATAGAATAGAATAGAATAGAATAGAATAGAACAGAACAGAACAATCCAGGTTGGAATAGACCATCAAGATCATCATGTCCAGCCTATTATCCAACACCATCTAATCAACTAAACCATGGCACCAAGCACCCCATCCAGTCTCTTCCTAAACACCTCCAGTGATGGTGACTCCACCACCTCCCTGGGCAGCACATTCCAATGGCCAATCTCTCTTTCTATGAAGAACTTCTTCTTAACATCCAGCCTAAACCTCCCCTGGTGCAGCTTGAGACTGTGTCCTCTTGTTCTGGTGCTGGTTGCATGGGAGACCAACCCCCGCCTGCCTACAACTTCCCTTCAGGTAGTTGTAGAGAGCAATAAGGTCTGTCCTGAGCCTCCTCTTCTCCAGGCTAAGCAACCCCAGCTCCATCAGCCTCTCCTCATAGGACTTGTGTTGCTCACATCCCTCACTCCGTGTCTGCATACTTCAGGGCTCTCAGCACACCTCATGTGTGAATTACTAATCTAGCAAGAGAAGTTCACAAAAGAGACAGTGCTGTGTTAGCAGAACTTGGCTCTTTATTCCCCCTGGTGACTAACACAGCTCCCTAAAGCCTATGCTAGATCTCTTTCAAGATCATTTACATGCATGTAGAGAAAGCTAGGCCATTCCTTGGGTGAAGCTGTAGACTTTGCTGGGGAGGATTTCACAGAAGATGGGGCGAGACATCTCTCAGAAATCAATAAAGAACCACAAGATCACAAAAACCAAAGTTGCATTCAAGCTGTCTATGGCAAGGAGCAGAGAGGGGAAGAATGAGTCAACACTGACAATGTATTCATCTTAATGAGGACAAGTATTTATCCCAAACAAAATTAGCGTATCAGCACATGCACGAGAGGCATATCATTAACAAAAGGCAAGGGAATTGGCATAAGGCTGATAAATTCTTTCATTAATAAAATAGATGTTTTAAACTGTCCAAATGAGTACATTTTTTTGTTTGTTTTAATTCACAAATTGTGTATCATTTCACAGGCTAATCAAAGACATGGGCTCCACAGTTATTTACATGGCAATTAAATCCACGACGCCGGTGACCCAGCCGAATTAACGCTCACCGCCAGTTAAAAGCAAACTGTGCCAGTAAGGAAATGCACACCATCACTGGGGCCTTTTGCTTAAGCAAACAGTGCAGTGGAGAAAGTTCTGGGAATTGTGAATGACTTTGAAGTGTGCTAAGAAAACAAACGAACAGCAAAATGAAATGAAAAATAAAACACCCAAATGTTTTATTAGAGACTCGGATTCCAGGCTAAGTTAGATCAACAGTGATGGGAAGAACATGAGCACAGCAGGTGATGGCAATGCAGCTGTCTCTTTCAGGGCAACTTAATCTGCTCTACAAATTCTAAGGCAATGGAAGCTCTGCTCTTACAGCCCCATACAAGAGTCCTCCAGATCCTCCAGGTATCGTGGAATCACAGAATGCCAGGCTGGAAGGGACCTCAAGGATCATCTGCTCCACTCTTTCTAGGCAATAGTGTAGTTGAAATGAGCTGGCTCAGCACCCTGTCAAGCTGAGCCTTCAAACTGTCCAATGGAGGGGAGTCCACTGCTTCCCTTGGGAGATGATGCCAATGTCTAACTGTTCTCATGGGGAGACATTTTCTTCTGCAGCCCAACGGGAATCTCCCCAGGAGTAACTGTCCCCATCACTCCTTGTCTTTTCTGTGTGACTCCTTGCAAGAATTCAGTCTCCATCTTCATGGCAGCCACCTTTTATAGAATCATAGAATCATTAAGCTTGGAAAAGACCTGTAAGATCATCAAGTCCAACCATACCCCAACAAGCATAGCTACTAAACTGTATCCTGAAGTACAACAAGTACATGCTTCTTGAACACCTGTGTGGTGGGTTAATGCCCTTTTCTGAAAACAAAACCCAGAGCAGGGGGAGGGCTTGCGGGTACTTTGCAATCCCTGCAGGGTGTTTTCCCCCCGGGGAAGCTGAGTCTGTTCCACTCCCCCCTCCCTGCCCAGCTAGGGTATAAAAAGCAGGGCAGTGCAGCTATTAGTGCCTTTTGGCTCCTGCCTCTGCTGGATGAGAGCTACTGCAGCTGCCCTCCTGCTCCTCTGCCATGTGGTTGGACCTGATCCTTCTCCCTGCTGCCTTTGTGCCTCCTCAGAGAAAAGACTGGTTTTGTATCATTCTCTTGTTTTTGTCCCACTCCCATCCATCCTTGTTCCTTGCCCTTGTGAACCTTTCCTGTTATTGTTATATATAGAGATATTGTTTAAAGACAACTCTTTACCTCTCTACTTCCAAGCCGACTCCAAATTATTGTTTGGTGGATTTGCTCCTTCCTTTTCTCCCCTCTCTGTTGGGAGGAGGGGGAGTGGGGGAAGAGATTCTCAGCCTTGCCCCCTCTGAGCTCTTAACTCCCAGTGAAGGCTCAAACCACCACAACCTGGTAGACGGTACATTGCATTAAGGTCTCCCTTAAGCCTTCTTAATGCCAAACAAACCCAATTCTCTCGGCCTTTCCTCATATGGCAGGTCTTCCTATTTCAGTTGCAAGAGACCTCTAAGACCATTGAGTACAGCTGTCAAGCTAACCCCACCATGGCCATTAAACCATTTCTGTAAGTGCCATGTCCACACATTTCTTGAACATCTCCAGGGATGATGACTCCCCCACCTCCCTGGGCAGCCTGTTCCAATGCCTGAACACTCTTCCAGGGAAGAATTTTTTCCCTAATATCCAACCTAAACCTCCCCTGGCACAATTTCAGGCCATTTTCTCTCATGCTTATTCATCCTACACAGAACAGACCACCAGCATCTTATGGCTCAGGGTTACAGGAATGTAGCTTTTCAAATGTATTTTCTTTTGCAGTTACTTATTAGTGCTTAATAATGGAAAATGCTTCTGAATTAATGATTCACAGAACACACTAGATATGATTGTAGGGCCCTCCAGTTCCAGAAAGATATTGATAGGTTGGAAGACATTCAGAGAAAAGCAACAGATGTGTTTAAAGTACTGGGGGGGGGGGGACAGATTTATGGAAGGAAATCAGCAGAAATAAATATGATCATTGTGGTGTGGCTTTGACCAGCAAGAATAAAATGGGAGGCTGATGTGACAACGATGTATGGGGCATGTGATAGGTACAAGTTCCATTTATGGAAAGGAATTTGTGTGCAGGTCATCCAAGGGCTAATACAGGGGGATGTAAAAATTGTGGGTAGAAGACTCAGGGGGGAGAGGGGGAAATAAATCCAAAATGACTAGTCAGCAGAGTTACATCCCTGGAGAAGTGAATTATTTTAGACAAGCTTTGGCAGTACACTGGGGGCTGTGCCACGAGGGAAAAGTCCTACACAATCGAGAAGAGAGAGCTGATAATGTTTTCTCTCCCTAATTTCAGTGACTCATCACTCCAGCTTCATCCTTTCTGCTCTCACAGCTCTCCTGCTCACCTTTTTCCCTTTTCAGGTCTTTAATGTTAAAAAATCCATCTGCCACAAGAACAAAAAAGTTTGGGCTTGTGGTGCTGTTATGTTGTTATTTATTATTATTATTATTATTATTATTATTATTATTATTATTAATTTATTATTATTATAATTATAAGATATTGTTATCAGATGATGTTGTTGTTGTTGTTATTATCATCATCATCATCATCATCAGATATAGAGTGGAGGGTTGGGCTCTTCTTACAAGTAAAAACAGAAACAGGACAAAAGGAAATGGCATCAAGTTGCACCAGCAAAGCTTTAGGCTGGACACAGGGAACAATTTCTTCCCCAACAGGGTTGTCAAGCCTTGGAACAGGCTGCCCAGGAAAATGGTGGAGTCTCCATCCCTGGGGATGTGTAGATGTGGTGCTGAGGGACATGGTTTAGTGGTGACCTGGCAGTGCTGGGGTTCATGGTTTCTATTGCTCAGCTAATAGTTACCCAGAGTAGAGTAGAGTAGAGTAGAGTAGAGTAGAGTAGAGTAGAGTAGAGTAGAGTAGAGTAGAGTAGACCAGACCAGACCAGACCAGACCAGACCAGACCAAACCAGACCAGGTTGGAAGAGACCTTCAAGATCACTGAGTCCAACCTATCACCCAACACCATCTAATCAACTAAACCATGGCACTGAGCACCCCATCCAATCTCATCCTAAACACCTCCAGTGATGGTGACTCCAACACTTCCCTGGGCAGCATATTCTAATGGAAAATTTCTCTTTCTGTGAAGAACTTCTTCCTAACATCCAGCCTAAACCTCCCCTGGTGCAGCTTGAGACTGTGTCCTCTTGTTCTGGTGCTGGGTGCCTGGGAGAAGAGACCAACCCCCACCTGGCTACAACCTCCCTTCAGGTAGTTGTAGACAGCAATAAGGTCTCCCCTGAGCCTCCTCTCCTCCAGGCTAAGCAACCCCAGCTCCCTCAGCCTCTCCTCACAGGGCTGTGCTCCAAACCCCTCCCCAGCTTTGTTGCCCTTTGGACACGTTCCAGCAACTCAACATCTTTCCTAAACTGAGGGGCCCAGAACTGGACACAGTCCTCAAGGTGTGGCCTAACCAGTGCTGAGTACAGCAAACACTACCCAGCAAAATGGTTTCAGAACTTCTATACATAAATGGACTATCTGTGTTTTATCACAAGTTATATCTGGTTCTTGGGAGCAGTACATGGAGCCAAATACCTCTCTTCTCATCCAAGCTTTCCTCTGCAAGCTTCTCTGGTTGAAGTTAGCTCAGCTTCTCGTCCCATGGCAATGAAATGCTGAGTGTGCTTGGTTTAGATGACCAGCATCCTTCATGACTGGCACTTCTAGCCATACTTCAGTACAGAGGCATGTCACTAAATCATAGTGCCACTAAATCAAGCCTGGTACTGAATTTATTTCACAACAAACCCTTCCTGATACAGCTCTGCTGATTTTGTCTCAATCTTTCCTAGGTTTGAATATTTTATCTGCATGATTGAAAGCTTTCATTTCATTTTTTTTCCTTTTTATATAGAATTTCCAGAACAAGAAAAGTGATCCTGACATTGGCTCCTTCTCTCTGCTTTCAAGCATGACATTTTTCTTGGAATAGACTTTGCCAGTAATGGAGTCAAACAAACATCATTCCAGCCAAGGTCATCATTTTGGCCTGAGCAAGGTAACAGATCTGTTTATGTGCAAGTCCAACAAAAGCTCTTACAAAGATAGCGTTTTCCAGTGATTATTAGCAAAGCCAGTGGTGACCTGACATTGCAAAACTCACCCAGATCCTATGGCTTTGGCTGGAGTTCTTGGTACCTGAGGGAATCTTTCACTTCACAGTCCCAGTTAAAAGGAGAATCCAGTTCCTGAATGGACATTAAGAGTGCTCTTCCAGGATTATATCATCAGTAACAATCAAACTCAGTTCTTTATAGCAGCTTTGTAACAGAATTTTAGAGAAGAAAGTCATAGAATTGCTTCTATGTCCCCTTGAGAAATCCACTCCTTGTCCTGGAGGGAAGAGCAGTGAGTTTTCTCTCCTTTATCACTGGTTTTGTCTAACATACCCTTTAAGACTTCCAACAAAAATCATTGTCAAGAAATCCATTCTGTCCTTTCAGTACTCTCAGAATCTTTCAGATCCTGAAGTAAGTCTGTCACTCCTTATCTTTACTGTGGGCTATGGAGAACCAGCCATGCCTTTGCTTTTGGCTGCAATCAAAACTCATTCAACCTAGGCTGGAGGTTAGGAAGAAATTCTGCACAGAGAGAGTGATTGCCCATTGGAATGTGCTGCCTGAGGAGGTGGTGGAGTCACCATCATTGGAGGTGTTTAGGAGGAGACTTGATAGGGTGCTTGGTGCCATGGTTTAGTTGATTAGGTGGTATTGGATGATAGGTTGGACACGATGATCTTGAAGGTCTCTTCCAACCTGGTCTGGTCTATTCTATTCTATTCTATTCTATTCTATTCTATTCTATTCTATTCTATTCTATTCTATTCTATTCTATTCCATTCCATTCCATGCTATTCTATGCTATGCTATTCTGTTATTCTATTCTAACCTGCTGACAGTGATTGTGGTTTTCTATGTTTCTTCATGAACTCCACTGGCTTGTTTTGCTATTGATTCCTGTAATTCTTGAGGTGTTCTGCCCAAAACTTGTAAAATTCCAGAATTGCCACGAAATGGTGACTCTGGAATTTTACAGGTTTCATGACTTCTTTCCAAATACAGCTGCCCAGACAGCTTTAGAATTCCCCTGAAGTGTCCAGCCATTCTGTGATCACTTAGTTTGTTCATGTGGTCCTCCTGTGTTACACCACGAAAAAGAAAAAGAGAAAAGGTTGTTAAAATTCAATTAGATGATGGTTTTCCCTCACCATGAAGTGAAACTATATAATCATAGAATTATAGACTTGTTGGGCTTGGAAAACACCTCTAAGATCATTGAGTTCAACCATCAGCCTACACCTACCATGGCTATTGAACCCTGTCCTGAAGTGCAATATCCACACACTTCTTGAACACCTCCATCTTTTTCCCTAACCACAAAGCCAAACTAGAGAACCATAGAATTGTTTCAGTTGTAAAAGACCTCAAAGATCATTGAGCCCAGCAATCAACATAACACCACCATTAAACCAGGTTCTGAAGCGCCATGTCCACAAGTCTCTTGAACACCTCCATCTTGCTCTCTGCAAGTACCTGAAGGGAGGTTGTAGCCAGATGGGGGTTGGTCTCTTCTCCCAGGCAACCAGCACCAGGACACAGTCTCAAGCTGCACCAGGGGAAGTTTAGGCTTAGGTGAGGAGAAAGTTCTTCCCAGAAAGAGTAATTTGCCATTGGAATGTGCTGCCCAGGGAGGTGGTGGAGTCAGCATCCCTGGAGGTGTTCAAAAAGGATTGGACGTGGCACTTGAAGCCGTGGCTTAGTCATGAGGTGTTGGGTGATAGGTTAGACTTGATGATATCTGAGGTCTTTTCCAATCTTATTGATTCTGTGACTCCTGAAATTAATGACTTGTTTGATATGGCTTGTCTCTAACAAATCCTCACTGACTGTTGACTCATCTTCTTGTCTTCCATATATTTACACCTAGGTTGTTGGCTTCTTCCTGTAATCTGCCTTCCCCCTCCTTTGTAATGACAGACGTTTTGTTTGTCCTTCTCCTGTCACTAACATATGTTGTTTTCTGTGAATGATTCCTTCCTTCAATCTCTTTTGTGAGTTCCTTTTATGTACCTTTATTTTCTTGTCAGATTTGTCACATCTAGACAAGCAAAGGCATTGTATGACTTGGAGCATGTTCTGTGTTGAACCAATTTCTGCATGATTTTGAGTAAGGAACATTAATGAAGAAGCTGTCACAAAGCTGACTTGCCAGGAGCCATCTGATTTTCCTGATATACACTGCATGAAACAGAAGCATTTGAAAGGAATGATCCTTAAGCCACAAGCATAAAACTTCAGTTCATGCTCAAACATAGCTAAAACTCTTCTAGTATTCTAGAATAGAATAGGATAGAATAGAATAGAATAGAATAGACTGGGATAGAGTAGAATAGAATAGAAAAGAACATAATAGAGGTAGTAGAATAGAATAGAATAGAATAGAATAGAATAGAATAGAATAGAATAGAATAGAATAGAATAGAATGGGATAGAGTAGAATAGAATAGAAAAGAACATAATAGAGGTAGAATAGAATAGAATAGAATAGAATAGAATAGAATAGAATAGAATAGAATAGAATAGAATAGAATAGAATAGAATAGAATAGGATACAGAATAGGATAGAGTAGAATAGAGTAGAGTAGAGTTGAGTACAATAGAGATAGAGTACAGTAGAGTAGAATAGAATAGAATAGAATAGAATAGAATAGAATAGAATAGAATAGAATAGAATAGAACAGGATAGAACAGAATAGAACAGAATAGGATACAGAATAGGATTGAGTAGAATAGAGTTGAGATACAATAGAGATAGAGATAGAGATAGAGATAGAGAGAATAGAGAATAGAATAGAATAGAATAGAATAGAATAGAATAGAATAGAATAGAATAGAATAGAATAGAATAGAATAGAGATAGAGATAGAGATATAGACTAGACTAGACCAGACCAGGTTGGAAGAGACCTTTGAGATCAACAAGTCCAACCTATCACCCAACACCATCTCATCAACTGAACCATGGCACCAACTGCCTCATCCAGGCCCTTCTTAATCACCTCCAGTAATGGACCTTGGTTATTTCAGTGTCTGAAAAAAAGAAGGCAAAGTTGTTTGGTTTTTTTTTTTTTAGGAAAAAGGCAAAAACTTTCCTAGAAAAAACCCAAAACCTCCCCAAATATTTAATTACTTTCTAAGGAGGAAAGGAAATAAAAAGGACAGAATGAGAGAAAATAATTCAAGTGTACTGAAGCACTGCTCTTTTGCCAATGGAAGCTGTAATTTCACCCCCAAAGTTACTTTTATAGTTGCAAAACTTGTTCTTGGCCACCTCCCAGATAGTTACAGCCCTTCTGCAATATCTCTTTATAAGAAGTATCCAGCACATAGCCAACCTTGCAAACTCTTGCACGTGTGCTGAACTCTGTGGTGCAGCTAAGCATGGGAGCACTAGCAACACTGAAGCCCCTACAGAAGAAGGCTGGAGAAGAGGAGGCTCAGAGGAGACCTTATTGCTCTCTACAACTACCTGAAGGGAGGTTGCAGCCAGGAGGGGCTGGTCTCTTCTCCCAAGCAACCAGCACCAGAACAAGAGGACACAGTCTCAAGCTGCACCAGGGGAGGTTTAGGCTGGAGGTGAGGAGAAAGTTCTTCCCAGAGAGAGTTGTTAGGCATTGGAATGTGATGCCCAGGGAAGTGTTGGAGTCACCATCACTGGAAGTGTTTAGGAAGTGACTGGATGGGGTGCTTGGTGCCATGGTTTAGTTGATTAGATGGTGTTGGGTGATAGGTTGGACTTGATCTCTGAGGTCTCTTCCAACCTGGTCTGGTCTATTCTATTCTATTCTATTCTATTCTATTCTATTCTATTCTATTCTTCTATTCTATTCTATTCTACTATTCTATTCTATTCTTTCTTTGTTGTTTGCTTGGTTGCTTGGTTTGGTTTGGGTGTTTTAATGGTGTGATGCAAGCTTGTTCTCCTGAATTCACAAAGCACTCAGAAACCATCAAAATCCATTTCTCATCAGCCACTGAGGATCTTGGGAGTGTTGTTTGGGACAGTCAGATCTGTGAAACTGAAAGAAATAATAAATGAGTGAATTAAATACAATTTCCTTTCTCATGCAATTGAACCATTTTAAATGTTCTTAACAATCTCAGTAGCTGAATCACATAATGGTAGGGGTTGGAAGGGTCCTCTAGAGATTGAATCCAACCCCCCTGCCAAAGCAGGATCACCTAGGGCATGCCACAAAGGAACACATCCAGGCAGGTTTGGAAAGTCTCCATAGAAGGAAAACCTCTCTGAGGAGCCTGGTCAAGCAGCCAAAGTTGGTCCAATCAATGCTTGACCTCACTTTTCTGCTCCTTTTCACACCCAAGCCTTCTGCTATGTTTCTATCTGTGACCTACCCACCTCCTTCTCTGCTGCAACCCATCCCCATGCCCCCTGCCACACACTTCTGTGTCTGTTCCTGCTGCAGTCTTGTCCCCCTACCTCCTTGCATCTTCCCTCCCATCGTCTCCTGCTTCCTCTTCATGGGCTGCTTTCTCCAAGAGCACAGGCATGTAAAGCACCCCAGCTGCGGCCTGGGAAACAGAACAGGTAACCCCAGCTAGCTAAGCTGGAGTCTCTGAGTACACCTGAAATGTTCCTTCTCTTGACTACCTGTCAGCATGTGAGACATGCTGCCACTCAGCTGCTAGCTCACCATCTCCAGAGCAGATGTTCTGCAGGTCTGCTTTAATTTGGTCTGAGCTGTGGTGCAAGCTTTCTTTTTCTGTTTGGTTTTCAAGTGCTTCCTTGTCATCTTCTGTGATTTTTAGACATCATCAGCTTCTATTTTAACCCTCAGTCTCCTGGTGACTATTCTACATGTACACTACAGAATCACAGAATCACCAAGGCTGGAAGAGACCTCCAAGATCATCAAGTCCAACCTGTCACCACAGACCCCATGACTAGACCATGGCACCAAGTGCCACATCCAATCCCCTCTTGAACACCTCCAGGGATGGCGACTCCACCACCTCCCTGGGCAGCACATTCCAATGGCTAACGACTCTCTCTGGGAAGAACTTTCTCCTCACCTCCAGCCTAAACTTCCCCTGGTGCAGCTTGAGACTGTGTCCTCTTGTTCTGGTGCTGGTTGCCTGGGAGAAGAGACCAACCCCCACCTGGCTACAACCTCCTTTCAGGTAGTTGTAGAGAGCAATGAGGCCCCCCCTGAGCCTCCTCTTCTCCAGGCTAAGCAACCCCAGCTCCCTCAGCCTCTCCTCACAGGGCTGTGCTCAAGGCCTCTCCCCAGCCTCGTTGCCCTTCTCTGGACACGTTCAAGAGTCTCAATGTCCTTCTTAAACTGAGGGGCCCAGAACTGGACAAAGATGATGAGGTGACTAGAACACCATCTCACTGATGAGGAAAGAGTGAATGTGGTCTTTTTAGTGTGGAAAAAAAAAATGAATGCTTAGTGAGACTAAAAGAGATCTACTGGAACTTTTCTAAATGATGGAAGATACGGGTTTGAAATATCTGAAAGACTTTTTAATTGGGTTTTTTCCCCCAATCAGGTCATCAGTTTTTTACACATCTTGATTTTTTTTTAGCCTTTAAGCAGCCAACTCTTTTCTCACCTAAATTGCCTCAAGTCTCTGGGTATCTAAGGGAGGCTTAGTCTTCTAAGGTGTAACTAAGGTGCCTTTGAATATTTGCAGGAGTTGCTTTTGCTCTGACACATCTGTTTGAAAGGAAAGGTTGCAAATCCATTATACACTGACAAACCCACAGAAAAGAAAGCAGCAACATGTATAGCTTCTGACAGACAGGAAAATGGTGTGGCAAGGGAATTTGCACCAGTCTTCACAGAATCACAGGATGACAAGGATTGGAAGGGACCTCTGGAGATCATCGAGTCCAGCCCCCTTGCCAAGGCAGGGTCAGCTAGAGAAGGTCACACAGGAATGTGCCCAGGCAGGCTTTTAATATTTCTTGAGATGAAGACTCCACCATGTCCCTGGGCAGCCTGCTCCAGTGCTCTGACATCTTTCAGTGAAAGAAGTTCTTCCTCATGTTTAGGCGGAACTTCCTATGTGTGAACCCATCACACTATGTTGAAGTTCGTGCCTGTTACCCCTTGTCCTGTCACAGGCACCAGGGATAAAAGACTGGTCCTGTCTTCCTGACATCCACCCTTCAAACACTGATCAGCATTTATGAGATCCTCTTTCAGTCCTCTGATTTCCAAGGTATGAACCTTCCTTTTTAAGCACTTTAGTTGTAAATGATCCCAGGATCCTTTTGAAATGTTTGCCTGATGCATATTTTTCTGCCCAGTATTTGAGGCATGTCATTTTCTTTCCCCCCCCAGTTTGTGGCCTTCACAGATGTTTAACATTTCTTTTAGTGGTGGAAGACTGACAAGTCTGGGAACAGCAGGTTCTAACCTAATTATTAAATGTTAACCTTTAGAGGTTAAATAAGCTCTCCTGGTGTCAATTAAAATGCCTCAGGAGCCCCAGTGTACCCTCCTCACATTTGCAACACATGTTTAAAGAGAAAAAATAGTCCAACTCTTCCCACTCCAGCTACCCTGTGAAGAGCAGTTGGACAAGAAGTCTCTGTGCCATTAATTCATCTCTTTTTCCTGTCCTGACAGACTCCTCAAACCATCCACAGTTCATAGGGATCATAGAATCATAGAATAGAATCAATAAGGTTGTAAGAGACCTCAAAGATCATCAAGTCCAACCTGCCACCACAGACCTCATGACTAAACCATGGCACCAAGTGCCACGTCCAATCCCTCTTGAACACCTCCAGGGATGCTGACTCCACCACCTCCCTGAGCAGCACATTCCAATGGCTAACAACTCTCTCTGGGAAGAACTATCTCCTCACCTCAAGCCTAGATGTCCCCTGAAACTGTGTCCTCTTGTTCTGGTGCTGGTTGCCTGGGAGAAGAGACCAACCCCCACCTGGCTACAACCTCCCTTCGGGTAGTTGTAGAGAGCAATAAGGTCTCCCCTGAGCCTCCTCTTCTCCAGGCTAAACAACCCCAGCTCCCTCAGCCTCTCCTCACAGGGCTGTGCTCCAGACCCCTCCCCAGCCTCCTTGCCCTTCTCTGGACACGTTCAAGTGTCTCAATGTCCTTCTTAAAGTGAGGGGCCCAGAACTGGACACAGGACTCAAGGTATGTCCTAACCAGTGCTGAGTACAGGAGCACAATGACTTCCCTGCTCCTGCTGGCCACACTATTCTTGATGCAGGCCAGGATGCCATTGGCCTTCTTCACCTGGGCACACTGCTGGCTCATGTTCATCTGGCTGTCAATCAGCACCCCCAGGCCCCTCTCTGCCTGGCTGCTCTCCAGCCACTCTGACCCCAGCCTGTAGCTCTGCATGGGGTTGCTGTGGCCAAAGTGCAGCACCCGGCGCTTGGACTTGTTGAATGCCATCCTGTTGGTCTCTGCCCATCTATCCAGCTGGTCAAGGTCCCTCTGGAGAGCCCTGCTGCCCAACATACAAGATCCCAACATACAAGATTCAGGAGGTTATATTGTGAAACACAATAAAACAACTCCCAGTTGCCAACAGTTACAACAGAAAATCAAAGTGATTTTCAATCCTTCTGACAATAATCCCGTAACAAGTTGTGGACAGCCCTGCACTGTTGACCCACACTCTGAGATTCTGAAAGTGCTGTTCCCTGTGATGTTAAGAAGCATTAGAGAGAATTGGTCTTTGTAACTGTTGAGCCCTCTTTTTTTGTGTGAGTCTATGTTTGATCTCTTCTCCCTTGTATCAGGTGATAGAACGAGAGGAAATGGCCTGAAATTGCACCAGGGGAGGTTTAGGTTGGGGATTAGGAACAATTTCTTTCCTGCAAGAGTGGCCAGGCACTGGAACAGGCTGCCCAGGCAGGTGGTGGAGTCACCATCCCTGGAGTTGTTCAAGAAATGTGTGGCCATGGCACTCTGGGTCTTGGTTTAATGGCCATGGTGGTGTTATGCTGATGGTTGGACCAAAACAATTCTGTGATTCTTTGATTTGTGTATCTCAGATATGAACAGTTTAGCTTATTGCTCCCCACCCCCCTTCCCCTTCAAATGATACATCTATAGAGTGACATTTTATGGTACATAAGAAGAGATGAGATGCCTGAAGCAGTTAAAGGAAGAGAGATTTTAATTTCTAGTAGCAGTGAGGACATTGGGAAAGGATGAGGTATCCATCGGCTTGGGCAGACAGATGGATTTTCATAACGCAGGACAGACTTGTGTTCCAGCCTCACTGACAGTGTTCAGCAACCTCTCAATGAAGTGCCCCACACACAGTAACTGACATGTGACCTTTCTGGGGAAGAAAATGTAGTCCATGAACAGAAGCTGGCTGTGCTGGGCCAGACAGGGCTGTAGCTCCAGCCGCTCTCTTCATTTCCCTGGTGCATGCGCAGAGGGAACGCCTGTGATTGCTTGGCGAGAAGGACTTGTGGTTAAGGCTTCTTTTTCACGAAAGAGAGTAATAGCAGAGTTTCTAAAATTAACTTTCTCCCTCCTGCAAGGACCCCTTCATGAACTTGAATCCTGCTGCAGTGCTTCAGTGCACTCTGGGTTATTTCCCAGCCGCACAGTGGAGTCACTGCCCTCTTCCTCCCATCAGGTCAGAAAGACCAAGGTGATGGAGGCAGATCCACAGATCACAGAGCCACAGAACCAAGCACAGAATCATAGAATGGTAAGGGCTGGGAGAGACTTCTGGAGGGCATTGAGTCCAACCCCCTACCAAAGTAGCATCACCTACGGCAGGTGAAACCCATCCAGGTGGGTTTGGAAAGTCTCCAGTCTCTCTGGGCAGCCTGCTCCAGGACTCCAGCACCCTCACAGCAAAGATGTTTCTCCTCATGCTGAAGTGGAACTTCCTGGGTTCCAGTTTTTGTCTGTTGTCCCCCATCCCATCACTCACCACCCATGAAGAGACTGGCCCCTTCTTGACACCCACCCTTAAGGTATTTGTAAACATTGATCAGATCCCCCCTCATCCTTCTCTTCTCCAGGCTAAACAGGCCCAGGTCTCTCAGCCTTTCCTTATCAGACAGATGTTCCAGTCTCTCTTGAACAGGGAAACCCAGAACTGGGCACAGTAATCTAGACAAGACCTCACCAGGGCAGAGTAGAGGGGAAGAACCTCCCTCAGCTCATTGGACAAACTATTCTTAATTTACCCATAAATACCATCAGTCCTCTTTGTCACAAGAGCTGTCCCATGGATAACTTTTTGTCCACTAGGACTCCATGGAGCTGCTTTCCAGCAGGTCAACCCCTAACATGTGCTGGTGGATGGGGTTATTTCTGCCCAGGTGTAGGGTAGACACTTGTTCAAGGATCTACCATCTACACCGCACTTGTTCGAGGATCATATCACCATGCATGGCTGAATGCACGATGGTATCAGCTGAGCCTTTGCGAGCATTTTGTGACTGGCTGGCTTATTCTCCCTCACCTTGCTCCTGTGCTAAGCACCTGCAGCATGCACTGCCTACTTTTCAACTGGCAGGGCCTTTATTAGCCTTGACACGCAGCAAAAATTGCCTTGAATCCCTTCCCTGCGATTTTCCTCCTGTTGCTATTTTTACCTGGGATGGCTCTTGCCCGGTTTTCACTCCGAAAGAGTGCTGTGAGCTGCAGACATTGTGGCTGAAGTGTGCCTCTTCCCAAATATTCATGAGACTGAAGAGAGTGCAAAAAGCAGTGCAGAAGTGTTGCTTGGCTGGCTGACAGAGACACTGATCATTTCTTATTGTTGCAGCAGAATTACCATATAAGGTTACTTTAAACCCGTGTACTACATCTAACTTTCTATTTATAGAACAAGAAGATAGAGAAAGGGCAGCTAGAAGGTAGAGAGACCACACCAAGGCTGTCTGGAATAATGTGGTTTATGAGGTTTAGGTTTTGCTGTTGAGAAAGGAATCAAGCACCAGGTTTTTTTTCAGGGAGAGGCAAGAAGAGGCAACTTCCCATCTAAAGTGTCTAAGGCCAGGGAACACCATCCCTAGAAGCATTTAAAAACTGATCTAGATATGGCCCTCAGTGATAGGTTGTAGTAGTGGCCCTGATATAGTTAGACAAGGGCTGGACTTGACTCTCTTAAAGGTCTTTTTCAACCATGGCAGTTGTGTGATTCTGTGAAGAGGTGACTCTGTGATTCTGTTCACAGGCATAGACAAACTACTTCCCTTGTCTCCAGTGATGCTTACTCCTTCATCTGAAGACAGCCCCTAAGCTCTACAGGTCTGATAACTTCCCAGCCAAGAGTCATAGAGTCACAGAAGGGTAGAGGTTGGAAGGAACCTCTGGAGACCATCTAGTCCAATTCCCCTGCCAAAACTGGCTCACCTAGAGCAGGCCACATAGGAATATGTCCAGGAGGGTTCAGAAGGTCTCCAGAGAAGGCTATTCCTCTCTAGGCAGCCTAAATCTTAGGAAGTGGTGAGACTTCAGATGAACCTCAGCTTTCCATTATTGTCATTCTTAAGAGGTTTCCTTCTCCATATTTTTCACATCTCATCTGTGGTGTGCACACCTGAGTCTCACACCTTGTCTCTGTGATGTGGAATTCTTCCTGTGCACACACAAGATCCTTAGTCTGGACATCAAAATGGTCTGAAACTGTGCCAGGGGAGGTTTAGATTCTTTCCTATGAGAGTGGTCAGGCATCGGAACAGGCTGCCCAGGAAGGTGGTGGAATCGCTGTCCCTGGAGGTGTTCAAGAAATGTGTGGACATGGCACTTTGGGACATGGTTTAATGGCCATGGTGGTGCTAGGTTGACAGTTGGACTTGATGATCTTAGCAGTCTTTCCCAACTGACATGATTCTATGATTCTATTATTCTATGATCATGTAGCCTATAGGTGCTGGGGCATTGAGACTCTTGAACGTGTCCAGAGAAGGGCAACGAGGCTGGGGAGAGGTCTGGAGCACAGCCCTGTGAGGAGAGGCTGAGGGAGCTGGGGTTGCTTAGCCTGGAGAAGAGGAGGCTCAGGGGAGACCTTAATGCTGTCTACAACTACCTGAAGGGAGGTTGTAGCCAGGTGGGGGTTGGTCTCTTCTCCCAGACAACCAGCACCAGAACACCTTCACTGTCACCTTCACTGGAGGTGTTCAGGAGAAGACTTGATGGGGTGCTTGGCTGTATGGTCTAGTTGTTGGGTGGGTTGGATTGTTTGATGGGTTGGACGCGATGATCTTGAAGGTCTCTTCCAACCTGGTGTATTGTATTATTGTATTATTAACAAGAGGACACAGGCTCAAGCTGCACCAGGGCAGATTTAGGCTGGAGGTGAGGAGAAAGTTCTTCCCAGAGAGAGTTGTCGGTCATTGGAATGTGCTGCCCAGGGAGGTGGTGGAGTCAGCATCCCTGGAGGTGTTCAAGAGGGGACTGGACGTGACACTTGGTGCCATGGTTTAGTAGTCATGAGGTCTGTGGTGACAGGTTGGACTTGATGATCTCTGAGGTCTTTTCCAACCTTACTTATTCTATGATTCTATGATTATATGGCATGACTGGACCATTGGTAGGTGTTTATGGTAGGTGTTAATGTGCTAACATGCAAGGAATGTTTTCCCCAGCTCTTTGAATCCATAATCACAACTAACACTACTGTCAGAAATGGTAGAAGAGAGCCTTGATGGGCCAAGATGATTCTCAGCTCCTTCTCTGTTCAGATTTTACAGCTGGTGAAGACAGCTTGAAAGAAAAATCTGTGGGAGGCTTATTTTGTCACTGGCTGTGTTGTGTCTGTTTCTTTGGCAGAAGAGACAACTACAGTTTGCAGCATCTTCCTCTAGAAGTAACTTAACATCAGAGCTTAAAAAAACATGGAAACACTCTGCTGGGATCCTTACTCATTTTCTCATCTACGACTGCTTGGAGTTTCTTTCTATATGAACACTTACATTTTTCTGCGCATTATACAGACTTCACATCTTGTGAATATGAACAAGACATTGGGGGGAAAAAAATCACATCTCCTAAGACAAAATCCAAATGTTCACTCAAATACAAATAAAACCTGCATCCCATCTTTAAAGTCTAAAATTTGATAGAATCATAAAATGCTTTGAGTTGGAAGGGACCTTAAAGATTGTTTAGTTCCAACCCCCTGCCATGGGCAAGGACACCTCCCACTAGACCAGGCTGCTCAAGGCTCTCTCCAACCTGGCCTTGTCCCCCTCCAGGGAGGGGAATTCACAACCTCCCTGGGCAGCCTGTTCCAGTGTCTCACTGCCCTCACTGTAAAGAATTTCTCTCTAATATACTTTGTGTGTGTATGACAGACTATGCATTTTACTGTTGTGTGGATAGCAAGCCAAGCAGAAAAAAATCCCCCAGCAAGGAAATGATGGCAACATTTTGGAGGTAGTAAAACCTACTGAAGCACCCATCACTGCAGTAGGATTGTACAACTAGTGTAAGCCTTCAGTCCCACAGCAGTACAGACTTGTAAAGACTCATACTAGGTACAAGAGTGTGTGCTACTAATCATAGAATCATAGAATGATAGAATCAATAATGTTGGAAAAAACCTCAAAGATCATCCAGTCCAACCTGTCACCCAACACCTCATGACTATTAAACCATGGCACCAAGTGCCACGTCCAATCCCCTCTTGAACACCTCCAGGGACGCTGATTCCAACACCTCCCTGGGCAGCACATTCCAATGGCTAACAACTCTCTCTGGGAAGAACTTTCTCCTCACCTCCAGCCTAAACTTCCCCTGGTGCAGCTTGAGACTGTGTCCTCTTGTTCTGGTGCTGGTTGCCTGGGAGAAGAGACCAACCCCCACCTGGCTACAACCTCCCTTCAGGGAGTTGTAGAGAGCATTAAGGTCTCCCCTGAGCCTCCTCTCCTCCAGGCTAAACACCCCCAGCTCCCTCAGCCTCTCCTCACAGGGCTGTGCTCAAGGCCTCTCCCCAGCCTCATTGTCCTTCTCTGGACATGTTCAAGAGTCTCAATGTCCTTCCTAAACTGTGGGGCCCAGACCTGGACACAGGACTCAAGGTGTGGCCTAACCAGTGCTGAGCACAGGGGCACAATGACTTCCCTGCTCCTGCTGGCCACACTATTCTTGATGCAGGCCAGGAGGCCATTGTTCTTCTTGGCCACCTGGGCACACTGCTAATGAGTGGGCACAGTGCAAATGAGGCAATGAACATCTTGTGTCTTAGTAAATCAACACCCATGTTGTTAACTCACCAACTGTCACCTCCAGTCATGTCCTGCACCTATGGTAGATACCTAGTGAAGGCTCCTGACTCAAATAACTGGACAACTTTTTAAGGTCATATCTAGTCTCAGTCAAAAGGCAGCTTCATCTGGTTGGCAGGGAATTAGGTAGATCCTTCTAGCTGGTGAGTCAAAAGTGACTGGTTTTGATGACAGTTTCATTAATTGTAGCTAGCTATTGAAGTTGGTTCAGCTGGTTCAGCCTAACCCAAAGGTTAAACACAGTTCAAGCCAACCTTAAAGAATTAGGAATCCAGTCTCCTCTGAAAAATCCCTAGAAGATGAAGATCTGCTTACTTCCCTTCTAGCCTTTACACTGACTACAGTGGCCTTTGATTAAGGTCCTGAGTGAATTTTATGCTAACACCAAGTGCATGCTGAGTCAACACTTGTACAGCAGAAGGTTAAGGAGCTCAGAAATTGAAAAGCTGAAGCTCTTGGGTTTGTCTGAATCTAAACCACCTTCCCCAGACAGCACTGGATTTAAGCCCTGACTCTAGAGAGTCTGGCTACAGAACACATGAACTCTCCCCAAGCAGAACTGTACACCACAATCCACCTACAAAAAGCTGGTGAGGGATTTTTCTTGTGCTTTCTTAAGAGGGTCAGTGCTGGCTTTGCCTCTGCCTGCCTGCAGGAGCTCACTGTGGTGGCTTGTGCCAAGTAACTTTCAAGCTGGCTATTTTTGGTGCCAGAAATAGTAGCCTCGCTGATGGGTACCTCAGCTGGCATGAGCATCCGTAGCATCTTTGCTTGGCTTTTGCAGCCCATGTTAAAGCCGTGGTGCAAGCCCTTCAGAATTATCAGCAAGCTCACAGAAAAGTCAATGTTGCTGCCAGCTGCAGTATATATAGATCCCAAGGTTTCCAAACATATGCTACCCTGTGTTCTTTGTGCTTGCTCCTTGGCAGCATTTCACTGTAAAAGTGCAAGGATACCTCCATCCCTTTTCAAACGAATCTGTTCTTCAGTCATGCTAATCTCCAAAGACTGAATCTAAAGAGCACCTCATTGATTTAGCAGCTAGATCAAGGTACAGGGATGGATAGAAAGGGGAAAAAAAGGCTGAAACCAGATGTGGATGAAATTGAATAGCCATGGCAAAAGGGTGCATGCACAGTTAACATGAAAATGCAAAGAGCAGGCTGATGGTGTCATGTCAGCGTCAGTGGTGGCATAGCTAGAAAGGCTAAAATGACCAACCTGATCTAGTTGGGGGTGCATCAAGAAAAGTGTGTCCAGCAGGTCTAGGAAGGTTCTCCTGCCCCTGTACTCTGCCCCGGTGAGACCACACCTGGAATACTGTATCCAGTTTTGGGGTCTCCAATTCAAGAGGCAGGGATCTAGAGTCCAACAGAATCCACAGGGATGATAATGTGACTTGAACACCTCTTCTGTGAAGAAAGACTGAGAGACCTGGGGCTGTCTAGTCTTGAGAAGAAAAGGCTGAGAGAGGATCTTATTAATGTCTATAAATATCTGAGGGGTGGGTGTAAATATGAAGGTGCCAGTCTCTTTTCAGTGGTGCCCAGTATCAGGACAGGGAACAGGTATAAGCTGGAACATAGGAAGTTCCACCTCAACATGAGGAGAGACTTCTTTCCTGTGAGGGTGACAGAGTAGTGGGACAGGCTGCCCAGAGAGGTTGTGGAGCCTCCTTCTCTGAAGACTTTCAAAACCTGCCTGAATGCCTTCCTGTGTGGCCTGCCCTAGGGGATCCTGCTTTGGCAAGGGGTTTGGACTCAATGATCTCTAGAGGTCCCTTCCATCCCCTCTCCTTATATGATTCTATGTCTCTGCTCACTGCACAGGGGTTGGACAAGATGACCTTCGAGGTTCTTTCCAAACCAATGCATTCTGGTTGAAAAATGGATAACACCTCCTTGAGTACAGTCTGCTTTGGTCAGGTCCTGTGGAACCTCCAAAACTTGCCTCTTTCAGAGCTCAGGAAAACCTCAGACGTGCTCATGATCATCAAAAAGCACCACAGTACTGTTCAGCATACAGGAAGGACTTGGTATCTCCAAAGCCTTTCCTGCTCCTCTGATCACTTAGTACCTCTCAGCCATTTGTTTAAAATTGGTGGCTTTGGGTTGGATGACTGGAGATAGGCTGTTTATGTGGGGAGACAAGGAGACACCAGGAGGGATCTGCCTGCATACAAGCATTCCCAACTCGTTTGCCACCATAGAATGATAGAATTGTTCTGGTTGAAAAAGCCCTTAAGATCCTTGAGTTCAGTCATAACCATCATCTCCTTGTCAAAAACTGATAGACCATCCCAGTGTTCAGGTGGCATGGTATTTATAGACAATTGCTTCAACCAAAGAGAACAATCAAGTGGAAATAAATGCATCTTCAGAGGAGACTCCACAATCTCTCTGGGCAGCCTGCTCCAGGGATCTGGGACCCTCACCACAAAGAAGTTTCTCCTCCCTGTGTTCCAGTTTGTGTGCATTGCCACTTGTCCTATCACAGCACATCAGTGAGAAGAAATTTGCCACGTGGTCTGGGCACCCACCCTTCAGATATTTGTATGTATTGATCAGACCCCCTCTCAGCCTTCTCCAGGCTAAACAGCCCCAGGACTCTTAGCTTTTCCTCATGTAGCAGATGTTCCAGTCCCTGCATCACACTCAGAGCCCACAGGACTCTCTCGAGTAGTTCCCTGTCCCTCTTGAACTGGGAAGCCCATAAGTGAAGAGGATACTCCACATGAGCCCTCACTAGGGTAGAGTGGATGGGCAGGAGAACTTCCCTGGACCTGCTGGCCACACTCTTCTTAATGCACCCAAGGAGACCATTTGCTTTCTTGGCGACAAGGGCACATTGCTGTCCCATGGGTAACTTACCCTCCACCTAGGCTCCACCTGAGAGCCTTTCCAGCAGATTAACCCCTAACCCGTACCGGTGCATGGTGTTGTTGCTCTCCAGGTACACTTACTCTTCTTGGACCTCATTAGGAAGGGTGACTGAGCAGGCAGAGAGAGGCAAAGTAGGCCATCAATAATAGCAAAAATTCAGAAGAACTTCTGATGCTCTCTGCAAATCAGTGACATTGTTCATTTGGATGTCAAGTAAAAATGTGTTACCATTTACAAGATAAGCTTGGAGACCAGCTTCAGAAAAAAACCCTCAAACAAATTTCTTAACTGCTAGAAAGTATCAGGAAAACCATTGCTGCATATCTTGCTGCATACAAACAACACTTGATTTATTTCAGAAGCTTCCAGATAAATCTAGCGATCATCTGAGTGTGCTGCTAGCCTGAAACGTGCTGCAGAAGCGTGAGGAGTACTCAGGAAACAAAAACTCAAAGAAATATGTGTGAAATGTAATCCTGTTACCATTTGCCACATGCTGGAGGCATGTGTCATCAGGCCAGGAAATGAATAAGCTATAGATGAGGGATATCCCTCGGACCTAGGAGACAAGCTGGAGATGATTTTTCATTGAGCTAACTTCATAATCTAGACAAGCTTTCAAAATGTGTAGACACTGTTCTTTTCCCCCTTACTTCATGTTTATTATTGTGCTAAATTGGCCAAAGTGATTGACATGTTTCTGCCTCAGTAAAAATGCTCCCAAGCTGAGGGCTGGGGCTAAGCAAGGGGATTAGAAATAAGCCTTGCTTGATGTTAAAGGATTCCTGTCCAGTACAAAGCCAGCAAGGATGAAAACACTAATACTAGATCCTTTTTTCCAATGTGGTCTTTCAAGTTTCTGCTCCTAAATCCTCCAAATTAAATATGTTTCTTTCTAGCCCCATTTTCTGTGCGGCATTAAATCATAGAACGGTTTCAGTTAGAAAAGACCTCTGAGATTACTGAGTCCCACCACCCATGGCCATTAAAGCCTGTCTCGAAGTGTCCACACGCTTCTTCAACACCTTTGCTGCGGTGCAGTTCATAATCAGTTGCACAGATGCACAGAATGGTTGGGCCTGGAAGGGATCTCTGGAGATCATTGAGTGCAACTCCCTTGCCAAGGCTGGTTCACCTAGAGAAGGTCACAAAGAAACATAGAATCATAGAATCAATAAGGTTGGAAAAGACCTCAAAGATCATCAAGTCCAACCTGGAACCCAACACCTCATGACTAACGAAACCATGGCTCCAAGTGCCACATCCAGTCCCCTCTTGAACACCTCCAGGGATGGTGACTCCACCACCTCCCTGGGCAGCCTGTTCCAGTGCTCCACCACCCTTACATTAAAGAATGTCCTCCTCATCTTTAGCTGGAACTTCTGATGTTCAAGTTTGTGCTCGTTACCCCTTGTCCTGTCACTGTGTACCACTGAGAGAAACCACTGATCCCATCCTTCTGACACCCACCCTTGAAGTATTGATCAGCATTTATGAGATCCATTTTCCAGACTAAAAAGATCCCATTCTTCAGTCTTTCCTCACAAGAGAGATGTGCTAGTCCCCTTACCATCTCTGTAGCCCTTTGCTCTACCCTCTCCAGCAAGTCCCTGTCCTTGTTGAGCCGGTGCTTTCATTATTTAATGGAGGACTGATTTCATTTTCCTCCACTCACACCTAGAAAACCATTTCTACATTAAATTGTTACTTCCTGAAGATGCAACTGACATGAGCATGTGGAGCACAAAACACAAAGCAGATGGGATTGTCACCTGTGAAAAGATGGAGAACAACTTTTATTTCCCTTAAGGAACCTTCTGCCTGTATGCCACTATCAGGAAAATGTCCATTTTCTGTCTCAAAGCTTAATCCAGAGGAGTCAGGTGCCAAGTGATTACCTACCTCTTTTGGCATCCACTAGCTTGCTTTCTTAGTCAGAGCCTTACATTCCTAGAGATGACACAGAAAGCTCACAGGCTGGAATTATCTAGGTGTGGCTGACAAAATCAACACTGTGGTTATTCTGCCTATTGGCATTCTTTCCCCTTAGCAATTAGAGCTGTGCCACTCACTGAATTCATACAGGAAAAACTCCAGTGCCACTATGATGAGGCACAGTTGCAGCACTAAGTGCACACAGATGGTAAAAGTCATCTTTGAGCTGAGGGGTGGAAGAGCTACCTGACTCTATGGGGCTTGAAGTGTAGAGCTTGAAGAAACAGAAGCTAGCTCTGTCAGCTGCAATAACCAAGTAAACCAGTGTCCTTGGTACTGCTCATGTTTTCTGCACACACTACAAGAGTATATAGAATCTTAAGCACCAAACTGTTGAGGTTGGAAGAGACCTTTGAGATCATTAAGTCCACCTAGATCTCACAACCCCACCACCACTACTAAGCCACTATCACTAAACCATGGCCCTCAGCATGGCATCCATGTGTCTTTCAAACACCTTCAGGGATGGGCAGTCTATTCCAATGCTTGTTGACCCTTTTTGTGAAGAAATTTTTCTTAATGTTCAACATGAATACCCCCTGACACAACTTCAGGTCATTTCTTCCTATCCTGGCACTTGCTGCATGTCAGAAGAGACCAAACTCCACCTACCTCCAACCTCCTTAGAGACAGCTGTAGAGGCTGATGAGGTCTCCCCTCAGTCTTTTCTTCTCCAGGCTAAACCAACCCTGGTTCCCTTCAGGCATTCCTCGCAGGACTTGTGTTCTGCACCCTTCACCAGCTTAGCTGCTCTTGTTTGAACATGTTCCAGCACCTCAATATCCTTGTAGTGAGAGGCCCAAAACTGAACACAGTACTCGAGGTGTGGCCTCACCAGTGCTGAGTACCAAGGCTGTTTAGGCTCGAGGTGAGGAGAAAGTTCTTCACAGAGAAAGTTGTTGGCCACTGGAATGTGCTGCCCAGGGAGGTGGTGGAGTCAATGTCCCGGGAGGTGTTCAGGAAGGGATTGGATGTGGCACTTGGTGCCATGGTTTACTTAGTCATGAGGTGTTGGGTGACAGGTTGGACTTGATGATCTCTGAGGTCTTTTCCAACCTTATTGATTCTATGATTCTGTGAAAACCAGTCGTGGCGCCTACGCTACTGAGACAGAACAACATTTCATCTGCTTCAGGATGGCATATATTTGCACTCTCTTCTTGTTTAAACTGTGCTGCCTCATCGATGGCATCGTGATGAACAGTCCTAATGGCCCATTTTCAACTCTGCAGATTAACTACCCTGCTGGGTTTTGGTGTTCCAGAAAGGTAGGGTAAGGATTATTGAGGCTTTAGAAAGTTAAAGAGGAGATTAAGTGTAACCCACATAGGTGGTACAGTAGAGAAAGCAGAAACAAAACCAAGCAAAACAAAAAACAAAACAAATAAAGGGAAATTACAGGGTGGGGGGAAAGGTGTGGGGTTTTTTGGTCTTTTGTTTCAGGGTTTTTTTTGTTTGGGTTGGGTTTTTTTTTGTTTGGTTTGATTTGGGTGGGTTTTGTGTGTGTGTGTGATGCAAGAGGACTTAAAACAAATACACTTTCAGATTTAACAAGCCCGAGCTCCGAGTCCTGCAGTTGGGTCACAACCACCCCATGAATGCTCCAGGGGCAGAGTGACTGGAAATCTGCCCAGCAGAAAGGGACCTGGGGGTGCTGTTTGACAGCCATCTTAACATGAGCCAGCAGTGTGTCCAGGGGGCCAAAAAGGTCAAAAGCATCTGGGCCTGGCTCAGCAATGGTGTGGCCAGCAGGGTCAGGGAAGTGATTTGGCACCATGTACACTGGTGAGGCTACACCTCAAATACTGAGTTTGGTTTGGGGCCCCTCACTACAAGAAGTACATTGAGGTGCTGGAGCATGTCCCCAGAAGCGCAGCTAAGCTGATGAAAGGTCTAGTGAATGGATCTGGTGAGGAGTGGCAGAGGGAACCATACTGTGGAGAAGAGCAGGCTGAGGGAAGACCTCATTGCTTTCTACAGCTCCCTGAAAGGAGGCTGGACTCGGCATGTGGGGGTGTCAGGAGGAAGGAGGCAGTCTCTTCTCCCTAGTATCAGGTGGTAGAATGAGAGGAAATGGTCTGAAATTGTGCTAGGGAAGTTTAGGTTGGACATGAGGAAAAAAAGTCTCTCCTGCAAGAGTGGCCTTCTCCAACCCCAAGAGTTCTACGGTTCTATGATCTCATTAAGTTTTACTTCTCATTGACAGCAAGAATAGAAAGCCTCTGAGAAACTTCTGTGGCCTGAAGAGTGCAAAATAAGCCAATAAATTTTACTAAAAGGCCTCACAGTGCTTGATCACTTGAAAGTTTATTTCTTGTGACCGAGCATTCGTGTCACTTGATCTGTCACACCTGACAGGCATTCTCCTTTGCTGTGGTCTGTATATTAACGTTCAAGTGGCAAGCAGGGGGAGCAGAGGTAGAGATGAATGTGAACAGCCAGGAGTCTCCATCTTTGAAATGACCCTCCCAAGAGCTTTAAGTGAAAACATATGTAGATTTTTTTCTCAATGTAAATAAATCCTTCATAATTGTTCTAGGATTCTGACCCCTTTTTGTTCAGCTTTGCTCCTAGCCAAGAAAGTGTCTACATTCTTAGCCTAAACATATCCCTCTTGTCTTTTAATTTTTCATAATTAAACACATTTTCCTTAGTGTGCAATCCAGCTGGGGCAGGACTAGATGATTGCCTTTCCCTGTTGATAGAAGTTGAGGCCCTCGCTGCAGAAAGAGGGTAGAAATCGCTCACTGTGCTCAAGTCAAACATGAAACAAAACAGGACCCAAAACACATTTAAACATCTCCATAGTCTGTCTGTGCCTTCTCTGACTCCACAGCACATGGCTGAGACCATAAACTGGACATGAGGAGGAAGTTCTTCACTGTGAGAGTGGTGAAGCCCTGCAATGGGTTGTCCAGGGAGGTGGTTGGGGCCCCGTCCCTGGAGGTGTTTAAGCCCAGGCTGGATGAGGCTCTGGCCAGCCTGATGTAGTGTGGGGTGTCCCTGCCCATGGCAGGGGGGTTGGAGCTAGATGATCCTTGTGGTGCCTTCCAACCCTGACTGATACTATGATACTATAAACAAGTACAGGCATGTCTGGTGCCTTCACTGCTGTCCTGGAGGTGCCTGGAGGAAGTGGGTGGCTTGAAGGTTGTGAGCTGCCCTGCTGTGCTCAGTGCACACCTCTCCTCATTTGAGACAGGCAGGAGTGCCTCCAAAACTTCTGAAAACTGAGGGCTGTGGTTTGCAGATTTACTTTCAGTTCTCCTTCGCTGCCAGCAATGCTGTGGCTTTCCTCTACGTTTTACTGGCAGCGTGCATGTGTCAGAATTTCACAGTAGCCTGCGACAGAGGGGTTCAAATTTACCTGTAACTCAGGAACAGCTGAACAGCGATGCCCTCAAGCTGAGGGCAAGGGAGAACAGGACGAGAAATGCTCGTTGGTCTGCTAAAAAGAACTGACTTTCCTCATTGATCATGATCTGAATCTGAATAGAGTTCTGGTTCGGGTTTTGTAAAAGTTGTGCAGCAGAGACTTGAAAACTTGCCAGCTGCCAACAATAGCTGCTATTTGCAGCTAGATAACTCCAGTGTGTGTAATATTCAAGGAATTTCCTGTAGTAAGCACAGAAAAGTACAGATGATACAGAAAAATTCTGAGACAGCTGTATCTGCTTATATTAGGCAAAACTGAGAAGCCTTCAGAGACCACTGCTCTTTGTGGCTTTTCACTTCTGTCACCTAAAATCAGAAGTACTAAACTAGAGGCTGGAACTAAGGTGTTGGTGGCATTTTAGGTTTGACTGGAAGCAGAATTAGTTCTGGCTCTGGCCAGCTTGATCTAGTGTGAGGTGTCCCTGCCTATGGCAGGGGGTTGGAACTAGATGATCCTTGTGGTCCCTTCCAACCCTGACTGATAATATGATTCTATGATTCTATCATAATGCTTTTCACACAAATTTCAGAAGAATTGAGTGTCTATGTTCATTTCCAAATGCTTCTCTAGTTCAAAAAAAAAAGACCTTTATCCTGGGCACCAGAGCCCTGGAACAAGCACTGGAGGTTATGGAGTCTCCTCCTCTGGAGACTTTCAAACCCCACCTGGATATGTTCCTGTGTAGCCTGCCCTAGGTGATCCTGCTTTGCCAGGGGACTGACTTGGTGATCTCCAGAGGTCCCTTCCAACCCCTAACATTTCTGTGATCTGTTTATTTTCAGTTGAGCAGAATAGAATAGAATAGGATAGAATAGAATAGAATAGAATAGAATAGAATAGAATAGAATAGAATAGAATAGAATAGAATAGAGTAGAGTAGAATAGAGTAGAATAGAATAGACCAGGTTGGAAGAGACCTTCAAGATCATCACGTCCAACCCATCAACCAATCCAACCCACCTAAACAACTAACCCATGGCACCAAGCACCCCATCAAGTCTCTGCATTGCTTTTATCTCCCTTACTGGTTAGCTCACTCTGTTTAAAGTTTGCTGACACAGAAGATGGCCATGTAAGACAAGGCAAGTGAAACAGTCTGGGACCCATTCTCAGGTAGCTCCTCATTTCAGCGACTCCTTCAAAATCATTAGATGTACAATCTGCAGGCTCGTAATCCCCTGGGGAAACCACTGCCAGTTGTTGCCCAGCAATTAGACCTTGCTAACAAAACACTTCAAGGGGCATGATACAAGGAACTAGAAGCTTTTCTCAGGAGAGACATACAAGGTCTTCATGCTTATTTGCTGTGTGCTTTGAAAGCACCTGCTCACCCCTGCTATAATGGTTAGCAGGACTTTGTGACCAATACCACAGTCGCTGAAGCATCGAAGTGCAGACCATGTAAATGCAGACCACTGTCCTTTTGAGATTATTCCATTATTCATTTCTTGTATTTTTTTAACAGCTTGCTCTGTCTCATGATATTTTCTTACGCTGATTCCTGGGTTTATACCTGTGGTTTTACAGAGATTAATTTCTCCCGCTGCCATTTCTGGGCTATTTGTCCTGTCCCACCCTACCTTCACAAGGATTTAGCCTTCCTGCTGCGCTGACTGCGTGAAAGTTACACAGAATATTTCTAATGTTTACCATAGAACTGTTGAGGTTGGAAAAGACCTTTGAGATCATCAAGTCCAACACCTCACCTAGAGCTCATAATCCCACCACTGCTGCTAAGCCACTACCGCTAAATCATGTCCCTCACCACCATATCCATGTGTCTTTTAAACACTTCCAGCGATGGTGACTCCACCACCTCCCTGGGCAGCCTGTTCTAATGCCTGAAAACCCTTTCTGTGAAGAAATGTTTTCTCATATCCTATCTGAACCACCTCAAATTGAGGCCATTTCCTCTTGTTCTGTCATTTGTTGCATGTGAGAAGAGAGAGACCTCCACCTTGCTTCAACCTCATTTGAGGTAGTTGCACAGAGGTACACAGTACCACAGTATCACAGTATCACTAAGGTTGGAAGAGACCTCGAAGATCATTGAGTCCAACCTGTCACCACAGACCTCATGCCTAGACCATGGCACCAAGTGCCACATCCAATCCCCTCTTGAACACCTCCAGGGATGCTGACTCCACCACCTCCCTGGGCAGCACATTCCAATGACAAACAACTCTCTCTGGTGAAGAACTTTCTCCTCACCTCCAGCCTAAACTTCCCCTGGCACAGCTTGAGACTGCGTCCTCTTGTTCTGATGCTGGTTGCCTGGGAGAAGAGACCAACCCCCACCTGGCTACAACCTCCCTTCAGGTAGTTATAGAGAGCAATGAGGTCTCCCCTGAGCCTCCTTTTCTCCAGTCTAAACAACCCCAGCTCCCTCAGCCTCTCCTCACAGGGCTGTGCTCAAGGCCTCTCCCCAGCCTTGTTGCCCTTCTCTGGACACGTTCAAGTGTCTCAATGTGCTTCCTAAACTGAGGGGCCCAGAACTGGACACAGGACTCAAGGTGTGGCCTAACCAAAGCAGAGTACAGGGGCACAATGACTTCCCTGCTCCTGCTGGCCACACTATTCTTGATGCAGGCCAGGATGCCGTTGGCCTTCTTGGCCACCTGGGCACACTACTGGCTCATGTTCAGCTGGCTGTCAGTCAGCACCCCCAGGTCCCTCTCTGTTTGGGAGCTCCTCAGCTTCCTCTTCTGAAAAGGCATCTTCAGGATGAAAGGATTAGCCTCCTAATTTGTGGATTATTTATATTCTTCCTTGCCGCTAATACGTCTTTCGTGACTTCCTCAGGAAAAAAAGCGAAGGATCCACAATGTAGTTTGGTCCACTGTGGATAAACTTCTGGTATGATCAGAGATTAAATGGTGAAGTGTTTAAATTGGAAAATAAAAGCCTTTGTAACCACATCTGGCTAAGCCACCTTTTTAACCAGAACACTCACCACCCCTCACGATGTTTATGCACAACAACAGACGTTACTCCTGTCCTGCTGGCAACGCTAACATCCAGCAAGGTAGAGGTCATCTCTCTCCCACACTTTGCAGACTTCACACCATATTTGAGATCTAGCTCATATTTGATGTCCCTGTTTGCATTGTGCTTTCCAAATTTTCAGTGCAAACACGAGTTACAATAAGCTCCTTTCTCTACACACAGCTCTTCTTTTCACCCCAGCATGCTGCTAAGAAACCAAACAGCCACTCCTTGCCCCATGAAAGGGGAAAATGCTCTTCAAGCAGCTTGGAGTCCTGTATGAGCAAACAGAATTGCCTCACCAGCTGGTGTGGCTGTGCTGTGGGGGGAGGGATGTAATCTTACTTTGGCATCAGGTGATGGATTTGAGAGAGCAGACTTTGTAGATACCTAGGCCATTCTACAAACAAGTGTGGTGGTTTCCACCCCCACCCATGTAAGCTAAGCATGCATATAAATGTGCTGAAACCAAGGGGGGTTTGATTAGATCCCAGCACTAATCTGGTTTCCTTGCATCACTGGAAGTTCCTGAACTGCTGAATGATGGTAAAGAGAAGTGAATGCCAGGGGAAAAGAATGACAGTAAAGGGAAGTGAATGCCAGGGGAAAGGAATGACAGTAAAGGGAAGTGAATGCCAGGGGAAAGGAATGACAGCAAAGAGAAGTGAATGCCAGGGGAAAGGAATGCTCTGTTGGTCTCTCCTTCTCATAGGTTTTGATTACTCTGGTCTAACAATAACATGACAAAGGGCAGCACCCTACAAGCTGTTAAGCCAAACCACATGAACCAGGTGATTTGCTCAGCTAGAACAGTCCTCTTGATCTCTGCGACTCTAGTTCTACCAGTGTAATGAGAAAGAGAGTGAAAAATCAGATCCTCTGATCAATATTTAATTTGCTTTGCTGATCCAAAAAGACAATAAGGAAACACATGGGTAATGAAAGGCTGGAGAACAAACAGAAACTTAGAACAAATGGGCATGAAAAGAATTTTTTCCAGCCTGCCTTTCCCTCTGCAGGTGTTGGCTGTTACCTGTTTTCATTCTGATCTGCAAACAGAAAAGTTACCACGTTCAGATCTACAATTACCTTGTGCTCTTTGCAGCGTCCTGGTCCAAGGAAGCCTAAGGAGCTTCAACCCAAACCCTCTTGCCTCTCTCAGCGCACCATTGGAGAGGATCACAGGTGACTCCCCAGTGGAAAGTAGTACCATGGGACCATTCATACAGACACAATGCTCACTAAGGAACCCTTACAGAGGCTGAGGCCAACATTTGAGAAACTGACTGGTGATGTTGAAAGGCAGCAATTGCTTTGCAGCCCAGGAGGAAACGTGGACTGATGAGTGAAAAACCAGAGAAATCTGGCAGAAGAACATACAATACAATACAATACAGAACATACAATACAATACAATACAATACAATACAATACAATACAATACAATACAATACACCAGGTTGAAAGAGACCTTCAAGATCATCACATCCAACCCATCAACCAATCCAACCCACCTAAACAACTAAACCATGGCACCAAGCACCCCATCAAGCCTCCTCCTGAACACCTCCAATGAAGGTGGAAAAGCAAACAAAGCACCCAAAAGTCCTGCCTCAAAACCAGCCAGACAAGAACCAAAAGAAACCCCAAGAAACAAACAAAAACATCTGAAATGTGATCTTGTTAGAAATATCATGAGGTCTTGGGTGACAGGTTGGACCTGATGAGGTCTCTTCCAACCTTACTGATTCTATGATAAACTATGATTCTGTTCTCTTTAGAGAGGAAATTAAACAAAATCTGGAGACACTAGCTTTTGTTTTTCCCTTTTAAACCATGACCCATAAGTTCCAAAAGAAATGAAGTGAGTTGTCTCTCCTCTTCATTCCATTTGCTGGCTGTAGCTTACTCTGCCCTTTCATTTACCTAAATCTTGTCTTTTCAAGCTGAATTTACTGGATTAACCTTGTTGCTCAGATAACAGTGTTTAACTCCAAGATAAGCCCCACAAGGGGATTTGTGTGAAAAATAACTTTTCTACCTCCAGCCTCCCCCGCCTCTGACTCAGTCATAGAGAGTCTGTATCAGCTGACCTGGCTTGGTGCCTCTCCATAACTCTCATGGTTCTGTGTAGTGGCCAGAGGAGTCTCTTAGAAAGCAAAACACTTGGAAGCCTTTTCTTTCTGAACTGTGGGGCTGGAATGGAATGGAATGGAATGGAATGGAATGGAATGGAATGGAATAGAATAGAATAGAATAGAATAGAATAGAATAGAATAGAATAGAATAGAATAGAATAGAATAGAATAGAATAGAATAGAATAGAATAGAATAGACCAGGTTGGAAGAGACCTTCAAGATCATCATGTCCAACCCATCAACCAATCCAACCCACCCAAACAACTAAACCATGGCACCAAGCACCCCATCAAGTCTCCTCCTGGACGCCTCCAATGATGGTGACTCCACCAGCTCCATGGGCAGCACATTCCAATGGGCAATCACTCTCTCTGTATAGAACTTCTTCCTAACATCCAGCCTAAAACATTGAATTTTGAAGCAAGAGGTCTAGCAAACACCAATGCAACACAGCTTCAAAGCACTAAAGTCTCTCACCATGCCTGACAACTGCTGTGGTAGAAATAATGTAGAGAATGAGCATCAGGAATGCTGCACTCATGCAAAAATTGGCTGGTTTCAAGCTGATTTGTGCACTCAAAAAGGCCAAGCTGCTGAAATGAAGGGGACTGTGAGTGACTGCAAGTTAATTTGTGTCTTGATTATACTAGAAACAGAGGTTAATGTTTCACATGGTGAACTGCAATGGTTTCGCTAGATCTTTTGTGAGTTCCAGGAGAGTGACAGATCAATGTTGTAGCACAAGCCAAAGTGAAATAGGATGGATGTTGAAGAAATAGCTCTCACAAAAAAAACCCAGCAGTTGGAATGCACCAGTATGATGGTAATCTCTCTTGTGAGGAAAGGCTAAGAGACCTGGGGCTTTTTAGCCTGAGAAGAGAAGCCTGAGAGGAGATCTGATCAATGCTCACAAATACCTTAAGGGTGAGTGTCAGGAAGAAGGGGCCAGTCTCTTTTCTCTGGTGTCCTGTGATAAGATGAGAGGCAATGGACACAAACTGGAATCATAGAATTGTAGAGTCAGTCAGGGTTGGAAGGGACCACAAGGATCATCTAGTTCCAACCCCCCTGCCATGGGCAGGGACACCCCACACTACATCAGGCTGGACACAGCCTCATCCAGCCTGGGCTTAAACACCTCCCTGGACAACCCATTCCAGGGCTTCACCACTCTCATGGGGAAGAACTTCCTCCTCACATCCAGCCTGAATCTCCCCATCTCCAGCTGCATTCCATTCCCCCTAGTCCTATCACTACCTGAGATCCTGAGCAGTCCCTCCCCAGCCTTCTTGTAGCACCCTTCAGATACTGGAAGGCCACAATGAGGTCACCTGGGAGCCTTCTCTTCTCCAGACTGAGCAGCCCCAACTCCTTCAGTCTGTCCTCATAGGAGAGGTGCTCCAGCCCTCTGATCATCCTCATGGCCCTTCTCTGGCCACCTTCCAGCATCTCCTGATCCCTCTTGTAATAGGGGCTCCAGAACTGGAGGCAGTACTCCAGGTGGGGTCTCACTAGAGCTGAGTAGAGGGGGAAAACACAGGAAGTTCCACCTCAATGTGAGGGAAAACTTCTCTGCTGGGAGCATGCTGAAGCCCTGGAGCAGGCTGCCCAGAGAGATTGTGGAGTCTCCTTCTGTGGAGACTTTCCAAACCCACCTGGACACATTCCTGTAGGTTACCCTACTTTGGCAGGGGCACTGAACTTGATGATCTCTGGAAGTCCCTTCCAAGCCCTTCCATTCTAGGACAAGAATTGCATTTTTCAGCCTGTGAAATATCCCTGAACATCCTTGGGTACCAGTGTTCTGTCTACAGATGCTGATCTCAGGGAACCAGTTTTTACTGGCTTATGCTCTGGCTGCAGATGTTCTGATTAAGATGATGTCTGCTAAAAATTGCTAGATTTTGGAGTGGGAAGGAGGAACAACTATCTGTAGTTCTACCCAACTCCAGTATTCTGAACTGAATAACATCTTCCCTTCCTCACACCCTCTCCTTTCCCCAATCAATCACAGGACTGACTTAACACCATGAAAGCAGACAATTTCATTTTGCAGTCTTTTTATATGTGTTCTGGTGCTGGAGCATTTAGGACTTTTCATTTCCAGGCTCTGTGGGTGAGAAACATACTCCTTTAAAAAGAAAGTGAGATTTTGCAGGCAGTAATCTCTATGCAGCAGCTTTTTTGGGGGAAAAATGCTCAGGCTGAAGCTACAAAGCCTGAGACTGCTCATAGACTCCCTGTCTGCACTGGACCTTATGCAATACAGCCCCAGTCTGGCTGAGACCCCAAAATATTCCTGCATTTAAAGCTATAGAACCACAGGATTGCTTTGGTTGGAAAGGACCTCTAAGATCATTGAGTCCAACCATCAACTTAACACCACCACATCCCAAAGTGCCATGGCCACACATTTCTTGAACCCTTTCAGGGATGGGGACTCCACCACCTCCCTGAGCTGCCTGTTCCAATGCCTGACCACTCCTGCAGGAAAGACATTTTTCCTACAATCCAACCTAAACCTCCCCTGGTGCAATTTCAGGCCATTTCCTCTCGTTCTGTCACCTGGCACTAGGGAGAAGAGATCAATTCCCACCTCTCTCCAACCTTTGAGGTCTTTTCCAACCTTGTTGATTCTATGATTCTATTCTTTTTAGGTATAGAGAGCAATGAGATTTTCCTTCAGCCTCCTCTTCTCCAGACTTAACAATCCTATTTCTCTCAGCTGGTCCCCACAAAACCTGTTCTATGGACTTTTCACCAGCTGTTTTTTCTTCATACAGAGGGGGGAAAAATCACCAAAACCACCTTACTCTAGGAAGACCTACAACCCCTTCTGGTCTAAATAGCACTTGCTGGTTTTGGGGGTGGTTTGGTTTGGTTTGGTTTGGTTTGGTTTGTGGTGTTTTGTTGTGTGTTGTTTTTAGTGCCATGGTTTAGTCATGAGGTCTGTGGTGACAGACTGGACTTGAGGATCTTTGGGGTCTCTTCCAACCTTGGTGATTCTGTGATTCGGTTTGGTTTGGTTTGGTTTAGGTTTGGTTTGGTTTGTTGTGTTTTGTTTGGTTTTTAGTGCCATGGTTTAGTCATGAGGTCTGTGGCGACAGGTTGGACTTGAGGATCTTTGAGGTCTCTTCCAACCTTGGTGATTCTGTGATCCTGTTTTGTTTTGGTTTGCTTTGTTTTGGTTAGGTTGGGTTTGGTTTAGTTTGGTTTGGTTGTGTTTTGGTTTGGTTTTAGTGTCATGGTTTAGTCATGAGGTCTGTGGTGACAGGTTGGACTTGAGGATCTTTGAGGTCTCTTCCACCCTTGGTGATTCTGTGATTCTGTTTTGTTTTGTTGTTACAAGCAAGCAAACCAATATTTAAAGCTCTCTATAAAAGGCTATTTCTAGTCAGGGTGCTAAAAGCACATTGGACTAGGTGGCCTCCAGAGGTCCCTTCCAGCCCCTAGCACTCTGTGAATCTGTACCACATATACAGGACTGATTATCTTGTTTTTACTGCATTAAAGCAACTTACCAGGACAATATCAGGAACATTTATGTGTTCCACTGAAAGGGTGAAAGGCTGAATATGATTCAGTTCCTCTGGTTTGCTTCTGTTGCCTGAAGAGCCTGAAGCAACCCTGTGGCCTGTTGCACCTATTCCCCAAATGTAGCCTTCAATTTATGATGTTGTGCTGATGTCAGGGCTAGTAGACTGCATCACTTAGTGAAACAATGGCTTGTTCTCCACAGGAGTGAAAGTACTTAGGAATCTTTCTTTCTGCCCTTCACTACTTCTTCCATCACAGGTGGGTTCCTACTACAGCAGCTTCATTTCAGGCATCCACTTCAGCTTGCCTTTACACTTAACTCATTCACATTTATTTAAGCAGCTCCAGAATCAATTCCTTTATCTTCTCCTACAATATATATTAAATATCTATTTTATAAAGACATTTGAGAAGATGTTAAATACCTGATGGAAGTACAAGAAAAAAAAAAAAGGTAGGGAAATGGGAAGATAATAAGATCAGCCTGCCCTTGTTTTATCCATAGCTCCAGCAGATCATATATATCACTGCTGGGTGATGTGCTGCAATAAAAGGGAACACAAGGTGCATTGGGTAGTGGCAAGGGATTGATTTAACCAAAAGAATCTGAGCTTTTACTCTGAATGTCACCCCTTTTGGCAGTTTAGAGAGAGAATACAGGGCCTCCAGCCAGCTCCCCTTACTCGAGGCGTGTACATAGTTGTGGCTGTCTCTTGGGTATCACATCATTCAAACATCATGGAATGATAGAATGCATTGGGCTAGAAGGGATTTTTGAAGGTCATCTTGTCACAGAATCATAGGATAATAGGATCAATAAGGTTGGAAAAGACCTCAGAGATCATCAAATCCAACCTATCACCCAACACCATCTCATCAACTAAACCATGGCACCAAGTGCCACGTCCAATCCCCTCTTGAACACCTCCAGGGACGCTGATTCCAACACCTCCCTGGGCAGCACATTTCAATGGCCAATTACTCTTTCTGTGAAGAACTTTCTCCTCACCTCCAGCCTAAACTTCCCCTGGTGCAGCTTGAGACTGTGTCCTCTTGTTTCTGGTGCTGGTTGCCTGGGAGAAGAGACCAAGCCTCTCCTGGTTACAACCTCCCTTCAAGTAGTTGTACACAGTAATAAGGTCTCCCCTGGGCCTCCTCTTCTCCATGGTGCAATGGCCATGGTGGTGTTGGACTGACAGTTGGACTTGATCTTAGAAGTCTTTCCAACCAAAACAAACCTATGATTCTATGAGCTGGTGACTTGTAGCTTGCTGTGAGAAAAAAAAGGAAAGTGAGCTGGATTTCACATTTAAGTGGCTTTCTTCCCCCAGCTGGAGCCTGAGGAAAACTCCAAACATCATGGGAAGCCTAATAAGTCATCTTGCATGCTTCCAGATTTGCAGTGATGCAAGAAGTCCCAGGATGGAGGGTTTCACAGAACCATTGAGAGATGTATATCTCTAAGGCACCCTCATCTCTTCTTGACCCCTCAGGAGCTTTCACTTTTTGTTGTTGTCTCCAATTTTTAGATTATCAGACATGTAAAGATTATGTCCTGTCTTCATATGTTGAAAGCTAAACAGCAGGCAGAATTAATAGTGCCTGAAAAACAACAACAACAGCAACAAGAACATGAAAAGCAACTAACAATTTGACCACACTAAAAGCTCTCGTGTGCTCGACGTGAACAAGGCCTTTGTGCATCATTCGAATGGGGTGTGAGGGGGAAAGTGAGAGCAAAAGGAAACCAGGTGCAAAGGACTGACCTGCTATTGCATTTGCAGCCTGTTAAAAACAGGACTCTCTATTTTTTCCACTTTAGAAACTCAGGAGAGCCAGAGAGCAGTAACACAATGGCACTTTTGAACTTAGGGAGGGAAAAATAGGATCAGCTTGGATGAAGTCACATTTTCAACTCCTTAGCTTGTATTTCTGCTAACATGGAAGCAAGAAGGGAAGCTACCCTCTGATTTGGGCTGACAGGTTTGCAGCCAATACTATTTCCCTTCCTGCTACTATTTTCTAACCTATTTTTGCCCCTCAGAGTCTTTCTAGAGCAGTGTGCTGGCAATGGCAGAAGCCAGAAGAAGGGATTTGGCTGCTTGCAGTAAAGGATCATTCTCATTAGATGTCAGCTGCTGGCTGGCTGTTGAGATTTACAAGAGCTGGTTCCAAAACTCAAATGCTAAGTGTCTCTTTCTTGCTCCTCCATGCTGCTTCAAACTGGAACAATGAAAGTTAATTAAAATGGAGGAAGAAAACCCCTCCAGTATTGATTTGTTGAACAGAGTTGAAAACATGAACACAAAACCAGAGTCATAGAAGTGTCCCTGTGGATGCTGGAGAATCTGGCGTTTATCATAGAATCATTCAGGTTAGAGAAGACCTCTAAGATCATCAGATCCAACCTTCTGTCCAACACTTGCATGGCCATGAGACCATGTCCCAGAGTGCCCCATCTAGGTAAAAAATAAATTAGTGTTTGCCTTTCACATGAGAAGTAATAAACCCATTTACAAGGCAGGACAAAATCCTGTTGCCATACAGTCAACCTCTGCTTCACTGCGCTTACAGGCTGGGGTCAGAGTGGCTGGAGAGCGGCCAGGCAGAGAGGGACCTGGGGGTACTGGTTGATAGTAGGCTGAACATGAGCCTGCAGTGTGCCCAGGTGGCCAAGAAGGCCAATGGCATCCTGCCCTGGATCAGGAACAGTGTGGCCAGCAGGAGCAGGGAGGTCATTCTGCCCTGTACTCAGCACTGGTCAGGCCACACCTTGAGTCCTGTGTCCAGTTCTGGGCCCCTCAGTTTAGGAAAGATGTTGAGTTCCTGGAAGGTGTCCAGAGAAGGGCAACAAAGCTGGGGAGGGGTTGGAGCACAGCCCTGTGAGGAGAGGCTGAGGGAGCTGGGGTTGCTTAGCCTGGAGAGGAGACCTTATTGTTGTCTGCAACTACCTGAAGGGAGGTTGTAGGCAGGTGGGGGTTGGTCTCTTCTCCCAGGCAACCAGCACCAGAAGAAGAGGACGCAGTCTCAAGGTCCACCAGGGGAGGTTTTGGTTGGATGTTAGGAAAAAGTTCTTCCCTGAAAGAGAGATTGGCCATTGGAATGTGCTGCCCAGGGAGGTGGTGGAGTCACCATCACTGGAGGTGTTTAGGAAGAGTCTGGATGGGGCGCTTGGTGCCATGGTTTAGTTGATCAGATGGTGTTGGGTGATAGGTTGGACTTGATGACCTTGAAGGTGTTTTCCAACCTGGTTAATTCTATTCTATTCTTTCATAATAAACCAAAAATATAAATCTTGCTAGACCTTCCTGAAAAGCAGTTATCTTACTAGCATCAATCCAATTACAGGACTGAGAGGGAAGAGAAATTCTAAGTCATAACTTTAGAAATAGCTGCAGGATGCACTGTGTGTGCTTCCGAGCCAGGAAAACCCCAATGGGCATAAGTCTGGGATATAGCAGTTGGCTCATTCCCAGGCAGAGAGCTGCAGTCTCACTGAAAGCTTGACAGACACACTGCAGTTCATCTGTCTTAAAAAACAGCACCAGTGGCAACTTCACCATTCAAATCTGAATCCCCAAAATAACTTGAGCTTAGTTGAGCAAAAAGGGCAGATATTTCGAGGATATATACAGAACACAGAAGTAACCAGGTTGGAAGAGACCTTTGAGATCATCAAGTCCAACCTATCACCCAACACCATCTGATCAACTAAACCATGGCACCAAGTGCCTCATCCAGTCTCTTCCTAAACACCTCCAGGGATGGTGACTCCACCACTTCCCTGGGCAGCACATTCCAATGGCCAATCTCTCTTTCTATGAAGAATTTCTTCTTAAAGCCCAGCCTAAACCTCCCCTGGTGCAGCTTGAGACTATCCTCTTGTTCTGGTGCTGGTTGCCTGGGAGAAGAGACCAACCCCCTCCTGGCTACAACCTCCTTTCAGGTAGCTGTAGACAGCAATAAGGTCTCCTCTCCAGGCTAAGCAACCCCAGCTGCCTCAGCCTCTCCTCACAGGGCTGTGCTCCCACAGTTTGGTGTCTTTAAGCTAGAAGAGGGGAGATTTAGAGTGGATATTAGAAAGAAATCCTTTACAGTCAGGGTGGTGAGACACTGGAACGGGTTGCCCAGGGAGATTGTGGATGCTCCCTCCTTGGAGGAGTTCAAGGCCAGGCTGGACAAGGCCTTGAGCAACCTGCTCTAGTGGAAGGTGTCCCTGCCCATTGTGGGAGCATCCACAACTTGCCTGGGTAACCTGTTCCACTAAAAACAATGTTATAAGTAAGTTTACAGCTGAGTCTTTACAAATTGGCAAGTATTTCCCCTTTAAAGGATGTCACAGTAGACGTTGCTCCCAAATTTATCACAGCACAGGGACTCTGTAGCCTTTAGTGTAGCTCCTTTTCCATTTGTAGTTTCTAAAATAATCATATGTGTAATTGCTTAGAGCTGCTGTAAAATCAGTCTCTGGGAAAGGAAGATATTATCATAACTATATTTTTCACAAGATGAGAAAGCAAAATTGTCCTTATAAGGTTCTGCTCCTTGATTAATCTCAGTGCTGACCTGTTAAACAAATTTAACTTTCCTGTTTACCTTAATAGTTTCGTTCTGTTTGCTTGAGGTAGGGCTTCAAACACTAGATTTGGCCAGTTTGTTCACTTCAATGGTGCTTATACAACCGAGGTCACACTGTGGTTTCCTCCCACTGAACTCACCAGCCCTACTCACTGATTAAGCTGTTCTGTTTTGTCTCAAAAAGCTAACAAAATGAATTCACAGGATCACAGAATGCCAGACTAGAAGGGTCCTCAAGGATCATCTGCTCCAACCTTTCTAGGCAATAGTGTAGTTGAAATGAGCTGGCCCAGCACCCTGTCAGGCTGAGTCTTCAAACTGTCCAGTGGAGGGGAGTCCAGTGCTTCCCTTGGGAGATGATTCCAATGTCTAACTGTTCTCATGGGGAGACATTTTCTTCTGGAGCAAACTATGGGAATCTCCCCAGGAGTAACTTGTCCCCATCAGCCCTTGTCCTTTCAGATGACTCCTTATAAAAAGGGAGCCTCCATCCTCCTGGTATCCACCCTTGATGTACTTGGTCCATGGTAATAAGGTCTCCCCTAAGCCTTCTCTTCTCAAGGCTGAACAAACCCAGCTCTCTCAGTCCTTTCTTTCTAGTGAGTTTGGTAAGGAATGTGCATATTTTTAGCCCTCCGTAGGACTTGTGGAATGAAACCAGTGAGTGTGAGTGTGACTGCAGAAGACTTGCAAGTCTGAGGGTTGAACTTCTTTTATTATCTGAAGTTCTTTGCTGTTGTTGTTGTTGTTGTTGTTGTTGTTGTTGTTGTTGTTGTTATTATTATTGCTCTCTGCAGCTACCTGAAGGGAGGTTGTTGTGAGGTGGATGTCGGTCTTTTCTCTTGAGTAACTAGTGATAGAACAAGATGGAATGGCCTCAAGCTGCACCAGGGCAGGTTTAGTCTGGATATTAGGAAGAAAGAATTCACTGAAATTGTTGTCAGGCATTGGAACAGGCTGCCCAGGGAGGTGCAGGAGTCACCTTCCCTGGAGGTGTTTAAAAGCTATGCAGATGTGGTGCTTGGGGATATGGCTTAGTGGTGAACTTTGTGGAGTCTTTTGCAACCTAAATGATTCTAGGATCGTACCTGAAGTTGTTTACACACACAGCTCTGCTCCAAAGCATTTCCCTAGAGAACCTGAAGTGGTTCCAAATGTATTTAGAGTGGAAGGGGATAAGAGATTATGAAAAAAAGCTATTAAAAATACCCAGACATGGTTATTAAAGAGTTTCTCTAGTGTTAAAATGAGATTCTCAGCATAGGTATACTTCAAGAGGAGCCATTCACACCCAAGATAAACACCACTGTACACATGTTTTCCCACTTCCCCTGTAAAAGTTCAACACAAAGGCAAGACAAAGTCTGAACTACTCCACAGGGTGTATGCAAAAAAAACAACACCCACCCAACCAACAGAACACAAATGCTAAAACCTTTGCATTTTGCTTCTCCTTCACAACAGCATCACAACCCCCTGCAAATCATCACCCCTTACTAATCACAAATGCCATTTCCAGTTTCTCTCCGACTTGATCCTGCTTTGCTGTGAAAGTTCTCAGGAATGTACATTTCATTACAGCATCCCTGTGAGCTTGGCATTAAAATGCACAAACCTGGGGATTGTGGCAGTGCACAGAAAGCAGACAGTATCTCTGCTACAGATCTGAGGAATGTAAGCAGCATGGTTTACATATTAAAGATCATTTATCGACTCGTACACATTTCCTCTTCCTATTTAACACCCTAGGAGTTAATATATGGCATAAAGGCCAAGCACATTGCTTTCCTTTTCAGATCAGAAAAGATAACACAGGACTTATAAAGAATGCATGAAGCTCTAAATATAGAGCTGGATTTTCAGATAGTCTTCATGCTGTTTCCTCTGCATTAGAAGGAAGTTTTGTCGCTGGTATGCGAAAGGAAGTATGCACCCAGCGCCAAGATCACCGAATACTTCAGGTTGGAAGGCCACCTCATCCAAGCATGCTGCAGGAAGTAGGGACACCTTCAGCTAGATCAGGTTGCTCAGGGTCCCATCAAGTTTGATCTTGAATGCCCCCAGGTAGGGGGCCTCCAGCACCTCTCTGAGCAACCTCTTTCATTATTTCACCACTCTCGTTGTAAAGAACTTACTCCTAATATCCAACCTAAATCTGCCCTGCTCCAGTTTTGAACCATTGCCCCTCATCCTGTCACCACAAACCCTTCTAAACAGTCCCTCCTCAGCCTTCCTGTAGGTCCCTTTCAGATACTGAAATCCAGCTACAAGGTCTCCCCAAAGCCTTCCCTTTTCCAGCCTGAACAACCCTAACTCCCTCATCCTAGGAGAGGTACTTCAGCCCTCTGATCGTATTTGTGGCCCTCCTCTGGGCCTCCTTCAGCATATCTATGTCTTTCTTGTGTTGGGGGCTGCAGAGGTGGATACAGTGCTCCAGGTAAGATCTCACCAGAGCAGAGTAGCAGAATCACCTCTCTCAAACTGCTGGCCACACTGCTTTTGGTGCAGCCCCAGATGAACATTGCTGCCTCATGTCCAGGTTCTCATCCAAGTCCTTTTTTGCTGGGCTGCTCTC
Organism: Picus viridis; assembly: GCA_033816785.1. Taxonomy (NCBI): domain Eukaryota; kingdom Metazoa; phylum Chordata; class Aves; order Piciformes; family Picidae; genus Picus; species Picus viridis. The sequence continues at coordinate 4,455,655 of CM066569.1, read as the reverse complement.
AATGTCATCATCCCCCAGCCTGGACTGATAACTAGGATTGCCCAGACCCAGGTGCAGGACCTTGCACTTTGCTTTATTGAACCTCATGAGATTCTCTTTAGCCCACTTCTCCAGCCTGTCTAGGTCCCTCCAGATGGTATCTCATCCTTCAGTCTTATCAACTGCACTACTTGGCTCGGTACCATCTGCAAGACAAAGCATTCAAGAGACAACAGCTAAATGGCAGGCACTGGGAAAGCACAGCAGCACTTCACAAAGGCATTAGCTTAGCTGTTGGATTTGACCAATATCAAAACAAAGTAGAACTCTGAGGAAAGTTGTAGTCAACCATGCAAGAATCTGGTGTGCTTAGGGACTATTTTAATCAAATTATTATAATAGTGAAATGCAGTTTTGACACAGGGTAGGCAATAAACTCAATGAAGTCTGAAGCAAGCTTCCAGAAATGAGGGAACCAGAGCAAAATACATGGACTAGCTGTTACATGGCCAAAGCAAAGAAAACTACCCAGGCAGTAGACTCCAGAGTGCTCAGCAATGGGAATAATCTTAGATAGAAGGGATTCTCTCATTCAAATGTCAGGTATCTGCTGCCAGTCAGAGCAAAACAGAAGCATATGTAAACCCCTAAATGAAAAGTACACAGCAACAGTATTTGGAACAGAAAGCCAAATGGGAACAGTTGGACAGTCTGCAGGAAGGATCCAAGCCCAGATTTTCAAAGGCTGCTTTTCCCCAGGTTCTTCAGGCTGGCCCACAAATTTGTTGTCAGTTGGTGCAGTGTAAATGAAAACCTGAGAGGCAGAGTAACAGCAGGAAGTGAAGGTGGGAAAACACATGGAATCATAGAATGGTTTGGATTGGAAAAGGCATTACGGATCATAGAATCACAGAATCAATAAGGTTGGAAAAGAGACCTCAAAGATCATCAAGTCCAACCTGCCACCCAACACCTCATGACTATTAAACCATGGCACCAAGTGCCACATCCAATCCCCTCTTGAACACCCCAGGGATGGTGACTCCACCACCTCCCTGGGCAGCACATCCCAATGCCTAACAACTCTCTCTGTGAAGAACTTGCTCCTCACCTCGAGTCTAAGCTTCCCCTGGTGCAGCTTGAGACTGTTCATTTAGTTCCAACCACCCTGCTGTAGGCAGGGACACCTTCTAAAAGACCAAGTTACTCAAGGCCCTCTCCAGCCTGGCCTTGAACAATTCCAGAGAAGGGGGCATCCATAACCTCCCTGGGCAACCTGTTCCATGACATCCATCCATGTGCTGCCCAATGAACCAGCATTATTCTTCACATTACCTGTGGCATAGGAAAATACACCTCCTACACCTGAAGAGAAGTGAGTGACTTTGTCTTCCAAAAATAAGTTAATTTTCTAGGTAGTAAGTCCACAGCACATGAAAGGATGAGGACCTCAACATTTCAGACAGGGACTTCCAGATAAAAAAGGGACTGTGTGGTACACCACTATCCCAGGATAACAAGCTCAGTGTCAACACTCTGACAGACCTTGTCACTTTAACCACAGAATGGCTTGAATTGGAAGGGACCTAAAAGATCATCTAGTTCCAGCCCCCATGCCACGGGCAGGGACACCTCCCACCTAGAGCAGGTTGCTCAAAGTCTCATCCAGCCTGGTCTTGAACACTTCCAGGGATGAGGCATCCACAGCTTGGTGGTGGAGACACTATCATTGGAGCAGTTTAGGAGGAGACTGGATGGGGTGCTTGGTGCCATGGTTTAGTTGATTAGATGGTGTTGGGTGATAGGTTGGATGCTATGATCTCAAAAGTCTTTTCCAACCTGGTCTGGTCTATTCCATTCCATTCCATTCCATTCCATTCCATTCCATTCCATTCCATTCCATTCCATTCCATTCCATTCCATTCCATTCCATTCCATTCCATTCCACTCCATTCCATTCCATTCTACTCCATTCCATTCTATTCTATTACATTCTTCTGTTCTATTCTCTTGACAACCCATTCCAGTGCCTCACCATCCCTCATAGTAAAGAGCTTAAATTCTGGAAGAAGATCTAGTGCAGTAACTGGAAACAGACATGGGCTGTGGGGACTGAACTCTGCACAGCTTCTGGCAGCTAAATGCATGCACTGCACTTGGGAAGCCTCAAAACTGGATTCTTTTTCATATCAGTTTGTGGGGTCAGAGTAGTGGCTGGATCTTTGCAAACAGAAAAGGGCCAAAATGGCACTTCTCATTTAAATCTCACTCTGCAGAGAATGTTGGCAAGCAGTGGAAGCTCAAGAGATAAGAAGGCCACAAAGCTCTGCTCTTTACAGAGCTTTGATTTAGTTCTCTTTTCCTCAACAAGGTCCAGGTCTGCTTTTGAGTAACTGCAACATTCATGTCTTGCTTTTTCCTAGTCTTTTAAGGAATTGTCTCCCATGTGATAGCTCCCTCCCTGTAAATTGTCACAGCCATCTAATGGCAACAGCCTCTTTCTCTGAAAACACTTCTGTGCCTGAATAGTTTTATGTATGTTGATGCTTAATGGCAATACAAGCAAAACCAGGCCTGAGAATGGGTTAGCAAACCTAAGCACAAGGATAAGCACATCAAACCCCACAACCAATCAACCAGAAATCTTTAGGAATAGCTGAACAGGACAAGGGAGCTAACTGAAAGGGGCTTACAAGTTAAGTTCTTTGCTGTGGGGGTGGTGAGGCACTGGAGTGGGCTGCCCAGAGAAATTGTGGACTCCTCATCCCTGGAAGTGTTCAAGACCAGGCTAGACGAAGTTTTGAGCAACCAGGTCTAGTGGGAGGCGTCCCTGCCCACGGCAGGGGAGCTGGAACTAGATGATCTTTAAGATCCCTCCCAATTCAAGCCATTTCTGATGATTCTAGAGGGGAGTGTGCTGTACTACCACACACCATGACCTGGCACAGATGAGGTTAAACACCAGCTACACAAACACATAGTAACAAATACCTCCCAGATTAGTGAGGCTCTTTTGGTGAGTAATGATGATGTATGCAACTGGCAGCAGGAGCATGCTTTCATAGAATCATAAATCATAGGATCATAGTGTGGTTAGAAAAGACCTTAAGATCATGGAGTCCAAGCATAACCTAACATCTCCTTGTACACAACAGTCAGACCATGCCCCTGAGCTCCTCATCCAAACGTCTTTTAAACACCTCTGGGGATGGTGACTCCACAACTTCCCCAGACAGCTTGTTCCAAATCTTAATAGCTCACACAGTGAAGACATTTTTCCTTATATCCAGTCTAATAAGTGAGCAACAGGGAAGATCTGCCAGTCCTGGAGCCGTAAGCTATTCTTCTGGACCAAGTGAAGGCTTATTCTTTGGTACAGAGTTCAGGCTAAGATAGAAATCATATCCCACTTTCATTCATGTCCCCACTTTTTAGATGAGATTGGGCTGTTGGTAGCAATTGAAGCTGTCTTGAGATTTGTAGGCTGAAATATTGTGCTGCTTCTTTAAGGAGCAATAAAGTCAGTTGATATTTGTTGCCCACATTCTTTCTTCAGACCTCAAAACAAGTGATTCGGTTCTTATGTCTCCACAATGACACTAACTAAGGAGCAGAATATGATTTCCAATTTCATGCTTGATTATTATGTTCTTTTTAGCATAAACTGTTTTCAGAAGTTCATTCAGGTATTTTGGCCATGGATTTGATGGCATTCAACAAGTCCAAGTGCCAGGTGCTGCACTTTGGCCACAACAACCCCATGCATTGCTACAGGCTGGGGTTGAAGTGGCCAGAGGGCAGCCAGGCAGAAAGGGACTGGGGGTACTGGTGGACAGCAGGTGAATATGAGCCAGAAGTGTGCCCAGGTGGCCAAGAAGGCCAATGGCATCCTGGCCTGTATCAGGAATAGTGTGGCCAGCAGGAGCAGGGAAGTCATTGTGCCCCTGTACTCAGCACTGGTTAGGCTACACCTTGAGCACTGTGTCCAGTTCTGGGCCCCTCAGTTTAAGAAGGATATTGAGACACTTGAACGTGTCCAGAGAAGGGCAACGAGGCTGGGGAGAGGCCTTGAGCACAGCCCTGTGAGGAGAGGCTGAGGGAGTTGGAGTTGCTTAGCCTGGAGAAGAGGAGGCTCAGGGGAGACCTTATTGCTCTCTACAACTACCTGAAGGGAGGTTGTAGCCAGGTGGGGGTTGGTCTCTTCTCCCTAGCAACCAGCACCAGAACAAGAGGACACAGTCTCAAGCTGCACCAAGGGAAGTTTAGGCTGGAGGTGAGGAGAAAGCTCTTCCCAGAGAGAGTTGTTAGCCATTGGAATGTGCTGCCCAGGGAGGTGGTGGAGTCACCATCCCTGGAGGTGTTCAAGATTGGATTGGTTGTGGCACTTGGTGCCATGGTTTAATAGCCATGAGGTGCTGGGTGACAGGTTGGACTTGCTGATCTCTGAGGTCTTTTCCAACCTTATTGATTCATTGGTTTTCCCTGGCCTGGGCCGTAACAGAGAGATCTTTCCTAATTTTTGCATATTTTTGTCACTGTCATTTATTGTTTTAATGACGATGTTGAATTTTGGCAGTGCTGACGACCAGGCTTTGTTCAGACAGACTTCATCGGCTTGTGCTTCGTTTCTGCACTCCATCATGGAGACAAAAGGGAAAGCTTTGGCACTGACACCACACGAAGAGCAATCAAGAAGTGTTTGCAGTCTTCCGTCACAGGATAATTCTCAGGTTCTTCTAATAATCCCCTTCTTAAAACTATGAAGGGTTGTTGTTTTTTTCCCCTCCTTTTTTTTTTTTTCTAATGACTGTATCAACCAACTGAAATCCCTGTTTTCTCTCATTAAATAAAAGATTTACTTGATCTGAAGCGTGCCAAAGCGTTTCACAGATGCGCAGATTGTGCCGGCTTGGAAGGGACCCTTGAAGGGCACCTTGTTGAATTCCCCTGCAGTCAGCAGGCACACCTCCAGCCAGATCAGGCTGCCCAGGGCCACATCAAGTCTCACCTTGAATGTCTCCACGGATGGGGCAACCACATCCTGGGGCAACCTGTTCCAGCATTTCATCACCCTCATTGTGAAGAACTCTCCCGTAACACCCAACCTAAATCTACCCTGCTCCAGTTTAAAACCGTTGTCCCCATTCCTATCACTGCAAGCCCTGCTAAACAGTCCCTCCCCAGCCTTTCTGTAGGTTCCCTTCAGGTATTGAAATGCAGTTATCAGGTCTCCCCAGAGCCTTCTCTTCTCCAGGCTGAAGAGCCCCAAATTCTTTCAGCCTGTCTTCATGGGAGAGGTGCTCCGGCCCTTCATGCCGCTGCTTCCACTGTTTTCAAGAGGTTACGTCTTTAAGTAGCAGTTTTCCTTCCTATGGTAATGTGATTTCTGTTCTCATGAGTTGTGGTTGAAGATCAGATGAGCCTTCTGTGTCAGCACACAAGATGTCATGTGGGACCATGGCTGTGGGACTGCCACCCTGGGACCCCTGACCTCAGCAAATGGTAGGACAAAGCTCAGCAGAAAGCACATTGCCACTGTCATCTCTTTTGGACAACCATCCTCGTGATTTCTTCAGTCCTCCTTGGCTGTGTCCTCTTTCCTTAGGTTATATGCAAAGGAGCTGTGCCTCTTCACCTCTCTGTCCTCTTTTTCAGGAATAGATGCAGGCAGCATGCTCAGCTCCTATCACACCATTGCATTCCTGTCAAGCTGCTCCTTTGAATTCCTGCTCACTAGTCTTTCATCAGCAGTGACCTCTGCACTGCTTATGTCAGCTAACACCTCATTTGCTTTCATGTGAAGTACCTCCTGGGTGGAGGATATTGCGAGTGGCAGCTGAGTGAACTACTTCTAGTCAACTGGTGCTGTCTAGTCAACTCAGGCTGTCAGTTTGGGCCCCCTCCCTCTCCACACACCCTGCATCTGTTTGCCAAGGTCTAGTCTCTGCATGTGAGAAAATACCTCATAGATTTGTGGGCAATATTTCAAGAGGGAAGAAAGTGGTTTTCTCACACTGACTTTCACGAGCTTCAGCTCTGTGTATCTGGTTCTCATCACGGTGTGCTGTGAGATCCTCAGACTAAGCTATTCTTTGTTTGACCCCCAAGTATTTTCACCCTCCCTTTTTTCCCTTGTGTTTCTTCTCTCTCTAGGTGTGGGGTTCAGTATATCAATGTATGGTGTACAAACGGCAGTTGCTGCGACCTCATTGAACACGACAACTTTTAGTGGGTTTGAGTTCTTCCTCTCTTCCTTTTGACTTCAGTGAGGCCTGACTTTAATGGCTCCTCTCATTTCGTTTCCTCTTATGTTGCCAGGTGGAATAGCATGGTGGTTTGTAGCCTTAGGACAGATACTATGGAACATCTACCACATTCACATGGCCTCTAAGAAGGTGTCTCTAAATAACCTCCTCAGACCTCACTGAGAACCTCGAATGCCTTGAGACAAAGATTTTGATAAGGCTGTGTCTCCAGTAAGTTAGACTAGTGCTTTGGAAATGATCTGGGAGATTCCATGAATATATCCTTGGTCTGGGATTGCAACTTGCTTTCTGGAGGTGATTGGTAGCAGACATCTCAGAATATGTTGACTCTCTCTGCTGCTTCTGGCTTTGTGTTCTCTTCTTTCATTTTAATCAGCACTGTCCCTGAAGCTGGCAAATGGTCTTCTCTGGAGGGGCATTTCCTGTGGAATTCAGAACATGCAGCATTTATTTGGTCTCTGCCTCACGTTGTACACAGCCATGCCTTACATTTCTAGTCAGGCTCTCTGGTTAATAAGTTCAAACAGTATAGAAAAAATATTCTTCTTTTCTGCTGGCTGGTCTGGTTACATGCAAAGAGGTTTGTGGTGCCCCAAGGATTGTGTGTGCTTGGATAATCCCACGGGCTTCTTGTTGATATTATTCTGAGTATTTACTAAGACCTAAAGAACAGGCCTGCAGTTTAACACCAAGCTGGCACTTCCTGAGTGTCTTCATAGAATGGCTTGTGTTGGAAAGGACCTTAAAGATTACCCAGTTCCAACCCCACTGCCATGGGCAGGGACACCTTCTGCTAGGTCAGGTTGCTCAAAGCCTCATCCAGCCTGGTCTTGAACACTTCCAGGGAGGGGACATCCACAGCTTCCCTTTTCAACCTGTTCCAGTGCCTCACCACCCCCACTGCAAAGAATTTCCTCCTAATGTCCAATCTAAATATACCCTGCTCTAGTTTAAAACCAGTCCCCCGTCCTATCACCACAGGCCCTTATCAAAAGTTCCTGTCATGATTTCATGTAGCCCCTGTCAGGTACTGGAAGACCACTCTAAGGTCTCCCCAGAGCCTTCTCTTCTCCAGGCTGAACAGATTCAACTCCCTCAGTCTGTCCTCATAGGAGAGGTGCTCCAGATTTCTGATCATCTTTGTGGCCCACCTCTGGATCATCTCCTACAGATCCTTCTTGTGTTGGGGCTCCAGAGATGGGGTCTCATTAGAGCAGAGTGGAGGTGCAAAATTACCTGCCTTGAACTCCTGTCCCCATTTCTTTGGAAGCAACCCAGGACCTGGTTGGCTCTTTGGGCTGCCAGCACACATTGCTGTCTCATATCAAGCTTCTCATCCAACAGCACCCTCAAGCTCTTCTCTGCAGGGCTGCTCTCGATCAATGCATGACCCAGCCTGGACTTGTGCTTGTATCACACACGCACATAAACTAGTGCACATGCATCAAACACTACCCTCAGCTTCATTGCTGGACACAACCACTATCTGCTCCAGCAGAAGCTGTCAGCTTGGCAATAAGAAGGTTGTACAATTCTACTTACAGTATATGTACACCTGCTGTCAGAGGGCAGTTTGCACTCTGCACTTCTGGGCACCTCAAGCTCAAGCTGAAAGTAGTTAGCTTGGCAAGGAGCATGTGAGCGAAGAGATGTGTCCTCTTTCTAGGCACCTCAGCTAACATCAACTTCTTCAAGCAGGCCCTGGAGGTGAAGGGAAGAGAAGCAACATTTGAGAAACACTGACAGAAGTGTGGCTGTCCTGGTAGAATAGAATCATAGAATCAATCAGGTTGGAAAAGACCTCAAAGATCGTTAAGTCCAACCTGTCCTCATGCTGGAAAGGATGAGATGCATTTGGTAGAGCTTCAAACGTATTTCCTTTCCACTTGACCCAAAACTGATGGCTTTGCTGATCAATTTAGTTGGCTAGAACAGCTAGGAATAGCTCTTGGGTTTGAAGTAAAAGGGGAGAAACCCACCCCTTGCAGCTCTAGAATATGAATTCCTCCCCACTTGCCACTGGAGGACACATGACTCATTCTTGCATCTCTCCTGAGCCCTCTGCTGCTGCATAGCTGTCACGATCCACAGCACTTTTAACCTCACCTGAAAGCAGAATGGATAGTCAAAAAATCTTTGTAATGGTTGCTATCTGTAAATGAGAGAACTGAGGGTATAAATCAAAGGCTTTTGACTCTCATTTTGGTGAAGCAGAAAATAGAATTGTCCAGCTTGAAAACAGAGTTACAAAAAGAGAGAGAAGAACAGAGCATTGGGTATGAAGGAGATGGACAATAGATTAGCTTAAGGATTTAGAGACTCACTGCAGGAGCTCACACATAAGGCCTTTTAGCACACCTTAGTGTGCTTGGAGACAGATCCTGCGAACTGAGTATCCCCTGCCCCCACATTTCAACAAAGCAAGGATGAAAATAATGCAGGGTTCAGATTTGAAGACAAAAAGATCGTGCTGGGAGAAGCAAATTGTGTTCTTTCACAGTGCTAATTTCTCCTTCTGCCTTTCTATCAGGAAAGAAAAAGACACCTTGTGGCAGCCTTTAACCTCATTAAAAACCAGTACTGTATGAAGAATATCAAACATGTGCTTCATGTTTTAAAAAGTGTAAGAACAAAATCTTTCTTTTCTATTCCATCAACACTGATATTTGCTTTTTAAAACTCACTGGGAAAGCTGAGAAGTTTGGCAGAAGCTGCTTTAACACAGTTATACTGTTACACACTTGCATACATAGAAGAAACTATGGTAGCTTGATACACCACTGCCATGGTTTAACATTAGCCAGCCAATAAGCCCCACACCAGCTGCTCTCTCATTCCCCCTCAGTGGGGTGGGGGAGAGAATCAGGAAAATATAAATAGGATACCTTGTGGCTTGAGATACAGAGAGTGTAACAGGCAGATAAAAAGGGGAATGCACAAGCAAAGCAGAACAAAGAAGTCATTCACCACTTCCCATGGACAGGCGCCTCCAGGAAAGCAGGGCTCCATCACAGAGTCATAGACTTGTTCAAGTTGGAAAGGACCTCTAAGATCATGGGGTCCTACCGTCAGCTTAACACCACCACAGCCATTAAGCCATGTCCCAAAGGGCCATTGCCACAGATTTCTCGAACACCTGCAGGGATGCTGACTCCATCTCCCTGGGCATCCTGTTCCAGTGCCTGACCCCTCTTTCAGGATAGAAATTTCTTCCTAATATACTATACCTAAACACCCCCTGGCACAATTTCACATCATTTCTGCTCACCTAACACGAGAGAGAAGAGACCAATCTCTACCTCACTCCAATCTTCTCTAATAGCCATGGTGGTGCTAGGTCGAAGGTTGGACTTGATGGTCTCAAATTTGCCTTCCAAATGAAACAATTCTGGGAGTCTATCAAATTCTCTCTCCACCTACACACATTCATGACAAGGGCTTTTTTTGGATCATCATATTTCTGAGCCTCCAAAAGAGAAAAGATAATAAGGCATGAAGTCTGCCTGTGCCTCCTTTGGCTTCTGAGGTCCTGCCTTAGTCAGAGATATTTTGAACGTTAAGAATCTGCCTGCCAACTGCTGTATTCATTAACCCTTTGAGACAAGTGATTATATACCTGATTAATTGGTTGCATCAGAGTGCTCCACTCAATCAGTTCATTCATATATTCAACAATAGCCTCTGAAGTAGCTTGGAAGTAAACTTTAGTACTTAAACGTTGCAACTGCATTTACATTTCAAGAACAAGCGAAAAACCTTTGTTCCTTCAGTGTTTGCCAAATGCAGCATTCCATTTTCTTTGTCAAGCTGAAGTTTCCACAGCATCTCAAACCGAACCAAAGTGTTCTGACTTCCCACATTGAAACTCTGTCAGCAAATAAGGCAAGTACAAAAGTAAATGCCCAAAGTGGGGAAGGAAACAGGGATGGGGCAGAGAGAACTGTGCCCAGTTCTGGGCCCCGCAATTGAACAAGGATATTGAGACACTTGAACGTGTCCAGAGAAGGGCTGGGGAGAGCACAAGCCCTATGAGGAGAGGCTGAGGGAGCTGGGGGAGAGGAGGAGGCTCAGGGAGGCCTTATTGCTCTCTACAACTATCTGAAGGGAGGTTGTAGCCAAGTGGGGGTTGGTCTTCTCCCAGGCAACCAGCACCACAACAAGAGGACACAGTCTCAAGCTGCACCAGGGGATGTTTAGGCTGGAGGTGAGGAAGAAGTTCTTCTCAGAGAGAGCTGTTAGCCATTGGAATGTGCTGCCCAGGGAGGTGGTGGAGTCACCATCCCTGGGGGTGTTCAAGAAGGGATTGGACGTGGCACTTGGTGCCATGGTTTAGTCATGAGGTCTGTGGTGACAGGTTGGACCTGATGATCTGTGAGGTCTCTTCCAACTTTGGTGATTCTATGATTCTATCAATGCAACAGTGGGTATCATGAAGCCTGCAATTGATTTTCGAGACATGGTACTGGAAGTCTTCCACCTTCTGTGTCTGCAGTTCATGGACTTCATGGGAAGTATTGCTGTGACTTCTAAATGGAAGGAAAAATGAGGGAACAAATTGAGTGGTTATTAAGAATGGAGCTATTTTCCTGATGAAACATGACTCATGCTGACAGTGGAGATTCAAAGCACTCTGCAGATTTAATAGTCATAAGTAATATTTCACTAGTGATAAGTGATGCTTGAGAAGGATAAATCTTGAAGTGAAAGAAATTCTTCCTGAATTTGTTCAGGCACTTTTGTATCTTCCCACACACACCCCCCACACTTGTTTCTGTTGGAAAAAACATCCAAGGTCATTGAGCACAACCTTCAACCTAAGAGCGTTATGGCCATTAATCCACGTTCCAAAATGTCATGTCCACACACTCCTTCAGAATTCCACTCCATACTCTTTGTACTTTTATTGTTCTTACTTCCAAATCACAGGGTGTAAGGGCTTGGAAGGGCCCTCTGGAGATCGTCGAGTCCAACCCCCCAGAATATCCTCAATAAGGTTCATAGATGCTTGTGACAGAAGGAAAATTCATCACTCCTGGTTTCATTATAACTTCTGCAAGGGGAATTGCCTTCTAGACCCTCCTGTCCTTAGCATCCTGACTGATTTCACAGACTCATAGAGTCAATAATGTTGGAAAAGACCTCAGAGATCATCAAGTTCAACCTGTCACCCAACACCTCATGACTAACTAAACCATGGTCCAATCCTTTTTGAACACCTCCAGGGATGCTCCAATCCAAAATGTGCCTCCCCAACTTCCTTGTAGCCCACTTCAGGCACTGGAAAGCTGCTATAAGGGTCTTCCTGGAGCATTCTCTTCTCCAAGATTAATAGATCCAACTCTTGTACCCTGTCCCCACAGAGGAGAAGCCTCAGCCCTCCAATCATAGAATCAATAAGGCTGGAAAAGACCTCAGAGATCATCAAGTCCAACCTGTCACCCAACACCTCATGACTAGTAAACCATGGCACCAAGTGCCACGTCCAATCCCCTCTTGAACACCTCCAGGGACAGTGACTCCACCACCTACCTGGGCAGCACATTCCAATTGCTTCTAGACATCATTTTTTTCCCTGTTGAATACCAATGAACATGATAAAGAACTTTCTCTCTTGTTAAATTAATCTTTAAAGTGTTTCTTGTGGGATTTCAATTGTTCTTCTGGAACCAGAATAGATCCTCAGTATCCTGCAGGTGTTCAAGCCAAGCTGGACTGGTCTTGAGCAACCTAGTGGAAGGTGTCCCTGCCAGGGCTGGCGAGGTTTGAACTATATGATCATCAAGGTCCCTTCCAACCCAAACCATTCTACATATCATAGTATCATAGAATCAGTCAGGGTTGGAAGGGACCACAAGGATCAGCTAGTTCCAACCCCCTGCCATGGGCAGGGACACCCCACACTAGATCAGGCTGGCCAGAGCCTCATCCAGCCTGGCCTTAAACACCTCCAGGGATGGGGGCCTCAACCACCTCCCTGGACAAACCATTCCAGGGCTTCACCACTCTCATGGGGAAGAACTTCCTCCTCACAGCCAGCCTGAATGTCCCCACCTCCAGCTTCATTCCATTCCCCCTAGTCCTATCACTAATTGAGATCCTGAGAAGTCCCTCCCCAGCCCTCTTGTAGGCCCCCTTCAGATACTGGAAGGCCACAATGAGGTCACCTCGGAGCCTTCTCTTCTCCAGACTGAACAGCCCCAACTCCTTCAGTCTGGAGAAGATATCTATGACTGATTATCTCAGAGTGATAAGGAAGCATATTGGTCAGTTCTAAACTATGTTTGTTAAGCTTTGGGCTTGAGTGCTTCCTGCACACAACACAATTTTTATACTGCCTAATATCAGTGTAGTTCTAGGATGGCTTTTTTTTTTTTTATGTTCAATCTCTAAGGGAAAGAGGTAGAAGGGTTTTTCTTGCTCACTTGTCAATAAAATGGTACTCAACCATGCTATAAGGCATCTAGGGATTAATTTCTTGCTATTAGCAGATCCAGCAGGGAAACACAGGTATCAAGGAGAAAATTTACCTACCAGAAAAGGAGGAGTATCAAAACCTTTTTAAGTAATGAAGGAAGAAAATAGATTGCAACTGAAAAATGACAATACTGCTAGAGAAAACTGTCTGCTGTGGGTGAGTGCTGATGATCAGGAGCATGATCCAACCAGTGATGAAGCAAAACTAGGCAGATATAGATCTCTGAAGGGATAAAATCATACCACCACAGCACAAGAAACCTGTAGGGCAAGTAAATATGTCTATTCTGAAGCGACTCCAACTTGCATAACCATATGTAAGTTAAATTTAAGCTAAACTAGGGCAGGTATTTCTAGTAATGTAACCATGGCAGCAAAAAAAAAACCCCTCAGCTCAGACTAAAAAATCCCCACCTGCTCAAGGAACTGCAGAAAAACTTCTCACTTGGCCCCACACGTCCTTGTGCCACCATAATTACACCTCCAGTACTCTCCAAGCCAGATACCCCTGGAGGTGGTCAAGCAATGCGTGGCTGTGGCACTCTGGGACATGGTTTACTGGCCATGGTGGTGTTAAGTTGGTGGTTGGACTTGATGATCTTAGAGTTCTGTTGCAACCAAAACAATTCTATGATTCTATACTACACAGAACAACTGTGGTGTAGCTGTTCCTTCAGACTTCAGCTCCCTTCAAAGGATCCAAAGCTCATTGGTGTCCCTAGTAGACTTTCCATTGATTTCAGTGAACTTTGGCTCAGGCCCTTTTAATGCTCAAGATGAATGCAACATATTAAATTATTGAGCAGAGGACTTGCTCATAATAAGAGCAAGTTATTTCTTCAGGGTAATAAACCTGGTCCTGTTGTAGGGAGACAGCTGAGAAAACAAGTCTCAGAGAAAAGTAATTAAAGCATCTTGAGTCCTAGAACCAAGTTTCAGCCTCCCTGGCAGGAGAAATTCTTTTCAGAACTTTTATAAGACATTTATTCTCCTATAAAGTGGGGAATAAAAGTGATGCAGGGTAGTCTTCTCTCTAACCAGGATCAAACTACCTACCTGCTATGAAAAGGAGCAAATTACCTAGTATGTGCCTCTTGAGCACGGGGTGGGGAAAAAAAGGGTTTACTATTGAAATGTGAAAGTCTGTTAAGTGCTGGGCTGTGATTGCTTCCCAATTAGCTTTCACAAAGTTCTAAGACAAGTCCAGCCTGCAAGTGAGCTATTAGATTTCTAATCAAGCAAGGGTCACTAGGAGATTAGGCTTTGTTTCATCATGTGGATGTTTATTATGAGGAAAAGGATTTCTGGGAGGAATGGAAGGGCAGACCTAGAGAAGGTGAGTTGTTCCCTAATTAGTAAATGCCAGGCTGGCTGTACTGAGGGTCAGCATTCCCCAGCAATGGGGCACAGGCTTTTGCAGTAAATCTGTGTGGATACCAAGAAGGTGTTTGAGTGAGTTTACTGGGACTGTTCAGATGCAAGATTGAGAGGGAAGAGCTTGGTTCAGAGAAGCTTTTGGGCCTGAAGTAGAGCATTGTGCAGAAAGCCCTTATGTTTGTTGGGAGTGACTTGTTAGCGTGATCACCAGAAACATAGAATCAAACATAGAACATAGAACAATCCAATGGAACTATTTGCATTGGAAAAGACCACTAAGATCATAGAGGTAAACCATCAAGCTAAGACTACCATGGCCATTAAACCGTGTCCCAAATTGCCATGTCCACATGTTGAACACCTCCAGGATCAGTGACTCCACCACCTCCCTTGGCAACCTGTTCCAATGCCTGACCACTCTTTCAGGAAAGAATTTTTTCCTAATGCCCAATCTAAATCTCCCCTAGCAAAATTTAACCATAAAATCAATAAGGTTGGAAGAGACCTCAAAGATCATCAAGTCCAACCTGTCACCCAGCACCTCATGGCTACTAAACCATGGCACCAAGTGCCACGTCCAATCCCCTCTTGAACACCTCCAGGGACGCTGACTCCACCACCTCCCTGGGCAGCACATTCCAGTGGCTAAAAACTCTCTCTGGGAAGAACTTTGTCCTCACCTCCAGCTTAAACTTCCCCTGGTGCAGCTTGAGACTGTGTCCTCTTCTTCTGGTGCTGGTTGCCTGGAAGAAGAGACCAGCCGCCTTCTGGCTACAACCTCCCTTCAGGTAGTTGTAGAGAGCAATGAGGTCTCCCCTGAGCCTCCTCTTCTCCAGGCTAAACAACCCCAGCTCCCTCAGCCTCTCCTTGTAGGGCTTGTACTCGAGGCCGCTCCCCAGCCTCATTGCCCTTCTCTGGACACATTCAAGCCATAAACCAAGACCCTCCCTTACAGTGACTACTGTATTTCAAGCCTGGATGCAGAGGGGTTAGAGCTAAATAATCATTACTGATAGTATTTAACTGCAGATACAAGAGAAGCCCTGTTGACATGGCCAAGCCAATTTCAAAGCAAAGGAGAGATTTAAGTGCTTTGCTGGCAGAGAGTCAGAAGCAGCTGAAGTTAGCACTAAGACCACTTTGGAGACTTCTTTTTATCTCTAAACCCTCAGAGCATCCAGACCTCTTCCTGGATAGTCTTGGGAAGGATTATAAAGGCAAAGCAGATCTAAAATAGTTTTGAAACCAGCTGGAAGAGAACTTGAAACACAAGTTGAATCCCATTCTATAGACAACAGGGGAATTTCCTTCAGCCCTTAGACAGAAATTTTGTCTTAGGCTTTTAAACAGCTTTAGGGACTGTTTGTTGATTTAGTGGCTATTTGTTGACTGAGACTTCTAAACCAAAACTTTCTGGTCAATTTTTATTTCCCCTTAATGGAATTGCTTTATAATCTTCCTGATCTTATTTTTTTCAGGTCAGAAAGAGACTTATATCCAAAAGCATTTGCTCAGAAACTGGATTGTGATACTAAATGTCAGCCAGGTATGACCGACCCCCTCCCTTTCTTGGCTACCATCCCACACTGTTTTCAAGGAGGTATTTGAAATCAGTTGTCACAATGGGAATGGCTGCAAAGTATGTCAGAAGGTGGGCTCCATTGCAGCAGAATAATCTTCAGGGCTTTCGAATCCCTGGGAGAGAAATTTGCTGCTTCATTTTGTACAACTTTCTATCAGGCTTATGCCATTTGCTTACAGAGGTTTTAAACCATCAAGGAAATCACACCTCAGCCATGGTAAACTACAGAAGTCCTACTGAACTCACAAGAATCAAGACTTTTTTCCACTGCAGTCATTTCCTAACCCCTGATGAAGGGAATAGAAAAGAGATCCTCAGACTGAAGTGGCCACAGCTGCTCAGTTTGTGTTAGGTTTTGGCCACTCATTACAAGAAGGACATTGAGTTGCTGAAGGGTGTCAGGGAAGGGCAACAAAGCTGGTGAAGGATCCAGAAAACAAGTCTTATAAGGAGTGACTGAGGGTTGTTTAGTCTGGTTGTTTAGGCTGAGAGGAGACCTTATTGCTCTCTGCAACTCACTGAAAGGAGGTTGCAGTGAGGGATGGAGGCAGTCTCCTCTCCCCAGTATCAGGTGGTAGAATGAGAGGAAATGGTCTGAAACTGTGCCAGGGGAGGTTTAGGCTGGATATTACAAAAGATTTCTATATGGAAATAGTGGTCAGGCATTGGAACAGGCTGCCCAGGGAGATGGTGGAGTCACCATCCCTGGAGGTGTTCAAGAAATGTATGGCCGTGGCACTTTAGATATGGTTTAACAGCCATGGTGGGGTTAGGTTGATGGTTGGACTCAACAATCCTAGAGGTCATTTCCAACCAAACAATTCAATGATTCTATAGGCAAGAGGTTCCCTGTCTTGTGACTAATTCCTTGAGTTGTATAGTTCCATTTCCACAGTCACCATCCCTGGAGGTGTGCAGGAAATGTGTGGATGTGGCACTTTGGGCCATGGTTTAACGGCCATGGTGGCATGACACTGACAGTTGGACTTGATGACCTTAGAGGACTCTCCCAACTGAAACAATCCTGTGATTCTATGTTAAACAGCTGAGAAACCAATGCTGTGATCCATGCAGATCTGCAGTTGTGCACAGTGCCAGCCAACCAGTTTTGCAAACTGACACTATAAGGCAGTGTTAGAACATTTTGCTTACCATTCAGATTTTCCTGAAAGTGTGCTAGGTTTTACGTGGTTGGGTATAAGACATCTATGACTTTTGCCCTTTTTTATTCAATTTCTTAAAAAAAAAATAAAAAAAAAAATAGGCTTCCCTACTGAAAATGAAGCATTCAGTACAGACTTCACAAATCAATTTTCTGTTCAGGACTTAAAAGACAAGCACAGCTCTCTTTGGAGCTCTGCAGTGCAGCACCCTCTGTTTATTCCCACACTTTATGGAGCGTTCGGGACCTGGATGCTGCACCTGGGGAGCATCAAACCATGTACCAATACAGATTAGAGAGGTATCTGCTGGAAAGCACCTCCACGAAGAAGGACCTTGGAGTCCTGGTGGACTATAAGTTGTTTATGGGACAGCAATATGCTGTTGTGCCCAAGAAAGCCAATGATGCCTTGGGGTGCGCTAAGAGAAGTGTGTCCAACAGGTCAAGGGAAGTTCTCCTGTGCCTGTATTCTGACTTAGTCAGGCTTCATCTGGAGTATTGCATTCAGTTCTGGCTCCCCACTTCAAGAGGGACAGGGAACTACTAGAGAGAGTCCTTTGGGCTTGGAGTGTGATGAAGGGACTGGAATATCTGTCTTATGAGGAAAGGCTGAGAGACCTGGGGTTGTTTAGCCTGAAGAAGAGAAGGCTGAGATGGCATCTGATCAATACATACAAATATCTGAAGGGTGGGTGTCGAGAAGAGGCCATGCCCTTTTTACTGGTGCCCAGTAATAGGTCAAGGGGCAGTGGACACAAACTGGAACACGCTAAGTTCCACCTCAATGTCAGGGTGCCAGAGCCCTGGATCAGGCTACCCAGAGAGGTTGTCTCCTCTGGAGACTTTCCAAACCCATCTGGATGCATTCCTGTGGGACCTGCCCTCCATGGCTTTGGAAGACAGGTTGGACTCACTGATCTCCAGAGGTCCCCTCCAAGCCCTACCATTCTGTGATTCTGTGCTGAAAACAAACTCTCATACAGGAAAGTAAACAAAAATGCAGTTCTGCTCTTCTTTGGTACAGATGTAGACTATATTGAGGTTTACTCTCTGTCACTGCTTAGCTGGGATTTCAGGGCTCCATAGCTAATGAAGAAGAGAAGGAATAGCATTATTTCCTTTTTAGAGGAGCTACAAAACAAGCCAGACATTATACCTCAGCATTCCTGGTCCACCTAGGTGAAGCAACAGGTATGATGGATAAACAATAGAACAAGATGGATCTGGGGAGCTGCTCTGCATATTTGTGGCCAGGGGTCCTTGCCTAAAAAACCCAAGTTCTGACTTGGATTTGTCTTTAAGTATGGATGAGAAGTTGACTGGTTTGGGCAATGTTCTTCCCAGTGCACTATTTGCATTGCTTGGAGCCTGCAGTGTGCCCAGGCAGCCAAGAAGGTTCAGACTGTATGTTAGGAAGAAGGTCTATACAGAGAGAGTGATTGCCCATTGGAATGGGCTGCCCAGGGTGGTGGTGGAGTCACCGTCATTGGAGGTGGTCAGGAGGAGACTTGATGGGGTGCTTGGTGCCATGATCTAGTTGTTTGGGTGGGTTGGATTGGTTGATGGGTTGGACACGATGATCTTGAAGGTCTCTTCCAACCTGGTCTGGTCTGGTCTGGTCTGGTCTGGTCTATTCTATTCTATTCTATTCTATTCTATTCTATTCTATTCTATTCTATTCTATTCTATCCTATCCTATCCTATCCTATCCTATCCTATCCTATCCTATCCTAAAGTGTTCAGTGCCCCAGGAGTGGCACAAGGGGAAGAGATATCTTCACAGGTGGAGGTGTTTAAGGCCAAGTTGGACATGTTCCACCTAGTGGAAGGTGTCCCTGCCCATGGCAGTGGAGTTGGAGCTAGATGACCTTCAAGGTCCTTTCCAAGCCAAGTATAATTAATGTATGGTATATTAATTGTATAGTTGCATTGTGTATTAATTGTATAATTAATCAGATATTGACTTCAAGGTGAGACAAACCATACTATGAATTTGTTTCTTCAGGTCAGGTGAAAGGCTACCCAGAAGCACTACCCAGTTTGCCCTGAGATTAAATGCAGATAACTCTGCTCCCCATATTCCTATTAATGTGGGTTTATGTTAACAATTAAGCTATAAAACAAAGGTTTTGCTCTGAGAAGGTGTCCCCCGGCACACAAAAGCTGCTTCTTGCCAAAGATCCTCGCTGCAGATACACTGAGATCCGTGTTCCTTCCTGACTTTACATCCCAAGCTTGGTTGTGATTTATCTCTAACAGACTTGGCACGTGGCAGGGTTTCTTATGGCTTTGGTATTTGCAAATGTTTCTGACAAATGTTCTTTCTTCCTTCTGAAATGTGTAAATAACAAACTCGACAGGCATGGATTTTAATGAGCATTTTTTAATGCATCATTTTTAATTACTTCATTGTGTTGCTTGATTTATTTATTTTTTGGTACAATTTCCTTTGAAAATGTTTCGGATTCATAGACTCAGACAATGGGTTGGGTTGGAAGGGACTTTAAAGGTCACCTAGTTCCAAACCCTCTGCCATAGGCAGGAACACATTCCACTCGATGAGGCTGCTCAAGGCCTTGTCCAACGTGGCCTTGAAAATCTCCAG
Source organism: Picus viridis (assembly GCA_033816785.1). Lineage (NCBI taxonomy): Eukaryota > Metazoa > Chordata > Aves > Piciformes > Picidae > Picus > Picus viridis. The sequence continues at coordinate 4,436,210 of CM066569.1, read as the reverse complement.
GGAGAGGGTATCCACAGCCTCCTTGGGCAACTTGTTCCAGTGTCTCACCAACCTCACAGTAAAGAATTTCTTCCTAATATCCAGTCTAAATCTACTTTCCTGAAGCTTCAATCTATTCCCTCTTGTCCTGCCACTACAAGACCTTGTAAAATGTTCCTCCCCAGCTTCCTTGTAGCCCACTTCAGGCACTGGAAAGCTGCTATAAGGCTCTCCCTGGAGCATTCTCTTCTCCAGGATGAATAGATCCAACTCTTGTACCCTGTCCCCATAAAGGAGAAGCCTCAGCCCTCCAATCATAGAATCAATAAGGTTGGAAAAGACCTCAAAGATCATCAAGTCCAACCTGTCACCCCACACCTCATGACTACTAAACCATGGCACCAAGTGCCACGTCCAATCCCCTCTTGAACACCCCCGGGATGGTGACTCCACCACCTCCCCGGGCAGCACATTCCAATGCCTAACAACTCTCTCTGGGAAGAACTTTATCCTCACCTGGAGCCTAAACTTCTCCTGGTACAGCTTGAGACTGTGTCCTCTTGTTCTGGTGCTGATTGCCTGGAAGAAGAGACCAACCCCTCCTGGCTACCCACTCCTGCAGTAACATGTAATTTTAACGCTGTCTTTCTTATGTTAATTGGAATATTATGCTCCTCTGGACTGGGTTCTTTCCTTTCTCCCAGGTGATGCTTGTGAGCCACAGCAAGCTGTGTCCATGCACCTCCTTGACACCTTGGGAGACAGGCTTACACAGGTGTCTTTCATCACTCAGGTACTCCAACTGAGTGAGCCAGTTTCTAAATCAGCTCCATCTCCAAGGTTTTCCTTCTTCACACAGCTTCACTAGGCTTAGGCCACTTCAATGTTTATGTTCTTGGGGGAAAAAGAGAAAAAGAAAAAAACAAGGATAATATTTTAAGAGAGATCAGGGTTGGAGTTCAAAGCAAGTGCTGTGCTCAATGTAGAGCTTGACACTCTGCAAGAATTTTGGTGAGGTGTTGCAACCTGCAGTGAGGCATCACCTTTAAAAACATTAAAAAGATCTTCACTTTCTAAAGTTCAAGGCACTCCTGAACTCCAACAGCTTTGATGGGAATGTTGTTTCAGCTCTGGCCTGCACTGTAGTGAGGAGGAATTTTATCAGAGAATGAGTTTTGGCCTATGCAGTGAAGCGAGGTGATCAATAGAATAGAATAAACCAGGTTGGAAGAGACCTTCAAGATCATTGCATCCAATCCATCCTCCAACACCATCTAATCAACTAAACCATGGCACCAAGCACCCCATCAAGTCTCCTCCTGAACACCTCCAATGATGGTAACTCCACCACCTCCCCAGGCAGCCCATTCCAATGGGCAACCACTCTCTCTGTATAGAGCTTCTTCCTAACCTCCAGCCTAAACGTCCCCTGGTGCAGCTTGAGACTGTGTCCTCTTGTTCTGGTACTGGTTGCCTGGGAGAAGAGACCAACCCCCACCTGGCTACAACCTCCCTTCAGGTAGTTGTAGAGAGCAAGAAGGTCACCCCTGAGCCTCCTCTTCTCCAGGCTAAGCAACCCCAGCTCCCTCAGCCTCTCTTCATAGGGCTTGTGTTCCAACCCCCTCACCAACTTTGTTGCCCTTCTCTGGACATGTTCCTCAACTTCTTTCCTAAACTGAGGGGCCCAGAACTGGACACAGGACTTGAGGTGTGGCCTAACCAGTGCTGAGTACAGGGGCAGAATGACCTCCTTGTTCCTGCTGGCCACACTGTTCCTGATGTAGGCCAGGATGCCATTGGCCCTCTTGGCTGCCTGGGCACACTGCAGGCTCATGTTCAGCCTACCATCAACCAGCACCCCCAGGCCCCTCTCTGCCTGGCTGCTCTGCAGCCACTCTGACCCCAGCCTGTAGCACTGCCTGGGGGTGCTGTGGCCAATGTGCAGAACCTTGCACTTGGATGTGTTCAATCTCCTGCCCTTGGACTCTGCCCATCTGTCCAGCCTGTCAAGGTCCCTCTGCAAAGCCTCTCTGCCCTCCAGCAGATCAACACCTGGAAATCACTTTCTTTCTAAGCTTAGATAAGGATTTTGGTTCCTCAGTTTGATCCACCCCAATCTGAACCACTTTTCTCTTTGCAACTGTGGGGGGAAGAAAAAAAGCACAAAGAGAATAAAAAGAAATGTTGAGGAGAAAGTTGTACTTTATGCTGAAGTTGAAGTTGAAGCCATCTCCTGAGATGTCTTTTATTTGTCTGTTAAGCAGAAGGCACATTTATGGTGCTGTATAAATAATAATAATAATAATAATGCTCCCACCTCTCTGTATTCTGTTTGCTGTAATCTGTTTATTCTGCAATACTCAGAGATGGAAGCAAAAATAGCCTCAATATGTGTTTTCCATGATGATGCACAGCAAATTTTATTCCCTACAACCTTCCCCAGTTACAAGGCCCTTTGTAGCTACCAAAGGAAAATAAAAGCACAAATAAAAGGAGCAAACCTCCAAAAAATAATAATAATAATAATAATAATAATAATAATAATAATAATAATAATGGTTCTGGCACCATTAAGTAACTCAAGGCCATAAAAGTATGAGGCCACATCATCCAATAATGTTTTTTAAGTACTCCCTGAACAAGGCAGCAAAGAGTTATGCCTGAAAATCAGTGGTGGTGGATGGCCCAGGGAGCTGAAAAAGTTAAGGGGAGCCACACAATTCAAGGAATGAGTCACAAGACAGGGAACCTTTTACCTATAGAATCATTGAATTATGTGGTTGGAAATGACCTCTAGGATCGTCGAGTCCAACCATCAACCTAACCCCACCACGGCTGTTAAACCATATCCAAAGTGCCATGGCCACACACTTCTTGAACAGCTCCAGGGACAGTGACTCCACCACCTCCCTGGGCAGCCTGTTCCAATGCCTGACCACTCTTTCAGGGTATACTTTTTCCTAACATCCAACCTAAACCTCCCCTGGCACAATTCCAAACCATTTCCTCTCCTTCCACCACCTCTCAGGGAGAAGGAACTGAACCTCACTCCTTTCAAGAAGTTATAGAGGGGAGTAAGGAATCCCCCAGGAAAATTAATTTTGATGCCCATCCTTGAAAAGCAAAAGCCCTGAAGCACCTGCTGGGGTACTCCAGCTGTGTGCACAGGAGCTGGGAGGCGTGGAATGGCTTGAGTGTGCATCTCCCCAGACCCTTAGCAGTGCCCCTGGGTAGCCTGGCCTCAGTACGGACCCTCCCAGCTCCAAAAACTTCATTGTTGGTCAGAAATGCTCTTGTGGCTGCTGCTCAACTGCTGAATCAGACTTTGTCTGGCACGGAGGATGTCTGGGCATCAGAGAACAGTAGGCACAGTGCCTTACCTTGTTTGAGCCATCTCCAAAACCTCACACACAACTGGTGCTTAACGAGTGGCCTTGAAAATCAATTGCACTGCTCTGGGGCTGGGGGAGGTGGTGTTCCTCTCCTGCTTTCCAGGCTGCTGGAAGAGGCTGGTTTCCCTGTTGCACTGGGTGCTGGCTCCTCCAGGGCTGTCTCACAAGGTGTTGGCCCTTCCTGGGTCTCACATAGTTTGGGGAGGTGACATGTCCACATGAATATTTGCACCTTGAGAGCCATGCTTGCATGCAATGCAGTTGCTTACCTGCAGCATCTTTTTTTCCTTCCTTCTTTATTCTCTGTAAGCTAAACATAACATGACCAGGGCTGGTTAGTGCATCTTGTAGCAGCAATCCAGATTCAATGCCTGCAATACCATTATGTCTATCCAAACTCAGGACCTACAGCCAATCCTGTCCTGGGCTGTGGCAGCTGCATCAGGAGAAGTGTGACCAGCAGGATGAGAGAGGTAATTCTTTCCCTCTACTCTGCTCTGGTGAGACCCCACCTGGAGTGCTGCCTCCAGTTCTGGGGCACCCAGCATAAGAATGGCACGGAACTGTTAGCATGGGTCCAGAGGGGGCCACAAAGAGGAATGGAGCACCTTCCCTGTGGGGACAGGCTATGAGAGCTGGGGCTGTTCAGTCTGGAGAAGAGAAGGCTCCAGGGAGACCTTAGCACAGCCTCCCTGGACCTGAAAGGGGCTACAAGAACGTTAAGCAGAGACTTTTTACAAGGGCTTGTAGTGATGGGATGAGGGACAATGGTTCTGGGCTGGAAGCAGGGAGATTTCAACTAGATACTAGGAAGAAATTCTTTACAGTGAGGATGGTGGGACACTGGAGCCCAGTGAGGTTGTGAATGCCTCTTCCTTGGAGCTGCTCAGGCTGGATGAGGCCTTGAGCAATGGCTAGTGAGAGGAGCCATGGCAAGGAGAAGAACTGAATGATCTTTAAGGTCCATTTCAATCCAAACCACTCCACAGTTCCGTGATCTCTTCTGGCAGCTTTTGCTACAAAGACCTCTGAAGCTTTTTCTTCTGTCCCATTTAAGAGCTGTCAGTCGTTTACTTCTCTCTAGACCTCCCTGGCCCTGGGTTGAGGTAGCTCACTAAAAACTCCTCACAGATGTAGATTAGCACAAATGAAGAGGTAGAGAACGTTGCCCTGCCCAAAGTGTGAATTTTGCTTCCAATAATTCTATTAGCAAAATGATCTTGTTGGAGAAATCAAATGTGCATTATTAAGACTCCATGTGCCACAAATTATAACAGCAAAAAAAAATTTCACTTGCAAGGTTGCACAGCTATCAAGCAATTAGCCATCTTGCACCCAGCACACCAAAATTAAAGACATAAATTAAACCAGCAGGAGGGATAATAATGTTAGCAAGGGGGCGTAGGCTTGATGCAGCATGTCGCTTCTGAAGCTGCAGCCCAAGATAGCTCTTGGCAGGAGCGGGTGAGGCAAGTGGGGTTAACAGGTTTCCCCACATTTCTCTAGCTTGTGATGCAAAAAAAACCTACTTGGCAGAACAATTCTGTGAACTAATTCCACCAGGAGTAAGAAGTTAATCCCAGCAAGTCACTTACTTGCATTCTCTGTATGTAAGCTTGCAGTGTGTCCCCGATTTTTGCAGTCCACAGCTGGGTTTTGGCATGCTACTCAATATCACAGAATCACCAAGGTTGGAAGAGACCTCAAAGATCATCAAGTCCAACCTGTCACCACAGACCTCATGACTAAACCATGGCACCAAGTGCCACATCCAATCCCTTTCTGAACACCTCCAGGGATGGTGACTCCACCACCTCCCTGGGCAGCACATTCCAATGGCTAACAACTCTCTCTGGGAAGAACTTCTTCCTCACCTCCAGCCTAAACCTCCCCTGGTGCAGCTTGAGACTGTGTCCTCTTGTTGTGGTGCTGGTTGCCTGGGAGAAGAGACCAACCCCCTCCTGGCCACAACCTCCCTTCAGGTAGTTGTAGACAGCAGCAGGGACATTGGGTCTGACTTCAGCATTCAGGCTTTTTGAAATGATTATTGAATGCCTGTGGCTGCATCTGTAAGCAGCTACCTACATACAAATACACACCACTTCCTAGACACACCTCTTTTTTTGCAGCATTAATTATTACAACAACCAGAATTTATCAACACACTGAAATCTTCCCAGGATGACAAAAACATTTAGATAGCAACAGCAAATGAGTCGGTGTGAATGCTGCTGCTGGAGTGCAGCTCCATGGAGCAGGAACTTGGAGTCCTGGTGGACACTAAGTTATCCACAGGACAGAAATGTGGCCAAGAAGGTCAATGATATCCTGGGGTGCATTAAGAAGAGTGTTGCCAGCAGGTCAAAGGAGGTTCTCCTGCCCCTTTGCTCTGCCCTGCCCGGGTGAGGCCACCAGTTCTGGGCCCCACAGTTCAAGAGGGACAGGGAACTACTGAAGAGAGTCCAGCAGGGACTATGAGGATGATGAAGGGACTGGAAACTCTGATGAGGAAAGGCTGAGAGATGTAGGGCTCTTTAGCCTGGAGAAGAGAAGGCTGAGAGGGGATCTGAGCAGCGTCTACAAATACCTGAAGGGTGGCTGTCAAGAAGAAGGTGCCAGCCTCTTTTCAGTGGTGCCCAGTGATAGGGCAAGGGGCAAATGGCAATGGTACAAACTGGAGCACTAGAAGGTCCACCTCAATGTGAGGAAAACTTCTTTGCTGCGAGGTTTCTGGAGCCCTGGAGCAGGCTGCCCAGAGAAGTTGTGGAGTCTCCTTCTCTGGAGACTTTCTAAACCCACCTGGGCATGTTCCCACGTAGCCTGCCGCAGGTGGTCCTGCCTTGGCAGGGGGTTGGACTGGGTGATCTCCAGAAGTCCTTCCCAACACCTACCACTCTGTGATTCTGGGCTCCAAGGGTGTCTTGTACTCACTCAGCATGCTGAAACTCTTTGTCATGGGTTGAGCCCAACTAGCACAGTTGGTAGCCCATGAGGCTCTTGATCTCAGGGTGAGGGGTTCATGTCCCATGTTGAGTGCCAAACAAAGGAATGTAACAGTTTAGCACAAGGGCTGACCTGCCTGCTCCCCCAACACAAAAGTGAGGGGAAGAGTAACATCGGTGCCATGGTTGAGTGGTCTTGGGCGACAGGTTGGACTTGATTTTTGAGGTCTTTTCCAACCTTATTGATTCTATGATTCTAACTCAAGGCTGAGATAAAGAGAAAGGAGTTTAATATAACATAAGATATGGTAAGCAGAATGTGTAATTACCTTAGCTAATGACCTAATTAATCTAATAATACAATGCAAGATTACCTTAGCTTAGCCTACTTGCAGAAGCAGCACAGTGAAATACAGGGGGGAGGGAACATAAACCAAAACCAGCATAAAACCAAAACCGGAACAAAACAGCAAACCAAAGCCAGCAGCTACCTGACTCCCACTCTTGCCACCACCATGCCTGCAGACAAGAGAGCACACCCAAGAATATGGAACCCAGAAGCAGCAACCAGAATGCAAAGCTTCCTGTGTTGCAATCTGAACTTCAAGCCCCATCCCCACAATACCTTTGCTGCAGCCAGCACTCTCATGTTTGAAGCTGGCATGGCTGCAGCATGGTATGAATAACAGCAGCAGATTCAACTCAATCCATCACAGTCTTCTAGACAAGCTTCAGCATGGGAACTGTCCTGTGTTGGCCATACAAAGCTGAACCAACACTGAAGAAATGCTGGAGACCAGGAATGATACAGAAAAGGTTGTCTCAGGTTCCTCAGCTGAAGGACCTAACCTGTCATTTGGTCTGCAAGTGGACACCAAAATCACGTGGAGGAGCACCTCTCCTCTGCTGTCACAGCCAGCATGGACCAGGAACAGCTGCAACATGTTCTTGCCACTGGATGTAAGAGGAAAACTTTCTTTCAGACCAAGCCTGTGAGTTGATTATCTTCTGCATTTAATGCAGTCAGTCCCTGAGAAATGGTTAAAATTCCGTCTTTTTCCTGCCTCTTCATAGTGCTTCTCAGAGGCCCCAGATGACTAACTAGATGATCCTTCTGGTCCCTTCCAACCCTGACTGATACTATGATGCTATGACATGTGCTTCCTATGAAATGTTCTGGAGTTTGGGTGATTTTTTTTTCCTAGCTGAACTCAAGTTATTTGCTTTGCCCTGAAATCCACTGAATTGCTAGGATGCTGACTGCTTTAGGTAGCATCTGTCTCTCCTTGGTGCTGCAGTGCCATGGTGACACAGAAGACATTTGCCAATTAGAGGAGATTTCAAAAGAGAGATCTTTTGGCTTGTTCTTAGCTCACTCCTCTGTCTTTCAGTATGCCAGAGGTTTTGTTTGCTCAGTTCTTCACATCCTGCAATTTCCTTCTTTTCTTTTCTCTTTATTGGAGAGCCTGTTCCAATGCCCAACAAAATGATCAGATTTAGGTGGCTACATTATGTGGTATTTGTCTGGGTCATGCTAACTGCATGGAGTGTTGTACCTAATTGGACATGCATCTGTTGAGGGGATCTGATAAAATGCACACAAAAACCCCTCATTTGAAATACCTTTTGTGAGAATTGTTGAAAGGAAGGTGCAAAATTAGTGCAAGGGCTTGTAAGTGATAGGATAAGAGGGGAGAAAGGGGAGGGGGGAGAATGGATTGAAGCTGGAGAGAATTAGACTGAATATTATGAAGAAATTCTTGACAATGAGGGTGGTGAGACACTGGAACAGGTTGCCCAGGGAGGTCGTGGATGCCCTGTCCCTGGAGGTGTTCAAGGCCAGGTTGGATGAGGGAGGTGTCCCTGCCCCTGTTGGGTGGGGGGACTGGGATGGAATGGAATGGAATGGAATGGAATGGAATGGAATGGAATGGAATGGAATGGAATGGAATGGAATAGAATAGTGTTGGAATGTGCTGCCCAGGGAGGTGGTGGAGTCACCATCACTGAAGGTGTTCAGGAGGAGACTTGATGGGGTGCTTGGTGCCATGGTTTAGTTGATTAGGTGGTGTTGGATGATAGGTTGGACACAATGATCTTGAAGGTCTCTTCCAACCTGCTCTATTCTATTCTATTCTATTCTATTCTATTCTATTCTATTCTATTCTATTCCATTCCATTCCATTCCATTCCATTCCATTCCATTTATTACATTTATTCATTCTATTCTATTCTATTCTATTCTATTCTATTCTATTCTATTCTATTCTATTGCATTCTATTCTATTCTATTCTATTCTATTCTATTCTATTCTATTCTATTCTATTCTATTCTATTCTATTCTATTCCATTCCATTCCATTCCATTCCATTCCATTCCATTCTATTCTATTCTATTCTATTCTATTCTATTCTATTCTATTCTATTCTATTCTATTCTATTCTATTCCATTCTTTAGTTGAACCTGCTTTAGCACAGGGGTTGGACTCAACGATCTCCAGAGGTATCTTACAGCCCCTACCATACTGTGATTTAGTTCCATCAGAACTCAGTGCTGAGAAGATGGCAGAAGTTTGGACACAATAAAAGATAAAGGGCATAAAAGTTTTCCCCACACACTTGATAAAGCTGTTTGAAAAGTAGCATTGGGTGTTTTCTCAATACATAGATTCAAGGGGCTTTTCAAAATCAGTGTCTCCAAACCAAAGAAAATCAGTATTATATGACTGATGGTACTCCCTTATTAGCTAATTATTGTTCCTATAATTAACTGAGAGCAACTAATCACACTGCAACATCTTTTGAATAATTGACTGATGGAGGTAATGACTAGCTTTCAAATGCATTTGTCACTAATTTGTACCTCACATAGGTGAAAATATGCAATAAACTCGATGCCTGCGTGGAATCTGAAGTCAGAGAACAGCCTCTATTCATGTCCGTGTCACCCTGCTGTGACAAAGCAGCTTTGAAAGTGCTCCATGAGGGACTTCACATATTTCCCATTTTGTCATTGGTACACTCCTAGAATCATAGAATTGTTTGGGTTGGGAAAGACCTCAAAGATCATTGAGTTCAGCCATCAGCCTAACACCACCATGACCATTAAACCATGTCCCAAAGTTCCATGGCACACATTTCTTGAACACCTCCAGGGATGGTGACTCTACCACCTCCCTGAGCAGCCTGTTCCAATGCCACGAGGATGAGCAGAGGGCTGGAGCACCTCTCCTGTGAGGACAGACTGAGGGAGTCGGGGCTGTTCAGTCTGGAGAAGAGAAGGCTCCAAGCCATTTCTGTGTTTTAATTGATCATAAACTTTTTTATTTTTATTTTAAGCAGGAAGCAACAGAAAATACTTCAAGTTTGACTTAAAATTCTGCAGGCTGTAGACCACTGGGATCAGCCCTCCCGCGTGAAGTGTGGCAGAAATATTTCCCCTTCCGAGGAACATCGTGTCATAGTATCACAGTATCAGTCAGGGTTGGAAGGGACCACAAGGATCAGCTAGTTCCAACCCCCCTGCTATGGGCAGGGACACCCCACACTAGATCAGGCTGGCCACATCCTCATTCAGCCTGGGCTTAAACACCTCCAGGAATGGGGCCTCAGCCACCTCCCTTGACAACCCATTCCAGGGCTTCACCACTCTCATGGTGAAGAACTTCCTCCTCACATCCAGCCCGAATCTCCCCACCTCCAGCTTCATTCCATCCCCCCTAGTCCTATCACTACCTGAGATCCTGAGAAGTCCCTCCCCAGCCTTCTTGTAGCCCCCTTCAGATACTGGATGGCCACAATGAGGTCACCTCTGAGCCTTCTCTTCTCCAGACTGAACAGCCCCAACTCCTTCAGTCTGTCCTCATAGGAGAGGTGCTCCATACTCTACTAGTGCAGAAAATTGCATTCCTTATTCAAATACTGACCCTTTCTTGTGCCTCTCTAAGGTGCATCCCAAGGGGCCAGGAGCCTAAGTGTTTTTTCAAGCAATTATACCTAATTACATAGTGATGCAAAGTGCCATAAAATGAATGAGAGAAGACATTTGCTAGGAAGGGCTTTTATAATGCTTCTCATGATGCACATGGAACATTTTAGCCACACTCAATCTTCATACTTCCTAAATTTGCATTATCTAACCCAGTCATATTACAGGCAAAATCATCTGTTGAATTATGCATTAATTCACATGGCTTTCCTTCTAAACAGAGGTCAATTAGTTAATTATTAAGTAGTTGAAGGAGGTAGTTGGAGGAGTGAGAAAAATACTTTCTTACCATGTTCTGCTCCATAATTTTTGTAGTGCAATATCTTCCAGGGAAGGTGCAAGGACTAGTCTTAAAGGAAAAGAGACACTGAGGTGCTGGAACATGTCCAGAGAAGGGCAACAAAGCTGGTGAAGGGTCTGGAGAAGTAGTCTTCTGAGGAGCAGCTAAGGGAAATGAGGTTGTTTAGCCTGGAGAAGAGGAGGCTGAGGGGAGACCTCATTCCCTTCTGTAACTAACTGACAGGAGGTTGGAGCAAGGTGGGGGGCAGTCTCTTCTTCCTGATAGGCAGTAGAACGAGAGGAGAGGAGTCTGAGGAGAGACCTCATTGCTCTCTATGACTTCCTGAAAGGAGCTTGGAGGTAGGTGGGGGTCAGTCTCCTCTCCTTAGTATCAGGTGATAGAACAAGAGGAAATGGCCTGAAATTGTGCCGGGGGTTGGGGTGGGGGTGTTAAGTTGAATAGTAGGACAAATTTCTTTGCTGCAAGAGTGGTCAGGCATTGGAACAGGCTGCCCAGGGAGGTGGTGGAGTCACCATCCCTGGAGGTGTTCAAGAAACGTGTGGCCATGGCACTTTGAGACATGGTTCAATGGTGATGGTGGTGTTAGGTCTGTGGTCAGACTCGATGACCTCAGAGGTCTTTTCCAACCTAAACGATGCTATGATTCTATCACTATCATTCATAAGTTACCATCTAGGTAGCTCTGGGTGCTTAGAGCCAAAGAGTCTACATTAAACAAGACCTGACTCTGCAGAGAGTCTGAAGCTGTCCTGTCCACTCAAATTTGGCAAGCTTCTGTGATATCATGTTTGGTTGACAGTTGAACTCAATGATCAGAAAGGGTTATCAGACATTGGAACAGGCTGCCCAGGGAGGTGGTGGAGTCACCATCTCTGGAGCTTTTTAGAAGACATGTGGATGTGGTGCTGTGGGACATGCTTTATTGCTAGTGGCTTAACAATAGTGGAGGGCTTGTGAGCTCCTGGCAAGCAGCTGGACTTGATGATCTCAGAATCACAGTATCACCAAGGTTGGAAGAAACCTCAAAGATCATCAAGTCCAACCTGTCACCACAGACCTCATGACTAAACCATGGTACCAAGTGCCACGTCCAATCCCCTCTTGAACACCTCCAGGGATGGGTAACTCCACCACCTCCCTGGGCAGCACATTCCAATGGCTAACAACTCTCTCAGGGAAGAACTTTCTCCTTCACCTCATCTCAAAAGCCTCTTCAGTCTCAGCAGCTCTATGATTTTATGACAATTAGAGATCTCTTCTAGCCAAAACAATCCTATGATTTTATGATTCTGCATGGATAATGCTTTATGTGATAACACTGTAGAGGTCTGCAAAGCAAGGACAAAGGATTAGAAGTATCATCATGCAAAGGAGCTACATTAACTATCCTGTAGGCTTGGCTGCTAGCTAAAAAAGGAAGGGCAAGAAAGGAGATTAATTTATCTAGCCTGACCTACCTTCCACTAGCTGCACAGCCACATCTTCTTCTTTGTGGCAAATGCAAGGCAATCTTTCCCTGTTTATAAATTTATGAACTCACACTCTGCTGTAACTGATGGAGTCTGCTTTGCAACTGTTCCCCAAATGCCTGGGCCTCAGAGGAATCCTCACCCTGCAAAGTAAACTGCCTGGGGCTGTGACTTCCTGGAGGATTCTTTCATATCCCAAAGACAGTTTAGAACAAAACAAGTTTGATAGTTTAGAAGAAAACAAACACCTCATTACAGGTAGAAAATTTATGCTTAGTTCAGAAAATAAAAGAAACCCAGGGAAAAAAAAAAAAGGGGAAAAAAAAAGGCTAAATCAACAACTGATTCACAATTTATGACTTGTTAAGCATTTTGCTTCCTAACCACAACCTGTTTGCATGAATTGCTTTTATGTAGGAGTCAGGAAGTTCATTGTTCATTACAGGTTGCTCAAAGAGGTGATGGAAGCCCCAGCCCTGGAAGTTTTTAAGGCCAGGCTGGATGTGGCTCTGGACAGCCTGATCTAGTGGAAAGTGTTGCTGCCCGTGGCAGGGGGAGGTTGGAACTAGATGATCCTTGAGGTCCCTTCCAACCCTGACAATTCTGTGATTCTCTGATTCTTTAACCATGAGTTCTTTTCCAACCAGGCAATTCTATTTCAAACCTGCTGACTGCACAGGGTGGGGGTTTCCACCTTCCAGAGAAGCCACATACTTCTCACAAAGCCAATGTCCTAGGCCTTTCCCGTGAGTTTGCAAGAGTTGGTGGATGGGCCTTGAATTACCAGGTTACAAAGACATGACTCATATCCTCTTTGGCTTTGTAGCTTGTGTAAGCTTTGAATAGATCTAGACAACTGATTTGTCATCTTGAGCTGGTGCACTTTTGTCCCTTTACAAATCCCAGCCACTTCAGCCCTGGCATCAACAGCTGTATTGCAGACCTTCAAAAGAACAGTCTAGTCTTGTTCATGAATGGCTGTTGTGAACACTGAGCTCAGAAAATAGGCAACTCTCACTTGGGTTTGCCCTTTCTTGCTGACTCCTTGGCTTTGACAGACACAGTTCCCAACATCCCATTGTCTTGCGTGTTTATCCTGCAGTAAGTAGGCACAACTGATTTACCTTTTCTCTACCACTTATTGCTTTCTCTACTTCTATCCTGCCCCTCTGGATTCATCTTTTCTTCTCAACTGAACAAAGGAAGTTTTGAGAAGAATGAGAACAAGATTACCATGGGAAACCACTGTGGATCTTTCTTCCCTTCACTGCTCAATCTCTGCCCAAACCCTTTCTATCTCCCATTTAAAAACAAACAAACAACTTCCTAACCAGGGTTGGGGTTTGTTTGTTTGTTGTGTTACTGGGGTTTTTTCTTCCCTCATATGGGCTCTGTCAGAGCACAAAACTAGACAACTTCCCAGCACCTTTATCCTCACAGTTCCCTCGTGCAACAGCATTGGGTCAAGTGAAGCAGCAGATGGCCCAGCAAAGTTGTACCAGATAATTACTCACTAAATGCTTTCATCCTGTTAGTGTGCTTTAGCAGTGGAAAATCAGGATAAATATATATATACCAAGTCACAAACAAGGTCTGTCAAACACTAAATGTGTCCCATCCAAGATCATAAACTGGCTATGAGGCCACACGTTAGTGAGGGACTCTTACCATGCACGTAATGCTTCCTTCTTGAGCAACCTGGTCTACTGGGAGGCTTTTGCTGATGGCACCAAGCTGAGTAGTGCAGTTGATAAGACTGAAGGATGGGGTGCCATCCAGAGAGACCTAGACAGGCTGGAGAGGTAAGCAGAGGAGAATCTCATGAGGTTCAGTAAGGCAAAGTCCAAGGTCCTGCACCTGGGTCTGGGCAATCCTAGTAATCAGTGCAGGCTGGGGGGTGATGACAATGAGAGCAGCCCTGAAGAAAAGGGCTTGGGGGTGCTGGTGGATGAGAAGCTGGACATGAGCCAGCAATGAACACTTGCAGCCCAGAAGGGAAATGGCATCTTGGTCTGCATCAAAAGAAGCATGAACAGCAGCTGGAGAGAGGTGATTCTGCCACTCTCCTCTGCTCTGGTGAGACTTCAGCTGGAGCAGTGTGTCCAGCTCTGGAATACCCCAGAGGAGGACCACAAAGATAATCCTACAAGCACAGGCTAAGATAGTTGGGGTTGCTCAGTCTGGAGAAGTGAAAGCTCCAGGAAGACTATAGCTGGAGAGAGGTGATTCTGCCACTCTCCTCTGCTCTGGTGAGACTTCAACTGGAGCAGTGTGTCCGGCTCTGGAATGCTCCAGAGGAGGACCACAAAGATAATCAGAGTGCTGGAGCATCTCTCCTACAGCACAGGCTAAGACAGTTGGGGTTATTCAGTCTGGAGAAGAGAAAGCTCCAGGAAGACTTTGTAGCAGTACTTCAATATCTGAAGAGGACCTACCAGACATCTGAGGAGGGACTGTTTATAAGGGTCTGTAGTGATAGGACAAGGGGCAATGATTTGAAACTGGAGCAAGGTAGATTTAGGCTGGGAAGCTTTTCACAATGACAGTAGTGAAATATTGGAGCAGGTTGCCCACAGGGTGGTTGAGGTGGTTGAGGCCCCATCCCTGAAGGTCAAACTTGATGGGGCCCTGAGCAAGCTGATCTAGTTGGAGGTGTCCCTGCTAAGTGCAGAGGGGGTTGGACAAGATGACCTTTGAGGGTCCCTTCCAACCTGATGCACTCTGTGATTCTGTGTGGTTCTGTGTCCCTGCCCATGGCAGAGGCCTGGAACTAGATGGTCTTTAAGGTTGCTTCTAACTATTCTATGATTCTTGTTGCAAAAGGAGATATTTTTTTCCTTCAACTTCTCTGAAGAAGCAAAATTACCAAGCAGGAAGCAAAGTGAACCAAGAGCTGAGAAGGGCTATAATCACAGAATTAGTACATGCACAGAAGTCCCCAAGAGCAACTTGCATTAGGGGGTGGGGAGGGGGAATTTACTCAGTAAACATACAAATCTCTGCTGACCCAAGAATATGATTCATTAGGTACCAGCTGACAGCCAACCACTGCTGTTGGTTGCTTCTCCATTTGTATTTATTCCTTCTAACTCAGATAAATCAATCTTATTTTAACCCTAATGCATGACTCACTGTTCTGAAGAAAAAAGAGAACTCAAAGGCAGGTGAGTCGCAGCAGTTGCTTCGGCTGGGAAGTATCAGAAGCTGTTCTCTCTCTCTCTCTCTCACCTCTTTTGTAGCCATAACTACTTGGTGTGGTGATGATAAGAGAAGCCCTATTGAAGAGTTCAAATGCTCCCTGTGAAAGTAAAAATTAGTGCCAATAACAGCCCTAAAGAGAAGAGCAAATGTCAAGAAGTCCCCGCCAAAGTGCAGGAAGGGATAGGAAAGAAGCAGAGGAAATGAGAGTGAGGAGAATGAGCTGCTGCTGCTGTACTTTTTCACTGAATGACTCCAATAAACCCTAAATATTTCTTCTTTTCTTTATTTTTTTTTCCTCCAGTGAAGGCCATCCCCTGCAAGCCACAGGATTCAAATCCTTAAAGATAAAGTTAAATAAATAAACTTCCCTCTTTCTTTTTCGAGTCTCTAAAGGTGAAGGAAATTAAAGTTTCGGGGATTAAGCCTGCTGTGTCATCTGTGCATTCATTCACCTCCTGATTGAACTTCAGTCATACTGCAGGGCATGGCTCAGCATGAGGCTGGGAGCCAGGCTGGGAAAGGGGGCAAAGCACCAGCCCACTTCATAACCTATGGGCATCATGGGGCTAGAAAGGGTACCGGCATTGCTCATGGTGACCAGAGGTGAAAATGCTAAAAACTGAAGGTGCTGGAGAAGATTGATCAGGGCAATGAGGCTGGTGAAGGGTCAAGAGAACAAGTCTTGTGAGGAGTGGCTGAGGGAACTGGAACTGTTTAGTCCAGAGGAGGCTGAGGGCAGACCTCATACAGATCCCTGAAAGGGGATTGGAGTGAGGTGGGGGTCAGCCTCTTCTCACATGCAACAAGTGACAGGACAAGAGGAAATGGCCTCAAGTTGTGCCAGGGGAGGTTTAAGTTAAGCATTATGAAAAGCTGTACTGAAAGGGTTATCCAGCATGGAAACAGGCTGCCCAGGGAAGTGGTGGTATCACCATCCATTCAAAAGATGCATGTTCAAGGCCCTTTACCATCTCCATGACTTTTCTCTGGATGCGCTTCAGCACCTCAATGTCCTTCTCGTACTGAGGGGCCCAAAACTCAACACAGTATTTGAAGTGTGGTCTCACCAGTGCCCAGCACAGGAGCACAATCATTTCCCTACTCCTGCTGGCCACACTATAGCTGATCCAGGCCAGGATGCTGATGGCCTTCTTGGCCACCTGAGCTCACTGCTGGTTCACGTTCAGCTGGCTGTCCATCAATACCAGCAGGCAGCTCTCCAGCCACTCTTCCCCAATCCTGTAGTGCTGCATGGGTCTCAGTTTAGTTCAAACAGTTTCTTTGTGTGTGTGTGTGTACAGAACTGAAGTCAATTGCTCTTCTACAGACATAATGTATCTTTTGTCCTCACAGAACTTGAAAACTGTCCTATCTGTTGAAAGGAAATGAACAATAAATGGAGAGGCTACCTCTTTACACATACACAATGCTCTTGCAGCCTTGAAACTGCATTTTCCTTGCCAGTGCACTTTGAAATTTCAGAAAATCCATTTGTAGATAGAAAAGCTCTTGAGGACTTCTCTTAGTTTTTGAGTACACACACACACAAGAAAGAATATGCAGAAATTTATTGAGTGAGAAGGAGGTGCTTCAGGCTGTGTACCCAAGAGAGCCACAGCTGAGGTCTCCAGAGATTTGTCACTCTTTTCTGGAAGTTTGTTTCCTTCTTGCTGTATCTTTACCATCAGAGTATTGTGTCCAGTTCTGGGCTCCTGAGTTCAAGGGGGACAGGGAATTACTGGTGAGAGTGTCCCACACTGTGAGGAAGGAGCATCTGTCTGATGAGGAAAGGCTGAGAGACCTGGGGCTGTTTAACCTGGAGAAGAGAAGACATCTGGTCAACACTTACAAGTATCTGAAGGGTGGGTGTCAAGAAGGGGACATTCTCCTTTCCCTGGTGCCCAGTAATAGCACAAGGGACAATGGACACAAACTGGAACCCACGACGTTCCACCTCAAGGTGAGTAAAAACGTCTTTGCTGTGAGGGTGCCAGAGGATGCCCAGAGAGGTTGTGGAGTCTCCTTCTCTGGAGACATTCCAAACCACTCTGGATGTGTTCCTGTGTGACCTGCCCTAGGTGATCCTGCTCTGGCAGGGGAGTTGGACTCAATGATCTCTAGAGGTCCCTTTCAACTCCCACCATCCTGTGATTCTATCATTCTTGACAGGGCAACAGCCAGAGATGGGAAGGATGGTCCAGGAGAAGGAATCAAATGAAGAAGAGGTCAGAAACAGCAAGAAACCCAAAACTTTCTCTAAGCAGAAAGCAATTGTGCATATTTTATTTTCTGGGTATCTGACTTCATACCCTGGGGCCTGATTTTGCTGAACTGCTGAGTATTGCAGCTGCAGCTGAGCTCATAGGACCTGAACTCTGCTTTAAACAGATAAAGCTGAGCACACTGGAGAAATACAGCCCTAGGTGCCTCAGACTGGGAAGCCAAAATTTTGCCTGTGAATCTGTCAAATGGGGCTAATAATATTCTCACGAGGGTCTTGTATAAATAAATGCATTTCTTGTGAAGTGCTGAGATACCACAGGGAGGAGTTCAATAGAAAAGCCCAAGAGGCAACTGAAAATTCTGTCTTTAGAGGAGGATTTGAATAGTGTGGAGTAAATAAGGCTCGGGGGCTTCTCACCTTAAAAGGAGTAAACAAGAGACTGCTGATTAAGTGAGGAGCATCCATCCTGCATGATGAATGAGATGTGGTCCTGTGGAAGAAAAATCTATATGCAACTGTGTTATTAACAACTATGTCATAACACAGAGACACAATGGAGGGTGAGAGATGTATCTCCTACACGATTTTAAGTCACAGAATCATAGGATTATTAAGCTTGATCTCTAAGATCATCAAGTCCAACCTTCTACCCTAATACTTTTATGATCACTAGACTGTGTCCCAAAGTGCCACATCTACTTGAACACTTCCAGGGATGGTGACTCTACTACCTCCCTGAGCAGCCTGTTCCAATGCCTCATCACTCTTTCAGGAAAGAAAAATCTTCCTAATATCAAACCTAAAGCTCCCTTGGTGCAACTTGAGGCCATTTCCTCTTGTCTTGTTAGTTACTTGGGAGAGGAGGCCAACACCCACTCACTGCAACCTCTTTTCAGGTAACTGTAGAGAGCAATGAGGTCTTCTCTCAGTCTCCTCTTCTCCAGTTCCCTCAGCTGCTCCTCATTAGACATGGTTTCCATACTCCTTGCCGCCTTTGCTGCCCTTCCATGGATGTGCTTCAGCATCAGAATGTTCTTCTTGGATCAAGGGGCCCAAAACTGAACCTAGGATTCCTGGTGCGGCCTCACCAGTGCTCAGTACAAGGGCACGATCACTTCCATACTCCTGCTGGCCACTCTATTGCTGATCCAGGCCAGGATGTTGGTGGCCTTCTTGGCCATCTGAGCACACTGCTGGCTCCTGCTCTGCCAGCTGCCAACCAGCACCCCCAGGTCCTTTTCTGCTGTGCAGATTTCCAGACACTCTACCCCAAGCCTGGAGCATTGCACGGGGTTGTTGTGATGCTAAGTGCAGGACCTGGCATTTGGCCTTGTTAAACCTCATACAAGTGACCACAGCTCATTGATTCCACCTGTCCACATACACCCCTACAGTGCCTTCCTATCTTCCAGCAGATCAACAACGCTCCCACTTAATGATGTGGGCAGTGGAACAGGCTGCCCAGAGTGGTTGTGGAGTCACCTTCTTTGGAGACTTCCCAAACCCTCCTGTACACATTCCTGTGTGGCCTGCCCTAGGGGATCCTGCTTTGTCAGGGAGGTTGGACTCGACGGTCTCTGGAGGTCCATTCCAACCCCAACCATTGCATGGCTGAATGATTCTGTGTCACTGTCCTATCCTTACATAACTTCCTGCTGTAAAAAGCATCCAGCTGCTGGGGATTTACCCATTGGTTCTTGAGCCAGCTTATCTAAGCTTGCCGAAGCATATTAGCCAGTTTTCAGCAAGACCTTTTTAATCTCCTTCTTATTCATAGCTGCCAAAATTGAGCCTTGATTGTTTGTTTACCATTTGGGAAAAAATGCTGCCAAATAGGCTGCCAAAACAGCAGAAGAACATAGTGGTGCACCTGAGAGCTAGGCATCTGAGTCCACCAAAACCCTTCCAGAAAGAATGCAACCCCCCAAGCCTCTAGGGTCTGCTACCAACGTTCATTGCATCACTAAAGAAATGGGGTTCTGCAAGGCAAAGAGAAAGAATGTTTACAGGCAGGTAAAATGTTTGATGACACAAATAACTGTCACCTACAAGAAGGGCTTTAAAGTTCATATCTGGTCAGGTCTAGCACGAAGAAGAGCAGATGGCATGTCAGCAGTAGAGACAGTATCAATATTTTGGGCTTAACCTGGTTTGTCTGTAGACAAAGAAGCGCAGGGATTATCAGCTTTCAAGATTTTGTTTTCCTGCTTGTGCTTTAATGTCAATTTCCCAGCAGCTACATATGGCAATGCTGCTGTGCCTCCTTTGGATTTCATGCTGTAATGTTACTGGGAAAGTCAAGAAAGAGCTGAAGATGGCTTAAGCTTTCAGACACCATCCTTGTCAGCAGAGAGAGAACCTGCACAGGTACGAGGAGGTAGAAAGCATTGCAATTATGAGGGAACAAGCACACAAGCATTTTGTTGGCCTGTACCTTTTGTTCTTTGAACATAGAATTAACCAGGCTGCAGAAGACCTTCGAGATCATCAAGTCCAACCTATCACCCAACACCATCTGATCAACTAAACCATGGCACCAAGTGCTGGGCACACTCCTCTGAAGCTTCCTTGCCCTTCTTCTAAGAATTTAGCCTGTTAAGGGAGGCCTCCCAGGGATTGATTGAAATTAAAAAGGTGGAGAAAAAGGTTGAATTGTTTTGTTTCACAAAAACTACACGCAGCCTTGGGTGGTCTAAGTATTAATTACCAGTTTAAAACATAGAGAGAACAAAATACAAACCAATGAGGTGAACCAACTCCAGATAACATCACCCTTGCTTTCTCCCTTGCTTCCTCCTCTCTTCTCTTCAGTCTGGATCAACATAAACTTGCAGAAAAGAGGGAGAAGTGTTTAAGCTAATAGGAGACAATTGCAGCAGTCAGGCTTTTTTCACACCCACCTTTCATTCCCTCCCTAAAGCGTATTTGCCACCCAGATGATAGCAGGCAAGATATGCCATCCATTGTTTCAGTAATGATACAGGTGGGTGGAACAGAGATGCTTGCATAATCCTATGACAGAGAAAAATTCCCTGTCACTACACTGTGCTTGAGAGGCAATGTCTGACAGCCCTGTCTAGTCTCAGCCCTACCTGCTTTAGCCCTTCTGCTTGAGCACAGAGGGAAGCTGCCACGTTTGGAATCATAAAATCATAGAATAGTTGGGGTTGGAAAAGGCTTCTAGGGTCATTGAGTCCAACCATCAACCTAACACCACCATGGCCATTAAACCCTGTCCCAAAGTGCCACGGCCACACATTTCCTGAACTCCACAGGTGGTGACACTATCGCCTCGCTGGGCAGCCTGCTCCAGTGCCTGACCACTCTTGAAGGAAAGACATTTTCCCTAATATCCAACCTAAACCTCCCCTAGCTCAGTTTCAGGTCATTACTTCTTGTTTTATCACCTGAAACTAGGAAAAAGCGACTGACCCGCACTTCAGTCCAACCTCCTTTCAGGGAGCTGCAGAGAGCAATGAGGTCTCCCCTCAGCCTCCACTTCTCCAGAGTGAACAATCCCATTTTCCTCAGCTGCTCTTCACCAGACCTGTTCTCCATACCCTTCACCAGCTTTGTTGCCCTTTTCTGGACACACTGCAGTACCTCAATATCCTTCTTGTAGTGAGGGGCCCAAAAGTGAACCCAATATTCGAGGTGCATCCTCATCAGTCCTGGGGTATAGAGGCACAATCACTTGCTCCAGCACCTTTGTTGTAACAAAAAACTGCATCTGGCACCCCTGCAGTTGTGGCAAAGTCCAAAAGGGAGCTTCAGCACTGGTTAGGCCACACCTTGAGTCCTGTGTCCAGTTCTGGGCCCCTCAGTTTAAGAAGGACATTGAGACACTTGAACGTGTCCAGAGAAGGGCAATGAGGCTGGGGAGAGGTCTCAAGCACAGCCCTGTGAGGAGAGGCTGAGGGAGCTGGGGTTGTTTAGCCTGGAGAAGAGGAGGCTCGGAGGAGACCTTCTTGCTCTCTACAACTACCTGAAGGGAGGTTGTAGCCAGGAGGGGGTTGGTCTCTTCTCTCTAGCAACCAGCACCAGAACAAGAGGACACAGTTTCAAGCTGCACCAGGGGATGTTTAGGCTCACGGTGAGAAGAAAGTTCTTCCCTGAGAGAGTTGTTAGCCATTGGAATGTGCTGCCCAGGGAGGTGCTGGAGTCGCCATCCCTGGAGGTGTTCAAGAGGGGATTGGACGTGGCACTTGGTGCCATGGTTTAGTCATGAGGTCTGTGGTGACAGGTTGGAATTGATGGTCTTTGAGGTCTCTTCCAACTTTGGTGATTCTGTGATTTATTTCTTCAGTAATGAGAGGCAAAGCCTTGTACCTTTCAAGGTGCTGCACATTTCGTGTGCCCTGTGGAGAGGTTGGGTTTAGAAGACACTTCACCCATCCTGAACATTGCCACAGGGCAGCATCAGAATGAAAGTATCAAGTCCCCTGCCCCTTGCAAGCATGTTTTTGGCTGCCCAGCACAGGATTCAGTAAGCAAAGATAAAACCCCCAATAACAAAAGAGAAACTGCTTTTATTTATTTTCCCCCTGATCTCTAGGGTTTGGATGACACTCAAAATCATAGTTCCCAAGTGAATAATTTAAGTCTTTATGGCTCAATTCAATTTCAGTTTACACACTGCATTTTCTCCAGCTCAGGCTTTGTCAGTATAAATGCAAGAAATCAAGACACAGAGTTACTATTTTCCATACATCTAACATTGGCCACTATTCAAGCCTGGAGACATAACAGAGGCTTTTGAGCAGATATTTCTGGCTGATATTAGGAACTGCTGTGATAAAGAGGAATGGAAGCCATCTGCAGAACACACACACACACAAAAGCAGCTTCACTGGTCAAGGAATCCAGGATCAGTGCAACACTTGAGCTATGGATATCATCAGAGCTGTGAAGAAGCCAGAATTTTTGTCTCAGAGACAGCCCAGGACTTTGAATCTTTCCATATTAGATCAGGGCAGAATGTTTCTTTTCAGAATCTGCCCTACAAATGGTTTGAATTAAAATCTTACTTGCTATTTCAGATGGAAATTCTTATGTTCAAGTTTGTGCCTGGCATCCCTTGTCCTGCCACTGGGCACCAATGACAAAAGGGCTGGTCCCATCCTCCTGACACCCACCCCTTTAAGTATTGATCAGCATTGACGAGATCCCCCTCAGTCTGCTCTTTTCCAGCCTAAAATGCCACAGTTCTCTGAGTCTTTCCTCATAAAAGAGATGTTCCAGTCACAGAATCACAGAATCACCAAGGTTGGAAGGGACCTCAAAGATCATCAAGTCCAACCCCTCTCATCATCTTTGTAGGCCTTTGCTGCATGCTCTCCAGTAAGTCCCTGTCCTGCTTGTAGCAGGGAGCCCAGAGCTCACAGTATTCCAGATGTGGCCTCACCAGGGCAGAGTAGAGGAGCAAGGGGCAGGAGAAATTCCCCAGACCTGCTTGCCACAGTCTTCTAGTTTCATCCCAGAATGCCAGTGGCCGCCTCAGCCAGAACAGTACGTTGCTGCCTCATGGCCATTCTGTTGTCCAGCAGCATTCCCTGGTCCCAAACTTCTTTCCCAGAGCTACTCTCCAACAGATCACCTCCCAAGCCTGAACTTATTTTGACATTTATTGTCAAAAATTGGTGGAGTCACCGTCCCTGGAGGTGTTCAAGAGGGGATTGGACATGGCACTTGATGCCATGGTTTAGTAGTCATGAGGTGTTGGGTGAGAGGTTGGACTTGATGATCTTTGAGGTCTTTTCCATCCTTGGTGATACTGTGATACTGTCAGGGTACCAGTTTTAGCAGTGCAGCTGCACAAGGGCAGTGTGACCTTGGCATGAACTGGGAGTTAAAATCAGCCTTTCAAGGCAGGACCTTTCCTGTATTTATTCAGGACAAGGTTAGTGCTTCTTGGTAGGATTAGAAGAGTAAGGTAGCAGAAGACTAGAGGATCCAGTGCAATATTGCTTGGGTTTACATTCAACATTTCTGCTTCCTTTTAAAACAAAATAAAACAAAGCAAACATGAAGGCAGTTTCCTCCTTGTCTGAGGTCTGTTTCAGCACAGACTGGGATTTGTACAGTGTATTATTAATACCAGTTATTAATAGGAGTTAATAATGGAAGCACAGACACTTTAGGGAATGAGATAATTACAATTAAGAATAAGATGAGCCTACAGGAGAAAATGAAACCTTCCACTGCTTAAACAGCTTTAATAAGAACCAGTGGCTTCCCACTCATTAAGATTACTCTAAGTATCTGCAACAGAGGGGTGGTCAAAGAAAATACATTCAGAGATAAACTGAAGAAGAAAACAGGGCAATGAATGGAGAATGAGATCACACTTCTTTCAAAATATGCACACAGATAAACATCAGAACAATGGATTTGCTTCTGTTCCCTTCACAAAGGTGCAATTTGCTTATCTGAGATCACGGGGAGGCTGGTAAGAAAACAAAGCTTATTCCAAAAGCTCCCAGAGGCAAACAGTTTAGCCAGAGCTCTTTAGATATATATACATATACAGAAATATAATTACCACACAGTTAGAAGAGTGGGAACAGGAAAATAGTTATTCTTGCATAATTTGATTTGTCACGCAGTAGGGCTACAGAGGTGGTGAGGGAGGGCTACAAACATGATGAGGCCACAGGAATATCTCCCCTATGAGGAAAGACTGAGAGACTTGGGGCATTTTAGTCTGGAAAAGAGAAGAGTGGGAGGGAATATTGTCAATGCTGATCAATACCTCAAGGGTGGGCATCAGGAGGATGGGACCAGTCTTTTTTCAGTGGCGCCCAGAGACAGGACAAGGGGTGACAGGCACAGACTTGCTTCTCAACTGCTTTGTGACCATCATGGTGCTTTCTGTGCTATCCAGTCTGTTGTGAACCAGAGACAGCCCAAGAGTATTTTAGGTGCCATGGTTTAGTTGTCATGAGGTGTTAGGTATTAGGTAATAGGCTGGACTTGATGATCTCTGAGGTCTTTTCCAACATGGTTGATTCTATGATTCTGTAAGAAGTTCCATCAGAACTTGAGGAGGAACTTCATGAATTTAAGGGTGCTGGAGCCTTGGAACAGGCTGTCCAGAAAGGCTGTGGAGTCTCCTTCTCTGGAGACATTCAAAACTCACCTGGACTTGTTCCTGTGTGACCTTGTTTAGGTGAACCTGCCCTGGCAAGGGGGTTGTACTTGGTGAGGTCCCTTCCAGCCCCTACCATTCTGTGTGTCTGTAAGGATGTCATCTGTGTGACATGCATAGCTACCTTGCACAGTCTTCAAGTATCTTTAATGTGCCCTCTTACCTGTAGTGATCATAAGCAAGTCAGTATTTGCAAAGCCAATAGCACCTGCTACTGTCAGTAGCTAAATCCTAAACAGAAAGAGCATCCACCTGCTACAGGTTTTAACACACTCATTTTTCCCATCCCCCTACTGTATTTCCTTCTCTCACAATCTCATACAGAACAAGTCTGCTAGTAAAGAAATTCTTCCAAATATGCTGATCACCTACAGCAGCTTGGCAAGGAGGCATAAAACCAAGTGCACATTGGTGGCTCATGTCCAGCTTCTCACTCCCCAGCACCCCCAGGTTCAAGGACTGCCCTCAGTGTCATCATCCCCCAGTCTGGATTGACATGGTGGATTGCCCTGACCCAGGTGCAGGTTCCTGCACGAGTCTTGCATGACACATGAGTCTGGATTACCTTACCTCCACTACCTGTGCTGACCAGACTGAAGTTTGTTCAAATTCACACAGATTCACAGATTTATGGAATGGTTTAGGTTAGAAGGGACTTTGAAGATTCCTGTGATGGTTTGGGTTGGAAGGAACCTTAAAGATCATCTAGCTCCAACCTCCCTGGCTTTGGCAGGAATACCCTCCACTAGACCAGATTGCTCAAGGCCATTCTGAGGTCAACCCTTCAGCTACAACATCTACAAGTCACGCAGTTTTGATCCCAAGTTTACTATTCAGTTTCATAAGGTAGGAGAAATGTTCCCTCCAATATCTCTCTTTCATCCACAGTTTACTTCAGAAGTTTTTCATAGTGCATATCAAATTCCCTCAAAACCTGCAAACAAACATAACACAGAACATATCAGTGGTCCCTTTGAAAACTACCCTCAGATGCATGCTGAGGGCCAGATGCTGAGGGCAGGACTGTTCCCCGCCTGTCTGCTTCCCTCATTACATTAGCTTAGGAACTGGAGGAAGCCACAATACAAATGAGCCTGTCAAGCTTTTCAAAACAGGGAAAAAATGAAGTTATCAGGCCTTTCAGAATTTCATTATCTTTCACCACCATTAACTGAACCTGTTTCTGAGACAGATGTATTTTATAATCCAATTTTGTTAATGAAGAGTTCAAACCCTCAGAGTGTCCCAGTGTCAGGCACTGGAATGGGAGCTGATGACTCTGTGTCTCTCTGACAAAAGCTAATTCATAGGAGTCATCTGTGTGAAAAATAAACTGCACCAGGACTCAGAAAACATATTAGCCATGAGCAAACTCCTTGTAAATACAGCCAGAAGAAGGTTTCACCACAGGTGTTTCCTTAGAAAGACAAGGCATTAGCTGAGAGGTACACAGTCTCAAGCTGTGCCAGGGGAGGTTTAGGCTGGATGTTAGGAAGAAGTTCTACAGAGAGAGAGAGTGATTGCCCATTGGAATGTGCTGCCCGTGGAGGTGGTGGAGTCACCATCATTGGAGGTGTTCAGGAGGAGACTTGATGGGGTGCTTGGTGTCATGGTTTAGTTGGTTAGGTGGTGTTGGATTGGTTGATAGGTTGGACGCGATGATCTTGAAGGTCTCTTCCAACCTGGTCTATTCTATTCTATTCTATTCTATTCTATTCTATTCTATTCTATTCTATTCTATTCTATTCTATTCCTATTCTATTCTATTATGCTCTATTCTATTCTACTCTATTCTATTCTACTCTATTCTAATTCCATTCTACATAAAGAATCATAGACTGCATCGTGGTGGAAGGGACTCTTGCAGGTCATCTTGTCCAACCCCTTGCAACAAGGGACATTGAATCATAGAATGGTTTGGGTTGGAAGGGACCTTAAGGATCACCTAGTTCCAACTCCCCTGCCATGGGCAGGAACACATTCCACTAGACTAGGATGCTAAAGGCCTCCTCCAACCTAGCCTTCAACACTTCCACAGAGGAGGCATCCACAACCTCCCTGGGTAACCTGGTCTGGTGTCTCACCACCCTCACTGTAAAGAACTTTTTGTATTATCTGGTCTAAATCTACCCTCTTCTAGCTTCAATCCATCTCCTCTTACCCTCTTCTAGCTTCAATCCATCTCCTCTTTTCCTGTCACTGCAAGCCCTTGTAAAAAGTCACTCCCCAGCTTTCCTGCAGCCCCTGTCAGGTACTTGAAGGCTGCTATAAGGTACCTCCCGAGTCTTCTGCAGACCAAACAGCCTCAAATCCCTCAGTCACAGGTGAGGTGCTCCAGACCTCTGATCATATTTCTGGTCCTCCTCTGGACCCACTCCAAGAGTTTGATACATCCTTCTTGGGTTGGGGGCCCCAGAATTGGACACTGTACTCCAGGTGGGGTGTCACAAGAAGAGAGGGGGAGAATCACCCCCTTGAATAGGATAGGATAGGATAGGATAGGATAGGATAGGATAGGATAGAATAGAATAGAATAGAATAGAATAGAAGAATAGAATAGAATAGAATAGAATAGGATAGGATAGGATAGGATAGGATAGGATAGGATAGGATAGGATAGGATAGGATAGGATAGGATTGGATTGGATTGGATTGGATTGGATTGGATTGGATTGGATTGGATTGATTTGAATTGATTTGAATTGAATTGGCCAGGTTGGAAAAGACCTTCGAGATCATCAAGTCCAATCTATCACCCAACACCATTTAATCAACTAGACTTTAATTATTGCTCAGGGGCCCATCTAGTTTGACCTTGAACTTCTCCAGGGATGGAGCCTACACCACATCTCTGGGAAGTTTGTTCCAGTGTTTCACTACCCTCATTGTGAGGAACTTCCTCCTAATATCCAGCCTGGCAATGTCCAACATTGCTGAAGGGCTGAGGGCTGCAGACCAAAGGCAGAGTGATTGGATGCCAGCAGTTCTACAAAACAAAATTCCCCAGGTAAGAGAAGTTGTCAGCCAGAAACCCACAGTCAGTACAGATAAAAAAGGCTGTTGTTGTGAAGGGAATCGGTGTCAGAAGAGCAGAGTGATCAAAAATGTGCAACAATACCGATATAAAAGAGGAAAATGTGTATTAGAGGGTGGAGTTATGATTTACATAGTCACAGGGAGGGGGAAATAGCCAGGGCAACCAAGATGAGAGAGCTGTGTTCAACTTTAAACTGCCAGTAGTGATAAAGAGGCATAAAACCTTGAACCTGAAGGGACCTATATTTCACCCACATGCTTTTTTCCCTTTCTTTTCCCATAGATATCTCTGTCCTTTGCACTAATTAAAGATTTCCTTTACATGTACTTTGTCTCCTCTTTCTCTTTGCTACTTCACTCTGTTCTGGCTTTTTTTCCTCTGTCATTAATCTTTCTGGATACATTTTGAATTAATTTTTCCTTGAGGTTTTTTTTTTCTTCTTTTCTTCTATTCAGTGTAAAAATGGTTGTCCTTTGTTCACAGTCTCACAGTATCGCCAAGGCTGGAAGAGACCTCAAAGATCATCGAGTCCAACCTGTCACCACAGACCTCATGACTAGACCATGGCACCAAGTGCCATGTCCAATCCCCTCTTGAACACCTCCAGTGATGGTGACTCCACCACCTCCCTGGGCAGCACATTCCAATGGCTAACAACTCTCTCAGGGAAGAACTTCCTCCTTACCCCATGCCTAAACTTCCCCTGGTGCAGCTTGAGACTGTGTCCTCTTGTTCTGGTGCTGGTTGCTAGAGAGAAGAGACCAACCCCCACCTGGCTACAACCTCCCTTCAGGTAGTTGTAGAGAGCAATGAGGTCTCCCCTGAGCCTCCTCTTCTCCAGGCTAAACAACCCCAGCTCCCTCAACCTCTCCACTCAGCACTGGTTAGGCCACACCTTGAGTCCTGTGTCCAGTTCTGGACCCCTCAGTTTAGGAAAGATGTTGAGTTGCTGGAAGGTGTCCAGAGAAGGGCAACAAATCTGGGGAGGGGTTTGGAGCACAGCCCTGTGAGGAGAGGCTGAGGGAGCTGGGGTTGCTTAGCCTGGAGAAGAGGAGGCTCAGGGGAGACCTTATTGCCATCTCCACCATCTGAAGGGAGGTTGCAGCCAGGTGGGGGTTGGTCTCTTCTCCCAGGCAACCAGCACCACAACAAGAGGACACAGTCTCAAGCTGTGCCAGGGGAGGTTTAGGCTGGATGTTAGGAAGAAGTTCTTCCCAGAAAGAGAGGTGTTTAGGAAGAGACTGGATGGGGTGCTTGGTGCCATGGTTTAGTTGATTAGATGGTGTTGGGTGATAGGTTGGACCCGATGATCTCAAAGATCTTTTCCAACCTGGTTAATTCTGTGTTCTATTCTGTATTCAAACATGCATTAATAACTGTCCAAAGCAGTCATGGGATTGCAAGCACTAGACAAGCAGCTGGACCAAATGATCTCAAAGGTCTCTTCCAACCCTGACAGTTCTGTGATGCTATGGTTAAGTGACATAACAGAGTGCAGTCTGTTTTCATCCAGCTGGGTTTCAACCCAGAAGCAGCCTGTTGAATAGTCAGCGTGAAATAGTTTTGCATCTTCTGATGACACACCTCCACTCTCCCACTTCACCCAGACATTGGCATGTGTTGAAAATGTGTTTGAATAGCAAAGAACTGGAAATCCAAGGGAGCCATTAAGAAAATCTATGACAGTTTGTAACATACCTTTATTACCTCTGTAATGAGTTGTGATTGATTGGATGCAAGCAGGTCATTATGAGTGTTTTTAAATCAATTTGCAGTTCAGAAATAGTCATGAAGTTGGCAGGATGACAGAACAGCAGATAGTCATCAGAGCATCAGACGAGGCAGCGCTGCCTGGCAGCACCACATGGCCATGCTGTGTGCCCACACAGGGCACTCTCATCGGGTGGTGGCTGCTCCACATCAGCCAGCTGCAGAAACTGTTGCCTGCAGTCAGACATATATATTGCTAGCCATGGGCTGCAGTGCATCAAAATAAGCTTGGACAGAAGGACAAGGGAGGTGAGGATGATCAGAGGGCTGGAGCACCTCTCCTATGAGGACAGACTGAAGGAGTTGGGGCTGTTCAGTCTGGAGAAGAGAAGGCTCCCAGGTGACCTCATTGTGGCCTTCCAGTATCTGAAGGGGGCTACAAGAAGGCTGGGGAGGGACTTCTCAGGATCTCAGGTAGTGATAGGACTAGGGGGAATGGAATGAAGCTGGAGGTGGGGAGATTCAGGCTGGACGTGAGGAGGAAGTTCTTCCCCATGAGAGTGGTGAAGCCCTGGAATGGGTTATCCAGGGAGGTGGTTGAGGCCCCGTCCCTGGAGGTGTTTAAGACCAGGCTGGAAGAGGCTCTGAGCAACCTGGTCTAGTGGGAGGTGTCCCTGCTAATGGCAGAAGTGTTGGAACTAGGTGATCTTTAAGACCCATTCCAACTCACACACACTTTGCTCCAACCTAGTGATTGCCCATTGGAATGGGCTGCCCAGGGAGGTGGTGGAGTCACCATCATTGGAGGTGTTTTGGAGGAGACTTGATGGGGTGCTTGGTTGCATGGCTTAGTTGATTAGGTGGTGTTGGGTGATAGGTTGGACGTGATGATCCTGAAGGTCTCTTACAACCTGGTCTATTCTAGTCTACTCTATTCTAATTCTATTCTATTCTATTCTATTCTATTCTATTCTATTCTATTCTATTCTATTCTATTCTATTCTATTCTATTCTACTTCTATTCTATTCTACTCTATTCTATTCTATTCTACTTCTATTCTACTTCTATACTATTCTATTCTACTTCTATTCTATTCTATTCTACTTCTATTCTATTTCTATTCTATTCTATTCTATTCTATTCTATTCTATTCTATTCTATTCTATTCTATTCTATTCTATTCTATTCTACTTCTATTCTATTCTACTCTGCTCTATTCTATTCTGTTCTATTCTATATTCTATTCTATTCTATTCTATTCTAGTCTAGTGTATTCTATTCTATTCTAGTCTATTCTATTCTATTCTAGTCTAGTCTACTCTGCTCTATTCTATTCTATTTTATTCTATTCTATTCTATTCTATTCTATTCTATTCTATTCTATTCTATACTATTCTATTCTATTCCTAGAAGTTCTCTTGACTTCAACAAGTTCTGGTGAGGTTCTTAAGGATTATTGCACTGGCTACCCAAATACCTGCTGGATCTAATGCTAAATGAGTACAGAAAATGGCTGAATGCTGTAGCTACGTGATAAGGGTGTGACACCTGCAAAGACTTTGAAAGAAATAGAAAGTTTACTAACAAAAAAGGCAAAAAAAAAAAAGGCAAAAAGACAGAGTCCATCCCTTTGATGTGTATTTTCTTTAATAAAGCTTCCTGTTTCAGCCTACAGAACACTATTGTATTTCAGCTGAATTAAACAAGGAATGAGATCAAAATGCTTGTTAATCCTGTATTGTTCATTTGCCTGGCTTGTGAATGCCACCCAGAGCCCAGGCCTGTTGAACAGCAGACAGAATTATTGATTGGTTCTGTTCTGCATTTAAGAATAACAAAACCACCCATTTGGAGTTCTTTAGCAAAAATATCCAACTATTATTGAGTGTCTAAAAGGCGAGGGGGAAAATAAGAGAGAGTAGAGGATAAACCAGCCTAGACATCACAGAAAGAGAGACGCTTTTCCATCTTTAAGCAGGAAAATAATGTTTCAAGTAATAGGTAAAAATCCCCAAATGTTCAGCTAAGACTGGGAAGCAAATAGAGAATTCAAAATGCCTTTCAGGACAGGAGGCAGGAAAAAGAATTCAGACATTTGCTAAGGAAATATTTCCCCAGGGACATCCTGCTCCCACCTCACTCCAACCACCTTTCAGGGAGTTGTAGAGGGCAATGAGGTCTCCCTTCAGAATCCTCTTCGCAAGACTGAACAATCTGACTTCCCTCAGCTTCTCCTCACCAGACCTGTTCTCCAGACCCTTCACCAACTTTGTTGCCCTTCTCTGGACACGCTTCAGCACCTCAGTGCCCTTCTTGGAGTGAGAAGTCAAAAACTGAACCCAGCGGTGCTGAGGACATGGGCACAGTCACTTCCCTGCTTCTGCTGGCCACAGCGTTCCCGATCCAGGCCTGCAAGCTGTTGGCCTTCTTGGTCACCTGAGCACACTGCTATCTAAACTCTTCATTATACAAGCAGTGAGAGTGGTGAAGCCCTGGAATGGGTTGTCCAGGGAGGTGGTTGGGGCCCCGTCTCTGGAGGTGTTTAAGACCAGGCTGGATGAGGCTCTGGCCAGCCTGTGTAGTGTGGGGTGTCCCTGCCCATGGCAGGGGGGTTGGAGCTAGATGATCCTTGTGGTCCCTCCCAACCCTGAGTGATACTATGATACTATGAAAACATTTTTTCAGTGCCCTGTCATTATACCAGGATGAACTCTGAGGGCTGTATCTATGTTAAACACTCGCCAAAGGTGTCTGCATTTGTCTGCCCCAGAGTTAAGAGAGAATTGTTGGTTTCAAATCCTATCATTTTCAAATAACACCCTCTTTATTATATATTTATTTTCTTAATATTTAAGCAGGTTGAATAATGCAGTGAAGAGAATAAGCCTCTAATTTCACTCTAATGAGGGTTTTGTAAAGTCGAACCCTGCAGAGGTTTTAAAAGTGTGTCAAGAAAGACACAGACACTAAAACTAGGGCATGGACATTCAACACAGCAGTGATGAGGCTGCAAAGGCCACTTCACTTTTGGTTAACTAAATGATGGATAAGTCACAACAAGATCTTTAGTGAAAGGAAGAAAGGAGGATCCAGGAAACTATAGAGCTGTCAGTCTGACCTCAGTACCAGGGAAGGTCATGGAGCAGGTCATCAAGCACCACTGCACACCATACAGAGAACAACCAGGAAATCAGGCCTGGTCAGCATGGGTTTATGAAGGGCAGGTCCTGCCTGATCAGCCTGATCTCCTTCTATGACAGGGTGACCTCACTGTTGGATGAGGGAAAGGCTGTGGATATTGTCTACCTAGACGTTTAAAAAGCCTTTGACACCATTTCCCACAGAACTCTCACGGACAAACTGGCTGCTCATGGCTTGGATGAGCACAGGCTCTGCTGGATAAAGCACTGGCTGGGCGAACAGCCCAAAGAGTGGTGGTCAATGGAGTTAAATCCAGCTGGTGGCTGGCCACAAATGGTGTTCCTCAGGGCTCAGTGTTGGGACCACTTCTGCTTAACATCTTTATTGATGACCTCAATGAAGATACAGAGTGTGTCATCAGTAGGTTCACAGATGACACGACACCAAGTTAGGTGGGAGTGTTGATCTGCACCAGGATAGGGAGGCTCTACAGAGGGACTTGGATAGATTCTATCATTATTTGCATATTCTGCTCCTCTTAAGACTTGATTTTGTGACCCAACTCTGTTCAACCAGAGGTGTACTGCAGCTCCTGGTCCTGCTACAAGCTGTGTTTAACCATACCCATAGGAAGTCACTACCTGAACTGATATCAGTGGGATCCAAGTTGATGTTACAATTAAGCATACACCAAAATGCTCTATTGAATGAGCACCTCTAAGCTCATGCTCTGTCAACTAATAAAGTAACAAAATACACTGTGAATGTTGGGAGAATTACATAGAATAGAATAGAATAGAATAGAATAGAATAGAATAGAATAGAATAGAATAGAATAGAATAGAATAGAATTAACCAGGTTGGAAAAGACCTTTGAGATCATCGAGTCCCACCTATCACCCAACACCATCTAATCAACTAAACCATGGCACCAAGCACCCCATCCAGTCTCCTCCTAAACACCTCCAGTGATGGTGACTCCACCACCTCCCTGGGCAGCACATTCCAATGGCCAATCTCTCTCTCTGTGAAGAACTTAGGATCAATAAGGTTGGAAAAGACCTCAGAGATCATCAAGACCAACCTGTCACCCAACACCTCCTGACAACTAAAGCATGGCTCCAAGTGCCACATCCAATCCCCTCTTGAACACCTCCAGGGATGGGGACTCCACCACCTCCCTGGGCAGCACATTCCAACGGCCAATCTCTCTTTCTATGAAGAACTTCTTCCTAACATCCAGCCTAAACCTCCCCGGGTGCAGCTTGAGACTGTGTCCTCTTGTTCTGGTGCTGGTTGCCTGGGAGAAGACACCAAGCCCCACCTGCCTACAACCTCCCTTCAGGTAGTTGTAGCGACCAATAAGGTGTCCCCTGAGCCTCCTCTTCCCCAGGTTAAGCATACAGCTTTTTCAGCACAACCCCACCCCACACACACGAAACAAACCAAACCAAAACAACAACAAAAACAACAGCAACAAAACCCCCAAACCAAACAAACAGCACACACAAAAAAAAACAACCCACAAGAAAAAAACCTCCACCAAAACAAAAACCCAGCCCAAACCAAAACACACACAGGCACAGGAAAAAAAAAAACCCAAACCACAACCAAACAAAAACCAACAACAACAACAACAAAATCCAAAACACACAAAAAAAACCCCCACAAACCACCCCAAAGTCAACCCAATCTTCCAACCTACTTTCCCAGCCAATCTAATGCCATGCATTCCAGCAGAGTTCTGCAAATCTGTTATGCAAGAACCATGTTCCCAAAAACAGCCTCTGGCTACAGCAGTGCTGAAAAATATGTTGTCTTTTTTATCAACAAAAACAAAGGGGGGTGGAGGGGGTGAAAAAAAAAGCCCTTATTTGTAAAAATAAATGTCCAGGTTTTCATTTCTGCAGGAATGACTTTGTTGTGTGGTATGCCCTTCAATAAAGTTATAGCTCAGGCCCACGAGTGTGTGCATGTTTTCAGGGCTCGTATTCAGGCTGGTTCTGCCTTCGTTTTAACAGGGATTCAAACGCTGTTAACTAACAGGAATGTAAATGACACACACACATGCTCAGCTGCATTGCCTACCTATTATTACAGCTCCCAGTAAACCCTTTATTCACAAAATGGGTTATAAATAATAAGCCAGAAATTCATCTAGAGGTGGGGGATTTAACAGCAACAAGCCTCGAGCACAAGCGCTACCAAGAGAGGCTGAGGGAGCTGGGGTTGTTTAGCCTGGAGAAGAGGAGGCTCAGGGGAGACCTCATTGCTCTCTACAACTACCTGAATGGAGATTGTAGCCAGGAGGGGTTGGTCTCTTCTCCCAGGCAACCAGCACCAGAACAAGAGGACACAGTCTCAAGCTGTGCCAGGGGAAGTTTAAGCTTGAGGTGAGGAGAAAGATCTTCCCTGAGAGAGTCATTCACCATTGGAATGTGCTGCCCAGAGAGGTGGTGGAGTCACCATGCCTGGAGGTGTTCAAGAGGGGACTGGACGTGGCACTTGGTGCCATGGTTTAGCCATGAGGTCTGCGGTGCCAGGTTGGACTCGATGATCTTGGAGGTCTCTTCCAACCTTGGTGATTCTGTGAGCACCATAAGGTAAGAAACCATTTAGAACAGGAAAGGTTCTTGCTGAAAAACAAGAGGTTTCTAAATTTACAAAGGAAAGTCTTTGAGAATTCAGAGCCTTAGGTAAGATTGGTTTTGGGTTTTTTTTTTTTGTAGGATTGTACTTCCCCCTCCCCTCCCCAACTTCTAATCCACTTTACATTAGCAGAATTTTAAAAGGCCCATGTTTTGAGGCACTTTTGTGTTCTGCTAGTGTGCTCACATAGTAAAGACCAGAGTAGAAAGCTATGTCTTTTACCCAATTAGGAAGAAAATGAAACTATTATAGTGCCTCATAATTAGTCAGCACTTCTCCACATGCATGTGTTTTCATTATTTCCTTTAAAACATTACTTATTTCATAAAATCATGGGATTGTTTTGGCTGGAAAAGATCTCTAAGAGCATCAGATTCAAACATCAACCTAATGCCGTGGCCGTTAAACTATGTCTCACAGTGCCACGTCCACACATTTCTTGAGCACCTCCAGGGATGGTGACTCCACCACCTCCCTGGGCAGCCTGTTCCAACCCCTGACCACTCTTGCAGGAAGGACATTTTCCCCAATATCTAACCTAAACCTCCCCTGGCACAATTTCAGGCCACTTCATAGTATCATAGTATCAGTCAGGGTTGGAAGGGACAACAAGGATCATGTAGTTCCAAACCCCTGCCATGGGCAGGGACACCTCACACTAGATCAGGCTGGCCAGAGCCTCATCCAGCCTGCTCTTAAACAGCCCCAACCACCTCCCTGGACAACCCATTCCAGGGCTTCACCACTCTCATGGGGAAGAACTTCCTCCTCACCTCCAGCCTGAATCTCCCCACCTCCAGCTTCATTCCATTCCCCCTAGTCCTATCACTACCTGAGATCCTGAGAAGTCCCTCCCCAGCCTTCTTGTAGCCCCCTTCAGATACTGGATGGCCACAATGAGGTCACCTCTGAGCCTTCTCTTCTCCAGACTGAACAGCCCCAACTCCTTCAGTCTGTCCTCATATGAGAATAGCTCCAGCCCTCTGATCATCCTCGTGGCCCTTCTCTGGACACCTTCCAGCACCTCCAGATCCCTCTTGGAATAGGGGCTCCAGAACTGGAGGCAGTACTCCAGGTGGGCTCTCACCAGAGCTGAGTAGAGGGGAGAATCCCCTCCCTTGCCCTGCTGGCCTCACTTCTCCTGATGCAGCCCAGGGCCTTCAGGGCTGCAAGTGCACACTGAGAGCTCATGTTGAGCTTCTCCTCCACCAGCACCCCCAAGTCTCTCTCCTCAGGGCTGCTCTCCAGCCAGTCCCTGCCCACTTACACCCCTTTGACCTTATTTCTTACACATATCTTGCACATTTCTACAGATGCATGGGGAGAATATCTAACATACAGTAAAGTAATTATAGGCTGAAGGTTCTGAAATACAAGTGGAGTCTACCCCTGGGGTTATTTCCTGGTAATTAGGTATGACATAAATAATCATGATTAATTATGTTTCTGGATAGTCATCTGCATCCAGTGAAATACTGTTATCCCTGAGAATATTTAACAGTGAAACAATCTCACTAGTAAGTGTGTTTAGAGAGAATGTGCTCTTCAACCACACGTGCAGCTCTGCACACAAGGCTATAAAATGGCTTTGATGCCGCTCTGACAGCTTGTGCCACTGGAATACTAATTCTTCACTCCTGAGTGTATTAAACAGTATTGTCTGGCAATAAATCAGCATTCAGGAGGCCACAATTACAGCAAATAATATTAGTTGATGAGGTTTTTGTTAAATGGCTTTGGAGCGTGATTTTTCTCTGTCGAGTTTATTAAAGATGTGACAAATTGTTTACCTATCTCCTTACCTCCCTGTGATTACAGTTGTTCCAGGAATGACAGGGAATGGATTGAAGCTGGAAGAGGGCACATTTAGACTTAATATCAGGAAGATATTTTTCCTGCTGAGACGCTGAAACTGGTTGTCCAGGAGGTTGTGGGTGCTCCCTCCCTGGAAGCCTTCAAGGTCAGGTAGGACAATCTGGTCTAGTGTAAGTTGTCCCTGCCCAGGGCAGCAGGTTGGAACTAGATGATCTTTAAGGGCCTGACCAACCCAACTGGACTATGATTCTATGATGGTTTCCTTCTTTGTTTTGTGACTAAGTGTGGTGGTTTGAGCCTTAACTGGGACTTGAGAGCTCAGATGGGGGCAAGGCTGAGAATCCCTCCCCGCTCCCCCCTCCTCTTTCCCAACAGAGAGGAAAAAGAAAGGAAGGAGCAACTCCACCAAGAAATAATTTGGAGTCGGCTTGGAAGTAGAGAGGTAACGAATTTTCTTTAAACAATATGTATATGTATATGTAACAATTTAAATAATATGTATATGTGTATATGTATATGTAACAATAGCAGGTAGGGTTCATAAGGGTAATGAACAAGGATGGATGGGAGAAATAACAACAATACAAAGCCATTCTCTTTGAAGAAGTGTGGAGTTAGCAGGGAGAAGGATCAGGACTGACCACGTGGCTGAGAAGCAGGGAGCCACCAGCAGCCCTTGTCCAAGCAAAGGCAGGGGCCAAGAGAGAGCTAATGGCTGCAGTGTCCTCCTTTTTATAGCCTTGCTGGACAAGGAGGGGGAATAGAACAGACTAACTTCGTTTCCCAGGGGGAGAACCCCTGCAGGGAGGGCAATGCTCTCACAAGCCCTCCCCCCACTGCTTCCAGGATGGGCATAACCCATCACACTAAGTCACTGCTCTCTCTGGCATGGACAACAGCAGCAGAGTCACCTTCGAGCTGTCACAGTGAGCAAATGTCAGGATGAGTGTTAACGCAGCATGGTGATCCCTGGAGATCCACAGCTGCAGATCCCTAAAGTCAAGGCAGAGGAGGTGGGGAAGAAATGAGGAGAGCTCAGGGTTAAAGCAGGCATCTTAATAAGCCACAAGGTGGAAACAGAAAAGCCAGAGGGGATGGCAGCTGTCAAGATGAGAAACAAGATGACTAAGCAGGATGCTCAGTTGCATAAAGACAGCAGGAAAGAAGGGAGCATATTCTTAAAATACTGCCATGGACCTAAAGAGGGGAGACAAGGGCTAAAAGTAGGCAAAATGATAAAAAGCAACTAGAACCTCCACCTGCCAAAGTGTCAATGAAATGATGGGAGCACAGGCAGAGAACTGTTTTCTTGGCAGCAAGAAGCACAGAGGGTCAAATAGACCACAGATGGCCACCCTATACAACTCCCTGAGAGGTGGCTGCAGAAAGGTGGGTACTGGTGTACTGGTACTCTCAGCTGACAGGACAAGAGGAGGTGGCATCAAGTTACATCAGGGGAGGTTTAGGTTGGACACAAAGGAAAACTTCTACACCCAAAGGGTTCTCAAACAGGGAAGTGGTTGAATTGCCATCCCTGGAGGTTTTTAAAAGCAGTCTAGATACGGTGCTGAAGGATCTAGAGTCGTAATGACTCTTGGTAGAGTTAGACAATGGTTGGACTTGATGATCTTTAAGATTCTTTTCCAACCATGATGATTCTGCAATTCAGTGAAATATAGAAATACAGAGGTTTGCACCTGTGTTACATTTCCTGTGAATGAGTGCAGAGGGAAAATGTATACAGGGTCCTGCATGTAAGCAGGGTCCTGCATCTGGGTCAAGGCAGTCCCAGGCACAAATACAGGCTGGGCAGTGACTGGCTGGAGAGCAGCCCTGAGGAGAGAGACTTGAGGGTGCTGGGGGAGGAGAAGCTCAACAGGAGCTCTCAGTGTGCACTTGCAGCCCTGAAGGCCAATCAGATCCTGGGCTGCATCAGGAGAAGTGTGGCCAGCAGGGCAAGGGAGGGGATTCTCCCCCTCTACTCAGCTCTGGTGAGACCCCACCTGCAGTACTGCTTCCAGTTCTGGAGCCCCTATTCCAAGAGGGATCTTGAGGTGCTGGAAGGTGTCCAGAGAAGGGCCACGAGGGTGAGCAGAGGGCTGGAGCTATTCTTCTATTAGGACAGACTGAAGGAGTTGGGGCTGTTCAGTCTGGAGAAGAGAAGGCTCCGAGGTGACCTCATTGTGGCCTTCCAGTATCTGAAGAAGGCTGGGGAGGGACTTCTCAGGATATCAGGTAGTGATAGGACTAGGGGAAATGGAATGAAGCTGGAGGTGGGGAGATTCAAGCTAGATGTGAGGAGGAAGTTCTTCACTATGAGAGTGGTGAAGCCCTGGAATGAGTTATCCAGGGAGGTGGTTGAGGCTCTGTCCCTGGAGGTGTTTAAGACCAGGCTGGACGAGGCTCTGGCCAGCCTGATCCAGTGTAGGGTGTCCCTGCCCATGGCAGGGGGTTGGAACTAGATGATCCTTGTGGTCCCTTCCAACCCTGACTGATACTATGATACTAGGATACCTGGATGATGTGCAGTGTGAGCAAACTACAGATGTGTGATCATGAATATTCTCCCCATAAAGCCACCTTAAAGATTCTTAAATCCTGTTAAGCCTGATAGAAGGATCATAGAGCAGCAATGTGCTTTATGAGGTTATTCATGCAAGGTGGGAATGGAAATATGAAGAATTCTGAAGAGATTTATTTTAAACATATTGGTGCTGACCATGTCTTGGTGCCAGGAGTTGGGTAAAATAACACCTAAGCTGAAGCTGAAGGAAATCACCGAATTAGAAGGTATTACCAGTCCCCCTGTCACTTTGCTAGAAGGCATTTCTGTATTTAACACAAATCTGTGCTGTTGTCACTGATGTAATCCTTGCTTGTGCACATATTTAATGAATATGGTACAAAGTTGCTGCCAACATCCAATTGCCAAGCTGCAGCTGAACTCTGGCCACGCTCTCAGTGACTGAGAGCCTGCTGCAGGCTGTGTGGAAAATGATTTCTGTGTCAGATATCACCAAGCCACACAACTGGACCTGATTTCTGCAACCGTACCTTAAAATCTACTGGGAGCATTTGAAGAAGCATCTTTCCAGAAGACAATATTATGAGGATAATGAAAGCCCAGCAGAATAAAGACTGAGGAAGGGACCGTCTCTGAACCCTCTAAAAAATGGAATGGAATGGAATGGAATGGAATGGAATGGAATGGAATGGAATGGAATGGAATGGAATGGAATGGAATGGAATGGAACGGAACGGAATGGAACGGAACGGAACGGAATGGAATGGAATGGAATGGAATGGAATGGAATGGAATGGAATGGAATGGAATGGAATGGAATGGAATTAACCAGGTTGGAAGAGACCTTTGAGATCATTGTGTCCAACCTCTCACCCAACACCATCTAATCAACTAAACCATGGCACCACGCACCCCATCCAGTCTCTTCCTAAACACCTCCAGTGATGGTGACTCCACCACCTCTCTGGGCAGCGCACTCCAATGGCTAACAACTCTCTCTGGGAAGAACTTTCTCCTCACCTTCAGCCTAAACTTCCCCTGGCACAGCTTAAGACTGTGTCCTCTTGTTCTGGTGCTGGTTGCCTGGGAGAAGAGACCAACCCCCACCTGGCTACAACCACCCTTCAGGTAGTTGTAGAGAGCAAGAAGGTCTCCCTGAGCCTCCTCTTCTCCAGGCTAAACAACCCCAACTCCTTCAGCCTCTCCTCACAGGACTGTGCTCCAAACCCCTACCCAGTCACCATCTCTGGAGGTATTAAAAATTAAGCAGATTAGATGTGGCACTTAAGGACATCATCTAGTGGTCATGGAGGGATCAGGTGAAAGGTTGGACGTGATGATCTTAGAGATCTTTTCCAAACTTAATGATTAGATAGTGTTGGATGATAGATTGGACTCCATGATCTCAAAGGTCTTTTCCTGCCTGGTGAATTCTATTCTATTCTATTCTATTCTATTCTATTCTATTCTATTCTATTCTATTCTATTCTATTCTATTCTATTCTAGTCTAGTCTAGTCTAGTCAAGTCTAGTCTAGTCTAGTCTATTCTACCCTATCCTATCCTATCCTATCCTATCCTATCCTATCCTATCCTATCCTATCCTATCCTATCCTATCTCCTATTCTGCAATTAATTCCTAGCAGACCATTTTACTCCATAGGAGAAAAATCATCCTCATCACTGTACTTAAAACATCTTCTAATGTAACCAAGCCTGGAAGTATAAAGCATCTGTGCTCTACTTAAAACTGCTGATGCAACAAAGCAAAACCTCTTCCTCAGGACTACTACCCTTCTCCTGAAGCATAACAACTGCTAGTCAACCACAAGTGTTCCTAAGAATGGCTACTTTTAGTGCTTCTTACCAATAACAGGCAGAGGTTTTGCCCATTAAGGGTTTTATTTTCCATCTTCCAGTAGTGACAAACATTTGGAGTTTTGCCCACACCTCTCTGTGCTGAATTTTTAGGTATTTATAACATTTCTATGATACTTACTGCCCTAACACCAGAGCCCCTCACACTCATTAATCTCCCCTATAAATTGTTCCTTTGTTCATTTCGTAGATGACTCAGATGAAGACCACAGAGCCTTAAGCTGATCTAGCAGGAAAAAACAAAACAGAAGAAATTTAGAGCAAATTAGATACTCTTATATTCTCATTATTTTTCCACTTTGATTGTTCCTGAAATAGCCAGAATGATTAAAACAAACAAGCAAGCAAGCCACAGGTCTAAATGATTCCCTTAAAAATGTATGAGGGACTGTGAATCTGGAGCTACTGGAGAAGGGCCATGAAAATGATTAAGAAACTGGAACATCTCTCCTATGAGAAAAGGCTGAGAGAGCTGACACTGTTCA
Source organism: Picus viridis (assembly GCA_033816785.1). Taxonomy (NCBI): domain Eukaryota; kingdom Metazoa; phylum Chordata; class Aves; order Piciformes; family Picidae; genus Picus; species Picus viridis. Next base: position 4,394,327 of record CM066569.1, on the reverse strand, counting down.
GCCTGAGGAAGGGAAGGCTGAGGGGTGTCTCATCAATGTGGGCAACACCTGAAGGGAAGGTGAAAAGAGGACAGAGCCAGTATTACAGAATCAGAGAACTGTCAGGGTTGGAAGGGATCTCAAAGGTCATCCAGTTCCAACCCCTCTGCCACGGGCAGGGACACCTCACACCACATCAGGCTGCTCAGAGCCCCATCCAGCCTGATTTTGTCAGTGGTGCTCAGTGACAAGGTAATGGACACAAACTAAAGCACAGGAGGCATCCTCTGAGCATCAGGGAGCAGCTTTTTCCTGTAAGGGTGACTGAGCGGTGGCACAGGTTACCCAAAGAAACTGTGGAGTCTCTGTTCTTTTAAGTGAGACATGGTCCTAGGCAGCTAGATCTAGACAAGCCTGCTTTAGCAGCAGGGTTGGATCAAATAACCTCCAGAATTCCCCTCAAACCTCAACCAATCTATGATTTTGTGAACTCCATAGGATCCAGTTTAGACATGTCTCCAAAGCCGTGATGCAGGTCATGTTAGGTAAAACCAGGTAAAACACCGCATGTCCTTCAGGTCACTGTCCAGGCTCATCCTGAGCAGGGCATGGTTAAAGATAATAGTTAAAGGAAAGTTAGAATCATGGAATTGCTGTGGTTGGGACAGACCTCTCAGTCCAACCATCAACCTAACACTAGCATAGCCATTAAACCATGTCTGAAAGTGCCATGTCCACACATTTCCTGGACACCTCCAGGGATGGTGACTCCACCACCTCCTTGGGAAGCCTGTTCCATTGCCTGGCCACTCCTGCAGTGAAGCAGTGTTTCCTAATATCCACCCTAAGCCTCCCCTGGCACGATTTCAGGCCATTTCCTCACATTCTATCACCTGATACTAGGGAAGAGAGACCAACTCATACCACTGAAAGAGTTGTCAGGCATTAGAAGCTGTCCGTTGTCCAGAGAGTTGGCCAAGTCACCATTCCTGGATGCATTTAAAAGCCCTGTAGCGCTTGGGGATATGGCTTAGCGGTAGACTTGGTAGCCTTAACAGCTGGGCTCAATCTTGAGGGTCTTTTCCAACCTAAATGATTCTCGGATGATCTTCTAATCCCTGAGGTCCTAATTTTCCATGACCACACAAACCTCAGCAGTTGCTAGGTGACCTCAGTTTCTAAGGCAGTGTAGTAAACAGGCTCTCACTTTTCTTAAGATATTGCGGTGTTACTTCTACAGCTCCGAAAGCGGTGTGACATGAAAACTGACACTTCCTGGTAATTCCTGAACCTCAAATTGCAACCATAACTCAGTGCCCAAGGATCTTGAGCCAGATCTAATCCCTGACAATCTCATATTTTGTCATTTGCACCTTTGCAATGAGAGAAGCAAACGGCGCATGAAAGGATGCTGCTTTTCTCCCACTCCGTACAGAGATGTAAATGAGTTCAACAAAGTGAAAACAGTGGTGCAAGCTCAGGGAAAAATGACTCAGGAATACAAACTCCTAGACTCCTGCAGAAGGAAAATTATCAGAGAAGCTAATATATGCACAAGCCTACAGAAATAGCAGTGGGAAAACCAGGTGAAGAAGAGGTCTGCAGTTTGAAAACCAACGTAGCAGAAGTTCCTTATGAGTCAGAGGACCAAATGAAGACCAACAACCTGTGAGTGGGACGACCCGCCGTCTCACTGACAACCCACATCACATCTGTACCTCCTGGGGTACAACTTCTGAAATGAATGTTGCCCATCACATTTTTCCACAGAAAGTTCATTGCAGCATTTCTGCTCCTTAGGAAGAAAGTACTGGAGACCTATCTGTGCTCTGACAGCCCAGAAGCCAGCAGTGTCCTGGGCTGCAGGAGGCGATTCTCCCTCTCTCCTTTCCACTCATGAGACCCCACCTGGAGTACTGTGTCGACTTCTCTAGCCCCCAAACACAAGGACATGGAACTGCTGGAGCAGATCCAGAGGAGGGCCACAAGGATGATCAGAGGGCTGGAGCACCTCCTGTATGGCAACAGGCTGACGACGTCAAGGCTGTTCAACCTGGAGAAGAGAAGGCTCTGGGGAGACATGACAGCTGCCTTCCACTACCTGAACAGGGCCCACAAGAAAACCAGGAAGGGACTTTTTGTAAGGGCTTGTAGTGATAGGACAAGAGGGAATGGACAAGAGAGGAGATTCAGAGTGGATGTTAGAAAGAAATTCTTTACAGTGAGAGTGGTGAGATGCTGGAACAGGTTGCCAGGGAGGCTGTGGATGCTCCCTCCCTGAAGGTGGGCAGGGATTGAGCAACCTGGTCTTATGGGAGGCATCCCTGCTCCTGGGGGCCAGGGAGTTTGGAACTAGGTGATCTTTAAGGTCTTTTCCAACACAAATCATTCTCTGATGCTATGATTTTGTGGAAGAATTAATGTCTAAAGAAGAAACATCCCAGAGAAATCTGAACATATGAAGTGGTGGGAGAGAGAGACTTATCAATGACCTTAAGTGATACTGACTTCATATAAAAATCTTTCATCATCCTGTTGGCCACTCTGCCCCTTTATTGAGCCAAGTAGTAAAATCAAAGTTGAATTTTTAGAAGGTGATGTGCCCTGAGCTTATGTGAATTGAATGGGCTCTGGTTTCACTCAGCTGAAAAACTGCACTGTCTGGAATTTGATTTTATGTCTCTGGCACCGGTGTCCCAATGAATGAGACAATCGGGTTGGTAACTGATGCAAGTCTGGCAACATCAGTGGTAGTGTTTCCATTAGAGCATATAGTATAAGGGTTTGAACTGGAACAGACCTTTGTTTTTAAAGAGTTAATTATAGATCAAGATTGAAGACCCCCTCTGTGCATGCTTTTGTTTTGATTTTTCAGCAGGTCTTGTAGTCAATGGATCTACAGTGCCTGAGCAGCTGGGCCACTGTGTGCACTTATTGTTCTTGTATTGAATGAACCATAACAAGGACACTGGCAGGGATATGTTATTACACAAAGAAGAAATTCAGTAGCTAGTTGAAGCTGAAACAGGGGCAACTTCTTATGTGTCTTGGGAAACCTCCCTCCCAAATCCTCAGACTATTCCCATGTGCCCACTGATTTCTGTGGAATAGTCACAGCTTCTTTCTGAACTCAACCACTTAGCTTGTTGCAGCTTTGGTGCTTAGGCACCATCCACGCTGCAAAACAACAGAAATCCCTCAAAAGGGCCAAAATTTCATGAGTGAGACATACACTGCTCTTAACTTGACCAAAAGAACTTGCTTCATGTCAGTGATTTAACAGGACTATGTCTAGGGTCTAACTTTTGTGTGGGCACCGACCATGCAGGCAGTTCTCAGAGGATGCCAACCAAATGAAATGCCTCTTGGGGGACCACCACCACCCCCTTTTGAATCTGAAAGTACTGCTAAAATGGTGTATCTTCAAAGTGCTCATAATGCAACACTTCCTGAGGGGCTAAGCACCTGCTCAGCTTCTCACTCTCTCCTTGGGATGTCCATTAGCCCAATGATAAATAACAACATTTTGAGGACACTTCAGCACTAACATGGACTAACATGCTGCTCAGGGAGGTGACTGAGCCACCACCTCTGGATGTGCTTAAAAGCCATGTAGATGAGGACATGATTAAGTGGTGGACTTGGTAGAGCAGGATTAATGGTTGGACTAGATGATCTCCAAGGTCTTTTCCAAACTACATGATTCTATGATTAAAAATACATGCACATCCACATAGCAAAAGATCACAGCCACTTATGACTTAAAGTTATGATGACTCGGTGCACAATGAAAAGAGCCAAATGCCCTTCCTGAGCCCATTTGCCTTGGAGGCTAATTAAGACTTCTCAGAAGAATTAAGACATAAGGAGCAACTGGTACTTAGAGTAGGGTTAGGAAGATACAAGCCTGTCTTGTGTCCTTGCTGCATTTCCTTACACAGGTATCCAGCACCTAAGTTCTTGGAGGCTGCCGGTGATGGGTGCTTAACACGAGAGTCTTGACTTGCTCTCTGGAAGAGAACACAAAGGCCAAAGTTCTTCTCTCTTTTACACTTACAACTCACTTCACAGAAATTTAGGTCAAAATAGAATCACAGAAGTTTTGGGGTTGGAAAAGACCTCTAAGACCATCGAGTCCAACCGCTGACCTGACACCACCATGCCCATTAAACCATGTTCCAAAGTGCCATGGCCACACATCAATACCGTGAAGGTAACAGAGAACTAGACAACAACTGCCCAAAAGTCCTGCTTGGTGGTAACCTGCCATGTTTCATTGAATTACAGAATGGTAGGGGTTAGAATAGAACAGAATTAACCAGGTTGGAAAAGACCTTTGAGATCAAGTCCAACCCATCATCCAACATCATCTAATCAACTAAACCATGGCTCCAAGCACCCCATCCAGTCTCCTCCTAAACACCTCCGGTGATGGTGACTCCACCACCTCCCTGGGCAGCACATTCCAATGGCCAATCTCTCTTTCTGGGAAGAACTTCTTCCTAACACCCAGCCTAAACCTCCCCGGGTGCAGCTTGAGACTGTGTCCTCTTGTTCTGGTGCTGGTGGTTAGAAGGAACCTCTGAAGATGGAGTGGAAACCCCTGATAAAGCAGGATCACCTAGGGCAGGCCACACAAGAGCACATACAGAGGGTCTTGAAAGTCTCTAGAGAAGGAGCCTCGACAGCCTCTCTAGGTAGCCCATTCCAGTGCTGCCCAGTTCACTGGTTTAGCTCCTCAACCTTTCCAGCTCCATTAAAATAATACCAGACTGCCTGCTGTTTATGAAGAGCTCCATACCTATCTCTCTAGTGCTCCTCTGTTGAATCAGTCTCACAATAATTATGTGCAGAGATGCAAAGTGAAATGGCTGTAGCAAAGGTGCAAATTCAGCATGGACTGGAAAGGGGCATCCATTTCAGAGTCTATAACTAGGTAGGCTTCAATATTAAACCCTCGGCAGGAGGCCAAGAACCTCAATATTTATTGAAGCACATTATGCTTTCTCACTACATAACTACAGCCCTGTGCTACAACACAAACACATTGTTTTCACAAAAGACTGAAGATGATAGTGTTTGAAATGCTGTATTGGCACTCAGTTTTTACTGCCCAGAGCAAAGGTATTAACCCATGAATGCTGAGGTCACACGTTCCCCTGGAAAACTCATTTCCTACAGCTCTGTACTGTGCAGTGGCCTGCACCTAGGTCAGAGGAATCCCAAGCATGAATATTGGCTGGGCAAGCTGTGGCTTGAAAGTGGTCTTGGGGAGAAGGGCTCTGGGGTGTCAGTTGATGAGTAACTCAGTGTGACCCAGCAATGGGCACTGACAGCCCAGAAGGCAGCTGTGTGCTGGGCTGCATCAAAACAAGTGCGACCAGCAGGATGAGGGAGGTGATTCTCCCCCTCTGCTCTGTTCTGGTGAGACCCCACCTGCGGTACTGCACCCAGTTCTGGGGCACCCAGCTCAAGAAGGGCATGGAGCTGCTGGAGACAGTCCAGAGGAAGGCACAAAGATGATCAGAGGGCTGGAGAACCTCCCCTATGGGGACAGGCTGAAGGAGTTGGGGCTGTTCAGCCTGGAGAAGAGAAGGCTCCAGGGAGACCTTAGAGCAGCCTTCCAGTACGTGAAGGAGGTCTACAAGAAAGCTGGGGGGAACTTTTGATAAGAGCATGCAGTGATAGGACAAGGGGCAATGGAATTCAACTATCAGAGAGTAGATTTAGACTGAATATTAGGAAGAAATTCTTTACAGTGAGGATGGTGAGACACTGGAACAAGTTGCCCAGGGAGATTGTGGATGCTCCCTCCCTGGAGGTGTTCAAGGCTAGCTGGGATAGGGCCTTGAGCAGCCTGGTCTAGTGGAAGGTGTCCCTGCCCATGCCAGGAGGGTTGGAACTAGATGATCTTTTAGGTCCCTTCCAACTTGAGCCATTCCATGCTATATATATATCATATCTGTAACAAAAACCATTTTACTCTTGGCATTTCGAGGACGGATAAATTGGCACAATAACCATTCCCAGCTGATCTGCTAACCTCTGCTGATTGCACCAATTACCCTCTGCCGAAGTAATTAAACTCATTTGCCGCCACGGAGGCTGAATATGAGATTCGCTTCCATTGCACGGTCATTGATCAGCAGCAAAGTGGTTGCACTTGAACAGGATAGCCTGAACATGGCAAAAAAAAATGAGCATTTTCATCATATGGAGCAATTTAGCTTTTCTGCTATGTTGAATTGATCAATTAATGTTACATTTAGCATTTTTACACTTGCCCAGACTTAACAAGGAGTTGACAGTAAGCTGACACATCATTTGCTGTTGGCAGATGTTGATTGCTCTCATCGTTATTTTAGAGCAGAAAAGGAATTATGCAGGCAAGAAACAAAAAAGAAACATCCTATCAGTTCCAATCCAAATAAAAATATATTCTTGATTAGCTTGATGACACTGTTGCCTGGTTCTCCTCCTTATGTTTCTTGCATTATTTCCTGGGGAAAATTGTTGTTGTTGTTGTTGCAGCGAATTTCTGGAGGTAACAGAAAAAAGGCAACAGCTGTGCCAGGGGAAGTTTAGGCTCCAGGTGAGGAGAAGGTTCTTCCCAGAGAGAGTTGTTTGCCATTGGAATGTGCTGCCCAGGGAGGTGGTGGAGTCACCATCCCTGGAAGTGTTCAAGAGGGGACTGGACATGGTACTTGATGCCATGGTTTAGTAGTCATGAGGTGTTGGGTGACAGGTTGGACTTGATGACCTTTGAGGTCTTTTCCAACCCTATTGCTTCTATGATTCTATGAAATCATATTGTATTGTATTGTATGAGGTGTCTTTAATGTACATTTCAGGTCCAATCCCCTCTCGAACACCTCCAGGGATGGTGACTCCACCACCTCCCTGGGCAGCACATTCCAATGACCAACAACTCTCTCTGGGAAGAACTTTCTCCTCACCTCCAGCCTAAACTTCCCCTGGTGCAGCTTGAGACTGTGTCCTCTTGTTCTGGTGCTGGTTGCCTGGGAGAAGAGACCAACCCCCACCTGGCTACAACCTCCCTTAAGGTAGTTGTAGAGAGCAATAAGGTCTCCCCTGAGCCTCCTCTTCTCCAGGCTAAGCAACCCCAGCTCCCTCAGCCTCTCCTCATAGGGCTTGTGCTTCCTCCTTTCCAAAGAACAGAGAGAGCACTGATAGACTAATCAGGCACCCACCTGGGATCCAGTCATCCCTGTACTAAATAGAGCAACCCAGGGATTACACAGGTCTGTTCCAGAAGACAAAAAAACCCCAATGCCAGCTCCCTCAGCCTCTCCTGAACTTCTTCCTGAACTTCTTCCTGAACTTCTTGACCTTCTTCCCTGTGATGGTGCTAGAGCACTGGACCAAGCTACCCAGAGAGGTTGTGCAGTCTCCTTTCCTTGACCTTCAAAGTCTGCCTGCTCATGTTCCTGTGTGACCTGCTCTAAAGTGATCTTGCTTTGGCAGTGGGGTTGGACTCAATCTCAAGGTGTCCCTTTCCAATCCAAACCACTCTCTGATTCACACCAATGCTTACAAGTTAGGCCACTATAGTCATAGTGCCAGGTTATACTGACCCAGTAAAGAACTTCAGTGCTAACTGTGGGGATTTGTCATATCACTATGAGAAGACTAATTTCACTCTTCCCATGAAGGAAGCCAAGTTATGAAGCCAGCTTTAAATTAGATGCCATTTAATTAAAGTTAGCACAGTTCTGAACTCAAATTAGCAAGGTTTACCAAGAGGCAGCATATATTAACTTGAGCTCATCATGGTGATCAGGCTGAGTGCTTCCAGCCAAGTTGGCATCGACAATGATCATATCATCATTGAATGGTTTAGCTTGGAAAGGACCTTCAAGATCATCTAGTTCCAACCCCCCTGCTTTAGGCAGGGACATCTTCCACCAGGCCAGGTTGATCCAGGCCCTGAACACCTCCAGGGAAGGGCCATCCACAGCCCCCTCTTTCTGATGCCTCTTTCCTTCTGTCTCACTATTATGCACAAAAAAAGCAGCTCTGTTCTACTTAGAGACATGGTGCCTTGGGTTTGGTTCATTATTGTGGTTGTTGTTGCTGTTGCTTTTTTGTTGTTGTTTGGGTTTGGGGGCTTTTGTTTGGTTTTGTTTGTTTGTTTGGGGGTTTTTTACAGTCTATGGAAACAGAGCTCAAAGGAACAGCACATTCAAAAATATTCTTGTCCAGCACAGCCTTTCCTGGGAATGCTGACAATTCCCCTAATAGACCAAATCCACCGTTGTCCAGAGATGTGCTGGATGCCTCATCCCTGCAGATGTTCAAGGTCAAACTTGATGGAGCCCTGAACAACCTAGCTGAAGATGTCCCTGCTCACTGCAGAAGGTCTGGGCAAGATGAGCTTTGGGAGTCCCTTCCAAACCAATGCATTCTGTGATCATCAGGTTCTACATCCAGTTGCAAAAGACAGCAAGCAATATCATGCAAGAGTACCTTTACCCCCAAAACTTCCACTACACTATCATTCCAGGTACCAGCTCTAAATTCATACACTCTGAGTGGAAGAAAGGAAATGGGTTATGGGATAATTGAAGACAATATCCTGTCTTGTCTCAGATGAAGTATGCAAAACCTGTGGTCTTGCAGTGTTTTGAAATGCAAGTCTGGGTATTGCCATTAAAATACCACGAGTGGCTGAAATACTTAGCATGTAGACACATCCTAATTATCTGTTAAGTGCTGTGTAAAAATCAGAAGCAGCCATGATAATCCCAATTGACAAAGCAGTAAATCAAAACAACAAAAGGTTATTGCCACTCTAATACAGCAGGGAACCGTGTAACTCTTCTTGATCCTTCACTTTGGCTTTATTTCTTTTCATCTCCTTTATAACTCGGTTAGGAGGAAACTCTATCGAGATGCCACCCCTGAAGTATCACAGTATCGCCAAGGTTGGAAGAGTCCTCCAAGATCATCGAGTCCAACCTGTCACCACAGACCCCATGACTAGACCTTGGCACCAAGTGCCACGTCCAATCCCCTCTTGAACACCTCCAGGGAAGGTGACATCGAGGGATGTCACCTTGAACGTGTCCAGAGAAGTGCAATGAGGCTGGGGAGAGGCCTCGAGCACAGCCCTGTGAGGAGAGGCTGAGGGAGCTGGGGTTGCTTAGCCTGGAGATAGAGGAGGCTCAGGGGAGACCTTATTGCTCTCTACAACTACCTGAAGGGAGATTGTAGCCAGGTGGGGGTTGGTCTCTTCTCCCTGGCAACCAGCACCAGAACAAGAGGACACAGTTTCAAGCTGCACCAGGGGAAGTTTAGGCTGGAGGTTAGGAGAAAGTTCTTCCCAGAGAGAGTTGGTCATTGGGATGTGCTGCCCAGGGAGGTGGTGGAGACAAGGAGGTGTTCAAGAGGGGATTGGATGTGGCACTTGGTGCCATGGTTTAGTCACGAGGTCTGTGGTGACAGGTTGGACTGGATGAACTTTGAGGTCTCTTCCAACCTTGGTGATTCTGTGTAAAGCTCAGTGAGGCCCTGGGCAACCTGCTCTAGTTGAGGATGTCCCTGCTGACAGCGGGGAGCTTGGACTAGATGACCTTTTGAGGTCCCTTCCAGCCTGGACCATTCTAGGATTCTAGGATTAAAGCAAAGTTTGCCAATGCAAGGTTTCAAGGACCATATTCAAAGTTGCATTTGCACAGAGGAGTGGAGTTCCACATCCTGCAGCACAAAAGCCAGTGAGTTTTCACCACATAAGATTAAACTCCTGGGGGGGAGAGGGAGAGAGAGAGAGAGAGAGGAGAAACGTCTATTTTTACATCACTGCAACTCCCAAGCATACCAATAAAGCTAAACACAGATGCATGGTTTGAGAAGTAATGCTTGATCACACAGCTGAAGAATGCAAAATGCACAGGACCAAAGTTATGATGACATGATGTACCCCAGCTTCTGAAACATTTGATTTCTGAGCTAATAATAGTGGAGCCCTAATGGTGTAGAAAGGTAGGGCTCTGTATTTAATGTTATAGACAAGAATGTGCCTGTGCATAAATGGCATCTATAGGGAGCATGTTTAGATGGGTACCTGCGTGTGTATATGGACACACACACATCAAAATTTATGTGCACGTTGGCAGGCACAGTAGTAAAAAGAATAGGTCAGGCTAGAGAAGGACTTCCAAAGCATTCATCAGGAAGAGCATTTTATCTTCGAGTCTGCCATGGTATTTTGTCAGTCAAGTTTCTAAAGTGAAAAAAAAAACCAACCTTCCTCACAGAGAACTTCAGCTGTGGAATCAAATGTCAACATTTCAATAGTTTGCATCTCAATATCTGAAGAGGACCAAGGAGAAACCTGGGAGGGGGCTGTTTAGAAGGGCCTGTAGCAATAGGACAAGGGGCTATTGTTTTTAACTAGGGTTAAAGTGGCTGGTTTAAACCCTAGGGTCAAACTGGTTTAATATAAGGCAGGGTAGATTTAGGGTAAAGATTAGGAGGAATTTCTTCACAGTGAGGATAGTGAAATACTGGAACAGGCTGCCCAGAGAGGTGGTTGAGGCTTGTCCTGAAGGGTCAAACCCCAGGACAAAACATGCCCTAGACCAGACAATGGGATAAGCACCTGTGAATGAGCAAACCCTACAGAATGGTAGGGATTAGAATTGAATTTGAATAGAATAGAACTAACCAGGTTGGAAAAGACCTTTGAGATCATTGAGTCCAACCTATCACCCAACAGTCTAATCAAATAAACCATGGCACCAAGCACCCCATCCAGTCTCCTCCTAAACACCTCCAGGGATGGTGACTCCACACCTCCCTGGGCAGCACATTCCAATGGCCAATCACTCTCTCTATGAAGAATTTCTTCCTAACATCCAGCCTAAGCCTCCCCTGGCACAGCTTGAGACTGTGTCCTCTTGTTGGAGGACCATGAAGATGAAGAGCTGATGGAAAGGAAAGGGAGAGCTCCAGCCAGCCAGCTCATGGTTCAGGTTTTGAAGCATCAGCATCCAAAAGAAAAGCCTGGGAAGACACTCTTGCATCACAGCTCTCCTGCAGAAACATGGTTTCATGCCTTCTTGTCAAAGCACCAGAGATGATCAGCATTCTTGGAAAAGACAGAATTTGAATTTCCAGAGCACCACCAACAAAAAATAAAGCAAGGACTGCACACAGAAGTAATGGCATAGAAGAAGACTTCAAGAGTTTTCATAACAGTGATGCAAAGCATGCAGTTTTCACCTTGCAAAGACCCAGTATTACCAGGAAATCGTGGCACTTCGGGACAGGGTTGAATGCACATGGTGGTGATGGGCAGGTGGTTTGACTCAGTGATCTTAGAGGTCTTCTCCCACTGCAACAGCTCTGTGATTCTGTGAAATTCAAAAGAGCAGCTTCTTAGAAAAGTAGAGCACCACTGAGTATCCAAGGCCAGCATTCATCAAGACTCCTACCTGTGGAAGGTCAAGTCTTCAACCTTAACTCAGGTTGTGTCAGGAGATGTGAATTCCACTGAATTCCATCCTTCAGTGCTGCAAATGTTTTGTTCTTTGTTGGCTCTGGGTTTTTTCAGACATAGAACTGGTGATGCACATAGAAAGAAGCTTGCTCATGATCAGTGGTAATAATTACAGATTTAACAAGTTACCATTATACTTCCCAACATTTCACACTAATGTGTGAATAATTATTGGCCTAATTAAGAAGCCAATAGTGCATCTATACAGAGAGATGAAACATTAGTTATGAAAATGACGGTGTGTTTTATGTGGGATAAAAGGAAAAGGTAATTTGGCTAACTAATGGCCAGCCTGAATTTAATGCACCAAGCTCATAAACAAAAGCAGGCAACTGCTAGCCTTCAAAATATTTTAGAAGCATGTTTCCCTCCACCCCTACCTCTTTTTAGTCCCAGTTTTTAGCTTTCTGTTTTTTCCAGAGGTGAAATCAAACAGGAAACACCAGGAACTCCAGAAGCCTGAGAGGTTTGGGGATGAGTAGAGGAGGTCTTGCAGGATAGGATAGGATAGGATAGGATAGGATAGGATAGGATAGGATAGGATAGGATAGGATAGGATAGGATAGGATAGGATAGGATAGGATAGGATAGGATAGGGTAGGGTAGGGTAGGGTAGGGTAGGGTAGGGTAGGATAGGATAGGATAGGATAGGATAGGATAGGATAGGGTAGGGTAGGGTAGGGTAGGGTAGGGTAGGGTAGGGTAGGGTAGGGTAGAATAGAATAGAATAGAATAGAATAGAATAGAATAGAATAGAATAGAATAGAATAGAATAGAATAGAATAGAATAGAATAGAATAGAATAGAATAGACCAGGTTGGAAGAGACCTTTGACATCATCGAGTCCAACCTATCATCCAACACCATCTAATCAACTAAACCATGGCACCAAACACCCCATCCAGTCTCTTCCTAAACACCTCCAGTGATGGTGACTCCACCATCTCCCTGGGCAGCACATTCCAATGGCCAGTCTCTCTCTCTATGAAGAATTTCTTCCTAGCATCCAGCCTAAACTTCCTGTGGCACAGCTTGAGACTGTGTCCTCTTGTTCTGGAGATGAAACAGCAACTACTGGAGAAAGTCAAATGGAGGCTACGAGGATGATGAAGGGAACGGAACATCTGTCTGAGGAGAAAAAACTGAGAGACCTGGGGCTGGAGAAGAGAAGGCTGAGAGGGGAGTAATTGGTGACTGGAATGTGCTGTGGTAGAGTCACTGTCCCTGGAGGTGTTCCAAAAAGGATTTGACGTGGCACTTGGTGCCATGGTTTAGTAGTCATGAGGTCTGTGGTGACAGGTTGGACTTGATGATCTCTGAGGTCTTTTCCAACCTTATTGATTCTATGAAAACACCTCTAAGATCATTAAGTCCCACCATCAATCCAGCACCACCATGGCCATTAAATCATGCCCCAACGTGCCACATCTACTTGCTTTTTTGAATACCTCATGGCGCAGTAACTCCATCACCTCCCCAGGCAGCCTGCTCCAGTGCCTCACCACTCTTCCCATAAAGAAATTGTTCCTAACATCCAATCTTTCCAGTTCCTTTGGAACACATCTTCTGAAGGTATCATGTCATGCTTCCATGTCTTCAAGCTGGGCTAGGGATAATGACGGCAACGTGGGCTAATTGCACTGATGCTTCCTGCGGTATCCAAAACATAATAGCAGAGTACTCTGTTATTTTTCAACTAAAAGCTTCAGATGGATATGCCACAAATCCATCAGAAGAAGCCACTGCTGGTTAAGGAACTATTCACTAGGCTCTCAAAGCTGAACAGGTTACTAGAATCAATATCCTCTCTGAATTGAGTCCTACAATGTTTGGGGGGTGTGTCTGAGCTTTACAGAGGTTGCTTTTGCTCAAGCCATTACCAACTATTAAATGGATTCTCTTCATTTCCCATTGTATACAGCTGATGGAATATGTGGGGAAAAGTCAGTCTCTAAGGCATTAACCCCTTCACTCTGCAGGATTTTTTATTATGCTTCAAAAGAAATTAGATGATCTTAGCTTCCTTCTCCTTCTTAACTTTGCCTCCATTAGGCCTGCTTGCATGAATAAGGGGTTGCAGAAACTGGCCCTTATATTGTAATGTAATCATAGATTGATTCAGCTCTGCAATCAGCCACTCATCTGTGATGATCAATTCAGGGTCCTGCCAAGAGTTTCTGGCAGCTAGCTCTCTACTGATCACATACACCACTGAAAAAAAAAAAGTTCCTTACATATTATTTTTCACTGCTTCATATCTCCTGTTCTGAGGGGTGTGAGAAAATGTAAAAGAATTATAATGAATCACAGAATCACCAAGGTTGGAAGAGACCTCAAAGATCATCCAGTCCAACCTGTCACCACAGACCTCATGATGACTAAACCACGGCACCAAGAGCCACGTCCAATCCCCTCTTGAACACCTCCAGGGATGGTGACTCCACCACCTCCCTGGGCAGCACATTCCAATGGCTAACAACTCTCTCTGGGAAGAACTTTCTCCTCACCTCCAGCCTAAACTTCCCCTGGTGCAGCTTGAAACTGTGTCCTCTTGTTCTGGTGCTGGTTGCCTGGGAGAAGAGACCAACCCCCTCCTGGCTACAACCTCCCTTCAGGTAGTTGTAGAGAGCAATAAGGTCTCCCCTGAGCCTCCTCTTCTCCGGGCTAAACAACCCCAGCTCCCTCAGCCTCTCCTCACAGGGCTGTGATCAGGGCCTCTCCCCAGTCTTGTTGCCCTTCTCTGGACACGTTCAAGTGTCTCAATGTCCTTCTTAAACTGAGGGGCCCAAATGAATGCTGCTTCTGAACATTTTAGGCTGGATGTTAGGAAGAAATTCTTTATAGAAAGAGAGATTGGCCATTGGAATGTGCTGCCCAGGGAGGTGGTGGAGTCACCATCCCTGAAGGTGTTTGAGAACCCACTGGATGAGGCACTTGGTGCCATGGTTTAGTTGATGGTGTTGGGTGAGAGGTTGGACTCAATGATCTCAAAGGTCTTTTCCAACCTGGTTACTTCTGTATTCTGTATTGACAAAACATCCATGCACACCATCCCCAACAACAGAAACCACCAAATACTAAAATCTTCATCCAGAAATAGAATTTGCTGTTTAGCTTAAATATTACTTCTCCAACCTTCTTCCTTCATTTGCTTCCCAGGCTGAGTTCAGCCGAGCTTTTGCTAATGTAGGTGGGTTAAACCACCACAGTGGTCTGTGGTTTGGAATGTGCATGTGTGTGGAGACAAAAGGGGACACCCAAAGATCAGCATCTCTGAGAAGAGCCCATTTACCAATGTCGAAACAGCTTACAACCGAACGTAAAAGTGTCTCCTCAATCTAATAAAAATATAGTGCTACATTTGCTACAGCATAAATTTACATCATAAACATGAAGAAGGTAAACAGAAAGCTGAATATTTACTGTGTCAAAGCCTTAACCTTACTTTCGAAAGTTCGAGTCAAATGTTGCCACTAATAATACCGACAAGAATATTTCCCTCTGACATGAGTGAAATCACTCTGAGTTAGAGCATGCCAAAGCGCTGAATAGGGCAATTTTTCTCTTGCTTTATGATATAGAATTGTAGAATTGTTTTGGTTGGAAAACACCTCTGAGATCATCAAGTCTAACTGTCAGCCTATGAGCACAGGGATCATTAAACCATACAATCATAAAATGGTTCGGCTTGGAAGGCACCTCAAAGATCATCTAGTTCCAAAACCCCTACCATAGGCAAGGACACTTTCTGCTATACCAGATAGCTCAAGGCCAGGCCCAAGCTGTTCTTGAACACTTCCAGGGAGGGGACATCCACAACCAATAGAATTAACCAGGTTAGAAGAGACCTTCAAGATCATCAAGTCCAACCTATCATCCAACATCACCTAATCAATTAAACCATGGCACCAAGCACCCCATCAAGTCCCCTCCTAAACACCTCCAATGATGGTGACTCCACCACCTGCCTGGGCAGCACATTCCAACGGCCAATCTCTCTTTCTATGAAGAACTTCTTCCTAACATCCAGCCTAAACTTCCCCTGGTGCAGCTTGAGACTATGTCCCCTTGTTCTGGTGCTGGTTGCCTGGGAGAAGAGACCAACCACCTCTTGGCTACAACCACCCTTCAGGTAGTTGTAGAGAGCAATAAGGTCTCCAGTTCTGGAGCCCCTATTACAGGAGGGATATGGACGTGCTGGAAGGTGTCCAGAGAAGGGCCACGAGGATGATCAGAGGGCTGGAGCACCTCTCCTATGAGGACAGACTGAAGGAGTTGGGGCTGTTCAGTCTGGAGAAGAGAAGGCTCCCAGGTGACCTCATTGTGGCCTTCCAGGATCTGAAGAGGGCTACAAGAAGGCTGGGGAGGGACTTCTCAGGATCTCAGGTAGTGATAGGAGTAGGGGGAATGGAATGAAGCTGGAGGTGGGGAGATTCAGGCTGGAGGTGAGGAGGAAGTTCTTCCCCATGAGAGTGGTGAAGCCCTGGAATGGGTTACCCAGGGAGGTGGTTGAGGCCCCATCCCTGGAGGTGTTTAAGACCAGGCTGGACGAGGCTCTGTCCAGCCTGATCTAGTGTGGGGTGTCCCTGCCCATGGCAGAGGGGTTGGAACTAGGTGATCCTTGTGGTCCCTTCCAACCCTAACTGATTCTATGATTCTATGATTCCTCTGAGCCTCCTCTTCTCCAGGCTAAACAACCCCAGCTCCCTCAGCCTCTCCTCACAGGGCTGTGCTCAAGGCCTCTCCCCAGCCTCACTGCCCTTCTCTGGACAGGTTCAAGAGTCTCAATGTCCTTCTTAAACTGAGGGGCCCAACACAGGGGTCTCGACCTGGGTTTCTTCAAAATGCAGCATATCAATAATTCTCAAATCCTGGACAACTTTTCAAATGAGCCCATTTCATGGCTGTTAAGGACAGACTTTGAAAAACTAAGTTGCATTTTACTGCCCAAGTATTTCCAGTGATCCTATGGGACTGTTCTGAGCACACGGTGCCATTCAGTGCGAATAAATCAACACCCAGCTGGCCAGAAATTGTAAGTAATCGATCGGCTTTTACAGTGATAGTTCAGAGGTGAAATGCATAGGGAAGTTCATCCAGTTCTGAAGAATAAAGCAAGATAAAAAGTATTAACATTTGACTCCTCATTACCTTAAGAAAAAAAAAAAATAAAAAGGTCTGGAATTTGGAAAATGTTCAATAATTTCTCATTATTTCTGCTGATTGCTCATAATTGGATCCAAGAATAAAGAGGGGGAAAGAAAGTCAAGCCACTACTTAACTTGAAATATTAACTACGCATTGTTCTTCTGTAAGCACTCAACAGACCTCTTCTTATTAAAATCATTGCAAATTGGAACAGTAGTTCCCTTCTGAATCAACATTCATTTGTCTCTCCTTCCCTTCTGAAGAC
The DNA here is from genome assembly GCA_033816785.1 of Picus viridis. Lineage (NCBI taxonomy): Eukaryota > Metazoa > Chordata > Aves > Piciformes > Picidae > Picus > Picus viridis. Next base: position 4,377,414 of record CM066569.1, on the reverse strand, counting down.
TGTTGCAGCTTGAAGTCACAAATGGTGATTTACTTATTCCCCTATAAAACGCATCCATGGTCCCAAAAGCCAGGATAAAACACTCCACAGCACTCACAAATGCACTGCTCATTATTACAAATTATTAGATCACTTCATCTTCTTTGCCAGCTCCTTCTTTAATAAATAAATAAAGACCTTCCCCCCCCCCCCCCCAGTACAAGCCTCAAATGCAAAACAATAAAAATAATAGTAATAATAATGATTTGTTTGCCCGGCCTTTTATGGTCCAGAAAACAAATGGCTGCTGGCTTGCATTGCAGGGATACACACACTGCAAGCTGATACATGGCTGAGCCAGTCAGTTCCTCACCCTGAGGATGCTCAGCCTGGATGGAAAATGTTCACTTGGAATCACAGAATTTCTTTGGCTGGAAAAGGCCACTACATCTGTTGAGTTCAACCTAACACCAGCACGGCCATCAAACATGTCCCAAAGTGCCAGGTCTACATGTTTTTTTGAGCACCTCCAGGGACGGTGACTCCAACACCTCCCTGGGCAGCAGGATCTGGAAATAACTACAAGAATCACAAGATGAAGCCATGCTGTTCCTGCTTTGAGGTCTTCTCTTTAAGATGACATGAAGGTCTCTCATACCTTTGATTCAAAAGGCTTTTACACCAAGGGCAGCATCTTGAAAGGGTGGTTGAAAGGAGGTTGTAATGAGGCCAGCATTACGGAATCACAGAATCACCAAGGTTGGAAGAGACCTCAAAGTTCGTCAAGTCCAACCTGTCACCACAGAGCTCATGACTAAACCATGGCACCAAGTGCGACGTCCAGTCCCCTCTTGAACACCTCCAGGGATGGTGACTCCACCACCTCCCTGAGCAGCACATTCCAATGGCGAATGACTCTCTCAGTGAAGAACTTTCTCCTCACCTCCAGCCTAAACTTCCCCTGGTGCAGCTTGAGACTGTGTCCTCTTGTTAGGCTCTTCTCCCAAGTAAATAACAACAGGACAAGAAGTATGGGCCTCAAGCTGTACCAGGGGAAGTTTATAATGGATATCAGGAAGAATTTCTTCACTGAAAGAGTGGTGAGGCATTGGAACAGGCTGCCCAGGGAGGCGGTGGAGTCAGCATCCCTGGAGATGTTCAAAAAGTGAGTGGATGAAGCAATCTGGGACATGGAGATGTTGGTTAGGTTGGACTTGGTGATCTTGGAGGTCTTTTCCAACCTTAATGATTCCATGATTCTGTGACTGTCATTTTGCTGGACTTCTTTGTGCAGCTAATCATGTGTTTCCTGGAACAGTGAGGCAGTCCAGCATCAGCCTCCATTCTGACACCAAATCCCACTCGGGATATTCACCTTGGTCTAGCTTTGTATCTTGCTTTATCCTGTTTCTCAAACCCAGCTTCTGCTCCAAAGAGCTATTCATTCACCTGACTTTTCTCATTAGTCCTGTCTTTTGTGTCAGGGACTTTTTTCCCTTCCATTACAGTCAAGGAGAGCAAGCATGTGATTAGAAAGGGAATTTCCAGGCAAGAAAAGACAAGAGCAAAGGCATGCTCTGCATTCTCAGTCACCCAAATCATGATACAAGTAACACAATAAAATACAAATACTTCTCAATCTCCTGGAAAGACATTATGCTCAGAGGTGATGTAAAAAGATTATGGGCTGTGCATGTCCCCCAAAATCCTTCTAACAGTGATGAAATCAAATTAGTTTCCTAAGAGCTTCTGGAGTGAAATCACTTTATTTACTTAGAAGGCTCCATCTTTCAGCCTTGTACACTGGCTGAAAGTAAAAAATACTTGTAGACAGTATAGCCCAAGCCTTTTCCTCTATTTGGACACCAGAAAATTTCTCCCAGGCTAGGAAAGACTGCTCAAATCAAAAAGGAAATAGAAATCTTCACCTCTGAGGAACCTGTGCTGCAGCTGGTCTGGTGATGTTGGAACCTAAACTCACTTAAAACCCAACTGATTCTTGCATTAAGCATTTCTAGTAAGGAAAAAACATGAGGTGGAAAGAACACACTGGGCCTTTCTTCACTGGCTAGAAGTGTGCAGGTTCCTGGGGCATTTTCAGCATTAAGATCAACTACAAGAGAGAGCCATAGGTGTTGCTATGATTTATTTGGGTTGCAACAAGAGTACACCCATACACAACACCCACGGGCAGCAGTAATCATTATGTGATGGTATGACTGTGTTCTTTATTACTACACTTAAGGGAGTCAAAGTCATAGTATCATAGAATCATAGTATCAGTCAGGGTTGGAAGGGACCACAAGGATCAGCTAGTTCCAACCCCCCTGCCATGGGCAGGGACACCCTACACTAGATCAGGCTGGCCAGAGCCTCATCCAGCCTGGGCTTAAACACCTCCAGGGACGGGGCCGTCAAGACTAATGTCTAATATGGCAACACAAATCTGAAGGTTATTTACAGTAGACAAATGAAGGAGATGTCAACAAATCTTTGAACATAAATTCCTAGAATCTTAGAATGGCTTGAACTGGTAGGGACCTCAGAGATCATCTAGTTCCAGCCCTGCTGCCATGGGCAGGGACACTTCCCACTAGACCTGGTTGCACAAAGCCTCATCCAGCCTGGCCTTGAACACCACCAGGGAAGGGGCATCCACAACTTCCCTGGGCAACGTGTTCCAGTGTCTCACCACCCTCACTGTAAGGAACTTCTCCTTAACTGCCTAATTTAAATCTACCCTGAACTAGTTTAAAACCATTGCCTCACCCTTTCACTATGTGCCCTTACAAAAAGTACCCCCCAGCTTTTCTGTAGGCCCCCTTCAGGTACTGGAAGTTCCTTCTCTTCTCCAGGCTGAAGAGCTTGTCCCTAATCTCTCAGCCTGTCCTTGCAGGAGATGTGCTTCAGCCCTCTGATCGTCTTTGTGGTCCTCCTGTGAACCTGGTAAAAGACCTTACAGAAATTACAGTGACGTTTGTGGCATCTTCTAGGAATTAGTCACCTGCTCTTTCATTCTTTCTTTCTTTTACTAGGTAATGGACTAAACTTCAGGATTTCAGCAAAACTTCCTTCAATCTATCAAACCACAACAAGGTACTTCCAGTACTTGAAGGGGGCCTACAATTATTCTATTGTATTCTATTGTATTCTATTTTATTCTACAAGAAAGCTGGCGAGGGACATTTTAGAAGGGCTTGTAGTGATAGGGCAAGAGCAATGGACTGAAGCATGAGGAGGGTAGATTTAGACTGGATATTAAGAAGAAATTCTTTATACAATGAGGGTAGTGAGACACAGGAACAGGTTGCCCAGGGAGATTGTGAATGCTCCCTCCCTGGAGGTGTTCAAGGCCAGCTGGGATGGGGCCTTGATCAGCCTGGTCTAGTGGGAGGTGTCCCTGCCCATGGCAGAGGGGTTGGAACTAGATGATCTTTAAGGTCCCTTCCAACCCAAACCATTCTGTGATTCTGTGATGAGGCAGGTGGCTTGATCTTCAAGAAGCATTTGTGATGCAGCTTCTCTTTCTACCTCCTTTGTCAGGCAAAGGCAAAACCAGCTTGTTAAACGGACTGCAATTCCTTTCACTCACATCTTCCCGGTACCTGCTACCGCATCAAACAATGGCACAGGGACTCCAGCACAATCTGTGTAACATATGTTTGGAACATAGAGTGAAAGAATCTTATTAGCTGGCTCTATTATTTGAAAAGAGCAGGAGTAAAATCGTTAGGAAGCTAAATTCTAGGTGCCAGGGCATTACACATCCCACAGAGATGAACAGAGAAAATTCACACCTCTTTCAAATGCTGCCAGAGTGTAGGCTGGGGAGGATAATGCAGCTCTGGGTTGCACAATGGTCAGGTACTGCATGACCAGGGAAGGTGGAAACTTCAGCAAAACCACAAAAAGCTTCTTTTCCAATGCTAATTTTTGCAAGAGGATCAGAATGCCATGTCACCCAGGAGCTAAAGAATCCCAGCAGCCAGCCAGCCATGCACAGAACAGGGCATTAGAAGCATTCACAAGCTTCCCACAGAAATCTGCACTGAACAGGGAGAATTTGGCCCTTGCACACTCCTTCATTTCTTGTACCTGTTCCTCATTTCCAGAAACAAGTGACAGGACAAGAGGAAATGGCCTCAACCTGTGCCAGGAGAGGTTCAGCTTGGATATCAGGAAAAATTTGTTCACAGAAAAGCTTATCAAGCATTGGAACAGGCTGCCCAGGGGAGTGCTGGAGTCACAGTCTTGACGAGGTGCTCAGGGATGTTGTGTACAGGGAGATGTCGGGTGGTGGCTGGACTCAGTGATCTTAAGGTCTTTTCCAACAAGGTGATTCTACAAATCTAGAAGTTCTTTGCAGGGTTTGGTCTATAATTACTGCTCATCTAGCCAATGAGGGCAAAAATGAAATGCCACTCCTCACACATGGACATCACCTTCCCCATGAGTGAGCAAAAGAAAGCAATTTGGCAACCTGAGCAGGACTGCTGCCCCTGCCAAACCTACTGCGCAGCAAAACAACTTCCCCCAGGGATTCTCAGGAACCTTAAAGCGGTCTAATTTTAGTTGACAACACCAGCTGCACCATTCAGAACTGCAAAAAGCCTTAGAGTGTGCAGCCATCTACCAGCACCTCAGAGATGGCTTTTTCACAAGCGAACATGAGTTGGATTTTGCAGGAAAATTTACTGTTGCAGGGAAACAGGACAGGAATGGGGAGCACCTGAATTTCTGCTTCAAAAAATGATTGCTAGGGTGGAAGGCACCAGACAAGTATGGATTCCTTCTTCTTGTTGTTTGTTTTGCTACAGTAGTTAAGTGTCTCCATGATCCTTAGGTTCTTTATGAAAGGACTTAGAATAAGATGGGAGAGGAGAGGAGAGGAGAGGAAGAGGAATGAGAGAATAGAGGAATGAGGAGAGAGGAATGAGGAGAATAGAGGAATGGAGAGGAGAGGAATGAGGAGAGGAGAGGAAGAGGAATGAGGAATGAGGAGAGGAGAGGAGAGGAATGAGGAGAGGAGAGGAATGAGGAGAGGAGAGGAATGAGGAGAGGAGAGGAATGAGGAGAGGAGAGGAATGAGGAGAGGAGAGGAATGAGGAGAGGAGAGGAATGAGGAGAGAGGGAGAGGAATGAGGAGAGGAGAGGAGTGAGGAGAGGGAGAGGAGTGAGGAGAGGAGAGGAGTGAGGAGAGGAGAGGAATGAGGAGAGGAGAGGAATAAAGAATGGAATGGAATGGAGTGAGTGGAATGGAATGGAATGGAATGGAATAGGAATGGAATAGAATAGAATAGAATAGAATAGAATAGAATAGAATAGAATAGAATAGAATAGAATAGAATCGCATTGGCCAGGTTGGAAAAGACCTTCGAGATCATTGAGTCCAACCTATCATCCAACACCATCTTATCAACTAAACCATGGCACTGAGCACCCCATCCAGTCCCTTCTTAAAGACTTCCAGTGATGGCGACTCCATCACCTCCCTGGGCAGCACATTCCAATGGTCAATCTTTCTTTCTGGGAAGAATTTCTTCCTCACCTCCAGCCTAAACCTCCCTGGCACAGCTTGAGACTGTGTCCTCTTGTTCTGGTGCTGGTTGCCTGGGAGAAGAGACCAACCCCCTGCTGGCTACAACCTCCCTTAAGGTAGTTGTAGACAGCAATAAGGCTTCCCTTGAGCCTCCTCTTCCCCAGGCTAAGCAACCCCAGCTCCCCCAGCCTCTCCTCATAGGGCTTGTGCTTCCTCCTTGCCAAAGTACAGAGAGCGCTCTGACAGACTAATCAGGCACCCACCTGGGATCCAGTCATCCCTGTACTAAATAGAGCAACCCAGGGATTACACAGGTCTGTTCCAGAAGAGAAAAAAACAAGAAGGAAGAGAAAGGTGACAGAAATTCACTTTTGTCCACCTACCACAAGAAGCAGAGATACTATCCATACACACAGAAAGAAGCAAATGGCATATAGCCTCTTATTTTAGACTCCGAAGTCTACTGACACTCTTGACATGTCTATGAAAGACTTTGACTTATCTTAATGGAGAGGGTGACTGCACAAATGTGCCAAGGAAAATTTCCTCTGAAGTAGTAAAAATTAGTTAAAAACCCCCAAACATTTTCCTCTGAAGTAGTAAAAGGTGATATTTGCTCCTTAGCTCCAAGACTTTGCCATTACCATTGTTATTTCTTAAAGGAGCTTAAGGCTGATGATAAAGATAATCTCACCTCTCTGACACTGATCAGAGGAGCACAAATCTATTTAATCTGTACACAGAGAAGCAAAATGCTGAACCTTGCTATTGAGAACATAGAAGCCACTTAACTCCACCTCAAACCTCACCTTATCAATACAGACCAGAGCGATAGAAAGCAGCCCTGTGGGAAAGAACTGGGGAGGTGCTGATGGATGAGAAGCTGGACAGGAGCAGGCAGTGTGAGCTTGCAGCCCAGAAGGGCAATGGCAGCCTGGGCTGCATCAAAGGATGCATTGCCGGCAGATCCAGAGAGGTGATTCTGCCACTTTGCTCTGGTGAGACCTCACCTGGAGCACTGCATCCCCGTCTGGAGCCCTCAAATAGGAAGGGCATGGATCTGATGGAGAGGGTCCAGAGGAGGGCCACAAAAATGATCAGGGGATTGGAGCACCTCTGCTATGAGGACAGGCTGAGGGAGCTGGGGGTGTTCAGCCTGGAGAAGAGGAGGCTCCAGGCAGACATAATTGCAGTCTGCCAGTACCCAAAGGGGGCTGCAAGAAGGCTGCAGAGCAACTGTTTGCAAAGGCCTGCAGGGACAGTGGTTTGAAATTGGAGAAGAGCAGATTTAGGTTGAATGTTAGGAATAGGCTCTTTACTATGAGAGTGGTGGAACACTGAAACAGGTTTCCCATGGAGGTAGTTGAGGCTTCATCCCTAGAGATACAAGGTGAGGCTCAACGGGGCTCTGGGCAACCTGATCTAGTGGAAGATGTCCCTGCTAACTGCAGAGGGGTTGGACTGGGTGACCTTTGTAGGTCACTTTGAACCCTGACTATTCTATGATAGTATGAGGCTCACTGTATCATCATAGTTTTCACACAGCTCAGAGAATCCCCATGCAAAAGCTGCAGAGCCAAGGATGTCCTAGCTAACTCCACAATCAAAATACAACCACCAAGGGCTTCATCCTCAGCTAACAAACTCTTTTGAGTGGTCAGGCTTGTTTTCTCATGCACAGCTCAGTATTTTGCTCTTGGAAGCAACTTTATTGTACCTTCAGCTGACTCTTTGCCAATGCCTACCAGAAGGACTGTTTTCCCTGGAACTGTCCCCTACAGACATGACCTTGCTCTTTCACTTCTCAAAAATGAAAGTACTGTTTGAAGGAACTGAGTTTAGCTCTAGATCAGAATACAGCACATGTTCTTTGGAAAAGAGCAGAATTTCTCTGTCTTTGCAGAGAATCTCAGCTGAGAACTGAAAAATGCTTGCAGTCCACATCAGCTTAATTAAGTTTTAGGTGACAGGACAAGTGTATCTATTCTCCTTATTAATGCATTTCGTTTGCACAAGCCTGGTTATAAATATTGATCCGTTTGGATCATCAGCTGCAGTGCAGTTTTAAAAATAGAATGATTAAATCCAATAAACCCTACATTTAAGAACTGCAGTTTGGGGCTTTTTAACGCAGCAAAACCATCAGCTTGGTGCAAGGCAGCTGGATTGCAGACGAAACAAGCTCTGCGGATGTTCCCAACGGCAGCTCCTGAAAGAGAGGTTGCATCATTCAGCTGCTGATAAGAATCACGGTTTCTTCAGCTGGTTTACTAGTGACAAATTGGCTCCAAAGTGTCACCCTAAATGGTTAATGTAAAGTAGCCTGTGTAAATAGAATAGAATGCAATAGAATTAACCAGGTTGGAAAAGACCTTTGAGACCATGAAGTATAACCTATCACCCAACACCATCCTATCAACTAAACCATGGCACCAAATGCCTCATCCAGGCTCTTCTTAACACCTCCGGTGATGGTGACTCCACCACCTCCCTGGGCAGCACATTCCAATGGCCAATCTCTCTTTCTGGGAAGAACTTCTTCCTAACACCCAGCCTAAACCTCCCCTGGTGCAGCTTGAGACTGTGTCCTCTTGTTCTGGTGGTCATTAAGTTAAAAGAAAGTATTAACATTAGATGTAGCATGAGTTCTTGCCCACATACAAAGTCACTGCTGTGACAGCACTTGGTAGTACAGAGCTTTGTAGTACGCTCTTCAACACAGTGCTGAGGAAGGAGTTTAAGGACTACAGGACTTCAAATCAAAACAATAAAAACGCATTTGCAAGGCCACTGTGGAACTGCTCTGCAACAATTCCTCTTCTCAACACGCTGGCTCTGTTTTAAAGTTCATATAGTCAAGGTTGAAAGGAAACTCTATTTTGCATCTTAAACAGAGAAATGGAAAATGTTCCATAGGCTGTTTTTTTCATGCTTTATTTGAAGACTATCATAAAGTGAGATTTTTCACATTGCAAACACTCTAAACTGAAAGCCTTTTAAGGCTGCTGGCAGTCATCACAAGAGGTTTTTCAGATGTCAGTTATTTTGGTCGGAATTGAAAGTATCAGAACTAGCCTGCATGAGGAATAGTGTGGCCAGCAGGAGCAGGGAAGTCATTGTGCCCCTGTACTCTGCACTGCTTAGGCCACACCTTGAGTCCTGTGTCCAGTTCTGGGCCCCTCAGTTTAGGAAAGATGTTGAGACTCTTGAACATGTCCAGAGAAGGGTAACGAGGCTGGGGAGAGGCCTCAAGCACAGCCCTGTGAGGAGAGGCTGAGGGAGCTGGGGTTGCTTAGCCTGGAGAAGAGGAGGCTCAGGGGAGACCTTCTTGCTCTCTACAACTACCTGAAGGGAGGTTGTAGCCAGGAGAGGGTTGACCTCTTCTCCCAGGCAACCAGCACCACAACAAGAGGACACAGTCTCAAGCTGCACCAGGGGAAGTTTAGGCTGGAGGTGAGGAGAAAGTTCTTCCCAGAGAGAGTTGTTAGCCATTGGAATGTGCTGTCCAGGGAGGTGGTAGAGCCACCATCCTGGAGGTGTTCAAGAGGGGATTGGACGTGGCACTTGGTGAAATGGTCTAGTAGTCATGAGGTGTTGGGTGACAGGTTGGACTTGATGATCTCCGAGGTCTCTTCCAACCTTATTGATTCTATGATTCCATAAAAAGCCCACCACCATTTGGAGAACAATGTGAAGAGTTGCCCCTAACTGAGCAGTGCCTCCCTGAGAAACAACTAATAATTGTGTTTATATGGATTCTGTCAGCACATTTTCCTTGGCCTTAGAAACAAAACCCCAAAACCATTAGATTTGAAGGATTGTTTGATTTCTGTCAAATGAGCACGTTAGTGGATTTCAAAGCACATTCGATATGGTAGTACTTAGGGGCTGAAACATGGAGCTGTAAACTACAGAATGAGTAATCAACCCTGTGCATCAATATCTGCTTGCTATATTAGTATTTGCTTGATCCATATAAACACAATAAAAGGATGAAAACCGAATCACAGCTTCATGGGGAACGCCTCCATAAAGCAGAGTGTTCTGCACATGCCTGACATAGCCTCATGTATTAGCAAGACTCACTTCAATGTTTCTTGAGGAACAGCAATTTGCATAATTGGGGCTGAGGAGGCTGTTGGGAAGGGGCTGAATCACAGAATCATTATGGCTGGGGGAAAAAAATCTCTAAGATCATCAAGTCCAAACACCAACCCAACACCACCATGCCCACAATAGGCACAGAAAGATTTTTTCAGTCAGGATAGTTCTTGAGGTAAACTGATCTCTCCTTGATGGATGAATCAGAGTTTTGGACTTTAAATCCAACAGAATAAGCTAATCCACTGGGGCTTTTAATTATAAGAAAGGGAAATAGAGGAGCCTTATAGTAGCCTTCCAGTATCTGAAGGGGGCCTACCAGAAAGCTGGGGAGGGGCTTTCTGCAAGGGCTTGTTGTAATAGGACAAGGGCCAATGGCTTTGGAAAAGGGTAGATTTAGCCTGGATATTAGGAGGAAATTCCTTACAGTGAGGGTGGTGAGACACTGGAACAGGTTGCTCAGTTTGGTTATGCATGCCCTCTCCCTGTTGGGGTTCAAGGTCAGGTTGGATGGGGCCTTGAGCCACCTGGTCTAGTGGGATGTGTCCCTACCCATGGCAGAGGGGTTAGAACTAGATGAACTTTAAAGTCCTTTCCAACCCAAAGCACTCTATGATTCTGTGATAGCTGTAGAGCTAAATATCATAGTATCAGTCAGGGTTGGAAGGGACCACAAGGATCAGCTAGTTCCAACCCCCTGCCATGGGCAGGGACACCCCACACTAGATCAGGCTGGCCAGAGCCTCATCCAGCCTGGTCTTAAACACCTCCAGGGATGGGGCCTCAACCACCTCCCTGGACAACCCATTGCAGGGCTTCACCACTCCCATGGTGAAGAACTTCTTCCTCATGTCCAGCCTGAATCTTCCCACATCCATCTTCATTCCATTCCCCCTAGTCCTATCACTACCTGAGATCCTGAGAAGTCCCTCCCCAGCTTTCTTGTAGCCCCCTTCAGATACTGGAAGGCCACAATGAGGTCACCTCGGAGCCTTCTCTTCTCCAGACTGAACAGCCCCAACCCCTTCAGTCTGTCCTGTGCTCATCCTCGTGGCCCTTCTCTGGACACCTTCCAGCACCTCCAGATCCCTCTTGTAATAGGGGTTCCAGAGTTGGATGCAATACTCCAGGTGGGGGTCTCACCAGAGCCGAGCAGAGGGGGAGAATCCCCTCCCTTGACCTGCTGGCCACACTTCTCCTGATGCAAAATCAATGTAACTAGGCAGATGGAAAGGCAGAGGCAGCTTGCACTTGTTGCAACTTAGATCTCATGAAACCATGTAATGGAATAAGAACCTTAGCAAAGAATTAAAACAAAGATGGAGGACTTTAATTGAAAACTTGATCAATTAGCACAGAGGCCATGAGGAGGAGGCAGCAGAGTATGAAATGTGATTAAGCAGAATCATACGTCCTGCTTCATTTTCAGTGAGGTCACCAAACCGATGACCTTGAAAGAGAAGATGTTAGAAGAGTGTAAAATAGTAGTTATCTCAAATGGTGGTTAAAATAGAGAACTGATAATAAATACTGTACAGCAAGGAAGCCTTAAATTAAAAGCACACACATATGTATTATATATTCAGGATAGAGAGATGGGTAGTCATAAATTGCAGTAATTGACATGCAATCCAAATTTATTACAGTGGACCTAGGCAGAGGGAGTGCTAGGAAGTGCTCTAACTTCACAAATTTGACAATGGGGGAAGATCTCACTCTAGCTGACTGACTACTCAGGTTAATTTTTGACAGCTGGCATGACTCTACTGCATTAGATAACCCTTGTGAAGTAAAGTAGATTAAATCCTAAAGCTACACCCAGCATCTGCAGCAACACAGCACTGACTCTTTTGAGTTTTACCCCACAATGAAATCACCAAAAGACAGTCCATCACCCACGTGACACTGCTACAAATATACAAAGAGGCCCTTCTTTTGACAAGTGAGGTAACAGATCAACTTGACAGCCTCTGTTGAAAACAATGATGTGATTGATCCTGTTACAAAGAGGTTTGGCACCACCTTGCTCTTACAGATCCACAGAATGGTAGGGGTTTGAAGGGACCTCTGGAGATCAAGTCCAACCCACCTGACAAGGCAGGATCACTCAGGGCAGGTCACAGAGGAAAGTGTCCAGGCAGGAGACTCCACAACTTCTTTGGGCAGCCTGCTCCAGGGCTATAGCACCCTCACAGCAAAGATTTTCCCCATGCTGAAGTGGAACTAACTGCATTCCAGTTGGTGTCCACTAGTATCAGGTGATAGGATGAGAGGAAATGGCCTGAAATTGTGCCAGGGGAGGTTTAGGTTGGAGATTAGGAAAACATTATTTCCTGAAACAGTGGTCAGGCTGCACAGGGAAGTGGGCAAGTCAGTGTTCCTGGAGGCATTCAAGAAATGTGTGGCCATGGCAATTTGGGACATGGTTTAATGGCCATGATGGTGTTAGGCTGATGGTTGGACTCAATGACCATAGAGGCCTTTTCCAACAGAAACAATTATGTAATTCTATGAAAACTTCAGCGATTTTTTTCCCACACCCTTGCATTCTGCCTTTGCTGGAGCAGAATTGAAGGCATTTAAAACAAAGGCTAAAGGCAAAAGCCTGCGTGCTGCAGCCTGTCCTGCCTAAGACTCTAGACAAAGGACATGGCAGAGTTTATCATGTTCTGACATTTGCTACTGTGAATTGACAGACTGGGTTGCACCTGTCATGCTCAGAATGCAGGTGGGAGTTTTCCTTTCCTCTTGCCAATATGAGGTTCTGGCAATCCACGTACACGTGGCCAAATCATCACTGGAGGTTCCAGTTGCACCTGCATCACTTAGGATCTTGGCTCCAGATCACATCTGCTAGAAAGACACAAGAGTTTAATGTGGCTCTCACAGAATTACAGAATGGTAGGGGTTGGAAGGGACCTCTGAAGATCACTGAGTCCAGTCCCTCTGCCAGAGCAGGATGACTGAGACATGCCTGAGGCTGGGCTTACCTGATTGGTCATGCAGTAGAACTGACATTATTTATTTATTTATTTATTTATTTATTTACATTAAAAGGTCACAATCACATTCACTTGATTTTCTTAATTTTGTGATTTAACTATTTATCAGGGCTTACATGAACTGATGTAAAATTAGGGTAATTCCAGCTAGGACACCATTGCTACATTGACAGTTAACAGCCAGTCTGACATGGAGCAGAACCAGAGTTCTCTTTTCATCTCTCTTCACTAGTGGCCAGGGATTGGATGAGGAGCAATGGACACAAACAAACACAGGAAGTTCCACCTCAACATGAGGAAACAGTTCTTTGCTGTAAGGGTGCTGGAGCCCTGGAACAGGCTGGCCAGAGAAGTTATGGATTTTCTTTCTCTAGAGACTTTCCAAACCTACCTGGACATGTTCCTGTGTGGCCTCGCCTAGGTGAGGGGTTGGACATGATGACCTCAGAGGTCCCTTCCAACCTCTACCATAGAATCACAGAATCATAGAATCACAGAATCATGGAATCACAGAATCACAGAACAGTCTTGGTTGAAAAAGACCTCCAAGGTCATCAGTTCCAACTGTCAAACACCACCATGGCCCTTAAACCATGTCCTGAAGCGACAGTGATTCCACCACCACCTGGGTAAACAGTTCCAGTGCCTGACCACTCCCCAGCACCAACAAGCACAGCCACTCCTTTCCTTCTTGCCTCTAGCTAAATGTCCAAGAGTATTTCTTGGGCCATGGTGCAGAGTTATCACTTGATGGCAGGATAAGAAATCCTGGGTTTGTGGATCGGTTACGAGGCAGCTCCCAGTCCGGACAAGAGCTCCCAGTCCAGGGCTTGTGTTCTGAGCTAGTCTTACACACTGTGCTGGTGAATTAAATGAAGGCTGTGCCCAGCTGTGCTTGTGCAGTGTCAAAATTAGCACATTTTTGCCTAAAGTTGGAAATTTCTTTGACTGAGATTAAATGAAACTATCAAGGGCAAATTTTTCCTATGCAAGAAATACAGACTGAAACCAGCCATTACCTTTAATGGGAGCTGAGCAATTCGAGCTTCCTACTTACTCCCTTAATGTTGTTTGAGAAAAATCTCTTTTTGTCTACATTTCATCAAATTTTCAATAGTAGATTCCCTACATACATATTAGAAACTCATATTAAAGATAGAAACTCTCAAGTTAGTTGCCAAGAGCCTTGATAATTATTGGATGACTTTTCCATTTTTAGACTCAGAAATTCCATTCTATCATTACTGGCTCTTTTTGGTTTAGTTACTTTTTCTTAGAGGCCATCTGGTAGAGTGTTGTGCACTCTACCCTGGTGAGACCAACCACATCTGGAGTGTTGTGTCCAGTTCTGGGCTTCCCAGATTAACAGAGAAAGGGAAATACTGGAAAGAGTCCAACAGATGCTATGAGGATGATAAAGGGACTTGAACAGCTCTCTTAATTAGGAAGACTGAGAGAACTGGGGGTGCTATGCCTGGAGAAGGCTGAGAGGGGATCTGATCAATGTTTAGAAATACCTTAAGGGTGGATGTCAAGAGGAAGGAGACAGTTTCCTTTTAATGGTGTCCTGTGAATAGAGCAAGGGACAACAGACACAAACTTAACACAGAAAGTTCCACCTCAACATGAAGAAGAATAAGATAGGATAGGATAGGATAGGATAGGATAGGATAGGATAGGATAGGATAGGATAGGATAGGATAGGATAGGATAGGATAGGATAGGATAATAGAGTAGAATAGAATAGAATAGAATAGAATAGAATAGAATAGAATAGGACAGGATAGAATAGAATAGAATAGAATAGAATAGAATAGAATAGAATAGAACCAGAATAGAATAGAATAGAATAGAATAGAACAGGATAGAATAGAATAGAATAGAATAGAATAGAATAGACCAGAATAGAATAGAATAGAATAGAATAGAATAGAACAGGATAGAATAGAATAGAATAGAATAGAATAGAATAGAATAGAATAGAATAGAATAGGATAGAATAGAACAGGATAGAATAGAATAGAATAGAATAGAATAGAATAGAATAGAATAGACCAGGATAGAATAAAATAGAATAGAATAGAATAGAATAGAATAGAATAGAATAGAATAGAATAGAATAGAATAGACCAGACCAGACCAGACCAGGAACTTCTCTGTGAGGGTGCTGAAGCACTGGAATAGGCAGCCCAGGGAGGTTGTAGAGTCTCCTTCTCTGGAGACATTTAAGACCCAGCTGGATGTATTCCTGTGTGGCCCACACTAAGTGATCCTGCTATGGCAGGGGTGTTTGACTCAATGATCTCCAAAGGTCCCCTCCAATCCATGCCATTCTTGTATTCTGTGGTTACTGGCTGGAGGGCCGAGTCCAGAGAGTAATGGTGAATGGCGCCACATCCAGCTGGCGGCCTGTCACTAGTGGTGTGCCCCAGGGATCAGTACTGGGCCCCATGCTCTTCAACATCTTTATTGATGATCTGGATGAGGGCATTGAGTCCATCATCAGTAAATTTGCAGATGACACCAAGCTGGGGGCAGCAGTTGATTTGCTGGAGGGCAGAGAGGCTTTGCAGAGGGACCTCGACAGGCTGGACACATGGGCAGAGTCCAATGGCATGAGATTTAACACATCCAAGTGCCGGGTTCTGCACATTGGCCACAACAACCCCAGGCAGTGCTACAGGCTGGGGTCAGAGTGGCTGGAGAGTGGCCAGGCAGAGAGGGACCTGGGGGTACTGGTTGATTGTAGGCTGAACATGAGCCTGCAGTGTGCCCAGGCAGCCAAGAAGGCCAATGGCATCCTGGCCTGCATCAGGAACAGTGTGGCCAGCAGGAGCAGGGAGGTCATTCTGCCCCTGTACACTGCACTGGTTAGGCCACACCTTGAGTCCTGTGTCCAGTTCTGGGCCCCACAGTTTAGGAAGGATGTTGACTTGCTGGAATGTGTCCAGAGAAGGGCAACAAAGCTGGTGAGGGGTTTGGAACACAAGCCCTATGAGGAAAGGCTGAGGGAGCTGGGGTTGCTTAGCCTGGAGAAGAGGAGACTGAGGGGTGACCTTATTGCTCTCTACAACTACCTGAAGGGAGGTTGTAGCCAGGCAGAGGTTGGCCTCTTCTCCCAGGCAGCCAGCACCAGAACAAGAGGACACAGTCTCAGGCTGCGCCAGGGCAGGTTTAGGCTGGATGTTAGGAAGAAGTTCTACACAGAGAGAGTGATTGCCCATTGGAATTGGCTACCCGTGGAGGTGGTGGAGTCACCTTCACTGGAGGTGTTCAAGAGAAGACTTGATGGGGTGCTTGGCTGTATGGTCTAGTTGTTGGGTGGGTTGGATTGTTTGATGGGTTGGACGCGATGATCTTGAAGGTCTCTTCCAACCTGGTGTATTGTATTGTATTGTATTGTATTGTATTGTATTGGTTATTTATTGAAGCTAACAATGCTTTTTCCTGTGCACTTTCTTGTGGCAATAGATGATGCAGATTAGCACCACTCCTACTGTGTCACATGATAAGGCATCTAATTTAACATGTGCTACCTGCATTGGAACTGGCTGCCCAGGGAGGTGGGGGAATCACCATCCCTGGAGGTGTTACACAGACATGTGGACATGGCCCTTTGAGACACGGTGGTGTTAGGTTGAAGGTTGGACCTGATGATTGATCTTGGAGGCCTTTTGCGGCCCAAACAATTCTGTGCTTCTGTGATTCCGCTTCTCTTCTGTTTGCATGTAACCACTGGGACAGATATATCTTTCCCCCTAGTGACTGATTTTCTGTTGATGAAAGTTTATTGGAAATCTTCAGGCTCCAGAGGCTGTTCAGCTGATGGCTCTGAGTCATGGAGATGGATTCAAAAATACATTCTTTCAATTTGCAAAAGAGGCACTGAGCAGCAGGTCTCCTTTTAAAAAGACAGAGTCAAAATGAGACACAAACTTAAGAGTGGTTGATGATGAGAAATAATTCCATCTGAGACTTTGCATATGATTGACAAAGTCTGTGCTTTGATCAGATTAAAAAAAACCATCTCCAGAGATAATCACTCATAATGAATCATTTATTATGTATATCTCTTAATTCTAGAGGGGTTCAGGATGAGTGAGCATGAAAGCCGGGGACAGAGCTTTACGCATCCCATAAACACTCCTTGTGGATATTTATATGTGTCCTCGAGCATAGCTGCATGAAATACAGGCATCAAGGACACTCACTGCCTTTCCCCAAAGACATTAGCTGTGGGAAAAGTGGTGGCTCTCCAAGGTTTAAATCCTGCCATGGAACAGAAACTGAGGTGGGCAAGAACAGGGGAAACAATGGCAGCATAGAATAGAATAGACCAGGTTGGAAGAGACCTTCAAGATCATCACGTCCAACCTATCATCCAACACCATCTAATCAACCAAACCAAGCACCCTATCAAGTCTCCTCCTGAACACCTCCAATGATGGTGCCTGCACCACCGCCCTGGACAGCCCATTCCAATGGGCAATCACTTTCTTTGCGTAGAATTTCTTCCTAGCATCCAGTCTGAACCTCCCCTGGCACAGCTGGAGACTGTGTCCTCTTGTTCTGGTGCTGGTTGCATGGGAGAAGAGACCAGCCCCCGCCTGTCTACAACCTCCCTTCAGGTAGTTGTAGAGAGCAATAAGATCTCCCCTGAGCCTCCTCTTCTCCAGGCTAAGCAACCCCAGCTCCCTCAGCCTCTCCTCACAGGGCTGTGTTCCAAACCCCTGCCCAACTTTGTTGCCCTTCTCTGGACACCTTCCAGCAAGTCAACCTCCTTCCTAAACTGATATAATAGAATAAAATTAACCAGGTTTGAAAAGACCTTCAAGATCATTGAGTCCAACCTATCACTCAACACCATCTAATCAACTACACCATGGCACCAAGCCCCCCATCCAATCTCTTCCTAAACACCTCCAGGGATGGTGACTCCACCACCTTCCTGGGCAGCACATTCCAATGGCCAACCACTCTTTCTACGAAGAACTTCTTCCTAACATCCAGCTGAAACAATTCTATGATTCTAGGTGGGAACAGCCTCGGAGGTTTTCAGAGTCTACCACAAAAGATCTGAGACCCTGCAATTGAGAGCACTTATGCAAAAGCCAAAATGCCTTCACACAGACACAAGTATTGCCACTGGAGATTTGCATACAATTATTTAGATGCAGAAACTATATCCTTTCCCTAAAAATAACTCTTGACATTCTTATCTTTGGGGACTTTTCACCTTGTGGATGTAATTCCTTAATTAATTGCTTCATCTTCTGCCTACAATCCTGCAAACCTCTTGGCAGCTCTGTTATAATACAGTTACATATTCATGTGATCCAAGCTTTGCCTCAGTCAAATGTGGTTTGTATTTTCTATCAAGAACAATATGGATTATGATAACAGCTCTTTTATTTTTGAAGTACTAGCTTGTCTCCACACCTGGGCAGCAGTAGGAAGCTGGCTAAAAGAACTCCAAACATAGCTAACAGTTTGGCTGAAGCTTTAAACAAAGACATTTAAATGTAGATGTTCAGGGACAGGGTTTAGTGGTGACCTTGCTGTGTTGGGTTAACAGTTGGGCTTGATGATCTCGTTAGCAGCTAAGAAGCTGATCTCCTAGGTCTTCTAGAATTACAGCTGCAAAATAAGTTTGGGTGCATATCCATTTAGCTGTGATTGATTTATTCATCTCTTTTTAAATAGGCCTCTCCAGTGGTCATCAGACCACATGGGTATGCAGATGCAGGTGTGGATGCACACATCAAATATAAAGACAAACCCAAGAGGTGAATAAGAAGCTTTTCAGGATAGGATAGGATAGGATAGATAGGATAGGATAGGATAGGATAGGATAGGATAGGATAGGATAGGATAGGATAGGATAAAGTGGAATGGAATGGAATGGAATGGAATGGAATGGAATGGAATGGAATGGAATGGAATGGAATGGAATGGAATGGAATGGAATGGAATGGAATAGAGAGAAGAAAGAGAAGAGAAGAGAAGAGAAGAGAAGAGAAGAGAAGAGAAGAGAAGAGAAGAGAAGAGAAGAGAAGAGAAGAGAAGAGAAGAGAAGAGAAGAGAAGAGAAGAGAAGAGAAGAGAAGAAGAGAAGAGAAGAGAAGAGAAGAGAAGAGAAGAGAAGAGAAGAGAAGAGAAGAGAAGAGAAGAGAAGAGAAGAGAAGAGAAGAGAAGAGAAGAGAAGAGAAGAGAAGAGAGAGAAGAGAGAATTAACCAGGTTGGAAGAGACCTTAGGTTCAAGTCTCAAATTGGGAAAGGTAGGATATGAAAGAGTTTCAAGATGACCAAATGAGACATTTCAGGAGCAACAGGTAATCACAGAATCATAGAATTCTGGGGGTTGGAAGGGACATCTGAAGATCATCAAGTCCAGCCCCTCTGTCAAAGCAGGATCTCCTAGGCATCAAGGTGGTTCTGGAATGTCTCCAGAGATAGAGACCCCACCACCTCTCTGGGCAACCTGTCCAAGCGCTCCAGCACCCCCACAGCAAAGAAGCTTTTTCTTCCTGTTGAGGTGGAACTTTCTGTGTTGCGGTTTGCATCCATTGCTCCTCATCCTATCCCTGGGCACCACCAAAAAGAGACTGGCCCCTTCTTGACATCCATCTTTAAGGTATTTGTAAACATTGATTAGATCCCTTCTCAGCTTTCTCTTCTCCAGGCTAAACAGCCCCAGGTCTCCAAGCCTTTTCTCATCAGGCCTTTCATCATCTGACAGATGTTCCAGTCCTTTCATCATCCTCATAGCCTCTGTTGGACTTTCTTCAGTAGTTCCCTCTCTCTTTTGATGTTGGGAGCCCAAAACTGGACACAATCCTCTAGAAGAGGCCTCACTAGGGCAGAGGAGAAGGGCAGGAGAATCATAGAATCATAGAATCAGTCAGGGTTGGAAGGGACCACAAGGATCATCTAGTTCCAACCCCCCTGCCATGGGGGGTTAGAACTACACTAGATCAGGCTGGACAGAGCCTCGTCCAGCCTGGTCTTAAACACCTCCAGGGACGGGGCCTCAACCACCTCCCTGGATAACCCATTCCATGGCTTCACCACTCTCATGGTGAAGAACTTCTTCCTCACCCTCCCTCAACCTACTGGACACACCATTAATGCACCCCAGGATGCCTTTGGCCCTTTTGGCTAGAAGGGCACATTAGTCTCTTACAATTTAACACCATTTTCTTCCACATGTCTCTCCCTATTAATCCAGCTGGACATATCACCTTCAAACCTGTGATGTCTAGATGCTGGATGATTTTTAAGCAAATATAATTTTTTTCTCCCACATCTTTTCTTCTTCTTTCTTCTCCTTCTTAGGCTTAAGAGCTGGGAAAATGTGCTGCTTGTTTGAAAGCTAAATCAAAGGAACAAGCACAAGTGACAGATCTTCCTGAAGCTGATATTCTAATGACTTGCTAAAATTAATTTTGCAACTGACATACCAGAGCCTCCTGTTTTGTACCCTGAGATTAGACATTTCACTATTACAACAGAAGTTCTTACAAAAGATGATGCTTGCAGGGAGAGATGAACACATCTTGGGCAACTCTGGCAGCCAGTGTAATTTGGCTGCTACGAAAACGAGTGTGAATGTCACAGGATTTGGCTCCACTCCTGGCTTGTTTTGTGAACTTGCCCAAAAGTCATCACTCAACCCTAGTCATCTTACTTTATTTCCTCAGTGGTGCCAGGGGAGGGATTGTCCAGATATGCCTTTGCAAGCTGCCTAGTACAGTAGATCCCCATTACAGATAAGAAGGGGAGGAAAAAAATATCAACTCTTCTGTAGGGTTTTGAACATAGGGCAGAAATCTTGAAGTTCATTCCATATTCAGTGGAGAACCAATGGATAACAGAGCACTGGGGAAATAAACTTACAGTTGCTTGTGTTTCTAAATAGCCAAGTGGCTGCATTCTATCACCTTGGGCTGCTTTCAGGCTGGATGGGCTGTATTTCCAGGTAATGAGGTGCAATTTCTTCAAAGCTGCTATAATTCCTGCTGCATATGATGAAATGCTGCAATGCTTTCTCATTTTCTTGTTTGTGTTTTGAAAAGAAGAAGAAGGAATAATAAAAAGGCAACCCACATCTATTAGAAGAACAGTAAGAGGGAGTTGATTGGAAAGACAGTGGGGACTACCAGACGCTTCAGAAAGAAAAACATCTGAGACCCTAAAATGTGTTCCTGCCTGCAGTTTGCCAAAAGAAGCAATTTTGTGGCGTTCCACAGAGTCCAAACATCAACCTAACACCACCATGGCCATTAAACCATGTCCCAGAGTGCAAAGAGCACCTCCAGTGAGGGTGACTCTCCCACTTCCCTGGGCAGCCTTGCAGCAAAGAAATTTTTCAGCATATCCAACCTAAACAGCCCGTGGCACAATTTCAGGCCATTTTCCCTCATTCCAACACACCTGATAGTAGGAAGAAGAGGCTGACCCCCACCTCACTCCAACCTCTTTTCAGGAAGCTGTGCAGAGCAATAAGCTCTCCCCTCAGCCTCCTCTTCTCAAGACTAAACAAGCCCAGGTCCTTCAGCTGCTCCTCCTGAGACCTGTTCTCCAGACCCTTCACCAGCTTTGTTGCCCTTCTAATTTAATTTAGTGCATTCTCTTCATTAGGGAAAATTTTGTGGGAGTTAAACTTCAATGCATTTCTTTTTGTCTGTATTGACAGTGTGGATGGGGCTTGGGAATTGTTTGTGTGTTTGCCACGTTATTTCTTATTAATTGGATTATAAATGGTCACAGAGCCATTTCAGTCTCCAGAGTCTGTGATTTAACCATGTTCTGAAAGTTATCCAGAGGGGAGCAGTACTGACAAGGATGCCACCATCTCCTTGCACAGTGTAATTAAACTTTACCTGCTTCCCAATGAATTAATTTACAAGGTCTTCCTATAATTTAAATTAAACATGAAAATTACCCCTTCATTCACTTATTCTCAACAGCCTGGATCAGTGTTGTTTAGGAAATCAAATGTCAGCTTTTTGCCTCTGACAGCTGACCCTAAAACTACCTTTAGACATAGAATCATACAATGTATTGAGTTGGAAGGGACCCTCAAAGTCATAGAATCATAGAATCAACAAGGTTGGAAAAGACTAAGTCATCTTGTCCTACGCCCCTGCAGTAAGAAGGGACATCTCCAACTAGATCAGGTTGCTCAGACACTTTGAACATCTCCAGGGATGGGGCCGTCACCATCTCTCGATGCAACCTGTGTTAGTGTTTCTCTACTCTCATTCTAAAGAACTTCCTCCTAATGTCCACAGAATCATAAAATCATGGAATCAATAAGGTTGGAAAAGATTCAGAGATCATCAAGTCCAACCTGTCACCCAGCACCTCATGACTAACTAAACCATGGCTCCAAGTGCCACGTCCAATTCCCTCTTGAACACCTCCAGGGATGGTGACTCCACCACCTCCCTGGGCAGCACATTCCAATGGCAAACAACTCTTTCTGGGAAGAACTTTCTCCTCACCTCAAACTAAACTTCCCCTGATGCAGCTTGAGACTGTGTCCTCTTGTTCTGATGCTGGTTGCCTGGGAGAAGAGACCAACCCCCACCTGTCTACAACCTCCCTTCAGGTAGCTGTAGAGAGCAATAAGGTCTCCCCTGAGCCTCCTCTTCTCCAGGCTAAGCAACCCCAGCTCCCTCAGCCTCTCCTCATAGGGCTGTGCTCAAGGCCTCTCCCCAGCCTTGTTGCCCTTCTCTGGACACGTTCAAGTGTCTCAATGTCTAAGCTAAATCCACCCTGCTTCCCTTGCTTTCTCTTTCTTCTACCAAAATTATTATACTTTGCATAATTTGCTAGTGCTTCATAGCTAATAGGTCACTTCTCAATATTGGACATAATCCTACTGGAGACTTTTAAAGTCAGGATTGATGGGGCAGGAGAATCTCCTCTGACGTGTTGCACACAGTTCTTAATGCACCTTGGGTTACCATTTGCCTTCTTGGCCACAAGGGCACATTGCTGTCCCGTTGATAACTTATTGGCCACCAGGGCTCCAAGGTCCTTCTCTATGGAGGTGCCTTCCAGCAGGTCAGCCCCTAACCTTTACTTGTGCATGGCATTATCAGGAGAGTGGCAGAAGCTGAACCATACACAGTCACTCATTTATATTCAGGGGATGTATTTAGTTCACCAACATTTATTCCTTATTCCTAAGTCACTAAATACAGCCACATGCTTCATGTTACATTGCAGATCACACAGCACCACGACAAAACCTGCTCAACCCCCCTGCATCCATCCCTCACCTGCTAAACTCACTTGAGGTGATTCTTTGCTCTGTCAACCCTGCCCATTACATCTGTCTGAACCTGAAGTTTCCTCAGCCCCTCAGGAATAGCAGATGTGTCTGCAGTGCTAATATGTCACACAGTACATCCAGATGTAAGTGAACACCAGCCTGACATGTTCCTACAGTCTCCAAATCTCCTTGTAAAAAGTGATTTTATCACCTTGTGAGGCCATTTCAAAGCACTGCTGAAAATTAAAGCATGTTGGCAACTGAGCTGAAATTGTCCTCAGCAATGCAGAATCATAGAATGACAGACTGGTAGAGATGGTAAGGGACCTCTGGAGATAATTGAGTCCATACCCCCTTGACAAGGCTGGTTCACCTAGAAAAGATCACAGAGGAACATGTCCAGGTGGGTTTTGAACATCTCCTGAGAAGGAAACTCCAGCACCTCTCTGGGCAGCCTGTTCCAGTGCTCCAGCACCCTTAAATTAAAGAAGTTCCTCCTCCTGTTTAGATGGAACTTCTTATGTTCATATTTGTGCACATTGCCCCTTGTCCTGTTGCTGGCTACCACTGAAAAAAAGACTGGTCCCATCCTCCTGACACCCACCCTGTAAGTATTGATAAGGATTTACACTTGTATTTTATGAGGTGCTCCCTCAGTCTACTCTTTTCCAGAATACAAAGCTCCCATTCTCTCAGTCTTTCCTCATATGAGAGATGCTCCAGTCTCCTCATCATCTTCCTAGCCCTAATGTACTCTGATTTTAGAAGGAAAACAACTTGAGAAAGAGAACCAACCTGAGAACATTATACTTCATTAAATGAGGGTATTTTGGCCAATTCACTTTTATAAGTCCTAGTTCAAGACTTTATTGTCCTGTACCATTTAAGTAAGCACACTCCAGTGGGACAAAGACACAAATACAGAACCTAATCCATTGTTATTCCAAACCCATGGAAAGGCTAAACAAAATTTTTCAAAGGTTATTTGTTTATACAAGGTCTGCCCTGGGAGGCCTCATCTGGAGTATTGTGTCCAGTTCATCTGGAGTGTTGTGTCCAGTTCATCTGGAGTATTGTGTCCAGTTTATCTGGAGTATGGTGCCCAGTTCATCTGGAGTATTGTGCCCAGTTCATCTGGAGTGTTGTGTCCAGTTCATCTGGAGTATTGTGCCCAGTTCATCTGGAGTGTTGTGTCCAGTTCATCTGGAGTATTGTGTCCAGTTTATCTGGAGTATGGTGCCCAGTTCATCTGGAGTATTGTGTCCAGTTCATCTGGAGTATTGTGTCCATTTCATCTGGAGTATTGTGCCCAGTTCATCTGGAGTGTTGTGTCCAGTTCATCTGGAGTATTGTGCCCAGTTCATCTGGAGTGTTGTGTCCAGTTCATCTGGAGTTTATTGTGCCCAGTTTATCTGGAGTATTGTGCCCAGTTCATCTGGAGTATTGTGCCCAGTTCATCTGGAGTGTTGTGTCCAGTTCATCTGGAGTATTGTGCCCAGTTCATCTGGAGTGTTGTGTCCAGTTCATCTGGAGTATTGTGCCCAGTTCATCTGGAGTGTTGTGTCCAGTTCATCTGGAGTATTGTGCCCAGTTCATCTGGAGTGTTGTGTCCAGTTCATCTGGAGTATTGTGTCCAGTTCATCTGGAGTGTTGTGTCCAGTTCATCTGGAGTATTGTGTCCAGTTCATCTGGAGTATTGTGTCCATTTCATCTGGAGTATTGTGTCCATTTCATCTGGAGTATTGTGTCCATTTCATCTGGAGTATTGTGCCCAGTTCATCTGGAGTGTTGTGTCCATTTCATCTGGAGTGTTGTGCCCAGTTCATCTGGAGTATTGTGTCCAGTTCATCTGGAGTGTTGTGCCCAGTTCATCTGGAGTGTTGTGTCCAGTTCATCTGGAGTGTTGTGTCCAGTTCATCTGGAGTATTGTGCCCAGTTCTGGGCTCCCCAGTTCAAGAGGGACTGGGATATACTGGAGAGTGTCCAACGGAGGCTACAAGGATGATGAAGGGACTGGAACATCTGTGTGATGAGGACAGGCTGAGAGACCTGACTTTGTTTAGCCTGGAGAAGAGAAAGCTGAGATTTTATTGATGTTTAGAAATACCTTAAGTGTGAGTGTCAAGAACATGGGACCAGTCTCTTTTCATCTCTTCTCACTGGTGTTCAGTGATAGGACAAGGAACAACAGACACAAACTGGAACACCTCAACAGGAAGAAAAACTTGTTTGCTGTGAGGGTGCTGGAGCACTGGGACAGGCTGCCCAGGGGGTGGTGGAGTCTCCATCTCTGGAGATTTTCAAGTCCCACTTGGATGTGTTCCTGTGTGACCTGCCCTAGGTGATCCTGCTTTAGCAATGGCATTGGACTCGACAGTCTCCAGAGGTCTTTTCCAGCCCCTAACAGTCTGTGATTCTATGATCATGATTCTTCACGAGCTGAAGGTCTCATTTTCCAGTCTACTGTGGCATCTGTGTATCCATGTGATGATAACTCTGCACTGGCAGGAAAAGCTAGAGAGAAACAAGGCAACAGCCCTCGAAAGCAGAAGTGATGGGTTCATGCCAAGATTTGCAACCAGTCTGCTGGGAGATCTTGCATACATCACTTGGTTATTCTGGGAATCTTCCCAAACACCCCTCCCTAGGTACCTGGTAAGGCTATAAAACTCTCCTTACTATCTACTCACACAGTGTTAACCAGAACTGAATTCTTGTTTCAGTTTGTGCCTTCGCTTCTTATTTTAAACACTATTACTCTAAACATCAATATTTAATATATCTTAATGTATTAAACAATCCCAGCATCACTGGTGTGGCTGGGTAAAACCTACCCCTGACTCAGCAAAGGGAAAAATCCATCTGCAGAGCCTAGAATCAGCACCTGCCTGGGTTTGTATGAACAATGTGTAATAGATGTAACTGCATATGAAATGTTACAATGGCAATAAACACACATAAATCTGCTAAACCGATGAGCATTCAGTCAGACCTGATTAATGGTGCCCTCAACAGCAGCAACAAGCTGCATTTGCATCATTAGAAGAGAAAAGAAACAGTTTTAAAGGCCATGAAGCAGCACAGAGATCAATTTCTCTTCCAAGCCCTTGAGAAGTATTTCCAGTGTGATTCTGCCCATCATTACAAGAGCAATGAATGGCAGCTAGCGCTCCAGGAGGTACAAAGTCCCATCATCTACACCACCACAGAAAGGAGAGGAATATAGTAGGGGAGGATAGGATGAGGGGCACTGGTTTTCAACTAGAGCAGGGCAGTTTTAGTTTGGACGTTAGAAGGAAGTTCTTCATCATGAGAGGGGTGAAATGCTGGAACAAGATGCCCAGAGATGTGGAGGCCCTATCCCTGGAGGCATTCAGGGTCAGACTTGATGGGGCCTTGAGCACCTGATCTGGTTGGAGATGTCTCTGCTTATTGCAGGGGTACTGGCTAAGATGATCTTTGAGGGTCCCTTCCAAGTTGATGCATTCTATTATTCTATTATTATCTCTGCTCCATGGTAGTGAGGGTTCTATCCAGTACCTGAACAGAGACTTACAAAAGACAACCCCCTACACCTCACTACACCAAGCCTGGAGCACCCCAGCAATAAAGCACAGAGGTGCAGCTTTCTGTCTTCAAACAGACCCAGGCAGGACATCTCTGTAAGGTCTGAACTAGAGCTAACTTCTGTCCAGACAATGCAGGGGATCATAAACTCTGACCTACCAGTGTCCACTGATGCATACAAATATTTAAGAGGTGGGTGCCAGGATGATAGGGTGAGACTCAACTTAGTGGTCCCCAGTGACAGGACAACAAGAGGTAATAGTCATAAACTTGAACATAGGAAGTTCCATCTAAATAGGAAATGGAACTTCTTTGCAGTGAGTGGCAGAGCAGTGGAACAGGCTGCCCACAGAGGTTGTGGAATCTCCTTCTCTGGAGCCTTTCAAACCTGTCTGAATGCATTCCTGTGTGGCCTGCCTAGGTAATCCTGCTCTGGCAGGGGTATGATCTTTAGAGGTCCCTTTCAACCCCTGCCATTCTGTGATTCTGTGACTCTGGGAAAGCAAGGTGCTCATACCTGCAGTTAGGATGGCAATCAGATTCTGAGGTTTCCTGCAACCTGGCCTGGGCTCAGACAAGCAACTCTGCTAATCACACACAATTTCATGCTGCCAGAGTCATTGCAATTGGCTGAATTGCTTTTCAGAGTATTTAATAAATATTGTCTGTTGGCATCAACAAGATTGAAGAGCTGGAGATGTGAATTCAAGAGCCAAACATCCCTTTTGGCACCTCTGCTCTAATGATGCAACTGTGTCTCTGCCGGTCCCAGCCCAGGAAAAGGTAAATAAACAGATTATGTTCCATCTGATCCATAAACAGTGGGATCTTATTAAAACCCATCACATGCAACTTCAACCAGCAGTGCATTATGTCCTGCTATTCATCTGCATCCCGTTGGCCAAGACAATACAATCTGTCTTTGTGCAGTATTTCTGTTTCAAAGAATGTGTGGGAATGGAGTCTTCAGAGTTTTCTACTGGGAAGCCAAATAAATTCTGACAATTAGGCTACCCAGTTAATTACTAATCCTTTACAAAACTGCCCAGTGATCTGGTTCGTGGACACAGCTTAACAGAGATTCATTGAATTATAGAATGGGTTGGGTTGGAAGGGACTTTAAAGACCATCTGGTTCCAACCTCCTCTGCCATGGACAGGAACACCTTCCACTCAGATCAGGTTGCTCAAGGTCTTGTCCAACCTGGCCTTGAGCACCTCCAGGGAGGGGGCATCCACGACATCCCTGGGCAACCTGTTCCAGGGTCTCACCACCCTTACTGTAAGGGGGACATAGATGGGAGTGAAATGTGTCTGATTTTCCTACCCATGGTACTTTCAGAGACGTCAGATGTTTTTTATCCCCCTTTTCCTTCTGAAAAGCAGATAATAGGAAGATTCTAGGCACAAGCTTGACTAAGTTTCCATCCTAAGTACTGTTGGTTTTCCTGGTTCTTCCTGTACCCCTGTGAGATGATTGTGAGGGTTACAAAGATGGTGAGGGGACTAGAACACCTCCTTTATGAGGAAAGACTGAGAGAATTGGGTCTTTTTAGTGTGGAAAAGAGCAGACTGAGGAGGCAATCTCATCAGTGCTTATCGATACTTAAAGGGTGGGTGTCAGGAGCATGGGAGCAGTCTTTGTTCCTTGGTGCCCAGTGACAGCACAGTAACAGGCACAAACATGAACACAAGAAGTTCCAACTAAATATGAGGAGGAACTTCTTTAATTTAAGGCTTGCAGAGCACTTGAACAGGCTGCCCAGAGAGGTGGTGAAGTTACCATCTCTGGAGGCATTAAAAACCTGTCTGGACATGTTCCTGTATGACCTTCTCTAGGTGAACCTGCCTTGGCAGGAGGATTGGACTTGATGATCTCCAGAGGTCCCTTCCAAACCCTGCCACTCTGTGATACTGTGATTTCAATACTACTGCCAGTAATAAATGCCAATTAATTTCAGTTTGTGAGGTCCTTAGATTTTACCCAATCTCATCCAATAAACACAAGCAAAATTAACTCTTACATTTTGGAAGCTACTTCCCATAAAAGGGGCTTTTCAAGGTGGCGGAGTTTTAGCCTTTGTTCTAAACACCCAGCTCTGGAAATGTTCAGCATGACAAATGACTTTGTCTTTTTCAAAGCAAGGCACCATGTTTAAGGCAGGAGACTGACCCCCAAGCCATAGAATCATAGAATCCTTGAATCATTTAGCTTGGACAAAGCCTTGAGCAACCTGGTCTAGTGAGATGCCCTTGCCCATGGCAGGGGGTGAAACTACATGATCCTTAAGGTCCCTTCCAAGCCAAACCATTCTGTGAAAAGACCTTCAAGATCATCAAGTCAAACCATTAACCCTACTCTACCAAGTCCACCACTAAGCCATATCCCCAGGCACCACGTCTACATGGTTTTTAAACACCTCCAGGGGTGGTGACTCAACCAGGTAATGTCATTTCTGACCTAAAAGTGCAGTGGGCTGAGACCCTGGTAATTTATGCTCAGCTTTCCCCATTCTAATGCTATCTTCCTTTCTACATGCTGTGGCACACCAGCTGCAAAAATAAGGTAAAACTAACAAATTCCTTTATGAAGGGCTGAGATTTATGCCCTCCTCCTCCCCCCTTTAAATTGCACCAGAAAAGTTAGGCACTGCTATCCACATCTTAAAACATGAAGTCAGTATTTCTGTTCTGACAATACCAAGGAAAAAACAATTGCTCTCCAGCTCATGCACATGTGCTCATATTTAACCTGGCCCTTGCAGAAACTATCACCTCCCTTTTGATCATCTTTTAATTTCAAATGAGGAGTGAAGGAGCTCAGCCGACACTCCCATCAACAGACCTTGTCTGGCAGATTTATGCCTTTGCTTAGTCCAGCAAACCCTGGCATTTAGCAACTCTCTAAGACACAGTGCAGAGCACAGGACTCGATTTTGAAAGAGCTCAGCCCTCCTTCATCTGCCCCTGCTCCACATGCTCAGAGCCCAAGAAAAGTCCAGCTTTAGCTGGGAAACGGTGACCTGAAGCTTGATCTGCAGAGCTCACTGCAGAAGGATGCCATTGATGGTGAGCTGGATGACTGTTACAGACTGTACTAGAGAGAAAGAAGACAGCAGCTGGAGCCAGCAGGTCGAGAGGGGTGATTCTGCCACTCTGGTCTGATGAGACACCACCTGGAGTTCTGTGTCCAGCTATGGGGCTCCCAACACAAGAGAGACAGAGACCTGCAACCCAGTGCATTCTAAATGTGTGTAAGATGAGGTGGTGTTGCTGGAATGTGGGTTTTTCTGAAGGTGTAATTTTTGTACTTTCTAATATGACCACATTTGCATTCTAGGAGCCCTCAAGAAACAAGAGCTGCAGTTACCAAGCACATAAAGCAGATGTTCTTGTTGCAAGCCAACAGAAGATCCTCATATGAAGAGCTTGGAGTCAAAATAAACAAATCTACCAAAGCCTGAGCTCAGCACAGGCATATTAGGAAAAAATTGGATATTAGGAACATAAATTTTACTGGGAGAGTGGTCAGGCCTTGGAACAGGCTGCCCAGGGAGGCGGTGGAGTCAGCATCCCTGGAGGTGTTCAAGAGATGTGTGGCCATGGCACTTTGGGACACGGTTTAATGGGCGTGGTGGTGGTAGGTTGATGGTTGGACTCCATGATCTTAGAGGTCTTTTCCAACCAGAACAACTCTATGATTCTATAAAGACATGATATGCCACCAAGCTGGAAAACTGCAAGGTCGGGACAAAAGGTAGAGCCAAGTCTCACTCTGGTAGCATACCTGCAGAGCTATTCCCACCTATCCACACTGTATTGTGGCACAGGCTCAGGCACAGGACAAAGACCAGCTAAGCACCTTTCATGAATCAAAAGGAACATGAAATAAAAGCACTGGCTAATGAAGAGTCTTCTATCACCATGAGATTCTCACAAATACCATCCCAACTTTCCCCTCTTTTTTTACCTTCTCCTAACTCTGCACCTTTAATGGGTTTCAAGGATAACATTTCACAGTCATAACTTTGAGCCTGCAAGGCTGAGTACTTTTATTACAGTTTAATAAATTGTTAATATTGAATATTAATAATGAAGTAACTACTGTCATGTAACCACTCATAATCATTACCAAAATATGCTTTCTGACATAATTGAAACTTATCACTAATATATACATACACCTGTCTCTACACGGGCAAACATAATATTTCTGGCATAATTATTTCTAAGAATAGAATCATGGAGTTGGTTTGGGTGGAAAACCAATCTCTAAGGTGAGGGGTTTGGAGCACAGTCCTGTTTCTGCCAAACAGAAAGGGACCCGGGGCTGCTGATTGACAGCTGGCTGAACATGAACCAGCAGTGTGCCCAGGTGGCCAAGAAGGCCAATGGCATCCTGGCCTGCATCAAGAATAGTGTGGCCAGCAGGAGCAGGGAAGTCATTGTGGCCCTGTACTCAGCACTGGTCAGGCCACACCTTGAGTCCTGTGTCTAGTTCTGGGCTCCTCAGTTTAGGAAGGACATTGAAACACTTGAACATGTTCAGAGAAGGGCAACGAGGCTGGGGAGAGGCCTTGAGCACAGCTGTGAGGAGAGGCTGAGAGAGCTGGGGTTGCTTAGCCTGGAGAAGAGGAGGCTCAGGGGAGACCTCATTGCTCTCTACAACTATCTGAAGGGTGGTTGTAGCCAAGAGGTGGTTGGTCTCTTCTCTCAAGCAACCAGCACCAGAACAAGAGGACACAGTCTCAAGCTGTGCCAGGGGAAGTTTAGGCTGGAGGTGAGGAGAAAGTTCTTCCCGGAGAGAGTTGTTAGCCATTGGAATGTGCTGCCCAGGGAGGTGGTGGAGTCACCATCCCTGGAGGTGTTCAAGAGCGGATTGGACGTGGCACTTGGTGCCATGGTTTAGTCATGAGGTCTGTGGTGACAGGTTGGACTTGATGATCTTTGAGGTCTCTTCCAACCTTGCTGATTCTGTGAGGAGTGGCTGAGGGAGCTGTGCTCCAGTTTATCCAGTGCAGAGTGCACTCATCCAAGCCTTGTGCCGTGAGTTTCTGAGAGCATGATACAGAACCCTAGAATAAGCAGGGGTTGGAGGAGATCATAAAGTCCAATCCCGCTGCCAAGGCACGTTCACCTAGAGAAGATCACACACAGACACATGCAGGTGGGTTTGGAATGTCTCCAGAGATGGAGATTCCAGCACCTCTTTGGGCAGCCTGTTCCAGTGCTGTCACTCTTAGAGAAGTTCCTCCTCATGCTTAGATGGAGCTTGCTAGATTCAAGTTTGTGCCTGTTACTTCCTGTCCAACACATTCCTTGGGAGCACTATGCCTGCATGTACATGTACAAGTTCTAAAGTGCAATGCCATGAGGGCACACCATCTCTGTTTCCAGCCAGAAGGGAAGAAGTACTGACAGGATTATTGGCCAGGGCACACTTGAGAACAGTGGCTTGGAAACTACGTGGTGCACCTGGTGATCAGCGGAGCTCTGAGCCTAAATGAAAGACATTGCTCCACTTCGAAGAGCTTCCTGTATCATGGGACATAACACAGCATACACTGAATAAAAAGCAAACCAAACTTTCATGCCTTTTTCATAGCTTCCAGGTGGAGAAAGGCCAGAGATTCTTTCCTAAGGCTTTCCTTGGAACAAACACAGATGTCTGGCACAAAACACGGGGCTGTGTTTTTCCTGGATGCCAAGCCAAAGCTCAGCTTTTCTTGATTTCTCTTCAGCCATCCGTCATATGGACGGTCAAGACATTTCTCTCTCAAGGGCTCCTTTATCAGCTGAAGAACACCTGATCTCACTCAGCCCACCAAACAGAGATGGGAGGCGAAGTGCAGAAAAAGATGCCTGCAACTTACCACTCGTTCGGGACAGAAATGTTTCCTAATCTCCAACCTAAACCTCCCCTGGCACAATTTCAGGCCATTTCCTCTCATTCTGCCATCTGATACTAGGGAAAAGAGACTGACCCCCAACTCACTCCAACCTCCTTCAGGAGGTCTTAGGGAAGCAATAAGGTCACCCCTCAGCCTCTTCTGAAGATTAAACAACCCCAGTTCCCTCAGTGCTGCTCACAAGGCTTGCTCTCCAGATACCTCACCAGCAGTGCTGCACTTAAACAAAGGGCAACATGCACTGTGTTCATTGCATCTACTAACACATTTTGTTCTGCCACTTGCAATCCCTGTTTTGAAACAGAAATAATGATAACTTCCACCACCATAACCCTGTGAATTAAACTAGGACTTAATGAAGCCTTTCTAAATTGCCAATTAAAAGCTGCTAGATTTGATTTATTATTATGAAATATGCAATGCTTACAGACAATTATCAGACCCTGATATCTCAGTGGAATGAGGCAAACCTAAAACACTCTCCCAGAGCTCTGTGCCAGGACAGGCTGCTATGCTATGGCGAATAGAATAGAATAGAATAGAATAGAATAGAATAGAATAGAATAGAATAGAATAGGATAGAATAGGAGACGATAGGATAGGAGAGGAGAGGAGGGGATGGGATAGGATAGGATAGGATAGGATAGGATAGGATAGGATAGGATAGGATAGGATAGGATAGGATAGGATAGGATAGGATAGGATAGGATTGAATGAATTGAATGGAATGGAATGGAATGGAATGGAATGGAATGGAATGGAATGGAATGGAATGGAATGGAATGGAATGAATTGAATTGAATTGAATTGAATTGAATTGAATTGAATTGAATTGAATTGAATTGAATTGAATTGAATTAGCCAGGTTGGAAAAGACCTCAGAGATCACCAAGTCCAACCTGTCACCCAACACCATCTAATCAACTAAACCATGGCACTGAGCACACCATCTCTTTTTAAACACATCCAGGAATAGTGACTGCATCACCTCCCTGGGCAGCACATTCCAATGGCCAGTCTCTCTTTCTGTGAAGAACTTTCTCCTGACATCCAGCCTAAACCTCCCCTGGCACAGCTTGAGACTGTGTTCTCTTGTTCTGGTGCTGGCTGCCTGGGAGAAGAGACCAATCCCCACCTGGCTACAACCTCCCTTCAGGTAGTTGTAGAGAGCAAGAAGGTCTCCCCTGAGCCTCCTCTTCTCCAGGCTAAGCAACCCCAGCTCCCCCAGCTCCCTCCTCTTAGGGCTGTGCTCCAAACCCCTCCCCAGCTTTGTTGCCCTTCTCTAGTCCACAAGTATTAGCACCACCATGTCTTCTCCTGTGGTACCTCCATGCCAAAACCCAAAAAGTTACCATTTGGGTGGTTTTTTTTTTTTCCCTACCCAAAATAGCATAAAAGACAAAAAAAAAAAAAACCCAAAAGACCATTCCCTAGCTTTTCAAAGCATTTAGTTTGCTGGAACTTTTATCTAATCCATGCCCGCAACAGTCTATAGACTGTGCACAGAAACCTACAGAATCAAAATGTTAACATTAAGAGAGGAGAAACGCAGGAAAAATGGTCTGAAAACAAAACCACAACATGCTGTGGGTTTTTTTTCCCCTTCAGAACACTGATTAAACTGCCTTTTTTTCTTTTCTCTTCCCCAACAAAATGTAGCTATTCAATCACATAAACATTTGAAGCAGTCCATCCCAAACAATTTTAACCACAGCTAACGGTAAATGTCAGTAGGAAAGCTGAAGCAACATGCTGGCTTGCTAAACTCACTTTATATGAGAGATACACATCTTTGCCAGCAACTTATTTCTGACTTTAACTCTTCCTGGAATGTGACTTGTCCAACAAAGCATAACTGCAGAACCTTGAAGCAGAAGGAAAGAGAGGAGCGAAAAATAGCTTGAAGACCCAGAATATATGGCACTAAAGGCAACAGGACAATATCTGCACGATGCAGAAGAGCATCAAGGCAAGGAAATATTTTCTTGCTGTGCAGGGGTGAGCTGGAAGCAATTATGAAGAAACCACCAAACCTCAGAGCAGTGCCAGTGACAAGTGTGAAGCAGCACTCAGGACACAGTCTCAAGCTGCACCAGGGGAGGTTAAGGCTGGTGGAGAGGAGAAAGTTCTTCACTGAGGGAGTTGTTAGCCATTGGAATGTGCTGCCCAGGAGGTGGTGGAGTCAGCATCCCTGGAGGTGTTCAAGAGGGGACTGGACGTGGCACTTGGTGCCATGGTTTAGTCATGAGTGACAGGTTGGACTTGATGATCCTTGAGGTCTCTTCCAACCTTGGTGATTCTACGACTCTGTGATTCTGTGACTAAAGGCCCACAGCCAGCTGTCATCTCATAGACTCATAGATCACAGAAACAGAGAGCCATACACTCACAGAACCCCAAAAGCATAGAATCATAGAATCATAAAATGGTAGGGGTAGGAAGGGACCTCCAGAGATCACTGAGTCCAACCCCTCTGCCAAAGCAGGATCACCCAGGGCAGGGAACAGAGGTATGCGTCTTTAAAGTCTCCTGAGAAAGACTCCACAACCTCTCTGGGCAGTCTGCTTCAGGGCTCCATCACTGTCACACCAAAGACGTTTTTCTTCATGTTGAGGTAGAACTTCCTGGGGCTCCAGTTAGTGTTCATTGTCCCCTCATCCTATCACAGGACACCACTGAAAAGAGTTTGGCCCCTTCTTCTTGACACCCACCCCTCAGATATTTATAAACATTAGAAAGATCTCCTCTCAGTCTTAATAAGATCTCCTCTCAGTCTTTTGTTCTGCAGGCTAAACAGCCCCAGGTCTCTCAGC
Organism: Picus viridis; assembly: GCA_033816785.1. Classification (NCBI taxonomy): domain Eukaryota; kingdom Metazoa; phylum Chordata; class Aves; order Piciformes; family Picidae; genus Picus; species Picus viridis. The sequence goes on along the minus strand of CM066569.1, from coordinate 4,342,224 downwards.
CTTCCAATCCCCTTGTCATCCTTGAAGCCTCTGCTGGACATGCTCTAGTATACCTCTGTCCCTCCTGAACTCAGGAGCCCAGAACTGGACAAAATACTCCAGGTGTGGTCTCACCAGGGCAGAGTAGAGAGGCAGGAGAACCTCCCTTGACCTGCTGGCCACACTATTCTTAAATGACCCCAGAAGACCACTGGCCTCTTAGCCTTCTCTTCTCCAGGTCCTTTCCTCATTAAACAGATGCTCCCATCCCTTCATCATCCTTGTAGCCTCTGCTGGGCATGAGCTAGTAAATCCGTCCCTCTTGAACTGGGGAACCAAGAACTAGACACAATACTCCGGATGTGGTCTACCAGGGCAAAATAGAGGGGGAGGAGAGCCTCCCTCGATCTGCTGGCCACACTCTTCTTAAAGGACCCCAGGAGACCATTGGCCTTCTTGGCCACAAGAGCACATTGCAGTCCTATGGATCACTTACTGTACACCAGGGCTCCCAAAGTTCTTCTCCATGGACCTGCATTCCATCAGGTCAACCCCTAATCCATACTGGTTTGTTCCTCCCTAGGCACAGGACACATTTCAGCAGACCAGGTCACTCAAATTCTTGTCCATCTTGGCCTTGAACACCTCCAGAGAGGGGGAATCCACAATCTCCCTGGGCAGCCTGTTCCAGCATCTCACCACCCTCACTGTCAAGAATTTCTTCCTAATATCCACTCTAAATCTAATCTAATCAACTAAACCATGGCACCAAGCAACCCATCATCCAACACCATCTAATCAACTAAACCATGGCACCAAGCACCCCATCAAGTCTCCTCCTAAACACCTCCAGTGATGGTGACTCCACCACCTCCCTGGGCAGCACATCCCAATGGCCAATCACTCTCTCTAGGAAGAACTTCTTCCTAACATCCAGCCTAAACCTCCCCTGGTGCAGCTTGAGTCTGTGTCCTCTTGTTCTGGCCCACCTTGGGGGTCTGTCCACAGACACTAAAACCCTGGGAAGTTTCCTTTGAGGATTAACACAAACTTCTCAAATAAGTTTGGGGTTTTTTCCGTCGCCTAAAGTGATATCAAGAATGAAATTACTTTCAGTGTTGAATGCTTTATCCAGTGTTCCAGCACACATTTTGAGCACCAGCTTTCATTCTGAATTCAAGTCTGCATTTTGCATGTTTTTCACATTTTTCTTTGCAAACATCACCTGATGGCTTCTGCTTTGCTTTGCTTTGGTTTTCTTCTCTTTTTTTTTTTTAAACAGCAAGGCCGAAGCATGAAACCCTTCTCATGTAGGAAAGCTTCCAGAGCCTGTTTTGGTGAGGTTTCAGCAGCTCTGTACATTTTCTGGTGCTTAACTGACTTTTGAGATCTGAACAGATAACACTAAGATAAAAGGAGAGAGGGAGAGAGCTCACTCTCTTCAAAGCACAGCTCGAAACAAAAGAAATGCGAGGTCCTCATCCTGTCTGCCTCACATTCCTGTTGTACTGATCTCAGTTCCCTCTGGTTTCCCTTATCTCAGCAAAGAGATAGCATTGCTTGCTTACCACACACAAAGGCTGCAGGAATTAATTGATGTAGACATCCAGGCTGCTTTGGAAAGCCTGGAAAATTATTAATATGAACCACTACACACCAAAGACATGACCAGCTACCTACTGCACCCCTGTGACACTGCTTTGCAGAAGCACTGCAATTACTTCCAGCCTGATTAAGGAGGCCAGGCAGACCTTTCTATCCAGCAAATTAATTTTCCACTTTCTTCCCCAACTATACCTTCTCCTTGCTTGTGCTTATCAGCATTCAGTAGGTAGCCTGTGGGATCTGCCTGGCTGGTCCAGGGTAAGATGTTTTAAGGGGCATCCCAGGGTTTTAATATGTTTATAACTTACAGAATCCTATAAGCACAGAATTGTCTCAGTTGGAGAAGACCTCGTAAGGCTTCTTTTAGACAATTCATAAACTAAGTGGAGAAACCAATTATTGTTCATAGAATCATAGAATTGTTTTGTTTGGAGAAGACCTCTAAGATCATCGAGTCCAACCTTCAACCTAAGACCACCACGGCTGTTAAACTATGTCCCAAAGTGCCATGCCCACATGTTTCTTCAACGTGTACTTGGGGCCAAACTCCTTTCCAACAGCCATGTTGTCAGAGCAGGAATTGACATTGCTGTTTCAAATGTCTGTAGAGCTGCTGCATTTCCCTGGGGCTCCTGAAGGCATTTATCCATCTTGGGCTTCCTTCCACAAACCACTATTCAAGCACCACTTTTGCAATAGGACACACCATCAAGCTGTGGTGTGTCCAGGACTGGAGAGCTGGGCAAAGGGGAACCTAATGAATTTCAGCAAGAATAAGTGTGGAGTCCTGTGCCTAGGGAGGAACAAACCAGTGTGGATTAGGGGTTGTCCTGATGGAATGCAGGTCCATGGAGAAGAACTTTGGGAGCCCTGGTGTACAGTAAGTGATCCATAGGACTGCAATGTGCTCTTGTGGCCAAGAAGGCCAATGGTCTCCTGGGGTCCTTTAAGAAGAGTGTGGCCAGCAGATCAAGGGAGGCTCTCCTCCCCCTCTATTTTGCCCTGGTAGACCACATCCGGAGTATTGTGTCTAGTTCTTGGTTCCCCAGTTCAAGAGGGACGGATTTACTAGATCATGCCCAGCAGAGGCTACAAGGATGATGAAGGGATGGGAGCATCTGTTTAATGAGGGAAGGACCTGGAGAAGAGAAGGCTAAGAGGGAATCTTATTCATGTTTGTAAATATCTGAAGGGTGGGTGTCAAGAAGAAAGGGCCAGTCCCTTTTCAATGGTGCCCTGTGATAGGATGAGGGGGCAATAGACATAAAAAGGAACTCAGGAAGCTCTACTTCAATATGAGGAAAAACTTCTTAGCTGTGATGGTGCAGGAGCGCTGGAACAGGCTGCTCAGAGAGGTTGTGGAGTCTCCTTCTCTGAAGACTTTCCAAACCTGCCTGGACACCTTCCTGTGTGGCCTGCCCTGGGTGATCCTGCTTTGGCAGGGGAGTTGGACTCAACGATGTCTGGAGGTCGCTTCCAACAGTTACAGCAACCATTCTGTGATTCTCTGATAGGTAAGACAAATTCTAAAACTCAGTGCTGTAACAAAGACTTTTAATTGGATGGCGTAAGAAAGACTTCTTAAACTGGTTTACTACAACTCTCTCCACCTCTTTTTAATATCTGTTGTGTGCTGGCAGCTGCTAAGGAGGAGGTATTCTAATAGAATCATAGAATCAATAAGGTTGAAAAAGACCTCAGAGATCATCACGTCCAACCTGTCACCCAACACCTCACGACTACTAAACCATGGCACCAAGTGTCACATCCAATCCACTCTTAAACACCTCCAGGGATGGTGACTCCACCAACTGCCTGGGCAGCACATTCCAATGGCTAACAGCTCTCTCTGTGAAAAGCTTTCTCCTCACCTCCAGCCTAAACTTCCCCTGGTGCAGCTTGAGACTGTGTCCTCTTGTTCTGCTGCTGGTTGCCTGGGAGATGAGACCAATCCTCTCCTGGCTACATCCTCCCTTCAGGTAGTTGTAGACAGCAATAAGGCTTCCCTTGAGCCTCCTCCTCTCCAGGCTAAGCAACCCCAGCTCCCTCAGCCTCTCCTCACAGGGCTGTGCTCGAGTAGTAATAGGATTTACAACAAAACGTCTCTCAGCTCCTCATGTGTTATTTCTATTTCACAGAAAGAAGTGGAAGATGAGGATTATTCCATGCTCTGACAAGAAAGGCATGTGAAAAGTAATGATGAAATAATAGCAGGGAGAAGCAAAAATAAATCAAGAAATACCTCCAGAGCCTACCCCATTGGGTATTTCACTTTCAATACAACGTTAAAAACAAGCAAAAAAAGTTGGTGCAGAGCCCAGTGATTGCCTTGAGTGCAGCATCCATATTGCTCACATCTTCAAATCACTTCCTGAATTTTCTGGTAAATTCATAAAGCTAGAGGAGGCTACCTATGAACTGATAAAGAACTTCCCTTCCTAAGGGAAAAGATGATGTCTGCATCAGAAACAGCTGTGTTAGGAGGTTCTGACAGATCCCTCTCGTCCCCAGGGTCATTTCTTGGTGAGGTACATTTGTTCCTATCACTGAAATGCTGCAGGCAGAATCCTTAGCTTGCACAGATGCTTTACACAGCACTGTCAGTGAGCAGCCTGGGCTTCCCAACCAGAATTAATGTCCTAATTTCAGGGGAACTATGCCATAAGCAGCCACTTCCCTGCAATGTGACTCTTCAGTCTTTTAGTCCAGAAGAAAGCTCAAGCTGCTGAAGATGTAGGTGAATGCAAGCACATGCATCAGCTGATACACGTGTGTGTCAGGTAGGAAAACCTCAGAGTGAGCCATTCATCACAGAATCATAGAACTGGTGAGGCTGGAAGGGACCTGTGAGATTGTCAGCTCCAACCATTTCCCTAAAGCTCACAATCCCACCACTGCTGCTATGCCACTAACACTAAACCATGTCCCTAAGCACCACATCCATGTGTCTTTGAAATCCCTGCTGGGATGGTGACTCCTGTTCCAATGCTTGATAGCCCTGGCTGTGAAGAAAGTTTTTCCTGATATCCAACCTGAACCTTGCCTGGCACAACTTGAGGCTGTTTCCTCTTGTCCTGTCACCTGTTGCATGGGAGAAGAGACCCACCCCCACCTCCTTTAAAGTAGTTGTAGAGGGAAGTGAGGTCTCCTTTCAGGCTCCTCTTCTGAAGACTAAACAATGTCATTTGTTTTAATGTCATACCTAATCTTCTGATCATTGATGTCACTAACTGATGAAATTAGGAAGGACTGCTGCTGACAAAGGATGAAACACAACAGCTGCATGGCACAGTAAGAGAGCAGCCAGGGCTGGCAGGAACCCTGCATTGACTCTGTAGAAAACACTTGAAACAAATGTTTAGCATTACCTCTCAGGTTGCCCAGGGAAGTCATGGAGTCACCATCCTTGGAGGTCATCAAAAAGCAAGTAGATGTGGCACTCTGGAACATGGTCTAGTGGTCATGGAGGTGTTGGGTACAAGGTTGGACTTGATGATCTTTGAAGTCTTTTCCAACCCTAATGATTCTACAGTTCTGTGCAATGGAACAAGGTACATGGGTGAGGGTTTCAGCTAGGAGCAAGCATGTTGCATAGGATGAGACCCAAAGAAATTAATTTGTCCCTCTGAATTGGCTTGTATGAAACCTCTTGATGGGCAAAACAAATATATCACATCAATACTTCCAAAACTGTCACCTGTGGGTTGTTCAGTGTGGGCAAAAGGAGGCTGAAGGGAGACCTTCTCGCTCTTCGTTAATACCTGAAAGGAGGTTGGATCCACGTGGGGATTGTTCTATTCTCCCAAGGAACAAGCCATAGAAAGAGAGGAAATGACCTCAAGTTACACCAGAGGAGGTTTAGGTTTGACATAAGGAACAATTTCTTCCCCAAAAGGGTTGTAAGGCCCTGGAACAGGCTGCCCAGGACAGTGGTGGAGTCCCCATTCCCGGAAGGGTTTTCAAAACTCTATATATGTGGTGCTGAGGGACATCGTTTAGTGATGACCTTGTATGGTGGCTTAAAGGTTGGACTCAATGGTCTTTAGAATAGAATAGAATAGAATAGAATAGAATAGAATAGAATAGAATAGAATAGACCAGGTTGGAAGAGACCTTCAAGATGATCAAGTCCAACCCATCATCCAACACTATCTAATCAACTAAACCATGGCACTAAGTGCCCCATCAAATCTCCTCCTAAACACCCCCAACAATGGCGACTCCACCACCTCCCTGGGCAGCCCACTCCAATGGCCAATCACTCTCTCTATGAAGAATTTCTTCCTAACATCCAGCCTGAACCTCCTAGCCTGAACAATTCTATGATTCTGTGACCCAACCCAGAAGTGTTCAGGGCCTGGCTGGCTGGGACTTCGAGCAACCTGGTGCAGTGGAAGGTGTTCCAATGGCAGTGGGGCTGGAAGTCAATGATCTTTTAGGTCTCTTCAGGCTGGACACGAGGAGGAAGTTCTTCACCATGAGAGTGGTGGAGCCCTGGAATGGGTTGTCCAGGGAGGTGGTTGACGCCCCATCCCTGGAGGTGTTCAAGACCAGGCTGGATGAGGCTCTGTCCAGCCTGATTTAGTGTGGGGTGTCCCTGCCTGTGGCAGGGGGTTGGAACTAGCTGATCCTTGTGGTCCCTTCCAACCCTGACTGATACTATGATACTATGGTTCTGTGACACAACTATCATCTCAACACAAACGCATGTGCTCATCAGTGTGGGTGCAGACATCTGGGCATCTCTTGTTCTATGTGTGTAGTTATTCCCCCTCCGTCCTGCAATCACGCTGGCAGAAGGCAATGTTGAAGCCTATTTCAAAGCAAATCAAATTTCCTACTGGCATTCCCATTTTCCAAATGGTTCAGTAAATTGTTTTGTTAAGAGTAACATCATTTCCATCTCATTTAATCATTACTCTTCTCAGCAATGTTTCCCTTTAAAAAGAATGCACTGCCTCTTTGTTTTTTTATGTTTTACTACTAAGTTGTGCTGATTTATAAACTTCACTCTCTTCTAAAGCAGCAATATTGCAAGAGCATGGTTATTACATGACTAGATTTGATGTTGCTACGCCTGAACTTCTTCCTGGAAATGAGGTTGGAGCTCCAAGGCTGTGCTGTCCTCACAAGGAGTAAAAACAAGGACATAAATAAGGCAGAAATTGCCTATTTATGTAAATGAAGAAGATCTTGCTTACCTAAAAAATGTGTGTCAAATGCATGCATTGCTCAGAATGACCTCTCCAATAAGACTTACTAATTACATTTTTAATTGGTTGACATCAAAAGGACCTCGTGGAAAAGGACCCCGGGCGCTGGTTGACAGCTGGCTGAACATGAGCCAGATGCGTGCTTAGGTGGCCAAGAAGGCCAACAGCAACCTGGCCTGGATCAGGAATGGTGTGGCCAGCAGGAGCAGGGAAGTGATTGTCCCCCTGTACCTGACACTGGTGAAGTCACACCTGAATTACTGTGTTCAGTTTTGGGGACCACAGGCCAAGAATGACATTGAGGTGCTGGAGAATCCAATGGGCAGAATCCAATGGCATGAGACTGAACACATCTAAGTGCCGGGTGCTGCACATTGGCCACAGCAACCCCAGGCAATGCTGCAGGCTGGGGTCAGAGTGACTGGAGAGCGGCCAGGCAGAGAGGGACCTGGGGGTGCTGGGCAATGGTAGGCTGAACATGAGCCTGCAGTGTGCCCAGGCAGCCAAGAGGGCCAATGGCATCCTGGCCTGCATCAGAAACAGTGTGGCCAGCAGGAGCAGGGAAGTCATTCTGCCCCTGTACACTGCACTGGTCAGGCCACACCTTGAGTCCTGTGTCCAGTTCTGGGCCCCTCAGTTTAGGAAGGATGTTGACTTGCTGGAGCGTGTCCAGAGAAGGGCAACAAAGTTGGTGAGGGGTTTGGAACACAAGCCCTATGAGGAGAGGCTGAGGGAGGTGGGGTTGCTTAGCCTGGAGAAGAGGAGACTGAGGAATGACCTTATTGTTCTCTACAACTACCTGAAGGGAGGTTGTGGACAGGTGGAGGTTGGCCTCTTCTCCCAGGCAGCCAGCACCACAACAAGAGGACACAGTCTCAAGCTGTGCCAGGGGAGGTTTAGGCTGGAGGTTAGAAAGAAGTTCTATACAGAGAGAGTGATTGCCCATTGAAATGTGCAGCCCGGGGAGGTGGTGGAGACTTGATGGGGTGCTTGGTGACATGGTCTAGTTGTTTGGGTGGGCTGGACTGGTTGATAGGTTGGACGCGATGATCTTGAAGGTCTCTTCCAACCTGGTGTATTGTATTGTATTGTATTGTATTGTATTGTATTGTATTGTATTGTATTGTATTGTATTGAGTGTGTCCAAAGAAGAGCAATGAAGCTGGGGAAGGGTCTGCAGAACAGGTCTGGTGAGAAGCCTGGAGAAAAGGAGGATGAGGGGAGACTTTCTTGCTCTCTACAACAACTCTCAGAAAGGAGGTTGGAGGGAGGTGGGGGGTGTGTCTACTCCCAGATAATAAGTAATAGGTCAAATGGCACCTGGGAAGGTTTGGATTGGATATTAAGAAAAAAAACTTCTTTACCAAAAGGGTTGTAAAGCACTGGAACAGTCTGCCCAGGGAAGCAGTGGAGTCACCATCCCTGGAGGTATTTAAAAGATGCACAGATGTGGCACTGAGGGACATCTTTTAGTGGTACATTCAGCAGTGCTGGGTTAGCAGTTTGCCTTAAAGATCTTAAAGGTCTCTTCCAACCAAAACAATCCTATGATTCTATGGTTGTTTTTTTCCTCCAAGATATGGAGAAAGCAAGACTTTCAAGAAAGGAAAATGTGAATGCTGCTCTTAACTTCAAGTGTGTGGACATTTTGTGTACACATGTGTAAACTCACAGGAGCTGACTGCATACAGAATATTGCTTTCACTCCTGCAAAGGCAAATAGGTATTGCTAATTCCCTGAGCCTGATTCAAGCATCCACTGAAGTAACTGGGCTCCCATCCACTGCCTTCTGCAGACCATGAAGCAGGTGCAGGTATGTGCATTGTGTTAATTGTGCAGATTTCACAGAACAGCAGAAGGCTAAGGGTTGTAAGGAACCTCTGGAGATCATCGAGACCAAGTTCCCTGCCAAGGCAACTTCACCTACAGAAGGTCACACAGGAAGACGTCCAGATGGGTTTGGAATGTCTCCAGAGATGGAGACTCCACCACCTCTTTGGGCAGGGTGTCCAAGTGTTCTTTCACCCTCAAATTAAGGAAGTTTCTCCTCATATTTAGATGGAATTCCTTGTGTTCAGTCTTGTGCCCATTACCCATGACTGGGCACCCCTGACAAAAGACTGGTCCCATCCTCCTGACACCCACCCCTCTTTAAGTATTGATCTGCATTGATGAGATCCCCCCACCAGTCTTCTCTACTCCAAACTAAAGAGACAAAATTCTCTCAGTCTTTCCTCGTAAGAGAGATGTTTCAGTCCACTCAGCATCTTTGAAGCCCTTTGCTGTACCAGCAAGACCCTGTCTTTCCTAATCAGGGGAGCCAAGAACTGGATCCTTGTGGTCCCTTCCAACCCTGACTGATACTATGATACTATGACACAGTACTCCAGATGTGGCCTCACCAGGGCAGCATAGAGGAGGAGGAGGAGGAGAATCTCCCTCGACCTGCTTGCCACACACTGTGGGCACTAATGGGGCACCAATTCTTATTTCAAAGCTTTTTCTTCAATCCTGCAGCTACATCAAAAGTAGAGTTCAAAAAAAGCATAGCTATGCAGAATTCAGAAACACATGGGCTCTTCTCTCAAATTCATAGACAAATGCAAATTACAAGACATGAAAAATAGGAAGTGCTGGATTCAGCTTTCTGTCCTGGAACACCATGCAGTAAACTTCCAACCACAGCAAGTACTACATGCAGGACTGCAGTTTCATAAAAGGCTTGATCCAGCCTTCCACAATACTTTGAACTGCAGTCTTAGTCAGATGTGACATCTGCAGCCTCTGTAAGTTCTCTGAATGAGGTAACGATGGTCAACTGTGGTCAAATCATGAAAAAGGTCAACAGACCTGGCAAAGAGCCTGGAGAACAGGTCTTATGAGGAGTAGCTGAGGGAACTGGGGTGGTTCAGTCCAGGGAGGCTGAGGAGAGACCTCATCACTCCCTACAACTCCCTGAAAGGAGGCTGGAGCAAGGTGGAGGTTGGTCTCTTCTTCCCAGTATCAGGTGATAGGTAGAGAAAAAATGGCCAGAAATTGTGGCAGGAGAGGTTTAGGTTGGAGACTAGGAAAAATTTCATTCCTGAAAGAACAGTCAGGCATTGGAACAGGCTGTCCAGGGAGGTGGTGGAGGTGCTCAAGAAACACATAGACATGGCACCTCGTGACATGATTTAATGGCCATGACGATGTTAGGTTGATGGTTGGAGTCAATGATCTCAGAGTACTTATCCAGCCAGAACAGTTCTATGATTCTATGATTCAATGTCCCTCATGGAGGAGGTATATGTACACTACTGAAAGGAATGGTCTCAGTTTTAAGCTATGATAATCATCTCATAATCATCTGGAGGTGTTTAGGAAGAGACTGGATGGGCTGCTTGGTGCCATGGTTTAGTTGATTGGATGGTGTTGGGTGATAGGTTGGACTTGATGATCTCGAAGGTCTCTTCCAACCTGGTTAATTCTATTCTATTCTATTCTAGTCTAGTCTAGTCTAGTCTAGTCTAGTCTTATTCTGTTCTATTCTATTCTACTGCTATCCTATCCTATCCTATCCTATCCTATCCTATCCTATCCTATCCTATCCTATCCTATCCTATCCTATCCTATCCTATCCTATCCTGTCCTGTTCTATTCTATTCTATTCTATTCTATTCTATTCTATTCTATTCTATTCTATCCTATTCTACTTCTATTCTAATTCTATTCTATTCTATTCTATTCTATTCTATTCTATTCTATTCTATTCTATTCTATTCTACTCTATTCTAACTTTAAAATCTATGCTGTTTATAAACCAGCATTTTTTCCATGTCTTCTAAAAAGCACCTAATTGTTTCCCCTCTGTAATGCTTAAAATAAAACAAATGACAACTGTGTTTCAGTAATGTATTCTACCATAGAAATTAAAACCAAACATGACCATCAGGGAAAAAACCATCAGTCCTACCTTTTTTACATCATGCTTCAAGTGGAAATCACCTAAAGAACTTCCAAAAGGAGGAAATTTCCACAGAGTTTTATTCAGCAAGTAAGATCTGTTTCAGCTGAATCTGTCTCCTTGTTGGGGCTCCCTGAATTTTTATTCTGCTTGCTGGAGGATATTGCTACAAGCGAGAGAGGCTTTGAAATAATAGAATGTGCAATAATTGAGCTTTGAGATGATAAGTGCTATTTGGAGGCCTTGGGAAAAAAAAAAAAAAAGAGAAGTATTACTAACTTCCTTCAATTAAAATAAACCACAGCACCTCCTGTTTCGAGTGATTTCAGCTACAGATGCAGAAGTGATAGAAAGGTAGCAGCATTTCTAGCATGTAACGGGGTTTTTGCTGTCCTGCCTTAAAAGTCTATGTTGATTTAAGGCTCTTTTCCCTCACAAAATCTTTATGGTTAAGCTAGCTAGCAGAGCTTTCCGATTTTATCTTGCCATATGTTTCAAGTTGTGTGCCTCAGCCTGCATCTGCTGAGGATCTGCTACAGTAGGGCTACAACATCAACTCAAAACAATTGGGACTACAGCCTTTAGAATAATTACTCTCTGCAGCTGTCGAAATCAGAGTGTTTAAAAGAAGTCTAAGAGCTGTAGCTCCTCTCCCTCTCCCTATTTTTATCTAAAGCAAGACTGAGCACATTTTGATGGGGCTTTTTAAGCAGAAAGATAGAAACAGATTTATTTCAAGGTATAATATAAACACATAAACTGCTTGACTATGGGATAATAAAGGTGTAGCTGGCTCCTGCCATAATAGGTGATTTAAAAAAACCTCATATGGAAAAAGATGTTATAGTGCAATACATAGAATCACAGAATTGGTGTGGTTGGAAAAGACCTGTAAGATCATCGAGTCCAGCCACCTATGTAACACCACCATGGCCATTAAACCGTGGCCACATGTTCCTTGAACACCTCCAGGGATGGTGACTCTATCATCTCCCTGGGCAGCCTGTTCCAATGCCTCTCCTGACACAACTTCAGGCCATTCCTCTTGTCCTATCACCTAGGGAGAATGTGGGGACCTTGCTCCAACCTCCTTTGACAGAGTGGTAGAGAGCAAGGAGGTCTCCCTGAGCCTCCCCTTCTCCAGACTAAACAATCCCAGTCCCTTCAGCCGCTCCTCGTAAGATCTGTGCTTCAGAACCTTCACCAGCTTTATTGTCCTTCTTTGGACACACTCCAGCATCTGAGCTGTTAGAAGTCTCATTTGGAAAATGACATTGTCTCAGTTCTGCTTTTCCAGTACAAAAATATGTTTCTGGTTGCCAGAAATTGAATCATTTATTAACACCTAAAACCCCATAGAAATCCTAAGATTCCCCATCTCGTGAAGGCATTGCCAACCTCTTTATCTCAACAGCTAGACAGAGAAAACAAAATCAGCCTGTCTTTACAGCAAACAGGTGGGGGCTGGTCTCTTCTCCCAGGCACCCAGCACCAGAACAAGAGGACACAGTCTCAAGCTGTGGCAGGGGAGGTTTAGGCTGGATGTTAGGAAGAAGTTCTTCATAGAAAGAGAGATTGGCCATTGGAATGTGCTGCCCAGGGTGGTGATGCAGTCACCACCACTGGAGGTGTTTAGGAAGAGACTAGATGGGGTGCTCAGTGCCATGGTTTAATTGATTAGATGGTGTTGAGTGATAGGTTGGACTCGATGATCTTGAAGGTCTTTTCCAACCTGGTCTATTCTATTCTATTCTATTCTATTCTATTCTATTCTATTCTATTCTATTCTATCCTATCTATCCTATCCTATCCTATCTATCCTATCTATCCTATCCTATCCTATCCTATCCTATCCTATCTTATCCTATCCTATATTCCAGCACCTGCATGCCATTACAAGTGGCACCACTACAATGATTCAGGATTTATAAAGGAATGTAGTCAGAGTGTCAAGGAAGAGTTTGATTCTGTAGTTCCTATGAAACTGCTAGATTAGACTAATCCATTCACAATCTGATCCATTAGTAATATTTTCAAAGGTCTGTGATTCAAATGGTAGGCTCACAGGATCATGCAAAGACCTTGGGAATTCAAAACCAAGATTTCTACTGAGGGCAGACCAGGTTGCTCATCTCTTTGTCCACCCAGGTCTTACAATCCTTCAAGAACAGAATCAGCACAGCCTTCACAGATTCATAGAATGCTTTTGGTTGGAAGGGACCTTAAAGATCATCTAGTTCCAACCTCCCTGCAATGGCCAGAGATGCCTTCCACTAGACCAGGTTGCCTAATGCCTCATGCATCCTGGCCCTGACCATATCCAGGGAAGGGGCATCCACAGCCTCCCCAGGAAACCTGTTCCAGTGTCTCACCACCCTAATTGTAAAGAATTTCTTCCTAATATCCAGTCTAAATCTGCCCTCTTCCAGCTTAAAGCCATCACCCCTCATCCTATCACAACAAGCCCTTGTAAAAAGTTTCTCCTCAGCTCTCCTGTAGCCCACATCAGGTACTGGAAGGCCATTATAAGGTCTCCCCAGAGCCTTTTCCAGGCCAAATGACTCCAACTCTTGCAGCCTGTCTCCATAGAGGAGGTGCTCTAGCCCTCTGATTATCTTTGTGGCCTCCTCTGGACCCATTCCAACAGTTCCATGTCATTCTGTGCTGAAGGTCGGAACTGGATGTAGAAGCCCAGGTGGGGTCTCATGAGAGCAGAGGGAGAGAATCACCTCCCTTGTCTGACGGGTCACACTTCAATTGCTGCAGCCCAGGACCTAGCTGCCTTCTGAGCTGCAAGCAACCATTGCTGGCTGATGTTGAGTTTTACATCAACTGACAGCTTGTTGGTCACTGTTGCTCCACAACTTGTTGCTCCATTGCCTCAGTGTCCTCTTGGAGAAAAAGTTGTGCCTTCTATCCATTTTGAAACTCTCTTCCCTCACTTAAAACTCTCTCCACTGTCTCCCATCATGCATCACAATTAGGAAGCTGGTTCCAACTTGTGATCACCTCCTCTTGACATAAAGCTGCTATTAAGTCTTCCTCCCCAAGTCTTCACTTCTCCAGACTGAAAGAGCTCAGGAGTAATTCCCTAAAGAAGGTTTTATATACATATAAAGAGAGTGACATTGAGTGCAGGCAGTATTATTACTGTTGCTAAAACATGACCATAATTTCATAGAATCATAGATTCTTTTGGTTGGAAAAGAACGTTAAGATCATGAAGTCCAACCACCAAGCTAAGATGGTCCTGAACTCTTCCATGGTTAAAGAGGGGAGACAATGTTTCTACCCCAAATTATGCAGAAGCTTTTCAGAGGTACATAAGGTAGCTACTTGCCATTAGATGTGGTAGAAGCCAGGTACCTAGATAGCTTCAGCTATTCAGCCATGGCACTGTAAGAAAACACATTACTGTTGCCATCACAACAAGAGCTTTTGAAAGTCCACACTTGAAGGTCCAGCAAACACAACAATTTAGTGTAAGCCTGTGAGCAGTCACATTTAGAATGCTTTCAAACCTACAATGATAAATGTTTCCAGACTAGCACTTGGAGAAAGAAAATGTAAGGGGAAAAAGGGAAGGCAACAGATACAGGAACTAAGGAGGTGCATGGGATGATCTGGAAGAAATGTCAGTAATCAAGCCAGCTATTTTCCTTTTTAGTGTGCTAACTTTCCTTTTTGGTTTGTTAACAAGTCTGCCAAATGAATCTCACTGCTGTGATGGTGAGAAACTTCATTTGATAAGTTTCAAGACTAAATTAAGCAGAAATGTCAACACTTCTGTGATTGCATTGTGCTAAATAATACACGAGGTGAGTTGCTCTGGAGGAGTCCTACTCCAGCCAGCAGCTGGAGAACTGGAGCTCAGCTCTTCTGGCTGGCTGACTTCTCATTGTCTGGAGGTGAGGAGATGAACTCTGTCTTTTGGTAGCACAGTAGCAAAGGCTCTCAGGTTCTCTCTCAAATGAGGTCCCCAACGCTATTGAAAGCCACTCTTTTCCTTCGTGCATCAGGACTTCTAGAGAAGAGAAGGCTTCAGGCAGACCATATAGAGGCTTTCCAGTACCTGAAGGAAGCTGGGGAGGGAGTTTTTACAAGGGCTTGCATGAGGGAGAATGGCTTTGAGCTGGAAGAGGGGAGATTTAGACTGGATGTTAGGAGCAGATGCTTTACCTTGAGGGTGGTGAGGCACCGGAACAGCTTGCCCAGGGAAGCTGTGGATGGCCCTTCTGTGGAGGTGTTCAAGCCTGCAAGAAATGTGTGGCCATGGCACTTTGGGACATGGTTCAATGGCCACAGTGGTGTTGGGTTGATGGTTGGACTCAATGATCTTGGAGGTCTTTTCCAACCAAAATAATTCTATGCTTCTATGATCCAAATAAGCTGGTAGCTGTATTTGAGCCCTTTCTGGCATTCATTGTAGCTTGTCCTGATCTTCCAAATTTGCCACAGCAGCTCTACTGTGAAGGCACAGAAGCTGGACAATAGGGCTGTTTTTCTGTTTTAATGAATGTGTCTCCAGTTCTTAAAGCAAGATAGCAAGGAAGCATCTAAATAACAAAAGGACCTTTGTTTGTTAGGGTTTTTTTTCCAAGGACAGGGTGAAGATGATAATTATGGGAAGTAAGTCTTATTCTTTCAAGGTTACTCCTCCCTACTCTGTCGACTTTTTCTCTTCAACTAAATGCAGACAAAAAGCACATGGGGAATAATAAATTATGGATAACGATTTCAACTCATAGACCTCATAACAGAGAACCCTCAGTGATCTGCACTTACTCTCCCATGCACCAGCAAACAAGCCATAAATCTTCTGAATGTTGTTACTAATATCCCTATCTATTCCAGTAATTACAAGCAGTATCTCAACAACAACAACAAAAAAAGGTGCCTTCTTCCCTCCCACATGATGGTGGAACAGTTTGATAAGCATGGATTTAGCATTAGTGGAGAGTTCAAATAAAGTTTCAGTCTCAATGGAAATCTGAGATTTGAATTAATTGCTAGGACATGTCTGAGTTCTTTGCTTTCCTTATACTCTTTGGCTGCTTTTCACAAGCTGAGCCAGGGGAGGTTTAGGCTGGAGGTGAGGAAGAAATTCTGCCCAGAGAGAGTGATTGCCCATTGGAATGGGCTGCCTGGGGAGGTGGTGGAGTCACCATCATTGGGAGTGTTTAGGAGGAGACTTGATAGGGTGCTTGGTTGCATGGTTTAGTTGATTAGGTGGGGTTGGATGATGGGTTGGATGCAATGATCTTGAAGGTCTCTTCCAACCTGGTCTATTCTATTCTATTCTATTCTATTCTATTCTATTCTATTCTATTCTATTCTATTCTATTCTATTCTATTCTATTCTATTCTATTCTATTCCATTCCATTCCATTCCATTCCATTCCATTCCATTCCATTCCATTCCATTCCATTCCATTCTTATTGTTTTTCAATCTGAAGATGACAGTATAGGAAAATCAAGGGGGGAAATGAAACCACAGTAATGTTAGTTTTTGTGAGGCCCTTCTGCACCATATGTAAGTAGACATCATTGTCACTGAAATCTGCAGTGAGTACTCAGTTGAAGCCTATAAATGATACTACAGAAGTAGGATATTTGTAAAATACAAAGACAGGTTTCTCCTGATCCAGCTTGAGGGACAATGAGGCTACAACTACTTGAAGGGAGGTTGTAGCCAGGAAGGGGTTAGTCTCTTCTCCCAGGCAAACAGCACCAGAACAAGAGGATGCAGTCTCAAGCTGTGCCAGGGGAGGTTTAGGCTGGAGGTGAGGAGAAAGTTCTTCACTGAGAGAGTTGTTAGCCATTGGAATGTGCTGCCCAGGGAGGTGGTGGAGTTGCCGTCCCTGGAGGTGTTCAAGAGGGGATTGGATGTGGCACTTGGTGCCATGGTCTTGTAGTCATGAGGTGTGTGGTGACAGGTTGGACTTGATGATCTCTGAGATCTCTTCCAACCTTGTTGATTCTATGATTGTATGATTCTATGATTGAGACTAGAGCAGGATAGATTTAGGGTGGACATTAGGAGGAAATTCTTCACATTGAGAGTGATGAAATACTGGAACAGGTTGCCCAGAGATGTGGTTGAGGCCCCATCCTTGGCGACATGCAAGGTCAACTCAATGGGGTCCTGAGCAGCCTATCTAGCTAAAGATGTGTCTGCTTATTGCAGAAGGGTTGGACAAGATGACTACTGAGTGTCCCTACAAACCCAATGCATTCTGTGATTCTTCGATTGCCCTTATATACACAGACACACATTCATGTGTAGCCACTGCTGCTGTGCTCCATGTGCTCAAGCAGCAGGAGTCACCAGTAAGAGCAGCCTGGGGAAGCTGGGGAAAGCATGGGGAAGCTGGCATTTTTCTGAAAAAGCAGACCCAAATCCTACAGAGCTCCCTGTGTGAACAGCTTCAACACCCTGAATCACAAGAGACACACACTTCCATCCACCCTTTCCCAGGCACTGGAACAGGCTGCTCAGGGAGGTGGTGGAGTTGCTGTCCCTGGAGGTGTTAAAGAAATGCGTGGACATGGCATTCTAGAACATGGGTTTAATGGTCATGGTGATGTTAGGTCAGTGGTTGGGCACAATGATCTTGGAGGTCTTTTCCAACCAGAATAATACTGTGGTTCTGTGAATGTTGACTAAGGAGGATGGTACTCCCCATGTCCTTGATCAGGACTTAGGATCTCGGGATAAAGAAGTCGGAATAAGTGTGAGCAATTGTAAAGACTATCACATTAACTGGAGAAGTCATCTGACAAGTCCCTGAACAAGAAACATATCTTCAACCACCATCATTTCCAGCTAGCTTTACCTACATCCAGTTTGCATGTCCTAGAGATTGTATCTGTTAAGATCTCACAAATGTGTTAATAAAATAAAAAATCCAAGTCACCCAATCATAGTCAGTTTCATTACAGACAGATAAAAACCACCTTTAACCACCACTATCTACAGCTTCATGCTTCAGCAGGACTTATCTTCAGGACTTGTCTTTGAACAAATACCCTGAGAGGACAATCTGCTGTCACAGGAGGATAATTCACCCATTACAAAGACCTTGTGCCAATATATTAACTCTCCTTCTGTCATCTCTGGCTCAGCCTTCCTCTTGCTCTTTGTTCTGGTCCTTGTGGTTGGCAGCTATTGAAATAACAAAGACCACAGTATATGACTTGAATGCAAAGGAAAGAAAGCATCGTGCTGCCTACATCCGAATAATACCATTTTCAAGATTCTCCCTGGCTCCATAAACATTGGGAAGGGCATAGAATCATAGAATGGGGGGGATGGGTGGAACTCCAGAGACCATTGAGTCCAGTCCCTCTGCTAAAGCAGGATCACCTTGGGCAGACAACACAGGAACATCTCCCCATGGGTCTTGAATGTCTCCAGAGGAGACTCCACACCCTTACTGGGCAGCCTGCTCCAGAGCTCCAGCACCCTCACAACAAAGTTTTTCCTCACACTGAGGTGGAACTTTCTGTGTTGCAGTTTGTGTTCATTGCTCCTTGTCCTATTACAGGTCACCACTGAAAAGAGACTGGCCCCATCTTCATGACACCCTCTCAGCCCTCTTCTCTCCAGGCTAAACAGCCCCAGGTGTCTCAGCCTTTTCCCATCGGATTTCCCAGTCCCTTCATCACCCTCATAGCCTGTTGGACCCTCTCCAGTACATCTCTGCCTCTCATAAAGGATTCAGTACCAGAGAGGCAATGTCTGAAAAGATTCTGAAGGCTTCTTAAGATTTCTCAAAGCAATTTTCAGAAGAAGAAACAAGATGGTCAAGATTAGAGGGCAGTATTAGTCCTCATGGGACACTGGGCTGTTTTCAAGCCTTTCACAGAACTACTGGCTGATTTAGGAACTAACACTGCCCTCGCTTTGCCTACTTGGAAAGTGTAAACAATGGCATGACATCGCTTCTGGAAGTGTTTGACAAGTGCTTCACAAAAGCAATGTCTGAGTATTCGCTCTTACTTTTTTTTTTTTCATTTGAGAGCGACTCATACTTGAGTGAGACAGAGAACATCTCCAAGAACCTCTCAAAGCCTCAGAATTTGGTTAATAAAATAAAAGACTGACCTACCTGTGCCAAACCCTATGTCACGGTATCACAGAATCACCAAGGTTGGAAGAGACCTCAAAGATCATCAAGTCCAACCTGTCACCCAACACCTCATGACTAGACCATGGCACCAAGTGCCACATCCAATCCCCTCTTGAACACCTCCAGGGATGGTGACTCCAGCACCTGCCTGGGCAGCACATTCCAATGGCTAACAACTCTCTCAGTGAAGAACTTTCTCCTCACCTCCAGCCTAAACCTGCCCTGGCGCAGCTTGAGACTGTGTCCTCTTGTTCTGGTGCTGTTTGCCTGGGAGAAGACACCAACCCCTTCCTGGCTACAACCTCCCTTCAGGTAGCTGTAGAGAGCAATGAGGTCTCCCCTGAGCCTCCTCTTCTCCAGGCTAAGCAACCCCAGCTCCCTCAGCCTCTCCTCGTAGTGCTTGTGCTCAAGGCCTCTCCCCAGCCTCGTTGCCCTTCTCTGGACACATTAAGGAGTCTCAATGTCCTTAAACTGAGGGGCCCAGAACTGGACACAGGACTCAAGGTTTGGCCTAACCAGTGCTGAGCACAGGGCACAATGACTTCCCTGCTCCTGCTGGCTACACTATTCTTGATGCAGGCCAGGATGCCGTTGACCTTCTTGGCCACCTGGGCACCCTGCTGGCTCATGTTCAGCTGGCTGTCAATCAGCACCCCCAGGTCTCTCTGTTTGGCAGCTCTCCAGCCACTCCAATCCCAGCCTGTAGCTCTGCATGGACATAAGCTTGACTAGAAACTCAAATCCTTCTGGTTGCCTCGCTTCTTTTCAAGGGGTTCATCCCTCTCCAAAGTGATATGATTTGCACACACACAAAAAGAAGAGAGCCTACAATGCATGAAAAGCATTCACTGCAGTAATCTACTACTGCATTTATGTCTCTCCAAAGTTTCACAGGAATTTTCAGAAAAATGGAATTTTGCACACTGCTGCCCTATTTCAATGAAGCAAATTCTAATTTCCTTCCCCATTTAATCCCTAAAAGGAATGTTATTAAATGTCTGCATCTTCTTCCCACCTCCAACTTATTTTTCTCTTTTTTTTTCCTTATTTTTATTTTTTTTTTAATCTTTTCATAGAGTAATAGAGTGGTTTGAGTCGTAAGAAACTTTAAAATCACCTAGTTCCAAGCCCCCTGCCATGGGCAGGGACACTTTCCACTAGGCCAAGCTGCTCAGGACCTCATCCAACCTGGTCTTGAACACTTCCAGGAAGGGGCATCGACAGCCTCCCTGGAAAACCAGTGTCTCACCACCCTCACTGTTAAGAATTTCTTCCCAATATCCAGGCTAAATCTCCACTCTCCCAGCTAGAATGGAATGGAATAGAATAGAATAGAATAGAATAGAGTAGAGTAGAGTAGAATAGAATAGAAGAATAGAATAGAATAGAATAGAATAGAATAGAATAGAATAGAATAGAATAGAATAGAATAGAATAGAATGAGACTGAATGGGGTGCTGGTGCCATGGTTTAGTTGATTAAATGGTGTTGGATGATGGGTTGGTCTTGATGATCTTGAAGGTCTCTTCCAACCTTTTATTCTATTTTATTCCATTCTGTTCTATTCCATTCTGTTCTATTCTATTCTATTCTATTCTATTCTATTCTATTCTAATTCCATTCCATGCTATTCCATTCTATTCTATTCCATCCTATGCTATTCCATCCTATGCTATTCCATCCTATGCTATTCCATTCCATGCTATTCCATCCTATGCTATTCCATTCTA
Source organism: Picus viridis (assembly GCA_033816785.1). NCBI lineage: Eukaryota > Metazoa > Chordata > Aves > Piciformes > Picidae > Picus > Picus viridis. The sequence continues at coordinate 4,321,620 of CM066569.1, read as the reverse complement.
AAGTGATGGGCAGGTTAAAGGTCACCTGGCTGTGGACAAGCACACAGGTAGAAACCTCTCTGTGGCCTGAGACAGATGGTTTGAAGTGCAGGGTGAATGAAGAAAGAGGCACACATTTGGACTGAGAATGACAGACAATAGTAGTGTAACTAAAAGGATGCAGGAGGATCTTCTTGTCAATGAGAGGCACAGGAGACTGTTTGCCATTGGAGACTGGCAATGGCTTCAAAAAAGCTTCCTGGAAGGATCCTACCATTTTCTGCATTTTCAAGGATGAGCTGCTCTGCACATTTTTACAGAGTATCTTTCCTGCAATTTTTGACATATGCAGAAATCAGACTTCAGGGCCATTTAAGTTTAAAGACTTATTTCTCCAGAGAATCATGTCAATCTCATAATGCCTCATTGCTCCATTTGTAAAACAAGACTAACATTTATCCTTTCCCTTAAACCAGGCTTTGCTCATCCTGTCTCCTCGATCGGTAAACTCCCCGTAGCAGCTCTTCCTTACTCTTGCAGAGAAAAGCTATTTAAAGTTCATCTAGCTGGAGATGTTCCTGCTCACTGCAGGGGGATAGACAAGATGACCTTTGAGGGTCCCTTCCAACATGATGCATTCTGTGATCCTGCAAAGGGATCCAAATCGCTTCAGACCCTTCTGATCGAATGCAACATATAAATGATTTAATCATCATCATTCATACATGGACAACTCTCACAACCCATTTCCTATCCCTACACAGCTTCTAATACAGTGGCATAGTTCTATTGATTTGTTAATAACAGTATTTGCAGCATTTGCAGTCATTGCATCTTTCTCCTCAAGGGCTGTTTTTTCCTTCCAAGGACCCAGCACCGTGTATGCAAAGGAGGTATTCCAATAATTTCCCCCTAAATTGTGCTGCAATCCAAGCAGTCTGGACTGAAAAGCCTTTCAAGAATTCACAAATTTATCCTTGGCACAGGTATCATAGGATCACAGAATCATTGGGGTTGGAAGGAACCTTAAAGATCACCTAGTTCCAGCCCTCCTGCCGTAGGCAGGGACACCTTCCATGAGACCAGACTGCTCAAGGCCTTGCCCAACCTGCCCTTGAACAGCTCCAGGGAGGGGCATCGACAATCTCCCTGGGCAATCTGTTCCAGCATCTCACCACCCTCACTGTCAAGAATTTCTTCCTAATATCCAGTCTAAATCTCCCCTCTTCTAGCTCAATCCATTCCCTCTTGTCCTATTACCACCAGCTAGAAGTCCTGTACCCCTTCCCCAATTAAAGGAGAGAAAATCTAAAACCTTTTTCCAAGGATATCTGAAGGGCACCTACAGGAATGCTGGGGTCTCACTCTTTAGCAGGGCTTGTAGTGACAGGACAAACAGCAACACTTTGAAACTAGAGCAAGGTACAGACAGTAGGAAGAAGCTCTTCACAGGGACAGTGGTGAAATACTGGAACAGGTTGCCCAGAGATGCCGTTGAGGCCCCATCTTGAAGACACTCAAGGGCAAACTAAATGGAGCTCTGGGCAGCCTGATCTAGTTGGAGGGGTCCCTGCTCACTGCAGGGGGGTTGGACAAGATGACCTTTTGACCTTCGAGGGTCCTTTTCAACCCAATGTTTTGTGTGACTGTGTGACTCTGTTCTCGCTTTCTCCTATGCACACAGCAATAGTCTGCTAGTCAGATTGAGCAATAGCCCAGACCCTATTTCACTTCTTTCACATCTTGCCTTCCAAAAACTTTCTATCAACTAGACCTAATTTCTTTCCATCCTTTCTCTCATTTTTGTTTCAATAGTGCAAAGAACATCCACAACATGACATGATATATGACTGCTCTGAATGAGTTATCTCCACTTTCCTCCTCTTGGCGAGGTTTGAAAATGAACGATGAGCTTACTAATTACTACCAGGCAGGTGCATCTCACTGACTTGCCGACCAGCCTCGCTAATGAGCTTTACATTTGCTTCCATCAGCTTTCTCTAGCTGACACAAGAACAGAATCATAGAACTGTTGAGATTGGAAGAGACCATTAGATCACCAAGCCCAACCACTTGCCTAAGCCACTACCACTAAACCATGCCACACAGCACCACATCCACATGTCTGTGGAGACCACTGTCTGTGAACAAATGTTTCCTAATATCCAATCTGAATAACCCCTGGCACAGAGTGTTTTCAGTTTGGGGGTTGAGGATGGAAATTCAGGAACTCTGAGTTCTGTCTGTGGGGTTTTTTTTGTTTTGTTTTTAATAGATCTGTGAAAATCATAGAATCATAGAATTGTTTTGGTTAGAAAGGACCTCTAAGATCATTGAGTCCAACCATCAAACTAACACCATCTTGGCCACAGAAACAATCACACACACACACAGAATCAGCAAGGTTGGAAGAGACCTCAAAGATCAGCAAGTCCAATCTGTCACCACAGAGCTCATGACTAAACCATGGCACCAAGTGCCACGTCCAATCCCCTCTTGAACACCTCCAGGGATGGTGACTCCACCACCTCCCTGGGCAGCACATTCCAATGGCTAACGACTCTCTCTGTGAAGAACTTTCTCCTCACCTCGGCCCTAAACTTCCCCGGCGCAGCTTGAGACTGTGTCCTCTTGTTCCAAAGTGCCATGTCCACACATTTCTTCAGTACCACCAGGGATGGTGACTCCACCACCTCCCTAGGTAGCCTGTTCCAATGCCTGACCACTCTTGCCGTGAAGAAATGTTTCCTAATATCCAGCCTAAACCTCCCCGGCACAATTTCAGGCCACTTCCTCTTGTCCTATTAGCTGATACTAGGGAGAAGAGCCTGACACTGTTCATTCCTCTAGATTTCGGTATCTTCTCTAACGTCATATGCTGCCAAGCTCTTAATGTTCCCACAAGTACCTGAATTCCTCAAATGAAAGGCAGGACAGATGTGAGCTATTTGAGTGCCTACCTTACAAAGGTGCCATGATTTGAGGCTTAATCAGTGCAGGGCCCTCAAGAAAAACTGCTCAGTATCAGCATTCTGATTTACACCAGGGCATAAGACCTGCTTCTAGCCTCTCTTCTTTGCTCTTTTTTTCCCTTTTTCTTTTTTTTTTTTTTTTTTTTTTTTTTTTTTTAAGGCAAATCACAAAGTTTTAAAGACAATAACCCAATAATCTTGAGTACTGTCTCCAGTTCTGGGTCCCTCAGTTTAGGAAGGATGTTGAGATGCTGGAACGTGTCCAGAGAAGGGCAACAAAGCTGGGGAGGGGTTTGGAGCACAGCCCTATGAGGAGAGGCTGAGGGAGCTGGGGTTGCTTAGCCTGGAGAAGAGGAGGCTCAGGGGAGACCTTCTTGATGTGTACAGATACCTGAAGAGAGGTTGTAGCCAGGAGGGGGTTGGTCTCTTTTCCCAGGCAACCAGCACCAGAACAAGAGGACACAGTCTCAAGCTGTGCCAGGGGAGGTTTAGGCTGGATGTTAGGAAGAAATTCTTCACAGAAAGAGAGATTGGCCATTGGAATGTGCTGCCCAGGGAGTCACCATCACTGGAAGTATTTAAGAAGAGCCTGGATGTGGCACTTGGTGCCATGGTTTAGTTGATTAGATGGTGTTGGGTGATAGGTTGGACTTGATGATCGCGAAGGTCTTTTCCAACCTGGTTAATTCTGTTCTGACCACCATCTATTCTTCAAACCAGATGATCCTTGGAGTCCCTTCCAACTCATCATTCTGTGATTCCTTCCTCCCATCTTTCACTCCCATTTGCTGAAATTTTTGTCTCAGTTGAAGGCATTTTGTACATAATGCAAGTATAATGTTAATGAATGTTTGCACAATGCAATCATTCCTTTAGTGAATTCCTTTAGTTAATACAAACAGTCCTTTAGTTAAATTATGGAAAAAAACAGGTGCATTGGACATGGATAATGGGAAAATAAGCTTGTTTCAGGAGCCTAATTGCTATGCAGATGATTATAATAACAATGCTAGCAGACACTGCTGAGGTTTTTGGGGGTTTTTTTTGAGTAGGATCATATTTTGAGTGAAGAAATACTGGAAACATATTCTTGATATTCCTTCTCTGAAAACTGATGGGGGTTTGTTATTGATTCTAAATGTTTTCATGTACTTGGATCAGAGACAGGTCACATTTGCAGATAGCTGCAGAAACACCACTAAGCAGGCTTTCTTCCATGCTTAATCCTTGGGGTTAGATAATGCAGCAATGGCTCTCAGCACAAATGACATGGCTCTGCACCGGTGTAGGCATCTTAATCATAGAATCATAGAATGGTCCAGGCCAGAAGGGACCTCCAAAGGTCATCTAGTCCAACCTCCCAGCAGTCAGCAGGGACATCCCTAACTAGACCAGGCTGCCCAGGGCCTCATTGAGCGTCACCAGGAATATCTCCAGGGAAGGGACCTCAACGACCTCCCTGGGCAACCTGTTGCAGAGTTCCACTACCTTCATAGTGAAAAACGTCTTCCTGATACCCAGTCTTGATCTGTCCTTCTCTAGTCTGAAGCCATTGCCCCTCGTCCTGTCACCACAGGCCTTTACAAATAGTCTCTCCCCACCCCTCCTGTAGGATAGTGTTGGGTGGTAGGTTGGACTCGATGATCTCAAAGGTCTTTTCCAACCTGGTCTATTCTATTCTATTCTATTCTATTCTATTCTATTCTATTCTATTCTATTCTATTCTATTCTATTCTATTCCTATTCCATTCCATTCCATTCCATTCCATTCCATTCCATTCCATTCCATTCCATTCCATTCCATTCCATTCCATTCCACTCCATTCTATTCTCCCTTCAGGTACTGGAAGGCTGCTATCAGGCCTCCAAGCTGAACAACCCCAGCTCCCTCAGCCTGCCCTTGTAGCAGAGCTGCTCCAACCCCCTGATCATTTTTGTGGCCCTCCTCTGGACCCTCTCCACCAGGTCCATGTCCTTCCTATATTGAGGGCTCCAGACCTGTACACAGTACTCCAGGTGAACACCAGAGCAAAGTGGCAGAATCACTTCTCCATATCTGCTGGCCATGCTTCTTTTGATGCAGCCCAGGATGTGATTGGCCTTCAGGGTTGCAAGCTCACACTGCTTGCTCATGTCCAGCTGCTCATCCGACAGCACCCCCAGATCTTCTGAATGAACACCTTGAACTTAACAGTTTGCAGCTAAACTAACAGAACCCATATACAGAAAGAAAAGGTTGGATGGAGCGTTCAATAGTTGCCTCACAACTGAAGGGCAGTTGCAACAGCAGAAGGCTTCCATTTCTAAATTCTGAGCCAAAAAATGCATGCACAGCTTCACTGACATAACATTAACCCTCCAAGACTAAAGCTTATTCACTATTCACAACCAATTAAACTACCAGGAGTGTTGAGCAGTGCTGTATTCAACAGTATTCTCTTCCACTCTTGATGGAAATTTGCTTCCAAAGCAACTGTTTTATGCCTCTGTTGTACACAGGGAATGGTATTTCAGTTTAACAAAAACTCTGTTATGATGCACAGCCATAATTAATGGATTACACTTTTAATCCACTTTGTCACATAACTAGAAAATGTATGGTTTGATAGGATTAAGCTCTTCTCAAAGATCCCTTTTTTATGATTAGTGCTTTTCAAACAGAGTTATTTTCTACAGGTTTGCTTTGGGTTTGGAGTTTCTTGTTTGCTTCCTTCCTTCCTTTCCTTCCTTTCCTTCCTTCCTTCCTTCCTTCCTTCCTTCCTTCCTTCCTTCCTTCCTTCCTTCCTTCCTTCCTTCCTTCCTTCCTTCCTTCCTTCCTTCCTTCCTTCCTTCCTTCCTTCCTTCCTTCCTTCCTTCCTTCCTCCCTCCCTCCCTTCCTCCCTCCCTTCCTTCCTTCCTTCCTTCCTTCCTTCCTTCCTTCCTTCCTTCCTTCCTTCCTTCCTTCCTTCCTTCCTTCCTTCCTTCCTTCCTTCCTTCCTTCCTTCCTTCCTTCCTTCCTTCCTTTTTCTTTCCTTCTTTCCTTCTTTCCTTCTTCCTTCCTTCCTTCCTTCCTTCCTTCCTTCCTTCCTTCCTTCCTTCCTTCCTTCCTTCCTTCCTTCCTTCCTTCCTTCCTTCCTTCCTTCCTTCCTTCCTTCCTTCCTTCCTTCCTTCCTTCCTTCCTTCCTTCCTTTTTCTTTCCTTCTTTCCTTCTTTCCTTTCTTCCTTCCTTCCTTCCTTCCTTCCTTCCTTCCTTCCTTCCTTCCTTCCTTCCTTCCTTCCTTCCTTCCTTCCTTCCTTCCTTCCTTCCTTCCTTCCTTCCTTCCTTCCTTCCTTCCTTCCTTCCTTCCTTCTTTCTTTCTTTCTTTCTTTCTTTCTTTCTTTCTTTCTTTCTTTCCTTCCTTCTTTCCTTCCCTTCTTTCCTTCTCTCTCGTTTGTTTTGTACTAGTAAGTGTTTTAACTTCCTCAAAAAAATGTTTAGTTTGGACTTTAACGCCAGGCAGTTGTTGCTTTCCCAACAGATCAGTGACTCACCCATACTCCCATTAGAACAGAATAGAGTGGAGTAGAATAGAATAGCATAGAATAGAATAGCATAGACCAGGTTGGAAGAGACCTTCGACATCATTGTGTCCAACCCATCATCCAACACCATCTAATCAACTAAACCATGACACCAAGCACCCCACCAAGTCTCCTCCTAAACTCCTCCAGTGATGGTGACTCCACCACCTCCCTGGGCAGCCAATCTCTCTTGCTGGGAAGAATTTCTTCCTAACATCCAGCCTAAACCTCCCCTGGCACAGCTTGAGACTGTGTCCTCTTGTTCTGGTGCTGGTTGCCTGGGAGAAGAGACCAACCCCCTCCTGGCTACAACCTCCCTTCAGGTAGTTGTAGAGAGCAAGAAAGGTCTCCCCTGAGCCTCCTCTTCTCCAGGCTAAGCAACCCCAGCTCCCTCAGCCTCTCCTCATAGGGCTGTGCTCCAAACCCTTCCCCAGCTTTGTTGCCCTCCTCTGGACATTAACATCAATGCAAAGAGGAGCATGGCCCAAGAAAATAATCTGTGAAAAAAACCACCCCCCACCACCATCAACCCAACAGACATTAAAAGAATTCATTATAAACCTCACAATTGAGGCCAGTTGAAATTACATAACACATAAAGATATCTTTAATAATTATCTTGACGACTTCTAATCCCATGTAAACTCCTGTAAAGCTATCAAAACAGAGGAGTAATCTGAGCATGAGAAGTTTTCTATTTACTCAAAAATTCAAAGAGCTCCTGCCCAGTGAAAGGTAGAAACAGCCTTGAAGACAAATGATAAAGGGGTAAGGGAAACCCTAAACAAATCACACTTCTGATCTAAGTATTATGCCCTTAATGTAATCTCCTTCGTTTCTCATATTTCATAGAGGCTTGAAACAACACAATCAGTATTGATCTGAGAGGGAAAATAGTCATCAGATAATTTTCCTGAATACTATTTTAAGCATAAATGGTAAAATATAGGCTGCGTGAGAAGCGGCTTGAGAGCAGTCTCGAGGACAAGGGCTTGAGGGCGTCAGTAGGAAAAATGAATTTGTCATGAGCTAGCAATGGTCACCTGCAGCCCAGAAGGCAACCATGTCCTGGGTTGCAGCAAAAGAAGTGTGACCAGCAGGGAGGCTGGAATGAGATGATCTTTAAGGTCCCTTCCAACCCAAACCACTCCATGAATTTATGAAAATGACTCTGTGTGTTTAGCCTGATTGAAACATACAGCTCTTTGCACCACGCCACTGGAAATCACTTGCCACATGCACAAAGCCTTACTCATCCCCTTACTCATGACAGAAAATACACACTATTCATGACTTTGATGTAAATGAGAGAACAGTTAATCAGATGCCTTAAAAACAAGATGCTTGGGCATTACTTAATTTGCTAAACCAGCAAATCTGGGGTTTGTAGCCATACAAATTGTTCTTGCCTTTGTCATATCTAACAGAAACCATACACTAAAAGCACCAGACTTTAAGCCAGAATGGAGGTGCTTCTTCCCCTCTACTCAGCTCTGGTGAGACCCCACCTGCAGTACTGCCTCCAGTTCTGGAGCCCCTATTACAAGAGGGATGTGGACGTGCTGGAGCGTGTCCAGAGAAGGGCCACGAGGATGAGCAGAGGGCTGGAGCACCTCTCCTATGAGGACAGACTGAAGGAGTTGGGGCTGTTCAGTCTGGAGAAGAGAAGGCTCCAAGGTGATCTCATTGTGGCCTTCCAGGATCTGAAGGGGGCCTACAGGAGGGCTGGGGAGGGACTTCTCAGGATCTCAGGTAGTGATAGGACTAGGGGGAACGGAATGAAGCTGGAGATAGGGAGATTCAGACTAGATGTGAGGAAGAAGTTCTTCAGCATGAGAGTGGTGAAGCCCTGGAATGGGTTATCCAGGGAGGTGGTTGAAGCCCCGTCCCTGGAGGTGTTTAAGCCCAGGCTGGATGAGGCTCTGGCCAGCCTGATCTAGTGTGGGGTGTCCCTGCCCATGGCAGGGGGGTTGGAACTACATGATCCTTGTGGTCCCTTCCAACCCTGCCTGATTCTACGATTCTATGATTCTAATTTAACTGGCTTCATATACAAAACTCTCCTATGTTTGTTTGTGTTCATATCATTTTTAGAGTTTGATACTTCCATCTTCTCAGCAGCTACACCCCTTCTACCCTCAACAGGCTTGCCCATATCAATAAAGAAGGCAGGATTAGCCCCTCAATTTATTTTGGAGCTCAAGTTGTTGCAAAGCCAGCACATCCTGCTAAACAACACAGTAGAAACAGAGCTTTGAGCTGGAGCTTCTCAGTGTGATTCTTGCCTCTCAAGATTTTGAGAGAATGAGTCTCCAGGCTCTACAGAACTACAAAATATCCCTACTAATGAGTACTGATTTTAAACATGCAAGGAAAAAAAAAACCCACACCACTGAATGGAAATTATTCATCAGCCTCAACACCAAGACAAAAAGATTATTGATCTTAAAAGCAGCATTTTTGGGGGGGGGTGTGGGGGGGTGGGGGGGTGGAATCTGCTCAGTAATATGAACACAAAGAGTAAAGCTGCTGAGAAAACAAAGACTGACAGGGCTCTGCTGAGCAGCAAAGCTTAGAAAGTAAAATATTTTTGAAATTCATTTCATAGCATGGCTTACACTGGGAGAAAGATCCTAATAACAATAATAGCAGCGACAACAACAACACGGGAGAGCTAGAGGGTGTTTGGAACTCAAAACAATGCTTTGCAGTTCTAAAAGTGAAAGATAATCCTTCAGACTTAAAGGGCTACAAGTGAAATATCCTGCTTTAGACTCCAAAGTTCTAAAAGTGAAATCTCCTTTAGCTGCAGTTCAGAGGAAATTCAGTGGAGTACACGAGAGAGAAACCACACAAATTGCGTTATTGCAATGCTACTCTGCATCATGGGGATGTTTAAGTGTTCTCAGTCATCATGAAAACTGTTGTGAGACTAGCAAATATATTTGCAGAACTGACTGCTTGTCTATTTCCAGGAGGTTTGGGGAAGTTCCATCTAACAGTTCATAAGGTCATAAGGGGTTCTGAGCAACCTGATATAGTTGGGGATGTCCCTGCTGACTGCAGGGGGGTTGCAGTAGATGAATTTTAAAGGTCCCTTCCAACCCAGTACATTCCATGAGTCTATGACATTGTCACATGGTGAAGTTAAAGCAAGCAGTTGATACTTTGGATTTCAGTACTAGAAAGTCCCTCTACAGGAACCACATGATGTGCATTATTCGTATTGTCTGACTTTGACCATTAGGCTTACTTCATGTGACAGCGTATCGCTAATTTAGGAACTTGCTGTGTGAGCTCATGGTGCTCATTTTCCTTTCACAATCAGCACTCCTCACTCTGATGAGCACAGGAGAGGAAAGCACTGCACAAATCGGAATTGCCTCATGGAGGGAAGTCCCTGGAGGTGTTCAAGAAACGTACACAGGGCATCTCGGAACCCGGTGGTTCCATGGCAGTCTTAGGCTGACAGTTGGACTCAATGACCTTAAAAATCTTTTCCAACAGAAATGATTCTCTGACTCTATGAAGGCACTGTTTCTGGGTGACATTCCTTTGGTGAGGAATCTTATTGACCTTTAAGGCAGCTGAGTTTTCCAAGTGCTCTTCAGCAAATTTCTTCATGCAACAACAACAAAAAACATTGCAACTTTCACTTTCCTTTACCAACCCTCTTCTAATTAAATCAGATTAATCTCATTGTTATTATATTTTTTTCCCTTCTGGCTAGAAATAGTAACACAGGAGAGACCATGAGTCCACTGGTCCCTTCCAACCCCTACCATTCTATGCTTTTATGATTTATAGACTTGCTTGAAAAAGGCCTCTTAAGATCCTTGAGTCCAAACATCCATCTAACACCACGATGGCCATCAAACCATATCCCAAAGTGCCATGTCCACAAGTTTCTTGAAGACATCCAGGGATGCAATTGGATCCAGCCATTGAAATCAATGCCTGACCACTGTTTCAGTAAAGAAAATGTTCGTGGTTCTAAACACACAACTGATCTGGCACTGTCATGATTAATTCTGTTCATGACATCAATTGTTTTAAGCTCTTCATGTGCAACACTGTCAACCAGAAGGAGTCCAGCAGGCAAACCCACGCCCCGAGCATATTCCGAGGATGTGTGGAAGGGGAGGTCCTCTTGCCCCGCCGCCCAGATCCCTCTCCGCGGCCCCTCGACGTAGCCTAACTGCTCCTAGGGAAGGCGGGGGCCGCGTCTCCGGCTGCAGGAGCGGCAGCACAAGCGGCCGCGGCGAGGCGGCTGTTCACGGCCGCCCAGGGGCCTTCCCCGCCCCGGCGGGGGCGGAGGCGCGGGGGGGGGGCGGGCCAGCGCTGCTGCTGCTGCTGCTGCTGCTGCTACCCGCTGCCGTTGCTCACAGCCCGGCTCCGCCTCTCCCGCCGCAGCTCCCAGTCCTGGAGCGCCGCTCGGCTGCCAGAAGGAAGCCGCCACCTGCTCCGGTGCGGAGTTGGTCCTCGCTGTGCGCCGAGAAAGGAGAGCAGCCGCCCCGCTGCCCGTGCCCGGGACGTTACCACTGCTCCCGCCACCGGGGAAAACTGCCGCCGCCGCCCGGCCTCGGAAGGGGAAGAAATCACAGCTCCTCTCTGCTGTGAGACGGAAGAGCCGCTGAAGGCGCGCCTCTCCGCCGCTGCCTCCCGGTCCCGCCGCGGGCAGGCGGGATGATGGAGCCCCCGCCGCTGCCTGCGCCTCCTGCCGCCGCCACCCGCTGCCGCCGCCGCTGCTCTGCCTCCTGATCGCAGCCCTCTGCCTGCCGCCAGGTAAGCGCCCGCCCGCGACAAGGAGCGAACCGCGCCGTCCCGACCGCGCCGAACTTGGTGGAGGGGGGCCGGGGGCTGCAGGTGGCGGTGCCCGCCCGCTCTCCCTTACCCGGAGTGCCCTGGAACCTACCGCGGGGTTATGCGCCGGGCGTCTCTCCCGGCCGTTGGTGCCCTTCGGATCCCGTTTCTTCGGCTAGCGGCGGTCCGAGCTGGTGCCGTTTCTCTCGAGGGAAAGGCACAAGCTGCCCGGGGCTGAGAAGCGGCAGTGTTCTCGCCTTTCCCCATGAGAATCGGCGGTGGAGTCGCTGCGGGGCGTTGTCAGTGGGCAGCGGGCGCTGCCCCCGCGGGAGGGCTAGCCGAGGCTCGGCGCCGCCGCTGCTCCGGTCTCACTTCTAAGCTGAGCGGCACGTCCCTGCGGCCAGCCTCTGCCAACTTTAGCCGTTTCCCGCATTCGGGCACGGCGTACGAGCTGCAGGAGCCGGGAGGGGATTGGTAGGTGCCCGGGGAGCGCCGTCGAGCACGACCCCGCCCGGCGGCCGGGGTGCGGGCAGCGGCGGTCCCCCGGGCGTGGCGGCAGCGCTGCCGGGGATTGAGGAGGCTGCTCCGCGGCTCGGGTTCGCGTGGGGAGCTTCATCTCCCCGCCCCCGCCGCTGTCGAGGCGTTGGGGAAGTGGGAAGGCACGGGGAGTGCTAAATACCCTTAATTGTTGCGGGAGTCTTTTGGCCATGAGGCGTTTGTAGGTTTTTATTTTGTAAATATTGAGCGTGAAAGTGAAGTCTGGGGGAAAAGCTGTGAAGTGAAGGAGTTGTGCATTCCCCGCGGTAGAGGAGGATTCTTGTAGAAAGAGCGTCAGCCTGTGGTAATAGCTTGTATTGCTTAAGAAATGGCTTTGCCTTTCTCTGCCTGCTTCTTGCGAGAGTAGAAGGTTTGCAGAAGTGCTGGAGTTGGTGGGGTTTCATTCCTGGCCTCCGCTTCCTTGTTATGTGCTCTTCAGTTAACCATTTACAGGCAGTAATGCAAGATAAGAACAGGCCTTTTTCACTTGATCTGTTTCTGTTTATTTTGTACAAGCTCTGGTTAAGCAGAAACAGAGCTTGTAGCAGTGAGGTAAACGCTCCAAACAGAACCAAAAGCAGTTTGATGTTTGGTTAGAATACTAAAAAAAGCTTCCAAAAAGAACCAAACCCTATTTGGATTTCATTTAGAAGAATAAAAAATCCCCCCAAAACAACTCCCAACAGAAGCAAAAGCTATTTTGATCTCAGAAGAATAAAAATGCTCTAAACAGACCTAAAATCAATTTTGATTTCAGTTAGAATGGTTAAAAAAAAGCTCCAAGCAGACCTAAAAGCTATTCTGTTTTTTTGAATGGTAAAAAAGCTCCAAATAGACCCCAAATCAATATTGGAACCATAAGCAATATGTTAGGTTTTTGTTTTGGCAAAGGTAGTGGATGATCACTGTAGGACATGAAAAATACCAGTCTGGGTGTCAGAGCTTACAGAGAGTACTGGTGTCTGTGGTGTTCAGGAGTGTTCAGGAAAGATGGGTCCTTTAATGAAGTCTCCATGCCATGTGGATTATCCAGAGAAAGAAGCCCCTCAGCTTCTAGGAAACCAGATTGAGCCCCCGTGGTGAGATTTATCCTAGTCAGTACGGAATGGTCTTGTAGATGGTGTGACATTTTCCCACTGGAGGAAACATGGAGTCATAAAATATTTCATCCTCAAAGGTTGTGTTGATGGAGGTGTATAAAAAGATGAGATGTTATCATCTGTGATCTCAGAATGTTGGAGGTAAAACCAGTAACCGAGTGCTTTCTGCTCTTCATTTCGTTTTGCCGCCTTAAGGAGAAACTCGGGCTGTGTAAGCAGCTATGGGGAGAAACCAGCCCTACTTCAGCTTAGAAACTTTCCCCACAATACTGCAAATGCCTGGAAAGCCTAACAGAGGGTTTAAGCCTCTAGTTCTGTTTGTTCTGAGGAGTAATAAAATATACTTAAATGCGAAAATCTGTATTTTTAGATACTATTATTAATCTTATTGTCTTGATGTGATGATAGACTTCACATTCCTTTCTCCTCACTGTCTCAGCTAGTTTAGATGATAGCCAATTGCCCAGGTTTGCATTGGGAAAGCAATAGATCAGCCATGAAAGACATATTAAAAGTTTATATATATATGTATTTATGTATGTAAAGATGTGTGCATATATATGTATACATAAGTTTTTATAGAGAGATCTATTTTTATGTGTATATATAATAGAAAGAGAGAAAGATACACAAGATCTCTCCAGCAGTATTCAAGCTGACCAAGGATTGTGATGAGAAATTTGAGGTTCTTTTTTCACAGAATAAAATACCTGGGAATATACCTAATGAAATAAGGGGAGGGAGGATGGGGTGAGGGGGTGAATCTAAGTCCACAGTTGATATTGGCAGACTAACTTAGGTCAGCCTAGAAGAGAACACCAGTTAAAACCCACACACCAAGCTGTGTGGTGCAGCAGACACGCTGGAGGGAAGGGATGCCATCCAGAAGGACCTTGACAGGCTGGAGAGGTGGGCACAAGCCAACCTCATGAGCTTCAACAAGACCAAGTGCAGGGTCCTGCATCTGGCTCGAGGCAATCCCAGGCACAAATACAGGCTGGGCAGTGACTGGCTGGAGAGTAGCCCTGAGGAGAGAGACTTGGGGGTGCTGATGGATGAGAAGCTCAACATGAGCTCTCAGTGTGCACTTGCAGCCTGGAAAGCCAACCAGACCCTGGGATGCATCAAGAGGAGTGTGGCCAGCAGGTCAAGGGAGGGGATTCTCCCCCTCTGCTCAGCTCTGGTGAGACCCCACCTGCAGTACTGCCTCCAGTTCTGGAGCCCCTATTACAAGAGGGATCTGGAGGTACTGGAAGGTGTCCAGAGAAGGGCCACGAGGATGATCAGAGGGCTGGAGCACCTCTCCTATGAGGACAGACTGAAGGAGTTGGGGCTGTTCAGTCTGGAGAAGAGAAGGCTCAGAGGTGATCTCATTGTGGCCTTCCAGGATCTGAAGGGGGCTACAAGAAGGCTGGGGAGGGACTGCTCAGGATCTCAGGTAGTGATAGGACTAGGGGGAATGGAATGAAGCTGGAGGTGGGGAGATTCAGACTGGACATGAGGAAGAAGTTCTTCCCCATGAGAGTGGTGAAGCCCTGGAATGAGTTATCCAGGCAGGTGGTTGAAGCCCCGTCCCTGGAGGTGTTTAAGCCCAGGCTGGTTGAGGCTGTGTCCAGCCTGATCTAGTGTGGGGTGTCCCTGCCCATGGCAGGGGGGTTGGAACTAGCTGATCCTTGTGGTCCCTTCCCACCCTGACTGGTACTCTGATACTATCCCATGCTTTTCCAGAGGAAATGACTGTGTGTGCAAAGGAAGTAAGCTAACCATGACCTTTGTAAAGCTTCTGTTCTTCCCCCCACCCCTTAACTTTTTGATGATTTGTAAGTACAAAGCTCCGAGTCTCTCGGAACGTGTTTTATGACTACCGACGTGTTACGCGTTGTGGAAAGGGGGCGAGACTGTAGTGTGTCGTTTTCTCCTTCATATGAGACTGTATTCACACTCCTGGCTATACTGGTGTTTTTTTTTCTCTCCTGGTCTATCTGGTGTGACAGCGATGTAGGGAAGCTGATTTTCTGTGTTGAGATCTAAAGTTGGTGTGGGTTTTCTGCAACTGAAGGCAGGAAGCATCTGCACCACCATTCTGTATGGGTGCTTCAAGATGTTCTGTGCCTGTGGTCCAATAGGTAGCAAAGTTTAAGTGACCTGTAAGCTGTTAATCCCTTTGGTTTGGGGTTGGTTTGTTTGTTTTGGTGTGAATGTGCCAGGAAAGCCTCTCAACATAAATATTTTTATTTCTTCTTGTGCTGTCCCCTCCTCTGTTGGGTTTCTCATAAGGCAGAGGGCAGCAACAGAAATCATTCAGGCCTGTAAATCTGTTGACATTTCAGCCCATTGATTTTTACTGGAGAAGATATATGTTGTTATGTTCATGAAATAAATATCTCTGTCCTAAGTCGTATTTATTACCAAGATATCTTATTTCCACTTCCTAGCCTGTGTAAGACTTCCTTATAGTACCATCCCTTCTCCTTCTCTAAAATAAACTAAGATGCTAATGTGCAGTCCCAGGGTAAACAATTTTAGATGCTGTGTCGTAGGAGTTAAGCTATTTGTCTTATTTCCAGCAGGAAATTTTGGGGAAGAGAGTCTCTAAATATTTGTGCAAGGTGAAACATGAAGGGGAAAATAAAGCAGGCAGCATTAAGTGGTCTATGTAATGCAAATTGCAGAATCTCAGAATGCATTGGGTTGAGAGAGACCTTCAAAGGTCACCTTGTCCAACCCCCAGTTAGTGAGCAGGGACACCTCCAACTAGAGCAGGCTGCCCAGAACCTCACCATGTTTGACCTTGAATGTCTCCAGGGATGAGGCTGCAACCACCCCTCTGGGCAACCTGTTCCAGTATTTCACCACTCTCATTGTCAGGAACTTTCTCCTAATGTCCAATCTAAATCTACCCAGCTCCAGTTTCAAACCATTCCCCCTTGTATTATCTCTACAAGCCTTTCTAAACAGTCCCTCCCCAGCCTTCCTGTAAATCCCATACAGATATTGAAATGCTGCTGTAAGGTCTTCTGGCATCTCCTCCAGGCTGAGCAACTCTTTCAGCCTGCCCTTGTAGGATAGGTGCTCCAGTTCTCTGATCTTCTTTGTGGCTCTCATCTGGACCTGCTCCATCAGGTCCATGCCCTTCTTGTGTTGGGAGCCCTCGTGGTGGATCAGGAAAAACCTTTTCTGTTTTCTTACCAATATCCTACTTCTGTAGTGTCATTTACAACCTTATACTCAGTGCTCACTGCAGAGTTAGAGGATGTCATGTCTGCTAAGGTATGGTGCAGAAGGACCTCATAAAAACTATCACTGTTCTAGTGGCAAAGCTTTAATGTGTTGGCTGGGCACACCACATCACACCACCATAGCCTCCTCTTAGGTTTCTAACCCCACTTTCTGGACAGCAGTATTTTTGTTAGGGTGGATTTGGACTTGTTGAGCAAATCAAAAGAATAGGAAACTGGTTATGCAGGAATCAGAGCAACCTGTATATACTTCGAGCTTATTAACAGTTCAGTGACTGAATGTGCTAATTTTGTAAGAGCTATAATTCGTATAATTGGATTTCCTAACACCAGGTGATCAATACTCAGTTTGCCCTATATGTGACCTGCACTACGTGGCCATAATCATGATGGTTACTGATAAGCTGGCTCAGGGTCCAGTCTGCAGTGCTTTCCTCATGCTGTTTCTTTTTTATATGTTTAATCATGTTTTTTCCAGACTGTCATACTGATTGTGGAAACTGTTTTTTTCACATTCCTGATAGTCTGGGGTGTAGTTTTTGTTTGTTTGTTTTGGGGTCGTTTTGGGTTTTTTTTTCTTTAGTTCTGCAAACTGGTGCAGGGCCACACTTCACAGAGAGATACTTACCATGTCTGAAAATGGTTATCATAGATTCATAGAATGGTTTGGCTTATAAGGGACCTCGAAGACCATCTAGTTCCAACCCCTGCCATGGGCAGGGACAGCTTCCACTAGACCAGGCTGCTCAAGGCTTCATCCAACCTGGCCTTGAACACCTCCACGGAGGGGTCATCCACAGCCTCCCTGAGCAATCCGTTCTAGTGTCTCACCACCCTCAGGGTAAAGAATCTGCTCCTAACACCCAGTCTCAATCTTCCCTCTTCCAGCTCAAAGCCAGAGAAGGGCAACAAGGTTGGTGAGGGGTTTGGAACACAAGCCCTATGAAGAGAGGCTGAGGGAGCTGGGGTTGCTTAGCCTGGAAAAGAGGAGGCTCAGGGGTGACCTTATTGCTCTCTACAACTACCTGAAGGGAGGTTGTGGACAGGTGGAGGTTGGTCTCTTCTCCCAGGCAGTCAGTACCAGAACAAGAGGACACAGTCTCAAGCTGCACCAGGGGAGGTTTAGACAGGATGTTAGGAAGAACTTCTACAAAGAGAGAGTGATTGCCCATTAGAATGATCTGCCCGGGAGGTGGTGGAGTCACCGTCATTGGAGGTGTTCAGGAGGAGACTTGATGGGGTGCTTGGTGCCATGATCTAGTTGTTTGGGTGGGTTGGATTGGTTGATAGGTTGGACGCGATGATCTTGAAGGTCTCTTCCAACCTGGTATTGTATTGTATTGTATTGTATTGTATTGTATTGTAAAGCCATTCTCCCTCATCCTGTCACTACAAGCCCTTGTAAAAAGTCCCTCCCCAGCTCTCCTGTAGCCCCCTTCAGGTATTGGAAGGCTACTCTAAGGTCTCCCTGGAGCTTTCTCTTCTCCAGGCTGAACAGACCCACCTCCCTCAGCTTGTCCACACAGGGGAGGTGCTCCAGCCCCCTGATCATCTTCACGGCCTCCTCTGTACCCTCTCCAACAGCTTGATGTCATTCTTGTTCTGGGGGCCCCAGAACTGGCCGCAGTACTCCAGGTGGGAGTACTTTAGCTTCTCAGTTCAGTGCTGCTTAATACCTCTGGAGTGGCTAGTGTACAGCTTTCCCCCTCCTGATAATACAATAACTTTTTTATTAGAAAATGCATGTAAACCTCAGGGCCACTCTTGTAGGGAATTGAAGACCTGTTGCAGTGTGCTGCTTTCTCTCAAGTTCTCCTGCTTTCAAGAAAAATGGTTATGCTTCCATGCACCACTGCTCATATGAGAGACTCTTCAAGAACTGCAAATGCTGTAGGGTGATAATTAAAATTTGACTTGAGCAGAATGTGATTTTTTTTTTTCTAGGAAAAGAAAAAAAACCAAACCCCTGAATATTACCAATTCCCCTTGATTTGAAATTGTTGGGTGTTATCTTCCCTGAAGATAAGGCTTTGACCTACATGTTCTTTATCTTGGTATCTTTCCTTTAATAAGGACAGGATGAATATTAAAAGAGGCTGCACATTCCTGTCCTTAAAATAGGCTTGAAAATGAATCTCATCTTTCAGAGAGGAGACTGCAGTACAGCTGCTATTCTGGCAATCCACTACTGGCAGCAGTCAGATCAAATGTCTTCCCTTTTTTCCCCCCCCCTCTCTTTTCTCCCCTGCTTTTGTTTTGTTTTGTTCTTCTTTCCTCCTCTTGAAGGTGGCTTGAGTCGCAGTTGATCCTACACCAGTGGATATTAATCTGCTGCTCTAAAGAGGCAGCACTTTTGAGCAATATCTGCCTAGTTTAAGATTAAATTGCTTTTCTTATCATGCATATAGGTCTCCAGAAAGGCAAATAAATATTTACTTATTAAACCAGCTGCTGCTTCCACTGAACTGGTGTTTTTTGTTGTTGATAAGAAATATGCCTCTTCTGGGAGGTGAAAAAGGGGGAGGGAAAAAAGGGACAAAGTGATAAAACGTTGGAGAGAGAGTGCCTGCAGCACCAGGGTATGAATTTTAGAGGTTATCAGGGGTTAGAACAGTTCTGTAACGTTTGGTTAGAAAACATTTGAAGTGCTTTCAATAGTCATGGAAATACTAAGCTGTTTCCTTGATAACAAGGAAAAAGTGTGTTTAGTGATTTAATGAGTGTTTCAGCAGGCTGTGTGTCTGTATCATCTGTTTTCAATTAAGTTGCGCTCTGTACAGTTAACCCTGTATTGTAAAGAAAATCATTAAATGCTTGAACTTCATTCATGTGTTGCGTTTCTGTGCTGTGGTAGCCCACTCTGTGGCACCTCCTGGCATCCTTAGAGGTGGGTCTTGGTCACAGAATCACAGAGGGGTAGGGGTTGGAAGGGACCTCAGAAGATCAGCAAGTCCAACCCCGCTGCCAAAGCAGTCACCTAAAGCAGACCACATAGGAACACATCCAGGTGGGCCTTGAGAGCCTTCATAGATGGAGGCTCCACCACCTCTTTGGGCAGCCTGTTGCAGTGCTTTGCCACCCTAAAAGAAGTTCCTTCTCATGTTTAGATGGAACTTCTCAAAGGTCTCTTCCTACCTGGTTAGTTTCTGTTTCTATTCTATTCTATTTCTGTTCTATTTCTATTCTATTCTATTTCTGTTCTATTCTCATGTTTAGATGGAACTTCTCATTCTCCAATTTATGTCCATTACCTCTTGTCCTATCACTGGGGAACACTGAGAAGAGTCCGGCCCTATCTTCCTGGCACCCACCTCTTAGATATTTGTAAGTGTTAATAAGATCTCCATTCAGCCTCCTCTTCTCCAAGCCCCAGCTCTCTCAGCCTTTTCTCATATGACAGATGTTCCAGCGCCCTGCAGTTTTGCTCCTGAGGGAAGGCACTCAAACAGCATACTTCTCCTCAGGTGTCATGGACAGTCCAAGTCCCCAGGACCGAAGCCCTGGCAATGTGGGTGATGTTTTAGGTGTTAAGAAGCTCTGTGTGGTGGCTGTCCTCTTCCCTTGGTTCTCTGTTTCATACAGTGTATCTGATGGGTGCGTCCCAGCCATCTGGACTGGAAAGTTTTGTGTTTTCTTTTCTAACAGAGCTTTGATTGGGATCGTAGTTGGCGTGTTTTAAACTTGAAGAGATATTGGCAGCTAATTCAATAGAGGGAGCTCCACTACCTTCCTGTTAGAAGCAGCACGTCTCTGCTTGTTCCCCAGACCTCTGACTTCAGCTTGAAAGTTGCATTACAAATCTTTGTTTCTTCACAGTGTTTTTGTGGTGCCAGGCTTTGTTTCTGCAAGCATCTCACTTTCATCACAGCCTTCCGGTTGCACGAAGGAGAAGGACAAATCCAAATCACATAATGGGCAAGCTCAAAGCGATGACTCGGGGACACTTCTCTCTTTGCAGCAAGGCATTGTGTGTGTTTTAAAGGGATACATTACAGAATTGGGTTTTCAAATGACCTTGCCTTGTCTGGGGGCACGTCATGGAGAAGCTGAAAAGAGTTATGGTAAAGAAGAGGGGACTTTTAAAAGATGAAATGGACCAAGAGTGGTGTTGCATGAAATAGGGTACAAACAGGGTAGACTGAGGTGAGAGGAAGCTAGAACACCTTCAGTAGGGTGCATTGAATGGGAACTTAATGAAAGAATCCTTTGTTAAATAAAGTTCTCCTAGGATCACAAAGGGAAAATGGAATATTTAGGGCCGGTCTGCATTCTAGGCCATGCAGAAGAAAGGCAGCTTTAGTATGTGCTGGGGCGGTTTTTAACCATGCCTCTAATACAAGCCCAAGTGCTTGCAGAAAGCTGGTAACTCTCCTGCAAACCTAGATCTTTATCATTTAGCCAGTCTTTTCCTTTTTACAAAAAAAACATTTCTCATCAGAATATTTTGAAGCTAATCTTGAAGCCCCTTCTAAAAAAATGAAAACATCCTTTCAGTCAAATTGCCTCCAAGTCAACTTGTAATGAACTCTGGCGAGTCCTGCAGCAATGCCAGCTAGCGTCAGACTTGATGCAGAAGTTGCATGGGGTTTTTCCACAGCATCCCAGGATAGTGGGGATTGGCAAGGATCTCTGGAGATCATTTAATTTAACTCCCCTGCTAAAGCAGGCTTACCTACATCAGGTTGCACAGGATCGCAGTGTCCAGGCTGGTTTGGGAAGTCTCTAGGGAAGGAGAGTCTACAACCTCTCTGGATATCCTGGTCCAGGGTGACCTCAAAGGGAAGAATTTTTCCTTATGTTTCGGAAGACTCTCAGCTTTTCTGCTGCCAACGAGATGACCTCAGGCATATATTTTCCTGCTCTGTTTCTCAATTTCACAGTGTATATAATGGAGACTAATAGATTTGCTTCTCCTTTGTCTCCCTACCAGCACACCTGCTTGCTCCACAAGTACAAGATTGCACTCAAATGTATCTCACCACTGAACGCCACAAAGATAATAACTTAGAGCAATTTTGCTGTTTGCTGTACTGAAGTCCAAGCCTACTGCTTTAATTCCAGACCTGATGAGGGGCTTCTGTTCTTGAGATGTCAGCCATGTTGTCCAGCTGCATGTGCTGGTCTCATAAAAAACCACTCCTTTCTCTTGTGAGCTTTGCCTCCTCAGTAAAATGCTTTGGGACAAGCTATCAAGGAATGCTTAGAATCATAGACTTATTGAGGTTGGAAGAGACCTTTGAGATCATCAAGTCCAACCACTAATCTAGGGCTCACAATCCCACCACTACTGCCAAGCCACTACCACTAAACCACATCCCTCAGCACCACATCCATGTGTCCTTGAAACCCCTCCAGGGATGGTGACTTCACCACCTCCCTTGGCAACCTGCTTCCTAAGGTTTCAGCTTTCCTAGAGAAAATAACCATACTGAAAAGGTAACAAAATAGATGTAGCTTGTGTGCAGCTAAATGTGGCATTTTATATGACTGACATATTTCAGGCTTTTGTTGTGTTTTGTTTAATGGGAGTTTTTGTGTTTTCTTTAGAGAGCAGAACAACTTATTCTTCAAAACCTGTGAGCTGAGTGAGTTTATCATGCTGGCCAGGAAGAAATTGCTGAGGCTTGTATTTTAGAAAGAGGAGAGGGCTGGTGCAGTCTGTCTGCAGGGTGAAATAATACATGCCCACATTAAGCTGTGGAGCCTGGGTAGCTTACAAAGAATGCTTGGTTTGAACTGGGCTTGAAAATGTATAGCTGATTGCAAGGGTGAGGTTTTAACACATAGGGGTTTTAACTACAATTTCTCTATTCTGCTGTTAGGTTCACAGAACCACAGAATAGTTGTGGTTGGAAGAGACCTTCAGAGGTCCAAAGCATGCTGCTCAAGAAGGATGACCTAAAGCCAATTGCACAGAGCTGTATCCAGTTAGAATATTTCCAAGAATGGAGACACCAAAACCTCTCTGGGCAGCCTATTCCAGTGTTTGATTATCCTGACAGTGAGGGGAAAAAATAAAGTTTTCCTTATGTTCAAATGGAGTTTCTAGTATATTGATTTGTGCCTCTTGCTTTGCTTTCTTTCACTGTCCTCACCACTGAGAAGAATCTGAGACTCTCAATCTGTCTTCTTTACACACCCCCAGCAGATGTTTAAGACCTTTTAAAAGGGCTTGTTGTGATCACAGTATCACAGTATTACTAAGGTTGGAAGAGACCTCGAAGATCATCGAGTCCAACCTGTAACCACAGACCTCACGACTAGACCATGGCACCAAGTGCCACATCCAGTCCCCTCTTGAACGCCTCCAGGGACGGCGACTCAACCACCTTCCCAGGCAGCCCATCCAGTGATAGGATGAGAGGGAATGAATTGAAGCTTGAGGAGGGTTATAAGAAGAAATCATTTATGGTGAGGGTGGTGAGACACTAGAACAGGTTGCCCAGGAAGGTTGTGGATGCCCCCTCCCCAGAGGTGTTCAAGGCTAGGTTAGATGAGGTCTTGAGCAACCTGGTCTAGTAGAAGGTGTCCTGAACTGTGGCAGGGGAGCTGGAACTAGATGATCTTTCAGATCCCTTCCAACCCAGACCATTCTATGAATTTTGGCCTGGAATTTTGTTTCATGAAATATGGAAGCCAGCATGGATGTAGCAAAGTGAGTTTTGTGACTCCTCTGGATCAAACCGCGGTTGTTGCCCGATTCTAGGTGTTTTGGAGGGCGGAGATGAACTTAATGGCCTTTACCTACAAAGGCATGTGTGGAAAATAAAAGGAATGATGCAGCTTCGACTAATTAGGCAGGATTTGGGGAACTTTCAGTGTAGCACATGACTGCAGAAGAGAGAAGGCTTCTGAATAGATCTCTTCATTCTTGCTACTGTACATCAAGCTCTTTAACAAGTGCTTGCACAGAGAGAAATGATAAGGGCAAGTATTATCTTCAGCTACATTCATTGACACAGCAGTATGGGATTTGCTTTCTCAAACTGGGGAAGTTGAAAGTTTCTGGCACTGCCAGCAAAGGGAAGTGCTGACAACTGGTGACATGAATCAAGAAAACATTTGCATATTACACTTGACAGCTCGAAACGGTAGCAAGGGGAGATGTTTTTTCCAACGTCTAACACGTGACTGGAGGTTTCTGTTAAGTTTGTTTGATGTTGTTCCTCAGTTCTCAAGCTACTGCACAATTTACTGCTAATCTTGAACCCTGCCTATGCATAGAATCAATGAGGAAGTCAATATTGTGCATGTCCCACCAGCTTCTGGTTTATGTCAGTGGAGTTTCTTACTGTTGCTGCAGCACAGACAAGAACTCTTAGTAATACATAACTTGCTGGGCAGACAGTTCATAGAATCATAGAATGGGTTGGATTGGAAGGGACCTTAAAGATCATCTCACTCCAAACCCCTGCCATGGGCAGACAGATCACAGAATGGATTGGATTGAATTGGAAGAGACCTTAAAGATCATCTCATTCCAAACCCCTGCCATGGGCAGACAGATCATAGAATGGATTGGATTGAATTGGAAGGGACCTTAAAGATCATCTCATTCCAAACCCCTGCCATGGGCAGACAGATCATAGAATGGATTGAATTGGAAGGGACCTTAAAGATCATCTCATTCCAAACCCCTGCCATGGGCAGGGAAATCTACCAGGTTGCTTAAGGACCTGTCCAACCTGGTGTTGAACACCTCCAAGGAGGGGGCATCCACAGCCTCCCTGAGCAACCTGTTCAGTGTCGCACTACCTTCACTCTGAAGAATTTCTTCCTAATATCCAGTCCGAATCTCCCCTCTTCCAGCTTCAAAGCATTCCCCATCATCCCATCCCTACAAGCCCTTGTAAAAAGTCCTTCTCCAGTTTTCCTCTAGGCCCCCTTCCATTCTGTGGTTTGAAGGAACCACTTACATGTAAGCAAATGATGTCAGTGACTTAGCATTTCTGTATTTACCTTTTGCATTTTGGTTGCCAATACACATGCAATTGTTGGTCACATTTTGTAGAGCCTCCAGAAAATGTCTTTGCTCTAGCAGTTTCAGCTCTTAGCGTGGCCTCTGTAACAGAACTTTGCCTTGCAGTGTTTCATGGTTTAGTTTACCCTTGCTCACTACGCTACTGTTGAAGGATGCAACAGGTTCTGTCTTAGCTTTGAAGTTTAAATCCTTAGTACAACCTTTACCCTAAAAGTTAAATGCGTGCTGCTCTACAGCAGCAGATTCCTCTGTGTCCATGTGAGTCTCTGGTGGAGAGTAGGGCTTCTGACAGTTCATCTGCAGGTTTGATAAGGGTCAGGTTCTGGTGTTCTGTCCAGACTCAGTTGTGTCTGCAGGTCATTTCTTGTAATTTCTTATCAGTTTCTTAAGTAGCCTGCAGTGTTAAATCCAGAAGTTCTGCACAGCTTCAAGGGGTGGCAGGGGGAGGATTCTAACTTTTGAGATAGTGGAAAATGAGTGGTGTGTTGCAAAGATAACCATGGATGTAGGAAAGGCAGGTTAGCCATGTTTTAGTTCAGATTCACAGCATTTCTTTGGCATCATCTCTGCATTTTAACATAGATTATACCCACTTCCTTAGAAAGGCAGTTCTTCATCTCAAAAGAACCTCTAGGATTAGAGGAGACAAACTTTCTGGCCCAGGTGTCAGAATGGTAGCATCACAGACTGTTACACAAAATTTGTTATTTTAGTTATATTATATCAGAGGACCATTAAGAGATGTATTGTCTGCCTGAGAGCCAGGGGGATGGAAAGAGGCAGAATGAGGGTTGGGGTTTATCACAGGTCTTGTCATAGAATCTTAGAATTGTTTTGGTTGGAAAGACCCCTGAGATCAACAAGTCTAACCATCAACCTAACACCATCATTGCCACTAAACCATGGCCCCAAATGCCATGTCCACACATTTCTTGAACATCTCCAGGATGGTGACGCCTCAGCCTCTGTGGGCAGCCTGTTGCAATGCCTGACCACTCTGGCAGGAAAGAAACTTTCTCATATTCAGCCTTAACTACCCCTGGTACAATTTCAGGCCATGGGAGTGGGGATGTAGCTGTATGTTGTGGCGTGCTGGCAGCGTTACGCTCTGCAGAGCCTTCTGTCATTGTCCCCCAGGTGGGGATGTAGGGCACCACGACAGCCACGACAGCATGGCTTGGAGAGGGCAACCTGGTAGTTACTCTTGGGGAGCATGCAGATTGAGAGCTGGAGGTCAGAAACTCCTGTCCATGGTACCCACTTCCTTTCCATCTATAAAAGGGGGAAGGAAGAGTCTGCATTCCTGTCAAGCGTGAGAAGTTCTGCCCTTCTGTTTGGGACAGGCTTACCCTCTGAACTGCTGCAGAGAGGTACCTGCTGCTTTTAGGGGAATCCCATATTAATCCTGAGTAGTATGCAGAGTACTCTCTAAGTCACTTTTTAATGGTGTCCATCTGCAAGTACCACCTGTGATAAGGAAGTGAATTGGTGTGCAGATTCACAGGGATGAAGCTAATGCTTTTCTGCCTTTCTTGTTGTTGTTGTTTTGGAAGGGGAATCTTATAGATGCTTTATCTAACAGTACATCTTTTCAACTACCTTATTTCTCTCTATCTATGAAGAACTAAGTAAAATCACCCCAAAATAAATTCTATTGGAATGATAGAATTGTTTGGGTTGGAAAAGACCTCTGAGGTCATCCAGCCCAACCATCAACCTAAGACCACCATTAAACCCTTTCCCCAAGTGCCATGTCCACGTGTTCCTCGGACACCTCCAGGGATGGTGACTCTGGGGAAAAGATGCAGAAATGGAATAGCGAAATTCTTATCCACTGATCATTTAAAAAACATTCTTTTAGCATGTGGTGTTTAAGGGAGGGGAAAAAAGTGTTTAAAGAAAACAAAACTGCATAATAGAGGTTGTTTTGATTTATAAACTGAAAAAGTTGCACATCAAAAGATACATGGGAATAGTTCAGGCAGGATAATAGGCAATCCTGTTTTTTTTGCTAGCCTGTTGTGTGCTGTACTTCACTGTGTTTTACTGAGTAGTGTGTCTCTGATCTGTGGGTTTCAAGAGGCAAGGCTTTGGAGGTGACAACAATTAAGGAAAGCTAGGGTATTTGGAATTACAAGAGCAGCACTCTGAATCTTTGACAGGGTTTAGTAATCTGAAAAGGAAGATGGATTGGTTTTATACTTAAAACTTTAGTTTTCTCCACTGCTCTATAAGCAAATGTTTCTGACTGGAGCACGTGTGGAGTAGCTGAAAGAGAAGTTTGCTGTCAAGAGACGATGATCAAGCCAAAGACATGGATCAGCATTTCTGCAGGGAGTGGCAGATCTACTGGGATGTGTTTCTACCTATGTCAGAGGAGGTTGGAACTAGATATCTCTAAGATCCATTTCAAGCCAAATTATTCTATGATTCTGTAGTCTTAAGTACCTAATTTCCAGGATGGAAGTTGCAGTCCTGTGTGGAGACACAGTAAGGTATAAGTGATGGATTAGAGGCTGTTAGGCTGCTAGCTGCTGTCTGTGAGTTGTAGCATCTTTCTGCTCCTTACAGAGGCTGTCTGCCTAGCTCAGCTTGCAGAGAAATGGGTTAGGTAGGGGATTGATGTAGCTCAGTCTGCCTGAGGATGATGCAAGTTCACCTCTTCAGCTGACTTTTTAAGCCTCCATTTTTTTACACTGCATACACAGGATTTTTTTTTGTATATAAAATATATTCTATGAGAAAGGCTGTGCATATATTTTTTTCTGCCTGTCAGCAGGGAATATGCAGCTCACTAAGCTTTCCTGAGTCTAATTTTAAATGGAGAAAATGCTTCTGTATAAATTGAGATTATCTCATCACAATGTTTTTATGATTGTTAATTAAAATATGAGGAAATCCTTCAGAGGAGATTTGCAGTTTTGAGGCTTTGATGAGACTTAACAGGAGAGATCTATTTTTATAGTTATGCCTTCTTATTAGTTCTTGAGATGAGGATATGTTTAAATCTGTGGCTATCAAATCCTGTGATGATTGCTTGTTTATTTTGCACTGTAGACTAATTTGGTTATGGTCTCATTCATGTGTTTGTGTGCCACTTTGCAAGGAGATATTGTAGTGCTTTATTGTTATGACTATTTAAAATCAACTCTCAGGGTAGCTTTCATTTGAGCTTGGTGGGGTGGGGGTTTTTGTTAGGGTTTGGGTTTGTTTTCTTTTTCCCCCAATATTAACTTTCAGTGAAGCCTGTTTTGGTAGACCATTGTGTATAGTGACCATTTAAGTTGTTCCAGCTTCTCAAAAATGAGTTACTGGAGCCTGTCCTGAGCTGGGCAACAAAGCTGGTGAAGGGTCTAGAGAACAGGTCTGGTGAGGAGCAGCTGAGAGAACTGGGGCTGTTTAGTCTGGAGAAGAGGGGGCTGAGGGGAGACCTCATTGCACTCTGCAACTCAGTGAATGGAGCTTGGAGTTAGGTGGGAGTTGGTCTCTTCTTCCTAGAATCAGGTGCTAGAACGAGAGGAAATTGCCTGAAATTGTGCCAGGGGAGGGTTAGACTGGAGATGAGAAACAATGTCTTTCCTACAAGAGTGGTCAGGAACAGGAACAGGCTGCCCAGGGAGGTGCTGGAGTCACCATCCCTGAAGGGGTTCAAAAAACATGTGGCCATGGCACTTTGTGATACGGTTTAATGACCATGGTGATGTTAGGTTGATGGTTCAGGCTGGATGTGAGGAAGAAGTTCTTCCCCATGAGGGTGGTGAAGCTCTGGAATGGGTTATACAGGGAGGTGGTTGAGGCCCTGTCCCTGGAGGTGTTTAAGCCCAGGCTGGATGAGGCTGTGTCCAGCCTGATCTAGTGTGGGGTGTCCCTGCCCATGGCAGGGGGTTGGAACTAGATGATCCTTGTGGTCCCTTCCAACCCTGACTGATACTATGATACTATGGTTGGACTTGATGATCCTAGAGGTCTTTTCCAACCCAAACCATTCTTTGTTTTTATTATAATTTACTTTGGGGTGATTTTACTTAATTCTTCCTGCACAGAGGGAAAGTAAGTGGTGGAAGAGATGTGCTGTTAGATAAAGTATCAATGTGTCACATGTAGGCATTCCTCTCAGTGCAGTTGAAAGCCAGAATCCATTATATAGCTGCTGCTTATCAGAAGTTGGCAAATGCAGTTTCGTTTTTATAATCAAATACCTAGTCCTGGAAGTTGTTAGCAGAGGCTGGAAGCTGTAATATTTTTCAGTAAATGCCTGAACATTATCTGGGTGTATTTCTGCACTTTAGGGGGATGAGAGAAAAATGTTTCTTTTCCCTGAAGCCTTTTAAGCTGGCTTGTGAAAGAGGAGGATCAAGCCCTTTCAATATCGAAGCACAGTTTGCTTTCATCCCGTGATGAAACTGATCATAGAACCATTAAGGTTTGGAACAGCCTCTAATATCATGGAGTCCAACCATCTACCTAAGACCACCGTGGCCATTAAACCATGTCCCATAGTGCCATGGGCACATGTTGTTTGAATACCTCCAGGGACGGTGACTTCACCACCTCCCTGGGCAGCCTGTGCCGCTGTCTGACCACTCTTGCAGGAAGGAAATTCTTGCTAATAGCCAATCTGAAATGACCACTTTCTCATCAGTCAAATAGTTGGGGAGGGTGGGGTTGGGTTGTGCAGGTTGTGTTTGTTTGTTGCTGGTGGTTTTTTCCTCCCCACTTATAAGCATAGATGGCTTTCAGCTTTGTGAGTTTAAAGGCGTTTCACATCCCTGTGTGGTTGGTTTATCCACATCATCAGTCAGAATTTACACAATAAGGGGCACAGTAATGAAGGAGAACTTTCTTCCTTTTTTTCTTGCTTGTGTTTTCATCTGACTTTCACAACATGAGACAAAACTCTTGGAGTGCAGAAGTTATTTGTTGCTGCTGACAGGCTATGAATTCGCTGTACCAGAAAATTGTCAATCTTCCACTTGTACTAGCCCATTCCAGCCACTACTCACTGTTCATACACAAGCTGTCATGTACCTATTCTTGAACCTGAATTATACAATTGTTTAGGCTGGAAAACATCTTTAAGGTCACTGAGTCCAGCTGTTAACCTAGCACTGCCTAGTTCACCACTGAACTGTAACACCCAGCACCACATCTTTTCAAGTCTTCAAAATATCTCCAGTGCTGGTCACTCCACTGATTCCCTGAGCAGTCCATATCTGTTGAGTTGCTGGAGTGTCCAGAGAAGGGCAACCAAGCTGGTAAAAGGGCTAGAGAACAGGTCTTATGAAGAGTGATTAGGGAACTGGGGTTGTTTACTCTACTCTGGAGAAAAGGAGGCTGAGGGGAGACCTCATAGCTCTCCTCAGCTCTGAAAGGAGGTTGAAGTGAGGTGGGGGTTGGTCTCCTCTTCCTAGAATCAGGTGCTGGAATGAGAGGAGATGGTCTGAAATTGTGCCAGAGGAGGGTTAGGTTGGATATTAGGAAGACTTTCTTTGCTGCAGGAGTGGTCAGGCATTGGAACAGACTGCTCAGGGAGGTGGTGGAGTCACCATCCTTGGAGATGTTCAACAAACGTGGACACGGCCCTGTGGGATATGGTTTAACAGCCATGGTGATATTAGGTTGATGGTTGGGCTCCGTGAGCTTGGAGGTCTTTTCCATCTGAAACAATTCTGTCATTCTCTTGGGTTTTTGCTTAATTTAGAAGACCTAATTCTTGACATGCATTAATTTTTTATTTATTTATCACAACTCTTTGTCACTGTTTGTTCACAGCTGTCTTCTGTAGACCAGCACATTTTAGTCTCCTGTTTTCCCAAGATCTCAGAATCATAGGTAATTTTTTTCTGTTGGAAAAGACCTCTGGGATCAACTCCAACAGGATCTCGTTAACTGCATTTTTTGTGTGTCAGGAAGAAGGATTTTTTTAAACCTGACTTAATGTGGCCTGACTTCCTGTCTTTTGGATAACATTTATTTGAGTCTTAGGTGCAGTGGTCCAGGACACAGTCTCAAGCTGTGCCAGGGGAAGTTTAGGCTGGAGGTGAGGAGAAGGTTCTTCCCAGAGAGAGTTGTTAGCCATTGGAATGTGCTGCCCAGGGAGGTGGTGGAGTCACCGTCCCTGGAGGTGTTCAAGAGGGGATTGGATGTGGCACTTGGTGCCATGGTTTAGTCATGAGCTCTGTGGTGCCAGGTTGGACTTGATGATCTTTGAGGTCTCTTCCAGCCTTGGTGATACTGTGATACTTGGGTTTTAGCTTACTAGGTCTTCACTGTGAGACTTGACTGCCAGATACAGATTGCAATAGCTGTGAAAGTGAAAGCATTTCCTAGGTACACTTGCTCTCGTTGTTTACCAGAAATGTTGATTTAACTGGAAAGGATGCTAAGAATAGCAACCTCTTCTAGCGTGACTGGCTCTATTTTCATCCAGCTTTCAGTATCTGTATTTGGAGGGGCTGCTTTTGATCTGCTCTCCAAGATGGTGGAAGTCTTTTCAGGCTGCTCTAACAATCTCCTTAGGTGGGCATTCATAGAGTGGTTTGGTTTGGGATCATTGAGTTCCAGTGCCCCTGCCATGGGGCTTCATCCAGCCTCACCTTGAACATCTCCAGGGTGGGAGCATCCACAGCTTCCCTGGGCAACCAGTTCCAGTATTTCACCGCCCTCACAGGAAGAAATTCTTTACAAACACCCAGTCTAAATCTCCCCTCATGGACCTTAACAGGATGATTCAATGAAGACCATTCTGCTTGCTGATGTATGTCTATTTTCCAGGCACTTCATTTCTCTTCGACATTAGTGGCCTAACAAGCATTAAAAGAGTGTCCTGTTTTTCTTTTGAGTTTTGTTTCTTAAAGTCCTTTCATTTCTCCATAGGTTTCTAAAATAAACACAGGTATGCATACCTTTCTCAGACAGGATGTCACCATGGACAAGGACCCCACCACTTCCCTTGGCAGCCTGTTCCAAGGAGTAGAGTCCTCAGGTGGTTTCATTCAGTGTGTAACTTATTTCCTGCACGCATGATACTGCTCACAGCTCACTCGGTTTACTGTCTACATTATTGTATGGAAAATGCAAGTTTGATGATGTTTGGAATTGGAACTTGATGAAGCGGAGCATCCCACTGTACAGCAACAGCTTCTGCACCTTCACATTCTGTCGTGACATCCTGAGCCTTTTATCTTCCTACCAAGTGACTTGTTGCCAAAGTTGGACCCTCTGCTTTGAAGGTGCTTATCCTTGAGGTCTCTGCTTCAGACCTTTTGCTCTTTTCTTCACTTCAAGCAAACTGCTGCCTGGTTGTTTTTTTTTCCGCTTTTCCTTGCCTCCCTTCCCTTTCTTCCCCTCCCAGGCTGTGACAACTTGCTGTCTAATTCCCCTGCTTTAATGCAGCTCTTACAGCCTTGCCTAATCAGGCAAGATAATGAAGAGGCACAGGTTGCTCTCAGGATGCACAGTTTCCAGCTAATTGTGTGCTCTTAAATTGTCCTCTTAAGAGAATTTTATCTGAGATGGACTGTGTGTCCCTTCACAGATGGTTTCAAAAACACCTTTGGGTGTTTTAAGTACTAAGGAGGCTGTCCAGTACCTTCTCTTGCTTTAATTCATTTACCTGCTGTGAAAGTGGGGCATCCTAATTACACCTCATCACTTGGAAGGTCACTTTAGCAGCTCTTCCAATTAAGTTGTCTACATCAGTAAAACAGGTTTTTGTTGTTCAGCTTTTTTTCCCCCAGACTTTTATTTGACTAAGACTAAACTCTTTTACAGTGACTACCAAACAGATTGTTGACAGCAGTGTGCCCTAGTGGTCAGGAAGGCCAGTGGTATCCTGGGGTACATTAAGAGTATGGCCAGCAGTTCAAGGGAGGTTCTCCTGCCCCTCTGCTCTGCCTGGTGAGACCTCATCCGGAGGATTGTGTCCAGTTCTGGGCTCCCAGTTCACGAGGAACAGGGAACTACTGGAGAGAGTCCAACAGAGGCTGTGAGGGTGATGAAGGGCTGAAACACCTGTCTGATGATGAAAGCCTGAGAAGCCTGGGCTTGTTTAGCCTGGAGAAGAACATCCTGAGAAAAGAGTTTGCTGATATTTATAAAATATCTGAAGGGTGAGTGTCAAGAAGAAGGTGCTATGGTTTTTTTCAGCAGTGTCCTGTGAGGTCTGTGGTGACAGGTTGGACTCGATGATCTTTGAGGTCCCTTCCAACCTTGGCGATACTGTGGGACTGTGATAGGACAGGGGTCAGTAGGTCGCAGCTGGAACACAGGAAATTCCACCTCAACATGAGGGAAAACTTTGCTGTGAGGCTGCTGGAGCCATCCTCTGGAGGCTTTCTGAGCCTACCTGGACATGTTCCTGTGTGGCCTGCCCTGGGTGATACTGCTTTGGCAGTGGGGTTGGAGGTCACTTCCAACTCCTACCATTCTGTTCTTCCATGAAAATTCTTTAGGATTTTCTTAGTGCTTGGGGCTGAATAGCCTGCTCCAGTACATTGAAGAAAATGTCTTGGTGACTCTGACAGCTTGGTATGTTTGTGTAAGATTGATTGCTCTACTTTGCTCTAGCTTTTGTGTTCTTGTGAGCATTTGTTTTAGTTTTGCCCTTCAGAAGTTTTACTAGGCTAGTTCCTAAGTGACAATATAGCACCTTAAGTGTATGTGTCAGATATTCCTCGGTGCTGTATTCTTTATTGATGTTTGCAAGTTCCACTAAATATTGTCAGGAGAGGGAAAAAAAAAAAGGTAAAGCTAAGCACAGGAGATCCTTATGAATAATTGTATGCTTTCAGAAGTGTTATGCTTAGCTTAATGCACACTTAAATTCTCCAGAAAGCAGGCAGGCAAAAGATACAGTGCAACAAATGTAAGTTAATCACTTCAGAGTTCCATGAGGTGCTATGATACATGTATTTCTGCAGTTTTTCAGTGCCAAAAAGCCATAAGCAGATCATGGAGCTATGGGGGGGGGGGGGCGGGGAATGCAAATTATTCAGGAAGATTTGTGGTAAAAGGATGAAAGGATAAAAGGACAGAAATAAGATGGGGGAGTGTTGGTGCAATGCATGAAGTGTATGAAACAGGAGGTAATATTTCAAAATATGAAAGTAGCAGTTTCATCAATCTATTTTAAAACAAAATCTGTAGGACAAAGTGTAGAGTCATGGAATTGTTTTGTTTGGAAAAGACCTCTAAGATCATCCAGTCCAACCACCAGCACAAGACCAACATGGCCATTAAACCATGTCCCAGAGTGCTAGGGATGGTGACTCCACCGGTTCCCTGGGCAGGCTGTTCAATGCCTGATGGCTCTTGGAGGAAAGACATGTTTCCCAAGATCCAAACTAAACCTTTCTTGACACTGTTTCAAGCCACTTCTTCTTGTTCTGTCACTTGATGCTAGGGAGAAGAGATCAACCCTCACTTCACTCTAACCTCCTTTCAGGAATTTGTAGGCAGCTATAAGATCTCCCATCAGCCTCTTCTTCTTCAGACTAAACTCCAGTTCCCTCAGCTGCTCCTAGTAAGATTTGTTCTCTAGACCCTTCCCCAGGTTTGCCCTTCTCTGGACACATTCCAGCAGCTGCTCAGTTGGAAATTTGTACCGTGTAAAACTCTTCCATCAAAGTATGATTTGATAAAAGCTTGTATTCGGTATGGGGTTGGTTTTTGGCTTCTGGTGGTGTTTGTCTAAACATAAAGCTGCATTTACCTGCTTAATGCCTATCCAGGTCTGTTGATAGATTTGTTTTGATTATGTAAAGCTAAATTCAGGCTCAGAGTGAACGGTCAAACACCATCCAGTCAAATAGTGTGAAAAATGTCTTCCCTGCTTTTCTCTTGTAGGTTCAGTCCTTGATCTTTGGAAGGCTGCCACAGTTTAACATTAGGTTTCCATGGCTACAGGTCAGCTGAGACCTCTGTGTTTGAAGTCCTTGAAATTCAGTGGTTGGATAGCACTTTAAGCAAGAATAAGATGAGTTTGTGAAGGGACTTAGGTATTTAACTTTTCATACAATTGCTTCAGTTGGGAAATTCCTCCAAGGTCATCGAGGCCAACCTTCAACCTAAGACCACCATGGCTATTAAACTATGTGCCAAAGTGCCATGTCCATGCATTTCTTGAACACCTGATTTTATGTAGATCCCTTCCTGAAGTGAAATGACTCAATATCTATGTTTCCAACCCAACATCCGAGCATGTCTTTGGAGATGTAATGAGATGCAATGAGCTGTGAGCACGTGGCATCGAGGAGATGGCCTCAAGTTGCACCAATGGAGGGTTAGGTTGGATATTCTTTCCTGAAAGAGTGATCAGGCATTGGAACAGGCTGTCCAGGAGGTGGTGAAGGAGGTGGTTATATTTTTTCTCCCCTGTCTGGCTGAGCTGGGGAGTGACAGAGCAACTTGGGCCATTGGAGGCTCAGGGGAGACCTTGTTGCTCTCTACAACAACCTGAAGGGAGGTTGTAGACAGGTGGGGGTTGGTCTCTTCTCTCAGGCAACCAGCCCCAGGACAAGAGGACACAGTCACAAGCTGTACCAGAGGAAGTTTAGGCTTGAGGTGAGGAGAAAGTTCTTCACAGATTGGCCATTGGAATGTGCTGCCCAGGGAGGTGGTGGAGTCACCATCACTGGAGTGTTCAGAAAGGGATTGGACATGGCACTTGAAGCCATGGCTTAGTAGTCATGAGGTGTTGGGTGATAGGTTGGATTTGATGATCTCTGAGGTCTTTTCCAACCTGATTGATTCTATGGTCTGGTATCTAGCCAGGGTCATAAGCTGCCATGTAAACTGTGGGAACGATCTGCTTCCCCTTGAGCTCTATGCACCTGCTAGATACGGAGGTATGGGTTGCCCTTGTATGTGTTCCAAGCCTTTGAGTGTGGTGTTGAACTGCTGGGGTGGTTCAGGGTGTCAAAATGCTTCAGAGCTGCTTGGTTCAGTGCACAGAACAAGCGTCTCAAAGCCCTTTGACTCGGGTGTCTGCAGGAATGAGAATTTGAACAAGGTCAGCCCTTAATTAGTTGAAATTTGAAAGGTGTTTATAGAAGCTAACATCCTAGAATCAGCATATTTTGGGTTGGAAGGGACCTCAGAAATCATCTAGTTCCACATCCCCCCACCATGGGCAGGAACAACTTCCATTAGACCAGGTTGCCTCGTCTTTCAACACCTCCAGGGAGGGGGCATCCACAGCCTTCCTGGACAACCTGCTCCAGTGTCTCATCAGCCTCCCTGTAAAGAAATTCTTTCTAATATCCAGTCTAAATCACCCCTCTATCAGCTTAAATCCATTCCCCCTTGTTGTAACACTACAAGCCAAGCCCTACGTGGTCATAAAGTGCCTTCTCCCTAGAGTAAAAGCTGCTGTCGTTCAGTTTAAGCCTCTCTTACTGTTTTGCTTACCTGTGGTTGGCAATACCAGCCTGAGATTGTCACTCTGCTGATGACTTAGGAGAATACTCTTCACAGAAAGTGACAGAAAATGGCCATGCCTGTATGTGAAAAAGGTCCTTAAAGCATTTCAGTTAAATAAACCAAACCAACCCAAAAACTGAAACACAAAAGAACCAAAGCAAACCCCCATCAAAAAAACTGCTCCTAAACCAAAACCACACCAGGACAAAAATCAGAGCTCCAGTTAGTTTGGTTTTTTGGTTGGTTAGTTGGTTTGTTTTGCCTTATTTTATGATACATATAGAGAACCATCTGTGGCAGAGTGTTCAGCAACTGTCCCTTTCTTAAAGGCACAGCCTAAACCGGTCACACCATCAAATGGTTTAGTCATCAGGTCTGTGGTGACGGGTTGGACTTGATGATCTTTGAGGTCTCCTCCAACCTTGGTGGTTCTGTGATTCTGTGAATGCAGTTGGAGGCTATTATTTGAAGTGTAATTTTGGGCTGTTCACTCTGGAGAAGAGAAGGCTCCAGGGAGACCTCAGAGTAGCCTTCCAGTGCCTGATGGGGGCTACAGGAGAGCTGGAGAGGGGCTTTTTACAGCAGTTTGTTATGATAGGATGAGGGAAAACAGGTTGAAGCTGAAAGAGTGTAGATTTAGGCTGGATATTAGGAAGAAATTCTTTATAATGAAGGTGGTGAGACACTGGAACAGGTTGCCAGGGAGGTTGTGGATGATCTCTCCCTGGAGGTGTTCAAGGCCGGGCTGGATGAGGCCTTGAGCAGCCTGCTCTAGTGGAAGGTGTCCTTACCCATGGCAGGAGGGTTGAAAGGAGAGGATCTTTAACATTCCTTCCAAACCCAAGCCATTTTGTGATTCTGTGAATTTGCACAGGACTTGTCAGGTTTGGGTTGGGTTGTTGGTTTTTTTTCTGTCTAAATTAAAATATAAATATGTAAGGAGGGGAAAACCTTCATGTTAGGAATTCAGCAACTGCCTCCTTCTAATTGAATGTTTTTCTTCAGACTGGGCATTGGTGCTGTAGCAAGTCTAATTTGCATTTGAAAGAGCAAGTAGAAAGTTTGAATTGGACTCTCAATTGGAAAATGGTATGCAGGTACATTCCTCTATACTACCCCCTCCAGAGTTGCACTGTTCAGCTGTTTGAGTCCCAGGTTGTATATTTCTTCCTCAAAACTTAGGTTTAGACTTAAAAATGTGTTGTTGGGCTGGTTGGTTGTGGTTTGTTGTTTGGTTTTTTTTTTTTTTTCCTCTTCCCATCTCACATCTAGATTTCCCACATTTGAATTAGTGTCTTCTAAAGCAGCACTTCAGAAAACTCTTCTTTCAGGAGTGTCTTTCAAGAGGAAGAAAAGGAAAGGGTGAGGGGAGGGGAGGGTTGGTCTCTTCTCATATGCAGCAGGTGACAATACAAAAGGAAATGGCCTCAATATGTGCCAGGGAAGGTTCAGGTTGGATGTTAGGAAAAAATCTCATCACAGAAAGGGTTATCAAGCATTGGAACAGGCTGGCCAGGGAGGTGGTGGAGTGACTGTCTCTGGTGGTATTTCAGAGACACATGGATGTGGTGCTTAGGGACATGGTGTAGTAGTAGTGGTAGATTGGGAACTCAAGGTGGGCTGTTGGACTTGATGGTTGCAAAGGTCTCTTCCAACATCAGTGGTTCTGTGAAGGCAGAATGTGAAGCATGAGGAAGGATGAAGTCACACCTTCTCAGGCTCGGTGGAGAAGTGCTAGTGTGGCCAGCAAGACTACAGAGGTAGTTGTCCTCCTGTACTCTGCACTGGTGAGGCTACACCTCTAACCCTGGGTTCAGTTTTGGTCCCCTAACTCCAAGAAAGACATTGAGGTGCTGGAGCATGTCCAGGGAAGGGCAGAAAAGCTGGTGGAGGGTCTGGAGAACAGGTCTTGTGAGGAGCAGCTGAGGGAGCTGGGGTAGCTTAGTCTGGAGAAGAGGAAGCTTGAGGAGAGACCTCACTGCTCTCTACAACAGCCTGAAAGGAGGTTGAAGTGAGGTGGGGGTTTGTTGTCTCACAAGTCACAACTCTGAGGGGAAGAGGAAAGGGCATCAAGTTACCCCAGGGAAAGTTTATGTGGCACATTAGGAAAAACTTCTCTACCCAGAGGGTTCTCAAAGGCTGGAACAGGCTGCCCAGGGCAGTGGTTGTATTGCTGTCCCTGGATGTATTTAAAAGTCATTTGATACAGTGCTCATGGATATGGTGCAGTAGTGGCCCTGGTACAGGTAGATACTGGTCAGACTTGATGGTCTTGAATATTTTTTCCCAAGCATAGTGAATCAGTGATACCAGGCATGTAATGTTACCATGACAGCCTCTAAAACTTCAGTTTGAAGCATTAGGCTGGAGTGTGCTACTAGAGCTCAGATAAACCCAGGGGGCACAAACTGATACTTTAAGTAAGAAAACAGTGAAGACACAGAAGAGCATGGACATACAGGAAGAAAGTTTAGGTGGATATATGTTAAATGGTTTAGGGGCTGAGAAGCAGGAAGTTCCTTGTAGGCAAAATGGGTTAGAAATCCAGCAGAGTGGAAAATGGAAAAGGGCTCAGAGGAGTCTTCCATTTGCAGTCCAAGCGCTCAGTGCTAATTTCAGGTCAGAGGGCACCGTGTGTTTGGGTGAAACAAGTGGGTTATGCCCATATTGGAATTTCCTTTGGGAAGACTTATAATGATGTTAGGAAGAAAGAGGTGCACGCTTAAGATTGGCAGGGGCACTATTAAATCTTTAAGTCCCTGCCCACACAGTCACAGCTGATAATATAAATTCTGTTTATGAATTAACTGACTCCTTTTAAAAAGCATGCTTTCTGCCGTTGCTGCTTGCCTTCACAAGGCTAGAACACTGCAGCTTGCCACCATGCAGTGAGAGGGGAAGAGTGGCTGCAGGGCTGCTTGGTGGTGTTGGTTGACTGCTATCAGAACATGAGCCAGCAGTGCTCTCAGGTGGCCAAGAAGGCTAACGGCATCCTGGCCTGGATCGGCAATAGGATGGCCAGCAGGAGCAGGGAAGTGATTGTGCACTAGTGAGGTTGCACCTTGAATCCTGGGTTCAGTTTTGGACCCTTCACTCCAAGAAGGACACTGAGTGTGCTGGAGTGTGTGCAGAGAAGGACAATAAAGCTGGTGAAGGGTCTGGAGAATACATTTGGTGGGGAACAGCTGAGGGAACTTGGATTGTTTAGTCTGTAGAAAAGGAGGCTGAGGGGAGACCTCATTGCTGTCTACAAGTCCCTGAAAGGAGGTTGATCTCTTCTCACACGCAGCAACTGACAGGACAACAGGAAACAGCCTCAAGTTCTGCCAAGGGAGGCTTAGGTTGGATCAATTTCTTTACAGAGATGGTTATTAAGCATTGGAACGGGCTGCACGCAGGAAGGTGGTGGAGTCACCAACCCTTCAGGTATTTCAAAGACCTGTGGGTGCGGTGCTTAGGGACATGGTTTAGTGGTGACTGCTTAGCAGTAGTGGTGGGATTGTGAGCTCTAGGTGAGTACTTTGACTTGATGATCTTAAAAGTCTTTTCCAACCCCAACAGTTCTATGATTCCGTGGTAATAGTTAGATTTTGTGGCAGTATTTGAACCGTAGCTGAAACAAGTCTGCCCCCAATATGTTTAGAGAACAAAGTCTTCATCTCCCCTCATATGCTAGACTCCTTTCCTGCAAGTAAACAATCCTTTTACTTATTCAAATGAAATCAGGTCTTCTTGCAAACACATGAGCAGAAATGTGCTGTGGTGATGAGGCTTCGCTGTGGTCACACAGCAGCGTTATGTTGTGCTTTAACCCCCTGCTGCACCACACAGCTGCTTGCTTACTGCTCCGGTTGGGTGGAGAAGAAAATCAGGAGAGCGTAAGTGAGAAAACTCATGGCTTGCAATAAAGGCAGTTTAATAGGTAAAGCAAAAGCTGATGGAAAGGGACCTATAAATGTACACCTGGCTTCAGGTAGGAGGAATGGAATGGGATGGGATGGGATGGGATGGGATGGGATGGGATGGGATGGAATAGAATAGAATAGAATAGAATAGAATAGAATAGAATAGAATAGAATAGAATAGAATAGAATAGAATAGAATTAACCAGGTTGGAAAAGACCTTTGAGATCACCAAGTCCAACCTATCACCCAACACCATCTAATCAACTAAACCATGGCACTAAGTACCCCATCCAGTCTCCTCTTAAACACCTCCAGTGATGGTGACTTCACCACCTCCCTGGGCAGCACATTCCAATGGCCAATCTCTCTTCCTGGGAAGAACTTCTTCCTAACATCCAGCCTAAACCTCCCCTGCACAGCCTGAGACTGTGTCCTCTTGTTCTGTTGGTGGTTGCCTGGGAGAAGAGACCAAGGGTGTGCATCTCCCTACCCAAAGGCATCCTCACATTTAAGAGTCTTAGATCTCAGAATCAATACCTGACACCTTAGGAGACAATTAATCTTCCTGTCCATGATGTGACACTATGCAGGATGCCCAGGTCCTTCTCTTTGTTGAAAATAGCAGAATTTGCATAGTTGGCTGCACAATGTTAGGGGAAGTTGTTTTGAGACAGAGAATACAAAGGAGTTTTGAAGGTAACTGTGTGATCACTCCTTACAGCATTTCAAAAGTGGGAATTAATTTAATTGCTGCAATTATATGATTGAAATTATATATATTTATTTTTTTTTTTTAATGTTTTAAAATAGCAGTTACACGAAGGGATGAAATTAATTTGTCGATGTCTTATGGAGTGTAAACTCAGGAGGAAAAATCATCTAGTGGGAGAGATAGGAAGTACATGAGAAAGGAAGGTAGGAGAATGGTGGAAAGTACCATATGAAAAGGCAGTATTATGTGGTTTCCTATATTCTCATATCAACATTAGAGCTGATGATTTTGAAGTTGTACATACAGCATTTTTATAGGGCAGAAGAAAGTATCTAAACAGCCTGGACAATC
This sequence comes from Picus viridis, assembly GCA_033816785.1. NCBI lineage: Eukaryota > Metazoa > Chordata > Aves > Piciformes > Picidae > Picus > Picus viridis. Next base: position 4,281,079 of record CM066569.1, on the reverse strand, counting down.
TTCTGACTTGAGCAAAGACACCAAAAGGGTGGGTGTCAGGAGGATGGGGACAGTGTTATTTCAGTGGTGCTCAGTGACAGGACAAGGATCAATAGGTATAAGCTGGGACACAGAAAGTTCTACCTCAACATGAGGAGGAACTTCTTTACGTTGAGGATGTGGAGCACTGGAACAGGCTGCCAGGACTGATGGTGGAGTCTCCATCTCTGGAGATATTCAGAGCCTGCCAGGACTCAAGTACTGAACCCAGTATTTGAGGTATGGTTTCACCAGTGCAATACAATACAATACAATACAATACACTACACTACAATACAATACAATACACCAGGTTGGAAGAGACCTTCAAGATCATCGTGTCCAACCTATCAACCAATCCAACCCACCTCAACAACTAGACCGTGGCACCAAGCACCCCATCAAGTCTCCTGAACACCTCCACTGATGGTGACTCCACCACCTCCCCCAGGCAGTCCATTCCAATGGGCAATCACTCTCTTTGTATAGAACTTCTTCCTAACATCCAGCCTAAACCTCCCCTGGTGCAGCTTGAGACTGTGTCCTCTTGTTCTGGTGCTGATTGCCTGGGAGAAGAGAAGAAGAAAGTGAAAAGAGCAGGCTATCAAGAGGAAAAAAAATCCTTTATTCTCTATTTTTTTACATTCAGACATTGAGCAATAACATGAGCTATGTAATATGAGGTTAGTTTTTGAGGCTAGCTGATAAATTCAGCTCTGGGATTTGTTCTTACGCTGACTTTTTACAAGAGCTTGTGGTGACAGGGAGAGGGGCAATGTTTTTAAGCTGTAAGAGGTGAGATTTAGACTGGCTGTTGGGAAGAAATTCTTTACAGTGAGAGTGGTAAGGCACTGGAACAGGTTGCCCTGGCAGATTGTGGGTTCCCCCTCCCTGGGTGTATTCAAAGCCTTGAGCAACCTGGTCTGGTGGAAGGTGTCCCTGCCCATGGCAGGGGGGTTGAAACTAGATGTTCTTTGAGGTCCTTTCCACCGTGAACCATTCTATGAAGTTAACTGTGCCAGGCATGATGGAAAGACAGGCTTGATACTAAAAGCACATCAAGCTGGAAAATAAGTGTAATGTGAATGTGCCCAGCATCCAAAGTTCTGCTCAAATAGAGCTTAAAAACCTGAAGGGTGGAAACTGAACATCTCTTTCATGTTTAATGTGATCGGAAGAATTTTTGGAGGAGTGTTCTTCAAATACTGAGATTATAAATTGTGTTGTTATGTGATTGTGTGGGCAGAGACTATTACAAAGAATAAATGGCATGTCTTGCTGCCTTTTTTTTCCCCACTCCTACCTTGTGTGGGAGGGACAGGGAAGGAAAGGACAGATAAAGTGATCAAATAAAACTGGTGGAAAGCATGTGTAACACAGCTGGGTTGGAGAGCTGTCTGCTAGAGGCAATACATAACATCTTCCTCTCAGTCAGGGTTGGAGGGGACCACAAGGATCAGCTAGTTCCAACCCCCTGCCATGGGCAGGGACACCCCACACTAGATCAGGCTGGACACAGCCTCATCCAGCCTGGGCTTAAACACCTCCAGGGACGGGGCCCCAACCACCTCCCTGCACAACCCATTCCAGGGCTTCACCACTCTCATGGGGAAGAACTTCCTCCTCACCTCCAGCCTGAATCTCCCCACCTCCAGCTTCATTCCATTCCCCCTAGTCCTATCACTACCTGATATCCTGAGAAGTCCCTCCCCAAATACATCTCTGTGGATGAAGACTTTGGACTTCATCTCTTTCACTCAGGGGCTCAAAACCATTTGACTGTTGCATGAAAACAAAAATGGTTGTCCTAGAAATTGAAATACTTCAAAAAATGTGAGCAAAGCCAAAAGAAACTACTTCACAAAGCATCTAAAAACATTCACCCTGGCAATTAGGGTAATTGCCATTTGACAAAGGAGCCATGGTGTAATCTTCTGAGGAGCTGGAGGTGCACATCTAAGTCACCTTGTGAGGGAGAAAGGAAGATCTGATCAGCCATTCCATGTATGTTCATAAGTGTTTGCAGCAGCAGCAGCAGAAGTGGAACCTGCATAAGTCAACTGCTTGGAAGCATCTCAATCCCAAAAAGAAGTCAGTTGCATACAGAAACAGCACATCAACACAAGAGACTGAGAAGGTCATGGCTTTTGGTGGCTTTCTGGTCTCATAGAGGCTTGTTACTGTGATGTATTAGCCTTGCTCCAGCCAAGAGAAGGAACTGAGCCTCAGCATCTGAAATACCTTACAAGAGCTGAGGGTGAAATGAGAGCATGCTTTTACCTGTTTATTTCACCAAGGACTGGAGCATCTGTCTGATGAGGAGAGGTTGAGAGACCTGGGGCTGTCTAGCCTGGAGGTGAGATGGCTGAGAGGAGATCTTATTGATCTGATCAATCTTTACAAATGCCTCAGTGGTGGGTGTCAAGAAGATGTGGCCAGTCTCTTTTTACTGGTGCCCATTGATAGGATGAGGGGCAACAGACAGAAGGTGGAACACAGGGAGTTCCACCTCAACATGAGGAGAAACTTCTTTGGTGTAAGGGGGCTGCCATTAGAGACTTTCCAAACCTACCTGGACACATTGCTGCGTTACCTCCCCAGGTGACCCTGCTTTGGCAGGATGATCTCCAGAGGTCCTTTGCAACCCTTAACCATTTTACAGTTCTGAGCTTCTGTGGTTGGTGCTCTTTGTGATGAGCCTGCAACACAACCAAAACCAACAAAGAGGCTAGTAGGAGGGGGTTGGGTGGTTTGTGTTTGCACGGGTAGTTGTGATATTTCTCTTTCATTTGGCAAATCTGGTGGGAGGGTGTTTACTTCCAGAATTGGCTTCTGCTGGAAAAAATTTATCACAGCATTAAATGTTACTGCCTGGGCAGAGCTCCTCTCTGTCCAGCCTTCTGTTTGTGCCAAGACGCAGACTGGTCTTACTTTTCTGCGCTGTGGATTATTGCTGTGGCGTGCAGCATGCTGGCCAGAATCTGCCATCAGACAAGACATTTCTGTTGGAAGACAAGATCTTTGGAGGCATAGAGTTTGGTGAGCATGTCTTCTGAAGAGAGGCTGAGGGACCTGGGATTGTTTAGCCTGAAGAAGAGGAGGGGAGGCTGAGAGGAGATCTTATTCTACAAGCTACATAAGAGGAGGATGTAGTTCTGTTGGCCTTCCAGTATCTGAAGGGGGCTACAAGAAGGCTGGGGAGGGACTTCTCAGGATCTCAGGTAGTGATAGGACTAGGGGGAATGGAATGAAGCTGGAGGTGGGGAGATTCAGGCTAGATGTGAAGAGGAAGTTCTTCCCCATGAGAGTGGTGAAGCCCTGGAATGGGTTGTGCAGGGAGGTGGTTGGGGCCCCGTCCCTGGAGGTGTTTAAGCCCAGGCTGGATGAGGCTGTGTCCAGCCTGATCTAGTGTGGGGTGTCCCTGCCCATGGCAGGGGGGTTGGAACTAGCTGATCCTTGTGGTCCCTTCCAACCCTGTCTGATACTATGATGATACTATGATGTAATGAGGCCAGTGCTGACCTCTTCTCCCCAAGAGAAGAGGTCAGAGGAGAAGAGGAAATGGCCTCAAGCTGCAATTGGAGATGTTTTGGTTGTGTATTAGAATGTCTTTCCTGCAGGAGTAGTCAAGCATTGAAACAGGCTGCCCACAGAGGTGGTGGAGTCACTATCCCAGAGGTGTTCATAAAATGAGCAGATGTGGCACTCTGGGGTATAGTCTAGTGGTCATGGAGGTGTTGTGATGGGACAAGGGGGAATGGATTGAAGCTGGAAGAGGGGAGATTTAGACTGGATATTGGGAAGAAACTTTTTACGTTGAGGGTGGTAATTCTGGAACAGGTTGCCTGGGGAAGTTGTGGATGCTCCCTCCCTGGAGGTGTTCAAGGCCAGGTTGGATGAGGGCTTGAGCAGCCTGGTCTAGTAGGAGGTTGCTTCTAGTTATTTTTCTTGGTGTTCCAGTATTTCTCTTAGCATGTATCACAGCATCATTGAGTCACTGTGGTCAGAAAACTCAACCAGGGTGACTGTTATACCATAGTTGAAAACATTCCTGGAGTTTCAGAAATTCTCCCACTTTTTAGCTACTTTGAAGCTGTACAAGACCCCTTCCTTCTTAAGGCAGGTCCTCATTGAATTATTTCCATTGTCCTCTGCTTCTGGGAACTGCCTGAAAACATTTCAAGGCCCATTTGGAGGGTCTAAGTAAGTGCTTAGTCTAAGCTGAGCTCCCTTCCAACCAATCGAAAGGTCACCGAGGCTTACCGTGGAATCATAAGAGTGGTGGCGAGGTTGGAAGGGACCTCTGAAGATCCTCGAATCTAACCCCACCTGCCCAACCAGCATCACCTAGGGCAGATTGCACAGGAACACTTCCAGGCAGGTTTTGAAAGACCTCCAGAGAAGACACAGATACTTCCAGAGCTGAAGTGAACACAAAATACCACCTTTGACTTGCAGGTTGAGGTGATTCTCCACTTTATTATGGTCTTGAAAGAGTTAACTGTTGTTTGCTACCAGGTCTAATAGTTTATCTTTTAGTCTATGCCATGCACAACTTGTGCAGGTAGAAAGTCCTTTTTTTTTCTTAGACATGACTTTATCTCAGTTATTCCAGAGCCACAAGACAAACAAAAGAAACTTGGGCTGGACAAATATTTAAAGAGCCTGTTGACTTTCTCAAGTGGAATGTGCTGAAAACCACAACAGTTTGGGTGCTTGGTGTTTTTCCTTTCCTTTTTCTTTTCCCCCATAAAGAGAGGAAGAATGCAAATAGTGGCTCCTGGCAACCCTGCAGAACACTTAAGAAGCTGTAATGTAACCTTTGTGTCACCATTCTTCTAGTGTACCCCTCTAACTCCATATGTTTTCAGTTCTCTGAGGCTGTGCAAAAGCTGGGGATTTAGAATGCAAATGGCTAAGAGTGGTTAAACCAAAAAAAAATCTCATTTAGGTGCACAATGCCTGATTTGATTAGTGGGATGGAAATGTAACTCTCAGAATGTCATCAGTCTTCATTTAGCAGTGTTGTTGCCTACCTTGAAGAGCATATGGCTGATGGTGACTGCAGAAATGATGATCACCATTTTCAGTGGCAGGTACACTTCCAATGAGTGGTGATTTTGCTCCCTTAAAGCTTTTCTCTTTCACAGAATCATCAAATCATAGAACTGTTGAGGCTGGAAGAGACCTTTCAGATCATCAACCACTCACCTAGAGCTCACAGTTCCCCCACTACTGCTAAGCCACTACCACTAAGCTCTCAAGCATGTGTTTCTTAACTTACATTTACAAGCTGCAAATGGATTTAAAGTTGGATTTAAAGTCTCCAACCAACATGGTATTAATCCACCCAAACAAACAAGCAAAAGCAAAGCCACCATTGAAACTAGGACTGACTCTCTTAAAAGGAACTGTGATTTTGATTCTATGATCATAGATTCAATAAGGTTGGAAAAGGCCTCAGAGATCATCAAGTCCAACCTGTCACCCAATCACTCATGACTACTGAACCATGGCACCAAGTGCCACGTCCAATCCCTTTGTGAGCACCTCCAGGGATGGTGACTCCACCACCTCCCTGGGCAGCACATTCCAATGTGCTATTCCAAGAGAACAGGATAGAATAAGATAGAATTAACCAGGTTGGAAAAGACCTTTGAGATCATCAAGTCCAACCTATCACCCAACACCATCTAATCAATTAAGCCACGGCACCAAGTGCCTCATCCAGTCTCTTCCTCCAGTGATGGTGACTCCCCCATGTTGTTGTGAAGAGATTTTGAGTGTTTTAGTATCTGAAATGAGAATTAGTGCATATAACAGTGGCATGGGCTAGTCAAAGCACTGGGAGGAAACTTTCCAGTGTGGCATTTTCACATGTCTGGGTTCTGTCACTCTAATTCTGTGTGTCACAGCAATTGCCTAATTACAAGCAACTGGTTTACAGAGTTGCAGAACTGTTTTGGTTGGAAAAGACCTCTTAAGATCATTGAGTCCAGCCATCAACCCAACACCAACATTGCCATTAAGCCATGTCCTGAAGTATTAAGAAAGACACATTGGTAATAAGCAGATATGTTTCCCCTCCTCTTATGTTTTGTATTAAAGTAGGCCTGAGAGTTGTTAGTGTTTGAAAGGGCTGTGAGTGTGTTTTCCATGAGAAGCGCTTAACATTTATTTAAAGTTCTTAAACATTTAAAGCTAATCATTTGCAGATTGCATCAGGTTGGACGGGACCCTCAAAGATCCCTGCAGTCATCAGGGACACCTCCAACTAGATCAGGTTGCTCAGGACCCTATCAAGTCTGATCTTGAATGTCTCCATGGACAGAGCTTCAACCACATTCCTGGGCAACCTGTTGCAGTATTTTATCACTCTCATTGTCATAGAATAGAATCAATAAGGTTGGAAAAGACCTCACAGATCATCAAGTCCAACCTATCACCCAACACCTCATGACTAACTAATCCATGACACCAAGTGCCATGTCCAGTCCCTTTTTGAACACCGCCAGGGAGGGTGACTCCATCACCTCCCAGAGCAGCACATTCCAATGGCTAACAACTCCTTCTGTGAAGAACTTTCTCCTTACCTTGAGCCTAAACTTCCCTGGCACAGCTTGAGGCTCTGTCCTCTTGTTCTGGTTGCCTGGGAGAAGAGACCAACCCCCACCTGGCTAAAACCTCCCTTCAGGTAGTTGTAGAGAGCAATAAGGTCTCCCCTGAGCCTCCTCTTCTCCAGGCTAAACAACCCCAGCTCCCTCAGCCTCTCCTCATAGGGCTTGTGCTCAAGACCTCCCCCTCTCTGAAGATCCACCAAAGAGACATAACTTCCATAACTGCTAATGTAGGTTTCCAGTCAGCTACTCTTCTTCAAAATTAATAGCTAATATTTCATTATCTTCCCCTGTTGGATTTTTTTTTTTCACTCCCAGATTTAACAATTCATTATTAAGAGCTGAATAGAATAGAATAGAATAGAATAGAATAGAATAGAATAGAATAGAATAGAATAGAATAGAATAGAATAGGAGTAGGTTGGAAGAGACCTTCAAGATCATCATGTCCAAAAGACAAGACATTGTGAAGAACTTCCTCCTGATGTCCAACCTAAGTCTACCCTGCTCCAGTTTAAAACCATTGCTCTTCATCCTAGTACTCCATGCCCTTCTTCATCCTTCCTCTAGGTCCCCTTTAGATAGTGAAATGTAGCTCTAAGGTCTCCCCAGCGCCTTCTCTTCTCCAGGCTGAACAGCCCCAATGTTTTCAGCCTTTCTTTGTAGGAGAGGTGCTCCAGCCTTCTCACCATCCCATAATACATGAATGAGTCTTTGAACATGCTGTCAGTTCTGTATAATTCTAAAAAATACAGGGTCACAGGTTAAATTTTTTGATCACTTTACTGCTTTGATAAATCCGAGTTTTTAATCTTAACCTAGTGAAGTTGGTTTCCTTTTTTACCTGGCTGTTTGTTTGTTCCTTGTTGTTACTTTGTTGGGGTTTGGTTGTGGTGTTTTGTTTGTTTGTTTAAACCATAGTGTGAAAGATACATGAGTAAGAAGTCAAATACAAAAGAGTGACATACAGCTATTAGCAAGTGTGAAAAAGGGGGAGGGGGAGGGGAAAGTATCTCTTAAGCCTGTAAATCTTCTCCATATTAATTTATGCCAAGTCTAGAAGTTTGATAAGCCCTACTTAGGGAATACAGAAAGGATAAAGTGGCCCTGCTAAGAAGTTCTCACTGTTGTACTTACAAAGCAGTAATTTAAATTGCAAAGTAAAGATGCAAGTTGAGTTTCTGGTTTATTACAAGGAGGGTAGGTAGTTCAATGCAGCTGCATGGCACAGCTTGGTGGCTTTTTTCCCCTTTATTAACTTCTCCCATCCCAAGTCTAAACCAACCAGAGCCAAAGCCATTTCCTATTTACAGGAAAACAGAGGGTTGCCAGGGTTCCATTTTAAAACTCAGCATCCTGGATGGGGATCGGAAAACCATGAGTGAAGTCTGTAAGTTTTTATTTTTACTGGTTAGTTATGTGGTGGTTTCTTCCCTGAAAATGGATAAAAGCATTAGTGTGCAGAGGTGGGGAGGCTGTTTCATGATCTTGAATAGGATAGAATAGGATAGAGTAGAGTAGAGTGGAGTAGGATAGAGTTGAGTAGAGTAGGATAGAATAGAGTAGGATAGAGTAGGGTAGGATAGAGTAGGATAGAATAGAGTAGAGTAGAGTAGGATAGGATAGAGTAGAATAGAGTAGAGCAGAATAGAATAGAGTAGGATAGGATAGAGTAGAATAGAGTAGAGTAGGATAGAATAGAGTGGAGTAGAGTAGGGTAGGATAGAGTAGGATAGGATAGAGTAGAGTAGAATAGAGTAGAGTAGGATAGGATAGAGTAGACTAGAATGGAATGGAATAGAATAGAATAGAATAGAATAGAATAGAATAGAATAGAATAGACCAGGTTGGAAGAGACCTTTGAGATCATCAAGTCCAACCTGTCACCCAACACCATCTGATAACTAAACCATGGCACCAAGTGCCTCATCCAGTCTCTCCCTAAACACCTCCAGTGATGGTGACTCCACCACCTCCCTGGGCAGCACATTCAAATGTCCAGTCTCTGTGAAGAACTTCCTGACAGCCTAAACCTCCCCTGGCACAGCTTGAGACTTTTAGTGGGAGTCTAAGCCCAAGCACCAGAAAAAGAAGAGGAAAAATCAAGAGCTGGAGAAGGGGAAGACTTTTCTGTGTTGTTTTTTTCCTGGGATGGAAGTGTGTTGTCGGCAACAACAGAAACAACCCACTTCATAAATACACAAAGTGCTGTATGATTTAGGCACTGCATTAAACAGTCTTACCCAGGAGTAATTGCACTAATCATCTTTATGTAGTTCAGATAGTTACCTTGAGGCATTCATCCTATAAACCTACAATTAGAGCACTTAGGCACTTGCACAGGTGCAATTTTGCAGTGGTATGAGGAGATTTTAAAGTTAACTTAATTTCACAGCAAGAGTGCAATCACTTTTGTTTCTGCAGGAGGAAGGTTATGAGGGGTAGTGCCAGGTTACAGTAGACTGAATTCAATAATTTTGAGGCTCAGGTCCTTTCTGGAGAATGAAAAACACCAATTTTGAGATCACCTGTAGCTTTTTCTTAGCCACTCTCAGCTGTTTGAGACGTAATCCATCAAAACCCCTCACCACCCACAGATGCATGCTCCTTTGAAATTCCTGCATGGAAACAGCAGAACTTCAGTGCTTTAGCATTAAAATAAAAAGAGCCTTGTACCAAATTCTTAGCTTCTTTTGATCCATGTGAGTGTCATCCTCAATGTTTTCTTGGATTTAATATCGCAGCTTTGCCGTTGGAGACTATTAAGGAAGGTATGGCTTTGTTGAAGAGCAGTGACAGCTTCAGTGCTGTTTCTCAAGTGAGGGCTGTCAAGAGGCTGTGTTAGATTGTGGAGCTGACTTGCTGTGTGTGTTATGTTGTTTCTTAAATACCACACCGTCATCTTAATACAAACCCCGAAGCAGGGGATTATTGTAGCTGTGTTGTTTTTATTCCTGATGATGTGTAAGAGCAATAATAACCTTTGCAGAGGGTTGTTTTTTTTTTACAGCTGCTTAACCCTTTGCTGCCCTTGTGCATCATAACATTTGTGCACAGCTTGTTTCTTGTTCAGGGCTTGTGAAGATGGGTTTGCTGAGGAGACTCCAGGTGGGGGATCGTTAGAGCAGAGGAGACAAGATGTGATTCTCCCCTTTACTCTGCTTTCACCACATCTGGAGTACTGTGGACAGCTCTGGTGCCCCCAACACAGGAAGGACATGGAACTGTTGGAGTGGCTCCAGAGGAGGCCACAAAGATTAATATAGGGCTGGAGCATCTCTCCTAAGGAGACAGGCTGAGAGAGTTGGGTCTCTTCAGCCTAGAGAATGGAAGGCTTCAGGGAGATCTTATAGCAGCCTTCCAGTACCTGAAGGGAGCTATGGGGAGGGACTTTTATGAGGGCTTGTAGTGATAGAATGAGAGGGAGTGGATTTCAGTTGGAAGAGGGTAGATTTAGACTGGATATTATGAAGACATGCTTGCCAGCAAGGGTGGTGAGATACTGGAACAGGTTGCCCCAGGAGGGTTGTTGATGCCCCTTCCCTGGAAGTGTTCAAGGCGAGACTGGGTGAGGTCTAGTGGAAGGTGTTCCCTGCCCATGAGAGGGGGGCTGGAATTAGATGATCTTTAAGGTCTTTTCCAATGCAAGCCATTCTCTGATTCTGTGATTTACAGGAAGTCAGCCAAAGGAGTTAGCTCAAGAGTGAAGTCATTCTCTGCACCAGAATGGGAAAACTACATGGAGGTTTGCAGCTGTCTATCAAGTGCACTCATACAGTTGTTCCACTGCATGTTTGCAGGAGTGCAATGCAAGCGAAGAAATCAGCCCTTAAAAAGTGCTTTGAAACAATGGAGCATCACGAGGCATTTGATACAGAAGTGAGCTGTAATCTGACACATTTTTCAGAGGCTGCACTGACAGAGGGAAGAGCTCTGCTCTAAACTTACTCTCCTGTTCTCTGAGGAGCACTGGAACAGGCTGCTTAGAGAGGTTGTGGAGTATCCTTCTCTAGAGACTTTCAAACTCCCTGGACATGTTCCTGTGTGATCTGTCATAGGTAATCCTGCTTTGGCAGGGGTTAGACTCAGTGATCTCTGAAGGTCTCATCCAGCCCCTACCATTCTGTAATTTCTGCCTGCAGGTAAACACTTCTGCTCTATCTGGATATCATTTGCAAAAATCTGTGAACTCGTAGCTGGCTGCATTGTGATGCCCTTGGTTTGGCATGAATGCTATGAGAACTCCCAGGAGCTTCAGGGCATGTTAATAGAAGCTTTTAAACCTATCTTGGTTGGGTGAGCAGTTTGAATGATTACCTGGAAGACATGTGGATGTGGTGCTGAGGGAAGTGGTTTAGTGGCAGTGGCTTAGCAGTAGTGGTGGGATGTAGGCAAGCAGTTGGACTTGATGATCTCAAAGGTCTCTTCCAACCTTGACAGTTCTATGATTCTATGAATGAAGCTCAGTGTTTTTTGGCTGTTCTCACTGTTCTTTTCTGCTGTGTGAAATTGTTTTCTAGAGGCAACAAGCTATAGCACATCTCAAGATTCTTATGGAAATTAGCCTTCTGAGAAGAGGGTTCTTCAATGTTATGTAATTAAGCACTTTCAGAAACAAGGCAAGATAGATTTTGGAATGTATAATTCACAGTGAAGCCACAGAATCCGTAATTCAGGAGATAAGGGCTGGGGTTGTTTGCTCTTGATTGATTGTAACTGCAACCAGGTTTTGGTGCTTAAAAGAAAAAAAAAAGACTGGGGCACTGTTCTGAAATTTGTGACTTTTGTCAGTATAAATTGACCAAATCTTAATACTTTGACTTTGACCTTCAGGCTTGCCCACTCTTCCTGAGGCTGTTCTATTTTCAGCCCCCTGAGCAGCTTCAAGTAGCAATTATTTGAGGGTGGGGGGATGATGAGCATGTTGGAGCTGTCAGATCTCATGCACACCAACCCTGGAGGGAAAGTGAGCTTTGTGGTTTGCTGTGGATGTTGTTGGAGGATGCAGGATTAGCTGTCACAATGTGCTTGAGCCTCTTGTCTTAAGCCAGTCTTTTGATAGGGAGTTCTTTAAAATTAGTGTAATAAAAGATGGGAAATGGGTCTGTGTAGGTAGAGAGGGAAAATTGAAATGTCATGCTCATAATTAAGAAGTTTAATGGCAGATTTGATGGTGATTATGTTGGATTTACAGTGGTAGGTAACAAAAGAGGAGTACAGGTCAAGAATAAACATTTCTATTTGCTCTGTTGTGCTGACTATATTGATAGCAGACTGACAGAGGGCTTCACCCATTAAAACTACCAATAAATCTTTCTATACCATGGTCAAAATCCTGGGAAAAGTCCCAGGGGATGGATAAAAGCCACTGGACTTCCTGTGAGGCAAACATTAATTGGTTTATTTTTCTTCAGAGGAGAGAGGTGGACACAAAAGAGTCTTCTCATTGGCCTCTTGCTATGGAATTCATATTGGCATTGGAATAAGTTGCCCAGGGAGGTGGTTGAGTCACTGTCCCTGGAGGAGTTCAAGAAATGTGTGGCACCTCAAGACCCAGTTTGATGGCCATGGTGGTCTCAGGTTGATGGTTGGAAGGTCTTTTCCAACCAATTCTATGATTCTTTAAATCAGATGGGGCTGGAAGATCTAGTTGGAGAACTGATAACCTTTCTGCAGGAGGCAAACTTCTGTTTCCAGGGAGTTGGGGGAAAATAAAAAGGCTCTGGAGTTTCCCTCTTTCAGAGCTGTTCCTGAAGTGTTTCTTCAGGAGACCTACCTACACCATGGTAAGGGTAAATTAAACTTGCCTCAAAGAGAAAAGGTGTCTTTTGTGGTGTATATGGATGACACAGGCACTGTAGATTGAGGACACATTTTAGTACTTATCTCTTGCTATTGTCAAATGGAGAAATGAGTTATGTGATGGTTTAGAGAAGGGCACAAAAATGGCCTGGATGGAGAAGTGTTTCAGTTTAAGGACTGGAAATTCCAACACTGAAGCTAAGATCCTTGAAATAAGAGATCTGCTGTTAGACAGAAGAGTTTGTGGATGTAGAGAAAAAGCCATTGGTCATCTCTGGGTCTGGATCTCATAAGGCTGTAGTGTTTAGAATAGATTGTTTGCTTTCTCTTAATGAAGGCTGGCAGCTGTTTGCAGTGCTGAGCTGGAGGCCTTGGAGACATGCATTAGCAAGCAGTAGTACTCAAAAAACACATGATAAATGAATGTCTTATGGCTGCTCATTCAGTTTGTATCCCTGTGTGATGGCCATGCTTGAAGTAGGATTTATAATGATATTTTTCACTTGGAGGGAAAACAGCCATAAAAGCCAGCTGGAAAATAACAGTACAGTCAGCCTGATCACCCTCCCTCCTCCTTTATGGAGATCGAAGTCTGCTGTGTGGCAAGCAAGTGGTTAAAAATACAGCTATAAATAATGGTGCTAATCAGTGTATACTTTATCTTTGTATTTGTTTATTGCCTTGGGTACTTGATTAGACAGCTTGAACATACAATTAATTAGTAACCTCAGTGTTAACTTCTCAGCCTTGTTTAATTAATCGGTTGTGTTGCAGAGGCTCTGCTGGCTTGGAAAGCCAGGAACTGTGCCATGTAAACACTTTTGTTAATGTCAAGTGAAGGTTGAGATACACTTGATTTCTGGTTTTTTGTTTATTAGCTTAATTGAAGTGATCAGCTTCTCAAGGTCTAGGTGCAAGTGCTAAATATACTGTTTCTAAAGGTTTTGTCTATCATATAAATGCTGAAAGGGTTTTGTGCCTTGGCCGTGATTGTAAATCTTCTCAAGTGAGCTGATCATTACACAGTTATTAAGGACCAGTACAAAGTAAAGACCAAAGTGAAGTCAATTTTATGACTATAATTACATTTTCCATTAACACTGATAATACAAGGGTTGGTTTTTATTTTTTTTAACCTTTTCTAGACCCACAAATGCTGCTTGGATGAATTAATCTTCTCCCTGCTGGTAGCTACCATAAACATAGGTACTGATCCGCTTTGGGTATTGGATCTTTGCGCGAATGAGGTGTTGAAGCTCTTGCATGAGTGTCCAGGAGAGAGTGAAGAGGTGAGATCTGCTTCTGAGGTGTTACAAATAAGCCATCTGTCCAAGTTGATCTTTGCACAGCTACAGCATTGTCCAGACCCTTAAAATTTAACAAATAATGTTCAAGAGGGGATTGGACGTGGCACTCGGTGCCATGGTTTAGTAGTCCTGAGGTCTTGGGTGACAGATTGGACTTGATGATCTTTGAGGTCTTTTCCAACCTTACTGATTCTATGATTCTAGGGCTTGATTACTTAGTAACAATTCTGTGAACTTGGAAGGAAGATTGCACATTTCGGTCTTAATGCTTTGAACTGAATTCAATTTATGAAGACTGAATGAAGTATGAATAGAACTGTTACATGTATTCATGTTTATGTGAAAGCACCAAAACAAAAAGCAGAATGAGGACTGTCTTGATAACAGCAGACACAGTTTGAGGATGCTGCTCATAGGACACCATTTCTAGTAGTAAAAATGAGTTGATATTAGACTGTAAATGTATGATCTGTATTAGACAAGGTACTAGAAAGAAATTTCTACAGCTCTACAGTAAGGGGAGTGACCAAATCAGCCAGGACTTGATTTCCCCAAATATGGGTTTAATACAGTCCTCTTCTCTGTTAAGTACTTAAGATTCTTGAGGTGGCAGCTGTGTATTGACTCTGAGATCTTTTGAGGCCAGAGTAATGAGAGCTCAGATGATGGACAAACAGGTCCTTAGCTCAGTTTCATTAGCTTTGGTTTCCATGAGACACTAGGCTCCATGGATGACAGTGTTTATTGTGGATGAACAAAATCCATTGTGGCTTTCATCCAGGGGAATGATGGATGGGGATTCTTCACAGAAAGAGAATGAGAAATAAGTGGCAGTACTGACAAAAATGTCAGGCCATGAAGTGAAACAGTGAAAAGGTGGTATTACAAAATCAATGCAGCTCCCTCACAGGGTAACAGAGAGGAGTCGTTTGTCTTCTTCCTAGAAGACAGTCATGTACATTAGGTACAGCTGAATATGGCCTTAAATTGCACCAGGGAGGTTTGGGTTGGCTATTAGGAAACATTTCTTTCCTGAAACAGTGTTCAGGCATTGGAACAGGCTGCCCAGGGAGGAGTTGGTATCACCATCCCTGGAGATAGTCAAGAAATGTGTGGACATGGCACTTTGAGACACGGTTTAATGGCCATGGTGGTCTGGGGTTGATGGTTGGACTCAGTAATCTTGGAGGCCTTTTCCAACCAAAACAATTCTGTTAAATGGAAGCCCTGTCCAAAGAAAAGTATCAAGGGTGGCACCACTGAAAAATACCAGTGTTACTCCTACCTGGCAGGATGGGTGGCTGAAGTTCAAAGTTTGCACTCTTATGCAAGAGCCAGTGCTGTCTAGAGGGCAAAACAGCCTTTAGCTACTAATAAACTACTTACTGAAGGTTTTGCCTGTGAAGGAAATATTCTCCTTTACCCTTCCTCATTCAAAACATGTCTTCCTCATTTAAATAGGAAGAATTTGGCCTATTTGGTGTTCATTCTTTTGGGTTTAGCATGACCTACAAAACCACCATAGATTCCAATGCAGGATCCCCTCTGCTGATACTTAACTTGTCTACTCAAGTGTGTGTTTTTCTAAGGCTCCCTGAAGTGCTGCAGAGTAGACATTTTCATTCATTACAGGCAGCTGGTTACTTTAGATAAACTTAAGTAAAAAGAGGTGGAAATACTGATGATAGTATTTTTCTCAGCATAGTCTTTGTTTTGCTGTGCTGTGTCATAAGCTTCAATATCAAACTATTTCTTAGCCTGGAAGTGGATATTATGTGATCTTCCTAGCACATGGACTAATCTCAAGACACTGAAAGGCTCATTACTGCTGTAAGTCTGGATCTCTAGCCTCTTGACCACTGCCAGCAAGTGCAGCGCTCTATCTGAATTCTGGTGGCCACTGAGCAAAGTAGCTAAAACAAATCACTCAAATACTAAGAGACTCTAAAGTCTAGAGGTAGCTTCAATGCATTTCTCACAAAATCCTGAATTTACACAAGATTTAACAACTTAAGACTGGCTAATTTTGAAGTAGATTTAGAATCAGTTCTTGTTGTTGTTAACATGGATGCTAACGGACCAGCTAGGGGTAGTCTTCTCCTGATCTGTGCCTCATAAACAAGGAGAAACTGGTTGGTGATAATGATTGACTGTAGTTATTATGAAATGATAGAACTCAAAATCTTGAGGGGACCCTAAAGGGTAGCAAAGCTGGTGCATGGTCTTATGAGGAGCAGCTGAGGGATCTGGTGTTTAGTCTGGAGATGATGAGGCTGAGGGGAGACTTCATTGCTCACTACCACTCCCTGAAAGGAAGTAGGAGTGAGGTGGTGGCCAGTATTTTTTCCCTAGGATCAGGTGAAAGGATGAGAGGAAACAGCCTGAAATTGCAACAGGAGAGGTTTAGTTTGGATATTAGGAAAAATTTCTTTGCTGCAGGAGTGGTCAGGTATTGGAGCAGCCTGCCCAGGAAGATGGGGGAGTCATTGTCTCTGGAGGCGTTCAAGAAATGTGTGGATAATGCACTTTGGAGCGTGGCCTAGTAGCCATGGTGGTCTTATGTTGAAGGTTGGACTCAATAGTCTTAGAGATCTTTTCCAGCTGAAGCAATTCCATGATTCTATTTTCCTTCCTGTGCTTCCCTTCTTTGTTCTTAGCTGTGACACTTCATAACTGTGAAGATTTCATGATATGTATTCTAAGAGAGGGAAAAGATCTTTTGAAGCCCTGGGTGGGGGTAGAGGGAGGGTGTCCAGCAGTAAATGGTACTTGAAAACTCGGTAATGCTGACGCAACGTGATATGCTTGGAGTTAGTAGTCTGACCTGCTGCTTTTTGTTCCTAATGGCAGCCTGTTAGCAATATACAATCTCTGCACAATTCAGTGAGTTCCTTACATATTTAGGAAATGTATTATGTTCCCCTCTGACTTTTTCTCTCCTCTCATACTTGCCTAGAGAGACCTGGGTCACAGCATACGTTTCTTGTTGACACAAAAGTACGGGAATCCAATCCCACGTACTGAGGAGGCCGTGGATGGCGATTATGGGATACCAGACATACTGGTGCCAAGCTAATTCCCAAAATCATTTATCAGGTAACTTCAGAGGTTTTGTTGAATTTGCTTTTCCACTCATGAATGAGTGATGTAATAGGCTCTGAGTGACTTCTTGTCAGCAGGAAATGCACAATACCATGTCTAGCTTTTGAAGTCAAACCTCCAAGGGCAAGTTCCATGTAGAGAGCTGTAATGTGATTCTTGAATTCTCAGTATAGATAAGCCCATCTTCATAAAAAGACAGTTTAGTATGAGTGACAGTGTAGAGCACTACAACTTAATGTTCAACTCTCCCCCTCCCTCTGCATTCCCCCCCCTCCCTCCCTCCCACATTTATCAGAATCCATTTCTCATCTGTGTGTCTTTCAGAGAAGGAATGAGTGTGCAGCCTCAGAGTCTAACCCAGCAGAAAACCTCGACGGCATGCATATCAGTAATCAAATGTAAGATTATTTTATAGAATCATACAATGGTTTTTCTTAGAAGAGACCTTAAAGGCTGTCTAGTTTCAGCCCTCTGCCACAGGCAGGGACACCTTCCACTAGACCAGGTTGCTCAAAGCATCATCCAGCCTGGCCTTGAGCACCTCCAGGGAGAGGACATCCACAACCTCCCTGGGCAACCTGTTCCATTGTAATACCACCCTCACTCTAAAGAATTTCTTCCTAATATCCAGTCTAAATCTACCTTCTTCCAGCTTAAATCCATTCCCCCTATCACAACAAGCCCTTGTAAAAAGTCCCTCTCTGGCTTTCCTGTAGGTCCTTTTCAGGTATGGGAGTACCTTGAAATGTCACAGACAAGGTGGAGACCTCATGCATGCTGTATACACACTTATGTAATGTAGGACAGTTCTGTTCTGTCAAGAGAATGCTCTGAATTGTTGATCTTTTTTCAGCATGGCCTCTGTTTTTCATACGAATTTGTAATCATAATGTTACAGCTTCCAGCCATGACTTCTTTATACCTCCCTCCAACAACACTGTATGAAAGCATCAATACAGGGGAAAAAGTATATGCCCCTTGATGTATTTAGTCTGCAGGGGTCTTTAAAAGCCCTTACTTTCACTGACAAATAGACCACCTTTAAGTAGTCTGATTGAAGTAAACCATTTTGCTGGCAGTGCCATGTGCTTTTTTCCTTCTGAGATTTAAAGGGGGCTTTTGGATAGCTGCCTCCTGGAGAATTGATCACTCAAGTAGTCCCACCTCTCCCACCTCTAACCAGATTGCATACTAGTAAGCAGTGTTGTTTTTCTTCATTTGCTTTTTGGCCTCTCTCAAGGAGCACAAATGCAGGTAAAATTGCCCCAAAACATACTTTAATTGCCCTTTGAAATTAACACTCCTTTTAGTTTGGAGTCCCTGGGAAGATAGATGTGTTCCAAGTCTCTGTAGACTACTGTTCCTCCTCTGACTTCTTGCAAGCACAGAATCACAGAATCAGTCAGGGTTGGAAGGGACCACAAGGATCATCTAGTTGCAACCCCCCTGCCTTGGGCAGGGACACTTCACACTAGATCAGGCTGGCCAGAGCCTCATCCAGCCTGGGCTTAAACACCTCCAGGGACGGGGCCTCAACCACCTCCCTGGACAACCCAAGCATTTCTCATCATACTGGAATTGAAGAGTAAAGTTATTCTGCAGTATGTTTCTCTCCTGTCATGTTCAAGAGCCTGTATCTTGATTTTTGAAATGAAATGCTTCATTTTAATGACGATGAAGAGTTGACTACAAACCAGTTATCTACCCAGTGAAAAAAGAAAAGCCTCTTCAAGCCCATTGCGTCCTAGTGTGCTGGCCTTTTTGGTTATCTTCTGCCATGCACTCAAATTTGTCCAAGAGACAGAAGAAAAAGCCAGCTCCTCTCTTTGCATATAACCCTTCTGGGAGTAAGTGCATTTATGCTGCACCTCCATTACTGAATACAAAGTCTCAGTGTGGCAGCAGAAGACATTCAGGGTAAAGTCACCCCCTTAAACCTTTATGGTCTGTTGTCACCTTCCTTACCGAGGCAGCTTTCATGCTGCAGAAGGGG
Source organism: Picus viridis (assembly GCA_033816785.1). Classification (NCBI taxonomy): domain Eukaryota; kingdom Metazoa; phylum Chordata; class Aves; order Piciformes; family Picidae; genus Picus; species Picus viridis. The sequence goes on along the minus strand of CM066569.1, from coordinate 4,262,240 downwards.
TGTAAAATACAACGATCATAGTAAGGATTTATTTGCTCTTGGCTTGCACACAGGTCTCACAATTTGATTGCAAAGGTACAGACTAGAAGGAACTAAAACTTAGTAGAAAGACATAGAGTGAGAGTGGTGAGACATGGGAACCAGTTGCCCAGGGAGGTTATGGATGCCCCCTCCCTGGAGGTGTTCAAGGCCAGGTTGGATGGGGCCTTGAGCATTCTGGTCCAGTGGGAGGTGTCTCTTCCCATGGTAGGGGGCCTGCAACTAGGTGTTTTTCAAGGTCCCTTCCAATCTGAGGTGTTCTATGAATAAATGAAAACTCTGAAGAGTTTTGTCCAGCAAACTTAATGCACAGAGAATCTGCACTGACTCTGCTTTTTTCCCCCCAAGTTTGATTCTGGGTAGTACAGTTTATGCTTAAACAGTCTTATTCCATTCTTACTTCTGCTGCTGCAGGAGAAAAATGCAGACATAGGTGAGGACATGTAAAATCCCATTTTCATCCCAGCAGTATTATTCTCTACCATCAAGTTAAAACAGAATTAACACCACATGATACCATGTATCCATAACACCGTAACACCACATGTTATCCATGTTTGCGTGAAAAGGAAAAGACTGTGGTGACAAGTTGGACTTGATGATCATTGTGGTCTCTTCCAGCCTTGGTGATTCTGTGATTTCTTTATGCTACCTTTGTGGTCACTCCAAGGAAAAAGAATGGCAGCATTCTTGTTGTCACAACAGCCCCATGCAGCACTACAGGCTTAGGCAGAGTGGCTGAAAAGTTGCCTGGTAGAAAAGGACCTGGGGTGCTTCTTAAGAGCCAGCTGGACATAAGCCAGCCATGTGTTCACATGGCCAAGAAAGCCACCAGCATCCAGGCCTGAATCAGCAATAGTGTGGCCAGCAGGAGTAGGGAAGGGATCATGCCCCTGTACCGTGCACCGGTGAAGCCACAACTCAAATCCTGGGCTCAGTTTTGAGATCCTCACTACAAGAAGGGCAACAAAGCTGTTGAAGGGTCTGGAGAAGTGGTCTGGTGAGGAGCAGCAGAGGGAACTGGAGTTGCTTATTCCAGAGAAGAGGAGGCTGAAGGGAGATCTCAATGCTTTCTAGAACTACCTGAAATGAAGTTGGAGTGACGTGGGGGTGGGCTTCTTCCCTCTAGTATCAGGTGCTGAAATGAGAGGAAATGGCCTGAAATTGCACCACAGGAGGTTTAGGGTTGGGTATTAGGAACAATTTCTTCTCTGCAAGACTGGTCAGGCATTGGAACAGGCTGCCAGGGAGGTGGTGGAGTCAGTGTCTCTGGAGGTGTGGAATAAATGTGGGGACGTGGCACTTTGGGACATGGTTTAATGGCCATGGTGGTGTTAGGTTGATCTTGAAGATCTGTTTCAACCGAAAAGGATTAAATGGTTTTATGATTTATCTTTCCCTGTTATGGGCCATTTGTTGGTTAAAAGTTTATCAAGTTACTGATGGCAGAGAGAAGTCAGTCAGTCAGTGTGGGCAGATACGTGAGAAAAGGAAATTCCTTTATGCCTCTCCCCAGATCAGTAAATATCAGCTAATTTCCCTGCTCAGAGGAGTGGATAGATATCCATCTAAATATCTAATCTGGAATTCTGAGGAGGTGGAATAGCTAGGTAGTAAATAATGCACATCCTTTTTTTTTCCCTTCTTCCCCCTTCTCTTCTCCCAAAGGACAAAGGATGCTGATTCAAGTAATACTGATTGACTAGCAGAACAAACGTGTGCTCAGGTGTTGTGTTAGCTCAGCCTGCAAGAAAGGATTTGTTACAGTCAGGCTTCAGTCTGAGGGAGATGATGGTGCATTTAAACATTGCAACTAGAAGTTTCTTCTGAGGAAACTTGGAGTCCCAGCTCTCTTCACTGCTTTGGGTGGTCTTCAATCATAATCAGTTATGGTGAGCTTTACTTGAAGAAATGGTAGGAAATTTGGAAAATCCTGTGTATTGTGTACTAGGAAGCTGGAATCAGCTGGAAAGTAGCTCCATGGAGAAGGACCTTGGAGTACTGGTGGACAGTAAGTTGACCGTGAAAAAGCAATGTGCCTTTGTGGCCAAGAAGATCAGTGATACAATACAATACAATACAATACAATACACCAGGTTGGAAGAGACCTCCAAGATCATCGCGTCCAACCCATCAAACAATCCAACCCACCCAACAACTAGACCATACAGCCAAGCACCCCATCAAGTCTTCTCCTGAACACCTCCAGTGAAGGTGACTCCACCACCTCCACGGGTAGCCTGGGGTATCCTGGGGTGCATAAGGAAGACTGTGGCCAGCAGATTGAGGGAGATTGTCCTGCCCACTTCTACTCTGCCCTGGTGAGACTGCATCTGGAGTGTTGTGTACAGTTCTGGGCTCCCCAGTTCAAGAGGGACGCAGAATTAGAAGAGGGACTGGAGCAGCTGTCTGGTGAGGAATGGCTGAGAGACCCGAGGCTGTTTAGCCTGGACAAGAGAAGGCTGAGAGGAAATCTTATTAATGTTTATAAATATCTGAAGGGGTGGGTGTCAAGAAGATGGGGCCAGTCTCTTTTCAGTGTTGTCCTGTGATAGGACAAGGGGCAGGGGACACAAACCGGAACACAGGAAGTCCCACCTCAACATGAGGAGGGCGCTGGAGCTCTGGAGCAGGCTGCCCAGAGGGGTCGTGAAGTCTGCCTCTCTGGAGACTTTCAAGACCCACCCGGATGTTTTCCTGTGTGACCTGCCCTAGGTGATCCTGCTTTAGCAGGGGTTCGACTCAGTGATGTCCAGAGGTCCTTCCAAACCCTACCATTCTGTGATTTTTCTGAAGAAACCACAGGGAGCCCACAGCTCTGTCAGAGATAAGGAATAGCAGCTTACAGTGCTTAAGGGAGAGGTGGTGAAGGAGGACTGCATTGCTTGGGAGAGTAGATAAAAGCAGATAAATATGAAAATATTTTGTTGGAGCTGCTAGTATCACCAAAATGTTCCCAGATAAAGTTTGTCTGAAAAGAAGTGAGGAAAAAATTGGGATTCTTCCTTTGAAAGAGAATCTGCCCTTTTTATGGACAAAAAGATACTCTCTTTTTTCTCTTGTGCTGGGGAGTAATGAATAGCAGAAAAGACTTGCTTCATTATTACTGTCTTTGAGGGAGGAACACACTTTTCATCTGACAAATCAGCTGTTCACAAGTTCCTAATCCTTGCAGTCTTACGACTACAAACAGATTTATTTTTGTTGTTTACTTTGCTAACAGGAAAACTGTGTTAATGTCTGCTTAATGTTGTCTTTATATTTAATATAAAGGAGTCATAGTTGTTATTAATTCATAGAACCTCAGAATGGTTTGGGTTGGAAGGGACCTTAAAGATCATCTAGTTTCAACCTCTCTGCCATAAGCAGGGACACCTCTTGCTAGACCGGGTTGCTCAGGGCTTCATCCCACCTGGTCTTGAGCACTTCCAGGTATGAGGAGTCCACGTCTCCTCTAGGCAGCCTGTTGCAGTAGAGAGCAATGAGGTCTCTATATTTATTGCTCTTCTCTGGACATGGTCCAGCTCCTCAGTGTCCTTCTTGGAGTGAGGGGCCAGGAACCCAGGGTTGGAGATGCAGCCTCACCAGTGCCCAGCACAGGGACGCAGTCACTTTTGTACTCCTGCTGGCCACACTGTTGCTGATCCGGGCCGGGATGTTGTTTGCCTTCTCGGCCGTGTGGACACACTGCTGGCTCATGTTCAGCCAGCTGTCTCCCAGCACCTCCGGGTCCTTTTCTGCCAGGTAGCTTTTCAGCCACTCTGTCCCAGTCCTGGAGTATTCATTGGGTTGTTGTGGCCCAAGTTCAGGACCTAGCACTTGGTTTTGTTAAACTTCATACGGTTTACTTTGGCCCATCAATCCAGCTTGTCCAGATCCCACTGCAGAGCCTTTCTACCCTCAAGCAGATGAGCTACCACTGACTAGATGAAATGCCTACATGGTGGTCTCTGCTGTATTCAATGGCTGTGAAATATCTGATGGTTTTTGGGGGGAAAGAAATCCATCACTTCTGTTATCTATGAGAAGTAATACTCTCAAGACTGATATATTTCATGATTTTGCAAAAGTGGTTGGTTGGCTTGGGTGTTATATAACTTGGAAGATATTGGTAGCACTTGAAGCAAGTTAATGTCAGCATTTTTTTACTAGAAACCTTTACTTTTTGTCTGGAAAAAAATTTTGTGGAATACTGAAACTGCATATTCAGCACTTCATCTTGCACACAAGGGACTCCACAAAAACCTGGCCTGAGTATATACACCAGCGTGATGTCAAAAGACATCCTCATTGCTAAGCCATGGCACCAAGTGCCACGTCCAGTCCCCTCCTGAACACCTCCAGGGACAGTGACTCCACCTGGGCAGCACATTCCAATGGCCAACTACTGTTTCTGGGAAGAACTTTCTCCTCACCTCCAGCCTAAACTTCCCCTGGCTCAGCTTGAGACTGTGTCCTCTTGTTCTGGTGCTGGTTGCCTAGAAGCAGAGACCAACCCCCACCTGGCTACAACCTCCCTTCAGGTAGTTGTAGAGAGCAATAAGGTCTCCCCTGAGCCTCCTCTTTTCCAGGCTAAGCAACTCCAGCTCCCTCAGCCTCTTCTCGGAGGGCTTGTGCTCGAGACCTCTCCCCAGCCTCACTGCCCTTCTCTGGACACATTCAAGTGTCTCAATATCCTTCTTAAACTGAGGGGCCCATTCATGCTATAAAATAAAACTGAACACTGAAGAAACTTAAGACCCCCAGTTACTTTTGACTATTAAATCACTAAATACTTCCAGGATCTTAATCTCTGCAAAGAGACTTTGGACTACTATGAAATACTTAAAACTCTGTAGTTAAGTTTTGGGGTTTTTTTTGTTTTTGTTTTGATTTTGTTTTTAAAGAAGTAAATTATTGAGACCAGCATCTTTAGTGTATCTGTCCAAAGTGTGGCTTTACTGAGCTGTGAGTTGGGTTTTGTCAGTGTTCTTGTCTGTATTTTATAAATGTCAAAATCTCATTTCTAAGCATGTGAGCCAAAACTTGAAGAATATGTGAAGTGTTTTGGTCTCCTTAGTTCTGTGGTGTTATTTTGTGTATGTGGACCTTCTGAGATAACCCAAATCACTTGACAGCACAGCTACAGTAGTCCTGCAGCCATGACAAGTGGGCTTGCTTAGTTGCCCTGCTCATTAAGGAGGCTTCTGTTCCCGAGGGAAGGTTGGGAAAATTTAAGTCATAGAGGTTGGAGGTTGGAAGAAAGCTTTCAGATCATCAAGTGCAACTGCTTGCCTGGAGCTCACAATCCCACCACTACTGCTAAGCCACCACCACTAAACCACCTCCCTCAGCACCACATCCACATGCCTCCTGAATACCTTGAGGGGTCATGACCACCTCCCTGGGCAACCTGTCCCAGTGCTTGATAACCCTTTCTGTGAAGAAATTAATCCCAATATCCAACCTGCTTCTCCCCTGACACAACTTGAGGCTCTTTGCTCTTCCTCCTGTCATGTGTTGCGTAGGTGTTCAAGAGGGGATTGGAGGTGTTCAAGAGGGGATTGGACATGGCACTTGGTGCCATGGTCTAGTCTTGGGGTCTGTGGTGACAGGTTGGACTCGATGATCTTTGAGGTCTCCTCCAACCTTGGTGATACTTAGTGATACTCTTCCAACCTTAGTGATACTTCCAACCTAGTGATACTGATGAGAAGAGACCAACCCTCACCTCACTCCAACCTGCTTTCAGGGAGCAGTAGAGAGCAATGAGGTCACACCTCAGCCTTCTCTTGTCCAGGCTAAAATACCCCAGTTCCCTCAGCCATTCCCATTAAGACAAGTTACAAGGTCATGCAGAGAGTATGTGAGAACTTCTGCATGTCTGTTCTCTAGGGCTTTCAGTTGTCTTTTTGTACAACTGGTTTGAGTACAGTAGTCACAGGAATTTGTCTGACCACTTTGGGAGACTTAAATCTGAACCAGCTGCCTAAATTATGTTTCTTTGCAGTGAAGAGAAAAAGGGCATGATTCACCTTAAGACTATTCATGGTTAGTTCCATAGAAGTGCCTTTTTCTCTCATCTGAGCATAAAGGTGATGCTAGAATGGTATAAAAGCCCCTATTGAAGGTAATTACATTTAGGTGAGATTAGTCTTACCTGAGATTACTGCTCTGGTTATTTTCTTAGAGTAAGAAAATGGATGTAGATGGGTCTGTTGGGGGTTACAAGACTACAGTGTGGCAAATAGTCTGAGTTTATGAATCATGGAACCATTAAGCTTAGAAAAGACCTCTAAGTTCATCAAGCTGAACTTTCTACCCAGTATCTTCATGACCACTAGACCATGTCCTGAATTTATGACTGTGTTGTGATAACAATTAGTTGGTAAGCTTTACATCAGCATGCAGAAAAAAGCCACCCACAAACAAACAAGAACCCAAACAAAAAACATCTCCACAGACAACCCCCCAAAAAACCCAACCCCAAAAAAAAAAAAAGCAATGTGACTTCAAGGTCCCTTCCAACTCCTAACGTTCTATGATTGTGTGTGCTCTCCCAGCTGTTGCTCATGCATTTTGGAGGCTGGCAGTCCAGACATCTCTAACACTGCTGCTGCCATTCTTCCTAACAAGTAGATGATGATCCTAGTTTCCCACTAAGAATCTTTGACAAAATCTGGTGAGGTGGTTACTTAAAGTGCAAATAGCACCTATTTCAGCAATCAGGCATGGAGTTCAAGGGAAGAGAAGCCTTCTTTCATACCCTGAAGTCACATTGCTTTCTTGTCTCTTTTTCGTCTTTTTCTGTTCTTAAAATAATCCTTTTAACAAAACTGACATCCAGAAGACCTCTCTTCCCTGTGGTCTTAATCTGACATTGAGTTTCTTAATGGAATCACCCTTCAAGCTTTCCAGTCTTGATTGGTTGTGATTCTTCTCTTTCCAAGTGCCTGTAGTTACTTGTCCTGCTCAAAGAGTTAGTGTTTCAGATCTTTCCTTACTCTCCAGGAGACAAATCTTTCTGCTTCTCCCAACTGTTCTTTTTCTAGTGTCCCAATATTCAGATGAAAAGTTGATTTGCCCTTCAGTCCATCAAGGCTGAGTTCTGCTTTCACTCTCATCAATATCTAGCACATCTTAGCTGATTAGGAAATTGTTAAATCAGATTAACTTCAACTGTGGATTAAGGACCTAAAATGTTTATTCTAGTCCTGGGGAGAGAGCCTTACAAGTTTAAAGGAACATTCTGTCCTTTTCAGTTAATGGCCAGCTGCTTCTTGAACAAACTTTGAGCCTGACAAAGCCTTAATTAAATTGCTTAAATTCTCAGGTGTGGCTCTGATCCAGCTCTCACTGAAGTTGATTGATGGCAGCAAGCTTTAGACAGACCCAAGCCTAACACAGAAGAGGTATTTAACCATCTCTACTGCCTCACAATAATTACGAAGCACTTCAGCAGCTTCTCAGGTGGCCAAGAAAGACGCCAGCATCCTGGCCTGGATCAACAATAGTGTGTCCAGCAGGAGCAGGGAAGTGATTGTGCCCCTTCTTTTCCAACCCAAGCGATTCTGTTTGCTAGTCTTGCAAGGTATTGTGGCAGTCTGCCGCCCACAGACAGGTAGCACCTGGTGCGGTGGAGGCTGAGCCTTCAGCTTGCTTCATGCCACTGTAATAGAAGTTCCTAACAAAGCCAAGATTTGAAATGCAGAGGGAAAAAAGAGCAGTATCTTTTATCTGAGCAGTATGATAGATTGCAAATATTTAATAGCAGATAAAAAATCTGCTGACATCTCTATAAAATGCAGTAGATTATATGCATGTTTTAATGCTTACACTGCTGCCTCAGTGGTTTTGCTGTCACGTGTATTTTTGGTTAGGAGAAAACATTCAAAGCAACTGAAAAGGAGTAGTTCTGGTATTTGCACACAGTGATTTTTATGGCAGTGGAATAGCAGTAAGTGGCTAGAACTGATAGATGGGAAGTGATTGATGGGAAATGATTGCTGGGAAGTGATCATGTTTGATCATGTCTGTACTAGGCACTGGGGAGGCAGCATCTTGAATACCACATTCAGTTTTGGGCACCTCACTCCAAGAAGGACATTGAGGTGCTGGAGCAGGTCCAGAGAAGGGTAACAAACTACTGAAGCATCTAGATCTGGTGAGGAGCAGCTGAAGGAACAGGGGTGGTTTAGCCTGGAGAAGACAAAGCTGAGGGGAGACCTCATAGTTCTCTACTGCTCCCTCAAAGGAAGTTGGAGCAAGGTGGGGGTTGGTCTCTTTTCCTTCCTATCAGGTGCTAGAAGGAGAGGAAATGACCTGAAATTGTGCCAGGGAAGGTTTAGGTTGGATATTAAGAAAAATTTCTTCACTGAATGAGTGCTCAGCCATTGGAACAGGCTGCTCAGGGAGGTGGTGGAGTCACCATCTCTGGAGGTGTTCAGATGTGTGGACATGGCACTTTGGGACCTGGTTTAATGGCCATGGTGGTGTTAGGTTGATGGCTAGACTCCATGGCCTTAGAGATCTTTTCCAGCTGAAACAATGCTGTGATTCTGTGTGCTGTAGTGAAATCTTGCTGGAAGTTATAAACTCTTGCTTTCTGATGTTTGCAGCCTAGTCAAATTAGATTGTGTTCAGAAGATGAGGTTAATCCGTAGGAGACCTGGAATTGCACTTTGTAATACCATGTATTATGGGCTTAATTTTCTGAGTAGCCATGCCTCCAAGTGGCACTTTCCAAGCATCAGTTCAAAAATGCTTCTCCCCACCTCATGTTTTCCTGAAGAAGATGAGAACAAAATCTGTTTCATTTTTTTCCCCTCCTGTAACAGAAACCAGCTCTTTGTTTTCACAGTTGGGTGCCAAATTAGAACAATTTCTTCTTTTAACAGTCTGCAATTAAGGCTAGAGGTTAAATTCTCTTAGAAAATTCATAAATTCATATTTCAACTTACAATACACATAGAATGACTTAAAGCTCACTTGACAATTTCTTATTGTGTGGGTTTTTTCCCCCCTCCAGTTTATTTATTCTGCAGGTGCTGCTACATCATAAACCCCCAGCAGATTCTTGCAGAATTGTCACTGTCAGACCAATTTCAGATTTTTCCTTTGTGGGGACTGGGGATTTTTATACCAACTGTGCATTGGCAAGAGGTTAATTTTGCAGTGCCCCTTGGAAGGTGGATTAAATCACGCTTCATGGCGACTTCTGGGGCAGCTACTCCTGTAGTCTCTCTCCCTACAGTGATCTGATTACAGATCAGACACAGGGGCACGTGTGCTGTAATGAAGTCACAGAATCACAGAACTGATTGAGACTATGAAAAATTTCCTACCTGAAAGTGTGGTCAGGTTTTGGTACAGGCTGCCTGGGGAGGTGGAAGTGTTGAAGAAGTGTGTGGACATGGCATTCTGGGGTGTGACTTAATGGCCATGGTGGTCTTAGGTTGATGGTTGGATTTGATAATCTAGAATAGAAATAGAAATAGAAATAGAATAGAATAGAATAGAATAGAATAGAATAGAATAGAATAGAATAGAATAGAATAGAATGTTGGAAGAGACCTTCACAATCATCGCGTCCAACCCATCATCCAACACCACCTAATCAACTAAACCATGGCACCAAGCACCCCATCAGGTCTCCTCCTGAACACTTCCAAGGATGGTGACTCCACCACCTCCCTGGGCAGCACATTCCATTGGATAAAAACTCTCTCTTTGAAGATCTTTCTCCTCACCTTGAGCCTAAACTAATGGGCAATCACTTTCTCTGTGAAGAATTTCTTACTAACATCCAGTCTGAACCTCCCCTGGCACAGCTTAAGACTGTGTCCTCTTGTTCTGATGCTGATTGCCTGGGAGTAGAGAACAACCCCCACCTGGCTACAACCTCCCTTCAGGGAATTGTAGAGACTAATAAGGTCTCCCCTGAGCCTCCTCTTCTCCAGGCTAATCAACCCCAGCTCCCTCAGCCTCTCTTCATAGGGCTTGTGTTCCAAACCCCTCCACCTCCAGGAAGGGGGCATCCACTACTTCCTTGAGCAACCTTTATTAGTCTATTGTTTTGCTCTCAGAATAATGATTTTTTCATATAGAATATATTGTTATTTACTCACCAAATACCACACACTTTGAAATCCAACCTTCTTATTAATTTATTTGTTCAAGTATTTTGCCCCAGGTGCTGCATAGCTGTTGGCATGAGAAGGATATGAATGTCCTTATTTGTTATTCAGATTGTCACCCAAAAGACCTTCATTTCGTAATATTCATAATTGGTTGTGGCTTCTTTCTGTTGATATTCTGGTGTGTTACTCTAGATATGGGACATAAAGTTTTCCTAGCAGTAAATCTTCCAAATTAAGGTATTTGGCTTATAGGAAGTCTTTCTCCCTGCTTTACATGAAAATTGTCTGGTGCTTAAGAGAATTACTTTAGAAGCAACACGGAAGGTGATGCCGTGGTGTGTCCTCTGGCTTGAGTATGGAGGGAGACAACAAGAGATCAGTTTGGTATATAATAGTATTTATTGATGTGTTGTGTTTTAGTGGCCATGTCAAAATTTTTGACCCTGTTTATTAAAATGGACGTGGCCAGGCTCGATTGAGAGGCTGAGGTCAGTTGTGTGAGGTTTAACAGAGCCAAATGCCAGGCCCTGCACTTGGGTGACAACTGCTCCATGAATCCTCCAGGCTTGGGGCAAAGTAGTTGGGAAGTTGCCCGGCAGCAAAGGACCTGGGGGTCCTGGCTCATGTTCAGCCAGCTGTCAAGCAGCAGTGTGCTCAAGTGGCCAACAGGCCAGCAGCATCCTGGCTTGGATCAGTCATAGTGGGGCCAGCAGGAACAGGGAAGAGATTGTGCCCCTGTCATTGTGTTGATGATGAGGCCACACCTCAAATCCTGGGTTCAGTTTGGGCCCCTCACTCCAAGAAGGACTTTGAGTTGCTGGAGTGTGTCCAGGAAGGGCAACAAAGCTGGTGAAGGGTCTGGAGAACAGGTCTGGTGAGAAGCAGCTGAGGGAGCCGAGATTGTTTAGACTGAAAAGAAGAGGCTGAGGGGGAAACCTCATTGCTCTCAACAGGTCCCTCGAAGGAGGTTGGAGTGAGGTGAGGGTCGGTCTCTTCTCCCTAGTATGAGGTGCTAGAATGAGAGGAAATGGCCTGAAATTGCACCTGGGAGGTTTAGGTTATAAATTAGGAAAACTTTCTTTGCTACAAGAGTGGTCAGGCACAGGACCAGGCTGCCCAGGCTGGTGATGGAGTAACCATCGCTGAAGAGTTCAAGAAACATGTGGATGCGCCATTCTGGGACATGCTTTAATGGCCGTGGTGTTGTTAGGTTGATGGTTGGACTCGGTCTGAGGGGTCTTTTCCAACCAAAACAATTTTTTTTTTTGATTCTATGGTGATACTGAGACTGTAGAATCAGTTGCCCTAGGCTAGATCTGGAAAACAAGCTTAAATTTCAATGATTCATGCAGCTGCAACTGAGATCAGAACCTAAGCCACAGCTGGTTTGTTTCATTTCCACGCATTTTAAAGAGAAGGAGCTCGAAGGCTGCAATCTCAAGAAGGTGTAGTGAGTTCACTAACTTTTTCTATTATTATTATTTTCAGCTTCAATAATATCTCTGTGAGATAGAAGAGGAAGTTCTACAGTGAGATCAGCTCATATTTCTATTGTGATTGGACAGTGTGTAGATACACACATACCCTACACTGAAGAGAATAGAATTAACCTGAACCCATTGCTCTTTCCATAAAATCTAACTATAAAAATCTCTAATTATGTTTTAAATTGAGTGTGTACAATGTCATCTTCATATTTTGAGGAGTCCCATCTTCAGTTGGTTTGAATCTTTCCTGTTTTCTCTGTCTTCCTTCTGTGATATCTTATGGGAAATTGTAGCTGAAAAAATAATGCAGATACTAAGTCCTGATAGATCAAGGGTTTGACGTCAGCTGGGGTTGCTTAGCCTGGAGAAGAGGAGGCTCAGGGGAGACCTTATTGCTCTCTACAACTACCTGAAGGGAAGTTGTAGCCAGGTGGGGGTTGGTCTCTTCTCCCAGGCAATCAGCACCAGAACAAGAGGACACAGTCTCAAGCTGCACCAGGGGAGGATTAGGCTGGATGTTAGGAAGAACTCCTTCCCAGAAAGAGAGATTGGCCACTGGAATGTGCTGCCTGGGGAGGTGGTGGAGTCACCATCACTGGAGGTGTCTAGGAGGAGACCAGATGAGACACTTACTTAAAACTGAATGGCTAGATTTTGTAGTTAAACCCCACCCACTCACCCAAACAACCCAAAACATTCATTAGGCAAAAATCAAGCATCTTTTTAAGAAAACAAAATAAAATCAAAACACCTCTTCAGGCAAAAATGAACTCTCAAAGAGGTAGTGTTCAGCCTGAATTACTCAGGATAATGCCTAATAAGCTCTACTGGAACTTTTTGGGGGGGTTGTTTTTGTTTTTCCTGCTAGGAGTAATCATAGAATGGTTTCAGTTGGAAGGGACCTTGAAAATCATAATTTCACCTTTATACAGCTGCTTTCCTGTGCAATGGTTGAGTTCTGTTTCTTTTAAGCTAGCAAAACAAGTTATAAATGGAAATAATTCTATCTGCTTGTTTGCAAGGAACTGTTAGCGTGGGAGCATGTAAACTCCTGCTCAAGATAAGATATCCTCTGAGGAATGAAGATGAGAACTACTGCATTCTGTGCTCAGTGAAAAGACAAAGCACAAGCCAAGAGGATGAATCCTAATTCTGAGGAAAGAATTACTCAGATGGCTGACTGGAGGACAGGATGCCATCCAGAGGGACTTGGACAGGCTGCAGAGGTGGCTGAGGAGAATCTCATGAGGTTTAATAAGGCCAAGTGCAAGGTCCTGCACCTGGTCTGACCTGGGGAGACCTGGTTGGTTCTTGAAACTGCCTGAAAGGAGGTTGTAATGAGATGGGGTCTGTCATTTTTCCCAGGTAACTAGTGATAGGACAAGAGAAAATCATAGAATCAGAAGACTGGTTTGAGTTGGAAGGGGCCTTAAAGACCACCTAGTTCCAACCCATTTACCATGTGCAGGGACACCTCCCACTGGACCAGTCTACTCAAAGCCTCATCCGGACTGGTCTTAAACACTTCCAGGGATGAGGGCTGAAATGGCCTCAAGTTGCACAAGGAGGTTTAGGCTGGACATTAGGAAAAAGTCTTTGCTGCAAGAGTGGTCAGGCATTGGAACAGGCTTCCCAGGGAGGTGGTGGAGTCACCATCCCTGGAAGTGTTCAAGGAATGTGTGGACTTGGCGCTTTGGGACACGATTTAATGGCCATGGCGGTGTTAGGTCAACGGTTGGCCTCAAGGATGTTAGAAGCCTTTTCCAATCTTAATGATTCAATGCAGGTGTCAGGGAGGTCACCAGTAGCATCTAGGCAGAAGTTTGTCAGTGGTATAAATAAGTGGAAAACTAGATTAGGAGTCAACAGTAATTCCTTTCCCTCGTTTCACTTGAACTTGATGACCTTAGAGGTTTTTCCAACCAAAACAATTCTATGATTCACCCATCCACATCTGCGTAGTCTTCAACCTTCCAAGGCTGTGGTACCCAACAAATCAACCCACAGCTGTGTTCTTCTATTAACCTCTTGGAGCTGGAGGTAGATAATTGAAGTTATCTAAGAGTCCTGCTAGTGCATAGATTGTGTAGCTTGGCCCTCAGAAAATTAATCTCCCAAGGAAATAAACTGAACTAAATAGCTGGAGCTCCTTATTGTGAAGGAGAAGGAATTCTGCCTTGCTGTTTAAGCTGCACGTCAGTTTATCTGACACCTGCATACCAGAGGCTGGCAGTCTGGAGGTTTTGTTAAATCTCCCATCATTTCTCCCCACCATAGCTGCTTGTGGTTTTCAGTTTGGTGGTTGTTTTATTTCTGAATGCTCCTTCTGGGTTGGCTGTTCTTATCACTCGAAGTGGTGTTTTAAAAAGTTCTCCTTTTGTGTGTCAGAGACAAAAAATAAGGCGGCGGCAGAATCGCTGCGTCTGTCTTGGTGAGCAGATTGCCACTTCGTGCTTCGGGGTCCCCTAGTTTGGAAGGAAAAGTACAAAGCAAAGTTATCTTCACATTTCGAATTTAAATGTAAATTTTCTCTTATTCAAAAACATTCTCAGTAAAAGGGGGGAAAAATTATCCTCAGAGATTGCTGAGGTAGGACATGGCTGAGCAAATCAAACATGCTTAATCTCTTTTTGTTTGGTTGGTTGTGGGTTTTTTTCCCTTTGGCAGAGGGTGGGGCTTCTGAGTTCTGTTTAGGTGTGCTGTGGCTGGGAACGATTCGGGGTGGGCTCCATCCCCATCTTCCCCTCTACTCAGCTCTGCTGAGACCCCACCTGCAGTACTGCCTCCAGTTCTGGAGCCCCTATTACAAGAGGGATGTGGACGTGCTGGAGCGTGTCCAGAGAAGGGCCACGAGGATGAGCAGAGGGCTAGAGCACCTCTCCTATGAGGACAGACTGAAGGAGTTGGGGCTGTTCAGTCTGGAGAAGAGAAGGCTCCGAGGTGACCTCATTGTGGCCTTCCAGTATCTGAAGGGGGCTACAAGAAGGCTGGGGAGGGACTTCTCAGGATCTCAGGTAGTGATAGGACTAGGGGGAATGGAATGAAGCTGGAGGTGGGGAGATTCAGGCTGGATGTGAGGAAGAAGTTCTTCCCCATGAGAGTGGTGAAGCCCTGGAATGGGTTATCCAGGGAGGTGGTTGAGGCCCCGTCCCTGGAGGTGTTTAAGACCAGGCTGGATGAGGCTCTGGCCAGCCTGATCTAGTGTGGGGTGTCCCTGCCCATGGCAGGGGGGTTGGAACTACATGATCCTTGTGGTCCCTTCCAACCCTGCCTGATTCTATGATTCTATGATCTTTCTGTCAGAGCTTTGCAGAGCTGAGGGGAGTAGGGAAAGACGCTTGTGACACTGACGTGGAAATAAGCAGCTCCGAGGCTGCAGCTTTGAACATCTGCTGAGGGCAAGACTAATGAAAGCATCACCACTTTGTCATTGCTCATTTCTAGCAGAGCCTTAGCACTGGTGAAGAATTAAATAGTGGCTCACATAGATTAAGAGTTCATGTTTTTCATCAGGAACATTTTTTCCCCCTCCTAGCAAAATCAGTCAGAACTCAAGGAATGGCTTGAGTTGGAAGGAACCTTAAGGATTTGTAGATTCATAGAATGGCTTGAGTTGGAAGGGATGGGATAGGTTAGGATAGAGTAGAATAGGATAGAACAGAGTAGAATAGGATAGGATAGAGTAGAATAGGATAGAGTAGGATAGGATAGGATAGCATAGCATAGAATAGCATAGCATAGCATAGCATAGAATAGACTAGAATAGAATTAACCAGGTTGGAAAAGACCTTTGAGATCATCGAGTCCAACCTGTCACCCAACACCATCTAATCAACTAAACCATGGCACCAAGGGCCCCATCCAGTCTTATTTTAAACACCTCCAGTGATGGTGACTCCACCATCTCCCTGGGCAGCACATCCCAATGGCCAATCTCTCTTTCTATGAAGAATTTCTTCCTAGCATCCAACCTAAACCTCCCCTGGCGCAGCTTGAGACTGTGTCCTCTTGTTCTGGTGCTGGTTTCCTGGCTGAAGAGACCAACCCCCCTCCTGGCTACAGCTTCCCTTCAGGCAGTTGTAGTCAGCAATAAGGTCTTAAAGATCACCTATTTCCAACCTCCCTACCATGGACAGGGACACCTCCCACTAGACCAGGTTGCTCAAAGCCTCATCCAGTCTGGCCTTCAACACTTCCAGGGATGAGGTGTCTACAATTTCTCTAGGCAATCTGTTCCAGTGTCTCACCACCCTCACTGTGAAGAATTTCTTTCTAATGGCCAGTCTAAATCTGCCCTCCTCTAGTCTGAATCAGTTCCCCTTTGTCCTGTCACTATAAACCTTATAAAGAGTCCCTCCCCAGTTCTCCTTTAGGCTCTCTTCACGTACTGGAAGGCTTCTATAAGGTCTCCCTAGAGATTTCTCTTCTCCAGGCTGAACAGACCTAACCCCTTCAGCCCGTCCTCACAGGAGAGGGGCTCCAGCACTCAGATCATCTTTGTGGCTCTCCTCTGGACCCTCTCCAACAAATCTACATCAAATTGTACATACAGTTAAACCAAGAAATTACTTAGCTACAAGCTTTGTGCAATTTCATCTTCTATTTAGCTTGTGGAGCTTCTGCAGTTTGATGTGGAGATGTATGTCTTGGTGTGCTTTGGGACAGAATGATGGTTTTCTGACAAATCAGTGTTTTCTGACAGCTCTTGTCTTTGTTCAGGCTCTCAGTAAAGGAAAGAAAGAGCAACAGTATTAAACGAAGCACTAACATTGTATACTGGTAATGCTTGGGTGTACTGGGTATGATGTGTCTGTCAGCCCATTCCCATGAAGCACTCCTTAAACCATTTTTATGTCTCTCTTTTTCATTCTTACTCACACACTGTTGTTCCCTACACTGCTGCCACCTTGTATTTCAAGTACCTACACATGAAAGACACCTCCGGCTCTTTTCCAGCACAAGTAGTGTCCCTGTGTGTCCTTTGCTTTTCTGCTGACACTTGCTTTGGATTGTTTTTCTCCACAGTACACTGTGAAGCTTTGTTTTTTTTCTCTGTTGTTGCTGTCAGTAGCATCTAATCAGGATTTCTGTCTTGTATTCCACCTCTGAACAGCTCTTTCCTCCTTCTTCTTCTCTCTCTTCCCTTTTTATCCCCTCTCTTCTCTCCCTTCCCTTTTTATCCCCTGTCTTCTCTTCCTTCCCTTTTTATCCTTTCTTCTCTCCCTTCCCTTTTTATCCCCTCTCTTCTCTCCCTTCCCTTTTTATGCCCTCTCTTCTCTCCCTTCCCTTTTTATCCCCTCTCTTCTCTCCCTTCCCTTTTTATGCCCTCTCTTCTCTCCCTTCCCTTTTTATCCCCTCTCTTCTCTCCCTTCCCTTTTTATGCCCTCTCTTCTCTCCCTTCCCTTTTTATGCCCTCTGTTCTCTCCCTTCCCTTTTTATGCCCTCTGTTCTCTCCCTTCCCTTTTTATCCCCTCTCTTCTCTCCCTTCCCTTTTTATCCCCTCTCTTCTCTCCCTTCCCTTTTTCTCCTCTTCCTTCTCTCCCTTCCCTTTTTCTCCTCTTCCTTCTCTCCCTTCCCTTTTTCTCCTCTTCCTTCTGTCCCATCCCATTCCTCTCCTCCTTCTCTCCCCTCCCCTTTCCCTCTTTTCCTGAACAATACAACAGCATAGTCCTCCCACTACCAACTCTTTCCTCATTCATTGTTATTAATGGAGGCCACAATAGTATCTTGACAGCTTTTTACACTGTAATAGAATGCTGAGCAATACCAGGTTTCATACTACCAATAGGTGTCCCATTTTACCAGGCTCTAATGTTCTTTGACACAAGTGGATTAACATTTATGATGTTGCAAGTGTGGAGTGTTTTAGCTAAACAGTTTCAGAAGAAAACAAAGCAGAGATCTTTTACATTTATAGAAGCCTAAATTTATTACAGTCTCTAAAAGACTCTGCAGTGTGCTTCACACAGGAGTGATTTTTTTTTTTTTAAATCAGTGCTTTTTAACTTGAAAAAAATTAGACTTTGTAGTCAGAAGTCATCAGTGTTGAGTGAGAGTAAAAACTGTCATCTGGTTTAACATAAAGTGTGTGCTTTTTACCATTCCCCACGTTAACAAAATGAATGAGCCTAAATTAGGGGAAAAAACCCAAGAAGAAGTACAAGACTGAAGGTGATGAGCTAACTCAAGGTGTCCTGTGTGGTTGACTTAAACCCATGCTTAAAACCAGCAATTTGATTTAAGTCATAAAATCGTAGAATCAGCCAGGGTGGGAAGGGACCACAAGGATCATCTAGTTCCAACCCCTGCCATGGGCAGGGACACCCCACACTAGATCAGGCTGGCCAGAGCCTCATCCAGCCTGGTCTTAAACACCCCCAGGGGTGGGGCCCATTCCAGGGTTGCTCCTCACGTCCAGCTTGAATCTCCCCACCTCCAGCTTCATTCCGTTCCCCCTAGTCCTATCACTACCTGATATCCTGAGAAGTCCCTCCCCAGCTTTCTTGTAGCCCCCTTCAGATACTGGAAGGCCACAATGAGGTCACCTCGGAGCCTTCTCTTCTCCAGATTGATCAACCATGCTGCAAGGAACCCTCTTTTGGTTCCAGCTTAATTAGAATTGTTTCTGTGAGATCAGTTAGGATTATGCCTTGATACAGCAAATGTGCTGCACCCTCTAGAATTCCATAAACTTCAGCTTGGGGTTTGAAACCTTTGCCCCACACACACCCCCTGTTGTTTTCCTGCTTTTCAAATAATAGCTTTAATGAATGATAGTTCTGCTACATCAGTGTGCCACTGTCTAGTTCCTTAACAGCTGGGGATAAAAAGATGGGTCTAGAATTTGAGCTCACCTTTTCTATCCCTTCCCCCATCTCTCATTTTCTCCCACCTCTCTCTTTCCTTCTCCCCCTCTTTTTTTTTTCTCACTCCTCTCTCTTGTTCTCTCCCTCTTTCTTTGTTCTCCCCTCTTTTTGCCCTTTTTGCCCCTCTCTCTTTTGCCCTTTCTGCTTCCCCTCTCTCTTTTGCCCTTTCTGCTTCTCCTCTCTCTTTTGCCCTTTCTGCTTCCCCTCTCTCTTTTGCCCTTTCTGCTTCCCCTCTCTCTTTTGCCCTTTCTGCTTCCCCTCTCTCTTTTGCCCTTTCTGCTTTCTCTCTTCTTCCCTTTTTGCACCCCTCTCTTCCTCCCTTTTTGCACCTCTCTCTTCCTCCCTTTTTGCACCTTTCTCTTCCTCCCTTTTTGCACCTTCTCTTCTTCTTCCCTTTTTGCACCTCTCTCTTCTTCCCTTTTTGCACCTCTTCTTCCCTTTTTGCACCTCTTCTCTTCCTCCCTTTTTGCACCTTTCTCTTCCTCCCTTTTTGCCCCTCTCTCTTCTTCCCTTTTTGCCCCTCTTTTTTCTTCCCTTTTTGCCCCCTCTCTTCTTCCCTTTTTGCCCCTCTCTCTTCTTCTTCCTTTTTGCCCCTCTCTCTTCTTCCCTTTTTGCCCCTCTCTCTTCTTCCCTTTTTGCCCCTCTCTCTTCTTCCCTTTTTGCCTCCACCCCCCTTCCCTTTCTGCTCCCCGGTCTCTCTTTCCCCTCTCATAGTAGCTGCCTTCCAGTTATTTTTAGGAGTACAGAAGCATCCTGCAATGACAAACTACTTTGTTCTCTGAAGTATAACTAAATAGCAATTTCAGTTGTAGCTATGGTGTCCGTCCTGAGAAATAAAGAAGTGATTTCAGCCTGGTGCAAAATCCAGAGCAAAGCCAGAATATTTTATTGCATTTGATTTGAAGTCTGTCAGATGTTTTCTTCAGGGAAGCCTTTTGGTTGATCTGTGAGGCAAGTCCTAGGAAGAATGGTCACCTGGAGCAGAACTGTGGAGAAAACCTCCCAACATAATCACCTAGCCAAATGCTGCCTGCCTGGTTTCTGTGGGTCTCAAGAGGTTTGTGGAAGAAAAGAGTTTTCAATAAGACTCTTCTACTCCTTGGATTTTCTTTCTGTCTTAGATGGCACAGCTGTTTGAGAAAACAATGTTCTGCTAGGTAGAATACATTTTAAAGTAGGGGATGTGAATTTGCATGTTCTAAATAAGGAGCTGCCAAATCAAATGGATTCTGAATTCAGGAAAGCCATATGGTACTCCCCTGAAAACATCAAGGCAAGGGAAGTATCGTGTGGGCTTTTATCACATTTTAGTCATTTTGAGGAGGAAATATGTTTTGATATTGGTATATGTGCAAAATGGCTCACCTTGCAATGTAAGGAGAAAGAAATCACATGTATCTAAGATCAAACTAGACACTGAAAGCCTACTCTCCTGCCTTCAACTGGATTTTAATTGTAGAGCACTTAATATATTGAAGGGGCTTTAAATATCTGTGTTGGATATTAATTTTGTGCTTGACTCATTTCAATATTGCTTTAGGGTAATGCCAAGGATATAATGTGGAAGGAATAGGATAGGATAGGATAGGATAGGATAGGATAGGATAGGATAGGATAGGATAGGATAGGATAGGGTAGGATAGGGTAGGATAGACCAGGTTGGAAGAGACCTTCAAGATCATCGTGTCCAACCTGTCATCCAACACCACCTAATCAACTAAACCATGGCACCAAGCACCCCATCAAGTCTCCTCCTGAACACCTCCAGTGATGGGGACTCCACCACCTCCTCAGGCAGCCCATTCCAATGGGCAATCACTCTCTCTGTGTAGAACTTCCTCCTAACCTCCAGCCTGAATCTCCCCTGGCACAGCTTGAGACTGTGTCTTCTGGTCTGAAGAAGCCCTCTTAAAACTTGGCCAATGGTGTCCTGGGGTGCATTGAGAAGAGCGTGACTAGCAGGTCGAGGAACCTTGTCCTGCCCCTCGACTGTGCCCCCTGGTGAGACCACATCTGGAATATTATGTCCAGTTCTGGTCTCCCCAGTTCAAGAGGCACAGGGAAAGACTGGATAGAGTCCAGCTGAGACCTACAAGTGTGGTGAAGAGACTGGAACATCTGTCTGATCAGGAAAGCTGAAAGCTGGGGCTATTTAGTCTGGAGTCAGAGAGGAGATCTTATTCATGTTTGCAAATGTCTGAAGGATGGGTGTCAGAAGAAGGGGCCAGCCTCTTTTCACTGGTGCCCTGTGATAGGACATGGGGCAATGGACACAAACTGGAGTATAGGAAGTTCCACCTCAACATGAGGAAAAGCTTCCTTGCTATGAGGGTGCTGGAACCCTGGAGCAGGCTGCCCAGAGAGGTTGTGGAGTCTCCTTCTCTGGAGACTATTCAATTCCAATTCTGGAGGTGTTCCCGTGCAACCCAGTCTAGATTGTAGCTGTTTTAGCAGGGGGATTGGACTCAATCCTCTCCAGAGGTCCCTTCCAACCTCTACCATTCTATGATCCCAAATACCACGGGTTCCCCTCTGCCATGCACACCCAACCCACACCACACCCGCTGTCAGCTGCTGCCAGACAAGCCAATGCTGGCATTTGCACAAGGACCTTGGGCTCTTGAAACACCAAGGCAACTTCTAAAGGGTAAAACTTTGCAAAGTCACTTTTATCTTCACAGGGCGACATTTGTTTGCCATTAATTTGGAGCAGAAAGGTTTGTTGTCAGTAGCAGGGCAGTAAAAACATACATCATTCCCTGAGCTGTTCAGACGTGGTCAGAGCTCACATAAATAATTCTCCAGCCGGGGTGCTTTAGGAAGGGCACCATCTGGCTCCAAAAAGGAAATAACCATTCCAGAGCTAATAATTAGTTTTCAGAATAATTAGGTACAGGAGCCTTTTTTTCCTCTCTTTTTTATTTTCACTATGTGCTAATTAGTGCATGTTTTTACAGACACTAAAGGCTGTGAAAAAAATGTTGTGCTTCCCCACAAAAGACCAAACAAGTTTTTTGCCTTTGGGGGCCAGATCCTTTGTCCCACTGAGCCATCCTGGCCCCCCTGCCGAGGTGGTTTGAAGTAGCTGCAAGATCTAACGGCACGAGATTGAACACACCCAAGTGCCGGGTTCTGCACTTTGGCCACAGCAACCCCAGGCAGTGCTACAGGCTGGGGTCAGAGTGACTGGAGAGTGGCCAGGCAGAGAGGGACCTGGGGGTGCTGGTTGATGGTAGGCTGAACATGAGCCTGCAGTGTGCCCAGGCAGCCAAGAGGGCCAATGGCATCCTGGCCTGCATCAGGAACAGTGTGGCCAGCAGGAGCAGGGAGGTCATTCTGCCCCTATACAATGCACTGGTTAGGTCACACCTTGAGTCCTGTGTCCAGTTCTGGGCCCCTCAGTTTAGGAAAGATGTTGAGTAGCTGGAGCGTGTCCAGAGAAGGGCAACAAAGCTGGGGAGGGGTTTGGAACACAAGCCCTGTGAGGAGAGGCTGAGGGAGCTGGGGTTGCTTAGCCTGGAGAAGAGGAGACTGAGGGGTGACCTTCTTGCTCTCTACAACTACCTGAAGGGAGGTTGTAGGCAGGTGGGGGTTGGTCTCTTCTCCCAGGCAGCCAGCCCCAGAAAAGAGGACACAGTCTCAAGCTGTGCCAGGGGAGGTTTAGGCTGGAGGTTAGAAAGAAGTTCTATACAGAGAGAGTGATTGCCCATTGGAATGTGCTGCCTGGGGAGGTGGTGGAGTCACCATCATTGGAGGTGTTCAGGAGGAGACTTGATGGGGTGCTTGGTGCCATGGGCTAGTTGTTTGGGTGGCTTGGATTGGTTGATGGGTTGGATGTGATGATCTTGAAGGTCTCTTTCAACCTGGTCTATTCTATTCTATTCTATTCTATTCTATTCTATTCTATTCTATTCTATTCTATTCTATTCTATCCTATCCTATCCTATCCTATCCTATCCTATCCTATCCTATCCTATCCTATCCTATCCTATTCTATTCTATTCTATTCTATTCTATCCTTTGTCCCACTGAGCCATCCTAGCTCCCCCTGCTGAGCTGGTTTGAAGTAGCTGTGAGATCACATTGGGCCTTTCAGAAGTATTTTCTGCTCAGTTCCCATCACAGCTGCTTTTCTCTTCATACAGCAGTTGTTAGGGAGGGTTGGAGGCAGTGGATACTCTGGAGGTTTCCTTGGGCATAATGGTTTTGAGGGCCACGGGACAACTTGAGGGGAGACCTCTGTACAATTCCCTGATAAGAGATTGGCGTGAGCTGGGGTTGGTCTCTTCTCCCCAGTATTGGGTGATAGAACAAGAGGGAACTGGAATTGTGCCTGGGAAAGTTTAGGTTGGATGTTAGGAAAAAAATTCATTGCCACAAGCGCGGTCAGGCATGGGAACAGGCTGCCCAGGGAGGTGGTGGAGTCATCATTCCCAGAGGTGCTCAAGAAGTGTGTGGACATGGAGCTCTGGGACGTGGTTTAATGACCATGGTAATGTTAGGTAGGTGGTTGGACTCAATGATCTTAGAGGCCTTTTCCAACCAAAACCAGTTCTGTGATTCTAAATGTAGTCCTGGACTTTGAGAGAGCCACCCCCATAAGGGTAATAAGAGGGAGGGAAGCATAACTGTTTTCTAGCAGCAATGGTGATTTTTTTTGTGCTCCCATCCTCGTGCTGTGGGACTGTTTGCTCTTGAAGATGATTAGCTGCATAAATACTGGCAAGGAATAAAAGGAACTTCTTCATAGCTTCTGTCTGCAGATACTTGCTGTAACTCTTTGGTGCCCTTTTTGGCCCTGCAGATAGACCTTAGAACACAGGCTGCTGCTTTAGAACTCGGTGGCGACGCTGTGCTTGCAGAAAGCAATGCCTGCAGCTGAAAATTCTGGACAGTACCTCATAGATTCATTTTTTTTAATGTGGATTTCATACTTTGCATTTTCTAAGCCCTGTATGATTTTCCCCAGAGGGTAGCTGAGGATAGGAGAGGACAGCTCCTGCTGAGGGGTGGGTTTGGTTGGAGCCTTTTTGCTTCTTATCACCATGCCCGCATGTCATGACACTGATGTTTATGGAAAGACCTTAGTGACACATTTTGGTCCATTTTATTCCTTGGCCTCTGCTCTGAGCCTTCAGGGCCTCATCAGCCTCTTCAGGAGGGTTTGTGTGTTTATAGCAGTGTGAGAACATGGCCTTGGCAGATGTGAGATGATTTGGCAGGGTCTTCTACTGGGACTGTCTTAATGCCGTTGGCATGGGACGAGCTTTGATTTCTGGATTCAAGTCCAGCACAACGAGGTAACGGCCTCAAGTTGCACCAGGGGAGGTTCAGATTGGACAGGAGGAAAAAATTTCTTTCCCTTGAGGGTTGTCAAGGCCTGAAACAGGCTGCCCAGGGAGGTGGTGGCATCACCATCTCTGGAGTGGCTGCAAAGCTGCGGAGAAGTGGTACAGAGGGACATGGTATAGTGGTAACCTGGCAATGCTGGGGTAGTGGCTGAATTTGATGATCTTAAAAGTCTATTTCAACCAAAATGATTCAGTACCTCCATAGTTCTCTTTGAGCTGCAGTTATGTGGTCCTTTCAGGCATTGTTTTGTGTATGCAGCAGTATGTTGAGCATGTGAAAAACGGAGGAATTTGTGGAAAGAAGAACCACAGAGTCACAGAATGGCTTGAGTTGGAATGGATCTTAAAGATCACCTAGTTCCAATGCCTCTGCCATTAGCAGGGACATCTCCCACTAGACCAGGTTGCTCAAAGCCTCATCTGGCCTGGTCTTCAACACTTCAGGAATGAGGTATCCACAACTTCTCTGGGCAGCCTGTTCCAGTGTCTCACCACCTTCAAAGTAAAGAACTTCTTCCTAACAGCTGATTTAGATCTACCTCCCTCCAGTTTTAAAACATTCCCCCTTGTTCTATCACTACAAGCCCTTCTAAACAGTCCCTCCTTTGCTTTCCTGTAGCCCTCATTAGGTAGTGGAAGGCTGCTGTAAGGTCTCCTCAGAGCCTTCTCTTCTCCAGGTTGAACAGCCCCAACTCCTTCAGCCTGTCTTCATAGGAGAAGATCTCCAGCACTCTAATCATCTTCGTGGCCTTTCTCTGGACCCTCTCTAACAGATCCATGTCAAATTCCAGATCCAATTAAACTAATGTATTACTCAGCTATGTTAACTCTTTCATTTTCTCTGTAGCTTGCAATTTGTGCTGCCTACTCACCTGTGAATTTTTAGGGCGCTGGGTAGAAAAAAGCAAGCAAAGACGAAACTCTCAGAAATGAAGGTGATGCTGATTTCTGCACATCTGTTTGAGCTCATCCTCCTACAGCAGGAGACAGTTGCCAGCACTGGGGCTGGCTACAAGCATCTGTGAAATTAAAAAAGCTGTGTGTCTGTGAGGAGCCCATTAAATCTAAAGAGAGTCTCAGAGGAGTTGCCAGTCACTTATTTTTGCATAAATCAAAAGGATTTATAGCATTAGACTTTCAATGAGCTTTCCCCCCTCACACCTGTGTTATTGTGCTATCAGTGAAATGATAGATCTTGTCTCCAGGTAGCAAGACCTGTTGATGATTTGGGAGGCTGCATTCATCTCCTCTGCTTTGTCCTCTCTGTTGTCAGTAGGGCATGCAGTTGGCAGACAGGCAGAGCGGTAGGAAGCTTACCATCGGCTGGAGGGGGTGTCCGTGTAGCCAGAGCCACCTGATGGCACAGAAAGCTGAAACTTCCCATGTACTCATTTCCCTACTCACCTGGAGTACTGCATCCAGCTCTGAAGCCCTCAACACAGGAAACACATGGACCTGCTGGAGTGGGCCCAGGACAGAGTCATGGAGATGATCAGAGGGCTGGAGCACCTCTCTTGTGAGGACGGGCTGGGAAAGTTGGGGCTGTTCAGCCTGGAGGCTGAAGGCTCCAGGGAGACCTTACAACTACATTTCAATAATCTGAAGAGGACCTACTACAGGAAGACTGGGGAAGAACTATTTAGAAGGGCTTGTAGTGGTAGGATGAGGAGCAATGCTTTGAAACTGGAGCAGGGAAGATTTAGGCTGTACACTAGAAGGAAGGTCGTCACAATGAAGGTAGTGAAATAGTGGAACAGGCTGCCCACGGATGTGGTTGAGGCTCCATCAGATCAGACTCGGTGTGGGTCTGAGCAGCCCGATCTAGCTGGAGATGTCCCTGCTCACTGCAGGGGGACAAGATGACCTTTGAGGGTCCCTTCCAACCTGATGAAATCTGTGAATCTGTGCTTTGGAAGGGCTGAACATTTTCTGTTGAAAGCCTGTGCAGCTTTTTCCACCCACTCAGCGTTACGGAAGGATAAATCTGTCCTTCATCCGTGCCCTTTAAAGTTGTTCAAGTTGTAACTTCTGTAAGGCTGCCTTTTTCTTTTTCTTTTTCTTGTTTTTTTTTGGTGATTAGCAGATGGTTTTCACCACAAGTGAAGCTTAGTCACTGAAAATAATATTCTGTACACATTACAGTCACGGGTTATGATTTGCTCTGTTGGTTAACTCAAGCTGTTTGGGAATAAACACTGCTAGAACCAGCAAGCGGCAGAGCTGGTAAGTGTGACTACAGTAAAGAAGTGTGGTAGGACACTGCCTGTTAATTAGCTGTGGACCTTGCAGACTTAATGAAGATGTCTCCAGCGATGGAGACACCACCACCTTTCTGAGCAGCCTGTTCCAGGGCTCAAGCACCTTTCAGTTAAAGAAGTTCCTCCTCATGTTTAGATGGAACTTCTTATGTCCAAGCATGTGTCCATTACCCCTTGTCCTGTCAGTGGGAACCACTGAAAAAAAGACTGGTCCCATCTTCCTGACACCCACCCTTTAAGTACTGATAGATTGATAAGATCCCCCCTCAGTCTTCTTCAGGGTAAAAATCCCAAGTCCCTCAGCCATTCTTCATAAGAGATATGTTCCAGTCCCCTAATCATCTTTGCAGCCCTTTGCTGTACCCTCTCAAGGAATTCCCTGTCCTTCTTGCACAGGGAAGCCCAGAACTGGAGACAGTGCTGCAGCTGAGCCCCCAGCAGGGCAAAGCACCATGATTACTGTAGCTTTAGTGAAAATTCATAGAGTCATAGAACAGTTTGGGTTGGAAGGGACCTTAAAGATCATCTAGTTCCAACCCTTCTGCCGTGGGCAGGGACACCTCCCACTAGACCAGGTTGCATCCTTGACATTCAACTTAAAATACAGGATGACTGGGCAATAGGTGCTTGGAGTACCAAAGCACAATCTCTCCTGCTTCTGGTATGGTCATAGTCCTGGAAAAACTTCTGCTCAGCCTTCTATTCAGCATTTTTGTATAAACCCTGTGGGCTCTTCTCTGAGGTGTGTATTGATCACCACTGCCAATATCAAGTTACAAATGAAAAGGAGGGAGGAAAGCTCTTTTTGTTTTAGTATGCTGCCTGTCGACTTCCTTTCTTTAATGAGGAAAAAAATTATTCATGGCAAAACCTAATGGGGGATTTTAGGTGATTTCTTTTTTCTTTTTGAGATACAGGTTTTATTTGACTTAATAGAGACTTTGAAGTCCCTTTAAGCTACTGAATACACAGCAGCATGGCAGGGTAGCATAATGAGAAGATTAAAAAAGAAAACCCAACCAATTGGAGTAGTCCTGGCAAATACAGAAGTGTTTAGGAAGGGCAGCTGAGAGGCACAATGGAAGTTTGCTGCAGGAGCAGCCAGAGAATGACTTAGAACCATAAAACTGTTGAGATTGGAAGAGACCTTTGAGCTTACCAACTGCTTACCTAGAGCTCACAATGGCACCAGTACTGCTAAACTAAGACTTGAGAAAGAGTGAGACATTTCACCAGGCTACAAAGGCTTTGGCCTGAAATTGTGCCAGGGCAGGTTTAGGTTGGAGATTAAGAAAAAAAAACTAACTTTCCTGAGAAATGAGTGGTCAGGCACTGGAACAGGCTGCCCAGGGAAGTGAGTCACCACCCCTGGAGGTGTTCAGGAAACGTGGGGACATGGCACGTTGTGACGCGGTTTAATGGCCCTGGTGGTGTTAGGTTGAGGTTGGACTTGATGATCTTAGAGGCCTTTTCCAGACAAAACAATTCTGTAACTCTACAATTCTATTTTGCCTAACTAGGTGTGGCCAGCAGGAGCAGAGAGGTCATTCTGCCCAGGGACTCAGCACTGGTCAGGCCACACCTTGAGTCCTGTGTCCAGTTCTGGACCTCTCAGTTTAGGAAAGATGTTGAGTTGCTGGAAGGTGTCCAGAGAAGGGCAACAAAGCTGGGGGAGAGGCTGAGCCCTGTGAGGAGAGGCTGAGGGAGCTGGGGTTGCTTAGCCTGGAGAAGAGGAGGCTCAGGGGAGATCTTACTGCTCTCTACAACTACCCAAAGGGAGGCTGTAGCCAGGTGGGGGTTGGTCTCTTCTCCCAGGCAACCAGCAGCAGAACAAGAGGACACAGTCTCAAGCTGTGCCAGGGGAGGTTTAGGCTGGATGTTAGGAAGTTCTTCCCAGAAAGAGAGATTAGCCATTGGAATGTGCTGCCCAGGGAGGTGGTGGAGTCACCATCACTGGAGGTGTCTAGGAAGAGACTGGATGAGGCACTTGGTGCCATTGTTTAGTTGCTTAGATTGTGTTGGGTGATAGGTTGGACTTGATGATCTTGAAGGTCTCTTCCAACCTGGTTAATTCTGTATTCTGTAAGTTGGAGCTTACTTCAGTGTTGACTCAAACTATTCCCCCACATTTTGCTGCTCATCTCTTGGCAGATAGCTTGTATCATCACACTTTAGTAAGCTACAAGTCGCTTCCTTGGCAGGTGTGCTGGACCATTTGTAACAGATCCCACCATATGTTGGTAACTATTTTAATGCAGGATTTTCAAATTGGCAGTCTGTTAAAAAAAAATAAATATATATATATATATATATTAGTGATAGTTCCTTTAGTTGTGGCTGCATTGAGCCACAACAGGTAGATGTGGCACTTCTGCACATGGTGTAGTGATCATGGAGGTATTCTGTTGATGGTTGGACTTGATGGTCTTAGAGGTCTTTTCCAGCCTTAAAGATTTAATTAATGGTTGCCAGGCAACCAGCACCAGAACAAGAGGACACAGTCTCAAGCAGTGCCAGGGGAGGTTTAGGCTGGATGTTAGGAAGAAGTTCTTCAGAGAAAGAGAGATTTGCCATTGGAATGTGCTGCCCAGGGAGGTGGTGGAGTCACCATCACTGGAGGTGTTTAGGAAGAGACTGGATGGGGTGCTTGGTGCCATGGTTTAGTTGATTAGATGGTGTTGGATGATAGGTTGGACTCGATGATCTCGAAGGTCTTTCCCAGCCTGGTTAATTCTATTCTATTTCTATTTCTATTCTATTTCTATTCTATCCTATTCTGTTTCTATTCTATCCTATTCCATCCTATTCTATTCTATTCCTATCCTATTCTATTCTATTCCTATCTCTATCCTATCTCTATCCTATCCCTATCCTATCCCTATCCCTATCCTATCCCTATCCCTATCCTATCCCTATCCCTATCCTATCCCTATCCTATCACTATCTTATCCTTATCCCTATCCTATCCTATCCTATCCTATCCTATCCTATCCTATCCTATCCTATCCTATCCTATCCTATCCTATCCTATCCTATCCTATCCTATCCTATGATTTTATGTTCCTGAACAGAAGTATTCATAAGAATATACATTGGCCATCTTATCTCTTCTTCTGCATTACTGTCCTGAACAATATTTTGTATAAAAATAGCATCAAAGTAAGTCATTAGCAGTGGCCTTTTAGCTGAGGCATCAGCTGACAGCAAGAGCTGATTTTTTCTGATGCTGACCACAACTTTCAAAAGTTGGACATACATTTATAGAATCACAGAATTGTTTCAGTTGGAAAAGACCTCCAAGATTGAGTCCAGCCTTCGATGCAACGTCACCATGGGCATTACATCGCGTCCCAGAGTTCCATGCCCGCACATTTCTTGAACACCTCTGGGAATGGTGACTCCACCACCTCCCTGGGCAGCCTGTTCCAATGACCAACTACTCCTTCAGGAAGGAAGATTTTCCCAATTACCAAGCTAAACCTTCCCTGGCACAATTTGAGGCCATTTCCTCTCATTCTAGCACCTGATACCAGGGAGGAAAGACCAACCCCCCACCTTGCTCCAACGTCCTTTGAGGGACCTGTAGAGAGCAGTGAGCCTCAGCCTCCTCTTCTCCAGACTAAACAACCCCAGTTCCCTCTGCTGCTCCTCACCAGACCTATTCTCCAGACCCTTCACCAGCTTTGTTGTCGTTCTCTGGACACGCTCCAGCAGCTCAATGTCCTTCTTGGAGTGTGGGCCCCAAAACTGAAGCCAGTATTTGAGGTTCAGCCTCACTGGTGCCCAGTACCGTTGGGGACATTGCCTTCCCTATTCCTGTGTGGTTCCACCCAGGTCTTGTAGAAACACTGTCTTTGCTAGCTTTATAGTAGCTCAGGCATTTTTAAATCTTATTTGCAAATATTTGCCTGGAATGACACTGCCTTTTCCCACCACTATAAATTTAGTTTCTTAAACCTGTCAGATTTGCTCAAAGGACTTGGAAATGTGAACCTACGAATCAGCCTGCAAAAGAGATCTGACTGGGCTTGGATTAGCACAGAATCCAAACATTGTTGTGTCATCCTGAGCCAAAAGCTGAGGTTTCTGTGAAATACTGTGATTAGAAGGCCATTGAAATCACAGGTGATGTTCTGGGGTGGTGGTTTATGGAAAGATGCTTAGGCCTTTGCCTCTGAAAGGAAAATGCTGCTGCCCATGCGGTACAAAAGCACTGGTGGCTTTCATGGGATTTCCTTTCAGATTTATAGTAGGTTTAAAAGGAACCAAATTAAAAAGCAGAGCTGTGCTCACTGCTGCCAAGCAAACCAGAGATTTGCTGGTCCCATTTCAGAGCTATCGGTTGTGGCAGTTTCCTCTGTTATCGTTGAGCTGGGCAGTGGAACAGAGGCTGAGGTGGGAAGGTAGGAAGGTTTGTTGTGCTCACGCAAGTAATGAATTTTGTGGTAGCTTTCCTTTTGCATGAACTCCAGGATGATGGAAAATGGTCAGAGAAATGCTGATGTGAACATCTTCAGAGTAAAGCTTACAGTTATGGTCACCCCTGTAAATCCCACACTGTAGCATCTACCATAAACCCATCTGGTCTTGGAAGGACATCATTTTCTGAGACCTCTGGCTTGAAGACTGTGAAATGATTGAGGGAAATGTCAAGCTTGTGGTAAAAGCATTCCAAATCCAGCTAAAAGCAGAGCTTACAGGAAGGGAGCATGCAGATGGGGAAGCTGTATTCTGGTGTGGGAAGTGGGGGGAAGATCACAGAATGCCTTGAGTTGAAAGACACCCCCAAAGGTCATCTTTGTCCAACCCCTTGCAGTGAGCAAGGACATCTCCCAACTAAATCAGGTTGCTCAAGGGCTCTTTCAGTTTGATCTTGAATGTGCCCAGGAATCAGGCCTCCACCACACCCCTGGGCAACCTGTTCGAGTATATCACCACTTTCATTGTGAAAAACTTCCCTCTAATGTTCAAGCTAAATCTACCATGCTCCAGTTTCAAACCATTATCCCTCGTCCTATCCCTGCAAGCACTTCTAAACAGTCCCTCCACAGCCTTCCTGTAGGTCCCCCATATTCAAATGCTGCTATATGGTCTTCCCAGAGCATTCTCTTCTGCAGGTTGAACAGCCCAGACTCTCTCAGCCAGTCATAGGAGAGCTGCTCCAGCCCTCTGGTCATTTTTTGGCATCCTCTGGACCCTCTCCAGCAGGTCTGTGTCCTCCTTGTGTTGGGGTCCCATAGCTGGACACAGCACTCCAGCAGAGGTCTCACCAGAGCAGAGGGGCAGAGTCAGCTCTCTCCATCTGCTGGCCATGATGCTTTTGATGCAGCCTAGGATGCCAGTGGCCATCTGGGCTGCAAGTGCACGTTGGAGGCTCATGTCCAGCTTCTCACCCACCAACACCCCCAAGTCCTTCTCTGCAGGCCTGCTCTCAATGTCATCAACCCCCAGCCTGGACTGATATCAACACTTGCCCCAGCCCAGGTGCAGGACCTGGCACTTGGCCTTACTAAGCCCCATGAGGTTCTCCTCAGCCACCTCTGCAGCCTGTCCAGGTCCCTCTGGATGGCATCCTGTCCTCCAGTCAGCCATCTGAGTAATTCTTTCCTCAGAATTAGGATTCATCCTCTTGGCTTGTGCTTTGTCTTTTCACTGAGCACAGAATGCAGTAGTTCTCATCTTCATTCCTCAGAGGATATCTTATCTTGAGCAGGAGTTTACATGCTCCCACGCTAACAGTTCCTTGCAAACAAGCAGATAGAATTATTTCCATTTATAACTCCTTTTGCTAGTTTAAAAGAAACAGAACTCAACCATTGCACAGGAAAGCAGCTGTATAAAGGTGAAATTATGATTTTCAAGGTCCCTTCCAACTGAAACCATTCTATGATTACTCCTAGCAGGAAAAACAAAAGCAGCCCCCCAAAAAAAGTTCCAGTAGAGCTTATGAGGCATTATCCTGAGTATTTTAGGCTGAATGCTGCATCTTTGAGAGCTGATTTTTGCCTGAATATTTTTTTCTTAATTATGTCAGTTGATTTTTGCCTAAAGAAATATTTTTTTTTTAATTCTTTAAGCTGCTTGATTTTTTTTTGCCTGAGGAATTCTTTCTCTCTTTTTTTTTTTTTTTAGTCACAAGATTTACACATTCAGTTTTAAACCAGAAGCCTGTGTAAGCTGTTTTTTTTTCTCAGACACTGAACCTGTTGCTATAATTTCTCTGGAGTTATTACTTGTGTTAAGGGTCCCAGAGCTCGACACAGCACTACAGGTGAGGTCACAGAATCATCACCAAGGTTGGAAGAGAGCTCAAAGTCCAACCAGTCACCACAGACCTCATGACTAAACCATGGCACCAAGTGCCATGTCCAATCCCCTCTTGAACACCTCCAGGGATGGTGACTCCACCACCTCCCTGGGCAGCACATTCCAATGGCTAACAACTCTCTCTGGGAAGAACTTTCTCCTCCAGCCTAAACTTCCCCTGGCACAGCTTGAGACTGCGTCCTCTTGTTCTGGTGCTGGTTGCCTTGGAGAAGAGACCAACCCCCTCCTGTCTACAACCACTCTTCAGGTAGTTGTAGACAGCAGTAAGGTCCCACCAGAGTGTCAGAGTGGTCCCCTGCAGAGTGGCAGGATCACCTCTCTCCATCTGCTGGCTACACTTCTTTTGATGCAGCCCAGGATGCCATTGGTGATCATTGTTGGTTCGTGTCCAGCTTCTCATCCACCAGCAGCCCCAAATTGTTTCCTGTATGGTTGCTCTCAACCTTGTAGAATCATAGAATCAGTAGGGTTGGAAAAGACCTCAGATATCATCAAGTCCAACCTGTCATCCAACACCTCATGACCAACTAAACCATGGCTTCAAGTGCCACATCCAATCCCCTCCTGAACACCTCCAGGGACGGTGACTCCACCACCTCCCTGGGCAGCACATTCCAATGGCTAACAACTCTTTCTGGGAAGAACTTTCTCCTCACCTCCAGCCTAAACCTCCTCTGGCACAGCTTGAGACTGTCTCCTCATGTTCTGGTGCTGATTGCCTGGGAGAAGAGACCAACCCCCACCTGGCTACAACCTCCCTTCAGGTAGTTGTAGAGAGCAATAAGGTCTCCCTGAGCCTCCTCTTCTCCAGGCTAAGCAACCCCAGCTCCCTCAGCCTCTCCTCACAGGGCTGTGCTCCAGACCTCTCCCCAGCCTCGTTGCCCTTCTCTGGACACCTTCAAGTGTCTCAATAGCCTGTATTGATAATGAGGATTGCCCCATCTTGGGTTCAGGACCTTGCACCTTGCCTTATTGAACCTCATGAGGTTTTCATGAGATAGGCACTGAGAGGAGATCTTTTTAATGTTTATAAATATCTGCAGGGTGGGTGTCAAGAAGAAGGGGTCAATGTCTTTTCAGTGGTGTCCTGTGATAGGACAAGGAGCAATGGACACAAACTGGAGCACAGGAAGTCCCACCTCAACATGAGGAAATCTTCTTTGCTATGAGGATGCTGGAACAGTGGAGCAGCCTGCCCAGAGAGTTTGTGGAGTATCTCCTCTGGAGACTTTCAAGACCCACCTAGGTGTGTTCCTCTGTGGCCTGCCCTAGGTGATCCTGTTCTGTGTGTTGGACTCAGTCTTGGGAGGTCACTTCCAACCCATTCTGTGATTCTATAGTTCTATCACTTTGAAAAATGTGGTTTAAGTAGGATTTGACCTAAACTCATGGTAGCCCCAGCCTTGAGCTCACACTTAGGTTCACATAGGAAGCTGAGCTATGTACTTGTGTTTGAGAACTTTTCATA
This sequence comes from Picus viridis, assembly GCA_033816785.1. Lineage (NCBI taxonomy): Eukaryota > Metazoa > Chordata > Aves > Piciformes > Picidae > Picus > Picus viridis. The sequence continues at coordinate 4,228,326 of CM066569.1, read as the reverse complement.
CTCTGCAGTGCAGGAATAGAGAGCTCAAATATAGAGCAAAATGCCAGTGAGAAGCATGCATTGGCTCCTGTCTTGAGCAGAAGTGGTAGAGGGGGCTGAGGATTTCTTTATTGATAAGCCTTGGTCAGATAAGATAGGTTATCTCAGCTGGTTTGTCTTTGTGGCTGCTTTCTTTGGAAGGGTAAGGGAAGCATTTTCTTTGTAGGGGATTTGAGAGGCATGGGAACATACTAATTCTTGGTTTTAAATGAAGAGGGTTTCTGAAGTGTCAAGGTGTTTCCTTCAGTGTTTTTAACTTATTTCCACTAAGAAACTCTGTGTGTTTCGGAGAAGCATAATGCTTTGTGGGGGGTGAGGTAGCTGAATTCTGTGGGTATTTAATGCCTACTTGTCAGACCTCTTGTTTTCAGTATCTTTTTTTGGCTTAAAATACCCTTACTGTTTCTTGATACTGATATCCAGTATTTCAAATGGAAGGTAGAGGTGGGGAAATGGCTGCTTTCCACAGGTGTCCTGCAGCTTTTGTATTGCCTTGCAGAAACATCAGCCTTCTGATTTTGAGAGACCTTCTATTCATTCTCCTTAGGTGATCCCATTGATTTAAAATTATTAATTAGACTAAATTATGACCTGCACTGTATATTCCAGGTGAGGATCTAAAGTAACAACAGCACCTCCTCTGCCTTTTAAGCAGGTTTTTGGTTTGTCACCTAAATATGTGGGTGCTGTTTGATTCTTCTTGGAGGACAGAGAAGGATGCCAGTTAGCCCTGCCATGGGGACGTGCAAAATACTGTAATTAAAAGCAACAACAGCAAATGCCATCTGCATTTATCAGTGTCCTGCTGGGATTGTTCTCTGAGTCATCACACCTCCTGATGCCACTGCTTTCTTCCCTTGTCTGAACCTATGTGGAAAGGTTTCATCTGGCTCAGAGATTGTTCAGCACTGGACCAAAGAAAGGAAATGAGTTAAACCTGACCTGCTCAGCCACCTATGTGAAGTCAGTTGCATGAAGTTTAACAAAGCCAAGCACTGAGTCTTGCATTTGGGGCGCAACAACCCCATGCGGTGCCACTGGGCTTGGGGCAGAGTGGCTGGAAACTGCCCAGCAGGAAAGGACCTGGGGGGATACTGGTTGACAACCAGCTGAACATAAACCAGCAATGTGCTCAGGTGGCCAAGAAGGACACCAGCTTCCTGGCCTGGATCAACAATAGTGTCTCCAGCAGGAGCAGGAAAGTGATTGTGCTCCTGCACTGCACACAGGTGAGGTCACCCCTCGAATCCTGGGTTTAGTTCCAAGAAGGACATTGAGCTACTACTGGAGCATGTCCAGAGAACAAGACCAGCAAAGCTGGTGAAGGGTCTGGAGAACAGGTCTGGTGAGGAGCAGCTGAGGGAACTGGGGTTGTTTAGTCTAGAGAAGAGGAGGCTGAGGGGAGACCTCATTGCTCTCTACAACTTCCTGAAAAGAGGTTGGAGTGGAGTGGTGTTTGGTCTTTTCTCCTTGTTTTCAGGTGATAGGGTGAGAGGAAATGGCTTGAAATTGTGCCAGGGAAGTTTAGGTTGGATAGTAGGAAAACATTTCTTTCCTGAAGGAGTGGTCAGGCATTGAAACAGGCTGCCCAGGGTGGTGCTGGAGTCACCCTCCCTTGCAGGCTTTCAAGAAACGCATGGACATGGTGCTCTGGGACATGGTTTAATGGACATTGTATTGTTAGGTTAATGGCTGGACTCCATGAGCTCAGGGATCTTTTCCAACCAAAACAATTCTGTGATTCTATGAGTCTATGACATGATGGAAGGCAAGCTGGATTAATGTGGTAAATAGATGTAAATCATGGCTAGTTCCAGTAGAGCTTCTCCCAGCATACACAGGATGATACCTTACCTCTGGATTAGTGTTGTTATTAATAGCACTGGCTCGGTTTCAGAAGGCAACATCTGAAAGTCACACAGAGGATCTGTCTGAGCTTTTAATTAGCTGCAGGAAGGTGCAGCAGATCTAAGGCAATGCAGGAGCATGTTGTCCAGTGACTTCTTGTTGTGTTAGCCCCTGCAGCTACCTTTGTGCCCTCCTGATGTTAATGAGATACAAGGTCCTTGGCTTTGACTTCATGTTGGGTTAAGACATGGAACAATTTGTTATGTCTTTGTAGATCCTGCTTTTGTTTTCTTAGAATGAGTTGGGGAAAGAATAAGAATAGAATAGAATAGAATAGAATAGAATAGAATAGAATAGAATAGAATAGAATAGAATAGACCAGACCAGGTTGGAAAAGACCTTTGAGATCACTGAGTCCAACCTATCACCAAACACCATCTTATCAACTAAACCATGGCACCAAGTGCCTCATCCAGTCTCCTCTTAAACATCTTCAGTGATGGTGACTCCACCACCTCCCTGGGCAGCACATTCCAATTTCTGTGAAGAATTTCTTCCTAACATCCAGCCTAAACCTCCCCTGGCACAGCTTGAGACTGTGTCCTCTTGTTCTGCTGCTGGTTGCCTGGGAGAAGAGACCAGTCCCCACCTGGCTACAACCTCCCTTCAGGTAGTTGTAGACAGCAAGAGGGTCTCCTCTGAGCCTCCTCTTCTCTAGGCTAAACAACCCCAGCTCCCTCAGCCTCTCCTCACAGGACTGTGCTCCAAGCCCTTTGCCAGCTTTGTTGCCCTTGTCTGGACACACTCCTGTGTCCACGTTCATCAGTGATGACTTATGGTCCCTTCCAACCCCTACCATTCTGTGGTTGTGTGTGATGGGAAGTGCTGCTGTGTAGATAAGTAGTCATTTTCCTCTATTTTCTTCTTCATCCTACCATTTTATAAGCACCTAATAGCAGCAGAGAGGAATGTCCAGCTTTGGGGTGTTCCTGTTGCTGTTTCTGTGTGGGCTCACGGAGTTGTTTCGCAGAGATGCCTGCAGTTTCTGCGGTGATGATTTGCAGTATTCAACTAGTTTGCACTCCATACATGTCCTAGATTCATTGCTGCAGAAATGGGAGGAGAGAATTTCTCATCAAGGACCTCTCGTGTTCCTGTAGGGACCACTTCTCCATATTTAAAGTAAAACCTGTGCCTTTCTGGTTGTGTGTTATCAAGTTAGTAGGAAACAGTATGACTTTTAATTTAGGAAGAATTTGTGGCACAATTGGTTACTTTGGGGGGATTGTCGGGGGGGGTCCACCTTGAGGAATGCACTTCAGAGACAAGTGTTCCAAAACCAGGGGCCACTCTTTCTCTTCATCAGGTAATTCATCAGCTACCTGCTCTGAGTGACATGAATGTGAATCTTGTAGAGAAACAGTTTAATTCACACTGGTGAGTCTATTTGAAGAGCTTTGGTAGCATATACCGGTTACCTTAGCAACTTGCAGGGGTTAACTGGGTGCCTGTGAGAGAATGACATTACAGATCCCACAGGGTCATTTTGTTTTCCCCTAGTAGCAGGGAGTACAGTAGCAGGAGCAGTTCCTGCCTTTCCATGTCATGCAGAATACCATTACAGAATTTTAAATGACTAAATGCCACTTGACTGGAATTGGAACGGGTGCTAACAAGCTTGCTAATTGAATATATATTTGCAAGTCTCTTGTAATTTTGCACCCGGGGGAGAGAGGAACCAGAAAGGACTGCTGTGTATTCTTTTACTTATTTTTTTTTTTCCCCCTAGCTCTAGCAGCAATGAAAATTGGGATTCAACTTGCAAAGCTAAAGTTACGTTGTCCTCCCTCCCGCAGCGGAATGAAGATGAGTGCGAGAGAGGGCCAAGGGAAAAATTCGTTCCAGCTTCCCATTATATTTCTGTTTATAGTTTGATTTCATAAAACATTGGCCCCATCACTGTAAAACTGAAGTTAGTAGATGTCTTTAAAAAAAAAACACAAACCCAAAACGTTTCATCTTCAGAGCTTGCACTAACTCAGCACCATCTAGTGGAGCATCTGCTACTGCCAGTCAGAAGACAGCTGGTCTGTGTAAATCTCACAGCAGAGCAGAACGTGCAGCTCTTGTAGCCTGAATGATGCACCCAAAATATGTGTGTGGCTAATTATCTAAGAGCAATCAGGGGATTAGCAGTTGTTGAGTCGAAAAGGAGCAGTGTGAAAGAAAGGAAGTTTAAGATACGTGCAGGTAGTGCCATCCGTTCTCTCCTACGGTCCTTTAGCCCACAGAGCTCCAGACGTCCTGCCTGCTTCTCTGCCTTACCATGCCAAGGTAGAAATTTGCAGTGGAATCATAGAATTGCCTTTTCTCCAAGGCAGAAATTTGCAGTGGAATCACAGAATTGCCTTTTCTCCAAGGCAGAAATTTGCAGTGGAATCATAGAATTGTTCTGGTTGGAAAAGACCTCTAAGATCATAGAATCCAACCACCAACCTCACACCTCCATGGCCATTAAACCATGTCCCAAAGTGCCATGCCCACACGTTTCTTGGAACACCTCCGGGGATGGTGACTCCATCAATTCCCTGGCAGCCTGTTCCCATGCCTGACCACTCTAAAGATTTTTTTCCTATGCCATTTTGTTGTGCACAACCACACAGAACAAATCACAGCCTGACTGTCATTGTGATACAAATGATAAAATAAGAGCTGGTGCTAACAGTGAGCTCTGAAGTCTTCACCTGGGAAAAATGCTCTGGACTCTTTCTAACTTGAAGTTGAGGCAAGAAATTCAGTGTTTGGCTCTTTGAAAAGGCATCATTTTACTTAATAGAATAAAAATCCTTTTGGGGGAAGCAGCAGGGGAAGTTTAGGTTGGACACAAGAAAAAGCTTCTCTACCCAAAGGGTTCTCAAAGACTGGAACAGGCTGCCCAGGAGAGTGGTTGAATCATCATCCTTGCAGGTGTTTAAAAGCTGTCTAGATAGGGTGCTCAAGGATATGGTGTAGTAGTGGCCCTGGTGGAGTTAGATAATTGTTGAATTTGATGATCTTGAAGATCTTCTACAGCTGTGATTTTGTGTGAATCCCCCATATAGAGTGCATGTGTGCAGGAAGCAGGAGAATCTTCAGGTTATCCCAGTGGCTGCCTCAAGACTCAGGAAAAGCTCCAGGCTTTGGGGGATGCATAGGAACAGGTTTACTTTTGCCATCTCTAAGAAAGGCTCAATCTCTGCAAAAAGACTGGGTGTTTCTGTGGCTCTGGCTGCATAACCAGGATCCTGCTGCTCTCTCTTAAATAAGATTCCTTTAGTTACAAGCCTTGAATTTTGCAGCTCCAGTTGGAAATGAAGGGAGAGCAAAGGGGGAAATTCTGAGTTTGTGCAAAAGACCCTGACAAAAGCCACAGACTGTGGGTGGGAGCAGGCAGCCAGTGCACTTCCTCAGTGTCACAGGTTGGTATGGGTTGGAAGGGACCTTTGGAGATCAGAATGCAACACCCCCGCCAAGGCAGATTCAGCTTGAGAACATCACACAGGAACATGTCCAGAAAGGTTTTGAATCTCTCCAGAGACCTCTCTGGGCAGCCTGTTCCAGTGCTCAACCACCCTTAAATCAAATGAATTCCTCCTCATGTTTAGATGGAATTTCTTTTGTTAAGTTTCTGCTCATTACTCCTTGTTCTGTCACTGAGCACCACTGAAAAAAAGACTGGTCCCATCCTCCTGACACCCATCCTTTAAGTATTTGTAAGCATTGGTGTAATTCTCCCTCAGTCTTCTCTTCTCCAGACTAAAAAGACCCAATTCTCTCAGGCTTTCCTCTTCAAAGAGCTGTTCCTATCCCCTTTTGCTGTACCCTATCCAGCAAGTCCCAAGTGACCCTGGGGAAGCACCAGCGGCCAAGCATCCCTCCAGTGTCAGGAGGAGTATCATCAAGAGCAGGGGCAGCCTGAGAAAAGAGGAGCTGAGCAAAGTTGTGTTCTAGCAACTTCATCAAGTTGTAACAACTTCCCCGTTAGACTTCATGCATTTGAACTTTCCATCACTTTCAGGTCTGTTGTTTCTGTTCAGCTCACATGCTTTGGACAACGAAAATAAGCAGCTCAGATTTATTTTGTGCCTGTTTATGCATTAGCAGGATAGCATTGTGCTGAGCTTTCCAAAAAGAGCTATTTCTAAATAATTCATGGGAGCATTGCACTTCATTTTTCCAACATCTAAAATGTGCAGAGCAGTTTGGTTTGCAGATTTAAGAGCACACCAGACTTAAATAGAATCATGGAATGGTAGGGGTTGCAAGGGACATCTGGAGGTCATCGAGGCCAACACCCCTGCCAAAGGAGGATCACCTAGGGCAGGCCACACAGGAGCACATCCAAGCAGCTCTTGAAAGTATCCAGAGCAGGAGACTCCACAAGCTCTCCAGGCATCCTGGTCCAGTGCTCAAGCACCCTCACAGCAAAGAAGTGTTTTCTAGACATTGAGGTGGAACCTCAATGGTGGAACCATCGAAAAGAGACTGGCCCCTTCTTTGTGACACCCACCCTTCAGATGTTTATAAATAGTAATAAGATCTCCTCTCAGTCTTCTCTTTTCCAGACTGAACAGCCCCAGGTCTCTTAGCCTATCACAGTATCACCAAGGTTGGAAGAGACCTCAAAGATCATCGAGTCCAACCTGTCACCACAGACCTCATGACTAGACCATGGCACCAAGTGCCACATCCAGTCCCCTCTTGAACACCTCCAGGGATGGTGTCCTCATCAGACAAATGTTCCCACCCCTTCATCATCCTCATAGCCTTCCATTAGACCCTCTCCAGTATTGCCCTGACCCTTTTGAACTGGGGAGCCCAGAACTGAACAAAATATGCCCTCGAGTTGCTGGCCGTACTCTTAATCCACTCCAGGAGACCCTTAGCCTTCTTGGCCACAGGGGCATGTTGCTGTCCTATGGATAACTTCTTGTCTGCCACAACTCCCAAGGTCCTTCTCCATGGAGAATAAGATTAGCCAGGTGGGGGTTGGTCTCTTCTCCCAGGCACCCAGCACCAGAACAAGAGGACACAGTCTCAAGCTGCACCAGGAGAGGTTTAGCCTGGATGTTAGGAAGAAGTTCTTCATAGAAAGAGAGATTGGCCATTGGAATGTGCTGCCCAGGGAGGTGGTGGAGTCACCATCACCGGAGATGTCTAGGAAGAGACTGGATGAGGCACTTGGTGCCATGGTTTAGTTGCTTAGATGGTGTAGGGTGATAGGTTGGACTTGATGATCTCAAAGGTCTTTTCCAACTTGGTCTATGCTATTCTATTCTATTCTATTCTATTCTATTCTATTCTATTCTATTCTATTCTATTCTATTCCTTGTTTTGTTTTGTAAGACTTTTATGTAGTGCATCAAAATATATTGCATTTTTATGGAGTGCAGCAGTCTGCTTGCCTCCTCACAAAACTGTTTTGCAGCTTGAACCTCTCCTGGCATGAGTGGCTGGATTGTGAGATAACAAAATAAACGTTCAAGGGTTTCACTTTTCATGTTTTAAGTTGGAGACAGTGGCTGTCGGTACTGGTTGTAGTCTTCTGTGCTCAGGCAGTTGAACAGGTGCAATCCAGTTGGAGAAATCCACTTGGATGCCACAAACTTGGGTCCAAAAAGGTCATAATGTTGAAGTAAATTACTTCAGTGACAGAACTCCTCTTTTGTCAAGAGTTTTGGGTCTTGTTGGAGTGGGTCCAAAGGAGGCCACAAAGATGATTGGAGGGCCAGAGCACTTCCCCTATGGAGACAGGCGGAGGGAGTTGGGGCTGTTCAGCCTGGAGAAGAAAAGGCTCTGAGAAGACTTTGAGGTGCCTTGCAATACCTGAAGGGGCCTACGAGAAAGCTGGGGAGGGGCTTTTACAAGGGCTTGTAATTAATGGGATGAAGGGGAATGGATTGAAGCATGAGGAGGGGAGATTTAGACTGGCTATTAGGAAGAAATAGCCAGTGAGGGTCATAGACACAGAAATAGGCTGCCCAGGGAGGTCACAGATGCTCCCTTCCTGGAGGTGTTCAAGGCCAGGTTGGATGAAGCATTGAGCAACCTGGTCAAGTGGAAGGTGTCCCTGCCCATGACAGGAGTTTGGCACTTGATGATCTTTAAGGTCCAGTCCAGCCCAAACCATTCTATGATTCACTGAAATCCTGCTGCTGGTAGATACCCATTTGCAAAGGATGTGGCTCTGCTCTTGTAACAGCTGTGAGGAAAGTAGATGCTCAAAACTGTTTTCCTTCCTTTCTGTTTCTCCCTCAGCTCTGGGATTGTACACAGTAAACGCAGTGTATGGAGACACTATCACTATGCCTTGTCGTCTAGAAGTACCAGATGGTCTTATGTTTGGAAAATGGAAATATGTAAGTACAATTTACCTCTATGCTCATTAGAGCTGGTATAAAAGATGTGTCATTTTTGTGTGTGACATTACAAGACTGCCAATTGATAGGATTTCCCTCTCAAGGATGAAGACGTTCATCCCTGTGTTTGTAAGACTGCAAGATTCCAATCTGCCTAGATTAGAGGTTTGAGGGATTAATCTCCTTCAAGAGAAATAATTACTCCAGAGTTCTCTGCCAACCTGCATTAGAGACATGGCATGTTCCCCAGTGGTGTCTCACTTGCTTGACAGAGCCATCGTTGTACATTTGAGTACTTCTGAAGGAGGCTGCCTGCAGCAGGCCTGGAGAAGAGGAGACTCAGGGGTGACCTTATTGCTCTCTACAACTACCTGAAGGGAGGTTGTAGACAGGCAGAGGTTGGTCTCTTCTCCCAGGCAGCCAGCACCAGAGCAAGAGGACACAGTCTCAAGCTGTGCCAGGGGAGCTTTAGACTGGATGTTAGGAAGAAGTTCTATACAGAGAGACCGATTGCCCATTGGAATGTGCTGCCCAGGCAGGTGGTGGAGTCACCATCCCTGGAGGTGTTCAGGAGGAGACTTGATGGGGTGCTTGGTGCCATGATCTAGTTGTTTGGGTGGGTTGGATTGGTTGATGGGTTGGAGGTGATGATCTTGAAGGTCTCTTCCAACCTGGCGTATTGTATTATTGTATTGTATTATCTTCATCCCTGGGAAAGCATTGGCCCTGGGTCTGGTTGATCCAGACAGTCACTCAACGTTTCATGCTCCAGTGTATTTAATGCACAGCGAAGAAGAGGGTGGTGCTGACCTTCTTGGAGTTGCTGGTGTGTTCACTCTGCCATTTGTGTGGCGTGCAGAAGAAGGGCAGAGACACCAGTGCTCTCCTGGTTGTCTGGGTCAGCCTGCAGTGGGAACACCACAGGATGCACTTCTCCTAGATGACACGTATCCAAAGCCAAAAAGAGAAGCATATCAAAGGCAAATGAAACCTGGAAGCATACGTGGAAGAAAACACCAGGATACAAAAACTCTTTTGCTTCTCGGATTGACACAGGGACAGTGAGTTTTCCTGCTGTTGTGAAGTTCATCGGCATCTCCTCTCCTGGTCAAACAAAACGTTACCAGCAGTGATGGGTGATGTTTGCTCAGTGGATTTAAAATGACATCGTTTCCTGTTGTCTTTGAAAATGGCATCCACCTGCCTGCCTGACAGCAGACTCCTCTGCCCCTGGGGGTTTTCCTTCCCTTGAACCTGGAAGTTGGCAGTTTTGCAGCCTTCCCCCACTGAAGAATTCCTGCTCCATAAACATGTTTTGGGAAATAAAGTCAGGAGTCTGTGGAGGATCTTTTCCAAAAAGGGACAGTGAAACTGCTTGATGTAAGTGTTCAGAAGATGCAGGGTCTTGATTTTGCAATGTGCTTTTAGTCTGCTCTCTTCTCTTGGGAGGCCTGCCTGCATGAAGAGGCAAGGTTATTTTGAGGAAAAGAAATGCATTATTTCCTTCTGGTGCATTTGGATTGCTCCTCTTGGACAAGTACCAAACAGCCAATGGAGACCTTATAGCTTCTTCTAAAGGGAAAGGGGGAGAACATCCAATGTGTAGAAATGCCCACCCAAGCACTGTTGTATGAAATTGTTGCCGCAGCCCACACAACCAAGTGCAAGTCATACTTATTCTCCCAGGCCAGCTCCCAGCATGACAATATTTTTTGGTTTTCAGCAGAGAAAGGCTTTGGTTTAGGAGTTTTTGGCCAGAGGATTATTGCATGAGAAGAAGAAGGAGCTCCATTTTCTCCCGTGGTGCTTTTGAGTGTCGCGATGCGGTTCGTTGGTGGGAGCCTGAGGGTGCTGGGACGCGCGCACCGTGGCGGGAGCAGGGATTGCTCCCTTCAGCATCTACCTGTGCATGCTGGTGTGATTGTGGAGCTGAGAGCTTGTTTTCACTTGACAGCTAACTGCAAAACTGTTTCCTGCGTGACAGACATCTAGAGTAATCCTGGAGTTAAAAGTGGGAGAAGCAAGAGGAATATAAGGGAATTTAAACTTCGCATTAGCTGTTCCCTCCTGCTCCCTGCCCGACTCTGACACCGCTCATCTCATGTCACAGCATCATCATGCTTTTGTGGGCTCTGCAGTCAAGCTGAGGTATTGTGCTGGGAGCACTGCTCACAACAGTGCTACAAGGTGCAAGGGATAAAAGGGTATTAAAACCTCTTCTGGCTCCCAGCACAATACTGAACATAAAGATGGAGTCAACCTTTTGCCTCAGTTTGTTTGAAAGCAAGCGGTGCCTGTCCCTGGTTTGGGGAGCAGTGGAATGAAATCCTCAGTGTGTAGACATTCTCTCTCACAAAAATGAAACATTGATGTGGTAGGTTTGTGCAAGGCTGTGAACTTTGTGTTCCTTCTTAGGATGGCAACTGCATACTTACTAATATAAGGAATATAAGGAGGATATTTCTTATGCTAATATAAGAAATGATATTCTGCAGATTCTCCTGAGATGCACAAATAGCAATATTTGATTGTATGTATATTCCCATGCTACAAGCTCTTGGGTCCTTCAAACACAGAGAAAAGGAGAAAGAAAAAAAACCCAAGAAACAAGCAAACAAACAGAAAAAAAACCCTAGGAACTAATTTAGAACAGAATAGGCAGTTATGCCTGATTAAACCCTGCATTTGGAATGGAGTCTGAATATCCCAGACAAACAATATGAATATGTAAAGCAATCCTGGGAGGGGAGAAAAAAAGGAAACCAAAGCTTTTGAGCCTGGCTCACAAATGTTTCTATTTGAAATGGTTTCTCATACACACATAAGCAGGTGCCAGAACTACCAGCTTTCATCAGGGGAGGTCCTGTGCTGTGCTGAGGTGGAGCCAAAGCATTGAAATTATTTCTACTGATGAGATTCACAATGAGATCCACAGCAGTCTTAAACCAGCTCTTGTGAGTTTCTGCTGAATTACTGGTGGATTTCTTGTTAGTGTAGCAGGAATAAATCAGGCAAAGAGCCATCTGAATCAGCTTATATGTTTAATTATTCTTCTTTTAAAATAATGTATGAGCTTGTACCAATGGCAGCTCATCAGGAGCTTCTAAATGGATGTTTGTGCAACGTGGAGGTGTTTCTCCTTTCATTGTAGGAAATGCCAAATGAATCTCCAGTATTTATTGCCTTCAGATCGTCAACAAAAAAAAATGTGCAGTATGATGACGTGCCAGACTACAAAGACAGGTTGAGTCTCTCAGAAAACTTCACGTTATCCATCAGGAATGCCAGAATCAGTGATGAGAAGAGATTTGTATGTATGCTGGTTACAGAGGATGATGTCTCCGAAGAGCCAACGTTAGTCAAAGTCTTCAGTAAGTACATCAAAGTTGTTACGACCCTGTACGTTCATCAGCATCTGACTCTGGGGTCAGAGTGGCTGGAGAGCGGCCTGGCAGAGAGGGACCGTGGGGTGCTGGTTGACAGTAAGCTGAACATGAGCTTGCATTGTGCCCAGGCAGCCAAGAGGGCCAATGGCATCCTGACCTGCATCAGGAACAGTGTGGCCAGCAGGAGCAGGGAGGTCATTGTGCCCCTGTACACTGCACTGGTTAGGCTACACCTTGAGTCCTGTGTCCAGTTCTGGGCCCTTCAGTTTAGGAAGGATGTTGACTTGCTGGAACGTGTCCAGAGAAGGGCAACAAAGTTGGGGAGGGGTTTGGAACACAAGCCCTGTGAGGAGAGGCTGAGGGAGCTGGGGTTGCTTAGCCTGGAGAAGAGGAGGCTCAGGGAGACCTTCTTGCTCTCTACAACTACCTGAAGGGAGGTTGTAGCCAGGTGGGGGTTGGTCTTTTCTCCCAGGCAACCAGCACCAGAACAAGAGGACACAGTCTCATGCTGTGCCAGGGAGGTTTAGGCTGGATGTTAGGAGGAAGTTCTATACAGAGAGAGTGATTGCCCATTGGAATGGGCTGCCTGGGGAGGTGGTGGAGTCACCATCATTGGAAGTGTTCAGGAGGAGACTTGATGGGGTGCTTGGTGCCATGGTCTAGTTATTCAGGTGGGTTGGATTGGTTGATAGGTTGGACGTGATGATCTTGAAGGTCTCTTCCAACCTGGTTTATTCTATTCTATTCTAAACTTGTGTTTAATGGAAAGATTAAAGCCAGGAAAGTTGAGTTTGCCTGAGTAAATCACTGAAGACCAGCAAATTTCTGCAGCTTTCAGAACTGTAATCTACTGGTGGCATTTACGTAACGGGGCTGCCTGCACTCGCAGTTTGTTCATGATAAGTGCTGCCTCAAAGAGAATTCTAGACTTTGATAGTGACTCACTGATGTGATGTCATTTGGCCTTGGAAATGAGAAATGTAAAATTAGCAAATTAGCACTGATTATTTTCCATTTGTTCTCTCAGCAAAGTCTTCTGTCGGAAGGAAAAGAACTTTTTGCAAGGGCTTGTAGTCACAGGACAAGAGGGAATGTGCTGGAGCTCGAGGAGGAGAGATTTAGACTGGATATTAGGAAGAAATCTGTTACAGTGGGGGTGGTGAGACACTGGAACAGGTTTCCCAGGGAGGTCGTGGATGCACCCTCCATGGAGGTGTTCAAGGCCAGGTCATTTGAGGCCTTGAGCACTCTGGTCTAGTGGAAGGTGTCCCTGCCTGCAGCAGAGGTGTGGAACTTGATGATATTTAAGGTCCCCTCCAACCCAAACTATTCAGTGATTTGTGAAAGGTTTAAAGCAGCCCTCAGCAGCTGGTGTTCAGTGATAGAAACTGTGACTGAGCAAGAGAGAGGTTGGAAAACTAATTTCTAGCATCAAAAGCTTCTGTTGTCCCCTCCTGAATTACCAGGAGGAAGATGAGGCTGCCCTTCTGTTTTAGTTCAGAGCAAAAGGTGGTGGAGTCACTGTCTTTGGAGGTGTTCAAGAAACGTCTGGACCTGGAGCTTCATGACATGGTGTAATGGTTCTTAGGTTGATAGTCCACCATAAAGTCTGTTTCCAACCAAAACAATTCTATGATTCTAAAATCTATTAGCATTTGATAAAAGCCTCAAGCTGATTTCAAAGCTGATCCTTGAACCCCACATTCAGAGCTAAGGTGCAGCCCTGCAAACCCTCATACCCCACAGTCTTGTGCACCTGACTCTCAGCTGTATCCCAGCAGTTCTGGCTGAGGCTGGTTTTTGCTGGAGCTTGCCACATCCTCATCTGTGCTGCTGGATTAACTCAGAACTCACGAGCTGAAATGGCTCATTGCACAGGTACCACCTGCTAGTCTCACTCACTGGACAACTGAAACAAGCTCTACCAGCTTTCCAGATGGATCCTGTCCTCATCTTTCTCACTTATGGCCCGAGTTTCCAAAGTAGAGCAGCCCAGCAGACGTTAGTTACTGTCCTGCTACACTGACACTTGGCTTTTGCAGGCAGTGAGCTCTTTTCCTCCATATTATGGGATCTCTGTAGAGTTGCAAAGTGCTCTGGCAAGCTCTCAAGCCAAGAGATAAGCAGTGTGCTGAAGTTGCAAACACCCCAAAGCAGGCTCTGCTGCTGCCAAGTTGAAAATGTCTTCTCGCTCCAGACACAGCTAGTAAATGTGAAATAAGTCCTTCTGGTGCATGACCTTGGTGCCTCTGTCGGGGCTGGGAGGGTTTGGCAGCTGGCCTTGCTTTGGGAACCTGCCTTGAGAGCGCAGATGGTAGCTTCTCTAACTGGAGAATTGAAATAAGTTGCCCAGGGAGGTGGTGGAGTCACCGTCCTTGGAGGTGTGTAAGAGATGTGTGGACATGGCACTTGGGGACATGGTTTAATGGCCAGGGTGGTCTTAGGTGGATGGTTGGACTCGATGATCTTGGTGGTCATTTCCAACCAAAACAATCCTATGATTCGTTGAGGTCTCCCCTCAGCCTCCTCTTCTCCAGACTAAACAACCCTAGTTCCCTCAGCTGCTCCTCACCAGACCTGTTCATCAGACTCTTCACCAGCTTTGTTGCCCTTCTCTGGACACACTCCAGCACCTCAGTGTCCTTGTATTGAAAGGCTCAAAACTGAACCAAGGATTCAAGGAGTGGCCTCACCAGTGCCCAGTACAGGGGCATGACCACTTCCCTGCTGCCATTGGCCCCACTATTGCTGATCCAGGCCAGGATGCTGGTGGCTTTCTCGGCTGCCCTGAGCACGCTGCTGGCTCACATTCGGCCAGCTGTGAACCATCCTTCCCAGGTCCTTTTCTGCTTTCCAGCCACTCTGCCCCAAACCTGGAGCATTCCATGGGGTTGTTGTGACCTAAGTGCAGGACCTGGCACTTGGCTTCATCAGCATGTAGAGATTTTGGCAAGGTAGTTTGAAGTTCACTCCAGACTTGGATTACCGACAGCCATCCATTATTCATAGGGAGCTTGATGTGGGGAACAAGGTTCTGTAAGCTGGCATAGTTAAGGATGTTTCAATCAGTTGGAGTATATACTATGTATGCTTATTTAAGCAGTATAGCTGGGGTTTAAAGGCTTTCTGTGACTATATAAACATTGATTTATTATTTTTTTTTCTATCCACTCACTCTTTTCACCTCTCCCTTTAAACTTCTGGGGAAAAGTGTCTCTTTTGAAGATAAAAATTTGCATTCTGGGCTTCAGGCCAAACTATTTTAACAGGCAAGTTAGATGGTCTCTAGAAAGTAGTCTTTTATGATGGAAACACTAATAGATCCTCCACTTTGGCAAGCTAAGAGGTCCATCTACCATAAGAAAAGTAAACAAGAAGACATACTGGCGCTGAAGAAAAAGGTTATTTGTTTTGGTTTATTTTTAAGAAAGTCATAACTAACTCAGAATCAGTTAATTACACTCATCTCTATCAGCTGAATTTCTTAAATGCAGCAGGCCCAGTTAGGGGAAAGAAGCCTTAGAAGAATCATGAGGTTAAATTTTGGTTCTTCACGGTGTGGCAGCTCAGTGTATCCAGAGTAATAGCCAAAGAAAAGCTGCTTTTCGTGGTGCTCAGATTCCTGTACTGTGGGTTCCTTCTCCAGTGTCTGCAAGGGACCTACATGAAGTCCAGGAAGGGATGTGTGGACTTGTAGTGGTAGGATGAGAGGGAACGGATTGAAGCTGGAAGAGGGGAGATTTAGATTGAATGTTAGGAAGAAATTCTTTACAGTGAGAGTGGTGAGACACTGGAACAGGTTGCCCAGGGAGGCTGTGGATGCCCCCTCCCTGGAGGTGGTCAAGGCCAGGTTGGATGAGGCATTGAGCAGCCTGGGTTGGAACCAGATGATCTTTAAGGTCCCTTCCAACCCAAACCATTCTATGAATCAATGAGTCTGTCTGTCATAGAAATCCAGTGGATCAGATGAGGTTCTCTGCTCTCGGGTGCCAATATAGATCTTGTCAGAATGCATGGGATTCACTACAGAAGGCACAGCACATTTTCAGGGGATGGGTTTTCCTAACACTATGGCAGAAATAGCTCACTTTCTCTTCTTTGAATGGCTAAGGCAATACCAGGCCAGGTTATTCTATTTAGTCTCAAAGTCTGTGTATCTTTCATCAACTTTCTGTTTTTCAAACAGCTGTTTGTGCTGCCTTCACTAGCACTTTTATCCTATTTATGTTTTAGAACAACCCTCTCAACCAGAAATCTTACATCAAGCAGACTTCTTAGAAACAGAGAAGCTACAAATGGTAAGAGCAGCATCCTCCCTCAAATTTACATGTCTGACAGCTGCCTGAAATCCTTTTACAGTCAGAGCAAGGCAGTGGAATGAGGTTCAGAGAAGGGAGTGTGTACATGGGTGCACACCTGTGGAGTCTATAACCAGGCTAAGCACAGAGCAGTTCCCTCACCGCTGCTGGTGTTAGCCTTGCCTGGTTCTGCAAAAAAGCACCAAACCTCCTTCCAAATTTTACCTGAGCTTGACTGATGGGATTTGTCCTATGCAAGAAAAACAATTGGGGTTAAGCATTTGAACTTTAGTCATGAGGTCTGTGGTGACAGGTTGGACTTGATGATCTTTGAGGTCTCTTCCAACCTTGGTGATTCTGTGAACTGTCTAGAAATGTTTAGCTAAAGTACCTGCCAAATGGTACTAAAGCCTAGTGATGAAAGCTAGTGACAAATACTCTCTGTTTTGCAGCTTGGGGAGTGTGTTTCCAGAGACAGTTATCCTGAAGGCAACGTCACATGGTACAGGAACGGGAGACTCCTGCAGCCTTTGGAAGAAGGTATGTTGCAATAATGGCCAATGTCCCTGAGTCCAGAGATCCATATGCATGAAGATCTGGGTTTGTAAGAGTTCCTCTGCTTTAGTCTAAGGTATTGGTCCTTTGAAGAAAATGACTCATTTGGAACCATGTACTGGAAGGAAGCTTCTAAGCCTTTCAGAAAAGCCAAGCCGCACCACACTGGCTGCTGCACAGCAACCCCGTGCAATGCTCCAGGCCTGGAGGAAAGTGGGTGGAAACTGCTCAGCAGAAAAGGACCTCGGGGTGTTGATTGATAGATGGCTGAACATGAGCCAGTAGTGTGCTCAGGTGGCAGAGAAGGCCAACAGCAACCTGGCCTGCAGCAGAAATAGTGTGGCCAGCAGAAGTGGGGAAGATATCATACCCCTGTAATTGGCATGGGTGAGGCTGCACCTTGAATGCTGGGTTCAGTTTTGATCCTCTTACTGCAAGAAGGACATTGAGGTGCTAGAGCATGAGCAGAGAAGGGCAACAAAGCTGGTGACAGGCCTGGAGGACAGGTTTTAGAAGGAACAGCTGAGGGACCTGGGATTGTTCAGCCTGGAGAAGAGGAAGCTGAGGGGAGACCTCATTGCTCTCTACAACTCCCTGAAAGGAGGTTGCAGTGCAGTGGGTGTTGGTCTCTTCTGCCTGTTTTCTGGTGCTAGAAGGAGAGGAAATAGCCTGAAATTATGCCAGGGGAGGTTTAGGTTGGTAATTAGGAGAAAAAAATTTCCTGCAAGAGGGGTTAGGCATTGGAACAGGCTGCCCAGGGAGGTGGTGGAGTCACTCTCTCTGGAGGTGTTCAAGAAACATGTGGATATGGCACTTTGGGACATGCTTTATCTGCCATGGTAGTCTTAGGTTGAAGGTTGGACTCGATGATCTTGGAGGTCTTTTTCCACCCACAGCAATTCTTTGATTCTATCTATCTCTCTCAGTTCCAGCTTTGAAATCACATCAGAGGGAGGAGGGCTACCTTTGTTAATGCTATTGCAAAGCTACTCTTGATCCCATGTAGCTTGTAGACACCTGTATCTAGTATACAGCTTCTTAGAAGGCGTAAACACTCTCAGCTTCACACCTGTACAGTATTGTCTTTTGGACCACGTGGATCATCATTTCTTTGCACAGATATTTATGTATACCTTCCATGGGTGTTTTCCAGGCTATTTAAGAACACCATTTGGGATTTTCCCTTCCCCTTTCAACTTGAATTTTGACATCAGACCCCGGTATTTTACCTTCCATGAAACAGACAATGCTTACAAAACCAAGCTAGAAATAGGATCATAAAAATTGGTTTTTACCAGCATTTTTGAAGCCTTCTTCCTGTCTTGCAAATGAAGCTGAGATACATATTCTACAAAAGCCCCCAGCCTGCAGTTTGCTTTCTTGGTTGGATTTGATTTGGGAGGTAGGTTTGATTTGATTGCTGTGTTAGCAGTATGTTATTGATAAAATATTGCTGGTGGAACATCAGTGGGAATACCAGAAGGAAACTATTTATACTATGTCTTGGGGCCATGTTCCTTGCAAGTTTGTTGCCTGTGGCATGTTCCTTGCACTCCCACAAACAGCCTGCTAACAAATACAGAGGAGGCAGCGAAGTGCAGGGCAAAGCTTGCAGGTTTGGTCTGTGTGACACTGAAACAGTATTTCCTTTTCAGCTGTGGTCATAGATTTGCAAAAGAGTGTGAACAGGACAACTGGACTCTTCACCATGACATCATCTCTCCAGTACATGCCAAAGAAGGAAGATGCAAATGCCAGGTTTTCTTGCATGGTGACCTATTATGGACCATCTGGCCAGAAAACAATGCAGTCTGAACCAGTTGTCTTCGATGTCCACTGTGAGTTATTAAATAGAGTTTGTTGCTCTATGAAGTGCACCTCAGGGGAGGGTGGGGGGAAAGCAAATTCAGAAAGGCTTTAGAAAATTACAGCAACACTGTTGGATGCAGCCTTGAGGAACCTGATCTAGTGGGAGGTGTCCTTGCCCATGGCACGGTGGGGGTTGGAACTAGATAATCTTTAATGGCCCTTCCAACCCAAACCATTCTATGAATCTATGAACTGCAGCTTAGCTGTTGAGATGGTTTCTTCAAACCTGATTTTTCAGCAAGGTCTGAGTACATCCTGCAATTTTTACTTCCCTTCAGGTTTACCTGTGATATCTTTCTATCACTCAATGTAAGCATTGCACTGACAAGAAGAAAGTGATAACCACAAAAAGTTGCAGTGAAAAGGGTGTCATCAGGCACAGCAGAAGTTACAGCAGTGGATGAGAATGCTGAAGATCTGAAAACACTTTTTCACTGTGTGTTTTGGTGGTTATCACTTTCCTCATGTCAGTCACCAGAATGATTCTCTGTGTCCTCTGAAATATGCAGCAAGTACACAACACAGTTGATGGGGGACTCAAATGCTTCTCATTTTTGCACAGCCAACACTGAACCCTTAATGCTGGCAGGCTACCTTGCATCCTGTACTTTCTCCACAGCTCTAATATACTGATTTGGGGGTAAAATGTATCATTTGACTATTGGTAGACATTCTAGTAGAGAATTTGTAAATGATTACTTCCAAGTAAGTAACTCTCCCAGAGAAGGGCAACAAAGCTGGTGAAAAGTCTGGAGAATAAGCCTTATGAGGATCAGCTGAAGGAACTGGGGTTGTTTAGTCTGGAGGAGAGGAAACTGAGAGGAGACCTCATTGCTGCCTACAGCTCCCTGAAAGGAGGTTGGAGTGAGGGTGGGGGTTGGTCTCTTCTCCCTAATATGAGGTGGTAGAATGAGAGGAAATGGCCTGAAATTGTGCCAGGGAAGGTTTAGGTTGGATATTAGGAAAGAACTTCTTCACTGGAAGAGTGGTCTGGCAGCAGAAGAGGCTGTCCAGGGAGGTGGTGGAGTTACCATCCCTGAAGGTGCTGAAGAAACCTGTGGTCATGGTACTCTGGGGCACGGTTTAATGGCCATGGTGGTGTTAGGTTGATAGTTAGACTCGATGATCTTGGAGGTATTTTGCAACCAAAACAACTCTATGATTCTATGGAAGGAAGCTGAGGCTGTTGTATCTGAAAGAGGGGGATGTGGCTGGTTGGAACCCCATACCCCTCCTCTTCCTGCGATGAAGAGCGAGATGCTGCGTTAGGGCTCTCCGTTACTGCGAGGCCCCAGAAAACGCCGCTCCTGTTATTGAGAAATCCCTAGCAGAAGACAGAGATGATGAATGCCTCGAGGGTCAGAAGGACTGTCGAGTGCACACTTGACTGAGCACACAAAATCAACTGTCAGGAAAAGAGTTTTTCTGCTCTGTAGATGGTTTTAGTCTTTAATAAGGTGCACAGTACTCTGCCTTAATGCAAGACTGGCGGTTTTGGTGGAGTTTTATTTATTCCTTGAAATGAAAACAGTGAGAGTTGCCAGCCCCATATTTTCTCCTTTAGTTTAGTTCCTTTTGCTTTGGGTTTGAAAAATTGTATTTAGGCTTCTACTTAGAAAGAATAGCAGCTATTAAAGTGTCCTTTGCCTTACATTTTACTTTGGTAATATCCTGGTTTTTAACTTATGGTTCAACTTCACTGAACATGACAGAAGTATGTTACATTTACAGTTCTGTTGACTACAGTAAGGGTCCTCTTATGTTCACCAAATTAATCTTTCTGAAAGCCTCCAGTGATCAGCATATAGAATAGGCTGAAAATAGTAGTTTAGTTCATCTTTCTTTCTTTTTAATGCAAGAAGGCTATTAGCTGGTGCTAATGGAAGGCGTTGAGAGCTTCAGTTGCTTTTCTAATTGCTGTGGTCCTCCAAACAGTGAACTTCAGAGAGGACAAGTTAATCCCTCATAATAAAGTCACATCATGAAACTGTTCCTACTGATCAAGGCTTCTCTTTTCTTATAAGCACATAGAATTGTGGAACGGTAGGGGTTGGAAGGGACTTCCAGAGATCAAGTCCAGCCCCCTGCCAAAGCAGGATCACCTATGGCAGGTTGCACAGAAACAGAATCAGAATCACAGAATGCCTGGTTGGAAGAGACCCCAAGGATCATCTGGTCCAACCTTTCTGCATGATAATAGACTTGAAATGAGCTGGCCCAGCACCTTGTCAAGCCCAGTCTTCAAACTGACTGATGTAGGGGAGCCCACTGCTTCTCTTGGGAGATGATTCCAGTGTCTAACTGTTCTCATGGGGAAACATTTTCTCCTGGAGTCCAATGGGAATCTGACCAGCAGTAACCTGTCCCCATTACCCCTTGTCTATTCCATATGACTCCTGGTACAAAGGGAGTCTCCAACCTCATGGTAGCTGCCCTGGAAGGTGTCCGGGTGGCTCTTGAAAGTCTCTAGAGAAGGAGACTCCACGTGACATGGTTGTAATGATTGCTGTTTCAGTTACAGGTATTTTGGTGAAGCAAAAAGAATAGCATATGGCTCCTTTGCACTTGATTCACTGACAAAAGGACAGGAAGCCTGATTACCTTCAGCTCTTTTCTGAAGAGATCTGTACATGATAATGCCTTCACCTGCTTGATAAAGTCACATACTCCTTGGCCATGAATATTGTATAGGTAGTGTCACTCTGTGGTTGGGGTTTTTTTGCAGAAGCTATTAAATGTGTCCATTATTTTCACAGATCCAACAGAGAAGGTGACTATTGAAGTGCTGCCACAAAGCAGCACCATTAAAGAAGGCGATAACATCACTCTGAAGTGCTCAGGAAACGGCAACCCTCCTCCGCAGGAGTTCTTGTTTTACATTCCTGTAAGTCTTGCCTCGCTGTCACTGCCTGGTGAAATATTCTGTGTCATCCCTTCCTACAGACATTGCTCCATGTCAGTGTCTACGTGAGTTTGTAACAAATGAAGGCAGGAATTCAGTGTGACTAAAAGGGAGGATAGACATCAGCCATTACATCAGACTCTGAGGACACCTCACCTGAGCTAGCCATATAACTTCTACTTACCCCCACCCCACCCGAAGGTTTGTGAGGTTTGGACCTGCTAAAATTTGCTGGGCATCATTTGGCATTGCCAGGTATTTTGGTAAGAAGCAGGTTGGACTGAAGCAGTTTATCATCCTGAATTAAAAATCCTTTGCATCTGTTGCCATAACACACAAAAATAGGTTGGATGCTGGGAAAACATCTCTTCACAGAGAGCATTACCAAGCACTGGAGCAGGCTGCCCAGGGAAGTGGTCGAGTCACTATCCCTAGAGGTCTCTCAAAGGCTCATGGATGTGGTGCTGTGGTGCTGAGGGCCATGGTTTAGTGTTGGTGGCTTAGCAGTGGAGTGGAATGGAATAGGAATGGAATGGAATGGAATGGAATGGAATGGAATGGAATGGAATGGAATGGAATGGAATGGAATGGAATGGAATGGAAATGGAATGGGAATAGAATGGAATAGGAATGGGAATAAGAATAGAATAGAATAGAATAGAATAGAATAGAATAGAATAGAATAGAATAGAATGGAATAGGAAGAGAATAGAATAGGAATAGGAAGAGAATAGAACAGGAATAGGAAGAGAATACAATAGGAATAGGAATGGAATAGGAAGAGAATACAATAGGAATAGAATAGAATAGGAATAGAATAGAAATAGAATAGAATTAACCAGGTTGGGAAAGACCTTCGAGATCATCGTGTCCAATCCATCATCCAACACCATCTAATCAACTAAACCATGGCACCAAGCACCCCATCCAGTATCTTCCTAAACACCTCCAGGGATGGTGACTCCACCACCTCCCTGGGCAGCACATTCCAATGGCCAATCTCTCTCTGTATGAAGAATTTCTTCCTAACATCCAGTCTGAACCTTCCCTGGTGCAACTTGAGACTGTGTCCTCTTGTTCTGGTGCTGGTTGCATGGGAGAAGAGACCAGCCCCCAGGTGTCTACAACCTCCCTTCAGGTAGTTGTAGAGAGCAATAAGGTCTCCCTGAGCCTCCTCTTCTCCAGGCTAAGCAGCCCCAGCTCCCTCAGCCTCTCCTCACAGGGCTGTGCTCCAAACCCCTCTCCAGCTTTGTTGCCCTTCTCTGGACACGTTCCAGAAAGTCAACATCTTTCCTAAACTGAGGAGCCCACAACTGGTGGGATGGTGAGCTCTATGGAAGTGATTGGACTTGATGATGTCACAGGTGCCTCACCAGGGCAGAGTAGAGAGGGAGGAAGCCCTCCCTTGACTTGTTGGATACCATTTCCTTGGTGCACCTCAGAATAGCATTGGCCCTCTTGACCACAAGGGCACATTGCTGTCCCTTTGCTTCATGATTTTTCCTATTCAGTTCAGTATATCCATTTCAGGTACAGACTTAGGAAGTTTGGTTTGCTGTTGTGATTTTTTTTTTTTTTGCAGCACACTTCCTCAGAGACTGTTCCAGTCTTTTGGGTTTTCCCACCTTCTCCTTTCTGCTCAACTTTCCAACTTCGTATTTTCATATCCCCTTAAAATAAGTTGGTCATTCAATTAAAAGAGGAAGCTGTTAGCTATAGGTGCTTTTTAAAACTCTAGTGCCATGCAGGAGATAAACCTTGGTGTTATTAATAGCTGGCATGGCACTTTGGGGACATGGTTTAATGGCCATGGTGGTGTTAGTTTGACAGTTGGACTCGATGGTCTTAGAGGTCTTTTCTAACCAAAACCAATTCTATGACTCTGTGCTGCCTCTCTGCAGATTTTGGAGTATTTTACCATCCTCACAATAAAAAGAATTGTGAATCATTGGACCAGATGATCCCCTTCCAGCCTGGCATTCTGTGAATTAGTGTTCTTAGGAGGCCCATCTATGATAAATATGTTTGTTTCCCACCCACAGGGAGAAACAGAAGGTATAAGGAGCTCAGATACTTACACGATGACAGATGTGAGACGAAATGCAACAGGAGAATACAAGTGCTCTCTGATTGACAAAAGCATGATGGACTCAACCACCATCACTGTACACTGTAAGTCACTGTATTTTGGAGGACAGAAGCCTACCTTGGATCTTCTGGGATGATCTCTCCCTGCTTGACTTTGGTAGATCAGTCCAGTTAACCTACAGGATAACTGAGTGATGAAGTTGGTTTGGTGTCAGGTCATTTTTATGCTTTCTAATGGACTTCTGTTTGACAAGCTTACTTTTCCCACTTGATTGGCTTAGACACAGATTCATTTTCTGTAACCTTTGTGTAGTATATGATACTATGAGAGTAGGTTGAGACTGGATATTAGGATGAAATCCTTTACAGCAAGGGTGGTGAGACACTGGAACAGGTTGCCTAGGGAGATTGTGGATGCCCCCTCCCTGGAGGTGTTCAACACTCGGCTGGACAGAGTCACAGCCAGCCTGGTCTAGTGGGAGGTGTCCTTGCCAACAGCAGGGAGGGTGGAACTAGATAGCTTCAAAGCCCCTTTGAACTCAAACCATTCTGTGTATTTATGAACATTTTTGCACTGTCATAGACAGTGAAAGTTCCTGTACTTTGCTTCACTTAAGTGAAGAGATACAGGGCAAATGATTCTGGCTGTGGCTGTGCTTCAGAATGTACTCAAAGACACAAGCTGGTCCACAGTGGTGTCGCTCAAGGTCGTTCCTCATAGTTAAATTCACATTAGTCTGCTGTCCTTTCATCTTACCTCTGTGAGGTCAATGTGTGAGGAGTCTAGAGAAGAAATTGAGGAATTCATTCTGTTCACATCAAGAGGGTTGGGTTTTTTTCACTTCTCTGAGAATGAGGAGAGCTACACAGCTCAGTGAAGTTTCTTTAGCTGGATCCTAGAGTATTTACTCATGCTTTATCAGAAGCACTTTAAAAGCGGCCATTGAACTGCTTCAAGCATTGAAGCAATGGTTGCTTTTCAGTGGCTGCTTTTCATCTCTTTATGTGAGAAAACGAGCAGAAACTCATTCAAACTTTGCTGTAGCGTCACAGGCTGTGAGCTGAGGCTCGGGCCAGTGCTACTAAGTTTGCTCTAAAGCTATTGATGGGCTGTAGCCTTCCCAGTAGCATAAACACCCCTAATGGTTTTACAAGTTTGGAGGGACAAAGAATGGATAAAGAATTTTAAACGCTTCCACAGCAGTTGTACTTCACATAAAAAGAAACTTCATGTTTGTGGGCTTGGTTTTGGTGCTTGTTTTTCTTATGGAAGAGCTACAATGCATGCACAACGTACCTGTACAGGAATAATTACACCACTTCATTTAATGAATATTTGGTGTTTAATAAGGTCATCTGCTCTCTTCCTTCTTGCCCTTTCTCTTTGCCAAGAGTCAGGCTATGTAAGAGCTGAAGAGAGCTCAGTGCTATGCCACTAGCTGCCCCATCTCAAAGATGCTTTGCTGTGGTGTAACTGAACCTTTTATTTTATTCCAAGTGGATTACCTGTCTACTTGTGCTTCCATAAATAGTTCCTTTAAAGAATGGCTTCCTCACCTCCAAGTTATTTATAACAATCCACTTTTCCCTTCTCTGTATGTCAGAAGAGCTTTACTATATGAGAGAAACATAGATTTTCTTGACAGAAATCTTTCCAGTGTTGGCAGCTCCTCAGAGCTCACAGGTATGCTGGTACCCTACTGCTTTACTTCGCTTAGGGTTCATTTGGGTTTGTTTGGCTCTTTTCAAACACTTCTACCTGCAACAAAGCCTTTGTTTAAGTGAGATGCAGTGGCCTGGGGTGGTTCAGTTATTCCTGAATGCCTAGACCATGCCTCTGTCTTTAAGCTCCTGGGGTGGCTTGCCTTATGCTGATCTAAAGCATTTCTGCAGCATGTTTTCTTGTCAGTTCTCCTTTTATAGCTGTTTCAGACTCTTAGAAGTTTTATAACACTCTCCTTCAATTGCTTACTTTGTATTAAGTTCCCAGCAAAATTCAGTAATTTTTAGTGCTTTCCCCTTCTCATGTTCTCATATGATTTTTGGTGTTAGATCTTCAGATTATTTTTTATGCCTCCATGATGGTTTTTTGTCTTTCAAGTAATACCTATTAATGCCTATCAAGTCCTACTTTTCCTTCCTCTTTTGCTTTACTACTTACTTTTCCATACATGGGTGAAATTCCTGCCTATGCTGTTGCACTGGAAAAGCCTTAATTCTGAGCCTGGCCTTTTGAGTTCCTCACGTCCAATCTTGGTACTTCAGAGTGTCATTTTCACTTAGAGCAAAAACAACCCAGAGAAACATCCCCAATACCAAACCAGAGCATCCCAAAACCAACCCCCCTCCAGCCCTGCAACCAAACCAGAAACCCCGGAACCGAATCCCTCCAACCAAACCAAACCCCAGCCAAACCAGAAACACAACCAACCACCCCAAAACCAAACCAAAGACCCCAAAAGCAAGACCCCAGCCAACCCAAAACCCCAGTTTGTTTGTCCCAGTCTTCCCCACATCAATTCCATACCTCTCTCACATGATGTGGTAATACATGCAGAAAGCACCCTTTGTCTCTTCCCCGTGCTACTTGGTATGCAAAGGCAGCACTGAAATCAATGCAAGACTTCAAGTGAGAGCACATTAAGAGCTAGCAAGCATCGAAAAGGGTGCCTGATGAGAAGTTTGTTTGTGAAAGAACATTTCAAAGCCACACTGGCAATGCAGGGAAAATTTCTTGCAACAAAGGTTTTCATGCCATGGCAAGGAAAATGAATTTTGAGACTTTTTCCGTATGCAACTTTTATCCTCATCCATCCATACCAGGAACAGGTTATTTACTAATGGAGCATGTAAATTGAGAGGTAAAAAGTACCTACATCACATTTCTTTGTGGACCCTCCAGATAATTATTAATCCAAATCAAATAGCTGCATGTAGGGTTCCTAGAGGAGATTCTTTTTTAAACAGTAGCTTAATGCTGTACTTGCCTCATAAATTATCTTACAAATGAGGCTTGGAGCAACCTGGTCTCGTGTGAGGTGTCCCTGCTCATGGCAAGGGGGTTGGAGCTAGATGATCTTTGTGGTGCCTTCCAAGTCAAGGCATTCTGTGATTCTATGAAATGCTGCTCTAGCTATGCAGTTTGTTCTGACAGTTTACATTTTCCTGAACCCCAATGGAAGAGGGATTGTAGTCTTAGATACACCCCAAATATGGGAGAGGGAGACATCAGGCCTGCTCCTGTGGAGGAAAATTGGGCTGAAGAACTGCTCTGGGCTCTGTCTTGCTTGAGATAAACACCAAAAATTCAGTGAGTTCCTGTAAGAGGAATCCCTTCTCTATAGTCTGTGGTGATCTCTTAGGTTTGAGGTGTTATCTTGCTTCTAATAACAAAAGGTTTAAGTAGATGTGTGGAAGGAAAGTCACCTTGAAGAGGGAAAAAAAGATTAACTTTGTTTGTTTGTTTGTTTGTTTTAAACAGCCTTCTTCCTTAGTAGTATGTGCTCAGATGCTCACTGTCTAAATGTTGTCATATTATTATTAACAGCAACAACAATAATTTGCTTTTCTTGTGGAAGCAATGATAAGTCTCTAGAATCGTGTTGGTTTGGTTGCACTTACTAGCTTGAGGAGAAAGGAGGAGAAATCCCCATAAGAACACAGAAGCACAATGCCATTTTCTCTGCCTGGCAAGATCTGTGCTTTGCTCATGCACAGATGAAAGTACAGCTCTTGTGACCTCTTGGACAAGGCATTAGACTCATAACAGAGATAATAATGCAGACTCATAGTACAGGATAGACCCCCAGTTGTTCCCTCTAGTTCTGCCTTTTAATTACAGTAGTGTTCCCAGGGCAACCACTGAATGAAGCCAGTAGCTAAGTTCACTGTTTGTCTTTGGGTGTTTTTTTTAAAGAAACTGTTTCCCCTTTCCTCTACCAACTGTGATTTTGCCTCAAGCCTTTTTTCCTTTTTTTCCAAACTGTGCTTAAAAGCCAGAAGGATGCTTTTCAGTCCTTTTCCAGCGAGGACTATATTCATGATGAAATCATGTGTGCTTGCCATTTGCGAGCGTGTGCGGCTCTGCATCTGTGATAGTCCTTCAACCAGGCAATTTGGCTCCAAGCAAGGCACTGTGAGGGGAAACAAAAGCAGTTTAGCTTGGCAAACTCTGCTTTTCTTGCTGTGTAGGTTTTGGGGGGGTGTGGGGGGTGTTGTTTGTTTGGATTTTGTGTGTGTGTTTGTTTGGGGTTTTTTTAAGTAAGAAATCACCAGACCACCAAATCCATATACCAAGAAAAATCTAGAGCAGTGTTTCCTGATCTTTCTGTAAGTGGTTCTCACCAACTGCAGTTTCCCTGCAGCCAAAACAGGGCAGGCAATGCTTGAACACTGACTTACACAAAAATGGCTTTTGACATTACAGACAATAAAGCAATATATCAAAGGGCCTCAGAACCCTGTGATTCAGACTCTTCATGCCTTCAGTATCATGTCTCATGCACTCTGTGTTACCCATCCTCAAACCCTCTAGGGGAAAATCAACTTGTTTCCTCAGATTTGAGAAAGTTACCCCTTGTCCTCCTCTCCTCCATTCTTACTTAGGGAGATCTTATTGCACTCTACAACTACCAGAAGGGAGGTTGTAGCCAGGTGGGGTTGGTCTCTTCTCCCCTCAACCAGCACCAGAACAAGAGGACACAGTCTCAGGCTGTGCCAGGGGAGGTTTAGGCTGGATGTTAGGAAGAAGTTCTTCATAGAAAGAGAGATTGGCCATTGGAATGTGCTGCCCAGGGAGGTGGTGGAGTCACCATCACTGGAGGTGTTTAGGAAGAGAGTGGATGAGGCACTTGGTGCCATGGTTTAGTTGATTAGATGGTGTTGGGTGATAGGTTGGACTCAATGATCTCAAAGGCCTTTTCCAACCTGGTTAATCCTATTCCTATTCCTTATCCTATCCTATCCTATCCTATCCTATCCTATCCTATCCTATCCTATCCTTTCTATTCTATTCTATTCTATTCTATTCTATTCTATTCTATTCTATTCTATTCTATTCTATTCTATTCTATTCCCCATCTGCATGGCATCTCCTCTGAAGACAGCTTTCTACCTAGCCCATAGCAGCCTGCGCTTCCCCTTTCAAGCTGCACAGATTGCTGTGTGAACCACTCCTCCATCTCCTCCTTTCTCCTCTATTATTCTTTCAGCAGTGAAAGGTGAAATCCAATGTAGCCACTTGTCTAGTGATTACTGTGGTTTTGCATTTCCATTTAGGTGATAATTACAGCAAAACCACGGAATATTCTGCAGTGCCTATTTTAGGGTAATTCTCTCTTCTCCCTTAACTTGCGAAATTGACTTAGGTTTTGTTGAAGACATGAAATCTTGGATTTAATGAGTGTAATTAGGCACATTGTCTTTCCTTGGTAAGCCTTCGAAATAGGCCAGGATTAACTTTTGACAAGTGTTGTTTCCGTGCAGATTTGGATTTGCAGCTTACCCCTAGCGGCGAAGTCACCAAACAGATTGGCGAGGCCCTGCCCGTGTCGTGCACCATTTCTTCGAGCAGAAATGCAACTGTGTTTTGGATAAAGGTCAGCAATTTGTCTGCTTCACACTTCATCTGAGTGCTCACCTCTCCTTATTGCTGCTGCTGCTTCAGTGTTCTGGAAGGAGGAAAGGAAAGGGGGAAGGCAAGGGGGAAAAAGGAGTTCATTGGACTTTTTAAGGAACTTTGTTTAAAATGAGTCTTACAGAGGGGGATAAAATGAGAGCTACTGACTTCAGGCTGCTGACTGGAAATCATTTGCAGGGAAGCAGTGCCAGAAGTGTAACTTTCTGAAATAATCTCTACAAAACACTTGGAGAATTGGGTCCCTCTGAGAAGGAAAGCCTATTTGGAGGAATTTGGATCCATTAATTGTTTTCCAAGGCAAGCTTAGTCTTGGTTCCAATAAGCATAATAGTGGCAAAGTGGATTGGGAGATCAAGTATTAGCAAATGGCAGTTAGTGGCTGGTGGGGGAAAAAAGGTAGCTGTCATAGATGGTGGGTTTAAATCAAGCCTGCACTACTGGAAACTAAAAATAATGATGCTTGATGTTTTTTTAGTAGCATGTGTTGATCTGCTAAGCATGGCCTAGAGGAGAGTTGCCTGTGTATCGAACAATTTGCATCACTAGTGGGTTTGGCTAGCCTAGTAATAGACTAGCCTAGTAGTGGACTAGCCTAAAAAAAGCTCAGAAATAATTCTTCACACCATCTATGTCCTGTTCAAAGAGAAGGGAGGTGGCTTTTCTAGATCTCCAGTAGTTTCCACTTCTCCTGCTGTTATGTTGCTGCCAGCCATTCAAAAGTAGATATTAACGGGGGAGCTCTCTAAAAAATAAGACTCTAATCTACCAAAGCCTGTGAAAAATTCTGTAGTCACATTTCTAATTTAGAGGTTAATGTGTTCTGAATTAGAATTCACAGAGATTAACTCCTTCCTTTATCAGGACAATACCAGAATGCAAACAAGTCCATCATTTTCAAGTCTTCAGTATCAGGATGCTGGAAACTACATCTGTGAAACTACTCTGCAGGAAGTGGAAGGGTTAAAGAAAAGAAAGACACTTAAACTCATTGTGGAAGGTAAGGGAGCAGATAGCTGTTATTGTTATTAATCAGGTGTGTGTGTGTGTTTGTTTGTTCAAAGTGGATAACTGCAGTGTTTTCTCCTTGTAGGAAAACCTCAAATCAAAATGACAAAGAAAACCAACACAAATAAAATGTCTAAAACAATTGTCTGCCACGTGGAGGGTTTCCCCAAACCTGCAGTGCAGTGGACAGTTACTGGTAGCGGAAGCATCATCAATAAAGCAAGTATCTTCTCTTACTACTTTATTCATCACCAGGTAGTGCCTTCCTTAAAATCAGGGGATATTTTCTAGGTAGCAAGATTGAAGAAAATAAGTCTATTTCATTTATCTAAGAGAAAGTGGAGTGGAAGCTGTAGCTACAGTGGTACTCACAGGGATGATTTCTGATGATAAAGATGATTTCTGAACAGAGCAGGTGGAGGCATGGAAGATCCAAGGGCTGCAAGCCAAATCTGGAAGGAAAAACAGAAGGTTGTAGATGAAATAGTAATTTTCTTTCTTTTACTTAAGGTATTTAGTCATTTTATCTGGGTAATGTGGTGTTGCCCTTCCATTTGATGAATGACAGAACTACAGAACTTCCATTAGAAAGCAAATGGGTGCTTGATGTAGGCATTAACTGGGGGAGATGTAATGAAATCTGGCAAGTAACAGTCAGAAAATAGAGTCAGTGTGGTTCCTGATGGGCTTTTGCAGTTTTTATCTTGGCTTTTGTAGTTTTTGTGTGGCTACACCTGCTGCTTCTCCCTGGAAATAGAAGTATAATGCTGTTATCCTGGGGAGGAAACAGGGACTAGCCATATACAGCAGGAAAAAATCCTGAAAAGTAAGCAAATTGAAGTGTTTTCATGTTGATTGATTACCGCATCGCACGCAAAGCACTAACATACTTTGCCTTAGCAGGGTTAAAAAATGAGACATCTAGACAAGTAGTGAAAGACTGGAAGTACAATCTGATTTTCCATAGGTATTATGTCTAGCTGTCCAAATCTGTCCATTTACTTGAGGCCATAGGGCAGGAATTGTCTTGGAGTCATATAAATGATTGAAAATCATTTTCTCTGGATATTGTATTAATCAGTGAATTATGTACAGCAGATTTAAGGAGCAACTTCACATCACACTCACAGTACAGATACTACTTGGGGTGTTTGGCAGGTACTAGTAAATACTTGCAGCTTGAAAAAGAATGCTTGGTGCAGGAACAATTTGGACAGCTAGTAAGTGGGAAGCTCAACAGTGATTATTTTCCTCAAAAGATGGACAGAAATGAGACTTGAGGAGTTTGGGTTTGGGTTTGTAAGAGGTTTTGTCACTTGGAATGTGTTTTAATAGTGGAAAACAAACAAACAAACAAAGAGAAAACCCAAACAACACACACACAAAACCCCAAAACAGCAACAAAAAACCAGCAGCAAATACACTGTGGTTAACTCTCCCAAAAATGCATCTTCATCAGTGGTCTTACAGCACAGACAATACAAAATGTAGCTGCAGCTGGATATCTTGGCCAATACTGCAAACACTCACATTACCATTTGATATAATACTGCATTCTTTCTACTGTTGTTGGTTGGAAAACTGAAATCCTGGTTGAAAGGTACTTCCCTTTGAATCTTTTCAGTGTGTAATCCAGGTGATGCATCTGGTTCTCTTTGCCTTTTTGGTGTGGGTTTTTTTTTTCCCCCAAGGATGCTGATCTTCATCTTTGTACCTTTTCAGACAGAGGAGACCAAATATGTTAATGGAAGATTTTCCAGTAAAATTGTCATTGCTCCTGAGGAAAACGTGACTTTAACTTGCATTGCAGAAAACGAGCTAGAAAGGACTGTGACCTCCCTGAATGTCTCTGCTAGTGAGTGCTTGCTAAAGACTTGTTTCCTTAAAGTCATAGTTTCACATAAAGGCCCCATGCTTCACACTCGCATGATGTTGATAGTAGTGTTGATGATAAGATACTGAACCTTTTTATCTTGAGTCAAACAATTGTAAAACCACTTTGATCAGTAGTACCCTGATAGCTTGTTGGACTCAGTCCTCATGGCTTCCTTGGCTTGTTATCTCATGTAAGCAATGAATTACCACGTATCAGTGCACCAAGGGCTGGCTACCAGGAGGATGGAGACTCTCCTTTTTACAAGGAGCCCCATGGAGAGTACAAAGGGTAATGGGGACAAGTTACTCCTGGGGAGATTCCGCTTGGACTCCAGAAGAAAGTGTTTCACTGTGAGAACAGTTAGACACTGGAATCATTTCCCAAGGGAAGCAATGGATTCCCTACATTGGTCAGTTTGAAGACTCATCTTGGCAGGGTGCTGGGCCAGCTCATTCCAACTCTACTGTTACCTAGACAGGTTGGACTACATGATCCTTAAGGTCCCTTCCAACCTGGCATTCTGTGATTACTTACAAAAATAAGTAATATTATGAAGTATTACAACATGATAGTACAAAAATGTTGCACAATGATACAGTATTACAAGACAGAAGTCTTTATCCATCACTAAATTAAGCTGAGCTTTTAGTCTCCAGACTCCACTTTGTTTTTACTGGTAGGACTTGTCTCTTAAGACATCAGCCATACTGGACTGTATTCAAATGTCACTCTTCAGTGATGAAAGGTGCTAAGAAGCCACAATTTGTGGAAGGGCAGCACAGAAATACTCCTAAATAGAGTATTAGAGGGTTTTGAATAAGATTCCTCAATTGCATATGTTATAATTAGAAAGGAAGGGCCTCTGCTTAAAGATAATCACCATCCTGGGAGGTGTTGAAGACACTCTGGGACACGGTTTAATGGCCATGGTGGTGTTAGGTTGGACTCGATGATCTTAGAGGTCTTTTCTAACCTAAATGATTCAGTGATTCCCTACGATTAATTACCTTGTTGCTTGGCAAACACTGCCTGAAGGGCCTGTGTTTCTGGCATTGCTGTAAATAGGCAATTAAAGGTGATCTTCAGGTCTAACACATTCCGTCTCTAAATTAATTTTAACATTTTTCCTTTCAGTAAGCATTCCAGAGTACGATGAACCAGAGGATAGAAGCGGTACGTACAGTTCTCTCTCTCCACAACCCTTTCCATTGATTGCCTCAGTTCAAGACCTATCTAGTGCCAGTGAAAAACTTCCACTCTCCCTCAGAGCTGGTCTTGATTTGACATAATCTGGTGCCATGATTGACTGAGAGTGGGACTTCTTTTAAACTGTAAGACGTGTTTCTAAGAGCAAGACTTCAAGGCAACGAGACCTACTGTACTAAATTGTTACTTTCTGACCCTGTTCTCTTGTTTCTGATGGAAGTTCTCTAGAAGTGATGTAACGCTTCCCTTTGCTATAGCTCACCTCATTAACTTCTCTTCTTTGCTTCAGATGACAACAGTGAAAAGGTTAATGACCAGGCAAAGCTAATAGTGGGGATTGTAGTCGGTCTTCTGCTGGTGGCTCTGGTTGCAGGTGTCGTCTACTGGCTCTACGTGAAGAAATCAAAGTAAGAATTTGTGGCAAACTTGATACAAAAGTGAACAACAAAGGGCTATTGTTATGCAGAAATGCAAGTTTACCTCTTCCCTTCCTGCAGCAGTGCAGTAGTCTCAGTGTGGATAAGTTGTTAAAGTCGATGCATTTAATAGGGAAAGGAACTGTCGTCCCTCTGATCAGCTCGTCCTAACAGGGCTCGCCTCCTGGAGGTGGGGTTCCAAGACTTTCCTTAGAGCATCACAAAATTTGGTTCCCTGAAGGGCCAATTTTCTGCTTCATTTTGCATTGAAGTGTAGTACCTGCCACTTAAGGGTGGGGTGTTACCACCGCGTGGTTTTCCTGGTCCTAGCTTCATTTAGAAGCTGGGTCGCTTGCTTGCCTTAAAAATGGAGTAAGTTACAGGTTAGTCTAAACCATCTCAGGGAGAAGAGAGATCCTCAGTTCATTTGTTCATAGAGACTTTGAGATCTCTGCAGTGAATTGGTAAAGATAGAGCTTGTGTTGCTGAAAATCTACAAGTTACCATCTAAATCGGTGTTTCAGCCACCCTAGGCGCAGAACAGGATTTTCCACTGAGACCTGTTTGCTTTAAAAAGTTCTTTCTTACTACACTTTAGAAAGTCAGCTGGATTATGATCATCATCCAGCAGTACATGAGAGTAATCCCTGCCTCTCCATCCTCTTAAGGATGGCCATGACTCCGTGCCATTTGGCCTTAGCCCGTACACTTGTTTCCAGGGAGAGCTGAGAGCAGGCTTGCCCTCTGAAGGGTTCCTTGCAGCTGCTTCTTAACAGGAAAGATGAAGGTAGCTAGTTTGTGACATGCACAAATCAGTACAGGTATAGAAGCAAATCTCAGAATTCAGTTGTTCTTTTTATGACCTTTTATTGAAATGAAGTGAAATCTAAAATACACCAGTGGGAGTTTACTCTGAACAGAGGTGTTGTCATCGAGGTGAAAGTACGGGATGGAATTCTCCCTCTGCTTCAAAATAATATTAGGGGGTTTGGGGGGATAATAAATCAGGATTTTGCTCCAGCCAGCCATAATTAAGCAAGTTTTGGAAGTCTCTCAAATCAAGAACTGTCATAAATCAGCCAAGCAGAGGACCACATTCAGATACCAGACAGGATAAAAACCATAAGGCTTTTGCAAAGCTTGTGCTTATATTTTTTTTTTTTGGCAGAAACTAAAAAGTAATAATAGTGTTGAGTTCCCACACTTCTAGTGTCAGAATTATCTGGAGTCATTTTCTTTAGTGTTTCCTTTTTTTAATGTGAGAATGAGGAATTCTGAAGCTGTGGTTCACCGCTTCGGAGTGGTTTTGGAAGGAATGGTTTGGGTGCCGTTAGGTGGAGAGGGTTAACAAGAATCACCAAATGCAGCATGTCCTATGCTGAGACTTTATGATTTAAGGCAATTTCTTCATCTTCAGCATAGTTCATAGCCTATTTTAAGTAGACAACACTTCTTTTCCTCATGCCCAACCACTCTTCTACAAGCCTAGGGTAAAAATTTGAGCCAGAATTGATAGGTTCACTGGGAACAAAATAACAATCCCCTTAAGTCACTGGATTTGACACATGGTTGCTGGCCTCTTAATTGATGCATCATCACTGACAGTCTCCTGTTCTCTGCCTGTGTTTCAGTTGATCTGTTATCCTCCCTTTCTGCACACCTTACTTGCAAGAGCAAGCAGAGTGTCAGTACCCATCCTGACAAAATCTTTGTTATGAATTACAGCCTAGAAATTAAATTAGACTTTGCAAAAAGAAGCACCTTACACCTTTAGACACAACCCCTCCATCTCCATCCAGACCAACAGTTGGTAATTTAACTCTTTTTTAACCCACCCTTGACCAGTAACTCACCTAATCTCTATTCCCAAAGTGTCACCAAAGGGGAGTGTGAGAAGGCAGCAGCACAGAACTTTCCAAGTCTGCCGAGGCAAGAAAACCATTCCTTTTTGTTTTCATTATTGGTGTTGTGGTTTGTATAATCTTCTCTTGTCTTGTCATCCACACTGAGTGGGAGCTGTCCTTGTAGCCTTGGAATCTGTTCACAACCAATCACTATTTAAACAGTTATTCACTGCCTCAGCACCACTGGCTGCAAAAGCTGATTGTTGCTACCTATTTTTTTCCCACTGAATCAGGAATTCATCTGGATTCCAAACCCTGCAAACAGCCCATTCTTGGATAAAGAGTTGAGGCTGCCCCTAGCCCAGCATGCCATGTTTCTCCTTCACCTGAGCAGAAGGCCAAAGACTTGTTTCCTGCAGGTTTCTCCATTCCTACAGCTTTCTCCATTCCCAGTCTGCAGTGAGCAGAATATGAAGTTAGCACTTCAGAATCTTCCTAAATTTTTTCCTGTCAGACCTCTATGGAGTGGTTCCAGGACACCCCTCTTGAGTAAAACCTTCACAAATGAGAGTTTCAGCTTGCCAGAAAGTCAATTAAATTTTCACCATGTTTTTAACCTCATTTCACCATCACCAAAATGTCACCATCTTAAAACCTTAGAAAGAAAACAATGCACCCAGCATCCTGTGTCCCTCTTCCCTAAGCATGGAAGTTGTGCATGCAGATTGGCTCTTTGGCCCATTTTTGCTTCCATTTTTGCTCCTTAGTTTTGGAAGTGCACAAATCACAGAATCACCCAAGGCTGGAAGATCATACATCACATTAAGCTAGATGAAGGTTAAAGTGAGTTAAAATTCAGTGAAGGAAAACTCAGCTAGGCAAACTGAAGCACAGCAGCAGTCTTAAGATTGTTCATACTCAGAGCACACCAAGCTCTTGAAATTCATCTTAGGTCACAGCAATCAAGGCTCTTATTAGTGTCTCTGAAACTGAGCACTTAGATCACAACAATTCTGCTTTTTCTGGTACTATATAGGAAATAAAGACATGAATCCAAACGTGGCAGGTCAAGTGCATAGGAAAATTGCTGCATGTTTGGAACAAGATGCAGCATTTCTATTGTTTATCCTGGAGTTCCCTTCCAGAGAAAAGACATCTCTGCAACTGTCTAGTTCACAGCACAAATCTCCTATAAAAGTGACAGAAATTGGAAAGCAGTCACTCACTGCTGGATGGCTGGAATGTCTTTCTAATGTTTGCCTTTCTTCCTACTGATTGGCATGTGAGAATAATTGGCTTAAGTGGAAAGCAAGATTGGAGTAAACAGAGGTGCCACATCCATGGAATGGTTTGGGTTGGAAGGGACCCTAAAGATCCTCTAATTCCAAGCCCCCTGCCACAGGCAGGGACACCTCCCACTAGAGCAGGTTGCTCAAGACCTCATCCAACCTGGCCTTGAACAGCTCCAGAGAGGGGTATCCTCAGCCTCCCTGGGCAACCTCTTCCAGTGTCTCACCACCCTCCCTGTAAAGAATTCCTAACATCCCATCTAAATCTCCCTGCTTCAATCTTGAATATTTAATATTCAGTCATTAATATTTAACACTCAATATTTACTCTCCAGCAAGCAGAGCAATTGAGATGGAAAATGGTCTTTATATTAAAAACAATACTATGACGATTAAACAAAATCCATGAAAACAACAGCACCTTGGCAGAGAAATACACTCCAGAGAAGATGAAAATCCTTACTTTGTTTCTTCTTGCAGAGTTTGATGAGGATTCCCTGAGGATAATTATTTTCCTGAAAGGCAAGCATAGGTAAATGTAAAATAGGAGGCATAATTTGAGCAAGAGTTTGGAGTGATCCATGATTTACAAATTCATTCAAAAGTTAAAAACAAAATATGATAAAATAGCATAAAGAGGTTGACAAGCAACACCATGCTCCACAAGAATGGTTTAGGTTGGAAGGGACCTTAAAGATCAGCTGGTTCCAACCCCACCGCCACAGGCAGAGACACCTTCCACTAGATCACAGAATCACCAAGGTTGGAAGAGACCTCAAAGCTCATCAAGTCCAACCTGTCACCACAGACCTCATGACTAAACCATGGCACCGAGCGCCACGTCCAATCCCCTCTTGAACACCTCCAGGGATGCTGACTCCACCACCTTCCTGGGCAGCACATTCCATTGGCTAACAACTCTCTCAGGGAAGAACTTTCTCCTCAACTCCAGCCTAAACTTCCCCTGGTGCAGCTTTGAGCCTGGCCTTGAACACCTCCAGGGAGGGGACATCCATACAACCAGCTTCTCACTCTTTAGGGCAGTATGTTCAGAGCAGGCTAAGCTGTGGACTTCATGTGGCCGTGTGTGATATGGCCTGAGCAGAGGGGCAAACCCTTTAGGCATATTTCTGTCATACTGCCCAGCTGGTCTGATGTCCTCAAAAGTCACTTTTTAGTTGCAAATGGAGCAAGTTTACAGGAGTTAATGTACAAAGAAAAAAGTAAGGAGCTCTTGTTGGATGTTCAGCTGGCGAAGGACCATTTGTCCTGTGCCTCAAGTCACCTCAGGAAGCAATGGAAGCCGTGTTTTGAGGCATTTCTCTGTTACAAACCCAGACCACGTCTGTCAAGCCCTGGGGATTGGTGCTCTGCCGGGGTCTCCTATTGCTCTGCTGTTGGCAGGGTTCTGCCCATGGATCGCAGTGCTGCAGCTCAGTGCAGAATTACTCTGGCGCCTCTTAATAGCATCATTTAGATAGCGCTGAAAGAGGCAGCAGCAGTGCTTGTGCTGACGTGGTGAATCTGCCCAGATACCAGGATGTGGGGGAATAAACAACACAAAAAGTCAGCAAGCTCACCAGACCACCAGACGTAAATTGCAGGATTTCAGTCTCAGGCACCGAGAATCTCAATCCACCTGAGTGTCCAGCCATGAAGAAGTGCTGCTGCGTTCATTTCAAACAAGGGGTGTATGCCATCCTCCAAAACCTGGAGTTCAAAGTCAGCTGCTGCCTTTTACATCTCCCCATTTTCCACTCATTTTTGGCTGTAGGAAAACAGAGGTGACATGTGGTGAGGGGAACAGTTTAGCTCAATGTAGAACTAAAACAAACCACTTTAAAAACCGACACCTGATCACATTGCAGGGTCTCCCAGCTTTAGTCACTGAGTAATTTTAACCTAATCAAAGACTAGGGTGCTAGGTACAGTTCCCTCCACTGTTAAGTGTCAGGTCATGTGGACTCAGTCTGCTTTGGGCACTGTAAAACTCTTGATAAGAGCCCCCCCCCCCCCAAAAAAAAAAGACTGACACCAAGCCATGCCAGTAGTCAATCCACTACCCCACTCACTTGTCTGCAAGAGCAGGCAGAAGTGGTTGATGAGTGTAGACCTGCGTGATATTGCTTCCTCACCCCCAGCTCCCAGAATCACAGAATGGTAGGGGTTGGAAGGGACCTTGTGGGGATCACCGAGTTCCAACCTTCCTGCCACAACATTTGGCGTTGCAGCTAAGACCAGCTCCTTACAGCAAACCCCAGATTCCTTCAGCTTTTCATCTTCTTCCCTACTGTCTCACATTTTCACAGATTCATAGAATGGTTTGGGTTGGAAGGGACCTGGAAGATCATCTACTTCCAAACCCCCTGCCATGGGCAAGGACACCTTCTACTGGATCAGGTTGCTCAGGGCCTCATCAAGTTTGACCTTGAATGTTTCCAGGGATGGGGCCCTCAACCACAT
The DNA here is from genome assembly GCA_033816785.1 of Picus viridis. Taxonomy (NCBI): domain Eukaryota; kingdom Metazoa; phylum Chordata; class Aves; order Piciformes; family Picidae; genus Picus; species Picus viridis. The sequence goes on along the minus strand of CM066569.1, from coordinate 4,189,206 downwards.
CACTGAGCAACCTGTTCTAGTATTTCACTAGCCTCATTGTAAAGAACCTCTTCTTAATGTCCATCCAGTGCAATTTATGTCCCCCTGGCACTCTACCCCAAAGGCTGCTCTCAAAGCCCAGAGAACAGTATTTCAGCAGCAGAGGTGTATTTTCACCCCTGCAGACACTCTTCTGAGACAGGGACTCAACTGTACTCTCTTGACTTATAGCTACATTTCAAGATCTGAAGGGGACCTACAGGAAGGCTAGGGAGGGTCTGTTGAGAAGGGCTTGCAGCAGTATGATGAGGGGAAATGGTTTGAAACTGGAGCAGGGTAGATTCAGGTTGGACATTAGGAGGAAGTTCTTCACAATGGTGAAATACTGGAGCAGGTTGCCCAGGGATGTGGTTGAGGCTCCATCCCTGAAGACATTTGAGATCAGACTTGATGTGGCCCTGAACAGCCTGATCTAGTTGATAGTTGAAGGTGTCCCTGTTCACTACAGGGGGTTGAGCAAGATGACCTTTGAGGGTCCCTTCCAACCCAAAGCAATCTGCCAATCTGCGACAGCACCATTCAAGGCTACTTCAGCTCAGGGCACGCAAGGTGCTCCAGCCAGCACCAGCAGCCTTTGCTCAGATGGAGGATGTGCAGAGAAACCCTCCACTGGCAAACAGTTGAGGTTTTGGGAAGTACATACCTGCATGGTGTCAGCATGACATGTCACACAATCTTGCCAACCTGTGTCTCCATTGTTATCTTGCAAGTCAGTGTCACTCTGGGTCCTTACCCTGAAAGCACGGGTGAGCGTAGGCATGAATCTGTCACAACAGATGTTAACTTTCCTGTAGGGGAAACAAATTATCCTCAGAGAAAATGCATATACAATAATCTGCTTTGACACAGGGGATTTGACTTGGTCCCACTCAAACACATTTGCCCATTTGCATGTTAAAAATTGTGGCCTTCAAAATGTTATCACAGCGCTGCAGGAATCTTTCACCTTGGCAGACAGGGAGGGTGCTCACGTATTAAATGAATGGCTTAGTGGCTTTATTGTGCTAAGCTAAACTAGGCACTTAACTCATTAATTCATCTCCTCCACTTGCATGAAGGAGGACCTGTTCTTTTCAAATGAGGCATACCTCTGTTGGGTTTTTTTCCTTCCCCCTCAAACGTGTACACAATCTTTACCCCAAAATTTTACACAGAGCTTTACCCAGTGCTTGTCAGTCGCAACTAGCACAGATCAAGAAGGCTTTGAGCAACCTGCTCTGGTGGAAAGTGTCCCTGTCCATAGCAGGGGGGCTGGGACTCAATGGTCTTCAAGGTCCCTTCCCATCCAAACCATTCCATCAAGGCAAAGGGGGAACTGGTTGGGTTTTTTTTGGTGTGATCAGTATTTTAATCAATTTCTTCACAGTTAAAGAGCTTCTGTTTGGTACAGGCTCTGAAAGTCAATTGCTGCATGTAGACAAAACATTGCTATGTTGATCAAGAGATCTTAGTTGATCAAGAGATCTTAGCCACGCTTCTAACGTTTCAGTATGCCTGAAAGCAAACTCTTGGTTATTGACAAGAGCTACACAATTAAATTCATCAAGAAATGCATGGATCTGCACAACTGCTTTAGCCCTACTAAATGTTTGGTATCTCAGAGCGATTCTGAATTCCTCAAGAGGTAAATCAGACAGACACAGCCCTACCACAATCTTAGAATTGTTTTGCTTGGAAAGGACCTCTAAGATCAAGTCTGACCATCAGCCTAGCCCTGCCATGGCCATTAAACTGTGTCCCAAAGTGCCATGGCCACAGGTTTCTTGAACACCTCCAGGCATGGTGCCTCCACCCCCTCCCTGGGCAGCCTTTTCGAATGGCTGACTGCTCCTGCAGCAAAGACATTTTTTTCCCCTCATCTCCAGCGTAAGCCTTCCCAGCACGATTTCAGGCCCTTTCCTCTCGTTCTATCACCTGCTACTAGGGAGAAAAGGCCAACCCCCACCTCACTGCAGTACTCCCTGTGCTACTAACACCAGTGGGGAAACTATTGCCCTGTTCACAGACATATGCAAGCCTACTGCTCTGCTCAGAACCCAACTGTAAGAGTTTTCTGTTTTCCTGAGAGGGGAGGACTCGGTGCCATTGATGTGAGGATAGAGGGGGGCAAAATGCCATGGGTGTGTAAAAGTGACCTCCTTCTTTCATTATAGGACAGCATCAAAACATGTAGACAAAGATCTTGGAAATATAGAAGAAAACAAAAAGCTAGAAGAAAACAATCATAAATCTGAAACTTAAGACACTGTCTCAGTCGTCATTCCAGGTAAGCATTTCACACTGCAGCTCTTTCCCTACCATTTCTCCCTAGCAATCTCTGTCTGGTAGCATGGAATCTGTCACTCACCTTTCACAGGTTAGATTGTGAGCTGTGTAACGTTGGGACAGACACAGCTTGTGGCCAGTTAGGAATTCATGGATGTGCGTTAAAGAAGCCCTAAGCTTTAGGCATAACTTAGTCCTTGGTTTGATTTTAATCTAGATCCTTGGAGAAATGGAAATGTAAATTTGTGTAACCTCCCACTCTGGTGTAGGAGGGGGTGTGTATATGAAGAGAGTGTTAAGGTATGGTTTAGAAGGTTTTAAGTCACAACTTTAAACGTTCACAGGAGACTTCTTCCCATACTGAAAGCGTCTAAAGTCTTTGGTCAGCTTTATTTGTCATCACTGCAGTTGCCCTAGAACAAAATCATTCCTTCACTGCAGATTTGACACACTCTTGTTGTTCTCCTGGAAGAACACACCATATATTAAGGTAGTAACAATGCAATAGGTCTGAAAGTTTCCCCCAGGCAGGATCTGTATAAAATACTCTATAAATAACTACGTGGATGCAGAAAGTTAGAGGAATTATTTGGCCAGGGATTGGAGGAATTAGTCGGGAATTAGTTAATCAGGGCTCAGAGGAGCACTACGGAGCACCAACAGCACCACCCACTGTCCTCAGTTATATTATCAGGAACAGTGTGGCCAGCAGGAGCAGGGAAGTCATTGTGCCCTGCACTCAGCGCTGCTCAGGCCACACCTTGAGTCCTGTGTCCAGTTCTGGGCCCCTCAGATTAGGAAAGATGTTGAGTTGCTGGAAGGTGTCCAGAGAACGGCAACAAAGCTGGGGAGGGGTTTGGAGCACAGCCCTGAGAGGAGAGGCTGAGGGAGCTGGGGTTGCTTAGCCTGGAGAAGAGGAGACTCAGAGGAGACCTTATTGCTCTCTACAACTACCTGAAGGGAGGTTGCAGCCAGGTGGGGGTTGGTCTCTTCTCCCAGGCAACCAGCAGCAGAACAAGAGGACACAGTCTCAAGCTGTGCCAGGGGAGGTTTAGGCTGGATGTTAGAAAGAAGTTCTACACAGAGAGAGAGATTGGCCATTGGAATGTGCTGCCCAGGGAGGTGGTGGAGTCACCATCACTGGAAGTGTTTAAGAAGGAATTGGATGAGGCACTTGCTGCCATGGTTTAGTTGATTAGATTGTGTTGGGTGATAAGTTGGACTTGATGATCTCAAAGGTCTTTTGCAACCTGGTTCATCCCTTCTTTCAATACCCAAATATTAGGGGGTTAGAGGTTTAGACCATCTGATCATCTGAGGCCATTCTGAATCAACACTGCGGTAGCACAACAGTGTGGAAACCAGCTAACCGTGCTGAAGTTCGAGTTAATCATCAACTGCTCTTAAACAATGAGAATAGCAAGTGTTCAGTGGTGGCAGGATGCAAGTGGAATTAGCACATTCAGTGTTTTGATTTCTCAGGGCTGCTTATTTAAACAGAGACAGCTCTCCTTATTAGTCATTTCAGTGTGTTAGCATTGTCTAACGTTTTGTAGGACAAGGTACTGTTTTTCTACTGAACAGCCAGAATTCACTAGGTAGAATGCTAGCATTTATATAAGGAGCATATATGGCATCAGGAGTATAGCTATGGAGTATATTCATAATATGTAGGAGGAGATGGAGCATTGCTGTATGCATTTTGTTAGCAGTACCACTTCTATTAGTTTCAGAGAGTGGATTTGGAATACCAAAACTACAAGTGGCCTTTAAAAAGTGGAATTTGAATTTGGATCTTGGAAATGTTGGCAGTGTAAAAAAAACCAACCCATTTCAACTAGAATTTCTGGGGAGGGGAATTCTGTGATCTTTACAGTTAGGAATTGGCTTTGGTGGTGGTGGTTTTTTTTCCCCTGGACCTAGTGCTTTCTGCAATATGGAGGTGGTTAGGTAGAGCTTCATGAAGTTAGCTGAAGGTATTTATTGAAGGTATTTACTGAACATGGGAGTTCAGTGAAGATGGTGTGCTTCCTGTGCAATCTTTCAGTGTTTTGTTTAAGCAGGGCAGTAGATCACAGAACCTCAGAAAGGCAGGGGTTGAAAGGGACCCCTGGATGTCATCTGGTACAATCCTCCAGCCAAGGCAGGGTCACCTAGAGAACATCACACAGGAATGCATTCAGGCAGGTTTGGAATGTCTCCAGAGATGGAGACTCCACCACGTCTCTGGGCAGCCTGTTCCAGGGTTCTAGGACCCTTAAAGTAGTTCCTCCTAATGCTTAGATGGAACTTCCTACGTTCAAGTTTGTGCCTGGTACCCCTGATCCTGTCGCTGGGCACCACTGGAAAACAACTGGTGGTCCCATCCTCGTGTCACCCACCCTTTAATTATTGATCAGCATTGATGAGCTCCTCCTCAGTCTGCTCTTCTCCAGGTCAAATTCTCTCTTACAAGGAAAGCCTAAGAGATGTTTCAGTCCCTTCAGCATTGTTGTAACCCTTTTCTGGACCCTCTCCAGCAAGTCCCTGTCCTTCTTGAACGGACGCTGTATTCCAGCTGCAGCCTCAGCAGGGCAGAGTAGAGGGGAAGGAGGACCCATAAAGGAAAGCTTATCCATAAATCCAAGTTATTTTCATAATAAGAAGGTGGTGGGGGGGGGAAGTGTTCTAATTGTTGTTGTTACATTGTTGTTGTTATTACTATTATTATATATCTTTGCTTAAATTTTCTTCTGAAATGGTCAAATTATTTCCTGGAGGGAGAACACAGATCAGTCTGCAGGGCAAAAAAGGCTGGTCAGTCATCCAGAAAACAAGTCTTATGAGGAGCAGCTGAGGAGCTGAGGTTTTTTTAGTCTGCAGAAAAGGAGGATAAGGGGAGAACCTCATTGTTCTTTGGAACACCCTTGAAAGGAGATGGACAGATGTGTGGTTTTGATCTCTGGTCACAAGTCACAACGGACAGGATAAGAGGAAATGGTCTGAAGTTACACCAGTGAAGGCTTAGGCTGGACATCAGGGAAAAAATTCTCTACCCAAAGTGTTCTCAAAGGCTGGAACAGGTTGCCCAGGGAAGTGGTTGAATTGCCATCCCTGTGGGTATTTTAAAGCCATCTATACAGGGTGCTGAAGGATGAGGTGCAGTAGTGGCCCTGGCAGACTGATTCTATGATTCTATGATGTTTGGACTTGATGATCTCAAAGGGACTTTTCCAACCATGGTAGTTCTGTGATTGAACAGCAGAATAAAGATGGAATGGAATGGAATGGAATGGAATGCAATGCAATGCAATGCAATGCAATGCAATGCAATGCAATAGAATAGGAATAGAATAGAATAGAATAGAATAGAATAGAATAGAATAGAATAGAATAGAATAGAATAGAATAGAATTAGAATAGAAATAGAATTAGAGTAGAATAGAAATAGAATTAGAGTAGAAATAGAAATAGAGATAGAGTAGAAATAGAAATAGAAATAGAAATAGAAATAGAAATAGAAATAGAAATAGAAATAGAAATAGAAATAGAAATAGACCAGACCAGGTTGGAAGAGACCTTCAAGATCATCATGTCCAACCTATCATCCAACACCACCTAATCAACTAAACCATGCAACCAAGCACCCCATCAAGCGTCCTCCTGAGCACCTCCAGTGATGGTGACTCCACAACCTCCTCAGGCAGCCCATTCCAATGGGCAATCACTCTCTCTGTGTAGAACTTCCTCCTAATCTCCAGCCTAAACCTCTCCTGGCGCAGCTTCAGACTGTGTCCTCTTGTGCTGGTTGCCTGGGAGAAGAGGCCAACCTCTGCCTGTCTACAGCCTCCCTTCAGGTAGTTGTAGAGAGTACTATTTCTGTGGCTGTTTATACTTAGACACTTAAAGTTAGCTACCGAGTAATTACCTTGATTAACATATTTTAAGATGTTTTAACTGGCTGTTATCTCTCCTATTTGCAGAGAACACATATAGACCAATTTGAAGCATGAACGTGGATTGTATTTAAACACATGCAGAGAAGCGACAGCTATTCATGGTTCGAGTATTAAGCGGATCCATACTACCAAGTTTTCAAAGGATTTTAGACACACACACAAAAAAAGTTATCTCAAGCTAAAACATGAAACACCCCCCCCCAGAAACTAATGTTGGCACCAGCCATGGCGAGAGGCGGCCGCGTCGCGTTCGGTTCGAACTTCCCCCTCTTTCCGTTCTGTTTTGTAAATGTCTGCACTGAAGGTTTCTCTTTTGTTGTCGTTGTTGTTGTTTGTTTGCCTTTTCTGTCACATTTTTTACGTAGCTATTTTTATACACCGTGAGGCTTCGTTCTGGGGGTTGCTGTTCATCTGGTGTGCAGTGCCGTGGTTTGGTTTGAGGCGTTCCTCTGGCACCCCCGTTTCGAGCCGGCGCGCGGCGCGTGCCGGTCGCTACCGGCAAAGGCTCCGCTTCGCAGCGGGCGCCCGGGAGCGCGAGATTTGTCTTAAAGGAAAAAGGTCAAACTCCTTTTTCATTCTCTGAAATCACAGGAAAGAGGAAAGGTGACAGCTGTGACATGAATAAAAGGAAATTGCTACTAAAAGCGAACATTTTAAAGGGGGGAAAAAAGTGTTGGGGGGGGGGGGGGGGGAACACCACACACACAAAGGTCTCTTCCAACCTGGTTAATTCTGTTCTATTCTATTCTATTCTATTCTATTCTATTCTATTCTATTCTAGCTTATTCTAGCCTAGCCTATTCTATCCTATTCTATTCTTTCTATTCTATTCTATGGAGACTGGATGGGGTGCTTGGTGCCATGGTTTAGTTGGTGTTAGATGATGGGTTGGGCATGATGATCTTGAAGGTCTCTTCCAACCTATTCTATTCTATCCTATTCTATCCTATTCTATTCTATTCTTCTATCCTATCCTATCCTATCCTATCCTATCCTATCCTATCCTATCCTATCCTATCCTATCCTATCCTATCCTATTCTATCCTATTCTATTCTATCCTATTCTATTCTATCCTATTCTATTCTATGGAGACTTGATGGGGTGCTTTGTGCCATGGTTTAGTTGATTAGATGGTGTTAGATGATGGGTTGGACATGATGATCTTGAAGGTCTCTTCCAACATATTCTAGTCTAGTCTAGTCTGTTCTATTCTGTTCCTATTCTATTTCTATTCTATTTCTATTCTATTCTCTTCCTATTCTATGCTATTCATATTCTATTCCTATTCTATTCTATTCCTATTCCTATTTCTATTCCTTATCCTATTCCTTTTCCTATTCCTTTTCCTCTTCCTATTCCTTTTCCTATTCCTTTTCCTTTTCCTATTCCTTTTCCTATTCCTTTTCCTATTCCTATTTTCCTATTCCTATTCCTATTCCTATTCCTATTCCTATTCCTATTCCAAAAAAGCCAGAAAGGGAAGAGAGTTTCCATGAGGTAGTCAGGGAATGACAATGAGAGAGTTGTAGCCCATGTACAAAGAATGGCTGATAATCCTTTTCCTCTAGAGCCAAGGTATTTTATTGATAGGTGATCTGTTACCTCTCTTGTTAAAATTAGGCTAAAGGAACTGGAAGTCTGGATTGATTTTGATTCCTTTGTGTTATCTGCTGCCTTAAAGTACTGTAACTTCATTTCAGAATTTGGAACCCTTTATCTTTTCTTCTTTTAGAAAGGTCGTATCAAAGCTGCATTTTTCTCCCCCTCCTCCCACAAGAATAGAAAAAAAAATATATATATATATATTTTTTGTGTGTTTTTGTTAACTATGCTACAGATATTGGATGCACCTTGAGATAATTTTAGTGTTTTAAACTGGTACCTAATTTATCAAACAGTACATATAACTGTAACAATGAAATGTCTATGTATCTTTAGTTACATTCAAGTTTGTAACTTTATAAGAACATGTTTTATGCCTGAGGGAATTTTTAGGCTGGTGCTGAAAAGGCAACCTTCTAAGGTGAATGGCCAACAGGGAGTTGTGCTTAAGGGAGAGGAGTTTTATTCTATGCAGAAGGTTCATTTCTGGAAGGAAGGAAGGAAAGGAAGGAAAGGAAGGAAGGAAGAAAAGGAAGGAGAAGGAAAGGGGGAAGGAAGGAAGGAAGGAAGGAAGGAAAGGAAGGAAGAAGGATGGAAGGAAGAAAAGGAAGGAAGAAGGAAAAAGGAAGGAAGGAAGGAAAGGAAGGAAAAGGAAGGAAGGGAAGGAAGGAAGGAAGGAAGGAAGGAAGGAAGGAAGGAAGGAAGGAAGGAAGGAAGGAAGGAAGGAAGGAAGGAAGGAAGGAAGGAAGGGAAGGAAGGAAGGAAGGAAGGAAAGGCGGGGCAGCTTTGTTGCAGGGAAAACAGTGTAGAGTAAGCAGAACATCAGGTTTCCACTTACAAATATCCAGGGAAAAAGTTAAGTTTTTATAGACTGGTAGGTATAAAATAAACAAAGTGAAAGAGATGGACACTAGGGAAAGTATTTTGCCACTTTTGCATTATTTGGGGGGGAGAAGGAAAAACTGTTACTTGTAAATTTGTAAAATGTTCAATGTCTCTGGGCAGTAGTGACTGATGTCTTAATAAAAGCTTCCTGTAGTGCATTGGCATGGATTAAATACATGAGATGTCCTATAACAACTCTATGCTGTGTAAAATACTCACAGGGCCATCAGTCCTGTTCTATGCCTCTAATCTCTGATTTGTTGCTGTTTATTTGGCCAAAAAAAAAAAACAAACCCAAACCCCACAAAAACCAAAAGGAAACCAATTCTACTCTTGGTCAGTATTTAAACCAAAGTAAAATGGAAAGGGGGTGGGGTGGGGGTGGGGGGAAGAATCAAAAACCAAAGTAATTTGTTTTGCATGGCTAAGCCATTCTGTTATCTCTGTAAATATTGTGAGTAGTTCTTTTCTTTCTCCTTCTATTTAGAATTTTGTTAAAGAAATTCTAAGAAAAACAAAAAACTTTTGAGCACCTGGGTTTTTCCTTTTTTCACAATAAAACGTGAACACACACCACAAAAGAGGTTCCTTTATCTATAAATATATCTTCTTCTCCTCCTCCTTTTCCTTTTTTCTCCTTTCCTTTGGTGCAAGAACACTGCCAACTGCTAACACTTGCAACTCATGAGGTGGGCATGACTCTGACCAAGAGAAGCTGTGACAGAGTCCTGTGAAGGAGTCTGCAGCCTGTCTTTGTTGATGACACTCCAGCTAGTGCTGAAACAAAGACAAGAAGCCTCCAAAGATAATGGAAAGCGTAGGGAAGGGCTGAAAACGTTCACACTGCTGTCTGGGGAATACAAGGCAGAGAAGAAGACAGAAAGTCTTTCAACTTCCACAGCTACGAAAAGGAAGGAAGGACAACAGCTCCTCGCCTTGTGGGGTTCTGCTAGATCTCCTATGCACTTTAAATCCTCAGTCCTAGGGGCTGGGTTTTTCACTGCTCCAAGTTCACTACAGGCACCTTTCAAGAGCCAAGAGTGCGAAATTAAATGTTTCTATCCATGCCTAAACAACAATAAAACTGAAGTATGTCTTCATGTGTTGTCTGAAATCTCAGTTTGCAAGAGCACAGCTGAAGGGGAAGGAGGGCTCTTACCTGGAGCTCGTGCTGGGGCTTATTCTGATCCTCCAAATAAGCCTCACAGAATCTGGGGTGAAAGGTCTCATGAAGGTCAGAGCAGGGCCATGGGCCTTCTTGGGAATCAGAGGGCCAACACCTAGAGAGCTTAAGCATTTGTGCTTCTGAGGAGCCCTATGAGGAGAGGCTGAGGGAGCTGGGGTTGGTTAGCCTGGAGAAGAGGAGGCTCAGGGGAGACCTTATTGCTCTCTACAACTACCTGAAGGGAGATTGTAGCCAGGTGGGGGTTGGTCTCTTCTCCCAGGCAACCAGGACCAGAACAAGAGGACACAGTCTCAAGCTGTGCCAGGGGTAGTTTAGGCTGGATGTTAGGAAGAAATTCTTCCCAGCAAGAGAGATTGGCCATTGGAATGTGCTGCCCAGGGAGGTGGTGGAGTCACCATCACTGGAGGTGTTTAAGAAGGGACTGGATGAGACATTTGGTGCCATGGTTTAGTTGATTAGATGGTGTTGGGTGATAGGTTGGACTTGATGATCTCAAAGGTCTTTTCCAACCTGGTTAATTCTATCCTATCCTATCCTATCCTATCCTATCCTATCCTATCCTATCCTATCCTATCCTATCCTATCCTATCCCTATCCTATCCTATCCTATCCTATCCTATCTTGCTCTGCTCTATTCTACTCCTATTCTATTCTATTCTATTCTATTCTATTCTATTCTATTCTATTCTATTCTATTCTATTCTATTCTATTCTATTCTATTCTATTCTATTCTACTCTACTCTATTCTATTCTACTCCTACTCTATTCTACTCTATTCTGTTCTATGCTATTCTAGTCATTTACTCAGAGGAAGCCTTCCCAAAGCTGGTCACATAGGTGTTTACTTGTGAGCTGATTTTAAAAAAAAAAGAAATCCTAGTAAAATTCTTGCTTTGGGGAAGAAATACTCAAATTTGTGATTGCAGAGGTCTATTCCAACCAAAACAATTCTATGAGTCTAAATGTAATTTTGTCTAGTGGTCATGGAAGTGTTGGGTAGAAGGTTGAACTTGATGATGGCTTGTAGTGATAGGATGAGTGGGAATGGATTGAAGCTTAAGGAGGGTAGATTTGGACTGGGTATTAGGTATTGTTAGGGTTGAAAGGGACCTCGAGGATCATCTAGTTCCAACCCCTCTGCCATGGGCAGGGACACCTCACACTACATCACCTTGCCCAGCCTGGTCTTAAAAACCTCCACCACCTCCCCAGGCAACACTGGTTCCAGTCTCTCACCACCCTCACGGGGAAGAACTTCTTCCTAACATCCAATCTGAATCTAGCCATTTCTATTTGTGTTCCACTTCCCCCAGTCCTGTCACTCCCTGACACCCTAAAAAATCCTTCCCCAGCTTTCTTGTAGCCCCTTCAGATGCTGGAAGGCCACAACAAGGTTTCCCCAGAGCCTTCTCTTCCCCAGACTGAACAGCCCCAACTCCCTCACTCTGTCATGTTTTGAAATATAAGTAGCTAGCCCTAAAGTTTGTATTGATTATTACTTGACCATTGTGAGGTATTAACAGAGTGGTAGGGGTTGGAAGGGACCTCTGGACATCATCAAGTCCAACCCCTAAAATCTTAGTTTTGTCTGTAGTGTTGCTGGCCCACAGAGACAGGCAAAGAATAAGTATAAATTAGTTGTCTTATTTTTTTTGAGGCTCAGGGAATATCTGATACTCACCTAATATCCTCAGCTGCTGGCTGCTGCAGTTAAATCTGATTTGCTTGTAGTACCATGTGTAGCTGGATACCTTCCTGTTGACTTCATGTTTAGACAGCCATATGTATGCAATTATCTCAGCTAAGATTAAGCAGTGACATGAAATGAGATCATGACCTCCTGTATCAACTACATCTGTGCAAATGCTTCCTGGGTTTTTCTCTTGACAAGAATCCATCTCCAGCCAGGTGTCCTGTTTCCAACTATTACCCCAGTGCAGGTTTCTCAGGCTGAGAGAACTGGGGCTGGTTAGTCTTGAGAAGGCTGAGAGGAGATCTCACAGACATCTGTAAATATCTGAGGGGTAGGTGTCACGATGAAGGTGCCAGTCTCTTTTCAGTGATGCCCAAGACGGACAAGAAACAGCAGGTACAAGCTAGTAACACAGGAGGTTCCACCTCAGCATGAGGAGGCACTTCTTGGTGGTGAGGGTAATGGAGTGCTGGAATAGGCTGCCCAGAGAGTTTGTGGAGTCTTCTTCTCTGGAGACTCAAAAACCATCTGGATTCATTCCCGTGGAGCCTGCCCTAGGTGATCCTGCTTTGGCAGGGGGTTTGTACTCAAACTCTAGAGGTCTCTTCCAACCCCTAACATTCTGTAGGGATTCTACTGTGATTCTGTAATTCTCCTCCAGGCAGAAGAAGATGGAGAATACACAGGAGGTACATAACCTACTGAACTGCAGTCTGCTAACCCCTGAAAGTCATCCACAGTCTCAAGCTGCTGGGTCATGTACTTGCTTCACAACAACCCCATGAACACTTCAGGCTTGGGGCAGAGGGGCTGGAGAGCTGTCTGACAGAAAAGGATCTGGGGGTGCTGGTTGACAGCCAGAGGAACATGAGCAAGCAGCATGCTCAGGTGGCCAAGGAGGTCACCAGCCTCCTAGCCTGGATCAGGAATAGCGTGGCCAGCAGTGCCACAGTGGCAGGGAAATGGCCATGCTCCCATACTAGGCACTGGTGAAGCTGCACCTTGAATCCTGGGTTCAGTATTGGGCCCCTCACTACAAGAATGACATTGAGGTGCTAAAGCATGTCCAGAGAAGGACAACAAAGCTGGTGAAGGGTCTAGAGAACAGGTCTGGTGGTGAGCAGCTGTGGGGAGTGAGGTTCTTTAGTCTGGAGAGGAGGAGGCTGAGGAGACAACTCTCTACAACTCCCTGAAGGGAGGCTGAGGTGAGGTGGGGGTTGGTCCTTTCTCCCCAGTATCAGGTGATAGAATGAGAGGAAATGGTCTGAAATTGCACCAGGGGAGGTTTAGGTTGGATATTGGGAAACATTTCTTTGCTGCAAGAGTGGTCAGGCATTGGAACAGGCTGCCCAGGGAGGTGGTGGATTCAGCATCCATGGAGCTTTTCACATAGAGATGGCATTTGGGACATGGTTTAATGGCCATCATGGTGTTCGGTTTACAATTGGACTCAATGATCTCACAGGTCTTTTCCACCTGAAACAGGTCTGTGATTCTATGATCATTCAGTGCTGAGCAAGTCTGACCTCAGCCTTCCCTCAGAGTGGTCTGCCAGGGAGCAGGGGCATTGCCTTGTTTCAGATGGATGGCAGGAAAGGAGGAGGCAGACGGGCTGCAGATAGATGGACAAACCCACCGTGCACCCCCTTAGCTGTGTGTGCTTCCTGTGGTCCTGCAGCACACTTTGAGTGATTGGCTGCATTGCAGATTATCAGACAATCAGAAACTAAGCTTATTACTTGTTACCAAATTACATCCAAGTCATATTTTTTTTTTTTTTTAAATGGGACTAACTCCCTCCACCCAAGGAGCCACTCACAGCCCTTTAAGCATCCTGTAATTCATGCATTTTTCCTCTCATTTGCATTCTGAACAGAGACATTTATTCCGTTCACAGCAAGCCCTTCACTTTGGTGTAGTAATGAATTTCAGCCTGAAATATAGAACCTGACAAATTATGAAGTGATTTCCTTCTCTTGGTGAGGAAACAGTCATGGGCCTCTCATGAAACACCCCCCCCCCCTAATGTTTTGCCTGTCCTCATGCACTTAGCAAAAAGTCAACCCCCAGATTGTTTTGCCTGCTCTCACGTTCCACCTGGTGATGCAGCTGAGTCTTCTACCATCCTCCATTCCCTGTCCTAGCGCTCCCTTTTGCATCCCCTGCTCTGTAGAGATTGCTGCCCTTGCCAGTTTTGCTTTATGTGTAGGACATTTCATTGAGAAATGCCAAAGCACCTCAAAATAAATACCAGCAGTTTATAGAGTCATTCAATTGTTCCAGTTAGAAAAGACCTCCGAGGTCATCCAGTCCAACTATCAACCCAACGCCAGCATGGCCATCAAAGCATGTCCCAAAGCACCAGGGCCACACATCTCCTGAACGCCTCCAGGGATGGCGGCTCCACCACCTCCCTGGGCAGCCTGCTCCCATGCCTGACCACTCTGGCAGCAAAGACATTTTTTTCTTAATACCCTACCTAACCTTCCCTGGCACAATTTCAGGTTATTTCCTTTCACTCCATCACCTGATGCTAGGGAGACGAGACCAACCTCCACCTCACTCCATCCTCCTTTCAGGGAGTTGCAGAGAGCAGTGGGGTCTCTCCTCAGCCTCCTTGTCTCCAGACTAAACCACCTCAGTTCCCTCAGCTGCTTCTTATAAGACTTCTTGTCCAGACTATTCACCAGCTCTGTTGCCCTTAATGTGACTCTAGGCATAAAATGGGCTGTTTGGAAAAACTCCACTCCAAAGGCTTAACTATAATATCAACATATTGGGGGTGGACTCCAGAGGTGCCTTCCAGCCCATGCCATTCTGTGACTCTGTGGTCTTGAATGCCCCCTCCCTGGAGGTGTTCAAAGCCAGGTGGGATGGGGCCTTGAGCAACGTGGTCTAGTGGAAGCTGTCCCTGCCTGTGACAGCAGAGTTGGAACCAGATGGTCTTCAAGGTCCCTTCCAACCCAAAGGATTCTACGAGTCTATGATACAGTTCTGCACCTGTGTACCAAAGCCTTTTCTGCTTTTTTGTTTGTTTGTTAACCCTTTTCCTGTAACTCATACCATTAGATGCAACATTAAATAAATAACATTTGGAGCCTTACCTTTCCAGTGGAACCAGCACAAAGCTTATGTTTGCTGATGTGATCCTTTTTCATCTGCTTCAGTCCATGCGCTTGTGGTGCAAGGATTAACTGCATACAAGCCAAACCTGGATTTCAGGGAGCAGAGGGAAGGAAGTAAAATCCTATTGCTCTGAGAATTAACAGATTCAACTGGCCTGAAGCTGCGCCAGGGGAGGTTTAGATTGGACAGTAGGAAGAAATTCTGTGCTGAGAGAGTGGTAAGGCATTGGAAAAGGCTGCCCAGGGAGGTGGTGGAGTTACCATCCCTGGAGGAGTTCAAAAGAGAAGCAGATCTGCCACTTCAGGACACAGTCTAATGCTCGTGAAAGTATTGGGTAGAAGGTTGGCTACAATGATCTTGGAGGCCTTTTCCAATCTTTGTGATTCTGTGAAATTCTGTATAAAGGAGGTCACTTTCACCCACTTCCTTTTTCTAGAAAAAACACACTCAGAGAATCATCATTGAGTGGTTTGGGTTGGAAGGGTCCTTAAAGGTCACTGAGTTCCAACCCCTGTGCCACGGGCAAGGCCACCTTCCACTAGTGCAGGTTGCTCAAGGGCCCATCCAACCCAGGTTGGATGAACACCTCTTTTCCCTCTCTTCTTCATATATATATATATAATGAAATAACTCTCTATATAATAAATTTTATATTAAAGGAGACCAACTGCAATTCCAGACTGATCAAGCTTATACTAAAAGAGACCAACTACAGTTCCTTCCCTCAGCTCAACCTCACCTCATCCTAATCCCCGTTTTGCTCTGAGGTTCTCACCAAAGCAGTCAATTAATCACCTGCATGGGTGCATCACTGATGTTTGTTTCCTCCAAGGCCAGAAAGCAACAACAAATTCAGCTTGTGTTGTAAGTGTTCAATAATGTCTACACACTGGATCCAAGATTTCATTAGCATTTGCATCCATCACCAGAAGAGCCAGCCTAGCGTGGACAGCAGAATACGGTTTAAAAGGAAGAGTGTAATTGAATCTAAGTGCAGGAAATGAAATGAATTAAAGAATCAAATAAGAACCTTACATAGCCAAAATATTTCCACAAATTCAATTTCAGTGATGCTGATAGAAAAGCTCTCTCCGTTGTTACTCCCAATGAAGATCACGCTCATCGCCACACGGCAAACCACATGGACCAAACACACGCGGCCAAAGTGACTGCACTTACCAAACAAGGGTTTGGAGCACAAGCCCCATGAGGAGAGGCTGAGGGAGCTGGGGTTGCTTAGCCTGGAGAAGAGGAGACTCAGGGGAGACCTTATTGCTCTCTACAACTACCTGAAGGGAGGTTGTAGACAGGCAGAGGTTGGTCTCTTCTCCCAGGCAGCCAGCACCAGAACAAGAGGACACAGTCTCAGGCTGCACCAGGGGAGGTTTAGGCTGGATGTTAGGAAGAAGTTCTATACAAAGAGAGTGATTTCCCATTGGAATGTGCTGCCCATGGAGGTGGTGGAGTCACCATCATTGGAGGTGTTCAGGAGGAGACTTGATGGGGTGCTTGGTGCCATGGTTTAGTTGATTAGGTGGGTTGGATTGGTTGATAGACTAGACTAGACTAGACTAGACTTGAATTGAATTGAATTGAATTGAATTGAATTGAATTGAATTGAATTGAATTGAATTGAATTGAATTGAATTGAATTGAATTGAATAGACCAGGTTGGAAGAGACCTTCAAGATCATCATGTCCAACCTATCATCCAACACCACATCATCAACTAAACCATGGCACCAAGCACCCCATCAAGTCTCCTCCTGAACACCTCCAGTGACGGCGACTCCACCACCTCCCCGGGGCAGCCCATTCCAATGGGCAATCATAGGTTGGACACCATGATCTTGAGGGTCTCTTCCAACCTGGTCTATTCTATTCTATTCTATTCTATTCTATTCTATTCTATTCTATTCTATTCTATTCTATTCTATTCTATTCTATTCTATTCTATTCTATATTCTATTCTGTTCTGTTCTGTTCTATTCTATTCTATTCTATTTCTGTTCTATTCTATTCTATTCTATTCTATTGAAAGAAAAGGATATGGCAATCAGATCAGACAGACATTATGATAAAATCCTAGTGAGGAAACCAGTGTCTTCCTAACCTTCTCACAGAAACACACAGAACCACAGAATCACCAAGGCTGGAAGAGACCTCCAAGATCATCAAGTCCAATTCTCCACTTGCTTTCCCTTGAAGTAATCTGTTTTGCTGCGTGACTTCTGCACAGTGTTGGGTCACAGATTTTCCTCATCTAAAACACATCAGGAGCAACAGTGGAAAATCAGGTGTTTTGTTCTCACTGAATTTTTTACACAGGGGCAGGGATAAGGAGTAGGAGTTTGGCAACAAAAGCCACTAGTGGTTAAAACCTCATGAAAAAGTCACATTCATGAACCACTTCCTTTGGTACTGCCTCTGCTTGACCACTCTTGCAGCAAAGAAATGTTTCCTAATCTCCAACCTAAACCTCCCCTGGCACACTTTCAGGCCATTTCCTCTCTTTCTACCCCCTGATACTAGGGAGAAGGGGCTGACCCCCACCTCACTCCACCTTCCCTTCAGGGAGTTGTAGAAAGCAATGAGGTCTGCCTCAGGAGATGCTGGAAAATCCTTAATTTAGTGTAAGCCACAACTAAACCATCTTTGTATTATCAATATCATGCTCACATGAAATCCAAAACACAGCATTCCACCAGCTACTGGGAAGAAAATTAGCTCCATCCCAGCCCAAACCAGGACAGGAGCCATCAAATCTCTATATATAGCTCCTGAGAGGCAGCAATTTATAGCATCCGGCGGAGGCAAATTCAACGAATTAACAGATCCATGGAGTTCCAGAGGCTGCAGGACACAGATGTAAATGCTGGAAAGTAACTTCAACCGTTGCAGAAAGCATGTAGAGAGTTGGGATTAAGCAGGATATAATTGCTTCCAGAGTTTTAAGGAAGACCATATGCCTGGATCACCAGAAGTACCTGGATCAGAACATAGAATAGAATAGAATAGAATAGAATAGAATAGAATAGAATAGAATACAATACAATACAATACAATACAATACAATACAGTAGAGAAGACTAGAATACAATACAATACAATACAGTAGAGAAGAATAGAATAGAATAGAATAGAATAGAATAGAATACAATACAATACAATACAATACAGAAGAATAGAATAGAATAGAATAGAATAGAATAGAATACAATACAATACAATACAATACAATACAGAAGAATAGAATAGAATAGAATAGAATAGAATAGAATACAATACAATACAATACAATACAATACAATACAATAGAGAAGAATAGAATAGACTAGAATACAGAATAGAATACAATACAGAAGAATAGAATAGAAATTAGAATAGGATAGGATAGGATAGGATAGGATAGGATAGGATAGGATAGGATAGGATAGAATAGAATAGAATAGAATAGAATAGAATAGAATAGAATAGAATAGAATAGAATAGAATAGAATTAACCAGGTTGGAAGAGACCTTTGTGTCTGTGGTGTTTCCCCCCCCCCTTTTTTTATCCCTTTAAAATGTTTGCTTCAAGATCATCAAGTCCACCCTATCACCCAACACCATCTGATCAACTAAACCATGGCACCAAGTGCCCCATCCAGTCTCTTCTTAAACACCCCCAGGGATGGTGACTCCACCACCTCTCTCTCCTCACAGGGCTTGTGCTCCAAACCCCTCACCAGCTTAGTTGCCCTTCTCACATTAAACCAAGTTGATCAAATCCTCATCAAGACAATCATAGAGTCGTGAGATGGTTTGGGTTGGAAAGGGCCTTAAAGATCATTTGGTGCCAAAACCAATGCCATGGACAGGGATACTTCCCACTAGCCCAGGCTGCTCAAAGGATGAGCCACTTCAGCTCTGAATGATACCAGGACCAAACCCAAACAGCTCAGCTTCCTCACTATGCAAAGAACTGCCCTTATGATAATAAATACTTCAGCTCTCAGTGCAAAAACATTTACATAAATTTACATGAGGAAAAGCATTCAAGTGCATTTCAAGGTATTATTAACTAATAATCCCTTCTCAAATGATACTTTAATGCACTCAGTTCTTTCATCCAGCTAGATCTCAACACAAGTCATGTCTAAGAAGTAATCCAGCATAAAAATGCATTGCTCACCGTCCCTGATAAATCCCCATGAAATGTGGGGCATGGCCATTGGCTGCTGGCAGGGCAGATGGCCAAAGAAACAGTGAAGAATCATAGACTGCTAGGGGTTGGAAGGGACCCCTGGAGATCATCCAGTCCAAGCTCCCTGCCAAAGCAGGATCACCTAGGGCAGGTCACACAGGAATATGTCCAGACAGGTCATGAGATTTACAGAGAAAGAGACTCCACAATTCCCCTGGGCAGCCTGCTCCAGGGCTCCAGCATGCTCACAGTACAGTTTCTCCTCATGCTGAGATGGAACTTTCTGTGCTCCAGTGCCCTTTGCCTGTGTCCTACCTGAAGGGTGGTTGTGGACAGGTGGGGGTTGGTCTCTTCTCCCAGGCAACCACCAACAGAACAAGAGGACACAGTCTCAAGGTGCACCAGGAGAGGTTTAGGCCCAAGGAGAGGAGAAAGTTCTTCACAGAGAGAGTAACTGGCCAGTGGAATGTGCTACCCAGGGAGGTGGTGGAGTCACCATCACTGGGAGTGTTTAAGAAGAGCCTGGATGAGGCACTTGGTGCCATGGTTTAGTTGATCAGATGGTGTTGGGTGATAGGTTGGACTTGATGCTCTCGAAGGTCTTTTCCAACCTGGTTAATTCTGTATTCTGTGTTGGGTAGCATTTAAATGAGACTGGCCTCTTTATATTACTGCTGCTTATCCACATGGGAAAACCACTAGATTCTGGCTAATTCCAGAAAGCTCAAACAGCACAGCAGAGGTGCTACAGACATGCTGTCAGGAGCTGAGATGGAACAAACAATGAAATGGCTCCTGAAACTGTGCCAGGGGAGGTTTAGGTTGGATAGTAAGACAATTTTCTTCACTGAAACAGTGGTTAGGTATTGGAACAGGCTGCCCAGAGAGGTGGTGGAGTCACAGTCCCTGGAGATATCTAAAAGCCATGTGAGATGTGGTGCCTGGGGATATGGCTTAGTGTTGAACTTGGTTACTGGTTGGACTCAATGCTCTTGCAGGTATTTTCTATGATTCTAGGACAAGACATTCAAGACATTAAAGCTGATGAGGAACTACTAGAAAAGACTGAAAAGGAAGCTGAATCAGCAAGGAGAATTTTCTCAGGAAGAACCTAAACCAGCATCTGTGAACTGCACAGGAAGAAGAACTTAAAAAACCCAACAGTGGCAGCTGCAAAATATCCAAACAGATTTGGAAAGCTGATTATAAACTTCCAGGTGAAAATATACAAACATCTCTGCACTGAAACAGGTACCATAAACTGAAACCAACTGAAAGCCAAATATTTACCAGGGCAAAGGAGAGACTAAGAAAGGGAATGTTGACCATACAGGAAGTGAGGAGCTGTCATTAGGAACTAAAAAAACACTCCCTGGAAGGAGGAATCAGGCTGATATTCAAGATGTATTTATAGCAGTTCCCTAACATCCTGGTTTCTACCCAGACACAGTCATGAAGGTTCAGTTTCAGAGGAGTTACCTGATAGGTTGTTGCCTCAGGGGTCTGACTCTGTTATACAGCAGGCTTGAGACATAACTGATAGGGAGTATAAGAATTATTGATTATTCAGTGTATTATAGAATAATGGAATTGTTTTGGCTGGGGAGACCTCTAAGATCATCAAGTCCATCCACAGAACTAACACCATCTGGTAAAGACTGCATTATGCAACAAATATTGCCCAAACTTAGAATCATAGAATCAATAAGGTTGGAAAAGACCTCAAGGATCATCAAGTCCAACCTGTCACCCAACACCTCCTGACTAACTAAACCATGGCACCAAGTGCCACATCCAATCCCTTTCTGAACACCTCCAGGGATGGTGACTCCACCACCTCCCTGGGCAGCACAATCCAATGGCCAATTACTCTTTCTGGGAAGAACTTTCTCCTCACCTCCAGCCTAAACCTTCCCTGGTGCAGCTTGAGACTGTGTCCTCTTGTTCTGGTGCTGGTTGCCTGGGAGAAGAGACCACCCCCCCAGCTATATTCTCCCTTCAGGTAGCTGTAGAGAGCAATAAGGTCTCCCCTGAGCCTCCTCTTCTCCAGGCTTGTCCCTGTATGTTTTGCTCTCCTCCCTCCTCCATCCCCCTTTCCTATCCTTTCTGGAGTGGGTACTCAAATGGGAGCTGAGAAAACAAAGGGCCTGGCACCAACGAGCCTGGGTAAACAACCCAGCCTGCCTTGTTGGGATAAACAAGAGCACTCCCCACAAGGGAAAAATTGCCCTTCCTGAACAAATCTGGGACAGGGGAAACATTACAATACCACAATACCACAGCTAACATCAATGTGGGGGGGTTGAGTGTAGACAGTTGATTAGCCACAAAGATCAAGCAGTCATCACACCACAGCCTTCTGCTCACTAATCATTCTTGACAGTAGGTGGAATTTTGCTTTTTGAATTAGCAGTGAGTCTTTCCTTCGAGTCAGAGATCATTTCCTCCCAGTACATCCTCAGTGCCTGCAGAGCCAGGCAGTATTAATAGGTTGCTTTTCCCCCTACAGCCTGTGATTAATCACACTGTCACCAGGTCGTATTCTGATGAGAGAAGTGAGCTAGGTGTTTATTTATACTTCCAAATATGCTAGGCATTTACACTACTTAACAGCTGAACTGCAATGCCATTGGTTTGAATGGCAAAATGACAACAGTTTATCACATGAAGCTCATAGAATCATAGAATGGTGGTGGCTGGAAGGGATCTCAGCAGGATGAATCCAACTACCCTGCCAAAGTAGGCTCACCTAGGGCAGGCCACACAGGAACATGTCTGTGTGGGCTTGGAAAGCCTCAGAAAAGAAGACAGATTATGCTTGCTGAGAATAAGATGGCCACAGGCCTTCAGGTACAGAATGCAGAATTAACCAGGTTGGAAAAGACCTTCAAGTCCAACCTATCACCCAAGACCACCTAATCAACTAAACCTTGGCACTAAGTACCTCATCCAGTCTTCTTTTAAACACTTCCAGTGATGGTGACTCCACAACCAGAGCCTGTTCCAGGGCTCCAGCACCCTCAGCGCTAAGAAGTTTTCCCTCACGTTGAGGTGCAGCTTCCTGGGTTCCAGTTTGTGCCTTTTGCCCCTTGTTCTATCACAGGACACCACTGAAAGGAGACTGGCCTCTTCTTCTTGTGACCCACCATTCAGGTATTTGTAACCATTAATCAGATTCCCTCTCAGCCTTCTCTCCTCCAGGCCAAACAGCCCCAGGTCTCTCAGCCCTTCGTCCTCAGGCAGATGTTCCAGTCCCTTCACTACAGGATGCATTCCTGTGTGATCTGGTATGGGTAATCTTGCTCTGTCGGGGGGAGAGTTGGACTAAATGATCTTTCATGGTCCCTTCCAGCCCCTAACATTCTGTGATTATATCCATAGCCTCCATTGGACTCTCTCCAGAAATTCCCTGGCTCTCTTGAACTTGACATAGTACTCCAGGCGTGGTCTCACTAGGGCAGAGGACAGGTGAAGGAGAACCCATTTCTAAGCCCTGGCTGAAAGTAGCCAGGCTCAACAACAACAAAATCATAGTTCCAGGAATCATTGCCATCACTGCTAAACTCTGTCCTCAGTTAAAAAGAAACCAAGCAAAACCCAAGCAAATTCCATGCCCATGTCAGGTAACATTATGTTGGAAGCTGCTTGTTGCTCATGACATTGCTTCCTTCAAGGCTTTCTGCTAAAAAGGTTCAGCTATCAGCAGAGTTTTGACTTGTTTCAGCATTGTCCTGGGCTGCAGTCTGTGATGGCTTAGCCATTTTTTATGTTCCTATATTCTGCATAAATAGAACCTTGTAAAACAGTGAGCTCAGGACCCTTCAGCTGGGACATCTGCCTTCCCAAGTACTCACCTCAGGCAAACAACAGCAACCTACCAGGTTTTTCCAAACAGGCAAGTTTTTACCTCATTCATTAAAGGCAAAGATTTCCCTCTCCCTTTATGAGTACTTTTTATGGCAATTAAATGATGTGATAGACTTCTGACTGGTTGCTAAGTCCCAGTGCACATCCCACAATGTTGAGCAACTGTCCCCCAAGCCCTGTATTAAGTTCAGAACCTCAGGAGGAAGTCGGAGGCTCTAATTTTATTACCAGTGTCTTACTGAGAGCAGAACGTCAGGCTGGAGCTAATCTATTCTGTTGACACAACAAGCTTCAAAGTCCTGGCTTATTCTTCCCTAATCAGAAACCTAATCAAATTTTACTTGTTAATATGATCTGATTATTAACCTGCCCAGGAAGGAAACATTATCTTGCCCTGTTATTCAAGTCAGGGCCCTTCCAGGCTCCCTGCCTACATCCAGACACTGGGATGGTATGGACCGGACGTCTGATTTTGCTGGGGTGATTTCTGTCACCTCTTAAATAATGGGTGAAACCAGCCTGAATGCTGAGTTCAGTTTTGAGCCCCTCCCTCCAAGAAGGGACACTGAGGTCCTGGAGCATGTCCAGAGAAGGGCAAGAAAACTGGTGAAGAGTCTGGAGAACTGTTCTGGTGAGGAGCAGCTGAGAGAACTGGGGCTGTTCAGTTTGGAGAAGAGGAGGCTGTGGGGAAACCTCATTGCTTTCCACATCTGCCTGAAAGAGAAGTGGGGGTTGATGTCTTCTCCCTAGTATCTGGTGCTAGAAGAAAATAGCCAGGGGAGGTTTAGGTTGAATATCAGGAGAAATGTCTTTGCTGCAAGGGTGATCAGGCATTGGAACAGGCTGCCCAGGGACATGGTGGAGTCACCATCCCCAGAAGTGTTCAAGAAATGCGTGGACATGGCATGTTGGGACACAGTTTAATGGCAATGGTGATGGGTGAACTTGATGATCTTAGAGGTCTTTACCAGCCAGAACAATTCTGTGAGTGAGCAGAAGCCCCAGCAAGCATCATGCTTGCAAAAGGCAAGGGCAATTCCATAGGTGGCACCCCAGGCTGCAACTTGTATCTCCCACATCGGTCCCATATCTGATGGAGCTTCAGGTCTCCCTCACGTGTCTGCTAGCTAGAGGCATGTGTTAGATTACAGCCTGCTCCTCCAGACACCCTCCTCCCTTCTAAGACAAGTTTATTGCTGCTTCCTCTAGGCTGGCAGCCACTACTCACCCGCCAGCTGCACTCCTCTGCTTTCCTGCCTCTGCCTGCACTGAAGCGTTGATAAAGCTGGGGTGCATCTGAGGGCAAGCAGCCTGTTGCTTCGCACAACAGCAGGAGAGCATCCTCCCCTTTGGTACTCATCTGGCTGTGATGAGGTGGCCAGGGGTCAAAGACAAGGAGGAGGCCTCATAAAGAGGCTCTGAGAGGAGGATGGGGGGAAATGGTACAGAGCAACATCATCAGACACATCAGGGAGCATAGGGTGACCAAAAAAAGAGACCAAAAAAAAGGCAAAGAGAGTGGAAAGAGCATTCCAGAAAATGAGAGCTAAAATCTACAGACAAGCTGAGGTGCAGGCAAGGAGAGGGAGGAGATCTGAAAGAGCAGGCTGAACATGAAAATTCAGACTAGAAAGTAAAGGAAGTCTGACAAAAAGAAAACACAGGACAGAGAAAGTGGCTGACTGAACAGCAGCAAAGACAGTGACACATTCCTGAGAAAGGATGTCCTGATCTCCTAAGGCACAGAATGACACAAGGAGGACAACCTGTGCAACCACTGGTGATAAATATTCTGCACTGAAACTACAGTCTGCGGGTGGATGTGCAGTGAAGCAATACAAGAACATGAACATGGAGAGAGAGGAAAAAAGAACTATGGAAGGAATGGAAGGAGAGAAAAAATATGGGAGGGAGGGAGGGAGGGAGGGAGGGAGGGAGGGAGGGAGGGAGGGAGGGAGGGAGGGAGGGAGGAAGAGAAAATCCATGGAAGGAAGGGATAAAGGGAGAGAGGGAAAAATAAAAGAAAGGAAAGAAAGGAGGGAGGGAAAGAAGGAGAGAAAATGTAGAAGGGAGGGAGGGAACAATACATGGAAGGAAAGAAGGGAGGGAAAAAGAGAAAACAAAAGACATAAGGAAGGGAAAGAGAGAGCAAAAAGAAAGAATCCTGAAGGGAGTGGAATTCACAGTGCCTAGTGAATTCTACCTTCTGCTTCCAGTTTCCACTGGCAGGCACTCAGAATGCAGGAGGTGACATTTTTTCACTCCTATCCAAGCAGTGCTACTACTTGGAGATGGGGGAGGGACACGAAGGGCTGCCTGGAAAGCGTGCACTTCAGAGCACAATCCCTCAAAGCCAGGGAGCTGTGCCTAGAGTGAGATAAATTAGAGCAAGCTCCCTCCACCACGTAGCAGCAGAGATAAGCTCTCAAATACAAATTACTTGATTTTTTGGTTGCTTTTGTTTTGCTTTTTATGAAGGGGAAGGGGTAAACAAATCCATTTGATGATAGATGGGTGTCACCACGGGTAGCTCAGGAAACAAAGTGTATATGTGTATATATATATATATATATGTATAAAAAATCATTCTAATTACTGCAAATCTTGGTGGATTTAAAGCATTTGGGGGTCATCTATCAAAATTAAAGCATGCTGTGATTAGAGAGCCTCATTAGGACAGGATACATCTTGCATTATAAAGGGAGCTTTCTAAATTAAAAACAACATAGCAAGGTGGGGGGGGGAGGAAGTAATTCCTTTGAGCTCTTACTGAAATCTTAGACAAATTGTAATTAATATGCATGCACAGTGACTTCTAACATGGTGGGTAATATCACTGTCAGGTACCTTTTAAAACTCAGTAATTTTTAATGCCATTTTTATTAATATGATTAATGCCAGCCCAGTCTGGGTAGATGGGAAGGAACAGAAGCAAATCAAGGTTAGCTGGCTGATTAATTTGAATTCAGGTTGATAGGAAGGGTGGACTGCTCTCTGGCCTGAGAGATCAAATGGGAAGGGAAAAAATACCAAGCCCCCATAAATCCAAACAAGACCCCAACCAACCAAGCAAGCAAAAAACCCTATACAAAACACCCCCTCCCCACCAAAATAATCACAAAACCACACAAAACAATTTCCCCCAAATCCCCAATCAAAACCCCCCACACTCACAACAAAATCCAACCACCCCCCCAAAGCACAAATCAAAATTGAAACTGAATTCTTCTAAAAATCACCCCCAAAAAAATCCACCCCAAAGTCACACACACACGAAATAAACCCCAATGAAAAACCCCACCCCCAAATCACCCAAAAAAC
Source organism: Picus viridis (assembly GCA_033816785.1). Classification (NCBI taxonomy): domain Eukaryota; kingdom Metazoa; phylum Chordata; class Aves; order Piciformes; family Picidae; genus Picus; species Picus viridis. The sequence continues at coordinate 4,163,096 of CM066569.1, read as the reverse complement.
CCCCAACAACAACAACCAACCAAGAAGCCCCAGATACCCAAAAATTGTGTGAAGAGCCACCCCAAATCAGAGAATCATTTAGAATCGATAAGGTCGGAAAAGACCTCAAAGATCATCAAGTCCAACCTGTCACCCAACACCTCATGACTAACTAAACCATGGCTCCAATTGCCACATCCAATCCCTTTCTGAACACCTCCAGGGATGGTGACTCCACCACCTCCCTGGGCAGCACATTCCAATGGCTAACAACTCTCTCTGTGAAGAGCTTTCTTCTCACCTTGAGCCTAAACCTTCCCTGGTGCAGTTTGAGACTGTGTCCTCTTGTTCTGGTGCTGGTTGCCTGGGAGAAGAGACCAACCTCTGCCTGTCTACAACCTCCCTTCAGGTAGTTGTAGAGAGCAATAAGGTCTCCCCTGAGCCTCCTCTGGTCCAGGCTAAGCAACCCCAGCTCCCTCAGCCTTTCCTCGCAGGGCTGTGCTCCAGACCCTTCCCCAGCCTCATTGCCCTTCTCTGGACACTTTCAAGTGTCTCAATATCCTTCTCAAAGAGGCTCCCAGAACTGGACACAGTACTCACAAACACACACAGAACACACCAAAAAGAACTAATAACAACTGAAAAACAGCACACACAACCCCCCCCCCTAGAAAAACCCAATGCACAAAAATCAAAGCACCCCAAACATGGAAGAGGTGGGGCATCATTAAACTAGCTTTTCAAACAGCAATGGAGAGCTGCAATCCTCCCCTGCTGAGGAACAAGTTGTGGCAAGGTCAAAATCAGATCATTTCAAAGCAGAAAACCCACACACATTTCATGATAAAATTGGGTTTGGTGAATTGTGGATTTAAAAAAGCCCCAACAAAAAGAGTAGGAAAAACCCAGCCAGGATATGAAATGAGTCTCTTCCCTCAAACATAATTTCCTTGTACAACTACAACCGGCAAGCTCTGACACATTGGAGCAGCTTTTTGTCTGTTCAGTAGGATCCTGCTTAAAGTGAAACTTCAAGTTATTAGAAGTCAGTGTGAGGAGAAATCACCAGGCCAAGCAGAAGAGTTTCTGTCTTCTGATTCACTTCAGGAAAAGAGCCAGCATCACACAGCCTTCCTGGCTGTCACACTTTGCACAACCCACAGAACACGCTAGTATCACAGAACCACAGAATTGTCAGGGCTGGAGAGGACCCCAAGGATCATCCAGTTCCAACCCCCCTGCCATGGGCAGGGACACCTCACACTACAGCAGGTTGCTCACAGCCACAACCACCCTGGCCTTAAAAACCTCAAGGAATGAGGCTTCCACCACCTCCCTGGGCAACCTGTGCCAGTCTCTCACCATCCTCATGGTGAAGAGCTTCTTCCTAACATCCAATCTGAATCTACCCATTTCTATTTTTGTCCCATTCCCCCCAGTCCTATCACTCCCTGACACCCTTGCCTTTGATATTTCTGCAAATCCATGTTCCTGCCCTGGACACCCACTGACAGTTTTTCTTGTTTCAGCTTCAGACGAACACTTCATCAAGCAATATGTTTTTCTGCCTCTTTTTCCTTTGAGCAGGTTCTCTATCTCCTTTTATTTCCTCCCCATTAATATGCAGAAGGCCACTTGGCCCTAGCCTCCTGTTCCTCCTTACACCACAGCAAGTGCCTCATGAGGATCCCAGCACAGTGGGAGTGTAGACAGCAATGCTCCTCGCATCACAAACAGAAAATTTGGCTAAATAGCAAGAGAATGCATTAAAGGAAAACAGAGAGAACAGTTAGGAGAGAAAGGCACAACCACAGGCACCCACACAATAAGAAACCCTGTCCCTTGGCCCACCTGAATTTTGTTTTCCCAGCACAGGGAGGTAAATGCCTTTATTTTCACCTGCTCTTTGAAATGCTTAAGATATCTACTGCTGATCCCCTGATGCTTTGATCCTTTAAGCTGATCAAATTTTCATCTTTGCAAAATAATCTGAGAGAGAAACAATAAAACTGACCCTGTAATATTGTGTTCCACTACCGCAGTCTGGCCTATCTCACCATGGATCGCAGCACAGCTGCAGAAGGGGCAAAATTCTTACTGCTCAGAGCAAGGAATAGGTGTTTTGTGGCTTCCAGCATCATGTACAACTCCAGTCTCCACTCAGAGAAGTGCAAATCGAATCGGCTACACTTACAATGTGCATTTAAATTGCAATTATCACACAATTAAGCCGCAACTATGCTTCTCAAGGAAGAATGTGCTCCTAACAGCCCAAACAAAAGATCAGCGAGATTGAGGTCTGTGGTGGCAGGTTGGACATGATGATCTTTGAGGTCTCTTCCAACCTTGGTGATTCTGTGATTCTCAAGAGGCACAAACCATCTTCATACACTTCATACTACTTGCCACAAGAACACTGCTTTACACCCCAAGGATGCTTTCCTCTATATGTGTGACTTCTGTTATCACCATTCCTAAAATAGATTTCAAAGCATTTATAAACTGACACGTACCGAATCTTGTGAAGCTTCACATCCCTCCTCCTCCCCCAGTTAATTCAATCATCAATAAACCAGGTCCTCCTTCCCAGTGGGGAAGGGAACAGTTAAACACCTCAGACCCCCATGGATATTTTACTCAACAATTTAAAGGTTATGAACTTCAAGGTGAAAGATTGAAAAGAATTGCCCAAACTCCCACTCCAACCTGCACAACCAAATAGCCTGTCATTATCTCTATCTGATATTTTAGATTCAGTCTCAAAAGGCAAACTCAAAGGCAACACTTCCTCTTCCTGGGATATGGCTTTGTCAAGCTGATCCCTTGGCTTGAAAAAAGGGCCCAATACATGGATGCAAATGCAGAAGGCAAGCAAGTGCCAAAACCTAAAGGACTTTCCCCTTCTTTCTTATTCTCCAATCCAAGAAAGCCCACTGCCATTGTAGCCTCAAATCAGCTGACAAGCAGCCCAGAGATCTAGCAAGCATTTCTAAGCTTATTATAGGCTGTTTTCTCCTGGGAGTCTCCCTCTCTCCACATGTTATTCAGAGGACATGCAAATGAAGTATTGTCCACTTAGTTCCCAACTTTCTCACACAAGTGCAGAAGGAGCGTTCTCCTTTGTCTGTTTGTAAAGTACCCCACCACCCTGGCTCACAAATTTCTGCAGTCCCTAGGTGTGTTTCAGGATTTAAACTGAGTAAAATACATAAATAAATGGTATTTCCTCAGTGACAAAACACACAGGTTTTACTAGTACCACAGATTCTACAGTTTAGAGAGATCCCTCTAAACCTTTACAGTTTAAAAACATACTACAGATGGTCATGCAAGTAGAAAGAGGACGTATTCCTCCCCCTGTCTCTTGCCCTCTTCTGCCTTCTACACACTGGAGCACACCTACCAAGGGCATACTACAGAGTTTCCCTGGATAAATGTTTATATTGTTGTACTAACAGCAGGTACTAAGTTTAGGTGCACAGGTGATTTTATGTTGGGCAGCTGAATCACAGCATGGTAGTGGTGGAAAGGAATCTCTGGAGAGCACTGAGTCCAAGCCCTCCTGAGGAGGCAGGTTCATCTACGTAAAGTCACACAGGAACACAGCCAGGCAGGGTTTGAATGCCTCCAGAGACGGACACTCCACCACCTCTCTGGGCAGCCTGTCCCAGTGCTCCAGCACCCTTCAGTTTAAAAAGTTCCTTCTCATGCTTAGATGGAACAACTTATGTTCAAGTTCATGCCCATTACCCCTTGTCCTGTCACTGGGTACCACTGAACAAAGACTGGTCCCATCCTCCTGCCACCCACCTTTTAAGTTTTGATCAGCACTAATGAGATCTTCACAGTATCACAGTATCACCAAGGTTGGAAGAGACCTCAAAGATCATCAACCATCCAAAGATCATCCAACCTGTCACCACACACCTCATGACTACTAAACCATGGCACCAAGTGCCACGTCCAATCCCCTCTTGAACACCTCCAGGGATGGTGACTCCACCACCTGCCTGGGCAGCACATTCCAACTCTCTCTGGGAAGAACTTCTTCCTCCCCTCCAGCCTAAACTTCCCCTGGCGCAGCTTGACACTGTGTTCTCTTATTCTGGTGCTGGTTGCTTGAGAGAAGAGACCAACCCCTTCCTGGCCACAACAACCTTTCAGGGAGTTGTAGAGAGCAATAAGGTCTCCCCTGAGCCTCCTCTTCTCCAGGCTAAGCAAGCCCAGCTCCCTCAGCCTCTCCTCACAGGGCTGTGCTCCAGGCCTCTCCCCAGCCTCATTGCCCTTCTCTGGACACGTTCAAGTGTCTCGATGTCCTTTCTAAACTGAGGGGCCCAGAACTGGACACAGGACTTGAGGTGTGGCCTAACCAATGTAGAGTACAGGGGCACAATGACTTCCCTACTCCTGCTGGCCACACTGTTCCTAATGCAGGCCAGGATGCCATTGGCCTTCTTGGCCACCTGGGCACACTGCTGGCTTGTGTTCAGCTGGCTGTCAATCAGCATCCCCAGGTCCCTCTCTGCTTGGGAGCTCTCCAGCCATTCCGACCCCAGCCTGTAGCTCTGTGGCCATCGTCCCTCGGTCTGCTGTTTTCCAGACTAAACCCACCCAATTCTCTCAGCCTTTCCTCACGCAGGTGATGCTCCAGACCACTCAGCACCTTAGAATGTGCTGTATGATCGGGAAGTCACCTCTGAAACTGGACTACCTGAACCGGAGGTATTTGAATTGCCCCTCAAAATAATTCCATTAAATCTGTGCAATAACAATTTTCAGCCTGCATAATGGCTGCATGATTTAATGCCACAGATGAGCACAAACCATAATCACAGCATGACTGCTCTGTAATTATTTCTAGCACTTCACTGAAAAGTGAAATCCAGATTTTAATGCTGAGGGGGAAAAAAAAAACGAACAAACCAAAAACCAAACAACCCAACAAGGTGTTTGAAGGAATAAGTTGTTTCAGGTTCTGTATGGAGAAAGAATGGTTGTGGAGGTGGACTGCAGGCTGATGTCAGAACCACAGAAACTCATTAGGCTGGGTGTTGGGAAGGAATTCTTCACAGACAGAGAGATTGGCCATTGGAATGTGCTGCCCAGGAGGTTGTGGAGTCACCGTCCCTGGAGGTGTTTAAAAAGAGACTGGATGAGGCACTTGGTGCCATGGCTTAGTTGATTAGATAGTGTTGGGTGATAGGTTGGACTTGATGATCTCAAAGGTCTTTTCCAACCTGGTTAATTCTGTATTTTGTAATCACAGAATAGTAGGGGTTGGACGGGATCTCTGCAGATCACCTAGTCCAAGCCCTTTGCCCCAGCAGGATCACCTAGGACAGGCTGCACAAAACAGTGCCAAGGCAGGCTTTGAATGACTTCAGGAGACTCCATGTCAGCCAATGCAGGATAAAATATGACCCTTAATGTTGTGGAATTGCATGGTAGGGTAAGGCTTAAGGTTGACATTCCTCTAACACACAGCTCCAGCCCCAAATTAAATACACCCTGTTACTTACACATAGTCTGAGCCTTCCCAACCATTGAGAGGAGGTCCTCTGCTGCAGTAAGCTCTCAAGGTTTTCTTGATTTAACAGGTTAGTCAAATCGGGCTGTGATAATCAACTGCCAAAAGTCAAATGAGGTGTTCTTTGCTCTATCATTTATTTACAAGATTTGGTGAACTTTCTCACTGTCAATGTCAAACCAACTTCATTGTTAAAAATACTTACTAATCTTAGAAGATGGCCAAAAAAACCCATTTTTGCTGTGATATAAAGAACAAATGAAAAGTTCATTCCTTCTGTCTCAGACTTGATGTTCATGTAAAGCGGCATTAAATAGAATTGATAAATTCATAAGAGTGGTTTGGGTGGGAAGGGACCCTAAAGATCATCCAGTTCCAGCCCCCTGGCATGGGCAGGAATATCTTCCCCTGTACTCAGCACTGGTTAGGCCACACCTTGTCCTGTGTCCAGTTCTGGGCCCCTCAGATTAGGAACGTGTCCAGAGAAGGGCAACAAAGCTGGGGAGGGGTTTGGAGCACAGCCCTGTGAGGAGAGGCTGAGGGAGCTGGGGTTGCTTAGCCTGGAGAAGAGGAGGCTCAGGGGAGACCTTCTTGCTCTCTACAACTACCTGAAGGGAGATTGTAGCCAGGTGGGGGTTGGTCTCTTCTCCCAGGCAACCAGCACCAGAACAAGAGGACACAGTCTCAAGTTGCACCAGGGAAGGTTCAGACTGGATGTTAGGAAGAAGAAGACACAAGGGATGTTTAGGCTGGATGCGAGGAAGAAATTCCTGACAGAAAGAGTGATTGGTGATAATTCTGAGATCTTCAGATTACTTACAAAGTTCAGGAAGGTTGTGTCTCACAAATTTAGGATTTGAGGCACTGGAAGAGGTTGCTCAGGGAGGTGATGGAGTCGCTGTTCCTGGAGGTGTTCAAGAAATGTGCTGCCATGGCACTCTGGGACATGGTTTAATGGCCACGGTGGTGCTGGGTCGATGGTTGGACTAGAAGATTTTAGAGGTCTTTTCCATCAGAAACAATTCTATGACTCTAAGATTTGTATTGTGAGTTGAGATTGAGAGATTTGGGGTTTAGGATTTACTTTGAGTAAGAATTTTGAATGCTGGACATGAAATCATCAAAGGACAAATGGAGTGTTTAGGTTTCAAACTAACACACAGGGTGTTTTAAATACTACATCTATCATTTTTCCTGATGGAGGCTCACTGCAGCTGACAAATGGAGGCAGCTATTGTACAGAATTAATGACTGGGTCTGTCAAACAGAAAATCCTGAAACATTCTTAATGCAGTAAAGTGACAGCTGAATTTCACATCACAAGAGTAAAAATGAAAGGAATAGGCAGTTATAATATCACAGACAAGTATATCAAACAGTTAACTTCCCTACTTAGTAATATGACTAGTGACCTATATAAAGAACAGGGATTTGACATAGACTGAAGAAAGTACCATGAAAATCTCATCACTGAAGGTCCAATCCGACCTGCAGGGAATGGTGTGGGGCTTTAAATAGTAATAGTCATATTGTCATGCACAGCAGAGGGGGTTAGATTTTCTACACTTTATGCAGAATTCTGGCATACAGTAGCAGTAAAAAAAAAACACCAACAAAAAGTTTTACACTCACATAACTATTATTTTTTCCTACTTCAAGAGGACAATGCTTGAGAATGTAAAGGTGGAAGATGTCAAAGAAACACCAGTGAGCTCTTACTGCAATTATCTCCTGGAAAAGGCACCCTGTGCATTAATGTACAGTCAGAACATATATTCACCACTCTGGATTCTAAATATTTGATGATCATCATCTTTCTGCCATCCAACTGTCCCATTCCAAAATGACTGCCAACTTAGACATCTTTTGCCACTGAGATTTAGAAACGAGGTATGGGGACACAAAGCACATGTCTCAACGCAGTAACTCGCCTCATTCGAGAGCAAGGCCTCCATTTTGTGGCTTACAAAACAATGGTTTCTAAGCCCCCCTACACAGGATGGGCTGTGTTTATAAATTAGCATATGAGTGGCCAGGCAGAGAGAGGCCTGGGGGTACTGGTCGATAGTAGGCTGAACATGAGCCAGCAGTGTGCCCAGGTGGCCAAGAAGGCCAATGGCATCCTGGCCTGTATCAGGAATGGTGTGGCCAGCAGGAGCAGGGAAGTCATTCTGCCCTGTACTCAGCACTGGTTAGGCCACACCTTGAGTCCTGTGTCCAGTTCTGGGCCCCACAGTTTAGGAAAGATGTTGAGTTGCTGGAAGGTGTCCAGGGAAGGGCAACAAAGCTGTTGAGGGGTTTGGAGCACAACCCTGTGAGGAGAGGCTGAGGGAGCTGGGGTTGTTTAGCCTGGAGAAGAGGAGGCTCAGGGGTGACCTTCTTGCTCTCTACAACTACCTGAAGGGAGGTTGTAGCCAGGCGGGGGTTGGTCTCTTCTCCCAGGCAGCCAGCACCAGAACAAGAGGACACAGTCTCAAGCTGCATCATGGGAGGTTTAGGCTGGATGTTAGGAAGAAGTTCTTCCCAGAAAGAGAGATTGGCCTTTGGAATGTGCTGCCCAGGGAGGTGGTGGAGTCACCATCACTGGAGGTGTTTAAGAAGAGACTGGATGAGACACTTGGTGCCATGGTTTAGTTGCTTAGATGGTGTTGGGTGATTGGTTGGACTCGATGATCTCGAAGGTCTTTTCCAACCTGGATAATTCTGTTCTAAGTGATAATATTCAGTAACAGAGAGACAGTCTTGAAAAACCACACAGCAGCCCAACACTCTGTTAACATTAATTTTATAAAATACATGAACAGATAAAGAACTCGAGCTTACATCATGACCAAAGTCTTAAAAAGAATGTTTTGAATAAAATATAAATTAATTGAGCACATCACTAAGTTTGCCACATGTTAGACAAGTTTATAAAAGGCATTTTCAGATAAAATAGTTATTTGAAAGAAAATCCTTCAAAAGGGAAACTACTGAAGTCCTTTTTCAAGCAGTCACTCCTAAAAGCGCTCAGTTCCAGGCCGACAGGTAGTACCTGAATTCGTTTCTTTGCTTCGAGATCTGTCAAGCTTTAAGAGACAAATTTAAATGCTTTCAGGTCAGAGTCATCAGTGCAAAGTAAAGCTTCAAGCTGGAAATGAGACAAGTGTAACAGAAAGAATTGATCCTGGTACAAAGCTTCCTAAATTCACATTATGGAAAAAAACAACAGTTGTGCCAGGTGCACTCTTGAGATACTGAACATCAACCACTGGCCGTGTTGGGGTTCTCATCAAGCCATTAGCATGGCTAATCATACTGAACTCACTTGGTTTTGTCACAATTTCAACTGGTTTTCGACTCGGTCTTCGGAGACGATCCAGGTTGCTGATGCCCACTCGCTTTTGCTCAACTTCTGATTCAGCCAACTTGCTTACAATGCAGCAATTTAGCCAAAAGGAGATACAAAAAGTGAGGTTGACAGCCACCAGAATGATGCTCTAAAGGAATGGGCTGTCCAGGGAGGTGGTTGAGGCCCTGTCCCTGGAGGTGTTTAAGAGCAGGCTGGATGAGGCTGTGGCCAGCCTAGTGTGGGGTGTCCCTGTGCACGGCAGTGGGGTTGGAACTAGCTGATCCTTGTGGTCCCTTCCAACCCTGACTGATACTATGATAATGATATTTAGTTGGAAGAAATCTGAAAGCACATGTTTCTGAGTTTAAACAACTTTGCTCATTCAAGCACTCTCGCTGAAGTCAGTCTCCCTTACAGTTACAGATGCCTGCAACACACTGCCAGGCTCAAACCCCTTAAGTCTTTCGAAGGTTGAAATATGTTTAGAGAACCAGACTGTAGCCAGATTAATTTATTTTAAGCCTATTAATTCCTGCAGAGTAAACATCAACACTCTAGCAAAGCAATTTCGCTCTGTTTGACTTTAAAACTATTAACCAAAACAGGTTTGAAGGAGTTTGCGCCTTCCGCTATTTAGAAGCGTAATTAGCACGCTCGTTTCAAGATTAATGGAACTCTTTTCAAGTTACCACTCAGAACATTGCTCATCAAGCTTCTTTTTTTTTTTTTTTTAACCACATACTGAAAAAAATAAAGTCAAATAAATAAGTGTCACTGGTGGTCAAAACCAGAAAGGAAAAGGAAGAATTTAAAAACCTTAATCTAGCAGGCAGCAGCTCCAGCCTCTAATTGAACTATAAGGCTGTAATTTATACTAATCTGCTGCATAAAAACGAGCAAATGAGTTCTCCAGGGCCATTCCAAATTTGAAAACTCAATCTGCAGAGTGTTTGCTCACCACTGGAAAGAGCTCTTGTCTTCCCTTTTCACTGTCGTCGTCGTCGTCGTTATGCTGGCGGTTTCGCCAGAACCTCATGGAAGTAATTCCAGTGCAACCAGGGTGTTGAGTTTAACACCGTGAATCATTTTGAATTTACAGCTAGCCAAAATGCCAGAGTGGTGCTGTAAACAAACCAACTGAACAAGACTACATAAAACACTCTCCACATGGAGAAGGAAGAGATTTACTTGAACTAAGGAGGGCAGAATGTGACTTCAACCAAAAATCTTCATAAAGTGGACTCAAGAAATGAAGTATTAGAGGAAGTTGCAAATGCCCCTTTTTAGGAGCATAAACTCAGAACCATTTGCTTAATCAAAAAGGAACAGAAGCTCTTCCCTATACCCTGAATTCTCCTGATGACCATTTATCACTGAAGCAGATTAATGATATCCATTCTATGCTTTGTAATGCTACCAAATAACTAACTTCATTAGTCTAAACAATAGGTCCTCTGATGAAACAATGAACCTTGGAGATAATCACAGTTGTTTCTGCTGGGTGCTCTCGGTTAGTCTGAATCCTGCAATTCAGTCACTTGCTGTCTTTAAAAACACCTTTAGCACAGAACCCGACACCTGCTCCTCTAAGTGATGTTAGCTTTTACCAGTTGTTCTGAGTGAAGAACACCAGCAGCTGAAGGGGAACATATAAACACGCATCTCACGCCCAGCTCATGTACTGGTCACATCTCAAAATGTGAAAAACATTCTACCTACCACATGGTTTTATTTTTATCAACACCAAGAAAAGAAGCTTTCAAAGTTTCCAAAAAACCACAAGGAAGAGCAGCAATCTTAAGAATTCTCCTGGAAATATTTGGACTCAACTTTAAGTATACTGAAGTTGTCTTCTCTCTCTCTCTCTCTCTGCTCTGAAATGGGGAAGATTTTTAGTTGGGCTTGCATCAATTTGTGCTCACAACCAAAAAGTCAAAGCCTGAAGTATCACTAACAACCTAAGACAAAACCCTGTTTCCAGCTGGGGGGGGTGGGGTGAATGGATTCATGTATTAAACACATAACTTGAGGCCAACAAAGTGTACAGAGGAGGAGGCTACTCAAGAACTTCACCCAAAAAAATTGTTGCTACTGTAGAATTAGGGTCTAACAGTGCACCAAGGATTTAAAGTTACCATGTTAATACAAACTGATGCAAGCCACAATCAACCACAGAATAATCATTCTACTTTACAGAAGAAGCTAGAACTGGAATTTACCTGAATACCACTGACATGACTCAAAAAGATACCTTTTAGTCTGGCATGCCTCAGTTCACAGAGGTCACAGAGAACTGGTGTGCTACGAGTGTGCAATCAGCACAGCATCGACACATGCACTGGGCTCTTTCGAACATTCTGCAATCAAGTACTCCAATTTGGAAGTGTTTTTACATTTTAGGACTCAGTATCACTGCTGCACAAAGTGTGTTCTGAGTGGGTTGGGATCTATTTTTTCTGTTGTTTGTGGAAATGGTGTATAAAAGACCTTGAGGACCACAGGTCACGGAAGTCACGTTAAACAGAAAGCTGCCCAACGTTACTGCCAGAACACCTTGACAGAGGCAGTTCAGAGACACAACAACGCATTTTACATTCAGATATTTCCTCTCTAAAAAGCAAAGGACTCTCAGAAGGAAAATAAAATAAATCAGTAGTGAAGGCCACATACTTTTTGCATTTGATGAGCTGAAATGCAAAAACAAACCCAAAACAATTAAAGCATCTTGTAAGAGGGGGAAAAAACCACCAAACCGAAACAATGAACACGTGCAGAGCTTCTGGGAAGCGATGGTGTAGTTGATGGGGGTGGTCAGGATGAAAACTGGAAGTGATGATTTGGTTGATGGGGGTGGTCAGGATGAAAACTGGAAGTGATGATTTGGTTGATGGGGGTGGTCAGGATGAAAACTGGAAGTGATGATTTGGTTGATGGGGGTGGTCAGGATGAAAACTGGAAGTGATGATTTGGTTGATGGGGGTGGTCAGGATGAAAACTGGAAGTGATGATTTGGTTGATGGGGGTGGTCAGGATGAAAACTGGAAGTGATGATTTGGTTGATGGGGGTGGTCAGGATGAAAACTGGAAGTGATGATGTAATTGATGGGGTGGTCAGGATGAAAACTGGAAGTGATGATGTAATTGATGGGGGTGGTCAGGATGAAAACTGGAAGTGATGATGTAATTGATGGGGTGGTCATCACGGACACTGTTGGGAATGCTGCAGCAGACCTGACCACAAAGACAAGGGACGCTGAACAGGAACACAATGCAGGCATCAACTACAAAACTGTAACTTGCCAACTTGTAAACAAGGAAAAAAAAACACCAAAAAGCATTTCACAGATTAAAAGTTCTAGGGAAGTAAACTTCTTTAAATTATTTTGTCAGTTCAACCCTGATTTAAAAAAGTATGGCTAGCAAAAATACATAAGCCTCAGCATATCTGTAAGTCTTGATCAGAGCAGCCATGAGCCTTTGATAAACGGCTGGAAACAAACACCCTTCTACTAAGGATGAAAGGGAAAAAAAAAACCAACATAAAAATACTCCATTCTCTTCTCTCTCTCTCTCTCTTCTCTTAATCCAATCAATGCATCTGTAGGATTCACATGCTTCAAGAAAAATCTTGATGCTGCTATAGATTGAGACGCGGGGAGACCGGTGGAGGAAAACAGACAAATTCTCTTAGAATACTGCGGGCCACATCGACGTTATTCTGGGCAATTTCAAGTGCCCTCTTGACTTCTTCAAAGGAGTAGCCCTCTCCCATGAGTTTTGCAATTTTTGCATCCACATTTTCCGTGGAAGTGTCAGAGCTGTATGCTTTCCTGTGGTGCAGTTCCGGTGCAGTCCTCCGAGGAAGTGGTTTAGGGGTCTGGCTGGTGCTTGTGAACCATCTGTTTCGAATAAAGGAGACAGCAATCACTATAAATTGGCTTAAAATTATGTTTGTAGGTAGGTCAAGCCTCATCAAGCAGCTTGAAAAGTAATATTCTCAAGAAACACGTGTAGATAGAATAGAATAGAATAGATAGAATAGAATAGAATAGAATAGAATAGAATAGAATAGAATAGAATAGAATAGAATTACCAAGGTTGGAAGAGACCTTGAAGATCATCGAGTCCAACCTGTAACCACAAACCTCACAACTAGACCATGGCACCAAATGCCACATCCAGTCCCCTCTTGAACACCTCCAGGGACGGCGACTCCACCACCTCCCGGGCAGCCCATTCCAATGGCGAATCACTCTCTCGGTGAAGAACTTTCTCCTCACCTCGAGCCTAAACTTCCCCTGTTGCAGCTTGAGACTGTGTCCCCTTGTTCTGGGGACACAGAATACTTTAATTCACGGTGATACCTCGTTTTACAATGTGGAGAGAAGCCGAATTCAGCGAGAACGTTCAAAACAGAAGTAACTGAAATACAGTTTTCATAATAAGATCAAGAATATACAAGTTACAATCTAAATGATCCAAAGCTGGAAGAAGAAGGGACTTTTTACAAAGGCTTGCAATGATAGGATAAGTGGGAATGGATTGAAGCTTAAGGAGGGTAGATTTGGACTGGATATTAGGAAGAAATTCTGTTTTACAGTGAGGGTGGTGAGAGACTGGAACAGGCTGCTTAAGGAGGCTGTGGATGACAGCTCTCTGGAGGTGTTCAGGCCACACTGGATGGGGCCTTCAGCAACCTGGGCTAGTGGAAGGTGTCCCTGCCAACAGCAGGAGGGTTTCATAGAATCATAGAATTGTTAGGGTTGGAGAGGACCCCAAGGATCATCCAGTTCCAATCCCCGGCCATGGGCAGGGACACCTCACACTACAGCAGGTTGCGCACAGCCACATCCAGCCTGGCCTTAAAAACCTCAAGGAATGAGGCTTCCACCACCTCCCTGGGCAACCTGTGCCAGTCTCTCACCACCCTCACAGTGAAGAACTTCTTCCTAACATCCAATCTGAAACTACCCATTTCTATTTTTGTTCCACTCCTCCCAGTCCTATCATTCCCTGACACCCTAAAGAGTCCCTCAACAGCTTCATTGTAGGCCCCCTTCAGATACTGGAAGGCCATAACGAGGTCTCCCCAAGCCTTCTCTTCTCCAGACTGAACAGCCCCAACTTAATACAATACAATAATAATACAATAATAATACAATACACCAGGTTGGAAGAGACCTTCAAGATCATCGCGTCCAACCCATCAAACAATCCAACCCACCCAACAACTAGACCATACAGCCAAGCACCCCATCAAGTCTTCTCCTGAACACCTCCAGTGAAGGTGACTCCACCACCTCCCTCAGTCTGTCATGCTTTGAACTAGATGATCTTCAATGTCCCTTCCAACACAACCATTCTATTATGAATCTAGGTAAAAAGAAAACGCACACCAGCAATGATGGTGAAAAAACCCCACAGCCATTCAAAATGTTAAAGACCCTCAACTCTCAGCCCACAGTTGGGGAATTTAGTTTTAAAAACTAAACCAAAAAGTTCAAATTTGATCACAACTTTATTCAGGACCCGAAGCTGTGCAGGAGAGGAGCCCAGCCAAATATGCCTGAGGGAGAAAAACCCTTCACTTATGGATACATCTTGTAGATTCTGTTCAGTCAATTGCAGCTCATTTCATGCATGGCAGACACAAGTAAGTACAGAAATAACTGGTACCTAAAAAAACCACCCCAAACCACCACTCTAATTCCAGTATTTTCAGTGGTGAGAACAGAACACAGTCCTCCCCTTCTACTTCCCCTTTGGAAATATCTCCCTGTTCCTTCTCTCCTGTGGCAAAGGTTATCTTCACAGTTAATGCTGATGCTAAGAATCGTGATCTGCTGATGGAAAAAAAGCTAATATTCAAACTTGCTAATCTGCTCAGAGTCAAGAGTTTCCTTCTCAAGGAAACTTGGTACTTTGCTGAGACCTCTTTATCCTCACTGATTCCACAATAAGAAGCTTAAATACAAGCAGCCACAGAGCAGAAAACACTTTCAAGAGCAAAGTATTGAAAAAAAAAAGAAGGGGGGGGGAAAAGAGAAGTCTTTAATCCTTCTAAAAGTGCTCTAAAAAGTTCCACCAGCAGTGACTTTGATAGCTAAATTAAAGGAATTTCTGGCTGTGATGCTTCCTGTTTACTTACACTAAGAGTAATGGCATTTTGCAGCGTTAAGTACTTCAGGGATGTTTTCTGACTGATGAAAATGTTCTGTTTCTAGTTTTGCTGTCACAAACTGCTACCTGGACAGAGAGAACTGTAATTCAGCCAAGTGTGTTAAACACGTCAGATGAATGAAAATCATTCACCTACTAGGTCCAGGCAAGGTGTGTTCTTCTTTTCACTTGGTTTTCATTCATTCAGATGAGAGTGTTGCTACAGATTATACTTCCATTTCTTAATCCAGAGAATCAGAGAGTCACAGAGTGGTTTGGGTTGGAAGGGACATTAATGATCATCTAGTTCCAACCCCCACCTGCCCCAACCATAGGCAGGGACACCTTCCACTACACCTGGTTGCTCAGAGCCCCATCCAACCTGGCCTTGAAATTTTTCCAGGGATGGAGCTCCTACTGATTTTATTCTGGGCAATGTGTTTCACTGTCTCACCACCCTCACTGGAAAGAATTTCTTCCTAACATCCAGTCTAAATCTCCCCTCTTCCAGCTTCAATCCATTCCCCCTTGTCCTATCACTAAAAGCCCTTGTAAAAAGTCCCTCCCCAGCTTTATTGTCCTGTCAAAGGAAGACTAGCAAGATGGTGATGTTCAGGTAACAAATGGATGAGTGATTAAAGATGTACAGTAAGGGGTTAAGATTACTTTTGTTCTAATTTCATTGCCTGCTTTCCTTGCAAATAGTTGTGACAACATACAGATCCTAAGGGCTATTTCTTATATGTTATGCTTTCTTCCCTCTGAAGCTCACAGAATGATAGGGTTTGGAAGTGGACCTATGGAGATCATCCAGCCCAGCCAGAGCAGGTTCACCTAGAGGATGATGTGCAGGCCAGAGTCTAGTCAGGCTCTGAATGACTCCAGACATGGAGACTAAAAAACAAATGAGAAAGAAGTTCAAATTTCTCACTTGACTGATTTTAGACATCTCAGGAGTGTAACAGAAGAATGTTCTTTGTATCTAATGCTGCATCATGTTAAACCCAGGAAGTTGTCTCTTAGAAACCTTTCACACTTCAAATATGCACATCTCATTATGAACTTCATTTCTACAGAGGATGAAACAAAATTAAATTAGCAAACTTCACATTTTCCCTGGCTTGAAGAAAATCCTTGTGCATAGATCAGACCCTTCTGCATGTGTATCACATGAGGTATTTTCTGCTCTCCCCAGCCTAGTACAGGCTTTACACTGATGGTATTTCTTGTATGAACCGATCACTTTGCTGAAGCTCCCAAACAAACTTTATTAAGCAATCACATCATTTAGAAAGGTCATGTTTAATTCTGTCAGCAAATTTGCAGCACAGACATTTCCTTCTCCCTACAGTGACATCTCTCTCTATAGCACACACACACACTTGCAGATCCTCAGCCCTCTCTAACTCAATTCCCATTATTATTTTGTTAAGTGCTGACATCTCTTTCAGTATCTTTGCATCCACATAACATTTTAGCTGCAGCTGGATATCATATGGGAGCCTGAGCTTAAAGATACTAAGCCTAAGCTGCATGTCCATCTGGACACTGAGATAGGGGTATTTAAGCAGGACTTTCTTTCCCAATCTCCTGTTCTCTCTGATGTTTCAGCCACTGCAGATGCCTAAGTAAAAACTGGAAGAGATTTTCTCATTACGTAATTCAATTAACGGTTTCCACAGCGAGGAGCTTCCTCTATCTCTCACTTTTCTGTCATTCAGCCCTACATTTAACCCTTGGGTAACAGGTGATATAAAGGCAGGCACAGCCCCATTTAATATCTGAACAGGGACCTACAGGAAGGCTGGGGAAGGACTGTTTAGAAGGGCTTGTAGTGATAGGATGAGGGGCAATGCTTTGAAACTGGAGCTGGGGAGATTTAGGTTGGACATTAGGAGGAAGCTCTTCACAATGAAAAGTGGTGAAATACTGGAACTGGTTGCCCAGGAATGTGGTTGAGGCCCATCCCTGAAGACATTCAGGACCAGACTCAATGTGGTCCTGTGCATCCTGATCTAGTTGGAGGTGCCTCTGCTCACTGCAGGGAGGTTGGACAAGATGACTTCTGGGGGTCCCTTCCAACATGATGCAGACTGTGAATAAGTGTTTAAAAAGCACAGGTGAAAAATGTAATGTGGCACAGTGGGGACAGGATATTTTTAAGCATGCCAATGCTTACTCCTGTCTGCTGTGAAATCATCCTGTTGTTTTTGTGAAATGGTCTGCTGATTGCTGCTTCTCCTGTATGTTCCTCTGTCATTCATTGCCAGACTAAGAAGCATCAGAGAACGACGTGGTAAACGTGCTCCATGGAGCAGAGGCAAGCTGCTACATCTAACCTAACTGGGATACAGGAACAAAGCATACCCAGGGGACATCTACACTAAGGAACTGAGAGAGCAGGGAGAAAACATTAGATTCATACCATTGTTTTGGTTGGAAAAGATCTTGGACCATCAAGTCCAACTCCGCCAAGTCTGGTGCTAAACCATGTCCCTTAGCACTACATTCTGCATCTTTTAAATGCCTCCAGGAATGGCGATTCAACCACATCCCTGGGGAGCCCCTTAGTGAAGAAGTTTCTTCTAACATGCAATCTAAACCCCTTCAGGTTCAACTTGAGGCCATTTCCTGTTGTCACAACATTTGTTACTAGGGAGAAGAGACCAACCCCCACCTCGCTGCAACCTCCTTTTAGGAAGTTGTAGAGAGCAATGAGGTCTCCTCTCAGCCTCCTCTTCTCCAGGCTGAACAAACCCAGTTCCCTCAGCTGCTCTTCACCAGACCTGTTCCCCAGACCCTTCACCAGCTTTGTTGCCATTCTCTGCACATGCTCCAGTACCTTAATGTCTTCCTTGGAGTGAGGGGCCCAAAACAAAACCCAGGACCTCAAGGTGTGGCCTCTGCAGTGCTGAGCACAGGGCTACAATCACTTCCTTGGTGCTGCTTGTCCCACCATTCCTGACATAGTCCAGGATGCAGTTTGCTTTCTTGTCCACTTAGGCACACTGCTGGCTCATACTTATACAGGCTGTCAATCAACATCTCCAGGTCCTTCTCTGCTGGGAAGACTTCCAGACACTCTGCCCCAAGCCTGGTGCATTACATGGGGTTGTTGTGACCCCAAGTGCAGGACGTTGGCCTTGTTGAGCTTTATACAATTGACCCCAACTCATCAGTCCAGCCTGTTCAGGTCCCCTGCAGTAACTGCACATATTGGTCCATCAAGCTGTTCAGCATGATCTTCATATTCTATATCCCAATATTCCCCCTAGGGTTAATGAAATCCACCTTGAAACAACACAGGACAGCTTCCACCTAACATCTCCATGTAAAGGAATTCAGATTTGCATGTGAGTGCTTTAATAAGGCCAGGTGAGGGAGGAGGCAGCAGAGCCAGTATCCTTAACTAGCCTTTGGAATCTATTTCTGACAGAGTAACTAAATTCAGTGCAATACAGCAGACAGCCACACTGGAGGCCTAATTTTCTTCTACCTTTCTCACTGATCATTGGCTGTGTTTAGGTAAAATATGCTAACTATCAGCAATATCTCCTTCTCTTGCTTCTGTTGTACTAAGTTTAAAAAGTTGAATTTAAGAAGTTTGAAACAATATGCCCTTGAGAGAGTACAGCAGTCTTGAGGAGAAGGACTTGAGGGTGTCAGCTGCTGAAAAACTCAACAAGAGCCAGCAAGGGTTGCTGGCAGCCCAGAAGGCAGCTCTGTCCTGGGAGGCATCAAAAGAAGTGTGACCAGTGGAACTAGTGAGGTGATTCTGCCCCTCTACTCTGTTCTATTGAGACCCCACCTAGAGTACTGTATCCAGTTCTGGTGCCCTCAACACAAGAAGGACATAGGACATTGAACTGGGGTCCAATGGGCCCAGAGGATGCCAGGAGGATGTTCAGAGGGCTGCAGCACCTCCCCTGTGGGCACAGGCTATGAGAGTTGGGTCTGTTCAGCCTGGATGAGAAATAGAAGCCTCCCAGTACCTAAAGGGAGAGTTGGGGAGGGATGCTTTAAAAGGGCTTGTAGTGATAGGATGAGGTGGAATGAATTGAAGCTGGAAGAGATGATATTTAGATTGGATCTTAGGAAGAAATGCTTTACAGTGAGGGTGATGAGACATTGGAACAGGTTGCCCAGGGAGGTCATGGATGGGGTCTCCCTTGAGGTATTCAAAGCCAGGTTGGATGAGACATTGAGCAGCCTGGTCTAGTGAAAGGTGTCCCTGCCCATGGTAGGCTGCTTGGAGCTAGATGATCTTCAAGGTCCTTTCCAACCCAACCCATTCTATGAATCTATGAACTGAATATGTTGCTGAATTAGAATAAATTTCTCATTACCTGCTAATGATTCAGTTAAACATCCTGACAGCAACCTTAAAACTAGTCAAACTGAAGCACAGAAGTTAAAGGACCCACCATGCTACTCTAGGCAGCCAGTAGCTAAATTATAATTAGCCAGAGAGTGAGCTACATTTTTTGTCCAGCCTGTTCAAAGAGTCACCATAGAAAAGGAATGAAATACAGAATTTCCTGTGTGAACTGATTAGTTCAGAATAAATGCAAAAATAAAGAGTTCTGAATACAGTTACACTCTCCACAATGTCTTTTGATATCACAGATGAAGGTGAATCAGTTCAGCAGTTCTGATCTATGGAATGACTGCCACTGTGAAAACAACTTTCCAATTAAGAGCATGACATGATCCATCACACAGCTTTCATTTAATTGAAATTAAATTGACTATCTTGCTGTACATCATGCTGATTTGGAATGATGCATTTATAGCAAGGGGCTACACATGGGCATTTTAGAAGATGGCTGTGGGGAACATAGAGAGAGAAAAGCATTGAGCGACATCAGAGAGATCCAAGGTCTTAAGAAGCAAGGCTCCTGCAGTAACTCAGGGAAATTCAAAGCTGTTCTACCACAGAACTGCAGGAACTGCAGGAAAACTCCAGATCATTAAAACATATTTAGATAATTGCTATAAATTGTACTATAAAATAATTTGTACTATAAAATAATTTATACTACAAAATAATTTATACCATAAAAGAATTTATATTCTAAAAGAATTTTAAATGCCCTAAATAATGCAGGTTACCTCTGTAAGAAAAATAGATCCCACACAGTGTTATGTATAAAACATGCATGACAAAACAACTGCTTTTTTCCTAAGAACAGGAGAAAAAGGCAAAGGCTATAACATTAGCAAATGTATCCTCCCCCCAAATGCTAATATTTCCCAAGGCATCACATTAATTCTCAGATGTGCTACTCCTTAACGTTCTGCAGCACTCTTGAGGCTTATTTAACTTCCCCTGTACTTGAAGTTGTATTTTAAGATGAGAAAATACATTCATTCTTTTCTATATCCCAGCAGGGTGGAACTACATATTCCTGGGAAGGAGAGACACAATTACTATCAAAAAATGTATAATTTTCCATTTGTGGTTGCTGCAATTAAACACCGCTGATATGACAACAGAAAGACTAAAGAAATTAAGTCCCTCCCTTTCTTTGTGCATTAGAAAACAGTTTTCATGATCAATCCTCTCTTATCTGGAGAATAAATAATGGTCCAAAGCATTACTTGGCTTTTAGTGCTGCCTCTTCACGCAGCAAAACATTGGGCTTGACAATTCTCTCCCTCATACACCACAACACATCTCAAGGAAAGAAAATTTGCCTAAAACCTGGTGGAAGGTAGCACTGCTGCTACTTCAATTAATGTGAGCAGCTTTCCTTTAAATACCCATTTGTGCTGCCTGAAAACCACAAGCAACATTTCCAGGGCTGAGGAATTGCTTCTATTGTAGCTGTGGCAAATGGAAGACTGAATTTTAATTTGGGTGTTTTTTGGTCCTTGTTGTTCTATTAAAAAAAAAACCAAACATTTTAACATTTTCTTATGAGCTCAGACTGGCACAGTAGTAAAGAATGAAAAAAGAGATCAGAAAGCAGCAATACTTCACAGAGTGAAGCTACTTTTGTGTGGCCTGTCTTCAGGAATCATGAAACAAAGATGGAAGTGAGATGTGTGTGCCCCTGCAGGGCTTCTGATGTCTTGTGAGCTTTTTCTCCCAGGCAGCTGCCAACACAACAAGAGGACACAGTCTCAAGCTGTGCCAGGGGAAGTTTAGGCTGGATGTTAGGAAGAAATTCTTCACAGAAAGAGAGATTGCCCATTGGACTGTGCTGCCCAGGGAGGTGGTGGAGTCACCATCACTGGAGGTGTTTAAAGAGACTGGATGAGGCACTTGGTGCCATGGTTTAGTTGATTAGATGGTGTTGGGTGATCGGTTGGACTGGATGATCTCGAAGGTCTCTTCCAACCTGGTCTATTCTATTCTATTCTATTCTATTCTATTCTATTCTATTCTATTCTATTCTAGTCTAGTCTAGTCTAGTCTAGTCTAGTCTAGTCTATTCTCCATTCCATTCTCCATTCCATTCCACTCCATTCCACTCCATTCCATTCCATTCCATTCCATTCCATTCCATTCCATTCCATTCCATTCCATTCCATTCCATTCCATTCCATTCCATTCCATTCCATTCCATTCCATTCCACTCCACTCCATTCCATTCCATTCCATTCCACTTCCATTCCACTTCCATTCTTATTCTATTCTATATTAAACTGCCAGACAAACCTCTGCCCTTCTCAAAAAAGTAAGAACTGCAATTCATTTATGCATGCACTGTGGCAGTGAGCAGAACTGATGCTGTCACCTCTACACCCACAGACAACAGGCAGTCACTTCTACCTTTTTAAAGCAAAACCTTTTTCTTCTCCTTTGACGATCTCCTATTTTTGTAAAGCCACTTGTTGCCCAGAGTGACAAAAACACCCTCACTGGACTCCATGAATGAAAGTTCTTTGCTTGATGGAGGTGCAATTTTCTACAAGAACAGTTTTCTGCCTTACCTGTAGAGGGAGGAAACTGATCATAGTCTTGAGATGTCCGATTTGTTTTGACGCTTTCTCCAGGTACTCTACGAGCAGGTGGCAAAGGAACGTGAGCAGATATTGGGTCGAAATGAGGATCTGCAATAAGAGAACAACAACAACAACAAAATCACAAACAAACAAAAAAGAAGTCTATGAGCATTATTGTCTAGGAGAGGGGTGCTTGGTTTGGCTTGCTTCTTGGTTTGCATTTCATTAGTTTGGGTTTGTTTGTTTGGGGTTTTTGGTTGGCTGGTTTGGAGTTTTTGTTTGAGTTTTTATTGGCTATTGAACAAGTGTTAACAACTGCTTAGATGTGGTTTCTGTTGTGGGCTCAGAGATGTTTGTTGTGAAGGGAACTTCTTGCTGTTCACAGATTCATAGAAAGGTTTGGGTTGGAAGGGACCTTAAAGATCGCCTCGTTCCAATCCCCCTGCCATAGGCAGGGACTAGACGAGGGTGCTCAAGGCCCCATCCAATCTGGCCTTGAATGTCTTCAGGAAGAGGTCCTCCACAACCTCCCTGGGCAACCTGTTCCAGTGTCTCACCAACCCAACTGTAAAGAATTTCCTCCTAATATTCACTCTGAGTCTGCCTGGGTTTGATGAGATTATTATTCTAATCTGACAGGCTCTGATGGATAGCTGAGAAATCACCCCCGAGGCTTGTATGGAAACCATTCATCAAAAGCTCACCATAAATCATCTACAACAGCTTATTTGACAAGACTTAAAGTGAGTAATATGGCTTTAGAAATACCATACAAATAAGAAAAGACCAACCTACACAACCATGCATGGCTAAGGAGATGTATACACCTCTAAGATTAATGAAATCTGCTGCTAGGAGATTGTATTCACTGTGCAAATATGAAGAAAAATAGCTGGCCACATAGACATCTTCCAGATTTTAAATGAAAAGTATTTTTTCTTTCTTTTTTTAATTAACACTATCAGTGGTGCTTCTTAGACTGTTTGGAAGCAACAACAATTTAAACCTCTGCATGTCTGTGGAAACTGCACACAGATAGAACAGAGGTTGCATGGGTCTCTGGGGGCTTCTGTTTTCCCTCTCCATTCCTATTACAACTGTTCAGTGGGAATCCACTCAGCTTGGACTGCTGAAGCTTATATTACTTTTATTTTGAAGTATCACAGTATCACAGTTATCAGTCAGGGTTGGAAGGGACCACAAGGATCAGCTAGTTCCAAGCCCCCTGCCATGGGCAGGGACACCTCACACTAGATCAGGCTGGCCAGAGCCTCATCCAGCCTGGGCTTAAACACTTCCAGGGATGGGGCCTCAACCATCTCCCTGGACTACCCATTCCAGGGCTTCATCACTCTCATGGGGAAGAACTTCCTCCTCACCTTCAGCCTGAATCTCCCCACCTCCAGCTTCATTCCATTCCCCCTAGTCCTATCACTACCTGATAGCCTGAGAAGTCCCTCCCCAGCCTTCTTGTAGGCCCCCTTCAGATACTGGAAGGCCACAATGAGGTCACCTCACACAAGTGTAGAAGATAAATTAATTCCTGGTCCTGCATTTATGAAGAACAACCTTTAAATCCTGTACCAGGCTATGTCTTTTTTACCTGGATGCACTCAGAGGCTTACATGAGGAAGCAACACACTGAGCTGAACTTGCAAAGACAAACTTTGGGCAAATTACTCAGTGTTAGGCCTTGCTTGGTGGCAAAAGAATGCATAAGAAAAACATCTCATGAAAGGTCACTCCAGGTCGACCTAGACTAGTTCACTTTCATCATGTTATCATTCACAAAGGTCAGCCAAACATCTACCAGGCCATTATGTAGTTGCATGTGACCACCTGTCATCTACCTTCTGGCCTTCCTGTGATACTGTTCACAGATGATACTGGGTTGGAAGGGACCCTCAAAGGTCTGCGTGTCCAATTCCCCTGCAGTCAGAAGGGATACCTCTAACCAGATCAGGCTGCTCAGGGCCACATCAAGTCTGACTTTGAATGTCTCCAGCGATGGGGCCTCAACCACAGAATCACAGAACCACAGAATGGCTTGAGCCAGAAGAGACCTTAAAGATCATCTAGTTCCAACTCTCCTGCCACAGGCAAGGACACCTCCTTGTAGATCAGGATGCTCAAAGCCTCATCCAGCCTGGTCTTCAACGCTTCCAGGGATAAGGTGTCCACAACTTCTCTAGGCAACCTGTTCCAGTGTCTCACCACTCTCACAGTAAAGCTTGTTCTATCACTACAAGCCCTTCTAAACAGTCCCTCCACAGACTTCCTGCAGGTCCTGTAGGTCCCCATGAGATATTTATTCCTCTCCACTCCGCTTTGAAGAAAAGCAGAGAGGAGGAAGATATTTAACCCCACCACAAGGCAAGGTAATCACTGAAAATATTCCTGGGACAGGTAAACTTCAGACAGCAACACCCTATGACAGCTTCCACGGAGGAAAGAAAAGTCCTGTCACAGGTATGCTCCATAATGACAAAAATCCTGTTGCAGTCAGCACCAGGAAAGGTATTCAATTTAATTAACCTGGCAATCAAAGACTTGCCAACTCAAAGACAAAACCTGTAAATTGTGAATATAAGTTTCATACCTTTTACAAGCAGAATACTGGACTGAAAGTGTCACAGTTATTCACAGGGAGAGATGGGTGAAAACTCATCAATGAGGTTGTGAACCACAGGCATCAGCAGCTGTGCTCACAAGTGAGGGAGTTTTGCAGCAAAATTTTACAGCACTTCTAACCAAGCAGGATGTTCTTTTCATAGAATGAAAGATTAATTTAGGTTGGAAAAGACCTTCAAGATCATTCAGTCCAGCTGTAAACCCTACTCTGCCAAGTCCACCACTAAGCCATATCCCCAAGCACCACATCTACGTAGCTTTTGAACACCTCCAGGGATGGTGACTCTGTCACCTCCCTGGGCAGCCTGTTCCAATGCCTGACCACTCTTGTAGGAAAGAAATTTTTCCTAATGTCCAAGTTAAACCTCCCCAGCACAATTTCAGGCTATTTCCTCTCATTCTATCATCTGATGCTACAGAGAAAAGACTAAGCCCCTCTTCACTCTGACCTCCTTTCATACGCTGTAGAGAGCAATGAGGTCTCCCCTCAGCCTCCTCTTCCCTCAGCCACTTGTGACAAGACCTGTTCTCCAGATGCTTCACCAGGTTTGTTGCCCTTCTCTGGACATGCTCCAGCACCTCAATGTCTTAAACTTTATCAGGAAAGAGAGAAGCTTCCCAGTGAAAGGAAAATGAAATGGAATACATTATGTCCTTTGTGTTCCTACCAGGGTGAAGGAACAGTTCATGTCCTGAGGGAGGTCTGCTTCCTGAGCCAGCAGGTTTTGTGTGCTCAGACATGCTGTGCCGAGCAGGCGGAGGGGGTGGTGGCAGTGAAGGGGGTGAGTTATCAAAGGTATCTTCACCTGCATTGTAGAAAAAAAGGAAAAAGAAAGAGATCAGCAGCTCTTCATTAAGAACTGTAGAATAAAAAGTGATGCCTAAAATTTAGCTTTCTCTAGCTGCCAAGGCCTTTACTCTTAGGCTTCATCTAGCACTTCAGCAACTCCAGTAATGAAAATGTAAACCTGACTCCTGCTATGCACAACCTTCTTCTAAAACATGCTCTGGATGACCTTTTGCAATGCTCAGTTTCTTTTCGGGGACACTGGCAGGGAGAGATTTCTTTTAGTGGCTGAAATTCAAAGAGTGCATTATAATGAAAGCTCCACTGAATATCCTGGTGGTGGAACAGCTGTGTTTCAGTGGCTAAGCAAATACAGATTCATAGAATGGTTTGGGTTGGAAGCAATCTTAAAGACCATCTAGTTCCAACCTTCCTGCCATGGGCTGGGACACCTTCCACTTGGACCACACTGCTCAAGGCCCTGGCCATCCTGGCCTTGAACAGCTCTAGGGAGGTGGCAACCACAACTTCTCAGGGCAACCTGTTGCAGTGTCTCACCACCCTCACTGTAAATAATTTCTGCCTAATATCCAGTCTAAATTTCCCCTCTTCCAGCTTCAATCCATTCCCTCTCATCCTATCACCTTTACACAAAAGTGGTGAAGACAGGACTAGAGTCACCAAGCAGTGTGAGTGTTGGGTGTTCCTCTCCTTCAATTCTACGTACTCTTGTACACTTCAGGGAGCAGACAAGAGCATACTGCAGGAAGATGGCAAGTGTTCAACATGTTTTATGGAACCAGAAAATTGGATGATGACACATATGGACAGGTAAAATCACAGAGCTGAGTTTGCCAGTGAAGGTGTGGTTGGTGACCAAGCACAGTCCCACCATACACATATAAATTTGCATGTTATTTGCACATGTTTATCTATACACATATGCAGAGTTCCCTGACTTCTGTGCATCACAGAACAGAAATCAGGGTTGAAAAAGGTAGCTTTCAGTGCCTGGAGGCAGCATTGAATTTTGAACTGTCCTTTGATAATAGAAAGCACCCAGACATAAAGTTACTGACTTCATTTTCTTTGGCTTAAATACCACTTCTCTGCATTTGATAAAAGAAATGGAATTAGATATCTAAGCTATAGCAGGAAAAAACTCTCCATTCCTATATCCAATTGCAATGCTCAAACTTCATATTGAGGGAGAAAGTTAATATAATTTATTTTAGGCAAAATGGTTTTGATTTTCTTTACAGCTTGATTTCAGATTTGGAATGTCTTTTCAAATGTCTTCCATGAGGGCTTGCAAGCAGTTACCAAGTCCAAATCACCGAGACAGATACTGACTCCTTGCTGTAAAATCTAGCCCGTAGAGTTTGGTACTCTTAACATACTCAGCACTGGCTGCTTTTGAATAAACATGGCATTTGGTTGTTCATCTCAGCAATGTTAACCATTAAATGTGATCAGCAAAAAGTCTGCAACCTAAAGGGGGCACCAGAAGATCATAATCGGAGGGTGTCCTGTTGAGCAAGGAGCTGAGTTTTGGGTTGTCTCTGGTAGGAGGTCGTGCAGGTGGCAAAGGTACCGGAACAGTAGGTGCATCACAGACATCTCCTGAATGACACAATCACAAGAAGTGAAATGTTTTCTTGCTGCACCCCTGGAACAGCACAGAGTACATCTTCTTGCTAAGCAGTGAAAAAGAGAACCATACCTAACTCTGGATGTTTGGATTTCTTCACCTCAGAAGCAGCGCTGTGTGTTCCATTCATGACTCCAGCACACTGACCATTCTCACACACCCTGAAGACAGACATTGAACAGGAAGCAATCAACCAGTTATCCAAGTATGAACCCCCAGAATGACCAAGCACCCGAGCTGGCAGCTTATTATATGAAAAATGAATGAAAGACTTGGTAAGTTGGATCAATTAGAAAAAATGATGAGGTTTATATTGAGAGCAGATACTGGCTAACCATCAATAAAAATGCTTGGAAGGGCTGCACTGCTTTCTGGAGGGATGCTGATACAGCTTAAAAAACTTACTCAAGGCTGAAATGCAAGGCAGAAGAAAAACTAATATTAAATGTAGTTGTCATTTCAGAGCTCAGCTCATTAGTTGTATTTACACAGGTAAGTCACAGACTCAACCCTATTTTGCTCTCCCAGCTGTTGAGTTTTCCCTAGCAGAAATGTGATAAAGGAAAATGTAGATTTTTGGTAATTATCCACAGTGAAGTACACAGAAAAGTCTCTGAACAGAACAAACACCGCAAAGCCCAGCCACCCAAAAAACCCCAAACCAAACAAAAACAAAAACCAAAAAACCCACAAAGAGAACACTCCAACACACCACCAGCACCAGTGCTTAGTGAAGCATTTAAAACCATAAAAACCGAACTAGCCAAAGAAGTTTTGCAGGTTCCTGTTCATTTCTGCATCAAAAAGTAGAGTCTTGCTGATGCTTTTCCCACAGTTTACTGATTTTTTTTTGTTTTACCTGGAAGCAGAGTATGTCCTCAAAATTGAGCTATTTAATATGAAAATCACCTCAACAGTCCAACAGTTGCCTATAATCTTGTCAGGAAAATATTGAAGGCTTCTTTTGTAGGAACATGGGAACACAGAATGGATTAGGTTGGAAGGGAGCTTAAGAGATCATCTACTCCTACTTCCCTGTCATGGGCAGAGATGCCTTGCAACTAGATTTCATTGCTCAAGACCTCATCCATCCCAGCCTCAAACATCTCCATGGAGGGGCCATCCACAACCTTTCTGGACAGCCTATTCCAAAGTCTCACAATGAAGAACTTCTTCCTAAAATCCAGTCTAAATCTACTCTCCCTCAGCTTAAAACCATTCCCCCTTGTCCTACTGCTAGACACTCTCATGAAAAGTCCCTCTCCAGCCTTCCTGTAGGTTCCCTTAATGGATTTGATGGCAGCTATAATGCCCCCCTGGAGTCTTCTTTCCAGGCTGAATAACCCCAGCTTCCTCAGCCTATCCTCATAGCAGAGGTGCTCCAACCCTGGGATCATCTTTGTGGCCCTCCTCTGGACTGGCTCCGACAGTTCCATGCCCTTCCTATGACCGGGACAGTAGAACTGGGTGCAGTATTCGAGGTGGGATCTCACAAGAGCAGAGTGAAGAAGAAGAAACACCTGCTGGCCTCACTCCTCTTGATGCAGCCCAGGATACAGTTTGCTGCTAGCTCATGCTGAGCTTCTCACCAATCAACACCCCCAAGTCTTCTTCAGGTCTACTGTCAACCCACTCTGCACCTAGCCTTTAGTTGTGCCTGGGGTTGGTGTGATGCAGATGCAGGACCTTTCACTTTGACATTGGAGTCACCACCCCTGGAGGTGTTCAAGAGGGGATTGGACGTGGCACTTGAAGCCATGGTTTAGTAATCATGAGGTGTTGGGTGACAGATTGGACTTGATGATCCTTGAGGTCTTTTCCAACCTTATTGATTCTGTGACTTGTCAAACCTTATGTGCTGGCCCACTTCTCAAGTCTGTCAAGATGCTTCTGAATGACATCCCTTCCTTCAAGTGTGTCCACCTCACCACACAGTTTGGTGTCATCAGCAAATTTGCTGAGGGTGCACTCAATGCCACTGTCCATGTCTCTGACAAAGATGTCAGACAGCACTGGACCCAGAACAGACCCCCTTGAGGGATGCCATTTGTCACTGTGTTCAAGTACAACAGGGAGAAACACAGGACAAAACCCTTTTCACAACACTAAGTACTGTTTAAATAAATGTGAAAGAATTGGGAATTTATTCCTGTCATTGGAACTGTGGACTGTACACATTCAGAGAAAAAAAGACCCAGAGAGTTTCCCTGGAAAAAGGCCACCACACTGAACAACTCCAGCTTCACAACAAAAATCCCAACCCACAATGCATTATTATCATCATTATTATTATTGCTAAATACTGGCAAATCTGCTAGAGCTATATGCAGCTAAAATTTCAGACCTTGGGTTTTTACCAATAGTCCAAACATTAACAAACTTATCAGCTTTGACCATATGGCAAGGAGGAATGAAGAAAAGTCTGGAATCATTTAAAATATATAAACAGGAAAGAGGAAGTGAAATTGTGTTTGTGGTCCCAAGAGTTGTAACTAGGAGTAATGAAATAAATGTAAGAGTAATTGCAAGCCTTTAAAAACAAAGCAAGAAACCCCTAATGGGAAGAGCTATTCTGTTATTATTCAATAAATTTCCCCAGGGAAGTGGTAAAGGAAGTGCTGCTTCTATCTCTGAAACTAGATTGGTTCAATCTCTCAGATGCTGTGGATGCAACACTGACTCTTCAGCACAGACACCAGATCACAAAGAGTATTTTTTAGGCTGGAGGTGAGGAGAAAGTTCTTCACAGAAGGTGCTGTTGTCCATTGGAATGTGCTGCCCAGGGAGGTGGTGGAGTCACTGTCCCTGGAGGTGTTCAAGAGGGGACTGGATGTGGCACTTGAAGCCATGGTTTAGTTAGTCATGAGGTGTTGGGTGAGAGGTTGGAGTTGATGATCTCTGAGGTCTTTTCCAACCTTGTTAATTCTATGATTTTCTCCCTTAATTCGAATCTATTCTGCATTTCCAACAACTGAATCAGCCACAGGGAGCAAGGTAACGTCCCATGGCACTACTGCAGACTTACTCAGGTAATAATTAGCCAAGTGATCATAACATCACAGAATGGTTGGGGTTGGAAGGACCTCCCAGCATTACCCAGTTAACCCCCTTGCCAAAGCAGAATCACCTAACAGGTTTTACTTTGGGTCAGGAGTATGGAATGGAACAGATCTCCACAAGACATCTCTCTCCACTTACGGCATTTAGGTGTGCATTGCAGAGAGGTCTCAGAGCACATAGGTAGGCTCAGCTGCTTCCAGATGATGTTAACTCAAAAGATGTCCTGGAGGAGCTCGTCCAACATGCTGCAGTTATTGAAGGGCGTTCTGGCCACCATGGTTATGGCTAATCTAAACCCAAAACTTCCACAGAAGAGTTTAAATGTGGGGTTCTAGGATTCAACTGATCCCAGTTCTGGAGCCCCCAGCTCAAGAAGAACATGAAACTGTTGGAGTGGGTCCAGAGGAAGGCAAGAAGATGAACAGAGGTCTGAAGGACCTTCTTGAGGGGAAAGGCTGGGAGAATTCAGCCTAGAGAAGAGAAGGCTCTGGGGAGACCTTAGAGTAACCTTCCAGTACCTGAAGGGAGTTACAGGAGAGCTGGGAAGGGACTTTTTACAAGCATTTGGAGTGATGAGATGAGGGGCAATGGCTTTGAGATGGAAGAGGGATAATTTAGACTGGGTATTAATAAGAAATTCTTTACAGTGTGGGTGGTGAGACACTGGAACAGGCTGCCCAGGAGGTTATGGATGTCCTCTCCCTGGAGGTCTTCAAGGCCAGGTTGGATGGGGACTTGAGCAACCTGGTCTAGTGGAAGGTGTCCCCATGGCAGGGGGTTGGAACTAGATGATATTTAAGACCCCTTCCAACCCAAATGATTATGTGATTCTATGATTCTCAGAAGCTGCTACACCAAGGTCATTCTGCTCTTTTGTGTTGCAGTTGATGTATTGTCTGAGAAAGGTTATACCTTATGTAACTCTAGTCATGCAAGCAACTCAGCCTTTATTAGATGACTTTGCAGGCTACAGGAAGATATTCCCATGCAGAAGCACAGCACACCAACTTAAATAATGGCATAAGTAAAAAGAATTAGGACTTTGCATTTTTTATTTCTTACTATTATTTTTGCTTGGCCAACACTGAGAGTTTTATTAATCATGGATCTTTTTTCTTTTTTAAAGTCTCATACAGTAGAGAAGAATTTAAGCACTTAAGATCATAAAGCTTGGACAACTGTGGAATATTCATGCCTATGCACTGAAGATTGGATCAGCATTTCTAATAAAGGCAGAATTTGTCACCTGCATGCAAGGAGTGATCAGACTATGACCTTTTCTCCCAGCTGTTCTAAATTCTGGTTAATTTTAATTGCCTGGAACTGGGATGAGAGGCCTGTCAGGCTTTATGGATGGTGGGACACCCACATTACATTCTGACAGAGAAAGGGAAAAATGGCAATATGTCACTGCCTTTGGTTGGTTTTTTTTTAGTAACAGAATAGTCTGAACTTTTTAGATCAATACTTGATTTTAACATCACACTTTTGACCTACAAGACCAGCAGAGAATTAGCCCTTCTTTTCCCCAAGACTTATTCACTTAATTCCAGACACCTAGGTGACTTTATGAGCCAAAGCCCAAAAATGTTACCCAGGAATGATACAGATTTCAGCTGCCATGTCCCTTGGCTTCAAATCACCTTGCCATAATCCATTAACAATTCAGAACTGTGTAAGTTTGGAGATACTATTTTAGAGCAGGTTTAAAGTGAAACAGATAATATTCCTCCTGAATGTTAAAAAAAGGGTTCTCTTCCTGCAGCAGCAGCAGAAGCAGCAGCTAAGAAGATGTAGTGCACATGGGACAAAAAGAATACAAAATGATGCAGATACAGCTGCCAGTTCACGTATTTTTCAGTACTGTTATATAAAATGTAAAAGTTCACAATATCCAAAGCTGACTTTGGGAATCTGAGCCACACAAGCCTCCTTAAAATTAACTCTTGCAAGACTTGTGAGGGTTGAAATCTCCTGGTCAGCTCTGAAAACCTCAAAGGATCAGCTGTAGAAACTGTATTCAAAATCGAAACCCCACTCCGTTCTGACACCGACACAGCCACAATAAAGTGAATTTCATAGAATCATAGAATAAAAAAGGTTGGAGAAGACCTCAGAGATCATCAAGTCCAACCTGTCACCCAACACCTCATGACTACTAAACCATGGCTTCATGTGCCATAGCTTTATGACTGTGGTCAAATGAAACAGAGGCATTAAGTAGAACGGAATAGAATAGAATAGAATAGAATAGAATAGAATAGAATAGAATAGAATAGAATAGAATAGAATAGAATAGAATAGAATAGAATAGAATAGAATAGAATGGGATAGAATAGAATAGAACAGGATAGGATAGGATAGAATATAAAAATAGACTAGACTACTAGACTAGACTAGACTAGACTAGAATAGAATAGAATTAACCAGGTTGGAAGAGACCTTGGAGATCATCAAGTTCAACCTATCATCCAACACCATCTAATCAACTAAACCATGGCACCAAGTGCCACATCCAGTCTCTTCCTAAACACCTCCAGTGATGGTGACTCCACCACCTCCCTGGGCAGCACATTCCAATGGCCAATCTCTCTCTGCGAAGAACTTCTTCCTAACATCCAGCCTAAACCTCCCCTGCTGCAGCTTGAGACTATGTCCTCTTGTTCTGCTACTGGTTGCCTGGGAGAAGAGACCAACCCCCTCCTGGCTACAACCTCCATAATTTGAGCTTGAAAAGCTAAGTAACTTTCAAAGGCAGGCAAGCTTAAGCACCATTATCACTGTTGAATTCAATTAAATTTAGTGGAAAAACCCCCAGTGTTTTTGTAAGTAAGTTGCCTTCAAGGCTGCTAAATGACCTTACCGAGGCTTCATATTGTGACTATGAGATGGCTGCGAGCTCAGTACTACAGGATGGTTAGATGGAATTTTGTATTCATCATCATCATCTGTGTGATCCCTTGATTTGTCAGACAGAGCATTTGCTGAAGGAACAGGGCACCTGAAAAGATGAGAACAAGATTAGTTTTGCTTCAACTGTTCCATAATTGACCTCAATATAATACAGCAAATACCCTCCTTTAGTCTGAAGATCCATATTAATACAAAATAATACAATACACCAGGTTGGAAGAGGCCTTCAAGATCATCTCGTCCAACCCATCAACCAATCCAACCCACCTAAACAACTAACCCATGGCACCAAGCACCCTATCAAGTCTCCTCCTGAACACCTCCAGTGATGGTGACTCCACCACCTCCTCAGGTAGCCCATTCTAATGGGCAATCACTCTTTCTGTGTAGAACTTCCTTCTAACCTCCAGTCTAAACCTTCCCTGGTGCAGCCTGAGTCTGTGTCCTCTTGTACTGGCTGCCTGGGAGAAGAGACCAACCTCTGCCTGTCAACAACCTCCCTTCAGGTAGTTGTAGAGAGCAAGAAGGTCTCCCCTGAGTCTCCTCTTCTCCAGGCTAAGCAACCCCAGCTCCCTCAGCCTCTCCTCTCAGGGCTGTGCTCCAAACCCCTCCCCAGCTTTGTTGCCCTTCTCTGGACATGTTCCAGCAACTCAACATCCTTCCTAAACTGAGGAGCCCAGAACTGGACACAGGACTCAAGGTGTGGCCTAATCAGTGCTGAGTACAGGGGCAGAATGACCTCCCTGCTCCTGCTGGCCACACTGTTCCTGATGCAGCCCAGGATGCCATTGGCCTTCTTGGCTGCCTGGGTACACTGCAGGCTCATGTTCAGCCTACCATCAACCAGCACCCCCAGGTCCCTCTCTGCCTGGCTGCTCTCCAGCCACTCTGACCCCAGCCTGTAGCACTGCCTGGGGTTGCTGTGGCCAATGTGTAGAACGCAGCACTTGGATGTATTCCGTCTCCTGCCCTTGGCCTCTGCCCATCTGTCCAGCCTGTCGAGGTCCCTCTGCAAAGCCTCTCCGCCCTCCAGCAGATCAACTCCTGCCCCCAATTTGGTGTCGTCCTCAAATGTACTGATGATGGACTCAATGCCCTAATAAATGTCTGCCACACACAAAAACCATCATGTCAAACTAGAACTTGTAAGATCTGACACGAATTCTTTTCTCCTCCTGTACAGCTGCAGTGTGTTCAATCAGCATCAGACCTGATCAATACTCTTAATGCCATTTACATTCCCTTTGTAAAACTGTATTAAATTTCAGGGAAAATGCCTCACCAAGTTATGTTGTTTTATTTTACTCCATCCCTTTTCCTGGTTTTCATTTAACACCTGGGAATCAGTGCTGTTTTCTAACATCACCATATTTACTTTAGAGATCAGGATAACTTACTTTATACTGGGGGTGATGGCAGCAGCTGGAAGAGGGGGTGAAAGCCGGGGGGAACGTCGTAATCTTCATTTATCAGATGACCATTTGAAAAGACCTAAAAATCACACAGGTGTTAAAATCATAGAATCATACCATGGTTTGGGTTGGAAGGGAGCTGAAAGATCATGGGTGTCTCTTGTTTATCATCACAGAATGCTCATCAAGTAGGTATTACACAACAGAGCTTGAGAAGACTGTGGGCAAAGGTTTCCTTAGGAGTTTACACAACATAGCTGTCACCTGAAGGGACTCTCCCATACAACCTTCAGCTCACTTCACACAGGAGCTGTAGAACACTTCAGCTTAAAACTTCTCACCAAAAGAGGAAGTTCTCTGTCATAGTTACTAGATGGACTACTTGGTTCCAGCCAACTCCCTGGAGGAAAATCAGTATTTCAAGACTGCAAACCATAAATGTCCTTGCTGCAAGAGCGGTCAGGCATTGGAACAGGCTGCCTAGGGAGGTGGTGCAGTCATCAGCCCTGGAGGTGTTCCAAGAAATGTGTGGCCATGGCACTCTGGGACATGGTTTAACAGCCATGGTGGTCTTAGGTTGAAGGTTGGACTCGACTATCTTAGAGGTCTTTTCCAACCAAAACAGGTCTATGATTCCATATAGCCAGTGGTAAAGATACAACAAATGATTCTACATTTAGCTTGGCTTTGGATGTGTATTTGTTTACTCGTTCTTCAGGTCAAGGAAGGTTAGATCTTTTCCATTAGAGCATGCTGAACTTCATGGCTCATTTAATGCTCTTTGGAAAAACATGTTTTTTAGTAAGGAACACCACAACTGGCCTTTTGAATACTTAGCTTTTTATGCTAATGCACACAGAATATCTGACAATTTAATCACCTCTGTATACAGGGGGGACCATGTGGCACAGCCTAAACCGGTCACATCATCTGCATATATAGCATAGATCAGAGACTGAAGACTTACCAAGTCCTCACCTGTAACAGAGATAATTGGAACATCTATTCCATCACCAAATGTATGCACAATTTCAGTGTAAACCCCTTCCAAAGTGGATGTGAGGCTATGTAACTTTCCCCCAGCATACACTGATATATTGAAGATCTTAATGATTCTATGATCTTCTTATCATGCACTACATCTATGAATGATTGGCTAAAAAACCCACAGCAAATCTAGACTTTTTTCCTCCAAGCTACTTTTAGAAGGTTTCATGTCAAAGTTGTAGCTTAGACTCTCTTGTCTTATGGCTAGACAGCAGTCTGAGGAGAAGGACTTGGTGGTGTCAGCTGCTGAAAAATTCAACATGAGCCAGCAGTGTTTGCTTGCAGCCCAGAAGGCAGCTGTGTCCTGGGCTGCATCTAAAGAAGTGTGACCAGCAGGACCAGTGAGGTGATTCTGCCCCTCTACTCTGGAGGCTGCAGGCACGTCTAGGGCCCCCAGCATGAGAAGGACATCAAACTGCTAGTGCAGGTCCAGAAGTGGCCACAAAGATGATCAGAGGGCTGAAGAACCTTCCCTGTGGGGACAGGCTGAAGGAGTTGGGGCTGGAGAAGAGAAGGCTCCAGGGAGACCTCAGAGCAGCCTTCCAGTACCTGAAGGGGGCCTACAAGAAAGCTGGGGAGGGACTTTTCACAAGGGCTTGTAGTGAAAGAGAGCATGAATTAAAGCTTGAGGAGGGTAAATTTAGACTGGCTATTAGGAAGAAATTCTTGACAGTGAGGGTGGTGAGACACTGGAACCATTTGCCCATGGAGGTCATGGATTCTTCAAGGCTCCCTGCAGGTGTCTGAGGCCAGGCTGGACAAGGCTTTGAGCACCCTGGTACAGTGGGAGGTGTTTCTGCCCAGGGTGGTGGGGGTTGGCACTAGGTCCCTTCCAACGCCAACCATTCTATGATTCGATGCGTTCTTTATAGATTGCAGTATTTAACAAACCATTTATTTCTGACCAGCCTAATTATTAAGGATCTACAGGAAAGACTCAGAAGCAGCAGATCAAAACTGACCAACACAAGCAGTATGGTAGCCAGTACAAGTAGGGTATCAAATCAGGGTTCAGCAACCAAAGCTCATTTCCTACCTTGGCACCTTCGGCAGGCAGCTCATGGCGTCTGTGTTTCCTCATAAACCCTGACTCAGAACTCAGGCGGTTGTGCCTTCCATTGAGGCTGGAAATTGCAGTCAGTCCTGCTTTGGGAGAAGCATCGCTCCCTCCTCGACATCCTACCAGCTGACTCGTCCCAAAGACATCTCTGGGACACCAGCCTTCAAGAGGCATTGGCTGGTCTCTGGAAGGCACGCTTTCTGGGTGGTGCAGGTGTCTGCTGATCCTGTTGTCTGGTGGAATTGGAGGAGGCCTCTCCGGTGGGGGCGGAGGAGGATCACGCAAGGGAGGTGGTGGTGCTGGAAGAGGCTTGTCTTGCTTCCTCACCATACAGGGAGAAGACTAAACAACACAGAAAATTACAAAAAAGCCACAAAGTTACATCCAGGCATGCATGTTTCTGTCATGATCAAGTATCTTTACTATTTCTGTTTTCAAGGCACCACAGGAACACTTGCCAGTAGAGTCAATGTTAGTCTTGTCTTCACATGATGGAGGCAACCTGGCCTCTCTTCAGAAAGCATGCTTCCATTCCTGCTGCTGCATGAGTAAGCCAAGCAAGGAGTGGAAGGGAGCACAGATAACTGACTGAACCAGATTTATCTGGCTGACCCATTGTTTTTTCCCCAGAATCCTTCCAGACTTCCTGCTGCAGAAAAAAACCCAAACAAGAGAAAACCTACATCTAAAAGGGAATTATTGAGTGACCTTGAATAAACACGAGGAAAGCAAAGTCACTAGTGGTATTCTCCAGGGCTCACTCCTGGGGCCAGTTCTCTTTAATACCTTGACCACTGATCTGGGTGAGAGGATCAAGTGCACTCTCAGTAAGTTTGCAGGTGACACTATATTGGGTGGGAGCGTTCATCTGCTGGAGAGCAGAATGGCTCTGCAAAGGGATTGGGACAGGCTGGATCGACAGGCCGAGGTCAGTTGTATGAGGTTCAACAAAGCCAAGTGCTGGGTCCTGAACTTGGGTAACAGTGACCCCATAGTGGCTGGAAACTGTCCAGCAGAAAAGGACCTGGGGGTGCTGTTTGATAGCTGCCTGAACGTAAGTCAGTAGTGTGCTCAGGTGGCCAAGAAGGTCTTTTCCAACCTGGTCTATTCTATTCTATTCTATTCTATTCTATTCTATTCTATTCTATTCTATTCTACGCTACTCTACTCTACTCTACTCTACTCTACTCTACTCTACTCTACTCTACTCTACTCTTACCATTTTGAGAGATGATGGTCACAAAAATTCCAAAGTAAGAATGGCATTTGCTCTCACTTCACTGGTTAGCCCAGTATTATTCTGTTGAGCAGTACCTCAAAATAGAATCACAGAATCACTAAGGTTGGAAAAAACCTCTAAGATCATTGGGTCCAGCCATGGCCATTAAACCATGTCCCAAAGTGCCATGTCCACAGAGCATAAATCATCACCAGAGCAAACCAGAGAATTTTAAATGAGAAAATGACCTTTAAATCTATTTTCAGGCAACTTTTGCTTTTATTTCTTTTCCTGGATCAGGGTTTATTACACAGAATGGTTTGGGTTGGAAGATCATCTGGTTCCAACCACCCTGCCACAGGCATGGACAGCTTCCACTAGACCACATTACTCAAGGTCTCATCTAACCTGGCCTTGAATACCTCCATGGAAGGGGTCATGCTTTCCTTTTCAGAACAATACTAACCAGAAACTGGCTTTCAATAAAGAAAATGTAGGGGGAAAAATTAATCAACATGAATTAATTATTATTGTAAACCTCATCTGATGTGGAGCTTAATGGAACTCATTTTCTCCCATGATTGCCTTCCCAAGTAGAAGGGAATTGGAAGCTTTCTAGAAGCCTTCAACAATGATGAAGAAGCCTTATCAGATCTGTGACACAATGATTATGACTGTGAATATCCCTCAGCTATCACAGCCTTCAACACACTTACTCTGTTCCTTGCAGGACAATCTGTATATCTCTGAAGGGTGAAGAGAGATTTCTTTGCATTTGGTGTGGTTGTTTTGAGGCTAACCTTATATCTAGTCATGGAATTGATCCATTATAGCAATATCTTTAACATTCTGACCTTATACTCATCAGACAAACAGAGGTCACGTTTGACCAACACATGTAGCTGTAAACATCTGCCTGTGTAAGGTTATTATGCAAAAGGACAGGCACTTGCCAAAGTCAACTGAAGGAGATAAGAGAGTTAATCAATGTGGATCTAATCTAGAGCTTTCCTAAGCTAAAAGGAATTAGGTTCTTTCGAACAGAGCAAAGTTCTGAAAAAGAAAAGACCCATGGAAAATGTCAGAGTAGTCAATCCTCCAAAAGAAACAAGCCAGCTCCACCTCACCGTAACGGCCAACCAGGAAAAGGTCTCCGTTTCGCAAGTAGTGGTTCAGTAACAACAGAACAGAACAGAACAGAACAGAACCGAATAGAATAGAATAGACTAGACTAGAATAGAATAGAATAGAATAGAATAGAATAGAATAGAATAGAATAGAATAGAATAGAATAGAATAGAATAGAATAGAATAGAATAGAATAGAATACAGTACAATACAATACAATACAATACAATAAACCAGGTTGGAAAAGACCTTCGAGATCATCAAGTCCGACCTATCATCCAACACCATTCTAATCAACTAAACCATGGCACCAAGTGCGTCATGCAGTCTCTTCCTAGACACCTCCAGTGATGGTGACTCCCTGGGCAGCACATTCCAATGGCCAATCTCTCTTTCTGGGAAGAACTTCTTCCTAACATCCAGCCTAAACCTCCCCTGGCACAGCTTGAGACTGTGTCCTCTTGTTCTGGTGCTGGTTGCCTGGGAGAAGAGACCAACCCCCTCCTGGCTACAACCTCCCTTCAGGTAGTTGTAGAGAGCAAGAAGGTCTCCCCTGAGTCTCCTCTTCTTCAGCTAAGCAACCCCAGCTCCCTCAGCCTCTCCTCACAGGGCTGTGCTCCAAACCCCTCCCCAGCTTTGTTGCCCTTCTCTGGACACCTTCCAGCAACAAAACATCGTTCCTAAACTGAGGGGCCCAGAACTGGACACAGGACTCAAGGTGTGGCCTAACCAGTGCTGAGTACAGGGGCAGAATGACTAAGTAAGACTTACCTTTGGTGATCCAGTTGGGCTGGCACATGGTGACCGTGCCACTCCCTTCTGAATAAGATCCAAACGAGGAGGCACAGGTGGAAGACTAAGATGTGGGATTTGCAGAGGGTCTGGAAGTGGTTTTCTTCTTTGTGCAAGAGGGGAAGATCCTGGTGAAGTCACTGGTGAATTCTGCCTCTCATTGCACTTCAAGTCAGAAAAACAATAAATTACTATTTACTGGATACCCAAGTACAGAACTTCCATTCCATGACTGAAACATTAGATGCTTGTCAAGTAATTACTAGTAGTCATTTATCATAATGGGCATCCTGTTGCTCTTTTAATTAATAGACAATAATAGACAATATATCCTACAGTCACTAAAAAAGAAGTCTACAAGTTGTTCTACCTCAAAACTAAGATCCACGGTAACTTGTGATGGAAATAAAAGAATATATATTCCAGTAATATGTTTAAGAAAATTAAAACCAAAGCAAGCAAACAAAAGTGATTGTCATACAGAAGGGAAAAATCACAGAGGTAGTCATAGAATCATGGAACTGGTTTGGCTGGAAAAGATCACTATGATCATCAAGTACAACC
Organism: Picus viridis; assembly: GCA_033816785.1. Classification (NCBI taxonomy): domain Eukaryota; kingdom Metazoa; phylum Chordata; class Aves; order Piciformes; family Picidae; genus Picus; species Picus viridis. The sequence continues at coordinate 4,122,885 of CM066569.1, read as the reverse complement.
GTCGACCTAACGCCACCATGGCCATTAAACCATGTCCCAGAGTGCCATGGCAGCTCCAGGGATGGTGACTCCACCACCTAGCTGAGCAGCCTGTTCCAGTGCCTGACCACTCCTGCAGCAAAGAAATTTTTCCCAATATCCAACCCAAATGTCCTCTGGCACAATTTCAGGACATTTCTTCTCACTCTATCATCTGATACTAAGGAGAAAAGACCCAAGCCCTGCCTCACTCTAACCTCCTTTCAGGGAACTGTAGAGGGCAATGAGGTCTCCCCTCTGCCCCCTCTTCTCCACACTAATGAATCCCAGTTCCCTCAGCCACTCCTCTGTCACCTCACAAAAGATGGCTTTCAGCTTTAATAATTTCCTGTAAGCATTCTGAAGTAACAGATGGAAACAAAATTAGCTTCTGGTGCATTCAGACAGCCAGGAAATAAATTGTAGAGAAGACACTAACTTCCCAGATAAGGTAACTTCATCAGATTTTTAGAAGAACATGTTTTTAGAGTATGTTTAATTCACTTTAAGCTACTGAAAGCTGCATAGTCTCCTATATTGTTAGAGCATTCCTCTGTGTTTCCAGACAACACTACTTGGATCAATTATCTCAGGACTTCCAAATTCAGAGTTATTTGCTTTTAAGTACACCTCACTTCCTTTATTTTCTTTATTTTAAAAGAAGTAAACCCAGACACATACTGTACAAGTTAGAGTGACAATCACACAGAATCACCAAGGTTGGAAGAGACCTCAAAGATCACCAAGTCCAACCTGTCACCACAGACCCCTAAATCTTAATTCGTTGGGACAATGGAATATTAAACATTATGGAACAATAAACACAGTCTACTAGATATGCCCTCTCAAAAATGAGAAGAAGGCATTTTATACATTTACCTGAGCCTGTATCCCACACCATTTTTTTAATGTGCATTTCATAATGCTGAGAAATGCATTTCATAATGCTGAGAAAAGGAAAGGTTCAGGCAATAACTACATTAGCTAATCTGATACCACGGGGCTGGAAATTTCTCACTGATGAGACAATTAACAGAGGTTTTGGCACCATTCTTCATCTTTTGTTCATAAAGATCTGAAGACAATTTGGAAATTAAAAAACCAACCAAACAAACACAAGCTGCTTGATGAGGCAGATAAACAGACTAATTGCAGTGGGCTGCTCTAAAGCCTCTGTTACAATACAATAATACAATACAATAAACCAGGTTGGAAGAGACCTTCAAGATCATCGCGTCCGACCTATCAACCAATCCAACCCACCTAAACAGCTAACCCATGGCACCAAGCACCCCATCAAGTCTCCTCCTGAACACCTCCAATGACAGTGACTCCACCACCTCCCCAGGCAGCACATTCCAATGGCCAATCTCTCTTTCTGGGAAGAATTTCTTCATAATATCCAGTCTAAACCTCCCCTGGCGCAGCTTGAGACTGTGTCCTCTTGTTCTGGTGCTGGTTGCCTGGGAGAGGAGACCAACCTCCACCAGTCCACAACCTCCCTTCAGGTAGTTGTAGAGAGCAAGAAGGTCTCCCCTGAGCCTCCTCTTCTCCAGGCTAAGCAACCCCAGCTCCCTCAGCCTCTCTTCATAGGGCTTTTGTTCCAAACCCCTCACCAACCTTGTTGCCCTTCTCTGGACACGTTCCAGCAAGTCAACATCCTTCCTATACTGAGTTACATCTGATCAGCTGCTGAATCACACACAACACCTAGCAAGAATGATTAATTTTTCTTTAAGTTTACTCATTCCATTAAAGAATGAGTAAGTAGCTCTGTGCTAATTCTTTTCCACAAAGAAATTTCAAGTATGAGGCCGCTCAGGGACTTAATTCAGGTACCTCTCAGAGTTTATGGCTGCTCTTCAGACACAGTAAAATACTGCAGAATTGCTGCGCTCCTGATACCCATCTTATATTCATAATCCATACAGGCACAGAAGGTAACCAAACATTTTATCTTCTTTACACTTCAGTGACAACTCCAGGAAGTGTTTTTCAGCTTCTAATTCTGAAAAGAAAAGCTCACTTAAAAAGCCCACCCAGGGCCTTTCCTCCGTGGTGAACCTCGCGTCCACAATGAGCTTACTGCAACTATTCTTTGCGTTATGAAGATATGTTAAAGTACAAGCACCAAAGAAAGTGAAAGCTGGTAATAGAATCTCACAAACATAGAATGGTTTGGGTTGGAAGCAACCTTAATGACCATCTAGTTCTAGTCCCCCTGCCATGGGCAGGGACACCTCCCACTAGACCGGGTTGCTTGAGGCCATGTCCAACATGGCCTTGAACACCTCCAGGGAGGAGGCATCCACAGCTTCCCTGGGCAACCTGTTCCTGTGTCTCACCACCCTGTCAAGAATTTCTTCCTAATATCCAGTCTGACTCTCCTCTTCCAGCTTCAATGCATTGTCCCTTGTCCTATCACTACAAGCCCTTATAAAAAGTCCCTCCCCAGCTTTCCTGTAGCCTGCTTAGGTACCAGAAGGCTGCTACAAGGTGATCTCTGAGTCTTCTACAGCACTTTAAGAGTGCTCCTCCAGCGGAGTTTTTAGGACAACAAGGATTGATTTGAATTTTTATGCAACACACAATGAAAGCCTACAGTCCTTTTTGTCCTTTTTTGCTGCACTTTGGCCACAGCAACCCCATGCAGAGCTACAGGCTGGGGTCAGAGTGGCTGGAGAGCTGCCAAACAGAGAGGGACCTGGGGGTGCTGATCGACACCCGCCTAAACATGAGCCAGCAGTGTGCCCAGGTGGCCAAGAGGGCCAATGGCATCCTGGCCTGTATTAAGAATAGTGTGGCCAGCAGGAGCAGGGAGGTCATTGTGCCCCTGTACTCTGCATTGGTTAGGCCACACCTTGAGTACTGTGTCCAGTTCTGGGCCCCTCAGTTTAAGAAGGACATCGAGACACTTGAACGTGTCCAGAGGAGGGCAACAAGGCTGGTGAGAGGCCTTGAGCACAAGCCCTATGAGGAGAGGCTGAGGGAGCTGGGCTTGTTTAGCCTGGAGAAGAGAAGGACCAGGGGTGACCTCATTGCCCTCTACAACTACCTGAAGGGTGGTTGTGGACAGGAGGGGGTTGGTCTCTTCTCCCAGGCAACCAGCACCAGAACAAGGGGACACAGTCTCAAGCTGTGCCAGGGGAGGTTTAGACTCGAGGTGAGGAGGAAGTTCTTCACTGAGCGAGTCATTCGTCATTGGAATGGGCTGCCCGGGAGGTGGTGGAGTCGCTGTCCCTGGAGGTATTCAAGAGGAGACTGGACATGGCACTTGGTGCCATGGTCTAGTTGTGAGGTCTGTTGGGACGGGTTGGACTTGATGATCCTTGGGATCTCTTCCAACCTTGGTTATACTGTCAGGACTCCTTATCCCTGGGACTTTTCTTTTCTAGCAAGCTTAACATCCCAGTTCCTTACCAGCCAGATATGTCAGAAGAAGATTTTCTCAGTAATAAGACATGGCTAGAGCCAGGTGACTTGAGAACAAAAATCAGCCCATCTGATTTGCAATGATTAACAGCTTTATGCTGAGAAAGCATCTGACAATCTTTGTGATAAAGTAAAAACCACAAAATCATATAAGAACCATCTGAGACCACAGGAGGAAGCTCTTCACAATGAGAGAAGTAAAATACTGTAAAAGGTTGCCCAGGGATGTGGTTGAGGCCCTGTCCCTGGAGACACTCAAGATCGGACTTGATGTTGCCCCAGGCAGCCTGCTCTTATCGGAGGTGTCCCTGCTAGTTGACTGCAGGAGGGTTAGAAAAGATGACTTTTTAGAGTCCCTTCCAACATGATGCAGCCTCTGAATCACAGAATGGTAGGTGTATATGAGTAATGCCATGCTCCAAAAGGTGGTGTGGCTGAAAGCATCACTGTACAACCACTGGTAGCTTTTAGGTCATCTCTAGACGCTTGGAAGAGAAGGAGGTTATCAGGAGTAGTCAGCATAGATTTACCAAGGGGAAATCCTGCTTGACTAATCTGATAGCCTTCTATGATGTCATAACTGAATGGGTAGATGCAGGGAGAGCAGTAGATGTAGTCTATCTTGCCCTCACTAAGGCTTTTGACACTGTCTCCCATAACATCCTTGTGAGCAAGCTCAGGAAGTGTGGGATAGAAGAACAGACAGTGAGATGGATTAGGAACTGGGTGCAAAATAAAGTCCAAAGAGTGGTGGTCAATGGTGCCAAGTCCAGCTGGAGAGCTGTAACTAGTGGAGTCCTCCAGAGATCAGTGCTGGGTCTGGTCCTGTTCAACATCTTCATCAATGCCATCGACAAGGGGACAGACAGACAGAGTCTGCTCAGCAAGTTTGCTGATGATACCAAACTGGGAGGCTTGGCTGATACACCTGAAAGCTGTGCAGCCATTCAGCAAGACTTGGACAGACTGGAGACATTAAAGACCTGTCTGGGTGTGTTCCTGTGTGATCTGCACTAGATTCTATGGTTATCTGGTCCTCCTCTGGCAGGGGGTTGGACTGGAATATCTCCAGAGGTCCCTTCCAGCCCCTAACATCCTGTGATCCTGTGTTTTGAGAGGAAAAGAGCAGCTGAAAATCACCACATTACCTGATAATTCTAGATTTTTCAAGAGGCTTACAAAGTGGAAAACAATGTTCTGAAACCTCAGGGATAATTAGTAGGTTTCTTTCAGTGAACAATGAAATTGATGACATCAGAAATAGCAGGCATCAAAGCACTCAAGCACTTGGTAGATCCTGGAAACATGACTTCTTATAGTAAAGCCTATTGTTCCTTCTTTTGATAATAAAAGCATAATGCATTTTTACCTAATCATGGATGTGACAGCATTATTAAAGCCCATCAGTTCAGGGCTATTTCACAGAGGTCAGGCTGCAAGCTGCAATTTAAGTCCAGCCAGGAAGGATACACTGCTCCCAAGAGCAGGCCACGGTGTGTTAAGATATACAACACAGGAATGATTCAGTGACTTCAGAGATTAGGAAGGATACCAGAAGTATCAATGTTAACTGACAGATACTCTCAAACAGGAGGAGGAAACCCTATTTTTCATTCCCCTTTTGTTTTTTCTTCCCTATTTAACCAAACACAAAAATAAGGAAGTGGCAGAGTAGGGTGTTACAGAATGAATTCCAATCTAGATGCCCTCAGTAAATGATAAAATATAGAAAAGGGTAAAATATAGGAAATAGAACATAAAAAAACATAGATGGTCTATGGCAAGAGCTAGTCCAGGCTAAAATACAGTAGTGAAAATTATCAACATAAACCAAAGATTTCTTAATCACAGGGCTTGTTTATCAGTGATAAAAATCTATGTCCAAAGAATGTAACACAGAGCACATCCAGCATCCAAACCCAGGAAATCACTACAAATAATCTCAGGCACACTTCCCCCACTAAACGCATCCAATATTAAAAACAAAGGGGGAAAAAAAATCATAAGATAAATTAAAAATGGAAATAAAATATTAAAACAAACAAAACCAAATAAATGAAATTAGAAAAAAGAGGAAAGAACACAAATAACATTGAACATGATTAAAAGCTACACAAATTGAGTTCCAAGTCACCTTCAATGAGCAAAAATATTTGCAACTTATTTAGAAAATCAAGTATAATCCTAACCCATAGAATCAGTAAGGTTGGAAAAGGCCTCAGAGATCATCGAGTCCAACCTGTCACCCAACACCTCATGGCTAGTAAACCATGGCACCAAGTCCTTGGAGTTGTTCAAGAGGGGATTGGATGTGGCACTGGTGCCATGGTCTAGTCATGAGGTCTGTGGTGACAGGTTGGACTCGATGATCTTTGACGTCTCTTCCAACCTCGGTGGTACTGTGGTACTGTGGTACTGTGACCCAATCCCCTCTTGAACACCTCCAGGGACTGTGACTCCACCACCTCCCTGGGCAGCACATTCCAATGGCCAATCTCTCTTTCTGGGAAGAACTTTCTCCTCACCTCCAGCCCAAACTTCTCCTGGCACAGCCTGAGACTGTGTCCTCTTGTTGTGGTGCTGGTTGCCTGGGAGAAGAGACCAACCCCCACCTGGCTACAGCCTCCCTTCAGGTAGTTGTAGAGAGCAAGAAGCTCTCCCCTGAGCCTCCTCCTCTGCAGGCTAAACAACCCCAGCTCCCTCACTGTGCATGTGTATATGAAAACTAATAATATATTCTGTATGTATGAATTTTCTTTCTTTGTTAGAAATAAAAATTCAGGGAATTGTCCATTCAGCATATTTTGGATAGGAGACTCAGCTGTTCTATCTCATGCTCCCTCCATTATAAACAAATTGAACTCAGTTTCTATCAGCTGAGAATCTGGATTATTTTTTTTCTTCTGTTCAACTTCACTATTATTGCTGCAACATTGATGCCTCTTGCATTTTCAACCTACTGGAAGCCGGAGTACGAAGTGCAGTCTCTCACTGTTTGCAATCCCAGGCAGCCCCATTTACAAACATACAGCTTTAACTGCTGCATAGGTCGGACCAGATGACTATCAGCCTCCCCTTCTGCAGGCTAAACAGCCCCAGCTTTCTCAGCCTTTCTTCATATGAGCAATCTTCCAGAATCAGAAAAGTCTTACCCTTAAATTCAAAGACAATTCTGAAGCTCTCAAGTTCATTTTCTGTGTGAAGAAGCAAGGCCTTCCTGGTTCAGGAACATCGGTCATAGGAAGAAAGGCTGAGAGAGCTGGGGTTGTTTAGCTTGCAGAAGAGGATGCTGAGGGGGGATCTCATGAATGCTTAACAAATATCTACAGGGTGGGTGTCAGAAAGATGGGGCCAGACTCTTCTCAGTGGTGCCCAGTGATGGGACAAGGGGTAATAATAAACTTGAACATCGAAGTTCCATCTAAATATCATAGTATCATGGTATCAGTCAGGGTTGGAAGGGACCACAAGGATCATCCAGTACCAACCCCTGCCATGGGCAGGGACACCCTACACTAGATCAGGCTGGACACAGCCTCATCCAGCCTGGGCTTAAACACTTCCAGGGATGGGGCCTCAACCACCTCCCTGGACAACCCATTCCAGGGCTTCACCACTCTCATGGGGAAGAACTTCTTCCTCACCTCCAGCCTGAATCTCCCCACCTCCAGCTTCATTCCATTCCCCCTAGTCCTACCACTACCTGATAGCCTGAGCAGTCCCTCCCCAGCCTTCTTGTAGCCCCCTTCAGATCCTGGAAGGCCACAATGAGGTCACCTGGGAGCCTTCTCTTCTCCAGACTGAGCAGCCCCAACTCCTTCAGTCTGTCCTCATAGGAGAGGTGCTCCAGCCCTCTGATCATCCTTGTGGCCCTTCTCTGGACACCTTCCAGCACCTCCAGATCCCTCTTGTAATAGGGGCTCCAGAACTGGAGGCAGTACTCCAGGTGGGGTCTCACCAGAGCTGAGTAGAGGGGGAGAATCACCTCTCTTGCCCTGCTGGCCACACTTCTCCTGATGCAGCCCAGGATCTGATTGGCTTTCTGGGCTGCAAGTGCACACTGAGAGCTCCTGTTGAGCTTCTCCTCCACCAGCACCCCGAAGTCTCTCTCCTCAGGGCTGCTCTCCAGCCAGTCACTGCCCAGCCTGGATTTGTGCCTGGGAAAATATGATAAAGAACTTTGAGGGTGTCAGAGAACTAAAAGAGGTTGCCCAGAGAGATGGTGCAGTCTCTATCTCTGGAGACTTTAAAAACCTGGCTGGACATGTTCCTGAGTTTATCTGCTTCAGGTGATCCTGCTTTGGCAAGGGGTTTGGACTAGATGATCTTCAGAGGTCCCTTCCAACCCCTAGCGTTCTGTGAGCCTGGGGGTCCTTTCCGCCTGGCATCCTGTGCTTGTACAGGGTTTGAAAATGTACCTTTCGGACTGACGCCAAACGATTCATCATTAAAGACTCTTCTCTGTCATCATCATCGTCCAAGTCCAACATGGGCATACTAAAGCTATCAATAATACTGCAGCACCTGGAGTTCTCATCCCTTGGATCGAAGGGGTCCACAATGATGGGTTCGGTTCCTTTGATTTCGCAGCGGCAGAAGGGACAGCCTTGGCCATCAGATTCCTACAGCAAGACAAAACCAAACCAACAAAACCGTTCATTAACATGAAAAACAGAGGGATTTAAAAAGCAGCTCTTACACTTTTCCAACAGAAAAATGCCCTCACAAGGTCTCTCAGAGCGCTAAGGAAACAGATTCACAGGTATTTAACTATAGCAAATGGTAAAATGATTCCCCTTTGCAAATTGTCTCTGCACAACAGATGAAGCTTCACTTGAAAACAAGCAATCAAAATGCGACCATTATCCCCACAAAGCACCCAAAGTGTAATTGTCTGAATAGAACAGGTCAGGAAGCAACAGCCTGCCTTTTGGGATGACAATTTGTCTCTTTCTTCAGAGGAAAGAAGTTGAGATATGCAGACAGAGTTACATTTTATTGCATTTCTTTTATACATTATATAATATTAAATATTTATCTCTTCATTTAATTTAGACAATGCAGATGGGCTTTAGGGCTCAGCAACTTTTACTCCCTCTCTCTGCAGTCCATCACGGGTGCAACATTACCAACAGTCAGCAATAGGCATGCAGAACATCTAAAGCTATTAACATTATCACAGTATCACAAAGGTCGGACGAGACCTCAAAGATCATCAAGTCCAACCTGTCACCACAGACCTCATGATTAAACCATGGCACCAAGTGCCACGTCCAATCCCCTCTTGAACACCTCCAGGGATGGTGACTCCACCACTTCCCTGGGCAGCACATTCCAATGGGCAATCACTCTCTCAGTGAAGAACTTTCTCCTCACCTCAAGCTTTAACCTCCCCTGGTGCAGCTTGAGACTGTGTCCTCTTGTTCTGGTGCTGGCTGCTAGAGAGAAGAGACCATCCCCTTCCTGGCTACAACCTCCCTTCAGGTAGTTGTAGACGGCAATGAGGTCACCCCCGAGCCTCCTCTTCTCCAGGCTAAACAACCCCAGCTCCCTCAGCCTCTCCTCACAGGGCTGTGCTCCAGACCCCTCCCCAGTCTTGTTGCCCTTCTCTGGACACATTCAAGTGTCTCGATGTCCTTCCTAAACTGAGGGGCCCAGAACTGGACACAGGACTCAAGGTGTGACCTAACCAGTGCAGCATACAGGGGCACAATGAGCTCCCTGCTCCTGCTGGCCACACTATTCCTAATGCAGGCCAGGATGCCATTGGCCTTGTTGGCCACCTGGGCACACTGCTGGCTCATGTTTAGGCGGGTGTCAATCAGCACCCCCAGGTCCCTCTCTGTTTGGCAGCTCTCCAGCCACTCTGACCCCAGCCTGTAGCTCTGCATGGGGTTGTTGTGGCCAAAGTGCAGCACCTGGCACTTGGATTTGTTGAACGCCATCATACTGGACTCTGCCCATCTGTCTAGTCGGTCGAGGTCCCTCTGCAGGGACAAATGAGAGCTTTACTACATCCTCAATAAATTATGTAAAACAAGGAACTATTTTCACATGCCCAGAAGCAAAAAGTACTTGAATTTTCATTTCTAAGCAGCATAATGTGTTAGATGATTGTCAAGCAGCCATATTTCCATTCCATTCAGAAATATTTTTTCCATCTCAGAAGCAATCAAAAAGCCTTTGAAGTAGTTTTCAGACTAATGAACACAAGAAATTCTTCCAACCACTTAAAGGAAATTTTCCATCAAGAGACAAGAGGCACAACACAGACTGACAAAAAAAAGAACACCACCAAGAAACCCCAGCACAAACCCAACAAACCACACCCAAAAGAGTTCTGAAGCATTAAGAGATGAAGACGATTTGATCCGAATCCAGAAACCCCATGGCATCATATTTGCAGTCGGGTAGACAGTTAAGAAGATACTAACACCAAAACTCATTCTAAATCTACCTGTCTTGAAAGCTCATCAAGCTTTCTGATTTCTCAGATGCAATGGCATCCTGGCCTGGATCAGGAATGGTGTGGCCAGCAGGAGCAGGGAAGTCATTGTGCCCCTGTACACCTCACTGGTTACGCCACACCTTGAGGACTGTGTCCAGTTCTGGGCCCCCTCAGTTTAAGGACATTGAGACTCTTGAACATGTCCAGAGAAGGGCAACAAGGCTGGGGAGGGGTTTGGAGCACAGCTCTGTGAGGAGAGGCTGAGGGAGCTGGGGTTGCTTAGCCTGGAGAAGAGGAGGCTCAGAGGAGACCTTCTTGCTGTCTACAACTACCTGAAGGGAGGTTGTAGCCAGGAGGGGGCTGGTGCCTTCTCCCAGGGAAACAGCACCAGAATAAGAGGACACAGTCTCAAGCTGTGCCAGGGGAGGTTTAGGCTGGATGTCAGGAAGAAGTTCTTCCCAGAAAGAGAGATTGGCCATTGGAATGTGCTGCCCAGGGAGGTGGTGGAGTCACCATCACTGGAGATGTTTAAGAAGAGACTGGATGGGGCACTTGGTGCCATGGTTTAGTTGATTAGATGGTGTTGGATAATAGGTTGGACTTGATGATCTTGAAGGTCTTTTCCAACCTGGTTAATTCAATTCAATTCTATTCTATTCTATTCTATTCTATTCTATTCTATTCTATTCTATTCTATTCTATTCTATTCAATTCTATTCTATTCTATTCTACTCTAACGATACCTTTAATTTTTCTCTAACATAACACATGCCAGTCTTACTGAGAGATGATTTTGCTTTTTCTGAAGCAACTGTATCCTGAGGCTAGGTATCTATAAACAATGACTCCTGGCAACAGTCATGTCTGGTTTTATCTGTGGGTGCAGTCTGACAGCCGTCTGAACGTGAGCCAGCAGTATGCCAACAGCATCCTGGCCTGGATCAGCAATAGTGAGGTCAGCAGGAATAGGGAAGTGATTGTGCCCCTGTACTGGGCACTGGTGAGGCTGCACCTTAAATACCAGGTTTAGTTTTGGGCCCCTTACTAAAAAGAAAGACATTTTGGTGCTGGACCAGGTCCAGAGAAGGGCAACAAAGCTGGTGAAGGGCCAGGAGAACAGGTCTGGTGAGGAGCAGCTGAGGGACCTGGGGTTGTTTAGTACAGAGGAAAGGGGAGACCTCACTGCTCTTGTCTGCACCTCCCTGAAAGGAGGTTGCACTGAGGTGGGAATTGGTCTCTTCCCCTATTATCAGGTGCTAGAAGGACAGGAAATAGCCTGAAACCGCACCAGGGGAGCTTTAGGTTGTTAATTAGGAAAAATTTCTTTCCTGCAAGAGTGGTCAGGCATTGGAACAGGCTGCCCATGGTGGTGGTGTGGCCACCATCCCTGAAGGTGTTCAGGCAACGTATGGACATGGCACTGTGGGACATGGTTTAATGGCCATGGTGGTCTTAGGTCAATGGTTGGGCTCAGCGACCTCGAAAGCATTTACCAACCAAAACAATTCTGTGACTTCTATGATTACTGGCATGGTTAGTACTGGATTTTCACTTTGTACAGAAAGAGATATGTACTCTATTTTCAACAGCCTTGCAGCATCCACAGAAAGCACTAGTGAACCTCCAGATTATATGAAACGACTGAAGTGATGACTGAAGCAAACAGAAGTCCTCTCTTACTCAGACAATCCTTGACAATTTCATTTTCTAAACACAGCCTTACCAAAGAGGCACACAAAGCCTTAGTTTTCAAGGCTGTCTTGTATCTGTGTAGTCAATCAGTTCTGCACTAGGAGTTTCTTTCCTTTCCTTTTCAGAAGCACCAAGTTCACCAAAACATATGGGGGAACCCAGCCCAGCAGCAGAGACTTGTATTCAACAGTAGGAATTACAACTGAGAAACTCAAACTGAGACCTGAGATGTCTATATGAATACACATGGATGTCTACGTGCACAGAGAGGTTATTTAGCACATTCAGAGGGTAGCTACTGAGAGCCTTACAATGCAGCATATGTATTCACACGCTTTTAGAATCAAGTCAGCCAGTTTTTAGACAAGAATAGGTTTCTGTGGAGGAAAATGACATTTTACTCCTGTTCCATCACCTAAAAACGAAACAATTAAACTAAGTCTTAGCTGAGAGACTAATCTCCATAGAGGTGATGAATCATCCTTAGTATTCTATGCAGATCTGATGTTGCTTACTTAATTTTCTTCTGCTTAGTGCAAACATCTGTATTGGACCTTTTGATGCATGTCTAATGAGCTATTATGCTGCTAATTAAACACTACCCCACCAGAAGCTCCCAACAGCTGATGATGTTACAGTGCAATATTTCCTCATTGCCTAATTATACAAAAGCTAAATTTGTAATGATTACCAGCTGACTACAGCTGGTTGCAATGTTCTGATGAAGCTTAATGGTTTCAACTATGTCAGTTCTCTGAGCCTGAAATACTTTGCTGTCCTCTTCCTGAATCCCCAGACATTGGCCAGAGTACTGTCTTAGCTTCTCAGGTCTCCAGAAGCAGTGTACATCACTGCTGCTACCACGCTATGAGGCATCCAACAAGCAAAAGTAGAAAGATTTCCATCCTTTTGCTTTGTCCTTTCAGCTGAGCAACGAAGGGGGGAAAAAAACACCACCAAAACCAACCAAAAAACCCAAGCTGCAAGATCTCAGAATCTCAGATTATTTTATTTTTCCTTTACAGATTGCATTGGTTTGGAAGGGACCCTCAAAGGTCATCTTAACTAACCCCCCTGCAGTGAGCAGGGACACCTCCAACTAGAGTCAGAATGAAACTGGTAGGAACAGAGAAAGTGTACTCTTGAAATGAGAAACACTGTTCCAGTTCAACAGCTGCTTAGTAGTGAAATGAATCCTCCTATCTGGGTATGCCTATAAATGGAATGTTGTGCCAATTTATGCTCTACAGGCTATGTGAAAGGTTTGGATTTGGGGCACCCAACTCAAATTTCAGAAAGAACACAAAACTGGAAACTGAGAAGACTCATTTTTTTTCCCCAGCAAGCTTTACTACTACCTGAAAAAAACTCAAAGGGCCTTTCAGATACATCATGTTGGCCTGACAATGAGGATTTCTCAATTGGGAATTGGAAAAGAAGAACAATGCAACTTTAAGTCATACCTTAAACACCAGAATGAAAAATGATTAATTGAGATGAACTTGTTTAAAACCAGGTCAAAACCAGAGTCAAGGATTCCAGAAGTTCTTTACTATGAGGGTGGTGAGACATTGTCATGGGTTTGACAGAGAAGTTGTGGACACCTCATCCCAGGAAATGTTCAGGACCAGGCTGGAAGAGGTTTGGAGCAACCTGGTCTAGTGGGAGGTGTCCCTGCCCATGGCAGTGGGGGTTGGAACTAGATAATCTTTAAGGCCCTTTCCAAGTCAAGCCATTCTATGATTCCTTTTCACTCTTCTCACTACATTTATAACCAAAAACTGCTGCCTAACTTGAAGTGAGTCCTGCCTCAGTATGCCCTGACCCTTATTTTTCCCCACAAAACATAGACACAAAAGAAGAAAGGGGTAGAATTGATCCCATTTGAGAAGCTGCTACTAGAGAACAGTCTGCAGTAAACAGGAATGACCCCTGCTTTTCATTTTAATTGTTAAGTCAAATGCTTGTTAACTGTGCTGAACAAAAGGGACCAGTCTTCCTTTTTCCCACACACTGCTATGCCTGTGAACAAGACAGACAAATACATCAACATGGGTTACCAGGAAGCACCTGTGGTTCTTGGGATATTCTGAAAACGACATACAGAGATCAGAGTTTCTTCCCCATTCAAAGTGTTACCCCAAAAACATTTAAAGCAAGGTGGTTTAGTGCTTTACATATGATTGACATGAAACATCTGGTTGTAGCCAGCTGGGGGTTGGTCTCTTCTCCCAGGCAACCAGCACCAGAACAAGAGGACGCAGTCTCAAGCTGCACCAGGGGAGGTTTAGGCTGGGTGTTAGGAAGAAGTTCTTCCCATAAAGAGTGACTGGCCATTGGAATGTGCTGCCCAGGGAGGTGGTGGAGTCACCATCACTGGAGGTGTTTAAAAAGAGACTGGATGAAGCACTTAGTGCCAGGGTTTGGTAGATTAGGTGGTGCTGAGTGATAGGTTGGACTTGGTGATCTCAAAGGTCTTTTCCGACCTGGTTAATTCTGTACTCTCTGTATTCTATTCTGCATAAGAACTTACTTTTCAGAGGCCATCTCATGACTTGTATTACTTATTTCTCTCAACAAAAAGAGAAAAACTCTTGTCTAGTCAGTTATCCACTCTCTGGTTCTACCTGCCCTCTTCATGCCTTTTGAATACATTATGAAGTGACCTGGGGGCTGAGTTGGTGCCAAGTGCCCAGCTTTCACCACCTGAGTACATCCTGCAATTCAGGAAGTAGTTTCCACTGAGCAGCAGTCAGCAAAAGGCCTTGGCAAGCCTACAGATCTGGATTTTAATGACTTGTGGAATTTCATCTTTCACAGCTTTTGCTCCACAGATTTGACAAGTGTATCATTTAAAATAGATATACACCCTTGAACCCTCCTGATGAGTACCTGGAAAAGCAAACACAAACCCACGCTCTAAACAGGGATTTCACAAAGCACTGAACTATGACAGTACCTGCCATGCTGTAAGGCAAGAAGTGCACATAAGGTGTCCACAAGGTTCTATCTTCACATCCTTGTCATTCTCTGCACAGATTTTACACAGTTGAAAAGTGGAACCCATTTCACAGTACAGTTCATACTGCTCCTGTAAGAAAAAGAAAGACAAGTAATTATCTTTGCTGTGATTTGGTCACAACTGATACACTTGAGCACCAGCTGTGTCAAACATTTCTTTGAGGCCCCTGTTTGCCAATCCACTTTATTTATTACTCAAGGAAACTACTGCTATTTAAAAGCCATACTGAAACAGATGATTTTTTGCTGCTTCAAATACGATATACTATGATACAGAATCCTAGAGCCACAGAATCATTAAGGATGGAAAAGACTTCCAAGATCATGAAGTCCAACCTTCTACCCAGCTACCATGATGACTAGATCATGTTCCCAAGTACCACATCTCCTTTGAACACCTTCAGGGACAGTGACTCCACCACCTCCCTGGGCAGCCTGTTCCAATGCCTGATCACTCTTACAGGAATGAAAGTTTTCCTGCTGTTCAACCTAAATTTCCCCTGGTGTCATCAATTACTTGGAGCCTCACTCCAAACTCCTTTCAGGTTGCTGTAGAGAGCAGTGAGATCTCCCCTCAGCCTCCTCTTCTTCAGGCTAAACAATCCCAGCTCCCTCTGCCTCTCCTCCTAAGACATGCCCTTCAAACCTCTCACCAGCTTTGCTGCCCTATGCTACAAAAAAAAAAAAAATTACAGTATCTCTGCCTATGAGGTTTTCAACAGACTTCTCACACACAACTACTGTTATCATGATCACTTAATTAATAAATCAAATCAAGAATTTAATCAGGAACATGGTAATCACTCAGAATATCAATGCTGCTTTTCCTTTTCTTGGGGAAAAGTAAGGATATGGGGCTAGAAAATCATTATGTGCAACACACACTTCCAGTATCTCTCCCTGACTCATTACTGTTTTAAGACTGAGGGAAAAGAAGGAAGTCAGAGAGGTGGAAGCACTCAGATTTTCTTGAGGTAATTGGTTTTTTTTAGGAATTCTGTTCCTTAGGAAACATTTTCATCAGATAATCACAGAGTGCTTTAGGTTGGAAGGAACCTTAAAGCTCATCTAGTTCCAGCCTCCCCTGCCACAGGCAGGTACACCTTCCACTAGACTAGTTTGCTTAAAGCTGCATCCAGTCTGGTCTTAAACACCTCCAGGGAGGGGGCATGCAGGACCCCCTGGGCAACCTGTGCCAGTGTCTCACCACCCTCACTGTGAAGAATTTCTTGCTAACATCCAGTCTAAATTTACTCTCCTCAAGCTCAAAGCCATTGCCCATCACCCTAGCACTAAAAGCCCTTGTTAAAAGTCTCTCCACAGCTTTCCTTCAGGTACTGGAAAACTGCTGTAAGATCTTTCCAGAGCTTTCTCTTCTCCAGGCTGAACAGTCCCAACTCCCTCAGCCCATCCCCATAGGGCTTCTGATCATCTTTGTGGTCTCCTCTGGACCCTCTCCAACAGTTTGATACCCTTCTTGTGTTGGGGGTCCCAGAGCTTGACACAGTAGTCCAAGTGGGGTCTCATGAGAGCAGAGTAGAGGGAAGGAATCACCTCACACCCCCTGCCTACTCTAGATGGTTATAAAAGCCTCTTTCCTAAACTATTTCTGGAGGTGGAACGCACATAGAGCACTCAAAATTACAGAACACGCAGCAGGCCATTGAGTCTGCTCTGGTGAAATGGAAGAGCATCTGAAAACTGCATGGCTTGTATCTAGTCTGATGACTTTCCTTAAACATATCTTCAAGTCTGGAGGTTCAGGTTGGAGATTAGGAATATTTTCTTTCCTGAAAGGGTGGTGAGGCATTGGAACAGGCTGCCCAGGGAGGTGCTGCAACCACTGTGCCAGGAGGCGTTCAAGAAACGTGTGAACATGGCATGTTGGGACACGGTTTAATGGCCATGGTGGTGTTAGGCTGATGGTTGGACTTGATGACCTTAGAGGTCTTTTCCAACTGAATTCTACTCTATGTTTCTACACTTCTATCAGGAAATTGCTCTACACATTTTACCTTAACCTCCCAATGTTAGTTTCAGAACCATTTTAAATCAGGTATTGCGGTGGCTACAACCTATCACCTGGGTATCAAACATCTGCACATTAATTTAGCAAATCATTTCACATGACTGCAAAAACATCTACATATTCTAATTTTCTCTGCAAACCAGTTGCCTTCAGGCACTTCATTACTTCTGCTGCTTTGCCCTATCTCTCTTTTAATTTGCACAACTAAGAAGAAAGGAGAGAGATCCTGAAATTGCCATCTTTGTGATACATGAACTATACTTTTCATCTCCTGTCCCATTCTTATTCAATCATCAAAACTATGTGGATGTTATTTCTGTATTCCCAACCACTATTAGCAAGGAAACACAGGGACACAGAAACCTGCAACAGCACTATCAGGAAAATCTTTAATAACCATTAACACATTTCTCACTTGGAAGAGGCTCAGAGCAAACAAAACCTTCCAAACCACGCTGTCTGCATCACCACCAGCTCCAGGGTTTAGAGCATTATTATCCTCTTCTTCATCTAAGCCCTTCTACCGATGACATATTTTCCTTCAGGAAATTCACACATTTTAATAAAAGCTTATTTTCACTGTGGGATGAGACACAAAGGCAAGTGAAAATTATGAAACAAGGAACTCTGCAACGTACCTGGGTGACTTTTATGTGATCGTGGGGGCGTGGGTTCACACAATCCTGTCAAATCAGGATTATAACTTCGTCCATCTGGGAACAGATAGCTGCATCACAAGAAGACTGTTACAAATCAGCACATTTCTCTAGCTTTATTAGCTGAAGAATACCTCTGACATTTCAAAGCAGCAGAATAAGTTACAGCAGACATGAACTAAAATGCATCATCCCGCCTCAGCCATTTTTCTTCTCTTCTGCGTGCAAGTGAATCGCTACATATCCATTTTGACACACACCTTCACAGATTCAGAACATGGGTTGGGTTGGGAGGGACCTTGAGGATCATTTAGTTCAAACTCCCTGGCATTGGCAGGGACACCCTCCACTAGAGCAGGCTGCTCAAGGCCTCAGTCAACCTAGCCTTGAACATATTCAGGGAGGGGGCATTTATAAAACTAGATTTTGATTCCACATCCACAGCTACCACCAGAATACATGTGAGCTTTGATTCCTAGATACATTTCTAGGGGTAGCACAAAAATATTATTCTCTGTCTTCACTTCAGAATGAACTTATACTTGCTTATGTTCTTGATAACCTCTTGAATGCAAGCATCACAACTGGTGACTACTGGCCAGGTTGGATGAGGCCTTGAGCAAGCTGGTCTAGTGGGAAGTGTCCCCGCTGAAGGCAGGGAGGTTGACACTAGGTTGAAACTTTAAGGTCCACTCCAACCTAAATCATTTTATGTTCTGTGCATTAATGGAGCAGAGCAGATGGCAACCCGCATTTGTGTGTATCTGTGTGTATAATGAGATATAGATCACATTATATAGATATGTATCTGTGTATATTATGATATAGATATAAAATATAGGTTATAATATACGTGTCTATCTCCGTGTATAAGATATGTATAAATCTGTGTATGTTACTACAAGAATCTGCACTGAGAATCCAAAATGCAGACTGGAATTTAAGTAAGAACAGATGGGGACCTTCCAATCCTGTGAGAACTTAATAATAGGTTAAATGGTATCACAGAGACCCTAAGCTACTCCATATTCAGATTTATGTTACTTGGAAACAGGTTCTTGAAAGACATACTGTTCAATCATACCATGAGAAAGTTGCATTTAAGTAGGGTACAAAAACTTCACTCTGCATTAAATACTATCATAGATTCATGGAATGGTTTGAGTTGAAAGGGACCTTAAAGATCACCTAGTTCCAACCCCCCTGTCATGGGCAGGGACACCTCCCACTAGACCAGGCTGCTCAAGGCCCCATCCAGCCTGGCTTTGAACACCTCCAGGGAGGGAGCATCCACCACCTCCTTGAGCAACCTGTTCCAGTGTCTCACTACCCACACTGTAAAGAATTTCTCATTAATATCCAGTCTAAATCATCCCTCTTCCAGCTCAAAGCCATTGCCCCTCATCCTATCACTACAGGCCTTTGAAAAAAGTCCCTCCACTGCTTTCCTGTAGTCTCCTTCAGGTGCTGGAAGGCCACTATAAGGTCTCCCCAGAGCTTTCTCTTCTCCAGGATGAACAGATCCAATTCCCAGCTCCAGTTTTTTGCAGTTTTGTGGGTTTTTTCCCACTTTTTCTCAAATGGAAACACTCTTATTGTAAGTGTGTTTTTATTACAAGCATGGAATCCTCATATTCTGAAAACAAAATTACTGGACTGAGAAAAACTCCAAGATTGCAAGAGCTTTCTCTTCCTTTTATTCCTTCCTCCCCATTATGATCATGTGGCTAGATCAAAACATGTATCTTAGTGACACCAAGAATTTGTCTGCTACTTCAGCCAACCTAGAAACAAATTCACCACTTCTTCCAAAGCTATATTCTCTTACAATTATAAATCTTTTCAGTAAACTATTAGAAGCTGGCAAATGTTCTGGCTCCACAATAGAGAAAAAACCCAATTACACAGCTTTCAAATCATTGTCCAGAGTTAGACCCAGGAGTAGCTGGCAGTAGTAACTGTTCAATAAGCTGAAGTGCATTGGAGGCTCTTACAGCAAGAAGAAGTGGTGCTGATGTGTTGAGGAATCGGTGTGACAGCTGCCCAGTTTTATTACCTGTTTTGGATTCCTCTGCTGTGAGATATGGCTGTGGTTTACCTTTGTTAACTTTGGTTAATGGAGCTACCTGGAAACAAGTGGTTTTCGGACGAATAAAAGGGATAGGTCCTTCAACTCCAAAGAAATCCCAGACACCATATCCAGATTTTCTGTTTCAAAGGTCTTTCATAACCACCCATATAAGCATTTCAAGAACAAGGAAACCAGAATTTCACCACCTGTGGTGACTACAGGAATTTGTACTTACAATCCTTCCCGGCTGCCATCAATCAAAGCTTGAAACAAAGGCTTATTGTGAGGTATGGTCTGCAGTATGTTCCCATCACCAGTCACATATCCAATGGCCCACTGTCCCAAACGAGTGCAGCTCAGTCTGAAAATGTAGCTTGATAAAAACAGGATGGATAAAAAGTCAGGGCTGAGCAGAGTTTGGCAAAACTCTTTAAAACAAGGAATTTAGCCTCCCTGAAGTTTGGAATAGCTCTCACAACCTTCAATAGGGAAAATACTGAAGTAATAAATATTCATTTAAGAGAATCTTGCCATGTCCAGGATGTTTTAGACAAATTGAAGAAGCAATTCCATTTCATATCTGCTCTTTCCTACATTTCACCTATGCAATTCAAAGTCATTTACTAATATGCAATAGAAAAGTGATCTTAAAACTAACTCTCTATTTACAGGGATCATAAAGGCAACTACATGTCATAACTATAGATAATTTCTCTGTTACTTCTCTTTTATCATCACAGAATCATAATCAGAAGAAAATGAACACTTGCAGCCCAGAAGGCAAATGGTATCCTGGGCTGCATTAGAAGTGTGGCCAGCAGGTCAACAGAAGTGATTCTGCCACTCTGTTCTGCTCTGGTGAGACCTCACCTGGACTGCTGTGTCCAGCTATAGGGCCCTCCAATACAAGAGGGACGTGGACCTGAGGAGAGCCAAAAAGATGATCAGAGGGCTGTATTCTTATGAGACTATTCTATCTATATTCTTATGAGAATATTCTTATGAGAATAGGCTGAGAGAGTTGTGGCTGTTTAGCCTGCAGAAGAGAAGGCTCCAGGAGACCTTACAGGTACATTTCAGTATCTGAAGGGGACCTGCAGGAAGGCTGGGGAAGGACTGTTTAGAAGGGCTTGTGGTGACAGGATGAGGGGCAACGGTTTGAAACTGGAGCAGGGTAGATTTAGGTTGGACATTAGGTGGAAGTTCTTCATAATGAGAGTAGTGAAATACTGGTACAGGTTGCCAAGAGATGTGCTGGAGGCCCCATACCTGGAGACATTCAAGATCAAACTTGATGGGGCCCTGAGCAACCTGGTCTAGTCGTAGGTGTCCCTGTTCACTGCAGTGGGCATGGACAAGATGACCTTTGAGGGCTCCTTCCAACTTGATGCATTCTGTGACTGTGCCCCAAGCCTGGACCATTGCTTGGGTTTGCTGTGACCCAAGTGTGAGACCCAGCACTTGGCTTTGTTAAACCTCATACAGGTGACCTCAGCCCATCCACCCAGACTGACCAGATCACTTTGCAGAGCCTCCCTACCCTCCAGCAGATCAACACTCCCATCAAATTTAGTGTCATCTGAAGCCTTTGAGACTGCAGGTTTTATCTGGAAAGCAATCACCAGGAAAATCTCTCACCTCCCAGGCTTTGTGCTGTACTTCTGCAATCTTGCTTTCACTTCATCGTATGTCAGGAACGCCATATATCCAGGATGTGTTACAGCTAAGAAGTTCCAGTTCCTTAAGATTGAACCCCAGGGCTGAAAAAGAAAAGAAAGAAAGAAAAAGAGAGAAAGAAAAGAGAGTTAACAAACAATTAAACAGATGCAGCCATGCAGGTACATGTTTCTAATAAGACTCTCTTTGTCTGAGAGCCCTAGAGTGGCTTAGATTCAGGTGAAAAACAGAACTTTTGGTGAAGGTCTAAATAGTACAGAGGATGATCCTACACACCCAGCTTGGCTACAAGGGTTCTTTCAAAGAAATTGTTCAATGAAGACCAAGTGTAAATTTTTGTATTAAGGCCCTAAAGACCCTGACTTTAAGGGATCTCCAACTTGTAGTAACCTGGAATATTAAACATGATGTTTAGTTAGCAGGTGGAGAGTATGGGACCTTAAAGAACACTTCCAGGGATCAGACCTCAAACACAGCTTCTCTGGGCACCCTGGTCCAGTGTCTCGCCACCCACAAAGTAAAGAACTTCTTCCTAATGTGCAATCTAAACTTACCCTGCTCTACTTTAAAACCATTGCCCTTTGTCCTATCACTGCAGGTCCTTGTGAAAAGTCCCTCCGCAGCTCTTCTGTAGCCCCCTTCAGACACTGGAAGGCTGCTACAAGGTCTCCCGGAGCCTTCTCTTCTCCAGGCTGAACAGGCCCTCAGCAGGTCCTCATAGCAGAGCTGCTCCAACCCCCTGATCATCTTTGTGACCCTCCTCTGGACCCTCTCCAATGGTTCCATGTCTTTCCTGTGTTAGGGGCACCAGAGCTGGACATAGAACTCTAGGTGGGGTCACACCTAGAGTAGAGTAGAGGGGCAGAATCACCTCTCTTGACCTTGACTGTCTACAGAATGTCACACTAATGCTGTGCCTAGAAAATGATGTGACAGTGCGACTGAAAAATCGAAGGGCAAGAAGTCAGAGCTTGAGTTTTGCACACAAACAGGGTATTACCAAACCAGAAACGTTAAACAGGAAAACATGTGTGCACTTTCTCTTCAAAGCATCTAGGTATTGTGCTGTGCTACTTTCATCTCTGGTCAAAGAATCATAGAATGTTAGGGGTTCGATGGGACTTCTGGAGATCACCCTGTCCAATCCCCCTGCCAAAGCAGGATCACCTAGAGCAGGTCATGCAGAAATGTGTCCAGGAGGGTTTGGCAAGTCTCCAGAGAAGCAGACTCTACAACCTCCTTGGGCAGCCATCACCCCCACAGCCAAAAGGTTTCTCCTCATGTTGAAGTGGAACTTCCTGTGTTCCACCTTATACACCCTTTGTTCCTCGTCCTATTACTGGACAGAGACTTGCACCTTCATCTTGACACCCACCCCTCAGATCTTTATAGACATTAATAAGATCCTCTGTCAGTCTTCTCAACACTAAGGAGGCCCAGGCCTCTCAGTCTTTCTTTGTAAGAGAAAGAACACAGCACTTGAAGCTGTGCATGCATCGAGTGGGGAGGCAGGGGGAGCAACTTCACTTTTGCAGGACCTCCAGCTAAGGTAGTTTTTCTTTCTGCTGTAAATAAGCATCACTGGACACGTAGCTTTTCTGTAACACAACCCACACTTGTCACATAAGTGTTTTGATTACTGCAGCAACTGATTTTCTCTCTGTGGGTGTTTGTGCATATAGTTACAGAAGCTGTTTAAAATCTAGAAGTAAAACATAACCTCTGGGAGAGCTTTTCAGACCAAGCTCAGTGCAAGTTCACTTCAACAGCTACGCAGGTATTGCACCAGTTGGTAAGATGTTTGGCTAAAATCTCTCTCTGCTGCTTTGTCAAATTAAAAGTTAATCCTAACCAGTCTTCTCTCCTCCCATGTCCCCGTGCTGCTAATCCACTCTTTCTAGCACAAAGCACGGGTATGAATCCAAGCGGCAATGGCCTCACCAAGAAACCAATGCAAATAGACACCCATTGGCTTACAGAGCATGGAAAATAAGTCATAGAGTAGCTTGAGTTGGAAGGGACCTTCAAGAAAGTAAGTCATAGAATAGCTTGAGTTGGAAGGGACCTTCAAGATAATCTAGTTCCAAGCCCCATGCTGTCAGCAGGGACATTTCCAGGGATGAGGCATCGACAGCCTCCCTAGGAAACCCATTCCCGTGTCTCACCACCCCTCACAATTAAGAGCCTCTACCTAATGTCCTCCTCTGTTTTAGTTTCAAACCATTGCCCCTCATCCTACCACTACAAGCCCTTCTCAGCAGCCCCTCCCCAGACTTCTTGTAGGTGCCTTTCAGGTAATACCTAATCCAAACCTCTCCTGGTGCAACTTGAGGCTGTGCACCAGTTTATTCCTGTGTGGGGCAAAGAAAGTAAATGATCAAACAAGTGGTTGTACAGCTCAAAGATGCCTATAGACAAAAGAAACACCCAGTGACAAATTCAGAATGGCTACAGCTAATAGGGAATGCCTACAGCTAATACAGCTAATAGGCAAACCATCAACTAAAGTACTGCAAGAATGCTCTGTAGGTGCAGCCTACAGCCTTATTTCAGGTAAATATTACCTATGAACAATAATACAGTTAATGTTACTTCCCCCCAAAAAGTCCCTTGCTGTAAACAAACAGCAGAGCATTAAAGGCAAAAATATGTTACTAAAGAGTCAGGTCTACAATCAGCCTAAAAAGTCATACACAGCTTTCCTCATGGGTTTAGATAAAAGCACAAGGAAAGCAGCAGTAAAACTTAAGACTACATTTTTAGGAAGGCATTTAGGAATAGTGAAACACAAGCAAGCAGCAACCACAAAGATCTGCTAGTCATACTAAATAGATGTGGAAATGAAGCAGGTGTTGCTGGATACTTTTAGTTTGTCAGACACAGGTGTCGATTCCCTGAACACCTCTGAAGGACTTCACCAGAAAAGTCCTTCACATAAAAAGTGAAGGACTTTACTTCCGTGTTTCACTCTACTTCTAGAACTGATTCCCAAAACCATCTGCTTCCTTGACCCACAGGTGCTTGCCTCAGGGCACTAAGCCTCTCAAATTCACAGGAGTATCTAAATATTCAAATCTTACCTGAAATAATCTAGTGAAGATATCAAACTCAAAAATTGAGATGTAGTCATTGCAGGTCAAGTCAATAGTAGATTTAAGAGCCATTGCTTCCAAACCAGAGCTTATCTGATGAACTTCATGAAGGCACTGCCGAAACACTTTCCACGGCACTATAGTTCTGAGAGAGAGGTGGGAACAATGCATTTAATCAAAGCACATATTTAGAATGTGATACCTTGTTTAGACATCAGACTGGCATTTCAGAAGAAGGGGACCATTACTTTGAGTTCTCTGAAGACAAAAAATAAATCACTTCCAAAAATCAAGTTTTTTTGAAAGCAGCGTAAGTAAATGAAAGAACTTTTTTTACACACACACAGAATCACAGAATCAATAAGGTTGGAAGAGACCTCAAAGATCATCAAGTCCAACCTGTCACCACAGACCTCATGACTAAACCATGGCACCAAGTGCCACGTCCAGTCCCCTCCTGAACACCTCCAGGGACGGTGACTCCACCACCTCCCTGGGGTGCACATCCCAATGGCCAACAACTCTCTCTGGGAAGAACTTTCTCCTCATCTCAAGCCTAAACTTCCCCTGGCGCAGCTTGAGACTGTGTCCTCTTGTTGTGGCGCTGGTTGCCTGAGAGAAGAGACCAACCCCCTCCTGGCTACAACCACCCTTCATTAAGTTACCTCTCTTTAAAGACAGTCAAGCAAAGTGCCATTTATTTTACAACACTAAATACTCAAGCTTCCTTAAGGGCAAAAGAGAAAGACCACAGAAATGGAAATATCCTACCAAGCAGGCGTAGCAACCAACCTAACACCTTCTCAAAGGTAAGGGAAAGGACCAGACCTGTGCTTGGCAAAGAACTTCTTTATTCAGACTCTTCTCAGAATGATAAGTATCAACTTAGCATGTACTGCGATGACCTATTTCTAGCTAAAGCTCACAAACACTGGCCAAGCTACGTGACAGCAATCAACGAGATACCATTGATAACGGTTCACAGCCTGCTGGAGCGCAGGACAGATCACAGAATCACAGAATTTCAGAGGCTGGAAGGGACCTCGAAAGATCATCTCGTCCAACCCCCTGCCAGAGCAGGATCACCTACACCAGATCACACAGGAACACATCCAGACGAGTTTTGAGTGTCTCCAGAGAGGGAGACTCCACAACCTCCCTGGGTAGCCTGCTTCAGTGTTCTGTCCCCCTCACAGGGAAAAATTTTTTCCTCACATTTATGTGAAACTTGCCATGCCTCAACTTCCACCCACTGCCCCTTGTCCTGGCATTGGGCATCACCCAGCAGAGCCTGGCTCCATCCTCTCAGACTCACCCTTTACATATTTATAAACATTGATGAGGTCACCTCTCAGTCTCCTCTCAGCTAAAGAGTCCTCAGCTCCCTCAGCCTCTCCTCATACAGAAGATGTTCCACTCCCTTAATCATCCTCATGGCTCTGCGCTGGAGTCTTTCAAGCCGCTCACTGCCTTTACTGAACAGAGGGGCCCAGAACTGGACACAATATTCCAGATGCAGTCTTACCAGTGCTGAGTAGAGGGGTAGGAGAATCTCTCTAGCCCTACAGACCACATCCCTTCTAATCTACCCCAGAATGGCATTGGCCTTCTTGGCTACAAGAGCACATTGCTGGCTCATGGTCATCCTTCCATCCACCAGGACCCCCAGGTCCCTTTTGCCTCCACTGCTCTCCAGCAGGTCCATCCCCAATCTATATTGGTGCATGGAGTTGCTCCTTCCCAGGAACAACAGTTATGAATATTCAAACACACATCATCTCAGATCTTCACCTTCACACATATTGGCAGGACAGGGAGGAATTTCAGGCAGTAGTGAAGGTGGGAGAAAGTGGGAAACCACATAAAAATCATCCTCTCTAATACAAAGCTGGATACTGTTCAATTCAACTTCTATTTGCTTACTTGGAGATAACAGAGTAATAAAATCATACAATTGATTCTGTGGAAAGAGACCTCTAAGATCATCAAGTCCAACCACTGACCTAACATCACCACAGCCATTGAATCATGTCCCAGAGTGGCGTGTCCTCATATTTCTTGAACACCTCTAGAGATGGGGACTCCACCACCTCCCTGGGCAGCCTGTTCCAATGCCTGACCACTTTTGCAGGAAAGAAATTTTCCTGGTCTCCAACCTAAACCTCCTCTGGTACAACTTCAGGACATTTCCTCACGTCCTGTCACCTAGTACTAAGGAAAAGAGACCAACTCCCACCTCACTCCAACCTCACCGAGCAAGTGCTTGTATTTGGATCTCACACAACGCTGATCTCTTGGAAGTGCTCTGTGTTATCACTCTGAAAACCACAAACATTTGTTCCATAGCAGCAATTCTTCTTCTCAGATCATCAGGGTTAAATCCACATTTCACAAAGCCCTAACACCATCTCTTAAAAAAGCCGATTCTACCTCACATTGGGAGCAGATGAAGTGATATTTTAAAAACATGTTATTGAACCCAAATATAACCAACATGTGACTATTTAACAATATACAAGTATTTTCAGGACATTCATAATAATATTTGGTTGACAACTGCAAGCATCACAAAAGACACAGGCTGCTCAAATGCATCAGCATTTCTTGCAGTTTTGATTAGTTCACATTGCCTTATTTTTGTAAGGGTCAACACTTCCCTCAGCATCTTTGTAGATGCCTCCACTGGTGTCTCTCCAGTCTCTTTTCCCTGTCTCTTTTGCACTGGGGAGCCCAGATCTGAATACAAACTCCAGGTGTGGCCTCATTAGGGCAGAACAGAGCGGGAGGAGAACCTCCCTCCTCCTCTTTATGCACCCCAAGAGACAACAAGCTTTTCTGGCTCTGAGGGCTGGATAATAGGTGACTTCTTGTCCACCAGCACTCCCAGTTCCTTGTCCACAGAGCTGCTTTCCAGCAGGTCACTGGAGGTCCCTTCCAACCCCTACCATTCTGAGATTCTGTGAAAAACAACAGACCGGCAAAACAAACAAATGAATGCCCCCCAAACCCCCTTAACCTCCTCCCATACCCCTCCTCCCCAAACTACAATCTCCAAAACTCGACCAACATAAAAAAAACCAACCAGCAAACCAAACTTCTCTAACCACATTTCAGTGTGATCCCAGCGCTGTAACCAGTTACTGTGGTGCACAGAACCCATCAGAAAACATCCAGGGACTCCATAAGCAGCAGGCACTTGGATTAAGACAACTGTAACACCAGAAGGGCACTGACAATTGCCAACTTAGTCCCCTGAACTCAGTGCAATGTTTCATTCTCTCTTCACCGTAATCAAAATTTGATGTGCATTCTTTCTTAAATGGCATCTGATGTGGTATCTTTCTTCAGCTCTTTGTGGTTTCCTGTTTTTCATACACAGATGAAAGTATCTGCTGAGGTCTATTAGAATTCACATTTCGTCTTTTGTGACTTTCTCAATGCAAACCTCCAAGCAAAAAAAGGAGGTTTATTTGCACATTGGCACGCAGTGAGGGCCTGATGCAATAAAAATACAGGAACATAACAAAATAGTCAGAAAAACTGAAGTCAAATCACAGAATCATTAAGGTTAGAAAACACACCTAGGATCATGGAGTTCAACACCACCATAGCCATGACACCATGTCCCAAAATGCCATGTCTGCACGTTTCTTGAACACCTCCGGGGGATGGCGACTACACCACCTCCTTGGGCAGCCTGTTCCAATGCCTGAGCACTCTTGCAGGAAAGAAATTTTTCCTCATTACCAACCCAAACCTCCCTTGGCACAGTTTCAGCCATTCCCTCTACTTCTAGCACCTGATACTAGGGAGACGAGACGTCACTCTACTTCACTCCAACCTCCTTTCAGAGAACTGTAGAGAGCAATGAGGTTTTTCCTCAGCCTCCTCTTCTCCAGGCTAAACCACCCCAGCTCTCTCCTTCAAACAATTTCTGTTTGAATGCACACTTCAGTGCTGCTGCTTTCCTGTGTTTCAGGGAATATATAGCCTTTGGAGGGTCTTTTTCATTATTCAGATCTAAAAAGTTACTTTAATTGTTGGGGGAGGTGGCAGGTACAGTGGGAGGGGGGAAGAAAATGTGAGCCATCAAACCAAGACCGAGGCTGGGACTGGTCCTAGTTAATAAAATGCTTAGATTGTTGTTTACATATATTTATATACTTAAACAGAAAAACAATATTGCCTTTAGAAAAAGAAAGAGGAGAAAAAGATTAGGATCCTGTTTGTAATGAAATAGCTCCTGCAGTGTCCAGGTCCTGAACCACAGAAGGTCTCTCTTATCAACATTTTCAGTGATCTTTGTCCTTGCAATATTCATATCATCATGCCCTAATGACAGACTGCAGTAGAGACTGGCAGGTGCTCTGAACATGCCTCATGCTATTAGGCTGACCTATGGATCCTTGTCTAGGAGGAGACGAGGTAGTCAGCTCTGCTACAGCTCAGCAGGGAGATGTGATGTGATGTGACATCTGGGTTTGTTCAGCCTTGAGATGAGAAGGCTTGCGGGAGACATTATTACCATGGACCACCATCAAGGGTGGCTACCAGGAGGGCAGAGACTCCCTTTTTACAAGGAATCATAATGGAAAAGACAAGGGGTGATGGGGACAAGTTATTCCTGGGGAAGATTCTGATTGGATTCCAGGAGAAAATATTTCCCCATTGGAATCATCTCCCAAGGGAAGCAGCAGATTCCTCTACATTGGACAGTTTCAATACTCGGCTTGACAAGGCTTGATGGGCCATCAAATTTCAATTACACTATCACCCGGAAAGTTTGGACTAGATGATCCCTGGAGTCCCTTCCAACCTGGCATCCTGTGATGCTGTGATTCTCTAATCTCAAAGACAGCATCTTAATCACCACCCACACAACTTCCAGGTGCCTAAAGGAGAAGGATTAGTATCCAGCGTGTCATTTCCAAGCAATTTAGCAGAGGAATTTCGGTCCTCCCCTCCCTCCTGCCCTGATCACGTGCACGCAGGATTTTCTTTAACTCCCTGGACGTTGCTGCAGTATTAAAACGCCAAAGACATGAAAATAAACTTGGGGAGGAAGCAAATGTTTTCTGAGCGTGCAGAGTGGAGCGTTTCAGCTGCACTGCAGAGGTGCAGTGACGCTGGAACGTCCGAGTGACGCTGCTCCCATTTGAACCAGAGCAGACCACAAGTATGTCTGGGAAGGTAAACATGCACCTGTGTAACTTCAGACTTACAGGGAGCATTTTTGTCTGCAAATGCTGCCAGCAAACACAGCATGAAAGGGGCATTTACTGCATCCAGAGTAAACTCAAAAACATTCCAGCAAATACCGACCCAGACCCAGAAACAACATTCTTTGCAAGGCTGAAGTGAACAGTGTGGATTTTTGGTTTATCATCACTGAACAAATCATTTTCTCAAGACTGCTGTTTCAGTTTGAAGTGAGGCCACATCCATCAGCATTGGAATGTGCTGCCCAGGGAGGCGGTGGAGTGACCACCATTGGAGGTGTTTAGGAGGAGACTTGAGAGGGTGCTTCACTGCATGGTTTAGTTGATTAGGTGGTGTTGGATGATAGGTTGGACTCGATGATCTTGAAGGTCTCTTCCAACCTGGTCTACTCCTATTCTATTCTATTCTATTCTATTCTATTCTATTCTATTCTATTCTATTCTATTCTATTCTATTCTATTCTATTCTAAACATCACATCTCAATATCTTATTAAGTCCTCCAGAGATGGGGAGGTCTCCCTCCTGGGGAGCCCATTCCACAGTTCAAGAAGCCTTTCAGTGAAGAGCTTCCTTACAATATCCCATCTAAATCGCCCCTGGTGCAACTTTTCTTCTTATCCTTTTCTTCTCATCCCATCACTTGTTATTAGAAGACACCAACACCCACCTCACTACAACCTCCTTTCAGGCAGCTGTAGAGAGTGAGGTGGTCTTCCCTTTGTACTTAAGCTCCCTGGGCCATAACCACCTCCTCAGTCCTTATTTTTAGAGGTCAGGCAACAGCAATTGGGCATTATCATTGGCAAGAAGAATTAAAATAATAAATTAAGGGGATGAGCAAGATGGTACACCTAGGTCACAGAATCATATAATTGTTTGGGTTGGAAAAGACCTCCAAGGTCACTGAGTCCAACCATCAGTCTAACACTATCACGGCCATCAAACCATGTCCTGAAGTGCCATATTCATGTGTTTCTTGAACACCTGCAGGGATGGTGACTCCACCACCTATTCCAAAGCCTAACCACTTTTCAGTAAAGAAATACATCTGAGGTCTCACCTTCTGACAGCAAATGTTTTCAAGTTACATTGTGCTTTGTGGTCTGCCTGGTTTACTGCTTCTTCTCCGAACCCAAGCCACGGAGGCTATGCCTGTTCTACCCTAAGACAAAAAGCACTGACCACAGCAGAACCACAAGCACTGAAAATTCAGACAATGAATCTAAAACACCCTGTTTAACTGATACTGAGAAATCAATAGCCACATTTTTTCCTAAATTCTGATAAAAAATTAAATACATTTAATACAAGGAGAGGCTGAGGGAGCTGGGATTGTTCATCCTGGAGAAGAGGAGGCTCAGAGGAGACCTTATTGCTCTCTACAACTACCTGAAGGGATGGGGGTTGGTCTCTTCTCCCAGGCAACCAGCACTAGAACAAGAGAACACAGTCTCAAGCTGCACCAGGGGAGGTTTAGGCTGGAGGTGAGGAGAAAGTTCTTCCCAGAGAGAGTTGTTAGCCATTGGAATGTGCTGCCCAGGGAGGTGGTGGAGTCACCATCCCTGGAGGTGTTCAAGAGGAGACTGGATGTGGCACTTGGTGCCATGGTTTAGGAGTCATGAGGTGTTGGGTGATTGGTTGGACTTGATGATCTCTGAGGTCTTTTCCAACCTTATTGATTCCATTCTATTCTATTCTATTCTATTCTATTCTATTCTATTCTATTCTATTCTATTCTATTCTATTCTATTCTATTCCATTCCATTCCATTCCATTCCATTCCATTCTTGTCATTTCAGGCCTCAGCTGGAAAAATAAGTAGCAGAGCATTAGAACAGTCATGTGTTTGATTCTAGATCCTAAAAAACTGGCAGGAGAAATGCTACCAATTTTTTATGGTTTCACAAAGAAAAGTAAAAGTTTTCAAAGTTAAAAACAATTGGCAGAACTGTGGAGAGCTGAAAAACTTTGAGCACTGCCATCTTCCTGCTGATTCATTCTGCAACACGAACACAGGCACAAGTCACAAATTTCCACAGTTATAAAACCCTGCACAACTTCACTGTAACTTTTACGTTCAGAGGTTGGAAGGACCATGGAATTACTGAACTGTTTTGGTTGGAAAAGACCTCTACCATCCTCAAGTCCAGCCATCAACCTAACACCACCATAGCCAGTAAGTCATGTCCCAGATTGCCATGTCCACACATTTCTTGAACACCTCCAGAGACTTGAACACCTCCAGACTCCACCACCTCCCTGGGCAACCTGCTCCAATGCCTGACCATTCTTGCAGCAAAGAAATTGTTCCTAATCTCCAACCTTAAACTTCCCCCAGCACAAGTTCAGGCTATTTCCTCTTGTTCTTCGTCTGAAACTAGGGAGAAGAGTCCAACTCCCATCTCACTCCTTTCAGGGAGCTGTAGAGAGCAATGAGGTCTCCCCTCAGCCTCCTCCTCTCCAGACTAAACAAGCTCTCACAAGATTTGTTCTCTAGACTCTACACCAACATTGTTGCTGAACACACTCCAGCATCTCAATGTTTTTGGAGTGTGGGGGCCAAAAGTGAACCTGGTATTCAAGGAGTGGCCCCACCAGTGCCCAGTACAGGAGCAAAATCACTTTCCTACTCCTGCTGGCCACACTATTGCTGATCCAGGCCAGGATGCTTTTGGCCATCTTGGCCACCTGAGCACACTGCTGGCACATGTGGTTTTGTCAACCAGCACTCCCAGGTCATTTTCTGCCAGGCAGTTTCCTGCCTCTCTGGTCCAAGCCTGGAGCACTCATGAGGTTCTTGTGACTCGCATGCCACATCCAGCACTTGGCCTTGTTCAGCTTTAAGCAACTGACCTCACTCCATCAATCCAGATCTCTCAGGTCACCTCACCCACCCTCCTCAGTTCAAGAATGCTCCCAGTATTATTTCACACTTTGTTGCTGAGAGCAGAAAGCCAGGAAAGCTGTAGGATGCTATTATAATGGGTGAGAAACCAGGAGAAATTAACATCAAGCCCTATACAGTGACAAAATGTGGATAATGAAGAAGCTATCAGATTATGCTTTATGTGCATATTTACAATCCACTGGGGGTTACTAAAGCATCTGTAAACAAATGTAACTGCTGATTACATGCCTCACAATTTCACAGTCCCATTTAACACCACTGCTTAGATGTACATTTAATTATGATTTCCTCCAGCCCAACTGTAATGATAAACCAAGGGTGAAGATTCACTCCACTGACACCACTTGCTCCAGTAATTGGGCTTCTGTGATCAGAACAAGTTCAAAAATCACTCCACCTCAATTTCACTGCTTTCATAGCAGGGTTATATAAAAACCTTCCAATTACAGAATCAGAATCACAGAATCACCAAGGTTGGAAGAGACCTCAAAGATCATCAAGTCCAACCTGTCACCACAGACCCCATGACTAAACCATGGCACCAAGTGCCACGTCCAATCCCTTCTTGAATTCATTGTTCATAAACAGGAATATTCTTTTCATAACAATATGCTGAAAAAACCCAACCCCTAACCAATTAATCTAATAGCTCCAAATCTCTCCTTCCAGTCAGATAAAACTGCATGGGAACTCTTTCTTGTGCCACAGTTTACCCAGAAGCCAACATCCAGAACAACTCACTTTGTATTTCTGCTCTAATCCTGAGCAGCAGCACTGAGTGACCTCCACACTGCTTTTTGCTAACAACAGAGGTGCCCAGGCTTGCCCTGTAGAGTTGCAGAGCAAGCAAAATACATTACAGCTCCTCCCTGTGCTCCTTCACTGCTCTGCACACCTACCTGGAGATTCCAAGATATTCCTGGGGGCCTATCATTAAGTCAGCAGGTTAAAAATAGATTTTTATCAGCTCTTTGCAACACCCAAACCCTTGATGCTTCCAGGAAGAGATACTAGAATATTTGCAAACTAATTTGTCATAACAAACCCGTTGCAAAAGATGTGGCTCACAGGTACTCCTGCCAAGTACTTCTAAAGAGAAAATAGTTAGGGTTGAAAATGCTTCAGGCATTTTGTCTAACAATGAAATTAAACATAATGCCACATAAACCATCCCCTCAGCTGTTTATTTGACATGCATGTTGTTACATGTTTGATGGTTACTTGAGCACCCTTAGCTATGGGAGCGATTGTGCCCTTGGTATTGGTGAGGCTGCACCTCGAATACTGAGCTTGGTTTTGGGCCCCTCACTCCAAGAAGGATGTTGAGGTGCTGGAGCCTGTCCAGAGAAGGGCAATGGAGCTGGTGAAGGGTCTGGAGAACAAACAGGTCTTGTAAGGAGCAGGTGAGGGAGCTGGGGTTCTGGAGAAGAGGAGGCTGAGGGGAGACCTCATTGCTCTCTACAACTCCCTGAAAAGCAGTTGGACTGAGGTGGAGGTCAGTCTCTTCTCCCTAGAATCAGGTGACAGGATGAGACAAAATGGCCTGCAATTGTGCCAGGGGAGGATTAGGTTGGACATTATGATGAGTTTCTTAGTTGAAATGTTGTTCAGGCATTGGAACAAGCTGCACAGAGAGGTGCTGGAGTCACTGTCTCTAGAGGTGTTCAAGAAACATGTGGCCATGGCATGCTGGGACACAGTTGAATGGCTGGCTGTGGTGGTGCTAGATTGATGGTTGGACTCAATGAACTTAGAATTATTTTCCACACTCTATGATTCTGTACCTAAATCTGAGAAAATGGCAAGGCTGCCTAGCACAGCTCAACTGTTGACTGCTTGGTAGACAGTTAAGCAAACCAGCTTCAGTCTGCTAGGAAAGAGCTGCATTAACAGCACTGCTTATTTACTTGGTGTGAAAGTAAAGCACCTGACCTCTCAAAACTAGGCATATTTGGTGCAGTGATGCTTCAACAGAAAAAAACAAACCACAAAAAACCCAAATAATGCAAACCCCAGAAATCTAGGAATAGCTGGTACATGGATGCTTTAAGAAAAAACCAAACCAAAACAACCCAAAACCAAACCAACAATCCCCAAATCCCAAAACCCTGAGAAAAGAGGGTGGAGGTCAGAGCATTACTACTGGGAGTTCATATCTAAAGTTGCACTTTATGAAGAAATTTACATAAGCAGGGGAACACCCAAAGCACACCAAGGCATCTCAAGAACTCTGAGGCCCTGAAAAAAGATTAGAAAGATCTATTACAGGGGATGGGTCAGGGAAGAAGAGTCAAGTGTGAACAAGATAAGGGCAGACCTGAGTTGTTTGGACTCATATTCATAGAATTGTTAAGGTTGGAATGGACCTCGAAGATCATCCAGTTCCAACACCCCTGACATGGACAGGGACACCTCCCACCAAACCAGGTTGCTCAAGGCCTCACTCTTGAACACCTCCAGGGAGGGGTCATCCACAGCCTCCCTAGGCAATCTATTTCAGTGTCTCACCACCCTCACTGTAAAGAATTTCTTCTTCATATGCAGCCTATATCTCCCCTCACCCACCTTAATGCTATTGCCCCTCATCCTATCACTACAAGTCCTTGTAAAAAGTCCCTCCTCAGCTTTCTTATAGCCCACTTCAGGTAGCTGAAGGCTTCTGTAATGTCTCCCCAGAGCCAGCTCTTCTCCAGGCTGAACAGCCCCAACTCTCTCAGCCTGCCTCCAGAGCAAAGGTGCTCCAGCCTCCTGAACATCTTTGTGGCCTCCTCTGGACCTGTTCCAGTGACAGAAAGAAACAGCAGCTTGCAGAAGATGAGATCTGCAAATCCAGATGACAAATGCAATTTGTGACCAAGACAGCTGGTAAAGGTTACTCAAGGACAGAGTCCACCAGGGAAGAGAAGAACCACAAGGAGATTTAATTTCTGAGGGTTGCTAAGCAAAGGGGAGAAAAGACAGGGAGAGAAAAGAGAAACACTGAGCAAAGATGATCATTAGTCATTTTTTTCAAAGCTCCCACATTTCTCTCTTATTTTTCTTTAATGGCCTCATCTGATAGTGTCATGTAAATTAATCCTCCAGAAAACTGGAAGTGAACTTTTGCAGGTACTTTGAAGATCTTTGCATTCAAATGTTTAACACAAAACATGGCCAGAACCAAAAAGAAGATTAATACAGCAACTCGATCACATTGTCTACAGGGAGAAGAAATCTGTTAGAAGACTTAAGCTATCAGACAGTACTATAATGAAACTAGAAAAGTGGAAGCTAGTAGCAGGTATGTTTAGGCAAAAGGAAAAAGGAGAGGAAAAGGGAAGAAGGAAACAAAACACAAAGGGGAAAGAAAAGAGAAAAAAAGATAAAATGAAAAAAGGGGAAAGATGTAAAAAGAAACAGAAAGGGAAAAGGCAAGAAAGCAAAAAGGATCCTCAAAGGTCATCTAGTGCAACACCTTGAAGTCAGCACC
Source organism: Picus viridis (assembly GCA_033816785.1). Lineage (NCBI taxonomy): Eukaryota > Metazoa > Chordata > Aves > Piciformes > Picidae > Picus > Picus viridis. The sequence continues at coordinate 4,087,151 of CM066569.1, read as the reverse complement.
TCCAATTAGATCAGGCTGCCCAGGGCCACATCATCTCATCTTGAATGACTCCAGGGATGGGGCATCCACAACCTCCCTGGGCAGGATAGGATAGGATAGGATAGGATAGGATAGGATAGGATAGGATAGGATAGGATAGGATAGGATAGGATAGGATAGGATAGGATAGGATAAACCAGGTTGGAAAAGACCTTTGAGATCATCAAGTCCAACCCATCATCCAACACCATCTAAGTGCACCTAAACCATGTCAGCAAGCACCCCATCAAGTCTCCTCCTAAACACCCCCAATGATGGTGACTCCACCACCTCCCTGGGTGGCACATTTCAATGGACAATCTCTCCTTCTGGGAAGAACTTCTTCCTAACATCCAGCCTAAACCTCCCCTGGTGCAGCTTGAGACAGTGGCCTCTTGTTCTGGTGCTGGTTGCCTGGAAGAACAGACTAGGCTGCAAACCCCCTTCAGGTAGTTGTAGACAGTAATAAGGTCTCCCCTGAGCCTCCTCTTCTCCAGGCTAAGCAACCCCAGCTGCCTCAGCCTCTCCAGGAGGACATGATTTGCCATATATGTCCTGAAAACAATGAGGCCTTGAGCACAAGCCCTATGAGGAGAGGCTGAGGGAGCTGGGATTGCTTAGCCTGGAGAAGAGGAGGCTCGGGGGGACCTTATTTCTCTCTGCAACTACCTGAAGGGAGGTTGTAGCCAGGAAGGGGTTGGTCTTTTCTCCCAGGCAACCAGCCCCAGAACAAGAGGACACAGTCTCAAGCTGCACCAGGGGAAGTTTAGGCTCCAGGTGAGGAGAAAGTTCTTCACAGAGAGAGTCATTCACCATTGGAATGTGCTGCCCAGGGAGGTGGTGGAGCCCCTGTCCCTGGAGGTGCTCAAGAGGGGATTGGACATGGCACTTGGTGCCATGGTTTAGTCATGAGCTCTGTGGTGACAGGTTGGACTTGATGATCTTTGAGGTCTCTTCCAACCTTGGTGAATCTGTGATTCTGTAATATCTTCACCCTAGAATGGAACCAATACACTTCATGCAATGTAATGTAATTTATGATTGAGCCTAAGTGTCCTATGCAAAATAGCCCATATATATTTAGTCATCTTTTGGCCCATATATTTTTAGTCATCTTTTGAGTAACAACATTAATAACAACAATGATCAAACAATGTCAACAATCAATTTAGACATTTCAGCCGATTTGAGCGCGTAGGGAAGAAGTTGTCTTTAAAGTGGTGTCGCACATACTTAGAACCACTGCCTGGAGTCTTGAAGATTTAATTGCTTTTTGCCCCATACTCATGATGAGGAAGAATTAAAAGCTTTGCAAAAATGTGGGTACTTACTTATCTCCAAAGAATTTCCTCCAGAAATCTGCAGCATCAGCTTTGGTGATACGGAAGTTATCACCCTGGAACTGGCCGTTTGGAAATATCGCCTTGATTTCCGCTAGCATGTGGCTGAAGATGAGGGACAGCTTAGTTAGGTTCCTCCTGTGGACACAGTAAGGGGGGGAGGAAATCATATCAAATCTTTGAATTTGAATAAGCTGAATCAATCTTTCAGTACCTATTACACCCTGCATATTTGTGTAATCATCGCTGCGTGACATCAGAAAAACACTGGGCTTTCGAGTGAAAAAACTTCTTTCAATTCAGTGGTTTGTGCTTCCTGGCACTCCTCAGGATTTATTTATCATAAGCTTCCATGAATATAAAATCAGTTGTTCAGCAACCAGATCAGAGCAGATTTGAGTTCTCAGCTGCCTATTCCAGATACACTAGCAAGCACAAGCCCTATGAGGAGAGGCTGAGGGAGCTGGGGTTGGTTAGCCTGGAGAAAAGGAGGCTCAGGGGAGACTTTATTGCTCTCTACAACTACCTGAAGGGAGGTTGTACACACCTGGGGGTTGGTCTCTTCTCCCAGGCAACCAGCACCAGAACAAGAGGACACAATCTCAAGCTGCACCAGGGGAAGTTTAGGCTCAAGGTGAGGAGAAAGTTCTTCCCAGAAAGAGTAATTGACCATTGGAATGTGCTTCCTAGAGACATGGTGGAATCACTGTCCCTGGAGGTGTTCGAGAGGAGACTGGACACGGCACTTGACACAGCTTAGTTAGTCATGAGGTGTTGGGTGATAGGTTGGACTTGATGATCTCTGAGGTCTTTTCCAACCTTATTGATTCTGTGATTTCTGATCCCCCTAACAATCAAGCTTGTGGGTTTCTGTTTCATTTAACCATTGCAGAAGTAGGAATTTATACTAATTAGACAGCCAAAACATTTTTTCAACCCCTATACTAAACCCATCAAACTATATTTTTATATGTGACATTAAATCTATTCCACTTCAGCTCTCTAGAAATATAATCACAGCCCACAACTGGGTATAATATTTTTCCTATAACATTTGTTTTAATTCTTTCTATTCTACTTCCTATTCTCTTTTTCACTGCCTTCTCTCTCTTTAAAGATTGTTTTCACTTTTCAGTGGCATGTCAGAAACAAAAATAAAGTTCCTTTGCTATCAGCTCACTTCTAAGGGCTTTTTTCCCAGTCTTGCAACAAAAATCATTTAGCTTTTGGCACAGAAACCCCATTTAGCACAGCGCAAAGCACAAGGCAGCCTTTAACATACAGAATGATTTTGTAGGTAAAAAATCTGAGGGAGATGGTGGGGAGATGAGAGGAGAGAGAAGAAAAATGAAGCAATCTCCACTGGAGTTTCCTTTTGATGATGTGAACTTCTCAAGCTCTTCAGAAGGCAAAGGAACACAACTGAAAACTATACATGCTGCTAGCAGCTCACTCTTGATAGTCTGACTCATTTATTCCCAGAACTTCCCCCTTCACAGAGAGTAAACACAGGAAGAAAACAACCCAAATAAACAACAACAAACCAAAACAATCCCGACCCCAAAAGCAAACACTGTTGTTTCAGAAACCCACAGGTGTAGAATGCAGCCAGCTGCCCTGAACAATGGAGCTCTCCCTAACACTTCTGAGGAAGTCAAGGAAATGTAAGGTTCCTGTCAACATGCCTGGGGACAAAAAAAAAAAAGCATGACAGCTATCTGCCATCGTAGCTGGCAATCAGCTTGACTCTGAGCCTGCACAGTAATTATTTGTGAAAGCTATATAAAGACAGGGTATTGTTCAGGGTATTGTTCAGGGACCAAAGGATATGGGCCTGCTCTTGGGACAAAATACTCATGGCATTAAGAATAAGCATGAGCTCTGTTTCCTACTTGTGCTGCTGATTCATGGAAGGAACACAGAGAGATTAATATTGCTGTGCTTTAGCATGCACAGAATCACCACAGCTGGAAAAGACCTTCAAGACCATAGAATCACAGAATCATAGAATTGTGTTTGTTGGGAAAGACCTCTAAGGTCACCGAGTCCAACCTTCAACTGAACACCACTATGGCCATTAAACCACCTCCCAAAGTGCCATGGCCACGTGCCTCTTGAATACTCCCAGGGATGGTGACTGCACCACTTCCCTGGGCAGCCTGTTCTCAAACCATTCTATGAATCAATGAACCCTTGTTGCTTATTACATATTTAGTTGCTTAGTTGCTTAGTACATATTGTTGCTTAGTACATATTGTTGCTCAGTACATATTGTTGCTCAGTACATATTTAGAACCCCATTTATGAAAAAATCAAGAATCAACAGAATACACAATAACTTGGCAAAGAAAATGGAACAGAAATACAGAAGGAGGACTATGACCAGGGTGTCTTTAAATCTACATCTCTACAAACTGATGAGTCTGTCTACTCACCGCTCTCTCTGATCTTTCATCTATCAACTGGCATGCCATTGTGCTTACCAACATCTCTTATGCAAAGTTCTATCCAAGGATTATGTTTGTGTTTTGTTAAACAAACACTGCACACAGCAGCAGCAGCAGCCATGAATAGCTCTCCTTAGCTGGGCTTCACAGCCCACATTTTGAACATTCCACTACTTCCTGTTCTACCCAAAGGCCAGTTCTCTCCAGCACAGACGAAGGTCTCAAGGTACTCCTAAAGCAATTTCATCTCTTTTCTCACCAGTACTGAAGTACATGAGGTAACAAATAAATCCATGAGATAGAAATGCACAGAGTGTTAGCAGGGATTAAAGTAACAAAGGAAACAAAAGTCTGCCTAAAGTGGAGAGCAAGTTGTCATAAATGAAAATAAAACATGTCGACAAGCTAAAGATATTACAGTTTTCCCCATGAACACTTATTACCTCTCTTTACTTATGCAAAAGGATTAACACCCCCCACCACCAACACACTAAAGACTGCAACTCATGAAAAGAAATCTGAATAGAATTGATCAGAGTGTTTGTAAGAATAAACACTTTGTAAAAGAAAGTCAGTGCTAGGACACTGTAAATAGGAACATAAACCAAGAGCTAACTGATTTATTGATTTTTGCTACACAAACTTTGAATTAAGCTACTGTATCATCCTTACAAAACACATTATTGGACACACTCACTCTCATATGTATGGAAATTAAAAACCAGAGCTGGACACTGGTTTGTTTCATTTTATTTGCTGCTTTTTAACAGTTCATCACTTTTGCACTATGGTTCCAGTGACCAGTATCAACATGTCATTTAGCACTGTTCCGATACCTCCAGTAGATACCATAGAATTGCAGAATTGTTTTTGTTGGAGAAGACCTCTAAGATCATAAAGTCCAACCACCAACATAACACCACCATGGCCATTAAACCACGTCCCAAAATGCTGTGTACACGTCTCTTGAACACCTCCATGGACAATGTCTCCACCACCTCCCTGGGCAGTCTGTTCCAATGCTTGACCACTCTTCTAAACCTCCCCTGGAACAATTCCAGGCCATTTCCTCTTACTTTTTCATCTGATACTAGAGAGGAGAACCACCCCTACCTCACTCCAGCCTCCTTTCAGGAAATCATCCAGAGCAATGAGGTCCCCCTCAGCCTACTCTTCTCCAGACAAACCAATCAACCTTCTGTCCTTTCCCATATCAGGAGCACCTCTAAATCACTTACAAGCAGATACATTACCATCAGGCTGTGTTAAGAACTTTATCTGTACAGAATAGCAAGGAAAGAAAAATCAAATACTTGGTCCCAAATTGTTACTTGAAAGAGTTTCCTGCTGCTCCACCTACTTACAGCCCAGTTCGGTAGATCCCTAACAGGACCATGAGGAACAAGCTGGCACCAGCAGGGAATACAGTACAGATCATGGGGGAAATCTAATATATTTCCTTTTCTAGAACAAGATGTAGAATTTTGTAACAAATAGAACACAGAAAGAAGTGGCTGAAATATTTTCATCAGTACTTTGGGATTGAGCAGGCAATGGTGCAACACTGTATTAGGCAAAGACCCAGAGAAGTACCAGGGTCATTCAGGAGCAGAGCACCACGCTGCTCTCTACTATGCAGCGAGGAGCTCCGAGGGCACTTGTCGACGCTGGAGAAGTAACATTATGAGAGCTGATGGAGAAGTCAAATCACAGATGTCTTCCAAGATAATCAACTTTAATAGCGAGAGCCAAGTAAGACAGTGTTCCTAGAATTAGTTCAAGAGGCTCACAGAGGGCAAGGATCCAAAAAGGACGAGAAAAAAGTTACTATACCACAGCTGGAGAGCAAACATCAACATTCTGAGTGGCAATGTGAAAAGCTGTACATTTTATTCACTGATAAATCTTACCACATGCAAGGGTTTAATAAAATACACACAAATGCAATTACAACTGCAAATAAAATTGACTAAAATCCCTTCCAGTAATACTTTTTTTTTTTTTTTCCTATTGGCTTTTGGTAAGGCTTGATGGTTCTAAGAGTCACATCCAATTCTTATTCCCCCGAGACTAAAACACTTGTGCAGCTTTCCCTAGCACTGCAGCTTACTTTATTACTTGCAAAATCAAACATTTGCTGTGTTTTATGAATTCCTGGAACAGTGAACAAGCCTCTTGCCCAGGGAGGTGGTAGAGCCACCATCACTGGAGGGGTTTAGGAAGAGACTTGATAGGGTGCTTGGTGCCATGGTTTAGTTGATTAGATGGTGTTGGGTGATAGGTTGGACTTGATGATCTCAAAGGTCTCTTCCAACCTGGCCAATTCAATTCAATTCAATTCAATTCAATTCAATTCAATTCAATTCAATTCAATTCAATTCAATTCAATTCAATTCTACTCTATTCTATTCTCTATTCTATTCTATTCTATTCTATTCTATTCTATTCTATTCTATTCATTCTAACAGGAGTGTAAAACTAAAGACAATTGTATTCCTCTGTTAAACACCAAGGCATTTCAGCCTTGCCACCAAGGAGGAAACAGTAGATACAGAATTCCAATCTTAAGCTGAAATACAAAAAAGAAGATAAAATCTCCTCCCCTCTACTCTGCCTTGGTGAAAACACATCTGGAGTACTGTGTCCAGTTCTGGGCTCCAGAGTTCAAGAGGGAGAGGAAACTACTGAAGAAAGTCCAGTGGAGGGCTAGGAGGATGATGAAGCAACTGGAACATCTTCCTGAGGAGGAAGGGCTGAGAGACCTGGGGCTGTTTAGCCTGGAGATGACTGAGAGTGAATCCGACCAATGTTTACAAACACCTTAGGGATGCGTGTCAAGAAGAAGGGGCCAGTCTCTTTTCAATGGTGTCCTGTGACAGGATGAGGGGCAGTGGACACAAATGGGAACACAGCAAGTTCCACCTCAACATGAGGAAAAATGTCTTTACTGTGAGGGTGTCAGATCCCTGAAGGAGGCTGCCCACAGAGGTTGTGCAGTTCTCTTCTCTGGAGACTTTCAAGCCCTGCCTGGACAGTGTTCCTGTGTGACCCGCCCTAGGCGATGCCTGCTTTGGTAGTGGGGTTGGACTGGATGATCTCCAGAGGTCCCTTCCTCCCCGCTACCATTCTGTGCTTCTGTGAACTACAAGTGCCTCTTTTTTTCATGAATCATCTCAAAATCTCTGCACTACATAGTCTGGTAAAATCTTGTCACCTAAAAACACATTAAGACCATATGAAACTGTCCAGACTGCCTTCAGTGTTGTTAGTTCGTGCATCCAAACTCCCAGTTTCTCCAATAAATGCTGTAGCTAAATGCACTAATAGCACTTTGTGACATACTTTAATGGCCATAGTTGTGTCAGCTTGATTGTTGGAATTGATGATCTTGGAGGTCTTTTCCAGCCCAAACAATTCTATGACTCTATGACTGCAAAAAAAGCAAACATTCTAAAAAAATCCCAAACCAAACCAACCACTGGGCTGAAATAACCACAGTCAAAAACACAGCCCGAATGTCTTGTTTTCAGATTGCCATCCTGGGATAGGAAAGGAGCATTATTTCCTGAAGTGTACCAGGTATTCACTTGCCCTTTCATATTGTAGAATCACAGAATTGTTTTGGCTGGAAAAGACCTCTAAGATCACTGAGTCTAATCATCAGAGCAGCAACCCTCTGCAGCTCTCTACAACTACCTGAAGAGTGGTTGTAGCCAGGAAGGGGTTGGGCTCTTCTCTCTAGCAACCAGGACCAGAACAAGGGGACACAGTCTCAAGCTGCGCCAGGGGAAGTTTAGGCTGGAGGTGAGGAGAAAGTTCTTCACCGAGAGAGTCATTCGCCATTGGAATGTGCTGCCCAGGGAGGTGGTGGAGTCACCGTCCCTGGAGGTGTTCAAGAGGGGATTGGACGTGGCACTTGGTGCCATGGTCTAGTCATGGGGTCTGTGGTGACAGGTTGGACTCGATGATCTTCGAGGTCTCTTCCAACCTTAGCGATACTGTGATACTGTGATCCCACAGCCATTAAACCATGTCCCAGAGTGTCATATTCACATGTTTCTTGACCACCTCTAGAAAGAGTGACTCCACTCACCTCCCTATGAATAGTAGGAAGACTGCTTAGGCCTGAAGTGAAAGGAAACAGAAAGTGCATTCCTTCCATCTCTGGGAAGCTCAGAGCACCAGCTACCACGGCAGATGGCTCACTGAGATTTGGCATGGTTTGAAACAGCCATGGCAGAGCTCCACTTGTGTGGCATATTTGGTATTGGGAAACACTTTTACTCATACTAGAAGTTTTAATCCTGCATAAGGGACATCTGACATGAACTGGGTGGCATAAACACTATTGCTGTTGCAAGTCATATCTGAGTTACTCCAACAAATGCCCGTGATTGACAGCTGTCGCTTGGTCTTACAGACCAATTACAAAGCCTCTATCTGCTGAAGAGAATGAAAGAAAATTGGTCCCAAAATAAAAGCTATTAGAACCACAGAATGGTTTGGGTTGGAAGGGACCTTAAATACCACCTAGTTCCAGCCCCCCACCCCGCCAAGGACAGGGATACCTCCCACTATACCAGGTTGTTCAAGGTTGTTCCCAACCTGGCCTTGAACACCTCTGGGCTGGGGGGCATCCACAACTCCCTCGGCAACCTGTTCCAGTGTCTCCCCACCTGCACCATGAAAAATGTCTTCCTAATATCCAGTCTCAATCTCCCCTCTTCCAGCTCAAAGCTGTTGCCCCTCACCCTAGAACTACAAGCCCTTGTAAAAAGTCCCTCCTCAGCTTTCGTGTATCCCCTTCAGGTGCTGGAAGGCTGCTCTAAGGTCTCCCTGGAGCTTTCTCTTCTCCAGGCTGAAAAGACCTAACTCCCTCAGCCTGTCCCCATAGGAGAGGTGCTCCAGCCCTCTGACTACCTCATGCCCCCCTCTGGACCCACTCCGACAGTTTGATGTCCTTCTTGTGTTAGAGACAGTAGACCTGGATGCAGTACTGCAGGCGTGGTCTCACAAGCTGCCTACAGTTGTCTACAACAGTTACACAGCAAAGAAGCTTGTGCAGTCAACTTTAGCATTTCAATCTGTATCAAGAAAAAAAGATAGCATTCTGGAGAGTTTTTGTGCCCCAAGTCACTGCACAGCCTGTCCTGTCCCTGGCCAGCTTCCCAGGAAAAAGCAAAGCCCTGTACACCACTTTCCACCACAAGTCCCACAGTACTACTTCACTCCTCCTATTCCCTCATGACTAAAAGGAAATTTTTCATGTGGCTCCCAGAGAAGAGAGAGGAAAGAAGGTGACAGGCAGACAGGAAAGGGGGATCGAGTGAGGCAAAGGCCAAATAGTTCTGCTCAGACTTCTTGCCTCCCACCCATCAAGCCACATTCCACAGTTCCACAAGGGAGAGTCCCCGCTTTAGTATGGGAGACGAAACAACATCTGACATCCAGTGTTCTCTTATAAAATGCTTGTCCATGGAAAAGACTGAACTAAAACATGAACTATCCAGTGAGTTGCATTCATGCACCCTCACACTAGCCTAAATTCCACAAGGGGGCTTACAAGAAAGCTGGGGAGACTTTTTACATGGGCTTGTAGTGATAAGACAAGCAGGAATGGATTTAAGCTGGAAGAGATGAGATTTAGACTGGATATTAGGAAGAAATCCTTTACAGCAAGGGTGGTGAGACACAAGAAGTTGCCCAGGATACAGGCCAGGATGCCATTGGCCTTCTTGGCCACCTGGGCACACTGCTGGCTGATGTTCAGCCTACTATCAACCAGTATCCCCAGGTGCCTTTCTGCCTGGCTGCTCTCCGGCCACTCTGACCCCAGCCTGTAGCACTGCCTGGGGCTGTTGTGGCCAGTGTGTAGAACCCAGCACTTGGATGTGTTAAATCTCATGCCTGAAAAGGACATTATCTAGTTGCATGGGTTTTTTTTAAAAGGTGGGGAGCACAGGAGGCTACTATAGAACACTCTGAAATCTGAAAAATCAGAGAAGGCTAAAAAAGGCAGAATTGGCACTCAATGCCAACATCCATGCTGCTGACGAAGATGTTAAACAGCACTGGACCCAGGATAGAGTCCTGAGGAACTCCATTTGTCACTGATCTCCACATGGACATTGAGCTGTTGGTCACAACTCTTCGAGTGCAACCATCCAGCCAGTTCCTTATCCATCAAGTCCATGTCTCTCTATCTCAAGGATGTCATATGGGACACCGTCAAATTCCTTCCCTTAAGTACAGGCAGATGACATCAGCTGCTCTTCCCATATCTACCAGAGCTGTAACTCAGCTGTTGAAGGGTCACAAAATGTAATGAAGAGGTCACAAAAAGCTTCACTCCACAGTTTATTATCTTCTGACAACAAGCAATAAATCCTTATCCTAACTACTAATCCATAACTACTGATTTTTATCATGGTTAGCTTCTATTGTAAGAAACTAAGAGAGTAACAAGGTCCCTGTAAAGATTAACAAGGTCCCTTTAAAGGTATTGACAGGAAAGCCAAAAAGGTGTAAGATTCTGATGCTGTGTGGGTGTCTCCATTCAGATGACTTGCTGTGCTGCAATACAGCCAAATGAACAACACAAGCCAACAGCAGAGATGCAGTGCATTCTTGCAAGGTTTTTCATTGTTCATACATATTTTCTGGGATTACTTCTCTCCATCTCTGAAGAAGCTTCAGATCATGGTGAGGGGAGGGATATGACTCCCAGAATACCCTCAGGGCACTTACTACCCCTTCTGCACCATCATTTGTCTTCTGGAGGCTATGCAGCTTAGCAAAATAATCTCTTCAAGAGAGAACTGTGATATTGGTTATCCTTCATTACACAGGAGAAGGTGATCCTTTTATTACCAGTTTCATACACAGCACAATGCCATGAATACCTGCAATATAGAGCGGGATTTACCCACAACCCCTATCATAAAACCCCCGTGCTGCTTTTCTGTGATAAATTGTGTGGTAAATGTCACATTAGCACATTACATAAAAAATAACATTTTCTCCCTTTTCTAACTTTATATGATCTTCCTAGCCCACCACTTTCACCTCTGCCCTTCGGTATTTCCTTTAGGTTACTTACATTTCTTTTAACATTTACCCAGTTGACTTCAAACGTATTTCTCAGCCGTGAGTAAGAGGTTGCACCAGCGGAGGTTTAGATTGGATATTAGAAGAAACTTCTCAACTGAAAGGGTTCTCAAAGGCTGGAACAGGCTTCCCAGGGGGTGGCTGAATCCCCATCCCTGAAGGTGATTAAAAGATGCAGAGATGTGGTGCAGAGGCACGCGGTTTAGCACCGGGCTTGGCAGAGATAAAGAACGGCTGGACTCAATGGTCTTAAAGGTCTTTTCCAACTGAAACAATTCTATGATTCTCTTTATGCAACTGGAAGTTAGCTGAAGAGGCTAAAGATCACAACAGCAAGCCACTTCATCTCCAATGCTGTAAAACAACTGAACTGGATATGTGGACATGGATCAAGCACTGGCTGGATGGCTGGGCTCAGAAAGCAGTTTAGATGTCCTTGCTCAAGGATATGAGGGATGATCAGAGGGCTGGAGCACCTCTCCTATGACAGACTGAAGGAGTTGGGGCTGTTCAGTCTGGAGAAAAGAAGGCTCTGAGGTGACCTAATTGTGGCCTTCCAGTATCTGAAGGGGGCAACAAGAAGGCTGGGGAGGAACTTCTCAGGCTATCAGGTAGTGATAGGACTAGGGGGAATGGAATGAAGCTGGAGGTGAGGAAGAAGTTCTTCCCCATGAGAGTGGTGAAGCCCTGGAATGGGCTGTCCAGGGAGGTTGGTTGAGGCTCCATCCCTGGAGGTGTTTAAGAGCAGGCTGGATGAGGCTCTGGCCAGCCTGATCCAGTGTGAGGTGTCCCTGCCCATGGCAAGGGGGGTTGGAACAAGCTGATCCTTGTGGTCCCTTCCAACCCTACCTGATTCTATGATATGTTGTAGTGTTGGACCTGGTAGAGCTGGATGATGACTTGATTTAAAGTTATACAATCACAGAATTGTTTCACTTGGAAAAGACCTCTAAGATCAGAGTCCAACTGTCATCAACCCAACCTAACACCATCATGGCATTAAACCACATCCAGAAGTGCCACATCCACATGTTTCTTGAACACCTCCAGGGATGGCAACTTCACCACCCCCTGGGCAGCTTATTCCAATGTCTGATTTCCCTTGCAGTAAAAAAAATAAATATCCTAAAATCCAATCTAAAGGTCTTGTCCAACCATAATGATACTGTGATTCTGTCTGTCTGTTCAGACTCTAAGAGTGTCCACAAGCCCTCTGGGCAGCCTGCTCCAGCACACTCACAGCAAATGTCTTCCTCGTGTTGAGAGGGAACTTCCTGTGAAACCCAGCAAATGTCACAGTGCCTGACTAATTAGAAAGGAAGCCAATATGAAGAAGACACAAATTAACACACAAAAGAAAATGAGTGGTGATTCAACCCAAGCTTCTGTACTGATTGTTTCACTTGAATCATAGAATGGTTTGGGTTGGAAGGGACCTTAAAGATCATCTAGTTCATCAAGAGCAAGAAATGATTTGGTATGCTCCTCAGCTAATAAAAATGCACCAGGATTTTTACAGAGAGTGTAAAAACCTGAAGAGTCACTCTCAAAAGCACAAAGCCATTTCAGCACCTGTTGAAAACACTGCATTATCTCAGAATTTAACTATGACACAGACAGAACTATAAATACTATTACATCTGTACTTTTTTTATCTCAAATAATCAGCTGTTAGGCACGAGAATATCAAAACCAGAAGGAAAACATCAGGTTTTGATAAAGGTTAAGATATTCTAGGATTTATATGGCATTCAATTTTCCTCTAAATAGAGACAGACCAGTTCCCAATCTAAAAAGGGAGAAATGTCAAACTACACAAAATTCACTTGAATTTCCAGCCCTCCCATTGGTTTTACAGGAAAGGTGGCAAGTAGGAGGAAGTTCTTCACCATGAGAGTGGTGAAGCCCTGGAATGGGTTGTGCAGGGAGGTGGTTGAGGCCCCGTCCCTGGAGGTGTTTAAGCCCAGGCTGGATGAGGCTCTGGCCAGCCTGATCTAGTGTGGGGTGTCCCTGCCCATGGCAGGGGCTTGGAACTAGGTGATCCTTGTGGTCCCTTCCAACCCTCACTGATACTATGATACTATGTAGTCAAATATAAAATCATGATAGTTTGCAGAAAATAATTTCTCCTTACAGTATTTTGTTTAGAGTTGTATTTAATATGTTTAAAAGAACATAACCTAAATGCCTCATAATCTAAAATCATCTGTAGGATGAAAGTAACCTCACAAAGAATTGTTAGTTCTGCTAGCCAAAATTTGTTGAAACCCCTTGGCAGTAAAAATCCAGAAAAACCTCTTTGCATTTTCACAGAACCATAGAATCATACTGGTTGCAAATTACCTCCGAGATCATCAAGGCCAGCCACCAGCCTAACACCAGCATGGCCATTAAACCATGTCCCAAAGTGCCACGGCCACAGGTCTCTTGAACGCCTCCAGGGATGGTGACTCCACCACCTCCCTGGGCAGCCTGTTCCAATGCCTGACCATTCTCACAGGAAAGAAATTTTCCCTAATATCTAGCCTAAACTTCCCCTGGCACAATTTCAGGTCATTTCCTCTTGTTTTGCCCCCTGATACCAAAGAGAAGCGAACAACTCCCACCTCACTACAACCTCCTGCTTCAACCATCTGTAGCTTTAACCACCGCCACAGTTTGACTGGGGGATACCAAGTCCTCACCACCAACCACCAGACTCCCCCTCTGCCCAGCCAAACCCAGCAGAAGATGCTGCATATGTCACACTGGAAATCATTTAATGTCATTCTACTTTTGAGTTTCACAGTTCAGCTCCTCTCAAGGCCGAGCCGATGCTAAATGGGGCATTTCCTGACATTTCTCCTCGCATGTGCTGAGAGTCTCTCGGTCAGTGCTGTCCCTCCCACAGACATGCTGTCACACAGCTCAACAACATCACAGAATCATAGAACTGTTGAGGTTGGAAGAGACCTTTGAGATCATTAAGTCCAACCACTCACCTAGAGTTCACAATCCCACCACTGCTACTAAACCAGGTCCCTCAGCACCACGTCCCCTCCGTTTCACACGTCTCCAGGGACGGTAACGCCACCACCTCCCTGCACAGCCTGTTCCAATGTCTGATAACCCCTTCTGAGCATAAATTTTTCATAATATCCAATCAAAGCCTCCCATGGCACAACTTGTACTCTTGTCCTGTCAACTGCCACATGTGAGAAGAGACAACCCCAATACAATACAATACAATACAATACAATACACTAAACCAGGTTGGAAGAGACCTTCAAGATCATCGCGTCCAACCTATCAACCAATCCAACCCACCCAAACATCTAGATCATGGCACCAAGCACCCCATCAAGTCTCCTCCTGAACACCTCCAGTGATGGTGACTCCACCACCTCCCTGGGCAGCCCATTCCAATGGGCAATCACTCTCTCTGTATAGAACTTCTTCCTAACATCCAGCCTAAACCTCCCCTGGTGCAGCTTGAGACTGTGTCCTCTTGTTCTGGAGCTGGCTGCCTGGGAGAAGAGACCAACCCCCACCTGGCTACAACCTCCCTTCAGGTAGTTGTAGAGAGCAATAAGGTCACCCCTGAGTCTCCTCTTCTCCAAGCTAAGCAACCCCAGTTCCCTCAGCCTCTCTTCATAGGGCTTGTGTTCCAAACCCCTCACCAACCTTGTTGATGCCCCACGCCAACCTCCTTTGAGGAAGCTGTAGGGAACGACGTCTCCCCTCAGCCTTCTCTTCTCTGGAGTAAACAATCCCAGTTCCCTCAGCCGACTTCTGTTCAAGGCCCTTCACCACCTTTTGGGCTCTTCTTTGGACACTCTCCAGCACCTCAATGTCCATCTTGCACTGATGTGATTTAGCAAAGGGAGGAGGAGGCAGAGCAAGCATTCATTTCTCTAGCCAAATCACAACTTCCCATCTCCTTCTTCTGCCCTAAACTTCAAACATTAGGAGTTTCAGGAGAGATTAGGGAAGGAGGGAACAACTTACCTACAAATCTTAGCAGGGAAAAGCCTGGGTATTCAGGTGGCTGGTTTGGGATTTTTTTAGCTGGGGAGTGGGGAGTGGTTTGGGCTTTTCATGTTGGAGGTTTGCTTGTCTTTTTCAGCATAAACCCCAGAATGCCAAATTAAGCTTCCCTTTTCATTTTTATGTTGGTTTTTTTTTTTTTTTTCCACAGTTAAAATACGAGCAAATGGTTTTCCCCTGCAATTTTACTTCCATGTTGCAAAACCTCTCAAAACAGAGGTATCTAAATGGAACTTCTGACACATGCTTGGTCAGAGCCACTCCAGCCAGTGCTCGCTTCTGCCAGTTCTTTCCATTCAAAGGCCTTTTACTTTTTCACACATGAGAGATTTGCCTGTTAAATTCTGTATTTGAGATTATTTCTTTTCTTCTCTAGTTAAAATCACTGAGGTGCCTGTGCCTTACAGAGGTTGTTGAAATGCAGAGAGTTGGGTGTGGGTGGGGTGGGGTTTTTTTTCCTTTCTTTTTATTTTTGGTGGGGGAAAAAAAAAACCTTGAACACCATTTCTTACAGCTAAGAAACGTCAGATGTCTAGCACTTCCTTGCTTTGCATCCAGAGCATGGGAAACATTGCCAAGTCAAAGTGGCAAGGAAAAACAGCAAGTAGAAACCAGTTTGGTCATATGGAAAGAGCTACTTGAAGTAATGGAGAAGAAAGGCTTGCAAGGGTGGACAGTATCAAAGAATCATAGAATCAATAAGGTTGGAAAAGACCTCAGAGATCATCAAGTCCAACCTATCACCCAACACCTCATGGCTAACTAAACCATGGCACCAAGTGCCACATCCAATCCCTTTTTGAACACCTCCAGGGATGGTGACTCCACCACCTCCCTGAGCAGCACATTCCAATGGCCAATTACTCTTGCTGGGAAGAACTTTCTCCTAACCTCAAGCCCAAACTTCCCCTGGCACAGCTTGAGACTGTGTCCTCTTGTTCTGGTGCTGGTTGCCTGGGAGAAGAGACCAACCCCCACCTGGCTACAACCTCCCTTCAGGTAGTTGTAGAGAGCAAGAAGGTCTCCCTGAGCCTCGTTTTCTCCAGACTAACAAACCCCAGCTCCCTCAGCCTCTCCCTCACAGGGCTGTGCTTGAGACCTCTCCCCAGCCTCGTTGTCCTTCTCTGGACATGTTCAAGAGTTTCAATGTCCTTCTTAAACTGAGGGGCCCAGAACTGGACACAGGACTCAAGGTGTGGCCGTGCTGAGTACAGGGCAGAATGACTTCCCTGCTCCTACTGGCCACACTATTCCTGATGCAGGCCAGGATGCCATTGGCCTTCTTGGCCACCTAGGCACACTGCTGGCTCGTGTTCAGCCAGCTGTCAACCAGTACCCCCAGGTCCCTTTCTGTCTGGCTGCTCTCCAGACACTCTGACCCCAGCCTGTAGCACTGCCTGGGGTTGTTGTGACCAAAGTGCAGCATCCAACACTTGGACTTGTTAAAGTTATCCATGGGACAGTAATGTGCCCTTGTGGCCAAGAAGGCCAATGGTATCCTGGGGTGCAAGAAGGAGAATGTGGCCAGCACCTGTTCCTTATAGCAATACCCGTCATGTGAGATAAAACTTAACCTTCTGATTGCATGCATTTAAAACATGTTTCATGTATTTTCATTTTCTCATTCCACTTATAAAACATAATCTGTCTGGCATCTGCAACATTTTCTTTACGTTTAATGTTGTTAAGGTAAAGCCTGAAATGGGCGGAGAGCCCAAGCAGGGTTTTGTGGCTTGGCTTGAATTCAAACAGAAAATGGAATCACAGAATCATTGAGTTGTTTTGGTTGGAAAAGACCTCTAAGATCATCAAGTCCAACCACCAACCTGGCACCACCATGGTCATTAAGCCATGTTCCAAAGTGCCATCTCCACACGTTTCTTGAACACCTCTGGAGACAGTGAGTCCACCACCTCCCTGGGGAACCTATTTGAATGTACCACTGTGACACTGAATGATAAGGATGACAGACCACAAGATACCCAAGCTGCTCATTTCAGTCTTTCCTCTTGGTAAAAAAAAAAAAAAAACACACTAAAGCAGGTCTACTGTACCAGAGCACAGGCTCTGCTGAGCAAGGGAGATACTGACACTTACAAATGCACTGCCAGATTATTCCTTATTCGATAACGAGCAAAGACCTTATTACAATAAAACCCCAAAAGTTCAATCAAAACATCACAGCACTCCTCTTCAAAGGGATAATTATCCTTCCACTCTGCTGAAGTGCAAACTAGCAGAGTCAGAGCCAGTTAATTAAAAAGCCACAAAAGTGACACGGTTACTTTTTTGCTGCTCTGCTGTGCAGCTTGACAGTCACTGAATCACATAAAAGGTAGGGGTTGGAAGGGACCTCTGGAGATCGAGTCCAACATCCCTGCCAAGGCAGGTTCACCTAAAGAAAGTCACACAGGAACATGCCTGCCCAGGCATGGTCTGAATGTCTTCAGAGATGGAGACATCACCACCTCTCTGGGCAGCCTGTCCCAGTGCTCCAGCACCCTTGAATTAAAGAAGTTCCTTCTCGTGTTTAGATGGAACTTCTTATGTTCATGTTTGTGCCCACTGCCTCTGCTCCTGTCACTGGGCACCACTGAACAAACCACTGGTCCCATCTTCTGACACCCATCCTTTAAGTATTGATCAGCAGTGATGAGATCTCCCCTCAGTCTTCTCCAGACTAAGATGACCAAATTCTCTCACTCTTTCTTCATCAGAGAGATGTTCCAGTCCCCTCAATCTTTGTAGCCCCAGTCACCAAATAGGGGGAAAAAGAGGGAAAGTATTGATAAGTGACAAATTAAGCACTGTATTTTGCAATCAAGGAGCAGTTAATAATAGAATCAGTTTATAGATCCCTCAGGAATGAAAGCTTGCTCACCAGTATGAGGAAGAATGATACAATGTGAGAATGGGCTGGGTGAAGAGATGAAGACATAATAAATGTCACTGAGAAAGGTTCATAGAACCACATAACTGTTGAGGTTGGAAGAGACCTTTGCAATCATCAAGTCCAACCACTCACCTAGAGCTCAGAATCCCACCACTACTTCTAGGCTACTACCACTAAACCACATCCCTCGGCAACACATCCACTTCATTTGTGTCTAAACAATTTCCAAGCATGGTTTTATTTATTTAATTGATTAACTGCAAGTACCTATTTACAAATACTGGTATTATTTGTCCCAATGACTGTTTAGAAAGACTAAGGCTTATGAAATCCTAGCAACATACTACCTCTATAAACACAGTTGTTCTTCCAAGGAAGGTTTAAACCGTTTGAAACCAAGATCTAAACAGTTAAAAATGCCTACTTCTCTTCTTTCCCCCCTCCCCATGTTAAATACTTTCAGTTGAACATCTCTGCTCTCTTGACTGAAAGTCAAATGAGATGAAAAATTAAATATGAAAAGCTGTACAGAGTATATAACTCCACAGTGTTCTCATCTCATTAAATTTGTGAGGTAATTAATCCAAAGTTAGGTTAATTAACTCACTTTTCTGACTCCAGTAAAGCTACCAAAGGACTATTGCTGCTGCTTAAAACACAGACTGAAGTGCCTACAGCAGCAGCCTGATGAATAGAATCAAACACTGGAACTTTACTCTTTTTTGCTGAGGTGTAAGATAACATAAGTTCATGGTTCTTGTATGTTCTTGACTACAGTAGGAGGTTGGAGTGTTGAGGAGAGGCAGAAAACTGTAAGAAGTCAACACAGTCCATAGCTGCTCTATACTTGCTATTAAAAATGCTTCATTTATTTCTACTATCAAAACTTCACCACAAATCTATCATGATATGGCCAAACTCACTCCTTGCCTGCATCTATTTTGGTTCTATTTTGGGTTTGGCAAATAAACTGTTTCACAAACCAGCCACACCCCAAATATGTTTAAATCATGCAATAAACAAGGAATTAATGTTTACCTAGAGCACCAAAGCTTTTCAGGTCATTACAAAGCTTCCAGTACATGTTTTGAGAGTTTTCAGAGAGTCACAGAATTCTGAAGGTTGGAAAAGACCTCTAAAACAATAAAGCTGGTGATGGGATTTTTACAAGGGCTTGTTGTGACAGGACAAGGGGCAATGGATAGAAGTTGGAAGAGGGGAGATTTAGACTTGATATTCAGAAGAAATTCTTGACAGTGAGGGTGGTGAGACACCTCCAGGGAGGTGTTCAAGGCCAGGCTGGAGAGGGCCTTTAACAGCCTGTTCTAGTGGAAGGTACCCCTGCCCATGGCATAGAGGTTGGAACTAGATGATCTTTAAGGTCCCTTCCAACCCAAACCATTCTATATCTATGATTCTATGAATTAAATATATTTCCTCCAAATATTTTGGCACTTATTTATACAGTTTTGCAGCCTAAGGAATGTCACCAGGGGTCTGCTGTGTTTGCTGCAAAATCACGTCATACATTTAACCAGGAAACACGTGAGAGGAAAGGAACTTTCCACCATACACAACATAGCAGAACATAGCTCCTTGCATCTGAACTGAATCAGCACTGCAAGTTGTTCACAGAAAAGTTGAAGCAGCAGCTTTTTGCCATGACATGGAAAGTCTGACAAATCTGAATCTATTTTGGTAGCAGTTAGGTTGTTTCACAATATGTTAAGATCATTATGACATCTCTTCAGTACCTCACATGGCTACTTTAAGAGATGTAATTTTCTTTCCCACAAGTAACTTGCCTTTTTTTCTCCTCCTCTCCCTTTTCCTGTTAGACATTTCAAAGCTCACAGTGTTAGTCAACCCCTCTGTTCCTGGAAGCCTAAGGAAATCTCAGTGTTTTCTTTCCAATTCTTTTCTTTCCCTAAAATGATGAAGTCCAATGTTTATGGCAGCAGTAACAAGCCTTTTTGTCTCAGTAGCAAATCCAAAGTCTGGGATCCTTTTCTGCCCTTCTTCTGATATCATCTTTGACGTTTGTGATGATCTCAAAGGTCTCTTCCAACCTCAACAGTTCAACGATTCTGTGATTGACATACTTTAGCATGAGGCTGTTTTCACTCCAAACTGCATCTTTAGACACAGAAAGGTGCCAGCTTCATCTCACTTTTGGCTACAACTAACTTTGTTTTTGGAAATGACAGAATCTCAAAGGATTTTAATTGTGATTTAAAAGCCATATTTATCAAGAGTTCAAAAATTTAATACTTTGAATACACTAAGAAGTTTCACAACATAGAGAATGCAAAGAGTAATCTTTTTGGTTACTACAACATATCTCACTTCAGAATTACATTGGCAGAAAGGGTGAAAATCAGGTTATGTGTTTTCTTATTCAAGACACTACATCTTTCAGGGCTCTTTTAAGCTACAATTTACAGTAGTCAACTAGATTAATTTTTCTCTTAATCCAAATGAGAAATCTTTTCATACCCTTTATAAATATATTGAAGAATTATTAATTGTTCACATTCTCCTCTAAAAGCCTTAAGTAATTTGTTTTGTGAGCACTAAGCAGATCACAGAACTGTTTTGGTAGGAACAGATATCTAAAATTGAGTCTGACCTTCAACCTAACACCACCCTGGCCCTTAAGCCATGTCCCAAAGTGCCATGGCTACCCATCTCTTGAACAGCTCCAGGGATGGTGACTCCTCCACCTCCCTGGGCAGCCTTTCCAGCACCTGACCACTCTTGCAGCAAAGAAATTATTCCTAATATTCAACTTAAATTTCCCCTGCCAAAATTACAGGCCGTTTCCTCTCATTCTAGCACATGATATTAGGGAGAAGAGACTGACACCCACCACCTTTCAGGGAGTTGCAGAGACCACTGAGGTCTCCCCTCAGCTTCCTGTTCTTCATAATAAGCAACCCCAGTTCCCCCAGCTGCTCCTCAGAAGATCTGCTCTCTATACCCTTCACCAGCTTTGTTGCCCTTCTCTGGACACGCTCCAGCACCTCAGTGTCCCTTCTGTAGTGAGTGGCCCGAAACTGAACCCAGTATTCAAGGTATGGCCTCACCAGGGACCAGTACAGCAGCAAGATCACTTCCCTTAACACAGAAGAGTAACACTGCAGATGTCTTTGCCTCACAAATTAGAAGCCAGATGATACAAAAATAGAGCCTCCTACACAAACATACTTTACATACATTTCTTAGAAGATAGCCAGTAAGCTCTTAAAGAACATTCATGACACTGTGTGAGAAGCTTCACTTCCCCCAAACGGTGAGAGCGTTCTCTCTGCATGCACCACATTTGTTAGCAATATTAGGGGGGAAAAAGTTTTCCTTCTCCATATTTAGGCACAGAACTTTAGATTAATTTTCCAGCCTGATCCTCCCCTTTGATGTTAAAAAGCCTGACTACTTCATGATAAAGCTCCTAGTAATACCAGTAGAAATAATCTGTAACAGTTGTCCATGACTGTATAAACATGGAGAGTGTAGTAACAAACAACTATAAAAGTTTAACTGTTTCAGCAGCTTGAAGCTTCCCTTCCAGAAGCAAAAATCAGTACTGGAGAGAAGTCAGCTAGAAACTGGAATTTCAAAGTCCTGCCTGAAAGGAGAAAAAGAAAGGAGCACAGTGTTGGTAGGCACCAACATCAGCAGAGATGTCAGTGGCAGTCCTGAAAATGCCCTTAGCATACAGACTACAGCAAAGAGCAACTTTTAATCACTATTTAAGTATGGAAACTTCATTACACCAAAAAGCTTCAGTTCACTTTGATCATCATTTTACAAACTTCATGCCCGAGAACCCTCAAATAAATTCATAGCTTTATCTTTATGTGTATCTCAATTTCCAAAAGGTCTTAATTGCTTTAAATAGTCGCTTTAGCAAAGCAAATCCTTAACATCAAAAGCATCCCTTTTAGAAGTGACTGAGTGTATATGCAGAATCAAAGAATCATACAATCATTTTGGTTGGAACAGACCTTTAAGATCATTGAGTCCAGCCATCAACCTAACACCACCATGCCCCGAAGTGCCACGTCCATACATTTCCTCAGCACCTCCAGAGACGCTGGAGGTCTCCTGGCACAATTTCAGGCCATTTCCTTTCATCCTGGCACCTGATATTAGGGAAAAGAGACTGACCCCCACTTCAATATAACCTCTTTTTAGGGCGATGTAGAGAGCAATGAGGTCTCCCCTCAGCCTCCTCTTCTCACAAGCCCAGTTTCCTCAGCCGTTCCTTGTAAGGCTTGTTCTCTAGACCCTTCATCAGCTTTGCTGCCCTTCCCTGGACATGCTCCAGCACCTCAGTATCAGTTAGTCTTCACTAATCACATTCCCATGCCGAGTGTTTCTCCACTTCCCTTCAGAGCACGCAGAAACTAGACTCTTGCAGTGAGGGGCCCAAAACAGAACCCATTAATCATGGTGTGGGCTCACCACTGCCCAGTACAGGTACATTAGTATCATTTCCCTGTTCCTGTTGGCCACGCTATTCCTGATCAAGGCCAGGATGCCGTTGGCCTTCTTGGCTACCTGGACGCATTGCTGGCTCATGTTCAGCCATTTGTCAACCAGCACCCCAGGTCCTTTTCTACTGGGTTGTTTCCAGCCACGCTACCCACAGCCTGTACCAGTGCATGGGTTTGTTGTGACCTAAGCGCAGACTCAACTGGTTAATTGTGTGTCTGATGCCTAGGACAATATGCCAGCAAGGCAAAGACACCAAGATCCTGACTGGATCGTACTCAGAATACAGTCAGAGAGCTCCAACAACACTTCCTTACAGACACAGACAATAACCAGCTTTACAGACACAGACAGCTGTTCTGAAAGTGAAAAAAGGAGTAAAAGGCTAAACTTTCACAGCTTATAAAGTTTTCCACTACAGTTGTCAAGGATAAAAATTCA
Organism: Picus viridis; assembly: GCA_033816785.1. Classification (NCBI taxonomy): domain Eukaryota; kingdom Metazoa; phylum Chordata; class Aves; order Piciformes; family Picidae; genus Picus; species Picus viridis. The sequence goes on along the minus strand of CM066569.1, from coordinate 4,064,385 downwards.
CTTTAGTCTTACAGGTTTTTTACAGTTTTACTAATTTAAGCTTTAAAACCAGTTAGAAACCTACAAAATTTCCTCCTGTGCAAGACTTCTGTAAGGCAGTAATGCTGTGGATCCTTTGCCATACACTGCAATCCATTGACTTTTGTCTTGCGGGCCTGCTGGAGGAGGGGATTTCGGAACCGTGGAGGGGCTCCTGCTCAACACATCCTCAGTAACAGCTCAATAAAAGGCTGCCTCTGCCAAGGCAAGATTTAATCAGCAACATTTGAAATGTAGTTCAAACTGCTGTGCTAGCAGAATTCATCCAAACATCTCACAGGGAGGAAGCAGACCATGACAAATACTTCTTTTTACTGGCACTGTACATAGAGATGAACAGCTGCTACAGTGAAGCACAGACCTGCCTACTATTTTCAGCAGAAGCAGGAGGACACTCATTCTTTATTTGACCACTCTTACAGCAGGAGTTGTTGATCTGACTTGCTATGTGCCACTGTCTGCCTGAGCTTTGGAGTCTACAGACCTCTAAGATCGAGTCCAACCATCAGCCTGACGCCACCATGGCCATGAAACCATGTTCCTAAGTGCCATGTCTACACATTTCTTGAACACTTCCAGGGATGCCTACTCCACCACCTCCCTGGTGGGCAGCCTGTTCCAATGCCTGACCACCCTTGCAGAAAATAGTTTTTTCCTAATCTCCAGCTAAATCTCCCGGCACAATTTCAGGCCATTTCCTCTCATCCTAGCACCTGATAGCAGGGAGAAGAGACTGATCACCCCACTCCAACCTCCTTTTGGGGAGTTGTAGGTATCAATGAGTTGTTCCCTCAGCCTCCTCCAGACTAAACAACCCCAGTTCCCTCAGCTGCTCCTCACCAGACCTGTTCTCCAGACCCTTTACCAGCTTTGCTGCCCTTCTCTGCACACACTCCAGAAACTCAATGTCAGTAAGTGCTCACTAATCACCTTTCCTTGCTGAATGTTTCTCCACCTCCCTTCAGAGCACACAGGAACTAGACTCTTGGGAGCAAAGAAGGCAACACAGGACTGGTCAAGAACATCTTTTGAGTTATTTGAAATCAGAACAAAGTAGGCATTAACTTAAGGCTTGAGTTCATGGAAGGCTTTTCAGAAAGTAAGAGCGTCTCGCACACAATACAGCCTGAGCTTTAAAAACATCAGTCTCTCACTGCATTATAGTTATAGTCTAGCAAATTCATACTCTGCTCTTCCAAGCATAACTAAATCCTGCAGCTTAAAAATCTGCATGGTTGATGAGTTTTGAAGTGCAGCCTTACAAGGGCTACATTCACCTTCAGCTTGGACAGGGCACTTAAAATAAAGGACTCCGGGGCACTTATCATTACAGTCAGCGCTCTACCGCATTCAGATGAAATGCCACAGCATCGAGAGGTGATTCTGCCACTCTGCTCTCCTAAGACTGCACCTGGAATACTGTACCCAGCTCTGGAGCCCTCATGACAGGAAGCACGTGGAACTGATGCAGCAGGTCCAGAGGAGGGCCACAAAAATGATCAGGGGGCCTGGAACACCTCTCCTATGAAGAGAGGCTGAGGCAGCTGGGGTTGTTCAGCCTGGAGAAAAGAAGGCTCCAGGGAGACCTAATAGCAGTCTTCCAGTACCTGAAGGGGACCGACAAGAAGGCTGCAGAGGGACTGTTTACGAAGGCCTAAAGTCACAGGATGAGGAGCAATGGTTTTAAATTAGAGAAGAATAGATTTAGATTGGATGTTAGGAAAAGATTCTTTACAATGAGTGTGGCTGAGCACTGCAACAGGTTGCCCAGAGAAGTGTTTGAGGCCCCATCCCTGGAGATACTCATCGACAGGGCTCTGGGTGACCTGATCTAGTTGAAGATGTCCCTGCTCGCTGCAGGAGGGTTGGACTAGATGATCTCTAGAGGTCCTTTCCAACCCAGGTGATTCTATGATTCTTCAAATTTTCCTTAATTCTACATTTTCTTTCATACATCTAAACTTTATTAACAATGCTTTCCCTTGAAATGCATTGAAACCGAAGATCAACTCCTTGCCTACAGCTCACAATCTCACCACTGCTACTAAACCCTGTTCCTCAGCACCACATCCACATGTCTTTTAAATACCTCCAGGGATTCAGGAGTTCAACTCAGTCTACGTTTTCAGTCCTAGAATCATCCAGTTGGTGTCTATCCTAGACAGGCAAGGGATCAGCCTTCAATGAATGCAGAGTAAGATTTTCTCCCACCCACAAATTCCTCACAGGAGGGGGGAAAAAAAAGTTAAATAAAAAAGGCAAATAAAAAAAAAAAAGGCAAGAGGGGGATGGAAAAGGCTAGGGCAAGGGGACAGGAAATCTTTGTTATCAGTAGATGACATCCTGTTAACTTCATTCTCATGATGCTACGTGATACCTTCTCAGTAAGTGTTAAACTGAAACCAGAGCCTATCAAAAATAAAATCTTCTATTTGATGCCAGCTGCTACAACACTAAAATAGATAATATTTCAGGAGAGTTATTTATACACAGCTAAGGCTGATCCCTGAAAGAACCAAAATAAAAGGCAGGACATGGACCTTTCCCTGACCTTGTGAGGAAAACTATTTCTCTTTCTCATTCTTTTCTTCTTGTCTTTGCTTTACTTTTCCCTTCCCCTTTTCCTTCTTTCCCCTTTCTCTCTCCTTCCCCTTTCCTTCCCCCTTCCCTCTCCTCCCCTTTCCTTCCCCCTTCCCTCTCCTCCCCTTTCCTTCGCCCTTCCCTCTCCTCCCCCTTCCTTCCCCCTTCCCTCTCCTCCCCTTTCCTTCCCCCTTCCCTCTCCTCCCTATCCTTCCCCCTTTCCTCTGGTCAGTTTAGTTTCAAAACCTTTGCTTCAGTTGTAAAATTTTCACCCCCTCTTCACAGACCTTTGAATACTCAGATGTAAGAGCAGAAGTACAAATAAAGGTTTAATCATGAATGAGTCATTAATGCTATTGCTCAACTTGGTACCTTTTCTAGAGGCTATCACAAAACATTTTATCTTACATCTACTACACATAATTAACTCCAGAATGCTGTTTCCAGTTACTGGATGTAGCAGATACCAAGTTTATTGTACTGTCAAGCAGTTAAACAAATGCTCATGACTAAATCTACTTACTCTTGCTCTGTTCAAGAAACAAAAGCAGAAAAATCTAACTTTCGGTGGGAATTTGGTTATGTACTATGGTTCTATTATTATTCATTCTATCCACTGTGTATGAGTGATGCCAGGAAATGTCTAAAGAATTTTCATAGAATGGTTTTGGTTGGAAGGGACCTTAAAGATCATCTAGTTCCAAGCCCCCTGCCATGGCCAGAGACACCTCCCACTAGACCTGGTTGCTCCAGGCCTCATCCAACCTGACCTTGAACCCCTCCAGGGAGGAGGCACTCATGACCTCCCTGGGCAACCTGTCCCTGTACCTAACCACCCTCACTGTGGCAGTGGGGTTGGAACTAGATGATCTTTAAATTCCCTTCCAATCCAAACCATTCTTGATTCTATGATTCTGTGACTTCAATTATTCCACTTCATTTAAGTTAAAAACGAACATATGATAAATTAGAACTTTACTGGTGGGTAAATTAAGATTTGAATACACCTTCAGCTGTCCCATAAATCTTCAGCTCTTCACTATGAGGAACACTCAAGCTCTTCAACTAGCTTTGACCTAGCAGAGTGGATAAACCTAGCTCATTCTCTCATTTACCCACAAATTCCAGTTTAAAGAGATAACATCAACCACATGGAATTGAATTATATTGCACATGTCGAAACACTCCTTGAAAGAGCTATTGACTGTGAATGTTGATTTTTCAGTAACAAAACAATGAGGTCACAGATAGCAAGGGGGAATCAAGACATGATCAGTCAGACAGACAGCATTTTGTGTGTTCTCCTTGTGAACTCTGTTAATAAATCTGACAAACAAGTCTAAATGACAGAGATTCAGAGAGAAGGGAACCTGAGGAGTTTCTTGCTTTTATACAAACTAAATAAGCGACTAGGAGCTACTAAACATGAAACCTTACAACACAAACCAGAATCATCACGGAATTGTTTTGGTTGGAAAAGACCTCCTGTATCATAGAGTCCAATCGTCAACCCAACATCACCACTGTGATTAAAGCATGTCCAAAGGTTTTTGGACACCCTCACTCCATGTTAACTACTTTTGCCAAAAAAGTCACAGGCCACAAAGTCATCAGACTGGGCTGTGGATCAGACAGGACTTCATGTATTCTCCTCCTTTACTCTTACCCTGCAAGCCTTTCTACTCCAATCCTCTCCAGCCCTAACATAACTTTTTTGAATTATTACTAACAAGAGCAGCACAACAGCAGACTTTCTACAATGACTTCTTGGGATCAGATGAGAGGGAATAGATTGAAACTTCAGGAGGAGACATTTAGACTGGACATAAAGAAGAAATTATTTACAGTCAAAGTGCTGAGACACTGGAACTGTGGGGATGCTCCCTCCCTGGAGGTGTTCAAGGCCAGGTTGGATGACACCTTGAGCAACCTGCTCTAGTGGGAGGTATCCCTGTCCATGGCACGGGGGTTGAAACTAGATGATCTTTAAGATCCCTTCCATGAATATATGAGGAGAGGAGAGGAGAGGAGAGGAGAGGAGAGGAGAGGAGAGGAGAGGAGAGGAGAGGAGAGGAGAGGAGAGGAGAGGAGAGGAGAGGAGAGGGAGAGGAGAGGAGAGGAGAGGAGAGGAGAGGAGAGGAGAGGAGAGGAGAGGAGAGGAGAGGTTCGGAGAGGAGAGGAGAGGAGAGGAGAGAGAGAGGAGAGGAGAGGTTCGGAGAGGAGAGGAGAGGAGAGGAGAGGTTCGGAGAGGAGAGGAGAGGTTCGGAGAGAGGTTCGGAGAGGAGAGGAGAGGAGAGGTTCGGAGGAGAGGAGAGGAGAGGAGAGGAGGAGAGGAGAGGAGAGGAGAGAGGAGAGGAGAGGGAGAGGAGAGGAGAGGAGAGGAGAGAGGAGAGGAGAGGAGAGGAGAGGAGAGGAGAGGAGAGGAGAGGAGAGGAGAGGAGAGGAGAGGAGAGGAGAGGAGAGGAGAGGGAGAGGAGAGGAGAGAGGAGGAGAGGAGAGAGGAGAGGAGAGGAGAGGAGAGGAGAGGAGAGGAGAGGAGAGGGAGAGAGGAGAGGAGAGGAGAGGAGAGGAGAGGAGAGGAGAGGAGAGGAGAGGAGAGGAGAGGAGAGGAGAGGAGAGGAGAGGAGAGGAGAGGAGAGGAGAGGAGAGGAGAGGAGAGGAGAGGAGAGGAGAGGAGAGGAGAGGAGAGGAGAGGAGAGGAGAGGAGAGGAGAGGAGAGGAGAGAGGAGAGGAGAGGAGAGGAGAGGAGAGGAGAGGAGAGGAGAGGGAGAGGAGAGGAGAGGAGAGGTTCGGAGAGGAGAGGAGAGGAGAGGTTCGGAGAGGAGAGGAGAGGAGAGGAGAGAGGAGAGGAGAGGAAGAGAAGAGAGGAGAGGAGGAGAGGAGAGAAGAGGAGAGAGGAAGGAGAGGAGAGGAGAGGAGAAGAGAGGAGAAGAGAAGAGAGAGAGGAGAGGAGAGGAGAGAAGAGAAGAGGAGAGGAGAGAAGAGGGAGAGGAGAGAAGAGAAGAGGAGAGGAGAGGAGAGGAGAGAGAGAGAGAGAAGAGAGGAGAGAAGAGAAGAGAAGAGAGAGAGAGAGAGAGAAGAGAAGAGAAGAGAAGAGAAGAGAAGAGAAGAGAAGAGAAGAGAGAGAAGAGAAGAGAAGAGAAGAGAAGAGGAGAGAAGAGAAGAGAAGAGAAGAGAAGAGAAGAGAAGAGAAGAGAAGAGAAGAGAAGAGAAGAGAGAGAGAAGAGAAGAGAAGAGAAGAGAAGAGAAGAGAAGAGAAGAGAAGAGAGGACCAGACCAGGTTGGAAGAGACCTTCAAGATCATCGTGTCCAACCTATCATCCAACACCACCTAATCAACTAAACCATGCAACCAAGCACCCTATCAAGTCTCCTCCTAACCACCTCCAATGATGGAATAAAACACAACAAAATGTATCCCAACTCTGACTGCACCAAATTCAGTCCACTTTTTTTTTGGGGGGTAGAAGCAAAACCGTCTTTTTTAGCACTCATCTCTACAGTATTTTGACAGTTGAACTTGACAATCTTAGAGGTCTTTTCAAACAATTCTGCAACTCTATATTACTTTGCCTTGCACTTCACCAACAGAACTTCAAATCCATTTTGCAGCTTTAGCACCTTATTCATAATTTTGTTAGAACCAGAAGAGCGAGAAAAGGTTGCAGCCTTTTAATTTGGAGAGAACAAAATTGGGCTTGCATTTGCAGATTTGTCCAAAGAAATTATACTAGACAGGGCACAGATTGAATTGAGAAACAAAGCAAAACTCCCAGGGCAACCAAGCATTTCAACTCAAAAGCTAAAAGTGCAGTTGTTTAAAAATAAATCTCTCTGCACATAAAAATCAAACTACCCTTTGTAACACCACTTTGAAGAGGTAAAGTACTACACGAATAAAACTGCCACTCAAATATTAACAACATCAAAAAAAGAATGAAGTCAGCTGTCTGGGAAGGTCTGGTGAACACTTGCCTGACTGGCAAAATAGAAATGTACTCTAATTATTCAGAGATGAAAGAGTATCTGCTTAAATGTATGCGATTGTTTAAACAGTCCTTGATGAGACAGCATTAGTAGTAGCTGTTTCTCTTCACAGAAACTAAAGACTGTGTAAAATCTCTATTAACAGTGTAAAACTATCTTTTAACGCAGCAACAGACAGCTGTATTTGCTGGCTTGATTATTTTTCCTTCCCAGGGAGGGCATACATTCATCCTAAATTCACAGGAGAATCAAGCCTTGTTGAAAAAAGGAACCCTGGGGGTATTTTAGCAACATTTAGGAAAGTCTAATCATAAAAATGAAGCAAAAGGACTACAATGGGAGCTCCAGGGCATGCAGGACTTGTACAGAAATGAAAGTGGTAGTAAAAGAAGAAGGATGATGAATGCAAGGCTACTTGAAACATGTTATTTTTGTGTTACCAGGATGGGTGGGTATTTTTCCATCCAGCTACTTACATGTGAATGGAGTGTGCTGCTATAACTAAAAAGTATCACCGTAGTAATAAATCCCCCAAAAAAAGTGTGGTCTCCATGAAAAAGTACCAGAAAGGTCCACACAAGCAGCATGTTATCAAGTACAGTTTGTTAAGCAGAATGAAATGCATAGGACATTTAAACAGCTGTCAGACTGCAAGAATCTTTTCAAACACTCACAGACTTACCACACTGTTTCAGTTCAGAAAGACCTCTAAGATCACCACGTCAAACCAAACGTCACCATAAATACTACATCACGTCCCAATGTACCAAGTCTACACATTTCTTGAACACCTCCCTCACCTCCCTGTGCAGCCTGTTCCAATGCCTCACCACTCTTGCAGGAAAGAAGTCTTTTTTTTTGTAAGCTCCAACCTAAACCTCCCCTGGTGCAATTGCAGGCCATTTCTTTTCATCCGAGCACCTGATACAAGGGAGAAGAGACTGACACCCACCTCACTGCAACCTCCTTTCAGGGAGTTGTAATGAGGTCTCCCTCAGCCTCCTCTTCTCCAGACTAAACAACCCCAGCTCCCTCAGCTGCTCCTTACAAGATGTGTTCTTCAGACCCTTCACCAGCTTTGATGCCTTTCTCTGGACATGCTCTAGGCACCTCTAGCGCTTCTTGTAGCAAGGGGATCAAACCTGAATCCACCTCACCAGTGCCCAGTACTGAGACACGATCACTTCCCTACTCTGCTGGACACATTATTCTTGATCCAAGACAGGATGCTGATGACCTGCTTGGCCACCTGAGCACAGTGCTGGCTCCTGTTCATCCAGCTGTGCAACCAGCACCCCCAGGTCTTTTTCTGCTGGGAAGTTTCCAGCCACTCTGTCCCAAGCCTGGAGCATTCATGGAGTTTTTGTTGTGCAAGTGCAGGACTTGGCTATGTTGAACCTCACACAACTGACCTCAGCCCATCGATCCAGCCCGGCCACAGCCTGACTACACCCCTCTGCAAAGCCTTCCTAGTCTCAAACAGATCAACCCTCCCACCCAATTTCATGTAATCTGCAACCTCCACCCACCCCAAAAACCAGCCAAAAGGCTACCCTACTGCTTCCTTCAGGATTTAACCTCTCCATCTGATGAAGGAGGCTAAGTTCTTGCAATATCCAGGCTTGTTCTTTGTGATCAAAGCTTCAGGTTCCCAAAGATTATCTACATTTGGGATTATTTCTTTTTGTTGTTGGATGATGGGAATGCATTAACAGGGAGTTCAGAATAGGAACAGAAAATCTCACAGCTAATGTTCACCTGGCAAAAATTCACACTTGAGAAACTGTAAGGGCTGAGACTGTGTCAAATTTCAACACAGAGACAACTTTCATACACAGGCTCCTAAAATAGGGAATTATTCTGGAAATGCTGACACATCTTTAAGATTGTGAGTGGGTGCCAAGATAATACACACATTGTGTACACATATGTTGCTGTCTTCCTGGGGAGCTCAACTGAAAGCCCACATGGTTGATGTGGGACAGCAGGAATGCCTCTTTGAAAGCACTCATCCTGCTTATTCATAATATCTCAAATGACACCCAAAGCATATGGTAAAATTAAGCCATTTCTCAAAACAGTGCTTGTGACAGGGAACAATCCTGCTGAATCAAAACTACCCTTGATACTGCATCACAATAAAGCCCACCTCGCTGACAGAGGAATGGAATATTAACCGTTGAAAAGAAAACAAATCTTCAGAGCTAGAATTCTTGAGGTCATCAACACAGTTAAGAAACTTGAGTTGCTTTTCTGGGGGAGGCTGAGGGGATACATCACTGCTCTCTACAACTCCTTAGAAGGAGGTTGGACCAAGAAGGGGGTTGGTCTCTTCTCCCCCTCTGTGCTGCACTGGTTAGGCCACACCTTGAGTCCTGTGTCCAGTTCTGGGCCCCTCAATTTAGGAAGGATGTTGAGTTGCTGGAACGTGTCCAGAGAAGGGCAACAAAGTTGGTGAGGGGTTTGGAACACAAGCCCTGTGAGGAGAGGCTGAGGGAGCTGGGGTTGCTTAGCCTGGAGAAGAGGAGGCTCAGGGGTGATCTTATTGCTCTCTACAACTACCGGAAGGGAGGTTGTAGACAGGCAGAGGTTGGCCTCTTCTCCCAGGCATCCAGCACCAGAACAAGAGGACACAGTCTCAGGCTGCACCAGGGGAGGTTTAGGATGGATGCTAGGAAGAAGTTCTATACAGAGAGAGTGATTGCCCATTGGAATGGGCTGCCCGGGAGGTGGTGGAGTCACCATCATTGGAGGTGTTCAGGAGGAGACTTGATGGGGTGCTTGGTGACATGGGTTAGTTGTTTAGGTGGGTTGGATTGGTTGATAGGTTGTACGCAATGATCTTGAAGGTCTCTTCCAACCTGGTCTGGTCTGGTCTGGTCTGGTCTATTCTGGTCTGGTCTATTCTATTCTATTCTATTCTATTCTATTCTATTCTATTCTATTCTATTCTATTCTATTCTATTCTATTCTCCCTAGTATCAGGTGCCAAAACAAGAGGAAATGGCCTGAAATTGTGCCGGGGTGGCTTAGGTTGGAGATTAGGAACAATTTCTTTCCTGCAAGAGTGGTCAGGTGTTGGAACAGGCTGCCCAGGGATGTGGTGGAGTCACCATCCCTGGAGATGTTCAAGAAACATGTGGCCATGGCACTTTGGGACCTAGTTTAATGGTCGTGGTGGTGTCAGGCTGGTGGTTGGACGTGATGATACTCAGGCCTTCTGCAAATGAAACAATTCTGTGACTCTATGATTTTATTTGTCCTTTTCTTGCTAAAGCACACACCCACTACAGAGGGTCAAACTCCCAAAAGAATAATCAAACAATAGATGGACCATCTGCTGCTAAATAAAGCAAATGGAAAATTGCTACAGGAATAAAGTCTAGGAGAATTCTATGAACATTAGCACTACCTTCACTTTGCCTTTCACTCCAGATTCTTACCTTAGCTAAGCTTTTAAAAACAAACAAAAAAGCTGCCACACAGGGAAGCTGTGGGCTGTTTCCAAGCATAAATGTACAATGTAAAGCATGACATCACATGCCCTGTGAGATCTTTTGGCACACCTTAGCCCATGGATGAGGTTCCAGTATCAGAAGTCTTTTCTAACTGAAACAATTCTATGATTCTCAGAAGAGCATTTTGTATGGACACCACCTTTAATCCACTAAACCCCACCATGTGGTATTCAAACACATCTCTTCCTGGCTTTGGGTTTCATCAAAGATTATTTCAAGACCCAGGATCCTCACCCACATAGAAGAGCTTTTGCCTCCTCTCATTTTTTTCTCCCTCCCAATGAAGTGGGAAAATGAAAGAAAACAAACAAACTCCTTTTCAGTGGCACTGAGAGGATTTCAGAAGGCAAGGCTCCTTTCAGACAATATGCATGTAGCTAATGAAACCACACATGCATGGGCTGGAGGACAGCTGCATACCAACTGGGTCACCAGTGATCCATGCAGCTGAACACCTCCCAGATGAGCACTCTTTTTACATTACTGTGCTCTGCAAGTGATTAGAGCCCCATTTCCCACAGGGCATTAATTATGGGGATTAACAGTAAAAGGAAGCACATGAACAGGATGTTACCAACTTCTTTTTTCCTTTTTTTCCTTTGCTTTGAATCTTTGTGTATTTGCTGTGGCTATTAAGAAGTAAAAAGGATATGCAGAGGTTGGAACAAAATCATACAATACAATCTTCCAGCCTGCTATCCTAAAGAAGCTATCCTAAAGAACCCCATCTAAAAAGAGTATAGGGGGAGAGGTTTTCAGTCTCACTTGACTACACACACACATAGAATAGAATAGAATAGAATAGAATAGAATAGAATAGAATAGAATAGAATAGAATAGAATAGAATAGAATAGAATAGAATAGAATAGAATAGAACAGACCAGACCAGACCAGGTTGGAAGAGACCTTCAAGATCATCACGTCCAACCTATTATCCAGCCCACCTAATCAACTAAACCATGGCACCAAGCACACTATCAAGTCTCCAAAAGGTATATATGTCACAGTTTCTGTACCTTCCCCATTGCAGCACAGAAAGCTTATAGATTCATAGAATGGTTTGTGTTGGAAGGTACCTTAAAGATCATCTAGTTCCAACCCCCTTGCCAGGGGCCAGGGACACCTACCCCTGCCACAGGTTGTTCAAGGCTGCATCTAACCTGACCTTTTATACCTCCAGAAAGGGGGCATCCACAACCTCCCTAGGCAACCTGTCCAGGTGTCTCAGCACTCTTACTATAAAGAACTTCTTCTTAACATCCAGTCTAAACCTACCCTCCTCAATCTTCAACTCATTCCCTCTCATTCTATCACAAAAAGCCGTTGCAAAAAGTGCTTCCCCCACTTGCTTGTAACCCCTTCAGGTACTGGAAGGCCACTATTAAGGTCTCCCTGGAGCCTGCTCTTCTCCAGATGTATCAGTAAGTTATAAAAACATTTAAGCATTGGCCTCTGGGAATGATTTGTGAGTGAGATGCGTTTTTGAGGTGGATTAAAAATTCATACGAAGTTTGAAGGCACAAGCTTTTATCAGCGCTCCTATCAGCCACCATTACTCTGCTACTATAATCAAAAAGCATAAAATCCTCAGTTCTAATCCTTACTCTAGGAAAAACTGGAAGTGCTGGACTATGAATTAAATGGTATAATACTTAAGTGACCTTAGGATAACTGAGGTAACCAGTAAATGTAACCTGATGAGTAAGTATAAGTGTCAGAAAATCCCAGAACGGTAGGGGCTGGAAGAGACCTCTGGAGATCACGAAGTCCAACCTCCCTGCCAAGGCAGATTCACCTAGAGGTCAAAGAGGAAACAGCCCAGACAGGTTTTGGACACCTCCAGAGATGGAGAATCCACCACCTAATGTATCCAGTCTCTGTTACAAGAAAAAAATATCAACACAACCTATCAGCTTTGGCATTATTGACATGGAAATAAATATCTACTTTCAATATTTTAGTGTTTCAGAGTGGGAAGTTAAGACAATAGGATCATAGAACCATGGAATTGTTTCAGTTGGAAATGACCACTAAGACCATCAAGTCCAACCATCAGCCTAACACCTCCATTAAACCATGTCCCAAATTGCCATGTCCCCATGTTTCTTGAACACCTCCGGGGACAGTGACTCTACCAGCTCCCCGCTGGGCAGCCTGTTTCAATGCCTGACCGCCCTCCCAGGAAAGAAATTGTTCTTAATCTCCAACCTTAAACCTAAACCACCAGCACAATCTGAAGCCATTTCCTTTTTTTTTTTAATCACCTGAGAGCAGAGAGAAAAGACCAACCCCCCACCTCACTGCAACCCTCTTTCAGGGAGCTGCAGAGAGCAGTGAGGTCTCCTCTCAGCCTCCTCTTCTCCTCTTTCTATTACAAAAATACTGCAAGGTCTTTTTTTATTCTAACACATTAAACACAACTATTTGGAAATTAAAAAAAAGAAAGAAAGAAAGAAATTAGATTGAAAGAAGAAGAAATTATTAGCTGTCCCCAGCTGAGATTTGTCATCACTCTTATTGACAAACAGAAATTGGAACACAGGTGGAAGGTTTGTGACATCAGCCTCCACACTTCAGAACTTCCACAACTGGCTGCATATTTGAACACCACAAATAGGAACCTTGTCAGGCTCTGTTTGTGGCATCACATCTTTCTTAGGCATGCATGGCATTCACAGGATACTAGATTCTAAACTATTCAATATTTTAATAACAGACTTGTTACTGCTGCATTTTCATGATTTAAAATTAATAACAATAAAATAATAATTTAAACGTAATAGTAATTAATAATAATAATTTAAAATTAAACATAATTCCCACAAGTCAAAGAGTACCAGTGGATGGATTTGATGGTCTTTGAGGTCTCTTCCAACCTTGGCGATTCTGTGTGTGATTAAGTGAATATCTGCTGAAATGTACAGCTTTGAGTTGAAGGAAGCTGTTGATTTTCCTTCTGTCGAAACTAAGCCTTATCACATACAATGTATGTCATAACTAATCCTCTGCAGCCCCCTAAACTGTTTAAAATGTTGATGGGGAAAAAAAGCTGAAAGGGTTTCTCTTCACTCTTTACACTCTCCATCTAGAGGAGAGTGAGAATTCAAGGTCTGCTCTTGGATATACACCTGCAAAGTCTCACCAATTAATGAACAAATGTTCTCAGTTGTGAGATGTTTTATGAGTGACCCCAGATTTCACAATTCCCATGACAGACATTCATGACTCAAAATCAACTCAGAGATGAGTTCACAGAGTAGTCTTTTGGCTAAGAACCATTTTCCACTGGAACAGTTTGCAAACAGAAGCTAATCAGTTTGACGGTCTTGCACTACCGCTCTTGTTACAAGAGCAGTAAATTCTTTCTGCTCTACAAGAGGTAAATTTTACCTCTACAAGAGGCAAAATTTTTCTCATGTTGGTATTTTCTCAACAAGTCAGTGTTCATAGAATGGTTTGGCTTGGAAAGGACCTTGAGGATCATCCAGTTTCAACTCTTCCCTGCCTTCTTCATTCTTAGGATGCACTTCTCCTGGGCTTGGATGAGACAGTTCTTGACCAGTTTTCTTGGGCCTCCCTTCCCTGCAGGGCTTTCTCTCATGACACTCTGCAGACACCTGAAGAGGATGGAGTCTGCTCTGCTGAAATCCAGAGTAGTGTGTTTGCTTTGCACCCTCTTTAATGCCTTGAGGATCTCAAACTCTACCATTATGGTTGCTGCAGCCAAGGCTGCCCTTAAGTTTCACATCACGGACCAGCCCTTCCTTGTTGGTAAGGAGGAGGTCCAGCATAGCACCTTTTCTTGTGGGCTCCTTTGCCACTTAGAGGAGGAAATAGTCATCAGGGCACTCCAGGAACCTCCTAGACTGCTGATGCCCTGCTCTGTTTTCCTCCTACAAGATATCCAGGACTCAGCAGTGCCTGAAATGTCCTATGTTAGGAGTGATAACTAAGAAAAGAACTATCTCCTTCTAAAAGGTAAAAGTATCTCTGCTGCAGAGCTAATGAAGGTGCTTGGGTTTTGTTTGGTATGTTTTGGTGGGCTTTTTGGTTGTTTTGGCTGTTGTATTTTTTTCCAAGACAAATGAAGACATTAGTAAAAGTCTTTAGGACATCCTTAATGCCTGGCACACACCCAACAAATTAAGCTTATTAAAATGCTTCTTTATTCTTGCAGTAAGCAAAACCAGATTTTGGCACAGAATAATCCTAACAAAGCCAGGGAGTGATCACAGATTTTCTAGAGAGTGTACAGATTTCATACATTCATAGAATAGTTTGGGTTGGAAGGGACCTTGAAGATCATCTAGCTCCAACGCCCCTGGCATCAGCAGGGACACCTTCCACTGGACCAGGTTGCTCAAGACCTCATCCAACCTGGCCTTGCAAGCCTCCAGGGAGGGATGTAGTCAACAGATACTAGGGGGAAAAAAATGAACACTGGGTGCGCCAGATATAGCTTATTGGGTTCTGCAAGAGGCATTTATTTTACTCACTTATAAACAAGCCCATGGATCCTTTTCTTTCTGCCACCAGCACCCAAGGGTCTAATCCAATCCTGCAATAGTCCAAGTACTTTCTGACAGAATCTTGGTATGACTAAGAGTGGAGAACATCAATGTAAACATGATACTGTGCAATACTTTGGGTTGAGATCAGGAGGAGAGAGAGCAGTTAATGAGGAACTGATAAGACTTCCATAGTTTATTATTCTGCATTCCTCCCTCTCAGGAGATGTATTCACATTATGCAAAGTAGATGCATAACTGGGGCTAATGTTTAAAATTAGATGGTGACCTGGTTAGTGGATGTGTCTATCTGGGCTTTAGTAAAGGCTTTGATACTGTTTCCCACAGCATGCTCCAGGAGAAACTGCCTGCTCATGGCTTGGAGGGGTTCACGCTTTGCTGGATAGAAAAAAGTTTACTTGATGGCTGAAATGATACCTGTGCTGCCTGACCATTCAGGAATAGTAAATGAAACTCAGCTCAGAAGAGATCCTCTTACAGTGACTGCAACAACCTCACCCAGAGAAATGAAATTTATTCAATCACTAGGTTACCACTGATTATAATGTTTCACCATACAGCCCCCAAATACCTGCTGCTTTTATGTTTCCCCTTTGGTTTGGGTTACATGACATTAGGAAGAAAACCAGCCTGGACATCCCAGAAAAACAGTGAAGCCATGATTCCTAGAACCAAATACCACTGAAATGAACAAAACTACTTGTGCAACTATTTTCTGATGTTTCAAGACCTTTGCAGTGCATAGTATAAAATCAGTATGGATTTCCCTTCAAACAATGTAAAGAATCAGGTAATAAACAGATTAGGGTTACGATCTTTCATTACAAAACAGGATAGTTCTAGAATTCTGATGCAAAATGTGAACAATCCATGGTGAAAACACACAATGTTCTGTCACATGCTAGAGACAAACACAAAAATGTTTCTCAAATAAATCATTTTGGTTTACTTCTGTTGCACTCAAACCAGAAACAAACACAATGCATTATTCATTTACATTACAAATCACAGAGCCAGTGTTAGGGGTTGGAAGGGACCTCTAGAGATCTTCAAGTCCAACCCTCTTGCCCAAGCAGGATCACCTAAGGCAGACCACACAGGAAGGCATCCAGACAGGTTTTGAAAGTCTACAGAGGAGATTCCACAACCTCTTTGGGCAGTGTGGTCCAGGGTTACAGCACCTTCACAGTAAGAGAGTTTCTCCTTATGTTTAAGTGAAACCTCCTGTGTTCTAGTTTGTTCCTGTTGCCCCTTGTCATACCACTGACAACCACTGAAAAAAGCCCAGCCCCATCCTCTTGACAGCAAGCCTTTAGCTATTGATGAGATCCTCTCTCTCAATCTGCTCTTTTCCATGCTTAACAGGCCCAGGTCTCTCAGCCTTTCCTCATAAGAGACATGTTCCAGACCCCTCATCATTTTTGTGGCTCAATGATGAGACTCTCTCCAGTATTTCCCTGTCCCTCTTGTACTGGAGAGCCTAGAACTGGACACAATACTCCAGATGTAGCCTCACCAGGGCAGAGGGAAAGGAAAACCTCTCTTGACTTCCCTGTGGCCACACTTTTAACACACCCCAGGACACCACTGGCTTCCTCTAGGTTTAGATACATAGCAAACATGCCTTCTAGCCTGATTTTTGACCAATGATTCTTTGGCTAGAAGGAATATCACCACAGTACATCTGTTTTTATCAACTGGCTTTACTTTATTATCAAAGAGAGGCAAAAGAACTTCTATTAACTTAACAGCAAGTGCACCACTTGAAGTGATTATTCCAAACTTCCTTTTCATTTCTTTCCAAAAGCAAAGCAGATTTTTCTTCTTTCATGTTTCTAATTTTTAATGGAAAACAATGTCGCAACACATCAGGGAAAGGAAACCATTTATTTTTATAACCTGAAATTAAAATGAGATATGCTGATATATTTAGACCTACACCTCATTAAAAAAAATAAAAATGGACATTTTCTTCTAAAAGCTTTCTCTGTTCCTTCTTGAATGGTCTTCTGTTTTTTTCTTGAATGGCCTTCCAGTACCTGAAGAAAGCAGGGAGGGACTTTTACAAGCACTTGTAGTGATAGGATGAGGGGGAATGGATTTAAGCTGTAAGAGGGCAGATTTAGACTGGATATTAGAAGAAATTCTTGAGAGGGAGAGCAGTGAGACACTGGAACAGGTTACCCATAGAGGCTGTGGATGCCCCCTCCCTGGATGTGTTCATGGCCAGACTGGATGTGGCCTCAAGCAACCTTTTCTACCGGGAGGTGTCCACGCCCATGGTGGTGCGGTTGGAACTAGACGATCTTTAAGGCCCCTTCCAACACAAACTATTCTATGGCAAGTATCTGCCAGTGTTGAAGGCATCCTAAAACAAATACTTTATCACTGAATAGATAATATTTCTGACACAGAAGCAAAGACAAAAAAATCCTAAAATTCAACCATGCATCTGACAGTGAACACCGAAGGATCAGGTCCACTAGAGGACCCTTCCTTTCTAGACAGTAAATTCAGCAGTTCTCTGTTCTCAGCTCTCTGTTCTTCAAGAAGATCCTAAGGTTGCTGTCTTGAGATAATCAGCTGGACTTTATCATACTAAGAACACAGTTCTATTTATAGCCAGTAATGAGGACCTGCCTGCACAAGCACCGCTGTTCCCTGTAGAGACCCTGCAGACAAGAAGGATGTGAGAAATGGAGCTGTTAGAAAACAGAAATAAGTATTCATTCTCACTGCCAAATCAGAGTTATTTCCAGACCTCTCTGACCAAGAATACTGCATTTTCAGAAAAACTACCTCTTCTCAAATTCTGCTATCCTATATTGCTTTCTAAAGCCAAAAAAAGAAACAGCACAGAAAACTATCTGTGTGTGGACACCGCATCAAATTGTATAATCCTTGTAGTAGAACTGTCATCAAGTTTATCACAAAGGAAATTAAGGCATAACATATGGGAAGTCTACAGAACTGATTCCCCTACCTTCCTGCTTTTTGAGAGCTTTCACAAGTGCACCAAGTGGGTATAAAAGTGATGGCAACTTAATTTGGCAACAATATCACATGCACTTCTCAGAGCTATAAATTATTACATGAAGTGCAAAAAACAGAACAAGATCAGACTGTGTGCATCTCCCCTCACAACCAGCTGGACTTTAATTGGAGGAACCAAACACAACTTTAATTGTAAGAAAATGCTTGAAACAGGCCTTGCACTAATATGGATGCATGGCATGGCTTGAGTTGGAAGGGACCTTAAAGATCATCCAGTTCCAACCCCCTGTCATGGGCAGGGACACCTCCCACTAGACCAGGTTCCTCCAGGTCTCATTCAACTGGGCCTTAAACACCTCCAGGGAGGAGGCATCATCCACAGCCTCCCTGGGCAACCTGTTCCAGCCTCACCACCCTCACTACAAAGAATTTCCTTTTAATATCCAGTCTAAATCTACCCTCCTCAAACTTCAACCCATAAACACAGTAAAAGCTGCCTGATATTGAAACAGAGTAAAAAGTAAATTACAAAAGAAGTGCAGATACTGTCCCTCTCCTCTCCAGCTAAACATGAATCAAGGATCTAAATCAAGTATAAAAATTCAAAAATCATTACTTTTCTGGTTTTAAAATGCTTGTTTTCCTCTGCAGTCTGAACAAACAGGACTAATGCTTCATTTTCATTTGGTAACACCCTCCCCCATGGAGCGAAAGTGATCAAAAACAACTAAAAGTTCCAATACTGCCTTACAACAACGGCAGTCACAGCCTGTTTGCACTGATGTTAGAACAAGCTGTCATAACACTGCCCTACAATTCCTAACCTCCACATGTTCTCACCTGCCCTCTGCAACAAAAACCTCTTTGTCTGAGAGGCGTTTGTGTAACACTCCTTGTTTAATTTAGACTAGAACCAAAAATAGCAAATGGCTTGCACTGCACCAAATCTGCACTGGAGCTCAATTACTCCTGTGGTTCAAGTACACCAGCGTTTCTTAAAGCTGGTTTTGGTTCACATTTGAGTTTACATTGTGTCTAAGGAACTTTCAGATCAGAACGAAATTCTTTGCCGTGAGGGTGGTGAGACACTGGAACAGGTTGCCCAGGGAGGTCAGGGATGTCCCCTCCATGGAGGTGTTCCAAGCCAGGTCAGATGAAGCCTTGAGGAACCTGGTCTAGTGGAAGGTGCCCCTGCCCATGGCAGGGGGGATGGAACTAGCTGATCTGTAAGGTCCTTTCCAACTCAAACCATTCTATGACTATATGAATCTAAGAACAGGGAGGGCAGGCTGCAAACTCTCACCATGACATAAAAGCTTCCAAAAAACACCCAAAACAATCTCGTAGCATTTCCTTCTCCTATGCAACTCCATCCAACCAGTCCTGTGCTCCCTTTGTCTCAGGAGGAGGAACTTCTGTGCCAAGGGATATTTACTGTAGACAAGTTTCATTCCCAATTATCCTGAGTTCTATAGTGAAAGCATCCTCTTTTTGCTAGGGACTGCACAGAGTTCAAGCCATGAGTCAACACTCCAGAAGTCTTTCAAGCAGAGCAAGGCACCTTCCTCGCCTAAAAAACTTAGTGAAGGACAAGGCTAAAAAAATATCCTTTCCTCAGTCAACAAAACCCCCTCTGCCTGGAAACAGGAACAAGCTACATGGCGACGGTAGAAACTTCCTAACTTCTGGTAAATTAATGAAAGATTCTTCAAAACAGCAATTTTAATAGAATCCCAGAACAGCAGGGCTTGAAAGGGACCATTGGACAGCACCCAGCCCAACTCCCCTGCCAAAGCTTAGGGAAGGCTACACAGGAATGCATCCAGACAGTCTTGAATGTCCCCGGAGGAGCCTCCATAACCTCTTTGTGCAGCCTGCTCCAGCACCCTCACAGTAAAGATGTTTTCCCTCACGTTGAGGTGGAACTTCCTGGGTTCCAGTTTGTGTCCCTTGCCCCTTGTGCTATCACAAACCACCAGAGAAAAGAGACTGGCCTCTTCTTCTTGACACCTACCTTTAAGGTTTTTGTCAACACTGATCAGATCCCCTCTCAATCTTCTCCGCTCCAGGCTAAGCAGCCCCAGGTGTCTCAGCCTTTCCTCATTAGAGAGATGTTCCAGTCCCTTAATCGTCCTCACAACCTCCACGGGACACTCCCCAGTAGTTCCCTGGCCATCTTTGAACTGCAGAGCCCAGAACTGGACACAACGCTCCAGATGTGGTCTCAGCAGGGCAGAGCAGAGGGGGTGGAGAACCTCCCTGACAATTATATTGTTGTCAGGAACATAAAAACCACACGTATATTCAATGTATTGATGCTATGGAAGTTAAAAGATTATTCACTAATTCCAAGAGGTTAAAAATATACCAATCCCATAGATATATTTAGAATGTTTCCAAATGCAGCCAGTGTCTCCTTCTCATGATAACCTTCTATCCGGAAACCAGAGAGACACGAACAGAAAAACAAAACAGAAGTGTGAAACTGAAAACCACTGAAACTGGCTGGGTGTCAATATGAGAGGCCTTTGGTTTGCCTGGTTTAAAACTAACTCCACCTGAACTTGACAGTCACTTCAAAAAACATCTTCAAAAGCACTTATTTAAATGATCACTCCAACATTTGCATTATAACATTAATAACAGACTCCAGTTAATGCAGGTATATTTGGAAGCAAAAGAAGCTAAAAACATTAGCAGCTTCTTTTACTAACTTCCCAAGAACTAACACGATTAAGTTGAAGCACTGCAGAGCAACAGTCACAGGGTTCAGCAAAAACATATCTTTAGTCAACTTCAAGTTAGGACAATAAAATATCAGCAGTAGGAGGACATGAAAAGGCTCTATAAGGAAGCTGGGAAGAGACTTTTTATAAGGGCTTGTAATGAGAGGCTGAGGGGCAATGGATTTAAGCTGAAAGAGGGTAGATTCAGACTGGATATTAGGAAGAAATTCTTTACAGTGAGGGTGATGAGCCTCTGGAACAGATTGCCCAGGGAAGTTGTGGATGCCCCTTCTCTGGAGGTGTTCAAGGCAAGGTTGGATTACGCCTTGAGCAACTCGGTCTAGTGGGAGGTGTCCCTGCCCATGGCAGGGAGGTTGGAATTACATGATCCTTTACAGCCCAAACCATTCTATGATTCTATAAATCTATGAAAGAGAGGATGATTTCACTGAAGTAAAAAAGATGTAGAATTTAAGTCAAAATGGCATGAGGCACAAACTGCTGAAACAATGCTTACGCTTTTTGTTTTGTTTGGGGTTTTTTATGCTTAAACAAAGTCAAAATATGGTTTGTACAGGAGAAACATTTCTGTTGTACCCCTTTCCTCACACTGCAAATTCCCATCAGGTCAATTTAGACTGGATGGTAGAAAGAAATTCTTTACAGTAAGGGTGGTGAGATGCTGCAACAGGTTGCCCAGGGAGGTCAGGGATGCCCCCTCCCTGCAGGTGTTCAAGCCCAGGTTGGATGAGGCCTTGAGCAACCTGGTCTAGTGGGAGGTGTCCCTGCCCATGGCAGTGGGGTTGGAACTAGATGACCTTTAAGGTCCTTTCCAACCCATTCTATGAATCTCTGAAACAGTCAGGCAAAACAATATAGTTTTCATGTGCTGAAGTACAATTTAGAGAGCCTGAAGTAGCTATTTTAATTCTATGCACTCTATTACTATGTTTGAAAATCTCTCCAATCATCTCACAAAAAAAATGGCCCAAGTAAATATGCTAAACTACACCTTCTTCAAAAACTGCTTGCTTCACAACAGACATCCTTGTATCTTGCCCTCATGCAGCAAATGAAGTGGCTAATTGGAAAGAGGAAAGCAGTGCTGGGCCCCATGCTCTTTAACATCTTTATTGATGATCTGGATGAGGGCATTGAGTCCATCATCAGTACATTTTCAGACGACACCAAGCTGGGGGCAGGAGTTGATCTGCTGGAGGGCAGAGAGGCTTTGCAGAGGGACCTCAACAGGCTGGACAGATGGGCAGAGGCCAAGGGCAGGAGATTGAACACATCCAAGTGCCGGGTTCTGCACATTGGCCACAGCAACCCCAGGCAGTGCTACAGGCTGGGGTCAGAGTGGCTGGAGAGTGGCCAGGCAGAGAGGGACCTGGGGGTGCTGGTTGATTGTAGGCTGAACATGAGCCTGCAGGGTGCCCAGGCAGCCAAGAAGGCCAATGGCATCCTGGCCTGCATCAGGAACAGTGTGGCCAGCAGGAGCAGGGAGGTCATTGTGCCCCTGTACACTGCACTGGTTAGGCCGCACCTCAAGTCCTGTGTCCAGTTCTGGGCCCCTCAGTTTAGGAAGGATGTTGACTTGCTGGAATGTGTCCAGAGAAGGGCAACGAAGTTGGTGAGGGGTTTGGAGCACAAGCCCTATGAGGAGAGGCTGAGGGAGCTGGGGTTGCTTAGCCTGGAGAAGAGGAGACTGAGGGGTGACCTTATTGCTCTCTACAACTACCGGAAGGGAGGTTGTAGACAGGCAGAGGTTGGTCTCTTCTCCGAGGCAGCCAGCACCAGAACAAGAGGACACAGACTCAAGCCACACCAGGGAAGGTTTAGACTGGATGTTAGAAGGAAGTTCTACACAGAGAGAGTGATTGCCCATTGGAATGGGCTACCTGAGGAGGTGGTGGAGTCACCATCACTGGAGGTGTTCAGGAGGAGACTTGATAGGGTGCTTGGTTGCATGGTTTAGTTGATTTAGGTAGTGTTGGATGATAGGTTGGACATGATGATCTTGAAGGTCTCTTCCAATCTGGTTTATTCTATTCTATTCTAGCAACTAAATACAGTTCCTAAAACAGTGTTTGAGAGCATATAGCAGACACTGTCTGAAAAAATTACACTGAAACTGGCTTTAATTTATTGCTAACTGTAAGCAAAACCAGAAGTAAATCTGGATTTCATACAACAAAATAAAACCTGTTTACATAATGCCACCATTTCTGTCAGATTTCCCTCACCATAAAGAGCTCCTATTTCTTTTGCAACACAAAGATTTCTGCATATACAGCAAATGGGATATTAAAAAAAATAATAATTAAAAAAGAACCTACAGGCTGAGTGATGATAAATTGCTCCAGGGGCTCTGGTAAGAATGCATCTGCGGTGAAAAATGTTCCTCTACTTGCTTACAAACAACACAACAAATGCTCATCAAGATCCTGAATCGTAACTAAAATAGTTCAGCGTATTTTGCTCCTTTGGGCAAACAGCTCCGAGGCTATTAAAAGCTGGATTGTTTTTACATGCTTAAAAATAAACTCCTCCTACACCAAGCCAAACTTGAGACACCCTATCAAACACAGGAGACTGAATAGCTATCATCACTGCTAAAAATTAGGAAGCAGCATATGTATAAATCAAGCATAACAGCAGTGACATTTACAAGAATGTAGACATTTCCCTGCTTCCACCAACACTTTCCCCAGCTGTGAAACTATACTGCAACCCTCTGAGCTCAGATGCAGACAGAGCAGCAGGGATTCAATCCTCCATTCACTCCCTCTCTACCTCTTATTCCCTATTATCTCCTTTAAAAAGGGGAGACTGAAACCAGCCATGTGGGGTTTGTTTCAACAGATTTAAAGACCTATCACACAGAGCAAAGTAATTGCCACAACACTGCCACAGCCCTTCCCAAAACAAAATTCCAGGTTGTGCACACAAAATGCAACAACAACAAAAAAAATCAAAATATTAGATCCTGAAAATATTCTCTTTAAAATATTAAGTAATTCAAATATTAAACCCTTCCTTACTGACCACAAAGAGGGCATCAAATCCCTACGATTAAAACAGAACCCTGCAAATCAGAAAAATTAATTGACTCTTGAAAAGGCTTCTCAGCATCAAACTAACATTATCATCACCTTCTGCTAACAACCCTCAAAAATGGGAACGTTGTTTGGCTCCATTTCATCACTTGTGAAAGCTTTAAGTCAATACCCATCATGGTTCCTACACTGTTAGGAAGCGAGGTAGGGAGGTCAAGCTCACTCCGAGTACCAGGCTCTCTCTCTCTCTGCCAGAGGGAAAACTACATCATGTAAAGCTCTGTGAATAAGTAATGACAATGAAATCAACGTTTTATGAAGGGAATGCACTTGGTTTTAAAGGTCACAAAGTCACAGATCATCACAGAACCACGGACTCATAGAATGCCAGGTTGGAATGGACCTCAAGGATCATCTGGTCCAACCTTTCTAGGCAATAGCAGAGTTGAAATGAGTCTTCAAACTGTCCAATGTAGAAGAATCCACTGCTTCATTTGGGAGATGCTTCCAATGTCTAACTGTTCTCATGAGGAACCGTTTTCTTCTGGAGTCCAGTGGGAATCTCCCCAGGAGTAACTTGTTCCTATCACCCCTTGTATTTTCCATGCGACTACTTGTAAAAAGGGAGTCTCCATCATCCTGGTAGCCACAGGTAATAAGGTCCATGGTAATAAGGTCTCCCTTAAGCCTTCTCTCCTCAAGGCTGAACAAACCCAGCGCTCTCAACCCTTCCTCATGTGGCAGGTCTGCCAGTCCTGAGCACGCAGTGGAACAAATCCAGCCAATTACTGCCTGATCTGCAGGGTCAATGAATTCAAACAATAAATACTTCTGCCCTTTCAATAATGAAAAATGGCAGAACACAATGGGCTGCAGACAAACAATGCCAAGAATGCAGACAGGCCAGACCATCCACTTATTACTTAAACATTTCACTTACCTATCCTGTGATTGTTCCTCATACATTCTCTCTTTTCCTTCCTTGAAGAGCCTTATAGCCCGTTTGGACTTTTTCATGAGGCTGTCAATGTAGATTTTGAAGTACTCGTTCTCACTGAGCTGTGCAAGCTTCTGGTTGTCATCATACTTGCCCAGGATGAGTCGCAAATGTTGGTATGTGTCAGGTAAAATGTCAAGTATGTAAGGTGGGCTATTTTTGAGTTGAAGCTTTGGGTTTTGGCACAATCTTACCTACAAGCAAGAAAACAAAAGAAAATGTGAAACCCAAGAAACACATTGGGGCAAAACCTGATGGTGTGAAATCTTCAGGTCTAGAGACGCAAACATACTTCCCCAACCTCCAAGCACAAAGACTTAAATCCTGCTTTATTTATCACAGAGCCACCAAGCTTGGAAGAGACCTCAAAGATCATCAAGTCCAACCTGACCCCATGACTAAACCATGGCACCAAGTGCCATGTCCAGTCCCCTCTTGAACACCTCCAGGGATGGCGACTCCACCACCTCCCTGGGCAGCACATTCCAATGGCAAACAACTCTCTCAATGAAGAACTTTCTCCTCACCTCAAGCCTAAAGTTCCCCTGGCACAAATTAAGACTGTGTCCTCTTGTGCTGGTT
This sequence comes from Picus viridis, assembly GCA_033816785.1. NCBI lineage: Eukaryota > Metazoa > Chordata > Aves > Piciformes > Picidae > Picus > Picus viridis. Next base: position 4,039,373 of record CM066569.1, on the reverse strand, counting down.
GCTTGAGAGAAGAGACCAACTCTCTCCTGCCTACAACCACCCTTCAGGTACTTGCAGACAGCAAAGAAGGTCTCCCCTGAGCCTCCTCTTCTCCAGGCTAGACAATCCCAGCTCCCTCAGCCTCTCCTCTAATGTCCTCCTCTCATGTCAAAGGATGTAAAGTTTAACTGAATCCTATCACATCTATAAAAACCAAACAAACCTACTTACATAGTTTGGGCTTTTGTGTTTAAAGAAAGAATGTCTTTGCCTCTCTACAATGTGCTAGGGAGTATAACATGAAAATACAGAATGGAATTAATGCCAAGAGCAGTAGTTTTGGGCTGGAACTGCAATCTATAACTGCAGAGAGGCTTGGAAACTGAAAACAACTTGTTTATACTTCAAGTGATAAAGAGAAGGTTATCAGGATAAAGAAAAGGACACCACAGTGCAAGTCATGGGTTAGGAAATGCCTGTAGCAGTATTCTCAAAGAAGAAAGGTTGGGTATGATGACATTCTTTCAAGGTCAGAAAAGCAAAGCTGAACCTACTGATATACAAAACAGCAAAGCTTGGACAAGAGATTCAGGTGAACAGATTGATCTGAAAGATTCACTCAATTTTTAAAAGAGTAGTTCAAGTAAAACAGTTACCTGAGTGAAGGCAGGATGATGGTGTCACCCTAGAAGGCCAAGACAAGGACTAACAAAAGTGACTTGTGTAGGAGATCAGAGAATCACAGAATTGTTTCAGCTCAAAACCGCCTCTGCGATCATCGAGTCCAACCATCAGCCTACCAGCACCATGGCCAGGAATCCAGGTCCCAAAGTGCCAGGTCCATATGTTTCTGGAACACCTTCAGCAACCATGACTCCACCACCTCCCTGGGCAGCCTCTTCCAATACCTGACCACTCCTGCAGGACAGAATTTTCTCCTAATACCCAACCTAAACCTCCCCTGGTACAATTTCAGGCCATTTCCTCTTGTTCTATCACCTCATAATGGGGAGAAAAGACCAACCTCCGCCTCACTCCCGGCCCCTTTCAGGGTGTTGCAGCGAACAGTGAGGTCTCCCCTGAGCCTCCTGTTCTCCAGGCTGGACAAGCCACCAAGATAAAACATTTTAATTAGGATAAACTTAAGCTGACAGAAAAATGTAAGGAGATTTCAGAAACATGTCATGACCCATGATCCATTACATGTGCAGACAGATCTGAAAATCATCCATACAGCAACACACACAAATGCATTGTGGTAGAAGCACTGGAAAAACTGGAATCTCAAAGACAAAAGTGAAAACCTTTGTGGGGAAAAAAAAAAAAAAAACAAGACCAAGTAAATAAAAGAGAAGGTTATTTTTCATCTGAACTTTTGTTCTCTGCAGTTTCTGATTTAGTGAAAACTTGAAACAAGATTGATGCTCTTCCCAAAAGCAACCACAGATGACACAAATCAGTATCATTGATTAGGCCATTGCAACTTTTTGGAGCAACGTGCACAAGGAGAAAGAGAGAGAAAAAATGTATTCAGGGAGAAAAAAACTCAGCAATGAGAGCAGACCTCAAGCAAATAAGGCTGCAATCATCTTGAATTGCTTACGTCTCCTAAATTAAATCTGATGAGCAAAGAACTAATTCTCTTTCTGTTATCTTTTCCTGCAGATGTGTCAACAAGTAGAATAGAATAAGGCTGGAAAAGACCTCAGAGATCATCAAGCCCAACCTATCACCCAACACCTCATGACTACTAAGCCATGGCACCAAGTGCCTCGTCCAGTCCATTTATCTATACAAAAAGAACACCTAGTTCTAAAGAAGACTTAGTTTCTCTTTCAGATGTTCTAGAAAACTTCCTTTGGTCCAGTACACTAACATACACACATCAAAACAGGATCCTGTGGTCATCATGGTTTCAGCTTCCACTGACTTTACAGAGATGAATAGAGAGGTAAGTGTAAAATAACTATATAGAGAGATAAAATGTACAGAGATCATAGAATGGCTTAAATTGGAAGGGACCTTGAAGATCACGTACTTCAAACTCCCTGCCGCAGGCAGGGATGCCTCTCAATGAGACTCGGTTCCTCAAGGCTCCATCCAACCTGGCCCTGAACATCTCCATGGAGGGGGTATCCATAACTGCTCTGGGAAACCTGTTCCAGTGTCTCACCCCCTCATACTGAAGAGCTTCTTCCTAAGATCCAGCCTAAACCTACTCTCTCTCTCAGCTTAAAACCATTCCTCCTTGTCCTATTGCTAGACACAATTACTAGAAGTCCCTCTCCAGCTTCCCTGTAGTCTTCCTTCAAGTATACCAGAACAAAAGGACACAGTATCAAGCTGCACCAGGGGAGGTTTAGGCTGGATGTTACGAAGATGTTCTTCCCAGAAAGAGAGATTGGCCACTGGAATGTGCTCCCCAGGGAGGTGGTGGAGTCACCATCACTGGAGGGGCTGAGACTGGATGGGGTGCTTGGTGCCATGGTTTAGTTGATTAGATCATGTTGGATGATAGGTTGGACTCTATGATCTCAAAGGTCTTTTCCAACCTGGTTAATTCTATTCTATAGGAAAGCAGATAACCATGAATTTAGAAATGCAGCATCAACTCCAAAAGAAGCCTTTAACAAATTAATACAAAACACTCCACTATAGTACAACTCAATTTGCTGCAGAAACGCTATCAATTTCTTTGTCAGCGATCCAGTGAAGTAGTACAAGGCCTTCTTCTCTTTTATTATAGAATACACAAGGTTTCAGTCCAAAGGAAGTAAGTTTACAAAGAGATGGCTGGTAAACCATATGGTTTCCAGAGTCAGGATGTCCTGACACATACCACAGCAGTTCACAATTAAAAGCAAGCAGTAAGAAATGACATCTGCTGACGCAAAAGATAAACCAACGCAGCCCAAGTGGTGCCTGTACCTTTCTTCAAAACAACTCAGAACAAAACACAGAAAAACCCCAACCAAAAATACAGACCTGCCTAGTGCACTTCACAAAGCAGGCATGAATCATACTACTGGGTGACTTGTGCATCATTATGACTGGAAGTGAGCATGTATGTATATATTTAGCATGCATTCAGTCTAAAAAAAGAAAAGCAGTCGGTCAGCAAGTTAGTTGAGAAATGTCTCTCATTGACGTTAACTAAGACAAAGCTAAGCTCCTTTCACTGCCTCGCTCACTCAGGGTAAATTTAAGTATTTACTCCAAAACTATAACAACAATAGAGTGCCATTCTGATTGTAAAGAACTAAGGCATTAGTCTAGCCTACCAGAAACAGATGTGGAAATGGTTAACTTAGGAACTTCCAGACAAGATTAGGGTCTAGTGTCTACGGATTAAAACTCAACCTTTTCTTCCCAACAGCCCACTCTCCCAAAAAAATAAATACCACTACTCATATAATTAAGATCACAGAATCACAGAATGTGTTGGGTTGGAAAAGATCTTCAAGATCAACTATTTCCAATCCCCCTGCCTGTTCAAGGCCCCATGCCAACTGACCAGGAGCAACTGACCAGGAGCAACTGACCAGGAGCAACTGACCAGGAGCAACTGACCAGGAGCAACTGACCAGGAGCAACCAGGAGCAACTTCAGGGAGGGAGTATGTACAACCCCTTCCCAGGCAACCTGCTGTCCTAGCGTCTCACCGTTCTCACGGTCAAGGCTTTCTTCCTAATATCCAGTCTAAATCTCCCCTCTTGAGCTTAAAGTCATTCCCCTCATTCCATCATTATAAGCCCTTGTAAAAAGCCCCTCCCAGCTTTCTTATAGGCCCCCTTCAGGTACTGGAGGATACAATTAAAGTCAAAGATCTTTGACTTAAGTCAAATATCACACATTTTGACTTAAATTACTCAAGGACCTGTCCAATCTGTCCACCATCCAAGGAGGGGTCATCCACAACTTCCCAGGGCAACCTGTTGCAGTGTCTCACTACCCTCACAATAAAGGATTTTTTCATCATCATATATTTGACTTAAATTGAAGATCTTTGACTTAAATTACAAGGCATGATTTCACAGCACTGAGATAAGAACAAATGACACCTATTCTATTTAGGGGCTACATTTCCTAGAGAAAACTGCATCTTCCAGTCACATTTTAAAGCAAACAAAGTTGAATGAATGCCCTGGATTCAGTTGACGGAGTAACTTCTGTTCAAGCAAAACACAGCAGCCCTAATACAATCTGTTTAAACACACAACACTAATCAAAGACAATACAAAGAAAGTAACACAACTGAAAAAGAGTAAGTATCTAATGAGTAGAACATCTGTGAAACAGTTTCCAGCTGCAGGGACTGGATGAGAACAATCCGAGCACCAGTGCCCACACACTTTCAAAGACACACTTTAAAACTGTCTTTTGAACAAGTCAAGAAAGTCCAAGTCAAGCCTGACACACCACAGGCAGCAGAATGGTAGACCTGCAGTAAGTTACCACAGTCATCCAGAAAGCAACAGCACACAGTGCTGCCACCAATGAATTCTGAAAAGCTTAAATCAGGGCGGCGCTCACTCCTCAGGAAAATGGACAGAATCTCAACTCTTTTTCCACAAAAAATGTATATGCAGGACATCAAACTCCCCATCAACTTTGACCACTGACTCACACAGGTTGGAAGGGACCCTCAAAGGTCATCTTGTCCAACCCCCCTGGAGTGAGCAGGGACATCTCCCATTAGATCAGACTGCCCAGGGTCACACCAAATCTGATCTTGGCCTCAACCACATCTCTGGGCATGCTGTTCCAGTATTTCACCGCTCTCATTGTGAACAGCTTCCTCCTAATGTCCAACATCCATGTACCCTACTCCAGTTTCAAACCATTGCCCCTCACCCTGTCACCACAGGCCCTTCTAAATAGTCCCTCCCCAGCCTTCCTGTAGGTCCCTTTCAGATACTGAAACGCTGCTATAAGGTCCCCCTGGAGCTTTCTCTTTTCCAGGCTGAACAACTCCAAGTCTCTCAGCCTGTCGTCATAGGAAAGGTGCTCCAGCCCTCTGATCATCTCTGCAGCCCTCCTCTGGATCCTCTCCAACAAATCCATGTCCTTCTTGTGTTGGGGTTTCCAGAGCTGGACCGGGTAAGGCACTGAATAATACCATGGTTACGATTGACAGATGTTTTTTCCAGATCCTTTGTGAAAGGATAGCATATAATTCTATCAGACATTGGAACAGTTTTACCCAGGGAGGTGGTAGAGTCACCATCCCTGGAGGTGTTTGAGACACATGTGAACATGTGGGACATAATTTAACGGCCATGGTGGTTTGGGGTTGATGGCTGGACTTGACCTTGTAGGTCTTTTCCAACCAAAACAATTCTGTGATGCTAGGAACTGCCTTGGCAGGTTGCACATTAATGCAACAATACCATAACATGCTGCAAAGAATAACCAACACACCTGTAACTTCAACTCCCTGATCTACATACTCATTCAGATGCTGCTGAAAACTTGGATACTGAAAAATGGCCATTTCAAGAAAACCCCATTAGTATGTTACTGAAGTAATCTGGCTTTTGTTCACTAAGTCAACAGTATGAGCTATGGAGACACACTCTCATTTGCTCTTAGGTAATTATAAAATAGCTAATCAAACTGCCAGCCCCATTTACACACTCAAGAGTCAACAACTGGCTAGGTCATGACTGAGCACCCAGTTGAGACAGCATTGATAATAATCCTGGTAGAAACCAGAATTATTTCCAGACCCAATGCCTAAGAAAAGCGATTGAAAGTCACTGAAATGTTCTTGTTTAAAATATAAGATCTGTTCAGAATGTGTCACATTTTTATCAGCTGGAAACAAACAATAGTGAAGAGAGCACGATAGTACTGCCAACTCTAAGGAGCCTGCATAGTAAATTAACTGCTCCCATGTTTACATAATAGGCCTTCTCCCCCAGAGTAATCATTCTTTCCCAAGATAACCATTATCCCCTAACAATAATTCATGGCTGGCTTCTAGATTGTCAAAAACCATAAGGTTCAGAATCTCAGGAAGAAAGAGAGAAAAATAAAACCCCATGTCATTTAGATGTCATTTACAGAAAGACCAAAAAGAGTTGTTTTGAACAATACTTACTTACACAATGTGAACTTGCTAAAACACTTCCTAAACTCTCTCTCTATTATGTATCTCTCTAGTCTGTTTCTAAAATACTTCCTAATCTCTCTCTCTAGTCTGTTTCTAAAATACTTCCTCTCTCTCTCTAGTCTGTTTCTAAAATACTTCCTAAAGTATCTCTCTCTCTAGTCTGTTTCTAAAATACTTCCTAAAGTATCTCTCTATTATATATCTCTCTAGTCTGTTTCTAAAATACTTCCTAAAGTATTTCAGAAGTCAAAAGTACTTTCAATACTTCAGTCTGAAGTACTAAAACACTTTGTAACAAACTTCAGGCTTTAAAAACAGTGATTTGCTTGCTAAAAGGTCAGACAGATGGTCAGCTTGCTTACACAGTGCACTGGAAAGCAGGGCTAGCAATCCATACCATAAAAGGAATATCATCCTTTGCATTGCAAAGAAATTAAACCAAGCATTTTGGGGTTTTAATGGTAAAGCTACTGCTTACCCATGAGAAAAGCAGCAGGGAAACTGGACACTATGCTAAAATTCATATCAAAAAAGCCAAACCACCTACCAGTAACCCTCACAAAGCACAGATCTCAGAGAATGAAGTATAAAAAGGAAGATGCAAGTATAAGATATAAAGACAGGCAACAATTCACATCCACTGATTACTTACAAGATTATTTCTTCTTATCATTCCCTGGAGCTATGCTGCTTACAGTAACTTTTACAAACAGGGCTCTATCCAGAAGTACTATCCCAACCTTCTGTCCTGCTAAAAACCTCTTCCAAAACCTTTATATTTATAGTTGCTTTTTGTTTTGCAAATTGGCAACAGAAGATCTCCAGAGCCCCCTTCCAACCCCTGACATCCTGTGACCCCGTGAACTACAACCCTCTGCCTTTTCCAACAGCTGAAGCAGCAGCCCATGGAAAACAAACATGACCATAAAATCTGAACAATGCCAAAGCTTAACATGCAACTAATTGTAGGAGAAGGGTATCCATACAACAACAACTAACGCTACAGAAAGGTGTTTGCATGGGATCTCAGTAGCCAGAACTTTTATGTACATCATGAAGCAACTCTCGTGGCCTCATTCTTACAGAGCATTTGCAGTGTTGGTTAATGCCTTGCTGTTGAAAATAAATACTTGCCACAGAAAATCTGATCTGCCAAAGGGGAAGCTACAGGATGAAATGAAGGAAAGGTAAAGAACAGCAATTTTAAGACAGACAGAAAGGTAAACCAGGAATTACTGAGCTCTGCTGCTAGTTTTTAAGACTACTCTTTTTCCTTCATTCTCTGATCAACACAACAGCTTTGCTCTGTTTCCATTCTCCCTCTGCCTAGCATCTTTACAATGGGAGAAAAAACTTTAGCTACCTGACTGCAGCAAAAAGATGGTTATCACAGCTACTGTAGTTAAAGAAGAAGCAATAAAAATGACAGTTATTACAACAAGCAAAATAGGCCTCGATCTTAGCATGGGTGGCACCCCACTGACTTAGCGGAGTCTACCATCTTCACTAGGTATTAATTTGATCAGTGACCCAGCACAGAAATCAGGAAACACTCCAGAAATGAGATCTGAAATAGCAGTCAATCGAGTAGGTTTCTATTTCTGATCTTAATCCCTGCTTTTGATCTAGGCAGAGGAGAAAATGACCTTCCGGTGCCTGCTGCCACATAAGGCTGAGACTCAGATTTGTTTGCCAACATATTAAATTTGCTCAAACACATCCTTTCACTCTAAATACCAAATGCTTAAAAACTCAAAGCAAGCAAGCTACAGCATTCTGACACTATGACATCATCCTGTCTGGTATACTTTAATAGAATTTGGAAATAAAATTTGATTAACTGAGGGCAGCTTAAAGAGGATACATTAAAGATCCAAATTGAGGACACTTATCCAGTAAAATGAAAAAATACCCAGCCTTTTGAGTGACTTTTACTGTTAGGCTGAGGGAGCTGGGATTGTTTAGCCTGAAGAAGAGGAGGCTGAGAGGAAACCTTTTTGCTTTCTCTAGCTACCTGTAAGGAGGTTGGAGTGAGGCCAGCGTTGGCCTCTTCTCCCAAGTAACTAATGACAGGACAAGGGCTAATGGCCTCAAGTTGTGCCAGGGAAGGTTTAGCTTGGCCATTAGGAAGAATGTCATTACAGAAGACGTGGTCAGGCATTGGAATAGGCTGTCCAGGAAGGTGGTAGGGTCACCATCCCTGGAGGTGTTCAAGAAACTAGCAGGTAAGCACTTCAGGACATGGTCTAGTGGTCATGGAGGTGTTGGGAAGAAGGTTGTTTTTGATGATCTTAGAGGTCTTTTCCAACCCTTATGACTCCATATAGCTTTGTAAATGGTCTGACAGAGGGAGAAATTAAGCCATGCACGTGGCTTCAGCAACAAACCAGATTCATGGTTTCCACGCCAAAACCTTCCCTCTGCTGAAGAAAAGTGCTTCCAAGTATTTGTATTTGCATGCTGCATTAGAAGATACTCACTGTTCACAGCATCTTGATCATTAAAAGGGAAATGTCAACATAGTCTTTTGGGAGGAAAATAATTTCCATCAGGACTAGTTTTAAGTTTTTAATCACCATCAGAAGTTATGATGGAAAAAGGAATGCATATAAGAACTCAATCACATACTTGGAAATTACCTCTTGTCGACGTGTACTACATGAAATAATCACCATCATGTCAGCAGAACTACTCATGAACTTTAAGAAATCTTAAACATCTGCATTTCACAAGTGCCAAAGGGAAAGCAAACAGCTACATAATTTATGAGGAATTGCTGAGTTAAAAAGTCCTAAACCTCTTGCCATACAGACCCAAGGCTGACAGGGAGTAATCCTCACCCCCAGCAGTCTGAAGAGGAAGCTCCTGCATTACCTCTGTAACTTACTAAAGTGGTTTCCTTGAAATTGACTTTGTCAGTATCCAAGTTTTCAACAGCATCTGAACGAGTATATAGAGCATGGTAGTTGAAATTATGCATGTGCTGATTATTCTCTGCAACGTTTCATGGTATTGTTGCATTAATGTGCAATCTGCCAAGTCAATTCATAGAATTACAGGATTGGTTTGGTTGGAAAAGGCCTCCAAGATGGAGTCCAACCATCAACCTAACAACACCATTGCCATTAAACCATGTCCCAAAGTGCCACATCCATATACTTCTTGAACACCACCCTGGACAGCCTCTTCCATTGCCTGACCACTCCTGCAGGAAAGAAATTGTTTCTAATATCCAACCCAAACCTCCTCCAGCACAATTTCATGCCGTTTCCTCTCATTCTATCACCTGATACTAGGAACAAGGGACCAAAACCCACCTCACTCCTATCTCCATTCATGGAGTAGTAGTATCACTTCACACACAAAGCAGAGTGCCTGCATCACCTCAACAGTTCTCCATGGCATTAGACTGTTCCTATCATTGGTAAGGGGCCCTTCTAGCTATTCTACCATCATACCAGCTGTCATTTCTTGTAACACTCAATAAAATGCATCAGGCTGGTGCGGAGAAGTAGAAGATCTAAAAAGTTACGATCAATCCCTGCCACTTCCTGGAAAATGAGTTTCAGCACAGAGTAGTTCTAGTTTCAAAATGAAGAGTAGAAGTACTTTAAAAAAATACATAGATCATTAAAGTGCAGAACACACTCAAAAGTTAGGCAAGCCACGCTAATCTGTTTACTAAACTGACAAGAGTGACATCTCCCAGTCCCCACGCACATTCCTAAAAGCACAAACACATCCAAGTTGCCATTGCGAGCGTGTCTCACAGGACAATTACTTCTTACCGAAGTCTCATACTTTCAGAGGTCTTGTTTGCACACTAACAATGTGATCTAACACAAAACACGCTGAATATGTGACTACAAGCCTAAGTTAAGCAGCTTTTCGTTAGGACAGCTCTTCAAGTTTGAGTCATTTTAAAGGATCTGAAAATAACAATAGCCTGAGGCAAGCACACACATTTGTTTTCCTTCCACAAACCAAGGTTTAAAAAAACACAGCCAGAAGCCATAAAGAAAAAAAAAAAAAAAAAAAAAAGACAAATGGTGCTTAAATAACCCAAAACATAAGTTCCCTTACATCTCTTACTTGTGCTTAGGTTGGATATTAGCAAATTCTTTTTCACTGCAAGAGTGGTCAGGCATCAGAACAGGCTGCCCAGGGAGATGGTGGAGTCACCACCCCTGGAGGCATTCAAGAAACATGTGGACATGGAATTTTGAGACATGGTTTAATGGCCACAGCAGTATAAGGTTGATGGTTGGACTCAATCATCTTGGAGGTCTTTTCCAATTAAAACAATTCCATGATTCTATGATTCCCGAGGTGCACTCACCTAGCAGTTAGAGGTGCAGGAAGCTCCTGTTTCCCCAGGGGTACCTACTTAAATCATAGAACTGTTTCAGTTGGAAAAGACCTCTATGATCACCAAGTTCATTCTTTATTGTATGGATTCATGAATGCACAGAAACACTCACCACTTTGTCCATAAGCTTCCAGGTCTTCTCCACAGTCCTCCGGTCAGCAGCAGCCTGTTTGGGGGCCCCACAGCATCCTGAATGGCATCAATGAATCCCAAGATCCGTCCCTTGCGTGGGTTCCGGCCGTTGACGGAATTGGCCATCTGGGTGTCAACCTGGCCGCAGCGACAGAGAAACTGAGATTCAGAAGGTGCTCCCAAAAGATCTTGTTGATCAGAAAGAGGAAACGCTTCCTTCTCCCCGGGCAGGAAAGGGCAAGCGCAGGGCATGTCTAAGAGCAAGTTTAACTGTTGATGACCAAGAGCGCAAACCCACCTGGCCCCAGTTTACACCAGCAGAAGCAATCCCGGATTTACTGCCAACAGCAGCGGGCAGGAGGCTGAAATCCCAGCCCAAGAGCCTGCCCGAAGGCCCGACCAACCCCCGCCCCACTCCCCCTACCCACGCTGGTCCCCCGGTGCCGGCGGGCAGCGGGCACATGCCCGTCACCAGACAACAAAAGCGGAAGACGCGGAGCGGCCGCGCCGCTCAGGAGGGGAGGGGGAAGGAGGAGCAGGAGGAAAAGAGCAGCCTAGGCGGCAGGCAGGCAGGGACTGGCAGGGCACAACAGCGCCCGGGCAGCGGGGGCAGGCAGCACAGAGCTGGCTCCCGGAGCACTCATACGTACGGATTAGCACCGAGAGCGGCTTTGTGCCAAAAAGCGAGAGGAGCCGCCGCCGTGAACAGCTGGGAGCGGGAGCGGGGGAAGCTTCTCAGCCCCCCTGCAGCGACCACTTTTCCCCGTCCTCAATCCGGAGCGAAGCGCAGGCGAAGCGTTTGGTCAGCCAAGCCTCTCCTCCCTCCCTCCCGCGGCAGCCGCGGCTTTCACTGCCCCGACAGGCAGGCACATCGCAGCGCATCCCGGTCCCAGCCGCCGCCACAAGCGATTGCGGCTCCACACACCCGCAGGACTCTGCCCTGTGGCACTGCAGGGAAGCACCGGGAGCTGCTGCCCCACCACCCGTATCGCCCTGCCCGCTCGCTGGCTATATGCGCGGTGTGTGGAGAGAGAAAGAGACAGAGTCCTACAGACACATGCAAAGAGAGATACAGATATATATGCACACGCACAGCTCTGTTTGTGGCACCGCTCGCAGCCCCCGGCAGGCTCTGGTCTCCCCTCACTCCTAGAAAGTGAGGTTGGCTCCCCGCTGGCGGCGGCAGCAGCGGCCCCGCTGCTACTCCTCCCACCCCTCCCCGCTGCGCTCTGGCGGCTGCTGCTCCGCTCGAAACATGCCCACCCCACAGCGGCACAACAGCCAGCATCGCGCATGCGCGCCGGGAGGGGAGCGGGGTACGGAGGCAACGCTGAGGATCACAGCCCCCTTCTAGGAGGCGAGGCCACCACCCTGTAAGAACCAATAAAGACAGGAGAAAGTTTGCTTGACGTTTCAACCAGCAAATGAGCATGGGTATAGGAAAGGGGCCGGGCCGTGGCTGGGAGATGGCCCGGGAGCTGGGGTGGAGGGGCTGGCTGTTGTGTGAGTGACAGGAGATCTGGTCAATAGTAGAGCTCGGAGGGAGGGAAGTGGAGCTTCCGGTCACGCCCCACCACGCCTGCTTGGGGTACGAGGGGTCCGGTTGGGGCCTCTCGTGGGGTGTTTGGGGGTAGGGGGGGGGGGTGTGTTGGTGTGTAGGAGATCCTGAAGTTGTGGCTGGTTAGAGGGTTGGTAGGGGTTAATTACGCGGCCAGGAGCTGTGGCAGCGTCTCTGCGTCCCCAAGTGAAGCTGTGCGTGCTGGAGTACTTGAATCCGCCTTAAAAAAAGAAAGGGGAAAAAAAAAATCTCTCCTTGCTATTGCCACGTTTAGAGCTTGCTGCTCTTGCACTTCCCCTTTGTGCTTTGGAGAGCTTTGCGGGGGTTTCTTTGTGGCCACAAAGTACAGGAACTTCTTGTTCTTTTCGTACGTCTGCTTTCTTTTCTTGTTTTTGTTTAGTTTGTTGGGTTGGGGGGATTCGGGGTTTTTTTGTTTTGTTGTGGTGGGGGGAGGTTTGGTGTTAGATTTCCCAGGGAGTTTGAAAGGGGTCTGGGAGAGCTGCAGGGAAGCAGTGAGGGTCGTTAGGCTATGTGAGAAGCAGTGAGGGATTACGTGAATGCCTTTTTTTTTTTTTTTTTTTTTAAGTGAAAAAACCCTCTTTATGGTAAATAGCTAATAAATACGCTTTTGTTTTAGCTTTCTTCTCAATTTTCCCTATTACCTGTGAATGCTGGAAAGAGGGAAGTTTAGCCTGCATGGGGTACAAAACATTTTACTTCAGCATCCTTTGAAGATGTTCCAGGGAGTCATTATGCTTTGCAAGTGTTAATCATCTAATTAATTATCCTACAAGGAAGCAAAAAATGCAACGCTTAGAAACTTTCTGAACACGGTTGTACTAGAAGAGTGTTTTAAAAGTTTCGCTTCTTGGGGTATCAGCAAGGGTGTTTTCCATAGTATTTTATTTCCATTAAAAAAAATCATTAAAGTATTTTTTTGTTAATGGTTTGCCCTTTTTCTTGGTTGGCTTGTTTCCTGATTTATCCAAATTTTGACCTTTAATAAACCAGGAGTCAGAAAAATAAGTCTCAAGACTGCTTCAGTGTTCATCACATCGTTTGTATGTATATTTAGTGCAGGTATCTTCGCGGTGATGTAAAATGTGTCAAGCTCCTCCTCTAGGCACACATGCCACAATAAAACATTATCAATAACGTCTTCCTCAAAGGTCATTATTCTTCTGTGGCTTTAAAATATCAATTGGCAGGTACTTAAGTGTGTTGGAAGCTTCTCACTTCACTGTAGGCTCTGTAAATTATTCTCTTATCTTCCCTGTGTTGTTTTAAATGTTGGGTTCAAACTCTTCTCTGGCAGCTCTCTCATTTTTCTTTTTTTGTAAGCTCATCTTGCAGCAAATGAAGATGGTAGGGACTGCTTGCTCTTTTCTGGGGTTTCTTGGCTGCAGAGACAGCAGAGGATCTGCCATGTTCCTGAACTTGTGAAATCTTTGCCGCTTTTTTTCTCCATTGTTTTGTTTTCATTGTTGTTTTACCATTCTCTTCGTATCCTGCACTCTGCCAAGCGCTGTGAGTTGTGCTTGGTAGCTGGCTGGGGCTGAGTCATGTTGTCTTTCAGTTCATCTGAGTGCAGCAGGAGCCAGCAGCTTGGCTCTCTCCATCCCTCTGTGCGCGTGGTGCATCAGTAAAAGAATCTCCAGCTCTAGGGGGGAAGTGGGTGGTTTTCAAACAGCTTTTCTGCAATACCTGTGCTGTACAGTAAGTACAGATATTCTGGGAGTTACACTCCTCGGAGGGATCAGGTGGATGCGCTGGAAGCAAGCCAGCTGGGAGAAGCAGGTGAAGCAGATACCTAAGGCTGTTAAAGATGGGTCAAGGTTTTGCACACTGTGCTGTGAGAGGACTCGCTGCTTGTGTGGTTTCAAGCATGCAGAGTGGGAACCACTTGATCGGAGACAGCTGAGAAGTAAGGTTCAGAAAGGAGGAGCTAACAGCTGCCATGCGTCTGAAGTTTGAGGCATATGCTTGGTAGTAGTGGAGAACATAAGGACTGGATATTAGAAATTGTTTACAGTGAAGGTGGTGAGACACTAGAACAGGTTGTCCAGAGAAGTTGTAGATGCCCCCTCCCTGGAGATCCTGAAGACCAGGCTGAATGAGGCCTTAGGCAACCTGGTCTAGTGGGAGGTGTCCCTGCTCATGGCAGGGGAGTTGTAGCTAGAAGATTTTTAAGGTCCCTTCCCACTCAAACCATTCTATGATTCTTTTGCCCACTGGGTCTGTAGGGTGCATGAGGATAAAAGGCCCTTGAAAGGGTGGTGTGTTTTTGTTGGTGTTGGGGGGTGGGTTCTTTGGTGGTTTTGTTTTGGTGGGGTTTCTGTTTTGTTTTTCTCTGTGGGACAAGTGACTTTTTGCCCGAATATGCTGAAACGTAAGAACAATGAAGAGGTCAGATGTAGGGTTTATTTATAGCCACATACATAGGATAAAGGATTGCCTGCATGCACAATATAATTTTTTTAAAGGTTAATTCAGTATACAATATGCTGAGTGAAGTGATACGGTAACAATGCTTGTAAAAGCCGAAGTCAGCTCTTTTAAAAGTTGAATGCGAAGTGACTTCTTGCAAACTGTAACACAATACCCTGGTTATCTCAACAGCCTTAAGCTTCCAATGTAATTCTCTTGGTGTTTTGACTGAGTGTGGACAATATTATGAAAGTGGAGCTGTGCACAGAGGTGCAGTGTTCTGCGGTGCGCTGTCAGGCAGCTGGGTAATGGCTGAGCACTGACAAGGTCGTGCTCCTCAGAGAGTGTGTGATGCTGCAGCAGAAAGCAGCTGGTCCCATTTTGCAGGCAAGCTGAGGCTGTAAATCCCCTTAGAACTCCCTGTTTTGGTGCCCTACATCCCTCTGTTCTGTGAAAACACCAAATCAGCCAAACAAAAACCCAAGGACAACAAAACCCCACTCTATACCCAAACAAACAAAGATAAAAGGTAAATATTATAAAAACAGGTACCTTTAAGTTCTGGAACTGTTTGCTTAAATGCATTTTCATTAGCCCATTCTAAAAATGGACAATGTCTTAGAATCATAGTATCATAGTATCAGTCAGGGTTGGAAAGGACCACAAGGATCATCTAGTTTCAACCCCTGCCATGGGCAGGGACACTCTGCACTAGATCAGGCTGGCCAGAGCCTCGTCCAGCCTGGGCTTAAACACCTCCAGGGATGGGGCCCCAACCACCTCCCTGGACAACCCATTCTAGGGCTCCACCACTGTCATGGTGAAGAACCTCCTCCTCACATCCAGCCTGAATCTCCCCACCTCCAGCATCATTCCATTCCCCCTAGTCCTATCGCTACCTGAGATCCTGAGAAGTCCCTCCCCAGACTTCTTAGAATGGTTTGAGTTGGAAGGGACCCTATAGGTCATCTATTCACCTCTAATAACTGTTAAGAGTATTAGAGTGGAACAAATGCTATTATTTTGCAGTGCCCTCAAGGTGCTAGGATCTATTTAAAAATAAAAAGAAAAGAGTGATTTGTTCATGCTTTTGAGAGTTGTTAAGCTGCAAGACACCAATGTGGGTAACTTTTAAAGTAGATTGCAAGGTATTTACCTCTTCTATTACAGCAGCTTCAGAAACAGAACTACATGATCTTTAAGGCCCCTTCCAACCCAAACCATTCAATGAAGAGCAATTACCTGTGACAGTCAGAATTCTCTTACTGATTATATCAGTAGGTATAATAATAGATAAGTTTCCTGCCTTAGAGGGGTAATTATTGAGAGAAAATGGGTGATAGCAGTAGCATTTTGTTGTTAGATGATTATCTAGTTATTTCAGCTACCTCTATTTTTTTACTTAGATTGTTTCTCATTGACTGCTCAACCAACTTTTGTTACTGGTTTCTAGAAATGACATATTCTTTTCATGCATTAAATACAAGTGATTGTAGAATCATATTGTTTTGGTTGGAAAAGGCCTCTAAGAGCAACTCTAACCATCAACACAACACCATCATGGCTATTAAAGCATGTCCCAGAGTACTATGCCCACACATTTCTTGAGTGCTTCCAGGGACAGTGACTCCACCACCTCCCTGGGCAGCCTGTTCCAATGCCTAACCAGGTCTAAACCTCCCCTGGCACAGTTTCAGGCTATTTTCTCTGATCCTATAACCTGATACTAGGGAGTTAAACCCACTTTGTAGAACTGCTGTAAACTAACAGACAGCCAGCCACAACAATTTTCAATCTTTCTGTGCCCTGTAGAAATCCATCATAGCTCCAGCAGGCTGTTACTGTACAACTCATGGTAATACAGTGCTGCTGCATTAGTTCTCTGTGCTGTGGAGGATTAAAATCCTCTCTCCTTGTTTTGGAAAGGCAAGCTCATTTTGGCTTTCTCTGTAGCTGTAAGTAAAATGAGCCAGGCACTATTCTTGAGCCCTGAAGCCAGGCATGGCACAGTAGGGTTGGTCACCTCTGTTCTTATTAAAAGTGCACCATCCCCCTTCACCCTTCCACACGCAAAGTTCCTGCGTTCAGGGAGTGATTGCTGACCTGTGATAAACCTGAACTTGCTTGCAAATGACTCCAAGCTGTGTGGTGCGGTTGACAGGCTGGAAAGAAGGGATGCCGTCCAGAGGAACTTGGACAGGCTTGAGGGGTGGGACCAAGCCAAACTCATGAAGTTCAACAAGGCTGAGTGCAAGGTCCTACACCTGGATCAGGGCAATCCTAGGCACAAATAGAGGCTTGGAAAGGAATGGCTCAAGATAAGTCCTGAGGAGAAGGATTTAGGGGTGTCAGTTGCTGGAAAAACTCAGCATGAGCTGGCAATGGTCGCTTGCAGTCCAGAAGGCAACCATGTCCTGGGATGCATCAAAGGTGTGACCAGCAGGACAAGGGAGGTGTTGGGGTGGAGCACACACAAGAAGGATATGGAACTGCTGGAAGTAGGTCTGGAGGAGGCCATGAAGATGACCAGAGGGCTGGAGCACCTGTGAACAGTCTGGGGACAGGCTGAGGGAGTTGGGACTGTTCAGCCTGAAGAAGAGAAGGCTCCAGGGAGGCCTTATAGCAGCCTTCCAGTACCTGAAGGGGGACTATGAGGAAGCTGGGGAGGGACTTTTTACAAGGGCTTGTAGTGAAAGGTCAGGGGGCAATACCTTCGATCTGGAAGAGGGGAGATTTGTAGTGGGTGTTAGGAAGAAATTCTTTAGAGTGAGGATGGCGAGACATCAAAACAGGTTGCTCAGGAGGCTGTGGATGCCCCCTCCCTGAAGGTGTTGAAGGCTTAGTTGGATGAGGCTTTGAGCAAGCTGATCTAGTGGGAGGTGTCCCTGCCCATGGCAGGGAGGTTGGAACTGGATGATCTTCCAACCCAAACTATTCTATGATTTTATTAAAACTGCTAGAAAAGTATTCTACTGATTTACCACCACATGTATCTATGACTGTGCTAACTATATGCAGACAGAGTTGAATGTGAGTGTGCATATAAATATACATGTGTGCATGTGGAGTGTGAGATGGAGCCTTTCTTCTTTGTTAATTTTAGTTGGACTTAAAATAATGGAATTTATTTTCAACTGTCTCCTTAAAGAGCACATCAGAAGTACACTGGCAAGAATTTTAGCAAGGCTTTCAGCCCTATAGTTCCAAATCATTCGTGCTAGGAGCAAATCAACTTAAGTATGATACTGTTTTCCATGCAAAACCTAGCAGAACAATTTGCTTGCCTCTGAGCAATTGGAAAACACATTATCTGTTTGCAGGAGGAGTAAGGGAACTAATTGTGGGGTGTTTCTCTCCACACCTTGCTAATGAGTTCGTTTGTTGTAAACTAGACAGCCCACTTCAAAACACATCTCTGCCTTAATATATTGTATTAAAAAGGCATGTCAGCTTCATTGTAAACCAGCCTTACCCTCAGGGAGCAATTTGACTGGAGTTCTTCTGTTTCTTTTCTGTTATTAATTGCATCCATCTGCCAGAGCAGGTGCAAAGGCTTTAACTAAGTCCTATCATTTTAGCACTACCTCTTGAATTTACTCCATCTGTGTGATAGCATAAAAATAATCAATGTCAATATCTTTTTTTTCCCCTATCTTTTTTTTTTCCCTTTCTTTTTTCCCCTTTCTTTTTTTCCCCTTTCTTTTTTTCCCCCTCCCTGTTCTGCCTGAGTGCTGTGATCTTAGATCTTCCTAATATCAGCCTGATAAAACAATAGCAGCACCATTGAACTCCCAACACTGCATTTAATATCTTGCCCACACCCAACTGGAATTTCTTGTTTTACTTGAGAATTAGGAGCTTCACTTTGTTCTTACTTTTGCTTTGACCTCTTTGCATTTCATTTGACACAACATGAATTAATCTGAGACCAAATGGAAGCAAACATACCCTCGCACAGAACACAATGGAAAAAGCAATGGCAAAGTAGATGTCAGTGTAGCATTCACTGCTCAAAAGACAACTGCTCTATGCACTGAAAGGAACGTTTCAGAATGGCAAAAAAATAATCACTGACTGCTCTCCCCAGAAGTCTGCTTCACTATTAGTCATTTTCCTCTTGAAAAAGTGGTCTTGTAATGAAGCAGAAAAACACAATCACAAATTGCATTATGTAGGATGAGCAGCTGATGCAAGAATCTTGTAAACTCAGTTTGAGGATAGCTGAATGCTCTGGATGCTCCCAGGGAGGTGGTGGAGTCACCATCCCTGGTGGTGTTCAAGAGGGGATTGGACGTGGCACTTGGTGCCATGCTCTAGTCATGAGGTCTGTGGTGACAGATTGGACTTGATGATCTCTGAGGTCTCTTCCAACCTTGGTGATTCTGTGAAGCCTTCAGCAAATAATTACAGAATGTAAATGCATTCAGTTTGTGTTTGCAAATGACCCCTACAGCAGATCAAAAATTACTCACTTCTACTAAAGTAGTCACTTGCCTTACAAAAAAAACCCCGAAACAAAACAAAAGTTTATTTTCAGTTTTGAAACAAAAAATAAACTTACTTTAATTGAAGGTATTAGGGAAAATAACTTATTTTAGTTCAAGCTATTGGGGAAAAAAAAAAATGGAATTTAAGGTAAGAATGTGGACAGAAGGGAGCACGCTGACTTGTTTACTACACCAGGGAGGAAAGGTTCTTGTCCTTGCTCAGAACCAAAATATTGGTAGAACCTGAAGCACAGAGGAAGCCCAAGGTACAGCACAAATTCATAGTCAAGGAGCCAAACAGATTATAGCAGCAAAAATGGTTTCCTTTTAGGATGGAGAGAACAGTAGAAGCTACAATAGTGAGTGACACAGAAGAAGAATTGTAAGCAAATAGATCTTAATACTATCATTTTCTAGCACTGCATGATCTTGAAGGTCTCTTCCAACCTGGTCTGGTCTATCCTATTCTATTCTATTCTATTCTATTCCATCCCATCCCATCCCATCCCATCCCATCCCATCCCATCCCATCCCATCCCATCCCATCCTATCCTATCCTATCCTATCCTATCCTATCCTATCCTATCCTATCCTATCCTATCCTATCCTATCCTATCCTATCCCCAGTTTAAGAGCCTGAAAACACTGAAGCCTGCTGTAACAAAAAGTCTGCATGACAGCACCTCATTCATTTTTCTTTTCAGTTAAAGCTGCTAGTAATATTGTTCAAGTCTCCACTAAGTGATGTTACTTCAGCTCTTAGAAGCAACGAGAAACCTTTTCTAGGCCAAACTGTTCAAGGCTTGTTTCTTGTCAAGGCACAACTCCTGCTGCAGAGAAAGATGGCCATGGAAAGTCCCTAGAGAAGTATTTTACAACTACTTGTCAATTTGAAAAATCTTTGAAATTTTAGGGGGAAACAGAGATATTTGAATGGGAAAGAAGGAAAGCTCCTCATTCTCAAGTAGTGCCAGTTGTATTTGGGCAGGATACTAAATAGGATGTTGGAGTGAAATGTTGCTGCTATTTGTTTTATTGGGCTGATGTTAAGAAGGTGCAAGATCAAAGCACTCGGCTGGAACAGGGGGCAGGGAATGATGGGTTGGACATGATCTCAAAGGTCTCTTCCAACCTGATCTATTCTATTCTGTTCTGTTCTGTTCTGTTCCAACTCAACTGTGGTTTGGGGTTGTGGGTTTTTTTTTAGTTTGGGGGTTGGTTGATTTGGTTTCTTTGGCTTTTTGTTTGCTTGGGGTTGGTTTTGTATGTTTTGCTTGTTTGTCTTACCCCTGCAGGTCTGTTTTCCAGTGTTTTGATTTTGTTCAATTACCAGTCACTCGCTGGTAAACACAAAGCCAGCCTCACTGGCTTACAAACCTGTTGTGCCAGTAATTTCCCCTCTCCTTTCTGCTATTCTGTTTCTTATTAGTAGTGTTCTGTTTAAAATATCCATTATTTTGCAGCTTTTCCTCCAGGAGCATAGCACTGTAGGGCATCACCAAAAATGTCTTCTTATGTAGTTCTGCTCTTCTCAAATTCTCACTTCATCAGAGCTGAAGAATGGCAGACAATTTCTTTACCTAGCAAACAGCCATCCATGCTCAATGACAGCTCCTCGTAGGCTTCATCCTGCTCTTGCATAGATTAACCAGGCTGTGTCCAAGTGCTCACTTTTTAAGGAATAAATTATTCATGATTAAAGCATCCTTTCCCCCCCCCCCCCCCACTTTGACCAAGGCTGGAAATCTTCTCATTGTGAGCTTGCTTGCCTTGACTCGTTGCCTTTCTGTATTATTTTTTCTTCCATTTGACTAAATGATGCCAGTTGGATTTTAAATCTATCAAACATGATTACTGATCAGTGAAGCCTGTGAAGGATGTGGTCAGTTGAGCCAAAAAAAGGGCAGAAAGATGGCACTTAAACTATCCAGAAAGCTTCTTGAGATAAATGGGGGAAATGTGCAGGATTTGTCATGGCTGAATGCTAAGCAGCTAAATTTCTGGAAGGGGACTTGGAATAAAACAACCTGGGCAATAAATAATATCTTTTAAAAATCTTCAAGGAATGCAGTGATTACAGCATCACAGAATGCCAGGTTGGAAGGGACCCCAAGGATCTTCTGGTCCAACTTTTGTAGGTCATAGTATAGTTGAAATGAGCTGGCCAAGCACCCTGGTAAGCTGAGTCTTCAAACTGTCCACTGTAGGGGAATCCACTGCTTCCCTTGGGAGATGATTCCAATGTTTAACTGTTCTTATGGGGAACCATTTTCTTCTGGAGTCCAATGGGAATCTCTCCAGGAGTAACTTGTCCCCATTAGCTCTTGTCTTTTCTGTGTGACTCCTTGTAAAAAGGGATTCTCCATCTTCCTGTTCGCCACCCTAGATGTACTCTGATCGAAAATGTGTTCAGTTTCAGGTCGTCTTGTGCTGCTGTGTGAAGGCAGAGCTGGCAGAAGGCTGCAATATGTTCATATGTTATCATTGCAATGATCTCTGAAGGAGGATTAAAAAGGAATCAAAGGAGAGGCAAAATAATCAGAGAGAGCACAGTGAAGATGCTGTAAGTTGGACTTGAAATCTGTTTTAAAACGCAGGCTTATGGCTCAAGTTATGTGGCTGGGCTTCACTGTCATCATCTACAAACACCACCTTTGGATTTTATTGAAAGTGTTTACAATTTTGGACAAGTTCATAGATTCAGAGAATTCAGGTTTAGGTTGGAAGAGACCTCAAATATCATCTAGTTCCCAATTCCCTGCGAGGAACACCTTCTGCTAGAGCAGGTTGCTGGAGGCCTCATCCAGCTTTTGTTTTTGTTGAGTTTCCACCAGCATTCTTGTTTGTCTTGCTCATTGTCTTAGTGAAACCTGTTTTACATGACTGCCCAAGGGGCATGGGGAAAATAACTGCCTGTCCAAGAGAACTCTTTGAAAAATAATACATCTCCTTCCTGATCAGTTTGAGGAAAACAAAACTCTGCTTTGCTCACCAATAAAGAATTAAATTCTTTAGAAGAGATCATCAATAAAATCTAAAATCCACTTTGAAGTATTGTAGAAGGCATGGAAGGAAGATGTGCCCTTTGTTTCTGTCACTGTTCTGTTTGTCCTTTTGGTTTTTTTCCTTCAATGCCCTTTTCTTCTTGGTTCCCTGGAGGCCTTGGTTTAGAGTATGTTGGTGACATTGTGTGTATCACACACACAAAAAAAGCAAATACAGTAGCTCAGTTGTAATCCTAGCTCCTCCTGTCCACCTGGATTCATGCACTCTCTCCCTTTAACCTTGCATACTGAGAAGTAGAATTCCCTTTTAACTGGGAAGCTTGGAAGGACAATATGATGAAAGTTATGTCCCGACATCATTGGAGTTGTTGGTCTTTTTCAACCTTAATGCTCCTATGATACTGAGCTTTTTTTATTCCTTGTTTTTCAAAGGTGACCTAAAGAAATTTCACACACTCCCCCAAAAAACCCAACCAACCAATCAAACCCAAACAGCTCCCCCAAAAAGAAAAGAGAGTAGAGGGTTGGAATGGTCCCTCTGGGTTGGCTTCTTGCCTAGCCCTCCTGATCTCCCATGTCTGCGATGCTGAGCTCTCTGTGCACTGAACTAGATTATGATACTCTACACCTGCTGAGCAGGAGATACTGTTGAATAGGAAAGAAGAAGCTCAACATCTTCCTCTCAACATCACACCCCTGCTGTGAGCAGGAACACCTCCAGCACCCTGTTCTAGGATTTTGAGGGTCCCTTCCAAGCTGATGCAATCTGTAAGCCTGGGAACTATGACTAGAGACATTTCTGTGGATGGGCTTGGCTCTGTGTCTTCACGGGGCTTTGGATTCCATAGCAGTGTGTCTAATGGAAAAGAAAAAGACACAAAACCAAAACCCAAATAAACCAGAACTGAGCTCACTTTTCTACAGTGCATTCATCTGGAGTACCTTTCTTTGGTACAGCAATGCTGCTGGAATGCATGCCAGTAGTGGACTGAGAAGCAGAGGTTATCAGCTGCGGTGTGAGAACTTCACTGTGCAAAAGCTTACTGTGCCTGTTTAATTCAGATCAATTTAATATCATGGAATCATAGAATTGTTTTGGTTGGAAAAGACCTCTAAGATCATCACCTGGGCTGGTGTATTACTAGCTGCTGCTGTCACTGGGCAGTTTGCTTGTAACCTCGTGATCTTTTGAAAAACAGCAACAAAAAGGGGTCCTCCCTGGAGGTGTTCAAGGCCAGGCTGGATGAGGCCTTGAGCAACCTGGTCTAATGGAAGATGTCTCTGCCTGTGGCAGGGCAGTTGGAACCAGATGATCTTAAGGTCCCTTCTAACCCAAACTATTCTGTGTTTCTGTGAATGTATGAACTATCCTCAGCAGGGCTGCTCTGTAACCAAGGCAGGTGCCCCTGGATTGGTGACTGGTGACTACCTGGGTTTGACTTCAGCTGGGTAGCCCTGGAAAACTTGACTGGGAGATGTCATCCCTGACAGGAGTCGCCAATACCAGCACACAGTGGGGAGTGAAGAGGATGCTCAGGTTTGTGTTTTAGCAGCATCCTCTCTGCCAGTTGATAGAGGAATGGAACAGAAGTTGGGCCTGAGAAGCCTGCTTTTTCTTTCTTTTTGCAGTGTGCAGTCCAAACTGAGCTGCTGTCTTTGAGTTCAGTTATCTTTTTTTCATCACACCTATGGATAAGGATAAAGTGCACTGCCAGATTAGAGGAGTTCTGCAGTGGTTGTTTCAGAGCTATAAATATTTTTAAAAGCTTTGGGACACTTACCTCATGAAATGTCAGCTTCAGTAAAAGCTGAAGGCAGGAACTAGCCAGCATTCACTTTTTCAGTTGTTTTTGCTCTCTTTAATCTTTATTCACTGCAATCTATTTAACTTTTAACCTACACGGGGTGTGCTAGAGTGCAAACTGCCCAACTTGCTCAACAGGAGGGCAAAGAGAGAAGAAGTGTGAACAGCAGAGCAAGCATGAAGACAACAAACTTAGCTGCCTTCTGGAATTGCAGCTGGAATGTTGTGGAATTTGACACAGATGGAAAATAGAAGCTGAAAAGTGTAAAATTTCCAGTGTGGGTGCCATTTTGAGTAGGCTGTGTGGGTGGAGAATGGTGCTAAATGCCAAGCAGGCAAGTAGAACTGAGAGTCTCTTTCCAGCTAGTAACAGACAGCTAGCAAGGGGAAAAGAAAAACACCCAAACACAAACCACACACACAAAAAAATTAGTGTAAATGTCCCAGTGCAGCTGTTCTGTAATAAATCACTCACAGTTAGTGGTAAAGCTCAGCTGATCATCTCTTGTTGCTTTCTGGTTCAGAGTTCTTCTCCACAGTAGTTTCAGTATGATTTTTATAGTTCCCTTATTTAACATCCCCACGTACTCAGATGGTTCGTGTGGCTCTGAAATCTCAGGCTTTTTAGGTCAGGCTGTATGACATAGAAGGTCAAAAGTAGTTTGAAGTGTTCTGGTTGATTGTGTTTCTTCAGTATAAAAGCTGCATGACTTCTAAGGATGAATTGTTGTTGTTTGTAAAGGAAGCACAGAATAGCAGTGTTACTTGGACATCTCTGCTCCTGCTTTGTTCTCAGATCCTCGGTTCAAATTCTGATGCTTTGCTTTGGCATCAGGCTCAGTTCCAGGAGCAGATCTTTTCATTTGCTCCAGATGTATTTCCTATGTATTCATGTGACTCCCCTTAAAACAAACAAACAAACAAACAAAAAGGCAAAAGGTCGCTTTCCCTTTAGGAAATTGCTCCAGTAACTTTTTAAGAGCAGATTCCCTACCTTGAGAGTGCAGGATAATGCCAAGGCTGGAGGAAAAGGGGAAGGTCAAAATTATTCTGCTTCATAGTCATTAGTTATTGAGAATGTCCTTGGCTACTTGTCAGTCAAAGATCTGAAGGAATTTGACAATGAGTTGCTGGGGCATGTCCAGAGAAAGGCAAAAAGGCTGGTAAAGGGTCTAGAGAAGAAGTATTATGAGGAGCAGCTAAGGCAACTGGAACTGTTCAGCCTGGAGAAGAGGAAGAGGAGGCTGAAGGCAGACCTCATTGCTCGCTGCAACTCCCTGAAAGGAGGCCTGATACATGGTTTAATGGCCATGGTGGTGTGAGGTTGGTGGTTGGACTCGATGCTTTTAGTGGTCTTTTCCAACCCAAACCATCCTGGTTCTGTGATATTCAGGATGGATCATGCCCCTTTGATGGCAGGAATCCTTTGGAATGAATGGCCAAAAGCAGTCCATCCCCTATGTGAGACTTTAAAACAAACAAAGGCTTGTAAAAGCTTTTGAATATTTATATCTAGAATAGTTTGGGGGCCAAATTTGAGCCAAGTGGAAGTCATTAGTAACAAAAGAGTATTCCTTAATTTTTCTGAAGGATCTGACCACTAAAATGCAGAGCATCTCTGTTCTAATACAAACAATTTAACTCTCTCTGTGTGTAGGAAATGGGGTATAAGAATTGTAGTCACTTGAGTGTTATTGTTCTAGGAGAACCTATTAGTCTCTAGCTACTGTGAGGAAAGCATAATTGTGACAGTTCTAGCCTCTACAAAAAGAAAATACAATAATCCCTCACAGTAATATCTAAAAATCCACTTTCAGCTCCAGCCACTAAGTAAAGCTGTGCTAGAAGTGGTGCAAGCCAGAAGGGGAAGTGACTCAGTTCAATAAGCTTCCCAAATTTATAGGTGGTTCCCTTCAGAGAGAACTGACACTGTGGTGATTATCTCTGGAAAGAAGCACACGTGCTCCTGTGACTGGAATTTGGAATTTAAGAGCAAGGTTGGGTGAAAGGCAGTAAATGGGAAGTCACTTGAGGTGCAAAAGCAGTAAAAATGTGCCGGGTCTTGTGTTCAACCAGAACCATAACCATAGGTTGATGTTCATAAACAATATTAACATTAAGTTTTCCTTCCACTGAATTGTGAATGGTAGGTATAGGGCTTGGAAGAGGGAGGCTGTTTGCTCTCTTCTCCCACATGTTTTGTGCAGTATTTGGAATGCATTCCTGGTGCTTCCAAGTCTTCCTGGTGCTTCCAAGTCTTCCTGCTGCAGCTGGAGGAGAAACACCGTAATGCTGATATCTCTTCACAACTGGCTGTGTTTGGAAATCATAGCCTGAGCAAAGGGAAGTGCATAATTTTACCCCCTCTCCCAGCTGCTGTCACAAGAAACACTAACTCAGACACACCTGTGAGTCAGAATTCCTTATTTCCTTCCTGCTGCCTTGTAGTAGTAATTTGCCTCTCTTTTCAACTGTAACCTTTACTGCTGTTCTCAACCTCTGCATTGTCTCACTTAATCTGAACAGGCAGCACAAGTGAAATTAAGCTGTCTCTTGCTGTCCTCTTCTAACCCATCTACTCTGGAAAGAGGGCAAACAGTCAGAAAAATAGCTCTGCTCCTCTGTGCCTGCACACAAAATTTGCGTAGACAGCAAAGAACTCTCAAGGGACTTCTCTTTTTCTTTGAGCTGAAGTAACCAAGTCATAAGCTACATCAACATGAACTGGACTAAGAAAACCAAAGGTCATGTATATTTCTTAAATGCAGTGAAGATTCTTACAGAAACTGCTTCTCTGGAGAACAACCATGTGGTTTATTTCAATGAGTTTTCTTTCCCCCTATTTCACAGGCAGTTGTGCTGGAGCATCTGTTGTTGTGTTACACTTTTCCCCTTCCACAACATAATCCCCTACTTATTTTTAGCCCCCTTTCTAAAAGTACATACTCTTTCATCTTATTTTTTTATCAGACTCAATCTATGTATTGTGATGCTTCACTTTCTGCTTGCCTGCTTTGGTTCCTCTGAAGGGTCAGATAGAAATGCTGAATTATCTATTTTCCCAAGATGTTTCAGGTTAAGTGTCTGAAATAAGAGATAGTATCATAGTATCAGTC
Source organism: Picus viridis (assembly GCA_033816785.1). NCBI lineage: Eukaryota > Metazoa > Chordata > Aves > Piciformes > Picidae > Picus > Picus viridis. The sequence continues at coordinate 4,012,381 of CM066569.1, read as the reverse complement.
AGGGTTGGAAGGGACCACAAGGATCATCTAGTTCCAACCCCCTGCTATGGGCAGGGACACCCCACACTGGATCAGGTCGGCCAGAGCCTCATCCAGCCTGGTCTTAAACACCTCCAGGGATGAGGCCTTAACCACCTCCCTGGACAACCCATTCCGGGGCTTCACTACTCTCATGGTGAAGAACTTCCTTCTCATGTCCAGATAATTTAGGAAGAAAAAAAAATACAACCTTACACTGATAATTGTAATGGTGGAATACCTACTCGTACATGAAGACAATAATGTCTAACAAGTAAAAAACAAACAAAAAACCCCAACCCTACAACCTACAATAGATTTAGACAGCAGCAAGAAATGAGTTAACAACAGGAGTAACAAATGGTCTGTGGTTAATGCCATCACTTCCTTTGCTACAAAAAAAGCAATCATCAGGTTTTAGAAAGCTTCTTCAAATGTGACAGGGACAGCCCCTGAGCAACAGGAGCAGGAACATCTACTGCTAATCATTTTCCTTTGCCAGTTTTTATCCCAGTCCTGCAATTGTTCTGCTCACAATAAAGGAAGTGTGACAAAGACGGCTTTGTTTGAACAATGACAAGCTAAATGTTCAAAGGTACAGCTGCTCAAACATCTCAGAGATTTACATTTTCATTTAAAAACACTTTATAATAAAACATAGCTAATGAACTAGTGCAGAAATTCTTTCCTTTCCTTTTATTGAGCATGACCTGTTTCAAGCTGGGCAGTGCTGGAATGAGAAGTAAGGGCGTTGTTAAATGTTAACTGCCTCTTGCTTTATGAGAAAGGAGGAACAATCAGAGAATTCTATCCAATTTTGGTTCCTTAGAATTCAGCATGGTTTGGATTATAAACTAGACACAAATTTAGAATGGAACTAGAAGGGTGAAAAAAAAAAGTATATAGGCTGTGCCAGGGGAAGTTTAGGCTGGAGGTGAGGAGAAAGTTCTTCACGGAGAGAGTCGTTTGTCATTGGAATGTGCTGCCCAGGGAGGTGGTGGAGTCACCATCCCTGGAGGTGTTCAAGAGGGGATTGGACGTGGCACTTGGTGCCATGGTTTAGTCATGGGCTCTGTGGTGACAGGTTGGACTTGATGATCTTTGAGGTCTTTTCCAACCTTGTTGATGGTGGTGGAGTCACCTTCATTGGAGGTGTTCAGGAGGAGGCTTGATGGGATGCTTGGTTGCATGGTTTAGTTGTTTAGGTGGGTTGGATTGGTTGATGGGTTGGACGCGATGATCTTGAAGGTCTCTTTCAACCTGGTGTATTGTATTGTATTGTATTGTGATTCTGTGATTTTATGAATCTGATATGAGATGGAACCACCATTTCAAAAAACCCATGTCTTACGGAGCTGATTTGAGATGGAACAGGCACTAAAAGAGGCCTGTTTTATGGATGTGACTTTGCATCAGATTAAGAGAGCAAAAAGATTTAAACAAACAAACAAAACCTAAAAGAACAAAGAAAATAAAACAAAAAAGCACCAACCAAGAAACCTGCAAACAAACAAAATCCAAACCCACCAAAAGAACCCCACAACAAACAAACAAAGATTCCCAAATTATTGATTTCTGTCATCCAACCAAAAATTTAGTAATGCCAGGTAATGACAGGAGTGGGGGGAATGGAACAAAAATAGAAATGGGTAGATTTAGATTGGATGTTAGGAAGAACTTGTTCAGCATGAGGGTGGTGAGACACTGGCACAGGTTGCCCAGGGAGGTGGTAAAAGCTTCATCCCCGGGGGTTTTTAAGGCCAGGTTGGATGTGGCTGTGAGTGACCTGATCTAGTGCGAGGTGTCCCTGCCCATGGCAGGGGGTTGGAACTCGATGATCCTTGAGGTCCCTTCCAACCCTAACAGTTCTATGATTCTATGACAGTCTAAGAGGTTGCCCCTAGCAAATCTTAGACACCTCTTATCCTCTTTCACTATCAAGTCTAGATTTGGCTGTTGTTCAAAATACAGATGAAGAAAGGACATCTGTGGTAGATTTTTCACTTTGAATAGCTTCATTATTTCATAAGCAGAGTCATTATTTTCCCTGCACTTCACATCTCTTCTCCCCAGTATCAGGTGCTAGAGCAAGGGGAAATGGTGTAAAGTTGTGTCGGGGAGGGTTAGGTTGGATATTAGGAAACATTTCTTTGCTGCAAGAGTGGTCAGGCGTTGGAACAGGCTGCCCAGGGAGGTGATGGAGTCACTGTCCCTGGAGGCATTCAAGCAATGTGTGCCATGGCACTTTGTGACATGGTTTGATGGCCATGGTGGTGTTAGGTTGATGGTTGGACTCCATGATCTTGGAGGTCTTTTCCAACTGAAACAAGTCTATGATTCTATGTCCGTGCTGTCACGCCATATGGCTGTGTTTCATCACACATTAACTCTCTGCATAACAAAGCATCCTTTTTAAATTTGTGAGGTTAGTGTATGGAACTGTTCTTTCCCTTTATAAGATTCTCCTCAACCAGCAGCAGGGCTGGGACTGACAGGCCATTTGTTCTTTTCCTCTCTTTGGGATGGTTACCACCAGAACTTATAAGCATAGTGGGCACCTCAGGTTGAAGTTTGTTGACGCCCATCTGGCCAGTGTACTTTCAAATGGGCTCCAGATCCCCTGGGATGCTTACACAGCCCATGAATGGATGGAGGAATTCCTTTCAGAGTCAGGAAATGGTGGTAGCTGAATAGAAACATATTTTTGTTCTACCAAGGGTTCAAAGCATACTTTCAATGCCCAAGCATGTTTTTGTCTGCTTGCCTTTTGATTTCTGTTATTTGGTTAGAGTATTCTGTTGCAGTGAGCTTGTACATGGTTTTCTCCATGAATTGGGCCACCCAGTATTTGAGTGAAACTCCTGCCTTGTAGAAAATGCTTCATCATGGAGGTATCATTTTCACGGTAGGAATATGCAACTTAAAATCCTTTATCACAGAGTGGCCTAGGTTGGAAGGAACCTGGGAGATGCATAGATTCATAGAATGGTTTGTGTTGGAAGGTACCTTAAAGATCATCTGGTTCCTACCCTCCTGACACAGGCAGGGACACCTCCCAGTAGACCACATTGCTCAAGGCCTCATCCAACCTGGCCCTGAACACCTTCAGGAAGGAGGCATCCACCACCCCCCAAGCAACCTGTTCCAGTGTCTCACCACCCTCACTGTAAAGAATTTCTTCCTAATTTCCCATTTAAATCTACTCTCCTCAAGCTTCAATCCATTCCCTCTCACCCTGTCACTGCAAACCCTGGTAAAAAGTCCATTCACAGCTTTCCTGTAGGCTGCGGGCAGGGATGCTGCTCAGCTAGATTCGGTTGCTCAAGGCCCTGTCCTCCCAGCAGAGGTGCTCCAGCCTTTATATCATAGTATCATAGTATAGTATCAGAGTATTCAGTCAGGGTTGGAAGGGACCACAAGGATCAGCTAGTTCCAAACCCCTGCCATGGGCAGGGACATCTCACACTAGATCAGGCTGGCCAGAGCCTCATCCAGCCTGGGCTTAAACACCTCCAGGGACGGAGCCTCAACCACCTCCCTGGACAACCCATCATCTTTATGGCCCTTCTCTGGACTTTCTCCAACAGCTCTATGTCCTTTTTTTGACTCCAGAACTGGATGCAGCACTCAAGGTGGGGTCTCACAAGAGCAGAGTAAAGGGGAAGAATCACTTCTCTTGTCCTGCTGGTCACACTCCTTTTGATGCAGCTATATACAATTTAAAATGTTTAAATGCTTAAAAGCTCTTAATTTTATTGCATTTGGAACTCTAGGACTCAGTGCAGGTGAGTAAGTCATGGTCTGCAGTGATAGAAAGTGACAATAGTAACACACTGAATGTTAAGTGTAGCTCCTATTTTAAAACAGATAGAAATTACATAGATGTAGTGTTTTGCAGACTCTGAAAACCTTCAAATCTCTGACAGATGTGAAAATCTTACGGTTTTGGGGTGGGTTTTTTTTTTGAACAACATGTGTTGCCCTGTCATTGTACATTCATATCCCACGTAATTCCCTCAGTCTCTGGCAATGTCACTTCATGAAGCTCTCAACTCAGATTCTGAATTGAGACACATCTGAACACATCTGCCTGTGGTTAGTTTCCAAGAGTGACTCAAAGGTTTGGGGCCACAAGTTCCCCTTACACATGAATTGGGAGGCCCTACTGAGTCCTTTGTTAGGTTATTTGTAGCAACTCGTGAGTGAGTGTTAGGAGCTAAGATTGCAGAACAATTTTACATAATAGGCTCCAACTATGTGCATAAGCCTAGGCTAGGCTGCTTACATGCAGGTAATCATCCATGTGTCTGCAGGATTGACATCTAGAGGAAACAGGAAAATTTGGAACATGTGGTGAACATAATTCTAGCTCTGCAATGTTGCAGTAGTCGTTTCTGTTCATAGATTCATAGAATGGAAGGGGCCTTACTTATTTCCAATCCCACTGACATGGGCAGGAACACCTTCCACTAGACCAGGTTGCCTTATCCAGCCTGGTCCTGAACAGGGAGGGGGCATCCACGACCTCCCTGGGCAACCAATTCCAGTGTCTCACTACTCTCACTGTAAAGAATTCCTTCTTAATATCCAGTCTAATCTGCCCTCCTCAAGCTTCAATCCATTCTCTACAAGCCCTTGTAAAAATTCCCTCCCTGGCTTTCTTGGAGCCCTCTTCAGGTACTGGAAGGCTGCTCTAAGGTCTCCCCAGAGCCTTCTCTTCTCCAGGCTGAACAGCCCCAGTTGCTAAAGTCCTTGCTTCTTTCAAGGAGAACTTACTGCTTCAGTGTCACCTTAAACATGACAGGAGCTGGAGAAAAATAGCTGATCCTTTTCCGATAAAAATGTCCCTTTGTCTCTTCTGTAGGAATGCTGTAAGGAAGCATGCTGTGTATAAAAGGACTTCCTTCCACCTTTAAGCAGGAAGAGAAGAGCATGTTTGTATACAGGGATAGAATTAACTGCTAGCCTTCCTTTCCTCCCTCTGCTCCCTTTGGGTTTTTTATAACTCTGGAGCTGGCATCAAAATGACAGCAAGAGAGGATTCCTGTTTCCTATGCATACACACAAAGAGGATGGGAACTTAAAGCATCCATGCATCTCCTTCTTAAGCTAACAATTCAAACATCAAGGCATCTTAAGGGCTGTGTTCAGTTTTTAGAGCTCTTCATGAAGCTGCTCACAAAGGGCTTCTCTTTGGTTTGCCGCAGCGTAATGTTTAAGGCTACTGACAGACCTGGCTTCTGAAATTCGACCTCTGGGTTATGCACAAAGCAGGCAGACAGCTGCAGTTGAATTTTCTTGAGGCTGTTCCACAAGTAACACTTCTCCCTGACTTTTGGGGGACCACTTACTTGGGAAAGTGGAGAACCTGGTGGCAGTGTTCATTCAATCCTTGGACTCTGTTGTAAGGTTAGACAAAAGGTCATGGCAGCATTGTCATGGCAACCACCGCTCACTTGAAACTGAAGACTAACCACCGCCTCTCCATACAGCAGCTTCGCTTTCAAACTTGGTACAAATTGAAGCCAGTGAGCTGTAGGAAGAAATGCTTTGTATGCAGGTACTGATGTGCTTAGCTAAAAGCTAATTTTATTGGAAAATAATTGAGGCAGCAGTGTAGGCAGCTCATTTCATGCTTAATTTTAACAATAGGTGCCTAGGCTGCTCTAGAAAGGCAGGGGGGTTGATCAATTTAGTTTTCTGGGTTGTGTAACAAGTCAAAAGTAGATTAATCCTCCTAAATATGTGCAGCTGTACAAGTCTCCCGTGCTTGTGAGTGAAGAGACAGCATAAAGGAAGTCACCAAGTACTCGCCTATCAGCACTTGAGCTCTTTCCCAGTCACTGAATGTGCACAGAATCAGCAAGGTTGGAAGAGACCTCAAAGATCATCAAGTCCAGCCTGTCACCACAGACCTCATGACTAAACCATGGCACCAAGTGCCACATCCAATCCCCTCTTGAACACCACCAGGGATGGGGACTCCATCACCTCCCTGGGCAGCACATCAGTTTGGCTGTAAACTCTTGAGGACTGGAAAGTGTTTCAATGATTGTACAGATATTGGCATATTTTTATATAATTTAGGCCATATTATTCCACTTTTGTTGAAGTGCAGGCTCACAGTATCTGGCTCTAAATGTTGTGAAACTATATATGTGCTTGTGGTACTACATGAACATTTAAAAGGTATTTAACAGAAGAATGTAATTGAACACATTTGACCAGTAGTCAAGGTTTTAAACCTTTAAGAAATGTGACCAGCCAGACAAGTAAGGTGATTGGAAGGACTGTTCAGAAGGGCTTGTAGTGACAGGACAAAGGGCAATGGTTTGAAATTAAAGCAGGGTAGATTTAGGTTGGACATTGGGAGGAAGTTCCTCACAGTGAGAGTGGTGAAATACTGGAACAGGTTGCCCAGGGATGTGGTGGAGGCCCTGTCTCTGGAGACACTCAACATCAGACTTGATGTGGCCCTGGGCAGCCCGTTCTAGTTGGAGATGACCCTGCTGACTGCAGGAGATTGAATAAAATGACCTTTTGGGGTCTCTTCCAATCTGATGCAATCTGTGAATCTATGAATTCTCCCTCTCTGCCCTGGTGAGGCAACACATGGAGTACTGCACACAGGTCTGGGGCCCCCAACACAAGGATTGGGTCCGGAGGAGGTGACAAAGATGATCTGAGCACCTCCCTTGTGAAGACAGGCTGGGAGAGTTACAGTGTTCAATCAGAAGAAGAGAAAGCTCAAGGGAGAACTTATAGCAGCCTCTCAGTACCTGCAGGAGGATACAGGAAATCTGGGGAGGAACTTTTTGAAGGGGTTTGAAGTGATAGGATGAGGGGCAATGGCTTGAAGCTACAAGAGGGGAGATTTAGACTAGATATTAGGAAGAAATTACTTACAGTGAGTATGGTGAGACACTGGAACAGGCTGCCCAAGGAGATTGTGGCTGCTCCCTCTCTGGAAGTGTTAAAGGCCAGATTAGATGAGGCTTTGAGCAGCCTGGTCTAGTGGGAGGTGTCCCTGCCCATGGCAATGGGGTTGGAACCAGGGAATCTTTAAGGTCTCTTCCAAGCTAAACAACTCTATGATTCTGGAGAACAATGCATGAAGACAGGAGAAATGAAGAGTTTAGAGTAATCCCGTTCCCTCTTGAGTTCTTTCCTTGTAATTCCTACTACTGTGTTATAACCATTCCAGCTCTGAATGACTCATGCTGAAAAATCTCAGATAAAACTTTCCTTTCTGCAGACGGCTGCGTCAGTTCTGGAACTCTGAAGGGTTTGGGATTGTCCTGCAACGTGGTTAATTCCCACGTGGCGCATATTGCTATTCCCCTTTTTTTGGGGTGTGTGTGGGGGTGTGAATGGCTGTGTTTTGGTTCCTCCTTAACATTTACAGGAACAGGAAACAACAATGCTATAACTACTCTGGATTTTGGGGTTGTTTCCAGCTCGAGCTCCTAGCCATGAGGGTGAGTATGTCACTGGGCAATTTAAAGTGCTTTACCTTGTTGAAAGTGTGGCTTGCAGCACCATATAAGGGCGTGAGTGAGTTCTTGTTGAGCACCAAGTTTTTGCTAGTAGGGACTGTTATTTCTGTCTCCCTGGAACATTCAAGTTTAACAACTTTATACTTTTTCCACAGCATTTTTCTGTGTCCAAAAAGAAGTTAGACTGCTCCTAATCTGAAAACATTGCAACCGTGCCCCTGTACTGGGCACTGATGTTGCCACACCTCGAATACTGAGTTCAGTTTTGGGCCCCTCACTCCAAGAAGGACATTGAGGGGCTGGAGCATGTCCAGAGAAGGGCAACAAAGCTGGTGAAGAGTCTGTTGAACAGGTCTTAGGAGGGGCAGCTGAGGGAACTGGGGTTCTTCAGTCAGGAGAAAAGGGGCCTCAGAGGAGACATCATTTTCCCCTCTACAGCTCCCTGAATGGAGATTGAAGTGAGCTGAGGGTTGGTTTCTTCTCCCTAGTATCAGGTGACAGAATGAGAGAAAATGACCTGAAATTATGCCAGGGGAGGTTTAGGTTGGGTATTAGGAAAAATTTCTTTGCTGCAAGAGTGGTCAGGCACTGGAACAGGCTGCCCAGGGAGGTGGTGGGGTCTACATAGAATCATAGAATCATAGAATCAATAAGGCTGGAAAAGACTTCAAAGATCATCAAGTCCAACCTGTCATCCAGCACCTCATGACTACTAGACCATGGCATCAAGTGCCATGTCCAATCCCCTCTTGAACACCTCCAGGGATGGTGACTCCACCACCTCCCTGGGCAGCACATTCCAATGGAGAATGACTCTCTCAGTGAAGAACTTTGTCCTCACCTCCAGCCTAAACTTCCCCTGGCACAGCTTGAGACTGTGTCCAGTAGTTCTGGTGCTGGTTGCCTGGCAGAAGAGACCAACCCCCACCTGGCTACAACCTCCTTTCAGGTAGTTGTAGAGAGCAATGAGGTCTCCCCTGAGCCTCCTCTTCTCCAGGCTAAACAGCCCCAGCTCCCTCAGCCTCTCCTCACAGGGCTTGTGCTCGAGGCCTCTCCCCAGCCTCGTTGCCCTTCTCCGGACATGTTCAAGAGTCTCTGGAGACTTTCAAGGCCCACCTGGTTGTGTTCCTGTGTGACCTTCTTTAGATGCTCCCTCTCTCCATTAAGAGGAGACATTATAAAGTTTGTTGCTTTTTACCTGTGTTTATACATACTTTTAGTATTAGCATGAGCAAGGGTTTTCCCTCCTGGAATGTAATTCAAGAGAGCAGTCAACTCTTTCTTCAGCTTTAAAGCAGTGAATTGCTGCTTGAAGTGGTTGTTGAAGCGTCCATGATATCAGCCTTGGGAAGGTTTTTGCATGAGTTCCAGGAGCTGTTGGGCAGCTGAAATAATAAGTGATGATAACTCAGAAAGAATAAAAGGAGCTGAAGGGGGAATTTGCAGGGAAGAGTGTAAACTGTGGCTTTTCCCTTCTGTGATTTCAAGGCTGTTTTAATTAGAGGCAAGGGAAGTTTTGCATGTCTAGAGAGAGAAGACAAAATGACCTGGGAAATGAATATTTTAAGAGAGCAAGGTAGGTGCATGAACTAAGCTACTCATCATTCCCAAATTTTGCTGCAGAGAAACCTGGAACTAGTCCATTTTCTCAAAGATGGGATTTCTGGGGGCTCTTTTATTTGGGCTTTATTTGGGTTTTGTTGGTTTTGGTTGGTTGGGCTTTTGTTAGGCTTTTTTGCTAGCTTGGGTTTATTTTCTGTTTGGTTGGTTACTTTATTTCTGGGGTTGGTAGGGGTTTTTTCCCCCCTTTTCCTGTTGTTTCTTTGGGGGGGATGGGCTGGTTTTGGGAGGTTTTTTATTTTTATTTTATTTTATTTTATTTTATTTTATTTTATTTTATTTTATTTTATTTTATTTTATTTATTTTTATATCTTTTATTTTATTTTTATATCTTCTATTTTATTGTATTTTTATATCTATTTTATTTTATTTTTATATCTTCTATTTTATTTAATTTTTTTATCTTCTATTTGTATTGTATTTTATATATGTATTGTATATTTTACATATGTATATTTGTATACATATGTATACAATATTTATATATATGTATATAATATATATATAATATGTATACAATATTTACATATGTATATATGTATTGTATATTTTACATATTGTATATTTTATATATGTATTGTATTGTATTTTTATATCTGCTATTCTGTTCTATTTTATTCTATTTTTTATTCTGCAGTAATAGAATCTGCTGAGATTAAGATTCATCCATACTACCTTCAGAGTCTGAACAGTTGAAGTTGTGTAGTTGTATCTGAAGGGGGCCTACAAGAAGGCTGGAGAGGGACTTTTCAGGCTATCAGGACTAGGGGGAATGGAATGAAGCTGGAGGTGGGGAGATTCAGGCTGGACGTGAGGAGGAAGTTCTTCCCCATGAGAGTGATGAAGCCATGGAATGGGTTGTCCAGGGAAGTGGTTGAGGTCCCGTCCCTGGAGGTGTTTAAGAGCAGGCTGGATGAGGCTGTGGCCAGCCTGATCTAGTGTGGGGTGTCCCTGCCCATGGCAGGGGGTTGGAACTAGATGATCCTTGTGGTCCCTTCCAACCCTGACTGATACCATGATACTATGATAAGCTTCAAATTAACAGCACTGAAGAAGTTCACCACTGTCCTCAGCATGTGTGGACCGTGAAAGCCCCTATCTGGCTGCATATTTTACTGTAACTGGGGTGAAGGATGCAAAACATTTTGATTGATGTTTTCCCAAGCCCTGCGTTGCATAGAGGGAAAGGCTTGGATATGCAGAACCTCTTCTTGCAATTAGGACTATGAAAAAAAAAAGGTGAAATAATTTGTAAAAGAACTCCATTATAGCTTCCACCAAAACAGCAAAATAGCCAAAGCCAGCTGGGTGTAATTATTTCTCAATACAACTTTTGTTCCGACGTCCGCCAGGTTTTCAGGAAGCTCTTTCTGAGGTGGACAGAACTGTAGAATGTATAACATAGAGAATTCAAAGTGGAAGTGTATCTGTGAAGGTCTACCAGCCAAGAAAGATCTGATCATTTCATAGAATCATAGAATTGTTGTGATTGGGAAAGATCTCTGAGATCATCTACTAGGGAGAAGAGACCAGCCCCACCTCACTCCAACCTCCTTCCAGGGAGTTGTAGGGAGCAATGAGGTCTCCCCTCAGCCTCCTCTTCTTCAGACTGAACCACCCCAGTTCTCTCAGCTGCTCCTCACCAGACCTGTTCTCCAGACTCCTCACCAGCTTTGTTGCCCTTCTTTGGACATGCTCCAGCACCTCGAGGTGAAGGGTCCAAAACTGACCCCAGGATTCAAAGTGTGGCCTCACCAGTGCCTAGCACAGGGACACGATCACTTCCCTACTCCTGCTGGCCACACTATTACTGATCCAGGCCAGGATGCTGGTGGCCTTTTTGGCCACCTGAGCACGCTGCTGGCTCATGTTCAGACAGCTGTCAGTCAGTACCCCCAGGTCCTTTTCTGCTGTGCAGTTGCCAGTCACTCTGCCCCAAACCTAGAGTGTTCACAGTGCTGTGACCCAAGTGCAGCACCCAGCACTTGGCTTCATACAGTTGACCTTGGCCCATCAATCCAGCCTGGTGAGATCTCTCTGCGGAGTCTTTCTGTCATCAAGCAGATCAATGCTCCCACGCAATTCAGTGTCATCTGAAAGAGCATTTGAAAGACCAAAAGGAAAAAAATGTTTTGTAAGGAGCCTCATGAGGTAAGTTTTTGTGATACAAAAAAATCTTTCATCACTAAGAACCATGAAACATCTACCTAGAGCTGCTTTGTGTGTAGCCTCTGTTAGTTTAACTGTGCCACACCCACAGAGCCCCACAGAACTGTTTCCAAGGCTCTCTGCTGGCATAGTGCCACCCAGGAGTAACAGCCAAAAGGAAAAATTCCTTTCAGTGGCATTCATTGCCCTAAGCCAGAAACAAAACAGAAAGATCTGCTTCTTCTCTTTCACATTGGCCAAGTTGAAGGCAATGCCAACATAAACCATGATTGAGCCTCTGAGATTATGCAAGTCCATGACACAGTGATGCAGCCTGAGTGTACATTAGCTAATTTAAAGATTCAAACCATTTAAAGCTTGTTATCTGAAAATGTTCCTAGTTGTTTAATTTCCTCATTTTTCTGTGCTTGCTGCCTGGATCTCATGCTGTGTGCTCTGGAAATTTGGAATAAGAAGCATTGTTAGAGCTCTGATCCTAGCCTATAGTGAAATATTCATAAATTCATAGATCCATAGAATGGTTTGGGTTGGAAGGGACCTTGAAGATCATCCAGTTCCAACCCCTGCCACGGGCAGGGACACCTTCTGCTAGACCAAGCTGCTCAATGCCTCATCCAACCTGGCCTTCAACACCTGCAGGGAGGGGGATCCACAACCTCACTGGCCAGCCTGTTCCAGCATCTCACTGCCCTCACTGTAAAGAATCTCTTTCTAATATGTTGCAGTTCCACTTGGAAACTGGAGAGGAAAATGTTCTTTTATACATATATATATAAGAAAAATACTTAGGTAGCTGTTGTTAACCTTTTAAAGTGAACCAACCAACCAACCAAACCACCACCACCACCAAAAATACAACAAACCAAAACCAAAAAACTATAAGCCTGAGAAGCAACAGGCAGCAACAGGCAGGGGAGAATGGGATTGGTTTGTATCTTGGTTCTATGCACACTGCTCAAACATTTAAAGTTATGTTGGAGAGGATCCAGAGGAGGCAACAAAGATGATCAGAGGGCTGGAGAACCTCCCCTGTTGGGACAGGCTGAGAGAGTTGGGGCTGATCAGCCTGGAAAAGAGAAGGCTCCAGGGAGACCTTGGAGCAGCCTTCCAGTACCTAAAGGGGCTGCAGGAGAGCTGAGGAGGGACTTTTTACAAGGGCTTGTAGCTCTAAGATGAGGGGCAATGGCTTTGAGCTGGGAGAAGGGAGATTGAGACTGGAGATTGGAAAGAATATCTGTGAGTCCCGATTCTATGACATACATGTCTTTCACCTTTCTTCATGGGTAAGCAAGCCAGAATACATCAAAGCCCCATTTTTCAGGTCAGTAATACTCCAGCCTTTGGTTTCAGTGAAAAATCCAGACTTTAACAACTGGAGGGGAGCAGTGCTCCTTCTGCACAGTAGAATTTAATTTCCCTTTTGAAGCTTTACAAGGAAGTAATAAAAAAAGCAAGGGCTTAAAACACAGTACTTGAGGCACAGGCTAGCTTTGAGCCCACAGCATACTATAGGTATGAAATTATCATCTCAAACAAGTGTAATATGCTTATGTGAAACGTTCCACTGTGCTCTCCATATCCAATTTCCCAGAACCAATCTGCCAAAGGCCAGACAAGCGTGACCTTCATTTTTAGACTTTATGGCAAAAAAGGAGAGAGGGAAAAAAAACAACCCAAAGAACAACAACAACAAAACCCAACACACCAAACCAAACCAAACAAACCTAAGACAAAGAATCTTTCTACTACCTAAGCATTACAAATGTGCAACTTCTTCTGGTGACCATAAGGTGTTGTAACAAGAGAAGATGCTGCAGCTGGTAGACCTGGACTTGTCTTCAAATACTGGCCTTGAAATACTGGAACAGGTTACCTGGAGGTGTGGTTGAAGAGATATTCAAAGGCAAACTTGATGGGACTCTGAGCAGCCTGATCTAATTGGAGATGTACCTGCTCACTGTAAGACAGAATGACCTTTGATGGCCCCTACCAGCCTGATGCATTCTGTGATTCCAGGCCAGGCTGGCAGACATGCTTCTTACTGAAGGACAGCAGAGGCACATAAATGACACTGGAAATAGGCAACATAATTATCTATTTACAAGTTAATTTGACATGTCAGCATTCTTTACCTGTCTAGACTTCTGTTCAGTACTTAATCTGTTTTTGTGGGAATGCATAATGCAATGGAAGGTCGATTGGATGACTGACAACACACAATCATAGAATGGTATGATTTGAAAGGAACCTTAAGGATCATCTAGTTCCAACCCTCCTGGCACAGGCAGGGACACCTCCCCCTAGACCACATTGCTCAAGGCCTCATCCAACCTGGCCTTCAGCACCTCCAGGGAGGGGCACCCACAGCCTCCCTGAGCAACCTGTTCCAGTGTCTCACCACCCTCACTGTAAAGAATTTCTTCCTAACATCCATGGGAATAATCATCTTCCTCATCGCTAATGCACATCTTATGATGAGTAGCTGCTTGTTGTGTTGGACACCAGCTATGACCTCTTCTCATTTGTTGTGTTTGGTGTGACTGCCTACAGCAGAAGCTGAGCTGTGGTCCTAAGCAGAGGGAATAAATCAGGATGTGCATCCTTTAGCATACTTTTTCTTAGGTCTGGAAAAACTGGTAATAATAAATTCAAGCAGAACTGCAGAGCAGTAGTACATTCAGTAATATGCTGTTCTGTACTTGCAGCAGAGAGGTGCATTAGGAGCAGGATATCACATATTTCAAAAGATTAAGCAGCCATCATGGGGTGATGTATTCATGTAATTGCAGTTAGTGGCAGGACTAGGATTTGGAACCTCTTCCTGGGCTCTTTCAAGGGCTGTGCCTGAGGCAGCTGAATAGAACCTGTTGCTTAAGATGGCAAAACTATCCTTTGAAAACACTTCCAGCAATTTCTGCTCCTTTAAAAACACCTCCAGAAGCTTCTGCTCCTTTAAAAACATCTCCAGAAGCTTCTGCTCCCCACCACACTGCTTTTCTGTCAACAATTGCTACTCTGGCAATGCAGTGCTTTCCTTATTATCTTGTTCTTGACCTGCTAAAAGTTCTATTTAACAGCCTTTGCCTTCAGAACTGGTAGTGGTAGTAGTCTGTAGCATGAGATTTTGGATCTAAAAGCACATTTTGTGGCTTTAAATACCAGGCAACAAGATTCCCTCTAATAGAATCATAGAATTTTCACAAGACCCCTGAGTTACTTCTGTTACTTCTACTAAGGGTAGAAAATCCAGTGTAACCTGCTCCTCATTCCTTCCATTACATCTCCATTCAGTATCTCCTGAACTTGCGTCCTGCTTGCTCTTGCGAGTCAGGCATTATGTGCATTCTGATAACATCCGCAGTATCTACTGGAAATCAAGTCTGTGCTGTGGTAGGACTTTGAACTCTGAGGGAACAGCCTCTCTAAAACTGCCCACCAATTCCAGTGTGGGTTTATCCTAAGGGAAGTAGTGCTATGCCCCCTCAGTCTGCTCTTTTCCAGGCTAAAAAGACCCAGTTCTCTCAGTCTTTCTTCATCAGAGAGATGTTGCAGTCCCCTCAGCATCTTGGTGCTGATCTAAACTTTAAAGCAGGCACTGCTGGTGATAAGTGCCTAAGAAATGCCTCTGAACAGCTTGCAGGTGACACAGAGAATGCTTTTTGTTAGAATGAATGAAAGCCTGTGTGTTTTTCAGCTACTTTTTTTCATCTCTAATTGCCTGCAGCCCTTTCTCACTTCACCCCCGAGTTCCTGCACGAGAGAGTAATTGAAGCTTAATGCTATCCAGCACTTAATACTTCGCTCTGGGTTTTGTTTCATAGAATAGAATCACAGAATTGTTTGGGTTGGAAAAAAAACTCTGATCACTGAGCCCAAACGTCAGCCTAACACCACCATGGCCATCCAACCATGTCCCAAAGTGCCATGGTCATACATCTCTTGAACACCTCCAGGGATGGTGACTCTTGGGCAGCCCGTTCCAATGCCTGACCACTCATACAGGACAGAATTCTGTGACGAAGTGTCTTGAGTTTTTGGTTCCATCTTTAGACTCTAGTGAAGTGCCTGAGGCAGCGTAAGTAGAAGATGCAAAAGGAATCTGTTCAGAAAGATTCAGGAATCATTTTGATAAGTCTGTATTTCCTTGCTTTGACTTGACAGCTTTATTTCTTTGTAGTGCCACTGGCTGTTGGCTGTCTTTGATTCTCCTAACTCCACATACTGCAGTGAAGCACTTAAATAGCTTACAGAACCTGAAATTGTTTTTACTAAGGCAAAGAGGGGGTAGGAGATGAGAAGCAAGGGGGACAGAGGATTTAGTGACAGTTACAACTAGCTGGTTGCAGAGCTTTGAATTTTGGTTCCTGTAAATCCCCCTGGTAATTCAGTTTTAAGCAACAGAAATCTTGAGAGGTGGTGACATGAAAGCCTCGAGAAAGAGCAGGGAGACAAGCTGGAACAGGTTAGGCAGTAAGAAGATGTATTACAGCAGAAAGAAGAAATAGAATCATAGATTTGTTTTGGTTGAGCCATCAACTTGAATAGAATAGAATAGAATAGAATAGAATAGAATAGAATAGAATAGAATAGAATAGAATAGAATAGAATAGAATAGAATAGAATAGAATTACCAAGGTTGGAAGAGACCCCGAAGATCATCGAGTCCAACCTGTAACCATAACCTCACAACTAGACCATGGCACCAAGTGCCACATCCAGTCCCCTCCTGAACGCCTCCAGGGACGGAGACTCAACCACCTCCCGGGCAGCCCATTCCAATGACGAATCACAACTTAACACCACCATGGCCATCAAACCATCCCAGAATCCCGGAATCCCAGAATGTTAGGGGTTGAAAGATCATCTGGTCCAACCCCCTGCCAGAGCAGGATCACCTAGAGCAGATCACACAGGAATGCATCCAGGAGGGTTCTGAATATCTCCAGAGAGGGAGACTCCACGAGCCTCCTGGGCAGCCTGTTCCAGGTGTCCCAAAGTGCCATATCCACACATTAAATCTTGGGTTCAGTTTTGATCCCCTCACTGCAAGAAGGTGCATTGAGGTGCTGGAGCATGTCCAGAGAAGAACAGTGAAGGTGTTGAATGGTCTGAAGAACAGGTCTGGTGAGGAGGGAATTTGCCTTAGCCCATCAATCCAGCCTGGCCAGGTCCGTCTGCAGAGCCTTCCAACGCTCAAGTAGATCAACGCTCCCTCCCAACTCAGTGTCACTAAGAGTGGATGAGTACCTGGGAACAAGTGTTGTATCTTTGATCTGTTGAAGATGTGGTTAGAGAAGTCTGTCATTCTCTCACTCAGTTATCGTGTGACCTTCTCTTCTGCTTTCTCCAATTTCCACAGGTGAGGGATAATGGTTATCATATCTCTTAGGTTTATTGTGAGAAGAAATTGACTAATAATTTTGAAGCCCTCTAGCTCATCAAAAGATAGTTCAGGCTATTCCTTCCCTCCCTTCTATTAATGACCTAAGAGAGGTTTGAACTAATGAATAAGAGGTGGAAACGTAGAGTTCATTTTATTAGTTCCAAGAAGTGTCCACCACTTATAAATCATAACGAGGAAGCACAAATTGTCTGGCAGGGCTTCCAGCACTGACCATGAATGATTCTTCCTGAAATTGCTGAGTCATTGCTGCAGAATGTTTTATGTTCTTGCAAACCCTGCACACTCGGTAAATCACCCTGCAGCTCCAACCTTACTTAAATTAACAAATGAGTTTCATCAAGTCATTCATCCAGGCTTTTAAAACTTTCATACAGCTGCTCTAGAACTGAGTCAGGCCTTCAACAGGCTTGATTATTCTGCAGTGATTTTTAGAGTTCCAAAGCATCAGCCCGAGCTTAAACAGCCCTGTGTGGGTTTAACTTCTTCTGCAGCTGAATGGCCTTCATTTGCTTTCACTGATACATGTCCAGGGTGGGAAAAATAAAGACTGAAAATGGTGAAAAGCAACAGAATTGTAGGACAGCTTTAGGATACAAAGGGCTCAGTGAAGATAAAGTGGATTGTGGGCACAGTCCAGTTGGAAGAGAACAGGGTCAGAAAAATCCAAGTATACATGATGACCCCAAAAGCCAGAGGAGGCATGGATGTCTTGCTGCCATGAGTGTCCTTGGAAAATCTCCTGGGGCTTGAAAAAATCTCATCAAGCCTTGATTCTCCTCTTTCATTCAGATGGAAATCTCCTAAGGTTTGGAAATTTCCTAAAGCCTTGCAAGACATCCATGCCACCTGTAGCTTTTGGGTAGCCCTAGTTGGTCACTGTAATGACAGGGGATAGCATGGCCACAAAAAGAGTGCAGAATGGGTGGAACTAGAAGACCTTTAAGGTCCCTTCCAACCCAAAACATTCTATGAGTCTATATTTCTATGATATGACTTATTTGTAAATGTTGATTCTAGATGCTAGAATAGAATAGAACAGAATAGAATAGAATAGGAGTAGAATTGAATTGAATTGAATTGAATTGAATTGAATTGAATTGAATTGAATTGAATTGAATTGAATTGAATTGAATTGAATTGAATTGAATTGAATTGAATTGAATTGAATTAACCAGGTTGGAAAAGACCTTTGAGATCATCAAGTCCAACCTATCACCCAACACCATCTAATCAACTAAACCATGACACTAAGTGCCTCATCCAAGTCTCTTCCTAAACACCTCCAGTGATGCCTAGCAGAAGTTAACACTGTGCTGTACTTTATTTCTCAAAGAGGCTGTTTTCCAAGGTCCAGATTTTGTAATCACAGTTTAGTTTATGGATATTTTGTTGTTGTTGTTCATGGATTTATAGAAAGGTTTGCATTGGAAGGGACCTTAAAGACCATCTAGTTCCAACCCTCCTGCCACGGGCAGGGACACCTCCCGCTAGACCAAGTTGTTCAAGGCCTCATCCAGCCTGGATGATTTTATGTTCTTCTCTCTTCATGTTCTTAGCAAGATAAATTAGGTTTTGTACTGCCTTGATGAATGCTTTATCTGGATGTTTTTTCCATCACTTCACTCCTTTTCTCACAGAGATGCTTTATGCACAGCCCTCATATTGACCGATAATTTCTGACCTACCTTTTTTGTCTGCGTGCCGCTTCAGGAGCATCTAGTGCTGCTTCTCAGTAGCTGCGTACAAATGACTCCAGCAAACAAACTAATGAATGGATAGGAGCTGTAGCCAAGGCTGATAATACTTCACAAATCTTTTACAGGCTTGGGAATTTGGGCTATAAACCAAATATTTCGAAACAGCAAGCTTTCAGTTGCATAATTAAATCAAATGGATTTGTTCCATCTGAGATCAAAGGGAGAAAAAGGTGCCCAGAGGGTGGATCTTTCTGCTGTTTTCAATCTGTATCATATCTTCTATGGCAGTATTTAATATTTTTTTCCCTCTCTCTCCACACTGTTTCCCTGTCAAAGACCTATACTCACTTTTTAACTAAAATCTTTACCTCCCAACATCTTTTGTGCAGTGAAATTGTTGAATAAAACCCAAAATGTCTCAAACTTTTAATTAATTAAATAAATAAGTAAGTGGATCAAGATTTTAAGTGCAAATGTTACAGCAAATCTGAATGCATTTCATAGAATCACAGAATCACATAGTGGTAGGAGTTGGAAGGGACCTCTGGAGATCACAGAGTCAAACCCCCCTGCCATGGGTAGATCACCTAGAGAAGGTCACACAGGAACATGACCAGGTGGGTCTGGAGCATCTTGAAGGTCTCTTCCAACCTGGTCCATTCTATTCTATTCTATTCTATTCTATTCTATTCTATTCTATTCTCTATTCTATTCTATTCTATTCTATTCTATTCTATTCCTACTCTACTCCACTCTACTGTATTCTATTCTATATATGGAACAGTGTGGCAAGCAGGAGCAGGGAGGTCATTTTGCCCCTGTACTCATCACTGGTTAGGCCACACCTTGAGTACTGTGTCTAGTTCTGGGCCCCTCAGTTTAGGAAAGATGTTGAGTTGCTGGAAGGTGTCCAGAGAAGGGCAACAAAGCTGGGGAGGGGTCTGGAGCACAGCCCTGTGAGGACAAGCTGAGGGAGCTGGGGTTGCTTAGCCTGGAGAAGAGGAGGCTCAGGGGAGACCTTATTGCTCTCTGCAACTACCTGAAGGGAGGTTATAGCCAGGAGGGGGTTGGTCTCTTCTCCCAGGCAACCAGCACCAGAACAAGAGGACAAAGTCTCAAGCTGCGCCAGGGAGGTTTAGACTGGATGTTAGGAAGAAATTCTTCACAAAGAGAGTGATTGCCCATTGGAATGTGCTGCCTGGGAGGTGGTGGAGTCGCCATCATTGGGGGTGTTCAGGAGGAGACTGGATGGGGTGCTTGGTGCCATGGTTTAGTTGATTAGATGGTGTTGGATAATGGGTTGGATGCGATGATCCTGAAGTCCTCTTCCAACCTGGTCTATTCTATTCTATTCTATTCTATTCTATTCTATTCTATTCTATTCTATTCTATTCTATTCTATTCTAAGATAGAGACTCCACCACCTCCCCAGGCAGCTGTTGTGGTGCTCTATCACTCCTCAATTAAAGCAGTTCCTTTACATGTTGAGGTGGGAGTTTTTTGGTATTACTTTAAAAATATATAATGAATTAAATGTACAACCAATACTTTTTAGA
Source organism: Picus viridis (assembly GCA_033816785.1). NCBI lineage: Eukaryota > Metazoa > Chordata > Aves > Piciformes > Picidae > Picus > Picus viridis. The sequence goes on along the minus strand of CM066569.1, from coordinate 3,992,420 downwards.
AACACTTTCTGTTTGAGTTCTTGATGGAGGGAATTCAACTCATTATAGAAATGTCTGTTATTGGTTATCTGGTTTTGTGGCTGCATCTTCATACAGTCTCAAAATGCCACTCATTAGAGTAGTCATTCGAAGCACATGGAGGAACAACAACTCAAGCCTACTAATTTCTGTAGGAATACTGGAGATGAGTCAGGAAGTTGGTGGTGAGTAAGAATGTGCAGCACTGATGGTATGTAACAGTGCAGCAGTATTTTGGGGTGCTGACTTCAATTTAATGTCCCTTATTTTGCAAGGCAGCTGTCAGGAACATTTCTTGGACATAAATAACCTGGATCACTTTCACCATTCCATGAGAGGGAAAATGGGAGCTATACTCTTTAGTCAACAATTAAGTTCTTGAGTGTTTCAGCAGGCACTCAAGAGTGAAGGTGTTTGAGAACATATGTCAGAATGAAGGTGGGACATGATCAGGTGGATTAAAGCCAAATGGAAAGTCAGGAATACAAAACCTTGCAGGAATCCACCTGGAGTACTGCTTCCAGTTTTGGGGCCCCCAACACAAGAAGGACATGGAACTGTTGGAGAGAGTCCAGAGGAGGTCACAAAATGATCAGAGAGCTGGAGCACCTTCCCTATGGGGACAGGCTGAGACAGTTGGAGTTGTTCAGCCTGGAGAAGAGTAAGCTCCAGGGACACCTTAAAGCAGCCTTTCTGTACCTGAAGGGGCTACAGGAAAGCTGGGGAGGTACTTTTTACAAGGGCTTGTAGTGATAGGATGAAAGGAAGTGGATTGAAGTTAGAAGGGGGAGATTTATCGTGAACATTAGGAAGAAATTATTCACAATGAGGGTGGTGAGACACTGGAGCAGGCTGTCCAGGGAGGTTGTAGATACTCTCTCCCTAGAGGTGCTCAAGGCCAGGTTGGATGGGGCTTTGAGCAAGCTGATCTAGTGGAAGGTGTTCCTGCCTGGGACCTTCCCTGGCTGGAACTAGATGGTCTTTGCGGTTACTTCCAAGCCAAACCATTCTATGATTGTATGAAATGCCATACAGTCACATCCTGACTGCTGCTCATATCCTGATCTCTAGACCTCAAGGCAGATGATATACATCCACGGGGCGGGAGGGGAATTCTGGAATTCCAAAGCAATGAAGTGGTCTGTCCAAGGCCAGGGATGGTGAGAATGAAATCCAAACATCCCTATCCAGTGATGAGGACACTCTCACAGCTTCATCACTAAAACTTTGTTCCTGGTGTCACTCATTCGGTCTTGGGTCACTCCCATTTGAAACAGCATGAACTACAATAAACCGTAAAGGGCCTTCCATGGCAGAAGCTTCAGCCAGGGACCTTGACAAGCTGGAGAGGTGGGCACAAGCCAACCTCATGAGGTTCAACAAGACCAAGTGCAGGGTCCTGCATCTGGGTCAAGGCAATCCCAGGCACAAATCCAGGCTGGGCAGTGACTGGCTGGAAGCAGCCCTGAAGAGAGAAACTTGGGGGTGCTGGGGGACGAGAAGCTCAACAGGAGCTCTCAGTGTGCTCTTGCAGCCTGGAAAGCCAATCAGATCCTGGGCTGCATCAGGAGAAGTGTGGCCAGCAGGGCAAGGGAGGGGATTCTCCCCCTCTACTCAGCTCTGGTGAGACCCCACCTGGAGTACTGCCTCCAGTTCTGGAGCCCCTATTACAAGAGGGATCTGGAGGTGCTGGAAGGTGTCCAGAGAAGGGCCACAAGGATGAGCAGAGCACCTCTCCTATGAGGACAGACTGAAGGAGTTGGGGCTGTTCAGTCTGGAGAAGAGAAGGCTCCGAGGTGACCTTCTTGTGGCCTTCCAGTATCTGAAGGGGGCTACAGGAAGGCTGGGGAGGGACTTCTCACGATCTCAGGTAGTGATAGGACTAGGGGGAATGGAGTGAAGCTGGAGGTGGGGAGATTCAGGCTGGATGTGAGGAGTAAGTTCTTCCCCATGAGAGTGGTGAAGCCCTGGCATGGGTTGTCCAGGGAGGTGGTTGGGGCCCCGTCCCTTGAAGTATTTAAGCCCAGGCTGGATGAGGCTGTGTCCAGCCTGATCTAGTGTGGGGTGTCCCTGCCCATGGCAGGGGAGTTGGACCTAGATGATCCTTGTGGTCCCTTCCAACCCTGACTGATACTGTGATGCTTATGTGGATTGTAACAATCTCGAGTAGCTTCAGATCTCGTGAGCAGCATAAGTTCAATGATCAAATTCATGTTGAAGGGATTCACTAACAGCCCCCATTAACTGCCTGTGAAAGATCTGATATGGTTTAGATGAGCTACAAAGCTGACTGTATTTCTTGCAACATTAATTACCATTTAAACTTTAATGTGCTTACAACTGGTGCTTTCAGAATAAAAGGGACAATTTCCAGTGACTAGCTGTTAGGTTTTTGTGTGGTTTGAAGCCTTTGCACTACAGCATTTTTGAGTTATTGTGGGATTAAATACTGTAATTTCAAATTAGAGCTGGGTGGAACATTTCTGAGGGGTTTTTGTATAATGAAAATTTGCAGCTGGAGAAAAATATTTTTTGCATTCATTTTCCCTAATTTTCTGCTGTGAAAATTGAAAGGAAGTGTTTTGGTCTGACTGAAGTCTGAACACTTGGCTTCACGAATCACAGGAAAGCAGTTTGATACCAAACGGGTCTCCATATTACAAAAGCCTTGGAACTGCCTACATCACTTGGAGCTTAGTTGGGATTTATGGCCTGCTAAGCTCATGGTTTGGACTTTCCTCTGAACTGCCATATCCATGGTGTATTGTGGCCTATGTTTGCTTGGGTCTCATCTGTCCTTTCACGTACACACCAAAGTCCTGTCTAGTCTTGCCTTCTGACTCTGAGTCAGACAGAAGGAACGGGCAAATAATCATTGAACCATACAATGGGACCCAAAAGATCATCTAGTTCCAAGCCCCCTGCCATGGGCAGAGACATCTTCCACTAGACCAGGTTGCTCAAGACCTCATCCAGCCTGGTCTTCAACACTTCCAGGGATGAACTGTCCACAACTTCTCTGGTCAACCTATTCCAATGTCTCACCAACCTCACAGTAAAGTTCCTGTTCTCCAACCTAAATGTACCCTGCTGTAGTTTGAAACCATTACCCCTTGTCCAGGCCCTTATACAAATGTCTAACTACCATTTCCAGACCTACTGCAGTAGGTCCAATGGTGACAATTTTCTGTTTATTTCAAAGCAAATATTTTAATTATTTTTTTATGTTTGATTTGAAGAAAAAAAAAATGCTTTGGTCAGTTTTGAAGTGTTGGAGTATTGTTGGGTTTGCTTTTCCAGAAACACCCTGAATTTGGGATTTTTCTTTTGCCAGCATTTCAAGTCTATAGTCAGATGCATAACAAACCTGAGAGGAAAAATCTTAGAATAGAATAGAATAGAATAGAATAGAATAGAATAGAATAGACCAGACCAGGTTGGAAGAGACCTTCAAGATCATCGCATCCAACCCATCATCCAACACCACCTAATCAGCTAAACCATGGCACCAAGCACCCCATCCAGTCTCTTCCTAAACAATTCCAGGGAGGGTGACTCCACCACCTCCCTGGGCAGCACATTCCAATGGCCAATCTCTCTTTCTGTGAAGAACTTCTTCCTCACCTCCAGCCTAAACCTCCCCTGGCACAGCTTAAGATTGTGTCCTCTTGTTCTGGTTGCCTGGGAGAAGAGACCAGCCCTCACCTGGCTGCAACCTCCCTTCAGGTAGTTGTAGACAGTAATAATACAATACAATAATACAATACAATACAATACACCAGGTTGAAAGAGACCTTCAATATCACTCTCTCTATGAAGAATTTCTTCCTTACATCCAGCCTAAACCTCCCCTGGTGCAGCTTGAGACTGTGTCCTCTTGTTCTGGTGCTGGTTGCCTGGGAGATATTTCATAGGACAAGAGTTGTGATCTACAATGAGTTCCACCTGTAGCTGTTTTACTAGGGTTGGAGTGGGCACAAGGCTTTGGATTCTTGGATTCATTTACAGCACTAGAAGCTATGCAGCAAATCTTGAGGGTCTTAATCAGTACCCCAGGCTCCCTGGTTCAAGATGGACAGGCACTTGCTGGGGAGGGTACAGCAAAAGGCCCCAAAGATGCTGAGGGGACTGGAACATCTCTCTGATAAGGAGAGGCTGAGAACTGGGGCTTTTTAGCCTGGAAAAGAGAAGACTGAGGGGGATCTCATCAATGCTAATCAATACTTAAAGGGTGGGTGTCAGGAAGATGGGACCAGTGTTTTCTCAGTGGTGCCCAGGGTCAGGACAAGGGGTAGTGTAAAAGTTCCATCTAAAGATGGGGAGGAACTGCTTTAATTTAAGTGTGGTGGAGCACTGGAACAGGCTGCCCAGAGAGGTGGTGGAGTCTCCATCTCTGGAGACATCCCAAACCTGCCTGGGTGTGCTCCTGTGTGACCTTCTCTAGGTAACCCTGCCTTGGCAGGGGGATTGGACTTGAAATTTTCCAGAGGTCCCTTCCAACCCCTCCAATTCTTTGATTATGTTCCTTTAATTTCATAACTGGAAGAACTGATTGGATTCTCAGCTGGTGTAAACCATTGCTGACTGGGCTCTCTCACCATTTACACAAATTCTTTGTTCCTCTGTTGCTGACTTCTCATTCACCCTTTATGTACACAGACACTTGAGTGTTGTTATGCAACTGCCCAAGCAGTTTTGTCAGTTTCTGGGGTTTTGTTTTCAAACACTTCTAGAAATGAGTACACACACGGGGCATGTGACTGTCATCTCTCCCTTTCCTTAAAAGGGTTCTTTCACTTTCCATCAGCAGGTTATGAATACAACCTATGGATTTATCACAGAATCATAGAATGGTTTGAGTTGGAAGGGACCTTAAAGATAATTGACTTCCAACCCCTGCCATGGGCAGGGACACCGTCCACTACAGCAGGTTTCTCAACGCTTCATCCAACCTGGTCTTAAACAGTTCTGGGAGGGGGCATCCACAACCTCCCTGGGGAACCTGTTCCAGTGTCTCACCACCCTCACTGTAAATAATTCCTTCCTAATAACCAGTCTAAATCACAGAATCACCAAGGTTGGAAGAGACCTCAAAGATCATCAAGTCCAACCTGTCACCACAGACCTCATGACTAAACCATGGCACCAAGTGTCACGTCCAATCCCCTCTTGAACACCTCCAGGGATGGTGACTCCACCACCTCCCTGGGCAGCACATTCCAATGGCTAACGACTCTCTCTGTGAAGAACTTTCTCCTCATCTCCATCCTAACCTTCCCCTGGCGCAACTTGAGACTGTGTCCTCTTGTTCTGCTGCTGCTTGCCTGGGAGAAGAGACCAACTCCCCTCCTGGCTACAACCTCCCTTCAGGTAGTTGTAGAGAGCAATAAGGTCTCCCCGAGTCTCCTCTTCTCCAGGCTAAATCTATCCTCTCATCAATTCACCACAGATCCTTATAAATAATCAATCATCTCTCATGAGTTCCAGGATGTTTCCCACAGCTGCAACTGCTGCATTCCCCTGCAGTGCGTTTCCTCATGAGACGTTTTATGAAACTAATGAAGAACATCACTGAATGAGTTGCTCAGCTCTGAGTGTGTGTGTCCACACACATCTAGGACTCAGGAGAAGAGACCTTTAGGAAATGTCTGTTGTTGGCAAGCCTTGAAAAGTCCTCCTAAGAGAAGAAATCTTACCCATGTGACTAACAATCAAGTGCAATGTTTGTGTAGTGCGTCACCAGGAGATACACACTCATTTTATGGGAATGTGCTTCCTCTGTCACAGAGACATAGTGACTATCATAGAACTGTTTTGGTTGGAAAAGACCTCTAAGAATAACTCCATGGATGGCAACTCCACCACATCTCTGGGCAGCTTGTTCCAGGGCCTGATCACTCTTGCAGTCACTCTTCTGCTGTCTAATCACAAAGCCTGGAGTGATTTCTTTTTCACTGAAGCTGCTGGGCTCATTTCTCCTTGCTTGTATTTTTAATGTCAAGCTGAGTGCATAAGCAGCAGGAAACACTGCACTAATGAACTGTATCCCAGTTACTGGGATCCAAGCACCCAGCTCTGCAGTTGCCACCTAGGAAGTGCACATTGCTCAAGGAGCATAATGACTGACAGAGTTAAACCGAGGTTGCTCCTGGAGTAGAGTGTCACTGGGGTACAGTGCTGCTCTGGTGTGTACAATTCCAAGCCAGTTTCCAACAAAGCCGAGTCCTACACTGTTGAAATAATGAATTCTTAGAGCATCATTGAGTGGTTTGGTTTGGAAGGGAGCTTAAAGATCATCTAGTTCCAACCCCACTTATAGCCCAACTCTGTAGCTGCAATGGAAAGCATGAATTTACATAGCCAGAAAACTATTACCTTTAAGATCTTTCTTGGGAAATGCAGTGACTAGAACCAGTTAAACTGCTGGTTTTAGCTGGAGAGAGACATTCATAAAGCAATACTTTGAAGGAATGTTATGTGCATTAATGATACTAATTTGTTATTCCCTGATCAATAACACCTAATTATTTCTCTTGGAGGAAGTAGTGATAACTGAGATACAGCTGAAGTTTGGGATGACAAGTTTCTTACTTAATTAGTTCGTTTGGTGTGGAAGTTTCTCATTCTTCATGCGAAGCATGCAAGGTGGCAGCAGCACAAACAAGGAGAAGACAGAGCAGCAGGGAGGTAAAATCACATTTCCTCTCAGTGGCTGTGAACCACTCAGATAGCTGGCTTGCATCATACCTTTCACTGTTTGAATAGACTAATGTCTGTAATAAAATTCAGCTTAGAGCGCGAGTCGTGGTTTGTAGAAGAATGATGACCTTTAGTAACCAATATAGAATCATAGAATTGTTTTGGTTCAAAAAGACCTCTAAGACCATTGAGTCCAGCTGTCAACCAAACACCACCAGGGCCATTGAACCATATCCCCAAATGCCATCTCCACACTTTTCTTAAACACCTCCAGGGATGGTGATTTCACCACCTCCCTGAGCAGCCTGTTCCAATGCCTCAGCACTCCTGAAGGAAAGAAAGTTTTCCTATTCTCTGACCTAAACCTCCCCTGGCACAATTTCAGACCACTTCCTCTTGTCCTATCATCTGATACTTTCTCTCATTCTAGCACCTGATACTGGGGACAGCAGACCTACCCTCACCAAACTCCAACCTCCTTTCGGGTAGTTGAAGAAATCAATGAGGTCTCCCCTCAGCCTCCTCTTCTCCAGACTTAACCACCACAGCTCCCTCAGCTGCTCCTCACCAGACCTGTTCTCCAGACTTCTCACCAGCTTTGTTGCCCTTCTCTGGACACACTCCAGCACTTCTTTTGTCCTTCCTGTAGTGAAGAGACAAAAACTGGACCCATTATGTGAAGTGTGACCACACCAGTGCTGAGTACAGGGATGTGTGGCAGTTTAGAATAGAATAGAATAGAATAGAATAGAATAGAATAGAATAGAATAGAATAGAATAGAATAGAATAGAATAGAATAGAATAGAATAGAATAGAATAGAATAGAATAGGACCAGGTTGGAAGAGACCTTCAAGATCATCACGTCCAACCTATCAACCAATCCAACCCATCTAAACAACTAACCCATGGCACCAAGCACCCCATCAAGTCTCCTCCTGAACATCTCCAGTGATGGTGACTCCATCACCTCCCTGGGCAGCACATTCCAATGGGCAATCACTCAGGGGCACGATCACCTCCATAATAGTAGGGGAGGAGGATGGACCTCATGTGGGGTGGGGGTAACTCAGCATCCTGGCCATTCTTCCTTACATGTCCTAGACTGTGCATTGCTGTGGGGACACAGTGCCTCGTGGTCTCCTTGGCAATCCAGGCTGTCTGTAAATAAAAGGAAAGCAAGAGAGAAAGAATTAAAATGTCTTCTGATTAATGCTTAGTATTTTTACCAGCTCATCTTTCCGAGAACAAGATTTAGGACGTGCTTGCACAATGAGCTGCTTTTCCAGGAGGAAACAGAGAGAGAGAGAGAGGTTAAGTTAGTCCTTAATATGTTCTGTAGTTCTGAGGTATGGGAGCAGCGAGGGGAGATGACATCTGGTGCTGATCTCAAAACACCCACACAATAAGATGAACAGATCATCGCTCCATCCTTAATTCCTCTTTGCTAGGAATCCCAGTTCTTTACTGGAATTGTGTCAGCCTACAAAATAAATCAGTATGCGAGTCAGGTTGCTTCACTTAGGGTCTGGGTTTTTAACGCAGAAAGTGAAGAAGCAAAAATAGTAGTATTTAAAATGTATGTTAAATGCAGTAGGGGAAAAAACAACAACAACAAAAAAACCCCAACCCAGAATCGCAGAATCACCAAGGTTGGAAGGGACCTCAAAGATCATCAAGTCCAACCTGTCACCACAGACCTCATGGCTAAACCACGGCACCAAGTGCCACGTCCAATCCTCTCTTGAACACCTCCAGGGACAGTGACTCCACCACCTCCCTGGGCAGCACAGTCCAATGGTTAACAACTCTCTCAGTGAAGAACTTTCTCCTCACCTCCAGCCTAAACTTCCCCTGGTGCATCCTGAGACTGTCCCCTTGTTCTGGTGCTGGTTGCTTGAGAGAAGAGACCAACCCCCTCCTGGCTACAACCTCCCTTCAGGTAGTTGTAGAGAGCAATGAGGTCTCCCCTGAGCCTCCTCTTCTCCAGGCTAAACAACCCCAGCTCCCTCAACCCCACAAAACAGTGAAAAAAAGCCTAAGCCAACAACCACAAATAACCACCATTTTGAAGTACCACCTGCTATTTTTATTGCAGGGCTAGTGACAGGATGAGGGGGAATGGATTGAAGCTTGAGAGGGACAGACTTAAACTGAATAGTAGAAAGTAATTCTTTACAGTGAAGGTGGTGAGACACTGGAAGGTTGTGGATACCACCTCCCTGGAGGTGTTCAAGGCCAGGTTGCATGAGGCCTTGAGCAACCTGGGCTAGTGGAAGGTGTCCCTGCCCATGGCAGTTGGAACTAGATGATCTTTAAGGTGCCTTCCAACCCAAACCACTCTATGAATCTATGAATGTAGGAATCTTAGTTGGTCCAGACCTGTCTGGACAAGATCCATCATCTATCCTGGCTATCATTTTCTTATTCCTGTTACAAAGCTTAGAATTTTCTCTTTCCTTAACATCTTATCTGTGGGGATTAGAGATTAATTGTTCCTCGAAGCCTTGATCCCTGGGAAGGGTTTTGAAAGGGGCAGGCTTTGCATTGTGTTGCTGAAGAAACCAAGAACAATCACACTTTAATCTTGGAGTGTTTCATAACCAGGGGCTATAAAAAAGGAGATTTAATCTGCCTGATCATGTTGACAAGCTCATGTTTTACAGTGCCTTTGAACAGGTAGGGATGAATGCTGATCTACTCTTCATTGCTTGCTTGAAGCCTTAGTTTGTTTCTGCCAGTTTATGGCAGTTTTAGATGGGGTGTTAGGAGTTCTGGGTGGTCTGGAAATTCAGAGCTTTCTGCTTAGAAATGTCCTTTTTTACCCATTTATTCCCACTCAGCATTTGTCTAGACTCATAGATCCATAGGATGGTTTGGGTTGAAAGAAATCTTAAGGACCATCTAGATCCAACCTCCCTGCCAAGGGCATGACACCTCCCCCTAGACCAGGCTGCTCAAGGTCTCGTCCAGCCTGACCTGGAACACTTCCAGGGAGAGGGAATCAACAGTTTCCATGGACAACCTGTTTAGGCTGGACATGAGGAGGAAGTGAGTTTTTTTGTAGTGAGAGTGGTAAAATACTAGAGCAGGTTGCCCAGAGATGTGGCTGAGGATTCATCCCTGGAGACACTCAAGGTCAAATGTGATGGGGCCTTGAGCAGTCTGATCTAGATGGAGATTCATAGATTCATAGAATACCAGGCTGGAAGGAACCTCAAGGCTCATCTAGTCCAACCTTTCAGGGTAAGAATATAGTTTAAATGAGATGGCTCAGTGCCCTTTCAGTCTGGACCTTGAAACTGTCTAATGCATGGGAATCCACCACTGCCCTTTGGAGTTTATTCCAATGTCTGATAGCTCAAATGGTGAAAATTTTTCACCATTTCAATCTGAATCTCCCCAGTTTTAACTTGTCCTCATTACCTTTTGCTGTTACCATGTGACTCATTGTAAAAAGGGAGTCTCCTCCTCATGGTAGCTGGTGGTTATGAGGTCTCCCCTGAGCCTCCTCTCCCCAAGGCTGAACAAACCCAGTTCTCTCAGCCTTCCTTCATATGACAGGTCTTCCTGTCCTCTGGTCATTCTGTGGCCCTTCTCTGCACCCTTCCCAGCCTGTCCACATCCTTCTTGTATAGTGGGGGCCAAAACTGTGCACAGTACTCAAGGTGTGGCCTGAGCAGTGCTGAGTGGAGTGGGCTAATGACATCTTTGTCCCTGCTTGTCATACCCTTATTAATGCAACTCAGCGACCTGAGTTGCAGGGGGGATGGAAAAGATGACCTTTGAGGGTCCTTTCTGTGAGTCCGTGATCTTTCTAAGGAGAAGCATCCCAGGCACCAACAATGACGAAGTACCTGTGCAGGCACAATGATACCCTCCTGCCTTTGACAAATGGTCCTCCCCTCGCTGTTCAAGCCAGACACTTAGTGCAGGTAGTTTGGGTAGCTGTAGACCACGGTGGCTGTAAGGGAAATTTAGTGCCTCTAATTAGAGAAAATCCTACCTTCCTCTACCAAGCTGTCCTTAGTAATTGAAGAATAATGTATGAAAGCATGATGACCATTAAATATGTGAAGAGGGCTCCATTTGTTTCAGTTTGTCTGTTAAAAAAAGGCTCATTAATAACTTAAAATTCTTTGCTTCAGGCTTTTTGGGTTGTTTTAAACACCTGACTAAAAATCAGACTCCTAATTACGTGTTAATAGTACAGTGGCAAAATGGGAGGGAAGAGAATCATAATTACTTCTTCTCAGTGGAACACAGAGTTTAAAACCTTCGCTGCTCAGAGAAGAAAAGGACGACAGGGACTAAGGAACATAAAGACCAAGTGCTGGGTCCTGCACTTCTGTCACAACCCCATGCAATGCCAGAAGCTTGGGGCAGAGTGGCTGGAAACTGCACAGCAGAAAAGGACCTGGGGGTACTGTTTGACAGCCAGCTGAACGTGAGCCAACAGCATGCTCAGGTGGCCAAGGATCAGCATCCTGGCCTCCATCAGCAGTAGTGTGGCTAGCAGGAGCAGGGAAGCGATCGTGACCCTGTACTGGGCACTGGTGAGGCCACACCTTGAATCTTGGGTTCAGTTTTGGTCCCCTTGCTGCAAGAAGGACATTGAGGTGTTGGAGCATGTCCAGAGAGGGGCATTGAAGCTGGTGAAAGGTCTGGAAAACAGGTCTGGTGAGGAGCAGCTGAAGGAACTGGAGTTGTTTAGTCTGGAGAAGAGGAGGCTGAGAGGAGACCTCTTTGTTCACCAAAAGTCCCTGAAAGGAGGCTGGAAGGAGATGGGGGGTCGGTCTCTTCTCCCTAGTAACAGGTGATGGGATGAGAGGAAATGGCCTGAAATTGTGCCAGGGGAGGGTTAGGTTGAATATTAAAGAAAGTTTCTTTCCTGGTGGAGTGGTCAGGCATTGGAAGAGGCTGCCCAGGGAGGTGGTAGAGTCAGAAAACAACTGGACTTGATCCAAAGACTTAGTGAATACAGAGAACAACAACTCAAAGTATCTGTAAATAGTCTAAGAGATTAATCATAATGTTTTCTTTTAAGGGTTTTCCTGTTTAAAGTAAATAAGATGGAAAAAAATATTTTCCTGAGGGAAACAAAGTCATCTTATCTCCATGTTGAACTCAGCCAAGTAATTGCAGATCTTGCATTTTAATAGCTTGAATGAAGCAGGAAGTTTATTTCTGATCATGCCTAGGGAGAAAACCTATGGGGAGAGTTAATCATTACCAAAGGCAGCTTATTCTTTTGCTTCAGTTTTCTTCCTGTTTCAGCTGCCCAGGCTGTGAGCTGAGAGATTCCTGCACACTTCCATAACAAACAAAAAGCTCAGCACAAAGAAGCCATGCTGAAATGCAGGGAGATAGGTAGAAATAGCTCTTTAGGGAAAACAAACAAACAAAGAAACAACCAACCAACCCCCACCCCCAACCAAACCAAACCAAACCACCACAACCAAAAAAAAAACAAATCAACAACCAAAACCCAACAAAGCCCAAACTAAACCTCAAATAATCCAAACCAAACCACCACAACCAAAAAACCCAAAACCAACAACCAAAAAACAACAAAGCCTGAAATAAACCTCAAATAAACCAAACCACCACAACCAAAAAAAACGCCAAACCAACAACCAAAAAACAACAGAGCCCAAACCAAACTAAACCTCAAATAAACCAAAACAAACCAAAACACCACAACCAAAAAGCCCCAAACCAACAACCAAAAAACAACAGAGCCCAAACCAAACTAAACCTCAAATAAACCAAAACAAACCAAAACACCACAACCAAAAAACACCAAACCAACAACCAAAAAACAACAGAGCCCAAACCAAACTAAACCTCAAATAAACCAACCCAACCCAAAACACCACAACCAAAATACCCCAAACCAACAACCAAAAAACAACAGAGCCCAAACCAAACTAAACCTCAAATAAACCAAAACAAACCAAAATACCACAACCAAAAAACACCAAACCAACAACCAAAAAACAACAGAGCCCAAACCAAACTAAACCTCAAATAAACCAACCCAACCCAAAACACCACAACCAAAATACCCCAAAACAACAACCAAAAAACAACAGAGCCCAAACCAAACTAAACCTCAAATAAACCAAAACAAACCAAAATACCACAACCAAAACACCCCAAACCAACAACCAAAAAACAACAGAGCCCAAACCAAACTAAACCTCAAATAAACCAACCCAACCCAAAACACCACAACCAAAAAACCCCAAACCAACAACCAAAAAACAACAGAGCCCAAACCAAACTAAACCTCAAATAAACCAAAACAAACCAAAATACCACAACCAAAACACCCCAAACCAACAACCAAAAAACAACAGAGCCCAAACCAAACTAAACCTCAAATAAACCAAAACAAACCAAAATACCACAACCAAAACACCCCAAACCAACAACCAAAAAACAACAGATCCCAAACCAAACTAAACCTCAAATAAACCAACCCAACCCAAAACACCACAACCAAAAAACCCCAAACCAACAACCAAAAAACAACAGAGCCCAAACCAAACTAAACCTCAAATAAACCAAAACAAACCAAAATACCACAACCAAAACACCCCAAACCAACAACCAAAAAACAACAGAGCCCAAACCAAACTAAACCTCAAATAAACCAAAACAAACCACCACAACCAAAAAAACCCCAAACCAACAACCAAAAAACAACAGAGCCCAAACCAAACTAAACCTCAAATAAACCAAAACAAACCAAAACACCACAACCAAAAAGCCCCAAACCAACAACCACAAAACAACAGAGCCCAAACCAAACTAAACCTCAAATAAACCAAAACAAACCAAAATACCACAACCAAAACACCCCAAACCAACAACCACAAAACAACAGAGCCCAAACCAAACTAAACCTCAAATAAACCAATCCAACCCAAAACACCACAACCAAAAAGCCCCAAACCAACAACCAAAAAACAACAGAGCCCAAACCAAACTAAACCTCAAATAAACCAAAACAAACCAAAACACCACAACCAAAAAGCCCCAAACCAACAACCACAAAACAACAGAGCCCAAACCAAACTAAACCTCAAATAAACCAAAACAAACCAAAATACCACAACCAAAACACCCCAAACCAACAACCACAAAACAACAGAGCCCAAACCAAACTAAACCTCAAATAAACCAATCCAACCCAAAACACCACAACCAAAAAGCCCCAAACCAACAACCAAAAAACAACAGAGCCCAAACCAAACTAAACCTCAAATAAACCAAAACAAACCAAAATACCACAACCAAAACACCCCAAACCAACAACCACAAAACAACAGAGCCCAAACCAAACTAAACCTCAAATAAACCAATCCAACCCAAAACACCACAACCAAAAAGCCCCAAACCAACAACCAAAAAACAACAGAGCCCAAACCAAACTAAACCTCAAATAAACCAAAACAAACCAAAACACCACAACCAAAAAGCCCCAAACCAACAACCACAAAACAACAGAGCCCAAACCAAACTAAACCTCAAATAAACCAAAACAAACCAAAATACCACAACCAAAACACCCCAAACCAACAACCACAAAACAACAGAGCCCAAACCAAACTAAACCTCAAATAAACCAATCCAACCCAAAACACCACAACCAAAAAGCCCCAAACCAACAACCAAAAAACAACAGAGCCCAAACCAAACTAAACCTCAAATAAACCAAAACAAACCAAAATACCACAACCAAAACACCCCAAACCAACAACCAAAAAACAACAGAGCCCAAACCAAACTAAACCTCAAATAAACCAACCCAACCCAAAACACCACAACCAAAAAACCCCAAACCAACAACCAAAAAACAACAGAGCCCAAACCAAACTAAACCTCAAATAAGCCAAAACAAACCAAAATACCACAACCAAAACACCCCAAACCAACAACCAAAAAACAACAGAGCCCAAACCAAACTAAACCTCAAATAAACCAAACCAAACCCCCAACCTCTCCAGGTGAAGGTATCCTTCCAGCACAGAGAAAGAGCAGCCTAATCTTATACATCCATTTGCCTGCTCTGCTAAAAAGGTGAGGTGCACACTGGATGCTTAGCTGCATTGCCATGAAGGCTGCTGAAGTAAGTTTGAATCAAAAGGATAAGATCTTTTTTTTTTCATAGAGTCATAGAATTGTTTCAGTTGGAAACACCTCTAAGATCACCAAGTCCAACCATCAACATAACGTCACCGTGGCCACTAAACCACATCCCCAAGTGCCATGTCCACACATTTCCTTCACACCTCCTGCCTCACTGGGCTGCCTGTTCCAATGCCACACCCAGAGTTCAGAGGGACTTTGGTGTGGCTGAGAATTTCCTACTGCTTCAGACATTTCACCTTTCACTTTCACTGCTCTGCTTTATTCTGCCTGACCACAGTCTGTGTCTCCGGGTGTTTGGAGGGAGAGAGCTTTTCAAATAGGACACCAAAATCCCTGTGCATCGTTGAAGAGGAACCTGATGAAGTAGTGTGTCAGATGTGGTTACAGCCTGACATCCTGTTGCTGGTATCACTTTCCTTCTGTAATAACCTCTGTGGACTGGATCTCTGAGAGACTCTGGGGAAATACTTTTTTGCCCATCATTTAAAGCAAGAGATTCTATTTCTGGTATCAAGGCATTGCCATAGCAATACAGAGGACAAGAAAAAATCCTTTTTGGAGGGGGATGTATATCTGGAGAGAGAGAATGAGAAATAGATAGATGCTGAGGCATGTAGCCAGGCATAAAAGAGAGTGTAATGGCTTGTGAGGAAGAGATTGAAATAATAATTAAGCAATGACCACAACAATAACAATAATAATAACAACAACAATTTAAAGATAAATCAAAACCAGATTCACTTGAAAATGTTCACTGCAGATCTGCCTTCTGCTGAAAATAATAGAAGAGAATTGTCATATGCATTGGGTTGGAAGAGACCCTCAAAGGTCATCTTGTCCAAGCCCCCTGCAGACACCTCCAACGTAGACCAGGCTGCCCAGGGCCCCATCGAGTCTGACTGTGAATGTCTCCACCTATGGGGCCTCAACCACTCTCTGGGCAACCTGTTCTGCTGTCTCACCACTCTCACTGGGGAGAGCCTCCTCCCAATGTCCAGTCTACCCTGCTCCAGTTTCAAACCATTGCTGCTACTGTCAGGCAGTGCTGCATTCAGGAGAAAGAGAAGGGCAACAAAGTTGGTGAAGGGATTGGAGCACAGCCCTGTGAGGAGAGGCTGAGGGAGCTGGGGTTGCTTAGCCTGGAGAAGAGGGGAGACCTCTGATAGGAATCTTCTCTTCTCTTCCTTGTGTAAGGCTCATTTAGGTAGTCTTCCTACCATTCTGCTTAAAATGCTGGGCAGAAGCAAGAGGGATTCTTCAGAGCTGAGCTGAACAAGTTTGCCAATTCCCTCAGGTTTTTGGTGTGGTTTTTTTTTTTTTTTTTTTGGGGGGGGAGGGGAATTGAAATCTCAGATCCTAAAAAGAAAAAATGGAGGTATCATCTCTCTTTACTCTGAGGAAGCTGAACCTTATATATTTTTTCCAGCATTTTCACATTCTGGGGTGCATTAAGCAACATGAGGCCAGCAGGTTAGAGGAGGTTCTCCTCCCTCTCTGCTCTGCCCTAGTGAGACCACATATGGAGTATTGTGTCCATTTCTGGGCTCCCTGGTTAAAGAGGGACAGGGATATGCTAGAGAGTGTCCAGTGTGAGGATGATGCAGGGACTGGAACATCTGCCTGATGAGGAAGGGGCGAGAAACTTGGGACTGCATAGCCTGGGGTAGAGAAGGCTGAAAGGGGAAAGGCTGAAAGGGGATCTGTTCAGTGTTTACCAACACCTTAAGAGTGGGTGTCAAGAAGAAGGGGCCAGTTTCTTTTCATCAGTGCCCAGCAATAGGACAAGGGGCAATGGATACAAACTGGAACACAGGAAGTTTCACATCAGCACGAGGAAAAACTTCTTTGCTGTGAGGATGCAGGAACCCTGGAGCAGGCTGCCCAGAGAGGTTGTGGAGTCTTTCTCTTAAGATTTTCCAGATCTTTCTGGATGTGTTCCTGTGTGGCCTGCCTTAGGTGGCCCTGCTCTGGACTGGATGATCTCCAGAGGCCCCTTCCAACCCTTGTTGTTCTGTGATTTACCTGTGTATAGACTACCACACCACCCCAAAATCGTTAGAAGATACGGATGTATTCTGTTGGGGCTCTGTCAGCTAGCTTAGGGGGTGGAAAAACAAGAATGGAATGCAAGCATATGGATTTACGGCCCTTTGTTTCCTGGGTTTTCCCTGAATTCAACATGCAGCTGTGGGTTTATATGTGCATACTAGGAGATAAGTAGGTGTATGATGTAGATTTGGGGATTTTTTTTAAATCTCCTTTTTTTTCTGCCCAGCTCCAAGCATGAGAAGAGGAACAGTGCTACTACTAGAGTCTGCATGTCAATCTCAGTTCCACAGCTTGGAGCATGTATCTGTACTACAACTGACCTCTAGTTTTCAGGAAGGTCTGACCTGGATTGAGAAACTACACCTGGAAACACCCACATTTGAAAGCTTGAAAGTCCAAACTCTCTTTGCTCATGATTTCGTTCCACAAGAGGTTTGTGGACTTAAAGGGATTGAAACTTGAGGAGGGTAGATTTAGACTGGATATCAGAAAGAAATGCTTGACATTGAGGGTGATGAGACACTGGAATAGGTTGCCCTTGGAGGTTGTGGATGCCCTCTACCCTCCTTGAAGGTGTTCAAGCCCAGGCTGGATGAAGCCTTGAGCAATCTGGTACAGGGAACGTATGCCAACCCGTGTCAAGGGAGTTGGAACTAGGTGATCTTTAAGGTCCTTTCCAACCCAAACCATTCTGTAGAGCTGTTTAGCTTGGAGAAGACTATAAGGAGAGCTTAATAATGATTATAAATATCTGGAGGGTGGGTGTCAGAAAAGAAGGGGCCAGACTCTTTTA
The DNA here is from genome assembly GCA_033816785.1 of Picus viridis. Taxonomy (NCBI): domain Eukaryota; kingdom Metazoa; phylum Chordata; class Aves; order Piciformes; family Picidae; genus Picus; species Picus viridis. The sequence continues at coordinate 3,974,702 of CM066569.1, read as the reverse complement.
ACTGGTGATAGGAAAAGGGGCAATGAAAAAAACCTGGAACACATGAGTATGACCACCCCCAAACTCCTGAGAGATTGTCCAGTACCATCTTTTGTGTCCCATCATGGCTGCCCTAAGCAGTGATGGTCACCTAGATTTTTATACTATGCACTGGCGTAATTAAAGCCCTAAAGCTGCATTTTGAAGTTGGTTTTAAAGTTGTTTTGAAGCCATCTTGTCTTGCTTTACCTCCTCTAAACACACAGTATCTGCAGACAATTAACTTGCTATAAGAAGACAGTTGTTAAGGAAGAGCTAGAAGGCACATTCCTCCCTCAGGCTAGATTTGACATGGGGGCTGCTGAAGTCACATCAGGCCATCATGTAATTTATTTTTAATGTACTGAATATGTTGCCTCAGGGTCACGTTATTGCTAGGAAATCTGAGGTGATTTATGTCATGCCTGTGCAATTTCCACACACAGATTTGCTGCAGACACATGGTGATGGTATGGTCATTGATAAGGAGGAGGCAGTCCCCTTGCAGGGCAGAGTATCTGTCAGTTTTCCTGTGCTGAGTGATGAATGACCTAATTCAGTGGCCTGATATTGTTCCAGAGGAGGTCTAGGTTGGGTATTAGGCAAAAATTCTTTCCAGAGAGAATGGTCAGGCATTGGAACTGACTGCCCAGGGAGGTGGTGGAGTCACTGCCCCTGGAGGTGTCTGAGAAACTTCATAGTATCAGAGTATCAGTCAGGGTTGGAAGAGACCACAAGCATCACCTAGTTCCAAGCCCCCTGCCATGGGCAGGGACACCTCACACTAGATCAGGCTGGACACAGCCTCATCCAGCCTGGGCTTAAACACCTCCAGGGATGGGACCTCAACCACCTCTCTGGACAACCCATTCCAGGGCTTCACCACTCTCATGGGGAAGAACTTCCTGCTCACCTCCAGCCTGAATCTCCCCACCTCCAGCTTCATTCCATTCCCCCTAGTCCTATCACTATCTGATGTCCTGAGAAGTCCCTCCCCAGCCTTCCTGTAGGCCCCTTTCAGATACTGGAAGGCCACAAGTAGGTCACCTGGGAGCCTTCTCTTCTCCAGACTGAATAGCCCCAACTCCTTCAGTCTGCCCTCATAGGAGAGGTGCTCCAGCCCTCTGCTCATCCTCGTGGCCCTTCTCTTGTGGACATAGCACTTTGGGACATGCTTCAATGGCCATGGCGGTGTTAGGTTGAAGGTTGGACTCGATGATCTTAATGATCTTTTCCAGCAGAAGCAATTCTGTGATTCAATGACTGCGAGAGCTTCACTTACCAGCATGCTTCAAGGAACCCATTTGCTTTTGCTATCACAGATGTTGGTGTGCCAACGCCAGAGCTCTAGAGGAGGAAAGCAATTATGTTGGCATTGTTTTTCACTCTGCTTCAATGCAATGTCTTGGATTTGGAGTATGATCTGGTAATGCAGAAATGTATGAATAATAAAAATGTAGTGTAGCTGTTAGATTCCTTTTAAAAAATGATTTAAAGAAACCTGTTCCTTTACTTGTAACTTGAATCTTGAGGAGGGTAGATTTAGACTGCTTATTAGGAAGAAATTCTTTATAGTGAGAATAATGACACATTGGGACGGGTTGCCCCAGGAAGGTTGTGGATGATCTGTCCCTGGAGGTGCTCAAGACCAGGCTGGATGAGGCCTTGAGCAACCTGGTCTAGTGGAAGATATAGAATGGAATGGAATGGAATGGAATGGAATGGAATGGAATGGAATGGAATGGAATGGAATGGAATAGAATAGAATAGAATAGAATAGAATAGAATAGAATAGAATAGAATAGAATAGAATAGAATAGTCCAGGTTGAGAAGAGACCTTCAAGATCCTTGTGTCCAGCCTATCAACCAATCCAACCCACCTAAACAACTAGACCATGGCACCAAGCACCCCATCAAGTCTCCTCCTGAACACCTCCAATGATGGTGACTCCACCACCTCCCTGGGCAGCACATTCCAATGGGCAATCACTCTCTCTGTGTAGAACTTCTTCCTAACCTCCAGCCTAAACCTGCCCTGGCACAGCCTGAGACTGTGTCCTCTTGTTCTGGTGCTGGCTGCCTGGGAAAAGAGACCAACCTCTGACTGTCTACAACCTCCCTTCAGGTAGTTGTAGAGAGCAATAAGGCCACCCCTGAGTCTCCTCTTCTCCAGGCTAAGCAACCCCAGCTCTCTCAGCCTCTCCTGTCCATGGCAGGGTGCTGGAACTAGATGATGTTTAAGGTCTTTTCCAACTCAAAACATCCTGTGAATTTATGAACTTTCGAAGTTCATGGTCTTGAGTAAAGTGCATTGTCCTGAGTATCTGGCTAGCTGCTAGTTTATCTGATTAGTGCCATGAGCCAGGGGACATAAGAGCACTGGACCAGCATTCACAGTATCACAGTATCACCAAGGCTGGAAGAGACTTCAAAGATCATCGAGTCCAACCTGTCACCACAGGCCTCAGGACTAGACCATGGCACCAAGTGCCACGTCCAATCCCCTCTTGAACACCTCCAGGGATGGTGACTCCACCACCTCTCACTCTTACTCTCTCACATTATACCAGCATTTGTAAGATCAAAGTCAGACTTACAATCTGAAGTTTCTTTTCTCAGAATAAGCCCTGCAATTAAAATCCTGTGCAAAAGGAAGGTGTTTGTGTGAATAGAAACCCAGAGACCAGTGTGGAACGTGAAGAGACCGAGAGCCCAGTGTCACTTTCAGCAAGCGTTAGCCTGTGCTGAGGTGTGAGCATTCATGACGCCGGTAACTATTTTCTGCTTCATTGTGTTTTTGAAGTGGTAGTGGAAAAAAGTGGTGCCTTCAGTCATCCTACTGCTTATCACCATCAGATCAAAGGGCATGTAATTAGATTTGTGTTTTCACAGGGGAGATTGATGCTGACACACAGCTGTCCTTTCCTCCTCTTGAGCACATCGAGAGTGAGTGTTTCGCAGAATGCTTTGCAGATTGCAGGCTTGGCCCCCGCGAGGAGTCTGAAAGAGACCTTCTATTGTCTCAAGTGTTTTGGTGTTTGCTCTAAAGGCATCATCAACCTTGGTTGTTTATTTTTAATTCTGCAGGAAAGCAGGGGGGGTGAGGAGGGGGAAACTCACCCATGCATCTGTTTGCAATTTGAGCTTTAAAAGCCCAGAAATAAACAAGCCCCACAGTCCATCCCAAAGCCATGTGGCACTCTTGAAGAAGAGAACATGTGCACTTCAAACTCACTTTCATAGAAGCATAGAATGGTAGGGGTTGGAAGGGAACTCTGGAGATCATAAAGTCCAACCACCTTTCCAACCTTCCAAAATTTATCCGAAAGAAATGGTACAGTTTGTGGAATTTATTGGCTGAAAAAAAACCACCCCTGTGGTGATGTTTGCCACTCAATAATGGTAACACATGTATGAATGCAAACATTTGGTCATTACAAGGCTAGGGCATTCTTTACAGTAAGTTCTTCACAGTGAGGGCAGTGTGACACTGGAACACATTGTCCAGGGAGGTCATGCTTGCTTCTCCCTGGAGGTGTTCAAGGCCAAGTTGGATGAGGCCTCGAGCAAGCTGAGCTAGTGGAAGGTGTTCCTGTCCATGTCAGGGGGGTTGGAACTAGATGATCTTCAAGGTGCATTTCAACCCAAACCATTCTATGAATCTATGAATTACTACTTAAAATCTTCTTTGTACTCCACATTTTTCATTCATCTCTTGTTCTGGTCCTTCAGAGTTGGATATGAGAAACCACTCACTGAAACACTTCTGTACTGGTAAGAAAGGTTAAAGAAGGTTATCTCAGAGGCAGGGTGTGCACTCAGGTTTTTTGCACATCAGGCAAAATTAGCTTCAGGAATGACAGATGTTTTGCAGGGTAACCCGATGAGCCTCAGTCTATATATGGCATCAGTTAAGGTATTTATTGAAATATTGATAGCTAAGGAGGAATGGTAGAGGAGGCTTCAGGACAGGCTAGATGCTCTGGTACCTATGACCCTAAAACTATTGCTAATCTACAGGAGTGCTAATATGATTTATATAGTGATAGAACACCAGGAACCTGTAATGGGAGGAGAGTGTGACTCTGTCTATGGCCCCCTTTGAATTTCCAGGGCTTCACTTTTATTTTCTCTGGTGCGTAGAGATTTTTAGACAACCATAAAGACATCCAGTACTAAGGGCTGAGGAGGCAGCTGTAACACAGGAATAGAAACTCATTTGCATGTATTTGTGTAGATGCATATACATAAAATAAACACAGCAATACACACTGTACTCATTGTTAGACAGATATTATCTGTTTAGACTCCTACAATGTCCATTCATAGGCCTTCCTTCCTTCCTTCCTTCCTTCCTTCCTTCCTTCCTTCCTTCCTTCCTTCCTTCCTTCCTTCCTTCCTTCCTTCCTTCCTTCCTTCCTTCCTTCCTTCCTCCCTTCCTCCCTTCCTCCCTTCCTCCCTTCCTCCCTTCCTTCCTTCCCTTCCTCTCCTTTCTTTTCCAGAGGAAATTCCCCATGGGGAGTCAATAGGCTGTCTTTACAAAGCCTTGAATGTTGTTGATTTTGGGGGAGCTCTCTCATGAGCCTCACTGATAACTGCTCTTCACTACGTTTCCTGAGCCCTGTATCAGTCTGGCCTTTCTTAATTTCCTCAGGCAGGCTCGTGCCTTTTCTTGCTTGCTTCAATCTTTGTCTCCCCATCTAAGGATAGTTTCTTCCCTCTCTAGCAGTTTTGCTACGCACAGGGCCGGGTGATTACTCAGAACTTCCTGGAAAGCCTCTTGTTTGGTTTAGACAAAAGTATTTGGAAAGTTCCTCAGCTCTTCTAGCAGCAGCCTGATCCTTCAGTTGCACTCACTGCATTTTTTGGAGGACAAACTAAACCAATGTTCAGTCCAGCCCTAAACCCAGGTGATGTCAACACTGTCCATGCATTTAAAATGCTGAGGCTATCTTTAAGATCTTCTGCACACAGAATCACAGAATGCCAGGTTGGAAGGGACCCCAAGGATCATCTGGTCCCACCTGTCTAGGTAATACTAGAACTGAAATGAGGTGATCCAGCACCCTGACAAGCCAAGTCTTCAAACTGCCTGCTGTAGGAGAACCCACTGGTTCCCTGGGGAGGTGATTCCAGTGTCTAACTCTTCTCATGGGGAAACATTTTCTTCTGGAGTCCAGTTGGGATTTTCCCCGGAGTTCCTCCTACCCATTAGCCTTTGTCTTTTCTATGTGACTCCCTCAGTTAATAGAAAATGTCTCCTGCCTTACTGTGATAGCAAATTGCCAGTCAGGCTTTTTGATGTTCCCCACCAAGCCTGCCCCCTTCAGACTAGCACATTCCAGCTTCAGGTGCAAATTTGAGGTGCTTGCAGCTGACCTGTCTCTTCCACACACAGGCTTTCGGTATTACTCACTTTGTGAGGCTTCACCCTGCTTCACCCACTTTCTTCAAGACATTGAAGAAGATAAATGGAAGAGACAAAGCCCCAGAGTCAAGCAGCTTACCCACACAGCCTCTGGTGACTCAGTGGTGCCTGGTGATAGGATGAGGGACAACGGACACAAACTGGAACCCAGGAAGTTCCACCTCAACATGAGGAGAATCTTTGCTGCGAGGGTGCTGGAGCTCTGTGACAGGCTGCCCAGAGAGGTTGTGGAGTCTCCTTTTCTCAAGGCTTTTGAAACCCACCTGGACGTATTCCATTCTAGCCTGTCCTAGGTGATCCTGCTTTGGCAGGGGGTGGACTCAATGATCTCCAGAGGTCAGTTCCAACCCCTACCCTTCTGTGATTCTGTGATATCTGGGTGCTGTGGGACCAGAAACATGCTGACATGGATGAGGGAGTGGTGAGAGATTGTTTTGTGTGTAGCCTGTGTGTAAAGTTTTAATTCTCCTAACAGCTGTCACGCACTGGTATTGGCAGCTCCTTCCTGCTTCTACACTTCAGAGTCCTCCACACCTACACAGTGAAAGATCTGTGGGAGGGAGGCTTCCAAGCTGTTGGATTCATCTGCTGCCTTGGAAGTGACAACTCTGTGTGAGCAAGGCCAGCCACTGCCGACGTGAAAGTTCGCCTGAGGTGGTTAAATTAGAAACGGGTGCCTGAGAGCACTTGTAAGACTGTCTTTAATCAATGTCAGTTCTTAGCTTCAGCCACCATCCATTGCACGACAACTTAATAATTGATTATGAGGGCTCCACTGAAGGGGCTGTGCTGATTTGATTTCCATGAGCAAGTCAGATATTGCTGTGGTCGGCGAAATGATTTCGCAATCAGCTTAAGTTTGTAGCCTGCGTCTGCATTTCCTCTCCAGAAACAAGGCTGGAGAAGTGGTGAATCGTATGGGGTTCAACAGGGCCAAGTGCAAGGTCCTGCAGCTGGGTTGGGGCCAATTCTCAATATCAGTCCAGGCTGGGGGATCATGAGATAGAGAGCAGAAAAGGACTTGGGGGTGTTGGTGGCTGAGAAGCTGGATGTGAGCCAGCAGTGAGCACTTTCAGCCCAGAAGGCCAGTGCTATCCTGGACTGCATCAAAAGAAGCGTGGCATAACAGTTTAGGAGAGGTGATTCTGCCCCTCTACTCTGCTGAGACCTCATCTGGAGTACTGTGTCCAACTATGGGACCCCCAACACAAGAGAAACATAGACCTGTTGGAGTGGGGCTAGAAGGGCCACCAATATGATCAGAGGGATTGGGCACCTCTGCCAGGAAGACAGGATGAAAGAACTGGGATCGTTGACCCTGGAGAAGAGAAAGCTCTGAGAAGACCTTTTAGCAGCCTCCCAGTACCCAAAGGGCACCTACAAGAAAGCTGGTAAGAAACAGTTTAGAAGGGCTTGTAGAGATAGGATGAGGGACAATGGTTTTAAACTGGAGCAGGGTAGATTTTGTTTGGGCATTAAGAGGAAGCTCTTCACAATGAAGGTAGTGAAATACTGGAACAGGTTGCCCAGAAATGTGGTGGAGGCCCCATCCCTGGTGATTAGACTAGATTAGACTAGACTAGACTAGACTAGACTAGAATAGAATTAACCAGGTTGGGAAAGACCTTTGAGATCATCAAGTCCAACCCATCACCCAACACATTCAGAATTAAACTCAATGGGGCCTGGAGTAACCTGTTCTTGTTAAAGATGCCCCAGCTCACTGCAGGGGTTGGACAAGATGGCCTTTGAAGGTCTTTTCAAACCCAATAGTATCTGTGATTCTATGACTTGGAGGTGAGAGGGATTCTGAGCTGTTGCCTTTCTGACAGCTCTGAGCCTCACCCTAGGCTTACGAATCTGATGGACCACGGTGAGCTTCAAAAGGCACATTCATGAGAGCCAAATAAAATAAACCCACAAAAGCCCCAACCCCCCTGAAGTACCTTTCTCTGCTGCAGGTGCTATTACTCTTCATCCAGGTGACTGTCTAATAACATTGGGTAGAACCTAATGCAAACACTTTGGGGCTGAGTTGATGTCCGAATTATGGTGATTTAGCATGGCTCCTCTTTGGCAGTTGCTCGCATGTATATCACTGATTTATTTGGGGCTTTTTCTCCACAGGAAGGATAGTGCTGACAGAAGACAAAGCAAGACCTCCTGGTATGCCAAGAAGGCCAGCCTGCTTTGTGAACAGGTGGGACTCGACAGAATGTAAGTGCCATTTGTCATTCCTCTCGTTTTATTGTATCAGGAAAATGGGAAACTTGGTTTTGCAAGCGGTTGTTGCTAATTTTGGGTCCTTATCTTTTCCATTTGCAGGAAGAGCTTGGAAATTTGTTCCAGAGTGTCAGGAAATAGTGAGTCGGATTGAAACTGTAGTTTACTGCCTCTGACAAAGTATTAGTCAAGGCTGAAATGATGAGAGCCGCTGCCTCTAAGTGTGCTCAAAGGTCATCAAAACTGGGTCATAAGCGGTGCGCATGTGGAACTTCCCTGGCTCACAGCTCACGAAGGCAAATTCAGGCTCCACTTGGCAGGTGTCATTAATATTGAACCTGCAGGTTGTGGATGAGAAGTGCCATTTAAATAAACCGATCCTGAATGGTTATTTCAGCAAATAACGTTTGTACATCGCCTCTGTTTTGAGGCAGCGCTGCTGCCAAATTGCAGCAATTTGTAACTGCTTCAGACCTGGATCCAAGCCCTGCACATACGTTCAGGGGAATTTTAGCCAGCTAGCAAGAGAAACAAAAAAGGAATAAAAATGCCTCTTTCAACCTTTTAGTGCAAAAATTACAGCAGTCTTTTTGTTGGACAGGTTCTAAATCTTCCTACTGTAACTTCAGCATTATAACTTGCTGTCATTTTTATGCATGGGAGGGCGTGACATCTTTCTCTAGTTCAGCTTTTCAGCTTTGGTGCCTCTGAAATCGAGAGTTTATTGTTAGTATTTTGGATCTTTAATCAGAAACTGGCCAGACAGTAGAGTTTAAAGCATGACAGTAATGCGGCAGTGACAGGAAAATGATGCTCAGAGCAGGCAAGGAAATTCCATAGTAAGAAACAGATTACATCCTCAAGGAAAAAATGCAGTGGCTGTGGATGCTTATGGTTTGCTGTGCTGCTTCTGCTCCTTATCTTCCTGATGTCTAAGAGCCCAGGAGTCAGTTGTGTACAGGCACTCACTGGCTTTGTCTGCTTGTGTTATGGTTGCCACTACTGCCTCCATTTCTGAGAAGGGTGTGCACATGTGTGCAAAAGTGGGGGTGAGGAAGAGGTTGCCAAGTCTTGCATTTAGTAGGACAGGAGAAAGCCTGCCAGCTCATTTCACATGGGCCAGTTCATAGAATCATAGAATGCCAGGGGTCAGAAGAGACCTCTTGAGATCATCTAGTCTAATTTCACTGTCAAAGCAGGATCACCTAGAGGCAGGTCACACAGGAACTCATTCATATGGGTCTTGACAGCCTCCAGAGAAGGACACTTCACAACCTCTCTGGGCAGCCTGGTCCAGTGCTCTGTCACCCCCACAGCAAAGAATGTTCTCCTCATGTTGAGGTGGAACAGTCAGAATATTCCAAGGATACAACTTCATGTCTACTAATATGGTTTGGGTTCAAACCAGCAGACCAGAGATGCAGAGGCTTGCTTCCCTTCACCAATTCCCCTAAATCATTCAACTCTCTTTCCTAGACTTGATTACTGGGGTAGTGGTTGGCCTCCTCTCTCTACTACTGGGTCACAGGATGAGAGGAAACAGACTGAAATTGTACCAGGAGAGGTTTAGGTTGGATATTAGGATTTTTTTTTCCGTGCCAGAGTGGTCAGACATTGGAACAGGCTGCTGAGGGAGGTGGTGGAGTCACCACCCCTGGAGGTGTGCAGGAAATGTGTGGCCATGGCACTTTGGGACAGGGTTGAATGGCCACAGTGGTCTTAGGTTTACAGTTGGACTCTTAGAGGTCTTTTCCAACCAAAACTGTTCTTTGATTCCGTGTTTGTGGTAAAATTGAGTCTGCATGAAGCTTGCACCACCGATTTATGAACTCAGCAATTAGTTATGCCAACTGCCTGCTGGCAACACTTTCTACCTGGGCAGCTCTGCTATGCTGGGTTCCTTGGTGTTTTCCTTCCTGCACGCAGCCTCCGCTCCACCACTGCCCTCCACCCTGCCCATTTAATTCTCAGTAAGTAATCCTGCTGGTAAGTGCCCACTCAGTTCTTTAAATCGTGCCTGTGAATAGATAAGGATGCCTTGTTTGTTCAATCAATCTGCTGGCCATCCAGCCATTTAGTTACCTAACAGGTGCTGGAATTACCCTTTTCCTTGGCTTGGATGTACATGCAGTGTTTGAATTATTGCTGTTTGTTTGTGGGGTTTGCTTGGGTTGGTTTGTTTGTTGGGTTTTGGTGGGGTTTTTTGGGGGGGGAGGAGGAGGAGGGGAGAGATTTTGTTTGTTTGCTTGCTTTTTTAATTAATTATTTAGCATATTGCTTTCCTTTGGCACAACTTCTTTCCACACATAGCCTGTGAGTATTTCTGCAAGCAGCAGAAGCTCAGTGTTTCCATGAGTAGTAACCACTCATCTTCAAGTTCCTGGAAAGGGAGCACAAGGGGGAATAAAAGAGGCCAGAACAAATTACAGCTGGGAATGCATGAGTGTATTTGTGGATATTATTTTCCTCTCATTCTGCTATTCTTAGGATTTCATCTAATCTTTTAAGCTTTTTAAGACAGAATGAACTTAATGAGACAGAAGGACAATGGTAAATGCCTAACAGCTTTGCTAATAGGAGCATGATGTTGCCTAGTTCAGATTTCAAGTGATTTGTTTGCCTTATCCTTGAACTATCATTTCATTTGGTTTCTTTAGAAGACTAAGGTTATGAAAGAGGAATAGCTGACTACTTTACTGGTAATGGATAAGCTAAAGTTTCTCAGAGAGTCTTGGAGATCAGCAGTTCAGTGCTACTAGTGATAGCCATGAGTTTTGTCATCTTTCTAACCTAGGGTGAAAGGATTTCATCTTAAGGAATGACAACCTAAGTCTTGCTTTTGCAGTAGCATTTCCTTAATAGCAGTTCAACCCCAGGAGACTCCATTTCACAGATTTAAACCTAGGGCTTGTGAAAATTGCTTTGTCAATAACCTTTAGGGTAAGCAGAGAACATTTCTCCTGCTGCTCTTTTCTACTCGTAATGGGGGAGCTCTGCCAGTAATTACAGAATGTTAGGGGTTGGAAGGGACCTCCAGAAATCATCAAGCCCAACCTCCATGCTAAAGAAGGATCACCTAGGGCAGGCCACACAGAAACACATCCAGGTGGGTTTTGAAGTCTCCAGAAAAGAAGACTTCCCTACCTCTCTGGGCAGCCTGTTCCAGTGCTCCAGCACCCTTAAGTTAAAGAAATTCCTCCTCATGTTTAGATGGAGCTTCTTACATTCAAGATTGTGCCCATTACCCCTTGTCCTGTCACTGAGCACCCCTGATGAAAAGACTGATTGCTTAATCTTCCCTAAAATAATGATGTACTCCTTTCTGTTCAGCTATGCCTTTCTTTTTGTCCTGTGCATCTCCAGAACTCGTGGAAATGTTCCTCCTCCTTGGATTATTCTGGCACAGACTTTGTGCTGTCAGAGAACTGATTTGATTAGTAGGGGGAAAGAAAGAGCAGCTCTAAGTGTACTGTGGGGGCTTTTTTAGCAAAGAGGTGTCAGCCTGCTCCTCTCCAACTATGACTTTTGATTCATTTTTGCCACTTGGTGGAACTGCCTCATCTTTACCATGTTTGACATCTAACAATTCAGTTGAATTTGGCCAAAAGGAGGTGGAGGGAGGAAGGTGGAGGGAGGAGTCAACTAAAATTGATTTTCCTACTAAATCAAAACAACTTTAGCTGGGATGAGTCATTGCCAAGATGCAGCAGTCACTTCTACACCCAGTAACTGCAAACATCTGACCATAGAACAAAACTACCAGTTTGATAATGACCTTTTACATAAAACCAGATTGTATCTGCTTTTGAGTGAAGCTCTGACTTTCATTTCTCTGGTTTTCAACCAAACCCACTCTTCTTAAGTTAAAAATATGATTTTTTTTTGTTTAATACTTTTGTTCTTTCCACTTTCTGACAAAAAGCTACAGCAAATCTAGTTGATGCAACTTCTTGAAGGTTTAGCCAGAATAGAGGCAGAAAAAGAAGCATAGAGGCAGAAAAAGATGCATATGGGAATCATGGAATGGTTTGGCTTGGAAGGGACCTTAAAGATCATCTAGTTCCAACCCCACTGCCATGGGCAGGGACACTTCCCACTAGAGCAGGTGATCTTTAAAGCCCCTTCCAACCCAAACCATTCTATAAATCTATGAATTTTGTAGTTATAGAACAGTACCAGGATTTTAGCCTGTGTGGTGTTTGCATTGTGCAGATGTTGCAGATAAATCATAGCTTTTTCAGCAAGCTGCTGTTAAGCAAGCACAAACAGAAATGGCTGGAAATGGGTGAAGGAGGTTTAAAAGAAAAGACGTCATCACCTGTGGGATCTCACAGTTGTCCTAGGCTTTCAGGCATTCTGTTCCCAGTCACCCACTATCATTGCTTACACTACTTCAAATTATTTACCAAAAGAAAGGAAATTGTGAAGCTGTAGCTTTACAAAGTATTTACACTGTTCAGCCTGGAGAAGAGGAGGAGGCTCCGGGGAGACGTTACAGCAGCATTGCCATATCTGAAAGGGACCTTCAGAAAGGCTGGGGAAGGCTTAGAGTGAGAGGACAACAGGCAAGGGGTTGAAACTGGAGAAGGGTAGATTTAGGTTTGGCATAAGGAGAAAGTTCAAACCCTGGGCTCTTCTAGGCTGACTCTGCTGTCAGATGTGTTTCCCAGTTAAGGAGATAAAATCATGAGAACTTTTTAGCACCGAGAGAACTGTGGAAGGAGGCAGTAAAAATCTGCTCGTGGAGGAGTTGGACAGCAAAGCTCAGGGTCTGAGCTGGGACACACAGACAAAACTCATAATAAAACATGAAGATAGAGAAGTAAAACCAGCTTGCCCAGAATTGTTCATCAAGACTTCCTGTCAGCTCTGAGAAGATCACTGATACCAAATTGTAGTATACAAAGTTACTGATGGTCATTGTATCTGTAAAAGAGTCTTAGCTGCAGGATGCATTGCAAGCCTGATCTCATGTAACTGTGAGATATCTGAGGAGTTCTCAGGAGGCTTTCCTGTGAGCTCTGGGCAGCAGCATTTGGGAAGCTTGTCTTAATTAGAGTTCCAGACAGAAGATGATGAAATCAAAAACAACCCAAAAAACCCCAGCAAGCCACCTGAGCGACAACAAAAACCAACACAGAGGTGACAGAGAAAGAAAACCACCGAAACAATTGTGTCTGCAAAGTCAGACATCCAAAAGGTCACGGTTCTTGCTTCTTCCCCAGTGTCCCCTGGGTGTTCAGCTAGAGTATTTGCACAACCTTCTCTGTATTAAGCTTTGCAAGCCACTTAAGACAATTAAAATGAACAGTGCCATGGTGCCATGGTTTAGTTGATTAGATGGTGTTGGGTGATAGGTTGGACTCGATGATCTCAAAGGTCTCTTCCAACCCGGTTAATTCTATTCTATTATTCTATTCTATTCTATTCTATTCTATTCTATTCTATTCTATTCTATTCTATTCTACTCTACTCTACTCTACTCTACTCTACTCTACTCCATTGCATTGAATTGAATTTCTATTTCTATTCTATTCTATTCTATTCTATTCTATTCTATTCTATTCTATTCTATTCTATTCTATTCTATTCTATTCTGCTCTGCTCTGCTCTGCTCTACTCCATTGCATTGCATTCCATTTCTATTCTATTCTATTCTATTCTATTCCATTCCATTCCATTCCATTCCATTCCATTCTATGAACTGTAAGACCTCAGGTCTCCCACTTTCTTTTATCCTAACCGAAATCAGTTTTCAATGAGACCTTTTCCTCTACACCACAGCCATTAGAGATTTTAACCAGATGGACAAAAGCCCACTTGTTAAATTCTGACAATTTGCACTTTCAAACACAGTGACTCTTCTGTTCTGAAACTTTAAAAAGCAGGTGAGGTGATACCAGCCTGATCGATTCCTGTAGTGTATCTTGCAAACTGAAACAACAAACATGTTGTCTCTGCTAGGAAAGAAAGACACTATTTGACTGCAAAATGGTTAAACTCAGTTCAATATATTTGGTATTGCAGTAGGAAATGTGTTCTTGAGGGGAAATTGTCTTAATTTTGGCTAAAGTTAATATGAGGAAATATATTAAAACCAAGTGGAAGCTTATTAGTTTATGAGCCTCTGGCTGAGGATTTTCTACATCTGGGAGATGGTTCAAGGAGGGCAAAAGAAAAGTAATAATCTGTAGATCTGGAAAGTTTCTGAGGGATTTCATTCCACCAGGTGCCTTGCTGGTGGCAGAGGATCTGGTTTTCTCCTCTCTGTTTCACTAGGACATTCCTCTCTGCCTCTCCAAGTTAGCTATTTTGGTGGGAGAGAGCAGGTTAAAGTAAAACAAAAAGATGCTGAAAGTGGGCAGGAATCCTGCACACCAAGCCATAGTTAGAAATTATCAATTCAGCTGCATGAGAAGCAGTGGCAGTTTGCCAAGCAAGTGCAGCCAGGAGCAGAGCAGCACTTGCAGGCCCCAGAGCATCAAGGAAGCTGGTTCACTTTTTCACAGGCAGAGGGAATGGTAGCAGTTGGAAGGGACTTCTGGAGATGATCAAGTCTATCAGCCCTGCCAAGGCAGGTTCACCTAGAGAAGGTCACACAGAAACACACCCAGGCAGGTTTTGAATGTCTCCAGAGACAGAGACTCTACCACCTCTCTGGGTAGCCTGTTCCAGTGGCTAGTCACACCAAACCAAAGAAGTTCCTCCTCATGTTTAGGTGAAACTTCTTATGATCAGTTTTGCACCTGTTACCCCTTCTCCTCTCTCTGGGCACCACTGAAAAAAGACAGGTCCTATCCTCCTGACACCCATCCTGGAAATGCTGGTCAGCATTGATGAGATGCCCCCTCAGTCTTCCCCTTTCCAGACTCAAAAGATGCAATTCTCTCAGCCTTTGCTCCTAAGAGAGATGTTCCAGTCCCCATAGTATCTTTGCAGTCTTTTTTCTGTACCCTCTCCAGCAAGTCCCTGTTCTTCTTTAACCAGGGATCCCAGAACTGGACACATCTCAATGCACCCCAGGATGCCATTGGCCTTCTTGGGCAAAAGGGCACATTGTTGGCTCCTGGTCATCCTGTTGTTCACCAGGACTCCCAGGTGTGCTCTGTGAAGTGCTGCACGGGACACTGCTGATCTGAACTGAAGAATTATAGCTGGAAACTGGGAGATCTGAGCTGGTACAGAAGCCTTCAGTGCCACTTCATTTCTTTATTAGTCACTCAACTCTGGTTAGCTTTGAGTGGTGATATGTTGAAGGTGCTTTATGATGTGTGTTGAGATGATTGTACTGTGGAGATAGAACAAAAGACAACAGATTTAAACTAGTGCAGGATATTGGCCGTTAGTAAGAATCTCTTAACTGTGGGGGTGGTGAGACACTGAAACAGATTCCCCAGAGAACTTATGATCATCTCATTCCTGGAAGTGTTTAAGACCTGCTTGGCTGAGGCTTTGAGCAACCTGGTCTAGTGGGAGGCATTGCTGCCCATGGCAAGGATGTTTGAACTGGGTGATCTTTGAGGTCCCTTTCAATTCAAGCCATGCTATGACCCTGAAAGGTACCAAGTACTGTGGCCATAATCCAGCCTAACACATCTGCTAGCACATGAAGTTAAATTTATGACCCCTCCTCATTGTGGGAGGAGTAAGTTAAGGGCTTTGTACACTATATAAAACTTGAGTATCTGCACCTGTAAATACAAAGGCAAAGTGGAATTTTACCCCATAGACATGTGTGGGGAGCTGAACTTCTAGGTGTCTTTCTGAAGCAGAAGCCTGGAGTAATAAAATGTACTGCACCTGCATGCTTTACAGCCTTGACCTTTGTCGCTACCATCCAGCTTTTCTCACCTACCCTAGCACTTTCCATCAAGGAAGGAACATCAGCCTTTTTGCAGCCTCCTACCCTACCCAGAAGTGTGAAAGAAACCCACGTTTTACATGTGAGAACACACTGTACCTGTGGTAGGACAAGTGTGAGTGGTGGCAGCGAAACAGAGAGGTGAGGTAAACGGGCTCAACTGTGGAGCTGCTGAGGTGGAAGGTGGGCAGCTTGTGAATGGCTCTCAAGGATTCCTCACCTGCCTCCCAGCATTAGACAGACATGTTCATAAGTAATTATTAATAGTAAGCCACTGTAGCTACCAAGTGCAGATGACAATATTAATGAAGTGAAACTGGCAGCAGCTTTCTGTGAGAATTAGGTGTTGACTGTGGCAGTTAAAAGCTGTGAGGTCAGATGCATGCAAATGATAAAGATCTTGCTCAAAACTTGAAGGTAGGAAGAGTGATCTGAGCAGCCTGGATCTATGGGCTGAGGTCAGTTGTATCAGGCACTAGGGTTACAATTGCCACATACAATGCTCCAGGCTTGGGGCAGAGTGGCTGAAAAGCTACCCGGTAGAAAAAAGACCTGAGGGTGCTGGTTGATAGCTGGCTGAATATGAACCTGAAGTGTGCATAGGTGACCAAAAAGGCCAGCAGCATTCTGGTCGGGCAGGGAAGTGATCATCCACCTGTACTAGCTTCAGTTTTAGGACTTCTCACTACTAGAAGGACATTGAGAGGCTGTAGCATGTCCAGAGAAGGGCACCAAAGCTGGTGAAGGGTCTGGGGAAGAGGTCCGGTGAGGAGTGTCTGAGGGAACTGGGCTTGTTTAGTCTGGAGAAAAGAAGGGTTAGAGGAGAACCCATTTCTCTCTACAACTCCCTGAAAGGAGGTTGGAGTGAGGCAGGGATTGGTCTCTTCTCCCTAGTAACAAGCGATGGGGCAAAAGGAAATGGCCTTAAATTGTGCCAGGAGAGGTTTGGGTTGGAGATTAAGAAGAATTTCTTTGCTGCAAGAGTGGTCAGGCAGTGGAACAGGCTGCCCAGGAGGCTGGTGGAGTCACCATGCCTGGAGGTATTCAAGAAGTGTGTGGACATAGCACCTTGGGACATGATTTAAGGGCTGTAGTGGTGTTAGGTCGATGGTCGACTTGGTGATCTTGGAGGTCTTTTCCAACCAAAACTATTCTATGAAATAAATACCAGAGGAAAACTTCTCTATGCCTTTGCCCTCTTACTTCTTTCTGATGTTTACTATCACCACCTAGTAGGTAGGTAGATTGGTATGGATGGGTCTGCACAAGAGCTCAGCTGCTGCTTCTCTTGGAAAATGATCCCATCAAGATTGTGCTGAGGAGCCAGGCATAGTTCAGGGTGGCATATGAGGCAGAAATTGTGTCTACATCAATTGAGGGAGGTTACTTTCTGGGAAGTTTGAGTTTGCCAAACTGCAGATTCACAATTCAAGAAGCACAGAGAATTCCTGCAATAAAAAGAGAGCTGTTCTAACCCATTCTGAGCTAGGCAGTTTGTCAAAAGCCACAGCAATCTGGGATAAGAAGTAAAATTTATGTTAGAAGCCAGGCATTTCCTTGCATGTAATCCTGCTTACTTGCAGAGAATATTCATGGTGGCCTGTTCATAATACTGTCTCTTTTCTAGCCAGCCCTTATCAGAAGGGCCTTGGGTTTTATTTTCTCAGGGCTGTATTTCCTGACTGTGAGCTAGCTGTCTTCTGAGAACCAGAGACAGTCATGGCTTGGGTTAGGCTGTGCTGCTGCAGGGAGCAGCAGTAGAAGTAATGGTGAGGGTTGGGAAATGAAGAACTTGCTTCACCAACCTGTGATTGCACTGGGAGAAGCAAAACAGGGACACACACACACATAGTGTATCTGGAGAGAATACAGAATTAACCAGGTTGGAAAAGACCTTTGAGATCATCGAGTCCAACCTCCCATCCAACACCATCCAATCAACTAAACCATGGCAATAAGTGCCTCATCCAATCTCTTTTTAAACACTTGAAGTGATGGTGAGTCCACCACCTCCCTGGGCAGCACATTCCAATGGCCAATCTCTCTTTCTGGGAAGAATTTCTTCCTAACCTCCAGCCTAAACCTCCCCTGGCACAGCTTGAGACTGTGTCCACTTGTTCTGGTGCTAGTTGCCTGGGAGAAGAGACCAACTCCCACCTGGCTACAACCTCCCTTCAGGGAGTTGTAGAGAGCAATAAGGTCTCCCCTGAGTCTCCTCTTCTCCAGGCTAAACAACCCCAGCTCCCTCAGCCTCTCCTCACAGCTTTGTTGCCCTTCTCTGGACACGTTCCAGCAACTCAACATCCTTCCTAAACTGAGTGGCCCAGAATTGTACACAGTCCTCAAGGTGTGGCCTAACCAGTGCTGAGTACAGGGGAGAGATTTCTTTTGAGAGATTATGTTCTGTCCTCATCAAGAATGTAGGATGGAAATCTGTGCTTAGGGTACACCAAAGGCAGCATTGACAAGGTTCCTTTGTTAAACCTCGGTAGCAATACCCATTCGAGTCTACATTTCCCCTTCCTCTCATGAAGTCAAACACAGACTGTGATCTCCTTAATTAATGTTCCTATTGATCTTTAGAACATAACTTTGAGTGCTGCCATCAAAGGCATCACAGATAAAAGCACAAGTCCCATTTCTTCACACAGGAGATTTTTTTAGGCTTCATGATACAGAAAGTTGAAAGTCTAGAATAAATATTTTTAAGATACTGTCATTTCATTTGAGTTGGCTCAGTTAAGGGCAAAGGCATTTCATTTCATGGGAATTATTCTAATTTCTATTTTAAGGATCAGTTGAGCTTTTCAGACTTTGGAACTTATTGGAGAATACATAACCACAGGAGGCATCGTGCAAGGCTACACTTCAGGAAGCATGGTTTCAGGCTACACATCTTGCCAGAGCCTTGGTATGTCCATGGCTACAAATCACTGGTCTGCCTTAAGTGACACTACCTGGTAAATTGATAGTTTCCCCATTTTAGCAGAGGGTCAGATACATCAGGGCACACCTGCATTAATGTCTGGGATTTCCTGTAGAGAATCATAGAATGCACTGGCTTGGAAGCAACCTCTAGATGTCATCTTGTTCAACCCCTCTGCAGCAAGCAGGGGCATCCCTAACTAGATCAGGTTGCTCAGAACCCCTTCAAGTCTGACCTTTCAAGTAGAGTTATAACCTGTAGTTCTCTGAGTAGGTGTCTTAACCTTGATGTGGCGCATTGAAATCAGTGACAATTTCGTGTGAAGAAAGAGTTCTGACCACATCCCTCTTCCAAAAATGTATTATGTTCTCACTTCATAAAATCATAGAAGGGTAGGGGTTGGAAGGAACCTCTGGATAGCATTGAGCCTCAGCCCCCTGCCAAAACAGGATCACCAAGGGCAGGCCACAGAGGAATGCATCCAGGTGGGTTTGGAAAGTCTCCAGAGAGAGAGACTCCACAGCATCTCTGGGCAGCCTGTTCCAGGGGTCCTGCACCCTCACAGCAAGGAAGTTTTTCTCATGTTGAGGTGGAACTTCCTGTGTCCCAGTTTGTATCCATTGCCCCTCATCCTATCACTGGCCCCTGCTGAAAAGAGACTGCCCTCTTCTTGACACCCACCCTTCAGGTATTTATTAGCATTAATAAAATCTTTCAGCCTTATGCAGGCTAAACAGCTGCAGGTCTCTCAGTCTTCCCTCATCAGACAGCTGTTCCAGTACCTTCATCGTTCTCATAGCCTCTCTTGGACACTGTATCTTTTCCTTGAACTGCAGAGCCCAGACCTGAACACAATATGCCAGGTGTGGTCTCACTGAGGCAGAATAGATGGGAAGAAGAACCTCCCTTGACCTGCTGGCCACACTCTTCTTAATGCACTCCAGGATCCCATTGGCCTTCTTGGCCACAAGGGCACATTGCTGTCCCATGGATCACTTCTTGTCCAAGAGGATTCCAAGGTCCTTCTCCATGGATAAATAGCATAAATTCGATGAAGATAACATCTCTCACAATGAAGCTGCTTTCCTGGAGATCAGCCCCTGGTCTGTACCGGTGCAGGGGTTATTCCTCCCCAGGTGCACTGATAGATTTCTTTTTCATTGAAAAGAATGGCAACCCAGCCACATAATGGTTGTGTTTTGAGAGCTGGCTTAATGGTTGGCATGGTCATTTGGCTTTGCTTGATGTGTCCTTTTCCAAGGTCTTTTGAATTGGGCTATTTACTACTAGCTTCAAAACCTCAGGTTTCAGCCAATTGGTTCCCCCTGCCTTAATCTTGTTCCTGAACGTTTCAATTAGCATTTGTCAGGACTGGTTTTTCATTGTGGATTGTTTCAAATCAGTCTGCTGAGTCCTGCAGCCTTGCAAATTGCTTTCATTTAGAGCCATGGTCTTTTAAGAGCTCTCTCAGAGAGCATGAGCAAACAAGTGAGAGGCTCTTTCCTTCTGACCTTTCCCAGGTTGAGTTCGGTGTTAGCTGACAAAGCCTGTCATTTTAATAACCTGCAGTAACAAGCAAAGCTCAGCCTAACTCTCCATAGAATCATAGAATGGTAGGGATTGGAAGGGGCCACTGGAGATGGAGTCCTATCCCTCTGCTAAAGCAGGGTCATCTAGGGCAGGCCACACAGGGATGCATCCATACGGTTCTTAAGAGTCTCCAGAGATGGAGACTCCACTTCTCTCTTTTCAGACTGCTCCAGGACCCTCACAGCAATGAAGTTTTTCCTGATGCTGAGGTGGAACTTCCTGTTTGTGTGTGTTGCATGCCAATGGACCCCTATACTTGACTGCCATACTCCAATTTAATTTCTCTATGAAAAGGACAGTCTGCAAAAGCAACCTTTTAATGAATCTAAAAAGAAAAATGTCTTCTACTTATTTATTTATACTTCCTGTAGCTTTATACAACAGGGGTTGAGAAGCTCTTTTCTACATCAGCCTCTAGAGAGAGCACAGAGACAGAGGTTGGTTGGCTTTGCACCGGAATAATGAAACCAAAAGGTGAAATGCGAAGTTGCATCACAAGGCTTCGTTAGCAGCACTGTGATCCACCAAAGACTTGCCAGGGAACAAGAGGAGGCATTAGGACTATTTCCTTTTCTGCTCCCAGTGGGCCTATAGGAGATGTGATGTGAGGTGTATCAACTGTTCCTTTTTGCTGGGCTTTTGCTTGTCAAGCACATACTGCCAGCTACAAATTCCATGTGGTCCCTGGGAAGTGTAAGTGATTATAACAGCCTGGACGTCACTTCATGGGCCCTGAGCACCTTCCTCTTTTGGGTTTTGCTGAACCTTAAAGAGCCCAAATTGTTGTTAGTTGGGTTATTGTTGTTGTTGTCTGGGGTTTTTGTTTGGTTGGTTTGTGTTTGTTTGTGGTGTGGAGTTGGTTGTCTGGTTGGTTTGTGTTTGTGGTATGGAGTTGTTTGGTTGGTTTGTGTTTGTTTGTGGTGTGGAGTTGGTTGTCTGGTTGGTTTGTGTTTGTGGTATGGAGTTGTTTGGTTGGTTTGTGTTTGTGTTTGTGGTATGGAGTTGTTTGGTTAGTTGGTTTGTGTTTGTGGTATGGAGTTGTTTGGCTGGTTTGTATTTGTGGTATGGAGTTGTTTGGTTAGTTGGTTTGTGTTTGTGGTATGGAGTTGTTTGGTTGGTTTGTGTTTGTCTGTGGTATGGAGTTTTTTCTTTGGTTGGCTTGTGTTATATGGAGTTGGTTGTTTGGTTGGTTGGTTTGTGTTTGTTTGTGGTATGGATTTGTTTGGTTGGTTTGTGTTTGTGGTATGGAGTTGTTTGGTTGGTTGGTTTGTGTTTGTGGTGTGGAGTTGTTTGGTTGGTTGGTTTGTGTTTGTTTGTGGTGTGGAGTTGTTTGGTTGGTTTGTGTTTGTGGTATGGAGTTGTTTGGTTGGTTGGTTTGTGTTTGTTTGTGGTGTGGAGTTGTTTGGTTGGTTTGTGTTTGTGGTATGGAGTTGGTTGGTTGGTTGGTTTGTGTTTGTTTGTGGTATGGAGTTGTTTGATTGGTTTGTGTTTGTGGTATGGAGTTGTTTAGTTGGTGTGTGTTTGTGGTATGGAGTTTTTTGTTTGGTTGGTTTGTGTTTGTTTGTGGTATGGAGTTGTTTGTTTGATTGGTTTGTGTTTGTTTGTGGTATGGAGTTGTTTGTTTGATTGGTTTGTGTTTGTGGTATGGAGTTGTTTGGTTGGTTGGTTTGTGTTTGTTTGTGGTATGGAGTTGTTTGTTTGATTGGTTTGTGTTTGTTTGTGGTATGGAGTTGTTTGGTTGGTTGGTTTGTGTTTGTTTGTGGTATGGAGTTGTTTGGTTGGTTGGTTTGTGTTTGTTTGTGGTATGGAGTTGTTTGTTTGATTGGTTTGTGTTTGTTTGTGGTATGGAGTTGTTTGGTTGGTTGGTTTGTGTTTGTTTGTGGTATGGAGTTGTTTGTTTGGTTGGTTTGTGTTTGTTTGTGGTATGGAGTTGTTTGGTTGATTGGTTTGTGTTTGTTTGTGGTATGGAGTTGTTTGGTTGGTTGGTTTGTGTTTGTTTGTGGTATGGAGTTGTTTGGTTGGTTGGTTTGTGTTTGTAGTATGGAGTTTTTTGTTTGATTGGTTTGTGTTTGTGGTATGGAGTTGTTTGTTTGATTGGTTTGTGTTTGTTTGTGGTATGGAGTTGTTTGTTTGGTTGGTTTGTGGTTTTTTGTTTGTGATATGGGATTTTTTTGTTTGGTTGGTTTGTGTTTGTGGTTTTTGCTTGTTTGCTTTTGTTGGTTGTTTTTGTTGGTTTGTTTTCATTTTGTTTTTAATGCAATTACCAACTCTAGGACTGATAGCTTTCATGTAATCCAAGCATGGTGAGTTCAGGTATTCTTTCAGCCACAGGAGCAAATGGTTTCAGTCAAGTAACACCTTTTTGAGGCAGAGAAGAAAAAATGAGCAACTCAGGGAAAATAAAGCAGAGCTGTAATTGTTCTAAATCAGAATATTTTCCAAGAGGCATCAGAGTCCCCTTGAGGAATGCCCAAGCTTAGCAGAGCCCTTTGGAATGTGCTTCATTGTGAGATCACACTTTTATTTGGGTCTTTGTCCAAAAAAATAAAAACCCAAAAGAAAAAACAAACCCCCAACCAAAATGCCAAAAAAAGGCCAGAATGAATTATTTTTTCCCCCTTTAGATTAGTTTCCATCATTCTTCACCCAAATGGCCTCATTAGGCAGGTTGTCTTGTCAGGAAGATTTGCTTCTGGAGGATTCCAGCAGCAAAGTGGAGGCTTTCTGCAGGAAGAAAACAGGTGAAAGAAATATTTTCTCTTTGCCTCTATTTTTTGTTTTCCATAGGAGAGGGAGTAATGCAGAATGACAAGTTTAAGACATCACTTAAGAGGTAAACAACCAGTAATTGTACCTTAGTAAAAGGCATGCTATTTAAAAACTTCCTAGCTAGGCACTCACTTGTGTAATTTGTGCATCAAAATATTATTGAATGTTAGGTTCCCACGAGGAGAAAGCCACACAGTAGCCACCCAGTAGGGCTCTAATGGAAAGAAGGAGGGCTAAAGGAATATTTATGATGATTGCCATGGGTGCAGAGTTCCCCCCACTGCTGCCCTAATGGATTGAGATTATATATGGCAACAAACTGGAGTAGGGGAGTTGGAAATGTGTTTGCTAGGAGGCTGATGGAAAGGCATGCAGAGAAAGTGATTATCTCCCAAAGCCATTGACTACTCTAAGTGGGGAAGAGTGGAAATCTATTTGAGTTCATTGAAGAGCTGCTGGTAAGATAAGCAGTATACTTATGTAGTACTCCAGTCAATAAAGTACAGAACATAGCTCAGAACAACAAGATGTTGCTCTGCCATAAACCAAAAGAATCACTGTGGTCAGGAAGCAAAGGGCATTCACAGATTGCATCAAGTTGAAAAGGACTATCCAAGGTCGTCTTGTCCAACCCCTTGCAGTCAGCAGGGATACCCCCCATTAGATCAGGCTGCCCAGGGTCACATCAAGTCTGATCTTGAATGTCTTCAGGGACCAAGCCTCAACCACATCCCTGTGTAACCTGTTCCAGAGTTTCACCACTCTTCTTGTGAGGAACTTCCTCCTACTGTCCAACCTAAATCTACCCTGCTGTAGTTTAAAACCATTGCCCCTCATCCTGTCACTACAAGCCCTTCTAAACAGTCACTTTCCAGCCTTCCTGTGCATCCCCTTCAGGTATTGAAATGTAGTTGTAGGGCTTCTCCAGAGCCTTCTCTTCTCCAGGCTGAACAGCCCCAATTCCTTCAGCCTGTCTTCGTAGGAGAGGTGCTTCAGCCCCCTGATCACCTTTGTGGCTTCCTCTGGACCCACTCCAGCAGGTCCATGTCCTTCTTGTTTTGAGGGCCCCATAGCTGAACACAGTGCTTCAGGTGAGGTCTCACCAGTACAGAGCAGAGTGGCAGAATCACCTCTCTTGACCTCCTGGCCACAATGAACGAGAAGGCTGAAGAAGTGGGTCCTGTGAAGTTAGCGGTAGAAGTTTCTCAGGCAAGGGATTTCACTTTGTGTGCTCGCTCCTGACTGCATCAGAGCTCCCCTTCTGTTCATCAGCCATAGCAGGCAAACATGAATTAATGCCAAAGGTAAATATTTTGTTGTGGATTTCTTCATGTTGCTGTACAATATTTTCAGATGCTGTGTGTTTGGAAATTGCTTATTTTAAGCCTTGTGAAACACCTCCAGAAGCAACCTTCCTTTTGTTTCATCTTCAGAAAGCATGACTGAAATGAAGAGATTCTACTGTCCTGCCTTCAGTTAGAGTAAAACTGCAAGGGACTTGAGGTGATAATCACAGATAGGAAAGAGACACCTTTACTTTTAAATTCTTTAATACCCTGCACATAAATCCAGGGCATTGAGGTGCTGGAGCATGTCCAAAGAAGAGCAACAAAGTTGAACACAAGTCTTGTGAGGAATGGTTGAGGGAGCTGGGGTTCTTTGGCCTTTAGAAGAACAGGCTGAGGAGAGACCTCATTGCTTTCTACAACTACCTCAGAGGAGGTTGGAGTGGGTGGATGGAGGGGTGTCAGTCTGTTCTCACATGCAACAAGTGACAGGACAAGAATAATAGACCTCAAGTTGTGCCAAGGGAGGTTCAGGTTGGACATTAGGAAAGATTTCTCCACAGAATGGGTTATCTGGCTGTGCAGGGAGGTGGTGGAGTCCCTAACCCTGAAAGCATTTCAAAGATGTGTGGATGTGCGGCTGAGGGATGTGGTAGTGGCTTAGCAGTAGCGGTGGGATTGTGAGCTCTAGGTGAGTGGTTGGACTTGATGATCTCAAACAACTCTTCCAACTTCAACAGTTCTATGATTTCATGATTCTATAAAATATAGAAGTCTTGCCTGGTGTTTTGTTTCTCCTCAGGGTCACTGCAGCCTCTTGAAGGCATGGTGTAAACCAATAAACCAATAAACCGGGTTGGAAGAGACCTTCAAGATCATCGCGTCCAACCTATCAACCAATCCAACCCTCCCAAACAACTAGATCATGGCAATGGTGTACGTGAATGTGCAAACACAGAAGCACAGTCCCTTATCCTGCACCTTTTACTTTGTCCTTCACCTAAAATTGCTAAGTGTACAGCCCAGTGGCTGTGGGCCACTTTGAAGATAATGGTGGAAACTTGAAACTTGGCACAGGTTTGTGCTCCTGGCAGCTGCGTTGCTGGAAAGTCATGGGTGTTCCCCTCCTAGCTGAAGTTGCTCAAGGGCCGTGGCTTCACGCCAGATCTCTGTATTGGAGGTTAGATAAGAAGAGACAAAGCCAGATCAGCGTTTTCCAGGATGGGATTGAGTCTCCAGCCAAATGGAGATTGTAGAAAGTGTTATTCATAGTTGCTGCCAAGAATAGATTTACGATTTTCTGAAGAATCCAGGACTGCTTGTGAGCTGGAGACTGGCCTAGCATTGGTGTGGTCATGCTGCAGAGCGCTACAAAGTGTTGGGTTTTTCTTCATATTGTAGAGTTGGTATTGCTATCTGATATGTAATCAAAGTCCAGCAGTCACATAGCTGTGTTTAGTCACTGGGACAGAAAGATGCCAAATCTGACAGAGTGAGCAAACTGTGGCTTTGTTTTACTCTTGTCTTGGAAACCGAGTTCCTGATAAACGCAAGAAATCTGCGGCTGAGATTGCATTCTCCATCTGTCTTTGCTGACAAAAGATGCAGAGTAACTAACTCAGCCATGTCCATGGAAATGGAGACTTTATATTCCCATGTGGCAGGATCTTGCTGATAGTTCAAATCATTAGCTAACTTTGTTGAAAACAATTATGCTTGCTAGCTAGACAGGTGTTCAGCTAAAGCGCTTCCAACTGTCAGGTGTCAAACTATTGATAATTGCCAACATCTTTTCTTCTTGGAGAAATGAACTGTGTGGAGAGTTTGACAGAATGGAGTATTTTAGGGGGAAAGTACTGTGGCAAGAAGGATGTGGGAAAGAAAACTCTTCATATATGCTGCTGTGAAGTCCTCTCCAGGTAGAGCAGAAAATAATGGACTTCAATTGCAGTACTTCTGTGATTCTTGTAAATGACTGTGGCCATGGCTTGTTGCTTGGCATGGCAACAAGGGGAACAAAAAGACTCCTCTCTCATATCTAAGGGCCACAACAGCAATTTTTCAACATAAAATGACTGTGAAAGATGCTAGCTTAATCTAATTTATGCTGCTCATCCATGGAGAAGGACCTTGGAGTCCTGGTGCTCAGTAAGCTATCCATGGGACAGTGATGATAGAATCGTAGAATCAATAAGGTTGGAAAAGACCTCAGAATTCATCAAGTCCAAGCTGTCACCCAACACCTCGTGATGTGCTCTTGTGGCCGAGAAGGCCAATGATCTCCTGGGGGGCATTCAGAAGAATGTAACCAGCAGCTCAAGGGAGGTTTTCTGCCCTGTCTACTCTGCCGTGGTGAGACCACATTTAGAGTATCGTGTTCAGGTCTGGGCTCTGCAGCTCAAGAGAGACAGGAAAATACTGGAGGGAGTCCAGTGGAGGGCTATGATGGCAATGAAGGGACTGGAACATCAGTCTCATGAGGAAGGGGTTGATTAGCCTGGAGAAGAGGAGACTGAGGGGTGACCTTATTGCTCTCTACAACTACCTGAAGGAGGTTGTAGCCAGGCAGAGGTTGGTCTCTTCTCCCAGGCAGCCAGTACCAGAACAAGAGGACACAGTCTCAGGATGTGCCAGGGCAGGTTTAGGCTGGATGTTAGGAAGAAGTTCTACACAGAGAGAGTGATTGCCCATTGGAATTGGCTACCCATGGAGGTGGTGCAGTCACCATCATTGGAGGTGTTCAGGAGGAGACTTGATGGGGTGCTTGGTGCCACGGGTTAGTTGTTTAGGTGGGTTGGATTGGTTGATAGGTTGGACGTGATGATCTTGAAGGTCTCTTTCAACCTGGTGTATTGTATTGTAAGGGCTGAGAGAGATGGGGTTGTTTAGCCAGGAGCAGAGAAGGCTGAGAGGGGATCTGTTCAATGTTTACAAATACCTTAAGGGTAAGGATCAGGAAGATGGAGCCAGTCTCTTTTCAGTGGTGTCCAGTGATAGGACAAGGGGCAACGGATACAAACTGGAACACAGGAAGTTCCATCTCAACATATGGAAAAACTTCAATGTGAAGGAAGAGGCTGCCCAGAGAGGTTGTGGAGACTCTGTTTCCTTTTCTGGAGTCATTAAAAAACTTTGTGAAGCTATTCCTGTGTGGCCTGCCCTAGGTGTTCCTGCTTTGGCAGAGGGGTTGGAGCCGATCTCCAGAGGTCCCTCCCAGCCCCTACCATTCTGTGATACTGTGCACAAGGCATCATAGCCAAACCAGTGCCATAAGTAATATTTGAGCTCATCTATTTTCTATAGCTGTTGAGGAAAATAGCAATATTTGTAAAGAATTTTTTTCTAGTTTCTGGTGGCAAAGTTTTATTTATTTATTTATTTATTTATTTATTTATTTATTTATTTATTTATTTATTTTATTGGAACTTGTGTCAGGAGGAACCATCTCTCATAACCGCTGCAGTGAGGGCTCCAGGCTGTAAGTGATCCTGACAGTGAACAGCTGATGTGATTTTGTCACATGTATTTGTGCAATAAAAAGAAAATACCTCCCTTGATATCCATATTGATATTCATATTGACTTCCACATCCCCCCAAGAGCAATCCGTGAGGGCACAGCGTGCCTCGAGCCCGCAGCAATATGCAGTAAATCAAGAATTGCTCTCATGATTAGCTTCTTAGCTGATAAAATATAAACTCACCAGCCTGCTTCAGAGAGAAGGGCCACGTAGCCAGAAATGCTGCTTATAAATGGAACCATGCTGCCTTCAGACCACGAGGCTGAAATGTGACCCTTCTTTGTATGCAGGGGTTTTGGGCCAGTGTCTGCTGAGAGAGGTCTGGCATCTGGATGTGCTATTGTTTCCACTGCCCGAGAGCTTTCCTCTTATAGACTACGTACCCTCAGTCTTGAGCTCTGTTTATACCACAGGAGTCATGTTCTCTGTGACTCACAGAGCCGTCAGCAAACCAAAATATTTAGCCTTTTGTTGAAGAGTGAAGAGGCTTCAGAGCAATGCTGAGTTGAGAAGGCTTATAGCTGTGGTGAGAAGAAAGATTAAAGAGAAAGCCACTCACAGGGATCTCCAGTTAAAGACAGATTCATAGAATGGTTTGCGTCGGAAGGGACTTGGCAGATTATCTTGTTCCAACCCCCTGCCATGGGCAGTGATACCTCCCACTAGAGCAGGTTGCTCAAGGCCTCATCCTTGAGCATCAAGGCCAGCATCAAGCTGGCCTTGAATACCTCTGAGGAGGGGGCATCCATGACCTTCCCAAGCAACTTGTTCCATTGTCTCACCACCCTAGATCTAGTCTAGGGTCTTACCTAATATCTAGGATCTTAGATGTTGTTCAGCAGTGGTATGAAGCAAGGGAAAATAGAATCATAGAATCAATAAGGTTGGAAAAGACCTCAAAGATCATCAAGTCCAACCTGTCACCCAAGACCTCATGACCACTACACCATGGCATCAAGTGCCACATCCAATCCCCTCTTGAGCACCTCCAGGGACGGTGACTCCACTGCCTCCCTGGGCAGCACATTCCAATGGCGAACAGCTCTCTCTGGGGGTGGTGTTTGTGAAAGATACTAGTTTAATCTAATTTATGCTGTTTATCCATGGAGAAGGAGCTTGGAGTCCTGGTGGTCAGTAAGCTACCCATGGGACAGTTATGTGCCCTTGTGGCCAAGAAGGCCAATGATATCCTGGGGGGCATTCAGAAGAATGTAACCAGGGAAGTTAGACTGGATGACCTCCAGAGGTCCCTTCCAACCCTAACCATTCTATGATTCTAGTCTAAGCATAAGACTTTGTCTAGGAAAAGACTGACTCAAAATAGGCCCAAATTGGTGTTGCCTGTGAAGCTCATATGCTCTGCAACCAAGGAGCAGAGTGTGACATGACGCTGATAATAGTCCTGTCAGATTAGTTTAGTGTAGCTTCTCCCCTGATCCCTTCTCCATTGGGAAAGCAATTCCAGACAGAGCTGTATATAAGCCTGCTGTTCCTTGTCATGCTGTTGAATAATAAGCACTAAGTCGTTGACATCCATTCATATGCTTACCGTGCTTCATGCTGAGAAGCTTTTTCTACAGGTAGGGAAAAGAGAGTTTGCTATTCACCAGGGCTTTGGGAAAGCTCTGAGGCAGAGCCCTGGAAGCCATCATAGAAAGTCATTGACTGGCAGAGACAAGGAGGCTGCTTCTCAGTCACAGCAGTGGGTTGAAGAGCTGGTTGGTACTCACAGAGGACCTGACTGTCAGGCCTGGTTCGAGACTGCACTCCCGTGTTTACACCAGCAGCAGCCAGTTGGAAACCACCAAGGATTTCGGGTGCGGTTTCTTGCGGGGGACGCTCTGACTCCCACTTTGGTTTAGTACTTTTCTTGTTAGGGAAAGTGAGTACAATCACAAGTGTAACAGAGCAGAAAATAAAGATCTGCCTTTTGGCAAGAAAGCTGCTATCACCACAAAGCAACACAATTTATGTGCCAGGTTTTGGTTTGGCTTTATTTTCTTGGGATCTCTGAGCTGCAGTGATATTGTTCCAGCTGAGCTCTTCCTGAGGATGGCATGGCAATGCTCAAAACATCAGGGAAACACTGGGGAAGTGGTCAGGCCTCTGTACTTGGCACTGGAATGGGCTGCCCAGGGAGGTGGTGGAGTCACCATCCGTGTTCAAGAGGGGATTGGACGTGGCACTTGAAACCATGGTTTAGCCATGAGGTGTTGGGTGACAGTGGGACTTGATGATCTTTGAGGTCTCTTCCAACTTTGGTGATTCTGTGATTCTGTAGTGAGGCTGCACCTCAAATACTGGGTTTAGTTTTGGGCCCCTCACTGCAAGAAGGACATTGAAGTGCTGGAGCATGTCTAGAGAATGGCAACAAAGCTGGTGAAGGGTCTGGACAAAAAGCCTTAAGAGGTGCAGCTGAAGAAACTGGAATTGTTCAGTTTGTTGCTAATTAGCATATCCTGTAGTAAATTTCACCTCTGGATCTTGAAGGTCTCTTCCAACCTGGTCTGGTCTATTCTATTCTATTCTATTCTATTCTATTCTATTCTATTCTATTCTATTCTTATTCTATGGGTATGCCAGGCTAGCAATGTCCATATTTACTTATTGTCCTTTCAGCCTTCCTGAAGTTCAGCCTAATGCTAAGACACTGGTCATTTGAGGCAATGGAACAGGCTGCCCAGAGAGCACAACCATGCCTGGAGGTGTTAAAAAACCAAGTAGATAGACTAGAGTAGACTAGACTGGAATAGAATAGAATAGAATAGAATAGAATAGAATAGAATAGAATAGAATAGAATAGAATAGAATAGAATAGAATAGAATAGAATAGAATAGAATAGAATTAACCAGGTTGGAAAAGACCTTTGAGATGTGGCACTTCAGGACATAGTCTAGTGTTCATGGAGGTGTTGGGCAGAAGGTTGGATTTGATGACCTTTTCCAACCTTTATGACTTACAAACCACTTGAACAGTCATGTAGAACCCTAAAACCAAAGTCCTATTGTGAAAATGTGATTATGTGCCCAAGAAACAGGGACCTAAATATATTTTGGTCTTTTGTACCCATATGAAATCTGAGACTACTTATGCCATTTTCCTACCTCGAAAACAATGAGATTAGGAGAGGTGTACTTCCCACCCCCTCCTCCACAGCTCCCCCCAATGATGCTTGGGAAACATTGGTGTAGTGATGATTCATGCTGAGCAACAGATGAGTAATTTTTGACGAGTTTCAGAAGGCACTTGCTGCTTTTCCTGGAACGATGTGGATTCTGTTAACGCAGTCACTGGAAGTTAAACAAATATGTGTAGCAGCAGGAACATTAACTCTAGGACTCTGATTAGCATCAATCATGCAAGTCAAGAGAGAATCATAGAATCATGGAATTGTTTTGGTTGGAAAAGACCTCTAAGTTCATCAAGTCCAACTACAGACCTAACACCACCATGGCCATTAAACCATGTCCCAAAGTGCCACGGCCACACGTTTCTTGGATACCACCAGGGATGTTGACTCCACCATCTTCCTGGGCAGCCTGTTCCAATGCCTGACCACTATGGCAGGAAAGAAATCTTTCCTATAAACCTCCCTTTCTAGCACCTGATACTCAGGAGAAGAGACCACTCCCTCCCTCACTCCAACCTCTTTTCAGGGAGTTGTAGAGAATAATGAGGTCTCCCCTCAGCCTCCTCTTCTCAAGACTAAACAATCCCTGTTCCCTCAGTGGCTCCTCACCAGACCTGTTCTCCAGATTCTTGACCAGCTTATTTTCCCTTCTGTGGACACCCTCCAGCACCTCAGTGTCCCTCTTGTAGTGAGGGGCCCAAAACTGAACCCAGTATTCAAAGTGTGCCCTTGCCAGTGCCTAGTACAGGCACAATCACTTCCCCCACTCCTGCTGGCCACAGTATTGCTGATCCAGGTTAATGAAAGTGCAAGGGGTTAAATTCTGTTGTTAGTTCTTGTTTGTTCCCATTGCAAACAGGAGCTGTATGTGAGTAATGGAGCAGTATTTGGCCTTAAGCCTTTCTGAAGAGTGAAAAACTACTGCATTGTCTGCATCCCCTTTTGCAGACTCTCTCCCTCCAGGAGAAAACTGGATATACTGGATGTTCTCAAAACAAATGAGTAGTGCTTGAAAAATACAGCCTCATAGTTAACCTGTGCTGCTTAAAATTAGTGCCTTCCTAAAATGTGCTGGACCTTGCTAGAATGATGGGCTTCAAAACCCACTAGCGGCAGACAGCTCTGAACTGAAGGGGAGAAAACCCATGAGATTAAAAAGAAATGTGGTAGCTGAGAGAGAGAGTGGAGGCTAAAATCAGAATAAGGCAGCTGGGTTCTTCTGTCTTTCTGCCTTGTAAAAAAAAATAAAGGGAGGAGGGGGAATGACTCCCTAGGCAGGGCTCAAGTGGAAGTCTTAAATCCCTGAATAAATGTCTTAGGAAATAGGTATTGATCTTTGCCTGGAGAATAGTGCTGTGGACATTTGTCAAAGGGGCAGGTGAAAAGACTGGGAGGGGTTTTTGGTTGTTTGGTTGTGTTTTGGGTGCTTTTTAACAGCCTATGAAAACAGACACTCTGAGGTTCATTAATATTTTGCACATCATCCCATGCCACTTGCACATATATTCTTAAACTAGGGAGATGAATCAAAATTGGTTTAATCCTTGCCTTTTCTGTGGCCTCTTTAGATGAAAGACTGTGCACAGTGGGTACATGCCTGATTTTCCTCCTTCATATATATTCTTGGATTCCCTCTCCCCCTCTCCCCCATGCCTTTCAAGATGATATATTTACAGCACTGTATCTCAAGGTCTGAGGGAGACTAGGTTAATGAACTTGTGTTTGGTGTTTCTCTCTAAATATACATGCACATCCCTAACCCTGCAGCTCCTTAGTACATCTTGGTATGTGGACTGAAGATTGAGGAGGGTAGATTTAGGCTGGATATTAGAAAGAAATTCTTTACAATGAGGGTGAAGTGACACTGGAACAGGTCGACAAGGGAGGTCATGAAGATGTTCAAGGCCAGGCTGGATGAGGCTTTGATCAGTCTGGTCTAGTGGAAGGTGTCCCTGCCAATGGCAGGGAGGTTGGAACTATATGATCTTCAAGGTCCCTTCCAAGACAAACCACTCTATGATTTTATGACTCTCACAGAGCTGCTGTAGTTGGAGTGTTCAGTGCTGCTGGTGCTTGATTGTATTCTGTGTTCTCCAAGAATACCTACTTGGCAGAGTAAGTGGAAACAGGTATTCTTGGAGAACACAGACTCTTCACTTGTATTTTTTTATCCCAAAGGCTAAGAAGGAGGACTCCGATGCAAGGGTCATTTGTGAGCTGGAAAACAAGGAAAGGGGCAAGTTCTGCTCTCTTTTCAATAGTTGTGTGTGCACAGGAGCTTTATCCACTTGATCTAAAACTTGCCATGGATTCAGTTTTAGCAAGGTGATCTTCTGTGTGGAATTCTTGTCTGTCTCAGTGTGATCTCTTTTGACTGAACTTTGTCCTGTGTAATTTTGAAACTGGTGAAAATGCTGAAGGACCTTTCCCCTGATTTATTGTTCCCTTTGCATTGTTTAATTTTGAATATATTAGGATATTAAGGACCTGCTTTGAGGAAGTTAATCATGAAGACCTCTGTGGCTCTAATCCTGTTTCACAGGCTGGAGCACCTTTGCTATTTGGACAGGCTGGCAGTGTTTGGGCTGTTTGGCCTGGAGACAAGTAGGCTCTGAGGAGACCCTAGAGCAGCCTTCCAGTACATGTAGGGGGCTGCAGGACAGCTGGGGAGAGAGTTTTTACAAGGGCTTGTAGAGACAGGATGAGGGGGAATTGATTTAAGCTGCAAAATGATAGAATTAGACAGGACATTAAGAAGAAATTCTTGACAGTGAGGATGGTGGGACACTGGAACAGGTTGCCCAGGGATGTTGTGGATGCCCCCTGCCTGGAGGTGGTTTGTTCCACAAACAAGTGGAAGGTGTCCCTGCCTATGGCATGGGTCTTGAAAGCAGATGAACTTTAAGGTCCCTTCCAACTCCTCCTCTTCAGGAGGAGACTTGATGGGGTGCTTGGTGCCATGGTTTAGTTGTTTAGGTGGGTTGGATTGGTTGATGGGTTGGACGCAATGATCTTGAAGGTCTCTTCCAACCTGGTGTATTGTATTGTATTGTATTGTATTGTATTGTATTGTATTGTATTGTATTGTATTGCATTGTATTATTGTAACTCAAACCATTTTATGGACCTGTGAATCTTTACAGACTGGTAGCTTGGACTCAAAATTTTCAGGCTGTGCTTGGAAGAGCTTAGGATAGAATAAAATGAGCTTGCTTGGTCCTTGATGTGTAAGATTTAGCTACATCAACAGAAAACAGAAAGGTCAACCTGCCTTCATTGTTTAATCTCCACCTCAGGGAGTTTCTGAGACTGCTTGTCCTCAGGCTGTACCTGAGTGTGTGTTTGTATAAAAGCCACAAAGAGAGTGAACAGGTTTAACCTGGAGAACAACTTCAAACTTTGGATTGACTTGCCTTTGGAGGTATTTGAAGAAGACATACCTTTGGAGGTATCTGAAGAAACAGCAAACTCTCCTTTGGATATCTTGAGAAATGTGTACCCACCTTAGATGCAAATCTTAAGAAAGAATAGCTAAATATTTTCAGTGTCACTGGCAGGCAGAGTGTGATATGTGAGAGGTGGATTGCAGCTGAGGTTAGACTCATTAAGAACAATTTAAGAGCCATAGCTATGCATTCAAGTTGTTATTCCACAAAATATTTAGGGCTGGATAGGAGCAGATTAAAGGGCCTAAAGGTGTAAATATAATAAATATATTTATTGAGCTAATTAAGACCTTGCAAAAACAACCCCCAACCCCAACACTCTATCTCCATCTGCAGCAGTTCAGGTGTCTCTGTAAATCCTGACTCTCAAATATTCCAGAAATGAGAAATGTGTAAATGTCCTGCAAACTGACAGCTGAGATTGGACAACTGGGAAATTAAATGACATAGTCCAGTAGTGGAACTGTAGTTGTAAATATCTGTTCTCCTTAGCAAGGCAGAGACACAGCAAAATCATCACTATGATGTCCTGGAAGGTTATATCAATGACAAAATGGGTTGGAAGGGACCTTCAAGGACCCATTGCATAAGTGGAGCAGTACCTAGGTAACTCACTTTGTAAAAATGTGAACTGCTCCCACAATTTGTCTGTATAAGGAGGTCACAGCCATGACGTTGCTTGTTCAGTTCACATATGAGGCGGTGGTTGTATCACTGGTCATGTACGATGGTTTTGTGAGAGAGGGGATTCATACATTCATAGATTCATAGAATGGTTTGGATTAGAAAGGACCTTAAAGATCATCTAGTTCCAACCACCCTGCCATGGGACAGGGACACCTTCCAGTAGACCAGGTTGCTCAAAGCCTCATCTAACCCAGCCTTGAACACCTCCATATAGGGAGCATCCTCAGCCTCCCTGGGCAACCTGTTCAGGTGTCTCGCCACCCTTACTGATCTATATGAAGAGATGCAAATGCTTGTGCATAGTTTTGTGCAGGCCAGTAACTCTCATCTCAGCTTGGAGCTGCTGAATAATTCATGAGCTATTCACAAGTACAGATGACTCAGTCTAACTGGAAACATTTTCTGATTTCCTTTTCCTTCATGATCTCTTTCATTGTGTGTAAGTACCGCTCTAGGAGCATTGTGTAGGTGGAATTACTTGAAGGTTAGTAAAGGGTGATGTCACCTAAAGGGACCATTTGTTTGGACTCAACAGGACAGCTAAGCAGTGAAGTATGTCTGATTCCTTTCTTCACCCAAAACCAAGCTCAGAAAGCTCACAAATAAAGAATAGGTCATACAACAAAAGGAGAAGATTAATGCTAAGAGAGCTGATTTTATATATGTATAAACCAACCCCTCAAACACCACCTTTATGCACAGCTATTCAGATTGCTCACTCTTTATTCTCAATAAGAATTGCATTGAATATGGGGTGTTTGGGCTTGGTTTAGTTTGGGTGGGGGTTTTTTGTTTGGGGGGTTTTGTTTGGGGCTTTTTGTTTGTTTTATTTTGTTGGTTGTTTTTTTTTTTGTGTGTGTGTGTGTGTTTTTTGTTGCATTTCCCATAATCACAGGGCTTAAGAGGTTTTCAATTCCTTGAGGCCCTAACTCATTCATGAAAAGAGTAGTGAGCATCTGGGTGATTGTCCGAGAAAGACCTTTGGAGAATCTTTGATCTCCCATTCCCAGTTTGTAACCACTGTGCTCCTCTAAACATTGTTCCTTTTACGTGGCAGCACGGATTTTGAAACCCCCAGGAGTCCACTAGCAAACAAATGTCTGTTCTGAACCTAAAGATTCTCTCCTCTTTACTGAAAGGTTAAAGAAGGAGAAGAGAGGGGAACAGAAAAACTGGGTAGAGTCTATAGAATTGTTTCTGTTTGAAAAGACCTCCAAGATTGTCAAGTCCAAATGTCAACCTAACACCAGCATGGCTGTTAAACCGTGTACCAAAGTCCCACGTTCACACCTTTCTTGAACACCTCCAGGGATGGGGACTCCACCACCTCCCTGGGCAGCCTGTCCCAATGCCTGACCACTCTTACAGGAAAGAAATTCTTCCTAATACCCAATCTAAACCTCCTCTTACACACCTGATACTAGGGAGAAGAGAGCAACCCTCTCACAGCAACCTCCTTTCAGGGAGCTGCAGAGAGCAATGAGGTCTTCCTTCAACCTCCTCTTTTCAAGACTAAACAACCCCAGTTCCCTCAGCTGCTCCTCACCAGGCCTGTTCTCCAAACCTATAACCAGCTTTGCTGCTCTTCTGTGGGCAACAGCTGAAACAACTGAATTGAAAAAAGAGGAAGGGGAGAGGTGCATGAGAAAGAAGAAATGAATATGAAGGAAGGAAAATGGTCTGAGAAGAAGGAACTGAGAAGCCCCAAGGGAAGCAATCTTTGATGCTGAGAAACTTTGTAATTTTCAGTATGATAATTCTGAGAGTGGTATCTGAGGCTTAGTGTGAGGTGAGAAGTGCCTGTGGTTGGGTTTCCCATGAGGGATGTGTTTTGTTGTGTGCAGGATACTGCTCTCAGCTGGGTGAAACTACGTCAGAGGTGTGTGGGGTGTATCAAATGTTCAGCTTGAACTTCTGGAAATCACTCATTGCTGCATTTCATTCGTTCAGGGAGACCTCATTGCTCTCTACAACTCTCTGAAAGGAGGCTGGAGTGAGTTTGGGGTCTGTGTCCTCTTCCTAGTATCAGGTGACAGAACAAGAGGAAATGGCCTGAAATTGTGCCAGGGGAGGTTTAGGTTGGAGATTAGGAAAAATGTCTTTAATGAAAGAGTGGTCAGGCATTGGAACAGGCTGCCCAGGGAGCTGGTGGAGTCACCATCCCCGTTCAAGAAAAGTGTGGCCATGGCACTTTGGGAAGTGGTTTAATGGCCATGGTGGTATCACAGTATCGCCAAGGTTGGAAGAGACCTCAAAGATCATCGAGTCCAAATGGTGTTAGGTTGAAGGTTGGACTCAATGATCTTGGAAGTCATTTCCAACTGAAACAATTCTATGGCTCTGTGATTAGAAATCTGAAAATGATTGACTGGAAAAAAGACTACACTCTGATACAGAGCTGAATGAAGTCTCTTAGCCAAAGTAATCTTAGTGGTAGGCTGTGGAAATGAGATGAGAAGAAAAAGACTCCCAAAGAGCTTCAACTAAGCAAATAGAGGTTTCATTTTTCCAAATGCAGATGGAGTATTTTTTTGTTTTAAAGTCTTTATCAGGCTGAATTCTGTTGCCAGAGAGTATGCTCCTAAGGTGAGCTAATATTGCACCACCTCCTGCTTCCCTCTGTGTCACGAGGCTTATGTCTCTCAGACACCTCTGACAGCAGCCTGAGGCTTTTCCTTCAGACTGAAATGGGAGGTGACAACTTTGTTTCGGGGAATCAAAGCAGAGCAATAAACCATTGAATGTGTCTGTGCAGAGTTACCCAAACCCTGCAAACTTCCAGCGCTCCAGTGGATGAGTGCTTGCTGGTAGGAGAAGAAGAAAGATCCTGCTTAGGATGAGAAACTTTTTCACCAGGGCTTCATCATCAAATTGGTCAACATTCATAGGTTCACAGAATCATAGAATGGTTTGGGCTGGAAGGCACCTTAAAGATCGTCTAGTTCCAACCTCCCTGCCATGGGCAGGGGCACCTCCCACTAGGTTCAAGGCCTCATCCAACCTGGTCTTGAACACCTCCAGGGAGGGGTCATCCACAATCTCCCTGGACAACCTGTTCCAGTTTCTCACTACCCTCACTGGGAAGAATTTCTCGCTAATATCCAGTCTAAATCTCCCCTCCTTGAGCTTCATTCCATTCCCTCTTGTCCTATCCCTGCAAGCCCTTGTATCTTCCCAGACATCTCTTCTGCTTTCCTCACCATGTTTTCTCACCAATGTTTTGTGGTTCAGCAGACAAAATCTAAAACCTATTGACATAGCCCCACTGTTTGCAGAACCATTTCTTTAGGTGTAATCGATGATGCAGTCATGCTCGCACTGTCAATTCCCACACAGTGACCCAGGTGGTGGAGTAACAGCAAAGCTGAGGTGGCTGAAGATTGATCTTTTTCCACTCTTTGCTCTCCAATTTTGAATTATCTGTGCTGATATATTATTTTGCTTGAATTCTGTCATCTACCTGTTGGGAGTGGGAAGGACAGTGCAGATCAGCACACCTCTGGAGAGAAGATATAGGGGGCTTCAGGAGACCAGCACCATTTCACTGGTCTAGGGCACAAAAAAGTCATTGATCTTTCCTGTACTCTGCATTGGTGAAGCCACACCTTGAATCAGCTTACCTAAAGACAGCCTACAAGAAAGCTGGGTAGTGACTGCTTACAAGGGCTTGTAGTGATAGGAGGGGAGGGAATGGATTGAAGCTGGAGGAGGGGAGATTCAGGTTGGATATTAGGAAGAAGTTCTTTACAATGAGGGTGGTGAAACACTGAAACAGGTTGTCGAGGGAGGCTGTGGATGCCCCCTCCCTGGAGGTGTTCAAGGCCAGGTAAGCAAGCTGGTCTAGTAGGAGGTATTCCTGCTCGTGGCAGAGGGGTTGGAAGTTCCCTTCCAACCCAAACCATTCTGTGATACTAGCATTCAGCTGGGGAGGATGAATGGGACTCTGGGATTTGGAGGAGAAGGCAGTCTTGACCTTTGTGAAGATAAAGAAAGTGATGTGTTAGCTTATGCATTTGAATCAATGGCTGTTTAAACAGCATTTGGTGTTTGTCTCGGATGTGACTCGAACTTTCTGCATTAGAATGTGGTAAGTGTCTGACTGTGGTCTCTTTTGGGTATCTTTAAGATTCACCGATTCATACAATGGTTCAGGTTGGAAGGCACCTTAAAGATCCTCTAGTTCCAGCCCCTCATCATGTTAAAACTTCTCTCTGCTTTCGAACAGTAGAAATACACCTCCTCTCAGTCCCATCCCAGCTAGATGGAGATGTTCTTATTGCCTCAGGCTTCTCATCATTACCCACAAAATGAGGAATTGCTGCCTCCAGCCCAGTGATTAGCCTGAGCACTCCCTAAACCACACAGTAAGGAGCATTAGCCAAGTTTCCTCAAACCACCTAATTAACATTTGAAGCTAACCTGCCTTTTTTATCATTTTTTTTCCCTGAGGTGGGTTAGGGAGAGAGAGCTCCTGTGCAGCAGCTCTCCCAGCAGAACAGGAAGTGTTTGTGTCACACACACTTTGTACCTCTGGGTGAGTGATTTCCTGCAGAGGGTAGGAACAAATAGGAAATAGCAGGGAAGAGGAGAGATGTTTTTCCAATCAGTGCTGCTACCTGAAGAGCAACCAAATGCCTGCAGTGCACAGCTTGATCTGTGGGAGAAGGGAGA
Source organism: Picus viridis (assembly GCA_033816785.1). Lineage (NCBI taxonomy): Eukaryota > Metazoa > Chordata > Aves > Piciformes > Picidae > Picus > Picus viridis. The sequence continues at coordinate 3,935,146 of CM066569.1, read as the reverse complement.
TCAGAGATGCTGGAGAGAGGCAGGAATGGGATGCATAGATAGACCACGAAGATGAGCAGAGGGCTGGAGCACCTCTGTTATGGGGACAGGTTGAGGGAGTTGGGGCTGTTCAGCCTGAAGAAGGCTCTGGGGAGAACTGATAGCAGCCTTCCAGTTCCTAAAGAAGGCTACAGGAAAGCTGGGGAAGGATTTTTTACAGGGGCTTGTAGTTATAGGATGAGGGGGAATTGATTTAAGCTGGAACAGGATAAATTAGACTAGATACTAGGAATAAATTCTTGACAGTGAGGGTGGTGAGATACTTGGGCAGGTTGTCCAGGTAGCTTGTGGATGCTCCCTCTCTGAAGGTGTTCAAAGCCAGGCTGGATGCAGCCTTGTGCAGCCTGGTCTAGTGGAAGGTGTCCCTGCCCGTGGGAGGGGCTTGGGACTTGATGATCTTTGAGGTCCCTTCCAACCCAAACCATTCTATGATAATTATATTTTTTGGTGAGGGCTTCTTTTAATTATCTCTGTTCTGCAGCCACTGAAGTGTGCCATTTTCCTGGTGCATCTGTCTTGAAGTATGCATCCTGTCTTTTAATCTTACAGGCTCTTGTGTCTGTAGCTAACCAAAGAGGCAGCTTTTTCTAGCTGATGAGCTCCACATGAATGCTGCCTTCTCTAAATTGGACCCAGAAGGTGTTTATGAGAATTTGGCTTCTGCTTTTCTTCCTCTCTCTCCACTATACATCACCCCCAACTATATCTGGGATTCTAATGATCTAAAGCCAGATGTTTGAAACATAGATAATAAGGCAGAAGGATGTTTATGCCTGTGGAAAACAGGGATGTATCCTTTTTTCCCCCTCGTATATATCTTTTCTCTTACTCCTACAACTCCTGCCACTTTTAAGTGGGAAGTCTATTCACTTTAAGAGGAATAGCAGCTCTGCCTTTGGGTATGCCTGTGAAGCACTGTAAATCATTGATGTCACTCTTCATACTCTAACCATTCTGTTATTTCATATCCTGAGATCAAGGGGTGTGCTGGGACAAAAAAAAATATCCCTTTGCCAATTTAAAGAGGATCTGAGAAGCTCAGTCATTCCCAGTTGTCACAGCATAATCCCTGATTGTCTGAAAGTATGTGAGAGAGACTGGGTGGAGAGCAAAAAAGAGGGGAAGAAAGGAAGCCTCCTCCACCTGATTTACACTTTCCTTGTGTGAGAGAGATGAAAACCAACCCTGTGACATGTCTATATCATAGCTGATCCAGTTAAAGCTTTGAAGAGTTGATACTGTAGTGTTAGTTAACCTGACTGACAGAATCTTTCCTGGAGCTCACATGAGCAAATATATCAAGAAGAAGAAAAATTAATCACTCTGGTGAGCTTCATTAGTACCAGCATGGGGACAAATGAGATTGCATCTCTAATGCTAACCAGAAATCTCTTACACCACTGCTACAAATGCTTGTGCCTCAGGGAGAATGATTAAGAATGGAGAAAATGGCTTAGGGGAGTGGCAAGTTGCTGACATGAAGGGAATTCAGGAGGGAAGAACTGATGGGACAGACTACTGAATCCCTGCTCCTGAAATGTTTTATTTGTGAATCCACCAAATGGCATGGGGGCAGAGTGGCTGGAAAGCTGCCTGGCAGAAAAGGACCGAGGGTGCTGGTTGACAGTTGGCTGAACATGAGCCAGCAGTGAGCTCAGGTGGCCAGGAAAGCCAACAGTATCTGGGCCTGGAGCAGGAAGAGTGTGGCCAGCAGGAGCAGGGAAGTGATTGTGCTCTGGTACTTGGCACTGGTGAGGCCACATCTGGAATCCTGGGTTCAGTTTTGGGCCCCTCTCTACAAGAGGGACACTGAGGTGCTGGAGGGTGTCCAGACAAGGGAAAGAAAGATGGTGAAGGGTCTGGAGAACAGGTCTGGTGAGGAGCGTCTGAGGGAACTGGGATTGTTTAGTCTGGAGAAGAGGAGGCTGAGGGGAGACCTCATTGCTCTCTACAACTCCCTGAAAAGAGGTTGGAGTGAGGTGGAGGTTGGTGTCTTCTCCCTAGTATCAGATGACAGAATGAGAGGAAATGGCCTGAAATTATGCCAGGGGAGGTTTAGGTTGGATATTAAGATCAATTTCTTTGCTGCAAGAGTGGTCAGTCGCTGGAACAGGCTGCCAGGGAGGTGGACGAGTCACCATTCCTGGAGGTGTTCAAGAAACGTGTGGCCATGGCACTTTGGGGCATGGTTTAATGGCCATGGTGGTGTTAGACTGATTCTTGGACTCGATGATCTTAGAGGGTTTTTCCAATTAAAACCATTCTGTGGTTCTGTGAACCTCTGGAAGGAATGGAAGCTCCTGGAAGAAGTCTGATCCGAGAACGTTCCTCAGGCTACCTTTCTGACTTGCTGGTTATTGTTTGCCAACAATCTGTGAAGTGGTTGAGAAATACAGGAATGATATAGCAAATGGTGAGCAGTAGCAAATGAAAATGCTGTTTGCTTTTATCAAGTGGCCAAAAACTCATGAGGAAACCAAACCCAAGGAAATACTTTCAGAAATACATTGAAGGAGGTATTTGGTGTTCATAAGTAGTGACATATAAAGATGAAGACACTGGGGTTTAGGTTTTCAGCCATCTGGTTCACAGAGTGGTTCATGTTGGAAGGGACCTTGAAGATCTTCTAGTTCTACCCCCCCCCCCCTAACATGGGCAAGGAACCTTCTGCTAGAGCAGGCTGCTCAAGGCCCCATCCAACCTGGCTTTCAACACCTCCAGGGAGAGGGCATCTACGACTTCCCTGGGCAACCTGTTCCAGGGTCTCACCATCCTTACTGTAAAGAATTTCTTCCTAACATCCAGTCTCAACCTACCCTCCTCAAGCCTTCCCATCTTTTTAGTATGTTATGTTTTTATTCTCTCATGTCCATACCTAGTATTTGCAGAAGAGAATCCAGCACCTGCTCAGAGTGGCTTGGGATGCTGTTTACATTCTCCTGTATTCCTAACATTAGCTCATATTTAGAGAAGCCGTTCTTGAGGCTTCACAGGAGCCTATATTTGAACACAGAGTTTTCTGCCAAAGACATCTGGCAGAAAGGTTACCAATACATTTGGTTCTGAATGCAAGCTCCCGAGGGAGGCTGAAATGTTGACATTTAGTAGCTTTGCATGTGGTGTGCTTGCAGCACTGTTGTGTCCTGCATACATGTTATGCTGGTAAATATTTCTTCCCTCACTGTCCTGGAGACTGAAATTGTTTAGCTGTAGAAGAGAGAGAAGAGCAATAACAGTGCACTCTTCTGTCCCAGCAGTGATAAACATTGGACTGTCATTATGTTCAGTTTGCTCTATTTTGTAAATGTTCTGAGCTCTCCACGTGCAGGTTGTCATCACTTTAGTCATCCAGCTTCATCTTGGCAACTTTTAGCCTTCAGGTTAAACTAACAGGACTTAATGGGACAAAATGTGTGAGGAAAGGGTGCCAACAGGCATAATCTCATGGAATGGTTTGGGTTGGGAGGGCACTTAAAGATCATCTAATTCCAAGCCCCCGGCCACGGGCAGGGACACCTTCTACTAAGTCAGGTTTCTCAAGGCCTCATCCAGTCTGGTCTTGAACACTTCTAGATAGGGAGCATCCATGACCTCCCTGAGCAACTTGTGCTGGTGTCTCACCACCCTGACTGGGAAGAATTTCCTCCTAATATCCAGTCTAAACATCCTCTCTTCCAGTTTCAGTCCATTCCCTCTCATCCTATTACTACAAACTCTTGCAAAAACTCCCTCCACAACTCTCCTGTAGCCCCCATCAGGTACTGGAGGGATGCTATAAGGTCTCCCTGGAGCCTTTTAATTTCCAAGCTGCACAGCCCCAACTCTCTCAGCCTGTGTGAGAGGGGAAAAAGAATGTATGAGGAAAGGATCCCAACAGACAGCCTCATCTTTGGAAGTGTTTAAGAGCAGGCTGGGCGAGGCTTTGAGCAATCTGGTCTGCTGGAACGCATCTAGCAGAATGCGTCCCTGCCCGTGGCAAGAGGGTTGGAGCTAGATTATCTTTAACGTCCCTTCCAACCCAAACCATCCCATCATTTTACAATTGTATGATTCTAGGATTGTATGAAATAGGCCCTGTGAGAATTCTGTAGTGTTGTGAGTCTGAGAGAGCACAGTGCAGCACAAATGTAATGCATTATGAAATCGAAAGCACTGTTCTTGGCGGACTGGGCCACATGATGCAGAGTTATTAGGACGTGCACTGGCAGCAAACATATGCTTTTCAAACAGAGGCAAACTACCTTCTGACAAATGTTAAGTATTTGAATTGTCCTGATTTTTGTTTAAAATTAGATGTCAGGCAACAAGGATGAAGCAGCTGTCATGCTCCTGATGGGAATAACATCTTCTCTGTTTGTATTCAAAGCTTACAGTGCCTGTCCTGGTATTATGAGAAGATACAAACACATCAGGCAGAAACACCTGTTACTTGTAATGGATTAAAAAGCACCTGGTCTAACCACACACCTTTTACAAGGTGAGGTTTTAGCCTTAGCTGAGAATCTGTAAAACTTTCCAAGCTCAGGGTTTTACTGAGATTTAGCTTCATCCCTGACAAAAGATACATAATTGAGGTTAAGTTTTCATGGCTAAGCTCTAAAGCATCAGGAAAATATCCCAACTGTTTCACCCACCAGAATAGATTTACTGTCTGCTGAAACCACCTAAATAAATGCTAGACCTACTCAGAAACGTTATTTAGCACATTTTATATTTCAAGGATCAGAAGAAGAGTCTTAAATTGACTGCCTCTGTTCCACTACAAATAATTCAGCCACCTGCACCAGAGGCTGGGGACCCCCAACACAAGAGGGACACAGACTTGCTGGAGCAGGTCCAGAGGAGGCCACAAAGATGATGAGAGGGTTCGAGCAACTCTTCTATGAAGACAGACTGAGAGCTGGGGAGGAGAAGACTCTGGGGAGACCTTATAGGAACATTTGAATATCTGAGGGGGACCTACAGGAAGGCTGGGGAAGGACTGTTTAGAAGGGCTTGTGGTGACAGGATGAGGGCCACTGGTTTGAAACTGAAGCAGGGTAGATTTAAATTGGACATTATAAGGAAGTTATTTACAGTGAAGGTGGTGGAGTACTGTAACAGGCTGTCCCGAGACGTGATGGAGGCCCAGACCCTGGAGACATCCAAGATCAGACTTGATGTTGCCCTGAGCAGCCTGATCTACTTGGAAGTGTCCCTGCTGACTGCAGTGGGGTTGAGCAAGATGAACCTGGGGGATGCTTTCCAACCCACTGCAGTCTGTGAATTTGTGACAGCAGGTCTCTGTAGTGAAGCCTCATCTGCAGAGCATTTTATCTGAGAAAGCCTGTCGGATCCCACAGGAGCTGTGTTTAAATTGGTAAGTCACTCCATCCTGGACCTTGCCATTGTTTGTCCCTGATCATTTCATCTGTCCTTCTGCACAGATGGGTGAGGCACTCACTGGGTGGCTGGAGGAACTGGAAGGGAATGGTGGTGCCCATGTGGTGGACATGGATCGTTAAAGTCAGCATTAGCTGATTATATAGGGCTCAGGTGTCTTCTTGGATGAATACACCAAGTAAATTATTTACATAAATAGTCACCCAAGACAATTAGCAGCCATGGAGTGAAGTGTGGTGTCTGCTGGGCTGTCTCCCTCCCTAGGTTACAGAGCCAGACTCTTGTAAACAAAGGGTCTAAGTGGGTCAGTTGCTTATTGGCCCTGCCAAATCAGAAATTCTACGCTGGGCTCAGCAGGGACAATTTGGTTGTGACTGCAATCATCCTTGCTTCCCCTACCCCGGTATGTTCCCTTGCATGCTGATCCTCAGATGATGCAAATTACACCAGCTCCTCTGACAGCAGTGCCCGTGCCTCTTCAGCTGTGCCCTCAGTGCGCACAGAGACAGATTCACGGCATCTGCACGTCTGCTGCGCGCTTGGCGTTGTGTATGGCAACAGGGAGCAAGGATATCCTGGATTATGGAGCCTTTGATATGCTTCTTTCTGAATGAGGAGGGGTTCATGTCAACCAGCTTTGTTGTCTTAGTGATATTCGGTGGGCTCCCATCTGGAAAGGTTTACAGGCACAACTGCCTGGAGGTGGCTTGCAGCCTTGAGCAGGAGAGTTACGCAGAGCTGGAGCTGCACATGTGGTAAGCAGCCCGGGGTGTGCTGAGGAGAGCTGGTCAGTGTGTTGTGTGACCAGCTGTGTGGAGTCAGCTTAGGGCCAGCTCTGAACCTGAGCTGGCTCTAGACAGAGCGCAGGACATCTGCACCCTGCTCCACACACCCACAGGTATATGGCCACACAAGCTCAGCCCTGCTGCTTCCACACCTGCACCAGCTCTGCATGCAGTGAGTGCCACATAAACTCTGGTGCCTGAAGTCATAAGCCATGTTGGACATAAACTGCCTTGGAAGGCTCTGCACCCTCCACACAGTCCCTGTGTCTGTGGGGGTCTTTTACACGGCTTTGAAGCACTAAATCTGTGCCCAGTAGGTAACTGCACAATACAATCATGGAATCATGGAATGGTATGGGCTGGCAGGGACCATCTAGTTCCAGTCCCCCCACAACTGCTGCCATGGGCAGAGACACCTTCCACTAGACAGGTTGCTCAAGGCCTCACCCAACTTGGCCTTAAACACCTCCACAACCTCCCTGGTCAACCTGTTCTAGTGTATTGTTACTGTCAAGAATTTCTTCCTAACATCCAGGCTGAATCTACCCTCTTCCAGTTCAAAACTGTTGTCCCTTGTCCTATCACTACAACCCCTTGTAAAAAGTCCCTCCACCGCTCTCCTATAAACCCCCTTCATGTACTGGAAGGCCACTATAAGGTGTCCCCAGAGCCTTCTCTTCTTCTCCAGGCTGAAGAGATCCAGCTCTCCCAGCCTGTCCCCATAGGGAAAGTGCTCCAGCCCTATGATCACCTTCATGGTCTCCTCTGGACCCACTCCAACAGTCCCATGTGCTCCTTGCATTAGGGCCCTAGAATTGGATGCAATACTCCAAGTAGGGGCTCACAAGAGCAGAAAGCAAACCTTTTCCAAAGCACACTTCAGCCTTTTTCATGTGTGAGAGGAGGGCATCAAATGTGAGCAAAATGTGTGTGAGTTTTTTCTTTCTCCTGGCACAAAGGTAGTTGTTTTCTTTGATTTTTTTGTGTCCTGTGTACATTTAACTGCTGCACGGAATGACATGAAAGGGACCTTTTCTGAGCCCATCTGGTGTCTCGGTCAAAGGGCTGCTAGAGTTTGAGGCTGCCTCTATTATCTTAGCAGTGATTTGATGTCACTAAATAACAAGCTGTTAGCACAACCTTGCCACGGGGGTTTGTCACACTCTTTGTGTCACTGTGTGCATGTGCTTTGGTTTTTTTGTGCGTGCTGAGTCTCATCTCTCCCAGCCTAGAGTCTGGTCATTTAAAGCCAGGTTTGCAAACAGCATAATAATGCTGGAAATGACAAAAGAGGGGGCCGATGGCTACAGCTGCTGTTGTAAACCTTTTTCCACAGGCTCAGCAGGGCTTGGCATGGCAGAAGCAACATCAGTACAAGGGGCCCTGCTGCTGCAGCTGGGCCTGAGCAGTTGGATTTTTGTTGTCGGCCTCAAATAGGAACTGGGCCATGCAAGCTCCTGACCATGGACACTGAATGGCCTTGGCCCCCGGAGGAGCCAAACAGGCTGCGGCTTCCCTGAGTGGTCAGGCATTGGAACAGGCTGCCCAGGGAGGTGTTGGAGTCACCATCCCTGGAGGTGTTCAAGAAGTGTGTGGACATGGCACTTTGGGGCATGGTTTAATGGCTGTGTGGTGTTGGGTTGATGATTAGACTTGATGATCTTAGAGGTCTTTACCAACTGAAATGATGATTCTCTGATTCTGCTGAGTTGCAGGAGAGCACTTAGATATGCCAACCAGAACACAGCCAAGGAGGCTGGCAGGGGTTTGCTTCGGTTGGTAGCTGAGCTCTACCAGCTCAGTCTTGCATAACAAAAACTGCCCTGTTGCCCAGTTCATGCCAGAGCCTCCTTAACACTGCTGCTGCTCATGCTGAAAATAAACAATCATTACTCAACACTGCTGGCTATGATCCATCCTCCTGCCTGCAGGTAGCAAGCTGGGAGAAAGGCATCGCTCCACTCCACATCTCAAGGACCTGCACCACGAGGCACTGACTCATTTCCACTGAGAACTGAATGCTCTCAGCTCTGTTTTAAAGTCAAGTCAATCATCACTGAATCAGGCTGTTGTAGTAAGAGGGCAACTTGAAGTAAGGTAGAGTGTGGTGTTGTAGAAGGGAGTCAAGAGATGCATTTAATCCATAAAGTAAGCACTTTTTTCCTTTTCCTCTAAAAGCATAGAATTACAGGATGGTAGGGTTTGGAAGGGACCTCTGGAGATCAATCCCCCTGCCAGAGCAGGATCACCTAGGGCAGGTCACACAGGAACACATCCAGACAGGTCTTGAAAGTCTCCAGAGAAGGAGACTCAACGACCTCTCAGGGCAGCCTGCCCCAGGGCTCCAGCACTCTCACAGCAAAGAAGTTTTACCTCATGCTGAGGTGGAGCTTCCTGCGATCTAGTTTGTGTACGCTGCCCCTTGCCCTGTCCTAGGGCACCACTCAAAAGAGACTGGCACCTTCTTCTTGACACCCACCCTTCATAGAGTTAGAAATGCTAATAATAAAACCTTCACAAAAATCTGTCTGTATGGGAAAGAAAAATCCTCAACACATCCCAAAAATATTCTTGCGGCTCCTACTCACTAATCACTCACCACAGCCATTCTTAACTTAACCATTTCATTGTTCAAGCATTGTAAAATGTTTTTAAAAAGCTGTCTCTGAAATAATAATTATTTTTTTTAAATTGCTGTTGTTTATTTGTTGGATGGCATTAATGCAGAGCCATGGAATTGGTTTGGTTAGGAAAGACCTCGAAGATCATCGAGTCCAACCACCGACCTAACGCCACCATGGCCATTGAATGATGTCCCAAGGTGCCATGGCCACACGTTTCTTGAACACCCCCAGGGATGGTGACTCTGTCACCTCTCTGGGCAGCCTCTTGCAATGCCTGACCACTCTTTCCATGAAGACATTTTTCCTAATATCCAACCTAAGCCTCCCTTGGCACAATTTCAGGCCATTTCCTCTTGTTCTATCACCTGACACTAAGGAAAAGAGACCAAGCCCCACCTCACTCCAACCTCTTTTCAAGGAGTTGTAGAGAGCAATGAAGTCTCTCCTCAGCCTCCTTTTCTTCAGACTAACTAAACAATCCCAGTTCACTCAGCTGCTCCTTGTCAGACCTGTTCTCCAGACCCTTCACCAGCTTTGTTGACCTTCTCTGTTATCAAATCAGTATAGCTCAGTTTTAGTGAAGCAGATGGATGCACTGAGACCCTCAACAAGGCTGTCAGCAGCAAGGAGTGGTATGATCCTGGCATTTGGCTCTTGGTGAGGCTGATAGGTTGCATTTCATTCTCCACAAATTCTTCAGTGTCTCTTTAAGCCTCTCACACTTTGCTTTCTGAGCTGTCCTAGTTTGCTCTGTCGTGGTGGCGGCATGTCACATTCCCTTACCGTGTGTGTCTTGCTAGCTGCGGTGCGATGCTGGCTGCCAACACAACTAATTGTGAGTGAGTCTCGCTCAGGAGGCAGTTTGCTGCAAAACACAGCAGAGAAGACTGCTTTCAGATTATCTGCTCTTCAAACTGTCTTGGCATCAGTGAAACACTTCATTATAGAAAGACATAATAGAGCCATGGGCTGTGTCCAGGCTGGGAAACTTCTGCCCAAACTCCCCGCTGTTACTACCCTTAGTTTGATGCTGACGGTGATAGCAGCTAAGGGGACGAATGAATAGACTGCTGGTTCCCAAGGCTTTTGGAATGACTCTCACAGTTGTGGCCACCACAACCTTCTATTCCATTCATGTTTACCTCCTTCAAGACAGCATCCCCCTTTTTCTGTCTGACGGGGCTACTTCTTCCTTCTTATCTTCCCTGATTCTTCCCCTCACTTCACCTCCCTGAGAGAGAGTTGGAGTGAGGTGGCAGTTAGTCTCTTCTCCTTAGTATCAAGTGCTGGAGCAAAAGGAAATGGCCTGAAACTGTGATCGGGGAGGTTTAGATTGGGTATTACAAAGAATTTCTGTGGCCAGGCATTGGAACAGGCAGCCCAGGGAGGTAGCAGAGTCACCATCCCTTGAGGTTTTCAGCAACTGTGTGGACACTGCACTTTGAGACACGGTTTAATGGCCCTGGTGGTCTTAGGTTGAAGGTTGGACTAGATTTTAGAGGTCTTTTCCAACAATTGAATGATTCTGTGATTCCATGAAACCCAAAATTCTATAGAAAAACGTTTGCTGAAAAACAAAATAGAAAAAAGAAAACCTTTAGGAGAATTCCTGACCAAGTGTTTTTAAGCCTTAGGGTTATGATTTCTATGATTCTAGGCCGTTACTTCTTTTTCTCCCCCGTTGCTGCTGGGACTAAGTGAACAAGCCCTGCAGAGCTTGTTCAGCTTGATTTGCTGCCTTGTCCACAAGCCCTAGTGTGCTTCATCAGCTGGGAATTGGCGATGCGAGCACAGCTCCACTTGCAGCTTCCAGCAGAGACATTTCATCCTGTGCCAAGCATGTCAGTGTGACACCCAAATTTAGCATGCCAGTCACTGCTGCTTCCCCTGATACGGTTCAGGAAGAGTGGGAAATTGTGGCAAAACCACTCAATTATGTTCAAAGAGAGATTGATAGTGCCATTAATAAAGCTATTGCTAGCAAATAACCCTGTGTACAGAGAGACACCAGCACTGCTCTTTACAGCCAGCTGTCCCTTCTTTGTCTCTCTCTGGCTCTATCTTTGACCTTTTTTTTGCCCATTAATATCTGTTTACAGAATCACATAATAAGTTGAGTTGAAAGGGACCTTAAAGATCATCTGGTTCTAACCCCCTGACATGAGCAGGGACACTTCCCACTAGACCAGGTTACTCAGGGCCCTGTCCAACCCAGTCTTAAACACCTCTAGGGAGGGGGCATCCAAAACTTCCTTGGGCAACATATATACCCAGTCTAAATCTCCTCTCTTCCAGCTTCAATCCATTGCCTCAGATCCTATCATTACAAGTCCTTGGAAAAAGTCCCTCCCCAGCATTTTTTGTAGCCCCCTCAGGTACTGGAAGGAGCAGAGTGACAGAATCAGATCTCACCATCTGCTGGCCATGATGCCTTTGATGCAGCCCATGATGCCATTGTCCTTCTGGGCTGCAAGTGTATGCTGCTGGCTCATATCCAGCTTTTCACCCACCAGCAACACCAAGTCCTTTCCTGCAGGACTGCCCTCTATCTCATGATCCCCCAGCCTGGACTGATATTGAGGTTTGCTTCAATCCAGCTGAAGGACCTTGCAGTTGACCTTCGCAAACATCATGAGATTCACTTTGAATTCCCTTCCTCCCCAGCCTGTAGAGTGCTTCTGAAATATACCTGTGCCTGCGTTTTCTCTGCAACTGGGGATGACAAAAAGAAACTATTTCTCATGGAAATGGAAAATCTTGCCTTATCATTCCCCTATCCTCTCTGGATCTGCAGCCTAAAGAGAAACATTGACTCTGCAATGCTGAGAGAAAACAGGAGGAGCTACAGGGCTGTAGAGCATTTCATATTTTAAGGGTATTCTCTGCCCTTTTAACAGCTAGAGGTGAGGCTGTTAAAAGACAAACAATCTGGGAGAAGCTGAGCTTTAAAGAAGACTTTTGACTGTACATACCCCTGTGCTTCCTAAGAGTATGTGTCTTCTTTCCCCTTCACTATCTTCCTTCTGGAATGCAAGAACGCATTTACTTGTTAAGACTTAGTGCTTGTTAGACACTCTTTGGCTTTAAGCCACAAAAAAAGGGTCTGAAAGGGAAGCACAAAAGTTTGGAAAGAGCTTCCTTCATTTCCACTGCACTAGCTAGCAGAGTGGTTTTTCTCAGAGGCTTATTAACTAGTACAGACCTGAGTGGGAACTGAGACTTAAGTTTGTTTCGAGTGTTTATGAGCTACCATGCTCAGCATTGTGCATCTGGTTATCATAGAGTCATAAAATGGTTTGGGTAGGAAGGGACCTTAACAATCATCTAGTTCCAAGCCCTGTGCCATGGGCAGGGACACCTTCCACTAGAGCAGGTTGCTCAAGGCCCCATCCAACCTGGCAATGAACACCTTCAGGGTGGGGGCATCCATGACCTCCCTGGGCAACCTGTTCCCAGTGTCTCACCACCCTCAAGAATTTCTTTCTAATATCCAGACTAAGCTCTTCCAGCTTAAACCCATTCCCTCTCATCTTACCATTACAAGCCCATGTAAAAAGCTGGGTTTTGGGGTTGGTTGGTTGTTTTTCTGTATGCTGATCATTGTGATTTCTGAGCCCTTTCTATGAAAACAAAACCAAGCAGCCACTACTTGCAAGAGTGGAGAACCATAAGTTGGAAAAAGTTTTGAGCAAGCATGTTTTGACCCTGAATTATTAAAAATAGTCTTTCTCAAGTCTTCCAAGAGAAGCAACAGCAGCTGTGAGGATCAGACTCTACTGGTTTAACATCTTGTATGTGCTTAGGCACCAATAATACACTTGTTTCATCAGCAGTGATAATTCTCAAGGTCGTGGGCTTTTGCTGCTCTAATCTTAGTCTGCTTTCTCTATCAGAGTGGGATGACAGCTGTGGGCATGTGTGCTGTGAGTGCAAGCTGAATTCAAAGCACTCTGTACAGCATCACCTGATTGTCAAGGGCAAAGCTGAAGTGAGATGCTCTCCCAGTTTTGCTTCTCGCTTAGAAGAAGGGGGAAAAAGAGAGAGCAAAACCCAAAGTGGAGGTAGGGGGTAATTCACAGAGTTGAACTTTGTTACTGCATTATTTATGTTCATTAAATCCATAATGCTAACTGCAAATAGCTTTGGTAATGTTTAATGACCTCTTTCATCACAGACATTTGGCATGCAAATGAAGGAAGAGCCAAAGTGACGTGAAATGCAATTAACAGTGGTTACAAATATCCAAGCTTCATGCTTGGGGACCTCAAGCAACCTCAGCTTTAAATATGTGTATGGTCTTAGATCAACACAGGCCCTATTATAGCACAGTAGATATAAAATGTCAATAGATCAGCTTGTTTTGTTTGGGGTTTATGCTTTGTGTAAGGATTGTTCTTCTTGGTATGGTTTCAGAGTTATTAAGTGAAATATCATAGAATCATAGAATTGCTCTGTTTATTGAACAGACCTTGAAGTTCATTGGGTCCAACCTTCAAGATAACCCCACCATGGCCATTAAACCACGTCCCAAAGTGCCATGGTCACATGCTTCTTGAACAGCACCAGAGATGGTGACTCCACCACCTCCCTGGGCAGTCTGTTTCAATGCCTGACCACTGCTTCAGCACAGAAAATTTTCCTAATATTCAACCCAAACCATTCCTGGCACCATTTCAGGGCATTTCCTCTCATTCTCTCACCTGGTACTAGGGAAAACAGACTGACCCCCTTGGGAGTCACAGATGTGATGGAAAGGCATATCATGAGGAGAAGATTACGCTGTGACTATTGTTAGTTCTCTTTTAGGTGGAATGATTGTGATCAAAGGTGGGCAAGTAGGACTTTAAAGAGAAAGGTTTCCAAAGATCCATTCCCATACATTTTCTTTACAGCATGAGTGACCACTTTTGCTTTACCACCACAGATTTTTTTTTCCTACAAAACTTTAGTTCCCAGGAAGGAAAGTGTTATAGAGACTCCTGCCAACATACATCCATCTGTGAGTGCTGGTGTGAATATTTATATGTTTGAATCAGAAGATGGGGAGGGCTGCTTGTGGCCTGGGAGTCATTTGGTCAGGAAGCAGATGGCTTCATGGCTGCAATAAGCACATGATGCAAGTTACTGGGACCACTCACAGAAGCTTTCTGAGCAATATTCATAGTGAAGACATTGTGCAGTCTGGAGGAGAAGTATGTTTCTATAAATGAGCTCTGCAGCATCTCTGTGTTTCTTTGTAAGTTTTCATAGATTCACAGATTCATAGAATGGTTTGGGTTGGAAGGGACTTTAAAGTTCTGCTGTTTCATTGCCTTTGTTGCCCTGTTGAAATGAAAAAATACCTTGGTTTTTGAACACCTAGCCAGATGTCAGTTAGGTCTGGTGCAGCAGACATGGGACTGGTGCTCCCAACACAAGGACATCGGACAAGATCAGGTTGCTCAAGGCTTTGCCCAGCCTGGCCTTGAACACCTCCAGGGAGGGGCCATTACACACAGAGAATCACACAGAATGTTAGTGATTGGAAGGGACCTTGAAAGATCATATAGTCCAACCACCTACCAGAGCAGGATCACCTAGAGCAGATTAGACACAAGCACATCCATCCATAACCTCCCTTCCTGAGCAACCTGTTCCAGTGCCTCACCACCCTCATTCTGAAGAATTTCTGCCTAATATCCAGTCTAAATCTCCCTTCTTTCTGCTTAAATCCATTCCCCCTCATTCTGGCACTACAAGCCCTTGTAAAAAGTCCCTCCCCAGCTCTCCTGTAGGCCCACTTCAAGTTCTGGAAGAAGGCTATGAGGTCATTCTCTTGGAGCTTTCTCTTCTCCGTGTGGAAGAGACACAACTTTCCCAAACTGTCCCCCTAGGGGAGGTGCTCCAGCCCTCTGATCATCTTCATGAGCTCCTCTGGGCCCTCTCCAACAGTTCAATGTCCTTCTTGTGTTGGAGGCACAAGAACTAGGCACCATACTCCAGGTGGAGTCTCTTTCCTTCCTTCTCAGCAGTAAAAGCTGGGGTAGAGCAAGAAAATAGCGAGGGCTTTTTCTTCCAAGGTGGCCATTGCTTGGAGAGCAGTGGGCACCAGTCTGCTGGTGGGAGGTGGTGAATGCATCATTGTTTATTTCTTCCTTCCTTCAGCTAATAAACTACTGTTATCTTGACTCACAATTTTTCTAGCTTTTGCCCTTCTTATTCTGTCACCCATCCCAGTGAGCAAAGTGAGATGACTTAGAGGTTGTGTGGGTGTTTGGCTTCTCGCCAGGGTCAATCCGCCACAGATGAATAGTTTTTTAGTCCTCCTCTACAGGAGAAACTGCCAGCATCACTCTCCAACATGCTCAGCCTGGCTCCCTGTTCAGGCCTGCTCTCTACCCTTCTTCTCTCATTGCAGGCCAGGCCAATGTTTGTCCTGTCTTTTCATCCTTTTGATGCCAAAATCCCGTTCTGTTTCTGGTTTTAAGGAGAGCTGAATGAGCCTTCTATTTACTTGCTGCAAAGAAATTAGCATTCACCTAGCTGCGTAGGTTGTGGAGTCCTCGAGCAAAAAGTTTTTGCAGGACAGAATGTGACTTGTGATAGTATAAAGAACAAGTTATTACGGAGTACTGCGGGGGTGTGGTGGTTCCTGGTTAGCAAGGCTCTAAGCTAGGACTGGCCAGCAGCGCTCCAGCTATACACCATCTGCACTTCTTTCAATGACAAAAACAATCAGAGGATTTTCTGCACTGCTGTCAAAATGCTGAGCCAACGCGGCGAGCTGGGAGTGTGATCTCGAGGTCTGGGCTGGCTGCATCAGCCCTGCTTCTCAGCCAGTTCCAGCAGCCTTTCATTGTGACACTGGTGAGGTTTGATCCAGGCAAAGCGCAGATGTTGCAGCATTTTGCAAGGGGTTTGGTAATTTGAAGCACTCAGTCCGATCCTGGGGCCCTTTTCATTTGTATTGTTTAGTTTGTAGCTTTATGTGCATGCCACTTGTGGCACAGAGCAGAAACCATGGCAGGCCCTCCATGGAAAGCAGGGGATTTCCTGAGGGAAGAATCCATACAGTTGGTCAGAGCCAATAATAGCTCTTAATGTTTAGTCTTCTAACGTTTGCACTTCCAGAGAGAAAGAACATTCAGCTGCAAAAGTGGACCCTTGAACTCAGAGACAACAGGATACAGCTGAGGTTAGACTTCTTAGAGGTCAAGAGAGATTTATTGCTCATTTTTTTTTTCCTCTTAATTGTGCTGACGAGCCAATTAAGGACTATAAAGTCCTTACTGACTCTGAGGTGACCTGGTCTGATTTGCTCTGACAGCCATTGCAGTAATAAACTCAGAATCCCATGTTGCTATTTCAGGATGAGACTAATGTAGAATCATGGATTTTGTTGGGTTGGAAAAGACCTCTGAGATCATTGAGTCCAACCATCAACATAACACCATCATGGACATTAAGCCATACCCCAGAGTGCCATGTCCACACCTTTTTTTGAACATCTCCAGGGATGGTGACTCCACCACCTCACTGGGCAGCCTGTGCCAATGCCTGACCACTCTTTCAATGAAGAAATCTTTCCTAATATTCAACCTAAACCTCCCCTGGCATAATTTCATGCCACTTCCTCTCATTCTACCATCTGACACTAGGGAGAAGAGACCAGCCTCCACCTCACTCCAGCTCCTTTCAGGGGCTTGTAGAGAGCAATGAGATTTCCCCTCAGCCTCCTCTTCTCCAGTCTAAACTCAGTTCCTTCAGCTGCTCCTCACAAGACTTGTTCTTCACTAGCTTCATTGCCCTGTATAAACTTTAGCTTTAGAGGACATTGGTCATTTGGAGAGGATACCTCAGGTTGTCTTGAGTATGTCTTACCTTACATTTGTGGTGGGTTTTTTGTTTGTTTGTTTTAACTGAGCATCAACAGACAGATTAGATAGATAGATAGATAGATAGATAGATAGATAGATAGATAGATAGATAGATAGATAGATAGATAGAAGTCTGTTATGACAGAATTACAGGATGCATCAGGTTGGAAGAGACACTCAAAGGTCACCTTGTCCAAATCCCCTGCAGGGAGCAGGAACATCTCCAACTAGATCAGGTTGCTCAGGGCCCCATTAATTTGACCTTGAATTTTATCAGACCTGCTTTAGGAGTAAGACAAAGAAACTGGTGAAATTGTTGCTACATCCAGCCAAACCAGTTAGTTAACTGCATTCCACAAGCTTTACATTAACAGAGGAAAGGGTACTGTTGTGCTCTTGTATGAGACATGCATTTGGGGGTAGATGAATGACTAGGCAGTAGCCATAAATCCACCAGAGAATCACAGAATCACAGAGTAGTAGAGGTCGAAAGGGACCTTTGGAGATCAAGTTCAACCCCTCTGCCAAGGAAGGTACACCTACAGAAGGTCACACAGGTACACATTCAGGTGAGTTTGGAATGTCTCCAGAGAGAGACTCTACCACCTCTCTGGGCAGCCTGCTCCAGGGCTCCACCACCCTTAAATTAAAGAGGTTCCTCCTCACCTTATGTTCAAGTCTGTGCTCATTACCCCTTGTCCTGTCACTGGGCACCAATGAAAACAGACTGCTCTCATCCTCCTGACACCCAGCCTTCAAGTACCGATCAGCATTGATGAGATGTCCTGAGTCCAACCCCTGCAGTGAGCAGGGACACCTCCAACTAGACCAGAACACCACACATCAGGTCCTGTAAATCCTAACATGCTGTTTCTTCAACTGATCTCAAGCATTCCAATTTTTCCTTCTGCACAGTCTGTAAGAACTTGGGCTTAGTTTTTTTCTCTTTTTTAATGTTGCACAGAATCCTGTGTCAGCACTGCACTAGCAAGGGGACTTTGTAATTGCTTAAGGGATCTGTGAAGGATATCCAAGTGTGTTGGTACATGCACTGTGCTTCATCCTCGGTAATATGGGGTTCAGAAAGGCGTAGGTAACAGCCTGCATGCTTAAAGCAACGTGCACAATCAATTGAAACAGTACTGCTGGTGACATGGTGACACACTGAGGTGTCTACTGGACTTGAAATCTGTCCTAATGTTCTGTTGCATTTTCAGCAGTTTCTCAACTTGGGTTTTCACTGTACTCTAAAATGTTGCTCCATATGCTCTATGACAATTTTAGACCTGTTCTACCCTTTTGTTTCAGGTAAACTACATGGAATACTCACACTCAACCTGAGCTGGACTAGAGGATCTCTGGAAGTCACTTCCAATCCCTAACATTCTGAGATCCTATGACTACCTGATGCTGCTGGCAAAGAAAGAAAGCAAAGTTCCTTCAAGACCACCATAATATTCAGCTGCTTCTGCTCCATACACAAGATACAATTCCTTATGCTACCTTCTCTATCAAAGAAGAAACAACACAACACAAACCTTTCCTCTCTAAAGCAGATAAGGAAGAGCTAACCTTTTGATAATTCTGAGCTGACCTTTTGAAAACAGAATTATTTTATGTAGCTTAACTGTAAAATCATAGAATGGTTTGTGTTGGAAGGGACCTTAAAGATCATCTCGTTCCAACCACCCTATCAAATTAGGGACACCTTGCATGAGATGAGGTTGCTCAATGCCTCATCCAACCTGTCCTTGAACTCTTTCAGGGAGGGGGCATCCACAAACTCTGTGGCCAACTGGCTCCTCTATTTCACCCTCACTGTCAAGAATTTCTTCCTCAATATTCTGTCTAAATCTCTTCCAGCTTCAATCCATTCCTCCCTTGTCCTATCACTATAAGCCCTTGTAAAAAGTCTCTTTTCAGCTAATATTACATGCTAATGGACAGTGTTTCCTCTCTACTGTGGTGAGAAGCAAGAAACAGTGCATCGTCGCTAAAGGGGCTCTTTGACACTCACTGTATGCTTGGTTGGCATTGTGCATTTTAGCTTAGAGAAGACAGCAGGTTTGTCTTTGAGTTTAGGAATTGCTGACTTGCTTATTATGTCTCTGCTGTACTTTAAGGGTAGCTCTATGGTCTCAAGAATAGCTTTACTGATACAGTTCAGTGCAAGAAGGACTGGAGCACACCCAAGAGAGCAGGTGTCTGAGTGTGTATGAGTTGATCTGCAGGCGTGCTTGCACAGGCTGTGCACATATGGGCAGGACATGGAGCCTGTAATGTCTGCAACCTGTTCTGAACTTTCCCTGTGCTAGAGGTGTAAACACACCTCCTCTGCTTTTATGCCAAAGACTTCAGGAGAGGTTCATAGAATCACAGAATGATTTGAGTTGGAAGGGATTGTCCTTAAATCATCTAGTTCCAAGCCCCCTGCCATGGGCAGGGACACCTCCCACTAGAGCAGGTTGCTCGAGGCCCCATTCAGCTTGGCTTTGAACACCTCCAGGGAGGGGGCATCCACAGTCTCCCTGGGCAACCTGTTCCAATGTCTCACCACTCTCACTGTAAAGAATTTCTTCCTAACACGCAGTCTAAATCTTCCCTCTTCCAGCTCCAATCCATTCTCCCTCGTCCTATCACTACAAGGTTGCTTCTTAGGCCTTCTAAACTGTCAGGTTTTTGAATGCAGGTCTTGCCCCCGGGGTTGATTTAAATCCCCTGGAAAGACTAAGCCTTTGTAATGTTGCCCTCTGGCAATAAACTGCCTCCTTTTGGATGAAGAATTTCTGTTTGTTGAACAGCCTTTGTCACTGGAGAGAGAACTTCTGGTTCAGGCCCTCCCACTCGGTGGTTTTCTGCAGAACAATTCCAAAGCAGGGCACATTCTCTTGGCCGAAGGTCCGTTGCTTCCTTCAGCAGCCCAGGGAGAGATCATTCATTATCTGATCCCGTATTTCTGGACATCTCTACCAGAATCTAAGTCTTCCTACAAAATGGATGATTTAATTTCCACACATTTTTCTTATATTTTCCTTGATTTTTCTCTTATTTATTTTTTATTTTCTCCCTTTTTCTTTTTGCTCTCTTTCTCTTTTTGCTTTCTCTTTCTTTCTCTCTCTCTCTCTCTCTTTCTCTCTTTCTCTCTCTTTCTCTTTCTCTTTCTCTTTCTCTTTCTCTTTCTCTTTCTCTTTCTCTTTTCTCTTTCTCTTTCTCTTTCTCTTTCTCTTTCTCTTTCTCTTTCTCTTTCTCTTTCTCTTTTCTTTCTTTCTTTCTCTTTCTTTCTCTTTCTCTTTCTCCCTTTCCCTTTCCCTTTCTCACTTTCTTTCTCCTTCCCCCCTTCCCCTTCCCCTTCCCCTTCCCCTTCCCCTTCCCCTTCCCCTTCCCCTTCCCCTTCCCTTCTCTCTCCCTTTCTTTTTCCTTTTCTTATCCTTTTCCCATTTTGCCTTTGTCCCTTTCTCCCTTTTCTCCTTTTTTTCCTCCCCTGAAAAGGCACAGCTAGCATTGAGAGAAAGAGATGCCATTCATAGTAATTGTACAAAGACATTTCAGCAAACTGCTGCAGTCTGCAATTAAAATTCTTACTGCAGTTAGTTGCTGGATGCTCATCTAATTCACTCATTGCTCTCTTGGGGACCTAAAGCAGCTTTGCTTTTTTCGTCTAATGTTATATTGGCAGAAATGAACTTGTTTCTGCAGACTTCTGCTCTAGACCCTCAGCCTGGCTGCCCTGGTTACCCCATACACATCTGTAGCCAACCCTGAGACTGCCGGGATATACTGACAGCTTCCCCTGACACAGGAGGCCTCAGTTTCTGGAACATACTGAGAGAACCTGAATTTGCTGGACACAAACCTTTTGGGGTGGTGCTGCAGCTCTGGTAGTACGCAGCTGGGTGTTGCCTTTGTTCCTTCCTGTAGTGTCTTTGGGTTACTAGCAGAATGAGTAACACCCAGAATCACAGAATAGTAGAAGTTAGAAGAGAGTCACCTTGGGCACATGGCACAGGATTGTGTCCAGATGGGTTTGGGAGTCTGCAGAGAAGGAGACTCCAGAACCATTCACATTTTGGGCAGCCTGTTCCACAACTCCAGCACCCTCCCAGCAAATAAATTTGTCCTCCTGTTGAGGTGGAACTTTCTGTGTTCCAGTTTGTGTCCATTGTCCCCCATCCTATCACTGGGCACCATTGAAAAGAGACCAGCTCCCTCTTCTTGCTGACATCTACCCTTAAGGTATTTGTAAACATTGATCAAATCCTCTCTTAGCCTTCTCTTCTCCAGCTTGAATCTTCTTCAATTGCTTGTATTTTTGAACTCTGCACTCACTTGAATTTTTAGCCTCTTGGCTTCTTCTCTGCCACCAAGTTGGCTTTAAAGTGTTGTCAGGCTTTAAGGAGAAGGGCTGCTTGTTTGGATGGGATCCATTCCTGAGACAACAGCTCAGTTCTGTTGACTTTGCTGTAAAGACAGACCTAAGGGCATAGATGTTTTTTTCCCTGCTCCCTTGAAGTGTTTTTATACAGATACTGTCTGTCCTCTTAAGGAAGAGAATGGGATACATAGTGCTAAAAAGGACTCATGCTAGAAATGGAAAGTTGAGAGGAGTGATCTTAACTAGTAAATACAAGGTCTTTGTGGTAGACTTTGTGGTGTGGAGGAGACGGTGAAGACACACTGTCATTCTGTCTGTGAAGATTCAGTTTCAGAAGCAGATTTGATTACACTGTGAATCTTTCTGTTGTGGTAGATGGGTTCTCTAGAAAATGTCCACAGTGCCTGATGTGATAATGGATTGCTTTGAAACCACAACTGTCTTTGGAAGCACAAGCCTGACTTTGCTTTCTTTCTTCTTTTCTGTAGCTATCAAAAGCTTAAGGCATTGACTTGTCCGCTTAGGCTGATTACCAGGACTGAAAGACAGGCTAAATTCTCTATTTCTCTGTCTAAACAAGAGCAGCCTGACTTAATGCCATGCTTTTTCCCTTGTCCACATGCTAACTCTAGAATTACTTTGGTTTTCTGTGCTTTACCCCAGGATTTAAAGATTCCCTCCCCATGTGTGTGAGCAAAACACAACCTGGAAAATCTCTTCCTTTAGAAGTTCTAAGAACTGAACTTCAAATATATTTTATTCCAAGAGGAAGATTTTCTTTGGTACCTTCCTTTTTACTGTCTTTCTACCTGTCCTTTTCTCTACTGATGTTTAAAAGGTGCTGGTGCATTTTAGTGATTTCCAAGTAGTCCAGAGCTAAAAAATGGGGATGAACAGAACTCTGGAGGCTCTGGGAAGAAAGAACTGGGGAAAAAGAACTCTGCAGACTCTGGAAAGATAGAATCTCTGGACATACTCAAAACCCAGCTGGACATCTTCCTGTGTGACCTTCTTAAGGTGAACCTGCCTTGGCAGAGGGGTTGGACTTGATGATCTCCAGAGGTCTCTACCAGCCTCTACCATACTGTGATACAGTATGAAGCAGCCATGGCAAAACTCAAAGCTGATGAAGTTTTAGGGAAGACAAATTTAGATGCAAAGCTGAGATGTGAGGAGAGGGATATGGTGTTTGCTTCTGATGGAATTTGTGGAGGGACTTTTTACAAGGGCTTGCAATGGTAGGACAAGGGGCAATGGCTTTGATCTGGAATAATTTAATGAGACACTGGAACAGATTGCCTGGGGAAGTTGTAGATGCCCCTTCCTTAGTGGTGTTCAAGGCCAGGCTGGATGAGCAACCTGCTCTAGTGGGAGGTGTCCCTGCCCTGCCCCTCTGGCAGGGGGCTTGGAACTTGGTGATCTTTGAGGCCCTTTCCAACCTGAATAATTCTGTGTGCCTGTCCAGGGTGAGTCAAGGTCTCCAGGAAGCAAAGTATCAATTTGTCTAATGTTCCTATGAGGTGGAGCAGTGGTATTGCTGCTTTACAGACTACTAACTCGAAGACAAATGGAGGTCTATGCAAAAGTAAACTGTAGTCATTGACTGCCAAAATCATTGGACTCCTTTGTCTGGAGAAGCCTCTTTGCTTCCGCAAGCTATAGAGAAAGCAGAGATTTGTTTAAATACAGTCAACATCTGGTGAATTCCTCCCACTTTCACCCTTGCCCAAAGGAATTATTTTGCAGAAATGATTGTATAGTACCTTGGAGCATCAAATGTGTACCATGTATAATTGCCAGGCTAGCAAGCTGGCTACTTGACCGTATTTCCTGGCCATTGCTCAGCTGCATGTCACCATTTCTGCCTGGATATTTATGTAGAGTGCTTATGATACCTCAACAGAAGCAACTGGCACTAAATTCTCTTTCAAATACCTCTGTTACCACCGACTCCAGACTTCTTCAGATAGCAGCTGATAAAGTTCAAAACATTAATTTCCACCAATAAACAGGAACTGGAAGCCTGGGGAGTTAATAGGGCTTTTTCATCTCAGCCTAGCTCTCTGATCTAATTTCAGATAGCAGGAAACATGCCAACTTGAGCCGCTAATTAGAGTTACTCTTTGGAGATTATTTGTAGCAGACCTCCAAGCTTCTTATAAGGGGAAAAAAAATGCACTGCCAGTCCTGCCAGCAGAAATATGTTAGATGTTTGTAGTGTGGAGGCCATTTGAATTATGCAATGAATTGTTACAAAGAGCTTTAAAATATATCAGACTTGACAAACAGTCATTTTATCTCTGAACCATGGTTCTTGTGTTTCCCCAGAAACAGTTAAGCATGGCTGCACTGCCAGCTCTGCCTTTTTGTCTTGCAGGTGCCAAAAGGTTTTCAGTGATAAAGGATGAGGTAATATTAAGTGAAGGACTGGGGAGGGACTGGAGAAGGACTGTTTGGAAGGGCTTGAAGTGATAGGACAAGAGGCAATGGTTTAAAACTGGAGCTGAGTAGATTTAGGTGGGACATTAGCAGGAAGTGTGTTATTATGAGAGTGGAGAGATGCTAGAACAGGTTGCCCAGATATGTGATTGAGGCCCCATCCCCAAAGACATTCAAAGTCAAACCTGATGTGGCCCTGAGTAACCTGATCTAGTTGGAGATGTCCCTGCTGATTGCAGGGTGGTTGGACAAGGTGAGCTTTGAGGGTCCCTTCCAATCCAATGCACCCTGGGAATCTGTGCTTCCATTTTATTTTTCATTGCACTTTGTTTTTAATTTTTCTTCTCTCTTGATACTGTGTTCTGCTGTGATACTGTGAACTCTGATTATATTCACTTGGGATTAGGCCTCTACTCTGCCCTAGAACAGATTTTGCTGTCAGAGAAAACGAGTTACTCTTTCGTCAGGACAAAGAAATCTGCCCATAATCTTGCCCTCTCAGAGGACTTGCTCTTGCTACCCTCACAGTGGGCTTCATAGTATCATAGTATCAGTCAGGGTTGGAAGGGACCACAAGGATCAGCTAGGTCCAAGCCCTCTGCCATGGGCAGGGACACCCCACACTAGATCAGGCTGGCCACAGCCTCATCCAGCCTGGGCTCAAACACCTCCAGGGACGGGGCCTCAACCACCTCCCTGGACAACCCATTCCAGGGCTTCACCACTCTCACGGTGAAGAACTTCCTCCTCACATCCAGCCTGAATCTCCCCACCTCCAGCTTCATTCCATTCCCCTTTATCCCGTCACTACCTGATATCCTGAGAAGTCCCTCCCCATCTTCATCTTTCTCAGAGAGTCCTGCTTCCCAGTGCAACTGAATGTTCTCTCCAGCAGAAGTAAGGGGTCCAGAATCTGACCCAGAGAAATGAAGAATACAAGTGAGTGTGTGTTGGCAGAGGCATGATTACAAGATTCCTTTTGTTATACATTTTCACCTTGTAACACTGAGATTTTATGCTTCTACCTCTCCTTTTGTTTGAGCTCTTCTGCTTTCACTTTCTGTGGCATCTGGACAATAGTGGCCACAAAGCTGTTGATAAAATAAACCAAGCCTCACATTACCCCTCTGAGAAATTCCCTGAGCTTTCTAGTGGGTATAGAGTGATGAGTCAGTGAGAAGGAGGCTGAGAACAGAACAAGATCCTTGCTCCAGCTACTGTCCACCACTCACTCATGAGAATGGAAAATATCATAGTATTGCAGAATGGTTTGGGTTGGTGTATGCATGTCTGTAAAATCCTGTACCTAATGTAACACAGCTTTAAAACATTGAGAGGAGGAGGCTCAGGGGGACCTTGTTGCTGTCTGCAGCTACCTGAAGGGTGCTTGTAGCCAGGTGGGGGTTGGTCTCTTCTCCCAGGCAACCAGCACCAGAACAAGAGGACACAGTCTCAAGCTGCACCAGGGGAGGTTTAGGATGGAGGTGAGGAGAAAGTTCTTCCCAGAGAGAGTTGTTAGGCATTGGACTGTGATGCCCAGGAAGGTGGTGGAGTCACCATTCCTGGAGGTGTTCAAGAGGGGATTGGACGTGGCACTTGGTGCCATGGTTTAGTTAGTCATGAGGTGTTGGATGACAGGTTGGACTTGATGATCTCTGCGGTCTTTTCCAACCTTATTGATTCTATGATTCTATCACCTCCTAAAGCTGTGCCCCAGTGTGCTGCTGACCGGCCTGCAGCATGCTCAGGAGGCAGAGGACAATGTATGGTGTGGATATAAGTGCCAAATGTGACTTTTGTACCACAGAGGATGCATGGTGCTCCCATGGGAAGCACAGTTAGGAAATTTAAATAAGCAGTTGCTTGGTGACTTCAGAGAAGACGTCAGTGAAAACATTTGCTTTGGGGGAAATAAAAAGAAGAAGAAGAAAAGGAAGAAAAGGAGTGTGGGTGGCTTGGTCACCAGCACTGTTTTGGTTTTGTCTGCTTCAGGGAATTCTCCTTTTTTCCCAGACTCACCCACACAACTTAATATAGAGCAGATTTAAGTTACCCTGGGGGTAATGTTGGCATTAAATGTGTGCCAGGACTTTGGAGGTGAACTTCAGCAGCACTGTGGATTTGGAATTGATGACTGGGCTGCATCAAAAGAAGTGTGACCAGCAGGATGAGTGAGGTGATTCTGCTCCTCTGCTCTGGTGATACCCCACCTGGAGTACTCCCTCCAGTTCCAAGACCCCCAACACAAGAAGGACATAGAACTGTTGGAGCACATCCAGAGGAAGCCACAAAGATGATCATAGTGCTGGAGCAACACTGTAAGGGGACAGGTTGGGGAGCCTGGAGAAGGCTCTGGGAAAAACTTAAAGCAGCCTTCCAGTACCTGAAGGGGGCTACAGGAGAGATGGTGAGAGACTTTTCAGAGGGGCTTGTAGTGATAGGATGAAAGGGAATGGACTGAAGCTGGGAAAGGGAAGATTTTGATTGGATATTAGGAAGAAATTCTTGACAGTGGCAAATACTGAACCAGGTTGTGTGAAAGAGTTTAAGGACAGGTTGGATGAGGCCTTCAGCAACCTGGTGCAGTGGCAGATGTCCTTGCCCATGGCAGGAGGGTTGGAGTGAGATGAACTTGAAGGTCCTTTCCAACCCAAACCATTCTATGATTCTATCATTCACAGCCACGGTGGTGTTAGGTTGATGGTTGGACTCTATGACCTTAGAAGTCTTTTCCAACTAAAAGAGCTCTCTGATTCTATGACAGTTTTATGCCACTACTTTTAGCTGCCTTCTCTGATGCCAAACCATTCTATGATTCTACGTCCATCCTTTTTGCATGTAATCTTGCACCTATTTACTCTTTTCTTTTGTGCATACCTGCATCACTACAGATGATTTATCTGACCTACCAAGCTGCCTTCCTGATCTGCTCTAACATAGTGATTGGTGGATGCCCTGAGATGGCTAAAAGGTGTTGCTTGAGGTTAGGCTGAATGCCTGTTAATCAATAACATGTATCAGATTTACTTGCAAATGTCTGGGCAAGCAGATATTAAAATCAGCTTCACTGAAGCAAGGTTTGTGTGCTGCAGGTTAACACATCTGAGTTTTCAGAAACTGCTGAGCTTGCTGGGTGGGAGTCCAGAAGAGAGAGTTTAGAAAAGGAGATGGGAGGAGCTCAGCTTTGCAGGCTTTAATTTTCAGAGGCCAAGATGTGGAAACTGAAACTGTAGGTTAAGCCCTACTGCCTTCCAAAATGTCCCCTGGGAGCAACAAAACCCCTAGCTTGGATCCAAAACTACATCTAGTTGGAAAGGCAGCTGGAAATACATAAACTGTAGAAATTTAGGAGGCAGTGAAGTGCTCCACAGTAAGGTGTCACCTTCCACTCAGTGGTCCTGTGTAAGAGTAATTATATAAACCAGTGACTCCATAAAGCACAAGTCTGGAGTGTTGGCACCGTTACAGGGAGACGGCGAAATGCATCTCTCAGGATGCAGCACTCCAGGCTTGGGGCAGAGCTGCTGGGAAGTGCCCTGCAGAAAAGGACCTGGGGGTGTAGGTTGATGTCTAGCTGAACCTGAGCCAGCAGTGTGCTCAGGTGTCAGAGCAAGCCACTCCTTGTAGAGAAGGCTGGGGAAGCTGGACACTTCAGAGGCTAGGGAGCTTCCAGAACTGCAGCTAAACCTTTCTATACCTCTGTCATCATAAACACAAAACAAAACCCAACCAAACAAAACCCAACCAAACAAAACAACCAACCATACAAAACAACCAACCAAACAAAAAACAACCAACCAAGCAAAAAAATAAAACCCCAAACAAAAAACAACCAACCAACCAAAACAACCCCAACCAAAAAACCCCAAACCAAAGAGTAAAGAACATCTCTGCAGCCAGTCTGCCTCTGGAGGTATCAGAATGTGAAATCCTCAGAAATCTTGTAGAACACAAAACATTAATTGTTGCCTTTTTACTATTGACATGTAATTAATCTGGTTTTGTTTAATGACAAAGCACTAAATATCTTCTGAATGAATAACTAATGCACACACACAAAAAAACCCCTACAAAACCTTTCTGGGCTAGCAGCTTCAGGAAGGAGCCTCTGTTAATGGAAAGGACCTGCACAAAGTCACTGCAAGTCCATTATTCAGTAAATTGGCTGCCTATTGAAAGCTAAATGATGCAAATGTTCTCCTGATTGGCTTTTCAGCTCCAGAGGAGTGGGCTCAGATCCCTGTTAAAGCACCAGGTGAAAATGAGTCTCTGGGGCCTCTTCCAAATTCCATGTTAGGCACCATATAAATTAGAATATTAGCAGGCTTGTCTCAAGGGAGGAGCAGCAGGACAGGAGGACAGCAGGTGTGTGACAGCCTCGTTGAGATGCAGCAGCATGGCAAACTGGTGCTTTTGTACAGTGCCAGGCTGCCTCCCACCACCTCTACTGATCCATAACATTCACAGATTCATTGAAGGTTTTGGGTTAAAGTTCTTTTATTTACAATGCCCCTGCCATGGGCAGGGACACCTTCCACTAGACCAGTTTGCTCAAGGCCTCATCCAGCCTGGCCCTGAACACCTCCAGGGAGGGGGCATCCACAACCTCCCTGGGCAACCTGATCCAGTGTCTCCCCACCCTCGTTGTAAAGAACTTCTTCCTAATATCCAATCTAAATCTCCCCTCCTCCAGCTTCAATCCATTACCCCTCATCCTAACACAACAAGCCCTTGTAGAAAGCCCCTTCCTGGCTTTCTTGTAGGGAAGGATCTTTCAAGATCCCTTCCAGCTCCTAACATTCTGTGAAGGGACTGTAATGGTTTAGCACAAGGGCTAAAGTCCCTGCTCCCCCAACAGAAAGAGAGGAAAAGTAATACACAAAACTCAGGATTGAGATAAAGAGATAAGAGTTTAATATAACACAAGATATCACAATCTCAATGCACAATTACCTTAGTAATAATCTAATTAATCTAATAATACAATGCATTATTACCTTAGCTTAGCCTATTTGCAGAAGTGCAGGGAACTACACAGGGGAAAAAAACCTCTCCAGCATAAAAGAGAAAGCCAAACCCAGCAGCTACCCAGCTGCCACTCTTTCCCCTGCCATGCCTGCAGAAAAGAGAGCACACACAAGAACTCAGAAGCAGCAACTGGAACAGGAAGCATTCCATGTTGCAACCTGAACTTCAAGCCCCATAATACTTTGCTCCAGTTAGCACTTCTGATTTTGAAGCTGGCACGAGTGTGCATGGTATGAATAACAGCAGCAGGTTCAACTCCATCCACGACAGGCACTTCTCCTCACTCCAAGAAGGGCATTTTGGTGCTGGAGTATGTCCAGAGAAAGGCTACAAAGCTGGTGAAGGGTTGAGAGAACAGGTGTTAAGGGTTGAGGGAACTGGGGTTGTTTAATCTGGAGAAAAAGAGGCTGAAGAGAGAACTTGCTGCTCTCTACAATTCCCTGAAAGGAGACAGGAGAGAGGTGGGGTTTGGTCTGCCATGCAACAAGTGGCAGAACAAGAGGAAACAGCCTCAAGTTTTGCCAGCCAAGGTTCAGGTTGGATATTTAGGAAATATTTCTTTACTGCAAGAGTGGTCAGGAATTGGAACAGGCTGCTCAGGGAGGTGGTGGAGTCACCATCCCTGGAGGTATTGAAAAGATGCATGGCTGTGGTGCTGAGGGACACGGTTTAGTAGCAGTTGCTTAGCAGCAGAGGTGGGATTGTGAGCTCTACGACTGTGGTTAGACTTGAGGATCCCAAAGGTCTCCTCCAACCTCAACAGTTCAATGATTTTGAGTCTGAGACAGTTTTGGTGCTGAAGGACTTCTGAGAACAATGTGAGTAGGGAAAGGGAGAGTAATCTTAGCAGTGCACAATGGGGAAAAAAGAGGCTTATTGAAACTTTACATATTTTGAGAGTCATTCCCCTACTGTCATGGATTAAGGTTGTGGTACTGAGTGTTCTCTATCTCACAGGCCATCTGTCCTTCCTGCAAATAGAGGCAAGGAACAGAGTCTGGCAGCTTGTGTTTCCCAACATGCCATGCTAATGCAAGATGTCATCAGCTCCAGGGTAGGCAGCAGTAGATAACGGATTCAAAGTTGAAGGCTCTTGCACCACGTCTACTTACCTGACAGAGCACCAGGGCAATGCTGCCACTGTCATAAAGCCCAGGAGAGGGTTTCATGGTAGAGGAGTGTGCATTCAGAGTCGCTTGCTCCAAGGCTGAATTATTCCTGCTGACAAAGCAAGGCTGATGTGGTGAAGTGAAGCACTTATGAAAGCAGCAAAACCACTTTCTTTGTTCTTATCAGAAGCTATTTGTAAACCTGCCAAATGGGAAAACTCCTTTTTTTTTTTCCCCTTCAGTGTTTTGTGATTTAAAAATTCTTATTAGTGCATAACCCTTCTTCCTTGTTGATGATTAAAAGACTATCTCACAAAACTCTGGATTGAATTGATGTGCTTTAATCATAGGGAAGAAAATTAATCTCTCCTGACATTCTGGTGGCTTTACTGGGATGACATAAAGAATTATACTGGCAGAAGGATGCAAGTGAAGTCCAAAAGCAGAGATCTCAATTAGCTGTTGTGGAATAAATCCCATCTGCCCATCAAGCCTTCAAATGTGATACATTGGATTCTGGACATTCTAGCTAGCTTTGGATCTGAAAGAGCAAAATGAAAAGAGGTATTTAAAAGGTGTCCCTACAATGAAATGGATGCCTGGAAGTACTGGTGAAGATTCATGACTGTGATCCTAAATTTCACTCTGAAATAGCCCATGGGTTCTTGACAACAAGAGTTCTCTTTACAAGAAAAATGTCAAGTGTGTTGCTCTTTGTCTGCTTGTTGAGAATGATTTGTGCCTAATTCTGACAAAGTCTCTGTGTCAGCAAATTGCCATTGCCTGACCGTTGATGGGTAAATGCAGAAATCAAATCATTGCTACCAGACCTGTGTAGCTTTGGCCATTACAAGACCTCAGTCACTGAACAACTTTAGGTGGTGGAGTCACCTTCATTGGTGGTGTTCAGGAGGAGACTTGATGGGTGCTTGGTGCCATGGGTTAGCTGTTTAGGCAGGTTGGATTGGTTGGTGGGTTGGACGCAATGATCTTGAAGGTCTCTTCCAACCTGGTCTATTCTATTCTATTCTATTCTATTCTATTCTATTCTATTCTATTCTATTCTATTCTATTCTAGTCTAGTCTAGTCTAGTCTAGTCTAGTCTAGTCTAGTCTAGTCTATTCTATTCTATTCTACTCTATTTCTATTCTACTCTATTTCTATTCTATTCTATTCTATTCTATTCTATTCTATTCTATTCTATTCTATTCTATTCTATTCTATTCTATTCTATTCTATTCTATTCTATTCTATTCTATTCTATTCTATTCCTATTCTATTCTATGCTATTCTATTCTATGCTATTCTATTCTATGCTATTCTACTCTATTCTACCACTAGAGACAGGTGAGGGTCAGTCTCTTTACCCAAGTGACAAGTGAAGGGTTGAGAGCAAATGGCCTCAAGGGGAGGTTTGAGATGGATATGAGAAGAAACTTCTTCACTGGAAGGGTTCTCAAAGATTGGAACAGGCTGCCCAGGGAGGTGGTGGAATCCTCCCCCCTGGAGGTGTTTAAAAGGTGCAGACATGCGGTGCTGGGGGGCATGGATTAACGTCAGACTTGGTAGACTTGATGATCTCAGACATCTCTGCCAACCAAAACAATTTTATGATTCTGTGATGTAGTGTCTAGGAATAAAATGGTTCTGGTGAAAACCAGAAAGGGACCTTTTTATTTAGGTTTTTTTTTTCCTACCCCACAAGCTCTTATTACTGGAAAAGCCTGAAATTGTATTCTTTGATCACAGGGCTATCACCAAACCAATCTAACAGGGAATTGTAGATGTGTTAGGAAGACTTAATGTTTAGATTAAAAAGAAAGTTCCTAACCAATTTCCTCCTCCTCTTCAGAGAAGAAAACCTTATCTCCCAGGAAAATCAAAACAAGGGAAACAAGCACCCATCTTGACTGCTTTCTATCTATTTCTCTGCTGTAGGCCAAGTTGTAAGGAGGATGTTTACAGCAATGAGGCACTAATATATTCATTGGAATCCAAAGTGTTCTCTGAAAAATACTGAAGTAGCAAAGCAATTACCATTCATCATTATATACAATGAGGGGAGCATTACCTTCAAGTGATGACACCTTCTGAAATCATACATTACCACCCAGGAAAAAAGAGCAGCTTCTGCATTGCTGTTTCTGCTGTCACAGAAATGCTCATGGTTTTTTTCTTCTTTGGAGTGTTTTGCTGTCCAAGTTGGTTTTGACCTTAGTAGAGAGCACAGAGGAAGTTAACTTTCCATAATAATGACGAGCATCTCCATTGAAACCTCTAGCCATGCACGCTGGAAATATTTGCTCAGTCCTCAAATAGGGTTTTGCAAAAGGAGGTGATGGCTTCCACCCAAATGAAATTCAGCTACCAGGCAGAAAAGCAGCCCCAGCTCTCTGTGTCTCTGTACCCTGCCAATTACTTAAGCAGATCATAGGCAGGGGTTGCCCTTCTGCATCAAGAAGCTTAGAATTGTTTTGGTTGGAAAGGACCTCTAAGATCATCAAGTCCAACTGTTAACCCAACACCACCATGGCCAGTAAACAATGACCCAGAGTGCTGTGGCCATACATTTCTTGAACACCTCCAGGGGCAGCACTCTGGGCAGCCTGTTCCAATGCCTGACCACTTCTGCAGGTATGATTTTTTTCCTACCATCCAACCTAAACCTCCCCTAGCACAACTTCAGGCCGTTTCCTCTTGTGCTATCATCTGATACTAGGGCGAAGAATTGAAATTGCCTGAGTGCATCTTGCAGTCAAATCTAGCACAATGAAGAGGAAAGGCAGAGGCAGCCTGGGGCAGCAAAATTCAAGGATGGCTTAGTCAAACAAGCAGCAACTTGGAGACTTGATAGGGTGCTTGGGTGCATGGTTTAGTTGATTAGGTTTTGTTGGATGATGGGTTGGACACAATGAT
The DNA here is from genome assembly GCA_033816785.1 of Picus viridis. Lineage (NCBI taxonomy): Eukaryota > Metazoa > Chordata > Aves > Piciformes > Picidae > Picus > Picus viridis. Next base: position 3,902,595 of record CM066569.1, on the reverse strand, counting down.
CTTGAAGGTCTCTTCCAACCTGGTCTGGTCTGGTCTGGTCTGGTCTGGTCTGGTCTATTCTATTCTATTCTATTCTATTCTATTCTATTCTATTCTATTCCATGCCATCCCATTCTATTCTATTCTATTCTATTCTATTCTATTCTATTCTATTCCATTCCATTCCATTCCATTCTATTCCATGCCATCCCATGCTATTCTATTCTATTCTATTCTATTCTATTCTATTCTATTCTATTCTATTCTATTCTATTCTATTCCATTCCATTCCATTCCATTCCATTCCATTCCATTCCATTCCATGTAATCCCATGCTATTCTATTCTATTCTATTCTATTCTATTCTATTCTATTCTATTCTATTCCATTCCATTCCATTCTATTCTCCTATCCTATCCTATCCTATCCTATCCTATCCTATCCTATCCTATCCTATCCTATCCTATCCTATCCTATCCTATCCTATCCTATCCTATCCTATCCTGTCCTGTCCTGTCCTATCCTACACTTAGCTATTTAATTTACATTGGCCAGCCACCACTTGTGTTAGTTTCCTTCCCTTTATTTCAGTGTTCCATGCCAGCTGTGTGGCTAAGTGTGTGTGTGTGTGGCTCCAGATAACAGCAAAACACAACATTGCTGACCAAACAAACCCAGTCCCAATGCTTTGTTCATAATGAGAAAAGAGATTATTCGTCCCCAGCTGGTTTGAAGTGAATTCAGCCCAGCATGCCTCCAAAGTTGCAACACTCTCTGCAAAGTTTCCATTTCAAATATTTAATACTACCCAATAATTCAGACATGAGGATTCAAGGGGATGAATTAACTTTGCCTGAGTTCTCTCGAAGGATCTACGACAGATGCAAAAGCTTTCCGCCCTGAAACTGTCAGATTCAGCCAGCTTAAACCTGCTGCATCTGAAGAGCAACTTGAGATGCTTCTTGTTGGAGGGAATAGGTAAATATCCTGTCTGATTTGCAATGAATTCTGCTGTGTTTAGATTCCTTTTCCCTCTCCTTTCTTTCTTAAACAAATAAATTTAAACAAGAATAAGAGAATGCTCATTTCTGGGAAGGAAGGTCATTAGTGTGAGCCCTCTGTGCTCATCCATGGCCTGAAGCTGTGTCATTCAAGCTTGGTGTACTTCAGCAGAGTATTACTTTTCCTTCATTCGTGAAGTTTATTTAACTTTTGGGTTTGGTAGCCATGTTAAGCATTGCGTAAACATAAAGAGGAGTGAATTCCTTCCCTCTGATATTGGATCCATGTTAGTTATTTAGTATGGGAATTCCTGTTCTTTCTGAGCACCCAATGTAAAGATCAGGATCTTGCTAGATATCAGCTACAATGCTCTCTCGTGCACTTTTTGACACGTGAGTTGAGGAGGATGAGCCTAGCAGAAAAATTCCTGTCCCCCATCTGCGGCAAGCACCTTTCTGAAGGTTATTACCACCACAGTGGCAGGCAGCACCATAACCTCTGGATCTGGATGAGTGGCAATTGACAAAAAGGAAGGAGTTTCTAGTTCTGCATGCTGTGGAAGGTAGGCTCACAACCACTGATACTGTCTAGCAGAGACATAGCACTTCCAGAGGAGAAGGCCATTTCCTCTCATTCTATTACCTGATACCAGGGAGAAGAGACCAACCCCCACTTCACTCCAACCTCCTTTCAGGGAGTTGTAGACAGCAATGAAGTCTCCCTTCAGCCTTGTCTTCTCCAGACTAAACAGCCCCATGTCTCTCAGCTGCTCCTCACCAGACCTGTTCTCCAGACCCTTTCACCAGCTTAGCTGCCCTTCTCTCAACATGCTCCAGCATCACAATGCCCTTCTTGTAGTGAGGGGCCCAAAACTGAGCCCAGATTTAAGACTTCTCTTATCTTTCTCCAGTAAAAAAAGTCTCCAAGAAGAATTTGTTTTTTACTATGAGGGTGGTGAGACAATGGAGCAGGTTTCCTACAGAGGTCCTGAATGCCTCATCCCTGGAATTGCTTAAGATCATATTGGATGAGGCTTTGAGCAACCTGGTCTAGTAGAAGGTGTCCCTGCACATGGCAGAGGGGATGGAACTAGATGATCTTTAAGGCCCCTTCCATGTCAACCATTCTATGATGCTGTGATTATCAGGTGGCTGTTAGTTGTTTTGCTCCACTCTTTTCAATAGATAAGTAACAGAAGGAATAGCAGCTGTCTGCTTCTGGAGCTTATGTCCTCCGTATGCAGGCTGCCTGCCATTAGAAGGTTCAGAAGCAAGGTGTGGAAGCATCCACTGTCAAGCTCTCACAGAGAGTGGGAGGCCATGCAGGCAACCACCCAGCTGGGTACAAGAGCAACAGAAGACACCTTGCTGCTGGTGTGCATGTACCACGCTGATATGCCTCCAGGCCTTCTCCTGTCAATGCAGCAGCTTGCAGCTCTAAGCCTGTGGCTGTTCACATGCTTGGCTCTCGGGCTTGACACTTTAACAGCTTTGTTTGTCTCTTCCATGGGGAAGTGCTGAGAGACCTCAATTCTCCATCAAACAGTGGTGCTACTGCCCAGAGGGGACAGTGATGTTGAGTTGGAATTGCTCCAGTTCCAGTCCTTCTCTCACTGATATAAAAGTTTTGATGCTGCATACATTTGAGACTCATGCTGACTGTGGACTTGTATCACAGTAACCCTGCCAGACATTTTGCCAGTGTCAAGTAAGCAAGCAGCCTATGAGTTGCTCAGTCAAATCCCACCAAAGCATGGAAATACATTCTTTCACCCAGTGACAGGAGTTTTCATATGGGTCACCCTAGATTTGCAACAGATAACCCAGAACTTAGTTGCCAACGCTATCCAAAGGCTCTTTGGCATCAGGCTCGTTCTCACTAGAGCAAGGCACTGTGCTGAAGGAAATTCCTCTTGTCTGCACATCTTGCTTCCCAGTAACTGAAATGACAAATCATTTGAGGAGGCTTTCTTGCAAGTTTATCAGTGCATTGCACACAGTGCTGCTTCTGCAGTCTGTGGAACCTCTTCTAATGTGTCTTATTACTTCCAGACAGAACAAGAGGAACAGTCATTTCCAGAAAGAGAGCACTCACTACAATTATGGGGAATAAGTTATGCATAATATATACACACACTTCAAAAATAAGCCTTTAGACACACTTCAGAAATGAAGCTCATCTGTTCTGTGGGTATCCATGGCTGGGCCTTGTCTGGAGTTGAGTTGTATTTGTCCCCAGTCCAATCATTTTCATACGGTAGCCTCTCCACTTCTCTTGTGTAGAGCTAGTCTCTTCTTCTGTGTTACTCTTGTTACCATAAAGTAGCTGCTACTCAGCTCCTCTTAGTTATTTTTAGATTTCCCCCCTTTTTCCCCTAAATACTCTTAGTTGTTGAACATTTGGCTAGAGCACTTGCAGTGCATGACTTCACAGAATCATAGAATGGTTTGGGTTGGAAGGAACCTTAAAGATCATCTAGTTCCAACCTTCTGCCTTCCTTCCTTCCTCTCTGTACAAGATAGCAGAGAGTAATCTCTTCAAAAATGGGGAAGTTTGTAAGTAATTCCCCTTCCATTTTCATTTGGGCATTGGAAGTCCCATGGAAGTCAACCTTTATTCTCTGTAAGTGTTTCAGTCACACTAACAAGCAATGTCTAAGTTGCCTGGGTCTTGAACCCTGGGCAGATTTCACCACCAGTTGGACCTAGATAATTTAAGGATTTCACCAGCAATTTGACCTAGACAATTTAAGGATGTGCTTTAGGTTCAGAGCCTCAACATGCTTGGGTATGTTTTGAAGAACTTAGTTCACACTGTTGATGGAAAATTCTGCCCTGATGTCACTGGGAAATAAGAGGAGGACAAGTGTCACTGGAGGCCACCTGCACCTGTAACTGCTGCCCTGAGGCACCCTCCCAGGAAAGGTCCTCTAAATACAGAACCACAGAATGCCAAGTTGGAAGTGACTCCAAGGATCATCTGGTCCAGCCTTTCTAGAGTAGCAGAGTTGAAATAAGAAGGCCCAGCACCCTGTCAAGTTGAGTTTTCAAACTGCCCAATGTAGGGAAATCTGCTGCTTCCCCTGGGAGATAGAACAGAATAGAATAGAATAAACCAGGTTGGAAGAGACCTTCAAGATCATCGCTTCCAACCTATCAACCAATCCAACCCACCTACACAACTAAACCATGGCACCAAGCACCCCATCAAGTCTCCTCCTGAACACCTCCAATGAAGGTGACTCCACCACCTCCAAGGGCAGCCCATTCCAATGGGCAATCACTCTCTCTGTATAGAACTTCTGCCTCTTCTCATGGGGAAACATTTTCTTCTGGAGTCCAATTAGAATCTCCCCAGGAGGAACTTGTCCCCATTACTCCTTGTCCTTTCCATGAGACTCCTTGTAGAAAGGGAATCTCTCTCCTCCTGGTAGCCACCCTTTATGTACTGGTCCATGGCAATAAGGTCTCCCCTTAGCCTTCTCAAGGCTGAAGCAACCCAGTTTCCTCAGCTTTTCTTCATAAGGCAGGCTTCCAGCCCTCTGGTCATTCTCGTGGCCCTTCAAGGAGAGTTCAACTGAGGGCTTTCAATAAACTTTCCCCTCTTCCATTCTAGCCCAGCCAAAAGCCACTTAGCTCTCCTAGACCTTTTTAAGGTAATTATGCCATCTTGCTAATCATCTTTTCCCTTTCACCTGAGTTCCCTCCAGCCTGCTAACAGCTCTTTCATATGCCAGTGCCTAGCACAGGGCACAGTGTCGCAGGTGCAATTGCATCAGCACTGTACATTTTCAGCCAGTGCTATCATTAGTCACCACTGTTTGCAGTACAGAGGGCAAACAGAGTGACTCTTCCAGTCCAAACAGGTTTAGTCATCTGTTGAGCCTGGCATGTAGAAGCATGCACCCTGTAAAGGACCGGGCTCATGATTTCATTATCAAACCCAGCTCCTTCTTCCAGCCCAACAGTCTTGGATAAACAGAATTCTGTGCTTTGTTACTTTGCTGCTGCATATTATTCTAGAGTCCTCTGGAGGGGGCAGAGAAGCTGATGCTCAGTGCATGTAGTTTAAATGATTTTTCAACATGAACATTATAGGATCACAGAATTCACAGAATCACAGAATCACCAAGGTTGGAAGAGACCTCAAAGATCATCAAGTGCAACCTGTCACCACAGACCTCCTGACTAAACCATGGCACCAAGAGCCATGTCCAATCCCCTCTTGAACACACCTCCAGAATTGCTTCAGTTGGAAAAGACCTCTAAGATTATCAGGTCTGACCATCTACCTAACACCACCATGGCCATTAAACCACGTCCCAGAGTGCCATGGCCACATGTTTCACAAACAACTCCATGGATAGTTGACTCCACCACCTCCCTGGGCAGCCTGGCCCAGTGCCTGACCACTCTTGCAGCAAAGAAGTATTTCCAACAATCCAATCTAAACCTTCCCTGGCACAATTTCAGGCTATTTCCTCTTGTTCTATCACCTGATGGTAGGGAGAAGAGACTGCCCCCCACCTGGTGACAGGAAAGCAATCCACACAGGCAGGGCATTTTCTGCAGTTTAAATTAAAATGATAAATAGCTGTAGAATAAAAAGCCAGTATGTTTGAGAGCTGAAAAGTGTGCATTATTTCCATCATGGCACTGCTTGATCTGAACTAGCAGTAGCACTGCACCATTTATTCTCTGCAGGGCATCAAGCAGAGGTTGGAAAGGAGAATGTCTACCCCCTGAAGCCATTTGTTTTAGCAATGCTGGTGAAATACAGCTCAGAATTACATTTAATATGAATGAGAAGCTGGAATCACTCGAAGAGGCAGATGGAGGATTTCCCAGACTTATAAACCTACCTCCTCCATGGGTTGCTTGTGCACTCATCGTGTTTCCTGATCCTGGCAGCTTAAGCTTTCTATGTCACACATAGGTTTTCACCTGGACCATACTAGGTCTGTGTGAGAATGTGGTTTCCTCTAGTTTTTGTCAGGGCTTCACTTGAAAATCCACAGAACTGTTCCTGTCTCGTCCTTGACTGGCTCACACACATGGGTGGCACCTGAAGAGTGCTCAAAAGCTAGTTCATCATCCAAGGCTGGAGGACCAGTAGATAGCTGGCAATGATTACAGACATGACCTGGTTGCAATTCATTGCAGACCTTGTCCTCATCTCACAATCTGAAAGGCTACCTAGTGTCCTAGGGGTTTTTTCTGCCACGAGGCTGTTAGCAGGTTAGTCAGGAAATGCTTGCCAGGACAGTAAAGGGTTGCAGCACTTTCTCAGGTTCTCAAGAAAACATCTGAGGAGCCTCTTGATGGCACAGAGAAGTTCAATTAGAATCACAGAATCACAGAATGATAGGGGTCAGAAGGCATCTCTGGAGATCATTGAGTCCAACCCCCACTCCTGCCAAAGCAGGATCACCTAGGGGCAGGCCACACAGGAACATGTCCAGGTGGGTTTCAAAAGCCTCCAGAGGAGGTTCCACAACCTTTCTGGGCAGCCTGTTCCAGGGTCCTGGCAAAGACATTTTCCTCATGCTGAGGTGGAACTTCCTGTGTTCCAGCTTATGCCCATTGCCCATCATCCTACGACTGGGCACCACTGAAAAGAGACTGGGTCCTGCTTTGTGACACCCATCCTTAAGGTATTTGTCAGCATTGATCAGATACCCTCTCAAACGTCTCTTTTCCAGGTGTCTTCATCAGACAGATGTTCCAGTCCCTTCATCATCCTTGTAACCTCCATTGGACTCTCTCTAGTAGATCCCTGTCCCCTTTGAACTGCGATGCCCAGAACTGGACGCAGTAGTCCAGATGTGGTCTCACTAGGACAGAGTTGTGCTGCCTGACATTGTGTTTCTCATGGTGTGGCCCCATCTGGTCTGCCTTGTCTGACTGCTGACCTCTGCCTTGCTTTTGAAACCAGGGGAGAGAATTCATCATTGCTGGTGCACCGCAAGGTTGCATTATATCTCGCATAGTTTCTTTGCAAATTGCTGGCTCATGGCTGTTGGAGAGGGGGAAACTACATCTTGCAGCTCAATTCCAGCTGCAGAAGGATCCATCCTCAGGATCACAGGCTTGTATTTAAACATTGCTAGGAGTCCATACCGAATTGCTGGAAAGAAAATACACTTGTGTCCAGGTTTATGTTTCAGAAGAGAAATCGACACAAAGGGTCTTTATGTTCTGATGCTCTTCAGTCAGAAAGGCAGAAGGGTTTGTTATGTCCAGCATTTTGCATGTTCTGCTTATCATGTTTGAACAGTTTGAGATCTGGAACTGGGATGGTTTTAGCCTAGAGGAGGCTACAGGGAGAACTCATTGCTCTCTGCAGTTTTCTGACAGGAGTTTGGAGTCAGGTGGAGGTTCATCTTTCCCCCCTAGTCTCAGGTGATAGATTGAGAGGAAATGGCCTGAAATTGTGCCAGGGGAGGTTTAGGTTGGATGCTGGGAAAAATTTCTTTGCTGCAGGAGTGGTCAGGCATTGGAACAGGCTGCCCAGGGAGGTGGTGGAGTCACCATCCCTGGAGGTGTTCAAGAGATGTGTGTGGCACTTTGGCATATGATTTAATGGCCACGGTGGTGTTGGGTTGACAGTTGCACTTGATGCTCTTAAAGGTCTTTTTCAGCCCCAAAATTTCTATGATTCTATGAAATCTGGCTCTGCTGTGCAGTAAAACTACACAGCTTTGAAGATGGGTGCAGTATCTTCTGTCTCCTGTCCTAAAGCATTTGAGGCTCAGCAAGGATTTCTTAGACATGGGGAAGATAACAGATGTTTTGTACTTTGCACATGATTTTTGCTTGGAAAAATAGACCTTGGGTGAAAATAATCCCAATGAGCTTGTTTGTCCTGTCTGTTCAAATCATACAGCTGCTTTTATACTCTGGGAGCTTTCAAGCTTTGCCTTTTTGAAATGCTCTGCAGCCTGCCATGAAGTAATCTCCAACACTGGGATTTAGACTGTAGAGAAAATAATTGCTTCTTACATGATCCTGACTTGTAATGGCATATAAAGTTATATTAGTACTACTGAGGTCTGAGTGGGTTCTTTTCTTTCCCCTTGCATTTTATATCCTTTTTTTTTCCATTTTATTGATTCAGTTATCTACTTCCACCTTGCAAGTGCCCATCAGAGATACAGCTCTTATTTTAGCTTGGGTATCGCTGCAGATAGTTAGGAATTGTAACATAATGGCCTTTTTTTCCCCCTTTCTTTTTATATGGTGTCTAAACAGAACATGTGAGCCATTTGTTATGTTTAATGAAAAGAGGTAAGAATCATAGAATTGTCTCAGCTGGGAAAAAAGCCTCTATCATCCTCGAGTCTAACACCACCGTGGCCATTAAACCAGGTCCCAAAGCGCCATGGCCACAAGTGTCTCTAACACCTCCAGGGATGGTGACTCCACCACCTCCCTGGGCAGCCTGTGCCAGTGCCTGACCACTCCTGCAGCAAAGAAATTTTTCCTAACATCCAATCTAAACCTCCCCTGGCACAATTTCAGGCCATTTCCTCTCGTTGTAGGGAAAACAGACCCCACCCTCACTCCACTGCAACCTCCTTTCAGGACACTGTAGAGAGCAATGAGGTCTCCCCTGTGCCTCCTCTTCTCCAGGCTGAACAATCCCAGTTCTCTCAGACACAGAATCACAGAATCACCAAGGTTGGAAGAGACCTCAAAGATCATCAAGTCCAACCTGTCATCACAGACCTCATGACTAAACCGTGGCACCAAGTGCCATGTCCAATCACACCCCCAGGGATGGTGATTCCACCACCTCCCTGGGCAGCCCATTCCAATGGCTAACAACTCTCTCAGTGAAGAACTTTCTCCTCACCTCACAAGACCTGTTATTCAGACTCTTTGCCAACTTTGTTGACCTTCTCTGGACACTCTTTAAGACCTCAGCATCCCTCTTGCTGTGAGGGGCCCAAAACTAAATGCAGGATTCCAAGTGTGGCCTCATCAATGCCCAGTATAGGAGCACAATCACTTCCCAGGTCCTGCTGGCCACACTATTCCGGACTCAGGCCAGGATGCTGTTGGCCTTCTTGGCCACCCAGGTACAATGCTGGTTCAGGTTCAGCCAGCTGTCAACCAACAATCCCAGGTCTTTCTCTGCCAAGCAACTTTTCAGCCACCCTGCCCTAAGCCTGCAGCATTGCATGGGATTGTTGTGAAGAAGAAGAAATCCAAAAGATGGGGACTTGGTTAAATGATGAGTCTTGTAAAGCCTCATCATCCCCATTTGGGTTTTTATTGTGCCCTCAGGCTGTTGAGAGCACAAATTGCATACGAGTTGTGGTGCTCATGTTATTAGATTCCACTTTGCATTTTACTTTCTATGTGAGCCTTTTTGAAGGTCCCTGGGACCTGTTCCTGTATTTCCTGACTGAAAAGAAACTCTAGCAGCACAGTGGAAGGACTCAGCCTTTTAAAGAGCCGTGGAAGTGTGCATCTGCTGATCTTCCAAACACTGCAGGCAGTGCTGGGCTTTTCTAGCACAAAGAAAAGGAGAAGCACAGCTCAGTGTCTCACTGACTGACTCCAATCTAGCAAGCTTTCCTGAATTTCACAGCGAGGCAGCTGAACAGCAGCTCTCCAAGAAAATGGCTATAAAACCTTTAACTCAATATCCCTGTGCTTGACTCCCATCCTTTCTGCCTTTCCAGCTGGCACATTTACTGCCTGAGCACCTACAGAAGGTGTAAGGAGAGTGAGGCATGCCAGGTTGGATCTGGAGAAGCTCCAGCCACTTCTCCTGGCTTCTAATATCTCATTCCCATTTCTATTGATAGCCTGTCTTCCTGTCCCAGCCCACTGACAGTAATCTCTTTCTTGTTCCTGCTTGTTGGCAGAGCTCCACCCCACCAGATCTTTTTCATTTGTAGTATTCTGCTGCTGCTCTCAAGCACATGCCTCCCTGAGGCTCTGAAAATCTCACCCTGTCGTATTCACAGCAGCTGTTCTTCTTCCAGGACTCTGTGTGAGGGCAGCCAGCATTGCCTGCTTTAGAGAAAAGTGCTTTAATCACCATGAGTGACAAGGAATAAAAGTGATTTCTTCTTAACCTCCTCCTCGTGATGGGGAGGGCTCCTTTGCAATGCCTCTCACTTTGTAGTCCAATATGTTTATATAAATCGCTTTTCATCTTTTCATGGAACAGTTTGGGTTGGAAGGGACCTTAAAGATCATCTAGTTCCAAACCCTGCCGTGGACAGGGACACCCTTCACTAGACCATGCTGCTGAAGGCCTCATCCAGCCTGGCCTTCAATACCTCCACAACCTCCCTAGGAGACCTGATCCAATATCTCACCACCCTGTCAAGAATTTCTTTCTAACATCAGGTCTAAATCTCTCCTCCTCCAGCTTCAATCCATTCCCCCTCATCCTATCAGTACAAGCCCTATAAAAAGTCCCTTCCCAGCTTTCCTGTAGTCACCTTCAGGTACTGGAAAGCAGATCTAAGGTCATCCTGGAGCCTTCTCCAGGTTGAACAGCCCTAAATCCCTCAGCCTGTTCCCATAGGAGAGGTGCTCCAGCCCTCTGCCAATCTCTGTGGCCTCCTCTGGACCTGCTCCAACAGTTCCATGCCTTTCTTGTGCTGGGGTCACCAGAGCTGGATGCAGTACTCCAAGTACTTAACTTGCTCTTCTCTTTCTTGCACACATACATCCTATGAATAGATCCATGTGAGCATGCATGTCCCCTCCTGGAAGTGTTCAAGGCCAGGTTGGATGAGGCCTTGAGCAAGCTGGTCTAGGGAAGGATGTCCCTGCCTATGGCAGGGACTTTGGAACTAGATGATCTTTAAGGTCACTTCCAACCCAAACCATCTTATGCTAGTGTGTAGAGCTGGTATATATTCTTCTTTGAGAGTCATATGAGTTGAAAGCTGTTTAGCTCATTCACCAGTGCTTGAGCAATCTTTTATATTGCAATGCTGATCTCATGGCAGGCTGCAATTCCTCTCATTTTGTTTCTGGTGATCACCAGTTTTAACCCTAAGGAATTTGGGATAATTGAAGAATGGAGTTCCATGCATGAAGCTGTCCCAAATGGCTGGATAACGTTCTAGCAGAGAAACTCATCTTGACTGACCCTCGTAGTGTCTGGAAGTGTTCTTGCTGGATTTGCACTGTCCATTAGGGAAAAAAAGACAGCCCTGCTTTCATCATTGGACTCAAACCAGTGCTAGACTATTTTAAGATCATGTCTTTAACCCAAAAGAAATTAATGGAATATTGGTTGTCTGTTTTTTTCAACTGCTTCTGCCTAATATTCTGTCAGCCAGGCATTGCCATTAACCTTAACTCACATAAGAGGTAAAAGGCACTTCTCAGTACTAGAGTCTTTGCTCTCTGCTTAAGTAATTGAGTCTTAACCTCTCCAGAATGAGTTTGTGGTGTTTGGTGCCATTCTAATTGCATGTCAGAGTGTGGTATTTATTGACAGAGGGTCACATAGAAAAGACAAGGGATAATGGGGACAAGTGACTCCTGGGGAGATTCCAAGAGGACTCCAGAAGAAAATGTTTCCCTATGACAAGAGTTAGATGTTGGAATCGTCTCCCAAGGAAAGCAATGGATTCCTCTATACTGGACAGTTGTAAGACTCAGCTTGACAGAGTGCTGGGATAGCTCATTCCAGTTCTACTACTCCCTAGAATGGTTGGATCAGGTGATCATTGGGGTCCCTTCCAACCTGGCATTCTGTGGTTCTATGACTTTCTTCTTTCTCTCTTTTTTTTTCCCCTTCCCACTGGATGTTAGGAAGAAATTCTTCACAGAAAGAGAGATTGGCCATTGGAATGGGCAGGCCAGGGACATGGTGGACTCACCATCACTGGAGGTGTTTAAGAAGAGACTGGTGCCATGATTTAGGTGATTAGATGGTGTTGGGTGATAGGTTGAACTTGATGATCTCAAAGGTCTTTTCCAACCTGGTTAATTCTATTCTATTCTATTCTATTCTATTCTATTCTATTCTATTCTATTCTATTCTATTCTATTCTATTCTAATCCTATCCTGTTCTATTCTATTCTATCATATTCTATTCTATCATATTCTATCCTATCCTATCCTATCCTATCCTATCCTATCCTATCCTATCCTATCCTATCCTATCCTATTCTGTAAGTGTCTAACACTGAAGTCCACCAAATACATTAAGGTTATCTCAATTTAAAAAAATATCAAAACACCACCATTAAAAACCATCAGAAAATCAGATCCAGGGCAATTTGTTATCTCTGGTATTTCTTCTGCAGTATCTCCTATTGTTGCTTCACCTGCTTCTTCTACCATCACTGGTCATAGTGCAAATGATGGCAGTTTATGACAGAGGAATTTCTTAATGGTAAGTTCTCCTCTTGAAGGCTGAGGCTTCTACAAAGGTGTCTTGTATGCCAGAGGATATGATATATTCCTCTGTAGGTCTCTGGGGCCATGCATGATGGTGAAGATTGATAGGCATTGTCATCCTGAAATATGAGGAAAGCCTAATGAATCAATTTGCTGTCCCTAGAACATCAATTTCAGAGCACTGGCTTTTCCACATGAAAAAAACCCCACTGAACTGGAATTTCAGTGTCCTAGCTCTGACTCAGACAAGTGTCCATGGTTCTCCTGCCTCTCTCTAACTCAAGACATCAGATCTGCACTGTATCTAGGCATGAGGGGAATTTCTTCTCTTCAACTGTCATTTTTCTCCTCTTAGGTTTATCTTCTGTTGCTCCATTTCACTGGACACACTCGACTGAATACAGTAACAGCAGCTATAACCATACAATAGCAGGGTTGGCCTTGTGATTTCCCACTGAATCTCTTTGTTTTAAGGCTGGGATAGTGTTGTGTCAGGGCTGTAGGAAAGCCACCAGCTCATTAAAAAGTGTGCCTGTGTTCTGTATGAATTTGCTGGCAAATTCAGGCTTCAGTCTGATAAAGAACAAAACAGAGTCATTGCCATGGGATACAGGAGCAAGGAGAGTCGCAGAATGCATCAAGTGGAAAGGGACCACTGGGAGTCATCTTGTCTAATCCCCCTGCAGTGAGCAGGGACATCTCCAGCTACACCAGGTTGCTCAGGGCCCTGTCATGTTTGACCTTGAATGTCTCCTGCTATGGGGCTTTAACCACATCTCTGGGCAACCTTTTCCAGTATTTCAGTGCCCTTATTGTGAAGAACTTCCTCATTGTCTGACTTAAATCTACCTTGCTCTAGTTTATCTACCCTGCAGATGATGGAGCAGTACTTTTCCTTCTTCTGAGCCAGTAGTTGCTCAGGTCTTTTATACAGTTTTTCAGGTATGTGTCCAGGTGGTGAATCCATTGTCCTTTGCACCATCCTCCCTTTCTGGGGTAGCTGATGGGTAGAGATGATATTGTCTGTGCACATTCCATAGAGTCATTATCCAGTAGTGTCTGCCCACTACACATCAGCTATTGTCTGGGCAAGGAGCAAAGGTGATTTTTGTCTTTGTTGAGTCACATCAAGAGAGAGAAGATTTAGTCTCTTACAATCAGGAAGACACTTTTTTGCTTAACTGTACTACCTCCCTTACCTACTCAAATCCTGGAAAGAAAGATCCAGATCTCCCTCTCTGGAGAATTTCAAAACCTGCCTTGATTTGTTCTTGTGCAGCCTGCCCTAGGTGATCCCACTTTGGCAGGGGGTTGGACTCAAGGATCTCTGGAGGTGCCTTGCAACTCCTAACATCCTGTGATTCTATGGGTCTGATCTGATATACATTGTCACTGACAAAAGGTGAGGAGCAGGTCCTGGAATCCATTTTTGCATTTTAGGGCAGTTCACAAAAGGAAATAGGTTTAGATTTCACTGCAAGCTCTTTGGCTGGCCAACAGGTGAAGAAGATCAGTTAAACAAACACAAAAGGTGATGAAAAACCGAGTTCAGAGATGGTTATATTCAAAGTGCAAGAAGGGAAAGGGCAACACATTAGTTACTAAGGCAACGGTTTGTGTAGTGCTAAATCATTTCCTCCTTGAAGGGAGCAGCTTCTGTTTCAGATTACTTTCTTAAGCTGCTGTTGCACTGCTTGCTCCTTCCCCTCACCAGGTTTCATGATAAGCACAACCTCTTGCCAGTATCTAATTTTCAGGTACCCTCTAACCACTGAGCTGTGTTACTGAGGAGCAGTTGGGGTGCAGATAGGAGGCAAAGATTCTGATTACTTTGTTCTACTCCATCAGCAAGTGCACAACATGAGCCTTTACCTAAGGCAGGGATGATTGACTCTGACTTACTGGAAAGCTGCATGAAGATACAGTCACCATAGAGAGGAGAAAAGAGTAAGGATAGTCAGGATTCAGATTCTGATTCATATGAATGATGATCAGAGGGCTGGAGCACCTCCCCTCTGGGGACAGGAAGAGATAGTTGGGGCTGTTCAGCCTGGAGTGGCCTAAGCAGTGCTGAGCACAGAGGCAGAATGACCTCCCTGCTCCTGCTGGCCACACTGTTCCTGAGGCAGGGCAGGATGCCCTTTCTTAGTGTTCTTAGAATCACAGATTCTTACTTATTGATCAACATATGTTTTCAGTATCAAATATCACCATTTCATAAATAGCAATGATCTGAAAGTCACAATTTTCTTTATGCAAATATTCATGACTCCCCTGGAGTTCGATAATTTAGCCAGTTTTAGAGTGTATGAAGGAAGGAATTTGGATGAAGAGAGGAATTACCCATATGCAAGAACATGGTGAGAACATATGTCAGAAATGGTGTTAAAGCTGCATTTGAGAGGTCATGAAGTGCAGGGGTAGAACAGTAACTGCTAGAAGTCAAGCTGAGATACAGCTTATAAAGGAAATTTAAGCAAATTGTGAAAGATATTTTAACCAGGCAAACAAAAAAGAACAAGGGGAGAAAAAAGAACTGGAACCACTGTGCAATGAGGATGGGGATAGAATTAGAGAGGATCTAATCTGCCATTGTAAATGGTTTTATTTATTTTCTTCAGTGAGGCATTGGGACAGGCTGCCTAGGGAAGCACTGGAGTCACAGTCCCTGGAGGTGTTAAAAAACTGAGGAGATGTAGCACTTGGGAACATGGGCTAGTGGCCATGGGGATGTTTGGTGGAAGATTGAGGACTGAAGATTTGAGGAGAAAGTTCTTCCCAGAGAGAGTTGTTAGCCATTGGAATGTGCTGCCCAGGGAGGTGGTGGAGTCACCATCCCTGGAGGCGTTCAAGAGGGGATTGGACGTAGCTCTTGAAGCCATGGTTTAGTAGTCATGAGGTGTTGGGTGACAAGTTGAACTTGATGATCTTTGAGGTCTTTTCCAACCTTGGTGATTCTATGATTCTAAGATTGGACTTGAGGAATTTGAGGAAGGAAGAACCATAGAATCATGGAATCTCAAGGATTCAGCAATCATAGAATGGTTTAGGTTGGAAGGGACCTTCAAGATCACCTGGTTCCAAACCCCTGCCATGGGCAGGGACACCTTCTACTAAACCAGGTTGCTCAATCTGGCCTTGAACACCTCCAGGGAAAGGGTATCCACAGCCTTCCTCAGCAACCTGTTCCAGGGTCTCACTACCCCCACTGTCAAGAATTTCTCCCTAATATCCATTGTAGATCTACCCTCCTCCAGCTTCAATACATTCCCCCTCATCATATCACTACCAGCCCTTGTAAAATGTCCCTCCCCAGCTTTCTTGTAGACTGCCTTCAGAATTTCCTATCCTATACCCTATCAAATGCTCCACTGTGGGCCGAGCAACACCTGCTGAGTTTGCTTTGCCTAAAAAGCAGGTATCCTACAAAACAAAACACGAACCAAGAAGAGTGAGAACACAGGCTATTTTGCTGTGGTCTTCTATGATAAACGTGCTGCATTTGAAATAGCTTCCCTTTATCTGCACTAATCTTCTATCATTCTTCCCTTCAAAACATGTACTAAACTACAGGCACAAATGCATTTAGTTAGGCAGGTCTGGAGCTTTTGGGATTGCTTTTCCCTTGCCACACAATGCCTACATTTTGACAATGCCTTTACTGTTCTTCAGGCAGAAAAGCTCAGATATGTCCAGCCTTAAACCAGGACAAGATGGATATTCAGTCTGGGAGAGTATGTAGGGTTATGCACATTCACATTCAGAACAAAACCTTCTGCTGTAAACAGGATTGCCATCAGCTGGGGGAAAAGCAACACAGGGTGGTTTGATCACAGGATGATTGCATAGCACAACACCACAGGAGCGGGGAAAAGTGTGAAAGCAGGGGCAATTTCAGGTGAGGTATTTTGAGCAGAGAGGAAATAATTTCATTGTGTGAGACTCATCTGAAGCCTCATCTAGAGTATTGTGTCGAGAGCAGGACGCTGCAGTCGCTGGGTGAGATTAAATAAACCTGGACAAAGTGGGAGCCACCTGAATAACGTGGGGAATGGAAATCTATGAGTATTGACCTGGCTAATCTAATGAAGAATGAAAGGAGATTGATTAGCCTAAGTAAACACAGAACTGCATAAGAGAGGGAGAAGCAGCACGTATAAATCATGTTTAATACATTAAGGTTAAATGCAAAGAGAAGTTATCTAACAATCAGAGAAGAGAGTCCTTAAACAGCCTTTCAATAGGAGCTGCAGAAGTGATCTACCTGGTCTTGAAACAGGTGTTGGGTGGCTTATGGAGGGATTTTATGTTGTGGTGCTTGTACAGAGAGGGATCAGGTTCTTAAGACCCCAGACAAAGTGTCTCCAGTTCAGTCCACAGCACTGATGCCACATACTAGTTGAACTACCATGTTGTACCAACACAGAGGAAAGAAACTGTGCATGGAGGCTGGGAGTAAAATGAACCAATGCGGGTGGCAAAAGGGGCAAAATGAAGGCAAAGGGGCAACATAGCACAAGAACAGGCAAAGATGCAGTCAAAAGAGAGTCATTGAGAATCAATGTGCAGAGAAGACCTGGCATGCTCTTCTGCAGTTCCCGTAGACTTATCTTTGCTGGCAGAGAAAGCACTCTGTAGAACAATGGCCATGGTGGTGTTAGGTCAACAGTTGGACTCAATGGTCTTAGAGGTTTTTTCCAACCAAAATAATTCCCTGATTCTGTGATCCTGTGAGTATTCACACACCAACATCTGGTGATCTTAGAGATCTTTTCCAACTGAAACAATTCCATGACTCTATGAAATATGCATCCAGGCTTCAGCTAATATGTGTCCAGAAGTCTGTATGTGGGAGCACTCTAGGTTGTGACATGCATTGAGCTTGTTCTTCTTGAGAGCTCATCTTTTGGTCTGGTAGGTGCAATGCCACTCCATGAGAGCCATTGTTGTCATTGAATATTGTCCTCTGCTGTTCAGTGCAGTGGAAGCAATGGGACTGCCTGCCCAAGCTAGCAGCTGCCTGGTTGTGAGCTCCTCGTAGATCACACCATTCAAAGTGACACTAGAGCAGGCCATTTGTGAGGTAAGAAATGTGTTGGTTTATTGTGTGCATATACTTCCATCAAGAGTCTGCTGCAAACCAGCTTGTGTTTGGGGTTGGAATATTTATGGAGCATCTTGCAAGTGATTTTCAAATTCTGCTGTTTAGCACCTTCTTCATGCCATATGTTCTGCCGTATCTTTCCAAGCCTCTTCCCCCCCCCCTCCCCTTTTTTCCTTTTTCCCCCCTAACTGAGATGGTTCATCTTGGTGTGCTAAATCTCACAGAATGATGAGGTGGTGGTTTGTGTTTCCCCCCCCCCATTTCTTTGAACTTATGGTTAGAGAGCTACCGTAGTCGATGCTCCTCTTACCCCCAGCCCCAAAATGAAAGTTACTTCTATGCATTCAAGCTGTGCCACACATTCAAAGCCTGTCTATTTATGGCTACCCCTTTGCATTTTGTGAGGCAGAAGGGGAGTGTGGTGGTTTTAGGCTATGCCTTTACAATTTAGTTACAGCTTTCCAGCAGACAAAGTAGAAAAATAGGAATCAATCACTCTTGGGTGTGAAAAGGAAAACAAAAGATCATTCTAAACAAATTCAATGGGTAAATATCTGGGATAAATGGAATGGAATGGAATGGAATGGAATGGAATGGAATGGAATGGAGTGGAGTGGAGTGGAATGGAATGGAATGGAATGGAATGGAATGGAATGGAATGGAATGGAATGGAATGGAATGGAATGGAATGGAATAGAATAGAATAGAATAGAATAGAATAGAATAGAATAGAATAGAATAGAATAGAATAGAATAGACCAGACCAGACCAGACCAGACCAGACCAGACCAGACCAGGTTGGAAGAGACCTTCAGGATCATCGTGTCCAACCCATCATCCAACACCACCTAATCAACTAAACCATGGCACCAAGCACCCCAGCAAGTCTCCTCCTAAACAGCTCCAGTGATGGTGACTCCACCACCTCCCCAGGCAGCACATTCCAATGGGTAATTCTATGAAGAATTTCTTCCTAACATCCAGTCTAAACCTCCCCTGGCACAGCTTGAGACTGTGTCCTCTTGTTCTGGTGCTGGTTGCCTGGAAGAAGAGACCAACCCAAGCTTGGCTCAGCATCTCACCAGACTAACTTTCCCTGCTGCAGCTTTTTTGTAGACTCCCTGTATATAATATTGGCCTTGCATTTGGTTTAAAAAGCTCATCTTGTCACAGCTCTACCCCTCCATTTGCCTAATGTACTGCTAATAAACAGGATCCAATTAAGGGAGTGAAAACAGTCAGTAAATTTTTCAACCTGTATTAAAACTCAAGGTTCTTTTGGATGCTGTGATTTGGCTTCACTTGGCCTGGCTTTTTTGGAACATATTTATGAGCTTGACAACTTGGAGCTAGTCTACTAAGTCATCTCTGCCCATACTCATCCCACACTGTTTACAACTGTGTGCCAGCATACTGGAAAGTAAGTGATCAAAACATAAAACCACAACAGGCAATTTTTAATCTATTTGAAAATGGACCTTTTTTTTGAGTACTAGAACCCAGTCAGTGCAGCTCCTTAAGGGACACCTCTGGCCACAAAATGGTTTTCTGCTCATTTTACTGCTAGTCTTTTTGTTGTAGGGTCTTGGGGCTTTCAGTGCTCAGAAATTTCTAGCTTCCCTGTGTGTCCAGAGGAGGACCATAAAGATGATCAAAGGCCTGGAGTGCCTTTCATAGAATCAATAAGGTTGGAAAAGACCTCAAAGATCATCAAGTCCAACCTGTCACCCAACACCTCATGACTAACTAAACCATGGCACCAAGTGCCACGTCCAATCCCCTCTTGAACACCTCCAGGGACGGTGACTCCACCATAGAATCATAGAATCAATAAGGTTGGAAAAGACCTCAAAGATCATCAAGTCCAACCTGTCACCCAACACCGCATGACTAACTAAACCATGGCACCAAGTGCCACGTCCAATCCCCTCTTGAACACCTCCAGGGACGGTGACTCCACCATAGAATCATAGAATCAATAAGGTTGGAAAAGACCTCAAAGATTATCAAGTCCAACCTGCCACCCAACACCTCATGACTAACTAAACCATGGCACCAAGTGCCACGTCCAATCCCCTCTTGAACACCTCCAGGGATGGTGACTCCACCACCTCCCTGGGCAGCACATTCCAATGGCTAACAACTCTCTTTGGAAAGAACTTTCTCCTCACCTCCAGCCTAAACTTCCCTGGAGCAGCTTGAGACTGTGTCCTCTTGTTCTGGTGCTGCTTGCCTGGGAGAAGAGACCAACCCCCACCTGGCTACAACCTCTCTTCAGGGAGTTGTAGACAGCAATAAGGTCTCCCCTGAACTCTCCTTTGAGAACAGGCTGAGAGAGCTGGAGTTGTTCTACCTGGAGAAAAGAAGGCTCCATGGAGACCTTATAGCCACATTTCAATATCTGAAAAGGACCTCCAGGAAAGGGAGGGACTATTGACAAGGCCCTGTAGTGGCAGGATGAGGGGCAATAGTTCTAAGATGGAGCAGGGTAGAATTAATTTGACATTGGGAGCAAGTTCTTCAAGATTAGAGTGCTGAGGCACTGGAACAGCTTGCCCAGAGATGTGGTAGAGGCCCAGTTCCTGGGGTCATTCATGGTCAATCTTGGTGTGGCCCTGAGCAGCCTCATCTAGTTGTAGGTGTCCCTGGTGACTGCAGGGTGGTTTGGACGAGATGAGCTTTGAGGGTGCCTTCCAACCTGATGCACTCCAAGGTTCTATGGTCTCTAGCCTTCAGGTGCCTCGTCTGGTGCAGTGTGTACTTCGAACAGTTTTGCCAAAGTTTCCATCAGGTCTGGCTGTCTCCAGCCACTCCAAAATGATAGTTTTATTCTAGCTGATTGATAGGAGATGTCTTAGCTCCATGTCCAAAGCATAACACTGTAAATCACTGGCTTTCATTTGTAAGCAGCAGAATTGCATTCACTTTTGGCCACCATTTATCACTCTGAGGCTAGGCTTGATATGTATTCTTGGTTAAGCTCTGAGAAATTAGGGCATGTATCTTATGAAGACCCTTTTACACCAGTAGAGGGAACAGGCTTGTATTTCCTCACATGCTTTCTGCATCTTAATATCCTCCAGCACACGACTGCAGAAGCCTGTTGCTCACAAGGTAACCAAGAGGATTTTTTTGCCTCTTCCAAGTTAAGCACAAACTTAATCATGCCTGAATCTTTGGCTTCTTGTCTCCTTAGGGATATGAAAAAGGCTGTTTATCTGGAAGCTATTCTTCTGTGAGTTAAAGAATAGACCAGCAACTGTATTTCTCTACATCAGTTTGTCCTAGGGGAAATTGTTTCCTCGTGTTTCCAGAGGCCTTGGTTTAAATCAGCTCTCCAGAGGCACCTTAGGAGCCAAACCAGGTTATTAGAGATGTCCCTCTGCTTATAGATTTTTCTCCAAACCCTCTCATTTTGTATGTTTTTATTCATTTGAAGCTTTTCAAGCAGGGTTGACTGCATGCACACTTCCCACTTGGAGGTTGCTCTTCCAACTGAGTCTATGCCAAGTTTGAAACACACAATATTAACCCCTTTTCTTTTGACGCAAGCAAAGTGGCACAAAACAACCCAGAAAGGCAGATTCCACTGTACTAGTTTACTCCAGTAAACCAAACCAGCTTCAGGCTACAGATTTGAAGTTACCAGGAGCTGAAATACTGTTTTTCTGAGAGGAAAATGTTGCATGAATGCCTCAGCAGTTTAATTTTGTGTGGATACATTACAGAAGGGCTGGGAACATTCCAGATTAGAGGACAAAGAAGATAATCTGGGTCCACATATCAGTTGCAGTTTCTCGTCAAGATATCCCAAAGATGAATCTGAAGCTTCCCAGTATGGATTATGGATTGATCTGCATGAAAGCAGCTCCATGGAGAAGGACCTTGAAGTCCTGGTAGACAATAAGTTATCCATGGGATGGCAATGTTCTCTTGTGGCCAAGAGGGTCAATGGTATCCTGGGATACATTAAGAAGAGTGTATCCAGCAGGTCAAGGGAGGTTCTTCTCCCCTTCTACACTGCCCATCACTTATGGAACATTGTGTCCAGTTTTGGGCTCCCCAGTTAAAGAGACACAAGGAACTGCTGGAGAACGTCCAACAGAGGCTGCAAGGATGATGAAGGGACTGGAACATCTGTGTGATGAGGAAAGGCTGAGAGACCTGGGGCTGTTTAGCCTGGAGAAGAGATGGCTGAGAGGAGATATGATCAATGTTTATAAATATCTGAAGGATGGGTGTCAAGAAGAAAAGGCCAGTCTCTTTTCAGTGGTGCCTGGTGAGAGGACAAGGGGCAATGGACACAAACTAGAACTCAGGAAGTTCCATCTCAACATGAGGAAAAGCTGCTTTTCTGTGAGGGTGATGGAGCCCTGGAACAGGCTGCCCAGAGATGCAGTAGAGTCTCCTTCTCTTAAGACTTTCCAAACCCACTTGGACACATTCCTGTGTGGCCTGCCCTCAGTGATCCTGCTTTGGCAGGGAGGTTGAACTTGATCTCCAGAGGTCCCTTCCAACTCCCACCATTCTGTAATTCTATGAGCAGACCCCAATGCCAGGAGTAGACCCACAAGGATACTGTGGTTGTCTTCAAGTGCTCTAGACAAGTGGCTTCTCTGAGCTTTCCATGCAAGCAAGATAATATTTCTTCCTCTCAGTGTGTGCCAGAAGGAGAACATGCTCGTGCTTGTGAGGGGTGACAGGCTGCAGTTGCATGAGATGTGATTACTTTAGCTATTAATTACAGTTATTAGTTTGGATGTTTTCCAGCGTGCTGAGGGAGATTGCTTTTCTGTGTCACAAGACATATTGGCAGCACAACTTTCAATTCAGTCAGTGTGTTTTCTCTCTGTCCTGAGTGTCATCTGAGTTTCACAAAATCACACCATTGTAGGGGGTGGACGAGACCTCTGGAGATCACCAAGTCCAGAGCAGTATCGCCTAAAGCAGATCACACAGGAACATGTCCAGGCAGCCTTGAAAGACTCCAGAGACTCCACCACATCTCTGGGCAGCTTTTCCCACTGCTCTGCCACCCTCAAACCAAGGAAGTTCCTTCTCATGTTTAGATGGAGCTTCTTACGTTCAAGTTTATGCCCCATTACCTCTTGTCCTGTCACTGGGGACCACTGAGAAAAGTCTGGCCCCACCATCCTGAAACCCACCCCTTAGGTATTTGTAAGCAGAAATGTCACTTCTCTTTTTTTAACTAAAAAGAGATGAATTTTTACAGAGCTTTGGAAAGAAACTTTCTAAATTGCCTCCAACAAACTGTGGCAGTACATAACATTTGACCTTCCCTAGTCCCATTTTCAGAGAGGATGAGAGAAGAAAGGAAGGAGAGGACATGGAGGGAAACCTAGAACAAACATAGGAGGGGCACACATGCTTTGTCTCTCTTGCCTTTTGTTACTGTTTTTTGTTGTTGGTGTTTTTTTTTTTGGTCAGCATAGAATCAATAAGGTTGGAAAAGACCTCAAAGATCATCAAGTCCAACCTGTCACCCAACACCTCATGACTACTAAACCATGGCACCAAGTGCCACATCCAATCCCCTCTTGAACACCTCCAGGGATGCTGACTCCACCACCTCCCTGGGCAGCACATTCCAATGGCTAACAACTCTCTCTGGGAAGAACTTTCTCCTCACCTCCAGCCTAAACCTCCTCTGGTGCAGCTTGAGACTGTGTCCTCTTGTTCTGGTGCTGGTTGTCTGGGAGAAGAGACCAACCCCCACGTGGCTACAACCTCCCTTCAGGTAGTTGTAGAGAGCAATGAGGTCTCCCTGAGCCTCCTCTCCTCCAAGCTAAGCAACCCCAGCTCCCTCAGCCTCTCCTCACAGGACTGTGCTCGAGGCCCCTCCCCAGCCTCATTGCCCTTCTCTGGACACATTCAAGTGTCTCAACGTCCTTCCTAAACTGAGGAGCCCAGAACTGGACACAGTACTCAAGGTGTGCCCTAACCAATGCTGAGTACAGGGGCACAATGACTTCCCTGCTCCTGCTGGTCACACTATTCTTGATGCATGCCAGGATGCCATTTGCCTTCTTGGCCACCTGGGCACACTGCTGGCTCATGTTCAGCCAGCTGTCACCCAGTACCCCCAGGTCCCTTTCTGTTCGGCAGCTCTCCAGACACTCCAACCCCCGCCTGTTTGAGAGGCATAAAGTGAAGTAAAGTGGCTGAGGAGAAATTTTCAGGCTCAGCTAAGGCTTGTAAAACAGCTGCTGAGACAAGAAGCTTTTCAGATGTCTCTGAGGCCATTTCACATGCAAACTCACGTTGGCAGGGGGTGGTGGGCATACTGCTCAAAGCTAAGTACAGCCAAAGTTTGGCAAGCGTGGGGAATATGTGTCCCTCGCTGTGCAGCAGTGCAGTTCAGTAGGCAGCTGTGAAGCGCAGCCAGGCAGGCTTGGCCTCAGCTAGAGTCTGTGAGATCGTGCAGCTGTGCCTGATCGAAAAATTTGTCTTGGTGAAAGACAATGTGTCCATAAAGCAACTGTCAAATGTGTGTGTCACTCAGAAAATGTCACCTCTAGACGCTGGAAATAATTGTTGTATCTGTGCTGCAGTCATGAAACTACCAAGTTTCAAATAATACCCAGGTCATCATAAAGAGAGGGTTCAGAATGCACTCTCTGTATTCCTCAGACATTCTTCTGCAATTTTCTGTCTATCTAATAGTCAATTTTCCATGAAATCAGGAGAGATGTATGACAAGAACAAAAGCCCAGAGACAGCAGCAGGGAAGGGTATGAAAGCTCGGAGAGAACTCTGCTTTTCATCTGGTGCCAATGGGACTCATCTAATCACAGAATTGTAGAACTGTTTTGGTTGACATCACCTCCAAGATAATCAAGTTCAACCATTGACCAGCATGGTCATTAAACCATGCTCCAAAGTGCTATTTCCACACATTTCTTGAACCCCTCCAGGGACAGTGACTCCACCACCTCCCTGGGCAGCCTGTTCCAATGCCTGACCGCTCCTGCAGGAAAGATATCTTTCCTAATCTCCAGCCTAGCCCTCTCCTGGCACAATTTCAGGCCACTTCCTCTCACTTGATACTAGGCAGAAGAGACCAACCCCCACCTCACTCCAGCCACCTTTCAGGGAGCAGTAGAGGGCAATGAGGTCTCCCCTCAGCCTCCTCTTCTCCAGACTCAAGAACCCCAGTTCCCTCAGCCACTCTTCCCCAGACCTGTTCTCCAGACACTTCAACAGCTTTGTTGCCCTTCTTTGGACATGCTTCAGCAACTCAGTGTCCTAATGTTCACATCTAAATTTGTATGCTTTATTATCTGTAGAAAATGAACATAACATTTGCCAACAGTCAAATGCTTGTTGCATCGTAGCTTGTGCTGAAGAGAAAAACTTGGCGCTCAAGATTACCAACAAAAAACCTTCAAAGATTATTCTTTCAGCATGTTTCTTTCCAGGGCTCTCCCACATGGGTATAGATGAGACTCTTCTCTGCTGCTTCCCTGCAAGTTCTGTGCTATTTCCAACTTTCAAACACTGGTTTGACATGGGAAAAGCATTCATTTGACTCAGAGAATAGCCATAACTGAGAAGATCATAGTGTAATCCTTTATTAACAGAGAGGGGTTTTCTGAAGAAAGAGTCCCACACAGTTTTGAATGTGAATGATTTCACGGAATCATTGATCAAGTCCAAACCCCTGCCAAAGCAGGATCACCAAGGGAAGGCCACACAGGGACATGTCCAGGTGGGTTTCAAAATGGCTCCAGAGAGGGGGATTCTGCTGCAGGGCTCCAGCACTCTCACAGCAAAGAAGTTTCTCCTCATGTTGATGTGGAACTTCTGTCTTCCATTTGGGATCCGTTGCCTCTTGTCCTGTCACTGGGCACCACTGAAAAGAGACTGGCACCTACTTCTTGACACCCACCATTCACATTTCTAGCAGTTAATTGACTATTCTATTTGCTCAACCTTCTTAGTTTTTATCTCAGTATGAAAATGGCCAATATTTGGTCAGAAATCTGTCAAAAACTTGATGAGACCTGGTCCCAAAACTGCAGCTTTGGCAACTCAAGACAGGAATAATGACTTCATAATAGCTAAAATTAGGTCTTCAGTTTCCCACTGCCTTCTGAGGTTCTGCCTCTGTTATGAGCCCAGCTTTATTTTCTTTCTATTAAGAGAGTGATGCTCCCAGAGGCTGGAGAGAAAGTTCTGCCTGTCAGCTGCCTGGGCACTGCAGTCAGAGTTAATCATATGCACTTTCTCTCCCTGACTGCAGCAATACAGATTTCATTTCAGTGCAACAGAGCCTTTTCACAACTAAAATTAGCCTGGTGAAAGGGACTGGAAAGGTATATTCTGTCACATACTCTACTCAGGAGCTGAGTAATTTACCCAGGCAGATACAATAATAGCAGCTTCCAAGAGCAAAAGACGTCAGGTAATTTCTTCTATGATGCATCAAATGCCATTATTTCCCTTTAACTTTACTGGCAGGCTGGGAGGAAGAATAAGAGGCCACTTAATTAAGAACAAATAGATGTTCTGATTTCCACCTCTGCCCACCATTCCACGCCTACCTCCTTTAATATGACTCAGCTGAGATAATCATCTGAGCAGCTATAAAGCAAGGAACAGCTGCCCCTTGTCCTTCACTAACAGCTAGATTCTAATCCTTGGCACTTGCTAAGGTTTCTTACAGTTGCAGTAGGAGAATAATGGTATTCCTTCATTACTTCGAGGTGATGATCTGAGATAATTCACTGGGCACCAACTGAACACCCTGTCCCCCAGCAAGCGGTCTCCAAAAGGGACAAGATAAATGAGCACTGAAAAATCATCTGTCCTCTCCATACATCCTCTCATCACCTCACTACTCCTGTCAGTCGCCCTGCTGTTGAGAGCTGAGTGAAGAATGGTTGGAGGGGGTTTTAGCCAAAGTATTAACAACTTTCCATCCCTTTATATGGCAGGAGCCTCCTTAAATGACAATAAAACATCAGTGACAAGGAAAAGCGATCAAAGCCCCTAAATGAAAATGGCACAGAGCCTTGTCCATAACTCTTGCTAAGTATTTAATCTCATCTCCTTCAAACGTTGCTCAGAAGTGGTTTAGTGCTGCTAAGGATGCCTTTTCTACCATAAGGCACCTGTGAGGGGCTTTCTATGGAGAGAAAATAGAGCAGTCAGTACTGCTAATGGTGCTGCAGAGAGACATTGGGGTGTTTTTATCTAGAAGATGGCACTGAGAATGGTGTAGCTGCTGACACCTATTGTGATAAATGGAATTTAATATTGGCTGAAGATGAAAAGTTATAATAGAGTGAGAAGGAATTGCCTGAACGCAGTCCCGTGGTACAACATCAGTCACGATGCCCTGGCATTTCCGACTGGAGGTGATTGATTCAGTGGTGTATGCATGTCTGCAAATTCCTGTACACAATGGAACGCAGCTAAAAACATTGCTAGAGCTTATGCATCCTCCACAGAATGGGTTGGGTTGGAAGGGACCTTAATGATCATCCAGTTCCAACCCCCTGCCAGAGGTACTAGTGCAGGTTGCTCAAGGCCTCGTCCAGCTTGACACTGAACACTTCCAGGGAGGGGACATCCACAGCATCCCTGGGCAACCTGTCCCAGTGTCTCACCACCCTCACTGGGAAGAATTTCTTCCTAATATCCAGTCTGTACCTCCCCCACTCAAGCTTCAATCCATTCTCCCTGTCCTAACGCTGCAAGCCCTTGTGAGAAATCTGTCCCCAGCTCTACTGTAACCCCTTTCAAGTACTGGAAAGCTTCTCTAAGGTCTCCCCAGAGCCTTCTCTTCTCCAGGCTGAATAGACCCAGCTCTCTCAGCCTGCCCCATAGGGTAGGTGCTCCAGCCCTCTGATCTTCTTTGTGGCCTCCTCTGCACCCACTTCAGCAGTTTGATGTTCTTCTTGTATTGGAGGCCCCAGAACTCGATGCAGTACTCCAGGTGGGGATCTCACCAGACCAGAGTAGAGGTGGAGAATCTCCTCTCTCATCCTGCTGGTCACAGTTCTTTTGATGCAGGCCAGGACACAGGTGGCCTTCCAGGCTGCGGGTGACCATTGCTGGGTCATGTTGAGTCTTCAAACAACTGACATCTGCTTTGGGACATGGTTTAATGGCCATGGTGGTGTTGGGTTGAGGGCTGGGCTCAATCTAAAAGGTCTCTTCCAACAGAAACAACTCTATGATTCTGTAATACCTGGAACACTGGTATGCTAAACTGGAAGCAGCCCTGTGAGCAACGGACTCCCTGACTCCTTGTCACACCTCCTCTGGCCTTATCCTCACATTTACAACAGTTACTTAAACCTCCAAACTCTTACATTCAGAGAAGTTCCACCTTCCACAGCAGGCTAGCAAGAAGCAGAATACAGCTCCAACCAAACTGTTTTGCATTGAGTAGTGCTATTAAACCCCCTGTCTGCCAGGAGAAGCTTGTTCTGCTAGGAATGTTGAGCCTTGCAGCAACCCCCACTTCTTCCCTCATTGTAAACATTATCAAAGCTACCTGAGCTAATTAATTATAGGGTGAAGGATTGTAATACTTCAAGATATATGTGCTTAACACAAAGAGCCTCCAAGTGAGGAAAGTAAACTTTTGACTCTGTGTTTGAGCTAGCTGTTGGAAGAAGTGCACCATGACATTCAGGATGCCAGCATTTCTTTGGTGTTGCTGTGGAAAAAAACTCTCATTTTTACCCTTGGGATATTATTTAGCATCTTCTGCCCAGAAGTCTTCACACCCAGAATGGCTCTGACCAGACTGTTAGCAGGCAGCCCAGCTCATGACACCTTTGCTGTCTGGAAAATGAGTAGGTGTGGGACTCTCGTTGGCACAGTGAGGAGCAAGGACTGAAGGTGGTGAGTTCCTTCAACACCTGTCAGGTCTGTGGCAATTTGGGATGGGATGTGGTGTTCAGTGTTGCCATATGGAACACAGACTGAGAGAAATCACAAGAAATTTGAATTCCTCCCAGGGATTGCAGCTGCCCCTAGCAAAATATGGTCTTCAAAATTCAGAGGTGAGGAAATGGCTAGGAAAGTGTAAACTTTATAGTCATCATCTGGGGTAAATTAAGGTACCGAAATATTCCTCTATAGCTTTGCGTTGCGTTTGCATCCTCAGTGATTATTTTATCCACTTCACTTGGACATTTAGACCCCAAAGTATGTTTATGAAGTTTCTCCCTTATCTAGTTCATTGGCAAAACTCCTGCAAGTTTCAAAGGCACTGACTCCAAAGCCTGAACAAGCCCTACAGTGAGAAAACCTGCCATGTGAAGAAAGGCTGAGAGAACTGGGTTTGTCCAGCCCTGAAAAGAAAGGGCTTGGGGGAGACCTTATTACCATGGACCAGTCAAGGGCGGCTACCAGGAGGATGAAGACTCCCTTTTACAAGGAATCACGTAGAAAAGACAAGGGGTAAGAGGGGCAAGTTACTCCTGGGGAGATGCCCTTTGGACTCCAGAAGAAAATGTTTCCCTGTGAGAACAGTTAGACACTGGAATCATGAGGACAGGAGGAACAGGAGAGAACTGATGTCTAAATCCCTGTCTCCTAAGCTCCACTCCCTGCATCACCCATGAGCCTGTTTGCCTCTGAAGCATCTTGTTTTACAACAGATGGGAGCAGTTGATATCAATATTTTTTTAATGCATCTTATAAATGTAGATTGCATTGCTGAGAACTGGCCTAGAATAGAATGGAAATGGACCTTAATGTTCTATAATGTACTGCCCAATTATGGTGCCAAAGAAACTAAAGCTGCATTGCTGCTGGAAGTTTAATTTGCAAAATTAAATCACAAATGTCACCCCATCAAATGACCATGGGCAGGAGAATGAGTCACATTATAACAGACAAGATGGATCTGAAATCTGTGAATTTGCAAGCAAGAGACATCAATTACATCTCCACTATTGGCAGGCTCTGCCCATCTCCAATACCTCTACTCATGTGAAAAAATATTATTAACCTTTGGTGTGACACATGCAAATAAAACAGGATGATTCAACAGCAAATTCAAATACCTAACTATCACAGTTAGAAGGCAAGCAAATTTATTTGTAGGCAGTGGATGAGGATGTGAGTTTGGTATTGGAAATCAAGGACTTTTGCAAGTAAAAGCTGACATGATAAAAATGTCAGTTATTATACTATCATTTTTAACTGAATCTTGCATGACCAGAGATGGATTATGATGGAGGTGCTGAGCATCACAGTATCGTGATTCATAACTACACAGTCTGTAGACTACGCAGTCTGCCACAGGGCCTAGGAAGGCATAAGGAAGAGTCCCAATGAAGCCTTGAGCAACTTAGTCTAGTGGAAAGTGTCCCTGCCAATGCCAGGGTTGGAACCAGGTGACCTTTAAGGTCTGGTCTATTCTATTCTATTCTATTCTATTCTATTCTATTCTATTCTATTCTATTCTATTCTATTCTATTCTATTCTATTCTATTCTATTCTATTCTATTCCACTCTAAACCTACCCAGTCACAGCTTGAGGCCATTCCCTCTTGACTATCACTAATTACCAGCGAGAAGAGATCAGCAGCAGCCTCTCCACAATGTCCTTTCAGGTAGTTGTAGAGAGCAATGAGTTCTCCCCTCAGCCTCCTCTTTTCCAAACTAACCATCCCCAGCTCATTCAGTCACTCTTCATAAGACTTATTCTCTAGGCCTTTCCCCAGCTTCCTTGCCCTCCTCTGCACTGGCTCCAGCACCTCCACATCTCTCCTGTATTGTGGTGCCCAAAACTGGTCCTTCCCTGGACACTTTCCAGCCTGTCCACAACTATTTTTTATACTGGGGTCCTCTTCTAATATTTTAGAATAGAATTGGAATGGAATGGAATGGAATGGAATGGAATGGAATGGAATGGAATGGAATGGAATGGGATAGGATAGGATAGGATAGGATAGGATAGGATAGGATAGGATAGGATAGGATAGGATAGGATAGGATAGGATAGGATAGGATAGGATAGGATAGGGTAGGGTAGGATAGGATAGGGATAGGATAGGATAGGATAGGATAGGATAGGGTAGGGTAGGGTAGGATAGGATAGGATAGGATAGGATAGGATAGGATAGGATAGGATAGGATAGGATAGGATAGGATAGGATAGGATAGGGATAGAATTAACCAGGTTGGAAAAGACCTTCGAGATCATCAAGTCCAACCTATCACCCAACACCATCTAATCAACTAAACCATGGCACCAAGCACCCCATCCCATCTCTTCCTAAACACCTCCGGGATGGTGACTCCACCACCTCCCTGGGCAGCACATTCCAATGGCCAATCTCTCTTTCTAGGAAGAACTTCTTCCTAACATCCAGCCTAAACCTCCCCTGGCACAGCTTGAGACTGTGTCCTCTTGTTCTGGTGCTGGTTGCCTGGGAGAAGAGATCAACCCCCACCTGGCTACAACCTCCTTGATCCATATCTTGTTTCCTTCAGACTTATATGTTGGGAGTCAGCAGCTTGTGCAGCAGCAGCAGCATTCTTTCATGTGTATTTTGAAGGATTTTGAGTGGTCCTAGAAAAGAAAATGTATATATGTGTGTGTGTGTGTGTGTGTGTCTGTGTGTGTGTGTGTACCTATAGGCTCACAATTGGGAAAGCAGCTATTTGTTTTTGCCTGGTTCTGCAAAGAGGTTTGCCTGGAAACCTGTGATGATGGCCACTTTTTCATGCAAACATGTAATTTTGTTTATCTCCAGCTTTCCTTTTTCCCTTTTTCCCTTTTTTTCTTTTTTTTTTTTTTTTTCCTTTTCCCCCCTCAAACCTGTAATTTTATTTGTCTCTCTGGTATTATATGCAGAGTTCTGAAAATGAGCATTCCATTACCTGCCGTTTCAGAAGAGATGCTGGCTGAATCAGCAAGGGCCGTGGAAATGCTCTTTGTTTGTACTCTTAAGTTCTCAGAAATGAATCAGATGCAGGGAAGGTGCAGACTCCTAATGTGTTAGATGTAACTGAGTCACCTTTTGAGAAGGGCTACAGCAGATGTGCTATGTGCTGAGAATTCTCATGCAGGAACTAAACTAATCCTTCAGCAGTAATGTGCCATTGCACAATTAGCGAGCAGTTACAAATTAAGCAGCCAAGGGATTAAGGTATTATTCATTTCAGCTGCTTAAGAATAATAATTAATAGCAAGCTACCTCTTCTCTCAGACACTGTAGTGGTTGTTTAAGGGTTAACAGGTGGGCAAGTAGAAACTTGAGCCCAGTGGGTTGCCAGGATCATGTTCACAGTATCACAGGATATTAGGGGTTGGAAGGGACCTCCAAAGATCATTGACTCCAACCCCCCTCCAGAGCAGGTCGATAGAATCCAGCACAGATTGCACAGGAACACATCCATATAGGTCTTGAAAGTCTCCAGAGAAGGATACTCCACAACCTTGACTGCAAGAGTAGTCAGGCATTGGAACAGGGTGCCCAGGAAGGTGGTGGAGTCACTGTCCCTGGAGGCGTTCAAGAAATATGTGGACATGACTTTAATGGCCGTGGTGGTCTTAGGTTGATAGAATCATGAAATCATAGAGTCATAGAATTGTTTGGTTTGGAAAAGACCTCTAAGACTGTTGAGTCCATCCACTGACCTAACACCACCATGGCCCAGTGATTGGACTTCATGATCTTAGAGGTGTTTTTCAACCCAAAAAAGCCTGTGATTCTAAGCAGCCAAGAGAATGCTGCAGGGAGGGTGAATATGCACTGCAATGTAGCATGATAACAATACCTTGATTTTAATGCTCAATTATAACCTAATCAATGCAGAAAGGATTCCCTTAAAACACTGTGAGAGAGTGGAGAAGGTGTGGAGAGGGTCACTCAAGCCTCACAGATCTAAAACCAGGTAGAGAGGTTTATGGAGAAGGCAGGAAATTAATAGTTTTGAGGCTGTGTCAGCCTTGTTTCACAAGATGGGTTGGATGGAAGGACAGTGCTGTAGCTGCTCTCAGTAGCACATATGTTCTCACTTAGCTGGCCTTCAAACAATGCAGCCACTACCCTTCTCCCAGTTCTTCTGGATTAGCTCT
Organism: Picus viridis; assembly: GCA_033816785.1. Classification (NCBI taxonomy): domain Eukaryota; kingdom Metazoa; phylum Chordata; class Aves; order Piciformes; family Picidae; genus Picus; species Picus viridis. The sequence goes on along the minus strand of CM066569.1, from coordinate 3,870,055 downwards.
GTGAGTAATTGTGGTGAAGTTGAGGCTGACGTGCGCCGGGCTGCTCGTCCGATAGGCCAAGGGGACACATCACTGGCGCTCCGTGACGCTGGTTTCTGAAGCAATTCATGCTGTGGAATTTCTCATCCCCTCCCACAAACCCTGCCCTGAGAAGGCAAGATCAGGACATATACTTCCAAACCCAGAGGACAGCCTGATGTCAGACACAACAAGGGATGCAGTGCCCAGAAGCGTAGGAGGCTGATTTATGACCATACTGGGGGAGAGAGTGTTCCAAAAGGCCTCTTGCCATTTCCTCCTAATGCTCTGGCTGTGCACCCTGGCCTTCAAGCAGGAGAGAGGTCAGCAGACCAGGATTACATAAAGCTGCTTGCTATGCAGAAAAATGCAGATGGCCTCAAAGGGGTTCAGTTCTTTATGATGAGTCCTCAGAATCACAAAATACCAGGTTGGAAAGGACCCTGAGGATCTGCTCCAACATCTCTAGGTAATAGCACAGTTGAAATGAGCTGGCCCAGCACCCTGTCAGCTGAGTTTTCAAACTGCCCAATGTAGGGGAATCCACTGCTTCTCTTGGGACATGATTCCAATCTCTGTTCTCATGTTGTCCTTGTTGATAGAATCCAACCTCTTGTTGGCTTTCTTTGCTGCTGTAGCATACTGTTTGCTCATGCTGAGCTTCTTACCCACCAAAAGCCCCAGGTCACTTTCCACAGGGCTTCTCTCAAGGGCTATGTATTCCCAGGTACAAGACCCTACATATGTGCCCATTGAATGTCATAAGGTTCTTGGTAGCCCACTCCTTCAGCCTGTCCAGATCTTCCTCTAGACTGGCTCTTCCTTCTGGAGTATTAACCTCCTCACTCGTCTTGGTGCTGTCTGCAAAATTCATCAGGGTGCTCTTGATCCCAGCATCCAGATCACTCATGCCCAAGAGCTGCAGTTTGAGGCAGAACCACAAAATCACAGAATGGCTGAGGTGATGGTCAGGGATGCCCCAGAGAGGAGTCTGTGAAGAGCAAGTACAGCAAGAGTTGGTTTATTCTCAATTTAACTGAAACTAAGTCTGGAATCATGCCAGGAAAGAAGTTTTGAAGGAAAGAGTTGGCTCACTCAGAGTCCAAGCAATTTGGAACCACCTCCCATTATTTGTGCTTCATCTTCACACACATCAGAAGCTTACTCAGATACTTGTACAGACAGTCATCTAGGAGAAACTAGTTCCAAGTTCAGGTGGTGGTTAACCATGGTGGTGTTAGGACAACAGTTGGACTCAATGATCTTAGAGGACTTTTCCAAACAGAACAGTTCTATGATTCTATGGGACCATCTGGTTGGATTCAAAACAGAGGGTCAGCAATACTTTGCTTCTCAATGTCTTCACATGCAAGAAGTCACCAGGCAAGAGGAAATGGCCTCAAGTTATACCAGGGGAGGTCCAGGGTGGATATTAGGAAAAATTTCTTTGCTCCAAGAGTGGTCAGGCACTGGAACAGGCTGCCCAGGGAGGAGGTGGAATCACCATCCCTGGAGGTGTTCAAGAGGGGATTGGATGTGGCACCTGGGGCCAGGGTTTAGTTCTCAGGAGGTGTTGGATGACAGGTAGGACTTGATGATCTCTGAGGTCTTTTCCAACCTTACTGATTCTGTGATTCTATGAGAGGCACTCCAGGTCTCTTCTGACAGATTTCCTGGATTTTCTGAAGAAAGAGTCCCACAGAGTTTTGAAAGTAAATGCATTCATAGAATCATAGATCAAGTCCAACCCCCCTGCCAAAGCAGGATCACCAAGGGAAGGCCACACAGGGACATGTCCAGGTGGGTTTCAAATGTCTCCAGAGAAGGGGATTCCACAACCTCTCTGGACAGCCTGCTCCAGGGCTCCAGCACTCTCACAGCAAAGAAGTTTCTCCTCATGTTGATGTGGAACTTCTGTCTTCCATTTGGGATCCATTGCCTCTTGTCCTGTCACTGGGCACCATTGAAAAGAGACTGGCACCTACTTCTTGGCACCCACCATTCACATTTCTAGCAGTTAATTGAATCACCATCCCTAGAGGTATTTCAACGATGTGTGGATGTGGTGCTGAGGGATGTGGTTTAGTGGTAACAGCTTAGCAGTAGTGGTTGGGCCATGAGCTTTCGGCAAGCAGTTGGACTTCATCATCTCAAGGGTCTCTTCCAACTTAAACAGTTCTGTGGTTCTATGACTATGGCCTCGTTCACCACCACTTGGTTTGACAAGCACTGCTGCTTCTCCTTCATATACCCCATAGTATGCTAGTACATTTAGTAAAAAATCTTACATTTTGGACTTGCCAGATGGGTACAAAAGGTCAGTTCTCAGGATGGAATTTATCACCAGTGCTGTGCAAACTTATCAAATGAAATCCCAGGTCTCACTGATTTATTTTTCTTGCATGTTTTTATTTTTTTATGTATGTTACAGTTAAAACCTCTCTCACTTAGTTCCTTTTATCTTAGCCTGGAGAAGAGGAGGCTCAGGGGAGACCTTATTGCTCTCTACAACTACCTGAAGGGAGGTTGCAGCCAGGAGGGGGTTGGTCTCTTCTCCCAGGCAACCAGCAACAGAACAAGAGGACACAGTCTCAAGCTGTGCCAGGGGAGGTTTAGGCTGGATGTTAAGAAGTTCTTCCCAGAAAAGAGATTGGCCATTGGAATGTGCTGCCCAGGGAGGTGGTGGAGTCACCATCACTGGAGGTGTTTAGGAAGAGACTGGATGGAGTGCTTGGTGCCATGGTTTAGCTGCTTAGATAGTGTTGGGTGACAGGTTGGACTTGATGATCTGGAAGGTCTGGTCTATTCTATTCTATTCTATTCTATTCTATTCTATTCTATTCTATTCTATTCTATTCTACTCTATTCTATTCCATGACATTCCATGCCATTCCATGCCATGCCATGCCATGCCATTCCATTCCATTCCATTCCATTCCATTCCATTCCATTCCATTCCATTCCATTCCCATTCCATTCCATTCCATTCTATTCCATTCTATTCTATTCTATTCTATTCTATTCTATTCCATTCCATTCCATTCCATTCCATTCCATTCCATTCCATTCCATTCCATTCCATCTCTTCATTAAAGAGCCATGATCTTTAGATGTTAGGTCAATGGTTGGACTCAATGACCTTAAAGATCTTTCCCAACCAAAACAATTGTATGATTGGACAACTCTATGATTGGACAATTCTATGATCTCCTGACTTAAGGTAGCCTATTTTTTTCCCTTTTCCTTGAATTGCCTGTGATACACTTTTTTCCTAAAACAATTATTATAAGAAAGTCAAACAAAGGTGAAAGAAAAGTTACTGTAGAGCTGTACTCATATCTGTCAAGGTGAAAATCAATTTCAGACACAGATGTGAAAGCAGCAGCATTTCATCAAGTTGATTTATAAATGGAGCTAATTGCTATGCTAGACACTCTATATTTAAGCAAACTCAATGTTCCCAATAAGTACTAGAAGGGCAGTGCTGTAAATTGACTTCTTCTCTTTAGAGTGGCAATAGCACCATTTACAAAATGCTTCCTTTTAGCCAAAGAGGTTTTCATCCTTTGCCTCTTGATGGACACAGCATTTAGGGGCTTGGAACTTGTCTAGCTCATCCTGAGCCTAAGGCAAGCTGCAGGAACTCTCAATCCTGACAGATTTTTGCATCACCTGCTTTGACAGACACAGAGGATGGAGACTTACAGAATCACAGAATTGCTTAGGTTGAAAAGACCTTTGAGATCATGGAGTCCAATCATTATCCTAACACTGACAAGGGCTTAAGACTCCACAGTCTCCTCAAATGAACTATATGGACATGGCACTTGGTGCCATGGTTTAGTAGCCATGAGGTCTTGGGTGACAGGTTGGACTTGATGATCTTTGAGGTCTTTTCCAACCTTATTGATTCTATGATTCTATGATTCTGTTCTTTTCCTATCCACAAGTACAAGAAAGCTTTTCTGAATGTCTAACCTAAGTCTGCCCTATTGCAATGGGTCAGTTCTTCTTTGATAAACATTGTGAGACACTGGAAGAGTTTGCCCAGGAGGTCATGGATGACTCCTCCCTGGAGGATTGCAGGGCCAGGCTGGATGAGGCCTTGAACAATCTGGTCCAGTGGAAGGTGTCCCTGCCTATGGCAGTGGGGTCAGAACTAGATAATCTCAAAGATGCTTCCAACTCAAACCATTCTATGATTCTATGACTCTATCAGAACAGATGATTTCACTCATCTTTGCAGCAGTCTGGACACAGGCTTAAAACTGAGTGGGGGAACAGCACTTAGATCACAACAACCCCATGAATGTTCCAGGCCTGGGGCAGAGTGGCTGGAAAGGTGTCTGGCAGAAGAAGTCCTGGAGGTGCTGGTTGATAGTTGGGTGAACATGAGCCAGCACGGAGCTCAGGTGGCAAAGAAGGCCACCAGCATCTTGGTCTGGATCAGCAATAGTGCAGCCAGCAGGGCTGGGGAAGTGATTATCTCCCTGTTCTCGTCACTGGTGATGCCACACCTTAAATACTGAACATAACTTGAACCTAAGAAGTTCCATCTAAACATAAGGAGGGACTTCTCTAATTACAGGGTGGCAGAGCACTGAAACAGGCTGCCCAGAGAGGCGGTGGAGTCTCCATCTCTGGAGACATTCCAAACCCACCTGAATATGTTCCTATGTGACCTTCCTCAGGTGACCCTGCCTTGGCAGGGCGCTTGGACTCGATCTTTTCCAGAGGTCCCTTCCAACCCCTAGCATTCTGTGATTCTGTGGTTGCTTTGTCAGGTTTTGGGGAGGGAGAAGAGAGCAGGAGGGTTTGGTGCAGCATGGAAGCCTAAAGAGAAGGCTGACAAATGCTGTAAATATTTAATTTCTCCAGCTAGGCAGTGCTTGGAAGCCAGCCAGTCTGCCTCAGATGTCCAGTTGCTAATGAAATTATATTGTGCTGCTGCTTTGCTATTTAAAAGCTACCCTGCAGGATTTAGATGGCAGGTTTTATGTTTAATTCCTGCTTTTTCAGCTTTAGGTCTGACTCCCAGTTTCATTGGGAAGCTGGTTAATTCTCTTGGAAGAACAGCAGCCCTGCAATGCGTGTGGAGAGGGGATGGGACTGACCTTATTGCCCCCGGAGTCCCGTATTCAGAGCCGCGCTGGGGGCGGTGATGAGCTCGGAGCTCCCCGCTGGTCAGAGCTGGGGGTGAGGGCTGGGACTGGAGGGGCGACCGCAGGAATTTTCCGCAGTGCTTCTGCTCAGGCTCATAGCGACTGATTGATTGCACCCTCAGCAAGCTACAGAACTATAGAATAGAATCACAGAATTGGTTTGGTTGGGAAAGACCTCTAAGTCCAGCTGTCAGCCTAACACGACTGTGGCCGTTAAAGCACGTCCCACAGTGCCATGGCTACATGTTCCTTTAAACACCTCTCCAGGGATGGTGACTCCACCACCTCCCTGGGCAGCCTGTGCCAAAGCCTGACCACTCTTGCAGCAAAGAAACCTTGCCTAATATTCAACCTAAACCTCCCCTGGCATAATTTCAGCCCACTTCCTCTCATTCTACCACCTGGCACTAGGGAGAAGAGACCAACCACAATAAAAACACAACAGGGAGGTTTTTCTCATGTGTTTAGAAATTTATTTTTATAGAATAGAATAGAATAGAATAGAATAGAATAGAATAGAATAGAATAGAATAGAATAGAATAGAATAGAATAGAATAGAATAGAATAGAATAGAATAGAATAGGGTGGGATGGGATGGGATGGGATGGGATGGGATGGGATGGGATGGGATGGGATGGGATGGGATGGGATGGGATGGGATGGAATAGAATAGAATAGAATAGAATAGAATAGAATAGAATAGAATAGAATAGAATAGAATAGAATAGAATAGAATAGAATAGAATAGAATTAACCAGGTTGGAAAAGACCTTTGAGATCATTCAGTCCAACCTATCACCCAACACCATCTATTCAACTATACCATGGCACAAGCACCCCATCAAGTCTCTTCCTAAGCACCTCCAGTGATGGTGACTATCAACCAGCACCCCCAGGTCCCTCTCTGCCTGGCTGCTCTCCAGCCACTCTGACCCCAGCCTGTAGCACTGCCTGGGGTTGCTGTGGCCAATGTGCAGAACCCGGCACTTGCACGTGTTCAATCTCCTGCCCTTGGACTCTGCCCATCTGTCCAGCCTGTCGAGGTAACTCTGCAGAGCTCTCCTACCCTCTAACAGATCAACTCCTGCCCCAAACTTGGTGTCATCTGCAAACTTACTGCTGATGGACTCAACCCCCTCATCCAGATCTTGGATAAAGATTTTGAACAGGATGGGGCCCAGCACTGGTCCCTGGGGGACACCACTAGCGCCTGGCTGAGAAGAGTGGAAGAATTTGGTGGATCACTGGATTTTAACATTGCTGCTTCTATGGAAAACAGCAGAGGGGCTTTGCATAACCATGAACATTCAATGCCCATTCAAGCAATCACAGCCCTCCTAGCATTCTGGTTCCCTGACATTCATGCTGCTGGAGCTCTCCCAGCAGCCCCCTCATTACAAATCTCTAATGCCACTTCTGGTGTCATTTAATTTTCCTGAGAAGGTCTTCTGCTTGCTACCTCGCCACACTCTTTTGCTGATGGTTTCTGATGAAATTGCAGCCAGGATTATCAAACCCAGTATGAATTGGAGGGGAGAAAACATTAAGCCCTTGGAAGCATCACTGAAATTTTCTGTCCCACAGAGAGGGACATTTGGATAAAGTGCATCCTCAGGAAGAAAATATTATGCATTATCTCAGGAGAGGCGAGGTGCTGTACTTGGACAAATAAACCCCTTGATGTTGTATCTTGGAATGCAGCATGCTGTGATTCACATAACAGAATACAGAGGGGGAAAGCAGGCCGGGGAAAAGCACCTGGGAGTCCTGGAGCACAAAAGGATGACCACGAGCCAGCAATATGCCCTTGTGGACAAGAAGGCAAAAGGCATCCTGGGGTGCATCAAGAGTGTGAGAAGAAGGTCAAAGGAGGTTCTCCTCCCCCTCTACTCAGCCCTGTATCTAGTTGTGGGCTCTTCTGTTCAAGAGGGACAGGGGCTTGCTGGAGAAGGTACAGCAAAGGGCTACAAAGGTGATGACGGGACTGGAACATCTCTCTGATGAGGAAAGACTGAGAGATGTGGGGCTTTTTAGTCTGGAAAGAGCACTCTCAGGGGGCATCTCATCAATAAGGATGACTACTTAAAGGGAGGGTGTCAGAAGGATGGGACCAGTCTTTTTTCCAGTGGCACCCATTGACAGGACAAGGAGTAACTGGCACAAACTTGAACATAAGAAGTTCCATCTAAAGATGAGGGGGAACTTCTTTAACTAAAGGGTGGTGGAGCCCTGGAACAGGCTGCCCAGAGAAGTGGTGGAGTCTCCACCTCTGGAGTCCAAAGTCACCTGGGTGTGTTCCTGTGTGAGCTGCCTTTTAGCAGGGGGTTAGACTTGCTGATCTCCTAAAGTCCCTTCTAACCCCTACTGTTCTGTGATTCTGTGAAGCTGTAATGGAATTTTCTGTCCCACAGAGAACATTTTGATTAAAGGGCATCCTCAAAAAACAAAACAAAACAAACCAAACAACTTTGTGTCAAGTGAGGTGAGGTGCTGTACTTGGGCAAATAAAACCCTTTATGATGTGTAGAATCATAGAATCAATAAGGCTGGAAAAGACCTCAAAGATCATCCAGTCCAACCTGTCACCCAGCACCTCATGACTACTAAACCATGGCTTCAAGTGCCACATCCAATCCCCTCTTGAACACCTCCAGGGATGGTGACTCCACCACCTCCCTGGGCAGCACATTCCAATGGCTAAAAACTCTCTTTGGGAAGAACTTTCTCCTCACCTCCAGCCTAAACTTGCCCTCGTACAGCTTGAGACTGTGTCCTCTTGTTCTGGTGCTGGTTGTCTGGGAGAAGAGGACAACCCCCACCTGGCTACAACCTCCCTTCAGGTAGTTGTAGAGAGCAATAAGGTCTCCCCTGAGCCTCCTCTTCTCCAGGCTAAGCAACCCCAGCTCCCTCAGCCTCTCCCCACAGGGCTGTGCTCAAGGCCTCTCCCCAGCCTCGTTGCCCTTCTCTGGACATGTTCAAGAATCTTACAAGTATCTTACAATGGAAAATGCTGTAATTCACATTACAGGATCCAGTGGCTGAAAACATTCTATACATGAATACCAATCACTGTTAGCACTTGGCCCTTGGAAAGGTCATTAAAAGGGAGTCCCTGAACGGAGCCAGGAGCTTGTAAGCAGTTTCTTGGCAGAGTTGCTAGAAAAACAAATTTCAGCTCTTGACTGCTTTTTATTTTCCCTTTCCATGGTCGATAGTGTAACTGGGAGGGGGGACTGGGGGGCTGTTCTTTGGCTTTTTTTTTTTTTTTTTTTGACAATGTGGGACTAATCAAAAGAGTGAAGCCAGGAGGAGGATGAAAAAGTGGAAGAACAATTGAGCAGCAGGAAATAAAAAAACTCAGGGTGTAAAGGGAAGCAAATGGACTTCAGGGAAATAAAGTTAAATTATATTTTAAGAGTCTTGCTGATGCCTGATGAGGAAAAGAGTTAATTAGGAGATAAGGGAGGAACTTTGTACAACTGCTTTGGCTGAAGAATAGAAAACTTCAAGAGAAGCAATAAACAGGCTACAGCTCCTCTGAAAGGTGAAACACAGAGCCCCTGGAGATGTCAGATGCTGAGAGGCTCATACTGTAAAACTGATACCAACAAACTGTCAGCCCTGCTTCTTTCTGCTTCTCTGCATCAAGCAGCAGCTTCTGAAAGAGCTGTCTCAGTGATGCAGAATGGAGCTGGTGCTGGGATGAATTCAGCATGTTTTCCAGTTCTTTGCTGCAATCCACTAGCAAACCTCTGAGCTTCAAGTGTTTTTCATCTTCCCTCATTCTGTTTCCCTGCAACTCTGCCCTCCAAAATGCTGTTTTGCAGATCAGTAGGTCAGTTTTGTTGACAAGGTGACACCCCAGACAAACCTGTTCGCTGACATGGTGTGTCCCTATGCCAAAACAAGTTGGTGATAACCCACAGGTCGTTGGCATGTTTGTGCTGAGAGGTGACAGAGGGATCAGATCAGTAAAGGAGAGTGATGGCAGGAAACAATTCACAGTATCACACAGTATTACCAAGGTTGGAAGGGACCTCGAAGATCATCGAGTCCAACCTGTAACCACAAACCTCACAACTAGACCATGGCACCAATCCCAATTCCTTGGGATCCATCAAGTCCCTTTAGCCACAAATACATCACTGTGTGAAAGCCCTACAGCACTCACCTTTGCCTGCCCTGCAGGAAAGAATAATTTTGGAAGAAAAGGAGAAAAAACCATATAAATCAACCAAACTTGCTGCCCCCTCATTTTCCTCCCAGAACAATTCCTACTGAAGACAGAAATTCCTCATGTAGGCAGGGTAGGCTACATACATTTTGCAGCAGTCAGACCATCACAGAATGCATCAGGTTGGAAGGAACCCTCAAGGAGCATTTTGTCCAGCCCCTCTGCACTGAGCAGGGACATCTCCAACTAGAGCAGGCTGCTCAGGACTTCATCAAGTTTTGACACTGAATGTCTCCAGGGGTGGGGCCTCCATCATCTTTTCTCATAAGACTGATGCTTGTTCCAGGGGCAATGCTTTTGTGGTGGGTTTAGGCTGTGCCTTTCAAATTGAGTTTCAGAGTTCCAGCAGGAAAGTGAAAAATATAAATCAATCACTCCTGGGTGTGAAAAGGAAAACAAAAGATTATGCTAAACAAATTCATTGGGTAAATGGCTGGAATAAGAGGAGCTGTACCATAACAATTCTTCCCTTTTCTCTTCTCTTCTGATCTCTGGCTGGTTTGCTTCACTCAGGAGAGATAACCTGCTTTTGCCTGGCCTTGGCTAAGTCTAACTTCTCTGCTCCATTCTCTTCTCCATTTGGTACAGGAGGGTAAGGGGAAGGCAGGGAGGGAGAAGCTAGCAGCTTCCCCTGATCCTTAGCCACAGGGATCCTTGTGCTGTTTATTAATTGTCAATATCTGTATAATCTTGACACTCCTGTATATTTTGTACATACTCATTGCATTCCATTGTAGAGTGTAGACCTTGCTTGTAAATACAGCTTCATTTGCTTCTAACTGAGTTGGTCTGGCAAAGTTAATGCTGGGGGGAAACTTCAACCCACAGCTTTCCACAAGCTGCACAAGCTGCTGACTCCCAACATATAAGTCTGAAGGAAACAAGATATGGATCAAGGAGGTTGTAGCCAGGTGGGGTTGGTCTCTTCTCCCAGGCAACCAGCAACAGAACAAGAGGACACAGTCTCAAGCTGTGCCAGGGGAGGTTTAGGCTGGATGTTAGGAAGAAGTTCTTCCCAGAAAGAGAGATTGGCCATTGGAATGTGCTGCCCAGGGAGGTGGTGGAGTCACCATCACTGGAGGTGTTTAGGAAGAGACTGGATGGGGTGCTTGGTGCCATGGTTTAGTTGATTAGATGGTGTTGGGTGATAGGTTGGACTTGATGATCTCAAAGTTCTTTTCCAACCTGGTTAATTCTATTCTATTCTATTCTATTCTATTCTATTCTATTCTATTCTATTCTATTCTATTCAAGTTGAGTCAAGTTGAGTCTAGTCTAATCTAGTCGAGTCGAGTCTATAGGATCACAGAATCACAAGATGCATCAGTTTGTAGAGCCCCTCAAAAGACCTCTTGTCCAACCTCCCTGCAATCAGCAGGGACATCTCCAACTAGACCATGCCGCCCTGGGCCACGTCATGTTTGAAAGGAGGTGGGAGTAGAAAGTTATGCATAGATTCTTGAGTTCAGGAAAGCAACCTGCAGAGCTGCCTGCTTTGAGACAAGAAATAAAGAACCATACAATCTGAAAAACATCCAAGCATTACACTGCATTACATTGACTTCTGCAAATTTGCAATCACTAGCTGACCATTAACAGCTTGGATGAGAGGACATCACCAACACCATTTGTGCAAGGCAATCCTTCACAAGAACAATGGACAAGACTGCAGCAGAAGATAAATGAGCTCTTAGCCTGAAAGCAAATGGAACATGTATTAATTTTACACTGTATACAAGTGTAAGAGACAGTGTTTTGTTAGAGACAGTGATGGTAGCAAGGAAAGAAGAACCCAGATGAGACAAATGGATAGAACTCGGGTTTGCAGTGGTGATCTTATTGCCATCAAGTGGGTAAATTACATATTGCAAAGGTACAATTTGTAATAATACCAGGGACAGAAGGATCCTCTACTGTTTTTACAACATACCAAGTTCTTCATCTCATGCAGTGGTGCTTCACCTTAGAAGAAAAGGTGACAAAGTTTAAAGAGGAGGTTTAGGATGCTTTCCAGTGGAGATGAAAGCATTCAGCAGAATACAAAATGTACCTGAAAACCCAATGTCCAACAAAGGAGCAAAGAAAGGAGCTGGCTGGTCTTAGAACTGTTGGGGGAAAGAAAGCAAGGAGCATAGGAAGTTTCATGAAAACAGGATGACATTTTTTTTCACTCTGATGGAACACTGGAACAGGCTGCCCAGGAGGCTTGTGGAGTCTTTGTCTCTGGAGAGATTCAAAACCCTCCTGGATGCACTCCTGTGTGGTCTGCTCTAGGTGAGCCTGCCCTGGCAGGGGGTTGGACCAGATGATCTTTCAAGGTCCCTTCCAATCTTTAACAATCTGTGATTCCCCGTGAATAAACAGAGCAAAACATTCACTTTCTGTAGGAAAACCCAAACGTTTCTCTAAGCAATAGGATGAAGGTTATACCTACTGGTTAATTTTATTGTGTTCTATTTCATTTTGACTGAAGTGTTCAAGGGTTCTGCCGTCTCTGCAAAAACCAAGGCCATTGTCCTCTGTTTCCCCTGTCAACTCTCCTCTGCAGAGTATGGGCAAAATGTGGGCTCTAAAATTGTCTGGAAAGACAAAAATGCTTGGAGAGAGAAACTGCTATGGAAAGAATAATTGGCCATTGGAAGGTGCTGCCCAGGGAGGTGGTGGAGTCACCGTCCCTGGAGGTGTTCAGAAAAGAATTGGACGTGGCACTTGTAGCCATGGTTTAGTTAGTCATGAGGTGCTGGGTGGCAGTTTGGACTTGATGATCTCTGAGCTCTTTTCCAACCTTGTTGACTCCATGATTCTATGACTTTGTATGTCACAGTTAGTAAAGATTTGAGTGCAGATGGAAACTTGCCTCGTGTTGGGATACTCAACACTTCTCTATCCTCCGTAAATTCCTTGAGGCTTAGTATGGATTGATGTCACACTGTGACGTACTCGGTGCAGGCAATGGGTAGCCCTTTCATCTTTACCTAGCTACATGTTTCCAGTAATTTTGTAGAAATTTGACATCCAGAATGTTGAGACTTACTTCAAAGACCTTTACTCTCTGTCCAATGTTACTGAAATAGGCTTAAAAGTTATTTAGTTGGATGGGAGAGGCAGATGAAAGCACACACAGCCCCACCTGCAGAAAGTGAGCTTGATCAAAGTAGGCTAAAAGCAAACACCAGTCTTAGCTTCTGGCCAACAGTTACTTCGAATGTTTTTCTCTCATAGATTTTGAAGCACTATTTTCTGACTTAACTTGGAGGTCTTCCGTTTTCTAAAGTGACTCTACAAACAGCTTCATGGAATACTTGATTTTTATGCTCCACTCATTACCAGAGCAGTGTGATGATATTAAAACCTTCAGCAGTAACAAAGACTGTGGTGTGAATAGGCAAGCCCTGAAGAAAAGAAATCAGTCAAGGTTGTGCTTGCACTGATACAAAACTGAACAGGCTGCCTAGGGAGGTGGTGGAATCACCATCCCTAGAAGTGTACAAGAGATGTGTGGATGTGGCTACACGGCCATGGTGGCCTTAGGTTGAAGGCTGGACTCTGATCTTCGAGGTCTTTTCCAACCAAAACAATTCTGTGATTCTATCAAATTTGATGGGTGGGGTTGTGGGAACAGAACAGGCAACGCAAGTAGAAGTCAAACATTTCAGTGTAGCTTCTTTTAATACTATGGAAATTAATTCAATATTCATCATTATCCACAGAACATCTCCAGAGGGTTCTTGCAGTAATGTCACAGCAAATCTATTCAGCTCTGAAGAAAAGAAAGCCCATGCTCACAGCTGAGTTAATTTATATTAATACCTAGCACAGCAGAAGTTGTTTCAGAAGGTCTTTAGGCATTATGCCTACAATTAGTTAAAGAGTACATACTTTATTACCTTATCTTACTTACTAAGGGTTGGGTTTCATCTATTTGCAAATTTTTTTCAGGCTTGCAGAGCTTAAAGATTCTGTTTTCAGAATAGCACATAGAATCATAAATGTTCTGTGCCCCTAAAAATGATTCATTATTTTCAGACTCTCACAATACAAATCAAGAAAATTCAGTAAGGGATTTTTTTTTTTTTTTGGCTGCTTAAATTTACATATGTAAATTTCCCTAGGTAACAAAAATCTATGCAAGCTTTAAATTGTCAAGGCAAATGTTAACAATAGGTAGATTCACTGCATTGTGATTTTGCTGGATAGGCTTAAAAGAACCTACAACCTCATTAAACCCATCTGAAAAAAAGCCCTCTTGCATCTACTATGTGGCTTCATCAAGAGAAATTACTTGTGATAGAATAGCATAGAATAACATAGAATAGCATAGAATAGACTAGAATAGAGTAGAATAGAATAGAAAGAATAGAATAGAGTAGAATAGAATAGAATAGAAAGAATAGAATAGAGTAGAATAGAATAGAGAATAGAATAGAGTAGAGTAGAATAGAATAGAATAGAATAGAGTAGAATAGAATAGAATAGAAAGAATAGAATAGAGTAGAATAGAATAGAGAATAGAATAGAGTAGAGTAGAGTAGAATAGAATAGAATAGAATAGAATAGAATAGAATAGAATAGAATAGAATAGAATAGGATTAGATTGGATTGGATTGGATTGGATTGGATTGGATTGGATTGGATTGGATTGGATTGGATTGGATTGGATTGGATTGGATTGGATTAACTGGGTTGGAATAGACCTTTGAGATCACCAAGTCCAACCTATCACCCTATAGGATAGGATAGGATAGGATAGGATAGGATAGGGAGAATAGAATGGAATGGAATGGAATAGAATAGAATAGAATAGAATAGAATAGAATAGAATAGAATAGAATAGAATAGAATAGAATAGAATAGAATAGAATAGAATAGAATAGAATAGACCAGGTTGGAAGAGACCTTCAAGATCATCGTGTCCAACTTATCATCCACCACGACCTAATCAACTAAACAATGGCACCAAGCACCCTATCAAGTCTCCTCCTGAACACCTCCAATGATGGTGACTCTATCACCTCCTTGGGCAGCCCACTTCAATGGGCAATCACTCTCTCAGAGATAGCTTCAGAAGAGTATCAGCATCAGGGCTCTGTTGTGTTCCTTGCTCTCCTACACTCCAAATTCCACCATGCTGCAACTCAGAACCTTTGAGAACTTCATTCTTTTAAATGACAGACAATGTTCAAGTGGAAGAACACAAGTAACTAACAACAGGACAGGAGGTAATGGTCTCAAGCTGTGCCAGGGAAGGTTTAGATTTGATATTAGGAAAGAATTCTTTATGGGAAGAGTGGTCAGGCATTGGAACAGGCTGCCAGGGAGGTGTTTGAGTATCCAGCCTTGGAGGTGTTCAAAAAGGAATAGGTCATAGACCTATAGAATTGTTTTGGTTGGAAAAGATCTCTAAGATTATCAAGTCCTGCTGTTAACTTAAAAGCACTGTGGCCATTAAATCAAGCCTCAAAGTGCCATCCAAACATTTCTTGAACACCTCCAAGAACACTGACTCTATCTCCCTGGGCATCCTGTTCCAATGCCTGACCCCCTCTTGCAGAAAAGAAGTGTTTCCTAATCTCCAATGTAACCCTCCCTGACACAAGCCATTGCCTCTCATTCTATCACTTGATACTAGGGAGAAGTGACCAACTCCCACCTCCCTCCAGCCTCCTTTCCAGGAGTCATAGAGAGCAAGGAGGTCTTCCTTGAGCCTTCTCTTCTACAACCTAAACAAGCCTGATAGTTTCTTCTGGTCAGTAAGAGCAAACATATCATAGCTGGGACAGCCTCTGTCGCATGAGATGTGTAGTCATCAAGCAATCAGTCACCTAAGAGCACCCTTGTGGTTTTTAGTTTGACCCCAGCCACGAGCAGAGTCTATTGAGTGCAACAACAACAAAAAAAGATTGAATTCACTTCAGGTTAACCTTAAGAGGAATATTAGATGCGTGAAGAGTGAAATAGTGCTTGTAAAGGTGAACAGTTCAGAGAACAAACCCTACTTGAGAAACAGCTTCTAAATAGCAGACCGAGAATGAAACACATAAATTACCTATGTGCCAAACTACCTGCAAATAATTTGGATACTCACTGAAGCAAAGTATTGTATCCACTGGTTCACTGCTAGGGCAGATCCATCTGCTTTTATTTCACTTCATTTCTAGCCACTGTAAGAAAATCAACATACTTTTGCTACCCTAAGTCTACAGTCCATAAAATCAGAACTATCAAAATTCCTTCTGTCTTAAATGGGAGTCTGAACACTCACTGTTTTTATTGGAAAGTGCTTTATTTTTATGTGATTTCTCAATCTGAAGGGAGGAATAAGTAGCTCAGGCTTAGAGCAGAATCATTCACTTAACCTCTTGGATTCAGTTTGGCGTCAGAGAGCAAAATGCAAAGCTGGCATATAGTATTTACCTTAACTTAGGGGATGACTGCTACTAGAGCCGTAGAAATACAAAGCTGTGAGATTTTTAACCCTGCTTTAATCTAAATGCAGATTTGAGAACTGCTGCCTCTGTACAACAGATACAAATCTGACTCCTCAAGTGGTGCCAGGCAGACACCAAACAGAAATGGGAAATGTTGACGGTTTGGGTGTGGTCAAGGATGGCCTCTTCTCTCTTGCATCAAATGATAGGACAAGAGGAAATGGCCTGAAATTGTGCCAGGGAAGGCTTAGTTTGGATGTTAGGAAATTTCCTTTCTGCAAGAGTGGTCAGGCATTGGAACAGGCTGCCCAGGGAGGTGACGGAGTCACCATCCCTGGGGTGTTCAGGAAATGTGTGGACATGGCTTGATGGCCATGGTGGTGTTAGGTTGGTGGTTGGACTTGATGATCTTAGAGGTCTGGAGAAAAGAAGGCTCCAGGGAGCAACGGTTTGAACCTGGAAGAGGAGAGGTTTAGACTGAATGTTAGGAAGAAATTCTTCCCAGTGAGGGTGGTGAGACGCTGGAACAGGTTGCCCAGGGAAATTGTGGGTGCCCACTCCATGGAGGTGTTCAAGGCCAGGTTGGGTGAGCCCTTTAGCAACTTAGTCCAGTGGAAGATGTCCCTGCCCACAGCATGTAATGTAGAACTAGATGATCTTTAAGGTCCCTTCCAACCCACAGCATGCTGTGATTGGCTGTTTTGCAGTTAGGTGCTCTGTAATGGCTTTACAAGAGTAATATGGGGAACAGAGCTAAGCTAAATGTGCAAAGAATTCCTTCCTAGTGTCCAAAATATTTTCAGAATGAGGTCTTGAGTGACAGGTTGGACTTGATGATCTTTGAGGTCTTTTCTACCCTTATTGGTTCTGTGATTCCATGATTATTTCAGGCTTGGAAATTCCAAATTCAGAAGAATGATCACAGAATTGTCAGGGTTGGAAGGGACCCCAAGGATCGCCTAGTTCCAGCCCCCAAGATGCTAGTACTTACTAGACAGGTATCTTTTGGTACAATTGATAGCTTTTTGAATGGCAGAGATGCTAATAATGTCACAGGTGATCTCTGCTGGGATGGGTTACTGAGCATCATGTAGCAAAAATGACTGTAATCACAAATGCCATTTGTCTCATGGCTGTTGCCACACTGTGTGTGGTACTGAAGTGGGGAACATTATACTTGCCTCTAATTCAGTGAGAGTCACAAAAGATAAGCTGGAGGTCAAAAGGGCTTTTTGGGAGAGCTCTTGCTGGAAAGGGTTATATAAATGTAAAGTATTATTATCATTATTTATGAGCAGATTGAGTCAAATGTCATGTTGGATGCATTTCATCAGTCTGAGATTAGAGCTGGGCCTGTAGCTCAGCAACAGTTCAGTGATACAGGCTGATAAGGGGATGTTTTACCAGGCTAAACAGAAGCTCACATGAAATAGCAAACACTTCTTTCCAACAGCCCTCCCTTTCGGTGATATTTCTGAGATCTGGCATTTGGAGCAGCAGATGGGGTGACACAGAGCTTTTTCCACCAGGGCAAGAAATGACACTCAGTTTCCAGGCCATTGCAGAAGTGTGCAGTGTAGATCACAGAATCATTTTCGCGGCATGATAGAGCTGTGGAAACAGCTATCAATATTTTATGACACTCATGAATTACAGCTGTACAGAAATGTTAGGAATACTGAGAACCTCATTGCCGGCACATGTAGCACGTGTTGTCCTTAAGGAAACATCTGCTGTAAGATCTTATCCTTCAGGAAAAGGGAAATGTCCATCAGCACCCATCTCCTTTTGGAATCATAGCATCATAGAATCATTTGGGTTGGAAAAGACCTCTAAGAACAAGTCCAACCCTAAACCCAACCCCACCATGACCATTAAACCATGCCCCAAAGTGCCATGTCCACACACTTCCTGAACACCTCCAGGGACAGTGACTCCACCACCTGCCTGTGTCAACCCCTGACCACTCTTGCAGCAAAGAAATCATTCATAATAATCAACCTAAATGTCCCCTGAAAAAACCTCCTCCTTCTCCCTGCTCAATCTGTACACATGCAGAAAGATCACAAGAAAAAAGAAACACAAAATTACACTTTCCCCCTTTAAGTCTCTGTCCTGTGACCAGCAGGACAAATCAAATCATAGTATCAGTCAGGGTTGGAAGGGACCACAAGGATCATCTAGTTCCAAACCCCCTGCCATGGGCAGGGACACCTCACACTAGATCAGGCTGGCCAGAGCCGCATCCAGCCTGCTCTTAAACACCTCCAAGGATGGGGCCAGTGAAGTGATTCTCCCTATCTACTTTGCTCTCATGAGACTCCACCTGGAGTACTGTGTTCATTTCTAGTGCCACAAATAAAAGAAGAACATCAAATTGTTGGAGAGGGTCCAGAGGAGGCTACAAAGATGTTCAGAGGGCTAGAGCACCTCTACAAAGACAGGCTGGAAGAATAGGGTCTGTACAGCCTTTAGAAGAGAAGGCTCCAGGGAGACCTTGTAGCAGCCTTCCAGTACCTGAAAGGGGCTACATGAGAGCTGGGGAGGAACTGTTTACGAGTGATAGGAGGAGGGGCAATGGCTTTAAGCTGGAAGAGGAGAGATTTAGAATGAATATTAGGAAGAAATTCTTTACAGTGAGGGTGGTGAGACACTGGAACAGGCTGCCCAGGGAGGTTGTGAATGTCCCCTCCCTGGAGGTGTTCAAAGCCAGACAGGATGAGGGCTTGAGCAGCCTGGTCTAATGGAAGGTGTCCCTGCCCATGACAGGGGGTGGGGTTGGAACTAGATGATCTTTAAGGTTCATTCCAACCCAAACTACTCTATTATTCTATGACGAAAACTTGGGAAACATACCTCTAGCTCACAGGAAATATAGGTTAAAAAAAGGTGATTTCTGAAATCAGAATGGTTCCCTTTCTCCTCATGCACTTTCTCTTCATTGACTTTAATTAAGCTCACCCTAAGAAGCTCGTGAGGCCAGATAACCTTGTTACATGAAAGGAAAAGATTACACACTGTGGGGTGGTTCCTGCTAGCTTGGCCATCGTTTATAGAGTCAGGATTTAATATTCTTTGAGCTTTTCTATTTACAGCCTTATTTTATTTAAACTGCATTTCTATAAACTGCTCAGCAGATTAGAGAAGCAGCTCTATAGTCTTAATTTCAGTGTCACTTTCCAGCTGTTTTGGTCAGGCTTCATGCTTGGATTTAATGTATTTGTGCACTAAAATCAAAATACATCTCCATGATAAATCCTCTCCAAAGCAGAGGGAAATAGCTGTAAATAACATCTGTTGAAACCAAATGAAAATAGAAACCAAACCCCCCAGGAAAACTGAATACAGTAGGGAGCTTGAAAGCAAACTGAATGCAGAGTTCAGGCTTAAAAAGAGTGATCCAAATCCTCCAGATTACCCACAGAGGGGGCTGGGGAATTTGTGACCTACCACTTGTACAGGTTTGTTAGCTTCAGAGGTACAGGAGATCCATTATTAAAAGACATGTTGCCGTTTTGGGACTGATGCCAAGTCTCCTTGACCTCATCCATGGATCTTAAGTTCATTACAGATATTCATGACAGCCACTCATTATCCCAGAAAGAAATTCAGGCAATGATATGCTCTTGAAATTGCCTTTCCCTGTTGGCTCAGAAAGAGATCCCTTTCAGCCTTCTCTTTAAAGAATAAATCCCTGTATCACGTCTGTTCCATCCTGGTCAGCTTCACATGCCCAGAGCTAAACACTAAACATCTATGTATTTATTTCTCCAGAGGTTCTGACACTCTTCCACCCAAGATTAAAGACAAGCACAAACTGAAATCATCTATAAAATCAGATGTAAATCTTTTTATGGAGCTAGCTCTTGTCAGCTATTGACATTTTAGCTGTTGTCATTCAAGGTCAGGCCTGATGGGGCTCTGAGGAGCTTGATCTATGCGGGCATGTGTCTCAACCCACTGTTGCAGGAGAGTAGGCTCTTTTAGAGATTCCCCAAATGAAACCACAGCAGAACCAAGTATTTGGCTGAGAAAACCCCACTTTAATCATCTGGTCACAAGGGCAGGGGTTAGCAGTATAGGAAAGAAGGAAAGGCAAGGAAGAGCAGGAAAAGTGGGGATAGCTACCACCGCCGATCTGGGGCGTCCCTCCGGTCTGTGTCATTACCCAGGTCCATGGGGAAACCAAAGTTGGTGATCTCTCTCCTTTTCTCTGGCTGCCTTAGTGTGTATTGATCTTCTTCTGACAGCCACATAGTATGTTCCAAGAACAGTTTTGCTTAACCACACCCACCCCCGGTGGTGGCGCACATGCTCGATACCATCACTAGGGGTCTCTGCTGGATTTCAGGGGTCTCTGAGCCTCTCTGTCACCAAGGGGTTAGGCCTGATAGCTTGGAACTAGCTCCACATTCAGAAAACAGGAAGCCTCTAGTCCTGTGGTTGGGATGGAGGCAGCATCATAATCAGAAAACAGGAAGCCTCACATCTCACAGTTTGGTTGAAACTATCTTCATGGTCAGGGTGGTGGTGTCAGTTGGTGGTCTCATGTGCAGCAACTCAGGACAAAGGAGGAAGCTGTCTCTCACAGCCTGTCCCTGCTTAATGCAAGGGGTTTGGACTAGATCACAGAATCACAGAATTGCCTAACTTGGAAAACTGCTCTAAGATCATCAAGTCCAATCATTACCCTAACACTGTCAAGTCCTTGGCTAAACCATTTTCCTAAGCACTATTAGCAAGTATCTCTCCAGGAGAGGAGAGGAGAGGAGAGGAGAGGTTCGGAGAGGAGAGGAGAGGAGAGGAGAGGAGAGGGAGAGGAGAGGAGAGGAGAGGAGAGGAGAGGAGAGGTTCGGAGAGGAGAGGAGAGGAGAGGTTCGGAGAGGAGAGGTTCGGAGAGGAGAGGTTCGGAGAGGAGAGGTTCGGAGAGGAGAGGTTCGGAGAGGAGAGGAGAGGTTCGGAGAGGAGAGGAGAGGTTCGGAGAGGAGAGGAGAGGAGAGGAGAGGAGAGGAGAGAGAAGAGAGAAGAGAAGAGAAGAGAAGAGAAGAGAAGAGAAGAGAAGAGAAGAAGAGAGAAGAGAAGAGAGAAGAGAAGAGAAGAGAAGAGAGAAGAGAAGAGAGAAGAGAAGAGAAGAGAAGAGAAGAGAAGAGAGAAGAGAAGAGACAAGACCAGGTTGGAAGAGACCTTCAAGATCATTGCATCCAACCCATCATCCAACACCATCTAATCAACTAAACCACGCAACCAAGGACCCCATCAAGTCTCCTCAAATGTGTAGTAAGGACACATGGTACAACTATAGAATTGTTTTAGTTGGTTAAGGACCTCTAAGATCTTCGAGTCCAACCATCAGCCTAATACCACCACGGCCATTAAACCCTGTGCCAAAGTGCCATCCCCATATGTTTCTTGAACACCTCCAGGGGCTATCTCCCTGGGCAGAATGTTCCATTGCATTGCCTTTCCCAATATTGAACCTAAACTTCCCCTGGCACAGTTCCAAGCTATTTCCTCTCACTCCATCAGCTGCTACTAGGGAGACCAACCCCCACCTCACTCCAGCCTCTTTTCAGGGAGCTCTAGAGAGCAATAAGGTTGTCCCTCAGCTACCGCTTCTGCAGACTACACAACCCCAGTTCCCCCAGCTGCTCCTGACCAGACCTGTTCTCCAGAAGGACAGACAGGGATGCAAATAAACCCTTCATAATCATCCTCCAGAGTTCAAAAAAAGAGTGCAAAAGGGTTGTTTCCTTTGGTTTGCTGTTTTTAACTTCTCTGGGTTCACTGCAGGGCATCTGCAGGAATCCCACATGCCTCCTATTGGCAAAGGAAAGACACTTGTAGCAAAATCTACATCCAGCTCGGAAATCCCCAACACCAGAACAACATGGATCTTTTGGAAAGGTTACAGAGGAGGCCACAAAGATGATCAGAAGAATGGAGCACCTCTCCTACAAAGCCAGCCTGAGGGAGTTGGGGTGGTTGATCATGGAGAAGAGAAGGTTCTGGGGTGACCTTATAGTGGCCTTCCAGCACCTGGAGGGGGTTACAGGAAAGCTGGGGATGGATCATTTAGGAGGGCTTGTAGTGATAGGTAAAGGGGCAATGGTTTGAAACTAGAGCAGGGTAGATTTACCATGGACATTAGGAAGAAATTCTTTACTATGAGGGTAGTGAGGCACTGGAACAGGCTGCCCAGAGAAGGTGTGGACACCTCATCCCTGGAAGTGCTTAAGACCAGGCTGGGTGAGGCTTTGAGCAACCTGGTCTTGTGTGAGGTGTTCCTGCCCATAGCAGGGGGCTTGGATCTAGGCAGTCTTTAAGGTCCTTTCCAACACAAGCCATTCTATGATCCTGTAGAACCCTCCCATGCTTGCTCTTAGAACCATGAGCTGCAGCCAGCACAGCAAGCTTATAGTTTGCTCTGACATGAGGAACCAGATCAGCATGGAGCCCATCAGACAGAAATATTTGTGGCTCATGTGTCAAGTCCCTTAGAAATGAGTAAAACTGATCTGAGCTTAACTCTTCTTTATAGTTCCTCTTGGTTGGCTTCTTCTGCAAAGAACAATTCATATCTGAACTGCATAAAGGTGACAAACTGCTGTTTTGGGGTGAATTCACTGCTGGAGAGGTAAAGGTAAGATGAAGAGCATGGTTAAGAGGAAAAAATTTCTTCTGAGATCAGTAACTCTTCTTCTTTAATAGTCTGCCAGTCCAGAAGAATATAAAAACATCATAAGCAAGGAGCTTTTAAAAAGAGATTATATACTGTTACCCCACAGAGAAATGACTCGAGCCATTTCAGCAGTCATTCACAGGGACTATACAAAATAGCCAAAGCCATGGGGCAAACAGCACGCAGATCCCCAGAATTTTGGAAGCAAGCCATGAAAATAACTATAGCCTAGTGGAGAAAACTCTTTTGAGTGACCCAAGACTAGAGATTATTTTATCAACTTCTCTTTAATATCTTTATCAATGATCTGCATGAGGGGATTGAGTGCACCCTCAGTAAGTTTGCAGATGACACTAAATTGGGTGAGTGTTGATCTGCTGAAGGGTAGCAAAGTTCTGCAAAGGAATCTGTCCAGGCTGGATTGATAGGCCAAGGTTACTTGCATGAGGTTTAACAAGGCCGAGTGCTGAGTCCTGCGCTTGGGTCACAACCCCATGAATGCTCCAGGCTTGGAGCGGAGTAGCTGGGAAGTTCGTAGAATCAGTAAGGTTGGAAAAGACCTCAAGGATCATCAAGTCCAACCTGTCACCCAAGACCTCATGACCACTAAACCATGGCACCAAGTGCCACATCCAATCCCCTCTTGAACACTTCCAGGGATGATGACTCCACCATCTCCCTGGGCAGCACATTCCAACAGCTAATGACTCTTTCTGTGAAGAACTTTCTTCTCACCTCCAGCCTAAACTTGCCCTGGCACAGCTTGAGACTGTGTCCTCTTGTTCTGGTGCTGGTTGCCTGGGAGAAAAGACCAACCCCTTTGTCCAATGGAAGAGGGCCCAGGGGTGCTGGCTACAAGCTGGCTGAATGTGACCCAGCAGTGAGGTCAGGTGGCCAAGAAGGCCACCAGCATCCTGGCCTGGATCAGCAATAGTGTGGCCAGCAGCAGTAGGGAAGTGATCATACCCCTGTACTGGGCACTGGTGAACACCTTGAATACCAGGGTTAGTTTTGGGCCCCTCACTCCAAGAAGGACACTGAGGTGCTGGAGCATGCCCATAGAAGGACAACGAGGCTGGTGAAGGGTCTGGAGAACAGAGACCTGTGAGGTGAAGCTGAGGGACCTGGGTAAGGAAATGGCTGAGGGGAGACCTCATTGCTGTCTACAACTCCCTGAGAGGAGGTTGGAGTGAGGTGGGGGTCGGTCTCATCTCCCCAGTCTCAGGTGAGAGAATGAGAGGAAACATCTGAATCTGGTCATGGTGGTCCTAGGTTGACAGCTGGACTCAGTGATTTATGTCTGTTACACACTAGTTTGCTTTGCCTTTTTTTTCCCCCAGGACCCACCATTCATTTAATTTTGGGTTTTATTCTGAATTTCCTATCACTTCACCTTCTCTTGTTTTGAAACTGTTGTTCTGACTCCTCTTTATCTTACTTAACAAAACTTTTTTTGCTGTGGGTAGAAAACAAAATTTTATATATATATATATATATATATATATATACATATATATATATAAAAGGTGGAAAGAACCAGAAGGTAAAACACAGAATTATCCAGGAAAGCAATCTTGCTAAAAAATACCATCAGGTGGGATTGGCAGATGTGTTACAGCTTCATGGATTATTGCTCTTACCACAGAACAGCTTTTTCCTGTGCCACAGCTTAAAAAGCCATCTGCCTTTCCAGGGTCTCATCAAGGATTAATTAAATTATGAAGAAAAATCTTCCTTAAGCCAAACTGTTGACACATGTGGCACAGGTTGGAGGGCATCCAGAGCCAAACTTTCCCTGCTTTTAGCAAAAGTTAGTTGCCAAACATCTCATCACCTTTCACCTCTCCAATTCCATCACACATCCAGTCCCCGTGCTGATTGCCTTCTCCAGTGCTTGCGTTTTATGTCATCTCTTTTTGTCTTGTCCATGACTGCTTTGAAGAAATAGAAGAGTTTTGAAATGGGGTTCTTTGTTTTATCCTCACATAGTGTCCTCCATAACCTCTTGTCCTTATCAGCTGATTAGTGCTGCTGGGAACTTTGAAACACTTGCAGCAAACTGACTCTGAGCTGGCTGCATTTCAGGGCTGAGAGAAACTGCACTTCAATACCCCTCTGGAAGTGAGAGGCTCTGGGTAAAGAGGAAAAAAGACTCAATGGGAATCTCTCCTGGTTTAGTGGCTCTTCATACCACTTCCTTTGTCATGTGAAACAGCCTATCTTTGAATGGTGGGATAGACTCTGAGGAGAATGGGGACAAGAAGTGGACCTGAGAGGTATTCACAACCCCAAAGATATTATTTGGTCATCATCATCAGAAGTCAGTGTCAGCACCTGAAACTACAACAGGTTTCTAAGATAGCAACTGATACCTTAACAAATGGCAAAGAAAAGAATATGAGATGGAGAGAAGGAGAAAAAGAGCTAGAAGGATAAAGGTGGTGGTAGGTTCTTTTCACAAACTCCCTGAAAGGAGGTTGTAGAGAGGCCTCTTGGTCTGTTCGACCAAGTAGCAAGTGACAAAACAAGAGGAAGTGGCCTCACGTTGCACCAAGGCAAATTGAGGTTGGATATTAGGAAACATTGATTTGCTGGAAGAGTGGTCAGGCTGCCCAGGGAGGTGGTGGACTCGCAGTCCCTGGAGGTACTTGAGTCTTGCGGTGCTTAGGGGTACGGTTTAGTCAAGAACTTGTCTGTGTCAGGCTAATGATTGGATTCAATGATCTTAAAGTTCTCTTCAGCCTGAAACAACTCTGTGATTCAATGATTGCTATTCATTGCCGCCCCCTGCATTAGCAGTTCCAGCACCCACTACAGATACAGTCTTCCACCTACCCAATTTACAATTCTCATCAATCTTTGTATACTTCCTTCCTCTGCAGATGGAGATACACTGACCTTTAAGTCACGGGGGTCTCTCTGCATTCCTCTCCCAGCCACTTCTCCTCACTGCAGGTTATTTCTTTAAATTTATGTTTCTCTCCATGGAGCTTTAAACTGCAGATGATGTTTTTGCAGTCTCTCAGTGTTCTTCTATTGTTTGCTCCAATCTTAGAGCATTATCTCTATGAACTCTAATGTCTTTGCTGTCATCCAAAATTCGTTCAGTCTTGTTTTGAAATACTTCAGGCCCAAGGTGTGAACCCAGAGATATTTAGTAATGCCTGTTGAAAGTCCACAGACAGAAATGATTATGTTTAATTTTTTTTGGTGGATGAATGCCTGCCATTCCCCTTCTCCAATGTGTAATGTGTCAGTGTCTTTCACTTTCAACAACATGCTCAGACCCTTATTAGCCCCTATCCAGTGTACCTGCACTCCTCATGTGAGCGTTGGTGTGTAGGGCACAATTAGCAGGTGGGAAGGTGTCGCTGCTTGTGGCAGTAGGGCTGGAACTAAATGATCCTTAACGCCCCTTCCAACTCCAGCCATTCTGTGACTGCCAATTAAAAAAAACACCCACACAAAGCATAAATTTTGCCAGCCAAAGCAAGCAAACAAACAAACAAACAAAAACCCCCAAACCCTTCAGTACTTTCACAAGAAACCAAAAGGAGTTGTTTTCTCTTCAAGCCCAAGTGGCTCAAACTATGCACTGGTGTAAGCTGGTGTGGCATCACCATGTCACTTGTCTTCAGCCAAAACCAGGAGTCAAAGTCTATGTGTAGATGTCCGTGAGGGACTTTGTATGCCTCAGTTAATCCAGGCTTAAAGCCTCACCCAGCCTGGTCTTAAGCACTTCCAGGGATGAGGTGTCCACACCTCCTCTGGACAACCTGTTCCAGCGCCTCACTACCCTCATAGTAAAGAATTTCTTCCTTATGTCCATGGTAAATCTACCCTGCTCTAGTTTCAAACCATTGCCCCTTTACCTATCACTACAAGCCCTCCTAAATGGTCCATCCCCAGCTTTCCTGTAACCCCCTTCAGGTGCTGGAAGGCCACTATAAGGTCACCCTAGAACCTTCTCTTCTCCACGCTCAACAAGCCCAGCTCCTTCAGCCTGTTTTGGTAGGAGAGGTGCTTCAGCCTTCTGATCATCTTTGTGGCCTCCTCTGGGCTCTCTCTCAAACAAATTCACATCCTTTTTGTTTTGGGGGCTCCAGAGCTGGATGCAGTACTCCACATCCTCTACCTGGCTTTTCTAGATATCATGCTGCTGGTTTCTAGCTGCTCTCACAGAGTCATTCAGAAAAATGTGGCCACTCTTGGGCCTGTAGATAATTGTTGGACGTTTGCTCCTTTGCAGACATGGAGTTATCAGCAGAGCTGTTCTTACGTGTTCTTCTGGGCTTTGGAGAAGGCTTGTTACTGTAATCTGCAGGCAATTTTCCCTCTCCTGCTGCAGGCATGTGCTTCTCCTTTTGTGGCTGTTTACCAATTCTCTAGCAGATTAATAGCAGAATAGTTCACTCCGTGACGATCTGCAACTTTAAAACACCCTCAGATGCCTCGTTACAGACCAAATAAAAGAGTTTGTTTTCTGTGAGTGATTAGTCCCTCTCACATCTTCTTTGCTCCACTGCTTTCCAAATGCTAATCTCAGGGTGCATTTATTTGCTTGTGCCAGCCTGTTTATAGCTGCTGTAGCCCTTTGGTGGGAGCTTACAGGATCTTCCTCATTTGCAGTAATCAGTTAATTTCCATCATCTATAATCATCATCATCAGTCAGCTGAGGCATGTTTTTCAGAAAGCCAATTTCAGTTTCTGGGGCTGGGCTGTCATCTCCATTTCTGTCATGTTATGTCCCATTCCGCTCCACCCTGGAGAGACCACGTCTGGAGTATTGTGTCCAGTGCAAGAAGGACAGGGAAATACTAGAGAGTGTCCAATGGAGTCTAGGAGGATTGTTAAGAGACTGTAATATCTCTCTAATGAGGAAAAGGTGAGACAATTGGGTCCTTTCAGTCTGGAAAAGAGAAGGCTGGGGAGGATCTCAGAAATCCTTATCAATCATAGAATCAGTAAGGTTGGAAAAGACCTCAGAGACCATCAAGTCCAACCTATCACCCAACACCTCATGACTAACTAAACCATGGCTTCAAGTGCCACGTCCAATCCCTTTTTGAACACCCCCAGGGATGCTGACTCCACCACCTCCCTGGGCAGCACATTCCAATGGCCAATAACTCTTTCTGTGAAGAACTTTCTCCTCACCTCCATCCTAAACTTGCCCTGGTGCAGCCTGAGACTGTGTCCTCTTGTTCTGGTGCTGGTTGCCTGGGAGAAGAGATCAACCCCCACCTGGCTTCAACATCCTTTCAGGTAGTTGTAGAGAGCAAGAAGGTCTCCCTGAGCCTCCTCTTCTCCAGGCTAAGCAACCCCAGCTCCCTCAGCCTCTCCTCACAGGGCTGTGCTCCAGACCTCTCCCCAGGCTCTTTGCCCTTCTCTGGACACGTTCACGAGCCTCAATATCCTTCTTAAATTCAGGGCCCCAGAACTGGACACAAATACTTCAAGGGTGGGTGTCAGGAGGATGGGACTAGTCTTTTTCACTGGTGCCCGGTTACAGGAGAGAGGTCCAGAGACCTTTCAGCTTTCACATTAAAGGAAGTTAAATATTCCCATAGGAATTTGCAAAAGGTGCCTGAAGTTGGTTATCTTCCCTGCACCTCTTCTATATCTCTTCATTTGAAAAACGAGGGTAGGAATTGCTAGGAGCAAGTTTGCAGCAGTAGGAGCAGGGACTGTATTGGGGCTGTGTAATCACTGAGGGGAAGCGAAACAAAGCAGCACATGGATGAGCTGCTGCATGTCACACAGATGAACCCTCTGCTCACAGTGCCATTACTAAGAAAGGTTTTACAGACTGGAACCAGCACTGCTGTGCAAGTGACTGGAAGAAAAAACTTTCAGTGTATTTAATCATAGAATCATAGAATTGATTCAATTGGAATAAGTCTCTGGGATCATTGAGTCCAACCTTCAAGCTAGCACCACTGTGGCCATTCAACCATGTCCCAAGGTGTCATGGCCACATGCTTCTTGAACACCTCCAGGAACATCTCCATCCCCCTAGGCAGCCTGTTCTAATGCCTGACTGCTCTTTGCAGCAAGGAATTTTTTGCCTAATCTCCAACCTAAACCTCCCCTGGCACAATTCCAGGCCATTTCCTCTCATTCTATCAACTGATAGTGGGGAGAAGAGACCAACCCCACCTCACTGCAACCTCCCTTCACAGAGTTCTAGACAGCAATGAGGTCTCCCCTCAGCCTTCTCTTCTCCAGACTACAGAATGCCAGTTCCCTCAGCCCCTCCTCACCAGAGCTATTCTCCAGACCAAGCAACAGCTTTGTTACCCCTCTCTGGATGAAAAAATGTCAACTACCTTCTGTTCTTTAGACTGAGTAAACTCTTTTTCATCTACAAATTATCTTGGTTTAGGGGTGGTTTTCCCAAGAGCTTGGTCAGCTATTGGAACAGGCTGCCCAGGGAGGTGGTTGAGTCACTCCCCAGAGGTATTCAAGAATTGTGTGGCCGTGGCACTTTGAGACATGGTTTAATGGCCATGGGGGTGTTAGGCCAATGGTTGGACTCAGTCTCAGAGGTCTTTTCCAACCCAAACAATTCTGTGATTCTGTGCAATATATTAATGTAAGCCCAGGGTGTTTGAGTGGTGACCTTCATTGCAGAGTTTGCTAACTTGCTGGCAGCTCCTGCTCCTTGTTGGTGCTTTGGTTCTCTTGCTCACAGCATTTATGCTGTGCCTAAGTTTGTTTTAATTCAGGAGCTCCAAGGGAAGGAGGACACAGTCTCAAGCTGTGCCAGGGGAGGTTTAGGCTCGAGCTGAGGAGAAAGTTCTTCACTGAGAGAGTTGTTAGCCATTGGAATGTGCTGCCCAGGGAGGTGGTGGAGTCACCATCCCTGGGGTGTGATTGGATGTGGCACTTGGTGCCACGGTTTAGTCATGAGGTCTGTGGTGACAGGTTGGACTTGATGATCTTTGAGGTCTCTTCCAACCTTGGTGATTCTGTGATTCCTTTTCCTTTTAGTGCTACTTTGTTTTGCTTTCTTGAATTTGTGAGCAAGTAAACATCCTGACCAGCAACCTCTGGGGAATTTCTAAAGTCAATTTAGAGAAGGATAATCTGTGATGCTGCTCACTCCTGTCTAGTGTTAACACTTCAAATATGGCTAATTACACTTAAAGATAAGGATATTAATGCCATCAATCAGCTCTGATAGCTCACTATCAGAGAACACAGCCCTTCAGCAACTCTTAAATGTAATATAACAGCACAATTAATGGTTATCAACTATGCACAACAGAGCTGGCTTGTAATCGTCAAATACCATGAAAGTGAGGTTAAGGACCCAGTTAGACAGTTGCTGAGGAAGGAATGGTGAGGCAACTCTCTTTCAGCCCCCAATAATATGGCAGAAGGTCCTTTATTTTCTTTGCAAAAATCTTTTGGCTCATAACCCACTGAGAGAAACCCTTGAGCTGTTTTTCACCACGTTCTTGCTTGCTGAAACTGGAAAGTTATCAATAGATGCCTTTTCAGGCATAAAGGCAGATGAAAAATCTGTGTGAACACCACCACTGCCACCTACTGCTGGCTGGTCGTGGAGAGACAGACAGTCACACCTAAACGGCTGCATCTCACACAGGGAGAAGCTGACCTCATTTTTCAGGTGTTTTTCTTCCCCCCACCCCACCCAAACGGGGCAGGAGGGTTGTTGCTGCTGTAGCATTCTGTTTGCTGAAGTCTTAATAAATATCAAACAGCACCTCCTGAGAATCTGGAAGGAATTTCAGGGGCCACTTCTGTGCTTATTTTGCCACTAGGTTAGCAGGTTGGCAAAGGTTTCAGCATCTGCCTGTCTTTTCGTGGAGACATTTAGGGTTGGGATTAGCTCTGCTTGCAGATGTGAGCAGCAGTCCAAGCAAGACTGAGCAAGTGGCTGCACGGACGGCGAGGTCAGAGCAGGAATCGTGGAATAATAGGAAGGTAGGGATTGGAAGGGACATCCCTTCCAAAGTAGGGTCACCTAAGGCAGGTCATGCAGAAATGCATCCAGACAGGTCTTGAAAGTCTCCAGGGATGGAGACTCCCCAGCCTCTCTGGGCAGCCTGTTCCAAGGCTCCAGCACCCTCACAGCAAATAAGTTTTCCCTCGTGCTGAAGTGGAGCTTCCTGTGTTTCAGTTTGTGCCCCTTGCCTCTTGTCCTATCACAGGACACCAGTGAAGAGAGACTGGCCCCATCTTCTTCACACCCACCCTTAAGGACTTTAGAAACATTGATCAGATCCCCTATCAGCCTTCCCTTATCCAGGCTAGACAGCCCCAGGTCACTCAGCCTTGCCTCATGAGACAGAGGTTCTAAACCCTTTATTATCCTGACAGCCTCCATTGCACTCTCTCCAGTAGTTTCCTGTCCCTCTTGAACTGGGGAGCCCAGAACTAGATACAATATTCCAGATGTGGTCTCACCAGGGCAGAGTAAAGGGGCATGAGAACCTCCCTGGACCTGCCGGAAACATTCTTCTTAATGCACCCCAGAACACCATTGGCCTTTTTGGCCCCAGGGGCGCCGTGCTGTCACACGGCTAACTTACTGTCCACCAGGACTCCAAAGTCCTTCTCCAGGGAGCTGCTTTCCAGCAGGTCATTTCCTAATCTGTACTGGTATATAGGGTTGTTCCTCCCCAGGTGCAGGACTCTACCCTTATTCTTGTTGAACCTCATGAGGTTCTCCTTTGCCCATCTCTCCAGCCTGCCCAGGTCTCACTGAATGGCAGCACAGTCTGATGGCGTGGCAGCAAATTGCCTGCTTATAAACTGCTAACTAAAAGCCCTTCTTCTTCACTCTGTTTGATGTGCCCTCACTCTCGTTTGTTGGGTTTTTTTCCTATGACACCTTTTCACATGTTCTCTGAATAAATTTGACTGTCTTATACTGGCTCTGCAGCCTTGAGCTTATTGTTGCTTTTCATTCCAGCAAATAAACAGAATATTTACTGTTGAGTTTAGAGAGAAGGTCTTGAGTGCACAGTAAATCAGAGAGAGCAAAAGCATTCACTTGTTGAGAGCTTCACATAG
The DNA here is from genome assembly GCA_033816785.1 of Picus viridis. Classification (NCBI taxonomy): domain Eukaryota; kingdom Metazoa; phylum Chordata; class Aves; order Piciformes; family Picidae; genus Picus; species Picus viridis. The sequence continues at coordinate 3,838,487 of CM066569.1, read as the reverse complement.
TGACTAGTGCCAAGGATGATTTAAATTCAGGCAAATATGTCAGCATTGGGTTGATGAGCTCTCAGGATATTGCTTCACTTTAGTGTCTCCTCTGTAGACACAGCTCTCTTCTACAGCTGCATTTCAGCTTTACTTGCTCTCAGGATTTGGGTACAGCAGCAGGAGAAAATGGGGCCACAAGGCCTCCAGCCTGCTCTGGCTTAGAACCGTGGAACCACTGAGGTTGGAAGAGGCTTTTGAGAGCCTTGAGCCTAACCGCTCATCTAAAGCTCACACTCCCACCGCTGCTGCTAAGCCCCTGCCACACTTCTTTCTTGCCCTTGCAACCATGCTGTGCCTCAGTGCTCAGTCGTATCTTCTGCCCACATGGCTGTCAGAAGGTGTGTGAAAGTTTGGATTCCAACCCCACACATTTACCTGTCTATGCTGAGGAGTGGTGTGGCATAGAGAGAGTGGTGGTCTTGCCCTTCTCAAGCAGGTTGGACTTGATGATCTTTGAGGTCTTAATAATACAATAATAATACAATAATACAATAAACCAGGTTGGAAGAGACCTTCAAGATCATTGTGTCCAACCTATCAACCAATCCAACCCACCTAAACAACTAGATCGTGGCACCAAGCACCCCATCAATGATGCTACATGATTGTTCATGTGCATTTCTGGTGTATTCTATATTCTTCTTGTTCTCCAAATAACACACCTGTGTATTTGTCTTTTCCAGCCTTATTGATTCTATGTTTCTATTCCAAGCAGCCTGGCCTAGTGGAAGGTGTCCCTGCCCACGGCAGGGGGTTGGAACTACATGATTAAGGTGCCTTCCAACCCTAACCATTTCATGAGTCTGTGCTTGGGAACTTTGTGTCCCTCTTCCAATGCTGACCACCCTCCACTGTTTATCCTGCCCATGATGGTACATTTACACTGCAGTGTGTTCACCAGGTCGAGAGAGATCCTCTTCCCCATCTACTCTACCCTGGTGAGACCACATCTGGAGTACTGTGTCCAGTTCTGGGCTTCCCAGTTCAAAGAAATTGCAGTGTCCAATGGAGGCTACAAGAACAATGAAGGGATGGGAAGATCTGTCTGGCAAGGAAAGGTTGACAGCCCTAGGGCTGTTTAGCCTGGAAAAGAGAAGGCTGAGAGGGAATCTGATCAGTGTGAAGAAAGAGCCAGTCTCTTTTCACTGGCGTCCTGTGATAGCTCAAGGGGCAACAGACAGCAACTGGAACCCAGAAAGTCCCACCTAAACATGAGCAAAAACTTCTTTGCTGTAAGTGTGTTGGAACCCTTGAGCAGGCTGCCCAGAGTGGCTGTTGAGTCTCTCTGGAAAGTTTCCAGACCTGTCTGGATGTGCTCCTGTGTGGCCTGCCTTAGGTGACCCTGCTTTGGCAGGGGGGTTGCCCTCAATGGTCTCCAGAGGTCTCTTCCAGCCCTTACCATTCTGTGATTCAATCCTGGATGCAAGGCTATCTTAGTGAGGCTCTCTGGCTCTCACAGACATGTTAATGCTGTTACCTCTAATCAGGTCCTTCAGGAAAGCACAGGGAGCGCTCTTTAGAGAAGAAAGCTCTCGGGTCATTGCAGCGCAAGGCTCACCACAGGCTAATTTGCCTGCAGCTCAACACTTACCTGGAATTGGAGAGTGGCGTGTTCAGAATGCAGCTGTGCTTGACTTAGCACAGAGATTTTTAACTCTCTCTTTCATCTTAGAGTTCCTGCATTCCCATGTTGCTGTCTTTTACTTCTACTGTTCAAGGGTACTGTTCAAGTAAATACCTGGTAATACTAGGTTTAAGCTGACTTCTCGGACTAAATGATTTTTAAAGGTCCTTTCCAACCCAAATCAATTCTTAGTCCAGGGGTACAGATTTGCAGCTGAGATGTTGAGACTTGACTATGAATACCTTTAGCTTCAGTTTTGTGCATCTTGAAGTCCTAGTCTGCAGGAAGATTAAAGCTACCTCGGATATCTCTGTGTTAGAGAAAAGCTTCACGTGGAACTTTCACAGCCTCCAAACAGTTCCTTGATTAGTTTGCTGCAGCTTCAGTATCTTGTCAGCTTTTTATGTGCCAGTGTGGAGAAACTTGGGCCCCTTTTAAAGTATCACAGATCTAAAGGTAGTAGCTAGAGGGAAATTTTGAGACTCTGTCCTCTAGTTGCCAGAGGGAAGTTTTAAGACTATGACATCTAGAGCTTCAAACACTACCTGCCTGAAGAGTGAGGTAGTTTCTGAGGTTCCTTTGAACACAGAACTTCTAGCCATTGTCTCTCAGATGCTATATCCTGTGAGTGTGGTGAAGAAAAATGTTAGTTATCAGTGCTCAGATCCTACAGTAAAGAGGGCTACATCTGTTATGTCTACCTGAATCTACTCATTTGATCAGGGCTTTAAGTCCCATGCAGCCAAGAGCACTGTGTATTATGGGCAGGTCAGTCAAGCTCTCAGGGTTTGCAGAGTGAGCACAGAAGGAGCCTGTTTATAGATTCATGGAATGGTTTGGTTTGGAAGGGACCTGAAGATCATCTAGTTCCAATCCCCTTAGCATTGGCAGGGGCATCTTTCACTAGACCAGCCTGCTCAAGGTCTCAAACACCTCCGGGGAGGGGGCACACACATCTCACACATCTCAGCACCACTGAATGCAGGATGTGAATTGCTGCAGTATCCATAACTTTCCTCATTGTCCCAGTCAAGGTCATCCTGTTTCTGTTTGAAATGAAAGGCTTTGAATATCCACTGGTGCCTCTGTAGAGCTGAAAGTTTGCAGGAGTTGTTCACTAAAGTATATCCAGCCCTCTAGGGAACTTCTCAGGTGGCTTCTTGGGCAAGAACACTTTAAACTGCTGTCTTTCTCAAATGCTGACATCCCTGTAACGTTGCCAATTGACAGAGCACACCACACACCTCTTCCTATCAGCTGCTGCATGGTTCCATAACTGTCATCTCAACCCATTTCCAATATTACCACCTTTTGAGCATGAAACTCCTTACAGCTCTTTTGATCTCACCTAGTTCACACACTGTTAGTCTTCTTCTTAAGCCATGTCTCTCTGATCCTTAATTCCAGGTGTGTGCATAAATGGATTGCTCAGCAGTACAATTTTTGATCCCGATCCAGTGTTGAATTTCTGTCACATTTCTGTCAAATTAGGGGGAGCTTATGTGAGCTTTAAGCTTTATGCCAGCTTTATGCTGGCTGTGGAAGGACAGACGATGCCTAATCTTGAATAAAGGTAAGCAAGTGAGGACAGCAGATGACACTTGGTTTGTCAGAGAGCTGGCTGGTGCAACATTAACCCATCACAGTGAGTTCTTAAAGAAATGGGAACAGAGAGATTCCTTTCTTGCCAGATCAGAGTTATAGCTATACACCATTTCTGATGTCTTTCAGGGTGCACTAAAGCTTCAGATAATCAGAATCTTTTTGGTTGGGAAAGAGCTTTAAGATCTTTAAGTCCAACTACTATCGAATTCTACATCTCTGTCTCCTAAATATCTCCAGGGATGGGGATTCAACCACAGAATCACAATGACTGGGGAAAGACCTATGATTTCTGACAAAGCACTCCCTGAGATTTGCTGAAGTTTACAATGTCCTTTTCTCAAGAGCATTTGAATTTCTTTGCTTTGCTTGTGCTCCCCTGACCCCATCTCTTGCTAACTCCCTTTGGCAGGATGTTATTCCTTGTTCACTAAGGCCAGTGCTCAGTGCTGCCCAAGAATCCTTGTACAATACAATACAATACAATACACCAGGTTGAAAGAGACCTTCAAGATCATCGCGTCCAACCCATCAACCAATCCAACCCACCTAAACAGCTAACCCATGGCACCAAGCACCCCATCAAGTCTCCTCCTGAACACCTCCAATGAAGGTGACTCCACCACCTCCATGGGCAGTCCATTCCAATGGGCAATCACTCTCTCTGTGTAGAACTTCTTCCTAACCTCCAGCCTAAACCTCCCCTGGTGCAGCCTGAGACTGTGTCCTCTTGTTCTGGTACTGGCTGCCTGGGAGAAGAGACCAACATCTGCCTGGCTACAACCTCCCTTCAGGTAGTTGTAGAGAGCAATAAACAGCCTCAGGATCACAGAATGGTGGAGGTTGGAAGGGATGTGTGGAGTTCATCTGGTCCAACGCCCCTGCTGGAGCAGAATCACTCGGAGTAAATCACACAGGAGATCACACTCAGATCCATGCTTTGGGCGCTTGACGTTGTGCAGCAACAGCGGTGACAGATGAAAGCAGCCCTGCACATCTGATAGGGAAAAGCAGCTAGCCCAAGCACCATTGAGGCTTGTTTGCCATTTATACTGATAATTAAAAACTAATGATAGTTGTGTGTCTGCCAAGATATGAGTTCCCTTGGTTGAATGGGTGAGAGGAATTTTTGCAAGGCAAGATTAAAGCATCTTCCCCTCTCTGTCGGGATCCGAGTATCAACCTTTTGTTTGTGAACTGAGAAATTAATTGCTCCACAATGGAAACAGACTTTAAATTAGGTAAAGATTGTGTTGTCACTTCACTTGCAGTGGCTCAGCTGGCAGAACTGTGGCCCTGATTAGCTAGACAACAATTATCCTGCATCATTCCATCATTCCTCCACAATTACATTCTTCATTCTTACAGAACATCCTACTTATCTGTTTAAACAACTGGAATGATTTAAATCTACCGTCAGAGAGGACCAGAGTCTTCATCTCCAGTCCCATCTTGGATGCCCTCATGTGATGGGCAACATTTCCTTGGGGACTGTGATTTTCTGGGCCATGAGCACCTCTTCACTTGAAGCTTGACTGAGACCATCATGTTGGAATGAAACATCTCAGCCTTCACAGAATCATAGAATTGTTTCAGTTTGAAAAGCCTTCTAAGACCATTGAGTCCAACCATCAACCTAAGACCACCATGGCCATTAAACCCTGTCCCAAAGTGCCATGGCCACACATTTCTTGAACGCCTTCAGGGATGATGACTCCACCACCTCCCTGGGCAGCCTGTTCCAATGTCTGAACACATTTTCAGGTATTCAATGTTTGATAACCCTTCCTAACACCTAGCCTAAGCTTCCCTTGGGTCTGATGAAGAAAGGTGAGAGACCTGGGGATGTTATCCCAGAGAAGAGAAGGCTGAAAGGCGATCTGATCAATATCAATATCTTTCAAATATCTGAAGGGTGGGTGTCAATTAGCATGGGGCCAGTCCTGTGAGGCAATGAACACAAACTGGAACCCAGGAAGTTCCACCTCAACAGGAGAAAAACTTCTTTACTGGGAGGCTGCTGGAGCCCTGGAGCTGGCTGCCCAGAGGGGCTGTGGAGTTTCCTCCTCTGGAGACTTTCCAAGCCCACCTGAACATGTCCCACTGTCACCTGCCCTAGGTGATCCTGCTTTGGCAGGGGGTTGTCCTTGATGATATCATGAGGTCCCTTCCAATCCCTACGATTCTATGTGTGGAATTGCCTCCAAGTCACTGTTCGGCCGTATTGAAGGTGGTGAGCACCCAGTCCTCTCGAAGATCTGCCTCCATATAAGGAAAAGAGATGCTGGGAATCCATCCCCCAGCTCTGCTAACCTTGCTGGAATCAATTTGTTGGGATGTAAATGGCTGCTGTTCGCTGGCTGGTTTTGTACTGAAGCCCCCAGTCCCTGTCATTAATAAGGGTGCTGAAAGGAAACACACTGTGCTTTTATTTGTACATCTTAATCTTGTTACTCATTATAAGTAACAGCTTTACTGAGTGTTTCAATGCCTAATCATGTTGTTGTGGGGTTGTTGTTTTCTTTGGTTATTTTCCCTTTCCAATCCATAGCTGGGGTTTAATATACCATTAGAATTTAAAGCCCCTGTAAAGAAAAAGTGGTTCTTATCGCTGCAGAAATTACTTTCATTAAGCACATTCCAACAGCGTGTGGGAGCATGGAAGGATTCCAGGAGAAGCTGTAAATTGCAGTGCTGTTAGCTGCAAGCATGCTTAGATAGCACAGAAAACTCAGCAGCTTCAAGAGTAATAAATTCAGAGAATGGGTTGGGTTGAAGAGACCTTAAATATCATCTGGTTCCAACTCCTCTGCCATGGGCAGAGACACTTCTCGTTAGACCAGGTTGCTCAAGGCCTTATCCAGCCTGGCCTTGAACACCTCTGGGACAGGGGGCATCCATGACCTGCCTGGGCAACCTGCTCCAGTGTCTCACCACAGGTTGACTGTGTGCACAGGTTGAGTGTGCCCAGGTGGCCAAGAAGGCAAATGGCATCCTGGCATGCATCAAGAATAATGTGACCAGCAGGAGCAGGGAAGTCATTGTGCCCCTGTACTCAGAACTGGTAAGGCTGTGTCCAGTCCTGGGCCCCTCAGTTTAAGAAGGATATTGAGACTCTTGAGCGTGTCCAGAGAAGGGCAACGAGGCTGGGGAGAGGACTGGAGCACAGCCCTGTGAGGAGAGGCTGAGGGAGCTGGGGTTGCTTAGCCTGGAGAAGAGGAGGCTCAGGGGAGACCTTCTTGCTCTCTACAACTACCTGAAAGGATGCTGTAGAGAGGTGGAGGTTGGTCTCTTCTCCCAGGCAACCAGCACCAGAACAAGAGGACACAGTCTCAAGCTGTGCCAGGGGAAGTTTAGGCTGGAGGTGAGGAGAAAGTTCTTCCCAGAGAGAGTTGTTAGCCATTGGAATGTGCTGCCCAGGGAGGTGGTGGAGTCACCATCCCTGGAGGTGTTCAAGAGGGGACTGGACGTGGCACTTGGTGCCATGTGGAGCATGAGGTCTGTGGTGACAGGTTGGACTTGATGATCTTTGAGTCCTCTTCCAACCTTGGTGATTCTGTGATTCTGTGTGACTCTGTGGATCGCATAGTGTGTACTTGTGTATCTTCCTCTTTCTCCCCTCAAAACTCAGTCCCCTTATTTTCTTCAGAAGAGCATAAATGAAAGAGATGCTTTGATTTTGCTGGTCCCTGTAGTATTGCAGAGAGAATGTGTGTGCCTCCCGAGGCAATGCTTAAGGTTGTTCCAGCAATTACAGTTTCTGAAGGATTGCTGTCTCAGGTAACAGTTTCAAATTAAAAGCAAAACAAAGCAGGAACACTAAAACACAAACCTCCTCAACTTCTTTTTATATCTTTGTCTCCCCAAATGGATTTGTAATTCATTGCACCTGTAGTCAATTATCCATTCAAAACAATTGCCATTTCTCAGTGATTAACCCACTTGCCAGTGTAAGAGGCAGCTGGGTTTTTCCATGGCCAAGTGCTAAAGCACAAAGAAATGAAATCTTCTGAGTCCAGACCCTTCTCTTTTGTAAAGCACACAGAAATAATGTTTGCTTCAAAAAAAAAAAACCAACCCTTCCTGCCTGAATAAAAGTAGCAGTATTGAAGGTTTTCAATGGAAAGTCATGGAATCATAGGGCTGCTGACGTCAGAAGAAACCTTTGAGATCATCAAGTCCAACTGCTCAGCTAGAGCTTGCAATCCCACCACTGCTGCTAAGACACTGCCACTAAACCACATCCTTCAGCACCCGATTCATGTGTCTCTTAAATACCCCCAGGGATGGTGGCCCCACCAGAGACCTGGGCAGCCTGTTCCAATGCCTGAGAACCTTGCCTGTGAAGAAATTATTCTTAATATCCAATGTCAGCCCCCTGGCACAACATGAGTCTGATTCCTCTTGTTGCACGTGAGAAGAGACCAACCCACACCTTGCTCCAACTTCCTGCCAGGGACTATAGAGACCAATGATGTCTCCCCTCAGCCTCCTCTTCTCCAGGCTAAACAACCCCAGTTCCTTCAGTCATAGGTCACTAGATTTGTGTTCAAGGCCCTTCCCCAGCTTCATTGCCCTTCTCTGACCCTGCTTGTAGCCAGGATGGGGGTTATTCTCTTTGCCCAGGCAATCAGCACCAGAACAAGAGGACACAGTCTCAAGCTGTGCCAGGGGAAGTTTAGACTCGAGGTGAGGAGAAAGTTCTTCACAGAGTTTTTAGCCATTGGAATGTGCTGGTGGTGAAGTCACCATCCCTGGAGGTGTTCAAGAGGGTATTGGATGTGGCACTTGGTGCCATGGTTTAGTCATGAGGTCTTGGGTGACAGGTTGGACTTGATGATCTTTGAGGTCTCTTCCAACCTTATTGATTCTATGATTCCAGCACCTCAATGTCCTTGTAGTGAGAGGCTCAAAACTGAACATGGTGCTCAAGGTGTGGTCTCACCTATGCTGAGGGGGACAATCACATCCCTAGACCTGCTGGCCACACCATTCCTGATCCTGGCCAGGATGCTGTTGGCCTTCTTGGCCACCTGAGCACACTGCTGGCTCATGTTCAGACAGCCATCAATCAACAAGTCAGGAGCTGTCATTCTGGAGCTTTTGGATATAAGAAGACTGCAGTGGACAGATGTTTTCAGTGGAGGCTAATTGTTTTACTCTTTCTAATGGACAATATTTGAAGCTTTGTGATGAGATCCTGTATGCCCCAAGATGCTGTTACACAGACTCTTCTTGGTCCCTGGCTTCTGGAGCTTTGTCATTGCTGTCATGCCAAACTTTACCTGTCCTGGCTAAGCTCTTTGGAGCTTTGGATTTTTCTCCCAGCTACTGAGGCTGATTGCTTAGCTGTTAAAATCTGAGGGACCTGTGAGTTTATACATCATATACAATTTATGTTGAAAAAAATATACTATTTTATGAACTGTTTGCCATCTCCTGTGGGTTTTATACACCACATCACATGCTGAAAACCCACACCTTTATGGAAATAACCTGGCCCTGCTTCCACCCTTACTCGTACCGATATGTAATGAAGTGAGCAGCACTAGGTCAACAGTATTACAGTGGAGTAGAATGGGTGAAAGTAACTTAGGAGAGCATATGAGGGATAGGCTGCAGTGTTTAGCTATTGACTTTTCTTTTTAAGAAGTGGAGAGTAATTCACTGCAGAAGTGTTTGATGGAGTTCTGGCTCATAAATGTGGTTCTCCTCCATCGGCTCCTTCTGGATTCTTTCTGTGCGTGGGATCCGCTCTTATTAAAGCTGAGCAAGGAGGTTGTAAAGGACAGTTAATGGAGGGAAAGCAACTTCTCCCTCTGCTTCCTTTAACACCTTGGTGCCACTGGAAGAGTGAATTGCACTTTGGAGAGAGATCTCCAGGAACTGCTGCTACTTTTCAGGAAAAAGTAGAGCTTTAATCTTCTCCTATTTCTTAAGAGTTTGGTGATTATCAAATCATCTTATCCCGACGTAATGGAAGATAATAACCACATGGAAACGTCCCTGTGGGCTCTTGGAGCCTATGAGTGCTCTTTGTCTGTTGTACTAGGAAGAAAAATAATTGTTGCCTGATATTTGGGTCTCAAATAACTTACCTAAAGTGTAGGCATCTTGTGCTCTTTGAGGCACCACAAGGCATCCAAGATACCTTGGTAGGACTAGCAGGTTTGATTTGAGATCCCAGACTCACTGGATCTCCACGCATTTCTGTAGCAGAAGCTGGAGATCAGAGAGGATACCCTGAGGCATGAGCAGCACACTAAATTCAGCCCATAATACTCTGAGATTTCTTGCATGCCTGAGCAGTGCATTCCTCATCAAATAGCCAGGAAGAACGCAACTGACCATGCAGGAAAACAAAGAGCTAATTTTATGTCAACCACATTAATTTCAGAACCAAGAAATATGCAACCAAAAAGCAAGATCCAAGCATCAGGGAATTGTATAACCTTGACTGGGAGGTGAGATTCAATGCAAGGTGCCTGACACCGCGTGAATACCTAAGTCTGATGGTATCTGCAGACCTGAAGGAGCATCAGGAGTGACTAGTTTTCTGTGTTTGATTCAGTTCGCCCCCTGATAATTTTTCCTCCTATTGCTTTTTAAATACCACAAAATAGATCACTACTAGATCACTGGATAAATGTTAAAGGTTTCTAAAACTGAGATGGGCTCCAGAAGACAATGTTTCCCCATGAGAGCAGTTAGACATTGGAATCATCTCCCAAGGGAAGCAGTGGGTTCTCCTGTTCTGGACACATTGGAGACTCATCTTGACAGGGTGCTGGGCCAGCTCATTTCAGCTCTACTATTACCTAGAAAAGTTGGACCAGATGATCTTTGGGGTCCCTTCCAACCTGGCATTCTGTGATTCTGTGATCTCAGTTTGCAGGTTTTGTTGGATGCTTCCTGGAGCTTTCAAAAGTAGTGTGGCAGTCTTGCAAGGACAGAATGAGAAGTCCTTCATGAGGAACTGAGTTTTTTTCTAGAAGGAAATATTTTAAGAGGCCTCTTTATCATCATTTGGAGGGGTTGGGTTTTGTTTTGTTTATTTTCTTAAGAGATTGTAAGTATAGCAAAAATAAAGCATAATAACATAAAATAATTAAAGTAAAGTTTGTAAAATTATCCTAGCTTGTGGCTCCCATTTGGTACAAAACAACTACTGCTTTCTTAAAATGATATCCCCCTCTTTACAACTCACTAGGATAGGATAGGATAGGATAGGATAGGATAGGATAGGATAGGATAGGATAGGATAGGATAGGATAGGATAGGATAGGATAGAATAGAATAGAATAGAATAGAATAGAATAGAATAGAATAGAATAGAATAGAATAGAATAGAATAGACCAGACCAGGTTGGAAAAGACCTTTGAGGTCATCATGTCCAACCTATCATCCAACACCATCTAATCAACTAAACCATGGCACCAAGCACCCCATCCAGTCTCTTCTTAAACACTTCCAGTGATGGTGACTCCACCACCTCCCTGGGCAGGACATTATAATGGCCAATCTCTCTTTCTATGAAAAACTTCTTACTAACATCCAGCCTGAACCTCCCCTGGTGCAGCTTGAGACTGTGTCCTCTTGTTCTGGTGCTGGTTGTCTGGAAGAAGAGACCAACCCCACCTGGCTACAACCTCCCTTCAGGTAGTTGCAGATAGGATAGGATAGGATAGGATAGGATAGGATAGGATAGGATAGGATAGGATAGGATAGGATAGCATAGCATAGCATAGCATAGCATAGCATAGCATAGCATAGCATAGCATAGCATGGCATGGCATAGCATGGCATGGCATGGCATAGCATTGCATTGCATTGCATTGCATTGCATTGAATTGAATTGAATTGAATTGAATTGAATTGAATTGGATTGGATTGAATTGAATTGAATTAACCAGGTTGGAAGAGACCTTTGAGATCACTGAGTCCAACCTATCACCGAACACCATCTAATCAACTAAACCATGGCACAAGCAACCCATCAAGTCTCTTCTTAACCACTTCCAATGATGATGACTCCACCATCTCCCTGGGCAGCACATTCCAACAGCAAACAATTCTTTCTATGAAGAACTTCTTCCTAACATCCAGCCTAAACCTCCTGCAGTAAGTTAGCTTTCAAGAGAGGTAGTATCAGTTCTTGTCTATATCAGAGAGATGTAATCACCATTTGAGTCTCAGCATGGTAGAGACAGTGGGAGGAAAGCTCCCCATGCTATAGCAAGCATAGGATGAGTGGTGCTCTAACAGTTCAAACACCAGAAGTTGCATGGTGTAAACAGCAGAAATCTTTCATCAGTGCCAAGTCCTCATCAGTAACAGAGATGACAAACTTAAAAGGACATCTTGCTTTGCCTTTTTTGCCTCCCCAGCCACCTACTTGCTTGTTTCTCTGATCTGGATGTGAAAGAAATCACTTGTTCAAAATCACTTTAAGATACTAGCTAGGAGCAGATCTACATCTGAAGGATTGTATTATATTTAATGGATGCATTCCTTATAAAGCCAACAAAGGGAAAATTGCACAGGGTTTTGCAGTGATACTGAGACAAAAAAGGCTTCCACTTGTTTTTATGGCAAAAATGACAGGAGCATTTCAGTAGCTGAAAAAATGTGCTGAAATAGATGAAGCTTTTTTCTTGGAGATGTGCTTTTTACATTTCAGAATGAAAACCTGGATTTCTGCAGGCTTGGCTGTGTGTGTTGTCAATAACCAGTATTCAAAAATCATAGAATAATGGAATGGTTTGGATTGGAAGGGACCATAAAGATCATCAAGTTCCAACAACCCTGCCATGGGCAGGGATACCTTCCACTAGACCAGGTTGCTCAAGACCCCCTTCAACTTGGCCCTGAATATCTTCAGGGAATCACAACCTCCCTGGGAAACTGGTTCCAGCATCTCACCACCCTCACTCTAAAGATATTCTTCCTGATATCCAGCCTAAACCACCCCTCTTACAGGTTTAATCCTTTCCCCTTCATAATATCACTACAAACCTTTGTAAAAAGTCCCTTCTCAGCTTTTCCTTTATACCCCTTCAGCCACTGGAAGGCCACTATAAGGTCTTCCCGTTGCTAGATGACATCTAAGGTCCTTTCCAAACCAAACCATCCTATGATTCTGTGTCTCTGCTATGCAGAGCAAATGCAAGAGAAATTCCTAACTCAGATCTTCCTTTCTTCCAACTAGATTATTTTATCTTACTATGCTAACTGGGCTTTGACCTCTTCTCTATTTAAAATGCATCTGCTGAGTTTTTGCCTGTTGCTCTGATGCTCTTAGAATCATAGAATTGTTTTGGTTGGAAAAGACCTCAAAGGTCATCAAGACCAACCATTCACCTACCAGCACTATGGCCATTAAACCATGTCCCAAAGTGCCAGGTCCACACATTCCTTGAACACCTCCGGTTGTGGGCCCCTCATTTTAAGAAGGACATTGAGACTCTGGAACGTGTCCGGAGAAGGGCAATGAGGCTGGGGAGAGGTCTCGAGCACAGCCCTGTGAGGAGAGGCTGAGGGAGCTGGGGCTGTTTAGCCTGGAGAAGAGGAGGCTCAGGGGAGACCTTTTTGCTCTCTACAACTACCTGAAGGGAGGTTGTAGCCAGGTGAGTGTTGGCAACCAGCACCAGAACAAGAGGACACAGTCTCAAGCTGCACCAGGGGAGGTTTAGGCTGGAGGTGAGGAGAAAGTTCTTTCCAAAGAGAGTTGTTAGCCATTGGAATGTGCTGCCCAGGGAGGTGGTGGAGTCACCATCCCTGGAGGTATTCAAGAGGGGATTGGATGTGGCAATTGAAGCCATGGTTTAGTAGTCATGAGGTGTTGGGTGACAGGCTGGACTTGATGATCTTTGAGGTCTTTTCCAACCTCACTGATTCTATGATTCTGTGAGTGACTCCATCACCTCCCTGGGCAGCCTGTTCCAGTGCCTGACCAGAATAGAAATTTTTAGGTTTGGTTTTGTTTGTTTTCCCCTACCTTTTCCTATCCCTCACTGCCCAATCTTCCCTATCCTTGAAGGTCATTCATAGCACTCACTGCCTCCTTCTTGTCTAGTTGAGTCTCTTATCACAGAACATTAATTTAGCTTGCCTACAGAGAGTGAAAGCAATGAAAAATAATTGGCTATTTGCATTGTTTCTAATCAAGGTTATATTAATGTGTCTTTCTCTTTAGAGATACAAGTAATAAAAAATTAAAGCTGTTTTCTGTGAAATCTGTTGGAATCTGTTAAAGCTATCAGAAGTTAAATATTATGCACAAATTTGCTTTTCTTGAGCTGAAACTATAGAAATGCTAAACTTCACTCCAGGACTGCCCCATCCCTGGAAATGTTCAAGGCCAGGTTGGATGAGGCCTTGAGCAACCTGGTCTAGTGGAAAGCACCCCTGCCCATGGAAGGGAGGGGGGGGGGGGGGGGGGCAGAATTAGATGGTCTTTAAGGTCCTTTCCAATCCAAACCATTCTATGAATCTATGAATATTAGGATGTCCTCCCACTACAGATAAGTCCCAGTTTAGTTTAGCACAGAGCTGTCTGAGGTCAGCATTTGTGGTTAAATGGACATTTCACAGTATGAATAAAGCTTTTGTTTAGACTGGAGAAGTCCTGGCTACTATGAAACATCTACATTTTAATTTCCTGCTTTTGTAACCATTTGAATTGCAATTGGGACCCAGCAAAAAGAATGTTATTTGTGTTTAGATGCTGTCTTCTCAGACAAAGACATCACTGTCCTACCAGAGCAGCATGGTGAAAATTACAGTCAACCTTTACACCAGAGCTCCCAATCTTGTGCTGAATTCTATCCCAGCTGGAAGAGAATGAATCATTTGTCATCACAGAATCACACAATTGTTTTGGTTGGAAAAGACCTCTCTAAGATCACTGAGTGAGATCACTTAGACCACCACGACCATCAAACCACGTCCCAAAGTGCCGTGTGACAGGTTTCTCTAGTGGGGTTGGAAAAGATGACCTTTGAGGGTCCCTTCCGACCTGACACTATCATTCTCTGTGACCTTGAGAATCACTGCCACCTTAAAAGCTGCAAAACCCATTTTGTCCCTCAAATCAGGCACCATAGGAAAGACAGGACACACAAGGCCATGCCTAAGTAAAGACAGGCAGAGCAGACCCATCCTGACCTGCTTTTTTCTGCCATTGATCCATACACAACAGGAGAGTTTCCTAATCCTGCCACTGAAATCCTATTTGCACAATGAAATATTTTCCTCCCTGTTTTAGATATAAAGGACACAAAACCTCAAGGGAATGAAAATAACATTTACAGGGTTGCGTTTCTTTTAGGGCTCCCTTTCTTTTGATTCAAGCTGTATTGTTTGTCATCAGGAAACTCTGTTGGCAACTTCACAGAGTCATTCAACGGTTTGGGTTGGAAGGCACCTTAAAGATCATCTAGTTCCAGCTTGTGATCTTTTCTAACTCTTGCTGTAATACCTGCAGAGAACCATGTAAAGCAAGGACACAGTGACATGCCTCAGAGTCCTCTTTAGCAAGCTTCAGAAGGGTACTTTACAGTGACACAATTTCAAAAAGAAATCCTTCCATGGAATCTTTCTCATAATGAATTGCAATTTCCGTGGCAGGCAGGTCCCAGTGTCCCCTCTGCTATTATTTTAGCAGCTGTACATCTTTGAATATGACATTTTGTCCCTCAGATTCTTCTTGCAGTCTGGCCACAAGCCTGACTTGAAAGCTCAGACCTCGGGATTGCACTGGAATATACAGCACTGCATGGGGACGTTCTCAGCCCCACTCTGCTGTCAACATGTATTCATAGAATCATAGAATTGTAGAATCAATAAGGTTGCAAAAGACCTCAAAGATCACAGTATCACCAAGGTTGGAAGAGACCTCAAAGATCATCAAGTCCAGCCTGTTACCCAACACCTCATGAGTACTAAACCATGGCACCAAGTGCCACGTCCAATCCCCTCCTGAACACCTCCAGGGATGCTGACTCCACCACCTCCCTGGGCAGCGCATTCCAATGGCTAACAACTCTCCTTGTGAAGAGCTTTCTCCTCACTTCCAGCCTAAACTTCCCCTGGTGCAGCTTGAGACTGTGTCCTCTTGTTCTGGTGCTGGTTGCCTGGGAGAAGAGACCAAGCCCCTCCTGGCTACAACCACCCTTCAGATAGTTGTAGAGAACAATAAGGCCTCCCCTGAGCCTCCTCTTCTCCAAGCTAAACAGCCCCAGCTCCCTCAAAACGTTTGGGTTAGAAGGGACCTTAAAGACTCTTTAGATCCCTTCCCTCTTCCATGGACAAGGACACCTGCCACTAGGGCAGGCTACTCAAGACCTCATCCACCCTGGCCTTGAACACCTCCAGGGAGGGGGCATCCATGACCTCCCTGGGCAACCTGTTCCTGTGTCTCACCACCCCTACTGGAAAGAATTTTTTCCTAATATCCAATATCCTAATATCTGCTGATTGTTGCTCTTGGCAACCTGAGCACATAGCTAGCTTCAGCCTAATGCCTCCATGGCCCCTAAACCATGGCCCAAGGTGCTATGTCCACACGTTTCTTGAACACCTCCAGCAATGGTGAGCCCACCACCTCCCTGGGTAACCTATTCCAGCAGCACGAGTAATGCATAGGACAAACTCCCTATTTCCCAGTGACAGTCCTTTTGCTGAGTTGTTTTAATGGTCAGGTCCCACATGACAGAAGGCTAACTTGTTCCTTTCTCGTGGTGGACGCAAATGACTTTTCTTCAGCAAGTTATCTGAGCACAGAATTGGCCATGCAATTAAATGAGTTTAGCTCACCCACTTCAACCTAAACGTGCCCTGCAGGCTGCACATTGTCACTCTGAGATATTAAAAATAGATTAGGGTGCACAGCATTACACATATTTAGACCATCCACCATCTGAAGTGCAGAAAGAAGTGAGAAGCAAAGGAACAAATCCACCACACGATGTTTAATACCTTTAGGCATGATGGGATAATAAGTAAGTTATTGTTTTCTGAGCCATTAAAGGAATGCATTGGTTTAAGAGATGTTCTTATTGTTAGTGAAATCTTAGTTTTCACAGGAAATACAGACAGGCTCTTCCCATGGCTCGCAATGTGTTTGCTAGAAACAGCCATCTGCTTCTCCTGCTTTCTCCTAAGGGGAATAAATTCTTTACATCTGGCCTGGATAATAGGACTTAGTGCCAGATCCAAGACCTAGTGAAGTTAAATGATGTCTTTCCCTTAGTCAGGAAAAAAATCAGGATTGTATTGCTTTTATAGCTACCATTGCCTGCTGCTTTTGCTATGTTTGTGCTTTGAATCCTATCCTCTTCCAGATAACGGGCAGATGTTGCTGCCCATATATCCTTATTTCTAGATTTATGCAGAGGAATTCTTCTACCTTGCTGGCAACGCTGCTCAGTACTATCCATTTTCCAAAGAGCTCTTAAAAACTTTTAATTGCCTTAGTCTCAGAGACAAAACTGCTTAGAAAATCTCCAAAGTGACAATCTACTGATAACTTCAACCTTTCTGGTTTGTTTTCCCAGTTTCTTTCATGTGCTGCTACTGATTTGGGGTTGAACTGCTGGAAATCAGCTCCATGGAGAAGGACCTTGGAGTCCTGGTGGACAAAAAGTTACCCATAGTCCAGCCTGTCATCCAACACCATCTAATCAACTAAACCATGGCACTAAGCACCTCATCCAGTCTCTTCTTAAACACCTCCAGTGATGGTGACTCCACCACCTCCCTGGGCAGCACATTCCAATGGGCAATCACTCTCTCTGTGAAGAATTTCTT
Source organism: Picus viridis (assembly GCA_033816785.1). NCBI lineage: Eukaryota > Metazoa > Chordata > Aves > Piciformes > Picidae > Picus > Picus viridis. The sequence continues at coordinate 3,821,409 of CM066569.1, read as the reverse complement.
CTTCCTAACCTCCAGTCTAAAAGCCTGGCCTGAGGCTAAACAGAACTGGCCTGAGGCAGGTTAAGGCAATCAGAGAAAGTCTTTCTCACTATGTGTGGCTCATCTGTCAAGATCATAGAATCATAGAATGGTTTAGCTTGGAAGGCACCTTCAAGATCATCTAGTTCCAACCCCCTACCCTGGGCAGGGATGCCATGCACTAGGTCGAGGTTGCTCAAGGCTTTGTCCAACCTGCTCTTGAACACCTCCAGAGATGCCATACCCATGGGTTGCCAGGGAGGCTGGGGGCTTATATTGGTTCAAAAAGAAATTAGACTTACTCTTGAGACAATTTTTTATTTCATGAACTGTGGAACTAGTATTGAAATGTCATGGTACACATATGCTGTTCCTGAAATACCTCCTTGCTGAGGTAGCTACTCTTGATGACTGACGGAGGAGTAGTATTAGGCCAGATGGATCTTTAGTCTGACCTGTTTCAGTTGTTTTTATGTTCTTAAATAAAGTGGATGCTAAAAGTGTTAGCAGCTGCCTGGATTTGTGGCTTCCTTGATGCAGAATTGGTGTTTTTAATGGGACCTTGGGAAGGAGCCACTTTAGACTCAGCTTTAAGCCAGGTGATTTAATAAAGCAGGTAGAAAATGATAGTTCCACAAGTTATTGGGGATTGCAGAGGAATTACACACCATCAGAGAACTGGAAATGTGTAGTAAAGAAAATTATTCAAAGGACTTGAGATCAGGAAGATATTGTTTTCTGTGAGAGTCAGTAAATAAAATGAAGATCAGACTTCATAATGCAATGCAGTGTTTCCTAAGCAGTAAGGATCCTGTATCTGGTGTATGGTTTGGAAACAAATCCTGCCGGTGTCTTGTATGGGAAGCACTTCACAGACTCACACAGAATCACAGAGTGCCAGTTTGGGAGGAATGCCAAAGATCAGCTGGTCCACTTGTCACTATTTGTCACCTTTCTAGGACCTTCTTATAACTCAGGATGTAATAAATTCTCATCATGTAATGAAATCACCTGAAAATTGTTTATTGGATTTAACATAATCATTCTGAAACGCTTTGGTCATTCTCTGAAAAGAGTCAGTGGTACTTTGTTGTCAGTTCAGATCTAATACACATCCCTAAATGTCCCTTGGGATTATCATTCTGTTCCTTCAAGACAATCTTCACTGGCAGGGAATGCAATTATTAGCCCTTAAACAGTAGTTTGCTTTGATGTGAACAGTAACAAGCACGCTCCACAAGAATATTCACCACTGTGTTTCTTCCTCAGTGCATAGATTTAACCTTAAAAGCTTCTTACCACCCTTACTTCTGCATTTGCTGACACTGTGTTTTTCCTTTGAAAAACTGATTTATTGTATTTATGATACATGGTCAAGGGGAGAAAAAACCTGTTTGGTTTTCTTGTTTGATTGGTTTTGGTTTGTTTGTTTTTGCTTTCAAAACCAGTGTGTGGATGGTTGGACTCCATGGTCTTAGAGGTCTTCTCCAACTGAAATGATTCTATGATTCTATGATACTGACATTAAATATGTGTGTGTGTGTGTGTGTGTGTGTGTGTGTGTGTTGTTGCCTCCTACACAGAGATCTCTGGTCCTGGCTTTGGCTAGTCTCACCAGCATTGATGTACCTGCTGGCGTGTCTATCTGTTTAGGAGACTGGTATCAATTCAGAGATTCACAGAATGGTTTTGGTTGGAAGGGATCTTAAAGATCATTGGGTTCCAACCCCCTGACATGGGCAGGGACATCTTCCACTACACAGCTTGCTCAACGTCCCGCCTGACCTGACCTTGAACACCTCCTGGAAGTGGGCATCTACAATATCCCTGGGCAATCTGTTCCACTGTCTCACCACACTGCAAAGACTTTCTTCCTAATGTCCAGTCTAAACCTCCTCTCTTCCAGCTGAAAGCTATTCCCCCTCATCCTGCCATTAGAACCCCTTGTAAAAAGTCCCCTTTGGCATTCCTGTAGCCCCCTTTATGTACTGGAAGGCTGCTATAAGGTCTCCATGGAGCTTTCTCTTCTCCAGGCTGAACAACCTCAACTCTCTCAGCCTGTCCCCATAGGAGAGGTGCTCCAGCCCTCTGATCATCATGGACTCCTCTGGGCTGCTTTGCAGTTCAGTGTCCTTCTTGTTTTGAGTGCCCCAGAACTGGATGCAATGCTCCAGGTGGGGTCTCGCAAGAGCAGAGGGGGAGAATCATCTCCCTCATCCTGCTGGTCACATTTCTTCTGATGCAGTCAAGGACATGGTTGCCTTTAGGGCTGCTGGTGACCATTGCTGTCTCATGTTGAGTTTTTCACCAGCTGACACCCCCAAGTCCTTCTCCCCAAGCAACTGTTGGCCTGATTGGACAGACCCCAAAACATGCCCTAACTGAGATAATGGGTTAAGGACTTGTGAATGTGCAAACCTGGACATTTCCTGGGGTCCACATGGTCCAGGTAAACATGCAGCAGGCATAATTAACCTCATAACATACCTGTGAATTGTGTGTGCCCCTGGCCATGTTTGGATATGACTCATCCTATAGGTTCAGCTATCAGGTTTCTCTGTTACCAACAGACATTAATTGTCTTTGGACAGCACTTAAACCAGCTGAGATGGTAGGCAACTTGCCATGTTCTCACCGAGGAAGCCACAAGAGGCAAACTACACCTGGGCCAAGGCAACCAACACCCTGAGAGCCCTGCACCGGAGGCAGAAAGGGGAAAAGCCCCAGGACAACAGAGTCCCAGAAGTGCTGCACTGCTGCAGCGTGAAGTGGGCACGAGAGGAGAGAGGCTCCTGAGCCCTCTCTGAGCCAAGCAGCAATGCTTATGCCTTGCCCTGTGTCTAGTCTGTCATTTCTACATTTACCTTTGGGAATAATCACAGAGTCATCAAGGTTGGAAGAGATCTCCAAGACCAAGTCCAACCTTCCAAAGTGGGATACCTTTTGCCCGGGGAGGTGGTGGAGTCACCATCATTGGAGGTGTTCAGGAGGAGACTTGATGGGGTGCTTGGTGTCATGGGTTAGTTGTTTAGGTGGGTTGGATTGGTTGATGGGTTGGACGCGATGATCTTGAAGGTCTCTTCCAACCTGGACTGGTCTATTCTATTCTATTCTATTCTATTCTATTCTATTCTATTCCAGTCCAGTCCAGTCCAGTCCAGTCCAGTCCAGTCTAGTCTATGGCAGCCCCAATGCAGTACCTATCTGCAGAAAACCAGGCTTTTCAATTCCTTTATGCTCAAGCAGAAAGAGCAGCTTGCCATGGCAACCAGTAGTACAGGCTACAGCCAGTATCAAGTCCCTCCAGCTCAGTAACTTCCCTTAGTGATCTCCAGTGGCCATTTAGTGATCCAATTTTCACTTTTCTTTCCCCCACCATGTGTGCTAAAGTGACAGATTTCTACCTTTCATGCTATCATCCTGCAGAGAAGTGGCAGAAGTGGTGTTTCTTTACAGGCTTCACAGACTCTTTTGTCCTCTGGTAAGGAGCCCCAAGTCTGCTGTAAACTATTATTAGAAAGGATCATCATGCATTGCAACTTTTTATGGGCATACTTCTAATTTGCAGGTGGAGATGGAGAGGAAGTTCTGTACTTAATTCTCTTTTGTGAAAGCTTCTCCTGCATGGATCTGAGGCATGAGAGAGGAAGCTCCACCAGGAATATATCAATGAACACAAGTCTTTTCTTGCTACTGAAAGGAAGTTGGAGTGAGGTGGGGATTGGTCTCGTCTCCCTAGTATCAAGTGACAGAATGAGAAGAAACAGCTATAAGCTGCACCAGAGGAGGTTTAGGTTGGATGTTAGGAAAGTTCCACCTCAACATGAGGAAAAACTTCTTTGCTGTGAGGGTGCTGAAGCCCTGGAGCAGGCTGCCCAGAGAGGTTGTGGAGTTTCCTCCTCTGAAGGTTTTCAAGACCTGTGTGGATGCATTCCTGTGTGGCCTGCCCTAGGTGTTCCTGGTTTGGCAAGGGGGTTGGATTCAATGATCTCCAGAGGCCTATTTCAACCCTTACGAATGGAATGGAATGGAATGGAATGGAATGGAATGGAATGGAATGGAATGGAATGGAATGGAATGGAATGAACCAGACAGTTTGGAAGAGACCTTCAAGATCATCACATCCAACCTATCACCCAACACCATCTAATCAACTGAACCATGGCACCAAGCACCCCATCAAGTATCCTCCTAACCACCTCCAGTGATGGTGACTCCACCTCCTCCCTGGGCAGCCCATTCCAATGGGCAATCTCTCTCTCTATGAACTTCTTCCTAACATCCAGTCTAAACCTCCCCTGGCACAGCTTGGAACTGTGTCCTCTTGTTCTGTGATTCTATGATTCTTTGAGGCAGTGGTTACCAATACTTCTTCTTCAACTGGTTTTAGCTTGCCATACAAGTCAAAACATTAGGTTCTACCCTCTCCAAGTCCTGCTTAGAGATGGCAAACCCCTTCTGCAGTTAAATCCCTCTTTTCTTCAAGTGTTACCTCTACACTACTTCAGTATCCTGAGGCAGACTGCAGAAACAAGAAGCCCCTTGAAGTCTTTAATATGCAGGTGAACTGCTTTGCAGAGGCATCAAATTACTAATGCAGAGCTAAGAAGTTCTGATTCATTCATCCTTAGTCTTTCTAGTCCTGCACAACTATCTGACCAAGGTGATATTCAAGGAGGATAGTTTTACAATGCAGCAATTTTTATGCCTTTCTTCCCCCCCAAACATTTTGTATTTCAATGTTGATGCTAATATATTATACATTTTTTCAGGAGAAAGTACATGTGCTTTGAAAAACCAGGTGGTTAGATAAATCAGTCACAATTTCTCCTTCACCTCACACAAGTACCAGAGATACTGTCAGAATTTCCAAGGTTGGAAATCAGTTTGATTTCTGCACTTTATTAACCTCCCCTCTGTGTTGGGAGAGTTGAGGCCATTCAGCCTGGGAGAGGTTCAGGCTGGATGTTAGGAAGAAGTTCTTCCCAGAAAGAGAGATTGGCCACTGAAATGTGCTGCCCAGGGAGGTGGTGGAGTCACCATCACTGGAGGCGTTTAAGAAGAGACTGGATGGGGTGCCTGGTGCCATGGTTTAGTTGATTAGATGACACCTACCCCTCCAATCTTTATAGACATGCATGAGATCCCCTCTCAGCCTTCTCAAGACTAAACAGCTCCAGGTCTCTCAGTCTTTCTTCATAGGACAGATGTTCAGGTCCCTTCATCATGCTTGTAGCTCTCTGATCGACTCGTTCCAGTAGATCCTTCACTCTCTTGAGCTGGGGAGCACAAAACTGGATAGAGTATTCAAGGCACGGTCTTACCAGGGCAAAATAGATGGGGAAGGGACCCTCCCTAGACCTGCTGGACACACTTTTCTTGATGCACCCCAGGATACCATTGTTTTACATTCAATGTAACTCTATTCTTATTCCAGTTGACATAGTTCATAGCATTTTCTGCTCTCAAGGGCATTGTTATTTGTGCTTTCCTTCTGATTCAGACCAAGAGCTAATCACAGTATCACAGTATCACCAAGGTTGGAAGAGACCTCAAAGATCATCAAGTCCAACCTGTCACCACAGACCTCATGATTAGACCATGGCACCAAGTGCCACATCCAGTCCCCTCTTGAACACCTCCAGGGATGGTGACTCCACCACCTCCCCAGGCAGCACATTCCAATGGTGAATGACTCTCTCTGGGAAGAACTTTCTCCTCACCTCCAGCCTAAACTTCCCCTGGCACAGCATGAGACTGTGTCCTCTTGTTCTGGTGCTGGGAGAAGAGACCAACCCCCACCTGGCTACAACCACCCTTCAGGTAGTTGTAGAGAGCAATGAGGTCTCCCCTGAGCCTCCTCCTCTGAAGGCAAAACCCGGTTTTCTGCAGTCTCCAGTTGTGAGGGTCTTAACTGCCACTGTCCCACATGCATTTGTTTTCTGATGTCTCATATCTCATTTGGTGCAGAAGAGCAGCAGTGAATGAAGCAAGGTAGTCTGGTGAAAAAGGCTTCCATTCCATTGAAAAATGGAACTGAGAACCATTTGCAGAACTCAACATTATTGATGCCCACCTGTAGAGCCCCCATATTATGTGCTTCTAATGAAGCTGATCTATTTTTTCTCTCTGATTACCAGCAGAACTGGCAGGTTTAAACAATTTGAAATTAAAGCAGATGGAGAAATGGATCGAATAAATAAAGTGCCTTGCCTCCAAATGCTGATCCTGCTCCTTTGACTAGAGGAGAAGACATTCATAATTCATTCACGCCTGTGCAGTCATGACTTATGGAGCTTTTACACTCATGAGAGAAACATAATCCTCACCCTTCATGGGTGAAATATTCTCTATGGACTTGGGATTTATTCTCCATTGGTCTCTGTCTTGCAATGCTCATCTTAAAGGTCTGACAAAAAAGTTTTGCTCAAGGATTAGTTTTCTTTGCAGCTATTGGAGCGGTTCATCTTCAGCCCACTGCCAAGATGTGACCAGTTTCTCACTATTTAGGACTACCCTGACTTTACAGCTTTATTCCAATTTCTTTCATGCTAAAGGCCGAGGCATGGAGGGCAGTGAGCTAAGGATGCTGGATTTAACTATTTCTAAGCACAGCTATTACTGAGTAGAGTGTTTTCTTGATTGTCCTAGAATGGCTTGGGTTGGAAATGTCCTTGAAGATTATCTGGTTCCTGATCCCCTTCCATGGTCAGGGAATCTTCCACTAGACCAGATTGCTCAAAGCCTCACCCATCTTGGTTTTAATTTTATTGTAGGTGGTATAATCCATTCAGACATAGTCTTGTCCACAGTCACATAAATCAGGGGACAACAAGGGTGTGTCCAGCAGGACTAGGGAAATTCTTCTACCTCTCTACTCTACCCTGGTGAGACCACACCTGGAATACTGTGTCCAGTTTTGGGCTCCCCAGTTCAAGACAGAGAGCTGCTGGAGAGAATCCATCAGAGAGCCACAAGGATGATTAGGGGATTTGAGCACCTCCCCTGTGAAGAAAGACTGAGATCCCTGGGACCGTTTAGTCTTGAGAAGAGAAGACTGAGAGGGGATCTGAGGGGTGGGTGGCAAGTGGAGGGGGCCAATCTCTTTTTGGTGGTACACAGTAATAAGACAAGGATCAACAGGTTCAAACTTGAACATAGAAGATTTCAGCTCAACATGAGGAGAAACTTCTTTACAGTGAGGGTGACAGAGCACTGGAACAGGCTGCCAAGGGAGGTTGTGGACTTTCCTTCTCTGGGGACTTTCAAAACCCACCTGGATGCCTTCCTGCGTGGACTACCCTACGTGATCCTGCTTTGGCAGGGGGTTGGACCCGCTGATCTCTGGAGATCACTTCCAACCTCTGATAGCCTGTGATATTTGATTAATGTCCAGCATGGAAAACTGAAGTCAGTATCAGGTTTGGGGGCTTTGTTTTGTTAAAAGGTAAGAGCTCTTGTCAAGCAAACATATTTTGCATCAAGGAAGCCAACATTTATGCACAGGTGGAGACTGGGCTGTGCTCTCACTATCCAGATGACAGGCAAAGCAAATTAGTGAGGTGGGAGGAGGAGTAAGGAGACAGGATGGTGAACCAGCACAGCTACCTCTGTTCTCTCTTTTATCTTTCTTTTATACTTGCTCCTCTACCAGCATGCTGTGGATAAGTTGAGCATATTGTATCACAGTCTTCCCATGTGACAATAGTCAGAGTCTTTTATTCCTTAAAAAACAGAAATGAGCCATCTATGAGAAAAATAATAGATCTGAATCTTCTTTCAGCCACTCTTATTTCCTTTAAAATGTGCATCTATTGAACTCAGTTATTGCTGAAGGCAGAGAATGAAGAAAACACAACCTAGTGACAGCTGGTTACACTTTGGTTGTCATAAAGTGCTCTTCATCCTTGCAACAGCAGTGAGTATGCATGAAAGAAATGGTCTGTATCCTATGCAGGGCTACTAGCTAAGACTGAGGCTGAGATTGCTCAGTACTTCTCCTTTTTTATTATAATAATAGCTTTTATTTCCCTAATTGCCTCTAACTTCAAAATCAAATGTGATTCTGTGGCTTGACACTTGTCACATTAAGCAAATACCTCAGATGCAGTTGCTGAGATGAAATTTTCAGCAACAACAGTTTAGCCACTTCCAAGAATAAGATTAGGGGTGAAATTTGTTCAGGGCTCTTTGAAAGTTTTATGGCACCTCCTTTTACAAAATGAGTAGATACATCAAAAGGAATCCGACTGAGGCTGCCCTTGTAACCCTTATTTTGCCTCTTTCCAGCTGCTGAGCATTGGACTTTCAACCCTGATGTTGCTGCCTGGTACTTCATGTTAGTGATGCTTTGCAATTTCACAGTGAGTTCCCACAAAAGCTTTGATTTGATTTGAATGTGCAGAACAGAAATTGCAGAGAAATAAGCGTGGCCAGTGCTTTTAAGGGGAACCTTGGCTTTATTTCTGCAGCTCTCTTTCTGATGAACATCAGTCTCTTAATACACCTATCTTTGGATTAAAATCTGATTCTTTTCACTAAAATATTGTGCCTATGCAACTGTTCCTGCAGTTTCTCAGCCCAGTTTTGGCTGACATTTCTCTATTAGATCTTTGGAGAAAGAGGAAAATAAATTGGCTGCAGCTGCTTTTAAAATATTAGATTATCTCCAGAAAAATCTCTGCTCCTTTTCCTCCTTCCTTCTCCTTTTTCTCCATCCTTCTCCTCCTTCCTTCTCCTTCTCCTTCTCCTTCTCCTCCTTCCTTCTCCTTCTCCTTCTCCTTCTCCTTCTCCTTCTCCTTCTCCTTCTCCTTCTCCTTCTCCTTCTCCTTCTCCTTCTCCTTCTCCTTCTCCTTCTCCTTCTCCTTCTCCTTCTCCTTCTCCTTCTCCTTCTCCTTCTCCTTCTCCTTCTCCTTCTCCTTCTCCTTCTCCTTCTCCTTCCCTTTTTCCCCTTCCCCCTCCCCTTCCCCTTCTCCTTCCCCTTCCCCCTCTCCTTCCCCTTCCCCCTCTCCTTCCCCCTCCCCCTCCCCCTCCCCTTCTCCTTCTCCTTCTCCTCCTTCTCCTTCTCCTTCTCCTTCTCCTTCTCCTTCTCCTTCTCCTTCTCCTTCTCCTTCTCCTTCTCCTTCTCCATCTCCTTCTCCTTCTCCATCTCCTTCTCCTTCTCCTTCTCCTTCTCCTTCTCCTTCTCCTTCTCCTTCTCCTTCTCCTTCTCCTTCTCCTTCTCCTTCTCCTTCTCCTTCTCCTTCTCCTTCTCCTTCTCCTTTCTCCTCCTTCCATCTCCTTCTCTTCCTTTCTCCTTCTCCTTTCTCTCACCTAGAGTGGAGGACAATCCCTAATTCTGCATCTTTTCTGCCTCACTAATTTTTCCCTCACCATAGAGTCATAGAATAGTTTGGGTTGGAAGTGACCTTGAAGATCGTCTAGTTCAAATCCCCCTGACACAGACAGGGATACCTCCCACTAGAGTAGGTTGCTCAAGGCATCATCCAACCTGGCCTTGAACACCTCCAGGGAGGGGCATCCATGTCCTCCCCAGGCAGCCTGTTCCAGTGTTTCACCACCACCACTGTCAAGAATTTCTTCCTAATCTCCAGTCAAAATCTACCCTCTCCCAGCTCAAAGCCATTGCCTCTTTTCCTATCATTCCTAGCCCTTGTAAAAAGTTCCTCTCCAGCTTTCCTGTAGCCCAGAGTCTCAGAATGTTCATCTTTGACACAGTTTATAGAAACTTATTCACTTCCTGTCTGAAAAGGGAGGGGAGAAAACATTTTGATTTTGAAATTGTTGTTATCTTTGTCACTGATGTTCGAGGTACTCACACAGCCCTGGGAACAGAAGTCCTCTATTGCAGCAGGGGAAGCAGCCAGCCAAGCACTTGAGTGGTCCTGCCCTGCCCCTGCCCGCTTTGCAGGGCTGCTGTTTTCTCATTTGTAGAGAAGCCTGATTAAAAAGTGATGATTTGATATGAAGGAGAGCCTTGTCCTTTAGGATCTGGATTAAGATCACCAATTTATTTCCGCGCTGGGCCTTCACCAAATCTCCGAATCTCAGTGAGATGCTTGAGTCCTATCTGAACCTCCCCTTGCCACCTGGTCACCCTTCCCGTCCCCGCAGAACAGACCTCATTTCGACTTCATCTTCATTTTCTTCTTTCTGCGGGCTTTGATTAGCTTCCTCTTTATCTGCCCTGAAATGTGTAATGATAATGGTGTTGCTTATAGAGCTCCTTTCATTTTCAAAGCATTTGACAAACATTAGCTAATTAATGGAGAAGGCAGAGCATCAAATAATGAATTTTTCCCTCCGCTTGGCGCAGACAGATAATGTGATCTGTTCACCACCTGAGTAGTTCAGAGGTGGACTTCAACTTAAATTGCTGGGCAATTTGATTGGCACTGCTGATGACAGAGAATTTAAAAAGCTGATGTTTCTCCTACATGAGGCACCTCTTTTCTTTGTTTTTTTTTTCCCTATTATTTTTCAATTGGCTTCATGCTTCAAACCTTAACTTAAAATTAGTTCCACTGAATGGGATGCCAGAAGCACAATGGGCTGATTTTCACAGAAACAAAGAAATGAAGATCCACACAGTTATTTCCAAATCATCCAAATCTCTGGATTTGACATCTCAGTTGAAGAAATAATTTCCCTATGAGGAGAGGCTGAGGGAGCTGGGGTTGTTTAGCCTGGAGAGGAGGCGCCTCAGGGCAGACCTTATTGCTCTCTACAACTACCTGAAGGGAGGTTGCAGCCAGGTGGGGGGTTGGTCTCTTCTCCCAGGCAACCAGAACAAGAGGACAGAGTCTCAAGCTGTGCCAGGGAAGTTTAGGCTTAAGGTAAGGAGAAAGTTCTTCACAGAAAGCGTTGTTAGCTATTGGAATGTGCTGCCCAGGGAGGTGGTGGAGTCACCATCCCTGGAGGTGTTCAAGAGGGAACTGGATGTGGCACTTGGTGCCATGGTTTAGTGGTCATGAGGTCTGTGGTGACAGGTTGGACTTGATGATCTTTGAAGTCTTTTCCAACCTTATTGATTCTATGATTCTATGATTCATACAGTTCTGAAAGCTGGTTCTGTGCAATTTCATGCTCTATACCTTTGGCTATAGAGCTGTGACACTTTGTGCAAGCATCTCACTTAATGCTTAATAATCATAGTTTAGTTTCTCCATCTTTGCTTTTATTGACCACCTACCACCATTTTCTGCTTAGAAGCCAGCCAAACTGCCAATTCAAAACCAAAGTTGGAGATGCATGGGAAAAAAAAAGTAGATTAAAGTGTGGGGAGAAATCTGTTGGTGCTGTCATAGGGCAGCAAAAGAGCAGCCTCTCAGCTTCCCTTTGAAAACATTTATTGTCTGATTTGTGATGTAGTAGGAGGAAGAATGAAAGATTATCATAGAATCCTAGAAAGGTAGGGATTGGAAGGCACCTCTAGAGATCATTGAGTCTAACTCCCCTGCCAAAGCAGGATCACCTAGGGCGGGTCACACAGGAACAGGTCCAGGAGGGTTTCCACAGCCACCAGAAAACGAGACTCCACAACCTCCCAGGGCAGACTATTCCAGTACTCCAGCACCCTCACAGCAAAGTCTGTCCTCATGCTGAGGTGGAACTTCTTGGGTTCCAGCCTCTACCCATCATTCCTTCTCCTACCACTGGACACCAGTGAAGAGACTGGCACTTCCATCTTGACACAGCACACCCTCAGACCTTTATAGACATTAATAAGGTCCTCTCTGAGCCTTTTCTTCTCCTGGCTAAACAGCCCCAGGTCTCTCAGCCTTTCCTCATCAGACAGATATTCCTGTCCCTATTATCCCCCTAGCCTTTGTTGGGCTCCTTCCAGTATTTCCCTGCCTCTCTTGAACTGGGGAGCCCAAAACTGGATAGAGGGTTCCAGGTGTGGTCTTACCAGGGCAGAGTGGAGGTGGAAGAAAACCTTCCTAGACCTGCTGGACACACTTTTCTTCATGTATTTATATGCTCCTGAAGAACCTGGGAGACCAGCACTGGAATATGCAACATTTTGTCTCCCAGAGCTAGGGCATCATCTGTGCTTGTTAACCAAACTGTGCAAGCGTTTGTTAGAGGTGTTAGTGGTTAGTCCTCTTCCCAGTCCAGAAGTAATTGACTGGGAAATAGTTTTTCACTCACTTCAAATGTGTGTCCAGAACAGCCAAAATGTGAGTTGATTATCAATAAGAGAGGAATTATTCTGATACTATAAAAATGACAGGAAGGATATTAAGGCGCTTGAGCAGGTAGAGAGAAGGGCAACAAATCTGGTGAGCAGTTTGGAGAGGATGTCTTATGAGGAGAGGCTGAGGGAACTGGGGTATTGTAGCCTGCAGAAGAGGAGGCTGAGAGGAAACCTTATTGCTCTCTACTGCTACCTAAAAGGAGGTTGGAGTAAGGCTGGTGTTGGCCTCTTCTCCCAAGTGACTAATGACAGGATGTGGTGGATGAAATGGCCTCAGGCTGCACCAGGGAAGTTGAGGTTGGGTGTTGGGAAGAAATTCATTAAAGTGAGGGAGGGTAGATCCTGCAACAGGTTGCTGAGTGAGGTTGTGAATACCAGGTTGGGCAGAACCTTGAGAAACTTGACCTAGTGGAAGGTGTCCCTGTTCATACCAGGAGGTTTGGAACTAGGTGATCTTTAAGGTCCCTTCCAACCCAAACCATTCTATAATTAAGTCACACTGAGCTTTCTCCATGGAGGTAGTCTCTCTAGAATGGTGTGGAGGTCTGTGAAGAGCATCATTGCATATCTGAGACAGTAGATTTGATTCTCCTGGGCAGGGCACCAGCAGACTTTAGCTGCAGGCGACGCTGAGGCTTAGAAATAAAACTTTCTACTGTCTCTGAGTTCCTCTGATAAAGAAGAAAAGTTTGAAACAATGACAAGCTTGAGTCAAAACAATTGTTTGAAAACATTACCCAGGAAAAGGTCTCTAAATTCTACTTAATCCAGACAGGGAAGGAGAGGGGAGGGAGAAGGAAGAGGCTTCTGTGTTTAATTTAATTCTTGATTCATTTGCAAATTGCTTGGCAAAGGATTTTATGCATATTAATTGCATTTCTAATGAACAATGTTTGCAGATGCACCTGTTTTCATAGCAAAGTACAGACTGGGCTTGCAAAGCTAATATGTATCATTTAATAAGTGTTGACACCACCATTTTGGCAGAAGAGCTATTTCTGCAGGAGCAAAGGCTGTCATACCGTTTTGTCTTGTTCTATTTTTTTGCTGATATCACAAGACAGAAGGGCTGGGACAGGGTGGCAGTCAGGACCCCAAGATTAGGCTTGAGGCTGGAGGCAGACTGGCTGGGAAGCTGCCCAGTAGAAAAGGATCTTGAGATGCTGGTCATGAGCCAGCAGTGTCTGCAGATGATGAAGAAAGCCATCAGCATCCTGGCCTGGATCAGCAATAGTGTGGCCAGCAGCAGCAGGGAAGTGATCGTGACCCTGTACTGGGCACTGGTGAGGCCATACCTCAAATTCTGGGTTCAGTTATGGGCCACTCACTACAAGAAGGACACTGAGGTGCTAGGGCAGGTCCACAGAAGGATGGTGAAACTGGCAAAAGTTCTGGGGAACAGTCTGCTGAGGGGCAGCTGACGGACCTAGGGTTGTTTAGTCTGGAGAAGGTAAGGCTGAGGGGAGACTTCTTTGCTCTCTACAACTCCTGAAAGGAGGTTGGAATGAGGTGAGAGTTGGTCTTTTTTCTCTTCCATGAGAGAAAAAATGGCCTGAATCTGTGCCAGGGGAGATTTAGGTTGGATATTAGGAAACATTTCTTTTCTGCAAGAGTGGCCAGGCACTGGAATAGGCTGCCCAGGGAGGTCATGGAGTCACCATCCCTGGAGGCATTTAAGGGGTGGGTGGATGTGGTGTGGAGGGACATGATTTAGTGGTAGTGGCTTAGCAGTAGTGGTGGGATTGCAAGATCTAGGTGAGCAGTTAGACTTGATCTCAAGGGCCTCTTCCAACATCAAAAGTTCAGTGGCTCTATGACTCTGTTTAAAAGCAAATGTGAGGTAAAATGTGTAAATTAATGTTGACTGTTTATCTCTGCTTCCTTGTTTAAAGTGTTTACTCAGCACCACAATTTAGTCTTCACTGATCTTGTAATGCATCTCATCTAGAATTGCCCAAGCTATAGCACAGCATTAGCAAATCGGATGCTAAACGGCGCTTGTTGATGGGTGAAATTATAGTTTAGATCCCGAGAGCTTAAAAGCCTCATGAGATCTCTTGCACGGGGATACGAGTCTTGGAATTCATATTCATGTTGCTGATGCTTAGGCTGGAGGATCTGGGAGAAAATAAGGCACTGTGAAGCTGACTGTCTCGTGGATGTGCTCCACCAGAATGCCTCCTGCCGCAGCCATCCCCGCCTCTTGCAAGCCTCACTCAAGGCGCGGCAATTACAGTAATTAATGGCACTGCAAAGCGCCTACTTATTTTTCCGAGGTGTAATTGCCAAGGATGCTCCTTTTCAAAACGCTTTGAAATGTATTCTCTGTCACTAAGCACAGAGCCTGACAGGTATTTCATTATTTATTTTTTCTTCTGACTGAGAGAAACACATCAGCCATCAAAGTCAGCATTCTGGGGAGCAGTGGAGCTGTAGGTTCTGCTGAGAAGGGACTTGCTCCCCCAGGAGTGACACTGAGTGACTTGTAATGTGTCTGCTCGTGAAGTAAGAGATTAGCACCAGGCTGTGACAAGTGATGTACCAAGCTTACATGCTCAAAGCCTTGACCAACCTGGTACCGAACACCTCCAGGGAGGGGGCATCCACAACCTGCCCTGGGCAACCCTGGGAGATTAGCACAGTTGGAATGGGCTACCCAGGGAGGTGGCTGAGTCGCTGTCCCTGGAGGTGTTCAAGAGGGGATAGGATGTGGGACTTAGTGCCACGGTCTAGTAGTCATGAGGTCTTGGGTGACAGGTTGGACTTGATGATCTTTGAGGTCACAGAACCACAGAATCACCAAGGTTGGAAGAGACCTCAAAGATCATCAATGTCTTTTCCAGCCTTATTGATTCTATGATTTGTTGGAAAACAACTTCCTACACAGTAGGTTCTCTAATACAGTATCCAATTGTTCGGAGTGTTGTGGCCACTTCCGGGCTCCTCAGTTCAAGAGAGACAGGGAACTGCTGGAGAGATTCCAACAGAAGCTAGGAGGATGATGAAGGGACTGAAATATCTGTCTGAGGAGGAAAGGCTGAGATTGGGGGGGTTTAGCCTGAAGAGAAGGCTGAGAGGAGATCTGACCAGTGTTTACAAACACTTTAAGGTTGGGTGTCCAGAAGAAAGGGCCAGTCTCTTCTCAGTGGTGTCCCTTGATAGGACAAGGGGCAATGGACACAACCTGGAACACAGGAAGTTCCACCTCAACATCAGGAAAAACTTCTTTGCTGTGTCGGTGCTGGAGCCGGCTGCCCAGAGAGCTTGTGGAGTATCTCTCTCTTGACACTTTCAAGACTCATCTGGACACATTCCTGGGTGACCTGCCCAAGGTGATCCTGTGTTGGCAGAAGGGTTGGACTGGATGATCTCAAGAGGTTCCTTCCAGCCCCAGCATTCTATGCTTTTGTGATACAGAATAAGGGCAGCTTCAGGTTGTGTTACAGTTGCTTTGGTTGGAACATTCCTAATTGATTTACTAAGAGCTATCACTCCAAGCTC
This sequence comes from Picus viridis, assembly GCA_033816785.1. NCBI lineage: Eukaryota > Metazoa > Chordata > Aves > Piciformes > Picidae > Picus > Picus viridis. The sequence continues at coordinate 3,805,691 of CM066569.1, read as the reverse complement.
AAAACACCAGATGGGTGTTCTTTAATCGCTGAAGCAGGATCACTGATGTGTTTACACATAGAAAATGAAGGAAGCAGAATATTCATTCTGACCATGTCCCGGTCTTTAATCCACCAGTTAAAATGAGTAACGTGCCTGGTGCTGTGCCCCCGAATCGCATCACGCAACACTGAAATCACTTTTATAGGCTTTTCCTCCTGAAACAGCGTGTGACAACACGAGGCATCCACATTGTGAGTGTTTCAACTAAGGAGAAAGTCATATGAGAGGCTCTCAAAAGCCTTTATCTCTATATTCACCACTCAGGTTTGAAAGCAAAACCTTTTGTTGGCTGCCCCACAGAGTAAAATATTTCAAGGCATTCTTCTGATTACTTAATATAGAAAACAGAAAATGAAGCGACACCTTGAGTACTGTGTCCAGTTCTCACAGTAAGAGAGACTGGCCATTGGGATGTGCTGCCCAGGGAGGTGGTGGAGTCACCATCATTGGAGGTGTTTAGGAGGAGACTTGATAGGGTGCTTGGTTGCATGGTTTAGTTGATAAGATGGTGTTGGGTGATAGGTTGGATGTGATGATTTTGAAGGTCTCTTCCAACCTGGTCTGGTCCATTCCATTCCATTCCATTCCATTCCATTCCATTCCATTCCATTCCATTCCATCCCATCCCATCCCATTCCATCCCATCCCATCCCATCCATCCCATCCCATCCCATCCCATCCATCCCATCCCATCCCATCCCATTCCATTCCATTCCATTCCATTCCATTCCATTCCATTTACTGCCAGAAAGGGCAATGAGACACTGGAATGGACTGTCTGGGGAGGTGATGGAGTCACCATCCCTGGAGGTATTCAAGGAAAGATTGGATGTGGCGCTTAGTGACATGATCTAGTTGATGTGCTGGTGTTAGGTCACAGGCTGGACTTGATGATCCCAGTGGTCTATTCCAGCCCTCAGTAATTCTGTGATTCTGTGAATAGTAGATTTCACCCTTCAAAAATGGGGGAAAAACCCCTCCGCCCACACCACCCCATTCCCCCTCCCAGTAGATTTCACCCTTCAAAAATGGGGGAAAAAAACCCCCTCCACCCACACCACCCCTTCCCCCCCCCCCCCCCAAAAAAAAAAAAAAAAAAAAAAGGTAAAATAATAATTACATGGAAGCAGTTTGCAAATGGTAATACCTGATTGAATGCCTCCTTTGCTGGAGATTCTACTACTATGGTAACAGACAAAAAGCTTAATATATTCTGACTAATCAGGATTGATGTTAATTAAAGAAGAGTTCAAGATAATGACTTCTCATTACTATGTGATAGCTAGAAATAGATTGTTCTACCTCTAGTTAAAATAAGCAATTAGATAACTTCTGGTTGTAAGGACTTTTTTGGGGGTTTTCTTGGGAGAAGTTTTGCCTCATTCTCTGTTCTTTTTCTGTTGTCAAAATAGTAATATATATCCATGTCTGATTTTTAGTGTCGCTCATCTAGGTGCCCTTTTTTGATGGTTCTCAGGCTGCATTATTCTTTCACTTCAAGGGAATTATTTTCCTTGCTGCTGTAAGGAGAGCACAGCTTATTGGTTAAAATAAATAAATAATAAAATAACTGAAAATAGGCTAAGAATAAAGCCCTGTACTACACACTGAAAAATACAGAGTGAAGTAAAGGCAGAGCTGAAAACCTCAAGAAAGCAGCAGAGGGTTCTTTAGAAGAGGGGAAAAGAAAATCTGCAATGTTGTCTTCATAGTCATGTGGCTGCCCTAATAGGAGAATACTGGAATGGTAAAACCCTCATTTGGAAGGTGTTTCTTGTTTCTGCAGACAAGGAAAAAATAAGAAGGCAAAAGGGTCTCTGAATCATTGTTGGCTTGCCAATCCTTTCCTCAAACCACCACTAGTGGTGGGTTTAGCATCACCTCTTACGTTTCTCACGTGTGAGGGCATAAGGAAACCCATCGTCCCTCCAAATCCTAGGTGTTTATGACCTGGTACCATTAAAGTTCTTTGGCAGGGAAAACACATGAGGTTTCATTTCAAAGACAGAATGATTCCACCATATTTCTTTTTTTACTGGCCAGAAGTAATCTTGCTCTTCTTAGGGGTTTCCTTTAAGAAAGTATATAATGGTGACGCTGCTCGAGCAGGGGGATGGCCCTGATGATCTGCAGGGGGGTTGGCTCAATGGTCACTGGAGGTCCCTTCCAAGCCCTAGCATTCTATGATTCTACCATCTTCAGAGGTCCCTCCTACCCCTACCATTCTGTGATTCTTCTGGTTTTCTTTTCTTGGACACTAGTGGGTTTTTTTTAACTCAAAAACTACAGATATTGAGTAAGGAGGGCTGTGTCATCATGATCTTGCAGTCATTCTTAGTAAAGGACTCTGACTTCAGTTCTGCTTTTAAATGTGCCATTCATCAGGCTGGTTACCCAGGACTGCTGCCAACATAAGGACAGACTTGAAATCATACAATCAAAGAATTCTTTTGGTTGGAAAAGACCTCCAGATCATCAAGTCCAACCATCAGCCTAAGACCACCATGGCCATTAAACTACGTGCCAAAGTGCCATGGCCACAGGTTTCTTGAACACCTCCAGGGACAGTGACTCCGTCACCTCCCTGGGCAGCCTGTTCCAATGCCTGACCAAGGCAAGGAGTGATTCATCCCAGTGGCAACCCCAGCAGCATGTTACCAGTAATAAAATGCAGATAACCTGAGCTGTGGTTTCCAAACAATTGCCTGCAGTCAGATATGCTGTTTGGGAATTGTTCCTGGATACAAATCCTGAGTGATGGCCTCACACCCAGACCTGTCATGTCATTCTGCCCAACCATGGCTTTTAGGCTATTTTTCCAGAGTTTAAGAGGTTAGCAATTTGTTTGTTTGTTTGTTTTGAGCACCTTTTCCTTTCTTTTTCTGTCATTCAGGTACAAGGAATGATTCATCTCCCTTCCTTGTGACCTTCTGGCTCAGGTAAATCAAGTAGAAATGGAACCACCACTCAGTTACACCTCTCTGAAAGCAGAATGGAGTGAGGTGGGGGATGGTGTCTTCTCCCTAGTATCAGGTGATAGAATGGGAGGAAATGGCCTGAAATTATGCCAGGGAAGGTTTAGGTTGGATGTTGGGAAGAATTTCTTTTCCTGCAAGAGTTGTCAGGCATTGGAACAGGCTGCTCAGGGGAAGTGGTGGAGTCACTGTCCCTGGAAGTGTTCAAGAAATCTGTGGATGTGGCACTTGGGGACATGGTTTAAAGGCAATGGTGGTGCTAGCTTAACAGTTGATGATCTTAGAGATCTTTTCCTAACAAAACAACCCTAGGACTCTATTTTTCAAATAGAAGGGTTTGGATGGAGATTTACAGGGTTGGTCTTTTTGTTCATCACTCTCTTGCCGCAGTTGCAGTCTCCTAGAAGCAAGTGTATTCCTCACAACATTTTCCCAAACAAACCTTATAAGTTCCTTCTCACATTACTGATTCCAAGCATTTCTTGGATACATCTGTAGACATTATTGAAAGCACTGAAATCAATATCAAGCTTGAACAGTAGAGTAGACCACAGATGAACTATAAAGGATTGTAAACAAACTGGTCTTCCAAACCAGGAACCAGAGCACAGCTATAAAGCAGTTCCTCATCTGAAAGCAGTTAATGAAAGCAGTGTAGAAGTAAATCTACTGTGGCTTGTGGTCAGCCAAAAATGCAGTAATATGCTTGTTAAAATCCACAATAACTGCTTGGAGTTGGCCAAGAAGCACACTGCTTTTGAAGGACCTGAGGGTCATGTGTAGATAAAGAACAGGAGCAGAATGTTGTATTAAAGGGAAAAGAGAGGAAGGGAAAGCAGCAGGGCTTTGGCTGTGATTCTTAGCTATGATTTTTTTTATGTGGCAAGGAGAATGGGAGGCAGGAAATATCTCTGTAATTACTGCCGTGATCTCAGGCAAAACACCATCTGGAGTTTTGGTGTTCTTACCTGTAAAACCTGAGGAACACCTGGAATTTCAGAAGGGAGAGGTATTTTGTGGAATGTCTAGATGATGCTGTTCAGAAGGGCTGCACCTATGGGCAACACGGGATTCTTCCCTCATTCACCTAGCTCCTTCTGATAATAGAGAGTAAACTAAAGCCAGCAGCTCAGATTCTAGCCCCTCAGAATTGTAAGGGTCAAGAAGCTTTACATTTGCACATGCCAACTGTGTTTAGAGCTGGAGGGAAACTACAGGAAAAACAAACCCTTTGAATTATCAAGTCATGGAGATGTCATCTGGCTGTGACTCGGTCTGCTGTCTCAGGTATGCAGAGTGCACAGAGTCCAATCTGCTCTCCTAGCGAATAGCTGTCAAATTGAGGAGAAGATCACATAATTGCTTGATTGGAAAAGACCTATCAGATCATGGAGTCCAATTATTTTCTACCTCTGCCAAGTCTGATGTTAAACTTCGCCCCTCAGCACCTCATCTCTGCCTTTTTTAAACACCTCCAGGGATGGGGATTCAGCCACCTCTGTGGGGAGTCTGTTTCAGTGTTTGATAATCCTTTCAGTGAAAAAGTTTCTTCTCATATCCAACCCAAACCTCCCCTGGAGCAACCTGAGGCTGTTTCCTCTTATCCAATCACTTGCTACTAGGAAGAAGAGACCAACCCCCACCTGTCTACAACCTCCTTTCAGGTAGTTGTAGACAGCAATAAGGTCTCCCTGAGCCTCCTCTTCTCCAGACTAAACAACCCCAGCTCCCTCAGCCACTCCTGATAAGACCTGTTCTCCAGACCCTTCACCAGGTTCAAGATATTCTACAACAGTTTATGATGGAAACATTTTCCATCTTCTCTCTACTTTTGATTTGACCATCTTTAGCTACTTCCACTTTTTAGAGGAGCAGAAAAGCCATCCCAAAATGCTGAGGCTTACATTTCTTTGTGCAAACCTTGCAGCACTGAGCAGGAACAGTATCACAGAGCTCTTCCCTGCAAGAGTGGTCAGCCATTGGAAGAGACTGCCCAGAGAGGTGATGAAGTCACCATCCCTGGAGGTGTTCAAGAACATGTGGATATGGCATTTGGGGACATGATTTAATGGCCTTGGTGATGTTGGATTGATGGTTGGACTCGATGATCTTAGAGGTCTTTTCCAACCAAGACAATTTCATGATTCTGTTCATCACAAACATCTCTTCCAAAACTTTCCCACTGTCATGGGTTGAGTTGAATCTGGTGATGATGTTCAATCCCATGCTGTGTCTTGTCAGCTTCAAAATGAAGTCATGGGGCTTGAAGTTCAGGTTGCAATGTGGGAGGCTTTCCTGTTCCGGTTTATGCTTCTGATTTCCTGGTTTGGGACATTGGTCTTTTCTGCTGGGTGGGCTTCCTCATGCTGGGGTAAGGACAAACCATTTTATCACTGGCTTCTGCTGCAGCCTCTGCTTTTTGCTGTGCATTGTCTGCAAATAGGCTAAAGAACTTGCTTGTGCTATCATTCCAAGTAAAATTCTTTATCTCAACCCATGGTGGGGTTTGTTGTGTTACTTTGGACTCGATGATCTTCGAGGTCTCTTCCAACCTTAGTAATACTGTGATACTGTGATACTTTCCCTCTGTCGTTGTTGGGGGTGGGAGGTTTGTGGGAGCAGGCTGTGTTAACCCAAGACAAGTACACAGGGGAAGTGTAGGAAACGCAGCAGGGAAGTGCTGCTGAGTGCCACTTGTACTGCAGCAAGGCAGGTTAGCTGCCATTAATTCATCAAGTTTGTAAGAAAAGGAAGCAATGGGCTGGTGCCAACCAGAGTCTGGTATGGAGAAATCTCCATGGGAAACTTCTGAAGGGTAGTGAGGAGAAAACTTAGGACAAACTTCTGGTTTTGCTACAGTTACTGAAGTCATCAAAACCCCTGACCTTAGTCTCTGGGTGTCCTTTGGGACTGCAGCAGTCCCTTTGGTGGTGTTGGGTTCACCAGCACCAGTCTGCGGTGGTGTTATGTTCACAGTTGTACTCAGTAATCCTGGAGGACTTTTCCAACAAAAACAGTTCAATGTGATTGTATGATTCATCCAACTGAATTAAACTGTTGAAGCTCTGCTGGTGTAATGAAATTCAATGAAGATGTGACAATTTGCCTTGGCTGGGGAGGTGGCCTGGGCTAACACTTTTGAGTGCCCAGTTGGAACTCAGTCTGCTGACAAAGAGCTGTCAGCATGTTGCAGTATTAGTAAGATTCGTTGTATAATGCCACTTAAAGAGCTGATAAGGGGGAAAGGAGACACAGAAATGTAGTGGCTATCGGCAGAAGGCCAGAAGCAATCATTTCACTGCCATAGCCATTAAAAGAAAAGGCTGGGGGGGTTGGGGGAGGGGAGAACATCTGTGGCAGCTAAATTGCTATAATAAAGTCAGCAGATGAAAGCAAAAAGATCAGAAGAAACAGAAAGCATAGAAAAATGAAACTGGAGAAGTCAAAACGTGCTCTTTGTTTCCGGATGTTTGCAATGGAACAGGAGGGAGAGGAAAACATATAATTAAAACAATGTGAAGTGTTGAGGTTCTTTCTTCCTGCCTGAAGGAAGGCAGGGTTGTGGCATGGGTTGTGTTTCCCTAGCCACTCGCTGCCTTGAAGGAGACTCATAGAATTCTTTTGGTTGGGAAAGACCTCCGACATCCTTGAGTCCAACCTTCAACCCAACACCACCGTGGCCATTAAACCAGGTCCCAAAGAGCCATGGCCACGCATTTCTTGAACACCTCCAGGGACAGTGACTCCTCCACCTCCCTGGGCAGCCTATTCCAATGCCTGACCACTCTTGCAAGAAAGAAATGTTTCCTAATCTCCAACCTAAACCTCCCCTGGCACAATTTCAAGCCATTTCCTCTCCTTCTTTCTCTTGATCTTAGAGAGAAGAGACTGAGGTGAGAGGCCTTGAGCACAAGCCCTATGAGGAGAGGCTGAGGGAGCTGGGGTTGTTTAGCCTGGAGAGGAGGAGGCTCAGGGGAGACCTTATTGCTGTCTACAACTACCTGAAAGAATGCTGTAGACAGGTGGGGGTTGGTCTCTTCTCCCAGGCAACCAGCACCAGAACAAGAGGACACAGTCTCAAGCTGTGCCAGGGGAAGTTTAGGCTGGAGGTGAGGAGAAAGTTCTTCCCAGAGAGAGTTGTTAGCCATTGGACTGTGCTGCCCAGGGAGGTGGTGGAGTCACCGTCCCTGGAGGTGTTCAGGAGGGGATTGGACATGGCACTTGGTGCCACGGTTTAGTAGTCATGGGTGTTGGGTGACAGGCCGGACTTGATGATCTTTGAGGTCTTTTCCTACCTTGTTGATTCTATGATTCTGTGACCCCTACCTCACTCCAACCTCCTGTCAGGGAGTTGTAGAGAGCCCATCACAACTGAGACCAGGGCACGGCTGGTGCTGGAAAATCTCTAGGGTGGTGCCATTATTTCCAGCAGTTCTGTTTCTTTTGCCTTTTGGGTGACACTTGTTAAAAGTGAGCTTCCAACTACTTTTGGAGAGCAGCTTCATGGCACATTTCACAAATATGTTGCTCCTCTTTTCCTGGACACATTCCAGTTTGGGTAATTGCATCTGCATTGGGTAATTACATCTGCATAAGCTCAGCTAGAGATTTTCATCCACAGCACAGGAAGAATCCTGCATACAAACTGGTGACCTCAAATTTTGGAAGGGACCCTGAAGTTTGTGTGTTGCTAAATGGTCAGCACATTTTTAACCCAAAGATGGTAAAGAACTTCTTCCTAATCTTGAGATCAGACATTAGGAAGAAGCTCTTCCCTGTGAGGGTGGTGAGACACTGGAACAGGCTTTCCAGAGAAGTTGTGGCTGCCTCATCCCTGGAAGTGTTTAAGACCAGGCTGGATGAGGCTTTGAGCAGCCTGGTCTAGTGGCAGGTGTCCCTGCCCACGGCAGGGGGTTTGTAACTAGATGACCTTCAAGGTCCCTTCCAACCCAAACCATTCTGTGGTTTTATGATTCTACTAGGGAAAGAATGGGGGGGGGAAAGAAGTCAGAAAGGTGAAAGCTATGCAAAACAGAGAGGAGAAAAAAAAAAAAAATTACCAGGAACCAAAATGTCTTGCACACATTCGGTGTCACATCCAAGCTACTACAAGTAGTCTCTGGTATTTTTATTACAAGAAAATCTCACATAATATTTAGTTTTCCTGGTTTATTTGAAGGCTATTAGCCAGAGAATCATGGAGTAGGTAGGAGTTGGAAGTGATGCATGAGAACAAGAGGACACAGTCTCAAGCTGCACCAGGGGAGGGTTAGGCTGGATGTCAGGAAGAAATTCTTCATAGAGAGAGTGATTGCCCATTGGAATGTGCTGCCCAGGGAGGTGGTGGAGTCACCATCATTGGGGGTGTTTAGGAGGAGATTTGATGGGGTGCTTGGTGCTATGGTTTAGGTGATTAGATTGTGTTGGGTGATGGGTTGGACTCAATGATTGCGACGGTCTCTTCCAACCTGTTCTGTTCTGTTCTGTTCTATTCTATTCTATTCTATTCTATTCTATTCTATTCTATTCTATTCTATTCTATTCTATCCTATCCTACTGTCAAGTCTAACCCCTCCTGCCAAAGCAGGTTTGCCTAGAGAAGGTGACACAGTGATGCATGCAGGTGAGTTTTGAAAGTCTCCAGAGAGAGAGACTTCTCTGGTCAGCCTGTTACAGTGCTCCAGCACCCTTAAATTAAAGAAGTTCTTTCTCATGTTTAAGTGGAGCTTCTTCTGTTCAACTTTGAGCCTGTTACTCCTTGTCCTGCCACTGGGCACCATCAGAAAAAGACTGGTCCCAACCTCCTGACACCTACCCTTTAAGTTCTGATCAGCACTGGTGAGATCCTCAGTCTGCCCTTTTCCAGATCAAACCAACTGGCTGTTGCGAAGTTCCAGTCTCTATCCTTCTATAATAAGACATTCGAATGCTCAAGACCTCCCTGAACTTCAGTCCAGCTGATGCTGAGATATCCTCTAAGCATTTGCAAATGCCTAGGGCTTGTGAATCCATTCATCTGCAGTGTTGTGGGGGAGTATTTATGAAACCCTTGGAGTTTGCTTGTAAACAGCTACTTGTGAATGGACAACTGGCATCATCAATGGAAGTCAGACATTTTGGCCAGTAGAAATAGTACTGATCAGTGTCAATGTAATTACTGGATCATTGACATGCTGTTGTACAATTATGTTAGCAAAGGGAGCTTAGGGAAGCAAGAAGCAATGCATTCAGGGGTGATTTCTTGTTTTAAAGAGCATTTATTGTACAGGATACTGAAGAATGGGAGTCTGCATCAAAAGAGGCTGGCAAGTAGGTCGACTGAGGTTCTCCTCCCAAAGCCTAAGATTCTGTGATCCCATGAAAGATAATAACTTGGTAATACCCATTTTTGATGCATGATTATTTGCAGTGTCACAACCAGACATCTCTTCTAATGAAAATAATCCAAATAGCAAAAGCCTCTGAATATGAACAGACTATTTACATTTAATTCACTTAAATCTAGCCTACCTGCCTGCACCTGGATCCAGAAAATGGACTCACCCACCAGACTAATTCTTCAGTTGGGAAGTGTGACAAGATCTTGCCATTTATCCACTGTAGTTTGCCTCAGGCCATTTCCTAATTCAGCATTCAAGTCCCTGTGTTCAGACGCATGGCTCACACACTACCTTTCTGGCTCCCGGTGGAAAGAGGGAGGATGATTGAAGAAGAGGCAAACTTCTGCTTACCCAAAACTCACTTCTGTTCGGTTTTAGGTCCCCACACTACAAGAAGGACATTGAGCTGCTGGAGCTTGTCCAGAGAAAGGCAACAAAGCTGGTGAAGGGTCTAGAGAACAGGTCTGGTGAGCAGCAGCTGAGGGAACTGGGATTGTTTAGTATGGAGAAGGGGAGACTGAGGGAGACTTCTTCGCTCTCTACAACTTCCTGAAAGGAGGTTGGAGTGAGGTGGGGATTGCTCTATTCTCTCTAGTACCAGCTGATAGAATGAGAAGCAGCAGCCTGATATTTTGCCAGGGAGGGTTAGGTTGGATATTAGGGAAAATTTTCTTTCCTGCAAGGCACTGGAGCAGGCTGCCCAGGGAAGTGGTGGAGTCACCATCCCAGGAGGCGTTCAAAATAATACAATACAATACAACACAATACACCAGGTTGAAAGAGACCTTCAAGATCATCGCATCCAACCCATCAACCAATCCAACCCACCCAAACAACTAACCCATGGCACCAAGCACCCCATCAAGTCTCCTCCTGAACACCTCCAGTGAAGGTGACTCCACCACCTCCCCGGGCAGTCCATTCCAATGCACAATCACTCTCTCTGTATAGAACTTCTTCCTAACATCCAGCCTAAAAAACATATGGACTTGGTACTTTGGGGCATGCTTTAATGGCCATGGTGGTGTTGAACTGAAGGCTGGACTTGATGATCTTAGAGGGTTTTTTCCAACCAAAACAATTCTGTGATTCATGTCTTCATGGCTTTAGCCACCACTGTATTGTTTAAAACAAAGAAGTGGCAGAGCAACTCACATTTCCCCCCTTTTATCCTTGTGCTGTGAAATGTCAGTGATGGCTGTGGGTTTTGTTTTGAATGAATAGAATTAGAATAGAATAGAATGAATTGAATTGAATTGAATTGAATTGAATTGAATTGAATTGAATTGAATTGAATTGAATTGAATTGAATTACCAAGGTTGGAAGAGACCTTGAAGATCATCGAGTCCAACCTGTAACCACAACCCCACAACTAGACCATGGTACCAAGTATCACAGTATCACAGTATCGCTAAGGTTGGAAGAGACCTCGAAGATCATCGAGTCCAACCTGTCGCCACAGACCCCATGACCAGACCATGGCACCAAGTGCCACATCCAGTCCCCTCTTGAATGCCTCCAGGGACGGAGATTCCACCACCTCCCCGGGCAGCCTATTCCAGTGACAAATCACTCTCTCGGTGAAGAACTTTCTCCTCACCTCGAGCCTAAACTTCCCCCGGTGCAGCTTGAGACTGTGACTACAATTAATCATGTGACTACAATTAATCATGCTTAGAGCATCCCTAACTTCATCAGGCGGGTAAAAATATGCTTTATAGACCCTTTAGTGTGACCACACTGGCCAGAAGCAGCTTCTCAGCAAGTTAGCATTGCCAAAGCTGAGGAAGGTTGGGCATGTGTGGAAGGAGACTTCAAGATGCCTTAAAATGTCATCAGGCAGGATTGTATGCACCTGGGAACAGCCTTTTGGAGGTTTAGCATCCTAAAGTTTTTTTATCCCCACCTAATTAGTCAGCAGTCCATCCCATTGATCATAAAGAGCAGAGATACAGAAAGGGTCCTAATGGAATAGGTTGTGCAGTGCTTAATTAAGATCAAGACTTTGATACAGTGTGTGGATCATAGACCCAAATGCATCCTGCTTAATTGTAAATAATTCAGTGCAGTCTCTCTACTCAGTAGACATTCTTAAATATAATTCATGTCTTAATGGAGCTCAGTCATGCTCTGAAGGTGCCTTTGACAATGGAGGGTTCCTCCAGTAATGATATATACTTCACCATAGATTCATAGAATGCTTTAGGGTTGGAAGAGACCTTAAAGATCATCTTGTTCCAAGCCCTCTGCCGTGGGCAGGGACATCTTCCACTAGACCAGGCTGCTCAAGCCTCCATACAACCTGTCCCTGAACACCTCCAGGAAAGGGGTATCTACAACCTCCCTGGGCAACCTGTTCTAGTGCCTCACCACTCTCAAGAATTTCTTCCTCATATTCTATCTAAATCCCCTCTCTTCCAGCTTGAATTCATTGCTCCTCATCTTATCAGTACAAGCCCTCTCTTCCCAGCTTTCTTGTGACTCCACCACCTCCCTGGGCAGCACATTCCAATGGCCAATCTCTCTTTCTATGAAGAACTTCCTCCTGACATCCAGCCTAAACCTCCCCTGGCACAGCTTGAGACTGTGTCCTATTGTTCTGGTGCTGGTTGCCTGGGAGAAGAGACCAACCCCCAGCTGTCTACAGCCTCCCTTCAGGTAGTTGTGAAGAGCAATAAGGTCTCCCCTGAGCCTCCTCTTCTCCAGGCTAAGCAGCCCCAGCTCCCTGCAGCTTTTTAAGGTTGGTATTTCTGGAAGCTCCTGATTCTAATCCTAGCCCTGTCCCAGGTGCCTTTTGCACACTGATAATGTCTCAGCTTCCAGTAACACTGTGGTAGAATTGCTCTGTCTCTGTGCTGTGTCTTCTGCTGCCATTCCAGTAGCCAACCATTTATCATGTAATCAGATCCTTGCTGAACAACGTGCCATCTGTGATCAAATGGAGGATGAATACATTCAGAATGCAGTTGTAGCCTGACTGGTTTTTCCTGTTGCTCATATTTTTTGGTCTTAGTGGATTTGAGTCTTTTTGACCTCATAAAGAATGGCTGCATTGGAACTAAAAATCAGTTTTATTTCTAGATAATGGACTATGCCAACTTCCATTTCTTTTGAAATCCAGGAGAAGCTGTTTGGTATATCAGGACATTTGCTACATCCTTATTTATTTCTTCCTTTCAGACTACACTCTGACACAGCTAAAACTCCAATCTTGCCTTATATCTCCTGGCTCCAGCAATTCTTTGTCTCTTTTTTTCCACCCCCTTTTTTTTCAACTGTCCATTGTTTTCTGTGTGGCAGGAACTCTTGCTATCAAGCATTACATTTAGTTTTCCACTCGTGTAGCTGTGAGCTAACAAATTGCACCAATTTCTTGAGGCCTTCTGAGCTAAGTGAATTTGGCTCAATCTTGCTCAGCTCTCAGCCTTTCCATTATTGTTAGGGAATGCTTCAGTGATATTTATTTGTCATTCTGGTAATGCAAGTCCTTCTGCTTTGATGCTCAGGCTTTCAAACCTGGATGCCTGACAACACAGCACTTCCTCCAGGAGAGAAAAAAAAAGTCTAATTAAAATGTGCTAATGCAGTGACCCTTGGTCACCTGCAGCTGCTGAAGACATCTTCTGCAGATCTATCAGTTAGGTGCATGACAGCTTTCAGCCCAGCAAAAAAAAAGCAAGGTTGGATTTACTCCCAGTGTTGGTCAAGGGGTGATGTGAGGCTTTGCAGAAGGCAAACCCCCAGAATCATAGAATTGTTTGGGTGGGAAAAGACCTCTAAGATCATCAAGTCCAGCCATCAACCTCACGCCACCATGGCCGTTAAACCAGGTCCAAAAATGCCACGTCCACATTTTTCTTAAACACCACCAGGGATGGGGACTCCACCACCTCCCTGGGCAGCCTGTGCCAAAGCCTGACCACTCTTGCAGCAAAGAAAGTTTGCCTGATATCAAACCTAAACCTCCCCTGGCACAATTTTCAGGCCATTTCCTCTCATTCTATCACCTGATACTAGAGAGAATAGAGCGATCCCCATCTCACCCCAACCTCCTTTCAGGGAGTTGTAGAGAACTGTGAGGTCTCACCTCAGCCTCCTCTTCTCCAGACTAAACAGCTCCAGTTACCTCAGCTGCTCCTTATAAGACTGGTCTTCAGCAATTTTGTTGCCCTTCTTTGGGCACTTTCCAGCACCTCAGTGTCCTTCTTGTAATGAGGGGCCCAGAACTGAACCCAATATTAGAGGTGTAGCCTCCCCAGTGCTGAGTACAGGGACACAGCCTTTTCCCTACTCCTGCTGGCTTCACTGTTGCTGATCCAGGCAAGGATGCTTTGCTACCTGACCTCACTGCTGACTCATGTTCAGCCAGCTGTCAGTCAGCACCCCCAGGTCCTTTTCTGCAGGGCAGTTTCCAACCACTCTGCCCCAAGCCTGGAGCGTTCATGGGCTTGCTGTAACCCAAGTGCAAGACCCAGCACTTGGCCTGGCTGAACCTCATGGAACTGACCTCAGCCCATCAGTCCAGTCTGGACAGATCCCCATGCAGAGCCTTCCTACCTTCCAGCAGATCATCACTCCCACCTAACAGTGTCATCTGCAAATCATCCCTTCCAAAGCTGCTTAGGAACAGTGGCCCTTGGATAGATACAGACTTCTTCTTCACCATGATGTGGCCACTGAGCTTTGTGCAGCTTCTTCTCAGACATTTTGTGCAGCTTCTTTAACGATCTGATTTGCATATTTACCTACCCTGTGTGCACAGCCAGCAACACTGTGTTTGCTAAACTGTGTTTTGGCAAAAGGGAACAGCATCAGATGAAGACTCAAAATGCTTGACAGAATTCCCTGGGGCAGGAAGAGCAGATGTGGGCTGGCAGAAATTGCAGCAAGCCTCATAAGAAAACTGGGAAAAGACCTTTGGGAGGACAGAGGCTGTTTGAGCTAACCAGGGAAGCCTGAGATGGATCCAGTTGTTTAGCAGAGGGGAACCCTCCTGCCAGTTTCATGCAGGTTGTCATTAGCTTCAGTAACTCTTGGCTTTCTTGTTGGGTCCTGTCATCCCATTCTGTTCGCTCATTAAGCTCTCAATTGCTGCTTTTCTCTACATCTTCTCACTTACTTCCCATGAATATTTTAATTCCTGTTTTTACAATACAATACAATACAATACACCAGGTTGGAAGAGACCTTCAAGATCATCGCGTCCAACCCATCAAACAATCCAACCCACCCAACAACTAGACCATACAGCCAAGCACCCCATCAAGTCTTCTCCTGAACACCTCCTGTGAAGGTGACTCCACCACCTCCACGGGTAGCCGATTCCAATGGCCAATCACTCTCTCCGTGTAGAACTTCTTCCTAACATCCAGCCTAAACCTGCCCTGGCGCAGCCTGAGACTGTGTCCTCTTGTTCTGGTGCTGGCTGCCTGGGAGAAGAGGCCAACCTCTGCCTGGCTACAACCTCCCTTCAGGTAGTTGTAGAGAGCAATAAGGTCACCCCTCAGTCTCCTCTTCTCCAGGCTAAGCAACCCCAGCTCCCTCAGCCTTTCCTCATAGGGCTTGTGTTCCAAACCCCTCACCAGCACAAGGTCTTCTTCAGCACAAGGTCTCACCACATTTCCTCTTTACACCTCTGGTTCTCCCTATTGCCACTGTTCCTCCCACTTTGTTCTTACATAGTTCCTGACCTTTCTGCTCAGTTCTTCACCACATTTTCTAATTCACTGAGGTTTGACACTGTTCATGATACTGCTGCTGTTGCAACCTTTCCAGTACTGATGGAAGCCCACAGAACTCTTTGGTGCCTGGTTTGAACTTCATTTGAAATACACACACTTTCTAGAAGGTCAGGCAGATGTAGAGTATATAGAAAGTAGATAAGAGCTGCCAGAGGCAGAGCAAGAGGAGTGAGCATTGGCCTGAGTGCCCAACAAGTCACATACCAATTCCCAGGTATTCAGTACACTTGGAACACAGGATTCCAGGTAGCTGTAGTGTTGATCACAACCTCAGTGACTATTTTTCATTGATAAAGGTGGACATAGGGCTCCACCACAGCTGTATCAAACAGAAGATGTGCAGATGATAGAACCCATTCTGCTGAAGCAATTCTATGACACAAAACAGCAGAGCAGGTGCTAAATCACTCCTCTGCCTCTTAAGCACAAAGGAGAGAAGCATCTTTAGATAATTCAAGGTGCCAGGGCACTCATGGGAAATTAAAGGACTGTTTAGACCACTCCATGGAATGTTTGTACCTCATGAAGCTGAGACTCAGGCACAGGGCTTTGCAAGACTAAAGGTGACTCACTGACACCTTAGGCTGCTGGCTACAAGCTGTATCAAGGCAAGAGGGCTGAACCCAAGTAAAAAGACAAAGGCATGCACTGTCTGATCAGGCAGTGTGGCTCTGTACTGGGCACCAGTGAGGCCACACCTCGAATCCTGGGTTCAGTGTGGGGCAAGAAAGGGACTGAGGTGCCGGAGCACTCACGTGCCAGACTGTATCAAAAGCAGCATGGACAGCAGATCAAGAGAGGTGATTCTGACACTCTGCTCTGATGAGACCTCATCTGGAGTGCTATGTCCAGCTATGGGACCCCCAACACAAGAAGGACATGGACCTTCTGGAGCAGGGCCACAAAGATGTTCAGAGGGCTGGAGTGCCTCTCCTATGGGGACAGGCTGAGAGAATATGGGTTTTTCAGCCTGAGAAGAGAAAGCTCCAGGGAGACCTTAGAGCAGCATTTCAATATCTGCAGGGGACCTACAGGAAGGTTGGGGAGGGACTGTTTGGACGGTTTAGAAGGGCTTGCAGTGATAGGACAAGGGGCAAAGGTTTGAAACTGGAGCAGGAAAGATTTAGGTTGGACATTAGGAGGAAGCTCTTCACAGTGAGGGTAGTGAAATACTGGAACAGGTTGCGCAGAGATGTGGTTGAGGCCCCATCCCTGGAGACATTCAGTGTCAAACTAGATGGGGCCCAGGGCAGCCTGATCTGCTGTGAGATGTCCCTGCTGACTGCAGGGGGTTGGACAAGCAGACCTTGGAGGGTGCCTCCCAATCCGACGCATTCTGTGATCTCGTAATTTCCAGAGGAGTGACTTGCAGCGAGACAGCAGGAGTATAGATCAAATGGTTGGACTGAACAATAAATGAGATGTTGTGTTTTACAACTGCACAATGGTATCATAGTGGGAAGTTGCCAAGAGCCCTTTGGAAAGTGATTTCAGATGTTTCCTATCCAGAACAATATGGATTTTGGAGCATTTATTTGAAAGCAATCACAAGGCAAAAAGGTCACCATGCAAGCTGACTAATTGGTCACCAGCCAGATGGAAACCTGGACTCAGTTCATTCCAAGGACAAGCTGCTGCTGGCTAATGTATGGCAGATGGGGAGCCAGGGAGCTTAAATTCATGAGTCACGCTGATGCAAGGGCTACATAGTATTTTAACCGGGGGTTAAATCTTGGTTGCCTCCTCCAAAGGACAGCCTGTGCATGCCTCATGTGAAAACAAGGAGATGGGTGTGAATCACAATTCTAGAATCGGAGCATTTTTTCAATTGGAACAGGCCTCCAAAATCATTGAGTCCAACCTTCAGCCTAACACCACATGGTCATTAAACCATGTCCCAAAGTGCCATGGCCACATGTTTCTTGAACACCTCCAGGGACTGTGACTCCACCGCCTCTCTGGGTAGCCTGTTCCAATGCCTGACCACTCTTGCAGCTAAGAAATTTTGCCTAGTCTTCAACCTGGACCTCCCCTAGCACAGTTTCAGGCCATTTTGTCTTGCTGTATCACCTGCTATTAGGAAGAAGAGACCAACCCCCACCTCCCTCCAGCCTCCTTTCAGGGAGTTACAGAGAGTCAATAAGGTCTTTCCTCAGCCCTCACTCCTGAAGAGTGAGCAACCCCATTGTACTCTTCATTCTCCTGTGTCCTGTTTGGAATGCTTTCTGCATGACATGTGACATCAATCTTCATTCACCTTTTTGTCACTGCCTCCATAGTGCAGTGTGCCAATGTAAACATCTTAACAGAAGACGCTTCTGTTTCTGATTCTTCCCAAAGACTCGCTCGGACGAGGGCATGTGCTGGGATCTACAGTACCAGGTGTGCAGGCATCTCTACTATCAGGCTATAGGACATGAGGAAATTGCCTCAGATTGTGCCAGGGGAGGTTTAGGTTGGAGATTAGGGCAATTGCTTTTCTTGAAAGAGTGGTCAGGCATTGGCACAGGCTGCCCAGGGAGGTGGAGGAGTCACGTCCCAGGAGGTGTTCAAGAAATGTGTGGACATGACATCTGGGGACATGATTTATTGGCCATGGTGGTGGTAGGTTGATGGGTGGATGTGATGAACTTGGAGGTCTTTTTCAACTGAAACAGTTGTATGATTCCATGGTAGCTTACTCAGGAATGAACCCTGTACAACTGTCACTTTTATGTTCAAATTCTCAGAGAGGAGTGGAGCAGACCCCTCTGAAGCAACTGGTACCTGTGTGTGAGTACAGGTCTCCTCTTGGCAGTGTTCATGTTGGTGCTGAACTCTGCACACAAGGATCTAACCATAGTCTGCAGCATAGCAGTATGAACCTCAGGTAAGTGTGCTGTAATTCAACCAGCACAGTGCACAAACCCTCTGCTGATCCGTCTTCTTTGGCAACACTGCTAGTCTAGTAGGGAACTTCCCATGCTGGGTTCTGCAAGAAGGTCTGTGGCCTCCATTTGTCCTGTATCAGAGCAGAACAGGAAAAGGAAATTGATGTCCTGAACAGTAAAGCAGCTTTACAGTACTTTAAAAGCCAGCTTTCATCATGTGAGGGGCTCCTTTGGCTCCATATTGATTTGATTGGGTTATCTTCAGCAAAGCATCTGGTTTCATTTACAGCTAATGCTCCAAAGGCCTGAATCCTGAGTCAGAAATTCTGCCTCCACCCCCTGGAAATGAACAAAAATAACATTAATCTCAAACACATCAAGCCAGTGAGTGACTGGAAGGAAAGCACAGGCATGCAGCAGCTCTTCAGCTTGAGGATGCATCACGAAATCCAAAAGTGCTTCTTGGCTATCAGCTTTAGGCCTTTGCTGCCTCGCTGCTGTTTTACCAAGAGCTGAAGGGTTTTGATCTCTTTGGGAGAAAGCTTTACTGGGGTTTGATCTGAAAATGTGTCAGGAAATGCAGTCTTGTAGTAGGCAAAATTCATTTGAATCTGTTAGAGGACAGTTTGGGCCAGAAATGTAGAGGGAGAACCAGAGAGTTGAAGGTTTGCTTTGCTGGCTTGCTTGCTTTCCCTCCCTCCCTTCCTCCCTCCCTCCCTTCCTCCCTCCCTCCCTTCCTCCCTCCCTCCCTTCCTCCCTCCCTCCCTTCCTCCCTCCCTTCCTCCCTCCCTCCCTTCCTCCCTTCTTCCCTTCCTCCCTCCCTCCCTCCCTCCCTCCCTTCCTTCCTCCCTTCCTTCCTTCCTTCCTTCCTTCCTTCCTTCCTTCCTTCCTTCCTTCCTTCCTTCCTTCCTTCCTTCCTTCCTTCCTTCCTTCCTTCCTTCCTTCCTTCCTTCCTTCCTTCCTTCCTTCCTTCCTTCCTTCCTTCCTTCCTTTTTCTCTCTTTCTCTTTCTTTCTTTCTTTCTTTCTTTCTTTATTTATTTATTTATTTATTTATTTATTTCTTTCTTTCTTTCTTTCTTTCTTTCTTTCTTTCTTTCTTTCTTTCTTTCTTTCTTTCTTTCTTTCTTTCTTTCTTTCTTTCTTTCTTTCTTTCTTTCTTTCTTTCTTTCTTTCTTTCTTTCTTTCTCTCTCTCTTTCTTTCTCTCTTTCCTTCTTTCTCTCTTTCTTCCTTTCTTTCTTTCTCTCTTCCTTTCTCTCTTTCTTGATAAAAAGAAAGTGCTGATGCTTTGGCAGGAGCTATTTGTTCCCAACAAAAAAGAGAAAATGCCAACAACAATAAAACAGATTCAAAGCCCAAAGCAAACAATGTTGGAAGTCAAACCAAATGTTTTATCCAACAGAATCACAGAATGGTGGGGGTGAGAAAGGACCTCTGGAGATCATCTAGTCTAACCCCCACGCCAAGACAGGTCACACAGAAACAAGTCCACGCAGGTTTTGAGTGTCTCCAGAGATGGAGATTCCACCACCTCGCTGGGCAGCCTGGTCCAGGGCTCCAGCACCCTCACATTAAAGAAGTTCTTCCTCATCTGTAGATGGAACTTCTCATGTTCAAGTCTGGGCCCCTGTCACTGGGCACCACTGAAAAAAGGCTGGTCCCATCCTCCTGACACCCACCCTTTAAGTGTTGATCAGCATTGATGGGATCTCCCCTCAGTCTTTTCTTTCCCAGACTAAAAGGACCCTGTCCTCTCAGTCTTTCCTCACCAGGGAGATGTTCCAGTTCCCTCAGCATTCTTGCAGCCCTTTGCTGTACCCCCTTCAGCAAGCCCCTGTCCTTTTTGAGCCAGGGAGCACAGAACTGCACTCCAGATGTGTCCTCACCAGGACAAAGTAGAGGGGGAGGAGAAACTCCCTTGACCTGCTTGCCAGACTCTTCTTGATTGGGTTTTTGTTATTGTTGTTGAAGAAAGCAGTCATCATTTCTCTTTTAGGCCTGCCCAAATGGAAATGAATTTGAGATTCTTCAGCTTAGCAGCAAACCCAGCAAAACCATTTTTGACATGGATGATATGTTTTCCTTGACTGTTATTATAGTAATAAGTTTTATCTGTCCAGTATGGAAGCTGCTCTTCTAATCACTGTTGTTATGCCTGAAAACACCTTGCTCCTCTCCCTTCTGAAATTGCCATATGCAGAGAAAATTGCTATTTTCATAGCTTAGCTTTGCTTTGTAATGTAATCTACCTTCTGCTGCTGGCTGGCTTTTGATTCTCTGGGTAATTTCACTTTTAACTTTGAGTGCTTTGGGCCCAGGCAAAGGAATGAAAGACAAACATCTGAATCTGGCCATGATGGTCTTAGGTTGATGGCTGGTCTCAATGAACTTAGAGGTGTTTTCCAACTGAAACAATTGTTTGATTCTATGAGTTCACAACAGCCCCTGTGAGTGCATTGCTACCCCTTGCTACTGAGCCTTCAGCAGCACTGCAAACTCAAAAGCTTTCATGAACCTAAAGGATCTACAAACCCAAAGAGCTACAACTTGGACCTAAAGGATCTACAAACCCAAAGAATCTGCAACTCCCTGGAAGGAGGTTTGAGTGAGGTGTGGGTCAATGTCTTCTCCCTGGCATCAGGTGATAGAAGGAGAGGAAATGGCCTGAATCTGTGCCAGGGGAGGTTTAGGTTGGAGATGAGGAAACATTTCTTCCCTGGAAGAGTAGCCAGACACTGGAACAGGCTGCCCAGGGAGGTTGTGGCACTGAGGCAAGGAGAACATGCAGGGACCTGAAAAAGGGCATTCTGAGCTAATTTGTAGCATTCAGGTTGATCCAGAGCATCATGGGATCAAAGATCTCACTTCCTTACAAGGACATTGAGGTGCTGGTGTGTGGGCAAAGAGGAGCAATGAAGCTGGTAAAGGGCCTTGAACACAAATCTTATGAGGAACAGCTGAGGGAATGGGAGCTGATTAGTCTTCAGAAGAGGAGGTTGAGAGAAGACCTCATTGCTCTTTATGACTGCCTGAAAAAGGAGATTTGAGCAAGGTGGGGCTTGGTCTCTTCTCACATGCAACAAGTGACAGGACAAGAGCAAACAGCCTCCAGTCATGCCAAAGGAGGTTCAGGTTGGATATTAGAAAACATTTCTAGACAGAAATGGTTCTCAGGCATTGCAACAGGCTGCCCAGGGAGGTGGTGGAGTCGCCATCCCTGGAGGTGTGGATGTGGTACTAAGGGACTTGGTTTAGTGGCAGTGTCTTAGCAGTAGTGGTGGGATTGTGAGCTCCAGGTGAGCAGTTGGACTTGATGATCTCAAAGGTCCTTTCCAACCTCAACAGCTCTATGGTTCTATGATTCTATGACTGGTGTTGAAAGGAACAGAGGAAGAGAGAGAGTGGGATAGAGGGGCTCAAGGAAACTTCTGCCAACTAGCTATTGTTGGGCTGTCCTGTCACAGGATCACAGAATGGTAGGGGTTGGAAAGGACCTCTGAAAGACCGTGTAGTCCAACCCCCCTGTCAAAGCAGGATCTGTAAAGTAGATCAGATAGGAACAGATCCAGGCAGGCCTTGAGGGTCTCCAGTCAGTGAAGTCATCTCAGTTGCAGGCAACATTCTGCTAATGAAAAAACCAAGCTGTTTTTCTCTCCTGCTGCTGGTATTCCTGTCCAAATGGCAAAGGTTTTTTGAAAGTGCTGATGCAGGAGATTGCAATCTGGTGCAGCTGTTGACAACTCTTTTCCCAAGTCAGGAAGTCTAACAAAGGCAGAGCCCGCTGCCGCCTGGAGCCGCGTTGCTGCCACCACTTAGCAGGGCGACAGCTGAAATCTGTACAGCAACTTTTTTATGCCGCACCAAACAAGGCAGAGCACTTCCAGCCCGGGAACAAGGGAATAAAATATTGATCTAGGTACAGAGAAATAGTCAGACGAGCCAGGCTGCCTCTCCCTTCAAACTGCCAATCTGCCATCTGCTCCCCTTCAATTTTCCCTCACACCACTGATGCAAGGAGTGTCCAAACTCCAGCACATGTTTTGCAAACAGCAGTGCCCAATGGGCTGTTGCTGTAAGGTCTGCCATCAGCAGCAGCCCTGTTCCAACCTGCTTAACCATTTAATTTGGTAACTGTCAAGACGGCCTCTTTGTTCTTCTCAGCACCATATGCTATCTGATTAAAAGTCAGTCAGGTTTCTCTCAGCTCCTCTCTTTTGCAGGAAGATCATTGGCAACTGACAGCCCTCAAGGGGAATTTTAGGTAAAGAAGAGTTCCAAAAGTGCTGCTGTTCTTTCATAGAATGGTAGGGGTTGGAAGGGATCTCTGAAGATCGTATCCGACTCCCCTGCCAAAGCAGGATCACCTAGAGAGCAAAACGCATCTAGGTGGGTTTGGATGTTCCCACCTCTGGGCAGACTGTTTCAGTGGTCCACCACCTTTAGACTAAAGATGTTCCTTCTCATGTTTAGATGGAACTTACTATGTTCAAGTTTGTGCCCTTGTCCTGTCACTGGGCACCACTGCAATACCATCCTCCTGACACCCACCCTTTAAGTACTGTTCATCATTGATGAGATCCCTCTCTCAGTCTTTCTTCACAGGAAATGTTCCAGAACCCTCATCATCTTTGTAGCCCTTTTCTGGATTTGGAAAGACTCCAGAGAAGGAGACTTCACAACCCCTCCAGGCAGCCTGCTCCAGAGCTCCAGCACCCTCACAGCATAGAAGTTCATGTTGAGGTGGAACTTCCTGCATGCCAGCTTGTGCCCATTGCCCCTTGTCCTGTCACAGGACACCAATGAAAAGAGACTGGCCCCTTCTTCTTGACACCCATCCTTAAAGTATTTATAACCATTAATAAGATCTCCTCTCAGCCTTCTCTTCTCCAGGCTAAATAGCCCAAGGTGTCTCAGCCTTTCCTCATTGGACAAATGTTCCAGTCCCTTTATCATCCTTATGGCCTTTGTTGGACTCTTCCCAGTAGTTCCCTGTCCATCTCGAACTGGGTAGCCCAGAGCTGGACACAATAACCCAGATGTGGTCTCTCTAGGGCAGAGTAGGAGGACAGGAGAACCTTCTTTTGACCTGGTGGATCCCCTCTCAGTCTTCTCTCTTTTTTGTAGGCATTGCAGTTCTGTTTCAGAAACACAGCCATGAAGTGGGCCATGGCTGCACAACTCATGCTACAAACACTGGGCAGCAACCTGTGTATGCCCCAAAGGACATCAGGGGAGAGATTTCACAGCTAAGATAGAATGCACAAGGATGGGAATAAACCTGTGAAGCTTTCCTGCTAAATCAGTTATTAGAAAGGACACTGAACTTGCTCACGGAAAAGCACTTCAGAGTTTTGTTCATTTCCCTTCATACTTGAATCAAAGGAGCACCATGAAAGAATTTTCATTGGGCAAAAGCCCAAGGTTAATGAAGAGGAGTGGCTAAAAAGGCAGAACAGAAGAAAAACAGAAGGAATCCCTAAGACATCTCATCATCATGGTCTTGGAGACCTTACTCACAAACACTCGGGGTGAAAATCTCTGCATTCCTTGCTCCTCTCTCACAGAGAAATGCTCTGTGCACGCACTTGTTCTCTGAGGGCTATGGATACAGCTTCACTTCTTCGTGGTCCTCTGCATCAACTACTTTGACTTTTTAAGGATAACCAGGCAGGATTACATAGAGGCCAGGGAAAGAGAGGGTTTGTTTGTAGGATGGACAGAGTGATTTATTTGAAAGAACATTAGTCTTCCAAAGCTGAAGAAAACTCTTGTTCTTTTTTTCTAGCAGAGGTGTCTTACACACAGGAAGTTCCACCTCAGCATGAGGAAGAACCTTCTTTGCTGTGAGGGCACTGGAACAGAAGTCTCCTTCTCTGGAGACTTCCCAACCCCACCTGGACATGTTCCTGTGTTACCTGCCTTGGATGATCCTGCTGTGGCAGGGAGGTGGCAGTCTGTGATCTCCAGAGGTGCCTTCCAACCCCTGCCTTTCTGTGATGCTATGATTCTCTGATTTGGCTGAAGTAGCCACAATCCTATGTGGTAGGAAAGAGCTTTTGACCTTCTGAATGTTAAGCAAGCCCAAGAGAGGAACTTCCCTTTTACTGCTACCATGGTGCTTGCATTTCAGAGCTGAGTTAGATTAATGTGGCACTGCAGAGGAGCTTTGCATTCCCTTTCAGCCATGTGCCAGCCACATGTGGAAGGGAGATGGATTGCAATTCCAGAGCTGTCACTGACATCACTCACCAGTGTCTCGCTCACTTTGAGGAGATGAAGGGTGCTGCCTTCTGATTCCTGCAACGGCTTTGTTGGCTCTGACTTAAAATTTATTCTTGCCCACTTGCTAATTAATGTAAATTGAGAAGCTAAGGGGAGCAGAATGACTAAAAGGGCCAGGAGACAGGATTAAGCAGCTTGTTTTCTCTATGAATGGGTTGAGTGTGAAATCAGTCCCTCAGCTATCCTGCTGGAGCAGAACATCCATGCAGCACACACAGAGCTGCCCTTCCCTTCTCAAAATTAAGTGCTTCCTCCTGGCCAACCCCAATTAAACTCTCTAGCCTTTGATGAAGTGAGATGCTGTGGTCTGTGCTAAAAAATGCTCCAGTTTGGCTGAAATGAGAGGAGGAGACTAGACAATCATAGAATGCAACATTAACCAGCCAGACAAAAATGAATAGTCAATTTAGTCCAAAGCTTACTGGTTCATTATTTCATATCACCAGGCTCTTCAAAAGAAATTACAGTGTGGAAACCAGAGCTTGTCTGGTTGCAGCACCCTCCTAGATAGTGGAGTGTTGATCTGTGCATTTTGCTTTGACAAACAAGGCAAATTGAATGCCCTAAGGGATCGATAGGTTTTGCTAGTCTATACCTACTTTTTAAATGCATCCAGTATAGAATCACAGAATTGTTTTGGTTGGAAAAGACATTTAAGATCATTGAGTCCAACCATCAGCCTAAGACCATGGCCATTAAACTATGTCCCAAAGTGCCACGGCCACACATTTCTTGAACACCTCCAGGGATGGTGACTCCACCACCTCCCTCAGCAGCCTGTTCAGTGCCTGACCACTCTTGCAGCAAAGAAATTAATCCTAATAACCAACCTAACCTCCCCTGGCACAATTTCAGGCCATTTCCTCTCATTCTGTCACCTGATACTAGGAAGAAGAGACCAACCCCCACCTCACTCCAACCTCCTTTCAGGGGTTGTAGATAGAAATGAGGCAGCTAACAGAGAAGACTGCAAACACCTCAGAACTTAGGGACTATGTTGTGCCTAAGTTAAAGATAGTTATCTGAAACGTGATCCCACACACATAATACCCAAAGGTAACCCAAGAGGAAAGAATGCCTCAAGCTTGGAGACAAGAACTGAGGCTTGTCCCATCTCTCCTTACTATGCACAGCTTCTTTACACTTTCCTGGGAGTATAAAAGGGGCAGCAACCCCGGGGAAAATGAGAAACAGTTCTGTGTAAAGGACTTACTCAAGAGGCACCCTCAGAAATATGGAAGCAGCATGAGGCGTTCACCTTATTACCACCTGACAGGCTCCTGAAGTAGGGAAGCTGGTCATAGAATGTTAGGAGTTGGAAGGGACTTCTGGAGATCATCCAGTCCAACCTCCCTGACAAAGCAGGATCCCCTAGGGCAGGTCACACAGGAATGCATCCAGATGGGTTTGGAAAGGCTCCAGAGAATGAGACTCCACAACCTCTCTGGGCAGCCTGCTCCGGGGCTCCTGCACCCTCACACTGAAGAAGATTTCACTCATCTTGAGGTGGAACTCCCTGTGTTCCAGTTTGTGTCCATTGCCCCTTGTCCTGTCACAGGACACCAATGAAAGGAGACTGGCCCCTTCTTCTTGACACCCACCCTTAAAGTATTAGTCAGCACTGACAAAATCCCCTCTTAGCTTTCTCTTCTCCAGGTTAAACAATACCAGGTCTCTCAGCCTTTCCTCATCAGACAGATGTCCAAGTCCCTTCATCATCCTCACAGCCTTCACTGGACTCTCTCCAGTAGTTCCATATCCCTTTTGGACTGGGAAGCCCAGAACTGAGTAGACTTGAGCAGAGCATGACCTGGCTCACACCCACTGCTCAACTCAAATGGAAGGAATCTCATCTGCTCCACTCTTTTCATCCTTCCTACCACGTTCCTGCATTAATGTTGTTTGGAATGATCATATTCTCCAGTAAGAAAGCAAAATGAGAGGAGACCAAGGAGGAAGGGAGATG
This sequence comes from Picus viridis, assembly GCA_033816785.1. Taxonomy (NCBI): domain Eukaryota; kingdom Metazoa; phylum Chordata; class Aves; order Piciformes; family Picidae; genus Picus; species Picus viridis. Next base: position 3,779,435 of record CM066569.1, on the reverse strand, counting down.
GTATGGAAAGCCAGCCCTCCAGAACGTGTCTGCTTCCGTAGAGTGACTGTAATGGACTGTAAGAGTCTCAATTTCTTCCTTCAGTAAGTGTGGAGACTTCACAGTTTTAAGGCAAAATGATTCAGCTGGTTGTGCCTATAAATTAGTTTTTCCCCAGTCAATAGAAACTGAGCAGTAATCACCTTAATTAACATTTGCATAATTGTGATTAGTAACTTACAAAAGAAGTGTTGTAGAAAGATTAGAAGAGATTATTTAGCAGTTATTGAATTATGCTTTCTTTATTTAATTTGGAGTCGCAGCGAGCAGCAAACAGGATGTGTCTCGTTGATTATCTAATTAAACGTATTAAGTAGCTGTAAGCTGGAGTAATTAAGAAAAGTTTGAGTACTTTCTAGGGCAAGGAAGATCTGCAAGAAAGCTTAGTGTTTCCTAAAGAGCCCAGCTACAATGTCAAGGTTGCCTAGCTCAAAACTCAGTTCTAGGCTGTTTGCGACTTCCCCGGTGCTTGTTACACCAAGCTGGGGGTGTGAGGGGTGTGGTAATATAATCCCTTTCCTCTTCTCTCTCTCTTCTCTCTCTCCCCCTCTCCATTTTCTCTCTCTCCCCTTCTGATCCCTCCACTTTATTTATGTAATCAATAGCCTGGCTGTTGCTATTTTGGCCTCGTTTGTGCCTCTCATTTCACAACATGGGAATATTCAAAAGAACTGAGGCTCTTTCCCTCTCCAGATTGAGACACATGAGGAGGAACTTCTTTAGTTTAAGGGTGACAGAGCCCTGGAGCAGGTTGCACAGAGAGATGGTGGAGTCTCCATCTCTGGAGATATTCCAAACCCTCCTGGTTGTGACCTTCTCTAGGTGACCCTGTCTTGGCAGGGGAGTCAGACTTGATCTCCAGAGGTCCTTTCCAACCTCTACCATTCTGTGATACTGTGACACACTTCACTGTTTAGAATCATAGAATCAATAAGGTTGGAAAAGACCTCAGAGATCATCAAGTCCAACCTGTCACCCAACACCTCATGACTAACTAAACCATGGCTACAAGTGCAACGCCCAATCCCTTTTTGAACACCTTCAGGGACAGAGACTCCACCACCTCCCTGAGCAGCACATTCCAATGGCCAATTACTCTCTCAGTGAAGAACTTTCTCCTCACCTCCAGCCTAAATTTCCCTCGGTACAGCTTGAGACTGTGTCCTCTTGTTCTGGTGCTGCTTGCCTGGGAGAAGAGACCAACCCGCACCTGCTACAACCTCCTTTCAGGTAGTTCAAGAGGGGATTGGACGTGGCACTTGGCGCCGTGGTTTAGTCATGAGGTCTGGTGACAGGTTGGACTTGATGATCTGTGATTCTGTGATGAGGAAAAGCTGAGCTTTGAGGCTGGTTAGCCTGGAGAAGAGAATACTGAGAGGAGATCTGATCAGTGCTTACAAATACCTCAAGGATGGGTGTCAAAAAGGTGATGTCCTGTGACAGGGCAAAGGGCAACAGGCACAAACTGGAATGCAAGAAATTCCACTTCAACATGAGGAAAAGTTTCTTTGATGTGAGGGTGCTGGGACTCTAGGACAAGCTGCCCACAGAGGTTGTGGAGTCTTCTCTGGAGAGTTTCAAGACCTGTCTGGTTGTGTTGTTGTGTGAACTTCCCTAAGTGACTCTGCTTTGTCAGGGGGGTTGGATTGGATGATCTCCAGAGGTCCCTTCCAACCCCTCCCTTTCTGTGATTCTGTGATCTGCAGCTTACACTAAAAACCTCCTGCAATCCTTCACAGATTTTTCCTTCAGTAACACCAATCACTTCAGTGTTTACTGAGCCAGAAATCCCAGACAAACCTGGTAGAATAAGTCATCCTGCTTTAAGTGAGCCCCACTTTTTGAGCTGAGAAAGTTGGTTCAGTATTTCATAGAATCACCTGGCTGGAATAGACTTTAAGTTCATAGAGTCCAACCATAATCTAGCATCTCCCTGTATGCAGCTGTTAGACCATGTCCACAAGCTCCTCATCCACATGCCCTTCAAACACCTCCAGGGATGGTGACTCCACCACCTTCCTGGGCAGCCTGTTCCAGTGCCTGATAACCCTTTTGGTGAAGTAATTCTCCTTAATATCCAGCCTAAACCTCCCCTGGCACATTTTCAGGCCATCTTCCCTCATTCTATCACCTGATACTGGGGAGAAAAGACCAACACCCACCTGTCTACAGCCTGCCTTCAGGGAACTGTACAGAGCAACAAAGTCTCCTCTCACCCTCCTCTTCTGAAGACTAAACTACCCCAGTTCCCTCAGCTGCTCCTCACAGCACTTGTGTTCAAGACCCTTCACCACCTTCGTTGCCATTCTCTGGATGCACTCCTGCACCTCAGTGTTCTCACAGTATGGGGCCCACAATTGTCTCTTCTAAAAGACAGGAACTAAACAAGTCATCAGTGTCCTGCAAACAGTGCTAGGGTTTGGCAATGTCACCGTCTCCAAGCCGAGATGATGCAGGAGATGTTTCCCATTCAACTCAGTGAGGAGCTTTGGAGTCTGGGAGATTGATGGGCAAGAAAAGACATTGGGTGGTGCAGCTCCCTCAGCTCTCTACACCCATGCTCAAAGATCCATCTCCTAAATCTATCTCAGTCTCTTTACTGGGGCCATGCAGCTTGCTAGTGGTGGTGATTGCTCATTAGCTTATATTCATGACAATTATCCCGAAGGAAAGGGGGTGCAGGGGCCTCTGCTTTTAGCATGCAAATTAAGCCAAGTTTGGAGTCCCAGCACAAAATCACCAGATTCTCATTACTGCAGCAGGGTTTTCAGAATGCAGCTTTAATTGAACTAATTATCACAGACTTCCACAGGTATTTTGAGGCTTTAATGAAACACTTTATAGGAATTTTAATTGCGCTGCCATTGAAGGCAATGACAAAAACGCTTCAGGAGTATTGAATTAGAGTACACACAGCACAGATCATGCTTTCTCTTTTTTTTTTCCCCCTTGTATAACTAAATAGTGACAGAAATTTGCAGCTGGTTCAATTGGAAGCTTTAAACTCAGGTAGTTGCCATTCGTTCTGTTTGGAATATTTAGACAAATTGAGCCTCAAACAGAAAGAAATTCATCACTGATAGAGGATGTCACCAACAATAATGAGGAGAAGATATGAAAGGTGGAAGAACCATATTCATACCAAATGAGCTCTGCTGCTGAAAAGTCCCCAACACAGCACCCATGGCAAAAGCAAAGAAAGAGACTCTGTCCTGAACTCCTGAACTCCCTCATTGTGTGACTCACTTGCTGCCCAGTTCAACAGGGAACTACTGAAGAGAGTCCAACAGCAGGCTGTGAAGGTGAAGAAGGGATGGCAACATGTCTGATGAGAAAAGGCTGAGAGACATGGGGCTGTTTAAGCTGTAGAGAGAAGGCTGAGAGGGGATCCAATCAATGTTTACAAACACCTTAAGGGTGGGTGTCAAGAATGAGACAATCCCTTTTCACTGGTGTCTTATGATAGGACAAGGGGCAGTGGACTCAGACTGGAGCAGAGGAGGTTCCACCCCAACATCAGTAAAAAATTCTTTGCTGTGAGGGTGCTGGAGCCCTGGAACAGGATGTCCAATGACATGTTTTCTAGGCTTCTGATAAACCTTAGAGCACCCAACACCATCTAATCAACAAAACCATGGCACCGAGTTGCCTGGGAGAAGAGACCAACCCCCACCTGGCCACAACCTCCCTTCAGGTAGTTGTAGACAGCAATAAGGTCTCCTCTGAACCTCCTCTTCAGAAGCTCTTCCTCTTCAGAAGACCTGACTATTCTCAGTCTTAACTCTTACTGAATCCTTTCTGAAATAGGTGAAGCTGCTCCAGCCCACAGTGCCTCCGTCAAAACTATGAGTGGCATTAGAACAGCTAGATATTACCTGTATGGCTTATGCTAGCTGTCCTAACAGTTCCACATGATGATTGCCACCAAGGAAAGAGACACTCACAAGAAAGATCAAGAGATAAAAGCAGGACAGAACTTAGAGATAATTCTGGGGTAATGGCCATTTTGCTTTCTATGCATTTTGTCTCACAGCTGATATCAAAGTTCAGATTTTGTTCTTGACATTGTTTGAACTTCAAAAGGCTTGCACTTTTTTTCCCCCAGTGTGAAAGGAAGCCTTCCAAAGTTTCATGCAGCTCAGCTCAAAGAAAGCCCTTCTTTTCTCTTTCGTCTGTTCAGTATTTCACCCTCTTTCATTTGACCTCGTGTTTAGTTCACAGTGAAACAGCAGAGCAGTGGGAGCTGTGAAATCCTTACATGGTTACTTCTCTCTCCCCTTGAAATTAGACATCACTGTCAGCTTATTCCTAGTGCTCTCACCTCTAGAGGACCACCGCTTTCTGACAGCGTTCATTTTCCCCAGCCTAAAATGGAAGCGTTCCGGTGCAAAGGAAAGCTCTCTCTGAAGGGGTGCAGCGCTGCCTTCCACAGAGAAGCAGACACACAGAGTAGCTCAAAGAGTGAACTGCTCTCCTTGTACTCAACCTGCTGCTGGCAACAGCAAGTCAAAATTCAAGATGAGGCTGTGTAAAACTTCTCTGAGTAGGAGGGAGGGAGGAAGAGCAGGAGGAAGGAGTATTGTGATCCCAGACAAATCTGGATTAATGGACTGGTGTTGAGCCAGCAATCACACTGCAACACATCATGAGAATCACAAGCCCATTGAATTTTCTTTACATCAAGGGTGGTAAGACCCTGGAACAGGTTTCCCTGGAGATATTCAAGGCCATGTTGGACAGGGCCTTGAGCAACCTGGTCCTTTGGGAGGTGTCCCTGCCCATGGCAGGGGGCTGGAACTAGATGTTCTTTAAGGTCCTTTCCAACCCAAACCATTCTATGAATCTACGAATCTATCCCATGCTCTTCACAGGTCTCTTTTCAAGGTGCCCTCCCCATGGTAATGCTTAAGGACTTTGTTTAAAAGCAGCTTTATTTTACCAGAAGGTCTCAAAGCTGCTGATTTTCTTACTTCTGCTTGAAGAAAGCGCTCCATACTGAAATAAATGCCCCATACATCCAGGTATCAGTAGATATTGAAAGGAAGATTAATGTCGTCACCATTTATTTGCTGTCAGAGATTTGACTGGTGGGAGAGGTGCTGAGAACGGGATGTGATTACTTCCACGTCTGAGAAGATGCAGTCACCGCTGTCTTTTACAGTTGGCCTCAGTGTCATTTCAGTGGAAAGCTGATTAAGCCTGGGATGTTCCGGCCAGTGACATGTTTTTCAGATGGCATGTGGTGGCACAGTGTAATACACTATGTTATTTGCTACATCATTGCTCATGAAATATTGTTAGCAGGGTGCAGATCATTCAGCCATTAACACCCCCTGAAGTCACCTTGAATCCCATGTTTCCAGAACAGTGGAAAAGGCTTCTATTTCACAGCTGAGAAAGAAGACATTTGAATACCTTAGAAGTGCCTGGTACAGAATTCAGGTATTTCAACAAGGCTCTTTGACCTATCACTATTTTTCAGCTTGAAGACCTCATCTGGAAGAGATGCAAATATCACTGTGGTTGGTCTGAACAAGAGGTATATCAAGAAGTTGTGCCAGGAGAGGTTTAGATTGGATATTAGGGAAAATTTCTTTGTTGCAAGAATGGTCAGGCATTGGAACAGGCTGCCCAGGGAGGTGGTGGAGTCACCATCCCTGGAGGTGTTCAAGGAACCTGTGGACATGGCACTTTGGGACATGTTTTAAAGGCCATGGTGGTGTTAAGCCAATGGTTGGATTCGATGAGCTTAGAGGTGATTTCCAACCAGAACAAGTCCTTGTTCTGAAGAGGAATAGTTGTCATCACATATATTGTTTCATGATAAATCCTGACCAAAGCACTCAGGGGCTTATGAATTATTTTTAAGAAGACAGGCACACCAGGACACGAGAGGAATTTTCTCCAAATAAATTGACTACTGACTTGTTTGATGTTTGAAGCATGTCCCCGAAAGCCAAGGTCTTCCTGCTTGTCATAGAATCATTGAATGGCTTAGATTGGAAGGGACCTTAGTGATCATCCACTCCAACCTCCCTGCTTTGGGCAGGGACACCTCTCAACTAGACTTGATTGCTCAGTCCTCCATCCAAATTGGCCCTTGAACACCTCCAGGGAGCAGACATCCACAGCCCCTCTGGGCAACCTATTCAGAGTCTCACCACCCTCGTCCTGGTGAACTTCTTCCTAAGATCCAGTCTCAGCCTACCCTCCCTCAGCTTAAAACCATTCTCCCTTGTCCTGTTGCTAGACACCCTTATGAAAAGTCCCTCTGCATCCTTTCTGAAGGTTCCCTTCAGATATTGGAAGGCAGCTATGAGGTCCCCCAGAGTCTTCTTTAGGCTGAACAACACCAACTCCCTCAGCCTCTCCTCATAGCAGAAGTGCTCCAGCCCTTTCGCAGTCCTTGTGCCCCTTCTCTGGACTCACTCCGCTTTGTGTCACAACTGCTGATGTCAGTACATGCCCCCAAAATGAATTTTTTCAGCCAGCACTAGGAAAAATATCCCCTTTAATCCCTACTCCGACTGGCTGCTCAGGGAAGAACTCATTATGAGTCCAAGCTCTCTGCTTATACCCTGCCCAGGGTGAGTGCTGTACAGAAAATAACAAACTTTAATGGCATTTTCATGGAAGAAAATGAAAATTTATCTCTGTTCTCGTGCAGTTCAGCCATTGGTAACTGGTGTAATTGCATTTCATTATGATTATTTTTGAAGCTGTATCACCTCAAGATGAGTATAAAGGAGATTGAAAGTTGCCCTGGGCTATCTGGCAGTCGGTAATGCAAGCGAGAGTGCCCAGAGCAGCTCCTGGTGATGGGCAGAAATGAATAGAAATTCAGAGAGGAATAGTTGAGGAGAATAACTGAGGAGGAAGGAACTGCAAGCAATTTGTAGAGTCTGAATTGCAGAGCTTAGAGAAAGCAGTGGATGTGGGGAGCTTCCTCTGGTCCATTTGTTAGGACATTATTTTTTTCCTCCTTTACTTTACCTTTCTTTCCTTTACCTTCCTTTTCTTTACCTTTCTTTTCTTTACCTTCCTTTTCTTTACCTTTCTTTCCTTTACCTTCCTTTTTCTTTACCTTTCTTTCCTTTACCTTCCTTTTCTTTACCTTTCTTTCCTTTACCTTCCTTTTCTTTACCTTTCTTTCCTTTACCTTCCTTTTCTTTACCTTTCTTTCCTTTACCTTCCTTTTCTTTACCTTTCTTTCCTTTACCTTCCTTTTCTTTACCTTTCTTTCCTTTACCTTCCTTTTCTTTACCTTTCTTTCCTTTACCTTCCTTTTCTTTACCTTCTTTCCTTTACCTTCCTTTTCTTTACCTTTCTTTCCTTTACCTTCCTTTTCTTTACCTTTCTTTCCTTTACCTTCCTTTTCTTTACCTTTCTTTCCTTTACTTTTCTTTACCTTTTTTCTTTTTACCTTTCTTTCCTTTACCTTCCTTTTCTTTACCTTACTTTCCTTTACCTTCCTTTTCTTTACCTTTCTTTCCTTTACCTTCCTTTTCTTTACCTTTCTTTCCTTTACCTTCCTTTTCTTTACCTTTCTTTCCTTTACCTTCCTTTTCTTTACCTTTCTTTCCTTTACCTTCCTTTTCTTTACCTTTCTTTCCTTTACCTTCCTTTTCTTTACCTTTCTTTCCTTTACCTTCCTTTTCTTTACCTTTCTTTCCTTTACCTTCCTTTTCTTTACCTTTCTTTCCTTTACCTTCCTTTTCTTTACCTTTCTTTCCTTTACCTTCCTTTTCTTTACCTTTCTTTCCTTTACCTTCCTTTTCTTTACCTTTCTTTCCTTTACCTTCCTTTTCTTTACCTTTCTTTCCTTTATGCATACACATCTCATTCAAATAATACAGAACTGACATACCATGTGGGTGTACAATGAAAAACATACCTTTGTTTTTACAGTTTGCAGTCATATTACTTATATTTGCAGTATTTATATTCATATTACTTATATTCATATTATTGATATTTATATTACTTCTATTTGTATTATTTGCATTTATATTACTTATATTTATATTATTTATATTTATATTGCTTACATTTGTATTGTTTATATTTATATTGATTATATTAATATTATTGATATTTATATTACTTAGATTTGTATTATTTGTGTTTATATTGTTCCTATTTATATTATTGATATTTATATTACTTAGATTTGTATTATTTGTGTTTATATTACTTAGATTTATATTATTGATATTTATATTACTTAGATTTGTATTGTTTCTGTTTATGTTATTCACATTTATATTACTTAGATTTGTATTATTGATATTTATATTGATTAGATTTATATTGTTTCTATTTATATTGTTTCTATTTATATTGTTTCTATTTATGTTATTCACATTTATATTACTTAGATTTGTATTATTGATATTTATATTGATTAGATTTATATTGTTTATATTGTTTCTATTTATATTGTTTCTGTTTATGTTATTCACATTTATATTACTTAGATTTGTATTATTGATATTTATATTGATTAGATTTGTGTTATTGATATTTATATTACTTAGATTTGTATTGTTTCTATTTATAGTACTTAGATTTGTATTATTGATATTTATATTGATTAGATTTATATTGTTTCTATTTATATTGTTTCTATTTATATTGTTTCTATTTATGTTATTCACATTTATATTACTTAGATTTGTATTGTTTCTATTTATATTACTTAGATTTATATTGTTTCTATTATTCACATTTATATTACTTATATTTGTATTATTGATATTTATATTGATTAGATTTATATTGTTTCTATTTATATTGTTTCTGTTTACCTTGCTTATATTTATTATATTCATATTTATTTGCACTGATGGGCAAGGACACCCCACACTAGATCAGCCTGGCCAGAGCCTCATCCAGCCTGGTCTTAAACACCTCCAGGGATGGGGCCTCAACCACCCCAACCTTAAGGGAGGTTGTAGCCAGGCAGAGGTTGGTCTCTTCTCCCAGGCAACCAGCACCAGAACAAGAGGACACAGTCTCAGGCTGCACCAGGGGAGGGTTAGGCTGGAGGTTAGGAGGAAGTTCTACACAGAGAGAGTGATTGCCCTTTGGAATGTGCTGCCCGGGGAGGTAGTGGAGTCACCATCACTGGAGGTGTTCAGGACGAGACTTGATAGGGTGCTTGGTGCCATGGTTTAGTTAAGTAGGTGGTGTTGGATGATAGGTTGGACTCGATGATCTCAAAGGTTTCTTCCAACCTGGTCTATTCTATTCTATTCTATTCTATTCTATTCTATTCTATTCTATTCTATTCTATTCTATTCTATTCTATTCTATTCTATTCTATTCTATTCTATTCTAACCTCCCTGGGCAGCCTGTTCCAGTATTCCAGCACCCTCAGTTTTTCCTTGTGTTGATGTGGAAGTTCTTGTGCTCCAATGTGGTTGCCACTCTTCTCTTTCCAGTTGGAGCTGAAACCTTGGTGACCACTTAGGGTTTTTTCCTACGTCCTGTTATGGTTCTCCTCAAATCTCCACACTTGTACAGTTATCTTCTTGTCAACAATAAAATCCAGCAGGAAGACTTTCAGAAGCAGCCAGGAAGGCAATATTTTCCCTGCTCAAGTAAATTTCACTTGGCACTTTTGTTGGCTGCTCTTTCCCTTGCCCATGCAGCCTGTTCCCCTGCAGGGCTCAGCGTGAGCAGCAGCCAGCAGATGCAGAATCACTGCACTTAGTCTTCAGCAGGAGCTCTCAGTACTTGGTACTATTCCTAACACTTGACTGGGAAAATTGGCTGGGGAACCAGAGACCTGAGTCAAGGAGGCAATACAAGGTGTGAGCAGAAGCATTCTTGTTTGAACACCTGGAGGCAAAGCACAGGAAAGGAAGAGAGGGAGTAATTGAAAGACTTCTCTCAGAGTGTTTCTGCCCCATCCTGACCTTCTCCTCTTGCCTTACACTTAAGTTCTGTATTGTCATTCTCTCTCCTGTGAAATTACAGTGGCTTGTCATGTAGTGAGAACAGCAGCATCCCTCTGGGAAAAGAGAAAGAATGAAGCTGCACAGCAGGTCCTGCCTGGCAGGAGGTCATTTCCATCTGCAGCTGGATAGCACCACCAATTGCTCCTAGCTCCTCTCATTTCTTTCAGGTTGGTATCCCGGTAGGCACTGGGCAAATTACTCCAGTTCCTGAGTTTCCTTGACGGTAAAGAATCCTAGAAGCATAGAATTGTTTTGATTGCCAGAGACCTCTAAGATCATCATTCCAAGGATTGACCTAATACCACCATGACCATTAAACTATGGCTTAAGGTGTAGGCCAGCTGTGCTCTCCCCTGAGGAGTGTGTTGTGAGCATTAATTAGTTCCTTTGTGGAAAGAAGATGGCTGTGGGAGGATGAAGCACAATACACCGATGTTACTGAATTGGTGTTTAAGCTGATAGCTCTTTGCGAACAGAAGAAACAGAAGAGACAGGTCACCAGCTCACCACTTTGAATCCAAAGCTACTTCAGCCACAGATTCATGGGTTCACAGATTGCCTTGGGTTGGAAGGCACCCCCAAAGGTCACCTTGTCCAACATCTCTGCAGTCAGCAGGGACACCTCCAACTAGATCAGGCTGCCCAGGGCCTTGTCAAGTCTGATCTTGAACGTCTTCAGGGATGGGGCCTCAACCACATCCTTGGGCAACCTGTTGCAGCATTTCACCATTCTAATTGTGAGGAACTCCCTCCTGCTGTGCAGCCTAAATCTACCCTGCTCCAGATCTGAATCTTTATTATTTTTATTTGTCATTACTCCTTTAGCTGTTGAATGAGCTCTCTGTTGTTTTCCATCATTCTTCAGAGTTTCCCAAAGGCTGTATTTGCTGGTGTAATCTGTTACTGCTTAAAGTCACTCCAGGTTACACCAAAGGAATTCCCTTCCTGGAAGTCTCTCAGTCCTAAGCCAGCTGCAGGCAGCTCTGAGATCCTTGGACAAGACCTGACTTACTCTGATCCAACCCTTCTCTGGACTCAATCTCAGCACAAACAATCACAGAATCTTAGAATGTTGGAAGGGAGCTCAATGATCATTTAGTTCCAACCCCCATGCCATGGGGAGGGAAACTTTTTGCTAGACTAGATTGCTCAAGGGCTCATCCAAACCTGGCCTTGAACACTTCCATGGAGTGGACAACCACATCCTCCCAGGGCAACCTGCTCCAGTGTCACACCACCCTCAAAGAATTTGTTCCTAATGTCTAATCTAAATTGAACATCTTTCAGTTTGAATCCATAACACTTTGTCCTATCACTGCACCGCCTGACAGAGCCCCTCCCCACCTTTCTTGTAGGCCCCCTCTGGTTACTGCAAGACTGCTATAAGGTCTTCCCAAGACCTTTCTCTTCTCCAGGCTGAACAACTTCCATTCTCTCAGCCTGTCTTCAACAGGAGAGGTGCTCCAGTTCTCTGATTGGTTTTGTGGCCTCCTCTGGACCCACTCCAGCAGGTCCATGTCTTTCTTATGCTGGGGGTTCCAGTGCTGAACACATTACTGCAGTTGAGGTCTTACCAGGGCAGAATCACCTCCCTCAATCTGCTGGCCACCCTCCTCTTAATGCAGCTCAGGATGCAATTTGCCTTCTGGGCTGCAAGTGCACAGTGTTTCCTTATATTCAGTTTTTCATCCACCAACACCTCCAAGTCCTTCTCCACAGGGCTGTTCTAAATCCACTCATTGTTCAGCCTGGATCTGTGCTTGGCATGGCCCTGACCCAGGTGCAGGACCTTGAACTTGGTCTTGCTGAACTTCATGAGTTTTGCACAGGTCCGCCTCTCAAGCCTGTCAAGGTCCTCTGAATGGCATCCCATCTTCCTGGATGGCATTCCTTCCCTCTGGATGCCATTCCTTCCTTCTGGATGACATCCCTTCCCTCCAGCATGTCAATCACACCACACAGCTTGCTGAGGGGACACTCAATCCCACTCTCCATGCCACTGACACATGTTGAACAGTGCCAGTCCCCAGACAAACGAGTGGTACATTCTCTTTTAGCCCTGAGACACTTGAAAGTCACCCGGATCTCTTCATTCCCTGTTGTGCTACGTCTCACAGTAGGGTCGTTTTCACTCCTGCCTCTAAATGAGGCAGAACTTGCCAGCCACAGGCAGTTCATTTAAATAGAAATGTTAAAAAGCTGTGCTGCAGGAAATGGTTTCTGCTCAGCTATTTGATTATGAAATCAAATCTTTTTTCCACTATTTTCCAATTGGTGGCTAACGGACAGTAATGGTGAAAAAAGGGAACTGCAGGGCTGGGTTTACATGAATTGAAGAGACTCATTCCTCTGCATGCTTTAATCTGTGCTGAGAGCAGTGTGGTTTCAATTATGACCTGAGCCTATGGGATTATTTTTTTTTAATCTCTAAAGCAATAGAGAGAAAAAGCCTTTAACCCTTAGGAAATTGTTAAATGTAGGGATTATACCCCAATGTCATCAATTATTTCTTATGCTCCCAAATGATAGCAAAGAGTTGAATTGATGGGGAAGATCTCTGCTTCAGGCAACAGGAAAGACCAGCTACAAGTTAAATGCATAAAGAAATGGCTATCTGGGTTTTCCTGAAACAGAGACACAGTGGTGAAAGCACAGGAGCCCAGCAGCGATTTCTGACCTCGCAGAATCACACAATGACAGGGGCTGGAAGGGGCTGCTAGAGATCATCAAGTCCAACCTCCCTGCCAAAGTAGGATCACCTAGGGCAGGTCACACAGGAACACATGCAGGAGGGTTGGGAAAGTCTCCTGAGAAGGATACTCCACAACTTCTCTGGGCAGCCTGTCCCAGGGCTCCAGCACCCTCACAGTAAAGAAGTTTTTCCACATGTCAAAGTGGAACTTCCTGGGTTCCAGTTTGTGTCCATTGCCCCTTGTCCTATCACAGGACATCAATGAAAAGAGACTGGCCCCTTCTTCTTGTCACCCACCATTAAGGTGTTTGCAAACATTGATTGGATCCCCTCCTTGCCTTCCCTAGGATTTCATCACTTGTGAATCAAGGGGACATCCAATGAAGACCACAGCATCCTAACAGTTTGGTTGTGCTGTTTAAGGATGTCCCCCAACCAGAGCTGTCCATCAGAGCACTGGCTGGCAGCAGTGACATTTCAGCAGACGTGTTTAATTATGTGGGTGAAGTAGGCCCATCATCAATAGCAATGACATTTCCAAGAGGTATCACCTCAGGATAAGCCAGCTCTAAAAGTAATCTCTTTTCTGTCCTTCTCCATCTGTCCTGACAAATAAAGCTGCATGAGTCAGATTTTTAAACAGAGGTAGTACCTAAAGGGAGGTGAGGAGCACAGAGAAATCCATCTGAGAGCCTACAAGCAGCCAATTCCCACTGCAATCCTTGGTGGCCTGAACATTTACTTTCATCATTTAGACTTGAGAGAAGGAAGACTTTTTCTAATGAGGACAGTGGTGAAACACTGGCCCAGATTGTCCAGAGAGATGGTAGGTGTCCCAGCCCTGGAAGCATTCCAGAGCAGGTTAGACAAGGCTCTGAGCAACCTGCTCTAGTAGATGTCACTCTTCACTGCAGGAGAGTTGGACCAGATGACCTTTAAAGGTCCTTCCAACCAAAACCATTGTATGATTCTATAATTTCTTTCAGAGCCTAACACCACCTCCTTCAGCAATCTCAAAGGAGAAAAGGTGGTCTCATAGAATCACAGAGTGGGACCTCTGGAGATCATGGAGTCTAATCCCCCAGCCAAAGCAGGATCACCTCAGGCACACACAGGAAAACTTCTGGGCAGCTGGGGGGAGACCTTCTCACTCTCTATAGCTCCCTAACAGGAGGTTGTTGCAAAGTGGGCATTGGTGTCTTCTCCCAAGCCACAGCTGATAGGACAAGAGGAAATGGCATTAAATTAATCCAGGGGAGGTTTAGGTTGGGTATTAGGAGAAACTTCTCTACCCAAAAGATTCTCAAATACTGGAACAGGATGCCTAGGGAAGTGGTTGAATCACCATCCCTGGATGGATTTGGAAGACATCTAGATATGGGGCTCAGGGATATGGTGAAGCAGAGGCCCTGGTGGGATTAGATAGTGGTTGGACTTGCTGATCTTGAAGGTCTTTTCCAATCATAGCAATTCTTTGATCCCTGCAGGGATATCTGAGGCCACAGCCAGGCTGTGTGGAAAATGCTTTTGAGAATGAACATGCACTGCAGGCTCACCCAAGTACTCATTTATCTGCTTAGGTGGAATGAAAATGCACTCAGGAGAACTTTCCTACAGACATCTGTTGTTCTTATGTTGTTTGCTCTCACACTGACTCTGTCCTAAGTCCATTCAACATTTTTCAATTGCTTTTAAGTGCTCCTTCTGAGTCTAAAGAGTTGGGTGGAAATAGCTACTAATTTGGGATCTTTTAACATCCAGATCCATGTTGTAAGTCTATCTCTAAATACTTTTTATATCACCCTTGTGGCCTCTCATTTCTTTCTCCTTTTTTTCCCTTTCAGAACCACAAACGAGTGGCTGAAGGATAAGAATTGCTGAAGGGCATTTTCTTTCACATTTTAGGGCAGTGACACAGAAAATGGATGGAAAATTAACTCTCCAAAGTGAGCTGAGTTCAATCCCTAATTTGCTGGAAAGGAGGAAATATTTAAGACACTTTGGCCTTGCAGAACTCGGAAGGCTCTTGGAAAAGGACAAGAAATTTTTGGACAAACATCACAGTGACAAAATTTCCTACAGCTTGTCCAGTACATGAGTAAATCTTTTGACCCTCATTGAGAAATGAACAGAAGCCTATGAGCAGCAACATATTATATATACGCTTTCAATTGCAAACTAGAAACCAAGATTGTAATGTCACACAGGACGATTTTGTGCAGTGTATTTTATCTAGGTGGGATGTGAGCTCTGGAGCACAATGGTTTGTTTTGATGGTGTTGACTGTGAGAAGCTCAGGGAGTAATGAAGGAAGGAAACTTGGCAAATCAGGTCCAGGAGAACAGGAAGAAATATTGAGCACACGTTGTTTGGCCATCAGGTCTGTCCAGCTGCTGAGGACAACCTGAAAGGAGGTTGGAGTGAGGTGGGGGTCAGTCTCTTCTCCCCAGGGTCAGGTACTAGGACAAGTTGAAATGGCCTGAAATTGCACCAGGGGAGGCTTACAATGGAGATCAGGAAAAATTTCTGTCCTGCAGGAGTGGTCAGGCATTGGTCAGGCTGCCCAGGGAGGTGGTGGAGTCACCATCCCTGCAGGTGCTCGAGGAATGTGTGGCTGTGGCACTTTGGGACATGGTTTAATGGCCATGGTGGTGTTAGGCTGGCAGGTGGACTCAATGACCTTAGAGGGTTTTTTCTGACCAGAACAATTCTATGATTCTATTCTACGGCACTTCACCTCTTTGCTCTTCCTCAGCACTCCCAGGACCTGATGCAATGTCCTGCAGAAGGAGACCTAGCTGCTCTGTTCTCCCAGTGTCTCTTTAAGCATCTAGAGAGAGCTTCTGAATTTACATCTGCCTCCAAGGCTCCTGAGACAATAATATTTCTTTTTAGCATTTTTGCTGCCTCACTGTTAATTTCCCTGATCACTCTCAGATCAATTCTCTTATTCTCTTTCAGTCATCCTGAGTGACATCTCCTGCCTTTCCCCATTCTCTTGCATCTCTTCCTACTATGATAAAAAGTAGAGAAATTTAGAATGTAAGTCTGATTTTATTTATTGTTTTTCATCCATCTCCATATCTTCTAATTCATCCCAGGGTGCATCTAGCAGATTAAGAGTAGATCTACTTCAAAGCTTAGGACAATCATGAGAGGCTGAGGGAGCTGGGATTGTTTAGCCTGGAGAAGAGGAGACTCAGGGGAGAACTTATTGCTCTCTACAACTACCTGAAGGGAGGTTGTAGCCAGGAGGGGGTTGGTCTCTTCTCCCAGGCAACCAGCACCAGAACAAGAGGACACAGTCTCAAGCTGCACCAGGGGAAGTTTAGGCTGAAGGAGAGGAGAAAGTTCTTCACTGAAAGAGTCGTTAGCCATTGGAATGTGGTGCCCAGGGAGGTGGTGGAGTCAGCATCCCTGGAGGTGTTCAAGAGGGGATTGGATGTGGCACTTGGTGCCATTGTTTAGTCATGAGGTCTGTGGTGACAGGTTGGACTTGCTCATCTTTGAGATCTCTTCCACCCTTGGTGATTCTGTGATTCTGTGATCAGAGCAGTTGCTGCCTGGCAAGTATCAAACATCATCTGTGCTTGGCACAGTCCTATTCGAGCTCTTTCCTAAAATAGGCAGCCCTGACATCTTCAGGATGAGAGGTAGGTACTGCATTCACACAGGACATGCATCTTTGCCTCAGGGGCTCAGGAGACATCGGGAGTGTTTATCTCACGGATATTATGACTTCATCATAGGATCCCCTCATCCAGTCCTTTTGGTTTGGGTCCTGATGGGTTTTGCAAATCCAAACCATTTTCCACTGAGTTAATTTTTATTTTTTTTCATTCTGGGTGACTTATGTTCTCTGTGCCTCCCTTAAATTTTAGGGCAACTCAGTGTTTGTCATCACGACTGCATGGTTTAGATCACTGTTGACACTGTCTCTTTCACATCATTATTAATACTTTGGTTCCAAAGGATTCGGGCTGTGTGATGAACTCCAATAAATCTCTCCCTTAACAGTGTCAGGCCTTGAAATGGAAATATATACAGTAAGGAAGAGATAGAATTGTTAAGGTGTCACAGGTGACTGTTTCAAACAGATGGTGATTTTTTTAATCTTTGCCATCAGGGATGACAAATGTTTCTGAAGTTGCTTATTGTGGAGCTGTATTGAAGGCCTCCTAGATTCTCACTTTGGCTGTGCAGAATTATCAGGCTAGGCTAATGAAGAGTGTTTCATCTTTTGATGTAGAGATTTAAATCTGTGGTAAATAAATCTGTGTTTGCAGGCCCAAAGAGTGGTGGGGAATGGAGAACAAGAGGACACAGTCTCAAGCTGTGCCAGGGGAGCTTTAGGCTGGATGTTAGGAAGAAATTCTTCGCAGAAAGAGAGATTGGCCATTGGAATGTGCTGCCCAGGGAGGTGGTGGAGTCACCATCCCTGGAGGTGTTTAGGAAGAGACTGGATGGGGTGCTTGGTGCCATGGTTTAGTTGATTAGATGGTGTTGGGTGATAGGTTGGACTCGATGATCTCCGAGGTCTTTTCCAACCTGGTCAATTCAATTCAGTTCAGTTCAACTCAATTCAATTCAATTCAATTCAATTCAATTCAATTCAATTCCATTCCATTCCATTCCATTCCATTCCATTCCATTCAGTTCTATTCTATTCTATTCTATTCTATTCTATTCTATTCTATTCTATTCTATTCTATTCTATTCTATTCCATTCCATTCCATTCCATTCCATTCCATTCCATTCCATTCCATTGATCTGGCCTCCAGTGAATCAAGGATGGCTTTGAAAGAAACAGCAAAGAAAATCTCTCTGTAGACTTCCAAACCCCACCTGGACATGTTCCTGTGTGACCTGCCCCAGGTGATTCTGCTTTGGCAGGCAAGTTGAGCTTGATGGTCTCCAGAGGTCTCTTCCACCCCCTACCATTCTATAGTGCTATGATTCTATGACGCTGGGATTGTGTGGTTCTATTATTCTAAATACAGTGTGTATAAAAACAAACAAACAAACAAAAAAACCCAAAACACCACATTCTTTCATTTTTGCTGTGGAACTTGGGGTCTTCCCATCTCTTCTTTTAGCCATTGTGAAGGATTTTTTAGTAGAAATCAATGAGCATTAGTAATGAGAAAGCAATGTAAGCAGCTGCCTTTCATAAAGCGTTTTTCAGGGGCAAAATATCAATGTGCTGGATTACAGGATTCACAGCACAGGGCTGCACCAGGGAGGAAAGGAGCTATAAACTCTTCAACCTCACTCATCTCGTGTAATCTACGCAGAAATCTAAATGCAGGCCACTGACAGCTTTAAAATGGAGCAAAGTGCCTTCAGCAGCCTCACAAAAGCGAGGGAGATGTCATATCTAAACCAAGACCATAACAAAACCAGCGAATAAATCCCCAAAGAAGCTGGGGATCTGGTGGGCATTTTAATAGGGGAAGAGAAAAGGTGAGAGCTAATCAGTGTTCTACAGCAGTTTAAAGAGGCAGGAACACATGAAATGACACTGGCCTGCAGCCCCCTGCCGTAGGAGAAGCAGCTCCAGGGACTCCAAGCAGCACCAGCACAGGCCCCTTGGCACAGAGGGGAGTGACCTCCATTCCTCCAGCCCTGAAGGCAGATTTTTCTCATGTGCTTTTCATCTTGCCAAAGCTTCTCTGTGTAAAGGACTTGGAGACACAAGGTTCCCTGGGGCAAGGAGCAAGTCTGCCATCTGCATTTCTATCTAAGAAGAGATACGTTACGCAGTGCTTGCTAAACCAGGCATGCAAACACCAGCTAGGACTGACAGAAAGTACAGGTCTCGTGGTTCTTGCATATTGCTCATTTTCATTTCCTGGTGTTCATAACCTGAAAGATATTTGGTAGTCAAAAACACCACCATGGCAACCTAATCTGACCACCTAAATACAAGCCAGAAAGACTGACTAAGAGAGATGCTTGAATTGCTGTTTCTTGCAGGAGTGTCACCCAAATCCTATGCCACAGAACCTGAAAATTCCTTGTCTGAACGAGTTAAAAGGCAAAACTGTGACTGGAATTGAAACACCTAATTTTTTACCATCTATGAGCCAATGAGCCCAAACCTGAATGCTGCCATAGGCATCAAACCTCTTCATAGAATCATAGGATCACAAAATCATAGAATGGTTTGTGTTGGAAGGGACTTTAAAGGTCATCTGGTTCTAACCCCTCTGCCACAGACAGGGACACCTTCCACTAGACCAGGTTACTCAAGGCCTCATCCAACCTGACCTTGAATACCTCCAGGAAGAAGGCATCCACAACCCCCCTGGGCAACCTGTTCCAGTGTCTCACCACCCTCCTTGTAAAGAACTTCTTCCTGATATCCAGTCCAAATCTACCTTCTTCCAGCTTCAATCCAGAATATAAAATATTCTGCTAAATTGTTTCATTATGTAAAATCTTTGAAGAAAAAAGTGATCCCAAAACTAAAACCCAGACTTTAAAATCAATATGAAATATAGCTTAAAAAGTAGGGGGGGGGGGAGGAAAAAAACAAGAAGAAAGAAGAAAAAATTTTTAAAAGGAAAAAAAAAATAATAAAGAAATAAAAGGAAAAAAATAAAAAAGAAAAAAGAAAAAAAGATAATAAAAGAATAAAGGAAAAAAGAAAAAAAGAAAGAAAAAAAGAAAAAAGAAAAAAATGAGAAAAAAGAAAAGAGAAAAAAGAAAAAGAAAAAGAAAAAAAGAAAAAAATTTAAAAAGAAAAAAGATAAAAAGAAAAAAGATTGAAGAAAAAAGGAAAAAGAAAAAAAGAAAAAAGGAAAAATGAAAAAAGAAAAAAGAAAAGGAAAAAGAAAAGAAAAAAGAAAAGAAAAAAGATTGAAGAAAAAAGGAAAAAGAAAAGAAAAAAGAAAAAAATGAAAAAAGAAAATGAAAAAAGAAAAAGAAAAAAGAAAAGAAAAAATTGAAGAAAAAAGGAAAAAGAAAAAGAAAAAAAAAATGAAGAAAAAGGAAAAAGGAAAGAAAAAAAAGGAAAAAAAGAAAAGAAAAAAGACTGAAGAAAAAAAGGAAAAAGAAAATAAAAAAAAAGAAAAAAGAAAAAAGAAAAGAAAAAAAGACTGAAGGAAAAAGGAAAAAGAAAAGAAAAAAAGGAACAAAGAAAAAAGAAGAAAAAAGAAAAAGGAAAAAAGAAAAAAAGAAAGGAAAAAAAAAACAAGAAAAAAAGGAAAAAGAAAAAAAAATGAAAAAAGAAAAAAGGAAAAAAAGAAAAAATAATAAGGGGAAAAAGGGGGAAAAAAGAAGAGGGGGAATTAAATGTTACTAACTTTATTGAATGTCTCTATTCAAATATCTTGCATAAGCAGACATGTCACTTTAATCAGATAAAACCCACCAGGGAAGGGGGTAATTATTTGCATTACTTCTTGACAGCTATAAAAAGCTAAACTGTTACTGTGCAAATTCTGTCGGAACTATTTAAACAATTGAAAAATGTGATTTAGCAGCTAAACCAAACTCGATTCAGGCTGAGCTCCCATCAACATGTGTGAGGTGAGCCGAGCTTGCTCTTCCCATGGGGAATGCAAATTAACTGCACGGTTCAAAGAACTAACTGCGCGGTTCAACCTTGGTACCAAATAAACACCTCAGAAGACCTTGTATTACCACCATGGAAACAGGAGGTGATGGCCACTAGGGTGGTGACCCTGGGCAGCCTGATCTAGTTGGAGGTGTCTCTGCTGACTCTTGGGCAGGTTGGACAAGATGCCCTTTGAGGGTCCCTTCCAACCCACAGTATCACAGTATCACTAAGGTTGGAAAGAGACCTTCAAGATCATAGAATCATAGAATCAGTCAGGGTTGGAAGGGACCACAAGGATCATCTAGTTCCAACCCCTGCCATGGGCAGGGACACCCTACACTAGATCACGCTGGCCAGAGCCTCGTCCAGCCTGGTCTGATCATCGAGTCCAACCTGTCACCACAGACCCCATGACTAGACCATGGCACCAAGTGCCACGTCCAATCCCCTCTTGAACACCTCCAGGGATGGTGACTCCACCACCTCCCTGGGCAGCACATTCCAATGGCAAATCACTCTCTCGGTGAAGAACTTTCTCCTCACCTCCAGCCTAAACTTCCCCTGGTGCAGCTTGAGACTGTGTCCCCTTGTTCTGGTGCTGGTTGCTAGAGAGAAGAGGCCAACCCCTTCCTGGCTACAACCTCCCTTCAGGTAGTTGTAGAGAGCAATGAGGTCTCCCCTGAGCCTCCTCTTCTCCAGGCCAAACCATCCCATCTCCCTCAGCCTCTCCTCATAGGGCTTGTGCTCGAGGCCTCTTCCCAGCCTTGTTGCCCTTCTCTGGACACGTTCAAGTGTCTCGATGTCCTTCTAAAACTGAGGGGCCCAGAACTGGACACAGGACTCAAGGTGTGGCCTAACCAATGCAGAGTGCAGGGGCACAATGACCTCCCATGCAATCTGTGAATCTGTGAATCTGATTGGCCTAGCTGTGGCAAACCGAAAAGTCGGTTGTATGTTTTTTTCTCTCTGCTGGCAGCTGGTACCTTTAAGTATCTTTAGATTCCTTCTGACAGTCAGCACAGTGCAACAGGGACAGATTCTGCGTCAGTGCAGCGCAGTGAGCCTGGCCTATTTTGGAAGTTTTCTTTTAATCATTCTTTTCACTTTGCAGCTTCTAGCCAGATGCTTGCAACTCTGACACCAGCCTACCAAGCTCCACCACCTTTACCTGGATTAAATCTCTGCTTTTTGGTGTGCTATTTCCTGTAAATGTTCCACTGGGTTGGCTCCTTCTAATGACTTGCTTTTTGCCTTTGAACAACTTCTTCCTTATGTTGATTTCCTGGAGCACTTATCATTTATTGATGGATAGTTAATTATCAGCAGGCAATAGATCTTACTCAGCTCCCTGAAAGCAGCAGCTGACATTTTGTCTGCCTCACTACCAACCAGATCTTTCAGAGTCACAGATATTCTTTGCAGCAGATAAAACACGAACCTGCATTTAATCACGTCAAGAGAGTCAAGAATGCTCCTTTGTCATTGGCTAAATCTCTGCCTAGCTGGAAAAAAGTCCTGATCAGTTTCCAGCCTTGTCTCTGTTTCTCCAGTGATGGATTGCAGACACCAGCTGTTCTCCACCAACAGAACATTCACCCATACCATCAAATTACTGACCACGGGTTAGTGTTGCTCTATAGTTACAAGTGCTCATCAAAATTATCTATTGCCCCTGCCTGGAGGCATAAACATCAAGTTCTCTTGCTCTTCTCCTCCAATGCTCTCATTTATAATCAATTGCACCTCTGTCTCTTCTCCATGTGGGAATACAGCTCAGCATTCACAGAATCAAAAAATGCAGGGAAGGGACTCTCAAAGGTCATCTTGTGCAACCCCTACAGTGATCAGGGACATCTCCAGCTAGACCAGATTGCTCAGGGCCATATCAAATTTGACCTTGAATGTCTACAGGGATGGGGCCCCCACTACATCTCTGAGGAACCTGTTACAGTATTTCAGTATCTCCATCATGAAGAACTTCCTCCTAATGTCTTGGAAGAGACCTTAAGATTATCAAGTCTGACCATAACCTAACAATTCCCTGTACACAACTGTTAGACCATGGCCCTAAGCTCCCTCATCCAAACACCTTTGAAACAACTACCTTAAGGGAGGTTGTGGACAGGCAGAGATTGGTCTCTTCTCCCAGGCAACCAGCACCAGAACAAAAGGACACAGTCTCAGGCTGTGCCGGGGGGTGAGGCTGGAGGTTAGGAGGAAGTTTTATACAGAGAGAGTGATTGCCCATTGGAATGGGCTGCTCAGGGAGGTGGTGGAGTCACCATCACTGGAGGTGTTCAGGAGGAGACTTGATAGGGTGCTTGGTGCCATGGTTTAGTTGATTAGGTGGTGTTGGTTGATAGGTTGGACACGATGATCTTGAAGTTCTCTTCCAACCTGGTCTGGTCTATTCTATTCTATTCTATTCTATTCTATTCTATTCTATTCTATTCTATTCTATTCTATTCTATTCTATTCTATTCTATTCTAAACTCCAGAGATGGTGACTCCACTATCTCTCCATGCAGCCTGTTCCAGTGCCAAATGATCCTAACCAGTGACCCAAGATCTCTCATGAAAGACAGTACTGAAGCTTTAGAACAAAATAACTTCACATCAAAAGCAACACAGAGACCACAAAGTAGCTAGAGAGGATTTTTTTCCTGTCATGCACTTCATCAGTCAGAGCACACATGGCATCAATTCTGATCAAAAGATTTCTGGGGTTCGATTTCGATGGGTAACAAATTTCTCTATAGCTACCTAGAGGAGGGTGGAGCGAGGTGGGGGCCAGGCGTTTCTGCCGGCCAGAACAAGAGGAAATGGTCTGAAACTGTGCCAGGGGAGGTTCAGGTTGGATATTAGGAAAAATTTCTTTGCTGCAAGAGTGGTCAGGCACTGGAAATCCAGGGAGGTGTTGGAGTCACCACCCTTGGAGGTCTCCAAGGCCAGATTGGATGGGGCCTTGAGCAACCTGGTCTAGAAGGAGGTGTCCCAGCCCATGGCAGCGGGGTTGGAACTACCTAATCTTTAGGCTCCCTTCCAACCCAAACCATTTGATGATTCTATGATTCTGTGGTTTAATGGCCATGCAGGTCTTGGGTTGAGGGTTTGACTTGAGGATCTTAAGAGGTCTTCTCCAACTAAAACAATTCCATGATTTCATGATAAATAATAAAATAACTCTATCTGTGCAGAGACACCAACAAACCACATCCATCAAAATGTACACACTTGCATCTCTGAAATCCAGACTAAATCCCACCTGCAGCTTTGTAATCTCTTTTACAGGGGAAACGAATCACAAAAGCTAACCTCGTGCACAGAACAGGATGTTTGCAAAGACCATGAAAGCTGCAGTCCTTATCTAGCTAAACAGTTAAAGATGTGCTTAGATGCCACAATGGAATGAGAACCTCTGTAAGGAGAAGCACAGACATGGAAGGGTTTTGCTCACTTTTGTAATTTTAGCTAGAACTTTCTCACAAGAATTTACATTTTTGGGGGCTTTGTTTGTTTGTTTGCTTGTTTGTTTGGGTTTTGTTTGGTTTTTAATGCCTCTTCGGTTGTAGAATCAATAAGGTTGGAAAAGACCTCAAAGATCATCAAGTCCAACCTGTCACCACAGACCTCATGACTACCAGACCATGGCACCAACACATCCAAACCCCTCTTGAACACCTCCAGGGATGGTGTCTCCACCACCTCCCTGGGCAGCACATTCCCATGGCTCACAACTCTCTCTGTGAAGAGCTTTCTCCTCACCTTGAGTCTAAACTCATCACAGAATCACAGGATGCATTGGGCTGGATGAGACCCTCAAAGTGTTCCTTGCCCAACCACCCTGCAGTCAGCAGAGACACCTCCAACTAGATCAGGTTGCTCAGAGCCCCATCAAGTCTGAACTTGAATGTCTCCAGGGATGGGGCCTCAACCACATCTCTGGGCAACCTGTTCCAGTGTCTCACCACCCTTGTAGTAAAGAACTTCTTCCTAATGTCCAATGTAAATCTGCTCTGCTCTGCTTTTTCACCTCATAACCACCTTCCTGAAGAACTGCCATCCCAACCATTAAAGGATGAGAGACACACATATCATCTGCCTGACAAACCATCAATGTGACTGGTGAGCTGATCTTGCCTGCCCATTTATTTTTCTTCACTCTGCTTTTATCACAATTTCTGCTACAGGCAAAGACCTGTTTCAATAAAAACTCAGAAGAAATTAAACTTCTCAGCCATGAACACCAGACTGGACCCTTGTGCTCAGATTTACTAGGGGTGATTCAGGTATTTACTAGGCATGATTGAATTTTTGAGGAAGGGAGGTTTAAAGTGGATTTTAGATAGAAGTTCTTAACAGTAAGGGTGGTGAGACACTGGAATAGATTGCCTGAGGAGCTTGTGGATGTCCCTTCCCTGGAGGTGTTCAAGGCCAGGTTGAATGAGGCTTTGAGCAACCTGATCTAGGGGAAGATGTCCCTGCCCATGGCAGGGGGTTTGAAACCAGATCATCTTTAAGGTCCTTTCCAACCCAAACCATTCTGAGTCTGTGAATGACGAAATTCAGTCTTGTACCAGGGCAGAAGGCATGGATAAGGCAATCCAGCACAGACCCCTTCAAGCAAATCCAGACCAAGATTTCTGTGTCAAATGTTGAGGCATCCTGTCTTGAGATATGAAAGGATGATCCCCTCCACAGTTTAGCAATTGCTTCTTTAGATGACAGAAGGAGCTGGCCCTGAAATTTGAATCTTTGGTCCCAAAATTGCCCTTTCCACATGTATGCAGAATCAGAGAATACATTGGATTGAAAGGGACCCTTGAAGGTCATCTTTTCCACTTCCCTCTGCTGTGACCAGAGACATCTCCAACTAGATACAGCACACTGGAGAAAGTTATGAATATAGAAAAGAGCCTGGATGAGACACTTGGTGCCATGGTTGAGTTGATTAGATGGTGTTGGGTGATAGGTTGGACACGATGATCTCAAAGGTCTTTTCCAACCTGGTCTATTCTATTCTATTCTATTCTATTCTATTCTATTCTATTCTAGTCTAGTCTAGTCTAGTCTAGTCTAGTCTAGTCTAGTCTAGTCTAGTCTAGTCTAGTCTAGTCTAGTCTGGTCTAGTCTATTCCATTCCATTCCATTCCATTCCTATTCTATTCTATTCTATTCTATTCTATTCTATTCTATTCTATTCTATTCTACTCTATTCTACTCTACTCTATTCTACTCTACTCTACTCTACTCTATATTGGAAAAATGTCAGTGCCTGAGTCCTAGCCAGGAGAATTTACATTTCTGTAGTAGGTGAACTAATTACCATTCCATTATCCCTGGGTGCCTGCATAACCTGAAGTAAAAATATCTCTGCTTCTCCTGTTTCTGCACCTGCTGGGGTCTCAGAAGGAGACAGAATTTCTTAACTAACTCATTAAAAAAAAAAACCCCAAACCAAACAAAAAAGCCCCACAAAACACACACAAACAAAAAAAACCACTTTCAAGTCCTATCATGCTGATATTCTTCTCTTTCTCTTTTCCCTCACTCCTAGTTTTCAGGTAGAGCTTTCTAACTATTTTATTACATATATGAAGAAAAAAGAGATATTTTTTTTTAAGCCTAAGCACTGGCAAAAGGGTTTTCTCTATGATCTCTTGGTTGCCTCCATCCCAGAGCAGTTGTGCCAATGGGCTGCAGTCACTTTGTTGCATCTGCCTGTGAGGAGCAGGATGTAAATTAGCAGATGACACCAAGCTGGGTGGCTGTGTCAGTCTGCTAGAGGGTAGGGAAGCTTCAGAGTGGGATCTGAACATGTTAGACTGATGGCTGTATTGGGTTTGGCTGAGCTGGAGTCTGTTCTCCTCAGAGCATCTGTCTAGTGCTGTGTTTTGCAGCGCTGTAGCTGGGTGTTGATAACACAGCAGTGTTTTGGCTGCTGCTGAACTGAACACCCAGGCTGTGCTTTGCCAACATTTCCCTGCCCCAGAAGTATGCAGAGGGGTTGGGCAAGGTCTTGGGAGGGGACACAGCCAGGACAGCTGACCCAAACTGGCCAAATAGGTGTTCCATGCCATATGATGCCAGCTCAGATATGGAAGCTAAGTGAAAGAAGGAGGTGTGGGGACATTTGTTGATGGTGTTTGTCCTCCGGAGCAACCACTGTGCGTGTTGAAGCCCTGCTTCCCAGAGTGACCAGACATTGTCTGGCTTGATGGAAAGTACAGAGTACCATCTGTGTTTGCTCTTGCTTCCACATGCAGCCTTTGCCTTTCTCTTGCATCCTATTAAATTGCTTCATTGCTTCTGTCTTGACTTACAGGCTCCTGCCCCTTTGCAAGTTCAGTGGTTTCCCTTTGGGAATCAGCAACCAGTAGTGTATGGTGGCCAGCCAAAAGTATTGAAAGAACAGCATTTATTATTCATGCAGCAGTGGGAACACAACTGTAAAGAATAAAAATAGTTCAAAGTAGCAGTAGTGAGAATACAACTCTAACTCTGCCAAAGCTCAGACATCAGTGCTGGCAACTGAGAAAGTCCCATCTGAATCAGCTACCCCAGGGTACTTCTGTCCCCAGCACTCAGAGGTGCCCAAGCATCCAAGGAACTTCTGTAAATGGGAGTTACCCAGAACTATTCTACCCAGAGTAATGATTTCTTCTTGTAAGAAACACAGAGAGCACAGGCACACATCTATAGGATGCCTCCACTTCTTGTGCCTGATCTAAGTTAACATAAAGCTTACATAATTTCATCACCTTTTAATCAGTGATTCCATAGGATCACAGAATCATGGAACAGGAGAGGTTGGAAGGAAGCTCTAGAGATCATCAAGCCCAACAACCCCTGCCAAAGCAGAGCCACCTAGGGCAGGTCACACAGGTGGATTGGGAAAGCTGCCAGAGAAGACTCCACAACCTCCCTGGGTACCCTCACAGCACAGCTTTTCCTCATGTTGAGGTGGAGCTTGCTGTGCTCCAGTTTGTGTTCATTGCCCCTTGTCTGATCACTGGCCCCTTCTTCTTGACACCCCCTCTCAAGGTATTTGGAAGCACTGATCAGATCCCCTCTGGATCTGAGGCCCCAGGTCTCTCAGCCTTTCCTCATCAGACAGATACTTCAGTCCCTTTATCATCCTCATAATTTCCATTGGATACTCTTGAGTAGGTCCCTGTCTTACTTGAACTGTTGAGCCCACAACTGAACACAATACTCCAGATGTGGCCTCACCAGGACGGAGTAGAGGGGCAGGAGAACCTCCCTTGAGCTGCTGGCCACACTCTACTTACTGCACCCCAGGAGACCATTGGCCTTCTTGACACCATGGGCACATTGCTGTCCCATGGATAACTTAGTGCCCACTAGGACTCCAAGGTCTGTGCATGATTGGATGGTTCCAGGCTGAATTTTCCTCTTCCAAACCAAGCTAGCCTACAGAGCTCTGGTTCAGTTGTCCTTACTTCTTGGATATTTAAAGAAAAGCTATATTTTTGTCCCTATAAATAATGCAGTTTTGTCCCAGAGGATGCTGCTTTAACACTGTTGACAAAAACTCTGCAGCTCCCAGGCTGTAAGCCACCACTGGCTGCAGCAATGCACTGCCAGGAGAAGAGCTGTCTTCCTGTCAGTCATTTCTCTACTATCTCAGTGTTTGAACATTTCTCCCCCTGGTAGTGCAAATTATTGAGCCTTAAAAAAATTAGTTTCATATACACTAGTGATCACCTCCATAGATAGGGCCTAGGGCAAAACAGATTCTGAGCAGCTTCTGACGTCTTCTGGTGAATGCTATCCGTGAAGTCACCCAAAACTTCACCAGGACCAGCTGCTCATTTTATCTGTGCCCTTCCAATCAGACCAGCTTTTAAAGTGCAGAGGCTGAGGGGAGCCTCTTTGGTCTCTATTACCCCCTGAAAGGAGGTTGGAGTGATGGGGGAGGTCAGTTTCTTCCCCCTAATCTCAGGTGATGGAATGAGAGAACGTGGCCTCAAGTGGTGTCAGGGGAGGTTCAGGGTGGATATTAGGAAAAATGTCTTTGCTGCAAGAGTGGTCAGGCATTGGAACAGGCTGCCAGGGAGGTGGTGGCATCAGTGTCCCTGGAGGTATTTACAAGGTGTGTGGATGTGGTGCTGAGGGTTTTTTCAGTAGTTTATCAGTATATCAGTTTATCAGAGGGTTTATCAGTAGTGGCTTGGCAGTGGTGATGGGGTTGTGAGCTCTGAGTGAGTGGTTGGACTTGCTGATCGCTGAGGTCTCTTCTAACCCCAACACTTCCATGATTCTATTCTGTGACTTTCACAAGCATCCTCACTAACATTCCCATTTTTGGCTGGCTGCTAGGAAACCCAGAACTGGCTAGCAAGAAGCAGTGTACCATGCAGTGGAGCTGAGCCTGTCTCTTAAGAAATACATTAGCTTTCCCTTTTTATGACCAAATTATTTACAGCTGAAGAGCTCATTTTACTTGTATTTTGCTGTGAAGCAGATAATATTCAGTCACCCGCTGAGTGATAGTCAAAAATACTGTAGGGCTTCATTATCCAGGGTGGTGAACTCAATTCTCTCATGTAAAGGAGTTGAACACCCATTGACTACAGCAAGCGCTGTTCAGACAGTGCTGGGAAATGTCCTTTGTTTTACAAGAACTGAGAAGTGATTAAGTGCTTGACTATTATAATGCATTCACAGGAGTTAATCTCATGCTGCAAACACTCCTTTTGAGAATTATCTCGACTGGAATAACACAGGAACAGCTCAGATGTGGCACTGGAGGTTAACTTTTCATACCTCTTTTCCAAATGCTTTAAAACAGACTACTTGGAGAAATTGTGAGTAGGATGGCGGCTGAGGGAGCTGGGGTTGCTTAGCCTGGAGAAGAGGAGACTCAGAGGAGACCTCATTGCTGTGATTCTGTAAGCTGTGCCAGGGGAAGTTTAGGCTGGAGGTGAGGAGAAAGTTCTTCACAGAGAGAGTCATTCACCATTGGAATGTGCTGCCCAGGGAGGTGGTGGAGTCACCATCCCTGGAGGTGTTCAAGAGGGGACTGGACGTGACACTTGGTGCCATGGTTT
This sequence comes from Picus viridis, assembly GCA_033816785.1. NCBI lineage: Eukaryota > Metazoa > Chordata > Aves > Piciformes > Picidae > Picus > Picus viridis. The sequence goes on along the minus strand of CM066569.1, from coordinate 3,750,102 downwards.
AGTCAGGAGGTCTGTGGTGACAGGTTGGACTCGATGATCTTTGAGGTCTCTTCCAACCTTGGTGATTCTGTGATTCTGAAGGGAGGTTGTAGCCAGGTGGGGATTAGTCTCTTCTCCCAGGCAACCAGCACCAGAACAAGAGGACACAGTCTCAAGCTGTGCCAGGGGAGGTTTAGGCTGGATGTTAGGAAGAAGTTGTTCACAGAAAGAGAGACTGGCCATTGGAATGTGCTGCCCAGGGAGGTGGTGGAGTCACCATCCCTGGAGGTGTTTAGGAAGAGACTGGATGAGGCACTTGGTGCCATGGTTGAGTTGATCAGATGGTGTTGGGTGATAGGGTGGACTCGATGATCTCTGAGGTCTTTTCCAACCTGGTTAATTCTATTCTATTCTAATAAACATTTCATAAAGACCTTTACATCCTGGTTTTCAGTGACTATTATGTTAGTGGGGGAGCAGTGAGATATGAATGCAGCTCACTGCTACAGTAGCAATATGACATCTTTTCCCTTCACACAGAATCATAGAATTGTAGGGTGTGGAAGGGACCTCTAGAGATCATCTAGTCCAACCTCCCTGACCAGGGACCTCCCTTCACCAGCTTTGTTGCCCTTCTCTGGACATGCTTCAGCACCTCAATGTCCTTGTAGTGAGGGGCCCAAAACTGAACCCAGGATTCAAGGCATGGCCTCACCGATGCAGAGTACCAGGGCACCATCACTTCCCTAGACATGGGACCATATTTATGCATGAATAGTCATGCTCATTTGCTTTCATCTTTTACAGTCCAAGACCATGTTGGACCAGGCTTTGAGCAACCTGGTCCAGTGAGAGGTGTCCCTGCCCATGGTGGGGGTGGAACTAGATTATCATTAAGGTCCCTTCTAACGCAAAGCATCCTGTGATTCTGTGATTCAGTTGTCCCAGGCAGAGGAGATGGTTCTTGTTTAGAAAGCAAACTGACTCAGCTTTTCCAGAATATAGTGACAACTTTTCTACAGCCAGCTTGATTCTCCAAACCACTCAGTAGCACAGATGTGCCCCCAAAAGCCCCATGTAGCTGGTGGGTTTGGTAGATGTTTTAATGCTTCCCTGGGCTATTTAAAACACCTTCACTGCACCCTACCTGTTAAAAGCAGACCAGAATAATCCTGGAGAATGGAGAGGACACTGCTTAGGAACACTTTAAAAACACTCTACTTGTCTGTTAGAAATGTTGGCATTACTGCTGTCAGCCTGTTTCTCACAGGTGAGGAGTGAAAATGCTTTTGCCTGGCATCTTTCTCCTCTTTTCCTGGCCTATCTCCAGCCCCATCTCCCCAGGACTTCTTACTTATTGCTAATGGGCAGCTGCAATTAGAGTCCTTTCAAAGAACCTGTGTTTGTGCCAGCTGACCACAAGCTCTGCCTCAGTGAGACAACTGAGCATTTTTTTGCCTAAGGATGTGAGATTTTTCAGACAGTTTGACCATGTTTGATCTCTTCAGTTTTGAAAGGCCCATCAGGAAAGCTGATTGCTCCCAGCTAATTGCATAGACAGGGAAAGAAGGGAAACATCCTGGGGCACACCAAGAAGAGTACGGCCTGCAGTTTCAGAGAGATTTTCCTTTCCCTTTGTGCTGGTGAGGTCACTTCTGGAGTATTGTGACCATTTCTGGGCTCCCTGGTTCGAGTGGCACAGAGAAATGCTGGCAAGGGTACAGAAAAGGGCTACAAAGATGATGAGGGGACTGAGACATCGCTCTGATGAGGAAAGACTGAAAGAATTGGGGCTTTTCAGTCAGGAAGAGAGAAGACTGAGAGGAGATCTCATCAATACTTAAAGGGTGAGTGTCAGGAGGATGGAACCAGTCTTTTTTCAATGGTGCCCAGTGACAGGACAAGGGGTAACAGGCACAGACTTGAACATGACAAGCTCCCATCTAAATATGAGGAGGAACTTCTTCAGTTTAAGGGTGGTAGAGCCCTGGAGCAGAATGCTCAGAGAGGTGGTGGAGTCTCCATCTCTGGAGACATTCCAAACCTGCCCCGCTGTGTTGCTACGTGACCTTATCCAGGTGAACCTGCCTTGGCAGGCGGGTTGGACTGGATGACCTCCAGAGGCCCCTTCCAACCCCTCCCATTCTGTGAAGCTGATTGCTAATGATAGCAAAATGCCCTGATGCACAGGGTTTGGTGTCTGATTTGGCCAATTTGATGCTGTAGCCAGGGAATGTACAAGCTGAGTCCGACTCAGGCATGACAGTATCTGCAACTTTTTAGTGTTCAGCGGTGTCTCTGGAAGCTTTTCAGAAAATTACAGACACAGGTCTCAGGATTTGCTTCAAGCTTCCCCAGAGCACAGCTAAAGAAAAATTTGGAGAGTGCAGATCCTCCTGTGGGTATGTCACAGAATCACAGAATCACCAAGGTTGGAAGAGACCTCACAGATCATCGAGTCCAACCTGTCACCACAGACCTCATGACTAAACCACGGCACCAAGTGCCACGTCCAATCCCCTCTTGAACACCTCCAGGGACGGCAACTCCACCACCTCCCTGGGCAGCACATTCCAATGGCTAACAACTCTCTCTGTGAAGAACTTCCTCCTCACCTCCAGCCTAAACTTCCCCTGGTGCAGCCAGACCATAGCTCTGCTAGAAGATGATCAGAGGGCTCAGGCGCCCTCTGATCAGGCTTAGAGAGTTGTTTCTCTTCAGCCTGGAGAAGAGATGACTCCACAGCCGTTTAAAGGGGACCCACAAGAAAGCTGGGGAGGGTCTTTTTACATGGACTAGTGAAGCTGGAAGAGGGGAGATTTAGACTGGATATTGGGAAGAAATACTTGACAGTGAGGGTGGTGAGACACTGGAACAGGTTGCCCAGGGAGGTTGTGGATGCCCCCTGCCTGGAGGTGTTCAAGGCCAGTTTGGATGAGGCCTTGCACAGCCTGGTCTAGTGGAAGGTGTCCCTGCCCATGACAGTGGGGTTGGAACTAGATGGTCTTTAAGCTCCCTTATAACCCAAACCATTCTGTGATTCTGTGATGGTTTTAATTCTGGCAAACATCTTGCACTTATGCTGGGAAAATGCAACACCAGGGGAGGTAACAATGGCACCAGAGGAAGAGGAATCCAACAACAGAGAAGACCACCAACTGTTGTCTGTGTGTGTGAAAGCTGGAATGGCATCTGCTGAATGCCAAAGTGACTCGATTAGCAGTCTTATTTTCAACTGAAACAGAGTCAGAATCACAGGTTGTAAGGGACCCTCAACAATCATCTTGTCCAACCCCCATGCAGTGAGTAGGGACTAGATCAAACAAACAGCTACAAATGGCGTGGAGAATAAATGGAGGGTGTTCTGCAAAGGTGAAACATGGGACTGAAAGGGGGTGACATTGGTGAAGGGACGAACGTTGGAATGATCAAGACAAATGCAGAGGGGAGGAAAAGAGAGGGAATTGGGAGAAATGGAGCAAGAAGAACATTATTTTGGGTAAATTAAATTTAAACAAAAAAGGATTGCACTGGCTCTGATCTTGTTATGCTGAAGTATTTTAAGGCCAGCAGGAATAAGATAATTATCTATCACATGAGGGCCCCATGAGGGCCAGGTCCACCTCTTCTCTTTGGTAATAATGATGCTGCTGTGCACATTTGTCAAAAAGACAAATAAACACCCTTTATATTGACCAAAAGTGGTAGCCTCAGTCAGTGAACAGCTTCAGAGTTCACCTGCATCAAAGTGAGGAACACAGACTTGGGGGTGCTGGTGGAGGAGAAGCTCAACGTGAGCTCTCCATGTGCACTTGCAGCCCGGAAAGCCAATCAGCTCCTGGGCTGCATCAAGAGGAGTGTGGCCAGCAGGTCAGGGGAGGTGATTCTCCCCCTCTACTCAGCTCTGGTGAGACCCCACCTCGAGTACTGCCACAAGAGGGATCTGGAGGTGCTGGAAGGTGTCCAGAGAAGGGCCATGAGGATGATCAGAGGGCTGGAGCACCTCTCCTATGAGGACAGACTGAAGGAGTTGGGGCTGTTCAGTCTGGAGAAGAGAAGGCTCCAAGGTGACCTCATTGTGGCCTTCCAGGATCCGAAGGGGGCTACAAGAAGGCTGGGGAGGGACTTCTCAGGAACTCAGGTAGTGGTAGGACTAGGGGGAATGGAATGAAGCTGGAGGTGGGGAGATTCAGGCTGGAGGTGAGGAGGAAGTTCTTCCCCATGAAGAACTGAAGCCCTGGAATGGGTTATCCAGGGAGGTGGTTGAGGCCCCATCCCTGGAGGTGTTTAAGCCCAGGCTGGATGAGGCTGTGGCCAGCCTGATCTAGTGTGGGGTGTCCCTGCCCATGGCAGGGGGTTGGACCTAGCTGATCCTTGTGGTCCCTTCCAACCCTGACTGATACTATGATACTATGAAATGTAGTGAATAAAAAGGCAAGAAAATGCCTCAGAAATGCGAGGTTGCAGTTTGACTCATCCTTTGAGTCTCCACTTAAGGAGCTGGACACAGCAGAGCATCCTTCTCTGTGCCTTCCTGTTTTCAGACTGCCATAGAAGCTGATGATTCCAAAATCAGATGCAGTCTTACCAGTGTCTGCTCTGTCACTGAATCGCTGATGCTGAAAAAAGCCTTGTGGCAAAGCATGGCAAAGGCAACAGGGGTCAGTGGCATAGGGCTTGCTTTTGTTTGTCAGCACATCAAATGACTTGAATAATTTTGAGTCCATCACGGTTATTTATGTGTGTGAGTGTGAGCAAGAGGTTGCTGGAACTTTCTGGTGAGGCTGCTGTTGCTCAAGCCCAGCCACAGATGTAGCAAACTAAATACACAAAGTCAACAGAGCACCACGCAGACAGGCAAAGGGGAAGTCAATGTGTGTCTACACCTACAAGTAAGAAAGAACGTGAGATGCCAAGATCTGCCAAAGCTGCAGCCCGAGTGAGACTGCGGGTAGGAACCAGGAGTCAAGGACAGAGCCACCGTGTGGCCAGGAGGGTGAATGGTCCCAGGAGTAACCATCGCCAGATGTATATGGAACTCTTGCACAGGTCTGGTCCGTTAAGGAGACAGCAATGAACTTTTGAGTCAACAGGGCTGACAAGTGGGCTGCTGTCTGGGCCTTCTTCACACAGGAACTCATAATCAAGGGTAACAGGGACTGATCACCAAATTGTCCTTAAGAGTCCTTATTCATACCCAGTGCTGTCTTTAGGGGTGGTCCTCCATCACTGTCTAAATGCTGTCCTCTATCAGGAGCCCAGATCCACTGGCTGCAGTGGAATGAATCCAGCACTGCAGTTTAGCCATTCTTGTAGCTTCAGTCTGTAGCTTGTAACTTCAAACTGTGCCAGGGGAGGTTTGGGTTGGTTTTTAGGAAATATTTGTTTGCTGAAAGAGTGGTCAGACATGGGAACAGGCTGCCCATGGAGGTGGTGGAGCCATCATCCTTGGAAGTGTTCAGAAAGTGAGGAGACGTGGCACTTTGAAACATGGCTTAATGGCCATGGTGGTGTGAGGTTGATGATTGCACTCAATGATCTTAGAGGCCTTTTCCAACCTCTGTGGGTCTGTGATGGGTAGGAGCTTCATGTTTTCCCATGCAAAGCCATCATTTCCTTTATTTTGTTTTAATTGCAATTCAGCATTCTTGTTGTGCATTATACACACTGCACTGGTATGGTTTTAATCATTCACCTCTGTACTTCCAGGCAGCCTTTTACCCTCCCCACCCCTGCCCCTCTACATCCTCCACCTCACTCAAGTAGCTCTCTTGGGCTACATAATCAGAGGGAATAGGTTCTCAAACCGTTTGACACAGCATTCTTATCACTCTGGAAACACTTCAGAAATGATCTTTAGAAGCTTATTTCACAAGATGAAAAGCCAAGGAGTGAGCTCCTTACCTGTGACTCCTTCAGTCATTTTAGGGGTTTCTCACTGTAAAACAATTTCAGTGAGGTGAGGGGAGATTAGTAGAGGTTGAGAGATATACTCAAAGACTTAAAAGATAATCAAAGTAATAAACTGTATTACAGGTATAACCAGAGCTGATCACAACACAGGGGCAGGGGCAGCTATTAAAGGGAGATCAGGCTTTGAAGTTAAAACACCAGCACAGAGCTAAATCATCTTCATCCCTCTGACCACATCTACACTGTGGTTGCCATCTGTGAGATGCATGAAGTTTGCAAGGGAGGGAATGAGGAGCTGGGGCAAAGAAACTCATGTCTCAGCTTCCAACAAGAAGAAACAGACCTTCCTATGCCTCTCCTGCCCTGCCCTATTTGGGGAGAAGTACCTGGCACATGCTTTGTCAAGGGGTAGGTTTTACTGGGAAATGCAGCAGGTAGACACCTCCCTGCTGCAGGAAGGGCTTTGGATGTGCATCCTGAGGGAGAGGACCTTCTGCTGATTGGGTTCAGTGCCTCCTGAGAAGCCCTGGAGCTGAACAGAAAGTGAATGAGTTCCTCAGCCCCTTACAAGACTCAAGGCAATCCCCACCAGCTCAATGCCACATAGAAAGTGAAGGCATCCCTAAGGAGCAGGAGACCTCCTTCTGCTGGGCAGGCAAGTTGCCAAGCTGTGGCCAAGCACCCACAGCCCTGGCGGGGCAGTTTCCAGGCCCTGATTCATAACCCCAGGTGATCGTTGTGCCCCACCAGCCCTCAAGAGATCATCTCTCCTTCCCCCTCTCCCTCAGCTTAGCCACGCCAGTGGGCACCACAGGAATTTGGGGATTATAAAGCTGTGCTTCTTACTGTGGTCCTTGGAACAGGTAATAAAACAGTACAGAAAACCATCCCCTTGCTACAGCATGCCCTGGGTTGCTCTCAATTACTGCTGCTGGCAGGGTCCCCCAGGCCCCTGCTCTTAGATGAGCCTATCCAAAGTCTAAGGCTCCAATTCCTTTTTCATCTTCTCTCCACTCACAGTTTGAGTTCTTCCATTAAAAAGTGGGTAGGGATGCATGAAAAATTAAACTGTGTCATTACTTATTCCCCTTTTTGAACCATTTCCTTCCCTGAGGGTTATCTGCTTCTGAACTCTACCTGGTGACAGGGGTGCATTGTATGTTGCCTTCATTAATCTCCATCCCATACAAACCTCCCTGCTCAGGGAGCTTATCAAAATTAAAATACCAGACTTTTGTCTAAAAAACCCTCTCCTTAACCATCATCACACCAAGAACTGTGAGAATTAAAAGCAAGGGGGAGATCAGAGAGGGGTGGGAGACAGAGGGGCATGCATTTTATGCAGGAAAGGGGGAAGAGAATTTTCTTTTTGTTTTAATTGGAAACTGTAGGGATAAAAATCACAAAATTAATGAAGTAAGAGAGCTCAAGGTCAGTGCAGTACCTGAAGCTATTTTAAGCACTTTTGTCTAGATTAGTTTCACAGAACCATAGAATTGTTTGGGTTGGAAAAGCCCTCTAAGATCATTGGGTCCAACTGTAAATCCATGACCACCATGGCCATTAAGCCATGTGCCTGAGTGCCACGTCACAGAATTGTCAGGGTTGGAAGGGACCTCAAGGATCATCTAGTTCCACCCCCACTGCCATGGGCAGGGACACTTTCCACTAGATCAGGCTGCCCAGAGCTACATCCAGCCTGGCCTTAAACACCTCCAGGGATGAGACTGCCACCACCTCCCTGGGCAACCTGTTCCAGTGTCTCACCACCCTCATGGGGAAGAACTTCTTCCTAACATCCAGTCTGAATCTATCCATTTCTGGTTTTGTTCCATTCTCCCCACTCCTATCACTACCTGACACCCCAAAATGTCCCTCCCCATCTTTCTTGTAGCCCCCTTCAGATACTGGAAGACCACAATAAGGTCTCCTTGGAGCCTTCTCTCCTCCAGACTGAACAACCCCAACTCTCAGCCTGTCTTCACGGGAGAGGTGCTCCAGGCCTCTACATTTCTTGAGCAATTCCAGAGATGGTGACTCCACCACCTCCCTGGACAGCCTATTCCAGTGCCTGACCACTCTTGCAAAGAAATTTTCCCTGATATCTAACCTAAACCTCCCCTGGTGTAAGTTTAGGCCACTTCCTCTTGCTCTATCACCTTACTCTAAGAAGAAGAGACCAACCCCCACCTCACTCCCACTTCAAGAACTGCTAGAGAGCACTGAGGTCTCCCCTCAGCCTCTTCTTCTCCAGACTGCAGGGCAGTCTGCACACATCCTGTTTGCTTTGCCATTCCCCTCTCCATGAATTTCAGGCAGTCAAATCTGAGACACAACCTAAGAAATCCACAGAATGAATGGAATGAATAAATCAATCAACCATACAAAGGGTTGGGTTGGAAGACACCTTAAAGCTCTAGATGATCTCTAATGTAAAACCACTTTATGATTCTATGATTCTGTGATTCCCTCTTCATGGTCACGTTGGCAGAGGTATGGGACCAGGCACAAGCAGTCTTTTCCCAGCCTACTTTTCAATGCTCTAACTTTTCCAACCCTATGTGTTAGCACCAAACCTACTGGGAGGAGGCCTGCAAGGGGGAGCAAGGCTTCTTTTATAACTAATGGAGTCAGTTACAATTAAAGGAGCAATTAATAGCTGAAGAGAAAGCATTGTCTTGTAGCTCACTTTAAAAAGTTGCTCAAGCAACAGAAACAAATCTGCTGGAAAGTTGGTTTCATTACTTCTGCAGCTCTCTTTGGCCTTTTTGAACATCATAACCCATCAAGCCAACAACTGCCTCATAAGGTGGAGGTCAGTCTCTTATACCTAGTAATGGGTGGCAGAATGAGAGAAAATGGCCTGAAACTGTGCCAGGGGAGGTTCAGGTTGGATACTAGGAAATATTTCTTTCCTGTGAGAGTGGCCAGGCATTGGAACAGGCTGCCCAGGGAGGTGGTGGAGTCACCATCCTTGCAGGTGTTTAAATGACGCATGGATGTGGTGCTGGAGGACCCAGTTTAGTGCTAGTGCCTTAGCAGTAGGGGTGAGAATGTGAGCTCTAGGCGACTGGTTGGAATTAATTATCTCAAAGGTCTCTTCTAACCTCAACAGTTCTGCAGTTTCATGATTCTGTGAGGCATGCTGGGCTAGCTGTGTGCTACCCTACTCGGCTCCTAGGGACACTGAATCACAGAATGGTAGGGCTTGGAAAGGACCTCTGGAGATCATCCAGTCCGATTTCCCTGCCACGGCAGGGGCACCTACAGAACAGAGGAGCACATCCTGGTGGGTTTTGAATGCCTGCAGAGATGGAGACTCTACCACCTCTCTGGGCAGCCTGCTCCAGGGGTGCAGCACCCTTAAATTAAAGAAATTCTGCCTCATCTTTAGATGGAACTTCTAATGTTCCAGTCTGCACCCGTTACTCCTTGTCAGGAGTGCCAGCTCTACATACCTCTTGAGCAAATCCAGGGATGGTGACCACCACTTTCCTGGGCAGATCATTCTAATGTTTGAGAACCCTTTCAATGAAGAAATATTTCCTGATATCCATCCTGAACCTCCCCATGTGCAGCTCTGGTCCTGTCATTTGTCATCGAGGAGAAGAAGCTGGCCCCCTCCTTGCTCCAACCTTCCTGCAGGTAGTTGTAGAGAGCAACGAGGTCTCCCCTCAGCCTCCTCTGCTCCAAACTGAACAGCCTCAGCTCCCTCAGATGCTCCTCACAGGTCATGTTCTCCAGGCCCTTCACCAGCCTCATTAATGTGAGACGCTCCAGTCCCCTCATCATCTTTGCAGCCCTGGAGCAGAGGGAGTTGCTTTCAGTTCCTCACAGTACTGCAAGTGCAAAGCCAAAGGCATGTGCTTCCCCAGGAGGAAAGATCAGTCCTCCCAGCAGCGCCTTTGCAGGGGCAAGGCCACCGCCTAGCAAAAGCAAGCGCGTGCGTGACGATGAATAATTGATTCTGGTGACAGAGCCTCACAGGTGTGACATCACTGTTGCCTGCATTAGGATGCTGAGCACCCTTTGGGGGATATCAGGAGTGAGATGGTCCAGGAAGCTTGCTGATATTAATGCATTTTATTGGGGGAACTAAGGAGCTACAGCAGTCCATAAAATTCTGATCACATCCTTTTGTTAGGTCTCCCTCACAAGGGTCTTCCAATGGAGACATTACAAAGTTATATACAAATGGAAACTTTCCTCAGGGACCATTTTTCTCTGTGAGTAAAATCCAAAGTCATTGTACCTTAAATTAAAAGCTAAGACTTTTTTAATTAGTAGAGCTCACTGAAGCAGGAGTCTGAAAATAACAAGCAAATCAAAATAGAGAAACCCAAAAGGCAAAAGAGGTCACTGAGCTTCATTCAGGAACTGGAAAACAGCTTGAATCCTTGTGCTCAAAGAATGCCTCCAAAGTTCAGTCTTCTCAAATCACACTTTCCTTCCTAACCCCTACACCAGCAGCACGTCCTGCAGGAGTATCTCTCTCTACAGAGTGGTTTTGTTGGTGGCATCACCTGCAGTGCCTGGCTGCTGAATACTTTCTGAAGCTGAAAACCTCTTTTGATGCCAGCCCTTCTCTTGTCTTTAGTGGCTATTCTTTGTTCTCCTTTTTATAAGTGAGTTTCTTTTGTTCCTCTTTTCTTCCCCTCTGGTTTTGTTCCTCTCCTTTCGCCCCTAAATTGCACAGCTTTATAGCAGCTTTTATCCTCCCTTTCTTTTTTTCCCTCACAGATTTTGAGTGCAAATGAAGAATGCACCTCTTAAGGGAGCACATTGCAGGAAAAGTCTTAATTTTGCAATTGGATTAACTCTTTGATAGTCAGCTTCCTATGTTCATAGAATAGTTTGGGTTGGAAGCGACCCTAAAGATCGTCCAGTTCCAACCCCCCCGCCATGGGCAGGGACACCTCACACCAGACCAGGCTGCTCAAGGCCTCACCCCATCCAGATATCCCTCTGCATAGCACTTGGGGTAATAGGAATCATGAGTCCTGTTCCACTTAACTTAGGACCATCTGCTTGGGCAGAAACACTTCAAAGTTTCTTTCTTGCAGTCATTTCAGACAGCTTTTTCCCAATATGGAAGTAGTGCATGGAAGTCTTTATGTGTGGGTCATAAGGTTCTTTTGGTATCGTATAGGACTTCAGAAGCTTTATTGTCAGAGGCTACTCAACCTTCCTGCCATGGGCAAGGACATCTTACTCTTGACCAGCTTGCTCAAAGCCACATCCAGCCTGGCCTTGAATATCTCCAGGAGGGTTGTTAGCCATGGGCTGCCCGGGGAGGAGGTGGAGTCAGCATTCCTGAAGGTGTTCAAAAGGGATTGGACGTGGCACTTGGTGCCATGGTTTAGTAGTCATGAGGTGTTGGGTGACAGGTTGGACTTGATGATCTCTGAGGTCTCTTCCAACCTTATTGATTCTATGATTGACAACCTCCCTGGGAAGCCTGTTCCAGTGTCTCACGACCCTCACTGGAAGGAATGTCTTCCTAATATGCAGTCTAAATCTACCCTCCTCAAGCTTCGATCCATGCCTCCTCAGCCCATCACTACAAGACCTTTTAAAACACCCCTCTGCATCCTGGAAGGCTCATCAGATACTGGAAGGCTGCTCTAATGTGTGGCCATGGCACTTTGGGACATGGTTTAATGGCCATGCTGCTCTTGGGTTGATGGTTGGACTCAATGATCTTAGAAGTCTTTTCCAACCCAAACAATTCTATGATCCTGTGATTCTGTCTGTCTTTCCTAGCCCTGAGAGCATGGATGTTTAACTGATAGGCTTTTTTTTGGTGTTTCCTGCAACACCTCTCACAAAGACTGTGAGAGAGGAACAGCAGAGAGATGCACAACCCGTGTACACATTATTAAGCATGAAAGGTAAAGTTAGATTAGCAATAAACCAAATAAAATGCATTGTGATGGAATCATTAATTTTAATAATAATAATAACCAGTGCAATAAATTTGATTCCTTTTTCTTTTTTTTTTTTCCCCTTTTCACAAAGCTCTTATTATTCACTGTAAGAATGATCAGAGAACTAGAAAACATGACCTGCAATGAAAGATTGAACTAATTGGTTGCGTGCGATCTGTGGAAGAGAAAATGAAGCAGAGATGTGGTAATAGTTTTGAAGCACAGAAAGGGCTGCTGCAAAGAGGGAAGCCTTCCATTTTCTGTGTCCATGATGGGCAAGAAAAACACAAGAGGGCCTTGCCTGCTGGTAAAGATTCTGGCAAGACATCAGGAAGCATATTACAATACAATACAATACAATACAATACAATGCAATACACCATTTTGAAAGAGACCCTTCAAGATCATCGCGTCCAACCCATCAACCAATCCAACCCACCTAAACAACTAGATCATGGCACCAAGCACCCCAGCAAGTCTCCTCCTGAACACCTCCAATGATGGTGACTCCACCATCTCCACAGGCAGCCGACTCCAATGGGCAATCACTCTCTCTGTATAGAACTTCTTCCTAACCTCCAGCCTAAACCTCCCTGGCGCAGCCTGAGACTGTGTCCTCTTGTTCTGGTGCTGGGTGCCTGGGAGAAGAGACCAACCTCTGCCTGGCTACAACCTCCCTTCTGGTAGTTGTAGAGAGCAATAAGGTCACCCCTCAGTCTCCTCTTCTCCAGGCTAAGCAATCCCAGCTCCCTCAGCCTTTCCTCGTAGGGCTTGTGTTCCAAACCCCTCACCAGCTTTGTTGCCCTTCTCTGGACACGTTCCAGCAAGACAACATCCTTCCTAAACTGAGGAGCCCAGAACTGGACACAGGACTCAAGGTGTAGCCTAACCAGTGCAGTGTACAGGGGCACAATGACCTCCCTGCTCCTGCTGGCCACACTGTTCCTGATCCAGGCCAGGATGCCATTGGCCTTCTTGGCTGCCTGGGCACACTGCAGGCTCATGTTCAGCCTACCATCAACCAGTACCCCCAGGTCCCTCTCTGCCTGGCTGCTCTCCAGCCACTCTGACCCCAGCCTGTAGCACTGCCTGGGGTTGCTGTGGCCAATGTGCAGAACCCGGCACTTGGATGTGTTCAATCTCATGCCATTGGATTCTGTCCATCTGTATTGGCTCAGTTAAGGCATTAAAGCTGTTACATGGAGTTCATAACTTTCTTACCAAGTGTGTCTTGGATGTAAAACTAAAGCTTAACTTGCTTGTCAAAGGTTTATGGATTGTTTTCAAAAGAGATCATCTTTACAGTCTCTACAGCATTGCCAAAATTCTAGTATTTCAAGATCTACCTTAGCTAGGAGTTTAATGACCAAATGATTAACTGAAAGAAAAGTTTAGTTCAAAAATTAGAGTCAATGCAATTGGAAAAAAGAATTTTCAGACTCTACCCAGTAAGGGCAGTTTATCAAAATGCCCTTTTTCCCCTTCCTTCTTTCATTGCAGTCAACTAGTTGGAAGAACTCATTGTGAGGAAGAAAGTCTTTAGAGCTTGACATGCCATACAGACTTGATTTCAGTCATAGGGCTTTGAATGGGTAAAGACAGAAATAAAGGGGCCATGGAGGTGGTTGTATCCCTTTCCATGGAGGTGGTTGTATCCCTTTCCATGGAGGTGGTTGTATCCCTTTCCATGGAGGTGTTTAAAAGAGGCAGAGATCTGGTGCTAAGGGACATGGTTTAGCACCAGACTTGGTAGAGTTAGAGAATGGTTGGGCTCAATGACCTTCAAGGTCTTTTCCAACTGAAGCAATTCTATGATGCTATGAAAGCTGGGGCACAGACCCCTAAGGGGAGAACCATTTGTAGAAGATGTCAGGTTGTCAGGCCATGTACATTGTCCCTCCTCAGCTTTCTTGTAAGGACCTCTCCAGATACTGGAAGGCAAATATAAGTTCTCCCTGGAGCCTTCTCTGCTCCAGAGTGAATAGCCCCAACTCTTGAAGCCTGTCCCCATAGGGGAGGTGCTCCAGACCTCTGATCATCTTTGAGGCTCCCCTGGATCCTCTGTAACAGTTCCATGTCCTTCATATGGTGAGGGGACCAGAGATGGACATAGTACTGCAGGTGCAGTATCACCAGAGCAGGTTAGAGTGGGATACACCTGGTTTGTGACAGACGGGTAACTGGGACTAGGTACCACTGAGGGGCCAACTGACTTACAGGCTCCATAGCTGTACAGACTTGTTGCTTAAAACAAGAGTACTTGAGAAAGGAGGAAGAGGTGCTTCTGAGTTTCACACAGCTCTTACCTCAGAAAGCCATGCATGGGCTTGATAAACTGGGACATATGGCAGCACGGTGAGCCCTTGCAATGATTCATCTCTCTTTTAACACAATGGGTGATGAAATGGCATGGTGGAATAACAGTCCAAGAGCTCTTTTGGAGCAAACACATTTGGCAGTGACGCTTTGCAGAGTCAACAGCACGTAAGAGCCCGACAGGCAGAAATTGGTGCCTGAGATGTTCATATTATCCTCTCAGCTCTGTTTTGCAGTACTTCACAGTCGTTCTAGCAGAGACACCTACAGCTTCAACTGCTTAATTGTCCAGGCAAGAAAACTTCCTAGGAAGAAATTTCCACCCTCAGGTTTAAAGCATAGCACAAACCCGTGTCTACTCCACATGGATGTGAGAGTGAAGTTCCCTCAGACAAAGGAGCTTTAAGAAGCTATTAAAAGAATCCCAGCTTTCAGGCAGAAAACAAGCTGGAGCTGCTTATCTGGGAGAAAAGGAGGGTGAGGGGTGGGTCTTATTAATGCTTATATCTAAGGGGTCTGTGTCAGGAAGATGGGGCCAGACTCTTCTCAGTGGCAACCAGTGACAGGACAAGAGGAAATGAACATGAACATAGGAAGTTCCATCTAAAAAGAAAGGGAACTTGTTTGCTTTGAGGGTGACAGAGCACTGGAACAGGCTGCCCAGAGAGGTGATGGAGTCTCCTTCTCTGGAGACTTTCTGTGGTGGAGTAGGAAGGTTCCCCCACACAAAAGAATTCCACAGCTAACTCAGCCAGAGAAGCAGATGAAAGCTGTATTTTACAAGCAGATATGGAATGCAGTGAATACGTACAAAAATATACAATATTTACAATATATATACAGAAATATACAGCAAAGTATGTAATACAGGAAACCTTTCCCCAACCCCCCCTTCGGCCAGGGGGTTCGGCCTGTCCCTCCCTTCTCCCTCCCTACCTCCCCTTTTATCCCAAAAGGGTTAGAGAGAGAGAGAAAGGAAGGTAATTAAAAGGGGAAAAATTTGTTAAAGCTCAAAGCGAATGCAAAAAGTTAGTTTTCTTATCTGGTTAGAGAGGAATCGTAGAGAGAAACGAGCCAGCTCACAGCACAGGGGGAAGAAGAAGAAGACTGCAGACTGACTCCCCCGACTGAAAGACTAAACAAAAAAACTACAACTGGGTCCCACCAATGAAATTGAATTAGCATATCATTGTTTTCATTCTAATATCAAAAACATTCGCCCAGAGTGTTAAGAAAGTGTCCCTTTCTTAAAGGCACAGCCTAAACCGGTCACACTTTCAAAGGCCATCTGGATACATTCCGAGTGGCCTGCCCTGGGTGATCCTGCTTTGGTAAAAGGGGAAGACTGGATGATCTCCAGAGGTCTTTTCCAACCTCTACCATTCTGTGATTCTGTGATGTGCAAAGTTTATATGCACACACCTCAAAGGCATTACTTGTTTGTTTATTGTTTGGTTTTGGTTGGTTTTGGGTTGGTGGGTTTTTGTGGTGTGTGTTTTTGTGTTTGTTTGAATAGAACCATAGAATGGTTTGGGTTGCAGAGACCTTAAAGATCAGCTAGCTCCAACCACCCTGCCATGGGTAGGGACACCCTCCACATCAAGGCATCCTCCCTCTCCTGCAAGGTAAATGAAAGACTCCTACTGATTTCAGTGGGATCTTGCTGGCA
The DNA here is from genome assembly GCA_033816785.1 of Picus viridis. Lineage (NCBI taxonomy): Eukaryota > Metazoa > Chordata > Aves > Piciformes > Picidae > Picus > Picus viridis. The sequence goes on along the minus strand of CM066569.1, from coordinate 3,734,298 downwards.
CCCTCCCTTGCTTTATCTTCAGTCATGGCAACATCAGCTATAATATCTTTTAAATGTGTGTGTGCAAAAGCTCACTTTCATTTTCTACTACCTCTCTGATTGATCTACATAGAGATTTGCTGTCATCTGTGGGTAACTGATGGGCCCTGCAAAGAAATTATATTCCTTGGCTCTTAACTGTCAAGAAGCTTTATTTCCCCCTCTCATTATTTGAAGGGTTTCCAAGTCAGGCAACAAAGTAATTAAGGGCACTGGGTTTAAAATTGACTGAAACAGGACTATCCATCCAAATTTGACTTACATTACCTAATTTTGAGTGGTTTGGGGTTGTTTTTTTCCCTGCAGAACTTTCACAAGGCCAGGCAGGTGTATTATCTCTGCATACCATTCATTATCAAGCATGACTGGAACAGGTGGCACCATCCTGATGTGTGTTTAACGGAGCAGACGTTCGGATGCATATTTCAAAACTGGGCAAATTATTTCCTTTGTAATGCTGTCAACTCAGCAGCAGTGACAACTCCAGGAATATGCTACCTCACCCCAAACTCTCTCACTTTCATGTCTAGCACCTGCCAACTGGGATTTCTGTTTTCAGATGTATTTATTGTTTTGCTTCCTCTCCACGCTTGGGGAAAAAAAAAAAAAATGACATAGGATCATAGAATTGTTTGGGTGGGAAATGACCTCCAAGATCATCAAGTCCAACCATCAGCCTAACACCACCATGGCCATCAAACCCTGTCCCAAAGTGCCATGGCCACACATTTCTTGAACACCTCCAGGGATGGTGACTCCACCACCTCCCTGGGCAGCCTGTTCCATTGCCTGAGCACGCTTTCAAGAAAGGAATTTTCCCCAATATCCAGCCCAAACTTCCCCTGGCACAATTTCAGGCTATTTTTCCTCATTCTATCACCTGATAGTAGCTTCTTGAAAGCTTGGCTAAGTTAGCTTACTCTTTCTTCCCTCTAATTAAAGCAGCATATGGTGGAGCCTGGCATTAACTTCTGTCTGTACATTTTTCTGCTGTGGAGAGCTGATTGCATCTCCAGGCCCTTTAAGTGATACCAAGAAACAGGGATCATAGCCAGATAATTGAGGGGAGGCTGAATGGGGGGAGGAACAGGGGAGCATTGCTGGTTAGCCCCATTTTACACCAGAAGTGCCATCTCTACACATTTCTTGAACACCTCCAGGGGCTGTGATTCCATCACCTCCCTGGGTAGCCTGTTCCAGGGCCTGACCACTCTTGCAGCGAAGAAATTTTTCCCAACATCTAAGCTAAACACAATATCTAAGCTGGAACAATTTCAGGCCATTTCCTCTCATTCTGCTACCTGGTACTAGAGAGAAGAAATCGACCTCCACGTCACTCCAACCTCCTTTCAGGGAGGTGTAAGCGAGCAAAGTGTAATCTTGGTACATAAGTTACTTGTTTTTGAACCAACAGCACAGGACTCTGCCTGGACTGAATGGCCCTTGCATGATTGTCACTTTAGCCTTCTGGACCTTTCAACCCACCAGTGTTTGAAGCCAGTGGTGGTTGGGTTTATCTCCTCTGCTCAGCCCCTAACCTGGAAGTCAGCCTCATGGAAACATGTTTCTGCATGCAGGGGGAGACTACCTGGCTTCAGAGGCAGTGCAGATGACTCCAGCTGTGATGGGAGCATTGCTGTGTCATTTCTCCTAACTGGGGTCCCACTCACCTTGTGTGTACTCTTCAGACTGGGGTTGTTTAGTGATGGGAAGGGAAGGCTAAGGATAGACCTCATTGCTCTCTACAGCTACCTGGACAGAGGTTGCAGTGAGGCTGACGTTGGAGTCTTTTCCATGCAACTAATGGTATCATGAGAGGAAATGGCCTGAAATTGTGCCAGAGGAGGTTTAAGTTGGAGATTAGAAAAAGCTTCTTTGCCGCAAGAGTGGTCAGGAACTGGAGCAGGCCGCTCAGGAAGGTGCTGGAGTCATCATCCTCGGAGGCCTTCAAGGAGCACATGGATGTGGCTGTTTAGGGTTGGACTTGATGATCATGAAGGTCTTTTCCAGCCTTAGTGATTCCCTGATTCTCCTAGCTGTGTGCCTTCCTTCTAAGGCAAACATGGGAAAGAAGTTTACAGAAGAAGTGGAGGCTGGTTAACACTGCTGACATTAGATGTGTTTGATATTTAACCCAAGTGTTGGTGGCCCAATTCTGCACAGTCAGAGGAAGGAGGTACACACCTCCAATGTGGAACATCAAAGTTAAATGGCCACAACTCTCTTTGGTAGACCTGCATAAATGGTCCTTCAAGATTTCCATACTTACAGCTTTTGAGCTTTCAGTCAGTGCTGGTGATACCCATGATGGTAATGCTTCAGACCTGCAGAGAATTTCCAGTTACTTAAGCAGCAGCAGACTGAGCACTCAGAGTCTCACTGGTTTCAACCGAAGTATCCGAGCCTGTGTAACACAAAGCCTGAGTTTCCCTCTTTAATTAAGCACAACTGATGCTAGCCCATTTTAATTCTGAGTCCTTCATGGGTCTGAGAAGTCATAAGGGAGAAGATTCTTCAAAGGAGCTCATGCTAAGGAGGAGGATGCTCAAAGGCCTGTACAACTGGCAAGTATCACACTGAAGCCTTTAGAGTAAGGGTAGTAAGACAATGGAACAAGTTGCTCAGGGGGTTGTGGATACCTCCTCTGTGGAGGTCTTCAGAGCCAGGTTGGATGAAGCCTTGATCAACCTGGTTTTGTGGAAGATGTCCCTGCCCATGGCAGGGGGTTGGAACTAGGTGATCTTTAAGACCCCTTCCAACCCAAACCACTCCATGAATCTATTAAGTTAATGACCACCTGTCTGCCTTAATGTTGCAGCCAACTGCAAGACTCTGACTGCCTTGACACCACAGATAAGCTGGTTTATTCTATTATTGCTATTCTGGAGGCAGTTGTTTTTTCACTGAAAACAAGAAATAGATGAAATTATAAATAGTCTGTAAGTCAGTTTTTCAGAACTGCAAGAGTCAGAAGCGTTTAAATGAGCCAAGGTATTTGTAGTAACTGACTTAATTCTTGAAACCAGGGGTGTTTTTGAAAAGGAGATGTAATTGCATGTAGTTAGGATATATTTAACCAATATCAGATATTTCAGGGATAGATTTCTGTCTCAATTTTAGTTTTAATACTTCTTGCTTCCTTTGAACTTTATTGTCGGAGAGGTAGGAAGTTAATTAAGCAATTTCCTTCGGAATCAGGTCACAGAGTGAGTTAAAAACAATACAGTTTATAAAATAATATTCATTAACTCCTCACAGCTCTGAAATCTTTTGACTGTATTTAATCCTTACTTTCATTTGTGACTTTCGTTTTGGTCAGGCATGCAAAGAGATTGCCCAGGGAGGTGGTGAAGTCACCAACCCTGGAGGTGTTCAAGGATAGAATAGAATTAACCAGGTTGGAAAAGACCTTCGAGATCATCGAGTCCAACCTGTCACCCAACACCATCTAATCAACTAAACCATGGCACCAAGCACCCCATCCAGTCTCTTCCTAAACACCTCCAGTGATGGTGACTCCACCACCTCCCTGGGTAGCACATTCCAATGGGCAATCACTCTCTCTATGAAGAATTTCTTCCTAACATCCAGCCTAAACCTCCCCTGGCACAGCTTGAGACTGTGTCCTCTTGTTCTGGTGCTGCTTGCCTGGGAGAGGAGACCAACCCCCACCTGACTACAACCTCCCTTCAGGTAGTTGTAGAGAGCAATAAGGTCTCCTCTGAGCCTCCTCTTCTCCAGGCTAAGCAACCCCAGCTCCCTCAGCCTCTCCTCACAGGGCTGTGGTCCAGACCCCTCCCCAGCTTTGTTGCCCTTCTCTGGACACCTTCCAGCAACTCAACATCTTTCCTAAACTGAGGGGCCCAGAACTGGACACAGGACACAAGGTATAGCCTAAGCAGTGCTGAGTACGGGGGCAGAACGACCTCCCTGCTCCTGCTGGCCACACTGTTCCTGATCCAGGCCAGGATGCCATTGGCCTGTGTGAACTTGGCAGTCTGGGAAATGGTTTAATGGCCACGGTGCTGTTGGGTTGATAGCTGGACTTGATGATCTTAGAGGTCCTTTCCAAGAGAAACAGTTGTATGATTCTGTGATTATCCTGCTTCTACCTTACCAGCATAGTCACTAGACTATGACACCACAAGCTGGCAGTTGTCAGAAGAAATGTCAGATGTCCAAACATCACATAAACTGATTTTTGCTCATCTGAAACTGGCTCAGAGGGATGGGAACAGAAAGCATTTGGAGAAGTATATGTGAATAAAATAGACTGAGTCTCCAAAAGAATCAGTGTGTGTGGGGGGGAACCTTCCTACCCCACCACATACAGTGACTTTTGGGCAAGTTGAGTGACACATGGACTGAGAATTCCAAACACTCCAAATGACCAAGATTTCATTAAACTGTGATGGGGACAGCCCTTTATTTTGGTTTTGTGAGCTGGAAATGAGTAAAGACAAACAAGTTTTGTGCAGCTCAGACACTGAACAACTGTTCCATGCGAGTGAGCTACTATTTCCAGATAGCTATCTGCCTGAAGGAGACTAATCTGGGCAGGCTGACAGCATTTAGCACCCATTTCCTCTACAGCTGTCACTCAGCAGAACTTCTGATCTTGAACTTAATGTCTAGACAGAAGTGCTTTGGGCTGGCTCAAGACATTCAGCTCTTATGCTTTGGAATAGTTTCCAAAATGGTCATAAGCAGACAAAGAATCAAACAAATGCAGCAGAACACTGACCTGGAAAGAGAAACGCTTGATCAGATCATTTTTAACATGCTGCATGTCCAACAAAACATCAGATGCTTGCTTGAGTTTCTTCTGGACTCGGGAGAGGTGCAGAAATGAGGATATCATGACAAGCAAGTAGCTAAGAGGGTCCAGAGGCATGTGGAAAAAACCATCAGCAACGCTGAGGAATGGTTTTTGCAACCTTCAACAGTAATATGGACACTGACCTATTAAAAAATCCCCATCAACTTTAATCATCTAACTGGTGACTTCAGTCATAGATTCCTAGAGGGGTATTGGTTGGAAGGGATCCTAAAGATCATCTAGCTCCAAATTCCCTGCCATGGGTCAGGAACACCTCCCACTAGAGCAGGTTGCTCAAGGCCCCATCCAAGCTGGCCTTGAACACCTCCAGGGAGGGGGCATCCACAACCTCCCTGGACAAAGCCTTCTGGTGTCTCACCAGTCATGTTGCTCTTCATAGATAAGAAGAAGAAAAACCCAAAAAGTGAGAGTTTGAGAGTTAGATGAGCTACTTCTCTGCAGCTTCTTGATAATATTTGGAAGCTCAGAACAAATTAAAAAGAAAAAGCTGTAGTCAATTCCTTGATCTTTACACACACTTGGTGATGCTCTGGGCATAATCAATATTTGTATGACATCCTCACCTTAAGCTTCACCTTTACAGCCTGAAATTGTGCCAGGGGAGGCTTAGGTTGGAGTTCAGGAAAAATTTCTTTCCTGCAAGAGTGGTCAGGCATTGGAACAGGCTGCCCAGGGAGGTGGTGGAGTCACAGTCCCTGCAGGGGTGGAAGAAACGTGTGGCCATGGCACTTTGGGGCATGGGTTAATGGGCATGGTGGTGTTAGGTTGATGGTTGGACTCGATGATCTTAGAGGTCTCTTCCAAGTGAAACAATTCTATGATTCTGCAATTTATGCAGACCACACAGCACCTCCTTAGAAAACTGGACTAGCTTTTCAACACTTGTCTTTCATGAGCTTCACTGGAGGAAAAGTCTCCATTTTGCCTGGCAAAGACTGGGCTGAGTGCTACCAATTAGTGGAAATTTATTCAGCAACCAAACTATGTCAGCAAACACCCAGGCAATAACTCTTTCATCCTGACTCTCTCACTTTGTTCTCTAGGAAGGTCACCAGCATTAGTAGCAGTTGCTGTAATTGGTGTGCTTTATTTTCTTTATGGCTAATTCATTAGCTAAGATGTCCACCTTTATTTACAACACTTCAGAACCACTGGGGATTAGTTGGTTCCTGGGATACGCAGGTCTGACCCTGTGCGCTGCAAAGGAGGCTCACACAGATTATTTGTTGCACTGTTGGCTGCCTAAATGCTGCTGGCAGCTTCCTTACTGAAAGTTGCTTGATCACAATGAGCCTGCCAGGTGATACACTGATTTAAATGGGCAGATTGGATGACTCCACAACATCCGTAAGAGTCTCTTCAACAAAAAATTGATACACAGCACATCACCTCAGACCCCCAAGAAAAAGACCCAGACCACCAAAAGGCAAAATCAACCATGAATGGCCATATTGGGGTTATGTTGATGGTTGGACTCGACAATCTTGGAGGTCTTTTCAAACCCAAACAATTCTATGATTCTATGAAGGAGCCAGCCAAAGAAAAGCAGAAGATGAGAGTCTTTGGCCAACTTCAGGCAGAAAATGCCAAGGTAAGGATGGATCATACTGACTACTGGCTTCTAGTGATTAGACAAGGGAGAATGGGCTTTAAGCTGGAAAAGGAGAGATTTAGACTGGATATTAGGAAGAAATGCTTGATAGGGAGGGTGGTGAAAACCTGGAACAGGCTGTCCAGGGAGGTTGTGGATGCCCCCTCCCTGGAGGCGTTCAAGGCCAGGTTGGATGAGCCCTTGAGCAACCTACTGTAGTGGAAGGTGTCCCTGCCAATGGCAGGGATGTTGGAACTAGATGATCTTTAAGCTTCCTTCCAACCCAAACCATTCTGACTAACAGTATGCCATAAATTTCACTGCCCACTTGGCACAACCAAGACACTTTATTCTTGCCCTCTCTTATTTTCAATCAGAGGTGATGTATGAACACTCAGGTGGTTCTGTAAACTGAGTAGCCTTTAAAAGATTACACTTCAGTCAAACTGATGATCTTAGAGGTGCTTGCTAACTAAGGCCATTCTGGGAAATTTGGCTTGTGTGCAGTGGGGAGGAGAGTCTGCATCTGTCTGGTGCAGAGGCAAAAATATTGGTTCTTCATGGCAATATAATTGTCTGTCAAGCTTTTATCCTGGGGTTTCTGGGACAGAATCCCAAGGCAGCCATGGGCTGCAGATCAGCAGCAGCTCTGAGTCATCCAGGACAACTGAGCTGAGTTGACTCCCAGTGTGTCCCAGACCATGAGTGTCACACTCAGTATAAAGGTGGAAGTTTCACAAGGGGAGTCTCCTGTAAGAGTCCTCTGCTTGGGCTTCCTGCTTGTGTTCCTCCTCACTGGCTTCTCTTTCCTTTCCTGCTCTTGAGCCCTGCCTTCCTGGACTTCATGACTGCTGCTGGGCTGCACAGAACTTTATCTCTCTGGTGTTGACATTGATATTAATTTGGCTGTTTCATTAAGCTGTATAAGCTTCAGACCATGGGTCTTACCTCCCTTCCTTGATTCTCCTCTGCTGGAAAGGGGTAACTGGGTGGTAGAGTTTATCATAGAATTGATTTGGTTGGAGAAGACCTCTAAGATCATGGAGTCCAACCATCAATCTAAGACACCCATAGCTGTTAAACCAAGCCCTGAGAGCCATGTCCACATGTTTCTGGGTAAAATATGGAAAGTCTCAAAGATCCTTCTTAGCTTCACTTGGAAACACTGTCTTCATAGGGGTGTTTGTTCGGTGTGAGATACAAGAAGGTTGTTCTGGGGAAATTTGACAGTGCAATGCTGTAGGGTGTCTGGACATTCCTTTCCACTGCCTTCCCTTTCCCCAGAGCCTGTACTACCCAGCTAGAGGCGTTCAAGAAATGTGTGAACACAGCACTTTGGGACATGTTTTAATGCCCATGGTGGTCTTGAATTGATAGTTGGACTTGAAGGTCTCTTTCAACTGAGAGGAATGTGTGATTCCATGATTGATTGCTTGTGTGAGTCTGCAGAGCAGCTTTTGACATGGCCTCTCGTCCCTGGCTTTGCGGCTGCTCTTCCAACCGGGATCCATAAATACTAAGAGCATTCAGCTCACACAGATGAAACCTCAATTTGAAGATCAGAGTCTGTCAGGCTGAATAAAACCAGAGGCTGTCTCAGAGCATGAGCACAGCTGTACCTTTACCCAATTTACAGTGCATTTGGAGCTGTACTGCAATAACAGCCTTTCCTCTGCAGTCAGGGGTAATGGTCATTAGAGTACTCTGCATCAGCTTGCCTTGATGCTTTCATGAGCCTGAATAGCAGCAATTTGTTACCCACGAGGCCATGCAACTTCAATCTCCAGTGGCACAATGACTTTTCTTTCATTACTCTAGAGACAGAGAATCATAGAATCACAGAATGGTAGGGGTTGGGAAGAACCTCTGGAGGTCAACTCTAATCCCACTGCCAAAGCAGAATCACCTAGGGCAGATCACACAGGAGTGCATCCAGATGGGTCTTGATCTCCAGAGAAGGAGGCTCCAGAACTTCTCTGGCCAGCCTGTTCCAGGGCTCCAGCACCCACACAGTAAAGAAGTTTCTCCTTGTCTTGAGTGGGAACTTCCAGTTTCTATACTTATAGATAAGATCCCCTCTCAGCCTTCTTTTTCCCCAGAGTAAACAGCCCCAGGTCTCTCAGCCTCTCCTTATCACACACATGTTCCTGTCCTTTATTCATCCTCACGGCCTCTGTTGGACTTTCTCCACTATTTCCCTTTCCCTCTTAAGCTGGAGATCCCAGAACCAAACACAATACTCCAGATGTGGTCTCACTAGGACAGAGTAGAGGGAGAAGAGAACCTCCTTGGACCTGCTGATCGCACTCTTTTAAATGCAGGATGCCGTTGGCCTTCTTGGCCACAAGGGCACATTGTTGGTGTGTTTGTTCACCTTCCCTGAAGCCAGTGAGGCTGCCGTGGTGAGAATTAAAACACACAAATGTTCCATGCTGTATGATCCACCTACCACACAGGCCATACAGTTTTCTGAAACCTGCCAGTTTTCACAAGGGCTGATCTGCAGCTCCGCTGCAAGCCGGTTAACCAAAGGGTCTGCTCTGCCTTTCCTAGCGGAAGGAAAAATCAAAAAGGACACTCTGGGAAGCAAATCTCTCGCACATGCTGAGTGAGGTAAGGGTCACTGATACAGAAGAGCAACCTCTTCACAGAGAGAGTTGTTGGCCATTGGAATGTGCTGCCCAGGCAGGTGGTGGAGTCACCATCCCCGGAGGTATTCAAAACAGGATTGGATGTGGTACTTGGAGCCATAGTCATGAGGTGTTGGGTGACAGGTTGGACTGAGGTCTTTCCCAACCTTATTGGTTGTATGATCTCTTACCCAAGTGATTCTTTACAATGCAGGTGATGAGACACTGGAACAGGTTGCCCAGGGAACTTGTGGATGCCCTCTCCTTGGAGGTATTTAAGGCCAGCTTGGGCAGGGCCTTGAGCAACCTGGTCTAGTGGAAAGTGTACTTGCCTATAGCAGAGATGTTGGGAACTAGATGATCTCGAAGGTCCCTTCCAACCCAAACCATTCTATGGTTCTAAGAGAGAATCTGGAAGCTTTTACTTTGTGTTGTGCCCTTTTTATCTGGTTATCTGAATGATCAAAAGAGAGGCTCAAAGATGCCATTGCCCACTCGAGTGGGCTTGATGCTTTAGATTCTGGCATCTGTTTTGCACCTTCTTTATTGGGGGGAATAATCTAACTGGCAGAGCATGCAAAAAAAATAGTGAGAATATGCTACGATGTTCACCAATAGCATTCCCAAAGATTCCCAGATCCTTTCAAGAGCCCAGTGAATGCCCCAGTGATTTATAAAATGGGAAATTGCTGTTATTAAGGGATTGCAGCTCTTTGGAGTTTTATTCTTTAAGACTGAGAGGTGACTGAATAATGAATCGGCCATAAAGTTTGTGGCCTGTGCTAAAATCAGACAAGGATGAGTTGCCTGTTGTAATGTACTCATTAGGGCCAGAGTAAAGTACATCCAGGTATGCTTGAGCAGAACAATTATTTTCTACTGCAATTGAAATGAATTATCAAGTGCCAGGTGAGAAAGCTCTGTTCTGAGTCACTGTTCCTCAGGAAGGCAGTCTTCACAGCATCATGAAAGTTTGCAAGATCAAACAGTTGGGTAGGAAGGTATTCTTCATGCCAGCAATCAACACTTGAGGCTCTGCCACACACCTGAGTGAAGTTTGCTTTCATCTTTGCTACTATCACTGAGAATCATAGAACTGTTGAGGCTGGAAGAGACCTTTGAGATTAATAGAGTCATAGTATGGTTTGGGTTGGAAGGGACCTTAAAGATCATCTAGGTCCAGCCCCTCCCCAGCCCCCCACCATGGGTAGGGACATCTTCTAGTAGACCAGGTTGATGAAGGCCTCAATCCAGCCTTGAACACTTCCAGGGAAGGGTCAACCCGTTCCAGTGTCTCACCACACTCCCTGCAAAGGAATTCTTCCTAATATCCTATCTAAATCCACTTAAAGAGTAAGGAGTCCCTCCTCAGCTTTCCTGTAGCCCCCTTCAGGTGCTGGAAGGCTGCTAGGAAGTCTCCCTGGAGCCTTCTCTTCTCCAGGCTGAAGAAGCCCAGCTTCTGCAGCCTGTCCCCATATGGAAGGTGCTCCGGCCCTCTGATCATCTTTGTGGCCTCCTCTGCACCTGTGGCAGCAGTAGAATGTCCTTCTTACACTGGGAGCACCAGATCTGGATTCAGGAGTCTGGGATTACTGAGTCTATCCATTCACCTAAAGCTCTCAATGAGAGTCATACAGCCCTGGAGATATTCAAGGTGAGGCTTCACAAGGCTCTGAGCAACCAGAACACCTGTTCCACCACTACCACCACCCCTCCATCTTCCCAAAGCAGTCCCTGCTCCCTCTACACCATCCTCCACCCTGCCTAAACAGCTCCTGCTCCTCCACCACCACCATTTTTGCACCCATCCCAGAGCCTGGGGCAAGACCCTCAACCAGCCAAGACACCACCCAGAGGAGCTCAGCCCCAGCCAGCACCCGTGGATGATAGTGGAGTAGCAATCAATATGTTCCTAACAACCGGGGGCCACCAGGCCCCCCGGCCTTTGTTGTCACCACCACCATCACCCAGTGTGCACCAGGGGCACTCACCGGCAATGAGAGGAGGATCCTCAGCCCAAATGGGCTCATCTTAGGGCTGCTGCCTTTCCTGGGGGGATTATAAAGGGGAGTGGGTGGGGAGGGCCAAATGGCAACACCTGGGGTGGGAGGAGACTCCAACAGAGTCCAGGTGCTCTGGGATTTGAGGGGAAGAAGGGGGAAATGGGGCAGGTGGGGTGGAAAAGGTGCAGATATGGTGGGAAAGGGGCCGATGTGGTGGGAAAGGAGAGGTGGTGGTGAAAGAAGGGGATTTTAAAATCACTTCATTTTCCATCACTCTCCCATGATGCACAGCTGCAGTTCCTGGTTTGCTTTGCCCCCATGCACAAAGAACAAGCCCATCAACACTTCATCCAACAAAGCACCCTGGTGGCTAGGACAATGAAACCTTTCCATAAGTACCATTTTGCTTGGTGGGAAAACCTCTGCTTTTCAGATCCAAATAACAACTTTTAACAACAATAACAACAAAAAAGTTCTCCAAGAGTGAATTTTCTCCCTGGATCCCAGCAGAAACCATCAGGATGATGAAGGGACTGGAGCCTGTGCCCTGTGAGGAGAGGCTGAGAGCCCTGGGGCTTTTCAATCTGGAGAAGAGAAGGCTGAGAGGGGATTTAATAACTGTTTATAAATATCTGAGGGCTGGGGGTCAGGAGGGAGGGGACAGGCTCTGCTCAGTTGCATCCTGCGATAAGGCAAGGGGCAATGGATATAAACTACAGCACAGGAGGTGCCACCTCGAAGTGAGGAGGAATTTCTTCACTGTGAGGGTCACAGGACACTGGAACAGGCTACCCAGAGAGGTTGTGGAGTCTTCTTCTCTGGAGACTTTCAAGACACATCTGGATGTGTTCCTGTGTGACCTGTGCTGGATTCTATGGTCCTGCTCTGACAGGAAGGTTGGACTCGAAGATCTCCAGAGGTCCCTTCCAACCCCTAACATCCTATGATCCTATGACTTAACATGGTCAAGATCCTTAGATAATGCCAGATATTTTTGTTTGGTAGAAACTCTGTAATTCAGAGTGGGGGTGAATACTTCAACAACTGATGAACTAATAAATGAACTATTCAAAGGAAGGCTGCTCTACGCAGCTTCTGAGCAACCCTGGTGACACTGGGGGCAGTTATGCAGCACCAGAAGCCAGAATGATTACTTTGACGTTTCCTTTTAACTGTGTGGGGCAGTGCAGGACGATCGAGTAAGGAGAGCTCTCCTTTCAAGCTCGCCGAGGAAGAGCAGAGACCATGTGTGAGGTAATGTTACCATCTGCTGGGCTGGGGAGGAACGGCAGCGCTGCCGCCGAATCACAGAATCGCGGGGTGGTAGGGACCCTCAAAGGTCCTTTTGTCCGACGCCCCTGCAGTGAACAGCGAAATCTCCGACTAGGGCAGGCTGCGCAGGATCCCGTCAAGTCTGACCTTGAGTGTCTCCAGGGATGTGGCCTCCACCATGTCTCAGGGCAACCTGTTCCAGTATTTCACCACTCTGTGTGAAGAGCTTCCCCCTAAAGTCAGCCTAAATCTACCCTGCCCCGGTTTCAAACCAGTGGCCCTCTACCTATCACTACAGGCACGTCTAAACAGTGTAGAGAACAAGTTTTATGAAGAGGAGCAGAGGGAATTTGGGTTGTTTAGCCTGGAGAGCAGGAGGGGGGACCTCATTTCTCTCTGCAACTCCCTGAAAGGAGGTTGGAGTGACGTGGGGTTTAGTCTCTTCTCTTGGAGGTCTTTTTTCCAACCAAAACTATTCTATGATTCTATAATCCTCAGTGCCACTTTTCTTACTAGGTCCTGCAGGATTTGCCTTTTTCATCAGTTTAAGTCCACATTACATGTGTTTTCATGGCAGGCAGGGATTTTTTTAGAGGACATGGGCACCTGGGTTGTCAGCCTGTTTATGCACCTTGCTCTTTTCCCAGTGTTATTCAGCTTATTCCCACTAAGCCATTCCCTGCAGAAGTGCGTTAAGACAAACTGCAGCTGGTGAGGATGCTGGATGCCTGATCAGAGACTTGCAGAGCCAGCACCCATCGTGTTTCAAAGAAAGGAGAAATCCTTAAAAGCAGATGAGGATCTGCAAGAAATTCAAAGAAAGGAGAAATCCTTAAAAGCAGATGAGGATCTGCAAGAAATCCTCCCCCTGGTGCCACAGCATTTTTCAGCCTTTCCCCCCAAGGCTTGGTTTGCTTCAGCTCAGTCATACGTGAGGTGCGCAGACCTGAACACCTTCTCCGGGAAAAGAATGAAATGTGCAAACTCATCTCCACACAAAGAATGCCTAGCTCAAGTCTTGTGCAGATAAGGAAGCAGGCATCACTGAAAGTGCATTTCATTCAGATAATTAGATCCTGGTGACATTTGCTGTGGGAGTAAGTTGAGGAGAGCCAGTGATTCCAGCTGTTGTTCAGATAGCAAGGAGGCATATGAAGTAATTGCAGCTTACCATAAATAGAGCTGACATGGAGCAAGGCTTATTTTAGTTGTGACTTTATTTTTGCAAAGGCAGACGAGGTTGACTTCACCATTGAGAAAAAGCAGTCTTCTTTAAGTTAACCTCATGAATCTCTGGGGCCACAGTGGGGCATTAGCTCATCAAGCCACAGGATACACCACAGCTCGCTCTCAACAACATTCAGTCAGCTAGAGGGGACCAGGGAGCCTTGGTGAGCCACCTCTGTGGCTATGAAGGGTAGCTTAAGCTGGCTGAAAGAGTGGTGGGGTCCCAGGGGAGCACTGGCTATGTGTGCCAATCAGACATGTCTTCACAAGACATAGAATCATAGAATTGTTTTGGTTGGGAAGAAAAACACTAAGATCATCAAGTCCAACCACCAACCTAACACCGCGGCCATTAAAACCAGGTCCCAAAGTGCCATGGCCACATGTTTCTTGAACTCCTCCAGGGATGGTGACTCCACCACCTCCCTGGGAAGCCTGTTCAGTGCCTGACCGCTCTTGCAGCAAAGAAATTAATCCTAATATCCAACCTAAACCTCTCCTAGCACAGTTTCAGGCCATTTCCTCTAGTTCCATCACCTGATACTAGGGAGAAGAGACCGTCCCCCTCCTCACTCCAACCTCCTTCCAGAGAGCTGTAGAAAGCAGTGAGGTCTCCCCTCTGCCTCCTCTTCTATAGCACAGTGGTGGCACAAATCTCCTCCTCTTTTCTGTCTACAGATTAGAGAGTTGGCAAGAGACAAAGTTGTTGAGATGGGGATACGTAGCTTCATACAAAGAAACCCACAACTGCATGCCATGGCCACATGACCTCTTCCCCATCTCCCCTGGTGTCTCCCCACCACTGTGATGTCCCTCACAGAGGACAGGTCTGGCAAGGAGCAGCTGAGAGAAGTGGGGTCATTTAGTACGGAGAAAGGGAGGCTGAGGGGATACTTCATTGCTCTCAATCACTCCCTGGAAGGAGGTTGGAGTGAGGTGAGGATTGGTCTCTCCTCCCTGGTATCAGGTGATAGAACAAGAGGAAACAACATGAAATTGTGCCAGGGGAGGTTTAGGTTGGATAATAGGAAACATTTACTCACTGAAAGAGTGATCAGGTGTTGGAACAGGCTGCCCATGGAGATGGTGGAGTCACCATCCCGGGGGTGTTTAAAAGACACAGAAATGTGGTGCTGAGCACCAGACCTGGGAGAGCTAGCTAGTGGTTGGACTTGATGGTCTTACAGGTCTTCTCCACCTGCAACGATTCTATGAACAAAACAAGAGGAGATCACATTCCTTTGATCTGTAGCTTGCATTCTTTGTAAAGCACTTTGCCACAAATAGTCTGACAAAATGAAGGGAGTGGGATGCTCCTTGCCAAGTCCCCATGCTCACAGTTGATGCTTGCTCATATCCGCTCTGGAATATTGCAGGTAGTAGGATGAAGTTTGGAAGAGAGCATCCAGGGGAACAATCAAGACTGACTGTCTTGATAGGTGCAGAAGCTATTAGTGACCCCACAGAATGTTAGGAATGTTGATCCTGCTTTGCTAAACAGCTTGGCATCTCCAGCTCTTGCTTCTTTAATGGCTATCAGAAATGGCACACGTGTCACTCAGAATTGGGAAAATGGCTCTCTGCCTTCTCAGAACTTCTTTTCATTTACTATACAATACAATAGACCAGATTGAAAGAGACCTTCAAGATTTAGGTTTGCTGTGAGGCATGCAAAGCATCTTTGTAACTGTTGCACTGGAGAACATCAACATTCAATTTTCTAATGCCTGCCACTAGCTTGGGGAAAAATAACACACAGGTTCTTTCACGTCCCCTAGGGACCATCAAGGCAAAACAACAGTCCCATAAACCACTTGTGCTGTTGTGCTTTCAAGGCACTGAGGTTAAGAAAAATTTGTTCCACACACACAAAAAATGTAATTGCAAATACACTTTGAAACAGTCAGCTCCTGTAAATGCTCTAAAAGACAACTGCATGACTTTTCAACGGTGGATAAATGCAGGTGTTTTACATGTCCGTGATGCGTTCGCCTCAAGCGTGAGTCACGAGCGCGCAGTGTGCTGCTTGGGTAAGCTAGCTTCTGATCTCAGAACTGCAGAATAGGATCACAGACAAGTTTTGGTTGGAAAAGACCTCCAAGATCATCGAGTCAAACCATCAACCTAACCCCACCATGGCCATTCAACCATGTCCCAAAGTGCCATGGCCACACGTTTCTTGAACACCTCCAGGGAAGGTGACTCCACCACCTCCCTGGGCAGCCTGTTCCAATGCCCGACCACTTGCAGGAAAGAAAATTCTTCCTAATCTCCAACCTAAACCTCCCCTGGCACAATTTCAGGCTGTTTCCTCTCATGTTATCACCTGATACTAGGGAGAAAAGACTGACCCCCACCTCACTCCAATCTTCTTTCATGGAGTCGTAGAGACCAATGAGGTCTCCCTTCAGCCTCCCCAGACTAAGCAACCCCAGTTCCCTCAGCTACTCCTCATAAGACTTGTGCTCCAGACCCTTCACCAGCTATTCTCTGGATGTGCTGCATTGGATCAGAGCATGAAAATACAGGCAAATAGGAGATGTTAAAACTGTGAGGCTGACTGTGAGGCTGACTGTGAGGCTGACTCACTCCAATCAGCCCCAAACCCCTGTTCAGAACTGGCTCAAGACACTTGCAGGAAGGACCAGATGATTTCCATCACCTGACCACCACCGTAGGACATGTTGCAAACTCAGACCAAAAAGGAAAGAGGAGTGGAGGGAGCTCCATAGAAATGACCACACTGGTGATCCAAGTGTTGAAGCTGATTTGTCAGCTCAGATGCTTAAGATGTTTGTTGCAGCATGTTCTTGAAGGTAACTTTGACTTGGTTGTGATAGAGTCCTATGGCACTGAGCCACAGATCCCAGGCACGGCTCTTCATCATCCCTTCAGAAGGGCTTTCACATCTCTCCAGGTAGACACGCTGTCTCCAAGCACAGCATCTTCTCTAAACAATTAGGCAGAGGAGTCAGCATCTGTTGTTGTGTTTGAGAGCTGGTGATTCACCACAGGGGAAGGCAAGGAGATGTTGCCATTTCAGCATTGCTGGCTCATTGCAAGACATGGGAAGGGAGGGAAAACTAGGATGAGAAGAGGAAAAAATCATCAATTTCCCTCTATTTGAGATGTTTTCAACCCCTCCAACACTATCTACCATCACAATGTATACCCATCTGAGACTCATTATCATACCTTCCATCACATAGTAGTGTGGGGCAGGACATGAAGACCCCAAAGCAGTTTCAGCAGGGCAGCAGCAGGTGGTGGTGGTGAGGAGGCAGCTACACATATCCCTGTGATTTGAGGGGCCTTGGAACACACAGCAGTCCTTGTCTTTGATCCTCACCTTCTTGTCTCTCATAGAATAGAATAGAATAGAATAGAATAGAATAGAATAGAATAGAATAGAATAGAATAGAATAGAATAGAATAGACCAGGTTGGAAAAGACCTTTGAGATCATAGAATCATAGAATCAATAAGGTTGGAAAAGACCTCAGAGATCATCAAGTCCAACCTCTCACCCAACACCATCTAATCAACTAAACCATGGCACCAAGCACCCCATCCAGGCTCTCCTGTCCCAGCCTGTGCCTTGATGGTGGTTAGCAGCTAGGAAATAGCACTGGAGGGTGGCAGGGATTGTGACAGACCCCTTGAAATGAGGATATTGAGAAGAAAACCTGCTGGTTTTTTGGAAAAACAGTTTAACCTAACAGTTGGGACCAGGCACAAAGGCTCTGAGAGCCCTCGGTTTACACACCTTATGGATGAAGTTTCAGGCCAACCCCACCACATCTGTCTGCCAGGGACAAGACAGCAAAACCTGCAGCTTCTGAACAGAAACGAAAATGCAGCAGCATTTAGTTGACAAACACAAGGTCTAGCTCTGGCACATGAAACAGTTTCTTCTCTTCCCCTCCAGGAAGTAACTTTGTTAGGAAATGAACAAGGATTCCTTTAGGACACATCTAGCAGCTCCTAGAAAGCTCCATAGCATCTCTCACCAGTTATTCAGTCTCCCAGGTGGTTGCTCTTGATAAGCTATTGGGCAACTGACATGCAAGTGTGTCTCTTAAACAGGATATTCACTGCCAGACCTGAACAGATCTGGTCTCTGTTTTGCTCATGTCTGCCAAGGCTTCATTCAATAATCATGAGAAGCAGCTCTCAATATTTGGGGGAAGAAGATTTTTCTTCCTAAGTTTAGGGGAGAGGGATGTTGGAAGCTGAAGTGATTCTTTGTATGAAGGATTATGCATAAAGCCCATCAATCTTCCAAGAAAGCTTTTGGTTTGGGGCTGAGGTTTTCCCAGTCACTTATTTCATGCTGTCTTTGCTAGCAGTGGTTTGATGTGATCAGTCTTTGTCACGTTTCTGAACAGGCTGACTCAGCTTCCTCAGTGGAAATAAGCAATTTGAAGACGGAGGAAAGGAAGGCCATCTACTCTGTCTCCATCTGTGCAGCTGAAGATGCAGAGGAGACTCTGCAGTTATATGCTGATGCCAGTTTCTGATGCTCCAGAGCACTCTTCAGATGGGCTGATTATAAATTCAGTATCTAGGTTCCATTTCTTGGCATTAGAATTAATATTTCCCCACCGGTATCCTCTCAGGCTTTGCTTTCACTCTCAACTGGTGTTGACCGCCACCAGAAGCAGGATGTGAGAGGAAAAGGTCACTTCAGTCCAGGAGAATATTTGTTACATGGAGTCAGGAAAAAGAAATCATAGAATCATAGAAACACAGAATTGGAACAGAGCTCCAGGGACCATCCAGTCCAATCTCCCTGCCAAAGCAGGCTCACCTAGGGCAGGTCACACAGGAACACTTCCAGATGGCTCATGAGAGTCTCCAGAGGAGACTCCACGACCTCTCTAAATCAAGAATAACCAATGACTACGCCTCATTACCATTGCTTTTTTTTCCCTCACAAAGCTCTTATTTGTCCGCTCAAGAATATTTGCACATGCCAAAAAGAGATTTGTGTTTCACTTCTCAACCCTGTCCATTAGCTCCTACTCCCAGCATCTCCACACCCGTGGTTTCCAGTGCACACCTACTGCCGAGCCCATGAGGAAGCTAAGCTGGTGTGTCCTCCCCTGTCTGCTTTCACCCCAGGTTTGCTGATTATGCTTTGTTTTTACAGGAAAGCATCTGATGCACCTCAGACACTGCTTTTGCTCACCCATTCATCTCTGGATCACTTGGGTTCCTGGGTCAGCGTTTCTAACTTATCATAGAATCATAAAGGTTGGAAAATACCTCTAAGATCATCAAGTCCAAGGCTCTACCCAGCATCTCCATGACCACTAGAACATGTCCCACATTACTTGAACACCTCCAGGGATGGTGACTGCACCACCCTCCTGGGCAGCCTCACTGCCTCACAATTTTAGTTTCCAGAGCAACTGAATCTCATTCTTAGTGCTTCTTCTTGGCTTGTTCATTTATGTCTCTGCTTTATGCATATTCTGTGCTTGAGTCTTTTTTTTCTCTCTTTCTTTCCCCCCTTTTTTTTTTTTAATAGCTATTACATTTGTAGCTTTTATTCTGTCAAAGTTTGCAACATTAAGTGGTGCACTGAAGGACTGGAACTGCATTTTTTCCCCATTAGATCTCCTCTTCAATAGCATCTGTCTAATCTTCTTTCACTGTCCAACCTCTGGTTTTTACCAGGTTTTGGGGTTATATCAGTGAGTGGCAACAAAGCCAGTGAGGGGTCTGGAGAGCAGGTCTTGTAAAGAGTGACTGAGTGAACTGGAGTTACTTAGTCTGGAGAAGAGGAAGCTGAGGGAAAGACCTCTTTGCTCTCTACAACTCCCTGAAAAGAAGCTGAGTGAGGTGGGGGTCAGTCTCTTCTGCCTAGTATCAGGTGATAGAATGAAAGGAAATGGCCTGAAATTGTGCCAGGGCAGGTTTAGGTTGGAGATCAGGAAAAGGAAAGGATCTCTTTGCTGCAAGAGTGGTCAGGCATTGGAACAGGCTGTATGAAGAGGTCCTGGAGTCCCCATCCCTGGAGGTGTTCAAGAAACCTGTGGCCATGGCACTCTGGGACATGGTTTTATGGCCATGGTGGTGTTAGGTTGATGGTTGGACTCAAAGATCGTAAAGATCTTTTCAATGGTTCTGTGAAAGACACCATTAGTGGAAGTGACATTGCAGTCTCAAGCTGTGCCAGGGGAGGTTTAGGATGAATGTTAGGAAGAAGTTCTTCATAGAAAGAGAGATTGGCCATTGGAATGTGCTGCCCAGGGAGGTGGTGGAGTCACCATCACTGGAGGTGTTTAGGAAGAGACTGGATGAGGTGCTTAGTGCCATGGTCTAGTTGATTAGATGGTGTTGGGTGATAGGTTGGACTTGATGATCTCAAAGGTCTTTTCCAACCTGGTTTATTCTATTCTATTGTACTTATCTTTTCGTTTTCTGACCCCAAAGCTTCTGTTGCTGTTGTTTTCCTTCAACCTGCATGTAAAAAAACCTCGTGGGATTTTTCCCTGAAATGTTAGATTTCTGGCTCCAGTCCTCCCCTGCTCTACCTCCCTGTGAAGGCAATCACACTACAATTGCCACACGTGGTGCTCCCCTGCTTCTTGGATACACTTGTCCTGCTGTTATGGTTTAAGCTTTCCCAGAGTCCAAAAGCCCCAATGGAACAGATTGAAGTTGCCACCCCTCTCCCTTTTTTCCCAATAGAGGAAAGCAAATTAGGCAGGAGAAATGAGAGGTAAAAATCATGAAAGAGACAGTCTTGAATCAATTGGGATGTTACAAGGTAAGTTTAACAAAATACAGAAGGCATTTGAGTAAAAGGAAGGTTACAAAGGTATAAGCAAGAAGGGTAAATGAAAACCATACAAATCCAGGCACAGCTGGCAAAGGACTTTGTGATTGCAATGTGGATTCTCTTTAGATGCAGTCCTTAGGAGTCTGGAGCAGCATGGAACAGGCACCACCACACGGTTACAGCAGCAGCAGGGAGCAGCACCTCAGGCAGGCAAGGGCAGGAGCAAGAGAGAGACAGGCAATAGATCCCCTTGAACAGGCTTGGTGGATGGGAAGTGGGAGTGGAATAGATTTTGACCTGGGGACCCTTCCTCCTGGGAGCGGGCACCAAGTCTCTCTGCCCACCTAGGGCTAGCTTCTTTTCAGCTCACCCCTTCCTGGGCTGGGTGTAACCTTGCACACCTGCCCTTCCCTTACTCTTGCCTGCAATAGTTTCTTCATGCATTTTGATCACAGTCAAAGCCATGGGACACTCATGGTTATCCATTCAACATGAGGATCCCAGCAGTGATATGGTTTGTACTCAGGCCTGTCCAGAAGAATCCCCAGGCAGTCCATGGGCTGAAGACCATTAGCAGCTCTGAGTCAGCCAGCACAGCAGACCTGGGTCAGCCCACAGGTGTATTCCAGACCATGAACTCAACAGTCAGTATAAAGAAGGAAGTTTGCTGGTGTGAATTTTCTGCTTGGTGTCTCCTCAGCCCTTGCCTGCCCTTGAGGACTACCTTCCTGGTTATCATGACTGCTGCACTTCTACTGGGTTGAGTACAACTCTATTTACTTTGCATTGATCTTGGTACCGGTTTGGCTATTTCATTAAATCTGTTCTCATTTCAGCCTGTTGGTCATAGACTTGTTTTGGTTGGAAAAGATCTCTATGTGCCTAGAGTCACTACCCATGAAGGTATTCAAAAGACATGTGGGCATGGTGTTTAGGGACAGGATTTAGTGATAGTGACTTAGCAGCTTCTTTGTTGTGAGGGTGGCAGAGTACTGGAACAGGCTGCCCAGAGAGGTTGTGGAGTCTCCTTCTGTGGAGACTTACAAAACCCACCTGGACACCTTCTTGTGTGGGCTGCTTTGGCAGGGAGGTTGGACTCAATGACCTCCAGAAGTCACTTCCAACTCCTACTGTTCTGTGCTTCTATGATTCTCTCCTGGATGCAGTTTTCTTGTAGGAGCTCAGAAGTCTGTGTTATTTTATTGCTTTCAGTCACCAGCTCTTTCAGGTGCAGATGCTGTAGCATTTTGACACAGCACAGAGAACCGGTAGCAAGGGAGGAAACAGCAGTTATGGACACTGTAATGTCCTTTAATGTCCCTGTAATGTCCTTCCCACGATACCACTTTGTATCTTCACAGTAGCTGCAGCAGAGAGCAAAGTAAATGAGGTATCTTCCAGCTCCTGGTCTAGGCATGGCTATGGATCACAGGTATCTTTGTCATCATGCCAGTGTGCTATTCAGCTTCAATGGCTCTTCGTTTTCCTTTGTTGATGTGCTGCAGAGAGCATCCATCTATCTTCCCAAGCTTCACCTTGCTGAAGTGGCCACATCCTTTCAAATTCCTTCATACCTGGAAAACAAATCACAGAATCATAGAAGGGAAGGGGTGTGAAGGAACCTCTGAAGATCGTCAAGTCCAATCCCACTGCCCAGGCAGGTTCACCTATAGAAAGTCACACAGGAATATGTCTAGGAAGGCCTTGAAAGTCTCCAGAGATGGAGACACCACCACTTCTCTGGAAGCTTGTTCCTGTGACCCAGAACCCTCAAAGAAGTTCCCTGTCATGTTTAGAAGGAACTTTTTATGTTCAAGTTGGTGCCCATTACCTCTTGTCCTATCACTGGGGACCACTGAGATGAGTCTGGCCCCATCTTTCTGAAACCCACCCCTTAGATATTTGTAAGCATTCATAACACACACACACACACACACACACACCCTCAACCTCCTCTAAGCTAAACAGACCCAGCTCTCTCAGCCATTCCTCATAAGAGAGATGTCCTTCTTGCAGACAGTGGCTGCAGGTGATATTTTGGATTCATCTTGCCTAGTGTTCTGGGATTCAGAGCCAGAAGGTCTTATCAAAGGTACACCTGCCCTGCATCTGATTTGAGGACAGTGCTTCCTGGGTAGACACAGTTAATCATCAACAGTCTCCAGATGGGCCTGGGGATGATGCACAGACTTGGGGGATTTCCAGGTTTTGTTCATGATTCAGTCAGCTTCGACTTCCCTGGCTGAAAAGGGAAGATCTCACAAAACACAGCAGCAGTTTGCACCGTGGAACATTTCACACCTAGCTTTGCACCAGCTGAACTGGAGATTGGGAGATGACTGCTTTACGGGGATGTTGTGGTGTTGCATCAGGAGGCTGCATCTGCATCAAGTTTCCCTGTGCTGTGCACAAGCACAGCCCTGCAGGAGCCTCCTACAAAATGTAGGGGTTCTCCTCTCTCTAAGGCCATTTCCTGCTGCAGTGAGAGCTGCCTGCTCTGCTGGCACCCCACCGGCCTCCAGTTCTGGTGCCTGCAGCACAAGAAGGGCATGGAAGTGCTGGAGAAGGTCCAGAGGCAGCCACAAAGATGATCAGAGGGCTAGAGCACCTCTGCTACGGGGACAGGCTGTGAGAGTTGGGGTTGTTCAGTCTGGAGAAGAGAAGGCTCTTGGGGAGACCTTTCAGCAGCCTTCCAGTACCACGGGAAAGGTCCCTCTGGGGAGGGACTTTTTGCAGGGACTTGTAGTGATAGGATGAAGGGGAATGGATTGAAGCTGGAAGGGGGGAGATTTGGACTGGATATTAAGAGGAAATTCTTGACAGTGAGGGTGGTGAGACACTGGAACAGGTTGCCCATGGAGGCTGTGCACACCCCCTCTCTGAAGCTGTTCAAGGCCAGGTTGGATAGGGCCATGAGCAACCTGGTCAAGCAGAAGGTGTCTCTGTCCATGGCATGGAAGTTGGAACTAGATGAACTTTGAGGTGCCTTCCAACCCAAACCATTCTATGTATCTGTGTCCCTTTAGGCTGACAGTCTGCTTGTATTTCTGCTTTAATAATGACAGTGATCCAACCTGTCACTCTTCTCTCATTCCAAAGTCTTTTTGCTGACTTTTTGGAACCTGGCATTAGGTATGCATCTTACAATTCAACTGCAGCTGTTCAAATGAGAGAGAATAAATTCAGCACAGCATTCTTTTGGCACCAGGAGCTTATGCATCTACTGCTGGCACCTCAGTGATCATGAGATGCACTTTCTCAATGTGTTATGTGAGCATCTGCAACATCCAGTACCTGAAGAGAGTTACAGGAAAGCTGGGGAAGGACTATTCAAAAGGCTCTGTATTCTGAACTCTGTAGGCAGGGAGTCTTTGGGCAGTTTGTTAATATTACTCTATAGGAAAAAGCATCCCTAGAAGAAGTCACTTCTGCCTGGACACTGTGCTGCCTCTCTGGTTGGATTCAGTCATCTATATGTGGTGAAAATACAATGTACAATGGAATGGTGATTAGCTAAATCAAGTTGAAAACCAATGATAATGAAGGACACAAGGACTTGAGGACCTGAGGGAACTGGAGTTGCTTAGTCTGAAGAACAGGAGGCTGAGAGGAATCATAGAATCAACAAGGTTGGAAAAGACCTCAAAGATCACCAAGTCCAACCTGCCACCCAACACCTCATGACTACTAAACCATGGCACCAAGTGCCACATCCAATCCCCTCTTGAACACCTTCAGGGATGGTGACTCCACCACCTCCCTGGGCAGCACATTCCAAAGGCTAACAACTCTCCCTGAACAGAACTTTCTCCTCACCTCCAGCCTAAAACTCCCCTGGCACAGCTTGAGACTGTGTCCTCTTGTTCTAGTGCTGATTGCCTGGGAGAAGAGACCAACCCCCACCTGGCTCCAACCTCCCTTCAGGTAGTTGTAGAGAGCAATGAGGTCTCCCCTGAGCCTCCTCTTCTCCAGGCTAAGCAACCCCAGCTCCCTCAGCCTCTCCTCATAGGGCTTGTGCTCAAGACCTCTCCCCAGCCTCATTGCCCTTCTCTGGACACATTTAAGAGTCTCAATGTCCTTCTCAAATTGAGAGGCCCAGAACTGAACACAGTACTCAAGGTGTGGAGACCTTATTGTTCTCTGCAACTCCCTCAAAGGAGGCTGGAGCTAGGTGGGAGTCAGTCACTTCCCACATGCAACATGTGACAGGACAAGAGGAAAGGACTTCAAGTTGTTCCAGGGGAGGTTCAGGTTGGATATTAGGAAATGTTTCTTCCCAGAAAGGGTTCTCAGGCATTGGAGCAGGCTGCCCAGAGATGTGGTGGAGTCACCATACCTGGAGATAATTAAAAGACACAGGGATGTGGTACTGAGGGTTGTGGTTTAGTTGTAATGACAGTGGTGGGACTGTGAGCTCTAGGCAAGCAGTTGGACTTCACCTCAATAGTTTTATGGTTCTATGTAAGCAGCAGAAACCTTTGCAGAAGTGACTGGGATGCTTTGGAACAAAAGCCTCTGGGCTCCTGGTTTTCTTGTGGAAGTGTCCTCTGGTTTTCCTCAACTGCTCAAAATTCTGGCAAACCTGCCCCAGGCCCAATGACTGCAGAGATGTCTGAGAAATAACTGCCCCTGCCTTTTGCCACAGATGGGACTGCAGGAACACACTCCTGGATTTTGAGAAGTCTGTTGGATAAGGTTCAGCTGTGCTAAGGAACCTGAGCAAATAGTGCAGCTGTTAGACACAGTTTCCTTTGATTCCTCGTGCTTGAATAAATTATTATGTTTTTTCTTCAGGAGCAGGAACAAAAGCTGAGTAAGAGGCAAGTGAAGGTGCTTTGCTTGATAATCAACCCCTTCTTTTGTCCTTTTCAGCAGTTTTATTTGCAAATGCCCTTCCTGCACAAGCTTTAAAAGGCCCCAGCTTCTAACAAAGCCTCACTGAGGCTGACCTGGAGCAGACCTCGATTTACCCAATATAAAGATGCTAATCATTTTGTGTGTAGGCCTTAACGTGATTACAGTGAGCATGGACACTGCTTGTTGTTATAGCAATCTGAATTAAATTATCCTTGTGCTGGCATAATTAGGATCCCCCTCCCACCCCACCACGAGTTTATTGGGCTGGTATTTCAATGTGGCATCTCAGCAGCTTGGTAAAAGCAGGGCCAGTTTCACTTGTGCACCGGCCGAAGTGTGCACGTTGGAGAGGCTGGAAAACAAATGAACAGACTCTGAGGAGGGAGGCGTGAATCACAGAATGGTAGGGGCTGGAAGGGGCCTCTGGAGAGCGAGTCCAACCCCTCTGACAAGGTAGATTCACCTAGAGAAGTTCACATAGCAACACACCTATACATCTGTTAAATAGCTGCGGGGACAATGACTCCACCACCTCCCTGGGCAGCCTGTTCCAACACCTGACCACTCTTGC
Source organism: Picus viridis (assembly GCA_033816785.1). NCBI lineage: Eukaryota > Metazoa > Chordata > Aves > Piciformes > Picidae > Picus > Picus viridis. Next base: position 3,708,479 of record CM066569.1, on the reverse strand, counting down.
AGGAAAGGAATTCTTCCTTGTATCCAGCCTGAACCTCCCCTTGCACAACTTGAGGTCATTTCCCCTTATTATAAGAGCACCCATCAAATTGGAGGGGTGGGCAGGGTGGCAACAAGCTATTTCAGGAATGGAAAATGAGCTCCTGATATCTACAGTGCTACAGGCACCTTCCAAGAAAGGATGGAGGGAAAGGGGAGAAGCGAAGGAGAAGGGAGGAGAAGCGAAGGAGAAGGGAGGAGAAGAGAAGAGAAGGGAGGGGAAGCGGAGGAGAAGGGAGGAGAAGGGGATAGGAAAAGGAGGAGGGAGAAGAAAGGAAAGAGAAGAAGTTGAGAATCCAACTTCAGTAAAAACAAAAGGAGATCCTGATGTGATGTGTGTCAGCTCCCTGTAGCATACACACAGCACAAACCTAACCATATGAACTTAAGGAACAGCTCTTAGAAGCTAAGCTGACGTTACAGGGCATGGACTCAACAGTTTCCTGAAGTAATGCAACCCAGAGACAGCAAGAGGGTGTGCATCGTAATCTGCCCTCATTTCCACACTGACAGGGCACTCCATCTGAAGTGGAGAAACAAAGCCAGTTCATTATTTCTGCGGAAGTCTCCCTGGTGCCGTCGCCGTGTGAATGCTGTCAGCAGTGCTGGGTGCTTTGCACCGGCCTGGCTTTAGCAGTTTCCGAGTTTCAGAAGAATTCTTTACTTCTCACGCTGGTGCTGTCGGCGCACGCAGCGGCAGCAGGCTGGGGACCAGAAGTGGGAGCTGTCTCGGCTATGAATTTCTCTCCCCACTAGATGGCCCATATCCCTGCCCGTGAGCTGAGCTGAGGAAGATTGCCTCCCTGCGTGTATCACAGCTCTACAGAGCAATCCAGGCTGACAGGCTGATGCCCCAGCACCGGGAAACCTACTCCCTGATGTGCTGCCCCTGCCACGGCTGAGTGCTCTGGGGTGGAAATCCCATCCTCTGTCTCTAGGGACAGAGCAACAGCTCCCAAGCCCTACTGTATGAGCCACTTCACATACACCTACCCACCAGAGAACAATGGAGACTCCCGTTTTACAAGGACTCCCGTGGAAAAGGCAAGAGGCAACGGGGAGCAGTTACTGCTGGGGAGATTCTGATTGCAATGCAGAAGAAAATGTTTCACTAATGATCTCACCAATGATTTCACCAATGACCAAGAGGAGGCTCAGGGGAAACCTTATTGCTCTCTACAACTACCTGAAGGAAGGTTGTAGCCAGGTGGGGGTTGGTCTCTTCTCCTAGGCAACCAGCACCAGAACAAGAGGACACAGTCTCAAGCTGTTCCAGGGGAAGTTTAGGCTGGAGGTGAAGAGAAAGTTCTTCACAGAGAGAGCAACTGGCCATTGGAATGTGCTGCCCAGGGAGGTGGTGGAGTCACCATCCCTGAAGGTGTTCAAAAAGGGGTTGGATGTGGCACTTGAAGCCATGGTTTAGTTAGTCATGAAGTGTTGGGTGGCAGGCTGGACTTGACAATCTCTGAGGTCTTTTCCAACCTCATTGGTTCTATGATTCTATGACCTTAGAAGTCCCTTCCAACCCAAACCATTCTATGACTCCAAAAGGGAGAGGAAAAGAACCCAGCCCATTGTAAATATATTTACCTGCAGTTACAGAGCAGGAGGGATTGGTGTATTTCAGGCAAATTAGAAGAGGAAATGCCATCTATTCAGCAGTGAGGATCTCTGATACAGAAGCGGGGGTTTGCTGCACGGCAGCAACATCAGCGTTTCTTGGAGCTGAAGGAACTCAGATAAGGTAAGGTGAATTCTGTGAAGGTAAATTAAAGCACCACATTCCCTCAGAAAACCAGAGGCTTCATAGAATCATATTGAATAGAATAGATTTAACCAGGTTGGAAAAGACCTCTAGGATCATCGAGTCCAAGCACTGACCTGATGCCACCATGGCCATTAAACCATGTCCTGAACTGCAACGTCCACACTTTGTACTAAGACAGGAATCAGGTGCAGAAAAAGAGAGAAACCCTTCTGTTACAGATTTTTCTGACATGAGCAGCTCCTTGCATTACACTTGCACTGCTCTTGATTGTGTGTCAAAATCATACAGCCTAAGGAATCCATGTCCTTATGGTAGAGGCATAAAATATGCATACACATCATTAAAGTTGCATTGCTTTTGTTCAATCTGCAACACAAGACCTTTCCTTGGAGTACTGTGTTCAGCTTTGAGCCCCTCATTACAAGAAGGACATTGAGGTACTGGAGTGTGTCCAGGGAATATCAGCAGAGCTGGTGAAAGGTCTAGAGAACAGGTCTGGTGAGGAGCAGCTGAGGGAACTGGGGCTGTTCAGTCTGGAGAAGAGAAGGCTGAGGGGAGAATTCATTGCTCTCCACAGCTCCCTGAAAGGAGGTTGGAGTGAGGTGGGAGCTGGTCTCTTCTCCCTAGTATCGGGTGATGGAATGAGAGAAAATGGCCTGAAGTTGTGCCAGGGGAGGTTTAGTTCGGAGATTAGGAAGAAATTCTTCACTGCATGTGTGGTCAGCAGTTGGAACAGGCTGCCCAGGATGGGGTTTGAGTCATTATCCCTGGAGGTGTTCAAGAAATTCATACACATGGCACTTTGGGGCATGCTTTGAAGGCCATGGTGGTGTTAGGTTGACAGTTGGACTCCATGGTCTTGACGGTCTTTTCCAGCTGAAACAATTCTATGCTCATGGGCAGCACAAACATTGTGCTCCTGAGGAATAACCGAGAGCCCTAAACCAGCAAATTTTCACCTCCTGAGCAACCCTCTGCAATCAAAACACTCTCTTCCCTAAAAACCTGTCAGCATACAAAGCAAAAGCCAGACTCCAGAAGAAAAGAAGAAAAAGGAGGAGGATGGGAGGCTGAGTCTAGAAGAGATTCCTCCACACACCCATTTTCACACAGTATGCATTGCAGAAGAAATCTCCTCTGGTAATGAAACTCACCAAATACTGTGTCTCCTGTAAGGTTTTCGGTGCAAAAGTACATCTGGCCCAGTCACAAAATCAAAGAACAGCCCACTTTGGAAGGGAGCTCAAAGAAGCATCTGGTCCAACATTTTAAAGGGGAAATGGAGCATGGATAAGATTATCTAGCACCCTGTACTACTGCAACTTAGAAGGACTTGCAGCAATAGGACGAGGGGCAATGGTTTGCAGCTGAAGCTGGGTAGATTCAGGTTGGACTTTAGGAGGAAGTTCTTTCACAATGAGAGTGTTGAAACATTGCAACAGGTTGCCCAGGGATGGAGGCCCCGTCCCTGGAGACATTCAAGATCAGACTTGATGTGCTCCTGGGCAGCCTGATCTAGTTGGAGGTGTCCCTGGTCACTGCAGGGGGTTTGTTGGAGTAAGTGACCTTTGAGGGTCATTTGCAACCCCATGCAATCTGAGAATCTGTGAAACTTGAAAGCCTCCAGCAAGGGGGATGTTCTGAAGAGGTTGTTCCTCTTAAATATTTATATTCCTTGAAAGGAACCTTGTCCTGAGCCAAATCAACACAGAATAGGAACCATCCTCCTGTCTGTTGTAGCAAAGACTTGGCCAGACAGCAGGTGTAAGTAGCTGCTCTTTGGGAAAGAAGGAACTACTGAGCTGTGACCAAGCCGGTCTGCACGGCATGGCCATGCAGGGCAGTGAAGAATGGTGATATGACACACTCAGATGTGTGCCTTTTCCACCCTTTGTGAGTACTGAGCATCACTGAGGATATTTTCAACAGGGCGGGGAGGGGGAATCCACTTTCTTCCAGAAGCAGCAGAAAGAACATGCAGAAAGGGTGAGGACTAATGCTGGACAAATTAATTGTGTTGTTTTACCACAAGCCTCAGCTGAACCTGTTGGGTTTATTTTCAGAAAGCAGTGCTCTTTCCCAATGACTGGTTTTTGCTGATGGCATGCTTAGAAACCCCCAAATGATCAGTCTGGAGGGTTGTCAGGGAATCACAGAATTGTTTCGGTTGGAAAAGAGCTTAAGATCATCAGGTCCAACCTTCAACCTAACAACACCGTGGCCATTAAACCACGTCCTAGAATAGAGTAGAATAGAATAGAATAGAATGGAATGGAATGGAATAGAATAGAATAGAATAGAATAGAATAGAATAGAATAGAATAGAATAGAATAGAATAGAATAGAATAGAATAGAATAGAATAGACCAGGTTGGAAGAGATCTTTGAGATCATCAAGTCCAACCTATCACCCAACACCATCTAATCAACTAACCCATGGCACCAAGCACCCCATCCAGTCTCTTCCTAACCACCTCCAGTGATGGTGACTCCACCACCTCCCTGGGCAGCACATTATGTCCACATCTTTCTTGAAGAAGTCCAGGAAGGGTGAGCCCACCACCTCCCTGGGCAGCCTGTTCCAGTTGAGATCAGACAATAACTCCTTGACCAAACTGGAAAAAGCTCGGTTTCTCCTTTCAAATAATTGTCCATAAAAATAACAAAATAAGAAAGAGGTCAGAAGAAAAAGAAAAGGGAAAGTGAAAAGAGAAAGAAAAAGAAAAGGGTAAGTAAAAAGAAAAAAGAAGGAAGGAAGGAAGGAAGGAAGGAAGGAAGGAAGGAAGGAAGGAAGGAAGGAAGGAAGGAAGGAAGGAAGGGAGGGAGGGAGGGAGGGAGGAAGGGAGGGAGGAAGGGAGGAGGAGGAAGGGAGGGAGGGAGAGGGAAAGAGGGAAAGAGAGAAAGAGAGGAAGAGAGAAAGAGAGAAAGAAGGAAAGAGAGAGAGAAAGAGAGAAAAAGAAAAAGAGAGAAAAAGAAAAAAGAGAGTAAGAAAGAAAGAGAAAGAAAAGGAGAGAGAAAGAGAAGGAGAAAGAGAGAGAAAGAGAAGGAGAAAGAGAAAGAAAGGGAGAAAAATAAAAATAAATTTAAAAGAAAAAAAGAAAAAGAGAGAAAGAAAAAGAAAAAGAGAGAGAAAAATAAAAAAGGAGAGAGAGAAAGAAAAAGAAAGAAAAAATAGAAAGAAAAAGAAAAAAGAGAGAGAGGAAGAAAAAGAAAAAGAGAAAGAAAAAGAAGTAAAAAGGAAAAAGAAAGAATAAGAAAAGAAAAAAAAAAAAGGAAGGGATAAAGAAAATCAAAGGCAAATTATGGCTTTGGTTTTAATTTCTATTATTGCCATTCTTTCCTCAATTCCTCATTGAGTTCAGGGGAAAAATTATTTTCCTGATTTCTTTTGCTTTGCTATTAAACATAAAAACTGTCAGGCAGGCAGTTTTACTCTCAGTTAGCCGCTTTGAAATTTTCCTGCTTGCTTTCTCGGCTAATTTTTCAGCTAAATCCTCAGGACCCTTGTCACCCCTAAGGCCCTGTTCGCAGGTGCGGGTCTGCGCTCCCTCACACAGGCAGCGATTCTTTTGCAGCCCTCACCTTTCAAGCCGGATCAGCAGCAAGCCTCCTGCACCTCCCACCTGCTGCCACCAGAGGGCAGAGCAGCTGCAACAGGTGCCAGTTTGGGTAGGATGATGCTTTCAACACATTCAGCCAGAAAACACCCTCTGGGAAAGGTATCAGGCACCAAGTCATGACGGCTGGGGCTTTCTCCAACCCCACTCTGAAGAGGGCATGCCTAACCAACAGGCAGTGTTTGATGGGATTTCAGGAAAGCCCTCAGACAAACAGCATGAGGTAGGACCAAGTAGGTTACGCACAGTGGCCCTCCCAGAGCCTCAGAATTCCAGCTTTGAAAGCTGGGCTGGATGAATCCTAGAACACAAGGTTGGAAGATACCCCAAGGATCATCTGGTCCAGCCTTTGTAGGTGACAGTACAGCTGGAATGAGCCAGCTCAGCACCCTGTCAAGCTGAGTCTTCAAACTGTCCAATGGATCTCGAAACTGGATGAATTCCTGACCACTTTTTCTGTTAAGAATCTTTTCCTGCTATCCAGCCTAAACCTTCCTTGGCACAATCTCAGGCCATTTTTTTTCTTGTTTTGTCACCTGATACTAGGGAGAAGAGACTGATCCCCACCTGGCTCCAGCCTACTTTCAGGGAGCTGTGGAGAGCAGTGAGGTCTTCCCTCAGCTTCCTTTTCTCACGACTTGTGGTTCTTCGCAGGTGGTGAGGAAAGGCCATAAATACAAATCTGATTTGCCGTTTCATTTGTGATGCTAGAGATGGCTGCGGCACAGAGCAGAGGCAGTGAATATTGCTCCTGCTGGAGTGCAAACAAGAAAGGCAAATGCATGGTCTGCTCTGACCTCTTGCCTTCATTACCCAGCACAATATCTGAAATCATACCATGCTTCTGATAGCAGCAACCAGTGGCTGGATTTGCATCCACCCAGTCAGAGCTAAATTGCTATGATTCAGCTACCTCCTTCCTTTCTCTCTTGAACATAACCTGTCTTCTAGCTAGACTGCTGCCTTTCCAGTTGGGAATAAGCCACTGTTTTAAAGGAAAAAAAGAACTGTGTGGGTGGAATGAAATGCTTGGAGGATGTATGCTCTGCCATTTAGAATTATTTTTTCTCCCCTGATAAAGAAATGGTGCAAAAAAATGATGCCAGAACCCAAAGCACAAACTCAATGTGCAACTGCATCTTTGAGATGAAAGGGGCTGCACACAAGGCCTGAGCTTTCAGACTAACTCACAGAGTCATAGAATGGTTTGGGTTGGAAGGGACCTTAAAGATCATCTAGTTCCAGCCCCCTTCCAATGGGCAGGGACACCTCCCACTAGACCAAGTCTCTCAAGGCCTGATCCAGCCTGGCTTTGAGCATCTTTGGAGGTGTTTAGGAGGCGACTTGATAGGGTGCTTGGTGCCATGGTTTAGTTGATTAGGTGTTGTTGGATGATAGGTTGGATGTGATGATCTTGAAGGTCTCTTCCAACCTGGTCTATTCTATTCTATTCTATTCTATTCTATTCTATTCTATTCTATTCTATTCTATTCTATTCTATTCTATTCTATTCTATTCTATTCTATCTCCAGGGAGGAGGTATCCACAACCTCCCTGGACAACCTGTTCCTGTAGACACCACCCTTACGGTAATGAATTTCTTCCTAATCTCCAGTCTAAAATTTTCCTCTTCCATCTCAAAGCCATTGCTCCTTGTCCTATCACCACAATGCCTTGTAAAGAGTGTCCAGAGAAGGGCAATGAGGCTGGGGAGAGGCCTTGAGCACAAGCCCTATGAGGAGAGGCTGAGGGAGCTGGGGTTGCTTAGCCTGGAGAAGAGGAAGCTCAGGGGAGACCTCATTGCTCTCTACAACTACCTGAAGGGAGGTTGTAGCCAGGAGGGGGTTGGTCTCTTCTCTCAAACAACCATCACTAGAACAAGAGGACACAGTCTCAAGCTGTGCCAGGGGAAGTTTAGGCTGGAGGTGAGGAGAAAGTTCTTCACTGAGAGAGTTGTTATCCATTGGAATGTGCTGCCCAGGGAGGTGGTGGAGTCACCATCCCTGGAGGTGTTCAAGAGGGGACTGGATGTGGCACTTGGTGCCATGGTTGAGTCATGAGGTCTGTGGTGACAGGTTGGACTTGATGATCTTTGAAGTCTCTTCCAACCTTGGTGATTCTGTGAGTCCCTCCACGTGCTCAGTGGTGACTAGCTCAAATGCTTTAACAGTGACAATAAAGGGATCTTCCTCTATGAAGAATGCAGCTGTTCATGCATTGCACAGTCCCAGCACAAGAGGGATATAGACCTTGTGGAGTGGGTCCTGACTTGATCAGAGGGCTTCAGCACCTTTCATTTGTAGACAGGCTGGGAAAATCTGGGGCTGTTCAGCCTGGAGAAGAGAAGGCTCTGGGCAGACCTTAGAACTCCATTTTCATATCTTAAGGCTGTGGAGGAACTGTTTAGAAGGGTTTGGTTCATATAAACAGTGGGTTTGATGATAAACAAAACCTACCTGCAGCAAAACAGTTTTCAGCTCTACTCCTGCCCCTCTTAGTCCTTTATGAAAATATTGACTTAACCCAACAGAAACCCTCAGCAGGTTTCAGTGTGAAACAGAAACACAGAAAACAAGAGAGGTGATCTTGCCACTCTGCTCTGCTCTGGTGAGAGCTCACGTGGAGTGCTGTGTCCAGCTATGAGACCCCAAACACATGAGACATGGACCTGCTGGAGCAGGTCGAGAGGAGACCATGAGGATGATCAGAGGGCTGCAGCACCTCTTGTGTGTGGGCAGGCTGAGAGAGTTGGGACTGCTCAGCCTGAAGAAGAGAGGGCTCTGGTGTGACCTTACATCAGCATTTCAGTATCTGAAAGGGACCTCCAGGAAGGCTGTGGAGGGGCTGTTTAGAAGGGCTTGTGATGATAGGACAAGGGGCAATGGTTTGCAACTGGAGCAGAGCAGATTTAGGTTGGACATTAGGAGGAAGGTTTTCACAATAGAAGTGGTAAAATACTGGAACAGGTTGCCCAGGGATGTGGTTGAGGCCCTGTCCCAGGCGACCTTCAAGATCAGACTTGGTGTGGCCCTGGGCAGCCTGACCTACTTGGAGGTGTCTCTGGTCACTGCAGGGGAGCTGGACAAGATGACCTGTGAGGGTCCCTCCCAACCCAATGCATTCTGTGCTTCTGTGGTAGTCAAATACAGAGTCAGGAATTCACAATTTGTTCTACAAAGAGGGAAAGGGAAGTAGCAGAGAAGTTGTTTTATCAAGTTACAATCACAGAAGCACAGAATGCCAGGTTGGAAGGGACCCCAAGGATCACCTGGTCCAACCTTTATAGGTGAGAGTGCAGCTGAAATGAGGTGGCCCAACACCCTGTCAAACTGAGTCTTCAAACCATCCAATGCAGGGGAATCCACTGCTTCCCTTGGGAGAACCAAACCCCGAAGCTTTCTGTTACACCAGAGAAGCCAGGGACCATATGTTCAGGCCACAGGGGCAATCAAACCGATGGTCAAGGTCACAGAATCACAGAGTCAACCAGGTTGGAAAAGACCTCAGAGATCAGCAAGTCCAACCTAATACCTAACACCTCCTGACAACTAAACCATGGCTCCAAGTGCCACATCCAATCCTTTTTTGAACACCTCCAGTGATGGTGACTCCACCACCTCCCTGGGCAGCACATCCCAATGGCCAATCTCTCTTTCTGGGAAGAACTTTCTCCTCACCTCCAGCCTAAACCTCCCCTGGCACAGCTTGAGACTGTGTCCTCTTGTTCTGGTGCTGGTTGCCTGGGAGAAGAGACCAACCCCCACCTGGCTACAACCTTCCTTCAGGGAGTTGTAGAGAGCAATAAGGTCTCCCCTGAGCCTCCTCTTCTGCAGGCTAAGCAACCCCAGCTCCCTCAGCCTCTCCTCACAGGGCTGTGCTCCAGACCCCTCCCCAGCCTCGCTGCCCTTCTCTGGACACCATTGACCAGCACTGAGCCTGAGGACTGCACAAAGGCCCATGTTCAAAACCAAGAATGCACACTTTGCTGCTCCATTCACCAAAGGCAAATGTCCAGCACCTTTGAAGTGCTCCTTTGAACCATGGTCTCTGGACCTGGGCCAAGAAAGAAACAAATCTCTGGCTCCAGCCAGCTTTGCAACCTGTCCTCAGGTAGATAAATCTCAAGGCACCTCATCTAATTACAGTTTCAAGAGCAAACTATTGAAGGAAAGGGCTTTACAAAAAGAAAACGTTGCCATGCCTTGTGCTGCACAGATATTTATGATCTCATCTCTGTCTGCAGGGTCAATACTTCCACCTAGAGGTGGTTTTACATAAGAATGTCAAATTTATCTTGAAGCTTTTGTGGAGCCATCCTGCAGAAATGAAAGGGTGGGAGACTGGAGAAAGCTCCTGCCTGCAGCCAATTATTCCTGTTTGGCAGGACTCCTTTCTCTTTTTGAGTTCTGCCCTATCATTTCCTTCTGATTCACTCACACTTCAGGGTAAGACTCATGTACAGACCCAGTGCAAAGCCTAGACACAGTCAGAAGGTTACCCAGTGAGGCTGGCTAGTGCTACAAACATTTTATTTCCTGGCTTGCTGGAGGGCTAGAGACACCTTCTCACCTTTTAATTGATGATCACAGGTAGGGGTTGGAAGGGATCTCTGGAGATCATCCAGTCTAACCCACCTGCCAAGGCAGGGTCACCTAGAGAAGGTCGCACAGGAACACATCCAGGTGGGTTTGGAATGTCTCCAGAGATGGAGACTCCACCACCTTTGTGGGCAGCCTGCTCCAGGGCTCCAGGACCTTTAAATTAAAGAAGTTCCTCCTCATGTTTAGCTGTAATGTCCTGTGTTCACATCTGTGCCCATTAACCCTTGTCCTGTCACTGGGCACCACTGAAAAAGACTGATCCCATCCTCCTGACACCCACCCTTTAAGTATCGATCAGCATTAATGAGACCTCTCCCCAGTCTGCTCTTTTCCAGACTGAAAAGACCCAACTCTCAGTTTTTCCTCACCAGAGGGATGTTCCAGTCCCCTCAGCATCTTTATAGTCTTTTTCTGCACCCTCTCCAGAAAGCTCCAGTCCTTCCTGAACCAGGGAGCCCAGGACTGGACACAGTATAATATTGCTGCTTAAGTCACTCCTTGGAAGGGATGAACTCCTCCCTCCAGCACAGTAGAAGACATTTGCAGAACTTCATCCTTAAAACACCCATTAGAAGTGTTGTCCAGACCCCTCTTCATCCATTAGAGCTCCTCTCAGACCAGTAAGTGCCCCAAACACCAGTAGCTATGGCAGAGGACCACACACCAAACACCTAAGGGGTACCATGGTCACTTAGTGAAGCAAGCTTTACAGGTATCAAGGACTAATCTGAGTACAACTCAGAAACAAGTAAGGTCAATATCAAAGAAATTAAGCAATTGTGTTGCTCTCTGAGTCCAGGAGGCTGAACTATGACAGCTGAAGGACAACATTTCTTTCCTGGAAGAGTGGTTGGGCATTGGAACAGCATGCCCATGGAGGTGGCAGTGTCACACATGAGCCAGAGTGTGCCCAGGTGGCCAAAAAGCCCACCAGCATCCTAGCCTGGGTAAGGAATGATGTGGCCAGCAGGAGCTGGGAAGTTATAGTGTCCCACTACTGGGCACTAGTGAGGCCACACTTCAAATACTGGGTTCAGTTATGTGCCCTTCACTCCAACACTGAGGTACTGGAGCATGTCCAGAGAAGGGCAACAAAGGTGGTGAAGAATCTGGAGAACAGGTCTGGTGAGGAGTAGCTGAAGGAACTGGGATTGTTTAGTTTGGAGAAGAGGAGGCTGAGAGGAAGCCTCATTGCTCTCTACTCCCTAAAAGGAGGCTGGAGTGAGCTGGGGTTGGTCTCTTCTCTCAGCTGACAGAATGAGACAAAAAGGCCTGAAATGGAGCCAGGGGAGGTTTAGGTTGGATATTAGGAAATATTTCTTTCCTGCAAGGGTGATTGGGCATTGGGACAAGCTGCCCAGGGAGGTGGTGGAGTTACTGTCCCTGGAGGTGGTGTGTGGACATGGTTAAATGGCCATGGTGGTGTCACTTTGACTCAATGATTTTAGAGCTCTGTTCCAACCAAATTGATTCTATGATTTCATGACCCTAAAGCTTTGCAGGGATGAAGCCACCACCCAGGTCATAGATTTCTAGAGGGAAAGTAAGGAGGAAGATAAGCATGATTGCATGGGAAAACACAGAAAGTTGCTACTATTCATAGATTCATGGAATAGTTTGGGTTGGAAGGGACCTTGAGGATCATCTGGTTCCAACCCCTATCATGGGCAGGGACATCTTCCGCTAGAGCAGGCTGCTCAAAGCCTCGTCCAACCCGGCCTTGAGCACCTCCAGGGAGGGGGCATCTGTTGTTTAAAATTCTGCTCTGCACAATGTAAGTGAATAGTTACCCAGGCAGGCCCACTGTGCATTTGGTAGTAGGGAGGGTGTGAATGAGGCAGATTAAGGGTTGTAGAAACACCGTGGTGTAAGGGTTGAGCTGAGCTGCAGGAGCATCCCGGTGCTGTCACCCGTGCCTCTTCCTTCTCTTTCTTGTCGTTTCTTTTCTCCCTTTTCTTTAAGCAAACACGTTGGATGCAGTCCTGGTCTCTCTGAGATGAATGGGAAAGAACATTGACTCACTCTGTGTGGGCACAGTGGAAGAAAGTGGTGGGGTTTGTTGGTTTGTTGGGTGTTGCGTTTTTTTCCCAGAGGGAACTTAAATAACAGGCTGGAGGGAGCGAGCGTAGTGAAAGACGACTGAGGCTGCCGCGCAAAAGTGGTTGGCGGTGTTGTGACTTCCTGCAACAGCAACAAAAAAGAATCTGGAGCAGAAAAAAATATTGTAGGTGGGGTGGGACTTCATTGAGGGGAGGGGGCTGGCAGAGTGAAACCAGCCACTTTGGAACAGGCCACACCTTGAGTACTGTGCTCAGTTCTGGGCCCCTCAGTTTAGGAAAGATGTTGAGCTGCTGGAAGGTGTCCAGAGAAGGGCAACAAAGCTGGGGAGGGGTCTGGAGCACAGCCCTGTGAGGAGAGGCTGAGGGAGCTGGGGTTGCTTAGCCTGGAGAAGAGGAGGCTCAGGGGAGACCTTATTGCTCTCTACAACTCCCTGAAGGGAGGTTGTAGCCAGGAGGGGGTTGGTCTCTTCTCCCAGGCAACCAGCACCAGAACAAGAGGACACAGTCTCAAGCTGTGCCAGGGGAGGTTTAGGTTGGATGTTAGGAAGAAGTTCTTCCCAGAAAGAGATTGGCCATTGGAATGTGCTGCCCAGGGAGGTGGTGGAGTCACCATCACTGGAGGTGTTCAAAAAAGGATTGGATGTGGCACTTGGAGCCATGGTTTAGTTGTCAGGAGGTGTTAGGTATTAGGTTGGACTTGCTGATCTCTGAGGTCTTTTCCAACCTGGTTGACTCTGTGATTCTGTGACCTTGACCATCGGTTTGATTGCCCCTGTGGCCTGAACATATGGTCCCTGGCTTCTCTGGTGTAACAGAAAGCTTCGGGGTTTGGTTCTCCCAAGGGAAGCAGTGGATTCCCCTGGAGGAAGAGCCTGGATGAGGCACTTGGTGCCATGGTTTAGTTGATTAGATGGTGTTGGATGATAGGTTGGACTGGATGATCTCTGAGGTCTTTTCCAACATGGTTAATTCTATTCTATTCTATTCTATTCTATTCTATTCTATTCTATTCTATTCTATTCTAATATTCTATTCTATTCTATTCTATTCTATTCTATTCTACTCTACTCTACTCTACTCTCTACTCTACTCTACTCTACTCTACTCTTCTATTCTACTCTATTCTGAATGCTAGGCAGATAGGACAGCATGCCATTGAGTGGTCACAGTGCTAAACTGGAAATATGGGAAGTTCTGGTTTATTCCCAACTTCAAAGGCAATTAAAATCAATTTACAAAGTCTCTTTTTAATGGTGACAGGACAAGGGGCAATGGGTACAAACTAGAACCTGAGAAATTCTGCTGCAACAAGAAGAAAAACTTCTTCACTGTAAGGGTGCTGGAGCCCTGGAACAGGCTGCCCAGAGATGTTGTGGAGTCTCCTTCTCTGGAGACTTTCAAGACAGATCTGGACGTGTTTCTGTGTGGCTTATCCTAGGTGATCCTGCTTTGGCAAGGGGCATTGGACTCAATCATCTTCAGAGCCCACTTCCAACCCCCAACATTCTGTGCCAGGCATACCATTTCCCCTGTGCTACATTCTCCAAGACCCTTCTCTATAGCTGTCCCTTAGGATTTCTGACTCCATATTTCTCAAAGTAGGGTTTAACCTGAATGCCCTAAATTGGTTTAGACCCACTCTTCCTCCCCCTTGTTATCACACAGGTGAGCTCATGTCTCCCGAATCACACCACATAGCAGCAGGCTGGTGGCCACCCCGTGCTGAGGTATTCACCTTCCTGCTCCACAGTGCATATCTATCCACAGCAGCACACACCCTGCATGCAGGGACACTGACCTGTCCTGCTTGAGAGAAGACTTGGAAAAGAGCAATGAAGCTGGTGAAGGGTTTAGAGAGCATGTCTTATGAGGAGAGGCTGAGGGACCTGGAGTTGTTTAGTGTGAAGAAAAGGAAGCTGACAGGAGGCCTCATTGCTCTCCACAGCTATCTGAAAGGAGGCTGCAGTGACATGGGTGATGGCCTCTTCAAGAAACTAACAACAGGGCAACAGCAAGTGGTCTGAATTTGTGCCAGGGGAGGTTCAGGTTGGATGTTAGGTAATATTTCATTGCTGAAAGAGTGGTCAGGCATTGGAACAGGCTGCCTAGGGAAGTGGTGGAGTCAGTGTTCCCGGAGCTGTTCAAGAAACGTGTGGCCATGGCACTGTGGGACATGCTTTATTGGCCATGCTGGCGGTAGGTCAATGGTTGCACTTGATGATCTTAGAGATCTTTTCCAATCTGAATGATTCTATGATTCTTAAAGTCCTCAACAGTCATCTGGAGCAAGGCCTTGTACACACATTTTTGGCAAAGGCATCTGTTCATCAGACACTGGAACAGGCTGCCCTGGGAAGTGGTGGAGTCACTGTCCCTAGAGGTGTTTAAAAGATGCTTGGATGAGGAGCTTAGGGACATGGCCTAAAGGTTGTGTACAGGGAGATCTTTGAATAGAATAGAGTAGAATACAATAGAGTAGAATAGAATACAATAGAGTAGAATAGAATACAATAGAGTAGAATAGAATAGAATAGAATAGAATAGAATAGAATAGAATAGAATAGAATAGAATAGAATAGAATAGAATCATACAATCATGGAATCAATGAGGTTGGAAAAGACCTCAGAGATCATTAAGTCCAACCTGTCACCCAAGACCTCGTGACTACTAAATCATGGCACCAAGTGCTATGTCCAATCCCCTCTTGGACACCTCCAGGGATGGGAATGGAATGGAATGGAATGGAATGGAATGGAATGGAATGGAATGGAATGGAATGGAATGGAATGGAATGGAATGGAATAGAATAGAATAGAATGGAAGAATGGAAGAATAGAATGGAATGGAATGGAATGGAATGGAATGGAATGGAATGGAATAGAATAGAATTAATCAGTTTAGGTTATGGTTGGACTTGATGATCTTAAGGTCTTTCCCAACCAGGAGATTCTATGACTCTATGATGTATCAGCTGTCCAGTGCTCATACCTCCTGTTGTAATACAAATGGTAAATCATGAGTGGAAACGGCAGGCAGTCACTAGGACCACATCCTATCCAGACCATAAAGCTCAAAGGACCACTAAGGCAATGTTCCACTGCATAACTGCAACTCAAAATATTCCAGGCATTTAGTTTTGTGAAGTAACTCCATCAAAAAGAGAAAGTGCACTCAGAAGTCAAAATAAATGAATTTTCAGCTGAAAAGGGATAATTGAGTAAAATACATTCAAAAGAGACTGACTATTTACTGCTTCAGGCAGAGACCCATGACTTTGCAGAGCCATAGGTAAACCTGCTGAGCAGGTGATGTGCTGCAGACAATTTATACTTTGCACTTAGCCCCAGTTTTAGGGCATGATGCCGCCTGTAGTCCATTGCCTGAGAACTCCTGCTTTGCAGCAACATTGTCCAACAATTTGACCACAGCAGATCATACCTGCATCAAGGAAGCAGGCATTCGTGACCTCTCTGGACAACCTGTTCCAGCGTCTCACCACCATCACTGTCAAAAATTTCTTCCTAATATCCAGTCTAATTCTCCCCTCTTTCAGCATAAAGCCACTGCTCCTCATCCCATCAGCCCTTGTAAATGAAGTGAATTCTTTACAGTGAGGGTGGTGAGGCAGTGGTGTGCGTTGCATAGGGAGGTTGCGGAGGCCTCCTCCCTGGAGGTGTTCAAGGCCAGGCTGGACAGGGCCTTCACCAACCTGGTCTGCTGGAAGGTGTCTCTGACCATGGCAGAGGGGCTGGAACCAAAGATCTTTAAGGTCATGGTGGTGTTAGGTTGATAGTTTGATTCAGTGATCTCAGAGGTCCCTTCCAAGCCAAACCATTCTGTGATTCTTTGATTCTAACCCACCAGCAACCCCAAGTCATTTTCTGTGGGGCTACTCTCAACCCTGTCATACCCCTGGCTGGACTGATATTGAGGATTGCCATAACCCAGACGCAGGACCTTGCACTTGGCCTTATTACACCTCATGAGGTTCACCTGATACCACTTCTCAGGGGCAGCCCACACCTTCTAGGGTAGGCTTTTTTTCCCTTTTCCTTTCACAAGGAGCTGGGAGGGGTCACAGCCAAGACAAGCATCTGAACCAGCCAATGCAGTGTCCCCAACCATATTGCCCACTCTACAAGGGCAGGGTTGGCTGGGACAGGGGTGGATGCTTTGGGAAGGTGGTTGTGGTGCAGTCTGTCTAGGCTGGACCAGGTCATCAGCATCAGTGGCTGGGCCATCAGGTCAGTGCTGTGTTTTGTATCGCTCACTTTACACACTGTTTAATTGCTGCTGCTCTTCATTCTGGTTGTTGTTATCTCTTCATGCTGTTCTGGTCAACTCTGCTTATCCCCTTGGCAAACCATCAGGCTGACCTGCTGTTCAGTGACATCTGAACAGTCCAGAGTTGGGCAGAGAGGAACCTAATGAAGGACAGTGTAGAGTCCTACACCTGGGCGAGAACAAACCCCTTCACAGATTAGAGCTTGACCTGCTGGAAAGCAGCTCCACAGAGAAGGGCCTTGGAGTCCTGGTGGGCAAGTTGTCCATGGGACAGCAATGTGCCCTTGTGGCCAGCGAGGCAAATGGCATCAAGGGGTGCATTAAGAAGAGTGTGGTCAGCAGGTGGACCTGCCTCTCTACTCTGCCTCAGTAAGGCCTCATCTTGAGTATTGTGTCCAGTTGTGGGCTCCACAGTTCAAGAGATCATTTAGTCTGGAGAAGAGGAGATTGAGGGGAGACCTCATTGCTCTCTACAACCACCTGGAAGGAGGTTGGAGTGAGATGGGGGTTGGTCTCTTCTCCCTAGTATCAGGTGATAGAATGAGAGGAAATGGCCTGAAACTGAACCAGGGAAGGCTTAGGTTGGAGTTTAGGGAAAAAATCTTTGCTGCAGGAGTGGTCAGGCATTGGAACAGGCTGCCCAGGGAGGCAGTGGAGTCACTGTCCCTGGAAGTGATGTGAAGAAACATGTGGACACAGCATTTTTTCACCAGGTCTTTTCCACCATCAATGATTTTGTGACCTATCTTCCCTATATTTAGTGCTTTTCTCACCCCCAGATTTTCTCTGAACTCCTTGAATTGGAACAGAGTCAGTCAGAATGGACATCTACTTCATGTATCCTCAGAGGCCTACAAGCTGTAGATGCTACATCTAGGCTAGTTTTTATTTACTGCTGGTGGAAGGAATCAGACACTTATAGGACATGATTCATGTGACCTATTTTAGACCTGCTTCAGATGGAATGAATCACAACCTAGACAGGCCTATTTTTTCCCTCCATAGACTCAAAGGAACCCTGGAATGACTTGTTCATCTGTGGGTATCTGCAGTCAAGATGCCTACACCAGAGGAATGCACTGCCAGTGTTCATTGCTTTCATAGATTCACAGAATGGTGCTGGTTGGAAGGGACCATAAAAATCATCTAGTTCCCACCCCTCTGCTATGGGCAGGGGCACCTTCCACTGGACCAAGTTGCTCCAGGCCTTGTCTGACTTGTCCTTGAATATCTCCAGGGAGGGGGCATCCACACCCTCCCTGGGCACCTCTTTGAATACCAGACCATGTCCCAGAGTGCCACATCTACTCATTATATCTTCACATCTCCAGGGCAGCCTGTCCCTATGCCTGACTGCTCTTGGGGAAAAGACATTTTTTCTAGTACCTAACCTAAACCTCTCCAGGCTCAATTTCATGCCATTTCCTCTCACCCTATCACCTGATACTAGGGAGAAGACACCAACCCCCACCTCTCTCCAACCTCCTTTCAGGAGCTGTAGAGAGCAATGAGGTCTTTGCTCAGCCGTTTCTTCTCCAAGCTGAACAAGCCCAGCTCCCTCAGCTGCTCTTCACAAGACCTATCCTCCAGACCTTTCACCAGCTTTGTGGTCCTTCTCTGGACACACTCCAGCACCTTCTTGGAGTGGATGTCCTTCTTGGAGTGAGCTGCCCAAAACTGGACCACAGTATGGTGTGGCCTCACCATTACCCAGAACAGGGGCACAACTTTCATAGAATCATAGAATCAATAAGGTTGGGAAAGACCTCAGAGAACATCAAGTCCAACCTACCACCCAACACCTCCTGACTAACTAAACCATGGCTTCAAGTGCCATGTCCAATAGCCTCTTGAGCACCTCCAGGGACAGTGGCTCCACCACCTCCCAGGGTAGCACATTCCAGTGGCAAATTACTCTCTGTGAAGAATTTTCTCCTCACCTTCAGCCTGAACTTCCCCTGGCACAGCTTGAGACATTTTGAGGATGTATTGGCTGGCACTGGGGAAAGACACACACCCCTCCCCCTCAATGCCCTCTGAATAAAACAAGCTGTATTTGAAGTTGATTCTGCTCTGATTTTAGCACCCAAGAGATAACTCAGGACAGTTCATTTCATTTTTTCTTCAATGGGCTGCTAGGAGCATGTTGCTATCACAAAGCCAAACCTTAGGCTGACATTAACTGGCACACTGTAAAGACAACATAGTATCATAGAATCAATAAGGTTGGAAAAGACCTCAAAGATCATCAAGTCCAACCTGTCACCCAGCACCCCATGAAACATGCTACCATTTCTATCTCTGGCCTCTTCCTTTGTATACTGTCTCTCTTAATCTTGTCTAGATACCCTCATCCCACTCAGAGAGCAAGACATAACCACCTGCCAGAGCTAGAAGATACTCACACAGGGAACAGCTGAGCTTCTCACCCTTTGGAGATGTTCAAGGCCAGACTGGACAGGGCTCTGAGCAACCTGGTCTAGTGGAAGGTGTCCTTGCCCATGGCAGGGGGTTGGAACTAGATGGTCTTCAAGGTCCCTTCTAACCAAAACCATTCTATGAGTAAAAGTGCCTGTCTTTCCCAATTACATGTCAATGGTTAGGGTCACAGTTCTCTGGGTGGCTTTCCTTCCTATCTCCCTTACCTTTTTCCCCCTGTGTTTAGGGCTGAGCTTGCACTCAGTGGAACAGGCCTTATTTCACAGGAATGCAAGGGCTATGCTACTAAAAATAAATCTAACCTGGCACTACTGGTGAGAATATTAATCACCAAAGTTTGTTTTGGCACACACCTTGCTTTTGGGATGAGGGAAACACGGTGTGAGTTTGACTTTGTTTCACTGCATTTCTTTCCTGCAGGTTTTATTTCAACCAAATTCTTTTCCTCCAAAGTGCTTTTGTTTCAAAAGTGCTTGCTTTTTTTTTTTTTTTTCCCTCTTTTTGTGGTTAAAAGAGAAGCTGAGACCCAGAATAAAAGGTTTTGAGTGAGGTCATATGGAATACATATTTTAGTATAGTTCTTTTGGAGGGCTTTCTCTTATTTCTTGAATGGCAAATGAACCCAGCAGTGGTTTCCACCTCATGTTGAGGTGGAACTTCCTGTGTGCCAGTTTGAATCCATTGCCCCTTGTCCTGTCATAGGACACCAGTGAAAACAGACTGTCCCTTTTCTGACACCCATTCTTCAGATATTTACAAACATTAATAAGATCCCCTCTCAGCCTTCTCTTCTCCAGGCTAAATAGCCCCAGGTGTCTCTACCTGGCCTTCCAGTATCTGAAGGGGACTACAAGAAGGCTGGGGAGGGACTTCTCAGGCTATCAGGTAGTGATAGGACTAGGGGGAATGGAATAAAGCTGGAGGTGGGGAGATTCAGGCTGTATGTGAGGAGGAAGTTCTTCCCCATGAGAGTGGTGAAGCCCTGGAATGGGCTGTCCAGGGAGGTGGTTGAGGCCTAGAGGTGTTTAAGAGCAGGCTGGATGAGGCTCTGGCCAGCCTGATCTAGTGTGGGGTGTCCCTGCCCATGGCAGGGGGTTGGAACTAGCTGATCCTTGTGGTCCCTTCCCACCCTGACTGATACTATGATACCTTTCCTCATCAGACAGTGGTTCCAGTCCCTTCATCATCCTTGGACTCTCTCAGTAGGTCCCTGTCCCTCTTGCACTGGGGAGCCCCAAACTGGACACAATACTCCAGATGCAGTCTAACCAGGGTGGAGCAGACAGGCAGGAGAACCTGCCTTAACCTGCTGGCACTCTTCTTAATGCACCCCAGGGTACCATTGGCCTTCTTGGCCACAAGGGCACTTGGCTGTCTCATGGCGTCCACCAGGGCTTCAAGACCCTTCTCCATGGAGCTGCTTTCCAGCAGGTCAACCCCTAACCTGCACTGGTGCAGGGGTTTATTCTTGCCCGGGTGTGGGACTCTACACTTGTCCTTGTTGGATTATCACAGCGTATCTGGGAATTACAAGCAACATCAGTGTCATTTCTGTTATCTGCTGCATGAAGTAAGCACAGCCAAGAACACAGCCTAGAATTATTTCCTGCCTTTGTATTTGCTATTTGGCTGTCTCTTACATGCCCCCCAGAGAGAGCCTAGAGCTTATTAAGAAGTTTAACAGATACCAGTAATAACAGGTTAGATTGAAAATAGTTTGCAGGTTTGAAACAAGCTTCTGCCAATAAATTCCATCAGTTAATGCTGAAGCAAAATTCGCTGCCTGAAACACAGTATTTACATTTTTCTTGTGCTCTTAGTGGCTTTGGTTTAAAAAAAACACCACCACCACCCCAAAACAAGCAAACAAAAACCCCCAAAACCAAGCCAAACAGATCCACAGAAGGTGTGCATGACTGGAAATGTGCCAGAGGACTTCGGTTGACACGAAAGGGCTCCAGCATCTTGAGCTGCAGACATGCAGCTTCACTGGCAAAATGGATGGGTAATTAGGTGGCATAATTACATGGTCTCTCCAGGTAATTGCATGGGAAATAGAGGATGGTGCCATGTGCTAATGAGGTTTACAGCCACACTTAAATGTTTGTGTGTATGATTGCATGGATTAAGATATCAGAGTGTTCCTTTGGTTGGATAAGACCTAGAAGATTGACTCCAACCTTCAAAACATCACCACGGCCATTGAACTGTGTCCCAAAGTACCATGTCCAAGTTTCCTGAACACCTGATATGTTAAATCTGCAATTTATAGTAAGGGTTACTCAACTGTCTGGTCTAAACTGCTCCTAGCACCGTGAAAGTCAACTGTTTGCAGAAGTTTAGCACAAGGCCTTCTCATCACTGACAGGGAGCTATTTGAGGGAGTGCAATGGAGAGCTACGAGGATGATGAGGGACCTTGAACATCTCTCCTGTGAAGAAAGACTGAGAGAACTGTGACTGTTTAGTCTTGAAAAGAGAAGGCTGAGAGGGGATCTGATCAATGTTTGCAGGTAGCTTAAGGGTGGGTGTCAAGAAGAAAGGGCCAGTCTCTTTTAGGTGGTGCCCGGTAACAAGACAAGGAACAATGAGTGTAAGCTGGGACACAGGAAGTTCCACTTCCACATGAGGAAAAACTTCCTTGCTGTGAGGCTACCAGAGCACTGGACCAGGCTGCCCACGGAGGTTGTGGAATCTCCTTCTCTGTGGAGACTTTCCAAACACATCTGGATGCCTTCCTCTGTAGCCTGCTATAGGTGGTCCTGCCCATGGCAGGGGAGTTGGGAACTAGGTGATCTCCAGGGGTCCCTTCTAAGACCTGGCACTCTAGTATTTATTTATTTTCCAAGCAGAAATTCAATGTGAGCTCCTTTTCCTCCCACTGGCAGCCCAGTTATTCTGCAAAAAGCTGCCCAGCAATGATCCATTTTCTCTTGTGCCAGTGGGAATCGGGAATAGACAGGAGAAATCAGGAGAATTGCTGAGGTGCTGCAGCCACTGTCATGTGTCAATGGGCTGTGCACAGGGTGGTAGATAAAGCGTGTGGTGTATGGGCCGGGTGTTTAGTGCTGACGTATCAGAGCAGTATACAGATGGATGGTTATCCTCTTGCCTCAGGGAGGGAGCAGGAGGGAGGCCTGGTAGGCCTGCCTTGGTATGGTTTTGCTCTTCAGGGTGACAGTGGGTACGTCCAGCACCGATCAGAAAGCTTCTGTCCATTCTATTTTGGTAGACTGTAGAGCCCCAAGGGTCAGTTTGAGGCTACATACTGTGCAGAAATCCTGCAGACACCACTATCCCCAAAGAAGCAGCAGAGTACCCTGCTTCCTGGTGGTTGGAGCCACTGGAAACAGCCACCAGATCTCTGTGGCCTTCCCTGCTACAGCAGCCCCCAGGCATAAGCTCTATCACCACCCACATGGCAAAACAGTAGCCCTCCTTCATGTTCCTCTTCCCTTTTGTCTTCTGCACACTCTGCTATAAAACATGGGAAAGCAGGGAAGGGGCCACAGCAACAGCAGTGGCTGGTCAAGTGACCCTTCATTGCACCTTGGGTATCATCCTTCTGACTGCATCATCACTCTCAGCCGGTGAGACCCCACCTGGAGCACTGTGTCCAGTTCTGGTGTCCCCAGCACAAGAGGTACATCAAACTGCTGGAGCAAGTTTGGAGGAGGCCAGGAAGATGATCAGAGGGCTGGAGCACCTCAGCTATGGAGACAGGATGAGAGAGCTGTGACTACTCAGCATGGAGAAGAGAAGGCTCCAAGAAGACCTTGTAACAGCCTTCCCATACCTGAAGGGGGCTACAGGAGAGGTGAGGAGGGACTTTTAACAAAGGCTTGTAGTGACAGGACAAGGGCAAATGGATTGAAGCTTGAGGAGAGTAGATTTAGACTGGATATTAGGAAGAAATTTTTTCCAGGGAGGGTGGTGAGACACTGGAACAGGCTGCTCAGGGAGATCTTGGATACCCCCTCCCTGGAGGTGCTTTGGGCCAGGTTGGATGAGGCCTTGAGCAACCTGCTGTAGTAGAATGTGCCCCTGCTCGAGGCAGGGGGGTTGGAACTAGATGATCTTTGAGGTGCCTTCCAACCACAACCATTCCACAATTTTCTGTGCATATGGTAAGGCTGAATAGTCCAGGAGTCCAGGATAGTAGGTGGAGGGAGGTGTGCCTGACCAAGACAATTAGAGACACATTAAATACTCATTTCTAAAGGAAGGTGAGATCATACCAGAACAGAGCACCTGGCCTTTCTTCCAAGATGATGACACCGATGCCTGCTAACAGGAAAAAAAAAAGCCCCATTAAGAAAATTATTTCACCCACATCGTTTTTCCTTTCACTGAAAATGAATTAGGAGCACCAAAATCTGCTGCTGTTTTTCCACTAGCTCCAGTAATGCTGGAATCAAGCCTATATGTGAACATAATTGAGAAGTCCTTTGAATAAAATGATGTCCTTCAGTCACACTGGTTCTAGGAAGTCATGCTAATGCAATCATTACAGTAGGAGTCTAGAAGTTCAGGGCTGCTTACTTCTAACCCTGATTTGCCTTCTGACTTGTTTGATGACTATAGAAACAACCTTCTGGTGATTCAATTCCCTCAGCTGGAACATGGATAGGATAATGTATGTTTGCTTCAATTAAATGATTTAAAACAGATTAATTAACTCGCATAAGACAATGGCATGAGATTGAACACATCCAAGTGCCGGGTTCTGCACATTGGCCACAGCAACCCCAGGCAGTGCTACAGGCTGGGGTCAGAGTGGCTGGAGAGCAGCCAGGCAGAGAGGGACCTGGGGTAGTAGTTGATGGTAGGCTGAACATGAGCCTGCAGTGTGCCCAGGTGGCCAAGAGGGCCAATGGCATCCTGGCCTGCATCAGGAACAGTGTGGCCAGCAGGAGCAGGGAGGTCATTCTGCCCCTGTACACTGCACTGGTTAGGCCACACCTTGAGTCCTGTGTCCAGTTCTGGGCCCCTCAGTTTAGGAAAGATATTGAGATGCTGGAAGGTGTCCAGAGAAGGGCAACAAAGCTGGGGAGGGGTCTGGAGCACAGCCCTGTGGGGAGAGGCTGAGGGAGCTGGGGTTGCTTAGCCTGGAGGAGACTCAGAGGTGA
Source organism: Picus viridis (assembly GCA_033816785.1). NCBI lineage: Eukaryota > Metazoa > Chordata > Aves > Piciformes > Picidae > Picus > Picus viridis. Next base: position 3,684,543 of record CM066569.1, on the reverse strand, counting down.
CCTTATTGCTCTCTACAACTACCTGAAGGGAGGTTGTAGCCAGGCAGAGGTTGGTCTCTTCTCCCAGGCAACCAGCACCAGAACAAGAGGACACAGTCTCAGGCTGTGCCAGGGGAGGTTTAAGCTGGAGGTTAGGAAGAAATTCTACACAGAGAAAGTGATTGCCCATTGGAATGTGCTGCCTGAGGAGGTGGTGGAGTCACCATCATTGGAGGTGTTTAGGAGAAGATTTGATGGGGTGCTCAGTGCCATGGTTTAGCTGATTAGGTGGTGTTGGATGATAGGTTGGACGTGATGATCTTGGAAGGTCTTTTCCAACCTATTCTATTCTAAGTTTGGAAGATTTTTAAATAGTAATATTCTTGAAAACGGTAGCTTGATGCCAGGCAATGATCTTCATAACCCTTAGTAAGAAATTTGGACCTCAGCTTGTAAAATACTGGGTGCTGGGGGACTGAGAAATGAATTAGAATCATATCAAAGATCATCGTGATCTGATTCCCATTAGTTGCTTCCTTACATGAATTAAGGATTTTGTGTTTAGTTCCTATCAAATATTTATGGGAAAAGATAACATCATAGACAGGTGAGGAGAGGTCCTGACAATACAATCAGAGACAAGCTGCAGGAGTGGTCAGGCATTGGCACAGGCTGCCCAGGGAGGTGGCGGAGTCACCATCCCTGGAGGTGTTCAAAAACTTGTGGCCGTGGCACTTTGGGACATGGTTTAACGGCCATGGTGGTGTTAGGTCGATGGTTGAACTTGATGATCTTGATGTCTGTTCCAACCAAAACAATTCTGTGATTCTATGAAGTGCATCCCCTTCGAAAGCAAAGGCTTGCCACCAAGCTCCCTGTGCCCAGCCTTTCCTTTAGTTGTGTCTTGAGACTGAGAACTCCAACTTCAGTGAACTTAATCAAAAAGCCTACTTTGCTCAGTGGAACCAGTCTCTCCTCTCCTGGTGTATTAAGGGTGGTTCTTCCCATGACACTAAAAGCAAGAGGAATTGGGAAAGGCAGAAATGAAAATCCCATTTTCTACTGATACATGGGAAATGTGAGTGGCACCAACAGTCAGGTAGACTGAGATGAAAGAAAATGCAAGCTTGGACAGAGATACAAACTTGGGCTGAGACGATTAGAAGTACAAAGGAATGTTGACATTTTTAGCTAGTTTACATATCAATTTCCCTTGTTTCCTCAGTTACAGGTAAACATAAAACCATTACAAATAGAAATTCATGGGGTTTGCAACTTTACTCTTCAAGCTGTGCTACTTCTAATGACTTTCTTTTTCCCTCATGTATTTTTAAAACATTGGATTTCTGTATGAACCACAAGAAGATTAAAAGAGAGAGAGAGAGAGAAAAGAAACCTCTCTATGATATGTACATACTTTTTAAATCAACATATGTTCAATTAAATTGTTATTTGGTAATGAGGTCAGCCTCCTGCTTCAGAAGCTTGCCTGAAAAATAGATGAATCATTCTAAGATTCAGCAGTCAGTGGAAGCTGACAGAGGCTTTTCATATGAAATATTACACAACCTCATGAAAATCAGAAGTTATATGGCAGGAATTGCTCTGTTGAGCACTACAGTCACTTTCCCAGGATCAGATCAATACATTTGCTGTCAAAGAGGAGAAGAAAAAAAAAAAAAAAAAGCTGCTAAAACACCTAGAAAAATTTTGCAAGGAAATGTTATTTTTAATACAGCTACCAGTGTAATTCTGAGGCAAGACACAGCCTTTTATAACACACTTTCTGACTGGAGGTAAACTGAGGAGATTTCCCACCGAACACTCAGATTTCCCACAACCTTTTCACAGCCTCAGACTCATCTTGCAAAACCTCATGGACATGATTAGCTCTTCACAGAGGTGTGTTTCACAGAATGAATGGTTTGGGTTGGAAAGAACCTTACAGATCATCTAGCTCCAGCCCCTCTGCCGTGGGCAGGTTCACCTTCCGCTAGACCAGGCTGCTCAAGGCTTCATCCAACGTGGCCTTGGACACCTCCAGCAAGGGGGCATCTATCACCTCCCTGGGCAACCTGTTCCAGTGTCTCACCACCCTCACTGGAAAGAATTTCTTCCTAATATCCTATCGAAATCTACAAGGCATGGTAAAAAGTCCCTCCCCAGCTTTCTTGTAGGTCACTCCAGGTAACAGATGGTTGCTGCAAGGTCTCCCCAGAGCCTTCTCTTCTCCAGGCTGACAATAGGATAGGTCCCTGCCCGCAAAGCAAGCACACTTTTCAAAATCAGGCTATTTGGTTGTGATCGTGTAGACAACTGCATCAGCTCGTCCCCAGAACTTGGATTGGTCCTATTTACAACATATGCAAAGGCTATCTTCACAGAATTATTTCAGCTGGAAAAGACCACCATCAAGTCCAACCATCAACCTGACACACCATCACCATTAAACTGTGTGCCAAAGTGCCATGGCCACATGTTTCTTGACCACCTCCAGGGATGGTGACTACACCATCTCCCTGGGCAGCCTGTTCCAATGCCTGACCACTCTTGCAGCAAAGAAATTTTTCCTAATCTCCAACCTAAATCTCCCCTGTCACAATTTCAGGCCATTTCCTCTTCTTTTATCACCTCATTCTAGAGAGAAGAAATTGAGCCTCCCCACACTCCAACCTCCATTCACGGAGCTGGAGAGAGCAGTGAAGTTTCCCTTCAGCCTCTTCTCCAGACTGAACAATCCCAGTTCCCTCAGCTGCTCATCATAAAGGAGCTTCTCTTCACGAAGAGCCCCCAAGGTGTAGCCCAATTCTGGAAGCATTCTAGATGTGCATGGCTTGCAGGGGAGCTACAACTAAAGCCTCCACAGAAAGAGAGATTGGCCATTGGAATGTGCTGCCCGGGAGGTGGTAGAGTCTCCGTCCCTGGAGGCGTTCAAAAAGGGATTGGATGTGGTGCTTGAAGCCATGGTTTACTTAGTCATGAGGTGTTGGGTGATAGGTTGGACTTGATGATCTCTGAGGTCTTTTCCAACCTTATTGATTCTATGATTCTACCTTACTCCATCCCAGTGGACCAAGTCAGGGTTGCATGGTAGTTTTTAATGAGTTTTTATTGTGTTGGCTGCAGCTCTTTATGCATGTCTCTGATTCTATGTCTCCTGGAAGCTTCTGAGATGGAGTGTCAAGACCTCTTCCTGTATGATATGAAACACAAAGGTAAAAGAAGGGGTTGATATTTCTTTGCTTGTGAAGAAACTACTTGTTATTTGAAGGACTCATCATCATTGATGGTTGTGCTTGATGATCTTAGACGTCTTTTCCAACTGAAACAATTACATAATTCAGTGCCTGTGGTTGGATAGACTTTTATTCTCATTCTCTAGCAGTCACTGTTCCACTTGGAGGTAAAGAGTTTATCAGTAAAAATAATTGGTTTCCTGGGCTGGATTAAAAACAATGGCAATATATTGGTGGTTTGAGCACCAAACGTACCTTTGAGGCCTTGAGCAATCTGGTCTCATGGAAGGTGTCCCTGTCCATGGCAGGAGGGTTAGAACTAGGTGTTCTTTAATGCCCCTTCCAACCATAACTATTCTATGAATTGATCTATGAAGGAATCCCTGGATGCTTAATTTAAAGGGATTTAGCATTTTGTCAGTTCACAGTGCTTCAGGACATGGTTTAATGGCTGTGGTGGTCTTAGATTGGTGGTTGGACTCAATGATCTTAGAGGTCTTTTCCAGCTGAAACAATTCTATGATTCTCTTTTCTCCTAAATCTTCACACAAGGAAGCAAAGTGGCACTGTGACACTTTCTAACTCCAAACACCCAAGTACCTCTCCCAAAAGGCAGTCCCTTCAGATTCTGTTTACAGACAGTGAAGGGAGCTGAGCAACCTCCAAAGCAAATCCAGAGTATTCAAGGCCCAAGGGAAGCCTGTAAGTCTCTCCACCATTTGCAAGAGGAGCCCAAGCAGATCCAGCCTAAACCAAATCCCTACCTAATTTCACTTGTTCTAGGCCTCATCATCTATTGCTTGCATATACAAAAAAAAAAAATCACTTAACAAAGAGACAGCTACAATAGCACTTAATCTCCCCATTCACAAACCCTTCAGTTATGAGCCCGTGCACAGGCCCAGTCATTCATAGACTCTCCTTGAAAGATGTGCCTGAAGTTTTGCTTTTGTCTCTGAATTAAAGCACATAACTGGATAAGATGGCTGGGCTTTGTCCTTCACCTCTTGCATGAGGCTTAACATGCCTCAAGGCTGTGTATTCTAACAGAGAAAGAAATGGACACTGTGTTAAGCAACCACAGAACAGGGCAGTAGCTGCAGCATCCTCATGTCTCCAGGGGAACTTTCAACTTCCAGTGCCTATCTCGACCTCAGCGGTGCTTACACAAACAGTGAGGTTCTAAGGAAGTGCCTTTCTGTTTCTTGATAAACTGTCATGGCCCATATCACTTTCATAATATCATAGAATTGTTTTGGTTGGAAAAGACCTGCATGATCATCAAATCCAACCATTGACCTGACACCAGCATGGCCTCTAAACCATGACCCAAAGTCCCATGTCCACATGTCTCTTGAACACCTCCAGAGATGGTGACTCCACCACCTCCCTGGGTAACCTGTTCCAATGATTCATCATTCTTTCAAATAGGTAAACTTAATATCAGTATCTGCTGTTGTCAGTATCTGAATAGCTTGCTCCTTTGGCTGGGTATACATTTCCACTGTCTGGGCCCAAAGCTGGTTCCTTGAACTTCTGCTAGTGACAGAAAAATCTTCAATTTCTTAGCAACCGTGCAAACTCCCTGGAGGCTGGGAAAGGCACATTGCCTTTTCTTCTCAGAGGTTGTAGTGGTGTATTCCTTCAGTAATGTCAAGATCACCTGCAAAACCCATTTTAGCATCTGGGTGGTGCAGGCCCTGCACTTGTCCTTATTAAACTTCATGAGGTTTGCCTGCACCCAGCTCTCAGCCTGTCCAGATCTCACTGGATGGCTGCACAGCCCGACAGGCTATCAGCCACCACCCAGCGAACTTCTTGAGGGTACTCCCAATCCCCTCAGCCAGGTCATTGATAAAGATGTTGAACAAAACTGGACCCAGTACTGATCCCTGGGGAACACCACTGGCCACAGGCCTCCAAGTTGACTCTGAGCTGCTGATGACAACCCTCTGAGCTCTGCTGTTGAGCCAGTTCTCAATCCACCTCACTGACCAGCTGTCTATGCCGCATTTCTTGAGCTCTGTGACCTGCCCTCGGTGATCCTGCTTTGGCAAGGCACTTGGACTCCATCTCCAAATGTCCCTTCCAACCCCTACCATTCTGAGATTCTATTATTTAATTGGTGAGGCTCTTTCTAGGATGTTTTACCCTCTTTCTGACGTGGGGTGGGCAAAACAAAGACACTGCAAAGAGATTACGTACAAAACATGAAATGCAGAGAGAAATCATTGGATATCAATTGTGACTGGGGGAAAAAAATACTGGGAGCCAGGACAACAATCACTATCTGCTAGTTTGGTACTTCAAGATGTTCTACAATTATAAATCCTCTGGGTGAAGGGATTCAAGGGCTTTTAGTGATAGCACAAGGGAGAATGGATTTAATCTGGAAAAGAGAAGATTTAGACTGGATATTAGGATTCTTTACAGTGAGGGTCATGAGACACTGGGACAGGTTGCACAGGGAAGGTGTAGATGTCCCCTCCCTGGAGGTGTTCAAGGACAGGTTGGATGAGGCCTTGAGTAACCTGATCTAGTGGAAGGTGTCTTTGCCCATGGCAGTGGGGTTGGAACTAGATGATCTTTAAGGTCTCTTGCAATCCTCATAAGACTTGTTCTCCAGACTCTTCACCAGCTTTGTAGGGTGAAGTGGTATTTTAGCATAATAAAAATATGAAGGTCAAATTCTTCAGGTGAATTAACTTTCAGAAGCCCTCACTTTCTCAGTGACTAAATCCCAAGTTTCATTCCCCAGCACCATTAGTAGCAATAGGACAAGGAACAATGGGTATAAACTGGACCACTTCTTTGCTGTGAGGATGATGGAGCACTGGAACAGGATGATGAAAGGACTGGAACATCTGTCTGATGAGGAAAGGCTGAGAGACTGGGGCTGTTTAGCCTGGAGAAGGCTGAAAAGAGATTTGATCAATGGTTGCAAATACCTTAAGGGTGGGTGTCAAGAAGTGGGTGTCAAGAAGTAGGTGCCAGTCTGTTTGCAGTGGTGTCCTGTGATAGGAGAATTGGCAGTGGATACAAACTGGGACACAGGAAGCTCCATCTCAACATGAGGAGAAACCTCTTTGCTGTGAGGTTGTAGGGGCCCTGGAGCAGGCTGCTCAGTGAGGTTGTGGAGTCTCCTCCTCTGGAGGCTTTCCAAACCCACCTGGACAAGTTCCTGTGTGGCCCTGCTTTGGCAGGGGTGTTAGACTCCACAATCTCCAGAGGTGCCTTCCAACCCCTACCTTTCTGTGATTCTATGATTAAACTAACACCTGTCTTTGGTGTAATGCAGACATGCCTCTACAAATAAATATTTTAAACACAGTCATCCATCATGTGTTGTAACAGAAAACTAACCCTTCACAAGCAGACTTTCTTGCCTGTTCTCCAGGGGTAGAATTCAGTTATGCAGAGGAACAAAACAAGGTTTATGTCCCATACAAGTCGCTCATAGTCTTGTTTGTGCTGACTCTTTACACACAGGGAAACTTTACCACAAAGGAACAACTTACAGATGATGTCTGAGTGCCACAATCAATTAAATATTGTTCATAGGACCCCTGTCAGAATCGTGTGTTGAAGATGGAAGAGATGCCAAATTGAGCTTTATGCCCATTGGGCCTGGCTCATGCCCAGCTGAAGTCAGTGGAACTTTTGCCATTCATTCCAAACCAAACAGGATGGCTCCTCCACTCACTCCCTATTTCTCATGCTGAACGACAGTTTTCTGGGGTGAGACCCTGGAACAGGTTGCCCAGGGAGGTCATGAATGCCCTTTCCAGGAGGCATTCTACACCAAGTTGGATGAAGCCTTGAGCAAGCTGGTCTAGTGGAAGGTGTGGGCAGGGGGATGTGAACTGGGTGATCTTTAAGGTGCTTTCCAACCCAAACCATTCTATGAATCATAGATATTTTCAGGCACTCAAGCTCATTGGCCTGGAATCCCTACAAGGCTGGCTTTCATAACAAAAGGCAGCCCTGATTCTTTAAATTCCAGAAGAGAGCAAAGTGAGGCTTTTTTTTGATTCCTTGCTATCCTGATGGGATGCAGCAGTTTTGACAAAGATTGAGTTTGTGCTGGCTAAGGTGTGAGTGAGAAGTTCAACAGTTTCATAGAATGGTTTGGTTTGGAAGGGACCTTTAAAATCTTCTAGTTTCAACCTCCCTGCCATGGGCAGGGAAACCTTTCACTAGACCACATTGCTCAAGGCCTCAACTGAGCTGAGTGTTGGTTTCATAGGTTTTCTTCTTCATTCACTGAAAAGCAAACCATGTACATGCCATGCTGTCCTAGTGCCACTCCCCCAGCTGCTGGCATGTTAGCAATGACTGTCACCTACTTCAAAAAAATCTTTGCATTATACTTGGTAGATGACCTCCTTAGTCCAAAGCAATCTGTTGTTCCAGAAAGGTTCCCATCTCCTCAGAGAGAGCTTACAGCACCTTGCAGCCCTGACACAGAGCCTTTGAAGTAGATCCACACATTACATAGGGTTGGAAAGGACCCTCAAAGGTCACCTTGTCCAACTGCCCAGCAGTGACCAGGGACAACTCCGACTAGGTCAGGCTGCCCAGGGCCAAATCAAGTCTGATCTTGAATGTCTCCAGAGACGGTGTCTCATCCACACCCCTGGGCAACCTGTACCAAGATTCTACCACTGCCATTGTGAAGAACTTCCTCCTAATGTACAACCTACATCTCCCCTGCCTCAGTTTCAAACCATTGCCCCTTGTTCTGCTGCTACAGGCCCTTCTAAATGGTCCCTCTCCTGCCTTCCTGGAGGTCCCTTTCAGATGCTGAAATGCAGCTCTAAGATCTCCTCAGAGACCCTTCTATTTTCCAGGCAGAGCAGTCCCAACTCTCTGTCTGTCGTTGTACGAAAGGTGTTCCAGACCTTTGTGGCCCTCCTCTTGACCCACTCCAGCAGGTTCATGTCCTTGTGTGGGGAGTCCCATAGCTGTACACAGTACCGCAGGTGAGGTCTCACCAGAAGGGTTTAGACTGTGAGCCCTGTGGACTGCACAAGAGAGGTAACACCATGAAAAGTACCTAATAACTACTGACAGTTTGTCTTAGTCTCCAAATCACTTAGATGACTTTGAAAATATTTATCCTAGGGCTGGCTCAGCTGCACTGAGCAGGGGAATGGGACTCAATGAATAACATAAATCTTGAAGTACAAAAACCTTCCTGTTCAGGCAAATGATAATTTTATGCTTTGCTCTTTCTTTGGTGCTGCTCGCTTTGTAGGCAACCCTTTGGCTATAGGATTTGCTTAAAAGTACAAATATGTATTGTGTCAAAATAAAATATTTATTGAATACATTTACTTGGTTTCTGTTGAGCAAGGGGAGGATTCTGAGGAACCTCTGAGCTGCACCTGTGTGGCCATTTTCATGGAGTCGTAGAATTGTTTCTGTTGGTTAAAGACCTCTAAGATCGCTGAGTCCAAACATCAACCTAAGACCACCACAGCCATTAAACCAGGTCCCGAAGTGCCATATCCACACATTTCTTGAACACCTCCAGGCATGGTGACTCCACCACCTCCCTGGACAGCCTGTTCCAATGCCTAATCACTCTGGCAGGAAAGTATTTCTTCCTAATTGCCAACCTAAACCTCCCCTGGCACAATTTCAGGCCACTTCCTCTTGTTCTATCACCTGATACTAGGGAAAAGACAGAGACCCTCACTTCACTCCAATCTTCTTTCAGGCAGTTTTAGAGAGCAATGAGATCTCCCCTCAGCCTCCTCTTCTCCAGGCTAAACAGCCCCAGTTCTCTCAGTCTTTCCTCATCAGACAGATGTTCCTGTCCCTTAATCATTGTCACAGCCTCTCTTGGACTCTCTCCAGTAGATCCCTGTCTCTCTTGTAGTGGGCAGCCCAGAACTTGATGTAGTATTCCAGGTGTGGTCTCACCAGGGCAGAATTTGGCCTCTTTAGTCTGGAAAAGAGCAGACTGAGGGGAGATCTCATCAATGTTGATCAATACTTAAATGGTGGATGTGAGGAGGATGGGACCAGTCTTTTTTCAGTGGTGTCCACTGACAGCACAAGGGGTAATGGGCACAAACTTGAAGACAAGAAGTTCCATCTAAAGATGAGGAGGAACTTTTTTAAATTAAGGGTGATGGAGCACTGGAAGAGGCTGCCCAAAGAGGTGCTGAAGTGTCTGTCTCTGAAGGCACTCCAAACCAGCCTGGACATGTTCCTGTGTGACCTTCTCTAGGTGAACCTGTCTTGGCAGGGGGGTTGGACTGGATGATCTTCAGAGGGCCCTTCCAAGCCCTTCCATTCTCTGTTTCTGTGATTTTTCAAAATCTTACATTGAAGCAATTGATGTAAAGGCCAGGAAATTGGACAAAAAATGCTGTGTTTCATTTTTGAACATTTTAAGGTTTGGTTGGGTTTTTTTTGGTTGTTGAAACATGAAAATACTCAATTTAGAAAGTATTTGAAACTGAACTTTTTCATGCAAATCATACAATAGAATCATAGAATCAACAAGGTTGGAAAAGACCTCAAGGATCATCAAGGCCAACCTGTCACCCAGCACCTTGTGACTACTAGACCATGGCACCCAGTGCCACATCCAATCCCTTTTTGAACACCTCCAGGGACGGTGACTCCACCACCTCCCTGGGCAGCACATTCCAATGGCTAACAACTCTCTCTGGGAAGAACTTTCTCCTCACCTCGAGACTAAACTTCCCCTGGCAAAGCTTGAGACTGTGTCTTCTTGTTCTGGTGCTGGTTGCCTGGGAGAAGAGACCAACCCCCTCCTGGCTACAACCTCCCTTCAGGGAGTTGTGGACAGCAATAAGGTCTCCCCTGAGCCTCCTCTCCTCCAGGCTAAACAACCCCAGCTCCCTCAGCCTCTCCTCACAGGGCTGTGTTCCAGACCTCTCTCCAGCCTCATTGCCCTTCTCTGGACACGTTCAAGTGTCTCAGTGTCCTTCTTAAATTGAGTGGCCCAGAATTGGACCAGATAACCCATGTGGGTCCCTTCCAACTCTATGCAGTCTGTGAAATTCACACCCACCATGGGTTTTTTGAGGGCCAAACCAAGCAGGGGTGGCAGACAGAGCTCTGTGTGCAATTTGCCTACTTTCTAGAGTAAAATATTTTCCCTGCTGTTGCACTGGCACTGGGGAGAACCCTACAGACCTGTGACTCCAGGGATTAGCTGCATGAAGAGGGCATGCAGGAATGCAGACTATTTTTAAAAAGACTAGTCCTTAAAGGCTGGGCTGCCAGTGAGTCTCATGTCAGAGCAGAGAGGAGTAGGAGCAAGTGACCTTCCTAAGTTTCACCTTCTTCTCCATTTTAACCCAGTGGGACAGATACAATGCAATGTTCAGATTTAATTTCCTCTCCTGAGGCCTCTCACCTGGATGCTCTGAAGCAGTGCACAGCCTTGCTCCTGCTAGAACACTTAGAGTGGGTTGCCCTAGTCCAACACATGATGTGTTCTTTCTCTCTCCTTCCTTCTTCCTTCCTTCCTTCCTTCCTTCCTTCCTTCCTTCCTTCCTTCCTTCCTTCCTTCCTTCCTTCCTTCCTTCCTTCCTTCCTTCCTTCCTTCCTTCCTTCCTTCCTTCCTTCCTTCCTTCCTTCCTTCCTTCCTTCCTTCCTTCCTTCCTTCCTTCCTTCCTTCCCTCTCTCTTTCCCTCCCTCTCTTCTGTCCTCCCTCTCTCCTTCCCTCCCTCCCTCTCTCTCTTTTCTGTCTGTCTTTTTCTGTCTTCCTTTCCTTCTCTCTCTTTCTCCCTCTTTCTTCCTCTCCTTTTGTTCTCTCTATCCTTTTTCCTCCTAGAAGGAGGCACAGCAGTGGAACAATAAGAGGTGCACCTGGGAAACTCACCAGTGTGTAAGAATTTGGGCTTAGACCTAATGGGTGCTACTTTTTTGCTTGAGTCACTACAGGAACTTGATACTTGTCAAGCACAGACTCAGTGCTTAGTGAGACTCTGGAAGAGGTTGCCCAGGGAGGTCATGGAGTTGGACAAGGCCAGATTGGATGAGGCCTTGAGCAAGCTGGTCTAGTGGAAGGTGTTCCTGCCCATGTCAGGTGGGTTGGAGCTAGATGATCATCAAGATCCCTTCCAACTGAAACCATTCTATAGAGTCTATGAATTTCATCCTCTTAAGTAGTGGACTTAGCAGGTTAGAAACTTTTTACTCCTTGATTGTCCTTGTTGTTCTAGAGAGAAGCAAACATGTATCATGAGGTAGGTCTAAAGGCAGGATATTGGAGGTTGCAGAAGGGCACTAGAAGAGAGACGTAGAGGTTAGAGGATGACATATAATTTAATTTCACAGTGGTACATTCAAATAGGTTCCCCAGGGAGGTGGTGGACTCACTGTCTCCAGAGGTGTTCAAGAAACGTGTGGAGATGGCACTTTGGAACATGGCTTAATGACCATGGTGGTGCCAGGTTGGTGGTTGGACTTGATGATCTTAGAGGTCTTTTCCAAGCAAAACAACTCAATGACTTTGGTATGGAGTTGCAGTTTCTATAAAACACCAGGAACATTTACAGAAAAGGGAGAATATTTGAATAATACCAGAAACAGAGGCAGGAAAAAGAGGCCCTTGGGGGTAGGAGGGAGCCAGTTACTTGGTAGCACTAAGACGGAATAAGGGGCAAACAACCGAAAATTGACAAACGAGTTCCAATTACATTTTATGCTTAAAATTGTTAAATCTTATTGCAGCTTTCATGAGAGAGAAAGCAGTAACTACACAAATTGGCAGCATGGGGTTAAGGGAAAGATGCTATCCTCTGGCCCAGCTTTTAATGGGAACTTTATCAGAAAGTCTGAAAGAATCCCTTTATGGGAATCATAGAATGGTTTGGGTTGGAAGGGGCCTTAAAGATCATCCAGTTCCAATCCCCCTGCCATGGGCAGGGACACCTTTGACTAGACTGGATTGTTCAAGGCCAGCCTGACCTTGACCACCTCCAGGGAGGGGGCATCCACAACCTCCCTGGACAACCTGTTCCAGTGTCTGGTCACCCTCACTCTCTTTCTAATACCCAGTCTTAATCTCTCCCAGCTCAAATTCATTCCCTCTCATCCCACTCTTCTCCAGTTTTTTGCTAGCTCTGGAAACCAATTTTCTTGCACTAGACTTAGGTATACTTGTATAAGGACAAAGAAAATTTGATTTGTCCAAATAGATTGGTTCAAAAATCTACTGATTTTAGAGCTTAGCAGACAATTGCTGCATTACCCAGGGAGGTGGTGGAGTCACCATCCCTGGGGGTATCCAAGAAACGTGTGGACATGACACTTTGGAACCTGGTTAAATGGACATGGGGGTGTTAGGCTGATGGTTGGACTTGGTAACCTTAGAGGTCTCTTCCAACCAAAACAAATCTGTGATTCTGTGATTATTGCAAATGTTGCATATTTCACATACATTGGTAGATTAAGTAGTTACTAGTTTAACATAGGCCTTGCATAATGAGGCAACTTTTCAGAGGTGATAGACACAAAGGGATCTGGGTGGTCTGGCTAACCTATCACTCAATTCTTCTGAAACAGGGAAAAATGGCAAATAGCTCCTCAAGGCATAGTCATATTTCTCTGAAAAAGGGAGGCACTATGAAAGAGAAATGTCAGAGCAAGCGAGATAGAAATGTACAGAGCGATACATTGAAAGCTAGAAGTCCAGATTTGGTACCTGACTTTTCTGTTCCCATTCTGTGAGACTCCTGGCAAGTCCTTTCACTTGTCTCCTGCCCTTCCTACTCTCTTTTCTAACTTGTCAAATGAAACTGCTGGCAGTTGAGGCCAGAGGTTGCTGGTAGGACTGAATGCTCTTAAGTGGCTGCTTCTGGTAAGAGTTGTTAATGCTCTGCTAGTAGAAAGAGGCATGCAAAATAAAAAAGAAGAGTTAATAGAAGACAGTGAGATGCACAGGTATAGAAAGAGAACGTTTGGAAACAGCAGCTCAGAATTACAAAGAAGAAAATATCCTGATTATTTTTATGCTGTAAAATAATAAGAGGGAGGAATAGGAGCAAAGAAATACAGAGCTCATTAACAGAGTAATAGAATCGTAGAATGGTTTGGGTTGGAAGAGACCTTCAAGATCACCTAGTTCTAACCTCTTGCTATGGGCAGGGATACCTTCCACCAGACCAGGCTGCTCAAGGCCCCATCCAACCTGGCCTTGAACTCCTCCAGGATGGGGCATCCACCTCTCTAATTTAACTGTTCCCTTGTACAGAGAATCTAATGGAACAAGTTGGCCATTTCTTTGACTTCTACAAACTTCTGTTGTGGAAATCTCAAGAAACTGAAAAATATTCTCAAAAAGGGGCAGAGGTGGAAACAGTAACTTCCTCCAAGTGTGGTTTTAGAAGAACGCTTGTCCACACACTGATCCTGTGGCTCTGTTCCTGCGCTAAAGTGGATACGCTGCAGCTTTACTTCAGATAAAATGCCTCCTCCCTTCAGTGCTTGCACATAAATTGCTATTAAATGTTACCATGTTATACAAGTGCATTGGGGAGGAAAATAAGCCCACTAATGCATTGTCCTGCTCCAGTGTTTTTTAACCTGGAGGATGCCATGCTATTCCATGAACTGTGGGTGGGCAACAAGCCACAGCAAAAAAACCCCAAACAACCTAAAGCAACAGTGGTGGGCCAGGCTCCATAAGGCTGCATCTGCCTCACCCTTTCTCTCCCATGATTCTCCCCAGGCTGTGTATAAAGCTTAATGCAGATAAAGCATATGCTCCCCAAGATGCCTTCTGGCCTTCCTTCCCTGCTCACATGACAACCGTCAGTTGGAGTCAGCCATGGTAGCAGCTCAAAGGGATCCAGGGCCTGCAGGCTCAGGCTGCAGCTGCCTAGTCCAAGCTTCCTTTTTTTATGATCTGAACACATGTTAAATGACCACAGAATCATAGAATGGCAGGGGTCGGAAGGGACCACCAGGAATCATCAAGTCTAACCCCGTTGCCAAAGAATGATCACCTAGGCAGATGTGATGAGGAAGGGCTGAGGGATCTGGGGCTGTTTAGCCTGGAGAGGAGGAGGCTGTCAGGGGATGTGATCAATGTTTATAAATATCTGAAAGATGGCTGACAAGGAGAAGGGGCCAGACTCTTTTCGATGGTGTCCTGCGATAGGACAAGGAGGAATGGAGACAAACTGGAACACAGAAAGTTCCACTCAACATGAGGAAAAACTTTACATTGAGGGTGCTGGAGTGCTGCAGCAGGCTGCCCAAAGATGTTGTGGAGTCTCCAGCCCCAACTCTCTCAGCCTTCCCTCATGTGAGAGATGTTTCAGTCCTCGCAGCATATTAGTAGCCCTGTGCTGGACTCTCTCTGGTAGTTCTTTGTCCTTCTTGAGCTAGGGTGCCCAGAACTCGACACAGTGTTAGTGGTTAGGAGGGGAACAGAACAAGCCCCGACGACTATTACTTATACCAACATTATTCTTTTTCCTGTTATTATTAAATAACAACAAAGTGAAAGGAAATATTTTTTCCCCTTTTGACAGAGTGTAAACATATGGCCACTCATGTGTTTTATATTGTGCCATGGATTAATGAGGAGGGGATGTGTATGACAGAGGTACTCCTCTATCACTCGAGTGCAAAACAGGCAAATCCAGCTGAACTCGAATAAAGGCCACAAAGACATTAAAAAGTTAGAAATGCCACTTCAGAGGCCACCCATCCCGCTGTGTGTGCATCCGAGCAAACTGCTTCATCCCTGCTGAACTGCAGCCACTCCGGCAGAGCGCAAGAGTTCACGGGGACAATCATAGGTTCATAGAATGGTTTGGGCTGGAAGGGACCCTAAAGATCATCTAGTTCCAACCCCCTGCCATGGGTCAGGGACACTTCCCACTAGACCAGGTTGCTCAAGGCCTCACACAGCTTGACCTTGGACACCTCCAGGGAGGGGGCATTCATGATCTCCCTGAGCAACTTTTTCCTGTGTCTCACCACCCTCACTGTTAGGCATTTCTTCCTAATATGCAGTCTAAATCACCCCTCAAACCAAGATAGCTGTCCCTATCTTGACCTCTTTTCTGAAAAAAAAAAAAAAAGAGAGAGTAAAGGCATGAAGTGTAATGAACAGTCCTGCTAATAACACAACGGAGCATGCTTTAAAATGAACTCCATGCATGCTGTCAAATATCAACATCTATTTTGGCAGGATTTTAGTGATCAAGAGGTAGAGAGGCTCCACGGTGTACTATTCTTAATAGTAGAAGAATCCAACAAACAAGGTTTTATACTGACAAGAAACTTACACCTCCAAGTTTTCACTGCATACAATAATAATACAATAAAAACCAGGTTGGAAGAGACCTTCAAGATCATCGCGTCCAACCCATCAAACAACTAGATCACCAAGCAAGCACCATCAAGTCTCCTCCTGAACACCTCCAATGACGGTGACCCCACCACATCCCCAGGCAGCCCATTCCAATGGGGAATCACTCTCTCTGTATAGAACTTCCTCCTAATGTCCAGTCTAAACCTGCCCTGGCGCAGTTTGGCTTAGGCCTCTTACACATACCAATAACTTATGCACACTGAGAAGATGTTGCTTATCTCCTTCACCGTCTAGAAATGACAGGCTGAGGAAGAATGCATTGAAGCTGGAAGAGGGCAGGGGATTTAGACTGGATATTAGAAAGGAATTCTTTACAGTAAGGATGGTGAACCACTGCAACAGGTTGCCCAGGCAGGTTGTGGATGCACCCTCCTTGGGGATGATCAAGGCCAGGTTGGATGAGGCCTTGAGCAACGTGGTATAGCAGGAGGCATCCCTGCCCGTAGCAGTAGAGTTGTAACCAGAAGATCTTTAAGGTCCCTTCTACCCCAAACCATTCTGTGAATCTACAGATCTATGAATCTATGACAGGAGGAAGCTCTGTCTGAAAATTAGGCCAGCCTTTTCATACACGACTAAGGGAATCTGTGTGCCTTCACCTGTCAATGTCCCAGCCCGTGAGCCCTGACATGGATCTGACTGCCAGTGAATGATGATGGTCAGCTCTTCTTTCTTTTCTCCATGAAAAAAGAAATAGGTAGAACACATTAATTATGCAATATGTTTATATTTTTATTTTTGTGTTATTCAGGCACCAATCAATGCACTGCTGCTTACAAGGAGCAAGGCTGCCGGGCATTTGGGATACTTTTCTCACATCTTAACAAAAAATGACTTCTCAGGAACGTGGATACAATTCAGTTGGACAATATGAGCCTGTACTTCACTCCACCATTTTATTCAGATATCAGAAATACTGCTTCACAGTTATAGAATGTATTTCTGCAATAATAAAAAAAATGAAAAAGAGGGGAGGAGAAGGAAAAAAAGAGTAGGGAAGTAATGGAATGATGCTGGAATTGCCCGTATTACACTGGAAAAAAGCTCAGGACAGACATCAGAAATACTGTTCCACAGTTATTTAACATTTCTGCCCTTAAAAAATGGGAGGGGAAGGAATGAAAGAGCAGGGAAGTGATGGGAAGATGCTGAAATTGACCACACTATACTGGTAAATAGATCAGGACGGAGAACATAAGAAATAAATTGCAACGTGCTGATGCTGAAATTGATTGTGCAACACTGGAGAAAAGCTCAGGACAGAGTTTCTGAGACATAGTCTCAGAAATAGTCTCACAGTTATTTAACATAATTCTGCCATTAAAACAAAAGGGAGAGGGGAGAGGATGAAGGAAGAGTTAGACAAGGAACGCGAAGATGCTGAAATTGACCATACTGCACCGGAGAAAAGCTCAGGATAAACAACATAAGGAACAAACTCTGCAACATCCTTGGAGTCTTGAATGTGTAAAGATCTAGTGAAGCACGAATATTGCTGTTTTATTGGGAAAAAAATTAATACACTTCAGTTTCTACCGTTATTATAACTGACTATTTCTAACTTTCGTTCTGTATATGCCAATTACTGACTATAAGGCAGAATTCCATCTGGAGACAGCATCACACAAAAATTAGTGCTAACTGTAAGAATAAATGTAATGTGTTTTGTCCTTAAAAAAAAACCCAGCACACCCTCTTATATTCAAGCCCTTGCAAACATTACAATGTTGGGGCAGTGCACATAGGCTGATTGGGTCGGATTCTTGCAGGAGAAAATAGCTTTCCCCCCCAAAAAAAGTTATCCAGCAGGGCTTTTCCAACAGCCGTCAGCACAATCGCCACACAGCCACCCCAAAGCTGCTGGCCTCACACTGTTGCTTTGTCCCTGTCAGCCTGCGGGTCACACAAATTCTCAGATGAATTTCACATCCATGTGGCCGGTACCGTGGGTGAGGTGCAAGGCAGAGAAACGGCCAGGGCACAGATCAGGGCGTGGAGAGTGGCACGGCCGCCACCCTGGCACTTCACCAGTTCTGTCCAACAAGCGGCCGCTGTCCCTGCGAAAAGCCGGTGCGCAAGGCTGCCGTGCTACTGCCGGTGCTGGGCCGGTGAGGGCCTCTCCGCCACGTTTGGGCGAGGATCGCTAAGGCAGCAGGCACCGCCCGCTGCTCCGCCGCATCCCCGTGCAGCGCCGCTGCCCCTCAAAGCCTCTCGCCGGGTCAGGGGGCGGCCGCTGGCCTCGGCCCGTCCGCCCGGCTCCCCCCACGGGCCGCGGGGCTGCCTTCCCGTGTTTACTCCCTGAGCAGGGGCTGTGCGGATGCGCTGCTGCTTCCCTCAACTTCTCCGCTCGCCGTGTTTTGGCCTCTGAATGAAAGCCGCCCAACTCGACAGAGTAAGTTATCGGGGACCTGCGCGGAGGGCTGCCGGGGCTGGGGCCGAGGGGGGACCGGTCGGGCCGTGCCGGGCCGTGCCGTGCCCGCCGCCCGCACCCCGCCACCGCCGTTACCCCGCGGCGCTGCCCAGGGCAGGCGTAGTTTACTCTCGCAGCCCTTCCCGGGCGGCCAATGGACAGCGGCTGCCGGCGCTGTGGCCGGCACGGCTCGTCTCAGCGCTCCCCTGGGCGCTGATGGACTGTGGCCGGTAGCTTCCCGCTACCTGCCCCACTCCGCCACGGCCGACACCGGCTCCTCAAACACTACGAAGCCAGAGCGACGATCTTTGTGTGAGTGTGTGCGCCAGCGGCTCCCTCGCGGGCCGCGGGTGTAACGGCATCGCTGAATGGCTGGCGAGCCCGTCCCTCAGCGAGCCGGCCAATGGTGGGCCGCCTTATATCCCGGGGAGTGTTGTGGCGCTGCCCGGGTTGCATGGCTCTGTGTGGAGCCGCGTTCCGCGGGCGCCGAGGCGGAGGGGCTCCGCTGCGCGCCGCGTCTCGCTCCGGCCCAGCGGCGCGCTGCCCGCACGCCCGCCGGCCCCACCGAGGTGAGTGCACGCCACCCCCCACCCCTCATCGGCCGGCAGGAAGGCAAACGGAGACGGGCAGCGGCAGGCAGGGAGAGAGGTGCCCTAGCCCCACACTTTCCCCTCCGCTCCCCAGCGTTGAGGCAGCCCTCCGGGCCCCCACGGCGGCGTTGGTGGCCGGGAAGGAGTCGCGGAGCTTTCCCTGCCCTGCGCGGCAGCTGCCGGGGCTCGCAGTCACTTTTCCTCCCTCTCGTCAGCCCTGCCTGCGTTTGAAAGTTTGGGCAGGGGAGGACGGGTGGGTTGGTGCCTCCAGCCCTCTGCCCGGCCGAGAGGGCAGTGGTGGCCGGGGCTGTGTGAGCGCGGGGGCGGCGGAGTGCATTGCAATCCAGCGCAGTGCATGTGCAGAAAATAAAAGCCCAGAAGAAGGCGGCAGGGGTAGGCCAGCCAGTGCCAGGCTGCGTTTGAAACCAGGCACCTCGCCGCCACCGAGAGAGAGGCAAGAGCAGCAGCGGCAGAGGGAGGAAGGGGAAGGAGGGCGAGGAGGAGGGCTAGCCATGGGCCGCCGCTCGGTGTGTGCCCCCGGGGGGAAATTGACAGGGAAATCGCGGCAGGCAGAAACGAAACTTCATCCCGAGGGGCGGCGAGGCGAGGCGCAGCGGAGAGTGCGCGGATCGGTATCGGCTGCCGCCGGCCTGGGGGATCCGCGCTGCCGCCGCCGGGAGAAAGGGGGTTGGGGTGTGTGTATCAAACCGGAGAGGGCGAGAGAACCGATCCAGCTGCCGCACGGGGCTGGGGGGCGGCGGGAGGAAAAACCCCGGCGCCGACCCCGACAACAACAGCGGCCGAGCTCGGCCGGAGAGTTGGGCTGTGCGTTTTCCGGTAGTCATCGGCGATGCACCCGGGGCGGCGGCGGCAGCAGCGGCCCCGGTGGGCAGCTGGGGGGGGCGCGGGGGTGGGCGGCCCTGCCGGAGTTTCGCGTGGATGTGGGGATTATGTTGTGTCAATAAGTTTAAGGTGGAGAGGAGGGAGAAAGGGAGGGAGGGAGGCGGGCGGGGGCCGGAGGGGAGGTGGCGGCAGGCCTCGGCCGCGCGAAGTCCTATTTCCGAAGGTAAGTTGTGACATTGGGTGGTCGCGATGACAGAAAACTTGGCGAGGGGCTCCCCGGGGAGGGGGTGACCGCCTCGGGGACGGCTCTCTTGGCCGCCGGGAGCCGGATGGGTGCTCGGCTGTTATTTGCTGCTGCTGCGAGATCGGGTAGCTGGTAAATTACAGAAAGCAACCAACCTCCTCCTCCTCCTCCCCCCCCCGCCGCCCGCCAGCCGCTTCGTTCTTCCTCCTCGGGTTTATTTGCAATGTATGAAACTTGCATGGCTGTGAGAAGAGCCGATCCAGGGTAGGTTTGCGAGGAGGAGGAGGAGGAGGAGTACGGGGAAGGAGAGGTTGGAGGCAGGGGAAGGGAGGTGATCGTGTTAATCCCGGGCGCCGCACGGCAGCAGGTTTGCGTTAGGAATATCGGTGGCACTCAGCCGCCGCTGAATGAGGAAGGTAAAACGAAGCGATGCGAGAGCCGCTGAGGCGACATGTACGGCGGCGGGGCGAGAGGCACCGGCAGGCGGCTGCCCGCCCCCTCCCTCCCTTCCCTGCCTGCCTGCCTGCCTCCTCCTCCTCCTCCCTCCCCGCCGGGGCGGGGAAGGACCGTGCCCGGGTCTCCCCGCTCGCCGCCAGCCGAGCCGGGGGCCGCTGGGCTTTAACCGTGTGCGGGGCGGATTCGCCACTTTTTCCGGGGAAGGCCCTCGGTTAAAAGTTTTTTTCCGGAGGTGAGTGCGTACGGGGAGGCCGGGGCGCCGCCAGGCTGGCGGTGGTCACTCGGGCCTGGGGCGCCGAAACCATTGCCCGTCCTGCTGGTGACACGTCCAAGTCCCGCAGCCCGCCGGGGCGGCGGAGGGGCCCGGCCCGGCCACCGGGGGTAGGGACAGGGTGCCGGTCTCCATGTGGCTCCGGCGGTGGCGGCGGCACCTCCTCCCCGGTGGCAGCGGCAGCGGCGGCAGCAGCGGGATCATCGCCCGGGCCCGCGGGGAGGAGGAGGGGAGTAGCAGGGAGGTGTTTGCTGCCAGCCTGCCTCGCCAGATCCTGCCGGGGAGGGCAGCTGGGAGGGCCAGGGAGCCCCCTGCGCCCCCTCTCCGCGCCGCCGCCCCTTCCCTGTCCGCCTGCCCGCCCCCAAAGGTGTTGTGCAGACTTTTCCCCCGGGAGGGTGAGATTTATGCGCTGCATTATTGCTCCTCTCCTCCCCCCTCAAAGCAAGATGGACTCTCTCTTCTCTCTCTCTCTCACATACACTCACTCACACACTCTCTCTCCCCTCTCCCTGTCTCTTGTCAGCCTCCAAGATCGACATTTTGTAACTAAAATGCAAACTTGATGGTGACCGAGGGCGTGGGGTCGGGTGGAGACGGGAAAATCCAGGGTCACGGCGGTCTTTCTCCATATTTAATACCTTTTCTTTCCACCCCACCCCGGGAGCCCGGATTCCGGTGGCCCTACACTTTGCACGGGCGGGGGTGGGCGGCGGGCGGCGGCTGCAAACGCCGCTTCCCCCCGCGGCTTGGCCCGGGGTCTCGGTGCTTGCTCTCCCCGCGGGCTGCGGAGGTGGAGGGGCGGCCGCAGGACCCCCGAGGCTGCTCTGTCGGGCTGTGCCGAGGAAAGGGGCACGGGCACTAC
This sequence comes from Picus viridis, assembly GCA_033816785.1. Taxonomy (NCBI): domain Eukaryota; kingdom Metazoa; phylum Chordata; class Aves; order Piciformes; family Picidae; genus Picus; species Picus viridis. Next base: position 3,663,276 of record CM066569.1, on the reverse strand, counting down.
CTGAAACTGTGTTCCAGCGTTTGCAGCCTTCCGTCCGTCCCTCTGTCTGTCTTCCCTGGTGTATCTCGTACCTGCAGTCTGGCGGCTTGTGCTTGTTTGTTAATTTCGCGTTGTTTGGCTTTATCCAGGCGCGGGGTTTGGTCGCTCACTTGTGTTAAGTTCCCGGGGGTTATTGTTATGTTTGGCTCCTTGCAGATGGTGGTCAACTTTGTGCCTTTTTATTTCGATAATGTTTGTGTGTGCATGTAAATACCTAGGTGCTGCATCCCTCTCTGTTACCTCTGTGCTCCCATAAGTCTGCATTCGAGAGGCACAGAGGAGAAATAACCCACCCATCCCATTCCCACTCAGGTGATTTGCTCCATTTGCCCAGTTCCTAATGCCCTATAAAGACATCTTTTGTTTGCTCCTTAGGATTTCCTGCCACTGTCATCTCGTTTTAATGACAACTTCTCAGGGGTTGGTGTGTGTGTGTGTGTAAGCAGAAGCAAGTTTCAAGTTTTTGGGATCTCTCCTCACGTTGGCGTTGTGGTGAGTTGCAATATTGTAAAATCATGGTGTGCTGATGATGTGCCTTTATTTGCTACTTTATAGGTCACTATCACATGACAAAGGCTTTGAGACAGCTTCATCTTCATCTGTCTGTAATTTCCAGTTGCCCTTCTGGGTGAGTATGTGAACTGTCCACATGGAGGAAAAAAAGAACTGGATTTTTGTTGAGAAGGCAGAAGACCTCGTGCTGCCACTTCTTACATGGAAGATGCTTGCTCAGGTTTTAGTGCCTCAGAAAACATGTCTTCTCAGGTGCTCCTAGCAACTGCTAGAGACAAAGTTTGTATGTAGGGATAGCTCTGAATAATCTGAGAATTGTAAGGTTGTGCATATTCAGATCTCTTGATTTCTCCCCCCCCCCCTTCTTTTCATCTTAAACCTTGCTTTGTAAAGATAATCAGGTGATGGACTCAGGGCAAAAGTTTTAAACCCAAGTAAGGTTAGAATGTGCAACACAAGTCAAAAACTTATGAGAATATAAACTCCTTTTACAATTCAGTGGTAGTAAAAATATGAAAGTAGAAGAAAAGCACCTCACTGGAAATCTCTGGGGGTCAGGAATCGGTGTGAAGATGAGCAGAGCTGTGCAACTACCGCAACAGGAGTTGGTTCAGCTTTTGCACCTAAACTGGAGGATTAGAATTCCATCCATGTTCTTTTCTCCATTACTTTTGTGGGTGGCTTTTTTCCCCCCTTCTGGCATTGATTAATGCAGGTACATCCATTTGAAAGATGAATCTTAGTGACTAATTTACTAGCATTCCTAAGCTTTCAGGTACACAACCCATTTTTTTCTGTATGCTGTGAAAAGTTTTGACACCCTTGGAAGGGTTTGACATCTTTTAAGGCCAAGTGGAAGTTTAAAGAAGAGGTTTTTAATTTGTGGGGGTGACATAAAACGAGTGGATGCTTGGGGTGCTTCTCATGCAATCACTGGTGGTGGCACTGAGCTGCATTGGGCCCAAAATGGGGAAGTAGGAAGTAAAATATATATATATAATTTTTTATTTACAGTACTGTTGTGTACTCAATTAAAACCAAGACATGTATTTGGGGTAAGCTTAGTACTCATAAGCGTGAATGATTAATAACATACTCTTGACCTTTTCCAGGCAGTGTGGAGCAGACGTAGGATAAGTGATGGTCCCAAATATGCTGGCTGGAAGGGGGCTGTTGGGAGCAGCTGTTCTGGTGTGATATTATGACCACAAAACTAGTCTTCAGGCTGGGAAGGCCGCTGTGGGGAGAGAGTTTGAAGAGAGGATTCTCTCTGTTCTCAGTTTCCTGTAGAATTGCACCCAAATGTCACTGTTCCAGATTTTTTGTGGGCATTGAGATTGGTATATGTAGGTCTGAGAGTCTAAACAGCAAACTAAGTGACTGAAATTCTTCACGACGGGCTAGTTGCATAGGAAAACAGGAGAATATTGCTGTTGCTTTTATTGTATGTGTAGAGGAGTTGCTACAGCAATTCTTACCATGTAAAAATGCATTGGGAAACTAAAAAATGGCAGGTTAGGCTCCAGGCTGTTGTTCAGAGCTGAATGCAAATGCTCTGATTTCTGAACTTCATGTCTGTGTTTTCAGGTGAGACTCAGGCTTGAGTGCTTTAAGTTCCAAGGACTTTATTTGGAGTAATACTTAAGGGTACTAAGCAAGGATAGCTCAGGGACCTTACTTCAGGTAGTGTCTCCACACATTGTGTGGTTTTAATTTTTATTGTGATGAAGTCTTTTGGATGCATGGAATTTTCGTCCTAGAAACGAAGTGGTGATCATAATCTGCCCACAACTTTAAGAGGAGTGATTTTTGTGCCTAGTGCTGAATATAGGTCTTGCCCAGTGTTGAACAGCCATGAACAAATGGCAAAGAAGGGTAGGAATTCTTTTTGAAGAAGAAAGCCTTGCAGAAACTTTGGGGGAAGCAGAGAAATAAATTTCCTTTCAGCTTAAGAAGGAAAACAGAGGTGGTAATGTGCCTAGTTAGGAGGAGACTAGAGATTTCATTAGCTTTGTCCATAACTAGGAACTTCCATTTACTTTTGAGAGCTTTTATTTTAGTAAAAGCAAAGATTTCTTTCATTACCCAGTTCTCAGTTAAGTAACCATTCCTGAATGCAGTTTAGTAATTCAGCCTTAATGTACAGCAGGGAGACCTTTATTCTGGCCTTGGTTACCGAGTACTGGGTGGTGTGATGGTGTGTAGCAAGCTAAACCGCGATGAGACAAGAGGCTTTGTGAACGCTTCAAAAGTTGTGTCCAAGTCTCAAAAGTTCATTGCATCCTGGTGTCCCTCTTGGCACAGCAGGCTGATAAAGCATTTCAAGCAGACACATAATTTAGGAGAAATGTAACTGATTTCTGGGTTGAGGTAAACTCAGAATACTGCAGAAGCTTACCCTCGATGCTTTAGATTTTTTGGGGTCTGCTTGCATCTGCAAAACTTCCTTTGGTTTCAGCGGGAGGTTTATTTAGGAGGGGAGTGTAGAAGTGATGGTGAGATGAATTTGTCCATGTTTATTTTTGCCATTCAGTGAAGAAAACCTTTCTCTTCCATAGCTGTTGTGTGAATAATTAAAGATATTAAATGTCATTTTCCCACATAAAATATCAGAGATAATTGTGCAGTTACTTTATAGCTGACATTTTTCCTTTTCATCTAGAATGATCTTAATACACTTTGTTGATAAATTAGTGGTTGCATGGCTTGTGGATGTGTAAGCATGTGAATATCTTTAAGCAGGTGACAAGTCTTGTTAAACTTACTGATATGACTGCTCACCTTCAGAGCTTAAAGTTACTCCAGGCCGCTGCTTCAGACTGAGGATGTGCAGCGTCCCCAAAGCTTGCTCATGGTGGTGGTGTCTGGCAAGGCAGCTGTCTGGCAGACTGGGATGAAGAAAGGAAATTTTGACCAAGTGAGCTGGAGAGAGTTATTCTTCCACCGCATGTAATTGTGGGGAAGGTAGACAAGACCGGCAGTGTGAAGGTTGTAAATGCACCTGCAGTGAAATCTGGGCACATCAGGGGTGAAACACTGCCGACCTTTCAGTGGCATGTGTAGTGTCCATGCCTCCCTCTGTCTGAAGATGGCTTCTTGGTGCAGGACCTTTCAGTGGCATGTGTAGTGTCCATGCCTCCCTCTGTCTGAAGATGGCTTCTTGGTGCAGGAAGGTACTCTACAGCTGAAGGTGAAATGAAACTCTGATTTCTGAGCGTGCCACAGGCTGTCTCTGTGAGCTGTGGCAAGTGATGTAATCACTTTCCAAATCTTAGACCTTAGTCAGGCTCCCCGTGCTGTGCCATGAGGGTGGCCTGCTACGTCTGCCGATGGTGTCAGTGGGACTGCTCTGGCCTGCTGGTGACTTCCAGGGTCAGAGTTTATTCCTGGAAGCAGAGCCATATGTCCCTTTGCCACCTGCAAATGGAGTCTCTAACAATCCTTCCCTGCATGGTTAAATCATGTGGCACAAGTGTTTTGGGATGGTTTTCCTGAGTGAGCTACATTAAGGCTTTTTGATTTATCTATTTTGTTTTGAAGGTGATATGGACAGAACCTTACCTTACTGCAATGTTAATTTGTGTGCACTTTAATTACTTAGGAGTCTGTAAAGCTGGATTGAAGTAACAGTCCAATGTATTTCCAAAGGTTCTGGACAAGAAAAAGTTAACTCTTTGACTTATGTAGCATTAACTTGATTTCCTGTCTTTCTGCCATGCTGTCTCCCTTCCCCAGGGTCACAAGATGTTTTATTCTGTTTTATGTGAAAAGGCTTTTTAGGATTTATTTTCTTTTTACTGCTTTTATTTTTCTAAGCTCACTGTTTCTGTCTGAGAGCCATGTGGTGAGCCTGGTACTAGAGGTTGTGTGAATTTCAGGACAGACTCCTATAGCTGTCACTCTTCCTGATAGTTTAAGAGGTGCTTGTAAGACCTGACCCAGCATAAGGATTACTCTAAGTTTAAGAATGGCTTAATGGGCTGCTGTTATATTCCATTGCTTGGAAAAAGGGGGGGGAGGAGATCACACTTTACTCTCTTAGTAATAATGATGATATTAATAATTGGCAGTTGTAGGCATTGCCTTATTCATGTGCTTATGACCTGTCTGCTGAAGTGCATAAGCCATACTCTAATCACACACCTCAAAAGGAGGAACCATTATTTTTATCCTTGTTTTAGGCATCTGGGATGCAAAGCAGTGAAGGTGCATAGGCTTGCCTGCAGTCACTTAACAGGTTAGCATTAGCAGGGAATGGAACAAAAGCCACCTCTGAGTCCTTTCCCTTGGTGTATGCTACCACTCTGAAGCTTTCTTGGTGAATTCCTCTCCTGGAATGTGAGGAGTCTCAGTGAATTCTGTGCCAGGTGGGCATGTTTTGCTAACACTCAGCTTTCATTCATAACACCACTGTAAAAACCAACCAAACAACAAAAAACCCCAAACAAGCAAAAAGCCCCAAATGAACAACAACAAAACCTCAAAGTAGCAAACAAAACCCCCTGCCACAACCAAACCCAATACAAAATACCTTCAGAAGAGAGTGAAGATACTGACTTTCAGGTCAGTTACATCTATTGACTCAAGTAGGAGAGTTTACTTAAGAGATTTTGCCACTAAATGTGGTATTTAAGCTGGTGTGTATATTACACTATTTATTATATTATACTTTATTTAATGCTAGCTTCCTTGTATTAATACTGGCTTCCTTGTATTAGCTTAAGCTTTGCTTTTTGCATAGCAGAGGTGCTAAAATATGCATTGGTCTGAAATAGTTCTTTATAATTAAATTATTTTTTTATACTCATAGCTTAATGCAAAATCACAGCTTTCCTGTGACACATGGAATTGACAGCAGCAGTTCCTTTGACACTCTGGCAGTATTGTGATAAATAGGGGAGCTTACGAAATTGAACTTTCATTTCTAAACCCGTTAAACATATTTCATCCTGGAAACACTTTCAGATTTGCTGATTGCTGGTGGTTTGTTCCTGAGGACGTGGATTGGTTTTGATTTTTACATGCCCCTGGTCAGGTGTTGGAACAGGCTGCCCAGGGGGTTAGTGGAGTTCAAGAAATGTGTGGACATGGCACTTGGGGACATGATTTAATAGCCATAGTGGTGGCAGGTAAATGGTTGGGCATGGTGATCTTAGAGGTCTTCTCAAACCTTAATGAAAGCAGCTCCATGGAGAAAGACCTGGGAGTTGTAGTGGACATTAGGTGATCCATAAGACAGCAGTGTGCCCTTATGGCCAAGAAGTCCAGTGGTACCCTGGCGTGCATCAAGATAAGTGTCCAGTTATCTAGGGAGGTGTCGTCCCCCCCCGGCCCTAGTGAGACCTCACCCGGAATACTGTATCCGGTTCTGGGCCTCTCAATTCTAAAGGCACAGGGATTTACTGGATAGAATCCAATGGAGCCTATGAGGATGATGAAGCAACTGGAACATCTCTCTGATGCAGAAAGACTGAGAGACCTGGGACTGTTTAGTCTTCTACAGAGAAGGCTGAGAAAGTATCTTATTAATGTCCATAAATACCTGAAGGGTGGGTGTCAAGAAGGTACCAGTCTCTTATTGCTGGTGACCAGTGATAGGACTTGATGATCTCTGAGGTCTTTTCCAACCTTATTGATTCTATGATTCTGTGACGAGGGGTAGTGGACACAAACTGAAACCCAGGAAGTTCTACCTCAATATGAGGAGAAAATTCTTCGCTGTGAAGGTGCTGGAACCCTGGAGGAGGCTGCTGAGAGAGATTGTGGAGCGTCCTCTGAAGGCTTTTCAAACCCATCAGAACATGTATGTGTGACCTGCCCTGGGTGATCCTGCTCCGGTACAGCGGTGGGACTTTATGCTCTCTGAAGGTCCCTTCCAACCCCTGCCATTCTTTGGTAAAGTAGGAGTTGCCTGTGAGGAGGAAAGCATGCTGAATGCCTGAAACAAGACCTAATTGTAGTATTCTTACAATGCTAGCAGCATTTTATTATTTCAAGTATTTATAAATTTGATTACATAGAAGATGAATGGAAGAAGAGGAAAAGCATTGTTTTGCCACTTTCAGTGTTCGTGCTTTCCTTGAGAGCACACTCACATAATGTAATAGCAAGTCCCTATGAGCGTGGACAATTCAGCATGTGAAAATAAGTTGGCTTCAGGCATATCTGAGTACAAAGAAAGCTCGTACAACAGAACTTCATTTTTTAGTGAGGGGAAGGAAAGTTAACAGGATTTTAGGAGACCAGATGAAGAAAATCAGTTGCTTAGGAAGCATGGAATTTTTATTGTCAGAAATCTCCCACGTGGGTGTTTCGATGGAAGAATTTTTATCGAAGGTAGCAATGGCTGAAAAATAACCAAAAACCCAGCCTTTTATTGACCTTCATGTCACAGAGAATGATCAAAATATTTCAGTGGACTTGCCTAACATGGGAGCTGTGGAACTAAGTTTAAGCAGAAGCTTTCCTGACAGCAAACTTAACAAATCCTGTCTCTAGCTTCCTCCGCTCAGGAGAAGCAGGAGGGTGCATCTTCATGCTGCCTCTTCTGTGTGTGTGTGTGGTTTGGTTTGGTTTTGGTTTTTTACTTTTAAAAAACCCAATATTTCTTTCATCAATGTTTTTTGGTGATGTCCCTGTATTGCTAAGAGTGCCAGGCAGTGTTTTACTGCTGTTGGATTGTTGGTTTTGAACCCGTACCTTTCAGTTCTTTCCCCACCCTGTTTTTTCTACCGGCTACATAAGGGCTTTTAAACATAGATTCATAGAATGGTTTGGGTTGGAGGGGACCTTAAAGATCATCTAGTTCCAACCCCTCTGCCATGGGCAGGGACACCTTTCACTAGACCAGGTTGCACAAGGCCTCATCCAGTCTGGCCTTGAGCACCTCCAGGGAGGGGGCATTTCTAACCTCCAACCTGTTCTAGTGTCTCACCAGCCTCACTGTCAAGAATTTCTTCCTGATATCCAGTCTAAATCTACCCTCTTCCAGATTCAGTCCATTCCCTCTCATCACTACAAGCCTTTGTCAGAAGTTGTCTGGGTTTTGTTTTTCTTGTGGTGCTGGTGGTGTTGGGTGGTTGTGTTTGGGTTTTTTTGTTTGTTTTTCTTTTTGTTTGGGTTTGTTTTCCATTTATACCCATGTCCTACACAATCAGGACTTGGCCAGCAATAGGAGTGGGTAAGGCATGTCACACCATAGCAGTTAGGATTATATCTCTTGCAGTAAATCTTCACTCTTCAGCCTGTGTGTTCTTTTATGAAGCAAATAATCCTGGGGTTTTGTTAGTGTATGAGAGAATGCTGCCTTATTGTGGCTGTCAAAGCAATATTTAAGAGAACAACATCACAAGAGATTTGGAGATGAAGCTGGATAAAGAAGACCTTGGGAGAGAATGGAAGGAGTGAGGGAGAACTTAATTTCTTACCTTATTTTAGCCTCCTCAGTGTGAAGTGACTTGATGAAAGTCGGCAGAACTGAAACATTGTGATGCTCTGCATTAAAACCTCTCTGTAAAAGTTAGAGGAAGTTGTTCTCTTCTGCCAGGTTGATGAAAAAAGGCATTCTTGTGGTTGGCTGTTGTTTGATTCACTTTCTACAGATGGTCTTTGAGCAGTATCATTTCTACAGTGAGCTGCATGATACTATTTTTGTCCTGGAAATGATTATAACTTACTTATTTTTCCTTGTGGGGTTAAGTACAGGGACATCAGTGTGTGTTGTCCTAACTATTGAAGAGCCCAGTCCTGCAGACACAACTCTGCAATTAGATCCTTGAACACACAAAAAAAAAAAAAAAAAAAGAGAAGCAGAGCTGCATCAGTCACGTGTGCCCCTCCTTGGACTTGCTGCCTGAAGTTGCTGGTGGCACAAAATTCCTCAGGAATGCTGCAGATTTGATGTTATTCTTCATGAACCATTGATGTGCAGATAGTCCTGCCAGGGTCAGGCAGGGCTGGAAATAAAGATGTGGCTGAAATATGCTAAGTTCCCCTAATGAAAAAGAAGGTAGAGGAGCATAAAGTGTGAGGATGTCATTGGGTAGAGGATACATCTTCTAGTGATAGGATGAGGGGTAATGGGTTAAAGCCTGAGGAGGGCAGATTTAGCCTGGGTATTAGGAAGAAATTCTTTACAGTGAGGGTTGTGGGACCCTGGAACAGGTTGCCTGGGGAGGTTGGGGATGCCCCCTCCCTGGAGGTGTTCAAGGCCAGGTTGGATGAGGCTTTGAGCATCCTGGTCTAGTGGGAGGTGCCCAGGCCCATGGCAAAGGGGTTGGAACTAGATGACCTTTAAGGTCCCTTCCAACCCAAACCGTTCTATGAATCTATGGATGAATCTTTGGCATGTTTGCCATTTTGTTTGTGCATGTTTGCTTCTCAAGTTGGTTCTGTGGCTAGGCAAAGAAAACCGCCTGGAAGTCAGTGTTTGGAGGTGAATGGTTTTGGAAAAAAGCAGTGTATTCCCCTCTACTTCATTGCTAATCCTGGCTTCAGATGTTCTTTCCTTTTGGAGAAGGTTTCTTTATATCTAGTTTTCATCTTGAACAGTGAAGACTTCCTGCCTGTCTCACTTCTAACCAGCAAGTGCTTTGTGCCACAAACTTGGGACTTTCAGGGTTCACCTTCTGTTTGAATGTTTCTCTAATTTTTTTTTTCTCCTTTTCTTATTCAACTCTCTTTGTTTATATTTCTTGCCTCTAATTTGTTTGAGGTACTCTCTCATACATTGTGTTAAACATCCGTCATCAAGTGCTCCTAATGTATTTTGAAACAAGCGTGGCAAATTGCGGCGTGATCCAGCGCTGATTGCAGAGCTATGGCATACGAATTAATAAGGAAATAAAAGTAGCATAATTAATTTCCAGCTGCTTTTGGAGAAACAGAGGTGTTTAGAGAGGGGGAAATTCGGTGTCTGCAACGCGAAGAGTGACAGAGCTGGTAGCAAATGCGTTGACACAAGTAAGCTGTTCGGGATTTTTACCGCCTGTTCTGTTGGTTAACAGTGGTTTCCAGTGCTGAAAGGGTCAGCAGAAGCTCCAGTGTCATTCTTTTAAAGCTGACTTTCATTCTTACAGAGCATTTGGACTAAATGAAGAGCAGGTGTCAGAACTAGAGCAAGGAGAGAAAGTTTTAGACCTTGTTTGTTAGTGCAGAAAACCTGAAACAAGGGAAGTAAATCGTGGATAGCAAAGTGTAACAGCTGGATGGTTATATCCATTTCCTATTGGTATTTCCCTCAGTAGCAAATCAGGATTTTCCTTGCATCTTGCATCCTGGGCTGCACCAAAAGTAGTGTAGCTGGCAGGCTGAGAGAGGCGATTCTGCCACTCTGCTCTGGTGAGCCTTCATCTGGAGTCCAGCTCTGGGACCCTTAAGACAAGAGGGTCATAGACCTGCTGGAGCTGGTCCATAGGAGGGCACAAAGGTGATCAGATGGCTGGAGCACCTCCTCTGCAGGGGCAGGATAAGAGAGTAGTGTCTGTTCAGCCTGGAGAAGAGAAGGCTCTGGGGAGCCTTAGAACAGCATTTCAATATCTGAAGGGAACCTGCAGGAAGGCTGGGGAGGGACTGTTCAGAAGGGCCTGTAGTGACAGGACAAGGGGCAATGGTTTGAAACAGGAGCAGGTGAGATTTGGGTTGGACATTTTGAGGAAGCTTATTCCAATGAGAGTAGTGAAATACTGGAACAGTTTGCCCAGGGATGTGGATGAGGCCCGTTCCTAGAAACATTCAGGATCAGATTTGATGTGGCCCTGGGCAGCCTGATCTATTTGGAGGTGTCCCTGCTGGCTGCAGGGATGTTGGACAAGATGCCCTTTGAGGGTCCCTTCCAACCTGATGCAGTCTGTGAATCTTGTACGTGCTTGCTTGTGCTGGTCTCTCACGTCAGCGTTGTGCACCAAAGCAGCAGAAGGTAAATAAAATCTATGGTTACCAGTGACTCAGGCAAAATCTTACTGTGAGGGCTCTCACTACAGTCAGGGATGTTATTATCACAGAATGCCATGTTGGAAGGGACCTCAAGCATCAGCTGCTCCAGCCTTTTTAGGTGGTAGTGTACTTGAAATGAGATGGTCCAGCACCCTGTCAAGCTGAATCTTCAAACTGTCCAATGTAAAGGAATCCACTGCTTCCCTTAGGACTTAATTCCAATCTGTTAACTGTTCTCCTGGGGAAACATTTTCTACTGAACTTCAGTGAGAGGAGGCTGTAGAGGGGAATCTAGATGCTCAGATGCAGGCTTTGAAATCTCTTCATAGTTCACTGTTGCTGAGGGCTGACCCTTCAGGCGAGAGCTCCAAACAGAGTTCTGTGCCTATGCAAAGTCTGCCTCATCTTTAATCTGCAAAAGAAGATCCTGCTCTCTGGAGACACATGTCTATAGCAAATGTGTTATTTATTTACATAACTAAGTGACCTCTTGAGGACAGCCGTGTCTACCTTTCTATTTCACTGTACCCTGTGGTGATGGAGCCAAAGTGAGAGGATGCTGGAGTGTGGGGAGGGAAGCACTTGAGAAAGCTGTCCAGGTAACTGTTTTGTCTAAGAACTGTCCTCTTGATTTTTGTGCCACAGGTGATCTAGTTTCTGTGTGCAGTCTTGCTTTCCTAGATGGACCCACAGGGCTGAAGTTTCCTATTACTCTTCACCTTTGGAGACAGAAAGAGAGAAATCAAAATGAGAGATGAAGCAGTCAGCACAGCTGGTTGCATGAGAGAAGAACACAGTTCAGGCCTCCCAGTGAGGACAGGATGTGTCCTCTTACTCAAGGATCCCAGTGGGGAAAAAATGGGCATGGTGTTTTGTGGGGCACTGACAGGCTTTGCAGAGATAGAGCAGGGCTGAGGGAAAGAGTCAGGACAGGCACAGTGGAAGGAGAGAGGCTTTTACATCTCAAATCCCTGGCTCTTGTTAGCCCCTCTGTAAATACCTGTGTACATCTGCTGCCTTGATGTCCCAGCTGCACCTACTGAAATGACTGAACTCATGATTTTGGTCAATAAACACTTGGTTTAAATTGGTGCTTTTAATCTCATTTGGCTTTGGTATTTATGTATTTATTTCCTCAGGAGCAATGTCCATTGGTAGATGACAATTAAAATGGATATTTTATTATCTATATGCTAAATCTTTTTCACACTAAATTTGGCACTGCTTCTCTGTTACTTCAGAGGATGCTCTCTGTGCCTGCACACTTGCTAAGTAATTACATGGCTTACATCCGTGGATTTAGATGGCAACTGTTAAGAAAGTTTTGTTCAGTTTATGAGGGCAGATTCAGACTGGATATTAGGAAGAAATTCTTTACAGTGAGGGTTGTGAGACACTGGAACAGGTTGCCCAGGGAGGCCAGGGGTGCTCCCTCCCTGGAGGTGTTCAAGGCCAGGTTGGATGAGGCCTTGAGCAGCCTGCAGTAGTGGAAGGTGTCCTTTCCCATGGCAGGGTGGTTGGAACTAGATGACCTTTAAGGTCCCTTCCAACCCCCTCTATAATTTTATGAGAAATGTTTTTTTCTTTTTTTAATTGTGGACTTAAAATAATGTCCTATTTAATAAAGCCACCCTCATGCATGGCCAGACATGTACAAAAAGTTAATGCAAATGGAGTTTACACTTAAAATAGGAGTGAAGTGTATCCCTAATGAGGTAACCAGTTCTTCTGTAACTGAAGGGAAGCTTTTAGAGCTACTGGAACTCAAACTTCTGAGACAGCAAAGCAGAGATGAGGAGGGAAACAAGTTATCTTGCCTTTTCAGTTCCCTGTTAGTTTCTCAGCTTTACACCAAACTCCACTAAGTGACTTCCAGAGCAAAGACATTTTCTCTGCAAATGCAGTGGAAGCACCAACTTTCAGGTAATTCAGTTCTAAACCTGTCCTTGGTCCTTGCAGATTACCTGTTCTGTATTTGAACTTTGTTTATAGTTCTGACATAAAATATTTGCAATTTGTTTTAAATTTAACCTAAATTGAGTTATCTAATATTGCAATTGGTTGTTTTTTTACATTGACAAACTCAAAGAAATCAGACCTAAATTCCCATTAGTTCAGAAAGGATTCAGGGGAGACCTTATTGCTGTCTACAACTACCGGAAGGGAGGTTATAGCCAGGTGGGGGCTGGTCTCTTCTCCCAGGCAACCAATACCAGAACAAGAGGACACAGTCTCAAGCTGCACCAGGGGAGCTTTAGGCTGGATGTCAGGAAGAAGTTCTTCACAGAAGGAGAGATTGGCCATTGGACTGTGCTGCCCAGGGAGGTGGTAGAGTCACCATCCCTGGAGGTGTTTAGGAAGAGACTGGATGGGGTGCTTGGTGCCATGGTTTAGTTGATTAGATGGTGTTGGATGATGGGTTGGACTCGATCTCAAAGGTCTCTTCCAACCTGGTTAATTCTGTTCTAATCTAGCTGTACACATTTATGTTAAGCTGAATATATTTTCTCATCCAACTTCAATACTTGTGATCTAAAGTTTCCATTTGTAATAATAGATGCCTTGGGCAATATCTTTTTTGCCATTAAGGAATGCAGATCAGCTCACTAGGTGACACTGTGGCCATACTAACCTTTGTTTTTTATGGGAGCTATACCCCACTGTAGCTTCTGGCAGCTCTAGATCACAGATACCTGTCTGTTTACACTGATCCCTACTTAACATTAAGAAACATTGAAGTGATTATTTTCAAGTTGCTGTTGGAAGCTTTCTCCTAGGCTGTGTAGCATGTGATTGGGACTTCAGTGCTTGGGGAAGGATTCTAGAGCTTCCAGGAATTAATTTAGCACCACTGGTGTCCAGCAACTAAAAAGCAAAACAAAGTTGGTTATATATTACTGATAGAATCATAGAGTTGTTTCAGTTGGAAAAGACCTTCAAGAGTCCACCACCATGGCCCAAAGTGCCCAGTCCACACCTTCCTCGAACATCTCCAGGGATGGTGACTCCACCACCTCCCTGGGCAGCCTGTTACAACACCTGACCACTCTTGCAGGAAATTTTTCCTAATCTCCAGCTGAAACCTCCCCTGTCACAATTTCAGGCCATTTCCTCTCATCCTATCACCTCATACTGGGGAGAAGGGACCAACACTCGCCTCACTCCAGCCTCTTTTCAGAGAATTGTAGGGAGCAATGAGGTTTCCCCTCAGCCTTCTCTTCTCCAGACTAAACAATCCAAGTTCCCTCAGCTGCTGCTCACCAGACCTGTTATCCAGACCCTTCACCAGCTTTGTTGCCCTTCTCTGGGCCTGCTGCAGCATCTCAATGTCCTTCTTGTAGCAAGGGTCCCAAAGTGATTAGATAAAGAATAAGGAGAGAAAGCGTGAGTCGGTCGGTGTGTCAGCAGTTCTGGGCTAGGGTAGCAACTCTCACCCCCACTCTACCAAAATACTAATAGCATCTGGGCAGAGTCAAAGAGCTTGATAAGATGTATTGACTCTGCAGCTCCACAAAGTTGTTCTGCAGCAGGGCAACTGGGAAGCAGTGTCTCTCACCAGTAAGGAATGCAGAGTTAGACCTCAGGTTGTGCTCAGAAATGTAGAGTGTGCCTGAGGCCTGGTGGCACGTAACTTATATATTGCGATTTTGTGCCTGACCACTTCAACAAGTGTTTTCATGGCCTCCTCTTCCCAGCACAAACATTTTCATAGAATCATAGAATGGTTTGTTTTGGAATGGACCTTTAAATATCAGCTTCCAATCCCCCTGCCATGGGCAGGGACAGTATCTCATGATTGTTGAACTAGCTTCATGGTTTTGTTCTGCAATTGCCTACATCTGGAAACTTGAATAACATTTCCACATAGCTTCAGTGGTGTCAGTATTGCCTGTCTGCTGTTAGGGGAGCGCTGCAAAGCCTACCTATCTGAGCTAGCCTCCAGAAGCCTTGGTTCCATGTCAGTCATCAGCAGGAGATGCCTCAGGAAAAACATGCAAAATGTCCTAATTTGTGATCCTGCCTTAGCCCAGTCTTCCCTTATTCTTCAGTATCAGTCTGTAGGGTATTTAGAGTTTCAACAGTTGCTGTTCTTGTATAACTGCGTACAAAAAGGTAAATAGAAGAAAATTGAAGCAAAGGTCAAAGTGCTGTTGCAGTTCACAAATGTTTCAAACAGTCAGTTTTTAAAACTTGAAGAAATCCTTCCTTTGAAAAAAATGAAATAGGCAGATGAAACAGGGGGAGCCCACGTGGAACTCTGCATCCACATCTCACCCCCCAGCACCAGGAGGACATGGAACTGTTGGACCAAGTCCGGAGGAGGGCCACAAAGATGATTCAAGGGCTGGAGCACATCTGCTGTGAGGATAGGCTGTGAAAGCTGGGGCTGTTCAGCCTGGAGAAGAGAAGACTCTGAGGGAGCCTTATAGCTGCCTCCCAACACCTGAAGGGAACCTATGTGAAGGCTGGAGAGGGACTTCTCATAAGGGTGGCTATCGACGGGACGAGGTGGAATGGTTTTAAGCTGAGGGAGAGTAGGTTTAGACTGGATCTTATGAAGATGTCAGAGAGGTTGGAGTAGATCATCTCTAGAGTCCCTTACAACCTAAGCCATTCTGTGATTCAGTCTCAAGAGATCATGTGTGTGAATATAAAAAGGTAAGATTAAAAAGCTAAACAGAAATTAGAGGAAATGAGTGGAAAGGCAAAGCAAAGATCACACTGCTGCTGTAGGTCACAAGAAAGATATCTTAAAATTCAATGGAAAGATTTCTGAGGATTATTTACTCTTTCTTGTAAGAGAACAAGCCAAAGTAAGGTGAATCACTCATCCTAAAGGATGCTAATTTTCATTTTCATTTCAATTTGATACAAGATCAGTACAGAAATAAAGTAGTTGGATATTTAGGCAACTTCCCCGATGGAAGCCATTTATTGCTGAGGCATTCATCTTCTATAAGCTGCCCTAAAACAATTGGCTCTTGTTTAGTGTGAGTTTTTAAACAGAACGCTTCCCTAATGCAGCTGAATTTACAGGTCTTGCCTTTCCATAGGGTTGAACTGTTCTTGTTGTGACTTGCTTCAGCATGAGGCTTTCTTCTTTTCCAGAAAATAAATATTTGAGCCGAATTTGTCTCAGGAGAATTGATCCCTTTGAGGGTGTGCTGTCTGAGGTGTCTCACAGAAGCCTGTTACTCAGCGTTGTGCTGAGCAGCCTTCTCCTGCTAGGTTACATTGAGGTGGGCTACTGGTTAGGCTAATAAGTCTGGGTATAAAATTCACTTTGGTCTAAATTCAGAGTTGATGTGAGCTTGTGCAGTTCCACCCAAGCTGCTGAACAGAGTTTGTATTAGTCACAGAGGTTGTGGCAAAACCAGCTGAGAGCAATGCATGTTTAAAGTACTGCTGTGACTACCCTCAGTAACACTTGATGGGGAAGAACAAGACATCCTTACTCCTTCTTGGTTTCAGTTTGGGGGACCAGGGAGTTTGGTCCCATCACTGCAGTTAAGGGTCTCCTTTTTTCCTTTGCTTTGGAGAATAGTCAGATGGAGCAGTTTAGTGAAATGACTCCACCACCAGTTCATCCTTAGGTGACAGGGCAGTCTTTTCCTTGAAGCAATTGCATACAGATGAACTTCAGAAAAATCCTCTCTTCGCAACCAGGAGTGTTTCTGCTAGTGCTGAAGCAAACTGGTGTTTCTGCCAAGCAGTCTGCTTTCATGGCAGGTATGGCCAGGCACAGAGGGAGTGGAAAGGCAGGTGTGCTGTCTGTACAAGCTTGTATAAGCTGAGCTGCAGCAGAACATCCTTTGCAAACTAGCATCTGTATTGTTCACTGTCTGCAAAACAGATTCTGTTGCTTTCCCAGGTACTTCTCACCCCACACTCCTAAAAGCAGCAGGGACAGCTAACCACAGACTCATAGAACAGTAGGGGCTGGAAGGGACCTCTGGAGATTGAGTCCAACCCCCTGCCAAGGCAGGATTACCTAGAGAAGGCCACAGGAGTGTATCCACATGAGTCTTGAACATCTTGAGAGAAGGAGACTCCACAGCCTCTCTGTTCCAGGGTTCGAGTGCCCTCGCATCAAAGAAGTTTCTCCTCACGCTGAGGTGGAATTTCCTGTGTTATAGTTTGTATCCACTACCCCTGTTCCTATCACAGGACACTGCTAAAAAGAGACTGGCACCCTCTTCACACACACACACACACACACACACACCCCCACACACCCCCACCCCAGCTTTCTCTTTTTCCAGAGGTGATTGCCTCCCCTCCCATCCAGAAAGGAGCTACACTGTTGCCTGGGAGCTGTGTCCCCTTACTTCCAGTCGCTGGCACACTGAGCTCGGGGAGAACTTTGCTATTGACTTCAGTGGGGGTGAATTCTGACTTGTAAAAAAACCCTTCAGGAATCACATTCATGAACGTTTAAGGATCACCTGTACTTCACTGGTGTAATGATACTGGTAATTGGTGGGAATTCTGCTGTTGTACAGATGCAGGTGAAGTTATGTGTGAGCATGGATGATGCAGTAACTTAGAATAAAGGTCAGGATGCCACTACAGTTTTTCTAGCTACAGAGACCTTAGCTGGAGTTGCCCCCTCCCTGAAACTGTTCAAGGCCAGGTTGGATGGGGCCTTGAGCAGCCTAGTGGTCTAGTGGAAGGTGTCCCTGCTCATGGCAAGGGGGTTTGAACAAGATAATCTTTAAGGTCTCTTCCAAACGAAACCATACTATGATTCTCTGAGCAAAAAAACCCCACAGTGAAAGCCCTTTCACATGGGTGTGCTGCTTTGGTAGGTTTCCTTTTTTGCCACATGGTGATGATAAAAACTGGAGTGTATGCACACAAAAAATGACTTCCTAGGTACAGACTAAAATCCTGGTGCCATGGTACTTGTTCTGACTATGTTCTGGTTCAGCTGAAGCAACCATTTCCTGAGGTAGACAAATTCATAGAATAATGCATGAATTCTACTCTGATGGTGCTAGGAGTGAAGAAGAGTGATACTGGAGTGAGTTTGTACTGAAAAGTGTCCCAGACACTGGATGAATTCCTTGAAATACAACCTGGGGCATAGGCAATCCTGTAGCTGGTACAATTTACTATTGAAGCTCAAATATATTCAGAGGGCTGGGTGAAAATACATCCATCTCTGCAGTTACATTCCAGCAAGGAAAAAGCTTAGCACTTCCTTCTAGGATTCTAGCAAAGGGTGGGAATTGTGATGGATGGAACATGAGGACAAAAACCCCAAACCTGGCTCAAGAAGGAGAGGGACTTGCTGGAGAGGGTGCAGAAAAGGGCCACAGAGGTGATGAGGAGACTGGAACATCTCTCTTTCAAGGAAAGACTGAGAGAATTGGGTGGTTTTTAGTCTGGAAAAGAGCAGACTGGAGGTGTGTGTGTGTGGAAATCTCATCAGTGCTGATCAATACTTAAAAGGTGGTTGTCAGGAGGATGGGATCAATCTTCTTTCAGTGGTGCCCAGTGACAGGACAAGGTGTAATGGGCATGGACTTGAACATAAGGAGTTCCATCAAAGCACGAGGGGGAACTTCTTTTGTATGAGTGCTGGAGCTCTGGAACAGGCCGCCCAGGGAGGTGATGGAATATTCATCTTTGGAGACATTCCAAACCCACTGGAGTGGATGATCTTTAGAGGTCCCTTCCAACCCCTTCCACTCTGTGATCCTGGGCAGATTGCTTCCTCTTTCTGTTTCTGTGTTTGCAACTGTGAGATGCAGATGGCTTCTTCCTTGATAGTGTTGTGCAACCTCTGACCAGCAAGACAGAAACTGGAGTTGTCCAGACGTTTGTTTTTTGTTGTGTTTGTTTCTTCACTATTAGTACCATGTGTGGGCTTTATCACAGGGTAAAATAGCAGTTCCATTAATTGTGGAGGTATTGTCATAATCGGGGGAAACTTCATGCCAAGGCTGAGTTAAGCTTAATGTCTCTGAAGATCTGAGAGAGGGAGTCTTCAGGATGACGTCTAGAATCATAGAATCACAGAATGATAGGGGTTGAAGGGACCTCTGGAGACAGACTCCAACCTCTAAGCCCAAGCAAGATCTCCTGGGGCAGGTCATACAGGAATGCATCCAGATGGGTCTTGAAAGTCTCCAGAGAAGGAGACTCCATAACCTCCTCTGGGCAGCCTGGTCCAGTGCTGCAGCACCTTTACAATGAAAAAGCTTTTCCTCAAAGCTGCTTCTGCCTTGCTGTCCAAAGAATTGATTCTTTTACTTCACAGATGCAAAAGATTTTTGTTGACTTGCTTTTTAAGACTTTGGCTTTAGTTGTGTAAGGGACAAATCTCTTCCCTTACTGGATTATTTTAGGGCCCAGCCCTGCAGTGCCTCTGTCACAGCAGCCTCCCTGACCTGCTGCAGTTACAGAATTGAAGCCTGATCCTGCTCTGAGGCATTTTTGGCACAGATCCTTGGGCACGTGCATAGTTCTGGTTAAGCTGCTGTAGGTTGGCATCAATGAAACAATTTGTGAGGTGGATCTGCTTGTGGATTCTCATTTGTGAAGCAGGGAGGATCCTCTTGGCAATCTCATTTCAGGCTTGTTACAGAATTGTTTGGGTTGGAAAAGACCTCTGCAATCAATGAATCCAACCATAGACCTAATACCACCATGGCCATTACAGGTTACATACAGAAGCTTGGAAATTCTGTAACTTGAGTGATTTTTAGAAGTCTTTCTCAAAAAATAGCATTCAGAATATTCAGAAAAATAACATTCAGATCTCTCCTCTTTTCTTCTTAAAATTTAAGGCTAAGCAGTTGACAGCAAAAGGAGATCAGTGGGAGTATAGGTAAAATGCTGGAAGGTGTCCAGAGAAGGGCCACAAGGATGATCAGAGGGCTGGAGCACCTCTCCTATGAGGACAGACTGAAGGAGTTGGGGCTGTTCAGTCTGGAGAAGAGAAGGCTCCGAGGTGACCTCATTGTGGCCTTCCAGTATCTGAAGGGGGCTACAGGAAGGCTGGGGAGGGACTTCTCAGGCTATCAGGTAGTGATAGGACTAGGGGGAATGGAATGAAGCTGGAGGTGGGGAGATTCAGGCTGGATGTGAGGAGGAAGTTCTTCCCCATGAGAGTGGTGAAGCCCTGGAATGGGTTGTCCAGGGAGGTGGCTGAGGCCCCGTCCCTGGAGGTGTTTAAGCCCAGGCTGGATGAGGCTCTGGCCAGCCGGATCGAGTGTGAAGCATCCCTGCCCATGGCAGGGGGGTTGGAACTAGATGGTCCTTATGGTCCCTTCCAACCCTGACTGATTCTATGAAAATAAAACAATAAGAGTGTAGTAGAGTAACCAAGAGTGTAGTAAAACAATAAAAATAGAGTATAGTAGAATAAAACCAGAAAAGATGAGAGTGATTTTTTTTTCCCCCTGTTTTTTTAATACTCTTTCAGTGTAATACATGAATGAAGTAATTAATTTGTCTAACTGCTTGGAAAACTCTCTCAACAAGTTTGCACAAGTCAAAAAATTACTTTTTTTCAGCAAAATAAATATACTGAGAAGAAGTAAACCAAATTGTACCCTGACAGCTGAGGAGTAGTGTTTTGGATGGGAAGCAGGCTGAAGCCATGATGAGATGCTTCCTTGACTTGGACCAGATGCTTCTGGCTCCTAAGAGAACTTCAAACTTTGAAGTTAATGCTGGTCAGTTATCACAGTTTCAGAATGCAGTGGATGACACTGAGAACTGAAAAATCATAAAGTGGTAGGAGTTGGAAGAGTCCTCTGGAGATTGAGTCCAATTCCCTTGCCAAAGCAGGTTCATCTGGGGTGTGTCATACAGGCACACGTCCAGATGGGTCTCGAAGGTCTCCAGGGAGACTCCACAACCTCTCTGGGTAGCCTGCTCTGGTGCTCTGGCACCCTCACACTAAAGAAGTTTCTCCTCGTGTTGAGGTGGAACTTCCTGGGCTCCAGGCAGTTTCCACTGCCTCTTGTCCTATCACAGGACACCAGTGAAAAGAGACTGGCCCCTTCTTGAAACCCAGCCTTCAGATATTTATGAACAGTGATCAGATCCACTCACAGCCTTCTCCTCAAAAGGCTAAACAGCCTGAGATCGCTCAGCCTTTTCTCACCAGACACATGTTCCCATCCCGTCCTCCTCCTCATAGCCTCCCTTCAACTCTCTCCAGTTCCTGTCCCTCTTGGGCTGGGGAGCCCAGAACTGGACACAATACTCCAGATGGCCTCACCACAGAACAGCAGAGGGTGAAGACAGCTTCCTTTTACCTGATGGCCACGCTCTTCTTAGAGCCGATGGCATCCTGTAAGGCGTTATGATTCTGACTTCAGGAGTATATAGGAGGAGACAAGGGAAAGGGGAATATGGCAACTATCATAGAGAACCCTACTTGTGAAGTTCCCAGGGAAGCTTGTGGGATTGTAGAACTTTTTATTCAAGAAGACAGAACTTTTTGTCCCTCAGGTGTCCTGTGTCAGTTTCATTTGTTGCCTGGGATTTTGGCATTGTTTTATTCCTTAGCAAAGATGCATTCTGCTTATGGATGAAAGAGGACATTCCTTGGATCTGTAATTACTGTTCTTGAGTGTATTTATGAGTTTTGAAGGCCTTTATTATTTGGTTGTGATGTCAGGAAGAGCTGTTTCTGTTTGGAGTGTGTTGACAGTGTTTCCTTTAGCAGAAGGAAGCTCCAAGGAGTTTACTACAGTTGACATCAAAAACACAGCACAGTAGATCTCCACCAGGTTCACTGAAGCAGTTGAGACATAGTGGGGGAGAAGTGCTTTCTAATTCTTGCATTTCTGTGTATCTGTAAAACATCACTTATCTCCAAGATCCTTAGGGATCCTCTAGGTCCAAACCCCCTGCAGTGGGAAGGTGCCTCTGGCCATGGGAGGCTGGGGGGAGGGTGTTGGACTAGGTGATCTTTAAGGTCCTTTCCATCCCAGACCATTCTATGATGATGAACAGAAAGGAGCAGGTTCATTGAGGCTGTTGATTGGGTTCGTGGAGTCACATCATCTGCAGTCTTCTGTGCTTTTTCTTTTTTGACATCTGGAGCAGAAGAGCTTTTGCTTAGATAAGAAGAGAACCTCAGCTCTTCTCTTTTTATTTACAGCTTCTCTTGTCTTTTGCACCTTCATGAAGTAAGTGTGACAAGTTACCTGTCCAAAGGGCAGAAGACAACATGGAAGACATGAGAATGGGCATTCATTAGTCTTCTATGATTCACCTGTTTGTTACTGTGTTGAAAAAGGTCTTCCATTCTAATTGCTTCATTCTTTGGAGAACTTGACTCCATGTGCATTTGGCCACATCTGGTAAGGGTAGGGGAGGATGAGGAGGAGAAACCTATAAAGTAATCAAATTGCAGTTAAAAAAGTAAGCAGATGAATGAGATTTTTTGGGGAGAAGTGATCATGTGTTGTCACCATGTTGAAAGTTAAGCACATGCATAATTCCTTGTGAGACTGAGGTGATTTTGGGGTTTCAGATTTGCACCTGACTGCAAAGGTTTTCAGCCTGAATTCCTATTATTTCTAGGTGGAGTCCGTTTCAGATACGTGAAATTTGCTACCTGTGACAAGTATTTGATCAGAGTGTTATTTTAAACTCCCCTCAGCTCCCAAAAGTTAAGATTCCTGGCAGGTATTTAAATATTTAAGCCACCCTCCATCAGATTACTAAATCTAGCTGTTCAACTCGATAAACAATGCTAGGAATAATGCACCAGAAAATATTCCAGATGGCATGCCCTCCCCATCAATATTTCTCTCTCATTTTTAACATTCACCTTGGTGAAACACAAGGAAAGTAACTTGAATGTTTGTTTATTTCACCTGACTCGGCTTGCTGCTGCTGAAACCACTTTGCAGGGAAGTCCATGGAGTCCCACAAGGTGGCAGGAGCTAACTGTTCTATGCTAGAGCTATGGTCTGAAGGAAAATAAAGGTAATGAACTGATGTTGCTGGTTGCACGCATTCAAATCATCAGCAAGTTAGACCTAAAACTTTCAACCCCCCCACCTTGTTGTATCAAAAATTTCAAAACTCCTGCCTTGTGTAGGTTGTTCCTTGTATTTCTGAATAATTTGGGTGAACAAAAGAAATTACATCCTCAAGAATCTTGCCTCAAAAGAGAAAGTTCAAACACTCTTCACTTTGTCAACAAAAGGGACCTTTGTTTTCACTGCGTGGTGGTAATTAGCTTGTAATGTACATCGTGGCTGTGAATAGAGAGCAGAGATGAAACCATGCAGGAGCTTACTGGCCTCTGAACAAGTAAGCTTGATCAGGGTGGATATAGACTGGGTGCTAGAAAGAAATTCTTGACAGTGAGGGTGGTGAGACACTGAAACAGGTTGCCCAGGGAGGCTGTGGATGACCCCTCCCTGGAGGTGTTCAAGGCCAGGTTAGATGGGGCCTTCAGCAACCTGCTCTAGTGAAAGGTGTCTCTTCACCTAGCATGATCATCAAGGTCCCTTCCAAACCAAGCCATTCCACGAATCTGTGAAGGTGTCTGTGTTCCACAGTGTTCTCAAGTGTAGTTCCTGTGTTGTATGAGCATGTAAACCTTCGTGTGGCTCACAGACTGGAAAACTGTAGTAAGGTGCAGTTTGATTCTTAAGTTTAATTATCCACAAAAGGGCAGTCATTGGGGGAAAAAAAAAGTCTGGGGATGCTGGTTTGGTTTTTTTGGTGGGGGAAGACACATGTTTGAAGTAAAACTTGACTGTTGGTAATCTGTTTTGTATTCTTTATAGTAAAGTGAAGTGTTGCATAACAAACTTTTTTTAGCTTTACACAAACACTGGGAAGAAAACCACAGACCAGAGAAGAAAATGCTCTTTTTTCCTTTTTATTGAGTGAGAAAAATGACTCATATGGGTCTAGATAATATGCTGACAAAATACAGGGACTCTTTGAGAAGACCATGTGATAGCCCCTGATTCACACATCCGGCCGTGGTGTCAGGTCTTTGGGTAAGACTGGACATCACAGACTGATTTTGGTTAGAAGGGATCTTAAAGATCCTCTAGATAGAATAGAATAGACCAGGTTGGAAGAGACCTTCCAAGATCATCACGTCCAACCTATCAACTAATCCAACACTACCTAATCAGCTAAACCATGGCACCAAGCACCCCATCAAGTCTCCTCCTAAACACCTCCAATGATGGTGACTCCACCACCTCCCCAGGCAGCCCATTCCAATGGGCAATCACTCTCTCTGTGTAGAACTTCCTCCTAACCTCCAGCCTAAACCTCCCCTGGTGCAGCCTGAGACTGTGTCCTCTTGTTCTGGTGCTGGTTGTCTGGGAGAAGAGACCAACCTCTGCCTGTCTACAACCTCCCTTCAGGTAGCTGTAGACAGCAATAAGGGCACCCCTGAGCCTCCTCTTCTCCAGGCTAAGCAACCTCAGCTCCCTCAGCCTCTCCTCATAGGGCTTGTGTTCCAAATCCCTCACCAACTTCGTTGCCCTTCTCCTGCTGTGAGCAAGGACACCTTCCCCTAGAGCAGGTTGCTCAGCCTGGCCTTGAACACCTCCAGGAGTGGGGCATCATCACAAGAGATGTTAAAGGAAATGTTCTGTTCTGATGTATGAACCCTTAAGTGACACTTATGACTGGAAAAGAAGTTATACAGGTATTGTTTTAAATAAGTTTGCATCTAGCCAAGGCTAGGTAATGGTTTTGCAGTTCAATTTGGTTTGCAGTCATTCAGAGGACTTGTAGACCTTGTAGCTGCATTTCAGTGTCTGAAGGGGACCTACAGGAAGACTGGGGAGGGACTTTTTAGAAGAGCTTGTAGCAACAGGGTATGGGGCAATGGTTTGATACTGGAACAGGGTAGATTTAGGTTGGACATTAGGACGAAGTGGTGAAGTACTGAAACAGGCTACCCAGACAGGTGGTGGAGGGTCCATCCCTGGAGACATTCAGGATCAGAGTTGATGCAGCCCTGGGCAGCCTGATCTATTTGGACGCGTCCCTGCTGACTGCAGGGAGTTTGGACAGGATGACCTTTGAGGGTCCCTTCCAACCTGATGCAATCTGTAAATTAGTTGGTAAAAGAGAAGAACAGCTAAAGATTGGGTGACATTTCATAAATCCACAGAGGATGTCTGAAAATTTTCCTTGCTGGCTTTGCATGCTGGGTACAGCATTTACACAACACTTGCTTACTGGCACAACCCCCCTCGTGCTTCCAGGGAGGAGTCCTCTGTCCTTGCTCTCAGCTGCAGTGGCCTTGGCTGGTGCCAGCTGTCCTCCTAGCAGCTCTGCTTCCCAGATCAGGCTGTGGGCAGAGCTGTGGTATGTGCTGGTGTACCCTTGTGGTGGGGTAGGGTGGGTTGCGTGGGCACTCTCTGCCAGAGGACAAGAGTGGGAGGGGAGGCTGTGGAGGTGGGGGAGCAGCCATAGGTGAAAGCAGTAGAAGGGCAGTTAAAGGTCAGTCTGGGTTTCTCTTTAATAAAACTGAAGACAGGACAAGAAGTAATGGGTGTAAACTTGAGTGTAGGAAGTTCCATTTAAGCATGAGAAAGTGGCAGAGCACTGGGACAGGCTGGCCTGATAGGTTGTGGAGTCTCCTTCTCTGGAGACGTTCCAAACCCACCTGCTGCATGCATTCCTGTGTGACCTGCCCGAGGTGATCCTGCTTTGTCGGGGGACGGGACTCCACCTCCCGAAGTCACTTTCAACCCCTACCATTCTGTGACTCTGTGAAGGGAAATGATTTTCTTGCTGCTTTTGCTGCCCTGCTGGCTTTTTCTGAAAGCATGTTTATAGAGGAAAAGAGAATCCAGCAGAAAACGTTTCCCCATGAGAGCAGTTAGACATTGGAATCATCTCCCAAGGAAAGCATGGATTCCCCTACACTGCTCAGTTTGAAGATTCATCTTGACAGGGTGCTGTGCCAGCTCATTTCAACTGCACCATCATCTAGAAAGGTTGGACCGGATGATCCTTGAGGTCCCTTCCAACTACCCATTCTTGGGTTGGTGAACCTGAATATGCCAAGACTGCAAGGGCTTGGCCTCTCCTCCATGCTTGCTCCCTCTCTCGCTTGGTGCTGCTACAGAGACTGATCTCATCTCCTGTCGTGGCTGGCACAGGCACCAGCTGTCCACAGATGTGGACAAAGCTCATTTAGAATCGTAGAATCATATAACTGTTTTGGTTGGAAAAGACGTTTAAGATCATCAAGTCCAACCATTATCTAATTCCCAAGTGTGGTGCTAATCCATGTCCCTCGGACCACATCTCTGTGTCTTTAGTTCTTTTAAGTTGCTTGCCTGCTTCCTGAAGCTTTCTCATTTCATTTCCCAATTTCTTCCAGTGCCTATAGAAGTTTGTCAGGGTTTTAGCAAAGGTGATACTAATGGGACCAAGTTCCAGGGTAGGTTCATATTGGAGATTAGGAAGAATTCTTGGCTGCAGGAGTGTCAGGCATTGGAACATGCTGCCCGGGGAAGTGGTGGAGGTGTTCAAGAAACATGTGGACATGGTGAAACAGTATCACAGTATCGCCAAGGTTGGAAGAGACCTCAAAGATCATCGAGTCCAACCTGGCACCACAGACCCCATGACTAGACCATGGCATCAAGTGCCAGGTACAGTCCCCTCTTGAACACCTCCAGGGACAGTGACTCCACCACTTCCCTGGGCAGCACATTCCAATGATGAATGACTCTCTCAGTGAAGAACTTTCTCCTCACCTCGAGCCTAAACTTCCCCTGTCACAGCTTGAGACTGTGTCCTCTTGTTCTGGTGCTGGTTGCCTGAGAGAAGAGACCAACCCCTTCCTGGCTACAACCACCTTTCAGGTAGTCGTAGAGAGCAATGAGGTCACCCTTGAGCCTCCTCTTCTCCAGGCTAAACAACCCCAGCTCCCTCAGCCTCTCCTCATAGGGCTTGTGCTCCAGGCCTCTCCCCAGCCTCGTTGCCCCTCTCTGGACATGGCTTAATGGCCATGGTGGTGTTAGGTCAGTGGTTGGACTTAATGATCTTAGAGGTCTTCTCCAACCATCACAATTCTATGATTATACATGATATTTTACCTGAAGGTTGTGTGGTAGGTAAAGGAGCAGCAGCTGTCTGATGGAAATCTGCTATTGCATGTCTGCTGGTGGTGTGCTACACAGGTCAGAAAGCTTTTGTGTGTACATATGCATACAAAAATACTTGATCCAACTTCTGAGAAGAGCTGAGATCTAGGAGTTATGAATATGGCACTTCTGATACTCCTGAATACACAGAGTGTTGTTGATGATTTCTGGAATCTCACTTCCCCTGTAGGGACAGGATGAGGGATTTGGGGCTCTTCAGCCTGGAGAAGATAAGGCTCTGGGGAAACCTCAGAGCAGCCTTCCAGTACCCAAAGGGGACTACAGGAAAGTTGGGGGGGGGGATTTTTACAAGGGCTTACAGTGATAGGGCAAGAGGGAATGGAGTGACTTTGGGAGAGGGGAGAATTAGACTGGCTATTAGGAAGAAATGTTACACAGTGAGGGTGGTGAGACACTGGAACAGGTTGCCCAGAGAGGCTGTAGATGCCCCCTCCCTAAAAGTGTTCAGGGCCAGGTTGGATGTGGTCTTGAGCAACTTGGTCTAGTGGAAGGTGTCCTTGTCCATGGCAGGGGGTTGGAACTAGGTGATCTCTAAAGTTGATTCCAACCCAAACCGTTGTATGAATGTATCTGTTGAGTGTTGCTGTGGCTGGTATTGCAGAGTTAGGTAAGCATTGGGTTGGGAGATTGTACCCAGCTTGGACTGTGTAGTGACTTTATTTAGATGTAGCGATTGAAAATTGTGTTTCTTCGTAGAATGGGAATAAAATATGGAGCTCCAGTGGAGATGAGAGCTTATTGATATTGCTGCAAATTCTGCGTGTATATATGAGCCCAGTGTGAGTTTTAGAAGTGGTGAGACGGCAGTAATAGACTGATACTGTGAATCTGATTGATTGGGGAATTGCTGGGATGTCCTCACTGACAGTCACTTCCAGGTTAAGATTTGGAGTAGTTTAAATATACTTTCAAAATGTTTGTTTGTTTCCTTGATTGTTTGCTGATCAGTTTTCCTTGCTTGTTAGCAGCAGAAAGCTTTCAGCCATGCAAAATTCAGCAGTGTTGTTCTTGTACCTTCTCTCACCAACTCTTCCTCACCCTGCTCACTTTCTAAGCAATTTCAATGCTCATGAAGTACCAGAGTTAACAAGCCAGGCAATGTCATGCTGTCATGTTGGGTAAAGAAGGGAGAGAGATACGCTCTCTACAACTACCTGAAGGGAGGTTGTAGACAGGCGGAGGTTGGTCTCTTCTCCTAGGCAACCAGCACCAGAACAAGAGGACACAGTCTCAAGCTGTGCCAGGGGAGGTTTAGGCTGGATGTTAGGAAGAAATTCTACACAGAGAGAGTGATTGCCCATTGGAATGTGCTGCCTGGGGAGGTGGTGGAGTCACCATCATTGGAGGTGTTTAGGAGGAGACTTGATGGGGTGCTTGGTGCCATGGTCTAGTTGATTAGGTGGGTTGGATAATAGGTTGGAAGCAATAATCTTGAAGGTCTCTTCCAACCTGGTTTATTCTGTACTGATGGAATGAGGAAATCTGTTATAGAACTGTCTCCAACTTGGCCTTTTGAAAATACAGAGAAAATTTAGTGCCTAATTTCCACCTGCCTTCAATGGATGGAATGACAGGTCAGAAATTGCCACATACCAATGAAATTTGCCAGCTGCAGTTTAAGTGGTGTGAAAATTTCAAGTTAATGTTGTTAATGTTAAAATGGCCATGGTGGAGTTTAGGTGGATGGTTCAACTCAATGCTCTTGGAGGCCTTTTCCAACCAAAATAATTCTATGATCCTGTGATTGATTGGAAATGTGTGGTCTTGGAAGTGTATATGAATGTGTTTAAAGCACAGGAGTGCATACACTTAGGGAATCATAGAATTGCTTTGGTTGGAGGAGACCTCCAAGACCTCTGGGTCCAATGGTCAACACCGCCATGGCCATTAAGCCATCTCCTGTAGTGCCGTGCCCACATGTCTCTTAAAAATCTCCAGAGAGTCATAGGTGCTTGCTGCTGCTGACTTCATGCTTTCTTTCTGAGGCTGATTTTTATCCTGTCTAGTAGCTAAAAGATGGCCATGAGAAGATATCATCCAATGTATGATCGCTTTCATAAATTCATGAAATGGTTTGGGTTGGAAGGGACCTTCAAGTTCATCTGTTTCCAAGCCCTCTGCCATGGGCAGGGACACCTCCCACTAAACCAGGTTGCTCGAGGCCTCATCCAACCTGGCCTTGAACACCTCCAGGGAAGGGGACATCCATAATCTCCCTAGGCAAGTGTTCAAAAAAATCTGTGTTCTCCCTGCAAGAGACAAACTGATGCCATTTGAAGTAGTGAGTTTTCAACTTCTAAGATTGGTTTTAAAACACTAAAAAAAGTGACCTGTAGATGATGTGGATGTTTGAAAAATCTATCTAAACCCACCAGCAATGGACTAATCTTCTTGGTTTGTTTTCTGGACCTGTAGGAAATACTGACTGTGGTGTACAAACTGCTGCTTTAACACTGTATCTGAAGTCAGGGACCTCAAAGATAATGGCAGAAGCAAAGATAATGATAGGAGTCTAACAATTTGGTGGTGTTGAGCACAAACTGTTTCACTTGGGGAAGAGTGGTTGCCTAATAATGCCTCTCAGAATCCTGTCCCTGAAATCCTGCTAATGCTAAACTTTGATTTTTAAAATGTGCTTGTTCTTTTGATGACCTCAGTCAAGGAAACCTGGGAGGGGCAAAGAAGCAGGGAATGGTTATTTGAAGTACAAGCAGATGCTGCTCTAATTTCTCAAGGAAGTGTCTTGTGTAGAGAGGCAGAGTGAAAGAAACGGAGCTTGTACCGCAAACAATGCAGCGCTTTAGACAGGGTCTCTCCAGCTTTGCCTTACATGACCTGTCACCTTAAGGATGAAGTGCTTTCAGTGGTGCTTTTCACTGAGTTGGGCTATTAGAGGAGGGTCTTTCAGAAAGCTTTGGAAAAAATCTGCTTGCAAAATAAATAATAGCAAGCTGTTTAAAACCGCGTGAGAGTGTCTCGGCTTGTTCCTGGGTCAGGATGGACTGAAGTTAAAAATGTGCCTGTGTTGATAAAGATGCACATTACTGAGGTCAAAGATGTGCCCTAAGTGATTTGATAATCTTATCCAGCAATGTGCCCCAGTGGCCAAGAAGGCCACCAGTATCCCAGCCTGGATCAGCAATGGTGTGGCCAGGAGTAGCAGGGAAGTGATCATACCCCTGCACTGGGCACTGGTGAGGCCACACCTTGAATACTGGGTTCAGTTTGGGGCCCCTGACTCCCAAGATGGACATTAAGGTCCCAGAGTGGGTCCCCAGATGGGCAGCAAAGCTGGGGAAGGGTATGGAGAACCAGTCTGGTGAGAAGAGGCTGAGGGACTGAGGTTGTTTAGTCTGAAGAAGAGGAAGATAAGGAGAGAAGACTTTATTGCTCTCTACAACTTCCCGAAAGGGGGTTGGCGTGAGGTGGGGGTTGGTCTCTTCTTCCTAGTATCACATCACAGAATGAGAGGAAATGGCCTGAAATTCTGCCAGGGGGGGCTTGGGTTGGGTATTAGGAAAGATTTCCACCCTGCAAGAGTGGTCAGGCGTTGAACAGACCCGGGAGGTGGTAGAGTCACCATTTTGGAGATGTTCAAAATACATGCAGACATGGCACTTTAGGACATGGTTTAGCGACCTGAGTTGACGATTGAACTTAATGATCTTACAGGTTATTTTTTCCAACCAAAGCAATCCTATGATCCCATGATTTTTATTTATTGTCTAAGAATGCTTTTATTTGTTTTTTTTTTTTTTGATGTGTTTGGTTTGTTAGTGTGTTTTAAGGCATTTCTGGTGTTCTCTAGGTTACTGGAATAAATTGTCTTTGACTGTCATGTCAGGAGAGGCAGGGATTACTCTTCTGTATCTAATGAAACAACCAGTGATGTACATGTGTACCTGAAGTGAAGAAGTGGAGGGGAGGAAGGAAGGTAGTACAGCATGCATACCCAGTTGTTATGTGTGAGAAGTGCCCTCTCCAGTTTGAATAGCAGGGGAAAATCAGTGCTGTAGAATCTCTTCCATTAACCAGGCAGGAAACAGTTTCTTTGAAATACCCAGGATAATCCTGGGATTGTAAGATTGTTTATATCTGATGTGGTAGACTCCCAGAGCTGTGAGTAATGCTTTGTAGGTGTTGGGTTTGATTTGAAGTCCAGGCATTCACACAACAGTATTTACATCTGAAAAGGTTTGGGAGTATCTTTGCTGAGAGACCTGGGGCTTTTTAGTCCTGATATCCTGGGGTGCATTTTGAAGAGTGGGCCAGCAGGTCACAGGAGGTTCTCCTCACCCTATGCTCAACCCTGGTGAGAGCACATTGTATTCAATGTGCATTGTATCCAGTTCTGGGCTCCCCAGTCTAAGAGGGACAGGAATCTACTGGAGCGAGGCCACAAGGATGATGAAGGGACAGGAACATCTGATGAGGAAAGGCTGAGAGATCTCGGGCTGTTTAGCCTTTTGAGGAGGAGGCTGTGAGTGGATCTGATCATTGTTTCTGAAGGGTGGATGTCCAGAAGAAAAGGGCAGACTTTTCACTGGTGTCCCGTGATAGGGCAAGGGGCAATGAATACAAACTGGAACCCAGGAAGTTCCACCTCAACATGAGGAGAAATGCTGTGAGGTTGTGGAGCCTGCTTCTGTGGAGAATTTCAAGACTCACCTGGATGTGTTCCTGTGTGACCTGCCCCGGGTGATCCTGTTCTGGCAGGGGAGTTGGACTGGATGATCTCCAGAAGTCCTTTCCAATCCCTGCTACTACATCATTCTCTTAAATTCACCTCTTAGTTGCATTTTAACCTTCCTGTTGTCCCACACACCACCAGCAGCACCGTTCTTGGGTTTAATACTTGGTGATTCTCTCTGCAGATGAATGTATAAGCTATATTCCCAGTTGTGACGTAATTCTGGCTTTGACACCTCTGTTAGTAAGGAAGCAGCTGTAGGCTACTTCAGTGCCAATAGTTACCCTGAAAAGAAAGACTAAGTCTTCCTGAAAGTGGAACTAGAATGTCTCAGCATGTGAAAGAAAAGGGATAAAGCTGCCAAACAACAGGAGCAGTAGTGCGGAAATGGCAGTGAGATGAAGGTGGGCAGGATCTGATGTGTTGCTGCTCAAACACTGGCTGGTCTGGCCTGCATGCTGAGATTTAGGTTGCTTGGAGTCTCCTTATGGCTCTGCTGATGTTGCTGCAGCACCTGAAGATCCTGCTGCAGTGAGGCTTTGTGTCCATGCTGTCAGAGAAGCTGTAGAAAGGGATGTTTATCTGCATCAGTGACTTTCAACTTAGGGCCTGAGGAGTGAATGGAACTGCAGTCACCTGCAAGCAGGCTGAGTAATAGGAAGGCTGAAGAGGAAGGTATGGGTCCTGTCTATCCACTCACAGAAGTGCAAGCTATTGGGCTCTGCAGAGTGGTAGGAAAAGAGGAGTGATTATGTTACCACTACTCTGTGAAGTAATTTTTGTGCAGTGAGGGTGATGAAATATGCCCCAGGTTGCCCAGAAAGGTGGTGGATGCCCCATTCCCTGGAAGCATTCCAGGTCAGGTTGGTTGGGGCTCTGCGGAACCTAATGCAGTTGTAAGATGTCACTGCTCACTGCAGTGGGGTTGGACTAGATGACCTTTAAAGGTCTCCTACAGCCTAAACCATTCTGTCACTTCTATGACTCTGTCTCCAGCTCAGTCTGGGTTTACTGCAGACTGAGTAAAAGGCATACTTTGAAGTAGTGTCAAGAAGTGAACAAGGCACAGTCAGTTTCAAAGAAGTCATTAAGTTTTGCTGGGTTTTGTAAATTTCTGGAACAGGATGTTTCGAGTGTGATTTGAAAACGTGCCGCAGGTCCCTGTATCGACCAGACAAAAGAAAATACAAGCAAGAAGTGGCAAAGATCAAATTGGCTAGCCACATAGCTTCTCTTTTTTTTTCCTTGTCAGTACTAGTGTAGAGGACAGAAGACAGGGTTTTGAGAAGTTCAGGAGCTTGGGATTGTGAGCTCTGAGTGGTTGGATTCAATGATCCAAAAGGTGTCTTCCACCCTCAACACTTCTATGCTACTATGACTTAAACTGGTGTACTGTTTTATGTTGCTTCTGTGCTTCTTCTGTACCCTCTGGTGGAAAATCACTGCAAATCTTGAGGTGCAGAGCTAATGAAGTGAAACACTCAGACCTGCAGGTGAGCAGGACAAGTGTTCCAAGTAGGAATACTCTCTAAAGCCTCACTGAGAGTAAACCATGAACCATTTAGACTGGATATTAGGAAGACATTCTTTACAGCAAGGGTGGTGAGACAATGGAAGAGGTTGCCCAGGGAGGTTGGCAATGCCCCCTCCATGAAAGTGTTCAAGGCCAGGTTGGATGGGGCCTTGAGCAGCCTGGTCTAGTGTGAGGTGTCCTTGCTCATGGCAGGGGGTTGGAAGGGGATGATTTTTAAGAGCTTTTCCAAGCCAAACCATTCTGTGAATCTATGAGTAGGGATTGTTTGCTTTTAATTGGGAGGTGTGGATCGGATCCTGGCTGGCTGAGTGCTAGGAAGGTGAATGGACAGTCTGTTCTCCATTAGGGCTTTTCGTTCTCCTTTGGAAACAACAGCCCATGGCTCTCACAGGGTTGTCAGCAGAATGCTTTAGGTGGGGTTTTTGTAATGCCATCCTAATGATGGGGACAAACCTTGCTCCTGAGGAGCACAGGGATGGCATGGCAAGTGGCAGAGGCAGCCCGACTTTGGAAAGGCCTTTTGTATAGTTTTGTTTGTTGTGTGTTTTTTTTTTTTTTTTTTTTTTTTTTTAAATTTTGGTGGTTTTTTTTTTTAATAAGTTCAGGGAGGGAAGTTAGCAATGCACAAAACATGGCAGGTCAGAAGATACCATCGTCTGGTGCTCTTAACATGCATAAGAGCTTCCCCCGAGCACCAGAGCAGGATTCAAACTGGCCCACGCCTGAAACTGGGGTCGGGGGCTGAGTGAAGCCAGCGGGGAAGCGGCCAAGGGTGCTTTGGGAACGGGTGGGTGACCGTGGGGCTGGGTCGGTGTTTGTTCCTGTGTGCATGTGGGGAGGGGGCTCCCCTGTGGGTTTGTAGGAGGCTCCCCTGTGCGTGTGCGCTTGTGTGGGGAGGGCGCTCCTCTGGGGCGATGGAGGATCCCCTGTGTATGGGGAGGATCTCCCCCGTGTGCCTGCAGCCCCGCCGGCAGCTCTCGGTCCCACGGCGGGGCCCAGCCGTGCCGCCCCAGCCCAGCGCCGAGCGGGGCCCGGCTCTGCTCCACTTCTCCCCGCTCCCTGCCTCCGCTCCGCCCCGTCCCTGCGCCCCGCGCCGCTGAGATCAGCTTCCTGCTTTTCATTTTCCTCCCGGCGCTGCTGCTCCTCCCCTCCAAGAGTTATTTTCTTCGCTCTGTAGTTGATGATTATTTTTTTTTTCTTTTAGATTTTTTTCCTAATTTTTACGGGTGGCTGCTGGCTCTTCTGCTGCCAGGCTCCCGCCGTGCCAAGGCTGAGCAGCGGGGTGATGGTGATTTTGTTCTGTTGCAGAGCTGTAGGCAGAATGGTAGAGTGCTGCTCCCAAAACATTTCAGTGCCAGCTCTGTGACCAGGGAAAGAGAAGGAGGTGAGTGCCAGTTCTGCATCGCGGAGGGCCGGGGAGTTGCTGGAGGTGGAACCAGGAGTCACAACCTGCCCCGGCTCGGCAAAAAGGAGAGAGCAGTTAACGTTGTTGTGCTCGCTGGTTAGATGCTTTTGCTGCTACTAACACCGTGATGGAGCACGCTCAGGAAATGATGGGCTTTACTGTAGCAAAGTGACACGGTTAATGAAAGCTTACAATGTGTAAATTTGGTTTTCTTTCACTGAAAAGCCTGGGTAGATATAGCACAAATAGAGCCATAAAGGGCAGATCATAAAAGGAGGGGGCACCCCAAACAACTTTAGACAGGAAAAACGCTGAATGAAGGTAGTTCCACAACTTTCACATGAATTGAATAATGTGGTCATTTTAGGCTATGCCTTTAAAAATCTTTCACAGTTCTTGAACAGAAAGTAGTGAAATGGAAATAAATCACTATTGGGTGTAAAAAGGAAAATAATGATAAATCTAAACAGCTTTCATTTGCTTCCAGCTGATCTGGTCTGGCAGATTTGGGGGTGGAATTTCAACACACCACAAAATTCATTTGTGATTAATTCAGATTAATTGTCAGAGACTTCATAGAATGGTTTGGGTTGGAAGGGGCATTAAATGTCATCTAGTTCCAAACCCTGTGCCATAGGCAGGGACACTTCCCACTAGACCAGGTTGCTCAAGGCCTCATCCAGCTTCACCTTGAATGGTTTCATCCACAGCCTCCCTGGGCAACCTGTTCCAGTGTCTCCTGACCCTCACTGTAAAGAATTTCTTCCTGATACCCAATCTGCATCTCCCCTTTTCCAGATTCAGTCTGTTCCTTCTCATCCTGTCACTGCAAGGCCTTGCTAAACAAATCCCTTCACAGTGATTTGGTAATAACTGAGTCTAGAACAGCATGATGCATATGAGGGAATGACATGTTTTTATAATGTGTGGAAATAAAATTGCACACAGGAAAAACAAACAAAGAGAAAACCTCCTTGCAGGATGGAAGCCAGGTTGGTTGAGGGAAAACAGATTGTTTGGAAGAGTGTCTCAGTTGCAACAAGCGGGCAGCTTGTGCAGGAATTTGTCTTCTTACATAGTTGTGATTTTTTGGAACTGAATTTTTTCCCATCATTCCATAAAGAGAACTAATGTAAATGTCACAAGCTTATGAACTTTCAGCTTTTTTAACAGGTGAGCATCATTCTCAGTAGACCTTCTAATGGAGCTCCAAAATCATTCCTCTGTAAGGGATGGCAGGTTGATACTTTGCTGCCTTCTCCTTCCTGCCTGTTAACAGACTGTTCATTCCGAGTGAGTTGCCCTGAGTGATTTTGCTGGGCTCTTCATAGCCCCCCAAAAGCATGGCTGTTTTGGGCCAGCCAGTGCTGCATGATGCCATCCACAGCTCCAAGGCACTGCTGCAGGTCTCAGCTGCTCCCTGGCTGACAAGGGACAGTAGGAGGGAATCAAGGATAATATTAGGGATCGTAGGGGATGTGATGTGTTCCAAGCTCAGAGGCCTGACCAGAACTGCTTGTGTTCTGCATGCAGACCAGGGTGCCCTTTTGGAGTAGCTGTTTTCTGTGATGCCAAGTTGAATAGACTGGTTCTGCTGTAAAATGAAGCTCTCTTTTTTTGTGTGTCTTAGATGAGATGTGAGAGTAGAGGATACTTCTCTTAGAGTGAAGTTCTACAGTAGCTGTGTGAAAGCAGTTCCAGGGTATCTTTGTTTTCATAGTTTCAGTAGAAAATGAGGGAGGTTTACCAAATTAGAAACTGGGGGCTGGTGTTCTGTAACATTTTGGGGCGTGAGTGACATTTCTTTTTTCCTTGATGGACATTACCACTGCTTCTTTTGGTTGTGGGGCAAGCTAGGAGCACATCTGCAATCATCTCCCAAGGGAAGCAGTGAATTCCCCTATATTGGTCAGTTTGAAGACTCATCTTGACAGGGTTCCAGGCCAGCTCGTTGCAACTCCACTATTATAACCTTGAAAGGGTTGACCCAATGATCTTTGAGGTGCATTCCAACATGGCATTCTGTGAAGCTGTGATTTTCTTAAGTGTGTTGTATTACTGGGCCACACTTACTCCTTGTAATTGAGCACCTTCATGGATAACTGTATAAGGTCAGAAGAAAACCAGTAAAACATTTTTACTGCCCTTTCTGAGGCCTGTCCATGATGGTGGAAGAGCAGTGTATAGGAAGTAGTAATAAAACTTCCATGCACCTTGACTTCAGGTCCTGCTTGGTTTTGCCTCCATGCAATCTGTTAGTTCACTGCTGATAAATCTACTTCTCACTATATATTTGTGCTTCAGAAACTTAACCATGTGCTGTGTCATCATTCTAAGATGTACAGCCTGTGGTTAAAGATGTTTTATATGCTGTTCATATCTGCATGTTAGAAAAATGGTGGATGCCCATTTGCCTCAGTGTGTTAATTGAGACACTGGAACAGGTTGCCCAGGGAGGTTGTGGGGGGTGGCCCTCCCTGGAGGTGTTCAAGCCCAGGCTGGATGAGGCCCTGAGCAACCTGCTCTAGTGGAAAGCGTCCCTGCCCATGGCAGGGGTTGGAACTAGGCAATTTGTAAGGTCCCTTCCAACCCAAACCACTCTATGAATCTATAAATGGTAACTTTTGCACAAAATGTGAGAGATGTGCTTATCCCGTAGGTGCAAATATATTTCCTGCTTGGACCCAAGTATCCAGTTCTTAATTGCCAAATTTTCTTTCTACTCTCATTCCAACACTAGAGAAACTCTGCAGCACTGATGCTGAGCCCCAAGCCTAACAGCTGCTGCACTTCTGGGCTGTTTTGCTCATTTTGTACTTGCTTTCAAAATTTTTGCCCTGATTGATGGTGAGCTGCTGTAAAAAAAATCCTGCCTCTATCAGCAGTCAAGGGGTCCTACTAAATTCTGTGCTTCAGACTGATTTGCCAGCCTTGCTGACAGCTAGGGTCAAAGCATCTGCTACTTCTCTGTCACATTTTGGCAACGTGGTCTTCTGCTAACTTGTAGAAATTTGTTAATTTATTTCAGAGTGCACTGAAAGGGAATGGGAAGTTCTGTCTGCAAGTTGGATCTCTCCTTGTAGGAGAGGTTGTAAGGGTATTAATAAGTGCAGGTCATAAGAGAATGAATAAATGCTCTTTATTCATAGGCATGAAGAGAAGAGTGAAAGGTACAGCTCCCAGAGCCTTTTTTTCCCCCTCTGTTCATTACATGTGTAGGGCTTCACCACAGACAGAAGAGACAGTACCTTATTTGAAGTACAGCTCCTTGACAAAGAAGTAAGTAAGATTTATTTGACAGAGGCAATAAGGGAGCAGCATGTTTTACCTGACAGCTCTGTCACTGAAAGGAGCAGTTCCAGCTCAGACACTTGCATCCTGCTCTGGCAGGGGCATTGGACTCGATCTTCAGAGGTCCCTTCCAATCCCTACCACTCTGTGATCCTCCATCCCATGGCACAGATCCCATGGGGTACCATGGGTCTGTGCTACTGTGTTTGCAGTTGCACGATGAGCTGATTGTAGCTAAAATTGGTGGGGTTTACTAGCTTAACTTTTTCCATCCACTAAAGATAGAACTGACCACCATTGGGTGGATCATGTATTGCGTCATGAGTTAGACTGGGGAACTGAACAGCTCTCTTGCCCCCGGATAAGGAGTCCAGGAGTTTGAGGAATAGAAGCAGAAGCACAAGAATGCTCAGAGGACTGGGAGACCTGCCACATGAGGAAAAGCTAAGAGAACTGGTTTGTTCAGCCTTGAGAAGAGAAGGCTTAGAGGACACATTGCCATGGACCAGTACATCAAGGGTGGCTACCAGGTGGATGGAGACTCCCTTGTTACAAGGAATCACATGGAAAAGACAAAGGGGCTGGGGACAAGTTACTCCTGGGGAGATTCAAATTGGACTCCAGAAGTAATTTTTTTCCCCATGAAAACAGTTAGAGGTTGGAATCATTTCCTAAGGGGAGCAGTGGATTTCCCTACACTGGTCAGTTGTATGACTTAGCTTGACAGGGTGCTGGTTCCATCTCCTTTCAACTCTACTGTTACCTACAAAGGTTGGACCAGATGATCCTTGAGGTCCCTTTCAACCTGGAATTCTGTTGGTTCTGTGAACAGGGGACAGGGCTACTTTTGGCTTCAGAGCTGGCTTGTGCATTCTTACTGCTTGTCAAGCCACAGCCTTAAGGGCAGGCTAAGTAAAATGCAAGAGAAGGAGGATGTATCTCCAGAAATAGACCACTATTGTCAATATTTCTTTTACTGGGGACATGCATGCATCTTTTCAATGTGATTATTTTTTTGCAGGCTGGATAGTTTCCAGCCCAGATAGCATCAGTTAGTTACTGGTGCTGGAGATAGCATGCCTTAATTGTGGGGTGGCTGTTACCTTCCTCCTGCCATCCTTTCTGAAGTGGGTGCTGCCTTGCATAGCTTTTCCTTTGTGTGACCCAGCATGAAAGTTGTTGCAAGTTCCCTGGGCCTCTCAGTGAGTGTGTTTGATGCATTATTTTACCCAGCTAATATCTGGATTAAAGAAAGTAATTCTGGGTACAGAACGCTAGGTTGCTCCAGATTCAAGGTGCTGGTTCAGCTTTGGAGCTGTGGCTGTAAATTGTTCATACAATCAGTTACTCTGAGGTTTTGACTAGGGGCAGAGTTATCTCTCAGGGCTGCCCCTAGTCAGCACTGTAGTGTTTTTGTTTGTTTTTGAAATGGCTGTTGTTGCTTGTGTGTGATTTGTGGAGTTCAGGGTGGTTTTTGTTAGTGGCTTGCAAGCTTTCCTTATATGTGTTAGATGCTGGGGGGAGGGAAATCAGCAAATATTTCTACCTGAAGTCCTTGTGGGGCTGTGTTTTCTCCTCCTCCTCACTTTTTTGTTTTGGCTGGGCCTGTATTTTGCATCCTAGGATGAAGATCCAGTTTGGACCCATGTGTTTGCCCAGGGCCTTGTTACGCTCTGTGAGACTGCGAAAGCACAGAAATCCCATGCTAGTGGATTTTGAAAAGGGGTTACAGGGCCAATGTTTGCTTTGCTTGGAAGTTGTTCAGACAGTAGAACTAAGAATGGAAAATGTCATCTCTGCTCCTTCCCTTGCCCTAACAAACTGAAAACCTGTGGCAAAATCTGGCACGTGCTCCTCGGGTTTTCGAGGACTAATTTAAGGTACCCTCGGCCTCAAAAGGATCCTGTCCAATGAAAACTCTGTGAACAAAGGAATCTTGAATTTATGGGAGAGGAACAGAGGGAATGACAATTCCACAGGGAGAAAGAAAACTTACTTAAATGTTCCTATCAAGATTTCACAGCATGAAATTCAGTTGGCTTTTATAAAGGCAGGATGGTTGAAAGAACTACCTAGAATCCAAGCATTAAAAACGGCAAGAGTGGCAGTTGAGTTTGATTGTATCTTTCTTTTGAAAGGAAAAGTAAGGGTTTGTTTTGTTTTCTTCTCTTCACCAGCACCTTGAGGTTTCCTGGTGAGCAGAGCCCATCAGAGGTGGGCTGGGACCTGGTGAGGAAGCTAGTTCATGAGAGCAGATCACAAGAATAATGTTTTCTTCATTAGGCAAATTACAGCAAATACAAGGGAACTAACACCTCCAGAGTTGATGCAGCTGGGCCATGACCATGGTTGTGTCAGTATAGAGCTTCTGATGAGACAGGGAGTTCCTGCTACTGTTGCAGCGCCTTCTGACAGTGTTATTTCATCCTCTGCACAGATACCGTGTAATGGCAGCAGCGTTCTCCACAGATTTGTCTGGGATGATACTGGGAGAGCCTAACTGGAAAGAGGGAAGAGCCTCCCAGCTGTGGAGGGATGGTGCAGGGAGCTGCTATGGTGTTCTGCTCAGGGTATAGTATTCCCTGATGGGAACTTGAGAAAGCTCTACAATAAGAGTGGCAAAATACTCAAACAAGTTGCCCAGGGATGTGGTTGAGGCCCTGTCCCTGGAGACATTCAGGATCAGACTTGAGGTGGCCCTGGGCAGCCTGATCTAGTTGGAGGTGTCCCTGCTGACTGCAGAAGGGTTGGACAAGATGGCCTTTGAGGGTCCCTTCCAACTGGATGCAGTCCATGAATCTGTGATGGCCAGCTAACCTGAGCTGAAATGGGAAGTACCTGAAATTTCCCAAGTGAGAGACTTGAGTGTGGCAGGACAGCTTCTTTGTAATGAAGGCTAATACTTCACAGGGTTTTCTTCTTTCACTCATCGCTATAGTTGTGGTACCGCAATTTCCCACCTTCAGCTGCAGCTGGGTCCCAGCTCCTTAACAAAACCATAGTGATGATTTGCACTTTTCTAGACTTTTCATTTGGGTTACACAAGGAGTGATGAAGAAAGCCAGGTGGCACCTTTCTGACTGCACTGATTGAGGCAGATCGAGACTCTGAGTCACAGGGAGGGTGAAGATGAATTTTAAAGAAGCCTTTAGGCTCATCCATCACAGGTCTGAAGAACCTATAGTTCCTGGTTTCTGAGAAGGGGCTACTGCTGCTAA
The DNA here is from genome assembly GCA_033816785.1 of Picus viridis. Classification (NCBI taxonomy): domain Eukaryota; kingdom Metazoa; phylum Chordata; class Aves; order Piciformes; family Picidae; genus Picus; species Picus viridis. The sequence goes on along the minus strand of CM066569.1, from coordinate 3,622,517 downwards.
GATAAAGTTAAAAGATGTTAAACCACACAGGTATTGGGTGGGTGTGTGTTAGAAAATTGAGGGATATTTAGCACCTGATGCCCACTGCATTGGATTATCTCTGAGTGAGGGTGACAGTGTTTAAAAAGGAAAGATGTAAAAAGCAACCTAGTCAGTAGCAATTAGGAGCTTTTTACAAGGGCTTGCAGTGATAGGACAAGGGGGAATGGCTTTGAGCTGGAAGAATTAGACTGGGTAGTGAGGTATGGGAGCAGGTTGCCCAGGGAGGTTGTGCATGACCCCTCCCTGGAGGCGTTCAAGGCCAGGCTGGATGAGCCCTTGAGCACCCTGGGCTGGTGGGAGGCGTCCCTGGCCATGGCAGGGGTTGGAGAGAGATGATCTTCAAGGTCTCTTCCAACCCAAACCAATCTGTGAATCTTAAGTGCCATGTCCAGCAAAAAACTGAAGCCAGTCCTGCTCTCTGCTCAGGTACAGTTGCTCAACAGGTGGCACACATTAAGAGAGTAACAAAAACTGTTCCCCAGCTGAGTTAGTTTGAAACAAAGGTGTTGATGTGAAAAAATCAACCCCTGATTTCCTCCTTTAGAATTTCTAACACAGTTGAAATGACAATTCAGCTGAAGTTTTCCAATCAAGTTATACTGCCTAAAATTTCTGGAGATGTTGAACATTAGAATGCTAAAGCATTCTAATACTTTTTTTTGTGTGTGGAGCTTAATAAGGTTTTTATAGATCTTATGACTGTTGGTCAAAGTGTTGGTTTCACTCGGCCTTTGAATGGCTGTTTAAGGCATGATGGTTCTTACTGAGGTTTGCAGGTCGTTGGGCAGATGACTGAGAGGCCTTGCCTGAATACTTACTAGGTGCTCAGTTCACACCTACCTGTGGATTTTGTGGAAGAGGAGGGCTAGAAACCAAGGAGGATCAGGTAGCTTGCTGTGCTGCTGCTTTGCCCTTTAACTGGTGAGCAAGACCATCGCTGGAACCGGTGCCTTACGTGTAGAACAATGTTATTCAGAGGGTCTAGCCCTTGAAGAGGAAAAGTGAGCTGCTTGTGGGTTAGAAACAACACAGCACATCTCCCAAGCATGTGTAGGGACACAGCTTGGAATTTGACTTTGATGGTGGCCAGGGGTGGGAAGCTAATGTTGAGGGCAACTTAGAGAACATGCCCATGGATTGGTAGCAGCTACTCCACATTCAGTGTACTCTCATCAGTGCTGAGTGGGCATTCAGGGCTCAAAACTCGTGTCTTAACCCGACTGCAGAATCCAGGCAGGTTGCAGGAATTGTCTGTGGCCACTAGATGACTCCTTCAGCCTGCTGGGAGGTGAGCTAGGAGCTGAAGAGATCTGCTGTGGAAAGGAGAGGACTATTCTTGGAGGGTGCTGAGGGAGATGCAGCAAAATAAAGTTGTTATATATCTCACAACTGAAGGAAGTGTTAACATGTTCGAGTTGAAGTAGTTACAGGACAACACAGCACTAAAACACTGATTTTTTGAGGCTTCTTGATGGGTACTTTTAAAAGCAATTGCAGAATGAGAAATTAGGAAGAAATTCTTGACAGTGAAGGTGGTGAGACACTGGACCAGGGTGCCCAGGGAGGTAGTGGATGCCTCCTCCCTGGAGGTGTTCAAAGCCAGGCTGGATGGGCTCTTGAGCAACCTGCTCTAGTGGAAGGTGTCCCTGCCCGTGGCAGGGAGATTGGAACTAGATGATCTTGAAGGTTTCTTCTCAATTCAAACCATTCAGTGAATCTGTAAAACAAAGGTTGTGACCCCCTTAAGGTCAGGGTAGATTTACTGAGCTAATAGATATGTGAAGAAGCTAATGTTGCAAGTTGTACTACTTCTTGTCTGGACTAAAGCAATGCCTGGTTTTATGTTGAGCTCTGCTGTTACAATTCCTATTTTGTAAGCTTGGGGGTGGGGAACAACCCACAGAACCTCACAAAAAAACCCCCAACCAACCAAAACCACCAGGAAAAAACCCAAAAGAATGCAAAATAAAAGCTAGAAAAGAAAACCCACAACCCCCCCAAACCAGCAGCAGTATTACTCTCTTTGCTGCCTCTTTGCATTTTGAATATGGATGGATGAATCCTGTTAGAATGGAAGAAAATCCTGACATTAAAGCCCAGGCAGAACGTTCACCAAGTCCCTGCAGATTCCACTGCATCCTCAGAGGGTCTGCTCCTCACCCTGCAGTGCTCAGCATTAAATAATCTTCCTCTCATGTAGAGACAGAGTAAATGATGCTTCAGTTTCATAAACATGTTTTTGCCAAGGTCTGTACTAGATGCTGCATCTAGTACAGACCTTATCAAGGTAATGAGATGATGAAGTGGTATTTTAGTTGCTCTGTGGGTTTCTCTGACATTATTATATCTCAGAAGAAAATAATACATGAATAACTAGTTGCTCTGAAGTATGACCTGTTCGTGGTGCAAAGAATGAGCTGTATAAAATACCAGTGCACATGGCTGATGATACTTGTTTATGGTTTCATTGCTTTTGCCAGCCACTAGAATCATAGAATCAATAAGGCTGGAAGAGACCTCAGAGATCATCAAGTCCAACCTGCCACCCAACACCTCATGACTAACTAAACCATGGCACCAAGTGCCTTGTCCAATCCTTTCTTGAACACCTCTAGGGATGGTGACTTCACCACCTTCCTGGGAAGCACACTTCAAGGTCTCTTCCCACCCAAAGCAGTCTGTGAATGAAGTGGCAGGGAGAAGGGTAAGCTGAGTGTGCTTAGCCTTCTGCAGACCTATGGCTCACAGGACTCATATGCTTATATGCCTGGCTTTCTGCTTCTTCCTTGTTCATCAACTATCATTGTGGATAGAACAGCTAAGTCCTTTGGATACTTCTTTGTTCCTGCCCTTAGCATAGTGAAGTTTTAGAATGGTCAGTTGGAGTATGGGCAGTTTGGAATGTTAGGTGTTATGCAAAGACCTAGACAGGCTGGAGACCTGGGCTGAGGAGAATCTCCTGAGGTTCAGTAAGGTGAAGTGCGAGGTCCTGCACTTATGTCAGGCCAGTGCTTGATACCACTACAGGCTGGGGGATGATGAGATTGAGAGCAGCCCTGCAGAGAAGGACTTGGGGGTGCTGGTGAGTGACCAGCTGGATGTGAGCCAGCAATGGGCACATGTAGCCCAGAAGGCCAATGGCATCCAAGGCTGTGTTAAAAGGAGTGTGACCAGCAGGTTGAAGTGGTTCTGCCAGTCTGCTCTGGTGAGACCTCACCTGGAGTGCTGTGTCCAGCTGTGGGACCCCCAGCACAAGAGAGACATGAACCTGGTGGAGCAGGTCTGGAGCAGGTCCAGAGCAGGCCACAAAAATGATCAAAGAGCTGGAACACCTCTGCTGTATGGACCGGCTGTTCAGCCTGGAGCAGGCTCTGGGTAGACCTTAGAGCTACATTTCAGTATCTGAAAGGGACCTACACAAAGGCTGAGGAGGGACTGCTAAGAAGGGCTTGCAGTGATTGGACACAAGGCAAGGGCTCAGAACTGGAGCAGGGGAGATTTATGTCCAACACTTGGAGAAAGTTCTTCGCAATGAGATTGATGAAGTGCTGTAACAGGTTAGTCAGGCAGGTGGTGGAGGTCTCATCCCTACAGACATTCAAGATCAGACTTGCTGTGGCCCTGGGCAGCCTGATCTGACTGCAGGGGGTTGGACAAGATGATCTTTGAGTGTGGTTTTTTTCCCCTCTAAGTGCAATAAAACCCCCACAGACCAACGTCCTTGAGAGCCTGAGGAACTTTTTGAATGAAGGTTTGAGATAAGGTTGGTACAGCACTTTTACTTACACAAATCACTGGATAAGATCACAGAATGCCTGGTTGGAAGGGACCTCAAGGATCATTTGGTCCAACCTTGAGTAAAGCTTCATATCTTTCTAACCTTCTTTTCATAGTTTTCCCCTCAAATACAAGCCTGCATTTATGTAGTAAGATTCACTTGTAAACCTCAGCTCCTTTTGAGGACTGTCAGCAGATGCCTTTGAAGAAGCTTGCCTTTTTCATTTCTGGATTGTGTTAGAGAACTGTAAACTGAATGAGGCTTCAGGCAGCTCCTGCAGCTTCTAACTGGTTCTGCAGAACTCCAGGATCTTTGCCTGCATTAGCCTTGCATTTCACAAAGTTCTGTACCTGCATTGCTGTCAGCTGAAGTGCAGGGAATGTTGCACTGGTGGATTCAGGAAGTTTCTGACAACTGGAGCCTTTCCCAGCACCAGTTTAGAAGTTGGGTTTCATACCCTAGTGCCAGTATTGACAGAGCTCTGAGGAGGGTGGATTTAGCATTCATTCTGCAGAGGGTACGTTCTCTGATGTGCATCCAGAAACTTGTTTGGGTGTGGGTGGGATCTCTATTGTACGTGGGCACAGGAGTTCCCTCTAGGATTAGATTTCTTCATCCTCTCAAAGCTGCTTTAAGGTGAATGCTTTTGCACTGCTGAGGATTTGATTTGGTGTAACAGCCTGTTGCAGGGCAGCAGCTGCTGAGGCCACCCCACAGAGCACGAGAAGTCCTCCCTTACCAGAGTGACCAAACTCCTACCACCTTCCTCACTCCTTCTGACCTTCAGAACAAGAAACCTACAGGAAAAGAGTGATGAAATACTTAAATAGCTCTCAGTACTGATACCTCATTTTAGGATGACACTGGACAAGCGAGTGATTCTGCCTCTCTGCTGTGCTCTTGTGAGACCCCCACCTGGAGCACTGCATCCGATTCCGGGGGCCCCAAACACAAGAAGGATGTGGACCTGCTGGAGTGGGTCCAGAGGAGGCCAAAAAGATGATCAGAAGGCTGGAGCACCTCCCCTATGAGAATAGGCTAGGAGAGTTGGAGCTGTTCAGCCTAGAGAGAAGACGCTGAGGAGACCTTACAGCAGCCTTCCAGTTCTACAGGAGACCTGAGAAGGGACTTCGTATAAGGGCTTGTAGTGGCAGAATGAGGGGCAATGGCTTGGAGCTGCAAAAGGGGAGGTTTAGAGTGAATATTAGGAAGAAATTCTTGACAGGGTGGGGACACACTGGAACAGGTGGAGCTTGTGGATACCTCCTCCCTGGAGGTGTTCAAGGCCAGGCTGGATGAGGTCTTGAGCAACCTGCTCCAGTGGAAGGCTGGGAGGGTTGGGAACTAGATGATCTTTTAAGTCTCTTCCAACCCAAACCATTCTGTGATTCTGATTTCACTGGATTATTGAGAATCCTTTGAAGTCAGTGAGAATCTCACCCTGTCTCCTCCTCAGCATAGCATTTCCAGATGAATTACCAGTGAATCTATTTAAGGGTTGTGCCAGTGTGCTGGACAAGATGACACCTTTGCTTTTTGCATGTGTAGTAAGGCAGATAAAGAATGTTTGTTTATTTATTGAAGCCTAGTTCCCTAACTCAGGCTGAAGCAAAAGCTCTGCATAAGATGCTGCTGGAGACCTCAGAGTAACACCTCAAACTCAGCCAGGCTGGCAGCCAGCAGCCTTTCTCAAGCAGTTGAAAGCTGTAGATGTGAGTTTCCAAAGAGGTGAACTGTTTGTAGCAAGGCTTTTGTACCCCAAGATGGGCTGCAGCACATCTGATATGGAACAGGAGTCCTAATGGTAACCAGCTGATACCTGTGACTTTCTAAATAATGTCTGGTTTTCCCTCTCCAAAGTGAATGAGCAGCAAACCAGACTTGAAATGCAGTGCTTGGTGTTTATTTGGATAGAACAGGCCTTCCTCCTCTGTGATTAACAGGTTAGCTCAGTTGATCTCTGAAGCAGTCTGCCCGGGAAGATTGTGGATGCCTGCTTCCTGGAGACCTTCAAGGTCAGGTTGAATGAGGCCTTGATCAGCCTGGTATAGTGGAATTAGAATCATTAAGGTTGGAAAAGACCTTTAAGATCATTGAGTCCAACTGTAACCCAACTACCATGACAAATAACTCATGTCATGAAGTGCCACATCTCCATGCTTCTTGAACACCAGCAGGGATGGCAACTCCACCACCTCCCTGGGCAGCCTGTTCCAGAACCTGACTACCCTCTCAGTGAAGAAGTTTCTCCTAATGTCCAGTCTAAACCTCCCCTGGGGCAGCTTAAGCCCATTTCCTTTTGTCCTATTGCTAGTTACTTGAGAGAAGTGACCAACACCAGCCTCACTCCAGCCTCCTGTCAGGCAGTTGTAAAGAGCAGTAAGATCTCCCCTTAGCCTTCTCCAGCCTTAACAAGCCCAGCTCCCTCAGCTGCTCCTTGTGCAACATGCCCTCCAAGCCACTCACCAGCCTTGTTCCTCTTCTCTGTACGTGCTCCAGGACCTCACTATCTTTCCTGTGCTGTGGCACCCAGAACTGAACACAGTACTCAAGCTGTGGCTTCACCAGGGCCAAGTAGAGGGGACCCAATCACTTCCCTGCTCCTGCTGGACACACTGGTTTTGATACGGGCCAGGATGCTGTTGGCCTTCTTGGCCCCTGGGCTGATTGATACTCAGCTGGCCATCCACCAGCATGCCCATGTCCTTTTTCACCAGACTGCTTTCCAGCCTCTCTTCCCCAAGCTTGTAGCATTGCTTGGGGTTATTGTGACCAAAGAGCAGGGCCTGTCACTTGGTCTTGTTAAACCTCTTTCTGTTGACCGCAGCCCATCAATTAAACCTGTCCAGATCTCCCTGCACTGCCTTCCTACCCTCAAGCTCTGTCAACACTCCTGCTCAATGTAGTGCTGTCTGCAGGTGCTGATGGTGCACCTGATCCCCTCATCCAGATCACTGATAAAGAGAGGAAACAGAACTGTCCCAAATACTGAGCCCCCGGGGGTGCCACTTGTGACCAGCTGCCAGCTGGGTTTAACTCCATTTACCACAACGTTTTGGGCCCAGCCATCCAGCCAGGTTTTAATCCAGTGAAGAGTCCACCTGGCTGTGCCATGGGCCTCAAGTTTCTCGAGAAGAGTGCTGTGGGAGACAGTGTCAAAGGCTTTACTAAAGTCCAGGTGGCCAAAGGCCACAGCCTTTCCCTCATCCCCTAGGCTGCTCTGTTGGGGAAACAATTGGGGTTTTTTCCCAGCCTTGACTGTAACCTTTTTGTATGTGGATTAATCCTGCTGCTCTCAGTGTTGTATAGCTGCTGGCTTTCAGAGAAAGCCTGACGGGAGGGATGCACACAGGATTCTGAATGTATACAGCAGTGTGGGGAAACATAGAGCTTGCAAAAAACAGCTGAGCTCTGAACTAACTGCGAACAAATGTATTGCCTGCAATTTATTTGGTACATATTGGAAATGGAGCTGGTGGCCAGTCACCAGGGGTGTTCTGCACGGCTCAGTGCTGGGGCCACTTCTCTTTAACATCGTCATCGATGATCTGGACAAGGGAATTGAGTGCAGTCTCAGTAAGTTTTTGGATGGCAGTAAATTGGGTGGGAGTGTTGATCTGCTGGAGGGCAAGAAGGGTCTGCAAAGGGATCTGGCCTGGCTGGATTGATAGGCTGAGGTCAGTTGTATAAAGTTTAGCAAAGCCAAGTGCTGGGTCCTGCCCTTGGGTAACAGTGATTCCATAGGTGCTCCAGTTCTGTGGCAGAGTGTCTGGAAACTGCACAGCAGAAAAGACTTGTGCGTGCTGTCTGACAGCATGAGTCAGCAGTGAGGTCAGGTGGCCAAGAAGGCCACCAGCATCCTGGCCTGGATCAGCAGTAGTGTTGCCAGCTGGAATAGAGAAGTGATTGTGCCCCTGTACTGGGCACTGGTGAGGCCACACCTCAAGCACTGGGTTCAGTTTTGGGCCCCTTGCTGCAAGAAGGACTTTGTGGAGCTGGAGCATGTCCAGAGAGGGGTGACAAAGCCAGTGAAGGGTCTGGAAAACAGGCCTGGTGGGGAGCAGCTGAGGCACCTGGGGTTGTTCAGTCTAGAGAAGAGGAGGCTGAGGGGAGACCACATTGCCCTCGACAACTCCCTGAAAGGAGGTTGGAGTGAGGGGACAGTTGGTCTCTCCTCCCTAGTGTGAGGTAATAGAATGAGAAGAAATGGCCTGAAATCTTTTGGTGTTTTTTTGGTTGGGTTGGGTTTTTGTTTGTGTGCTTGTTTGTTGCAGGATTTGAAGTGAGAGAATTTTAACCAAAATATTTTTTAGGCTTCTTTTTTCCTCCCTTCATGCATCATCATTCAGTGTTTACTAATGTTATGTAGGATTACAAAGAATTAATAGTCTCAATTTTTCTCTTCACTGTACAGTTTCCCACTCCTGGAGAAAGAGCTTCCATTTTTTTAATGCTGAGGTCTATCAGATGACTTCAGACTAAAACCATGGAGAAGATTTTACCCCTTTTGTTTCTTTCTTCCTGTTGTGAGAGCATATTCATGCTTTCCCCCATTTATTTCCATCATTTAAAAGAGAGTTGAGTGAGGAGAAAAATCCTGTTGAGCCGAATGAGCCTTGAATGATAAATTGTGCTCTCAAGCACTAAGCATCTAGAGTCAGAGTTTCTCAGCTGATTAAATATCTGGCTATTAAGTTCATTACAGGTTTAGTAAATAAAACATCCATCTTAATGATATATAAATTTCATAAAGAAACTAATTTGTAAATAATCCTCTATTTAGTGCTAGTGGCTTAGCAGTAGTGTTGGGATTGTGAGCTGTAGACAAGCAGTTGGACTTGATGGTCTCAAAGGTCTCTTCCAATTTCAGCAGTTCCATGATTCTACACAAATAACATAGAAATGGAATAAAATATTTGGTATATGTACATATAGCATAAAATAAACTGATTATCATTCCAGACACAGGAGTGCTGCAGTGGTTTTGCACACTTGTCTGCCCATCCCATCCATTCATGGATTCACAGAAAGGCTGAAGTTGGAAGGGACTTTAAAGGTCATCTGGCTCCAACACCCCTGTCGTGGGAAGGGACACCTTCCACTAGACCAGGTTGCTCATCCCACCTGGCCTTGAATACTTCCATGGAGGAGGCATCCATGACCTCCTTGGGCAGCCCAGTCCCACGTCTCACCAAAAGCATTCCAACAGAATACTTACTCAAAACTAGGAATGTGGCTTGGAGGTGGCTGGGGCGTTGACTTACGGCGGAATCGGGCCAGGAAGAAGTGGAAGAGAGTGTCCAGGAGTTCCTGTGAGATTCAGCCTCACCCTGTGAGAAAGGCTTGCCAGGCTGTGGGCTGGCTGCGGGCTTTCTGTGACAAAGCTGCTGAATGCAGAAGCTGAGGAACGATCGGAATGCGCAGTGTTCGCCCTGCTCCTCTCAGCTGGGGAGGGCAGAGCTCACTGGCTTCTTCCTAGGGTTTTACTCTGCTTGATAAAATTAATTTTAGGCCTGATTCTGCCTTTTCTGGCAGCTCTGCTGTGCTTGTGGGCTGAGGATGAGAGAAAGGGAAATGGGTCACATACACAGAAACTGGTCTTGCAGACCAGATCTGGCAGGTGCCTGGCTGTGGGGACGCAGACCTCAGGCTGCGATCTCCTCATCGCTTGTGGTTCTGCTGGCTTGGCAGAGGCACTGAGAACTCAGACAGCTCTTGCTGTTCTTCAGGAGGGACCTGGCGGGAGGTTATCTGCTGAATCAGAAAAGGGCAGTTTTGCATCACTTCTCAGAATCACAGAGAATCATCAGGTTGGAGGGGATCCTCAAAGCTGATCTACTTCCAATTCCAGAACTGTATGCAAGTGTTCAGTTTTGCAATGTCCATTCTGCCCAGATGATCCCTTCCTGCCTGGCATTCTGTGATGCTGTGTGATTCTGCGACTAGCAAGTATTTGATTGCCTTCATTATAGAATCATAGAATGCACTGGGTTGGAAGGGACCTCTAGAGGTCATGTAGTCCAATTCCCCTGCAGTCAGCAGGGACACCTCCGATTAGATCAGGCTGCCCAGGGCCACTTCAAGTCTGATCTTGAATGTCTGCAGGGAAGAGGCCTCTGCTGTATCTCCGGGCACCCTGTTCCAGTGTTTCACCACCCTCACTGTAAAGAATTGGTCATGGGTGCCTCCTCCGTGGAGGCGTTCAAGGCCAGGTTGAATGAGGCCTTGAGCAACCTGGTCTAATGGGAAGTGTCCCTGCCCGTGGCAGGAGGATTGGAACAGATGATCTCTAAGGTCCCTTCCCAACCCAAACCATTCCCTGATCATGTGAAGATCCTGCTTTAACTAATCACTCCATTTGCATATTGTAGTCACTAGAGGGCAGACGTGTGCTTCTGTGAATCAATTAGTAACTTCAAATTAATAACTAATTAGCTCCAAGGAGATAGAAGTAGTTTTCTAATGAAAATAAACTTTTTTTTATATATATACTTTTTTCTCTTTTTTTTAAATAAAACAGATGGAAAATTTTGCTTCCTCATTTTGGTTAAAGATGGTGCATTGAGATTTTGTCATTGCTATGTTTTCTAGATTCCTGAAGTGCTCTGAAATGTGCTTGCTGTGGTGATTTGAAATAACTTTGACTGGTGGGCAAACTTGAGTCCCTTCTGTTTCCCACTCTGTTTGTACCTTACCTTGTAGAAGCTGTGTGTGTGCCTGTGTTCCTATGCACAAAGTCTACTGAGTTCATGCCCCAACAGCAAGGTGGAGAGAGGCATACATCAGCTCCTTGTAGCTACAGTGGGGGCAGTCAGCACAAGGCACTTGAGCACAATCATTTGAAAAGCAAGAGCTGAGCAGCCCAGGGAACCACACAGCAGAGCAACAAAAGGAGGAAGGGGAGGTCGAGGGGGAGGCAAGGAGACCTAGAAAAGACAAACTGAAATACAAGTGTCAATTAGTACTGGAAAGCCCCCATGGCTGTTCAAGTATTTATTCAAATGAAGATGTCTCTGCAATATGTCTGGCAACACTCAGCCTTTTCAGCAAACACCTTCTGAAGGCTGCTGCATCAGCTCTTATCAACCAAGCACGATGCTGCACATTAGTAGCGCCTTCAAGTAGGATTTCAATCTCTGTGCTCTACCTGCTATTGTTACAGGCAACTGGTAACACACTTCCAAGTGAGAGGAGGGAGGAAAATATCTTCCTTTTGCAGATATTCTTCTTAACTGTTACTCATCTGTTATTATTCATTTATTCTAGAGGAGGCTAAAGGCAGACCTCATTGATCTCTACAACTCCCTGAAAGGAGGCTGGAGTGAGGTGGGGGCTGGCCTCCTCTCCCTAGTATCAGGTGATATAATGAGAGAAAAGGGCCTGAAATTGTGCCAGGAAAGGTTTAGGTTGGAGATGAGGAAAGATTCCTTTCCTGCAAGGGTGGTCAGGCACTGGAACAGGCTGCACAAGGGAGGTGGTGGAGTCACCGTCCCTGGAGGTGTTCAAGAAATGTGTGGGCATGGCACTTTGGGACATGGTTTAATGGCCATGGTGGTGATGGGATAGGATGGGATAGGATAGGATAGAATTAACCAGGTTGGAAAATAGTTAGGTGGATGGCTGGACCTGATGATCTTCGGAGGTCCTTTCCAACTGAAACAATTCTATGGTTCTATATTTTACCTGATTTATGGACACAGATGAAAGTTTCTCCTTGGTTGTTGGCAGAGCAGCTAGGTGTAAAACCTTGAGTTTAAGACTTCACGTGTGTGTCCTCTCTATTTCCATCAAGGAATATTTGCATGGACATCATAACACATTTTACAAAACTCATAAAAACGTTGCAGGCATTCACAAAAACTCAGTCCTAGATGTGTTAAACTATCAACAAAGACCCTCAGTAGCAAGCAAAAGGACGGGGAAAACCAATATTTTCCTCTCTTTTTCTTTTTTTAATCTGTTGTCATAAAGATAGGAAGATAAAAACCATAATGCCTGCCTGTAATCTTAACTACCCAATCTTGTTTGAGGTGTGGTTTGCTTGTGAAGTGGTTTTTAAATGTTGACTCGAGGTTTATTGTGTTGTTTATTGTTTTAACTACAGAAGAAACTTTCACCACCCATCTGGAGCCAGACTGTGGGATTATTCTTTGCTTCATGAAGCCACTTGTTCTTTAACTGTCAAAAGAATGGAGGGGTTAAAGAGGTGGTAGTGTAAAACAAAAATGAGACTCCAAAGATTAAATAATCTCTCATACTGAAAAGACTTCCCCCTGCAGTGTTTATGGTTCTCTGGTGCTTTCTTGGTTCTCCAGAAAATCTTGCCAAAACGAGATACAATGGAACAGTGCAGGCTGAAATCCTCCACTTGTGGCAACAATAAGGGTGGTGAGACCCTGGAACACGCTGCCCAGGGAGGTTGCAGATACCCCCTCTATGTAGGTGTTCAAGGCCGGGCTGAATGAGGCTGTGAGCAACCTGTTCTAGTGGAAGGTGTCCCTGCCTGTGGCAAGGGATTTGAAACTGGATGATTTTTAAGGTCCCTGTTCTATCTCAAAGCATTTTATGATTCTATGCATCATGTTTGACTGCATCTCTTCCAGTTGACAGTTTTACTTCATCTTTTGTAGAAGGGCTTTATTCAAAAAATAAATAAACAGAAGTACAAATCTAAGACTAACAGAACCTCAAGTGAAAAGGCAGCTGTGCTTCACTGCTCCTGTATTCCTTGAGAGCACGCAAAGCTGAGTCACTGGCCAAGTGAGTGCTGAAAAAGTTAGAATCATAGAATCGGTAAGGTTGGAAAAGACCTCAGGGACCATCAAGTCCAACCTGTCACCCAGCATCTCATGACTATTAAACCATGGCACCAAGTGCCGTGTCCAATCCCTTTTAAGCACCTCCAGGGATGGTGACTCCACCACCTCCCTGGGCAGCACATTCCAGTGGCTAACAACTCTCTCTGGGAAGAACTTTCTCCTCACCTAGAGCCTAAACTTCCCCTGGCGCAGCTTGAGACTGTGTCCTCTTGTTCTGGTGCTGGTTGCCTGGGAGAAGAGACCAACCCCCTCCTGGAGTTCTGAATAATGAACTGACTTCTGTACCTCATTTTGGTTTTAAGGATGAGAATAGTTTTCCCCCCTTTCTTCTTTTAATTCCATAGTCCTGAAATCAACTGTCTTCTGGCCCAAATTCGATCCAAGGCAATGCTTCAGCTTAGGCTTAAATTTAAGCACCCACTTACTGTTGCTAGACCAAGAGCCACATAAAAAGAGTAAGAAGAAAAAAATAACCACCTTTTTTTTTTTTTTTTAATGGAGAAAGTAAGTGCCAAGTTGAAAGAAAAATGACAATAGCCACTAGATGGCACTTGGAAATTGTGTTTTGAGCTGGTACATCTGTTTTCCAACTCGCTGCCAATTTTAATAGACCCACGAAGATGTTAGAGTTCTGAGAGAGAGTGCTGTTTCCAAAGAGAGAGTTGAGGTTCCTTTAGCTCTATCTCCTCCTCCTGTTACCAAATTAAACCACTGCAGCAAGGAATCCCTCCCTAGAGGTATTAAAGGCCAGGCTAGATGAGGCCTTGGGCAACCCGGTGTAAGTGGAAGGTGTACCTGCCTGTGGCAGGGGGTTGGAACTACATGATCTTTACAGTCTTTTGCAACCCAAACCATTCTATGGATCTAGTCTGCATTAAAAGCTCACTCCTGATGCTTAAAATGCTGCCTGTAGAAAGAAGAGAGCTCCAGATCTAACTGATAAATGGGTATACGGTCATTTCCTTTCTGCTTCTATTTATATCCATCTTTTTTAACCAAATGCTGCTCTGCCCTGGCTTGCCAGGTACCTTCCTGGGTTATGCCTAATTTGAGATCCAACAGACTTTGACAACATGTTGCTGCTTTAATATTTATTTTAATGTTACCTTCATAGACTCATAGGATGGCTTGGGTTGCAAGGGACCTTAAAGATCATTTAGTTCCATTGGTCAGGGACACCTTCCACTAGACCAGGTTGCCCGAGGCCTCATCCAACCTGGCCTTGAATAGGTTAATAACTCAGAAACTAACCCAGATGTGGGGAGGTTGTGTGGTATTCAGTCAGGGAAGAGACTCCACTGGCTCACTTGTTACTAATTTTTTTTGCTTTACCCACTTTATCTCTTAGTAGAGGGAGAGGATGAAAGGAGATTGTGGTGATTAGATTCCACAGACAATGTGACAGTAGCTAGGAATTTGTTATCCATCTTGCAGCCTGTGACTGGGTTTCTTGCTGTGTCTGCCACAGCAGCTGCTGAAGCCCAAAATGAATCCTGCGGTAGCAAATGTTCTACTGGAACTTAAATTCAAGGTGAAAAATGGCCTGTTTGGGTTAAGCCTTCAATCTTCAGATAACTGCTTTTTGTTTCACGTGAGGAAAGCTGCAGGGGGAAAAAGAACGTGAATGGAAAAGAGTTCTATGGCTAGTTACTGAAACTGTTTAAACTGCATCCTTCAGCAGGGGCTCCTGTTTGGAGACAGCAGTGTGTGTGAGTAAAGATGCTGCTGATTTACACCCCAAACCTGTTCCCACGAGGTTTGCAGAACTCTGCCCCCAGAGATGCCCACTGTGGCACCCAGTAGAGTAGCAGCAACTGCTCAAGCCTGGCGCTTGCTTTCCACTGTGTATGCTGCTTGTTGGTGGTTTTGCAGGTTATTTTGGCTTGGGATTGTTTTGTTGGTGGTGTTTGCCTTCGGGTGGGGTTGTCGTTGTTGGTTGCTGTTTGTTTATTTGTTTTGGTTTGGGGCTTTTTTTTTGAACTTTGTTTGGTTTTTTTAACTTTGCTTTTAAAAAGGAGAGCCTTAGGTGTGAGCTTTCCTTTCTCCTCTCTGCTTCCGTTCTTCTCTTCACCTTGTCCCCGCCTTCTCCCACGCTTCTCTCTTCCTCCCCTCTTCTCTCCCCTCCCCTCCCCGCCTCTGCCCGTTTAGAACACGTTCAGAACGCGGCCGGTTGCCAGCCGCCCCTAACCGGTTGCCGGCTCCGCTCAGTCGCTGCTCCGCGTCCCGCCGCCTCTGCAGTCCCGGCCGGTGCTAACCAGCCCCAGGCACTGCTGGGCTTTGCTCTGGGCCTGCCACGGTGCCGTGAGGGCAGCGCTGGTCACTGCTGCTGGATGCTCCCCGCAGCAGGTACCGCAAGCCCGGCCCCTGCCATAGCACAGCCGTTTGGCGCAGCCGGCCGGTGACCCTGGCAGCTGCAGCGTCTCTTAGCCTCCTCCCCAGTTTCCCTGCCCCCTACTGCCTGGCTCTCCAGTTCTGTGCCATTTGGGTAGGCGTGCCGTGTGCCTCCTCCTTCTCGTTGGTTTAGTGCCCATCTACTGAGGAGCCATTGGCTTGTGGATGTGCATTGGTTTGCGGTGGTGGTGGTGATGTGGGCTTAGGGGAGACCTTCTGAATCTCTACAACTCCCTGAAAGGAAGACTCCCAAGAGGTGGAAATTGGTCTGTTCAACTAAGTAACAAGGGACAGGCCAAGAGGAAACGGCTTCAAATTGTGCCAAGTGAAGTTTAGGTTGGAGATTAGGAAAAATTTATTTGCTTCAAGAGTGGTCAGCACAGGAACAGGCTGCCCAGGGAGGTGGTGGAGTCACCATCCCTGGAGGTGCTCAAGAAATGTGTGGATGTGGCATTTTGGGACAGGGTTTAATGGCCACAGTGGTCTCAGGTTGACAGTTGGACTTGATAATCTTGGGGTCTTTTCCAACCAAAACAGTTCTGTGGTTCAATGATAATAGTGTGAAACAGAGCAGAAAGCGTGGAAGATACACTTGAAGCTTTCCCTTTTCTCCTTTCCGTCAGTTATCTGCCTCAGCTAGTCTCAAGGAAATGTAGGTTTAAGGTGACAGGAAAGCAGAAAGTAATTTCTTGGATTTATTTACTGCAGCATGTGTCTTTTAGCACTTGGGTACTTTTGAAGATGCTTTAGAAAGATTTCAGTGTTTGAGGAACACTTGTAGGATTTTTCAGCACAAGCACTAGCAGCACTTTGGTGACAGCTCAGCCGTGGGATGAGACAGCCCCCAAAATCAGGACTGCAGAAATTGGTCATCTGTGTGTATCAGGATTTCTAAATAACAGAAGAATACAGAAGGAAAACAAAAATACAATGGTGGAACACTGGAACAAGTTGCCTAGGAAGGTGGTGGAGGCACCATCCCTGGAGACATTCAAGGTCAGGATTGATGGGGCTCTGAGCAGCCTGATCTAATTGGAGATGTACCTGCTCACTGCAGGGGAGTTAACTAGATAACTCTAGAGGTCACTTCCAACCCAGTGCATTCTATGATTCTATAATGAAGGTAATCAAATACTTGTTAGTTGCAGAATCACAGAATGCCAGGCAGGAAGGGACCCCAAGGATCATCTGGTGAGAATGAACACTTTGAAACTGAAGCTTGCGTACAGCTGTGGAATTGAAATAGAAACATATACCATTAAAAGCTGAACAATGAGAAGAACACCACCACCATCCAGCTCTTTTCTTGGGGAGTCTATTGATTTATTTTCTCTGAAACCCCTTTGTAAGACATACAATACAATTCTTTGATGATAGTTATTTACAGGACCAGAAAGGAAATAAAACAGCCAGGTGTAATACACACAAACAGAAAAGGTAAAAAATGGTTCATTTTTTAACTGATATAATAGCTCTGTGGTGTTTGATCTGTAGCTGCACTAAAGGTAGGTGTAGAACATCACCCCGAAGGTATCTCTTGCTGTCAGTGGGTCTTGAATGTCAACCCTCACAGGTATCTTCTGGCTGTCCTTTCTTTCATCTTGTCTTGTTGGAATATCCCTACTTCCTTCCTTCCTTCAACTTTAGTCTACAACTACCTGAAGGGTGGATGTGGCCAGGTGGGGGTCAGTCTCATCTCCCGGGCAACCAGCACCAGAACAAGAGGACACGGTCTCAAGCTGTGCCAGGGGAGGTTTAGGCTGGATGTTAGGAAGAAATTCTTCCCAGAAAGAGAGATTGGCCATTGGAATGTGCTGCCCAGGGAGGTGGTGGAGTCACCTTCCCTGCGAGTGTTTAAAACAGACTGGATGAGGCACTTGGTGCCATGGTTTAGTTGATTGGATGGTGTTGGGTGATAGGTTGGATTTGATGATCTCGAAGGTCTTTTCCAACCTGGTTAATGCTGTATTCTGTGTGTCATCCTTAGCTTCTAAAATCATGTTAGCTGCTTTTGTATTACCTCTTCTGAAACCCATTACACCTGCCATAGAGATACATGATATTTTTACTGATGGTGTAGAAGTTGTCGTCTTTGGTCTGTGACGTGGTTCAAAAATACCACTTACTGCAAGCACTGTTCTTTGGATGCTGTGTGTCTTCTATATTTTTAGCACACAAATCCTGCAAAGACTGTTCCTGACTTGCTTCTGCGACTTTCTATGGAAATACTTAATTGCCAAGCTTAAGAGTGTACTTCAGCTCTTGTAGGGTCCAAGTCCAGCTCTCTTTTCCAAAGCTTGCTGGTAGGGATACTTGGCAGCCCCCAGGAATCCTTGAGAGGGAGAGGAGGAGCTGGTATATCTGCTTGATTCTGGCTGCCAGCTTCCTGTCTGCCATACAAAATGAGCAGCTAACATGCTTTTTGTGATGTGTCAAGTGGAAAAAAATGAGAAAAATAACTGGAATGAGTCCACTACATGGATTCTATTGATGTTTTGCTATTCATCAAGTAAATAATGTCAGTAAAACTAGTCCTGTCATTTACTCATACCTACATCCACTTGACCGTGGAGCGTCTTGAGGAGTTGCACTGTGTCTGGCCAACACCTTCCATTCAGAAACACGAAGGACAGTGACCTTGTTGGTTGTGTTTTGCATTCAGCTGGATTTTCAAGTGGGACAGCTGATGTAATTATCATAGAATGGTAGAACAGCTTGAGTTGGAAGAGACCTTAAAGATCATTTAGTTCCATATGTGAATGTATCGATGCATCTCCCTGAAAGGGGCCTACAAGAAAGCTGGGGAGGGACTTTTTGCAAGGGCTTGTAGTGATAGGATGTAGTGCAATGGCTTTGACATGGAAGAGGGGAGGTTTAGACTGGATATTAGAAATTGTTGACAGTGAGGGTGGTGAGACACTGGAACAGGTTGTCCATGGAGGTTGTGGATACCCCCTCCCTGGATGTGTTCAAGGCCAGGTTGGATGAGGCCTCAGGTAGCCTGGTCTAGTGGGAGCTGTCCCTGCCCATGGGAAGGGGAGATGGCATGGAGTATGTAGCTTGACATAGTTAATGGCTGGAGGGCTTCCAGATCGTGATATAAAGGTAATATTTCAATATTTTATTAGCCAAACTTGTTTCTTTCTGTGTTTTTGGTTCCACTTTAGAAGTCACAGACAGATATTTTGGTGAAATGGGGAAAATTTAAGAGACATAAGTTGGTTACAGAAGATTATGAGGAGGTGGTGCCAAGAAATGAGAGTTTAGATGTGCCCCAGGCAGAAGCAACATGATGGGGACAGCAAAGTGTGGAGCTTCATAGAACAGTTTGGACTGGAAGGGACCTTAAAGATCATCTATGTCCAACAAATCATGGCAAGCTGCTACCAAGTTATAGGGCATCCTTAATTGGTGGAGGCCAGGTACTGCTGGTGAGCAGGGAGGAACTAACAACACCTAATACAGAATCACACAACGGTGAAGGTTGGAAAGGACCTCTAGAGATCATTCAGTCCTTTTGGTAGTGGGTACCAAAGCAGGCAGGCCACACAGGTGAATGTGTCCAGGCAGGTTTGGAGTGTCTTCAGAGAAGGAGACTCCACAGCCTCTCTGGACAGCCTGTTCCAGGGCTCCAGCAACCTCACAGCAAAGACATTTTTCCTCATGTAGAGTTGGAACTTTGTGTGTTCCAGTTTGTCTGTTGCCCCTCATCCTGTCACAGGGCACCACTGAAAAGAGACTGGCCCCAGGAAAATGCCATTATCTTGCCAAAAACTTCTGCAAGTCTTGCATTAGTGCCCCATGTGTTTGTCACTGGTGTATCTCTGTGAGGGTCATTTTGGGGTTTAATTCTGAATTTGTGACTATTTTTGCACGACAGGTCACAGTAATGAAAGGCAGTAGTAGGAGTAAGGATCATTCGACAGAAGGAGAAGGAACTGGGAAGCGACCAAAAAGAAAGTGTCTTCAGTGGCATCCCCTGCTTGCCAAGAAACTCCTTGACTTCTCTGAAGAGGAGGAGGAGGAAGAAGAGGAGGAAGATATTGATAAGGTAGACTTGACTGGATGCTTTGATTGTAGTAGGATAATGATGGGTCAGATTCTCCTTAGCCATGTTTTTTATTTTGTTTGCTTCTTGCTGTTCTCTGTAGTGCAACACAGTGATGCTGTGCCCACAGTGTTATGAGGGCAAGTAGAAAAGTGAAGCTTTTCAAACCTAAAACCTTAGTCAAAACTCCCTTTTTAAGATTTAGACTGTAAGAGGTTTAGCTGTTTCGATAACTTACTGCACAGCTCAATATTAATTGCTTAGAAACATTTGAATGTTTTTGTGAATGAAGTTAGACACGACGTTAGCCTGTCACAGAATCATGAAATGGTTTGGGTTGGAAGGGACATTCAAAGATCCAACCCGCCAGCAGGGCTGTCTGCAACTAGAGCAGGTTTCACAGAGTCCCATCCAACCTGATCTGGAGTGGTTCCAGGGATGGGGCATCTTCCACCTCTCTGGTCAACCTGTTCATCACGCCCAGTATAAAAAAGTTCTCCCTTCTCACTAGTTTGACTCCTCCTTCTTAGTTTAAAGCTATCACCCCTATCCTCTGCTAGAAGATTGTCCCCACCCTACCTGCTCCTGGTGGCTCTGAGGGCATACCAAACAAATAGAATAGAATTAACCAGGTTGGAAAGGACCTTTGAGATCGAGTCCAACCTATCACCCAACACCATCCAATCAACTAAACCATGGCACCAAGTGCCTCATCCAGTCTCTTCCTAAACACCTCCAGGGATGGGGACTCCACCACCTCCCTGGGCAGCACATCCCAATGGCCAATCTCTCTTTCTGGGAAGAATTTCTTCCTAACATCCAGCCTAAACCTCCCCTGGTGCAGCTTGAGACTGTGTCCTCTTGTTCTGGTGCTGGTTGCCTGGGAGAAGAGACCAACCCCCACCTGGCTCCAATCTCCCTTCAGGGAGTTGTAGAGAGCAATAAGGTCTCCCCTGAGCCTCCTCTTCTCCAGGCTAAGCAGCCCCAGCTCCCTCAGCTTCAATCTCTCTCTCTCTCTCTCTTTTCTTAACAAGATTTTTCAAACTGCAAAGGTGAAAAGGGCAAAAGAAGAAGGTACTGCTACTCTGACAGTGACCTTCCAGGCCACTTTTGCAGTGTGGTATAAAACAACAGTTTTGCAGTCAGGCAGGAGATGACAATAATTCATTTTATTCAGACAGAACTAGTCTTTTGGGGTGTGTGCCTTGCTGGGGTGTAACAGGGTTGAATGGAGAGGACATCCTTTGGCAGTGTCTTCTGCTGGGGTTTGCTCCCTGTCTCTTTCACTGGGTAACAGAGCAGGGGCTGGGCAGCAGCACAGCTCATGGCCTCAGCACCGAGCAGCAGTAGACCTTGCCTCTGCACTTCCATTCCTATGCACTCTGTAGTTGCAAACACACACAATTGAGGGTCACATCATCCCACTGAGATGATGACTGGGCTGTGTGAATAGGAAGGATCTTCTCCCTCCAGCTGCTGTAGGGCTCCTTCATAGATTCATTGGATGGTGTGGGCTGGAAGGGACCTTGAAGGATCATCTAATTCCAACCCCCCTACTATAAGCAGGGACACCTCCCACTAGACCAGATTGATCAAGGGCCTGTCCAAGTCTGGCTTTGAACCCCTCTCAGGAGGGTTAATCCACAGCCTTCCTTGTCAATCCATTCCACCACCATCATGGTAAAGAATTTCTTCCTCCAGTTTAAATCTTCCCCCCCCAAGCTTCAATCTGTCTCACCTGTGATCCTATCACTGCAAGCTCTTGTATAAAGTCCCTTCCCAGCTTCCTTGTAGGCCCCCTGAGGGGAGTGGTCCTCAGTTTAGAAATCTGCTCAACCTGCAGATTGGGAGTTTATGAAATCATAGAAGCACACAGAATAATAAGGGTTGGAAGGGGCCTCTGGAGGTCATCCGGTCCAACCCCTCTGCCAAGTCAGGTTCACCTAAAGAAGGTCACACAGGAATACATCCAGTCAGGTTTTGAAAGTCTCCAGAGATGGAAACTCCACCACCTCTCTGGGCAGCCTGTTTCAGTGTTCCATCACTCTTAAGTTAAAGAAGTTCCTCCTCAAGTTTAGCTGGAACTTCTTATGTTCAAGATTGTGCCTGTTAAGTCTTGCAGAGAGCATAAATGAGCCTTGAACCTTCACGTGAGGGAGTTTGATGTAGGACTCTGGGTCTCCTAGGTGGAATGGACAGCCTTTGGAGACAGCTCCGTGCATCTCCCCTGTTCACACTAGGACTCAGCCCACACGAGAAGCGTGGGTAACTGGGTCTACATCCCTTCCCTTTTGGTTCTGCTAGGTGCCACTCCTCGGTGCTGATGGTCTAGAGCAGGATGCTGATGAGACCGAAGATGACGAGTCCTCGGAGCAGCGAGCTCGCCGCCCAATGAACGCCTTTCTCTTGTTCTGCAAACGCCATCGCTCCCTGGTGCGGAAGGAGCACCCGCGGCTCGATAACCGTGGCGCCACCAAGATCCTGGCAGACTGGTGGGCTGTTCTAGATCCAAAGAGAAGCAGAAATACACTGACATGGCTAAGGAGGTATGTTCTGGAAGAGTGGTGGATGTCAATGGAGGTCGTGACATGTTTCTTGTCCGTTTCCTCTTTCTCTGGTGTACTGAATGTTTTCTGTGGAGTCTTTTCTTCCCTGAATTCCTCAGCTTCCTAAGTGGGATTGTGGTGCCTGTCACAGCTGCTCTTCTTGCTTTGATGCATAGAATCACAGAATCATAGAATGGTAGGAATTGGAAGGGACCTCTGGAGATCATCTAATCCAACCTCCCTGCCAAATCAGGGTCATTTAGGGCAGGTCACACAGGAATGTACCAAGATGGGTCTTGAATGTCTCCGGAGGAGACTCCACAACCTCTCTGGGCAGCCTGCTCCAGGGCTGTAGAACCCTCACAGTAAAAAAGTTTTTTCCTCACGCTGAGGTGGAACTTCCTGGGTTCCAGCTTGTACCCATTGTTCCTTGTCCTGTTACTGGGCACCCCGAAAAGAGACTGGCACCTTCATCTTTACACCCACCCTTCAGATACTTAGAGATGTTAATAAGATCCCCTCTCAGCCTTCTCTTCTCAAGACTGAACAGCCCCAAGTCTCTCAGTCTTTCCTCACAGGAGAGATATTCAAGGCCCTTCTTCATCCCTGTAGCCTCTATTGGACTCTATCCAATAGATCCCTGTCTCTCTTGAACTGGGGAGCCCAAAACTGGATACAGTATTCCTGGAATACGCTCACCAGGGCAGAGCAGAGGGCAAGGAGAACCGCCCTAGACTTTCACTTAGTCTTTGGACTGGAGTTAGAAGAAATTGGTGTGTTTACACAAACTATCTTGGCTCTAGCAGTCATTGTTAAGAATACATGCACTTTGTGGTAGATACCACATGATAACTGCTTGTGGTACAAGCAGTGGCATTTGGGTGGTGGCCACTGAAAACAGTGACATACAGCCTAGTGCCAGCTACCCAAAGACACTTAGCTCAAGCTGTGCATTTGCTATCAATGACACAGGTTGCTAGTATTACACAGGTGGACCAGAAGCATGGTCAAAAAATGTAGTCATCTTTTCCCTTTGATTCTAAAGAGTTTAGAAGCAATTAGTGTTTCATGAGGTACTGTCCCTATGTATTGTTCATCAGTGTTTGGTAGAGCAACCTTTGGTGAGGCTGAGTCCATTTCTGGAATCAGAGAGCAATACATAGTCAAGAGTCCTTTAACTGGGAGCAAGGAGAAGGGATTTAACCCCATGTTTCACAAAACGTCTTCATGTCAAGATAAAATGTCAATCCTAGAACCCAGTAATTGTGTCAGTTCCTTAGGGCTCATAATTTGGTGGGTGGGAGTACCCAGGGTGGGATAGTGGGTTTTATCTTGACTCCAGGGTGTCAGTCAGTGCAGTCACACTTCCTTGGCTTTCCTTTACATGTCACTTCTGTATGGAGCTTTGTCTGCTTGGCTGTAGGAAGTGGGCCATAGAGGAGGAGTCTGATGATGATCCTGTTGTGAAATTCCCTGTAAAGCAAATATTCTAACCTTAGTTTGCCTGTAAT
Source organism: Picus viridis (assembly GCA_033816785.1). NCBI lineage: Eukaryota > Metazoa > Chordata > Aves > Piciformes > Picidae > Picus > Picus viridis. The sequence continues at coordinate 3,599,382 of CM066569.1, read as the reverse complement.
TTATAGGCATGGATTTGCTTGGATCCCTCTTGAAGTGTGGTGGGATTTAAGTCCTGCTTTGCGTTTAGCAGTTGTTGCAAGTGTTCTGTGGTTCTCCTGCTGCATCAATCCTCAGGACATTAAAATAGATCTAAAATTTTGGATCCAGTTTAGACTGGATTCAAAAATCTTCATTAAAACAAAATTCAGTTTAGATTAGACATTAGAAGAAGCTCTTCCCCATGTGGGTGATGAGGCACAGGAGCAGGTAGCCCAGAGAAGTCATGGAGGCTCCAAGCCTGGAAGTGATCAAACCCAGGCTGGAGCAACCAGGTCTAACGGAAGGTGTCCCTGTCCATGGCAGGGGAGTTGGAACTAAATGATTTTTAAGGTCCCTTCCAGCCCAAACCATTCTGTGAATCTCTGAATCGTTGAGTCCAACTGTCAAGCGAACTCCACCATGGCCACTCAGCCATGTCCTGAAGTGTCAAGCCCTCATGTTTCTTGAACACCTCCAGGGGTAGAATAGAGTAGAATAAACCAGGTTGGAAGAGACTCTCAAGGTCATCGCGTCCAACCTATCAACCAGTCCAACCCACCTCAACAACTAGACCGTGGCACCAAGCACCCCATCAAGTCTCCTCCTGAACACCTCCAGGGATGGTGACTCCACCACCTCCCTGGGCAGCACATTCCAATGGGCAATCACTCTCTCTGTATAGAACTTCTTCCTAACATCCAGTCTAAACCTGCCCTGGCGCAGCCTGAGACTGTGTCCTCTTGTTCTGGTGCTGGCTGCCTGGGAGATGGTGACTTCGCCTCCTCCCTGGGCAGCCTGTGCCGAAGGGGAAAGGAGCGAGGTGAGAGGTATCTCAGCCCTTACTTTGCACATTTCAGAGATAGACCCTGTGCAGAAAATGCAGTGTGTATGTGGGTCAGCAGTCCCTGCAGGTTTTTATTATTTATAGCCATGTCTATAAATACAGGATTTCACCCAGCAGGCTCACACGGGGCTGTGCTGCTTCTAAACTGAAACCATTTCTTTGCCTTGCTGCAGCCTGGAGGTTCCATGTGCCAGCTAACAGGGTAAGAAGGAAATAAGTGATCTGTGTGTGGTAGTGATCCTGCTACCAGACTTATTGATCTGGGAGAACACCACAGCCACTGCCAGAGAGGACAAGGGTTTAGTGCTAGGTCTGTATTTGATAGCCAAAAGGGTTTTTTTAACCCTATGTGTGTGTTCCTGTGCAGGCATCTGCATGAAACACAGAATGATAGAATGGTTTGGGTTGGAAGGGGCCTTAAAGATCATCTAGTTCTAACATCCCTGCTGTGGGTATGGACACCTCCCATTACACCAGGTTGCTCAAGGCCCCATCCACCCTGGCCTTGAACCCTTCCAGGTGCTGGCTTCCTTCTCCCTGTGGTGAGCACTAGTACTTATTGGATAGACTTAGTCTGGAGAAGAGGAGGCTGAGAGGAGACCTCATTGCCCTCTACAACTCCCTCAAAGGGGATTGCTGTGAGGTGGGGGTTGGTTTCTTCTCCCAAGTATCATGATAGGATGAGAAGAAATGGCCTGAAATTGTGCCAGGGGAGGTTTAGGTTGGAGATTAGAAAAAAATTATTTTCTGCCAGAGTGGTCAGGCATTGGAACAGGCTGCCCAGGGAGGTGGTGGAGTCACCATCCCTGGAGGTGTTCAGGAAACATGTGGACATGGCACTTTGGGACATGGTTTAATGTCCCATGTCATGTTGGGTGAAAGGTTGGACTCGATGATCTAACCACAGCAATTCTCTGATGCTGTGGCTTCCCCAGCAGCCAGTGCTGTTGCACCCCTAGCAGTTGTCAGGCAAACATTTGTAGCTGGAATGTGTGGCACATTCCTCTCGTTTGCCCTTTCTTCACCACCCATGGCACCACATTTGAAACGTGGGGTGTGCTTCCTTGGTTGCTGCAGTCACTCATAAACCTTGTTGGGATGTGGCCAGCAAGAGGCTTGAAAAGTGGGACTGCTGCATTCGGTGAGCAAAAGAGGCCCCCATCCTTTCCCCTACCCCCAAAACTGGGATCCAGGCTTTTGCCCCCCCACCCCCGTGTGTAGTCTGGCTTTGTTCCTCTTGCTGCCTCCTACCAAGGCTGCATCAAAGAACTGAGCTGTGTGCAGCGTGCTCAAGGCCAAAGGGAGCTCGCAGCGGTCCCAGTTTATCTCGTGCAGCCGCGAAGCACGGCACGTTTCCGAAGGGACGCCGAGGGGCTGTATCAGAAGGTCCTGAGCAGGAGATAATGCCGGTGGCTGTTTATTTTCTCTGCCTGGTTTGGGAAAGCATGTGCCTAAATGTTAGAAAACACAGAACCGTTAGAGAAAAAAAAAGAGTGCAAGGTAAGCAGCACCCTGCTGCTGGGACGACTAAATGTATGTTTGCTGCTGAATGGATGCTTGCCTTTCACTCAGCCTAGAAGGTAAAGACTGGACCTGCAAAAGAATTCAGATAGCTGCCTTTATGTCTCAGTGAAGACACAGGAGCAGTTTGCAGGCTCAGAACTTCAGCCTGCTCTGGGTGGTAAATGCTCAGAGGCAGGAAAAGAGACCCCTCCCCCCTTTTTAAATACCACTCTGCTTCTCTTAATAGTTCTTCCTACTAAATTGTGTTGGTGGTCAGACTCTAAGCATGTGATTAAACTGTTAAAAAATCAAGGTATTTAAGGATTATTTACTGTATTAAATCCTCTTACAGTGCATTCTCCTGCCCTGTGGATAGTATAATATCATGACTGGCATGACTGGTAATTTTCCTTTTCTTTTCTAGTACAAAGATGCATTTATGAAGGCAAATCCTGGGTACAAGTGGTGCCCAACCACGAACAAACCTGTGAAAACCCAGACATCCACTGTTACAAGCAGGAAAAAGCTATGGGCCTTTGCATCAGAATCTACAAAAGATTTACCAAGCCCAAGGAAAGGGGCAAAAAATGAAGACATGCCCCAGCTTAACTTTGGGATGGCAGGTGAGATTTCCATCCAGCTTACTCCTCCTTGTGTTTGAGGATGTGGTGTTGAAATGGAAGTGCACATGGCAGTGTAGTGTGAATACCTTTCATGTCCTGAATTAAGTTGCCAAGCTCCAGTTAAACCTCTGCATATCCACTTTCTAACGTCTTTCCTTAATGCATGATTGCTTTCAGGAGTCAAGTCCACATCAGAGGCATTATAACCCACACTCGGTTTGAGGTCCAGATGTGGCTGGTGTTGAATTCCAGCTTATTTGCTGTCTGAGCTTTTCATATTCTAGTCAAAAGGGAAATTCTGCTTGTGTGCATTCTTTTTTCTCTCAGAGAGTGTTGTAGCATGCTCAGGAATTTGCTGTTTACAAAGACAAGTCTGACATTCACAGATTCACAAACCTTATCAGGTTGAAGGGAACCCTCAAAGGTCATCTAGTCCAATCCCTATGCAGTCAGCAGGGACATCTCCAACTAGATCAGGCTGCCCAGGGCAACATCAGCTCTGATCTTGAATGTCTCCAGGGATGGGGCCTCTGCCACATCCCTGGTTAGCCTGTGTTCCACTGTTTCACCACCCTCACTGTGAGGAACTTCCTCCTAGTGACCAACCTAAATCTGCCCCTTGTCCTATCACTACAAGCCCTTGTGAAAACTCCTTTACCAGCCTTCCTGATATTGAGATGCAGCTCTAAGGTCTCCCCAGAGCCTTCTCTTCTCCAGGCTGAACAGCCCCAGTTCTTTCAGCCTGTCTTTGTAGGAGAGGTGTTCCAGCCTTCTGATCATCTTCATGGCTTCCCCCCATGTCTCTCTTGTGTTGAGAAGGTCTGTAGCTGGACCCAGCACTCCAGGTGAGGTCTCAACAGAGCAAAGGAGCAGAATCACCTCTCTCAGCCTGCTGACCTTGTTGGTGCAGCCCAGGATGCCATTGCCCTTCTGGGCTGCAAGTGCCCATTGCTGGCTCATATCCAACTTCACACCCACCAGCACCCCCAAGTCCTCTGCAGAGCTGCTCTCAAATCTCATTGTGCCCCAGCCTGGACTGATACTGAGAATTGCCCCAATCTAGGTTCAGGACCTTGCACTTCGCCTTACTGAACGTCATGGGGTTCTCCTGAGCCCACTTCACCTGCCTGTCCCTGTCCCTCTGAAGGGCATCCTGTCCTTCAGTCTTACCAGTTGCACCACTCAACTTGGTGTCATCAGTAAACTCTAGAGTAGAGTAGAGTAGAGTAGAGTAGAATTAACCAGGTTGGAAAAGACCTTTGAGATCATCAAGTCCAACCTATCACCCAACACCATCTAATCAACTAAACCATGGCACCAAGTTTAGGCATCCAGCCTAAACCTCCCCTGGCACAGCTTGAGACTGTGTCCTCTTGTTCTGGTGCTGGTTGCCTGGGAGAAGAGACTAACCCCCTCATGGCTACAACCTCCCTTCAGGTAGTTGTAGACAGCAATAAGGTCTCCTCTGAGCCTCCTCTTCTCCAGGCTAAGCAACCCCAGCATCCTCAGCCTCTCCTCACAGGGCTGTGCTCCAGACCCCTCCCCAGCTTTGTTGCCCTTCTCTAGACCCATTCCAGTAACTCAACATCTTTCCTAAACTGAGGGCCCCAGAACTTTCTGAGGGTGCATTCAGTCTTGCTGCCTGTATCACTGATTAATGTATTGAACAGCACTGGTCCCAGTAAAGTTGGAGGAGGCAGCGTTCTTGTGGATGAATGTACAGGTGGAGCTAACTTTTTGTGTTCAAATCAAGAGAAGCATAATATAATTTCAGTTAAAAGAGGCTATTTCTCTCTTTCTGCATGGAGGGGCAGATTTTAACCTTTCTGAACTTCTTTTTTGTTAATGAGACTTTTATTCCTAATAATAATTTAATAAATTAAACTTGTTTATGGTCATATAAAATAAAATCTGTGAAGAAGTGTAGGTGGAATGCCTGAACTGGTGAAGGGCAGATAATCTCTCCCAGATAGCCACAAATAGCATGACTCTTGCTGTTGTGACCTTGAAATGCAGACACACTAAACACTGCCAGCTTAAAAGGAGTCTGGTGAGTAGAAAATCATTTGCTCCCTACCAGCCATTTTTAAATTGGTTGTCAGTCCAAAATTCCTAGTTTTGGAAATGCTGCTGTATCACACAGTCACCAAGGTTGGAAGAGACCTCACAGATCATCAGGTCGAACCTGTCACCACAGACCTCATGACTAAACCATGGCACCAAGTGCCACGTCCAGTCCCCTCTTGAACACCTCCGGGGATGGTGACTCCACCACCTCCCTGGGCAGCACATTCAACTACAGGAGGGCTGGGGGAGGGACTTAGAAGAGCCTGTAGCGATAGGATAAGGGGCTAAGATAGCTGGGTCTGTTCAGCCTGAAGAGCAGCATTTCAGTATCTGAAGGGGACCTACAGGAAGGCTGTGGAGGGAGTGTTTGGAAGGGCTCGTGGTGTTAGGACAAGGGGCAATCATTTGAAAGTGGAGCAGGGTAGGTTTAGGTTGGACATCAGGAAGAAGTTCTTCCCGACGAGAGTGGTAAAATACTGGAACGGGTTACCCAGGCACGTGGTTGAGGCTCCGTCTCTGGAGACGCTGAAGATCAGACTTGATGTGGCCCTGGGCAGCCTGATCTAGTTGGAGGTGTCCCTGCTGACTGCAAGGGGGTTGGACAGGATGACTTTGGAGGGTTGCTTTCCAGCTGATGCAACCTGTGAATTAAATTCTTGGAGAAAGAACATTTGCATTGCTGTTGTGCTTCCCTCAATTATCTGTTGTATTGGCAGGACAACAAGCAGACAGGCAGCTTGCTTGGCCAGCGCCTGTGTTCTTCTGGCACAGGGGATCAGGAGCTTTCTGCTGCAGAGCTGGCAGGCTGGCACTTCTCACCACTAAATGCAGCTCTAAATTAAAACTAAATGAAAATAGGAATTTTGCTTCTGAGCTTAATCATCTCATTTGATTCCATCCTTTTGTTTGCTCAGTGGCTGAGGAGGGAGAACCAGCGCCTTGGTAGGAGCATCCATTGAGTTCTAAACACATATGATATTAGAAGAGCATTTTTGTGTGTATTTATGCCTGAGATCATTGCAGTGGCTGTTTTGAAGATACCCATCTCTGTAGTGCATAAAACCTTTGGCAGTCAAATTGTAAATCCACACAGTGGGGTGTTAAGCACACAAATCCAATTAAACCCTTTAAAACAGCTTTGAAAGCCTCTCCCAGAGGGGACAGAAATGGTTATTTGTGATTCTCTGGAACTGCCTTTTATGGCAGCTTGCTTGGAGTGTCTGTGACAAGTAGTCTTCTGGGGGTTTAATGCTGCAAATGGTAGGTTCTTTAAACAAGCAAATTAGTAAAATTAAGACTTTGTTTTACTCTTTTAACAGATCCTACACAAATGGGAGGCCTGAGTATGCTGCTTCTAGCAGGGGAACATGCCCTGACTGCACAAGAGGTAAGGAACTCTCTCTTCTCCCTTACCTTGAGCCCTCAGAGAGCTCTGAACGTGAAATATTTCACCAGTGGGAAATGAAATTTCAGATACATCATTCATAGAATGGTTTGGGTTGGAAGGAACCTTGAAGATAACCTAATTCTATCCCCCTGCCACGGGCTGGGACACCTTCCTCTAGACCAGGTTGCTCAAGGCCTCATTCAGCCTGGCCTTGAGCACCTCCAGGAGGCATTCCCAATCTCCCTGGGCAACCCGTCCAGTGTCTCACTGCCCTCACTGCAAAGAAATTCTTTAAAATACCCAGTTTAAATCTACCCTCCTCAAACTTCAGTCCATTCCATCCTGGGGAGCCTCAGGTGGGATGGAATTGCGAGCCCTGTGCTACGAGTCCTGGGTTCCAATGGTCAACGTAGAAGGCGAGTCCACTTCTTGTATCAGTTCAATATTAATGCTACTGAGAGAGCATCTCTGCCCTGATAAGGCTACAGCTGGAGTGTTGTGTCCAGTTGTGGACTCCCCAGTTCAAGAAGGAGAGGCACTTGCTGGTGAGGGTACAGCAAGGGGCGACAAAGATGCTGAGGGGACTGGAACATCTTTCTGGTGAGGAAAGCCTGAGAGAATCTGGGCTCTTTAGTCTGGAAAAGAGGAGACTGAGGGGGATCTCATCAGTGCTGATCAGTGCTTAGAGCATGGGTGTCTGGAGGATGGGACCAGGCTTTTTTCAGCTGTGCCCAGTGACAGGACAAGGGGTAACACACGCAGCCATGAACAAAAGAAGTTCCATTGAAAGATGGAGAGGAATGTATTATTTGTCACTGAAGGGTGACAGAGCACCGGCACAGGCTGCCCAGAGAGGTGGTGTTGGCTTTCTGGGCTGCAGCACAAAAAACCTTTGCAGTGAGGGTGGTGAGACACTGGCACAGATTGCCCAGGGGGTTGTGGATGCTCCTTCCCTGGAAGTGTTCAAAGCCAGGTTGGATGAGGCCTTGAGCAACCCGATCTAGTGGGAGGTGTCCCTGCCCATGGCAGAGGGGTTGCAACTGGATGATCTTTAAGGTCCCTTCCAGCCCAAACTGTTCTGCGAGTCTGTGATCTCCCTGCCTTGCCTGTCAGGCGCTTTGCTTGCCTTACAGCAGCACCTAGTGGCCTATCTGCAGGATACTGCCCTGAAATGCCAGAATTTGTGGTGTAGTCCAAATCCTGTCCTGTCTGCCGTTTTCTTCTCTTGCCACTGCCCAGTACATCAGGATGGCATTGCAACTTCCCATCTGTCAGTTCAGAAGGTGGGCGTGGGGCTGTGCTTCACCTTCATTTGGTGTGATCTGTTTCAGAGCAGGTTGTGTTAACCTGCAGGGAAAAGGAGGGTACAGAGGAGTATCCTTGTGCTTTCCTTCTCTTGGAGAATAAAAAGTTACCATAATGTGATACTGGATCTGTGCAGGGTGGTACTCCCTGGGGTGCAGATCATAGAACCACAAAATGGGAGGGGCAGTTCACTGAGGAACGTGTCCAGGTGGGTTTGGAGAGTCTCCAGAGAAGGAGACTACACACCCCTCTCAGGGCAGCCTCTTCCAGGGCTCCAGCACCCTCACAGCAAAGAAGTTTCTCCTCATGTTGAGGTGGAACTTCTTGTGTTGCAGTTTGTGTCTGTTGCCCCTTACCCTATCACAAGACAGAAGTTAAAAACTTTTGGTGCAGCTGAGGATAGGCTGGAGGAGAGGAAGGAGGAGGAGAAACGAGTGGATGATGAGAACATTTCATTATGACAGAGCCAGTGGCACTCTGTGTGTGTCTGTTCCCTACAGTAGTTGTGTTTAGGCTTTGATCAGGTTCAGCCTGGCAGGGGTTAATACATTTCCTACAAGTCAAAAGCGTGTGTGGACAAGGAGAAGAGAAGAAACAGTCTCCAAGTTGTGCTTCTGTCAAAGGCATTAACAGCATTAACTTTTTCAAGATTCATAGAATGGTTTGGGTTGGAAGGGATGTTCAGGATCATCTAGTTCCAACCCCCTGCCATGGCCAGGGACACCTCCCACTTACACCAGCTTGCCCAACGCCTCATCCAGCCTGGCCTTGACCACCTCCAGGGAGGAGTCATTCACAACCTCCCTGGGCAACCAGCTCCAGTCTCATTGTCCTCACTGTAAAGCATTTCTTCCTAACACCCATTCTGAATCTACCCTGCTCCATTTTACTCACTGCTGTTCTTAGCTTGAAAGATGTCTTACTTTTACTTACCTTTGATGCCTTACTCTGAACCCTCCTCATTTCAGGTTCCCTCAAGTACTTTCCAGTCAGTTGCAACAAATTCTACAGAAGCATGTCAAAAGTCATCATTGTTTCAATTTGCAGAGGTGAGTTCCTTTAAAAAGGGTTTTCTTCCCCAGTGCTTCCCCAGAAGCACCTGATGTTCAGCTGAATGTAAAATCAAGTCTCTCAAATTCAGATTTGCTTGTTCCTTCTTTATGGTTTGATGATGCTGGATCATTTGTCAGGTAGCTAAATGAGACAAGAAGTGCACATTTAGGCACATGTTGGAAGGCCTACTGTGGTTCAAGCAGTAATACAGAGATTTGCCATTCTTGCACTTAGTTTTGAACTGAAGTTGTAGTAACTATAGTTTTAATATGTCTATTTGGATGGTACATTGCATGCCTTATCTGTTGTGGCTGCTGCAGGCACTGACTCCATCAGAAAGAACCATAGTTCTGGAATTTCCAATACTGTCTTCTGTAAAAGAACTTCTGTAGAAGAATCATAGAATCAATAAGGTTGGAAAAGACCTCAGAGATCATCAAGTCCAACCTATCACCCAACACCTCATGGCTAACTAAACCATGGCTTCAAGTGCCACGTCCAATCCCCTCTTGAACACCTCCAGGGATGGTGACTCCACCACCTCCCTGGGCAGCACATTCCAATGGCAAATTGCTCTTTCTGTGAAGAACTTTCTCCTCACCTCCAGTCTAACCTTCACCCAGCACTGCTTGAGATTGTGTCCTCTTGTTCTGGTGCTGCTTGCCTGGGAGAAGAGACCAACCCCACTTGTCTACAACCTCCCTTCAGGTAGTTGTAGACAGCAATAAGGTCTCCTCTGAGCCTTCTCCAGGCTAAGCAACCCCAGCACCCTCAGCCTCTCCTCACAGGGCTGTGCTCCAAACCCCTCCCCAGCATTGTTGCCCTTCTCTGGGCATGTTCAAGTGTCTCAATATCCTTCCTAAATTGAAGGGCCCAGAACTGGACACAGTAAGAGCTTCTGTGTAGAGCTTCAGCCAAATAGCTCTGTGCAGCCATGCGTAAGTGTACATTAGAGTCACAGAATGCTTTAGGTTGGAAGGGACCCTTAAAGGTCATCTAGTTCAACACCACCCCTACTCCCTATTTCCCCAGTGAGTAGGAACATCTGTAATGAGAGCAGGTTGCTCAGAGCCTTGGCCCACTTGACCTGGTAGGTTTGCAGGGATGGGGCTTCTACCCCCTCTCTGTGCAACCTGTTCCCATGTTCCACCACCATCACTGCAAAAAACCCTCTTTCTTGGAATCTAGTCTAAATCTCCCTTCTGTTAGTTTGTTAGCTAGTCTTACCTTTCAGGGGATGTTAAACATTAGAATCATAGAATGATTTGGTTGGAAAAGACCTCCCACCTTCAGCCTAAGACCACCATTCAACCATGTCCCAAAGTGCTGTGTCCATGTGTCTTGAACAGCTCCAGCAAACAGCTTGTAGCAGGGCTGCCCCTCAGCAGTGCATGGTAGCTATGTGTGTCAACAGCCAAATAATTGGTGCTTGTATCAAGGTCTAACATTAGTCAGAGGTGTCATTTGCCACAAAAAGATGTTTACACAAGTCAAGCAGTATAAAATGCAGTTACTTTAGTGTCTGGGAGAGATCTGGTATCTCAAGTACCTGCATGTGTTGTGGCCCTGTCCACATGTATTTGTTTGCTCTGTCAGCACCACCATTCTGCAGTCTCAGGTGTTTCTCTGAGCTGTGAAATACAATAGTGGCTAACTCTGAGCATTGTGGTGGGTTGAAAATTGCCCCCAACATTAAATTTGCTTCTACCTGAGCTGGTCTGGCAAATTTCATGTTGGGGGAATTTTCAACCCAGCACATTACACCACATCAATGGGCAAATAAAAGCCCTTCAGGACAGTATCTTGGCCTGTTTCATTGATCCTAGGAAAGATTTTCCTGGAGAAAAATATTTCAGCATCACCATTTCACAGCTCATTCTCTTAGGAGCATGAGGGCTTGAGCAACCTGATCTAGTGAATGGTGTTCCTGCCCAGGGTGTGTGGGGGGTTGGTACTAGATGATCTGCAAGATCCCTTCCAACCCAAACCATTCTAGGAATTATGCCTCCTGGAAATACTCTTAGGTGCTGGGAGGCTTTCTCTTTGAGAGATCAGAAGTTTTGCATGTTGCAAATTGATCTTGAAACTGAAGGCATTGAACTGTAAGTTGATATTGAAGCTACTTGCATGTTGAAATTGATACTGAAAATACAGACATAATTGTTTTCCTGACAGATCTCTTCAAGCACATCCCAGCCTGCAGTCTCAGGACCTGGGAAACACACTGAGGACTCTGCTTTGTTCCAGTTTGCTGAGGTATAAAGTTTGAAATGGTGTGGGGGAGGATGGCAGCAAGCAGGGTTGGCTGAGCACCCTGTGTCAGAAGTGATTCCTCTCAGTAGGTATTTACCTTCACGACAGCGTAGTGTTAAGAAATCACAGGGGGAGTAAGCAGTGACTGGAGGAGATGCTGACCAGTGCTACCAGCTGTAGCATACATCAAAGATACTGGGCCTGTGAACATTAGCTGGCCTTCTATACCACAGGACCACAGCAGATGTGTTTGCCATATTTTCCTTCTAAGTTACCTCTAGGAAAAGAAGAAATAAAAGGCATTCTGAAAGGACACTGTGCACTGCCTGTGGAACAGGCTCAGGCTGCAGCAGAGCAAAGTGACAACTGCCCTAGAGCCAGGAATCTTTGGAAAATCACCTTGCAGCTCAAAGGAAGCTTGTCACAGCAGCTACAAGGAGATGTCACAGCATCACTAGGTGGTGACTTAAACAGCCTATAAATTACCCCTAAGCTATCCTCCTTCCTCCATGTATTGAAGAGTTGAAGTTTGTCAAGGTTGCTCTTAAGAATTTCACAGACTCACAGAATGCCAGCTTGGAAGGGACCCCAGGCATCATCTGGTCCAACCTTTCTAGGTAATTGCAGAGTTGAAATGAGAAGGCCCAGGACTGTGCCAAGTTGAGTCTTCAAACTGGCCAGTGTAGGAGAGTCCACTGCTTCCCTTGGGAGATGATTCCAATGTCTAACTGGTCTTGTGGGGAAACATTTTCCTCTGGATTCCAGTCAGAGTCTCCCCAGGAGTAACTTGTCCTCGTTCCCCCCTGTCTATTCCATGTGACTCCTTATAAAAAGTGAGTCTGCACCCTCCTGGTAGCCAGCCTTGATGTACTGTTGCATGGTAACAAGGTCTCCTCTAAGCCTTTTCTTCTCAAGGCTGAACAAACCCAGTTCTCTCAGCCTTTCCGACTCTTGTGTGCTTCATTGGCTTCCCATGTGTGTACTCTTGTTGCTCAGTTTGAGGAGTCTGGTCCTGTTTGCAGAATCAGTTATGACAAAGGTACAGTGTCTGAAAGGACTGGGGTTGGAGCTGGTGCTGTTGTGGAGGAGCATAATGACATGACAAGGTAGCTTTTGTTGTTCCAAGGTTTGCCTATACCTACAACATGCTGCTCTCTGATAAACATTCAGCTAATTGTGTACTGTCTGGTTTTAGCTTGGCTAGGATGGGCTTGATGTGTTTTTTAGGATTGCCTAGTAAAGAATAATCAATTTACTGATTTAGGTGCCGTAAAATACCATACCATACAAACACCTCTATAAAACCCTGTGGAGTTAATATCCCTAGTCATGATGTTGTTTTACAATTAGAATTAAACAGGTTGGAAAAGACCTTCAAGATTATGGAGTCCAACCTATCACTCAGCACCATCTAATCAACTAAACCATGGCACCAAGTGCCTCATCCAGTCTCTTCCTAAACACCTCCAGTGATGGTGACTCCACCACCTCCCTGGGCAGCACATTCCGGTGGCCAGTCACTCTTTCTGGGAAGAATTTCTTCCTAACATCCAGCCTAAACCTCCCCTGGTGCAGCTTGAGACTTGGTGCCATGGTTTAGTTGATTAGATGGTGTTGGGTGATAGGTTGGACTTGATGATCTCAAAGGTCTTTTCCAACCTGGTCTATTCTATTCTATTCCTTTCTATTCTATTCCTTTCTATTCTATATCCACTAGATCAGGTTGCTCAAGGCCTTATCCAACCTGGCCTTGAACACCTCCATGGAGGAGACATCCACAGGCTCCCTGGGCAACCTGTTCCAGTGTCTCACCATCCTCACTGTACAGAATTTCGTCCTAATACCCAGTCTGCATCTCCCCTTCATTTAGGCTGTGCCAGGGGCAAGTGCTGAGCATGCTACAGAACCTCTTAATGCTTTCTCCCCTCCCTGCTGTTAAAGCTGCTGGTGCTGTTTGGAATAGAAGGGCTTTTCATTTGCACAGGGTGTCTTTGTCAGGTTTGGCAAACATCCCGTTCCTCACTGTGCCACTTCTCATTGGGTCCTGTCTGTATGAAGGCATTACTGCCTCTGGTAAGCTAAATTATGGCAAGCAATTTGCAGGAGGCTGCTGTCAGTGCTACAAAAGGGAAAAAGAGAGGGAGAGAAAGGAGTTCTTTAGGCAGTAGCCAAGTAGACCTGTGAAGAAATGTGATATGTGCTGTGGTCGGATGTGCCTGGAGACTTTTGGCAGCCCTCCCAGCTCAGTTTGGGTTCTGCCTGGGTGTTTTTCATCTGTTCCCTTTCTCTTCACCACCTTTGCAGCAGAGTGTGTAAGAGTGCATCTTTGTGAGGGCAGCCATCCCGCTGAGTAGATGTGTAATTTAAAATGGACACCTCTACCCCATGAGTACAAGTCCCTTGTCACTCAAGCAGCTCATTATAGGTAGACACAGCATGAGTTTCTTTCTGTCTTTACAGCCCCAGTTAGCCTTTCGTCTGGTTGGCTGTCCCAAGTGCTGTAGTCATTAATTAAAGCTGATGAGGATGTAGTTAATGAGGCCTGGCCAGTCACTTGCCATAACAAATGAGTAGGGAAGTAATGATGCCCCTCTGCTGGGCACTGGTGAGGCTGCATCTTGAATACTGACTTCAGTATTGAGCCCCTCACTACAAGGACATTGAGATGCTGGAGCATGTCCAGAGAAGGGCAATGAAGCTGGTAAAGGGCCTGGAGAACAGGTCTGGTGAGGAGCAGCTGAGGGAGCTGGGGTTGCTTAGTCTGGAGAAGAGACCTCATTGCTCTCTACACTCCATGAAAGGAGGTTGGAGTGAGGTGGGGGTTGGTCTCTTCTCCCTAGTATCAGGTGACAGAAGAACAGGTAATGGCCTGAAATTGTGCCAGGGGAGGTTTAGGTTGGAGGTTAGGAAGAATTTCTTTGCTGCAAGAATGGTCAGGCATTGGAACAGGCTGCTCAGGAAAGTGTTGGAGTCACCATCTCTGGAAGCATTCAAGAAATGTGTGGACATTGTACTTTGGGCCATGGTTTGATGGCCATGGTGGTGTGAGGGTGAAGGTTGGACTCCATGAGCTTAGGGGTCTTTCCCAACAGAAACAATTCTATGATTCTGTGATTAAAGACCTGGGAGTAAAACTTTGCTGGGCTCTCGAGGGAGCAGATGAGCACCTTGGAGATCCTTTGAAGATGATGTGACATCCTCATAAGAGGTTTTTGAAGTTTGGAGTGTTGCTAAGTTACCCTCATTCTACTCTGATTCTGGAAATTCTTGGTCCCAGTTTTCTCCTTTGTGCCTTTCTAGGAAGCCATTATATAGGCCAGTGGTTGCTGAGCAGTGGGCTGTGTTCCTGAGCACGGGGACTGTTTGCAAGCTGTTTGCTCACAAGGGCTGCTTGCTGTCGTCCTCCTTGCCACGCGAGGGAAGCAAAGCAGATGGGACCCCTTGCTTTCTTGGGCTCACTGGTTGTGTGTCTGGCAAATGCAGACAGATGGTGGTGACTGCTTTGTTGAGAAGAAACAAGGGTACCTCTTAGATTTACTTAGCCAAACTCTCAGCCACTGCTGAACAAAGAAAAGGTTTCTGGAGAGCAGAAGCAATAAAATCACTAGCTCAGCTGTCCTAAAAAGAAGATGAAGCCAAAACCTCCAGACTCTGCACCTTCAGCTGCTTTCCTGAAGTTTTTCTCTAGCTGAGTTACCAAAGAAACATCACATGCAGTGTGCAGCAAGGTGGGACTTTCTTTGCTAGTCCTGCAGGTTACTCTCTTAAGAACTATGCACGCCTGGGGATGATTTTGTCCCTGCTGCTCTCTCACATACTAAAAACTGAATTGTTTGCAAGCATCTCTTTCTGTTTGGTTGGGGTTGGTTGGTTGGTTGGTGGGGGTTTGTGTTTGTTTGGGTTCTGGGGGCTCTGTTTGTTTGGGTTCTGGGGGCTCTGTTTGTTTGGGTTCTGGGGGCTCTGTTTGTTTGGGTTCTGGGGGCTCTGTTTGTTTGGGTTCTGGGGATTTGTTTGCTTGTCTTCTGTTGGTTGTTTTCTGTAGTGAGCACAGAAGGTTTGAGTGCAGAAATTTTCATCAAAATGCCTTGAAGTGGGGAGTGTGAGAGCTAGGCAGTATCTTCTCACCTTCTCTTAGGTGTAGCTGTGAGCTTTCCTGGTAAAGCTGTTACATAAAATAAGCAAATGTGTTTGCTATTTGTCTATAAAATGAAACTATTAAGTACCTGGGTGTGAAATTCCTGTTCTAAGAAGCAAAGAAAGAAGTGGTGCCATGGCAGATGCTGCTTCTGCAAGCTGGAATGTAATATAGTAGTTAAAATGCTGACCTGCCTTGTAATAGAAGGTAATAACTTGATCCTAATAATCCCCATGTTAACCTTCTATATAGGAAGGGGAGCTATTTGTGCTTATAGTAACAATTAGTCTAACTAAACCAGGGAGGTGATGTTAAGAGAGAGAATGAGATCTGTAGTCTCACTGAGGATTGACTGCTCAGCCATCTCCTTACTTCTCATGTGTGGCCATGAGCTGTGTTTCTCTGTCTCTTGCAGTCTTTCTGGACTGTGAAAATACTTTATTTTGCCGAAGTGAAATGCTGGCTTCCCAAGTCAGATAATACCACTCAGTGCCATGCCAGAAATGATCTGATGGGAGAAACAACCACCAATGTTGTGTAGGGGAACTCCTCATGTTGCACTTTCAAGCAGGGCAGAAAAAAATTGCATCACTGAAAGCAATTCCCAGAAGTGGGAGGGTGGTGATTTGGTACTGGAGAAGAGGAGGCTGAGGGGAGACCTTACTGCTCTCTGCAGCTACCTGAAGGGAGGTTGTAGCCAGGTGGGGTTGGTCTCTTCTCCCAGGCAACCAGCACCAGAACAAGAGGACACAGTCTCAAGCTGCACCAGGGGAAGTTTAGGCTGGATGTTAGGAAGAAGTTCTTCATAGTGAGAGTGATTGGCCATTGGAATGTGCTGCCCAGGGAGGTGGTGGAGTCACCATCACTGGAGGTGTTTAGGAGGAGACTGGATGGGGTGCTTGGTGCCATGGTTTAGTTGATTAGATGTTGTTGGATGATGGTTGGACTTGATGATCTCAACATGGTCTTGATGGTCTTGTAGGTCTCTTCCAACCTGGTCTGGTCTATTCTATTCTACTGGCACACCAGCATCTATGTAGAAGGCTACATTTACCTCCAGGCGACAGGTCTTCCTCCTGTTTTCTGACTAAAGAAGTGAAACAAGCAGTGTCTGTGAGGAGAAATGGTCCTCTTCTGCGACTAACCAAATGGAGAATACTGCCCAGGCTTTCTGGGAGAATTTTATTTAACCTTGACTACCCCAGTTCATGTTTTTAAGCAGCAGGTCTGTCTTGTTCACTGAGTCACATGAAACACATACAAACCACAGCATAATAGCAGGTGTGGTGAGTACAAACGTAGAAGAGAATCCGTAAGCCTAATCCATGGAAGAAATTCTTCATTTGCTTGCATCTGCTGACTCCTAAATGCCCATTGATTCTTTCCTGGGGGGCATTGCCTCTCTGGAGTGACTGATTAACTGCTTAATTTTTTTCCATTCTCTTTCTGCCTTTTCTGCATGCCACTGAAGTATTTTCTCCTCTTTTCATTTAAAACCTAGATCTCCTCAAATACTTCCCAGTTGTCAAGTCCTGAGTCAGTAAAGCTCTGTGGGAAGTCGGCTCTCTTCCAGTTGGCAGAGGTAAAGTTACAGTCATTAGTGTCCCCCTGGGAAGATGTGCATATCGTTTACCCCCAGAAACTCTAAGTTGTGTTAGTATCTGAAGGGGGCTACAAGAAGGCTGGGGAGGGACTTCTCAGGCTATCAGGTAGCGATAGGACTAGGGGGAATGGAATGAAGCTGGAGGTGGGGAGATTCAGGCTGGATGTGAGGAGGAAGTTCTTCCCCATGAGAGTGGTGAAGCTCTGGAATGGGTTATCCAGGGAGGTGGTTGAGGCCCCGTCCCTGGAGGTGTTTAAGCCCAGGCTGGATGAGGCTGTGGCCAGCCTGATCTAGTGTGGGGTGTCCCTGCCCATGGCAGGGGGGTTGGAACTAGCTGATCCTTGTGGTCCCTTCCAACCCTGACTGGTACTATGATACTATGATTTGCTCTGCTATCAAATTGGGTGTTTCCAGAAGCATAAATGAGTGAAGAATAGAATAGCAAGAAAAATCCAGCAGTGGCTCCAAGGACCCAGTTTTCCTTTGCACACTTGATGATGTTCCTAGTTTCTTGGAGAGCACACAGAAAATTCCAGCTGCTTTTTAGAAAAATTAGCATTATCGGTGTAATAAAAACAATGCTCATGACAACAGCAAGGACAAGAGACATCAGCATTCTTCTTCATGAGGAGCTGGATACCAGGCTTCACAAAGTGAAGCTCTGGTTATCAGTGCAAGACAAGACCTGCCATCAGACAGTCCTTGGCAGTAGCAGAGTTTCTCAGAATCACAGAATTGGTAGGGGTTGGAAGGGACTTCTGGAGATCATCAAATCGAGAGCAGACTGGGGTGGATCTCATCAATGCTGATCAATATTTAAAGAGTGGGTGTCAGGGGGATGGGCCCAGCCTGTTTTCAGTAGTGTTCAGTGACAGGACAAGGGGTAACAGGCACAAATTCAAACACAGGAAGTTCCATCTAAAGATGAGGACAAGCTTCTTAAATTAAAGGGTGGTGAAGCACTGGAACAGGCTGCCCAGGGGGTGCTGGAGTCACCATCCCTGGAGGTGTTCAAGAGACGTTTGGATGTGGCACTTTGAGACATGATTTCATGGCCATGGTGGTCTTAAGTTGATTTGTTTAACTTGATGATCTTGGCAGTCTTTTCCAGATGAAAATATGATCCTATGACCCTCCTTGTCCCTAGATCTTGCAGGACACTACTGCTGTTGACTTCTTCTATTTTGAATTAATTTTGGAGGTCCCTGTGGTGTTGTGCTGTACATGGAGTAATAAAATACAAGAGATGCAGTGTTCAAGTTTCCTGACTGCAGCTCAGGGCTGGGCATGGATCATCCCAAATCAATGGTATTCATTGTCACCTGAGGGGGTGTCCTAATGTGTGTATCTTCACTTGGCAAAGAGAATCACAGTATAGTAGAGGTTGGAAGGGACCTCTGAAGATGATCAAATCCAACCCCTGCTAGAGCAAGAACACCCAGAGAAGGTCACACAGCCACCCATCCACACAGGTTTTGAATGTCTCCAGAGATGGAGACTTCACCACCTCTCTGGGCAGCCTGTTCCAGTGTTCCCCCACCCTTAAATTAAAGAAGTTCCTCCTCATACAGCTCTGCCATGATACTGTAACTCCAAACCAGAGATGCTGTGCACTGGAAGGGACTGGTCTGCTGTCTCCATGCTGCTGGCGTGGCAGGGAGCCCATCTGCTTCAGCACACCGTGCTGCTTTACTCCTCCTTCATTTCTCTGCTGTGTGGCTTAACCAGTTTCACCTTCTCCCTCCACCACTCTTTCCCTACGCCTTCCTTCTTCACAGCATGTCACAGATAGTCATAAAATAAAATGCAGAAGTGGGTTAACTGCTTTTCTACAGAATTCTGAGCATTTCTGAGCTTCTAAAAACAGTTGGAGCAGCCACTCTGCAGGCTGGAGCCTGGGAGGCTGTTGCTGCTCAGCTCTGCTCAGTTTCCTGCTGTGCCTAAATGCATGCTTTGTCTTTGGCTTTCAGTCTGGAGGTGTGAGGGTGAGGGGGTGTGCATCATCTCCACCAGAGAAGGAGACCAGTTCTGGCAGAGTGCTAGCAGCACCAGAAGCTCTTGGCTGAAACCAATAGGTGGAGGCCTAAGCTGTATCAGTAAGAGCTTGGGAAGATGCTGTGAAGAGCTGCAGCTTCCAGGAGGCATGAAGAGAGCGTTGTTAACCTTTTTGTTTTCCTTTATGGCAATGATTTAGACTGGGTATTGGGAAGAAATTCTTTACAGTCAGGGTAATGAGACCCTGGAACAAGTTGTCCAGGGAGGTTGTGAATGTCCCCTCCCTGGAGGTGTTCAAAGCCAGACAGGATGAGGGCTTGAGCAACCTGGTCTAATGGAAGGTGTCCCTTCCCCTGACAAGGGGATTGGAAATAGATGATCCTCAAGGTCCTTTTCAACCTGAACCGTTCTATGATTATGAATCTATGAATGATGGATTGATTGCTGCAAAATCATCTTTGTGGGCCCATGTTGGTTGCCAGCAATGAAAACAGAGCTTGTGGGGATAGGGTGAGCTAAAAGGTTGTAAACAATATTGTTCCTCAGTCCCTACAACTCCATCTCTTTCTGAGGAAGCAAGTATAAGAAATCTGCCAGCCTGGCCAGAGATTATGGGGTCGTGTCCTTAAAACCAGAACAGTTTTGTGTTCATGCTAATGATCCTTCCCAGGACCCATTCTTGTCATTTAGTTTATTTAGAAAAAGAGAATTTCTTTGCACCTAGCTCAAAACTGGTAGAAGACACTCTGAAGTATTACAGAATCACAGAATGGTAGGGATTGGGAGGGAGGTCATCCAGTCCAAGCCCCCTGCCAAGGCAGGTTCACCTAGAGAAGGTCACACAGGAACATGTCCAGGTGGTATGGAATGTCTCCAGAGTTGAAAACTCCACCAGTTCTCTGGGCAGTTTGTTCCAGTGCTCCATCATCCTTAAAGAAGTTGCTCCTCATATTTAGGTGCAGCTTCCTATGTTTGTGCCTGTTACCCCTTGTCCTGTCACTGGGCACCAGTGAACAAAGACTGGTCCCATCCTCCCTATTGCAAAAAATTGTGGCCTGACACAGGGAAAGCATTGTGGCTACCAGAATTCCAGCTGCCAGCCATGGGCTACTCACTTGCCAGACAACCTCCCACACTTGGAGGAGTAGTGAAGGTTACCAAAGACTTGAGAGCTCCTGCTTCACTGGGGCTTCATGGCATCCCCTTTGTGAGTCCTAAAGGATAGCAACAGGCAGTGCTAAAGCATCACAGGAGTAAACTTCTTGAGCTATGTCAGTGAAATGATTTTTGAAAGCAAATGTCCAACTAAGCCTTCAAAATAGTCCCCCAGCTGGGCTGCACGCTGGGCTGGACTGGTGCTTAGCTGATGAGATCTGTGCATGTGTGGGAGAGCAACTGCTTCAGTTCATCCCACTCTTCAGAGGAAGTCCTGACAAGAAGACCCCCAGATCTGCAAATACTTTTTGGTGTCCAGTGGTATTATTCTTTTTCAATGTATAATCTTATGAATGAATTTTGGGAGGAGGGAGGGAAGAATCCCTTCGAAAGCTGGGTAATAACCATAAAAGAATGATGCTAGCCAAAGAACGTTGGGCTTCTGCTTTATCTTTTTAATCTCCCTCTCTTTTTTGCCTCAGATTTCTTCAAGTACATCCCATTCAAGTCCTTCTGATTTAACAAAGCAGTGTGGAACATCAGCATTATTTCAGCTCGCAGAGGTAATATTCAAACACTGGTGACTGGGTTCTTCTGGAGAAGAGAAGGCTGAGGGGAGAGCTCATTGCTGTCCACAATTCCCTGAAAGGAGGTTGCGGTGAGGTGGGGTCAGTCTCTTCTCCCTAGTGTCAGGAAATGGCCTCAAGCTGTGCCAGAGGAGGTTTAGGTTAAAGATTAGGGAAAATGTCCTTTCCTGCAAGAGTGGTCAGGCACTGGAACAGGCTGCCTGGGGAGTTGGTGTCACTGTCCCTGGAGGTGCTCAAGAAACGTGTGGGCATGGCACTCTGGGACATGGTTTAATGGCTATGATGGTATTAGGCTGAAGATCAGACTCAATGCTTAATTTAGAGGGTTTTTCCAATCAAAGCAATTCTATGATTCCATGATTGCACAAGGAATCTCTCTGGCATCTCAGTTCAGGGAAGCAAACCATGCTGAAGGTCAGGACAGTGAAACATGCTGAAACCCTACCACAATGGATGCTACGTGAGGATGGCCAAGTGCTAGAATCAGGCTGCTGGGTTCTACCACTCTGAAAGACTCCAACTGATTCCAGTGGTATTTCCATGATCCCTTTAAATGCCTTCTGTGTAACCTGGAAGCCAATTACTGGGCTGATTTTCAGAACACCCTAAATGCCATGGAACAACACCTCTCACCATCGCCACAGGCGAGTTACCTGAAATCTCACATCCATCCCCACTGCACCTCCCAAATGTCCCTACATACAACTCTTCCCTCCATTTTTCAGCTGGTCTTGAAGGGGGTGTGGTGGAGGCAAGCTGATTGAATCTCAGCAAGTGAGATTATTTTCTTCTACTCGAATGTGCAAAATAATTAGGGAGGTAGTTAAAAAAGCCTTCCGGTAACTTATTCTCTTATCATAGACTTATTTGCAAAGAACTGCGAAGAAGCAGTGGTTGCCATGGTTATCTCCTCCTGGAGTGAACATTAATGGGAGCCAAAATGCTCATACTGTCTGAGGAACAGCAATATTCAAAAAAAGAGATGCAAAAAGGTTCTCAGAGTGTAAAGTTCCTGCAGCACTGATCTGAGAGATCCTCTCAGTTTCGGAAAGCTCTGCTGCTGCTGCTGCTGCTGCAGAGTGTAATCCTTCACAGCAGAACCACCTGGGCAGACATGGTCCTCTTCTTCCTCTCCCTCTCAAAGCCCCCATGCTGAAATTCCACTGCTCTTTTGTTTTGAAAACAAATGTCAACCCAAAAGCTGCCTGGAGCAAAACCATCTGGAAGAGGCTGACTTTGAACCAGACATCAGGAGCTTCCCTCTGCCCACAGACCATGTGGTCAGTGTGAATGCCAGCTCCAGATTATTAGGCTCTTTAGGTCAATTTTACATTTCTCAAATCAGCAAGACATTTTGCCCTTGCAAACTAACGCTGTCCCTGGAGGTGTTCAAGAAACACGTGGCCATGGCACTTGGGGACGTGGTTTAATGGCCGTGGTGTTCTTAGGTTGATGGTTGGGCTCAATGATCTTAGAGGTCTTTTCCAACCAAAACAGTTCTACGGGTCTATAATTCTAAGTATGAGCATTATGCCAGTGGCAGAACACTGCAGTAACTCTCGCTGCACAGGGTGGAAAATCCTGCTCTGGTTCTGGTCAAGCTAGGCTGAGCACTGGAAATACTGGGCCTTGGGCAGCAGTATCTAGTAGGAAGCAGGTTACATGATACAGCGGAGAACCCCCAACTGTGCTGTGGTGTGTTCTTGGTACCAAGGCACTTCTGTGAGTTTTTACTGCACTGGAATATAAACACAGCCTGTGCTTTTCAAAATCTAAAGATCAGTCTTTAATTGACCATTGAAGAGGAGGGCCACGAAGATGATCAAAGGGCTGGAGCACCTCTCCTACGAGGAAAGGCTGAAAGGCTTGGGGCTGTTCAGCCTGGAGAAGAGAAGGCTCTGGGGAGACCTTAGAGCTGCATCTCAGAACCTGAGGGAGCCTACAGGAAGGCTGGGAAAGTACTGTTTAGAAGGGCTTGTAGTGCTAGGATGGTTTGAAACTGGAGCGGTGTAAATTAAGTTGGACATCAGGAGGAAGTTCTTCACAATGATGGTGGTAAAAGGCTGGAGCAGGTTGCCCAGGGACTCCATCACCTTCCCTGGGCAGCCTGTTCCAATGCCTGACCACTCTGGCAGGAAAGAATTTTTTTCCTCATCTCCAACCTAAACCTCCCCTGGCACAATTTCAGGCCATTTCCTCTCATTCTATCGCCAGATACTAGGGAGAAGAGACCAACCCCCACCTCACTCCAACCTCCTTTGGTGGAGCTGTAGACAGCAATGAGGTCTTGCCTCAGCCGCCTCTTCTCCAGAAAAGGCTCTTATTAAGATAAGTTAGTGATCCTCAGAGTTGGCATTTTTCTCATTGAACTACTTTTCAATTTGTTTCAGATGTGCCTTGCTTCAGAAGGAGTGAAAGTGATGAAAGAGCCTGGGAAAACTGAAGTGGAAGCATCAGGAGATGTGGGAGGGGAAATCCCAGAGGAAATGGAAGTAGAACTGGGGAAAACAATAGCAAAGGACTCCTGTAAGGGAAAAGTAGAACTGTCTGAGATAGAGAAAATGCAAAAGTGGGATGAGTCAAAAGCTGAGGATCCAGAAACAGCAAAATGCAGAGATTTGACGAGCTTTGCCACGGAGAACAGTCGCTTCGAGAGGAACGATACCACAAAGGGTCACATCTGCTGTTCTCCGGAGCTTTCCGTGGCTGACATGAATCTCCTGGGGTTAAAGCCAGAAAAGATAAAGAAGAAAAAGAAAAAAAAACAAGTTGGAGAGGCACACAAGTGAGAAATCCACCCCTAAGAAGCCTTGTAAAAAGAGGCAGTCCTCCGAGTCGGACATTGAGAGCGTGATGTACACCATCGAAGCGGTGGCCAAGGGGACTGGGGTGCAGAGAGACTGGCAGAAACTCCCCGCAAAAAACCTCGCCCTGTCCCCAGTGTGAAGGGGAGCCTGTTGGATACAAAATCACCAAAGAAAAAAGTGAAGTCAAAAGAGAAGAAAACATCAAAGGAGAAACCCGTGGAGACCACCAAAGAATCAAAGCCTCCTGATTTCCTTAATATTGCAGCCAGCAAGGAGGTACCGTGTGAGGCTTCTGATAGCATTAAAGCGGAACCGCTGACCCCGACAGAGGAGGTGGTACCCCAAAGCTTACCAGGACAGGTCAAAACTGAGGACAGTGACTGTCTTAAAAGATAGAAACCTGTGGCTCCAGGAAATCAGAGAGATCTTGCAAAGGTGCTCTTTATAAAACTCTGGTGTCAGAGGGCATGCTCACATCTCTACGCGCTAATGTGGACAGAGGTGGGTGGCTTTGAGTGTTTCCTTTACAGCATGCACCGCAAAAGCCTGCCTGGAGTTGGGAGGAAAAGCTAAGGTCCGTGTTTAAGCTGGAGTTTGAATGGTGTGCAGTGGGAAAGCTGTGGCTGCCTGCTTTGGGCAGGTGGAGGAATCAGGCTTCATGGTCCACCGCAGGTCTTCTGGAGTCTTGCCGTCTCTTCCTACTTACAAACTCTTAACCTCTCCTTTATTGTCTTCCATGATTTAAGATGTAGGTTTTTGACTGGGGGCTTTGGTGGTTAATTTGTCAGCCTGCTGATAGATTCATAGATTCATGGAATGGTTTGGGTTGGAAGGGACCTTGAAGATTGTTTATTTCCAACCCCCTGCCATGGGTAGGGACACCTTCCACTAGACCAGGTGGCTCAAGGCCTCATGCAGCCTGGCTTTGAACACTTCCGGGGGGGCCATCCACAACCTCTCTGGGGAACCTGTTTCAGTGTCTCACCACCCTCACTCTCAAGAATTCTTCCTAATATCCAATCTAACTCTCTCCTCCTTGAGCTTCAATCCATTCCCTCTCATCCTATCACAAGCCCTTGTAAAAGTCCTTCCCCAGCTTTCTTGTAGGGCCCTTTCAGGTACTGGACCTGTGTTGGACCTGTGTGTTGAGGAGTTGTGTTGTACCTAAGCAGTTAGCTTGTTTCTGTATTAACAGCTTTCTTGGATGTGTGCTTAAGCTCTTGATCCTACAAGAGGCAAATGTGTTGTGCTTTGATTTTAGTTGCTAGTTTTATGGTAGGTGGTGAGCAAGAACCCTTCAGCTTGTGGAAGGATACATTTGAAATCATTTCTGGAAGCTCAGTGAGATGATAGACTGGTAAGGGTTGGAAGGGACCTCTGGAGATAACCAGTCCCACCTCCCTTCCAAGGCAGGATCACTTAGTGCAGGCCACAGAGGAATGTGTCCAGATGAGTCTTTAAAGAGTACAGAAGAGACTCCACAACAGCTACTGGGCATGAGCTTGAAAGGTTATTTTCTGTTTAGTAGATCCATGTGTGTGACTGGAACAGCCAGAAAACAGCACAGATGTTTGTAGTGGAGAGAAATGTGTTGCTCTGAATGTACTGATTTCTTTCTTTTCTATTATACCTCAAGAGATCCTAACTTCAGAGATACTGTGAAACCTGGGGGTGTGTGTGTGAGGGGACATACTTGCTAATATCATCTTTATCCAGTTGAAAATAAATAAGTGAATGTTTTGTAACCCCATCAAGAAGGTCAAGCATCACAAATTGCTAAGTTGCAGCACTGACTGGGTGCCCAAGTTCCTTCTGAGCCCACTTCCTTTTGGCACAGTTTTGTCTAAAGATGAGAAACAATTTTCTACCTTCATCCCAGGAAAAAGAAGCTCAGGAAAAGGCAACTCCTCAGATCATGAAGGATGCTGGAATGAAGAAAGCTGGGCTTTTTCCCAAAGTGGGACAAGTGGGAACAAAAAACTGAAAAGGCCTAAGCAAAAGGAGGAGTTTGGTTTCGGGTAAGTTGCAGCTTAACACTGTTCAAGAGTTCAGTTGGGTCAGCCTGCTAGCTTGGAATCATGGGACCATAGAATTATTTGGGAGGGAAAAGGCATCTGAGATCACTGAGTCCAACCATCAACCTAACACCACGATGGCCGTTCAACCATGTCCTGAACTGTAGAGCAATGGCATCATCAAGGTTGGAAAACACTTTTGAGATCTTTAAGTCCGACTGTAACCCAACTACCATGACTGCTAAACTATATCCTGAGCAGCCATATCCACACATTCCTTGAACACCTCCAGGGGCAGTGACTCCATCACCTCCCTGGACAGCCTGTTCCAATGCCTGACCACTCTTGCAGCAGAGAAATGTTTCCTAATCTCCAACCTAAACCTTCCCTGGCATAATTTCAGGCCATTTCCTCTCATCACCTGATAGTTGGCACAGGAGACAGACCCCCACCTGACTCCAGCCTCCTTCCAGGGAGTGTAAAGAGCAATGAGTTCTCCCCTCAGCCCTCTCCTCTCCAGACTTAAACAACCCCAATTCCCTCAGTCACACATCACCAGACCTGCTTTTCAAACCTTTCACCAGTTTTGTTTGCCTTTCTCTGGACCTGCTCCAACACCTCAATGTCCTTGTAGTGAGGGGCCCAAAGCTGAACCCAGTGCTTGAGCTGTGGCCTCACCAGTGCCCAGCAGAGGGGCACAATCACTTCCCTCCTTCCACTGGCCTCGCCGTTCCTGATCAAGGCCAGGGTTCTGGTGGCCTTCTTGGCCCCCTCAGCATGCAGTAGCCTGGAGGAGAGGTTCAGGGGAGACCTTATTTCTCTCTACAACTACCTGAAAGGAGGTTGTAGACAGGTGAGGGTTGGTCTCTTCTCCCGGGCACCCAGCACCAGAACAAGAGAACAGTCTGAAGCTGCACCAGGGGAAGTTTAGGCTGGAGGTGAGGAGAAAGTTCTTCACTGAGAGAGTTGTTAGCCATTGGATTGTGCTGCCCAGGGAGGTGGTGGAGTCACCATCCCTGGAGGTGTTCAAGAGGGGATTGGACTTGGCACTTGAAGCCATGTTAGTCATGAGGTGTTGGGTGATAGGTTGGACTTGATGATCTCTGAGGTCTTTTCCAGCCTTACTGATTCTATGATTCTGTGTTCAGCCAGCTCACAACCAGGACCCAATCCTTCTCTGCTGGGCAGTTTCCAGCCCTTCTGCCCCCAGCCTGGAGCGTTCGTGGCATTGTTGTGACCTGCACTTGGATGGGTGTTCTTTTTCCTCTTTTCTTTTTTCAGCTTGAGAGTGAGTTGTCCTCATTGCAGTTCAGTGAGCTGCATGCAAATCATCATCATTAGCCAGAACTGCTGAACACTGGGTTGAGTCATGCTCTGGATAACCTGTTGTTTATATACCAAAGGAATTCCTGTGAGATCCTTCCTGGTTTCCGCTCCTGTAAACAGCTTGGAGTGACGTTGTTTGCTCAGTCCTGAAAAATCCCATGCAGGATTTGCCCTCTCAAGAGCTGTCAAAAAGGGTTATTACATTTTCAGAGCCCTTGGCAAAGCACTATTTATAGTTCTGCGTAGGTGTTCAATCATCCTAACCAGAAGTAGACTAAAAAGAATAGATCTCTTTGCCCACACGGGGACACTGCTTACAGAGGAAGACTAAATAATGATTTCATATTGGCAAATAATTATGAAGAGTGTACCTTTTCTTCATTGCAGAGGCAGGATGATGTAGTTTTCATATACACTGTTAAATTAGATGCATCAAAAGAATAGTTACTGGTTACAAGTGCAAGGCTGCACTGAATTATTTTACTAGTGTATCATACAATCATGGAACGACAGGGCTTGGAAGGGACCTCTGGAGACGGTCGAGTCCGGCCCTCCTGCCAGAGCAGGATCAGCTGGGCAGGTCACACAACAATGAATCCAGGTGGATCCTTGGAAATTGCCATTGAAGGAGACTCCACAGCCTCTCTGGGCAGCCTGCTCCAGGGCTCTAGCATCCTCATCACAAAGGTTTTACTCATGTTGAGGTGGAACTTCCTGTGTTCCAGTTTGTGTTCACTGCACCTTATCCTATCACTCAACACCACTGAAGAGGGACTGGCCCCTTCTTCTTGACACCCACCCTTCACATAATTGCAACTGTTGACCAGTTCCTCTCTCAGCCTTTTCTTCTTCAGACTAAACAGCCCCAGGTCTTTCCTCATCAGACAGGTGTTCCAGTCCATTCATCATTCCCATAGCCTCCACTGGCCATTCTCTAGTAGTTTCTTGTCCCTCTTGAACTGGGGAGCCCAGAACTGGACACAGTACCCCAGATGTGGTCTCTCCAGGGCAGAGAAGGGGGGAAGAGAACCTCCCTTGCCCTGCTGTCCATACTCTTCTTAATGCCCACCAGGATACCATTGGCCTTCTTGGCCACAAGGACACATTGCTGTCCCATGGCTAACTTTTTGTCGGGGTATTACACATTTATTTAACTGCTGTTTAAGCTGTTAACTGGTTAATCTTCTTAGCCTTTTGCACTTGCAGAATTCTTTAAGACTTCCAGTTATCTGAATTTCAGAGGTGAAAAGTAATTTCAAAAGTAGAAATCCTACACTTCTTGCTTAAAATGAATGTGTTTGTGATGTGCAGGTTTGCAGTAGCCTTTTTTTATCACCTAGTCTGTGGGAAATTTAGCTGTAGCTAACTTTACAGCAGAGGTCTTAAGTAGATGACAATTTCCAAGTCTTGTTTGCTTGGAATGGTAAAAAAGAAAAATAACAGAACATTTCTTGGACTTTTAGTGCTTTGTGGATAAGTTCTGTTAATGCTTTCCGAATTTCACTTGAATGATTGAAAACTACAGTCTCCTAGCCAAAAAACCAGCAGCACAACCAAACCAACCAAGCCAATCCTTCTGTAGTTAAAAAATATTTCCTAGGAACATTGTGTAAATAATCAATTCATTTGACAAATGCTGTCCTACAGTCATTAGGTGGCTGGCAAAGAGCATCCTTGCCAATCTTCCTGCTTCAGTGATGTCATTAATGAATGTTGTTTAGTGAACTCTGCGAAGGCAGAATCAGTAACTTTTGGAGTGTGAAGTGTTGGAGAAGGTATCCATTATCCCTCTTCACAGCACAGCCAGATCTTCTGGCTAACAGAAGAACTGGTTTTACCTCCACCAGGTCCTCTTCATACTTTCTTTTCCCTTCAGCATTATCTTTCATATAATCATACAGCCTTAAGGGGTGGAAGGGACCTCTGGAGATCACCGAGTCCAACCTGCCTGCCAAAGCAGGGTCATACAGGAATGCATACCAGGTCTCTCAGCCTTTCCTCATCAGACAGATGTTCCATTCCTTCATCTGCCTCCATTCCTTCCTATGCTTCTGCATGGCTGCAAACACATGGTGGGACAGAGTGCACATGGAAGCCATGGAGTCACTGCATCCAGAAACACCATGCTGCTTGGGTGGCTTGTTTCCATCTGGCTGATGGGAACAACATCACCTCTGTGATTTCTTGAGTTGTAGGTAATCTGGCTACAGTTGTTCACAGAATCACAGAACACCAGGCTGGAGCGGATCCTAAGGATCATCTGGTTCAACAACAGTAGAGTTGAACTGAGGTTGCCAAGTCTTCAAACTCAGCTTGGGCTGAAGTATGAGGGATGTTGGAGTCTCCTGAAAGCTTGATCTAGTTGCTTTTATTCATCTCCCAACAAATGAAATACAAGGGGAGAAAATGAAGTCTCCTCACAGACAAACAGAAAGCTAATTCCCACCCCAAAGCATTAAGATTTAGAATAGAAGCAGAGGATTGAATAGTTTGTCATTTTAATTCTGGTTTGAATTGCTGTTTTCATTCTGGTGTGAGGACTTTTATGTGAAGTTCTTTTATTGATTTTTTGGGGGGTTGGGTTGTTTATTGGTTTTTCCTGTCCTTTTTCATTCCCTTCACACAACAGACAAATTTCCTGTACAAATTGTGCAGCAGAGCTAAATGTCACCAGGATGACATTGATTTATTGACTTTTATTTTGTTTCTCTCACTTTAATATATGCAACTAATATAACCAACTCACACTGTGCTGCTAATGCAGAAGCTGGAGCGTGCACAGAATCACAGAATTCTTTTGGTTGGAAAAGACCTCCAAGGTCATTGAGTCCAGCCACTGACCTAACACCACCATGACCATTAAACCATGTTCCCAAGTGCCATATCCACACGTTTCTTGGACACCTTCATGGTCTGTGACTCCACCACCTCCCTGTGCAGTCTGTTCCAATGCCTGACCACTCTGGCAGGAAAGAATTTTTTTTCCTCATCTCCAACTTAAACCTCCCCTGGCACAATTTGAGGCCATTTCCTGTTGTTCTATCAGCTAATACTAGGGGAAGAAGCCAACCCTCACCTCTCTACAGCCTCCTTTCAGGGAGTTCTAGAGAGCAGTGAGGTCTCTCCTCAGCCTCCTCTTCTCCAGACTAATCAACCCCAGTTCCCTCAGCCACTCCTCACCAGACCTGTTTTGCAGACTTCACCAGCTTTGTTGCTCTCCATTCTCATCCTGGAGCTGGGTTAACTTCTCCAGGTTTGATGTGTACACGTGTGGTTCTCCCCTCCCCGCCGCTGTGTGGATAGCTGTGTTTCTGTGCACAAACACTCCTAAACAAGACATTGTTGTTGTTTTTTTTCTCCAGAAGCAGAGTTACATTTAATTTGATTGGTTTTGTTTCCCCCTTTAGCTTAGCAAAGTTGGAAGAAGAATTTGAAAAGAAATTCAACAGCCTCCCTCAATACAGTCCTATTACCTTTGACAGGAAAAATTCAGCTGTTCCAAGGAAAAAGAGAAAGGTTGGAAGCGGCTCGTCTGAACACCCCAAATCCAACAAAGGTAAATGACCATGTGCAATCCATTCTTAAGCAGCAGCAATGCTACAACAAGCTCAGGAAGTTCCACTTTCCTATTTTACTGTTCTGTGTGAAATCAAAGGAGACCTCTTTCCTAACACTGAAGTCAGTTGGTTCCTACCTGGGTTAGTTTTCAGACTGTACTCTCGCTTTTCATGCTGAGTAGAGCTGGTTAGAGTTTGTGCATGAAATCCATTCCTCCTGTTCTTCATAGCAAGCGAATGTATCAAAAATTGTAGAATCATAGGATGGTTTGGATTGGATTGGATTGGATCTTACAGGCTATCCACTTCCAATGGTCTTGCCATTGGCAGGGATAATTTCCACTCAGCCAGGTTGCTCAAGGCTTTGTGCAGCTGGCCTTGAACACCTCCAGGGAGGTGTGAGGGATTTGGCAGTTTTACATACAGACACCCATGAGACAGAGGTGGTAGAGAAGTGAGAATATGGTAGGAAAAACTGCTTTTGGACCGTGGCAGAAATCTGATGGATCCATACAGTGCAGAAACACCACCAAATGGAGGGATGACACCGATAATTCTGCAAGACAAAGGGAGCCCTCGTTATGCACAGCTCACAATGAGAAGCTGCTTTCCTTTTCAGCCACTCTGTGACAGGCTTTTAGATCTGTTTTGTCTGTTTTACCCAGGTGACCCTGGTTCAGAGTCTCTTTGAGTGCTTCACAGTACAGTCTGTAGGACTGAGCAGCTGTTCTTTTTCTGATGCCTGCCGATTTTAGTATGGATTCTTGTATTTATGCAATTAGCTGTGGAACAGTCACTTGTACAAAATTAGCTTGTGCTAATACCAAGTGAGTTCTGACTTGAAATACCTTTTTTTGGGGGTTTTTGTTACGGTATGTGTTTAACAGGACTTCCTCAGTGAGCATGAATTAGTTGCTTTGTGGTGGGATAGTGCGGTGGTTAATTTGCAGAATCACAGAGTTGTTTTGATTGGAAAAGACCTCTAAGATCATTGTCTCCAACCATCAACCCAAGGCCACCATGGCCATTCAAGCATGTCCCAAAGTGTCATGTCCATATTCCTTGAACACCTCCAGGGATGGTGACTCCACCAGCTCCCTGGGCAGTCTGTTCCAATCCCTGACCACTCTTGCAGCAAAGATATTTTTCCTAATATCCAGCCTAAACCTCCCCTGGCACAATTCCAGGCTATTTCCTCTCCTGTAACCTTGTACTAGGGGGAAGAGACCAACCCCCAGCTCACTCCAACCTCCTTTCAGGGAGCTGTAGAGAGCAATGAGGTTTCTTCTCTGCCTTCTCTTCTCCAGACTAAACAATCGCAGTTCCCTCTGCGGTTCCTCACCAGACCTGTTCTCCAGGCCCTTCCCCAGCTTTGATGAGGCTGAATGTGTTTAAAGACAGTTTGGAAGTGGTGCTTGGGGATATGATTTAGGGGTGAACCTTGTAGAGTAGGGTTGTTGGTTGGACTTCATGGTCCCAAAGTTCTTTTCCAGCCAGAGCGTTTCTGTGAGTCTCTGGACATGCTCCAGCACCTCAATGTCCTTCTTGTAGTGAGGGGCACAAAACCAAACGCAGTATTCGAGACGTGGCCTCAGGAGTGCCCAGTAGAGGGGCACGATCACCTCCCTGCTCCTGCTGACGACATTATTGCTGATGCAGGCCAGGATGCTGGTGGCTTTCTTGGGCACCTGAGCATGTTGCTGGCTCACATTCAGGCAGCTCTCAGTCACCGCCCCCACATCTTTTTCTGATGGGCAGCTTTCCAGCCACTCTACCCCAAGCCTCTAGCCTTGCAAATTAAGCAACATCTGTTGGGAAGAACATCTCATGGACCGTGATCTGGCAGTTGGAGTTGTGAAAGCAGCTCCTTGACTTTCTTGCTACACTGTGTACCTGTTATATATAACGTTGCACAGTCCCTGTGTAGTTTGGGAATAGCACACCAGAGTGCTGCCTCAAGTCAGGTAGCCCAGAACTTCATCCTACTTGTGGCTGGATTCATATGTGAGAGCTTAATTTTAATCCTTGTTTGTATCACTCAACAACCTTTGGAATGTATTTGGCCCGTGTCTCAAGGGAAGGTCAGAAACATAACTGCAGGCAGGTTAGAAGCCTGATCTGAGCAGTTTTGGCACAGCCCTGCAGAGGAAGCCCTGGAGCATTGGCCTCTAGCTGATGAGAAGGTCTCTTTAAACCAAGCCATCTGACTTTGTACTGAAGCAGATGGTAAAGTCACATGAACTTTTCCACCAACTGAGATGTGGGGTTGCAACAAGCAGCCCCCCCAGGGCAGGAACAGCCAGCTCTTCCTGCAGGGAACCTCTAACCACAGCCCCAAACTAAATCCAGACAGAGCTAGTGATATCTGCTCGTAACTTCAGCAAATGTTGGATTTGCTCACGTTAGCGGGGCAGGCTGTCAGCTTGTGTCAGTCATTCCAGCTTGCTGGGGAGGCACAGTCAGCTCTCAAATGGCAGCTGAAAAATTTCCCAACCAACCATTTTTCTTTTGGAAAAGGAAGATTGCTCAAAAGAAATGAATCCGTTGGAATGTATCATGGAATCACAGTATGGTGGGAGTATGGAAGGGACCTCTGGGGATCATCGAGTCCAACCTCCCTGCCAAAGCAGGATCACGTGGAGACGGTCACACAGGGACACACCCAGGGAGGTTCAGAATGTCTCCAGAGATGGAGACTCCACCACCTCTCTGGGCAGCCTGTCCAGCACCCTTAACTTAAAGGCAATTCCTTTTTACGTTTAGATGGGACAACCTGTGGTCATCAGTGGCTCCATGTGAATTTGTTTCATTTTGTTAGGGTGCTTGAAATGAAGATTCAGCTTGTGAATTTGAAATGACCTGAACCAAATTGCATACAAGCAAGCTTGTTATCTTAGAAGGGAAACTGTTACAGCTGAGCCAAACATCCATTAAGCTGAATCCTCAATTTAATTTGGGATGTACTGGCAGTCAGCCCTTCAGCCTCCTCGTACTGTTGGCTTGCCTGAGAGCTGTGAGAGTCCAAAACCAGAGAATGCTGACCTCCGGAGGCGTTAAGCATACAGGTCTGCATGCTGGGCTGAAAATGGCATCTTGTGCAAAATTACAGAGCTTGATTTGGAATGGATCTGCCTTCTTTGAATGATTGGGGGAGGGCTTAGTCTATCAAACAAAGAAAGAATCTTTTAGACCATCAATGAAAATCAGGTTTTTTTAGGCCATCAAAGAACATTTTCCCCCATGAGAACACAGTCTCAGGCTGCACCAGGGGAGGTTTAGGCTGGATGTGAGGAAGAAGTTCTTCATAGAAAGAGAGATTGGCCATTGGGATGTGCTGCCCAGGGAGGTGGTGGAGTCACCATCACTGGAGGTGTTTAGGAAGAGACTGGATGAGGCACTTGGTGCCATGGTTTAGTTGATTGGATGGTGTTGGGTGATAGGTTGGACTTGATGATCTCAAAGGTCTTTTCCAACCTGGTCTGGTCTATTCTATTCTATTCTATTCTATTCTATTCTATTCTATTCTATTCTATTCTATTCTATTCTATCAGACATTAGAATTGTCTCCCAAGGGAAGCAATGGGTTCCCCTACACTGGACAGTTTGAACACTCAGCTTGGCAGGGTGCTGGGCCAGCTCATTTCAGTTCTACATATTACCTGGAAAGGTTGGACCAGATGGTCCTTCGGGTCAGTTCCAACCTGGCATTCTGTGATTCTGAAAATTGAACAAGAGCAGCATCCTGTTGTTGCAATGTGATAAGCATCAACTGGGAAGGATTAATACAGTCTCAGGAGTGTGACTGCTGGAATGTAGCAGACCCTAACTTTGCTCTGCACTGCTGTTTTGTGTGGAGTTTTCTGCTGCTTTGCCCTTCCTTGGGGTTGTATTTCTCTGTAAAGTAATTAGAACAGATGTCCAACACTGCTTGCTAGTGGCTGGGGCCTCTGGGTGTTTCCAAACAGACAAATAAGCACTGTGGGCTGGAAGGGTCCTTAAAGTTCATCTAGCTCCAACCTCCCTGCCATGGTCAGGGACATTTTCCACTAGAGTAGGTTGCTCAAGGCCTCATCCAAACTGACCTTGAGCACCACCCAGGAGGAGACATCCACAACCTCCCTGAGCAACCCGTTCTACTAGTGTCTCACCACCTGCAAGAGGCCAGATCTGCTACCTAACCCAAACAGCTAGGATTGTCAGGATGCTTTCCCAGGCCTAAGCAGAGCATGGGTCAGGCAGTGTCTGCTGATTCCTTCCATTGTACTTTGCATGTTCAGTCCTCACTTCAGCAACTTTGTTTTTTCACACAAAACCAGATGAAAACCCTGCAGTATGAAAGCTGTTTCCAATCCACATGCATAAAGAAAAATTTGAACTTCCTCAAATTTATGCAGCTTTTTTCCCCAGAACTGTCCAAATTCACAGAGAATCACAGAATTGTTTAGGTTGGAAAAGACCTCTGAGATCATCGAGTCCAACCCAGCACCATCATGGCCATTAAAACATGTCCCAGAGTGCATGTCCCACACATTTCTTGAGTGCATCCAGGGATGGTGACTCCACCACCTCCCTGGGCAGCCTGTTCAAGGCCTGACCACTCTTGCAGCAAAGAGGTCTTTTCTAATCTCCAACTTAAACCTGCCCTGGCACAATTTCAGGCTGTCTCATCCTGTCGCCTGATGCTAGGGAGAAGAGAGGGAATTCTGCTCCCACAGAAATTAATGGGCTTCTCTCTTCAATGGGAGCAGGACTGAAGAAGCTTTGGCAAAACCTGCTTTAAGCATTTTGAACTGGGGGTGTGCATATACACTAATAATGTCACAAACTGGTTGAAAAATGTAGCTACACTGAATCTGTGCAGATGGCCTGCTCCAACATTTGCTGGAGCTGTGACTGATTTCTTATTTCTCTTCTTCCCAATGGCATTATGTGCCAAAACATCCCACCACCCAGGAGTCAGCAGTCTGCAGTGAGTCACTAAGCTGCTTGTATGCAAAAATGAGCAACAGGCATACTCATTATTTCTGCCTTGAGCTGTGAAGAAATGCTCACTTCATAGAATCATAGAATGGTTTGTGTTGGAAGAGACCTTAAAGATCATCTAGTTCCAGCTGTGGGAAGGTCACTAAAGCTCTGCTTTTGGGAAGGCAAGGCAAGGAATGCACACTGTGATTTATTTGGGAAAGGGATTGTCAACAATTTTTTATCTGTGGCCTCTAGTATTAGAAATAAAGCATCCGCTTAAGATGGATGCTGCTTTGTGGCATTTCTCTTGGTCTTAGCTTGGGGCAAGGGTTGGCTGAGTTCAAAGTGTTCAGATGCCTGGAGACTGTGTGCTGTAATAGTCCAAAGATCTTGACCTAGAAATACAGCATTGTCTTCCTGAGAGATGCAGAAATGCACAGAGCAATCACAGAGTGGTAGGGACCGCTGGAGATCGTGGAGTCCAGCACCCCTGCCAAGGCAGGGTCACCTAAAGGAGGTCACACAGGAACACATTGAGACAGGCTCATAATGTCTCCAGAGCTGGAGACTCCACCACCTCTGGGCAGCCTGTTTCAGGGCTTGGATACCCTTAAATTAAATTCCTCTGGACCTGCTCCAGCAGTTTAATGTCCTTCTTGTGTTGGCCTATTCAGCTATTAGCCCATCTTCTCTTTCACTGCATTCATGACTAAGAGTGTTAGTGGTCACTGTCTCTCAGGAATAACAGCTAAAAGGGAAGGAAACTTAACTTCCTCATAAAAAGGCAGCTTCTCTTTTGACCTCACTCAAGTCATTATATTTGGATTTTCTATTGGGGATCAAAATGTTACAGGCAGAAATCCTAAGAATCATGGGTTTGTGTCCTCAGCCTCTGTCTTCTTGTGGAACTGCTGTGGGAGGCCTTTTCTCCATTGATGTGGGTGAAGTGTTCGACCTTATTCTTCAGAAAAGCTCAGCTTTTTCACTTGGGCTTTCCCTCAACCTACCTGAGCTTCTTCCTTCCCTGTTTTGCATTGTTACTGCACTGGCACGAGACTGCTTGGCCAGCTCTGTGATCCTAAGCAAACTCTTCTAACGTGTGAAGAATGACGCTGGGTGAATCTGAGTTCATACGGCCTAGTGAAGCTGTTCAGATGCAAGCTGATGCTACCTAAGATGGTGTCCCACTTGGGCTTTGTTTGATTTGATGTGACTTCTAGATTTTTTTGGGAGATGCTTAATCTTTCCCTAAAGTTATGATTTCTTAAGTAGTAAAAACCAAGCAGTGGTGAGCCACAAAGTCAACACCTACAAAATCAGTGTCTGTTTCTGGCTGGATTTTAGTTTTCTCTCAATTTTCAATATTACTCATAGGATGATTTGGGTTGGAAGGGACCTTAAAGAGCATGGAGTTCCAACCCCCTCCTATAGGCAGGGACAACTTCCTTTCCACTAGAGCAGGTTGCTCAAGGCCTCATCCATCCTGGCCTTGAACACCTCCAGGGAGGAGGCATCCAAAACCTCCCTGGGCAACCTGTTCCAGTGTCTCACCACCCTCACTGCAAAGAATTTCTCTCTAATGTCCAGGTTAAATCTACTCTGTTCACGTAGTGTCTATGAATGGTTTTCTCTTCCTAAGACTAGATCCTTCTTCCCATGTGCTACATTCTCTTCTCATTCTTACCCTGCCCATAGAGGGTCAGTGATGGTAAGTTGCAGATGTGTGATGTAGAGTTGCCTTAATCGTTAAGTTGCAGTGTGTTACTGCATGGTTGCAGTGGTATCTCAGAGGCCAGTGTGTGTGTGTGGTCCCTTTAAGGATGAGAGTGGAGGAGGCCAGTATTTCTGGTGGTGCAGTCCTGTTCCAAGTCATCTGCAGGTTCCAAGTCAGCGGCCTAACCCTCACGTTAGGCTATAAGCCATCGTGTCACCCTGCAGCACATCTCATTTGTCTTTGGGCTGATCTGTTCTGAGCTAGACTCATAGACTTGTTTTGGTGGAAAACACCGCTAAGATGGCCAAGTGCAACCTTCAGCCTAACACCACCATGGCCATTAAACCATCCCCAGCTCTCTTTTAGCCCCCTTCAGGTACTGGAAGGCTGCTCTGTGGTCTTTTCAGAGCCTTCTCTTCTCCATGCTGAATAGGCCCAACGCTGAGCCTTTCCCCATAGGGGAGGTCCTCCAGCCTTCCAATCATGTTTGTGGCCTCCTCTGGTCTCTCTAGAACAGTTCAGTGTCCTTCTCGTGCCGGGGACACCAGAACTGGACACAGCACTCCAGGTGGGGCCTCACCAGAGGAGAACATTGTTCAGCAGCGGATGAAAATGGGTTTGTTGCCACTGCTGCTTTGGTCACTGTTTAAAGCACAGCACCAGGCAGGCTGCTATGGGAAAAGTTTACACCATTGCAGCCAAACCCAGTCCACATGCAAAGGGGAGCATAGCTTTAAACAGGAAAGCTAAACCCATGGTTTGTTCTGTGGCTGGGCTTTCCTGAGGTCATCATTCTCCAACATGCTTTCTGTGCACTTAAGTGCTGGGAGCGAATGAGCTGACGTCCGGTCTGCTGAAAGTCCATTCTGGCAGAAGGCCAGGTTTTGTGCTTCCCCATGGGATGGCATCCTGTAGTAGTGGAAAGGGAGGTTCAGAGATTCACAGAATCATAGAATGGTTTGGGTTGGAAGGGACCTTCAAGACCACCTGTTTCCAACCCCCCTGCCATGCACAGGTACACCTTGCACTAGACCAGTTTGCTTAAGGCCTCATCCAGCCTGGCCTTGAGCACCTGCTGGGAGGGGGCATCCACAGTTGCATAGGACATACTGTGATTGTTGTACTCTTTTGAAAACATGCTAATTACAAGTATGTATTATTAATGTTGTCTGTAGGTTCATTCCAGTCTAAGAAAAAGAACTTACTCCACAAAATTGTCACCAAATGTAAGCACAAAAAGGAGAAGCATAATGTTCCGGACACAGGTACTGGTGCATTGCTTAGTTAAGGTTTGGGGCCACCTTCTGTCTCAATCCATTCTCTGGGGAAGCATGGCTAGACAGAGGATGCTCAGCTGTCTAGTCTGGTTGCTTTGGTCCCTTATTTCCCTGTCTGCTCTGATGCCATTAGCTCCTGGCTCCAGCTGATCATGCTACCTTATTCCAGTATAATGCTGTTCTGGATTTAATTGGCATGTCCCTTAATTACAGTTTCCCTGCTCCCTAAGACATGCAGCAGAGCTGACAAAACAAGGACAGTTCTGCAGTTGGCCCTGAACTCTTGATCTTCCACAGCTTGTAGCTCTCCATCCTTCGGTTGCTCTTGCCTCCCTGGATTCTGTATAGATTCACAGAATCATAGAATTGTTTGGGTTGGAAAAGGCCTGTGAGACTACCAAGTCCAACAATCAACCCAAGACCACCATAGTCTTTAAACCGTGTCCCAAAGTGCCATGTCCAAATGATTCATAGAACCATAGAATTGTTTGGGGTGGTAAAGACCTCTGAGATCACCGAGTCCAACCATCAACCTACCAGCAACATGGCCATTACACCATGCCCCAAAGTGCCATTTCCACATGTTTCTTCAACACTTCCAGGGATGGTGACTCTGCCACCTCCCTGGACAACCTATTCAGAGACCATAGTAATTTATCCCTTTGCAGGAGCATTTATCCATGGCCCTATCTCCTCTCCCTGTGGTCTCTGCTGTTTTGAACTTTGCAGACTGCAAGAGGTTGCTTCTGCCCCACATCTCAGAGCTACTAACCTAAACCAGCCCCTTCTCTGCAGAAATCTTAACCAGCTTTCTGTCTGCCTCAGGCTGAGGATAACTTGAACAGATTTTTAAGTTATGTGCTGGACTTGTCTGTCCACTGTCCTGGGGTAGCTCTTCAAAGTTTTTGTGTTCTTAACAGTATTGTGCTCCTGCATGCTCACAAGTCTGAGGAGCAGTTTCAGGTGTTCAGTATGTACAGGATTATAGCTTAGCCAGCTTCCTTGGGCCTTTTGTTGGTTTGTTTGGGTTGTTTTGTTTTCTTCTGTAGTAATGTTGTCCACATTATACAAATCATTCCCAGGCTGTTCCTTAGCTATTCCACAGTGGAATTCTGCCTCACATTGTCACTGTGGTGTAGAAGAGCTTCTCTGGTTCTGCTTACTGAGGTAGCTTCATTAATTTCTTACTTTTCTTTCCCTCCTCCATGTCCATCTCCAAGATAACAAAATTACTTCCCCTATCTCCAGTTCCTCCAGCTACCTTTATGTTTATTATCTTTCCCTAAGGCTTGGTCATGTCATTTCCTCTTTTCTTGCTGCTGTTTTTTTCCTGTCCTCTGTGGTTACAGGCTCTGCCAGCTCTGCTGCATTCACTGGTGCAAATAGTTTGAAATTACTTGCTCTGTTTCACAGCGTCTATACCACAAACAAGTTGTGGGAGTCACTTGGGAGAAGTGACTTCTTCCATTCTCCCACACTGGTGTGAAAAAGGCAGCATACATTAACATAGCTTTTATTGGCCACCATTCAGATTTTTCTTCCTGAATTGCTAATAGAAAAATTAGTGGAGAAATAGAAAAAAATAGAACAGTGTGTGCTTAAAGAATTGGGAAAAGGTTTTGAGGTTGGGGGGGGGAAGACACAAGGAAAGTGTATCATAGTATCAGTCAGGGTTGGAAGGGACCACAAGGATCAGCTAGTTCCAACCCCCTGCCATGGGCAGGGACACCCCACACTAGATCAGGCTGCCCAGAGCCTCATCCAGCCTGGGCTTAAACACCTCCAGGGATGGGGCCTCAACCACCTCCCTGGATAACCCATTCCAGAGCTTCACCACTCTCATGGGGAAGAACTTCCCCTCACATCTAGCCTGAATCTCCCCACCTCCAGCTTCATTCCATTCCCTCTAGTCCTATCGCTACCTGAGATCCTGAGAAGTCCCTCCCCAGCCTTCTTGTAGCCCCCTTCAGATACTGGAAGGCCACAATGAGGTCACCTCGGAGCCTTCTCCAGACTGAACAGCCCCAACTCCTTCAGTCTGTCCTCATAGGAGAGGTGCTCCAGCCCTCTGATCATCAAATGGAAACAAGAAAAAGTTAAAAAAAAAAAAAGAAAAGGATTTAATACATGATAGAGAAAAAAAAAATTATAAATTACTTAAAATCTGCAGATACAAAATGTGGCGTAAACAAAGTGTCAAACCCTGCATTTGATTAGAAGAAACCAGGCTGTTTTGATAGCAAGTGAAGTCTGCACCATGATCAGAGATCCAAGCCTGGCAAGTGCTGAGTACTCTGGTCTCCTTCCATACACAACACAGAGGCATGTCCTTCGAGTTAAGCACTTGAGCAATGTCATCGTGTCCAAACATTTGGGCTGTGTCTGTACCTTTGCTGGAGGAGGGCCAGTTTGGTAAGTTCCTCCCACAACTGCAGTAAAGATGCAAGGAACTTGCCAGTCCTACACACCCACCCCACATAGAAAGCATCAAGATTTTTAGCTGGGGAAATTAGAATAGAATAGAATAGACCAGACCAGACCAGGTTGGAAAAGACCTCAGAGATCATCGAGTCCAACCTATCACCCAACACCATCTAATCAACTAAACCATGGCACCAAGCACCCCGTCCAGTCTCTTCCTAAACACCTCCAGTGATGGTGACTCCACCATCTCCCTGGGCACCACATTCCAATGGCCAATCTCTCTTTCTGGGAAGAACTTCTTCCTAACATCCAGCCTAAACCTCCCCTGGCACAGTTTGAGACTGTGTCCTCTTGTTCTGGTGCTGGTTGCCTGGGAGAAGAGACCAACCCCCACCTGTCCACAACCTCCCTTCAGGTAGTTGTAGAGAGCAATAAGGTGTCCTCTGAGCCTCCTCTTCTCCAGGCTAAGCAACCCCAATTGCATTTTCTCTGGGATACAAAGGGGAAAAGCTCTGGGGTCTTGGCTGCTCTTAGGTGTACTGTGAAGTGACACTGAAGAAAGTATTGATCAGCAATGCGCAGCATGGGGATGACCTTGGTGGGCACCGTGTGCTGCCTACCTTACTTCATCCTTTCATGAGTTCCTTGGCAGTGTAGCCCTGAACTCCTGTCCCATAGTCTGCAGCATTCAAGATGGGAATCCCAGCATCGTTTCACAGATTCACAAATTGCATTGGGTTGGAAGGGACCCTCAAAGGGCAGCTTGTCCAACTCCCTTGCAGTCAGCAGGGACACCTCCAACTAGATCAGGCTCCCTAGGGCCACATCAAGTCTGATCTTGAATGTCTTCAAGGATGGGACCTCAACCACATCTCTGGGCAACCTGTTCCAGTGTTTCGCCACTCTCATTGTGAAGAACTTCCTCCTGATGTCCAACCTAAATCTGCCCTGCTCCAGTTCCAAACCATTGACCCCTGTCTTGTCACCTCAAGGCCTTCTAAACAGCCCCTCCCCGCCCTTCCAGGACCTTGCACTTTGCCTTATTGAACCTTGGGAGAGTCTCAGCCCACTATTTCAGATCAAAGAGTCAAGGACTTAGTGAATTGAACACTGAAGGAGAATTTCAACTTCTTTCTGTGGTTAGCCTATGCTTGTGGTGAGTCATAGTGTGTGGTTTGGGGGTTTATGGGGTTTATTTTGCTGGAGGAAGGAGCTTGGATATTCTTAAAGCTGGAGAAGAGACACGTGGAATGGTTGCTGTCAGCAGAGGTCATGCTGGATCCATGTTTTGTCTTGAAAAGTGCATGTGTCTGTGTTTTGAATGAAGTACAGTGAGAGCAAATTTTGATGTGATTGGGTCATGTTGTCTGAGCCTGTGTGTGGTTTGAGTATCTGAGTGAATTTTCTGGTCTCTGCACCAGAACAAGAGATGAGGAGATGAACATGTGCACCAGTCTGCACATGAGCTGGCGTGTGAGGGAGCACAGTCTCCTATACCTGGTAGAGCTGACTGCCTGATGCTGTTCCTCCACCAGCTCTCCCACACACACATCAGTCTGTGCAGCCTAAGCACATGTTTGAGAAAGAACAGAAAGTGAAGAAAATTAGCAGGATTGACCTTCTCTTCTGTTGTTGGTCGTTGATTGTTTTTTTCTGCTGAGAAAGCCCTGTTGTCTAGGGCCTGCAGCCCAGAGGAAGCCAGCAGCTCTGTGCCACTGCATCTTTAGCATCCATCCAGACTGGAACAGGGCTGGGTCAGCAGAGATTTATGCTGTAGATCTCATGCAGGCAGCTGTTCCCCTCCACCTGACGTGACCATCTGCTGCTTTGTCAGCTGGTTTCCAGCCTTTGCTACAGCTCCCTGTGCTACCTCACTCCATGAGCCAGATTGCAGCAGCATCTCATTATCAGAAGAGCTGCAGTTCCCACCAGGAGTGTGTTTGGCATCACTTCCTTGGTGAAATGGTTCCCTAGGCACTGGGGACCTGAAGCTTTGCTCTG
Source organism: Picus viridis (assembly GCA_033816785.1). Taxonomy (NCBI): domain Eukaryota; kingdom Metazoa; phylum Chordata; class Aves; order Piciformes; family Picidae; genus Picus; species Picus viridis. Next base: position 3,556,767 of record CM066569.1, on the reverse strand, counting down.
CCTTGCTAGGTTTCCACTTTTTAACTCCATAAAGACCATTAAACCTCTGCAACTCTCTCTCTTAACAGATAGTTATCACTGAGGAAATTAAGTCTGTCTTGCATGTAATTTCTGTCTATTGTGTTATGTTTATTGCTTGAAATCATGTCTTTATCACAGAATGATAGGGGCTGGAAGGGACCTCTGGAGATCAGCAAGTCCAATCCCCCTGCCAAGGCAGGTTCACCTAGAGATGGTCACACATGAATGCAGCTCAGCAGATTTGGAATGTCTCCAGAGACGGACTCCACCACCTCTCTGGGCAGCCTGTTCCAGGGCTCTATCAGGCTTAAATTAGAGAAGTTCCTCCTCATGTTTAGATGGAACTTCTTATGTTCAAGTCTGTTCCTGTTACCCTTTGTCCTGCCTCTGGGTACCACTGGAAAAACACTGGTGCCATCCTCCTGACACCCACCCTTTAAGTTCTGATCAGCATTGATGAGATGCCCCCTCAGTCTGCCCTTTTCCAGGCTATAATACCCCAATTGTCTCTGTCTTTCCTCATCAGAGAGATGTTCTAGTGCCCTCGGCATCTTTGCAGACTTTGTCAGTACCCTCCCCAGCAAGTCCCTGCCCTTGCTGAATGGGGGAGCCCAGGACTGGACACAATACTTCAGATGTGGCCTCAGTAGGGCAGAGCAGGGGCAGGAGAACCTCTCTTGACCTACTTGCCACGCTCTCTCAATGCACACCACGATGCCACTGGCCTTCTTGGCCACAAGGGCACATTGTTTTTATTAAATGTGAAACAAAAAAGTGATTTGTATTCCTAAGACTGAACCCATTCTAAACTCCATCAAACTGGAATTAAATGGCACTGTCAAAGTAGTAATTAGAGCAAATCCTCAAATCAGAATTAATGACGAGCGTTGGACTGCAACCAAACCATTACATTAATACATAATCAACACTTATGAATTCCCCAAATAAGAAATCTAGAGAGAAAGCTGTCCATTTAATTAGGCACATCCTAATTAAGATTTCAGTCTCAGTGCAATAAGCTTATCTGAACATCTCACCCTTAGCCCAGATGAGTTACTTTAAAGTCACATTTGCAGTCATTTGTGCTTCCACTTAATTGGATTGTTCCAGGGTTGATCTTTTCTTGTGATTTCTCTTGTTCTCGTTACAAAGGCCTAGTGTTACAGCTAACAGCTGTAGCTAAACACTGAGAAAAGCTCATCCAAACTGCTTCTATTTTTCAAAAGAAAGAGCACACACAAGTTCCAAAATGCTTTACAAGAGAGGGTAATGAAGGTGAATTAAGATCATAAACAAATGAAGGTTTGGAACGTTTCTGAAGGTTTTTACGGCTCTATATACTAGATCTCTTTGCATTCTTACGCCATAAAAACATTTCAAAGCCCCTTCCCACTTAAAAGAGCAAAAGACAACAGCTAACAAGATCAGATGTCTCACAGATTCTCTTCACCCAGTCCACATCCTCATGCAATTAACAGTTGGAGAAGCTAGCAAAAGACAGAGGTGAATATCAGCCGTGGCTTGGAATAGGAAGCTCATTAAATCCACAGAGCAAACAACAGCTAACCGGTGAATCCACACTGAAATAAGAGAAAGGAAAGGCCATGCAGACTGCTCAGCTGTTGTGTGTGGTTTGGGGGTTTGCTGCTCCTGGGTGGCAAAACAAGTCTGGGGGTGGGAGACTAATCATGGGCATTGCTGAGACCTTCTGAAAGAGCGGTTGTTTCCATTCCGGCTTGAGCTGTGTGGGTGTAATTTTGGTTGGTCCTGCCACCCAGAAAGTGAACAAATGAGTCTTAAAGATATCATAGCATAACAGAATTGCTTTGGTTGGAAAGAACTGTCAGCCCAACACCACCATGGCAATTAAACCATGTCCCAGAGTGCTATGTCCATACGTTTCTTGAGCACCTCCGGGGATGGTGACTCCACCACCTCCCTGGACAGCCTGTTCCAATGCCTCACCACTCTTGCAGCAAAGAGTTTTTCTCTAATCTTCAGCCTAAACCTTCCCTGGCATAATTTCAGGCCATTTCATCGTTTCTATCACCTGATACTAGGGAGAAGAGACCAACCCTCACCTCACTCCAACCTCCTTTCAGGGAGTTGTAGAGAACAATGAGGTCTTCCCTGAGACTCCTTTTCTCCAAGCTAAACAACCCCAGTTCTCACAGCTGCTCTTCACAGGACACGTGCTTTAGACCTTTCACCAGCTTTGTTGCCCTTCTCTGGACATGGTCCAGCACCTCAATGTCCTTCTTGTAGTGAAGGGCCCAAGACTGAACACAGGATTTGAGGGGTGGCCTCACCAGTACCCAGCAGAGCGGCATAATCACTTCTGTAGTCCTGCTGGCTACAGTATTGCTGAATCAAATCAAGATGCTGTTGGCCTTCTTGGCCACCTGGGCACGCTGCTGACTTATGTTCAGCTGTCAACCAGCAGATCAGTATTCATTGTTTTGCACAGGAATTGTTTCCCTCTGCTTTGAGGGGATGACATAGAGTGACTGTAGAGAGATAAGCTCACATGAGGACCTTTGATCCCTTAAATGTATTTTGTCTCTTAGCTATTTGCTGGCATCCTCAGCTCTGGAATGTTTTGTACACATTGTTTGGTATCCTGCTTCCGCTGAAGTGCTGCTGCCCATCTCACAGTTGCTTTTAGAAATATAAGAAATTTGAACCCCTTGAGATGTGTTTAGGAGTTTGTGCTGCTCTTCTGCAAATATCTGCAGCATTTGGGTTGTATCTTGCCAAAGATTATGCTCTGAGCATCTGCGAGGGAAGCTTTATGCAAATAGATGCAAAATGGAGGCTGAGCACAGCTAGTAACTCAGTTACTCTACATGTGAAACTGTGCTTTGCTCCTTTTTCAGCCATACTCTCAGAAGACAGAAATTCCAGTGAGTCTGCCTGGAAGAGTAAATTTTCTATATCTGCCCTAAACACTCCAGAGCCAGCAATGATGCATGAGCCTTTAGTTGGCAGCCAGAAGAGGAAAGCAAGGAAAACTAAGATCACACATCTTGTCCGAACAGCAGATGGTCGAGTCTCGCCAGCAGGAGGGACAGTGGGTAAGGAGATGGGAATTTTCTTTACATGGAATGGTAGGAGGATGTTTGGAACAAGTTACCAGGGATGTATTTTTCAGCTGGGTTGGTTTCATACCTGCTTAGAAAGACCATGCTTTAAAATATGGCTCTCCATCAACCAGGAAATCAGTGAGTCTGTGGACTCTCTATGGCCACTCTGTGGCCAACATTGTTTTTGTCTGAAAGTCCAAATCTGTCTTGTCTCCCTGGACATTTCTTTGGGAAGAACTGAGAGCTGATACAGAGAGAAATGGAAATCAGCTACCTTTCATGATTTCTTTGCAGTCCAGCAAAGAAATTGCACTGCACCTAGCTGCAGGACATAAAAAGTAATTCTGTAGCCTGAGAGTCAGTGCTGCAGTCCTCTCAGAATCTCTGTATCTGAAATTTACACAAAAATGTTATTGCTTGACCTAAAGATCAAACTCAGCTGAATCAAGATCAGTCAACTGCTTTATAAACCTTTGTACTGTGCTTCTGGCAACAGCCTGGCTCCGAGGAGGTTGCAGTAAAGATAAAGGTACAGATTCTCTTAACATCAGGCAAGTTGGTATCTCGGTGGCCTGCTGGGAATTTAAGAGCAAAATTTCCAAGCTTATCTTCCTTGTATTGCAGATGAGAAGCCAAAAGAGCTGCCACAAAGTACTCTTCAAAAAACATCAAGTGCAGAAACAGATTGCAACAGTGAATGCTCCAGAAGTGCAGAGACAGAAGAAAATCATAGTATTACATCAGATATGCCAGCAGTGTCTGCATTCTTTAGTTTAGCTGCTCTGGCAGAAGTAGCAGCCATGGAAAATGTGCACAGGTATGGTTTGCTTTTCCCCTTCTTGTCTAAGTGAATAATATGTGTCTGCTACCTTGTTGAGAAATCATGTTGCAGAGTGTTTAGTTTGGCCTGTGTTTCCTCTTTCACAGCTTTCTGTGAAGGTCTGTTCTATGCCACTTGCTTAGTGGTGTTAAGTCTTCACCTAAATGACAGTGCAGCCTATGACAGTGCAGCCTGTGGCAGTAGTCAGTAACATGGTCCTCCTTGCTAAGCTGGCCTGCCAATTTTTGGATATAAACAGGTTTCCTGAGGAGCAGAAACTTACATAAAGAGGTCCTTGAGATCCTAGTGGTTGATGCTTTCCAATTCTCAGATGCCATTCCTCAGATAACAGCTGTTGTACACTCATTTCCATTTTTCAGTGACCTAAGGCTGGATAGAATGTTGTACACCTTCAGCCCAAGCTTTGATGATGAAGGTGGCTGAAGGAAGCTGTTATTTTGATTCTTGGCACTTTGCTGTGTAGGAGGCAAAGTGTCTGCAGAATGTCATGTGACAGAGCAACTCTGGGGGATGGAAAGCCACATTAGGTTGGGTTGGTCCTCTCTTTGGCAGGGGGGTTGGACTAGATGATCTCTAGATATCCCTTCCAACCCCTAACATTCTGTGATCCCTCATAGGGAAGTTGGAGAAGGTGCAGGTTACTTTGGGCTGTTGGATCAGTTCAGCATGGTCATAGAATCACAAAATCCTTCAAGTTGGAAGGGGGCCTCAAAGGTCATCTTGTCCAACCCCCCTGCAGTGAGCAGGGACACCTCTAACTAGATCAGGTTGTCAAATAGTGCATGTTAGACCTGTGATGGGAGGAAACCAATGAAAGCAAGTCCTCCTTGGCTTTTAATTACCCAGTGGTGGTGTCTGATGCTGCAGGTTATTGGAGATGTTTACTCTTCATCTCGTGGACCCCATGAACCATGTCAGTCCTGTGTGTTCAGGCTGTGCTTCAAACATTGAAAGGCTTTTTAGAAGCCCACAGGCTTTATAGAAGGTCAGGTGAACCTAGCTCACCAAGTCTTCTTTGGAAAAGCTGTTGTCTTATTTAAGCCACGTTGCTTGGGGTGCAAAGAGCTTGCACAATGCAGTCAGCCTGACCTTTCCTTCCCATTTTGCAAAACAAATTAGTCTGCTGTCAAGACAGCAGAAGGCTGAACTCATTTCTGTCACCTTTTGTGGTCAGAAGCCACTAAGTGAGACTTGGAGAAGTGCTGTGCTAAGCCCCGTTCTCTCTAAATCTTTGTGGTTTCATTGATTCCCATTAACACTGACCAGAATTGTGCAAGAGCAATAGGACTTGCTTTGCTGTGGGTTTTCCCTCTTTGTTCCTCTCAGAGTTCTTGTCCTCCTCATGTTCCTATTGAAGTGAGCTAATGTTTTGCATAGCCTTCTGCTTGGGTCTTTCTTCTTCCCCTCCCACCTTTTGTCATCTCGTCATGCAGCTAGGACAATGCAGCACCTTCCACGATGCCTGAAAACACCAAACCAGCAAATGGCCAGCCACAGCTGCCAATTCCAGCTTGTAGCCATGCCCCTGGCCAAGGAAGGCCATGACAAGAGGGGAGGTCTCATCTCCAGTAGAAACTTAGACATGTCTCTGGCAGACTTGGCAAATGGAGGTCAAAACAAAAACCTAAATCTCACGGACTGGAAGCTCCTCTGTTTTATACTTGGTTGACTCTTTGCTATCTTTTGCAATTCATTTGTTTGCAAATAGCTAGAGATGAGAAGAGGTTTACTTGATGTGTTTCTTCGGTGTCTGACTGTAGCTACTAAATAATGTCAATAGCCTTGGGCTGTGGAAGCCAAACTCCTTTCTAAGTGTTATTAGACCTTGTCTGGAAAGAGCAGCATGGTTTTCATTGGAAGGTTTCTGTTTAGCTTTATTTATCTTGTGCGTGCCCCAGTTAAGTGCTGGCATCTTGAGCTGCATTTTGTGCCAAGGCCACTTCGCTGCACTCCAGTTGTGCAAAGCAGGTCAGTACCTTCATTTCTGCTGGGGTCTCAGCTGGGCCAGAGTGAGGTGAAGTGGCCTTGGTGTAAGTAAGAAGTGGGCCCCAGATTTTCATCACTGCAGATGACACATCCAGGAATAAAAATAGACTTGTGAGATTAGGTAACAGGAGGTGGCATGTTTTGTGTGTATATTTTAAAAGACAAGCTGCAAAGGAGCTCTCCCAAGTCCATCTGCCACAATAATTGATTTCCAGCACTGAATTTTGGTGTATTTTATTTACTTCATTTTTTTCTTCATCCCTGTGCCAAGGGAACATTTTTAAATTAACACTGTTGTAGTAATGAAAGAGATGATGTGTTGGGCTGATGAAGTGTTAAGTCATGAAACTTGGAGCCATCCCAACGTGTGCATCTCTGCTGAGGAGTGCATTTCCATGCCGCTCGAAAGCTGGCTGCCGGCTTGCATGAACATGACACGTGCATCTGTGCATTCACCTTCCTTTGCCAAGCATGACCTCTACTCTCTGCTTCCCAGGGCTGAAGCCACTCCCTTACAAAATGAGTAACAGCACTGGTGCACTCTGAGCTCACTCTAGAGCCCTGCATTTTGGTTTGTGCCTTCAAACACCGTGACATCTTGGTTTTGCCTGCCTGTCCACTGTGTTGGAGATTGTCCTGAGGATATTGTCTTCCTTTTGCAGGACTAACTCTGAAAAGACCTTGGGCATCTGTAGCAGCAGATACTGTAATGCCAGGTGTTAAACCATACTACAGGCCAATTCACATCCTTTCTGCTCTGATAAAAGAACCTCTCCTCCTCCAAATAATCCTAGAATCATAGAATTGTTTTGGTTGGAACAGACCTCCCATATCATCGAGTCCAACAATCAACTTAACAGCAGCATGGCCATTAAACCATCTCGCAGGGCGCCGTGTACATAGAGGAGGCTGAGGGAAGACCTCATTGCTCTCTACAACTCCCTGAAAGGGTTGGAGTGAGGTGGGGTTGGTCTCTTCTCCCTAGTATCAGGTGATAGAACAAAAATGAAATGGCCTGAAATTACACCAGGGGAGGTATAGGTTGAAGATTAGGGAAAATTTCTTTGCTGCAAGAGTGGTCAGACATTGAAACAGGCTGCACAGGGAAGTGGTGGAATCACCATCCCTGGAGGTGTTCAAGAGGGGTGTGGACATGGCACTTTGGGACACAGCCATGGTGGTCTTAGGTTGAAGGTTGGACTTGATGATATGGGAGGTCTGTTCAACCAAAACAACTCTGTTGTTCTATGATCCTTAACCACCTCCAAGGACAGTGACTCCACCACTTCCCGGGGCAAACTATTCCGATGCCTGACCCCTCTTTCAGTAAGGAAGTTTTCCTAATAGCTAAGGATGGAGGATATCTGATACCAAATACCCAGTATCTGACACCCCATATCTAACACCCACTAGCTAGTATCTAATGGTAGGTGATAGCTAATATCCAATATCTACTATCTACTGATGGGTGGCTTTTCTTTTCTTCTTTTGCAGAAGTCAGAGGGCCACACCTCTCCCACACGATGGACAGCCAAATGAAATGTCTCAGGCTCCAGTGCTTATTTCCTGCGCTGACCAGTGAAGCTCCACCTTATTGTAAAACATTGTGCTTTACCTAATCTCCTAGCCTTGTCTTTACCAAGGGAAGCTAGTCAGTCCATGGGATGGAAACTATAGACTGCAAGCAAGTGCTTATTGCTCTGAGTGGCCCAGAATTCACTGGAAGCCAGACCTTAGCAACTTGGGCCAGGTCCTCAAATCGGGAACCCAGTATGTAGGAGGGTGATATTAATTATCTTTTAATGAACAGAAGTGGAATGATCCTAGAGCTTGCTTTCTATTGAAGGCTTTTAAACAGTTTGGATAGGTGGTTGGTGTGATTAAAAACAAAAACAACAACAACAACAAAAAGGCTGCCTTTACTGTTAGCTCACACAGCATCTCTTGTACCAACCAGAGAGTATGGCAACTAGTTTCATGTAACACCTAGCTATTCTAAATGAAAGTTTAAAAACCAACAGCAACACAAAAGAAAGAGAAGGAAAACAAAGAAACAGCAACAACAAAACTGAAAACACTGACGCACTGCACTAGTTATTATTAGATATTCTTAGTCCTTTTTTTTTTTTGTACATGAAGATTTAAGTTCTAAGATGGTTTATATTAATAGGTTATGCCTACGTTTATATTGTAGAATGACTTTAAAAAGCAAAAAAAAACAAAAACAAAAAGCTCTGTTCCAGAGAACTCAAGGCAGGCCCTGGACAGATGTACCATTGTTAGCGGTGTTTGGGCAGCCATGTGGTCCAGATGTTCTGCACTTTGATATTTGCCACCGGCGTGGTAGAGTTTACTGGGAAAAGGAGAAAACAAAAAAGAAGAGGTTTCTTGACAGGCTATGTTGGGGTTGGGGTCTCTTGGGGGTGGGGTGTTTTTTTTTGTTTGTTTGTTTGTTTTTATTTGGGTTTATTATTTTTCTTCTTCTTTGTTTTTTTTTATTTTTCTTTAGTTTTTCAATAACCAGGATGTTGTGCATTAGGGAGGAAAGAGGAAAAGGAGGAAAAAAAAAAAAAAAGCCAGACAAGCAAAAGGAGTGGTGTATGGACAAGCAAATGCTGCAGATCATTGACTTTGTCTTTCATGCCTTTGAAGGGTTCCTTGGTGTTTCTTGCGTAGATCCCTGAGCGACTTGGTGAAACTTTTCCTGTAAAACAAAGTCCTGCAAAGGAGTTTTTCAAAAGTGACCTTAGTGTTATTTCAGCGTTCTGGAGAAACCCTAAACCCGTGACTTTGGATATACATGCACACCAGTACACATCCTTTTTCCATTCTACAGACACTGGCATTGTTGTAGCTAACTATGCACAGTCCACAGCAGAGCCCGCGTCAAGGGCCAGTGAGAGTTTGTGTTGGTAAAGTGGCGAGTTGTATACAAACTGCAACCGAAGAGAGTAATGCTTGATCGAATTCAGACTTCCACACAGACCCATCTGCCAGTTTGTCTTTGCTTCTGTTGACTTTTTTGTGTTGTGCTCTCACAAAGACGTGCCAGGAGCAGGCCGAGTGTATCACTTGGCCTCTTACCTGTTGCTGACTTAACACTATTGTATAACCGAGCATTGATTCCTACCAATAGATGCAAAGCGATCGCTAGTAATTGATCTAAAGCTACAAATCCAACAGGGTACTTCTTCTATAGCACAAGATGTTTCCCTACTTTCTGCATTGTAGCACAACAAGTTACCAAATTGGACTCCAGCAATAATTTTCTATTAAGTCTTCGTCACACCGGCTGAACTTTTGATAGTATTAGCTTGAGTTTGAAGTTCTTTGAATTAAGTCTTTAAATGATGCGAGTTTACATCATTCTATCAGGCATTCTTATTTATACTTGATGAACTGATGAGGTGTTTTGGGGTTATTTTGTAACTAATTTGATGTAATAGCCATATGGACAGTAAGTCTCTTAACTTGCTTGCTAAGTTTTAGCCTTTCATTGTCGTAGTTAAGTGACAGTCTTTGGTTCAGTGTCAGGAAGCAAATCGGCACCACACCACACCGGTCGGAACAAAGGCTTGGAAGGTTTGACAGAAGGGCAGTTGGCTGGGGAAGTGTCACTGAAGCAGCACCCTGGAGGATGCATGTGTTGGAAGAAGGGAGCAGCAACACAAGAACAACAAAATTCACGAGTCAGTGAAAAGGCTTTTTAAAGATTCAGGTGAATATATATATGAATATATATGAATATATATCAATATATATATAGCAGTATATATATCAATATATATGAATATATATCAGTATATAATATATGCCCCTAGAATGCCATTGCAGCCTATGGCAGTATTTTTAATAGGATTTTATTAAAAGTTTTATAAGTTATTTTAACAAAGACAGGAAGAAACTTCACCGACTGCTGGGTCCCAGCAAGGTGGCTGTTGGAGTTTTGGACCACTTTATAAATTAGCTGAAACCCAAATATCGTCCCAGTGCAGGCCGTTCACCTTGACAATGGTACTAACTTATTTCTCTAGAAGCCTTTAGAGTAGATCTATTTTTGTCAAGAGCACCCCACCCTTCCTCGATTGAGACTTCAATATTGTTCCTGGAGATATTTCTGTATATTAATGGTACCTTTTTAAAAAGAGAAACAGAAAAAATTACTTTTTTCTATATGGATTAATATCTTACTTGATCTGCTTTTCCTTGACTTTCCCTTAGAGAGGGGGTAGGGTTTGGGTCAGTTTACTGGATATGACTGTTTTCAGATACTTATTAAACCTTTTTGTAGATATGCTTAATTTTTAAGCGATTAGGCACTGAGAGTAGCAGAAATCCTGCAAAGCTTTATAGTTCACTAGGCATTTGCCTTTGTTGGTTCTCTGAGTGATGTCTTGATTTCAGTAGCTAGAAAACTTTTTTTCCCTGAATCTACTAGGAAAGGGGGTATCAGTATTTTCAGGTAACAAAGTCTGTTAGCACAACAACAACAACAACAAATTCCAGACCAATATCTTACTGTACTGGGGGGGTGGGGGGGTGGGTTGGTTTTCGGTTTGGTTTTGGTTTCGATTTTGGTTTCCTTCCTTGTTTGTTTTTAAATTTTATTGATTTCAGCTGCTTTCCTTTTGGGGGGGGGGGGGAAAACCAAACAAACAAAACAAACAAAACAAAACAACTCTTGCTATTGTGTGTTCTTCAGTATACCAGCAAACACTGTTACCTGTTAACACATTGTCCACAAAATGCCTCTAGAGAAGAAATTGTTGCACCTTATGTATATCTCAAGCAAACCAAAATATGATGCTTCTCTGCTTTGTTTATTCTGAATATGTTGTATCATACTTTTACTGAACCCATTTTAACTTAGCTGAAGCTCTCGATATTTATGCATTTCACATTTATTTTCTGGATCTGAACCTGTGTATAAAATCTTTCTTAAAAAAAAAAAAAAAATCAAAAAAAAAAAAAAGAAAAAAGCATTGACCCTAGTTGTCCTCTGTGACTTCTCCATGGGAGGGGGGAATCTTGTCTCAAGTGTAACATGCAGTACTGTCCCAGTTTTCCTTGGCTTCTATTTATTCAGCGATCTTTGGGATTCCGGGCGTAGTTCTGAGGTGTGCGGAACGCATCTTGCCGTAGCCGACGCTCCAGATCCAAGCAGCTAGGAGAAAATTACTGAATCGTTCTAGTACTGTATGCAAGCGTGGGCAAAATGTTCTGCAGAACATTTGAGATGCAGATTCTGAACCCCCGCAGTAGGTTATTTCTCGGAGTTTAGACCAAATCAGTCCGAACGCTGTGACCTTAAGAGGTCCAAAGAGCAACCTAAAATGATTCTGTCCTTCTATGATTCTAAAAGCATCTATGGAGATCACTTAATGCTCTGCTTAGGGTGGTAACTACCCCTTGAATGTGCTGTGATTTCAGAAATAGAATTTATTTATTTAAGGTGACTGAATGCTCTTTTTATACTAATACAGTATCCCAAAGTCATGAGTAAGAGACTTCTTGGTAGTTTGAGTTTCTATTTTGTAGCATTGGTGCATGACTTTTGAGGTTCCGGTGGTGAGTGCTGTCGGAAAGGGGCACAGGAGTAAGGGGCTGGTAGAGAAGCGTGTGAACTTGTGGTGGTGAAATTCCAGCTTTGGCCTTGCCTCTTGGTGTGAAAGCTGCCTTTCTAGCACCAGGCTGAAGATCACTCTGCAGTTTGTGTCAGGTGGAAACCCAAAAAGAGTTGTAACTCACCTCAGAAGGAGGGAATGCCTTGTAGTTTGGATGCTGTCTTTTGGAGCGGGATCTTGTTTTAATTTCTGCTGCCTTGTTTAGCTGCTGAATGGAACAGACCGAGGGCAGGTGGTGAACAGGCAGCCGTTGTGGACATGGAGACAGCTAAGAGAGGGTGAAAGGAAAGGTGGCCTTTGTTCTCAGCATGGCAAAGTTATGGCAGCAAAGAGGAATTAGAAGAAAAGATGTATATATATGTGTGTGTGTGGGTGTGTGTGCCTGGGTGTGTGCATTTGGCAAGAAAAATGTAGGCAAAACAAAAACCCGATGGGTCTCCAGGAGACTCTGATGTGTGCTGACCCTCTCGAGTGCACTCCCTTGTTTTTTTGAATGCTCAGTCTAATATGGCTACCTCTCCTCCAAGACTACTTTCATTAAATTCCATTTGCTTTCAGGCTTGATGGTGTCATTTTTTCAGCCATGGATACCATTGGTATATCTCTGTGTGCTTTACTTTCAAAGGGCAAATGTTCGTGTGGTGCAGTCAGCGCAGAGGCTGAATGTCGAGTGGTGGCCAAACTGTTGCTGGGGCATTTTTTTTAAGGTCTGCCATAGTCTTCTGGGCTGCAGGGCATGGGTCTGCTAGCTGTGGTTGGCTCAGTGAGATCAGGCTTTGTAAGAACAGAAAATGCAGTGCTCGTGAGGTGGTGGACTTAAGGTGTTGCCAGAGTTGATGCAGTACAGCCAAATGCTGCTCTTGAAACTTACCCTGGAGGTGACGTTTGCAATCCTGACTTTGCAAAGAAACAGAGCTCTGCAGCTTGTGTGTTGGGCACCATACCTTACCCAGTGTTTGTTTGCTGTGCTTTGGTAGGTTGTAGAAGCTCCTAGGTATCTCTGCCATGGTTTTTGATACTTGAGGCATTCTCCTTACCTTGTACATGTTGTGGAACTGTCACCTACAGCTGCCAGGGTGCTGAGGCACTTCAGAATACTGTGTGCTGTGAAGGGGTGCATTTGGGCTGTGCATTTGCCTCCTCCCCTGAAGTCCCCAGTGAAAAGGCACAGTGAGGTTCATACTCTCACCTGAGAACTATGCTAGTCATTTCTGGACTCAGTGTTTTGTACTGAATCAAGAGCTTTGGAGGCGCTCATGAGACGGGTGTGTATTTTACATTCCCCACTAATGCTTCTAAGGCAGCAACCTAGCAGGACTTGCCATGGGATCTCCACACCTAAGCTGAAACCCATCCTTAGGGAAGGGGCAGCCTTGACATTTGCACTGTGCCAGAGTCTCTGTTATGGAGCCACTGCACTCTTGGGCTTGCATGATGTTCCTGGGGCAGGTACCTCTTTGTCACCTAGGGCCTTCAGTGATGTGGGATTTTCAAGCCCAGCTGCAAAGAGCTAACCATTTATTGAGTTCTTCCCAAGAATTCTCTTGGAGTTCCTGGGCCTTGACTGTTAGCATTTACCAGCAGACTCACACTGTACTCTACTGGGGAAATACACCTGTACAGGGCAACTACCCAGGTCTAATCTACTCTTTTCAACCCCTACTACTTATTTTCTCCCCCAACACTGCTACACTTGAATCCGTGGTTGGGGCTTAGAGAAAAGCAAAAGGAGCAGGCAGGGGCATGTGTGTGCAAACGCAGCACGGGCATTGGACGGCAGTGACTCGCAGGGACTTGTGTGCACGTTCTCTGCACAGAAGTGTTCCCATCTTAGGTCATAAGCCAAGGTGACATTTCTCAGAGGATAGTTTTCCAACTCTTTTGCTAGATTCCAGCCTCTTTCCTTCACTTTGCACCAGAAGGTGTGATTTTCAGGAATCACACCTGAGAAAAAAGATACAGATCCTGCTGGCCTGGATGCTGCAAAGCCCTTCTTCCTCAGCAGCGCTTGCTTTTCACTACTGGTAGCTGTTGGCAGTTTCAGCATAGCTTACTTTCTGTGATCTTTCTTCCTCGAGCCTAATCCTTCGTCTTTTGTTCTCACACATCATTCCACTGAAGTTTGACCCAGTGTTTGGCTTGATTCTCTCCAAAGCTTGGTGTAAACATGCCTTACAGTAGTTTTATCTCCGTCAGTGGTATAACAGAGCTACTGCCTTCTTAGATGTGTGTAGTCAAAGTAAGCACATTGATAGAATGTCATGCTTTTCCCCCAACCCAACTCTAATCTGATCTTTTTAAGTGAGTGCACATGTTCAGTCATGTGTCTAACATGCTAAAAGTACATTAAACTGTGATAATGCAACTGAATAAAATATTTAATAAAAGAGTTGAACTATTTGATCAGGACCTTCCAGTAGATTTCTTTATTTGGGTTCTCTAGCGTGTGCCTGTAATCAGTTTCCCATTTAAAGCTAATGACTGCAAATAAATTGCTGTTCAAAAGGACTTTCTTTGACCCTTCACCTGCTGTCCTCCTCCCAAATGATCGTTGGCTTCACCGTATGGCCGAGTTAGCAGCGTTTGCAGAACTGCTTTTTAGCTACAGCATGAATTGTTGGGGTTTATTCTTTCATACTGACAGAAGAAACAAGCTCAATTTACACCTGAAAATGGAAGATGCCAAAGCCCAGAGGTAGATCCTTAGAGCTGTAAATTCCTGTCAGATCATCCACTCAATTCCTACACAATGGCTGTAAAGAGACCACCTCTTTTGCAGGGAACTTCCACCCTTTTAGTCCTTGCCTGCACCTGGCTGTAATGGGAGCTTGCTTTTTGTTTTTAAATTTCCATTTATCTTTAAAACTTTCAGAGCCTGGTTAGCACAGTTGGACGTGGTTGGAAAGATCCATAGACCTGTGCCAGTATCCCCAGAATTCAATGGATGGCATAAAACTGGAGGTGGTGGCACAGAGAGAGCCAGGTCTCAGTGCAGTTAAGCTGTAGAAGAAAAGTCAGCCCTTTTCTCCTGAGCTTTCCAGGTATCCACTTTGGGTTTTGTCTTCTTTGCACTGTTGGGAAGCTTGTTCATAGGCTGCACAAGTGCAAAAGAAGTCATCTCACCTGAAGAAGCCCTTGCTATGCTTTTAGTCTTGGGACACTAAGTACTTACTTAGAAACTCTTTCAGCAGTAAGTAGCATCGTCGATGTTGAACATGAGGGTCCTCACTGCTTTGGAAACTCATTTAAACCAGTCTCTCTTCTGTCCACATATTTTACCCTCCTGAGGCTCGAAAAGCAGACAGTTGGGGATCTTGTCTTCACCTGTCCTTCAATGCCAGAAGCCTCCTTGATTGCAATGTGTTTTTCTGATCACAGAAGACTTCATGAAGCCAGTAGATAGACACTGTTCAGGGGAACTGCTGTCTCTGAGTCAGAAGTAGCAGAAGGGAAGCCTTTAGGTTCTTTAACCATTTACTCAGGGAAGAAGCAAAGTGCACAGCCTTGCACTGCCTTTACTGGGTATGCCTCAGGATGTCTGGAAAGAAGCACCAGGAATGGAGAAGTTCAGAATTAAAGGCCATGTAGAGGTCACGAGTGGGGAAGGGGAAGCAAAGCTCAGAGGACAAAGATGGAAGAAATCTTAAGAAGTGTGTGTTCTCTCAACATAGTAGGGCCAGTCAGGGACATTGAAGACTATTTATTACCAAATTACCTTAAACCAGTCATTTTCACTCCTCCAACTCCCACCTTTCCTCATCTGCTCCCATTCTCTTCTTCCAACACAAGACACCGAATTCAGCGAGCTCTTGGTGCATCTAGGTCTGGCTTGTAAGTGATGTTGCTTCTTGCAGCTGCATGGCATTGAACTGACACTTTCTTAACTGTCAGGTAAGAGAAGTTTCCACTGATGCTTTCAGAAGGATGTGGGGTGGAAAGGCATCCCCCTCAAGTGCCACCTTAGGTGCTGCAACCTTCTCCCTTCCATACCATTGTTTGGGTCCTTTTTGCTCATCCCAGACTTTTCATGGGCAGCAAACCCTGCTTTCAAACAGACCTTTTTTTCCCCCCCTACAACATGACAGCACAAAGTATGCTTGAGCAGCCCCTAACCATGCTTGTGAAGCATCTGATTCCTCAGGAGGACACTAGCACTTTGTAAGCAGCAGCAAGATGCATCCTCTAGCTTGCCTCAAAGTTCTGTTTTGCTTTGTTTCCAGAAATAAAAGCTGTGAGAGATCACACCTACCACCTATCCAGTGTCAGCTTCTTTTGGGGGACTGTTCTTGGCACAGCAGCAGTAAGAAATTGAGCTGTGATGGAGTTGTATTTCAAGTGTACTCTAGATTGCAGCTAGGCTTCATGGGGTGCTTTCTGACAGGAGCAGGTAAGGTCAGACAGATCTTCAGAAGAAGATACAGTTCACAGGAGGGAAAAACAGTTAGATCTTCAGGACAAGACAAGGTTAGATCTTCAAGAGAAAACTCTAGACCTATAGTAGAAGCAAGCTAGCGCAAGGCAGAGCTGTCCCAACCCCAGCTGGGAACTCCATTTGGAAATCCAGCCTACATAATGCGATAGAAAAGACTTAATTCTGTGCAGAGAGCAGCACTTCAGCCAAGCCATGAAAGAGGAACTGATTGAAACAGACCCAAAAATCAAGCCAGAACATCAGGCTCAGCACCAAAGTGGAATTTTCTCAATGTAAGCACCTAATGCTTTAATCCACTTTCCCTTTTGCTTGTTGCTGTCGGTCTCTCTGTGTTTGGTATGGAGCAGTAGCATCAAGAACGTCAGGTTCATTTATGACAGTTTGCACACTAGGAGAAGACCATCAAACAACATCCACTTTAAAGAAGAAAACAGGGTAAAGAAAAAAAAAAAGAGCTCTGAACAGACATCCTTCTGATCCAAAAGAAGTGTTTGGAGTGCACCTTAAAGGGACATATAAGGTCCACTGAAGGCTTCTCAGTCATGGCAGACCGTTAGGCTCCAGTCAGATCAACCTGAGCATCACTTCTCTTGCTTCCAAGGTATGTGTGGGTTGGTTCCCTTAATACCTGGTGAACATCTAGAGTTAAGATCTCATCTCAGGTTTTCCTAGTGTGAAAAATCTAGATTGCTGTGTCTTCACGAGGGAGATTTGTAACCTTGTGTTGCTGCTGGAGTTCTTGAGACTCAGCAGCATGCTGCCGAGAGTTTCAAGGTCTAGTATCTCGGATATCAACCTCAGAACGTTTACCATAATGGGAGGGCTGTTCTCAGTGCTGCTGTTTTAACCACTGTGGATTATTAAAGCATCCTGCACTCTTTCAGGAGTTACAGAGAATTTGGAAATCAGTCCCAGTCTGTCAGAAATGAAAGGTTTTGGTGTTGGTGTCCATTGGTGGTGGCTTTTGTCATGCCACTGAGTCTTTCTGCAGGGCTTGTCCTGAGCTGTGCACGTTACAGTGAACCTGGGATCTTGCATTAGTGGCTTTTCAGCTTGCAATGCTCGTGACTTTGATCAGAGCACTTGCAGCATGCTACTGCCATCAGCACAGGTCAGGCTGATGTCATTTGGAGCAAATCCATTGCTTGTCTCGACAGTCAGACTGTTCCTTGTTGCATTCTGAAATGTCCCACCTGGTTTGGCCCACTGGTTTGGGCAAAGACTCATTGTTCACAGAAGTGAACCTTTCTGGGACTCCCAGTTGTGGTGGCTGTCATGAAGCAGGGCTCTGGCAGAGGGAGGCTCTTCCACCATGAGAGCCCTTCAGGGGAGCAAAGTGCCTCTTTGTCCATGCAGCTAGGGTCATTTCTTGCCCACAGCTGCTCAGATACATTCTTGTAAAACAAAGTGAAGCAAACTCAGCTGAGAATTCAATGGTGAGGTTGGACCTCCATCAGCTTCCAGGTTTCAGTAGGTGGTAGCTTGAGAGTGAGGCAAGAAATGTGTCCTCAGCCAGAGCAGCTATGGAAGTGGTGGCAGAGATTGGCAGGCTACAGCAGCAATGCTGGGGTTCCTTGTGTTGCTGAGAGCAGTGTTTGCTAATGGAAGTGAGGTGTCAGGGAAATTAGCACCCCAGCAGATGGACTATTGCGTTGTCTTCGAGAGGTTCCAATTTGAAGAGTGAGGTCTGCCAGGGAAAGGAAAAAAAGTGGGGGGAGGAAGAAATTAAGCAATTGCAGTTCTAGTCTGTGTCCTGACATGGATGCTGTGTTTTGCTTCAGTGATGATTTTTCAGTCTGAGCTGCTTGAGATGTGATGGAGTTCTAAGTACTTGGCGCGTGGCAGAAGTGCTGCTAACAAAGTGCTTCTTCCCTGCATGCACACAATAAATAGTACCAAGCATTCATCAGCTGAAGCAATGCTTAAAATACTCTTCCTGCTCAAGAAAATCTGTTGTGCTTGGCTGGCACAAAGTGTGGTTTTACCCCAGAATGTAATGGAGGGACAGCTTGGCCACAGTAGATAATATTTCCAAACCATCTTCCCTTTTTATCTTTAGGAGACAGTTAATTCAGCTCTGAGGTCTTCTACAGTGAAGGTAACTCCTGGATTCTGATGCAGAAATCCACACCAGCAAGGGAATCTCTTAGGGCTGAAGAGCTGCTAAAGGGTGCTGTGTGGAAGTGCTAGATCTGGTAAGACCTGGGACATGGAAGATGGTTGATTGCAGACCTAGGACAGGCTGTTGGCAGGTATCTGATTGTGCTGGGTTGCATGAAAGGAAAATGGTTTAAACTTCAGGACAGATGAATTTAAAATCCATTTGATTCTCTGAGTCCAGCATGTTGTCATCAGCACCAAGTGCTCTTGCCAGAGTTTGAGAGGAGGCTTCATTGCAGGGCTTCTTCCCTGGGTCTCTGCAACTCAACATTTTTAACTTAGCCCTGCCCCTAAAGATGGTCATGGGGGCCTAGATCAGTTGCAGATGGAGTCGAGTGAGTCTTGATACCATCCTGTTGTCCATGGCCAGGTGCAGCAGCCCCACTGTAGACCTGAAGCACTGAAGGGGTAACCAGTGGTTGTCAGCATCCTTCAGGATTGCCTCATGGGCTGTGCCCAGTGCAGTTTCTGGCTGCTTTGGAGGACAGGGTGTGGGGTTGATGGTGGCAGCACTGGCACTCACCTGGGCGAGTCACTTGGGCATTCTCTGCTGTGCTCAAGGAAGAGGCACTTGGCCTGGGGGCACCAACAGCTTTGCTTGGGCTGTGCTCTGGGAACAGCAGGAATAGAGGATGCTCACAGAAAGTGAAGCAGACTGTTAGTGGCACCCACCCACGGCTGAGCCCTTCGGTCCTTGGTGGCTTGTGCGTAAAACCTGCCTGGGATGCACACTATTTGC
This sequence comes from Picus viridis, assembly GCA_033816785.1. Lineage (NCBI taxonomy): Eukaryota > Metazoa > Chordata > Aves > Piciformes > Picidae > Picus > Picus viridis. The sequence continues at coordinate 3,537,881 of CM066569.1, read as the reverse complement.
TGCCACCGGGTCTGACAGCTGCACTAACACAGCCTGCTTTGGGCACTTGGAGCCTTACAAATGAGTGAAAACAGATCTCTAATTGACAGGTTTCTGCCTGATGGCAAAATGTGCCTTGGTCATCAGGTAGCTGGAAAAACAACAATTTCCAGATGGTCTGCAGGGCCGGGCCCTGAATTTAGCATTTTCCACCAGGTATGTGACATAAACAATTGGTGAGAGTTGCACTCAGATGCCTCATGTCTGAGGAGCATGGAAACACCATCAGAGGTGCAAAGCCGTTTTTTGCTTCCCATGTTCACAGGCTTTCTTAACCTGCAACCAGTTAAAACAAAGCCCAGGCAAAAGAAATCACAGCTGCAAGTAGGTGTGTGCTGTTCCACCTGGGCAGAGTGATTACAGCATTGCCAGCCAGGGGTTGCTAGCAGGGCTTGTAAAAGCATCTTTATTTAATAATGAACTGCAAAAATTCCCCTTCAAACAATGGGAATGGGTGGGATTTTTAGGGCCATTCAGGAAGCCAACAGCTTATTGATGAACGTTTCCACCTTTTATTGAGAGGAGAGTCTTAGCTTCAGAGTTTGCTGGGAATGGCCTCACAGTTCATTGCGAACAGCTTCACAGTTCATTGAGAACAGCTTCACAGTTCATAGACTCCCAGTTTACTGAGAAGAACACAGTAGATTTGCTGAAATGCTTAGCTTTGGGTAGCACAGATTGGATACTCCAAGCATAGATCTTTCTGAAACACTCCATGGATCTTTCCTGAAACACTCCATAGATTTTTCTGAAGAGCTTCCCAGTCCTCCAAGTCCTCTGCAAGATGAGTAGTTTTTGTACTGCTTTTGATTGCTAGGGTCACAACCACAGGCAGTGGAACAGCCTCCCAGTCGATTTTTTTAACTAAATAAAAAGAGGGCAGCTCCTCATGTTTTGGGTGCCTCAGACCTGGATGGGAGCCCCATGGCTGTGCTTGTGGGGGAGGTGGTGGCATGTCTGGAATGCGCAGCTGCCTTCAGCGTCAGCCCACCATCCCATAAATCTTCAGCTGTTGGGAATCTCTTGCCACCAAGGTAGAAGCTGGCTAAAAGCAGGCCTGTTGGTTAGGCTTTGTCAGTGTTGTCTAATCTGCTGTCCAGCTGGCTATACTTGACTGGGACAGGTCAGTCTCTGCTTTTACCTTGCTGGAAGCTGGGCTTGTCAAGCTTTACTTACAGGTTTTTCACCTCTCCTCTCCTCTCTTTTCTCAACCATCTCAAAACTCGTTGGGCATCGGTAGCAAAACCTCCCACTGGTTTTTCAGTGGGTGGGCCGTGTCCTGAACCATCCTCAGCTACCACACAACTGAAAAGCCCACAGACAGTCATTTCGTGGTGGGGTTTTTCTTTCATTAGTGGCATTTTTGACAGTGATCTTCCCCAGCTGGAGCTGTGCATCTAATGCAGCCTCTGCAAAAGGATCTTTTGGTGAAGAGGGTAGAGCAGCAAAGCTTGGCTCCCTGGGCCCTTCCTGCAGCCCAGCTTCCTGCTGGAAAGCTCCAGCCAGCAGCAGTGTCAGGAATCCAGCAGGCTTTCCAGTGATGTGTTTCCTCCTTCTGACGGCTTATTGAGAAGGAACTCCCAGCTTGTTTAGAGCAGAGTCACAGTTTAGGGAGAGGAGACTCGCAGTTTACTCAGAGAAGATTCACAGTTTGGTGGGAAGAGAGTCACAGTTTATTGGGAATAGATTCACAGTTTATTGGACATAGATTAACAGTTTATTGGGGATAGATTAACAATTTATTGGGAATAGATTCACAGTTTATTGGGTATAGAGTAACAATTTATTTGGGATAGATTCACAGTTTATTGGGAATAGAGTAACAGTTTATTTGGGATAGATTCACAGTTTATTGGGGATAGAGTAACAATTTATTTGGAATAGATTCACAGTTTATTGGGGATAGATTAACAATTTATTGGGGATAGATTTGCAGTGTATTGGGAATAGATTCACAGTTTATTGGGAATAGAGTAACAATTTATTGGGCATAGATTCACAGTTTATTGGGCATAGATTCACAGTTTATTGGGAATAGATTCACAGTTTATTTGGGATAGATTCACAGTTTATTGGGAATAGATTCACAGTTTATTGGGCATAGATTCACAGTTTATTGGGAATAGATTCACAGTTTATTTGGGATAGATTCACAGTTTATTGGGAATAGATTCACAGTTTATTGGGCATAGATTAACAATTTATTGGTCATAGATTAACAGTTTATTGGTCATAGATTTACAGTTTATTGGGAATAGATTAACTATTGGGAATAGATTCACAGTTTATTTGGAATAGATTTACAGTTTATTGGGAATAGATTAACTATTGGGAATAGATTCACAGTTTATTTGGAATAGATTTACAGTTTATTGGGCATAGATTAACAATTTATTTGGGATAGATTCACAGTTTATTGGGAATAGATTAACTATTGGGAATAGATTCACAGTTTATTGAAAATCACAGTTTGTTGAGACTAAGTTCTCAGTTTGTTGGGAATAGATTTACAGCTTATTTGGAATAGATTGGCTATGGAGAATAGATTCTCAGTTTGTTGGGAATAGATTCATATTTTCAGCCTCAGTTTATTGAGGATAGCTTCTCAGTTTATTGAGAACTTAAGTCACAATTTGTTGGGAGTAGATTCACAGTTTATTGGGAAGAGAGTCACAACTTTACTGAGCATAGATTGACAGTTCAGGAGGATCTGACCTGGGTCATTTTCTAGTGCACAGCTTGTTCCAGCAATTAATGCACCTCTAAACCAGGTCATTCTTGGGGCTACTTGTAGCAGATTCGAGAAGCCAGAGGCTTGTTGAATGCCCAGCCTGTGCAAGAACCAGCAGAGGATGTTTAAGAGAGGCAGTAATTCGGAGTGTGGGATTTTCTTGCTCTTTACCAGCCTGCCTATAGTTTGGTCAAGAAGCCACAGGGCTGCAGGAAGGCTTCCATGGCAGCTTGTGAGATGTTAGGGTGAATGTTTCTCTGCAGTCTTGGTTCGCTGCTCCCTGGGGGGGTTTCAGAGTGACTGTAGAAGTAGACAGGCTTATGATGGTTTGTGGGGAAGATGTAGGCTCACTCCCAACCAGATGTCTGAAGAGCTCTGTGTGTGTTCCTGGACAAACAGCAAGCCCAGGCAGAAGAGTGAGCTGCCACACTCAGGATGCTAAACATATCCTGGGTCGTGGCAGGGTGAGATCTCGGCAGTGTCTACTCAGTACAGACTGGCAGGGCCAAAAAGGGGCCTGGAGACATCAGCTAGAGAGGAGTTCTGCCCTAAGGCAGGTTAAGCTATGCTTGTCATACCTGATGAGTGTGTTGAACCTGTCCTCAGAAGCCTTTAATATTGGAGACAAGCATCTCCCCATGCTGGGTTTCCCACTGCCTGGCTATCTTTACTTTGTGAGGGTGGCTTATTCCCCCAGTGCCTAAGTATAACATTTTAGGGTATAGGAGACAAGGTGTCCTCAAAAGATTCTAGACAGCTGTTTTAGCTGATTTTAGAAATGCAACCTTAGAGAGAATGATCAGAGAAGACCTGAGATGACATTGCCAAGGGGCACCAGCCCAGCTTTATTGCTAGCCACAGGACTCCTCCATGCCTTTGGAAACCTCTTCCTTCCAATGGTGTGTCGGGTTGACAGTTAATAGCCATACCAGAGAGGTTCAAAGCAACCTTTCTCCTCCTGCTGTGTTTTCTATCTAGCAGTTGCCTTTTTTCTTTTCTTTTCTTTCCTTTTTTTTTTTTCCTTTTAACAGTTCTAACAGTAAAAAGCAGAAAACCAAACCAAAAAAAGCCTAAAAAACCAAAAGAACCCAGCTTGCCAGCTTGTTCCTCAGTTCCCTTTTCAGACACAGGTCCATCACTAAAGCCATATTGTGAGGAGGAAGCCGAAGGAGAACAGCTTCCACTTCATCAGGCAGTGCTTGTAGCAGCCACACTATGAGGCTGGTGAGCCAGCAGACCCGTCCTGGCTCTGCAGCCCTCCTCAGCTGCCTCCAGACCTTTTCCTGGCTGTCCTCCGGTGGGGTGCTGCTGGTGAAGCATCCCTCGTGCTCACAGCAAGGTCTCTGCCTGAGGGACACGTGGGAGAAGCTTCCCTCCATGATGTCAGCAGCTCAGGGACCAGAACACCCCTGGGGCTCTGCTTTGGGGTGGGTACCCGTGGCTGTTGCTGGGATACTCTCTCCATCTCCAAAACCAGGACTAGTGGAATCTTTTTGCAACACTCAGGAGACTTAAGGGAGCAAGCCCAGGGTGTCAGCAAGAGCAGCGAGCTCCCTTGCTGATGGTGCACTGGCTTACCTCAGGTGATGCCACAGTTTGCCAAGGAGTCTTGGTGCTTTGTGCAGAATGCCCATTACTGGGAACAAGCAAAGGGAAGAGCACATCCCTCAAGCAAGAGACACAGTTGCCTTCTTTTTCGCCCTTCTCAGGTCTCTGTGTCTGGCGTCCGGGCAGGGGTTGGCTGCGTTCAGTAGAAAAACCTCTTCCATGCTAATGGTTCATGCGCAGGGCAAAGGTTGTCCTGGCTGTGCCAGGATGCTGCTGGGACCTAGCCCTGGGTCCCACCAGCCCTGCTTTTGTTCTGCACAGCCCCACACAGCTCAGAGGTGGGGGAGGCAATAGCAGAGTCCCCCAGCTCCAACAGCAAGTGGTGGTAGCCACTGAGATGCATGGCAACCCATGGCAGGGGCCAGTGGCACTGCTGAGGGTTACCCAGGATGCTGGGGTGCTCTGAGTGTGGGCTGTGCACATCCATGCCATTGCCCCTAATAGCCAGCAGAGGCAGAGGTGGCCCTACAGGTGGTACTGCCAGAGGTGTGCAGTGCCCATCAGGTGTCGTTGTGGCCCCAAGACTTCCTTTAAACTGTTCCATGTGGCGGCAGGAGCCTGGGCAGGGTCTGGGTGCTATATGGAAGAGCTAAACTAAGTGGCAGGATGCAACGCTGAGGCCCCAGAAGCATTTGCCATGTGGGGGCTCTTGCTTCAGGTGATGCCTGGCCCAGGTATGGGCAAGGAACACAGGTGGGTGAGGGACCCAATTCTGCTGACTTCCAGCAAGAGCCTTTGATGAAGCTCAGTGCAACTGACCAAAGGCTGCCTTCTGAAGGCAGCACCTCCACAGACAGCCTCCCACTGCAGCTGGCAATCTCAGAGTGGCAGGAGAGCTTTTAGATGGCTGAAAAGGAGATGGGTGCCTCAGAGCAGTTCAGAAGGTGCCGTCTCCTCAACAGCCCTGTGCGTGGGAGCATTGGTTCTACAAAAGGGGAGAGGAAGTGTGTGGAAGGGATGAACTTCAGTAACCACCCTAGCACTGAGGCTCCATCATGAGTATTTTTGGCTCGTGGTTTCACCCACAAGCTCTGAGATAGGTGCATGCCCTGTGAGCCTGCACTTCCAGTGGTAAATCATCCAGTAGATTCAGCACCCCCTGGCTTTCTGGGTCCATACAGCCATCAGCAGAGGAGTGTTCCTCGGTGTTCCAGTTTCTCTTTGCTCCCGTAGGCTCTTAATCCTTGTGCTCCCCCTGATTTTCTTGCTCCTGCCCAGCCCTACCCAGGATGAGCAAAAATCAGTTGTGGTGAAGCCAAAGGCTGCACTCTGCAGCAGATCATAGAATGCATCAACCAGAGCATGACTTACAGATCCCACCCTCTTCCTCAGCAGTCCCCAACCTCTGAGAGCAGCCAGCAAAGATCAATCTTTAGTTCATTTGTAGCTCTCTTAAAATAAACCAATCTTTGACCCATTCTTCCCAGCATGGTGGGAAGCTTCTCATACTTTCCCTGATGTTGGGTTTGTGCTTTGAGTCCTGTAGTGCTGGACAGGAGCTGCTAATGGTGTTGAGTAATTAACTGATCCTGTAAGCCCTGCAGGCACAAAATTCTTACCCAGCTAACAGGAAAAAGGGGCACCTCCCTTCTGTTGAGCAGAGCAAGGTCCAGGTGCATCAATAAGATGAACCAACACTCTCTGGTGATGCAGGGACTAAGTGTCTGTGTTGTCCACACCATCCCTACACGGTGCAGACCCAAGAGTTGATACCTTGCACCATAGCAGGCCATCTTCTAGCTGTTGTGTGTGCTCTGGAATGGCAGCTGGGTGAGACAGAGAAGGACACCTGCTGCTTGGATAGCTAAGGTTGCTTCTGAGGTCACCATGAAATACCAGTTCAGGACTTCTCCAGCTTTAGTGTTTTGTAAGCAGCAGTGCAGAGGGCAGTGCTGGCTTCCTCAAGGCTGTCTTTGCCTGGCTGGTGACAGGTATGCCTTCAAACACTGCCCAGCCTTCGTCCTCTGCTCCTGTCCCATCAGGGTGTCCTTCTTTTAAAACACCCCTTCTTAAGCTCCCCTACCCAAAAATCAGAATCATTGTGGGGAGCAGCACTTTGAGCAGTAGATGGTTTTGTGGTGTAGTCAGAAGGTGGCTTCTGCTGAGGGGGTGTGGTGCTCCCGGTCAGCTGTGTTACACACTGCCCAGTGCTGCTATGGAGCTTGTTTCTTCCTTTGTCCTGTGTGCTGGTGGGACCCTGCCAAGCCACATGGGCTGGATCCTGGCTTGGCAGGTTGCAAGGAGATGTTGCAGGCTGTGAGGGACACCTGGGCAGATGTGAAAACAGAGACAAAACCAGAAACATCCCTTGGGCCCTCCAAGCCACCTCACGCCACCAGGTTTTCTGCCTGGGTGGGAGATCCTCATGCTCACGCTGCTGTCTTTCAGGTCTTTCCTGGGTCTCAGCCACTTCCTTCGTGCCCAGGCGGCTCCTCACCACCTGGAGTGGTACCTGAAGTAGCCTGACCACTTCTCAGGGTGTCACCAGTGACTGGGGAAGAGTGTGTGGAATGGTGTCTGTGTCTGAACAGAAAGGATGGACAGGCTCATGGGGACAGCTGGGCTGAGAGCAAAATGGCATCAGGTACAGAGGGGACCTGCTCCCTCAGGAAGTGTTATGAATAGACAACCCCCTCACAGAGGAGCTTGGTGTGACTCTGCCTTTGGGAGTGGACCCCACCATTTGCAACAGGCTGCAGACTGCAGACAAGGAGCACAGGAGGCACCCTTGGCTTCACTGGGTGTTGAAGCAAATGTCTCCAGCTTGAGCTGGGCTCTTGGGCACTCTGCTGCCTGCCTGCTGTGGAGAGTGTGAGGTGGAAATAGTCCAGCTGGAGATCTGGCCTGAAATGGGGCAAAAGCATCTCCTCAAATAGTCAGGTTCAAGTTTTGTAAGTCACAGTTAGTAGCCCTTGGAACACTGGCTATGGGAGAGGGAGGGCTTGTGCCCTAAAGATAAAAGAGAATGGATGGATGGGTGGATGGATGGATGGATGGATGGATGGATGGATGGATGGATGGATGATGATGGATGGATGAGTGGATGGATGAGTGGATGGATGGATGATTGGGTGGGTGGGTGGATGGATGGATGGATGGATGGATGGACAGATGGGTGAATGGATGGACGGATGGGTGAATGGATGGATGGATGGATGGATGGATGGATGGATGGATGGATGGATGGATGAGTGGATGGATGAGTGGATGGATGGATGATTGGGTGGGTGGATGGATGGATGGATGGATGGATGGATGGATGGATGGATGGATGGATGGATGGACAGATGGGTGAATGGATGGACGGATGGGTGAATGGATGGATGGATGGATGGATGGATGGATGGATGGATGGATGGATGGATGTGTGGAGAGATGACTAGCTAGCTGGCTGCTGTGAGTTTGGTGTGGGGAGAGAAGCATCACCTCTTCCTTAGAGAAAGGACATGTCTTGAGCAAGGTGGTGAGGTTGGCAGGGGATGAAGCACTTTGAGCAACCTTCTTTTAGCTGGAACAGCAAAGCTCTGCATGCAGGTCCAGACTAACTCGTAGCGCGGGCAGGCTTCCCGCTGCACTGCGGCATTAGTGATACTCAGCAGCTCCTGACTCTAGCATCCAGCAGCATAGTGGCTGCAGCTACAGCAGCGTGGCAGATAGCAATCCAGGGGACTCAAGGTGGTGTTGCCCATGTGGGGGGCAGGGAGAAAACCAAACCTGTAGAGGGGAGATGCTGGAGGTGGGGAGAGGTGATCTTGGGTCTGCTGGTCTTTTATATCCCATTTTTAATAGACTTCCTGAAATGAAGCTTCAGAAAGGTACACACTGCCTCTTGGAAAAAAAAATAGCCTAGGAACTACAGGTAGTTCACATTATTTTTAAAGATAATAAATCTCTCTATATATAATTATCTATATTAAAATATATATGTATCCATAAGTTGGCCAAGCCTTGCCTTGTGGAAAGGCTGCAGCTAAACCAAGTCTGAGCTCATATTGTCTTCTGGTTTGTAGATAGCTCCTTCCTGCCTCTCTTCCTGCCTCCCTTCCTTCCTTTCCGCCTCCCTGCCTTCTTTCCTGCCTTCTTTCCTGCCTCCCTTCCTTCCTTCCTGCCTCCCTTCCTTCCTGCCTCCCTTCCTTCCTGCCTCCCTTCCTTCCTGCCTCCCTTCCTTCCTTTCTGCCTCCCTGCCTTCTTTCCTGCCTTCCTTCCTGCCTCCCTTCCTTCCTTCCTGCCTCCCTTTCTTCCTGCCTTCCTTTCTTCCTGCCTTCCTGCCTCCCTTCCTTCCTTCCCGCCTCCCTTTCTTCCTGCTTTCCTGCCTCCCTTCCTCCCTTCCTGCCTCCCTTCCTCCCTTCCTCCCTTCCCACCTAGACGAGGTTCTGTTCTTGCTCCACAGAAGGTGCCTGTGTATATAACTCCTTTGTATTGCTTTCTGCAGAGTCCCTTCTATATTTCTTACTACTAATGCTGTGTAGAAAAAAAAAAAGGCAAAAAAAAAGGCAAATCCAGAGATTTTACTACTGATAATGAAGCATCTAATGGCCATTAGCAAAATAAAGGTTTAGTTGTTTGGGAAACAGATTATTTATATTGTGTATGGTTTATTGCCTGAGAACTTGTTTGGTGACTGGATATTCTTCTCCTTCTCCTGGTCCTTTTCTGCTTTTTTCCAGCTCTGGTGTTTCCTCCTCACTTTGGTTATCTAGCAGGCAATAAAGTATATTGTATGTTTTGAAGCCAAGTGGTGTGCCGCTTCATTCTCCGCTCGGGGGAGCCAGTGCTGGGGGAGGCCAGATGATGGCGTTGTGGCTGCCAGCAGGAGGACAGCGATCCCGCCACCGCTGCCACAGCCCAACGCCACGGCAAAGCAGGGGCCAGGCGAGTGCCCAAGGCAAAAAAAGTCCCCAGAGGTGCTTCCCACTGGGAAGGAAGGAGCTGCCACAAGAAGCCATCCTAGCCTGGTGCCCTAGTCGTCCACCCCTAAGCGCATGTGTGGACATAAACGTGTGGGCCTGAGCAGACTGTGTTGGCATAAATGAATTGAAGGACATGAGGAGACCCTGTGGCCATAGACGAGTGACTCTGTGTCTTCTAACTTCACACAACTCTTTTTCCTTCTCCTTTGCAGGCAGTGGTGGCAGTGGCAGGTGCTCACTGCCAGCTTCTGGCTCTTTCAACAGCCTGATGTTCTGGTGGTGCTGGGTTTTACCCTGAGGTGTGGAGATCAGCAAAGCTCAGTGCACACACCAGGCTCCGGTCCATGGCGGTGCCAGGAATGCGAGGGGCACTCTGTGCTTTCCCCACACACGGGATCTATCAGCTAGCATCCATCCTCAGCAGCTACACACCCTGGCAGCCTCTACTGAAACAGGCTCTGAAGGTGGTGAGACACTGGAACAGGTTGCCCAGGGAAGTCACGGATAGAATAGAATTAACCAGGTTGGAAAAGACCTTTGAGATCACAGAGTCCAACCTATCACCCAACACCATCTAATCAACTAAACCATGGCACCGGGTGCCTCATCCAGGCTCTTCCTAAACACCTCCAGGGACGGTGATCTGATCTGCTTGTCTGGGTGTTAGTTTCTTTGGGCTTGTGTTTCTGGTGAGAGGTTTTGCTCTGTGTGGAAGCTACTCTCCCTTCTGACACCTCTGCCAGGTTTTTTCTGCATTTCAAAAACAAACAACAAAAGTCACTCCCAGGAGCACCTGGTGGGAGCCTGCTGTGTTTCACAGAATGACAATGCCAGGTTGGAAGAGACCCCGAGAATCAACTGGTCCAAACCCAACCTTAACAGGAGGATCCTTTCCTCTTTCTCAGGGAGCTGCTCAGAAGTTCCTGAGGGAACACACAGCAGCACCAAAGGGGGACACAGCATCCCCCCATGCTGTGCCCTCCTCTCAGCAGAACACAGCAGCCTTAGCACAGCACAAAATTGGTCCTTCTCCAGGAGAAGGGATCTGGACACCTGGCTCTGCTCCCTTGTGGTGGCTCACAGAATGGTGTAGGACAGACAGCAAAGCCTCTTCCCACTAAATCTCGTGAGATACAAATGGGGAGATGAAGCTGCTGAGAGCCTCAGCCTTCAGCAGTCAACACTATTTGCTGGTGTTTGCTTTGACCCATCCTACCCCAAAGCAGAAGTTGATGTGGTAGCACTGCCTGTGCAGCAGAGCTGCCCCGAAGCAGTAAAAGCCTCTCCTTTGGAAGTCAAACAAGGGCCTTTTGCTTACTTTCACCTATTTTGCTGGATTTTGCACGGTTTTACCTGTGCACACAGAGGGAGAGCCTTGGTCTGTACTCAACAGTCATGGAAAGCAAGTTGCTGACTGAGTGCTGACGCTCTTAGTGCTGGCAGCTGCCAGTGTGATGCTGATTTTAGCTTTGTATTTGTGTGGCCCTGGCTCTGAGCACCACTCTGGTGCCTGCGCTGCGAGGTGGCTTTGTTGGAGAGGAGGGACAGGCCCCTTGCGAGCCCCAGTGGCCAGCCAGGCAACCCCAGCAGGGCCCATGTGCACACCATGTCCTCACCCACCTTGAGCACGAGTTCCAGAGGTGGCCTGTAGCCCTGCTACAGGCACCCCAGCTAGGGGGACCCAGCATGTCCTGCTGTCCTCCCTGCAGGTACGTGGTCAGAGTGGTGCTGCACGGTTAGGATCTGGGTTTTCTCCTCTCGCACACAGCATGGAGCGCCCTAAATCCAGCTGGTGGAAGAGAAGCAAGCTGCAGTCTCCATCCTAAGTGGGCAGCCACCCACCTACCTTCCCACCACTGACAGTTGCTCCCAAGATGCCTGTGAGCGATAGACCTAGGTGGAGGAGGAGAGAAAGGGCCCCACAGAGGGTTGGCTCGTCCCCAAAGTGTGTACAGAGGGAGAGTTCATCCATCACCCCAGCAATTAAGAAGGGGCCAGTCTCTTCTCGGTGGTGTCCTGTGATAGGTCAAGGGGCAATGGCTACAAACTGGAACACAGGTTCCCAACCAATGTTTCCTCAGTATGGCACGATCCTCCCCTCCTTGCAAGGGTTTCAGCCACAGCTCTTTCCCTTAGTTCCCTCTGTTGGTGGCATTTCATAAAGCTATAGAACAGTAGGGGCTGGAAGGGGCCTGAAGTCCAACCACCTTGCCAAAGCAGTTCACTTAGGACAGGCCACACAGGAACACTTTCAGATGGGTCTTGAACCTTCATTTCCAGAGGATGACACCACAACCTCTCTGCAGAACCTGTTCCAGAGCTCCACCACCCTCACAGCAAAGGCATCTTCCTCATGCTGAGGTGGAACTTTCTGTGTTCCAATTTGTGTCCACTGCCCCTTGTCCTATCACAGGACACCAGTGAAGAGTTGATAATGAGTTGGAGGGGTAAGAGCCTGGGCATGGAGGTTCAGCTAATGGCTGAGAGGCACCAAGCTAATATTTATCAAGTGTGTGCCACACTTCCATGTTTCTGTCAGGCTGCTTGTACCTGCCATGATGGTCTCAGGCAATCTGCAGCAAACTGACCCTTAGTTGTTTGGAACTGCCCAGAAAGCCAAAGATGTTTCAACTTTAATCCACAGTTCTAACCCACCTTGAAAATTCATAGAGTCACAGAATGGTTTGGGCTGGAAGGGATCTTAAAGATCATCTAGTTCCAACCCCCTGCCATGGGCAGGGGCACCTCCACTAGAGCAGGTTGCTCAAGGCCCCATCCAGCCTGGCCTTGAGCACCTCCAGGAAGGGGCATGCACAGCCTCCCTGGGCAACCTGTTCCAGTGTCTCACCACCCTCACTGTAAAGAATTTCTTCCTCCTATCCAGTCTGAATCTACCCTCCTCGAGGCATGCTAGTGTTTGGTGGTGCTGAGGTTGGGTGAGGCAGATGATTTTATGCAGGCAAGTGCTGATGGAGGCAGGATGAGCAAGCTGGTGAGAGGCCACCCCACCTTTTTCTTCATGCAATTGATCCTTCCACAGGAGAATAAAGACATTGTATAGCTATAAAGGAGGCATCATTCACTAAAATATTTGCCTCAAGCAGATGGCTCTGGTGAGTCAGAGCAAATACTCCCCCTGCTTCAAAGCTAGCTGAAGAGCAGCTGTGCTCTGCCATTTAGAAGCAAACCCCACTCCTCTGATGAGCCCATCGAGGAAAAAAGGGGGTGGGGGGGTGGCATTAGAGCAATCACAGGGTCCATCGCAAAGACAAAAAGGGTTTCTCTGGACCACTTCTCCATCCGCAACAGCTTCACGGTGCACAGTGCAGGGCCTGGGCGTGGGCACATCAGGAACTGGGGGGTGGTGAGAAACTGGAACAGCTTGCCCACAGAGGTTGAGGAGGATCCATCTCTGCAGCCTCCCAGCCTCACCTGGACACATTTCTGTGACCTGCCCTTGGTGCTCCTGCCTTGATGGAGGAGGGTTGGACTCAATGATCTCCAGAAGTCCCTCCCAACCCCTACCTGTGATCCCGTGGAATTGTTCAGGCTTCTTCCTGCAGCTCTCCGCTTCTTAAGCTCTTTAGAATGCTTCTCCCACCCGCTGTGTGTTCGTGACTCTCGGCACTGCACCCACTCTCCAGCTCATTTCAACAGCCTCCTTTCTGTAGTCCTTACAAACAAGCAGGCAAGCCCCAGACCAGAAGAAATCCAAAGCTTGCTGCAGCGCTGCAGCTCTCCTCCCCCAGAGCAGATGATCCTGCGCTCCCTGCTATTTACATTGCGGAGGGAAGCTTCCCAGCAATCCATCCACCCACTGAAACACAGCCTGCTTCTACCCTGCCCTTTGTGACTGCTCCTTCCCCTCACACCAGAGCCCAGCTGTGGAGCTGCTGAAATCTGCCAAGGCACATCCAGTAGGTAACCTGAGAGGAGAGAGGATGCAAAGGAAGGGTGAAGCTGGCCTGTGGCTGAAGGTATGGCAGCCAGTTCGATGTGACAGCAACAGGAACATGTCCCACACAAAACCAAACAGCCCAAACCAACTTAAAATTGCTGTATTGTTTCCAGTATATTGGCACAGTATTTACAAAAGTGGTTCATAAATAAAAACAGTTTCTGGAGTAAAGACTATAGCTCTATAGAGATTCCAAATGGCTATGTACTGATATATACACAGAGATAGAGACACAGGTGGGAGCTTACAGCTATCAAACAACTTTGGTTTTCAATGACTGGCAGGAAAGGGCTGGGCCTGTCAATGACCTTCTGTACCCACCAAGGTACAGAACCCAACAGGGCCGTGGGGTTCTCATTGCTGGAGCAGCCTGTCCGTGGCCACCGAGCTCCTCAGAGCTTTCAGCCCTGCCTACCAACAGCTCAGCCTCACCCCAAGGTGACACAAACAGGGTCTACTGGGGTTTGCTTTACAGAAGTGAACGTGAAACTATTCTACATCCTAGTTTTTATAAGGCAGAAAACCCTCAAGAGAATTCCAGTTGGACTTCCCTTCCTTAACTGCTCAACTTTGGGTTTGCCAGAGGGGATCAAAATCAGGGAGCTCTGCACCGGGACTTCATCAGGCCATGCCTTATGCCGAGTTGTTCACCTCCCCTCTTTAGGTCAAGACTGTTGGGATTATGGAAAACCTGGCTCCAAAGACTCACATAAAGGAGCTCAAAGATGAATGCTCCCCCTGGCAAACCTTAAGCTATGAACACAGGTGTAAACCACAGGGGCTGCTTCACTGTTTTATCACCCGAAAAGCCCTCTCCACTGCGGCCACTTCCACTGATTTTTGTGAGGGCTAGAGCAGAGGTTGCTTTAAGCGGTTCAATGCTGCAGCCCTAGCAAGAGGGCTGTTGAGGAGAGCAAATACTGTGAACTCAGACAGCCCTGTGTTAATTTTGCTGAATTCTTGGTGTCTGCATTGAGCCTTGGAGCTCCAGATGCAGAGAATCTCTGCAGCACACGCCCAGAACGTGGATTGAGAGCCTTGTATTTGATAATGTTCACCTCTGACGGTGTGCCAGATTGCTCAGTCTTCAAAAACATGGATTTCATTGCATTAATTAGGATAGGAACCTTGTATTTAATAACATTCAACTCTTGAGCTGTGCCAAATTCCTCAGAGTCCTCAAAGCCATGGATTTTAGTCCATTACAGTGCATCATGTACTTCTGCTGAATGCTTCTGCAAGCTTGGCTTGCAGCTTAAGATGCCAAGCATCTCTGCAACAGGCACCCCCACCACGGACAGGAACCTCCTCTTTTACGACATTTAGCCCTTGACAAGTGCCAAATTGCTCTTCAAAATCAGGGATTTGGTACTGTTCTCTTTGCTGAGTTCTTGGTGTCTGCACTGAGCCTCGTTGCTCAAGATGCAGAGCAGCTCTGCACCACGCACAGGAGCCTTGCATCTTAAACACCCTGTGCTCCAGCTGTGCCAAACGACTCGGAATCCTGAAACACAAGGAGCATTTCATCTCCCTGCTGTTTGCCTCATTCTGCTGAATTCTTGGTGCATTGGTGTCTTGCATTGAGAGCTGAAGCTCAGGATGCAGAGACTCTCTGCAACATGCACCAGCATGACTGTGAACCTCCTATTTCACAGCTCTTGGTCTGTGCCAAAGCACTCTTCCAGAACGTGGGTTTTACAGCATACACAATTAACCGGGTTGGAAAAGACCTTTGAGATCATCCAGTCCAACCTATCACCCAACACCATCTAACCAACTACACCATGGCACCAAGTGCCTCATCCATTCTCTTTTTAAACACTTCCAGTGATGGTGACTCCACCACCTCCCTGGGCAGCACATTCCAATGGCCAATCTCTCTTGCTGTGACCTCTTTCTCCTCACCTCAAGGCTAAACTTCCCCTGGCGCAGTTTGAGCCTGTGTCCTCTTGTTCTGCTGCTGGTTGCCTGGGAGAAGAAACCAACCTCTTCCTGGCTACAACCACCTTTCAGGTAGTTGTAGAGAGCAATGAGGTCTCCCCTGAGCCTCCTCTTCTCCAGGCTAAACACCCCCAGCTCCCTCCCTTTTATTCCACTACTGCTTGGCAACAGCTTTCCAAGCAGAGTTTTGAGATGATTGTTAGAAGGAGAACCCCACGTGTGCCACCTTTGAAATATATTACCTTAGCACAAAGAGAAGACAAGATTTCTACAAAGCATACATGAAAGTTCCAGAGAAGCCAACAGTATTGGAAGGACTCTCAGAACACTTGTAAAACATCTTAAGATCTCATTTAATGTGCAAGTTGCTAGAAAACTGGTTTTTAACTGTACCACAAACATATATATACAGAAACTGAGCCTCCTCCTTTCTCAGCAGCTCCTGCTACTCGCTTTTATCTGGTGGTGGTGGAATGGCAGCATCACAAACTTGGGCCAGAAATTAAAGAGCTCCTTTTTTTTTTCCCTCCTTTTTCCTTTTTTTTCCCCTTTTTTTTGTTTTTTTTTTTTTTTTCTCTTCTCCATTCAAGAAAACAGGATTTTAAGACCAGAACTGTCCAAAAGTACACTAAATAGGACAACTCCTGTTGGTTACGAAGCATCCATGACTGTTACAGATTCACTGAGTTAAGAAAGCCTGAAATTGCCTCTGGTACCACACACGGTACGACATGAACACATACACACACACACAGAAAGAACCACAGTCAGCAGGGAAATGACTGGCTGCTGTGCTCCACAAGTCCAGTGCTGAATCAGGCTCCAACAGCTGAGTGGTTTCTCATCAAAGAATCATGGAAGAAGCATGGAGAGCTCTCTCTCACCGGGCCAGAAGCCACCAGAGCAGGCGTGGCTCCTGTCTGGAGAGAGGAATTCTGCTTTTGCTGGAAATTAGGAGAACTCTGTTAACTTCAAGGAGAGCTGGGAGCAAACTTGGTACTCCTGCAACTTTGTGGACAAGCATTTTCTGGCTGCTGTTTGGAGCAGTCTCGCTGAGCGTCGGGAAACAGGTTTGGGTGTTTGGTAGGATCCCTACTCCCTGCTCGCACCACAGAGGCGGGACCAGAACTTGCCCATGCACACAGACAGAGGAAACGATCAGCTCAAGGGTATTGCAGTCGCTGGGCTGAGCAGGCCCAACATCAAAGCGGTGACTAATGAGAGTTTTGGGGAAATAATACCACTAAGGATTACTGCAGGGAGACCCCGGAGTGGGCAAACAGTGCTTCTCCTCTCCTCACCCTCGCCCATCCCACAGAGATACCAAAGCAAAAAGAAACTGAAGCTCACGTGTGGGCAAGCACACATGCTCCTCGCTACAGCTGCTGTGACTACAAAATCATCATTTATGTCAAAAGCACTTTTGCCACACATGCACAACAGCTGGGGGTCCTGGATTTCTTCTTGTTGAGTAGTGCGTCTTCAAGGCCACGGTGTACCAACAGCGGTGTGCTTGTCACACGTCACAGAGCTCCTCAGTTCTGGGGGGAAGGGAGAAGAGAAGGGAAAGATTGTTCAGGAAGAGCGGCAATGTGTTCATGGCATCATTAAAATCACAGAAGAGCAAGCAGAATGTTCCCAGAATCATACCACTGCTGAGGCTGGAAGATACTTTTGAGATCATAGGATCATGCATCACAGAATGCCTGAAGCTGGAAGAGATCATCTACAGAGATGGGAGATCTAGAGATCATCTAGAACTCTCCTGCCATGGCAGGGAAGTTATAAACTTGGTTGCTCAAGGCCTCCTCCAGCCTGCCCTTCAACACCTCCAAGGAGGGGGCATCCACAACCTCCTTGGGCAACCTGTTCCAGAGTCTCACCACCCTCACTGTAGAGAATTTCTTCCACAGATACAGGCTAAACCTACTCTCCTTCAGCTTGTAACTATCCCCCCTTGTCCTGCTGCTAGACACCCTTATGGAAAGTCCCACCCCAGCCTTCCTGGAGGTTCTCTTCAGGTATTGGAGGGCAGCTATATGGCTTCCCCAGAGTCCTCTCCTCTTCAGAGACCATCGAATCCAACCACTTGCCTAGAGCTCCCAATCCCACCACTACTGCTAAGAAAAGCTGTGTGCTGCCTAGAATCATAGATTCATAGAATGGTTTGGGTTGGAAGGAACCTTAAAGTCTAGTTCCAAGGCCACTGCCATGGGCAGGGACACCTTCCACTAGACCAGCTTTTAGCACTTCAGTGATGGGAGAGGGTGGCACTAACTAACCACTTTCCAGGAGATTACTGGTTAGGTACACAGCAAAAGCTTAGTTACATTAACAGTAACAACAACCAAGCAGCCCAACAAACCAACCACAGCAGCCCACCACCAAGCAAACAGTCCATGCATCTGCAATATCATATAAAAGGAAAGCACACAAACTGTTTGACTTCACACATCTGATCAGCAACATACTGTTGAACAGTTTTTCCTTACTCATCCTCTTCACTGTTTAGACATACACATTCTTCCCTCCACATGCCACAAGCTATGCATTTGCTCTTTTCAATACAGTCTGAATTCAAACAGTCTCTGCAGCACTGAAACCTGTCCTCCAAGTTCCACCTCATTAGCATCTCAAACCTCCCCCAACATGTTTATCAAATCAAATATCCAGAGACATATTTGGACTTACCATCATTCTAACATCACTCCTTTTGCATCTTTAAAAGCCAAGCAAATGGATTAGTAATGAGCAAGACAGCAAGAAATGCTTCATAACTGCTATTCAGATTAAGTCTAAAAGTCAGGTTAGGAATTGCTAGTACTCTGCATGCCAATTAGTTGAGAGAATAGTAAAAAATAAGAGATATATAAATGAAGTAAAATTCAGCCATCCTTGTCTCACTGTAAATTTCCCCCATCTTAAGCACTAACAGGGTTTCCCAACACTGGTTGAGTTTCCAATGTCAATTCAACCTAACTTGGTGGAGTTTCCCCAACCCAAACATCAATTGAACAGAGTGACAGGAAGAGGTTTTGCTTTAATCTTAACTATCCCACCAAGACAAATGCTTATGAAAAAGAACCAAGCTCGACTTTCGAGACTCAACCCTCTTTTCCTCTTAAATTTGGACTTTTTGCAAAGCAAAGAGGGAGGACAGAACATCCTAAGCCAGTCACAGATCATTAAGGTCAGAAAGGATCTCTAAGATCATCAAGTTCAACTTTCAGAAGTTGCATTTAATGCAAAATAAAGAGGGTGGACAGAATACCATGAGATTAGACTTGTCCTAAGACAGTCATTAAGTATCATTAAGGTATCATTAAGGCTGGAAAGGACCTCTAAGATCATCAATCATCAAATAATGCCTCTGGCTAGCCAGCACGGAACAGGGAGCCTGGAGCTGCAGGCACAACGCCAGCAAGAGCTCAAACTCTCACTGAGCTGCGTAAGGTGACATCTCACTGCTGCTTTTATTGAGGACTACAACTGTTGACCTTTTAACTATAATTAATCCCTTAATTAGAAGATAAGCCTTGAATATCACCTACCAT
Organism: Picus viridis; assembly: GCA_033816785.1. Classification (NCBI taxonomy): domain Eukaryota; kingdom Metazoa; phylum Chordata; class Aves; order Piciformes; family Picidae; genus Picus; species Picus viridis. Next base: position 3,519,140 of record CM066569.1, on the reverse strand, counting down.
TTAGTGGTTCTTCTACAGCTTTCTGCAAAACATTTAAAAATATATATATATGTATAAAAAGCCTTCATGTTTACTTTTGGCTCGCCACAGTTAAATTACTCTAATTGACATATACAGTAAGTAGTGATTCTACAAAAGTGAAGAAAGCTGAGAGTTAATAAGTTCTGAAAAGAAATCATGATACCCATCAGCAACTACTGCCCAGACTAGGTGTTTTGACTCCCCCACTGTAAACTCTTCCTGGGATGAAACACCTCTAGGTGGCAGCAAAAGGCATGCAGATACTACAGCGAAGCTCTACCAACTCGATTACTGCTGTCACTGGATCAATGGTTAGTAACGACAATCAACCACAAACCGCCAGCCACCCCAAAAACAGTAGCCAAGCAATCAAATGTCATCTCCTCAAAATGAAATGCACCACAGCTGTGAGTTTAGGCTGTTAGACAATTGTCAGAAGCAACACACACAATCTACAGAAAGGTTAAAAATAAAGAGAAATTAGTAATTAAGATAGGAGCTTTTGAAATATGCAGCTTTCCCCCTCTGCCTTCAGAACACACAAAGCCTTGGTTTGTGCCCCTGTGCCCAAATGAAGCACTTCACCAAAAGGAAGCCTTTCAGTCTTTAGATTACACAGAATCAAAAATTTAGTCCCCAAATTCAGACTCCTGGAATGACTTGGGTTGGAAGGGACTGTTGAGATCATCCAGTTCCAACCCCCTGCCATGGGCAGGGACACCTCCCACTAGAGCAGGCTGCTCAAGGCCCCATCCACCCTGGCCTTGAACACCTCCTGGAAGGGGGCATCTACAAAATGACTTCACATCTGTTTATTGCCTCAAAGTACAGCCCTGGATGGAAATGAGCAACATATTAACACACTTCCAATTGCCACTAGGTCTTTCCACAACTGCCTTGGGCTCATGAGCACAAATTATTGTCACTTAATCTCCTCTGTATTTGAGCCTCCACTACCTGCAGCTGCAATGAGATTTCCAATGGCCTCTAAGTTCCAAAAACTCCTTTTGATTTCATTCCTGTCTCAAATTCAGAGACATGGTGTTCGCCACTATGTAGTTGTGGCCATTTCTTGTTCAAGTCCTTGCTGTGTATCCCAGAACGGTAGGGGTTGGACAGGACCTCTGGAGATTGAGTCCAAACCCCCTGCCTAGAGAAGGTCACATAGGAACATGTCCAGGTGGGTTTGGAATGTCCCCAGAGATGGAGACTCCACCACCTCTCTGGACAGCCTGTTCCAGTGCTCCATCACCCCTAAATTAAAGAAGCTACTCCTCATGTTTAGATGGAACTTCCTGTGTTCGAGTTTGTGCCAGCAAACTTGAGTAGTTCATACAAAGGATGGTGTTGCACAAAGGATGTTATTTACATTTCTGGTTTCTATTTCAAGCTTATTTGCAATAAGGAGCTAAGTTTTAAGACCTCCTCTTCCATTCTACAAATAAGCACAGAATCACCAAGGTTGGAAGAGACCTCAAGGATCATCAAGTCCAACCTGTCAACACAGACCTCATGACTAAACCATGGCATGATAAAGGCAAGATTGGTTCCCAAAAACTGCATCTGTAACACACTTCTCAACTATCTCTGGTATCACAATGAACTCTGGGAACCTCTTTCTCTTTTCATGTTTTGTAAACCCTCTCTGCACTTGAATTCCTTCTGTGAGAGACCAATCCTCTGAAATACTAGTCCTTAAAATGAAAATAGATGAGAAAGAGCAAAGGAAAACAACCTAAAAAAAACCCCACCACACACCAAAAAAAAGCCCCACCCCCACACTCCGTTGGCCAACTGCAGCCAGCTCTCCTGCCCCACTTTTAGGAACCATCTTTCTTCCACAGCTGTGTCTCAGACTGAAGAAGAGACCTGGAAGAGTGTCTTGTGCTGGCTACCAGCCAAGCAATGGGCTGGCTTGCCATGCTCCCTTGCTGTAAGGACATTTCACTGGTGTGTTACAGCTGCGCCTCTTTATCTGCTTCTGCAGAACTACACAAATGAGGCAGTTCACATTCATGGCTCACTAGAAAGCACAAATCTATGAAAATTACTGTTTTAGGAATGATTACTCTAGAATTTAGCAAAATGACTGAAAAACCTTCTTAAAAGTTAAAAAAGGCAAGCCAAACAAAACACACGTGGGTCTTCTTTCCACCTCCTGGATTCACAGGATGGTTTGGGCTGGAAAGGACCTCGATCATCATCTATTTTTTTAACTAGATGATGTCCCTGTCATGGGCAGGGACAGCTCCTGCCAGACCAGCTTGCTCTAGGCCTCACCCAATCTGGCTTTGAACCCCTCCAGGGACATCCACAACCTTCCTGGGCAACCTGTTCTGGTGTCCCCATACCCTCAAAGTAAAATCTTTCTTCCTAAGATCCACTCTCATTTGTTCTGTGTTACCCAAAGACAGACACTCTGCTCTCAGAGAGCCTCATCATATGAAGGGGCATTATAGGAAAATAAAATCATACAGTTGTTTTGGTTGGAAGAGACCTCCAAGTTCATCGAGTCCAACCTTCAACCTAAGACCACCATGGCCATTAACAGATAGGAAAAGATCAAGGCTGCAGCATGGGAATTCAAGAGAATATTGAAGCTTTCTGACATAAAGAACATAGGACAGAAAAAACCCCAACAACCCTCAGTGAGACTATTAGACCACAGGACAAAAAAAACCCAACCCAGAATCATAAAACCCTTAAATCTTTAATAGAAGCCACCTAGAGATGTAACAACAACAACAACAAATCCACAGTGTACTGCCCTCGCCCTAATGAAAAGCACTTCCATTCAGGTGAGCAAGAGATCTCACAAATGCATGTGAAAGTGCACTGCAAAACATCATACTTCACACCCACCACCTTTTTGTGACAGCTCTTGCAACTCCATTTGGGGACAACAGGCAGAGCAGCGATTAGGTAAGGGGAGACACACTCAGTAGGGACAATGAAGACTCACTCAACATTAGACATCTGTTACACAGTCAGAACTTTGGCTTGCTACCAACCTGGTCTGAATTGGAACTAGTGGAGAAAGGTTCAGTATCTCACTACAATCCCCTGAGCCATCTAGTCACCCCAAATTTATTAATTTTAAGCTTACCCCTGGGCGAGGATGATCTTTCATTCTGGAACCTACAATAATACAGCAGAAAAAAAACGACAAGGGAGGTGAAGCAAAGTCATGAGCAACCAAAGCAAAGTATCTTGGAGAAGAGCACAAGCACACAAAATGGAAGCTTCCCCCATCCCACACTATTTCTTTATGTGATGATCTGCAAATTCTTAGAGCCTCTGAAAGCTCTCCTCTGGTTAGGAGCTAATCTTACTCTGTACACTCTGAACTGCTCTCATGCATTCACTATTCTTTGCGCTGATTTTGGTGTGCTGCAGGCTAGTGCAAAAGCCACATCTGACCTTTTCAGCCTGCAAAGTTGAATTACAACTGCAATGGTTATGTAGATCACTGGCACACTGCATCAAAGTGGTACAGATACAGCCATAGAGTGCCCAAAGTCAACAAAAACCACTTTAATTGTTGTTAAAAGGCTTGCCTCATCTCTCGTGTTTTGGACTCATCTTAATCGACCTCAGATATCAAATATTAAGCTTTCTGCCTTAATTTGTTCTTTAATTTCTTCTGTAATGGAAATCCTCCCAGTTCCAGGGGCTGTTACTTGTGATCCTGTGCACATCATCCTGGAGCTGGAAGAGTGCTTAGTCCAGTGCAGACCACACACCAGACTGAGTCTGGATGCAAGCCATGCTCCACTGCGTGGTTCTGCACCTACACTAGCCAGCCGTTTGCAAAGCCTTCGTGCAGTCTGCAACAAAGTCACTCTGCTCTCTCTGTGGTGTGCCAGAATTCCAAGCACACAGCACCTGCCACGTTTGACACTTATTTAGAACCACAGAATGGTTTGGGTTAGAAGGGACCTTAAAGGTGATCGAGTGCCAACCCCTGCCCCCATCATGGGCAGGAACACCTTCCACCAGAACAGGGTGCTCAAGGCCCTGTCCCACCTGGCCCTCAACACCTCCCTGGGCAACCTGTTCCAGTGTCTCACTGCCCTCACTGTTAAGCATTTCTTCCTAATATCCAGTCTAAATCTCCCTTCTTCCAGCTTCAATCCATCTCCCCTTGTCCCATCACTACAAGCCCTTGTAGAAAGTCCCTCCTGAGCTCTCCTGTAGCCCCCTTCAGGTACAGGAGGCCTGTCTGGCTTTCAGACATTTAAATCTCTCATCTTTGAGATCTGGTGAGTCTGGTGAACAGACCCAGGCTACAGACTCCTCGAAACCCTTCTGCTCTCTTTACTCTAAGCTTCAGCCAGCCAGCTGTGTCTATGCAGACGTTACACAGCACCATCCAATCACACTCCTACTCAAAATCCTGCTTCTGTGGATCCCCAGGTAAGTTTGTTACTTGATAAACTGTTAATTGATCAGGATTGTCCATGGGCTCTGTGAAGCAAAGCCAATACAACTACAGAACTGTGCAACCACACCTCCTCAGCTGTGCCTACCGCTGGGAAGCGCAACGGACAAAATGGCTCTTCTGAGTATTTCAGTGCTGAAAGAAGGTGACATGAGGTGCTACTTACCCATAATAAACACGTAAGCCAGGCTCAGCAAATTTGTGATAGCCATAATAGCTAAGCCAGCAATCAAAATAGACCCATGTGAAGGAGGGCAGGCTGTTAAAAACAAGATAAAAGCAACTAAAACATCAGAGATAAGTAAACCCACAGCTGAACAATGAAAGCAGCCTGATAAAACCAGATGCAATTCCTTTCTCTTTCAAAGCTATCCCACAGCTACTTCTGCATTTTCCTAAGTTCTCTAATGCTGGAGGCATTTACTGATTTATCCTACTTAGCTGTAATATTCCAATATAGTTTGGCTCTTCTACTGTCATTCACTTGACAGCATTCTGGCATTAACTGTACTTGAAATTTAAACCTACATCCTCAATCCCAATTGTTTTGAACTATAATTGCATTGGATTAGAGAGCACAATACTGTTACTAATAAAACAGGGTAAAACCTAGGAGCAGGGCAGAAAGAGGGGAAGGAGGAGGGCAGAAAAGAGTGGGAAGAGGAGGGGAGGAGGGCAGAAAGGAGGGGAGGAGGGCAGAAAGGAGGGGAGGAGGGCAGAAAGGAGGGGAGGAGGGCAGAAAGGAGGGGAGGAGGGCAGAAAGGAGGGGAGGAGGGCAGAAAGGAGGGGAGGAGGGCAGAAAGGAGGGGAGGGGAGGAGGGCAGAAAGGAGGGGAGGGGAGGAGGGCAGAAAGGAGGGGAGGGGAGGAGGGCAGAAAGGAGGGGAGGAGGGCAGTTCTGAGGCAAATGCACCCCTGATAACAGGAATGCTCCTTCACAGGGATATCACAGAGCAGAAACAGGCTGCTACAACCTAAGCAGTGGTGGGTTTAGGTGACTCTAGGGCACTAATTGTTCCAGAATTAAAACAATTCACTTTTGTGTAGGTTTGTTGTGTGGTTTTTTTAAGCTGACAGATGCTGGATATAGTGATACAAATGAAACTGATAGATGTAATACTGCCTTAGGGCTATTCTTTCATCAGAGGAAAGAGCATTAACACAATACTCCTAAAGAACATTAACAGAAGCTACTTGCCCAAACTGTGTATTGAAATAGTTCACAGTATTTTAATGCTACAAATAAACAAACATCAGTAAAAAGACACTTTTAGAGAGGAGAAATTGCTTACCTGAGACACACAGTGCAAAACCAACCACAGCAATTACATAACCAAGGATGTGCAAACCTATCAGAGCAAATGTTGCTTGTGGTAGACTATCAAACACTGGGAAAGACAAAAAGAGAAAGAAAAAGTTCTAGTTTTTAAAGTTTAACTCCAGAGACACAAAAGGTAGATCACATAATCATTAAATCCCCTCTCAGTCTTCTCTTCTCCAGACTAACAAGCCCCAGGGCTCTCAGCCTGTCCTCATATGGCACATGCTCTGGTCCCTTAATCATCCTGATAGCCTTCTGTGAAGACTCTCTCAAGTAGATCCCTGTCCCTCTTGAACTGGGGAGCCCAAAACTGGACATAATCCAGGTGTGGCCTCACCAGGGCACAGCAGAGGGGAGGAGAATTCCTTCAATCTGCTGGACAGACTCCTCCTAATGCACCCCAGGATCCCATTGGTCATAGTTATGCAACCTAACACAGATCTCCAATCCCTCCTGCTTATTCCCCATGCTCCATGCATTGGTACATAAGGCATTTCAGAGAGGGAGTGAACCCATTAGTTTCCACAACTGCTGTCCGACTACTCCTGGCCACCTCCACGGCCACCAACCTACCAGTGAGCCCTGCCCCTGCTGGTGTTTGCTTATTGGCTCTTGTATCCTCCCCAACACATGGCTCATTATGCCCCACCTCCCCTGAAGCAGCAGTGGAGCTGGCACACCACCTCACAGCACCCCAGGCTTGTTTTTAGCAAGCCTGGTTTTTCCCCTTCCCCCCTTTGAATCTACTTCAAAGCTTGATTAATGAGCACAGCCAACCCCTCAACCCCTGCGACAGAAACCTTCTCCCCCTTGTGCTTGTTCCTGCCTTATGCACTTAGGAACATCTTATTTTGAGACACTATGAAGGTCAGGAATCCAGGCTGCTATTGCAGCACTTCTTTGTAAAAATGAAAAGGCTGTGCAGATCCTGCCATGTGACCCCAAACCAAACCGACCCCAAATCAGCAAACATAAGCCCCAAACTACTCAAAACACAAACCCAAGAAAACCTCTTTTCCCAAGGCAGAGGGAGCTCAGTTCTACTATCACCTGTTTTTCTCTGATGTTCTTGAGCTAGTGAACAAACAAATACTCACCAATTCTAAAAATAAAGTACTGGAGTGGTACCATGCTCACAGCAGGGACTACAATGAGGCCAAGCCCAGCCTGATTCTGTGCAGTGAAGCCATCTGCAAACATTCGTAGGGAAATGAATACAGTAAAAATCTTTGCTTGGAACGGATTAAAGCTCAAAGCAACAATTATTTGTACCTTCAAGTTTTTAGGGGTGCAGGAAATAAAAACTCCCACTGAAGCAACAGAAGTCACTCCCTAATATTCACCCAGGGGAGGAGGAGAACAGGAATAAATGTGGAGGACAGGGCTGAAGCGTGGAAGGGAGAAGTAAATGTGGAGTCTGTACCTCCCGATGATCACCTCTGGGCTTCACCACCACAATGCTCTCCCTGCTGTATCCTACAATTATTTCTTTTCTAATTTTCAAACGAATAGGTGGCAATTACCAGGTGATACTGACTTCCACAATACAGCATGGAAGTGATTGAATTGCTTCTCTTATTCCCTTAAAACTAGGAAGGCAAATTTAAGACACTTACCTTGGACAAAAAGAACAGTGCCTATAACAGCAGCAACTGTGAAGATGAAACCTGCTACAGCAATGCTCACTTTCTTCTGAGGTACTATTTCATATTTAAATGCTTAAGGACAAAACACAGAGAGAGGAAACCAATCAGACACACAGACTCTCTCACTAGAATACAGAGATTTTATGATTAGGAGTGCTGTCCCAAGAAAAAGACACAAACTCCTAATCAATTAGAACTACCTGTACTACTAAGGCTTCACTGGTTTTATTGTTTTGTGTGGTTAATATGGTTTAGTAGGATAAAGGAAATCTGGCACTGGTGTTCTAGTCACACTCCTGATTACCCCTTCTAGATGATTCAGGTGATACATTATCAAAGTAACTGTGGGCCATGGTACAGCTGAATTCAAGTAGCTGAGCTGAATTCAAGTAGCTGATTCAAGTTACAGTGAATTTGTTGCTCAGGTGAGTGTCAGGCAGAGATTTACAAATTCCAGGTTTAATTCTCTTTCCCATGACACTGTGAGCTCAGACCTATCACCTCCATCCCCAGGGCAATAAAGGGATGTTCCCTTCTCATCAGAGTGCTTTGAGGATGAGTAGATAGGAGATGAGCTCCATGTTCATAGAACCATAGAACTGTTTTCACTGGAAAAGACCTCAACCTCAACAAGTCCAACCATTCTCTAACTCCACCAAGTCTGGTGCTATACCATGTCCCCCAGAACCACATCTCTGCCTCTTTTAATCACCTCCAGAAATGGGGACTCAACCACTTCCCCAGGCAGCCTGTTCCAGTGGCTGAGGACCCTTTCAGGGAAGCTTCTTCTAATACCCAACCTAAAGCTTCCGTGGTGCAACTCGAGGCCATTTCCTCTCATCCTATCACTTGTAACTAGGGAGAAGAGACCAACCTCCACCTGGCTTCAACTTCCATTCAGTTACAATGTCCTGTATTTGTTAACACCTAAATAATGCAGTGGACTGGCAAGAGGCTGATAGAAACAGGATTGATTTTCAGTAAACTGCACTGCTCAATTAGCTGCATATGATAAATATAGAAAGCAAGACACAAAAAGCAAAAGAAAACAATACCCCAAACCCACTTATGGATAAATTATACTGAAATCCTCAGAGCCCATCTTGTAAGCAGAAAAAAAATCCCAAACATCCCAAACCTCACAAAACATACCCCCAAAGAAACAGACCCAAACCCAGCAACACAGACCCCAAATCATCAAAAACAGACCTCCAAACCAGCTAAATAAATCCCCAAAGCAGCAAAATAAGCCCCAACCCAAATAAAACAGATGCCCAAACAAGCAAAACAACCACAAAATGAGCAAAAATAAGCCCCAAACCAGAATAGATCCCCAAAGCAAACCAAACATACCCCCAAAGCAACAAAATGGACCCCAAATGAAAACAGACCCCAACCCAGACAAAACAGACCCCAACCCAACCCAAACAAAACAGACCCCAAACCACCAATCCAAAACACACTCCTCCAAAACACAAACCCAAGAAAATACTTTCCCAAGCAGTCCATTGAAAAACCAAGCCCAGTTACACAGGACATTTAAAGACCTATTGCAGTACTGTTGGATTCACAGGTTAATTAAACCAGTGCAAATTAAAGGGTAGGGGGGAAATTTCCAATCTAAACTTCCCCCGTGGCACACTGAAGACCCACAACACAGATCTTTTAGGTGAAGTCATGTTTTTAAAGGTCCTCAAATCCACAACTGCTGTGGGAGACAAGTGTTTTTGCAGCTTGATGCCATGTGTCCTAGAAGACTGTAAGGCTTGCCTGAAATGAAATGGCAGAGCAAGCAGTGAAGAAGAACATAGTCTGGTGTGCTCTTTCTGACCAATCCTGTAACAGTGCTCATGAGGAACTATCCTGAGAACTGTGTATGAGCTCTCTGTGGTGCCAGCTGAGCCATAACCAAATTCCAGGAGACCTGACAAAGCAGACATACACCACTCTATGTATTAATAGAAACATAGAATGGTTTGGGGTGGAGGGGACCTTGAAGATCATCTAGTTCCAATACCTGTGCCATGGGCAGGGACACCTCCTACTAGAGCAGGTTACTCAAGGCCTCATCCAACCTGGCCTTGAACACCTCCAGGGAGGGGGCATCCACAACCTCCCTAGGCAACCTGCTTCAGTTTCACCACCCTCACTGGGACAAATTTCTTCCTAATACCCAGTCTAAATCTCCCCTCTTCCAGCTCAAAGCCATTGCCCCTTATCTTATCACTACAAGCCCTTGGAAAAACTCCCTCCCCAGCTTTTTATGCCAGCCTTCTTCAGGCACTTAAGGCCACTCTAAAGTCTCTCCGGAGCATTTTTCCCTCCTGGCTGCACAGCCCAAATTGAGTCAACTTTACCATGTCTCTTCTAAATGTAAACACCAGCTTTCACCTTACACAGATGCCTTTACACACACAAGTGATTTTGTAGGGCAAATCAGTCATTAAAAATAATTAATAGAGTCAATACTTACCAACAACACTTAACTGAGCTGAACACAAAACAATAATTAAGAACAGCAACACTATGATGATAGCTCTTTCCACTAGAGGAAACCATGATCCTAAGGAATAAACACAGAAAACATGGTAGGAAGAAAACAAAAACTGAGGTTATCAGCTTCTTGTTACTTTCAGGCTATGTTTCTAGGTTGCTCAATGCTGTATGTAATAGTTAACACTAAGAGTTATGAAAGGCTAAGAAAGCTGTGACTTCCACCTTTGGACTTTTCACTCTGCTCTTGTGTGTGAAAACCTATTTTTTCCTGTATTTCTAGTTAACCTAATGTTTTCCAAACTGGAGGTTTTAATCTCCACTGGAACAGAGGATATATTTGTGCTATCTTTGGGCAGTACAAGCTCTGCTAGTTTGTGGAACCACAAACAGCACAGTAGATCAGAAAAATTGGGTATTGAGGCTATACATCAGACTTGATGTAGCCCTGGACAGCCTGGTGTAACTGAAGGTGTTCCTGATCACTGGAGAGGGGTTGGACAGGATGACCTTTGAGGGTCCCTTCCAACCCCATGCAATCTCTGAATCTGCAAGTAGGAGAGACATGGCAAGTCAAATTTGATGCTTGCCCAGTAGGGCTTGGAAGGGATCTCTGTATATCATCCAGCCCAACCCCCCTGCCAAAGCAGGATCACCTAGGGCAGGCCAGATGAATCTTGAAAGTCACAGTACCACAGTATCACTAAGGTTGGAAGAGACCTCGAAGATCATCGAGTCCAACCTGAAGTCTCCACAATCTCTCTGGGCAGCCTGGTCCAGGGCTCTGCCACTCCCACAGCAAAGAAGTTTCTCCTCATACTGAGGCAGAACCTCCTGTGTTCTGGTTTATTCTGTTCTATTCTACATCCAAACACTGCAATTCCTGAAGAAATCCAGCTGTGTGATAAGGAATACAGGAGCTAACCTCAGTGAGAAGTAAACATTGGTATGTTAATTTTAGAAACCAAAATTTCCTTTAGTTCTTCCCACCATCATGCATTTAGCATTCTTTCCTCTGCATCTTGGATGCCTTAGGCTGTTCAGTCACTTGTGCTGCAAAACCATGTAAAGCCACCTCCCAGTATAGAATCCTGCAAATACCTCCACTGAACTAGAAAATGCAGCTGGTTCTTGCATCTCTGCTCATAGCTTCATTTAGACTCACTCAGTGGAATCCAAAGCCTCCATTTCTTTACACTAGCTTCCTCTGCCTGCACTCCCGCTTCCAAAGCAATGTTTCATCTTCATGCTGTTGCATACCCCTTGCTCTCCATATTTAAAACCTCTATCTGCAGCTCCAGAAATAGGGAATTCAGCAGCAAAAGTTCTCAAGTGTCAATGTCAAGCAGATACCTCGAGGCCAGCTGTAAATTCCCAACCTCCCTTCTTCCCCCTCTCCTCCTCCCACAAGGGCTCACAGAAGATACTGTGGTTATAATAGGGATAGAAAAGATAGTAAAGGCAGAAGTGGAGAAATAGCTGACAACTTCCTTATCACCAAAAAAAACCCTCAAAACAATTTAATGAACTGTTAAAGGAAGGCTCTTTGCTTCATTTGCATTTCTGAATAGGCAGCTACCATTGAACAGCAGCTTCAGTGCCACTCTTCAGATAAGGCAAATCCTACAGGCAAATCCCAGTGATGTTGTTCTGTGCAACTGAGAATTATTATTGAATTGAAAATAACTGCAAGCACAGACTCTACAGCACCTTCACATCCTCTCTCTAGCATTTCCAGATGACACTACCAGGTATTTACCAAAGAGAGAAAAAAGCAGCCATGAAGCCTGGTGTCTACTAGGACATCAGCATGAAACGTGGAACACTTTTCCCTAACTCTGGTTTTTAACAGCAATAAAGCAAAAAATGTTGGGAATCAGTATAAGGAAGTCAGTTCCAAAAGAGGTTTCCAGACATGGAGGAAGGGGAGGGAGGGAGGAGAGGGAGGAGAGGGAGGAGAGGGAGGAGAGGGAGGAGAGGGAGGAGAGGGAGGAGAGGGAGGAGAGGGAGGAGAGGGAGGAGAGGGAGGAGAGGGAGGAGAGGGAGGAGAGGGAGGAGAGGGAGGAGAGGGAGGAGAGGGAGGAGAGGGAGGAGAGGGAGGAGAGGGAGGAGAGGGAGGAGAGGGAGGAGAGGGAGGAGAGGGAGGAGAGGGAGGAGAGGGAGGAGAAATTAATTGTTCAGAAAATGACAGAGTGAAGACTGGGGAAGGATTCTGAGATTCAGCCCTTTCCACGACTCACTCTCGTGAGACTGTGCAGAACACTGAGGAACAAGCAACACAAAAAAATAAGCGGAAGACTTGAAAGAGAAAACAAGCGACTTGTTTTTACCTTCAGCTAACCACTCAAACATAACACTCAGTTTTACATTTTCTAGCATATACTCTTAAACTTTAACATGTGACCTCACAACTATAAATTCTTCACCAACCACAACATTCCTTTGATGCTGGGCCACTTTCCTCGGCGCAACTGACAACTAGAAAATGAAATTAGAAAAAGGGCATCAGTTTCCTGCTCGGCACTCTTGGTAAGGTTTTCAAAACTCTAAACACAAAGTAAAAATAAAACAGTGCAGCTTTGCATCATGGGACTTGATTCTACACCCTCAAGCCTTGTTCCCTCTTCTAGAATTTAAAACTGAACGGTAAAACAGGTCACGAAGGTTAAGGATGATGCTGTGAGATGGATGGAAGCTGCCCACAGCTCCAAAGAACACTGCAAGGAGCCAAGGGATTTTGTATCATCCACCCCTTTCAGTGGCTGTGCCCTTCTCAGCTCATTTCAGGATCACATTTGGCTTGCAGTTAACTCAGTAAGTAGACCAGGCTGTGAATTACAGCAGCACACAAGTAACATCTCTCTGAGCTTCCTGAATATTGTAATGACAATTGCAAAATAGCTAAACAGCAAGCACAGCCCACAACAACTCTGCAGTGCATAGATAAGAGTCCTCGTGCTACACGTATTTGGTGCTCCTGTGAGGAGCTTTCCAAGAGCAAGAAGCAAATCTCCTGTGCAGAACAAGTAGAAAATACACAGATACATTCAGTGAAATTTATCTCTGCAGAATCCTGGACAGCCTGCACATATACAGATCTCATTTTCAGTATGAGATCTCCATAGCTGAGGCACTAGGGCACAGGAATCCTCTTGACAAGATAAGGGAAAATGGCTCACTACATGAGAAATTAATTCATGGGTTTGGGTTGGAGGGGACCTTAAAGACCATCTAGTTCCAATTCCCTCCCATAGGCAGGGACACCTTTGACTAGACAGGTTGCTCAAGGCCTCACCCAACTTGGCCATGAACACCTCTGGGGAGGGGGCATCCACAACCTCCTGGGAAATCTGTTCCAGTGTCTCATCACCCTCACTGTAAAGAATTTCTTCCTAATATCCAGTCTAAATCAGGCCTCTTAATCACTATTATTTTAAGTATCATCTTCTGAAGATATTTAATGCTAGATAACCATAGCCAATTACCATCTAGTAGTAGCATTCTTCAGCCTCACTGGAAAACCACACACCTGCAGATCAACTTTTAGAGGTCTTACAAAGAATTTCTGCCAGTTCTGTACTTTTCCCACCAATGCTAAAGATTGCAAGATGCAATTTTTAAAAGAAAAGCTCTCTCCATGCACTGTGATGGATGTATCCATCTCAGCATTGCAACGAAATCAGGAGCATATTTCAGTGTGCAATTTCATAACACGAGGGTGCTGAAAATATCACCAACTTTATCACCTAAAAGATGAGGGAAAGCAGTGATTTTGCCATTATTAGACAAGTGATGATCTTCAGGCAGGGAAGATGTAGTCAGATCTTCCCCTCAGAAACACTTATTCATAGGTTCATGCAACAGTTTGGGTTAGAACAGACCTTGAAGATCATCTAGTTGAGACCTTGAAGATCATCTAGTTGAGACCTCACTGCCATGGGGAGGAACACCTTCCACCAGACCAGACTGCTCAAGGCCTCATCCAGTCTGGCCACTTAATCCAAAATAAAACTCACACTAGCATGCAAGTGGGAAGGCCTGGGTGCCACACTTCTGCTACTTTTAATTTCAATCCATGGACACGAATGCATCACATGCCCCACATTCCTCTCTCCCGTAACACTGTGCTTCTTTCCTCTCCAGGCAGGTCCTAAAACAACGGCAGGCAACTCACCTACGCGGCTTTTAAGTTCCACTCTTACTTTTCCTTCTCTGTTTGATTCTGTTACTTGACAAGTGTAATTTCCAACTTCTGCTTCTGCACTGCTAAGCATGAGGGAGACAACACCCTTAAGTAAATCCCCCAGCGAGAGCAAGTTAGCGGACGGAAACGCTGGGTCTCTGTAAACGCTGCGGCTTGCTCCCTCGTAAGAAAATATCTCTCGGTCATTCAGCACCCATACCACAACCATGTCCTTCTCATCTTTCCCGTGGAGGTCGGTCACATAGCAAGGTAAAATGACAGTTTTGTTACAGTTAGTTGTTTCCACATCTGTCGTAGTAAGGGCCAGCTGGGCAGAACCTGGGAAGAAAAAGCAAAAGGGACACAATTCAGAATTCCCTCTTCAGGTACAACAGAAAGAACAAGAATTACAGCACGTGACCGAGGAAGAAGTGAAAAAACACCCCAACCCCCAAACCCTTCTATCACACCACAAACCCAGGGCCATGCTTTAATGAAGTAACAAAAGAAGGGGAAAAAGGCATTATCAGAATCTTATCGCAGCCCCTCTATGCAAATAGGGGCAAGGTCCTGCACCTAGGTCAGGGCAATCCTTGGTATCAATCCAGGCTGGGGGACGACGAGATCGAGAGCAGCCCTGCAGAAAAAGACTCGGGGGTGCTGGTGGGCGAGAAGCTGGACATGAGCACTTGCAGCCCAAAGGCCAATGGCATCAAAAGCAGTGTGGCCAGCAGATCAAGAGAGGTGATTCAGCCACCGTGCTCTGGTGAGACATCACCTGGAGTACTGTGGAGTCACCATCACTGAAGGTGTTTAAGAAGAGACTGGATGAGGCGCTTGGTGCCATGGTTTAGGTGATAGGTTGGACTTGATGATCTCGACAGTCTTTTCCAACCTGGTTAATTCTATTCTATTCTGTGTCCACCTATGGGACCCCCAACACAGAAAGGACATGAACCTGTTTCAGCAAGGTCCAGAGGAAGCCACAAAGCTGATCAGAGGGCTGAAGACAGTCTGGGAGAGTTGGGAGCGTTCAGCCTGGAGAACAGAAGGCTTTGGGGAGATCTTAAAGCAGCATTTCAGTAACTGAAGGAGACCTACAGGAAGGCTAGGGAGAGACTGTTTGGAAAGGCTTGTATTGACAGGATGGGGGCAATGGTTTGAAAATGGAGCAGGGTAAACTGAAGTTGGACATTAGGAGGAAGTTCTTTACGAGTGTGACGAAATACTGGAACAGGATGCCCAGGGATATGGATGGGGCTCATCCCTGGAGACTCTCAAGTCATACTTAATGTGGCCCTGGGCAGCCTGGTCTAGTGGGAGGTATCTCTGACCATTGCAGGAGGTTTGGACAAGATGACCAATGCCATCTGTGAATTATCACATCCATTTAATGTACAGGTACCTTAACCTATCATCACTATTTTTTTATTAAAACTTGGGGCTGCCACTTACTGGCTACAGCCCCTAAAATGCCATAGTCAGGAACACTGCATCAAGGGCCGATTTCCTCGTTCCACTGATGTTCCAATATTCCTGCGGATCACACAGCTTTCTAAAATCAATTCATTAAGGACAGGAGGCATAAATTCTACTTCTACACTTTCTAGAGATGGCAGGCAGGGCAGCTCAGTCAGTAACATTTTATTATTTGTTCCTTCTTATCTCTGAAGGTGAAGCCAAATGCCCACAGGTTTAGAGATTTCCTTGCAAATTCTCTCTCTTCTGACAGGGGGGCTGCACAGACCATGTATTAGATAAGATTCTTACTCAGTGTTTGAGTGTATACACAATAGAGTTGAAAATAGAAATTTTTGTACTAAGAAATGACCTGTACTATAAATCATTGTGATTAATCCCACCACGGCATTCCATGTGGTTAATGACAAACTACCACCACGAATGGGGTTTACCATTTCTCTCCCCTATTCCACCACAGCTCCAGAACACCACCACTGACTAACCACTGTTTCAAGAAAGACCAAAATCCTATGCCAAGATTTTGTCAGAAATTCATAGATTCATAGAATGGTTTTGGGTTGGAAAGGACTTCAAAGATCATCTAGTTCCAACTCCCCTGCCACAGGCTGGAACACCTTCCTCTAGACCATGGTGCTCAAGGCCTCATCCAACATAGCCTTGATCACCTCCAGGGAGGAGGATTCCATGACGTCCCTGGGCAACCTGTTCTGGTGTCTCACCACCTACATTGTAAAGAATTTCTTCCTAATACTCAGCCTAAATGTACCCTCCTCAGTCTTCAATCCATTCTCACTCATACACAGTTCTTGAGAATATCAAATTTAACCAACACCCATGGCCAGAAGAGAGGTTTGACTTCAAACTATGAAGGCTTTGAATCTTTTATTTGCTGTGGTTTTCCTCGTTTGTGAGAAATCATAATAGTTTTATAGCTCTTGGAACAGTCATTGCTCCCTGAAGTGGCATTAATCATGCAAAATGTTTGACTATACCAGCACTATAAGCACACAAATTGGAGGAGCTCCAGCATTTTCAGAGGGACTAATGGTATTTACATGTATAAACTAGGCCAGAAGTGTGATATGGATTTGATGACTAAATTCAATTAGGGAAAGTAAGGAAAGAAAAGAAGAAAGGAAAAAAATCCCAAATCACAGAGAAAGTAGTCGTGTCACTATCTGCTGGAGCTCATTGTTTCCAAAGCAAGTCTTTAGCTTTAAAAGCACTGATCCTTGAGACAATGCTTTTATATTCTCACATGGCTCACAGATTATTATTGGGCATCAAAACAGTACATTTATAGTTATTTTATTTTAAAAATGACTATGTATTGTATTTGACCACACTCTGCACTGAAGAACTACTCTGTGCTTTAATACTCTCTCACAAGACACTGGACTGCTACAGAGCATCAACAATATTAAACATGGCAAATTCATGGTTATTTTATAATCAACTATTATGGTTACTTTCTAATCAAGTGTTTGACAGCACTTGACAATGAGCTTCTCTCTAATTTACTTGCTGTGCTGCATTTTGTCAACTGGACCTCAAAAAACAAAAGCAACCGAAACAGAACCAAGGGAAACCGTACCCAAACATCAAACTACAGCCCAGTAAAAAAAACAAAGACACACAGTTAAAAGCTTCATTAAATACATTTCACACCTGCTTAACACGACCTCAAAATAAAAGGTTTCTCAGCGTGGAGCTGTTGGGGTTTCGGTTTTGGTTTGGGTTTTTTTGGAACTAGCACATTTCCATTTCAGAGGATTAAGTTACTCGCTGCTGGCTCTGCCTCACTGAGAAAGGTGATTTTCAGCAACTATACTTCCAAATAATTAGCAAAGAAAATAAAAACCTCAGCAATCGTGAAGGAATTCAACCAAATCGATCCAAATTTTCTCTCCAACATTAGCAATGAAGGGCAGGGAGTTGAAAACTCTTGATGGCACTGGTTTGCTGTTGTGTATGAGAGCAGGCATGTTTTGCCCTCAGGCGATCGAAGAAGTGCTCATGTGAATTGCTCTACCAGCAAAGCGCCGGGGAAACAACAAACAGGCTGCAGACAGCCGCCAACAGAGGCACACTGACAAATTATTTGTGGGTTTTGTCCTCTGCAAACCTTACCGCTTTAGGAGAAGAGGTTAACTGGCTGCTACCTCACTAAAGAGAAATTGACTGCTTACTACAGCTAATATTTCCAGTATCACAGACTCACAGATTGCATGGGGTTGGAAAGGACCCTCAAAGCCCACTTGTCCAACACCCCTGCAGTGCGCAGCGACACCTTCAACCCGATCAGGCTGCCCATCAAGTACCCAAGTGCCATGTCCACACGTTTCCTGAACACCTCCAGGGACGGTGACTCCACCAGATCCCTGGGCTGCCTGTTCCAATGCTTGAACCCTCTTTCAGGACAGAAATTTTTCCTAATGTCCAACCTAAACCTCCCATCCAAACTGTTTTTTAAGATCAAGAAAAGCCATCAACCCTAGAAACGGCACAGCAGGTAACCAGCGTGATCACGGCTCTTGCTTCAAGAAAGTACCTGAAGCTGCGCTGCCCCGACACTACTATCAAGAAGATGGAGATCTGTGCTGGTCACAGTATCCTCCTCTCCCATACAACTTCTGCAACAAACAACCCACTTCCCAACGTAGGGAGGATGGATGAGAAAGGGAGCAAGGCAGAGGGGAAGATGAGTAAAGCAGTGAGGTAAAGGAGAGGATGAGGAAGTCCGGAGAAGGCTCCAGGAAGACCTTACAGCAGCCTTTCAGCACCTAAAGGGGGCTACAGGAAAGCTGGGGAAGGACAAGGGCGTGCAGTTTTACGACGAGGGGGAATGGCTTTGAGCTGGAACAGGAGAGATTTAGACTGGGTATTAGGAAGAAACTCTTTACAGTGATGGTGATGAGACACTGGAACAAGTTGCCCAGGAAAGCTATGGAGGCCGCCACCCTGAAGGTGTTCTAGGCCAGGTTGGACAGAACCTTGAGCAAGCCGGTCCAGCACAAGGCGTCCCTGCCCATAGCAGGGGGACGATGAGGAAGGCGGCGAGGCGGAGCGCTAGGACCGCACACCCGCAGCCCCCTCCCCAGCCAGAGGATGGCGAGCGATCGCTACGCAGCCTGCAGTCTCCCACACGCTTGCTGCCATCGCCGCTGATCGGCGGCCGCCCCTAACGACCAGGAGCTCGGAGCCGGGCCGATGCCAGCTCCAGGCCGAGTGCAGGAGCTACGACCTCTCGCAACAGCGGCCCCGGCCGCTCTGCCCCACGCTCCAACCTCCGCCGCCACAACACCCGCACCCTGTTCCCGGATGCCCAACGACTGCACAGGCCAGGAGAAGCAGCTCTGCCAGCCGCCCCTCACACCCCCTCTCGCCCACAGCGGCCGCGCCACGACTACTTCCGCGGTACGCAGGGCGCCTGCAGCAGATCCCGTTGGTGGCAGAGGCGGAAGGGGTCTCGGAACCCGGTTACCGCGGGGATCGAGACGACAATGCAGAAAGAGAAGGAGGAACGGAGAGGAGGTGGGGGAAAGCACTCACCTGTGCCCGCGGCGCTGAGCAGCACGCCCACGGCCAGCACCAACATAGCGGAGCGGCAGCGGCGAGCCAGAAACGCAGCGGCCTCGACAGCTCCTCGGCGCAACGGCCAAGGGGCGTGCACACGGGGAGGAGGGGGCAGGCTCCCGCCGCTGATTGGCTGCGGCCGCCGTGGAAGGGGCGGTGGGACGGCGGTGGCGGAGAAGCTGTCCGTTAAGGGCTGTTGGGCGCTGTCCGTTAGCGGCCGTTCTGCAGCCTCGCTCCCGTGGGTGCGGCGACGAGGGGCCGCTGCCACGGACCGGGGCAGGCTAAGGCTCGGCCCGGCCAAGGAGCTGTCCCGCTTCTTGCCCCCTGCCTGGCGAAACTAGCATGCGGAAGTAGCATGCGGGAACAGCTTCAAAGCGTGTGGCCGGGGACAAACCTGGAGCCACGGACCGGCAGCTTCCGCGCTTCCTGTCCTCATGTCTAAACCATCCCGCGGGAACAGCTTCAATAAAGTTTCGCTGTTGTTTTACGGTTCTGAAGTAATCCTTATGCCGCGTTTCCCTTGAGCTCCGGAGCGCGGGTGGTTGCTTTAGCCCTGCACGCACGGAGGGAACGTCCGCAGTAAAATGGCTGACTGGCACGGCAGGGGCTGCGGCCAGCGCCGGGCCCAGGGGGAAGTGTTGACCCGATCCACGATCGCTTTATTGATTTTGAACGCGGCCAAAACCTGTTTCGTGGGGGAGGAGGGGAGGCTTTCCTTCTCATTTACCCTCTTTACCCCGCTCCGCAAGCGGGGTCGGCGAGGGCCGCGGCGGGGACGGGCGCTTTCGGTTTCTGTCTCTCTCCTCCCTGTTAATCACCCGGGCTTGCACTGGTAATGGAGGGGAGGGAACAGGGACGGACGGAAGGGTTTGTCCTGGTGGTTAAAAGCCCCATGGAAACCCTGCCCCTGGCACGTTTCCCTCTGGCATAAATTAAAACCCATGCCATGTTCCTGTCCCCCCAGGCTCTGCCACCCCCCGCGAACCTCTGAGCCTCGCTGTATGTTACAGGATGATACACTAAAACAGAAAAGTAAAGTGGTTAAATATAGCACAAAGCACAGGAATTTGTAGGCAGTCTGTTATTACCTTTCAATTAAACCCTAACATAAACACTCTCTTCACCTTCCTGCATCTGCAGTAACACACATTTCACTAGTTCACAACTGCTTCAATAAATGTGGGGCTTTTCTCCAGAGGCAGCTCTCTTTAGCACCTTTTATATATATAAGATGCTATTCTATATATACTGCATGTTTTTATATACACGTGTGTGTGAGTATATATAGGTATAAATGTTTTTTAAAAGTCTCCCCCTCAAAAAAACACCCCCAAAACAGTCCCAAAGTTCAACAAAGCCAGGGCAGGATCAAAATTCTGTGAGAAACTGTGAATTTCTGTATTTTCATGGGTTTACTACTTTTTTTTTCCCCCTGCCATATTAATACTGGCTTGGCTGGTTCAACCCCCACTCCTGCGAGACTTACGTTCTTCCCCAGCCCTCCATAAGTGAGTAATGGATACAGATGCCTTCACTACTACGTTTGTTTGCTCCAGATATTCATCAAGCACTCAGACATCCTCCAGCACTCATGTTTAATAAAAAGCCTTCAGCAGTGGGAGCCATCTGACTCCAGAAATGATGGAGGAGGCTGGCACAAAGCAGCAGCTGAGCCTGCTCCTGCCAGACTGATTCAGATGATGTTCTCTGGAGGCCAGAAGCAGCAGGCTGGAGCAGAGGGTAGGGCCATGAGAATTATCAGAGAAGACCTGCCATGTGAGGAAAGGCTGAGAGAGAGAACTGGGTTTGTTCAGACTTGAAAAGAGAAGGCTCAGGGGAGACCTTATTACTATGGCCCACTACATAAAGGGGTGGGTACCAAGAAGATGGAGACTCCCTTTTACAAGGAGTCACATGGAAAAGACAAGGGATATTGGGGACAAGTTTCTCCTGGGGAGATTCTGATTGGAATCCAGAAGAAACTTATTTCCCCATGAGAACAGTTAGACATTGGAATCACCTCCCAAGGGAAGCAGTAGAGTCCCCTACACTGGACAGTTTGAAGACTCATCTTGACAGGGTGCTGGGCCAGCTTATTTCAGCTGTACTGGAGAAAAGCAGACTGAGAGGGATCTTATCAAAGTTTATAAATACCTGAAGGGTGGGTGCCGAGAAGGTGCCAGTCTCTTTGTAGTGGTGCCCTGTGATAGGTCAAGGGGTAATGGAAACAAACTGGAAGACAGGGAGTTCCACCTCAACATAAGGAGAAACTTCTTTTCTCTGAGGGTGCTGGAGCCCTGGACCAGGCTGCCCAGAGAGGTTGTGGAGTTTCCTTCTCTGGAGACTTTCAACACCCATTTGGATGTGTGGCCTGCCCTAGGTAACCCTACTCTGGCAGAGGTGTTTGGACTAGATGATCTTCAGAAGTGTCTTCCAGCCCCTACCATTCTATGATACTATTACCTAGAAAGGTTGGACCCGATGATCTTTGGGGTCCCTTCCAACCTGGCATTCTGTGATTCTCTAGTAAGGGGACATGTCTGCTTCAGCTGCAGCTCCTGTATCTGTGCCAGACTGAGTGCCAGCATCTTGAGAGCCACAGGCAGGCACCGAGGGATGGGGTCAGATCTATGGGGAGCTGCACAGTCGGTGTGTTGTCTGTAGGAAAATGAAGGATGCTCTTCCCTGCTGGAGAGGAGAGGGATACAGCTAAGACATGCCTTTGTGGCTGTTGCTAGGGCAGCATGTAGCACACCCACGCCAGTCTGAAAGGAAAACAGCACACGTGGGAAATCCCATGCATCCAGGAGCCCTGCTTGAGAGCTGCTTTGTGCTGGCTGCTGAGCCAGGCTTTACAAACCCCTGAAGCATCTCTCTGAATGCAGTTCACCTGGGTCTTTTGGAGGTAGCTGTGTCACCCAGCCAGGTGTGCTTCTGCAATACTTTGTCTTGGAATGTTCTGCTTTCTACTGCTCAGAGGGGTCTGCAATGCCTCTGCTTATTGGTGGTTTCAGGAAGCCGGATTGTGTATCACCAGGAACTTCTGATGCCTACTGAGAGAAAGGTTCTGCCTTCCTTTCTGAGCCATGTATGCCAGGGAGACCGAGACCCTGCTGGAATAGAAGACCTATGTCTTCAGGGGTCCTTTCCAACCACTACCATTCTATGATTCCATGATTCTATGATTCTATTACCTAGAAAGCTTGGACCAAATGATCCTTAGGGTCCTTCTAACCTGTCATCCTGGGATTCTATAGCAAGGAGACATGTCTGCTTCAGTTGTAGAAGAGCTTTTTCTACCATCACTGTGGCCATTTCTCTCTCCTTTTGCCTTTAGTACTATGTGGGCCTCTTCACTCAGTGCATGCATGCTCCAAAATACATCTAGAAAGCTGTGGAAAGGACAGACCCCCTTCTAGTGCCTGAAAGGGGCCTTCCAGTACCTAAAGGAGGCTACAGGGAAAGATTTTTAAGAAGGGTTGTAGTGATAGGACAAGGGACAGTGGCTTTGAGCTGGAAGAGGGGAGATTTAGACTGGATCTTAGGAAGAAATTGTTTACAGTGAGGGTAGTGAGACACTGAGGAGGTGTTCAAGGCCAGACTGGATGAGGCCTTGAGCAACCTGGTCTAGTGGAAGGTGTTCCTGTCCATGGCAGTAGGGTTGAAACTAGATGATCTTTAAAATCCCTTTCATCCCAAACCATTCTAGGCTTCTATGATTCTCTGGCTTGCATGTTGGGTCCAAGGGCTGCAAAAGCAATAGGTGACATACTTTGAAAACTGCATGATTTTATGATCAAGACTTTTATGACTTCCAAGGCACACTTGTCATCTTTACATGAGGCAACTGTTTCATGAGCACTTCTGGGCACAGCTCTGCAATTTCATACTGTTTTCCTGCTCTTTGGAGTGTCGTAGCTCTCTCTGTGGGGTCAGCAAATGAAGCTGTGACAGGCATGAATGACACATGTGAGGCAAGGCGCAGGGCAGTGACTGCCATGGCTGGCAGGAAGATGCTGAAGAATGACATAAAATCTGCATGCCTAAAGCAAGGGGTTTCTGTAGCTATCATTTGTCAAATTGACTGAGAGATGTCTCCTTCAGCAAGAAGTGCAATGGCCAGACCTCCATCTGTGTCCCTGGACTCACTCGACCTAGATTTCCTAGCACAGAAGTCAGAGTGCAGCAGCAGCAGCGTGGCTGATAACTTATTCTCCCCAGCACCACGAAGGAGCCTGCTATCCTTTTCTCTTTTGATCTGCAAACCAAAGCATGCCGAGGTTAAATGAACTGATGAAGGTTGCACCATTCGCCAGTGGCAAAGCTGAGAATAGACTCCAGATCCATTTCTCCAGGCTGAAGACCTAACTCTCAGACCCATCTTGGGGGCATAGGCAGGCTACCAAAACTGTACATCACAGCTCTATAGAGTATGACAGTTTTAGAACAGGCTCAACCCTGAACTTCATATAGTTCTAGGAAAAAATAAGAAAGGAAAGTAGAAAGAAAAGAAAAAGAAAAGGGGAAGGGAAGGGAAGGGAAGGGAAGGGAAGGGAAGGGAAGGGAAGGGAAGGGAAGGGAAGGAAGGGAAGGGAAGGGAAGGGAAGGGAAGGAAGGGAAGGGAAGGAAGGGAAGGGAAGGGAAGGGAAGGGAAGGGAAGGGAAGGGAAGGAAGGGAAGGGAAGGGAAGGGAAGGGAAGGGAAGGGAAGGGAAGGGAAGGGAAGGGAAGGGAAGGGAAGGGAAGGGAAGGGGAAGGGAAAGAGAAGGGAAAAGAAACAGAAGGAAAATGAATCAGGAAGGAGAAAGGAAAGAGAAAGGGAAAGAAGGGAGAGGGAAAGGGAAAGGGAAAGGGAAAGGGAAAGGGAAAGGGAAAGGGAAAGGGAAAGGGAAAGGGAAAATAATTTATTCTTATGAAAGAACCTCCCAGAACAAGAGGACAAAAATGGGATTCAAGTTCTATTTATCAATGTTAATGGACTTCTAAGCACTAGCACACTCAAAAATTTCTCAAAGACCAAAGCTTGAATTAACTTTTGAGTAAGAGTTGCTGGAGATCTGGTAAAAAATAAAGCAGTGCTGTGGAAAAACTGTAAACCATTCAGAGTGGTTTGAGAGGGCTAAAATGCAGTCCTTTTCCCTCCATCTCTAACTGGTTTAGGGAAATAGTGCTTCTTTCATGCTCCTCCCTCCCCTTCCCCACTTACCCTCTTTCTACTCTTTCACCCTCTGTGTATCTGAATGCCTTTGTTTGTTTGTTTGCATTTCTATTTTCATTTTGCATTCCCTGTTCACCTGCCATTATAGCTGCTGCCATTCATCATGCAACTTACCCCTTTAGTGACTGTGGCCACTGAAAATCCAGCCTGTTGAAACCCAGCAGATTTGCAGCTGGGGTAAGCAAACGCTTGCTATGGGCCACTGCCTGAGACAACTAGGTAGGACAATTGTCTAGAGTGTTACCTGCAGCTGTCCTCCACTGAAATGAGACTCTTGGAGAACTGTATCAGATCATCAACAAGCTTACAGAAATTAGATGTTGTGGGTTGTTTAAGAATGCTGCAGCAGGATGCCCAGAGAAGTGATTGAGTCTCCATCTCTGGAGACATTCCAAACTCACCTAGATGTGTTCATATGTGACCTTCTCTACGTGAGTCCTGCCTTGGCAGGGATTTCGGACTGGATGATCTCCAGAGGTCCCTTCCAACCCTTACCATTCTGTGTATGTGGTAAGGATGGTGATCTCCTTTCAGCCTACACAGCTTGCCCCTTCCAGCCTAGTTCTGTAATGGTGAAAATGGTTTGTATGATTCCAGGGAATGCTTTGGTTAAACAAAAACCTGTCCTTTTCTTACTTAGTTCTCAAGGGCCGTTCCAGAAGCCTCTCATTTCACTCAAGATTTGCTCTGACAGAGTGTCAATTCTTCTAAAATATTTAAGAAGAAAGGTTCATAGCTTGAAAGCTGTTTAAAGACATGACTACCCATGTGGTGTAAGTCAGAATCCCTCTGAATGTCAGAGAGAATTAGGCTCTACCTATCTTCAAAACCTTGGCTTAGTCACCTAAATGTATTTACAGACCTAGCCTTAGCAGCTTCCATTGGCAGGTCTCTGAGCACAGAGAACATGTTGTCCCTCACAGCACAAGTATTTGTTAACAGTGACCCTAGGCTGCATCACGAGGAGTATGGCCAGGTCAGGAGAGGTGATTGTTCCCCTTTACTCTGCTCTTGTGAGACTCCACCTCGAGTACTGCATCCAGTTCTGCTGTCCCCATCATAAGGACACAGAACTGTTGGAGCAAGTCCAGAAGACCACAAGGATGATTCAAGGATTAAAGCATCTTTGCTAGGAGGCTAGGCTGAGGGAACTGGGATTGTTTAGCCTGGAAGAAAGAAGGCTCCCTAGGGACCTTATAGTTAGCTGCCTTCTGATACCTGAAGGGAACCTACGGGAAAGCTGGAGAGGGACTTTTCATAAGTGTCTAGTGATAGGACAAAAGGGAATGGTTTTAAACTGAGAGAGAGTAGGTTTAGACTGGATCTCTGGGAGAAATTCTTCAGAACAAAGGTGGTGAGACTCTGCAACAGGTTGTCCAGAGTGGTTGTGGATGCCCCCTATCTGGAGGTTGAATGAGGCCTTGAGCAACCAAGTCTAGTTGAGAGGTGTTCCTGCCCATGGCAGGGAGGCTGTAGTAGATGATCTCTAAGGTCCCTTCCAACCTAAGGCATTCTATGATTATTATTCAGTCAGTTCCCCCATGGAGCATGTTCTGACCATGCCTAGTGCTTAGCCAGTCCACCCTCCCTGGAGTCACCTACCAGCCCAGTAGCAGCCCAGCCTATCCACCATCCAGGTTTTGCAGCCTGCCAGTACAAGTCCAGGGGAAAATAGTTCCACTGCCTGCATCAAACCAAGAAAATGTTTTCCCTCTGTCACAGCCAGCAGGAAAAAGGTCTGTGCGTGCTCCTGCTCCTCTGCAGCCACAGTGACATCCCCTCTGAAATAACACCCACAGACAAAAGGCAGAATGTCTTTCAAACCATTTGGAGAGGTACCCATGGCAACTGGCTCCAGTGACTGCAGACTGGCTGTCTGCCTTTGGCCAGATAGGCTGAGGATCATAGAATCACAGAATCACCTGGACAAGACCTTAAGATCATTGAGTCGAGCCATAACCTAATATCTCCCTGTACACAAGTGTTAGGCCATGTCCCTAAGCACCTCATCCAGACATCTTGTAAACACCTCCAAAGATGGTGACTCCACCACCTTCCTGGGCAGCCTGTTCAATGCCTGACCACTCTTTTAGGAAAGGAATCTTTCCTAATATCCAACTTAAACCTCCCCTGGCACAATTTCAGGCCATTTCCTCTATTTCCTCTCATCCTCTAACCTGATAGTGGGGAAAAGAGACCAACCCCCACTTCACAGCAACCTCCTTTCAGGGAGTTATAGAGAACAATGAGGCCTCTGCTGTGTCTCCTCTTCTCCACACCAAACACCCCCAGCTCCCTCAGCCACTCCTCACAGGACTTGTGTTCAAGACCCTTCGCCAGCCTCATTGCCCTTCTCTGGACATGCTCCAGAACCTCAATGTCCTCCTTGGAGCGAGAGGCCCAACACTGAATCTAGGATCAGCTGAGGCCTCTCAGACTTCCTTGACGTGGCGCACTCTCAGTGTGGTCTTGTGCTCTGTCCTCTACCTCCTCCTCCCTAGCTCCAGCCTGGGCTGCTGCAGTCTTTGACAGAATCCATAGGAGCAGAGCTGTCCTGCAGATGTCTGCCTCTAGCGATTCTCATCTTTGGAAGTAATGGTAATTGGCTGCGGCAGTTCAAAACTTATCGGCGGAGACAGATGACAGACAGCACAATCACACAAGCTTCCCTCTGAGAAAATACAGCTAAAAGCCATTTATCATCCTTGCTGGGAACAAAGGGCCTTCCTCTGAAGAGCCAGGCTGTGAAAACACAGCGATGATCTGCAGACATGGGCCCCACAACTCCAGAGAGTTATGCAGCAGATATGTGTATTACAGCGCTGGGGAGAGGGGGACCTTTTCACCAAACCTGCTGTGCTAGTTTTAGGCTTCCACTAGACCAGGTTGCTCAAAGGCTCATCTAGCCTGGACTTAAACACTTCGAGGGATGAGGTGTCCACAACTTCTCTGGGCAACCCATCCCAGTGTCTCACTACCCTCATAGCAAAGAACTTCTTCCTAATATCCAGTCTAAATCTACCATTCTCTAGACTAAATCCATTGCCCTTTGTCCTATCACTACAAGCCCTTGCAGAAAGTCCCTCCCCAGCTTTCCTGTAGCCCCCTTGATGTACTGGAAAGCTGCTAAAAGTTCTCCATAGACCCTTCTCCAGGTTGAACAGACCCAATTCCCTCATCCTGTCCTCGTGGGACAAGTGCTCTAGCCTTCTGATCGTCTTTGTGGCCCTGCTCTGGGCTGTCTTCACCGGAGGAACATCTAGTTAGGGACATACCACCCTCTTCAGAGTCAGTGACCGAAGTCCCAAGAGCTTAGTTAAGTGGCTGGAAGCCATGGCGGGCTGAAAGAGTGCTTGGACCACAGACACAAAAATTAAGCATATCCCCAGAGTCCATGAGGGCTGCTCGCACTCGGACCAAAAGCTAACATGAATCACTTCTTCCTGGAGTGAACTCATCAACTGTCCTCTCCCAGAGAGCTGAAAAGTTTGATTCTGAGGTGCATCTTCAAGGCACAGAGTCTCCCAGAGCCATCTTTTGTGTGACAGCTCACATGCCACACCACAAAGGCCCCACACCTTTCCACAGTGTCCTGTCAGACCCCAGGCAAGGCCCTTGCAGCCCTTGTCCTCTCTCCATCTTGGGTTAGCTGCTGAGTGTGAGATGGCTGTCATCGTGCAGTGGGGCAGGACAACCCTGCCCACTCTGCAAATACCATCTGTTTCCAAATGATTTTAATATCTGCCCTCTCCTTGGGCTGAATGGGTTCCATGGGGGTTGGGGTGGGCTGGGGAAGTGAGTGGGTGAGCTTCATGTGGTACTAATTCAAAGCATTTAAACAATTCATACCGTCCCTGACCTATTTTTAAGGAAATGAAAGCTGGGTGAGGAAAATGGTTGTCTTGTGGAAGTTGTTGACTTCCCAGCACATGTGAGCAGATGATAACCTCAAATTTCATGGGGTATACTTGGATCTAATGGCATTTTCATGGGCACAAAGAGAAATATTGTTAGCTGGAACCAGTTGTTGTATGGGGGAGGGCCGAGAGAGGAGAGGAGGATGGGAGAGAGCAGGTCAGATGAATACCAGAAACACAACTGCACCAAATGGCTTTTAGGAGCTCTAGTTCCCAGGTTTACTACAAAATGGCCAACAAATTCCCTAACTGACATGGCTCATGTGCAGCCACATCAATGCCACTGCTATTTCACTTGGTCCAGTGCACACATTTCACTGATAAACTCTTCTGCCTTTGGCTAAATTTGGGATAAGATTGTCTAGTCTGGAGAAGAGGAGGCTGAGAGGAGACATTGTTCCTTTCTACAACACCCAGAAAGGAGGTTGGAGTCAGGGGGAAGGTTGGTCTCTTTCTCCCTAGTATCAAGTGATAGAACAAGAAGAAATGGCCTGAAATTATGCCAGGGGAGCTTTAGGTTGGAGATTAGGAATCTTTTTTTACTTTGCTGCAAGAGTGGTCAGGGATTGGGACAGGCTGCCCAGGGAGGTGGTGGAGTCACCATCCCTGGAGGTGCTCAAGAAACATGTGGACAGGGCACTTTGGGACATTGTTCAATGGCCATAGTGGTGTTAGAGGTTGATGGTTGAACTCAGTCTTAGAGGTCTTTTCCAACCCAAACAATTCTATGATTCTATGATACTTGTGGGGTTTTTTGTTTGGTTTGGATTTTTGGGGAGGGGGTGGGGAGGGAGTTAGCTGCTTCTTTTGCTTGGGGTATTTCTTGTCTTCTTGTCTCCCAACAGCTTTGCCTGGTTAGATTTCTCCTTCCAGCTAAATAAAGAAGTTAGCCTGATGTCTTTTGGCAGCTGTGAAGTAGTTGCATATTGTGTAGGTTTTCCTGATGAGCTTGCATGAAATGGAATTTGGTTTTCTCTTGATGGATACACCACTTTTAGCACAATGTCCCCACAAGTGTTTTGTGTTGGGGTTTTTAAGAGAATTTTAATGTGCATGTGATGTCATGTATGCCATTTCTGTACAGTGTCACGAATAGCACATAAAGCCACTTGGACAAGGGAATGGAGCTGTTTGAGGAATGCTGCCCCAGTGGCTGCGCGGTGCGAGCTGTGGTGGTGTAGCATTTGCTAATCACGAAGCTTCACTTGATGGCAAAGATTCCATGAGATGCAGATTTTAATCCCTAACCACTTCCCAGAGCCAAATGCAGGTGCTGTAGAATCTATGAAACTGGGTGTGCTGGGTCTGCTGTGTAAACTGTTTCCAGAATCACAGAGAAAGGTAAGGGTTGGAATGGACCTTGAGATCATCGAGGCCAACCCCTGCCCTGCTAAAGCAGGTTCATCACACATGAACATGTCCAGGTGGGTTTGGAATGTCTCCAGAGATGGAGACTCCACAACTTCTCTTGGGCAGCCTGTTCCAGGGCTCTACCACCCTGAAACTAAAGAAGTTCCTTCTCATTTTCAGATGTTCAAGTCTTATGTTCAAGTCTGTGCCCATTGCCCCTTGTCCTGTCAGTGGACACCACTAAAAAAAAGACAGATCCCATCCTCTTGACACCCACACTTTAAGTATTGATCAGCATTGATGAGATGCCCCCCTCAGTCTGTGCTTTTCCAGACTAAAAAGCCCCAAACGCCTCAATCTTTCCCCCTAAGAGAGATGTTCCTGTCTGCTCATCATCTTTGAAACCCCTTTTTTGTACCCTCTCCAGCAAGTTTCTGTCCTTCTTGAACTGGGGAGCCCAGAACTGGACACAACACTCTATACGTGGCCTCC
Organism: Picus viridis; assembly: GCA_033816785.1. Taxonomy (NCBI): domain Eukaryota; kingdom Metazoa; phylum Chordata; class Aves; order Piciformes; family Picidae; genus Picus; species Picus viridis. The sequence goes on along the minus strand of CM066569.1, from coordinate 3,489,004 downwards.
ACCAGAGCAAAATAGAGGGGCAGGAGAAACTTCCTGGACCTGCTTGCCACCTTAATGCACCCCAGGATGCCTTAGCCTGTCTTAACCACGAGGACACATTGCTGGCTCACGTCCTGTATGTCATGACATTGCCCCACGTCCTGTGATGACGAATGCGGATGCCTGAGGAAGAGGACAGGCATATATGGCAGCTTTTACTTGCTTCCTCAGCCTCCACTCTTTTTTAGCTCAGAATCCCTGAGCTGGTTTCTGTCTATGTTGGAGCCCACAATGAAAAGGGAGAGGAGGTGCAATGTTTATTGAAGACAACAGATCTTACACTGAAGAGCATCGTGGGTGAATGTGATTGCTCTGCCTCCTTGTATGGCTGTGTGCATGAGCCTCAGACCAGCCTGTGCTTGAGTAATGCTGCTGGTAAGAATAAAGTCAATGAATGACAAAGGAGATGTTTGGAGATGACAGGGAAGAGGCCAGGATGAGTATACAAGAGTAGCACTGTTAGAGAAGAATTTCATTATGATAATATTTTGAGATAAAGCATCTGGCATTCTGCCATTCCCTTGTCCAAAGGTTCACTTAGCCAGGAAGGTCTCCTTTGAATTTATATCCAAGAGAGTCTGGAAGGGGGTGGAACACAAGAAATCTCATCTCTCTTGAAATTAAAAGCCTTTGTAAGGGTGGAGGTGGGATCATTTAATTGCTTCTCTGAAAGGACTTCTCCAGATCAAATGTAAGAAACATTACATACTAGAGTAATTAGCAGAGTGTTTTGGTTTGAGTTCTGATGTGCTGTTGGCCTGCCTGCTTGGTGAAACTCCAGTACTGGTAAAGCCTTTAATGACTAATGGGGTATCTGGCCTTGGAGGCTGCAGCTGGATCACAAAACCCACAGAATGATTTTGTTTGGAAAAGACCTCTAAAAACATCAACAGCAACACAGTTGTTTACTGCTTAGTCTAAGTAGTTAACCCTCCTTTCTGTGCTCCTAGGGAAGCAGCCCATTGAGATTTCACAGAATCACACAATTGTTTTGGCTGGAAAAGACCTCTAAGATGATCAAGTCCAACCACTGACCTAACTCTACCACGGCCATTAAACCCTGACCCAAAGTGCCACGGCCACACATTTCTTGATCATCTGCAGGGATGGTGACTCCACCAGCTCCCTGGGCAGCCTGTTCCAGTGCCTGACCACTCTTGCAGGAAAGACATTTTTCCTACTATCCAACCTAAACCTCCCCTGGTGCAGCTTGAAGTGATAATTGTGGGTTCTGCCCTCTGACCCGAGTTTGAACTTGCAAATAGGGAAAAAATCACAGTATCACAGTATTACTAAGGTTGGAAGAGACCTCGAAGATCATCAAGATGAAGTGTTGAAGAGGAACTCCACTGGTGAACTGGAAAAACCTGTAAAATGGCTTCAGTTTTGGTGACATTTCCCTATTGCTTATAAAAATTCTACTGGATGTAGAACATTCAAGGATGAAATCCTGTTTGTCTGCTCAGTAACAGCAGATAAATGCAGCTCATCTCCACAGAAAGGAAGGGGGGGAAAAAAGGCAAGAGGCAAACAATGCTCTGGGAAAGGGTTAGTGCCAGGATTTTTGTACCTTTTCCCCCTCAAGGCAGCAGCCTAACAGTGCCAATTTTATTGACCTGTAGCTGTTCCAAGTAGGAACTTGCTGGTGCTCTTGCAGCAGTTGGCACTGTGATGAACTGCTTCTCTGTGGCTGCAGCAGATAATGTCACATCTCCCTGACCAACAGCTGGCACAGCTCCAGCTATTCAGACAGCAGAACTGGAAGAGCTGCTAACAAAGGAGGTCTATGCAAAACCCAGCCTCATTCCAGCATATTCAGCACACTGGGCTCTGCCTTCCTCCTCCTCCCCCTCTTCTCCTCCTTCCGCTGACAATTTCCTGTGCTCGTGTATCCTCTTCTGAAGCTGCTCGGCTTCTGTCCTCACCTAACCTTTTGACATCTCCCTGGTTTTCCACCTTCCCTTGTGGCTTTGGGACACCAAAAGTGGTGCTGGTGAATGTAAGGTTGGTTTGGGGAGTTTGTGTGTGCTTGGCTGCTGGGGAAAATCTACTGTGACTTATGGCAGCTTATGTTAAGGCTGTGGTGAATTCCAGTGTCATACCAGTGTGTTCTCCCTCCCCTCAATGCCTTTTTTCTTGTCCACTGTTCTTTTCACTTTCTGCTCATTCCCATAGCAAATATACCTGCTCCAGTGCTTTTGTTTCCTTGCTGGCTTCTTCCACAGCTACCTTTTCATAGAGTCAGAATTGTTTTAGTTGGAAAAGATCTCCAAGATAATCCAATCATCAACCTAAGACCACCACGGCCATTAAACCACGTCCCTAAGCACCTCATCCAGACATCTTTTAAACACTTCCAGAGATGGTGACTCTACCACCTTCCTGGGCAGCCTGTTCTGACCACTCTTGCAGAAAATAAATTGTTCCTAATCCCCAACCTAAACTCCATTTCCTCTTGTTCCATCACCTGATACTAGGGAGAAGACACCAACCCCCACCTCACTCCAATCTCCTTTCAGGAAGTTGTAGAGAACAATGAGGTCTCCCCTCTGTCTTCTCCAGACTAAACCCCCAGCTCAAACAGCCACTCCTCATAAGAGCTGTTCTCCACACCCTTCACCAGCTTCATTGCCCCTCTCACACACTCAAATTTACCACTCCTGATTTTAGCAGACTGGTCTTAACATAAAGCCTCAAGAATCTATCAGCAAACAGAACCCATAGCACACAAAAAGACCTCTTACTGCACAACAGTGAACCCAGTCTGCATCTGAGAAGCAATAAGGTACTCATTTGATAGTTACTCAGAAAACAAAACACCAGTGTAGCTGAGTGTGGGACCTTCTGACAGGCCAGAAGATAGAACTTTCCTCTGATGCAGAAAATGCAACAATGGCAAAGAGCTATGATGCCTTTTTAGATGATCTTTAAGGTCCTTCCTAACCCAGACCCTTCTGTGACACCCCATTTTATATTTCATCTCAGAGCATGGTGATGCCTCCTTTTCACTGTCTTAAGTGTTCTGCCAGCTCCATTGTACAGAACCTCATCTTTAAACCCTGCTTTGGCCAATGCACCCTTTGTGGACCTTCTGGGATTGATTCTGCTGCACTCAGTGCCATCATTGTTTACAGCATGCTCCAGCCTTCCCCTGGGTGCAAACACATTTACTACAGACAATGGTGCCAGTGCTGGTCTGTCCTTATTGGCCATACGAGAACAAAAGCCAAACAAAAAGGCCTCTGTTCCCAGTGGCTGGTCAGGTTAGTACTGGAAGTCACTTCTTGGTGCTTTTCACCCTGTGCTGGAATACAGCTGCCAGTGCTCAGGGTATCACAGTATCACAGTATCACAGTATAACCAAGGTTGGAAGAGACCCCAAGGATCATCAAGTCCAACCCGTCCCAACAGACCTCACAACTAGACCATGGCACCAAGTGCCATGTCCAGTCTCCTCTTGAACACCTCCAGGGACGGCGACTCCACCACCTCCCGGGCAGCCCATTCCAATGACGAATGACTCGCTCAGTGAAGAACTTCCTCCTCACCTCGAGTCTAAACCTCCCCTGGCACAGCTTGAGACTGTGTCCCCTTGTTCTGGTGCTGGTTGCCTGGGAGAAGAGACCAACCCCCTCCTGTCCACAACCACCCTTCAGGTAGTTGTAGAGGGCAATGAGGTCACCCCTGGTCCTTCTCTTCTCCAGGCTAAACAACCCCAGCTCCCTCAGTCTCTCCTCATAGGGCTTGTGCTCAAGGCCTCTCACCAGCCTTGTTGCCCTCCTCTGGACACGTTCAAGTGTCTCGATGTCCTTCTTAAACTGAGGGGCCCAGAACTGGACACAGTACTCAAGGTGTGGCCTAACCAATGCAGAGTACAGGGGCACAATGACCTCCCTGCTCCTGCTGGCCACACTATTCTTAATACAGGCCAGGATGCCATTGGCCCTCTTGGCCACCTGGGCACACTGCTGGCTCATGTTTAGGCGGGTGTCGATCAGCACCCCCAGGTCCCTCTCTGTTTGGCAGCTCTCCAGCCACTCTGACCCCAGCCTGTAGCTCTGCATGGGGTTGCTGTGGCCAAAGTGCAGCACCCGGCACTTGGACTTGTTGAATGTCATCCCATTGGACTCCGCCCATCTGTCCAGTCGGTCGAGGTCCCTCTGCAGAGCCTTTCTACCCTCTAACTGACTAACATCTATTCCCAACTTGGTGTCATCTGCAAACTTGCTGATGACTGACTCAATTCCCTCATCCATATCATCAATGAAGATGTTAAAGAGGATGGGGCCCAACACTGATCCCTGGGGGACACCACTGGTGACTGGCCGCCAGCTGGATGTGGCACCATTCACCACCACTCTCTGGGCTCGGCCCTCCAGCCAGTTCCTAACCCAGCGCAGAGTGTTACTGTCCAAACCATGAGCTGACAACTTAGCCAGCAGTTTGCTGTGGGGGACGGTGTCAAAGGCCTTGGTGAAGTCCAGGTAGACCACATCCACAGGCCTCCCCACGTCCACCAGACGGGTCACCTGATCATAGAAGGAGATCAGGTTGGAGAGGCAGGACCTGCCCTTCCTAAATCCATGTTGGCTGGACCTGAGCCCTTGGCCATCCTGCAGGTGTGCAATTATTGCCGCCAGGATAATCTGTTCCATCACTTTCCCTGGCACTGAGGTCAGGCTGACTGGCCTGTAGTTTCCGGGTTCCTCCATCCGTCCCTTCTTGTGGATGGGTCCTCTTTCAGTCAGGACCACTTCCCTAGAAGTCTTGTGGTGGACTGGGTTTGGGGCTAATTCTAGCCCTCACCTTCCCTTTCACAAGCTCTGCAGACAACTCCTCAAAATGAGAGCCTGCAAATGGCTCATAGGGTTAAAACAGCCCAAAGTGTCAAAATGAGTCATGTTTGTCAAGTGACAATTGCTGTTCTGAGTCACTGTTTGCATTACACTTACCGGGACACTCAGGAAACAAGGTATTTAAGCTCTCCGGCTGATCTCCATTCCCACCACACTGACAGCCAGGGCAGCTACATCACTCATGCTGCTTAGCCAGACCTTGCTCTTTCCCAGAAATCATGTTCCTGTGACCCTGCCAGGAGGAGGTGACTGCAGATTTCCATGAAGAATTGCTTCAGGCAAAGAAAGTCACTGTCCAACTCACAGACTTCACACCCCGTGCCTCTGCCTTGGAGACTGCTGATCACGGAACCAAGACCTTATGGGCATCTGTAACAGTACCAGCAGGCAGAGAGGAGGAAGGCAAGGGTGAGGACATGGTAGTTGTGATCATGCTCATGGCAGCCAGACTTGGAAGACAAAAGCTGAGGAATCAAGGAAATAACCGGACATGCCCATACAGAGAAACAATCCCTGTCCCGAGAAGGACCACGGAACTGGTGAAGGGTCTGCAGAACAGGCTTGGTGAGGAGCAGCTGGGGGAACTGGGGTTGTTTAGCCTGGAGAAAAGGAGGCTGAGCTGAGATCTTCTGTCTCTAACTCCCTGAAAAGCAATTGGAGTGAGGTAGGAGTCAGTCTCTTCTCCTCACTATCAAGTGATAGAATGAGAAGAAGTGGCTTGAAATTGTGCCAGGAGAGGTTTGGGTTAGAGATTAGGAAAACTTTCTTTGCTGCAAGAGTGGTAAGGCATTGGAACAGGCTGCCCAGGGAGGTGGTGGAGTCACCATCACTGAAGATGTTTAGGAAGAGACTGGATGGGGTGCTTGGTGCCATGGTTGAGTTGATTAGATGGTGTTGGGTGATAGGTTGGACTCTATGATCTCAAAGGTCTCTTCCAACCTGGTTAATTCTTAATTCTAAGACCCCCCCCCAGTCAAAGACCAGGGGAGGCTACCAGCTTCTCCTTTCCTGCCTCCTCTTACCCCCCTGTACAAAAGAAGGGGTGAGAGAAAGGAGCAGAGAAGTTAATACCAAAACAATGCAGCCAAGGTCAAGCAGAAGCCAGTTAGTATCTCTCCAGAGCGAAGAAGTGAGAAGAGAAGAAAAATTGGTTTGTTAGGAGCAATGTTATGGTAGATTGCTGAGAATTACCTTTGTTTTCCTTTGTACACCCAGCAGTGATTTAGTTACATATTACTACTTTTCTGTTAAAAGTTCTGGGAAAAATGTTAAAGGCATAGCCTAAAACTACCACACTGCATCTTCTCAGAGTTCTCCTTTTCTGTCACAGCTGGACAGAATATCTTTTTCCCCCACAAATGAAAGATTCCTTCCTCCTAGCCAAAACTTAAGTTGGCAAAGGTCAAGTAAAGCTGCTTTGAAACTCTGGGTATCAACACAGCTCTTCAAGAGGCAGAGAAGAAAGAAATCTCTCTGCAGAAGCAGGTGGTTGAAGTAGAAAGGGTTTTGAGAGCTGCAGCAGAAATCTGTCTCTCCTCCAGATAAAGAGATAAGCACACTCATCCAGAGTTATGATGTTTTATGCATAGAGAGATGGTAAAGATCACGAAGAGAGAGATGGTAAAGATCTGAAAAAACAGGTAAGGTAGGAAAGCTAATTCTGAGTCAGGACTCAGAAGAACTTTTAGCCTGACCCTGAGGACAGCTGTGAGATCAAGTCTACCAGGAGATGACCTGAATTTGTCAGCAGTTTGTGTGCTTTCTGCTTTTTTGTTTGATTCATCTGAGCACAGAAGTTACCACCTGGCTTTGTCACCACTTTCTCCTTCCCCTGATTAGAGCAATCAGTGAGAGGCTGAGTTTTGATTAGCAGCTTTCAGCAGAAGAGTGCCAAGGCACCATGGTGTTTGTCTTCTGTCTGTAGCTGCAAGGATAATATGGAAGAGCCTTTTAAAGGAAGCCTTTTCACTCCAGCATTCTGGGTTTGTTACCTGTAAATGAATGCTGGTCACGACTGAAAGCAAAACTGACTTTCCATTGTTTATCTTCTCTAACAGTTACCTGCAGACTGGTTTTCAGCAGAAGCCTCACATAACCAAACATAGATTCATAGAATAGTTTGGGTTGGAAGGGACTTTAAAGATCATCTAGTTCCAATCCCTTGCCACAGGCTGGGACACCTTCCTCTAGACCAGGTTGCTCAAGGCCTCATCCAGCCTGGCCTTGAACATTTCCAGGGAGGGGCCATCCACAACCTCCCTGGACCTGTTTCAGTGTCTCACCACCCTCATTTCTTCCTAATGTCTTCCTAATCTCCAGCCTACATCTCTCCTCTTCCAGCTCAAAGCCACTGCCCCTTGTTCTATCACTACAAGCCCTTATCAAAAGCATTAGAGTACATTAAATAATAGCACTAAGCACATTCTTACTCAAACAGAATTGTCAGAGTCCTGGGGTGCTTACAGCAAAAACATTCTCCAAACCTGCCAGACAATTCTGCCCCAGGAACAAAGTCTTCTCAGAAAAGTATTTTTTATTCTTCATTGCCACTGAAGATGGTGAAAAACTCCAAGTATGTTTTACTTGAGGTGCTAACACAGCAATGCTGTAATGAAATGGCTGCTAGTCAGATTAGTACAAAAGTAGTGAATGACACTCTTAAGATCCCAGTTTTCATTGTGTTTTTTAGTGTTGTTTGACAGCATTTGTCAAACTTGGCAGAAATCCATCCTGCCATCATCCTGGGAACTTCAGCACTTCCTAAAACAAAGGAAACAATAAGTAACAGATGCTGCCAAACCTCCTCCTGCACCAGTTTTTGGCACTAGTTTACAGCAGAGTTTCACAAACAGTCTGTCTCCCTTGCTCTGACTACTGGCTTGTCTTCTATCCCAAATGGATTCTTTGGCAGGTTGGACTTGATGATCATCTCCAGAAGTCCCTTCCAACCACTACCATTCTGTGATTAGGTGAAAGGAGGTAAACTGCTTGTGGACCAGCAATGCTGAGAGAAGAAGAGAGAGAACTTTAAAAACCCTTACAAGAGCCTCCCCCTAAGACAGAGTGAGAAACTTCAGCCCGAAACTAGAGGAAGGGTGGGAAATGTTTGGTCCTGTGGATACCTTCAATGCAGAGTTTAATTCTACATGTTACTAACACTCAGGTTGTTTGAAGTAGTTCCATCCTTTGAAAGTCACAAAAGCAGGAAATACTCTGAATGAACAATTGCAATTAGTGAGTCATCAAAAGGACTATTATTAGAAATAACTACTCTGTACTTTTGACCCTCAAATGGCTCCCTCAACCCTCTCTTCTCCAGGCTAAACAGCCCCAGGTCTCTCAGCCTTTCTTCAAGAGGAGAGATGTTCAAGTTCTTCAGCTGTCCTTGTAGTCTCTGTTGCACTCTCTCCAGTAGATCCCTGTCTCTTTTGAACTGGTGAGCCCACTGGATAGAGTATTCCAGGTGTAGTCTCACCAGGGCAGAATAGGAGGCAGGAAAGCCTTCCTAGACCTGCTGGATACACTTTTCTTGATGCACCCCAGGATTCCACTGTCTCTCTTGACCACAAAGGCACATTGCTGTGCCATGGATAATTTATTGTCCACCAGGACTCCAAGGTCATTCTCCATGAAGCTGCTTTCCAGCAGGTCAACCCTGCATGAGGCTGTTCCTCTGCAGGTGCAAGACTCTGTATGTGTCCTTACTTCATGAGGTTCCCCTTTGCCCAGTTCTCCAGCCTGTTCAGATCTCATTGGATGGCATCACAGCCTCTGGTGTATCAGCCAATCCTCCCAGATTGGTATCATCAGCAAACTTGCTGAGGGGTCCACTGAAATGCAACCCCATTGAATTACTTAAGATCAGGAATGAAAAAGAGCAGGGTGAAACTAGCCAGTAAGTGCAAGACTAGCATTAGTCAAAGGGTTGTTTACTTTCAGTAGAAAAACCTCCCAGCCTTACTCATACCTGTGTTGCCTGGGAATAATTGTTTGCTAAATGGTGGGGCTGCAAAGGCCAGGAGGCTGAAAGGCAGACACCTCCTGGAGCAATAGCTTTCCTGAGAAAGCCCTGGGTGTGGTGCCTGCTGAAGGGAGGGAAGAGGAAATGGCAGCCAAAAGAACTCTTGCAATCTCAGAGCCTCCCGTGGAAACTCCCCACCTGTCAGCAGTATTCATGGAGAAAAGGTGGTGATTTTATGTTCTGTTTATTCAGTAATCACAGGCACTGATGTCAGATGACATCATAGAGTTGTTTGTGTTGGAAAAGACTCCTAAGATCACCAAGTTCAATCATCAACCCAACACCACCATGGCTATTAAACCATGTCCCAAGTGCCATGGCCACAGGTTTCTTGAACGCCTCGAGGGATGGTGACTCCACCACCTCCCTGGGCAGCCTGTGCCAATGCCTGACCACTCTTGCAGCACAGAAAGTTTTCCTGAACTCCATCCTAAACCTCCCCTGGCAGTTTCAGGCCATCTCTTCTCATTATATCACCTGACACTGGGGAGAAGAGACCAACCTCAACCTCACTCCAACCTATTTTCAGGAAGTTGTAGAGCAATGAGGTCTCCCCTCAGCCTCCTTGTGCTGGTTTAACACAGCCTTTTCCCTACAACACAGAAGTGAGGGAAAGTAACACACACACAAACTCCAGGTTGAGATAAAGAGCTGAGATAAGGTAAGAGTTTGATATAAATGCAATAACATAATGCACAGTACCTTAGCCTATTTGCAGGAAAAGCACAGCAGAAAGCAACAGCAAGCAGTGAGCCAAAATCCCAAGCCAGGGAGCTACTCCTACATCTCTCCCTGTCCTGCTGGAGAAGAGAGCCAACACCCAAACCCCAGAAACTAAAAGCAGCAACCAGCACAAAAAGTTTCCCATGGTACAATCTGAACTTCAAGCCCCGTGGCACTTTGCTCCAGCCAGCACTTGCACTGTGAAGCTACATGAGGCAGGATGTATGAATAACAGCAGATTAAAACTCAACATACGACACTCCTCCAGACTAAACAACCCTAGGTGCCTCTGCTGCTCCTTACCAGACCTGCTCTCCAGACCCTTCACCAGCTTTGTTACCCTTCTCCGGACAGGCTCTAACACCTCAGTGTCCTTGCTGGAGTGAGAGGCCCCAAACCAAACCTGGTATTTGAGGTCTTTGGCCTCACCAGAACCCAGTACAGGTTCATGTTGGAAAAGACCTCTAAGATCATCGGGTCCAACCACTGACCTAACACCACCATGACCACTAAAACATGTCCCAAGGTGCCACGGCCACACATTTCTTGAACACCTCCAAGGACACTGACTCCACCACCTCCCTGGGGAGCCTGTTCCAAGGCCTGACCACTCTTGCTGCAAAAAAAATTCTTCCTAACTTCAACATAAACCTCCCCTGGCACACTTCCAGGCCATTTCCTCTTGTTCTATCATCTGATAACAGGGAGAAGTAAAAATGTTAAGAAACCTGGGAAAAGGAGAGCTCTATGTAAAAGTTGCTCTTATGACTAGTCTTTCTACCCTAAATAAGGGCAACAAAGCTGGTGAAGGGTCTGGTGAACAGGTCTGGTGAGAAGCAGCTCATGGAGCTGGAGTTGTTTAGCCTGGAGGAGGCTGGAGGGAACATCATTGTTCTCTACAACTCCCTCTAAGGAGGCTGCAGTGAGGTGGAGCTGAGCCTGTTCTCCCTAGTCTAAGGTAATAGGACAAGAGGAACTAGGCTGAAATTGTGCCAGGGGAGGTTTAGGTTAGATATTAGGAAGAATTCCTTCACTGAAGGAGTGGTCAGGCATTGGAGCAGGCTCCCCAGGGAGGTGGTGGAGTTGCCGTTTCAGAAACGTGTGGGCATGGCACTTTGAGCCATGGCTTAATGGCCATGGTGTTCTTGGGTTGAAGGTTGGACTTGATTGTCTTGGAGGTCTTTCCCAACTGGAACAATTCTGTGACTCTCCTCCAGAAGAGGGAATGTCTTCCAGCACAGCTTCGGGTGCGTGCTGCTCGCTTAGGCACACCTTGTTTCCCTCGGTGTTGGGTTCTGAGGTTCCATTAGATAACGAACGAGGGGTGAAACAGTGTGATTAAATGATTGCATTTTAATGTGGCTTCTACTCCCTGCATTGATCCAGGAATAATAATGCTTCTTCTGACAGATAATTGCTCTCTCTCCTCAGGCTTTTAAGGAAGGTACTGTGGTCACTTGCTGGAGTAGTAAGGCGGCTTTCAGAGCAGTGGTTTTTCTGTCTAAGTGGGCAAAAGCCATTCTTTGCCATATGCCAATTAAGGGCCACATGTCACTCTTGAGACTACAGCAGTGTCCTGTGTTTAGATTAATGCAGTTTCAGCCAGTACTGTGAAAAATAATGGGGATTAATGACATCTAATTAGCAGACTATTACAGAATTACTTTGGCATAAAGCGGGCTAGCTTTTCTTCTGGAGGTTTCTCCTACCACATTAGAGGGGGCTTGGCCATGCTTGTCTCAACAGATTAACTTCTAATAGAGTGAGAGGCTTGGGAGATAAGGGAATGGTTTTGATTAATGGTGTTTGTTATGAAGCATGAAGGAGGAGGGTTTTGGGGAGTTATTTACACAAACATCATTTATCCAGCAATCCAAAAGCCTCACTGAGAGCTAGACAGGCAATGCAGGAGGGGATTGCTTTAGCTGCAGTTGAAGTAAACCCACTGTTACAGTAAATATGCAGCAGCAACACTACCTAACAAAAGGAACATGAATAATCACTTTGCTAATTTCAGCTGAATGTGGGAGGGTTGAGGTAGGCAGCAAAAGAAGCTGGAAACCCATTTTGAGTATGATTCATGGAGATTTTCAGCAGTTGCTTGCACAGGTAAATGATAACAGTTGGCATTTGCATCTAGCTTTCCACACAGATTTATGGGGTTAGGGTTTTTTCTTTTTGGTAAATGAAAGACTGAAGCACACAGTTCAGAACCTGGCTCATGACAAAAACTGTGTCAAGTGTCTTGACTTTCAGAGACCTGATCCACTGATTCTGCAGAATAATGCACACCTTGGAGTGAGAGAAAGTCATAAATTCAGAGAATGGGTTGGGTTGGAAGGGACCTACTGCCAGGGGCAGGAACACATTCCACTAAGACCAGGCTGCTCAAGGCCTCATCCAACCTGGCCTTGAACACCTCCAGGAAGGAGGCATGCATGGCCTCTCTGGGCAACCTGTTGCAGTGTCCCACCACCCTCACTGTAAAGAATTTCTAATTGTACCAACTGAACTGTACCAACGTTGTCTGTGGCTTCTGAACATTGGTAAGGCAAAGGATGTTCTGTTCCAGACCGAAAAGCCCCAAATCTCTCAGCCTTTCTTCATAAGGGAGATGCTTCTGTCCCCTCATTATCTTTGCAGCCCTTTTCTGCACCCTCTCCAGCAAGTCCCTGTCCTTCTTGAACCAGGGAACACCAGACTGGGGTGTTCAAAAAGAAATGAAATAACATTATTTCTTTGTCCCCCACTCCTTCATTACCAGTAACATCTAGAATCGTTCCCTGCCTACACATTCACCAAGACAAAGGCAGCTCTCTGTTGCCATTACGTTTCCAACCCCTTCCTCCTACATTTTCCTCCTCATTCTGTATTACACAACTAGATTTGTCAACATTTTTTTCCTTAACAGAGATTAAAATTAGGTGTTCTGACACAAGAACAGAAAACAAGAATAATCCAAATCATGCCCACAGAGCTCTACTACAGACTATCTATCAGGTGATAGAATGAGAGGAAATGGCCTGAAATCGTCTCAGGGGAGGTTTAGGTAGGAGATTAGGGAAAAATTCTTTCCTGCATGAGTGGTCAGGCCTAGGAATAGGCTGCCCAGGGAGGTGGTGGAGTCCCCATTCCTGGAAGTGTTCAAGAAATGTGTGGATGTGGCACTTTGGGACACATTTTAGTGGCTATGGTGGTGTTAGGTCAACGGTTTGACTTGATGTTCTAGAGGCCTTTTCCTCTCACTAATTCAGTGATTCTAAGAATGCAGTACCTGACACAATGCTAATACAAAGTGGCTATGAAACAGGGAGGACACAGGGGGAAAAATTAGAAATCTATCAGTCACAGAATCACAGAATGGTAGAGTTTGGAAGGGACCTCCAGAGATCATCAACTCCAACCTCCCCTGCCAAAGCAGAATCACTTAGGGCAAGCTGCACAGAAACACATCCAGGCAGGCTTTGAAAGTCTCCAGCTAAGGCGACATCACAGCCTCTCTGGGCAGCCTGCTCCAGGGCTCTGGCACCCTTCAACTTTTGTATTTCCCGCAAGAGGCAATGTAAAAATAAAACCAATGACCAAAAATTCATACCAGTCTGTCTAGAGGACCACCAACACCAAGAGGTGAGTGAGGAGTAGTGTGGCTGTCCACTCTCAAACTGCCTGCCCTAGGAACATGCCAGTAGTATTGCAACATTGATCAATTCAAAGCCACAACTGGCTTGCAGCTGATACCACTTTTGACCCAGTGCTTTAGAAAGAGTAATGCTGTATTATTTCAGTATCATCAATTAAAGACTTTCTACTAAATGTATATACATTTATATGCTAAATGTATATAAAAGGCAGTAATAGGCATTTTAAATTCCTTTCATGCCCTTTTGCAAGTAATTTCATTTCAGGACTTTTGAACCTCAAGTTACAGGCTGTCAGGATCACTCTCTGGACTTTCACACCGCATAACATTCTCCAATGAAGGGGAGATTTGAGTAAGAATTATTCATCAGAGGACTATTAAAGAGAGTTTATTAATGTATTTGGAAGGGCTCTGCAGTAAATCTTTACATCACAAAACTAACCATGGCTTCCCATTCAGTCCCAAGGATTCCTGTTACTCCCTTAGAAGTGCATGACAAACATCTTGTTAAAAACCAAACCAAACCAAACCCAACCCCACAACAGCTCCCCCACCCTCACCCCCCAAAACACTAAACAAGCCCCAAAGCCAAAACCAACCAAAAGCAAACCTATACACTAAGAAAAAAGGAAATGGTAGGAAAATGCATTTTGGGCAAACCAAGTGAGCTCCAAACAATTTTAGTAGACACCTACTATGTCTTCTGGAATGGTTGCTGCATGCATATCTCTAGACATACTGGATTTCTCCTTCAGCTTTGACTGGAGTAATGTGTGTTCCATTACACCAATCTGGATGTCCATCTGAACTGTTTCTTGCTTCAGCTTCGCTAGGGCCTGTTTGATCTTCACCAGAGGAGCTGTTCAAACAAAAGAAATGAAGAGTGCAGTTGTGTCATCTGCTCAACACAAAAGCATCATTTTTTTATAATCTGTGGGTTGAAGTTTCCCCCCAACAACTGACTTTGCCAGACCAACTCAGTTAGAAGCAAATGAAGGCGTATTTACAAGCAAGATCTACACTCTACAATGGAATGCAAGGAATAGGTACAAAATGTACAGGATTTACAAGATTATACAGATATTGACAATTAGCAAACAACATGAAAAACTAGCTTCTCCCTCCCTGCCTCCCCTTACCCCTCTGTACAAAAGGGACAAGAGAAAGGAGCAGGGAAGTTAGACTTAGCCAAGGCCAGCCAAAAGCAGGTTCTGTCTCCCAAGCAAACCAGCCAGAGATCAGAAGAGAAGAGAAAAGGGAAGAATTGTCATGGTACAGCTCCTCTTATTCTAGATATTTACCCAGTGAAGTTGTTTAGCATAATCTTTTGTTTCCCTTTTCACACCCAAGAGTGATTGATTTATACTTTTCTACTTTTCTGCTTGAAATCTGTAGCTGAATTTTAAAGGCACAGCCTAAACCCACCACAAAGCCACTCCTTAAAGTTGAGGAGTTCAATGCACAAAAGGATGTTCTGCTCTGAAGCCTTGATTGTACCGATACATCCTTTTTAATATGCAAGACACTTCAAAGATAGAAACAGGTGCACCAACATTAAGATAGGTTTGTCAATGATCTATTTTTTTCATCTTAAAGCCTCATGGCAATACCTCACCTGGGGTTTGGTAGAGAACAGAAGACACCTTCAGCAGGATGCCATTTTATCTGTGAAAAGCTGTTTTGTGCTCCATACTTTATGTCTAATCCCTTACTTCCAACCAATATCACCCTGGAGATGCTGCTCTTTTTAACTCTAGCCTCTGGATTTTATCCTGACCCTGAGCCATGCCACAATACAGAAAAGAGATTGCAAAGGAAGAAAGCAGCTTCTTCGCAGCCAAAGCAAGCATGCACAAAAGTTCCTTAAACAATAACACTTACAACTCCTTAAGTAAATTAGCTTGGAATGGGTACAGCTAAAGATGGATACAGCTAAATATGGATGCAGCTTGCATATTTAGCCCTGCTGTAACATGCACCAATTTATTTCTGCATCCATACTCCTTCTAGGTTTGCAAAAGAATTCAGCTACCAGGAAAAAAAAATAATCTCAATTTCTGAGACAAATTTAAATTGCCATTCCAGTGAAATATTAACAAAATCCAGACATCAAACCAGCAAAATCAATTTCCTTACAGACTCCAGCCAGCCTTAGTGGGGGAATCTAACAGCTACTGCCAATAATCATAAATAATGTTGCAAAAACTGGCTGCAGGGCCGAGCCCAGAGAGTGGTGGTGAACGGTGCCACATCCAGCCAGCAGCCAGGCACCAGTGGTGTGCCCCAAGGATCAGTGCTGGGCCCCATGCTCTTTAACATCTCTATTGATGATCTGGATGAGGGCATTGAGTCCATCATCAGTACATTTGTGACAACACCAAGCTGGGAGCAGGAGTTGATCTGCTGGAGGGCAGAGAGGCTTTGCAGAGGGACCTCGACAGGCTGGACAGATGGGCAGAGACCAAGGGCAGGAGATTGAACACATCCAAGTGCCGGGTTCTGCACATTGGCCACAGCAACCCCAGGCAGTGCTACAGGCTGGGGTCAGAGTGGCTGAGAGCAGCCAGGCAGAGAGGGACCTGGGGGTGCTGGTTGATGGTAGGCTGAACATGAGCCTGCAGTGTGCCCAGGCGGCCAGGAGGGCCAATGGCATCCTGGCCTGCATCAGGAACAGTGTGGCCAGCAGGAGCAGGGAGGTCATTGTGCCCCTGTACACTGCACTGGTTAGGCCACACCTTGAGTACTGTGTCCAGTTCTGGGCCCCTCAGTTTAGGAAGGATGTTGACTTGCTGGAACGTGTCCAGAGAAGGGCAACAAAGTTGGTGAGGGGCTTGGAACACAAGCCCTATGAGGAGAAACTGAGGGAGCTGGGGTTGCTTAGCCTGAAGAAGAGGAGACTGAGGGGTGACCTTATTGCTCTCTACAACTACCTTAAGGGAGGTTGTAGACAGGCAGAGGTTGGTCTCTTCTCCCAGGCACCCAGCACCAGAACAAGAGGACATAGTCTCAAGCTGCACCAGGGGTGGTTTAGGCTGGAGGTTAGGAGGAAGTTCTACACATAGAGAGTGATTGTCCATTGGAATGGGCTGCCTGAGGAGGTGGTGGAGTCACCATCACTGGAGGTGCTCAGGAGGAGACTCGATAGGGTGCTTGGTTGCATGGTTTAGTTGATTAGGTGGTGTTGGGTGATAGGTTGGACACGATGATCTTGAAGGACTCTTCCCACCTGGTTTATCCTATTCTAAATCAGACCCCTTTTAAGGGCTTGAAGCAAACCCACCCCCATCCCCCTTTTTTTTTTCTCCTTTCTCTAAAAGATTTTTACAAATAATCTACCAAAGGGGGAAATCTTGAATCTCTACCTTCTGCAGATATCCTTTTCAAAGAGGTTTAAACTCCAGATTTTCTTAGGTATCTTTAAAAATGTTAATATTGTTATTTTAAACCAGTCACTCATTGGGGTCTTGTTCTGTTTTTCCCCCTTAATAAAGGGCAAATCATCTGCTTGCCACTCAGAAAATGGATGTTGGGTTTGAGGCAAAAATCGTACTCACCACCATCAGTCATGCTGCTTCCTTTCTCTTCTGTTTCTTGCTTTACCCTCTCTAATACTTCTGTAATCTTAAAAAGAGATTTTTTTTTTTCTTAACTAAACCAGATGAAGGTCAAGATAAAAACAAACAAACAAAAATCTCTGCTGAACAACTGCATTCCTTTAATAAACTAAACCAAACTGAACCAATCTCTGCTGACCAGCTGCATGAGTTAAAAATCTGAACCCATCTGCCTTAATTGTGCATAGGGAGGAACTTTTCAAACATCAAGGAAAAAAAAAATCATTTCAAGAAATTCATGTAAAGATGACAGCAAAAAGAAAACAAGTTGGCCACTTGTGTTACTGAGGCTATGTGCATCCCAAATGAATAAGAACAACAGCGTAAGCGTTGCAGCATGGTGCTGGCTGGAAGATGGGAGCAAGTGTCCCCTTAGACCAAGACTCCCCACATCATACATTGGTTTGGGTTGTAAGGCACCTTGAAGATCAAGTTCCAACTATCCTGCCATTGGCAGAGACAGCTTCCACTAGACCAGGTTGCTCAAGGCCTCATGCAGCCTGGTCTGGAACACCTCCATGGAGGAGGCATCCATGGCTTCCCTGGGCAACCTGTTCCAGTGTCTTGCCACTCTAAAGAATTTCTTCCTAATACCCAGTCTATATCTGCCCTCTCCCAGCTTCAATCCATTCCCTCTCATCCTATCACTACAAGCCCTTGAAAAATACCCCTCCACATGGCAGCTGCCCTTCTGGAAGTGTCAGGACTTCAGCAGGTGACAGCAGGGATTAAGAATAAAAATGCATTTCAGCACTGAATCTCTACTGAGCAGTTTGCCTTTGCTGACAATGAAGAAAATGCAAATATATGATTCTAAGGTACAGTCTAGGTAACAATTCAGTATTTTTGTCTACAATAAAAAAAAGCTCTTCATTAAGGCTTCAACAAGCCTTTTCAGTAATATAAAAGCAGCATCTCTGCATTGTCCTTGCATACCTACAGTAGGCACATGATAAATCTGAAGTCAGCATAAAGTAGTCTCCTTTTCAAACTTCCTTCCTTTGACAGCGAAACAAAAAGAAGCTCTTATCCTGCAGAATCCATACACTCAGCTGGAAAGCTCTCCTTAAATTGCTGGACTAGATGATCATTGGAGATCCCTTCCAACTGAACTACTCTATTCTAAAAACATCTCAAACTTGTTTTAGTTTCCAGCTTTTACATAATAATATAAATTTTATATGATTTTTCCAGCATGTGATCTATTTGATGTGAATATTTCAGATACTTAATGATCTATTTGATGTGACTATTTCAGATACTTTATGATCTATTTGATGTGACTATTTCAGATACTTTGTTATCTAATAAATAAAGTGGGTTTTTTTTCCAAACCCAAACAACAAAGCCATTACAAACAAATAATTACTGAATTGGCCCAAGGGTTGGAAATCAAGCAGCAATTCCAAATGCCATGAATCACTCAACATGTTGAGGCAGTTAGGAGTCAGGGGGTTAAAAAAGCCAGGAAACAGTCAAGGTGTTGAGGCAGTTAGGAGTCAGGGGATTTTTCTTTGTGTCTCTCTGATTTAAAGGGGAAAAAAAACAACACAGAAAAACTGGTTTAGGTATTAAGATAATTTGCCTTGCCTAGAAAAATTACCAATTAGTCAAATATTGCCTTTCCCCCCCCAAATTGTTAACTTTAATTAAGAACTAAGCTTTTCTTATGCCAAGAATTTATGAACATGACTTGATTAATCCTCAGCAATTCCAGGACACAGGTTATTAAATACAGAACATTTATTCTCTTTCATAAACTGGGGGATGGAAGAGCTCACAATAACTTGCTCAGATTCACCAGTTTAAAGAAACAAACCCAAAACCAACCAAACACAGCAAACAAAACCAAACCCAGCCTAGGCTGTGACTGATTTTTAAGTTTAGGGACTGGACTAGACTGCTCCACTAAGCAGGCTAATCTTTAACATGAAAACAAAGCAGAAAGAGCTGGGTTCCTAAAAGTGCAAAACCTCAATGCCAGCCTCTTGGAGACTGTTTTAAAACGAGGAGAAGAAAATATGTGAGGATGTGTTTTACCTCAGAAAGCACTTTGATCCTTTCAGTTACTCCTCCACTTCCCTCCTGGTACTTGTCTTTGGCCTGGAAAGAAACAGAGTTTTTGTTGTCATGACAAAGCTTAAGAAATATGTTCATATAGCTCAGTGAGAGCACCAGAACTTGCTGTTGTACATCCCACTTGCACAACCTCTCCACAAAATCCCCATGATGTTTACAGCACTACATGGATGAGGGCAGGAGTGAAACATCAGCCCCTGTAATGATTTATTATTCAAAAATTCAAAACAGTCCAAAAGATTAACCTGTAGACAATAAAAAGCATGTTTTCTAATCATTTACATGAGGAAATAAACATAAGCAAACCTTGCCAGAAGGCACAGAATTGAATCCTCAAACCTAGAATTTTCCCTTCATCAACAAATTACTGTTTTGAAGTTTTCCTAAAGTTTAGCATTAAAGTGAATAGAAAGCACAGGGATCAATCCTGTTAGCCCTGTTTTAATGTCATGGTCACAGATCTGAGGGCTAGCCAAATGGTAGTTTATATAGGTCTCCTAACTAGCAGATCCTGAACTTGGGTCATAACAAGCCTGTGAATGTGCCTTGCTCAGGGCAGTGCGGCTGTCGAGCTGCCTGGCAGAAAAAGACATAGGGGTGCTGGTTGACAGCTGGCTGAACATGAGCCAGCAGTGAGCTCAGGTGGCCAGGAAGGCCAACAGCATCCTGGCCTGGAACAGCAATAGTGTGGCCAGCAGGAGGAGGAAAGTGATTGTGCCCCTCTGCTGGGCACTGGTGAGGCCACACCTCCAGTACTGGGTTCAGTTTTGGAGCTGGAGCGGAGATTCCAACAAGGACATTGAGGTGTCCAGAGAAGGGGAACAAAGATGGAGAGTGGTCTGGAGAATAGGTGTGGGGAGAAGCAGCTGAGGAAACTGGGGTTGTTTAGTTTGGAGAAGAGGAGGCTGAGAAGAGACCTCACTGCACTCTACAACTCCCTGAAAGGAAGCTGGAGTGAGGTGGGAGTTGGTCTCTTTTCCCCACCATCAAGTGATAGAACAAGAGGAAATGGCCTGAAATTATGTCAGGGGAGGTTTAGGTTGGATGCCAAGAAAAGTTTTGTTCCTGCAGGAGTGGTCAGGCATTAGAACAGGCTGCCCAGGGAGGTGCCTGAGTCACCGTTCCTGAATGTATTCAAGAAACATGTGGCCATGGCACTTTGGGACATGGTTTAATGGCCATGGTGCTGTTAGGTTGATGGTTGGACTTGATGATCTTAGAAGTCTTTGCAACTAAAACAATTCTGTGATCAAAAAAGCTTCTCAAATGCCACTCTGCTGGCATAAAACCTAAAAGAAGCAGAGAAGTAATCACAGTGCTTTGTGCACATTAGTAGGAGTGATCAATATAAGAGATGAATGCTGGACTAAGACTGTAGTTTTCAACTCACCACAGATGTGTGAAATTCACAGGGAGAGCAGAACTAGCAATTTACTAGCTGTTGAAGATTGGCAATGGATTTACATAATAATCAGGCAAAACCCCCTTTACTTTCCCCCGTGGAATAGTTGAATGAAAGTTGCTAGCTTAGCTTGAGAACTACATAATTTGACAGCCAATCAACATTTCCTCTGCTTTATATCCAACAGCAGAATCCACCGAGGGTAGCTTTAGACTGGATATTAGGAAGAAATTCTTCACAGTGAGAGTGGTGAGACAGTGGAACAAGTTACCCAAGGAGGAGGCTGTGGATGCTCTCTGGAGGTTTTCAAGGCCAGGTTAGACAAGGCCTTGAGCAACCTGGTCTTAGTGGAAGGTGCCCCTGGCCACGTGAGGGGGGTTGGAAATAGATGATCTTGAAGGTCCCTTCCAACCCAAACTGATCTATGATTCTATGAACTCCTCCAAGTCTTCTTTGCCTTCATGGTCACTTCACAGCCAGTTAATAGTAGAGAAGGCAACATCAGAAGTTCATTACCTCACTCAGCAAGGCTTGTGCTGAACGGTACTCTTGGACCAAGTGCTCCAGCTGATTGTTGATGTACTTCTCCCTGCTGTTGATCTTTTCCAGTGTTTTGCTGATTTCATTATGGAGTTTGTCAAGGTAACCCTAGAAAATCACATTCTGTAGTGTAACAGTATATGGATAGTATGCAAAGAGTATTAAAATGGTACTGGAATTAAAAAAGGGGATGGAAACCTGTAAGTGAGACAAATAGTACAGAAAAGCTACATTTAACCAACAAAATAACCCCAAAACCTATGTGTTTGCCCACCTCCAAAACACTTATTTCCACCTTTATTGCTTCCATTACATTGAGGCCTTCAGCAACCTGTCCTAATGGAAGGTGTCCCTGCCCACAGCATGGGGGTTGGAACTAGATGATCTTTAAGGTCCCTTCTAACCCGACCCTTCTATAAGTCTATGAATCATTCTCCTCCCCTCAATTAATTACAAATGTCAATGTCAGTAATTTATTCTAACAACAGCATCTGACAAGATTTTGGGGGTTATATCAGCATTTATTTTCAGATGGTGTTGTATTTTGCGGGGAGGTTAGTTTGTATATTGTATTATTCTATTTTGCCCTCTGTAGTCAGGATGTACTTATGATAATGCACATAAAACCTTACAGTTAATGAACCCTGTTGGTCCCCACCTGTACAACTCTATCTCAGGATGTTTTACCCAGCTCTTTCTCACAAGGTATTTTGCCCATCCCACTGTCCCTAACCATCACTGTCATATGTTTCCCTTTTTAGTTTGACAAATAAAATGAAGGAAAAAAAATAGTTCTTAATATCAAAGAGTAAATGAAAATGCTGATAGGTCAGTGAAGTACTCTGCTCATACAAGACATACCCTGGTTTCATTCAAAGAGGATTCAATTCCATCCTTATGCTGGTGCATCTGATCCACGTGAATCCTCCAGTCCTAAAAGTAAGTAAACCAGAGGTAAGTACAACTTTTATCTTTTTGTCTTTTTGTCATTAAACCAAGGCCAGTAGCAAGGCAGGGGCTGTTTCTCTGCTCTGCTATTGCTGTGTATCATTCTGCCACCGCCATGCTCATATCCAGAGGCACTTGCTTAATGTGACTCAATTTATAAACCTCCTAAATGTCACATGTGACACTCAGATCCATAAACAAGCCCTGACATCCTCACTGATACCCCACAGTAGCTGTGCTTTTTAGAGTCTGTTTGATGGAACTATTAGAGACTTTAGACATTTAGAGTCTGTCTCCATGGAACTATTTCTGCTAGAAAAAAAACTGCAGGCACAAATACTGAAGCTATTGATTATAGCTGCACTAGCTATAGTTCACTGGACAGAATGAGTGCTTCAAATGCCCAACACCTACCAGCTCCACACTGCCAGATCTTCCCTTTCTATTATCAGATCTAGCCCTTACTGTTATAAGGAGAACAGAAAGAAATGAAAGAGGAGAAAGGCTTAAACTGATTTTTAATTGGGATGGAAAACATACATGGAATCTAGTGTTCAAAAACCAACTACACGTGGCAGTTTGGGACATGGTCTAATGGTCATGGAGATGTTGGGTAAAGGCTGGACTTGATTATCTTTTCCAACCTTAATGATCCTGTGATTCCATGTGGGATGAGAAAAAGTGCTGGTCTAACTTGGCACGTAGGTAACTCTTACTCAGAAATTTACTTCAGTTCCTAACCTTCCATATCAATGCAAACTTTTTACACGCCCCAGATCCAAAACACAGCTGCAGACAGACTCTTAAGTTCAAAGATGAAGCAGAGCAGCAACACTGCAGAAATACTGCTACTTCAGGATCAGGTTTCTGACCAGCCTAAAATATATTTTAAACATTTTTAAAGCTTTTGGCATTGTACCAATTTGGCATTGGTCTAGGTGGTAAAAAAAGTGACATTAATAAATCTTTAGCACTTAAAAATCAAACCTTAGGAGATTTTCTTCTACAATAGGTACTCTAAGGATACTTGGAAGTTGAAAATTTGCTTCAGTAAGACTATCTGATCAAGGGTCTTGTCAAAAAGGATGGGAAGCAGAACATAGAGAGGCACAAAGCTGACTGACAAACAGTAACAGAAGCAGTAACAAGAAGCAAATATTGGATAAGGGCATGTGGGGTGTAAGAATGTTTCTATCAGTACAATTATCTGACCCAGGACTTTGCCAAAAGTCAATTCAATTCAATTCAATTCAATTCAATTCAATTCAATTCAATTCAATTCAATTCAATTCAATTCAATTCAATTCAATTCAATTCAATTCTCCCTTCCAACCCAAACCATTCTATGATAATATCAGGGGAAAAAAAAAAGCCCTACTGAAAATCATTGCTTCTAGGGTTCATACAAACAGCACAGGAGTGCCCATTATTGACAATTCTTGACATAACAAAAGACTTGTACATGGAAAATAAACACCAGTGACTGAAATCACACTTCATTCACCACATGTGCAATGCAAATCTTACACACCTTATTGTCAGTCCTGACTGTAACTTTCAGCTGTGGAAGCACGCGTTCCACTTCCAGATTCCACTCTGCTGCGTCTGTCGTGGACTGTAGAATCTCTTCTTGCTTTGCTGTGTCATTCATGTCCTGTCCAAATATCACAAAGTTTATGTACAAAATATAATCACTATTGCAGAGTGAGAACTGTTAGAAATCATGTTACAATGGCTGGCTCATACTCAGAAAAATTGTATCCAGAATGATCAAGACTACAGATGTAAGAGATGTCTCCAGTGGCTTTCTTTGAAGTTAAAAATACTGGGAATTCAAATAAATCTGTCTTCTCAACCCATTTAAATTTGAAAAGAATGAAATGTATGTATGTAGTGAGAAATTCATAGATTCATTTGGGTTGGAAGGGACCTTAAAGATCATCTAGTTCCAAACCCCCTGCCATGGGCAGGGACACTTCCCACTAGCCCAGGTCGCTCAAAGCCTCAACCCATCTGCCCTTGAATACCTCCAGGAGGGGACATCCATGACCTCCCCAGGCAACCTGTTCCAGTGCCTCACCACCCTTACTGTCAAGAATTTCTTCTTATTATCTAGTCTAAGTCTACCCTAAACTATAACATATTCCAGAAATAGCAGGGGAGAATTAAAATATTCAAGAAATTAACACCATGTTTCCTTAAAAGTCTCTGCAAATATTTCTTGCCAATGCTTCCAGCACCCCCACAGTTGCATCAGCTTAGAATCTGCCTGCACATTTTTCTTTTAAATTAAGCTGATTCAATTTAATTGGTTTATTTTTTTTTTCAAGCTTAGACTATAAAAGGATTTTCACATTTGAATCCCACAGAAATAAACTGCTGTTACAGGTGCAAACATCTCTCAAGTGAAGACCCCTCGGTAACAACTTACCGATCTGTATGTTTGTGCCTTCAGAACATCCAGGTCAAGAAAATGTTCTTCATTGTCTGACTCTTCTTCCTGAAGGAAAGTTGCAAAGGAAGACATCAGTAAGTAGTGCACAATCTTCCACCAGAATTTCATTTTGCAGGAGCACAGGGCAAGAAGCATTAGACTCTGTATCCTGGAACAAAAGAAGATATGAAGAGCTTGCAACAATGGATTCATAGAATGGTTTGAATGGAAGGAACCTTCAAGATCATCTAGTTCCAAACCCCCTGCCACAGGCAGGGACATCTTCCACCAGCTTCCTGAAGGCCCCATCCAACCTGGCCTTGAACACCTCCAGGGAGGGGGCCTCCCTGGTCAACCTGTTCCAACGTCTCACCACCCTCACTGTCAAGAATTTCCTCCTATACACCCCGTCTACAGCTACCCTCTTCCAGCTCAAACCCACTGCCCCTTGTCCTATCACTACTAGGCCTTGTAAGAAGTCCCTCCTGAGCTTTCTTGTATGTCTTCTGTTACCCATCTTTTCCACCAAAGTCAATTTCATCACCCACCTCCTTTCCAGACAAATCATGAAAGCTGCAACAACACAGGTCTTACTGTAGAGCCCTACAAGACACAGTGAAAACCTGGGAGCTTACTCCTTTGCCTTCCCTGGTTTCTAACAACAGAGACCACTTTATTTTCTTCTGGCATGTTTGGCCCCCTGTTCCCTGAATATTTCCAAGACACAAATGGTGAGTAGCTTGGGACTACCTTGTGCTAAATGGACAAAAATGGATTATATTAGAAGAGCATACCACAACACTACCAGAACACCACCACAATTAGCTATCAGAACTGAGGAACCCAGCTGTGCACACCCAGCCTTTCTGGCTGCTGCTGGCTACTCAATTCCCCAACATTTACAGAACTAGGCTTGTCTCTGTCAGCCTCAAATTTCATTCCAGAATCAAACCCAGAAGAATAATCAATGAACCTCACCATTAGCATTTAACTACTGGAAATACTGCTAAATTCAATTCCAGATACAGCTAATCCACCCAGGACATATTGATATATTGGCAGAAACAATGGACTAGGGAAAAAAATTACAACAACATATAATTAATTCCTGTAGAACCATTAGGAGCTATAAAAAGTACAGTTAGATTCCACTGCACTTTACATTAACTACAAGCTCCCCCTGAGCCAGCAATGTGCCCTCATGGCCAAGAAGGAAAATGGTCTCCAGGAGTGCATTAAGAGTGTGGCAAGCAGGTCAAGGAAGTTCTCCTCCCTCTCTGTTCTGCCCTACTGAGACCACATCTAGAGTAACTGGGTCCAGTTCTGGGCTCCCCAGTTCAAGGACAGGGAGCTACTGGAGAGAGTCCAGCAGAGGCTACAAAGATGCTGAAGGGCCTGGAGCATCTCTGTGAGGAGGAAAGGCTGAGAGACTTGGGGCTGTTTAGCCTGGAGAAGAGCAGCCCAAGAAAAGACCTTCTCAACATTCAGCAAGAGCTAAAAGGTGGGGGGCAAGAGGATGGGCCCAGACTCTTCTGAGTGGTACCTAGTGACAGCACAAGGGGTAACAGGCAGAAACCAGAACCCAGGAAGCTCCATCTGAGGATGAGGAGAAAATTCTTTGCTGTGAGGGTGCTGGAGCCCTAGAGCAGGCTGCCCAGAGAAGCTGTGGAGTGTCCTTCCCTGGAGATTCCAAACCCACCAGGACATTGTGAACCTGGGCAACCTGTTTCGGGTGACCCTGCCCTAACAGGAAAGCTGGACTGGATGATCTCCAGGGGTCCCTTCCAACCCCCACCATGATGGGGATCTGTGACTATTAAAGGAAGAGATCTCGGGCTGTATACAAATGAATTGGTATTATAAATGCAGATAAGAAGATATGCTTTGGCCTGAAGAGTCAAACTGATGTGAAAGGAAACACAAAACTCTGCAGAGAAGCTGATGATGTAGGAATGGAGATGCAGGGCAAAAGAGTGACTGCACAGCTAACAGAAAAGGGTTCTCAAAACCAAACCAAATGAGCAGCAAGTGAAAATTTGCCCACAGCTGACCAATATTAACATAATCAAAACCAGTCAGGTAAACCTACCACAACATCATCTTCCAGTTTACTAAGTGTTAATTCTGCATCATCTTCTGTTATTTCTTCTTCTTCCAGCTCTTCTGTTGGATATGCTGGCCTGAAATCAGTTCAATGGAGAGCAGTGCTTTTAAACACAGCACATTGGAAACAGCTCTGTACATTGCTCCTGAGCAAACACAACATTCCAGGAGAAGCATGTAGACAGTGATTAGTGTCTTGAGTACTTAAATAAAATTAACAGCCTTAAAAGTCTTTGTTTATGTTGGACTGCCTGAAAAGCAAGGCTAAGTTATTGTGACAGGCAGTACAGTACAGTCATACTACATCTGGGGAGTACATTTTGATTTCTTTTCTCTCTTTTGGTCTAATCTCTTAAAATCCATGTGCAAGTCACCACAGACTGATTTTCAGCCTGCAGTGGAATCTCTGTCCTAAACAGAAGCAACAATGAAATATTTCCAAAGCAGATATTACTTGGCTGTATTCATTTCAAAACCCATCACAAGGGAAGGAATGAAATCAATAACACTTCTAAAGAAATCTTCCTCTACCTGGAATTATCTGTCATCCAACTTCACCTGAATTTTCCTTTGGATTAAATACTCAGAGTTGCTGTAGCCTACCTGTAACATGGTCACACACTGTGCATGCCAAATAAATTAGCTAGTCATAGATTTAGAAAATGGTTTGGGTTGGAAGGAACCTTGAAGATCATCTAGTTCCAACCTCCCTGCCATGGGCAGGGATACCTCCCACCAGACCAGGCTGTTCAACCTGGCCTTGAATATCTCCATGGAGGAGGCAGCCATGAGCTCCCTTGGCAACACATTAGGATCTACAAGGAGATAGAATGTTTCAGCTGTGAGACTAACAAGCAGTTTTGCATAAGAAAATGAACCAAAAAAGGTCATTTGATGGCCCAGAGTCATCCATTCAGACCTTGAGCAACCTGGTCTAATGGAAGGTGCCCCTGCCCACGGCAGGGAGGTTGGAACTAGATGATCTTTAAGGTCCCTTCCAACCCAAACCATTCTGTGAATCCTTGCTGGTAATAACTGCTTCCAGCCCAGCAGAATTTTTCCTCTCATGAAGCATCAAGCAGAACATTTGTAGTTATCACTATGTTTCTTTACAGTTAACATTTTACACGTTGGTGGAAAACATGCACCAGGCAGGATGTTTAAAAGTGTACTATACCTTTTCCAGCTAAAGCCAGTGTATTTCAGGGCTTCCTCAGCTAAACAATCAAGAACATAGCACACTTGCTCTCCATAACCTGCCTTTAATTTTGAGGGAGGAAAATCCACAGGCCTTCCCTAAAACAAAGAGACATACTGATTACTAATGGCTACCCATCACTCCAAGTCCCCTCTCAGGAAGATTTTTTTACACTAAATCCAAGTGCCCATTGTGTATGAAGATATTATCATGTTCTCTGTAATTCTACACAGCTCTCACAAAGCAGGACCTGCCACCTGGCCTTGTTAAAGCTCATCCCATTAATGCTGGCCATTGATCCAATCTATCCAAGTCCCTCTGCAGAGCCTCTCTGCCCTTGTGCAGATCAACACTCCCACTTAACTTGGTGTCATCTGTCAACACACTCTGTGTCTTCATCATCAATAATGATGTTAAACAGAAGTGATCCCAACACTGAGCCCTGAGGAACACTACTTGTGGCCAGCCACCAGCTGGATTTAACTCCATTGACCACCACTCTTTGGGCTGTTTGCCCAGCCAGTGCTTTATCCAGCAGAGCCTGTGCTCATCCAAGCCATGAGCAGCCAGTTTGCCCGTGAGAATTCTGTGGGGAACAGTGTCAAAGGCTCTTTGAAAGTCTAGGTAGACAGCATCCACAACCTTTCCCTCATCCAATAGTCTGTCATCCTGTCATAGAAGGAGATCAGGTTGGTCAGGCAGGACCTGCCCTTCATAAACCCATGCTGACTGGGCCTGACCCCCTGGTTGTTCTCCATATGGTGTGCAGTGGTGCTTGATGACCTGCTCCATGACCCTCCCTGGTACCCAGGTCAGACTGACAGGTCTGCGGTTTCCCAGATCCTCCTTTCTTAGGAGGATTAGGTTGGAAGGAACCTCAAAGATCATCTAGTTCCAAACTCTCTGCCATGGGCAGTGACACCTTCCACTAGACCAGGTTACTAAAGGCCCCATCCAACCTGGTCTTGAACATTTCCAGGGAGTGAAACACAACTTGCACAACCTCCCTGGGCAACCTGGTCCAGAGTCTCACCACCTTCGCTGTGAAGAATTTCTTCCGGATATCCAATTGGACATGGCACTCCAAGCCACAGTTTAGCAGCCATGAGGTGTTGGGTGACAGGTTGGACTTGATGATCCCGGAGGTCTTTTCCAACCTTATTAATTCTATGAATTTAAATTAACCCTCTTCCAGCTTAAAGTCATTACCTCTCACTACAAGCCCTTGTAAAAAGTCCCTTTCCTGAAGCACAATTGAATCCATTCTATAGATTGTGGAAGAGGAATAGTAGGAAGAGGAATAGTAGGAAGAGGAATAGTAGGAAGAGGAATAGTAGGAAGAGGAATAGTAGGAAGAGGAAAGTAGGAAGAGAATAGTAGGAAGAATCTAAAATATAACAGCACTATTTTTGTAGTGCCAAAAACTTAGCAAGCCGGGATAGACCCAATACTAATTAACAGAACAAACTCATAGACAGAAGAAGTGTGCCCAGCCCTTGGGAAGATAATCAGAAAGGAGAGGAAGGATGGCATGACTCATTCCTGAGGGCGATGCACCAGCTTGAACCAGAGCTGGGGAAAGAGCAGGGCCAGGACTTACGAAGGAGCGCACTTCCGAGAGCACGTTTGATATCACAGCGTTGGGGTCGTCGTACTCCTGGGGCTGCTCGAAGGGATGTCCTGCTTTGGTGATCAGCCAGGCAGCAAGAGTGCAAAACATAAAGAACTGCTCACCAGGGTTAGTGGGCAGTGCAAAGTAGTGCCTGTTTAAAAAGGAGGGGGAAAAGGTCAGTGTTTTGAGGTCCTGAAGGCCAGCCCAAGCTAGAAGGCATCATCCTTAACTGCCTTTCTCAGCAAGTGACCCCTATGAGCTACATGCAGATGTCTGGTTGCACACATAACCACAGCAGACTACGTTTTCTACATGCAGCTTATCCATTTCACACAGTACTGAAGGGGAAGGGAGCTCTGGAAGTCGTCGGCTCCAGGTCACACAGGAACATGTCCAAGTGGGTTTGGAATGTCTCCAGAGATGGAGACTCAACCACCTCTCTGGGCAGCCTGCTCCAGTGCTCCACCACCTTTAAATTAAAGAAGTTCCTCCTCATGGTTACATGAAATTTATGTTTGTATTTGTGCCCATTACCTCTCGTCCTGTCGCTGGGCACCACTGTAAAAAGACTGATCCCATCCTCCTGACACCCACTCCTTCACTATTGATCATCATTGATGAGATCCCCTCCTCAATCTGCTCTTTTCCAGACTGAAAAAAACTAATTCTCTCAGTCTTTCCTCATAAGAGAGAGAAGTTCCAGTCCCCTAATAGCTTCTTGGTGACCTCTGCTAATGACATACTCTGTGGTCTGATGTATCATAGTATCAGTCAGGGTTGGAAGGGACCACAAGGATCATCTAGTTCCAACCCCCCTGCCATGGGCAGGGACACCTCACACTAGATCAGGCTGGCCACAGCCTCATCCAGCCTGGGCTTAAACACCTCCAGGGACGGGGCCTCAACCACCTCCCTGCACAACCCATTCCAGGGCTTCACCACTCTCATGGTGAAGAACTTCCTCCTCACGTCCAGCCTGAACCTCCCCACCTCCAGCTTCATTCCATTCCCCCTAGTCCTATCACTACCTGAGATCCTGAGAAGTCCCTCCCCAGCCTTCTTGTAGGCTCCCTTCAGATACTGGAAGGCCACAATTAGGTCACCTTGGAGCCTTCTTCAGACTGAACAGCCCCAACTCCTTCCGTCTGTCCTCATAGGACACATGTGACACAAGATGTCTTCTGACTACTAATAGTGAGGACACTGCTGTCAAAGCAGGAATACCATGAGCTGGGCACAGCATTTAGCAACAGTTTTATCCCCTACCAAAGTGCTGCTTTTAGAAAGCTTAAGTGTGACAGCTGCTGTGGAGCCTGGTTGAAACTGACAGAGGGGTTTGAAGGGTTTTTTTGGCAGGTGGATGTTTGGAGCACATCGGTCCCACTTCCCAAATGTCCTGGTTTAAGAAAAAAAGTACCCCTCATATGAAACAATATGTAATAGATATGAAAAAAAATACTTTAAAGCAATGGATTTGAGCCCCAGTACAAATACATGGAATCACAGAATGCCAGGCTGGAATGAACCTCAAGGATCATCTGGTCCAACCTTTGTAGGTGATAGTAGAGTTGACATGAGATGGTTCAGCACCCTGTCAATCTGAGTCTTCAAACTCTCCAGTGTATGGGAATCCACTGCTTCCCTTGGGAGCTGATTCCAATGTCTAACTGTTCTCATGGGGAACTTTTTTCTTCTCCCTTGGAGTAACTTTTTCCCATTATCCCTTGTCTTTTCCATATGACTCCTTGTGAAAAGGGAGTCTCCATCTTCCTGGTAGCCACTCAAGGCTGAAGAAATTCAGCTGTCCCAGACTTTCTTCATATGGCAGGTCTCTTCCTCTGATCATTCCCTCATGCATCACAAATAATTATCCTGAATACAAGAAATTATATTAGTGTGGAATTCTTGGGGTTTTTTGCACAGATACACTGGCATGAAACTATTCAGCTCCAGCATGAAACTATTCAGCTCCAGCAAACTGCTGGGGGCAGGGAAGTTCAAGTGACTATTTAGTGATCACATCTCAACCTTTAGAGAGGCTTGTTCTTTTGAAGGCTTCCAAAGGATACTGTAAGCTATGAAATGGAAGCATTATTGAATATTGGAAATTAATATTGTGGAAATCCTATTACTGAATGTTGCAAATAAATTCTTTAGGGTGAGGGTGGTGAGGCTCTGCAACAGGCTGCCCAGGGAGATCCTGGATGCCCCGGGAGATCCTGGATGCCCCCTCCCTGCAGGTGTTCAAGGCCAGGTTGAGGCCTTGATCAACCTGGTCTGGTGGGAGGTGTCCCCGCCCGTGGCAGAAACTAGATTATCTTTAAGGCCCCTTCCAACCCAAACCATTCCACAAACCTACGACTCAATGAAACTTGATTTGACTTGACCCCAGAAGCTGGCCATGTGAGCGCCACCCTTCCTGCCCTAACCTCTGGGATGTCGCTCTGATGGCCTCGATACGGGTCTGATTGACGGCTCCCGCTGTACCCCCTAAAGTGTGAAGCGGCCCCCCGCTCCCAGCCGCCGCCTCTGCCCTCCCCGGGACCCTCCTCGGCCGCCCAGTGGAGCGGGCGAGGGGCACCTGGAGAGCGGCCGCATGTTGTGGCGCCTCAGCGCCTCCTCCTCGTAGTTCAGCAGCTTCAGCTTGTCCAGCAGGTCCTCCATCAGTACGAACATGTGGTAGGCAGCTCCCGGGCCCCGCTCCGCTGCTGCTCCCTCCTCATCCCGCTCCGCCGCCCCGCGCCGCGCTCCGCTGCCCCCGGCCGCCTCCTCCGCCATCTTGGAGCCGCCACGCCGCGCCTGTAACCAAGACAACCAGCCCGACCAATCACCGCCCGCCTATCACCGCCCGCCTTTCCCCTCAGGTCCTTCTTCCGGCACAACCATACGACAGAACCCGCCCCTACACGGGGCGAGCCGGCTCCAATCAGCGTTCCACAAGTTGTGACAGGGACGGTCTCCTGACTGCAGGGTCACCGTCCGCTAGATCAGGCTGCCCAGGGCCCCGACAAGTCTGATCCTGAATGTTTCCAGGGATGTCCAGGCTAGGAGACGGTGAAACTGAGAGCAGCCCTGCAGAAAAGGGCTCAGGGGTGCCGGTGGGTGAGAAGCTGGACATCAGCTGGCAATGTGCGCTTGCAGCCCAGAAGGGCAATGGCATCCTCGGTTGCATCAAAAGAAGCATGGACAGCACTTCCTTTGGCTTTTCCCTAAAGCACTTGAATCCTGTCAGTTTCTTGATCAGTTTCTTTAGTTACTAGAAAGTCAATGGTACATAGAGGCTGGAAGTGTCCAGAGAAAATGAAGCACAGGTGAAATACTGTTAGAAAAGAACCGTTTCATCCTTCCAGAGTAAATTAAGCACTGGTGAAATATTAATAGAAATTAATTACCTAGCCCTGCAGACTGCCTAGGACACCTACTGATCCATGTTTCCCTTTTTCTGAGAAGAATGTCATGATGATTTGTACCCTAAGCTTGTTAGGCCTGTGCCCCTACAGAATTTACCCTGCTTCCTCCCTCAGGTTCTTATGCCCAAGCACAACCCCAAAGTGGCATCATCACTACTCTAGAAATCACACCTCGAACCACAAATGATGTCTTCTGTAACTTACAGTTTGCTGAAGTTCTCATTAAAGAGTTTGTTCAGCAAAAGCAGGGAAAAGAAAGGGTTAAAAGGTGCAGGAAATTGTTAGGATGAAAGAAAGAAAAAGTGTGGAAGCTTCTTCCCAGAAAGAGTAATTGGCCCTTGGAACGTGCTGCCCAGGGAGTGGAGTCACTGTCCCTGGAGGTATTAAAAAAGGGATTGGACCTGGCACTTGGAGCCATGGTTTAGTTAGTCATGAGGCATTGGTCGATAGGTTGGACTGGATGATCTCTGAGGTCTTTTCCAACCTTTATGATTCTATGAGAGAGAGAGACTTGTGGTTCACATGACAGAAACAAGCTATTTATGGGCTGTGAATCAGCCCGATTGCGAAATACCTGACCCAGGGGAGGTGTGAGCTGCCACTAAGAGCAGGGAAGACACAAAGTTGCAAGCTTCAGGAAAGCTATATATTTATTTCTTTATATATTGATATAAACCCTGCCTACAAGAAACACTGAATTGTTTTGTCTCCTTGTGGAATCAGTAGAGGTAAACCTCCTTTAATATTCTTACAGCAGCTGCATGGTGTTATGAGCATACAGGGTGGGGGAGTTGGGGAACATGCTATGTGTATGTTTTTGATCTACTTCCTAGGACGATTTGGGATGTTTAGAATGTGGGCACCTTCTTCTTTTGAGACTGTTTAGAATGTGTGAACTTCCCTCTTTCAGGAGAGTTTTTTAGCAACTGAAGTATGGAGTTAGAATTTTGGTTGTAGGGATTTCATTGCAGGGAGGTGGAGAATTAATTCTCGTTTCCTCTATAGAAAAAGTCTCCTGAAAAGTCTGGGACAGGGCAGTCCCAAGCACCAATATAGGTTGGGCAGGGACTGGCTTGAGAGCAGCCCTGAAGAAAAGGACGTGGGGGTACTGGTGGAGCCAGCAGTGAGCACTTGCAGCCCAGAAAGCAAATCAGATCCTGGGCTGCATCAAGAGAAGTGTGGCCAGCAGGGCCAGGGAGGTGATTCTCCCCCTCTACTCTGCTCTGCTGAGACCCCACCTGGAGTACTGTCTCCAGTTCTGTAGTCCCTATTACAGGAAGGATCTGGAGGTGCTGGAAGGTGTCCAGAGAAGGGCCACGAGGACGATCAGAGGGCTGGAGCTGCTCTGCTATGAGGACAGACTGAGGGAGTTGGGGCTGTTCAGTCTGGAGAAGAGAAGGCTCTGAGGAGAGCTAATTGTGGCCTTCCAGTATCTGAAGGGGGCTACAAGAAGGCTGGGGAGGGACTTTTTAGGGTGCCAGTGATAAGACTAGGGGGAATGCAGCAAAACTAGAATGGAGCAAAACTAGAAATGGGTAGATTCAGATTGGATTTTAGGAAGAAGTTGTTCCCCATGAAGGTGGTGAGACACTGGCACAGGTTGCCCAGGGAGATCGTGGAAGCCTTATTCCTGGAGGTTTTTAAGGCCAGGCTGGATGTGGCTCTGGGGAGCCTGATCTAGTGTGAGGTGTCCCTGCCCATGGCAGAGGGGTTAGAACTAGAAGGTCTTCGAGATGATCTTCCAATCTTGACAACTCTGTGAATCTGTGAAGATTTAGTAGGGAGATTCCGGAAAGCTGGTGGTGTTCTGGCTGGCATGGGGGCTTAGCATTATTGTGATTATCATGATTATTTTAGAACTTCACCAATTTGTATTTCATCTTTGCTTGGGGGCATTTTCAGCCCATGTGCTTTGCACATTCATTGTTCTTGCTTACCTGGGGCCATTTCCACTCCTTGCATGTGCGTGTGTGTGTGTGAGTGCTTGAAATGTGTTGCTAAGTTACCTTGAAAAGGATTTGATCAAAATCCTTTACACTAAGTAAAGGAATTGCTTTGTTTGACAGGGTTAGACAAATATTACTGTATGTATGGCTGCTCTCAAAGTACGTCACAGGAAAGTTCACAGAGCAGAGACTGATCCCAGTGCTCTTACCAGGGTTCACAATCTGGACAGTTCAAAGGACATGGGGTTTGGTTGTTGATTAGCCAAAGAAATCATGTGCTGTTTGATGTTTGTTTCCTACTATGGCCCAAGCAATTGCAGCCTGTCTTGAAAGACGCATTTTAGTCCCTTGCCTTGCTCTCAGAAACCTTCCCCAACAGCCCATGGTGGTTCTATATGAAATAAGTCTCCTGAAAACTAGAGCATCAGTACTTGACATGACCACAGTAGTCACAACTCCAGTTGTATGCTGTCTGGATAAAAAAATTCATTTTAATATTTCACTACAAAGCTTTAGGGTGTGATGTCTTGGTTGGACCTGTAACAAACAGGAAACCCATGTTTCTCTAGTCCATTGAACTGTGACTCTGTCACCATAAATCTACTTTATGCCTGTAAGACTCCAGACCTGTTAAAAAAACCCAGCCTGTACTTGCCAGGTTTTTCTAGAGAGCCACAAACACCTCTGAGCCTTCTCGTCTCCAGACTGCACAGCCCCAGCTTCTTCAGTCTGTCCTCATAGGAGAGGTGCTCCAGCCCTCTGCTCATCCTCGTGGCCCTCGTGTCTGGGTGGAGGAAGACTGGGGCCCTATCATTTTTTTTTTGCTGTGCACAAGAGCTCCCAGTTCATTGTTATTTAACTGAAGATATGATGGGAGAACCTCCTTCTCCTCTGCATTTCTACCCTAGACTTCCATACATACATTTTGGGAAGTTTAGCTGGCGATGCCCTTTTGACCTGCTGAAGAATGATGTGTGTAAAGTGCATTTGCAACTGCAGGCAAGTTTCCCACCCCAGGAAGTCAACTGTTGCAGCTACTAGGAATAAATTTTAGGAAAGTAGGGAAAAAAGTCTGTCTTGGCAAGGGGTGTCTGACATCCTGTTGGAAATTGTACTTCACTGTTTGTCCTTGGTGTCGTGTTTGTGAATGAAGATTAATGTTCCCTAGTCCTGTAAGAATGCTGATGGTAAGCTTTCTAGATATTAAAAGTAAACAGTTAGGGATTGCATGGTGATGAGAGAGCCTCAACCATGATGAATGCAGAGTATCACAGAGTGACCTTAAACCCCAAAATCTGGATCAAGACAAAAATTACCCAAACCATGACACAAAGCCTTAATAAGCTGTAGAAAGCAAATTATGTCATTAAAGCATGTCTTTCCCCCTGTATTTAAACAGATTTTCTCCCCTCCTTTTTATGTTGTCAGTTTGAAGTGAGTCTGCAGTGAACCAAGGAAGACATGAAGAGGCAGAGAATCCTGTTCCTTCTCATCTATTTATTTCACACAGGTGCTCCAGCTTGGGGTAGGTTTTAGCTCTATTGTTTATGAGAAATAATAAGATATTTGTTACCATTTTTTTTAATGGGGAATTTATTAATTCAAACAATATTTATTAATGGCAAAGCCTGGAGGAAGGCTGGATGAAGCCTCGAGCAACCTGGGCCGGCGGGAGGCATCCCCGCCCGTGGACCATCTTGAAGGGCCAGAGCCCGGACCATCTTGAAGGTCCCCTTCCAGCCCAAACCATTCTATGATTCTGTGATCTCACACATCCCTGCATCCCCCTTCCAGCCCAAACCATTCCATGATTCTGTGATCTCACACATCCCTGCATCCCCCTTCCAGCCCAAACCATTCCATGATTCTGTGATCTCACACATCCCTGCATCCCCCTTCCAGCCCAAACCATTCCATGATTCTGTGATCTCACACATCCCTGCATCCCCCTTCCAGCCCAAACCATTCTATGATTCTGTGATCTCACACATCCCTGCATCCCCCTTCCAGCCCAAACCATTCTATGATTCTGTGATCTCACACATCCCTGCATCCCCCTTCCAGCCCAAACCATTCTATGGATCATAGTATCATAGTATCAGTCAGGGC
Source organism: Picus viridis (assembly GCA_033816785.1). NCBI lineage: Eukaryota > Metazoa > Chordata > Aves > Piciformes > Picidae > Picus > Picus viridis. The sequence continues at coordinate 3,452,330 of CM066569.1, read as the reverse complement.
TGGAAGGGACCTCAAGGATCATCTAGTTCCAACCCCCCTGCCATGGGCAGGGACACCCCACACTAGATCAGGCTGGCCACAGCCCATCCAGCCTGGGCTTAAACACCTCCAGGGACGGGGCCTCAACCACCTCCCTGGACAACCCATTCCAGGGCTTCACCACTCTCACGGTGAAGAACTTCCTCCTCATGTCCAGCCTGAACCTCCCCACCTCCAGCTTCATTCCATTCCCCCTAGTCCTATCACTACCTGAGATCCTGAGAAGTCCCTCCCCAGCCTTCCTGTAGGCCCCCTTCAGATACTGGATTCTGTGATCTCACACATCCCTGCATCCCCCTCCCATCCCATGGGTGGGAACTCTGCAGTCCCAGCTCCCCATGAGGATCCCTCATGCCCACAGAGCCCAGAAAACATCAGAAAGGCAGAAAATCCACTTCATTTTGAAGGTTTTAAGGGATTATTGAGGAGAATGAGAAAAGGTTCTGAACTCTCCTTCTTTTCTTTTTTTATTTCCCTCCCCACCCCCAAACTCCAAAAAAAAAGAAGGAAAGGGTGGGGGGAAAGGCAGCAAGCTTTAAAAATAAATAGCTGACACTGTCTCTTATTTGAGTAGTTCTTTGCCAGCAATGAAAGTGTCACTCTAACGTGCTTTATTTAGAAAGAAAAAGTGTTATTTTTTGTGGAGCATCAAGCTAAAGGCTGGAAATGAAATTCTTCTCGTGCTGCCCCCTCTCCCCGACGGGTCCTTTAGTATATTCTCCTGTAATCTGATCTGGGATGTAAAATAAGGGCGGGGTGGGAGGGGAAGTAAAAGGAGGAAAACTGGAGAGACAGCTGGGGTTCCTCCACAGCTGACATTTCCCTTTTTGCCTGGTTTTACTTTTTTATGACTGCCTGGCTTCTCTTCTCTGGAGGCTGTTCTGCCTTCAGCTGGGCTCCCTGCTTCGTGCTGCGATGCCTGAGCCCGATGAGTCCTCATCTTCAAACCGGCATCGCTGCATCTCCCCCAGCCCAGCGGGGACCTAAAGGGGAGTTTACTCACCCTGGAGTCCCTCTCTCTGCCCGAGCCTCTTAAAAAACAGAGAGGGAGGCCAGGAGGACAGAGGTGCCGTGATTTTCACTTGGTTTACAGTAGAAAACAACAACAAGAAGAACATGCCCCTTCCTTCCCCCCAAACTGTCAACTCATTGAGGAATTAGTGTCTGCTGATGCTGCTCAGCATTCTTCTGCTGATGCTGGCACTTTGTGGAGCACGGATTGTTTGAAAAACGTGGGGGTGATGCGGTCTCCTGGCCACATCATTTAAGCACACCCCTGTATTTAAACATATTTATCTCCCCTCCTTTTATGTTGTCAGCTTGAAGTGAGTCTGCAATGAACCAAGGAAGACATGAAGAGACAGAGAATCCTATTTCTTCTCAGCTATTTATTGCACATGGGTGCCACAGCCTGGGGTACGTTTTAGTTCTATTGCTTATGAGAAATAAGATAATTGCTACAAATTTTTTAATGGGGGCAGGGTTGGGGAACTAATTAATTCAAACACTATTTATTAATGGTAAAGAATCAATTTGAGATGGCTGAATCAATGGCCATGGGCCACTGAGCACCCAAACTGTCGCTTGCCAAGGTTTCTGCCCCATGGCTCTGCTGATGGGGTGCCTTGCGTGACCTTTCAGCAGCAGTAGTTCTCAGTTCATGCTGAAATTGGATGCTACCACTTGTGTGAATTAATTTTGAGGAATCCACACCTTAATCACTTTGGGGTGCAGGGACAGAGCTCCCTGACACTGGGTGGGGAGGAAGCTGTTTTAAGGCATTCTGTCTGCACTTGTGATGGTGCAGTAGTAACCCTGGGAAGGTTACTGGGAACCTGTGTCACTGCACCATGTTCCTATGAACACTGGAGCATGCAGCAAGCTGCAGCTCAGAAGGGTTTGAGGTTTAAGTGGTGCTGTTGAAAATTAATTTGAAGCTCAGGTGGGGGGTGCTGTTTGGGACCTGTAGGTGATTCTAAGTTCAATGTCCAGAGCTGTGTGTTACCATATTGATCAAACTGAAGAAAGACTCGTGCTGTCCCTGAAACTCATGATACAGAAAAGCCCTGCAGGAGCTGCTGGCACTCCTGGTAGGAATGTCCTGCCTGCCTGCCCAGACAGTTTTGTGTCAGGTCTAGATTCGATTTCTTCACCTGTATTCATGCCCTTTAGGTTTTACAGAGCAGAAAACAATAGTGGGGCAGTTTTCCCAGGATTGCATCCTTCCTTGCTCTTTCTCACCTGGACGTGAAGCAGCAATTCACTGGACGAGAGGGAGCAGAACCGTCCACAGCTACTACGAAGAGAGCGATCGCCTGGAGTGGCAAGACCCACATTACAAAACCAGAACACATCTTTTTCACCAGGACATCCCTAATGGAAATGCCTCCTTGAAACTTAGTAACCTGACTGTGACTGATGAGGGCAATTATACATGCTATGTGGGAACACTGGAAGATAACACACAAGTGGAAGTTGTGCTGCGTGTAAGAGGTCAGTGCAGCAGCAAAAGCGCTTGGATCATGACAGTGGAAATGGGATGACACAATCACATTTTCTGGTCCTAGTTCTTCTCTCCAACTCCACAGAACACCTTTTGATCCTGATGATGCAATCAATCAATTCATTTTCTCTCATGAAATGTTGGAGCATAACTTGTTGGAGCATAATGACAATGCAGCACTTAATCTCACGACCTATTGTAATGTGGTTCCTAAGGGGTAATTAGGTGGTACACTTGAGTTTTAAAGCAGTTTGTGACTGCTTGGAATAGTGCACACCCTGGTAATGACAGTAAATGCTGCTATGAAGGGAGGAGGAGGCTGAGGAAAGACTTCATTGCTCTCTGCAACTCCTTGAAGGGAGGTTAGAGTGAGGTGGAGGTTGAGCTCCCTAGTATCAGGTAATAGAACGACCCTGGTGTTGAAACTAGGTGATCTTTAAGGTCCCTTCTAACCCAAACCATTCTGTGATTCTGTGATTATGCCAGGTGATAGGAGTCGGGAGATGAGGAAAAATTTCTTTCCTGCAAGAGTGGTCAGGCATTGGAACAGGCTGCCCAGGAGGTGGTGAGTCCCCATCCCTGGAGGTGTTCAGGAAATGTGTGGCCATGGCACTTTGGGACATGGTTTAATGGTAGTCCTAGGTTGATGGTTGGACTTGATGATCTTAGAGTCTTTTCCAGCCAAAACAATTCTGTGCCTCTCTACTTTCCTTTGAAATCAAACCGAGATGGCATTTTGCTCTCAGTTCTGTTATTTCAGAAGATAACCACTTCAAGTTAAAAAGGATTTTGAAAGTAGTAGGATTAATGGTTTTTTTTGTTGTTTTCTTTTTAATCTAGTTTCCCCTTATTATGCCCTGGAGTACCAAAAGACAGAGACAGAAAGAACACTGATGTGCCGTGCCTTCCTCACCTACCCTGAACCTCATGTCTCTTGGCTACGAGGCAATGCATCCATCCAAGAAACACATCAAGAGAAAAGCAGCAATGGAGTCCTCTATTCTCTTAGAAGTGACCAGAGTATTACAAACACAGCTGATCCATACTATTGTCATATTCATCACCCCTATAAAAACTGGACTGCTGAATGGAGGATGGAAGGTAGGAATGAGAGGAAGCGTCTTCCTTCGTTGTGACTGAGCGTCGCAGATGCTTTCGGAGCCAAATTAAAGACAGGATTTCTGCAGGGGGGACAGCCATGGAAATGGGATCATAGAATCACAGCATTGTTTGGTTGGAAAAGACCTTGAGATCATTGAGTACAGCCATAGCCTAGCATCTCCCTGTGCACAGCTGTTAGACCATGTGCCTAAGCTCCTCATCCAGATGTCTTTTAAACATCTCCGAGAGTAGTGACTTCACCACCTCCCGGGCAGCCTGTTCCAATGCCTGACCATTCTTGCAGCAAAGAAATTCTTCCTAATATCCAACTTAAACCTGCCCTAGCATGATTTCAGACTATTTCTTGTTCCCTCACCTAATACTAGGGAGAAGAGTCCAACTCCCTCCCCTCCCCCCATCTCTAAGTAAGCTCCACTGTATTTTCCAAAAAAAACTTGAAGAGAGTTCTTCTTCATTTTTCTCTTTTCAGAGCAGCTGTCTGTCGCAGAAGGAAGCAGCACTGCAATTCCTTGTGACCGCAGCAACACCACTGCAGGCACTGAAGGTTTCAGTGTTGTCTGGTTGTTACACAGAGGTGCAGTGATTTCAGTCTTGGCTGCCTTCAATGGGACGCTTCCCTCATTCCCAGCTCGAGCGCGCATGAACCAAAGTAACTTCTCACTGATGCTGGAACATCTTACTGCCCAGGACAGTGGAGAATATCTCTGCAATATTTCAACACCTCAATATACAAAGCTCACTGTGAGAACTTTGCAAGTTGGTAAGTTGCCACTCTTAGCCATTTTATCTGTCATTTTATCCGTTATCTGCCCCTGTGGGAACAGGCTGGAAGAGGTGAGGTTCACAGAATTGTCAGGGTTGGAAGGGACCTCAAGGATCATCTAATGCCAAACCCCCTGCCATGGGCAGGGACACTTTCCACTAGATCTGGTTGCCCAGAGCCACATCCAGCCTGGCCTTGAATGCCTCCAGGGAAGGGGACATCCATAATCTCCCTAGGTAAGCTTTCAAAAATTCTCTTCTCCAGACTGAACAACCTCAGCTCTCTCAGCCTGTCCTCATAGGAGAGGTGCTCCAACCCTCTCATCATCCTTGTGGTTCCTCTCTGGGCACGTTCCAGCATGTCCATATCTTTCTTGTAAACAGGGGCTCCAGAACTGGACACAGTACTCCAGGTGGGGTCTCAGCAGAGCAGAGTAGAGGGGGAGAATCACCTTCCTTGACCTGCTGGCTATGCTTCTCTTGATGCAGCCAGGATGCAGCCCAGGATCTGGTTGGCTTTCTGGGCTGCAAGTGCACACTGCCGGCTCATGTTGAGCTTCTTATCCCCCAGGTCCTTCTCGTCCCCCAGGCCATGGGCAGGGACACCTCCCACTAGAGCAGGTTGCTCAAGGCCTCATCCAACCTGGCCTTGAACACCTCTAGGGAGGGGGCATCAACAGTGTTCCTGGGCAACCTGTTCCAATGTCTCACCATCTTCACTGTCAAGAATTTCTTCCTCATATCCAACCTAAATCTCCCCTCGTCCAGCTTCAATCCATTCCCTCTTTTTCTATCACTACAGGACCTTGTAAAAAGTCCCTCTCCAGCTTTGTTGTAGACATATTTACCATATTGGATATGTTTTAAAATGAAAATTGTATTAAGAAGTCTTCAAACCACGTTCTGTGAGCACATATGGAGCTTTGTATCAGCACAATCAAGTAAAATAATCTGCTTTCTGTTCACACTTAAGTCATCATTAGGACATAGATTCCACAGATTCCATAGACATAAATTCAAGAAAGACGATGTTGAGTTGCTGGAAGGTGTCCAGAGAAGGGCAACAAAGCTGGGGAGGGGTCTGGAGCACAGCCCTGTGAGGAGAGGCTGAGGGAGCTGGGGTTGCTTAGCCTGGAGAAGAGGAGGCTCAGGGCAGACCTTATTGCTCTCTACAACTACCTGAAGGGAGGTTTTAGCCAGGTGGGGGCTGGTCTCTTCTCCCAGGCAACCAGCACCAGAACAAGAGGACTCAAGCTGTGCCAGGGGAGGTTTAGGCTGGATGTTAAGAAGAAATTCTTCCCAGCAAGAGAGATTGGCCATTGGAATGTGCTGCCCAGGGAGGTGGTGGAGTCACCATCCCTGGAGGTGTTTAGGAAGAGACTGGATGGGGTGCTTGGTGCCATGGTTGAGTTGACTAGATGGTGTTGGGTGATAGGTTGGACTCGATGATCTTGAAGGCCTTTTCCAACCTGGTTAATTGTGTAATTCTGTAATTATTGAACAATAGTGAACACTAATTTGTGATATCAAGCACTTCTGTTAAACTTTTTGGCATTTGTATTTTAAAGGGGGCTCAAACAGCAGGAGGGATATTGGGATACGTGTGGGCATCGCGATTGTGGTGCTGGTGATCTGTGCCATTATATTCGGTGTCTGGTACAAGGTATGTACAGTCACTAAGGAATTCATTTTTAAAGGTATTGTTAGACTTAAATTCAGGTCTTGACTGTCTGACTACCATGTAAGTTTGATTTTTTTTCATAGATTAAAGCAAATAAAAAAAGCCTGAAGATGTAGGATAAGGCTCAGAATAAATAACTTATCCTCATTCTTGCTTTATTTCTATGTCCAGATGGCTGCCTTTGGTGCATCTATGCAATAGGCTTTTGGTCATAAGAATGTTAACTTAGAATCACAGAATTGTTTCAGTTGGAAGGGGCATGTAAGATTCTCTACTCCAACCTTCAACCTAACACCACCTTGGCCATTGAACCATGTCCCAAAGTATCATGTCCATGTTTCTTTTAACTACCTCCCTGGGCAGCCTGTTCCAATGCCAGGGGAAGTTTAGGCTGGATGTTAGGAAGAAGTTCTTCACAGCAAGAATGATTGGCCATTGGAGTGTGCTGCCCAGGGAGGTGGTGGAGTCACCATCCCTGGAGGTGTTTAGGAAGAGGATGGATGGGGTGCTTGGTGCCATGGTTCAGTTGCTTAGATGGTGTTGGGTGATAGGTTGGACTCGACGATCTCAAAGGTCTTTTCCAACCTGATTAATTCTATTCTATTTCTATAGTGAATCTATTTTGTTCTGTCTCCATTAGATGATTGATTTTACACTTCAGTCATTGTTATAAATGTTTTTGTTTTGACTAGATAAGTACAAGAAACCACCCTCCAAGCAGAGCTCCTACTGAAACTACTGAAGAGTCTCATCCAATTTCCTCATCCAGTTCTAACGACATGGAAATGTGCGACCTGGGCAGGCAGAGTTGAACTCGATGATCTTCAGAGGTCCTTTCCAACCCCTAACATCCTGTGATCCTGTGGTTTTCTGAGCCATAGTAACAAAACACCTGATCTGATAAGGGAAAAAAAGCGAATCAGTTGATGGCTGTGAGGACCATGGGCATTCTATAGGCATGGTGAGAAATTCTGTGCCCAAGGCTGAGGTTTGAGAGGTTCTTTAATGTTTTTAGGATGAGAGAAAGAGAGGGCTTACTGTTTCCCTCTTCATTTAGTATTTTATTTTTAGGCAAAGACAATTTCCCTGTTTAAAAGTGGACAACATCTAAGAGAACCTTATTTCTGAGCCACAGCCAGTCCAGGTGGGACGTGTCCCTCCACAGCATCTCCTGTGTTTCTCCTGCAGCTGGTGAGCAAAAGTAAATTGGCTGGGAGCAGTGGAAGCTTCCAAACTGACTGGTCGTGTGAAGAAGTTCACTTTCTGCTCTCCTCCAAAACTCATACAGACTCTGGCAGGACAGATGGGAGTTGGGTTATCCAGGCTGCCCTGCACAGGTTTAATTTGTGCTGCTTGAACAATCTGCACCTAACACATGAAACTGAAGTGTGACTGGAGTTACCCTTGGTTTTGATTTTTGTCAAGAGATCTGCCACTTAGGATTTATTCTAACATCATGAAGTGGGCTGTTGGGCAAGAGGAGACTTGATGGGATGCTTGGTTGCATGGTTTAGTTGTTTAGGTGGGTTGGATTGGTTGATGGGTTGGACGCGATGATCTTGAAGGTCTCTTTCAACCTGGTGTATTGTATTTATTGATCCCTGAGGCTTGGCAAATAGAAACCCAGAAATGAATGGCAAAGACTATACACTGTCTTTGAGTTTTCACTTGTTATTTATTTCTCTAAGTGCCTTTTTTCCCTTCTTTAATTGTTTTTGGTACATCAGTTGTGCCTGATTATATCAAGCATCTTCTCACATGTTTACTCCTCTTCATGAACCTGAAATACAATTGGGATAGTGCACAGCTGATAAAATGGAAGGGTTGAGGGTGGTTTAAGGTAAAGTCACAAATAAATGACAAAAGCTTTTTTCAGGAATGCTTCTGCTTGCTGCTGTTTGTGTTTTCTACCTGAAAGAGACTAGCATAAATCTAGTTAAAATGTCTGGCCATCTGCCAGGCTGCATTACATACACAGAAATTGACACCATCAGAAGAAGAAAAAGGTGGACTTTGTAAATACCCCTTGCAAAACAAACCAACAAAACCAACAAACCAGTTCTGGGAACTTCTGGCTGCTGAGCACAGAGGTTCAATGACCATGTCAAGAGGACAGAGAATTGATTTTGCTGTCCTAAAGGCTTGCCTTAATGATAAAATAAAGGGTAGACTGAAACTAAAGATGTAGGAAGGCAGAATTCCTTCTAGCCCATGCTGCTTTGATAGATGCAACAGATCTTCCTGCATGCAGCGTGTGAAACAGTCACATCTACCCTATGGGGTATAACCATACCTTTTTCATGCCAATGTCTCTTGACTTGCTCCTCAGCTTGTTAACCTGAGATTCAGCTATTTCAGCTCTTTCTTCAGCATCATCCAGATCATGTTGCTGCTTTCTGTACTTTGAAAGGTACAGATTGGCTTGAGCTTCCTGGTGAGAGAAAACAGTGCAGCTGATTTCCTCCTGTCCACATGAAGAAAAGCTTTCCATTTCAAGTGGGATGGAAAGTGCCCAGCACGACTAGGTGACACTGGATGGGACCCACTTGCCTCCTGGAGAACCAGGATTGTTATTTTGCAGTTGACATTTCCAGTGCCACTCTCTATGGGAAGTGAACTTGGAGGTTCTCAGCATGCCTCCTGAGGGACTAGGAGGAAAAAGTCTTTCCTGCTACTGCCCTTCCTGTGCAAATTGTACTGCAATCTTAAGATAAAATTGAACACTTCTTCTTTCATATAACCAACAGATTGGTAGAATGGTTTAGGTTGGCCTTAAAGATCATCCAGTTCCAACCCCCCTGCCATGGGCAGGGACATCTTCCACTAGAGCAGGTTGTTCAAGGCCTCATGCATCCTGACCTTGAGCACCTCCAGGGAGGGGGCATCCACCACCTCCTTGGGCAACCTGTTCCAGTGTCACCCAGGTATGCTACATGTTTTATATGATAATGTATTATAAATATGCCATAAAATAAAATAGCATAGTATACACACAGGGATTCTCTGAACTGAAATACAAATCTTGCTGTACAGAATGTGTGTGCTAAAAGCTTCTGTGGAGCAAAGATTGTGGGGTAAAGGACAAGAAATTTCTCAAAAGTCACAAAGCCTGAATGGTTACTTACAGCTTCCTCTGCTTGGTGCTTGTAGCTCTTCACCTTTAATTGGAGTTTGTCAATCAGGTCCTGCATCCTGGCCAGATTCTTCTTATCTTCTTCTGACTGCATGGAAACACCATTAACTGAGTTGTGGGTGTAAAAGGGCCTAAAGCACCTCCCACACTGAAATAGGTATGGCTGCCACAGGCACCACTGTAGAAACAGAGAGTTCAAAATGCAAACCAACCATACAGGGATCACCCTGTGTAGATGAGAAAGAGGTCTGTGGGTTGACTGAAGATGTAGGTAAGCCTGGAGGCTGAGGACTGAAGGGGAGTGCCCTCTCATTCATATCTATATATGTAAATATGGATACACACATACACACACCGCTCTCTGCACACACTTTCAGAAGTATAAACACAGAGGAAGAGTTCCTTGCTCAGGGATGAGGAGCATGGTGTCATTACAGTGCCTGTCTCCTACAAAGACAGCCTGGAAGAACTGGGGCTGTTCAGCCTGGAGAAGAGAAAGCTCCAGGGAGATCTTAGAGCTGAAGGTGACCTACAGGAAGGCTGGGGAGGGATTGTTTAGAAAGGCTTGTAGTAATACTGCAAGGGACAACAGTTTGAAAGCAGGGCAGGGTAGATTTCAGTTGGGCATCAGGAGGAATTTCTTCACAATGAGAGTGGAGAAATACTGGAAGAGGGTGCCCAGGGATGTCCTTGAGGCCCCATCCCTGGAGACAATCAAGATCAGACTTGCTGTGGCCCTGGGCAGCCTGATCTCACTGAAGATGCTGCTGACTGCAGGGGGGTTGGACAAGATGGCCTTCCGAGTCCCTTCCAACCTGATCCAATCTGTGAAACAGACCTATGGGTGTGCCTAAAACACTGTGATTTCCATGCTCACAAATCTTGTCTGGGGGCATTTCTGGCAAAAGGAGCCAGGTTTAAGCTGTCACAGTGCATGCACAGAAGGAGCAGATGCCTCCTCCCTGGAGGTGTTCAGTTGTTGGAGAGGGCCTCGAGCAACATGGTCTAGGTGGTGTCCCTTCCCATGGGAGCAGGGTTGGAGTGAGATGACCTCTAAGGTCCCTTCCAACCCAAGCCATTCTATGAACATATGATTCTGTCTGCCTGGGCTGCAGCTGTGTATGCCAAGGAAACAACTTTTGGCCTCTGCTTACAAAACTGAGTGAAACAACAGGTAGGAAGCTACATAATCTCCTAAAGCAGATGGATGGGATTATCTGCTTAAGGATGCTGTTGAAAGCAAAAGGATCAGTGCTCTGTGCTGAAGAGATTTATTGAAGCAGCTGTTGGCAATCTGAGCCTTTAGACTTCAGCAATAGGTAGCAGAGCCCTGGGACTGGGCAACCTTACAGTGAGTGATGAACTGGAGCCAACTGAATCCTTCTGGCTCTTTTTAGCAACATCAGCATAGCTGAGGGACAGCTGGGCCCTTTCTTCTCTCGCAGTGTGAGTAGTCATCTGAGCCTGCTCCATATTAATGCTGTGCTAAAACTGTCCAAATCCCAGCAACCAAGGCTTTCACAGTGAGTCAGGCAGGATGATGGTAGCCTTAGGGAGATGTTCTTCCTAGCTCTAAAGCTTCCTAAAATCATGGAATCGCAGAATTGTTTCAGTTGAAAGAGACCTTTGAGATCACGGAGTCCACCCTTCAGCCTGTCCTTTGGAACTCCAGTGTGTAGTAAGAGGAAAGTAGATTTAATGAAATTTAAAAAACAAACCCACTCCTCCTACTTTCAAACTCTTTTTTAACTTGAAGTGGTCATCTTTTGAAGTAAGAGTGGGTCTCCTTCTCTGGAGACTTCCAAGACCCATCTGGATGTGTTCCTGTGTGACCTGTGCTGGATGCTATGGTCCTGCTCTGGCAGGAAGGTTGCATTCAGTGATCTTTGGAGGCCCCTTCCAACCCCCAGTATCCTGTGATCCTGTAAACACAACTGAGAGCAAAACTTGCTCTGTGTTTGATTTCAGAAGAAAGCAATCATAGAATTGTTTTGGTTGGAAAAGACCTCCAAGATCATCAAGTCCAACCATCAGCCTAACACCACCAGGGCCATTAAACCATGTCCCAAAAAGCCATGGCCACACGTTTCTTGAACACCTCCAGGGACGGTGACTCCACCACCTCCCTGGTCAGCCTGTTCCCACACCTGACCACTCTTGCAGCAAAGACATTTTTCCTAATCTCCAAACTAACCCTCCCCTGGCACAATATCAAGCCATTTCCTCTCATTCTATCACCTGATACTAGGCAGAGGAGACCAACCCCCACCTCACTGCAACCTCCTCTCAGGGAGTTGCAGAGAGCAATGAGGTCTCCCCTCAGCCTTCTCTTCTCCAGACTAAACAATCCAGAAAGAATCAGAAAGCTCTGGGAAATGCCATCCTTCATCCTCCCCTGAAGCACCTGAAGCTGTTGCTGGGGAATCCCTTTGTCCCCAGTGAGGTGCGGTCGCCGCAGCCCTGGCCGTACCTGGTAAGTCAGCTCCTTGATGCGCCTCTCAAACTTGCGCGCTCCCTTCTGGGCATCCGTGTTGCGGCGCAGCTCAGCCTCCAGTTCATTCTCCAGCTCACGAACCTTCAGGAACCCGGGAGAAACCCCTCCGTGTCATCAAGCTGTGCAGAGAATGTGCTTCACAGCTCACGACATGCTCGTTTTCTCACCACCTCGTGGCAGTTTAGGCTGGGTGCGGGAGGCACCCAGCCACATAAGTCACTGCCACATGTTACACCTCCGGTGTCCCCAGTGTCCAGCCCAGTGGGTGGACGCAGGAAACAGTGTATTTCATACCCATAATATCCTGCACCCTATAAATCCATCTGCAAAGTCATTCTCTGCCTCTTTCTTCCCTCTCTGCTCCCATGGGAGATTCTCCCTATCAGGTAATGCTGGGGGAGTGTCACGAGGCTCTTAGGCTTGGCTAGGGCTAATGCCAGGAGGAGAAGGGGAGGGGCACTCTCAGACCTGGCCAGCCCGAGACCAGCCTGGCAGTGGGGAGGGAAGAAAGAGCCCTGGGGGTTTGGGGTATACCCTCAGGTGGGGAGAAGGGAAATGCTGGGAGGCTTTGGGGTGTGCTGTAAGCGACTCTGTATGCTCTGGGTTTCTTTTGCCACTATTGCTTTGCAGTTTCTGCAACACACTTGCTGCTTTTCCCTTTAAACTTTCCATCACTTCACAATCCATTTGTGTGAGTGTCATTCTCTTGGCCCTCTCAAGGGCGAGAGGGAATCTGCCTGGCCTCAAAGCAGGACACACCTCCACAAAGCTGAGTTGCAGGAGCCAATCAGAATGTCACCTTTCCATGCTGCCTTTTTCAAGCTGCACTTGCAGTCGAAGCTGCAGACATATGCAAAGGCCAAAAAAAGACAAAAAAGTTCAACTGAAGCAAGCTTTGGAGAAGCTTTTTGCTGCTTTTAGTTGTTTGTCTTACATGTAATGTTGTTTGGTTGGTTCTTTAAATCGAAGGCTTTGTGATCTGCTGTGGCTACAACAGATGGTTGTAGCTGAATGATGAAGGGGAAGCATGCCTCCAAGAACTGCAGTTTGTGGAGCAGAGGAAAGCATTCACACTGTCCCTTACTGACCTCTATGAGCTTGGCAGGCAGCCTTACAGCACCTGCCTGTTCCTGGTTCAGGAGACAGCAGGAGACAGCAATCCAAAGTTGGATCACAGACTTACCCTGGATTCCAGTTTCTGGATCTGCTTCTTGCCACCTTTCAGGGCAATTTGCTCTGCTTCATCCAGTCGTTTCTGGAGGTCTTTGATGGTTTGCTCCATGTTCTTCTTCATTCTCTCTAAGTGAGCACTAGTATCCTGCTCCTTTTTAAGCTCCTCAGCCATCATTGCTGCCTGAAGAACAACCACATTTTACAGCAGCTCTCTTGGGATGCTGGGTTACTATGGAATGATGGGAGATCCATCTGTTGGGACTATCCCCTCTTTGGATCACTCCCTGTACCCAAAGCTTCAGAGAATACCTTGTGTGCTCATATCTTGTCTGGACAAAGAAAGCCCAGGGACAGACTAGGCTTGGGGGACTTGTATTCAGTGCTTTTGTTCCTCACATCAGATTCTGTGTACAGCAGGAGACTGGTTAGGGCTAGTTCAGTGTGAACTGGTTTATTCTGTTCAGGTGTATGATTTACCTGACTCAAAGGGGACAGGACCTGAGACTTTGAGGATTAATGGGGCCTTAAGCAATCTGATCTAGCTGGAGGTGTCCTTGCTCACTGCAGGGGGTTGGACAAGATGACCTTTGAGGGTCTCATCCACCCCAATGCAATCTGTGAATCTGCAAATGGAAACTCCATTCCTGGGGCAGAAACACCCCAACAAAGCAACCAACCCCCAGCCCTAAATATCAGGGAAAAGTCCTTCCTCTCTTCTTACTGCTAGCTTCTATTTTGTAGTTTGATCAGCTTTGGATCTATGAGCTTGGAACAAGCACAGGAATGGAGACTTGGGAAATATTTTCCTGGCTGTCCTAAGAGGTTATGGTGCTAAAGTGACCAAGGGAGCAGCATCCTACTTACATCTGTGATTGCTTTCTTGGCTTTTTCCTCTGCATTCCGGCACTCCTGCAGCGATTCCTCCACTTCATTCTGCATCTGGGAAATGTCACCCTCCAGCTTCTTCTTCTGATTGATCAGGCTGGTGTTCTTTTATGGAGTTTTTTCCAAAGGAACAGTGGGAAAAGAGGGAACATGTTGATTAGAAACACAACTCCTCTAAACAGCGTAGCACACCAAGGCTTACTGGTTTTTCCCACTCCTGGATTGCACAGAGAAGTCCTTGGACAAGGAGGTCAAGGTATGAGGTGAGGGCTGACCTTGAGCTGTGAGGCTTCAGACTGAGGAAATAATTCAAATCCTCACAAGGCTGTAAATATTCCAATAGAATAATAAGCAATAGGCTGAAAGAGGAGAATGAGTAAGGCAGCTCAGTTCAGGAAACGAATGGTCCATAATCAGTTAGGCAATGAGGAGACCGAACCAGAAGCCCCACGTCATCAGTGGGCAGCATAAAACACTGTGCCTGTACCCCATTTTCATTTCTTTCTGACGGTTATTTGGTGAAGAGAAGCTTTGGGATTGTAGCAAAAATGGTGGTGAGTCAGGACGTGGCCCTGAAAGAACTGTAGTGTCCAGAGTGTGACAGAGTCATAGAATCATAGAATGGGTTGGGTTGGAAAAGGCCTTAAGGACCATTTAGTTCCAACCCCCTTGCCATGGGCAGGGACACCTTCCACTGGAGCAGGTTACTCAAACCCTCACCCAGCCTGGTTTGAAACGTTTCCAGGGATGAGGCATCCACAACTTCTCTGAGCAACCCGTCCCAGTGTCTCACCACCCTCATAGTAAAGAACCTCTTCCTAATGTCCAAAGTCCACCCATGCCTTGACCAGAGCAGCAAACTGGTTTTGCAGCAAACTGGTTTTGCAGCATGGAAGAAGGAAAGAGGTCAAACTTATTCCTGTTATCTTCCATCATCACTTTCTTGGAAACTGTTTATGAACAGTCAGCTGGACCACAGTTCCAGCTGACTTGAAGGGAGGGAAGGTGGCATGTCTACAGAGTGACTAACTTCCTCTCCCTCATTTTCTTCCTTGAAGGAGGGCAAGGTGTGTCTGCCTTATGGCAGCAAAGGACAAAGAGTGGCAGCGCCTAACAGACAAGTCCCAGTTCAAGCCAGCGAGGGAGAGAGCACACACACACAAAAGCCAACCTGAGTGTGAAGCAGGTTCACACGTTCAGTGGCTTCCAGCAGCTCATGCTCTGCCACCTTCCTTGCTCGTTCAGTCTGGTCCAGCAAAGCCCTCAGCTCGTCCAGCTCTGACTGGAGAAGATTGTTCCTCCTGTCAGAGACTGCCAGCTGCTCCTTCAGATCTTCATTCACATGGCCTGAGTCATCCAGCTGCACCTGAAGCTCCTAGAATCATAGAATCATAGAATTGTTTGGGCTGGAAAGCACCTCTAAGATCATTGAGTTCAGCCTTCAAACTAACAACACTGTGGCCATTAAACCATGGTCCAAAGTGCCACATCCATACGCTTCCTGCACACCTCCAGGGGCAGTGCCTCCACCACCTCGCTCAGCAGCCTGTTCCAATGCCTGACCACTCTTGCAGCAAAGAGATTGTCCTTACGTCCAGTCTAAACCTCCCTGGCACAATTTCAGGCCGTTTCTTCTTGTTCTATCACCTGATGCCAGGGAAAAGAGACCAAACCCCCACCTCACTCCAAGCTCACTTCAGAATTGTAGAGCTCAGTGGGGCTTTTTCCCCCTGCAGGAGGTTATAGCCAGCAAGGGCTTAATGCCAGGATCTCAGCCTGTTTGTACACAAGTCGTGGAAGAAATCCATTCTCCAGCACTCTCTTACAGCAGATGTGATCACCAGCAGCTTTCCCTGCACATGCTCAGGAGCAGCTTCTCAAATCGCATATCATAGCATCATAGTATCAGTCAGGGTTGGAAGGGACCACAAGGATCAGATAGTTCCAACCCCCTGCCATGGGCAGGGACACCCCACACTACATCAGCACTGAGGGTTTGTTCTGTGCTGAATAAAGCCTGGCCCACAACCAGCCCAAGGGGCTTGGGACTGGCAGCTCCTGTAGTACCTTTATTTGTGTCTGCAAGACACGTGCTGACTTGGTGGCTTCTGCAGCATGCCTGTTAGCATGGCTGAGCTGGATCTCCATCTCGTTGAGGTCGCCTTCCATCTTCTTCTTGAGCCGGATGGCCTCGTTCCTGCTCCGGGCCTCAGAGTCAAGGGTGGACTGCAGTGAGTCTATGGCACGCTGCTGGTTTCTCCTGAGGAGGACACATGAAGGGTGGATGCAGCAACTTCCATCACCACACAGGAGTGCAGAACTGCATGCCATGGCACTTCACTGCCTGGAGGTGTCTCATTTCCAGGAGTGGGAGTGTGCATCTGGATGGCATGGATATGGGTTTGCAGTGCCTCCCTTCTAAGTGGCTGCTGTGCTTCACACCCTCAGCTAACTCCTGACCTGTAAGCAGCTACAGCATCCTTCTGCTGCCCTTCCTTTGATGGCATGGGACCAAAGAGTCCTCTCAGGTGTCTTGTAAACTCAATAAAGTGCGGCTTTGAGACTAACAAGAAGCACTTCAAGCTTAGCAGTCTCTCACCAGGAGAATGGTCATCTACACATGAGGAAAAACTTCTTCAATGTAAGGGTGATGGAGCCCTGGAACAGGCTGCCCAGAGGGCTGGTGGAGTCTCCATCTCTGGAGACATTCAAAATCCACCTGGGCATGTTCCTGTGTGACCTCTAGGTGACCCTGCCTTGGCAGGGGGATTGGACTTGATGATCTCCAAGAGGTCCCTTCCAAGCCCTACCTCTCTGTGATTCTGGGATATTTCATGGATTCCTAGAGCATCACGCAGGAAGGGACCTCAAGGATCATCTGATCCAACCTTTCTTGGGACCTCAAGGATTATCTGATCCAACCTTTCTTGGGACCTCAAGGATCATCTGATCCAACCTTTCTTGGGACCTCAAGGATCATCTGATCCAACCTTTCTTGGGACCTCAAGGATTATCTGATCCAACCTTTCTTGGGAAAAAGAACAGATAGGTTCAGTAACAGTACAGAAAACAGATAAAGGTCTTGCAGTAAGCAGCCTTAGATACCCAAACCCATGCACTGGCAATGGGTGTGGTGCTCCTTGGAAGTCCACAGGCAGGTTCTCATGCCCACACAGCCTCCCTGGATGCTCACAGGGCTGTGCTTGCAAAACAAATATATGTGTCCTTCTGCCATGGCTGCTCATTTCCAGTCAGTGGGGTCAGTAGAGACTTAGGATTCTGACTGAAGAGTGGCTTTCACAGAAAATAGGAAGATGTGATAGCACTTCCCTGAATTATTCATAGAATGGTTTGGGATCGAGGGGGACCTTAAAGACCATCTAGTTCCACCACCCCTGCCATGGACAGGGACATCTTCCACTACAACGAGTTGCTCAAAGCCCCATCCAGCCTGGCCGTGAACACCTCCAGGGAGGGGGCATCCACCACCTCTCTGGGCAACCTGTTCCAATGCCTCCCCACCCTTCACTGGGATGTTTCACACCTCAAGCCTCTTTCTGAAGGCATTCTTGGAAGGGATTAATCAAACTAGGGGTAGGCAACTGCATTCTAAACTAATTAGGTGCTCTTGATAGTAAATGGCACACCTCAACTATAATTTATTGTGTCTTAAAGTGCATGTTGAACCACATTTCTTAAGCTCAGTTGAAAAAGGAGCAATTCAGGAAAGGCAACCTGTGCAATGGACATCTGAAGTTAGAAGAGATTAAGCTCACCCTACTGGCCAGCCTGGTGCCCCTGGGTGAAAGGCAGCTTGGTGTCAATGTAAAGATCACAAAGCAGACAGAGACAGGTGCTTTGGGCTTCATTTCCTTCCCTATCTGATAGTCAAGTCCTGTGATGAAAGTTTCTCTGGCTTACAAGCTGGAGATATGACCATGACTCACGCAGGGAAATAGTTACCTCACTGCTCCCCAGGTTTTGCCAAAAGGGGCTGGGAAACCAAAGAGTCAACAGGGAGAACCTTGAGGGCCTCATTGCTTCAGCAAGATACTGAGCTAGACTCCCACGAGAGCAACAATGTGCCTGCTGAACAAGCTAGCAGCAAAACATGGTTGGGCTCCATGAGCTTACAGGTCTTTTCCAACCAAAACAATTCTGTGGTAACAAAGCTGAGATGTGAAATATTGATGACAGCTTGCCCTGAGAGGTCTGTAATTCAGGCAGTGAGATCTTAGCCTGGAGAAGAGGAGGCTCAGAGGAGACCTTATTGCTCTCTACAACTACCTGAAGGGAGGTTGTAGACAGGTAGGATGGAATGGAATGGAATGGAATGGAATGGAATGGAATGGAATGGAATGGAATGGAATGGAATGGAATGGAGTGGAATGGAATGGAATGGAATGGAATGGAGTGGAATGGAATGGAATGGAGTGGAATGGGATGGAATGGAATGGAATGGAATGGAATGGAATGGAATGGAATGGAATGGAATGGAATGGAATGGAATGGGATGGGATGGAATGGGATGGAATAGAATAGAACAGAATAGAATTAATCAGGTTGGAGAAGACCTTTGAGATCATCAAGTCCAACCTACCACCCAACACTAGCTAATCAACTAAACCATGGCACCAAGTGCCTCATCCAGTCTCTTCCTAAACACCTCCGGTGATGGTGACTCCACCAGCTCCCTGGGCAGCACATTCCAATGGGCAATCTCTCTTGCTGTGAAGAACTTCTTCCTGACATCCAGCCTAAACCTCCCCTGGCACAGCTTGAGACTGTGTCCTCTTGTTCTGGTGCTGGCTGCCTGGGAGAAGAGACCAGCCCCCACCTGGCTACAACCTCCCTTCAGGTAGTTGTAGAGAGCAAGAAAGTCTCCCCTGAGCCTCCTCTTCTGCAGGCTAAGTAACCCCAGCTCCCTCAGCCTCTCCTCACAGGGCTGTAGAGAGCAATGAGGTCTCCTCTCAAATCTGCCCCAGCCTAGCAGCATTTTAAGAGCAGAACTCTTCGTTAAGAGTGCACCTCTTTAGCCTAGACCTAGTCCTCAGGGGCAGAAAAAAGACAGAAGCCATCAGCCTTCTGTTATAGAAATGCTTTCCTTCCCCCCCTCCCCCTCTTTTTTTCTCTTCCTTGTTTATGCCTTTCTCCTGCAAGCTTCTCTCATTTTCTATCCATAGTTTCTGCACCTCTGCAATTCTCACTGCTTACCCAACTCTTGTGAAGCTCTTCACATCCTCCCACACTCAGGGGAGATGTAACTGCTGCATAAATTAACTAAATGAAAAGCTGCACAAATGTGGTAGTTGTAGGCTGTGCCTAGAAAATTGTCCACAGATAGAACAGAAAGTAATGGAATGTAAATAAATTACCATTGGATGTAAAAGGGAAAATAATGATAAGGTCTAAATAATCCCATTGGGCTGGCATGAGATTGAACACTTCTAAGTGCTGGGTTCTACACTTTGGCCACAGCAACCCCAGGCAGTGCTACAGGCTGGGGTCAGAGTGGCTGGAGAGCAGCCAGGCAGAGAGGGACCTGGGGGTGCTGGTTGATAGTAGGATGAACATGAGCCTGCAGTGTGACCAGGTGGCCAAGAAGGCCAATGGCATCCTGGCCTGCATCAGGAACAGTGTGGCCAGCAGGAGCAGGGAGCTCATTCTGCCCCTGTACTCAGCACTGGTTAGGTCACACCTTGAGTCCTGTGTCCAGAGAAGCACAACGAGGCTGGGGAGGGGTCTGGAGCACAGTCCTACGAGGAGAGGCTGAGGGAGCTGGGGTTGCTTAGCCTGGAGAAGAGGAGGCTCAGGGGAGACCTTCTTGTTCTCTACAACTACCTGAAGGGAGGTTGTAGCCAGGTGGGGGTTGGTCTCTTCTCTCAGGCAACCATCAACAGAACAAGAGGACACAGTCTCAAGCTGTGCCAGGGGAGGTTTAGGCTGGAGGTGAGGAAGAAGTTCTTCACAACAAGAGAGATTTGCCATTGGAATGTGGTGCCCAGGGAGGTGGTGGAGTCACCATCACTGAAAGTGTTTAAGAGGAGACATAATATGGTGGCACTACCCCTGGGCAAATGATAAGAGCTGGTCTGGTTACTGGTACAGGCAGCATCAGCTTGTGCTGACTTAATAATAGAATCATAGAATGGTTTGGGTTGGAAGGGGCCTTAAAGATCACCTAGTTCCAACCCCCAGACATGGGCAGGGGACACCTACCCCTAGACCAGGTTGCCCAGTGCCTCATCCAACCTGGCCTTGAACACCTCCAGGAAAGGGGAATCCACAGCCTCTCTGGGCAACCTGTTCCAGTGTCTCACCACCTTTAATGTGATTAATTTCTTCCTAGTATCCAGTCTAAATCTTCCCTCTTCCATCTCAAAGCCATTGCTCCTCATCCTATTACTACAAGCCCTTGTAAAAGGTCCCTCCTCAGCTCTCCTGTAGTCCCTTTCAAGTACTGGAAGGCTGCTCTAAGGTCTCTGCAGAGCCTTCTCTCCTGCAGGCTGTGGTGCATTTGACTGGTTTGAGTCTTGAGATTGTTTTTTATCTTTTGAGGTTTTCCCCTTCAAAACAACCACGCTGCTTCCTGCCCAGTACCTTATGTTTTCCATTTCTTCTTCCTTTTCTGCCAGTTTCCTTTCAAAGTCTGCCTTCAGCTGTGAAAGTTCCAGCTGAAAACGAAGGGTCTTGCTTTCTTCATGCTCCAAAGCTCCCTGAAATGGAAAGCACAAGGCCAGGAGTTAGTGTGGGTTTTTATTGTGGGTTTTTTGGGTGCACATCAGCAACTGCTGCAGGCAGGTGAAGCCTGACCACTTCTCTACCCATTCCCCATAGCATGGTTTCCTCCCTACCTTTCTCTTTCTCTGGGCAAGGACATGAAAAGTTCAAATGGGAAAAAAAACCCCCAAACGTTTATTTGCCTTTTGATGCAAGTTGGCAGCTGGAAAGCTGAGCAGCAAGCTCCTTAGAGGACAAATTGTCAACCAGTCCACAGCTCACAAAGAAAACCCCAACGCGTTAGGGCTTGCCTGCATGGCTTTGCTGTCAGCAGATGATGTCCACTCCTCACCTCTGCACAGACACCCTCTGGAAATCCACGGGCTTGCGAGGGTGTGGTGGTTTTAGGCTATGCCTTTGCAATTTCCATACAGATTTTGAGCAGAAAAGCAGAAAAACAGAAACAAATCACTGCTGGGTGTGAAAAGGAGAACTAAAGGTCATTCTAAACAAAGGGATAGACCAAAACTTAAACAAGCTGCTTGTTGGGAGAGTGAAGGGGTCCACGTGTCCCCCAGCTCACAAAGATCTCTCCAAATCATGAGATGCTGGAAGTCTCCCAATTATACAATCTTCTCAGGCAATATAACTTCAAGGAAGTCAGTGAGAGACTGGCACAGGTTGCCCAGGGAGCTTGTGGATGCCCCCTCCCTGGAGGTGTTCAAGGCCAGGTTGGATGAGGCTTTGAGCAGCCTGTGCTGGTGGGAGGTGTCCCTGCCCATGGCCAGGGGTTGGAACTAGGTGATCATTAAGATCTCCTTCCAACCCAAACCTTTCTCTGAATGCTTGAATCAATGAAAGCACTACCATACATCAGCTCTGCATGACAACACATTGCTCTGCCTGCTCTCCCCAGTTAACTTGAAGACAATGAAGAGTTGCTCCTGTGTCTTTACTCTTACATTTCTTGGAAGTCAAAAACTAAACTGACAATAAAGATGCAACAGGGACTCTGACTTCCAGGTCTTGCATAAGCCAGACCCAGTGGTACCCTAGCTCCTAACAGGGAAGGGAAGCACAGAACTGGATATCATAGAATGGGCTCAGTTGGAAGGGACCTTAAAGCTCATCTAGTTCAAACCCCTCTGCCATGGGCAGGGATACTTTCCACTAGACCAGGTTGCTCAAGACCTCATCCAGCCTGATATTAAATACTTCCAGGGCTGAGGTGTCCACAACTTCTCTGGGCAACCTGTTCCAGGGTCTCACCACCCTCAGAGTGAGGAACTCCTTTACTATCATGTATTATGACAAACCCATCTATTCTAGAAGTGCTGCCTGCAGGCTAAGCTTGCACAGGCTTAGCTATGCTTCCCTGAAGAGATGTTGGAAACAGAATTGAGTCTGTGAAGACAGAGCTCTCCAAAATCCTTGGTAACCTCTGGCCATCATGCAGCAGCCACAGGTTAGTTGGGTGCACACTTCATGCCAAGGAGCCACAACACATTAATGGGAACAGCAGGCAGAAGTACTGTGTCACCAGCTGGTGCCTGCCAGAGCCCCAAACTCACCAGGAAGGGAGGAAATCTGTATTAAGCCATTTCTTTCACAATTCAACTAAGATACATCACCACTTTACTTTTGTTATTTCCTAAGATCACTGAGCTGCAGGAAGCCATTTCACACAGTCCCACAAAGTAAAGTGTGTCCCTTAGATCCCTCAAGCACTGATGTATTCTTTCTTACTGACAGAGCACAGCATCACTCGCCACATCTCAGAGCTGTGGAAGAAGGGCATGCCCCTTCCCCTGCTCTGATCATGACACCTGCTTGTTTGGCTGTGAAATCCCTGCAATGTATAAAGCATCCTGTAGGAGACAAAAGAAGTCACACAGCATTTAAGGTCTTCATGGAGCCCTCTCTGGGTGATGTTTGGTTTAGCAGATCATAGAACGTTAGAGGTTGGGAAGAGACCTCTGGAGATCATGTCACACCCTCCTGCCAAAACAGGACCACCCAGGGCAGGTCACACAGCAACACAGCCAGGCGCATTTTGATGGCTTCCAGAGAAGGAGACCCCACAACCTCTCTGGGCAGTCTGTTCCAGGGCTCCTGCAACCTCCCAGCAAAGAAGTTTCTCCTCATGTTGAGGTGGATCTTCCTGGGTTCCAGCTTATACCTGTTGTTCCTTGTCCTATTACATGACACCACTGAAAAGAGACTGGCACAATCATCTTGACACTCACCCCTCAGATACTTACAGATATTAATAAGATCCCCTCCCAGCCTTCTCAAGACTAAACAGCCCCAGTTCTCCCAGTCTTCCTTCATAGGAGCGATGCTCTACTCCCTTTCTTCCCACAGCTCTCTGCTGGACTCTCTCCAGTAGTTCCCTGTCTCTCTTTAATTGGTGAGCCCAAAACTGGACACAGTATTCCTGGTGTGCTCTCACCAGGGCAGAGCAGAGGGGGAACAGAACCTCCCTAGACCTACTGTTCTTTAGGGGACAATTCAAAAGGAACGCTTCACTGAGGCCCCCTTGCTATGAGCTGGGCTTCTTCTAGCCAGCAACACCCACACCCCCTTCTCAGCTTTGAAACACACTTTCAGATCTAGCAGCTAAGCCCTTCCAGTTGCTTCCAGTTGGCTTGTTCCATCCCTCTGGAGTCCATGCATACTTGTGACTGAAGAGATGAATGCTAAATGGCTTGACCAGCCTCCTGCTGGGAGTCAGAGATTCTCTAGCTGTCCTGGTCTCAGTTGGTTTCTGACAGTGCTAGCGTGTTTTGGAAGCAGTGTCCAACACAACGCGTGAGGCAGGATAAAATCTGAAGCTGTCAGGAGGGTGGGTTTGTTGCTTTCAAAAACAGGAAATGGTGAACTGGTGGTTGGAAACCAGACACTGATAAAACAGACTAAGGTCATAATTCTCAGCAGTGCCTGTTTCCTGCAAGGCCAAAATATTCCCTGCTGGAGTGAGAGAGGGCTGGATTATCAGGAGCTTTTCCCGAGCTTCCTGAAAGGTGGAAAAAACAACCCAGCAGCAAACCACCAAGCCCTGCAAAGCACCTCCTTTGAAAGCACTTCAGCTGATGGTCTCAGAGGTGGCATGGCCAAAAGTCACCAGTCCTTCTTGAAGACCCTAGCTAGAAGAGCTGAGGCTGCACTTGCCAACAATCAACACATTGGCTGTGCTGCTCAGAAGATGAAGCAGGAAGGAAAATCCTGATAAAACCACCATCTCCTCTTCCTCTGAGCTTGCTTTCCTTACCTCTGCTTCTTCCAGAGCCAGTTGAACTTCTGACTTCTCTTGTTCAATCTGTTTCTTGGTCTTTTCTATTTCATGAAGGCTCTTGTTTCCTTCACTGATCTGGTTGGTGAGATCAGAAATCTCCTCTGAAACGAGAAAGGATGGATGGCTTTAGCCATCAGAGTGCCCCAAACATCCTGCAGCCAGTGGAGTGTGAACACAGGACCCGTGCCTCAAACTGCTGCCTGGAGACCTCATCTGTATGCAGGTGCAGCAACTTCTTCTACCTTTTACCAACTCATGGGCACAGACTTGCTGGTGAACACCTTTTGAGGGCCACAAAGATGATCAGAGGGCTGGAGCGGCTCTCCTGTGAGCATTGGCTGAGAGAACTGGAGCTCTTCAGCCTGCAGAAGAGAAGGCTCCAGGGAGACCTTAGAGCAGCCTTCCAGTACCTGAAGGGGGCTACAGGAGAGCTGGGGAGGGACTTCTTACAAGGGTTTGTAGTGATAGGACAAGGGGCAATGGCTTTGAGCTGGAGGAGGGGAGATTTAGGCTGGAGATTAGGAAGAAATTCTTTATAGTGAAGGTGGTGAGATGCTAGAACAGGTTGCCCAGGAAGGTCATGGGTGCCCCCTCCATGGAGGTGTGAAAGGTTAGATGGGATGAGGCCCTGGTCCAGTGGGAGGTGTCCCTGCCCATGGCAGGTAATCAGGAAGGTCCCTTCCAACCCAAACCATTCTGTGATACTGTGATAATGGTTTCGTGTTCATCTGTGATCTGCAGGCTACCAACACAGTTTTGCAAGCTGTCCAGGCTTCATTCACTGCACCCCTGTCCTCTTCCTCATCTGTCACCTGAGACTGGCACCTCTGCCAGTGATCTTCAGGTGAGCAGAGGGAAGCCTTCTGTCCTCTGGCACTAGCACTTTCTAAGTTCTACACCTTCATTGCCAGCATCACTCAGTGGCTCCAAGCACATCTGAAAGCTAGCCTGAAGGATGACATAAACACCTTTCCCCACAGCTGCTACAGGGCCCCTGCACCCCCTCCTGCTGTCCTGTGGTGTGTTTCTCATGCTGGATGCAGGGTCTGCATAAGCCCCACCTTGGAGGTTCTTGTTTTCCCTCTTCAGTGTCTCCAGGTGGTCCAGCGTCTCCTCATAGGCATTCTTCAGCTTGAAGAGCTCGGTGCTGAGACCACGAGCCTCCTTCTGGGAAGCCTCCAGCTCAGCCTGTGACTCTTCATACTTCTGCTTCCAGTCACTGATGATCTTGTCAAACCCACGCTGCTTCTTGTCCAGGGAGGCAGCTGCTGAGTTGGCCTTCTCCAGGTCAATCATCATGTCTTCCAGCTCATTCTGCAGCCTGTGCTTTGTCTTCTCCAGAGAAGAGCACTTGGCATTAGCAGCCTCAATTGCTTCCTCAGCTTCCTGCAGGCGAGCAGCAAGCTTCTTCCTATCAGGTGGGAAGAGGCAGTGAAATGACAGAGCCACTGCTGCTGTGTCACCCAGAGAAGTGAACACCAGAGCAGCAGCTCAGTAAATCTCTTTTGAAAGGGAAAAATGTGGAGACAAGGGGAAAAGAGAGGGGAAATGAAGCCTCTAGAGAGGAAGGACTATGAGAGGTGAACCCCATCTTACATCACAGGATCATAGAATTGTTTTGGTTGGAAAAGTCCTCTAAGGTCATTGAATCCAACCACCAACCTAAGACCACCATGCACATTAAACTATGTCTCAAAGTGCCATGGCCACACATTTCTTGAACACCTCCAGGGATGGTGACTCCACCACCTCCCTCAGCAGCCTGTTCAGTGCCTGACCACTCTTGCAGGAAAAAAAAATTCCTATTCTCCAACCTAAGCTTCCTCTGGCACAATTTCAGGTCATTTCCTCTCCTTCTATCACCTGATACTAGTGAGAAGACACTGACCCCCACCTCAATCCAAGCTCCTTTCAGGGAGTTGTAGAGAGCAATGTGGTCTCCCCCAGCTTCCTCTTCTCCAGACTAAACAACTCCATTTCTCTCTGCTGCTCCTCACCAGACCTGCTCTCCAGATCCTTCTCCAGCTCTGTTCCACTTCTTGGGATCCACTCCAGGAACTCAGTGTCCTCTTGTAGAGAGGGGTTCAAGTTCAGTTATGAATTATGAATACTGACATGTGGCAGGTATTTCTGTGCATGTCCCTCTTGTGCTGGGGGAACCAGAACTGAGCACAGTACTCCAGGTGGGGGTCTCACAAGAGCAGAGTAGAGGTGGAGAATCACCTCTCTCCTTCTGCTGGTCAGTCCTGCCAGACAAGGGTGTGAAGAATCCCAAATAACCCACTTACTTGGCATCTTCCAGCTCCTCAGTTCTCTGAATGGCATCAGTCTCATACTTGGTTCTCCACTGTGCCACCTCTGCATTTCCCTTGGAGAGAGCCCTCTGCAGCTCTGCCTTGGCTTCCTGCTCCTCCTCGTACTGCTCCCGCAGGAGGTCACAGTCGTGCCTGGCTGCTTGCAGGGCATGAGCCAGGGCGTTTTTGGACTGCAGGGAGAGAAGCATTGCAGGGTCAGCTACAGCAACACTCAAACAAAACCCCTCTAGAAAGTCAAATCAAGGCTAAAACCTTTATTGTCTTTTTGCCTCTGGCCTTGGACAGCCCAGGCCAAGTGAGGTAAGAAGGGTTAGAAGTCATCCCTGGCTGGTGGCGTGCTGAAGAAGCTATCGAGACTGAGGAGCATTTAACATCTTTGGAGAATCACCCAAACTTTCAAGGTGCAAGGCCTGAGATTCTGATTATCCTACTGGGTAAGTTTTATTTCACAGTTATGGATGCTGCTTGCTCTCTTAAACTCTTGTGGCTTGCCCCAGGGGCAGATACTCAGATAGGTACAATTAGCAGGAAGCCTTCTCACACCTAGAGAATCACAGAATTGGTTTGGTTGGAGAAAACCTCTAAGGTCATTGAGTACATCTTTAAACCTAAGACCACCATCTTTCAGGAAAGAAATTTATGTCTCATTTCAGCTTTTAAATGAATATGAACATTTCCCCCCTTCCATTTCAGTGAATGGAACAGTCACAGAATCACAGATCATAAAGCTGTTGAGGTTGGAAAACATCAGGTCTTTCTGGAGCCTTCTCTTCTCCAGCCTGGCTAAGAGAGGGCTCCAGGGAGACTTTAATAACTACATTTCAGTATCTGAAGGGGACCTACAGGGAGGCAGGACAGGGACTCTTTAGAACAGCCTATAGCAATAGGACGAGGGGCAATGGTTTGAAACTGGATCAGGGTAGATTTAGGCTGGACTTTAGGAGGAAGTTCTTTATAATGAGAGTGGTGAAGTACTGGAACAGGTTGCCCAGTGAGGTGGTTGAGCTCCCACCCCTGGAGACATTCAAGATCAGACTTGATGGGGCCCTGGGCAGCCTGACCTAGTTGTAGATGTCCCTGCTGATTGCAGGGGTGTTGGACAAGATGCCCTTTGAGAGTCCCTTCTAACTTGATGCATTCTGTGAATCTGTAAATCAAATCCAGCAGCCAAAGCATTACCTTGGTCTCCTCTTCTAGCTGTCTCCTCAGCTCTTCAATCTGTTGTGTAAACGATGTCTTGCCCCGGGACAGCTGGCTGATCAGTGACTCCTTCTCCTCGAGCTGCCTCGTAAATTCACCTGCCAGAGCATTTCACAGCAAACAGGACAAGGGAGGTGATGAAATGAGAAAGTCCCAACCAGAATCCAAGTCTGACTTGTCCAAGTCTGCTGAAGAAAGGAGCTTGCAGTGATTGTGGCTGGCCTTTTGGGAAACCCTTCCCAAAGCTCTAACCATCAGACACTTTACTAGGGCAAGAGTTTTCCTCGGGGGTTGGTTTGTTTGGGTTTGGGTTTATTTTGGTTTGGTTTGGTCTGGTTTTGCCTTCTGGTTTTGGGCTTGGTTGGTGGGTTGGTTTTGTCTGTGTGTATGGGGGTTTTGTTCAGATTTGTTTCTTTGGGCTTTCTTGTTTGTTTGGGTTATTCTTTGTTGTTTGCTTTCTTTTTGTTTGCTTGCTTTGACTTTATTTTGTGTAGGTCGTTGGGTTTTGTTTCGTGCTGCTGCTACCTGGGTTTGTTACTTTTTGTTTAGCTCCTGGATCAGACTAGACTGGCTCCTACTGTCATGGTTTCGTGTTTGTACTTTCCTTTACTGCTTGACATTGCTTTTCCACAGACAGCTTCTCAAAGGGCTGCAAAGCACCCTGAGAACCTCACACTGACCAACACACAGAGCAGAGGGCTACCTAAGGACAACTTCTGTCATCACAAGCAAAGGGAGGCACTGGAGGGTGGACACTGCAGCCTTCTATCTAAGTAATGTAGAAACATGAAACTGTCAAACAAAAGGAAATGAAAACTGTGCCTTTGAAAAGACCCAGAGCAGTGCTATTTGAGGAGGATACAGAGAAGAAACAGTACTGCTCTGGCTAAAAGGTATCTCCAGCAGATAGCAGAGGACAGCAGATATTTTTAGTCAGATGTGACCAGCAGGAGTGAGCTGATTCTCCTCCTCCGCTCCGCTCTTCTGAGACCCCATGTGCAGTGCTGTGTCCAGCTCTGGTGTCCTCAATAAAAGAAGGACATAGAACTGTTGGAGAAGGTCCAGAGGAGGCCATAAAGATGATTAGAGGGCTGGAGCACCTCTGCTATGGGGACCTCTGCTGAGGGAGTTGGGGCTGTTCAGCCTGGAGAGGAGAAGGCTCTGGGGAGACCTTAGAGTGGCCTTCCAGTTCCTGAAGGGGGCCTGCAGGAAAGCTGGGGAGGGACTCCTTACAAGGGCTTGTAGTGACAGGATGAGAGGCAGTGGCTTTGCAAAGGAAAAGGGTAGATTTAGACTGGATATTAGGATGAAATTCTTCACAATGAAGGTGGTGAGACACTGGAGCTGGTTGTCAAGGGAGGTTGTGGATGCCCCCTCCCTGGAGGTGGTCAAAGCCAGGTTGGATGAGACCTTGAGCAGCCTGGTCTAGTGGGAGGTGTCCCTGCTCATGGCAGGGGCTTTGGAACTAGATGATCTTTTAGGTCCCTTCCAACGCAAACCATTCTATGATTCTATGATCTTCTAGAGCACTCAAGGTCATGCTGAGGATGATGCTATTGACCCAGGCAGCAGCAGTTATGCCAAAGCCTTCATCTTCCCTCTAGCACTGCAAGACAGATGTACACATCCTTGCTTCTGAGACTGGGCACCTAGTCAGCACTCATTTCAGAACAAGATACGGTGTAGCATGCTGGTGGAGATGGTACCATGGTGTGCTGGTGGAGATGGTACCACGGTGTGCTGGTGGAGATGGTACCATGGTGTGCTGGTGGAGGTGGTACCACGGTGTGCTGGTGGAGATGGTACCACGGTGTGCTGGTGGAGATGGTACCATGGTGTGCTGGTGGAGGTGGTACCACGGTGTGCTGGTGGAGATGGTACCATGGTGTGCTGGTGGAGATGGTACCACGGTGTGCTGGTGGAGATGGTACCACGGTGTGCTGGTGGAGATGGTACCATGGTGTGCTGGTGGAGATGGTACCACAGTGTGCTGGTGGAGATGGTACCATGGTGTGCTGGTGGAGGTGGTACCATGGTGTGCTGGTGGAGATGGTTCCAGGTTTATTTTAAAAAGCACTCTGAGGTAAGGTGCCCACACCAAGGCCATGAAAATTTGAAGGCAGGAATGTTAGAAGACACAGAGCTACTGCTCCACCCAGCAATCCCAGTCAGAGCAGATGCCGTTTCATGGTACATCTCACCAGCGCCGTGCTGAGACATGCCTGAAACCTTACCGGGACACAGTCTATTCAGGCTGCACACACACAGACACACAGACATAGGCACAGACACACAGACACATACCATTCTCACTCTGCAGCTTTGTCTTCTGCGTGGTGAGGTCGTTCATGAGGCGTGTCGTTTCCTCCAGCTTCATTTTTGTCTCGTTGAGGTGGTCTTCGTAAGTACGACAAAGCTTCTCTGCATTTGCCTAAGAGGAGTCAGGATAAAGAGCAAAACTGGAGGTGGCAGGCAGTCATGTGGAAGCTGTAGACCTCCAAATGCATGCTTGCAGAGGAATGATGATCAGGAGATGATCAGAAGGCTGGAGCACCTCTTACACAAAGGCAGACTGAAAGAATTTGCCCTGTTCAGCTTGGAGAAGACTATGGGGAGACCTTACAGCTAACATTTCAGTATCTGAAGGGAACCTACAGGAAAGTTGGAGAGGGAATGTTTAGAAGGGCTTGTGGTGATAGGATGAGGGGCAGTGGTTTGGAACAGGAGCAGGGTGGATGTAGATTGGACATCAGGAGGAAGCTCTTCACCGTGAGAGTGGTGAAATGCTGAAACAGATTGCCCAGAGATGTGGTTGAGGCCCCATCCCTGGGGACATTCAAGATCAGACTCAGTGTGGCCCTGGGCAGCCTGATGTAGTTGGAGGCATCCCTCCTGACTGCAGGGAGGTTGGACAAGATGGCCTCTGAGGGTCCCTTCCAGTCTGATGAATGGCAGACAGCAAAGACATAAATTCCACTGCGGTAGAGCAGGGACTAGCAGCCCTGTGCCCACAGCCCCAGGCCAGAGGACTCCCTGTCAAAGCACCTTCCACATTTGTTTGCCTTCATCTGCCTTCTGAACAGCAGCATCAGTGTAAAGACTCTGCAAGAACATCAAAAGCAATCACATGCCTGTGAAGTTTAGGCATAGCCTCACCATAATTGCTAGATGGGAAAATCACCTCCAATGAGAATTGCTTGACTGATTCTGCTTTAATTGCCATTCATCATAAATTGCCTTTGATGACAGCTTTCTGACTCTCAGAATACTGATACTGCTGTGCTTCTCTTGCACTGAAAGAACTCTTTAGGGAGCTCTGAAAGCTGCCAGGATTTATCTGCTCAGGAAACAAGCCCCACAATTCCCCCAAAGGAAGCAAAAATACCCGGGGTGGTCATGCAAGCCTTGGCTTTGCACTGCACTCTGTGAATCAAGGGCAGGATCTGAGAGGACTCTGAGGATGGAAGATATCCTGCCTCGGGTGGCATCACCCTGGTCATCACCAGCCTGGTGGAGTGTGATTTCAGCGAGACAGCTTTGTGCTCTGAGATCCATGGATAAGCAACATGGCTGGGGCTGAGGGTGCACTCTGTGTTTTAGTCAGGCCATCTGAATTGCTGTCTGATCTCAACTGCTGTCCCTTTCCAGGTCAGAAGCGCCACAGCACCAGCTAAGGAAGGTGGGCACTGTGCAACGTAAGCTTCCTCAGACTGAAAGTCAGCACCTTCTAACTCCAGCCCTGCCAGTGTCCTGGGAAACCCTCAGCCCAGCCTTAGCAACAGGTGACCTCTGGGGGTCTGGGAAGCCTGGGGACGCTTACTTTGGCCTTGACCATCTGCTCCATGTTGGATGTCAGGTCATCCACTTCCATCTTCAGCTCGCTCTTCTCCTTCTCCAGTTTCTGCTTGACCCGCTGCAGGTTGTCCAGCTGCTCACCCATCTCAGCCACGCTGTCTGCATGCTTCTTCCTCAAGGTGGCAGCTGTGGCTTCGTAGTGCAGCGTCGCCTCCTCCAGGTCTCGGCGCAGCTTCAGGAACTCTGCCTCCCGTTTCTTGTTCATCTCCAGCTGGGCAGCTGTGGCTCCCCCAGCCTCCTCGAGTCGCTCACTTAATTCCTCCAGCTCCCGAGCCAGATCTGACCTCTGCTTTTCCACCTTGGCTCGAGCAGCTCTCTCTGCTTCCAGCTCCTCTTCCAGCTCCTCTATACGAGCCTACCAAAGAGACACAAGCATCTTTGGGTCACCTTCATTGTTCAAACGTCACAGAAGGTCTCAGAATCACCAAGGTTGGAAGAGACCTCAAAGATCATCGAGTCCAACCTTTCACCACAGACCTCATGACTAGACCATGGCACCAAGTGCCACGTCCAGTCCCCTCTTGAACACCTCCAGGGATGGTGACCCCACCACCTCCCTGGGCAGCACATTCCAATGGCTAACAACTCTCTCAGTGAAGAACTTTCTCCTCACCTTGAGCCTAAACTTCCCCTGGTGGGAAGTTTATTATTCTCATCAGAAGACCACGTTACTAATTTTTAAACCCTCTGCCAGCCCACATTTTACAACACAGATGGAAGAAGAGCAGTTAAAGGGCTTTCCCAGTAAATCAGATCTCAAGCTGTAGTACAGATGATGAGTCACATCTTTCTCATGGTAGTTTGCTCTACAAGCTCCAGTTCAAGACATTTAGGCCAAGTGCATTGACCTTCTACTCATGTACTTGACATTCAGCTGAAGTACATGAGGAAACTGCTTGATGGTGGCAGCAACAAACTGTCATTGTAAGGGAGCCCTTTGTGCCCATTTTAAGAGCTCTGTGACTGATGAAGCTTCTTTCTTAGGGTGTTCAGAGAGGATTTCAAACCCAGCAGAATTCCATGCAGAGTGACTGTTATTTGGGAACAGTCTTTTTTTAATGGAGCAGTTGTCTGGCCTGATCTACATTTCATGGCCAAGCTAGGCAAATGTATCTTACTGACCAAAATAAAGAAAAAGAATGAAAAAAGGAGCTGATATTTTGTGGAAGGACATTTTTGTCTTCCTTTGGCCTTTTTGCTTCTGATGAGAATGTCCTGTGCATTTGAGAGCCTCCCCTAAATTTTAACTCCATGCTTATCACTCTTAAACTCCTCCCCAGCACCCACCTTCAGCTCCATGGTTTGGGACAGTTTAAAACAATACACTACAGCCTTCCTGCCCTGCCTGGAGACACTAGTATGTCCTTTCAAACCACCAGACCAGTAGCTCTTTTCATAAAGGTAGTCCATGCCCAAGCTGTCTTGGACCCAAGGTGAGGTTCTAAAGGTACCTTGTTCTCAGTAGCATGCTTCTCTTTCTCTCCTTGTGCCACTGGGAAGGAACCACTATAAAATGAACATCCTGAGGGGAAAAGGGATCACTGTGGGATGCCACCAAGTTCAGGTGGGGGTCTTGACAGGATGTTGTGGGTTAAGGCTAGATGCCTTTAAGAATCAAAGAGGTGACAGTCCTCCAGAGGACTAGATAGCCACCAGAAATCATCAGCTGTGTTGTTGTATCTCATAAGCCCTGTATCTGCTATGTAAGTGGAGTACAGGCTGCCCAGGGAGGTGGTAGAAGCCTCATCCCTGGAGGCTTTTAAGGCCAGGCTGGATGTGGCTCTGAGCAACCTGATGTAGTGTGAGGTGTCCCTGCCCATGGCAGGGGGTATGGAACTAGTTGATCCTTGAGGTCCCTTCCAACCCTGACAATTCCATGATTCTCTGATTAAATAGAATCACCATTTGGATTTCCAATTCCATGTGGAGTGTTTTTATTTCACTCCTGTCTGCCCCAAATTAAACTTAGACACCGGCTAAAGTGGAGGTCTTGACAAGACGAAACTGCCTCAAGTTGCACCAGGGGAGGTTTAGGTTGGACATGAGGAACAATTTGTTCCCCAAAAGGGTTGTCAAGGCCTGGACCAGGCTGTCCAAGGTAGTGGTGGAGTCCCCATCCCTGGAAGTGTCAAAAATGTGCAGTGTTGTGGCGCTGAGGAACATGGTTTAGCCTCAGACTTGGTAAAGTGAGATACTGGTTGGAAGCAGTGATCTTAAAGGTCTTTTCCAACCAAAACAATTCTATGATTCACCACTTTGAGTCCCAAAACTCAGCTGCAGCTATTCGTGAAAAGCTTCTGCAAAGCCCTTCAGGGAGGCACCAAGAGAAACTGACCCTAAGGTACACGAGAAAGAAGAGAGCTGACCTGAAGCTCCTTGATCTTCTTCTGTAGCTGCATCACTATAGCTTGTTCATCTTCTATCTTGGAATTCAGCTGGCTCATTTCAAATTCTTTCCTGCCATGGAAAGGAAAATACCACTGTGACAATTTTGGCTTCAAGTTAGTCTTATCAATACAAATGCTGGAAATGAAAGCCATCCTCATCTATTGCAATTTGCATGAGAACACATCTTCCTCCCAGCAGCAGCAGCTTCCACGCCAGGACCCTGCATGCATTTGTGCAATCAGATTTCTGCTTCTTTGTGTGGCACAAAAGCAAAGTTATTTGCAGCCTTAGGGGCAAAACTATATTTAACAGAGGCAGAGGTCTTTCAACACAATTGGCCTAGCTAGATAAGATGAGCAACTTTTGAAGGGGCTTTCTTCAACTTTCTCTTCTAAGCCATGAAAAAAGTAAGTCATTTTTGGATTGGTGGAGGTGGTGTGGGGGTTTGGGTGGGTTTTGTTGGTTGATTTTTCATAGAAGCATAGAATCAACGAGGTTGGAAAAGACCTCAGAGATCATCAAGTCCAACCTGTCACCCCGCACCTCATGACTACTAAACCATGGCTTCAAGTGCCACATCCAATCCCCTCTTGAACACCTCCAGGGATGGTGACTCCACCACCTCCCTGGGCAGCACATTCCAATGGCCAATAACTCTTTCTGTGAAGAACTTTCTCCTCATCTCCAGCCTAAACTTCCCCTGGCACAGCATGAGACTGTGTCCTCTTGTTCTGGTGCTGGGGTTTGTTTTGGTTTTGTTTGGTGGCTGAACAGTGTAATGAATTCTGATGTTTCTTGTGCACAAGAGTGGTTTTCTCTCCCTCCTTGGCTACATAATCTCTCCTCATGGAATTTAGGACAAAGGGAAATGGATTGAAACTGGAGTGGAGTAGATTTAGATTGGACATCAGTAAGAATTTCTTTACTCTGAGGGTAGTGAGACAGCAGAATTGGTTGCCCAGAGAAGTTGTGGAGGCCTCATGTCTGGAGGTGTTTCACACCAGGCTGGATGAGGTTTTGAGCAACCTGGTCTAGCGGGAGGTGTCCCTCCCATTTCAGGGGATTGGAACTAGATGATCTTTAAGGTCCTTTCCAGCTCAACTCATTATCTGATTTTAGGATTTTACAGTTCTGTGGTTCTGTGAATTTCCTTTCAGCTACCATCAGAGCAGGACCACACACCTGAAGGCTCTGAAATGCCAATGGGAACTGTGCTGCTTTATTTTGTACACCAGAATCAGTCTCTTACTTTTTGAGCTTTTCTTCCATCTGCAGCTTGTCATTCTCCAAGTCCATGACACTCTCTTGGGTCAGCTTCAAATCACCTTCCAGTTTGCGTTTCGCCCTTTCCAGGTCCATTCTCACTTTCTTCTCTTGTTCAAGTGAACCCTCAAGCTTCAGGAACAAAACAGCCTGTTAAATCTCTTGGAGACAGATGGTTTACAGCAGTCAGATATATGCTGAGCCCAGTTCTGTGCTGAGCTCTGGACACTTAAAACCGTAAATACTTAGCCCAAGCATACTTGTTGGGGATGGACAAGATGACCTTTGAGGGTCACCTCCTGTGATGCTGTGTTAGGTCTTTTGTTTTCTAGCAGCCAGTGGGCATACAGGCTAAAGAAATGTCCCATCAGGGTTAGTCCATGCTCTACATTAGTGCAAGCAGGACAGTTCTCTTTGTAGCAAGCGCTGTTTGACTTCCTGCCAGCTGAATTGCAAATACAAAGAGTGGATTTCCCCTTGTTATCTGGCTCCTTCAAAAGGCTGAACTACAGAGAGAAGTTTTTACAGCCTTCCTGTCGTTACACCTTTCACAGGCAGTGCAAGGTTTACATTTCTAAATCCTTGATCACTTCTAAAAAGACAGGAATACCTCTCAAAACTTTGCACTGTTTCAGACTCATGCAAACTCTTAAGTGGTGGACAAATAAGCTTGGGGAAATGAGGGCAGAGACAGCTTACATCATCCACTTGCTGTTCCAGTTTCACTTTAGCTTTGCTCAATGTGTTGACCTTATCCTCTTCTGCTTGTAAGTCATCCAGAACTTGCTGGTGAGCTTCCTGCAAGGACTTTTTCTCCTTAGTAAGTTTGCTGATATTCTCATCAAGGGTTGCCATTTCCTCTGTCAGATTTTTGACCTGTGTGAGAAAGACAGATGTATTTGTAAGGCTTTGAAATGAGGGATCATCACAGCCTGGCTCGAGTGAATGTGTATGCAGGAGACAATGGAAAGAAAAGGACTGAGACCTCTCTCCCTGTGCAGCTCCTTAAGCCTTTGGAGTCAAATTGCCATCAAGGGAGCCAACGTGTCACAGTTCTTGTTATGGGATTAGAATATTCTTTCAAGTGGACTAAATTCTTTTCAATGTGACTCCCACTGTGGGGAACTCCAGCTTTTGATTCTCTCTGGGAGAGTCATAGAATGATTTGGGTTGGAAGGGACCTTCAAGATCATCTAGTTCTAACCCCCCTGCCATGGGCAGAGACACCTCCCACTAGAGCAGGTTGCTCAAGGTCTCGTTCAACCTGGCCTCCAGGGAGGGAGATCCACAACTTCCCTGGGCAATCTGTTCCAGTGCTTCACCACCCTCACTGTACAGCATTTCTTCCTAATATCCAGTCTAAATCTCCCCTCTTCCAGCTCAAAGCCATTTTTCCTCATCCTAGCACTAAAAGCCCTTGTAAAAAGTCTCCCCCAACTTTCTTGTAGCCCCCTAACAGGTATATGTTATCTACAAGTCACCTTTACATCCACAGCTTTACATGTACAGACTCCTAAAAGAAAACCTCAAAGAACTCATGGAATAGTTTTGTTTTGAAAAGACCTTTAAGATCATCCAGTCCAATCATTACCCCTGCACTACCAGGCCATCACTAAACCATGTCACTCAGCACCACATCTCCACAGCTTTAGAGCCCCTCCAGGGATGGAGACTCCTCTGCCCTAGGCATCTTGTGCCAGGGCTTGACAATCCTTTTGGGAAGAAATTGTTCCTCACATCCAACCTAAACCTCCCCTGGTTACATGGCTGGAGCAGAAAATGGCTTACTCAGAAATGATCCAACTTGACATAACTCTTTAGCTGAACTGCAGGAAATGGTTCAGAAAATGGGAAACCTAAGCTCAGACATGGCAAAATTTCTCTCCCAAGGTCAGATAACTCTGTACCTATTGCTCCCTCGTGTGGCCTGTGCAGCAGGCAGTATGAAAGCATCAGAGTACCATCAGAGCTTGTCATAAAGGTAATCTATGCCCAACCTCTCCTGAGTCCACGGTGAAGTTCCAAAGGTACCTTGTTCTCAGTAGCATGCTTCTCTTTCTCCACTTTTGCAAGTGTTATTTCAAGGTCATCAATATCCTTCTTGAGCTCAGAGCACTCATCCTCCAACTTCCTCTTCTTAGAAGTCAGCTCAGAGTTCATCTCTTCCTCATCCTCCACCCGCTCGGTCAGTTCTTTGACTTTGGCCTCCAGCTGAATCTTGGATTTGATCAGCAAGTCACATCGTTCCTCAGCATCTGCCAGGGTGTCTTGCTCCTGGGGTGGCACAAGGAAGAGGACAGCAATGACTGCCTGTTTTTAACTATTCCTCACTTGTCACCTCTCCTGTAAGTGGTCAGAAAGCCTGATCCAATGTAAGAAAAACTTCCTATTCCTCGTTTCAGAAGACAAGACTGAAAAGTGATGAACAGAGCAAGATTCACAGATTCATAGAATGGTTTGGACTGAAGGGACCTTGAAGGTCATCTAGCTCCAAACTCCCTGCCATGGGCAGGGACAGTAGTGACTATGACTGGTCACATACAAGACTACTTCCATCTCTAACTGCCATGGACAGAACCTGTTAAGATTTGCATTTCTGGCCCGTATGCCATGGCATGAGAATTTCTATCCACTCTGATTTTTGGCAAGACTTTGACAAGACCAACACCTTATCTTAATTGAATTTCATCGGCATGCTGGTCTGTAAGTCTTTGAGTTTCAGAGAACATGTAATGGATAAAATCAGAGAATGCTTCAGGTTGGAAGGGACTCTCAAAGGTCATCTTGTCCAACCCCCCTGCAGTAATCAGGGACATTTCCAACAGGATCAGGTTGCTCAGGGTCCCATCAAATCTAACCTTGACCGTGTCTAAGAATGGGGCCTCCACCACATCTCTGGGCAACCTATTCCATTATTTCACCACCCTCATTGTGAACAATGGAATACATTTTCACTCACAGCTTGCAGCTGGAGAAGCAAATCATTTTTCTCCTGAACTAAAGAGACTTGCTTTTCTTCAAGCTCCTTTCTCCTGGCTTCAGATTTTTCCAGGGCCTCCTTCAGTTTCAAGAACTCTTCCTTCATATTGGCCATCTCCTTTTCAGTTTCTGCAGTCTTCAGAAGAGGTTTGATCTTAAAGAAAAGCTTCATCCAGGGCCAGTTCTTCACAGCCATGAAAGCACGTATGTTCCACTGGATCACAAGAAGGGCATCCCTGGTTTAAGAAGGAAACAAACCACATTTCTGAAGCTTGCTCTGAATTGAGGAAGTGAGATTTGTTGTTTGCTTGTTTTCATTCTCATACTGGTTTATGGCATCGTTGTCAGGAATATGAGGAGCTTGTACTGGTTTCCAATGTATACAAGAGACTTTCTCCTTATCTCTTGAAGTTCAGGAGCAAGAACCATTTCCAAGCCTGATTTTTGACCAGAGCTGGAGACAGCTAATACCCAGCTGCTATTGCTTTTATCTTACCTCCACTTTAAACCCTTAATTTAGGGCTATCTATAGCCTTAGGGGTTGTGATAATGGCTCAATTCAACACATCATTGAATAAGAATGACCTCTGCTGAGGTTTGAGGGGGGGGTGTGTGTCTTTATACCTGCGCTCCACTATCTTCTGGAACTCAATCCTCATCAGCCTGCCACGTGCTCTTGCCTGGATCATCGTCAAGATCTTTGCCAGTCTCTCATCCCTCATTTCTTCCAGATGGCCCAAGAGACCAGCCTTGAAGAACACCTGGCACATGCACAGATGGAATGGCACCATGATGAATTATTTTATTCCAGTCACAGAACCACAGAACGTGTCGCAGTGGGAAGGGACCCTCAAAAGGCATCTCACCCAACCCCCTGCGGTGGGTAGGCACACCTCCCACTGTGTCAGGTTGCTCAGAGCCCTACCAAGTTTGCTCTTGAATTGCTTCAGGGATGAGACATCTCTGGGCAACCTGTTCCAGTGTTTCACCACTCTCATTGTGAAGAACATCCTCCTGATGTCCAACTCAAATCAACCCTGCTCCGGTTTCAAACCACTACACCACGTCCTATCATCACAAACCCTTCAAAACAGCCCCTCCCTGCCTTCCTGTGGGCCCTCTTCAGATACTGAAATGCTGCTATAAGGTCTCCCCAGAACCTTCTCTTCTCCAGGCTGAACAGCCCCTACTCTCTCAGCCAAAGGGGAGCTGCTCCAGCCTTCTGATTGCCTTTGTGGCCTCCTCTGGACCTTCATTTTCCCCTTTGCATAAGCAGCGCTGGTCTTTTCCAGGTACCTTGGTGTGTCCAAAACGATACTGGTTGTGGTCAACATCTAAAGACGCCATCAGCTTTTCAGCAGCTTTTCTGCTGTCTACAAATGTGTCCTCTGGGATTGCACCTGGATTCAGGATGCGGTACCTGTTAATAACAGATGAGAATGAGTAAATCTGGCCTAGATTTTGCCTTTTCTTCCCCCCACCCCCTTCCCTCAGAGCTTTAAATAAATAAATAAATCCCCAAACCCCACAGCTGTTTAAAAGAACCCATCCTGCATCCTGTATTCATGCACACAGAGACAAGTAAGAGTAGAATCCTGACTTTCATGGTCAGGCAAACTGAACAGTAAACAAAGTTGAATGGAATAAAAGACCTCAGATAGAAATGAGCAGACATGCTTTGCTGGTGTTGGCTGATGGGTCAGGACAGGAGACAGCACAGCTCTGCATTACCTTTGTTTAAAGTCAGCATAAAGCACCCTGTTGGGGAAACCCTTACGACAGATGCGGATGCCTTCCAGGACGCCGTTACAGCGGAGCTGATGCAAGACAAGGAAAGCATCCATTTCACCTACAGGGGCAAAACCAAACCCCCATCAGTGGAGTTTCATCTTCATTCCGCCAAGAGAAACATGAGTTGGCATCTGAAAGAGCAGCACTATTGGATAAGGTGAACAATGCAGGCGGTCACAGATTGGTAGGGGTTGGAAGGGATCTTTGGAGGTCACCCGCTCCAACCCCTCTGCCAGAGCAGGATCGCCTTGGGCAGGCCACACAGGAATCCATCCAGAGGGGTCTTGAAAGTCTCCAGAGAAAGAGACTCTACAACCTCTCTGGGCAGCCTGCTCCAGGGCTCCAGCACCCTCAGAACAGTTTTCCCTCATGCTGAGGTGGAACCACCCATGTTCCAGTTTGTGCCCATTGCCCCTTGTCCTATCACTGGGCACTAGTGCAGAGTCTAGCCCCGTATTCTTCACACACACCCTTCAGGCATTTATAAACATTGATCAGATCCCCTCTCAGCCTTCTCTTCTGAAGGCCAAACAGCCTCAGGTCTCTCAGCCTTTTCTCATCAGATAGATGTTCCGGTCCCTTCATCATTCAGCCCCTTCATCAGCCTCCACTGGATTCTCTCCAGTAGTTCCCTGTCCCCCTTGGACTGGGGAGCCCAGAACTGGACACAATACTCCAGGTGAGACCTCACTAGGGCAGAGTAGGGGGCAGAAGTACAGTATTTAAGTACAAACTGGTGACTTGGAGGTAATGACTGGAATGACATAGCTCAAATACCCTGCAGTGTTCAGACTGCTGTTTTCCATACCTGGGGTTTTCTTTTCGTTGGGGATAATGCATCGTACAAAGTGAGGGGCTGTGGATTTTAGGTTGGTCATCAGCTTGTTCAAATTCTCCTAGGACAGACACATGAAAACCACAATTCATTTTAGCTGTTCAATGGAATTGCAATCCCTTGTTCCTTCAGTAGGCTGTTATGTGTATTAATGCCACCCCTCTAAACAGCCTCCAACAAGAATACCAAAGGTTACCAAAATTATTACTGAGAAATGTGTCCAAATAAACCAAAATATGAATAACTCAGTTACAGAAATCCACATCATTTTTTAGCAGAGTCTTAAGCTGACACATGCCACTTACAGCCTCAGAAATGTCAGAGAGAAGAAGAGGAGCAGCAAGATGCAGCATCATCCTGTGGAGCATTTCTGTGAAGCCAGCTGCATTTTTGCCTAGTCACTTCCCTACTCAGTGAGGAGAGTTCACCTTTCCCATCTGTTCCTCACAAAAGCTAGGTGGTTGTTCTCCTGGCCAAATGTTTTCCCTTCACTGATCTTTATCAGATCTCCCAGCACAGGCCTCAGGCTGGCTCAGAAGGCAGTAGGATAGGATAGGATAGGATAGGATAGGATAGGATAGGATAGGATAGGATAGGATAGGATAGGATAGGATAGGATAGGGTAGGATAGGATAGGGTAGGATAGGATAGGGTAGGGTAGGGTAGGGTAGGGTAGAATAGGATGGAATAGGATGGGAATAGGATGGGATAGGATGGGATAGGATGGGATAGGATGGGATAGGATAGGATAGGATAGGATAGGATAGGATAGGATAGGATAGGATAGGATAGGATAGGATAGACCAGACCAGGTTGGAAGAGACCTTCAAGATCATTGCATCCAACCTATCATCCAACCCACCTAATCAACTAAACCATGGCACCAAGCACCCCATCAAGTCTCCTCCTGAACACCTCCAATAATGGTGACTCCACCACCTCCTCAGGCAGCCCATTCCAATGGGCAATCACTCTCTCTGTGTAGAACTTCTTCCTAACCTCCAGCCTAAACCTCCCCTGGCGCAGCCTGAGACTGTGTCCTCTTGTTCTGCTGCTGGTTGCCCCTGGAAGAAGAGACCAACCTCTGCCTGTCTACAACCCCCCCCTTACGGCAGCTGTAGAGAGCAATAAGGTCATTCAGTGCCTACCAGTGATCAGTCACCAGGCTCTGCAGAATGTATTTTGCCTGGTAAACAATAGAAATCAGTAGAGTTCAGAAATTCCACTACATTAGACATCTAGAAAAGAGAGATTAGTGGAGGTGGTGCAATCTCATCAGCACACTCACAGAATGTTTTGTGTTGGAAGCTCATCTTGTCCAACCTCCCTGTAGTAACCTACAACCAGAGCCCCATCAGGTTTGGTCTCGAATGTCCCTAGGGAATAGGGCTTCCACTACCTCTTGGGGCAACCTGCTCCAGTATTTCACTACCTCGAATTCAGATGGGATTTGAATTGTTTAGAGCCCTTAACATTCTTCTTCAATAAATTGTCTTAACTCAAGCCATCAGATGGCAAGAGGTGAACAAACCTTGTGCAAGGAGGACACAGTTTGAAAAGAAGCACCTTTCTTACGTTTTTTCTCTCCACCCTGGTCACCTGAGGAGGAAAAAATATGAGAAGAGAGCAATAAAAATCCCAGTCTGTGCCTCAGTGAGGGCTGCACACAGGGCATGGGGACAGGCAAATCCTTCTAACAGCACAAATCCCTTGGAATGAAAGGCACAGCTAATAACCTGATGGCTCTGATTGCTCAAATGTTAGACAAAACCTTCTGAACATCTAGTGGGATCTATCACAGGTTTGTAGCTATCTGTCCATGCTTGGGGTTTCTGTTGAGGACTGCTGCCAGCTTTCTGCACTGCATTTGCATGTCACAGCATCACTTGTGATGCAGAAAGTCCATCAATATGAATAAGGTAGAAAAAGGACTTTTCATAGAGTGGTTTGGGTTGGAAGAGACTTTAAAGAGCATCCAGTTCACAGATTTGCAGATTGCGTTGGGTTGGAAGGGATCCTCAGAGGGCATCGTGTACAAACCTCCTGCAGTCAGCAGGGACACCTCCAACTAGATCAGGCTGCTCAGGGCCACATCAAGTCTGATCTTGAATGTCTGCAGGGAATGTCTGTCTCAACCACATCCTGGACATCCTGTTCCACTATTTCACCACTCGCATTGTGATTCCACTCTCCTAATGCCAAACCTAAATCCACCCTGCTCCAGTTTCAAACAATTACCCCTCAAGGCTCCTATCACTCCATGCCCTTCTAAACAGTCCTTCCACAGCCTTCCTGTAGGGTCACTTCAGATGCTGAAACATAGCTCTAAGGGCTTCCTGGAGCCTTCTCTTCTTCAGGCTGAACAGTCCCAGTTCTTTCAGCCTCTCTTCATAGGGAAAGTGCTCCAGCCCTCGGATGCTCTTTGTGCCTTCCGCTGCTCCAGCAGGTCTATGTCCCTCTTGAGCTGGGGGTTCATAGCTGGACACAGTACTCCATGTGAGGTCTCACCAGAGCAGAGCTGAGTGTCAGAATCACCTCTCTCCACCTGCACACCACACAGATCCAACTCCCCTGCCACGGGCAGGGACATCTTCCACCAGACCAGGTCACTCCAGGCCCTGTCCAACCTGTCCTTGAACACCTCCATGGAGAGGGCATCCACAACCTCCCTGAGCAACTGGAACCTGCACCAGCCAACAGAATCTTTCACAAAGCAGAGTGGTTTGTAGTTTATTGGAAAGCAGGTAGTGTGTGGTGATGTAGGAAAAGGGAGACAAAGGTCATGCTGATGGAAAACTGCCACTGCACATTGTGCTGTACAGACACTGACTCATGTGCCTCCTGTGCAGACACTGAGCTGGTGCAAGTAACATTTGCCTAGATTCAAGGGAAAGGAATATTTGCAAATTCAGATACAGAAGCTTTGCATCCCCTGAATTGTGCTTAAAGCTTCAGAGCCAAAATCACTCAGCTCCTCCAACGGAGTGCTGGATTCTGACGTGACCTTTATGAAGTTTCACAGGAGCCAAACGTGACCCAAAAATGTACAGCAATTGTTGCAGCTTTCTAAACACTGGACCATTAGATCATCACCAGGAGGTCTGGCATTTTGTCACCTGTCAACAATACTCAACATAAAAGGAGAAGTGAAGAGTGCAACGTGCTTGATGGGATTATCCATAGCCTGTCCCCCTTCTTGACAGTGACACTGCCCAGACAGGAGAAGGCTGAGCTGGGCAGGCTGCTCTTTTCTCCTGACACTGAGGAGAAACAAGGTGGCGCTCTGATGGACAGGAATACCCACAGGCAAATAGGCAGTTAGTGACTTGCAAGAATTTGCTAGTGGCAGGATTTTTGTTATTTCCATTCATCTCCATCTCTTGTTCACATTACGAAGTCTGCAGCCTGCTCACTTCCTCAGCAAGTGTTTCATGATTAATGACAACAGCTATGGAAATGAGGTTACTAATAAATAGGCTGCAACTAACTGCAGCTTCAGGACATAAAAGCTACATCTTTGTAATGAATGCCAGTCTTATTTACTTAAGATCAATGTTCTGGGGGCTTGCTACTTGTTTTCTCAGAAATGAAACAGCTCTGTGTGATGCAGACAGTTTCAATATGTTCAAAGAATCACAGATAGGTTTGGATGGGAAGG
Organism: Picus viridis; assembly: GCA_033816785.1. NCBI lineage: Eukaryota > Metazoa > Chordata > Aves > Piciformes > Picidae > Picus > Picus viridis. Next base: position 3,408,239 of record CM066569.1, on the reverse strand, counting down.
GACCTTAGAGATCACCTAGTTCCACCCTCCTGCCATGGGCAGGGCCACCTCCCATTAGACCAGGCTGCTCAAGGCCTCATCCAAGCTGGTCTTGAACACCTCCAGTGAGGGGGATGTATGTATAATCTTGGCAAACAAACAAGCAAAAGCCAGCAGCAAGATGTATTGGCAAGTTCTTTTACCCTTGCCAGTGTGGAATGGTGTTCAAGTACTTTCAGTGTCTACTTGCCACTAATCACAGAATCATAGAACTGTTGAGGTTGGAAGAGACCTTTGAGATCATCAAGTCCGACCACTCACCTGGAGCTCACAGTTCCACCACTACTGCTAAGCCACTACCACTAAGCCATGACCCTAAGCACCACAACCATGCATCTTTAAAACACCTCTGGGGATGAGGACTCCACCACCTCCCTGGGCAGCCTGCTCTGATGCTTGACAACCCTTTCTGTGAAGAAACTCTTCCTAATTCCCAATCTGAGCCTCTTCTGGCACAAGTTCAGGCCATTTCCTTTCATCCTGTCACTTGCTGCATGTGAGAAGAGACCAACCCCTGCCTTGCTCCAAACTCCTTCGGGGCAGTTGTAGGAGCCTCCTCTTCTGGTTACCTCGGACACTTCTCACGAGACTTATGGTCCAACTAAACATTTCAAATCATTCTTCTGTATCTCTTACTGGATTCAGGGTGGACTACCAGCAAGGAGGACTACAGCATGGGAAAGAAGAGCTACTCTTTTTCACAGACACTTATGTCCAACAGTTTGTGTGCCACACTTGCCTATCTGAACGCTTGCAGGCTCCGGCTCCCACCGGAGTGCTGACAACACTCAGATTTCCTTGCCAAAATTGCTCCGAGTTATTACGCATTCAAATTAGCTGAGCTAATGGCTCCTTGGTATAACTGGCAAACTCCTACAGATGCTGTGCACATCTCAGTAATTAGTCACTGCCTCAGTTAGTGTTGAGCAAATTGCAGCTGAGAGAATGGCTTTGTTTCTCGACCGTATTCCCAAGCATGCATCCCAGGAATGGAAGAAACCCCATATGAGCTGCTCCCGCTTACCGCTCTCAGCACCAACGTAGCTTTCAAACAAGCTTGCCAGCAGTTTGTTGGAGGATTTTTGGAAAATGCCTACCACAGTCTCATTGAGTGGGTCCTTGTTCTTCTCAAGCCACCCAATGATGTTGTAGGGAACCTACAGCAAGGCATTGAAAAGAAATCAGAGGTTGCAAATCACAGAATCACACAATGGGTTGGGTTGGGAGGAACCTTCAAGATCATGTAGTTCATGGGCAAGGGCACCTTCCACTAGATCAGGTTGCTCAAGGCCTCAACCAAGCTGGCCTTGAAAACCTCCAGGGAGTGGGCATCCACAACCTCCCTGGGCAACCTGTTCCAGTGTCTCACCAACCTGCTCTTCCTAATAGCCAGTCATGATTAGGTGGTGTTGGATGATGGGTTGGACACGATGATCTCGAAGGTCTCTTCCAACCTGGTCTATTCTATTCTATTCTATTCTATTCTATTCTATTCTATTCTATTCTATTCTATTCTATTCTATTCTATTCTATGCTATTCTATGCTATTCTATTCTATTCCATTCCATTCCATTCCATTCCATTCCATTCCATTCCATTCCATTCCATTCCATTCCATTCCATTCCATTCCAAGTCTCCCCTCATTGCCTCTCATCCTCTACAAGCCCTTATAAAAAGACTCTCCCCAGCATTCTCCTTCAGAGTTGCTCTTCATTGTTTGGCTTGAAGCCAATGAACTGTTGCTCTCAGAGCAGCACCTGCCACCTAGTTTTTCATCACTTCCCCTCCAATTCTCTGCTTCTTAATTCCTAGTTTTCTCTTCCCAATAATTACCGTCTGAATCCCACACATACTCCCTTCCAAACTAGCTGGACCCTCCATCTTCTCATGGACTCCATGCAGTTTGGCTGTGGAGACAGCATGTCACCCCTGTCCCAGGAACCCCACTAACAGGTGCTGTGCTATAAAGTGTACAAATCGTAGAATCAGTAAGGTTGGGAAAGACCTCAGAGATCATCAAGTCCAACCTGTCACCCAACACCTCCTGACTAACTAAACCATGGCTTCAAGTGCCATGTCCAATTCCCTCTTGAGCACCTAAATAATTTCACTTCCCAGCAGTATGCTGCACTGGAATAAAGAAAAGATTTTCTGACAAATGTAATGGTTAAAAATCTAACCCTTGGACTAGGCTGCAGCTCCATTTAGGGGGATATGTCCCATTTTTAACCCCACAAGGGGACAGAAAATCTTATTTTCTTTGCCCAACCACTGACAGCTACAGATAAAGAGCAAGCTGGGCATTATTTCTCGTAGGAAACATAACATTTTCTTAATGTTCCATTCTAATCTGAAAGGAATAGCATCAGGTAGGTCCCAGCTCCTCTGTCCCTCCTCCTCATATCAATTCTAGTTTGCTAAAAAACTGCCTGTGTCGCTCTCAGGTTTTCTGCTTATCAGGCCTGAAAACAGACTGTTGAAACTGGGCAAGTTTGGGCTCAGATCTCACAGTCCTAGAAGACATTCTCACCTGCTCCATCATCATTATCATGCCTGTTTACTAAACCTTCACAGCAGAGTTAACCACAATTCCCTTGGCTGCTTTGTCACACTGCTGTCTTGAAGCATGACAGCTGGTCATGGGATGAGTGAAGAGTGACGGCAAAGCTTTTTTTTCACATCCCTGAAGTTAGGCAGAAATTACTCAGATCCTTTATAGAGGGAACCAAGATTAATAGTTGGATGCTGCTGCTGTTTAATCACCAGTCTGAGTCTGATTAGAAGAAAGTGATGAAGAAAAGGCTTCTTTTCAGCAAACTCATCATTAGCCTTCCTCTGTTGTTCCATTTTATTTATGCATCCAAGGACCAGATGTCCTGGAGTCCGGTGGCAACTTGCTGTGTTGCGGTATTTGTGCAGAGAGAGTAATCTGCTTTTATTCCTTGCTGTTTCTTTCTTCCCCTCTCCATCCTTTCAGCCCTCCCTTGTGTGCTATGGGCCCAGCCCCACCTGGAAGACCTATACCAGAGAGTCAACAAAGGAACTTACTGAACCGGCGTAATGACGAAGTTCAAAGTGAGCTTCATATTTCCTTTTCTTATCAGGCCTGGGCTTCTGTAAGTTAGGTGACTTTCCAAGATGGTTGTCATAGAGTTTGGCTTTGAATGTCATATCTGTAGCTTTTGGGAACATGCATTCCTCTTCAAGGATAGACAGGATTCCCAGTGGCTGTGGATTTAAGAACACCTTTGTGGGAAAATGCTTGGGCTGGCTGCTTTCAAGAGCTCTGCAGGCTGTGACTTCCATCTGATGGAGTTTCAAGCCTGCAAAATTTCCTCTCATTCTGAGGAGGAAGCCTCTGGCTGTTCTGTTAAAATAGTAACCACACCTTTGACTATCCAGTATGCCCACTCTGCTTTATGATGGCTTCCAGAAAGGGTGTGATTCACCTTTCAGGGCAGCTGGACCATATTTCGGTCCAGCATTGATTTGGTCCACCAAATAACCTTCATTTGGCTATCTGGTGAACTAGGAAAAGATGAACTAACTTCCTAGCAGTGGACAGAGTGTTTGAGGGACTAGAATCATGCACAGATATCCTGCTCTTCTGGACACAAAAGTGATCAAGCAGAAGAGCACTTAATAATCATCCTTTCTCTTCCAGGTGTTCCAAATGTCCCACCAATGCAATACTCAAAAGTTCATTTTTCCTCACAGATCAGCAGGGTTAGATGCCACAGGAGGTGGCAGAACAAGGGATACAGCAAGGGCCAGCTGTCCCCACCACAATGATATTGTACTCACAGAGAAGAGAAAAGGAAAGGCATACATGCCATGCTGGGGAAGGGGTGAGAGAGAACCAGTGGTTCTGGGCTAGGAAGAGCACGAAGGAGCTTGCACATCAACATGTAATGGAAGGAAAAGAAACCTCATGGGGAGAGATGACTGAAATGTAGCATTTGCCCTGAGAAGCTGAGAAGTGAGTTTGATGTCAGGCACACAGGGAACAAAGTAAATGGAAGAGCAGCAGGAACAGAGAATGACATCCTGGGGTTCTGATTCTGTGAAAAGTAAAACCCCAAAGAATCTTAGGGAACCATACAAAGTAAGCTACAGTTTGTGGTTACTCTTGGGCTTGCACAGCAGACTTATGGAGGTGAAGCCAAGAAGACACAGATACCACCAACAGTGCTTTCCCTTCCATTCTGTATTGCACAGGCAAGAAACCTGCCGGGCTCTTGATTCTGCTCTGTTGGTGAGGCTCGAGGACACCTCCAGGGGAGTATCATGAATAAAACCAATCCAATAAATACACTTTAGCACTCCTGGACATACCTTCTCAATTAGATCAATGCAGGCCTGCAGGTCCATGCCAAAATCAATGAACACCCACTCAATGCCTTCCTTCTTATACTCTTCTTGCTCCAGGACAAACATGTGGTGATTGAAAAACTGTTGCAGTTTCTCATTAGTGTAATTGATGCAGAGTTGCTCAAAGCTGTTAAACTGCAGAAAGAGACATAAAAAGCCAAAACAACAACAAAAAAAAAAGAGAAATAAAGAGATGCATTTGCACCACAGGGCTTGGTGGAACAGCAAAGAGGAAGCTGTTTGCATCTAAAACCTAACCAATACTTGGCTGAGAAACTGCTGAGCACCACACCAAAGGCAAAGGAAGGGGAAATTCAGCAACTGTCCTCTGGAGTGTGAGGGTGCCCAGATCTGCTCAGGTCTCTCAGGATGGACATGACAGCATGCATGCCACACCAGTCGTGCCAGCAGAGCCAGCATGCTTTGTGCTGTGCTGCATACAGAAAGCAAAACGAGGCAGCACCAGCAAACTTTAGGAACAGAGCCTGAAGAACAGAAGCTGTGATGTGCTCTCCTCACACTCACTTGTTTACAGTGGTGATAGAATCACAGAATAGTGCAGTTTAGAGTGGACTTCAGAAGATATCTGGTCCAACCTTTTGTGGGGAGGGGAGCCTAGATGAGATTGTCTACAACCCTGTCCAAGTATATCTTAAACCCCTCCAGTGATAGGGATCCTATGAAATCCCTGAGGAGGTTGTTCCTGTGGATGATTGTGCTAACTGTAAACAAATGGCTGTTTTTAAACTGAGATGGAGATAGATCCTTATATGCTGAGGTATAAAGAGAAAGAAATATCCTAGATAAAATATGCTTTCTTTCAAAGAGAAAGAGCAGGGAAAACACATTACCTTAAACCACACCTCAAAGCATGTGAGATGTTGTCTTTGCTAAAGAATGACAGAATTGCTTGGGTTGGAAAAGCCCTCTAAGGTTATTGAGTCCAACCTTCAACACCACCATGGCCTTTAAACCATGGCCCAAAGTAACATGTCCACACTTTTGTTGAACACCTCCAGAGACAGAAACTCCACCAAGTCCCTGGGCAAAAGGTTACCATCCTCTCCCTCCCCAGGAACTTCCAGCAGATCCAGTCATGCTAAATGCTGAATGTGTTCTACATCTGCACCTGGAAAAAGTCATGAATGCTGTTTGCTTTATGGCTTTCTCAGGACTTCACCTTCTGTTCACTTAGAAATACCCACTCAGAGCTACCACTTGATATCTTCAATGTCCTCACACATTACTACTCACATCAAAGATTTCAAACCCAGCAATGTCCAGGACTCCAATGAAGAACTGTCTTGGAAGCTTAGTGTCCAAGGTCTTGTTGATGCGGACCACCAGCCATTTGAACATTCGATCGTAGACTGCCTTGGATAAGGCTCCAACAGCATACAGAACCTAAAATACATGGTTCAAAGCACCACTGTGAGGGACAGAATTCACTGTGGGCACAAGGCTTTGAGTGTAGCAGCTGATTTCAATCCCTGCTTAGGGTTTACAACCACTGAGAGAAACTTGACACAGCACCCAGCCTCTCCTCTTGCCTATGCTGAATTTGCCTCACATGGTGTGTGCACATGCATGCTAACATCTCCATGAAGTGCTAGTAAAGCACCTTTTGGGAAACAACTGGACAGCAAGCTGCAAATGTTTTAATCCCTGACATAGCTTTAGAAGTCAGGGGCCAAATGGCAGCCACAGTGTCCAGAGCTATTGCTAGTATTCTGGGGAGGTCTGTGCTCAGGGCCATTTGCTTCCAGTTTTTGAGGGATGTTATGGCAGGTGACAGGACAAGACTGACAAAAGCCTCTCTTCAGGCTGCAGAGACCTCTCTCCAGCAGTTTTCTACTTCTTGAGACTGTGCCACAGCCTGTCTTGCACCAACAATTCTCGTAGAATCACAGAATGTTTTTGTTGAAAGAGACCTCTAAGACTATTGAGTCCAACCATCAATGAAACCCCAACGTGTCCAGAAGTGCCATGTCCACACATTTCCTGAATACCTCCAGGGATAGTGACTCCACCACCTCCCTGCACAGCTTATTCCAATGCCTGACCACTTGAGCAGCAAAGAAATATTTCCTAATAAATGCCCTCCAAAACCTGCAACATCTTCCACAGTGCTGCTAAGGAGGCAGCAGTGTTAGCTCAAGGGCTTTTCCCAAACCAAGAGATACCTTTAAGAGGATGTTACCTTTAGCTGACTGAGGGCACACAGAGCTTAAAATTGCATGAATAATGAATGAGTGAATGAATAATTCATGGTTCAACTCTTTTAGGTAACTGTTCTCCTCCAGAATTAGACCTCAATGCCCACGTGGTGTTATTGCACCTGGTTTCCTTGAGTGGCTGCTACTAAGACATCAGGAAAACACTGCTGTCAAAGGCAATGATGGCCACTAGTCCTTTGTCACTCTCTTTATCAGTTTCCCCCACTTTCAGTTCCCCCAAGTCTGGTGATCTGAAATGGGAACACGTACTAAAGGTACAGGTTAATGTTTCTAGCAGCTCTCAGAAGTTACAGATCAATCCACAAATCTTGGTGGACAAGTGTCAAATACCCTGAGAGCTTCTCCTTACCTGTTCAACACTTTGACCTTTGGTCACATATTCGTTGCCAACTTTCACTCTAGGGTGCAATAAGCCCTTAATCAAATCAGAGGAGTTGATTCCCATTAGATAGGCAGCTTTGTCAGCACCTGGTCAAGAGAAACATGGTTTCAGCTGCTTTGAGGTTCTACATGGAAACATGCCTAGCCAAGAAAACAGATATTGAGCACATCCATTTCCAAAGAGAAACTGGATCAAGACCTTGGTCTCTTAGTGATCTATGTTTGGTGTGCCTAACAAGCTTGAATCTTTTGTGATAGAGGTGGTCATCTAGACACTGCACTTGCTGCAAGAATCACACTTCAGAAACTCTTCAGGTGTAGAGAAAAGAACATCTCATAGAACCATAGAACTTTTGAGGTTGGAAGAGACCTTTGAGGTCAGCAAGTCCAACCACTCACCTAGAGCTCTCAATCCCACCACTGCTGCTAAGTTCCTACCATTAAACCACGTCCAAACCCACTAAACCATGTTCAGGTGCAAGAGAAAGTGAAGAGGGAACACCTGAATGAGTTTTCTCATGAAAGAGAAAGCTGAAGCAACAACTTCTTGCAACTATATTGTTCAAACAGTCATAAAAATGGGATTTCATTAGGTTACTCTGACTGTGTCTCTTCACCTTCTACTAGGTAAGGTAACCCACCACTGAATGAACCACTGCACAGCACTCCTGGCTGAGCAGGAGCTACACTGTGCAAGATCAAAGCAAACAGGCTGCTTCTTCCTCAGCACAGTGCATGGTAACTTCTCACCTAGCAGACTTCGGAAGGAAAGGATTAATTTTAGGTGTCATTCTTACTTTCAGTGCCATCAGCCTCTGCCTGCTCTTCTCTGGGTCTTTGTTTGAATTTCATGTTCCCGAAGTGCATGATGGCTCCTGTGAGCTTGTAGGAACCAGACTTCTCATCTGGCACAAATCCCAAGATGTCCATGGCTTGCTGTGAAAAGGAATCAGGTATTTTGTCACTTCTGTATCCAAAAAGCAGTAAGATTTTGCAGACCCACAGTGTGCCTGGCATGGCAGGTGCTGCTGACTGATAATGACTGGGGCATTGTCTCACAATGCAGCCCCTGGAACATCCTGAAGCCCCAGCGGTGGCTGGGGAGCAGGAGAGCTCCCTTTATCTTGCATTTTATATATCAAAGCTGTAAGAAGGTTGTGCCTGTGGGCATTACATGGAGCAAGGCCAGATCCAGAGGCAGAATAGTCCATCAGGCCTCATGCTTCACGGTATGAATGCAATTAAGATCCATTTTGGCTTTCACCTTAGTCAAGTAGGTCTAGTGACCAAAGCCAGACTCCCTCCAGCACTTTTTCTCCCCTCATGCACCTAATTATGAAGAACAGAGTCAAATCAATATTAGCTTACATCTGTTGCTAACAATTCTTCTCCATCATCCAAGTTGTCCACTGTAACTACTCCTTGGGAGCAAAAGTGGTAGTCATAGGGGTTGGTAGATACCAGCAGCATATCTGCAAAAGAATTGCTAAGGTCAAAAGCACCATTCATTGAGGAGATCCCAAAGCAACACAGACTAAGAGGTCAGCTCATGCCTTTCTCTCTGCACAACTGTTTATCACGTTGAGTTTGGGCTGGTTTTTCAGAAAGAAGTTGGGAATATTGCACACACATCTACTAAGCAGGTTTGGCAGCACACTGAGCTCATAACCATAGCGTGACAGAATGATCTGGGTTGGAAGGGACTTTAAAGATCAACTAGTTCCTTCCACTAGACCTTCTACTAGGCCTTGTCCAGTCTGGCTTTGAAGACCTCCAGGGAAGGGGCACCCACAACCTATAATGTGCCACAGAGCCCTACTTTCTGCCTGGTAAGCCTGTAGGTGTAAAAATCCCATCTAAGTACAGAGCTCTTGTGCTGGGGGCCCCACAGCTGAACACAGCAGTCCAGGTGAAGTCTCACCAGAGCATAGGGGCAGAACCATTTCTCTCAGCCTGCTGGCCAGGCTTGAGAAAAGGAAAAAAAAACAGTAAAGAAGATAATGAAGGTTTTCTTCAAAGTATTAGGAAATGGAAGCAGAGAGACCTCACCTGCTCTCTGCTCTTCTCCAGTAGGTCTGTGAGACCACAATCAGCCAGGGAAAACAGGAATATGCAGCTCTGCATATTCTCCCTTGCTACAGAACATCCCAGGGTGCCAGTTTTGGCACCTGGGGCAGAAAGAGGGAAGTGGCTTTTCTTCATGGACCTGTGAGCAAATCTCCCCATGTGAAAATCTGGACAATTAAATTTTTATCTTCCCAAATGCTCTTGGAGCTAAAGCACTTTCCAGATGTTTGGAGGCTGTGAGTTACACAAATTCAAAGTGATGGTTCTTTGGCCTTTATAACACTACATTTTAAAAGTCCTGCCTGAGACCCAGGAAGGATCTAAGCTGTAATAGCAGCACACATTTGTAGGGTACCTGCAGCAGCATATCACAGAAACATGGTCTCTGTTGCTGCCATTGCAGCAGCATCTTGAAAAGAGTATATTGTAGAAGACATTTCATATCTTTAAAAGAGTGTGTAAGTGGAGGTTCAGTTTTCTCAAACAGAAGCATGAAGCTTTTTTCTGAGCACAGGTTTGCTCACTGACCCTTTCCTCAGCCACCGTCTGCTCATAGAATCATGACCGGGAACAAGGGAAGATGAAGGATTTGTCACAACTGCTGCTGCCTGGGCCAAGAGCATCTTCCGCAGCATAACCTTGAGCATTGCACTGTAGAAGGTCAGAGATTCATGGAATGGTTTGGGTTGGAAGGGACCTTAAAATTCATCTAGTTCCAACCCCTCTGCCATGGGCAGGGACACCTCCCGCTAGAGCAGGTTGCTCGAGGCCTCATCCAACCTGGTCCTGAACACCTCCAGGGAGGGAGCATCCACCAGCATCTCACAGCCCTCACTGTAAAGAATTTCTTCCTAATACCCAGTCTAAATCTCCCCTCTTCCAGCTTCAATCCATTCCCTCTTGTCCTATCACAAGCCCTTGTCAAAACTCCCTTCCCAGCTCTCCTGTAGCCCCCTTCGGATTCTGGAAGGCTGCTCTAAGGTCTCCCCCAAGCCTTCTCTTCTCCAGGCTGAACAGCCCCAACTCTCCCAGCCTGTTCCCATGGAGACATAGTCAGCTTAGGGTAGCTTCTTCAAAGCTCTAAATCCGTGTCATACTCACCCAGCAGTTCTGGTTTCTTTCCTGACAGGATTTGGTAGAAGATGTGATAGTCTCTTTCACCTGGTTGCTGGAAAATCACTCGGGATTTCTCCAATAAATCTGGGTGCACAAAGGAAAAACTGAGTGAAAGCTGCCCTGCACTCTTTCAGAGGAGTGAGTTTGTTTGTTTGTTTTCTTTTAAAAAAGGAAGAAAGTTTGGTGCTTACAGATCTCAATATCAGCAGACGACAGCTTGCCTGTGGTTCCAAAATGGATTCGGATGAATTTCCCTAATTCACACAGGAGAATATTGTAATTAGTGCACATAGGATACACAGAGGGAAACAAAAGAATGAAGCTTGAAGGTAATCATGGGTTGAAGGTGATTTTGGTTGTAAAAGACTTTAAGATCGTCAAGTCCAACCCTTATCCCAGCACTGCCACTAAACTACATCCTTCAGCACCACATTTCCATGGCTTTGAAACCCCTCCAGGGACAGGAACTCCACCACTGCCCTGGGCAGCCTGGGCCAGGGCTTGACAGCCCTTGCAGGGTTTCCTCATCTGCCACCTAAACCCCCCTAGGGCAACTTGAGGCAGTTTCCAACTGTCCTATGGCTTGTTCCTTGTGAGAAGAGACATCCACCTTGCTCTGACCTTCTTTCAGAGAGCTGTAGAGTGCCAGAAGGTCTCCTGCCAGCCTCCTTTCTCTGGCCCAGACAACCAGCTCATGCTAGCTCTTTGTCCTTGCACAGGCAGGTTTTCAGGGACAAATTCATAGATTCATAGAATGGTTTGGGTTGGAAGGGAACTTAAAGGACATCTAGTTCCAACCCCTCTGACATGGCCAGGGACATCTCCCACTAGATCAGGTTGCTCAAGGCCTCATCCGCACAGCCATGAACGCATGTCTCCAGGCAGAGGGCATCCACAGCCTCCCTGGGCAACCTGTTCTAGGGTCTCACCATCCTCATTGTCAAGAATTTTGTCAGAACAGCAAGTTTAAATCTCCCCTCCTCAAGCTTCAATCCATTCCTCCTCATCCAATCACTACAAACTCTTGCAAAATATCAGATACCCAACAATGATATGAAACTTCTCTGAGTCTCTTCTTTGATGCACACAGCTCTGTAACCAGCTTGTAGGACTAGGATCACAGGGTGCTTATGTGCCAGGCTGAGCTGTGGGAATGCTTCCAATTTCATTTCAAGAGGCAGGTTCACTGTAATGCAGGGCTCAGAGCAAGAAGCCTGGGCATCAGACACTCAGGTTCCTTCTCTGACTCCTCATTTGCAGTCCTAATTTATATGCAACTACTTAAGACAGAAGAATTCTCTGATTTCCCATTGCTTTGCCCATTAAATTTGCATATTAGTTCCTCCAAATGTCATTAAAAAATGGAGTAGTTTTCATCTAATCTATCATATTCCTGGGGAAGCTCTGCCATTGCTGTTGAAAGAGCTTCGCTGATCTTGTGCGGTTTAAACCGTTTCTCAGAGTGGATCTTTGTTTCTTTTTATCTTTAATCTTTCCAGTAGTCTTTCCTGTTTAGGTCCCACTTTGTTCTTCTTCCACTGTGTGGGAATGCAACCATTTCAGTGGACAAAAGGAGCAGCAACTTCTGAAGGGCTTACTCCAGAGCTGTCAAAGGGGATGTCACAAACGTTACAGGATGTCACAAACTTACAAAGCGTGAGGAGTTGTCGTTCCTCAGGGTTTTGGCATTGCCAAAAGCTTCCAGGGCTGGGTTTGCTTGAATGATTTGATCCTCCAAGGTTCCCTAAAAATCAAAGTTGAAATCTCAGTGAGGACCCTGCAGGCCACAAACTCAACTCTACCACAGCCGTGCATTCACATACGAGGGAGAAGCCTCCTTAGCAAAGGGATTTAGCTCCACCCTAGGGGTGGCACAGTGTGACTGGCATGACAGCAAAGTCCTCAGTCAGTGCTGAGTTTGAGGCTTGAAAGGCCTCAAACATTCTGCTGCATTCTACTGTTGTGCTTTGTAGATTGGATATTTTATGCCATCTGCACAGGAAACAAATCACCATATCTCGCCATGTGCTGTGAAGCGTGTGAGGACATCCAAGGGAACGCACGTAGGAGAGGGGCTAGTGGAGACAGTGACAAGCACTAAAATGCATTAGGTTTGAAAGCAGTCAGAGCTTGTAATGGTTGTGGGGTTTGGAGTTGAGAAAAGCATTAACTGTCACATGCACAAATTTCAGTTTGCTGAAGCAAAGTGCCTGGGCTCCAGGGATCCTTCTCTGGGAGAACCACACAAAGTGAAATGCTGAGGTTCATGACATGAGCTGACAGAGCCCCATACAGTTTGCACAGGGAAAAGATAAAATGGCAAAGATTATGACTTACCCCAGTTTTGGTAGCTGGTTGCTGTCAAAAGAGGAACACAATGGATTAAAACCCCACAACACACAACAGAATGAGAGTGCTAATATGAAAGACATCACAAAAGGTAGAGATTAGCACATTTAGGTGTCTAATGGGCACCAACACTCCAGGGGGACTTTCCATAGGATCATGGAATGGTTTCGGTTGGAAGGGACATTGAAGATCACCTAGTTCCAGCACTCTGCCATGGGCAGGGACACCTTCCACTAGACCAGGTTGTTCAAGGCCCCATCTAACCTGGCCCTGAACACCTCCAGGGAGGAGGCATCCATGACGTCCCTGGGCAACCTGTTCCATTGACCCTTGTCTTATCACTGGCCACCACTGAGGAGAGTTCAGCCTCATCCTCATGATCTTTAGATTTTATCCTTTAGATGTTGATCAGCAGTGAGAAGATCCTCTCTCAGGATGCTCTTCTCCAGACTACACAGCCCCAGGTCTCTCAGCCTCTCCTTGTAAGAGATGCTCCAGTCATTTAATCATTCTTGTAGCCTCCACTGGATTCTTTCCAGTCCTTGAACTGGGGAGCCCAGACCTGGTCACAATACTCCAGGTGTGGCATTGTTGACAATCCTATTCTTTTTAGAGACTATTTCCCATGTGGAAAACAAAACAAGCAAACCCACAAAAAAACCCAACACCACCCCCCAAAAACCCCACAAACCCAAAAAACCAAAACCCAAACCAACCCAAAATCTTAATCTTCATGGTCTCCCCAGCTTCTGACCAGCTTTAACATGTTCAGAAACATCCTTAACACAAACTAAAACTAGAGCTAAAACTAAGGCTAAAACTGAAACTAAAATTCATAGGGAAAAGAAGCAGCCACCAGCAGCTGTTCAGAACCAGGAAGGGTTTTGCTGCTGCTTCCTCAGGGTGGCAAGGTGAGGTGACCATTGCCTTTCTACCTTCAGAACAGCGTGCCCTCAGTAATGCCACATAGGAGCATCAGAGTCTCCTTCCAATGGTTTCTTTTGCTAACCATGCCTGTTGCTGTCCAGCTGTGTGGTGAGGACTGGTGAGGCTGGTTGTATACAACAGATGAACCTTGGGAGTCCAAAATGAAACAGCCCTCAGCAGACTTACATTCTTTTTACCAGGCTCCCCCAGGGCTGCCACAGTGGCAAAGTACTGGATGACACGCTTCGTGTTGACAGTCTTGCCAGCACCAGATTCTCCACTGGAAGAAAGAGGAAGATAATGCAATGTTCAAACAGCTGTAACCCATCCTCCTGTCCTGCACACAGGCTATGCTCAGAATCACTGTCTGGTTTTTGGCCATTTGAGTGGAAGTCACCCTAAACTGAATGGAGAGGTGAATGCCTAAGAGAGCAGCAACTCATTCTTCGTGTGGCTTCTAGCACAAACCTACTCTACACTGAGCTCCCTGCAAGGGCATGAAGTTTTCTCACAAACTTCCAGGCTGAGGAACTGAGGAAAAACTATAAACAGCTAATGGGTTACATAATGCACAGAAAAGCTGCATTAATCTGCCTGAATTATCCAGGAGCACATGTGAACTGCCAGCAGAGACACCCAGCTCTCCATCTTTTCTGCTTTCCAGTAAATGATGTGCAATCATCACCACAGAATCATAAAATGTGCAGTCATCATCATAGAATCATAAAACTGTTTTGATTGGACAAGACCTCTAAGATCTTCAAGTCCAACCACCAACCTAACACCACCATGGCCACAAAATCATGTTCCAAAGTGCCATGTCCACAGGTTTCTTGAACACCTCCAGGGGTGGCAGCTCCACCACCTCCCTGGGCAACCTATTCCAATGCTTGACCACTCTTTCTTCACCATCATCACTGGGTGCTGGACCATCTCATTTCAACTATATTAACACCTAGAAAAGTTGGACCATATGATTCTTGGGGTCCCTTCCAACCTGGCATTATGTCCATATCTCCTTTTCTGCCTCGGTCACCTCCCTCTCTTTCTGTGTGCCTACACAGCATTCTTAAATATAACCTGCAGCAAGAAGCACCACACTGAAAAGAAGTCTTCTGTGTTCAAAGGGGACATCCACAGGAAGGCTAAACCTGGAGGAAGTGTTTAAGGAATGTCTGCTGAGTTGCTTTCATGCCTGCTTGAAATGAACACCAGATGGGGATTAGGAATGGGCCAGCCTCCCTCAAACTCCCAGCTGCTACTTTCCCGTGGGGCTCAAGGGAGCTCTCAGGTGGCCAAATTGCCAGTTACTTGGCTTGGATCTAGTTCCAGGCAATTTAGCTGAGCTTTTCAGGGTCAACTTGTATTTCAGTCCAGTTTTCTTTTCTTTTGTTCTAGGTTTCTTGCAGCAACAGAGTCTCAAACCAGTCCAAAAAGCGGCACTTACGTGATCAGCATGGACTGATTCTCCCGATCTGTGGAGGGGGAAAAAGACATACAAACTTAGCAGACTGTTCAAACTGCTCATTAGAATTGCAAAGGAGTACTAACTATATCAAAATAGTCCTGCAAGGAGAGGAGATAATCACATGGAGCAGAACATGGAAAGTTCTAGCCCTGCCTTGAATCCTCCTCTTGTGTTTTGTTTGAGCTGGTACTAAAGAGCTGCCTGTCATGCATGTTCCTTTCCAGTGTCTTGGAAACGATAATCACAGGCTTAAAGGTTGGAAGAGACCTTTAAGATCATCCAGTCCAACCATTAATACAGTACTGCCAAGCACACCACTAAACTATGTCCCTCAGCACCACATCTACATGGCTTTGAAACCCCTTCAGGGATGGGGACTCCGCCACTGCTCTGGGCAACCTGGGCCAGGCCTTGACAACCATTTTGGGGAAGAAATCGTTCCTCATGTCCAACCTAAACTTTCCCTGGTGCAACTTGAGGCTCTTTTCTCTTGCCCTGTCACTTGTTCCTTGGGAGAAGAAACCAGCAAAGAAAGTCATCCTGTCATCATCATGATTCCTCTCTTCCTCCTGAGCATACATCTGACCCTTCTGCTACTCCACTGCTAGACCAACCCAAGCAGCGTTGCTGCTTGTTCACAGGCGGTTCCTCACTATGCATATGTATGCTTCTTCAGTTGGCCACGCTGCTGGAATCATGGAATTGTTTTGGTTGGGAAAGACCTCCAAGGTCATCAAGTCCAACCATTGACCTCACACTACCATGGCCATTAAACCATGACCCAAAGTGCCATGTTCACATCTCTTGAACAGCTCCAGGGATGGTGACTCCACTGCCTCCCTCTGCAGCCTGTTCCAATGCCTGACCACTCTTGCAGCAAAGAAATTATTCCTAATATCATTTCAGGCATTGGAAGGCAGCTCTAAGGTCCCACCAAAGTCTTCTCCAGGCTGAACAGCTCCAGTTCCCTCGGCCTGTCCTCATAGCAGAGGTGCTCCAGCCCTTGGATCATCTTTGTGGTCCTCTTCTGGACTTACTCCAACAGCTCTGTTTCCTTCTTATGATGGGGACACCAGAACTGGATGTGGTATTCGAGGTGGGGTCTCACAAGAGCAAGGGGACCTTAAAGTCAGGTGACTTTAAACCAAACCAAACCAATCTATTAAAAAAGCTGATGCAGATTTCCAGGCCCCTGTTGGTTTGTAGAACATTTCCATTTAGGAAAGATGTTGACTTGCTGGAACGTGTCCAGAGAAGGGCAACGAGGCTGGGGAGAGGCCTTGAGCACAGCCCTGTGAGGAGAGGCTGAGGGAGCTGGGGTTGCTTAGCCTGGAAAAGAGGAGGCTCAGGGGAGACCTTATTGCTCTCTACAGCTACCTGAAGGGAGGTTGTAGCCAGGTGGGGGTTGGTCTCTTCTCCCAGGCAAGCAGCACCAGAACAAGAGGACACAGTCTCAAGCTGTGCCAGGGGAGGTTTAGGCTGGATGTTAGGAAGAAATTCTTCCCAGAAAGAGTGATTTGCCATTGGAATGTGGTGCCCAGGGAGGTGGTGGAGTCACCATCACTGGAAGTGTTTAAGAAGAGACTGGATGAGGCACTTGGTGCCATGGTTTAGTTGATTGGATGGTGTTGGGTGATAGGTTGGACTCGATGATCTCAAAGGTCTCTTCCAACCTGGTCTATTCTATTCTATTCTATTCTATTCTATTCTATTCTATTCTATTCTATTCTATTCTATTCTATTCTATTCTATTCTATTCTATTCTATTCTATTCTACATTGGTTGCACACTACCAAAGCTCTCACCAACCAATGGCATGAGCTGAGCAGAGCAAGCCCCCACTGTGCAAGCCAGCAGTGCCACTTACTGCGCAGCATATCGTGGTACGCGTTATCAGCGATGGAGAAGATGTGAGGAGGAGCCTCCGAGCGCCTCTTGCCTTTGTATGCAGCAACAACCTCTGGCTTGTAGACAGGCAACCACTTGTAAGGGTTTATAGTCACGCAGAACAAACCAGAATATGTCTGGAGAGGAACACAAAACATGAGTGAAAAAACCTGCCCATGGAATAAGAAAAAAAACCTCTTAGTTGATCAAGCAGGACCTACGCCAGGGGAGGTTCAGGCTGGATGTTAGGAAGAAGTTCTTCCCAGAAAGAGTGATGGGCCATTGGAATGTGCTGCCCAGGGTGTGGTGGAGTCACCATCACTGGAGGTGTTTAGGAAGAGACTGGATGAGGCACTTAGTGATCTAGTTGGAAGTGTCCCTTTGAGGGTTCCTTCCAACCTGATGCCATTTGTGAATCTGTGGAAGAACCAGATGTATCTTGTTCATACAGTTTTGTCTGCCTGTGTCCAGACACAAGCCACTTCTTTCTTAAAAAGATGAGCAAGTCCCTCAGCTCTGTGACTTATCAAAGCTCTAAGGTGAATGTGAAGAGCACACTTTCAGATATGAAATCTGAACTTGAAAGGCAGCTTTCTGAATGCCCCCTTGCAAGGACCCTTACATAGATCATCCAGTTGCTGTAGCGCTTCCTCAGATTGTACAGCACAGAGGCCTCATTCAGATGTGTCAGCATGGCCATGTCCTCAATCATGTCAAATTTGGGAGGGTTCATTGACTGCACGTCGTCTTCTTTGATGGTTAAGGTCTGTAGAGAAAAAATACATACAGCAAGAGTAGGAAAACATTGGGATTTTCTGTTGCTTCCCATCCCTCACAGGGAAACTCCTGCAGAGTGAAGCCTTCTGCTCACACCCAGCCTATGTACACAATTATTTGTGTCAGCAACAGCGTGGTCAACAGGACCAGGGAAGTGATCTTGCCCCTCTGCTGGGCACTCGTGAGGCCACATCTCAAATACTGGCTTCAGTTTTGGGTCTCTATCACTCCAAGAAGGACACTGAGGTGCTGGAACATGTCCAGAGAAGGGTCTGGAGGGGAGGAGCAGCTGAAGGAGCTGGGGTTGTTTAATCTGGAAAAAGGGAGGCTGAGGAAAGACCTTGTTGCTCCCTGAAAGGAGGTTGGAATGAGGTGGGTGTTGGTCTCTTCTCCCTAGAATCAGGTGACAGAATGAGAGGAAATGGGTTCAACTTGCACCATGGGAGGTTTAGGCTGGATGGAGCAAGCTGCCCAGGGAGGTGGTGGAGTCACCATCCCTGGAAACATCTGAATGAGGTGCTTAGGGACATTCTTTGAGAGTTTGGTACAAGGAAATGTTAGGTTATGCTTGGACTTGATGATCTTAAGGTCTTTTCCACCCAGGTGATTCTATGGTTCCATCATACTCTTTCCCTCTAAAGCTCTCAGAAGGATGGGGGGAGACTGAGATGATAGAAGTAAAGCTCACGGTGGCATTGCTGCGAAGGGAGCCACGGGATTTAATTACAGCCTGGGACAAACCTCTGGGGGCCAAACCAGAGCTAGCTGGTGGCACATCTCTGCTGCCAGACCGCCCACTGCTGAGCAGTGGCTGGTGGTCTCTTACCCACCATCATTGCTGCCTTTCCTTTGGTGGCTCTTCACATGCCAGTCTGAACTGGTCTCTGTTACTGGGGGCTTCCTGTTTGCAGCCCATCCCACGAAAGCAGCAAGTGGGCTCAATCTGGGGCAGGCAGTATGTGGAGCTTGCTGCTCCAGCCCTGTCAACACGGCTCAGACACAACCGCTTCCGTACCCTGCCGTCTGCCGTCTGCACCGTCACTTTGCCCTCGCTGCTCTCCGTGATTTCGGCTTCGACGTAAGCTTTCTTCTCGTCGGGAACCCAGCATTTCTTCTTCCCTGTGAAGTTAAGGAGACAGAGGGTTCATGGCCTTGCATCAGGCAGCACCACCGTGCCCAGCTATGGGAGGCTGCTGGGTGACTTCTTCTGCACAAGCAACATGCAACGTGCGCTGGCAGCACAGGAGGCAGCGATGTCCTGGGCTGCAGCAAAAGAAGTGTGAGAAGCAGGACAAGGGAGGTGATTCTGCCCCTTTCCTCTGCTGTGCTGAGAACCCATCTTCTGTACTGTGTCCAGTTCTGGTGCCCTCAGCACAACAAGAATATGAAACTGCTGGAGTGGGTCCAGAGGAGGCCATGAAGGGCTGCAGCACCTCTGCTACGGGGACAGGCTGGGAGAGTTGGCGCTGTCCAGCCTGGAAAAGGGAAGGCTCTGGGGAGACCTTGGAGCAGCCTTCCAGTACTTGAAGAGGGCTATCTGAGAGCTGGGGAGGGACTTATTACAGGGGCTTGTGGTGATATGATGAGAGGCAATGGCTCTAAGCTGGAAGAGGGGAGATTTAGACTGGATATTAGGAAGAAATGCTTGACAGTGAGGGTGGTGAGACACTGGAACAGGTTGCCCAGGGACGTTGTGGATGTTCCTTCTCTGGAGGTGTGAAAGGTTAGGTTGGATGAGGGCTTGATCAGCCTGGTCTATTGGAAGGTGTCCCTGCCCATGGCAGGGGGCTTGGAACTAGATGAACTTTAAGATCCCTTCTAACTGAAACCATTCTATGATTCTATGACCACAAATGCCCTGGGACTGGAGCGGATGGGCAGTGCTGGGGGCTGCCTGCCAAAGCAAAAGGTGTAGGGCTCCTACACAGTATCATAGTATCAGTCAGGGTTGGAAGGGACCACAAGGATCAGCTAGTTCCAACCCCTGCCATGGGCAGGGACACCCCACACTAGATCAGGCTGGCCAGAGCCTCGTCCAGCCTGGTCTTGTTCATGAACATGTTGGTTCACCTTTGAAACTACCACTTGGCTTCCTCTATATCCTCCCAGCACAAGGTGTCAAAACATGATTCTATGATTTCAAAAATGCTAAGCCTCAGCCTGCATGGGAAATCCATTGCTATCATCACCAGTGTGCAGATGGAAAAACTGAGATCCAAGCCCAAATTAAGGCATTTTGAGAAAAACTGCAGTCTGGGTGAGGAATTCAGCCCACATTATTTTGCTGCCAGATTTAACCAGATTTAGCCTTCTTCCTGCACCTTCTTCTGAGGTTTGTCTTGAAAAACAGCAATATGAATAATTCACATTGAGTTATCTCTGTGGCTGCTTAGAATCTGTGGTTACAGCAGCTATTCTGAACGGTGAGATGCTGTGGTTGGTTATACTTACACCGTTGCACCTCAGGATGCCCCCTCCCTGGAGGTGTCCAAGGCCAGGTTGGACAAGACCTTGGGCATCCTGGTCTAGTGGAAGGTGTCCCCATCCATGCCAGAGGGGCTGGAACTAGATGAACTTTAAGGTTGCTACCAACCTTAATCTATGAATCTGAAGGTGTCAGCATCTGAAAGCCATCAGTGGGCACTGGGGCTTCCACCACCTCCTCCCTGGAACCATTCCCCGTCAGGTTTTCTGGGGCTCTGGGCCACCTGCTCTAGCTGCAGATGTCTCTGCTGACTGAAGGGGAGCTGGACAAGATGACCTTTGAAGGTCCCTTCCAACCCAAACCATTCTGTGATCCCTCTGAGCCAGCCCCTGGCAGCACGAGGGGTACTGCAACTCACCATCGAAGGCGACGGTCTGTGCCATCATCAGCTCCTTCTCGCTCTTGCGGAGGAAGGGAGCAGCCTCCCCGAACTCTGACATGTCCATCATCATGGTGGCGGTTTAAGGTGGCACAGGTCAACGAGGCAAAAGGAAGGGACCTGGTCTACCAAAGGAGGGGAGGAAAAAACAACACCAAACCCACCATCAGTTGCTTTTGTGGGTGACTTGAGGCAGTACAAAACAACCAGCGCAACAGCAGGTGGCTGATCAAAGTGATCATAAAACCATCACAGAGTCATTAAGGTTGGAAAAGATCCCTAAGATCATCAAGTCCAACCTTCTACTGATTAAATCAATGATCAGATTGAAACACAAACACCCAACACAGATTTGGAGCTGCACTGCACCTTCAGATAAACCCTTTCCTGGCTCAGCCTATTTAAAGCAGCCGGCTCCTGGGTGGTTCGGAACCTTGATATGGGGTCACAGTTATCTCCACGGGAGAATTTAATCTCTTTCTGGCAGCAGTGGTGCTTAAGAGCAGGAGATAAAGTGGCCACTTCAAGCTGTAATTTTCAAAACCACTTAATGGGGGCCTACTCTGGCCCCTTCCAACCTTCAGCCTAAGACCACCATGGCCATTAAACCATGTCCCACAGTGCCATGTCCATATGTTTCTCAAACGTGGTGACTTCACCTGTTCCAATGCTTGACCACTCTTGCAGCAATCCCAATCTCCAAGCTAAACCTCCCCTGGACAATTTCAGGCCATTTCCTCTCATTCTGTCACCTGATACTAGGGAGAGGAGGCTGACCCCAACCTTCCTCCAACTTTCCTTCAGGGAGCTGTAGAGAGCAATGAGGTCTATGAGGTCTCCACTCAGCCTTCTCTTCTCCAGACTGAACAATCCCAGTTCCCTCAGCTGTTCTTCATAAGACTTTTCCTCTAGACCCTTCACCAGCTTTGTTGCCCTTCTGCCCTCTCTCTAGCTGCCACAGTACAAGCTTGAGACCTTCTGACTTTTTGCTGCAGAGCAAAGTTTCTTTTTCCTCAGAACTAGCCTTAGCTTTCCCCCTTTTTAAAGATTAAGAGCCTGCAGAAGCACAACTATCACTGATTGTTTTAATATTGCCTACTGACCAAAATTCCCAGCTGGAGACTCAACTCAAAGCTAGCACGGTGAAGTTTTTCTCCCATGGGGAGTGTGTCTCAGCTCTGGTGGAGCAATGAAATGTCATCAGCTCATACATTTCAACAGAACAGTGTCAGAGAATGTCAGTGTCATCTCACATTAAACCTGCAGTGCCAGAGGAGCCAGTCTAGTGCTGATCTCCAGAACTCACGACAGAGTCTCACAAGCCCTGATGAATACTGAAATATTCTAACCCACTTCTGTGCAACCTAGATCCACTTGCAGACCTCTTAAGTACAGTTACTCAGCTACCACCTTCTTACCCAATTTACATTCAGGGGGAACCACTAGAGCAGGTATGGGGCCTTGAGCAACCTGGACTAGGGGAAGGTGTCCCAGCCCGTGGCAGAGGGGTTGGAACTAGATGATCCTGAAGGTCCCTTCCAACCCAA
Organism: Picus viridis; assembly: GCA_033816785.1. Lineage (NCBI taxonomy): Eukaryota > Metazoa > Chordata > Aves > Piciformes > Picidae > Picus > Picus viridis. Next base: position 3,386,208 of record CM066569.1, on the reverse strand, counting down.
ATCATTCTATGATTCCATGATGATTATGGCAGTTGGGAGAGAATACTGTATTTTCCAGCAGTCTCATCTTCTTGGAGCTACAACAGAGTCCAGTGTGCACCCTGGGGTGCAGGGAGCTTAGTGAGGCAGATCCATTGCCAGATATGAAACACTGGAAATGTTGTTTAGCTTATGGCCATAAGAGCATTTTTAAAAGACAGTGTAGGTGGGAAAGACAAAGCAGGGAGAAAAAGATCTGCTTTCTATTCAACCTGATCTAGCTAACCACAAGAGGAGTCAGTCTTTGTATATGAACTTGGGGAAAATCCCTGAAAACACTGAGTCCTTGCAGGAAATAGCACTCATGGGATCACAGAATTGTTTGGGTTGGAAAAGACCTGTAAGATGATCAGGTCCAACCATCAACGTAACACCACCGTGGCCATTCAACCATATCCCAAAGTGCCATGGCCACTCATTTATTGAACACTTCCAGGGACAGTGACTCCTCCACCTCCCTGTGCAGCCTGTTCCAATGCCTGACCACTCTTGCAGCAACCTCAACTTGCCCTGGCACAATTTAAGTGACACCACCAGGTTGGTGGTGCGTTCAGATGTGGAAAGAAAGGACCTAATTGTTCCTTGCTGGGACTGTTGGGAGAGCTTCTGTGTCGTTGAGGGCTCATCCACAGCAGCAGCACCAGTGGGCACCCCTGCCCTTTGCCAGGCAGCTCAGCAGTTCTCCAGGGGCTGTAACTCAGGTTGGAATAAAAAAACTCCTTGTACCAACAAGCTGCTTAAAATTACAAACTGCATCAGCCAGATTCGTGGGTGATAGAGAAGACAGAAAACCTGACTTGCAGGAGCTGGCTGATCAGCCCACCCAGAGGCACGCTTACAAGGGACACACTTTTCCAAGCGGTTATTCTTTCTGATGTTAGAGAAGAGACATTTATTTACCATTCAAGCAGCATCCCAGGATGACTAGCACTACATCTTTAGTGATACCACTACTAAAACCTTAAGCCACAGGACAACTCTAGTCACATCAACCCATAACACAGTTAGAATGAGAGAGGTTGGTACTCACCCTGGAGAGCACACAGAAAGCGTCACCGCTCTGCCTGCTCCACACTTTATATGCCCCTAGCTCAAGGTCACTGGTGATAACTGTTTAAAGGCATCAGCAGTTTTCCTCCATGCCTATATTTGTCCAGAGGATCCTGGGTGAGGAGACAATGCATGAGGAGGGGACATGTGTGGCTGGTGAGAGGGAGGGGGTAGGAATGTCAGTGGGGAGCAGCGTGCTCCTCGCCACGCCATTCTTGTTTCATGACTTCATGGAAGAAGCTTTTCCTGCTCCTGTGTTTTGACAGGGGCAAGAATTGTTTTTCCAAGCACCTCAGAACTTAATTACCATGGGTTTGAGGCACAAGGGGTGTGTGAAAACAAAGACTATTATTCTCTAACTGCCCTATAGTGCAAAAATTCCATCCTCATGGGCAAGGGACAAGTGATTATAGAGGGAATCTGGATCTATGAGCCAAGCTGCTTTCAAGCAACAAATCTATGATGTGAGTTCTCACATCCCAGTCAAGCACCACTTCAAATCCCCTTCTTAAATGGTTTTCTTGAAAGCCAGTCCTATAGGCTCAGCTTTGGTATATACACAGGGACCTCCCAGTTTAGAAACAAGCCAAGGCAGTGAAGGAGTTTAGGAAATCATTGATTCTGCCTGGGAAGTGAATCACAGGCACCAGGCACCAATTCCAGTGAGTGCTTTTCTCCAGGTAACTCATTTATGAGACTGAGGTTAGGCAGCCTCTGGCCTTCTGATCACACCCTCGTTGTGCTTGTAGAACAAATACCATAAGCAACTCAGGTCTCACGTCACTTCAGCTCACCAATAGCAAAACAGTTGACACATCCAGACTGATTTGTTTTTCCCACCATGGGTGGAAAGAGAGAGATTTCTTCTGGTTCTAGCATGAACTGAGCATAAAAGGAGAAAGGAAAATGAATAATGTGGATATCCACAGAAGAGCCTGACCTCAAGCTGCTCTAAAGGGTGGTGAAACTCTAGAACAAGCTTCCCAGGGAAGTTGTGGATGCCCCCTCCCTGGAGCCATTGAAGCCCAGACTGGATGAGACCTTGAGCAATCTGGTCTAGCAGGAGATGTCCCACCCCATGGCAGCGGGGTTGGAACTAGATGATCTTTAAGGTCCCTTCCAGCCCAAACCATGTGATGAATGTAGGGATCTATATTGTGGAGAATCATAGAACAGCTTGAGCTGGAAGAGCCTTCATGCCATTCTACGGTGCTTGCTGACTACAAAGGAAGACAATCTATTAGGGCTTCAGAAAACTCCATCCCAAGAACTCAAGAGGGAGCAGGGAGGGAGCTTATCCACAGCTTCACTGGATTCTTAGGTACCCACAGTAGCAAGTGGTTTGGTTTGTGATCAGAGAAGAAAAATGTTTGCATACCAAGTGGGCTATTTTTAAAGCTGTTGTCCTGATGGCTGGACAGCGACAGGTTGCACAGACAAAGTAGGTTTGTCAGAAAGAGAGGAATTTGTGGAAGTGATAGACTCAGAGATGGGAGATTGATGTGGCAGGTCTGAGGATCTGAGTGCTTTAGCAACCAGATATTTTTAGCATTTGGAGAATGCAACCAAGAGACAGAGAATCACTACTGCTTTGCTAGAGACGTGCCTGCCTCCAGGCAGACCTAAGTTACGGAGAGGGTCGTCTGCTAAAGCTCAGGGTGAAGTTTTCAGTCATGGTCTCATCAATTCATAGAATGGTTTGGGTTCGAAGGGATCTTAAAGATTACCTAGTTCCAACCCTCCTGCCATGGGCAGAGACACCTCCCGCTAGAGTAGGTTGCTCAAGGCCCCATCCAACCTGCACGAACACCTCCAGGGAGAGGGCACCCATGACCTCCCTGGGCAACCTGTTCCAGCGTCTCACCACCCTCACTGCAAAGAATTCCTTCCTAATATCCAGTCTAAATCTACCCTCCTCAAGCTTCAGACTAGGTCTCCATGGATCTGTAGAAGGAGGCTGTGCTTGAGTTGACGATGTTTGGTGTGTATCACACCCCATCACTCAGCTGGCTGCTGTGTTCTTCTCATTCGTGTCCTTGAACCATCATTTCCTCCCACCCTTCCCAGCCTGCTGCTCTAGCGGTGCTCAGTGTCCCACAGCATGGATGTGTGTTGATGTTGGGTCCAACTCATCACCTTTTTGCTTTCATGTGTGGTAAAAAAGAGAGCAGCTCATTCTCTCAGCTGCTGAAGTGAACAGTGGTTACGTAAAGCTCAAGCAGACACCCCTGATCCCATAATCTGAAACAAGGTCAGTTGCATGCATCACCATGAGCTATGGATGCAGCTAGTCTGCTGTGCAGACCCAGAATGATTCTTTCACGGTGATTATTTCATGCCACGAGGGTAGAACATGCCAATCCATCCTTACTCCTGCTCCTCTCTCACACTGCTTTCCTTGCAAGCACAATACTCCATCGCCAGCTCCTTTGCTTGTCACAAACAGGCTGTGATCGCTTGCATTTTCTTTTTTCTGCTCTGCAGATATTCAGCTTCCATCAGTCCTGCATCGACACTACCATCTCACTCCCACTCCTGCCTTTGCTTTCTGGGGGCTGCAAACAACTGTTTGTAGCTGTTCCACTGTTCTGGAGCTAATGCCAGTGCGATTTCAGCACTGATGGCACTTGCAAAGAGACACAACCAGCACTGGTTCAAAACTGGTCGGTTGCTTTTCCTTGCTGGCCTGATGTGAGTCGATGCTGCCCATGTTCCTCCTGCCTGGAGGAGTTCATCTGCTTTCTTTTGATGTGAACTAGAATTTGCAGCACATTTCCCCTAGATTAAATCTGCAGCAGTGGCAACCAAAGACATTTGTCTCTGGCAGGGGCTACTTTTAGAAAGGTTAAGGCTGGTCACTGTTTCTAGGGAAACAAGGGACTTTGATAAGAAGCCCTTGTGACTAACCTATTTTTAATAACATTACATGTGGGAAAGGAATGCAATAAGGTTTATCAGCTCTAGACCCAGATAGTGTCAATATTGTGAGCTTATATAGAAAAGCTGGCATCTGGGGTCTGTAAAAGCTCACTTATCAACCACCTCTATTCTCCTAGAGAAAAGGCTGACCAGCCAGCTGGGTTCTGACAGAAGCTGGTCTTGAGACTGCTCATAGCAAAAATGTGCACTGCACTAACCTGGCACTCCTGGAAAGAAAGAGCAGGGAGATGGAAGGACACTAGGTCAAGGTACAGAATCCTGGAATGGGAGGGGTGGGAAGGGACCCCCAGAGAACTGCCTGGCAGTGCAAACCAAGCAGAAGGGTTTCCCACCCATGTCTCCTGACCTCTCTTTCATAGAATCATAGCATGGCAGGGGTTGGAAGGGACCTCTAAAGATTGAGTCCAACACCTGTGCCAAAGCAGGGCACACGCGAATATGTCCAGGTGGGTTTTGAAAGTCTCCAGAGGAGACTTCACAGCCTCTCCAGGCAGCCTACCCCAAGCAGCCTGCCCCAAGCAGCCTGCCCCAAGCAGCCTGCCCCAGGGCTCCAGCATCCTCACAGCAAAGAAACTTTCCCTCGTGTTGAGGTGGAACTTCTTGCGTTCCAGTTTGTGTCCGTTGCCCCTTGTCATATCACTGGGCACCAGTGAAAAGAGACTGGCCCCTTCTTGACACCCACCCTTAAGGTATTTGTAGCCATTGATCAGATCCCCTCTCAGTCCTATTTTCCAGGCTAAAGGGCCCCAGGTCTCTCAGCCTTTCCTCATAAGACTGATGTTCCAGTTTCTTCATCCTCCTCAGCCTCTGCTGGAGCAGTGTATCCCTGTCCCTCCTGAACTAGGGAGCCCCAAACTGGACGCAACACTCCGGATGGTCTTACCAGGGCAGAGTAAAGGGGAAGAAGAACCTCCCTTGAACTGCTTGGAGAAAGTGTCTTCTGAGTCAGGCTCCTTGTAAGCAAGCAGAAAAGATTATCTCTCCACAACATGCATCTAAGTGAATCTAAGTGACTGCATCTAAAGAGCTAGAGAACCTGCTCCTTACCTCAGGTGGTGTTTTGGGGCACTGGTCCCTGCTATTGCAGTCTCCATTTCAACGGCAAGTGGAAGAGAGGCAGAACGATCTAGCTGGATGCTCTTTGAAAGAGAAAGGTCACCCACATGGAAATGGTTTGGGCAGAAGGGAAATGTGAACACCATACCATACCCAGCAGCAAAGCCAGGTCCATCCTCTATGAGTGGATGCATCTTCTCTTGTAAAGAGTGATGGTTTCATTCTTTGAGCCATTGGTGCCCCAAAGAGGAACTGAAGAGGGAGAGAAGCTTAGCTTTAAATAGCTGTGTTCTGCTAACATCTCTGAAGGATGAGAAAATTTGCTCTAACCAATACTTTTACAATGTGTTTGTGACAACCAGACTCACATTATTGGAACCAGAAATCTTCAGGCTCCTGCAAGCCTTTGTGGTCCCCCTGCTGCAGTGCCCAGAGCAGGCAGGGGCCACAGGTGTGCCTTCTGAAGAAGTATCAGGAGCTTCTTTTCATGCTCCTTTCAGGGTAATTTAAGATAGTTTCCTCTAATTAATTCTTTGCTGATAGCTCTTGTGTGGTGGGATGGCACAGAGGAAATGCAGATTTCTCTATGGAAGGCATCTGCTCTCATACAAGCATGCCTGGGGAAAGAACTTCTAAGCCACCAAAAATGTTTTAAGTGCCTTTTAAGCCACTGAAATCCATGATCTATTGCTGCTAGCACGCAGAGCCCTGAAACAGAACACCTCTTCACCCCCTGAGCAGCCTGGATTCACCAGTGGCTGTGGAGAATTAGCACATGGAACAAGGAGAGGGAGCAGCCGTCCTTAGTTTGGTAGCTCTCAGCAGCATCCATCCCTTGGCCAAGCTGCCAGCAGGCCCCTGCCTCTCATCCCCAGCCAAGTGCCCAGCTCTGGGCTGCACTGGCAGCTCCTCCTAACCCAGGCTAGGGTAATAAACATTTCAGAACTGTCACTGCTACCTCTCCCTTGCTGACATTCAATCATTATGGTATCTGAAGAACGTTTAAATAGGTCAGGGCTTTAATGGGAGAGCTCAGCTCCTGGAAGCGAGACTGACAGCACTTTGAGAGCAGATTAGCAGCCCTGATAAATCAATCTCAGCCTGACTCACAGCCTGCAGAAGAATAGGAAGGTGAAAAGAGTGAAACATGTGCCTAACGAAATGCATGGTCTCAGCTCCTCAGAGCTGTAAATGCTCTTGGGAAAAGGAAAGTTTTTGTCACATGCCTCCTCACTCTTCTCTCTCCAAAAGCTGACATTCCTCCACCCCTTCTGTGAGAAGTTCTTGCTCGCCAATCATAGTACCACAGAACTGTGTGAGTTGGAAAAGACCTCTAAGATCTTTGAGTCCAACCATCGACCCAAGACCACCATGGCCAATAAACCATGTCCCACAGTGCCATGGCCACAGGTTTCCAGGGACAGTGACTCCACCACCTCCCTGGGCAGCCTGTTCCAGTGCCTGACCGCTCTTGCAGCAGAGAAATGTTCATGGCATCCAACCTAAAGCTCCCCTGGCCCCGTTTCAGGCCATTACCTCTCATTGGATCAACTGATACTAGAGAGAAGAGACCGATCCCCGCTTCACTCCGACCTCCTTTCAGAGAGTGGTACAGAGCAATGAGGTCTCCCCTCACATTAACCACATTCATGTGCATTTGGAAGTAAAATACAGCAAAGCATATGCGCTAAGTCTCTTTAAAATAATGATTAAGATTGCTCTAAGGTTAATGACAGTATTCTGGAGCCTCTCTGCTCCTCAGGGCAGGGAGTATGCCACAGCATGTTTGCAGAGTTCCTGTGTGTCCTTCCCCCTACTTCCAGAGATCCCAAAGTCTCAGTGATTAGGATTTCCCACCCACCCCCCAAAATTACTCTGCATTATCCATGCCCACCAGGGAAAGGCATGGAGTTAAGAGCCCTGGTGAAGCATGGGAGTAGTTCAGGCTCATCTTTTCAGCACTTCTTTGCACAGTGCTTCATTAAAACCACCCCAGCTCATTCACCAGCTCCATTATGCCCTTCTGCAGCCAGCAGCCAGAAGTATTTCAGCCTTGATCAACACAGAAAAAAATATAATTAAAAAAAGAAATCCATAAACCTCTCTCTAGGGTTTGGCTTCCACAGCCTGCCTTCAAAGACACTTCACTCCCTACACTTCAGCCTGTGACTGTCACTCACTTTCTCTGCTCAAGCAACCTGAAAAATCACATTTCCATTTCAATAGGCAGCACTGCCCTAAAAACCTCTGAGGCCTTCAGACACAGCAGATTCCAGTTCCCAGCACCGAGCTCCTGCAAACAAACGTGCCTTTCTTGGCCTCTTCGTACATTCCAGCCCTAAGGATGCAGAGCTTGCCCCTCAGGTATGGCCAAAGTTGGGTGCAGCCCTTACTGAGCACCTGGCTTTGCTGCCACGGAGGTTTATCTTCCAGAGGAAGTGAGGAGGAAAGAAAAGGAAATATTCTTAGTCAAAAGGGATCCTTCAACTTCTTGCTTCTGTAACTCATAACTCAACTTTCTGCCAAGGATTGCTTTCTGTCTTTTGTTTATCTTATGCCAACTGCAAACTAGACTACAAGAGGGAACGGCCACAGGCTGCACCAGGGGAGGTTTAGGCTGCACATTAGGAAGCTTTTTTTCCACTGAAAGGGTTGTCAGGCATTGGAACAGGCTGCCTGGGGGGGTGGGGGGTGGAGTCACCATCCCTGGAGGGGCTCAGAACCTGTGTAAATGTGGTGCTTGGGGGTACGGCTTAGTGGTGGACTTCGCAGAGCAGGGTTCGTGGTTGGACCGAATGATCTTGATTGCCTTTTCCAACCCAAATGATTCTGTGATTTAATGATCCTAAAAAATGCAGCAACAGTTGAGTTGGGGAAATAATTGCCATGGAAGGGGGGACTCTGTTAATATTGCAAACATGAAGGTTAGGGTTAATATTGCAAATCTTAACAGGGTCAAAGAAACAGAGTTGTTTGGACTGGAAAGGGCCTTAAAGATCATCTAGTTCCAACTCCCCTGCCATGGGCAGGGACACCTCCATTGAACATCTCCAGGAAGGGGGCATCCACCACCTCACCAGCCAGCCTTTTCCAGTGTCTCAGCACCCTCAGTGCAGAGAATTTCTTCCTACTATCCAGTCTAAATCTTCCCTCTTCCAGCTCAGAGCCATCCTCCCCCCATCCTATCACTACAAGCCCTTGTAAAAAGTCCCTCCCCAGCTTTCCTGTAGGCCCCCCCGATGGGGTTGTCACTACCCGAAACAGGAAGAAGGCACTGCAAGAACCACACTGCATCAGCTTTCAGCATTTCCATTACATGTTTCTTTCCAAGCAGAGCTTTGCTGTGCTTGTCACCTCCACCAGGAAACTCAGTCAGCAGAGCTCTTTGTAAAAACAAGGCCAGTTTGGGAAGAAAATCTATTTCCAGAGGTATTACTTTGTGCCACCAGCTCAAAAAAGCACGTCTGTGCTTCTCACACAGCCTAATGACTTGGTGCTTCTTATCAGACAAATTTAAACACCTCCCAAAATGGAAATGACATCCTTCTCTCCAGCAGCAGCCTTCTGGAGGGACTGGCTGCCGTGTGCTTTTGAAAGCCCATCTATATGCACACATACGTTTCTGTGTCTGTGTCTGTGTGTGTCTAAACATATAGATAGAAATATTTATAGATGGGAACACAAGTTTATTTCCTAACCTCTCCCCTCCCAGCTCTGAAGCTCCAAGCTTACAGCTCAATGATAGATAAAAGGAACATCTCCCTTGGAGACCTGCTGAACTGATCCTGCCAATTGGTGCTGTACAGCAGCCAAGTCCTGGTACATTCTACCAGCCCCACACTCCCCTCATTTCACTGCACCAGGTTCCTGCACACGGCCTCATAGAATAGAATGCAATAGGATAGAATAGGATAGAATAGAACAGAACAGAATAGAATGGAATAGAATGGAATGGAATAGAATAGAATAGAATAGAATAGAATAGAATAGAATAGAATAGAATAGAATAGAATAGAATAGAATGGAATAGAATAGAATGGAATGGAATGGAGTAGAATAGAATAGAATAGAATAGAATAGAATAGAATAGAATAGAATAGAATAGAATAGAATAGAATAGAAATTAACCAGGTTGGAAGAGACCTTTGAGGTCATTGAGTCAAACCTACCACCCAACACCATCTAATCACAGAATGCATCCAGTTGGAAGGGACTCTCAAAGGTCATTTTGTCCACCCTGCCCTGCAGTCAGCAGGGACATCTCCAACTAAATCACATTGCTCAGGGGCACATCAAGTCTGACTTTGAATGTCTCCAGCAATGTGGCCTCCATAGAATCACAGAATTGTTTTCATTTGAAAAGCTCTTTAAGATCATTGAGTTCAACTTTCAGTCTGAGACCACCATGGCCATTAATCCATGTCCCAAAGTGCCATTTTTTTAACACCTCCAGGGATGGTGACTCCACCACCTCCCTGGGCAGCACATTCCAATGGCCAATCTCTCTTTCTGGGAAGAGTTTCTTCCTAGCGTCCAGCCTAAAACTCCCCTGGCACAGCTTGAGACTGTGTCCTCTTGTTCTGGTGCTGCTTGCCTGGGAGAAAAGACCAACCCCCACCTAGCTACAACCTCCCTTCAGGTAGTTGTAGACAGCAATAAGGTCTCCCCTGAGCCTCCTCTTCTCCAGGCTAAGCAACCCCAGCTCCCTCAGCCTCTCCTCGCAGGGCTGTGCTCCAGACCTGTCCCCAGCCTCGTTGCCCTTCTCTGGAGCCTGACCAAACACTGCCCCCTAATTCACTGCTCTCAGGATTCAGCACTTGCCATGTCTATCAACATTTCTTTAGAGGTATGAAATAGCAAAACAGGAATCCTGCACTTGCTAGGAGAGTGTCTTCCTAGCCATGAAATCATAAAATGTAAATAAAAGGAGAATAAAAGCTAATAAGAGATTCTTTAATGAAGGCAAAGCTGAAAGGCTGTGATAACTCTGCATGAATCAATGACAGGAAAAGATCATCAAATATGCAATTCCATGCAACAACATCATTTCTGATGACCCAGGCTAAATCCAGGCTCAGTGTTTATTTTCTTCCATAGTTGAAGGAAAACAGATATTAAGGACAGAATTGCTGTTAGGAGCATTCTACCATTAGCCTCCAACCAAGCATCACTGAGCCAGGAAATTAAGAGATGAGATAAACCCAACTACACTGAAATAAGAAATGTACAGCTTGAAAGTTCAAAAAGGCTTAATATTGCTGCATGCCCAGAACAGACTGGGGCTGAGGGATATGAAGGTCTGTGTCCCTACAAACTCTTTTATAGTGGACTCCACCTCTCTGAGTGAATGGAAGGAGCAACCACTAGCATCCATTCATTTTATCAGGCTGCTTTTCTTCACTCCCTGTCAGAAAGTTCCCATTTCCATCTGGCTGTGTGAGACTGAATGAGGAGCACCAGCTGGGGCTCCTGCAGAAGATCTCTGGCCTTCTGGAGGAGCAGAGAGCCAAGCAGGAGAGCTCTATTTTAAGGGCAAAGCCGCTGGAGAAGCATGAGACAACCAGAAGGTAGCAGTCCCCTGCAGAGGCTGGCACCTCTTTTGGGTGGCTGGAGCCTCACAAAGCAGCCTGTTCCACTCCCACCTCTGGGGTTTCATTTACAGCAGAAGAACTGCCTTGGGGCTTTTCCTTTTTAGTTTTGAAAGGGAGAAGACATACAGAGAAGTGGTGCTGGGCCATCCCATCTCAACTACACTATCACCTGGAAAGGTTGGGCTGGGTGACCCTTGGGGTCCCCTCCAGCCTGGCATTCTGTGGTGTGAAGATCCTACATTCTGGGTCCTACCAGCACCCCATTTCTGGTGTTCTCTGTGTTTCTCCCTCATACCCACCAGCAGGTTTCAGTGGTGTGGGGCACATCCCAAGCAGAAACACGCAAGCCACTCAACCATTAAGCCATTTAACCTTTAACAACTAAAGCTAAGTGACACAGTTAACCCACCAGTGAAGACCTGTGTGTGCCATTCCCCCACCCACTGGCATTTCAGCTGCTGCTGAAGGCTGATGGTAAGTTATATTACCTCTCAAATCACAGTGGCTCTATTTAAGAAGTTTTTAGCCTGGCTCTGTCACAGTACCACAGCACGTTAGAGGTTGGAAGGGACCTTCAGAGATCGTCAGGTCCAAACCCCCTGCCAAAGCAGGGTCACACAGCAGGGTAGTGCTGTGCTGCATATGTACCATTAAATCCACCCATCTCTGACAACTTGGCTTCATTATTAGCTGATTTCTTCATATACATGCAGGCAGAATATTTCAATTAGCTTTAATTATCTGGAAAGTTCCAAGTGCCTGTTTTATTCCATTAAGATAATTCAGAACTCAGTAAAACCCACAAGCACATAATTCTTTAAGTGACAGTTAATTAACTTGAACCCAGGCTAAGTAAGGATTTGCAGATTGCAGCAAGCTAAGTCCATTTTCCAAAGGCAAGCCATTAAATCCACAGCAAGTATGTCGTATCTTCCAGCCAGATTAAAGATTCAGGCCCTGCTTCAGGTGCAAAAACCTTTTCAGCCTTATCACCAGAGAGATTACAACTGAGAGCAGGTAGTAGAAGTGCTCCATTTCTTTGGGCTCTGAGATACAAACCATCTCTCAAGAGTACCCAAGCCCACTGCTCCTACTTGGCTTGAAAGCCTGAGCATTGGAGACAGAAACAAAGAGCTTCAGCCACAGCCTTCAGTTGGGTTAATCCCCACCACCTACCAAACTTATACAATGGTTTGGGTTGGAAGGGACCTGAAAGATCATCTAGCTCTAGTCCCCATGCCATAGGCAGGGACAGCCTCCCACTGGAGCAGCTTGCTCAAGGCTTCATCCAACCTGTCCTTGAACACCTCCAGGGAGGAGGCATCCCCAACCTCCCTGGGCAACCTGTTCCAGTGTCAAGAATTTCCTCCTAATATCCAGTCTAAATCTTCCCTCTTCCAGCTTCAATCCATTGCTCCCTGTCCTATCACCACAAGCCCTTGTAAAAGGTCCCTCCCCAGCTTTCTTGTTTGCGCAGCACTGCATCAAGAAGGAAACCAAAGCAGAGCTCTGACAGCCTCTCTGCCACAAAATGAGGGGAACTGGGTTTGCTAAGTACCCCACAGGAACAGCACCTTCAGTGGGCAGCTTCAGAAAGGAAAGAGAAAGTATTTTACTTTGTAACCAGAGAAAATCAGGCTGTGGTTGCACTGCAGATCTCTTCTCACCCTTCTGTGCTCCCTGATCAAGTCCAGTAACATTTGAACAGAGGGGAAGTGGCTCTGGTGACAGTCATACAAGTCACTAGCTGGCTAGAAGCTGAACTCCAAAACCAGCGTGGGCAGAAGTTGGTTTTGTCATGTTTTGTGCACCAGAGCCTGGGCCAGCTAGCTCCTCCATAACTTCCAAGCCAGCATCTTCTTTCCATCCAGTGGAACAACCTCCCCAGGAACATGGTAGAGCCCCCATCATGGAGAGGTTTAGGATGTAATTTGACAATAGATAATAGATACAGGTAATAATAGTAATAATAATACAGATAATAATACAGTAATAATATACAGATAATAATACAGTAATAATACAGATAATCTCATCTAGGCTCCTTTTCCCATGAAGGGCTGGATGAGAAATGATCTTTTAAGGTCCTCTTGAAACTGGGCTGTTTGTTCATTGGTACAGGGAACAGTGGGTAAAAGCTGGACCACAGGGGATTCCACCTCAAGATGAGGAGAAACTTCTTTGCTGTGAGGGTGCTGGAGCAGTGGAGCAGGCTGCCCAGAGAGGTTGTGGAGATTCCTTCTCTGGAGACTTTCAACACCCATCTGGATGCACTCCTGTGTGACCTGGCCTAGGTGAGCCTGCTCTGGAAGGGGGCTGGGCTGGATGAGCTCTGGAGATTCCTTCCAACCCCTATCATTCTGTGACTGTGTGATCACAAGGGGCACACAGGTGAGGAGCCTGAGGTCACCGGCATAGAGCAATACAAGGACTATTGATGATCTTTGAGGTCTCTTCCAACCTTGGTGATTCTGTGACTTAAGGGCAGCAAGGGGCTTGACCACGCAGTGCCTAAGTCTCGCTGCTCCCACTACAGGCTGCTTTAAATGCTTGGAAGACACCAGGTCCTTGAGAGGAACGAAGGAAGTTGGATTTTCAGCCCTGCGCCTTCACACAGCTGCTAGCAGCGAGCTGCCTTCCCACACAAAGTAAGTTAATGTATACAGGGATTGTCGGCTTGGTTTCTCCTCCTGGAGCGAACGATGCACACAGCCATAGTAACCAGCTCCTGCCACTCAGCCTCCCTTCTCCTCTGCAGCCAATTCACACACAGAGCTGTGATCAGGAGCTTACACTTCTCCTGGGAGGAAGGGTAGGTGAGGGACATACAGCCCCACAGCTCATCCACACGCTACAGGGATGACATAAGGGTGACCTTGGCTAGTGTTTGGTGAGTGGCGTCCCAGCATGTCACACGCAGCTGTTACCCACTTATCGACCCACTTGAGGCTGTCTAAACCAGGCAATATTCTCTGTGCTCAACAGGGTCATTAAAAATGCAACAGCAATGTGCAGCAACATTTCCCAACATGCTTCCCAGGCCAGGCATTCGTGTCTTTGAGGGGCTGAAAAACGATTGTCACGGTGTTTACACGGCAGAATAACTGAAGTTTGAAGAGGGGAGGTTTAGACTGGGTACAAGGAAGGAATTCTTGACAGGGAGGGTGCTGAGACACTGCAACAGGCTGCCCAGGGAGGTCATGGGTGCCCCCTCCCTGGAGGGAATAGAATAGAATAGAATAGAATAGAATAGAATAGAATAGAATAGAATAGAATAGAATAGAATAGAATAGGATTGGAATAGAATGGAATGGAATGGAATGGAATAGAATAGAATAGAATAGAATAGAATAGAATAGAATAGAATAGAATAGGAATGGAATGGAATGGAATGGAATAGAATAGAATAGAATAGAATAGAACAGAACAGAACAGAATAGAATAGAATAGAATAGAATAGAATAGAATAGAATAGAATAGAATAGAATAGACCAAGTTGGAAGAGACCTTTTAGATCATCGAGTCCAACCTATCACCCAACACCTCATGACAACTAAACCATGGCATCAAGTGCCCCGTCCAGTCCCCTCTTGAACACTTCCAGGGACAGTTACTCCACCACCTCCCTGGGCAGCACATTCCAATGGCTAACAACTCTCTCCAGGAAGAACTTTCTCCTCACCTCCAGCCTAAACTTCCCCTGGCACAGCTTGACACTGTGATTTCTTGTTCTGGTGCTTGAGACAGTGTCCTCTTGCTCTGATGCTGGTTGCCTGGGAGAAGAGACCAATCCCCACCTGGCTACAACCTCCCTTCAGGTAGCTGTAGACAGCAAGAAGGTCTCCCCTGAGCCTCCTCTTCTCCAGGCAGTGAAAAGCCACATTAAAAATTCTTCTTTGAAAATGTGATTGGCTGCAAAGCATCTGAACCAAAAATGACTGATTATGTGATTCTTATCAGGTTGGATGAGGCCTTGAGCAACCTGGTCTAGTGGCAGATATCCCAGCCCATGGCAGGGCAGTTGGAAAGAGATGATCTTTAAGGTCCCTCCCAAACCATTCTGTAATTCTATGGAAACAGGTTTGTGGCTAGCACTCACATCGACACTCTGCTGGCCTGAAGGATCTTGGACCTGATGACATTGAGCTTTTCATGTTCTAAAGGCACTGGCATGCTTGTGTCTTTAACACAAGATAACAAAATCCCATTTCACTTGCCTAGATCAGCCTCTGGCAGTGCTGCTACCCAAGTGTTGCTCTCCAGCCCCAGATCTGATCTAAACTTTATCCCCTTTGAAATGGGTAAAAATAAACACATCCTGCCTCACCCTTTTTGGAGAGGAAAACATTGCCAAGGAGGAAGCACAGGCATGAGGCAGAGAACTGAGCCAAGCAGCAGAGATTACTCCAAAAGGACTTGCAGCAAGCATTGCTTTATAGTAAATAGTGGTGCTTATGAACACAAATTGATGACCATAGTATCAGTCAGGGTTGGAAGGGACCACAAGGATCATCTAGTTCCAACCCCCTGCCATGGGCAGGGACACCCCACACTAGATCAGGCTGGCCACAGCCTCATCCAGCCGGGGCTTAAACACCTCCAGGGACGGGGCCTCAACCACCTCCCTGGATAACCCATTCCAGGGCTTCACCACTCTCATGGGGAAGAACTTCCTCCTCACATCCAGCCTGAATCTCCCCACCTCCAGCTTCATTCCATTCCCCCTAGTCCTATCACTACCTGAGATCCTGAGAAGTCCCTCCCCAGGCTTCCTGTAGGCCCCCTTCAGATACTGGAAGGTCACAATAAGAGAATTATGGATAGAATCGCCTAGCTGGAAAGGACCTGAAGACCACTGAGTCCAATCGTACCCTAACATCTCCCCATACACAACTGTTAGACCAAGTCATAGAATCATAGAATTGGATGGAAGAGTCCTCTATGATCATCCAGTCCAGCTGTCAAGCTAACATCACCATGGCCATTAAACCATATCCTGAATCATAGGATCATAAAATGGTAGGGTTGGAAGGGTTCTGATTGCTCTCTACAGCTACCTGAAGGGAGGTTGTAGTCAGGTGGGGGTTGGTCTCTTCTCCCAGTCAACCAGCACCAGAACAAGAGGACACAGTCTCAAGCTGTGCCAGGGGAAGTTTAGGCTGGAGGTGAGGAGAAAGTTCTTCCCAGAAAGAGTAACTGGCCATTGGAATGTGCTGCCCAGGGAGGTGGTGGAGTTACCATCCCTGCAGGTGTTCAAGAGGGGATTGGATGTGGCACTTGAAGCCATGGCTTAGTTAGCCATGAGGTGTTGGGTGACAGGTTGGACTTGATGATCTCTGAGGTCTTTTCCAACCTTATTGATTCTATGATTGTCTGAAGTGCCATGCTCATGTGGATTTTGTTTAACAGCTCCAGGGATGGTGACTCCACCACCTCCCTGGGCAGCCTGTTCCAATGCCTGAGCACTCTGGCAGCAAAGAAATTTTTCCTAATAGCCAACCTAAACCTCCCCTGGCACAATTTCAGGCATCATTGTGACTATCCAACACAAAACATCACCAGTTTGTGCCAGTGACAGGATTGGTGGTTGTTTAGGTGGTGTCAGTTCAGCAGAGCTCTCCTCCAAGCACACATCCTTGCTAGGCTGGCCCAAGACTGACAACATCTAATGAGCCTGGGAGAAGGCCAGGAAAATGTTATCACCAAACAACAGATAGAGATTAATGCCAAGCTTCTAACTATCTGATTTAAAGTTTCTATCATACTTCAGCACTGCAGTGAATAACAAAAGTGCTTCCCAAAGATTAGTGCCAGTTAGTGCCATTCCTCCTGTCTCTCTTCTATTCACTTTCCACCTTAAGTTCTGAGAAACAGAAACATTCTGGGAGGTGATTCACAGGTCCATCACCTTGGAAGGGACTGTCCAAAAGTCATCTTGCCCAATCCCCCTGCAGTCGGCAGGGACACCTCCAACTAGATCAGGCTGCCCAGGGTCACATGAAGGCTGACCTTTAATGTCTGCAGGGATGGGGGCTCAACCACATCCCCTGGGCAATGTGTTCCAATATTCCACCCCCCCATTGTGAAGAGCTTTCTCCTAATGTCTAACCTAAATCTAACCTGCTCCAGTTTCAAACTATTGCCCCTCATCCTATCACTACAAGCCCCTCTAAACAGTCCCTTCTGCCTTCCCTGTAGGTCCCCTACAGGAGTAGATGTAGGGGACACCCCAGTTTCTGTAATCAGCACATCTTGTGCTTCTCTGCTTGTGCCCTGCTCTGTGCAGTGCCCTGGCTGTCCATGGCTGGACTGTAAGAGCTTTGGAAACTGCAATCTGGAACAGGCTGCCCAGGGAGGTGGTGGAGTCACCGTCCCTGGAGGGAGGTGTTCAAGAAATGCGTGGCCATGGCACTCTGGGACATGGTTTAATGGCCACCGTGGTGTTAGGTTGATGGTTGGACTTATCTTTAAGGTCTCTTCTAATGAAAACAATTCTCTGACTCCATGAAAAGGCTGTGGAGCTTCTAGCAATTCTCCTTGTGTGCAGGCTTGGTAAGGTAATCAAACTGCATCTGCACTTGAGGTCTAGCTTGAATGTTTTCTGCTCACCCACTTATGAATAAACATGACAGTTTCTCATCAGGCCTTGAGTAGTTAAATTTATTATAAACAAGGCTTAGGAGCAGAAGGGGAAGGAAAAGTGTAATTTTGAGTACTCCAGTCTTCAGAAATAGAACTAAACTGGGAGGCTGTGTGACCTTGCTCTGGCACCTGCCTGCGTAAGTGCTCTGCTGCGAGGCTATTTCTCCCTTGGGGGCTCTGCCTCCTTCTGCATGAGATGGGCCTGCATAGGGAGGAAGGCAAAGTCAGGTGGTGAAGGAGACACTCCTGTCTGCATTTGTTGCAGAAGCTTCCTTCTAGGTGAGTCAGAAGTGGAGAAAGAAAGATTAATCCCTTAGGAAATCACTAATGCCAGGAGGCTTCACCACAAAGCACCTGGGTGAGGGCAAGCAAGACACTCACACCGACCTTTAGATGTGCTACCACCACAACTGTTTTCATTTCTATGCAGCTAGGATGAACCCCCCTGATTTCACAGAATGACAGACTGGTTGGGGTTGGATGGGTCCTCCAGAGGTCACCTCTGCCCAAGCAGGATCACCTAGGGCAGGTCATAAAGGAACATGTCCAGATGGGTCTTGAAAGTCTCCAGAAACCGAAACTCCACCCCATCTCTGGGCAGCCTGCCCCAGGGTTCCATCACCCTCAAAGTGAAGAAGTTCCTTTAGATGGAGCTTCCTATGTTCAGAGGTTTATGCCCATTGCCTCTTGTCCTGTCACTGGGGACCACCAAGAAGACAAATCTGCCTGTGAAAGGGCTGAGTAGAAGCACATCAAAGTACTGCATGCCAGGGCTGCAGTCAAACTCACCAAGAACCATTCCTCGGAGCTGCAGAAAGCATATCATATAATCATAGAATGATTTAGGTTGGAAATGACCTTAAGGATCATCTAGTTCCAACCCCCCTGCCATGGGCAGGGACATCTCTCGCTGGACCAGGTTGCTCAAAGCCCCCACCTGGATCCAACCTCCTTTTAGGGAGTTGCAGAGAGTAATGAGGTCTCCCCTGAGCCTCCTTTTCTCCATGCTAAACAAGCCCAGGTCCCTCAGCTGCTGCTCACCAGACCTGTTCTCCAGACCCTTCACCAGCTTTGTTGCCCTTCTCTGGGCACAATCTAGCACCCTAATGTCCTTGTTGGAGTGAGAGGCCCAAAACTGAGCCCAGTATTGGAGATGTATCCATGCTATACAGATGCACAGAAAATATCTAATGTGTAATAGCTAAATGTGGGCAAAAGCTCCTCAGAGGTACCCAAGTGCTCAAGCAGAGGCCAAGAAGCAGTCCATGTGTTAGCAGTTAAAGCTGCAGCCACGTTCTGCTGATGGATTGAGAGGCAGGAGCAACCTCTACTCTGGCACTCTACAGAGCAGCCAGTTAACCTCTCCAAGGAAGAAATGTCACCTTGGAGGGTAGCATGCATCAGCAGTCAGCTCAAAGGTTGCATTCTCTAAGCACACCATGCCTAAAAATACCCAGCTCTGCAGCCACAGACATTAAACAGGTGAAGAGGTGACAGCAGCCTCACATGGATGCTGGCCCCCAGCATGTCCAACACCCCTCCCCCAACAAAAACATCTTCTGCTCTTGCCAGTGAAAGGCACAGAGGCACTTATTTAGTCATTGAAGAACAAAAGCCAACAGTATAAAACCTTGAAGCACATTCTGAAGAGCTTCTTGGTGTGGAGGCAAATCATTTTGGAGAGGATTTAATGTACCCTCAGCCAGTTTGCTGGTGATACCAAACTGGGAGGATTGGCTGATACCCGAGAGGCTGTGATGCCGTTCAGCGAGGCTGGGGAGCTGGGCAAAGGGGAACCTCATGAAGTTCAATGAGGACAAGTGCAGAGTCCTGCATATGGGGAGGAAGAGCACCAGGCAACAATACAGACTAGGGGACATTCTGCTGGAAAGCAGCTCCAGGAAGAAATACCTTGGAGTCCTGGTGGCCAGTAAGTTATCCATGGGACAACAATGTGCCCTTGTGGCCAAGGTGGCCAGCGGTATCCTGGGGTGCATCAAGGAAAGTGTCCAGCAGGTCTAGGGAGGAGGAGCTGGAGCCAGTTTTGGGCTCCCCAGTTCAAGAGAGACAGAGATCTACTGAAAAAGTCCAGTGGAGGTTATAAGGATGATGAAGGGACTTGAACATCTCTCCTGTGAAGCAAGGCTGAGAGAGGTGGGGCTGTTTAGTCTTGAGAAGAGCAGGCTGAGAGGGAATCTCATATCTATAAATACCTGAGGAATAGATGCCAAGGAGAAGGGGACAGTCCCTTTTTAATAGTGTCCTGTGATACGACAAGGGGCAATGGGTACAAGCTGGAACATAGGAAGTTCCACCCCAACGTGAGGAGAATTTTCTTTGCTATGAGGGTGCAGGAGTCCTGAAGCAGGCTGCCCTGAGAGGCTGTGGAGTCTCCTTCTCTGGAGACCTTCTAAAGCCACCTGGACACGTTCCTGTGTGATCTGCCCCACGTGATTCTACTTTGGCAGCGGTTTGGACTCGATCTCCAGAGGTCCCTTCCAGCCCCTACCATTCTATGATTAAACTATAACGCTGAAAGGAACACAAAAGCTCTTCCAGATTTCCTGCTGCCTGAGAAAGCCACAGAGAAGTTGTATTGATTGGCCACATCCTGAACAGAAGAAAGATAATTACAGGCTTCTTTTCAAGCTTAGATTAACTTCTAATTGTTAGGTATGTGATAAAAATAAACCCAAGATTAAAGAGAGAAGCCATTAAGGCACTTGATATGCCACACCAGCAGAAATGGCCCCCACTTTCCAACGAAGATTAAAAACAATACATGGTAACTGAGCAGCGTTGGAGTGCCAGCCCCAGCCCCACCCCCACCCCGGGGCTTAACAGGAGCCTCTGCATTTTTAAATGACATCAGCTTTAGATTTCCTCCAGGCTTTGCATGGCCTTCTGGCTGTGTGGTGAAACACAACAGCAATGCAAAGCCTGGGTATCAAGATAAGCAAATAATACACCCAGAGAGATGGTTCTGAAGGAGGACTGAGCCAAGCCAACAGCTGTTTTACTCACAAAATTAGTTTTTAATAACTTAATACAGTGCAGAACCCTAAACCATAGTGTGAGCTCAGTTGCTCTGAAATAAAAGTAAACTCATACAGTATTTGCTCTCTCATGGAAAGGGTAAATCCAGGGCCACCATCCCTGCTGTGGGGAGATCCCAGACGCATGAGGTGCTTGCTCTTCAGGCGTGTTCTCCAAGCCTTCTAAAGATCCCACTGGCCCAGAGGCTAAAGATCCCACTAGCCCAGTGGACCAAGATCTCTTTGGCCCAGAGGGTAAAGATCCCTTTGGTCCAGAGGAATAGGATTCTACAAAATTTAGTCAGTGGGTATTAAGTGACAAGGCACAGACTGAGCCTAGAAGAGAGTTAATTACATGAAAAGAAAGCTGCAGTCAGTTATGATACCACAGCAGCTTAGCCAAGAAAATCTGTAATTCATCTACTGCTATCAGTTTCTTCAGGATCTGCTGATGCAGATCCCCCTTTCCCTGCACCCCCTCCTTAGAGCATTTGGGGTCAGAAAAAACCTCAGGCAAACAACTGCGCTGGCTGTCTCCTGAGACTTCTTGCTTTGCAATGAGGAACATGCAAGCCACCTTCATCACATTTCTCAAACACTCAAGAGCTCATTAATCAGAGAATCATTAATGTTGGAAAAGACCTTTAAGATCGTTGAGTCCAACCATCACCCAAGTGCCATGACTAATGGTGCAGAGCTTTAGAAGGAAAAGATGTTTTGGAGCCCTGCAAGCAAGCAGTGCTTTCCAAGTCCATCTGAGCAACAAGATTGGCAATGCCCATTCCCAAGTAATCTGTGTTGTCTTTGATTTGGTCCCTAAAGGCCCCAGAGGTCTGTATCTCACACCCCACCCCTGTGTTTAGGACTAGGGTTGTGTACTGACTGAAAAGATACTTCAGATCATCCCCAAACATGTTTCAGGATCCTCTGTACCTTCCTCCTTGGGGCTGCCATACACTAGAAGTTTTTTGTCACCTGCTTTCCTCACAGTTGTGCCAAGGAGCAGCTATCAGCCTAACAGCTTTGGGTTCAAGTTTTACCACTATGACACAGCCAGGTTGAACATTTCCTACTGCCATTAAGAATTCTTGCCTAGACTGGGGCCAAGTTTGCAAGCCAATTTTCAAGCTAGGCCAGAGCCTGCACTGCAGTATTGACGTTCTGCAGGAGGTAAACCCAGATTTCTTCCATCCCAGGCAGGTTCCTTTCCCTCAGCACTTGGCTTTGTTAAACCTCATACAACTGACCTCAGCTCATAGATCCAGTCTGGCCAGGATCTAGGCTGGAGAGAGCTAGAGAGGTGAATGTGAGCGCTACAGAGAGAGGAGTGTCACAGGATACACAATGCTAGCAGACTGGTCCCAGTGTCATCATGCTACAGAAGGGAAGCTGTTGAGAGAGTTGGGAAGGAAGCCTGCTTCAGACAGTGAACAAATCTGAAGATCTCAGAAGTAACCAGATGGGAATGGATGGAGGAGTTTAAATATAAACCAGCTTTGCAAGATTTAAAGCATTTTGTGTGTGTGTGTGTGTGTGAAATAAGTAGTTGCCTAAAAATACTTGATCTTTGGCTCCTAACAATAGACTCTGAGAAAAAGGAGTAGAGACCTCTCCTTCCATCTCCACATGAACCCTTCAACCAAATCCATAAAGCTGTCTTGTTTTCAACACAGGGGGAGGACAGTGACAGCATGGGAATTGGTTCAAGAAAAGCTTCATGGTCCAAGGATGATCAACTGCACTTAACTCAAGAGTCAGAGCTCAGTCCCACAGCCTGTTGCACCCCAAAGTTAGGAAAGGCTCCACTGCTAGACCCAAAGAGCACACAAGAAAAGTTCCATGATTTCAATAGCAGGCAGGGACTCCACCAGGGAAAAGCACATGGTAAGCTGCTGTCACTTGGAATCAGTGGTGAAGGAGAGATGGAGCAGTAGGGGAAAATAAAAGTCTAAAATAAACCACTAGCAGGGGAGTAGAACAAGATCTAAGAACGCAGAAAGCAGAGACCAAAGATAAAGGTAAGATGAACACAACATACAATGGATGATGAATTGAAGAACATCAATTCCAAACTGTTTGCTATCTCCTTAGCCCCAGGCAGCACTCCAAAAATCACAGAACCACAGGATCCTTTCCAATTGGAAAAGGCCTCCAAGATCAACCAAGTCCAACCTTCAACCTAACCCCACCATGGCCACTAAACCAGGTCAATGAGCAAGAGCACAGCAAACACACTGAGGAAAACCACCATTTTCCCAGCAGGATGGAAATGATGCACAAAGCTCTACAGAACCACATGCTGGATGGGGAACTTCCTCCAGATTACGCAGAACAAAAGGCAGCTTCTTCCAGGTACCAAGTGCCTGACAGAGAAGTGAGGCTGCTGTGAACCAAGACAGCTCACAAGCCTCTGCACTTGTAAATCAGGCAATTGACAACCTGACAGAACACAGATAATTAAAAATCGACTCTGCTGCTGAGCTGTTTGTTGTGCTGGTACCAGCTCCTCTCTGCATTACATGAGGGAGCCTGTGGGGAGAGAGAGAAGTCCAATAGCAATTTAGATAGAGCTTGTAACTAAAATATTAGAGCTGCACAGGGAACCTTCTTACAGAGCCATTTTGCACACTGATAATACCAAGAGGTTCAGAAGCAAAGCCCCAGCACACAGTCAGCTATTTCTGTGCTTCACTGTAAAAAGCTGCAGGTCTTTGCTCCAGGGAGAAGGGTTGCATTTTTGTGAGCAAGATTTTAATAGGCATCAGTTTGTTTGCTAGCTCCACTAGCCACTCTTCGTTACCAGCTGGAAGAGCACTCCCAGGAAAAGCTGAAAGCTGGTCTAGGTGATCTTGAAGGTCTCTTCCAACCAAAGACACTCTGTGACTCTGTGAAAGCACCCAGCCTGATGTGTCCATGCACTCATCTGCAAGGCGACAGAGTTCAGCAGAACTCAGCTTAGGGCAGCAGACTGAAGCAGCACATTTTTCCAGGGGAATAAAGCAAATCAATATTTATACACCCTGCTTATTACTGTGGACTCTAGCATGTAAACTCCAAAGATACATTTACCATTCTATGAGGACATGAACCTTGGTGCTGCATAACCCTCCTCTGCTGAGCAAACTGACATTTTTGCCCTCCCATGCCACCATTTGAAAGCAAACCCAGACCAGAATTTATCAGTTTTAGGCTGGATGTTAGGAAGAAGTTCTTCACAGCAAGAGAGATTGGCCCTTGGAATGTGCTGCCCAGGGAGGTGGTGGAGTCGTCATCACTGGAGGTGTTTTGGAAGAGACTGGATGGGGTGCTTGGTGCCATGGTTGAGTTGATTAGATGGTGTTGGGTGATAGGTTGGACTCAATGATCTCCAAGGTCTCTTCCAACCTGGTTAATTCTAGTCTAAGTTTAATTAGTAACACACCTAGACATTTCCTAGCTGATATTTTTTATATGGACAGCTTCTGGCAAAAACCACCCTATTGACTTACCCTTTGCTCCAGGGCCAAGACACTTCAGCAGAAATGTACTAAAACTTTACACTAACAGACATTTACCTTGGCACTCACGTTTCTTAACCCATCAGACTGAACTAAAAATTTAGGGCTGATGGAGTTTTCTTTTGCACAAGCTGCACCAGGGGAGGTTTAGGCTGGATGTTAGGAAGAAGCTCTTCACAGAAAGAACCCTGTACCATAACAGTTCTTCCCTTTCTTCTGTTCTCTGGGGTGCTTGGTGCCATGGTTTAGTTGTTTAGGTGGGTTGGATTGGTTGAGATGTTGGACATGATGATCTTGATGGTCCCTTCCCTTCCCTTCCCTTCCCTTCCCTTCCCTTCCCTTCCCTTCCCTTCCCTTCCCTTCCCTTCCCTTCCCTTCCCTTCCCTTCCCTTCCCTTCCCTTCCCTTCCCTTCCCTTCCCTTCCCTCCCCTTCCCCCCTTCCCTTCCCTTCCCTTCCCCTTCCCCTTCCCCTTCCCCTTCCCCTTCCCCCCCTTCCCCTTCCCCTTCCCCCTTCCCCTTCCCTTCCCCTTCCCCTTCCCCTTCCCCTTCCCTTCCCGTTTTGCTTCACTTGGTAGAGATTGCCAAAGCCAGCTGATAAGCAGGTTAAGTCTAACTCCTCTACTCCTTTCTCTTGTCCCTTCTGTACAGAGGGGTAAGGGAGGTAGGGAGGAGAAGCTAGCAGCTTCCCCTGGTCCTTGGCCAGGGGAGTCCTTGTGCTGTTTATTAATGGTAAATAGCTGTATAGTCTTGTCAATCCTGTATGTTTTGTACACAACTCATTGCATTCCTTTGTAGAGTGTAGCTCTTGCTTGTAAATACAGCTTCATTTGCTTCTAACTGAGTGTTTTCCACTCATGTTTTGTGTTCCTCTCCAGACAGATTCTGGTTTGTTCTGCGTGACTATAAACCCCTACAAGAGGTTGCCTGTCTACAAGCCAGAGGTTGCTGCTGCATGCAAAGTTAATGTTGGGGGAAACTTCAACCCACCACAGCTGTGGTTTGTTTGTTTGTTTGTTTTTATTCCTCAGGTCTTCAGAGACCCAACCCAATGTCTAGAGAGGTTAAAAGAGATACAGCTCCTCTGATGTGGTAGAATTGCCACAGAACGTACCAGGCTTGTTGAACGGATTCAGTAAGACATCTAGGAGCACACAACTGGAAAAAAAGCCCAACACAGAGGATTTCAGGTATTTTAAAACCTAGATATGAAAAGCAGGCCATAATGCTTCAGAACAGAAAATACACCTATACATCACATCACCCCACACTCTGCTACTAAAATACAGCAAAGAAATAGTTCCGGTTTACCAAAAGACAGCCCTGAAATAGCTCTGCCAACTACTAAAAGACAGGTCATGCATGTCAGGTGTGAACTCCAGAGAAGTGTTCAGCCACTCAAACCCCCCCAGATCCTGGTATGAGTCTTTCATCCGAAAGTGTGTTTTAAGAATCCAAAATTACCGACACAGCTGCAGTCTGAGCAACATGAAATCTTGCTGGTGTGGAGCAGAAAGCTACCATGCTGACAACAACCAGCATGCACCAGGCATGTGTGGTAGAAGCAGGAAATTGTTACCTAGTCCTTAAAAAATGATGTAATACTTAAGAAATATTTGTACACATTTGTGTCTTTCATTTTGGCATGATGCCACTTGCTGAACAGCCATTTAGACCTGGTGCTCTGCATACTCAAATTGCTGTCTTCTGTTAATTAGCAATGCCTCCACACATTTACTGCATGAAGCACTTGCACCAGTACACTGAGAAATACACCTTTCAGTGTGGCCTGCTCCAGCTGATACAATTCATTTGATTCTGGTTTGTAACTTAGGGACCAGGAAGCAACGCTGAAGAAATAACAGTGGTCATCAGAAGAGTCAAAGTTAACAAACTGAATCAGTGCTGAAGCTATGAAGCACACTGCTTGACAGACAGACGAGAGAAGAACATTAAAAGCTGACAGAGACTCCCTCTTTTGCTTATTTTTCCCTCTATAGATATACACTTGGGAAGGTTAGCACCAGCAACAGCTGCATTCAGCTCCTAACATAGAGGATAATAGCTCTACCAAAGCCATCAGAAGACCTATTTGCCACACAGCAGCTCATTTTTTTCAGAACAAATCTTCCACAATTAGTACTTTTTCTTCATGGTTGAAAGGCTACTTACATTTGAGTTTTATTTGCTATACAGTAGCTCAGTGTTTTCAGGGCAAATCTCCCACAGTTGCTGCTTTTTCTCAGATGATAGTTAGGCTACTGCAATTGCAGATTCCCCCCACCCCCAGTCACAGAGTTTGCTAGCTTCAGGGTTAAAAATCTTTGCATGTATTCATACACAGATGCATAAATGACTAGAGTCTTCAGAACACAGCCTTATAAAGTGAGGTTCACTGCTTCTGCACTCAACTTGCCACCACTTAGACTGTGAATCATGGCAATCATATTGGAATGTTTGTTCAGCTCTTCCTTCTGGAGTTTTACGAGGGCTTCTTTTTCTTCCAGGCGCCCTTCCAGCTGGGATTTTTGAACTTCCAGAGAAGATGCCTGCAGAAACAAAGAGAATGTTCTCATTCACAGAATCACCAAGGTTGGAAGAGACCTCAAAGATCATCAAGTCCAACCTGTCACCACACACCCCATGACTAAACCATGGCACCATGTGCCACGTCCAATCCCCTCTTGAACACCCCTTCCACTAGCAGCTGAAAAACAGACACAACATGTTGTGAGCTGAGTGGCCTGGTGGTGAATTTAATGCAAAAGCAGTTTTCAACTTACAGGCCTGTCTCTCAGCTTTAATAATGGCCATGCTGGTGTTAGGTCGAAGGCTGGACTCAAATGATCTTAAGGGTCTCTTCCAATCAAAACAATTCTATGATTCAAGTTCTATACAGAGAGAGCGATTGGCCATTGGAATGTGCTGCCCGGGAGGTGGTGGAGTCACCATCATTGGAGGTGTTCAGGAGGAGACTTGATGGGGTGCTTGGTGCCATGGGTTAGTTGATTAGGTGGGTTGGATTGGTTGATAGGTTGGACACGATGACCTTGAAGGTCTCTTCCAACCTGGTCTGGTCCATTCCATTCCATTCCATTCCATTCCATTCCATTCCATTCCATTCCATTCCACGATTCTCTATACTCAGTGCACAGGAATGATTACAGCTACTGCCACGCTCAAGAATGTTAGGAACCATGGGAAAGTAGCAACCTCCACCTTATTGCTGTCTTGAATCAGCAGCAGAAGGTTCATTGCTAAGCCACATTTCATTTCAAGCCTCACACCAGTAAATATTTACCGAGGACAAAGGAAGCGTTTGCTCTGTCCTGGATAATGTTGCCTGGAGAGGCCAGGTTTTGCTTCCAGGAAATGAAAATACAGCCAATGCATTTGCCAGACTGCACATGCTGCATTTGCTGATCAGTTCACATGAAATTAAAATGAATCAAAATGAACCTCTGCCTTGTGAATTTTACCTAGGGGCAAGGCTATCTGGGCTGCACTGAGGCTTGGCAGACACAGTCTTGGTTACTGAAACAGTAACTTGTCAGAGCCAAACTGGTCTCTCTTTCCCAGAAATAAAAGTGCTTTATTTTCACAGAGAAAGAGCAAACCAGATGCATTTTGGTGTATGCACGTGCAGCTTAACTCACTGAGAGGGGGGAAAGTAAACCAATCCACGTTTTGAAGCAGTCGAGGCTTCTGCAGAGGAATTGGTTACATTCATTAATTTAATGTTGTGCTACAGCTGGTCTGTTTCTGGTTGGTTTGCTTTTGTGTGCATGTTTTGGGAGTTTTGTTGTTTATGCTTTTTTTAGTTTTTGGGGGGTTTTGTGGGGTTTTGGTTGGGGTTTTGTTGCCTTTTTTTTTGGTGTTTCTTTGTTTTTTTCCCTCCCAAACTTCTTGTACTTACACCATGCCTCATATAGCCTCATTAGAGCCTGACTCTGACCTCTTCTCTCTTAAGTTTGCACTCCCCAAAGCTGAATTTGTTCTTGTACACTGCACAGACTGTTCTAGGTTTTTTTTCAGCTGCTTTACCACTGGAATATTGATTTCCCAACTCCATCAGTTACACAGATCTCTAAAATTCAAGTCTCTAAATGCAAAGAATTCCTTACCTTGATGCTCAGTTCCTTCCTGGCTTGCTCTGTTTTACTTAATTCCTTCCTAAGGAGATCTATAGCTTGCTCCAGATCTGTTTGTTCCTTCTGCTGAGTTTTCAGTTTTTCTTCCAGAACTTTTATTTTCTGTTGCAGGGCTTAGGAAAACAAATACATTAAAAGATGGGTTGCCAAACTTAGAAGAGAAATGCTGCATCACCTAGGAAACCAGTAATTGTTATTTTTAAGCTGCAACATGGCTGCTAATAATTGAATTACTGAGTAGTGCCACCTGCTGCTAACTGTTAGTGATTGCTTCCAGTCATTTGCAGCAGACCTGAAGCAAGCTCTTGTAATGTGCAGCTCCTACAGGAAACAGTTCTGGCTGTTTTGACAGAACCATGACACCCTTTTACAGACATGCTGCAAGAAGATCCTGAAGTGAGGTGTGCTGCTGTGCAGAGGGTCAGTGAAGTCCACACAGGTTGGGAAATGAAGGTTTTTTTATGCATCAGAGTTCAAAACCAACATTCTGCATTTGTTTCCTTCAAATGTTAAATCACAACTCCATGGCTAAGCTTGAGATTGACAAGTGACTTAGCAAGATACAGCTTCTTGCTCAGTGCCCCAAACAATGTCTACTTAGTTCTCTAGGTCCAGTCACTGTCAGGCTACTGACTTACATGTTACTTTGCCATCTCTCTCCTGTAGCTGCTGCTGTAATTGTTTTCTGAGGTCTTCCATTTCTACCAACTGTGCAGCAGTCCTAAAATTGCAGAGAAAGAAATCTTAATGACTGAAGTGAAATAATGCCACCACTTTCCTGTCTTAAGAAGCTAGTATTATTTTTGTGTAATTTCCAATTGCTACCAGGAGCTTCCAATCATCAAACTTATGAATTTGCAGGGTGTGAGCACAGATAGGAAGTAAAATCTATTTCCCCCTACTTTATTTCCTTTCCCACCCCTGTTTAATCTCCTTCCCCTGCTTTTACTTCTGTCCTTTCTCCATTTTCTTTCCTTTCCCCCCTTCATGAAACAGTAATTTCCCTTCTCTGATCACAGAGACACATTAGAAAATACTGAAGAAGTTCATACCTGGAGCCTGAACACCATCAGAACCTGTTGCTTTTGATTACAGCCACATAGTATTCAAGATACCACAAGACAACAGAAGTTGTCATGCAGCCCAACTCAAAAATCACTGCCGCTAGGGATTAGGAATTTCTTAGACTGGATATTAGGAAGAAATTCTTTACAGTGAGGGTGGTGAGACACTGGAACAGGTTGCCCAGGGAGGTTGTGCATGCCCACTGCCTGGAGGTGTTCAAGGCCAGGTTGGATGAGGTCTTGAGCAACCTGGTCTAGTGGAAGTCACCTCTGCCTATGGCAGGGGGCTTGGAACTAGATGATCCTTAAGGTTCCTTCTAACCCAAACCATTCTATGAATCTATAAATCTACCAGTATCATAGCTGCAACCTGAGCTCTTGAAGCCAATCTTCTTGTTCCATTACTAGCTAGCCTAATTTCTAAAGCATATTCCACTTGCCTTGCTCAGATGGCATCTGCTGTCAGTCTTGTTGTTTATCCACTCCCTATCTCCCAATTTCTAAGCTGCATCCTCTAGCCAAGCGAGGGGAAGAGTATTTCCATGGTCTCCATTTAACTTGGGACAGTTCAAGAATATCTAGGTAATAACTGCTACCCTAACTTGGGGGGCATCAAGATGAGTATGGCAAGCAGGTCAAGGGAGGCCCTCCTCCCCCTCTGCTCCGCCCTGGTGAGGCCACATCTGAAACACTGTGTCCAGTTCAGGGCTCCCCAGCTCAAGAGGGACTTTCTGGAGAAGGTACAGAAAAGGGCTGCAAAGATGGAACATACCTCTGATGAGGAAAGTCTGAGAGAACTGGGGCTTTTTGGTTTGGAAAAGAGCAGATTGAGGGGGACTTCATCAATGCTGATCAATACTTGAAGGGTGAGTGTCAGGAGGAAGGGATCAGTCTCTTTTCAGTGGTGTCCAGTGGCAGGACAAGGGGTAACAGGCACAAACTTGAACATAAGAAGTTCCATCTGAACATGAGGAGGAACTTCTTTAATTTAAGGGTGGTGGAGCACTGGAACAGGCTGCCCAGAGAGGTGGTGGAATCTCCAGATGGAGAATTTCCACACCCACCTGGACACGTTCCTGTGTGATCATCTTCTCTAGGCAACCCTGCCTAGGCAGAAGGGTTGGACTTGATCTCTGTAGGTCCCTTCCAACCCCTACCATTCTGTGATTTTGTGACCTGCCTTTAAAAAGGGGAGTTTTCACAATAAATCTCCCCAATTCCAGTCAGCTGTACACTGTGCTAGTGAAAGCATGTGTCCAGATTCAATCAGTAGCAAACTACTGTGATTAGTATGAAATTCTTTCCAGTTGAAGCAGAACTCAAGGCAGTGATTTCGACTGCTCTGATTACTCATAAGGCAAGAGCCTGGAAGGATCATTTGAACTTTGCAAGCAAAACCAAGAATAGCATTTTCTTTCTACACAACACAAAGCCTGTTTGCTATCTGCTACAAAATTAAGTGTTAAATAAGGTTAGTCAAAGAGGAACCCTGTTCCCTTTGATTCCTTGCTGGAAGAACTCTAGCTTTTGGGTTGAGAAATGGTGTTTGTATAAAACACACACAATACTAACCAACACTAACACAATAGCTGGAAGGTTTAGTTTAGTAGGGTTGAGTAGCTTCTTTTTATCACCCTTATTTTAGTTCTGTTGGTTTAGGTGTTCATTTTGGGGCACTGTTGGGGTGTTTTGGGCTGGATGGTTTTGTTGTGGGGTTTTTGTTTTTTTTTTTTTTTTTTCCCCCCCTGATCTGATATTATTACAGAGAAACCTTGCAGGCTACAAAGGAAGATGTGAAAATCTCCAGTGATAAGAGCACTTAAGAATTCAACAACCACCAAAAGATACCAAATCCTGTGCTAGTGAGAAGGGAATGCTTGGGCAGAGATATTTTTCAGTTTTATGTATTTACCTGAAAACAAAACTCCAAACCCCAATTATTTATGCTCTTACAGGTTTCCTACAGAGTCCTTTACCTGAAGCATCCAGAGCAGAACCGTGTAGAAATGACAAGTACCTTAGTTCAGGGTAAATCAACTGTTCAAACCAAAATGGAAAGAACATAGAGAAGCTCTGAGGCATGCAAGTTTACTTCATAAAATGGGGTTATTTCTGTTGTGCTTTTCAAATTCCTGCTGTCACTGAAGTCTGGGGGTGAAGTCTCCCCACCCTCAACCAATAGAGGAGCAAACACAATGAACCAAAGTCACTCCTACAGATTTTCACCTAACCTGTAGACAGAAAAATAACCCTGAGGCATCTTTCGCTTCCTTTAACTCCGATTCCCAAACGTTACTTACAACCCAACTGAGAAGTTGAGACTGAAGTGCTGTTTAGGTTTCCTGTTGATCTTTAATTTGCTTCATAAAAAACCAACCCAACCAACCCCAAAACCTCAAAGGAACTCACCTGTCATTGGAACTCACCTGTCATTCTGCTGCTTGAGTGACTCATTTAGTTTCTGCATTGCTTCCATTTGTTTGCTGAGCGAGTTGCATGAAATCTGCAGGTCTTTATATTGTCTTTCAGTTGTTTCATGCCTACAAGTGAATTAGGAGGTTAGGGTTGAAGAGTGTAAGTGCTTTTGAAGAGCTTTTACTTTAATAGTCTCTCAAATGAGAATACTTGACATCATCTCTGCAATCATCCCAATCAAGCTAAAAGCAGTGTTTAGGGGCAGGGGGTGAGGTTTGGATGGGGCTTTTGTTGTTGGTAGTTTGCTGTTTGTTTTGGTGGGGGGTTTGTTTCTAAAGTGAACATACTTGGAGGAATTAAAAATAAAGTAAGGAAAAAAAAGAAGCCAAGTTTCAATGCCAGGTCAGGTTAGGTTGTGTCCAGTTCTGGGCCCCTCAGTTCAGGAAGGATGTTGACTTGCTGGAATGTGTCCAGGGAAGGGCAACAAAGTTGGGGAGGGGTTTGGAGCACAGCCCTGTGAGGAGAGGCTGAGGGAGCTGGGGTTGCTTAGCCTGGAGAAGAGGAGGCTCAGGGGAGACATTATTGCTGTCTACAGCTACCTGAAGGGAGGTTGTAGCCAGGTGGGGGTTGGTCTCTTCTCCCAGGCAAGCAGCACCAGAACAAGAGGACACAGTCTCAAGCTGCGCCAGGGGAGGTTCAGACTGGAGGTCAGGAGGAAATTCTACACAGAGAGAGAGATTGCCCATTGGGATGTGCTGCCTGGGGAGGTGGTGGAGTCACCATCACTGGAGGTGTTTAGGAGGAGACTGGATGAGGCACTTGGTGCCATGGTTTAGTTGATTAGATGGTGTTGGATGACAAGTTGGACTCAATGATCTTGAAGTTCTCTTCCAACCTGGTTTATTCTATTCTATTCTAAAATGAGCTTAATACTGGGTCTAGCTAGCAATAAAAACACCTCTCAATATTTTTTTTACAAAGGCTTGTGGTGATGTGATGAGGGGCAATGGCTTTAAGCTGGAAGAAGGGAGATTTAGACTGGAGATTAGGAAGAAGGGTGGTGAGACACTGGAACAGGTTGCCCAGGGAGGTTGTGGATGCCTCCTCCCTGGAGGTGATCAAGGCCAGGCTGGATGAGGCCTTGAGCCAGCTGGTCTAGTGGAAGCTGTCCTTGCCCGTGGCACAAGGTTTGGAATGATATAATATTTAAGGTCTCTTCCAGCCCAAACCATTCTATGTTATCCTTAATTACTGATGATCAGAAAGAAACCTTCTTCCAGTAGAAAACTCCTAGAAACTGATAAAAAAAACCCCAGATGCCTCAAGAAATTTGACATACAACTGTTACACATTTGCTACTTACAGTCAGCTTTTAAGGGATCCTTGGAGTCAGTCTATGACCTCCAATTGTCTCATGGTAATAAAACCTGAGCTGTAAACCATAATGGTGGTGTTTGGTCTATGGTTGGACTTGATCTTAGAGGTCATTTCTAACCAAAACAATTCTATGATCCTGGAGAACATTGCAGGGTGCATTTCATGTTAGTTTATGGGGCAGAGCTCATGCTCTAACAAATGTTTTCCTGCCAAAAGGAGAATTCTCTGCCCTGATGTGAGCTGTGTGATTGCTTTGAAGGAACAGCGTGCTTAAGTTGTGTGGATTGTTCAGAAAACAACTTCTCTTTTTTTCTTTGCCTTGTTTTCTCTCCTTCTAAACACATTTTAAGGATCAGAAAGCTGGTTTAGTAGTACTGTGGAGAAATTACAACTGTTACATAGCAGACTGAGGCTGCTTTATTTCACCTAAGTCAAGTACCTGTTCACAGAGTGTATGGCTGCATGCGATTAAAAGGGAACAAACACAGTGACCATATGAGATCAAGACACTTCATAAGGGACAAAAGTGTTATACATTTTTTTCCTCCCCAACAACTCCTCTAGCAGCAATGTGCCTTCAAAATTGTCTAATATGCCTCATCCCATTAAGCAAGAAAGTTGCTCTCAATTTGATCAGCCTCTTTGCCCTGCTGACACCTAGTGATGAGACCAGCTCATCTGAGATGAAAAGATAAAGCTCTTTTAACCCTTCCTTACTCCAAGGCATGCTCCTCTTCCAACCTGGTCTATCCTATCCTATCCTATCCTATCCTATCCTATCCTATCCTATCCTATCCTATCCTATCCTATCCAAGTCCATGGGACCCGATGGGATACACCCACGGGTGCTGAGAGAACTGGCAGATGAGGTTGCCAAACCCCTCTCTATTATATTCCAGAAGTCATGGCAGACTGGGGAAGTCCCCACAGACTGGAAAAGGGGAAACATTACTCCCATTTTCAAAAAGGGCAAGAAGGAGGAACCGGGGAACTACAGGCCAGTCAGTCTCACCTCTGTGCCCGGAAAGATCATGGAGCAGATCCTCCTGGAGGCACTAATGACTCAGAAGAATAGTGAAGAGGTGATTGGGAATAGTCAGCATGGCTTTGCCAAGGGCAAATCCTGCCTGACAAACCTGGTGGCCTTCTATGATCAGGTGACAGCATTAATAGATGAGGGGCGAGCAACTGATGTCGTTTACCTGGACTTGAGCAAAGCCTTCGACACTGTCCCACACCACCTCCTGGTCTCCAAGCTGGCGACACATGGGTTTGATGGATGGACCACTAGATGGATAAAGAATTGGCTTGATGGCCGCACCCAAAGAGTGGCTGTCAACGGGTCCATGTCCCAGTGGAGGCCAGGGACAAGCAGAGTCCCTCAGGGATCAGTCCTGGGACCTGTCTTGTTCAACATCTTTGTGGGTGCCATGGACAGTGGCATCGAGTGCACCCTCAGCAAGTTTGCTGATGACACCAAGCTGTGTGGTGCAGTGGACACCCTGGAGGGAAGGGATGCCATCCAGAGGGACCTGGACAGGCTGGAGAGGTGGGCACAAGCCAACCTCATGAGCTTCAACAAGACCAAGGGCAGGGTCCTGCATCTGGGTTGAGGCAATCCCAGGCACAAATACAGGCTGGGCAGTGACTGGCTGGAGAGCAGCCCTGAGGAGAGAGACTTGGGGGTGCTGGTGGACGAGAAGCTCGACATGAGCTCTCAATGTGCGCTTGCAGCCCGGAAAGCCAATCAGCTCCTGGGCTGCATCAGGAGAAGTGTGACCAGCAGGTCAAGGGAGGTGCTTCTCCCCCTCTACTCAGCTCTGGTGAGACCCCACCTGGAGTACTGCGTCCAGTTCTGGAGCCCATATTACAGGAGAGATGTGGACGTGCTGGAGCGTGTCCAGAGCAGGGCCACGAGGATGATCAGAGGGCTGGAGCACCTCTCCTATGAGGACAGACTGAAGGAGTTGGGGATGTTCAGTCTGGAGAAGAGAAGGCTCCGAGGTGACCTCATTGTGGCTTTCCAGTATCTGAAGGGGGCCTACAGGAAGGCTGGGGAGGGACTTCTCAGGATCTCAGGTAGTGATAGGACTAGGGGGAATGGAATGAAGCTGGAAATGGGGAGATTCAGGCTAGATGTGAGGAAGAAGTTCTTTACCATGAGAGTGGTGAAGCCCTGGAATGGGTTGTCCAGGGAGGTGGTTGAGGCCCAGTCCCTGGAGGTGTTTAAGCCCAGGCTGGACGAGGCTCTGGCCAGCGTGATCTAGTGTAGGGTGTCCCTGCCCATGGCAGGGGGTTGGAACTAGATGATCCTTGTGGTCCCTTCCAACCCTGACTGATTCTATGATTCTATGATCCTATGCTATCCTATCTTCATAGCTACTTACTATGGTTTTGTGCTGTGTGTCCCTTTTACCTTAAGATTCTCGAAGAAATAATGTTTACAAGTAATTCAGGATACAGAAGGTGCCTCTCTCCTTTCTACCTCACTTTTACCCAATTTCAGTTAAATTTGCTACACAAGTGGTCAAAGATGCAAACTCCTACCTTAGGCAGACATGCTATTACTGGCTGCTTCCCCACTCTATTTATAGCATGTCATCAAGACATCAAACAAGATCAAAGCAGCTGAGAGTATGGTATAATACTCATAAAAACTAAGCATGAGTATGCTATAATACTCATAAAAACTAAGCATTGTTAACTGCTTCTGAGAGAAAGATGCCCACTTTTACACTATGTTCATGCTATTCACTGAACTGGACTCTCCAACACCTACAACTTTGTTTCTCACTCCATTTAACACATTACTGGGTTTTTTTAGTAACTTACATCATTCTCATTGAGAAGCATATAGAAGGAAAAAAAAGTCATGGTTTTAAGTGAAAATTTCATTAAGTAGCACAAAATGTTGCCCTCCCAATGTGCTTAAAGGCCTTCAACACTTGGACCAGAAAGCACTGCTTAGAGATCTTCCACTTACCTCTGGAGAAGATCAACTGAGGACTTTTTCAGTATTTCATGCTCTTCAGCAACTGTTTGCAATTTCCTGTTGTGTTGAAAGAGCTGTTCAATATCAGTCTGTGCCCTTTCAGATTCCACCTGCTGAGCCTTCAGCAAATCACTCAGTTCTTCATTTTTCCGTTGTGCCTCCTTCAACATTGCAGCCAGAGTTCTTGCCTGGGAGTGGAAAGACATCCCCCCAAACCCCCCCCCCCCAAAACAACCCAGCATTATAAGCAATTCTGTTTCACCAGTCACTCTGTAGTAGGCATATTAAAATGCCATCAGCTACGTTAAGAAAACAATCTCTCTTACCTAGTATTAGCTACAAATTAAATTTGTTCACTCAATTCCTGAATCTCCCTTTACAGACAGTGAAAGGGGGAAGGGGGAAATGTAATTATACATCTTAACACTGATTTAATAATCTGCAGCCTATAACCTTTAAAGACCAGAAATGATTCTGAGTTTTCAATGCACACTTCAAATACATGCCTCAGGGAAGCAAGCTGCATTTGGAAGTTCAGCTCTGACAAGTGATGAAAAGGCACAAACAGGAAATTTCTCCACGTATCAGCAAATTTTAGCTAGAATTATACTAAGCAGCATTATTAATTTTCAGTATTACTACCATTAAGTTAACACTAATGGTAACAAGCCATAAGCAGTAGGGTAGGTTAGCTTTGTTGACTATAGGTTGCCCAGAGGTGTTCAAGGACAGGTTGCACGAAGTCTTGAGCAACTAAGTCTAGTTGAGAGGTGTCCCTGTCCCTGGCAGAGGGGTTAGTGTAGATAGGTAAGGTCCCTTCCAACCTAAGCCATTCTATGATTCTACAACTTCCTCTAAGGGAAAGGACTGAACTAGATGATTTTTAAGGTCCTTTCCAAACCAAACCATTCTATGAGTCTATGAAAGAAAACGGTTCCAATGAATAGTTCAGAGGAAATCGGGATGTTTAAGATGAAAAGTGAGACTGCCCTAACTTGCAAGCAGCTGATTGCAAGGTAAGGAGTGAAGTTTCCACTGACAATCTCAGGCAAGCTACCCAGACCAAACAGAGTTTCAGAAGGAAGCTCCTGCTACTTACCTCAGACTCGGCTTGGGCTCTCTGACACCGGTACTGAGCCATCAGCCTATCAGCCTGAGCCAGAGCCAAAGCCTTAGCTTCCAAAAGGTCTTGCAGCTTGGTTTCTTTAGACTGTGCATAGGAAGAACATTACTCATCAACACTTTCTGAATGCACGGACAGCAATGTACCCATATGCACCAGGTTGTACTCACTGCTAATGCTGACAGCTTCTGCTCGTAGACATCCATTATGTCAGATATCCTCATGTCAGGGAGAGGCTCCTTCATCTGGGGAAAGGTTTTCCATTTACTGCTACTGTAATTTGTATTTACCAGACAGATAAAGGGCTCAAAGAGCTCAGTAGTGTTGTGGACTCCACCTGTCCCCCAGCTTTTTGAGTTCTTATTTACTTATGCTTCCATAAGTTCCCTTCACTGCTTGTACAGTGATCCTGTTGAAGTGTGGTCTCAGTTATGCTTTCACGCACATTTGAGCTTCTCACAACTTACAGAACACACACAGAGATGAAGTATTGAATATTTTAAATGAATGGGTATATTGATCTTTTAAATGCAAGTTCTACTAATTAAAAGGTCTAAGAAAAGATTCACTCAATTTCTCCCCTCAAAACATCAAAGCAGCTTTACAACATGTCATGTTACTGGAAGCTGTTGCACTAGTGCTACTAGGCACCTGTTGCTGCTAAATTAATTAACTACATTAATTACTACAGCAATGCACCTATAGACCTGAAAAGGATGGTCAATGAGAGCACGCTGTGGCAGAGGATGAAGCAAGCCAGTGCAGACTCACTTGACATTTTTCAGTATTCATTTAGCAGCTGACTGGAAATGGTAGCTAGCCCAGTTTCACCAGCTACAAGACAAAGGAGGCTTGCAAAGCTAGAGCTGGGCCACTGATCATGGAATCACAGGATGCCAGGCTGGAACAGACCCCAAGGACCATCTGGGCCAACCTTTCTAAGTGATAGCATAGCTGAAATGAGATGGCCCAGCACCCTATCAAGATGAGTCTTCAAACTGATCTAATACAGGTAAGAAGCTCTGATCAAGCAGAGGTGCAGGAGAACCTCCCTTGATCTGCTGGACACACTCTTCTTAATGCACTACAGGATACCATTTGCCTTCTTGGCCACAAGGTCACACTGCTATCCCATGGGTACCTTATTGTCCACCAGGGCTCCAAGGTCCTTCTCCACTGACCTGCTTTCCAGCCTGCCAGCTTCTGACCTGTATTGCTGCACAGTGCATGTCGGTACCTGTGCTATAGCCTGATGCTTGCATTTTAATTCCTACTTCACAGTAAAAAAAAGTGTCTGCTATTTAACAGAGGAATATAAATTCTACTAACCTCTAGTCCAGAATGGAGTTTTTGTATTAGTTCCTGAATATTTGAAGTTGTGGATTCATCAGCTGGAGGACAGGATGAAGAACATCTCACTGAGGTAATGTTTGTCATTGGTGACTGCAGCTGGATTCTTTTGGATGGGTGCTCTGTCTCCTGCTGCCTGTAAGCATTGCTTGCTGCAATACTTTCTCCAAGCCTACAGAAACAAGAAGGCTACTAATGAAGCAACCTGCTACACACACCACCAAAGTGTCCACTACCAGACTATCACAAAAATAAACTTACACTATGGCAGGAAAATCTGGTAAGGGTGCAGCCTCAAACAGTATTCTAAGTGCCACTTGGACTTGCTCTCTCTGGTCTGATGTTAGAGCAAACGTCAAAGACGTAATCAAGCGCTGATCCTGAAAGAATCAAACCAAGATCAAACAGTCAAAAAAACCCCCAACCCAAAACCACACAGACATCATAGCACCAGCACAGGAATTCACAGGTTGCAGGAGGAGTTTTAACACTCAGAACTGGAGCTGCTGTAGTGCAGTGACACCTTTCCTTCACGGATGCATTTCATCAAGACATCTTAGAAATCATACCTGCAAAACTTTGTAGAAGCTGACCTCCATACCAGGCACATCTTGCTTCAGCCTGCTCATAAGATCAAGGGTTTTCAAAATAATATCAGCAGCAAGTTTGCTTTTTAAACACACAAGTGGAAAGCAAAGTGGATGAGAAAACCCAAAAGAGAGAAGAGGAAAGAAAAAAAAAAAAATGTTGGTAAATAACAGCACTGATAAATAAATTATTAAAACCAAGTTTACAGAGAAATTAAATGCCTAGCAAGGCAACAATGGCAACACCAAGATCACTCAGTTCCTTGGACATGCTGCTGAGCCTCTCTGGAATACAACACAATACAATACACCAGTTTGAAAGAGACCTTCAAGATCATTGTGTCCAACCCATCAACCAATCCAACCCACCTAAACAACTAAACCATGCAACCAAGCACCCCATCAAGTCTCCTCCTGAACAGCTCCAGTGAAGACCACAAAAAACCACATTCAAGAGGAGGAGGATACAATTCTAGGTCCAAATACATTTGACTGGTTTTTGGCCATATGACTCTTAAGTCATATCAACATTCAGGTTAATGACACTGAGCTGGAATGCAATAATTCTCTCCTACACTAACGTGTGGCATTTTTGAACTTTGGCTGCTTAAAACCAAAATGAAAAGTTAAGTGCCATGAGCAGTTCTGGTAAGCATCAGTTTGGATGAGCTTGAACTACTGAATGAGGTTTAAATCATAGAACCCATAAGATTGGAAAAGACCTCGGAGATCATCAAGCCCAAACTGTCACCCAACACCTCCTGACTACTAGACCATGGCACCAAGTAGCACGTCCAATCCCCTCTTGAACACCTTCAGGGATGGTGACTCCACCACCTCCCTGGGCAGCACATCCCAATGGCTAACAACTCTCTCTGGGAAGAACTTTCTCCTCAAGGTCACTGTTCCACCTAAGCTGATCTCCAGCTTATGCTGAAAACATTTAAGCTTGGTTTTACTTTTGGCCCTGACGAGCAATGTTACTTTGTTGCCACAAAGACTGAATTTGATTTTAAAGCATTAATTTGCACACATGTAAATGGTAATTTCAGCCCCAACCCACTTTCCATCAGAGCAATCTCACAACTTTCAGACAAGCCCTTACTAAATCAGATTTTAGAGAAATTTGTGTGCTTACCACATTTTAGAGTCTGCTACTTTTGTCCCCAAACCAGTATCAATCCCACTATAGGTAAACTGCTGTTCTATTAGAGATGTGCATTGGCTGGCAGTCAATACCTTTGAGGTATGCTTTTTCAGTGTGTCATCACTGCACAGGAGTAGACTGAGTCAAGAATAAATCTATCTGTGATTAGGGATTGGCACCACAAGGAAACATTCTCTAACAATAAAGGACACCAACACAGTGTATCAAAGCACAAGAACCTCCAAAAATGCTTTTAAACCTTAAGTGTACAAGCCACTTAGTGGAAGGTGCCCCTGCCAATGCCAGGGGAGTTGGAACTAGATGATCTTCAAGGCCCCTTGCAACCTAAACCATTCTAAGAATCTATGTTTAACTCACAAGCCAAGTCAGCTTCACTTTTGAGTTCACTTACTGGAAACACCAAGGGGACACAGCAGTAAGTGACAAAAAGAAAGATGACAAACAAAGGCAGTGAAAAATCGATGTTCAATACAAAAACCAGCTGTCTGGGAGTGATCTTGCAGACACTTCTTCACAGAACTCAGATTAGATGCAAGACTACATCCTGCAATCATGTCCTCTTTACTTCATGACACTAAGGCCTTCAAGAGGAGTGTAAAATGATTTTCCTTGTTTCACTGATCGTAAAATGATTTTCCTTGTTTCACTGATCTAAATATGTATCATATTCAGCTAGAAGCTGCACTTGAGTTAGCTAGGTGAAAATACTGTACTGATCAAGAAGATGGCCACCCAAACTCCCCTTGCAATTTCAACAGAAAAAAACATTCAATCTCCCTTTTTGATCTGCAAAGTGCTTCTGTACTATTATATAGCTACCACATTTTGTCCTGCACCACTGCACTTACAAAATAATTTCACAGCAATTAGAAAGCTATTTAAGATCCTTTGAGATGGCAGTCTCAAGTAAAATTAGGGCAGTCCTTGTCATTAAAAGCCATAAGTGACCCAAGATGGACATTTCTTCTCAGATCATAGTGGAGGAATAATAAATGAGCTGCCAATAGGCACATAAAAAGGATATTTGTCAGGACATTAATAGCCTTGACCATTCTTTCACACTTTTTCTTCACCAATAGCTCATCCCCAGTCTGTTCTGGCATCTGAAGATGATCAAGAAGAACAGGCAGCAAAAGATCCACCAAGTGTTTGGCTGAAGAGCTGTTCCCACTGTTATTTGCATCCTGTAACAAAGACATTTGATGTCAATATTTAAAACTACAGGAAAAGGAAGCCAAGCCTATGCTAGCCCTTCTTCCACAAGCCTGTCTTCTAGATTCCCTGGCCTCATCCTATTTCAGGTTCAAGACTACTAATCTTAAACAGTATCAAATTGGAGGAGGAAGTTTAACAAGGAGCACAGTAACAGAATAAACTTCCTCTCTTCCACAAGTCCTGGAAAGCAATTCTTTGATAGCTTTGCATCTACCTCGTGACTTCAAGAACTGCCATATCTTCCACTTAACCTTCAGCACAGACATCATTGTTTCTAGAAGGAAAGTTGTTTTGCAAAGTCTGGAATTCTAGAGCAGGAAGGGTTTAGTTCCAAGTCCATTTTTTTACACAGTGTTTTTTAAGTACAATGCTAAGAGTTGTTTTAAAAAAGAAATTTCCATTATAAAAAATAGAGCTGCTAAGAAGCTCTTTAAAACTCAGCCACCAGCCGTGGTACCTCCAAAATCTCCTTCAACACCTGCAATGCTAGAACTGAACAGTCTGCAGAGCCTTCCAATGGTTGGTTTGACAAGTGCACCAATGCAACAGATGGCTCAGAAGTCTTGGAGCGAGTCACAAATCTGGCATTTCCAGAGACTGGCAAGCCAGCTGGTTCCAGTACCGCCTGCCGCAGGCTATGACGCAGCTCCACCACCGAACAGAAGGCAAGCAGCAGCTCCAGGATCTGTGTGAAGGGAACGAGAGTTCAACAGCTTTTAAATCAACTACTTGCACAGAAATTTCAGCACTCACAGCAGTACCTAAAGTTCCATGTAAGTCCCTCTAGCGCTTCAGAGATTTCTGAAGAAGAGCTTTCCTTCCTTAAAGCCACGGCAGCAGCAGAAACAGTTCATCTGACTGGCAAAGCTTGACAGGATTCAGTGTATTGCTTTCCCTTCTTTTGAATGCAGGACTGTTGGCTGGTGGTCTAATAAGCAGTAGATATGCTTATCCACTTCAGGATGAATAAATCACAGAATTAGTTAAAAAGAATTCCAAGATCATCAAGTCCACCAGCATGGCAATTAACCGAGTCCCACAGAGCCATCTCCATACAGTTCTTGACTGCCTCCAGACACTCCGTCACCACTTCACCAACCTCCCTGGGCAGGCTGTTCCAATACCTGACCATTCTTTTGGCCATTCTTCAATTTTTCTTCTAATATCCAACCTAAACTTTCCCTGGCACAATTTCAGGCCATTCCCTCTGGGTCTGATAGAGAAAAGAAACCTACCTCCGCCTCAGTACAACCCCCTTTCAGGAGAGAAAATCTTGAGAGATACAAAGACATGCACAGGTGCATACTTAGAGAGCAACACACTCTGGATAGCTTATCAATTCATCTTCCTAAAGACAATCAATAAACAGCAAAAAACCAAAGGTACAAAAGGGACATGAATGGGCCCACAACAAAGCTGAGGAGGGACTTTTTACAAGGGCTTGTCGTGACAGGATAAGGGGCTGATACTATGATACTCTGATTTGTACATTCTACTTTTAACCCAAAAAAAGCAGAAAATACCTTAAATGATGAATCAGGATCCCTTCCATGAAGAAGATCTAATACTTGACCAAGGCATGAGGTAAAGTGCTCATACCTGCAGCACAAACAGGAGAACAAAACACAAACACATGAATAAATAGAAGAAAAAAGTATTTCACACAGACTCATAGGAAGTGAAAATGCAAGTGTCCTACTCTCCTTCTTACCCCAAACACTTCAAGTACAGTGACAGCTTTGATAATGTCATTTTCATTTTAAAAAGACTGAACTTCAAAAAATTCTAAGAATGGCAGCAAAGTCCTTAAAATAAGCTGAAAATAAGACTTTGAGCTATTTTTACTGCTAGACTTAGACTGAAATTCAGCAACTAAATTTGGCTAGCTGTACGTGGAGGACTACTAGATGAACAATGTACAGACACCCCCCAGTAAAATTATGACTACTTAAACCACACTCTTCCACTTTAAGATAAAATAGGCCTGCAAAAGGCAAGGCAGCTACTCATCAAGTTGTCTGACTGCCAGTACTGCTCAGAGAATTACTAAACACATGACTCAGTATTCCATAAGCTACACTGAAGAAGCAGATTTTGATT
This sequence comes from Picus viridis, assembly GCA_033816785.1. Taxonomy (NCBI): domain Eukaryota; kingdom Metazoa; phylum Chordata; class Aves; order Piciformes; family Picidae; genus Picus; species Picus viridis. The sequence goes on along the minus strand of CM066569.1, from coordinate 3,342,819 downwards.
CACACTTGTGTGAATCACAAGAACTAGTTTCAGGTGCAGCATTTACAATGAACTAGTAACATTTAAAAAAACACCTGGAGAATTTTTTTCCCAGTGTTTGGTTCAGAATACAAAATGCATAGTATCATAGTGTCAGTCAGGGTTGGAAGGGACCACAAGGATCAGCTAGTTCCAACCCCCCTGCCATGGGCAGGGACACCCTACACTAGATCAGGCTGGCCAGAGCCTCGTCCAGCCTGGGCTTAAACACCTCCAGGGACAGGGCCTCAACCACCTCCCTGGATAACCCATTCCAGGGCTTCACCACTCTCATGGGGAAGAACTTCCTCCTCACATCTAGCCTGAATCTCCCCACCTCCAGCTTCATTCCATTCCCCCTAGTCCTATCACTACCTGATAGCCTGAGAAGTCCCTCCCCAGCCTTCTTGTAGCCCCCTTCAGATACTGGAAGGGCACAATTAGGTCATCTCTGAACCTTCTCTTCTCCAGACTGCACAGCCCCAACTCCTTCAGTCTGTCCTCATAGGAGAGGTGCTCCAGCCCTCTGAGCGTGCAGTGAAGAAACTGAACGAGAGCTCGTAGAAAAATTATCCTCTGCTTCTGGGAAGTGAAGTCATACCTGGTAAGATAATCTGCAACTTTGGGGTTCCTCAGAAGATCCATGAGTAAATCAACAGAGTACTTTCTTGTGAGAGTGCCATCTCCATTTACAACAATATTGAATATTAGCTGAAATGTCTGATGAATATTTCGAGCGTGAAAGAGCTGCAAGGTAGAAGAAAATGCTGTCTGGGCACACACTTACCTTGCCAGGCCTTTTGCTGATTGAAATTGGCTGGAATTAAAGTTTTGTTTGGCCAGTGTGACTGGCCAACACATCCACTGTAACTTCAAAGCATCCATCACTTACTTTTTCTCCTACTTCTTCATTTAAAGTAAGGCTTGATAATATTGAAAGTGCAAACACAACCACAGTCAGGCTGCTGTGGGCCAGGAAGCTTATCAAGGTACGATAGAAGCTCTTCACGTTATTCTGCAGTAAAAAGGAGAAACACAGACATCATCCATTTTACTTTGTCCTCTAAAACACCAAACTGACAGACTGTACATATTTATAAGCCACACAAAAATATTAGCATGATAACAGTTCTCTTGGAAACCTATTTTGGTGTGCTGCTGCACAGTGTCAGTGATGCCAACAACTACACGGACAAGATGACCTTTGAGGGTCCCTTCCAACCTGATGCAGACTGTGAATCTGTGACTAAATTCTCCGTTGCACTTGTGTGAGGAAGACTTAAAAACAAAAACCAAGCTAAGGAAAAAAATTATTTTAAAGATGAAAAGCTTATTTTGCTGAAGTATCTAATAGAAAATAACCACTGCAAATTGACTCCTATCCCTTTCTCTGCTCAGTGACCACGTCTGACAATAGCTCCTCCTTGCTTCCCCACCCCCTCTTCGAAAGCAAAACATCACCACATTCACTGCCATGTAGACAAATTTGTGTTTCTGAACGAAGAAAGAAGTTATGTTTGTACTGATGTACAAAGAGGTAGAAACTGAGTTAATGCATCTGGTACCCACAGATAATGGATTCAAAAGCCCCTCACCTGACATTAAGATCTGTGGTATTTTATTGATTTATCTTTTAAATGGCAAACCTTTTTTAGCCAAAGTTAATGCAGCTTGCCAAAAAATCAGCTATGGTTTTTATATGCTAACGACATTCAGAATGCTTAAGTTCACCTTCCACATGCAGAGAACAGTTGCAGAAGCTGAATGCATAACACAAGTTACTGCAGCAGCACAGCAACGTAGGGAAGGATAGAAAGCACTCAGCTGCCTGTTCTAGTGGGTATTTTCTCCAACAGGAGAAAACCAAGTGCCAGCTCTGTGGAGCAAGCAGGCCAGGGCTGTTATTGTCACAAAGGAACTGCCTATGAAATGCTAAGGTAAATCCCCAAATAGCTCTTTGCCCCCTCATGCCAGAGATTCAGGCCACAAAGCCAAAACTCTTACCAAAGACTTTATTTGGGTTTGAATTGATAAATTGTGACGACAGAGATTTGCCAGCAGTCCTAAGCACGGTATCATTAACTCATCTTCAGTGGCTTGACTTAAAAGAAAGTGTCACAAGTTTAAACACAGGTATATTTCTTAAAACATGCAGAATTTAGTGACAAGAGAGGTCAGAGTGGGGAACAGTGTGATTGGGGGACTTCATGGGGTGGTTTTATTGTTAGACTTTGTTTTGGGGGCTGGGGTTGGGTTTTTTGTGGGGTGTTTTGGTTGGTTTGGTTACTCTGTTTGTGTTGCTTGGGGGGTGCTGTGGTTTTGTTGTTGTTTGTTGGCTTGTGGGGGTTTTTTGTTTGGTTTTAATTAGACACCATTCTGCTAAGCACAGCAAAATTCATATTGCAATCCCCACAGTGTGGGCAGTTTTCAAGAGAGTACATCTGAAGGGGAAAAAAAAAGTATCAGATAGTCATTAGACCTCTTGCAAGGACACTTACACAAAATTCAAATTCATCTAAAGCAAGTCTGCTCCAAGTGACAGACAGGAGTTTTCTCCTGGATTTTCTCTCTGCTAGCTGCCTGCTCCCAGGGGTGTGGAGGTGGGCTACAGAGGCAGTTAATATTCAGTCACCCAAAGTCCCACAATCACTGCATTTGATCATCTGTAACAACATGGTTTTTAAACACCATTCTGAGCAAAAGTGTCACAGCTCAGTCTGGAGACCAGGCTAATGCAATATGCTAATGGTTCGGAAACTTAGGTATTTCCCAAAAGAAGAGTACACACTTACACATGATGCATTAGGAATGAAATTAACTCATCAATGTTGGCACCAGCAGAAAAGACTGGAACATTGTAGGTTAGCTTCTGCAGCAATTGAATGCTCTGAGGAAACAGAATGTTAGTCACATTATGTCTTTCCCACAGCATCTCACTGAAGAATGCTACAAGTTACAAAAGCTGAAAGGACACAAAAGACATCACAACTGCATTAATTCTCAGGCTCTATAACAACAACATAATCACACAAGCTGCTGCAAGCACATTGAGTCTTGTCCTCAATATGCTTATTAAAAGCTCAGGCAGATGGGTAAGATTTTGTTTTGACAGAAAAGTTACCTTTTTAGCCCATCCTGCCAAGGCAGAGGGGCTGGAACCAGATGATCTTGAAGGTCCCTTCCAACCCAAACCATTCTATGAATCAGTTTTTGTTACCTGCAATAAGACTGGGTCACTAAGATTTGTAGAGCTTCGATGAACCACTCCTGCCAACACACTGGTCAGATTGTAGGTATCCTGGAGAGCTTCTCTAGTCTCATTGTCCAAAGCTAGAAATTAAGAATTATTAATAATAATGATAAAAAGTATCTAATAGCAGAATAGAATATCTCAGCAGAAGCCAAAATTTTCCCTTTATATTTCAAACACAGCTACAAATAAGTTGCATCTCTACCTTACTTCCCAACTTACAGTTAATTCAAACACAAATACATTGCCTTAAGATACTTGGATGCTGAAGGACTACCTCCTACCTACAAAGTTGTAATTCTATTTGACATCTCAACACCAGCATTTAAAAGGCTTTAAAGCTTAAATTCCCTGATCTCAGTTTCCTGCTTCATGTTACAGTGGGCAAGTAAACTAGAACTGGTAACTCAACAGAGTTATTTAGTAGCAATTAAATCTCAAAAGCCAGTCCTACTTAGGTAGTCCAGGAAGAGACAGAGCAAACAAGGATGATAGGTAAAGCAGCAGAACAGTTTGGGGGGGGAATAATTTCCTCCAGAATCAGTGGGCTTGAAAAAAAATAGTTAAAAAAAAAAAATCTGCAACAAATACAATTTCACAGTGGAAAATAAAAGGAAAGATGAAAAAACTCCAAGAATCAGAGAAGATTAACAAGGAGTCGTCATGAAGGATTCAAATCTTGAGTAACTACTCATATATGATAAGACATCAAGCAATGAAGGGACAGTTTTTGTAACCTGGTGATAGGACTAGGGGGAATGGAATGAAGCTGGAGGTGGGGAGATGCAGACTGGACGTGAGGAGGAAGATCTTCCCCATGAGAGTGGTGAAGCCCTGGAATGGGTTGTCCAGGGAGGTGGTTGAGGCCCCGTCCCTGGAGGTGTTTAAGCCCAGGCTGGATGAGGCTGTGGCCAGCCTGATCTAGTGTGGGGTGTCCCTGCCCATGGCAGGGGAGTTGGAACTAGATGATCCTTGTGGTCCCTTCCAACCCTGACTGACACTATACTACACTACACTATACTATACTATGACACATGCAGATTATGGTGAGCACAGAGCTTCTCTGGACAATGAATTCCACTTCTGTGAAATGGAAAGAAAAAACAAAACCCAAACAAAACCCACCAACACCATCTCAAGAAACAAGTAAGAGGCAGTAGAACCTCCTTCATAATTGGGAAACTTTATGTGCATAGCCCAGGCCATTGGAGAGGCCAAGCTGTCAGCCAGCAAACACTGCAGTGGGAAGTTGTTAACTGTTGATGTAACATGGTTTCTCTCTATCTTTGCATCCCCAAGGTGTGTTTCTTCACTTCAGCCTTATCAAAAAAAAGAAGAAAAAAAAATAATCAAAGACAAGAGGGCAACTCTTCACCCTGTTCAGTCAGGAAACAAATTCTGACAAGCATGGACATTGCCTTTTCACAGGGATGACTTAACATGTTAAATGGCCATGAGAAGCTGATTTGATCTGGCCTTGTACCTACAGCCAGGTGGCTTGGCAGAGAGCAGTACCACAACGAAAATCATTTTGTCATTCACAATTTTATGTCCTTCCCAAGAAGCTCATCACTCATGCCACAGAATCAGCACCTGTCTTGTCTTCCCTTTCCCAAAAAAGTTCAGAGCAAACCTTACCTAGCTGTGACAGCAAAGTAATGACAGACAAGGTCAGAGCTGGGTTTATGTTAGCATCCTCAAGGAGTTCTACTAGGCAGCTGAGACATTCACTTGGTAGAATCTGGTTTGAAGCAAATAATCGTGTAAGCTTCAGTCCAGAGATAACCTGGAGAGGAAGGGAGAAAGGCAACCTTAATTACTCAACTGCAATGAACTGTTTTACACAAGAAGTCAAAGCACAGAGTAATATTAAATAGATTTGGCACTATTTGACAAACTGTGAATGAGTGACAGGCTAACAGGACATTTGTACTCAAAACTGAATAAAAAAGAAATAAAAGTTAGAGAAAATCTGGCTTTCCTTTCTGTGGGTATGGTCCCTTTACTCTTGGAAAGTAACAAGTTCACATTGGGATAGATTCTAGAATCACAGATTTCTTTGGGTTGGAAAAGGCTCCTAAGATCATCAAGTCCAACTATAGACCATAGACCATGGCTATTAAACCATGTCCTGAAGTGCCATGCCCACATGCTGCTTCCACCATGCTGAAGTGTCTTCTGTTTGCTTTCTGACAGCATTCATACCAACAGCATTCTTTTTAATCTCATAGCTGTAGAAGAAAAAAAGCTGAGCTGAATGCTATTCCATTAATGGGTTAACAATTAATAGACCTGTATTTGAAAAAGGTACTTGCAGATGAAGCAATTCAGTGAATATCCCAACATACCAAGCATGCCCACCACAAGGGTTGGTGTACCCAGGGTTTTATCTGGAGGTCAGGGAAATGGACAGACCTGCTCCTTAGCCCTAAAGACCTTTGAAACACTGGAACAGGGAGGTGGTGGAGGCTCCATCCCTGGAGACAACAAAGGTCAAGTTTGATAAGGCTCTGACCAACTTGATCTAGCTGCAGGGGTGTTGGACAAGATGATCTCTGAGGATCCCTTCCACCCAAATAATCTCTGCTTCCATGGTGCAGAATCTGAGACTCCAGGTACAAGCTCAGACACACTCCAGGCACCAGCTCATCATTCAAAATGGATTTTAAGGTGTGAAAATAAATTATCCTCGTGGGACAGAATTTAGGGGCTATGGAATTAAAACCAACACCAAAACACCTAAAAAGCCCCTTCTGAGGCACACGATGTTTAGCCTATGTGTATACTTCACACATCCGGAAATACATACAAGCACTGCAAAACATTTAAAGGGCATCAGCATGCCTGGGGATATTGGTAGAAAGGGAGACATTTCTTCTGCTGGACGTCCTCCTCGGCTACCAGCTCCGCTGACAACCGAGCACCGGTCGAGTTTTCTCGTCCCCGGCCGCCGAGCGCCGGGGCAGGCCGCGGGCCCTGTCCGTCCAGCACCGCCGGGCGCCGGCAGGCAGCAGCGGGGCGCCGGCAGCCTAGATCCCGGCGGCCCCAGAAAAATAACGTCTGAGAGAACCCGGCTCACAGTGGGACACAAAAAAGAGCCATCCATGCCCTCAAGCCCAAGCGGACATCACAGACACCCTCCCATTCCCGGCCGCCCTGCCCCGCTCCCACCGACGAGCCCGGCGGGAGGGGACGGGACCGTCCAAGGAACGGCGCCGCTCTCACCTCCAGGCTGCGCTGCAGGAGCGCCGCATTGCTCGGTGTCTTGGCGGCCCGGTACTGCGTGGCTGCCAGGAGCAGGGACTTCATGCACCCCGAAGCATCCATAGCGCCTCGGCCTCTTAGATGCAGGAACGGGAGACTCCATTCGTATTTCCCGCTGCCGCCGCCATTTTGACGGCAACTTCCAGCGCCGGGCAGAGCCGCGGGGCACGACGGGGAGGCGCGGCCGCCGCCATCTTCCTTCCAGTGGGTGGGAGCGGGGAGGAGTCATAGCTAGTGGGTGCCGGCCAGCGGCAGCGGAGATAGAGGGGAGAGTATTCTGCTGCTGTACCACTAGGGGAGACATTGAGGTGGGAGTTGGCCGCCCCAGCAGAGGTCGCGGTGCGGAACAGAAAGTTAGGGAAGGAGACTCGTCCGAGGCGGAGTTGCACGGAGTTGGGCAGTGCCGAAGAGGAGCTGCACGGAGTTGGGCTGTGCCGAGTGTTCCAGACCCCACAGTACAAAATCCCAGAATGCCGAGCTGGAAAGGGCCCCAAGGATCATCCGGTCCAACCTTTCTAGGTGATAGTGTAGTTGAGATGAGGTGTTCCTGCACGCTGCACAGCTGAGTCTTCAAACGGACCCACTGTAGGGGAATCCACTGCTTGCCTTGGCAGACGATTCCAGTGCTGAACGGGGAAACGTTTCCTTCTGGAGTCCAATCAGAATCTCCCCAGCAGTAACTGGTCCATATTAGCCCTGGTCTTTTCCATGGGACTCCTTATAAAAAGGGAGTCACTCTTCTCCTGGTAGCCTCCCCTTGATGTAATAAGGTCTCCCCTAAGCCTTCTCAAGGCTAAACAAGCCCAGTTCTCTCAGCCTTTGCTCATGCAGCTGCCAGGAGCAGGGACTCTACGCACCCTGTGGTGTCCAAAGTGCCTCAGCTATCCTTTCAGATGGGTGCCTGGGAGGCAGCATCAAGGCTGGAGCTGCCACCGGTTCCCACCTGAGCCCATTCCCTGGCTTTGCCTTGCTGCTGCCCTTTTCATCCACAGCAGCCTTGCCTGTCCTGGGCAGCGGCAGAGCCCAGCCTGCAGCTAGGTGCCCCTTCTGCCTTGGCTCCCTGCTCTGCCCTGGTTGCCTCTCCACTTACACCGTTTTCCAGGGACAGTTGCTGTCTTTTCAATTCATGACATTTGGACACATCTAGTTGGAGATGTCCCTGCTCACTGCAAAAGGGTCGGACAAGATGGCCTTTGAGGGTCACTTCCAATCCAATGCAATCTGTGACTCTGTGATTCTGTGGTGTATGTCAGTGTTGGTGGCAACACCAGCGTCAATAAATAATCTTACTTTTTGTCTCCTTCTTGCTGGAAGTACCAGTTGAGCCTGGCACCAAACACTATTAGCACTGTTAAGTTCATAATGAAGTCCAAAGCATTGAAAAGTCCAGAAGTCCTTTATCAAATAGTGGTTGAAAGAAACCTAATAGACAGAGATATAGCTAGTATTACCCATTAAAATACATAAATAATTGGAGAAACATCTTACACTCACAGCTATCAAAACTGCTATCCCAAACAGGGTTCCTGTTGGTAATAGCAACCAGGAGAATCAGAACACAGGTTCCACTTCTGGCTTTTACTGCTAGTTGCAGGCAACCTTCACAAGCTGTATGTTAAATATTAAAATTAGAGATCAGGTTAAAGTGTACTTTTATATTAGGAAAGAAAACAAAACAAGCATGCACATTATCATACAGAGCTGATGTAGCAAATGGTATCTAGGAAGCATTCTCATATGTTCATACAGATGTGCATGCAGAGCTTGTACTCCTCTTGCACTCTACCAGAACCATTCATCAATGTTTAAGTTATTCCAAACCAGCTTCATGCTGCTGATTAATTAATTATGGCATGGACTTAAGGCAGCCTTTTTGTTTCAGGTTCTTCCAAACCACAGGATAACGCTAGTATGCCGTGACATAGCTGAAATACTACCCACTTATCCAACAAGGTGACAAGGTCTGTGCACAAAAATGCCGAGAGTTTAGAGGTTTAACACAGCTTAGAGGTTTTTAAGCAGTCTGCAAAAGGAGGAGACTAATGACAGAGGTTCAGATCCACAGTGGAGAATGCCCAGCTGGCAGCTCCTCCCAGCTGATCTGTTGTAGCAGGTTGCAGATCCTTCAGGACAGGAAAGAGATGTAGTCACTGTCATCAATTTCTGTAAAGAAATCAATAAGAAAAGAAGAGAGGTCACTAGAAATGGCTCCCCTGAAAGCCCACAGTGAGCAGGATGGCCTGTGACTGTTTTGCTGGGCAGGTAGCTCAGTGTGGTTTCTCAGTATCCTCTCTCTATGATGCTGTTAGATTGCTGGTTAGACTCGATGATCTTAGAGGTCTTTTCCAACTGAAGCAATTCTATGATTCTGTGCCAATTCTACCCTCATCTCTGGGTCTTGTGAGCCTAAATCAGCAAAAGGTCAACCAGAGGCTGAACTTGCTGCTTCCAGATGTGTGATCCTGAGCACAAGGCTACATGCTTCTTATTTTCAAAACACTCATTTAAGAAGTTAGACATGTGTTGGGATTTGGGTTGATTTTTGGTTGGTTGGTTATTTGTGTCTCCTTTTTTTAATGGTTTTTGGTTGGTTGGTTTGTTGTTTGGTTGTTCTTTGGGTTGGGTTTTCCTCTAGCATAGAATGATAGAATCATAGAATGGTTTGGGTTGGAAGGGACCTTGAAGATCATTTAGTTCCAACTTCCATGGACAGAGACACCTTCCACTAGATCAGCTTGATCAGGGCCCCATCCATTCTGGCCTTTAGCACCTCCAGGGAGGGGGCATCCACGACCTCCCTGGGCAACCTGTGCCAGTGTCATACAACCTTCACTGTAAAGAATTTCTTCCTAAAGAACAACAGTAACTGAGTTGAATTTTGGTATAAAAATAGCTTTCAATCTGGACAAAGAAAATAGAGGACAGCCTCAGCTCCTTGTGAACTGGAGTGTTCTGCAAGCTTGGAAGAAGAGCCATAGTGGGTAAGGCTGCTCTTCAGGCTTCTCTAGCCTAAAAGCAGCAACACCCATGAAGGAAAAAATATTCTTTGCCTGCAGAATCTCTCACAATTTCAATTTGTTAATTTGTAGTGGATGAGAGTATGCAACCTGTAGGCTGGGGATAGCTGTTTTCCAATAACCATAAGAGAGAAGGAAGGATGTTGAACTTTGGTCTGTTCATCAGGCCTCAGAGGGCATACAGCAGATTGCATTGGGTTAGAAGGGATCCTCAAAGGTCATCTTGTCCAACTCCCCTGCAGTCAGAAGGGACATCCTCCAACTAGATCAGGCTACCCAGGGCCACATCAAGGCTGATCTTGAATGTCTCCACAGATAGGGCCTCAGCCACACCCCTGGGCAGCCTGTTCCAGTATTTCACCACCTTCTTTGTAAAGAACTTCATCCTGATGTCCAACCTAAATCTCCCCTGCTTCAGTTTAAAATCATTCACCACAAATCTGCCAATGAAGTTATTTTAAAACCCCCAAAGAGGTAACTTTCTCACCATCATAAATGGTGTCCTTTCCTGACTTGAGCCTCCAGCTTCTTTGTGAGTCCTTTGGTTTGTTTACTGGGTAGCGGAGGTTTATTACTAGTCCTTGATCTGGCTTTTCAAAAGTGTATATGAGGTCCTTTAATGTTTTGAATATCTTCTGTGGAACACCTTCAGAAGTCTGCAAGGAAAGGAAAATAAAGTTTGTTTGCAAGTGCCCTTCATACAGCAGCCCCTTAAAGAAAGGAATCCTGGAACCATAGACTTCTTTTGGTTGGGAGAGGTCTCTAGGATAACTGAGTCCAACCTTCAGCATGATACAACCATAGCCATTAAACCGTGTCCCCAGGTGCCATGTCCCTGGGTTTCTTGAACACCTGCAGGGACAATGACTCCTCAATGTCCTCCTTGTAGTGAAGGGCTCAAAACTAAACCCAAGATTGGAGGTGCAGCCCTTTCAGTGTCCACAACAGGGGCACCATCACTTTCCTGCTCTTGCTGGCCACACTGTTTTTGATCCAGGCTGGGATGCTGTTGGCCTTCTTGGCCACCTGGGCATACTGCTGGCTCCTGTTCAGCTGCTGTCAGCCAGCACCCCCAGGTCCTTTTTTGATGGGCACCTTTCCAGCCACTCTGGCCCAAGCCTGAAGCACTTGTTATCCAGCATAGCCTGCAGTACACATCTGGTCTCCTGACATTACTTCTTCTGTGATGTCAGATGCAGTTTTCTCAAAGCTATTAGACTTCCAGATCAGCACTTCTGGCAGTGCTTTGTTTTTCTGTCATTGGGGTGCTTGGGGAGTTCCATACCCCTCAAAATTTTGTGTCATCATTATGATTTGTGGCTTGTGAGTGTTCACAGACATTAGATTTCCAGGTATCTGAAAGCTGGCACATACAGAGAGCAAAACAAAGCTGGGTGGAGAATAGATTTAAAAAGCAAATGAATAGCCAAACACAGAGAGGAGATATTTATGTATTTATTTAGCTCAAGGCACCTCATTATATCCTAGACAAAGTCCAAGGGGCATTTTGGAATCAGTTAAACTTGCTGTTTAACCTCTTTTCTTCTTCAAGTGAATCAATTTTGCCATTGTGCCTTGCTCTTCTGCTAATTTGAAATTCATGATTGGTTGCTTACCAAGGGACTGTTTTGTCACCAGATGAGGTGACAGGATACTGTACTACCCTTAAAACACTAGGGACTCCTCTTGGGTGGTGAGTGGCACCTCCCACACCCTCTTTCTGTTTTGTAAACCAAACATCAGTTTAAAATGTTGGCTCAGCTGTGTGCTGCAGCAGCCCACTAGAGCAGTGCCAAAGAGGGATAACATCACAGGCTCCCTCTTGACCTTAGAGCACAAGTTTAGGGGCAACATCTTGACTTCCTCTTCAGAATGCTGCATTTAAACCTTTCATGTGCAGAAGCCAAACGTTTTATAAATGATCAGCATTGCCAAGCCCAGGATGTGCAGAGGCAGCAGGCTGTCTGAGGATCCCTCTGGAAGTCTCAGTCTCCAGCACTAGCTTCCATTTTTAGGCAGGAAATTATGATGTGTCCAGCTTTGTGACTGGCAGTGGAGGCCCAAAAGGGCTTGGAGGTGGCACTTGAAGCCATGGTTTAGTTAGTCATGAAGCGTTGGGTGATAGGTTGGACTGGATGATCTCTGAGGTCTTTTCCCACCTTATTGATTCTGTGATTCTATGATTCAAATCAAGGCAGTGATCTTCAGTGCAATCTTCACAGAAGAAATGGGAGCTACTCACCTGTATCCTAAAGTGTCCTTGGTGTTCCCTGAAGATACGATAAGTGTAGACAACCTCTTCAAATCTGTGGGGAACATTCTCGCATCAGTTATGCTTTTTATCGACTCTCAGACCACTGCAGCTTGCTTTGACAGCTGGAGCTGATCTTGGCAGCCAGCTTTTGGTTTGTTTTGCTGGGTTTGGGTTTGTTGGGGTTTTTTGTTTGTATCTTACAGTAAACTGCAATACAACGAAAGACTACAAACAAGGAAACCAATCTAAAGGAATGCCTGATGCTAAATAGCATTAATTACATGTTTATTTACATATATATATATAATTTGCCTTTCCATTTGATTCATATATCAGTGCTTCCAAGGCATTTGAAATTCTCCAAGTCATCTAATTGTCTGTTAGTCAAAATTAGTCATGCCTGTTGTCTTCTTAAGCCTCAGAAACCCACCTATTATTTTATTACCATGCCTTGTCAGTTCAGATCTAACCCCTGTACATCACTCTGCAGACATGTTTGATATTGGACCAAGTTTATGGCACTTTTTTTTTCACCCTGCAGGGTTAAGGCCACATAGGGTAACTGTGGCTAAGAATCCTGTGTCCACTCTGCAGTCACTGCATTTGGGTTAGCATAGATGTTGATAAAGACTGTCCAGCTTTCTCACCTCCAAACTGAACTTCCTTCCACCTTCTCATCTGTATTTCCTGCACTGAGTTTTGTGCTACTACAGCTGCAATAGGATAGATCTGGTGTGTCAAAGCAGTGAAAATGCTCTGAGTTTTCACATCCAGAAGGGACTGGATGCCACTGAGCATTTGCATTACTTGTTCTGAGGCAGCAGAACACAAAATGGACCTTGGAATTCTACTGCTTCCAGAGGGCTCCCAAGTCCTTGCTCACCAGCAGCAGAATTGCTTCAGGGTACTAAAACCTACTTTCTGGTTTTCAGCTGGGAATAAACTGCACTATTTCCATTTGCTGTCTGAAGACAGCCCTTGCTCTGACTTCTGCAGACCATCAGTCATCCCCACAGTTTAGCTATTGCATTTGTTAATGCACAAGTTGAAGTCAACCACACTGACACTAAAGCATTTAACACTTTTTGACCACAAAACCCCACAGAGGCTAGCTGGAAGTCATGTGTTTTTTCATATGCTTGCCCCAAACAGCCAAAAGCTGTCTGCAAGCCATCTCAAGATAGATCTACTTTGCTCTTAAAACAAAATCAAAGAATGAGGAAGCAACTGTTAGTATTGTATTGTATTGTATTGTATTGTATTGTGTGGCACCAAGCTTAACTTCTGTGCCAGCTTGCATCTGCCCACAACACACTCTGTAGACATGCCTTCTATTAGATCAGTAGTTCAAACTCATCACACACCCCTGAGTAGCCCTTCACTTTCTCATCTTCATAAAAGAAGGTTGGAGTGAGGTGGGAGCTGGTCTCTTCTCAGTAGTATCAGTTGATAGAATGAGAGGAAATGGTCTGAAATTGTCCCAGGGGAGGTTTAGCTTGGATATTAGGAAAAATTTCTTTGCTGCAAGAGTGGTCAGGCATTGGAACAGGCTGCTCAGAAGGGTGGTAGAGTCACCATCCCTGGAGGTGTTCAAGAAATGCATAGACATGGCACTTAGAGGCATGGTTTAATGGCCGTGGCGGTGTTAGGTTCCTCAATGCCTCATGCAACCTGGCCTTGAACACCGCCAGGGACAGGGCATCCACAGCCTTGCCAGGCAGCCTGTTCTGGTGTCTCACCACCCTTCCTATAAAGACTTTCTTTCTAACATACAGTCTAAATGTACCCTCTGGCACCTCTGGGGTCCCCTTATCATCTGCAGAGAGAGAGCAGCAGATTAGACCTTCTGTGTCCTGTGTTGTAGACAATGTCTTCGTCGGAAGCCACGCTTTCACTGCTCACTACAAAGGAAGCCTAAGGCAACCAGCATTATGTGGGTTATACACTCCCTTGGAGACTGTTAATATTAGGGAAGAGCTACAAATGTTGGAGAAGATGAGTGCTTATCTTTTGATCTGCAAACCCATGAAAAATTGAGTATTAGAGCACTTACAAGACACAGAGGCACAAGGCTCCTTCCACGCTCTCACTCTCTCGTATCAAATAGCTCCCGTTCTTTCCATTCCTGTTCAGCCGTTCCTCACAGGTCCCTTTCGTTATCTTGCCATGAAAAAATGGGAACTCCATGGATAAAACAAGGCCTCTCACCTTTCCAAGCAATTCCAGAGGAAGGCAGAGGACTGGCTTTAAAATAAAACTTACTCTACCAGCAGCTGCCCGCAGACAGGTGCAGTCGAAGGTTTCTCTCTGCTGTGACCAAGGTCCTGTCCATGGTGAAGGTGGTGCTTAGACCTTGTGGTTGCACTGGAGACAGGAAATGACAAATTTGTCATTTGTCTGCTGGTCACAGTCTACATGAGAAGGGAAGAGTCTTTAGCCATGTTGTTCCACCAGACATTTGAGTAGTGTAACACCCTTCTAAGCTGCACAGCAGCCAAGCTGACACCTCAGTTAAACTAACTTTTATGTTTAAAGTGGCTCACAGCCCTGCCAATAGGTTCTTGTTTAGAGCTGTGGAAAATGCTGCTTTGCTTGATTCCTTTCTTTGATACATTTCTTTCCTGCAAGAGTTGTCAGACATTGGAAGAGGCTGCCCAGGGAGGTGGTGAAGTCTATGATTCTGTGATTTAGAAAAATAGGTAATTGTTTAGCTCTTCAGCCCAAATCAGCTCTTCTAGATCCCCAGGCTACTCAGCAACCCTCTGTTCTCTTTGACACCAATAAGTAGAGGCCAATATTTACATTTTTAGAACATGGATTGTATTTACAACTTGGATTTGGCCTGCTGAGCTTGATCTGTGGCAGCACAGCTATAACTGGCTAAGCCTTGCTGGTGGAGTTCTCAATTCTGCTTCATTTTGACTCCCTCTGGCAGATCGAGCTTCCTGCTGCTGCTGTTGCTGCTATCAAATTCATATTCAAGCCCAAATGTTCTATCTCACAGCATGCAGGCTTGTGAAATGATTCCTTGACTCGCTGCCTCAGAAAAGAGCTCCACTGCACTGCTTAAATTAATTGTGGAGCAGGAAGCAAGAAAGAAAATTAGCAGCGTGAATCTTGTAATTTTTTTTCCTTGGAAATCCGGGAGTTCATCAACAAAGTTCACTTCATTCCTGTAAGGAGAGAAGGATGAGACTATGTGATCACCTGTTCCTATGTGTGCCCCCACCTCGTGGTGGGGGGCTACCATGGTTTCTTGAGAGACATCACAGTGGTGGTGCAGGAGGAGCAGAGCTGATTCTTGGAGTTCCACAGCAAGTACACAAACAAAAAGCTGTGCTGTGCCCTTTGTCAAGGACAGCCTTTAGCTCCAGAATCCTAGATGCCTCCAACACAGACACTCACACTGTGTTTCACAAAGTGTTGAAGCTTTGCAGAGTGAGCAGTTGGCAGACCTTGGATGCTCTTCCTGCAGAAGGGTAGTCCTGGGTTGGCTGTGATAGTCATGAAGCTCCTCACGCCCCACTGCCTTTAGTTCCAGAAAAGGGAAAAACCTTTCACAAGATAAGAGCAACACAATGAGATCAGGATATGGCAGTGTGGTGGGTTGACATTACCCCCAAAATAAAATTGCCAGACAGCTCAGTGGAAGCAAGTGAAGCTGTGTTTACAAGCAAAACTGCAATCTAAAATATGTACTGCAATGAATATGTACAAAATATACAATATTTCCATATCTTTACAATTTATAAACAACATAAGAACCCCCTGGATAAAACCAGGAGGTTACCAACAGCTTCTTCCCCTTGCCCCCTGTACATAGGACAAGAGAAAAAAGGAGAAAAGCAGAGAGTAGCTTATTAGTGCTTAGCCACAACACATAATGCACCCAAGGTCAGCTAAGCAAAAGCCAGCTAGTACCTGCTAGAGTGGAGAAACCAAAAAGAGAGTTAGTTTACACAGCTAACTTCATGTTAGTAACCAGACAGACCAGTAGACCTCATCATTGTGGTGGTAGGGCCAAACAGGCTGAATATGAACCCAGAACATGTCCTTGATGTGCTGGCCACACTCTTCTCAGTGCATTTCAGGATACCATGGGCCCTCTTGGCCACAAGGGCACAGTGCTGTCCCGTGGGTAATTTACTGTCCACCAACTGTTCTCCAGCACTAATGTATTAAACCCAAGGTAGGGGAACCAAAACGTCTCCGTTCCGCCACATCGATTCTGACAGTCACTCAGACTCTGCCTGTGGCCTCCAGGTGTCGCTGTAACTCCATGTAAGGACTACGCCGCAGCGAACAGCCCATTAAAACGTGTTTGTGGTCTCCAGGTGTCACTGTGACTCCATAGAAGGACGAACCTGTAGTGAGCAACCCATTAACAAGGTGTTTGCATTGCCAGTTGGGTGAGAATCCACAGGTGCCAAGTGGTTAGCTTCTTTATCACCTGTGTAACAGCACCTGTGTTTGTGGTGCTGATTGACTTCTGGGCTTGCAACACAAGCTTGAGCTTCCCAAGATGTCCTCATTTTGCTCACAGTTCCTACTGCAAACATAGCCACGTGGCTCCTCCTTGACCTGGAGAGTCTTTCCTAAGTGAAGTGAATTAGCTAATTAGGAATCCACTTACAGATTCATAGAATGGTTTGGGTTGGAAGAGACCTTAAAGATCTTTTAGTTCCGGCCTCCCTGCCATGGGCAGAGGCACTTCCCACTAGATCAGGTTGTTCAACCCCATCCATCCTGGCCTTGAACACCTGCCGGGAGGGGGCACTGGACTACTCTTAGTCCCTGTGTTCTCAGGATGTAATTCTACAGCTAGGTTGTTCTATTTGATTAGAAACACTCAACTGAAGGGTTAATTGGCTCTGACAAGTGGGGATCACTGTGATCAATCAGTGTTAGTGAACACACTGTAGTGACAGGATGAGAGGGAATGGATTGTTGTTGGTTGGTGATCACATTCCCCCCCCCCCCCCCCCCCCAGTACTAAGAATATAACACATACTGATTTAACCATGAGAGCCCAGGAGCTGGGTAGGATTCTTGAGCTAGATTTGCAGCCCCTACACTTCAAACCATTCCCTGGCAGCAAGGCAATTCCTAGGGCATCGATTCGGTTCTGTCATAACAGCTAAAATTGTAGTTCCAAGCAACTTTCCAAATTTCAAGTCTATGAGCTTTTAATTTATGCTGAGTGCTTGATGCAATCTCACCAGCTTGGATTGCAGAAAAAGGAACAAAGGCAGAACCTTCTGCAGCATTCCTCCTCACCCATCCACAAAGTCATTTGCAGATATCCATAATAAGAGGGGGCAAGGAAACCAAAATAAATAGAGAAATAATTGAAAAGCCATTAAAGTGATCTGCAGAACCTTATGAATTAAAGCAGATTAGAAATGGAAGCATGGCATTTGTAATTAAGTATTGTGTGATAAACATTCACATTCATTATTCCATAAAGCTTTCAGAGTCATCATCATGCCCAGCTTTTGGAGGAGTGTACTGATTAAAAAGGCTAGGAGAAATAAATCTTCTTTTCCTCCTAGGAAATGTGCCCATCTTGATTACAAGAGCAAGAGTTCACTTTCAAGCCTCAGTTCTACTGAGTTAGCTGAAATGCTTCAACTTTTCTCTGCCAGCTACTTCCTCAATGCCTCTTGCACAAGTGTGATGATTGTTCTGGCTATGAACATCAAAAGGGTACATTGATTTCTACTGTGGAGGTATTAGTGTGCTCTGAAGTCTGTTCCACATGCAGCCAGCTGCTTTCCATGCTCCCAACTTAAACCTCACCATTGCAGTCTTTGTTATTACAGACAGACTTGCAAAAAGAGTGATTTTCATCCCTTTTCCGGGTGGTGTGTTCTCCAAGATACATGGTTTGGTCTCCTCTCAGTTCTGTAATCTCTCAGCTCTTGATGGAGAAATCTTTAGCTGCTTTGCACTGAAAAATGTGCACACTTTTCTTGAATTAAGGAACAACTGCAGCTAGGAAGCTTTCAGCTCTTTCCCAACCTGGTCTATTCTATTCTATTCTATTCTATTCTATTCTATTCTATTCTATTCTATTCTATTCTATTCTATTCTATTCTATTCTATTCTATTCTATTCTATTCTATTCCATTCCATTCCATTCCATTCCATTCCATTCCATAACATTTGTGCAGCTGAATCTGAATTTAACATTTTTAATTACTCCAGAGCCTTAGGAGCACAAGCTGGAAGAACAGAGCTTTAGAATCATAGAATCAATAAGGTTGGAAAAGACCTCAGAGATCATCAAGTCCAACCTGTCACCCAACACCTCATGACTAACTAAACCATGGCACCAAATGCCACGTCCAATCCCCTCCTGAACACCTCCAGGGATGGTGACTCCACCACCTCCCTGGGCAGCACATTTCAATGGCCAATTACTCTTTCTGGGATGAGTTTTCTCCTCACCTCCAGCCTAAACTTCCCCTGGCACAGCTTGAGACTGTGTCCTCTTGTTCTGGTGCTGGTTGTCTGGGAGAAGATAGGGTATTGATAAGAAATTCTATACAGTGAGGGTGGTGAGACACTGGAAGAGGTTGCCCAGGGAGGCTGTGGATGTCCCCTCACTGGAGGTGTTCAAGGCCAGGTTGGATGGCGCCTTGAGCAAGCTGCTCTAGTGGAAGATGTCCCTGCCCATGGCAGCAGGTGTGGAACTAGATGATCTTTAAGGTCCCTTCCAACCCAAACCACTCTGTTTTCTCTATATTCTATGAAAGCATGCTGACTCTTGGGAGTATTTTGTTTCTGTAATGTACTTCAGCACTCCTGTGGCACAAGTCCTGTTTCCTATGTAGAGGTATCCTTTGAGGCTCCATGTTACACTAAGCGCTCTGTTAATTAATGTTGAAGCAATTAATTATGAAATCTCCAAGCCCTTGGATAGCTTGGGAAAATGTAATGCCCCTCTCATGCTCTGAAGAAATCAAGAACTCAATGGAGTTTCTCTCAAAGAGGCCCACTTGGAGTTTCTCCAGTGTTTTGTTATCGATCTGTCTATAGCTACCTGAAGGGAGGCTGCAGCGAGGCTGGTGTTGGCATCTTCTCCTAAGTAACTAATGGCAGGACAAGAGGAAATGGCCTCAAGCTGTGCCAGGTTTAGGTTGGATATTAGGAAAAATTTCTTTCCTGCAAGAGTGGTCAGGTATTGGGACAGGCTGCCCAGGGAGGTGGTGCATTCAGCATCCCTGGAGGTGTGCAAGAAATGTGTGGCCATGGCACTTTCAGACATGGTTTAATGGCCACGGTGGCATTGGGTTGAAGGTTGGACTTGGCCATCTTAGAGGTCTTTTCCAATTGTAATGATTCTGTAATCCAAATTAAGACATGATTCATAATAGGATCTGTTATCTCAGTGTGACCTGTGCCTGCATAACACCCCTCTGAGGTGTGAGCACTAAGTGGGCGTCCACTGATTTGCCTGCAATGGCCAGTGCTGGTGGCAGGGCTCCAAATGACAAGGAGTACAACTGCACTTGTCACTGTGAAAAGGCAGAGTAAGCTAACCTTCTTCAGGCAATGAAATATAGAAAAGGACTGTGGGTATTCATGGAATCATATAATTATTTTGGCTGAAAAGGACTTTTAAGATGACTGAGTCCAATCATTCTTTTACTCTACCAAGGCAGGTGATAAACCATGTCCCTCGGCAGCACTTCTCTGACTCTTTGAAACTCATCCAGGGATGGGGATTCGGCCACCTCCCTGGGGAGCCTGTTCCAGTCTTTGAGAACCCTTTCAGGTTAGAATTTTCTTCTAATGTCCAACCTAATCCTCCCCTGGGGCAGCTTGAGGCCATTTCTTCATGTCCTATTGCTTTCTAGAGAGAAGAGACCAACTCCCACCTGGCTCCAACCTCCTTTCAGGGAACTGCAGACAGTGAGGGGAGCTTCAGTCTCATTTTCTCTAGGCTAAACTGAATGCTAATGTCAGACACATTTTAGATGTGAGAGGAATCATTTATATAGTCTCACCTCAGAAACTGTCTTTTTACAAAACAAATAATTTGTGTGATTTACAAACTGAAGAGGATTCTCACCTACCTCCACAAAAACTGGTGACTTGTAGTTGGAGGCCATCTGGGCAACTATTTAGCTTCTCCTCACTCAACGGCTGCGTGCGTAGCATCCAAAGTGCTGCACAAATTATGGTGCTGCTTCCACAGTTCCTAACAGATGTATTTGATTTGTTCAGTTGAATAAATCTAAAATTAAAACCATAATTTAAGAAGGTAAACAAGCAAAGGTGAGCCTGGCTTCTGTGAACACCTGAAAAATAACAGAGGCTGTTTTTCAACCCTTGCAGAGTAATGCCAGGAAGTGGTTACATCAGGATGTGAAGGATTCATTAATGTACCACAGAAACCTAGGGCTGGTGCTGGACCATTCACTGAGAAGCCAGACAAGGAGCAGAGCAAACATTAACCTTCTAAGTAATCTGTGTGCTTTCTATTTCTACAGCCTATGTGACAATAAAGATGTTTTTCAGCATAGCCTGTGTTAAACGTGCTGCTTCAGCACCACTTGCTTGTACATCCGATTTCCAGTCTCTGCCTGATGCTGAGTTTAAGGTCTGGTGGAACATGAAGCTCCTAAGCAATACCCATAAAAAACCTGACCTTGTCACCTGAGCTGGAATTAAAGACATTATAGATTCATAGATTTATAGAATGGTTTGGGACCTTAAAGATCATCTAGTTCCAACCCCCCTGATGTGGGCAGGGACACCCCTCGCCAGATCAGGTTACTCAAGGCCTCACCCGATATGGACTTGAACACCTCCAGGGAGGGGGCATCCACAGCATCCCTGGGCAGCTTGTTTCAGTGTCTCACCATCCTCACTGTAAAGAATTTCTTCCTAATATCCAGTCTAAATTTACCCTCTTCCAGCTTCAGCCCATTCTTCCTGGTCCTATTACAACAAGCTCTTGTGAAAACTCCCTTCATGGCTTTCTTCTAGGCCCCCTTCAGGCATTATCTCCAAAGAGGATGGGAAAGAAAAGTTTGAAGGTGGTCTTCTGCGTGGTGTAGTCTTGTTGGAAGTGAAGAATCTCCAGTCAAGGGATAGGGCACTTTGCACATGCCAGGCAGCAACTGGTTATCAGTAGGAGGACATTCATCATCATTCTGCAGTAGTGATTCCCATCCATCCTCCTCTACTAATCTTTGAGAGGATTTGTCTTGAAAGAGCCTTTGCATGCTGAATCCATCTGGCTCAGCCTCTCTATGATGCCAATTCATTAGCGTCTGTGATGTAACTGAAGCACTCAGGGTTTCATTCTCCAGAAGCCAGCTGCAGATGTGGCTGATGAATGAAGATCCACCTTCTACAGGAAGCATTATTATATAATCCATCAGCTTTATGTCAGAGCTACTGATGCTTTTATGGCCTCTCTGCTCATAGTAATGGACCTGCACTCGCAGGGGCTTCATAATTTCAACCGCAAGCGTCTCTGAGATTGGCAAAGGCATTTGTACAAACCTTCCTCAGGAGCCAGGGCTGGTTCTGTGGAGTGGAGGAGAATCCAGCCAGGCTCTGCACACAGATGGTTTCTTTTCTCCAGTATCAGTAGATGACGCTCTTTGTATTCTAAGCAAGGTTACTTCTGAGAAGCAGCACTTTCATGCCTGGGGTTGAAGTCTCTTGAGTGCTTTCCCGCATGCTCCTTTTCATCTCCTTCAATTGCCAGACCTCCTTCCCTCTAAAGGGGCTGGACAGTAATCATATTAGTGCTCAATGGGTTCAGCTAGGAACTCCAGACTAATCTGTTGTGGTAAATAACCAAAGGAGTCAGCAGAAAGGATTTCTGTGCTTTTCTGGAGACTGCCACTGGGATCCTTCTTTTGTGAGTGCTGCTGAAGGCATCTCACCATGGCTCTGTCCACCACTGTCCTGGCAGGAATGTGCTGAGCAGCAAAATGACACCACCTGTGACAAAGACCAAACACAATGCTTGTGAGGGCACAGTGTTTAGAGCCAGTGTGTAAGTTTGGCACACAGGAGACTCATCAAAGTCACCTTGCAGGCTTCTGTGACATCCCTTAGTCCTTAGGCTACCTAAAGGTAACAAAAACGGGCAACACAGGGCAACAAAGCTGGCAAAGCATCTAGAGAACAAGTCTTATGAGGAGAGGCTGAGGGAACTGGGGTTGTCCAGTCTGATAAAGAGGAGGCTGAGGGGAGACCTTACTGCTCTCTACAACTCCCTGAAAGGAGGTTGCAGTGAGGTGAAGCTTGGTCTCTTCTTGCTGGTATCAGGTGATAGAATGAGGTGAAATGGGCTGAAATGGTGCCAGGGGAGGTTTAAGTTGGATATAAGGAAAAGTAGTTAGGCAGTGGAACAGGCTGCCCAGGGAGGTGGTGGAGTCACCATCTGTAAAGGTGTTCAAGAAGTGTGTGGACATGGCACTTTGGGATGTTGGTCAATGGCCACGGTGGTGTTAGGCTGATGGTTGGACTCCATGCTCTTAGTATTTTCCAACCAAATCAAGTGATTCTATGAATCTCAAACAACCCAAAGTGTCACATACAGATAAAATTTCCAGGTGTAGAATGAGGGAGGACACCTTCTGGGAAATCTCACAAATACCAGCCCCATTTGTAATCCCCAGAGCAGAGGTATCCATGGTCTGGTCAGCAGGAACACCAGCTGTCTTCATCTCCACAGGCAGGTAGGGATGTCCTTGTCCTCTGAAGATGGAGCATCTGGGCTTTTGTTGCAGTGTAGCCACTGGAACTGAGGCAGCTGATGGAACATCACACAGGCTTTAAATAGCCTCAGAGGTGAGAGAAAACAGAATCAATTTCTGAGATAACAAGAGGAGAAGCCCAAATATGCACACACATAAATCAAGGAGTTCGGCATGCTTCGATGAGTCCTGTAAGTGATGCAGTGTTCTACAGGACTCCTTGTCCTTCCCTACTTGACTTTGAAGCCCATAGCCTTCCACATCTGGCATTCATCTTTCCATGGCTTCCTGATGAATCTAGCACTAGAAATGTGTTGTGTGAAGTGACCTTGATTTATTAAGAAGGAATTAACTTAGGTCACACAATGCATCCAGCCCACAACGATACTGGTGTGACCACAAACCACAAAGAACGGTACCCACACCACTGAGCTGGCACTGCTGCTTGTCAGCCAGCTGTCACAGCAGAGGGACAACAACCCCCAAAATCCCCTCCCAACCCAAGGAAATATCTATTACATTAGGGCAATGAAGCTGGTGAAGGGTCTGGAGAACAGGTTTGGTGAGGAGCAGCTGAGGGAACTGGGGTTGTTCAGTCTGGATAAGAGGAGGCTGAGGGGAGACCTTATTGCTCTCTACAATTCCCTGAAAGAAGGTTCAAGGGAGGCTGGTCTTGGCCCCTTCTCCCAAATAGCTAATGACAAGACAGGAGGAAATGGTCTCAGGCTGCACCAGGGGAGGTTTAGGCTGGATACTAGGAAAAATTTCTTTATGGAAAGATTGGTCAGGCATTGGAACAGGTTACTGAGGGAGGTGATGGAGTCATCATCCCTGGAGGTGTTCAGAACATGAGTGAATGTGGCACTTTGGGATGTGGTCCAATGGTCATGAAGATGTTGGTTAGAAGGTTAGACTTGATGATCTTAGAGGTCTTTTCCAATCTTAATGAATCTATGATTCCTTAGCCTCTAGCTGTGGAGGAAGAAACTCTGTTTTGCATGTCCACACTGCACATCTGCTCAA
Source organism: Picus viridis (assembly GCA_033816785.1). NCBI lineage: Eukaryota > Metazoa > Chordata > Aves > Piciformes > Picidae > Picus > Picus viridis. The sequence continues at coordinate 3,319,266 of CM066569.1, read as the reverse complement.
CAGTCTTATCAGTGCACACTTTTCATGTCCACTGGAAGTCAAGAGTGGTCAGAAGAAAAGCACTCTTAAGAGACATAGGAAGAAAAACCCAGCTTTTCTTTGCACTCCAGTTTTATTCCTGGTACTAAGTTGCAGAACACCTCATTCGAGGCACATCACAGCCTGCCACCTCTGTGTGATTAAATGACCCTCTGTGAACTGTCTCACTGAGAAAGCCACAAACCAGAATGGTCAGCCACATTTTTATTGTTGTTCTCACCAAGAAGCTGCAGTACCCTGATTGTGACTGCTCAAGCAGACTCCTTTCTCCAAGAATGACAGAAAGAAGTGACACTCTTCTTTCCAGTTTAGTGAGGTGCCAGAACTCCGAAACTAAAGTTTAACTTCAAGTAGAGGCTAGGGCGAGGTATGACACTGGTGATTTGCAGGATGCTTGGCTCACAGTAAAAATGAAAAGTTTGGAGCATTCATTGAGTTGAGTACTGAGAAGGAAATAAACTCAGTGTACAAAGATTCATAGATTCATAGAATGCTTTGGGTTGGACGGGACCTGAAAAATCACCTAGTTCCAACTGCCTACCATGGGCAGGGACACCTCCCACGAGACCAGGTGGCTCAAGACCTCATCCAACCTGGCCTTCAGCACCTGCAGGGAAGGGGTACCCCCAGCCTCTCTGGACATCCAGTTCCAGTGTCTCACCACCCTCACTGTCAAGAATTTCTTCCTAGTATCCAGTCTGAATCTACTCTCTCCCATCTCAAATTCATTGCCCCTCATCCTATCACTACAAGTCCCTGTCCAGCTTTCTTGCAGGCCCCTTTCAGGTACTGAAAGGCTGCTCTAAGGTCTCTCCAGAGCCTCCTCCTCTCTGGGCTGACCAGCCCCAACTCTACCAGCCTGTCCCCAAAGGAAAGGTGCTTCAGCCATCTGATCATCTTCATGGCCTTTTCTGGAACCTCTCCAGCAGTTCATCTGCTGTCGTTCAACTTCTGTTGAATTCAACAAATTGAATGCAGCAGTTGGTGCCGTTCAACTCCCAGACCAGTCACAATGGCTCTAGTCCCAGTGGTCACATCTGACACAGACCCCTGAACCTACCTCTGCACGTACAGCAGTGGTGATGTAGAAGGAACGTTCGAGAAATGTGTGGGCATGGCACTTCAGGACGTGGATTAATGGCCATGGTGGTCTTAGGTTGATGGTTGAAGTCAGTGATATGGGAGATCTTTTCCAACTGAAAGAGTTCTGTGATTCTGAGGGTGTCTGGTTTGTATTTCAGTGAAATCGGCATCTGAACACAAGGTTCTAAAGAGAAACCAAATCCCACAGCTGATGTAAAGACTATCCAATTTTGTGGAGGTTATTATAACAGGAGAGAAGTCACTCATTCAAATCACAGAATTATGGCAGCTGGAAAAGACCATTGAGTCCAACCATCAGGCCAACACCACCGTGGCCATTAAACCATGTCCCAGAGTAATGTGTCTGCACATTTCTTACACACCTTGGCGGATGGTGACTCCACCACCTCCCTGGGCAACCTGAGCCAATGCCTGATGACTCTTTCAGGAAAGGATTTTTTTCCAATAGTCAACCTAAACAGAACCACAGAATTACAGAATGTTAGGAGTTGGAAGGCACCTCTAGAGATCATCAAGCTCTGACCCCCCTGCCAAAGCAGGATCAGCTAGGGCTGGCTGCACGGGAATGCATCCGGGCCGGTTTTGAAAGTTCACAGAAGGAGACTCCACAACCTTCCCTGGCCATAGAAAACTTGTTGAATATCTATATCCTGCTTAGCTGTGACCTCTGAGAAATGCCAAGATGTGCATGTTAATGTAGAGCAAATCACTTTATAGCCTCACAACATTTTGTGGGACAAGACATTTTCCATGCACCTGTGCTTGCTCTTTCTGCAAATGCCACCAAGTCACTGACAGTTCATTCTACAAGGGAACTAGCACCCCCTTTACTGTGCCCAAATGTGCTGCAGCACAGGAAGCAGGAAGAAAACAATGTGTTAACAGCCCTGAATGTGGCCAGAGAAGCACTTTCATCTGCTTACCAGAGAGTTCTTTCAATAAAGATGCAGCAACAACTTTGTGAAGCTGAAACATTCAGTAGTTGAGAGATTCAGTTCAAGCTCACTAACCCAGGGCATCACTGAGCACTTATCAAGAGTTACCTTCACAGCTGTTATTTCAAAACTTTAGCTTAAGCTAAATGCACACCAAGTAGATCTAAGCAGTCCTTCATAGAATGTTAGAATCACAGAACTCTTTGGGTTGGAAAAGACCTCTAAGATCATTGAGACCAACCTTCACCCTAACACCGCCGTGGCCATCAAACCATGCCCCAAAGTGCCATGGCCACACATTTCTTGCACACCTCCAGGGATGGTGACTCCACCACCTCCCTGGGCAGCCTGTTCCAGTGCCTGACCACTCTTGCAGCAAACATTTTTTCCCTAGTATCCAATTAGCACAATTTCAGGCTATTTCCTCCCATCCTATCACCTATTTTCTCAGGACACAGCATCTATCTGAATGGAAAACAAAATCCCTGGAACAGCCACACTCTACTTCTGCAGCTTCTGGATGAAGTGGGGTCAGTTGTGTTCTCTCTCTGCTGGCCATGCAGAGCTGCTCAGCTATCTCCCAGCACCTAGCACAAAAAAACTCCACCCAAAGCTTCACAAGACTGCAGGGTTAGCTTTCAGTGGAAATTTTGACAGTGCAGAATTACCAAGATAAGAACTTTTCTTTCTGCACTCCTTGATAATAGGGGTTTGTAACATTCAGAAAGAAACAAACCCCTGTGGTTTCCCCACAGGAAACCCATTTGCTGCTTGTGATAGAAGCCATAATTTCAGGGGCAATTGAAGAGACAAAGTTGTGCTTGACACTGGTTGAAGTAAAACGTTGACATTCAGCCCCAAGTGATGACAAATGACTACAAATGACACTGATTTTTATTTATTCTCATTTTCTTGCTAAGCACAATATTTGTTGTAAGAGTCAGAGGAGCTGTCTGCAGTATAAAACTTTGGCTTGAAAGGCCTCACTCTTTCTGGCAGCTTTTTTGTGCCAGCCTCTTTTCTGTGCCATTCTTCCTCACTGATGTTACCACACAAGGAGCATCACGTCTGCACCTGCATCATCTAAGCGGAGCCACGTGCAAAGATAAGAAGGGTTCTGCTTCTCTGATCTGCTGGGTGAGATTGGAACCAGAGCAGACTCCAGCCTAAGCTGCCCTCAAAGCATTTCATACAATCATATGACTGTTGAGGTTGGAAGAGACCTTTGAGATCATCAAGTCCGACTGCTCGCTTAGAGCTCACAATCCCACCGCTACTGCTAAGCCACTGCCACTGGACGACCACTTCAGTCACTTGGAAGGCTTTATCTAATCAAATCACCTATTTCTGCTGTAGTTCCTTTCCCCAGCAAATCCTGGAAGGTCCATTACTGACAGATCTTTGCCCTTCCAACAGAAATGTCCTTCACCTCTTGCAGGAACACCTACGCTTTGCAAGACTTTTGCTGTAAACAGTTTCTCTTTCATTCTGTGCAAGGAAGTTTCCACTGCCTCACCAAGCACTGAACATGACATCATTTTTTGCAAAGGAAGTTTGGAATTTGAGAGGTGCTAGAGAAATTAGCTGTTTGAGGCTGATTCTGCTTTCAGTTGTGCAGTTTATTTCAGCTTCAGGAAGGCAGAATAAACAGAAAAGACCGGTACAGCTTGCTGGCAACGTGCATGCATGCAAAAGTGTAGTAAGTGATTTCCTGAGTAAATGAGAGGTGTAGATGCATTGGTGCCTGGTGGCAGCAGCCTGTTAAATTGGGGTTTCCTCCAAGTTACACTTGGACAATGGAATAGTTTGCTGTAATATTCACAGAATCATAGAATGGTTTGGGTTGAAAGGGACCCTAAAGATTGTCTAGTTCCAAACCCCCTGCCGTGGCAGGGACACCTCCCACTAGACCAGGCTGCTCATCCAGCCTGGCCTTGAACACACAGGTAGGGGGTATCTACAGCCCCCTGGGAAACTTTTTCCAGTGTCTCACCAGCCTCACTGTCAATGATTTATTCCTAATATCCAGTGTAAATCTCCCCTCTTCCAACTTCAGTCCATTCCCTGTCTTCCTATCACAACAAACCCTCATAGAAAGTCACTTCTGGGCTTTCCTGTAGGCTCCCTTCAGTTCTGTAATTATTTCAAGAGGTATCTAGAGACTTGTTGCATTCAACATAACGTCAAAATCAGGAAGACTTAGTGTATGGGCCCTGTGAATGTTATGAAAGAAGGTTTGAATCACATAAATGGGACTAACAAGCCTGTGCATACTCTGCTGGGGCAAGACAGGTGGATAATAGAATCATAGAATCAATGAGGTTGGAAAAGACCTCAGAGATTGAGTCCAACCTATCACCCAACACCTCCTGACTAACTAAACCATGGCTTCAAGTGCCACATCCAATCCCTTTATGAACACCTCCAGGGACCGTGACTCCACCACCTCCCTGGGCAGCACATTCCAATGGCCAACAACAACTCTTTCTGTGAAGACCTTTCTCCTCATCTCAAGCCTAAATAAATGCAGATGAACAAATATCTTATTCCTTTCTTGGAGGCAAAACATTGAGGGAGACCGTCAGTTTGCTCCTGGGGTTGTAAAAGCCTAAACCACATTTCCTGTTTGTGAGAAAGCAAGTGAAAAGAAGACTGGAGGCCCTCTGAGTTCCACGCTAGCTCTAAACATAGACTCACACTGCCGGGTCCAAAACCAAAGAGCATCCAAGGTCTGCCAACATCACTTGATTTGTTGCTTGATAAAGGGCCAGGGAGGATTCCCAGCAGCAACAGCAGCAGGTAAGCCTTATCTTTGCAGCGTTCTAACCTTGGAAACAAAGCGGCAGCAAAACTTTCTTTGCAGTGAGGGTGGCGAGACACCGGAACAGGGAGCCCAGGGACGTCGTGGATGTCCCCTCCCTGGTGGTGGTCACGGCCAGGTTGGATGAGGCCTTGAGCAGCCTGGTCTAGTGGAAGGTGTCCCTGCCCGTGGCAGGGGGATTGAAACTAGATGATCTTTAAGGTCCTTTCCACCCCAAACCATGATAGGATTCTATGAATCTATGAAAACCACATTATGGCAGGTTCCCAGACTTCCAAGAAGGTTGCTCAAGGTTCTGAAGATCAATTTTAGTGAAAATAATGATGATTATGTGTCATCATGAACAACTTAAACCTCCATCAATTAATGTTTGTTAATGAAGAGGAGAGGCTGAGGGAGCTGGGGTTGCTTAGCCTGGAGAAGAGGAGGCTCAGGGAGACCTTATTGCTCTCTACAGCTACCTGAAGGGTGGTTGTAGCCAGGAAGGGGTTGGTCTCTTCTCCCAGGCAAGCAGCACCAGAACAAGAGGACACAGTCTCAAACTGTGCCAGGGGAAGTTTAGGCTGAAGGTGAGGAGAAAGTTCTTCCCAGAGAGAGTTGTTAGCCATTGGAATGTGCTGCCCAGGGAGGTGGTGGAGTCACCATCCCTGGAGGTGTTCAAACGGGGATTGGATGTGGCACTTGGTGCCATGGTTTAGTTAATCTTGAGGTGTTGGGTGGTAAGTTGGACTTGATGACCTTTGAGGTCTTTTCCAACCTTATTGATCCTATGATTCTATTATTCTATGAAGAGAAGTACTGGTGTTAAATTTATGCTTGAAATATTAACTGTGTGAAGGGCTTTTTATTTTACAACGTGCCACTTCCTTTCTGAAGTAGGAAGCTGATGCCTTACCAAGTGATTACTGCAGCACTAATTACAGTTTAAAGAATGCTTTCTGCAGAATTAATCTTGTCTTAAAAACTCACACAGGTGGAAGCATCTTTACTGCTAATTTAACATTCATCAGTTTCTTAATGGGTTTCTCTTTCTAAGAGTCATTAGTAGAGAATATTATTTATCTCACCATTTAATCGGTGGGGGAAAGCTAGCTTTATCTCATCTGTGATGAATTTGAAGGCAGAAACAACAGGAAACAAAACATTTTGTGCTTCTGGTAGTGAGCAAAGTAATTAATTAATCTGCTTCTATGAGTGATGAGCTGATACTGTAGATGGCATCTATCCTCCCTACCTCATGTTTTCAGTAGGCAAAGCTGGTAGAAGTTTCCAATCTTGCCATTACCCTTTGTGATGGAGTCTCTAAAAATACACTAGAACAAGAAGGAGAAGAGAAACACATCACTTCTGCTACCTGTTCTTATCCTATTAGGGGGATAAAGACCCATTCTCAGCCCTGAAGTGTTGAGTCTGGCCCCTTGCCCCGAAAGGCTTGGACCTGACGGTCTTAGAGGTCTTTCCCAACAAAACCAATCTGATGAATCTTTGATTCTGTGGCCACTCCTTTGAGTGACAAAAACAATGGATTGCAGAAATGAATCCAGAGAAGATTAGAATGTTTTGGAGGGTTTTCTTCAGGGTTGTTTTGTTTGTTTGTTTGGGGTTTTTTTTTGTGTGTGTGTGTGTGTGGTTTTCTTGTTTGTTGTAGTTGCTGTTTTGTTTGCTTTTCCCCCACTCCCCCTTCAGTTACAGTATAATGAACCTTGCAAAGAGAAGACAAAAGAGCAAGTGACCAAAACTCTTATCTTTTTACCATGTCTTGTCACTGTTGGTGGAGAAAGATGTAATTAGACTTTCAAAGATCTAAAAAGGGAAAAAGAAACCCAACCCAACCCACAATTAATTATGGCTTTGGAAAGCCTTTTGGATTTCATTTTGTGTGTGTGTGTAAATATGGCATCTTTTGTTTGCAGCAGTGTAAACCATGCTGAGAGGAGGAGAGTAACCTCATCTCTAAAGTCAGAAAAGTAACAACGTCATCTAGATGGGAACTAAATGGTCTTTAAGGTCCCTTCCAAGCCATTTTGTGATTCTGCTTGGATGGAGCTCCAAGTTTGACCCTGTTTCCAAACAGGAGTGAAAGAACAGCAGATTAGGAATGTGTCATTAATCATAGCATTAGTGAATGCTTTGGGTTGGAGGGAACCTTTAAAGGTCATGTAGTCCAACATCCCTGCAGTGAGCAGGTGCATCTACTAGAGCAGGTTGCTCAGAGCTGTGCAACTGGAATATTTTCAGGGATGGGGCATCTACCACCTCTCTGGGCAACATGTTCCAGTATTTCACCACCATCACTGTGAAAAACCCAAACACTTCTTCCTTGTTTCTAGTCTAAATCTGCCCTCTGATAGTTTAAAACCTTGTCCTGTCACAACAGGTCCTGCTGAAATGGTTATCCTCATCTTTCTTGCTGATATCATATCAATACTAGAAAGGTTCTAGCATTAAGCATTCAAAACACTGCCATTTCAAATACAGTACTTCCCCCACTTAACACATCCCAGCTTCTAAGAATAAGCCAAGAGCTCTTGTCCTTCCCATCAAACCTTTGGCTCGACGATGAACTCTTTCCATTCACAGGGGCTTCAGACATTCCACTGAGCCTTAGATGTTCTTGCCTTTGACATAGACTTCTTGTAGTGTTGGATAGATGGTGTAGGATGCAAATGCTGGGTTACAAACTGTATACCAAAATGCTTTTTCCCTTTAGCAGTTTGTGATTTCTGCTGCATCTTAGAGGCACACCAGCAGCTCAGGCTTTGGCAGAGTTACCACGAAGCAGCCTTTCCTGCTGAACTGTTTACTGATGTTGCTTTCCTATTAGTTAGCATCTGGGCTTGATATTAATTATTTAGCTTGTAAAGCAATGGCTGTCACAGAGTAAACAGCAAAACAGCAGCTGCAACTACAGAGAGCAAAAATCAACCGCAGTAAAACTGTTACACAACAGAATCTCAACTGCAACTCCCTGTAAGGAGGTTGGAGTGAGGTGGGGATTAGTCTCTTCTCCATAGTATCAGGCGACAGAACAAGAGGAAATGGCCTGAGACTGTGCCAGGGGAGGTTTAGGTTGGAGATTAGGAAGAATTTCTTCGCTGCAAGAGTGGCCAGGCATTGGAACAGGCTGCCCAGGTGGAGTCACCATCCCTGGAGGTGTTCAAGAAACATGTGGACACGGCACTTTGGGACACGGCTTAATGGCCACGGTGGCACTGGGTTGAAGGTTGGACTCAGTGATCTTAGAGGTCTTTTCCAACTGAAACAATTCCATGACTCTATTAAGAAAATGTGCTTTTCTTTCAGTTACAGGGATGGACTGCCACTTTGCTGTCTGGGGAGTTCTGGCCTTTCTGAGCTTGGCTCTGGTTGTGTCACTGGTGCTGAACATTGTGCACTGCATGAAAAAGAAGCGAGGTAAGGGAGCTTTAGGTCCCCGTGAGAAATAGAGCTTGAGTGGCTAAAGTGTCTGTAGAGAAAGCCATCCCTCAAAATGAAGTTTGATTAACACCTTCCCACACCATTCTATGATCCTATGATTGTGTGCTTAAAGGTGGTCTGGATGTGGTGCTTGGGGATACGGTTTAGGGGTGAGCCTTGTAGAGCAGGGTTATCGGTTGGGCTTGGTGATCCTGAGGGTCTTTTCCAACCTGAACATTTCTGTGATTTTTGTGATTAATCATATTAAAATACATTTTTTTGGGGGGGGGGTGGTCTTGTAAACTAACACAGGCTTTGCAGCCACAGCACAGGGTCATGAACCAAATATCTGTCGCATTAGTCAAAAGTGTTTGAGAGCAGTGTGTGTGTGGGGGGGGCAGGGAACAACTGAAGGTGCTGAAAGCCACCAGCTTTCAATGTTACTCTCTGCAGTGTCAGTTGAAGACAATTATTATCTGAAGTGTTCTAACAATAACACATTTCATTTTCTCTTCCCTTTATGACAAATTTTCCAGCTAAAATGCACAAAGACTATGAAGACAACAGCCCAAGGTAAGCTGGATTAAAACACTCTCTTTCTGGCCAGGGTGAAGTAAGCAGTAAATAAAGACAGATGGCTTTGGAGGGATAGCAGAGAGGAAAATCCAATATCTCATGCATCTCTGCCTGAAAATGTCAAAGAACAGGATGGTTATGGGAAAAAGTTTTCCAAAGAAAACTGGAAAAATAATTCATGTGGGAGAGATGTCCTTCAATCATTTTCATCAGCAACAAAACATGGTCATTTTATAGAGTAAAGAAGGTGCCAGACCTTGAGCTAAACCACTATTTAGCATCACTCAAATTCAATAAATCTGTAATAATTTAAAAGAACTCTCAGAAAACAATGATAAAATGGGGTCTGATATTTAATACTTGTGGACTATACTTAGGTGTTCAAAAAAGGATTGGATGTGGCACTTGGAGCCATGGTTTAGTTAGTCATGAGGTGTTGGGTGACAGGTTGGACTTGATGATCTCTGAGGTTTTTTCCAACCTTATTGATTCTATGATTCTATGATTCTATGGAGCAATAATTTACATGTTTTTATGTTCCAGACCTTCTTTTACTCATAGAATCACAGAATTGTTTTAATTGGAACAGACCTTTAAGATCATCAGGTCCAACCATCAGCCTAAGACCGCCATGGCCATTAAACCATGTCCCAAAGTACCATGCCCACACATTTCTTGAACACATCCAGGGATGGTGACTCCACCGCTTCCCTGGGCAGCCTGTTCCTAATCTCCAACCTAAACCTCCCATGGCACAATTCCATCCCATTCCCTCTCATTCTATCATCTGGTACTGGGGAGAAAAGACCAACCCCTACCTGACTACAACCTCCTTTGAAAGAGACTTTTAAGGTCATTGAGTCCGACCTTCAACCTAAGACCACCACAGCCAATAAACCATGTCCTGAAGTGCCATGTCCACACATGTCTTGAACATATGATGTCCAGAAGCAATGAAACAGAGTCTCCTCACATCTGCTGGACAGCTCATCATCTGCTCTGTCTTATTCCATGTAAAAAAAGCCTCCACACTTCAGAAAAGGGATGGGAAGAGTCTCATCTCAACCCAAATATGAAAGGCCCTTAAAAATACAAAGCAGCCTTCACCTGTTACCCAGAGTCAATCATCAATCCATAATTAGCTTGAAGATGAATCACCTAGTTCCAACTGCCTACCATGAGCAGGGACACCTCCCACTAGACCAGGTGGCTCAAGGCCTCATCCAACCCGGCCTTCAGCACCTCCAGGGATGGGGCACCCCCAGCCTCCCTGGGCAACTTGTTTCACTGTCTCACCACCCTCACTGTAAAGCATTTCTTCCTAAGGGTTCTTTTCAGTGATCATTGCTCTTTCTAGAACTCTAGTTAACTAATTTACAGGAAAGAAGAGTTCATTTCTTGGCTAAATAACAAATCTCTCTCCAGAATACAAACATTGCCATTTCTGCCCCCACCCTGATATTTTTGGTCTTGTTTTTCAGACCATATACAATCTGCCACTGTTATGTGTGTGTGAATTGATGGGAGTGGAATGATTGGGTGCTAAATAAAGCATATTCTGTGAACTCTAAGTGTTTCTCAATTCCCCTCTAGCTACGATGCCTCTTACACTGAAGATGGCCCTGTTTATGGCAATCTCAATCAAGGTATTTCAGGTGAGCTTCATGTCAAGAAGATATTAGTTTAGAACAGAACAGAATAGAACAGAATAGAATAGAACAGAGTAGAATAGAACAGAGTAGAGTAGAACGGAACGGAATGGAATGGAATGGAATGGAATGGAATGGAATGGAATGGAATGGAATGGAATGGAATGGAATGGAATGGAATGGAATGGAATTAACCAGGTTGGAAAAGACCTTTGAGATCATCAAGTCCAACCTATCACCCAACACCATCTAATCAACTAAACCATGGCACCAAGTGCCTCATCCAGTCTCTTCTTAAACACTTCCAGTGATGGTGACTCTACCACCTCCCTGGGCAGCACATCCCAATGGCCAATCTCTCTATGAAGAACTTCTTCCTAACATCCAGCCTAAACCTCCCTTGGCACAGCTTGAGACTGTGTCCTCTTGTTCTGGTGCTGACCACCCAGGAGAAGAGACCAAGCCCCACCTGGCTGCAACCTCCCTTCAGGTAGTTGTAGACAGCAATAAGGTCTCCCCTGAGCCTCCTCTTCTCCAGGCTAAGCAACCCCAGCTCCCTCAGCCTCTCCTCACAGGGCTTGTGTTCCAAACCCCCTCCCCAGCTTTGTTGCCCTTCTCTGGACACCTTCCAGCAAGTCAACATCTTTGCTAAACAGAGGACTGTTCAGAAGCCCTGATAAATATATGGTTAAAAGCTGACTGAGCAACACTTTGATTGTCAAATAGCAGACTTCAGAATCTATCCCTTTGTAATTGCTGTATTAATACCTACTTGGATAGAACTGCAAACCATCCTACTGCACTATTCTTTCTAAGACCAGAACTCACACTGAATTTGAGTTTTCCAGCCCAAATGGTCCTGTTCAGCCAAATTTCTCAAAAGCAAGAGCTTTTCTGCATGTATCAGAATCACAGAATCATTTGGGTTGGAAAGGACCTGGGAGATTGTCTAGTTCCCACTGCCCTGGCACTGGCAGGGACACCTCCAACTAGAGCAGGTTGCTCAAGCCCTCATCCAGCCTGGCCTTGAACACCTCCAGGGAGGGCCATCCATGACCTCCCTGGGCAACCTGTTCCAGTGTCTCACCACCCTCACTGTCAAGAATTTCCTCCTAATATCCAGTCTGAATCTACTCTCTTCCATCTCAAATTCATTGCCCCTCATCCTATCACTACAAGCCCTTGTAAACAGTCCCTCCCCAGCTCTCCTGTTGCTCCCTTCAGGTACTGGAAGGCTGCTATTAGGTCTCCCCAGAGCCTGCTTTTCTGGCTGAACAGCCCCAACTCTTTCAGCCAGTCCCCATAGGAAAGGTGCTGCAGCTCTCTGATCATCCTTGTGGCCTCCTCTGCACCTGCTCCAGCAGTTTCATGTTCTTCCTTTGCTGGGGGCACCAGATGTAGATGCAGTACTCCAGGTGGGATCTCACAAGAGCAGAGTAGAGGGGGCGAATCACCTCTCTTAGTGAGAGATCCTTGGCACCTAAAAGGCAATAGCATCACATAACGGCAGCTAGAGCTAGATTAGATGTCATAGAATCAAAGAATCACAGACTGGTAGTGGTTGGAAGGCACCTCTGGAGGTCATTGAGTCCAACCCCCTGCCAAAGCAGGTTCACCTAAGGCAGGTCACACAGGAACATGCCCATGGGGGTCTTGAAAATCTGGAGAGAAGGAGATTCCCCAATCTCTCAGGGCATCCTGCTCCAGCGCTCCACCACACTCCTCACAGCAAAGAAGTTTTCCCTCATGTTGAAGTGGAACTTCCTCTGTTCCAGTTTGTGTCCTTAATAGTGTTAAAGCAGTTTTTCAGTAACATGAGCATGCCTGCCTTATTTGGGCTTAAGCAAAGCTTAAGATCTTGAACTGCAGGAAAAAAAAAGCCCCAAGAATAAAACCTTAGCCAACGTTTTCATATGGGGTTTGCACAAATTCAAGCAAGCCAACACTCAAGGCCAAGTTGGATGAGGCCTTGAGCAACCTGGTCTAGTGGAAAGCATCCTTGCCCACGGCAGAGGGATCTGAAGTAGATGACCTTGAAGTTCCCTTCCAGCCCAGCCCATTCTATGATTCTATGACTGGCAACTACAAAAATCTGAAAACTGGAAGGCAGGAATGTGTTTCTCTGCTGGCTGAAATGAGCAATGGCATGAGCAAAAGCTCTTACAAGGTATTTGCAGAAAACTGGAAGTAGAGTCAGGAGCAGAACTGAATCACCATCTGCTGCAACTCACAGCCTCTTTCTTTCTCAGCCAGAGAAGAGCTTGCCTGTGCTGAAAGGCACGGTAGTATGTGGTTACTCCTAATTGCAAGAAGTCCTCCTAGCAGCCTAACATGATTTCCTGCTCAGTCAGTAATGAGAAACTTCCTCTGCATTTGAAGCAGCAAGTGATTTTCATTTTCACAGTGTGTCTGAATTTCTTAGCTCTTTGCCTCTCCAAAAACAGAGGAGATTCATAGATTTTGGCAGGCTGGAAGGGACCCTCAAAGGTCATCTTGTCCAACCCTCCTGCCATCAGCAGAAGCTTCTCCAGCTAGATCAGGCTGCCCAGGGCCACATCAAGTCTGGTCTTGAATGTCTTCAGGGATGGGGCCTCAACCACATCTCTGGGCAACCTGTTCCAGTATTTTACCACTCTCATTGTAAAGAACTTCCTCCTAAGGTCCAACTTAAATCTACCCTGCTGTAGTTTCAAACCATTGCCCCTCGTCCTATCACTTCAAGCCCTTCTAAACAGTCCCTCTCCAGCCTTCCTGTAGGTCCCCCTCATATATTGAAATGTTGTTCTAAGGTTTCCCCAGAGCCTTCTCTTCTCCAGGCTGAACAGGCCAAATTCCTTCAGCCTGTCTTCATAGGAGAGGTGCTCCAGTTCTCTGATCATCTTTGTGGCTTCCTCTGCACCTAGTCCAGCAGGTCCATGTCCCTCCTGTGTTGGATACACAGGACACAGGTGATGTGTCACCAGAGCAGAGGGGCAGAATCGCTGTTCTTGACTTGCTGGCCATGCTTCTTTTGATGTAGCCCAGGATGCCACTGGCCTTCTGGGCTGCAAGTGCCCATTGCTGGCTCATGTCCAGCTTCTCACCCGCCAGCACCCCCAAGGCCTTTTCCGCAGGGCTGCTCTCAATCTCGTTCTACTGCAGCCTGGACTGGCATCAAGGATTGCGGTGACCTCGGTGCAGGACCTTGCACTTGTCCTTACTGAACCTCATGAGATTCTCCTCAGGCCACCTCACCAGGTCCCTCCGGATGGCCTCCTGTCTTTCACTCTAACCAACCACACCCCTCGGCTTGGGATCGCGTGCAAACCTGCTGAGGATTCACTCAGTGGAGGAAGGAATCTGTGGGTCTTTTCAAAGCAAAACACACTTGTAGCACAGCAAGCTGGGGGTAGGTAGTTCTGTAATAGTGAGGGTCTGTCAATCTTTGCAGTCTCAGTAGTGTGTCCCTAATAACTGAAACATTTTTCTGCTTTGATAAATTCTAGAGGAGTGTTGTTACGAGCAGATGAAGTCCCAGCCTCAAAGGCCACCTAGCCAATTACAGGTACCTTTAATTTTAATTCTGTGGGCTGTCTCAGAGTTGTTCTATTTCTCCAGTGACAACATGTAAAAAAATCTTCACCCTGTCCATCAGGAAAATGACCCATGTGTTGGTGTCTCAGTCCATCGCGGGATTTAAGTGCAGAATCGATCCTGCGCTCAATCTGGGTCATTGGTGAGGGAGCAGAACAATTACAGACAGATTGTTTCCATCCATGTGGCTTGCTAAAGCTCAGTCCTGGGCTGCCAGGGCTTATGTGAAGAATTCATTTCATTTATTTTGGAGATGCATAGATCCATGGAATGGTTTGAGTTGGAAAGGACCAGAAAGATCATCCGGTTTTCAGCTCCCCTGCCATGGGCAGGGTTGTCTCTCAACTAGACTGGGTAGCTGAAGGTCTCATCCAACTTGGCCTTCAACACCTGCAGGGAGGGGGCACCCACAACCTCCCTGGGCACCCTGTTCTCACCACCCTCACTGTAAAGAGTTTCTCTCTAATATCCAGGCTAAATTCCCCCTGCTTGAGCTTCAATCCCATTAATCAATTCAATCCAGATCACCCAAGTGAAAACACAGGCTGCATCATGAGAGTTTGACTGGTCCTTTCCTGCCCAGCACAAAAGCTATGTCTTAACAATTAAATTGAAGAAGGCTGTGCTTCTATTACTTTGTATTGTGTTGAGATAACCTGGATGCCTAAAAGCAAGCAAGCTTCAGCCACAATTTGTCTGTAATTGAAACATTCCCAGCACCAGTTTCCTGAGTTCGTAGATTCATAGGATGGGTTGGAAGGGACTTTGAAGATCATCTAGTTCCAAACCCTGTGGCATTGGCAGGGACAACTTCCACTAGATGCAGTTGCTCAAGCTGATTTCCAAGTATTTCATAAGGACAATTCCCAGTCTCTCTCTCTCTCTCAGGATACTTCCAGTGGGTAGAAATATCCTTTTTGTTATTATTTTTTATCTAGCCATTTGTTTTCATTAATTCCACAGGAACAGAATAATCTCTGGACATTCCAGTGTCAAAAGGGAGGGGTGATTTGGCTTGCAAACCACAGAGAGAAGCAGGGGAAAGACACAGAAAGCATACATTTCCCCCTAGAAATGATACTGAGAGAAGAATCCCCCATCTTTGGTTATCTCCACAGAGCCTGTGAAAAATGATGCTGCTGGGAGCTGGACCCTAATGAAATAAAATAAATAATAACAACAAAAAACAAATCATGGGAAGCAGAACAGACACACATTCCACTCTCACCTTGGAGTCCTTCAGCTCATCCCTAGTTCAGGTCCCCCCCAACCTCTCCTTGCTGTGAGCCATCAGCAGGGACCTCTGGGCCTGTTTCACCCCTGCTGGAGGGTTCAGCAGCATGGCCTTCAGCCACCACCTCAGCCAGCAGTGGTGGGGGTGATGTATCCTTGCCACGTCTTCAGCAAGGCCTGAATGTTCTCCAGATCCTCCTCTCCACGCACCAAACCCAACAGCTGATGGCACAGCTCAGCTGCAGGCCAGGTTTTCCCCCCCCCCCCCCCCCCAGCATCTCCAAGCATTTAAATTAAGCCCAATCTGGAAGAAAATAAGTGCCTTGCATCCCAAAGAACCTGGAGTCATTATCTAAGTTACTCTTATTCCCATAAACCATCTTGGATGCTTGGATTAATTTTCCCTTACTGTCACTCTCCTGAGAACATGTGTCACAGAATCATAGAATTGTTTGGGTTGGGAAAGACCTCTAAGATCATTGGGTCCAGCCATCAACCTAAAACCACCTGCACTGAACCATGACCTGAAGTGCCATCCCCATGAGGTTATGTTAGCCTACTCTCTGTGCTGCTACAGCTTAATTATTTGTGCTTTCATTGGGTTCATTTACAACTAGTCAACTTCAGCCACCATTTGGATGGCAGTGTGAACACACTCAAAGCCTTAGATATAAAAAGGTTTTTGGCTGGTGAGAGGCCTCGAGCACAGCCCTGCAAGGAGAGGCTGAGGGAGCTGGGGTTGCTTAGCCTGGAGAAGAGGAGGCTCAGGGCAGACTTTACTGCTCTCTACAACTACCTGAAGGGAGGCTGTAGCCAGGTGGGGGTTTGTCTCTTCTCCCAGGCAACCAGCACCAGAACAAGAAGACACAGTCTCAAGCTGTGCCAGGGGAAGTTTAGGCTGGAGGTGAGGAGAAAGTTCTTCACAGAGAGAGTTGTTAGCCATTGTGATGTGCTTCCCCGGAGGTGTTCAAGAGGGGATTGGATGTGCCATTTGAAGCCATGGTTTAGTAGTCACAAGGTGTTGGGTGACAGGTTGGACTTGATGATCTCTGAGGTCTCTTCCAACCTTATTGATTCTATGATTCTATGATTTTAAAGCACACCAAAATGCTAAAGCAAATTTCCTTCCAGGTGGAGCCTGCCAACCAGATGTGTTACGCCTCGCTTGATCACAGCGTCAAGGGAAAACGCAGGAAACCAAGGAGAAAGCAGGGCCCTTCATTGCAGGGGGATGAAGAAGAAAGATCATCCAACCACACCACGAGGGCTTCCAAAGTCTGCATTTACCTCAACAGCGAGCAGCTGGCTGCTGAAAATACAGGAACGGCAGAAGCCATTCACGATGATCCTATCAGACTGATGAGCTTGATTCATAGTGCAAAAGGAGAGAACGTCTGAAAGTGGCTTCATGGACCAGGTCTGTAATTATACAGTGAGATCTGCTTGTTCCCTCTGAATGGAGTAGGAATGGCTCAAGATAATATCCTGGCCAAGCGACAAAGGTATAAAATGAGTAAGTATTCAAAAGTGTTTTCCAAGAGGATTTACAGACTAAGCAAAAAAACCCAACCACCCCAAACCCCAGAGCTCCATGCTGCTGTGAAGGACCTGTCCTGAAGACATTCTGAAAGGAAGATGGAGAAGCAGTCACATGGTATTGATTGCAGCAAAAATGAATCCTGTGTTTAAAACGACAACCAACTCTGCAACAGTTCCAAATGCCCTCCTGGGCTGTCTGCAGGCCTCTGACAGGGTCTAACTGTTCCTCTGTAAAGGTTCTAACAACACTTTGGGAAGGACGTTGTGTTTCACACTTCCACACTTAAGATCTAATTGTTTCCCCAGTTCAAACCTGATCTGCTGTTCAACACTGTACTTTCTACCATGGTGATCACAAAATAAATCTCAAGCTAATTGGTAGCCGATTTACCAGTTTGCCTTAACAACATCCTTCTAGATCTTTCATTTTGTCCTCTGAGCCATACCAGCCTCCTTCTCATACCTTCTACTAATATCCTGTTGTATCCAGCCATATGCAAGAGGCCACAAAAATGAGCAAAGGGTCTCCTAGGGAGGATTTTTCCTTCTGATGGTCTATGGGCTGTTTAGATTCCTCTTGAGTTTTACACTGCCATTGTTCCCAACCCTTTGACACACGTAGGAGCTGTTGGTTTCCCCAGATTCATAGAATGGTTTGAGTTGGAAGTGACCTTAAAGGTCATCTAGTTCCAACCCCCTGGCATTGGCAGGGACACCTTCCACTAGGAGCAGTTTGCTCAGGGCCCCATCCAACCTGACCCCGTGTGCACATGCATCTGAAAAGCAGCTATGAGAAATGATGCAAAGAAAAACCCCAGAGCTCAAAGAGCCAACACCTCTTCCAAAAGCAGAAGCAGACAAACTCATCCAGAGGTGGGACAAGAGTGAATATTCATACTGATACAAGGAAACTTTTGGGGTGGAAGGGATCTTCACTATCACCTAGTTCCAACCCCTCTGCTGGGAGTAGGGACACCCTCTGCTAGACCAGGTTGCTCCAAGCCTCATTCAACTTGGCCATAATTGTGTTAGTTTCACTTTGTGGTTTTTTTCCCCCTGCTGCTAACACCAAAAAAGTGGCACTGGGATGAAATCATCTTCCAACTACCTAAGGGTTTTCAGGGACTGCCTCTTAACCTTCTTCTAATTTCCATTGAGGTAATGAACTTTTGCTGTCTTGTTTAAATAGACTCACCCTCTTGCCTGCATTCAGCTTGTGGTGTAGGAGTCTTATCTAGAGTCAGAAACTTATCCAACCCCCAAATCTAGTTTACCTTGAGAACAGAAACATCAATAGTCATCTCTGACTATCTACATCTCTGGTCTATCAAGAACTACTGGGAAGTAATTCCCTCAACCACTCCAAGGGGAAGGTAGCTTGTGAAGCATATCCCCTACAGTTCATCCATGTCTGAAGCAGGAAGGAAAATGAGCCATAAAGACAAAATGTAGTTGAAGGAAACATACAAATGATGAGGTATAGAATCACAGAACTGTAGGGGTTGGAAAGGACTTCGAGAGATCATCTAGTCCAACCCCCCTGCCACAGCAGGATCACCTAGAGTACCTCACACAGGAACACGCCCAGGTGGACACACAAAATAACCCCAAAACATAAAAATCCTTTCCAACCCCAAGCACCCTGTGAATAGGAATCCCTGGGTGCCCAGACATGAAGTAAAGCCAAAGGAAAAGTTGTTTTTTGTTTGCTCTGGAGCTCCCAACAGCTGAGAAAGGGCAACGCCGATGAAACTGACTGCATTTGACAACACTCCTTGCCAAAACCACCTCCTTACCAAGGAAAAAACCCACAGCAATGAACAGATGTGGGACTCTGAGGCATCAGGCTCATGGATTTCCTGTATGAACACAGACCCCTGGGAATTCACAGAACCGAAACAAAGCATTGCAAGCCAGCAGGCGTTCAAACCAGGCTTTTATTTAGGACACAAATGGATTTTCAGATAGAATTCTCTTGGATTGATTCTTTAAAACAGATTTTTTTTTGCAGATAGAATTATCTTAGATATAGAAGGAGCAAATCCACTAAAAACTGAAAAATTGTATTGAACAATCAACTTCAGGGAATCAGTTGGAAAATTGCACTTTAAAATGACACAATGAGGCATATAACAATAATACTACATTTGGATCAGGCAGCCCTGAGGGTTTTTTTTTCACCCCCCCCCTCTCTTTTAGTAGAAGTACATCTATAAAGTGTGAAAAGGCAGGAATTCAACAGAAGGGCTTGTTACTTACTGCTGAAAGGATAAAAGCTTAGAAAGAGATAATAGAGAGAACTCTCTGTGATTATAAACACTGTTAAGTACAAAGACTCGGGAAAGGAAGCCAAACTGCCTGCAATATCTCACAAAGAAGTGCCCTGCTAGAAAGGAGGGGCCAGGTCTTGAGGATTTTTATGCCCATGAACGCTCCCCAGTGAGTTTCGACCAGGAGGTTGCCCAAAGGTTTGCCAGGCTTTTGGTCTTCTCCATCCAAGTAGGTTAGTTTTCCGGATACTCTATAGAGAAAAGATTTGTTTAGACAAAGTTAATCACACGAACACAGGCTTGCTGAAATGCCAAGGAACAACAGAATGAAACTTGATGACCTGTGATTCTGTGAAACTAAACCACCAAGGCAAGGTATCTGAACACCTGGACTGTGAACTGCAGCAGGACTCCTTGTCTGCATTCCCAGGAGAACAAACTTTCCTAGAGAGCAACCTTTCCATCCTCTGTCGTTCCAATGTTCAAATAGTTTATTAGCATTACTGAGACATATCCCTGGAGGATGTGTAGATCCAGTGCTTGGGGATATGGCTTAGTGGCAGACCTGATAGAGGAGGGTAAATCATAGAATTGTTCAGGTGGGAAAAGGCCTCCGAGATCATGGAGCCCAGCCATCAACCTAACACCACCCTGGCCATTAAACCACATTCCACAGTGCTATGTGCACATGCTTCTTGAGCATCTCCAGGGATAGTCAATCCACCACCTCCCCTGGACAGCCTGTTCCAATGCCTCACCACTCGTTCAGGACAGAAAGTTTTACTAATACCCAACCTAACCCTCCCCTGGCACAGCTTGAGGCCGTTTCTTCTCATTGTATCACCTGATACTAGGGAGAAGAGGCCAGCCCCCACCTGGACTCAGTGATCTTGAAGTTCTTTTCCAACCTAAATGTTTCTATGAAATATCAAACTTTGAGATGCAATCTTTGAATCTTTTACCTCACACAGAGCTAAAAGATACAAGTGAGAATAGAATTCTTTCTTTGCATACTGCTGAATAAATGGCAGCACTTTTTAGCGTCTCCTTTAATCTGTTTTGGTTTAATCTGCCACGTCTAGCAGAAAGGCAGAGCCTCTCTCAGCCTTCTCTTCTCCAGGCTAAACAGCCCCAGGCCTCTCAGCCTTTCCTCATCAGAGATATTCCAGTCCTTTCATCATCCTCATAGTGTCTGTTGGAATCTCTCCAGCAGCTTCCTGTCCCCCTTGAACTCAGGAGTCCAGAACTGGACACAATACTTCAGATGTAGTCTTACCAGGGCAGAGCAGAGGGGCAAGAGAACTTCCCTTGCCCTGCTGGTTACACTCTTCAAATCTGCAAGCTGGATTAGCTTGAGCTCTCCCAAACCTCCATGCTGGTTTTATCCTAGAAGCATGCATGTGAGCAACACCCTCCATACCTTTATTTCTTTTGAGCTTTCTGTTTTCATCAGGCACTTACCTTCCGTGAGCCTCCTCCGCAGCTTTGGGACAACTGGTAATACTTCTTTGCCCTTAGGCCAAGCAGAGTGAGCACCCGTAATCCCAGATTCTGGTGACAAAAGCAAACCAAACCAAACACCAACAACAACAAGAGTAAGAGAAGGGCAGGAACGATGCTGAGTAGCTCGGACACAACACTATGTTGTTGTTAACATATTAGCCTCTTAATCTCAGCAATATTTCACTGGCATACTTCAGCGAGGCAATTTCCTTCTGCAATTCACCTCATTTATGGCAAAACTTAGTTCAAATACATTTTATACACTAAACATATGGAAGTGTAAGCTAGGTTTCTCCAAAACAGAATCATAGAATCAACAAGGTGGGAAAAGGCCTCAGAGATCATGAAGTCCAACCTGTCACCCAACACCTCACGACTAACTAAACCATGGCACCAAGTGCCACGTCCAATCTCCTCTTGAACACCTCCAGGGATGGTGACTCCACCACCTCCCTGGGCAGCACATTCCAATGGCTAACAACTCTCTCTGGGAAGAACTTTCTCCTCACCTCCAGCCTGAACTTCCCCTGGCACAGCTTGAGACTGTGTCCTCTTGTTCTGGTGCTGCTTGCCCGGGAAAAGAGACCAACCCCCACCTGGCTACAACCTCCCTTCAGGTAGTTGTAGAGAGCAATGAGGTCTCCCCTGAGCCTCCTCTTCTGCAGGCTAAGCAACCCCAGCTCCCTCAGCCTCTCCTCATTGGGCTGTGCTCAAGGCCTCTCCCCAGCCTCGTTGCCCTTCTCTGGACACATTCAAGTGTCTCAATGTCC
This sequence comes from Picus viridis, assembly GCA_033816785.1. Classification (NCBI taxonomy): domain Eukaryota; kingdom Metazoa; phylum Chordata; class Aves; order Piciformes; family Picidae; genus Picus; species Picus viridis. Next base: position 3,297,837 of record CM066569.1, on the reverse strand, counting down.
TTCTTAAATTGAGGGACCCAAAACTGGAGACAGTACTCAAAGTGTTTCAAGTCATCTTCTTCAGTATTTATCTGTTAGTTATCTTCATAAAAGAAAAAAGGGAAAATCACACTGGTGATACTGCTTAGAAGAAAAAGCAAGCAAAGAAAACCCCCAATAATACTGGGTCCTGGAAGGAAGCAATCTACAAAAGAGAGAGTTTCCTGAATTGCACTTCAGCTGCCTTTTTTGTCTTTAAGGTCAATTAGGACTTTTAGTCCAAAACATGCTTTAAAAATCAGATTTTTAGAATGAAATTGAAAGATTATCATCTAAAGTCTTAAACTAATTTAGTTTGGTTTGAGGTTTGTTTGTCTTTTTTTAAAGAAAATTCTACTGTCCTGAATTGGGAAAAGCCCTTTTTATCCTGATCATGAATCCAAGTCAGCTAAGCAAGCCAGGCTGTTTCTTCACTAGGGGGTGGTGAGACACTAGAACAGGTTGCCCAGGAAGGATGTGGATGCCCTCTTCCTGGAGGTTGCTCAGTGCCAGGTTGGATGAGGCCTTGAGCAACCTGGTCTAGTGGAAGGGGTCCCTGCCCATTTCATGGGGTTTGGAAGTAGATGATCTTTAAGGTCCCCTCTAACCCAAACCATTCTATGATTCTAAGTCACAGTAGCTACACAACTCAACTGCAAGTTTATAGGAAGCTGAAGAGTCCCAACAAAAGCTTTTGCTTATTGAAGTGCAGGATTAGCAAACTGTGGATTCCTGCTGAACACTGAAATACAGAAAAGAAAAGCAAGAGCAAACTTAAAACAAAGAAAGAGAAAACCTATAGATAAGAGGCAACACTTTAGTAGGAGTTGTTCTTAATTATTTAAAGGAAAGAAAGGCAGCTGAATTAGCTTAATTAGCACATGCAATTCAGGAAACCAATTATGTATAAAGGAACACTTAAATATACCAAATTATTACTGAGGAAGAAGAGCTGTCACCTAGACAGTGGTCTGTTGAGATCTGCAGATTTATCCTTAGAAGAAGTGGTTGTGATTGCAAAAGCAATAACTCACACAGTCTCTGAAACTAACCTTGCAGGGAAGTACCAGGAAGACAAAGACAAATTTTATCTGTAGAAGCCTCAAATCCAGAGTGCTGAAAAGAAAGCATCAACAGATGAGCATTGGTAGAGAAAATGATGTATCACTTCACAGCTTGCCTCAGGGGAAATCACTGGCCAGGCTGGATGGGGCCTTGCTGGAGGTGGGAAGTGCCCCTGCCCGTGGCAAGGGAGTTGGAACTAGATGATCTTTAAAAGCTCCTCCTAACCCAAACCAGTTTATGATTCTGCAAACCAAGGGCCTGATTTAATAGTTAAATCAATGAGTCAAGTGATTCAAGTGGAACCCAGTAAAGCTTAACTTGTTTGCCTTGTGCACCTACAGGATGATTAAAAAGGCAGAATTTCAGAAAGACAGCACCTTAATTATAAGGTGCACTACTTGAAATGAGCTGGATCAGTGACAGAGTCTATTAAAATGTGACAAAATCCTTTACTGAGCATTCTAAAACCACTTGGAAGGTTGTTAAAAACAGTGAGCTTCCTCACATCGAGCCATGGAATTGGTTTGGTTGGAAAAGACATTTAAGATCATCAAGTCCAACCATTCTCTACCAAGTCTGGTGCTAAGCCACATCTCTCAGCACCACATCACCGTGGCTTTTAAACACCTCCATGGATGGGGATTCTACCACCCCCTCTGCAGCCTGTTCCACTGTTTGAGAACCCTTTCAGTGAAGAAGTTTCTTCTGATGTCCAACCCAAACCTCCCTTGGTGCAGCTTGAGGCCATTTCCTCTTGTCCGGTCAGTTGTTATCTGGGATTCTGTGGTACCCATCTCACTCCAAGCTCCTTTCAGGGAGCTGCAGAGTCAGGTCTCTCCTTAACCTCCTCTTCTCCAGACTAGACAACCCCAGTTCCCTCAGTTGCTCACCAGACCTATTCTTCAGACCCTTCATCAGCTTTGTTGCCCTTCTCTGGACATGCTCCAGCAATGTCTTTCCTGTAGTGAGGGGCCCAACACTGAACCAAGTGCATCCAAGACAGTGCTGACTACAGAGGGACAATCACTGCCCTGTTCTCACTGTCCACACTATTGCTGATCTAGGTAAGGTTGCTGGCCACTTCAGCTCACAAAATAGAGTAGCTGGTGGAGCTAACACTTCCTCAGGCAAAAGGGCTGGCAAAGCAGAGAGGAGGAACCATCAGGCCCCCCAGGTGGAAGGACAGACCCCTGCCACCACTGCCTCCACTCGATTAAGAGACCTGATAGAACTGAGATCTCAGCAAATAAAAACACCCAAACCACCAAAGGTGTAAAACCACCCTGCTGCTCAAACAGCAAGGTCAAGTACCTGGCTCTGACAGGTGGGACTGGCAGAAAAGTTGGGGTTGCTGCTGTTGTGGGTGCTCAAAAAATCCATGCCAACCATTCTCCTAGGAATGGTTCTTCCGTGAGAAGCCTGCTGACGTTTTGGGGAAGGCCAGGAACTGTCTGGTACATCTCTCAGTCGCTTTACTGGTGAGCAATGGTAAGACTGAAAGTTTCCTTGCCTTTTAACTCCAAGGAGTTGGGATGAAGCTCGAACAGGGGAGTTAACAAGAGCATTTACAGTTGCAGACATGGGTATTCCTTTGTATCTCCTGTAAGCCAAAGCCCTCTGCAGCCCAGGCAGTTTTGGGGTAGGACCACTACACAGCTGCTCATAGACCCTGTCAAATGCTCTATCAAACTCTGTGTCAGACTTCACAGAAACACTGAAATGACTCTTCACCAATCTCCCTTTCTCTTCAGGGTTCTGTGCATTTGAATGAGGTCTCATCAACGTCAAAGGTTTTGGGTTTTCTTTGGAAGACAGGTCACTGTAGAGCTTTTCAAATGCATCTTCATGTTTCTGGGCAGTCTCTGACAGTCTCTGCTTCAGAGAGAGCGAGGAAAAGGAGTTTCTGTGCTGGAAGGAGATGTTTATTTCAGGAGTGGCTGTTTTGGGATTTACAAGCAAAGTGCTTGATGCTCTTGCAAGGTCAGAGCTTGTGAAACGTGCAGAAGTGTTACCATTGCCATAGGAACTGTCGGGGGATGAACACGGCTCTGAGGTATCCTCACAAGGCAAGGCAGGCTGAGTGTTACTCCTGCTCACCAAATGCACCACTGCTGACCCTGAACTGGCAGCAGAAGCTACAAAACTGCATTCTGAGGAACCTTTGTAAGCCAAGTTTTCACTTTGTTTGCATTTTGAATTCTCTAGTGAGGCAGCCTGCAGCTCATCTTCAACTAGAAAGGTCTCTCCCATTCTAACAATATTATCAAGAGGCTCTTTGGAGGCATTTTGGCCTTCTCCAGATACCAAATGCTGTTCCAAACTCGAGTCACAGTAGTTCAGTTTGTTTCCATTTGAAGCAATACAAGAATAAGGGACCAGAGCAGAGGAATCATTAATGGAACAGTTGCCATCAGGAAGTTCTCTGTTCTCACATTCAAAAGTTTTATTCTGGAGGTCTTCTCTTCTACTGCTGCATATGCTAGGCAGGGCTTGCTTCATTCTCAAAGGTCTGAACCCTCTCTTGTCTACAGTGATGTTGAGCCTTGATGTTCTAGAGCGCCATCTTCTGCATCTTAAGTGTCCAAACATGTATTTCAGCTGTTTTTTCAGCGAGTGCTTTGTCATGCGCCTTTTGATGATCTCTACCATCATCGGGTACAGGTCTGCAAGAGTGAGGTTGCTCCAGGGGCATTCCTCAGCTCCAGACTGCTCATCTTCTAAGGTGCTGTCACAGGAGGTGTTATGCAGCTCTGGATAAGGTGGATGCCTGCATATGGTTATTGCAGTTGGTGAAATGGGGATACTAGAAAGCTGTAACTCTAGTGATCTTGAAGAGCAGCATTCGTTTGACAGCTCTTCCCTTCTGCAAACGGCAGCTTGGTTGGCTAGTTAAAAAGAAAAATAATTGGAAAAAACCCAACAAACAAGCCAAAAAAACCCCCCACCTCAAAACCCACCATAAACCAGACAAAAGAACAGAATTAACCAGGTTGGAAAAGACCTTCAAGATCAAGTCCAACCTACCACCCAACACCATCTAACCAACTAAACCATGGCACCAAGCACCCCATCCAGTCTCTTCCTAAACACCTCCAGTGGTGGTGACTCCACCACCTCCCTGGGCAGCACATTCCAATGGCCAATCTCTCTTTCTATGAAGAACTTATTCCTAACATCCAGCCTAAAGCTCTCCTGGCACAGCTTGAGACTGTGTCCTCTTGTTCTGGTGCTGGCTGCCTGGGAGAAGAGACCAACTCCCACCTGGCTACAACCTCCCTTCAGGTGGTTGTAGAGAGCAATAAGGTCTGCCTGAGCCTCCTATTCCAATTTGCTGCTACCCAACTCATGTCTAACTTCTCATCAAGAATCCAGCCCGCAGAACTTTTCTGTTGGATAAGGACTGCATCTGTTTTCAATAAATTAAATATTTAGTTCCATTTAAAAAATGAATAAAATCCACATTTTCTAACTAACATATCTGACCAACACTCAACAGGTTTAATCGTACCACTCAGTTCTTGTCCTGGCAAAGCCAAAGGGAGATCTATTGATGAAGCTTGAGGTGCTACCTGAAAAACAAAGGGAAAGAAAAGTCAAGACACACAGTCCAGTATCCCAAGCTTTTTGCATATTAAAGGTAACATCAAAACCTTATTTCACAGATGGTATTGGGTTGGAAGGGACCCTCAAAGGTCATCTTGTCCAACCCCCTGCAGTCAGCAGGGACACCTCCAACTGACCAGGCTGCCCAGGGCCACACTGTCCGATCACGAACGTCTCCAGGGATGGGGCCTCGACCACATCCCTGGACAGCCTGTTCCAGTGTTTCACCACCCTCATTGTGAAGAGCTTCCTCTGAATGTCCAACCTAAACCCACCCTGCTCCAGTTCCAAACCACTGCCCCTCATCCTATCAACACAAACCCCTCTAAACAGTCCCTCCCCAGCCTTTGCTGATGATGAATTACTTGGCTAGCAACCTGTGACAGAAGGAAATAAGTTACCGTCATCCACTCGGGAATTCTTCTACCATAATCTTGCACTATTGGATCCACTTTGACTAGCTCTGGAATTTCCCCATCATGTCCAAGCAGACTCTTAGAAGAGAAACCAAACACAACACTAAAGGATTAAAACACAGAAGTTACTGACACTGATGAATATTACACATTAGTTGGATTTGGTTTGAATTAGTATTATTTAGATAAGGATATACCTGCAGAAACCTATTTTTGATGGGTATACTGAGTAAAAGAATTAAATACAATCCCCAGTCTGTACAGGAAACCTATTTTTAATGGATATATTGAATAAAAGACTAAAATACAGTGTTGAGGTGGAACTTCCTGTGTTCCAGGTTGTATGTGTAGTTTCTTCTCCTGTCACAGGGCATCACTGAAAAGAGACTGGCACCTTCATCTTGACACCCACCCCTCAGATTCTTATAGACTCTGAACGGATCCCCTCTCAGGCCTTCTCTTCTCAAGACTCTCAGCAGAGATGTTCCAGTCCCTTCATCATCCTTGTAGCTCTCTGTTGGGCACTGTCCAGTAGATGTCCATCTGTCTTGAACTGAGGAGCCCAGAACTGGACACAGTATTCCAGATGTGGTCTCACCAGGGCAGCGTAGAGGGGAAGGAGAACCTCCCTTGACCAGCCGGACACACTTTTCTTAATGTACACAAGGATGCCATTGGCCTTCTTAGCCACCAGGCCACATTGCTGTCCCGCAGATCACATTGCCCACTAGGACTCCAAGGTCTTTCTGCAGGGAGCTGCACTCCAGCAGCTCAAACCCTAACCTGCACTGGTGCCTAGTGTTGTCCCTCCCCAGATGCAGGGCACTGTACTTGTCCTTCAGAAGTTTCCCTTTGCCCAGCTCTCCAGATCTCTCTGAACGGCAGAACAGCCTCCAGTGTATCAGCCAGGTCTCCCAGTTTGGTATCATCATGGCTCTGGCTGAGGGTTCACTCTGTCTCCTCATTCAGGTCATTGATGAAGATATTGAACAAAACCGAAGCCAGTACTGATCCCTGGGGAACACCACTGGCCACAGGCCTGCAGCTGGACCCTGTGTGCCACTGATTCATAACACTCTGAACTCTGTTGTTAATTAAATCTCTCATTTGCTATACTTCCTAAAATATGCATTAAGATGCAGACTGTAGTCTTCTCCTGGCTGTACCAAACTCATCAGGGACATGCAAGCTATTCAAATAGTTCAAAGATTTCTGTTAAATACAAAATTATTCCACATTAGACACCAGAAATCTTTTACCTGGGAGAAAGTGTCTTCATTCTTCCTGCTCACAACAGCCATACTGGTATCATTTTCTTCATCTGCAATTTGAAGGCAAACATGAAGTCAAATTTGGTTGAACCAAACCAGAAACATTTGCAAACACACTCTTGATTTCAGAAAAGCTTTTCTACACCCAAACTGTCTATCTTTAGTACCTTGCCAGTCCCATTGATTTATGGTTCATCAATCAATATGATTTGTAGGGTCCTAAATTACTCGAGGGCAACAAAACAATCTCCCTCCCACTTCAATTCAAGGTCCAAACAAACAAACAAACCATTCTTTCAGAATACAAGGACAAAAAGACCCCAAAGTTCTCAGACAAGTCAAAGACTGATGCTGAAGACGTTACAAGCACTGGTGAAGGCTTGCTGCTGCAGCTGAATGCAGTATCCCTGTTAGGGGATGCTCAATGCAGTATCCCTGTTAGGGGATGCTCAATGCAGTATCCCTGTTAGGGGATTATGCAGTATCCCTGGGATGCTCAATGCAGTATCCCTGTTAGGGGATGCTCAATGCAGTATCCCTGTTAGGGGATGCTCAATGCAGTATCCCTGTTAGGGGATGCTCAATGCAGTATCCCTGTAGGGGATTCAATGCAGTATCCCTGGGATGCTCAATGCAGTAGGCCACTACAAAATTATGCATTTTTTGGTAACTACTAATAAAAACTGTGTCACTTACAAGCTTTTGCCTTCACTGCTCCTCTCTTTACTAAAAGTGACCATACTCTACATTGCCTTCGCAACATCTAAAGGATCCCACTGAGATTTATTGCATAGAGCTACCAGTACCTCAGCCTCTTGTTAGACCCTTTCAGAAAGTAGAGAACAGGAATAGAACACACATTAAATTGAATATTGAGGAACTAGGAACAAGTCATTTGCAATTTCTTTTCACAAAGTTCAGACAAACAAACAAGCAAACAAAGGGCAGACCAAAGCCACATGAAAACCGCACCTATGTCGGATGCTTCCACAGCAGAGATCTCAGGAGATTCCTGAAAGGCACAGGAAAGAAATGTTAAGATCTGGCAGCATCAGCCATATCAACTACTTGGTAGAATTGTCTGGTTTCATTACTTGCTGAGTTGCTTTTGAGATGGTGAAATTAAGCCAGTCATCCTCCATAACCAGTAACTACATGACACCACCATGATTAACAAATCAGTACGCAAGTTTGCCTTGATGGGGGTCTCACAACTCACTGAAGAAGACCATTGACTTCCCAGTCCTTCTATATTCAGACTAATAATGCAAGGAGAAGCTATTATACAGCAAGAGCAAAAAAAGCAGCTGACAGATGAATTCTAATCAGCAAATCTTTATCAGTATGTACTGGAGATTGTCTTCCAGTGTATAAGGAAAGATTCTTATCTGCCTACTTTAATCAATCCTTAATTTCCTACTTACAGAATACAGAATGAACCAGGCTGGAAAAGACCTTTGAGATCATCGAGTCCAACCTATCACCCAGCACCATCCAATCAACTAAATCATGGCACCGAGTGCCTCATCCAGGCTCTTCGTAAACACTTCCAGCACTGGTGACTCCACCACCTCCCTGGGCAGCACATTCCAAAGGCAAATCTCTTTCTATGAAGAACTTCTTCCTTACATCCAGCCTCAATCTCCCCTGGCGCAGCTTGAGACTGTGTCCTCTTGTTCTGGTGCTGGTTGCCTGGGAGAAGAGACCAACCCTCACCTCCCTACAACCTTCCTTCAGGGAGCTGTAGACATCAATAAGGCATCTCCTGAGCCTCCTCGTCTCCAGGCTAAGCAACCCCAGCTCCCTCAGCCTCTCCTCACAGGGCTGTGCTCCAGACCCCTCCCCAGCTTTGTTGCCCTTCTCTGGACACCTTCCAGCATCTCAACATCTTTCCTAAACTGAGGAGCCCAGAACTGGACACAGGACTCAAGATGTGGCCTAACCAGTGCTGAGTATAGGGCAGAATGACCTCTCTGCTCCTGCTGGCCACACTGTTCCTGATGCAGGCCAGGATGCCATTGGCCTTCTTGGCCACCTTCAAACCTTCTGTATATAATCTTTCCTTTTTTTCCTTTTCTTTATTTTGTAATAGTCTGGCTAGTGGCATCAATAGCTAATTTCTATGGATAAGGAGCATTTTCTAACCCAGCATCTGACATCACACTTTCAGAATGGTTTTTATACAGGTATCCATACCTGATGCACTGTTGAATGTCCATCTTCAACATCACTGGTCTCTTGCTTTGACATTTCTTAGCATGCATGGGAGAGGGAAAAAAAGTAAATAATTTTGATAGGTCACAGATCAATAGACTAGAATAAACCAGGTTGGAAAAGACCTTCAGGATCATCAAGTCCAACCTATCACCCAACACCATCTGATCAAGTAAATCCTGGCACCAAGCACCCCATCCAGTCTCTTCCTAAACACCTCCAGTGATGGTGACTCTACCACCTCCCTGGGCAGCACATTCCAATGGCCAATCTCTCTTCCTGTGAAGAACTTCTTCCTAACATCTAGCCTAAACCTCCCCTGGCACAGCTTGAGACTGTGTCCTCTTGTTCTGGTGCTGGTTGCCTGGGAGAAGAAGCTACAACCTCCCTCAGGCAGTCCTAGATGGCAATAAGGTCTCCACTGAGCCTCCTCTTCTCAGTCATTAACTCTTCATTTGCATACACTTATTTATTTTGAAATGAAATTAAACAAATGGAGAACATCCACAGGGCCAAAATAAAGAAGTGACTACATTACTGTTCTGGCACTTGTCTAATAGAGCAGATGGATTCTGATCAGAGATCTGCCATGTTACAGGTGGTCTTCTTCACCCTTAAAGCACCAGAGAAAACTTCCCCATGTTATCAGGTGGCATCACTTGTAGAAAAGGAAGACAACTGCAAATTTTTTGTAGGTTTCACTTGGCAAATGTTGACAAATGTTGACCAAAAAACCATATTCCAGTCTCATCTGCCTGACAGAGGAGGTTCCAGCTCTTTTGTATCTAGACTAGACTAGGCTAGAATTAACCAGGTTGGAAAAGACCTTTGAGATCATCGAGTCCAACCTATCACCCAACACCATCTGATCAACTAAACCATGGCACCAAGTGCCCCATTCAGTCTCTTCTGGAAAAGAATATGTTATATATTCATTATTATTGTTGTTGTTCTTCTTCTTATATGTGGTTTATTTTTAGGGGGAGCCACTCCAAAACCCCAAAAAAGCAAGCATCCTCAAGAGTTTGGCATAAGCCTAGGATGCAACCAAGACCTTTTCAATAAGATAATCTACAGCACTTATTTTTCTTAAAGCACTTTACCTTCATTCCTGTGAGTTCTTCTTTTACACTGCCATGGGACAGAGGAAAATGAAAATGTCAGAAGAATTTTAGAACAGTAAAGATAGCCTTAGGATACTAAAGTTACTTCCACAAATGCCTTTATTTGCTTTGGTGTGTCACAGTTTGGCACTTCCTAAGTAACTATTCAGTTTCCTTTAGGTTTCCTGTCACCTGCTCAGAAAAGCCACAAATAAATGGTAAAAAATACTCTATTGCTGTTAAAAATCACTGCAAGAACATAACTTACAGCTGCTTTGACCCACATGAGAGGCTAAGGCAGAATTCCAGTCCTTAACGGATTTAGTCTGTAAAGTTATGATCTTCAAGGGCCCTGCCAACTCAAACTATTCTATGAATAAATCTATGACAAGAAGTGGAAGAGGAACAGGAAATTCAGCCCCTTTTCTCTCTCTCTCTCAAATCCATTCTTGTTTCCCAAAAGTGGCTTTAACTCCTCATCCCCTCACTCAGTGGGGTTCAGAGCAGCTTGTCCTAGCCACCAAGGCAAAACTTAGCTTTTCAGACACATATTAGGAGTGTAGGAGCAGGGTAACTTCTGAAGAGTCATTGGGAGAAACCCTGGGATTTTGATGAAATTCACTGCTGAGCATGTAATGGGGAAGTTTAGGAAACAGGAAAGTGACTGCCTGTCTAACATAAATATTTAGAATAAAAACTTACAGCTTATATGGCCACAACATCAACAGAGTTTTGCCTGACACCACGAGTGCTGAGGTTGCCTCCAGCAGCATTTTACACACAAAAATGTAAAAAAACATAAATCTAAAGATGAAACCAGTAAGCCCTTTGGAAAAGCTGACTACCTGAACCAAGAGACATTGATCCAAGTTATGGTAACTTCTCAAGAATGAGAGAACTGGGCCTGTTCAGTGTGGAAAAGAGCAGACTGAGGGGGCATCTCATCAGTACTTAAAGAGTGGGTGTCAGGGGAATGGGGACCCATGGGGGGAATGGGGACCCATGGGGGGAATGGGGACCCATGGGGGGAATGGGGACCCATGGGGGGAATGGGGACCCATGGGGGGAATGGGGACCCATGGGGGGAATGGGGACCCATCTTTTTTTCCAGTGGTGCCCAGCGATAGGACAAGGGGTAATAGGGTAACAGGCAGAGAGCTGAACCAGAAGTTCCATCTAAACATGAGAGGGAACTTCTATAATGTAAGGGTGCTGGAGCACTGGAACAGACTGCCCAGACAGCAGGTGGAGTCTCCATCTCTGGAGATGTTCCAAATCCACTGGGACGTGTTCCTTTGTGGCCTTCTTCAGGTGAAGCTACCTCAGCAAGGGGGTTGGACTCCATCTCCAGAGGCCCCTCCCAACCCCTCCCAGCTGTGATTCTGTGACAATATTCCAAGTAATCCAGAAGCAGATCTCCCTATCAGACAGCATTTTGAGACAGGATGAATGATTTTTCCAGGTTTGCCAGGGGTGCTAACCAACAGTTCTGTTTTATTCTATCTCTTCTGATGGCCTGAGCCAATCTGTCCCCAATTTTTTACAGGAGACAGCAAGATGACAATGTATTCCTATTTATATAATAGATTCAACCATAACTACTGCCATATTTTGACTGTAGAGTAGGACTGCATTATCAGATACCTTAAATGCTTCCTCCTTCCATTCTTTAAGCTGCTTGGTTGACACATGCCCCCATGGCTTTGGTCCTAAAAAAACCAATGTTATGTGTTTTATGTTTATATCCACATAAACACAGATTTTTTTTACATTATCTATACCAAGTGTCATTCTAACAAACACAAATATGTAGGAAGAATTTCTTACAGAGTTAATAAAAAACATTATCAAATCTGGGCAGCTACCTTTTGCCCCTTCACATTACTGAACCAGCTTCATCTAGCTACAGCCTTCCTCTCTCTTTTCATGGCATCACAAAGTTGCTTGGTTGGAAAAGACCTCTAAGATCATCAAGTCCCCCCATCAACCTAACACCACCATGGACTTTAAACCACATGCCACCTCCACATGCATCTTGAACTCCTCCAGGGATGGTGAATCCACCACCACTTCCCTGGACAGCCCCTTTCAAAGCCTGACCACTGTTGCAGGAGACAAACTGTTCCTAACATCCAACCTAAACTTGCATGTGTGTATCAAGGTTTATATCACAGTATCGCCAAGGTTGGAAGAGACCTCAAGGATCATCGAGTCCAACCTGTCACCCAGCACCTCATGACTAGACCATGGCACCAAGTGCCACGTCCAGTCCCCTCTTGAACACCTCCAGGGATGGTGACTCCACCACTGCCCCAGGCAGCACATTACAATGATGAATGACTCTCTCAGTGAAGAGCTTCCTCCTCGCCTCCAGCCTAAACTTCCCCAGCAACAGCTTGAGACTGTGTCCTCTTGTTCTGGTGCTGGTTGCTAGAGAGAAGAGGCCAACCCTTTCCTGGCTACAACCACCTTTCAGGTAGTTGTAGAGAGCAATGAGGTACCCCTGAGCCTCCTCCTCTCCAGGCTATACAACCCCATCTCCCTCAGCCTCTCCTCATGGGGCTTGTGCTCAGGGCCTCTCCCCAGCCTTGTTGCCCTTCTCTGGGCACGTTTAAGTGTGCCAATGTCCCTCCTAAACTGAGGGGCCCAGAACTGGACACAGGACTCAAGGTGTGGCCTAACCAGTGCAGAGTACAGGGGCACAATGACCTCCCTGCTCCTGCTGGCCACACTATTCCTAATGCAGGCCAGGATGCTGTTGGCCTTCTTGGCCACCTGGGCACACTGCTGGCTCATGTTCAGGCAGCTGTCAATCAGCACCCCCAGGTCCCTCTCTGTTTGGGAGCTCTCAGCCACTCTGACCCCAGCCTGTAGCTCTGCATGGGGTTGCTGTGGCCAAAGTGCAGCACCTGGCACTTGGACTTGTTGAATGCCATCCTGTTGGACTCTGCCCATCTGTCCAGTCGGTCGAGGTCCCTCTGCAGAGCCCTTCTGCCCTCTATATGCAAAACAGCACACCTAAAATTCAGTATCTGTTGCAATTAGATGCTATATAACTTCCAACATCTGCCTGCTTTCCTGAGTCTAAATATGCCGCATGCAAATATTCAAGCTTCAAGAAGTTCTTACCATCAGCTGTCTCATAAGTGAGGGTTTCCATGGAAATGAGCAAGTCATCTTCAAAAGGTTGATTATACTAAATGAAAAGGACCATTAGGAGTTAGAATAAACGATTAAAGCAATGTTTCATTATTTGCATTTTATGTATTGTTTCTGTTCACATCCTGGTCAAAACAAAACTGCAGTTCTCTGTGTGTTGTTTGACTGGCTGAGGTTAGAAGCCAGCAAACTGGAAGCCTTTACCCCCTGAGGAAGGTATTTACATTTTAGAGCATCTACAGAAGTCGCTCCACTTCAAGGTAGAAGCCTGTCACTGAGAAAAACAGAGCTTCAGAAGGGTTTAAAGTGTTCTGTAAGTTTCTTCTAAATTTCCTGTGCAGCTGAAAGTAGCACAGACTGCTCATGACTTAGAAATCCCCCATCTCTTCATCGGGAAAAAGCTTCTAGAAGCAGACTTTGCACCTAGCTATTGGCACACAAGATCCCCCTGAGCAGCAGAGGTGACATCCCTGAAGAAATCCTTACACCTCCGGATGGAGATGCGTGGTTCCCACATCTTCAACACAAAATAGCTCTGAAGTAAGGATTTGTGGGGGGAGTCTCTCACTTATTCTGTGGTCTCAGTGAAAACACTTGGTCTAATGCTAGCTAATTGGGGTTAAGGGCACTATAAAGATGACTTGGAATTATAAGTCAGTCACTTACTCGGTATTGACAATCACAGATGAGAGTTTTAGGGATGTTACTGGAGGGGCTGGCTCTTTACCAGCTTGCTCACGCCAAGGCACAAACGTGCCGTGTCTGTGCAACGCTGGGAGGCCTCAAGTGACAGCTAGGAGGAACAGGACGCTGTGACACCACGAGTAAATAATTGGCAACGATAATTCAGCGCCAGTTACTGCGAATTAGTGCACAGAAAGCAAAGGGTCTGTACGGACACACGGGACTTAAGGGTGGTCGAGGAGAAAAGGGGCAGAGAGCAGTGCCTAAGGCGGGTGGGCAGAGGGACATAAAGAGGCGGCGGGGCCCAAACGAGCCAGGCCAGACGGCAGAAACCGCAGGCGACACACACGCGTTCCTGAGGCAGACAGGAGGCATGGCAGCAGAGACCCGCAGGCACCAGAGAGCTTCCCCGCAGACCCTGCCAACAGTCCTCACCCAACGGCCCAGCGCCGCACTCACCCGCTCCAAAATGCTGCTGATGGTCAGCACAAAGCGGTTGTTGTTCTGCCGCATCCGCCTGTTCAGGTCCATGGCTCACAAGGTACTCCCCACCGGGAGACGGCAGGCACCGGCACATGTAGGCCTCTGCTCCAGCCGCTGCAAGATACATCGGACAGGACCCGTCCCGACCCGCCCCACGCCGATTCAAACACCGCGCCGGGTCACTGCCCTCCCCTCCTCTGATTGTACTCCGCTCATGTCAGTTCAGTGTCACAGCCTACCCAAGTAAGCAGCGGGGAGACGTTCTCATTCTAATTGGCTGCTCTCTGCTGAGAGCCGACCCCCTCCTCGCATTCACCCCACCTCAAAGTCCTCCCATTGGCTATGGGGCTCGCAGAGGGTTGGGGATTGGACGCCGCCGCGGCTCGGGGCGGACGGCTTCTGCTGCTGCTCGTCTGTGTGCGGCGGTGTGTTGGGCCCTGAGGGGAGCGGCCCTTCGAGCGGGTCGTTCCTGGGGTAGATGTGGCAGTGCACGGCCCCCGACAGCAGCCGCTGTGAAGGCAACCACGAGTGCTAGGAGCGGGGAAGCTCCGTTTGCCCTGCGGGGTGCTGCCTTGGCCTCATTGTAAAGAACTTCTTATGTCCCACTTAAGTCTACCCCACTGCAGATTCAAACCATTGCCCCTCACCCTATCTCTACAAGCCCTTCTAAAAAGTCCCTCCCCAGCCTTCCTGTAGGTGCCCTTCAGATGATGAAATACAGCTTTAAGGTCTCCCTGGAGCCTTGCCTTCTCCAGGCAGAACATCCTCACCCCTCCCAGCCTGTCCTCACAGGAGAGGTGCTCCAGGCCGTCATCTTCGTAGCCTCCTCTGGACCCCCCTCCAGCAGGGTCCATAGCTCTTTGGAGCTACTCTTTAGCCACAGCTACTCTTCCTTACACACTTCGAGTTCTTTATCACAGGCTCTGAATCTAAGGTTTAGTCACTGCCTTGACACAAGCTGGGCTCTGCAGGGGTCTCTGGAACAGAGCAGCTGTTTTATGCTCTCGTACTTCCTTCTAGGAAGAGCGAGAGCAGAACAGCACTCAGAAGAAACACACTAAAAAGCGATGAGTTTGGCATTTCAATAGTCAGTGTGATATTTTGGCGGTGTCTGAAGATCAACGTTTACAGAGCATAGATGTCTAAATCACTTTTTATATGGTTTCTTCAGAGGTTGCTTGCAGAAAATGATTTGCTGTTCCAGATGCCTCCACACTCCCAAGATATCGACTGGCTGGAGAGGGTTCAGAGCACGGCAGTAAAAGTGATCACTTAGTGCAGCTGGTTTGATTTACCAAAAAAATAAAACAAAAAAAGAAATGATAAAAAGGGGGATGAAATCCAGCTCGGGGATGTGCTCAGTGGTGAGATAGAAAGCACACAGCTTGCTCCAAATAGGAATAAACACCATGAATAAACCAAATACACATGGGAGTGTGCAGCAGGGTAAGCAGTGGCACACACAGCTCAGTTCCGTGAGTTATTCCTCTATAAACCTAACTAAAGCAGAGAGAAGTTGAGGTTACGCCTTCAATCAAACAATTCTGCACACACCCGCTCAAGAATAGAATGGAATGGAATGGAATGGAATAGAATAGAATAGAATAGAATAGAATAGAATAGAATAGAATAGAATAGAACAGAATAGACCAGACCAGGTTGGAAGAGACCTTCAAGATCATCATGTCCAACCTATCATCCAACACCACCTAATCAACTAAACCATGCAACCAAGCACCCTGTCAAGTCTCCTTCTGAACACCTCCAGTGATGGTGACTCCACCACCTCCCCGGGTAGCACATTCCAATGGGCAATCACTCTCTCTGTGTAGAATTTCTTCCTAACATCCGGTCTGAACCTCCCCTGGTGCAGCTTGAGACTGTGTCCCCTTGTTCTGGTGCTGGTTGCCTGGGAGAAGAGACCAATGCCCACCTGGCTCCAACCTCCCTTCAGGTAGTTGTAGAGAGCAAGAAGGTCTCCCCTGAGCCTCCTCTTCTCCAGGCTAAGGAACCCCAGCTCCCTCAGCCTCTCCTCATAGGGCTTGTATTCCAAACCCCTCCCCAACTTTGTTGCCCTTCTCTGGACATGTTCCAGCAACTCAACATCTTTCCTAAACTGAGGGGCCCAGAACTGGACACAGGACTCAAGGTGTGGCCTAACCAGTGCAGTGTACAGGGGCAGAATGACCTCCCTGCTCCTGCTGGCCACAATTGCAGAAGATGGCTCTATCCGGCTCTGGGGCCCCCAACACAAGAGAGCGATGGACCTGCTGGGGGAGGTCCAGAGAAGGCCACAAAGATGGTCGTTAGGTCAGTGTCAAACTCAGATTAGGAATCCAAACTGACAACTAACCAAACAACAGTACTGTGAAGGAGGTGATGTGAAGTCTCGAATACTTTTCACTATCTGAATTTAGAACCAGAAGACAGTATTAGTTGTTATACTTTCTCATGCTCCAAAGATCATCAGACACTTCCTGGAAATCATTGTTTCCTGCACGAACAGAAATCCATACAATGAATAGAAAGCTGCATAAAAAAAATATTAAAAAATATACAGCATTCATAAATGCTCTCTATTTCTTTTTGTTTCTTTGCCCTTATTTTCCGTACCTGAGCAACTCCACAGAAGGAACACCAAGGTTTGACATTGACCTTGATCAGAGGACTGGAGCAGGTCCCCTGTGAAGGCAAGCTAAGAGAGTTGAGGCTGTTAAGTCTGGAGAAGGCAAGGCTCCAGGGAGACCTTAAAGCTGTATTTCAGTATCTGGAGGGGACCTACAGGAAGGCTGGGGAGGGACTTTTTAGCAGGGCTTGTAGAGGTAGGGTGAGGGACAGTGGTTTGAATCTGCAGTGGGGTAGACTTAAGTTGGACATTAGAAAGAAGTTCTTTACAATGAGAGTGGTGAAATACTGGAACACATTGCCTGGGGATGTGGTTGAGGCCCTGTTCCTGGAGACATTCAATATCAGACTTGATGTGGCCCTGAGCAGCCTGAGTGAGTTGGAGATGGCCCTGCTGACTGGAGGGGGTTGGACGAGATGACCTTTGAGGGTCCCTTCCAACCCAATGCAATCTGTGAACCTGTGATCTCTCTGACAGGGGCCACTGGGAGCCACTGCTGCAGTCCGCACCTGTCCCTGTCCTGTCGGAGCAGATGATGTCGTTTGCAAAGATTCGAACACAGAGCTCATTGTGATCAATGTAATTTTGTTACCAGATCCTCAGGAGTGAAAAATAAAACCACATTTACTCAAACAACAAATATTGGCAGGGCTTCTGAAACAGGCCAAGGGCTTATTGAGAAGAATATTGATTGAGCCAAGAACACATCAAGCAGTTATAAAAGTTTAATCATGCTCTCATTCAAGCCTGCCTTCAGTGCCAGGAATTAAAATTCTCCCATCTCCTGGGGACAGAAGATACATTTCCATAATGTTCTGCAACTTCCAACACTTTGCATCTGTCCAGGATGGTGGAATTATTCATTGCAAATGATTTAGCTGTGATTTAGAACTCTTTCTGCTGCGAGCATACAAATGGTGCAGCAACAAGCTGTGATTTTGGGAATGTTTCTCGTTTGCAGTGATTTAACAAAGAGCTGGGCAAACCAGATTCAGCCCAGGAGGTGCTTTTTTGAAGTGGTCAAAATAAATGTTTGGTCTGCATAATTCAGCAGCATATGCCTGGTCACTCAAACCAGATGAAGTAATAACGATTCTGCAGCTGGGGAAGAAAGCTGAATTTGGTTAAAAGGATGTGTCTGTGTCCTTACTGGAAAATGGCTCATCACGTTTGGAGCTGCCTGAGAGAACTTCTCTAACCAGAGAATCATGGAATCATGGAATCACAGAATGGTATTAGGTTGGAAGGGATCTTAAAGATCACCCAGTTCCATCCCCCTACCAATGGCAGGGACAGCTTCCACTGTCACTCAGGAGACTCAAGTGACCGGGTCTAGGCTACGCCATTCAAGCCCTCACCCAAGCTGGCCTTGAACACCTCCAGGGAGGGGGCATCCACAACCTTCCTGGGCACCCTGTCCCAGTATCTCACCACCATCACTGTAAAGAATTTCTTCCTAATATCCAGTCTAAATCTACCAGCTTCAGTACATTCCCTCTTGTCCTAGTACCACAAGCCTTTGTAAATAGTCCCTCTCCATCTCCTGTAGCTCCCTTCAGGTCCTGGAAGGCTGCTATAAGATTTCCCCAGAGCTTTCTCTTCTCAGAGCAGTTTCTTTTGGCACAAGTTCTGGGTCTGGTCACAATATGTGGGTATAGAAGCTGGATATGGTTTAAGAGCACAGAAGCTAGTGCTTGCCAGGAGAGGGGAGGAAATGGTTTCTTTGGGCTACAATTGTGAAAATTCATATCTAAGTTAATCTCACTGCTGTGGAGAAAAAGGAGAAAACAGCTATGCCTGTGCTCTCCATAACTTCATCCAGTATTTAGTGTTCTACATCACTGTATTCCATTAAAGTGAAAGATCCAGGTCACTTTCTGGCCCAATACACCCAAATACTTTATAGAGAAAAAGAAGATACTGCTTTGCACCTGCTTTCTGCCTCACTCTGATGATGTGCAAGGTTAAGATTTATTTGCGTAGACATTTCTCTGTCTTTAGAAAAGATCTGATAAGGTGGACTCAGATCTATACTGGGAAGTGAGGGGTAAAGCCATCTCAGCAAGGAGGTGGGTGCTGGGAGGGAGGAAATTTGCTGCTGGTCAAGGGATTGTGTCTGTCACTGTTTTCAAGGTGGTACCGCAGATAGCAGCACATGAGAAAACAAAAACTGATCGGGAATCATTTACAAACAGAGATTAGGATAACTTTTAGAATGGAAATTAGAGCTAGAGTTTTAGATCTCACTGTGTCTGGTCACTGTGCTGAGAGAGCTGGGGTTGCTTAGCCTGGAGAGGAGGAGGCTCAGGGGAGACCTTATTGCTGTCTACAACTCCCTGAAGGGAGGTTGTAGCCAGGTGAGGGTTGGTCTCTTCTCCCAGGCACCCAGCACCAGAACAAGAGGACACAGTCTCAAGCTGCACCAGGGGAGGTTTAGACTGGATGTTAGAAAAAGTTCTTCCCAGAAAAGAGATTGGCCATTGGAATGGGCTGCCCAGGGAGGTGGTGGAGTCACCATCATCGGAGGTGTTGAAGAGAAGACTTGATGGGGTACTTGGTGCCATGGTTCAGTTGCTGAGATAGTGTTGGATGATAGGTTGGACTTGATGATCTCGAAGGTCTCTTCCAACCTGGTCTATTCTATTCTATTCTATTCTATTCTATTCTATTCTATTCTATTCTATTCTATTCTATTCTGAGGTTACAGTGAAATTGATTCTCAACAAAATCTTCTTGACCCACAAAACCTGAGTAAGAAAAAAAAACCCGAAAAATAAACCTGAATAAGCTCACATTTGTCTCAAAAAGAGGGAAAATAAACATGTGTGTATCCATGTTTTTCTGCACTCTCTTTGGTGTCACAGAAACACGTGGGGATGGATCTGTATCCAAACACTATAATCTCCTAAACTCCACAAACACCAACACCATCTGTGGCAGTTTTTACTGCAAATCATCACATGTGGAATGCTTCTTACAGTCTGATGAGCAGGGCCTTGTCATGGGAATAGTGTCACAAGGCCTCCATGCACCATGGCTTTAATTTCCAGATGTCTCTGCTTTAGATATATACAAGAAGATGCTTTATTCTCTCTCTCCAGTAAACAGGAAAGTTATCTTCCCAGTGTTCATTGAATGCCAATGCAAAGCAGAAATGAAAGAAGTCAAAATAAGCAGCAGGAGTAGCACATCTGTGAGCAAACAGTTTTCTGCTGCACAAAGCTACTCTCCAGATGCCAGAAAGCCATTTATCTCTCAGGATCTGATTCCCTCTCCCTCAAGCTTCCAGAAATACTTGGGACAAGTAGAAGAAAGCAGAAAGTTGATTACTAGCTGACCCTGCCATTAGAGCCTAGATGGTGAACAGGGTAGCAAAGGGAAGATGGAGCTAATGAAAAAATAAACAAGGGCGAGGGAATAAAGATCATCTTTTAAGCACCTAAGCATCTGTTAAGCACATAAAGGAAGAGTGAAAGAGAAATAAAAGACAATTTGATTTCAAATGTTCAGCATTTTCTTCTAGGTCTTTAAAACTGAGCTGTGTTTTAACTTGAGATTTGCCATCTCAAAAATCCTATTTTCTGCCTCAGCTTTCTGATAAGGGCAGGTCAAAAAGTGCAGTGCAAAGCTACAAATATGTTCTGGTTTTATGAATATTCTTCCTTATTTGATATTTTCAAAATGGTGCTTAACAGTCACTCCCTTGTATCTGCAGCAACTTCTGTAATCACACAGGGCTTTTGGAAATCTTTCCATATGGATTTGGAGGGAAACAAACAAACCAACCTTTCAGCTACAAGCAGACCAAAACAGACCTAAACTGAGTTCTGGAAAGATGTTTAGGAAAGTTTTTAGTTTTAGGAAAGATGTTGAGTTGCTGGAAGGTGTCCAGAGAAGGGCAACAAAGCTGGGGAGGGGTCTGGAGCACAGCCCTGTGAGGAGAGGCTGAGGGAGCTGGGGTTGTTAGCCTGCAGAAGAGGAGGCTCAGGGGAGACCTTCTTGCTCTCTACAACTACCTGAAGGGAGGTTGTAGACAGGAGGGAGTTGGTCTCTTCTCCCAGGCAAGCAGCACCAGAAGAAGAGGACACAGTCTCAAGCTGTGCCGGGGCAGGTTTAGGCTGGATGTTGGGAAGAAATTCTTCCCAGAAAGAGAGATTGGCCACTGGAACGTGCTGCCCAGGGAGGTGGTGGAGTCACCATCTCTGGAGGTGTTTAAAAAGAGACATCTGGGGAGTTTCCTTTTTACAGGAGCATCACTCTGCCTTTGTTTGCTTGGTTATTTTTACCAGCATCCTTAGATGGTAGATCTGACCTACACCTACATAGCTTCCTCTTTCCATTGCCTAAGGAAAGTCAGCTTCTAAATTAGGACATGGAAATCTCATCATCTTAGCTACTTGGAAAAAAACCCTGATCATTAAAACCTTGGGCATTTTGTGTGTTTGTTTTCCCTGTGCACTTTGAAGTTCTGGAGAAGAGCCCAAGCTTTCATGGAAATGTGAAAAACTATTCTGCTTGGAGGTAGTTCTGGTCATAAGTTTGTGTTTTGTGAGCTGTTTGATGTTCTCTATTTATGGCATGCTATTGGAAGTCACTGCATTACTTAGAAGATGACTAAATTGTCATGATCTTTACCAGAAGCTGATTGCTACCTGATCCTGCCATTAGAGCCTCAGCTGGCAGCAAAGGGAAGGTAGAGCTAATTAAAAAATAAATGAGGGCAAGGGAATAAATATCCTCTTTTAAACACCTTCAATATAGGAACAGTAAAAGAACAATAAAAACCTGTTTAATTTCAAATGTTAAGCTATTTTGTCCTCTGGATCTTCAAAATTGATTGTCTAAAGGTTAATCAAAAATGTGTAGAATCATAGAATGGTTTGGGTTGAAAGGGACCTTAAAGATCATCTAGTTCCAAACTGCCCATGGCAGGGACACCTCCCACCAGACCAAGTTGCTCAAGGTCTTGTCCAGCCTGGACTTGAACACCCACAGGGATGGGGGCATCCGTGGTCTCCCTGGGCAACCTGTTCCAATGTCTCACCACCCTCGCTGTAAAGAATGTCTTCCTTATATCCCATCTACATCTGCTCTCCTCAAGCTTCAATCCATTCCCTCTTGTCCTTTAACCTTTAATAACCTCTAATAAATTTTAATCTTTAATAAAAGTTAATTGTAAATTGTTAAAATAATTGTATTTTCACCTGAGCTTTGCCATCTCACAATCACACACTTGTTCCATATACATTATCATATGCATATTTTCTGCCTCAGCTTTCCAATAAAGGCAGCTCCAAACCCACAGTGTAAAGCTACATAGATTTTGTACTTCCCCTTCCCCCAATATTTAGCAGAAGTTTCAAAGATGGTGCTTAAAAATCCCTCCCTTATAGCTTCATTGATTTCTGTAACTATGCAAGACTTCTAGAGATTTTTCCATAGGCAAAAACCTTGATTCAGTATCGAGGAAGTGGATGTACCCCTGTTGTTTTATGATTCTATACAGCCTTGGACACGGGGAACAGTTACTTAAAGTAGCTACGATGTTCTGTCCCAACAAAGAGTTCTGTGCTGGAAGTGCAGTGCTGGTGCCTGATGAGGCAGATAAACTAGAAATAGGGGAGGTTAATAGCCTCTTTCCCTGGAGATATTCAAAATCAGACTTGATGTTGCCCTGTGTAGCCTGATCTAGTTGGAGGTGTCCCTGCTCACTGCAGAGGGGTTGGACAAGATGCCCTTTGAGTATCCCTTCAAACCTGATGCAATCTGCGAACCCAAGCTTTGTCTGTTGAGTATTTGCTGTTCTGGTCTGTATGGTACAGCTAATCTTAAGCAAGGTCAACATTTAAAGACCAGTTTAAGGTCAACAACTGATGCCAGGTTGGACAAGGCCTTGAGCACTCTGGTCTAGTGGAAGTTATCCCTGCCCATGGCAGGGGGTTAGACCTAGATAGTCTTTAAAGTCCCTTCCAATCCAAGCTCTTCTATGAATCTATAAGATCTTTTCCATACCACAGCATTTTGTCAGGGATGCAGAACTGTGGCATACTTTCATCATGCCTGTTAGTGCTTAAGCAACTTCATATCTACAAAAGAAGACTGTTTGCTTGTGGCTTTGAATTACCAGATTCTCAGAATGGGGAAAAAAAAAAGGGGGGGGGGGGAGAGAAAAAAAAAGGTTACTTATTTATTTTCTTAGCCTCTTGAGCTACCAGAGAAGGAGGTAATTTTAGGCCAGTTAAGAATTGTTCAAAACTGGAGACTGTCACACTGAATTATTGGTGGCTGTTTAGATGCAATTGGAAAAAATGCATACAGTCACAGAATTGCAGAATGGGGTTGGAGGGGCCCCCAAGGATGATCTGGGCCAAACTCACATCAGGAGGCATTAAACCAGGCTGCCACAGGGAGGTGATGGAGTCACCATCCCTGGAAGTGCTCAAGAAATGTGTACATGGCACTTTGGGAGATAGTTTCATGGCTGTGGTGGCATTGGGCTGATGGCTGGACTCAGTGATCTTAGAGGTCTTTTCCAACCAAAACAATTCTGTGATTGTGTAGAACACAATCTATAGGACACAGTCTCAAGCTGCACCAAGGGAAGTTTAGGCTCGAGGTGAGGAGGAAGTTCTTCACTGAGAGAGTCATTCGTCATTGGAATGGGCTGCCCAGGGAGGTGGTGAAGTCACCATCCCTGGAGGTGTTCAAGAGGGGACTGGACCTGGCACTTGGTGCCATGATCTAGTCATGAGGTGCAGGGTGACAGGTTGGACTCGATGATCTTTGAGGTCTCTTCCAGCCTTGGTGATACTGTGATACTGTAACAGTAAAAGAACTTTCATTAGAAGAGAAACTTTAATTACCCTGACAATTAGCAAAGCTCACCCAGCTGCACAGAGTGAATGTGAAGGCCATGAGTCTTTCCAAGGTGAATATGGTGATAAAATGTGTAACCATTCTCAGTGCACATCCATCTTAATTAAAACCTACCTCCCTGTGGTGATGATCCAGGCAGCGCAGCTTCTTGAGGCAGTCCCAGCTGGCATCTGCATCAATCTTGTTAGAAACGACACTGCTTGAGAGCATATTTTTTCTCCTCCATGCAGGGCTTTGAAGCAGAAGCATTCTGGTGGCAGCCCCTTGGATCATCCCTCAGCACTGCCCCTTAACCACTCAAGTATTTTCTAGGTTGGGTCCACAAGATCAACTATCACTGAGCTTCCTTTTTTCTTTCGTGGTCTCTACTGAACGAGCAATAAATTTTCCAGGTCAGCTTACACGGAACCTTCATGACCACAACAAGTTTCCACCATCATATTGTTTCAGAGCAAGAGTCTGTAGGAGGGTCACACTTGGCAGGTTTCCCTTGTGCCACCTGATTTCACTCGATGAGCAGATGTCAAATTCAGAAGAATGATCCATGAGGACTTCATCTCAAGCAGCTGGGTATTAAACTGGGTATTAAACTGGGCTTAGATGGGCCAAGGAAATTTGATTATCTTAGTAAAAAAGCTTAGACTCTTATGAATAGTCCCAAACACAGGTGGAGTTAGTGTATGGGAATAGTTTTGGAAATGATCATAGAATCCTAGAATCAATAAGGTTGGAAAAGACTTCAGAGATCATCAAATCCAACCTATCACCCAACACCTCATGACTACTAAACCATGGCACCAAGTGCCACATCCAATCCCCTCTTGAGCACCTCCAGGGATGGTGACTCCACCACCTCCCTGGGCAGCACATTCCAGTGGCGAACAACTCTCTCTGGGAAGAGCTTTCTCCTCACCTCCAGGCTAAATTTCCCCTGGTGCAGCTTGAGACTGTGTCCTCTTGTTCTGGTTCTGGTTGCCTGGGAGAAGAGACCAACCCCCACCTGGCTACAACCTCCCTTCAGGTAATTGTAGGGAGCAACAAAGTCTCCCCTGAGCCTTCTCCAGGCTAAGCAACCCCAGCTCTTGCATCCTCTCCTCACAGGGCTCGTAACAAAGCAGGCTGGTGTGCGTAGTTAGCAGTCATTTTTCAGAGCCTGTAACTTTTATTTGTTTATAAGCAAAAAATCCAAACCACAGCTGTTCCCACATAGCCAAGTTGCTTAGATTGGAGCATTTTAAGTGTCATAAAGCAGACTCTGAAGGACACCACCCTCTTTGGATCTAAATGCATAAGAAAATTAAGATGAAGCAAAAGGGACTTTTTGAAGTCTGTGAGAAAAGGGATTTTGACAATGACGTATTCATGTGTCAGTGATGAATAACTAGAAGAACTTCAAATTCCAACCACCAGCAGTCTCATACATCACTGCTTTTTGTTGAGATGTAAGAGATTCAAATGTCAGAACTAGAATGTCAGAGCTGTTTATAATGTCAAGTGATGCATGCTGCATACTCATAGGATATAGAATCATAGAGTCAGTGAGGTTGGAAAAGACCTCAGAGATCATCGAGTCCAACCTATCACCCAACACCTCATGACTAACTAAACCATGCCTTCAAGTGCCTTGTCTAACTCTTGAACACCTCCAGGGATGGTGACTCCACCACCTCCCTGGGCAGCACATTCCAATGGCCAATAACTCTTTCTGGGATGAACTTTCTCCTCACCTCCAGCCTAAACCTCCCCTGGCACAGCTTGAGGCTGTGTCCTCTTGTTCTGGTGCTGCTTGCCTGGGAGAAGAGACCAACCCCCACCTGGCTACAACCTCCCTTCAGGTAGTTGTAGAGAGCAATAAGGTCTGCCCTGAGCCTCCTTTTCTCCAGGCTAACAACCCCAGCTCCCTCAGCCTCTCCTCACAGGGCTGTGCTCAAGGCCTCTCCCCAGCCTCGTTGCCCTTCTCTGGACATGTTCAAGAGTCTCAATGTCTTCATTAAACTGAAGGGCCCAGAACTGGATACAGGACTCAAGGTGTGCCCTAACCAGTGCTGAGTACAGGGGCACAATGACTTCCCTGCTCCTGCTGGCCACACTATTCCTGATGCAGGCCAGGATGCCATCGGTCTTTTTGGCTACCTGGGCACACTGCTGGCTCATGTTTAGCTGCTGTCAACCAGTACCCCTGGGTCCCTTTCTGCCTGGCTGCTCTCCAACCACTCTGTCCCCAAAATATACCATGGATCAAACCAGAACCCAGCGTAAAACCTACAGGTGATGGAGCACATTTCATGTACAAATGGACATGTATTTGAAGTTAATTTGGAAGAAAACACATTTTCATGTTGAACTCTTAATAACTTCTGTTCAATCTGCACTGATCCATGTACAAGTTACTTTGCATAAAGCTGATGCTTCTAACAATAACTAATATTGGTGTGGTGCCTGCAGAGCACTGCCAGCCAAGAACTTCTTGAAGAGGGTAGATTTAGACTGGATATTAGGAAGAAATTCTGGATAGTGAAAATGGTGAGACACTGGAGCAGGTTGCCCAGGGAGGTTGTCGATGCCTCTTCCCTGGAAGTGTTCAGTGCCAGGTTGGATGAAGTCTAGAGCAACCTGGTCTAGTGGGACCTGTCCCTGCCCATGGCAGAGGGTTGGAACTAAATGATCATTAAGGTCCTTTCCAAGCCAAACCGTTCAATGAATCTATGCCATAATGTAGGAAATGGATAAAATGTGTTGCAGGCTTGAGAGAGAATCAGTCCAAACAGACCCGGAGAGAACTCTGATTTTCCCTTTGCAGACACTTCATGTAGTTCCATTCAGCTCACAAAATTGGTCTTTATAAAGTAAGGTTGAGTTGGCTTCAGCCTAGTTTCCTAGGAAAATGAGTCATAGGAGTTCATGCCATCTACAGATGCCACCTCTGCACTCCTAACAGCTACCAGATTCAGAGCAATCACAACCAAGGTTGTAAGAAGGTCAGAGTCTCAAAGAGACTGAGTTGCTAACAGCTTTTGCCCAGGTGTCTGGGCAGGGCAAAGATTCCTAAATGAGACCTCCCTGCCAGGGAGAGGCAGGAAGATTTAGCTGTTAAACAGTCTGCTTAGCAGGTGCCAGCAATCCCATCGGCAGGAACCAGTCACCACACCTCTTACCTTTTTTCTCATACAGCTGTGGCAAAGAACTCAGTGCAAACACATAGTTGTGAGCAGGAGGACGTACAGGACAAAGGGCACACATCTCTGGGAAAACAGAACGCTCACCAAATGATTTGGTTTCAGCTGTTCTTTGAACATCTAAGTTTACTCTACAACGATAAAACT
Organism: Picus viridis; assembly: GCA_033816785.1. Lineage (NCBI taxonomy): Eukaryota > Metazoa > Chordata > Aves > Piciformes > Picidae > Picus > Picus viridis. The sequence continues at coordinate 3,270,996 of CM066569.1, read as the reverse complement.
TCATTTCAGCCCTTCTGTAAAAAGGTTGACTTGAAAGTACAGCAGCTGAACCCTGCCCCAAACCAACAAAACATCACAGTATTTTAATGTACAGGTGTAATACAATCCAGAAGAACATCACAGCATTTCAACTTACAAATGCAGTAAAATCAAGCACGGTGGACACCTTGCTCAGTCAGGAGCAAGCATCTTGGGAATGTCAGACTGAGGTGTTTCCCAAGGAACCTACTTCAGTTTTGTGCCCTGATCAGAGCAAATATTACTTGCAAAGTAGGCTGTTTCTTAATTGATCCTGAGAGAACCCCATCCTCCCTAGAAGTTTATATCCATACTTTAGATAGCAGATTAAAGAGCTTGTGCTTCGAAATTGATTAGCTCCATGTCTTCTAGAAAGGCTGCATCTTGCAATACTTTCATTGCTTTATTGATTAGTCTGAGCGGTGTTCATAGAGACCCCCAAAAGAGTTATTTGTGCTGGATTTTCTGTTATGTGTAGGCAAAAGTTTTTGGTCTATGGCTGCCACAGTCATTAGCAAGGGAATGAGTAAAGAAAAGAAAAGGAGCAGGACAGAGCCGAGAGTGAAAATGTTACTCCTGGAGCAGGCTGCTCGGTATTGCCTGGGCTGACTCGGGCAACATCAAGCTCTCTGAAATCTGTCATCTGAAATGGTGACACAGGTGATATCTGCCACTGGATCCTTCAGATGCTGTGTCTCCTGCCATTCTGTATGACTTTGAGTACGTTGGAAAGGTCAAAACTTTTCGTAATCAATTCCATTAGGTCCTCGTGTTTTTCCACACCATTGATAAATTCTTCTAAAGTCAGTTCCCCTAAAATGAAGCCAGATACTCCTTAGGAAATGAGAAGCCCAGCAATCACCCTCCAACACAAACCCACTGATAGGAGATTAAATCCCCCCCCCCCCCCCCCCCCAGTAATGTTCCCAGTTCTCTGCTGGGCCTCTTCAGGAACCAGGAAACCCAGCAATCACTCTCAATCTGACAGGAAACTGTTCATGCCAGATCGAATCCCCCAAGAAGGGTCACAGTCCTTTGCTGACAGGCCAATGCAATACAATACAATACAATACAATACAATACACTACAATACAATACACTACAATACAATACAATATAAACCAGGTTGGAAGAGACCTTCAAGATCATCGTGTCCAACCTATCAACCAATCCAACCCACCTAAACAACTAAACCATGACACCAAGCACCCCATCAAATCTCCTCCTGAACACCTCCAATGAAGGTGACTCCACCAGGAAGAGTGTTTGTTGGTTTGCCCATTTTGCTTCAGATCCTGGAACTCAGGCTTCTGTTTGTTTGTTTTGGTTAGATTTGGTTTGCTTTGGTTTTGTTAATAGAGGTGAAACACAGCTTTGGTTGAAACATGAGACAGGTCTGCATGCTCAGTATCCACAGCGATGTAAATGTGCTGAAGAGGGCAATAATGGAGCTTCTGTAGAGGCTGAATTTAGATGTGGGGATCAGTTCTCTGTGAGCTAACTGAAATTTATCTTATGGCTGGTTTTAATAGAGTAGTAGGGGCCAGTCTCTTGTCCTGTGATAGGACAAGGGACAACGGACACAAACTGGAACCCAGGAAGTTCCACCTCAACATGAGGAAAAACTTTGCTGTGAGGATGCTGGAGCCCTGGAACAGGCTGCCCAGAGAGGTTGTGGGGTCTCCTTCTCTGGGGACTTTCAAGACTTGCCTGGACATGTTCCTGTTCAATCTGATCTAGGTGACCCTGCTTTGGCAGGGTGGTTAGAATAGAATAGAATAAACCAGGTTGGAAGAGACCTTCAAGATCATCGTGCCCAACCTAATCGCCTAAACAGCACCTAATCAACTAAACCATGGCACCAAGCACCCCATCAAGTCTCCTCCTAAACACCTCCAGTGATGGTGACTCCACCACCTCACCGGGTAGCCCATTCCAATGGGCAATCACTGGTTGATGATCTTCAGAGGTCCCTTCCATCCCTTACTATTCTATGACTAAGGTTTGGCTTGTGGATCACCAGGCATGCTGCCTGTGCTGACTGCTATAATTAGCTGGAGTCATGGTAAGATGTGGTGAAAAATAAATAAACCTGTAAGCTGGCTTGATTAGATAAAGTCTTCCAAGAAACTGCAGTGGTTGTTTAGTGCTAGTGCCTTAGCAGTAGTCATGGGATTGTGAGCTCTAAGCGAGTGATTGAACTTGAAGATCTCAAAGGTCTCTTCCCCAGATGAACAGAGTGCACTGGATTGGAAGGGACCCTCCAAGGTCACCTTGTCCAACCCCAAAGTCCCGACCCATGCCAAGAAAACCTGGATTCTTACCGTCATTGTTGACATCTATCTTCTGGAATATCATGTTTGTGAACTCTTCAGCAGTCATGTCTGTGTAGCCATTAATGGCCTGGATAGCCTGGAAGCAGAAATGCAGAAAGGTCTTTCAGACATTGGTTCATCTAGTTGTTAAAAAAATGCGGTGGCAGCTGCAGTATTTCATTGATAGAACGGTTTGGTTTGGAAGGGACCTTAAAGATCATCTAGTTCCAACCCCCCTGCCATGGGCAGGGACACATTCCACCACACCAGGCTGCTCAGGGTTTCATCCAGCCTGGCCTTGTAAACCTCCAGGAGGGGGCATCCACAACCTCCCTGAGTAACCTATTCCAGTGTCTTGCAACCCACACTGTAAGGAATTTCTTCCTAATATCCAGTTTAAACCTACCCTCTTCCAGCTCAAACCCATTCCCCCTCAGCCCTATCACTACAACCTTGTGAAAAGTCTCAAGCTCTGCCAGGGGAGGTTTAGGCTGGAGGTGAGGAGAAAGTTCTTCACAGAGTTGTTAGCCATTGGAATGTGCTGCCCAGGGAGGTGGTGGAGTCCCCATCCCTGGAGGTGTTCAAGAGGGGATTGCACGTGGCACTTGGTGCCATGGTCTAGTCATGGGGTCTGTGGTGACAGGTTGGACTTGATGATCTTCGAGGTCTCTTCCAACCTTAGTGATACTGTGATAACTTAGTGTTGTGCCTTCACCACACTTAGTCATCACAATGAAAGTCACACCAGCAGTGCTGGAAGTTGGCAGAATTGTCCTTTAAAGACACTGAGAAATCCTGGAGTTTCCTTTTATTTATGTATTTGTTTATTACTCTATTTATGTATTTACCTTTGGCAATATTTGTAGTAAAGATATAACTTTGTATGTTGTATCCCATTGACTGAGAGAGCAGTTTTTGTGACTTTAGTGTTATGGTGATCACTCACGTTAATAAAACAGGAGCTTGTGTGTTAACAGCTGGGGGCCAGAAGAAGGAAGCAAGGGTTTACAGAGCTGCATTACAACTCAATATCCCAATTAGTCAGTGGGAAAATACATGCATATATGCATTTCTAATGGGCAAACTCCAGCATGTGTTTTTCTGCACCTGAATTATTTTCTGAGGAGCTGTGGTGTGTAAGATAATTCACTTCATTGTGTGAGTTGGTGAGTTGTTGCTTTCTGTATTCCTGATGGTATATTAGAGCTCATTATTCAAATAATAGTAACCAAGGGAAAGGGAGAAGAGGAGGGAAAGGGAAAGTAGGGAAAGGGAAAGTAGGGAAAGGGAAAGTAGGGAAAGGGAAAGTAGGGAAAAGGGTGCCATGGTTTAGTTGATGAGATGGTGTTGGGTGAGAGGTTGGACTTGATGATCTTGAAGGTCTTTTCCAATCTGGTCTATTCTATTCTATTCTATTCTATTCTATTCTATTCTATTCTATTCTATTCTATTCTATTCTATTCTATTCCATTCCATTCCATTCCATTCCATTCCATTCCATTCCATTCCATCCCATCCTATCCTATCCTATCCTATCCTATCCTATCCTATCCTATCCTATCCTATCCTATCTGTAGAACTGTGGTCTATAGCAAAATGCCACTTAGGTCTGTTTACTTCAGTAAGCAAGAAACTAATAGCATGAATGTCTCTATCCAGAATAATTCTGATTTTACAGCTATGAAACATGAGGTAAAGTACAGATAATCCATTTACAGTCCATGACAAACCAGTTTCAGAGGCAGAGCACAATCCTCTTGCTGTGGTCATCACTTGCTTACCGTGAATATGCTTAATAGTTCTTTCTTGTCAATGCATCCATTGCCATCAGCATCATAGAGCTTAAAATACCATTTCAGTTTCTGATCAATTTTCCCTCGTATAACCAAATTTATTGCAGCTATGAACTCCAAGAAGTCTATAAATCCATCCTAAGAGAGAAAGAGAGAGAAAAAAAGCCCATTTAACAACAGTAGCTTTCTGTCATTTCTGTCAGTTCCACAGCAACAGCACACTGAGAGAAACAGGCTTGGGAGGTGGACCCAAGCCAGCCTCATGAAGTTCAACAAGGCCAAGTGCAAGGTCCTACACCTGGGCCAGGGCAATCCCAAGCACAAATAAGGGCTGTGTGGGGAGCGGCTCAAGAGCAGCCTTGAGGACAAGCACTTGGGGGCATCAGCTGATGAAAAACTGGTTGCTGGCAGTGCACAAGGCAGCTGTGTCCCGGGCTGCATCAAAAGAAGTGTGACCAGCAGGATGAGGCAAGGGACTCTGCCTCTCTGCTCTGGTGGGACCTAGAGGTTGGACTTGGTGATCTCTGAGGTCTTTTCCAACCTGGTTGATTCTGTGATTCTGTGACCCCCACCTAGAGTACTGTGTCCAGTCCCAGTGCCCCTAGCGTAAGAAGGAGATAGAACTGTTGGAGCAGGTCCAGAGGAGGCCACAAAGGTGAACCAAGACCTGAAGCACCCCCAATAAGGGGCCAGACTGAGGGAGTGGAGGCTGTTCAGCCTGAAGAAAAGACTTTTGGGTGTCTTAGAGCTGCCTTGCAGTACCTGAAGGGGCTACAGGAAAGCTGAGGAGGGAGTTTTTATAAGGGCTGGTAGTGATAGGACAAGCCACAATAGCTTTCAGCTGCAAGATGGTAGATTTAGACTGGATGTTAGGGAAAAAAAACTTTACAGTGAAGGTGGTGAGACACTGGAACAGGTTGCCTGAGAAGGCTGTAATGCCCCTTCCCTGGAGGTGTTCAAGGTCAGGTTGATCAGTAAGAGGTGTCCCTGCCCATGGCAGGGAGGTTGGATCTAGATGATCTTCCAACCCAAATCATTCTATGATTCTATGAATACGGAGCCAGGTGCTGTGGTTCATCCATGTAAACATCAGGTCTCTCTGAGAAATGCATTCTGCACAATACAAAGCCTTCCAGTCATGAGCTAGTTTCTAAACAGTGAGGACTGGGAGCAATTCATAGGGAAAGAGCATTTTAGGTCACTTTAATTCCATATTTTCTGCTTTCTTCTTTGAAGCCATTGGTGGAAACTTGTCGAGGATTCCATGGTGAGGTGGTCTAAGTTACTGCGACAGTCCCTCTGCTTCTGTAAAAATGTGGTGAGGATTGAAGACAGAGTTGCTTGGTTTGGAGACTGCTTGTCCCAGCTGTTTCTCATGTGCACAGAAGAGATCACAATCCAGTGTGTGAGAGACGAAAGCTTGTCTCTCCTGGTGTGACTCAACAAAGATAAAATCCCTTGCTGCTTGTCCAGACAACAGCTGAGGTGCGTTGGGCAGAGCCACCGGAAGGACTCTTGGAAGGTGCAAAGATAACATTGCTCACGGGACTGCAGCTGGCCTACAAGGACCCAGCCATCACGCCTTCAGGACAAGATCATTTCCAGCCATCAGATACCCCAGGAAGGGACAATGGATTCACCACCTGTTTCCTGATGTGTAAAGAGTGTGTGGGTAGGTGGATGGAGAAGGAGGAGGAGGAGGCCTCCCCCCTCTATCCAGACCCTGCCCAAACTCACCTGAGTACACAGAGAGGTTTCCTGGGGAACGATACCTGAATACTTACCTAAAGATGATTTCCCAGAACAGTATCCTGGGGAACAACACCTGGACACTTGCCTAAGGGCTAAAAAACTGTATAAAAGACTGGAGCAACTACTGGCTTAGGAGAAGAAAATTGGAGAAGAAACATGCAGGAGAAAGAAGACGGCACCACACACTGGAAACATCACCACGGGGCAACACAACGGATCCTGGACTCTGAAAACGCTCTCTCCGTGCCCTAAGTTCCGCCTGCTGCAACTCATGGAGCTGAAGAAGCTGCCCAGAGGACCTCATCCCTTCTACAGCCAAAGCCTCAGCACCCTTCCTCTACAGACCCAACATCTCCTGCAGCACCTTTCCTCCACAGACTCAAACTGTCTTGGGGGGTGAGGGGTGTGGTAATATAATTCCTATTTTCTCTTCTCTCTTTTCCTCTCTTCTCTATTTTCTCTCTCTCTCCTGACCCATCCACCTTATTTATGTAATCAATAGTCTAGCTGTTGATATTTTGGCCTCGTTTGTGCCTCTCATGTCACAACCTGGGAATATTCATTAAAAACCTGAATCTCTTTCCCTCTCCGGACCGAGACACCGTGGCTATTACTCTCTCTGGGTGCAGTGCAAAATGAGGGAGCAGGAATCTCCTGATGTGGTTCTGAGGGGTGGGTCAGAGAGACATTGGAAAAAAAAAAAAGGGCTGAAAGGTTCTTTTACTTGCCCAAAGTCTTTTGCTTGGCATAGTAGACTTCATAAAAAATACATCCACTTTTTGGTGTCTTACCGTCTAGCTTAGATGAGCCAGAAGCTTCAAGGCGTATTATGGTTGTGCATGTGTGTGTTCCCTTTGGTGCTGTGTTTTTCTAACTTGGTTTTGCTTTCACTGATGGGTAGGCTTTTTTTTTTTAAGCTGCTTGGAACAGTTTGAGTCACAAAACAAAGACAATAGAAGGCTCCAAAACTGGAAAGGGAATTTGCTGGTGATCTAAAACTCATCCTCGCAGCCCTGAGGGCACCACCAGCCCTGACTGTCCCCTTCCCTGACCCTATTTCAGTTGCTCATTGGTTCCTGGACCTCTTGAAGAGAAAGTGATTGGATTTTATCCCTAGTTTTTATGAGGTGTTTTGCTTCAGGCTGCTCTCCTGTATGCTGGAGTTGCTGGAGGCTGCTCACTTTTGTTTGGTGGGGATGATGTGTGTCCTGTGAGGGCAAAGCCGGGCAGCAAGGGACTGTGGCATTACACAACAGCCATTAATGCCTAACCCTGGAGCTGTACAAGGGCTTTATGCTTCCAGTCCTGGAATAGCCTAACTAAGCTTCTCAGGGCCTAGAAAAACCTCTGGTGGCTTCAAATAGTTTGCACACAAATTGAAAATAATGGACTTGACAGCTATGAATACACAGCTGACCTTAAGTGGTGAGGTCACTCAGGGTTGGGCCAGCAGGATCTCACCTTGGCTGCCTAGACCTTACCTGAGTATGATTTTAAGGTGGTGCTACTGGGATATCTGGCCACCTCCCACCAAGCACCACTGTGGATGTGGAAGAGGGTGACAAGAGAGACATGGACCTAATGGAGTGGGTCCAGACAAGAACCAGAAAGATGATCAGAACACCTTTCCTGTGAAGAAAGGTTGAGAGATTTGGGGCTGGTCAGCCTGGAGATGAGAAGGCTCTGTGGAGGTCTTAGAGAAGCATTTCAGTATCTGAAGGTGACCTACAGGAAGGGTGGGGAAGGACTGTTCAGAAGGGCCTGTAGTGATAGGACGAGGGGCAATGGTCTGACACTGGAGCAGGGTAGATGTAGGCTGGACCTTAGTGCTAAGTTCTTCACAGTGAGGATGGTGAAACACAGGAACAGGTTGCCCAGAGATATGGTTGGGCCTCTTTACTGAAGACATTCGAGACCAGACTTGATGTGGCCCTGGCCAGCCTGATCTAGTTGGAGGGGTCCCTGCTGACTGCAGGGGCAGTTGGACAAGATGCCCTTTGTGGGTCCCTTCCAACCTGATGCAGTCTGCGAACATGTGAGCTTCTGTCGCTGCCAAACCCTCCAATGAGTGAAGGCACTGTCGTACTTGGAGTGCTGGGGAACCTAGCAGGACTCCACACACAATAAGCAGTACCTTCTTGCCAAAACTGGGGCCTGAACAATCTCTAAACTCCCCTGCCACCGAAAGAATAGCTCAGCAGGCTTTGTCAGGATTAACAAGGGTGCAAATATAGATGTTCTAGGTATTTCAAACCCAGGGTTTAGGACATTAAGCCACCTTCCCTCTCCACCCCCTGTCTTTCAGAATACTACTTAAAGCTCCTAAAGCAGAAGGAGGTGGCACAGGTCAAACAGCAGATTACAACAGCTCAGAATAACTGTGAAATTTATAGCTAATCCCATGTGCTTCCCTCTCCAGATCCCATTTCAAATATAGTGCTGCTCTCTCCACCCTCAGAAACTAAAGGAGGATTCAGACCATTTCATCTTCCCCCATTTCCTTGCTCGCTTTTTGCTTCTGAAGACTTCCAGCTGTTCCTAAAAAGTTGCTGAAGAAACACAGAGCTACTTGTGACTCTGCTGGGGCTTGGAAAGAGCTCCAAATCTCCTGCAGGCTATGGCCACCAGTTTTCTAAGTAAACAAAGCTGACATTTGTCACAGGGTGGGGGAAGACTCTTGGCAAGCAAAGGCTGTTAAATAAGGATGAAGAATGAAACAGGGAATTAGAAGCTGCAGGTCATTAAGTGGTTTTGTGATAATTACTGGTACACACTATTGCATAAAGAGAAGAGGCTCTGGTGACCAAACTGTTACACAAGATTCTGTTTGCCCAAACCAAGAGGACCTGCAAGTTTGGGGGACTTAGAAGACAGCAGGACCTTTGTGTTAGAGGGGTTGGAAACACAGAGCCAGATGTGTCCTGGCTCTTCGTTTTGTAAGCTGCCCTGGTAGACACCAAAATATGAAGATGACAGTTTTTTAGCCCTCAGCTCCCTGCTGTCACTCATAGTTTTCCTTCAGGATTACTGGAGAGCCTTGGAGAAGTCCCCTAAGCATGGAGCAGGTCCTCTGCTCAGCCGGCAGCAAGGCACAGCGGTGCCCAGGGGGGATATACTGAAGGAAACCATGTGCTCAAGGACCTAGCCCCCTGCCATCATCTGCTTGGTGGTAGGGTCCAGGACCCTGCACTCCTGATTTTGAGCCTCTGCCTGTGCTTTTAGGAGCATCTATTCCAACTTAAAGCAGAAGGCGAGAGAGAGAAAACTAGATGGGTCCATGGCCGCATAACAACACGTTTCCCAGCAAATGTCTTGCTGACAATTCAAGCAAATTTTTCTTGTTTGACAAACCCAAGGACAAGCATTTAAAAGCCATCCATGACTTTTAGTAGCACAGTCTCAAGCTGCACCAGGGGAGGGATGTTAGGAAGAAGTTCTTCCCAGAAAGAGAGATTGGCCATTGGAATGTGCTGCCCAGGGAGGTGGTGGAGTCACCATCACTGGAGGTGTTTAGGAAGAGACTGGATGGGGTGCCTGGTGCCGTGGTTTAGTTGATTAGATGGTGCTGGGTGATAGGTTGGACTCGATGATCTCAAAGGTCTTTTCCAGCGTGGTTAATTCTAGTCTAGTCTAGATACAAAAGAGCTGGAACCTCCTCTGTCAGGCAGATGAGGCTGGAATATGGTTTTTTTGTAGTTATTGCAAATTCACTGATTTTTATAGATCCCTTCTGGGCATTCTTGTAGGCCTGGTTTAGGTACTGGAAAGCTGCCACGAGGTTTTTAAGGGAAATAGGGAAAATAAAGAGAAAAATTCTGTAATTAGCATCCTCTCTCCCCTGCTTTGGGCAACTAATAACTGTTGCACCCACTTCCATTGAGTCAACGTTGGTGACACCTGCAAACATATAAGGGTGAAACAAACAGTGCAGGCAGTTCCTTAGGTAGCCTAACTCTTCATATCACAGCTGCTTTTTCTGGTCCTGAGGACACATTATAGTGAAACAGTCTGAAAAAAGAAACCCAAGTGAAGATCAGATCTTCCAGCAGGGTTAGCAGAGATGCCCTGAACTACCTGAAAGGAGGCTGGAGTGAGGCGGAGGTTGGTCTCTTCTCCCTAGTATCAGGTGACAGAACAAGAGGAAATGGCCTGAAATTGTGCCAGGGGAGGTTTAGGTTGGAGATGAGGAAAAAAATTCTTTCCTGCAAGAGTGGTCAGGCATTGGAACAGGCTGCCCAGGGAGGTGGTGGAGTCACCATCCCTGGAGGTGTTCAAGAAACTTGTAGATGTGGCACTTCAGCATGTAGTTTAGTGGTCACGGGGACTTGGGCTGCAGTTGGACTCAATGTTCTTAAAGGTCTTTTCCAGCCTTAATGAGTCTGTGATTATAATGAATCCCACAAGCGGTGGAAGCAGATGAGACTTAGGTTCTGGGTAGTGTTTGAAGTTTTGCTCACTATCAGACATTTTATTTCATCTTTTAAGAACTCTCCATGCCTTCAGTGATAGTGTGGAAGGCAGCTATCACACAGTGCTAGATACCCACTGTACAGCTGGACTATGGCAGTCTGTAACAAAATGATGTCTTGAGCAGAATCTCTAGTGACTAACTGCCTCACCTGGAAGAACATAGCAGTCCTCTGTCTTTTGCAGTTCTCAAGAGGGAGAAAAAGTGGAGGGAAAAGAGCAACTGAAAGCCAAGTGAAGAATGTGTTGCACCAGAATAGAATAGAATAGAATAGAATAGAATAGAATAGAATAGAATAGAATAGAATAGAATAGAATAGAATAGAATAGACCAGGTTGGAAGAGCCACTTGAGATCATCACGTCCAACACATCATGCAACACCTTCTAATCAACTAACCCATGGCACCAAGCACCCCATCCAGTCTCTTCCTAAACACCTCCAGTGATGGTGACTCCACCACCTCCCTGGGCAGCACATTCCAATGGGCAACCACTCTCTCTATGAAGAATTCCTTCCTAACTTCCAGCCTAGATCTCCCCTGGTGCAGCTGGAGACTGTTTCTGAAAAAAACATGCCATCCTCCTGTGAACATCTGCATGCTTTGCTTGGCATATGAGGTGCAAGCACTACTTGCTTGCTACACATTCAAGAAACATGGGAGCATGGGGACATGGTGCTTCAGGATGTGGTTAATGGCCATGGTGGTCTTAGGCTGAAGCTTGGACTCGATGATCTTCCAACCAAAACAGTTCTATGACTCTGCTTCATAGAGAATGACATGGCCAAATGATTGGCATTTCCTTCTACTACAACACCTGAGAAGATCTACTTGGCTAATCCCATTCATGTCCCTATAACCAGAGAGGATAACATCTATTTATAGGCAGAGGGCAGAATCAGATGATGAGAAGCGTCCCCGAAAATCAGACCGATAAGGGGACAGCAGGGAAGTGGGGAAGGGGCTAGGATAAGGGGAAAAAGGAATGGTGGTCTGCCTCCCAACACTTGTCAGCATCCTGCAAAGGTGTGAGGGGAAACTCTTATTATTTGGGGGAAAAAAATGGGGGGAACAAAAAAATTCAGCTTGAGACTGTTGTGTTGTTGTCTAGTCACAACACCACCCAACAAAGTTCTACTCAAGCAACACATTTTCCTTGGGCTGGCTTGGGTTGGAAGTGACCTTGAATATCATCTAGTTCCAACCCTGCTTATTATCTGCTCCACATCAAGCAGCCTGTTTGAACTTTCTTTAGATTTGAGAATGCTTTCCTTTTAAAACCCTTTTTTTAAATAGCTCTCATTTGCATAATGATGTCAGATGAGCCTCTTTTAGTTTTTCCCACAGAACTATTTTAAATGCAAAAGCACAAAGGAGGAAGATAACTGAAGATTGACATCAGCTGGAGGCTCCTTATCTAAAGATGTCTTCATCTTTCATGCAGCCCGGAAAGCCAATCAGATCCTGGGCTGCAGCAAGAGAAGTGTGGCCAGCAGGTCAAGGGATGTGATTCTCCCCCTCTACTCAGCTCTGGTGAGACCCCACCTGGAGTACTGCAGCCAGTTCTGGAGCCCCTATTACAAGAGGGATCTGGAGGTGCTGGATGGTGTCCAGAGAAGGGCCATGAGGATGATCAGAGGGCTGGAGCACCTCTCCTATGAGGACAGACTGAAGGAGTTGGGGCTGCTCAGTCTGGAGAAGAGAAGGCTCCGAGGTGACCTCATTGTGGCCTTCCAGGATCTGAAGGGGGCTACAGGAAGGCTGGGGAGGGACTTCTCAGGATCTCAGGTAGTGATAGGACTAGGGGGAATGGAATTGAGCTGGAGGTGGAGAGATTCAGGCTAGATGTGAGGAAGTTCTTCACCATGAGAGTGGTGAAGCCATGGAATGGGTTATGTGGGGAGGTGGTTGAGGCCCCGTCCCTGGAAGTGTTTAAGCCCAGGCTGGATGAGGCTCTGGCCAGGCTGATCTAGTGTGGGGTGTCCCTGCCCATGGCAGGGGGGTTGGAGCTAGATGATCCTTGTGGTCCCTTCCAACCCTGACTGATACTATGATACTATGATGCTATGATCTCTTTGCTGTGGAGTGTCCAATCCCAGCATTTACCAACTTGATCCCTGCATAAGAAGCATAGTGGCAAATGCTGCTCTCTGTAGAGGCCTCTCCACTGCTGTATGACATACAGAGAATCCTTGAACTTGCATAAATTTCCTTCAGTGCCACACAGCTATTAATCTTCTATGCTCTTTGCAGCATATCCCCACATCCTCAAATCCCATTTGGTGACAAAGCAAGAGGCACTTATTCCTGCAGAGAGTTTCAATTGATGCCCAGATCAGCTGCAACAGCAGCTTCCCGTTTCCTTGCTTCACATGTTGAGTGGCTGTGCACATTTTATCCTTCATACGTCATAAGAACCTAATCAATCAATCCTTACAGCGTTCAGTTTTCATGTTTAGTGGTGGCAAAAACCTATCTGCAAGGGGCTGGCAATCATATGGGTTTCTGAGTGAAAGGAGGAAGATGTTTTTAAAGAATAAATAAAAACCTTCAGGCATTGGACTGTGCTGCCCAGGGAAGAGGTGGAGGCACTGTCCCTGGAGGTGTCCAAGAAATGTGTGGACACGGCACTCAGGGACATGGTTTAATGGCCATGGTGGTGCTGGGTTGGTGGCTGGAGACGATGATCTTAGAGGTCTTTTCCAATCCCAGCAGTTCTATTATTCTGTAGCAGTGGTGCTGACTGTAGAATCATAGAATCAATAAGGTTGGAAAAGACCTCAGAGATCATCAAGTCCAACCTGTCACCCAACACCTCATGACTACTAGACCATGGCACCCAGTGCCACATCCAATCCCTTTTTGAACACCTCTAGGGACAGTGACTCCACCACCTCCCTGGGCAGCACATTCCAATGGCTGACGACTCTCTCTGTGAAGAACTTTCTCCTCACCTCCAGCCTGAACTTCCCCTGGCACAGCTTGAGACTGTGTCCTCTTGTTCTGGTGCTGGTTGCCTGGGAGAAGAGACTAACCCCCACCTGGCTACAACCTCCCTTCAGGTAGTTGTAGAGAGCAAGAAGGTCTCCCTTGAGTTTCCTCTTCTCCAGGCTAAGCAACCCCAGCTCCCTCAGCCTCTCCTCACAGGGCTGTGCTTGTGACCTCTCCCCAGCTTTGTTGCCCTTCTCTGGACACATTCAAATGTCTCAATGTCCTTTTTAAATTGAGGAGCCCAGAACTGGACACAGGACTCAAGGTGTGCCCTAACCAGTGCTGAGCACAGGGCACAATGACTTCCCTGCTCCTGCTGGCCACACCATTCCTGATGCAGGCCAGGATGCCATTGGTCTTTTTGGCCACCTGGGCACACTGCTGGTTCATGTTTAGGCAGCTGTCAACCAGCACCCCCAGCTCCCTTTCTGTCTGGCTGCTCTCCAGCCACTCTGACCCCATCCTGTAGCACTGCAATGTTCCCTGAGTTCTGTTTTAACATCAAGTAACGCTTCCAACATACTACAGATACAGCAGACATTATTTTTCTAGATCTGCTCTCTCCTTTCACATTGGTGTCAGCTCGCTTTGAAGGATATTGTCTCTGAACTGCAAGATACTCTCCCAGAAAACCACATATACATCAGTATATTGGCAACTACTGAAGTGCTTTAGATAAAGATGACTGTTTCCTCTCCAAAATTCATCAGCAGGGTGCCTGAGCAAGGACTGCGTGACAGATCTGCGTGGACTGAGACGCAGAGGGAGTAAAAACAACTGGGAGGAGTTCAGATTGCTTGCATGTGGTTGTGGCTTGCTCATTTTTGTATTACAAATAACTTAAGGGTGAAGAAGATTGGGTAATTTCAGGGGCAATGTTTTTACAAATGGACTGTGCTGCACTTGTGTCTTAAGGGAAAGCTGTGGCAAAAGACAAAGTCACCATTTATTGGACTGGTGTATAAATAACACAGGTATTAATGTGTGAGTCAGAAATAAAACCTTTACTTAAGTGGCACCTCATGCACCCCTCATGAGAATCTTAAGGGAAGATAATTTTGCAGTCACAGTCCTGAATCATGGAAATGTTTTGGTTGGAAAAGACTTCTAAAGATCATCAAGTTCAGCCATCAACCTAACACCACACCACGGCCACTAAACCATGGCCTAGAGACCCATGTCCACACATTTCTTAGACATCTTGTGTTCAGCATCTTTGTTCTTACTCCAGCTGAGAACAATGAAGAACAATCTTCAGGCTTCACTAATGTGTTTATTTGTTTGCTAACTATTAGGAAGAGCAGAAGCCAAGGAAGGGATGAGAAGTCTTTACATAGAAGTCTTGTTTTGAGGAGACATGGAAAATTGGACATCTGCATACTTGGTGTAGAAGGTCATTTAATGATGAAGCAGCTGGTGGTCTGCACAAGGACACGTCAGCACGTGCATGAGAAGAAAGATTTAGGACACAACCTAAGTCATTAATCTCCAGCAGAAACAAGTGCTGAGTGGAAACAGCTTTTATAGACTGGACAGGTGCACCCTGCTGAGCCAGAGGCATGGACCCCTCTGCAGTACTGTGCTCTGCCACATATGAACAGGCAAGGTAAGAGAGTGCAAGAGTGCAGCAAACACAGCAGTATCACTTCTTAGGCACAGTAACTTAGTGGCAATGCTCTGCCCTTGCGTGGTTTGCCTGTTGCCCAGACCAGAGGTCAATCTCCACACCACAGTGAATTGTGCAGAGAAGATGTACCCCCTACCCCTGTCATTCCTCCCCACATGAGTGGGGAGCTGAGCTCCCCCATTATCTCCTGCCTAAAGAATGGTAAAGTGTGGCTTGTAAGTGAATTCCTGTTGGTGTTTGTATGCATGGCTCGAGTGAGAGAGTCTTCAGCTGGGTTTCCAGTCCAGCATGAATTCCCAAAAGCCCTACCATGCTGCCATGATTTCTTTTTAGCTGTTTCTGGCTTGCTGGCAAGTTATTTTGTCCAAAATGGAAATCCCAGGGAGGAAAAGGATGTCTGTAACTAAGTTCAGCTGGAAACAGCAAGGCTAACAAGGAGCTGAAATACAACCCAAAACTAGAGCTACCCCTCCTGCCCACAGGTCTCTCCAGGTTTAATATTCTACCCCTTAACTGCTAGAGGTTTTAAAGTAGTCCTACAAAAACACAGAGAAAAAAGTCTACGTGCCTGAAGTGTTTGATCATCTTGTTCTCTCATAGACTGCCTCCAAGAATGCATGGCCCCAGCTTAAGGCAAGGAGCATTAGGCTGCTAAAATTGGAACTGAAGAATAATCTCAGGCCTAAGACTTCAGCAGAGCTTTCCAATCATATCCCTGCTTGTGAGAAAACAGAAGCCTACATGAGAAATACTTATTGTTTACTGGGAGTGAAAAAAAAAAAACCCTATTAAATTACTTATGTTTTCCAGAATGAGTTTCTTTAGCTTTGGATCAACTGTAAACTAGTCTCCAAACAATCCGCTTCTATAAAGAAGCTTCAGCAATAGAAGTTGTAATGATTTTAAACTGCAAAAGCCCCACTATTAAACCAAGGCATTTTTTAGCCACAAAAGGGAAAAAAAATAGATAAGGAAAAACATCTGGTCAGATATCTACAGAAGTCTGCTGGGGGAACCATGAGAAAAGGCTTAAGTTTGCTGGCTGTCTAGCTAAGCCACACTTGGATCTAAAGGGAACTCTTAAAGGAAGCAATTTCTATCACAAAGTTTTGCGTACTTCACCAGTCCCTGGGATAATGGCCCCTTTATTAGGATGCAGCAACCAGACAAGAATGCAAAAGCAAAGGAAACCAGATTTTGATCTACAAACCCCAGAAGCTGCCACAGTACCGAAGGAAATTGAATGTAAGCAACTAATCAGATAAATTATTTCTGAGTTCATGTGGAATGCATGGGGACACTTGCATCCATTAGCTTCCCTGCCCTGGAGAGGACAGAGCATCATCTGGTTAATGCTGCACAGTGCCTAAGTGATCTAACTTATGTGATGGAAGGATAATGCCCCCTTGTGTGTACAATCATAGCTCCCATCTCAGAGCCCACAGTGTGATACTCCCAGTCAGCCACCCGCTGAGCATTCCTCACACATCTGCACTGAACTAAAAGCACTTTCTAGGATCAAGCCCTACATTTCTGCCAGAACCTCCAAAAAATAGAGGAGAAAAAGCTGCAGAAATGGTACAGGACAAAATGTGAGCGTACAGATGAGATGCTCTTTTACATCATCAATGACATACACATTTCTGCTGCCCTGACAGGCTGTCCGGTTCCGCTTGACTCACAGATGCCTAGATTGGTTTGGGTCGGAAGGGACCTTAAAGGTCATCTGATTCCAACCCCCACACCTTCCACTAGACCAGGCTGCTCAAGGTCTCATCCAACCTGTCCTTGAATACCTCCCTGGGCAACCTGTTCCAGTGTCTCACCACCCTCACTGTACAGAATTTCTTCATAATGTCCAGTCTAAATCTCCTCTCTTCAAGCTTCAATCCATTCCCTCTCTTCGTATCACTACAAGCCCTTGTAAAACTCCCTTCCTGGCTTTCTTGTATGCCCCAGCTTAACCACAGCCAGGCAGTGATGTAAGGTCCCTTCCAACCAAAAGCATTCTATGAATCTATGAATGCTTGTTATTTCTAAAAGTATGCCTTCACAATAATTCTCAATAGTCTTGGATACAAAGGAGAAAGATAATTAAACTTAGGAAACCAGTGTGATGGTAATGTTAGAGAGAGAAACTAAGGCTAGAAAGAAACTAAGAAACTAAGGCATGCTAACAGAAATGCAATCATAGAATCATAAAATCATTTAAGGTTGGAAAAGGCCTCTAAAAGCTTCAAGTGCAACCTTCTCCCCAGCACCTCCATAACCCCTAGATCATGCCCCAAGGTGCCACACCTACTCATTTTTTTTAACATCCCCAGGGATGGTGACTTGTTGCACTGAACAAAAATTAAAGTACAGCCAACCTGCCAAGCTCTAGAAACAGCTGTCATGGCCTCAGGATATGAGTCTCCTACCTTCAGTTCTTTTAAAGACTGTTGTCATATTCTTTCAGTTGTTGTTCTGGATAAAAAGCTGTGCTGCTCTCAAAGGTGCTAGATTTAGTTTTGGTTTTGTTTATCCAGGGTTTCCCCCTGAATTTTCTTGTGGGTTGAAAGCTAATCTGCAGGTTGGGATCTCCATGCTGCAACCACAGCTCATCTTCTCAGTCCACAGGAAGCTGAATTTTACAAGCTAGCTGCTAGCCTAGGTATGAAACATCTGCAACCCCCCAGCCCCCCCCCCCAAACTTCTATAAAGACTGGAACACCCTCCTAGAGGAGACTGAGGCCAGTGGAAGGTTGGAACTAGATGATCTTCAAGGTCTCTTTCAACCTAAACCATTCAATGACTCTATGAGATCAAGGATCACAGTTTCTGTCAATGGCCATGCTTGTGTAGCTCAGAGAAGTCCTTAGCTGTGAAGGCTGGCCAAGGCAAAGATCTCCTCCTTTTGAGTGGCCCAGTCCCTGTTTGGCATGTGGTGACGTAAACACACACGGCTTCCTCTGGTGGAATGACTGCTGTTCCAACCCACCCACTTTGCTGTACTCAGGCAGGCCACCAGTCACTGGGCTGGTATCTGTGACTCCAAGGATTACAACAGAGGGGCACGAGAGAAGACTGAAGGTGGAAATGCTTCCTTTGGTCTTGGAGTTGTTCTTGAAAGGGGGATGTTAGCAAGGTGAGAGATGGAGCAGTTCTGTGAGACTGAATTCCTGCTCAGTACCCTGTTTTTAGCCTTGATTGATTTTAGCCTTGATTGATCTTGGTTCCTCTGAGGAGGATGAGGATGAAGAAAATGCTAAGCTAAAACTCAGAAAGATGCAGCAAGAAAATTCCTGGTACAAGGTAGGGTTTGGTCACACAGGTGGAGTAGCTGAGATCTTTCAGGATAGTGATGTCAAAAGCCATACTGAAAAGACACCATGCTCCCTGTCTGACAATGCTGGTGCAGCTCCTCCTGCCTTTTATGTCCTCCACACTGTACATACTGTCTAGGGTATTGTGTCCCTCCAAGCATCTTCCCTCTGCTTCTTATGGGAGAAGTTGCTTTGCTGTCTGGCAACCTGAGCGCTTCACAGAGAGCAATGACCTCTGAAACACCAGGTACAAAATCAACAGCTAGCAGAGGATTCCCATCTTGGTTTAATTGTCTTTGGCCACTGCCACAGCAACTAAAGGTGATCAAATGGTCCTTCTAAACCCTGCTTTCATTCCATTCTTCTCTCTTTTAACATTAAATCAGAAGGTCTCACAAATCCGAGGGCTTCACAGTTCTGTAGAGCATGTGCCTACCAGCAGTGCCCTGGATACTTCAGCACTGGGATGAGTGGAGGGCTCAAGGTGATCAGCTTTAAGACCAGACTGCCCATGGGGGTCATGGGTGCCCCCTCCCTAGAAGTGTTCAAGTCCAGGTTGGATTCATAGAATGCCATGTTGGAAGGGACCTCAAGGCTCATCTAGTCCAACCTTTCAGGGTAAGAATATAGTTTAAATGAGATAGCTCAGCACCCTGTTAGGCTGGCCTTTGAAAGTGCCTAATGTAGGGGAATCCCCCACCTCCCTTGGGAGCCTATTCCAGTGTCTGATAGTCCAAATGGTGAAAAATTTTATTCTGGCATCCAGTCCAAATCTTCCCAGTAGCAACTTGTCCCCATTACCCCTTGTCTTTAGCGTGTGGCTCTCTGTAAAAAGGCAGTCTCCCTCCTCATGATAGCCGCCCTTTATGCGCTTGTACATGGTTATGAGGTCTCTCCTAAGCCTCCTCAAGGCTGAACAAACCCAGAATTGTGATGGGACCCTGAGTAGCGTGGTCCAGTGGGAGGGGTCCTTGCCAATGTGAAGGGGGTTGGAACTAGGTGATGTTTAAGGTCCCTTCCAACCCAACCCATTCTATGAATCTACTAATTCTGTAAAATGTTTGGCTCAGCTGTGCTGCTCTTCATCACCGAAGTGCAGACCATATTTTCCTGTCTAATTTTGTTACTAACCTTGTAGCTGAGCATACCTATATCTTCATGTGCTTGTCCATGAGCACAGACCAAGCAGAAGAGAGAATAATAGCTGGTGAACTGCAAACTACATCTTGTCCTCAGTATCATTGCTGAAGATGGCATTTCCTGAACGTAATGCTTGGCGTTTTTAAAGTGCCCCGTGCAAAGTACTAACAAGACTCCTACTCAAAGACCTCAAAGCACATTCCCACTGCTGCACCTCTAGTGCACCATAATGGGAACTCTGTCCCCAGCAGCACTTTAGTGAGCACAGCACAAAGAAGAGCCTGCAGCCACAGCACAGAAAACACCACAACAGTATGAGATTACAGAAATAAAGGAAAGGAGGTTTACCTTGTTGAGATCAAAGATATCAAACACCCGTTTAATGTACACATCTCCCTGTGGATCCAGCCCTTGCAGACCCAGGAGTTTCTTGAATTCATGCAGACTAAGCTGACCAGATGGGCATTCTCTCATGAATTTGCTGTAGTAGTGGTGCATCTCTGGGACAGGGTCGTTCCCTGGCAGTGATTCATTGGCACCCATGGTTTTACGCAGGCAGTGTCTCTTGGGTTTGCGTTCACATTTATCTCCCTCGGGTTCAGAGGCTTGCTCATGACCAGGAACTCAAACAAATACTGCATTTAAATGGCCAAGGTAAACCTCTTACAGCTTAAGATGCTATTTTTATCTAATGACTATCTATGCTCATGTGAGATTACCTGTAATGCCCAGTTCTAAACCAGATGGGATTTGGGAATGTCGTTAAAGTAGAAGCAAAGAGAGCCCCACTCAAATTAGGGTTCATCAGGAGCCAGACTCTCCCAGTGGCTACAGACACACACACTAGAAAAGTGAAAAACAAGGAGAGCTCAAAATGGGTGCAATCCATGGTCTGAGGAGGTTTAGGTTGGACATCAGGAGAAACTTCTTCACTAAAAGGGTTTCTCAAACTCTGGAACAGGCTGCCCAGGGAGGTGGTGGAATCCCCATCTGTGGAGGTGTTTAAAAGAGGCAGAGATGTGGTGCTGAGGGATATGGTGTAGCACCAGGCTTGGTAGAGTTGGAGGATGGTTGGATTTGATGCACCCTACTTCCTCATGCTCAGGACAGGTGCCCAGATAAAACACTGAGTTTTGGTCACCTTGTGGTCACCTCAGGCTTTTGACAGAACCTCAGCACAAGAGGAATCTTTGACAGTTGAATGTTTAGCAAGAATCACCTTGGTCTGGTGAGTGAATTAAATTCAGGTTTCCTTGCTGTTGGTTAGTGCTCTTGTCCTGCGTTTTATTTTACAGCTCTCAGGAGCTGAATTTCTTCTGCCCCAGTGAGGCCAGGGAGGTGATGAGATATCAGTGACACTTCTGCATTGCTTAGCTTCTATACAAGGAGATGAGCAGCTCAGGAGCCTTACTATAGCACAGACAAATTTGGAGCTATAAATCCCAGTGTAAAACTACAGGTTGTTAGAGATGAGGGAAAAAGATGCTCCCAGTCTCTTATCCTTTCAGTGCATAATCACATGGTGGAGTTAAAGGGCACAGTTCTGTGAGGTGCTGACTGCCTCGTGCAAAGCAGCCACCTTCCTCCAGCCCAACTTCAGCCAGAGAGTAATCAATATCTTATAGGATCAGGTCAATTTTGGAGAACTCCTATAACTCTTAATGGGTTGTGCTACTGCTCTCTTTAGAAGGACATCATCAAATTTAATACGTGGCATACAAGGCAGAAACGCTCCTCGGGTGCTGATGAACTTCAGAAGATAAACAGGAAGATACAGACATGGACAAACTTAACCCGAACTGGTTCAGCAGTCAAAGAACATACAGTAAACTTTGTAGTTGATGTGTTGCCTTTCCCTCAGAGACCATTGTTGAGCCCTGGAGCTGATGTGTGATCCCCAGGGACTGAGGGCAAGTGAGGACACGTCTTCTGCAGTCACCTTGTCAGCAGGTGAATGCCAGCTGTTGCAGTGAGGGCAAGAGAAGAGGAAAGGAGGACAAGGGAGGTGAAAGGAAATAAGCAGACAAACCTCTTGGGGGCACACAGTCTGACAAGAATCCTGAGTTTTATTCATTAGCTCTTATGTCTTAGTCTTAAAACAATGACCACCTCCCTGGGCATTCTGTTCAATCTCTGACCACTCTTGCAGAAAAGAAGTTTTTCCTAATTTCCAACCTAAACCTCCCCTGGCACAATTTCAGACCATTTCCTCTCATTCTATCAACTGATACTTGGGAGAAGAGACCAATCCCCACCTCTCTCCAACATCCTTTCAGGGGGTTGTAGAGAGCAATGAGGTCTCCCATCAGCCTCCTCTTCTCTAGGCTGAACAATCCCCAGTTCCCTCAGATGTTCCTCATTATTCCTGTTCTCCAGACCCTTCACCACCTTTGTTGCTCTTGAACCCCCCTTAGTTTTAAGAAAATAACCAAAATACCTGTAAAAGATAGCTAAATGCCTGGGGGAAAAGTCTCACAGCATCTCTCACCCCTAGTAGGGAACTGGCAGAGTCTGTAGGAGTTGACATGACACCTGGCAAAAAGGAAGGTAAGTTTTACGTGGCACAAAAGGGCTAAAATTTATAAGCCACTGCATAGTGTTTCAGCACTTTAATGAGCTGAGAGACAAAGGGTGTGCTGAGAGAGTACAAATTCTGCTCCAGAAGCCACCAGCAATGAGACATTTCTACTTCTATAAACAAACCCAGGAAAATCCATGACAGAAATGAACAGAGGAAAGCCATTTCGTAGCTTCATAGAATGGTTTGGGTTGGAAGACCTCAAAGATAACTAGTTTCAATCACTCTGCCTTGGGCAGGGACACTTCCTGCTGGAACAGGTTGCTCAAGGTCTCATCCAGCTTGGCCTTGAATACCTCCCTGGGCAGCCTGTTCCAGTGTCTCACCACCCTCACTGTGAAGAATTTCTTCCTAATATCCAGCCTAAATCTCCCCCTCTTCCAGCTCAAAGTCATTGCCCCTTGTCCTCTCACTACAAGCCCCTGTAAAAAGTCCCTCCCCAGCTCCCCTGTGGCCCCCTCCAGGCACTAGAAGGCTCCTCTAAGGTCTGCCTGGAGCCTTCTCTTCTCCAGGCTGAATATTCCCAACTCTTGCTGCCTGTGCCTATAGTGGAGGTGCTTCAGCCCTCTGATCATCTTCATGGCCTCCTGTGGACTCTTGAAAGTGCAGTTGAACAATTGGTATAGAGATGAGTTTAGAAGCCCAGTGGAGCAACTCCAAATGAGCTACTTGTAAGCAGCCTGAACTGATGCTAAATATTAAGATGAAATATCAGTTGAAATCTAGGTTAGGGATGCCAGGAGGCTGTAAAATATGTTGGGAATTAAGAAAAAGATAGAAACAAGCAGCAGTGGGGCTGTGTGCTGGCACTGGAAATGACAGTCCTGAAACAAAGAACTTACAAGAAGTAAATATGAAGTCATGATTTGTGGAGGTGTTCAAAAAGCATGCAGACAGGGAACTTTATGACATGCTTTAATGGCCATGGTGGTGTTAGGGTAATGGTTGGGCTCAGTGATCTCAGAGGTCTCTTCCAAACTTCATTATTCCATGATTCTGTAATTTCTATGACAGCCCTCACAGGGTAAATGTTCTGAACAGGAGGGAGAGGCTATTCCACTTCTTTGTGGAGGAAAACTATCTCCTCACTATGGCTTGCCCTAAACTTTGCAACTATTTCAATGAGGGTTCTAAATTCTGCTTGGTCCTCCTTCTGTCCATGTTCAAAGGAGGAGGACCAAGATAGCTTTTCCTTCTGTATCCTTACCGGAATGGTAGTTTGCTTTTAAGGGTTGTCTCCTTCATAAACCAGAAAGTTTTTACCCCAATGAGACAGGTGTTTAGTAGAACATAACCTCTAATCTCTCTGCCTCAGAAGACTCACCAAATTCTTGCTAACTCAAGAATGGAGATGAGGAAAAGACAAGTCACCACGGCTTCCTGTGGAATTTCAGCTGTGGCATGCACAGAAAAGTGTGTGGGAATATGTCACAGAATCACGGAATGGAAGTGTTTGGAAGGGACCTCTGAAGATACACAATTGCTTCTTTGTTCTGTCCCTGAAACCACTGGGGAAGCCCTGGGACAGCTTTGTTAGTTCAGTCACATTCCTTATTTTCTTGCTACTCCATTTTTACCGATGAACTCCTTGGGTTGGAGAGCCTGGGTGTTGGTAGAGGTCTTTTCCATCCTTAATGATTCTATGAGTATGGTTTTAAAACTGAAACAGAAGACAGTGACCATTTAAAACTACATCCACGGCAGCCAGTGGTGTCCAGTTCCTGTTTGTCCCACTGCTTCATTATTCCTGGCACGGAGGTTATGAGTGGAGCACAGTGATAGATGTCTGTGAATCTGAGTTAAAGACTCAGCCCAATGAGGACTTACTCCCAAAGCTGTTATTTTCATCAAGGCTTCACAGAAAGAGAGATTGGCCATTGGAATGTGCTGCCCAGGGAGGTGGTGGAGTCACCATCACTGGAGGTGTTTAAAAGGAGACTGGATGAAGCACTTGGTGCCATGGTTTAGTTGATTAGATGGTGCTGGGTGATAGGTTGGACTCGATGATCTCAAAGGTCATTTCCAACCTGGCTAATTCTAGTCTAGTCTAGATACAAAAGAGCTGGAACCTCCTCTCTCAGGCAGATGAGGCTGGAATTTGGGTTTTTTGTAGTTATTGCAAATTCACTGATTTTTGTAGGTCCATCAGCTGGTTTGGGTTGGAAGGGATCTTAAAGGTCTTCTTCCAACCCCTCTGCCATGGGCATGGACACTTCCCACTAGACCATGTTGCTCAAGGCCCCATCCAACCAGGGTTCGGGGCATCCACGGCCTCCTCCAGTGTCTCATCACCCTCACTGTCAAGAATTTCTTCGTGATACCCAGTCTGTATCTCCCCTCTCTTCCAGCACAAAGCTATTGCCCTTGTGAAAAGTCCCTCCCCAGCTTTCTCCCCTTGAAGCCGGGGCTCCACCTTGGGGTGTGGGCATCAGGAAACTGCAGATGGGACTGATCACCTCTGACGAAGGTCAGAGTAGCAGGGCAATGACTGTTAAACTGTTGCTTTGAAGTGGTGATGTTAGAAAGGAAGGGAAAGAATCCTCTCAACCCAGGGGAAATCTGAGAAGCCAGTTAAATGTTTGGGCTCCATCTGGGAGAAACAAAAAGAAAGGGAATCCTGGAAATTCAGCATGCTGACGATCTGGGGAGGAAATAGAGGGGAAACTCCATTTGCTTAGCCTTGGAGAGAATAATTTAATAAGATAATGTAATAAACAGAAAATAATAATGTAATAATTTAGAGTAGTCGAAAATAATTTGATAACAATTCAATAATTTACCAATTCTTGTTGCAAAAGTCCTCAGAGCCTCTTGTGTTAAGGGCAAGACCTCTGAATTAACCACAGGGGCTGTTTTTGTGAAGGCTTTTGGGCTTAGGCAAATTGGATTTATCCAGTTAATAATGTTACATGCAGATCCTTAAACAGCTCTAAATCCCAGCTTCCTGGTTTTAGCTGCCCACGCAGAACATTAAGGCACCCTTTTTCTTTCTTTCTTTTCTTCCCTTTTTTCTCCCCTCCAACTCCCCAGCAATTAAATCCACCAAGTTAAGCATTTTGGAAGAGGGGGAAAAGAAAGCCAATAGAGAGACAGACGTCAGTGAACATTAAATGAAAAGGGGATGCTGCCTTCCCTAATTAGGTGAGGCTGTTTTGACTGGAGGTGTTCCCCGTGGTGCCTGAAGTCTTCCCCACACCAAGCAGATGCTGATCAACTTGCATCTCCTAGTGGCTCTGGTTAGCAAAGCAAGGGTTTGCTGCTGAAGGGGTGGATATTTCTGTCTGGAAATCCCTGTCCAAGTGTTTTGCTGGTCCAGAGGGAGAGGCAGGGTTGGGGCTGTTCTTCTCCTTCTCCCTGCAGCTGAGCAAACCCCACATTTATTCCCATCTGTTGCTTTTGCCCAGCTCTGGTTTGGGTGGAGAATGAATGACTCACTAAGATGTCAACTACCTCTGCAACGCTTTTTCTCCACGCTTGCATTTTGGTTCCGTAAGTGTTTCAATTAGTGCATGAAGGAGGGATGAGACACTATTCCCTCCTCCCACTCTTGGAACATTTACTTCCCCTCTCTTCGTATTGGTGCCTTAATTTTGTTAGTTTTAATTTTCAGCTGTTTTACATTTCACTTCTCTATTCCCTCCCCGGGCAGCTGCTATCTACTTGGCTTTTTCCTGGCTATTCCTATTTGTTTTGTTTTGGGTTTCCTTTGGGGTTTTTTTTGTGTGTTTATGTTTTTCTTTGTTTTTTTAATTTTTTTTTTTTTTTTAACTGTACTTTCCCCACTGCATTTCTTGAAAGGCTTTTGAAGAGATCAAGGGTCTTCTGGCTTATGATTTATACAATAACACAATTCTAACATCCTCTCACTGCTCAGCTTTAAACTCTGGCTGTTTTAAGGTTAGGCCACACCTTGAGGACTGTGTCCAGTTCTGGGCCCCACAATTTAAGAAGGATATTGAGACTCTTGAACATGTCCAGAGAAGGGGAACGAGGCTGGGGAGACGTCTGGAGCACAGCCCTGTGAGGAGAGGCTGAGGGAGCTGGGGTTGCTTAGCCTGGAGAAGAGGAGGCTCAGGGGAGACCTTCTTGCTCTCTACAACTACCTGAAGGGAGGTTGTAGCCAGATGGGGGTTGGTCTCTTCTCCCAGGCAAGCAGCACCAGAACAAGAGGACACAGTCTCAAGCTGTGCCAGGGGAGGTTTAGGCTGGAGGTGAGGAGAAAGTTCTTCCCAGAAAGAGAGATTGGCCATTGGCATGTGCTGCCCAGGGAAGTGGTGGAGTCACTGTGCCTGGAGGTGTTCAAGAGGGGATTGGATGTGGCACTTGAAGCCATGGTTTAGTTAGTCATGAGGTGTTGGGTGCCAGGTTGGACTTGATGATCTCTGAGGTCTTTTCCAACCTTATTGATTCTATGATTCTAAGGTGGGGATAGGGAAGTAAAGCATTTATACTGCCTATAAAATGGTGATAATAAAATAGTAAAAACTGTAATTGTTAATAATATTAACACTAAATAACAGTTAATAATAAATAAATAATAGTAGCCATAATAACAACATCATCTGTTTATTTTGTTAAGGAAGACTGAAATGGTTTCCACTGACCAAATCAAACAGGTTGTTATTCCTCTGAAGTGTAAGTGAGGGCATGGAGACTTGGCTCATCTCACTTGCAAATAGCTGAGTCATCTTGAAGTAAGATCCTTTGGCTCTCTTAAGCACAGAAGGAAGTTTTGAGCTGGGTTTCTGACCGGCATCCAGAAAACACATGCCTCTTGATTAAACTCCACATAAGTCAGGCTCTTGTTAGAGAAGTGTGGGTCTAGTCAGAGTGATCAAAAGTAGGCTGAGAATACTGTTCCTGAGAAAGCTGGTGCCAAGTCATAAAAGTCCCAAATGTGCTACTCTTGGCAAGCTGCTGTGCCAACAGTCATGCTTCTGCTTACGTAAATGGGTTCTCTAACCCAGCCTGAAGCCCCATGGAATGGCTTCACAGGAAACATACATTACAACAGATCAATATCCACAGCATATCAAACTAAACAGACGTGGTGTGAATCCCAAAGGGACAGCTTATGAAATGCTGGCAAATGGCTGTGGAGGTCCTGGTCCTTATTTGCTACAGGCTTTGCAGAGAGCCTCTCCTGGGACTTTATTCCAGGCAAGATATAATTAGAACTGAGCTACAGCTTATCTAGGTTCTCTGTGTTGTATCTGAATCATAGAATTGATTTGGCTGGAAGACACCTCTAAGATCATTGAGTCCAACTCTCAGCCCAGGACTACCATGGCCATTAAACCATATCCCAAAGTGCCAGGTCCACACATTTCTTCAACACCTCCAGGGACGGTGACTCCACCACCTCCCTGGGCAGCCTCTTCCAGTGCCTGACCACTCTGGCAGGAAATCTATACCTCCCCTGGCACGATTTCAATCACGTAGATGTCCTCTTGAAATGTCACTAAGTATTTATATTGTCACTATTTAATTAAAAATGTATTTCCCCCTATTATTATGTATGAAAAACATGCACAGGATCACAGAATGCATCGAGTTGGAAGAGACCCTCAAAGGTCATCTTGTGCATTCCTCCTGAAGTGAGCAGGGACGTCTCCAACCACAGCAAGTTGCTATAGCTGATGTGTTTCATTTCTCTAGGGTCACATAATCATAGATTCATAGAATGATTTGGCTTGGAAAAGGAAGTTAAAGATCATCAAGTTCCAACACCCCTGCCATGGGACATCGCCCACTAGAGCAGGTTGCTCAAGGCCTCAACCAACCTGGTCTTGAACACCTGCAGGGAGGGGGCTTCTGTGACCTCCCTGGCAACCTGTTCCAGTACCTCAGCACCCTCATGGGAAAGAACTTGTTTCCAAGATCCACTTAAAATCTCCCATTTTTCAGCTTCAGTCCATTCCCTCTCATCCACGTTTAAGTCTTCCCAGCCAGTAAATTACACAAATAGATTGCACAAGGAGAAAAACTTGCCAACCTTTTATCTGGGAGCAGATGCTGCATTCTTTATGTTCTTTCCAGCTGCAAAAGGATGCATGTCAGACAGTATTCTAGAAATCCCACTCCTGTCCTGCTTTCTGAATTACTGTTCCTGCAACATCTCCATTAAGAGCATGCACAATACAATCTGTGCCTCACATCGCAGCACCTAACGGGGGACGGTTACAACATCTTGCAGAACAAGGAGTGAATATCAGCTCTTTAGTGGGAGCTCATGATTAAACAATGAGTGCTATAAGCCTAGCATAAGTATTTTTATAGTGGATTTTATGAAGCCATAAAGGCCATAATCATTGTTTAATTTCATTAAAGTGGGGGGAAGGCTTCCAAATGGATAAAACATTGGAACGTCGTTTGGAACATTAATTGAGCGAGGTCTTCTGGGAACAGTAAAACTAAAGCCTCAATTTGTACAGGCTGAGTCTTTTGTGCCCTGAATCTCCATACTCTGGTACCCCAGTTCCATCCTTTATCCTCACCAGGCAAAGGAGACAAGTGCCTGATTCTTTGGCCAGCCAACTGTAGCCTTTACACGATGAATACAAGCTGAGTTCTGCAGAAGTGGAGCATTCATTCCGGGTGTGTTCCTACTGCTCAGCTGCCGACTTTTGTGAAGACTTCAGGAACTGCTAGCTTAAATGTCTACCCTTAGAATATGCCAGCTGATTGGGAAGTTGTGGGGAAACAAGAGAAGTGGATCAGAGAGTGATGGATAGGACCATGCAGCAGTTAAACTGTGGTGTTTGTATAAGCTGACAAGTTTAAAGCGTAGGTCTAAATAGTCATCAGACCACTGAATGGTAGGGATTGGAAGGGACCTCTGGAGGTCACTGAGTCCAACCCATCTAATCAACTAAACCATGGCACATTCTCATTAGCATAAGGAATTTAAAGAAGTGAACAAAATGGTTAATTTTAGGTACATTCAGTATTACAAAGGCTACAACTAGTAG
The DNA here is from genome assembly GCA_033816785.1 of Picus viridis. Lineage (NCBI taxonomy): Eukaryota > Metazoa > Chordata > Aves > Piciformes > Picidae > Picus > Picus viridis. The sequence goes on along the minus strand of CM066569.1, from coordinate 3,242,038 downwards.
TGAAAGGTTGGTGGAGAAAGATGGTGAAGGGCAATCCTACCCTGACTGCAACGGATTCATCCTGCTCTCTGCCTGCTGCAGCCACAGCCTTTTGCTGAGTCCAACAGATATTTTCAAATATATTGATCAATACCAATAATAGTGGCAGGTTCTCCACTGTCTGTCTACTGCAAGGCATTGCTGTTGGCACAGGACTATTTGAAGGGTACTTTCGTAGAATCACAGAATCAATAAGGTTGGAAAAGACCTCAGAGAACATCAAGTCCAACCTATCACCCAACACCTCAGGACTAACTAAACCATGGCTTCAAGTGCCACATTCAATCCCCTCTTGAACACCTCCAGGGATGGTGACTCCACCACCTCCCTGGGCAGCACATTCCAATGGCCAATTACTTTTTCTGGGAGGAACTTTCACCTCACCTGCAGCCTAAAGTCCTCCTGGCACAGCTTGAGACTGTGTCCTCTTGTTCTGGTGCTTGAGAGAGTGTCTTCTTGTTCCGGTGCTGGTTGCCTGGGAGAAGAGACCAACCCCCACCTGGCTACAACCTCCCTTTGTTCTTCTCTCTCCTCACCCTCAGCTATCTCATGGCCATTGGAATGTGCTGCCCAGGGAGGTGGTGGAGTCACCATCCCTGGAGGTGTTTAGGAGGAGACTGGGTGAGGCACTGGTGCCATAGTTTAGTTGATCAGATGGTGTTGGGTGATAAGTTGGACTTGATGATCTCAAAGGTCTTTTCCAGCCTGGTCTGGTCTGGTCTGGTCTGGTCTGGTCTGGTCTGGTCTCTTCTCTTCTCTTCTCTTCTCTTCTCTTCTCTTCTCTTCTTCTCTTCTCTTCTCTCTTCTCTTCTCTTCTCTTCTCTCTCTTCTCTTCTCTTCTCTTCTCTTCTCTTCTCTTCTCTTCTCTTCTCTTCTCTTCTTCTCTTCTCTTCTCTTCTCTTCTCTTCTCTTCTCTTCTCTTCTCTTCTCTTCTGAGTTGGTCTGGCAAAGTTAATACTGGGGGAAACTTCAACCCACCACAGGTGTCATGGGTGTTTTGCAGTCCACATGAAAGCTGAACTGACAAAAGCTCTTGGATGAGCTCAGATGTTGTCCATCTCAAGGAAGTCAGCACTGATAAAACTTTCCTGGGGACCACAGCGTCTCGATTTATTGACTGCACAGAGCACAGGCAGCTGAGAATTTCTGCCAGATTTCACATGGATAGGCTGGAAGTTTGCTCACCAACTGTAATGAGCACATTTATTGAGGTTGGTCATTCTACCTCATTGAATTCCTGCATATTTAACCATCTGGTAAGTGTCTGGGTAGAAGAAAAAAGCGTGTGTTGGGCATGGGTTTGTAGGACTAGTCCTTCGAGGCTATGTCAGAAAGAGAAATACTTAATACCAAAAGAGCAAACTGAACTGGGTGGGGCCAGGGGAAGTGGGGAATGGGGTGTGGGGATTAGTGTGACAGGAAGATGGTGTAACTGCTACAGACTGAGAATCCTTATTCTGCTGGGCCCAAGAGAGGAAATTAAAGGTTGGATATGAAAACACACACAAGGTACATGGTATTCTCACCACGTTCTGACACCAAATACAATCCATTTCATATTAAGGAGTGGCAAGGCCATTTCTGGATCTGGAACTCTCTGGAGTAGCTCTGGCTACAACTGGGAGCAGTTTTAACTTGCCACTGAGGTGATTCATGTCGTGAAGTTTTCACAGCATCTCTGAATTCCTGGAGATCAATGACATGGGGAGAGACAGCCAATGCTCAATGTGCTGGGCTTGATAGGGTTTTGTTTGGGGTTTTTGTTTATTGAGAAGGTTTTGTTTGGGTTCTTTTTGGGTTTTGTTTGCTTTTCAAGTTAGGTTTCATACCATGATGGCCTGTCTATTCTAGGAAATAGATTTTGATCATCTAGAATTGGCAGCTCAGTCTAAACTTCAGCCACGAGTAAGCACTTTTGTAGCAGTCATAGATGTCTCTCCACTTCTTTTACAGCATTTGACAGAATGTCTTATTTTGATTTCAGGAGCAAATAACAAGCTGCACACTTCTGGATGGCTCTCCTGGCTAGAAGGAGCATGCCTAACCACTGAACTGGAAGAAGGTAAGACAGCAATGCAACTGCAGCTGCTGAACTGGGAGAATGTAAGACAGCAATGCAGCTGCAGCTGCTGAACTGGGAGAAGGTAAGACAGCAATGCAACTGCAGCTGCTGAAGTGGAAGGAGGTAAGACAGCAATGCAGCTGCAGCTGCTGAACTGGGAGAAGGTAAGACAGCAATGCAACTGCATCTGCTGAACTGGAAGGAGGTAAGACAGCAATGTAACTGCAGCTGCTGAACTGGAAGGAGGTAAGACAGCAATGCAACTGCAGCTGCTGAACTGGAAGGAGGTAAGACAGCAATACAACTGCAGCTGCTGAACTGGAAGGAGGTAAGACAGCAATGCAACTGCTGGATTGGAAGAAGGTAAAACAGCAATGCAACTGCAGCTGCTGGATTGGAAGTAGGTAAGACAGCAAAGCAACTGCTGCTGCTCAATCAGTGCCTTTGGGATGACCAAGGATGTTAACCAGCAAAAATTGGGATGATAGATCAAAAGCAGGCTAATGTGCCTTTGGAAAAGAGGGATTGACTGATCCCAAACTAAGCCACAGAAGGTGCTCAGTCTTAATCCAGCAACAGAAGGTGGTCATATTGTGTCTGTGTTGCATATTCCTAAAGCATTGATACCTATGGATCCAGGCAAGCCCTTGCTGCTGTAAAAAGTGATTTGTCAAGAAGTGTTACACAAGTAGAACTTCAAGTTATGAAGATGTACTGAACATAATAACATAATAACAACAACCTGAGTTTCAAAGATGAGAAACTATTCAACAAGCATCAGGTTGCCTGTATGCCATCTTTCAAATGACAAAATGTCCTGGGAATTGTTTGCATTACACTCTGAATCATTTCCATTCCCACTGAGCAGTCAGCACTGGAATCCCTCTGAGGCATCACACCGAGTGCAGCAAGTGAAAGAGCCGTAAGCAAGCCAGCGAGTTCAGAATGAATTCTTTCTTACCTTATTCATGTCAAATGTATAAAATACTTGCTCAACATAGTTGTTAGCTTCTGGAGTAAGTCCATGTAGATCCAGGACGTGTTTGAATTCATGCAGGCAAAGTTGTCCAGATGGGCACTCCTTCATAAACTTTGTGTACCAGTGGTGAATTTCCATGGCGTTGATGTCATCTGCGGACCCAGCAGCCCCCATGGCATCGAACATGCCCACTTCACCTTTTTCAGCATTTATTCATCCAAGGGTTCATTCTTGCTCCCCAGCAATGATCACTCAAACACCAACTCTGCCTCTAAGAGGCACTTTAAACCTCTTACAGGTCACTACCAATATAGACTAAGTAAATATAGCACCCTAGCAAGATTACTGGCGCCCAGTTTGAGCGCATCATGGTTTTATCAGCTGATTACTGTCCCTGTGCACAGTCAGGTTCCAGAGCCTCAGCTGCCTTTCTCAGAATCACAGAATTGTTTTGGTTGGATAAAACCTCCAAGATCATCAAGCCAACCATTTACCTAACACCACCATGGCCATGAAGCCATGTCCCAGAGCGTCATGGCCACACATTTCTTGGACACCTCCCGGGACTGTAACTGCACCGCCCGCCAGGGCAGCCTGTTCCAGTGCCTCTCCACTCTGACAGGAAAGCAATATTTTCCTGGCACAATTTCAAGCCATTTTCTCTTGTTCTAGCACATGATACTAGAGAGAAGAGACCAGTTTAGGGCCCCCAGTTCAAGAGAGGCACGGATCTACTTGAGACCTTAAGTCCAACAGAGGGCTACAAGGAGGATTAAGGGACTGGAGCACATTCCCTGTGAGGAGAGCCTGAGAGACCTGGGGCTGTTTAGTGTGGAGAAGACAAGACTGAGAGGGGATCAAATAAATGTATAAATACAGGAGGGCTATCAAGAAGGAAGGGACAGCCTCTTCTCACCTGTGCTCTGTGATAGGACAAGAGGCAATGGATGTAAACTACAGCACAGGAAGTTCCACCTCATCATGGGGAAGAACTTCTTTACTGTAGGGGTCACAGAGCACTGGAACAGGCTCCCCAGAGTGGCTGTGGAGTCTCCTTCTCTGGAGATTTTCCAGACCCATCTGAATGTGTTCCTGTGCAATCTGCACTAGGGGTGTTGGACTCAAAGTCTCCAGGGCTCCCTTCCAATCCCTAACACCCTGTGATCTTGCATTGACATCTGTGATGCCAAAGCTATCTAAACTGGATGAATCTTGGACAAGCAATTACTTTGAGAGTAGCTTCTAAATCTTTGTTTTCATAATTCACAAGGTTTTAAGCTTCAGGCCCATTTGAACATTTGGGTTCCCTTTGTGCAGCTTCCCTGTAGCAACTGATTTTTCACTTGTATGACTTTTGTATATACCATGGTCCAAATCACAGCATCATGGAATGGTAGACATTGGAAGGGACTTCTAGAGATCATCCAGTCCAACCCCCAGCCAGGAAAGGTTCACCTAGAGAAGGTTGCACAGGATGGTGTCCAGGTGTGTCTGGAATGTAGCCATAAATGGAGGCTACACAACCTCTCTGGGCAGCCTGTTCAACTGCTCCACAACCTTCAAAGTAAACAAGTTCCTCCTCATGTTTAAATGGAACTTTCATGTTCAAGTTTGTGCCCATTACCCCTTGTCCTGCTATGGGCACCACTGAAAAAGGACAGGTCCCATCCTCCTGACATCCACTCTTGAAGTATTGATCAGCATTAATGAGATCCCTCCCACCCCACTGTGCTCTTTTCCAGACGGAAAAGCCCAAGTCTCTCATCCCTTCCTCATAAAAGAGATGTTCCAGTCCCCTAACCATCTTTGTAGTTGTACTGTGAAGCTGATCAGCACAAGTGGTTTACAGGCTAAAAGTAATCAATAGTTTAAAAATATATATATAATTAAAAAAGACAGTTTCCTAGAGGGAAGCTCCTTAAACTTGCTGATTGGACTTCCTCGAGTGGCCACAGCTGCTGGAAGCAGAGAGGATGACTGAGGGGTACCCATTCCCTGGGCACATGCTGCTGGCTCTTGCCAGAGGCAGGAGAGTGTATCAGAAGTATTTTTGACCTGGCTAGACAAGTAGGGCTATTTTTATCTACCAGACTTGATGCAAAGACTGATTAATTGGCTTATCTTTATCCATCTGGGGCCAGGCTGAATACATAAACTGGGGGGAGGGGAAAAATTGATATTTGGAAGGTCCTCTCTTAGGTGGATGTCTGAGTGAAGCACAGACAACCCCAGCTTCTTTCTAATTTGCACATTTACCATGCAAACATGCATGGAAATGATTGTTTCCCATACAGTCTCTATTTACATCTTCTCACCTTGTAATTTCCCCCCCCCGCCACTGGGTTAGTGCTTCCTTATGAGGACCTTTTCTCTTTTCATTTGCCTGTCTTGGTGTCCTTGCATGTGAAAAAATGCAACTCAGTATACAGTAATAAACCTGAAAATTAGTGGCTTCTCATTGTGTTATGTCCTGCATCTGTTTTAAGTGACAAAACCTGTGCAGGAAGCTGTCTGCTGCCAATGTCATCGTGCATCCAGGGGCAAAGCAGGGTTCTACCAAAATCCACTAAGAGCAAAAATCAGGCTACAAAATCTGCTACAAGAAGAGCAAAAACCAGAGAGAGGTGAGATAGCCTATACTGAGAAGCTGATCAGGTGGCAATGAACCTACAATTCTTCCTCATATGTTGTTGTTGTCGTTATTGTTATGTGTCCAGATCAGGGCAACAAAGCTGGGGAGGGGTTTAGAGCACAGCCCTATGAAGAGAGGCTGAGGGAGCTGGGGTTGCTTAGCCTGCAGAAGAGGAGGCTCAGGGGAGACCTTCTTGCTGTCCACAACTACCTGAAGGGAGGTTGTAGCCAGGTGGGGGTTGGTCTTTTCTCCCAGGCAAAAAGCACCAGAAGAGGACACAGTCTCAGGCTGCACCAGGGGAGGTTTAGGCTGGATGTTAGGAAGAAATTCTTCACAGAGAGAGAGATTGGCCATTAGGATGTGCTGCCCAGGGAGGTGGTGGAGTCACCATCACTGGAAGTGTTTAAGAAAAGCCTGGATGAGGCACTTGGTGCCATGGTTTAGTTGATTAGATGGTGTTGGGTGATAGGCTGGACTCAAAGATCCCAAAGGTCTCTTCCAACCTCATTAGAATAGAATAGACCAGGTTGGAAGAGACCTTCAAGATCACTGCGTCCAACCCATCAACCAATCCAACACCACCTAAACAACTAAACCATGGCACCAAGCACCCCATCAAGTCTCCTCCTGAACACCTCCCATTAATTCTGTTCTATAATTATTGTTGTTGTTATTATTACTGTTATTTATTACTATTATTAATTTGCAGTGATTCTCATAAACTTTACTAGGTGCCTAGGAAAATTACCTTTGTAAGTTGTTTCTAAGCTGTTAAAAGTACTTTGGAATCATAGAATCACACAATGGTTTGGGTTGGAAGTGACCTTGAAGATCATCTAGTTCCAACCAGAACCAGTAATATTCTAATACTAGTAAATTATAATGTAATAAATATACTACACTACACTATACTACTACACTATACTACTATACTATAATGCCTTTATGAAGGCATTATATGTCACCTGCTAAGGTGAAATCATTGCCTTCCTAAGACTCTTACACCACATGGACACTATTTTATCCTTAAAAACAACCCCAAACAGGCAACTCTCCCCTTCCTTCCACTCCAAGTGAAAGAAAGGAATAGGATAAATAAAATGTATTCCTCCTTCAGGATACTAAATATCACAAAATTCAGCCCCAAAAAAGGTATTCATGGAAGTATTTTACCATTAATCAAAGAATCATAGAATTGTTAGGGTTGAAAGGGACCTCAAGGATCATCTAGTTCCAACCCCCTGCCACGGGCAGGGACACCTCCCACTAGAGCAGGTTGCTCAGAGCCACGATATTTGTAAAGGGGTTACACAAAGTTAACTTTATGAACTTACATCACACCCTTAGCACCACGAGGCTTGAAAAGAAGTCTTGCATTTAATAAATGGGCCATAATTTGATTTGACAGCAGTAATTGCATCTAAGCTGTCAGTCCTTGCTGGGGTGCTTTGGGATTATTTAAATGCTGTGATTAGAGCCGAGGGAAGGAGCAGGGGAAGTCACAGCTCACAAAGCATCACCTTCCCTTCACAGAACCTTGATGGCAAACCAAGCTTCAGCACACTCATCTCCAGGGCCCCAGGGTGTGTACAAACAATCTATAGATGTTCAATACATAGAATTATTTGAAATTAAATAGCAATTTACCCTCTGAAAGTACTGGAGGCTCAGGGGAAACCTTATTGCTGTCTACGACTACCTGAAGGGAGGTTGCAGCCAGGAGGGGGTTGGTCTCCTCTCCCAGGCAACCAGGACCAGAACAAGAGGACACAGTCTCAAGCTGTGCCAGGGGAGGTTTAGGCTGGAGGTGAGGAGAAAGTTCCTCCCAGAGAGAGTTGTTAGCCATTGGAATGTGCTGCCCAGGGAGGTGGTGGAGTCACCGTCCCTGGAGGTGTTCAAAAAGGGATTGGATGTGGCACTTGGAGCCATGTTTTAGATGTCTTGAGGTGTTGGGTGGCAGGTTGGACTTGATGATCTCTGAGGTCTTTTCCAACCTTATGGATTCTATGATTCTATTCCATGATTCTATGAACATCTGGGGGACTTTTTTTGTGGGTGTGTTTTTTGTTTCCCCCACTAAGCATTGAGAAAGAATATTCCTCAGTGTTTCAGCCCGAACAACTGATGAAAATGGATGTTAGCTACTTCACTCTTCACGTAGAAATTGCACTCCCCGAGTAGAAAGGCACAACCTTGCTGCTTCCATGAGATGAATGAACGTGCTTAGTTAGCACATGCAATTAAAATAGAGGCAGAGGAAATCTGGGAGAGCTTAGAAAGTTAAAGATCACTGTTTCCAGACAAGTTTTCTGATGTATAACAGATTCCTGGGGGATTTTTTTTGGGTGTGTTTTTAAAGCATTTCACTCGTGTGATACATCAGCACATCAGCATTCACTGTTAAAACACTTGAACTAGGAGCTCTGAGAAATTGGATGCAGACTTGCAATTAAAACTTGAAAATAAACCAAGAGGCTGTGTGTGGGGGTGAGGACGTGTTTGGGGTTCCAAAGCTGTTTGAAGGTTTAATTTCATGAAGAGATTTCTTCTGATTTCACAAGGGGACATTTTTGGAAAGTCTCTAATCTGTTCCAAAGCTTCACAGAGGGTACAAAATCCACTGAATTGGTACAAAATCCCAGGAAGACAGGAAAACAAAATCTCACTCCTTAAACATCCCTTGATGAGTATGCAACAGCAAGCAGGAAGGTTTTACCAAGTTCCTTTAAATAGCAGACAAAAAAGGAGAAAAGTATTTCAGGGGCACCATTTACTTAACTAAACCAGACCTCATCCTTGAAGAGCACCTCACAGTGAGGTATGTGAACTGTTCCTGAGAGCAAATGCTGTTTGCATGAGCCTGGAAAATGGAATGGAATGGAATGGAATGGAATGGAATGGAATGGAATGGAATGGAATGGAATGGAATGGAATGCAATGGAATGGAATGGAATGCAATGGAATGGAAATAGAATAGAATAGAATAGAATAGAATAGAATAATAGAATGGGATAGAATGGAATGGAATGGAATGGAATATAGAATAGAACAGAATAATAGAATGGGATAGAATGGAATGGAATGGAATGGAATGTAGAATAGAATAGAATAGAACAGAACAGAACAGAACAGAATAGAATAGAATAGAATAGAATAGAATAGAATAGAATAGAATAGAATAATGGAATGGAATGGAATAGAATAGAATAGAATGGAATGGAATGGGATAGAATGGAACGGAACGGAATGGAATGGGATAGAATGGAACAGAATAATGGAATGGAATGGAATGGAATGGAATGGAATGGAATGGAATGGAATGGAATGGAATGGAATGGAATGGAATGGAATGGAATGGAATGGAATGGAATGGAATGGAATGGAATGGAATGGAATGGAATAGAATAGACCAGACCAGGTTGGAAAAGACCTCTGAGCATCGAGTCCAACCTATCATCCAAGACCACCTAATCAGCTAAACTATGGCACCACCTCCCTGCAACAAAGCTCAGAGAAAGAGGGAGAGGGAATAGATTGAAACTTCAGGAGGGTAGATTTAGAGTGGATATTAGAAAGAAATTCTTTACAGTGAGGGTGGTGAGACACTGGAACAGGTTGCCCAGGGTGGAAGAAGTTCTGCATAGAAAGAGAGATTGGCCATTGGGATGTGCTGCCCAGGGAGGTGGTGGAGTCACCATCACTGGAGGTGTTTAGAAAGAGACTGGATGAAGCACTTGGTGCCATGGTTTAGTTGATTAGATGGTGTTGGGTGATGGGTTGGACTCAATGCTCTCAAAGGTCTCATCTACTCCACTCCACTCGCTAGCAGAAAATTCACCTAGTGGGCAGTTTGCAATTTAGCACACTTTTAAGTAGCAGAAAGGTTCTCAGGTTTCTGGGAATTAATTCTGTTTCTCTTTCAGCCAGCTGTAGAAGATGGTACTAAACCATCTGGCAGCCACAGCGGATAATTTGCTGTGTTTAAAATTAAAGAACTGGACTGCAGGCCAACTGTTTGCGCTGCATTACGTGCCTGTGCTGTCTGTGCCATCAAGATGTCTTCCACAAAGCACTGGCAGAGGAATGGAAAGCTCTTTCATTTTAATTCTACATTAATGGTGGGAAAAGTCCATGTTTGTAGAAAACATTTGCTTTTATTTCAGATAAGAAGCTGCAGCACAGGAGGAGATTTGTTTCAGAGCTGCAGTCAAACCGTGCTGGCGGCAGAAATTGCACATGCCTATGAATCCTGCCTTAGTCACTTGGCATCTCGGGGTTGAGCCTACCTCCCAGTCCACTTGCTTTGTGCTTGGAGGGGTGCAGAAGAGCTGCCTTCTGCTGCAGCTTCTGCTGACCACTGTACAGAGTATTTACCCATGTCTCTGCATGCACAGTGGTTGCAATGCACAGAGGGCATGTCTGCATGCACAGAGGGCAAAAGGGGATGAAGAATGTGATGCCTTGTCTGCACTGGCTGGTAGCCCTGCTTGAGCAATTGAATGCCTTAAGATGAATGCAGGTCAATTGCAGAGGCCATTTCAAGAATTAAAAATAACCCAAATCACAACCAGAGGCTTGACACAGCTGCACACTGTGCTGCAAACTTGGGTGAGACCATGCCTCACGTATTGAGAACTGTCTCCAGTTCTGGGCCTCTCAGTTTGGGAAAGATGTTGAGTTGCTGGGAGGTGCCCAGAGAAAGGAAACAAAGCTGGTGAGGGGTCTGGAGCACAGCCCTGAGAGGAGAGGCTGAGGGAGCTGGGGTTGCCTAGCCTGGAGAAGAGGAGGCTCAGGGGAGACCTTCTTGCTCTCTACAACTACCTGAAGGGAGGTTGTAGACAGGAGGGTGTTGGTCTCTTCTCCCAGGCAAGCACCACCAAAACAAGAGGACACAGTCTCAAGCTGTGCCAGGGCAGGTTTAGGCTGGATGTTAGGAAGAAATTCTTCCCAGAAAGAGAGATTGGTCATTGGAATGTGCTGCCCAGGGAGGTGGTGGAGTCACCATCACTGAAGCTATTTAGGAAGAGAGTGGATGGGGTGCTTGGTGCCATGGTTTAGTTGATTAGATAGTGTTGGATGGTAGGTTGGACTCAATGATCTCAAAGGTCTCTTCCAACCTGGTCAACCTGGTCTGGTCTGGTCTGGTCTGGTCTATTCTATTCTATTCTATTTCTATTCTATTCTATTCTATCATTATAGGATCACAGAACCATAGAGTTGTTTTGATTGCAAAAGGCCTCTAAGATTATCGAGTCCAACCATCAACCTAACACCACCACAGCCATTAAATCATGTCTCAAAGTGCCATGTCCACCTATTTCATGCACACCTTGTGTTCAGCATCCTTATTTTTATCTTACTTCAGCTAAGAATGATGAAAGGCTATTTTCAACCTTCATTAGTGTATTTGTTTGTTTGATTATTAGGAAAGCAGAGGTCAAGGAAGAAAGACAGCATCTGCCAAAAGTGCAGGTATTCAGTTTATGCAATTTCCTGACCCAAAGATTTCCTCCTTCATCCAAGGACAAACTGCTTGCAGCTTCACTTTTAATTCAGTTCACCCTCCCTAAGAAGGAACAGTCTTTCACTCCCTGAAAAAACCCAGTCCTGAACACCCGCAGGGAGCTGGGCTATTACTGGCTTCAGAGGGAGATATAAGAGGTAGTAAGGGATGAAAATCCTCATGTCACCCTGCTAAATCCACCATTGCACTATGGTGGTGTAACAGGAAAAGAGCCAAATACCTGCCACTTTCATCCTGTTAAGGGCTGAAACAAGATTAGAGTTATGCAATGCTGTAGAGTGGGAATTCAGCCTGTGCAGGGAGGAATCTCTCGTTTCTCTTCCTTACTTTAGCAGGATTCACTCCTCATGAAGCTGAGCAGCGTGGCCTCAACAGCAACAAACAACATGGAGAAAACAAGTACCAGATGATACAACAAGAGGAAATGGCCTGAAGTTGTTCCAGGGGAGGTTTAGGTTGGAGATTAGGGAAATTTTCTTTCCTGCAAGCGTTGTCAGGCGTTGGAACAGGCTGCCCAGGGAGGGGGTGGAGCGTGTCCTGGGTAGTTGGTTCAGTGGTTACATTTCTGCATCAGGCTCTGAAGCACAGGCTGAAACTGGATTCATTTGAGATTGCTCAGGTGTTCACCATAGATTCATAGAATGGTTTGTGATGGAAGGACCTTGAAGATCATCTGGTTCCATCCCCCTGCCATGGTCAGGGACGCCTCCCACTAGAGCAGCTTTCTCAAGCCTCACCAACCTGGCCCTGAACACCTCCAGGGAGGGGCATCCACAACCTCCCTGGGCAACTTGTTCCAATGTCTCACCAGCCTTGCTGTAAGTAATTTCTTCCTAATATCCAGTCTAAATCTAAATCTAAATTCTAACTCTTCAGTCTCACCTTGAATCAAATATGTCACTTAGAATAAAGCTTGGTTCATCAGGTGCAATTGCATCTTCCTTTACCTTTGCTTTTATTTTCATCAGAAAGAACACCATGAGTTCAAAATGGCAGAGCTGATCTGTAAAGACTCCCCTGCTAGCTGCTTCCCATTGCCATCTGGTACAGTATCTGCCCAGCTAATCGTGGTTATGAAATGGATTATGAAACTGTCTTTATCTAGAACCACAATTTGTTTCTCACTTTAACTCTTCACAGTCCCTCCCCCATCTCCTGGGGGCTGGAGGTGGGTGGAGGTGTGAGCAAGTGGCTGGTGGGTACCCAGTTGCTGGCCACAATATAGAGCAAAGGAATATGTAGGCATACACAAAGCATTTTATTGTATTTGGTGGGAAAGATTAAACTTTTTGGAAGCTAATCACTTGAAATATGTCAATATGCTGCCAGTTGCTAAATGATACAAGCAGATTTGCAGACCTTTAAGAGAAGTGGTTGACCTGAAACAGGTTGCCCAGGTAGGTTCTGGATGCCCCCTCCCTGGAGGTGATCAAGGCCATGTTGGATGAAGCCTTGAGCAACCTGGTCCAGTGAAGGGTGTCCTTGCCTGTGGCTGGGGGCTTGGATCTAGGTGCTCTTTAAAGTCCCTTCCAACCCAAACCATTCTGTGTGTCTATGCACCTGGTTAAGAGCTCAAAGCTGACAAACAGCAGCAGCAGGCCAGCTCCATCACTCATTCTGCCCTTCTACATGCAGAGTCCCAAAGGAAGAAGCAGAAGCAAGCCTGGTTTTGCAGGTAAAATGCTCAGCTGGATTCAGGCTGTCTAGCAGAGGGGGAACCAAATGACCTGTTTGACCAGAGGTACTGCCTCACACTAGCCTACAATCTCCTGCCATTTATAGAGAGCATCAACTGCCCTCTTTTATTGTCTGCTGAAAAGCGAGTGAGTAATTTCACACTTGCTCTGGGATATTAAGCTTTACCTTAGAGTGTCTGTTGAGCACTGTTATATATTTTGGGGAAACAAGGATTTGTCACAGAGGTAGTGGCAGGCCCTTGTAGACAATATGGGAGCTACCATCTGAGAGGAGTAGAGGCTTTCTCACAGAGTAATTGGCACTGATTATCTTCCATCCATGTGCCCTGGCACTTACCAGTAGAGATGCCCTGGAAAGGGAGGTTTCCCCATGAGAACAGTTAGACATTGGAATCATCTCCCAAGGGAAGCAGTCAATTCCCCTACATCAAACAGTTTGAAGGCTCAGCTTGGCAGGGTATTGGACCATTTCATTTCGACTCTATTACCCGAGAGGCTGGACCAGATGATCTTTGAAATCCCTTCCAACCTGGCATTCTGTGATTCTGTAGTATTCTATGATGAATGAAGTGTCCATGTACAGTACTGTAACTTCTTTTGTGGTAAAAATAGAATCATTGAATGGTTTGGGTTGGAAGTGACATCTAAGGGTCATGTAATCCAACCCTCCCTGCAGCAGACAACCTCAACTCGATCAGATTGCCAAGTTGATTGTGACCTGTGATCAGATCGAACCAGCCCCACAAGTTAATCACAGGTTTATATGTCTGATATAGATGCCATGGGAAGTCAAGAATTATTAGGTTACAAAAGGAGACAAGCAAGCTTCTATCTTGAGGGGAAAAATCAACAACCATGACACCCCAAATCCTCTAGAATTAAAGATGCCAAGAAAGTAAATGAAGGAGCTCATAAATGCAGGATGTTTTGAATGGATCAGAAGGGACAGAAGAAGGAACAGTATTAAGTGTTCTTCTTCATTGCAAGACAGTTTAAACAAGCCTTAGCTGTGCCATTTCCCTGCAGTGTGTTGACACAGCTAATAACAGCAAAGACCAACAGATGATTAAAGGCATGAGGGGAGGAAGCAATGTCATGCTTTCCAAGGAGGAAAGGATCAAGACAGATGTAACTTGCTCCAGTTCTTAGCAGCACAGTCCTACAAATAGAAAGCAGTGCTGAAGCTATTATTGTCACCATTCAGGCATGATGATAAGTGCCAGAAATAATGAACTACCTATCTGAGCACATAAAAATGAGGCAAAGCATGGTATAATGTATGATCATGAGCCACTCCAGCTGGCTCTGAAATGGGGGTAGTATGTGTTCTGCAAACTGTCCATCAATCCTATCCCACATTATTCCTCCAGACAGATTAAATGGCTGATCTCCAGTGCAAGTAAAACTGCTTGATATCCAGCAACTTGATATGACAAGAGCCAGGTTTCATAAACACAGTCCCTGAGCTAGCAGGAGTGAAAATTACTACTACCAACTTATTTTGTTCTGCCAAAATACTGGAGCTTGCATGGCTTGAAAGAAAAAGAAATATGAGAAAGCCTGCCAACAGATAGCTAAAGGGGAAAAAAAGGGGGGAAGGTTAAAGTGAACAAAAGCAGGTTGAAAGGTGCTAGATTTAGGGTAACAGAAGCTGCTAAGGGAACGCAAGGTAGTTAAATCTTCTGTTAATTTTCTAGCACAGAATAGCAGGGGAGTCATGGATGTCTCCTCCCTGGAGGTGTTCAAGGCCAGGATGGATGAGGCCTTGAGCAACCTGGTTTAGTGGAAGGTGTCCCTGCCATGGCAGGAGGGTTGGAATTGGATGATCTTCAAGGACCCCTGCAACCCAAACCATTCTATGAATCAATAGATTTATAATCAAAAAGCAATTAGGGGTCTGTCTGGTAGTGGTCAACTGACCTGTTCCCCAGCAATCTGAGACTAGGATGTCAACTCTGATCACTGTGCTGGTAGCTGTTCACCAGCAGTCTGAGACTAGAATGTCAGCTATGATCACCTATGATCACCACGGGTAAGCTGCAGTGAGAGACACGTGTGTGTGTTTTAAACAAGTTGAGACAGCGGTATAAAGGCTAAAAATCCTCATAGAGAGTCAGAAGAGTTAAGCATTGCAGCAGGTAGTACACCTGAAGAGAATCAGGCAGTGACTGGGAAGAGTTCTAACCATTGCAGTGAGTTTATAGCTCTTCATCATTAATAGGGCAACCAGAATTGTATCTAAGCAGTAATTAAAGACGGATTAGGACTGCTTATGCCTAATGCAAGCCTGCTAGCTCTCCATGCTGCTCTAATAGAAACTCCTCCTTCATTTGAACTTGTCTCTCTTTCTCCACCCAAGGTGTCACAAAGGAGTGCAGGTTTCTTTTGTTCAATTAAAAATGACATTAGGAATATTTTTACAGTCTTTGCATGCTGAAAGGCTCGTTCTCTGCTGCAGTGAAGTGCTGGAGCAAATGCATGAGAATAACCTATTAATACCTTCTAAGCTTTGCCTAATTTATCTTCTGCTCAGGCTTTACCTCCTTGTTTCAGGGGGTTCAGTTCACACCATTTTCAGGATATTACTTTTCCTATATTCTTTATAATTTTACAAATTAGCCTCTGGCAATCAAATTTCCATTTCTGGAAGGGAATCTATATTAGATGAGTTCACCCCTTACATACATTGTCAGTTGGACAATCCCTCTCACAGAATCACCAAGGTTGGAAGAGACCTCAAAGATCATCAAGTCCAACCTGTCACCACAGACCTCATGACTAGACCATGGCACCAAGTGCCACATCCCATCTCTCTCCCTCTCTTCAGAGGGGAATATAAACCCACTGCTTAGAAGGTTTGCTAGTCTAGGTGAAGTCAGCTCGTGTAAAGAAGTAGTAAGTGAATTTATCCAGCAGGTTTTTTAGGTTGACTTTCACTGTACCACCATTATGTTGTTGAGAACAAGTCAGTGCTTTAAGACAGATGATCCACAAGTAATTAAGATAAAAGATATCCCAACCCAGAGAATTAGTGTGCTCAGTCACTGTGTTAAGAGCATTATTGGCTTTAAGACACTGAAAGTCTGTCCATGCTGCTTTTCCTGTCACAGCATTGTCCTTTACCATCATTCACAAGAAACTTGATAAATTCAGATGTAGGCACAACTGCTGCCAGTCTTTGACCATTTGACAGCACTGTAAGATGCCAGTTTGAAAACTGTTTCTTCAGCAGCAGGAGGTTTAGGATCACCCCTGTTTAACTTTGATGGGACTTGGTCTCATGCAACAGCTTCGGGGCTTTAAAGAAATTCCTCCCAAACTGTGATAGGACAAGAGGGAAGGGATTGAATCCATTTAGATTTAGACTGGATATAAGGAAGACATTCTTGACACTGAGGGTGGTGAGACACTGGAACAGGTTACTCAGGGAAGTTGTGGATACCCCTTCTGGAGAAGCTCAAGGCCAGGTTGGATGAGGCCTTAAGCAACCCGCTCTAGTGGGAGGCATCCCTGCTTATGGCAGGGTGTTGGGACTAGATGATCTTTAAGGTCCCTTTCAACCCAACCCATCCTATGAATCTATGAATTACTGGATTACTGTCTTTCACCTCAGTAGTAACAGCACCCATGGTTCACCAAACAAGTGTTTTGGTTTAGACTGGGAAAGAATAGCTGCAAAATTCTATAGGAAACAGCTGGGCTGGAAGCATTTTTAGCTTAACACCTTGCACATGAAACATCTGCAGTCTGAAACTGTCTCCTGCTGAGTCAAGCTGCAGAATACATCAGAAATACTGAATGCCAGGTGGGAGGGGACCCCAAGAATGATCTGGCCCAAGCTTTCTCGCTGATAGTAGAGTTGAAATGAGCTGGCCCATCACCCTGGCAAGCTGAGTCTTCAAACATTCCTATGTAGGGGAACCCATTGATTCCCTCGGGAGGTGATTCCAATGTCCAACTTCTCATGCAGAAACATTTGTTTGGAGTTTCTTTTGTAACAGATCTTGATTTTTCTTATGGGATGTTCCAGATGTGACTTACACCTCTATGCCTGGGGTGCATGGAAGAGATATTGAATGAACCTGGGCTGTGTGCTGCACTGCTGCCTGTATTTGGGCAGCATAACAGAGAGAGAGCTGCTTCGTGCCAAGTCAGCAGCACAGATCACCTGCCTATGAAGGTGTCATTAAATTGGCCTGCATATTACTGCTGCCATAGAATAAGAACCTAGGATACACAGAACCCAGGGAGGTCATGGATGCCTCCCTCCCCACAATTGTTCAAGTCCAGGCTGGATGAGGTCTTGTGTAACCTGGTCTAGTGGGAGGTGTCCTTGCCCTTGGCAGGGAAGTTGCAACTAGATGATCTTTAAGATCTCTTCCAACCCCCACCTATGAGTAGTGAAATCTCATTTCTGGGGAGCATACCTCCATGGTAAGCCAGACAGGCTTACAATCCTGATTTTAGGGCCAAATTTCCAAGCAATAGTCAAAGCATTGTTTTCTGGGAGCACATCCAGCTTGCATTTTTTCCTAGGAAAATGTGAATGAAACTGGATGCTTTTACCTTCCTCTGATTGACTGGCACAGGGAAAACCAGGCTTTCCATTAACAGCTTACTGGCTGACAGCCCTTGAGCTTGCTAATAGCACTTAGCTTAATGACAGGGTAATCTTCTGAAGAGAACTGACTCACCTGTTTTTCAGGAAATCAGAAAACAAATAAAACACTACTGAGTCCATGTGTGGCCATCTAATTCCTCACCGCCACTTGCCGCAGATATGGTTACCAGGTTAAATCTATATTCCTTGTAATTTTCAACAGGAGTCGACATCCAGGAGACAAACAACCACAACAATCAACAAACTTGCAGTGAAGAGATTCATAAATACATAGAATGGTTTAGATTCAAAGAGACCTTAAAGATCATCTAGCTCAACCCCCCTGACATGGGCAGGGACACCTTCCACTAGACCAGGTTGCTCCAACCTGGTTTTGAATACCTGCAGGGAGGGGGCACCCACAACCGCCCTGGGCAGCCTGTTCCAGCGCCTCACCACCCTCACTGTGAAGAATTTCTTCCTAGCAGTCTAAATGTACTCTCTTCCAGCTCAAAGCCATCCTTACTCGTATCACATAGAGCTCCTTTGAAATGCTGGCACACAAAAAAGAAGGTTCGAAGCAGAAGAGAAACTTAACCCATAAACCAGCTTATTTTATTACTCATTATTACTTATTATGCTTACTTATTGCTTTAACATGCCTTCTTACTGTCACTGAATATTACAACTACTCGTTATTCATTATCCTTGCCATAAAATTTAACTACTACAAGCACAAAAGGCATCCATTTGCACATGGATCATTGACTGCAACTCTGAGTGTGGCCACCCAGCCAATTCCTTATGCAGTGAGTGCTCCACCTCTCAAGCCCATGCTTTTACAACTTGGTGACCAGATGTCAAGCCAGGACAGTATCAAGCACTTCACACAAATCCAGGCAGAGGACATCAGTTGCTCTTCCCTTTTTCTCTGATGCTGTAACTTCATCACAGAACATGAAGAACAACGTGCTGTGAGGGGATGCATTTTCCCCCCAGCCTTCTTCACTGATGGATGTACATCCTGAAGCATGAAGAGATTGACAGCAAGAAGTAGTTTCCATCCCAGACAATTTAACTACAAGCATTACTCATGCTGTGCCTTATAATTCCAACTGGAATTAGCATACACTTTATTTACTGCTCTCTGACATTCTATTTATTGCAGGGCAACACAGAGAGATTGGGCAAGTTGAACCATGGGGGCTGTAACACCACAATACTATTTTCCCAGTTGTATATACATTGACATTCTGATGGGTTCCTTCTGGGAATGAAATCAGTAGTGCTGGAAGCCTGCTCTCAACCCAAGGAAGGCCATTTATTTAGCTCACTTTTCTCCCCACCTTTAATCTTTGAAGATGGGGGCGGGGTGTAGAATTCTCAGACACCTGAAATGAAAGTGGTTCTTGTTTATTTGTTTGTTTATTTATTTATGCTTGAGGGACTGTGAGAACAATCTAATTCCAGAAAAGTTACCTTTTTTTTGTGTGTGTGGTTCTGAATAAAAGATAGACATATACATTTGTTCTGAATAAAAGTACTGGGAGCTAACTGGCTGAAAAGTGGCTCGGGAGCTACTCTAATGAAAAAAAACCCATAAACACAAGCAAACCTCCACAGGTAATTCTCTTCTTGTCAAAGGTCAGACCTGCAATATCACCATGAGAGAGGCTGTTGCCAAACCCAAGAAGTGGTAATCTTGAGTTGGTGCAATCCCTGTAATAAAATTAGCAACCAAGAATCATAGCATGGTTTGGGTTAGGAGGGACCTTAAAAATCTAGTTCCAAACCCCCTGCCACAGACAGGGACACTGCCAACGAGACCAGGTTGCTCAAGGCATCATCCAGCCTGGCCTTGAACACCTCCAGGGAGGGGGCATCCACAACCTCCCTGGGCAACCTGTTCCAGGGTCTCCCCACCCTCAGTGTAAGGAATTTCTTTCTAATACCCAGTCTAAATCTGCCTTCTTCCAAGTTCAAACCATTGCCCCTCATCCTATCACAACAGCAGCCTCCTCAGCTCTCAGAATCACAGAATGTTAGGGGTTGGAAGGGACCTTGAGGGACTAGATAGTCCACCCCCTGGCAGAGCAGGATCACCTGTACCAGATCACAGCCAGGCAGGTCTCGAATATCTCCGAGAGGATGACTCCACAACCCCCTTCCAGCCCAAACTGTTGTATGAATCCATGATTCTAAACTGACCCCTCAAAGAGAATGAGTTTGGGTGCACTCTTGTGATTGTTCACTTTGTCTGTGCCACAGCCAGCTGTGCTGAAACCTGCACTCTGCTTTGGTTAGTTTCACTCATCGATTTTGCAGGATTTAACTCATGAATAACTGCAAAGTTGAAATTCCTCTTGTTCCCCACGAGTATTAAATGGGTTTCCAGTCAGGCAGAGTGCCACTGTAAGAGGAAACATGGCTATGTGCGGGGCAAGCTTCTATTCGGCATGATGTTTGGCATTTTCATTCTTACTCTAGCAGTGTTTGCTAAGAGTATGAAACCAAGCAGTGAAATACATTTGTTCCTGGGGTTTTGCTTCCCCTATTGCAAAAAGCTGCTTGTGGTCCCACTGAAAGAGCCCTCTAGGAAAAAAGGGCATGAAATATAGTCACCTAATCCTATACAGCTGTCATTAGAAGGTAAAGGCTCACTGAATGACTGCTCAAAAGGTTAGCAACTGACATTTGAAGTTAGCCCCCTGATGTAGTGGCACAAAGAAACAGTGACAGGAATAAGCTGCAAAGCCCCTTGCAAAATGAGTTCAAAATGCTCTTACAAACCTGTGGAGAAGGATCACTGCACCTGAGGTCACTTCCAGTACCTGAAGGGGGCTACAAAAAAAGCTGGGGAGAGACTTTTTACAAGGGCTTGTAGTGATAGGAGGAGGGGCAATGACTTTGAGCTGGAAGAGGGGAGATTTAGGCAAGATATTAGGAAGAAACTTTTCCACAGTGAGTGTGATGAGACACTGGAAGAGGTTGCCCAGGGAAGCTGTGGATGCTCTCTCCCTGGAGGTGGTCAAGGCCAGGTTGGATGGGGCCTTGAGATAGGTGGTCTAGTGGGAGGTGTCCCACTACCTATTGTATTCCCAGAAGAACTATAAGCAAACACTGAGGGAGAATCAGAACACAGGGCAAGATTAGATACAGGTAGGGCAACACTTACTTAACACTTCTGCAACAGATTCTAGCTGCTTTTTTGTTTGTTTGGGGGTTTGGTTTGTTTTGGAGGCTTTGTTAGGTTGGGTGTCTTTTTGTTAGGCTGGGGTGTTTGTTTGCTTGAGTTTTCCCTTGGGTTCAGTGTCTTGTTTGGTTGGGGTTTTTTTTCCCCCCTTCGGTTTCTGTGTTTGTTGTTTGGGTTTTCTTATGATTTAAAATTTGGTTTTGTTTAGAAATACACTCAAACAATTTTTAAGCAGGCAATGGTAGCCCCATAGCTGCCACAGGACAAATACTTTGTGGCCCACAATCACTTTAGCCATTCTGTCCTTCCCTGGAGATAAGGAAGGAAGGGAGCCCAGAAAACAAACCAAACTCTCCAGTGTTCAGCTCTTAAATCCAGACTGAGCTCAGCAGAACTTTGCAAAGGCAAACCACAGATGACTTACAAGCTGTATAATCTTCAAGTAACAGCTCACCTAGGACTGCAGATTTTCCACTTGCTTTTGATGTTTCTCCCTCGACTCTCTGAGATGATTCTTTTTGTCATTTGACACATGTAGTAGTTTCTCGAATGTGCTCAGAGGAATTAGAGGATAAGCACTTTGGTCTACCACACCTAGGGTAGAGGACCAATCAATACACGAGAGGGAAGCAGCTAGAGAGGAATATTTTGTGCTATCATCATTTCGCATTGCCTGGCAAGAAGTTACCTTTCCCGATTTAGAGCACAGCACTGTTTTTCTCCACAGTGACTGTAAGGAGGCTTTGTTTCATACAATACATCCCTCCCTGAATGCACTCTGTTAGCATCAAATGACCAAACAGGTGTTTTTGATTTGAGCTGTTAGCTTTAGGGAGGATGCACTGCTCAGAGAAGGCACTGGGTTGTACACATTGCTTACTAGATCTGCAAAGAAAAGTCTGGTAGTTAATTGGCACTGAAGACAGACAAAAATCAATGTCTTTGTAAAGACCACACTTAAATCCTACAGCCAGAACACAGCAGTAGTGTGAAGAGCCTGGCTGAGCTTCATGGGAAGAGCAGCTTACAGAATCGTGGAATGGTAGAGGCTGGAAGTGACCTCTGAAGATCATCAAGTCCAGCTGCCCCTGCCAAGGCAGGATCACCTTGAGATGGTCACACAGGATCATGTCCATGCAGGTGTGGACTATCTCCAGAGATGGAGATTTCACCACCTCTCTAGGCAGCCTGATCCAGAGCTCCATCACCCTTAAAGAAATTTCTCCTCAAGTTTAGATGGAACTTTTCATGTTCAACTTTGCTGCCCCTTGCCCTGTCACTGATCACCACTGAACAAGACTGGTTCCATCCTCCTGATACCCACCCTTTAAGTATTGATCAGCCCCCTCAGACTGCTCTTTTCCAGACTAAAAAGCCCCAATTCCCTGTCTTTCCTCCTAAGAGAGATGTTCCAGTCCACACATGATCTTTGTAGCTCTCTGCTATGAAAAAGACTCTGTCCTTCTTGAATCAAGGAGCCCAGGTCTAGACAAAATAATCTGGAGGCTTATTCTTGTCAGTTGCAAACAGAAGCAAGGTTTCATTCAAAATGTCTCCTACAAAGTTCATTTTCAGAGTAGAACTGCACCTGGCACCCAGCACCCCAGCGTGGTTTTGAATCCTCTGCCCAGAGAAGAGGGTCTCCCAAACTCACCCCATGGATGCATGTCTCCACTGCTTCCCATGCAGAACAGCTGGAAACTGTGAGACAAAAAGAGTGAAAATTAAACCTGAATTAAACTGGAAGGAGCTCTCTTCACGGTGTATTGCTTATAGGAGGAGTACAGTAAACCCCAGATCTACAAACTTTAGACTCGTTCTTCTCCATCTGTAAAACACAGAGGCTCCAGCCACGCACACCCCTGGTGTACAAGGAGGAGTGAGTCAACTTCCATGAGAGCAATAGTACTCATAGAAAGAGTCTGGGAAATTAATTAAGGTTAATCTACAGATTTATAGCTAAAATGCTGTCTCCTTTCTTTCCTGGGCTGAGCAGGGCTGGTACCCCACAATGCTTCAAGCTGCTCCACTCTCTCTTCTGTGTCTTTGGAATCAACCAAATCAAAACTGACAAAAGTTAAATGAGTCTTTTGAAAAATGTTGACACATTCTTTAGGGAAAGATGAGAAATGAAGCAAGAAAGTCTCAAGCTGCACCAGGGGAAGTTTAGGCTGGAGGTGAGGAGAAAGTTCTTCACTGAGAGAGTTGTTAGCCATTGGAATGTGCTGCCCAGGGAGGTGGTGGAGTCACTGTCCCTGGAGGTGTTCAAAAAGGGATTGGATGCTGCACTTGGAGGGCTTAGATGTCATGAGGTGTTGGGTGACAGGTTGGACTCGATGACCTTTGAGGTCTTTTCCAACCTTATTAATTCTATGAAAGTATTAAGAAGTAAACCACAGCATGTGTAAAAGGAAGCAGATGAGAACATGGCAGGATATTCTCAAGGTGCAGTAAGGAGCTGAAGCAAGGTGATGTATTGTTATGGTTTTGGGGGTATTACCTTGCTAAATCCAAACCTCTGTTTCACTTTACATAGTTCCAGTCGTGTTGGCTCACCACACTGAGCTACATCAGGGACTTCTGCTGCTTGGACTTATTTCTAAGGTGTTGCCTCTGAGGGTTTCACAGACCATTTGTCACCTACAAACTAAACCTGTTCCAGAATGAAGCTACCCCCTTTGGGCTTAAAAACTCAGAACCAAGTGAAAATACAGCCAGTTATCCCATGCCAGAGCAATGTGTGAGTGATGATATATGCAGGTACTCCACTTTAGCTTTTGTGGTTCATATACTGCAGCACTGGGAGTATTTTATTCCTTTCACCCTTCTGCTGTGGAAGATAAGGATATAAGATTTTCCTTTGTATTTTTTTCCCCCCTCCCAAATCCAATTCACAAATGAATGTGTCCAAAAAGAGAAAAGTAGTTAGCCAGGGATTACTGACAGAGGGTTTATTTAGCAGGTGGAATCAGAGATGTGGAGACACTTAAGCCTATCAATATATTTTCAGAGACCTCTGTAATAATAGCAATTGAGAGCTGTTGCAGCTACACCAACCTGTCAAACACCACTTCAAGGGTATTTCAGGAGGGAATTGAGCAAAGAGCTTTTTATGGAGAGTCTGGGGAATTCTGTCACACCTGATCTTTAGTGTTGCAACAGCACCTCCTTGCCTAAGGCAGAACAAGGACTGCCGTCAGTGCTGGAGTACAAAAGACACCAACTTCTCTGAGGCAGCCAAAAGCCCTTCCCCTAAAATCACACTTTAGATGGGAGTGTAGGATGAGGAGACTAGACTTGGCAAGAAGCAGAACTGGGTGATGCCAGAGGCTCTAAATAAATCTCCGAAACAGGAGAATGTTCCTTTATCAAAGTGACAAATTCATGTTTATATTAAGAAAATCACTACCTCCAAACCAGAACCTAATTATCCCTGCCACCAGCGCAGAGCTGAGGACTGAGAGACCCTAAACAAAACGGAGCAGCATGTTTTATTTATAAGAAAGCCGCGCTCAGATTCCTTATTACTTTCATCCCCGAGTTGTCAGGAGAAGGCTCAGGTTTTATTCACGCTGAATATATTTGCGACGCGCAGTGGGATTAAGAAATGCTACAAGAGAAAGGAAAACAAAAAAGGTAGTTTTCGAAACACAGCTTCCACTTGGGCATGCTGAGGGGCTCGCCTCCTTTGCGGGCATATTCAGGCTCCGTTTATTTAGTGTTTGTAACCGTTTGTATTTGTCTTTCGCAGAGCCGCAAATTTACAGAGCGCATTGGGTTGGAAGGGACCCTCAAAGGCCTTGTCCAACACCCCTGCAGTCAGCAGGGACACCTCCAGCTAGATCAGGGACACCTCAAGTTTGACCTTGAATGCCTTCAGGGACAGGGCCTCACATCCCTGGGAAACCTGTTCCAGTGTTTTACCACTTTCAATGTGAAGAACCCTCCTTATGTCCAGCTTCCTCCTTTGCTTTTTCACTTCCTTGCTGATGGAACAGAAATGGCTCAAATCCCCACTACTAAAGCACTGAGTGATGTCTGCCCTTTCATTCTGGTCTTCACCTTTCTCATCTCTTCTCCCAGGCAACCAGCACCAGAACAAGAAGACACAGTTTCAAGCTGCACCACGGGAAGTTAAAGGCTCAAGGTGAGGAGAAAGTTCTTCACAAAAAGAGTAATTGGCCATTGGAATGTGCTGCCCAGGGAGGTGGTGGAATCCCCATCCCTGGAGGTGCTCAAAAAAGGATTGGACATGGCACTTGGAGCCATGGTTTAGCTAGTCATGAAGTGTTAGGTATTAGGTAATGGGTTGGACTTAATGATCTCTCAGGTCTTTTCCAACCTGGTTGGTTGATTCTATTCCATGACTGAGGGTACAAACGAGCTGCCCTTTAGGATGACTCGGCTTCAGCATCACTCAGCAGCCAGCTGGGCATTTAGGTTCCTACTTGCTTATCTCAGTCCTTCTGCTTCTTAAATTAAACACTGCTTAGCTCAAAAATAAACTGGCTGGCCAGACAATGACCTTGCTGAGATTCCCATTTAGCTTTTGAATGGCTAATATCCACCTACAGAAAGTGTGCCTCCTAAGAGGTGCCAGGGCATTTACTGATCTTTGGTCCCAAATACACTCCCAGGCAAAGTGACAGCTGCACAGCAAATACATCGCTTATCCGGTTACTGACTATGCTCAGCATGCAAAGAGCCTCCAGAAATGGCCATTTTGGATCTCTGCCCTCTCCTTGTTCCCCTTTCCTCTTTTGCCAAGAGTGTTTCATGGAGTATCAATTACACCCTACCTAACCGGGGGGCCAGCAGGCCCCCCGGCCTTTGTTGTCACCACCACCATCACCCAGTGTGCACCAGGGGCACTCACCAGCGATGAGAGGAGGATCCTCCAGCCCAAATGGGCTCAGCTTGGGGCTTCTGCCTTTCCTGGAGGGCATTAAATAGGGGAGTGGGTGGGGAGGGCCAAGTGGCCACACCTGGGGTGGGAGGAGACTCCAACAGGTGCTCTGGGTTAGAGGGGAAAAGGGGGGAAATGGGGCACGTGAGGGACTTTTAGGGTGTCAGGTAATGATAGGACTAGGGGGAATGGAAAAGAAGTAGAAATGGGTAGATGCAGACTGGATGAGAGGAAGAAGTTCTTCACCATGAGGGTGGTGAGACACTGGAACAGGTTGCCCAGGGAGGTGGTGGAAGCCTCATCCCTGGGAGTTTTTAAGGCCAGGCTGGATGTGGCTCTGAGCAACCTGATCTAGTGTAAGGTGTCCCTGCCCATGGCAGGTGGGTTGGAACTGGATGATCCTTGAGGTCCCTTCCAATCCCAACAATTCCATGATTCTAAACCAATTCTGCAGTTTAAGCTGGATGTGAGGAAGACATTCTTCACAGGAAGAGTGATTGGCCATTGGAATGTGCTGCCAAGGGAGGTGGTAGAGTCACCATCCCTGGAAGTGTTTAAAATGAGACTGGATGAAGCACTTAGTGCCATGGTTTAGTTGATTAGATGGTGTTGGGTGATGGGTTGGACTTGATGAAGGCCTTTTCCAACATGGTTAATTCTGTGCCATGAAAAAAAGAATCAAATAAACTGTGATGGTCTGGGCCAAGTACATTCATAGATGCATAGAATGATTTGGGTTGGAAGGGACCTTAAAGATCATCTAGTTCCAACACCCCTGCCATGGCCAGACACCCTCCAGTAGACCAGGTTGCCCAAGGCCTCATCCAGCCTTGCCTTCAGGGAGGGGGCATCCTCAACCTTCCTGGGCAACCTGTTCCAGTGTCTCACCACCTTTACCACGGTGTGGGCTGTGGCAATCCAGTGCTCATCAAGACTACACTGCATGGTTGCCACCAAGGGGTTAAATTCCAGTATAAGTCTGCCTATCGTGAGTTGCACTCTTTACTTCTTATGGCACATTCACCATATCTACTGCACCAGCTTCAAAGGTAAGGAAAACTGGAACCCAAAACACTTGGAGCAGAGAACAAGGCAAGAACCTTAATGTGGTTGGACTCAGTGCTCTTTAGGTCTTTCCCAACCAAAACAATACTATGACTCTGTGCTGGAAATGAAAAGCAACCTTTCAGAATTTGTATAGGAGACCTTATGTGCTGCAGCTCGTGCCAGGGAGGGGCTTCCTGATACTTTAGTTAGCACTTAGCTTCTTTTACAGCTTGCAGCCTGCATGGAGCAGTCTCTTTAAGTGTAGCTTACAGTATACTAAAGCACATCCTTACAGGAAATAGCATTCTATGATTCACTTGATAATTGCCATGAAAACTCAGCCATGTCAGATTCACAGATTGCATCAGATTGAAAGGGACTTTCAAAAGTCATCTTCTCCAACCCACCTGCAGCCAGCAGGGACACCTCCAACTACATCTGGCTACCCACGGCCACATCAACTCTGGTCTTGCATGTCTCCAGGGATGGGGGCTCAACCACATCCCTGGGGAGCCTGTTCCAACATTCCACCACCCTCACTGCGAAGAACTTCCTCCTAATGTCCGATCTAAATCTACCTTGCTTCAGTTTCAAACCATTGGCCCTCCTCCTATCACCACAAGCCCTTCTGAACAGCCCCTCCCCAGTCTTCCTGTAGGTCCCCTGCAGATACTGAACTGCAGCTACAAGGCCTCCCCAGAGCTTTCTCTTTTCCAGGCTGAACAACCCCAGCCTAATGTGCAGTCTGAAATTCCTCTTGCCACAAGGCCTTGTGAAAAGTCCCTCATCCAAAAAGATGAAGGGATCCATGCTCTGAAGGAGCACAGTGAATCATTATAAGCTTTTCTTCAAAGGGTGGAGTTTACACATCCCTCAGGATGGCTGCAAACAGTTAAAATGTTCCTTAATACATTGTATGATTGCTGGAGTTTGGGTGAGGTTACTGTCTGACAAAGGAGTAACACGTAGCTCTAAAAGGTGCAGCTGCAATGTCAAACAGGCTTCTCAGAAAATCATCTGCCACCCAAACCCAGTGTAGATTCCATCAGTTTCTGCATAGAATCATAGAATGATCGGTTGGACTTGATCTCAAAGGTCTCTTCCAACCTGGTCTACTCTACTCTACTCTACTCTACTCTACTCTACTCTACTCTACTCTACTCTACTCTACTCTACCCTACTCTACTCTATTCTACCCTACTCTATTCTACCCTCTCCACTCCACTCCTCTCCACTCCACTCCACTCCACTCCACTCCACTCCACTCCACTCCACTCCACTCCACTCCACTCCACTCCACTCGTCTGGGTTGGAAGGGACTTTAAAGATCATCTAGTTCCACCCCCCCACCATGGGCAGGGACACCTTCCACTAGACCAGGGTGCTCAAGGCCTCGCCCAACCTGGGTCTCCTCTAGGGAGGGAACATCCCAATCTCCCTGGTCAGCCTGTGTCAGTGTCTCACCACCCTCACTGGAAAGAATTTCTTCCTAATTTCTAGTCTAAGTCTACCCTCCTCAAAATTCTTCTCATCTTCACAGTCCTGTTTTCAACAGGTTGACTTATTTGGCTTTGTGTTATGGGGACCGTGGCAAAAGAATGGTGATGTTTGCATCCCATCTGCCCAGCACGTACCCAGCAAAGATCACAAACAAGTACAAATGGATTTGCTAACTCAATCTGACAACTCAACTGATTAGGCAGATAAAGTCCGTTGGATAACACCCGTGTCGATGAGATGTCTCCAAATAGGACAGCTGTACTGCTGGCTGACAGAGGATACACCACTGCAGGTTACTAGAGAATGTAGGGAAACTTCTGCAGGAGTTAAAAAGAAAAACACCCCCCAAAGCAGCAGGTGCTTTGTAAAAGACTGCCTCTTTTCTCATCCTTGTGGATCCTGGCTGAAGCACGCTCTGGCTGAGAGAGAAATCAATGCACAAGGTAAGCGGCTGAGCGGGACAAGCTGCTGAGCTCCGCTGGGTGTATTCACTGTGGAGGTAGCAACACAGGCTGAGAGAGGCACTAATGCTGCAAGTGGATCCTCCTTCCTCCACCCCTCTGACTTGCCCCATTAAATCCCTCCTGCCCCTGAGTGTGGCAAAGTAACCAGGCAAGGATTCACAGATTACATTGGGTTGGAAGGGACCCTTAAAGGTCATCTTGTCCAACCCACCTGCAGTCAGCCAGGATACCTCCAACTACATCAGGCTGCCCAGGGCTGTGTTAACTCTTGTCTTCCAGAATGGGGCCTCAACCACATCCATGGGCAACCTGTTCCACTATTTGACCACCCTCATTGTGAAAAACTTCCTCTTAATGCCCAACTTAAATCTACCCTGCTCCAGTTTCAAATCATTGTCCCTCATCCTGTTACTACTGGCCTTTCTAAACAGACTCTCCCTAGCCTTCCAGTAGGTCCCTTTCAGATATTGAAATGCAGCTACAAGGTCTCCCCAGAGCCCAAATTCTTTCTCTTTCATAGAAGAGATGCTCCAACCCTCTGATCATCTTTGTGGCCTCCTCCAGACCCACTCCAGCAGAAGCATGTCCTTCTTGTGTTAAGGGTCCCATAGCTGGAAACAGTACTCCAAGTGAGGTCTCACCAGATCAGAGTAGAGTGGCAGAAGTGGATATAGAAATAGAGTAGATGAAGGAGCAGGGCTGGAGACACTCGCTGCAGCAGCTGGATGGACTCACTGCCGTCCATCTATAAGTGGAAGCGTGAATGGGCAACAGCAGTGAAGCAGCAGAAAACAAGAAAGTCTTGGTCAGTGGAAACTCCTGTGAAAAATAAGATGGAAATAAAAAGGCCAGGAGCTGATGGTTTATGTTGTGCATTGTGAAGTAATACACAATCATAGAATTGTTTGGGTTGGAAAAGATCTTTGAGTCCAACTGTCAACCCCACAGCACCATGGCCACTGAACCCTGTCTCCAAGGGCCACATCCACACGTTTCTTGAACGCCTCCAGGGGTGATGCCTCCACCACCTCCCTGGGCTGCCTGTCCCAATGCCTGACCACTCTTGCAGAAAAGGAATTTTTCCTTCTGTGGAAGCTAATCCTTGCCTGGCACCATTTCAGGCCATTTCTTCTCATTCTATCCCCTGATACTAGAGAGAAGAGACCAATCCCACCTCACTCCAACCTCCTTTCAGGGAGTTGTAGAGAGCCAGAAGGTCTTCCCTCAGCCTCCTCTTCTTCACACTAAACAATCCCAGTTCCCTCAGCTCCTCCTCCCCAGACCTGTTCTCCAGGGAGTTCACCAGCTCTGTTGCCCTTCTCTGGACCTGCTGCAGCAGCTGAGCAGCTCCTATCAAAGCAGCTCTTGGAACTAAAAGGAGACAAGCCCAAATCTGACGCCCGCTTGAAATATTTAGCTGTAACCAAAGAGAATCAGAAAGCACTTAAACTGCTCAAGGGAGAAGGCAAAGATGAAAGAAGATATCATTAAGATAATTTTGCACACAGAAGATCAGTACAAGACAGCCCTTCCTTTAAAAAAGAAATAGCAATTTTGTGATCTTGAAAAATTAATTGGAATACTCTCGTTGCTTTTACAGAGAGCTTCCCAGAGCAAACTGAAAGGGGGAAGTGTTCCTAGAATTAAGAACAATTTGAATGATGATGGGACAATGCTCAAATGCTGCTGTAACATTTGAAGAGAGAATTAGCCTCATTACAAGGCTCTTTTATTTTTCACCAGCACTGAAGTTTTGAAGAGCAGCTTTGCAAACATCACCAGAAAGCAGAGAATCATTGAACTGTTTTGGTCGGAAAAGACCTCTAATATCATCAAGTCCAACATGCAGTGTGTCCTGTTAGTGAAAACCCTTTCTTTGGCACTATAAAGAGTGGCTACTCACGGCCATGAAAAGCAACAACTGATTTGATAGGAATCTGAAACTGAAAACAGTTCATGAGATGACTTCATGAATTCTTTATTGCTTCCAAGAGCCTCTTTCAAACCAATAAAGGGATTGTTTTCACAAGGGCCTGTGGTGATAGGATGAGAGGAAACAGATTGAGTCACAGAATCACCAAGGTTGGAAAAGACCTCAAAGATCATCAAGTCCAACCTGTCACCACAGACCTCATGACTAAGCCATGGCACCAAGTGCCACGTCCAATCCCCTCTTGAACACCTCCAGGGATGGTGACTCCACCACCTCCCTGGGCAGCACATTCCAATGGCTAATGAGTCAGCAAGAGGGGAGATATAGACTGGATATTAGTAAGAAATTCATTAGCGAGGGTGATGAGACACTGGAGCAGGTTGCCCAGGGAAACTGTGGATGTGCCCTCCCTCCCTAGAGATGTTCAAGGCCAGGCTGGATGCATCCTTGAGCAGCCTGCTCTAGTGGGAGGTGTCCCTGCCCATGGCTGGAGTGGTTGAAACGATAGAATAGAAGACATTAAAGAGCATGGGGCCCAGCACTGATCCCTGGGGGACACCACTAGTGCCTGGCTGCCAGCTGGATGTGGCACCATTCACCACCACTCTCTGGGCCAGTTCCTAACCCAATGCAGAGTGCTGCTGTCCAAGCCATGGGCTGACAGCTTGTCCAAGATGATCTTCCACCCAAAGCATTCTATGAATCTAGGAGTTTCTTAGCTTTTCCCTTCCCCTCCTTGATTTACATGGCTGCTGATAGTGAAGGTAGTTGTTTCTCTAGCATAGCTGAAACACCCATTCATTACAAGAAATAAGAAGACCTTCTATGAGATCTTTCTTTACCTTACAGCCATCACCCCCAACTGTATAAAAACTCTTAAACAGCACACATTTGATGGAGTGAAAAAAAAAGGAGCAACTGAACCAAGCTCTCATCTCTCTCTAAGAGATAATATGTGGAGTTGATTAGGCTTAATTTCATCCTAATATCAGTTTCTCAATTTGTAGCAAGTGCAAGAAAGTGGCAGCATATTAGAAGATCTGAGGAGATTCTGATTTCATGGGAAGGATGAGGAAGAGCAAATACAATGCATCAAAAAGAGAAGTGGCAATCAGTTCTTAAAATAGAAAAGGCCATTAAAGATGACTGAGAAGCCAGATAATGGGCTCAGTATTTAAAAGTGATTGAACAAAGATGGGACTTGCAAATGAAATGAGGCTAGAAAGAGATGAGACTCCAAAGAAGGGTGGGGAAAAATGGAACATTGTCACCAAAGCACACACTGGGAACAAAAGAATAGTCAGTTTATGTTAAGAAGAAATGCAATTTGTTTGGTCCCTCAAAAATGATGTTGGTATTTAACTATGTGTCAGTAGCCAGGGTGGCCCCAGGTGGTTATGGCTGAAGGAGACTCTCATCACAATGTGGCTTATGCTGCGGTGCTATTTCAGCTCCACCGTAGCCCAGCGGCTCTCCAGGCTGGATCTTGAAGAATTGCAAGTGACTTTAAGAGGCCACTTAACTTGCTTTTGTTCCTGGAGAAACCAAAACCCTGAGTACCCTGCAATCCTTCCTGATTCAGAGGGATTTCCAATTCAAGTGGAAACCTGCAGCAACTCATTTAATGGATTCTTAGATTCATAGAATGGTTTGGCTTGGAAGGAACCTTGAAAGTCATCTAATTGCAGCCACTCTGCCATGGGCAGGGACACCTTCCACTAGACCAGGTGGCTCAAGGCCTCATTCAACCTGGCCTTGGACACCTCAAGAGAGGGAGCATCCACAACCTCCCTGGGCAACCTGTGCCAGCGTCTTGCTGCCCTCACTCTCAAGAATTTCTTCCTAATATCCAATCTAAATCTCCCCTCTTCCAGCTCAAAGCCATTGCCTCTCATCCTTTTTACAAGCCCTTGTAAAAAGTCCACCCCCAGCTTTCCTGGAGCCCCTTCAGATACTGGAAGGCTGCTCCAAGGTCTCCCTGGAGCCTCATCTTCTCCAGGCTGAGAAAAGACATTACATAACAGGCAGAGAACCTGAGGCTTCAAGCAATGAACAGGTCCTCAGTGAAACCTTTAGCTTCTGCCTTGTGTTAATACCACAGCAGTGTTCACTTTCTCCAAGCCAACATTCTTTAGCATAGCTCTTTATTCCTCTTAACTTTGTGCACACATGTCACATGCACTTTGATATCTGTCAAGGGTACCCTTCAAGTTTTGTGGTTGCTGCTTGTGCTGGGCTCCAAAGTTGACTTCAGATACCTGTTTCTGCTTAAATGCTTACAATAGGCATGCCAGGAATTGGAACAGGCTGCCCAGGGAGGTGGTGGAGTCACCATCCCTGGAGGTGTTCAAGAAATGTGTGAACGTGGCATTTTGGGACATTGTTTAATGGCCATGGTGGGGTTTGGTTGATGGTTGGACTTGATGATCTTAGAGGTTTTCTCCAACTGAAACAACTGTATGATTCTGTGAATACTCACACAGGTCCTTGGATAGGTAATGAATTAGCCCACACAACTGTAGCAGCTGAACAACTTGTTTACAGCTCAGATCAGAAAACATTGCCTAGCAGGAGCATTTACTTGATCCTTCTTGAGCAGTTATCACAAACAGGCAATTATCACAATTAGAAAAAGATGTAGGAGCAATACCAAGAGTGCTGGAAAAACATTTATTGTGAACCCAAACATTTTAATAGAGGTATCTAAAGCAGGAGAATGACTTACAAGAGCCTTAGTCAAGCCCAGTAGGATATAAAAATGAAAGCATAAAGCAGAATCATAGGATGGTAGGGTTTAGAAGGGTCCTCTGGACATCATGCCAATGCAGGTATATCTAGAGCAGGAATATGTCCAAGTGGGTTATAAAAGTCTCCAGAAAAAACTCCACAACCACTCTGGGCAGTCTGTTGCATGCCTCTGACAACCTCACAATAAAGCAGTTTATCCTTGATAAACTGGAATGGGTTGTCCAGGGAGGTGCTTGAGGCCCCAACCCTGGAGGTTTTTAAGACCAGGCTGGATGAGGCTCTGGCCATCCTGATCTAGTGTGAGGTGTCCCTGCCCATGGCAGGGGGTTGGAACCAGGTGATCCTTGTGGTCCCTTCCAACCCTGACTGAGGAGAGGCTGAGGGAGCTGGGGCTGTTTAGCCTGGAGGTGAGGAGGCTCAGGGGCAACCTCATTGCTCTCTACAACTACCTGAAGGGTGGTTGTAGCCAGGAAGGGGTTGGCCTCTTCTCCCTAGCAACCAGCACCAGAACAAGGGGACACAGTCTCAAGCTGCACCAGGGGAAGTTTGGGCTGGAGGTGAGGAGAAAGTTCTTCACCGAGAGAGTGATTCGCCATTGGAATGGGCTGCCCGGGAGGTGGTTGAGTCTCCGTCCCTGGAGGCGTTCAAGAGGGACTGGATGTGGCACTTGGTGCCATGGTCTAGTTGTGAGGTTTGTGGTTACAGGTTGGACTCGATGATCTTCGAGGTCTCTTCCAACCTTGGTAATACTGTACTGTACTGTACTGTACTGATTCTATGATTCTATGATCCTTAAGTGTAATCTCCTAGGTTCCAGTTTGTGCCAAGTGGCCCTTGCCCTGTCTCTGAGAAGAGCCCAGCCCCATCCTCATGACCTCCACCACTGAGGTGTTGATATGGATTTATAAGATGCCCTCAATCTGCTCTTTACCCTGTCTTGCCACTGGGCAAGCCTGAGACAAAAAAACCCCAACCAAATAAACATGAGAACCACAAGTTTGTGATCCTGCTTCAGCAGTTTGAGCTGAAAACACTGATCCTGTGGTTAAAATTTGCTGTTAAGGTCATCATCCAAAGCGCAGAGCAGCCCCTCAGTCTTGCCTATTTACATTGTGGAGCTTGCTGAGTTGATCACACCCCTGCTACAAGGACATTCATAAGGAGTGCACTTGTTTGAAAATAGGTGTGAATCATTTATGACATCCAGCTGTGTGTGTGACAGAGAGAATCTGCTCCTCACCCTGCAGCAAACAAGCGGATCACAAACCACTGTGAGGGCAAGAGCGTTCTGCTGGCCAAGCACTATTAACTTGAGAAGACAGAAACAAGGTCAAGGGTAAGCACTTCTGAAACCTCTGCTTTTCAACCCCATACTCACAAAGAATGTAAGAAAATGGACACTTAAACAGCAGCAAAATGAATCCTGATACAGATGACAGAACAGATCAAAATCAAGTCTTGTCATACCCCTCAGGTTAGGAAAGATGTTGAGTTGCTGGAAGGTGTCCAGAGAAGGGTAACAAAGCTGGGGAGGGGTCTGGGACACAGCCCTGTGAGGAGAGGCTGAGGGAGCTGGGGTTGCTTAGCCTGGAGAAGAGGAGGCTCAGGGGAGACTGTATTGCTTTCTACAACTGCCTGAAGGGAGGTTGTAGCCAGGTGGGGGTTGGTCTCTTCTCCCAGGCAAGCAGCACCAGAACAAGAGGACACAGTCTCAAGATGTGCCAGGGGAGGTTCAGGCTGGATGTTAGGAAGAAGTTGTTCACAGAAAGAGAGATTGGCCATTGGGATGTGCTGCCCAGGGAGGTGGTGGAGTCACCATCCCTGGAGGTGCTTAGGAAGAGACTGGATGAGGCACTTGGTGCCATGGTTGAGTTGATTAGATGGTGTTGGGTGATAGGTTGGACTTGATTTCAAAGGTCTCTTCCAACCTGGTTTATCCTATTCCTATTCCTATTCCTATTCCTATTCTATTCTATTCTATTCTATTCTATTCTATTCTATTCTATTCTATTCTATTCTATTCTATTCCATTCCATTCCATTCCATTCCATTCCATTCCATTCCATTCCATTCCATTCCATTCCATTCCATTCTTCCTCCCTTTCATTTCCTCTCTGGAAGGAGAACCAGCCTGGGAACAGCATGCCAAAACTTGTAATTATCAGTGCCAGCAGCTTAAGAGGACAGGAATTTACTAGGCAGTGTCCAGGAATTTACTGGGCTATGAGGATGATGAAGGGACTGGAAGATCTGTCTGATGAGGAAAGGCTGAGACACCTGGGGCTTTTTGGCCTGGAGAAGAGAAGGCAGAGAGGGGATCTGATTGATATTTACCAATATCTGAAGGGTCAGTGCCAAGAAGAAGGGGCCAGTCTCTTTTCACTGGTGCCCTGTGATAGGACAAGGGGCAATGGATACAAACTGAAACTCAGGATGGAACACAGGAAGTTCCACTTTGACATAAGGAAAAACTTCTCTGTGAGGGTGGTAGAGTACTGGGACAGGCTGCCCAGAGAGGTTTCAGAGTCTCCTCTGTAGCCTGAAGATCCATCTGGACCTCTTCCAGCGTGGCTTGCCCTAGGTGATGCTGCTTTTGTGTGGGGGTTGGAATTGATGATCTCCAGAGGTGCCTTCCAACCCCTCCCATTCTGTGATGCTTCTTAAGGACTTGCTCCAAGCACTTACAGAAGCTGTGGCACCAGCATCTACCTGACAGAGCCATAGGGTGTAAAGCACAGTGAAGCCAGACAACTTTGTGTGTGCCAGACCTGAATGGATCTGACATAGGCTGAGCACCCAGAAAACTCAGGATCACTTTGTGGTAGCCATCTGGATTTCAAAGTTCCAGTATCCTTATTGAAGTAAGGTACATTTCATACCCTGGGAGCATGCTTTAGCTGTGCTCTCATATCTGTTATTCATGGAATAATATAACAGTTCAGGATGGAAGGGACCTGAAAGATCATCTAGTTACAACCCAGCTGCCATGGGCAGGGACACCTTCCACCAGCCCAGGTTGCTCAAGGCCCCATCCAACCTGGCTTTAACACCTCCAGGGAGGGGGCATCCACAGTGACTCTGGGCAACCTGCTCCAGTGACTCACCACATTCACTGTAAAGAATTTCTTCCTAATATCCAGAATTTCTTCCTAATATCCAGCATAAATCGACCTTCCTTGAGCTCAATTCCATTGCCCCTGTCACTACAAGCCCTTGTAAAAAGTCCTTCCCCACCTTTCCTGTAGCCTCCTTCAGGTGCTGAAAGGCTAAGGTCTCCCTGGAGCCTTCTCCAGGCTGAGCAGCTCAAACTCTCTCAGGCTCCAGCCCTCTGATCGTCTTTGCAGCCTCCTCTGGACTTGCTTCAGCAGTTCCATGTCTTTATATGTTGGGGGAGGGCACCAGAACTGGATACAGTTCTCCAGGTGGGGTCTCACAAGAGCAGAGTAGAGGAGCAAACTCAGCAGCATCTGATATGGCATCACCTGTGCTACAGAATGATAGGGCCAATGCTCAATCATTCCCCAACTAACTTGTGGTACCAGATCACCTACTAAATAATGGTTCATTTCAGCTTATACATGACTTGGAGTCTCTCCATGCTGATGTCTGAGAAAGCTGGATCAGGTCCCAACAGGAGTGGGAATTTGTCCACTAATTGGGCATGGAAGGATTTACTTCAGGAGCAATTCTGTGTCAATGATGTGTTAAAAGATTAAGGGTCCCTTACAAAAGAGGTGCATAAATGACCTGTGCTCTTATATTGCTACCTCTACACATCTGGAGATGAAAAAAAGCCTCAAAAGTGCCTTTTAGGGTGATTACCTTTTGTGCCATGTTTGCTGCCTTAGGTGGCAATGGCTGCCAAGTTTTTTTTTGCCACAGATGGTTACACTTAAGCAGACTTTGCCTGCCAATGTGATTTGAACTTTGCTTAAATTATAACCTACCCTGCCATCTAAGCCAATTTCCCACCATGACAAAAAGGTCATTTGAGCTTTAAGTGCACTGGTTTGAAAAGTAAAGCAGCTAAGAGTATAACAATAATGCAAATCTGCTCACCTGAATCTAGGGGGGGAATGCAGGTGGTTTGCCTCTGTCTTCCCAGCTTGAAGAAATACTCTCTTCTGTGGGTCAGAACACAGTAATACCTACAGAGTCTTCCAGTGGTTGTCATCCTGGGAAACTGAAAAGCTTGACATAGAAGTAAGTTTAATCATAGAATCAACAAGGTTGGAAAAGACCTCAGAGATCATCAAGTCCAACCTGTCACCCAACACCTCATGACTAACTAAACTGTGGCACCAAGTGCCACATCCAATGCCCTCTTGAACACCTCCAGGGGATGGTGAATCCACCACCTCCCTGGCAGCACATTCCAATGGCCAATCACTCTTTCTGGGATGAACTTTCTCCTCACCTCCAGCCCAAACTTCCCCTGGCACAACTTGAGACTGTGTCCTCTTGTTCTGGTGCTGCTTGCCTGGGAGAAGAGACCAACCCCCACCTGGCTCCAACCTCCCTTCAGGTAATTGTAGAGAGCAATAAGGTCTCCTCTGAGCCTCCTCTTCTCCAGGCTAAGCAACCCCAGCTGCCTCACAGATTTACAGATCACAAAGGGAAACATCAGTTGTGTGAGGAATCTTAGGTACATATTAAGCAAAGAACACACCATCACCACCCCAGAAATATTAGGCTAAAGTTTCCTGGAAGTCCTCCACACACTTTATGGAAAATTAGAGGATTTTTGTCATCCCCAAAGCATGAAGACAACTATCTAAAATTCCAGAAGATGTAATTCCTGCATCATTTTATTTTTTCAAGAACAGGAAAAGAATGTTCTTGCTCTTGGACTTTTGATTTCCTTGAGAAATCATAGATGAAACAATTATTGTCCAGATATGGCCTCGGAGAAGAAAGGCTGAGAACGGTGCCAATTGTAATGAGGTTTAATTAAAGCTATAGAAGTAATCTGCTAACAGTTTCCCTGTTATTTCCAAGGCCTGGGATGAATCATTCTAAAAGGGATGTTGTGAGTGCTATTTCTGCAGAGATCCTCTGAAAAAGGCAGCAAAAGTGGCTGATCACCCAGCCAGCAACTTCTACAATCAGCTATAAATCTGCAGTGGCACGCCCTCACTATTTTGCTATTGCAACTTGCAGCCACAGAGCAGTGTTTAGGGGGCCTGCAAGAAAGCTGGGGAGGGACTTTTTACAAGGGCTTGCAGTGATAAAGCAAAGGGCAATGGCTTTGAGCTGGAAAAGGGGAGATTTAGACTGGCTATTAGGAAGAAATTAATTACAGTGAGGGTGGTGAGACGCTGGAACAGGTTGCCCAGGGAGGCTGTGGATGTCCCCTCCCTGGAGGTGCTCAAGGCCAGGTTGGATGAGGCTTTGAGCAACCTGGTCTGGTAATAGGTGTCCCTGCCCACAGCAAGGGTTTGGAACTAGATGATCTTTAAGGTCTCTTCCAATCCAGACCATTCTCTGATTCTATGTGATTCGTTCTCTACTATGCATTCATTGAATGACTGTCAGAAAGAAACAAAGTGCTCGTCTGCAGATCAGCTGTCAGCACTGCACTTCTCACAGGGATGCTGTCCGGGTCAGTTCTACTACAATTTGCTATGTACTCAAGTGATGTTTGGCCTTGATTGCCAAATTCTCCAAATAAGTAAATCATTATCTGAGATACAGAGATGTGGAAGGCTTGAAATGGGTGCAGTGTTCCATAACCTCGAGGAGAAATGACTGACCAAACAGCTGAGAAAGAGAATTGACTTTCCCGACAAAAGCAGCCCTTTTCTCTTGCAAGGAGCAGGAGAAAACTACCCAGTGCTTCCAGAAAAAGATCAATCACAAACACAACTCCTACAGCACTTCTTATCTTTGGCACTCAGGGCTGTCATCAGAAGCTGTTATTACAATTATTCATGAAACAAAACTTCACAGAACACAGCCCCAAAATAATAGATTCGTAGAATCATGAGAAATGCAGCAGGGCAGAAGCAGAACCTCCAAAGAGAAAGTGCTCCCTGCAAGCAGTTTCCCACCCCTGGGAGCTGCTCTTCAGAGGCACCATGTTTATTTTGGTGTTTCTAGCTTGTGATTATTTTTATAACCCCCAGACTGGAATGTTTTTGAGGCTTTTATTGCTTTTTCACCCTCACTGCAGGAGGATGCTTGCGCTTCTGGGTTTTATTGTCATGCTGGGATCACATCTCTCAGCAAATGCTAAGCCACAGTCGGACTCGATTTTAAAGGTCTTTTCCAACCTTAGTGATTCTATGATTCTATGATTTATAGAGAGCACAGAGCACCTACTGACAGTGGCAGTGGACAGTGGGGGCCAGTATTAATCCACAGGCCTCTGAACACCTCAGCTAATGAACTGCTGGGATTTAAATCAAACGGAATCTCACCTGTGGACACCGCATTATTTGCCAGGCTTTTGCTCCTGAGCTGTTTGCACTGCAATGTTTTTCTTTAGCTATGGAGACACTCGTTCTTCTCCTGTGCTTGCTAGGGACACAAAAACATCTGGTGAAAATGTAGGAGTGCAGATCTCCTACAGCATGCATCTTCTTTCCTTCCCTCTTTTCTTGCACACAATGGTTAGGCACAGACCATTTACTCCACTGTGCCACGGGAGGTTTAGGTTGGATATTAGGAAAAAAATTCTTTGCTGCAAGAGTGGTCAGGTGTTGGAACAGGCTGCCCGGGGAGGTGGTGGAGGCACCACCCCTGGAGGTGCTCAAGGACTCCATGGATGTGTGGAGATGGCACTTTGGGACATGGTTTATTGGCCGTGGTGGTGTTAGGTCAGTGGTTGGATTTGATGATCTTAGAGGTCTTTTCCAAGCAAAACTTGTGCGTGATTCTGTGGCGACTCTTTCTGCTAAATGTTCATTGTATGTCACAAGGTACACCAACAACATAAGGGACAATGCAGCAAGGACTGCAGCAAGCAAGTAATGTGGAGAGAGGCAGTGCAGCAGCCAGGGAGGACTCTCTGTGACCTCACACAGTTTAGAAAATATCCTAAAACTAAGGAAAGATGGAAGGAGATTGTAGCCAGGTGGGGGTTGGTCTCTTCTCCCAGGCAACCAGCACCAGAACAAGAGGACACAGTCTCAAGCTGCACCAGGGGAGGTTTAGGCTGGATGTTAGGAAGAAGTTCTTCCCAGGAAGAGAGATTGGCCATTGGCATGTGCTGCCCAGGGAGGTGGTGGAGTCACCGTCCCTGGAGGTGTTCAAGAAGGGTTTGGACGTGGCACTTGATGCCGTGTTTTACTCATGAGGTCTGTGGTGACAGGTTGGACTTGATGATCTTTGAGGTCTCTTCCAACCTTGGTGATTCTGTGGTTCTGTAGTTAGTCATGAGGTGTTGGGTGATAGGTTGGACTTGTTGATCTCTGAGGTCTTTTCCAACCTTATTGATTCTATGATTCTCTGATTTCGAAGGAGAGTTGCACTGAAGGTTCCCCAGGTATGAATTGTCGAGTGCCAGAAAGCCATCTCTGACACTACACCTTAAAGTCTTGGAATTATCACTCCTATTTGTTTGCACTAAGTGTAGGAAGGATGTTTAGCTGGAAAAATGAATCTGACTTGTAAACTGTAACTAAGGTCCTCCTTTTGTGGAATCAACAAACACTGCCGGCTGTTTTCCTTAAAGCAGATTTCACTGAGCGTTTGCTACTCACAGCATTAAGAGCCTAATGCTGTGGACCTCTGGCTGCTTCCTGACATGTGGTGGTGCTACTGCTTAAAGCAAGTCAGACAGGCTTCTCTAAAGATCAATTTCACATTTTATCCCCTTAAAACAAAATAAAACACACACCCCCCCCCAGTCATCTTAGAAACAACAAAAGGCCACTCTCCATCTTCATATTATTTAATGTGAAGTAATATAAAGATTGTTTTTACTTTTTTTCTTATTGATCAAGGCATGCTTTTGTCCTTTTATAACAAATGGCTCTATGTGCAGGGTATTGCATTAATGTGCAGAAAATTCCCTTTAACCATGCAGTCCAGCACTTAAATAACTCCTTTACTTCAGGTCACACCACATCTATCGTCCAAAAAGCACAGCAGGTATTTT
The DNA here is from genome assembly GCA_033816785.1 of Picus viridis. NCBI lineage: Eukaryota > Metazoa > Chordata > Aves > Piciformes > Picidae > Picus > Picus viridis. The sequence goes on along the minus strand of CM066569.1, from coordinate 3,200,613 downwards.
CCTTTTAGCTGACCTGCTGAAAAACCAAACCAAACCAAACCAAACCAAACCAAACCAAACCAAACCAAACCAAACCAAACCAAACCAAACCAAACCAAACCAAACCAAACCAAACCCAACAGCAATGAGAAAGTGCCAGGAAATTAACAATTCTCCTTCACCTCCCCCAGAAGGGCGCTAATAAAACATTCTCATGTGCTATCCTGACTCCAGTTTCTTTTGCTGTTTACTGCATTCTGCATAAGGACAGATTTCATCTTGTTCCAAGCTGTGCAGAAAGGAAACTTGTCATGGCATTCCTTTTTCAACCTGAGGAGAACTATGCAAGTGCTGGCCTTTGTTCAAGGCTGCATCTGATGCTCCTGGCAGCAAGCAAAGCAGATAATACATATGGAGGAGCAGGCATATGGAGGGGAACAAGCAAAGGCCGGCTTCCGAGACAGCACAGCGTTGGAAAGAGGTTCATTTCAGAAGCTTTCTATAGAATAATAATGCTAATACAAAAATACAGTTGGATCTTTATTTTCAGAAACTGGTGCTGCTAGGGGAATTAGACAAGCTCATTTCCACTTCCTAGTAAGATCAAGTGCCAGAAGAAACTGGAGAAAGTCCACCTCTGTGTAGCAGGTTTTCCTCTTCTAGCGATGGCCAAGACTAGACAGGTCGTTTGCAAGCGGCTCACCTGACAATGCTAAACCCCTCTCTCTGCAAGGAAGCTTAGCTGATGTTGTGTTAGCAGCCTGACTGATGTCAGCAGTGCCAAGAAATGGGCTTTTGCACCCCACTCCAAGCCACAAAGTTTTGCATGCCTCCTATTTGAAACATAATGGCCTGAAACTTAGAATAGAATAGAATAGAATAGAATAGAATAGAATAGAACAGAATAGAATAGAATAGAATAGAATAGAATAGAATAGAATAGAATAGAATAGAATGGAGTAGAATAGAATAGAATGGAGTAGAATAGAATAGAATAGAATAGAATAGAATAGAATAGAATAGAATAGAATAGAATAGAATAGAATAGAATAGAATAATAGAAGAATAGAAGAATAGAAGAATAGAATAAACCAGGTTGGAAGAGACCTTTGAGATCATCGAGTCCAACCTATCACCCAACACCATCTAATCAACTGAACCATGGCACCAAGCACCCCAACCAGTCTCCTCCTAAACACCTCCAGTGATGGTGACTCCACCACCTCCCTGGGCAGCACATTCCAATGGGCAATCACTCTCTCTATGAAGAATTTCTTCCTAACATCCTACCCAAACCTCCCCTGGCACAGCTTGAGACTGTGTCAGGGCAGGTTTAGGTTGGACATTAGGAAGAATTTCTTTCCTGCAATAGTGGTCAGGCATTGGCTGCCCAGGGAGGTGGTACAGGCACCATCCCTAGAGGTGTTCAAGAAACATGTGGCCATGGCACTTTGGGACATGGTTTGTTTGCCATGGTGGTGTGAGGTTGCTGGTTGGACTCGATGATCTTAGAGGTCTTTTCCAACTGAAACAATTCCATGGTTCTATAAAGACAGTTTAGGAGAAACAAACCAAACCCCCCAACCTTCCTAAAAGGCAGGATCTGTGTGAATGTGGAATAATTTTCAAAGGGACATGGAAATGTCATCACCTGACATTTCTGAAGCTGAGCTTTCAGCTCCTGAGACAGTGTGCAAGCAGGACTGTTAAATAGAAGAGCTGGTCACAGACCAGTACCCTCTCCATATGTTTCCCTCGGGCTATTAGCATCAATTTCCTTATCAGGGGGCTCATCAGTGAATGTGTCAGCTCTGGTCATTCGTGAGGCTCTGAAAATAAACACTGCAAAGTCACTGACAGGACCTTTGGTTGGAAAAACCAGAACCTTCTGTCTCATATAATCTTAAAAAAGGAAGTTTAATTGAGCAGTCCTTTGAGAGAGAAGACTCTGCTCTCCTTGTGACATCCCCAGATATGAGAAGCAGAGGGTAGATTTAGACTGGAGATTAGAAAGCAATTCTTTCCTGTGAGGGTGGTGAGACACTGGATCAGGTTGTCCAGGGAAGTTGTGGATGCTCCCTCCCTGAAGGAGTTCAAGGCCAGCTTGGATGAGGCCTTGAGCAACCTGGTCTAGTGGAATGTGTCCCTGACCATGGCAGGAGGATTTTAAGTAGATGATCTTCAAGTACCCTTCCAACCCAAACCATTCTAAGATTCTGTGAATGTATGAACATATCCAACCAAAAACCTGTTTCAAGACAGCTTTTGGACTGCTTTGTCTAGTTTGCTGGATTCACAGCACTGGGACAGAAGCTCTCCCCATCCTACAAACACAAGGGCACCATGCTAAGGAATCTGGAAGCATCATTCCAACACTGAGATGCCCCAAGCCAGCAGGATGCCTGCCAGGAACGTGCTCTTTCCCCATAGTGCCTGAGGACCAGTTCAGGCTGCTCTGCAGAGCTGCTGGCTACTGCTGCACCACATAAAGACCCTGCTGCATGGCTTCAAAGGTTTGTATCTGCCTGTGGCAAGCTCAGCAATGCTGAGCAGTCCACAGGAAGTGGGACTGACCAAGAGCAGTGAGCCCTTCGTGTCCTTCACAAGCCTTAGAGAATTAAGTTGTCATTCAGAGAATAGTTTGCTGCCTTTTGTCTTTTTTCCCCTCTGCACAGAAAGGTCTTAATCCAAGATTCATTTACTATGTTTTTCCAAGAGGCAAGATGTTCCTTGGCTTGTATCCAGCCCATTTAGTTCACATACATACTGGAAAAAGCTGTCATGTCAGCAGCTGAGGTTGATATCAAGAGAGACAATAAGGGAATGAAGAGGTGAAAAGCTTCAGAAGGCAAACTGCTGAATATTTCACAAGAAAGGAAGCTGAGAGTGCTACTGATGCAAGGGGGAGGTCAGAGAGCTTACATGCCTCAGGGAATCAAATGACTTTAAGCATTCCAGATGTTGATATGCAGCGCCTAGAAGCCTGCTGTTTCAGTCTGCTGTTTACCAGTGCCGGACCACTTGCCAAAGGAATTTACAAGGTTGCATCCATAGCATTACAGGAGTGGCAGGACACTTGAGTGCATCCAAGAGCTTTGTCATTTAATTGCTCCTTTTTATTAACATCTGAATGCTACTGATGTGGACTGAGTTCCACTTCTCCAGCTGCAAGGCTCTGGTGATATTTGTACTGATGAGAGACTTCCCAAAGACCACAGTTACCTCCTCCTACCTGATCCTCTGATGGTATCATAAAATCTTAGAATGGTTTGGGTTGGAAGGGACCTTAAAGATCATCTAGCTCCAACCACCCTGCCATGGGCTGGAGCACCTCCTGCTACAGCAGGTTGCTCAAGGCCTTATCCAACCTGGCCTTGAACACCTCCAGGGAGGGGGCATCCACAGCCTCCCTGGGCAACTGGTCCCACTGCAAGGTATTTTTTCCCAGTGTCCAATTAAATCTCTTTTCACAGCTCACAGCCATTGTCTCTTGTGCTATCATTTTGAGCCTTTGTAACAAGTCCCTCCCCAGCTGTCTCATAGCCCCCTTCAGATACTGAAAGACTGCTATAAGGTCTCCCCAAAACCTTCTCTACCTCACCACCATCAAGACCGTGTAATCTTGAGGAAATCTGGGGCTGTTTAGTTTGGAGAAGACTAAGAGGGGATCCAATCAGTGCTTACAAATATTGGAAGAGTGCCTGTTAAGAAGAAGGGGCCAGCCTCTTTTCAGTGGTGTTCTGTGACAGAACAAGTGGCAGTGGATGCAAAGTAGTACACACAGGAAGCACCGTGAGGGTGATGGAGCACTGGAACAGGCTGCCCTGAGAGGTCGTGGAGTCTCCTTCTCTGAAGACTTTCAAGACCCATCTGGATGTGTTCCTGTTTGACCTGCCCTAGGTGATCCTGCTTTGGCAGGGGAGTTGGATTCAATGATCCCCAGAGGTGCCTTCCGATCCCTACCGTTCTAGGATTTTAAGACAAGAGGCAAAGCAGTGCAGGAACCTTTCTGTAATCACTTAATTATACACTGCAGCAAACCACCTACAAAATTCAAGCCACAGCTTGCCAAAGGGCAACTCATAGAACATGAATCTCTTGCAGAGTGTAGAGGGACTTCAGTGTTACCTTACCTTACAATTTAACTCATGAGTACATCTGAGATGAAGTGACCTTTCCTTCTCTCCCCTGTCTCCAGTCTACCAGGAAGGCATTAAGAATCTTGGACAATATATTTGATAGCTTTATCTCTTTGAGCTCCTGGAGCACACTGATGAATTAACAGCTTGTCAATACACTGTTTCTGTCACACCATGTTTCTGTAGCATGTTTTACTTAATGACTTTCTGGAAATACTCATAAGAAATTTCTCTCCCACCTCCTGTTGAAGTTGAAAGATGCTCACCATTTCCTTTTATCTTGACACTCCAGTCTTTCATCCAGGCACTTCACACTTTAAAAACACCTGAATAATAAAGAGTAACTTCCTAGCCCTTAGGACTTCACAAAAATAGTTTTGTTTCTTGGAAAGGGTAACTTGGGCTTTGCTTAAAAAGAAAATGTCTAGAGTCAAACTGACAACTACTTTTATTGGCTGGGTATGTGGTGGGTTGGGTGGGTAGGTGTTTGGCTGGTTGAGTGGCTGGTTGGGTTGAGTGGCTGGTTGGGTTGAGTGGGTGTTTGGTTTGTTGGGTGGGCACTTGGTTGTTTGGCTGTTTGTGTGTGTGGTTGGTTGGGTAGATGTTTGGCTGGTTGAGTGGCTGGTTGGGTTGAGTGGTTGGTTTGGTGGGTGCTTGGTTGGTCGGCTGGGTGTTTGGGTGTGTGGTTGATTGGGTGGGTAGATGTTTGGCTGGTTGAGTGGCTGGCTGGGTTGAGTGGTTGTTTGGTTTGTTTGGTGAGTGCTTGGTTGGCTGTGTGGGTGTTTGGTGAGTGCTTGGTTGGTTGGCTGGGTGTTTGGGTGTGTGGTTGGTTGGGTGGGTAGATGTTTGGTTGGTTGGGTAGATGTTTGGCTGGTTGAGTGGCTGGTTGGATTGAGTGGTTGTTTGGTTTGCGGGGTGGGCACTTGGTTGGCTGTGTGGGTGTTTGTGTGTGTGGTTGGTTGGGTGGGTAGATGTTTGGCTGGTTGAGTGGCTGGTTGGGTTGAGTGGTTGGTTTGTTTGGTGAGTGCTTGGTTGGTTGGGTGGGTGTTTGTGTGTGTGGTTGGTTGGGTGGGTAGACATTTGGCTGGTTGAGTGGCTGGTTGGGTTGAGTGGTTGGTTTGTTTGGTGAGTGCTTGGTTGGTTGGGTGGGTATTTGTGTGTGTGGTTGGGTGGGTAGATGTTTGGCTGGTTGAGTGGCTGGTTGGGATGAGTGGTTGGTTTGTTTGGTGGGTGCTTGGTTGGTCGGGTGGGTGTTTGGATGCGTATTTGGTTGGTTGGCTTGGTGCCTGCTTGCTTGGTTGGCTGGCTAGCTGGGTGCTTCTTTGGGTGGGTGGGTTTTTTTACTTGCATTACAAAACATTACATTTGAAAATTACTATTTTCATAGGATGCACTGGGTTGGAAGGGACCTTTAAAGGCCATCTTGTCCAACCTCCCTAAAGTAAGCAGAGGCAGCCCCAACTAGATCAGGTTGCTCAGAGCCCCATCACACCTGACCTTGGATGTAATTTGCAGCATTTAAGTGGTGATGCAATCGTCAGGGCTGATCACTACTGAGCTAGGAGGCTAATATATATATATTGAATTTAGTACAACCCCCACCACACACACACACAACCCAAACCCCCTTTTGAGACAGAGTGATGGAATGATCTGTGCAGAGCCTGAGCTACACAGGTATGTATTTTTGTTAGTAAAGAGATCAAAGCAGGTTTCATACCTTTGTAGTTCCATTCCTAGTGGATCTATCCCTGGTTTAGCACTATAAGGAGATTTAAAATCAGACCTTCTCTTCCAAGTGCATACAAGGATCACTTCATCCCACATTCAGCACCAGCAGGTGAAAGGTGGATGGAAGCCAGATTAACAGAAGGACTTCACAGGACAAGGATTTAACTTGACTGTGCGAAATACACCTGTGGCATGAGTCACATCAGTGGCAGAGAATTCCCACAATAGTCTGTGACAGCCCTGAAAATGCTCTTTAAATTGCTCTGGTTAGAGAATTTTCCACATTTCTCATGGGGGATACTGATTTCCTCAGTTTTGTGACAGAGCCATGAGAATGCAGGCAGCCCCATATGTCACAGGCAACTCCTCTGGCTGCACCTTATTCAGCCCTTAAGAAGCTGCAATACAAATTGACTCTGCAGCGAGCTAAAATGTTTGTTTGTTTGTTTGTTTGTTTGTTTGTTTGTTTGTTTGTTTGTTTGTAGATGTCAGCACTTGCTACACTCCAGAAGTAAAAAGGGAGTGACAGCACAAGGCACTCCCAACAGCTTCAGTGTATTATCTGGGAAATGGCAACCACATGCCAGCCCTCCAAGGGCCATGTCCACAGGTTTCTTGAAGACCTTCAGGGATGGTGATTCTTTCTTTCCCTGAAAGAACTCTCTCTCTCTCTCTCTCTCTCTAAATATATATATATAAATAATAGAAGGGGAAGAACATAGATCTTTCTTCTGAAACGGTGATTTATTGACTAAGATTATGAACTAGGGATATTTATTGTATAAGATTATGAAATAAAGAATGTTCTGACCTTTCCTTAACTTGGAGTTTTGCTGTTTAAAGCCAGCCTTATTGATAAGGATGGGACTACTGAAGAATGACTCAAAATCATAGATTCATAGAGTGGTTGGGGTTGGAAGAGACCTTAAAGATCATCCAGTTCCAGACCCCCTTCCAGGGGCAGGGACACTGCCCACTAGACCAAATTGCTCATGGCCTCATCTAAACTGGCCTTGAACACCTCCAGGGAAGGAGCACCCACAGCCTCCCTGGGCAACCTGTTCCAGTGTCTCACCACCCTCACAGGAAAGAATTGCTTTCTAATATCCACTCTAAATCTCCCTTCTCTCCATTCCCACTCATCCCACCACTGCAAGCCCCTGTCCCTTCGTGCAATCCTGCTTGTACTTGCCCCTAACTCAGTTAAACCTTTATCATTTGGTCAGATTTTTTAAGAGATTTTAAAACATTTGTTGTAATCTTCCTTGAAGCATCAGGTGTTTGCCTTTGGCTAAGAGTTTTTGGAAGCAATTCAGCCAACATCAGCCATTTCTGCAAATGAGTGAGTGACGTGCAGGGGGAAGTTTTACTTTCAGTATTCTGATGACAACTTCTTTGAAGAAGCTTTCTGTGCCTTAAAGCAAGGAATAGAAACTTGACAAGAAAGGAGGACTTCATATGAAAAGGATATGATGATTCACTTCTCCATATGAAAATCTGAGCCACTGGGCCAAGTTGTAAATCTTCCCCAAAACCCCTGCAGGCTGCAGCTCTGTTAGGGATTAGCAGCTATAATTCTACACCCAAGGAACACATTCATGCTTTCCATGGGACTGTAGTGATATCCAGATTGTCTGTGTAATGCCCTCAATGAACATCTAAGAACACATCTGTCTCCTAAAAGTTCTTGTATGTGAGCCAGCTCTAGGCATGTGCAACCCCAGGCTAAATGCATGTTGCAGGGCTTCAGAAAGAGTCCTGGCTGAGCAGAGGTGGGACTGGGCAAGGGCAGGACCAGGGTAAAGGATTCCACTGTTAGACCTTTCTCATTGTCATTGTGTAATGACAAAACTCATGAGGTTCTTTAATTACACAACTAAATGCTCTTCTGCTTCCCAACAAACCTTTGCTCCATCCACTATCTAGGCTGGATGGTTCTCCATGTAAGAATGACACTCTCCTGCTCACCAGCGTGGAGCCTGACCCCTGCCCTGTAACATCAACAAGGTCTGTTCCCTGACCTACAGACCTTTGAGGAGATGCATGCCCATCAGTTCACCTAGCATGAGAGAAAGCTCAGCTGCTTTGTGTAGGCCATTGTCATCCAACTGGGTGAGCTCATGAAGGTGAACTGGCCTGCAGTAAGACAACTGCCACCAACATGCAGTTGCATAAAAGAAAGCAATATCTGAGTGTAGAGGTGGGTAAGGTAAAGCAATGTGAACTCATGGTAAGTCAATATAAACTCACAGTGGCTCTCTACAGAGTCCTGACACCACCACAACAGACCCTGTGATCTGTGCCTGGTCCAGAGCAGTAACACAGTTCCTTCTCTCTTCCCATGACCTATTACTTCCTTGGTCAGTTTTTTCACAGCATCACAGAATTGTTTTGGTTGGAATAGGCCTCTAAGATCATTGAGTCCAACCATTGACCTGATAACACCATGGCCATGCAACCATCTCCCAGGATGCCATGTCCACATGTTTCTTGAACACCTCCAGGGACAGTGATTCCACCACCTCCCTCAGCAGGCTGTTCCAAGGCTTGACCACTCTTCCTGAAAACAAATTGTTCCTGATATCGAATCTAAACCTCTCCTGGTGAAATTTCAGGCCATATTTTTCTCAACTCAAGCATGAAACAGCCAAAACAGCTGTGTACTTTGCCCAGAGCAGGTGGATCCAAACACTGTTTCCCACCATTCATACACACAGCAGACTACAAACCCCTCCTGCCCATTACCAAAACCAGGGAAAACATGAAGGATGAAAAGCTGGTGAAGTGTCTGGAGAACAAGTCTTTCGAGGAGCAACTGAGGGAATTGGAGCTGTTTAGCCTGGAAATGAGGAGGCTGAGGGAAGACCTCTTTGCTCTCTAAAACTCCCTGGAAGGAGGTTGAAGTGACGCAGGGGTCGGTCTCTTTTCCCTAGTATCAGGTGCTACAATGAGAGGAAACAGCCTGAAATTGTGCCAGAGGAGGTTTAGGTTTGATCTTAGGAAGAATTTCTTTGCAGCAAGTGTGGTTAGGCATTTGAACAGGCTGCCCAGGGAGGTGGTGGAGTCATCATCCCTGGAGGTATTCAAGGAAGGTGTGGGAATGGCACTGTGGGACGTGGTTTATTAGCCTTGGTGCTGCTAGGTCAAAGATTGGACTCGATGACCTTAGAGTCGTTTCCCAACCCAAACAATTCTGTGATTCTATGATTCCATGACTTGCAGACACAGCCTGTTCACCAGCCCAGAAGAAGCCCCATGTGCTATTCTGCATTAGAAAGCTTATGGAGCAGTTAATGCACCGCACAGGAATCGGCCATTGTTGCTCATTACAGGCTCAGCTTGCAAAGTCCAGAATGGACAAACAAAGGCACATGAAAGACAAGTCTGAGCTAAGCACTGGACCCTGCCCTCTGTCTGCACCAACGCTGTGCAGCTCTCTGGTAAATGAGTTACAAACCTCAGGATAACCCAGAATAAAACCCTACAACCTCTGCTTCACAAAGGAAGCATTCTCTGGGTAATTTACCATGGCTCCTAAGACGTGTCAAATGTTGGTGTCTGCTCTGCTGTTTACAGGTAAGTGCCTGGCACCCTGTCTCAGCTTCTTCCCTTCTGGATTGTTTAATAGCTGTGGAACAGCACTGATGGGAGAGGATTAACAGAATCACTGCAGCAGGGACATATGGGAGAGTGGGTGAGCACCAGGCTGCATAGCTAGTTCTGTGAAGTACAGCCTTGGTTCTGGGCTGCATCAACAGAAGTGTGGCCAGCAGGTCAAGGGAGGTGATTCTGCCCCTCTGCTCTGGTGAGACCCCACCCAGAGAAATGCATCCAGCTGTGCAGCCCCAAACACAAAAAGGAGCAGGTCCAGGGGAGGCCACAAAGATGATCAGAGGGCTGGTCTATGGGGACAGGCTGAAAGAGTTGGGTCTGTTCAGCCTGGAGAAGAGAAGGCTCCAGAGAGACCTTATATGAGCTTTCCAGTACCTGAAAGGGGACTGTGGGAGAGTTGGAGAAGGACATTTTAAAAGGGTCTGTGGTGATAGGAATGGACTGAAACTAGAACAGGGTAGATTTAGATTTGACATTAGGAAGAAGTTCTTTACTATGAGGGTGGTAAGACAGTAGAACAGGTTGCCCAGAGGAGTTGTGGACACCTCATCCCTGGAAGTGTTTAAGACCAGGCAGGGTGGTCTAGAGGGAGGTGTCCCTGCTGGCTGCAGCAGGGTTGGAGGTAGATGATCTTTAAGGCCCCTCCTGTGAAATCATGCACAACAGAGTTAGGCTTTCACTTGAGTCTAGTATGAAGAGATTTCAGTGCACAATAGTTTAAATCTGTGCAGTTTGAGTTTGCATTTTACATGCAAGTTTGCTTGCTGTGCTGTGATACTTCTACAATGATTATCATTACCTTGACACTCTGAGCTGTTTGCTATGCCTTCCTCATAATCAGGGGGGTTATACTCAGTGTTGGGTTAAGTAAACCCGTACACCTTTGCTATTTTGACAAAGATGACAAGGTTCTACTCTGGTGGTTTTAGGCTATGCCTTTAAAATTTAGTTACACCATTTCCTCCCTCTCAATTTTAGTTTTATACCCTTCACATTAACCCTTGAGGGACAGAGAACTGCTGGAGAGAGTCCACCAGGGAGACAGGACGTTGATGAGGGGACTGGAGCATCCCTGTGAGAAGGAAAGGCTGAGACACCTGGGGCTGTATGGCCTGGAAAAGAGAAGACTGAGAGGGAATCTTATCAATGCATATAAATACCTAAAGGGTGGAGGTCATAAAGATGGGGCTCAGCTCTTTTCAGTGGTGCACAGTGATAGCACAAGGGGCAATGGGTGCAAACTAGAGCACAGGAAGTTTCACTTGAACTTCAGGAAAACTTCTTTCTTTTGAGTGTGACAGAGCACTGGAACTCTAAGCTCTAAGTGACTCTGCCTTAGCAGGGGGTTGGACTAGATGATCTCTTCAGGTCCTTCAACCCCTACCATTCTGTGATTCTGTAAGCCAAAATGAAATGCTCAGAAGGCACCACAGCAGGAATGGGTGCTAATAGTTTTCCTTCTGGGCAATATTTCAGTGTGCTTAGGATAGACAAAGCTACCTGCTGGAGGCAATAATTGTGTGAGCTAAGCATCTGCTTGCTAAAAACAGCCAGTTTGTTCTATAATGTCATTTTCATGTGAAAGCATGGAGTGAATCTTCAAGACAGGAGGAAAGGAAATGCTCTGACTGGTAACAGCTGGTACAGTTCCTGCACTAGTTCACTCCCCACACACGTTCCTCCTTTGGGCCATCAAACCCTAAGTGTGCTTTTCATATAACATATTTATTTAAGAGAAAAAAAAGGGGAAACCATTATTAATAATAAGTCCATTAGCATAAAAAATATCTGGCTGCTCTTGACAGTGAGTTAACTTTCACTGCAAGTTGAAACTCTTCATCTTTTTTTTTTTTCAGCTGAGCTTCATGCACTGCGAGTCATTTCATTAACACTACACACCTGCTCCTAACTCTCTCTAGTCTCCTGCCCAGGTGCTCCAAACCCCCATTCTCCTTGTTTCTGTGTTAGTTTTCTGCAAGATGGACAGCTTCATTCCCTCAGGAAGAGTCTATTTGTAAAGCACCTACCTGAGTAACAAACCCTTCCACGATCTTTCACTAAAAGCCATTCTGACAACGGGGGAAACAGCACCCAGTCTGAGCAACTTACATTGAGGCAAGACTGGAACTCTTTGCTGAAGAGCATACCCTGTGCTGAAGAACATACCCTGTGTTCAGTGGGGCTACTTAGACACCTGTGTCTCAGTCCAGAGAGGGAAAGAGACTCAGTTCTTTTAATCATTCCTGTGTTATGAAATTAGAGGCACAAACGAGGCCAAAATACCAACAGCCCTTGGGGCTATTTATTAGACAAATAAAGTGGATGGATCGGAAGGAGAAAGAGAGAGAACAGAAAGCGAGAGGGAGAATAGGGAGGGAGAAGAGGAAAGGAATCATATTACCACACCCCTCACCCCCAAGACAGTTTGAGTTTGTGGGGGAAGGCTGCTGCAGCTTTGGAAGGAGGAGATGTTGGGTCTGTGAAGAAAGGTTACTGCAGCTTTGGCATCCTTGTTGGCTGTGCTGTCCTCTGAGCAGCTTCTTCAGCTCCGTGAGTTGCAGCAGGAGGAATTTAGGACACAGAGAGAAGGTTCCTCTTGCTCTGCTTCTTCCAGGCTCCATGGTGATGTCTCTGTCATTTGTCTCTCCTGGTATTCTCTCCATTTTTCTTCAGAGCAACTTTGTCCAGGTCTCTTCCTTCTCCTGTGTTTTCCTTCTCCTGAGCCAGTAGTTGCTCAGCTCTTTTATACAGTTTTTAGGTGTGTATATTCCGGAGAGTATGGATAGCAGTGGCCTCTGCCCATTTCCAGGACAGCTGCAGTCTGGTGAGCAATTGGAGAGTCCTTCCGGTGGCTCTGCCCAATACACATCCGCTATTGTCTGGGCAAGCAGCAAAGGTGATTTTGTCTTTGTTGAGTCGCACCAAGAGCGACAAGATTTAGACTCTCACAGCCTGGCCTGATGCCCTCAGGCTTGCATTAGAACTTGAAGCTCTTGCTTTCTCTGAAGCATGCCAGAGCACAAGCAAATCATAGAATCATAGAACTGTTTTGGTGGAAGAGACCTCTAGGATCATCGAGTCCAACTGTCAACCTAACACCCCCATGGCCATTAAACTATGTCCCAAAGTGCCATGGCCACACATTTCCTGACAAGCAACCCTTCTTGTCTGTGTTGTCCCAGTGAAAGACCATCAGGATGATTTCTGGTTCCACTAGAAGTGGTTTCACTAGAGTTTCCCTGGCGATGGATGATGTTTGCCCCATTCAGAGACATAGGATGATCCTCACAGCAAGGAGATGAGGGAATGCTGATTTTCTCCTGGCACTTACACATCTGTGCATAGCTCCAGCAGTTAGGGACAAGCACTGCAGAGATGGTTCCCAGCTAAAGGTGAGAGGTGGATGGATTAGAGGTAGCAGCTGGAAAAGAGCAAGAAGTGGGTGGTAACCGTGGTAAGAGGAGCCCAGAGCACAGATGACACTCCTGCCTTCCCTCAGAACAGCCAAATGCACTTTAATCAAAGTGAGGATTCACTTGGGATAGCATTCCTCATTGGATACAGATGCAGCAAGAGAAAACCTTATGCTAAAAGCTGGAGTTCAATACCCCTAAGAGGCAGCACCCTTCACTGCAGTAGCCAATACACCCCCTCACCATCCCACCAGCAGAGCCACATCTCATTTGCGGAGGATGCTGTCTGAAAGAAGCAGCAGCACAAGAGAAGCAGAGCTGCCTAATGCCTTTTCCTCCTAGCTTACAACAAAGCTGGAAGGCCAGAGCACAAATGGGTGATAAAATTAAATATTTAGTGAGACACATATTTAAACAAAACTGATCCCAGTACAGTTCTCTCAGGCCAGGAATGTAATTGTGAGATTACAAAATAGTCATTGTAAAACAGCAACCCACAACAACATTCAGTGAAGGGATTTTAACAGACCATAGGTTTCCTGCTGGATAATAGTAAATTGCCAGAGAAATGATAACATTTAGCATGGATAGGATAGGATAGGATAGGATAGGATAGGATAGGATAGGATAGGATAGGATAGGAGGATAGGACAGGACAGGATAGGATAGAATAGAATAGAATAGAATAGAATAGAATAGAATAGAATAGAATAGAATAGAATAGAATAGAATAGAATAGACCAGGTTGGAAGAGACCTTTGAGATCATCGAGTCCAACCTATCATCCAACACCACCTAATCAACTAAACCATGCAGCCAAGCACCCCATAAAGTCTCCTCCTGAACACCTCCAATGAAGGTGACTCCACCACCTCCCTGGGCAGCACATTCCAATGGGCAATCTCTCCCTCTGTGTAGAACTTCCTCCTAACCTCCACCCTAAACCTCCCCTGGCACAGCTTGAGACTGTGTCCTCTTGTTCTAGTGCTGATTGCCTGGGAGAAGAGACCAATCTCTGCCTGGCTACAACCTCCCTTAAGGTAGTTGTAGAGAGCAAGAAGGTCACCCCTGAGTCTCCTCATCTCCAGGCTAAGCAACCCCAGCTCCCTCAGTTTCTCCTCATAGGGCTTGTGTTCCAAGCCCCTTACCAACTTCGTTGCCCTTTGTTGAGCTTAGTTTTGTCTTGTGCAGCTCTGGAGCAGAGCTGCAACACCTTAACAGATAAATGCAAGGAATACTAATGTTGTTTTCTTCCTCAGGCCAAAATCCTGTTTTCTGAAGTACGGAAATAACTACTTTTCAGCTCCCTAAGGGAGGGAGCACTGCACACAAGAGTCTTTGCAGCAAATGTCTGAACTTGGGTTTTTCCTTGGAGCTGTTAACATTTTAAAAGATGTTATTCCTTGAAAACTTCCTGCCCCCAAAATTTCTGCCTCCAGTTTTCAATTATAGTAACTTGGAAGCTGAAGACACTAAAACAGGGAGGAACTGCTGGGTCTGTGATTGCTTGCTTAAGTAAATGTTCTAAAGTACTGTTTCATGTCTTTGTTAAAGGAGAAAAGAGCAACTACCTTCTCTTTGTTTGTTTGTTTGTTTGTTTGTTTGTTTGGGTGGGATTTTTGTTCATTACTGCATAATCAATAATCTTCTCACCTCTTTTGTCTTTGAAATGAAGCATATTAATCAGGAGCAACAAATGCTCCAGCTCATGTATCTGCTACCTGCATGCATCCAGCACAGTTTCTTTCATGTCAAAAACCTAAAGAGTGACTCTACTGCACTGGCAGTTTTGTGAACTTCAGGAATAATAATAATAATAATAATAATAATAATAATAATAATAATAATAATAATAATAGCAATAGCAATAATAAAGAAATTATGAAGCTCCCAAAGTAGGGCCATCCAGGATTTCTGTTAGGCTCCGGGTCCAAAGACATACTCTGTGGGTATGTTTTGTGAAGAACAAGAGGACACAGACTCCAGCTGTGCCAGAGGGAAGTTTAGGCTGGAGGTGAGGAGAAAGTTCTTCCCAGAGAGAGTTGTTAGCCATTGGAATGTGCTGCCCAGGGAGGTGGTGGAGTCACCATCCCTGGAGGTGTTCAAGAGGGGATTGGACGTGGCACTTGGTGCCATGGTTTAGTCATGAGGTGTTGGGTGACAGGTTGGACTTGATGATCTTTGAGGTCTCTTCCAATCTTGGTGATTCTGTGGTTCTGTGATTCTGTGGGTGTTTCATAATATTTCCCTGAATATTGTAACTATTTCTCAGCCTCTCTTTCAGGTGTCCTTGGAGCACCTTTTCTGACAGAAGACTCACCAAACCAATTCATCCGACTCAAGAGGCAGATACCATACTCGCAGAGCTACTGGGACCCCAGCAGCAGCCAGAGTGCATGGGGACACACCATGGCTGAACAGGTCTGGGCTTCCATCTTCTTGCAGAGACTACTGCAAGAGTCAAGCACAAGCCCTGGGAGGAGAGGCTGGGGGAGCTGGGGTTGTTTGGCCTGCAGAAGAGGAGGTTCAGGGCAGACCTTATTGCTTCTACAACTCCCTGAAGGGAGGTTGTAGCCAGGAGGGGGTTGGTCTCTTCTCCCAGGCAAGCAGCACCAGAACAAGAGGACACAGTCTCAAGCTGTGCCAGGGGAAGTTTAGGCTGGATGTTAGGAAGAAGTTCTTCACAGAAAGAGAGATTGGCCATTGGAATGTGCTGCCCAGGAGGAGGTGGAGTCACCATCGCTGATGGTGTTCAAAAGGGATTAGACATGGCACTTGGCACCATGGTTTAGTATTCATGAGGTGTTGGGTGCCAGGTTGGACTTGATGATCTCTGAGGTATTTTCCAACCTTATTGATTCTATGATTCTACTGGAAAAAAAAATAGTATGGGTCTGGGAGTAGCCTTATCACAGTCAGCCTTTGGGGCAAGGGAGGAAATCTACCTCCTTTGTCAATTCAGGCAAGGTTGCTCAGGAGTCACACATTGGCTTTACTCAATTTCAAAGCTCAGAACATTCTTTTCTGTCTTAATTTACTTCAGTTTAGTGAATCGTGGACAGCTCTGAGAGACACAGCACAGTATTACATGGACTGGAGTTCCTTGGCCTTTGATCCTTCGGTTGTCAGGTATGAAGGGGGTTCCCCAAATCATTTTATAGACTCAGAATGCATGCATGCACCTAAAGAAGTTAAATGGACCAATATAAGAGTGATGGCAACTGTGTCATCATGGCAGAGCTTGACACATTAACAAACTTGATTCTAGGAGAACATAGAATCCTAGAATTGTTTTCTTTGGAAAAGACCTCCAAGATCATTGAGTCCAACCACCAGCCTGACACCACCATGGCCATTAAACCACGTCCCAAAGTGCCATGGCCACACATTTCTTGAACATCTCCAGGGGCAGTGACTCCACCACCTCCCTGGGCAGCCTGTTCCCACACCTGACCACTCCTGCAGGAAAGAAATTTTTCCCAGTATCCAAACTAAACCTCCCCTGGCACAATTTCAGGCCATTCCTCTCCTTCTAGCACCTGATACTAGAGAGTGACCTGGAGACAATGCCATGTAGAGATACTAGATATTTTTGAAAATTGAAGATTTGGCTTGACAGTCCAAATTTTTCAGTTAGTTACAGCAGTGTGATTGTGGCAATTTCCTTTTTAAGTATGCTGTGGAAGAATGCATTAAAAGCTTAAATAATATATATCCCTTCAAAAGTCCACATATGTATTTTTGAAGGTCCAGAGAAGCTGAAGTGCAACAATAGATCCTACACAGCTGTGCCAGGGGAGGTTTAGGCTGGATGTTAGGGAAGAGGTTCTTCACAGAAAGAGAGATTGGCCATTGGAATGTGCTGCCCAGGGAGGTGGTGCAGTCACCATCACTGGAGGTGTTTAAGAAGAGACTGGATGAGGCACTTGGTGCCATGGTTTAGTTGATTAGATGGTGTTGGGTGTTAGCTTGGACTTGATCTCACAGGTTAATTCTATTCTATTCTATTCTATTCTATTCTATTCTATTCTATTCTATTCTATTCTATTCTATTCTATTCTATTCTATTCTATTCTATTCCATTCCATTCCATTCCATTCCATTCCATTCCATTCCATTCCTTTCTAAAAGTATTTTCTTCCATCTTTTCTAGTGACAACATCAAGTCTTACATGGACATGTTCAAGCAGCCTGGGACTCACCTACAGCAACAGACAAGTATGAGCTATTGACTCCTACCCACCTTGTATCCCACCGTGATGGTATTCAGCAGGTTATGCAATTGCCACTATGTATTTCATAAGAGGACTCTGTCTCATCCCACTGTCTGAAACCCCAAATTAACATACTGATTCTATCAATGCTGCTTATTTTATATTCATAAGTAGTAGTGAGCTGTAAAAGTCATGGTGAATTAAACAAGAGCTTGAAGACAAGGCAACCATTCACTTTTAGAAGACTAGTTTTAAAAGCCCTGAGTTTTCAGGTAGGACACCTTCTTTACCAAGCAATTGTTTCCAAATGCACATTCCTGCTCCTGAGAGAAGCACATTTGTATTTCTCCATATTTTTTTACTTTAGATACAGTTTTAGGAAGCAGTTTAGGTGTCCAGTTTTGGGCTCCCCAGTTCAAGGGAGAGACAGGGACCTTCTGGAGAGAATCCAATGGGGAGCCAAGAGGGTGATATGGTGGGTTGAAGTTTCCCCCAGTTTCCCTCCCCTGTGAAGAGAGACTGAGATCCCTGGGGCTGTTCAGTCTTGAGAAGACTGAGAGGGGATCTCATTAATGTCTACCAATATCTGAGGGGTGGGTGCCAAGTGGATGGGGCCAAGCTCCTTTTGGTGGTGCACAATAATAAGACAAGGAACAACGGGTACAAACCTAAATATAGAAGATTTCACCTCAACATAAGGAGAAACTTCTTTACAGTGAAGGTGATGGAGCACTGGAACAGGCTGCCCTGGGAGGTTGTGGAGTTTCCTTCTCTGGAGACTTTCAAAACCCACCTGGATGCCTTCCTGTGTGGACCACCCTACGTGATCCTGCTTTGGCAGGGGGTCTGACCTAATGATCTCTGGAGGTCCCTTCCAACCTCTAATGTGATACTGTGATACAGTGAGGGTGGTGAGACACTGGAACAGGTTGCCCAGGGAAGCTGTGGATGTCCACTCCCTGGAGGTATTCAAGGCCAGGCTGGATGAGGCCGTGAGCAGCCTGGTCTAGTGGGAGGTGTCCCTGCCCATGGCAGGGGGGTTGGACCTAGATGATCTTTAAGATCCCTTCCAGCCCAAACCATTCTGTGAATCTACGAATCTTTGACTTCAGAAATGGAAAGCAGTCACATTGTGTGAGCAAGAGAAGTAGAGCACATTTCTTCTAGGTTTGGCTAGTAAGAAGAATTCACTTTTGTCCTTCATGTCCCTTTCCATGTTTTCCAAGTCAAATCAGCAGGTGCACTTCCACAGCATGTGTGTACTTTGCATTTGAACTTCTCTACCTGGTCTTGAATGCCAAAACCAACCAAAGTCACAGCCACCACTGTCAGTTGCTGTTCCTTACCCTGTGAAAGAAGGAGCTGGTGGGAAGCAGGAGCTGGTTCTTTTTTTTTTTTCCTAATAAAAGTGTTGATAAAATGTACTTGTGAAAAGTTCTTGAGTTTGGAAGCTTCCCTTTTCCTATCTGTTAATCTACCTTATTTCAGAACATCTTTGAAGGAAGGATCGAGATTCCACCTTTCTTTTAGGTGTTATTAGTATACTGCTAAGAATTAAATGCTTCCAACCCTGGTCAAAATGTCTTCATGGACCATGAAGACATGTGAGGGAAATTGAAAGATGTGCTGATGTTATGTGCAGAGTAGGTGAAGGAAGGAGAGTTTTCCTCCCCTCTTATCCCCCAAAAGCAGGTCTTACATGCTGTGTGTCCATGGTTCTTTGTGGATATGTGCTGCATGCTGTCTGACTGGAACAAATTAAAGAATAATATCTTTTGGGGGAAAAAAAAAGAGAAGAAGCCATATTCTGGCATTTGGCAACCTTTGCCATGCTCCTCCTAGGTATGAATTTATCCTTAGGCCATCATTAATTTCCCTGCATAGGACAATGGGTTTGAAATTGCCATTATTAATTAGCTGAAAATTCATTAAGCACTTGAATGAGATAAATGAGATGCAAGTTCAGGATTTGCCATGTGGAATTTCACATCTTCAGTCACACTACTTAATTATGAACAGTTCATTAGAAGACAAGGCATGATAAGTGGTGTGCAGGCTAAAAGACCTCAATACAGTCGTGGTCTGTCCCTTCCATCCCCATTCCTTGAGTTGCTCTGCCATGGCTAAATTCTACAGATCCTCAGCCTTCCACTCTTTCCACAGTAGCAGTGCAGACATGACTGGGTTAACACAACTCTTCCATTTATACCAAAAGGCAGTACCAAAAGGATGAGCATTGCCTTTAATTTTAAAAGCATATAAAGCAAAAATCAAAGGATACATCTCCTCCACCACCTGTGACCCTTGCTGGTCCCAGGGAGGTTGCCACTCTGCAGGCAGTGATGCCCAAGCCACTTCTGCATCATTTTCCACTTGTGTATCACTTCCAGTCTTGTTTCTAACTGATGTTGCTGCTGCCAAGGCAGGGCTGTGGGATCCACTTGGGAATTAGGTGAGGCTTTCATGCCTGTGGGGCAAGTTAAACCTGAAGCATAGAGTCATAGAATCATAAAATAGAATCATGGAGTCACAGAATCATAGAGTCACAGAATCACAGGATCATAGAGTCACAGAATCACAGAGTTACAGAATCACAGGATCATAGAGTCATAGAATCATAGAATCACAGAGTCATAGAACTGTTTGAGTTTGAAGAAACTTCAAAGATTGCCTAGTTCCAACTCTCCTGCCATGGGCAGGAATAGTTCCACTAGACCAGGTTGCTCAAGGCCTCATCCAAGCTGGCCTTGAACATCTCCAGGGTGGGATCCTTACTGCTGGACAGGATAGACACCTCTCTCTGGCATCAACTGTTTCATTTAGTTCAGGAGCTGATCTGCGGATTGACAAAAGCATGCCTAGAGTGTGGGTGACAAAGTCCACCAATGAGGTGGAAGTTCAAGTGAAGTAAGTGCATCTCACCTCATCTACTATCAGCTGGTGAGGTAACTGCCCAACCTTTATGAGTCATTTTAGGGTTGGCAGAACCATAAAATGAGTACAACCACTGCCTTAAGCCTGTTGTCACAAGGACAAATCTTGCATAAGGCTGACTTGGAGACCAAAACAGCAGAGAAAGGCCAGGGATGCAATTTGACAGTTCTGTTGTACTCAGACATGACTAATTCCTTTAAAGAAGCTGTTCTGAAAGCCAGCCCCTCAATCTGCAAAGCCATAGCTGCAAGCTAATGTTACTAATTCAGATAATTAGTCCTGCTGAATTAAATGGGGGAATTGTGCATGCACGAGTAGCAGTGGAGGATGAGGTTCCTATTTCATGCTCTCAAAACATATGTCAGTCATGGCAATGAGCAAATGTCTTCCACAGGCTTCTGAACCTTAAACTCCTTCCTCTGCATTCATTAATAACCAGGAAACCCCTGAGATCATAGATTCATAGAATGGCTTGGATTGGAAGGGACCTTGGAGATCATCTAGTTCCAACCCCAGGATCATGGGCAGGGACACCTCCTGCTAGACCAGGTTGCTCAAGGTCTTATCCAACCTGGACTTGAACATCTATTCCAGACAGCCAGCATGGCTTTACTAAGGGCAAATCCTGCCTGACTAACCTAGTGGCTTTCTATGGTAAAATGATTATGTCAGTAGGTAAGGGACAGCTTCTGCAAGGCCTTTGACACACTCCACCACAACCTACTCACCAAGTTGGAGAGATATGGATTGATGAGCAAACTGCTCAGTGGATAAGGAATTGGCTGGAGGTGTTCAAGAAAGGATTGGACGTGGCACTTGGCACCATGGTTTAGTTAGTCAGGAGGTGTTGGGTAACAGGTTGGACTGGATGATCTCTGACGTCTTTTCCAGCCTTATTGATTTTATGATTCAGAGGGTAATGCTCAATGGCTTGAAGCCCAGATGGAGAGCAGTGACAAGTGGTGTCCCTCAGGGGTCCATACTGGGACCAGTGCTGTTTAGCATTTTTGCCAATGACATAGTGAGATTGAATGCACCAACAACAAGTTTGCAGATGATACCAAGCTGAGTCCATACACCTGAGGGACAAGATGTCAAACTCCACCACCTCCCTGGGCAGCACATTCCAATGGCTCAAGGCCCCGTTCAATCTGGTCTTGAACACCTCCAGGGAGGAGGCATTCACAACCTCCCTGGGCAACCTGAACAGGTTGTCTCATCTCCCTCTTACTGCAAAGAACTTCTTCCTAATCTCCAGACCCAATCTCCCTTCTTCCAGCTTCAATCAATTCCCCCTCCTCCTGTCACTCCCAGCCCTTGTCAAAATTCCCTCCACAGCTCTCCTGTAGCTCACTTCAGGTACTGGAAGGCTACTCTAAGGTCTCCCCAAAGCCTTCTTTTCTCCAGGCTGAACAGACCCAGCTCTCAGAACTGGAAACAGTACCCCAGGGGAGTCTCACCAGAGCAGAGCAGAGGGCAGAATCACCTCCCTCATCCTATTGATCACACTTCTTTTGATGCAGCCCAGGACACGGTTGCCTTCAGGGCTGCAAGCTCACATTATCTATTCATATTGAGTTTTTCATTAACTGACACCCCCAAGTTGTTCTGCTCAAGACAGCTCTGGAATCACTCCTCATCCAGCCTATATTTGTGCTGGGGATTGCCCCGAGCCAGGTGCAGGACCTTGCACTTGGCCTGGCTGAACTTCCTGAAGTTGTGTTGGGCCCACCTCTCAAGCCTCAGTCCCTCTGGATGGCATTCCCTCTTTTGGATATCTCTGTAAAAAACCCCATTGCTTAGCTCTACAGAAAGCAACTCCACCTCAAAAATCACTTCTTGAAGGAATGATTACTGCAAAGAGCAAACTCCCTATTTCTTCTCACACCTCCCACACAGAACTGTCAGAAAGGTACTGCCAAAACATTTGTTATGATGACTGGCAACTTGCTTGCATGCCAAGAGAAAAGAACTTGTAAGAACATGCACAAGTGCAATCTTGCCATTCCCTCCCTTAAAAAAAGTTTGCAAAAGATGGTAAGGACTTTTAATTGAGTTTGGAGAGCTGCACTCCCTTGGTTCTATTTTTTGTTTTCATCTAAAGCTCATCCCTGTCTGGTCTCCTACTTACAAGATGAACATGAGCTGTAATATAACATGCACACACAAAACCTAATTAGCTAACACCCAGTATCCAAAATGCCATTTGTATTCTTCATGCCCTGTTTAGGAAATGGCCTTCTGCAGTTCAAGTGTTATTTATACACAGTCCCATCATCACTTTGTCCAAAAAGCCCCAATGTGTCTGAGGTGAAGAAAGAAGCCTGCACTGGACTAATTGCTCCTTCAGACCTTAGTTGGGCTTAGCAGCCTTATTCAAACATCACTGAATCAGGGAATCATTACCATTAGAAAAGACTTACAACATCATCAAGTCCAAACTTCTACCCAACACCTCCATGACCGCTCAACCATGCCCCAGATTGCCACAACTACTCAATTTTTGAGCACGTCCAGGGATGGTGACTCCACCTCCTTGGGACATAAAAGACATCACAGACCATTATCTCCGTCCTACAAGAACCTTTGTAACTATTTCCTCCTGTGCCCTGGCAGGTTTCTCACGGGCAGAGGAAAGAGCAGATGATCTACCAGCCTTAAGATCTCTCTTTAAAACACAACCAACCCACAAACTATTTTCTGTTTGAGGACACAACCACATTTCCTGCATTTCCTGCATGAGCACACCACTGGCTCGTGTTGAGCTTCTGATAGACTTCAACACCTGATGTTTCCTGGGAGTTTCCTGGGTTTCAGACCTCCACAAGTGCCTACTCCATGACAGACTTCAGTGCAAGGGACCAGAAATCACAGAATCATGGAAATGCCATGTCCACACATTGTTTGGACACCTCCAGGGCTGGTGACTCCAACACTTCCCTGGACAGCTTTTTCCAATGCCTGGCCACTCCTTCAAGAAAGGAATTTTTCCTAACCTCCAACTTGAACCTCCCCTGTCACGGATTCAGGACATCATGGGAGCAGACAGCCAGGACTGGAAAGTTCTCCCTTATGTTTCTCTTCAATTGCCATTTAGCTGAGGATACACTGCAGAGGGAAGGATGTTGGTTCCTTTTGCCCACTCATGGCCCTAAGGAAACAACAAGAGGAGATCAGTCCCAGGAAAACCTCACTGCCAAGTGTGTTTGTACAGATGGCACCGATCTGAGCAGAATTTGGCCTGCAGGAAATGCCCAGCCATGCATGCTGGAGAAGGCTGAGGGGCTGGGTATCTCACAGGGAGGTTTGTAAGGTGTGTTTTAGACAGGCTCAGGGTCAAGGGAATGGGACTATTTGTTACTTTGTGAACTCAACACCCCTGTTGCATGTGAGTGGTCAGGCATTGGAATAGGTTACACGGGGAGGTGGTAGAGTCACCATCCCTCCAGGTGTTCAAGAAACGTGTGGATGTGGCATCTGGGGATGTGGTTTAATGGCCATGGTGGTGCTAGGTCAGTGGCTGGACTTGATGGTCTTGAGGCCTTTCCCAGACAAAATAATTCCGTGGTTCTTTGTACTGGGTCTAGTTTTCTGTGTAGCAACCCCTATAGAACTATGGTTTGGGTTTGTGGCAATACTTCTTTTCCAAGGTCACATTTCACCCTTTGCTGTCATTCCATCATCTTTCCCAGAAGCTGTGCATCGCTGACTTGCTTCTCATTTTCATCCTGCCTTGTGTGAAGGCTTCTCTTCTCCACAGCATCTCAGAGGAGATGGATGAGCTCATCTGGGGCAACTTTTTCTTTGAGTAAGATGTGGCCATGTGGAGTGGTGCACAGAGCTAACAGACTGGTGTGAATCCTCTTCTGGGAAGCCAATCTGTCTGTCAAGAAAAAGCAAAACAAAAGAACTCAGCAAACAGGCACCCAGGAGTCTCCAGATGATTCTCAACAGACTCAGAATTCAAAGGAAAACTTCTCCGGAGATGCTCAAAACCTGCCTGGATGCGATCCTGCAGGGGGGTTGAACTAGATGATCTCCAGAGGTCCCTTCCAACCCTCTACCATTCTGTCAGTCTATGGTGAAACCAACCAGATGCACCTAAGAGTCCAGCCTGGTGTTCTCTCACTTTTGTGTTGGCATCCCAAGAGATTGTTCATTCCTCACAGTGCATGGCTGCAGCTCTAGAGGTAATCAGCTTGATTGTCTCTTAAGGTAGCCATCGCGCATGGAAAGCAGAAGCGTTCATCCTTACTAACCATTCCACACACACTGGTGGGAATCCCCCCCCTGTACTTTCAGACATTCCAGGCATATTTTGGCAGGAACACCAGGACTCAAATCTTCCAAAATCTCATCTTCATGCTGTGTGCCTCGTTCCCTGTGGCTGTTCCTTTCCTAACACCAGCTTATTAAATATTTATCCAGGGCAGGCAAACCACAGAAGAAAAGAATTTAAGGAACAATAGAGCCTTGACCAGCGAAGAAGAGGGAGTGCAGTGTCTTAATGACCTTTTTCTGTCTTGCATTCTGAACACTCTGAAGTTGTGATGCAAATATTGAACTATCCTGAACTGAATGGAGTCAGGATAATTCAAGGGCAAAAACTTGTTTGAAGCCAATACATATATTTGAAATCTTCACAGCAGCTCTGTGAAAACCTCATTACAAGCTGGAATGGGAATTATATCTTGTGGTGCTGCTACAGTCCCAGAATTTCCTCATTGTCTCATTCTGTGTGTTCTGAATACAGAGAGGCAATCTCCTACAGATAAACTCCAGACCTGTGTAGGACACCAGATAGCTACAAATAATCATTGAATTGGCTTATTTACTAGAAAAAAAGATCATTCCTGCCTGAACTGTGCAAATCTGGATGTCACTGCAAACTAGGAGCAGTGCAGAAAGGGCTTCTGAGACTTCTGTAGTTGGCTGGAGGTGAGGAGAAAATTCTTCCCAGAAAGGGTAATTGGCCACTGGAATGTGCTGCCCAGGGAGGTGGTGGAGTCACCATCCCTGGAGATATTTAAGAGGAGACTGGATGGGGTCCCTGGTGCCATGATTTAGTTGATTAGATGGTGTTGGGTGATAAATTGGACTTGATGATCTCAAAGGTCTTTTCCAACCTGGTTAATTCTATGCTATTCTATTCTATTCTATTCTATTCTATTCTATTCTATTCTATTCTATTCTATTCTATTCTATTCTATTCTATTCTATTCCATTCCATTCCATTCCATTCCATTCCATTCCATTCCATTCCATTCCATTCCATTCCATTCCATTCTATTCTTGACACCCACCTGTCAGATACTTGGAGACACTGATCAGATTCCCTCTCAGCCTTCTCTTCTCCCGGCTAAACAGCTCCAGGTCTCTCCACCTTTCCTCATCAGACAGATGGTCCAGTCCCTTCATCATCCTCATAGCCTCCACTGGACTGTCTCTGGTATTGCCCTGTCCATCTTGAACTGGGGAGCCCAGCACTGGACTCAATACTCCTAATGTTGTCTCACCAGTGCAGAACAGAGGGACAGGAGAACCTCCCTTGACTTCTGGCCACACTCTCCTCAATGTATCCCAGGATACCATTTGCCTTCTTGGCCACAAGGGCACACTGCTGTCCCGCGGACAACTTACTGCTCAGGGGAAGGGATGGATAAAAATGGCTTCCACTTGGGAGCCCAGTGGAAGGGAATGGGGAAACTTCTGGCCTGCAAAAGCCTGGCAGTTGCACATCAGCTTAAACTAAGTTTTTAACAGGAGCAGAAGACTCTGCAGCAGTCACTGCAAACTGTGTGACATTATTAATACAGATGTTCTGCCAAGATAATGGCCAGTCCTGCTTACCTGCCACAGTAATTAACAAAGCTCTACTGAAAGAATACTGAGAATCATTTCAGTGTTTTACATGATGGGGCTCCTCACAGACCACTCAGTTTCTGAAGCTTTCACTCAATCTTGTTACTCATTCTTGAAGGCTAATGCCATGCTGAATTTCAATAATCCAGCAAGTGCACATTTCTGTGCTGCACTAATGACACATTTAGTGCTCCACAGAAGACACCCACAAAGGGGACCAATGCAGGAGCCAAATGAAAAGTGTCTGTCACACCAGCAGCATCTTCACTAGCTACAGCTGTTCTTGTTCAGCATTTGTGTGCATTAAATTCTCATGATGCTTCCTTAGCCCTCCTCCTTCCCCAGAGAGGTCCATGGATCTCTCTGACACTCTTGTGGGACTTACCACTTCTATAGAATACTAAACAAAGATCATCATCATTTCTTTCCCCTGGCATTCTAATTAGGATAGCATGGAGTTCTACACTCCCAAGTCATAGAGTTTAAAGTTAGTGGAGAACCAGAATGAAGTTTGTTTCATGCCCATAAACAGTCACTTCACCTTATTTTTTGTTTTTCACATGGCTTCCTCATTCTGCATCATAGAATCACAGAATTGTTTTGGATAGAAAAGACCTCTAAGACCATGAAGTCCAACCATCAACCCAACACCACCATGGCCTTTAAACCATGTCCCACAGTGCCACATCCACAGGTTTCCTGAATACCTCCAGGGACAGTGGCTCCACCACCTTCCTGGGCAGCCTGTTCCAATGCCTGACCAAAACCCCACCACAGCCAAACTTGTGCAAAGGTCTCCATATTCTCCATAACTACACAGGAAGATTTTTTTCTGGGAACACAGGGCTGGTATGACACACAGCTGCCTTCTGCCTAGGAGACTCCTGCTGCTAGAAAGCTTGGAATCACAGAACCACAGACTGGTTTGTGTTGGAGGGGACCTTGAATATCATCTAGTTCCACTCTACTGTCATGGGCAGTGACACCTTCCACTAGAACTGGCTGCTCAAGGCCTCATGCAACCCAACCTTGACTACACCTGTCCTGACTGCTCTGTGTGGGAACCCAGATCCAGTGCATTTAAAAAGTAAGGGGCAATGACACAGAGCAGAATTGCTCTCTTCTGGGCTCTCACTGTGAGAAATGGTCCCAGTGTTCTACTTGCACCTGAAAGACTCAGAGCTTTCCCTTCCTCCAGAACATCTGGGACAGGCACATTGATTTAAGAAACACATAATTATGGCCAGTTTAGCTGAAGCACATTTTGCTTCCAGCCTCCATTAGTGAGAGGAAGGAGGCAGGTTCACAGACAAGAGGAGAATTAGAAGGAAGTTATTTTGTAGGGGCAGAAAAAAAAAGACAATTAATGAAGAAGACAAATTGTGAAGAAGATTCCAGGAATAGATCCACACAAGATGCCTTTCTGAAATGAATGAATTTTTTTGTACATGCCTGTAATTGCTTTCACTCACATGGAACAGGTCCAGCTGTTTTCAGCATCCCCAAATGAGAAGCAGAAGGAAGCAGAAGAGAAAACAACTGTATTTTGTTACGTCCAACAGTTAAACTCACTGGACAGCAAATAAATTACACTAAGCACAATTAAACATGGAATTAACAGCAATCATTTGTAAGATAACACAACAAGACAGCTGAGATAAATGAGAGAGGGCTTGCATTGCATCCTATTGAGAAACGCTGCCAAGATACATGTTTACAGAAACATGGACCTGGGGTCAGAGAACTGATGGGATTCTCCTGGTGCTTGTATCCATCTGTGCCTTGCTCGTGCTGTGCCTCATCTCCTCCTCTGATGGTTTCCTGTGCTACACAAAAACTCCTGCTCTTGCAGCAACTGCTTTGGTATCACCAGGGCCAGGACTCCCAGTGCAAACCTGGGCTCAGAGGGCTGATATTTAGTTATTACTGAGTTAGACTTGCCCTGCACTGTACTGGGCTACTGCTGGGTGAGAAGCTGGACATGAGCCAGCAATGAGTGCTTGCAGCCCAGAAGGCTGATAAAATCCTGGGCTGCATCAAAAGAAGCGTGGCCAGCAGCTTGAGAGAGGTGATTCTGCCACTCTTCTGTTCTGATGAGACCTCACCTGGAGTGCTGTGTTCAGCTATGGGGCCCCCAACACAAGAGGGACATGGACCTGCTGAAATGGGTCCAGAGAAGGGCCACAAAGATGATCAGAAAGCTGGAGCACCTCTCCTACAAGGCCAGGCTGAGAGAGTTAGGTCTGTTCAGCCTGGAGAAGAGGAGTCTCTGGGGAAACCTTATAGCTGTATTTCAATATCTGAAGACCTCCAGGAAGGCTGGGGAGGGACTGTTGTGAAGGGCTTGTAGTGATAGGGGGAGGGGCAATGGTTTGAAACTGCAGCAGGATACATTTAGTTTGGACATTAGGAAGAGGTTCTTTACCACAAGGGTGGTGAAATACTGGAACAGGTTGCCCTGGGATGTGGCTGGGGCCTCATCCCTGGAGACACTGAAGATCGTACTTGATGTGGCCTTGGGCAGCCTGATGTAGTTGGAGGTGTCCCTGCTCACTGCAGGAAGGTTGGAGAAGATGACCTTTGAGGGTCCCTTCTAACCTGACACACTCTGTGAATTCATGAATCTGCACTGAGAGATGGCAGAGAAAAACAGCAGCTGCCACTCTGTTGGAGATGACTCTGATCTTCGGAGCGATGCTAATGACAGCAAAAGAGGCAAATTTTCCCCACAGTCAATTCAGTCAGGGCAGGCTTGCACAGTACCTCATGGGCAGATGCAAGCTGGATCTCTGTGTGCTCCAGAGTGCTGTGAAACAGCTGTGATCTAGTTGGAGGTGTCCCTGCTCACTGCAGGGGGTTGTACAAGATGACCTTTGAGCGTCCCTTCCAACCTGATAAAATCTGTGAAGCCATGAATCTGCTGGAATGGGTCCAGAGGAAGTCACAAAGATGACTGGGCTGGAGCACCTCCCCTGTGGGAACAGGCTGATAGAGCTGGGTTTGTTCAGCCTGGAGAAGGAAGGCTCCAGAGAGACCTTAGAGTAGCCTTCCAGTACCTGAAGGGAGCTACAGGAGAGCTGGGGAGGGACACATATGCCTCAGGCTTTCCATCATCTTGGAAGGTCAGGCCAAATTTAAAACCTGATCTCTATGTAAAAAGCCTCCTGATGTAAAGAGGCAGGCAGCAAATTTTCATAATTGATGCATGGATGGATCTGCAGATCTGAAGGAGATGGGACAAGCAGGTCCACAGTGAAACTGTTTCCTTAAGGATGGAGACTTGGCCCTCATGTATAGATTTCAGTGGAAACCTGGTCCAAAATAAAGAAGCCTAAATCTATTTTGTTTCCCTCTGCTCTCTTTCTTCCTAAAGAGTAGTTGACAGGTGGAGACTAAGCCAAGAGAACTCAGCCCCTGCATTAACCATGAATAGAGACAAATGCCAGGTGGAGATGTCAGCTGCAATTTCTCGTTCCACGCTGATAGCAGAAGGTTCCACAGAGCAGTGCCAAAATGTTAGGGTAGAAAATGCACCCATGGCTCCCACAGTCCTTTTGTGACTTTTCAAAAGGCTTTTCGCTTGCACAAAGCAATTTCTTTCTGCTGCTGCCATTGCTCCATGTGGCTTTGTCACAACTGATCTTCATTAAAGCTGAAGACCCTATAAGGCACAATTTTCTCGTGGAGCAAATTGATCTGCAGTGTGATCCAACGCAAGCGCCAGCACGCCAAGGCACGGCGCACTCGCACACGCTGAGCAGTGTTAGACACTGGCACAAGCAGCACTGCCTTTCCCAGTTCCAGTTCATTTAGGAATTACAGGGGAATCATCTTCTGCTAGGAGCATTTTTCTGCAAAGCAGACGTGAGCAGAGCCACAGCCAGAAGCAAGACTTCACACAGAGGAGAGCATGGAAACCTCGCAGGGTTTTAGCATGGAAATAAGAGCCGTCTTTCACTTTGCTGACCTCTTCAAGAACATGCTTTGCTGGAGTGATGTTTCTAGTGGAGCTCTAGCAAAGGTTGTTATAAACAGCTCATGTTCATAGAATCATAGAACCAATAAGGTTGGAAAAGACCTCAGAGATCATCAAGTCCAACCTATCACCCAACACCTCATGACTAACTAAACCATGGCTTCAAGTGCCACATCCAATCCCTTTTTGAGCACCTCCAGGGATAGTGACTCCACCACCTCCCTGGGCAGCACATTCCAATGGCCAATTACTCTTTCTGGGAAGAACTTTCTCCTCACCTCAAGTCCAAGCTTCCCCTGGCACAGCTTGAGACTGTGTCTTCTTGTTCTGGTGCTGGTTGCCTGGGAGAAGAGACCAACTCTCACCTGGCTACCACCTCCTTTCCAGTAGTTGTAGACGGCAATAAGGTTTCCCCTGAGCCTCCTCTTCTCCATGCTAAATACCCCCAACTCCCTCAGCCTCTCCCCATGTTCAATGACTATGGAGAAGGAATGTCAAGGAAATGATGTTGATTCCTCATCCAGCTTTGCTTTTAGTAAATTCAGTGGACCTGCATCCCAAGAGGTTAACTCTTTCAACTCTACTATTGAAAACTTGAGTGGGGCAAAGATTAGGAGAGCTGTGGATGCCATAGGCAACATTAAGATAAAAATAATATGTTTGGCAGAAAATGTGTCACAGATATGAACCAGGCAGAAATGACACAAATGTTGTTAGCAAACAGCATAATCTCAGGTTCTGAGAGGTGATTGCACCCACACGCATATCTGCTTTTAAAGCCTGCTCATAAGCCTTGAGTTGAAGAAGTAAGTATGTGTGAGGAGGAGGAAGGCAAAGAGAGAGCTTTTCAGGAGGGAGGAAGCGTAGGTGACAACTTTGTAGGACTGAAAAAGGACTAAGATCATAGAAACACAGAATGGTTTGGATTGGAAGGGACTTTAAACATCATCGGGCTCCAACCCCCCTGCCATGGCCTGGGACACCTTCCACTAGAGCGGGTTGCTCAAGGCCCCAACCAACCTGACCTTGGACTCCTCCAGGAGGGGGCATCCGCAACCCCTCTGGCCAGCCTGCTCCAGTGTTTCACCGCCCTTACTGAGAGAGAAGCTTGGGCTGCACCTTCGCAGGACTGAAAAGGGACTGAAATCCTCAACACTGTCTTAATTTCCTGAAAATAAATATTTATAAAACTAATTAAGCAATGAGGTGGACCTGGATTTCATGATGGCATCTTGCCCTTGACTAATACAATTTCAATTTATCATAAGTTTTAGCTGCCTGTGGATCAAGATTAATTTAGCTCTAGCATTGCTGCTGTGGATTGATCCAACCAAATTAGACTCACACTCGAAATCCCCAACGTACATTTGGTGAGCGAGGACAGCTTATTACCCAGCCTGAATCATAATAATTGCCTCTTGCTGGCAGGCAGCTCATTGTCCCCAGAGCACTGCAGATCTGAAAGTTTCTGCTGTCTTCATCAGAATTCAGAGTGGCTACCAAGGATCCACCCAAGAGTTACAGGCATAGGCTGCAAATGACAGGTCAATTAGGAAGGCAGGATGAACGCCTCGAAATGCCGGAGAGCGAGGAGCTGACAGAATGCATCACGAGGCAATTGGGAAAGTGACTTAATGCTTGAAACAGAAAATCAGAAAGGAGGTTCAACAAGGAAAAGTGGAGGGTCCTGCACCTGGATAGGAACAACCCCATGCACCAGTACAAGCTAAGGGTTGACCTGCTGGAAAGCATCTTCATGGAGAAGGACATTGAAGTCCTGGTGGACAGTAAGTCAATGTGCCTTCGGGAGTATCCTAGGGTCCATTAAGAAGAGTGTGGCCAGCGGGTCAAGGGAGGTTCTCCTGCCCTCTACTCTGCCCTGATGAGACCACATCTGTGCCTGTGCCTGTTTCAAGAGGGACAGGGATATACTAGAGAGGGTGCAACAGAGGTTACCAGGGTGGTGAAGGGAGGTTGGACTTGATGATCTTTGAGGTCTCTTCCAACCTTATTGATTCTACGATTCTATGACCGGAATATCTGTCTGATGAGGAAAGGCTGAGAGATCTGGGGATGTTTAGCCTGGAGAAGAGAAGGCTGAGAGGAGGTTTTATTAATGTTTAGAAATACTTAAGGGTGATTGTGCAGAAGAAGGGGCCAGTCTCTTTTCAGTGGTGTCCTGTGATAGGACAAGGGGCAATGGACACAAACAGGAGCCCAGAAAGTCCCACCAAAATATAAAGAGAAATTTCTTTGCTGTGTGGGTGCAGGAGCCCTGGAGCAGGCTGCCTGAAGAGGTTGTGGGATCTGCTTCTCTGGAGACTTTCAAGCCCCACGTGGATGTATTCCTGTTTGACCTGCTTTAGGTAATCCTGCTTTAGCAGGGTGGTTGGTCTTGATGATCCTCAGAGGCCCCTTCCATCCCCTCCCATTCTATTAGGCAGGAAAGGGTAGAAAAGTACAGATTAAGGCATACAACCCTCATTAAATCCTTACCTCCTACTGAAGCTGAAAACCTGTGAAATTCAGCAAAAATAATGGATTCAAAGGCAGGCAAAAACGTGTAAGTTGGAAGCAGCATGTAGAAGTTAAGCATCATCTGGTTTGGTGCAGGAAGAGAGGGCTGATGAAGTTGCTGTGATGGGACCACAAGAAAGCAGAAAGCGCACGGCTGTGAAGACTGTGGAACAGCTTGAAAGAAGAAGTCCAGATGGATCTAGAAATCACTTGCATCCAGATGACAGCTTCAAAAGAAGGTGGTGCACTGACTGTAGGAATTGGCTATTGCCCTCCCATCACAGAAGTGTGCCTTATTTTTGTGACTTTGGTTTTTTTCCATCCCAAAAAAGAGGCAAAAAGAGGGTGCACCTTGGGCCAAAGAAAAAGAGTACCCAAGACTCAGGCACTCGGAGCTGAGCGAGTGGCTTCTGGCAAATAAAACCTTTGGAAACAGGCAGCTTTGAGCAGAGCAAAACGTTGCACAGATGCAACGAAATCCTAAGCAATATTTCCCCATTGGGATAAGGGGGAAGGGAAAAACCTATTCTTTAAAGAACTGAAATGTCATTGTTTGGAGTAAAGTGCTCTGCTTGTTCATTTGGGGTTTAGAAATGAGGTTCTTTTCTACTTTGTTACCGAGGTCAGACTTTAACAGAGAGCAAAACACTTTGGTTTATTGCTTTGTTTGATTGTTGGGGGTTTTTTGGTGGGGTTTTGTTTGGTTGGGTTTTTTGGGGGGGGTTGTTTGTTTTTTGTTTTTCATTTCCCACCAAATGCAGCTGTGTGAAATACTGTGAGAACAGAAACAGTCAAACTGGCATGAGCTTCAGAGTGCTACCCCTTCTGTGGCTGCACATATCCGAGTGAGGAGAGGCAGACTCACAGAGTTCCAACAGCCCCTGGGAAAACTCAGCGAGCAGGATCAGATTCTTCTCCAGTGGCAGGACAAGAGGTAATGGGCATAAACTTGAACACAGGAAGTTCCATCTCAACATGAGAAGGAACTTCTTCACTTTGAGGGTGGCAGAGCAGTAGAATAGGCTGCCCAGGGAGATGGTGGAATCTCCATCTCTGGAGACATTCAAAACCCTCCTGGACATGTTCCTGTGTGACCTGACCAAGGTGATCCTGCTTTGGCAGGTGGGCTGGACTCAATGATCTCAATCCTCAATCCTCTTGTTCTCTTCTCCCAGGCACCCAGCACCAGAACAAGAGGACACACTCTCAAGCTGTGCCAGGGGAGGTTTAGGCTGGATGTTAGGAAGAAGTTCTTCCCAGCAAGAGAGATTGGCCATTGGAATGTGCTGCCCAGGGAGGTGGTGGAGTCACCATCCCTGGAGGTGTTTAGGAAGAGACTGAATGAGGCACTTGATACCATGGTTTAGTTCATTAGATGGTATTGGGTGATAGATTGGACTCGATGATCTCAAAGGTCTTTTTCCAACCTGGTTAATTCTGTATTCTATTCTATTCTATTCTATTCTATTCTATTCTATTCTATTCTATTCTATTCTATTCTATTCTATTCTTCAGAGCTCCCTTCCAACACCTACCTATGATTCTGTTGCATTTGGCTGCAAGTGGAAATTGACTTCATCAGGAACAGTGTGGCCAGCAGGAGCAGGGAGGTCATTGTGCCCCTGTACACTGCACTGGTTAGGCCACACCTTGAGTACTGTGTCCAGTTCTGGGCCCCTCAGTTTAGGAAGGATGTTGACTTGCTGGAACGTGTCCAGAGAAGGGCAACAAAGCTGGTGAGGGGTTTGGAACACAAGCCCTATGAGGAGAGGCTGAGGGAGCTGGGGTTGCTTAGCCTGGAGAAGAGGAGACTGAGGGGTGACCTTATTGCTCTCTACAACTACCTGAAGGGAGGTTGTAGCCAGGCAGAGGTTGGCCTCTTCTCCCAGGCATCCAGCACCAGAACAAGAGGACACAGTCTCAGGCTGCGCCAGGGCAGGTTTAGGCTGGATGTTAGGAAGAAGTTCTACACGGAGAGAGTGATTGCCCATTGGAATCGGCTACCCGTGGAGGTGGTGGAGTCACCTTCACTGGAGGTGTTCAGGAGAAGACTTGATGGGGTGCTTGGCTGTATGGTCTAGTTGTTGGGTGGGTTGGATTGGTTGATGGGTTGGACGCGATGATCTTGAAGGTCTCTTCCAACCTGGTGTATTGTATTGTATTATTATTGTATTATTGTAAGTTCTTATTCTTATCAAAATGTTATTTGGAGAGCAGGGAGAGCAGGCCAGGACACTCCACGTGTGGGGCAGAGTGTGCTCTAGGGCTGTCCTGCCCACTTGTGATGGACTACCACACTGTAGCAGATGGACTCAGGAATTGCAGAGATGAGTCAATAAAAGCTAAGTGTGGACTTCAGGGGTGGAACACATCAGCAGTGGCACTTGGGCACAGTCATCTTGCAGATGAAAGGGAAATGTTGATAGACTTAGCGAGACTTAACAAGATACATTTCACTATCTGCTGTAGTGCAGACAAAAGCAAACATGCATCTGACCTAAAAGATCCTTTCCAATCTCAAAAGTTCATCTTGTGGGACTCAGCAGGACACCCTCAAAGGACCAGAAGTGCTGAATGGAGTCCTGCTGATATTCATCTCTGAGACAGACGCTCTTGCCACAAACACAATATCCCCATTTTACCCAAAGAACACTTTTCACAGCCGTGCCACCTCTGATCTCTCAGTCCTGATCTCCAAAAGGCCTTCCAAAGACAAGCCTGAAGCCAATATTTTAAACTCTTTTGGTCACAGAAACTCCACCAGGGATTCAACAGAAATACTGATTTCATGGCACAATATCATTTCCTTTCCCCTACAGTAACCTTTGCATGTTCCAGGGGCAGCACAGCATTTTTGCTTTCCTTCTCTTAAAGAGATAACTGCCTGCCAACTTTCTTTACACATATTAACTACCTGTTCTTTCAGAGGCAGTGAGCCTAGTACATATATAAGCAGTTGTCCTCGTTTTGTGTTTGGCTTTGAAGTGGCAGGCAGAAAGGTACCTGGGGGTACTGATTGATGGTGGGCTGAACAGGAGCCAGCAGTGTGCCCAGGTGGCCAAAAAGGCCAATGGCATCCTGGCCTGGATCAGGAACAGTGTGGCCAGCAGGTCATTCTGCTCTGTACTCAGCACTGGTTAGGCCACACCTTTAGTCCTGTGTCCAGTTCTGGGCTCCTCAGTTTAGGAAAGATGTTGAGAGGATGGAATGTGTCCAGAGAAGGGCAACAAAGCTGGGGAGGGGTTTGAAGCACAGCCCTGTGAGGAGAGGCTGAGGGAGCTGGGGTTGCTTAGCCTGGAGAAGAGGAAACTCAGGGAGACCTTATTGCTCTCTATAACTACCTGCAGGGAGGGTGTAGCGAGGTGAGGGTTGGTCTCTTCTATCAGGCAACCAGCACCAGAACAAGAGGACACAGTCTCAAGCTGTGCCAGGGAGGTTTAGGCTGGACGCTAGGAAGAAATTCTTCCCAGCAAGAGAGATTGGCCATTGGAATGTGCTGCCCAGGGAGGTGGTGGAGTCACCATCACTGGAGGTGTTTAAAAGGAGACTGGATGGGGTACTTGGTGCTGTGGTTTAGTTGATTAGATGGTGTTGGGTGATAGATTGGACTCGATGATCTCAGGTCTTTTCCAACCTGGTTAATTCTAATTCTAATTTTCTAATTCTAATTCAGACCTGAGGAAGGCTGGTGTGCCTGAAAATTTGTCTGCTCTTCTCAGTCATACCAGCTGATACCATGGTGGGGTGGTTGGAATGATCTTTAAGGTACCTTCCAATCCAAACCATTCTATGATTTCTGGCTCTGAAAAGATCCTACAGTCCTAGGAACCTCTAGGAAAGCACTTGGAAGTGCAGCTTATCTAGCCTTCAAGGTACCATCAGGAGTGAGTGCAGGTCTGCTCACCAGCCTGTGCTTACTTTCCCATGTCAGGACACTCACTCAGAATTACCAATTTTCTAACTTATTTGTTATCTGTCACACATTTTGCCTCACTGATTCATCTACTTATCATTCATTCCATGAAGGAAGCCAACTGAGAGGAATAATCTCTTTACTTAGCATACTAGATGTCAGCTGAAAAAAAGCCCTTGTCTGTCCACCCATTAGTAGTGTAGGAAGGAGATGCATAATTGATCTGACTTCTCTTTCACATTGTTAAAAACAGAAAATAACTCTGCTGCCATCAACAAACTATTCAATATCTCAGACTTTAATGACAGACACTGATGCAGCTGTCGTCCTTCTCGAGCATGATGGCCTGCAACAAACCAAAGCTTAAAGCAAGACAAGAATAAAAATCAGAGGGTGGCACAGATAGGAAGCAACCTTCTTATCACATCTGAGATGCACAGTTTTGGCACCAGGGCACCAAAAAATGTTGGGTAGTTGAGGCTTGCAGGCCTTGTAGAATGAAAGTAGCACTCTTACTTTCTGACGACAGCTCTGAGAAGAAAAAAAAAGCTCCCTCAGTGGGGAGTGATCAGACCCAGCTGAAGGTATGGCATTACTCTACATTCTCACAAGAAAACCACCTCCCTCTCCATCTTCTGGCTTAGCAGGTTACCATGAAGATGAGAGGAAGAGCCCTGGAAAGTTTTTCACAAACCCTGCATCAGTGGCTCTAGTCCTTGGGGCCAGGCAAAGGTGGAGGTTAAACACATTTCAATGTCCAGATTTTGCTTTCCCCATTGGTATTTAGCACAGAGAGGGGGAAAGGGCCTGTTCAAGACCAATGGCCTTGAGCAACTTGGTCTAGTGGAAGATGTTCCTGCCCAAGGCAGGGGATTTGGAACTGGATGATCCTTGGGGGTCTCTTCTAACCCAAACCATCCTATGATTCTATGACTGGAGTGATCACACAGGCACACAACTGGATTTTGCCTTCAAGCTGCCACCCACCTAACCCTCACTGATCCCAAAAGGAAGAGATTCGGTCAATACCAGCAGGTGCTGTCAGCTGCTGCAGAAAACCCCTCATAGCATCACTCATCTTCAATAAAAGAACTGTGTGCTTCCAGGGAGCAATATAGAAGCTAAAAGAGACATCAAAGTTTTGCCTACTACTGAGGCTCTGAGGATAGGACCTCAGATCACATCTGCAAAGCCAGTAAAAGGCAGACTTTGCTTCTCTTAACCTCTTTGTTGCTCATTTTCTCCTCAGCCTCTTTCTCTGCACAGAGATGAAGCAGCAGGAATCTGCATGGCTTTGTTCATGGTCACAGCCACATGTTGGTAGTTTAAATGCAGGTAGGTTATCCGGGATTCTGCTTCCAAGAGATTCTTCCTGAGCCTCACTTACCAGTTAGCAGCTTCAATACAGGAGCTAAGTTGATAGTTTAAATGCAGGTAGGTTATCCAGGATTCTGCTTCCAAGAGATTCTTCCTGAGCCTCACTTGCCAGTTAGCAGCTTCAATACAGGAGCTAAGTTGATAGTTTAAATGCAGGTAGGTTACCCAGGATTCTGCTTCCAAGAGATTCTTCCTGAGCCTCACTTGCCAGTTAGCAGCTAAGTTCTGTTCTTCCACATAAGATACATGCTGGAGAAGAAGTCCCTGTAGCCTGCCCCTGGTCTGATACGGAGATGGAGAAGGTACAATCTGCACACAGAAGTCCCAAAGTTAAGGCAGGGAGAAGGTCTGATACAAATAAAACAGTGACAGAAAAAAGCAAAGCACTGTACCAAACCAGAGCCAGGCTACAGGGTGCTCTTCTCCAGCAACATCTGCATACAACTAGCATATCAGCACACAGAACTTTGTTTTCAAGCACAATCCCCTTACTTCCCCCACCCTCCCCCCCATTTTCTTTCCATTATTTAATTTGAGGGGAATGTAACAGCGGTTGTGAAGAGCCTCTTCTGTGACTACACAAAAGAGAAATCTTTTTCAGGCCTGTCTAGGGGTTAGACAAAGACCTGACATACTGATTTCTCATGCTAGAGTGGAGAGGGAACTGAGCTGGAACTTGCCTGGCTTTCCATGTCCCAGGCACCACGAGTTTCATTACCTCATTTTTTTTTTTTCACAGCTTGATTACCATTTATAAATATGTCAGAGCAACCATTCTCATTAAGATGCTGTGTTTCCACAGAGACCACACACTTCCAAACAAGCTAACAATACACATTACTGAGTTGGCACATGGCATCTCCATTTTCCAACCCAACTCTGCAAGCTGGGGCCCACCGTACTTAGCACTTATCTGCCTAATTTGACTCAGATTGATAGAACTTTTCAGTGGTTGAGGATTAAAGCTGAAATTGATGCACACAAAAATTTTGAGGTGGGGGAGCTGTAGCCCAGATGAGAAAATCCCACCAGAAAACTAAGCCAATTGTTCCTCAAACTTACAATTGCAGCACGCACAGTGTACAAGTTGTGGCTAATTTTAAGCTGATGGAGTTCTGTTGCCTGTGTCAAAAAAGCCAGAACTCAGTTTTTGAGCATGAAGAAAGAGGGAGAACAAAAAAAAACACACCCACCCTAAACCCAAAACCAAACCCAAAGTCAAACAAACAAAACCACACAAAAATACCCCACACCAACAAAAAACTCCAACCAATCAGGTTTTGAGTATGAAGAAAGAGGGAGAACAAACAACAAAAAACAGCCAAGCAACCAGTTTTTGAGTATGAAAAAAGAGGGGGAAAAGAAACCCAACCAAAACCAAACCCCAAAACAACCAAACAAAAAAAGCCACACAAAAAAAAACCCAAAACCAACAAAAAACTCCAACCAATCAGGTTTTGAGTATGAAGAAAGAGGGAGAACAAACCAAAACCAAAGCAAAAAACAAACAAACAAACAAACCCCACAAAAAACCCAACCCTGAACCAACAATCCCCCCAACCAATCAGGTTTTGAGTATGAAGAAAAAGGGAGAACAAACAAAAAAACCCCCAAACCAAACCCAAAATCAGGTTTTGAGTATGAAGAAAGGGGAGAACAAAAAACCCCCCAAACCAAACCCAAAATCAGGTTTTGAGTACGAAGAAAGAGGG
The DNA here is from genome assembly GCA_033816785.1 of Picus viridis. NCBI lineage: Eukaryota > Metazoa > Chordata > Aves > Piciformes > Picidae > Picus > Picus viridis. Next base: position 3,161,234 of record CM066569.1, on the reverse strand, counting down.
AGAACAAAAAAACCCTAAAACCAAACCCCAAAACAACCAACAAACCAACCAACCAAAACCACACATAAAAAAGCCCCAAACCAACAAAACCAACCAACCAACCAACCAACCAACCAGTTACTGAGTATGAAGAAAGAGGGAGAACACAAAAACCCCAAACCCAAACCCAAAACCAACCAACCAACCAACCAAAAAACCACACAAACAAACCCCAAACCAACACCAACCAACCAACCAGTTTTGGAGTATGAAGAAAGAGGGAGAACAAACCAAAACCAAAACCAAGACCAACCCCAAAACCAAACCACACAAAAATCCCCAAACCAACAAAATAACAACCAAGCAACCCCCCCCTCATAAAAAAAAACACAACCCACAAGCAACAAAACAACAAAACCCCCAAACCAAACCAGCTACTGAGCAGAGAGAGGGCTGAGAAGCCACATCACTGAGCAGAATAATCTCTGACCTCACTGCAGCCAGGACAGGAGCTGCTGTGCCCATAGCGCACGTATGCATCACCATGCACACAAAGCATCCCCACAGGCCCCCAGGGATGAAAGCCCAAGGGGATTAACTGAGTGCTTGAAGATTCTTGTGATATCTCTCTGAATGAATGGAAAATATGAAAGTTAATTGAAAGCAGAGCTTCACAGCTGAGACCTTGAACACGGCATTTCATCTGGAGCTAATGTTTATGAGAACTTACACTGTGCTCACCTTGGCAGGGGCTATAAATTTGCAATTAATAACTGCACTGCTATTAATCTTTGAGTCAAGTGGAACATAGTCATTACACCGAGAAAGCCTTCTCAAAGTAGATGCATGAGGCTGAGCACAAAGTGGCAAGAAGTGTTTTGAAAGGCTTGCTACTAAAATTCTTTTCCAGTCACAAATAATTTCCCCAAATGAAGCCCCATGGGGCCTGCTGCAGCAGTAACTAAACCTGCTCCCTTCTTCTGAACCTCTGTCCTCTTTTCAGTTACAACACATTAGAGCTCCCTGGCATGATGTCAGTTGTCCTCAGCAGCTGCTCAAGCTCAGACCTCTGGCATTTCCTTGAGCAGGTCATGAGGTACAGCATGTTCCTGTTGCCACTCGTTGAGGCTTGGGGTAGAGTAGAGTAGAGTAGAGTAGAGTAGAGTAGAGTAGAGTAGAGTAGAGTAGAGTAGAGTAGAGTAGAGTAGAGTAGAGTAGAGTAGAGTAGAGTGGAATGGAATGGAATGGAATGGAATGGAATGGAATGGAATGGAATGGAATGGAATGGAATGGAATAGAATAGAATAGAATAGAATAGAATAGAATAGAATAGAATAGACCAGACCAGACCAGACCAGACCAGACCAGACCAGACCAGGTTGGAAGAGACCTTCAAAATCATTGAGTCCAACCTATCATCCAACACCACCTAATCAACTAAACCATGGCACCAAACACCCCATCAAGTCTCCTCCTGAACACCTCCTATGATGGTGACTCCGCCACCTCCCCGGGCAGCACATTCCAATGGGCAATCACTCTCTCTGTGTAGAACTTCTTCCTAACCTCCAGCCTAAGCCTCCCCTGGCACAGCTTGTAGAGAGACAGGGACAATAGCACATGATGATGATTAGGGGGCTGGAGCACCTCTCCTATGAGGACAGCCTGAGAGAGGTGGGGCTGTTCAGTCTGGAGAAGAGAAGGCTAGTGGAAGCTGTCCCTGCCCATGGCGAGGGGTTTGGAACTAGATGATGGTTAAGGTCCCTTCCAGCACAAACCGTTCTATGAATTCCTTTGCAAAGGGCAGTTTATTATGTAGGAATGTGTGCTTTTACTGCAGAAATCATTCTGGCTTTTTATTGACTTCAGTAAAAAAATTACCACACTGCCAGAGACAGCATCTCCAAGTTTGTGGGGCATCAATAGCTTCCACATTTCAGAGCCTAGAAAGCCCTCAAGTTCCCAGAGAGTACCAGAAGAAAATATTTCAACATTATGTGTACAATATTTTAGTCACTCTGCAATGAACATCACATTTTATCCAAGAAATATCTAACAGAATCCTTGAATGCAGAATAAACCTCCAGATGGTCTTTCATCCTGTTTACAGGAGAAGGGGAGTAAAGGAGTTCCCATTTCATGCAGCCTCATCAAAATTCCCTGCTACACAGATCAAGCAGAGGTCGAAGATTTGTGACCCTTCTGCTCTGCAACTTGCTAGAAATTTGCTTAATTTTAACTACAGAGTTATTCATGGCCAATTTATTCCAATTCCCCCTCATAACAGCACTGTCCTTCAGGTTAAACAGCTCTTCTCTTGCTCTGCTCCATGTATTCTGGGCAGTATCTTACCTTCTTGCAGCCATCATTTTGCTAGATAACAAGCTAGTCCTTTTCATTTTTCTTTCAGAAGAAGAATAGCTTTCCACCCAAATTCTCCCTGAAGTCTCTACTCTCCTGCTCTAATTAGAGCTCAGCTTCCTTGGACCTGGATGACCAGCAGTGCACACAGTATTTCAGATTTCATTTCACTGTTCCCTTGATGAGGAGTTCCATTAAAAAAAAAAAAACAACAAATAAATGTTACATTTAACCATTAACCTGGATTCACTCCTGCCTTGGTGCTTTGACACAAGGTTAGGAAAGATGTTGAGTTACTGTAGCGTGTCCAGAGAAGGGCAACAAATCTGGGGAGGGTCTGGAGCACAGCCCTGTGAGGAGGGGCTGAGGGAGCTGGGGTTGTTTAGCCTGGAGAGGAGGAGGCTCAGGGAAGACCTTCTTGCTGACCACAACTACCTGAAGGGAGGTTGTAGCCTGGTGGGGGTTGGTCTCTTCTCCCAGGCAACCTGTGTCAGAACAAGAGGACACAGTGAGGGAAAGTAACATACCAAAAACCCAACCCACTCCAGGTTGAGACAAAGAGTTGAGGCAAAAACAACCTCCTCTTCTCCAGGCTAAAAAGCCACAAGGTATCACAGTATCACCAAGGATGGAAGAGACCTCATAGATCATCAAGTCCAACCTGGCACCACAGACCTCATGACTAGACCATGGCACCAAGTGCCACATCCAGTCCCCTCTTGAGCACCTCCAGGGATGGTGACTCCACCACCTCCCTGGGCAGCACATTCCAATGGCGAATGACTCTCTCAGTGAAGAACTTTCTCTTCACCTCCAGCCTAAACTTCCCTTGGTGCAGCTTGACACTGTGTCCTCTTGTTCTGGTGCTGGTTGCCAGGGAGAGGAGACCAACCCCTTCCTGGCTACAACCACCTTTCAGGTAGTTGTAGAGAGCAATGAGGTCTCCCCTGAGCCTCCTCTTCTCCAGGCTAAACAACCCCAGCTCCCTCAGCCTCTCCTCACAGGGCTGTGCTCCAGACCTCTCCCCAGCCTTGTTGCCCTTCTCTGGACACGTTCAAGTGTCTCGGTCTCTCAACCTTTCCTCATCGCACAGATGTTTCAGTCCCTCCCTAATTCTTGTGACATCCGTTGGACACCCTCTGTCCCCACTGAACTGAGGAGCCCAGCATTGGGCACAATACTCCAGATGTGTTCAGAGGAGCAGGACCTGCTGGCCACACTCTTCTTAATGCACCTAGGATACCATTGGCCTTCCTGGCACAAGGGCACAGTGCTGTCCTATGGATAACTTATTCTTAACCAGGACTCCAAGGTCCTTCTTCATGGAGATACTTTCCAGCAGGTCAGCCCCTATCCTGCGCTGGTGAATGGTGCTGTTCCTCTTCAGTCATGTAAGTCAGAGAAGAGGAAAGAAAATACAAATGTATGTTCTTACAAGCTGCTCTGTGAGGATTTATATTTGCACTCAGCTGCTTCATCTACAGCTCTGTGTGCATTTGCTTGGACAGGAGAGTTGAATAGAACTTGGCACTTTCAAAAGTCTTCATAAAAATTAATATCACAGCTTCATGAAAATTAATTTTTGTGGTTGCATCTCCTGTCTTTTTGAACCAGATTCAGCCTGCTGGAAAGCTAACACAAATACTGTTTCATGTTGAGCTCTCTGCACAAGGCACTAAAATTCCGTTTTGTGAGCATGAAGGAAAATTACATATTTCATTTTATTTTTAAATCACAGCCTGTCAAAAGGAACCAAGTTGAAGAGCAGATACTCATTTCTTCACAACTAAAAGTAATCACTAACTTCACCTCACTTCCATTCATGCATACCTCGTGTCAAACAGGCAGGTAACAGGAGCTCTGTATTCCCTGTGGAAAACTTGCTTTTCTGCTTGTTAGAAGGCTCTAAATAGAGCACTTGAGCTCCAGAAGTCAGTTTATGGCCCTGTCTAGGTTTGCACCGGGGTTGAAGCTTTACAACCCAATTTTGGTTGCCCTCCACACTTGCAACTGATCCAACTTGATGCAAGCTTTGATACGAGAGTTGAGATTAAATACTGCAGTAGCACCAGTCTTACTACAATTCAGAGTGGCATTTCAGACAAGATGTTCACAGACTGCATTGGGTTGGAAGGGACCCTCAAAGGCCATCTTGTCCAACCCCCCTGCAGTCAGCAGCGACACTTTTTGCTGCCCAGGGCGGCACATCAAGTCTGATCATGAATGTCATCATGGACAGTGCCTCAACCACAATGCTGGGCAAACTGTTCCAGTATTTCACCACCCTCATTGTAAAGAACTTCCTCCTAATGTCCAACCAGAATCTAACCTGCTCCAGTTTCAATCCATTGCCCCTCATCCTTTTGCTACAAACCCTTCTAAACAGTGCCTCCCCAGCCTTCCTGTAGGTCCTGTTCAAATACTGACATGCATTTCTAAGGTCTCCCCAGAGCTTTCTGTTCTCCAGGCTGAACAGCCTCACTTCTTTCAGCCTGCCCTCACAGGAGAGCTGCTCCAGCTCTTTGATCATCTTTGTGGCCTCCTCTGGACCCACTCCAACACATCCATGTCCCTCTTGTGTTGGGGGTCCCATAGTACTCCAGGTGAGGTCTCAGCAGAGCTGAGCAGGGTACTCCAAACACAGTAGCCATCTTCCATTTAGTGGACCAGAACTTCCACATCATTATTGAGACTTAAATCTGGCTACCCTCACTAAAGCACAGAAAAGAGCCAGCACAGCCACAAGCTCAAATAGCTGTGGTTTCTAGGGTGGTTAGAGAAGACAGAGTCAGCAATGGACAAACACTATATTTCTTCCAAAAATCAAGTGTACTTGCCATCTATATAAATACAGCTGTATATGAATGCTTGGGAAAAAAGCTGCTTTTTAAAGAAAAACCTAAAGTGTGTGTCACTTTGTCCCGTGTCCTCTCCTCCCCCACCCCACAAGAGGACAAAGATTGTGCAAACTGCTCCCTGTGCCATCAATCCTGTCTGGAGAAAAGAAATGCTGCTGCCAGCAGTTGCTATTCTTTTGACACACCAGAGCCATGCCTCACATTCCTGCAGCAGCTGACACCACAGTTAATCCTTGTATGGCCACAAAGGGGGTGGGGAAGGAGGGAATTCTTCTGGAGAACATTTGGTTTCCATGGATAAGCCGAGTCTCTTCTACAGCGGTACTGTCAGCCCTCCTAATAATGAAGTCTTCGTACTCTATCTCCATTCACACAGAACTTTTGCCTTTCTGAGAGATTTCTGATTTCTGAGAGGGGGAAGCCCTAATGACTCTGTGAAATTTCCTGCCAGTGAAAATGGGGCAAAAAGAGGAGTCTGTTTTCTCAGAGTGATGCTTTCTAGCATGTAAATATACTAGATATTCAGGGATATACTGGAGAGAGTCCGCCAAAGGCTGCAAGAATGATGGCCTGGAACATCTGTCTGATGAAGAAAGTCTGAGAGACCTGGCACTCTTCAGGCTAGAGAAGCCTCAGAGGGAATCAGATCAATGGCTACAAATACCTTAAGAGGGTGTCAAGAAGAAGCTATCAGCCTCTTTTCAGTGGTGTCCTGTGACAGACAAGGGACATGGATACAAACTGGAAGCCAGGAAGTTCCACCACAACATGAGGAAAAACTTCTTTCCTGTCAGGGTGCTGGAGCCCTGGAACAGGCTGTGCAGAGAGGTTGTGGACTCTCCTTCTCTGGAGACTTTCAAGACCCACCTGCAGGTGTTACTGTGTCACTAGGTGATCCTGCTTTGGCAGGGGACACAGACTCAATGATTTTCAGAGGTCCGCTGATGGAGATGTTTGCTGCTCAGATATTCAATGGTAGCATCCTAGAATGGTGGAGTTAGAAGGGATCTCTGGAAACTACCCAATACAACCCCCTTGCTAAAGCAGGATCATCCACAGCAGGTGGATCACAATGTCCAGGTGGGTCTGGAATCTCTCCAGAGTAGGAGACGCCACAGCACGTCTGGACAGCCTGCTCCAGGGCTCCAGCACCCCCAAAGCAAGAGTTCCTTCTACCTGAGCATCTGAAGGTGCTTCCCAGACATCAAATAAGTCACTGCTCTGTTCCTCCTTATTTTAAACATGCTATTAATTGAAAGAATGCTAAAAGATCTGGCTCAGTAAAAGGGAAAGGATTTTTGGCAACAGTGTGTGCAAGGGCAAAAAACTCAGAGCACGACTGACCTGCCCGGCAAACCAGTGGCCAAGCTGGAAGAGACCCTCACAGTCATAGAATCATAGAATCAATAAGGTTGGAAAAGACCTCAGAGATCATCAAGTCCAACCTGGCACCCAACACCTCATGACTAGACCATGGCACCAAGTGCCACGTCCAATCCCCTCTTGAACACCTCCAGGGACGATGACTCCACCACCTCCCTGGGCAGCACATTCCAGTGGTCAATTACTCTCTCTGGGAAGAACTTTCTCCTCACCTCCAGCCTAAACTTCCCCTGGCACAGCTTGAGGCTGTGTCCTCTTGTTCTGGTGCTGCTTGCCTGGGAGACAAGACCAACCCCCTCCTGGCTACAACCTCCCTTCAGGTAGTTGTAGAGAGCAAGAAGGTCTCCCCTGAGCCTCCTCTTCTCCAGGCTAAACAACCCCAGCTCCCTCAGCCTCTCCTCACAGGGCTGTGCTCCAGACCTCTCCCCAGCCTTGTTCTGGACATGTTCAAGTCTCTCAATGTCCTTCTTAAATTGAAGAGCCCAGAACTGGACACAGGACTCAAGGTGTGACCTAACCAGTGCTGAGCACAGGGGCAGAATGACTTCCCTGCTCCTGCTGGCCACACTCCCCTACTCCAGCAGTGACTGATCCCCTATAATGGTTGCTGAGGGTGTGTCAGGCTCCCCAAACTGGGCAGCAGAACTATCGTGAAGTTCAGCTGTGGAGGGAAAATCCTCTGGGTGAAGCACTGGTAGCTGCTGTGCGAGTCCCGAGAGCCAAGCCCAGCAGCTCCCAGCTGGAGCTCACTAGGTGGAGCACACACACCGCTGCCTCCCTCCATTCCTGCCGAAGGGCTTTCGAGACGCCTCAGCTGCCGAAAGCAAAATGAAAACAATAAATCAAAACTGAAAATGAAAGAAATATGAAAAGGAAAGGAAAACGCATATAAATAAATAATACAATAATACAAACCCATTTGTAGGCACCAGAAAACATCAGCGCTGGTGTTTTCTGGGAGGGCTTTTCGTTCAAGTAACTGTGGGGTTTAGAAGCGATTTTAGAAGCAAGCCTGCTGGTTGCTTGACAGGAAAAACACAATGCTAATAAAACGATGAACTTGTCAATGAGTAAATCCCACCTCGCTTCCCAGCAACACAAAGGTAGTTTGTTCCAACCCTTCCCATTTTCAACAGTTGCACTGGGATAATAAAATAATCTCATTACCATATGGTCTGGGCAGAGAAGAGGAGCCAGGGAATATTGATAGACTATGAAAGGAAGATGTGTTGGTTTTTTTCCCCCTCACCTTTTATCAGTTTATTTTCCTAATCCTGCATTGCTGATGAATTCTGGTGTAAACAATTGTGTAGCCAAATGAGTCAGTCCCAGCACTGGGGTCTGCTGGCAGCAGCAGCAGCTCTTCTGTAAACAGACTCATAGATTCATAGGCTGGCTTGGGTTGGAAGGGACCTTAAAGATCATCTGGTTCCAATACCCCTGCTATGGGCAGGGACACCTCCCACTACACCAGGTTGCTCAAGGTGTTGTCCAGCCTGGCCCTGAACACCTCCAGGGAGGAGGCATCCACAACCTTCCTAAGCAGCCTGTTCCTGTGTCCCACCACCCCTTTTTTACCCCTGTGAAAAATTTCTTCCTAATATCTTGGGTGTTGCAAGCACAGCCTAAAGTCATGGAAAGAGCAGGGTGTGCTGTGCAGCAGCTACTCTGCTACTTGTACCCACTTTCCCAAAATAGAGCAGTCATGTCTCCAGGAGATGATTTTCAGAGCTGAATGCCAATATGTGGTTAATTTGCTTAAAACACCAAGACCTTGTGCATTTGAATTGATATAATTTTCAACCAGGAACTTTGCTTCCTCCCTGGAGGTGTTCAAGGCCAGGTTGGATGAGGCCTTGAGCAACCTGCTCTAGTGGGAGGTGTCCCTGCCCACGTCAGAAGTTTGCAACTAGATGATCTTTAAGGCTCCTTCCTACCCAAACCATTCTATGAATCTATGAATAATTAACATACAAATGACCTGAGCCTGATTCTGGTGGCATTTCTTTGGGCTCTAAAATAGTCTGCTGAACTATGAGATGCTCATCAACCCCTTCAGGCTGCACATTTGCACATCCACTCTCTCAATCTCCTCCATCCAGCAGCAGGTACTCAGGGCGGTGCCTTCAGGTTGCCAGCTGAGTCTGCCCCTGGAGCAACTGTTGCATGGCTCCTGGCTTCTCTCTCTCACACACACACACACAGAATCACCAAGGATGGAAGAGACCTCAAAGATCATCAAGTCCAACCTGTCAGCACAGACCTCATGACTAAACCATGGCACCAAGTGCCACGTCCAATCCCTTCTTGAACACCTCCAGGGACGGTGACTCCACCACCTCCCTGGGCAGCACATTCCAATGGCCAATCTCTCTTTTTGGGAAGTACTTTTTCCTCACCTCCAGCCTAAACTTCCCCTGGCACAGCTTGAGGCTGTGTCCTCTTGTTCTGGTGCTGGTTGCCTGGGAGAAGAGACCAACCCCCACCTGGCTACAACCTCCTTCAGGTGGTTGTAGAGAGCAGTAAGGTCTCCCCTGAGCCTCCTCTTCTCCAGGCTAAACAATCCCAGCTCTTGCAGCCTCTCCTAATAGAGCTTGTGCTTGAGGTCTCTCCCCAGCCTCGTTGCCCTTCTCTGGTTTTGGGGATGATTTGTCACTGAGCTTGGTTTTGTTTTGCTTGTTGTTTTTTTCTTCCTCTGTTGTTTTTTCCTCCCTGTTCTTGTTGTTGAGGGTGGTTTGGTGTTTTTTTGGGGGTGCTGGAGGTGTTATTGTGGGGGTGTTTTTTTTTAATTGGGGTGGGTCTTTTTTTGGTTGTGGGGTTTAATTGGGTTTTGGTTGTTTGGTTTGTTTGTGCTTATGTTTTTCTTGCTTTTACATTTCCAATAGTCATGGAAGAACAAATGGCTCTTTACAACACTCTGGTCAAAGTATCCTCAATTCTGACCTTGCTCTGCCAAGTTGTCTTTGATTTTCCTCTGGAAAAGGAGGCTGAGGGAAGACAGGGGAGATCTCACTGCTCTCTACAATGCCCTCAAAGGTGGCTGGAATTAGGTGGGAGTCAATCTCTTCTCCCAAGTCACAAGTGATAGGACAAGAGGAAATGTCCTGGAATTATGCCATGGGAGCTTTAGGTTGGGTGTTGGGAAAAACATCCTCCCCAGGAAGGTTCTGCTGAGGGCAGTGGTTGGAGTCACCATCCCTGGAGGGAGTAGATGTGGTGCTGAGGGATGTGGTTTAATGGTGACCTGGCAGTGATGAGTTAGCAGGGGGATTTAATGATCTGAAAGGTCTCTTCCAAACAATATGAGTCTATGATTCTACAAAAGGGGATGAAGAAAAGCCTTCACAAAGAACTAAAACTGATGCCTTTGTCCTAATGAGTAACAGAGATCTCAAGCCACTGCCACTGCAGGCTGCAAATCCCAGGAACTTGGCAGAGTCAGCTCCATGTTGCCAGAGAGACAACCTTTCAAAAGGAGCCACTGTGCATCATCCCACCCCTGTCAGACTGCTGCAGGTCATGATCAGAACAGATGGAGGGTTTAGTTCTCTCATAAAGGGAGGAAGCCACTTCCTCTGCATCTGGATTAACGTGATCTTTCAGCAGCTGCCATGAAATCCTTGATTGGTTGTGGTAACTGGAAGCTTTCCCTGCTGGTGCTCAACAGCTCCAGCAGGCTCCAGGGAGATGCCTTGCCAAAAAACATGTAGAATTTGTGGAATTGTAGAATGCTTTGTGTTGGAAGTGGCCTTTAAAGGTCATCTTGTCCAACCCCCTCTGCGCAGACAACCTGCTTAGAACCATGCATTGGTTCTCCACGGCGAGGTTTTGGTAGCTACAAGAGTGGCTTCTATGAGAAGTAGTGCTAGAAGTGTCTGAAAGAGACAAGAAGTTGAGAACTAGTGCTAGAAGTGTCCCTCATGTCTGAAAGAGACAATGATTCCAAGATGAATCCACCACTGGCCAAAGCCAGGTCTACCAGGCACAGCAGTAGTGCCTCTGTGGTAGCAAGGTTAAGAAGGAGGAAAAAGAAACCTATGCTATGTTAACCAGGAGAGAGGAGTGAAAACATGTGAGAGAAACAGCTCTGCAGACACCAAGGACAGTGAAGAAGGACAGGGTTGAGACTGTCCTGCAGCCCATGGTGAAAGTCATGGTGAGGCAGGATGTTCCCCTGCATCCCATAGAGGTTAATGATGGAGCAGATGCCCAGCAGCAGCCTGCAGAGGACTCCACACCAGAGCAGGTGGATGCCTGAAAGAGGCTGTGCCCTCTCATGAAGCCCATGATAGAGCATGTTCATGGCAGGACTTGTGATCCTTTGGAACACCCATGCTGGAGCAGTCCCTTCTGAAGGATTGCACCACATGGAAGGATTCCATGCTGGAGCATGAAGACCTGTAGTCAGTGGGAAGCACACATGCTGGAGAGGATTGTGGATGACTGTCTCCTCTGGAAGGGATGCCACGATGGAACAGGGGAAGGGTGTAAGGAGTCTTCCCCCTGAGGAGTAAGGAGAGGCAGAAAAAACGTCAGATGGAACTGCCCACAACCCCCATTCCGTGTTCCTCTGTGCTGCACGGAGGGTAGAGGAATCAGGAGTAAAGATAGACCTGGAAAGAAGGGAGAGTTGGGAAGGTGTTTTTAAGATTGGGTTGTATTTCTCATTACCTCTCTCTAATTTAATTGACAATAAATTAAATTAAGTAGCCCTCAAATCAAGCCTTTTTTGCCTGTTACAGTAAGTGATCTCCTTATCCTTAAGTCAACCAGGAGCCTTTAGTTTCCAGCTGAAGAGGAGAGTGACAGAGTGGCTTCAGTGGCCACCTGGCATCCAGCCAAGGTCAACCTACACAAAACAAACAAACCAAAAACCACCAAAAAACCCCAAACCAAACCCAAACCAACCCTGGCCACTGTAAAAGAGCAAGGCAATGGATTTCAGCAGCGGTGATAGTTTTCCCTATGAGCATTTTCTCACTCTTTCTTTTCTTTTTTTTTCTCTCTCCAGTGGTCCTCTGACATTTTTAAACTGTCTTTAGTGCCAAACCTTCATTGCAAAGAGATCAATCCAAGCCTTGCCTGATCGAGGAATCAATACGACTTGGGAAGAATGAAACCTATTTATCTCTTGAGTCTTCGAAGGCTCTTAAAGTGCCAAATGTTTTCTCCCATTAGCTGCACTGTAGCAAAGCTACTGAGTAGCTGGAAGATGGTACCCAATTTAAAGCACAGAATCACAAAATTCCAGGTTGGGCAGAACCCCAAGGATCATCTTGGTTACTGTGTCCAGCTGTGGGCCCCTCAAGTTAGGAAGGATATTGAGACACTTGAATGTGTCCAGAGAAGGGCAACGAGGCTGGGGAGAGGTCTGAAGCACAGCCCTGTGAGGATAGGCTGAGGGAGCTGGGGTTGCTTAGCCTGGAGAAGAGGAGGCTCAGGGGAGACCTTCTTGCTCTCTACAACTACCTGAAGGGAGGTTGTAGCCAGGTGGGGGTTGGTCTCTTCTCCCAGGCAAGCAGCACCAGAACAAGAGGACACAGTCTCAAGATGTGCCAGGGGAAGTTTAGGCTGGGGGTGAGGAGAAAGTTCTTCCCAGAGAGAGTAATTGGCCACTGGAATGTGCTGCCCAGGGAGGTGGTGGAGTCACCATCCCTGGAGGTGTTCAAAAAGGGATTGGATGTGGCACTTGGTGCCATGGTTTAGTCATGAGGTGTTGGGTGCCAGGTTGGACTTGATGATCTCTGAGGTCTTTTCCAACCTTATTGATTCTATGATCTGGTCCAACCTTTCTAGGTGATAGTGTAGTTGAAATGAGATGGTCCAGCACCCTGTCAAACTGAGTCTTTAAGCAATGCTTCATATTTTTTAAGCATTGCTCTGAATTAGTGAAAGATTGTTTAAAGAGCATTGGCTGCTAAGGAAACCTGAGAAGCTACCAGCACCGGGATCTGAAGCACCTTTAGCCAAGGCATTCTTGATCTCCCACTTTCAGCACTGTGTGCTCCAAGACCTGACAGATGAGAGGCCTTTCTGTGGCAAAGATCTCACTTTTACTGTCACTGCAGGGACACTCAAATGGCCTTCTAAATGATGACAGAAATAAAATGTTCAAGCGGTGAAAGAGAATTGCTCAAGGTTCTCCTGAAATTCTTTGCCTTCTGCTTTAGCACTTGCATGAATCTTGTCAGTTTTGGTAACTGCAGGAACATTTGTGTCGAGCACATCAGCTACTGAGCTGGCAGCATTGTTTGCTGAGACACTTCCCTGGTGATTCCCTTCTGGAAGTATGACAATTTGTTACCAGCCAAGAAGAGAACATGTGAGCTATCTGCATCGGTTTGGGAGTGAATTGGATAAGAAAGCCTGAGATTCAGGAACTCAGAGAATGGTTAGGGCTGGAAGAGCCCAGAGAGTGGTGGTGAATGGTGCCACATCCAGCTGGCAGCCAGGCACTAGTGGTGTTCCCCAGGGATCAGTGCTGGGCCCCATCCTGTTCAATATCTTTATCAATGATCTGGATGAGGGGATTGAGTCCATCATCAGTAAATTTGCAGATGACACCAAGTTTGGGGCAGGTGTTGATCTGTTAGAGGGTAGGAGGGCTCTGCAGAGGGATCTTGACAGGCTGGACAGATGGACAGAGTCTAATGGAGACTGGTCTTGACATTCTAGCATGTGAGGACATTCATGATACATTCAGTGGTGTCCTGTGACAGGACAAAGGGCAATGGGTACAAATGAACAGAGGAAATTCCACCTCAACATGAGGAACAACTTCATTAGTGTGAGAGTGCTGGAGCCCTGGAGAAGGCTGCACAGAGAGGTGGTGGAGTCTCCTTCTCAGAAGCACAGAATCACAGAATCACCAAGGTTGGAAGAGACCCCAAAGACCATCAAGTCCAACCTGTCACTGCAGACCTCATGACTAAACCATGGCACCAAGTGCCACGTCCAATCCCCTCTTGAACACCTCCAGGGGTGGTGACCCCACCACCACTCTCCTCTCTGGAGACTTTCAAGACTAACCCAAATGTGTTCCGGTGTGACCTGCCTTAAGTGATCCTGCTTTTTGGCAGGGGGTTTGAACTCAATGACCCCCAGAGGTGTCTTCCAACCCCTACCATTGTATGATTCTATGATACTATTTCCTAGAAAGGTTGGCCCAGATTCTCCGTGGGGTCCCTTGCAACCTGGCATTCTGTGATTCTAAATCTTTGACAAACACCATGAGGAGCATTTGGATGGAGAGCAAAGCTGGGTCTTGTTGGGAGGCAGATGAGAGGAGGAATACCTCAGGATGTTATTTTGTCTGCAGTCCATCACTAAAAGCTCTAGATAATCTGCTACATGAGCACTCTTTAGGCCACTGAATTGCCTTTAATTACAGCTCTCATAAGCAGAGTTATTGCTATAATAAAAGGGCAAAAGCTTGATCTGTTTTGCTAGGGGAAAAAAAAAAAGGGAGAGAGAGCCTTATTAAAATTTAATTTATAACTCACACTTTATTCTGATAAGGACAGATTTTCCCAGACAGATTTTATGCAGTGCTGATGTGTTTTCAGCAAAGGAATGGCTCTTCCCAGGGCTAATGTTGCTGTGATGAGAGGAGGGAAAGCACCACTTTGCTAAATCTGGCTATGGGCAGATGTACATTACGGTCCAGCTCAGTCTTTAGTTTCTCATTCAAGATGGTTAGTCTGGGAGTGTTTGGGCTGGCTTTGCACAGAGTGTGATGCTTGGCTAGGTGCTTTACTAAATTCAAAGCAAACTACCACGTTCAAGTCGCTTCCACAAAATGCTCCCCTGAGTCAGACCCTTCTATTGCATCTGACCAGCTGGAGAAATCACCCCTCTCTTGGAATGCATTTTGCTGAAAGACATCAGCATTAAATAAAAAGAAGCAGCAAGGAAAATCAGTTGCCTCAGAAAGAGATTTGGAGCTAGCTAAATGTGCATGGGAAGGAGAGGGAACTAGAGCTTGTCAGGGAATTCATAGATTCATAGAGTGGTCTGGGTTGGAAGTGACCTTAAAAATCATCTTGTCCTAAACCCCTACCATGTGAAGGGACACTCTCCACTTGACCAAGTTGCTCAAGGTCTCATCCAAACTGGCTTTGAACACCTCCAGGGAGGGGGGGTGGTGGTTATAAACACACTGAAATGAAGCCTTTGTAGTAAAGGGAACAGTTCCCCAAGGTCTGGGCATCTTCAATTTTATTTTTACTTAAGATCACATATATCAAATTTTCCAGTCCTAAAGTCAAAGCAGATTAAGACATTGACCTGGTAAAAGTGGGGGGTGGGTAGAAAGTGTAAGTGGTGGAAATTGAACTGGAAGTATTAAAGATATTAGGACTAGGGGGAATGGAATGAAGCTGGAAATGGGGAGATTCAGGCTAGATGTGAGGAAGAAGTTCTTCACCATGAGAGTGGTGAAGCCCTGGAATGGGTTGTCCAGGGAGGTGGTTGAGGCCCAGTCCCTGGAGGTGTTTAAGACCAGGCTGGACGAGGCTCTGGCCAGCGTGATCTAGTGTAGGGTGTCCCTGCCCATGGCAGGGGTTGGAACTTGATGATCCTTGTGGTCCCTTCCAACCCTGACTGATTCTATGATTCTATGATTCTATGATTATTGAAATACAACTTGTGGTTGATCTGCCTTCAAGATACATGCAAAGAGAGGCTGCCTCAGAATAACTGCAGAGTTCCAAGACTTGTCTTCCTCCATGGTCAGATCTCCACTTTAAGAGTCTTTAGGAGCAGCTGTGGGTCTTTGATAGAGTGGATTAGCCTTTGTTTTGAAGAAGAGGCTGGAGATAACAGCAGGGGAGTTGAAACTAGATGATCTTCAAGAGCTCTTCAAACCCAGACCATTCCATGACCCTATGGATAATCCATCTTCAGATTTATACGTGAGGGCTCCCCACCTGCCTTAGCAATGGACAAGGAATATCTGCTGCTATTACATAGTGACTGCAGCGAGTCAGCCACGATTACTGTTTAAAGTACCACAGTACCTATGGTTTAGCACTACAGAGAAGGCAAACAACCTACTCAAAATGCAAGCAGATCCCATCAAATCCAGGACTGTATTTAACAGAATGCTTGCTCAGAAAATAAAGCTCTTGAGAAAAGTTTATGGCGAACAGAGGAATCCAATAGGATGAAGAGAATAATGGAGCAGAAGGTAAAAAAACCAAGTCACAGTGCTAGAAATGCATTGTCACAGTCAGAAACTGTGAGTTTTGCCTCCCTGGATATTCAGTGTGGCAAAATTTTTGTTCAACTGGCAGATTTCTCTGACTGCCAGATCAGCCAACACAGGACAGCTTAATCACTTATCTGATTCTGCATTGCTAGCTTCTAATGGGAGACTGGAGACTTTAGTTACAAATTGTGATGCAAACCCAACATTTTTAGGCAAGTAAGTGCATAAAGTGCTCCTCTGGAATGCATAAAAAGCTTGAAGTGTCTTTTCCCATACCCATCAGCAGAGTGTTATGTGCTGAAGCACCAAGAAAGGCTGGCATTAGTGCCTAAACTCATCTGAATGTGCAAAATCACTTATTCTGGCCTAATCCAAATCCAGTAATTGAGCTTTGAGTCCAGGAGTGATCAGCAGAGTGGCCTGCAAGGAGGTAGTTCACACAGAACTCTTTAAATTAAACTGCTTTCCACATCCTTAATGTTACAGTGAGGATGGTGAGATGCTGGAACAGGCTGCCCCAGGGAGGTTGTGGATCTCCCTTTCCTGGAGATGTTCAAAGCCAGGTTGGATGTGGCCTTGAGCAACCTGTCCTAGTGGAAGGTGTCCCTGCCCATGGCAGGGGGTTTGCAACTAGGTGACCTTTAAGGTTCCTTCCAATCCCAACCATTCTATGAATCTAGGCACTTTCTAACTGACTAGCTCTTAATACTTGTGCATGGACTAAGAGCCATGAGCCATACATTTTCTGAGCCTTTATGAGGCTAGAACAAGAGGAAATGGCCTGAAATTGTGGCAGGGGACATGGAGTTTGGATATTAGGCAAAATTTCTTTCATGCAAGAGTGGTCAGGCATTGAAGCAGGCTGCCCAGGGAGGTGGTGGAATCACCATCCCTGGAGGTGTTCAAGAAACCTTGGGACATGGTTTGATGGCCATGATGAGGTTAGGGGACAGGCAGGACTTGTGTTTGCTCTCTATCTTACCTCCCTGATTTGTTCTTTCTTTCGTCATTTTTGCTCTCAAGATGCTCCTAGTTTTGTAGTGAAGCATGACTCACACTGCTGAGTGCTTCGGCTTCACCACTTTGCTTTGGGCAGCAATGAAATAAGAAACTCTTCCTAAACCAAGTTATGGGATGTGCTGCCCAGGGAGGTGGTTGAGTCACTGTCCCTGGAGGTGTTCAAGAGGGTACTGGATGTGGCACTTGGTGCCATGGTTTAGTGGTCATGAGGTGTTGGGTGACAGGTTGGACTTGATGATCTTTGAGGTCTTTTCCAACCTTATTGATTCTACGATTGCACCCCCAAATACAGTCCAGGGGAGAAATTCTTGCCTTTCCAAGAGCATCCTGACTGCTCAGGCACTTCAAAAGCTACTCTTACCTAGATACTCAAATGTTTTTGCAAACTTGGGCCTGTGAGCATGAGAAGGTAGAAGCAGGCAGGCAGCACAGGACAGAGGTGTCCTGACACTTGGTGGGCAGGTAGAAACCCCCCTCCAGGGCAGAGCAAAATATTCCCTTAGCATAAAAATCCCCTCCAAGCAATAATCAAAACATTCCCCTCAAATGTCAGCTCAGCAGGGCAGGAATATTCCTTGCTTTCTAGCAAAAGCCAACGCGACATCTACAAATGTGCTTTGAGAAGGTTTTTTTCCCCTTTTCCTTAGCCCAGGCTTTCAGGTAGCTGTGCTGTAACATTGAGGGGTTTGCCTCCTGCAAAGACGCAGACGTTGCCCTTTGGCAGTACCTGCTGGGAAAACACGTCGTCTCAACTGATCTCTTCCAACAGGGAGAAAATGACCTCTTGTGTAAAAGGTTTTCCCAGATGCATGCCTCAGTTTACCCAGCAGGACAAATATGATTGCCAGAATAACTCTTAAAAACTAGCTCAAACCAGGAAAGGACACCAGCTCAGCTCCTCAATTCACTCAGCAGAAGTCACTGCAGGAAGCCTACAGAACCTTTTGGTGGAAGGCTCGATGGGATATTTCTGCTGTAATCTCTTAAATTTCTAAGCAGTGCAAGTAAGTGTGAGAGTGCAGAGCCACCGAGCCTGGCACTCTTCTCAGCCTGATGCAGGCACTTACACTTGCCAACTGTTCTGGGCTGTGAGGAATTAATTGTAGCGTTAAGGTTTGAGTGGAGAGTAAAACACCAGCCTCAGCCTCGAGCAGAAATACTTGAAAATTACTTTGAACTTTCTGCTGATCAGCTTGTTTTTGCCTCCTGCGGACAATGATTTATACCTAAGAACCAGGATTTTATGGAAAACAGAAAGATTCAGGTAAGGCCAAGCTGCAGTACTTCATTTCCAAAGTTATTTCAAGACCTTTATTTGTTTGCTCCGCTGAAGAAACTGCTGAGGCAGGAGGAGGTTGCTTGCCTGTCCCCCAGTGACTATGCCCCAGTGATGCCCTCCTGCCCAGCAGAGCTGGCAGGCTTTGCTAAGCAGCAGGACACAGCCCTAGGTGCTCTCCAGCCCTCTCGCTGCCACTCTGCTCCTTGCTGCTGGCTGCCCTTCAGGCTCAGCTCCTCCTGCCTCTGCTAGCTAGTCTGCCTCCCTATTGCTGTCATCTCTTTGCCTTCTTAGCCTCTTGGCTATGAAAACTGACAAAGCATATGCAAATTAAATCATAGAACCATAGACCTGTTGAAGCTGGAAAAGACCTTTGAGATCATCAAGTCCAACTGCTAAGCTGCTGCCACCCAGCACCACACCCACAAATCTTTTAAACACCTCCAGGGATGATGAAGCTACCACCTCCCCGTTCCAATGCCTATCGGTGTCTACTTTAAAGCCTCTCTCTTCCTCTCACTCAGATGTCCAACAAACCTTCTCATCTTACTGGAACTCCCTCTCCCTGTGTATCCCTCAGTCCCCAGCTTACAGAAGACATTGTTTTCAAATCAGCTTTTTCACATGACTTCTGAGCTGGGCAAAAATGAGACAATGCTGCCTTGACCCCCAGCTCCACTGAGGTTAGTGGGACCATGGGCTTAGGGGTTCATCTTTAGACCTCTTCCTAATCTTTCTGGCCTTCTTGCCATTTACTTTCAGTTCTAGATAAGCCAGTTATTTCTCAGGACATTATTAATTTGCATTCTAACAGACTAACTAGTTTTTACTTTCAAAAGTATCTGTGATCAGTCAGAAGAGCCACAGACAGTGAGTGACACTGGGGGAAGATGATACTGGCACTTCTCAGCCTCCACCCACACGTGGCTGTGCACGGGGAAGAGAAGGGAGCAAGGGGACAATGGCCATGAACATGTAGTTGCCAGAAGTTTAATGGGGCATAGGGTTAAAAGGCAGTTTGGGGTTTTGTACTTTTTTCCCTCCCCTCTTTATTAAAAAGTCCCTTAATTGCTTCACATCCTGAAAGCCTTACACCAGGCTGGTATCCCAGGGAAACACACCAGTGAAGGGGAGACAAAGACTTGGCTGACTGAAACCAGAGAGCATTCCTTCAGATCCCCCAGAGCAGTTCCAAGCCTGCTGAGGAAGAAGTAGCCAAGGAGAATTTTGCAGCTGTCCTTACTGGGGAATTAGAAATAGTGAAGCAGATATTCAAAATAAATTAAAGAGAGATCTAATTAAATTAATTCATCTTGAGATGATAAGACATTTGCTGGGAGAGTGAGAGTTATTCAGCTCTATGTGTAGCCACTATTTATAAAAACTACTGATCCCTTCTCTTTTTTTCCCCATTTTTCCCCAAATTAGAAGCCTACAGATATTCCAGCTTCCTCTGGATGCTTGGGATTGAAAACTTTGGGGTTGGTTTGGGTGAACTCCAAGACAACAGAAGGACCATTATCATGGCTTGCCTGTTATATTGTGACACCACAGCTCTGCTGAGGGTCCCCGTGATGGCAGAGCTACCTAAAGAACACCTTTCATCAGCACCTTTAATCTGAATTAATACATTCTTCACTTTCCTCAGGTTTCACATTTGAAATGGAGAGCTCATCTTCCAAGTGTCTCAAAGTTGAGATAAGTGGAGACTGTTGACTCACTCCATACAGGTCTGTGAAAGAGGAGAGGCTGCACCGCGGGCAGGGGCTGCTGCCTCAGGAGAAAGAGTGAAGGGACTACTGAAGCATTTCCAGGAAAGCCATCCTGCAGAGAGCACCAAAATGTTCTCCTCAAAACAAACAACAAACCAGTGCAAAGAACAAAGGAATTATTTGCACTCAACTCTGCACTAGGTCTGTCAGAAGCACAGGACTTTGGGGCATGATCTAATAAAGCACTGACAGGTTCTAAGGTGAAGTGGAAGGTCCTCCACAAAGGGCAATTGTTCTTTGTATCCAAAAAGCTCAGAAGGAAAAAAATGTTGCTCTCAGCTGAAAATGTAAGCTGGACTTGAATCATATCATAAAAAAAAAGGGAATGTCTACACAGGCCTGCTTTTAGAGTGACTGTCTTTTGATATCTGAGTGAAAGAGTAATATTACTGTGTCACAGTGGACACTTCTCATAGCTCCTCTGCCAATCTAAACTGCTGTAACGGTTTTAATCAAATGCCACATCGATGCTCAGCAAGGCAAGGCAAGGTTATCACACCTGGGAAATCCAGGTCCTCTCCAACACTTCAGAATCTCTCAAGAGAAAGAGGCTGGACTTGGGGACACTCTCAGCTGTTTCATAGAATCATAGAATCAATAATGTTGGAAGAGACCTCAAAGATCATCAAGTCCAACCTGTCATCCAACACCTCATGACTAGACTATGGCACCAAGTGCCACATCCAATCCCCTCTTGAACACCTCCAAGGATGGTGACTCCACCACCTCCCTGGGAAACACATTCTAATGGCTAACAACTCTTTCTGTGAAGAACTTTCTCCTCACCTCAAGCCTAAACTTCCCCTGGTGAAGCCTGAGACTGTGTCCTCTTGTTCTGGTGCTGGTAGCCTGGGAGAAGAGACCTTTCAAACAAGTTCTTCTCACAGAACCATAGAACTGGTTTGGTTGGAAAAGTCCTCCAAGTCCATTGAGTCCAACCACCAATGTAGCCCCATCCTGGCTATTAAAACCCCATCTCAAAGTGCCAGGCCCACATTTCAAGAACATGTAGACACATCCAACACCTCTACATGCCTACACAGAAATGGAAATGCACACATCATATTTACACACAAATACATATTTGCACATTTAAACTCAGTACTGTCTAGGAAGACCACCACTACCTTGCAGTTCATCCCCCCCCCCCCCCTCCCCCCCAAATAGCTAAAAATCACAGAAGGAATGCCTCCTCTTTCCAAGCCAGATGAACACAGCCCTTCCCCTTTGCACTCCAATAATCAGTTTTCCAAACAGAATATTTTTTCAAGTGTGTTTTGCAACTTCTGGAAAACATCAGACAGCAGCCCCTTGCTGGGTGAAATCTGCAGACAATAGCCAAGCATTGTGGGAGAAAGGTCATCAAGGAGGGGGTGGTTTTTCACAGTGGTGTTGGCTATGGTGTTTAATGTTGGTTAACAGGCTTGTACCAAAAAAGGGAGAAAGAACTGAAATGCCTGATTTTGTCACAAGCTTGCTCTAGTGAACAGCAAAGTCTCCAGGTGTTGCTGTGATCTGTGACTAGCTTTCAGAGTAAAATCCACCATGACATTTCCCGTGCTCAAAGGTCACCACTGGCTGACTCACAAACCAGCCAGCCTCTGTTACCTGCTCTTAAGAGTGGTGAAATAAGAGCCTTACAGAGAAGATGAAGACCTAAGAGTAAACATAGCTCCAGGTCCCCAGATGAAATGAGAGTAACTATGTATGGGGGAGAGAGAGAGAGAGAAATCTTCCCCCGCCCCAAGCTACTTCTTCATCTACTTACTGTTGATTCAAGTGCAGTAAATACATCCATTGCTTTTGCAGGCAGAGAGGCTCACTGCCATTCAAAACCTCATTAAGCAGCCAGTAGACATCTCCATAGCAAGGAACACATAATGGCATCAAGAAAATCTGATAACTTGTCAAAGAAAAAGCATACAAGACATGCAAGAACAGTGGTCTTCTTTACCTCTCTTTGATGGGACATTACTTATTACATGTTTCTTCTTCTTTGATACACACACCCCTTTGTACTTTTGAAGGGAAAGGGCAACATGAGGCAGAAGGAAACACTTGAAGAAACAAAGAGATAAAAGAGACAAGATATGGTAACATGAGATATCTATGCACACACATTTTAGTCAGCTAGCACTAAGGTTTGGGACCCAAAGACAGAGCTGACATAGCTGGTATCACATTCATGCTGATGAGCACACGAATACCTGCTGTCAAATAACATTGCATTGGAGAAGTTGGTGGCAACCACAGGTTCACTGACTGCATTGGGTTGCAAGGGACTCTCAAAGGTCATCTTGTCCAAAGCCCCTGCAGACAGCAGGGACACCTCCAACTAGATCAGACTGCTCAGGGCCACATCAAGTGTGATCTTGAATGTCTATAGACATGGGGCCTCAATCACAACCCTGGGCAACCTGTTCCAGTATTTCACCACCCTCATTGTGAAGAGCTTCCTCCTAGTGTCCAACCTAAATCTACCCTGCTCCAGTTCCAAACCATTGCCCCTTCTCCTGTCACTGCAATCCCTTCTAAACAGTCCCTCCCCAGCCTTCCTGTAGGTCCCTTTCAGATGTTAAAATGCAGCTACAAGCTTTCCCTGGAGCCTTCTCTTCTCCAGGCTGAACAGCCCTAACTTTCTCAGCCTGGCCTTATAGGAGAGGTGCTCCAGCTTTCTGATCATCTTTGTGACCCTTCTCTGGACCCACTTCAGCAGGTCCATGTCCCTCTTGTGTTGTGGTCTCATAGCTGGGCACAGTAGTCCAAGTGAAGTCTCACCAGAGCAGAGCAGAGGAGCAGAAATCTCTCTCTTCATCTCTGTCCATGCCTCTTTTGATGCAGCCCAGGATGCCATTGGCCTGGCCTGGGCTGCAAGTGCTCATTGCCTGCTCATGTCCAACTTCTCACTCACCAGTAACCCCCAAGTCCTTTTCTTCAGGGCTGCTTTCAATCTCATCAGACCCCAGCCTGGACTGATATTGAGGATTGCCCTAACCTAGGTGCAGGACCTTGCACTTGGCCCTGTTGAACATCGTGAGGTTCTCCCCAGCTCACCTCTCCAGCCTGTACAGCTCCCTCTGGATGGCTCCCCATTCTCATAACCTCATTTGCACCACAACACCCAAAAAGTGGTCTCCTCTGGCACACTGTTACCTCACTCTGACAAGTGTGAAGGTGCTCAGCGCTTTTACCCTGAGTGACCGCAGCCAATTTTATGCCCTGTACAGAACGTTCCTCTGAAATGGTTCCAAGGAAATTAATGTTATTTAGCCTGAGGCTGAGAAGCAACAAGAGAATTAGCATGCATGTCACTGTGCTCAAAGCCCTACAAAAGTTGACAATTCTATTTGCAAGTATAATTCCTGACTGTCCAGGGAGATGACAGGCAGGCAGAGGCTAGCCTGAGAGGGAAGCTGCTGTGATGCACCACATGTAACATGAGCAGAATGAATCTCCTCTCCTCCCTGGAAAGACTTTAAGGACGTGCTGTAATGAATTGGGCGACACAAACCTGAGTATATTTAAGGAGAGAGGCAACAAGCCAAGCAAGCTGTTAGCCTGTAAGTCTTCTCCAAGTCTTCTGCTCGCAAAGGCAGCAATAGCCTCGCTGGCCCCTCTGGAAAACTGGGGGACTGAACAGTCACTTTCACACAAAAAAAAAATGAAAGAAGTGCTCTTGTTATAATAATTCAGGGAAAGCGCTGATGGCACTGGAATTCACTAGCAAGGAACAGCTTTTGGAGCTGGCTAAATGCAGGAGGGAGGCTAGACAGAGGCCATTTTGGCAGCAGAGGGAGATGCGATGTTCAGTGTATTCTGAACAAGTACTTGGCACACCAGAGGAACTCAGCTGAATGTATTCAAGAAGCAACAAGCTGTGAAATATGTATTTAGCATAGGAGGCTGGCAAGAGTGGCTGCAGTGAAAGAGAGGACCACCTACCTTCTCTAGGGTGTTGCTCCTCTTCAGAGCTCTTACCCACTCCAGTTTGGCACAGCCAGTTCATGTACAGTTCAGCTCTAGTTTATTTTCCTGCAATTTGACCATTAATAAGGTCAGGGCTGATAGCCCAGGGAAACATTTCTACTGCTCAGAGATTAACTAACTTGCTAAACCTCATCAAAACTTGTCACTGCAGAACACAGAATCATAAAATGGTAGGGGTTGGAAGGGACCTCTGAAGGTCATCTAGTCAAACCCACCTGCCAAAGCAGGGTCACCTAGGGCAGGTCACACAGGAACGTGTCCAGGTGGGTCTTGAATGTCTCCAGAGAAGGAGACTGCACAACCTCTGCACCCTCAGAGCAGATTCTTCACTTCTGCAGTGAAACTTGTAAATATTGGCATAAAATCTGATATTTTGTGGAAGAAAAACAAAACCCAAACCCAACCCCAAACCATTATTGGGATCCTTCACCTTCCATCACTTTTTGCTTTGTTGGGGTTTGGTTTTTTTTTGGTGTGTGTGCACTTCTTCAAGTCCTGAGACAAATCTGTGTGGCCACTTGCTTTATGTGCCATAATTTCTTACTTCACTGGGACACCTGGCTTTAAGAAAAATATGTGATGCAGTTATGGGCTAGCAATATTTGATTAAACACAGGCTGGACTTCCAACAAATTCCCAGCTATGGGCACCTGCATTTAATGCTGAGACCCTTACTCAGCAGTACTCAGCAATGTGAATCTGAGATCTGGATCAGCTTGTCATTCTTCCACGCTCCCCAGATTTAACCTCCACATTTCTTTTGGCTCCTTCTTATAAAACTCTGGCTTTTTAGTTTGTAAAATAAGTCTGTTACAAACTCACTGTGACCTGCCCTGCTACTAAATGCTTAGCACAGTTTATTCTGCCCTTGTTCAATACAAGTTATTTACTCATCTCTTCTTTATACAGGAGGCTGATTAGTACATATGGATCTAAGCCACAGCCAGCAAGAAGAGCAAAACAGGCACCATTAAGTCAGTGCTGTTTGCAAATCTCTGATGACAGCACAAAAAAAGCCTTGGATTCAGGAAGCAGGAACCATCTTATCCCTTAAAATGCAATATATTATGTACAAGACCTGAACAGAGAGCTCATCAAATGTTCAGCAGAGTGCTTTTTCCCAGGAACTCACTGGATCCAGGGTAATTGTTGTGCTATTTCATGAAATTGAGTAATTTAGGACTCACATGAGATAATATAGAACACAAAATGAGGAAGTAGCTCACTAACAAAACTTCCATTCACTCCACTGAACAGAAGTTTCATAGACTCATAGAATGGTTTGAGTTAGAAGGGACCTTAAAAATCATCTAGTTCTAAGCCCCCTACCATGGGCAGGGACACCTTCCACTAGACCAGGGCTGCTCAACGACTCAATGAACCTAGCCCTGAACACTTCCAGAGAGTGGGCATCCTCTTCCAGTGTCTCACCACCCTCACTGTCAAACATTTCCTCCTAATATATCCAGTCCAAATCTCCCCTCTTCTGGCTTCAATCCATTCCCCTTCATCCTATCACTACAAGCCAAAAGATGAAGGGATCCATGGATCCACGCTTGTTTATCTGAAATAACTCAAATACAGTGTTCAACCAAAAAGTAAACCCAGCCCTGAGCCCTCAGCCAGCTGATGTATTACTGAAAACAGTCATGTTAGAGTCCTCCATAACCCGAGCCAAGGGCCAAACTCAATCCTGCTGTAATTCCTCTGACTTCAATGGCGTTGTGCTGGCAACCACCTCATCTGAACTTGGCTCACTGCCATTATTTATGCCAGGCTGTGCTGTGTGTCTTCTCTTGATAAATGCCAGCACTGTAGAGCTCTCAAAAATAAAGAGAAACCCCATTCTTCAGTAATCACAACACGACAAGAAAGGCAGACACACAAACTGTGGCACAGCAGATAAACAAGGATTTACAGCTGTGCTATGGAGAAACGCTTAGCAGAAGCCTTCCCTTGTATCTTAAAGTAAAAATTAAATGTCATAAATAGTATGAGCTGCCTTCCAGTTAAAGGGACCACAATTTGAATCTTTCATCTCTGCTTTGAGACGTTCTTTCTCAATTAAAAACAGAAGTGGAGGGAGACAGACACTGACTGACTTTGTATGCAGAGCCCTTCATCCTGAGCTGAACAGACTTCAGGGGCTGGAGCTGAACAGACTTCAGGGGCTGGAGCTGAACAGATTTCAGGGGCTGGAGGACTTGCAGATTGACTGGTACACCTTCATTTTGTTATTTCAATGATATATATCTAAACATCTACCACTGTTGCATTAGCTGTGGAGTAAAGCAAAAGCTTCAAGGCTCAGAGAAAAGATGATCAGCTGACATTCAGGTAACGTGCCCATCAGTTAGAGTGCAACTAAGGGGCTAACTAAGCCAAGACGTAGTTTGAAGTGTTCTAGGCCCCAAAATAACTGCAGAAATTGTTAAGTAACCTGGATGGAAGAAGGAATGACAACCAGTGTTCTTTAATTCTGCCTAAGAGATCTGCTGAGCTAAATTATCAAGATTTGAACTTTATCTGACAGAGAGTTTCCATAGAGAGGTGTCAGAGACCTTTTAGCAGGAATGTATCTATTATCACAATGCACTGACATTGCTACCAGATGGAAGATTTAGGCAGGGAAGGAAAAAAAAAACAACTTAATTTCATCATCTGATGTGACAACTGAGCAGCTTCTTCCTGTTTAAAAAGAATAAATGAGAAGATGGTATATTTAGCTAAAGCACAAACCAGTGTGTGTGATTTTCTTCAGCTAAAGCACCGGTGCCTTCCTCCCTTTCTCAGTTTTCATATTGCTGTCCTCCACCAGGTCGTCCTCCCAGTGGATGGTTATCCATCACTCCCTTAACATAACCATGCTATTGGCACAATAATCACCTCACTTTTGTTATGTTTTATGGAGTGTGAAAGGGGCCAGCAAAACACCCCAATGCTGCTGCTGCTGCAATGTGAATATTGATCTCTTGTTGTGTGACCCTCCCTCCGGGAGGTCAGGACGGCGTTGAATTACCGCTGTTGTCAGCAGAAAGGTCCCACAGAGTTTAGGAACAGAACATCAGAAGTGGAGGACAGATCAAAAAAAAATCCCTTGTCCGTCCCACAAAGCTACTGGAAGCAGCTCTTCAAAAACAAGGATTAGCCTAGGAATTGGGCTGCAGGAGCTCCAAGCGTAGAGCAAACAGGTTGAGCTAAGTGCAAGTAGCTTTGCTCTTTCTTCCAGGATCCAGCTCTCCTGCCTGACACGTGCACAGCACCATGCTCTCCTCCACTTGCTTCTTTTCAACAGCTTCAGCTCTAGTGACTTGTAGCTATTGTAAAAATAGGTTTGGTTGCTTTACCTCCTTTTTAATAAGCTCTCAGAGAGCTACCTCGTTGAGAAAGTTTCAGACAGGTTTGCTGTTCCCATTCCATCAAACATCTGCATGTTGTTCTTCTCTGTTTTCTGCAGACAAGAGTACACATCCCCATTCCTGCAAGCTTGCCTTCCAGTGGCAATCAAGGAGCTCATGTCATGAGAAATACACCACCCCAGCACATGACCTGCTCTCCTGGCCACTCAGTGCTACCCCTCTACAGCAGCACAATACTCCAGGATCACAGATTCACAGATTGGGTTGGGTAGGGAAGGATCCTCAAAGGTCACCTGTACTGGTTCAGTTTATTATTCCTTCCCAGTTGCAAGGCTCTGCACTTATCCTTGCTGAACCTCATTAGGTTCCTCTTTGCTCAGCTCTCCAGTCTGTCCAAGTCTTGCTGAATGGCTGCACAGCCCTGAGGTGTATCAGCCAAGCCTCCCAGTTTGGTATCATCAACAAACTTGCTGAGCAGACTCTGTCTGTCCCCTTATCAATGTCATTGATGAAGATGTTGAACAGGACTGGACCCACCACTGATCCCTGGGGGATTCCACTAGTTACAGCTCTCCAGATGGACTTGGCAGCATTGACCACTGCTCTTTGGACTCTATTTTGTACCCAGTTCCTAATCCATCTCAATGTCTGTTCTTCTATCCCACACTTCCTGAGCTTGCTCACAAGGATGTTACGGGAGACAGTGTCAAAGTCTTACTAAGGGCAAGGCAGACTACATCCACTGCTCTCCCTGCATCTACCCATTCAGTTATGACATCATAGAAGGCTATCAGATTAGTCAAGCAGGATTTCCACCAGGTGAATCCATGCTGACTACTCCTGATAACCTTCTTCTCTTCCAAGTGCCTAGAGGTGACCTCCAGAATGAGACACTCCATTGTTTTTCCAGGGATGAAGGTGAAGCTCACTAGTTTCTTGGAAGCTCTTTCTTGCCCTTTTTGAAGGCTGGAGTGGCATTGGTTTTCCTCCAGTCCTCAGGCACCTCTCCCGTGTAAATCTACCTTTCAGGCTCTGCCCAAATATGCTCTTTCATTTTGGTGACTGTGTCAATGCTGTGTAGTTTATGTGGACTTCCAGTTCAACTAATCTGGCCTATTGTAAACCAGGCTGCTGATTCAATGTGAAGTTTTATTTTTGTTTAAATAGCCCCATTATCACTGGAAGGCAGATCTGGGGCTTACAGCACTTCCTGCTTTCCAGCCCAAATGTACTCAGAGGCACTGAAAAAAATGTGTTTCCTGTACATAGCTCTCTGGTGTTATTCTTCTCACTCCTTCCTTTCCCTTTCCTCCTACACCAAGTGATATAAATAGAGGAATTTCAGCCTCCTTTCAATGAGAGACTCCTCTCAAATCATCTCTCCATCTCCTTTCAATGAGAAACTCCTTTCAGATCATCTGTCTGTCTCTTCTGAGTAACAGTTCACCTTCCATGATTGCAGAAGACCAGGACTGTGTGCAATCTCCCACCTGTAGCCTTCTCCCTAGCCAGGCAGAAGGGTACCAATGACTTTTTGGGAAGTATTGTGCCTGATGCACGCTGCTTTTCCACGGCCGTGCTTTTCACTGTGCGCCACAGCTGCAGTCAGACTTTGAAACCCAGTTCGGGTGAGAGGTGGAAGCCTCTGCTTGGAAGCTTCTGAAGCTGAGGACCTGCTGCAGCTAGTGGGAGCTGAGGAGATTTTTAGCAACTAGATTGATGCTGGCTGAGAGAAATGCATTGATGCAGTAGGACAGCAATTTGTAACACAATATGGCTTTTTCATCTTAACCTTCTGCAATTTCATGACAGTGAGTGTGGAGTTACAAAACACCAGAGAAGTTCCAAATAGCTATCAAAGGTTGTTATCCCCTGACAGGTGCTTGTCCAGTGGGCTGAGCAAGGCAAATTGATCTCAGCCCATTCCTTACCTGAAGAGTCAACTTCATGAAGAGCTTCATGCTAGAAATTTGCACTAAGTGGTGATTGTAGGAGAGACAGAGATTGAAGAGATGCTTTGTTTCACATTTTTCATGCCTATAGGCAATCCCTCTTGGTCATGGTTGAGATATTCTGCTGAGAAGACACAAGTGTTTATCTTCCCTCCCTGTGCTCAGCTGTCTGCTGGAGAGGAGCAAATAAAGATGAAATGTGTTCCTGACAGAAGCTGGGCAGCTGAACTTATTTTACTTCAAGTTCTTTTGATATGCTTATACCTCAGACTATGCTTTCAGGGAGAACTTAGAATTTCAGACTTGTTAAAGGTGCCATATGAAAATGTGATCACTGACATGCAAGACAGCCTATCAGACAGAGGGAGAGAGGGAGGAAGGGTTTAGTGTATCAACATGGAATTAAATTGCAGAGCTCCTCACTTACCTTTCCACAGAGGCTAAACCCCAGCTTTTCTCTTTCCAGTCTTGTAACACTTCTGAAACATGATTTTGTGCATGACATTGCACCTCACTTGGATGCACACTCATCTCCAAGTCTGAGACTAAAGCATACATGTCTTAGGCTTGCAAGGTGCTTTTAAATGCCAATTACACTAATATTTCATTGTCTAAGCATTTGATTTATTTGTTTGCTCAGCATTTTGTATTTTATGCCCCTCCACACACAATTAAAATTCATGAGAAGGGATAAAAGGAAAGCAAAGGTCATTTGTTCAGGCTCCTTAGAAACAACACACACAAAGAGTTCCATTTAAATTCAGAAGGAAATATTTTCCCCTATTTCCTGCTTTATTTTCCCTATTAATAGATGTATTCCTCACCCAGTAGAAAAAAACATAGCCAAAGAGCTATAAGAATGTGCTGCTGCTGAAATTGAACTCATTGCTGCATCTTCTCTGTCTTTTCCTTCCATTCTGTTTTGTTTGGGGGTGTTGTGTTTGGTTGGTTTGGTTGGGTTTGCCTATTTTGTTTTGGTTTGGTTGGTTACTTGGTGGTTTGGTTTGGTTTGTTTGGGTTGGTTGGTGTTTTGGTTTGGTTGGTTACCTGGTGGTTTGTTTTGTTTCATTTGGGTTGGTTGGTGTTTTGGTTTGGGTTGGTTGGTTCGTTGTTTTGTTTTGGTTTGGTTGGTGTTTTGCTTTGTTACTGGCAACAGACTAAATAGAACCCCCCAAAATTGTGTAAACCTTCAATTTCATGGCAATTTCACAGATCTGTAGAATGCACTGGGTTGGAAGGCACCCTTAAAGGTCGTCTTGTCCAGCCTCCCAGCAGTCAGCAGGGACGTCTCCAACTGGATCAGGTTGGTCAAAGCCCCATCAACATGGCCTCAAAAGTCTCCAGCGGTGGGGCCTCCACCATCTCCCTGGGCAACTTGTTCCAGCATTCCATCACCCTCAGAGTAAAGAACTCACACCTTGAGTACTGTGTCCAGTTCTGGGCCCCTTAATTTAAGAAGGACATTGAGATGCTGGAAGGTGTCCAGAGAAGGGCAGCGAGGCTGGGGAGGGGTCTGGAGCACAGCCCTGTGAGGAGAGGCTGAGGGAGCTGAGGTTGCTTAGCCTGGAGAAGAGGAGACTCAGGGGAGACCTTCTTGCTCTCTACAACTACCTGAAGGGAGGCTGTAGCCAGGTGGGGGTTGGTTTCTTCTCCCAGGCAATCAACACCAGAACAAGAGGACACAGTCTCAAGATGTGGCAGGAGAAGGGTAGGCTTGAGGTGAGGAGAAAGATCTTCACAGAGAGAGTAATTGGCAACTGGAATGGGCTGCCTGGGAAGGTGGTGGAGTCACCGTCCCTGGAGGTGTTCAGGAGGAGACTTGATGGGGTTGCTCGGTGCCAAGGCTTAGTTGGTGGGGTGGGTTGGATTAGTTGATAGGTTGGACATGATGACCTCGAAGGTCTCTTCCAACCTGGTTTATTCTATTCTGTTGTGAGCTAATTTTGAGTTTATCATCAACTGACATCCCCAAGTCCTTCTGCTCCAGACTGCTCTCAAGCCATTCCTCATCCAGCCTATATCTATGCTTGAGATTGCCCCTGCTCAGGTGCAGGACCTTGCACTTAGCTTTGTTGAACTTCATGAAGCTGGCATGTGCCCACCTCTCAAACCTGTCCTTCCCTCCAGTGTGTCAGCCACACCATACAGGTTGGCATCATCCACAGTCTTGCTGAGGGTGCTTCAGCACCACTGTCCATGTTGCTAACAAGGATATTAAACAGCACCAGTCCCAGTACTGACCCCTGAGGGACACCGCTTGTCACTGGTCTCTGTTTGGGCATTCAGCCATTGACCATAACTCTCCATGCATGTCTGTGTCTGAACCCTAAGCCTGGATAGGACTGGCTTGGTCTGATGAGTCTTCTGAGGCAGGCTACAGAAAAGCACAGATTTGATGAGGCTGTTGATCAGGTTTGGGCAGGGCTGGTTTGGGTTGTGCTTTGCTTTTGCACTCGCCCACACTGCTAATGGTCTGACGCTTGTTACCAACCAAACCTGGGGGGCCAAGCCACTCGAACACTATTCTCTGTCTGTGGATTCTGTACCATCTTTGGATAACCTCTGGAGATTATGGTCTGACAGAAATATCTATTTTGCTCCTCAGGCAGATTCAATTCAGTTTAACTGGTATACCTTTGTCTCTAATTCCTGCTGCAATTCATTACCTCCAATCACAGGGTGTAATAACCTAT
This sequence comes from Picus viridis, assembly GCA_033816785.1. Lineage (NCBI taxonomy): Eukaryota > Metazoa > Chordata > Aves > Piciformes > Picidae > Picus > Picus viridis. The sequence continues at coordinate 3,129,386 of CM066569.1, read as the reverse complement.
TGTGCCAATTATACTTTTTTCATTTCCCTGCAATTCATCATTTTTATTCGATTTCAGGTATAAAATGAAAAGTACCAACCAACAAAATTACTTAGGGCCATAATGACCTAGTACAATGGAGCCATTCATCATCAGTACCAAGCCTTGCTCTGCACAGGTCCTACAAATAGTTTCAATTAATAGCTTTACACAAGCACTGCTTTAAAACATACATTAAGCCCTGTGCCTGATCCTGAGGCCTGCTGAGTTTGAATTCATGCCACTCAGTCAGGATCAGAAGTAGCACAGATTCAGCCCCATGCAAGAAAGTCTTGACCCCCAAAAGTTTTTATGCACAGAAATATCTCACACAAATGAGCAGGAATACAGGAAATAACTGTGGCTCCCAAATTAGAATGCCAGCTAGAGCATGCAGGGAGATGAGAAGAAACACTGAAGAGGTTGAAGAAGTCGACATCAGTCATTCGATACTGCTTCATGATCCTATTTTCATGCATCTGTAGCTATTTGCAATTTACATTTGTTTATAATAAGAAAAGAGAGACATCCTTAAGCAAAAGGACAACTTTCATTCATAGAATCATGGAATCACAGTATCACCAAGGTTGGAAGAGACCTCGAAGATCATCGAGTCCAGCCTGTAACCACAGACCTCATGACTAGACCATGGCACCAAGTGCCACATCCAATCCCCTCTTGAACACCTCCAGGAATGGTGACTCCACCACCTCCCTGGGCAGCATATTCCAATGGTGAATGACTCTCGTGGTGAAGAACTTTTCCTCACCTCCAGCCTAAACTTCCCCTGGCACAGCTTGAGACTGTGTCCCCTTGTTCTGGTGCTGGTTGCTAGAGAGAAGAGACCAACCCCTTCCCAGCTACAGCCACCCTTCAGGTAGTAGAATCATTTAGGTTGGAAAAGACCTTCAAGATTCTGTGATTCATAGAGTCATAGAATGGTTTGAACTGGAGTGGGACCTTAAAGATCATTTAGTTCCAACCACCCTGTCATGGGCAGAGACACCTTCCACTGGGTCACGCTGTTCAAAGCCTCATCCAGCTTGGCCTTGAGCACCTTCTGGGGGAGTATCCAAAACCTTCCTGCGCAACCTGTTTTAGCATCTCACCATCCTCGCTGTAAAGAATGTCTTTCTAATATCCAGCCTAAATCTACCCTCTATATTTCTAGATATTTACAGAATGGAATGGAATGGAATGGAATGGAATGGAATGGAATAGAATAGAATAGAATAGAATAGAATAGAATAGAATAGAATAGAATAGAATAGAATAGAATAGAATAGAATAGAATAGAATAGAATAGAATAGAATAGAATAGAATAAACAAGGCTTTAAAAGACCTTTGAGATTATCAAGTCCAAACTATTACCCAACACCATCTGATCAACTAAACCATGGCACCAAGCACCCTATCCACTCTCTTCCTAAACACCTCCAGTGATGGTGACTCCACCTGGGCAGCACATTCCAATGGCCAATCTCTCTTTCTGTGAAGAACTTCTTCCTGACACCCAGCCTGAACCTCCCCTGGCATTTCTAGATCAACATGTGGCCAATGAATGAAAATTTTGCAATTTTACTTTCTAACATCTTCCACCTGCACTGCAAAACACTAGACAAACCAAGGCATATTGGGCTGTCATCATTTCATATGGTGGCCACAGCCACAGACTTACACTGTGGCTGATTTAACATATTTTATTCTATTTTAAGCTGTTCTGTCTCTTTTTAGTGATATAAATGAGCACCATCTCAGTGCAAGCACTATGCTGCATAACAATCAGGTTACACATGCCACTGCTAAACTTGGCCAGGGTTTTTTCAAACAGAAAGAAAAGAAAGTTCTCACAAAAGTTAAGTGGTGACCTATCAGTGACAGTAAAACTGTGACCATGGTCTCAGAAACTGCAGGTAAAATCACCTCCCTGGAGGTGTTCAAGGCCAGGTTGGATGAGGCCTTTAGAAACCTGATCTAGTGGAAGATGTCCCTGCCAAAGGCAGCAGGGTTGGAACTGGATGGCCTTTAAGGACCCTTCCAGCCCAAAACAGCTTAGGAATCTGTAAATCCATGAAAGGAGAGGATGAGGAGAGTGGCTTAGATGAACAATCGATGGTTAGTGTAGTCAGTACAATCAGATTTACTGCCTCCAGATATTTGAATAATTCAGGAGTGTGAATCTTTACCTCCTACCTCTAAAGAGAGAGCATTAACCAGGAAGCAGTTCCTTATTCTAGGCTATGCTACACACTTTCTTGAAGGAAATAAAACATCAAGAGCTAACTCAACACCTTGGAGGAGTTCCAAGAAATGTGTGTATATGGCACTTCAGGATGTGGTGTTAGGTGAATAGTTGGACTTCATGATCTAAAAGGTCTCTTCCAACCAAAACAATTCTGTGATTCTAATTACTCTATTCCACTACAAAGGGTAGCCAAGTAAAGAGATCTCACCATGTATAAATGCAATTCTCATCTTCTGACCAGTCCAGGTATCTCCTAATAGTGTGATGAGCTATTCATTTAATCTATGAGGGTAGATTTACACTGGATATTAGAAAGAAATTCTTTCCAGTGAGGGTGGTGAGACACTGGAACCGATTGCCCAGAAAGGTTGCGGATGCCTCCTCCCTCCAGGTGCTAAAGGCCAGGCTGGATGAGGTTTTGAGCAACCTTCTCTAGTGGAAGTTGTCCCTGCCCAAGACCAGGGGATTGGAACTAGGCGATGTTTGAGGTCCCTTCAAACCCAAACCATACTATGAATCTATGATTCTATCATTTCTTAAAGATATCAGTCAAAGAAAAGCAACAGCGTTCTGAAGGTCACACTTCTACCCCGTTGAAGGTAAACCTATGCTACTGGTATGCAGGTTGTGCTAGAAAGGCAGCTTCGTGCCTTGCTTTTTTTTTGGAACACGCCACTTCCCATCACTGTGACCAAAATAAGTAGTTTAGCTTTTGGTCCACACGGCCCTTAGGTCAGCACATCACAGCTTGCAAAGCACAATGCACCTGCCAGAGCCTGTAATACCAACATCTCCTGCATCAGCATTTCACTGTGCTCATCTCATCAGCGTTGCTTTTCCTCCTGTGTTCTCACCTCACATGCTTGGGGTTTTTTGTGGCTTTATGCATGTGCTTGCATCACAGACTCCGTGAAAAAAGGTTCAGGGAATCACAGACTCCATGAAGAAAGGTTCAGGGAATCACAGACTCCATGAAGAAAGGTTCAGGGAATCACAGGCTCATAGACTCACAGAATGGTAGCGGTAGGGAGGGAAATGAATAACCAAGAGATGTGATGCAGGATTTGTGGGTTTGATCAAACAAATGGGGGAAGAAAACCAATAATCAAATTAAATAAAAGGATCACCAAAGTTGAATGTTCCTTGTACTTACAGCCAAGTGCAAGGCAAGTATGCTGGCATGACGTTCCTTCTGCTCTGGCTGGACAGCATTAGCTCTGGACTTAATTAGCAGAAGGTTTACTTTCAGACAATTACTTCAAGCAACTTGTATGTGCAATAGAAGTCCCTGTGATAGTTCTCGAAGCAGTTTGCATACAGTGATACACCTTGTGCTTTTCTGACATCTCTGAAGCTATGGAAGACAAGTGTTGGAGTGTGTCTGCTGACCAGACAATGCAAAATTAGGTACTGGAATGCCAGTTTAGGTTTGTTGCCTGACTGAGGCTAGCTGGCAGGAAAGCAGAATGCATCTTCAATCTTGCCACTCAAATAAGACAAGTTTAACCTCTTTGTGTGAATCTGAGAGACAAAAGGGCAAAGGCCTTTGCAGAATGAAGTGTTTACTTCAATATAGATCCCACCATAAGGAGACCCTACAGGAAAGCTGGGGAGGGACTTTTACAAGGGCTTGTAGTGATTAGGATGAAGGGCAATGGACTGAAGCTGGAAGAGATCCATACAGGAAAAACAAGGATCAGAAAATCAGAGCTGCTTGATCAAGATGTTTTCTAGTTATTGGCACAGAGTGTCTTTCAAAGGTGCAGCAAAGTTGTGGCATGTGTGTTTCACTTTCAAATGAAAGTGAATTGAATTGACTGGCTCAGATATTTTCTTCCTTATCATGGAATTGTAATAGAATCAGAGTATGACTTGAATTGGAAGGACCTTAAAGACCACCTAGTTCCAACCCCCCTGGCACTGGCAGGGACACCTTCCACTACACCAGATTTCTAAAGACCTCATCCAACCTGGCCTTGAGCCCCTGCAGGGATGGAGCACAACCACAACCTTTCTGGGCAACCTGTTCCAGTATCTCACCACCCTCCCTGCAAATAATTTCTTCCTAATATCCAGTCTAAATCTGCCCTCCTCCAGCTTTAACCTATTCCCCCTCATCCTATCTCTACAAGCCCTGTAGGTAACTACAAATTATCTTCCTTTTCTATTGATCTGATGAAACCAAAAACTGTTGTGGATTTTCTCCCCAGACAGTCTAACAAGACATGAACTGCTCCGGTGCAGTGGATTCTGTTATGTCTTCAGGCCATTGTCACAGCTACGAGACAGCTGACTTTTACATATTCATCACCTGCATGATTAGGAATTCAGATGGAGCTGTCTAAAAATCAACAAAGGATAAACAAAAAGATAGATGACTCTGTGCCTAGTTCAATTTCAGTACAGATGTGCCGACTTAACGTCCCCTCCCTAAGTTCCGATTAAGCACTGGGTACCTGCTGTTTTACTCAGCCTGCCCTCTAGCATGTGGCAGATAAAGTCCCCAGGTTAAGCCTCCATGTTATGAAAACTTTTGAGGTTTTGATGTGTGTTTTAAGGGCAAATAACCCAGATGCCTGAGTGTATCTAAACTCATGAAGACCTGGGATTTCCAAGAGACCCCAAGTGCAAGCCTTCCTTCAATTGACAGGAGGAGACTGGTTATCACTGAGGACAAACATGTTCCTGATGCTTGTAAGAAGCAAATTAAAGCAAAAGATACTGATAGGTGATTAATAAACATTAAAAGCAGCAGTGATTGGCCATTGGAATGTGCTGCCCAAGGAGGTGATGGAGTCACCATCACTGGAGGTGTTTAGGAAGAGACTGGATGGGGTGCTTGGTGCCACGGTTTAGCTGATTAGATGGTGTTGGGTGATAGGTTGGACTCAATGATCTCAAAGGTCTTTTCCAACCTGGTTAATTCTATTCTATTCTATTCTATTCTATTCTATTCTATTCTATTCTATTCTATTCTATTCTATCCCATCCCATCCCATCCCATCCATCCCATCCCATCCCATCCCATCCTACTCTACTCTACTCTACTCTACTCTACTCTACTCTACTCTACTCTACTCTACTCTACTCTACTCTACTCTACTCTACAGGAAGGTAAGGCTGAACTGGGACATCCAGGGCTATCACCACTAATCCTTTTGACTGCACACCAGCATGTTGTGTGTTTTCTTCTTATGGTTCAGGTATTTTCCACAGCTTTGGTGCTTACAGAGCTAGAAGTCTTTTCATTTCTCTCTTCATCCAGTTCCAACTTGTGCACATTTCTGCTTGTGCCAATACACATTTTTCAATTCTGGCCCATATGCTCACCCCACCAGCGTGCACTGAAAAGCAATTCTTACCCTTTTTTGGGGCTCTGCCAGACTCAGTGAGCCAATCTTCTGCAGCCCACAGTTGCCAGAGAAATTTTCCATTTCTTCAGTCACCCAAAGAGGACTTCTTTGCACTCAGGGCAAAGTTTGATTTATTTTTCCTTCAATCTGAAAGACTATTGCAGTTATTCTAGATGAGGTCTCACCTTGGGTTTAAGAGTGTATCATTGAATATATGCTGTGAGAATCCTGCTCTGCAGAGATTCCAAATCCACATTGTGATCCTATGCCACCTGCTCTGAGTGACCCTGCTTCAGCAGGAAGGTTGGACTAGATGGTCCAGATGCCCCTTCCAACCCCACCACACTAGGATTCTGTGAAGAATAGACATGATGATCCCATCAAAACAAACTTCTGATCTACCTTCTTTATGTGAGGCTGAATACAACAGACAAAAAGGAATCATTCATAAAAACCCCACCTAGGTGTACATCTAGAGAGAACAAGCATCTCATCTTGTGTGTGTGTCTTCCAGGATTGTTATCCCAAAACACAGACTTTTCTGCCATTGCTTTACCATGATATCTAACAAACCTTAAAGGTATTTGTTCAGCAGCAGGGTGTTCCACTCCTCCTGCTCTAACCCTCTCATTGTATGAAAAGGATGAGCTTGCACCACAGGAGGAAATGTGTCTGTCTGTGTTTTGTTTTGTTTGTTGGGTTTTGGGAGGTGGTGGAGTCACCATCACTGGAGGTGTTCAAGAAGAGACTGGATGGGGTGCTTGGTGCCATGGTTTAGTTGATTAGATGGTGTTGGGTGATAGGTTGGACTCGATGATCTCCAACCTGATCTTTTCCAACCTGGTTAATTCTATTCTATTCTATTCTATTCTATTCTATTCTATTCTATTCTATTCTATTCTATTCTATTCTATTCTATTCTATTCTATTCTACTTCTACTTCTACTTCTACTTCTACTTCTCTACTTCTACTCTACTTCTATTCTACTCTACTTCTATTCTACTCTACTTCTAGTCTAGTCTAGTCTAGTCTAGTCTAGTCTAGTCTAGTCTAGTCTTTATTCTCTCCTTGATAAATTCTACTAGAGGGTGAAGATATTATGTACAGTTCTGTGTAGTGCTGTGCGAATGAGATACCTGCATCTGAGCAGTGTATAGAATGGCTGGTGCTGCCCTGAGGGTAAACACTTGCCCTCCAAAGTGAAAGGTTTCAATTTCAGGGCAGTTAAGTCTGATTTCCTTACACTTCCTGCACTATTGCTCCTAATTTGGACTGCTTCAGATGCCATCTCTAAGGTCAACTTGATTAATATGTAGATTCATAGATTCATAGAATGGTTTGGGCTGGAAAGGAGTTTAAATATCACCCAGCTCCAAATCTCTTGCCATGGTCAGGGACACCTTTCACTAGAGCAGGTTGCTCAAGGCCTCATCCAGTCTAGCCTTGAACACCTCTGGAGACAGGGAATCCACAAGCTCCCTGGACAACCTGTTCCAGTGTCTGGCCACCCTCACAGTAAAGAGTCTTATTTTGCTTTGTAAATAGAATTCCAGTGAATGTTCTTGCTTGTGACTGGTTTTGTGCACACATGCATGCACAGACTGGTAGATCATATACACATGTATGGAAAACTTCATTCTGTTAAATAAAATAGCCTGTCTTCAGCAAAGAGCCTGTGTCCTGCAGTGCTTGAGCTGAAACTCTCTAGCTGTCACTTTCTGCATGCTTTTTACTGCAGACAACTGACAACAGCAGATGTTTCAGGAATCCATCTCAGCAAACAGTGTTTCTAGAAGAGAAAAGAAGACTCTAATCTGCACCATCTAAGCAAGAACATTCCTTCAGCATTAAGATTCATTAATAAAAATTAGATTAGCAGGCTCAGGAGGTGAGAAATTCCCATCCATATCCAACAGCTACTGTTCATACCCCATTTATTGCACATCTGGAAATGCAAAATGGTTGCAGGTATAAAGCTCTCAGAATTCTACTTCTATTTCTTTTCTCAGAGGGGTACCTTTTTGTTTGCAGTGCATAAAACCAAAGGATCCTGGGCCACTGCTGAACCTTCTGGATACTAATGAAAGACAAACTAGGGAAGGAAAAAAAGAAGAGATTTGCATCTGTAAGCAGGCTCATAGCACACAAGATCTTCCAGTGCCTGACATAAATAACTGAAAACCATGCTAACTGCTCTGTACTATCAATGTATTTCCTTCTTAGAACTGAACATCTGTGAATCATGGAGGCTGTTGAAGGCATGACCTGATAAACTGGTGGGAACAATTTAGGCTTTTACAAGAAAAGGCTCTCAGAAAAGCTCCTGATTTGCATGCTGAGGGCAGCACCAGGGCAGGGATGGGAGGCGTAGGAACGGGAGGAGGATGTGGCTGGGGAGAAGGTGTGATCGTTTTAAAGGCTTCACTCTATGCCAAGCTTTAAAAGAGGAAGCAGCAGGAGGGGGAAGTGGAAAGAAGGAAGAGTTTTAATAACTTTTGCTTTATATTCATACAATGAAGCTGTTCTGAAACAACCAGCCACTTAGAGAAAGTCACTGTCTGCCCTGAAAGTGGGTTATGGTAATTTCAGCATTGGAGGAGGGGGAAAAGAAGGGTAGGAGACAGAAGCAGGGAAGGCAGGCACCAACGTATCTGTATTCAGCTTTCAAACCTGCTGCTGGCAACTCTGCTGCTGCTCCTCACTCTGCATTGCCTCTATGGGACTGAGCCGCCTGCTTGTCTGTGTCCTCTGCTGATCCCACTCCTGTTCCCAGCACACAGTCTACAGCAATTCCTCTGCTCGTAAGTTGTAAGCCCTCCTCCGAGTGAGGAGTGAGCCAGGATGCACAGCAAGATGTTCTTTCTAGGTACTAACCTGAAATTTGCAGGCAGATAGACTTTAAAGCTGGGGACAGGTGTTGATCTGTTAGAGGGTAGGAAGGCTCTGCAGAGGGACCTTGCCAGGCTGGACAGATGGGCAGAGTCCAAGGGCATGAGATTCAACACATCTAAGTGCTGGGTTCTACACATTGGCCACAACAACCCCATGCAGTGCTACAGGCTGGGGGCAGAGTGGCTGGAGAGCAGCCAGGCAGAGAGGGACCTGGGGGTACTGATTGATAGTAGGCTGAACATGAGCAGCAGTGTGACCAGGTGGCCAAGAAGGCCAATGGCATCCAGACCGGCATCAGGAACAGTGTGGCCAGCAGGAGCAGGGAGGTCATTCTGCCCTATACTCAGCACTGGTTAGGCCACACCTTGAGTCCTGTGTCCAGTTGTGGGCTCCTCAGTTTAGGAAGGATTTTGAGATGCTGGAAGGTGTCCAGAGAAGGGCAACAAAGCTGGGGAGGGGTCTGGAGCACAGCCCTGTCAGGAGAGGCTGAGGGAGCTGGGGTTGCTTAGCCTGGAGAAGAGGAGGCTCAGGGGAGACCTTCTTGCTCTCTACAACTGGCCTGGCATCTTGCTCCTCAGAAGCCCAAATCAAATCCAGAACTACAGGTGCTGCAAACAATGCTAATGAAGATATGATTCCAGCAAGCAGGAGATTGTTAATTTAGTTTCAATTCTGACACTGGTATTTGACTGATTGGCCATTGGAATGTGCTGCCCAGGGAGGTGGTGGAGCCACCATCGCTGGAGGTGCTCAAGAAGGTGGCACTTGAAGCCATGGTTTAGGTAGTCATGAGGTGTTGGCTGACAGGTTGGACTTGACGATCTCTGAGGTCTTTTCCAACCTTATTGATTCTATGATTCAATATTGTGAAATGGCTGTTAGCACTTTCCCCCTGATTTTAAGGAAGTTATACCCAGTCCAAGGAGTTGAGCTGGGGATCTGATCTGAATGAGAGTCAAGAGAAACACATTAAGAGGAGAGAAAGAACTAGCAAGACCATAACCATAAGCAAACATGCTGTTAGGAAGTGCAGTCACTGTTCCAACACGCTGTCAGGAGGAGGCTCTGGAATGTTCTGGAGACATAAAGCTTCTTGCTCTGCCATGGGACACCCAAGATCAGCAGAGACACTGGTTTCTAATCCGATCAGACCTCATGCCCATCAGAAGCAACTCTTACTTAATAGAGCTTGTCTGTAACACAGCCTAAGAGGACTATTATTAAAAGATCAGGCTGCCTCCATCCCCTTGCTTAATTAATTTTTCAGTGTGGAAGGAAACTCCAGTCTGTCACTGTGATGTAACCTATTGTGGTATCTGATCACAAGCAGAGCAGGCAGCTTCCATGGACATCTGTGGATGAAAATACAGTTCAGTGGCCACTTCAGGATCAGGCAAGCCCAGATTCTTTCTGACTTGGAGCTGGCAATCTGGGGAGGGCTGGGGGCTGCTGTGAAGGTGCTGCTCTTGGAAGTGGCTGAGAACAGCATCATCTTAAAGCAGCAGGGAGTGTTCCAGTGGATTTTGTGCTGAATTCTGCAGTTTTCTCCCCTGGCTTTTTCACAGGATCACAGCAATATGAAGCTATATGAAACCTCAAATCTGAAGTTTCTATCTTTACTCCAAGTTAGTGCTGTTTGCCAGCATCTTCTGTGTCAAGTCTCTTGGTCTCACTTTTTTTCCCTTCACAGAATCCCAGCACTGTAGGGATTGGAATGGACCTCTGGGGATCATCCGGTCCAACTCCCCTACAGAGCAAAGTTTTCCCTAGTTTATGACCTATGTTCAGGATAGGCTTTGGATGGGGTTGGAAGGATGTTGAGTGTTTTGAGGTGACATGTAAATATGTAATATCTTTCTTTTTAAATCTGTAGCTACATTGCAAAAGGTCTTATTAATGACCAACCCTGTGCATCAAGGCAAGCAGGGAAAAGAAACAGCCACACACCGAATTCTGCTGCTTCAGGATGAAAATACAACCAGTTTGTCCTGGAGAAAGGTCCTTCTGCAGAAAATTAACAAAGGAAGTTTTCTTTTAAAGGAATCTTTGGCCTGAGAAAAAAGTTTATGATGGAATCTTGCATTAGTGGTGAGACACTGGAACAGGTTTCCTGTGGAAGCTGTGGATGCCCCTCCCTGGATTTGTCCAAGGCCAGGTTGGGTGAAGCCTTGAGCAGGCTGGTCTAGTGGAAGGTGTCCCTGCCCATGTCAGAAGGGCTGGAACTAGACGATTTTTAAAGTCCCCTCCAACCCAAACTATTCTATGAATCTATGAAACAAAGCAAGAGCATAGGTGGGAATGAATGAGGCACTGCATGCTCTCAGATAGCAAATGCTCCCACAGTAAGGGTGTTCATTTATGACTTAGGAGCATTTTCCAGTCTTTTGTCAATCTCTTGTGGGCTCAGATGTGCATTTAGAACCAAGGTGTACTCCTTCAGAAAGCCAGCCTGCCAATAACCATCCAGCTGCATGGAGAATTATGTCAGAGCATCACATTTGCTTAAAAAGAAGGCAGCCTGCAGTACCTAGCTGGCTAAAACAACAAGATTAGGCTCTTTTTGTTAGATAAAAGGACACTTTCATGTTGGACAGGAACACCTCTGTGTTCATATTGATACAGATCTCTTTTTGTTCCCCTTGTGAGTCTAATGAAAGGAGAATGAAGCATTTCAGATTTTATTACCACAGCCACTGCTGAAATGTGTATTAAATTAGAGATGTGCCAGTGTTGGGGACTTAACAGTAATTCAGACAGCTATAGAGCCTCTGCAGACCTGTCACTCTCTTCTCTCTGCTTAACATCTGCTCCAGTAAATCCCAATCAGATAATGTCTCACCAAGCCCACAGTAAAACCTATGAACTTCAGACAAACATCTTTCCAAACCACCACCTGTTAAGGACAGACATATATAAACATGGACATATTCATAAGAAGCCAAGATACCTAACCTAAGCAATGCTCACCGTGACACAATTGCTGTCTACAACAGCACCATAAAAGGTGCTAAAGATCAGACTACATAAATCTCTTGTAAGTTGATAAGGACAGAGACACTAGGCAGAAGGGGGGGTTGGAAGGGACCTCTGGGGATCTTCAAGTCCAAAAGAGGTGCAGGTACCTTTCAGGTTCCATTTTGCTTTTTGTTCTTCCAAATAGAATGGAATAGAATAGAATAGACCAGGTTGGAAGAGACCTTTGAGATCATCAAGTCTAACTTATCATTCAACACCATCTAACCAACTAAACCATGGCACCAAGCACCCCATCAACTCTCCTCCTAATCACCTCCAGTGATGGCGACTCCACCACCTCCCTGGGCAGCACATTCCAATGGCCAATCACTCTCTCTATGAAGAATTTCTTCCTAACATCCAGCCTAAACCTCCCTTGGCACATCTTGAGACTGTGTCCTATTGTTCTGGTGCTGGCTGCCTGGCAGAAGAGATCACCTGACTACAACCTCCCTTCAGGTAGTTGTAGAGAGCAAGAAGGTCTCCCCTGAGCCTCCTCTTCTCCAGGCTAAGCAACCCCAGCTCCCTCAGCCTCTCCTGACAGGGCTGTGCTCCAGACCCCTCCCCAGCTTTGTTGCCCTTCTCTGGACACCTTCCAGCAACTCAACATCTTTCCTAAACTGAGGGGCCCAGAACTCGACACAGGACTCAATGAAACCTCCACATTCATCAGAAGTCTGTGGACTGAGTTCCTGGTTCTGGTTCAGTTTTCTATTCCTGTTTAGCATGCTCTGAGCAGAAGCAACAGATTCTGTAACAAAAACAACACTGTATATTTGAAGAGAGGCAATGGCAGAATGGCCACAATATGGGCAACATAATGCATTGAAGAGTTATAGTAATTAGATAAACAACATTGTTAGCTGATAACAAATAGATTCTGCTTTAATTGCTTTAACAGATAAAGCCACTCTTCTGTCAAATTAAACTCAGGAAAATGAGTCCATCAGTCCTTTTAAAACACTGTCTGTTAAGATTAGAGTTCATCTTCCAGATGGCCCAAAAATAACCACTCGAAGCTTCCAGCTCTGCTTGAATTAACAAACCACTCTGTGTGATCCATGAATTTGACTTAACATGAATTAAGCAGGTAATGATGGGGAAGGGGAAAGAGAAGGAAATGAAGACAAAATGGGAATATTCTCTTAGTTCTAGATAGGTAGGTAGGTTAGGCATTCAAAATAGAAGGTTAATTCCCCTGAGCTGCTTTTGGTATCAGGTAAAGGGGAATCAGTGCTACCTCTTTATGGCAGAAATCCATGCTGTGCCCAGCCTGGCCTCTCAATCTAACACCTCCAAACCAAACAGCACAAAAATCCCTAAGATTTACAAAGATCACTAACAATGGTCTTTTCAGATCACTAAATGTTGCTGGTGGATATTAAGGGGATTAAGGCAAATAGTTTTCCTATAGAATCCCCTTTTTCTGCTTCGTATTGTTCCAGAAGGGGACACTGAATCCCCAGCACAACCTAATTGTTTTCTTTTCCCTCCAAATAACCAAAACCATCAGATGAAATCATCATCATTCTCATTATAGGAGTTTGTAATGATCTGGCTAGTGGAAGGAGACTGGGAGAGTTTATTGCACATGGTTTGCACAAGCTGTCCATTCCAACCAATGAACCAAAACAGCGTTATGAAGTGATCAGCAGTGATGAAGAGTCACTGGTGATTAGCACCTTGATATTGAACCCAAACTTCATCCTGATGTATTTAGAATCAATAAGGTTGGAAAAGACCTCAAAGATCATCAAGTGCAACCTGTCACCCAACACCTCATGACTACTAGACCATGGCACCAAGTGCCACATCCAATCCCCTCTTGAACACCTGCCAGGATGGTGACTCCACCACCTCCCTGGGAAGCACATTCCAATGGCCAATCACTCTTTCTGGGACGAACGTTCTCCTCACCTTGAGTCTAAGCTTCCCCTGGTGCAGCTTGAGACTGTGTCCTCTTGTTCTGGCGCTGGTTGCCTGGGAGAAGAGACCAACCCCCACCTGCAGGTAATTGTAGACATCACTAAGGTCTCCCCTGAGACTCCTCCAGGCTAAGCAACCCCAGTTCTCTCAGCCTCTCCTCACAGGGCTGTGCTCAAGGCCTCTCCCCAGCTTTGTTGCCCTTCTCTGGACACGTTCAAGAGTCTCAACGTCCTTCTTAAATTGAGGGGCCCAGAATTTGACACAGGACTCAAAGTGTGGCATAACCAGTGCAGAGTACAGGGGCACAATGACTTCCCTGCTCCTGCTGGCCAGTCTATTCTTGATGCTGGCCAGGATGTCATTTGGCTTCTTGGCCACCTGGGCACACTGCTGGCTCATGTTCAGCCAGCTGTCAATCAGCACCCCCAGGTCTCTTTCTGTTTGGCAGCTCTCCAGCCACTCTGACCCCGGCGTGTAGCACTGCACAGGGCTGCTGTATTTCTCCTGGAAGCCTGCACCTGATAGTAACCAACATGTAATGGTTCAAATAGATAAAAAAATCTGTAAGATCTCTGGCTGGCCCCAAGCATCTTTATCTGCACAGACAGCACATGAGTCTCCCCACACTCTAAGAACATAGACAGCAGCTGGTCAGGAAAATGCACTCTTTGAAACTTAAGCACCTCAGCTTCTCCCTGGAAATGAATAAAATAAGGAAATAAACCCCAGAAAATAATGAAAAGGGAGAGGTGCTACATTTTGCAGCTTTTGAGTAGCTATTTTGAAAGTATTTGAAAGTATTGTTCTCATATTTTGAGAAAAGCTTGGGTAAAGAACTCACATGAAAGAAATGTTTAAAAGTCATGTTGAGGAGAGGGTGGAAAAGAAACAGAAATAATCCTCTGAGAAGCTGTGGAGGAAAGGAAAGTGGTCTTAAAAATAAAAAAGAGCCTTCCCTTCCAATGCACATCAAAAGGAAAAGACAACTGGGAAGACATTAGTTGTAAACAACTCCTAGCAGGGAACCAGGGGTGCACAAAGATTCATCTTTCTACAGGCAGAAGATAAGAAGCGAGCTGGGAAAGTCAAGTACAGTAAACTGCTGGATTAGAAAAGTATTTATTCCTGTGCCTGCTCCGAAGGAGAAAAGGGATGAAATAGCAAATGAAGACAAAGCACCAAACCACAGAGATTCCTGAATATTGAAAGCCTGCACCATAATCTCTGTTTCTCATCAGGAAGTCTGAATTGGTTTAGGAAGGATATGAAAGCTTTGCCATAGAAACTGAGAGCCATTTTATGGGGCAGCACAACGGGAAACAGAATGGAATCTGTTCACATCATCATGTTGTTGTTTGGGATCTCTGGGGAGTCAAACCAGCATGTTCTAACAGTTTTGGAGTTTGGATACTGTGGTGGAAGTTAGGCTGTGCCTTTAAAATGGAGTTACAGGTTTGGAGCAGAAAAGTAGACAAATATAAATCAATCACCATTGGGTGTGAAAAGGATAACAGAAGATTATTCTAAACAAATTCATTGGGTAAGTATCTAGAATGAGAGGAGCTGTACCATAACAATTCTTCCCTTTTCTCTCCTGATCTCTGGCTGTTTTGCTTTGCTCAGGAGAGATAACCTGCTTTTGGCTGGCCTGGGCTAAGTCTAACTTCTCTGCTCCTTACTCCTGTCCCTTTTGTACAGGGGGTAAGGGGAGGCAGAGAGGGAGAAGCTAGTAGCTTCCCCTGGTCCTTGGCCAGGGGGATCCTTGTGCTGTTTGCTAATTGTCAATATCTGTATAATCTTGTTAATCCTGTATATTGTGTACACACTCATTGCATTCCATTGTAGATCTTGCTTGTAAACACAGCTTCATTTGCTTCCAACTGAGTTGGTCTGGCAAAGCTAACGTTGTGGGGGAAACTTCAACCCACCACAACACTTAAACACTTCCAGTTGTAGTGTTGACTAAGATGACAAACCCTAGAGTGAATCTGGGGGCAGAGTGAAGTGAGTGGAGAACTCAAAGCTGACAAAGGGGACTAAGAGCAGGTCCCTAGAATGAGCACTTCCTAGCAGACAGTTTGCATAAGGATGACCAGCAAAGGAAAGAAAAAAAAAGGGGAAGATTTTCTGGTGGATCACAAGCTCCTTTCCTTAGCAATAAGATTTATGAGAGTTTCAGACTGAGGAGAATATGAGGCTACTTGGACCTTGAGAGCAACCTGGTCTAGTGGAAGGCATCCCTGCCCATGGCAGGGGTTGGAAATAGATGATCTTTAAGGTCCCCTCCAACCTAAACCATTCTGCAGTTCTGTGATGATGGACAAAGTTTAAAACATCCCTTCTTTAAGATAAGAGATTTTGGGGAATGCTCTCAAATGATATTCAGGGAAAGATGGAGACTGAAGAGCAAAACTGTTCTGAACAGTTGCTGGAATTAACACAGAATTTTCCCTCTCTCTCTCCCAGAACTGGGAGAAAACAAACATCCTCCCACCACAATACTAAGCAAGGTGACACGTACCAGGACCCTATTTCTCATGCTGTGGACATTAAATTAGGCAGCAAACATAATCAGTAGTCAAATGGATTGTGCTGTGTTCTGAAAAGCTTTTGTGCTCTCAGGAAAAATCACATTTTAAGGAAGGCAGCCACAAAGTTACTCACAAAAATGTAACTAGAAGAGAAGAGGGTGCCAAAAAAGGGCTTAAAACCCCCAAATTCAGTATCCTAGGAAAGAGAGAAGTGGGTAAGTTTGCTTAGTGAGACATTACAGACTGTTCCTGTGACAGCCAATCTTTCTTTTTTCCCTTTCAGAAGAGCAAGAATGACACTGTGAAAAGAACAGCAGTGGAATTTAAAGCCAAGAAAAGGGAACATTCCTTCCAGCTATTCACACTCATAATCGGTGACATTTATGGCTTAAGAAGATGGCACTGAAATTAGCCATCCTTTCCTGAAACTGATCTCCAGGATCTAGGATCCAGCTGACACCTTTTTGCTTTTGAATATTAAAATACGGGCAATGAAAAATCATACCTGAAGAAGGTGCCCCTGCCCATGGCCAGGGTGGGTGGAACTAGATGATCATTAAGGTCCATTCCAACCCAAACCACCAAATGAATCTGTGATTTCCAGAGGTCCCTTCCCACCCCTACCATCCTATGACTCTATGTCACATTGGCAAAGTTTGGGGATTTTTTCTTCCTTGAGTTAGAAGGGTTAGTTGCAATGGCATCACAGAATCACAGAATTGTTAGCGTTGGAAAGGACCTCAAGAATCATCTAGCTCCAAGCCCCCACTAGATCAAACCTCACACTAGATCAGATTGCTCAGAGCCACATCCAGCCTGGCCTTAAATACCTCCAGGGATGAGGCTTCCACCTCCTCCCTGGGCAACCTGTGCCAGTCTCTCACCACCCTCTTCATGGGGAAGAATTTCTTCCTAACATCCAATCTGAATCTACCCACTCTTAAGTTTTTATCCATTCCCCCTAGTCCTATCACTGACACCCTAAAAAGTCCCTTCCCAGCTTTCTTGTAGCCCCCTTAAGATACTGGAAATCCACTATTAGGTCTCCTCAGAGCCTTCTCTTCTCCAGACTGAACAACCCCAACTCCCTCAATCCGTCCTCATAGCAGAGCAGCTCCAGCCCTCTGCTCATCCTCATGGCCCTGCTCTGGACATGCTCCAGTACCTCCAGATCCTTCCTGTAATAGGGGCTCCAGAACTGGACACAGTGCTCCAGGTGGGGTCTCACCAGAGTGGAGCAGAGAGAGAGGAAGAATCACCTCCCTCAACCTGCTGTCTATGCTTCTCTGGATGCAGCCCTGGATGTGATTGGCTTTCTGGGCTGCAAGTGCACACTGCTGGCTCATGTTGAGCTCTGGATGGGTTTTAATGCAGGCAGATTATGTGTTTTTAATTTATAGTGGTTTTACTGTGATTCTTCAACACACAACACCCTTCCCCACCATTCAACGTGCTTAAACTACTTCATTTCCAAGTTGCTTATTGTTATTGCAGAGCTGCTGAGCTGGTAGCAGAAGGAATCAAGTGACTGGGAAACTGAACGACCTGTTCACTAGCTTTTACTTTTGTAGCTTGTTTGAACTGCTCCACTTATCAAGAAATCATAGTTTCACACCAGAGAATTCTGAGCATTTCAAGCACCAAACAATTTAGAATTAATAGGGTAAAGAAGGAGTTTTAGGATCACCAGCTATGCCTAAGCTTTCCAGCCACTGGCTCTTCAGTTTTCAGCTCTCCACAACTGTATGCATGCACCTCGGGTGTTAATGATGATGAGAATTTACAGGCTAGCACCTTTAATTGTTTTCTCTGCAGACATCCTGAGTTTGATTGATTTAATCATGCAGGCTCCCAGCTCTGAGAACTTCCTATTCCACTATCATCTGCCTAATAACAGTCATATATTTAGCTGCATCCTCTAACTGCCTACTGGTGCTAGATTTCTAGCAAGTGATTTGGCCAGAATTTAGGCAAGACACCAGACATCAGAGACTCTGTGTTCCAGTAACACTCCCTTAAGCCTAACATCCACCTCCTTTGCCTTTTAAGTTGTTTACTAACCAAGATAAATGAGCTTGCCTGGACGGGACAGTGATAGTGGTTGGCAGATACATTGCTCACACAGCTGACCCTACTCAATTTTAAAACAAAATAAATCTAGGCTGGGTTTTGGTTTTGTTTTTGTTTTTAATTGTTGGGGTTTTTTTTATGTAAGGCTTATTAAATTACTGATCTATAACTTGTCTGCCCCAGATTGAAGGCCGGGGCTAATGCACCGAGCTGCAGACACTACGTAACCTTAAAACAAAGCAAAACCCGGTTTGCATTAAAATTACCATGAGAAAGAGACAGGTTCAGATGGAAGGAGAGATGGGGGAGGGTGGGGAATTACAAAAGCCTTGTCTAATTTCCTTCCTGGAACACAATATGCTATCAATTGCCATGATTTACAAAGCAAGGGATGCCTGGGACAGACAGGTATGAGGCATTAAAACTATTCATGCAGATGGTGGAGTCACAGAACTTGAGAAACTGCTTTATCCAAGCATGCTCTGGTGAAAATCCATAGCTAGAAGCACTTAGAAATGGCCTGCAAAGGCATTTCAGTTGTTTCTGGTCTGACAAACACCTGTAAGAATTATTAGTACAAGGGTAAACATTTTCAGCTAGAACAAGGAATTTAGGGAGTACTGGATCTGGATTTCTCTTTGCTTCTTGCTATGAAAGATGCAACATGCTGCTGTTAGGGTTAACAAAACAAAGGCTTCTGTAATTATATACAAGAAACACGTGGCATGGCACTTTGGGATGTAGTTCAACAGCCATGGTTGTCTTAAGTTGAAGGTTGGGCTCGATGACCTCAGAGCTCTTTTCCAACCAAAGCAATTCTATGATTCTGCTAATCCAATTCAAGGGGAAATTGTAAAAACATTAAAGTGTTATGAGCTTGCAAACCAGCTTAAACCACCTAGTATATCACTTCCAAGTAGAGTGAACATATGGACCATCCCTTTTCACTATACACCTTAAGTTTTCTTTACAGGAGCACAGAAAAGGTGACAATGGACTCAGGGAAGGTCTACAGAGATTTCTTCAGGGAAAGACTCAGGCACAGAGATTTCTTCAGGAGAAACTTTGCAAGATCATGGATTAATAGAATGGTTTGGGTAGGAAGGAACCTCAAAGATCATCTAGTTCCAACCCCCTGCCATGAGCAGGGATACCTCCCACTAGACAAGGCTGTTCAGGGTCTTATCCAGCCTGGCCTTGTGCACCTCCAGGGAGAGGACACCCATGATCTCCCTGGGCAACCTGTTCCAGTGTCTCACCACCCTCACAGTCAAGAATTTCTTTCTAATGTCCAGTCTAAATCTACCCTCCTCAAGCCTAACAAATTCAAGATAACAAACTGAAAAGAAGCATCCTCAGAAAACAACAGAAAGAGTTTCTGACACTGCCAAACTGCATTTTGTCTTACTGAAAGACACAATGTAGTATAAGAGGTTAATTTACTCATAGGATACCTTTGGCATATTCACTTCTTACAGATAATGTACCAGTGATGTCTTCTGCACAGGAAGCAACTCCATAAGCAGAAGACCCTCTGCATTTGCCAGGTGCAGCACAAATGGGAGAAAACACAACTTATGTGTTCATTCCATTTATTCCTAAGCCAAACCATCAGTTGAAATGTCCGTTTTCAAACTTGATTTTTAAATGGACACAAGAGGTGTGGTGGGTAGCACCTGACTGCTTGTCAAAATGGAGCTTGAGGAGTGACAGAGATCTCTATGTGGTTTCCATTTAGTCTGAGAATCCCTTCAAGTTGGAAAAAGCTCAGGGTCAGGGCTCAGAGGGAGAAATAGAAGAATAGAAATAGAATAAACCAGGTTGGAAGAGACCTTCGAGATCATTGTGTCCAACCTATCATCCAACTCCATCTAATCAACTAAACCATGGCACCAAGCACCCTATCCAGTCTCCTCCTAAACACCTCCAGGGATGGTGACTCCACCACCTCCCTGGACAGCACATTCCAATGGCCAATCTCTCTTTCTATGAAGAACTTCTTCCTAACATCCAGCCTAAACCTCCCCTGGCACAGCTTGAGACTGTGTCCTCTTGTTCTGGTGCTGGTTGCCTAGGAGAAGAGACCAACCCCCAGCTGTCTACAACCTCCCTTGAGGTAGTTGTAGAGAGCAAGAAGGTCTCCTCTAAGCCTCCTCTTCTGCAGGCTAAGCAACCCCAGCTCCCCCAGCCTCTCCTCATAGGGCTTGTGTTCCAAACCCCTCCCCAGCTTTGTTGCCCTTCTCTGGACACGTTCCAGAGATCTCTCCATTCAGCTCTGAGACTAAATTAAAAGGCATGCAACTTTAGATCAAACACTTTTGTGTTTTTAAACACTATCCCCTCCTGCCTCTCCTTTCACTTCTTCCAGTAACAAATGCAAAAAAAAAGTTTTTGAAAGATCCTGAGATCACATCCATCAGCCAAAACAATTCATGTTCTCACAGCTCCTTTCCCCTCACTCTCTTCTCTCTGAACAAGCCAGTCTCTCTTGCCTGGGAAGACCATCCATTATCATGGTGACAGTTATTGATTTTAATTAAAACAGCAGAAAGAAGATGAAAATATTAAGTCCTATTCTTCAAAGGGAATGGTATCAAAATAAATGGCACTGAGCATTTGCACTAACACAATTGTGTATTTGTGCCTATGTCAAAGCCACAGCCAGTCTGCACAGGAGATGCCAACAGAGCACTCCAACAGCTCTAATTAGTCTAGAAAGCTGATTTGATGGTAGGGACAACATGTAATAGTCTTGGCAGCAGCAGCTCACCAGGAGAAAGGAGTCCCTGCTGCAATGAAAGACTTGATGGGCAGCAGTAGTCCCTTAATTTGTTTATCTAACCAAGCAAGCTGAGTTTGCCCTTTTGTTCCCCCCCACACACACTCCTTATTTCATGCATGCAAAGAGAGCAAGTGTTTGGGTTAACATCCAGCCACTCACAATTACAACTTGAAATGCCTGCCAACTGCATAAATCTCACCAGCTATGAAGAGGAAAAAGGCTTCTTCTTAGAGTAAGAGTCCCAGACAAACAGACACACACCAAGAAAACTGGAAGAGTCTGCTCCTGAGCTCTATGTACATATGACTCACAGATTCATAGAATGGGTTGGGTTGGAAGGGACCCTAAAGATCATCTAGTTCCAACCCCCCTGCCTTGGGCAGGGACGTCTCCCACTAGACCAGGTTGTTCAAAACCTTATCCAACCTGGCCTTGAACACCTCTAGGGAGGGAGCATCTATGACTTCCTTGGGCAACCTGTTTCAGGTTCTCACCACACTCACTGTGAAGAAATTCTTCCTGCTCTCCAGCTCAAAGCCATTGTTTCTTATCCTATCACTGCATGTCCTTGGAAAAAGGCCTTATCAAAGCTTCCCAGTATCACTCACAAGTGATAACTAAATCTTGACTTTTCAGCTGCAGAATTCAGAGGGACAAATTGGTTCAGTAAACTTCTGTTTCTAAACTTGCACAATGTGTTTTAGCTGAGGGTCTGGGGGTGTTTTTTCCTGTCAGAAGCAGCACCTTTTAATACACTGGAGGAGACTGCCTGGGGAGATCGTGGATGACCCCTTCCTGGAGCTCTTCATGGACAGGCTGGATGAGACCTTGAACAACTTGATCTAGTGAAAGGTGTCCCTGCCCATGGCAGGGGGCTTGGAACTAGATGATCTTTAAGGTCCATTCCAACCCAGAGAATCACAGATTCACAGAATCACCAAGGTTGGAAGAGATGTCAAAGATCATCAAGTCAAACCTGTCACCCAAGACCTCATGATTAAACCATGGCACCAAGTGCCACATGCAATCCTCTCTTGAATACCTCCAGGGATGGTGACTCCACCACCTCCCTGGGCAGCACTCTCCAATGGCTAATGCCTCTCTCATTGAGGAACTTTACTTTCTCCTCACCTCAAGCCTAAACTGCCCCTGGCACAGCTTGAGACTGTGCCCTCTTGTTCTGGTGCTGGTTGCTTGGGAGAAGAGACCAACCGCCTCCTGACTACAACCTCCCTTCAGGTAGTTGTAGAGAGCAGTGAGGTCTCCCCTGAGCCTCCTCTTCTCCAGGCTAAACAACCCCAGCTCTCTCAGCCTCTCCTCGTAAGGCTTGTACTCAAACCCAAACCATTCCATGAAGCTATGAATACACCTTTTGGGCCCTTGGCAAGGCACGGGCGCACCGTACAGATACAAAGGATTGCTGCTCTAATGATAAAACCAATCCATTGATTTCTCAACTTCCACTTGATCAACAGGGTCAGATTGGTTTTAAATGTGATCCCACTATATTTTAGAGTAAGCTGCCTGCTGTTCACACTCACACAGGCTGTCTCCCTTCTTGTGGTCTCCTCTGCTGCGTGAATGGACTGGCAGACATTTGTTCTGGGTAACATTTTCTCTGCAGAAATGCTGCAGAAAAACAAAGTGGTTGCCTTTCCCCAGTGACTGCCTTGTGTAAGTGCTTAGATATTAATTGGCAATTTTATTTATCAGGGCAATCTTTCCTACTTCCTCTCAAACAACAAAAAGCTGATATCAAATCCAGAACAGCCTTGTTCCATCTGTAAATCCATATGGTTTTTCATATGTACCCTCGAAGGACTGAAGCATTTGGGGGGGGGGAAATGCATTGCAAATAAACAAGTGTAATACACACCATTAGGGTTTTGAAATGGAAAAAATCTATCATGCATTGCACAGCAAGATTTTACTGCATTCTTGGAGCAGATATCCCTGCCTTGCAGGTTGGAATGCATCATTGTCCTCTGAACGCTTATTACTTTCTCTACAGAATCATTTCAATACATCCTTCATTTGAAAAAAGGAAAGATGTGAGAGAAGAGTCATTCAGAAGCCTGACATTTATCCCTCCCTTCTCCCAGGCATCCATGGATTTGGCCCTTTCTTTGATACCTCATAGATTCATAGAATGGTTTGGGTTGGAAGGGATTTTACAGATCACCTCATTCCAACCCCCTGCCATGGGCAGGAACTAGACCAGGCTGCTCAAGGCCCCTTGAAACCTGGCCTTAAGCACCTCCAGGGAGGACTACAACCTTCCTGAGCAACCTCTTCCTGTGTCTCACCACCCTCGCTCTGGAGAATTTCTTTCCAATATCTAATTTAAATCTACTCTCCTCAAGCAAGTTCCTCCTTTGTGTGATTATCTGCCTGCATCTTGCAGGCACAGGGGACCTGATGTGATTGTGACTCCTTTTGGAACATGCTTTACTGAACAACCTTTACTGTCCCTGCTGGCCGAGTGACAGATACCGAGCACAAGTAGATCTCTCTGATCAGGGTCACAGAGGAGGACCAGCTGCTTCTGATGCAGTTCTGAAGTCAAATAAAAGCAATTCCATGCTGGTCAGGAACATCATCTGAACCAGTGACTCCTGTCCCCTAGACAAGAGCATTAAGTAAGAGATTCACCACGTGCAACAATTTTCTGTGCCACCTAGAGGGAGACTTGGCAGAAAAGTGGTGTGAAATTAACAACTGTCACTTACTGACTCAATTTGTGCAGAGAAAAATTGAATTGTTTCCACTCGTTTTGAGCTTTGACAAGGGAAACAGGATGCTAATGTTTCCAGCATGCACTGTCTGGGTAGACTGCTGCATAAACGCCCATCAATCCTGAAACCAATTATTGTTCTTCTAATGTCCGTCACAGCAGACACCGTTTTCCATCTAGGAATATTAATTAATCAGACCACCACAGATTGCAGATCGGCTGAAGGAGGCTTTCCTCACCATGCAATGCAGGTTAAAACGACAGAATAAATCCATTGTAATGGACTTGATTGAATTTTGCCAGTGTGTCACAATTCACTCGCAGCTCTGCTGGGAATTCTCTAGACATGCCGCTCCTCGGCTGGGCCTGAGCTAATGGCTGAAGTGGCACACACAAAGGATCTGTGCAAGCATGATGTCCCATGGTTGTCTTCTTTCAGGGAGTGACCCTTCAATCACAGCACGAACAGGAGGAGAAAAAAAAAAGGAGTATTTCAGAACCCTTTTTCAGCCAAGAGCATACCAAAAAGTGGAGAGAATGAGGAGTGCTGAATTTCATTCTGTAATAACAAAACAGCTCCATGGAGAAGGACCTTGGAGTCCTGGTGTCCAGCAGGTTAAACACGTGACAGCAATGTGCCTTTGTGTCCCAGAGTGTCCTGGGGTGCATGAAGAAAAGTGTGTCCAGCAAGGTTAGGGAGGTTCTCCTTCCCTGCTATTTTGCCCTGGTGAAACCACATCTGGAATACCATATCCAGTTCTGGGCTCCCCAGTTCAAGAGAGACAGGGATCTACTGTGATCCAGCTTTGGCAGGAGGGTTGAACTTGGATTTCCAGAGGTCCCTTCCGACCCCTACCATTCCAGGTTGCATGAGGGTCTGGCCAGCCTGATCTAGTGTGAGGTGTTCCTGCTCATGGCAGGGGGGTTGGAACTAGATGATCCTTGTGGTCCCTTCCAACCCTGACTGACTCTGTGATTCTCCAATTCTGTGATTCTATGACTCTTTCCAGGTTTTGAAGAGCTCCATGTCTCATTCTCAGCTGACAGAATGCAGTCACCTTGGGGTTATATTGAACAGAAGCAGATATTGATCAGAAAAGTGTTTGCAGATTTGCAAAAGAGTTACTCAGCAATCTCTCTTAATTGGATATGTTCAGCTCTTGAAACTTAATTTCTAGCTTCATTTAAGTGAGTCAATATTGTGGAAGCTGCTAGAAAACAGGTCTGGGACAATAAAATGCAGTTTTGTTCTTACTCTCATGGACTGTACCAAGTTTACACAGTTAGGCTTTATCTATAAAGGGATCCATAGATTCACAGATGGTTGAAAGGGACTTTGAAGATAAGCAAGTTCCAAACCCCCTGCCATGGGCAGGGACACCTTTCACTAGACTGGACTGCTCAAGGTCCCATCCAAACTGGCCATAAACAACTTCAGGGGGTGGATCTCTGGGGTCCAAACCCTTCAGTTCAAGCAGGGTCAGCTGCAGCAGATTGTCCAGAATCATTGTTCCTGATATCTGTCTGTAGTCATGGACTGGAGAGGCCAGATTTGGACACAGCAGCCTAGGTGTGGCCTCACAAGAAATGAAGGGGAGTTCCAGAATCACCTCCCTCAACTTTCTGGCAATCATATAATCACAGAATGGTCGGGGTTGGAAGGGACCCCTGGCGATCACCAAGTCCAACTCCCTCCTGCCAAAGCAGGACCACCTAGGGCAGGTCACACAGGTACATGTCCAGATGTGTCTGAAAGTCTCCAGAGATAGAGACACCACTTTGGGCAGCCTGGTCCAGTGCTCTGCCACCCTCAAAGTAAAGAAGTTCCTCCTGAAGCTCTTGTTTAGGATGGGTTCATGTGTCCTTTCTTTACCTTGACACATGATCATTTCACCCAGAGCCCCCATCTGCAGTGAGAAAGTCAAACTTTGTGAATGCATTTCCCCTAACTTCTTCCAGGGGAAAAGGAATTAGAAAGAGTTGGTCTTACTGTTTTTCCTGTGATAAGGTCACCTGTGCTAACGACTTTGTCCTTTGGTGTCACCAGCATCTCAGAAGTTGTTTTTTCATCATGGAGTTATCTTGTGAAGATTATTAGTCACTGTCAAGGATGGCCTGGTAGCTTTATTGTTAACAAACCATTTTTCTTTACTTAATTTATGCCAAAAATTAAACTCTAAAGGTTATGCTAGACGTTCCTGATCCTAAAGTCCAAGTCTAAAGATGGAGGTATTAAAAAGGTGAGAAGGATGAAAGCAGCACAGCTATTCCTGGGCAAGCATTCACAATTAGATGTTACTTTGGAGAAAGGGCAATGCATCATCTGAAGATGAAGCATTATCTCCAATATCTGTTTGTGCAGTTGGTGGAACATTTCCACTGATTGTGCTTCTAATCTAAGGATAAGTTGGCAGGTTTGCCCTTTACTAGTTGAAATATAGTCTCTGCTGGGGAACCTTTGCCAACACATCCTGAGAATTGGTATGTCCTATTAAAGGTTGCTCACTGATATTTATAGCACCTTAAATACACACTGCATTATCACAGGTGAATTCTGCATTTGCTTAAAGAAAATCAAAGCCAAACAGATACCCACACACCTTGTTGAGGAAGCAGACTTATTCCTGTGCTGTACAGTGTGGAGTTGCTTCAGGAAGGGCAAGCTCAGACAGGGATGAAGAAGGGACAGTTGTCAGAGCCTGGGAGAAATGTGGTCGTTCATGGTGAATATATTCATGATGCACTGGTGAAGGGTCTGGAGAGCAAGTCCTATGAGGAGGGAACTGTGTTTTGTCTGGAGAAGAGGAGGCTGAGGGGAAATATTGCTCCCTACAACTCCCCAAAAGGAGGTTGGAGTGAGGTGGGGGTTGGTCTCTTCTCTCTAGTATCAGGTGATAGAACGAGGGGAAACAGCTTGAAATTGTGCCAGGTAAACTTTCTTTGCTGAAGGAGTGGCTGGGCACTGGAACAGGCTGCACAGGGAGGTGGTCACTGCTGCTGGAGGTGTTTAACAAAGGTGTGGACATGGTGCTTTGGGACATGGTTTAATGGCCACGGTGGTGTTGGACCAATGGCTGGGCTCAAGGATCTTAGAGGTCTTTTCCAGGCAAAACAATTCTATGATTCCATGATCTCCTCAACAAGAACAAGAAGGTTCCACAGCCATCAGTCCAGAACCAGTGGCTGACTGACAGCTACGCCAGAGTGGTATTAACAGTTACTTTTTATTTTGTCCTCTTCCTGTTTTGTTCCTCTTCCTGTGGCAGAACAGTTCTTATTTTTGGTTTGGTTTTCTGAGTTTTCAGAAAGCTGCTCATATGAGAAAATACAGGATGTCATCACCTTCATGAGCAAGACAGATGCATCTTACTCTCCCTTAATGGTGGATAAAGCTTAGCTTAGATTCTAGCAAGGAATTACTGTTTGTTTTTTTTTAAATCAGCTTTTTGCAGTAATGAAGAAGCTATACCAGAACCTAAGGCATCCATTAAATTATCTCTTTAGTGCTGGCAAAACAATCTACACTCCATTTTAGTCAGAGCTCTGCTTTGGGACACCTGGTGTCAAGACAATTTAGCTTTTATATTTGTACCATTTTTAAGGTACCTGAGGTGGTGGAGTCACCATCACTGGAGGTGTTTAGGAAGAGACTGGATGAGGCACTTGGAGCTATGGTTTAGTTGATTAGATGGTGTTGGATGCTAGGTTGGACTGGATGATCTCAAAGGTCAGGTCTATTCTATTCTATTCTATTCTATTCTATTCTATTCTATTCTATTCTATTCTATTCTATTCTATTCTATTCCATTCCATTCCACTCCACTCCATTCCATTCCACCCTACCCTACCCTATTCCCTACCCTACCCTACCCTACCCTACCCTACCCTACCCTACCCTACCCTACCCTACCCTACCCTACCCTACCCTATCCTAATTTGTGTTTGTCACAGCAGCAAAGCATTGCAATGGTTAATTGGGGGGGGGGAAGAGAGAGAGAAAATAAAGAGGAAAAAAAACAGGGGAAGAAGAAAAAGAAGTAACTTCAAATCCTTTTTAGAAGTAGAAGTCAGAGTTCAGCACAATAATTCCACTAAGTGAATCACTGCAGAAAGTGTTACGATGCAATCCTGGTTAAGAAACAAGGTCCTGATAACAACTGGCTGTGAAAATTCAGACAAAACACTGTCAAATAAACTCACACCAAGGCTGCTCATGCTGCTTCTCATTCTCTTTCCCAAATGCAGACCACAATTTCTTGTGCTCCTTCTAAATCTGTGCTCAGGTACCAGGAATGGAATCATAGAATTATTGAGTGGTAGGGGTTGGAAGGAGGCTCCAGAGATCATTGACTATTATTTTTCTCAAAGCATTAAAGAAATCCCTAACAGCATCTCTGCTGACATCTGCCATGCATTCCTGGGCACAAAGACAAGTGTCACAGGAAGGTAATTGCATATAAATTGCTAGAGCATCTAATTATTGAATTCCTTTTATGTTAATAGCCATATTTAATCAGTAAGGGCTGTTCTCCTGGAGAGGAGATCTCATCGCTCCCTACAACTCCCTAAAAGAAAGTTGGTGTGTGGTGGGGGCTGGTCACACTGTTCATGTTGTTTCTTTTGAACTCAAGAAAAGACACTCATGAACAAAAATGCATGGTTCCTTTGGGTTCAGTGGTTTGGTTTGGGGATTTTTTTGCTATTAACTTGTTATTATGAAAAATGTTCCACTTCCAGTGCTCCTCCTTATCTTTGAAACACTGAGTAATCACTGCTGCCTCTAGCGTGAGAGCTCACAAGCCTCGACATGTAGAGCTTCTTGCCTTTGTGTTCAACTCGGGGCAACAAAGCTGGGGAAGGGTTTGGAGCACAAGCCCTGTGAGGAGAGGCTGAGGGAGCTGGGGTTGCTTAGCCTGGAGAAGACAAGGCTCAGGGGAGACCTTATTGCTCTCTAAAACTACCTGAAGGGAGGCTGTGGCCAGGTGGGGGTTGGTCTCTTCTCCCAGGCACCCAGCAGCAGAACAAGAGGACACAGTCTCAAACTGCACCAGGGGAAGTTTAGGCTGGATGTTAGGAAGAAGTTCTTCATAGAAAGAAGTTGTCCATTGGAATGTGCTGCCCAGGAAGGTGGTGGAGTCACCATCACTGGAGGTGTTTAGGAAAAGACTGGATGGGGTGCTTGGTGCCATGGTTCAGTTGATTAGATGGTGTTGGATGATAGGTTGGACTCAATGATTTTGAAGGTCTCTTCCAACCTGGTTTATTCTATTCTATTCTATTCTATTCTATTCTATTCTATTCTATTCTATTCTATTCTATTCTATTCTATTCTATTCTATTCCATTCCATTCCATTCCATTCCATTCCATTCCATTCCATTCCATTCTACTGGAACAGGAGTGGTCAAACATGGCAGCTGGAGATGCTGTACCCAGTCACAGAATCATTAAATGGGTTTGGAAAGGATCTTTAACAATCATCTAGCTTCAGCCCCGCTGCCATGGGCAGGACACCTTCCATTAGACCCGTTTCCTCAAGGCTTCAAGTAGCAGTTCAAGCAGCACAGTGTGAAACCAGGACAGCTATTTCAATGTCTATAAATTCTGGATCTACTGCTGGCAGTACAGGATCATGTTATTGCTCACATGTCAGAGAAGATGTTTAGACACTTCTACCAGTGAAAATATATGTTCCTATAACTTAATGTTATAGGAACCATAAAGAAAAGGTCAGCTGATTTTCACAGTTGGGTGGAGGCACAAAAAAATCCCCCAGGAAACTAGAAGGGAAATAGTGGACAAGCTTTAGCCAGGGGCTTTCAGCTTTTGTTTCATTCTGTTCACTGCAATAAATATTGAACAAAGGAATTCAAAACATCTAGACAGGGTAAAGAGGTAGTTTAATGACACACTGCAAACATTGACTGCCTGAGAAGAAGCTGAGCTAGGATGAGCAGTCTCAAAGGACACGAAACAGATTTTTAGGAACAGAAACAGACCTCAGCACTGCCTCAGACACTGAAAAGTGAAGAGCAATGCCACGTTTAATTAAAAGCTAATTGGAGAATCATGCAGGTAACCACAAATATTTTGCTAATTTGATAGGCTAGAAAGAAATGGACCTTCCAGACTAAGACCATGGCATTGGTTGCAACTGTTCACAGCCTCGGGCAGCTACGGAACCAGAAGTTTGCTGTTAAAACCCAACACTTAAAGCTGGGCTCTCAAGTACCCGCTCTTCAAAGGGGCAAGCAGAGCAGCTCAGTGAAACCACAAATGCCTCCCTTGTACAATGATGGAAATATAATTATAGCCTTTGCTGTGCTTTTGCAGAGAGCTTATTGGACTTCTCAATTTATGACAAAGGTCTCCCCAGTTTCAGATAAAGTATAAGGCATCAACACAAGAATCTAAAGCTGCCATGTAACTGGAAGAGCTCACCCCTGGGAGAAGCTCAAGGAAGAACTTCTGACTAGCGAAGGTCATGCTTGATGTCTTGGGAGCCTCCTGGGGAAGGGTTTTCACATACAGATTCAGAAAACTATCAAGCTGCAAGAAGAAGGTAGTTCTCTAGGAAGGGCTTAATTATGCAGCAGCTTTGAAACCCAAGACCACCTTCCTGCAATTCTGTTTTCCTCACTTTAAATCTTTTAATAGACTGGTTGCCATAATTTGTTGTTCCTTGGCTGCCCTGCAACAGTTACCTCCTTTTTATCTCCCATTTCTTACATCTTTATTCTTCATTGGAAATCGGCTGAGAGGTCCCTTCCTGCTCAGCTAGTCTGGATACTAAGTTAAAAATCCTTGCACATCTCAAAGTCTAAGTGTAGTCCCACCTTCAAGGGCACCCACAGCCATTGTTCCAGTTGAGGAAAGAATTGAATGACTGAGTTGGAAAAGACCTCTAAGATCATAGAGTCTCACTGCCAACCCAACACCACCATGGCCATTAAACCACGTCCTGAAGTGCCATGTCCACACTTTTTCTTGAATGCCCCCAGGGATGGTGACTCCACCACCTTCCTGGGGAATTTCGAAGTCAACAGCCTCCCTGGGAATCTGCTGCAATGTTTGACTTCTCCCGTTGTGAATTTTCCTCCCACCCCCATTCTCTTCTATTTTCCATCAGAATTTCCTTCTTCCACAGCTTCTGATTCTTGCCCCTTGTCCAGCTTCAGGCCCCTGGGAGCACTAATGGGAGCAACTAGCCCTGCCCTAGTCTTATTCAAACCTACCCATGAGACCAAAGGCTTCATTTCAGCTTGTCAGCGGCCATAAGTCTCCACCTTAGTACCATCATCAGTCTTCAGCCCTGCTTTCTGGAGAGGACCTCAATGCACAGTGCAGCCTTGTCTCCAGCCCTGTTCTTGGATCTGTATCCACTTGCTCTCATGTAGAAGGGGAAAGCAAGCAGCTATGAAGAGCAACATCTCCATTCTGATAAGTTTGAATTTCTTCTTTTGCAGAAAACAGTGCAAAAACTTGGGGAAAATCTTGGGGAAGTTACTGAAAGTGCTAATGAAGAACACAGACACCATGCCTGAGTTTTGAGGATAAAGAGGAGCATTTCACTCTCCAGTAGCAGCAGCAAATTAATAAAACTCCACGTGCATTCTAAAGCACTGTAGAGCAATGCCTGTGATCCCTGCCCTAAAGCCCAAATCACCATGTCACTATGGCCAGCTGGGTAAGGACCTACACAAGAATAACAATGTCAAATACTTCATCTGAGTTTTGGAACATCATGGACAGGCACACACGTAAAGCTACAGTTATCACAGAACCACAGAAACATTTCAAATTGGAAAAGACCCTCAGGAGCACCACATCCAACCAATGATCCTGCTCTACAAGCTTCACCCCTAACCCATATCCCCAAGCACCACATCCAAATGACAAGGTTGGAAAAGACCTCAGAGGTCATCAAATCCAACCTACCACCCAACACCTCATGACTACCAAACCATGGCTTCAAGAGCCACATCCAATCCCCTCTTGAACACCTCCAGGGTTGGTGACTCAATCACATCCCTGGGCAGCACATTCCAATGTGCTCGTCCCATGAAAAAATCACAGTGTCACAGTATCACCAAGGTTGGAAGAGACCTCGAAGATCATCGAGTCCAACCTGTCACCACAGACCTCATGACTGGACCATGGCACCAAGTGCCACATTCAATCCCCTCTTGAACACCTCCAGGGACGGTGACTCCACCACCTCCCTGGGCAGCACATTCCAATGGCGAATGACTCTCTCGGTGTAGAACTGTCTCCTCACCTTGAGCCTAAACTTCCCCTGGCACAGCTTGAGACTGTGTCCCCTTGTTCTGGTGCTGGTTGCTAGAGAGAAGAGGCCAACCCCTCCTGGCTACAGCCTCCCTTCAGGTAGTTGCAGAGAGCAATGAGGTCACCCCTGAGCCTCCTGAAATATTTCCTAGTGTCCGGCCTAAACCTACCCAGTCGCAGCTTGAGGCCATTCCCTCTTGCTCTATCACTAATTACCTGTGAGAGGAGGCTGCTGGGATCTCTCTTCAGCAGAGAAAGTCCAAAATATCTGGAAGGCCTGTTGGAATGTCACACACCAGGACTCACACTGTCCTCACCGACTGCCACAGCAGATAAAAAACCAAAGGGACTGCTTCTTCTGACAGCAGGAGAGTAATGAAAAAGCTCTTTGCTACATTGGGAAAATGCAATAGAACACAAGCACCACTCTGCCAACCTACTGGAACTTGCACAATCACAATTGTTTCAGCAGCTGCCTCACTTCATCCCACGCAACTCCACCTGAGGCTTCAGCCTTGCATTGGCATTGTTAAGACTGCTGCTAACAGCGGCTGCCGCGAGATGCTAAAATGCCCCAAGTGGATGTGGCTCTGATCTGTAACAAGAAGGAAATGAGCAGTTCAGAGTGAGAATTACTCTGGGGTAGCTAAACCCCTGCCTCATAGCCACAAGCGACTGCAAATACTGCCCCCAAGGGAAATTAGTGTCGTTGTTATGATTAATTGTTACCATTCATTGTTAGCAAGGAAAAAATTTACAGTTATTATTAATTATTATTCATAGTTATTAGCAAGGACAATTATTATTCTTATTATTAATTATTATCAGGGAGAGTTATTATTGTTATTAGTAATTGCTATAAATTGTTGTCAAGGAAAATAATTATTGTTGTTATTAATTATCATCAAGGAAAACTATTGTTATTATTAATTAATATCAAGGAAGGTTGTTATTATTAATTGTTATCAAGGAAAATTATTGTTGTTATTATGAATTGTTATCATTAATCATTACCAAGGAGATCATAGTTGTCATTAATTATTATTAACTGATATCAAGGAAAATTATTATTGTTATTAATTGTTATCATTAATTTTATTATCAAGAACATTATTGTTGTTATTAATTGTTATTAACTGTTATCAAGAAAATTATTACTCTTATTATTAATTGTTATCATTAATTTTATTATCAAAGGCATTATTGCTGTCATTAATTGTTATTAACTGATATAAAGGAAAATTATTCTTGTTATTAATGGTTATTAACTGTTACCAAGGAAAAGTATTATTGTTGTTATTAATTGTTATCATTCATTATTATCAAGGAAATTATTATTGTTATTAATTGTTATTAACTGTTATCAAGGAAAATTATTGTTGTTATTAATGGCTATTAACTATTACCAAGGAAAGTTATTATTGTTATTATTAATGAGTATCAATTAAATTTATTATTCTTATTATCAATTGTTATTATTAATTATTATTTTCCTTGTTCACCTGCTTGATTTTCCTCATCGCTGCGGGTGTGGCACCTCTGGGCTAGTCCTGCCCCCATTAGATCTAGGCTCTTGTTTTTAAACGAGACCGGAGATCCTCCTGCAGTTAGCCAAGTGCAAATACAGTTAACGCTCAGGCGTGTGATAAAAGCCGGCGGGGAGCCCCCAGCAGTGCTTGTGTCAAAAGACAACTCAGGCAACGGTTGAAACCCGACAGAATTGCATCAAATCCAACAGGATCCAGAGTCCTTTGAATCCCAGTTACTGATCTCATCTCAGGCCTGATTATAACGTTGTCCTGCGCTTCACTTGCACTGCTCCCAAAAAAGCGTAAAACCTCTTTCTCCTCAGTCTCTTGCTGAATAGAAGCACTGTAACTGTTGCCTTTGGAGTACAAAGCCACAATACAGCATAATACCTTTAGGGCATGAGTCTCTGAAGGGGAAACCCATTAAGATTAAACAAAAGCCTGGAAGGGCAGCATGAAGCAGACTTGATTATATTTTTAGCCAGAAAGCAGGGAGTTAGTGTTAAGACAGCAGGGCTGTTCTTCCCAATTTAGCAAGAAGAGCATTATCAGCTCCTACAACCTCAACTCCAAAGTATTCTCCGAGACATTCCACCTCTACAGCTGAACAATTACCAAAAGGGATTCATTTGCAACTCACAAATGGTCTCATTAATCTGCAACTCAAAAAATGACTTCATTGTCTCTGTATTGTTCAGAATGTTTTATGGCACACTCTAAAGGAAATAAAGAGTCTTTTAGTGCTTAATATTAGTAACCTACATTAAAATAATCTACCTTCTACTATCAGCTAATTTTATTATTCTGTCTTTCTGCAGAAGCTGATTTTTATCCACGACTCAGTGGGTTACCAGGGCTTAGTTGTGATTCCTTTACCAAAGCAAGTGGTAGCATTGATCTACAGTGTTCAGAGACAACACCTTTCCCTCTCATCTGCCCTTGGATGTTTTACCAGTGAAGTCCTGCTTATAACTACCCAGGAGAAGCTGACAGGCAGTCAAATTCCATTCCAGCCACGGCACATCCTCTAATCTTCCAACAAGCATAGTGCATGGAGCAGAGCAGCCCTGGTACTGAGTACAGAATCCTAGAATTATAGAATTGGTTTGGTTGAAAAGACCTCTAAAAGCATTGAGTTCGACCACCAACCTAACACCACCGCCATGGCCACTAAAATGCATCCCAAAGTGCCATGGCCACACGTGTCTTGAACACCTCCAGTGATGGTGACTCCACCACCTCCCTGGGCAGCCTGTTCCAGTGTCTGACACATCTTTCAGGAAAGAATTTTGTCCTGTTATCCAACCTAAACATACCCTGGCACAATTTCAGGCTGTTTCCTCTTGTAGAATAGAATAGGATAGAATAGAATAGAATAGAATAGAATAGAATAGAATAGAATAGAATAGAATAGAATAGAATAGAATAGGAGTACAATACAATACAGTACAATACAATACAGTACAATACAATACAGTACAATACAATAGACCAGGTTGGAAGAGACCTTCAAGATCATCGCGTCCAACCCATCAACCAATCCAACCCACCTAATCAACTAAACCATGGCACCAAGCACCCCATCAAGTCTCCTCCTGAACACCTCCAATGATGGTGACTCCACCACCTCCCCGGGCAGCACATTCCAATGGGCAATCACTCTCTCTGTACAGAACAACTTCTTAACCTCCACCTAAACCTCCCAGGAAGGGAGGTTTAGCCAGGAAGGGGTTGGTCTCTTCTCTCAGGCAACCAGCACCAGAACAAAAGGACACAGTCTCAAGCTGCTCCAGGGGAAGTTTAGGCTGGACATGAGGAGAAAGTTCTTCCCAGAAAGAATAATTGGCCATTGGAATGTGCTGCCCAGGGAGGTGGTGGAGTCACCATCCCTGGAGGTGTTCAAGAGTGCCATGGTTTAGTCATGAGGTCTGTGGTGACAGGTTGGACTTGATGATCTTTGAGGTTTCTTCCAACCTTGGTGATGCTGTGATTCTGTGCTCACCAACACAAACTGAGAGGCCATACACCAGCACCCTGGATTTTTTTCCCCACAGCTGCAAAGCAAAATCCCCAGTGACACCTTCCCTTGAGAGGCTCTGCCTTCTTGTCCACACACCTGAAAACGGTCACCAAATATGTGTGGGATGCCACAGGCAAGAACGTGATGATCCTAAAGGAATCTGAAAGGGTTGTGAATGCCTCCATGCAGGCACTTGGTGTTTTGTGAGAAGTTGTTCTGTCCCTCAAGATAGAGATAAGCACTCAGGAAATGACAGGAGTCAATCAAATCCAATGCAGTTGAGTTTGAAACCCTGCATAAAAATGTGTTATAACGATGAAACCTAAATCAATGGCAAACACACACAAACCATGCCAGTGCCAAGCATTTCCAGATGTGCAACAGCTTTGCAGGATTTACCCACCCTGAGCGCTTGCCACACCACGACCAGCTTTAATCAGACTACTTAATGCACAGAAACTCTCTAAACCAAGTTGCCTTGGAGTTGTTTTATCTCCTCTTTCCTTCTATCACTTCTCCTGTTCCTTCTGAATCCAAGCCCCTGCTGCCTCTGCGGCATGTCAGAGCTTTGGCACCAAGCTGTGGCTGTCTCGTTACCACCTTGGTTTTCAGCCACAGTAAACATACAAGAGGCAACACGTTAAACCTCCAAATTTAAAGCTCTCAGAAATTATAGTTTAAGTTGCTATTCATCAACATAATTGGATGATAATAATATGGTGTACAGTGCTGGCATTCATTTCAGACACACAAGCTATACATTTATTAGGTGTAATTCATTCTCCTGAAGTTCTAATGAGGGCTGCTTAATTCCAGCTTTAATCAAATGTCAAAGGAGCCAGAAACCCTAGCAGAGGCTGTTTTTCACAGGTGGCATTTTGTGAAGAAGTCAAACAGAGCGTTTTTAGTGTTAAGTGTGATTATACTTGGCTTTATCTCTGCCTACATGCATTCTCTTCCCTATTTGCATTTATTTTTCCTGCAGCTCGTAGCTGAAGATGAATAGAACTGAGTGCTATGGTCTGATTGCCTGCTTGTTCCAGGAGCTCCTCTTCTGCCCCTGTACTCAGCACTGGTTAGGCCACACCTTGAGTCCTGTGTCCAGTTCTGGGCCCCTCAGTTTAGGAAAGATGTTGAGTTGCTGGAACATGTCCAGAGGAGGGCAACAAAGCTGGGGAGGGGTTTGGAGCACAGCCCTGTGTGGAGATGCTGAGGGAGCTGGGGTGGTTTAGCCTGGAGAAGAGGATGCTCAGAGGAGACTTTCTTGCTGTCTACAACTACCTTAAGGGAGGTTGTAGCCAGGTGAGGGTTGATCTCTTCCCCCAGGCCACCAGCACCAGAACAAGAGGACACAGTCTCAAGCTGTGCCAGGGGAGGTTTAGGCTGGATGTTAGGAAGAAGTTCTTCCTGGAAAGAGAGGTTGGCCATTGGAATGCGCTGCCCAGGGAGGTGGTGGAGTCACCATCACTGGAGGTATTCAGGAAGAGACTGGATGGGGCGGTTGGTGCCATTGAGTCCAATCCCCCTGCCAATGGAGAGTCGCTGAATCAAGGTGACATAGGAACACAACCATGTGGTTTTGGATCGCCTCCGTAGATGAGGGACTATGCAATATGTCTGGGCAGCCTGCTCTAGTACTCCACCACCCTTAAATTACAGATGTTCCTCCTCCTGTTTAGATGGAACTTCTTAGATTCAGGTTTGTGCCCATCACCCCTTGTCCTGTCACTGGGCACCACTGAAAAAAGCCTGGTCCCATTCTCCTGACACCCACCCTTCAAGTATTGTTTAGCACTCATGTGATCTCCCTTAAACCTTCTCTTTTCCAGACTGAAAAGACCTACCTCTCTCAGCCTTTCCACACAAGAGGTATGGTAAGACACAGCAATGAGCACCAAGAAGTACCAAAAATACAGCATCTTTTGATTCCCTGCTTCGGAGAAGAAGTTTTGCATCTTGCTGGCAGTAAACCTGAGACACTCAGATGACATCCAAATAATTTTCACAAGAAATCAGTCATCTAACCTTGATTGCTCCCACAAATTTGGAAACTCCTCTTCTTGCTTGAGTAAGTTTTCAATACTCCCTTATCACTACCAATTTCTCACGTAGCATGATCAGCCACTAAAATGGTTCCTTAGCAGCAACAATATATACTAAAATAATGAATCTCCCAGCACAGCAAGCATCTGAAACAGCCTCCCAAAAGCTCTTTCACATCACTCAGCCTTTGGAAGCCCTAATTTCTGATCTGAGAGCACTACAACCACTCTGCAATCAATAGGAGGTTTACACAGCAGGACATTCATTTAAGGCACTAAGTCAGCTTCTGAAAGCAGCACCCAAACACTGTGCAAGAACTTCATTAAAGTCTTTTGGTTCTGCCCTTGTTTTCTCTGCACTTTTCAATGCCAGTGCCTGTGCAGAAAAATCACCAATTGCAACATATGTTTTCTTGAAATAAGTCCTCCTACAACCAAATATTCTCCTCTTCAGAAGCATCCCTATCCCTTTAGCACATAACTACAGAGTCTACCCTGTGAGGAGAACTCTAAATGCACTTAATGAATCTAGACAAAGCCCAAGTAACTGTAAATTTCTCACATCTCTGCTACTAACACAGTAAAATCTCCCTACAACAGACCCATCAGCTTCTTACCTCTGCATGTCAAGGCCAGGGTGGGTGAGGCCTTGAGCAACCTGATCGGCTGGAAGGCGTCCCTGTCCATGGTAGAGAGTTTGGAACTAGATGATCTTCCAGCCCAAACCATTCTATGAATCTATATACAATACAATACAATACACCAGGTTGAATGTATGTCTGGGAACACAGCACTTCACCCACTGCCCTTCTACTATCTACACAGATTAATCTGAGCAATCATTTCAAACCAGAATGAAGTCACACAGACAAAAGACACACAAACCACTTAATTTTCTGGCCTTTCCTTGCTGAGTGATAAATCATAACACTGCTGGGCACTGAAAATCATAGCTCTGTCCTTCCCATAGAGATAACCACTTTATCTCCTTTCCCAGCAACTTGGTACTCTAGAGGTGTAAGATACTACTCTCAATCAATCTTACTTCCTGCTTAGTTGAAGTCATAAAGATTGTTCCCAAGGT
This sequence comes from Picus viridis, assembly GCA_033816785.1. Classification (NCBI taxonomy): domain Eukaryota; kingdom Metazoa; phylum Chordata; class Aves; order Piciformes; family Picidae; genus Picus; species Picus viridis. Next base: position 3,090,858 of record CM066569.1, on the reverse strand, counting down.
GTATCTGGGTTTGATATTTGCTGCTACCTTTTCTGATATAATGAGTGTCTTCTGTACCTAAGAGCTTGTGTGCTGTTTCCAAAGGAGTTTGCACTTGGCATATCTTTAAAAGAGATTAGCTCTATCTGCACAGCTCACCTAGATCCTCTTTAGATCAGGGTGAGGACAACAGATCTTCCACTGGAAACTAGATGCAACATATCCAGCATGGGATATCACCTTTTATATCTGGTAATAACCATGAAGATGGAAAGAATTATTTTACATATCAGCTGCAGAAAGTGCTGAAATTTACTATCAAGATGCTTGAAATAAGCAGAAGCAGGATTTATCAAGGATGTAGCATATTGGTATGCAGCCACTACTCACACCAAGGAGCTCTGATATTTTTCAGTCTCTGTTACTCATTTGTTGTCAACCTGTTAGAATTCTCTCCTGCTTTATTAAAATCAGGCCATTACATAAATGCATAGCACTGCATAAATCATTTCTTCATGCTAGTTAGTCAAGTCATTGTGATTCCAGGGATGCAGGACTATGAGATCCACATTTGAGCATGTAATGTGTCTTGGGGAGAACTGATGCAAAAGCTGATGACACATCAGGCCCCTTTTGCAGTCAGGTTAGTTGCAGATAGACAGCTGCAGTCCCGGTATGGGTTGAACAGACCCAAGGAACAAGTAGGAGAAGTGGCCTCTTAGCCACTGTATGTGGCATGCTCATAACTGAGCACCACAGTTACTAAAAGCCTAACCCCTTGTTTAAAAATTAAAGCACAAACAGCAAGAGGGAATCTGACTCTTGGAGAGCATGTGCTTTTTCACCAAGAAGAATGTCGACAGCTCTTGTGCAGTAGTTAACCATCATAAGATTCAGGGAGTGAAGTGGTCTAGGGGGAGCACCCCATGGCAGGGGGCTTGGAACTAGATGATCTCGAAGGTCCTTTCCAACCCAAACCATTCTACACAAAGAAAAGCAAAAAATATTGCTGTTTTCATAGTCTAACCTTCACTTGTGTTCAAAGTCTTCAAATATAGAGTGATGTGAAGGAGAAGGAACAAAAATCACAGAATGCCGGGTTGGAAGGGACCCCAAGGATCATCTGGCCCAACCTTTGCGGCTATCTTTCTTAAAGGCACAGCCTAGACTGTCACAAAACCTAAGTGGTTCTTCAAATGGCAGTGGAACAACTGAGCAATATTTCCCCACTCACCTGGTCCATATCATCTCCTTGAAGACTCTTCCCATCTCATGTACTCCTGATTCCTCTGAGGACTGTTTGTACAGTCTGCAACACCCCTGCAATTTCTTTCTAGTTTGTAAATCTGTTGATCCCTGCTGGCTCTCAGCGTTCTGAGTTTGGTTAAGACATGGTTCTAAACCCATCATTTAAACTTTCCCCAGCTGTTTCTGTGTGTCACAATCTTCTGTGATCAATCACATGTTTTATGAGGCAGAGAAAACAAAACAAAACAAAGCAAACTCAGAAAGTCTTTAAGACTCTAATCTACACAAAGAGTTAATTCCAGACCTGAGGCTGACAGAGGAACAGAGACTCAGGGTAGCAGGTGCTAGGGAAGGTTGTTTGGGTTTGTTGGTTGGTTTGTTTGTTTGGGGTTTTTTAATAATTAAAGTTGCTGAAGGACTTGAAACAAACAAATAGAAACTATGCATAATGCATAGGAGAACTTAAGTAGCAGCCAGAAGCAGTCTGGTGGCACAGTGGCAGTGCAGCTTAGGTATAAGAGAACCTAATGCTAAGCATGTACCAGGTAGCCAGCCATACCCTGTACAATGTGCAAAGAGGTATGTTGGACAACAAGCATCCCAGGCCTGCCATCCAATGAGCATTCTTCCCTCACCCAGGAAACAAACAAAAATGAACAAACAAAAAGCCCCAAACTGCCAAGTCCAATGTTCCTTGAACACTTCCAGGGGTGGTGACTCCACCACCTCCCTGGGCAGCACATGCCAATGGCCAATCTCTCTTTCTACTCTGCTGTGTTAAGTTCCTCTTGTCCTGTCCTTTCTTACTTGGGAGAAGAGGTTAACACCAACCTCACTCCAACCTCCTTCAAGGGAGCTGCAGATACTCCTTGAGAGCAAAGCCCAGGCTCTGCTGGCCTACAGGATGTCCCTGGCCTCTCAGGTAAACACAAACATAATGCCTCCCCTTTCCTTGTGTCCTTATGAAAAGAACATTTTAAGGACCAGTTTTGCTTCTAGTAGCATTTTGTTCAGCAAATCCATGGGCAAGCAGTGCTGTCACCGACATATCTTATTGCCTCAACAGAATCAGCTGCTTTAAGTTTTGATAAGCATCTGTTAAAAAGACAGAATGAAGAAAACCTTGTTGCAGAAAGCCACTTGAGCTCAACTGAACTGCACTACATTCCATAAACTTGAGCAGAAGATGCAAATTTTCAGCCAGAGCAGAATTTGGCAGCACTGGGAGGAAAGGAAAGAGGGCTCCGTTGCTGTAAGTGTTAGATCAGCTTAGCTATACTCTTTATGAGCACCATTTTTGGACCACCTTTGGTCCAGAACTGAGTGATTATGAAACTGGATCACATGCTTCACAGAAGCCACTTAAATCTTGGAACTATTTGCAAGTCTAAGAGCTTTGTCACGTCTCTAAATGTTACCCACAGTTAACATATGCAAGACTCAACATATGGCAAATTTAGACTGGGGGGCTTTCTCTCTCAGATTTCCATTGTATGCCAGGTAAAAGCTCATGGAGATAATTTTCCTGCCAGTATCCTTTTTTCTTAGCTTACAGAAGGTCTACCTACTACAAAAAGGGGGCACTTCACCTCTGCTCTTTGACCTGCAGAGCTCAGCTACAGTGGGAGCAGAGCTCATACTGTGGGGAACATGAGCCTTGTGTTGTGTAAGCTTAGCCTCTTAACAGAGGTGCACCTGTGACTACTGTCACACAAATAATCCTGCCAGAAGAGTTCTACACTCACAATTGCTATCAAGAGGTAGTGTGAACTGCTACTGACATAAAGTATATGTTTTTTTAAGATTGGGGTTTCGTTTCAGTGGTTTAGGAACCTTACAGCCCAGAGGGCCATTAGCTCCTAGATGCTACCAAACATCCATTCTCTACAGGCTTCAATGCAAGAATGCCATCAACCCCCTTCTGTGAGGCTTCATCTTCAACAGAGAAAAAGACAATTCTATTCTGAATCTCAGTTCCACTTTAAGCATTTCCCCCTCCCCCTTACTTTGTGGTTTGGCTTTTTTCCCCATTTATTCCCCTTCTTGATCCACAGTACTTAGTTTAATAGAAGATAAATAACTTTGTCAGCTCATAGCATCATCCCTGTTATAATTCTTTTAAAGGCAGGCTGCTCTGGTGAACAAATCATCAAATTACATTCTCATTTTACATTGCTTCCCTTAACAGTTGTCTTCTCAGAAGCAGGATCTTTGGGACACAATATACCAAAAGCCCAGCAAACAATTAGATTTCCTAATTTAATCAGAAGAGCTCTGATTTAATTAAGCTGGTACTACCTGAATCTCTCAGCATCCAGGTTACTGATCAAGACCTTGGATGCTATCCAAACTCCTAAACAACAAAATCACACTGGAAACAAAGCAAGCAAGTCTGCTTTCCTGGTGTAACGCTAGAAACTTTCACACAGAACTGAAATTTATCTTTTTAAAGGGATTTGTGAAAGGAGAGCTGAAGTACACTTAAAAGGGCTGTCAGATAACAGGTATTTCCTACTGAAAATAAGTAGATCTCTGGTAAAAGCTGTAATTTTAATAGTCAGCAGTTGAGCTAGCAAAATGGAATCAATGGGGCCAGCTTTCAGCAGCGCTGCTGACAAAAAGCACATTAGTCTCCCTCATGATATTAAAGGTAGGATCCTGTGATTGTATGATTTTAGCCATCTTGAAGACTGGAAAGAGCTATTGCCTTCCTTCAGGCACCTGAGCTGCAGCAGGGGAGAGCTCAAAAGCAAAAAAATATTGCTGTATCCATAGTCTAACTTGCACTTGTCTTCAAATACAGAGTGATGAGAAGGAGAAGGAACAAAAAGAATCACACAATGCCAGGTTGGAAGGGACCCCAAGGATCATCTGGCTCAACCTTTCCAGGTAAGAGTGTAGTTGTAATGAGATAGTCAAGCTGAGTTCTTTTCTTCTAGGGGAACCTATTGCTTCCCTTGGGATATGATTCCAATGTCTAACTGTTCTCAAGGGGAAAAAAGAAAAATGAGTTTGTCTGGGTCCTATTCTCATTAGTCTTTAGTTGGTTTCTTTTGCCCTATGTTTTGCTAGAATGTGTCCACAGAAGGGCAACAAAGCTGGGGAGGGGTCTGGAGCACAGCCCTGTGAGGAGAGGCTGAGGGAGCTGGGGTTGCTTAGCCTGGAGAAGAGGAGGCTCAGGGGAGACCTTCTTGCTCTCTACAACTACCTGAAGGGAGGTTGTAGCCAGGTGGGGGTTGGTCTCTTCTCCCAGGCGACCAGCACCAGAACAAGAGGACACAGTCTCAAGCTGCACCAGGGGAGGTTTAGGCTGGATGTTAGGAAGAAATTCTTCACAGCAAGAGAGATTGGCCATTGGAATGGGCTGCCCAGGGAGGTGGTGGAGTCACCATCACTGGAGATGTTCAGGAAGAGAGTGGATGGGGTGCTTGGTTGCATGGTTTAGTTGGTTAGATGGTGTTGGGTGACAGGTTGGACTCGATGATCTCAAAGGTCTTTTCCAACCTGGTTAATTCTGTATTCTGTATTCTATTCTGTATTCTGTAGATGTTTGGGAATTCCAGTATTTGGTAACATCCAGCTTGTAATGTACCTGTGAAAGAAACAACTTTCTTTGAATATTTGAATATTAGCAGCTTCAACTCATTCATGTAACTTCTGTAGCTCGCTGTGCAGAACTTCTTTTGAAAGAAATCTTCAGATGACAGTGGAAAAAGCTCAGCCATTGTGGCCTGACATGTTAGCATCTCCTGAAAACAAGAGCTGGGTTAGATGACACACCACACATTTCCTCCCTGTTTAGTCATCTTTGGGATTAGCTGGAGACTCACAGCACTTGGGCAACAAGGGTGGTGAGACACTGGAACAGGTTGCCCAGGGAAGTCATGGATGCCCCTTCCCTGGAGGTGTTTCAGGGCAGGTTGATCTAGTTGATCTAGCAACTTGATCTGGTGGAAGGTGTCCCTGCCCATGGCAGGGGGTTTGAAACTAGATAACCTTTAAGGTCCCTTCCAACCCAACCCATTCTATAAATGTATGAATCTGGTGCAGAATAAGGTCACATCGGGCCCATCTCTCAGGGCCTCTGTGCGCCAAGGCTACTTAGCTGCTCTTGATGCAGGATACACGTTGGTGTGCCAGCAGTAGCTCAGGTTCTATTCAACGAGCTGGGTGCTTGAGGTAAACAAGAAAGCTGATTTTGAGGGGCATGTGGGTGGTTGCAAATCTCTTTTCCTACACAAAATGAAGATGATTTAATTGAACTCTGCCTGCTGCTACACTATTTCCAGACATATTGAACAGCAGTCTGGCTTTTCCAGACAATTATTTGCCCTCTGTTCCATTATGTGCATCTCTCTGCGTTTCCTTGCAGCCATCTGGGCTAGCATAAAAATACCAAAGTCACCAATAACAGCTTTAGGTATAAATAGCTCTAGGAGACAGTTAGCTAAGTTTTGGGGTGAGCAGGTGTTAAAAATTACAAGCATCTGGGAAAAACCAGCATTCTGTAACAGCCTGGCATACAGATTAGCAAACACTTGCCACAGTCTCTTTAGCACATTTAATTTAATTTAGCATTACCACAACTCTGGGAGCTGGAGGAAAGGACAAAGACCTCCATAAACTTCTGAGCAGCTTCCCCTTGCCTCCTGAGATGAAAATACTACCATTCTCCCCTAAAACTGTGATCTTTGATAAAACTATCCTTTTATGACAACATAAAAAGTGATTAGCATGCAGCAGTGGAAGCTCTGGAGAGCTATTTCTAACAGCTTGAAAACAGAACTAAAAAAATGTTCCTTTAAGCATCACCAAGGGAAATTGCACAGTCAGGAGAGAAACTGCTTACCGTTATGCACAAAACCATGGCACTTCTGAGGCAGGGAAGGCCTTCAGTCACAGAGCACCCACTTGTGTCCTTGGCAACATGAGGAAGGGGAAGGTGAACTTGAAGCTAAGAAAATGCAGAAAGAGAAGAAAAGAAAAGAAAAGAAAGAAAAATGAAGATGTGCACAAGGGATGAACAACTAACAGATAGTGCAAGCCTGTCAGCTTTGGGTGGCCATGGAGGTCAGCAAAATTCAAGAGTTCTGGTCATTCAAAGAGCAAAAATAATTTCCTGAAAGCATCTTTATCTTTCAGACCTGGGGGCGCCAGAGATGGGCGCAGTACTCCAGACGGGGTCTCACATAAGCAGAGCAGAGGGCCAGGACACCGCTCTTCTCCTGCCGGTCACACTTCTTTTGATGCAGCCTAGGAGAAGGTTGCCTTCTGGGCAGCCAGCAACTCTTGTCAGCTCATTTTGAGTTTATTGTCTGCTGACATCCCCAAGTCCTTCTCCAGATAGCTTTTAAGCCACTCCTCACCCAGACTATAACTGTACTTGGGGTTGCCCCGACCTTGCACTTGGGCATGTTGAATTTCATGAAATGGGCTTGGACCTACCTCTCAAGCCTGTCCAAGCCCCTCTGGATGGATCCCCTCCCTCCAGCACATTAGCCAGATCACAGAGCTTGGTGTCGTCTTCAAACTTGCTGAGGATGCCTCAGTCCCATTGTTCATGTCACCGAGAGTTGTTAAACAGCACCAGTCCCGGTACAGACCCCTGAGGGATGCCACTTGCCTCCGGTCTTGGTTTGGCCATTGAGCCATTGACCGCAACTCACTGAGTCTTTTTGAGGGGTACGGGATGACTGACACTCCATGAATCTGAAGTGAAGAGAGATGAAAGGTGTTGTCTCAGCTGCACTCCTACCAGCTTCAGTGGAGGCTAACACAAAACCTGGATAATTTGGGATGTCTTTCATCCTCAGCCCCAGTGGTTTTCTCCTCCTAAAGCCTTAGATCACAGTTTGATGACATGTAACAATAACATTTTGCACACAGCCACTTGAAAGGGTTTCTCCTAATTCCACACAATGCCCTGTGTTTATTGCTCTTCTGAAACCATGCTTTCTCTCTGCTAAGATGAGGGTAATACATCTCGAACACTGATTAGGTTTTTTTTTCCCCCCTATTTGATTACTGTTAATTAGAGTCAAGCATGTAGTGCATCAGCCAGGAGGAGTGCAGCTCATGGTGACACTTCAAACAGTTTAACTTCAGTAGAGCCTGTTGGAAGTTTGGGGTCAGGGTAAATCTTCACAAGAGTTGTTTATGCATAGTTGTGTAACATTACCCAGCATGGGGTACTGGGCTGGTGGGTTAATTAGTTGAAGAGGCTCTCAGTGGCAGCTCACCTCCAGGTCTGCAGTTCCAACTTGCAATTAGTAGGAAACAGTTGCTTTTTTTGGTCCAATTTCTTGTTCTCACAGCTCTCTCACCTAAGAAACCCAGGACCCCAGCCGGTCAGCATTCACTCAGCCTCTGTGACCACAGTCTCCGTGGGAAGTCTACAGTAACATCAAAGGGCTAGGCTAATCCCAACTGATCTTGGACCAAATTTGGGGTTTCCTGAGGCTTTAAGGCTGTGATTAGACCATACACCTGTCTGACCCAGAAATGAGTTCAGATTGTCCTTGCTAACAATGGGCTGCTTTTCATCCTCTGGGACACACCTCCCGGAGGAGCTGTCAGAGAAAGGTGCAGACATGAACCAAACAGCCATTCAGCATCAAGTGACAATCTCTGCAAAGTCACAGCCACTACAGAACCCTCCTCTTCCACCGAATCCCTCTCCTTCCTGTGGCAAGGAAACTATAAAAGACAACGTGGTGCTGAATTACTTTGCACACAATGCTGGAACTTGTTTGGTTTGTCTAGGCTGGCTGAAGTTAATGCAACCTGTATAGAGGCTATCTCTGAAACAGGGACAACTTGCAGTGATCAGAAGGAATGGCTTTAAGCTTGGGGAGAGTAGATTTAGACTGGATATTAGGAAGAAATTCTTGACAGTGAGGGTGGTGAGACACTGGAACTGGTTGCCCAAGGAGGCTGTGGATGCCCCCTGCCTGGAGGTGTTCAAGGCCAGGTTGGATGAGGCAGGGGGCTTGGAACTAGGTGATCTTGAATGTCCTTTGCAACCTAAACCATTCTATGAATCTATGAACTTGAAATCCAAAATTAAAAGTAAATCCTATCCTCTCTCCTGAGTACTCAGGGATAGAGATATTTAACAGTTCCTCCATGACAATGTAGAAAATAAGTCAGAAGGTTTACATTTCAGTGTACCAATAAGTGCCATCCTTTGCTATGTTCTCAACACTGGGCAGTAATGTATCTTAAAGCCTTATCAGCTGAGCTCATCAGGTTACTGGTGTTACACCTCTACCCCTCACACACCAGGCAACCACAAGATACTTAAAGGGGAACAGAATTTGGCTGGAAAGGGAAATGGTTCCCATCAACAAAATAGTTCCTTACATACTACTTTCTACTGACTGCATTAATGGCCTCCTCTTCTATCTCATATCAGACTCACTATCTGTTCAGGCCCATCTGCTTGTGCTAATTTCAGGGTCAAGCAATTAAGACATGAGAGTCTCCCACGTGTCTGGGTCACAGCTATTTCAGGGGAAGGACTGGGATTCATTAGTCACATACAAAATTAGCTGAATTCGATGCCACAGACCAGCACATCAGATGGCATTGGAAATTAAACTTTTTGTTTCCATGCTATCCATGATTTATTATAAAAATAAACTTACTAAGAGCTGGAATTAAAGATTCTCTCTCTCAATTTTGCTGAACTCCCAACTCTTATCAGTACAACAGGGTTATCCTGATGTTGCAGATTTACCTGGGACCACTGTCGCCAGCTCCCTGTCTGCCTTGACAGGCTGGAGAGGTGAGCCCATGGCAACCTCATGAGGTTCAACAAGGCCAAGTGCAAGGTCCTGCATCTGGGACAGGGCAATCCCAAGCACTGATATAGGCTGGACAGGGACTGGCTTGAGAGCAGCCCAGGGAAAAGGACTTGGGAGTGCTGGTGGATGAGAAGCTCAACATGAGCCAGCAGGGAGCAGTTGCAGCCCTTGCAGCCCAGAAAGCCAATCGCATCCTGGGCTGCATCAAGAGACACATAGCCAGCAGATCGAGGGAGGTGATTCTTCCCTCTGCTCCACTCTGGTGAGACCCCAGTCCAGTTCTGGAGTTCCTATTACAGGAAGGATCTGGAGGTGCTTGAATGTGTCCAGAGTAGGTGCATGTGATCATGAGGTCTGTGATGACAGGTTGGACTCGATGATCTTTGAGGTCTCTTCCAACCTTTGTGATACTGTGACACTGTGATGAGGATGCTTAGAGGGCTGGAGCTCCTCTCCTATGAGGACAGACTGAGGGAGTTGGGGCTGTTCAGTCTGGAGAAGAGAAGGCTCTGAAGAGACCTTATTGTGGCCTTCCAGTACCTTAAGGAGGCTACAAGAAAGATGGTGAAGGACTTTTCAGGGTGTCAGGGAGTGATAGGCCTAGGGGGAATGGAAAAAAGCAGATCAACCATTCTGGAACCTAGACATCTCCCTGCAGAATCCCAGTCAGTTCTTTCTTTCATTTTGCCAATTGATCACTGATAGAGCTTTAAATACAGTTCTCAAAACAGCCTTGCACTGTCCTCACTAATGTCTTCCACATTCTGTCTCCCAGCCTGCTTGTGAGACTGTCATAAGAACAGCTTAAAAAAAACCTTACCCAAGCCAGAGCATTTGACACCTACCATCCCATCTCTAACCACAAGGCCTCTTGCCCTGGGGAGCAGTTGAGAAGGAAGTCAGATTGGTTTGACATCACTTCTTCCCAACAACTCCACGCTCTCTGCTAGTCATTTCCCTGCCCTTTTTCAGGGCTGTTGAGTTAGACTTTAATGCTCTTGGCAAAAGAAATGTAATATTGACAGTAAGAGCAGGCTCCATCTCACCCTTAATAACAAACTTTGTCCTGAATTCCTTTATTAAAATTGTGCAGAATGTGGGGACTGACACTGCTTAGCTAATGGAGACAATAAACACAGGAATAATCAGTTAGCTGTGACTTTTAAATTAGAGGAGTGTGAGGGTGAACAAATAATAAATCTCCAGTGCCCTAACAGAGACCAAATTAGATTGGATGAATAATTCCACTTGCCATAATTACAGAATCAGAGCATTTAAAACAAAGCTTCCCAGAAAGACATGCTACTGAGGCATATTACTGGGAGTGCTGAGTACATACATGGCAAATGAAGCTGTAGGATTACAGAAATGTTGTCAGTTGATGACTTTGCTCTTCGTGTTCCTGATGTCCATTCCCACTGTGGTAAAATGGTTTAAGAAAGATGTTGACTTGCTGGAATGTGTCCAGAGGAGGGCAACAAAGCCGGGGGAGGGGTCTGGAGCACAGCCCTGTCAGGAGAGGCTGAGGGAGCTGGGGTTGCTTAGCCTGCAGAAGAGGAGGCTCAGGGGAGACCTTCTTGCTCTCTACAACTACCTGAAGGGAGGTTGTAGCCAGGTGGGGGTTGGTCTCTTCTCCCAGGCGACCAGCACCAGAACAAGAGGACACAGTCTCAGGCTGTGCCAGGGGAGGTTTAGGCTGGATGTTAGGAAGAAATTCTTCACAGAGAGAGTGATTGCCCATTGGAATGTGCTGCCCAGGGAGGTGGTGGAGTCACCATCACTGGAGGTGTTTAGGAGGAGGCTTGATGGGGTGTTGGTGCCATGGTTTAGTTGATTAGATGGTGTTGGGTGATAGGTTGGACTTGATGATCTCTGAGGTCTTTTCCAACCTGGTTAATTCAATTCAAGTCAAGTCAAGTCAAGTCAAGTCTGTTCTATCCTATCCTATCCTATCCTATCCTATCCTATCCTATCCTATCCTATCCTATCCTATCCTATCTATCCTATCCTATCCTATCCTATCCTATCTATCCTATCCTATCCTATCCTATCCTATCCTATCCTAACCCCTATCCTATCCTGTCCTAAATATTGTCAGTTGATGACTTTGATCTTCATATTCCTGATGTCCATTCCCACTGGTAAAAATGGCATTAGCCCCAAGTCCTTCCACAATGACCTACCACATTTTATAGCATGAAAAGCAGAGTATTTAAGTGACAACTGCATATGTCACTGACAGTCAAGGATGAAATCTCAATGGAACCACCCCACGACTAAGACAACTTGCATCAGGCAATGAAAAGCTGGAATTCAGCCCAGCATCCAAGTCAATTTGAGGTCCTTCACAGTTAAAGTCCTACCCACTGATATTTTTACACTTCTGCTTTCTCATCTAGAAAAATGCTGGAGGAAAGTAAATTGTCTCTGTGAATACTAAGAACCATGAAGTCCTAAAATAAAACGCCTGCTATGTAGAGAGGCAAGCTCAATACTTGACAAGAACAGTTTGGATTGATTTGTATATAAATAGAGAGGCTGAGAATGGTTGAAAGATGCAGTCTCAAAAAAAATACCCAACACCAAACCCCTTGATGCAGACCTTATAAAAGAGAGCTTCAGGGCTCTGTCTGCATTTGCATCCATAGGCACCCTTAACCTGCTCTGGAGTATCTTATCAGAGCAATTTGTTCCTTTACCTCTGCAGCTTCTATTGTTTCCTCCAGCTGCTAGTCTAAAATATCTCCTGTTTGAAATCTAATCAAGACTGAAAGTTTCCAGCACACAGCCTGTGTTTTTATTGCTAGTTAGTCTAAGAAATCAGAGGAAAGTGACTACAGATTTCTCTTGATAGTTCTGATCTTGGAAATTAATAAAGGGTGTTTTAGGAAGAATATGGAGTCATCACACACTGAAACAATAAAGGAAACTGATGTTGAGCAGTAAGTTGAAGTGAAGGACTGAGGTGTGAGGTGATGACCCAAGGAGCCCAGCCAAGGCAGCAGGGTCAAGGTCTCTGCCTCTATTTGGGGTATACCTGAACTGGGGGGTTTGCAGCAACCTGACATTGAACCACATCCCGAAGTTCAATGTCCATACATTTCTTGAACACCTCCAGGGCCATCGCTGTGACTCCACCACAGTTCTCAGTAAAGAACCATAGCTTAAAGGTAGTTCACTTGCTGACTGATGACAGAAAAACCAAATGAAAGCATACACTTTTATCTCAAGGGTACTTAGGAATATGACTGCTTCCACCAGCAGCCTGCAGCAGGCTATGTACAGGTTTGTTTCTAAACTGACACCTCCACACAAACATAAGCAATTACACTGCCATTATTCTACCAGACATTAATTAGCTGCATACATTAGAAACACCCAGAGATTTCTCTCAGTGCAAGGGTCTGTAATTAGTGTAATTAAGATAATATTTTGATTACATGGCTTCAATCCTTTAAGCCACATAATGGGAAACTGAGCACATTTTAAAGGGACTGCTCGTAGGGAAAAAGCAAACAAAATGCTCTGATGGACTCGACTGTTCTGCAGCACCACACTGGGCCCTCGCTCACACCCTGCCACCACTGCCTGGCAGGCTGCATCCAGCTGCTAAGGAAGGGCAAATCTGGGCCTTGCAGAAAGACCAATTTTGTGGAACAGCTGGCTTACAGCCAAAGTCCATTAGATCAGAAACAAGAAGGTCAGGCTGCAGAGGTGCAGACCAGAATGGCTCTGCTTGGATATAAACTTTCTCTCATTTTCCCATACTAAGGACTAGACTACAAGCTTAGGGAATGCTAACTGCAGATCCCATTATCTTAATTTTCTCTAGCCTGGCTCTCAGTGCAGTTGTCCCAGCTTCGTGTCCAAATTCACACAGCTGCAGCTGCAGCATGCCATCATGAGAAAATCAGTGTAGAACTGCCAAGAACTCTCAAAGTTATGGATAAATTCAGTTCTTTCCTCTTCAGAATTTATTTCTGTTCATACAGAAGAGTTTGAAAGTGCTTTTGTATAACTCTGAAAGACATCAGGAAAAATGTCTTTCTCAAACTTTTATGATTTAAATCACTTGCAAAAGCAATAAATCACATCAGGGACTCTTGTCCTTCCTGGTTATCCCACAAGGCTTAGTAGATTTTCTTGCCAGATGAGTGCACCTCACACCATTTTTTATGTTCCTGGGGTGATTCATTAAATGGTATTACCACATCAACCAAAACACCCTAAGATTTGAATCATAATTCTGATATCCTGAACTAGAATGGAATGGAATGGAATGGAATGGAATGGAATGGAATGGAATAGAATAGAATAGAATAGAATAGAATAGAATAGAATAGAATAGAATAGACTAGACCAGACCAGGTTGGAAAAGACCTTTGAGATCACTGAGTCCAACCTATCACCCAGTCTCTTCTTAAACACTTCCAGTGATGGTGAGTCTACCACCTCCCTGGGCAGCCCAACTGGGGAAAAGTGGACAGGAAGAGGCTCATTTGGTCCTTGGCAGACACAACTTCCACTTCAGCTCATCTTCTGTCTCAAAAAGGGATGATTTCTATTCCATTACATCTACACATGATCAGCACCTGAAAGAATGAAAGGCTTTCCAAAAGATACTGTCCCTAAGATATCTCTTGCAAGCTAAGTAGGAGATGGTGGCAAAGAGTCCCTGAAGGAAGAGCTGATTCCTCCCCCAGTTCCATTAATTCAAGGCCATTGAATCTGCTTCTCCCACAGCTCTGACATATTTCTCAGCCAGGGATAACACATTCACTGTGTCAGTGACAGAAAGGAATGGCCATTGGAGGTATCTGCCTTGAGTAATTCAGCAGTGACAGTCTGTCAGACACCTCTGACACATCACAGGCAAGTCTTTAGTCCAGCTGTCCTTCTGGAAACCGGTGTAGCAATACTAAAAGGTGTCATAGACTGCTGACAGTTTCAAGATTTAGGCAAATCCTTCCAAATGGCTGCCAGCCTTGCATCCAGAAACTCATCAGCATGTTCTTCCTGAAAAGACTTTTCTCACAAGACTTATCTCCCAGGCAAACACCAACAGAACAAGAGGACACAGTCTCAAGCTGTGCCAGGGGAGGTTTAGGTTGGATGTTAGGAAGAAGTTCTTCAGAGAAAGAGAGATTGGCCATTGGAATGTGCTGCCCAGGGAGGTGGTGGAGTCACCATCCCTGAAGGTGTTTAGGAAGAGACTGGATGAGGCACTCGGTGCCATGGTTTAGTTGATTAGATGGTGTTGGGTGATAGGTTGGATGCGATGATCTCAAAGGTCTTTTCCAACCTGGCTAATTTCTCTTCTCTTCTCTTCTCTTCTCTTCTCTTCTCTTCTCTTCTCTTCTCTTCTCTTCTCTTCTCTTCTCTTCTCTTCTCTTCTCTTCTCTTCTCTTCTCTTCTCTTCTCTTCTCTTCTCTTCTCTTCTCTTCTCTTCTCTTCTCTTCTCTTCTCTTCTCTTCTCTTCTCGTTTAGTCTATTTAACAAAGATTGCTTCCTGATGAAGAAATAATATACACATGCTCCTCTGCCACTGGTTTTCCTCAAGCCTCTGAAAGTTCAAGAGGCAAATACAGAAGTTAGAAAAGCAAACAGCCTCCCTCAGCTCAGTGGAGAAAGGTGCAATCACAAAGCAAACAAAAGGAACCCTCAGCATACCTGGATTTATCACTCAGGTGATTCACCCAGATGCTACTTGGTCTCAGCATTCAGATCCCAGAACTAAACCAGATGTTTGTGCATCCCAGGAGAACTGAAGTTTTCTAGCATCCAGCATTAGCTGCCTTTCAGGTGGGTTTTGGCTTTGTGGCTTTTACTCCCAGCATGATTACCTTTCCTACAAATAAGATGCACCATACGCCTTTTTCCTCCCTGTGAGACAGACACCCATCTTTTCATGGCTGCCTGGCACACTGGCTGCAGCTCATTGATCTTTTCAAGACTAGGAATTGTTGTCCACCCCCTGACAGCCTGCAAAACACTTGGCTGCATGAGCAACTCACACATACAATGTCAATATGGATTCTCATTTATCCACCAAGTGTCCATATATACTTATGTGTCCCCATACCAACCCACTTGCCTGTTCCTATTATTAGCATTCCTGTACAACACTGTAATCATGGACACCAGGAGTCAACACTTAACACCCACTCTGAATGTAAAAGCATTTCATGACTACTTCTCTAGTTCCTACTATGCCTAAACAGATGCTAAAAGCATTCCTAAATTTCTGCTAACCAGGTGAATATTTGCTAGAGGCAAGAAAAGACCATTAAGAAAGAATTTGTGCTGGCAGGAGCTGTTGTGCCTTTGATGATATTATTTTAAGTACCACTTAGATACAAAACATTGCACACAATCACTATTCTGCTTTTCTTTCAATACTTCAGTGTGGCAGCAAGCTACAGCGAGGCAACAAGTAGTACAAGTGCTATCTACACCACATAAGTTACTCCACACAGCTTCTGGAGCTTCATAGGGGACACAGTCTCAAGCTGAGCCAGAGTAAGTTTAGGCTTGAGGTGAGGAGAATGTTCTTCACAGGAAGAGTGATTTGCCATTGGAATGTGCTGCCCAGGGAGGTGGTGGAGTCACCATCACTGGAGGTGTTTAGGAGGAGACTGGATGGGGTGCTTGGTGCCATGGTTTAGTTGATTAGATGGTGTTGGCTGATAGGTTGGACTTGATGATCTCAAAGGTCTCTTCCAACCTGGTCTGGTTTATTCTATTCTATTCTATTCTATTCTATTCTATTCTATTCTATTCTATTCTATTCTATTCTATTCTATTCTATTCTATTCTATTCTATTCCATTCCATTCCATTCCATTCCATTCCATTGGTTCATAGAATCAGAGCATGGCTTAGGTTGCAAGGGCTCTTGAAGATCATCTAGTTCCAAATCCCCTGCCATGGACAGGGACATCTTTCACTAGAAGAGGTTGACTGAAGCCTCATCCAACCTGGCTTTGAATACCTCTGGGCAGGGGGCATCCATGACCTCCCTGGGTGACCTGTTATAGCAAAGGTAAGAACTCCACATTAGTCACCTGTGGCTATTTTATAAAATCATAGAACTGTTTTGGTTGGAAAAGACCTCTAAAAAGCTGTGATCATTGAGTCTACCCATCAACCTAACACCAGCATAGCCATTTAACCATGTCCCAAAGTGCCATGGCCACAGGCCATGGGACACCTCCAGGGGTGGTGACTCCATCACCTCCCTCAGCAGCCTGTTCCATTGCCTGACCATCCTTTGTGTAAACAAATCTTTCTGTAATGTCCAACCTAAAACACTCCTGACACAATTTCAGGCCATATTCAGGCCACTTACTAACACAGCAAGCCACATGTGCTCAGTTAGGAGGCTGCAGGTGTGCAAAGCACACAGAATGCTTTTGCCCGAGCACACAAAACTCCTCAGTCAGAAGGTGAAGTTGTTTTCCTTTTGAAAGTGACTAATTGTATACTCAGAAATAGCTAAGTTGCCAGTTTGGATCCATTTGTATCAGCATGTTTGTACCAAGCAGTGGTCAGAACAGCACCATTTTGTTACAAATATTGTGGATACTAGATTCTGATTTATCAGCAAGAGAGCTGTGTGAACTACAAAGAGTATTTCCATGGGAGCACTTACATCTTAAGGTCTCTCCCAATGCCTCATACTTCAGTCAAAGCAATAACAAGTTCTTACATCCATTCAGAATTGGAGAAGTACTGCTTCCTCTTTTTTTCGTAGAATCAGTAAGGTTGGAAAAGACCTCAGAGATCATCAAGTCCAACCTATCACCCAACACATCATGACTAACTAAACCATGGCTTCAAGTGCCATGTCCAATCCCCTCTTGAACACCTTCAGAGATGGGGACTCCACCACCTCCCTGGGCAGCACATTCCAATGGCCAATCTCTCTTTTTGGGAAGAACTTCTTCCTAACATCCAGCCTAAACTTCCCCTGGCACAGCTTGAGACTGTGTCCTCTTGTTCTGGTGCTGGTTGCCTGGGAGAAGAGACCAACCCCCACCTGGCTACAACTTCCCTTCAGGTAGTTGTAGAAAGCAATAAGGTCTCCTCTGAGCCTCCTCTTCTCTAGGCTAAACAACCCCAGCTCCCCCAGCCTGAGCCCAGCCATCAAACTAACACCCTCATGCCCATTAAACCACATCCCCAACTGCCATTTCTCAAAGACCTCCAGAGATGTGACGCCGTCACCTCCCTGGGCACCTTGTTCTAATGCCTGACTGCTCTTGCATGGAAGAAATTCTTCATAATATCCAACTCAAACCTGTCCTAGCATAATTTCAGACCACTTCCTCTTGTCTTGCCACCCCATACTAAGGAGATGAGACCAACCCCCACTTCACTGCCACCTCCTTTCAGGGAGTTGTACAGATCAATGAGGTCTCCCCTCAGCCTCCTCTTCTCCAGACTAAACTACAGTCCCCTCAGCTGCTCCTCACAAGACCTGTTCTCCAGACCCTTCACCAGCTTTGCTGCCCTTCTCTGGACATGCTCCAGCAACTCAGTGTCCCAAATATCTGTCCAGGGACTGTGTCTTTTTATCCTGCTCCAGTAAAGAAGCTCATTGGAGTGATGCAGTGCTGCCGAAGAGCACCACCTTCAGCTCTGCTACATAAATCACGGTGTCCACCAGAATGATTCCTATTCCTCCACCTTCCCTTGGTGGAACTGCAGTAACAGAAACAGCATTAGCACCTAACTCAGGCATTGCAAACACACTGTGGATGGATGGACATGAAGTCTTTTATTACTGAATTAAAGTATGGAGCTGACTAAATTGGTATCAAATGACTGACTTTCTGGTTTACTTTCAAAATCGTTTGAAAACTGCAATGAATCCTTTCCCAGTGAGCGTTTATCATCCCATTATATTCACCTGGGGGATGTTAATGATTTTGGACTACTGCCTCCAGCCCTTACCTCACCTCCAAGTGGGTATTCTGTGCTGGCAGTGCACATTTCATGAAGATGTATTGCTGATTATATTTCCATTAAAGAATATAGCCAAGTCTGACTTCTAATTTTCCCAGACTAATCTGCCACGGAGAGCTTTCCAGCACTGATGAGTTCATTGCAGAGAAAGGATTCCTCTCCCTTTCTCTTGCAATTTGCATAAATACATGTCCAGAGTGTGAGAATGAGTTAATTAGGTTTGTCCACAATAATTATAACGCTGACAAAACCTCTTTAGCTTAGCAAAGTGCTCTTCATTCAATTAATCTTCTTGCTTCATAGAACCTCAAACCCACCCCCACCCCTTTTAGCAAGGCACCTCAAAAGAAATAAAATTTGAGAGAAAAGCCTTCTTCTATCTCCCAAAAGACATTTAAGCATGCATTGGGAAGTGCTGCATAGACACTGCTGAACATTACAGGCTTGCACCCAGTCCAAATAACAATTCTGTACCGTTGGTAGATTCTTTTCTTGCATACCAGTACTAAATGAGCAGGTAGGAAATGCTCTGGGGAATGATACTGTTTTGAAAGCATCATGCTTGTCAATCAGAGGTTGCATTCAAGAAGGCAGGCATTAGGATTTGCCCATGGAACCAATTTCCTTATCCAAAATGATGGTCTTGAAAGCGAGCAAGTCACCTGCCTTTCAATTCCACTCCAACGTTCTGGTGCACAATAATAGCCTGTTGAGCATCCTGCCGCCTCCACTCGGGCTGCAGCAAGGAGCTTGCTGGCTCTGTTTATTTTCTTCCCAGATCTGAAATTATGTTGCTTTATTTCTGACTTTAATGGAGGGAGATTCATAGTTGTGCTGTGCTTATTCCAAGAAATCAGGAGCATTTCCTGCTGCTGGCTTGGAACAGGAGCAGCTAGGACATTCCTAGGATATACAAAAGTGAGGCTGTGCTCCAACCATGGATTTAAAGGATAGAACACTTGCTGGGGATGGTCACAATCAGAGGTCAATGACTCAGTGCCCAAATGGAGATCAGTGACCAGAGGTGTCCATCAGTGCTGGGATCAGTGCTGCTTAACATGTTTGTAAGCAACACAGACAGTGGCATTTAGTGACCCTCAGCAAGCCTGCAGATGACACCAAGCTGTGTGGCCCAGCTGACACACCAGAGGGAAGGGATGCCATCCAGAGGGACCTGTACAGGCTTGAGAGGTGGGCCCAAGACCACCTCATGGAGTTCAATGAGGCTAAGCCCAAGGTCTTACACCTGGGTCAGGGCAATCCCAAGCTCAAATACAGCCAGTTAAGGAGTGGCTTGAGAGCAGCCTTGAGGGGAAGACCTTGTTGAAAAACTCAGTATCAGCTGGCAAAGGTCTCTGGCAGTCCAGAAGGCAACCATGTCCTGGGATGCATCAAAAGAAGTGTGACCAGCAGGATGAGGTAAGCAATTCTGCCCCTCTACTCTGCTCTTGTGAGACCCCCACCTGGAGTGCTGCATCCAGTTCTGGGGCCCTGAGAACAGAAAGGACATGGAAGTGCTGGAGGGGGTCCAAAGGAGGCTGTGAAGATGATCAGAGAGCTGGAGAACTTCCCTGTCGTGGTGGGCTGAAGGAGTTAGGGCTTTTCAGCCTGGAAGAAAAGGTTCTGGGGAGACTTTATAGCAGCCCTTCAGTGCCTGAGAAGGAAGGACTTTTTACAAAGGCTTGAAGTGATAGGACAAGAGAGAATGGATTGAAGCTTGAGGAAGAGAGATTTAGACTGGATAGTCAAAAGAAATTCTTTACAGTGAGGGTGGTTAGACACTGGACCAGGTTACCCAGAGAGGCTGTGGCTGCCCCTTCCCTGGAGGTGCTCAAGGCCAGGTTGGATGGGGTTTTGAGCACCCCAGTCCAGTAGAAGGGTTATTGGAACTAGATGGTCTTTAAGGTCCCTTCCAACCCAAACCATTCAATGATTCTATGAAACAGCAGAAAATTCTGAACCAGAATCAGAGCAAGCAAAAGATGAGGTACTCACTGCATGAGTCACACTGGCTGCATATGGTGACACATCCTGAGTTATGGCCTGGCATTAGTTTTTAATTATTAATGCGGTTTGCTATGTTGAGATTTATCGTTTTGTTTTCACAGACCTATAAGGCTCATCCCACATTAGCAGCACAACTTTTGTCAAGGCTGTTCTGCACTCCCTACTGTTTGGAACACGACCATTCAGGTGAAATATTCGTATCTGACCCACTTTTATAGTTCCCTAAAAATGTAAATACGTTACTGTAATTGCCTTCACCACGTACCATTAAGATGAGTCATGGCAAAAGCAACGTTGTGCATCATGGAATGCAAAGCTAACAAGTAGAGAGCCCAGCAGCTGCGTGGGGACCACACTCATTTCCAGATCTCCACACTGCAAGATACCTTGAGTATCACTTTCCCATTGTTTGCTTGTTTTTAAAACATCCTTTCACTGTAAATATTTTCATGAATTCCTGTCTGTTGTGGATGCCCCATCCCTGGAGTCGTTCAAGGCCATGTTGGATAAGGCCTTGCACAACCTCCTCTAGTGAAAGGTGCCCCTGCCCATGGCAGAGGGGTTGGAACTAGATGATCTTTAAGGTCCCTTCCAACCCAAACCATTCTATGAATCTATGAACACACCATATACAGACCTAAGGTATGCTCTTATCTACACCAATGCAGAATGGAATGGAATGGAATGGAATGGAATGGAATGGAATGGAATGGAATGGAATGGAATGGAATGGAATGGAATGGAATGGAATGGAATGGAATAGACTAGAATAGAATAGAATAGAATAGAATAGAATAGAATAGAATAGAATAGAATAGAATAGAATAGAATAGAATAGAATAGAATAGAACAGAACAGAACAGAACCGAACCAGGTTGGAAAAGACCTTTGAGATCATCACATCCAACCTATGACCCAACACCATCTAATCAACTAAACCATGGCACCAAGTGCCTCATCCAGTCTCTTCCTAAACACCTCCAGTGATGATGATTCCACCACCTCCCGGGCAGCCCATTCCAATGGCGAATCACTCTCTCGGTGAAGAACTTTCTCCTCACCTCCAGCCTAAACTTCCCCTGTTGCAGCTTGAGACTGTGTCCCCTTGTTCTGGTGCTGGTTGCTAGGGAGAAGAGGCCAACCCCTTCCTGGCTACAACCACCCTTCAGGTAGTTGTAGAGAGCAATGAGGTCGCCCCTGAGCCTCCTCTTCTCCAGGCTAAACAATCCCAGTTCCCATAGCCTCTCACAAAGTCTGAGTATCCATCACATATTCCAATAATCACCATCAGGGTTTAAGAGCTGGAAGAAGGAGGATGGATGTCCAACAATGATATTTATGAAGGGAAGAAATAGGGAGACAAACTGTACCAGAGGTGCATCAGTCCCATTAAAAAACACTCAGCTTTGTAAATAATTAAAAACTCTCACATTAAGGCCTTGCCTTCCACTTCATTCTTCCTGGAATCGAAGCAGATACAATGAGGCCCACAGGCACATGAAGCAAAGTTCTCAGTATGGTTTTAGCTGTTAAAAATCTTTTTCTTCCGAGAGAAATTATCACACACTACACACTGAAGTCTCTAGAAGGAATATTCTTTGCCCTTTAGACACCAAAGAACTTCAGAGCAATGGGAAAGGCTGCAGAGTGCAATGCAAACAAAGCCAGCAAACCAAACAACATTACAAAACCCAAAGACACACAGACCACCAAGCACACACAAAAATAAACACCACCACCACTAATAATTATAATGATGATGATAATAACAATCCACAAACAACAGAAAATGTTCTCAAAATGCACCCAGTGTCAAGTTTTAAATCAAGGTTTCAGTTGTTTACCTTCCTGACTAGGAGAGGAGCATCACATAACTGAAAACTGACCAGAACCAACCTGCTCCTATTCTGATTCAAGGCAGTGATGGCAATCTAATATTTTAATAAGAGAGGACAATAAGGTAGACTTTCTACAGAGTAGAAAATAAATTAGGAGGTTTAAGAATCAATTCTCCCTTTTTTTTTTGGCAAAATGGAAAAGAAGATGATAAAGGATAATGGTAAAATAAATGATAATAATTTAAGGTGTTTGGGTTTTTTTCCAGGTTTCTGTAATTAAGCTAACTGTGTGCCTAGAGAGGTGGTGAAGCCTCCATCTCTGCAGTCATTCAAAACCTGCCTGGATGTGTTCCTCTATGACCTTTTAGGCTGGATGTTAGGAAGAAGTTCTTCACGGAGAGAGAGTCTGGCCATTGGAATGTGCTGCCCAGGGAGGTGGTGGAGTCACCATCACTGGAAGTGTTTAGGGTTAGGGTGGATGAGGCACTTAGTGCCATGGTTTAGTTGATTAAATGGTGTTGGGTGATAAGTTGGACTCAGTGATCTCAAAGGTCTCTTCCAACCTATTCTATTCTATTCTATTCTATTCTATTCTATTCTATTCTATTCTATTCTATTCTATTCTATTCTATTCTATTCTATTCTATTCTATTCCTATTCTATTCTATTCAACTCCTATTCTATCTATTCTATTCTACTCTTATTCTATTCTATTCTATTCTAATTCTATTCTATTCTATTCTATTCTATTCCTATTCTATTATATTCTACTCTATTCTATTCTATTCTATTCTATTCTACTCTATTCTATTCTACTCCTATTCTATTCTATTCTATTCTATTCTATTCTATTCTATTCTATTCTATTCTATTCTATTCTATTCTACTCTATTCTATTCTATTCCTATTCTATTCTATTCAACTCCTATTCTATCTATTCTATTCTATTCTATTCTATTCTATTCTATTCTATTCTATTCTATTCCTATTCTATCTATTCTATTCTACTCTTATTCTATTCTATTCTAATTCTATTCTATTCTATTCTATTCTATTCTATTCCTATTCTATTATATTCTACTCTATTCTATTCTATTCTATTCTACTCTATTCTATTCTACTCCTATTCTATTCTACTCCTATTCTATTCTATTCTATTCTATTCTATTCCATCCTATTCTACTCTATTCTATTCTATTCTATTCTACTCTATTCTATTCTACTCCTATTCTATTCTACTTCTATTCTATTCTATTCTATTCTATTCTATTCTATTCTATTCTATTCTATTCTATTCTATTCTATTCTATTCCATCCTATTCTACTCTATTCTATTCTATTCTATTCTACTCTATTCTATTCTACTCCTATTCTATTCTACTTCTATTCTATTCTATTCTATTCTATTCTATTCTATTCTATTCTATTCTATTCTATTCCTATTCTATTCTATTCAACTCCTATTCTATCTATTCTATTCTACTCTACTTCTATTCTATTCTATTCTATTCTAATTCTATTCTATTCTATTCTATTCTATTCTATTCTATTCTATTCTATTCTATTCTATTCTACTCTATTCTATTCTACTCTATTCTATTCTATTCTATTCTATTCTATTCTATTCTATTCTATTCTATTCTATTCTATTCTATTCTATTCTACTCTATTCTACTCTATTCTACTCCTATTCTATTCTATTCTATTCTATTCTATTCTATTATTCTATTCTATTCTATTCTATTCTATTCTATTCTATCCTATTCTATTCTATTCAACTCCTATTCTATCTATTCTACTCTACTTCTATTCTATTCTAAATTCTACTTCTATTCTATTCTATTCTATTCTATTCTATTCTATTCTATTCTATTCTATTCTATTCCTATTCTATTCTATTCAACTCCTATTCTATCTATTCTATTCTACTCTACTTCTATTCTATTCTAAATTCTATTCTATTCTATTCTAATTCAATATTCTATTCTATTCTATTCTATTCTATTCTATTCTATTCTATTCTATTCTACTCTATTCTATTCTACTCTATTCTATTCTACTCTATTCTATTCTACTCCTATTCTATTCTACTCCTATTCTATTCTATTCTATTCTATTCTATTCTATTCTATTCTATTCTATTCCTATTCTATTCTATTCAACTCCTATTCTATCTATTCTATTCTACTCTACTTCTATTCTATTCTAAATTCTATTCTATTCTATTCTATTCTATTCTATTCTATTCTATTCTATTCTATTCTATTCCATCCTATTCTACTCTATTCTATTCTACTCTATTCTATTCTACTCTACTCTATTCTATTCTATTCTATTCTATTCTATTCTATTCTATTCTATTCTGTTCTACTCTATTCTGTTCTACTGCTATTCTATTCTACTTCTCTTCTATTCTCTTATCTTCTCTTCTCTTCTCTTCTATTCTATTCTATTCTATTCTATTCTATTCTATTCTATTCTATTCTATTCTATTCTATTCTTCTACTCTACTCTACTCTACTCTACTCTATTCTATTCTTCTCCAGAAACCAAGCTGCTGTACGTGCTGAGTGCCTTAGACCAGCCACAGCAAAACTTCCTTAGCTGTTATGATTTTGTGCAAATTGATCAGAGCAGTTGATTGGGAGGCAATTTTCCTGCAGATCAGAGCAGCTTTTCTTGTTTCCTAGGGTACTGGCATGCTTTATATAGTTTTTTAGCTAGACAAATGGATCATTCCCGGGAGCTGGGAAAGAGAAAAGTTGCACCTGCTTGAGAATCAAACCCAGAAGCTGAAGGGCTGGGCATGCTCCTGATCTTGGTGATTTTGCTGAAGGTTCTGAAAAGCTCTGATGTGCCAGCAGCGTCAGTAACATTTTAACCCAAATTAACTGTTAATGGAGTTGTAGAAAAAAAAAAAAAACAAATAGGAGCCAGCCTCTGCTTTTAGCTGATGAGTTGTCAGCCATCAGGAGCTCTGCTGAACGAGCTCTGTGTGCTCTGCCTCAGCCTCTCAAGAGCCCAAAGAACCTTGATACAGCATGTGGGGTTGTGGGATAACTGCTGGTTCCATCCCCTCATTCCTTTCCTAGGTCCCTACTGAGCCTGTGGAAGGATGATTGTAACCCTTGGAAAAAGACTTCTGAAAGATCAGGAAAGAAGAAATTATCAGATGCCATGGCTGAAATCCTTCCCCTTTACTGTGCCCTGCTGAAATAACATCTAGGTTTCTGTGTCTAGTTCTGGGCTCCCCAGTTCAAGAAGGACATGGTCTTGCTGGAGAGGGTACAGTAAAGGGCTACAAAGATGATGAGGGGACTCATCATCTCTCTGATAAGGAAAGACTGAGAGATTTTGGGCCTTTTAGTCTGGAAAAGAGCAGGCTGAAGGGGCTTCTCATCAGCGCTAATCAATCCTTAAAGGGTAGGTGTCAGGAGAATGAGATCAGTCTTCCTCAGTGGTGCCCGCTGATGGGGTTAATGGGTACAGACTTCAACAGAAGAAGTTTCATCTAAACATGAGGATGGACTTTATTTTGAGGGTGACAAAGCAGAAGAATAGGCTGCCCAAAGAGGTGGTGAAATCTCCATCTCTCGAGACATCCCAAACCCACCTGGATGTGTTCTTGTGTGACCTTCTCTAGGTGACCCCGCCTTGGCAGGGCATTTGGACTTGATCTCCAGAGGTGCCTTCCAACCCCTACCATTCTGTGATTCTGCAGAATCTGCAGAGGTGTTTTACAGCCACAAACTCTGTACCCACATACTGAGGAAAAATAAAAGCCCTTTGGGTGCTCTATTTTTATTTCTTTTTAAATGTTGGGGCTGAAGTCTGATCATTTCACTTGGGCAATAACTCAGCCTAATGGGCCTCTTGAAACACTGGTAATACTTGCAGATGCCACAAGCAAGGGCCCAGAGTAGTAAGAAAAGATTGATGTGTTCTCTCTGTTCTCAGGTGCCAATGACAGAAACTGTCTGTGTCATGACAGAGCAGCTGGGCAGCAGCAGCTTGGCACTGTCAGTGCTTCCTAGGGTGGAAGGCTGAAGGTTACAGTCTGTGGACAAAGTGTGGAGCAGAAGAATATTGCTGGCAACAACAGATTGCTAAAGATGTGGTGCAGAAGCTCACTGTCAAGCACTTTTCTGTCACGAATATGTGCAGCATCCCTGTCAGAAGTTCCGCACCAAAAAATCTTCTGCAGACATCATCTTGCTGTCTAGGTTGATTGAGATGGAAACGTCTTCCCCACGCTGGTCCTATGCTTTGAGTCTGGTGACTTTTCTGTGCACATTCTAAAGCCTCACCATGCTGCCTGGGATTGAAAAGGACTAGAAAATAAGCACCAAGTTCCTGACCCTTATTTTCCCAATACATAGTGCTGTCTTCTTTAACAGGCATCAGGGGAGTGTTCTTGATCAGGAAGAGCACAATTGTCCCCCCAGATGCAGGCTGGGAATTGTATCATCTGTGTTTGGAGAAAGAGTCATTCACAGAGCCTTAGTTTCATTGGTGTCAGCTTTGAGGGCAGCCACAAAGCTGGGAACACAGGGCTAGACACAGCTTCTCTGCTTGCAGGGTAACCTCGGGTTAGTTCTCCAACGCTTTGGAGATGTGGCCATTAATGGTTGCAGGCAAAAGGAAGGGCTGGGCAACACATATCTTTTGCTAGCTTTTGGGTTAGGATGCATAGCTTTTGATAATAACAAACTAGAGGAGAGTTTTAAAGCGTGCTCTTGGATCTGAACAGTTTTCCCCTGGCTAAAAGAGAGTGCTCCTGGGAACTGTCTGCATGGTGTTTCATCTCTCCCTCAAGAGTGAAATGCTTACAATTTCTCATTTATTGATTAATTCCTCACGAAGCTGTTATGAAAACCCTCCAAAATAGTGTATTGGTTTTTCCTCTTTAAGTTAAAAATCCTTTAAAATGAACTTGACCTTATTTAAGGTAGACTGCAAACTGTGAGTGGGTAACACTTCTACTGGAAAATGTCCCTGCCCATGGCAGGGGAGCTGGACCTAGATGATCTTTAAGGTGCCTTCCAACCCAAACCATTCTACGAATCTATCATTCTGAAGTATCACCTGGGCACTAGTGGATGGGCATCTCTTTAGCAATCAGTTTAAGAATGAGTTTCGTAATGATAGACACAAAAAGTTCATCTGAGATCTACTGTGTATTCCAGAATCCCAGTCCAGGCTGCTGAGGGAGGTGATGGAGTCACCACCCCTGGAGGTGTCCCAGAAACCTATGGACATGGCACTTTGGGGCACGGCTAAATGGCCATGGTGGTGGTGTTAGGTTGATGGGTAGAATAGAACAGAATAGAATAGAATAGAATAGAATAGAATAGAATAGAATAGAATAGAATAGAATAGAATAGAACACAGTAGAATAGAATAGAATAGAATGGAATGGAATGGAATGGAATGGAATGGAATGGAATGGAATGGAATGGAATGGAATGGAATGGAATGGAATGGAATGGAATGGAATGGAATTAACCAGGTTGGAAAAGTCCTTTAGGATCATTGAGTCCAACCTATCACCCAACACCATCTAATCAACTAAATCATGGCACCAAGTGCCTCATCCAGTCTCTTCTTAAACACCTGCAGTGATGATGACTCCACCACCTCCCTGGGCAGCACATTCCAATGGCCAATCTCTCTTTCTGGGAAAAACTTCTTCCTGACATCCAGCCTAAACCTCCCCTGCACAGCTTGAGACTGGGTGCTCTGTTCTTAGTGATGTAAGTGATATAAGAGTGTCAGAAAAGTTTGCTAACTCTGTTGTGTTAATGTGATTAACTAAGGAATGAGCTTTTACTTTCTGACCAGACTTTTAGTCCCTGACTGAATAAGGTCCTTCTGCAGACCATTTTTTCCAAATAACTTTTATTTGCTCCTACCACAGACTTAACAGGCAGCACAGACACAGATGATTTTTCTTCCAGGGAGCTGTTCACATTACACCTCTCATCTCTTAGTCTGGAAGTTCATAAAATATTCAGAGAGAAAATTTGGTTCCAACAAACAAAATCTCATCTAGTAAGTGCTGTGTTGACTTACAGCTTTATTAACTTAATGAGACAAATGAGGCTTTGCTCACAAAAGAGAGCAGTGATGCTGTTTGGAAATAAGTGTTTTAGAAAATACTTTTTTTTTTCTTTTCTCTCTCTCTCTCTCTCTCTTATTTATTTCTTTTTTCTAGGCAGAAATCTGATAGCTGATGCAAGTCAGCAGGAACAGTCCAAAGACAGTGAGAACACCCTGGCACAGGCTGCTGTTAATGCAGCAGACACCTTTCCAACTAAACAATTATCATAGAATCATAGAATCAATAAGGTTGGTAAAGACCTCAGAGATCATCAAGTCCAACCTGTCACCCAACACCTCATGACTACTAAGCCATGGCAGCAGGTGCCACATCCAATCCCTTTTGAACACCTCCAGGGATGGTGACTCCACCACTTCCCTGGGCAGCACATTCCAATGGCCAATTACTCTTTCAGGGAAGGACTTTCTCCTCACCTTGAGCCTAAACTTCCCCTGGCACAGCTTGAGACTGTGTCCTCTTGTTCTGGTGCTGGTTGCCTGAGAGAAGAGACCAACCCCCACCTGGCTACAACCTCCCTTCAGGTAGTTGTAGAGAGCAAGGTGGTCTCTCCTGAGCCTCCTCTTCTCCAGGCTAAACAATCCCAATTAAAGCCATCTCCTTCAACATAACTGCCAATAAAGTCCAAGCAGGTGAATTGTTTAAATACCACAATAAAACCCAAAATATATAATTTGCTTATCCATTAAAAATAACAATAATAATAAGAATAGCTCATCAGCACATTTTGGACATGAAAGTATTAAGCACTCACAGTGCTGCTATGAAGCTGCTCAGATTTAAGTGATCATTACATTAATTCAGGGTGAGAAATGTGAAAAACAACACAGAACACTGGAGGGACCCAAAAGGTCATATAGACAGTATCTAAACACTAGACTGAAATATCAACTAAGCTATCAGCAAATGTTAATACATTAATTGTCCATGCCAAAGAGCACTGGGTTTAGAAAAGGGCACATTTCTTTAAAAGCAATTTCATGTGGCCAAGCCACCAGCTGCTCGAAAAGAAGCCTTGGCCGGGACCATAAATGCCACAGACTCCAAGTCTAAGACGTATTTAGTCAAACCAAACAAAACTCAAATAATAAGGTGACCAAAAGACAAGTGACAGTCCTTCATCTCCCTGGGGCAGTGCGCTTGGCAAGCAGTGCTGAGATGAGACTGGCAGAAGGCACAATGCAGTGAACTTGCCAAAAACGACCCTTTGTCATTCCTGCAAAGCACAACCCAGATTAATATGCAAATATCCTTTTGTTTAGACTCGGGTTTTTTATAGACAAAACAGCTACTACTGCACAACTGTTGACAATACAGATAAGGAGAGCTTTTGCGGGTCTCTTCGGGCATTTAGATCAGGTTAATCTTGGTGATATTTGCATAACAAAAATGCTATTTCCTCCTAAGCTAAGCTGAGATTTAGAACTTGATCTTTACATTGAAGTTTGTCCATGACTTTTTATTCAATATTAGTGCCTCAGACACAAGGGTTAGGCAGCATCTTACAAGTGAGTCCAGTTTAAATCAAGGTTTCTAGCCTAACAAATAAAGAAGTTAGAAACCTGCCCCTG
The DNA here is from genome assembly GCA_033816785.1 of Picus viridis. Taxonomy (NCBI): domain Eukaryota; kingdom Metazoa; phylum Chordata; class Aves; order Piciformes; family Picidae; genus Picus; species Picus viridis. Next base: position 3,061,326 of record CM066569.1, on the reverse strand, counting down.
TACTCAGCACTGATTAGGCCACACCTTGAGTATTGTGTCCAGTTCTGGGCCCCTCAGTTTAGGGAGGATGTTGACTTGTGTCCAGAGAAGGGCAGCAAAGCTGGGGAGGGGTTTGGAGCACAGCCCTGTGAGGAGAGGCTGAGGGAGCTGGGGTTGCTTAGCCCAGAGAAGAGGAGGCTCAGGGGAGACCTTCTTGCTCTCTACAACTACCTGAAGGGACGTTGCAGCCAGGTGGGGGTTGGTCTCTTCTCCCAGACGACCAGCACCAGAACAAGAGGACGCAGTCTCAAGCTGCACCAGGGGAGGGTTAGGAAGAAGTTCTTCATAGAAAGAGAGATTGGCCATTAGAATGTGCTGCCCAGGGAGGTAGTGGAGTCACCATCACTGGAGGTGTTCAGGAAGAGATTGATAGGGTGCTTGGTGCCATGGTTTAGTTGATTAGGTGGTGTTGGATGATAGGTTGGACTCGATGATCTCAAAGGTCTCTTCCAACCTGGTTAATTCTATTCTATTCTATTCTATTCTATTCTATTCTATTCTATTCTATTCTATTCTATTCTATTCTATTCTATTCTATTCTATTCTACTCTATTCTATTCTATTCTATTCTATCTTATTTAGCAAGCTGTGAGAACGCTCAGACGTCTCTGATGAACAACTTGGTTGACTTACGGTCCTGGAAAAGAGAGTCCAGGTTGTCTCTGTTGGTGTATAAGTAACCAAAAAACCCTGCAAAGTTTATTTCCAGAATGAAAATCCAAGAGGAGTTACGAGATGTTCTTCCTTTCTCTGTGTTCAGTCCTTTCTTTCAGAGCTGCATAATTAGGTGAAAGCACAGATTATAGCTGGGGAAGCCAGCCCAGGAAGGTGATGGAGGCCCTCTCCCTGGAGGTGTTCAAGACCAGGTGGCTTGAGCTACCTGGTCTATTGGAAGATGTCCCCACCCTTGGACTAGATGATCTTTAAGGTCCAACACAAACCACTCTATGATACTATGAATCTCTACTATCATCCTCAAACACAATGGGAACCAGAAGTTCTGGGTGGGAAGTAAAAGCTCTGGATATGGGAACCTGCAGCTCCTGCAAGGAGTATATACCTCTAATGGTTTGATGCCCTCCTCTGAAGCGATGAGCAGGGACTAGCTGAAGGGCACATACTACATATGCCCAGAAAATATTACACAGAACCAAGACAATCTTCCTACCTTTTTCACAAGGTAGCAAGAAGAGTTATTTCTGTGCAGTCTTCATATCTTGAGCACCATGCCAGTGTTACAGAAACACAAAACCTGCAACAAAGCAATTGGCAGGGAGCACAGCAGCAATCAAAGCTTTCAAACAAAGAATATAAACTACTCATTTCATCTCTCAGTAGATGGACAGGAGTAGTTTTCAATCCACATTTCTTATTCATGGATTCATTTTTGTCTTCTCTGAACCTCCCAGACTGCAAAACTCTAGCAAACAGATAGATTGGGTATTTTATGCAAGGTCAATAGAAAAGTCAAAATAAATCAGAGAAGAAAAGATAAATAGGCCATCATCAGAATGTGATCTCAGTCATATGATGATTATTAATATCAAATAAAAGGGTTAATTCTATAGGAATTCGAGGTCTCTCAAAAGAACTCAGATTTCAGCTTAGCAAAGTATAAATCAGATGAAAAAAAATGTGTATGATACTCACAGGCTAAAGCAGGGTGCAAATGCCAGCACCTCTCACCACACATCTGCTGCTGCCAAGCCTAATGCTTCCTACTGCCATGAAGGAACTCACAGAATCCCAGAATGACAGGTTGGGAAGGACCCCAAGGATCATCTGGTCCAGCCTTAGTGTCAGGCTTCTGCATTCTGAGGAATGATCAGTGAAGTTGCTAGCAAGGAAACTTCTACCTTCTGACTAATAATCAGGGAAATTGCTAGGAATGAAGCAAGAGGATACAACAAGCCCAGATTTAGCCACAAGTGAAATACTTGATGGTAAAAGCAACTTAATCAGAGGGACCAAATCCACTCAGTTGAGTGCCTCTAGCTTTAAACAACCAAGCACTGGCTTGCATTTGGGACTTCTGCCATTCTCAAAATGCAGACCTCAGCCTCGCCGAGAGGTCTGTGTTCACAGCCATGGCTGCAACGTGAAAGACCTGAACCCCCTTCAAACCAACCAGCTACTTCCAAGTGTGAGAAGCCTTGCTGGTGTCTCACAACCTTTTAGTTGTGTCAACAAGAAGCAAGAGCAGTTGGTATCAGATTTTCCAAGCCAGATAGAAGAAGTTCACAGAAATAACAGAAGGGAGAAAAAAACCAGAAGAGAGAAAAACAGCTCAATCAAAACACAGTCTATATCACGTCCCTTTCAGGGGCTTCACTGCAACTGCTGTTTGGTTTCCTTAACATTGTTTTTCCCTTTCCCTAGCTTTTTTCTTGCCAGTGACTGAAGCAATGAAGTGATGCTTAGCCATCACAGATAACATTCAAATAAATACCAAGTCACTTGTCATTTTGATCACTGGAAAATAAGAATAAACCCAAGGAAACTACTAAACAGAAATAGCACCAGCAGAAAATGTTCTCAGGTGTGACCAGCAATGCACAGCGAGGTGAATGGGACTTTAGAACCTCAGAACCAGGTATCAGAGTTCAGAGCTTTTTGTATGACTGCTGTGCATCGCTGACTCCTTCATATGGCAGCAGATCTACAGTGCAGATAGAATAGAATAGAATAGAATAGAATAGAATAGAATAGAATAGAATAGAATTGAATTGAATTGAATGAATTGAATTGAATTGAATTGAATTGAATTGAATTGAATTGAATTGAATTGAATTGACCAGGTTGGAAAAGACCTTTGAGATCATCGTATCCAACCTATCACCCAACACCATCTAATCAACTAAACCATGGCACCAAGTGCCTCATCCAGTCTCTTCCTAAACACCTCCAGTGATGATGACTCCACCACCCCCTGGGCAGCCCATTCCAATGGGCAATCCTTCAGAGAGAGATCTCTGTTATTTGCTTCTGTGTGTGAGGAGCCACAGGAAATCACAGCATCACAGTACATTAGAGTTTGCAAGGGACCTCCAGAGATCACTGGGTCCAACCCCCTGCCAAAGCAGGATCACCTAGGGTAGTCTGCACAGGAATGGCAATCAGCCATTTTGTTTCAAATTATTGTCCCAAGCAAGGTTTTTTGTCTGTGGAGTCCAATGAAAGGCAATTAATCCCTGCTAATAGAAAGTTTTAATCATATGAAAAATGTCTAATCACTGTGTTTATAATCTCTTGGAGCAGAATCTAATGCAGAAAACTCGGTGCTCAAGCCCTAACTTTCCTTTTTAATCAGTGTCAAACCCTGACTTCCTTTAAAGTTTAAGGCACATATATCAATTCCTTTGGTAAAACACCTAGTTAGGAGTTTCACCAGGACAAACACCATGAAGTCAATGGGATTATTGTTTCAGGCACAAGGTGTTAGCTGGGAGTGCTAGGAGTCCTGTAAGAATTTGTGTGTTGTTCCTAATGAGCATTTCAGCATTATGAGTTCAGGGAAAGCTCAGGATTTGATTTTCTCCCTCCTCTAATTCATCAGGGTTTTGACATAGCAGCAAGATTTTTCAACAGCTGTAATGCTCTAAAGCCCACTACAGCTACACACAGAGGAGAAAATTTGCACAGTGCTTAGAGCTTGAAAGTTTGCTCTTGAGTTTAACCACGAATCTCTGAGAACTTCAAATGAGATATGGATTCCCTCCCATACTCCTCAGCTGGAGCTGTTTTTTTCTTCACAAAGCAGATTTGCCTCTGCAGTGACAAAAGAAGCTTCACTGGTACCATAGCAGCCTGCCCTGTATGCTCTTGCCATTCTGAATAGCAAGAACAATTGTGCACAGGAGAAAGCCCTATGAGGAAAGGCTGAGGGAGCTGGGGTTGCTTAACCTGGAGAAGAGGAGACTGAGGGGTGACCTTATTGCTCTCTACAACTACCTGAAGGGAGGTTGTAGCCAGGCAGAGGTTGGCCTCTTCTCCCAGGCAGCCAGCACCAGAACAAGAGGACACAGTCTCAGGCTGTGCCAGGGCAGGTTTAGGCTGGATGTTAGGAAGAAGTTCTACACGGAGAGAGTGATTGGCCATTGGAATCGGCTACCCGTGGAGATGGTGGAGTCACCTTCACTGGAGGTGTTCAGGAGGAGACTTGATGGGGTGCTTGGCTGCATGGTTTAGTTGTTGGGTGGGTTGGATTGGTTGATGGGTTGGACGCGATGATCTTGAAGGTCTCTTCCAACCTGGTGTATTGTATTGTATTGTATTGTATTGTATTGTATTGTATTGTAATGTACAACTTTGTGGACATCTGTTGAGTTCTGCAGACAAAGACCTCTGAACATCACTGGATTTTTGTCACACAAACATCTGCAAATGTTGAGGAAAGATGTTGAGTTGCTGGAACGTGTCCAGAGAAGGGCAACAAAGCCGGGGAGGGGTCTGGAGCACAGCCCTGTGAGGAGAGGCTGAGGGAGCTGGGGTTGCTTAGCCTGGAGAAGAGGAAGCTCAGGGCAGACCTTCTTGCTCTCTACAACTACCTGAAGGGAGGTTGTAGCCAGGTGGGGGTTGGTCTCTTCTCCTAGGCAACCAGCACCAGAACAAGAGGACACAGTCTCAAGCTGTGCCAGGAGAGCTTTAGGCTGAATGTTAGGAAGAAGTTCTTCACAGGAAGAGTAATTAGCCTTTGGAATGTGCTGCCCAGGGAGGTGGTGGAGTGACCATCACTGGCATTGATAGCACAACTCCACCAGTTTTGCTTCAGACTGTAGGTCACATTTTGTCTGTTGGGTCCTAAGCAGCAATAATTGAAAAAGGAAGGCAAAAGGCAGTTTAGTTCCTCCTACACTTGACAGCTTTATGAACTCTCCGGTTTTTGATGAACAGCTGAATTTCCTTTTTTTACACCTCTCCTTTCTACTCACATATCAACTCTTTGAGCCCAATGCTGAAAAGCATCACTTGTCACACCCAGACTCCAGAAATACTTCTGTATTGACTTTCAGGCAGTGACAGCAATGTTTAAATGTATATTGACTCACCTGTAAGACAGGCACAACCTCCAGCTGCTCCACAGGCTTGCAGTCTGATGACACCACCCATTCTTTACAATCCCAAAGCGTCACTCAAAAATCTATATTACAAATCTGTGGCAGAACTGGAGATGGATGTTAAGTGCAAAAATCTCTTTTCCTGAATAACATATTTTGTTCAATCTTTAAATCTGATGCTACTGTGTCACAAACTAGGTAGAAGAGACTATTTCTACACTGAAATACCACCAAAGTGTACCAGATGCTAAGTTCCAGTCAGTCACAATGATCTTTAATTAGTCTAATAGTTAGCCTTAAAGAGACTTTTCATGACTCAGATTGTCAATAAATGTCATTTCAAGAGGACTGGTGATTCTCTTTTGTATGCAGAGCACATAAAAGTGATCAGTATTATCACCAACATTCAGAAATCACCTAATAAAACCAAATGGCATCTGTACCAAGTAAGTTTTACTAGCCCATATTTTGTAATTAAGAAGAAAGCTCAGCTACATTCTCACACCAGCATGTGAATGTGGCTTCCAAAAGTACCATGCAGATCACTCTTCCTTTGAATTAAAGCAGAACAAAGTTTACTTCAGAAAAATGCCTCCCATTGGACTGAGACTCGTACTTGGTGTCCCAGGAAGATGGTTCTCTTGGGTCACTGTGATCACAAATAGGCAAACTGGCTTTGGGTATATAGAATCATAGAATCAATAAGGTCGGAAAAGACCTCAGAGATCATCAAGTCCAACCTGTCACCTAACAACTCATGGCTACTAAACCATGGCTTCAAGTGCCATGTCCAAGCCTTGTTTTGAACACCTCCAGGGATGGGGACTCCACCACCTCCCTGGGCAGCACATTCCAATGGCCAATCTCTCTTCCTGGGAAGAAATTCTTCCTAACATTCAGCCTAAACTTCCCCTGGTGCAGCTTGAGACTGTGTCCTCTTGTTCTGGTGCTGGTTGCCTGGGAGAAGAGACCAACCCCCACCTGGCTACAACCTTCCTTCAGGTAGTTGTAGAGAGCAAGAAGGTCTGCCCTGAGCCTCCTCTTCTCCAGGCTAAGCAACCCCAGCTCCCCCAGCCTCTCCTCACAGGGCTGTGTTCCAGACCTCTCACCAGATATGGTACATCTCTGCTCTGCTTAGGCTTTCATTTGATAATTAAACAAATAAACTGTTTTGTCATGCATTTTTCTTTTCTAAGCTACCTTGGATATCTTTCTGCAACCTGCTCCAAATGCCATTTCTGCATTTTCAGAATGCAGCAGCCAATTCTGATTACAGGACAACCTTTACAGAACTACAAGGTCATCTTGTGCAGACAGATTGAAACTGTAAATTACCCCTAAGTCAAATCATTCAGGCTCTTACTGCTGTAAGATCCTTTGATTAACTTCAGTGGCAATTTTTCACAGTTTGAGATTTCATTACAACAATTGCTTATGCTAAAGGAAAAAAAAAGAGAGGAGAGTCCATATGCCTTTCCAGCTAATTCAGCAGCGTTCCTGGCACAAGAAAATCGTGCTGAAAGGATTGTCCATGCTGCCTTTATATCTGTGAATGCTCCTGAGCCTTTCAGAATGCCACAGTTCCCATCTGACAATTATTAATAACATCTTGAAGAATTCTACAAGCATCCCATTAGGGGGAATCAAGTAGCATCAAAGCATTGCCAATTACTCCTCTTTTACCGTGATACAAAGGTGCCTGTCAGTGGGTGTCAGGAGGGATGCATTCAGATCTTTTACAGCCAGGTCACAGGAGTTAATACTGGGACAGCTTTATCACGAGGGGAGAAAGGGAAGCACAAAGAGCTTGGGCAGATTTTTTATGTCATTCTGCTAAACACCACAAAAATAACACCCTGCCCTCTCCCTCCCCTTTATTCTTACCCTAAGGGGAAGAACAAACCACATAAAACCCACAAAAAGCCACAAAGGAGATCATATTTTCTGCCAGATCCAGAATATATCTTTGTCAGCCTGAAGATTATCTTCTCCTACATTTTTCTCATGAATTCTTGAAGGGGTAAAGTGGGGAACAGAGTAGCAAATAGAATACCAGGACAATATGATTATGGCCAGGGAAGATGTCAGAAGGAGATCTCTTATCTTTCTTTCTCCACTTTTTATCTACTCAGACCACAATAACCATTTCCCTCTCAATGAGCTTGTCACCTTCATATTCAAGCTGATCATGCCCAGAATAGAGGTGCTGCAAACCTGTCTCTGTCAACAAAGAAATCTTATATCCTTAAATGAAAGCATTTTAATGCTTTTCTTTTTTAATGAGGATAGCTGTGCAGTATTTTTAAGCACAACTACTCAAATTCTTGCCCAGTATTATCATTAAAAATAAAGCTTCCTGGTTAATGCTACTGGGAAATGTGAGAGTAATAATACAACTTACTGTAGCAAGCCCTCTGGGGGTTGTTTGTAAATCTTATTTACAGTCTTCAGAAGTCTGTCTTTGGAGACTGTTTATTCTAATTATTTATAGTTGCCACCTGTTTCTAAAAGGAAAACAATGAAATAAATAGATTTCTTAATCTCTTTAGCAATTCAAAATGTAAATTGTCATTTTATGCTGCAAATCCAGCCTATCAGCCCCCTGTGCAAACAGAGAATACAAGAGTCCAACGCTATGAGATTCAACACATCCAAGTGCCGGGTTCTACACATTGGCCACAGCAACCCCAGGCAGTGCTACAGGCTGGGGGCAGAGCGGCTGGAGAGCAGCCAGGCAGAGAGCGACCTGGGGGTGCTGGCTGATAGTAGGATAAAAATGAGCCAGCAGTGTGACCAGGTGGCCAAGAAGGCCAATGGCATCCTGGCCTGCATCAGGAACAGTGTGGCCAGCAGGAGCAGGGAGCTCATTCTGCCCCTGTACACTGCACTGGTTAGGCCACACCTTGAGTCCTGTGTCCAGTTCTGAGCCCTTCAGTTTAGGAAAGATGTTGACTTGCTGGAATGTGTCCAGAGAAGGGCAAAAAAGCCGGGGAGGGGTCTGGAGCACAGCCCTGTGAGGAGAGGCTGAGGGAGCTGGAGTTGCTTAGCCTGGAGAAGAGGAGGCTCAGGGGTGACCTTCTTGCTGTCTACAACCACATGAAGGGAGGGTGTAGCCAGGTAGGGCTTGGTCTCTTCTAGGCAACCAGCACCAGAACAAGAGGACACTGTCTGAAGCTGCACCAGGAGAGGTTTAGACTGGATGTTAGGAAGAAATTCTTCATAGAGAGATTGGCCATTAGAATGTGCTGCCCAGGGAGGTGGTGGAATCACCATCACTGGAGGTGATTAGGAGAAGAATTGATGGGGTGCTTGGTGCCATGGTTTAGTTGATTAGATGGAGTTGGATGATAGGTTGGGCTCAATGACCTCAAAGGTCTCTTCCAAGCTGGTTAATTCAATTCTGTTCAATTCAATTCTATCTGGCTTGCTCCACAAGTGGAGTTTGTTTTCTGTGTCCTCAGATTCACTCAGGTGATTTTTTTGCAAGAGTGGGAGAAGACCAAACCTGGCCTGAGTGCACCAGACTGAGAGATGCAAGTGCATAAAGTTTTCACATGTTTGTTTGAGAAAACAGGGTGGGCAAATGTGAAATCTTCTGTAGCCTGGCCTCTTACATGGAACTCTTAGGTCGAGGGAGAACACTCAGGTTGCAGAGCCAAGAGTTCTGCCCAGAAACCCCGGCGTCTCAGCAGCCTCCCAATTGTAGGTGTACCAGGAGGACTCAAGATTAGATCTTCTGTGATGATTTTCAAGATCATCGATTTTATCCAGGAGGGAAAGTTCCTTTCCTTTTCTTTCTGTTGCTGTCAGCACTGCCTTCTGAAAAAGCAGGTTAGATTGTCCTTGGCTGTATTAATGCTTTCTTTTCTTGCAGTTATTCTTGCCACTGTATCAGCCAAGGTCACACAAACTCTTTATGCATCCGCTTTAATTGAAGGCACAACACACATTAAATGGGTGGCATTACCTATTTCCTTTCAGCTAAGATCACTTGAAAGTCCATGGTTTTGATGTAGTCTTTTCTTAGATTTGTTTCTGACTCAACTGCTGAGGGTATCAAAATCAACACCGATGCAGACAAGCTGCACATGAAAGCAAACACCCAACTCCCAGCGTCTGAGGCCTGCAATTGGTTCTCGGGACAAAAATCATAACGCTGAGCACTCAGGAACTGGCTGATTACCAGAGCTCTAGAGAAAAAGGAAATACAGCTTTTTGCTTCCCGTTTCTATATGTTAATGGTACCTAGGAACACATTGATGCAAGATACAGGAACATCCTGTGACAAACATGGATATGGGATGGCAGAAGTGGCAGCATGCCATAGAATCATAGCATGATTTGGGTTGGGTGGCACCCTGGAGGTCATCTAGGTCCAATTCCCCTGCCATGGGCAGGGACACCTCCCAGTAGACCAGGCTGCACAAGGGCTTATGCAGTCTTCTCCCTAACATGGCATAATGTGCTTTAGCTTTCCCATCATGTTCTCCCATGTGTAGAAAAGCTCATTGGTAATTAGCTAGAGGAAGTAATAGCACATGATCCTATTTTGTTCTTTCAACAAAAGACTCAGCAAGATCTTTGCAAGCATTTAAAGTAATCAAGAATGAAAGATACATTTAGAGGTCTTGCATTTTCAAAAGAAAAGTTTGTCTTCTCATTTTGTGCAAGAAGGGAAGGGACTCTTCACAAGGGCTTGCAGTGGTAGGACAAGAGGGAATGGATTGAAGCTTGAGGAAGGGAGATTAAAATGGATTATTATGAAGAAATCCATTACAGTGAGACATGGAAACAGGCTGCCCAGAGAGGTTGTGGATGTCCCATCCCTGGAGGTGTTCAAGGCTGGGTTAGATGAGTCCTTGAGCAACCTAGTCTAGTGGAAGGTGTTCCTGCTCATGGCAGGGACTTTGAAATTAGGCAATCTTTTGGGTCCCTTCCAATTCAAGCCATTCTATGAATCTATGATAAGATCATTATCATATAGATCATGCAATCTGTGTGATCTGCATGGCTCTCAGCAGGCACTAAGAAACCCTTGAGCAGCAAGGTCCTACCAGCACAGCTCCCTTTGGCTAAGCTCTTATTCCCAGCTCTGCCAGTGCATCCTCTGCTCAGAAACATGCCTGTGGTTGATTTCTCTTTACAGCTTTCATCTGAAATCTAATCCTGGTCTTAAACTATCTGATAAGAGGGTACACATGTCACCAACGTGCACTGAGAAGCAATTTTGAGTTGTTAGAAATTAATTACAAGTCAACTTTTGAAAAATCACAGAACTGTAGAATGGTTTGGGTCGGGTGGGACCTTTAAAGGTCAGCTGGACCAGCTGGACCAGCTGCCCTGCAGACTGCAGGGGCATCTTCATTTAGCCCAGGTTGCTCAGAGCCCAGTCCAACCTACCTTGAATGTTTCCAGGGATGGAACATCTACCACCCATTGGCAACCTGACCCACTATAAAAAAATTCTTCCTTACATATAGTCTGAATCTTTAACTGAATCTATCTACAGTTTAGAACCATTCCTCCTTCTACTGCTAGAGGCCCTGCTAAAAGCAGGTGGCAGCGAGCTGGGCTTTGAAGGCTTTATTGTGACTGTCAGAAGTCAGCATGGACAGGTGTCCCTCCTCATTTCAAGCTACTTTGGTTTCCTGTTCTATTTTTCCCATCATTCTTCATCTGAACTGAAAGAAACTTCAGGACTACTATTAAGGACACTAAGGCAGAAAAATGGGTTCACTTCAGAGCTTCAGCATAGGAAACAAATATTGGATTTCACAACCTCTGTTTATCATGACTGTAGAATAAAGGCATGAGCAATGTTCCTGAGCAGGCTTCAGCAATTCATCCAGCCTGGGAGAGTCTTTGAAAATGAAGGAGCAAAGTGACTCTTCTTCTAAGGCATTCAATTCCTGGCTCCCATCCTGAGCTGCTTTAGCTTTGCTGATGCATAAATGGCACAACTTGCACCAACCATGTGTACTCTTAACTGATTTCTCACCTTTCAGTAAGCATTACAAGGTTTTGCCAAGCTTAAGTCTTATAGGGCAGACTCTTCAGCTAGAAAGAGGGCAACCAAACAGCTGCTTATTCACTTCTTTCCTCCTTCAGTGGGATGAGGAGGAGAAAATACTCAAAATGTTTGTGGATCAAGACAAAGGATTCATAAATTCATAGGATCAGAGAATGATTTAGGTTGGAAGGGACCTTAAAGATTATCTAGTTCCAATACCCCTGCCAGGGGTAGGGACACCTCCCACTAGAGCAGGTTGCTCAAGCTCTCATCCAAGCTGTTTTTAATTTGTGAAAGTCCCTTTCCAGCCCCAAACTCTTAAGTCAGACAGCGTCAGGAGTACCAGAGATCAAACTATCTACTCTTATTTCCTTTTTGTTTGGTTTTTTTTTAAACACCTTTTAACTCAAGCTGTAGCTATGTTCACTTCATGTATTCACATGCCTTTAAGACTGTACTGTTAGCTGAGTACCATAAAAATGCCTGTTAGCAAGAGGCTACCTAAGTACAGCATGCATGGAATAGATCAAGCTCTTGGTTATTAATTCCTATCACATTATTGGCAGAGAATGCTCAGTTAGTTGTTTATGAGAGCAAACACAAAGGCTGACCTTTATGCTGCTGCTCTTGCTGGTGTCATAAAGATTTCATGAGATGCATTTCATGAAGCACTCGGAGAACTTTATGTTCTACTGTTATTCATTATTTAGTAAGACGTGGGGACTTCCCATCTGGCCTCCAGCAGGTCTTTTAGCCTCTACACCTCTGCTGTACTTTTTGTTTGCTAGAAAGAGGGGGAAAAAAATCTCTCAATAGAAACTCATAGAACCATAGATTGTTTCAGTTTATAGACCAAGTGAAGAAATCAGTTATTGTTCAGAGAATCATGGATTGTTTCAGTTGGAAAAGACCTCCAAAATCATCGAGTCCAACCATCAGCCTAACACCACCATGGCCATTAAACCATGTCCCAAAGTGCCATGGCCACACATTCCTTGAACACCTCCAGGGATGGTGACTCCATCACTTCCCTGGGCAAAAGGGTTTGGCTCCTTTCATTTTGGCTACTGGCTTTTTGTACGCACCAAACCCTGCTATGAGGCATTCATCAAAGGTGTCTTCTAAGAAGATATTCCACTATGTCAGTTCAGCCACCTATTCCTGCTTGTTCTTTACCACCTATGGAATTCCAGTTTGGAGTTACAGCAGTGCCTGGGGAGGTCTGTATTGTGGGCATGTGTTTACTAATCAGATATCAGCAGTGGCACACAAACTGCTTCGTTATCTGCCACAGCAGGATTTCAGCTGGTGCTTTGCAAGCGTGCCAGAGCTGCCGCAGATGTCGCTGCTGAACCTTCAGTGCCCACTCTTTGCTCACCAGGCAGCAACAAACTCCAGAAAGTATGTGCACATCTTAAGCCATTCCCCTAAACACATTTGTATGAGGTCTCACATTTTTCTGTTGGAAAAGTGTCAACACATCTTGTTGATTTCCCGTTCCTGTGTGACAGACCTTGCTCTCATCCAGTTATTGCTCTTACCACCTACACTACTCTGGCTTCACTGCAGTCCTAGATAATGATTCATGGAATCAGAGAATGGTTAGGGTTGGAAGGGACCTCAATGATCATCTAGTTCAAATCCCCCTGCCATGGGCAGGGATGCCTTCCACTAGAGCAGGCCACATTCAACCTGGCATTGAACACCTCCAAGGAGAAGGTATCCACAACCTCCCTGGGCAACCTGTTCCAGTGTCTCACCACCCTCACTGTTAAGAATTTCTTCCTAATATCCAGTCTAAATTTCCACTCCTCAAGTTTCAATCCATTGCCCCTAGTCCTATTACTACAAGCCCATGTAAAAAGTCCCTCCCCAGCTTTTCTGTAGCCCTTTTCAGGGCTACAAAAGATTGCTCTAAGGTCTCCCCAGAGCCCAGGCTGAACAACCTGTCCACATAGGGGAGGTGCTCCAGCCTCTTGATCATCTTTGTGGCCTCCTCTGGACCCACTCCAACAGTTCCATGTCCTTCTTATGCTGGAGGCTCCAGAGCTGGATTAATTACTCCAGGTGGGGGTCTCACCAGAGCAGAGGGGCAGAATCACCTCCCTCATCCTGCTGGTCACATTTCTTTTGATGCAGCCCAGGACAGGATTTCCAGCCAATGTTGAATTTTTCATCAGCTGACACCCCCATTACATCACAAAAGAAAGAGCAAACATCAAGCAAATCCAGGTGTGGAGGTAAAGCATTTCATGAGGATTCCATGTTTTCCCATCAGTTTTCTACCATGCAGAAACTTCTAATCCCACTTCATGATCACTCAGGATATCATTGAACGTGGTGCACTACGCTCCTTATTGCCCAGCTCATTCTGACACTAATCATCTCTCCTATGCTGATACAGCTGGGAGCAGTCCCTGGCATAAATTTTTCTTGTGCACAGCTTTTACTTTTTGCATTGCATCTGAGATCCATCAGAGCACTAATCTGGAATTCACAGCTCAGTTAATTTTTCATTTCATTTTCATGCCCTTTCTGCAGAGCAAGTCGGTGGCATTGGTTTGATTATTATTCTAAGATTCCACTGTGAGTTGTCCCAAGTCAAAATATATTACAAGAAAACACCTTTTTCCATGCTTTAAGTATGGTTTAATGACAATAAAGGAAGCATTATCTTGTGAGAACAGTCTTCCTCAATAAAGAGAATAAAATGCTAGAGATCCAGAGCCAGAAGGCATTTTCAGCCCTGTCTGCTGTTTGAATGGATCCACATTCACACAAGGTCTCAACTCCATGCAGTAAAACCTGTGGCACACATGAAGGCAGCTAAATCTGAGTTACTAGCTCCACAGGAGAGCATTCTTGTAAGCACAGGGTTCAAATGTGGATATTCTCTGTACCTGACTTTCATTAGCTTGCCAGTGGTTGTTTAGGAACAGTTACCTAAAGTCAGTTACCTCGAAAGGCAGTACAATAACTGCTTTAAAATGATTCATGGAATTAGTAAAGACCACCATGCCCTTGAATAAGAGACACTGCAAAGCCACTTGGGACATAATTGAGCACATATGTATGTAGTAGCTCTAACAAAAGTCTCTTCTGCCTTTAAAAGAGACTATGTTGTTGTCTCCTCTCCTCAAGCAGTAAAAAGGGGCCATGCAAAGTTGCTTTCTGTTCTCACCCTGTCACTCTCTCTAGGGAATGCATTGCAGCTCCTAAAGCAGTTGCCAGCTAAACTTAACACTCAGGAAAGCTTAGTTTTGTCATTAGTCACATTTGGAAAGTAGAAGAAGTCTTTATCATGAATGGGTCTCAGCATAGGCAGGCTCTTAATAGAGACAGCACGGGAACCTAAACTGGGCAGTGTGGTGAGACACTGGAACAAGTTGCCCAGGGAGCTCATGAATGCCCCCTCCCTGGAGGTCATAGAATCATAGAATGCTAGGGGTGGGAAGGGACTTCCAGAGATCATCCCGTCCAATCCCCCTGCCAAAGCAGGATCACCGGGGGCAGGTCACACAGGGATGCTTTCAGAGAGGTCTTGGAGATCTCTAGAGAAGGAGACTTCACAATATCTCTGGGCAGTCAGTTCCAGGGCTACAGCACCCTCACAGCGAGGAAGTTTTTCCTCATGCTGATTTGGAATTTCCTGTGATTGAGTTTACATCCATTGCCCTTTGTCCTGTCACTGGTTATAACTGAAAAGAGACTGGCTTCGCCCTCCTGACAGCCAGTCTTCAGATAGTCATAAACATACAAAGGTGTTTGAGGCCAGGTTAAGCAATCTGGTCTAGTGGAAGGTGTCCTTGCCCATGTCAGGGGGATTAGAACTAGATGATCTTCAGGGTCCTTTCCAACCCAAACCATTTTAAGAATCTATGAATCTATAAACCCTGCTCTGCAGTTGTCAGCCTGCCAAGCAGGTGGCCAAGCCTTCCCTTCCTCTTGCCGTGCCTTCCTCATGCCCCACCTGTTCCACGGGATTCCTCCTTTGGAAAGCAGAAGGATCAAGTTGTTACCAGAGTGTTGATTAAGTCCCCTTACACAGGCAGGTGTTCATTTGTTCAAATTACAGATGATTAAATTATTGGAATATCTTGATGTACAAAGTTTTCAATATATTACTTCATCTGAACTAAAACTGAGTCTAAACTCTGCGGTTCTCCTCTCAAGGTCCCCATATGCAAGTTTTCAGCCACATATTTCCAGTCATAAATTTGCCACTCTGTTGGAGTAAATGAGCCAGAAGACAAGGCTAAGAGAGAGGATTTAGCTCTAGCTATGGGGTCAGCACAACTTTATATACACCTGACATTTTAATCCTCTCAGTTAAGCATGAGCCTGAGCAGGAACATAAATAAAAATACATAATTGCCAGAGCTAACATCCATGCACAGACACCAGGGAAGAAAATCCAAGCAGATGAAACTCACAGCTGCCCACCACAGGTTTATGTCTAGATATCTCTTGATCCACGTGTCAAGCACCACAGCAAGTTCAACATTAAAGCTGCTCACTAGTATCAGTCCCCAGGTCCCAAGTCTTCACGGTGCAGACTTTTGTTCCCTACCTGCAGAAAACATGTCTTTCAATTAGAGCTCAAGTGCTGTACACAGGACTTCATGTGTAATTGCTGGAACGTGTCCAGAGAAGGGCAACAAAGCTGGGGAGGGGTTTGGAGCACAGCCCTGTGAGGAGAGGCTGAGGGAGCTGGGGTTGCTTAGCCTGGAGAAGAGGAGGCTCAGAGGTGACCTTCTTGCTCTCTACAACTACCTGAAAGGTGGTTGTAGCCAGGAAGGGGTTGGTCTCCTCTCCCTGGCAACCAGCACCAGAACAAGAGGACACAGTCTCAGGCTGCGCCAGGGAGGTTTAGGCTGGATGTTAGGAAGAAATTCTTCATAGAGAGAGTGATTGGCCATTGGAATGTGCTGCCCGGGGAGGCGGTGGAGTCACCATCATTGGAGGTGTTTAGGAGGAGACTTGATGGGGTGCTTGGTTGCATGGTTTAGTTGATTAGATGGTGTCGGATGATGGGTTGGATGTAATGATCTTGAAGGTCTTTTCCAACCTGGTTAATTCTATTCTATTCTATTCTATTCTATTCTATTCTATTCTATTCTATTCTATTCTATTCTATTCTATTCTATTCACGTGGGCTTCCCCACCCACAGCCAGCAAGTGCTCTTGGTGTGGTTTTGTTAGAGCTCTAGGAATGCCATTTGAAAATGTTATGCTCATGGTGAATGCAAGGGTTAATTACACTAACAGGTTAAGAGGGTTTGTTTTGATCAGTCTGCTAGAGAATTGCAGGATAAGAGAATTTTCCAGCTTTATCAGAGTTAACACACAAATCAATACCCTTTTCTGCTTGCATATGTCTTTCCCTCATGTCACATCTAATTATTATCTAAGATAATAGATTTTAAAGATGAAAAGTTTTCTTCCCTGTGAACCTACCCTTCTTTTCAAGCTTGATTTTCCCATGAAGCCATAACAAGGGCTCAATTCTATGCTGAGGTTAAAACACAGCATTGCAGCTTCATTATACTTTAAAGCACAAATTAAAGAGCATATATTGGAGGAATGAAGTCTTCAGAGATCTGCACTGCTTGTTAAAAATGAGTAAAACTAAACACAGAAGTACAGTACATTACTCTGGGTAGAGTTTCTCCTTGAAAATCACGACCCAAAAGGTTTTCCATGGGGTATGGACAGTGAATACAAAGAAATAAGCAGGAGTCTTGTGACATTTTAGTTTAGGGGAATGTATTTGGTTTGGCTGAGCTGGAGTTAATTCTCCTCGCAGCATCTTTCCAGTGCTGTGTTTCGCAGCAGTAGTTGTTAACACAGCAGTGTTTTGGCTGCTGTTGAATAAGTGTCCAGGCTGTGTCTTTTCAACATTTCCCTGCCCCTAGAGTACACTGAGGGGTGGGCAAGATCTTGGGAGGGAACATGGCTGAGCCAGCTGACCCAGTCTGGCCCAAGAGGTATTCCATACCATATGAGGTCAGCTCAGACATAAGAATTAAGTGAAAGAAGGAAGTGGGGGGTTCGTCCATGGCATCTATCCTCCCAAGTAACCACCAAGCTTGGAGAGCCCTGCTGCTCAAGATCAACCTGATGGGAAGCAGAGGCTCACATCACTCTCTCTGCTTTTGCTTCTGCACAGCCTATTGATTTCTTTTGCTCATTATTGTTATTACTTATTACTGCCTTTTGTTACATTTTCTTCCCCTCTCCCCCTGTCCATTTAAGAGGGGGAGTGATAGAGTGGCTTTGGTGGGCATCTGGCCTCCAGGCCAGGGCCAAACCACCACAGGGAACTAGAAAGTACTTTGGTATTGCTGGCATTTGAGAACCTGATGCCACAGATACTGTAATGACCAGTGTACCTCACTAACGATCGCATCTTTCCTTGCATTTGCTTATTTTCTTACAGCTGAGAGAGGCTGTCAGATGAACTGACTACTCCACTTGGGGTACCCTGATGTAACATCACCTATGCAGATTGAAAAGAGATACTGGAAGGTAAAACAGGGAATGATTGCTGCTGTGTGTTGAAATCTGTGAAATAAGATCATCATTGCAATCCAGAACCTTCACCCTGGACCACTGCAGAGAGCAGAGGCCACCCTCATTCTGGGGCAAAGGCCACAGTCACTATTGCTTCAAGAGTCTTCATTCATAAACCTCAATAAAGATCTGCTCATTCTCGTCCAGATCCACTTTTTAGTTCTGTTTTATTGTGTATTTTAAATCCATTTTTATATTACCTTACTATCAAGAACAAGAAAGGCCAAATCAGAGTTACTAATTCAGGGCAAATCCTACGGGGGTGCTCAGGAAAAAAAGCAGTCAGTTCTTGTCACTGAGATTCTGAAGCTTGCTTTGAAAACATTTCCCCCACACTTCTCCCATAGTGTTTGCTAGGCAGGAGTTACAAAGAAAAATAGTTATTTTCATCAGGTGGGCATCTGAAGAAGATGCCTCAAGATACTGCTTGCTTATTAGCATTTATTTCCCTGGCTTTTGTGTTTACACAATACTCCAAGAGAAAACATGAAGGTAACTAAGGTAATGCCTCCCAACGTAAGTGTTAGTGTCATTCCTTTAGGAAAATAGAACAATAATTGTGGGGAAAAAAATAAATATATAAAAATTGATTTTTGTGGGCAAGACTAATTAAATTTCCAGTATAACCCAGGGGAATGTGTGCTCTTTTCTTTCATGGTGACAAACAAAAGCAAGTGCAAGGCATTGCTATTATTAAGGAACTTACTGAGGAGAGAATCAGTCTGATTTCCACCTATACAAAGCTACACTCCTCATTCACAAAAGAAGAGCACAAAGGAAAATAAAGAAAAGAAATCACTGCACAGAGCCAAATGCCTTGCAAAGGCAATAGTTGTATTTAATCTTATTAGGCACACAGACACCGGGCTAATAATTGCATTAACACACGTACAAAACACAGTCCTGCTAGAACCCTCTTCATTTGGTCTGCCCATTGTTAGTGGATTAAGGAGTGCTCTTCCTCACTTTCAAGAGCTGTAGTTCTCTGTCTGGAAATAATCACCTCCTTAAATAAGCATCTCTTCCTTGATACACTACTAGAAAAGACTGAGCAGGGATCTTATTAATGTTTACAAGAAGGAGGAGCCAGCCCCTTTCCGGTGGTGCCCTGTGATAGGACAACAGTCAATGGACACAAACTGGAACACAGGGAGTTCCATCTCAACATGAGGAAAAACTTCTTTGCTGTGGGGTGACAGAGTCCTGGAGCAGACTTCCCAGAGAGGTTGTGGAATCTCCATCTCAGGAGACTTTCAAGATCCTTCTGAATGCATTTCTGTGTGGCCTGGCCTAGGTGATCCTGCCTTGGCAGAGGGGTTGGACTTGATCTTCTCCAGAGGTCCCTTCCAGCCCCTACCATTCTGTCATTCTGCAATACTGTCTGATGAGGGACTCCAAGCTCATATCCATTTTGTGTCTCCACAGCTTACTTCCCAATAGAAGTCATGCACATGTCAAACACTTCTAAGGGAGATTGCAGGTCTCAAGCAATCCTGGTTTAGAAATGGAAATTCCTAGGGAGTTTCCCCCAGTTTGTATTAGGGTGTGAAATTTAGTCCCTCAATCGGCACATAAAACATGATGCGCTTTATAGAATGCTTAACTTATGTAAAAGAAAGTCTGCAGGAATGACTTACAAGAACAAAGGACCTTCACAGATTTTTTCCATTTTCAAATAGACCTAATTTCAGATCCTGTCACAGAAACATGGACAATAAATTATTCAAACCAAAGTAAATTCTGCAAATCAGATGTAAGGGCGAGTTTCAAGGACTACAGGAGAGGTGATATAAACACTGGTACCAATTACATTTCAATGTGTGAAAATACAGATTTATATGTCTTGGTGCAAATTGTTCTGCTAGCCTGGTATTCATCCTGAGAGCAAAACCAGTGCCTTTTCCAATCACCCAGGTTTTACTACAACATTAAATTATGACTAGGAATAGACACTGGGTTTTATTAGCAGGAAAGCAAAGATCAAAGCATCAACAGTTAACAAGTTTGCAAGCCTTGCCCT
Source organism: Picus viridis (assembly GCA_033816785.1). NCBI lineage: Eukaryota > Metazoa > Chordata > Aves > Piciformes > Picidae > Picus > Picus viridis. The sequence goes on along the minus strand of CM066569.1, from coordinate 3,041,627 downwards.
TTGAGTGCTCTGACAATTTCCATCCCCTTCTGCCAATCACATGGGATTCAGCATTTCACACTCTTGAGGAAGTGACCCTGCATCTTCAGTTACCTTTCCTTCAGCCTTCCTTTTCCCTAGGTTCTGAGTTCCACCTTCTCACAAAAAAACCAAACCAACACCTGTGCAAGACAGGCTTATCATCAGTACCAAATAGTTGCCTTTCAGGCAGGGTGAGGGAGAGGCAGATTTGTGCCCTGGATTGAATGGAAGATAAGGAATGAAAAGCTCTGCAGGACCAGCTCTTAGATTCAGACTGTGGAAAATTGGTGAACTACTGTGAAGCAAGTAGGAAACAATAGAGTAAGGGAACTTATAAAATGAGCTAATTAGCATTTGTAAAGATATGCAAAGATCTGTCTAAAAGAATCTCCTCAAGAGGTACCAAAAAAAACCCCAACCCCAAACACATTAACTCTTAAATTCTACAGAATTTGTCTTAGAATACCAGAGAACAGTAAAAGCTTTTTGTGATCCAAGTGATACATAATAGCTCAAGAATGATTCAGGCTCAGAGGGCAGCGAGAAAAGCTTGGCATCAGTTGCATCACATTTTAAATGCAGGCAATATGAGTTCAGATTTACAAGCCTGGTGTTCTTCCTGATGTTCCAGGTTTGCAGTGCTTATGGTATGTGACTTCGTGAAAGGAGAGCAGCACAAAGCTCTTCTCACATGCACAGTCAAGGCATCCAGGAACTGCCTGAGAGTAAATCCTTTTGGATGAAAACAGCATACAGTATCTCAGCCTCCTGAAGTTGAAGCATTAGATAAACTTCAGTATGCCACTGACAGGAAAGTAGCACAAATAAACTCATAAATGTGGAGAAAAGTTGTGAAGGAGTGGGGAGAAAACAGAGCAGAATTTACGGCAGAGTGAAACAACGCCAGGAGCTGTGGACACCAGAGACCCAGCTATCCAGGAGAAAAATTAGCCCATGAATGAAGCTCTCAAGAAGTTCATTACCAACAGAATATGTTTGTGGGGCCTCTCTCCACACTGAGATAAACTACTTTTTCATATGACACAGCAGCTAGTTGTTTGCATGCTGGCAGCACTGGAGTATCACTTCTAGTGCCTGTCAATGGCAAGGAAACGAGCTCAGATCTGCAGCAATGGCCTCGTCTTACCCTACACCTGTAAAACTCTAGAAGCTTTAAGGTGAGTCTAAAAAATGTGATTTCTGAACAATGTAATTTCCTCTAAGCCTTCTTACAGGACTTTGTTGGTTGTTTTTTTTTTTTTGCTCAGTCATTACATATGTTGCTCCAAATCCCACCAGCACAACTCATTTTTACTGAATTCTTAATGTACCTAGAGTGTATCAAAACCACTCATGGGTGCAAACAGCCTGATTTTTCACCCTCAGATCAGCTGCTTCTGCAAGGATCATGTCCTAAATAAGCCATCAGGCTTGAATGCACTTGACTCTGAATTAGCATGCAGACTGCAAAGGCAATAAACCTGTTAAAAATACTCTTTATCCATCAAACCCCATTCCTTCTGTGTGATCTGCTCATGTAAATCAGGCAAAATGGTAGAATACAGAGACACTGAAGTAGTGCTAGGCAACAAATAAGCATGATACACCAGAAAAAAAAAAATCTAAGTGTTGATACTGAATAATAAACGGGTAGAGATGAAACAACACTACAGAAAATCCAAGATCTGTATAAAAATCTATCACACAGATCTTCTGTGAGTGCAAGTTAGACAGAAGGGCACCTATCTCATTTTCTAAACTTAGTGTTTCAAGCACGTTGCCACTCAGGGAGCTGGGGCTGCTCAGCCTGGAGAAGACTCCAGGAGGGCTTTATATCTGCCCTCCAATACCCAAAGGGAGCCTACAGGAAAGCTGCAGAGGGACTTTTCACAAGGGTGTCTAGTGACAGGACTAGGGTGAATGGTTTTAAGCTGAGGGAGTGTAGGTTTAGACTGGACCTTAGGAACATGTTCTTCAGTACGAGGGTGCTGAGACTCTGGAATAGGCTTCCCAGAGTGGTTGTGGATGGCCCCTCCCTGAAGGTGTTTAAGGCCAGACTGAATGAGGCGTTGGGCGACCGAGCCTAACTGGGAGGAGTCTCTGCCCATGGCAGGTGGGTTGGACTAATTGATCTTTGTGGCCCCTTCAACCTAGGGCATTCCATGATTCAGTGATCCTGTAAGTCTGTTTTGGGCTCAACTCAATACAGTTCAAGCATTCCTCCTGATGTTGACAATCAGCTGCAATACATCCTCCTCTCATCTGGCTTTGCAGAATCATAGAATCAGTAAGGTTGGAAAAGACCTCTAAGATCATCAAGTCCAACCCTCTACCCAACATCTTCATGACTACTAGACCATAGAATCATAGAGCTGGAAGTGACCTTAAAGATCACCTAGTTCCAACCCCTCTGCCACGGGTAGGGACACATCTCGTTAGACCAGGCTGCTCAAAGTCTCATCCAATCCAGTCTTAAATGCTTCCAGGGATAAGGCAACCCATTCCAGTGTCTCACCACCCTCATTACTGTATCAAACCCTCCCTCATCCATGTTAAAAAGTCAGTGTCTCACGTAGAAGACACACTAAAGATCAGTTTGACCCCAGGGCTTTGGGAACCAGCCTATGAAATCATTACACACAAAGAACAAAACAAAAGCCCTAAACCCAAGAACAAACAATGAACCATCGATGCATTTTGAGGAACATGTTAGAAACATCTACCGTGAGAGCTTTTGGCAGGTGTCACAGTGATGAGCAGTAAAACTACAGGATGAAACCAATCCACACATTTCATACTTCAAGCCCTGTGTTTCAATAGGCAGCTGTTCATGTTGTCACTTCTCCTTACCCTCTGCATAATTTCCCTGGCTCAGAAACAGAAAGCAGACACAAATAAGAATTAGCAGTCACATTTGTATGAGCTGATGTGCTACTACCATTAATTTTCCTTATCATGTGTTATTTCTCAGTACACAGTGTTACAGCTGTCAGGGCAGTTTTCCCTGGCTCTTACCCTGTTAACAACATAATTCAAGCACATGACAGAGCAGCTTTCATGGCTCTGCCACAGAGACTGAAGCTGCATTGCTAAAAAAAGAAAAACTGTATTTTTTTTGGGTGGGGGGAAGAAGTGGTTAGATGTTGCTGGATAAATCTCACAGGAAGAAAATCATAGCTAGGCAAGAGGCAGAGGGGTTGGAACTCGATGGTCCTCAAGTTCCCTTCCAACCCAAACCATTCTATGATTCTATGAATCCATGAAAGCATAAAAGCATATTATTCTTCTCTTAAGTTCTGCTACATCCTAAAGCCACAGTCAAATCCCATCCTATTTGTGGCCACACTTGAGCGAGGGCATGAAGTCATTTTTGTGGCTCCTGTTTCATTCCAGCTCTCAAGCCCTCAGAGCACTACTGATGGAAGAAAAGCAAGGATTTGAAACACGCAAAAAAACCAAAGAGTTTTTGTGGTCTAGTACAATTCTGACGGCTCCACTAAAGTTCCTCCCCTCAACCTCCTAAGAAAATCTCTGCTCTTCTAACAGATGTGTTCGAGATAGTGTTTGGATGCAAGATGCTTCTTGAACCATTGGTAGATTTAAGCTCTTAAGCTTGCATTTACTCTTCAGTGAAATGACCACTTAGTCACATCAGAAATACCCTAGGTCAGTGCTTTTGATTGTACCTAAGCTCCAGAAATAACACTGAAGCAGTACCTTTCTAGACATGCAGTTTTGTCTCTCTTAACACAGCATCAGGAAAAGCAGAGGCTTAATGATTCTGTGGTTCTAAGTGACAGAATCTCTCACAGAAGTTCTTCAAAATGTTAGATTCCTCCTTGATAATATTGACCAGTGTGCATCACCCATCAGTCCAGTGTTGTGGACGGCCCCTCCCTGAAGGTGTTCAAGGCAAAGTTAGATGCCTTGAGCAACCTGGTCTAGTGGGAGGTGTCTCTGCCCATGGCAGGGGGTTGGAACTAAATGATCGTTAAGGTCCCTGCCAGCACAATCCATTCTATAAACGGCCTTGTCCAACCTGGACATCCATGAGCTTCCTTGGGCAACCCGTTGCAGTGTCTCACCACCCCCACTGTTAAGAATTTCTTCCTATTCTCCAGACAAAATCTTCCCTCCTCAAGCTTCAATCCATTCTCTCTCATCCTATCACTACAAACCATTCTAGACAGGTCCTCCTCAGCTTTCTTGTAGCCCCTTCAGGTACTGGAAGGCTGCCATAAGGTCTCCCTGGTGCCTTTTCTTCTTGAAGTGCACTTTAAGAAGGAGAATCTCCCAGAACAATCCTTCATTATTCTGGCTCTCTATTAGGACTATTTTTCATATGACTGATAATGGTTGTATTTCTTACTATTAGATCAGAAATATTATGTTATCCACAGGAAAGCTACTTTAGTTTATGCTGAAACTATTACCAAATAAATAAGATTACTCTGAGGAGCACTTCAAGCAGTAACCATATTTCCTTTATTTGCCCCAGACATTTGTCTGTAATTAAAATTCCACCAAAAGCAGCACCATATTTATTGTTTGGAATGAATGATTTGTGTTAACTTATCAATAGAGAAAGGCAGTGTCACAGGAGGATAGGACCAGTCTTTCCCCACTGCTGCCTTGTGACAGGGCAAGGGAGAGCGGGCACAAAATCGAATGTAAGAAGTTCCATCTAAGCATGAGGAGGAACTTGTTTAATTTAACTCCTACCATTCTGTGGTTTTAAAAACAAATCAACTGCATGTAAGCTTTATCACATCTCACTGATTTTCTTACTCACTTTTTCCCTTAAATAGCTTTAACGTCAGCTAAAGAACTTTCCATCTGTCATTGTCAGGTGTCTTAACCATCCCATTTTAAAGTCACTTTAATGCCTCGATGCCCTTCAGAGCCACAGGCTGTCACTGCATTCTGAGACTGTCAGGGAGCACGGACACCACCACTCCAGAGCCCCACTGCAGCATCGTCAGGAGCCTGCAGCTCCAGCACCCCAGAGCTGCTTATGATATGAATAGTGTGGCCAGCAGGAGCAGTGAAGTCATTGTGCCCCTGTACTCAACACTGGTTAGGCCACACCTTGGCTACTGAGTCCAGATCTTATCCAAGAAGAAACAAAGAAATCTATTGCGTCCAACCCATCACCCAACAACATCTAATCAACTAAACCATGCAACCAAGCACCCCATCAAGTCTCCTCCTAAACACCTCCAGTGATGGTGACTCCACCACCTCCCTGGGCAGCCCATTCCAATGGGCAATCACTCTCTCTGTGAAGAATTTCTTCCTAACCTCCAGTCTGAACCTTCCCTGGTGCAGCTTGAGACTGTGACCTCTTGTTCTGGAAGATCATCTAGTTCCAGCTCCCCTTCCATGTGCAGGGATACCTTCCACTAGGCCAGGCTGTTCAAGTCCTACACAGGATAAGTTTCTCTGCAGGCTAACAGAGCCTCCTGATGCTGGAGTGCCACAGAAGTCACTTCATCAAAAAGAAAACACACCAGCACCGTCATAATGAGTGAAGATTAGTCATGTTAATAGAAGTGGTGAAAGGAGAGCATTGCACCCCTTCATTAGACTAGAAATGTATTAAATTATCCTACTAACTGAATTCAATACACTCTTATAATCCCTCCTTAATTCTTCTTGCATATTCAATTTTTCCAATACACTTGTAAGCTCCTTGGAATAAATTCAACTATTTCATTCAGTTCTGGCTTATTTTACTGTCACATGAGCAAGAAATTTCTTGGGGCCAAGTATGTTCAGCTATACACTAGCAACAGCCTCTCTGCAAAATTTCCTTACCAAATGAATGTGGTTTCTGTTTACTAAATATGTAGAGATTTATCTGGGCTGTTGGTTTTATTTCTACGAGGTGTATTCTTTATGATGAAGCTGGTGAGGCACTGGAATAGGTTGCCTAGGAAAGTCATGGATACCCCCTCCCTGGAGGTGTTCAACGCCAGGTTGGATGCAGCCTTGAGCAGCTTGGTCTAGCAGAAGGTGCCTCTGCCCATGTTGGGGTTGGAACTGGGTGACCTCCAAGGTCTCTTCCAACCCATTCAATAACTCTATGAATATTCTGAGCTGGTTGGTACCTCACCACAAAAACTGACTCACTTCACATTCATATTTTAAAACCAGAAGCCTAAAATACAGCCAAATGTTTGATATAGCACAGTATCACAGTATCACCAAGGTTGGAAGAAACCTCAAAGATTATCAAGTCCAACCTGTCACCACAGACCTCGTGACTAAACCATGGCACCAAGTGCCACGTCCAATCCCCTCACATCCAAACCAAAAGCCTCTGCTAAGGAGTTTAGAAAAAAAAAACACATAATGAAACTATTTCCTTCTGTTTCCCAGTTGCTAGGTGCCTCAGATTAGTGGACCCTGTTAGCCTCTCCCTAGATGCACAAAAACTCTTTTCAACGTGCATGCCCAAACACAAAATGATGCAAAAAAAAAAAGCCCTGGTAAGACAACAATATAGAAGCAAAGCTTCAGCCTCTGCCAGCATCTGAGTTAGTTTCAATAACTAATAACTCAATTATAACCTTATTTGTAATGTTACCTGTAAAGTTTCTTCAGTGGTTTCACCAGAAGTGTGTGTTTGTAACAGTGTCTTAATGAGAACCCTTGAGCCCAAACAGATTTATGGTAAAAAGCAACAAAGCAAGCCTCCTGAACCCTCTGGGGGAAGGAGGGGGCTGGGGAGGGGGTGTTAAAAGTAAAATGCATTTATGATATTGATTAAGATAAGCACCATTCCCACAAGCCACTGCTTTTTGCAGTCAGTGAGTCTTTTCTGGTGTGTACTTTCAAGTGGATTTTCATCTGCCTCTTTTGGTAGGTTGGGACCCTGTAATTGTGGTTGAATTAAATAATTGCAGATGGTAATAAGCACAACAGAGTAATGCATGAATGAATTATTGTCTGACAATACCTGCAGCGACATTCTAATGGCCTGAGTGGATAGGAAAAATCAGAAGCTAGGATCAGAAATAGACTAAACAATAATCAGAAAGGCCAAAAATCAAATTAGGGGAAAATCCCAGGAGGTTTCCTGGCAGCCCTGTTAGTGAGACCTTGTCATGCTTCTCACAGAGGAAAATGCAGCCAAACAAGAGAGTCTCAGCTGCACCCTTGCCCATTTTCTACTTCTTGCTCTCTTCTGCACTTGTGTGCTCAAATTCAAGTGTTCACTTGATTGTGAAGTAGAAAGAGATGAGGTAGCTTTTAAATTTCCTTTTTCATATTGAGCTCTTCAGCATTAAAAAAAAACAGCAACGACCAAATCCATCTTCTCCCCAGATCAGCTCAGACATGGAGATCCTATTACAGGCACTAACAGTCTTATATTTTGCTGTGCTGGTTGTCTCCTTGTGGAAGCTTAGAGCTCATCTGGCATTAAAGGTGCATCACCAAGAGAGCACTCTTCTTATAACAAAAGAACACGACTAATGAAATAAAGGGCATAGTTATTTATATAGATAAATATATATATACACCTGGAGGTGTTCAAGTCCAGGTTGGGTGGGACCTTGAGCAACCTTGGCAGAAGCAACTACAGCACAGGAGATTTCACCTCAACAGGAGGAGGAACTTCTTCACTGTGAGGGTCACAGAGCACCTGGAACAAGCTTCCCAGTGAAGTTCTGTGGAGCCTATCAAGACTCATCTGGATGCATTCCTGCACAACTGGCTAGATTCCATAGTCCTGCTCTGGCAGGGGGATTGGACTCAATGATCTCCAGAGGTCCTTTCCAACCCCTACAATCCTGTGAACCCGGTCTAGTGGAAAGTGTCCCTGCCCATGGCAGGGGTTTAGAACTAGATGATCTTTAAGGTCCCTTCCAACCCAAAGCATTCTATGAATCTATGAACATATCTATCTATATGTGTGTGTGTGTGTGTGTATATCAGTACAGCTGGAAAATACATCCCCCCCAGTGACTACATTTTTAATGCCACAGCCCTATCTCAGACTAGTTATTGTCCTATCTGAATATGAGCTTTAGACCCTAATCAATGTATCAAGCAATAATTTAGGCAATGTCATTCTAAATTAGGTGCACAGAGACAGCCAGAGAGTTACATTCTACTGATTTTGCTGTCACTAATCAGCAGCTTGGTCACCATGCCTGCTCACACTTACACCTTCAGACATAAATAACAGGTACTTAATACAACTGTTGGAAGCTAGGAAATAATAGCATAGGGGAGATTTGTTTTGGAGGGTTTGGGGGTGCGTGGGCTTCTTTGCAATTAACTTTCTCACTGAGGCTGATAATGTATTTCAGTTTACAACTGTGCTGGGCTGTGGGAATGCACACAGTTACTGAAGGTGTCAGCTGGCAGATGGCAACGTGGGAAACTGTTTAAGAGTCACATTCTGCCTGAATAATGAAAGCAAACTGTATGGTAACCATGCTACAAATTGTGATATTCAGATATGCCAGCTCAAAAAAAACCCCAACCCCAAAGCACCAAAACCCACCAACAAAAACCCAAAGGGTCTATTCTGACTTTCAAAGCTTTGTGTGAGATTTGGAGAGACCAAGATCTGCCTGTGTTCCTGAATGCCAAAACCCCTCAAAGAATGGCATACGTGTCTTAGGATAGCAGTGACAATGAAGCTTCAGGTAAAAACAAACATTTTACATGAACCACATTGGTTTGCCTCTTGTCCTAAACCATTTGCCCAAAGAGGCAACTGAAGGTATACAGAGAAGATTATTCTGAGGTTTGCTCACACCTCCTGAGCATCCAATGGCAGCTTTGTTCTGCAGACAAACACACAGAAAAATACCTGGTATCTGCTTGCCAGCTCCTACCTTCTTTTCTCAAGATCTCAGAGCTGTGGAAAGTGCAGACACCTAACCCTAGGGGATCAGAGAGGTTTGACTAGAGGTGTAGGGTTTAGAGCTATATTGAAAAGAGCATGCAACAGCACACAGAATCGTAGAGTGATTTGGGCTGGAAGGAACCAGCTAGTTCAAATCCCCTGCCATCGGCACGGACAGCTCTCACTAGATCAGGTTGCTCAAGGACTCATCCAACCTGGCCTTGAACACCTCCAGGGAGTCTGCATCCACAACCCCCCTGGGCAACCTGTTCCAGTGTCTCACCACTCCCACTGCCAAGAATTTCTTCCTAATATCCAGTCTAAGACCACCTTCCTCAAGCTTAACATATTGAACAGTTTTTATCTGCAGCATGCCAGTGACAGACATTCTTGTCCCAGCTTGGTTTTATGTAGCAGGCAACACTCCAGAAGGACTTGGGGTTGTTCTTTTCTCACTTCTCTGACTCTACTCCTTCATTATCTTTGCAAATCACAGCAACTTTGTCTCTCCCCTGATTAAGATCTAAGACTACATGGTGTGGAGCAATCCCAAAGGGTCCCAAAGCTGGCAAAACCCTAGAGGTGACTGGGGAGTAGGCAAGCATGTAGACAGACCCACACAAAGTACAGTGATGGCATGCTCCTAAACAGGCCTCAAATAGATTTGTTTTAGTCTGAATCAAGACTCTGCACTCTTAGACTCTGGCTTTCCTGCACCAAAGCCAGCCATCAGTTGATGCAGAAAGCTCTCTGTGCTGGCTGTAGTGTTTCTAAACAGATGAACAAACGGGAGAAACTGAGTGACAAATTTCTCTTTCCCTCCTACTCATGCTACTCTCTTCATTCTTTCCTCCCACACACAGAAGGTGGTTGTGAAGACATCATTCTGGCAAACCTTTGAAAGCAGGTATCATATAAAGGGAACACTGCCAACACCTGACCTGCTCAGGCAGCCACATTTCTAGTTACTACAAGAGACTTCTGAGGTCACAAGTCAGGCTCTGAACTGCAACAGGAAGATTTTGCGGGGATGATCTGCAGGATTGTATTAATTTCTTTGAAGCATTTTCATTTCTTGCTGAAGTATATTACTCATTTAAGCTGAAAAAGAAAAATGGATGAATTGACCAATCAGGTGAATTAGGGAAAGAGAATAGTTGTAACTTGGCACCCTGCAGCCTGAGAAAACATCAAAACCCATATTTCATTCTTGCTTTCATTTGCTCTGGTCTCACAAGCAGTCTTTCCTATCTCTGTGCCACGGAAGGAAAATCCTGCTCTCTCCCAAGCCCACACAACTCACCCCCATTCTGCTTAGCAATGTCGTAGGATCATAGAACGGTTTGGATTGAAAGGGACCTTAAAGATCATCTAGTTCCAACTCCCCTGTCATGGGAAGGGACACCTCACACTAGACTAGGTTGCTCTAGAGTGGAATCAATGTCCCCTGCGATCAGCAAACCTTGGACACAAAACCAGGCTCAGTAAACAGCTGTTGGTGTTGAAGAAACTGAGGCACCTCCCTATAGCTTTATTATTTGTATACAAATGGTTTAGCCACTAGAAAGCAAACACATCCCCTGGTTGGTGAGAGCATGCTGTGCTGCAAGCAGTGTCCCCTCACCACAGGAGACAGATAAGTCAGTTTAAAGAGCTGAGCTGATTTTAAATTCAATGTATTAACACTTTCTGTCAGCAGCTTAAGGCAAAGTGTCACAACAGGTAAACTGAGGAAAAATCCTGCTTAATGTCCATCAGGAACAACAACACTCTAAAGCACCAACTAATTCCATGTCAAACAAAACCTTCTAGAGTCAATATGCCCATAGGAAAGTGGACTAAATAAAGGCAAGGCACTGATTGCAGCAAAGCAGTCTCTTGGTCCAGCAGCATCCCAATATCCCAAAATTTCTCAGATTGAGCTAATAGGTTAGCTCACGAGGACACCGATGCAGGAGAAGGGTTCCACATGTCCCATGAGGCTTGGTCAGAGAATCAGAGAGTCATAGAATCACTAAAGTTGGAAAAGACCTTTAAGATCATCAAGTCCAACAGTAACCCAACCACCACGACCACTAAACCACATCCTGAAGCGTCATATCTAAAAGCTGCTTGAACACTTCCAGGGATGGCGACTACGCCATGCTCCCTGGGCAGCCTGTGCCAATGCCTGACCATTCCTTCAGGAAAGATATTTCCCCCAATATCCACCCTAAACCTTCCCTGGCACAGCTTAAGCCCATTTCCTCTCATTCTATCTCTAGTTACTTCGGAGAAGAGCCCAACACTGGCCTCACTACAGCCTTCTTTCAGGTAGTGTGCCTTGATGTGGGCTTGTAAGCTTTGGTGGAGCATGAAGCTCTCAGGACACCTCACTGAATATATGAAATATCACAGTAGAAGTGTAAGAACATATGGCTAGCCTGCATTGGTGGCTGGGTCACCTGCAGATTGTGTATGTTCAGGTCAGGTACTCACAGCACACTCTGCAGAGCTGCATGTGGAGATCTGTAGAGTACTGGGTCAGCCGTATCCTGTGCCTAGGAAAGCCAATCCCCCACAGCACGTTGTACGCCAAGGCATGACAAAATCTGTCACTTCAGTTGTCCCAGCAAAGTGTGTCTGCACACCAACAGGACCTATGTCTGCCTGCTACTCCCATCTGCCAATTATAGCACCTTCAAAACTATAAAAATGCAGAGGGTTTCAGAAATAATGTAAATGAAGATCAAAATATTTCAAATCAGCCATGGATCATCAAAACACAAAAATCAGCAGCCTCAAAATAACCTTTCAAACATGACAAATTAGCATTCTCATTAATGAAAAGTGCAATTTTTTCCCCCATGCTTCTTTCCAGAATAGTCCAAAGGTTTCTTCACTTCATCAGCAACAGTTTTTCATGGAGAACTTAAAAGTGTTATGGACTTTTATAGTGTTATAGACTCTATGGGATTTGGAGCACAAGCCCTGTGAGGAGAGGCTGAGGGAGCTGGGGTTGCTTAGCCTGGAGAAGAGGAGGCTCAGGGGAGACCTTACTGCTCTCTACAACCACCTGAAGGGAGGTTGTAGCCAGGTGGGGGTTGGTCTCTTCTCCCAGGCAACCAGCACCAGAACAAGAGGACACAGTGTTAGGCTGCGCTAGGGGAGGTTTAGGTTGGATGTTAGGAAGAAATTCTTCACAGGAAGAGAGATTTGCCATTGGAATGTGCTGCCCAGGGAGGTGGTGGAGTCACCATCACTGGAGGTGCTTAGGAAGAGACTGGATGAGGCACTTGGTGCCATGGTTGAGTTGATTAGATGGTGTTGGGTGATAGGTTGGACTCGATGATCTCGAAGGTCTTTTCCAACCTGGTCAATTCTTTATTCTGCATTCTAGACTACCTGGTTTGTTTATTTTACTAAGTGGCCCCTCAATAAGCTATGAGCAACAATTAACTTTCAATGAAGTCATCAAATCAAGCTTTCTTCACCAAGGCTTGAATAAAAAATAACCAAAAAAACCCAACCCCAAACCACCACCAACAAAAAATACAAAGGAAAGAAACAAACAAACAAACAAAAAAAAAAAACCACAGAAAAACCCACCAAAAAAAATAATAGAAGTAGACATGACAATATCTCAGTCCAGCTTCATGCTTTAGAAATAATCTGTATAAAGAAATACCAGATTCCTGTGAGGAAAACAAACCTTGCTTAATTTCACTCCTCACCTGGCCTCTTCAGATCTGCAAGCTAGTGCCTTCAAAATCCAGCTGGAGAGCCATTCACTCTGGAAGTAACATCACTAATCCACAAGCAATGTTACTTAACAAGCAGCAATGCTAAGAGAAGCAGCAGAGCACTGAATAATCACCAGACAGTGTTGAGCTTCAGAAGGAATAGTAAATATTTGGAGATATTAACTTGGGAATTTGTCAAGCAATAGTCTGCATGAGGAACTTGGCCTTGTCTTAAATGAATGAGGAAATATATCTGCATGAGAATGCAAGGCCATGTCTTCTTCAGGAAAAAAGGTTAATATTTTACAGGCTAACATTATTTCTGTCATGTACTGCAACAGGGGCACAAGCCTCAAGTGCCAGGCTGTAAATAAGGAGCTCTCCCAGCTGAGGAAATAATTCTGTCCCTATGCTCCCCATGCAAGTTGATTCCCAAGCCCAAAGCACTGAGGAAGTTGGGATTGTTCAGCCTGGAGAAGAGGAGGCTCAGGGGAGACCTCATTGCTCTCTACAACTACCTGAAGGGAGGTTGTAGCCAGGAGGAGTTGGTCTCTTCTCTCAAACAACGAGCACCAGAACAAGAGGACACAGTCTCAAGCTGTGCCAGGGAAGTTTAGGCTGGAGGTGGGGAGAAAGCTCTTCCCAGAGAGAGTAATTGGCCACTGGAATGTGCTGCCCAGGGAGGTGGTGGAGTCACCATCCCTGGAGGTGTTCAAGAAGGGATTGAACGTGGCACTTGGTGCCATGGTCTAGTTATGAGGTCTGTGGTGACAGGTTGGACTTGATGATCTTTGAGGTCTCTTCCAACCTTGGTGATACTCTGACACTTTGAAAAGTGGGTATCTGCCCAAGGGCAGTCTCTGAGTACTTAAAATGCTTTTGAAACCTGCAAGCAGGTAGGGCAGGAGGAGGTGGCTTCCAGTGGCACCAGGGGTGGTTTAAGTTGGAGATTACAAAAAATTTCATTCCTTGACCAGGGACTGGAACAGGCTGCCCATGGTGGTGGTGGAGTCACCATCCCTGGAGGTGTTCAAAGAATGTGTAGGCATGACACTTCAGAATATGGTTCAGTGGGCACAGCAGTGTTGGGTTGATAGTTGGACTTGATGATCCTTGAGGTCTCTTCCAACCTTAAGGATTCTGTTATCATACTTGCCTTCACATAGTCAGTCACTATTAACACCGACAGTTAACACCAACTTTGTCATGATCACAGAGCAAGCACAACTTCTTCTGTGCCGAAAAATTGCTTTCAAGTACCTTTCTGTGGCACCAGACGGCACAGCTCTTCAAAGTCAAAGCCTCCACTGCTAAATGATTTCAGTGAGTGATACAAAAGTCTGTCATTAACAATTATGCTGCAGAATTAAGCTTGAGGAGGGTAGATTTAGAGTGGATATTAGGAAGAAATTCTTGCCAGTGAGGGTGGTGAGACACTGGAACAGGTTGCCCAGGGAGGCTGTGGATGCCTCCTCCCTGGAGGCGTTCGTGGCCAGGTGTTGAGGTGGATGAGGTGTTGAGCAGCCTGGTCTAGTGGAATCTGTCCCTGCCCATGGCATGGGGGTTAAAACATCCAGTTGGAACTAGATGATTTCAGAGTCTCCTCCAATGCAATGTGAATCTATGAATCCATAACTCTGTGCAGGATAAATGAAGTGGACTTCTTTGTTAATGCAGAGATGAAGGCCATCCACGTCAAACCAAACATTTTACTCAAGAGCTCAAGCAAAGCACAATTCTTTCCAACTAGTTTTAAGTGTTTGCACAACACTACCATGCTGCTAAATAACACCTCAGAGGGAAAAACAACCTGGCAGAACAAGTGAATGATTTAACAGGCAAATCTGGTTTGCAAGCAGCAAGCAATTTCCTGCTCAGTACTCATCAGAATTACCCACACTGCAAATCCCTGATTCTGTCTGAGACATTGACATTACTGAGGGGTGAAGAACGTCATGAATATTCATTCACAACTATGAATGAACTGGTTTCATAGCCACTTGCCTGCTGTTTGCTTTATACAGATGTGAAAGCATCTCAAGCACCTCTCAAAGTGTGGTTCAGGAAGACAAATCTCAGCGTTCTGGGTGAGCTCCTAGGGAAGACTGCAGCTTTCAGAACCAGTTTGTGTGCAACTCTTCCCTGTTGGAGACTTTCAGACAACCAGTTGTTCATTGTGGGAGGCAAGAACAGTAGAAGAGCCTCACCTAAGTGGCACAAATAGGCAATAGTTTAAAATTTGAATAGCAACACATCTATGAAGAGTCTGGTTTCCAGAATCAAATTCACAGATTGCTTTGGGTTGGAAGAGATCCTCAAAGGGCAACTTGTCCACCCCCTGCAGTTAGCAGGGACACCTCCAACTAGATCAAGGGCCACATCAAATCCGATTTCAAATGTCTCGAGGAAAGGGGCCTCAACCACATCCCTGGGCAATCTACTCCAGCATTTTACCACTCTTGTTGGGAGGAACTTCCTTCTAATGTCCAACCTAAATCTACACTCACTAAATCACTTCAGTCATGTTCAGTGAACTCTGGGTACTGTAGCAGGCTGCGCAGAGAGGTGGTCGAGTCTCCATCTCTGGTGACATTCCAAACCCTCCTTGCCATGTTCCTGTGTGACCTTCTCTAGGTGATCCTGCTTTGTCAGGGGATTGGACTCAATCTCCCAAGGTCCCTCCCAACCCTTACCAGTCTCTGATTCTGTGACCACCCAAGGAAAACACAAGCTGTTTTTTCACAGCTCTTTCAGGACAAGATAAAGAATAACACATTTCTGCAAGCTGCACTCTTTTCTAAAATGAAAGAGGAAAATACCTGGCTGTAATCTTAATCCTGGACAGAGATGAACAAGATAAAACAGCTGACTTGTACAAGACTGAAAAAAAAAGAAGATAATGACTTTTATGATTTATTACAATTCCCCAGTAACACAAAGGAGAGTGTGAGTAAAACTCCCTACTCATACTGATTTGTTCATCGGCATCTCTTATCTTTAGAAGCAGCTTTACTGTTCATGCTTCTTCAAGCAGAAACAGTTTTACAAGTTAAACTGATTTAAACCAGGGGCTATAGCTTTGGAGCTGAGCTCCTTACCTAGCACTGATGAAAGAAGCACTGGTCAGCACCACCAAGAGAAACCTTCCCTGCTGATGTGCCGCTGCTGGCTTTGGACTCGAACAACAGCGCTGCTTTGCCAAGGCAAAAGGCATGACTGGACCTCAAAAAGTAATCTCCAGCATGGTGCTGCATCATATAGACCTGGGAAGCAAAAGGAACAAAAGACCTCCAAATATGTGAGTTTGCTTTTGCTGCTCAAAACCAAACCAAAACCACAAAGAGGGCCCATTTTAAAATGGCTCAGAGGCAAAATGAAAAAAGAAGAGCTGCATGCAGTTGGGAATCAGCAAACAGAAATGCAAGAATGGAAACTAAAACAATCCTTTCTCTGGTTGTTTCCTGAGGCTTAGGCTTGCTGATGAACAGCGTGGGAGAGACACAATCGCTTTCATAGGTTCACAGATCCACAGAATACTGTGGGCTGGAAGGGACCTCAAAGGCCATTTCTTCCTGTCCTGTCATTACTTTCTTGGGAGAAGACGCCAACATCAACCTCACTCCAAGTTTCTTTCAGGTATCTGTAGAAAGCAATGATGTCTCCTTTCAGCCTCCTCTTCTTCAGACTAAACAATCCCAGCTCCCACAGCCTCAAAGAGAATAAACTTCACTTCTCAGTGAGAGAAGAGAAGAGAAGAGAAGAGAAGAGAAGAGAAGAGAAGAGAAGAGAAGAGAAGAGAAGAGAAGAGAGAGAGAAGAGAAGAGAAGAGAAGAGAAGAGAAGAGAAGAGAAGAGAAGAGAAGAGAAGAGAAGAGAAGAGAGAGAAGAGAAGAGAAGAGAAGAAGAGAAGAGAAGAGAAGAAGAGAAAGAAGAGAAGAAGAGAAGAGAAAGAAGAGAAAGAAGAGAAGAGAAGAGAAGAAGAGAAGAAGAGAAGAAGAGAAGAAGAGAAGAAGAGAAGAAGAGAAGAAGAAGAAGAGGAGAAGAAGAGAAGAAGAGATGAAGAGAGAAGAGGAGAGAAAAGAAGATAAAAGAGAAATGAAGAGAAAAGAAGAGAAAAGAAGAAGAGAGAAAGAAAAGAGCCTGGTGTTTTATCTTTTGTCTGAGCGATTCAAAGAGGGAAAAAAAACACACACAACAAAAAACTAAACCAAAGAGCTGGAATTAAGAGTACTGAATAGAGGGTGAATGGTTTGGAGGTGGTTTGGCACATGATCAGGCAAGGCTGGGCCAGTTTCACCTTTCATTCCCTCGTTTAATACTCATCCTCTGTCTGCATGTGAAAACTTGTTGGAGGGATGCTCTTGACATCTGACAGAGGACACATCAGTATGAGCTGGACACTTGTTCCCTGGCAACAGTGCTTTTTCTCTTAGCAACAGAAAGAGAAGAGCAAAGCTTCTTCAGAGAGAAAAAAGTACAAATGTGCAAAGTGAGAAGGGGCTTGTCCAGTGTCAGCAGATCCTTTAATCTGGGTGATGAAAACAAACAAAAAAAAGTCTTAAAGAGCAAACATCAGGGTTTTAGGCCTCTTTTGGAAAGCTGCTTGCTCTAGATCTCTGCAGAACTGGCAGTGTAGAGCTGCCAAACAAGTCACTGTGTGGACATCAACATAAAAAGAATGTTAAAAAAAAAAAAAACCACTTAATTAGTGGATTTCATCTGCAGCTCTAATGAGCCTTTGATTTCAGGAATGGTTGCAAGCATCATGAACACTTATTCTGGGCATCTGAAACATTCATGCAGGGGAGAAAATATATAAAACCAAAGCTGTTATTTTTTTCTGCTTTCTCTGCACCCAAAAGTTGCAGTACCACGTCCCAATGCGCCTGTGTGACAGCTCTGCAAGAAGTCACTACCCTGATCTGAGCAAAACAATTCAGACATGCACTCTGCTAACTCTGGAATGACTTTGTAAAACGAAATCTAATCATAGTATCAGTGTATCAGTCAGGGTTGGACCACAAGGATCATCTAGTTCCAACCCCCTGCCATGGGCAGGGACACCTCACACTAGATCAGGCTGGCCAGAGCCTCATCCAGCCTGGTCTTCAACACCTCCAGGGACGGGGCCTCAACCACCTCCCTGGACAACCCATTCCAGGGCTTCACCATTCTCATGGGGAAGAACTTCCTCCTCACATCTAGCCTGAATCTCCCCACCTCCAGCTTCATTCCATTCCCACTAGTCCTATCACTACCTGAGATCCTGAGAAGTCCCTCCCCAGCCTTCTTGTAGGCAGAATTGTTAGGGTTGGAAGGGACCTCAAGGATCATCTAGTTCCAACCCCCTGCCATGGGCAGGGACTCCTCACACCTCACACTAGATCAGATTGCCTGATGAAGAACAATTGAAGCTTTTTTTTCCCCCCCTTTTCATCAGTCCCTTCATTGCCTCTTGTTTCATTCTCACAGCACTTTGTGTACAGATGCTTGCAGCTCTTTGGGTGCAGATTTTTGTACTCCTGCCTCATCCTGGGTGCAGGTTTTACCTGCAGTGCACACCTGGGATGCTCCTGTCAGAGCAGCACAGCCCCTCACTGCTTCTTACACATGGTCCTAAACAAGGGACTCAGGCAACCAGCTCCTGTTTACCGTGGTTTTGGTTTGAGGTGCATTACTTGCTCTGTGTATCTCCTTGCTTAATGTCCTTTACCCTTTAAACTGTAAAATACATTATCGGACACAGAAAGGTTACAGGGTAAACTTTTTTTTCCCTGAGTGCTTAGATTTAACAAATTCCACAAGGCTCAGGGGAGACCTTTCTTGCTCTCTACAACTACCTGAAGGGAGGTTGTAGCCAGGTGGAGGTTGGTCTCTTCCAGGCAACCAGCACCAGAACAAGAGGACACAGTCTCAAGCTGCATCAGGGGAGGTTTAGGCTGGATGTTAGGAAGAAATTCTTCACAGAAAGAGAGATTTGCCATTGGAATGTGCTGCCCAGGGAGGTGGTGGAGTCACCATCACTGGAGGTGTTTAGGAAGAGACTGGATGAGGCATTTGGTGCCATGGTTTAGTAGTCATGAGGTCTGTGGTGACAGGTTGGACTTGATGATCTTTGAGGTCTTTTCCAACCTTATTGATTCTATGATTCTATGATGTGATGACAAAGCATCAACAAAGTGTGACGACAGGATTAGATCTACAGATATTAGAAATACAGATAGCAAGCTGGTCACCTTCATGGGGAATATACCCAGAGCATACGTATTTATTATCTAGACACACACAGGTGCATATGTGCTGTCCACGTTAGGGTCTCTCAAAAACAAAGGGAGAATCAGCTAAAATTTGAAAGGACAGCAGAAATTCACAGACAAAAGTCAACCTGCTTGAGGAGGGAGTAGAAACAAATGACAGAAAGATCTTGATAAATCTGGGTGAATTTATGCACTCTGCACAGCGTCACTCAGAGTGGGAAGGGAAACTGTGGGAAGAGAAACTGGTCAAGAACTGCCTATGCCTTCAATTTGCCCACTTGCTCCCCAAGAAAGGAAAGTTTTCAAATAAAAGCTGTGTATCCCTATGTGGGAAACTTGTTTTGCATGCTTGTCCCCACCTAGGAGCAAGGAACATAAGTTTATTTTCAAATAAAGTGGTTGAGCTAATTCTAGTCTTCAAAAAAATGAACTTCAGCAAATCTGTCCAAATTGGTTCCAGTTTTCTCATCTGCAGAATAAGGATAATGACATTTTTCTCTTTTGAGAAGCACTAAGAAGGGTAGGGGAAATGTTAAGAGAGCTTCATATTCACCTAAGAACTGCTTAATGTTACTGCTTCGGTAATCTCCTGTTTTGCCTCAAGAAATGCAGAAAAGGAAACCTGATGCCTAAAAAAAAAATAGTCAAAAAGCAGCAATTCTAAAGGCAGCTTCTGGTCCTCTTTTTGCCTTATTGAAGCTACAAAGAGACTCATAAAGAAGATCTTATCTGTGTTCATTCTGCTGCTTCTCATCAAATGTTTGCTTTATCAGGTCAGCAAACCACGGGACATTTTCTATCTTATCTCTCATGATAAAGATTACAGACACACTATGAATTAATGTCAAAACCTAGAACCTGCCCAACTTTTACCTAAGTAACTTAATATTTCTTTTCTTTTTATTTCCCCCTTTATTGATTTGTTGCCCAAAGGAAAAGCAGTCAGGTACCTTCATATATATATATATATATATATATATATATATATATACAGAGTATATTCTAAGAAAGACCTTGCTCAGTAAGAGAAACACAATCTTTAGAAAACACCCTAAGTAATCATCTCTTTAATGTAGGAATCCATAATTTATGACTTCAAAGTCACATTTGGCAAGTTTCAAGCTGGCAGAACACTTTGTATATTTATGCAACGAGGTACCATCACACAGCAAAACCCAGTGCCCAATATTTAAACCAACTGCAAAATATAAAGGACTTGAAACTTTGTTGTTGGATTCCACACCCACACCCCTTCTTTTTAAGCTCATGAAGTGTGTTCCTAGACATTCAGCTGCTTTAGAGGGCTAAGAACCAAATCAACTCAGAATCAAACAGCACTTCTTCATGAAACATTAATGGGACAATTTAACCTACCCTGGAAAGGGATAGTGGCTATCAAGTGAAGAACACAACCTACACTGTGTTTTCATGTGCAGTAAGACACAGGATTGGTAATGCTTGCCAAAGAAGCATCTGGTAAACTAGTGATAATATTGATAAGGGGAAAAAACATCTCTCCAGCCTTTTATGTCCAACAGTAGGAAGCAGGAGCAAAAAAAAAAAAAACCCAAACCAACCCAAAACCCCAAGAAACAACATCCAGAAAGCTTAAAATAAAGATGTGATTCTGCCTTCATACTTGCAGCAGTCCTTTGAAATCTTCCCAAGTTATTGGGAGTTTTCTAAAGGATGTTTTCCTGCTACATCAAATGAAGGGGTGATCGAACGTTTCATTTGTCATAGTGCAGGCAGTGCTTGGAACGATGTGGAACAAAAGGCACAGGAGGTGTTTTTTACCTGCTGATGACTCACAGCGCATACAGCTGCCAATTAATCAATATCTTAGCAATGCCCCCACCTGGTGGCCAGGTGGGAAATGGTGCTCACCCAGGTAAGAGATGCAGAAGGGGCACTTCACATCTGTCCAGAAGTGCTCTGTTTTTATGCAGAGAAGCTGCAAGAAAAGAAGAGTCAGCAAGGAAGGGAGCTGGTACTACTCAACCTACCCTCAGACCAGTTCTTTCCTGGCAGGCTCACCCACCAGCCAGCCAGAACTGGGAAAAAGAGATGGGGAACACCATAGAATGACTGCTTATAATGGTCAGGAGGACAGCTTTCTTAGGAAAATGCATTGACCAAACAGGCTTTCATCTTTCCAGTATCAGCAGAGGAAGCCCTCTCAAGAGGTGGCTACTCTATGAGTCACATCAGGCACAGCCCCCTGTGATCCAACCACAAACAGATGTGGCAGCTAACAGCCCCTGCCTCACCAAAAGAGTAAATAAACAATCATCCAGGTTGGGGAAACTTCATGATTTGAGGCCTTGCAGGATAAGTGTCAGATCTTCACTCCAAATGGACTATAATATTTTAGTGATGCCCAGCTATTGAATGAATAGTCATAGTAAAGGGATGATCACTGATTTTATTGAATCAGGCCTGTGTAATCTTTTCTTGGAGTCATGATGGCAGCAAAAACACCACAACAATTCCAGATTCTTTAGTAGATTTGTTCCTACTTGTTTCAAAGGGATTTCTATTTGAAAGCATTTGCCTAAGACAGGTAATCATAAGGTCATGTATCAGCCAGCTCGGAGAAAGCCGAGGAACAGTGGAACTCTTGTCACCAAAAAGGACACAATTATGTCAGCATCAAGATCTCCTCCACTGAGAACATTGGCTATTTGACTTCAGAGCTTTTCAACTTGCCAGGTGTCTTGATTCCTCATAATTTCTTTTCTGATTAATTTCTTCTGATGCTCAGCTGCAAAACAGAAACCCAGGGCTTGCTTACATGTGGCAATTCAACTAAGGAGCTCAGACAAGCTGCAATCTTTCACAAAGGGAAGGACCTTTACAGAATTGATTTTGCAATTGTTTCTGGCTCAGTCTTTTTCAAGACCTGCAAGGTTCTGTCTGAGATGCTGTGTGAATAAGATGTCTCCCAACCCTGCAAATAAAGAGAGGCTCCAGGCTGTGTCTGACCATGGATTAGATGTTTATTATACTAAAATAAATAAAATTACCTAGATTGCAAGGCTTCCAGCAAAAAGATGTTTTAGCCATTCTGATGCTGTGCTGAAGATGTTACCCACCTGTCAGACTGAATAAATGAAAGGAATTAAAGCTGGTTTATTGCAGGAAACAAACATGAAAAGAAATGCCAGGGAGAGCTCACAATTACTCAGTCTGAAACTGTTTGCTGAGATTAGAAACTCAAACTGCAACAAGGGAAAGGGATCTGGCAAGCAGAGCAGTACAGCTGTACACAGTGCTGCATCCTCCCTCCACTGCTTCAGCTAATCTTTACACTGTTTTTAACACTAAAGCAAGGATAATAAGAAAGGAAACAATACTAATAAATTACCAAGTTATACTTTGTTGTATTTCTCTCTTGCACAACTTCTTTCCCACTTTCAGAGATGCTCTGTCATCAATCTGTGGGCAGTTAAGCACACATCTCAATGACAAAGCTCTCCCATCCCTTATCGATGTTATCCATCCCTTATCCAAATTCTAAGTAACATTCCAGAAAGGAAATTTAAAACAAAGACAAAAACAAAGCCACAAACAAACAAAAAGGAAAAGAAACAGGTTTCAAACACTGACACTGATCATCACAGCATCGGCTTGGCTACTAATAGGATTTTAAGTACAAACATTTTTACAAGGGTTTTGTTTTGGCCTTTTGTGTTTGTGTTTTGTATTGGTAGCTCTATGAGGAGCTACAAAACTGAGACAAGGATAGGATAGGAGGATAGGATAGGATAGGATAGGATAGGATAGGATAGGATAGGATAGGATAGGATAGGATAGGATAGGATAGGATAGGATAGGATAGGATAGAATAGAATAGAATAGAATAGACCAGACCAGACCAGGTTGGAAAAGACCTTTGAGATCACCAAGTCTAACCTATCATCCAACACTACCTAGTCAACTAAACCATGGCACCAAGTGCCACATCCAGTCTCTTCTTAAACACCTCCAGTGATGGTGACTCCACCACCTCCCTGGGCAGCACATTCCAATGGCCAATCTCTCTTTCTGTGAAGAACTTTTTCCTAACCTCCAGCCTAAATCTCCCCTGATGCAGCTTGAGACTGTGTCCTCTCATTCTGGCCCTGCAAAGCCTGAAATCCAATGAAGCCAAAGAAAGTTAGATTTAGACTGGATATTAGAAAGAAATTCTTTGGAGTGAGGCTGGGGAGACACTGGAACAGGATGCCCAGGGAGTCTGTGGATGCCCCCTCCCTGGAGGTGTTCAGGGCCAGGTTGGATGGGGCCTTGAGCAACCTGGTCTAGTGGAAGGTGTCCCTGCCCGTGGCAGTGGGGGTGGAACGAGATGATCTTCAATGTTGCTCCCAACCCAAACCATTCTATGAACCCATCAATCTATGAAAATGGTATGGTTAGGTTAACTCTCCCTCCAAGTCAGGCATGCTTAGGTAATAACAGGATGCCAAAGCAGAGAAGGAAAAAACCCCACCATGACACTGAGAATTACAGCTTAGAAAATGGTGTCACTGTTTATCATAACACGTATGTAACTGCAGCCCATTTTCATACAGAAGAAACAAGAAAATGTTCCAGAGTTGCAACCAAATTCATAGTATTCACTCTACTGCAAGGCCACTTTCTGCACTACATCATGGTGACTTGTGTTGTGTGGGTCTGTTTCATTTTTGACCTCCAAAACTCTCCCCTCCCAGCTTCGAGATGGATTTCCCAGTTTGCAGGTTTATGCAGTCATTCAGGCGTGCTGCAGGCTGACTCATGCTCTTGGCAAGAGAAGATGTCAGGTTTGCAAATACTCTGATGTGTTTCATTTGTTCAGTTCAGCATTCTTGTGCCCCGAGAAACAAGCAGTGTGGGGTTCTGGAGGAGGATCCACAAGTCTTTAAGCAGCTTGAGAATGAAAAAGCTTCCTAATTCTGTTCATTTAAGACCCCATTCTGAGGGTGGCATTTTTAGCCTGTATTTACGGCTATAACTCATCTTCTGCCTTAAGAATAGACATTATGATACCCTAGAGGTGTTCAAGGCCAGGTTGGATAGGGTGTACCTGTCCATGGCAGAGAGGCTGGAACTAGGTGACTTTTAATGTTCCTTCCAATCCATTCTATCCTATCCTATCCTATCCTATCCTATCCTATCCTATCTATCCTATCCTATCCTATCCTATCCTATCCTATCCTATCCTATCCTATCCTATCCTATCCTATACTGGTGGCCAAGGCAGATTCCATCAGCAATGCCCTTCACTTACAGTTAGCAACCATTTATCACTGACTCAAACCTACAGGGCCTACAGAAAGTTGGAGAGGGACTGCATATAAGAGCCTGTGATGACAGAACAAGGGGCAATGAGTTTAAATTAGAGCAGGGTAGATTTAGATTGGACATTAGGAAGAAGTTCTTTATGATGAAGGTGGTACTGGAACAGGTTGCCCAAAGAGGTTGTGGACACGTTATTCCTGGAGGTGTTGAAAACCATGAGGCTTTCAGAAGCCTGCTCCAGTGGGAGAAGTCCCCATCTATGAAGGGGAGTTGGAGCTAGATGATCATTAAGGCTCCTTCCACCTCAAACTCTGTGGTCAGAAGTACAACTTTCCAGGCAATTCCCAGCAGTATGCAGGCACCCAGAGCTATATAATGTGACCAAAATATCATCAATCCAGACAGAATTTCAAGTCAGGTTGGTTGTTCTGTTTTCTTGGGTACTTGGGAGGTTCTGTTTGGTTGGGGGGAGGGGTGTTTTTTGGGGGGGTGATTTGGTTGTTGTAGGTTTTTTGGTAGGTGAGTGGACTTTTTCATTGTCAGCTGATTCAAGCACAGTCAGAGCTTTACCAAAATAATTCTGAGACTCATTTTGCTTAGGGACCTCTCCAAGCTTCACAGCAAAGTGTTTTGTTGGCTGCGCACAAAACTCTTACCAAAAGCTCTGTCATGAATTGTCGCATTCCAGCATGAGAAGAGCTCTACTGATCTTGTGTGAAGTTTTCTGTGGTCAAAGAAGATTTTTCCTTACAATTCAGCTCATGATTATTTTGACTGTGATTTTCAAAGAGAACTGTAGAAGTCATGCACCCTCTGCAAAGCATAAAATTGAGGATTTCTGTCCCTTGTCAAAGGAGCAGAGAACTGGGGAAAGATTGGGAATGCGACGGGAGAGCAGATCAGAGACGAATGCAGCAAAAGGTTACTTCCTTTGATATTCAACACCCCACCATTTCAAAGGAGATTGACAAGTCAAGTTTTAAAGGTTCCCCAAAGGAGAAGGATATTGGTGTAGATGACTGACAAAGCTGCTGCTCTGGGGAGGAGCAACAAGCAAGTGGAACCTTCCTAGAGAAACTTACTTTAGTTTCTCCAGCTGCATATTTCCCAGTCACCCCCTACACTATGGGTGTAGCTATTTCTTTGCATCCCTTCTGCCCTGTTAATTCCTAGTTTTACCATCATTCCTAAAACCAAATGATGCTTGCCTAGGCAAGGCTTTACAGTTTTAACAGCCTTTTCCGCAGACCTTGAAAATAAACCGAATCAGTGGATATAATCAAGATAATGACACTCCATTTCTGATTACTGTGCTGCAAGACATATTGGCTCGAGGCACCATTACTGTCATTTCTGAAGCCATTGTCAATGCTTGATCTCACTTTCTAGATGGCATACCATTTCTCACTTCATATCACTGTGTGTTTAATAATGAATCAGGGAGCACACCCATATCCTTTTTGTCTTCAGTAGGAAACACTAGTATGTTACCATACAAGAAGATCTTTTGTGTCTTTTTTCCCCAGCATAAAGCATCTCCAAATGAAGTGTTTCCCTTTCTAAGAATAAGACCCAGAATATTCCAGGTGGAGCATGATATATTTTATGTTAAAGACATTGGAGGGTGTGTTATTCTTTTATAAATGTATCTGTAGGAGTTTTCCAGTTAGGACATTAAGTACTAGTAGTGTGGGGGGTACTGTAAAGACACCACACTCTGTCACCCAAACAAGAACCCAATTTGACACTAAGCAAAACGTCTGACAGGTCCTTACAGACAGACTCTGTTCCTGCTCCTTTCCTACTGGTAGGCCAGTGTGCATCTATCAGATCATTAGGGCATCATTAAAGCTTATCTACTTTCTTAAGCCTTTGGAACTGCCTACTTTGAAATTTAAGCCAGCTGCAATCACAGCTTAAAAGACTTATTTATCCTCAGACTGCAGCCCTTCCCCAGACAGACCTTTCCTAGTGTCTGTGCCACAGATTTTTTTTCCCCCTGTAGCTTTTTTTGTACTTTTCAGCAGATATAAAGGATTACAGTAAAGTGCAAGTAATCTGCTGGCCAGCCTCAGCTGTAAAGTATTGTAGCCTCTGTTCCCTTCTCTACATGATCTTGCCAAGAAAGGCATGGACAACCTTCTGCACAGACCTGCAGTACAAGCATATAAAGAGCAGTAAACTGAGGCAGGCAAGTGCCATACTTCTTCCTCTGAGTTCTGTGGTTACTTGATCTGCTGAGATTTGACCCTACTAGAGAAAGCATCAAAGGATGTCAGGAGACCTTCAGGATGAGATCACAGGGCAAGACTTGTCAGTCAGGAGGTATCTTGCATATTTCTATGTTTTCCAGTGAGGCTTTCTGAACTCAATCAGGCACCTTCCTGGGGACTCCTCAGTCAGTATGCTGCACTTTAACAGCTAGCAAACACCTGGAAAACTGGAAATTGTGAGGTGAATTGTGCATTAAACATATTTAACATGGAATCAGAGAAAGTTAGGGGCTGGAAGGGACCTCGAAAGATCATCTAGTCCAACCCCCTTGCAGAGCATCAACACAATCATAAAAACTTAAAAATAACATGGTTAAGAGTACAAATATAAACCTATTCTATTCTATTCTATTCTATTCTGTTCTGTTCTATTCTGTTCTGTTCTGTTCTATTCTATTCTATTCTATTCTATTAATTTCTCTGATGAGAATGGGAGGCTTCAATCCAACAACAGGGGAAAAAATAAATCCTTAGGACCTGATTCAATGATAATTGCTTTCTTTATGTGGGCTTAATAAAAAGCATCTGCTTTTCACCTTTTATCTTCATCTGATTTTCATTTTGGACCCTCTGGAAGTCAACAGCCCACACAAGATTTACAGAAAACGACATGCAAGTCATTTATCAGTAGAAGTCTATCAAGAGTGTTTCATTTCCCCCCCCCCAGTGTGTTTCTGCACCTGATATGCTTCTTAAAACTAATAATTAAAAGAGAAAAAAAAATCATTTAGTGGCACTCAACAGTACAAGCCATCCAGGCTCTTGAATGCTTGGTGATAAAGGAATACTTTAAAAAGGAAAGAAAGAAAGAAAGAAGCAAATAAACAAAAGGTGAGTGGTGGACTTGCTTAGTTCCAAACACAGTGCATTGGTTTTAATTGTGTGAAAGAAATAGGTCAAAAAAATCAACCACACCAGAACCCAGGAAGCAATCAGAAGTGCAAATGTAAGCTAGAAAATATCCCCACCTAAGACAGCCTGGCATTTTGCTCCGAAATGTGTGAATTTGCTAATCCCAAGCACTGCTTTCCCCTAGAGCAGGATGGCTATGCAAAGACATCTGTATTTGTGGGCCTTCTCCATTAATTAACATATGGTCACCACGTGGGGCCCTGAGAATTTCATGCAGCTGGGACTTTCTACTCTGTTCATTTATCTTAAACCAAAATTACTCAGATAAGCAGTAATTCTGAGCATCATTCCCCTCCTCTCTCCAAATACCAGATCTGTAAAAGCTGTTTGCAAGTGCTCTGCAGAAATTCAGGGAACTTGGGCTAACCTTCCAAGTCAGCTTGAAGATGCTGGGGTTTGGGTTAAAAAAGGAAAAATGCAGATGTTCTTAAAGGATGAAATGGATCCATTAAATCACAGAAATGTTCAGGTTGGAGAAGATCCTCAGGAGCACCAAGTCCAACCAATAACTCTACTCTACAAGGTTCACCCCTAAACCATATCCCCAAGCACCACATCCAAACGACCTGTAAGCACATCCAGGGTTGGTGACTCAACCACCTCCCTGGGCAGCACAGTCCAAGGCCTGACCACTCTTGCTGTGGAAAAATTCTTCCTAATGTCCAGTCTTAACCTGCCCAGTCACAGCCTGAGGCCATTCCCTCTTGTTCTATCACTAATTACCTGGGAGAAGAGACCAGCACCAACCTCTCTGCAATGTCCTTTCAGGTAGTTATAGACAGCAATGAGGTCTCCCCTCAGCCTCCTCTTTTTCAAACTGAACAGCCCCAGCTCCTGCAGTCACTCACATTAAGGTAAGACCCCCACACTAGCCTCTGTTCCTTACATCTCAGTTTATCATCTTACTTTCAGACCCATCTGGACATGTTCCCGTGTGGCCTGGCCTAGGTGACCCTGCTTTGGCAGGGGGCTTGGACCCAATGATCTCCAGAGGTCCCTGCCTACCCCTGACATTCTGTGATTCTGTGAAATGGGTGGGTAGAGAGGATTGGGAAGAAAACCAACACATGTTATAACAACAGTTTGTGTTCACAGTGCATATCAGATCTCAACAGCAAGGGATTTTAGTCACAGCTGGATCTTGACTCCTTTCCTGATTCGCTGAACCACGTGACAAGAGAAAGTCTTCCCAAAATAAAGCTTCTGCACTGACACACTAAAGACTCTTCCAAACTGCAGCAGGAGAAATCATTCACTAGATAACCACCTTTGTAACTGTTGGAACCGGTTGCAAGACACTGTAAGTTGACAGACCATTGCTGAAATGATGGGATTTTCTCTTCTCTAGCACAGTCTTGTCAACATCAATCAGATAAATTATGCAGAAGTTGTTCATCTTTGATTTTTAGTGCCAGAACATGAAGATAAGACCCCACACAAGCCTCTGTTCCTCACCTCTCAATTTATCATCTTACTTTCTTCCCCTCTATCTTCCTGTGTTTGCACTGTCTTGTAAAAATAATTATGGCTCATAAATCCTTTCAGCAGCTGAGAGCTAAATGGCCATGAAAACTCACGTTTGTCATGCTGCTTATAGAGTGGGAATCGGTGACAGTGGAGGGAAACTGAAGCTGAAATGAATGTGGAAGTGGTGATTTTAGAGAGGTTAGCATTTTTCCCTTGTCTCAGAAGTTTCCATGATCAATATTTTTCCACAAGAACCAAGCAGGACAGTGGTCTGTGTTGTCTATCAGTACATCCATAGATTTATGGAATGGTTTGGGTTGGAAAGGACCTTAAAGATCATCTAGTTCCAAAGCCCCTGCCATGGGCTGGGACACCTTCCCACTAGACCAAGTTGCTCAAGACCTCATCCAGCCTGGCCTTGAAGGCCTCCAGGGAGGTGTTATCCATGACTTCCTTGGGCAACCTGTTCCAGTTCTCACCACCCTCACTGTGAAGAATTTCATCTTAATATCCAGTCTAAATATTCTTTCTCTGTGGAGTGTTTTGTTAACCAAGCAACAGTGACACAGAATGCTGTGCTGGCTGCAGGGGCTGGTCCTTGAAAAGTGAGAATGAGCAGCCAACAAATTATCAAACAGTCATACCACTACTTTGATTTCTAGAGAGAATATCTTAGCAAATGCCAAAGCAAAATTTGGAGATGAGTAAGAAGCCATTGCACACTTGTCAGGAGATCTTGCTGGAGCATCCTGGTCTATTCACAGGGCTGCTACAAAACTTTGTGCATAAATAAGCAGCAATGATAGATGTCACTGAGTAGAACAAAGCTTTCCACACTCCACATCATGCTCTCATAAACAAGACTGGAAAATGGGGGTTAGAGGACTAACAGTAACATATAACTGGATACAGCTTTTCAGACAGGTGGTCACCTCAGAATGTTTTACCTTAGTTAGGTTTCCATATCTGCAGAGTGGGTTTCAGCAGGAATCTCGGCATGAGATGTTCCAGTAATGACCTGAATGCCAGAACCTGAAGAGGGTGCCCAGGGAAGTTGTGGATGTCCCTCCCCTGGAGGCATTCAAGGCCATCTGAACAGCTAATGAACCTTCCACACATAAACATGGCAGAAAACAGGAGATGTTAAAGAAACTCTAAGCACAATGATCTTCTGTCATTTAGACATCTTTGCAGGCAGTCTTTAACACATGGCATTTCTTTGAAGAGAGAGCTCTGCGTCTCTGTGAGATAATGGATTTGGCTTGAGCTGGCAATGATCATGTTTCTATCTGTAGATCAGCAGACAGGCATCCCAGTGATTAATCATTTCATTTTTATCACATCTTTTGTTGTCTAATCTGTTCTCAGCATATCTGTTCAGGGCTTTTAGGGGCTTTTCAAATAGTTTGTGCCCTTTGGAGGTCCTTCCAAAAGATCATCTTCAGCATAAACTTGTGTGATCTTCCTTCAAAATGTTAATTGCACTTCAATGCCTGGAATAAAAAGCTTTCCAGCAACAGTGAAAACCTTCTGTGGCAGCACTGAATGGGACAGAAGCATGTCAAAACCTGGTTCAAAATATCCATGAAGTGTAGCAAGTGTTATCCACTGATTACTCAAAAAGGATGTTAACAGTTATATAATATGGATGTGGAATGAGGTAGCCTGGAGAAGAGGAGGCTCAGGGAGACCTTATTGCTCTCTACAACTACCTGAAGGGAGGTTGTAGCCAGGTGGGGGTTGGTCTCCTTTTCCAGGCAACCAGCACCAGAACAAGAGGACACAGTCTCAAACTGTGCCAGGGGAAGTTTAGGCTCGAGGTGCGGAGAAAGTTCTTCCCTGAGAGAGTTGTTAGCCATTGGAATGTGCTGCCCAGGGAGGTGGTGGAGTCACCATCCCTGGAGGTGTTCAATGGGGTATTGAAAGTGGCACTTGAAGCCATGGTTTAGTAGTCATGAGGTGTTGGGTGACAGGTTGGACTTGATGATCTTTGAGGTCTTTTCCAACCTTATTGATTCTATGATTCTACTGAAAAACTGATGTATTTCTGATTTTAAAAAGAAGATGCTATACTTTTTTGCTTTGTGGTTTACACAGTTCAGTCTCTGACTTAATAAGAGAGGTAATGATATAGGAACTTAATATTAGGCTTTGCAAATCCATATTCCGTAGAATTGAGCTGGGATGTTTCACTTTTGTGAAAGAACTAAACCTTTAAATAGCATTAATGCAAGTTCTACTTCATTGAGGGCTTGGTTTTGTCTGGTTTGTTGGTACGGTTTGTTTTAGTCTGGGCTGGATTGTTTTAGTCTGAGCCGGGATGTTTCAGTTTTGTGAAACAACTTAACCTTTAAATGGCATTAATGTAACTTCTGTTTTGTTGGGGGTTTTGTTTTGTTTGTTTTGTTGGTATGGTTTGGTTTAGTCTCGGGTTTGAATTTTGGTTGGGTTTGGTTTGCTGGGTTTGGGTTTGGAGTTTGAGGTTTGTGGGTTGGCTTTTGAGTATGGGTTTGGGTTTTGCTGCGGTCGGTTGTGGGGTTTTTCTGGCACACTGAGATTCCAGACTCAAGTTGCACACAGATTTCATTATGCCACAAGAATTATAGAAGTCTAACAACAGAAGAATATACATTACAATGTGTTCCCCCCAAAAAAAACAGCTGATTTTTTTCCTGTGACCAATCACTGTCAAAAGCTATTTTTCACTCAGTCCTTTTCCACACTTGCTTAATTTTAGGTTTATTTAATTTAATGCTAAAAAATCAGATGGCCACCTCGTTTTTCACATGATAAGTCTCCCATCGAGTTCATTTAAGGTAACAGACAACAGACACACCTCTTAATGAGCTGCAGGCAATTTAGGTAGTTATGCTGTCATTCCTGCAATTAGAAGTTTGTGGATCCAATCTGGTTGTTAGTAGGTTCATATAGAGAAAGTCAAACTGCAAGTTGCTACATCAGTCATGGTGACTTTGTAGATATAATCAGTTAATCAAAGTCTGATTAAGCTTTTGATCCCTCCAGACACTGTGAAAGTTGGCTCCAAATAAAAAAGTGGTGGAGTTTTTTAGGAAGCAATCTCAGCTAGATGCTTGCCATGGATGACATTTGCACCAAGAGCCTGTGGGTTCACACATGCTAGAATAGTCACAGGCTCATTGTCAGTACAGCTAAGGGACATGTCACAACTAGCACACGTAAAGCAGAACTAGATTCATTCTTCTTCAACCCCAGAGCCAAGAGTTAATTCTCTTCAGAACAAAGAAAACAGAAAGGTTAGTTTTTGCTCAAGTCATGTTTCTTGCATTCAGCTCCATTACACTTTTTGATGTCCAATATCAGGAGCTAATGATGCAGTCTATGCTATTCAGGTTGACATATTTAATGTTTTCCCCTCAGCTCTTCCCTGCCCACCCCATTTCATGATGTTTTGTGTCATGAATCACCTAAATTTCATGTTGGTCAGAACATGTAAAAATTCCCAGGCAGAGAAGAGACCAAGATCACAGAGAGCTGACTCTGGAAACTTGCTTTCTTTTAAGAGCCATAGTGAAACCACAAGATAAATGGATCAACTTCATTGCTATCCCCAACTCAGAAGCATATCAAGATGAATCAAGTACCTGACACTGCTGTTCTTTTATACAGCTAACACACAGACCTGGTTGTCCAGGGAGGTGGTTGGGGCCCCATCCCTGGAGGTGTTTAAGCCCAGGCTGGATGAGGCTCTGGCCAGCCTGATCTAGTGTGGGGTGTCCCTGCCCATGGCAGGGGGTTGGAACTAGATGATCCTTGTGGTCCCTTCCAACCCTGGCTGATACTATGATAATGCCAACTCCTTCTGCCCTCTGTGTTCAAATGGTTGGTTTTGTTCATGTATTCACCATCTATAAGATAGGGGTAAGATGTGAAAACCTAACGCAGATGCTGTAAAAGTTACTGTTCTTTAGGCAATTCTTCACCACACAGGTTTCTCAGAAAATTAGAATAGAATAGAATAGAATAGAATAGAATAGAATAGAATAGAATAGAATAGAATAGAATAGAATAGAATAGAATAGAATAGAATTAACCAGGTTGGGAAAGACCTTCGAGATCATCAAGTCCAACCTATCACCCAACACCATCTAATCAACTCAACCATGGCACCAAGTGCCTCATCCATTCTCTTCTTAAACACCTCCAATGATAGTGACTCCACCACCTCCCTGGGCAGCACATTCCAATGGCCAATCTCTCTTTATGGGAGGAACTTCTTCTTAACATGCAGCCTAAACCTCCCCTGGCACAGCTCAGTTCATTTCAATACAATGCAGCTCAATTTCAGAGGAACAACAATGCTAGAAGAGTTCAGAGATAACACGTGGAAAGGAACAACTTTCTCTGCCTAAACAGCAATCAAATCACAGAAATATGGCCACAACAATGAACTGAACTCAAAACCCAAAGACAACAAAGCATATCAGGTACTTCCATGCATGTGTGAGATACACCACTGAATTAAAAAACACCCTGAATGGCAGCAGCTGTTGACTGAATATTGTGCACTACCAGATAAACTACTGGGTACTAGAAACCAAGATGAGCATTTTCATTGAAGACTGGCTGCCTTACCTCTGCAGAATTACAGACACTGAACACATCAACATTTCCTGATCCAGCTGCATAAAGTCACAGGCCCTAAACATTGATGGCCTAATGAAATGTTAAGACCTAAAGCCACAGAAAATTCAGGTTGCAAGGGACCTCTGGAGGTCACTGAGTTCAAACCTCTGCTCAAAGCAGGGTCAGCTAGAAGGATTCAGATTTTGCAGAAGACATCACCATGCCTAGCAGGTTCTGGTAATGCTGCACTGCCTAAAAGCCATTCTCTGCATTGTCAGTGTTTGTGCTTGTTCATTCTCCAGGGAGAGGCAGAAAATGTTTGTAGATCTATATAAGTATTTAAAGTAAAATTCAAAACCCCACACTGCTAATGTTGCTTGGCACCAAAATGGAAAGGGAGGAAAGAGAAGATTGCTAGAGCAATCTTAATTCAAGTCTATTGTTTAAAGGAGCTGAGAACATCACAGACAAATCTGTTCTGATTCATGCTGTCCCCCCAGCTTGAGACACTTACACAGCACAGCATCTCTCTGGATGTGGTGTAGCTTTGGCAGGAATCATTCAGTCTGCCCATCTGCTGCCAAGATACTGGGCTTTCAGACTTTAGTGAGTCATTACCCGTGAGGGGAGATTTAGACAGGGTATTAGGAAGAAATTCTTTACAGTGAAGATGGTGAGACACTGGGAAAGGTTGCCCAGCAAGGTCATGGATAGTCCCTCCCTGGAGGTGCTCAAGTCCAGGTTGGATGAGGCCTTGAGCAACCTGCTCTAGTGGAAGGTGTCCCTGCACATGGCAGGAGGATTGGAACTAAATGATGTTTAAGGTCCCTTCCAACCCAACCCATCCTATCATTCTATGATTATATAAACCCTTCTTAAAGCCCAGGTCTTCAATTTATAACCCTTGTTACTCTCTGCACTGAGCTCTTAGTTTTCCTTATTTTTACTGCTGAGGAAGCACTGAAAGATTAACTGTCAGAGATACCTGTTCAGTTGCACTGGCAGAGGTGTTCAGACTGACCCTAAATTACCTAAAAGAGTGACAGAAGTATGTTTGTCCCTCCTGCAGAGAAGGAAAAGATGTAAGAGTAGTTAGAACTGTATGAATGCACAAGTTCTGATCCAGCCTCAGGATGCTACAACTGACATCTCCTGGAATTCTAGGCTGCTGCCCCAAGCTTAAGAAGGGCAGATTTAGACTGGATTTTAGGAAGAAATTCTTTAAAAGGAGGGTGGTGAGACACTGGAACAGCTTGCTCAGGGAGGTCAAGGATGTCCCATCCCTGCAGATCTTCAAGGCATGGTTGGTTGAGGTCTTGAGCAGCCTGGCCCTAGTGGAAGCTGTCCCTGCCCATGGTTGGAATTAGATGATCTTTAAGGTCCCTTCCAACCAAAACCATTCTATCACTCTATGAACCTCTGAACTCTGTAGGACAAAGGCAAACCATCACTCACCACCATGTTCCACACACAACCAGAAGAAAAGACTAGGAATCCATGATCTTAAAATACATTTTTTTTAATTACTTCATATACATGCAAAGTGGGTCTTACACAGGGCTGTCAAACTGAGCTTGGACGTGATGCTCAGCACCAAAATCACAGCACAGCCTACAAAGCAGAGAATTAGTGTGTCAGGATTCAGATTTGGGAGTGGCTGGAAATCATTATTCTAACAGTCTTTTGGCTTCAGTCCCCATGTCTTGCAAATGAAAAAGAAACAAGATGACTTCTTTTAATTAAGGGGCAGTGCACTCAGGAGCTGCACATCACCTTAATGTTCCAAACAGGGCATTTCGCTTTGTGCCAGAAGGGGACTCTCCGCCAGCCGCACAGGTAAATGCAAGCATCTGTCGGTGTTCTGTTGAAGCAACCCACTGCCAGAGGTGGTTTGCAGGTTTTACCTTTCTCCACTGCAAAATGTCACTGGTTTAGAATTTGAGAAGTGCCCTATACTTATGTGAACCTTCGGTATCTTTCCCGTTTTTAAAACAAAATGGGCAAAACAGCAGCCTTTTGGTGTTTATCTCCTAGCAATTCAGCTGTCCCTTCCAACCCTGACTGATTCTATGATTCTATGATCATGGAGAGCCTCATTTGTATGTTGGGTGAAGTGTTCAGCTGGTGATCTCATTGCTCTCCTGAGGTATTACTCAGATGCACAGTTCACTCGCTACCTAGGATCTCCTGATCTGTCTAAAACCTCCTTGTCATATAGAGCTGCCTGAAAGTATAATGGTGCTGCATTAGTTTGAAAGTTTCCTCTCAGGAGCTAATGAAGTCTAATGTCTGTTGCTTTAGCTGGCATGTAGCTAATAATCCTGCCTCACATAAGATGATGCACTTTCCAAAAGTGCTTTTCTTCCCCCACCTCTGAGCTATCTCCAGCCAATCTTCTAATACTGTTCCAATACACAGTTCTGCTCAGCCAGCAACTCGATTTTTTAGCAGCCCTTTTCTGCCCTTTTTCTGGTCAAAGGGCACATGACTCTCTTACAGAACATGGGTAGTGTTGAAGATAATGTTCCAATATTATCTTAATTTAATTTTAAAAACCTCACAGCTCACACATATATTCCTTCTGTGGGTTCCAGTCAGTTGGCACTTCCCACTTCACTGTTGCAAGCTAATGCATCATGGTTATGCTGATCCACCCTCTGAAGCATCTGCAGTTCAATGTGAGATCAAAAAATGGAAGCATTAGTTAAGTGAAACCTTTTATGTCCATCTCAAGGTACCAACAACCTTTATATTGCAAGCACTGGTGTCCAATAGAGTAAGGGCAACAAAGGGGTCTGGAGCACAGCCCTATGAGGAGAGGCTGAGGGAGCTGGAGCTGCTTAGCCTGGAGAAGAGGAGGCTCAGAGGAGACCTTTTTGCTGTCTACAACTACCTGAAGGAGGTTGTAGCCAGGTGGGGGTTGGTCTCTTCTCCCAGGCAACCAGCACCAGAACAAGAGGACACAGTCTCAAGATGTGCCAGGGGAAGCCCCACAGACACTTTGATAGCTTCAGTGCCATATAGGAGCCAAATCCCATCACTCAGTCAAGGGGGCGGTGGGAAATACTCAAGAGTACCAATACTGGTCTTGGAGCAAACATTTGCTCCACACTGCTAGGGCAGCACACTCTCTTAAGAGTACAGTTCAAAGTTTGTATACTGTTCATATAGTGCTAAGGTATTGCAAGTCACTATGTTTCAGTCCATTCCTTTTCTTCTATCATAGAATTGTTAGGATTGGAAGGGATCTCAAGAATAATCTAGTTCCAACCCCTGGCAAGGGCCCGGACACTTTACACTAGATCAGGTTGCTCAGAGTCACATCCAGCAAGCCCTTGTAAAAAGTCCCCCCACCAGCTTTCCTGTAGCCCCCTCAGGTACTAGATGGCCCTTCTAAGGCATCCCCAGAGCCTTCTCCTCTCCAAGCTGAACAGCCCTAACTCTTGTAGCCGGTCCCCATAGTTTTGTACTCCAGTTGACTTTACATGCAAAAGCCTTTACACTGAAGAGCAGGTGATGAGGATATATCGAACCTTAGTAGAAGTTGATCTTTCCAGAGCAGTTCATTTAAGCCATGCATTGTAATCCATCCATATTTCATGTTCATGTGCATTGCAGAAATGTGTTTTTCAAGGGAAAATGGTAGCCAGCCATGTATCTGTAACAGAGAGGTCTATTCATCCATGGGATTCTATTTTCAACAGCTGCTTCATACCCATGTATTTTAAAAGACACTCTGCTGCTGCTTCAAAATCTCTAGGATTAAAGCCATGATCTAAAAGATTATTCAAGCCATGTTGAAACACAGCAGGCTGTGAGGCTGAACACAGTCTGACAATGAGTCTAATGGAGATATTAAAGTTATTTTAGGCCCCTAGCATCTATGGCCTACATCCAGGGTCAAAGCGGATAGACCTCACATTTATTTCAGCTCCTGCCACAGTGCTACACTGAGCAGCTATCATGTCAAGCAGGACTTTTGGAAACACAGATTGCTTGTCTGCTGGTAAGCAGTTAGTTTCCTGGCAGATCTTGGGAGGCATACATGGTGCCATAATGAGGACACACTTATTAGCCTCTTCAAACTTTGCTCACACCAGCAATGCATCCTTTGCTCCTGAAATTATCCAAGCTATGATGATACACTTATTTTGCAAGTAATACTCCTAAACACCCCCTTTGACAATGAGGGTAGCGTGCCTGCTGGGCATACCTCCAGAGATCACCATGTTTTCTGGGAGCTTCAGAGACATTTAAATTAAGAAATAGATATTGTCAATCCCAAATGTTGCCATTCTGGAAACTGGGGAAAATGAGGAACGAAAAAAAAAATTGCCAAGCAGCACTTTCGTGCCAAGTGAACCCTGCAGCCACCAGCAAACCTTCAATTGTCAAGTTGTCTCAACAAATATTTTTAAAACACAGCTAGTCTGTGTACATTTGGGTGGGAACATGTTACAGCCAGCTAGCCCAAAACTGATTCGAGCCAAAAAATATTAGGTGTTTAAAATGCTTGGAAATTGACTGAATCTCCTGCCCTCTCTCTCCATCACAGCACTCAAAAGGGTGAAGCTGTAAGCAGGAACGTTGCTATGTAAATCTCATACATATTTTCACTCCTGCAGTCTGGAGATCTCGGGAGAATGCCTGTGTCTGGTGTGCAGTTGCATCATTTGTATCTCCCAAACTCCCGGGGTTTACTCCCAGGCGAATAGCAGCTACTTGGACTTCTAAAACATGGACACAATCCTGCCAAAGCTGCTCTACCTGGGCTTCCTAGATGGTGTCCAGCTCAGAAGTCAGACTTGCCAATGAGAACTACAAACACCTCTGAAAGTTTGGGTGGCTTTTCTAAGGCAGTCCTTGGTGAAAAGTGGACAGCTCTCTCTGCTGGCTACTGGAAAATCTGAAAAACACTTGTGCTTGCTAGAGCCCTCCTTTCTGGCAGCCCAGCAGTATCTTCTGACCTGAGCACTAGAGAGAGAAGGCTTAAATTCGTATGACTTCCAATAGCTCCAAGAGGATTTCAAAGGCATTTCTTTGGGTGTCTAGCTGGCAAGGAACAGGAGTCAGCCCAACACAGGAACAGGAGTCAGGCCAACACAGGAGCAGAGAACAGCGCTCACTGCAGCACAGGAGCAGCACAGTTACTTCGGACCACTCGTATCAACATCTGACAGCTGAGGCCGCCTGAAGCACCCATGGTTAAAATGTGAAACCAAATCTGCAAGGAGAACCAGCTCTAAGGATTAACACTGCAATGCAAAATCCTTAGTGCTGTGTTCCAGCCGCTGCCTGTGGCCTTATTTTAACCTCACCTTAAGTTTTAAATGAAATGTCAGCAATGGCATAGACTTCTCAGGACAGTGCTGAACTGGAAGACTGTATCTCTGTTACAAGCTATTCATCCACACAGAGAAAGCTGTCTTGGGGAAAATAAAACAATTGCTTTTGTCTGAAAAATTTAGCTGTGAGTATAACAATGTTGCCTGGGGACAGATTCTTGTCCTTGGCCAACTCTCATTTGCCATCGCATGCACATAGCGCAACCAACAGACAAGCCTTGCTCAGAATGCAAGCAGCAGCAGACAAGGACATTTGCAGAAGTGAAGTTGAATAGTGAAGTATTCCTACACCACTGACACCCCTTAAAGGCCTTTCTAGTCTTAGACAACAACAAGCAAAATGCTGAGTTTCTCTCAGTGCTCTATCCAGCCACCTCCTTCACCAGCACCGAGTACAGTTGTCTCTAAAGAGATGGCTCTTTGTGCAATATAGTTTGCACATCTGTGTTTACAGAAAACACAAATTTGTGCATTCCAGGGGATGGAGAACCCCAAAATTCAGGAAAGGATGCTCTGCAGATCTGATGAAAGAAAGAAAAGAAAGAAGGAAAGGAAGGAAAGGAAGGAAGGGAGGAAGGAAGGGAGGAAGGAAGGGAGGGAGGAAGGGAGGGGGAGGAGGGAGGGAGGAAGGGAGGGAGGAAGGGAGGGAGGAAGGGAGGGAGGAAGGGAGGGAGGAAGGGAGGGAAGAAAGGAGGGAAGAAAGGAGGGAAGAAAGGAAGAAGGGAAGAAAGGAAGAAGGGAAGAAGGAAAGAAGGGAAGAAGGAAAGAAAGGAAGAAGGAAAGAAAGAAAGAAGGAAAGAAAGAAAGAAGGAAGGAAAGAAGGAAAGAAAGAAGGAAAGAAAGAAGGAAAGAAAGAAGGAAGGAAAGAAGGAAAGAAGGAAAGAAAGGAAGGAAGAAGGAAGGAAGAAGGAAGGAAGGAAGGAAGGAAAGGAAGAAGGAAGGAAGGAAGGAAGGAAGGAAGGAAGGAAGGAAGGAAGGAAGGAAGAAAGGAAGAAAGGAAGAAAGGAAGAAAGGAAGAAAGGAAGAAAGAAAGAAAGAAAGAAAGAAAGAAAGAAAGAAAGAAAGAAAGAAAGAAAGAAAGAAAGAAAGAAAGAAAGAAAGAAAGAAAGAAAGAAAGAAAGAAAGAAAGAAAGAAGAAAGAAAGAAAGAAAGAAAGAAAGAAAGAAAGAAAGAAGGAAAGAAAGAAAGAAAGAAAGAAAGAAAGAAAGAAGGAAAGAAAGAAAGAAAGAAAGAAGGAAAGAAAGAAAGAAAGAAAGAAAGAAAGAAAGAAAGAAGGAAAGAAAGGAGAAAGAAAGAAAGAAAGAAAGAAAGAAAGGAAGAAAGGAAGGAAGGAAGGAAGGAAGGAAGGAAGGGAAGGAAGGAAGGAAGGAAGGAAGGAAGGAAGGAAGGAAGGAAGGAAGGAAGGAAGGAAGGAAGGAAGGAAGGAAGGAAGGAAGGAAGGAAGGAAGGAAGAAAGGAAGGAAGGAAGGAAGGAAGGAAGGAAGGAAGGAAGAAAGAAAGGAAAGAAAGAAAGAAAGAAAGAAAGAAAGAAAGAAAGAAAGAAAGAAAGAAAGAAAGAAAGAAAGAAAGAAAGAAAGAAAGAAAGAAAGAAAGAAAGAAAGAAAGAAAGAAAGAAAGAAAGAAAGAAAGAAAGAAAGGAAGAAAGGAAGGAAGGAAGGAAGGAAGGAAGGAAGGAAGGAAGGAAGGAAGGAAGGAAGGAAGGAAGGAAGGAAGGAAGGAAGGAAGGAAGGAAGGAAGGAAGGAAGGAAGGAAGGAAGGAAGGAAGGAAGGAAGGAAGGAAGGAAGGAAGGAAGGAAGGAAGGAAGGAAGGAAGGAAGAAAGGAAGGAAGAAAGGAAGGAAGAAAGAAAGGAAGAAAGAAAGGAAGAAAGAAAGGAAGAAAGAAAGGAAGAAAGAAAGGAAGAAATGAAGAAAGGAAGGAAGGAAGGAAGGAAGGAAGGAAGGAAGGAAGAAAGGAAGAAAGGAAGAAAGGAAGAAAGGAAGAAAGGAAGAAATGAAGAAAGGAAGGAAGGAAGGAAGGAAGGAAGGAAGGAAGGAAGGAAGGAAGGAAGGAAGGAAGGAAGGAAGGAAGGAAGAAAGGAAGAAAGGAAGAAAGGAAGAAAGAAAGAAAGAAAGAAAGAAAGAAAGAAAGAAAGAAAGAAAGAAAGAAAGAAAGAAAGAAAGAAAGAAAGAAAGAAAGAAAGAAAGAAAGAAAGAAAGAAAAAGAAAGGAAGAAAGGAAGAAAGGAAGAAAGGAAGAAAGGAAGAAAGGAAGAAAGGAAGAAAGGAAGAAAGGAAGAAAGGAAGAAAGGAAGAAAGGAAGAAAGAAAGAAAGAAAGAAAGAAAGAAAGAAAGAAAGAAAGAAAGAAAGAAAGAAAGAAAGAAAGAAAGGAAGAAAGGAAGAAAGGAAGAAAGGAAGAAAGGAAGAAAGGAAGAAAGGAAGAAAGGAAGAAAGGAAGAAAGGAAGAAAGGAAGAAAGGAAGAAAGAAGAAAGGAAGAAAGGAAGAAAGAAAGAAAAAGAAAGGAAGAAAAAGAAAGGAAGAAAGGAAGAAAGAAAGAAAGAAAGAAAGAAAGAAAGAAAGAAAGAAAGAAAGAAAGAAAGAAAGAAAGAAAGAAAGAAAAGCAGAACTGAAAGGAACTATCAACAGTGGTTTACAAAGCTCTCCTGCTCGAAAGCGTCCAGCACAAGATGATTTAGAATAATAAAATCAGACCTTTACAGCTGATCAAACAAACCCCAAACAATTAAGAAATCAATCATCCATTTATTTCTACTGACAGAAATAACACAACTACAGCTATCTATGCAAAACGGCTGTAAGAAAAAGCCTTGCCTGATCCACACTGAAATAAAAGAATCGCCTACAGTAATGCTTCACAATCTGGTGAATTACTGTTTGCTTGTTGTTATTAAGCCTTAAAGACTAGAAAACACTGGCCTGAGACTTAGAGTGTTCGTTGCAGAGACTTCAAAGCAAACAAAGATCAACATTTCCTGGACTCCATTCCACTCTCTTACCCCTATGCATCCAGCAGCTCCAGTGTGGGTCTAGTAAAAATTTAAAACAAATTTAACATTGCAGTGACTTCTAGTTACACCCTTTAAAGACATGTTGTGATGTCAGTAAGTTATACTGCCAGTCCTACCCAGCTGTCAGAACTCAACTCCGGGATCATGTATGTTGGGTTGCCTGCTATGTTTAATTTTGCTCTTCTTTTGTCGGCTCACACTGCATGCTTTTCCTTCTTCTGCAGAGAATAAGTTTCAGTGTTCAATACCCTTCAATAGCTCTCCCTTGTTCCCCTCAATAATGTGTGTAAGAGCACAACCTGATTACAGAAGCCTTTACCCCATTATCATGAAGAGCTCATGAATTTTCAATCACTTCTGAAATAATTTCTAGGTGAGGAGTAGCATTTACTTCAAAAAGAAAATAGTTATCATTAGTTTTCATACCTGAC
This sequence comes from Picus viridis, assembly GCA_033816785.1. Classification (NCBI taxonomy): domain Eukaryota; kingdom Metazoa; phylum Chordata; class Aves; order Piciformes; family Picidae; genus Picus; species Picus viridis. The sequence goes on along the minus strand of CM066569.1, from coordinate 2,999,445 downwards.
TGCAGTCAGGTTGTAGACAGATTGTACTGCACGAACCTTATTATTCCTGTGAGTAAGAGAACACTGAGCATTCTTTCCTTTCTCCCTGCCAAATCTTTCCCCCTACAATTTGAGGTGTGCCTGACCTAGAAACACACTTCATTCAAACAGAAGGTGGAAACTGAAAGTCTTTGTGTGGCGCAGGTGGAGAGACAGGGGAGAGTGTCAGACAGGAAAGCTTCCTTTGCCACTTACTTTTACCAAAGCACAGCCACCTGAATTCCTATCAGTCAGAGATAGCCTGTGGCTATGCTGCTGGCTTCAATCTTTTTATTTTCTTTGCTAGCTTTCAAGGTCCTTTCTCCTTTCATATATTCTGCTTAAAACAAACTAAAAATCCAACCCCAACCCCTCCAAATAACAGCCATCCCTTCAGACACACAGATATTTGACACGTGTGACAGGGAGGTGCTGCCTTGAAAACAGGGCAGAATGAATGAAGCACTCTATGGTCAACAGCACAACACCCCAACTGAGGGGTCCAGCTCTGGGCTCCTCAATCTAGGAAGGACATTGAGACACTTGAATGTGTCCAGAGAAGGGCAACGAGGCTGGGGAGAGGTCTCAAGAACGGCCCTATGAGGAGAGGCTGAGGGAGCTGGGGTTGCTTAGCCTGGAGAAGAGGAAGCTCAGGGAGACCTTCTTGCTCTCTACAACTACCTGAAGGGAGGTTGTAGCCAGGTGGGGGTTGGTCTCTTCTCCTGGGCAACCAGCACCAGAACAAGGGGACACAGTCTCAAGCTGTGCCAGGGGAAGTTTAGGCTCCAGGTGAGGAGATAGTTCTTCACAGAGAGAATTGTTTAGCATTGGAATGTGTTGCCCAGGGAGGTGGTGGAGTCACCGTCCCTGGAGGTGTTCCAAAAAGGACTGGACGTGGCACCTGAAGCCATGGTTTAGTTAGTCACGAGGTGTGGGGTGACAGCTTGGACTTGCTGATCTCTGAGGTCTTTTCCAACCTTACTGATTCTATGATTCTATGAAATTCTAAAAGCTGGATTCTAAAAGCCATGTTAATCTTTGTGTAAAGAATCAACCAAATCTTGCCTAAAACTCCACAGGAAAGAGGGGAGGGGTTAAAGAATGTAAGAACTGAATTAGACCACATTTGTTTCTGTGATTAAGGCCCTGAATTCATTCAGCACCATCGTCTCTATTTGACTTATTTTGTGAACCCATTGAATCCTCAGGATCTGAAGATCTCACTTCATTCTAAAATACAGGCTAAATCAGGCTGCTTTATCCCTTACATGGCTGAAAGTTCAATTAGTTGTGCATCCTTTCAAGTCACTGCACATTTTCCAAGCGTCTGCATTTGTACTCTTGCCAACAGATTTCCACCATACCCCATCAACAGACTCGCGACCGCGGGAGTTTGCAAATTCACACAACCCCCACTTGCACAGCACCGTAGCTCCAGCATCTCTGGTTTGCTACAAACCCTGGCAGAAGGTAAATGTGGGATGAACTCCCAAAAAGTGAAGCTTACAGACAGATTTGAAGTGGGAGGAGCTGTTGATTACATATGCCTGTTGTTAACAGATTTTATTCTTCTAAGCAGTGGCAGAGAGTAAGAAAAGGATGAATGTGTCGAGAACTACAGTGAGGGAACTCAGAATTTTCTCTCTCCAGGTCTTTCATTTCCAGCCATGGTGTTGCAAGCTAAGAAGGTGGAACACCTTTTCCTTGATTCACAGATACAGATGAGTGGAAAATACAGATAATATACACTGTATAAATAGCCCGAGGTCTAATTTCTTATTTCAGCTAAAAGAGGGGAAAAAGGATATAGAATGTCCTGATTTGGAAAGGACTTACAGAGATCATCGAGTCCAACTCCTGGCTACTCACAGTTTAAAAGTTAGACAGTATCTTTACATGCATTATCCAAGCACCTCTTGAACACTGATAGGCTTAGAGCATTGATCACCTCCCTGAGGAGCTTGATCTAGGGCTTGACCATCCTTCTCAGAAAAGAACTTTATCCTTGTATCCTATTTGAACTCCCCCTGACACAGCTTTAAGATATTCCCCTGTGCACCATCATTAACCATCAGAGAGAAGAGATTCACAGATTGCATTGGATTGGAAGGGACCCTCAAAGGTCATCTTGTCCAACCCTACTGCAGTCAGCAGGGACACCCCTAAATAGACCAGGCCGCCCAGGGCCATATCAAGTCTGATATCAAGATGTCTTCAGGGATGGGGCCTCAACCACATCCCTGGATGAGCACTTCCCTCTCCAGCTTTCTTGTAGGTCACCTTCAGGTACTAGAAGGATACTATAAGGTATCCTCAGAGCCTCCTCCAGGCTGAACAGGCTGAAATATCAGGATTTATCAAGATTTCTCAGCTAAACACCATCAGCTGCACTCAAAGTTTTGGATAACTCAAGGTGCTGCCAGATGAGTTCAGAAACTCCTGCCCAACTCTCATGCCCTGCCCATGAGTTTTGCTTTTCCACCAAACCGCAGCAAGCACCTGGCTCAGCCTCTGATGCTGGCTTTGCTATCTGGGGAAAGCAAGAAGCAGGCTGACAGGTAGGGCTGAAGCCACAGACACTTGCTGCTGCTCAAAGCCCTGAGTGTAGGGCTGCCTGCCTCAGCCCCAAGGACACCGAGTCCTCTGGGATGCGTGGCGTGGCAGCAGCTCCCACTGAGCCCCGCTTCCCAGCAGTTACCATAGCAGTGAAAGGCAAACCTAGCAACAGGCACACAAGCCTCCCAAGTACACAACTCCAAACCACATTTTTTAAATAAATTGAATTACCCAGCCTTGCCTGTTGCCCAAAAATAAAGTACAACACGCTGCAAGGAGCTGTTAAGATCGTGCCGTTTCTGCTCAGATGCACAAGAGAAAGGATTTAATTACTGCTAAAATTAACAGCTAAGTGCTGTGCCGTGGCAGAATTGCAGTAGTTTGCAGTAGGGTTTTCCTTTTGATAGCCCTTTTGTAAGGAGGATTCTTCTGGTAGACGCTATGTAAGTAGCTCTGTTACGCAATGGAGAGCAAAAGAAGAGTTTAGTTTTGATTTTAGGTTGGCTTTGTCTCCTAACTCTCATTACCTCCTTTGCTAAAAATTGTGGTTGTACAGCAGCTTTTGTTGCTGGTAGTCCCACAAGCAGAAATTGTGTGTGTGTGTGTGTGTGTGTTTAGAATTCATTCCACTAGAGCTCAAGATCCTTCCCTTGCCACGTGCTTGTCAACATGACTATTTAATACATACCTTACCTGTCTTCAGAGGCATGCTCACTTTCTTTCCTCAGCTTCGAAACCTTGCATACAAATATTTCACATCCGTGAGGTGTAGTGGAAGCAACATCCTACAGAGGAGTTCTGAGAGCATAAAGCATTGGACTTTCACAAACTACAAAAGGCCAGCAAGGGATGTTTTACAAGGGCTTGTAGTGATAGCACAAGAGGGAATGGATTGAAGCTTGAGGAGGAGAAATTTAGACTGGATATCAGGAAGAAATTCTTTACAATGAAGGTGAGACGCTGGAACCTGTTGATCAGGGAGGTTGTGGATGCCCCCTCCCTGGAGGTGTTTGAGGCCAAGTTGAATGAGGTCCTGAGCAGTCTGATCTAATAGGAGGTGTCCCTGCCTGTGATCCCTTGCAACCCAAACCACTCTATGAAATTTCACAAGTTTAGTACATTCTGCATAATGTCTACACAGCCTTTCCATGACAAGGGTGTAAAGTTCTGTAATCCAGATGGGTAAGGAAGCCTGAGGAAATAGAGGAGTGTTTCATTTTCAGTCTGGAGAAGAGAAGGCTGTGAGGAGACCTAATTGTGGCCTTCCCAGTATCTTAAGGGGACGTACAAGAAAGCTGGGGAGGGACTTTTTAGGGTGTCAGGGAGTGATAGGACTGGGGGGAACGGACAAAAGTAGAAATGGGTAGATTGAGATTGGATGTTAGGAAGAAGTTCTTCCCCATGAGGGTGGTGAGACACTGGCACAGGTTGCCCAAGGAGGCGGTAGAAGCCTCATCCCTGGAGGTTTTAAAGGCCAGGCTGGATGCGGCTCTGAGCAACCTGATCTAGAGTGAGGTGTCCCTGCCCATGGCAGGTGGATTTGAACTAGATGATCCTTGAGGCCCCTTCCAACCCTAACAATTCTCTGATTCTTACTGCCTCCTCTCCACTGAAAGGTTTTTGTCCCTGGCTCTGATTTTTCTCAATTATATTTTTTTCCTGAACAAAAATACCTACAGAAGGATTCCTTTGGGTGATCATTTTTTCCCTCTGACATCACAGCTTCTAAATTGCATGAAGATCACTGGAAGGATAATTCCGACAGAAGTGGTTTTACAGGTCATCTCTTCAGTTAAATTCGGGCTAGATTAAGTGTTTCTACTCACTGTGACTGTGAAATTTTGAGGGGATTGATGTGACTTGTTTACCTGTTATGACAAATTACCTAAGTAAATAAAACACTTCGCATCTGTGAGTTGGAAGAGAAGCCAGGATGTTCTACAGACCCCTAAGGAAAGCAATCTAACATTCATCCCTGCTAAATTACACACACAGAGCAACTCGGGGAGAGGGAGCAGGCAGGAGGTGATTGATTTCTCAAGTTCCTGTCTTTGGCTAAGGCAGAAAGCTTCCTTAGATCAGAGGACAAAAACAGGGTGCAGTAAAATATCTCTGAACACAAACCAAAAAACATGCAGACAGGCTGGAAAGCATGAAGAGAAAGGCCACAAGAATGATCAGAGGACAGGCACACCTGCCTTATGAGGAAAGGCTGAGAGAAAGGGCTTTGTTCAGTCTTGGGAAGAGAAGGCTTAGGGAAGACCTTATTACTATGGACCACCAAGAGGATGGAGATTTCCTTTCTACAAGGAGTGCCATGGAAAACACAAGGGGTGATGGGGATGACTTACTCCTGGGGAGACACTAACTGGACTCCAGAAGAGTGTTTCCCCATGAGAACAGTTAGATGTTGGAATCATCTCCCAAGGGAAGCAGTGGATTCCCCTACACTGGGCAGTTTTAAGACTGCTTGACAGGGTGCTGGGCCAGCTCATTTCAACTACGCTACCACCTAGAAAGGTTGAACCAGATGATCCTTGGGGGTCTCTTCCAACCTGGCATTCTGTGAGTATGCAATTATATGCTCTAGAGGTTTATCATTTATATGAACTCATATTGAAGCATTTAATTCTCACTCTCGTAAGTCATCCAAACATGATCCTGAACCTCCCCACAGCTCTCAACCAGCAGGTTCAAAGGCTGATTAGAAGATTGTTGAAGGTTGTTTTATTTGGTCGCCCCCGCTGAACGCTGACTGTTCACATTCCTGTTGATATATCTGGAATCACAACTCATTAAATTGTTTCCATCTGCAACTGGTCTTTTCAGGGAAGGTGCTTCTGAATTAGAAACCCTTTCCCCCCCCCCCCCCCCAACTCACTGCAGATAAATATCAGAATCAAGATAGTAACACTCATGGCAAGTCAAATACACACAGAAATTCTACCATCTGGCATAATTAGTCAGCCTGAGGGCTGGTTAATGAACTGTAATACACACAATTGAGCATGCACACTGCAGTTGCAGTTCTTTATGGTACCAGTAGATGTGTAAATTTAGTAGGGGACATCAGAAGCCTTTCCAGTGTAGACAGATTTATTTTTAGTGCACACAAGTACTGGAACTGAAAGCTTTATCTCCACAATGTTTCTGTAAGCCTCTTGCTGTTTCTCTAACAGCAAACTAAGAGTTTCAGTTTTACATGCAACAGAACCAGTGAGAACCATCTCGTTCAGACTGTGCTTTTGATCATCTGCAGCGTTACACACACACAGAGAAAATCATTTGGGGATTCCACCTTCAAACTGTCACTTAAACAGTGTCTGCTGCGAGTCAAGGGTGACAAATGCCACCATCCCCTGCACCTCATCCTTACAGAGTCATTGAATTGTTGGGGTTGGAAAAGACCTCTGAGATCATGGAGTCAAACCATCGAGATAACACCACGACCATCAAACCATGTCCCAAAGTGTCACGTACATACTTCTTGAATGCCTTCAGGAGCAGTGACTCCACCACCTCCTCCTCACATACTAATTACCAGTATCTGAGGAATCAGCTCTAATCTGGTAATCCATCAAGAGAAGAGGGCAGCTGTTAGGTGCCCTCCATTGATACCACTGCAGGCCTCCTATCACCCAGCTGCCACTGAGAAAATTATCATCTTAAACGTGTCATCTCTTAGTTAATTCTGGTAGCTCTGCTGATGCAACACTTGCTTTTTAAATCCTACTCTTTTTTTTTCAAGGCAGTGTAAGCCACTGAGAGGGCCTGACTCCATCAAAATAGATTCATAGCTTGGAGCTTGAGGAGGATAGATTTAGACTGGATATTAGAAAGAATTTGTTACAGTAAAGGTGGAGGAACACTGGCACAGGCTGCCCAGGGAGGTTGTGGATGGCCCCTCTCTAGAGGTGTTCAAGGCCAGGTTGAATGAGGCCTTGAGCAACCTGGTCTACTGGAAGGTGTTCCTGCCCACGGCAGGGATGTTGGAAGTAGGTGATCTTTAAGGTTCCTTCCAACCCAAACCATTCTATGAATCTAAGTTAAAAAACAAACCGGCAGTAAATTAACCTTGTTCTCTCCATAACCTCTGCCACAGAGTATCTACCTCTTGAGGCTGGCTGCTCTCAAGGGCTGCAACAGCATGGTTCTCCTACTGGCACAGTTCAGCACTCGTGCACAGCAAAATCACAGTGTCACAGAACGGTAGGCATTGGAAAGGGACCCCTGGAGATCATCCAGTCCAATTCCCCTGCAAGACAGGGTTACCTAGAGAAGGCCACACATGAATATGGGCAGGTGGGTTTGGAATGCCTTCAAACATGGAGACTCCACCACTTTTCTGGGCAGCCTGTTCCAGTGCTTCTTCACCCCTACATTAAAGAAGCTCATCCTCATGTTGAGATGGAGCTTTTCTGTTCAAATTTGTGCCCATTACCTTTTCTCCTGTCACTAGGCAACACTGAAAAAACGACTGGTCTTACCATCCTGACACCCGCCCTTTAAGCATTAATCAACACTGATGAGATTCCCCCTCAGTCTGCTCTATTCCAGACTAAAAAGTCCCAGTTCTCTCTGTCTTTCCTCCTAACAGAGATGTTCCAGTGCCCTCAGCACCTTCATAGCTCTTGTCTGTACCCTCTCCAACAAGTCCCTGTCCTTCTTGAACTGGAGAGCCCAGGACAGGACTGAGTACTCCAGATGAGACTTCACCAGGGCCATGATAATAATAGTTTAAATACTCTGCAGAATAACCCACTTCACTGAAACTATGTCCTACAAATGTCATCATTATTCCATGTGGTTTTCTCAATAGCACTTCAGTGAAACTTGCCTGCTTGAGAGTCTTTCACTGCATTTTTATGACTCATTTAACATAAAACCTGTCTTGAAAAGAAGGTTTGCTTTTAACAAAACTTCCCTTTAACAAAACCTTCCCTTCATTAGATACTGAACTTTATTATAGAAGCCTTGAAAAGCAAAGACATATCATCATAATTAAAAGTTGTGCTTTATCTTCTGAAGAAGCAGCAAGAACTCGGCACCAAACACTTCTTCCATACACTGAGTCTCCAGAAGCCTTTTCATTGGAGGTAACATTGCCTCTCACCACTTGTCTTTGAAATGAAGGCATACAAGAGCAGTTGATGCCCACACCATCAACCACTGCATTTATTTATGCCAGGTTCACCTCTGCATGCCACCACCATGAACATTCTCCAGTCTAAGAAGTCCAGACCCCTTCCATCCCTCCTCCTGAAGGTAAAGGATGTCATCTTGTAGCCACAGCAGTTCAGACTGACTGCACAGGGAGTAGCCTTGCTGACTCTCAGGCTTCACTTTGCACTTAGAGCTCTGTAAAGACATGATCAGTACTCCTGCTGCTCTCTAGGTGCCCTCAGGTGTTGTCAAGGGAAATGCAAATCTACTTTACAGACCAAAAGCCCTTTACTAATGCACAGGATATTTGTGTTGATGAATTCAGTGCAATTAGGTGACCTAATTGCAGCCTTCCAGTATCTGAAGGGCGCCTACAAGAAGGCTGGGGAGGAACTTCTCAGGATATCAGGTAGTGATAGGACTAGGGGGAATGGAATGAAGCTGGAGGTGGGGAGATTCAGGCTAGACATGAGGAGGAAGTTCTTCACCATGAGAGTGGTGAAGCCCTGGAATGGGTTGTCCAGGGAGGTGGTTGAGGCCCCGTCCCTGGAAGTGTTTAAGCCCAGGCTGGATGAGGCTCTGGCCAGCCGGATCTAGTGTGGGGTGTCCCTGCCCATGGCAGGGGTTGGAACTAGATGATCCTTGTGGTCCCTTCCAACCCTGACTGATACTAGGATACTATGCATTAGCTGTATTAATACCTGTAAGGAGGCACAAGAAATGAGAAAGAAGTTGTTGCCATGGATAAAAGTCAGGGCCAGCACAGGGATTGTGAAAGTGACTTAAAACTGTATGTGGTGGGTTGAAGTTTCCCCCCCAGCGTTACCCTTGCCAGACCAACTCTGTTAGAAGCAAATGAAGCTGTATTTACAAGCATGGTCTGCACTCTACGATGGAATGCAATGAATGTGTACGAAGCATACAGGATTCACAGTATTATACAGACATTTACAATCAGCAGACAACACAAAAAAGCCCCCTGCTCAGAGACCAGGGAAGCTGTTCCACTGCCCCCCACCCACCCCCTGTCCCAAGAGAGAAAAGCAGCAGAGAGAAAGCAGGGGTTCGACTTAACTAAACAGCTCAGCCGGCAAGCAGGTTATCTCCCCTGAGTGAAGCAAAACCAGCAGAGATCAGGAAAGAAGAGAAGGAATTGTAATGGTACAGCCTGCCTTATTCCAGATATTTACCCAATGAATTTGTTTAGAATAATCTTTTGTTTTCCTTTTCACACCCAATAGTGATGTATTTATATTTTTCTACCTTTCTGCTCAAACTCTGTAGCTAAATTTTAAAGGCACAGCCTAAACCCACCACACCGTATTTTGTATGAAGCTGCCCCATTGTGTCATTCATATGTTGAAGGTGGTGGTGAGAAGACCTAAAAATCTTTGTTTTGACAAGGAATCTGTACCTTCAGCCAAGGTTCTAAAGCTAATCTGCAAGACTGCACAAAGGCAGAATTCAGTTAGTCCAGAGCACTTGACGATAGTACTTTATTACCAGAACAAGAGGACACAGTCTCAAGCTGTCCCAGGGGAAGTTTAGGCTGGAGGTGAGGAGAAAGTTCTTCACTGAGAGAGTTGTTAGCCATTGGAATGGGCTGCCCAGGGAGGTGGTGGAGTCACCATCCCTGGAGGTGTGCAAGAGGGGATTGGACATGGCACTTGGTCAAGTCCAACCTATCACCCAACACCATCTAATCAACTAAACCATGCAACCAAGCACCCCATCAAGCATCCTCCTAAACACCTCCCTGGGCAGCACATTCCAATGGCCAGTCTCTCTCTCTATGAAGAATTTCTTCCTAACATCCAGTCTAAACCTCCCCTGGCACAGCTTGAGACTGTGTCCTTTTGTTCTGGTGCTGGTTGCCTGGGAGAAGAGACCAACCCCCACCTGGCTGCAATCTCCCTTCAGGTCATTGTAGAGAGCAAGAAGGTCTCCCCTGAGCCTCCTCTTCTCCAGACTAAGCAACCCCTAAAAGACACATATGAGACAGATCAAAATTCAGGTGCATAGGTGACACACATTTGATCTGCTTTCTATGGATTTTTAGAAAGCAAAACTTTTTTGCTCTCACAGACATGCCCTGCTGATGTGTGAGCCACACTGGAAAATGCACCCTGCTAAATTTATGAGATAAGCAACAATTAATTGGAAAAGTCAGCTTGCCAAGAAGCTATTTGAAGAGGGAAGAGAGCTTAGCTAAATATTCAATAGTTTGTTAGCTTTTTTTTTTCCCCCAGAGAAATCTCCTTTATCTCCTAATTAATATACCATCATTTTTCTTCTTGCTCTCACTTTGCTAATTAGGGGAGTCTCATATTTAGGATATAGCATCAATGGCACAGTAAATTTACAGACAGAAAAGGGGAGGAAGTGGGAGGATCCCCATATTTTAATAGGGTTGCCCTGGGAAAACAGGCTCTGCTTTTGTCAGAGCTGTTGACGTGTGATACTCTTCTTTCCCCTCCGTACAGCTTCTGTCAAAAACTTGGAGCTGCAAATAAGGCAGGTAATTATGTTTCCAAGGTGCTTCTTCCAGACAAATTCTCCTACTCCTCTTTTATACCAGTTAGTGAATCACTATGACAAAATTAATTGATAGCTAAATTATACGTAGCTGCCTTTGGAGGGTTAATGGCTTAGTGCCTCCAACGACACTGGGAGCCAGAATTTGCATACCTACATTAAGACTTTGAATTACTAGAGAAAAGAACCCAAAAATAACTTTTTCCTCTCTCAATTCCCAACCTTCAGAAGCAAACACCGCATCAATCTTTTTCACAGGGATCAGAACAAATCTCTCCTGCTGCTTGCCAGTCTTTATATGACACTGGAAATTACTCAGCCTCCTCTCTGAGGCTTCCTTGGAGATAGTCAGATAGAGAGGCACTTGGCAGCAGCTGTTAACCCACCTGCAGAGACAGCTTCTGTCTCATTTCATCTCCTGAATTGCTCAAGCCACCAGACTAATGTTTACTTGTTCACAATTAAAGACATCACATGGTCCTCTGGGACTGTACAAGAAAGGGATGTCAGAGCTTTCAGGGCTTGAAATCCAAGCTACTCTCCATATTTGAATACTAGGCAGCTATTAGGACTAAGTGTATTCTGGAAGGCTGAAACAGCTCACCCAGGGCAGCAACAAACCCTCCCTGACAGAGGACACACAACTACTCACTGCTAGCAGCTGTCTCTGCTCTGGAAGCCCCAGACTGTGCCCTGTGGCATTCCCATTTATGATCATCTTCGTAGGAAACAGCCGTTGATGCAGCTATCTTCGGTACCAAAAGCTGCATTGTAGAGGCTTGCTCTGTCTGAGAAATAGATCATCTTAGCAAAAAAATAGCATAGACTAAAATGTGTTAGGAGAAACTGACGTTCATCTCCTCCTAATTAGAGCCATGAGAGTGATCAGAGGACTGGCAGGCATTCCATGTGAGGCAATGATGAGAGAACTGAGTTTGCTCAGCCTTGAGAAGAGAAGTTTTAGGGGAGATCTTATTACCATGGGCACGGTGCAAGGTATTAAGGACATGGTACATCAAGGGTGGCTTGATGTAGGAGTTGGAGGATGGAGTCTCCGCTTTTACAAGGAGTCTTATGGAATAAACAAGGGGTAATAGGACTCCATTTGACTCCAGGAGAAAATGTCTTACCATGAGAGCAGCTAGAACTGGCATCATCTGCCCCTGGAAGCAGTGGATTTCCCTACAGTGGACAGCTTTAAGACTTGGCTTCACAAGGTGCTGGGCCATCTCATTTCAACTACACTATCACCTACAAAGGTTAAACCAGATGATGCTTGGTGTCTCTTCCAACCTGATATTCTGTGATTCTGACCTTGTAAATTACTTCTGCTAACAATTATGTCTTCATAATAGCAATTATGAAGACTGGACATTAGGAAGAAATTCCTTACAGTGAGGGTGGCACAACACTGGAGTCCCACAGAGGTTGTGGATGCCTCCTACCTGGAGATGTTCAAGGCCAGGCTGGATGAGGCCTTGAGCAACCTGCTCTAGTGGGAGGCGTCCCTGCCCATGAAAAGGGGTTGCAAGTAGGTGATCTTTCAGGTCCCTTCCAACCCAAACCATTCTTTGACTTTGTGACATGACTACTGTGTATCAACTATTTTTCACTCCTGTGACAAGCAAGCTAATAACAGAATTATGAAAATAAGTATTTTTCACCTTAATGATATTGACTACTTGGGGGAAAAATTCCTCACCATATAGAAAGGCATTCTACTCAGATTCCAGTGAAATGAGAACATGGGAGCAAAGCTAAGAAAAGGGGCTTCCAAAGTTGAGCACAGGTAGTGGCTTCAATCACATTGTTTACCAAAAAACATTAATTGCCCTGCATTTGGAAAAGACCTCTAAGGTCATCAAGTCCAACCATCAGCATAACACCACCATGGCCACTAAACCACGTCCCGGAGTGTCCTGTCCACATGCTTCTTGAACACCTCCAGGGACTGTGACTCCAACCCCTCCCTGGTGAGCCTGCTTCAGTACCTTCAGTAAAGAATCTTTTCCTAATACCCAGTACAACTTAATTTACTCATGAAACTACAGAAAGCCAAAAATCATTTGCACTCTGGTTACCCTAGGAAACAGAACTTGTGGGAGTCACTAAGAACAATTTATTTTATTGGGCTTCTTCAGCCCAATGCAGAAGAGGGATAGGAGTTACCAAAGCACGAATCCCCTCCCTGGAAGTGTCCAAAGCCAGGCTGGACAGAGCCTTGAGCAGTGTGGTCTAATGGAAGGTATCACTGTCCATGGCAGGGGGGCTGGAACTAGATGATCCTCAAGGTCCCTTCCAACCCAAACCATTCTATGAATCTATGATTCTATGAATCTTCCCCCCACCTCATGACAGCAAGCAGCCCCAAAGGAAGACTCTCACATCACCAGCATCAACACAAAGCATGTATACAAGCCCACAGCATCTAAAGTCAGGGCTGTTTTCTGTCTAACTGGACAGAAGGCAGAGGAGTGGGTTGGAAGAGTCACAGTGGAGGTATCCCGTGTCCCTGGGTGGGAGGCAGCTGAGAAAGCAGTTAAAAAAAGAAAAGGTATCTAAGGCAACAGCTGCAGGGACAAGGAGCACAAACCTGCAGAACATCCGAGTTCACCAGTCAACTTGCCAAAGAGAAGCTGCCATGCCCTTCGCAGTTGCTGCTCCTAGACACTAGTCATTTATTTCAGCTTCCTAAAGCAAAGCACCTTTTCTCCTTTTACCTGCAGCCAACTCAGCCAAACCAGATTGGAGAATGTCAATATCTGTTCCCATCTTATTTAGATCTGCTCTTCCCTCCTTTCTAGTTAAACACAAATCCATCTTGCTTAAAACCCCAGCCACTTCACCTATTGTGTTTGAGAGCTTTTCTGCTGGTAGAACATGCAGAAATGATCTATTTTAAGACCCTAAGCACAAATGAACTTCCCCAGACAAAAGAGACAATTACAGTACAAGCAACACATTCTTTTGGAGTGCATGGAATTGAATGGTGAAAGCTGCACTGAGGACCAGGCTCTGTTTTGGGCAAGAACTAAAGCTTTATCTGATCTTAAGCCAGCTCAGCATTGTGCTAATGATGTTGACAAAGGCTGCAAAGAATTATTTCTAGGCATTTTGATATCTAAATACCAAACTGTTGGAGAACAGCAAATTAGCCACTCTGAGACCCTAATACCCAACAGCCCAACAAGACAACATCTACATTTCTTAGTTTATTTTCCCCTACTTAGTGCAGATTTAATGAGTTACTCCCACAGAACACACTATGGGTCAGGTTTTGTTAGTTTGTCCTACATAGAGGGGGCTTATCTGTCTGGTTTATGAGCATGTCCTTTACAAGACAGAGGCAATCACCAGCTCTTGGCTTTCTGCTGAGAGGTACTTGCTCTCAAGGAGTAGTCTCTGTTGCACAGCAGAGTGATTAATAAGCCTTTGAGTTTCAGCTGCTCCCCAACCAAGGTGCCCAATATTGCCTAGGTGTCAATTAAGACAAGCACTTTCTGAATTGGGGTGTGGAAGGAAAAGGAACATAGTAAGAAGGAATCTGATTGCAGAGACACACTAAAGCATTTTATTCTTTTAAATGTATACTGGCATTTCAAACCTAACTGCTGCTCTTGAGTAGTTCCTGTTTTGAGTCTGCTTCTAAGCTCAGGCATGCCAGCTTTTGTCCATCCTTTCTAATGCAGCTAATAAGCCTTTTCTCAGAAGCAAAGGCTTCCCTCCATTTGGTAATTATCAGCTGCTGCAAGTGATAGGAGAGGCTCAAACATACTGCTGTATGGAAAAAAACAACAACACTCAAAGCAGCATTTCTCTTGATCAACATCTTTATTCAGCATGTTGTCCATCTCATGTCATTCTACCACGGTTGCTACTCCAAGAACACACTTGGCTGCTCATGCTGCACAGCCTGAGATACAGACCAAAAGAAATTACAGAACAAGCTGTCTTCATTTGTCACTGGCTGCACCTGCCTGTCTCCATCGAGGTGCCCCACACAGTGCTCCCTGCCCCTGAAGCTCCACATTCAGTCTCCCTCTGTGAAAGGTGTAAGAGCAGCGAGCTCCAGTCATGGACATCCTCCTTGATAGCATCATTTTTTTTTCCCCTCCTCAATGAGCATATTGATAGGTCTCTGTGGTGGGCTGAAGTTTTCCCCCGCCAAGCATTAACTTTTAGCCAGATCAGCTCAGTCAGAAGCAAATGAAGCTGTATTTATAAGCAAAAACGACACTCCACAACGGAATGCATTGAATATGTACAAAATACACAGGATTTACAAGCTTATACAGATATTTACAATTAGCAAGCAAAAAAAACTCCTGGTCAAAAGAGCCAGGAAGCTGTTCCATTGCCCCCAAACCCCTGTCCCGAGAGAGAGAGGATTTGAGAGAGCAAGCAGTGGGTTAGACATATCCCAAGGCTATCCAGAAGCACATTATTTTCTTCTGAGTGAAGCAAACCAGCCAAGATTAGAAAAGAGAACAGGAATGGGAATTGTGAACAATTATGATACAGTTCCTCTTCTCCCAGACATTTATCCAATGAATTTGTTCAGAATCATCTTTCATTTTCTTTTTTACACCCAATAATGATTTATTTATATTTTTCTACTTTTCTGCTCAAAATCTGCAGCTAACTTTCAAAGGCATAGTCTCAGGCATAGCCTGGAGAAGAGGAGGCTCAGAGGAGACCTTATTGCTGTCCACAACTTCCTGAAGGGAGGTTGTAGCCATCTGGGGGTTGGTCTCTTCTCCCAGGCAACCAGCAGCAGAACAAGAGGACACAGTCTCAAGGTGCACTAGGGGACGTTTAGGCTGGAGGTGAGGAGAAAGTTCTTCCCAGAAAGAGTAATTGGCCATTGGAATGTGCTGCCCAGGGACGTGGTGGAGTCACCATCCCTGGAGGTGTTCAAGAGGGCATTGGATGTGGCATTTGAAACCATGGTTTAGTTAGTTATGAGGTGTTGGGTGATAGGTTGGACTTGATGATCTCTGAGGTCTTTTCCAACCTTATATATATAAAATAGAATCAATAATTGATACTCCTGGCTTCCAGTTCTTTCATGCAGACCACACTTGCTCATCCTGCAGCTAGGGCAAATAGAAGTCAGCACTCTGAAATGTTCCTGTGAATATGCATACAGTACAACTCTGACAATAAGGGTTTCCTGGAAAACTGAAGGACTGTAGAACACATACTGCTTGATGGCATAATGAGAAAGCTCCCTTGTGATTTCTGCATTGAACTACGAAACACTGCTTTTGTCAGAGAAAGCATTCATTTTAAAACATGAATACAGTCCTAGTTCTCATTTCAGTTCTCAAATGCAACTTACATAGCTCTTAAGCAAGAAATTATGCCAATTTGCTACTTTTTAAGCACATCTCTATATAAACATTAGGCCTTTGGGGGAAAGATTTTATTGCAGAGACTATGCATTCACTACATTGCATTGTGAGTAGCTGAGGAAATGAATCACCTAAGACTGATGCTCTCTATCTTTGGAGTAGCTTATGCTGGGTCTTATCAGGAAACACTGATGTATAAGGTCATTTAGCTTTATAAGAGTATTTATTTTAACCTGATTTATGAAGAAGTTCTGTGGGCTTTAGACTGAGGCTGTGAAAACACTGAGCAGTAACATTAGACTCTCTTAATGAGCAAAGGAAATGTTTATCAACTTACCTGTAATCATAACAGGCAGGCACTTCAGTTCTGATTCTGTAGAGACTTTTAATTAAAAGCTATAATAGAATTTAATGAATAATGAAGTTATCTGTACACTCCCATGCCTGAGTAGAAGGTAAATAGGCCCAGGGCAGATAACTGAGGATTCATAGCTGGTGAGAATGGAACAGAAGCCTATGAAGTTACCTGTAACAGAAATGAACAAAACCCACAAGACAAGGATTATCAAAAATCTAATATTAATTATCATGAGTCAGTTGTGTTTGGGTTTGATTTGTGCTTGCAAGCTTTATTTCATGTTGTTGTGTACATCTTATCACTGATAAGGAACTGAGGCTGCATCCCCAATATGCATGCTCCCTTCTTCTCTAGAGTTAATCACTGTAATTTTGTCATTTTGCAGCTTGTATTTTTTATTTGAGTACTCCCTCACAGATGGTCTCATACTTGGCTCAAAAGCAATAATTAGCTGCAATAATTATCAATAGCAACATTGCACATCAATGGTTACTGAAAGGGGAGTATCCATTATAAACCAAAAAGGTTTAAATCTTATCATCTTCAATTAAATTCAATATTTTTAAGCCTGTGGATATATTTCTAGAGGGATCCCCCTTAAAAAATAATAATGACTAGGAAGGACTTCTCAGCTGGATTCATATTTTTAATACAACTTTATATTGACACAAATTGAAACCATTCCTTACCCATCATTGCCCAGTTCAGTTGGGTTTTGAGGCTGTAGGCTTTAGAAAGAGATCAGCTTCCCATAAAGGCATGAAAAAGCAACAAAACAGGTAAAGATATCGAACGGAAGAAGGATTGTGATGCAAGATGCCTTGACCTGTGTAGCCTGCCAGGCAGCCACACGAGCTGAGCTGCTCTTTCATTAAGCAGAGAGAGCATTTCCTCCAACAGCCATCCACAAAGCTAAGTACTTCCACATGCACTCAGCATTATTGCAAAACTTCTCAACTCTCCTCAGCAGTGGTTCATCTTTATGTACATTTCAATGTTCTCTGGTCTCCTAACAACACAAACCACAGTGGGGAGCAGCGTGGGCTTCGCTTTATTTACTGCCCCTGTGAAATTCCCTCTCTGACGCTCAGATGCAGCTACCCCAGCATCCGAAATGAAGCTTTGCATTCTGTCAGTAATGAAACTATCTTTCTCTTGCCCTTACAATATTTATCTATTGATCTGCAAAATGCAGCACAGTTCAGCGTGGATGGGGGGGGAAGGGAGCTATGCTGAATGCATACCCTCAGCTACACATCCTTGCCATCTGAGTGCGTGGGGAATTGGTACATTTCTAGCCACAGCATTTAAGAGCTGAATTTCTGATGTACCTTCTGTGGACAGTCAGATGACAAATTCTTTACAGTGAGGGTGGTGAGACACAAACATGTTGCCAGGGAGGAGTTCAAGGTCAGGCTGGATGAGGCTTTGAGCAGCCTGGTCCAGTGGAAGGTGTTCCTGCCTGCAGCAGGAGATTGGAATTGGATGACCTTGAAGGTCTAACCCAAAACGATTCTCTGACTGTCAAACCCTGAAATTCCAGGTGCTGGTGGCCAGGCTAGCTGCTCTTTCTTTCTGCCTCCCACATGGCATTGACACAACTGCCAGCCTTTTGTGTTGCAACTGAAATAAAACTCTCAAAAACAACTTTCAGACATCAAGACAAGAGGGTGGCAGATGTACCCAGGTCAGTAGTAGGCAGCTGCACCAAGTGAGAACAGAGCCCACAAAGCAGCCAGTAAGGTGCCCCCCGAAGGTGGTGGTCCCCACGCTGGTGGCTGTCAGAGGCGATTCCAGCATGACATGAGGTCACAAAGCAGCCTTCTTCCAAAGAGACAAACGCCTGTCCCAAGTCCCAGACCCAAGCCTTCCTTGCCCTGCTCCAGCACAATGCAATCAAAGTCCCATCATGATTTATAAAAACAATTCCCAGTGCAGGATTAGCAAGTGCTTTTGCAGCAGCAGCAAGCATGAAAGGCCTGGCTGGCATCCCATAGAGAGCACCACTATTCAGCCTGCCTCAGCACAATCCTGCTTGTACAACACAGACTCACTCGAGTTTTGTTCCCACATTTCTTCATTACTGGCCACATTAGCATGAGAACAGGACCTCTGTCAGTTAGGACTGTATGAAAGTTTACAGATTCTCTTTGCAGGGCATCCTGCAAGTATTGTCTTTGATTTTATTCTAATTCATTCCGAGTCTGCTCAAGTTTTGTTTTGAATTCCCAGTCTGCTTCATGGAAGCTAACAATGCCTACCAACGTGGCAAAGATTCCCACAGCAGCGTGCTCCTTTTCATCTGTTTTGCTTGAAAACAATCACAAGCCTCCTGAAAAAGTCCTCTCAGGATAGGTTTGTCAAACCCATGAGAGTCCATTACAAACATCAGCTGCCCACACAACAGGTGGGACCCAATTTCCAGCCCTCAAAGGGAAAATTAGCTCAGGCTGTGGGCTTTAGTCATCTCTGTAGTGCAACCAAAACGCAGGAGCACTCAGCTAGAGAAAAGGAGACTGAGGGAAAGCCTCATTGTTCCCTGCAACTCCCTGAAAGAGGAGGAGGTTGTAACCAGGTGTGGGTTGGTCTTTTCTCCCAGGCAACGAGCACCAGAACAAGAGGACACAGTCTCAAGCTGTGCCAGGGGAGATTTAGGCTGGAGGTTAGGAGGAAATTCTACACAGAGAGAGTGATTGCCCATTGGAATGTGCTGCCTGGGGAGGTGGTGAAGTCACCATCACTGGAGGTGTTTAGGAGGAGGCTTGATAGGGTGCTTGGTTGCTTAGTTTAGTTGATTAGATAGTGTTGGATGACAGGTTGGATGCGATGATCTCCAAGGTCTCTTCCAACCTGGTTTATTCTATTCTGACATGGATTTGCCTCCTCATTCAGGCTGGTGTCTGAGGAGACTTGATGGGGTGCTTGGTGCCATGGTTTAGTTGTTTAGGTGGGTTGGATTGGTTGATGGGTTGGACGCGATGATCTTGAGGGTCTCTTTCAACCTGGTGTATTGTGTTGTATTGACTGGAGCTTACTCCAGTTCACAGAAAGCCATTAACATAGCAATTACAAATGCTGCTTTTTTTGCCCTGCTCTGCATTGAAGGCCAGCTGACAAATGCAAGATGGATGAATTGAAAGAGAAAGCACAAATGTTTCCTTGGGACAGGGCTGTGCATGTTTCCCTGCAAGACTTGTAAACTTGACAATTGTTTCCCCCAAAACAGGCAGACATCAACTCAAAACACAAACACCTCTCCTGCAAAGAAAACATTCATTCTATACTTAGCACCTCATAATTTCCACAGTTGTGCATTATATAAATATTTGGACTAATGCAAAAGTTATGATCACAACACAGCTAAGGAACACCGAGATCATTCCAATGAGTTCTGGAAGTAGGCAGAGTTTTGACTCTTCGTTTTATGTTCTGTATTAAACCCCCTCAGGCTACTTGCTCAAAAGCTGCTGTGTCTGAAATCCACCAGATTTCATACCCAAAAAATTGCATACTTGATCAAGTAAAATAAAAAAGCCACACAAAAGAGAAGCATTTCAATTTTATTTCATTTAAGAAAAGCCTCTCAATCATCTAAAGAGGAATCCTAAGAAAGCAATTTTTACTAAGTCTGCACCACTTCAGAACACGTTAAACTGCATCCCAATATCATAGAATCAATAAGGCTGGAAAAGACCTCAGAGATCATCAAGTCCAACCTAACACCCAACACCTCATGACTAACTAAACCATGGCACCAAGTACCACGTCCAATCCCTTCTTGAACACCTCCAGGGATGGTGACTCCACCACCTCCCTGGGCAGCACATTCCAATGGCCAACAACTCACTCTGTGACAAAGTTTCTCCTAGGCAGAAGTACTTCACAGAGAGAGCGATTGCCCATTAGAATGGGCTGCCCAGGAGGTGGAGTTGCCATCACTGGAGGTGTTTAGGAGACTGGATGGGGTGCTTGGTTGCATGGTTTAGTTGATTAGATGGTGTTGGGTGATAGGTTGGGCATGATGATCTTGAAGGTCTCTTCCAACCTGGTTTATTCTATTCTATTCTCTGTACACATTCAAAACCCACCTGGGTGCATTCCTGTGCAGACTATCCTAAGTGCTCCTGCTTTGGCAGGGGGGGTTGGACTGGGTGATCTCTGGAGGTCCTTTCCAACCTCATGTACTGTGATACTACAAGTTTCAGAAATTGAAAGTATATTAGGAATATTAGGAAACTCTGCAAAGAGCAAGGGGCAGGGGAGAAAGACAATGTTCTTACTGGAAGTGTGTCTTTAATTCCAAAGCTGCTTGGAGGTACTGATTGCTATTTTCACAAAACTAATAAAAATTTAAATGAAAGTCTCCTCATCTAAAGAGGAGGGTCAAGAGGTGAAAGTCCTAATTCTCTGCTTAGCCATGCCTGAGCGGGCAGCATCCACACCTTCCAACTAGCAAGCAGCTCCTCACTTTTAGAGACCTATTGACCACAGACATGCTAACAGCCTCATCTAACCTTCTAAGTGTCCACTTATGTTTTCCAACTAACACTTTCTGAAGTGAAGACCCAACAAAGCAAGGACATGTCCTACAATGCTACAGGAATATCCAAAGTTTAAAAAAAAGAAAAATGAAAGTAAAAGGGAAAAACCAAAAACCCAGAGAGAGAATAGAATAAACCAGGTTGGAAAAGACCTTCGAGATCATCAAGTGCAACCTATCATCCAACACTAACACAATAACTGTTTCCACAAAGATCTGAAAGAAAATGAATCTTCAGCTAGGTAAAAGAATAGTTTCAGAGCCAAAGATTCATCTTTGTCCAGTTTCGGGTCATATCATCTCAAGTGTCCTCAAGAGCAGTCATTCCTTGCACTTCATTACAGTGGGAAAACATATGCTACATGCTCAGGAGTAAGACCAAAGAAAATGTGATTCTGAAGGGATTGTGCAGTCCTCTGCCCAAGATTTTTCCTTTCACAGCTGACAGGAAAGTTTTATGTACCCATCATCCAGCTTGTCAAAAAGATGTTTAATCTCTTGGCAGTCTCAAGTAGTTGGAAAATATTTGACCTTTTCAGTAAGGAAGAGTTAGAAATTTAACAAGAAGAGACTCTGCCTATATTAGTAAATCAAACACAGGCAGGGACATCAGTTAAACATGCTAGGTGGCACAGAAGAGCTCACAGTCACACTGGAAACTCCCTTTGGGTCCAAATCTCCTGAAATGCCTGTTGAAAACAGCCCAGCCCAGGCTCAGTTTGAGTTGTGACAGCAAATATTAGTAGCCCAATGCTGGTCAAGCACCAAAATCATGGCAGGGAATAATCAGCTTTCTAGCACAGACAAGGAGTCACAGCTGACTGTACTAGGGTCAGAACCAGTTTATAGCTCAATAGCTAGAGGTTAGGGATAAGCAGCCATCAACACCAAGGCCACATTGAGCAAGGAGAACACATCCTAGACACAGGTCTGCATGGTCAACTAGGGCCAGTTTAAATCTGTCTTACTTGGGTCTGATACCAAGTGGAATTCAGTTTCAGACCACACACAGGACACCTTCCACTGGACTGGGTTGCTCAAGGCCTCATGATAATGTCATACTTGCTCAACTTACTCTGCAGGCTACACATCCTATACAATATATGTCCCAGCCCTTAGCAGTTCCATTTCATTACTTACTCAGCCCATCTGCCTCCAAGAGTACACAATGTATATTTCAGGACAAGATTTCTGCTTCAAAGACATTGACACATGACAAAGATCTCATTGCATCACCTCAATGCTCAAAGAGCTGAGCTGAGAGGGCAGCTCAACTGGCTGAGTGCCTAGATTGCTCTACTAGGGCAGAGAATAATTGATTATCCAGGTGGGAAATTACACTGTGAATCAATTAGGAAGTCAAGTTGTTCCAAGTTCTATGCCCATCCAGCATAACACCTGACCTAGTAGGTAAACCCCCATTATTCAGATATTTCGGGTAGATTTAGACTGGATATTAGGAAGAAATTTTTTCCTGCGAGGGTGGTGAGACACTGGAACAGGGTGCCCAGGGAGGTCATGGATGCCCCCTTCCTGGAGGTGTTTAAAGCCAGGTTGGGCAAGGCATCAATCAACCTGCTCTAGTGGAAGGCGTCCCTGCCCGTGGCAGAGGGGATGGAACTAGATGATCTTTAAGGTCCCTTCCAACCCAAACCATTCTATGAATATACAAATCTCTCTTCTGCTCCCAGTCAGGACGTTGCCATCACCTAGATGCATGTTGCCTCAAACCACTGGCTACCAACCACCATCTATTTTGATCCCAGACTAACACAACACCCCTCTGAGATCACCCTGCATGTTTGTGCTTTTCATTATGCAGCAATTCTACCACAGATGATGTATCAAGCATTAGCAACCGGGGTCACTACAAATCAGCATGACCACGTTTGGCCTCACCTAGCTCTTTCACCTCACCTTTGGCTTCTTTTAAAGACCTCAGCTGGTAGCACATACCTCAGAGGACAACCAACAGCAGCAAATCTCTGCCACTGCAAACTGGTGCCTTCTGTCAAGAGAATTTCACTAGAACAACAGATAAAGCACAGTAAGCCCTTTCCAGCAGGCAAGAGAGCAGTGTCACAGTTTACAAGACCACCCAGCAGAAAATCATACCTGGATTCATATGCATGAGATAAACTGCAGGTGGTGCAACAAGACTCCTAAAAAAGAGAGAACTCCAGAGCCAACACTTTGCTCAAGCCAGGTGATCTGCTCCCATGTGGATTTGTCAGGTCAGCTCTACAGGAATACTCCATGCATGCTGCTTTACATCATCATTCTTGAGCAACCTGATCTAGTGGGAGGAGTCCCTGCCCATGGCAGGGGTTTGGAATGAGATGATCTTTAAGGTCCCTTCCAACCCAAGCCTTTCTATAATTCTAAAGGTGAGTCATGCTTTTACTCAATCAGCAACCCTGTGAATATGGAATTCTATGATCAATGTGCCAGTTTCCAGGACTAGTAGCTCTATAAAGGTTAACTATAATGCCAGGAAGTGACTCTAGTCACAATGGAGTTCTGCTTTACCTAATCAGCTTCAAACAAACAATGAACTGACCAACTTGGTGTTCAAGGCTGTATTGCATAATGATACTAATTATGATACTTTAAGCACTTTTGTCTGAATGGCTTCACATCCTTTGCAGTCCCCTGAAGCATAGAAATCTCAAAAGCCTTGAACACTTGATTGGAAAGGAACCTAACACACTTGCACAGGTGAGCAGCAGACAAAGTAAGTTTGTCTCATCTTAATGATGAGTACATGAAAAAACCCTAAAAATCACTCCTTTCCTTCCTGCAGTTGATGCAGGGAATTCCCTAAAATTCAGAGACTCCCAAACAAATCCTCATGGCCAGCAAGCCCCATCCCTAGAGAAGTGAGCATCAGGTGTGGCAAAGTGTTTTCCAGGATAGAATAGAATAGACCAGGTTTGAAAAGACTTTTGAGATCATTGAGTCCAACCTATCACCCAACACCATCTAATCAACTCAACCACAGCACTAAGTCCCTCATCCAGTCTCTTCCTAAACACCTCCAGGGATGGTGACTCCACCACCTCCCTGGGCAGCACATTCCAATGGCCAATCACTCTAAGAAGAACTTCCTCCTAACATCCAGCCCAAACCTCCCCTGGCACAACTTGAGACTGTGTCCTCTTGTTCTGGTACTGGCTACCCAGGAGAAGAGACCAACCCCCACCTGGCTACAGCCTCCCTTCAGGGAGTTGTAGAGAACAATGAGGTCTCCCCTGAGCCTCCTCTTCTCCAGGCTAAGCAACCCCAGCTCCCTCAGCCTCTCCTCACAGGGCTGTGCTCCAAACCCCTCCCCAGCTTTGTTGCCCTTCTCTGGACACATTCCAGCAGGTCAACCTCTTTCCTAAACTGAGGGGCCAGAACAGGACAGAGTTTCTTTCTTACACCATGGCTTACTGAATGTTGCATCCGAAACCAGCAAGTGTTTAATTTAATGAAGAAATCATACCAAAAAAATTGTTTTTATAGTTGTGTAAAGCATTGTTTTGTCAGGTAACTGATGTCCTAGTCTGTTCTCTGCTGGCAGCTACCGTTGTGTGAAATCCACTGCTCCGTGGTAACTTCCTCATCCTGACACACAGGATGCTTAGAAGGCATGAAAATCCCTATTGAGCGATAAAGGAGTCACAGTGGATCAGTGCAGTGATGAGAACAGCCACCAGAACAAGCCTGGAACAGGCAAATAAAAGGCTAGGATTTGAATATGGAATGCAAAGAATTGCTTACATGCTATACCTGAAAACATCAAAAAGAGATGGAAGAAAGTGCCCACTTTCAGAAGCATATGTGCTTCTACCAAAGCAACATATCCATGCAGTGAAAAACAAAACAAAAGGTCATGCTGCAACGAGTTACAGCATATTTTCTTAGACGTCTGAAGATCTTACAGCCAAACTCTTCCAGCTTCTGAAGGAGCTGAAATTAAATTATTCAGGATAAGGCTGGGGAGAGGTATGGAGCACAGCCCTGTGAGGAGAGGCTGGGGTTGCTTAGCCTGGAGAAGAGGAGGCTCAGGGGAGACCTTCTTGCTGTCTACAACTACCTGAAGGTAGGTTGTAGCCAGGTGGGGAGAAGAGACCAACCCCAGGCACCAGCACCAGTGGATGTAGTCTCCAGCTGTGCCAAGGGAAGTTTAGGCTGGAGGTGAGGAGAAAGTTCTTCACTGAGAGAGTTATTGGCCATTGGAATGTGCTGCCCAGGGAGGTGGTGGAGTCACCATGCCTGGAGGTGTTCAAGAGGGGATTGGACGTGGCACTTGGTGCCATAGTTTAGTTAGTCACGAGGTGCTGGCTGATAAGTTGGACTTGATCTCTGAGGTCTTTTCCAACCTTATTATTCTATGATGCAGTATTAACAACTAACTACAACCAGGCTCTATGAATTAATACACAGTGTTAAGCAAGAAGAAGCTGTTTCTAAATAAAAACCCCAAAGCCTACTGTGTGCTGCTTTCACAATTTGCAAGAATGGATCAAGAAAAAAAGTTTGCTCTATCAATTTTATGACATTTCAGCACTGAAACCATATCTTTGTGGGTTTTTTTGGGGGGAATAGAGCAATATCTTTTTAATGCTGAAATACAGGTTCTTGATAGAAGTCAAAGAACCATTATCCACTAAAGATTTTCATCATTATCCTTAGTCAATACCAGGGTAGTCCCAAGGAGAAGGGAACACTTTGCTCCAGGTATTTTAAAAGTACGTTGAATAAAGAGTTTTTTCCAACACATCATCTTAGATACAGTAGCTGCATGAAAGCAAGCACTGCTCCTGTAACACGGGTTAACAGCAGAGGCAAGGAAAGATTTCTTCATTCAGAGTAGCCCTTGGAAAGAGGCTACCATTCCAGTCAGATTTTCCTTAGATATATCAAACCTGATGTATTTAATTTCTTTTTGGTTTCATCGTTATTCTTTCCAAGACAGCCCAGCAGCAGCGCTCAGATGGGAAGCATGTTTATACACCAGGACTCCATCTGCTTGGTTTCTAGGGCAATTGACTTTGGAAGGACTTGCAGTTATCAGGGGACTGTTTCAGAGAAGAATGACAGAGTAGGCTGAACTCTGTAACCACTTGAACTAGAGAAAGGCCCTGGATGAAATTGTCTTCATTGAAAAGACAATGCTCAAAATAGCTGATGTGGTCATCCCCCTTGTGTCTCTGGCTAGGTTCTTACCCTAACATCATCTTGTTTCCTAGAAACTGTACCACATGGGGACAGGAAACATTAGGAGCCAGACCTCCTCTGGTTCTCATGGGCAAGTCCTCTGCCCCCACCACAGACATGTCTTGATTGTTACTGTAAATTCTTCCTTGGCTTCACTCTTCCCAAGTGCCTCTGAGAAAAGCTGCTCTAAAAACATCTTCCTGCTCTTTCAATACCATCCATGCTCCCCAAACCTGACACTGACTTCACTAAATTCATTCCTCTCTACTCAGTTGTTTGTTTTTTTTATCATCATCACAGCAGGGGCAAAACCACCTCTTCCTGAGGCATTAAAGTCATATCAGGAAAGGTTGGTTGGGTTTGTTTCATGTCCTATGTTAACTCCCAAATTAGTAGCCATTTTGTCTGTAAATAAGTCCTTCAAGGTGCCATAAAAGAGTAAGTTACTGCTTGCTGATCAGAAAGTAGACGATTTTCTACTTAAATACTAGTTATTTTCCAAGGGTTTTTTCCCTCCTGTTGTACTTGCCACTGCTGCATACCAGGTATTTTTGCTTGGCTCCCTGACTCAGAGCATTTGCTATTCAGTCCTCCTCTGATGAGGCACTTCAGCCTCACATCGTGTTTTATTCAGGTACAATTTACAGGATTTAAGCTGCTGAAATCTCATTCCAATTGCTCAGGCTTAAGAGATGCATTACTCATAATTCTTGAGAATAATACACAAACAAAGCAGTCAGACCCTGAAATGGAAAGTTATATAACTTAATCTTCTAGCTCCCTGCCTGCACACATGGCACAGAAGTCCCATCAGCATGCAAGGTATTATGTAGGTGACTGCTACTTTAGGATTACATTATTTAGCATTAGATGCTTTATGAAATTTAGGAAAGACTGACAACACTCCTGAACAATAAAAAGCAGCCTCCTGAGTTCTGACTGAAGCAATAATGTATTTTGAGCCTTTATCTTATGTGACTTCAGACTGGCATAGCAGCCCAGGCATTAAGCTCTGAACTCAACTGTGCAGACACTCTGCTCATCATTTACTCAAGTAACTGCATGGATCTCAATAGTTACTGCAGCTGAGGTCTTAAATCTTTGTTCCAGCCTCAACACCCCCCAAGATGTCCGGGAAAAGAAGAAAACAGAATGCTGAGACCTCCTTTGTGTGGAAGTGGTATAGAGCTAGAGCCTGAGAACATCACCAAAGCAGCGCTGTTTGATGATCCTTCAGCACAAGGCATGGTAACACCTAATGTTACCCAGGGTCGAAAAGAGCTTTGATAGAAATCTTAGGGATGAAATAAAATGAGCTCAACTTCTTTTTCAGCATCTTTTTTTACTGAAGCCTTCCAACTGCACCCAGTTGATTGACATGTTCAAGCCCACCTAATGTCAATTCACATCCTTTTAAAATTAAGTAGCTAAGAAAGCTATAAAGGAAAAAGTAACTGCAAAGGTGTTAAATTCCACTGAAAAAAATCCCAGAGAGACAGGGAATGCAATCACACATCCTTAAACTAGATGATCTTTAAGGTCCCTTCCAACTCAAACCAATCTCTAAATCCATGATTGGTTTGAAACACTATGTGCTCTCAGTTAAAGGATAGATGCATGCTGAGCATCTTCACACATCTAAAGGTTTCTGCATCAATTTCCACAGCTGAAACATGAATAGAAAATACAAACAGACCAACAAACCTACCTTTCAGGAAAGGCATCCATTCAGTTTAGGGGGAAAAACAAACAACCCAAAACTAAAAACCAATCTATGAGTCTATGTTTCTGATACTCTTTCCTTCACTACTGTCAACTAGATGTGTTCTCTTCACCACTCCCTTCCTGGGAAATACAGCAATTTCTTTGGACTTAATGATCTCCAAGGTTTTTTCCAACCTGCTTAATTCTATTCTGCTCTTTTTCAGTAAGCACTTCACAACAGGGGTTTTTAAATCAGGATTTTTTTGCTGGTCACAACTTCAACATTTCAAATCTTATGAAAGCAGTAACTCTAAAAATTGTGTTACACAACTCCTTTTAATATGCCTGCATGATATAAGTTGTAGTGAAGTTCTTTGATTTGGCAATAAGGTTTTGTCCCCACACTCAAGACCCAAAAAGAACAAAACCATGGTGCAGTTGACCGTACCCATACACACAAACCAGGAAGGTCCAGATAAGCAAAGCTCCATCCAGATGTTGATTTTAGTAGATTTTTGTGTGCAGGGTTTCTGTTAAAGCAGGGGAGAAGCTGTCCAAGCACAGCACTCAGGGTGAGGTCCCACCAGAGCAGCAGAATCACCTCCCCTGATCTGCTGGCCACACTCCCTTCAATGCAGCCCAGAAGGCCATCTGCCCTCTGGGTTGCAAGTGCACACCTCTGGCTGATCTCACAACAGTCTCAGCTCACAGGAGAGTTGGAATGTGAAAATACAAAGTGAAACCCAACTCCATTGCACAGAACAAATAAAAAGCATGGATTTTCTTAGTAGTCACTTAGATTCCACCCAGTCACACAAACAGAAAGCTTATAAATATGCTTTTCCACACAGCCATTAGTGAGCTCCGCAGCCTATTGCATTATACCGGGATAAAACCCTGCAGAGTAGTTTCTGGAAGCGATAGGAAAGCAATGCATTCTTTTTATTCCACCCCCCACATACCCCCTTTCCAAATACAGGCCTTATAGGTTTTATTTTTTCCCCTGAATGCCTCCTCTTCTGTAAGCAGAGCAGTTCTCTACCTTCTTTTTGGCATACTTACCCTTCTGATGGAAGAGCTTCTCGTAAAGAAACAGCCTCCATCTATGATACAGCCCAAACATTGATAAAGCATTTTCAGTGTTCAGCTACTGAACAGGTCTTTAACTGGTTTCATAGAAAGACACAATAGATAAAGCACAGAGTTCTCATTCTAGTTGCTGGCAATGTATCAGATAATCTTGGTGAGTGACATCCAGGAGCTCATTCAAGGTGAAAATAATGCAGTCTCACTGGCACTGGAAGCCCTGTCCATACTCCAGGAAGCATCTTGTGCTACTCTTTAGTATCAACATCATCCATGCATACATCTCTTTCTACACAGCCCCACAAGCCTTGACTGTACCAAACGATCTCACTTGCCTCAGGCAAACAACCAGAGACATGTGTTTTCGTGTTATTCCCTTGGGCTTGCTGTCAATGATGCTCTCCTCTGTGCTATTAAAAGCAGCATTGCTATGTTACTAAAATTTAGTTTGATGCCCAGAGTCACACCAAACCAGTGCATGCATTTGAACCCATCCAGCTAGCATTTAAAGAAATATACACAACATAAATCAAGCAGAGTCAAAGCAAGCAAAACCTAAATATTTCTCTTCAACAGAGCACAAGGACTGCCTTCTTCAGATGGACAAATTACAGAAGCTTAGGTTAGAGAGAAGTGGCAAACATGCCACAAGGAAGGGATATGGTTTGACTTGCAGCCTTCAAGCCAGTGTCTTTGTCTCTTTCTTCTTGAGCATTTAAGCTGGCAAGAGAGTTTATTCTCCATATGAATCAAATCCTCAGCATTATTTATTCCATAGAAATGCTCTCACTACCAATGCAGATTTTGTTCTAAATCCAAGAACTCAGGGTAAAGAACGTCCTGATAGGTACATAGTTCCAGATACATATAGAAATGTGTTGCCTCAAATGCAAAGATACACAACCATTAAAGTTTTGTTGGTTTGGTTTTTATTATTCCACTGGATTCCTATTTTACCCTTTGGCACAGTTCAGCTACCCTTGAAAACCTTGTACTAGAATTTGATTCAAATTTATCTCTGAAAGGTTAAAAGCTAAAACAGTGGCACAGCCTTTACTTCCAGCAGCTCTTACATTTGGTCTAGAGCCACAGGCAGTTCATACATGACCAAAATGATTCAGGAAAAGAAGTTACTAGAAAAGCTAAGGTTGCCCAGGGAAGTGGTGGATGCCTCCTCCCTGGAGGTGTTCAAGACTAGGTTGGATGAGGTCTGGAGTAACATGATCTAGTAGGAGGTGTCCCTGCCCAAGGCAGCAGGATTGGAACTAGATGATCTTTAAAGTTCCCCTTCAAACCCAAACTGTTCTACTAATCTATGAATCTAGAAGACCAGAAAAATCTGTGGTCTCAATAGTTTCCCCACTTCCCATCTCTACAAAATGAGAACTTCTACATTTGATAATTGTTCAGATTCTTATGCCTCAAGCTCCTAAAGGTGCATAAGGCAAAAGGTATTTGGGGATTTTGTCCTGAGGTATTAACAAGTAATGGATGGATGTTGCTTCACTGCCTAAACTTCTTGCTTTTAGGAGCCTGATTTTTTTTTTTTTTTTTGGTTAAGTTAGTGCCTATCTGGTCACAAGAAACAGGAAAGCATCCTCAGGAGCAGGAGGAACCCAAGGCAGAGCAGAAGAGTCCCCCCCATCCACAGGACAGTTTGAGTCGTGACAAACGGAATTCAGAGCAGCTGCTGAACTCCCAAATACACTGTGATGCAAGCTAAACAGTCCCACTCTCAGCCACTGCAGTCTTAAAACCCAGTCCATTTATTTGATGTTGAGGCTGTGACTAGGTTCTGAAGAGCCTTGTCACAATAAGAAAAATCTAGTTAGCTGTTGAACAGGAAAGTTCCCCCCACATTTGCATAGCCATAACAGGCTGGTAAATGCAGCTCAGCAGTACGATTTACTAACAGCAGCGGAGAACAAATGTGTTCTGTCAGAAGAAGTGTGAAATCACAAATTCAACCAAGCTAGGAGCTCAAAATATTTTTCTAGATGGCAACTATTTGAATTGCATGCAAACAAGCAAACAGACCCTCCTGATGTTCTAAGGCATCACAGCAAGTTTCCCCCCCCCCGCCTTTGGCTTCCTCTTATCTTTAATATATAGGATGTTCTTCATGAAAGCCCATCAGGTTATTTCAGTCATTCACAAGACTGCCAGAGATTCTGTTTCACTTGGCACGTAACTCAGGTCAGCAGGAACAAAGATTTGAACACAGGAACACCTTGGGAGACAATAAACAAACAGAGTACTAACCATCTCCTCCATGGGACATACTGTTCAACACAAGGTAAAAAGGTAATGCTGCCTTCCTGTAGTTGTAATGGTTGCCATACACAGCCTTTCAGCTTGGCCTGAGACAGAGACCATGATCTTTTTCACAAGAGCTTGTAGTGATAGGACAAGAGGTAATGGATTGAAGCTTTGAGGAGGGCAGATGTAGCATGGCTATTAAGGACAAATTCTTTATAGTGAGGGTAGTGAGATGCTGGAACTGGTTGCCAAGGGAGGCTGGTGGATGCCCCCTCCCTGGAGGTGTTCAATACCAGGTTGGATGAGGTCTTGAGCAGCCTGATCTAGTGAAAGCTGTCCCTCTCCATGGCAGCAGAGGTGGAACTTGATGATCTTGAAGGTCCCTTCTAACCCAAACCTCTCTATGAATCTTGCTGATGATACCGAAAGTTGTAAGAGAAATGGCGCTCAGCCTTGGAAGTTGTCCCAGGGCAGTTCTCAGCCTGGGGCAAGCAAATCATTCTTTCAGGTGGGAGCACACCCTGTTGTCCAACTGACTTCATTGGAAATTGCACCAGCTCTGTAGAAAACCTAGTTCCATGTTTAATTAACTGAAACCTTGGAAATCTGAGCTGCAGTTCTACCTGATGACTTCTTTATGCCATGCAGATAGGGCCAGAAGAGTGACTCGTTCCTCAGTCAGGACAACCTAGCTTTTTAGTGTTTACTCATAGTTTCTGTTTTCTTGACCTCCAAACAACCATTCTTTTTGCTGCCATCTGAGCAGGTACCCACTTACCTCAAAACAGAGTAACTGGAGAAGATGGTATCAATGAAGAATCTACACCATCCTCTATCCTACCTGAGCAGCTCCTGTTCCACCACCAACATTTTTGCACCCATCCCAGAGCCTGGGGTAAAACCCTCAGCCAGCCAAGACACCACCCAGAGGAGCTCAGCCCCAGCCAGCACCCGTGGATGATAGTGGAGTAGCAATCAATATGTTCCTAACAACCGGGGGGCCACCAGGCCCCCGGCCTTTGTTGTCACCACCACCATCACCCAGTGTGCACCAGGGGCACTCACCGGCAATGAGAGGAGGATCCTCAGCCCAAATGGGCTCATCTTAGGGCTGCTGCCTTTCCTGGGGGGATTATAAAGGGGAGTGGGTGGGGAGGGCCAAATGGCAACACCTGGGGTGGGAGGAGACTCCAACAGAGTCCAGGTGCTCTGGGATTTGAGGGGAAGAAGGGAGGAAATGGGGCAGGTGGGGTGGAAAAGGTGCAGATATGGTGGGAAAGGGGCCGATGGTGGGAAAGGGGCCGATGTGGTGGGAAAGGAGAGGTGGTGGTGAAAGAAGGGGATTTTAAAATCACTTCATTTTCCATCACTCTCCCATGATGCACAGCTGCAGTTCCTGGTTTGCTTTGCCCCCATGCACAAAGAACAAGCCCATCAACACTTCATCCAACAAAGCACCCTGGTGGCTAGGACAATGAAACCTTTCCATAAGTACCATTTTGCTTGGTGGGAAAACCTCTGCTTTTCAGATCCAAATAACAACTTTTAACAACAATAACAACAAAAAAGTTCTCCAAGAGTGAATTTTCTCCCTGGATCCCAGCAGAAACCATCAGGATGATGAAGGGACTGGAGCCTGTGCCCTGTGAGGAGAGGCTGAGAGCCCTGGGGCTTTTCAATCTGGAGAAGAGAAGGCTGAGAGGAGATTTAATAACTGTTTATAAATATCTGAGGCCTGGGGGTCAGGAGGGAGGGGACAGGCTCTGCTCAGCTGCATCCTGCGATAAGGCAAGGGGCAATGGATATAAACTACAGCACAGGAGGTGCCACCTCAACATGAGGAAGAACTTCTTCACTGCGAGGGTCACAGAGCACTGGAACCAGCTGCCCAGAGAGGTTGTGGAGTCATCTTCTCTGGAGACTTTCAAGACCCGTTTGGATGTGTTCCTCGATGATCCTCAAAGGTCCCCTCCAACATCCTGTGATCCTGTGGTTCATCTCTAGAAGCATTTGCTCTATAATCACATAGGTACCTGCCTGTCCATCTCTTCCCAGATGGGAAGACTCCAACAGAATTCCCAACTCCTTCCTGTGTGCTACCCATGGATGGGATTGTACCTGCTCAGAAAACTCACGGCAGATAAATGAGTTTCTGGTTAACACTGCAGGTTGAAAATGTGTTACTAAGCCAGGTTATTCCTCTCGGAGCCTAAGCTGTCGTGAACAGCCTGCTTCTGCTTTCACTTGGAGCTGGCATGGCTCTCTTCACTACACATGTTACTGTTCAGGTAGATTTTCCACTGGCCTATTGGCCACCTCATTTTCTAAGGACTTTCTTAGACCTCATGTGATTTTAATTCATACTAGCCAGCACTTGTGAGGTGCTCATCAGTATTCACCTTTTACAAAATGGCATTAAAATGAAACTTCATGAAGGAGTTGAAAACAGTTTGAGGTTTTCTGCTACTTAACTTGTTCTGCTCTTCAATGAATTTAGAGGATGACTAAGTAATACAAAAGCTTTTATAAGAGGACCTCTTTCCTGGCTAAATTATCCTAACTCCCAGCTAAAGGTTGTTCAGATAGATGTGTCACAGAAGGTGTTATGAAAAGCTTCAGTGTAACCTAAGTAGAAAAAAACACCCTCTAGCATTAACAACCTTGACCTCCTCTTTCCTTCCCTACACACAGTGTTCATCTTGCACTTCAGAGCCAAAATACCTCCTCCCCTTCAGCCCTGGCCATTCCAAAACAAATGCTCTGGCAGCCTAAAGAATGCAGCACACTCCAGTTTGTGACCCTGTTGCCCAGACCTGTCCTGCCAGATAAATAGGTATTTTATTGCCTGGCATGCCAGGAAGTTCCACATCAACATGAGGAGAAACTTCTTTAATTTAAGGGTGCTGGAGCCCTGGAGCAGACTGCTCAGAGTGGTTGTGGAGCCTCCTTCTCTGGAGACTTTCAAAACCTGCCTGGATTCATTCCTGTGTGATCTAGCCTAGGCGACCCTGCTTTAGCAGGGGCGTTGGACTTGATATCTAGAGGTCCCATCCAACCCCTAACATTCTATGATTGATTCTCTACCAAGAATATGCTCAGTGAAAAAAACAAGGCAGAATTTTCTACTAACTTTCTAGTCAGCTAGGACTCCTGATATTTTGGACAAGGAGCATGAAAGCTTTGCTGTGACCACGCCAGCCTGTGCATTTATTCTCTAAACACCTGTTTCAAAACCAGGATGCTCTGTCAAGAACAGGAATAGCTTGCCAGGACCACACAGTGTGTCCGTGCCTGTGAGATAGGTCAGCTTCATCAGCCTGCTCCATTTAATGAGGGAAGTAGGGCCTGGTGGCAGGACCTCCTGCCTTGTACTGCTGATTGGAATTAGGGCTGGAGGCTGTACATCCACAGGACAATTATTCCTTTCATCTTTAAGAGCCTGGCTCATTAGAAAAAGCCCTCATTTCAAACTGCTCAAGGACAACCTTCCCAACTATTTATTTCACTTAACAACACTATATGGTTGGTCTCTTCTGTTCATATTTTGTATCATGTGATGAATTTGCCCATTTTTAATTGACAGCCCACGCAGCAGAATGGACCATAGTCATCACCTTAAATTGAAAACACAAGTTCTGGCTTCTTGGGAGGCCCCTGTGTCATTTTGTTTTGCTGCTTTTGCTCTGGAAATTAATATTGTCTGTTCCATAACTTATATAAACACTGTGAACATCAGTAAAATATATATGTCACCCAAGGCATTTTTTAATAGAATCATAGTGTATTGTATTGTATTATTGTATAGAGTGGGACCTCAAAGAATCATAGAAGGGACCTCAAAGATCATCTGGTTCAAGTTCCCCTGCCATGGTCACGGACACCTCCCACTAGATCAGGTTCTCAAAGCCTCATCCAGCCTGGCCTTGAACACCTCCAGGGAAGGGGCATCCACAGCCTCCCTGGGCAACCTCTTCCAGTGTCTCACCACCTTCAAATAGCTTCTCCATAAAGCTCATGCATTTTCCTTGCTGCTTAGATTGCCTTATGTAAGACAAACTTCTTCATTCATTACTCTTTTATCTCCCAGTCACAGAATTGCCTGCAGAGATTAAATACCAACTTTGGTATTCAGAAACCGAAGCTTCAGGTCTGGCTGAGCAGGTGACTTGTACCAGGCACAAATTATCATACAAAGGACAGGAGTGTAAGAAATTTCTTATTCAGCAATGAGCTGGGTGACTGGCTGGGAATTCTAGGAGTCAGCTATTCCTAGGTTCCAGTGGTATGACTGCAGGAACTAAACTAATAGATGTTACCTATGCAGAAGTTGAGGAAAACCTGAAGCATACAAAAAGTGTTCAGACTGTGGAAGCTTCATCCACTTAAACAAACATCCTCTCACAGGGGTTGTTTAGGGAAAGAAAATTGCCTATTTGAATAGCTGTTCTGTGAGGTTTTCACCTGAGTTTGTCTCTAATCACTCTTAATTTGTTACTGATGGATTTCAAACCTGTAGCAGAAACCTCTGTGACACTAGTCCTCTTGTAGCAGAGAACAGACATCAACATAAACTTAATATTTTCTGCTCTTTTGCACTCAAGCTTCTGCTTCCTTTATAGCCTAATTTCCAGGATGACTTTAAGAGGTGACAAGTGGCATTAGACCTGTTATGCATCACTGTTAATACAGACTGTTCTCTTCACCTGATGTCACCGTCACTTTACAAGTGCAGCTCAACATGCCCCAAAACTATCCTGACCTCCAGACAACCCCATCAGCCTTGTGGCTGAGGTTGAATGTGGCTTCAGGTCTTGAGTCTCAAATTCTCTTAATCAGCAAGCAGTTTAGAAGTAGTTGAAAGGAAGAGGGGTTATGTTAAGATTAAAGGGACAGTTAAGATGTAGAAGCCACCTTAACCAAAAGATTCCCATTTTTATGTGAGACCTCTTTTCTCTCCTTCTGCCATTTGCTTTACAGTTAACAATTGCCTTCCAAACATCCTTCACTGTTTAAAATGTCTTTGATCAGCATGAGGATTTTTAGCTTTAGGTTATTGATATCTGTTCACACATCAGTTGAAGAACTATTTAGACCTGACAGTCAGGAGACAGAACAACAGAACCACCACAAGCCTTTGTGGTGTTCTTTTCCAGGCAGTTTGTGTCGGGTAAACCAGCAGATTTATTGGGGTTTTTTTTCTTTTTCTTTTAGTGTACATAAAATTTGTCCTTACACTTGAGGAGATACTTAGTCAAGGCTGTAATGGTTTAGCACAAGGGCTAACCTGCCTGCTGCCCCCCAGGGTGAGGGGAAGAGTAACTCACACAACGCAGGGCTGAGACAAAGAGATAAGAGTTTAATGTAAGCACATAAGGATATTGTAAGCACAACGTGTGCTTACCTTAGCTAATAATCTAATTAATCTAATAATACGATGCATGATTACCTTAGCTTAGTCTATCTGCAGAAGAATTGCAGTCAAATACAAGGGAGAAAAAACCAGCTGAAAACAGAATACCAAACCCAGCAGCTACCCAACTCCCACTCTCTCCAGCACCATGCCTGCACAAAAGGGAGCACACCCAAGAAGCTGGAACCCAGAAGCAGCAACTGGAACAGGAAGCCTCCAATGTTGCAATCTGATCTTCAAGACCCGTAATACTCTGCTCCAGTTAACACTTTCATTGTTTGCACCATGGTATGAATAACAGCAGCGGGTTCAACTCAACCCATGACAAAGGCCAAATGGCTAAACACAAGAACACCACCTGAAGAACAGTATGAACACT
This sequence comes from Picus viridis, assembly GCA_033816785.1. NCBI lineage: Eukaryota > Metazoa > Chordata > Aves > Piciformes > Picidae > Picus > Picus viridis. The sequence goes on along the minus strand of CM066569.1, from coordinate 2,962,881 downwards.
TCTGTGCTGAGTAGAAACTGCCCTTCCTCCTTTGCTCCCTCAGTGAGCTTCTTTTACTATATAAGAGTGACTGTTAGATTTTTATTGCTTTGGTTTTGACTGCTTCTAGCACTTACCATCTGGGATTATTTTGCTTTGGCCATTGGAATGTGCTGCCCAGGGAGGTGGTGGAGTCACCATCCCTGGAGGTGTTCAAGAGGGGATTGGGTATGGCACTTGGTGCCATGGTTTAGTTAGTCATGAGGGGGATAGGTTGGACGTGGTGGTCTTTGAGGTCTTTTCCAACCTTATTGATTCTATGATACTTTTTAGGTTCCAGTTTACCCTTTATCAGGTCTATGCACACACATCAGCTGTTTGTCTTCAACCTGTCCTTCTCCAGCTGCCACACTACCAGATATCTGTCAGTTTGAGACCAGTGTGATTTTATTTTCCTGGAATTAAATGTATTTAATTAATGATGGGTTGGACTTGATGATCTTTGAGGTCTCTTCCAACCTTGGTGATTCTGTGATTTTGTGAAAGAGCTACAAAGTCTGGTCAATAATGGAATGCCTCTTCCATTAGTAGCAGCAGCTGGAGTTTGAGTATATTCTTCCGCTGAGAGGCTTGGAAAGTGAGCCAACACAAAGCATCCCAAAAGAACCAAAAAGTCACTCCTGCTTTCTAAAGGTAGAGTGAAGAGGCATGTAATTTCCAGCCCTTCCTTCAATCTCCTTGATATATTAAGTTGTCTAAGGTAAGGAGAGAACCCCAAGTGGGGCAAAGCATTTTGTGGTGATTACTGCCATATGCTTCTCAGGTTTAAGCTGCAAGCAATAGAAGACAACTTTTGCAGCTGGCAGGTCTTCCTTCCCATTACTCAAAGCTGTAAAGTTGCTACAGTTAAACGTTTCCCAATTGAGATGGAGAAGAAACCATCAAAAGGCCATACATCAAGCCAGCTCATGTAGTCAGCTACAGGAATTATGTTAATCAGGTCTTGAAATGTTGCATCTGGCATGAACTATTTGCAAACAATACTACTAAGGTATGACTGTCTCAGAGGCACCTATTCATCATTTAATGAACACTTAGAAACTGCAGCCATTTAATTAAGAGTGTATGTTGCATTCTCTGTTCCATGATTTGCAGGTCAGGTCAAGGAGCAATCATGGTACTGCAATAAACCCCCTTCCAATTCTGGCTTTTCGCTGAGCTGTAGCACTTCGGTTCCATATTAACATGAAGGCTAACATGATTTCACAGCACACATTCATCTGTTCCCTGAAACTGCTGTTTTCTGTTCTTGTTTATAAATCACACATTAAGGGGTGTTCTTCCCATTGTCAGTGGAAATACAGACACCTCTATAAGCAATGCAACTTACCACCATGCTTCACCGGTCCTGCAAAAACCCCAGCAGTGTCTAAGGCAAGGAAGACCACACTCTGCAACTTTTTCTGAGACTCATCAAAGAAAGACATTATGAAGAATGTATAGACAGACTAATTCTTCCTATTTGAAGTCCTATGTGTGGAGGGAGGAGGAAGCAAAAAATCACAACAAGCTTTCAGAGGGGTGAACTCTGCAAAACTTGATTACGAGATCTGAACACTGCATTAAAACAAAAGTGTTTTCATTGTATGTTAGATTTTATGTAGAAACTAATACTAGTGCCAAGCTATTCCTGGCCTGGTTTTAAAGCATTTTATTCAGGATTATTTATTTTTTTTATCATGCAATCAAAATTTAAGCACAAAAACCATTTCACATTCCTTAAAACAATTTTCATTATAGGACTGCAAGTGCATGGGAGAAATGGCTAGCACAGGAAACCTTACATGAGCAGAGGAAAGGCAGAAATACCACTCTCTCTTAAATGATTAGTGCTTTTTGTAGTCTTGCAGCATGTTGGCGGGTGACAACCAGTAGCTACACATCAATGGAATGGAATGGAATGGAATGGAATGGAATAGAATAGAAGAATAGAATAGAATAGAATAGAATAGAATAGAATAGAATAGAATAGAATAGAACAGGACCAGGTTGGAAGAGACCTTCAAGATCATTGCATCCAACCCATCATCCAACACCGCCTAATCAACTGAACCATGGCACAAGGACCCCATCAAGTGCCCTCCTAAACACCTCCAGTGATGGTGACTCCACCACCTCCCCAGGCAGCACATCCCAATGTCCAATCACTCTCTCTATGAAGAATTTTTTCCTAACATCCAGCCTAAACCTCCCCTGACACAGCTTGAGACTGTGTCCTCTTGTTCTGGTGCTGGTTGCCTGGGAGAAGAGACCAACCCCCACCTGGCTACAACCTCCCTTCAGGTAGTTGTAGAGAGCAAGAAGGTCTCCCCTGAACCACCTCTTCTCCAGACTAAGCAACCCCAGCTCCCTCAGCCTCTCCTCACAGGGCTGTGCTCCAAACCCCTCCCCAGCTTTGTTGCCCTTCTCTGTTCCAGCAACTCAACATCTTTCCTAAACTGAGGAGCCCAGAACTGGACACAGTGCTGAGCACAGGGGCAGAAAGACCTCCCTGCTCCTGCTGGCCATACTACTACTACTACTACTAATAATAATAATAATAATAACAAATCAGGAGAGATCAGCTGAGGTACATTAAGAATTTAACAGTGTCCTCATTCCTCATCTTAACCCTCCTCCTGCAGGGTCCACACATGTAGAGGTGTAATGGCAATCCTGTCATCATTTGACAATGGGTTATCCTACATCAGGCTTACCAGATCAAATATACTCTTACCTTAAACACACCTGATTATCTAGGTAAATTTATTTGTCATTATCATTCTATTATTCTAAATCACCTTCAAAGGTTTGGCTTGTCCCCACTGCTATCCTTATGAAAGCTGCAACAAGTTGCTTTTAAATTTTATAATAATATTGATCTGCCAGTGTGACAGTTTAAGTAGTAACCTGCACATTTTTGCCCCCAAGGTTCAGTGCATGCCCAGACATTCTCAAGATACCTAATCCCACAATCCCTCCTTCCTTTATGCCCTGGATTGAGCTGATCTTAAGGCTGTTTCTTAGTTGTGGTCATTTCTTTCCCCCCTTCTCTTGCATTTAAATGAATCAGCTTGTATTTTACCTTAGCAAATATTTCATGTGTGATGGCTACTCTGTTTTCCAGGTTTTAACAGAAACCTAGGTTTCCAGAGGTTTCCTGTCTCACAAGACAGTTGTCTCACTGCCTCAGAAGACAGGAAACTTTATGAGAAAGTAGCATAGCTGGTAGGAATAGAGATGGTAAAACACCCCTTAAATACCACAGCCTGGACAGGCAATGGCCAGAGAGGTGGTTTTGTACTAGGTCATTGCACATCAGAAACATCCCCTCGATTAAAGAGTTCTGACATTCAGGGGCTTTGGGAACACAAACAGCCCTGAGGAAGCATCATTGAGTGCTCTTACTTGGATTCAAGAGCTATAAAGCTGTGAAGGGCTTAACAGAAGAAGCTGAAAAAGATGACTCCCTCCTCTCCCAGAGAAGGGATCGTTTAAAATAAGAGCTCATTACCAGGCTTTAGAAGGGTGCATCAGCTCTGTAGCTACCTCACAACCATGACCTTGGCAGCTGACTTTGCACTGTCTCACTGCCTCAGTTGGCCAAGCAAGGTGAAATCCTGGTTTCCGGTTGGCTATTCAGGTTCTGATCTCTGCCTTAGAGGCTCTCTGTAGTGATTCCCACAAGGGAGGTCTCACACTGGCTCAGGGTGCTGGGCCATCTCATTTCAACTACAATATCACCAAGAAAGGCTGGACCAGATGATCCCTGGGGTCCCTTCCAATATGGCATTCTGTGACTCAATGCTGCAGAAGTTTTCTGTTGACATTCCCCCATCTAGCTGCACCCATCCCACAAGCCATTCATTCAGAGATACCACTAGAAAGATGCCTTGTCCTTCTGAAACTTCCAAGTTGGCCACTGATTTAAACATCAAAAACTTCTGCAGTAATTCTTTTTCTGTTGCCCAACATGCTGCTTAACCCACCACAGCCATGCATCAGCCACTGCTTTTCTTTCTGATCCGTTCAGTCTTTATTGTAGAGCAGCCTACTGATTCCTGAGGATGTCATCAGTCCAGATCAATTGGAACTTCACCTTCATCACACTGGTAGGTATTTAAATACATCCTGCTTTGAGTACATGAAGTCACAGCTCATTTCATGCTTCATTAACAGAACAGGTAAGCTTGTGGATTAACAAGATAGATGAAAGCACCGAGGGCTGTCCTTGCCAGTGCATTTAGTTACACCTTCAGTTTTATTTAGGTTCCCTCTCCCTGTCCCCTCTCTCCCCACAAAAAACTGCTGCAAATAGGGATTACAGTGACTAATCAGGCATGCTGACATGCAACTACTACTATCTGCTACTTTTATACCACTAGAACAGCATTAACATGACTGGTCACAATTAGCCTGGTCCCCTGCTTGTCTGCTGCTCTTTAATGCAGCATGCAAAGGTCACTATCTCAGCACACCTTATGTCATCCTGGACTGTTCAACCTGCTAAGTGTCTGTCAACCTCCTTTGGGCTCACCACATGCTACAAAATTAATGGCAGAATGTGCACCTATACATCTTACAACCATGGGCATGCAAAGTAGGTTGATAGGAGAAGAAAACGTATAACTTCAAGGGGAATTCTGCCGTGTGCTTTCTTCAGACCAAGATGATGTAGATAAGACCTGGTTGTATATTAAGCCAGGATAATTCTGCTGCATGCCCAGCTGCACATAGGTAGGGGCCTCTACTGCCAGGGTATTCCCTTTTTTTATAGAATCATACAATTCTACGTAAGCAGATGGCAGAAGATTCCCCTAAAGTTAAAAATGTTCTTTATTGCAAGGATCTTCACTGGAGCTAACAACTGGAAATCACTTCATTAAAACAGGTAAAATCATAATTGTCTCCTACTCTGCCTTTTAGCTTTCTTTTCTTTCCAAAGTCTCCTCATTAGAGTTAGAAACACTGATTAGTCTGCTGCTGTGTTTCTTGGGAGTACTTTCCATCACATTCCATGGTTTTCATTTTTACTTTCATTTTCCATTACTGACACTTTTTATCCAGCTGAGTACCCATATAGCATTACCTGTTTAGGTTCCTCCACCCTGCAACACAACATTTAGCTTCTGGCTCTAGACATGAGGGTTCAAGCTATGCAAATATTAGAAGCTGATGGCATTCCAGGAAACTCTGGGATGGATTCAGCTGCCTTTTTCTTACCCCTTTATTTTTTATTGGCCCTGTGACGTTCTGTGGCCTCGTTGCTCACATCTGACTATGTCTGACCAAGCCAAAGATAACTACACTCTCATCTTCCAGCTTTGTCTCAATGCTTGCTGCTGGGTGCCTGTTGAACCCGTGATGAATTTGAATCTATCTGATACATATCCTGGTATCCCCTGTCAGGACAAACAGCTTCCAAGCAGCATCTTTGAAAGTGACATAATGACACATAGGTAAGAATATCAGGTAGCTCAGGAAGCAGCTTTGCATGACTGTGCCTGCTCTGTACTCCAACAGCTTATCCAGTTCTGAGATTCCATCTAAGAGCACATACATCCCACTCTGGCTGTTTCAAGATAGCTCTTCTGCCTTTAAGTTCGTTGTGCATTTATGAACATGAGAATGTTTCACTGCTAAGCAAATTACATATGTTCTTCCTCCCTATATTTATCCTTAGAGGTAAATAAATGATTAACACACGGCTGTTGCGCACTGAATGGTGTTACAGAGAGAATTTTGTGCTCTGACTTCTCAAAAGTATTTCAACTGTTCAAGTTCCATTCACTTTAATTCTAGAAGGTGCATATTCTTTCAGCACATGATTAAAAAAGTACAAATGAGTCTTTCAAACGAGTTCCCATTTTCTTGTGGCAGCTGCAAGCACTATGGAAGATCTCATTCCTTATTTTGTAAGTTTTGTAGGTATTTCTGTGTCAAATGTCCAAAGCTAATGCCAGGAAAAGAAGTTAACCACATGAAAAAGGTTTGACTTTTCACAGCTCCTGCTTGTCTCCTAGTAGCTAAAACAGAGCAATAGCAAGATAGTGCTCTTTGCTGCAAGTGTGAGCCACCCATGCTATAAATAACCTATTCTGAGACATTTGCAAGGCTATTTAATGCTGTTCCTTTTAAATCTCTGGTGTTTCAAGCATTGGTTGTACTTTCCTTAATATCACTTGTTTACTTTTAATTTTGCTGCTGTGAAGTTCATGCAAAGTGAACTCAATGAGTCCATAAAGTGATTTCGCTACCACAAGCTGAAAGTCATTTGCATATCTTCGAGCTCTCTCATTTCATCTTCATCTAGTATTCATCAGGACGTAATATAGCTGTGCAAGATCTTCATTGCTACTTAACTGTACAAACTTTCTTCATTAGGCTTGAAATAAGAGTCAAGTCTCTCAAACATCTCCAAGTTGTGTGTGTGATAGATGGGCTGCTTACTCTTTCCCCCTTTCAATAGATTTGAAAAGATTGGACTCCTTTTTATACCTTAGATTAGCCTTCACTCCTAATTTCTTGCAGCATCTATCTCTTGCCTGGAAGGCTTAACTGGCTCAATTGCTTCCTCCCCCTTTCACATTTCTAGCACCATGAACATTTCTCTGAAGCATCCTGTGCACATCAACATAGAATTGAGGGATTCTGTGCAGGGTAAATGAAGAGCTGACGAACAGACACAGCAGCCCCAAACTCTATCTAGGAGATGTCTGTGCTTTAGATCCTATTTCACCCAAGAGGCACGATATTGCCCCATGCTTCATCTTGAAAGGCTTGCTCTCTGGGTTTTTTTTCCAGTTATTAGTACAGAGGCAATGTGGAAGTGGTGTTAAAGCTGAGAAGACAGACTAGCACCAAACCAGCTCCTCAAATAACCAAGCAGCTACTGTGCCTACTGAGCAACTCGTCATTTTCACAAAGCTTTGCCTCCTGTGCTTAGCAATATTGATTATTTCAAATAATAATAATCATCATAATAATTCACAAATGCTGTGCTATTAGCAGGAAGCTGTCTCCTGAGCTGCACAGTTAAGCAGTAGAGCCTTTGGTAATCTGCCACAGAATTTCTCATCAGCTCTCAGCAGCCAGTGTCACAAAGCTTTCACTAGCATAGCTGATCAGTAGCTTAAGGGGACCTACAGGAAGATTGGGGAGGCACTGTTCAGAAGGGCTTGTAGTGATAGGGCAAGGGGGAATGGTTTGAAACTGGAGCAGGGTAGATTTAGGTTGGACATAAGGAAGAAGTTCTTCACGATGAGAGCGGTGAAACACTGCAACAGGTTGCACAGGGATGTGATTGAGGCCCTATCCCCTGAAGGCATTCAAGATCAGACTGGATGTGGCCCTGGGGCTAGACAAGATGAACTTTGAGGGTTCTTTTTTACTCAATGCAATCTGTGAATCTGAAGTAATCCATAGCAGAAACAGAAGGACTGCTTCTCTTTCTACTTTTATGGTTCAGTCTTAATTTCCTCTTACAATTAATCTTTAACAAAGAGGTTTTAGGTCAGCAAAAGTAAACAATCCCATCTGTAGGTATGACTGTGCAAGCAATGGAGACAGCTGCAAGTCTCCCAGGAATGTCAAGCACAAGATATCCATGTCTCAGAGCAAAGGCAAGACTGAATTTCTTCCTCCTGTCCCGTGCTGCCAAAAGCTTAACAGTGGCACACCACTTGCTTTCAGTGAAAAGTTACAAACAAATTCTGCTAGACAAGTCAAAAGGGAACCAAAAGGAAAATGTTCTTACCCAAGCCATTGTCTTCCTTCAGCATTGTTTGGCTGCATGCAAGTTTAAAATCCAAGCATATAGATTAGCAAATCCTTTATCTGAAGAAAGTAACCAACCCATGACAAACATTTTCTGGTGCAGAAAGAGTAACTTATGTTGACCCAAATCTCCAAATAAGATGTTCAGTTAAAGCAAAGTAGCCCAGAGGTGAGGAGAAAGTTCTTCACTGAGAGAGTCATTAGCCATTGGAATGTGCTGCCCAGGGAGGTGGTGGAGTCACCATCCCTGGAGGTGTTCAAGAGGGGATTGGATGTGGCACTTGGTGCCATGGTTTAGTCATGAGGTCTGTGGTGACAGCTTGGACTTGATCTTTGAGTTCTCTTCCAACCTTGGTGATTCTGTGATTCTGTGATTCAGCAGTTAACACACAGGTCAGCCAGTAGACCTTTGGATGCTATTTTTGATCATAGAATCATAGAATGGTCTGGGTTGGAAGCGACTTTAAAGATTATCTAGTTCCAACCCACCTGTTATGGGCAAGGTCACCTTCCACTAGACTGAGTTGCTCAAGGCCTCACCCAAGCTGCACTTGAACACCTACAGGGAGGAGGTATCCACAATCTCCACGGACAAGCTGTTCCAGTGTTTCATCATCCTCACTGTCAAGAACTATCCTCATCATGCCCATAACCACACACAGCCACCAATAACAGAGAGCTTTTCTGAAGAAGGAGAAATTGGCTCCCTTGGCATGAAGTTTCCTCTGCAGGTCTGTTGGACCAGCAATCCCAAGCGTGCCCCTCTACAGCAGCTTTTATTTGTTGTCCTGAAAATTTCAATGAAGATTGTGGCATTTTGAGTGTTCAGGATCTAGGGTATTTGAGAGCAGAATTAATAAATTTCAGACTTACCTAATTTTCCTGTCCAGATGGTTGGTGTAGATGTAACAGATCCTGCTGATTATTTTTAAAGCATTTCAAGAGATGAGACTAATCATACTGTAAGCCATATGTCACAGCTATTTTATACCTCTGGGTGTTGAACAGTTACAATTAAGAAGTGTGGAGGGAAATTTTTGTTCTGTAGACCCTCTCTTGATAGTCCAAGATTCTGAATTCTCACTGTTTGTACTTTGATATTTCTACTGGCCACTTCCATCTTTACAAGTCCATCAGACTGGATGTTAGGAAAAAATTCTTCATAGAGAGAGTGATTGCCCATTGGAATGTGCTGCCTGGGGAGGTGGTGGAGTAACCATCACTGGAGGTGTTCAGGAGGAGACTGGATAGGGTGCTTGGTGCCATGGTTTAGTTGATTAGATGGTGTTGGGTGATGGGTTGGACTCGATGATCTTGAAGGTCTCTTCCAACCTGGTCTGGTCTATTCTGTTCTATTCTATTCTATTCTATTCTATTCTATTCTATTCTATTCTATTCTATTCTATTCTATTCTATTCCATTCTATTCCATTCCATTCCATTCCATTCCATTCCATTCCATTCCCCTCTACCAAACTCCAGAATGACCAGTTTATGCTCTTTTGCCTTTAACTGATTACTGCACTAGACATGGAGAAACAGTTTGCTTCTGATCTGGCCTGAGAGAAAGTGATCACTTGCAAGCATCAGGTTAGGAGGAAGTTTTCATTATTAGCTTGTTTGGGATTTTGTTTTGTTGTTCTTTTGGGGCATATGGTTATTTTAAGCTAGGTGATATTAATAATATTAGGTAATAAATTGGGCACCTCAATTTAAGAAGGATATTGAGACTCTTGAACATGTCCAGAGAAGGGCAGTGAGGCTGGGGAGGGGTCTGGAGCACAGCCCTGTGAGGAGAGGCTGAGGGAGCTGGGGTTGCTTAGCCTGGAGAAGAGGAGGCTCAGGGGAGACCTTATTGCTGTCTACAACTACCTCAAGGGAGGTTGTAGCCAGGTGGGGGTTGGTCTCTTCTGCCAGGCAACCAGCACCAGAACAAGAGGACACAGTCTCAAGCTGTGACAGGGGAGGTTTAGGCTGGAGGTGTGGAGAAAGTTCTTCACAGAAAGAGAGATATGCTGCCCAGGAGGTGATGGAGTCACTGTCCCTGGAGGTGTTCAAAAAGGGATGGGACATGGCACTTGAAGCCACGGTTTAGTTAGTCATGAGGTGTTGGGTGTCAGGTTGGACTTGATGATCTCTGAGGTCTTTTCCAACCTTATTGATTCTATGATTCTGTGATTCTATGATTCTATGACTATACAGTGAGATATTAGAAGTAAGATGCAGCAGGATATTAGAACTTTGACTCTTCTAATACTTGTACTTCCTAAATTCCAATCAAATTCAGTGAGAACAAAAGTGTTTGGGAGACTTCCATGAAACTTCAGTTTTCATCTGTTTCTTCACATTTGAATTTTGAACCAAGTTGTCAGTGTGTAGGTTTGTATTAGACACCTTCTGAAAAAGAAACCAATATGAAGGAAACAAGAATCAGGGGAGCACTGTAACATATCTAAGTGTCCAAAAATCAGTTAGGGTATTTATTTTATTCATCAAGCACAGGAGTTATGAATGTATCCCATTATGCATGCCACAAAGCCTCCTATTTCTGGCTTTCCTAACTAGCTCATTCCCTTCAATAGAAATGTCTGTGTTGAGAGATGCTCCTCCTTGGTTTACCTGGTGAGGCTCAAAGGAAAACTAAAAAAATGCACTTTGATCTTAGAGGCATTCTCAAAGTGTTCATTTGAGATTGGCTTTTCTCCAGCAAGAGAGCAATTCTTTCATTTGTCTCACCTGGGGAAATCTGTCCCTCTAGGGATACAATCATTTCCTTAATTAGATGAGCAGACAGCAGCCTTAACACGTTTCCCAATCACATCAGCAAAGATTTGGCTGTCAGGGAATAAGACTAAGGAGAAACATTAAAACAAGATACTTCTGATTAGAGGTCTCCTTTGGAACATGAGACTGAGGATGAGCACAAATGTTGAACACCGTGAGGTGACTCACAGAGCAAAAATAGCACATTAAAGTTATCCCTACCTGCTAACTCAATTTCTTGACTGAAGAGGTTGTTAAGCCTGGCACTTATTACTGCTGACAAATCAAGAGTCATGTCAACAGTAATCACTCCTGAAGGTTGTCAAACATCTTTACAGTAAATTGCTACCCTCAGATGGTATCAATTTTGCTCCTTTCCCTTCTAGTCCATTATATTTGGGAGTTATAGAGTGACTCGGCTGTACCCCTTCTTCATTGCACCTCCTCCACTCTTCTACCCAAAGCAGTCCCATATTTTGTATCCCTTCTCCTGTGTTTTCTTCATCTACAGAAGAAATTTGTGCAAGCACTTAAAGTGCCCTTGCTGGTGAAGAAAGACAGGAAGTTTTTCCAGCCTTTGCTCATGCTCATTTTCCCCCTTTTCCCCCTCAAATCCCAGAGCACCTGGGCTCTGTTGGAGTCTCCTCCCACCCCAGGAGTGGCCACTTTGCCCTCCCCACCCACTCCCCTATTAAATCCCCCCAGGAAAGGCAGAAGCCCCAAGCTGAGCCCATCTGGGCTGAGGGATTCTCCTCTCATTGCTGGTGAGTGCCCCTGGTGCACACTGGGTGATGGTGGTGGTGACAACAAAGGCCGGGGGGCCTGGTGGCCCCCGGTTGTTAGGAACAGTATTGATTGCTACTCCGCTATCATCCACGGGTGCTGACTGGGGCTGAGCTCTTCTGGGTGGTGTCTTGGCTAGTTGAGGGTCTTATCCCAGGCTCTGGGTTGGGTGCAAAGATGGTAGTGGTGGAGCAGGAGCTGTTTAGGCAGGGTGGAAAATGGTGTAGAGGAAGCAGGGGAATGGTATGGGAGTAGGAGCTGCTTTGGCAAGATGAAGAGTAAGTTAAGCTGGCTTCATAGAATCAACCAGGTTGGAAAAGACCTCAGAGATCATTAAGTCCAACTTATTACTTAATATGTAACACCACCTAGCAACTAAACTATGGCTTGAAGTGTTATGTCCAATCATTACGTTTCCAGGGATGGTGACTCCACCACCTCCCTGGGCAGCATATTCCCATGGCCAGTTACTCTCATTGTGAAGAAGTTTCTCCTCACCTCAAGCCTAAACTTCCCCTGGTGCAGCTTGAGACTGTGTCCTCTTGCTCCGGTGTTGGTTGCCTGGGAGAAGAGACCAACCCCCACCTGGCTACAACCTCCCTTCAGGTAGTTGTAGACAGCAATAAGGTCTCCCTTGAGCCTCCTCTTAGTTGAAAGTTCCTTGAAGCTTCAAAGTAAGTCTTTGAATACCTAATAGACATGTGCCTCCTTTCTGAAGCTATGCTGAGCTTCATGGTTGCCTGCATTCCTGAAATCCAGGCGACATGAATGGAAACAACTACTTCCTATAAATCACTGTTAAAAATTCTGAGCAGCATGTCAGTCCTTGCTATTATTTTGGGAATACCTTATTTAAAGAACCAAAACATACTTCCTAGAGAGTCTTTTCTTGCTTGTAAGGAGAATGCCAAGTCCCGAGTTTGTCTGCAGCGCTTGTTACCAAGGAGACCAGGTTCTAAAAGGTAGATCTATGATGCTAGCAATGCAAATATAAAGAACTATTTATGCCAATTTAATACCAAGGTTAGATAGAAAAAGTCTAGTTGGGCCCCCTGGACAATTGGCAGGGGAGAAAGGATGAGAAAGAAAATCCAGGAGATGCATTCACTGAGTGTAATTGAAGCAGCAGCCTAGAATAAAAGATTCACAGATCCACAGAACGGTTTGGGTTGCGAGAGACCTTAAAGATCATCTAGTTCAACCCTCCTGCCATGGGCAGGGACACCTTCCACTTTAGCAGGCTGCTTAATGCCTCTTCCAACTCAGCCTTGAACACCTCCAGGGGTGGGATATCCACGGCCTCCCTGGGCAGCCTGTTTCAGTGCCTCCCCAGTCTCATTGTAAAGAATTTCTTTCTACTATCTCGTATGTATTCATTAATGAGGATAAGACAATTTACTTATTTAATCTTCTTTTTTTTTGTTTGTTTGTTTAAAGTTTTAGACTATGGCTATTAAAACTCGAGCCATCTGCTCTTCCATGGTATGTTCAAACTGCACTGGAGAACTGACTCACTTTGTACCGCAGCTGAACTCAATTCAGTCAGCTGGTTTGCTTCCAGAGAATTCTGTTGAAGGACACTTTAAGTTTAGTTTTCCTGTGACACCAGGAATTTCGTGGTACTTGGATAATTTTCTCCACTTGAGATGGCCCAGCAAAAGGCTATCTAGTCATTTGCTCCTCATTTAAATTAGACTCCCAGCTAGAAAGGTTGGACCAGGTGATCCTTGACGTCCCGTACAACCTGGCATTTTGTGGCTCTATGAACTTAACATTTCCATGAATGTTCAGAGGAGGAAATCAGTAGTTTCACTGCAAGAAGTAAGAAACCAGGTAGAGCTTCAGCAGTGATTTTCAAACTAATCCTTGTGAAAACCTATTTCATTGCTGCATATAAAGCACTTAGTAGACTGCCCCTATCTAAAAAAATATATCCTTCGAACTGAGACAATTTCTTACCCTGATTGAATTAATGAGATGCTGAAACCTAAATATTGAAAAAGCAGCAGCACCCTACCACCACTGGCTACCAAAAGCAGCACCAAGGAACACTTCCAACTCCCTTGCTCTTAAACTCTTCTTGCATCTCTCCTCACAGCTGCTATCATGCACAATTAGCCATGTAAACTGTCCTACTGCTGGCATCTGATAGCTCCTAGCACAGTGGGTAGACTAATTGCTTAAAAACCATTGCTAGCTCATGAGCTGAAAGCTTTCAGCAAACATGCAGAGCATGCAGCTATGAGTTTTGCCACCTTATTGCCACAGCCCTGGAGAGCTGTACACGTTCTGAAGGGGCAGCCAGAATGGGAGAGGGACAAGTGTGGGACCAAGTGAAAAGAAGCCCACAAATGAGGTGTGCAAGGCATTTATTTTCAGTTGGGACTGTGGGGTGAAGTTTTACTGCATTGTGCACTTAATATAATGGGAATCCGAACACCAACCTGCTCTACAACACAGCTGCTGCTGAAAAATCACTTCAGGAGCTGCTGCTGGTACTGGTGCACTCGGCATGCATGAAGCCATCAGCGTCTATGCTTGCAGTATTCTGACAAAGCTCATAGCAAACACTTGTTTACCATCTGCAAGGCTGTAAGTGGAAGGAAAGGTCACAGGAGACCACAGGTGCAAGGCTAAGCCTGCCATAAGATGCAAGAGAGTCCTTAAAGCCTTGTTTATTGCTGATGCTTTTGGTTTATTTGCTCTCTTACCCTGAAGCATCCCCACTTCTCCTGTTTTGAGGGCACTGGAGGTTTTAGTTCTGGCTACAAGGACTGGAGCTCAGAGGTAGCTCCCCACACACGCTTTGGGGGCTACTGTGCCTTATCCTGCCAAAATATGTCCAAACCTGGAGCCACAGAAACGGAAGGGATGTAGCATTTGGGCCTTATACTTTATTACAGTAGATGAAAGATCATCTTCAACAAGATGATCTCTTAGGGTTCCTTCTAACCCACTGTAGCCTTTGAATCTATGAGGTACTAGGAGTGGGTGTGTCTGAAGTGTGGGATCTTCCTAGTGCCCAATCTTTGCCTCTTCCTTTAATGCTGTTTTGTTTGTAAATACTTTAAGGAAGATGTCATGACTCTGAGGGCACTAATAGGTCTTAAGTGAGCTGGTTAACCCACCCCACTGTCCCACCCTGCCTGGAAGCCCTACTTTAGCTCTGCCCTGGCAGCAGCCCCTCTGTGTGCATGTGCCCAGCTCCATTCTGAACTGTCCTGTCTCCTGGGGTTAGTATCAGACCTGCCCTTCCTCTTTCACAAACACTTTTTTTTTACTCCTCACATTATTTGTTGCACTTGGAGTTGCATAATTCCTCCTTAATATGTTAAACACCTTTATCTTCAGAGAGTAGTTGAAGGCAGGTGCACAAAAGCCTACATGTTGTTTTGCATCTGACTTAAAACCATTTCTGCTTTCCATTTAAGCCTGTCAAATCTTTAAACACAGCACAAATTAACTTTTTAATCTTGTTCAGGTATTTCTGTGTCACAGGAAGAAATGCAAGGAGGAGGTTTTAGGGAAAGAAAAGGAAAACCACTCACAAATCTGTATTTAAATCAAACAAGCTGAAGTAGGCTCAAGGGAGACCTTATTGCTTTCTACAACTACCTGAAGGGAGGTTGTAGCCAGGTGGGGTTGGTCTCTTCTGCCAGGCAACCAGCACCAGAACAAGAGGACACAGTCTCAAGCTGCACCAGGGAAGGTTTAGGCTGGAAGAAATTCTTCATAGAGAGTGATTGGCCATTGGAATGTGCTGCCCAGGGATGTGGTGGAGTCACCATCACTGGAGGTGTTTAGGAGACTTGATGGGGTGCTTGGTGCCATGGTTTAGTTGATTAGACGGTGTTGGATGATGGGTTGGATGCGATGATCTTGAAGGTCTCTTCCAACCTTATTTATTTTATTCTATGTACCTGAAGTAACTACACAGATTAGTTAATGAAAGTCATATCAAGTACCAGACAAGTGACCAACAGAATGTGCAGCAGCCTTCAGCTTTCATGGGCTTTCAGAGCACACAGAACTGTGTAGAGCTGCTGAAAATTCTGTTCTACCCTGAATGTTGCAGCTGTGCTCGAGAGCTTAAAGTAGCTGCTCTGAACCTGCACGAAAGTGTTTGCTCTTTAAGAAATATTCCAGTTGTAGGTGAATTGATGAGCACTAACTGTACTTGCATGTCTGCACTCTTCTGATGAATATTCTGATGACAAGGATTTTTAAAGGATTTTATGCTTAAAAGCAAAGACAGTCTAAGAGTGCAGTTCTGGATTGCCACAGAACAAAGTGTTTGCTATAAAGACATTGGGTGTTGATTCTAGGTAGTATGTTGATATATTACTTCTATTGAATTTTTCTGCAGTGCAAGGGGGGGGAGGGGGAAAGATGTGATCTTATTGACCTGTAGCCTTCCCTTTGCTCTAATTTAGAGCAATCAACTCCAGGGCTATAATTGTAATCTCTGTTTAAGTGAAGAGAAATTCCAATTACATTAATTTTTCAGCTTTGTGTATAACACTTGTCTAGGTCTGAATATGTTCCAAGCCTTAGCTCTGATACCACTTACTGATGTTTTCATACTTACAAAGATGTTAATGCAAATGAAGAAATGAATAGCTGGGATTAGTACGTGGGCTGTGAAATCGTTTGTGTCTGCTCCATGCACAGGAAAGTAACCATGTGGAAAAACGGTCCTGGGAGAATGCTTTGTAACAGTTGTTTGTGAAGCACTTTGAGCCTAAAACGCTTCCTGATTGCAGTAAGATGCAGTTATTTCCTAATCAGTTATTAACATCACCTGTTATTACTAATAGTAACTTGTAGGCTGCTGCTAAATAGCTTTCTCGGGAGTGAAAAGCCTGGCATCTCCAGCTCTGTTTAGATCCAAATGTGCCTACCTAGGCTATGAGTAGTGGGTAAGCAATGCCATTCTGAGCCATACAGTCCCCAAACTATTTCTATGTCATTCAAAACTAGTGCCCCTTCCTCTCCTTGTCCCTCCCTCCTCTCATTCCTTTTTTTGTTGTTTTCTCTCGTAGGTTTACATACACTACTCCTCTCCTTGGCTACTAAAATAATACCTCTAAACCAGCTCCAAAACCAGTATTATCAGGCATTTTAACTTTAAAGATCCAAGGTTCCCCATCAGAAGTGAGTGGCAAGGTGGGGTGAGGGAGTATTATGCTGAATGCTGCACTATTGTTGTTAATGGCAGGTCGTTAAAAGCACCTGCAAATGACATGTCTGTGATTTCCTTTAAGTGCTCCTTTATAAGTATTGGGTGATCACTAGATTTATTTTTTTTTTTTCCTAAAGCTTCACTTGCTCAGTTGCAGCAGGGCAGCAGGTACAATGAGAGTCTGAAAATACATGTTCCTTGGAAAAAGAGAATGCCAGGTTGGAAGGGACCCTAAGGACCATCTGCTCCAACCTTCCTGGGTGATAGTGGAGTTGAAAGAATTCAGTTTAATTGTGGGTTGGTTGGGGGTTTTGTGCTAATGTATAATGTTGAGTGAGTGCCAACAGACACCAAGATTTGCTGCATAAGGAACAGGATACTCTAAAGTTCCTGTGAAACTGAAAGAGTTTGACTCCAAGTATATTCTTCTACACTAATTTTTTTCCCCTCCCTTGGTTCTTAGTTTTCGGAGTCTTAAATAAAATCCTTACTTCCAGAACTGTTCTCGTTGTGAACACCTAGCATCAAGTGATAGTGTAAGGATAATTCTGCAGCAAAAAATGTAAATATTTAGGGTGGAGTCAGGCATGAGGTTTGCAGTAGGAATGTCAGACCTCTTCCTCCCACTTGGCATTGACACCCAGCATCGTATCTGAAGTTGTCAACACATTTGATTAGCAGAGTTGGTAGCAGGTGGGAGAACAGACCACTGAGGGCTGAAGCAGCTTGAGAGGTCCGTGGCGATGTCCCAGGGAATCAATTCTGTATTAGCAGTGCATGATATACAAAAGGTTATTATTGAGGTTTTTTAGTGAGTAGCAATGAAAATTGGAGGTGGGAGCTCTTAAGGGGCTGGCACATTCACTGGGTATAGTGGAAGATGATGTGCAGTGAGGATTGGTTGCTTCCACAAGTTCAGCGTGCAGTTAGGTGATCTGAGCAGGAAGCCTGAACACAGCAAACGTTTTCTGATGTGACACTTCTTTTGCTTGACTTCAGTGGCATTGATAATCGATTTGAGACTGCCTTGTCCTGTCCAGTTAATGTGTGGAACAGATCTAACAGCAGTTCTTCATGTCATGAAAGGAAAAAAATAAGACTTGTTTTCTTGTGCCTTCAGTATTTGAAAACATTCTGCTGATATTTGAACTCAAAATTGCAGCAAGACCTTAACAACTTCAGTAAATAAAATTAAACATAATGACAAACACCTTGTACTCTAAGCAATCAGTAGCAGAAACTTACATGGTGGTGGTCCTTTCAGTAGGTCTGTTTCCTAAGAGTTTCTTGTCCACAGTTCACTAGGCACTGAATTAGCTGAGAAGTAGGGAGAGCCCCATTGCTAGCTGAGAAGGGTGATGAGACATTGGAACAGGTTGCCCAGGGAGGTTGTGGCTGCCATTTCCCTGGAGGTGTTCAAGGCCAGACTGGATGAGGTCTGGTGGAAGGTGTTCCTGGCCATGGCAAGGGGGTTGGAATTAGGTGATCCTCAAGATGTCTTCCATTCCCAAACCATTCTATGAAAGTATGAGAGATGGCAAGTTGAATTTGGATGGAAGTACTTCGGTGAGAACATCCTGAGTAATTTCTGTTCTAAGGCTTCCTCTTCTACATCTTAAATGGTCACTAGCAGTGCAAGTTTCTCTATAGCTGTAATGCATTATGAATGTGATGGGTGTTTTAGTTAATTATCCACACCCTTGAGGTCCAAAATACACTGAACTGAAAGCACTGTGAAGGCGACTTGGACACTTCCCAGTTTGCATGTTCACACCAACGCCACTCTCTGTTAAAGAGGACAGATCATATGTGATGTGGGTAGAATGATTTTAGTCTTTCAGACTAGACACTTAAATCATTCATACACAGTTTTGCACTTCCAAGCTCACTCTCTCCTTCCAGGTAAGCTGCTAAAAGTGTTAACATTCTGTTACTACTCCTGCACATCATTGCTTGTTACTGCCTAGAATTAAAGCAACCACTGTAACCAGTGTCTCAGACATAGGTGGTGAGCAGAGCAGCTCCTCCAGAAGGACATGAATGGTTAAGGTTGGAAGGGACCTTGAAGATCAGCTAGTTTCAAGGTGTCCCTGCCATGGGCAGGGACACCTTCCACTAGACCTAGATGCTCAATGGCTTGTCTAACCTGGCCTTATGATCCTGCATGTCTTCAGAGGAGATGGTCCATGAGACTTGGACACACAGCACCCAAAGGTAAAAACACCTCACCCTACAGCTCCCATCACAGGAAAGCCTGCCTTTGCTTTGGGGTTAAATCGGAGAGAAAAACCTCTCACACCACACTTTCCCTCTCTGCATGTCCCTGTCAGCAGAAAAGGAAGGAAAGAGCTAACTCAGAAGGGAACATGTTAGACCAAAACCCAGCCCTGAGCTCACCATGGCAGAAACCATCTCTGAAACCTCTGTTCCTTGTGGCAGGGGCACACAGTTCACCCAGAGAGGGGTATGGCCAGGGGCTCATCTGAGCTGCTATTCCCACATATGCTTAAAAATAACTGACAATAAATCAAGACTAAAACAATGGTAGCCTATGGGAGGCTGACAAGGCTTAAATCAGTGGCCTTAAGGTGCCCCTGTGGAGGTTTAGGTTGGATATTAGGAAAAATTTCTTCACAGGAAGGATTTTCAAGCATTGAACAGGCTGCCCAGGGAGGTGCTGAAGCCACCATCCCTGGAGGTGTTTGAGAAATGTGTGAACATGGTGCTCTGGGACCTGGTTTAATAGCCCTAGTGGTGTTGGGTTGGTGGCTGGACTTGATCTTAGAAGTCTGCTCTGACCAAAACAATTCTATGGCCTGGGAGCTCAGCGAGGAGTGGGTGGGAAGTAGCTGCAATGCCCCCATGATACCTAGGTAAATAGCATGGCTTCCAAGAGTCCCATCCCAGGCAAATTGTTTGAAATGAACTAACTGCTCTCTCCCAGAATTATTCTGACAAGCAGGAAGGTATTCTGGTTGAAAGGCTCTGCCCTACCTCCCATCAAGGTCTAAAGCTTTGATCGCTGCATCCTCTGATGTTTTACACGAGTACAATATCTCGCACAGTTGCTGAATGTTTTGTAAATAGAAGTGGTCTAATAGCTCTTGACATTCCTTATGTGAAAAAAGGAAACCATTAAAAAAATTGTACACTTGTTCATTTGATTTTTGTCAAGATGTTGGTAATAGGATTAGTGTGTGCTGCTGCTGGGTTTTAGTGAACTGGCATAATTTCCTTCAGTGCTGCACAGCCTGTTGCTTACCTTCCTGGCAACTCCTTAGAGCAGTGAGTCCATCCTGCTTCCAGTGTGGGGGAGGAAAGCATAGATATCTGCAATGAACAGGCTGGTGCTATAGGAATTGCAGAATTAGAATAGAATCAGCCAGGTTGGAAAAGACCTCAGAGATCATCAAGTCCAACCTCTCACCCAACACCATCTAAGCAACTAAAACATGGCACTAAGTGTCCCACCCAGTCTCTTCCTGAACACCTCCAGGGATGGTGACTCCACCACCTCCCTGGGCAGCACATTGCAATGGCCAATCTCTCGTTCTGGGAAGAACTTCTTCCTCACCTCCAGCCTAAACCTCCCTGGTGCAGCTTGAGACTGTGTCCTCTTGTTCTGGTGCTGCTTGCCTGGGAGAAGAGACCAACCCCCACCTGGCTACAACCTCCCTTCTGGTAGTTGTAGACAGCAATGAGGTCTCCCTGAGCCTCCTCTTCCAGGCTAAGCAACTCTACCTCTCTCAGCCTTATAGGCTTGTCCTTATAGGGTTTGTGCTCCAGACCCCTCCCCAGTTTTGTAGTTATCATGCTGCAACACAAGCTCATACTGCACCTTGTGTCAGTTGCTTCTACATCATTTGACAGGAAATTTTGCAAGTTCTTGGAAGGCAACCCATGTGGTTCTTTTGAATATAATATCCTCAAGTATTTCTCTGATTTCTAACCTCAAGCAGTTGTGTGAGTTTGTTGTTGGGTGTTGGCAAGTGGAGAGGATGAGATGGATATCTATATGCTGTATGTTACCTAGTGCATAAGTAGCTTTTATTCCAGAAAAGCAGGAGGTAAGCATGACTTCCTGAAAGTGTTCCACTTAAAAGGTCAAGAGAACTACATAACTGAGGCTGATCTTGCATTGAGTAGGAGCTAGAGAATGCAGTAAATAGACATGGGCATGTGAAAAGTTCTGTAAAAAGTTGGCTCTCAAAGTTCCTGAGGGAACTCCCAGTCCTGCTTGTCATACCAATCCTCCCACCACATTTGATCTACCATGGTAAGTCAGCCAAGTGCAGTGTTAGGGAGGAGGAAGAGCTGCTGTGATTGTGATACTCCTTACTCATGCGATGCAGAGACCTGTGACTGGACAAGGCAGCAGACAATTCTCCACGCAGCTGGGGAAGGCTGAGTTGAATAAGCTAGAGGAAGAACACATCAATATATGGTCAAGATTTGTATTGTGGTTGGGTGCTGGGGGTGGTGAGGATTAGGAGAGAAGAGGATTTTGAGGTCAATCTATCCTTCTCCCACTTCTGACAAAAATAACCTAAACCCATAATTAAGAGTATTATTGGGGAGGCCCTCCATGGTAACACCTGTAAAGACAGGAACACTGGAACAGGCTGCCCTGGGAAAGTGGTGGAGTCACCATCTCTGTACATGTTCAAAAACCATGTAGATGTGGCACCTTGGGACATGGTTTAGTGGGCATAGTGGTCTTGGGTTGGTGGTTGGACTTGATGCTCTTGGAGGTCTTTTCCAACTCTTATGGTTTTATGTATTCTAGTCTAGGAGGACATGAGCCAGAGGAATTAAAGATGAAGAAACAGATGCCTCCCTACATTGAAAAACACTTGGGTGGCATTATGGGTGATAGTGTCAATAAAAAACCAAGTGAAATGTTAGCATCAAAAGGAAAGGGACAAAGAAAGTTTTTGTTTGCCGTGTACTTTATTTCATACCCTAGTTTGGAATGTGTGTTGGTTTGGGCTCCTTTCCAAATAAGACCTTAAACAGGTACAGAAAAGGGCAATAGCTGTCAGAAAATCAAGTGAAAGTCAAGCATAAAAGTGACTTTAGAATGTCATTGAGTATCTTCACAGAGTCTCTATCCAAACCAGCTACATCCCCTTAGCTTCACTTGGGCTATGACTAGGTAGCTATTTGCCTGCAAGGAGAGGTGGACACACCAGAGACCCTTCTGTGTACACATGCTCCACTGAGAATATTTATTGTAACATTTGCTGATGCCTGCTGATGGAGGGATGCTTAATTTGACACAGCACAGAAGTTGCTAAGAGCTTGCAGTGAACATGTGAGCTGCAAATCATTTACTTGATTTAGTTGACGAAACAGTGCTTGAAATTTCATAAAGGATATTTTTATTCTTTGTGCCAGCTGTCTGATAGCAACATGGAAACTCGTCAGGTACTGAGTTCTTGTTAATCTGGGCTTGACTAATGAGTAGGAAGCAGAGCAGTGTTCAGATTGCTCTAATTTGAATGAGTCATTGTAGCAGACTCATTTGGCATGGCCTCCACACAACAGTCCTGCGCTGGAAATGCAGACACTGATGTCAAACTCCCTTTGCTTTTGGATACTTTCAGACAATGCTGAATCTTTCTTAATCTGACAGTTAAATTACTGCCCTCCTTTATTATTTATTTCCCCCCCCCCTTCCATGTCTCTTTGGCTGTAATTCTATTTAATTAGGTCTATTATAAATTGTGGGAAACTAAATTATCAGGAGCTCTGATATTAGATCAAGGTTTTCAAAGCATCATTTGTAGATATGCCTTTAGGTGGTTGGAACCAGTAACTTCTTTTTCTTTCCCCCTCTCTTACAAAATGTGAAACTTGGCATGTGTCAATAAATCTGTCTGACAGAACAGTGGCTCATAAAAAGCAAAGATTTTGTCTTCTATGTGGATGGCAGCCAGTAAAATTGATATAGGGCATAAAAAAGCTGCACTGTGGGCCTCCAGCACAGTTTGTTCAGTGAGAAAATTGAAAGCATTGCATTTGAAAGGAGTTTCTGGTGGGTAAGAAAAATGTAAAACATGGAGAATTGTTGGGGACTCTCTTACTCTAGATGATTGCAGTGACTTGGGATCCAGCCATGTATTCTCCTATGTCTTCTGAAATGCAGAACAATCCCCTGCACTGGGGGCCTGAGGGGAATGATTCTTGTGAGCTAATAATGTTCAGCCTGGTATTTGCCTTGTAATGCTGTGATGGTTCGTTGCCATGTGAGAGAAAGCAGCAACTTGCTAATTTAAGCCTAATATTCAGATACCATTCTTCTTTTGTTCTTAACATAGGCCCTTGACTAATCAGGCACAGCAAGATCATTTGACTTGGCTGAAAATCCCTGTAATTTACTGGCTTCTTATTATAGTGCTATAAAGCAGCATATTACTAGCACTTGTCTCATCAATGTGTAGCCTATTGTATTTCATAATTATTATGTTTGATTAAAATATGATGAATCTTTCAATTGAGGCTTCCCACTGATGGCAATGTGAGAAGTGAAAACAGTGTGGGGGTGAAGCTGTTACTGAAGGGGTTTGGGTGGTTTTAGTTGGTGAGGTTAGGTAGCACTTGTCAAAGTTGCTAGATCAAAATAAACCAATGGTGTCTATGAGAAGCCAAATCTTTGAGAGTGAGTTACTAATAGTAGCTTGCATGCTTCTGTAAGCTCTAAATCTTGGCTTCCTGATGGAGGTTTTGGGACCTTAGTTATTTGCATGTTGCTGTTTAAATGGAGGTGTGTGACAGTGTGATTAACGTGTCTGTGCTCACCCCTGGTCTTAGTAACTGCAGTGTCATCAGAAGAAAGGGAATTAGCTGTTTGGACCAAGCAGTTGGTGATCATTTAACTTCTTTGGAGGGCATCACATCTTGAACAGCCTCTGGTTAGGCTACTCCAAGTCTTCCTTTGAAACTAAGCTTCACATCATAAATCAAGCATTTTCTGATCACTCTGAAGGAGTACAGCCCAAGTAATTAGGATGGCAACCACAGCTGAGCAGTTAAACCCCAGGACAAGCAGAGTTCTCCTTGGGTTTTGTGAAGATAGCACTCATTAATGCATTCTGTAGCCCAGTCAGGTAAGGGAGTGTTGGCTGTGCTTCAGGGTCTTTATGATGAGATGGCCTGTGAAGAGTAAGGTGTTCCTGAAGCTGCTTCATCCAGGAGATGCAGGTATGTGGTCTTAAAATAACTTGATTTTTTTTCAGGGTGTTGCTCTCTGTGCTACCAGTTTACACTGAGATGAAGTTCCTCCCCTCCTGTCTTCTTTCCTCACCTAACGATAATTAGGCTAATGAAGCGTTTCAGTAAAGCCATAGCATTCTGTTCAAAAAGAGAGAAATGGCATTCCCAGGCATCCAGGGGATCTGCTGTACAGTGAAGACAGTTGTCACTTCAACAGGAATTCCTTCTGTTGAGATGTAGGAGAAAAGATTGACAGGCTGCTTTGGCTGTGTTCTGCAAAATAGGCTTTGGCCCTTCTTGACATCATCTGGGCTGCACAGTCAGAGTAACAGAGCACAGGAATCCATTTAGTGAAGAGGTTACCTTGCAGAAGCTCTCTGCAGCCTCCCAAAGAACAAAGCAGCTTACTGAGGGTATAGAGGGATGTTTCAATTTTAGCAGCAGCAGAAAGCCTTAACTCTTCTAGAACGGTTCCATGACTGCCACTTACTGATACCCAAAGAAGTGAACAAATATAATGAGGTTAGGAATGCAAAATGAGTTAGTAATTTGGTGATGTCTGGAGGCCTTCTGCTCCAGAGCATTCCTCAAAGCAAGGCTCATTTGAAATCAATTTCCCACCACTCTTTCTGGAAGTGATCAGTGGGAAAACCGTAAACTTCTGCCTTCAAGTACAAGTGGGTCTTGCATGAAAACATCTCTGAAGCAGTCACAGACAACATTTGGAGGTTCTAATCAAGATGTCAGTGTTCTGAGCTGTCACCATAAGTTTTGAAGTTTCCTCCTTAAAAGCATTTTTAATGAGTGTCCATTTGAGAACAAAAAAGTCTTCCTGAATGAGAAACTTTTCCTTCTTTCAATCAATCGATAATGCATTTGGAAACTATTTTACATTTTATGGTCAGCTGCTCTCAGGGCAGCTTACAGCTGCATCTGCTCACGGAGGCCCAGCAGAGAGGGTACAAATGTGTGCTCTACAAGGATGTCAAGCCATGGCTGTCATTACCATGAGAAGTCGTCACCAAGATGTTACAGTCATGCACCAGCATACGAATTCGTATGTGGCAACATATGTATGTGGTGAGGTCTGTGGATGTGGTGGGGTCTGTGGTAGCTTGTGCCTGCTGTGAGTGAAGGAAATTGCTTACCATAGACAAATAGGTGCTTCAGTGACAGAAATGGAGAAAGTCTCCTGAAACCAGATAGGGAGACTGCAACAGCTGGGAAGCTAGTTCTTAAAATGCACCCTTACTACTATGGAAGAAATGCAAGACACATGGTGGGACTGCAGCCACTATTTATACACAGTGCCTCAGTCCCAGGAGAAATTTGTCACTATGAATATTGAGGCTTTTTTTCCCCAATAAATCAAAAGTACCCAACATATTTTATCTGTTCACTCACAGTTGTGAATGCACACTGTCTGTGTGTGCCAGCTGTTTAAAGCTGCTATTCTTTTCTTAGGGTGGAAGCACATTATTCACATCTGGAGCTCACTAGAACACTGTTAGGAGTTGTTTTGCACTTGCCTATGTAATTAATTCAGCTCTGGGTGCATTCACCCCTTGGTTTTTCATAGAATGGCTTGGGTTGAAAGGGACCTTGAACATCACTGAGTTCCAGCCCACTGATGTGGGCAGGGACACATCTCACTAGAGCAGGTTGCTCAAGACCTCATCCAAGCTGGCCTTGAACACTTCCACGGAGGGAGCATCCACGGTCTCTGAGCAACCTCTTGCAGTGTCTCACCACCCTCTCTGTAAAAAAAAAAACAACCTTATTCCTAATACCCAGTCTAAGTCTGCCCTCCTCAAGTTTCAATCCATTCCCTTCTACAGGAGTTGCAGTGAAAGAGAACAGCCTCTCAGACTGCCATGAAGTGTTTCCTAACCCTAATGATTTTATGATCTCCTCATTTCTAAATCCATTTTCATTTAGGAGTTTGCCAGCTTTGGATAAGTTTTTTTCCATGAGCTAAAAATGAGTTGACTTTATTTCCATCACAGACCAGCTGTAGCTGAATCAGAACCCTAAAGGTACCAGAAGGGAAATAAAATAAAGGTAACAAATGTGACGTTCTACAATTACTTCGGTCTCCAAAGTCTGACCTTTGATATGAATTTCTCTACAGCTAGAAGAGCTTTCTGCAACACTAATAGCTGGGATCTCAAAAATTACTTAGTACAGCTCTTCACTTCCTCATTTAATTGCAGTCTACTGTAAAAAAAGCATCATGAACAAGCATTGCTTCCCATCCAAAATGGAATTCTCCTCCTTGCCGGATTTTTGATCTCTTCCTGGTATTACAGAGCCAGGTGGTAGCCAAGCCCCTCTCAATAGTCATGCAGACAGAAGTTTCTGGGCTGCCAATAGCATATTTTTCTCCAGAGTGACAGAATACAGACAGCCCAGGTAAGACTAAGTAAACACATATGACAGCACTGTCAATTCCCTGGCTTTCCCTTAAGAGTACAGCTCTAAATCTGCTGTCTGTGACTACTACCAGCTGTAAGCAGGGTACTATGCAAGGAGACATTAATTGCATGGCCTGAATTATATTTGATAGATGCACCACTGTGTAGAAAGTGATGAGAGACCATCAAAGTCTCAGTGCATGGCATCAGAGGGCAGTAAGTTAGAGTTGATACCAATTGTAGTCTTCCTTAGTTGAATCTTATACATTTTTTCCAGAGAAAAAGTATCTCGTATTTGTTGGGGTTCAGTGCCTCTGGAATGAAAAATGAACTTGGTTTAATGTTCAGTCAGAGAATGACAGGTGAAAAAACTACTAGCTTTTATCATAATCTGAATATCTCAGTGACTTCAGAACCTGTAATTAAGGGCAGCATCATAGAATAGAATTAACAGGGTTGGAAAACACCCCTGAGATCATCAAGTCCAACCTATCACCCAACACCATCTAATCAACTAAACCATGGCACCAAGTGCCTCATCCAATTCCTTCTTAAACACCTCCAGTGATGGTGACTCCACCACCTCCCTTGGCCAGCATATTTCAATGGCCAATCTCTCTTTCTGGGAAGAACTTCTTCCTAACCAAGCTTCAAACTGTGGTTGTGTGAATATCTTTAAGTTCTAGCATGGAAATAGTAAAGCTTATCTAGTAGTACCAAACATTTCCCCCAAAAGCTTTGTTCCAGCTGCCACCAGGATCAAGACGACTCCTGTTTTAACTCCTAACTTCTCTTCCAAAAGCCAGGGCAAAGCAGAGGTACCAAGCAGTAAAGAGCCAGACAGTGCTCTTGCCAGTTAAGGGTGATGAGACACTGGAATAGTTTGCCCAGGGAGGTTGTGGATGCACCCTCCCTGGAGATGTTCAAGGCCAGGTCGGATGAGGCCAACCTGCTCTGGTGGGAGGTGTCCCTGCCCATGGCAGGTGGATTGAGACCAGATGATCTTTGAGGTAGTTTCCAACCCAAACTGTTCTATGAATGGGCACTACACATGGGATGTATGTTTCCCTTACTGAGAGCACAACAGGAGCAAAGATCCTGCCCAGGGCTTGGTGGTGCTCTGCAGGCTTATTAATGCATCTCACTGAGGATTTTGTTGTCCGCAATGAAATGCTTTCCCCTCTTAGCTCAGTCTCTTCTTTTCCATGTTTCCAATTCCAGTCTCTTGTTTCCCTAGCCATAGCTTAATCATGTTCTCTTGCTTGCTCCTTACAGCTGGTGAGGAGCAATCAAAGTCCAGCATGTATGAACAGAAAGCCTTAGAAGGCAAGACAAACAGTGAGCTCTGATCAATTTCGGAAGGAAACAGTTTTTAAATGAACCTACCAAGGGTTAACACTGGCAGTTTGCACCTTCTTTTCCCATTCTCAGCTGTATCCTCATTTAAATAGGGCATCTACTGAAATAGCTCGTGCCTGAAGTTATCACCGAAACCATGAGGGACTGAGGGAAGCTGAATCCCCACACCTACTCTGGAAAACTATCTGACGAGAGGGCTGCAGTCTCTTCAGCCCTTTAGATGCAACTTTTACTGACAAAGTAGAGAATAAATGCGGCAAAACAGACTACAGCTTCTCATTTCCCAGTCCCGAGCAGCAAGCAGCTGTGCTGAGCCATACACTGGATTACTCTATTGTCTTCTCCAAGTCATAACCACAGCTTCTGGCAGCTGCTATTTAACCTGCTCAGAATAAACATAGAGCTATATAAAAGATGCACAAGAATAGACTTGGATGATGCACTAATTCAGTTACAGAAATGAAAGTTTTTTGACTCACCACCACCACATCCATGGTAAAGGAAGGGAAATCATCTTCAATGCAAACAAGGCAGCACTCTCAAGCAGGGGTCTGCTTTCTATAGCTTCAGACAATGGTGAAGACATCACTTTAATCCAAATGCTCAAGGAAGTTAATTCATTCTTCACTTCAGATTTAACATGCCCAGAGAAGGGCAACAAGGCTTTGAGCACAAGCCCTATGAGGAGAGGCTGAGGGAGCTGGGGTTGTTTAGCCTGGAGAAGAGGAGGCTCAGGGAGACCACCTTGCTCTCTACAACTACCTGAAGGGAGGTTGTAGCCAGGAGGGGGTTGGTCTCTTCTCCCAGGCAACCAGCACCAGAACAACAGGACACAGTCTCAAGCTGTGCCGGGGGGAAGTTTAGGCTCAAGGTGAGGAGAAAGCTCTTCCCAGAAAGAGCAATTGGCCATTGGAATGTGCTGCCCAGGGAGGTGGTGGAGTCATCATCCCTGGAGGTGTTCAAGAGGGGATTGGACATGGCACTTGGTGCCATGGTTTAGTCATGAGGTCTGTGGTGACAGGTTCAACTTGATGATCTTTGAGGTCTCTTCCAACCTTGGTGATTCTGTGACACTTACAGAAACTTTTCTCAAGAGCAGGTTTAACAAAGCTAACAAGGGCCAGAACAATGAACACATTGTGGTACCTGGCTTTTGCTCTCAGCAGCAACCCCCAGCTCATGTTTCCATGATTAGTTCATCTAAGTAATTCCGTTCTCAATACAGCACACTGCAAATCTTTACTTCTGATACATGGATAAGATCAGGAGCATGTCTACAAGTCAATACTGAGTCTGTTTCCCAGTTGACAAGTGCAGGAAGGGTATACAATGTCAGTATGACAGTCAGTATGTCTGCATGTCCAGTCACTTGTTAGAGCCTTTTCTCCCTTTAAAAGGAAGGTTGCTTAAGTGAAGAAAGAATGTCCAGTTATTTTATCTCATTTTTATCAAGTAAGATGCTTCATTTATTACTGCTTTTCCAAAGATAAGTCCTGTTTGGTTTTCACCACAGCTTAGACTTAAGGAGTTCAAATTATGGTTTTTGTACAACATTCCAGAGCCTGAATAAATTAGGAATGGTCAGAATGATTTTATGGCTAGGAGTGCATCAAACAACTGCAAGGCTTAATGTTTTCTAATGGCTGTCATTAAAAACCAGAGGAGGACTTCACTCAGCAAGCAATCCAAACATTTACTTACTGAGGTTATTGAGGCGATAGGGATTTTCCATTATGTCAGTAAAAGCTTTGTCAGTTTCACACAAGTAACGTAATTTTATCACCTTTTGTTGACTTCTCCAGGGGTAGACTTGCTTCTCTTGTTAATTGTCTGCTGTTTGAAGAGTTACTTTATTATTTTGATGCTTTTGTGCTTGCAAATATTCTTACCAGCTACGAAGGTGATTAGTATTTATAGTACCATGGGAATGAGCATGTCAGGGGAAAAAAAGAGCTGGAAGGACATAAATGAAGATATTTCAATTAGCACAAACAATGGCCTGTGCCACTGAGCCCCCAGCTCTTCCCTACAGGCTGCTAACACCCTTGCAATTTTTCCTGCCTTACCTCTGCAGTACTGCTGGCTAAATCTAATTTCACTTCTCATTTTCATTCCTCAACACCACCATGGCACATCAAACAGAAAAAGTGAGCTCCTGGGTGTCTTTTCTCAGATGTGGTAGCTCAGTCAGTGGGGTTTGCCTTAAGCTAAAGTTCTCACCACAAAGGGTTTCCCCTGCCATCACCACCCTACACAGCTCCATGCTCATTTGGCACACCCCAGCTGCACTCCAGTTAATGTATTCTTTCCCTTCTGTGGCCTGCGTTTGGCAGCACTAGAAAACATTTTTCTTCTTGTAGCAGGCCAGCCTCTTGCAGCACCACACACTCAGAAGTCACCCCCTCTTGCAGCACCACACACTCAGAACAGAAATTGCCAGCCTCTTACAGCACCACACACCCAGAACAGAAGTCAGCCCCTCTTGCAGCACCACACACCCAGAACAGAAGTCACCCCCTCTTGCAGCACAACACACCCAGAACAGCAGTCAACCCTCTTGCAGCACCACACACTCGGAACAGAAGTCACCCCCTCTTGCAGCACCACACACCCGGAACAGAAGTCAGCCCCTCTTGCAGCACTACACACCCAGAACAGAAGTCAGCCCCTCTTGCAGCACCACACACTTGGAACAGAAGTCAGCCCCTCTTGCAGCACCACACACCCAGAACAGAAGTCACCCCCTCTTGCAGCACTACACACTTGGAACAGAAGTCAGCCCCTCTTGCAGCACCACACACCCAGAACAGAAGTCACCCCCTCTTGCAGCACCCTACCCCCGGAACAGAAGTCAGCCCCTCTTGCAGCACCACACACCCAGAACAGAAGTCACCCCGTCTTGCAGCACCACACACCCAGAACAGAAGTCACCCCCTCTTGCAGCACCACACACCCAGAACAGAAGTCACCCCCTCTTGCAGCACCACACACCCAGAACAGAAGTCAGCCCCTCTTGCAGCACCACACACTTGGAACAGAAGTCACCCCCTCTTGCAGCACCCTACCCCCAGAACAGAAGTCAGACCCTCTTGCAGCACCACACACCCAGAACAGAAGTCACCCCGTCTTGCAGCACCACACACCCAGAACAGAAGTCACCCCTCTTGCAGCACCACACACCCAGAACAGAAGTCACCCCCTCTTGCAGGACCACACACCCAGAACAGAAGTCAGCCCCTCTTGCAGCACCACACACCCAGAACAGAAGTCACCCCTCTTGCAGCACAACACACCCAGAACAGAAGTCAGCCCCTCTTGCAGCACCACACACCCAGAACAGAAGTCAGCCCCTCTTGCAGCACCACACACCCAGAACAGAAGTCATCCCCTCTTGCAGCACCCTACCCCTGGAACAGAAGTCAGCCCCTCTTGCAGCACCACACACCCAGAACAGAAGTCACCCCCTCTTGCAGCACAACACCCCCAGAACAGAAGTCACCCCTCTTGCAGCACCACACACCCAGAACAGAAGTCACCCCGTCTTGCAGCACCACACACCCAGAACAGAAGTCACCCCCTCTTGCAGCACCACACACCCAGAACAGAAGTCACCCCTCTTGCAGCACCACACACCCAGAACAGAAGTCACCCCCTCTTGCAGCACCACACACCCAGAACAGAAGTCCCCCCTCTTGCAGCACCACACACTTGGAACAGAAGTCACCCCGTCTTGCAGCACCACACACCCAGAACAGAAGTCACCCCTCTTGCAGCACCACACACTTGGAACAGAAGTCCCCCCTCTTGCAGCACCACACACCCAGAACAGAAGTCACCCCGTCTTGCAGCACCACACACCCAGAACAGAAGTCACCCCCTCTTGCAGCACCACACACCCAGAACAGAAGTCACCCCCTCTTGCAGCACCACACACCCAGAACAGAAGTCACCCCCTCTTGCAGCACCACACACCCAGAACAGAAGTCACCCCCTCTTGCAGCACCACACACCCAGAACAGAAGTCACCCCCTCTTGCAGCACCACACACTTGGAACAGAAGTCACCCCCTCTTGCAGCACCACACACCCAGAACAGAAGTCACCCCCTCTTGCAGCACCACACACCCAGAACAGAAGTCACCCCCGTCTTGCAGCACCACACACCCAGAACAGAAGTCACCCCCTCTTGCAGCACCACACACCAGAACAGAAGTCACCCCCTCTTGCAGCACCACACACCCAGAACAGAAGTCAGCCCCTCTTGCAGCACCACACACCCAGAACAGAAGTCACCCCCTCTTGCAGCACAACACACCCAGAACAGCAGCCCCTCTTGCAGCACCACACCCAGAACAGAAGTCACCCCCTCTTGCAGCACCACACACTCAGAACAGAAGTCATCCCCCTTGCAGCACCACACACCCGGAACAGAAGTCACCCCCTCTTGCAGCACCACACACCCAGAACAGAAGTCACCCCCTCTTGCAGCACCACACACCCAGAACAGAAGTCACCCCCTCTTGCAGCACCACACACTCAGAACAGAAGTCACCCCTCTTGCAGCACCACACACCCAGAACAGAAGTCACCCCCTCTTGCAGCACCACACACCCAGAACAGAAGTCACCCCCTCTTGCAGCACCACACACCCAGAACAGAAGTCACCCCCTCTTGCAGCACCACACACCCAGAACAGAAGTCAGCCCCTCTTGCAGCACCACACACTTGGAACAGAAGTCACCCCCTCTTGCAGCACCACACACCCAGAACAGAAGTCACCCCGTCTTGCAGCACCACACACCCAGAACAGAAGTCACCCCCTCTTGCAGCACCACACACTTGGAACAGAAGTCACCCCCTCTTGCAGCACCACACACCCAGAACAGAAGTCACCCCCTCTTGCAGCACCACACACCCAGAACAGAAGTCAGCCCCTCTTGCAGCACCACACACCCAGAACAGAAGTCACCCCCTCTTGCAGTACAACATGCCCAGAACAGCAGTCAACCCTCTTGCAGCACCACACACTCAGAACAGAAGTCACCCCCTCTTGCAGCACCCTACCCCCGGAACAGAAGTCACCCCCTCTTGCAGCACCACACACTGGGAACAGAAGTCAGCCCCTCTTGCAGCACCACCCCGGAACACACTGCAGGAACAGAAGTCAGCCCCTCTTGCAGCACCCTACCCCGGAACAGAAGTCACCCCAGTCTTGCAGCACCACCACACACCCAGAACAGAAGTCACCCCCTCTTGCAGCACCACACACCCAGAACAGAAGTCCCCCTCTTGCAGCACCACACACTGGGAACAGAAGTCAGCCCCTCTTGCAGCACCACACACCCAGAACAGAAGTCAGCCCATCTTGCAGCACCACACACCCAGAACAGAAGTCACCCCGTCTTGCAGCACCACACACCCAGAACAGAAGTCAGCCCCTCTTGCAGCACCACACACCCAGAACAGAAGTCACCCCGTCTTGCAGCACCACACACCCAGAACAGAAGTCACCCCCTCTTGCAGCACCACACACTCGGAACAGAAGTCCCCCCTCTTGCAGCACCACACACCCAGAACAGAAGTCAGCCCCGTCTTGCAGCACCACACACCCAGAACAGAAGTCACCCCGTCTTGCAGCACCACACACCCAGAACAGAAGTCCCCCCTCTTGCAGCACCACACACCCAGAACAGAAGTCACCCCGTCTTGCAGCACCACACACCCAGAACAGAAGTCACCCCGTCTTGCAGCACCACACACTCGGAACAGAAGTCAGCCCCTCTTGCAGCACCACACACCCAGAACAGAAGTCACCCCCTCTTGCAGCACCACACACTCAGAAATCACTTGCACCTCACCATAGTCCGGGGAGCGACAAGACCTGTGGTGTAAGCACAAAAGACAGAGGTGGAGCCACAGCAGTTTCTTCCTCATCTTAGCTGATGTATCTTTTGCTGCCCCAGGTTCATAGAAGGCCATTCAGTCAGAACGCCTGTCTATCTGAAATGACTCTCTTAAAAGCTCTTTTAAACTTACTCTCAGCTCCAATCTTTTTAAATGCATGCCCATTTCTTTCTTCTGTTTTGGTTAGATTAACTAGTTCCCCTCTCTACTTCAAGGTGCAATGGTTCCTCAGGTCCATATTCTGATTTCTTAGATGAGCAAGCTTGTTTCTAGGATATGTGTAAAGATATTTTCACTGAGCTAATATAAAAGCTCATTTTTTTAAATCATTGCTTTTTTGTAGAGGTGTCTGAACTGTGATGTTTCTCTTACCTGAGCAAGACTTTGATAGTCTTTGACTCCTGAAATAGCTTGAATATGCTGCTCCATTGATTAAAATAAACATTGGAAAAAATGAAAACTATGGAGAACTGAGCACTTGTGGAATCCCAGGGGTCTATTTATGTTCTGCTTTTCAGCCTCTAAGTCAGCCTTTAAGGGATGATGAGGTTTGTTTTGTTGGCTTTATTATAGAAATTACATATCCATACTGCAACTATTAGACCAATATAATTTTAATTGGTGGTGGTTAATCACCAGATGTTGTAGTGCTAACTTCCAACCAACAGGTTGTATGGCAAGAAAACAGAGTAAGAGAGTGCACTCTATCTACCACAGGCTTGTACAGCAGTATGAATATGTCCAATTTGACCTCCTCAGAGTCTGACATGTGCTACAGATTAAACCCTGGATATAACTCTGCAGTGCTGCTGGAAGCACTCAGAGTGAGGTTATTGCTTGGGTGTCTAATTCGGTGCTCCTTCACACCGGCTTGCACTGTAATATTCAGTATCATAAAGCTCAAAGTCTTTAGCTCTGCTACAGACTAGTGTTTTGATTGACAAAGGATGATCCTATCAGCCAAGGCTGTCTACTGCTTGAGCTCTGAGCTGCAACGCCTCTTCGCAAACCTGTGAACCAATGTATAGCTCTCCAGTTTTTCACTCCTGACTGCTGGAAGTTACTAAAAGGGAGTCAATCTATAGCAAATCTCAAAAAAGCCCTTTCAAGGATGAGTTTAGCTCCCTATGGGAAACCTTACCTGTCTTATATCTACAAAGGTTTGATGGAACTCGATTTCCCACCCGTGTTTCCCCAATCAATATTCAAGAGCCATCTATTGAACACAGGATGTCTCACCCTTGGATTTCCTGCTCTTAGAAATGACTATTTATTCAGTTAGCTGGAGGGTCTGTCACACACAGATCTGTGTGCAGAGGGCGTTTTCATATGGCAAGAGGAAGGTGTTCCAGCATTTTCATTTAGGCATTAAGTGTGACTTCAGGCTGTGCCAAGTACAAGACAGAATCACAAAAAGAGTTACCAAGTGCCACCCATGTGGTTTTGAACTGGAAATATGATCACAACTGAAAGTGCCAAGCAATATTTGTCTACAGCCAGAGATACCTCAGCTGCAGATAAGTAGGTCTTGCCAAGGTCCTTGAAAATAGGCCAGGTTGGCTCTAACCATCTGAAAGGGAAATCCAAATTAATATAAAGCTCTTTATCACTCTGTCTCTGTTCACAGTCAGAACCAATTCACAGGTTTTCAGCTTTTGTATTTATAGCACACAGGACTTTAACCACAAGAAGTACCTTCCAGTTCTGCAAAGGTGTCTGAACTGTGATGTTTCTGTTATCTGAGCCAGAGTTTCTAAACTTTGATAGCCTTTAAATCCTGAAATAGCTTGAAAATGCTGCTCCATCGATGAAAATAAAAGTTACCAGTCTGATGTGATAAAACCGATGGAGAGCTGAGCATTTGACCTAGAAACGCAGCGTCAATAATATTTTCATGCTCTGCATCTCATTCACAGCTGCTCTCCTCTTCCACCTAAGGATGTGAAGGACTCTGAGTACTAAACCAGAAGCAGTTGCCACAGCAGCAACACGGGGCACATATTTCAAGTGACCAGCTAAAAACGAGGCAGCATCTTTTTTTGCTAGCTGCTGGTCTGCTCTTGCTGCAGCACACTTAATATGCACACCACCTCTTGGTGGAGGGATAGCAGCGTGCCCGTCACTTTCCCCATGGTTTTTGGGTACCAGATTTTGCTACATTCCTGACAACCAACGTGAGTGTGGATAACAGGACATAACACCATCTGTTCAGCCCTGAGATTTTATCTGCAAAATCAGTTGTGCAGCTGATTCTTGTCATCTGTTGTCTCCAAAGTTTTCATATTTTTCTTCAGCTTCAGCTGTGGGCACGCTGATGGGAGGCAGGTTTGTGACTCTGAAAGAAGCAGATCAACAGTTAATGACTCTCTGTGGTTCAAAAAAAAAGACAAGTCATTGTCACCCAGCACAGCCAGCAGCTGCCAGTCTTACCAACCCCACCAGAAAATGTCATAGAATGGTTTGGATTGGAAAGGACCTTAAAGATCATCTCGTTCCAAGCCCCCTGACATGGGCAGGGATACCTTCCGTTAGACCAGGTTACTCAAGGCCTCATCCAACCTGGCCTTGAGCACCTCCAGGGAGGGTGCATCCACAACCTCCCTGGGCAACCTGTTCCAGTGTCTCACCATCTAAGAGATTCCAGCACTGATTATCAACAGCATTCCCAGACATTTTCTTTACTCTGACCTGTGCTTTGCTAAAGAGCAGATGGTGTCATTTCAATGTCTCTGGCAAAGCAGTCACCAAGGCTTAGCAGGAAGTCCTGTATCTGACAAAAGAATGCCCTGGTTAAAGCCACCTGCCCCTTGGCTCTTTAGCATTTTGTAGTGAGCAGTTTCCACACACGCAGCTGTGGAAGCAGACGCCACACTTCCCATGTTTCCTGATCGCAATGGGACCTGCTGAAGCAGTGCTGAAGTTCTCCATCACAGCAGACCTTTCTCTCACCACTCAGAGACCCAGAAGCCTTTCTCCGGCTCGGCACATAAATACACTTGTCAAGCACCTTTCAGGTTTTTCCTGCAGAAGAAAGCAATTCCTTCTGCATCCCTCTTTGTGATCAAAATTAAACCTGTCCAAGTTTTAAGATACAGAATGACTTCATTTTTTAATTAAGACATTACACGCAGGAGAAAAGGCTTTCCTTGGAAACATGCTTCAGTTTGTTGCTAGCCCCACAGGGTGCTTGAGACCTAATGAAGTGAAGGAGGTCCTAATTATATAGCTCAGTGACAAAACACCGCTCCGCTCAGGGCAGAGCAGGGGGATGAAAAGGTTAGGATGACCTTTTCATCCCTTTCCTGCACCAGCTTTAGATAAGTTCCAAAGAGAAGAGTTGAAGTTTGTGTTGCTTCCAAGAGGGACCAAACTGGAGGCAAAGCAGCAACCTCAAATGACCTTTTGTTGGGAAAGGTTATCAAACCAAAAGGAGAGAGGTTATTTGCTTCCAGGTTTGAAACAAAACATGTGTAATTGATTCAAATGATGCTCAGCAGCAAACTGTCTCGAGAGTTTACTTTAGACACTTTTGATCAGTGCTTAACTGATCAGAGTATGAGCTCAGGTATTTAACTTTGCATCTGCAACACAAGGAGTGTAATTAGTTGAAGAGTTACTTGTTTAGCTAACATTTCATTACAAATCTAATCATATTTTGGTTTGCTGCCTAGTGGCAATATTTAAAGCCCATGTTAACCTGAATGTCCTGCCTGCCTTGAGCTTTGGTGCACTGCGGGATCCTGCCCCTTTCTGTGGGGGGGGAAAGGCAGAGAATTTAAGCCTAGCTTGGCCAAGAAATAAAACCCAGAAATGTTAAATAAATTCTGTTTGACTCCTTTGACAAGCAACAGAAATATTCCCTCTGTGTGCCATCTTTGGCTGGAGAATACAGCTGCATTGATGAAAATCAGGCTGGAAAGACAAGAATTAAGAAGGTGTGAAAGGAGAAAAAAGTGCTTCATTTTTATTCTGCAATTACCAGCACAGTTAGTTCTGTGACAGTGACTCTGTGCATTATTTGAGTTGCTGGAAGGTGTCCAGAGAAGGGCAACAAAGCTGGGGGAGGGGTTTGGAACACAGCCCTGTGAGGAGAGGCTGAGGGAGCTGGGGTTGCTTAGCCTGGAGAAGAGGAGGCTCAGGGAGACCTTCTTGCTCTCTACAACTACCTGAAGGGAGGTTGTAGCTGGGGGGGGTTGGTCTCTTCTGCCAGGCAACCAGCACCAGAACAAGAGGACACAATCTCAAGCTGTGCCAGGGGAGGTTTAGGCTGGATGTTAGGAAGAAGTTCTTCACAGAGAGAGAGATTGGCTATTGGAATGTGCTGCCCAGGGAGGTGGTGGAGTCACCATCCCTGGAGGTGTTTAGGAAGAGACTGGATGGGGTGCTTGGTGCCATGGTTTAGTTGATTAGATGGTGTTGGGTGATAGGTTGGATCTGATGATCTCAAAGGTCTTTTCCAACCTGGTTTATTCTATTCTACTTCTATTCTATTCTATTCTATTCTATTCTATTCTATTCTATTCTATTCTATTCTATTCTATTCTATTCTATTCTATTCTATTCTATTCATGGCAATTAAAAATTTAAAAAACCAATTACCAATTACTCCAAACGACCATTTCTCTAGTCTGCCTTTTGCCTCTCTCTCGGTACGTGTACGATTTCAATATGTTCATTTCCACATCTGTTATTATTCTGTCTGACAGCAGTGCATCATTAATTAATGGCAACATGCTTTTCAAACCGCAGCCTGAGGACCAGCGTGAGGTTCATCAGAACAGGGATAAGACATTTTCCCTTCATTGAAACCATGCCCGAGGTGTCGCAGTCAAGAAAGCAAAGAGTGCTTGCGAATTCAGACTTCAGATAACTGCTCATTAATTGCTGTCTGTGTGAGATACAGCAGAAGCTTTATTGGTTTTCTTGTAGCTTACATTTTCTAATGAGTGCAATTAGGGAATAGGTTTTACTAAGTTCATTTATTAAATATACCTGTCCCCTCGAAATGCCAGAGAAGCTCGTTACACAAATAATAGTCTTGCGGTAATTGAAGCTGATGGCAGCCTATCGGAATGCATTCCCTACTGAGGCAGCACTTCCTCGGGTCCTAAGGGCTCACCAGTTCATTTTCTGGGTAAGATTTCGGATCTGTGTGCTTATCACTTGGGAACATATCTGTGCAGCCAGCTAAGAACACCTCTCATCAAAAGACTCATCTCATCTGGAAGCAGAACTGACGATTCCTTGCTGCTCGTTCTATGGCTCAGAAGAAAGTATGATGCGTGACGTAAAAGATTCACCTCTTCAAGCTCCAGCAGACAATCTATGGCACGAGAATAATTCATAGCTTAAACTTCTAGGTGCTAGTAGTTTCCACTTCTGTTTCTTGATTTTGCTTCAGGAACTTGCCACTAAGAGTTTGCAGGGGAAAAATCTTTATCTATTACTTAACAGAGGCTGCCAGGGGAGAGACATCACATGGCAAATATTTCTGAAGATAAATAATGTAAGCCCTGACCCTGTACAGACACAAAAAAGAAAGGAGGAGTGGGGGTGGGGGGAGAAAAATGAACTGTGTAACTAAAGGAATATTTCCCAGCACAAACTGCTAGCACCAGGCTGTGGCAGCAGTGTGCAGGGGCACAGTGGGTACCTGAGAGCACCAGGAGAGCAAGTGTCCTTCAGTAATATTGCTGAAACAATCCTGCAGAGCTGGTGCCTTGGCAAGCTGCTCTGAAACACCCCTCCAGCATGGCAAAGAGACAGCAACAGCCTTGCTTTCACAGCTGGCTGTTGGCCAGAGGATCTTCAACCCTGCAAAAGCCCCTCTCCTGGAGAACCTACCCCTGGCAGCTGCCCAAGGAACACAGTCTCCTGCCATACCTTGGGCTGAAATTATGCTCAGAGCAGCATGAGGACCAGGCAACTGGGTAAGCTGTGCCCAGGTTAGCTCCAGGGGCTCTAGCAGATATGGCAAGGAAAGGCCTTTTTTGGTAAGTGTTCACAAGGTCCCATTCCTAAGTACACCTGTTGAACCTGTGGACATGGAGATGGACTTCCCCACAGTGGACACTGCAATGCATGCCCACAAGCTGGCAGGGCTGTGGTATCACTGTCCCTGCTACTCTGAAATAAAGGCTTTCTAGTGCCAGGACAATGACAGTGATGTCTGCAGAACATAACTGAGCAGGGCTGGGGCCAAGAGTGTAATTCCATCTTTGCTTAATTACAGAATAGAGAATTAAGCAGGTTGGAAAAGACCTTTGAGATCATCCAGTCCAACCTATCACCCAACACCATCTAATGAACTAAACCATGGCACCAAGTGCCTCATCCAGTCTTATTTTAAACACTTCCAGTGATGGTGACTCCACCACCTCCCTGGGCATCCCATGGAGGCCCTGAGAGAGTTCCTCTCCTTGCTCATCTCCAACACTACAAAGAACCTCCATTAGCAGAGATTCCAGTCAATTTTAGACAGAGCTGCCAGTGTTACCTCACTGAGAATAGAAACTTCACTGCCCTTCCAGCTTCCCTGTAAGCCTGCTACCCTTCAGATGTCAAACCTACTCTTGAGAAACTCTAGTCCTTGCATACAATTCTTCCATCAAGTAATTTCTTGCTGCTGAAAGAAGAATTAACTCTTAATTCAGTTTTTCTTTGAAAAGAGACATACAAGCTAATGACACTTTTGTTTCTGAGTATTATTCGTGTCCAGTCAGGCACAAGGTCATTTTACTTGCTCAGTCCATTGCAGGATACAGGGTCGCCTCCTGCAAGATTCAAGATAAAAATAAAGCATGCCTGGTGTCCATCAGTGTGCACACTGACAGTACCCCATGGCTAGCTATTTGCCTACCAAACCAGAAATTCTTTTGCTTACAGCACTTGCAGTCTGTACCACTACAGGGGAAAAAAATAAATAAAAGGGAAAGAAAAGAATAGAAGTCACACTTGCACAGGGCTGACCTGGCAGATTCCACACACCACTGAACTGCAGAGAGCTCACATTGTGAGCAGTGTACCTGAGAAAAATCATGCACCACAGGACGCCTCCCAAATAAAGCCTCTCCTCCTGACAGGAGCCAACAAATTACCCAAATTCAGATCTAAAGACTGCTACTCCAAGATGCAATTGAGGATAAAGGCAGACCTAGGAATTTCTACATAGGCATTATACATACACTTCAGTTTAAAAACCTGAAGGCATCATCTTTAACCCTTTTAATGACTTATGTGAAACTGTGCTTCCAAAAAGCATACAACTTTCATAAGCCTAACCATGGATGTAAAGTCTATGCCCAGTGCTTTACAGACTCCACTAAAGTTAAAGCCACCAGAGATCATAGAATCAATAAGGTTGGAAAAGACCTCAGAGATCACCAAGTCCAACCTGTCACCCAACTCCTCATGACTAACTAAACCGTGGCTTCAAGTGCCACATCCAAACCAATCTTGAACACCTCCAGGGATGGTGACTCCACCACCTCCCTGGGCAGCACATTCCAATGGCCAATTACTCTCTCTGTGAAGAACTTTCTCCTCACCTCCAGCCTAAACCTCCACTGGCACAGCTTGAGACTGTGTCCTCTTGTTCTGGTGCTGGTTGCCTGGGAAATGAGACCAACCCCCCCAGCTACAACCTCCCTTCAGGTAGTTGTAGAGAACAATAGGATCTCTCCTGAGCCTCCTCTTCTCCAGGCTAAGCAATCCCAGCTCCCTCATCCATGGCACTTGAAGCCATGGTTTAGTTAGTCATGAGATGTTGGGTGACAGGTTGGACTTGATGATCTCTGAGGTCTTTTCCAACCTTGTTGATTCAATGATTCTGTGATTCTGTGTTGAACAGAATGTCTGTAATGAGACATTGTTTAATCATTTCATTCTCAGGACATGGAAAAACAAAACTCTACATCTGCCCCTACGTGATGCTGATTCTTGAAGGGAGCAGCCTGCCAATATGCCACTTCTGTTTGCTTCTCAGTCTTTAAGCCTGCATGCAAGACGTAGCTTTATCCCAAGAGTGCAAATTTTTCTCACCCAGTGCATACAAAGCTTAGCAATCCTGAGCTTTTAATAAACTTCAAAACATTTTTCAGGTTGTTGTTTTTTTCCCCCTCTGTTGGTGTTATTCCTTTCCCAAGTGTTCATGATAAAAGCAGGTCTTTTAATACCTCGTGTATTCTATTCATATACAATATTCCTATATTATGTTTCAAACGTCAAAGATTTGCTAAAGCCATTGTAAAATCACCCTTTGATGAAAAGGTTTTCTGTGTTCCCTGCAATTTTGTTTTCCTCTGTGCCCTTGCAAAGGAAATTAAATAGAGCATAAGGACAACTGATTGAAGCACAATGCATTAAAAACAATTAGGCATTGTATATTGCATATATCTTAAGCTTTCATTCTGGAGCTTGTTCATGGCATTGTGGGCTTATGTTCTCTGCTATGTTCTAAAAGTAATTTTTCCTTACACCAATTTAAGATGGAATTGTATGTGTTTTGTCCAGCTGGGATGCCTGTGCAACCGAAGGACAATACTGGAATGGGCTGTCCAGGGAGGTGGTTGAGGCCCCATCCCTGGAGGTGTTTAAGCCCAGGCTGGATGAGGCTCTGGCCAGCCTGATCTAGTGCGAGGTGTCCCTGCCCATGGCAGGGGGTTGGAACTAGATGATCCTTGTGGTCCTTTCCAACCCTGACTGATACTATGACTTCTTTTGCAATCTGGTACATTCTTCTTCTTAGTCACAACTTAAAAACCCTTGCATGTTAGACTGAGTTTTGAAGCTACACTCAGCCAAGGCTGTGGAGAGGAAAGCCAGCAGTTGCTATACTACAGAAAAGTTTGTGATTACAGCTTGCCAAGGCTGACTTGAAAGCAACCAGCTCAAACTGTCAGAGTTAGAGGTGAAGATGCAGGAATTGCTCCCCAGGCAATTCTGGCTATACCTCTTTGCTGTTAGCCTGCATGATTCCCCTATTTCTTTAGTCTAAAAAATAAATTGGCCTTTCCTGCACTTGTTAAGGTGGTATCTTCTGCTAGTAAAAATAGCTTCATCAGATAGAAAGGAGTTAGTTAAACCAAGTCACATTTTAAAACTGGGCTTTGCTGTCAACCAATATCTCATTAACACACACACACAGCAAGCACAGCAGTGTAACAGGACAAAAATATGATGGTTTTAATTGGATTTTTTCTTCTGTCATTGGCAACTTCCTTGGGACCTGCTTTTCTGTAAGCCAGCACTCTGTCCTCATCAAGGGGAATGATACACGAAGCTCTGCCTTGCTACTGCCCCTGTCAGACTAAATCAAGACAAAGGCCTAGCATAAAACACAATGCTCAGATGTAGCAGAATGATTCCCAACCCTGTTATAAGACATACTGACAACTGTGCAATACTGACAACTGTGCAACTCGGCTTATTAACTGGCAGAGCTAATTGTTCTAAGTGCTTCACACAGACAGTACCTTTCAGAAATCAAAGCAACAGCCAGAACTTGGGTAGTTTCTCTACTATGCATCATTCAGATAGTAAGCTAATGCCAGCTGCTGGTTGTGGGGTTGGTTTTCCATTTGACTACATGAAAAAATAAAGAGTTAACTACACCATCGCTTTTTATTCCTGGACCTCTGCTGTTTGAAGTTCTTGAGGCATGAAACTTTCAACTCATTACAAAGTAAGATGGGATTACCTTGACTCCTGGGGACCTCCTGATTTGTTGTCTTGTGTCAGAAGGCACAAGACAAAGCTCACATGGAAAAATAGTGCTCCATATTCTGGCATTACAATAGAATACAATAGGTACAATACAATACAACAGAATAAACCAGGTTGGAAGAGACCTTCAAGATCATCGCGTCCAACCCATCAACCAATCCAACCCACCTAAACAACTAAACCATGGCACCAAGCACCCCATCAAGTCTCCATTAGGTGCACCCACTCTCACAGCTGGGTGAGAAAACTCCTCTGCCCTGTCATTCTCTTATTTTCTTAGATAGCTAGCAGCATGAGTGATTTTCTTCCTGTTTCTCCAGAAGCAGCCAAAGTGAATGGTGTGTACTCTGCCCATCAGGTTACCCCAGGTAATTGTACATTAGGCAAACTTAAGGGTAGGTTTATTCTAGGAGAGAAGGGAATGAGTCCTTGATCACAACTTGCAAACATTACAAAAGTGCCTCAAAGTGCTTTTTCACTTAGGGGAAACCTAAATATACAGCAAACATTCATCTCCAGCTCCAGCTATCACTTCAATTTGAAACATCCCTGAGCCATGGCAACAAACAGTCAAGTCAACTGCAGTCTGTCTTTAGAGGGCTACTTTTAGAAGGGGAGCTCAGCTCCAGTTCACAGCTCCCATTTGTCTGGAGGCAGAGGTTTCCATTGCTGTGGA
Source organism: Picus viridis (assembly GCA_033816785.1). NCBI lineage: Eukaryota > Metazoa > Chordata > Aves > Piciformes > Picidae > Picus > Picus viridis. Next base: position 2,919,070 of record CM066569.1, on the reverse strand, counting down.
AGCAAACACATTTTCCAGCACTGCTTGGCACTTGTTACTACGCCACAGAAATGGGCTCAGAGTTTGTCAGGGGCTGACTCCCCTCTCATATACAGAGGGATGCCTGGCGTGCTACTACTCCTTCCCACGTTCACCTTCTGTTGGGAAGACAGCTGACACTACAGGACTGTGGCACTGCAGCCCTGCAGTTGCAGCTTGCATGGGACATTTCTTGTTGCACATCAGATCTAGTTCTTTTGTCTACTCATTTTCACAGAAACCCAACATCCCAGTGTAAGGATGGACAACTAATGTTTTGTTTTAAAAAGTATTGCATCAAGGATCTCATCTTAGTTTTGCATTCCCTTTTCTGGCCTTGGCTTCTCTCTGTTTATCTTAGAATTTCATTTTGTTACTGTGTGTTCTTACAGCCTCAGTAATTGCTCCCATTTACTTCTAAGTTACACTTGTCTGAAACCTCCTAACTCATCTCTCTGAAACCTATCCCCACTCATTTATTTCTCATCCACCTGAGAGACAGGCTCAGAGCTGGGGAAGTTGCTGTTTGGTTAGTTCAGCCCTTGACAGATTTTCACGTGCCAGGAGCACTGCTGTTCTCCAAGCCGAGAGGCCTCTGTAAGGGCACACAATACATCTGGCATGTTATGCTGTCAGTGTTTGATGAGATGAAGGCTAGGTGGCTCCTCCTGCAAGTCTTGCTGCTTTGGGAAGCATGGTGTTCCTGAGGCACATAGCTCAGAGCTGCTGATAGCAGTGGCTGATTCTAACCATCCATCCTTCATCCTACAGCTTGGTAAATAAAATCTTCAACAACTAGCAGATGAAATGTGTGTACATACATACGTGCTGCAGGCGGAGGAAGGAAAGTGCAGGGAGTCAATGTCATAAAGGAACAACATGAAAAATTAGAAGCAAAGTGGGAAAACCAGGTGCTTGCATTCTTTTACATCCTTGCCTATAGCACCTCCTTGGTGCTAAAGTTCCATTATAATCCTTGATTATAGACCAAAGGTAACACAATACAATAAGGCTCCTCTGAAAGTTTACTAGCTTTCTAAAGGGTCACCTTCTTAAAGTCATTCCATGACTCTCTCAAGCATGAAAACCACAGAACATAAAGGCTATAAGGAGGAGGTAATACTGCAGAGGGAAAAGTACAGAATGGGCTTTTAAAGCAGTCTGTTTGCACTGGAATCAGTGAACTAAAGGAAGGCTTTTATTCAGGAATGGCCTGATATGAAGATTCTTAACTCAAATTTTGTTCTACTGTGCTCTGAGAAGAATTTCCTTTTGCTTATTCTTCGGGAGTCTAAATATCAGTATTTCATTAATGAGCTTTTGCAAGCAGGCACTGCCTTCAGATGTCAGTACAATTAAGGCAGTTCATGGAAAGTACAAATATGAAATTCAAATGGACTTCAGAAAGGAAACACTCCTAAATGAGGTAATGCACTTACCTTAATATGAAGAAGATAAGACATTTGAAAGGAGCTGCCTATTGGTATTGAATTCAACACACCTATAATTTCTGCTTTCCTGAAAGAATACATGACTATGAGAACACAATGAAACTCAATGCAATAACAATCTGGTAATGCATTCAGAAGGCAGGAGAAAAGCAGAATTATCCAGTGAAACTCTAGGCCTCCAGAGATGAAAGCTGTTTCTTCCAAGTGGGAATAATGCAGCAGTGAATCCAAAACGTTTTTGCCTTCAGACTGGCAAGGAATCATGCACCTACTGATAGGTGTGAGCAATAAAATAAACACTTACACATGCTTAGCACTGAGAATGCAAGGTAGGAAAGAGAAATTAATAAAGATTTGGCAAGTTGAATCAACATGAAGGGACACCCACTTGAGAAAAGCTGGGTAAACAGTTTTCACTCTGAAACTGAGCCAGAAGTCAAAGGGAAAGGGAAAGGAAGCAGAAAAAGATAACGATGCTAGGTCTGAGTTAGCAGATGACAAACATTTGCTTATTGCAAGCAAAGGAGAGCTGATATAACCCTGAACCCTACGAACATGGTCAGCAAGTTCAACTAAAAGGTTCTCTGGGAAGGACTTAGAAAAGCAACACACTATTCTGCATAGGAACACGGGTTGCTCAGTGTTTCAGGTTGCTAGTGAGAGGAAAGCCTGGGGTGGCCCTGAGGTGAAATGCTAATGGAAAACTTCTGGATCAAGAGTTAATAACCATAAGTGCTAATTCTTCATTAAGCTCTTGTAATCCCCAAATTGCAGATCCAAAATTCAGTCCTTGTAGTCTCGTAACAACCAGGATTGGACTGGTGACTGCAACTAAAGGAAAGACAGAGCACTAGAAACAGGATTTTCCTCTCAGCTTTCTAAGACGTCCTTTCTGCTGCATGCCAGTGCCTCCTTTTGTCATTTGACCTCCACATCAGAGCCTGCAGCAGTGAACATCCAACATCTTATTTTCAAATGGGATGAAAAGCTCGTGTGATGTCCTCATACAACTCAAAAGTGCAATGGAAAAGTAGTGATCTCCATTTCCTTCTGTGGACTGCCGAGCTAGGCAGCTAACTCTGAGCCACGATGCTGGGTTTTGAGAACGAGCAGCAAAGAGTTTGCTTTCTTAGCAAAGGCAGGGAAGGGAAAGAAATACTTAGCAAAATATATTAACTTTTTCCTAACTGGGACAAAGTATTCTTGTTTCCAGTGTCTAAGCAGCAGATTGTGATAAATGTGCTTGAAAATCATGATGGAAGGTGAAGGAAAGAACTCTTCCTTCAATGAAAGTTTCTGTACTGATGAAAAAGACCCAGTGGCTGCTGCAGTTGTGCATCAGGCTCCTGATTTACAAGCAATTATAACTGGAGGCTGAAGCCACTTCTTCCTCTCCCTTCTTGGACAGCTGAGTCACATTTGTTTAGTTTTGCCATCAGAAAATTCGAAGTGACCATCAGTTAGAGCTGTGCAATTTAAAATCATTCTGAGATGGAAAATGTTTATTAAATTAAGGAGGGGAAAACCCACAACCTTACACAAGTCAGGAGTAAGCCATAGGGAAATTCTTACGTAGAAATGAGGTCAGTTGAGTGATTTTGACAGGAACATAGACTGTTTTGAAACGATTTGGGGAAAAATGTAAAGAAGAAACAGAGTGCACTGGGATCTCTCAAATCTGTCAGCACAGTGAGATCACACAGACCCTCCCCATGGACACAAGAGTCATTAAAACTTCCTTTTACAGGAAAAATACTCCTTGCAACTGGGCATGGGAGGAACTTCCAGCCTTTCCCTTGCAAAGTTCTGATTGTCAGATTATTAGAGTTTAGAAGAAAGGTTAGGAATATCTTCTTCTATTTCAACACTTAAAATGCCTTTTCATGCAGCCTGGAGTTATGCATACAGGCTCAGAAAGCACAGAATGCTGTATTTCCTCAGTCCTTCGCTCTTGCACATGCTTTCAGCTATTGGGAGGGCTCAGGAAAGATGGCCAAACTGGAACTGACACACTTCGAGCTTGTTTGAGCAAGAGAGCTGAGTCATGGTTCACATAACTGGTTAGCTCTATTTCTCTCCTTATTTACAACTCAAGATAAAGAAGCCCACGTGGTGCTATTTCAAATGATGCTAATGCTGAAGATCAGACACATGAACAGTGGGGCCCCAGCAACAGAAATATCTTTAGCTGGAAAATTAAACTAAGAGATTATAGCTGTCACTGAAACAAGCTCATAAAAGTATTCTTATTAAATCTCTCTAGAGGGCTGAGGAGCTCACACACTAGTTAGGTCACAGAAATGTTCAGGTTGGAAAAGATCCTCAGGATCACCAAGTCCCACCCAGAACCCTACTCTACAACGTTCACCCCTAAACCATATCCCCAGGCACCATATCCAAACAACCTTTAAACACATCCAGGGGTGGTGACCCAACCACCTCCCTGGGCAGCACATTCCAATGTCTGACCACTCTTCCCAAGAATATTTCCTAATGTCCAGTCTAAACCTGCCCAGTCACAGCCTGAGGCTGTTCCCTCTTGTTCTGTCACTAATTACCTGGGAGAAGAGACTAGCAGCAGCCTCTCCACAACCTCATTTCTGGTAGTTGTAGGCAGCAATAAGGTCTCCAAACTAAACAGCTCCAGCTTCTTCAGTCATTCTTCATCAGATTTATTCTCCAGACCCTTCCCCAGCTTCCTTGCCCTCCTCTGCACTCACTCCAGCACCTCCGCATCTCTCCTGTATTGAGGCACCCAGACAGTTTTCCAGCCACACTTCCCCAGGCCTGTAGCATTGCTTGGGGTTGTTGTGACCCAAGTGCAGGACCTGGCATTTGGCCTTATTGAGCTCATCCCATTAGCGTTGGCCACCGATCCAATCTATCCAAGCCCCTCTGTAGAGCCTCCCTACCCTCATGCAGATCAAGACTCCCACCTAACTTGATGTCATCTGTGAACACATTCTGTGTCTTCATCAAGGTCATCAATAAAGATGTTAAACAGAAGTGGTCCCTGAGCCCTGAGGAACACTACTTGTGGCCAGCCACCAGTCAACTCCATTGACCACCACTCTTTGGGCTGTTTGCCCAGCCAGTGCTTTATCCAGCAGAGCCTGTGCTCATCCAAGCCATGAGCAGCCAGTTTGCCCGTGAGAATTCTGTGGGGAACAGTGTCAAAGGCTCTTTGAAAGTCTAGGTAGACAGTATCCACAACCTTTCCCTCATCCAATAGTCTGTCATCCTGTCATAGAAGGAGATCAGGTTGGTCAGGCAGGACCTGCCCTTCATAAACCCATGCTGACTGGGCCTGACCCCCTGGTTGTTCTCTGTATGTTGTGTAATGGTGCTTGATGACCTGCTCTGTGACCCTCCCTGGTACCCAGGTCCTGAAAGAAAAATTGTGAAGTATCACACCCAAGAATGGATATCAACCAATAATTCCTGAATAGTTTCTCCCACTCCAGCAAAAACAAAGGTCCTGAATATTTGCTTAGATGTCTATTCCTAATTGAGTATCAATTACAGGATAAAATTCAAGCATGAAAATGATACCATGAGGCTTGCACAGCCTCAGGCAAGCTTTTAGATGTGCCACTGCACATGTAGCCAGTGTGTCAAAGACAGGGTGAGACTGTGGAGCTGAGGGAATGCAATGTGCAGGCAAGTGATGCCCAGAAATATCTCCTAATGATTTCACAGAATGCCAGGTTGGGATGCCAAGGATCATCTGGGGCAACCTTTCCAGGTAACAACATAGTTGAAATGAGGTGGCCCAGCACCTGTCAAGCTGAGTCTTCAAACTGTCCAATCTAGAGGAATCCACTGCTTGCCTTGTGAGATGACTCCCATGTCCCACTGTTCTCATAGGGAAAAGATTTCTTCTGGTGTCCAATTGGGATCTCCTCAGTAGCAACTTGTACCCATTACCCCTTGTCTTTTCCATGCGACTCCTCGCAAAAAGGTGGTCTCCACCATCTTGGTAGCCACCCTTTATATGGTGGTACCTGGTCATAAGGCCTCCCATAAGCCTTCTCAAAGCTGAACAAACCCACTTCCCTCAGCCTTTCCTTTTGTTTCAGAATAACAGAGCAATGAAATCCAAGGAAGTCAGGGTGACATGACTTGTTGCAGGTTTCACCTGGAAAATCTCTCTCACACCACTTTCCCAGAAGTGCTCTGTATTTGCAGAGCTGTGCAAAAGCTTCTGAGGTTATGAGACGCTGCTCAGATGGCTGAAAAGAAGCCATCTCTCTTTCTCTCGATTTCTTCCCTGAATTCATAAATTCAGGAGAAAGAGGAGGAAAAAAATAATAAAAAGAATGAAACAAGACAAAGGTGGATGTGAAAGATTCCTGTTAGGAAGGTAAGGTGCCAGTCAGGGAATGACTGCATCTAGCTGGTGAGACAGTCTCCTGGGCTGCTTCATGGGTGGGACCAAACACATCAGGCAGTGGAGAGGTGTCATGTTCCCTGCTTTTAAAACCTTTCATGGTTTTCACTGCTGGCGCTGCTTCTAATGAGAGTCTCTTGTATTGTGTCAGGAGAAGAAAGCAGAGCTCTCGTGCTGCTGGGGATGAGCTATAAATGAGTCAGGATTACAAATAAAGCCATACACTTGAAGGTGCTGGTGCAGGTGCTGTGCAGCACAAAGGAGGCAGCAGATTAGCAGAGACCTGGCTCTAGGCAGACTCCTGACAGTACCACACAAGCCACGGCAAGGCTGCTCCTGGTTGTACTGCACTGCAGCATAGAGCTGGCATCTCTCCTGGCTTCTGGGACTGAAGCACTGCGGGGCTGTTGGTTGAACAACTGCGTCTGCAGATGAACCACTACAGAGAGGAGCAAGCACCTCCTTGTGCTGTTACTTGTTGTTTTCCAGCTTAGGCTAGCTTTCATGGATCTCTAGCATTCTGTAGCACTGATTAGTTTTAAAAGCATTGCTAAAGACCTTTTGCAATCTTTTGAATGTTAGAAGTGAAAGAAGAGAAGAAGTTTCAATGGGAGCTTAAAAGAGGACCTCCTGCTCGCGTGCCAGAGATTCATAGATTCATAGAATAGCTTGGGCTGGAAGGCATCTTGAACATCATCTAGTTCCACCTCCCCTGGTATGGGCAGTGACACCTTCTACTAGACCAGATTGCTCAAGGCCTCATCCAGCCTGGCCTTGACCACCTCCAGGGGAGGGGACATTCACAGCCTCCTTCCTGTGTCTCACCACTCTCACTGTAAAGAATTTCTTCCTAATATCTGTGTCTTGTGTGAGTGCCTATTCCCCTCCATAGACGAGTACCTAGAGATGGCAGGGAGCCCTGGTGGGTTGTCAGGTGTCACGTTACTGATTACAGACCTTCTGCCCATTACTCACTTGCTCTCAGTGGACATAATTACCATCCCCCTACCAGTAAAGCCAGGCTCACACCATCAGAATGACTCAGGTCACCATACCATATACCATATGAAGAAAGGCTGAGAGAACTGGGTTTGTTCAGCCTTGAGAAGGCTTAGGGGAGACCTTATCACCACGCAACAGTACATCATGGGTGGCTAACAGGAGGGTGAAAACTCCCTTTTTACAAGCAGCCCCATGGAAAAGACAAGAGGTAATGGGTAAAAGTTACTGCCAGGGAGATTCTTGTAGGACTCCAGAAGAGCAATTTTCCCCATGAGAGCAGTTAGACATAGGAATCCTCTTGCAAGGGAAGCAGTGGATTCCTCCAGACTAGACAGCTTGAAGACTCAGCTTGACAGGGTGTTGGGCTGTCTCATTTCATCTACACTATCACCTAGAAAGATTGTACCAGATGTTCCTTGGGGTCCCTTCCATCCTGGCATTCTGTGATTCTGTGAAGTACAAGGCAGGTGGGGAGGTGCCTACATCAGTGCAGGTATGCTGCAGTGCACCGTGGAGCATGATAGGACTGCCAGGCATGCCTAAGGTAGCCTACATCAAATTAGCTGACTCTTCCTCTAAAGACCATCATACACACTGAGTGATAAATAAAACAGCTGAGATACAGACTTGTCACGCATGGGGCCACTGAAACCGAGAGCCAGTCAGATGTGGCTGAATCCCCAGATGGCATGCTGGTTGCTTTGCTCCAAGTTGCTCTGCCTCTGTTTTCCTGTACCCTGGAAAACGCTACAGGTTGGGAAGACTGGAGGGAGGGAGGAAACTGGAGTTAACAAAAATTACAACCAGCAGTAAACACTGGCATGCATAAGCAGAAACCGATTTTAAGGAGTTCTTCATTAAAAATTTAAGTTGAGTCAAGCCTGATTATGGTCCTGTAAAAGCATAAACAGACCTGCTGTCAACCTTTTCTTAGCCTCCACTCCCTGCCTGCTCACTTGGTCTCAAATTATTTATATGTTAATATTTCCCAGACTGATGGCTCTTTTTCAGTTCTTTCCCATGTGCTTTATTTGCTTGCTTCCAGCACTTTAACATTTTTATTGGTGCATTTAATAGTTACAGGTTTTTAAATGAAAGCTATCAAAACGTCTGCTAGATGCATTCCCATTTTATCAGGCAAGCACAGTGTGAGGGCAGTCCGTGCTTCCACAGGCTTTTGAAGTTGATCAGGATCAGCAAGAAAATCTGTGCTAGTTTCTTCTGCTCTTCCTCTACATGAGCACATTTTCCTGCAGGGTGTTTCTGGCACTTGGTGCTGGCTGCACAAGCAAATTTCATACTATCATAGTATCAGTCAGGGTTGGAAGGGACCACAAGGATCAGCTAGTTCCAACCCCCCTGCCATGGGCAGGGACACCCCACACTAGACCACGCTGGCCAGAGCCTCGTCCAGCCTGGTCTTAAACACCTCCAGGGACGGGGCCTCAACCACCTCCCTGGACAACCCATTCCAGGGCTTCACCACTCTCATGGGGAAGAACTTCCTCATCACATCCAGCCTGAATCTCCCCACCTCCAGCTTCATTCCATTCCCCCTAGTCCTATCACTACCTGGTAGCCTGAGAAGTCCCTCCCCAGCCTTCTTGTAGGCCCCCTTCAGATACTGGAAGGCCACAATGAGGTCACCTCGGAGCCTTCTCTTCTCCAGACTGAACAGCCCCAACTCCTTCAGTCTGTCCTCATAGGAGAGGTGAACTCTTGAACTTGCCCTTGGCTATTCAGGCTTTTCCACAGCCAGTCTAGCTGGCTTGATTTGTGTAACAAGATCGATTTAAAATGTCTTTGTGTAACATAAGTTTACGTATTTATCTTTATTGAATGACAGGGACATCAAGTGATACAAGATGGAGCTGATTTCAAAGATGCCCAATACCCAGATTGCTGAAGGGAGTTTTACAAAAGCCCAGAGAGGCTATGAACTGTCATGAAAGGCTGCCTAGGCTGGAGGCACAAGTGGCCAAGCATCTGTGACTGTGCTGCAAATCATGGCTTTCCAGGTTTCACCCATGATCTATCCCAGATTTGTCACAAAAGTGCTTCATTTTGTATGGCCTGCTTTCTACCAAAAGCACAGATTACAGGCCTCGTTTAAGCTTTTAATTGTCAATAAGAAACTCTTGGCCCCTTTGACTTTTTGCCACATTAGCAGACTTGGCTTCATTTTCAAACTTCACTTGAGCTTACTGTTGATTCACAGCTGCTGTCAACAGGGTCCTTTCAGACACAGTGCCTCCAGAGAAACAACCTAGGGGTTTTACAAGGAATGCTTCGGAAAAGCTGCTCCAAGAAAGTGATCCAAAAGGGTTATAGAGCTACTGAGCAAGACCTGAGCGGGCTGAGGAAGGGATTCTAAGATATTAGACAAAATGTCTTCCCCAAAAGGTTGTCAAGCCCTGGAACAGGCTGCAAAAGGTAGAGATGAAGTCCCCATCGCTGGAGGGATTGGAAAGCCATGTAGGTGTGGTGCTGAGGCACGTGGTTCAGTGGTGACTTGGAAGTCCTAGGTTAATGGTTGGACTTGTTGATCTGAAAGGTCTTTTCCAACCAAAATGATTCTCTGATTCTCCCATCCTATAACTTCACACCCATGGCAGTAGGATGCTCATCTTTAGGTTTATTGCAGGAGGCTACCAGAGAAGCCTGGTGACATCACTGAAATTCAGGCACAGTTGAAAGTTCTGAGCAAATTGTATATTGCAGAAAAATGGCCATGGAAAAACACCAGTGTCCATTAGTAAGCAGGGAAAAGGTCAGCAAATGATTCATTTGCTCACCAGATCCAAAGGCGAGCCCCAGGTGACGATTTTACTCACAATAACAGAAGGACAATATTTTCTCATCTGTGTAATCAAGAATCTAATCCTTTCTCTTTGTGAGCATAAAACGTAAGGCGCTTCACTATAAGCTTGTGTAAATGTATAAGCCATACCAAAATGAAACTGACAGGCAGTAAGCATTCTGTTTTCCCAACACTACCACATGCAAACCCTCGAGGACTGGCAACTCAAAACAAGGGAGAAATAATTAGAGGCTCTGAGAGGTTGGTCTGTCTTGCCAGAAAGGGACAAGAATAGTCTTGAGAGAAAATTTCATGAACCATTCTGATTTCCAGCTCAACTGCTGACTTTTCACTGAGTCCAAAAAAAATCTCCAGAAGCAAGCACTGCTGTTTCTTCAACAGAAACATACCCTGCTCTCTCTCCTTAACTTCCAGAATACTATTAAAATATCAAATGTTAAAATATTATTAACATGTTTAGATTAACATAGTAAAATTCTAACTTAACATAATGAAAGTGAAAAATGTTTCATCTTCCCTCAACTAAGCATGTGTGTTCAAGAAGGGAGAGGTGTTCAGGAGGGGATTAGGTGTTCAGGAGGGGATTAGGTGTTCAGGAGGGGATTGGACGTGGCACTTGAAGCCATGGTTTAGTTAGTCATATGGTGTTGGGTGACAGGTTAGACCTGATGATCTCTGAGGTATTTTCCAACCTTATTGATTCTATGATTCTATGGTTTTGGTAAGTTGAGTAACACCTCAGACCATTAGCAAGCATCCTGTGGTCTTAATCCCTAAATGTTTGCAGTGGGACACCTGCATATAAAGACCATAATACATGCCGTGCCTCTAAAAAGAGCTGTAACTTCTGTATTACTGTAAGTGCTCATTTCAGCTCAGAAATCCTAAGTTGGGTTAGTTCTTCCCTGGGTTTCCCAACAGCTTCTGCAGCAATGGCCCAGCCCTCACATTTCAACCTGACTTTTCTTCTGAGGCTAAAGTTTTAGCTGCCATGACAAGGCTGGAGTTGCAGCCCTGCTTCTGCTGAATGTGAGGGGAATGTTGTAGTATTGCCTGAGATACTTTTCTCACTTTCATGGGTTTATAAAAAGCATTTCAACCGTGGAAAGAAAAGAACAACAGCAAAAAATGCCTTTTGCCTGGCACAAATGCCAGGCAGTGACATCAACTTACTCTTAAGACAGAGTCAGATGGCTGCACCCTTGGAGATCCATACAGAACCCCTTTACCATTAAGTTTCAAGTAGTCTCCTTTTTTTATTTAAACAGTGACTTTCTAATGAGAAACAGCATGTAGCATTGTTAAGCTTGATTAGGCAAATTTAATTGGCTATAGTTAATGTATCTGTGAAAAAGACAAATACTCAGTTTAAACATGGTTCTTAATCTCTCAGTAATTTAGAGTAATTTAACTAACCATGAAGTCTTCAACTTTTAATGGGCTGTATTTCAAGTAACTTCCTCTTTTTGTCTCTTCAGCTGTCACTTAAACATTGTACACTTCCATTTCTGACTGCTGTGACCCCAGTTTTCATGACTCACATAGATATGGCTATACCACTTTCCATACCCTGATGGTCTGGATTCCTTTCCTGTAAACCCTGGTACAAAGCCCATCTTTTATGACTATCCACTGCTCTCTAGTTTGAAGGTTTACCATTAAGGATCACAGCTGTAATTAGTCTCTCAGCACACCACCAGTGCTTGCTTTGATATTTATCTCCTTTCTGTCCCTGTTCATTAAGCTACTGCCTTCACGCAGCTCCTTCCACTGTAGGAGTCTGCAAGAACTTCAGGATTAGAACAATTGAAGCTCACACCACAGAGCTAGGTCGGTAGAACGCTTTTGGTTCAGGAGTATTGTAACACTTTTAATCATCGCTTTCCCACCAGGAACTTATCTTCTTTTTACTTCAATTCACTCAGCTTCATTCCCAGTTTGGCAATCCTCAGTAGCAAGAACAGAACACTCAAATTTAATGTAGAAGCACTTACAAAAGTTAAAAAAAATGGATATTATATTGCTTCAATACAAGAGCACCCAGAAAGTGCTTCATTAATGGCCTTTGATGTCTGTGAAGGAAATTCCATATGCAACTCAACAGCCTCAAGGTGCTGTGAACAAGCAGACCCTCTAAGCGTCCCAAGAGAAATAATGAATGTCCAAACATGAACATGCCTTTTCAAATACACCAAGAAAGTAGTTTGTAACTTGTTTAGAACTCAATAGGTCAATTTAAATTTTCTGACCTAGATTCCTGTTTCAGCCTTCAAAGAATGGTATCCAGAGTCAAAACTTACTTTGTATTGGTGGGTGGCATCACTGCATGGCCAATTGCCTGACACTTCAAATCTTTCCATAGTCCAAACCTGTTTGGACTAAGGTTACTGCCAAGATATTCTTCCATTTTCCTTCTTCACATCTTTAGTTAAGCACACAAGCCCTTGTTTTAAGCCACAAAACCATCTTAAATGATGAAGCTGCTGCTTTTTAAAGAACTCCTCGTTCCATCAATCCATTACACTTCACACCTTGTCAAAAACCAGTGATGTTTAGTCAATCAAAGTCTGCGACTGTATATGTTAGTGCATAGCTTTGAATTCTGCTTTTGCTTCAAAAATCAATACCAGTTGCCCTTCCAGTATCAAATATTTGGCTGCTATCAAGCATTTTTTCACTATTTGAGTTTCCTGTGTAATCCCAACCTGCAGCATGAGCTACCTTGGCTGTTTTCAGTGAGGTCAAGTTTTGTGTACAGCTGGTGTTTATGATGATATCAGCTCTGGGTATCCCTGTACAAACAGACCTCACCTATGTGGTGTAGACACCTGTTAAGCCAAACAGTATTCTGGAGAAGTTAACTGTTGTGGTGTTGCAGAGAAATCAAATGGCTAGATCCTGCTGAACAAGGACTGTCATGTTTTCCAAGGGAAAGGGAAAGGGAAAGGGAAGGGAAAGGGAAAGGGAAGGGGAAAGGGGGAAAGGGAAAGGGAAAGGGAAAGGGAAAGGGAAAGGGAAAGGGAAAGGGAAAGGGAAAGGGAAAGGGAAAGGGAAAGGGAAAGGGAAAGGGAAAGGGAAAGGGAAAGGGAAAGGGAAAGGGAAAGGGAAAGGGAAAGGGAAAGGGAAAGGGAAAGTCCCATAAAAGTTTATAGTGACTCAACAAATTCAGATACCATTTTAGAAGCACATGTTGTGGTTTGTAACTTCCTTTTAATAACTTCCCTGCAAGTCTCTTTTTGGTCTCTAAGATTAAAGGGAAATAGCCTCTTTACCTCAAGGGTGCCAGAGCCCTGCAGCTGGCTGCACAGAGAGGTGGTGGAGTCTCCCTTTCTGGGAACTTTCAAGATCAGTCTGGATGCATTCCTGTGTGACCTGCCCTGGGTGACCCTGCTTTGGCAGGAGGGTTGGACTCAATCATCTCCTGAGGCCCTTCTAACCCTTGCCAGTCTATGAATCTATGATTCAGCTCCTTTATCTGAGGATGACAGCCGACTCATGTCCCTGCAGGACACATAGACACTCCTTCACTCTTAGAGACCTCCAAATGGAGGCTCTGATGCCAGTTCCCTTGTATCATTGATGGATACTCAGGAGGAAAAAGCATACTTCCTCACTCCTCCTGAAACATAATTTGCATGTGGGACTCCCTTCTTACACCCCCAGTTATCATGATAAAACATCACTGATGCCCTCTGCCAGCCTCCTCTCCACTGCCTAGCAAGCCATATTCATCCATGGGTTAAACATTCCACTCTGCATCATGCAGTCTCTGTGTGTGATAAGATACTGAAGGGTTGCATTTCCAGTTCTTTTGTTCTTCCCACTCCCAGGACAGTCCTTCTCTTCATTTTGACTTTTCTGGGTTTACAGTGTGCCCTGCAGAACCTGTTCAGCTAGTTTTCTGTTTTCTTCCACCAGTTAACTTTTCTGTTACCATCCAGGCACAGCCTGCTTTCCAGCAGCACTATTCTGCCTTCTTGCTCACTAAACTTTGCAGTAGGATTGATTGCACTCTAATAAACTGGAGAACAACGGTGGAATATACCTTGTTTGGTGGTCTGGCACCTGAACATGGCTTCTTTTTGTATCAAGCTCCCTACAGTCAACTATGCCTTTGGAAAACCATGCATTTAATATTTAGATTGGGATAAAGGGCTGCATCTCTTTGCAGAGCATAGATCTGTAATTTTTAGTGGAGATCTTAATGTATCAGCTTGGAACTTGTCCAGTTTTCTCTTTTACTCAGCCCACAACTTTCATGCCAAGCATTAAATGACAATAATTGACATGTTCTGGCAACCTGAATGATCCAGGATCTTTCCACAGACAGCCTGACTCCTTCCTTTTCCCTTTTTTTTCTGAGCAAGTTTCCAGCCAGCCAGTGTTGCTGTTCAAAGCAGAAGGGACAGGCTGGGATGGACTTGGCTCCATGCCGTAGCACAGGGGTACTGCCCAAGCAGCTAACAAGTGACCCAGAAGACTGCAGCTAACTTGGGATGCTGGCACTGCAGAAAGGTGCTCCCATTGTGCTCAAAGCATGAAGAGCTCTTTGAGAACCTTTGCCTCTCAATCCTGGCAGTCATGTCTTCCCAGAACCACAGAATCATAGAATGGTTTGGATTGGAAGGGACCTTAGAGACCATCTAGTTCAAACCTCCCTGCCATGGGCAGGGACACCTTCTACTAGACCAGCATGCTCAAGGCCGTGTCCAACCTGGCCTTGAACACCTCCATCAGTAGTCAATACATTATTTTTTCCTTAGAGCCTCTGAGCCATGTTAAAGGAGTTGTTACTCATATACAACAAAGTTTTTACTAAAGGATTTCGTTTTAATTTTGCATAATGGAATAAAAGCTCAAAACCTTATTTTCTTTCCCCCTGTAGAGCTTTCAGGGCTGTCAGAGTTAGTAGCTTCTAAGTGTGCACTGCTCCAAGTATGTCATTTGCAAGAGTTAAAATCTGACAGTTTTACTCAGATGAAAATCCTGCTTTTGTCACCTGGGGTCTAAAATGTTTGCCCTCTCCTGCTCTATCCTGTAATTTTTTGTTCTTTTGTTCTTTCCTATGCTGTTGTTAGCTACAGTCACAAATCTCCATTTTCAGTCTTTCCCAGAATTTGCCTACACAAAAAGTCACATTGAAGTTCCAGAGCTCCATGGGATAGGAGGGCAATGTGTGTTAATCTGTCCATTTAACCTCTTCTGCAGCAGTATGACACATTTTTTTCCTGACATTTTGTTGGGCATTAAAGCATACAATTTCCCCCCACCCCACCCCCACTGCAGCAGCAGCAGCAGTCACTTTTTTGCTCTTATTAAGTAAAAGAAAAGTGAAACCATATGGCTCTTCTCTTAATTCTAGAGATACAAGCATGGGGGGAAGGGGTGGAATCTCGTTTTTCCTGTTATTTGGAGGAGAGAAAGTCTATTTTGTCCTCATATTTCATTTATACTGAATTGGTGATTATTGTTTTTTTAATTGGAATATTCTCTCAAAGCAGACTGGAAATATTACGTTGCAAAACTCTGCAAATAAATCATAATGTACACAGTCATTTCATAGAATCATAGAATCTATAGGGTTGGAAAAGACCTCAGAGATCATCAAGTCCAACCTATCACCCAACACCTCCTCACTAACTAAACCATGGCACCAAGTGCCACATCCAATCCCCGCTTGAACACCTCCAGGGATGGTGACTCCACCACCTTCCTGGGCAGCACATTCCCATGGCCAATCTCTCTTTCTGGGAAGAACTTTCTCCTCACCTCCAGCCTAAACTTCCCCCTGGTGCAGCTTGGGGAAATCCTGTGGCAGAATATCATAGTAGTCCTAAAATTACATGGATTATGTCTTGCAGCATCAATTCTAACACAGAAGTGTAGAACATTTCAAACAGTACTCGCTTGCAAAAGCGGTTTTTGTTTGCAGTATTACCACTGCCCAGTTGTGCTGCAGGTTTTAGACCACTATCCTGAGAGCCTTAGTATGGAAACTAGCTTTTGACACCTACTGGAGGGGAGAATAGCCTGAAAAGAAAAAGCATGCAAGTATTTATTTTTCTCCAAGACAGAAGGATAGGTTACATTGCTAGATGACACACACCCCACACACACAAAAAAACAAACAAACAGAAAACACACCAAAAAGCCCCAAAACTAACCAACCCACCACACCACCAACGAGAAACAAACAACAACAAAGCCACCACAACAGCAAAAATGCCATTTCTGTTGGATTTCCCAGAGGACAACAGAAAAAAAGAGGTTTATTTCTACTCCAGTTTATGAAGATGAACTACTGGACTCACTAGCTCTTTCCTCTCTTCCCAGTGGTAATATCTATTTACAGTCAGACATAGTTTTCTTTTTCCCGTGGAATTACCTATTTACAATCAGACTTTCTTTCTTTTTCCAGGTTGCCAGTATGTGGTTATCAAAAGGAGAAGTCACTCATCTCTGGAAGCCATTGGTTCAGGTTTTCGCTGGCTGATGTGTTTGCCATTCAGTGTATTCCTCAGCTTTAACTTGTCTTATTGCTCACAGATAATAGTGCACTATTTCTGGGTTTTCATCTGTCAAGGACAAGCTGGCATTTAAGGGCTGGTGACTCTTTTGCATGCCTCTTTGTGCCAGCCCTAGAAAGGCTTATGAGCAAAGGAGAGCGAAACTGCTACCTAACAAATGATCCTTTAACTTATAGCAAAAGTGACTTTCACCACACCCAGGAGGAGAGTTGCTACTCGTCAGGAGCAAGCAGGGTTTGTGTTTTAATCTAAATATATGCAAGTAATCTGAGGCTTTGTTCCGTGTTCAGATGCAGTGCAGCATAGAGCTTTCTGTGCTTGTTTTATTGTGTGGATTTGAGCAGATCTGAGGCAGCCACCATCTCTGTCCCCGTTGTGCCTCAGGGTTTATTAATTGTGAACAATGGGTCACTGTCTCTGAGAATGAAGAGAGGCTAATGCTTCCTAAGTACATTATTGCCTATTCATTTGCCCCTAAAATTGTTTGGCTGAATTTCATCTGTCCTTCCATCTGTGAAATCATCATTTAGCTGAATGGTGATTATGCAGTTGCTTTTCAGTACTTCATTACTGTTTAATAGCTGTGCTGCCTTTAAAGGGTTGCCTTATTTATACCATAGCTCAACTGCTTGAATCAACTGTGGCTTCATTTGTGATGAACCCTCTTTCCATCATCAAGCTGCACTGGTGGGAGCTCTAGAGCAGCTCTAGTATGGGAAGGCATTGGAGGCTTTTTTTGCCTCCCTGTGCTCAGACCTGAAATGAGCAAGTCTAAGCTTGTTTCTCTGCACCAAAGCCATCACTGTGGGCAGTGAACTACAAGTGAATCTGAACTGGGATTGAGCAGGGTCGTAAGTGACAACAATTAACTTTTTCATCATTTTCATTTAATTTATCCATCACTCCATTTCTTAATCACAGGGAGCTTCCCTGGCCACAGAAAGCCTTAGATAAAATGAGCATGAGCTTCCATCTAGTACTACGTCTTAATGCTTGCAGAAGTACCAGGACCATGCTGTCAAATTCCTTCCTTTACTACCTATATCAAAACCTCAGCTTCACAGCTGGGATGTATCATCGTATTACCATGATTTTGTCTTCCATTGACACTAGTTGAAATTTGTGATTTACTTATTTATTTATTTGTTGCTAAAGGTAGTCTTTTGGGAAAGAATTACATTCCTCTGCGAAGAAAACTGATCTATCTTGCAGCTGATTTCCTGGCAATTTCTGTGTCCAGTTCTGGGCCCCTTAATTTAAGAAGGACATTGAGATGCTGGAAGGTGTCCAGAGAAGGGCAGCGAGGCTGGGGAGGGGTCTGGAGCACAGCCCTGTGAGGAGAGGCTGAGGGAGCTGGGGTTGCTTAGCCTGCAGAAGAGGAGGCTCAGGGGAGACCTTATTGCTGTCTACAACTACCAGAAGGGAGGTTGTAGCCAGGTGGGGGTTGGTCTCTTCTGCCAGGCAACCAGCACCAGAACAAGAGGACACAGTCTTAAGCTGCACCAG
This sequence comes from Picus viridis, assembly GCA_033816785.1. Classification (NCBI taxonomy): domain Eukaryota; kingdom Metazoa; phylum Chordata; class Aves; order Piciformes; family Picidae; genus Picus; species Picus viridis. The sequence continues at coordinate 2,901,355 of CM066569.1, read as the reverse complement.
GGAGGTTTAGGCTCAAGGTGAGGAGAAAGTTCTTTCCAAAAAGAGAGATTGGCCATTGGAATGTGCTGCCCAGGGAGGTGGTGGAGTCACTGTCCCTGGAGGTGTTCAAGAGGGGATTGGATGTGGCACTTGGAGCCATGGTTTAGTTAGTGAGGAGGTGTTGGGTGATAGCTTGGACTTGATGATCTCTGAGGTCTTTTCCAACTTTGTTGATTCTATGATTCTATTATTCTAAGAAAAAAATTTACAAAGCAAGCAGAGGTTGTATTGCCCTGCTAGTCCTAGAACAGGCAGTGCCTGCACATCTAGTTGTTAAGCATGACCAGCTCTTAGTGGGTACATTTCACTCCTAAGCCACAGTCCAACCTGAGCCAAAAATACTTGATAATCGCTTGGCTAATTGCCATCGGGGTACCCATTCTGCCTAGACAAAGATGAGGACTGTCTTCTAAAGCTCTTGGGTCACAGGCAGGCAGGTCTCTATTTTCCAAATGTATGCTGCTAATACCTAACAAGACCAAAAAATTTCACTTGAAGTTGTATATATTTGGGATTTTACCTCATCACAAGTTACTCTGACATTTGAGGAGCACAATAAACAAGTCACTTTCAATGTCCTGCAAACAAATGAGCCACAGTTCTCAACTGTGGACAAGGGGGAAAAAAAGAAAAGAAAGGGGGAAAAAAGAAAAGAAAGGGGAAAAAAAGCTTCCTTTTGGGAAGGGGAAAAAAGAGTCACTTTGTTCCCTGCCACAGGCTTTCCTACCCAAATGGAATTTAGGTCTACACAGCACAATGAAACAAAATCTTATTGCAGGCGAGTGAAGCACATCTCATGTGGCATCAGTAGATGTCCTCTGTCAGGCAGGTAATCCACCCAGGACCCTGGGGACCTGTGCTGGGCACAGGCTCTGACACCTGCAGCTCACAGGGAAACCACTGCAGAGCTGCACAGCCAAGTGTGCGTGGCCACAGCCTCTAGGTGTGCTCTTTAGGGAGAGCAGTAGGGATTTTCCTCAAGAAGATGTGAGTATTTCAGTATCTGATGGGGACCTACAGGAAGATGGAGGGGGATTGTTTATAAGGGCTTGTGGTGATAGGATGAGGGGCAGGGGAGTGGAGTAGGGTAGATTTAGGTTGGATATCAAGAGTGGTGAGATACTGGATTTACTCTGGGTGATCATGATCTGGCAGGGAATTTGGACTTGATGAACTTCAGAGGCCCCTTTCAGCCCCTACCATTCTTGGATCCTGGGACTCTGTGATATTATTATTATTATTATTATTATTATTATTATTATTATTATTATTATTATTAACTTTCCACAGCTCATTGTAAGCCTGTGCACAGTTGCTTCTGGTTTAAATCAAAACAGCCATATTGGTTGGAATGATGCTCATTTGTGTTACTTCCTGACCATACTCCTGGGAAGCACACAGGTAAATGCAGTACACCCTGTAGCACACACCAGTACAGGCTTCTATTTTCTTGTGCACAGACATGACAATGCTGAGCTCCATTTGGCTCTGGACCTAGCTTGCTCTAGGAAGTCTGTCTTGGCAACTCCACGACAAGAGGCTAAGCAGGTTAAGTACACATTTCATCTTGTTTGGCTGCTAGGAAAATTAACATTCAGTTTGACTCCAATAAATGGTAAATCAAAGGAATGCATCCACTAACACAGGCACAGCTTCAACAGTCTTCCAGGTGGGCAGTGCAATTTAGCATGTGCAAATGTCTAGTACCCCAAGTACCTCCTTTACCACTTTACCTCTCGATTTTACCTATTTGGAGGTTCATTCATGATTAGGTCTTCTATCAGCACCAGGAAGAGCTTGGAAGTGTTTAATTCCCATGCTTTGGACAAAATCATTCTTTTTTCATTTAAGAAGGGAACTATGTCATTTCAGGGTTACCAAGATAATCAAGCATTGGAAAAATACCTGGGCTTGTAAAAGTCATGTGCATGATATGTGACACAGTGGAGTACTGTGGCACAGATTAGGGAATTTTAAAGAGCTAGTGTTGTCAGAAGAGTGTCAGAAAAGTTCTGTTACTAAGAACTTTATATCACTGGGATTTCTTTTTAACCTTAAAATGTGCAAGTGTTGTTTTCATAGCTCACATTTCTCCCAATAATCAAGAAAATTATATCTATGATTGAACATCTATACATCACCCTAATTCTATAGCACATTTTACTTCTAGGAGGCCTAAGAAAGCCAGGGAGTTCCAAGGAAAAAATCTCTAGTGTTCAATTCAATGTCACCCATTACACCCTTGCCCCTTAACAGGGTGGTGTTGAAGTATAACACATAAAATTGCATTTTGCAGTGAAAAAAGGCATCATTTTCCCTTGAGACAAATGAAGCTGTGTTACTGGAAAAGTATTTGTACAGTCAGTGCCAGCATGTGTGAGTTACATCAGACAACAGGTTGCCCAGGGAGGTGGTTGAGTCACTGTCCCTGGAGATGTTCAAGAAACGTGTGTACATGGCACTTTGGGACATGGATTAATGGCCATAGTGGTGTTAGGTTGAAGGTTGAACCCAATGATCTTAGAGGTCTCTTCTAGCCAAAACAGTTGTATGATTCTATGATTCTGTAAACTTCAGTTGTAAGCTCATTTATGACTAACTGCTTGAAGACTTTAGGAAGCTGAGAGGACTGTAACTGCAATGTTCCTTCCATTATCTCAGCAGAGTTGTGAGGAGCATTAGATAAGCCTACAAATCAGACTCACATTAGGCACCTAATCCCTCACCTAAAAGAACAGCTGCATGGTTGTATATTTAATTAGTGTTTGCTTACATGCAGCAATAAAAACATAAACAATTTCTTCTTTCTCTAATAGAAGCATTTTCCCTTAATTCTTTGCTCTGTAACGTTGGCACGTGAATAACAATCTTTGGCTTGTACATCCCCCAGAAAAAAGGGGGAAAAATCAAAGGAAAGCATTTTCCACAAGAGAAAAGGAAATCAACATTTTTTCCTCAGAGATACTCACCCCCATGCTGGAGCTTTGTAAAATTTAAAAGGGTGAAAAACTAATGTTGTGGTGGCCAGGCTGCCAAACCTAGTGCATCTCATTTTTCTGGAGTAAGAACGATACAAAAAGTAAACGAGCAGTCTTGAACCTTCTAGAAAAACAGACCAAAAAAAGCAAACAAAAGATTCAAATCCTTCCAGAAATAACACTCTAAAAAAATAGATATATAATCCTATCCCAAATAAATAATCCTATCCTGAATGTCTTCACCACACATTTAGAATAGAATAGAATAGAATAGAATAGAATAGAATAGAATAGAATAGAATAGAATAGAACTGAATTGAATTGAATTGTATTGAATTGAATTGAATCTAATCCAATCTAATCCAATCAAATCGAATTGAATTGAATTGAATTGAATTGAATTGAATTGAATTGAATTGAATTGAATTGAATTGAATTGAATTGAATTGAATTGAATTGGAGTTGAATTGAATTGAATTGAATTAAATTGAATTGACTTGAATTGAATTGAACTGAATTGGCCAGGTTGGAAAAGACCTTTGAGATCATCAAGTCCAACCTACCCCCAACACCATCTAATCAACTAAACCGTGGCACCAAGTGCCTCATCCAGTCTCTTCTTAAACACCTCCATTGATGGTGACTTCACAACCTCCCTGGGCAGCACAATCCAAGGGCCAATCTCTCTCTCTGTGAAGCACTTTTTCCTAACATCCAGCCTAAACCTCCCTTGGTGCAGCTTGAGACTGTGTCCTCTTGTTCTGTTTAGTTTCAGTGCTGAGGCTTTGAAAATTCTAGAGAGGGGAAAACAAAGAAAGAAGTTCTTGTTGTTAATGTTTAGGGAAAGGACAAGAAGCCATTGGTGTATTTTGGCCCTGTGGTATCCCAAGAAGCTTTTTGCACCTGTCCTCAAAAGTAAAATTATAATTAATAAAAATTAAAATAACAAATGTTCTTTCTGCATCTGATTTTTAGTGATACAAGCACAGCTTCCCAGAGCACACCCTGGGATCTCCTTTGTAATGCTAATTCCAGCTATCTTCTAATGAGAACTGGGGAACATTTTCAGAACCAAGCATGCTCTTCTGCTGATCCTTTTTGAGTCCAGCAGAGGATAATGCTTCTCTTCCTCTTTTTCTTTAAGCTCTGTTGTTCTGCTAGGGAATTTTACAGATCATAAGGAAATGTTTTAACTTATTAGAAGTAAATCAATGATAATGTCAATAGAATAGAATAGAGTAGAATAGAATAGAATAGAATAGAATAGAATAGAATAGAATAGAATAGAATAGAATAGAATAGAATAGAATAGACCAGGTTGGAAGAGACCTTCAAGATCATCGTGTCCAATCCATCAACCAATCTAACCCACCTAAACAACTAAACCATGCAGCCAAGCACCCCATCAAGTCTCCTCCTGAACACCTCCAATGATAGTGACTCCACCACCTCCCAGCCAGCCCATTCCAATGGGCAATCACTCTCTGTATAGAACTTCTTCCTAACCTCCAGCCTAAACCTCCCCTGGTGCAGCCTGAGACTGTGTCCTCTTGTTCTGGTGCTTGCTGCCTGGGAGAAGAGACCAACCTCCCTTCAGGTAGTTGTAGAGAGCAATAAGGTCACCCCTCAGTCTCCTCTTCTCCAGGCTAAGCAACCCCAGCTCCCTCAGCCTCTCCTCATAGGGCTTGTGTTCCAAGCCCCTCACCAACTTTGTTGCCCTTCTCTGGACACCTTCCAGCAAGTCAACATCCTTCCTAAGCTGAGGGGCCCAGAACTGGACACAGTACTCAAGGTGTGGCCTAACCTGTGCAGTGCACAGGGGGAGAATGACCTCCCTGCTCCTGCTGGCCACACTGTTCCTGATGCAGGCCAGGATGCCATTTGCCCTCTTGGCTGCCTGGGCACACTGCAGGCTCATGTTCAGCCTCCCATCAACCAGTACCCCCAGGTTTCTCTCTGCCTGGCCACTTTCCAGCCACTCTGCCCCCAGCCTGTAGCACTGCCTGGGGTTGCTGTGGCCAATGTGCAGAACCCGGCACTTGGCACTTTGCGACAGTCTTTGAAATATACACGTGCCCAAACACATGCTTAACCTGGGGCAAAAAAACCCAACATATGTTTCTGATTCTTGTAACATTGCTGTCTGTTTGAAGGATGTATTGCCCAAACCAGCACATACCTTCCAAACACACTCGGACTGTGAACATAGGTTCTCACCACAACAGCTCAAAATATTTACATCTTGGGAGACAAACTGTGGAGCCAAGTAATGCAGTTTATATTACAGAGCTGTACAACTGATAAGTGAAGCTGGAAAACTGAGTTGCATTTCTGGAAAACTGAGTTGCATTTCTGATTAATGCAGCAATTAAACATAATTCTGCAAATTATTCCAGTGCAAACAAATTTCAGTACCTGAAGGGGGCTATAAGAAAGCTGGGGTGGGACTTTTTACAAAGGCTTGTAGGGACAGGATGAGGGGGAATGGATTTAAGCTTGAAGAGGGAAGATTGAGACTGAATATTAGGAAGAAATTCTTTGCAGTCAGGGTAGTGAAACACTGGAGCAGTTTGCCTGGGGAGCTTGTGGAATATCCCTTCCTAGAGGTGTTCAAGGCCTGCTTGGATGAGGCTTTGAGCAACCTGCTCTAGTGGGAGGTGTCCCTGTGCATAATGGCGGGGGAAGGGGTTGGAACTTCTTCAAGGTCCCTTCCAACCCAAACAATTCTATGAATCTATGGTAATTTAAAATAATTCTGCAAGTACAGCACTGCTAAATTTTCCACCAGTCACTTATGATGTAGCTGCTCTGATTTGCTAGGGGAAGCAGCTCTACTGTCTCTGTCAGCCACCTCAAGTGTGCCACTCATCCACGTGCTCTCAGCTTGGCTGCGTATCTTGTGTAGGTGCCATGTGAGGGGTCTGGAGCACAGCCCTGTGAGGAGAGGCTGAGGGAGCTGGGGTTGCTTAGCCTGGAGAAGAGGAGGCTCAGGGGAGACCTTATTGCTGTCTACAGCTTCCTGAAGGGGGTTGTAGCCAGGTGGGGGTTGGTCTCTTCTCCCAGGCAACTAGCACCAGAACAAGAGGACACAGTCTCAAGCTGTGCCAGGGGAGGTTTAAGCTGGAGGTGAGGAGAAAGTTCTTCACAGAAAGAGAGATTGGTCATTGGAATGTGCTGCCCAGGGAGGTGGTGGAGTCACCATCACTGGAGGTGTTTAGGAAGAGACTGGAGGAGGCACTTGGTGCCATGGTTCAGTTGATTAGATGGTGTTGGGTGATAGGTTGGACTTGATGATCTCTGAGGCCTTTTCCAACCTGGTTAATTCTGTATGATGCAGCACCTCAGGATTGTCCCATCCCATGGAGACAGCTGGCAGCCCACTCCAGCCATGGCAGAGCATGCCCATCCCTGCTGCCCACACTGGCAGCTAGCCACACTCCAGCACCTCCATGGTACAGCAGGATGTACCTTGTGCTCCTGAAATCTTGACAGTTTTGTTTGCTTATAAAAACGAAAGGGTGACACACTTGAATTGAAACACATTATAAAGGCATTTCTTCTGAAGAGAGTGGAAACCTAATTTGAAAATTTAACAAACTAACAGGTTAACTCTGCACTCTTTTGTACAAATAGTTCAAAGTGATTCCCAGGAAGTGATAAGCTTCTTTATCCCCGGCTGCAGGTGGGAAAATTGTACATCAAAACCAGCATGGGAACGCCAAGCCCTGACACTTGAAGGTAATAATGTCTATCTAGTTGTGATTCTAGCAGGGCTGGCATATGTGTGCACATTTGATACACCAGCACTGAAACACTGGCAGGGATGAATTTGTACTCTAAAGCCACACTACATGTGTAACAAGGCTTCATCATTCTTCCTGCAGGCTAAGGAATGTCAGTAGATTGCTTCACAACATAATGAATGTTTGTAGTAATAATTTCCTGGGCTGGCTGCTATTTAATAGCCTTTATTTTCCTGTAAGCTCATGGAGGGTATCAGTGGTGGGCAGGTTCCTGTGAAATATGTTCTGTCAGAATGACTATTAATCCATTGTTAGCATGTTTGTTGCAGCTTTTACATGCTGTTCCTGTTTATGTGATGATCTGGTTTCATAAAAATTTACACACCAATTAAAAGCTGGACATTTGCAATGGCTTCACTGAATATTCTTGCTGATTAGCCAGGAGCTGGCATGGCTCTGGGCTGTGTCAGTTTTGTGCCTGTCCAACACACATTGCTTCCAAGTGGCTCGTGATTTACTTAGTGCCAATCCACAGACACTTTGCATTCTTCCCCTCCATCTGCCTGTGAATCCGCAGTGTCAGAAGGCATCACATCCACCTCCCAAGGGATTAATTTCCCGGTTATCCAACGGGGACAGAGTGAGCAACAGCCTTCTATACACAGACCTGCCAATGTGCTCAGCCTCTGCTGCCCCCAGGGCAGAGCGAGTAATGTGTTCCCTCTGCTGCTGCCTCTGTAATGAAAGCACTGAGAAGGGGGAAATCAGAGCTATTAGGAGTTCTGCTGAGAAACGGACCTTAGATCTTTCACTTGTGACTTGAGCCGGTGACCTAAAGATGAAGTCCTTGTATGCTTTTAGTGAACCTTGGAGACAGCCAGGCTCAGCATTTCAAATACATATTTCTTTTGTATTCACTAGGTCCAGCACACAGTGAATTCAGTGCTGTGTTGCTGGACTGGGTTCTCAGCAGCAGAGCCGGCCGGGGAAGTGCTCATTGCCCATTGCCACTCCCTCCCTGCACCCCACTCTCTCCATTGTGTAGCAACAATTGTTTGTGCAGTGAAGCAGATTTTAACATGGAGTGCCATGAAAAAAATACACAAGAGAACAAAGTGAGACCTACATAGGCCAGTATTGGTGCCAAGATTAGTGCTACCATGTTCTCTTGTTCACCCTCTTCTAGCTCTGATGGCCCTAAATATTTATAAATTAACGACTGCTGGATAGTGCAGAAATTATTTGCACATTCCAGAGCTTGCACAATAAATCTATATGGTGAATTAACAATGCCACAAACTTATCCTCTGTATGCAAATAACAAAGCTCAAACACTAAACTGTTAAGTTGGTGATGAGGAGCAGCAAGGTACAACAAGAACAGCAGGAAACTGACCTGAGCTCTGACAGTTCTGTGCAAGTTATTTATAAGGGCTTCACTTTTTGCCTTTAACAGTTAAGGAAAGAACAAAATCACCTTTCACTGCTAAGGCCTGAGCTCTGGAGGCGATAAAAGGAGCCACAGAAGTACAAATGCCTGTGCTTACTCATTTATATTAAGAAAGTATCAGGGTTTCATTGGTTTCATTAATGTTTTGCTTTGTTCAGAAGAATGAGATCCATATCTTGATGAAACAAACCTTTTTCATCCTACTCAGATGACCACAATGTGTGATTCATTTGCTGTGTTCTGCAGCCCTAAGCTTTGCAATAGCTTTTTCTGTACCCCATAGTGGGATGGGCTGTGATCTCAGAGTCTGGAAGCCTAGGGCATGATGCAGGATGAGGTGGGAGATCACTGTTAATGTACATTACATAGAGGTTTTTTGCTTCATTAGGTGTCACATTTCCTTAAACCGCTATTGGGTGAAGCCCTGAGTGCGGCGTTAGGAAGTGGTGTGCTTTTGGCGTTGTCCTTCAGCCAGTGACGAAGTAACACCAGAATCTAGCTCCTCCTTGATCCGGTAACAAACACCAGGATGCACTTGTCTGCAGGGATTCACAGATTCATAGAATGGCTTGAGTCGGAAGGGACCTTAAAGATCATCGAGTTCAAATCCCCCTGCCACAGGCAGGGACAGCTCCCACTAGACCAGGTTGCTCAAGGCTTCATCCAGCCTGGCTTTGAACACTTCAAGGGTAGGGGCCTCTACAACCTCCCTGGGCAACCTGTTCCAGTGTCTCACCACCCTCACTGTAAAGAATTTCTTCCTAATATCCAGTCTAAGTCTACCCTCCTCAAGCTTCAATCTATTCCCTCTCATCCTATCCTATGTTTTATCAGGGATACTTACAGGGCTCACAACCCTGACCAGCTGCAAAGCAACATCACGTACTTGTTCCCTTGTAGAGAAACACCAAATTCTTACTGCTCTAGAAATTACAAGTTCTTATCTTAACTACTTTATCTTATCTTAATCCCCTTGGAAGAGGGGGAAGGAAGAAGGAGTTTCTGCACTCCTGGCTGTAAGACTAACCAGTCTGCTAATTCTTTAGCAGCGTGCCCAGCCAGCTTGTCGCTCAGTGCTGCGGAGGTTGGTATCCATTCTCTCTTGATCTATTCCACTTTTATTGCTGTCTCTCATCTCCATTCTTATCAGAAAACCTTAGATTTGCTCTTCTCTAATCCACTTTGATGTAACACCATCCACTGACTCATCCATTAGCAGGCAGTGTCAGACAAGGTTCTGTTTTCAGGACAGCTGTTTCCAGCTGTCTGCAGCACAATTTTCTGTTGGGCCTGGCCACAAACATGTACGGACATTTCATTCCTAGCAGCCACATGTTGCCTACACACACACATACTTTATCATTAAGCATCCTCTAATGTGCTGATTATTAATACTGCCAACAGTGAAAATGAGCTGTACTTACTAGAAGAGAGACCAGCTGGTGAGGGGTTTGGAGCACAAGCCCTATGGGGAGAGGCTGAGGGAGCTGGGGTTGCTTAGCCTGCAGAAGAGGAGGCTCAGAGGAGACCTTATTGCTGTCTACAACTACTTGAAGGGAGGTTGTAGCCAGGTGGGGGTTGGTCTCTTCTCCCAGACAACCAGCACCAGAACAAGAGGACACAGTCTCAAGCTGTGCCAGGGGAAGTTTAGGCTGGATAATAGGAAGAACTTCTTCCCAGAAAGAGAGATTGGCCATTGGAATGTGCTGCTCAGGGAGGTGGTGGAGTCACCATCACTGGAGGTGTTTAGGAAGAGACTGAATGGGGTGCCTGGTGCCGTGGTTTAGTTGATTAGATGGTGTTGGGTGGTAGGTTGGACTTGATGATCTCAAAGGTCTTTTCCAATCTGGTTAATTCTACTCTGTTCTAAGAGGTTGAAAAATTGAGGAGAGAACTTGTCCACACCAGTTACGAAGTGCTAAGGATAGAACATCAGGAAGGGGTAAATAGTCTCAACCTGCTCAAAGTAGGTTTTGTGACCTGCTCCATCCAGATGCTGATCTTGACCCAAGTGCATTAGAATAATGCACTTAGAATTCTGCATTAGAATCTAATTCTGCATTAGAAAAGTCAGATCTGCTAACATCAGCTTCTCATTGCTGAGAAAAGTCCATCTACCCTCGCTGGCTACGTCCTGATAGGTTGAGATGTGTCCACTGGCCTGGCAGCAGAAAAAAAAACATCTAGAAGCAGGGTGGTAGCTCCAGAGCACCTGGAAATTCAGCAGTGGAGGGAGATGCCCTGAGTGGACAGACACAGAGGAGTCACCAGAAGGTTGTAAAACGATCTGCACCTGGCCTATAAATATCTAATGAAAGAGGAAAAAAAGAGTGCTTCAGGAAAAGAGAAAGTTATATAAATGTATTATCAGGTTTCATCTAGCCTGACTTTATCCCTTCTTTTTCTGTTGTTTGCGTTGTAAAAGGTAGTAGATGTGCTCAGTGTGCTAACAAGAGTAATTACTGCCTACTTGCCATTTCCAGTGGCTTGTTTTGTCATCCAAAAGCATCCAAAAGTTCTAGCAAGCTGATATGCTACCAAGACTTCCCTACAGAAAGCTTGCTTATTGAAGGAAATAACACTTTGCTGCTTAACACCTGCTGTGCAGGTCTTTGAGCTTCCTAGTTCATATCAAGATCCAGAGAGGCCTAAAACCCAATCTAAATAAGGCCAAACACCTGCAAGATATTCTGTCTCTGTTAAAGCAGTAATAGAGATGTAGCTTCCTCTGCATCCACTGGTGAGGCTTCTGCAAAGTCATCAGAAAGATGGCACTCCTGACTTTTCCTTCTTTAGGCTTGTGAAACATCTATATACTTATGGCTGATGGCTTCCATGGGATGCTCAGATGAGAATTAACAAAAGCATCCATGACAAGACTTTTTACATTCTGCATGGCTGCCCACCTCACTTCTGAGGTTGGAGAGGGGAACCCAAGTTCGGGAGATTATGTTCATCTGTGTCAATGATGATGTATGGCATCACAAAGTACTTCCAGCATTAATTACATCACTGGGGAATGAAAACAAATCTTCCAAAAGGATAAATGGAGATAAATATCCAAGGAATATTGCCATGCACCTTAGCTGCACGGAGGGCTAAAGTGGATTCTGAACTGAATCCAGTTCTGAGAGAAGTTTTCTTCTTGTCCTCCACAACATTTGCTGCTGTTTCTGAAACCTTATGAAGTCAAAAAGTTTGCTTTGGCATCACTGAACCTAAGGCTATGTCCTGAGTAGGCTTCAGATTCCTTACTGCAGAGAAGCAGAACTATGAATGCTAACTCCACATGCCAGAAATATCACCACCAGGGCTGGGAGCAAAGTGGGATTGCTTCTATCAGCCATGAGGTTCATTTCTGGCAGTTTAAACAGATCACGAAATTACATCACTTTTCAAAATCTAGTCTTCAGTACCTGCAGAGTGAAATAATTGTATTGCATGAGTCACAGAATCACAGAATGTTAGGGGCTGGAAGGAGCCTCGAAAGATCATCCAGTCCAACCGCCCGCCAGAGAAGGATCACACAGGAACGCAACCAGGTGGGTTTTGAATATCTCCAGAGAGGGAGACTCCACAGCCCCCCTGGGCAGCCTGTTCCAGTGTTCTCTCACCCTCACAGTGAAAAGATTTCTCCTCATGTTTCCATGGAACTTCCTATGCCTCCATTTCCACTTATTGCCCCTTGTTCTGTCATTGGGCATCTCCGAGAAGGGCCTGACTCCATCCTCTTGGCACTCACCCTGTACGTATTCATAAACAAGAATGAGGTCCCACTTAGCCTCCTCCTCTCCAAGCTAAAGAGCCCCAGCTCCCTCAGTCTCTCCTCAGAAAGAAGATGTTCCACTCCCTAATCATTTTTGTGGCTGTGCACTGGACTCTTTCAAGCAGTTCCCTGTCCTTCTTGAACTGAGGGCCCAGAGATGAGATGCTGAGGGACATGGTTTAGCACCAGAGCTGGTAGGGTTAAATAACGGTTGGACCCCATGACCTTAAACGTCTTTTCCAAACAAAAGGATTCTACAGTTGTAAATATCTCTGTCATGGGAACGATGTTTGCTCCCCACTGCTCCCAAGAGAAAACAGGGAAGATAGGCACCAGCTTCATCTTGAGTCAGTTCTTTCATGTGTCACCACACTTAATGTCTGTTTCTCTGCTGAAGCAGTCCTTGGGCACTTGTGGAAATTTCAGTCAGTCACTTCCTCATGCTTTGCTGGCTCTTTTTGTTTGCAGACTGGTATTTCTGCTTCATTCTTTGTATTGTTTTCTCCAATGAGAAAAGGCACTTTACCCTGCGAGCTAAAGGTAGCACAGGCTGTTCTCAGCAACATCACTTTAACATCAGCCCATACAGAGAAAGGTTTTGTTATGTTGTGTTGAGCTGCAGGGAACTTTTCTGGCTTTGCTTATGCTGCTCCTACGAGCTGCTGCATGCAGCTCTCTGAAATGGCTGTCTGCCTGCTAGGAGCCGGCTTTCAGGGATGGGAACTGGCATTTAACATCCATTCCAGCACGACACTATAAAGGAAAAGGTGCTTTTTATTCTCATTTTCACGTACAGCTTTTTGTTTGTCCTCCCAGGCTGAAGAGAAGGTTGAAATTAGGCAAATGCAAGGCAAACACGTCACTTCACTTGCATGAATGCTGTATTATGCTTCCATCACTTACACAGACATTTTTCTGTTAACCTGTTAGAAAATAAATGGCTAGCTCTTTTGGGTTGAAACTGTCTGTTTTGTTGTTGGTTTTTTTTTTCCCTTTGTGTTTTCCTCTTAATAGGGAAAGGAGGCTAGAAAGAGGGAAATAAAAATGAGCCAGAAAAATTATGAATGACATCTGAATGAGTTGCATGGGAAAGTTAGAAAGTTCCAAAAATAAGGGCACTGAATTAGGATGGCATCTGTTAAGAAGTAAGTGCAACAGAATTAAAGCAAGATGCAGCTTGGAACTTCATATTTCTAGGGTACAACACCAAGGAAATGATAACTGAAACAAAGATTTGAAGAGCCAGTAACGTACATTCAATTTAATATTGATTGAAGAGAGAGAAAAGGAGCAGCTAGGCTGAGACTGAACTGAGACAAAGAAAGTGCATGCTTTCTGACTGTGGTGTGCCTTCCACAGGAATGCAGACAGCTGAGGAGCTGGAAAAGCTGCTACACTGATGACAAGGCAGAAGGACTGAAAAAAAACCCAACTCACTGTATTCTACTTGCCTGCCTTAGCCACCAAGTGTTTCTGCCCTGGCTGATCACTTGATGCACAGCCTCAAGGCAGCTGTGGAAGGTGAAGGAGGAAAGCAAGCCTGGGCTCTGAAAACACATGAGCCGCTCACGGGGCATAGGCAAAACAACGAGTCAGACAGTTTTTAAGGGAGAAAAAGCAACACTGGTCAGAGCAGGGAATGACTGCCATTTATTTTGCTGCTGGCTGACAGTTGTTTCATTTGTGGTTAATGTAAAACCTTTAGACAGTATTTTCGATCTTAGTTGCTCAAATAAAGGCTTTTAAGTTCATTTTCAGCACAGAAATGAAGGAGGCCTGGTTTTCAAAGGCAGTGACTTCAGTGAGGTTTATTGGTAGTATGTCAGGTCCCAGCTAGCTGACAGAACATGGAGTTAGGAGCCCAGACGTAGTCAGCCAAGTACGAAAAGTCTGTCCACAAAATCTACTGTTGGAGGCCATGTGAGAGCCTGAGGCGTTTAGAGCAAAGCTTTGGAGGAAAGCAAGCCACACCAGCTTTTTGTTTGGTGTCAAACTGGTTGGGCTGATTTAGGCAATGCATGACACCACTGTATCGGAAGGCAGGCGGGCAGCACAACTCTGAATGTTCCCAGGCAGGCAGACGCTTAGGGTTTTCTCTCCCCGTCTGCTAAGTCACCTGGTTAAAAACCTCAGAAGCAACTATTTGCAAAGAAGTGAGTCACTGCCATGTTACAGTCCAACCCCCCAGGTAGTGTCAGGGCAGTGGGGGCAGCAAAGGTCACTGAGCAATGCTGGGTGAAGTCAAGCCTTGGACCAGAGCTCCATCCTCAAGCCAGCATGCTTCTCACACAGCTCTCCTTTCCCTTTCCTCAAGTAGAGCCTTTGAGGTGTGCTAGCAGGAAAGAGACAAACTTGCTCATGAAATGCAATGCGCTTTCTTCCCCAAGATGGTGGAAATGGCTTAGCCACTGCCCTTGCTCTGTGGGGTGACTGGCATGGGCAGGTGTGTTGTGGGGGCTGGAGAATGGAGAGGGCTGAAGCAAAGGGATCTATAAAGTTCTCACCTGTTTGGAGTTTGCGCCCCTGGGAACAATGCGTGACAAATCCTCGGATCACCCACATTCTTCCTTTTAATGGATTCCCTTAAATATTCTTTTGTTTGTCTGTCCATAGGCAAGGTAGGAACTTCTCGGGGAGTAAATTAAATTGTTCTTCTGTCTCCTGAATTGCATTTTACTTGCAGTGCTCTCTGGAGGATAAAAGCTCCTGTAGGTTTCCCTTCTAATCGGGAGGTAGAAGTCTTTTACAATATTGACTCATCGACAAATTAAGTGAAAATGTTTGAAAAGCCCAAACAAACAAAATAAAGGAAGTATCATTTAGTTCTTCTGAGGCAACTGCCAGTAATTTATTCCACCCCATTAAATTCTGACTCGTTAAAAACCTGGGATGCAGCTATTTGTGAGAAAAACTAGAACATCATCAGTCCTTGTTGACTCATGCCTTTTCACATTACTGGAATAAACACCCAGTGTGAATGCAGGAAGTTTGGGGGCTATTTTTTTTACTGCTATTTCTAAGTTTCATCTGCCAGTGGTGTCCAGTTCAACACTTTTTAACATTGATCAGCCTGAAAATCATAGAATCGTAGAGTTGCTCAGGTCGGAAGGGACATTACAGATCAATGGGAAAATATTCAGCCAGGGACCAAGGCAAAGAAAATGATTTGGTCCTTGTTAGACAAGGAGCACTGCACACACTGTTATTCTCTGGCACTTTATGAGATGATACCTCGCTTGCAGGTTCCTAGCAGCACTAGAAAGGGTCTCATGAGAGTTATGAAGGCAGCTGCTAAGCTGCCTTGTTGAGCATGATGTATATGATCAATGAAAAGCTGGCAGCCTTCATAGTGTGGATCACACTGGCATTGCCACATCTGGGCACATCTTTCATGGCCCCTTAAAGGTCCAGGTGAACATAACTGCTTTTATATATCAGCATCTGAACACATCCTTGTGAAAGGGGCTAGAGAAAGCAAAAAGCACCATAAACAGAGAGCAAAGAAGTCCAAAGATACAATTGCTATGTAGATTTCTGCTCTGGCAGGGGGGTTGGACTCAAAGATCTCCAGAGGTGGCTTCCAAACCCTAACGTGCTGCGATCCTGCGATTGCTGATAGAGGCTTTTTGTCCACGCCACTGCAGAGCCACACAATGTCCTTCAGCATAACTAGCTGCAGGATGAATTTACGTGCTAGTTGCATAGCTGGTTAGACAGGACACGGCATCTATGTTCCAATCCCTGGATTAGTCCTGCAGTTTACAAGAGGCAATCCCTGAGGTCCTCTTTGTAACTGTTTCTCATCATCCAAGGATTTCCTCTGGATTAATTAACAGAAATCCTGGAAATCCTTTGCATTTCCTTTCAGCAGCATGCAGAAGCAGTGAAGTTCTTTGCCCCATTAAACATCTGCATTTGGCTTTCCGACCATTATTTTAGAAGTGGTGATTTGAAAACACAGATAAATCAATATTAAAATGACAGCTGTCCACCACTCCTAATTCTTCTCTAACTCACGCTCAGCTGCTGCTGCTGTTAGGATGATTTTGGGTTTTATTTGCATTTAAACTTGTGTAAGTGGAGGTGCAAATTGGACGCGCTGTTGCAGCTCCTCAGATGCAGCCTCTGAAATCCTCATTCCAGAGATGCTTCTTGCTCACTAGACAAATGTGAACGACTTTCTTTTCACTAAATCCTCCCTAGACAGTGAACTCCTTCACAAATTTCTATCAGAGGATCTTTCCAACAGCTGACCATTTTAAATCCTGCTATTGTCCCTACCTGCTACAAATAGCTTAGCCAACTTTGAACCAAAACCGGAGTCTTTTCACTGGATTATGCATTGCAAAAGGCTTTGGATTATTTTGTATGACTGGAGCCCTTATTTATAACAAGAAGATTATGGTATTAAACAATAAAGAATTTTTTGACTCATGAGGGTTCAGATATTTTAATTAATTTGCTAAAAACTTCAGGACAGAAGGCTCTTCGTAATCTTTGAGTGCAATTGATACCACAGTAATTGCATTTCTGAACACTTAAACACAGTGCACAGATCCTGGAGTACTGTGTCCAGTTCTTAAGCCTCTATGACAGGAAAGATATGAACACACAGAGAAGGGCCACAAGCAAGATCAGAGGGCTGGAGCACCTCTCCTATGTGGACAGGCTGAGAGAGTGGGGGTTGCTCAGTTTGGAGAAGAGAAGGCTCCAAGAAGGGCTTAATGTAGCCTTTCAGGATCTGAAGGGGGCCTACAAGAAGCAGGTGAGGGACTTTTTAGGATGTCAGGTAGTGATAGGACTGGGGGAATGGATCCAAGCTAGAGGACAGTGAATTCAGATTAGACATTAGGAAGAAGTCCTTCACAATAAGGGTGGTGAGACACTGGAACAGGTTGCTGAAAGAGGTGGTGGAAGCCCCATCCCTGGAAGTTTTTAAAGCCAGACTGTATGTGGCTCTGGACAATCTGATCTAGTGGAAAGTGTCCCTGCCCATGGCAGGGGATTGGAGCTAGATGATCTTTGAGTTCCCTTTCAATCCTGAAAATTCTGTGATATTCTGGGTGGCAAAACAAGTCCCACTCACTTATGCTGTATAGATACTGATTGCAGCACTGAGGTTGCCAATTTGGCTACTAGTCTAAAAAAACCAACACTTGAGAACTGATAAATTTTAGCAGCAGTTATTATTCTATTGATACCAACACTTACATGTGTCTGCACCACAATAATTCCATTCCTTCATGATCATTTACCCAGGGAATGAGTAAACCAGATGAAATTTGCAGCGGTAGAAGAGGATGCCCAGTGAGAAATCCCTCACGAGAGCTTCCACAAGCACTGGATTCATGAAGTTTCATATGCATTAAATTAGTACCCATAAAGGATCCATAGATTCATAGAATGGTCTAGGTTGGAAGGGACCTTAACAATCATCTAGTTCCAATCCCCCTGACATGGGCAGAGAAATCTTCACTAGACCAGGCTGCTCAGGTCTCCATCCAGCCTGGTCTTGGACACCTCTATAGAGGAGGCACCCCTGGGCAACCTGTTCCAGTGTCTCACCACCCTCACTGAAAAGAACTTCTTCTTAATGTTTAGTCTAAATCTCCCCTTTTCCATCTTAAATCCATTCTCTCCTGTCCTAGTACCACAAGCCCTGGTAAAGAGACCATCTCCAGCTCTCCTGAAGCCTCTTTCAGGCACTTAAAGGCTGCTAGAAGGTCTCCCTGCAGCCTTCTCCTCTCCAGGCTGAACAGACCCAGCTCTTGGAGCCTGGCTAGGTACTTGAGTGGCAGGAAATTATTTTTTCATCAGGGATGAGACATGAGAAGTACAGATATTCTCAAAGAAATCTGACTACCTTACTTATACCACTGACCTCAGTTCACAATCCCTTGCCCCACAGGAGTTTTGGGCCAACCTTTACTGCAGTGGCCGTGGCCCACACAGGCCAATAACCTGGTGGCATTTCTATTTACTCTCAGCAGCTTGCTGCTGCACCGTGCAATCTGCATTGCCTCACCATGTCCTCTCCCACTGTAACAGCCAGCGACCTTGGAGTGAGCTGAACCATAAATAACTTCTAGGCCTTATCAGACAAGGAACAGTGTGGAGAATAATAAAGCTGTTACTGTACTTGGTATTCAGAGAGCTCCAGGTTAGCCTCACCTCCAGTGAGGCACCTAACTACCGTGTGATGAAATACAGCAGCAGCTCCTTTCCCAAGACAGGGATCCATGCCTTGAGAACAGATGGTGCTACTTTCGATGCCAGGACTTCTGAACTTCACTATATGCTCAGTTGGACAGAGAGGACCATAAGACCAGCTCTCAAAATAATACATGTGAGCCATGATGTGTGAGCTGTGCACACCTAACCCTTGTTCACTCAGAGACCTTTTATGCTGTTAAGAAGCGGAAGACACATGACTGAAAATCAGTTCCTCTGTGATTTTCTTCCCTCCAGTTCATTTATTTTTAACTCTGTTTCCATTTTATTCCTCCATTCCTTTTTATTTTATTTTATTCCTTTCCCTATTTTATTGCAATTCATAGATTCATACAACCACAGAACGGAAGGGATCCTAAAGATCATCTAGTTCTAACACACACACACACACCCCTGGGCAGGGACATCTTCCACTAGACCAGGTTACTCAAGGCCCTGTCCAACCTGACTTTGAACATCTCCAGGTGTAGCCTCCCTGGGTGACCTGTTCCAGTGTCTCTCTACCCTCACTGTGAAGAATTCCTTCCTAATATCCAGTCTAAATCTATCCTCTAGTCTACATCACAGCAATAGCTTTATTATGCCCCCAGTAGAGATGGTGTCTAAAGCTGGTGGAGGGGTCCATAGCTCTTCATTATGGCTTTAGTTCCTCCTGAAATCACTGCCAATACTTCTGTGTCTTCAACACTAGCATGCCCACCGTTTGCAGCAAAGTAGAAAGCGAGATTTTTATTCCAAACTTTCCATTCCTGGAGGCATTCGAGAAACATGTGGACATGGCACATTGGGATGTGGTTTGATAGTCATTGGTCAATGGTTGGACTTGATTTTAGAGGTGTTTTCCAACCACAACAATTCTCTATCTTTCACTTGACCCATCTCCCCAGTGGTGACCCAAAATGCAGTTACATCCAACATGGATCATTGATATTTGCTGTTCTAAAGGAAGGAATTGAGACACTTAGATGCTTGGTATGTCTCAGCATTCAGCCATATCAATCTTTTCAGTTTCAGTTGCTTTGTCAGCACTGTAACATACCAGAGTATTACGATCCACACTAAAAGAGATGCCACACTGAGCTGATCTCTGTGAAGCTTCAGTTTCTGGAAAGAACAATTCCCATTATTGATATTGATTATTTTATATTTTTGTGTGTAGCCATTGCTCTGGAAGGAAAGTACAACCCTGAAAGGGAAGTTTAAAGCCCTTCACAACAGCCTCAAGTGCTTGACAAATGCAGTTACACATAACTTGCAATCACCAGCTACAGGGGACCCTGCTCTGCTTTCAGCTGTAAGAACTCCCTGCCACAGTACCTTAGGAAGGACTGGGGTGGCAGGGGGAAGGCTCCTGAAAGATCCAACACCAACCACAGGCACTGCAGCTCTGGCCTGGGTGTGCTGACTGCCAAAAGATGGGAGTTCATACGTACATAGAATGGTTTGGATTGGAAGGGACCTTAAAGACCATCTTGTTTGAACCCCCTGACATGGGTAGGGACAACTCCCACTAGAGCAGCTTGCTCAAGGCCTTGAACATCTCCAAGGAGGGGGCATCCACAGCCTCCCTGAGCAACCTATTTCAGTGTCTCACCACCCTCACTGTAAAGCATTTCTTCCTAATATCCAGTCTAAACCCACCTATGCCCTCTGACCACTTCTGCATTCACTTCCAAGACTTCTCTTTTCTTTCCTTTAAATAAACTATATATATTAAATAAAAAAAAAACACCTCTGCCTTTTCTTGCATTAGAGGTACATTTGTGTTTCCAGTTTGAAGACTCAAAATGGCTCTTGGTACAAATAAACATACATTTCTGAACAACATAGCTCCTTAAATAAGGAAGTCTGAAGCCCACAAAGATCAAAGTGGGTAAGAAAGCGTTATGTAGAGGAAGCTGGTCAAAGTCCCAGAATTACAAGGCATCGGATGCGGCATAATCAAACCTGGCCTCTTACAGTTGGTTCCAAAGTCACACCAAAAGGCAGGTGTGAGGACCTGCAGGACAGGTTTATTGGAAGTGCACCACCTCTGAAAATAGCATGCAGCATGGAGGAGGCAGGGAGAAGGAACCCAGCTGAGCTAGCAGTAAAGGAGCTCTGACCTAAGAGCACCCATTTTGATTTCCATGTGTCTGGAAGTAATGCTTATTTCACATTTGTAGGACCAGAATACCTCAGGAAAGCAGCCCTTTTCTTCTTTTGTTTAATAACCCTCACTAATGCACAGGAGAGTACTGGCCAGTGCGCTTGTTACAGTCATGTATTGGGATCGTGGCATACAGTTGGGGTTTGCATGAGGAATCAGATCTTCCAAACAGGGCTCGGTCACTGCTCGATGACAATGAGGGTGTCCCTTGCACAGGTCTTTGCAACAGCATCTTTAAACCTCTGAAACCCCTGTTTTGCTCAGTTCTTAACATCTAGCAGCCCACAGCTCTAGCATACCTGTTATTTCCTCTGCTCTGAGGAAAGAAAGAATTGAGAGCATAATCTGGTCTCCCATTAGCCTGCTTTAATTAAAAACATATTGAATCTGACAGTTCCGGGCAAGGCTGGAGGAAAACTGAAATTCAGCCTGATCATTTCTCTACTGAAAACACAATTTATTAGGATGAAGTTAGCTTCTTCATAACTGAGAATTACAGTATCCTATAAAGTCTCTTGATACTCACATTTCATAACCAGCACATTTCTATAAAAGAGCCAAAAACTAGTCTGAAGAGAGAGGAGGAGAGGGAGGAGGAAGTGGTGGGGGAGAGAGAAGGGAGAGAGGAGCAGGGAAAGGGAGGGCAGTGGCTTTTTCTGTACGCTTCAAAGCAGTATCACTTATTGCAGCAAAACAACACTGCTTTACACTGAAACTGACATGACTAAATCAGTACCTAAACATCTGACTCCGAACCCAAAAAGTGCAAAAGAAAGCACCCGCTGACAATGGGGCTTTCTCTTTTTAGATGCATATATGTAAAGCAATCATCAATATTTTTATTATGGCAGTGCATTTACTTGCTCCTCTCCAAACAATCACATTTCTATGGTAATCTTCCTTATCTTCACAGCTTTTATCTTAGCTTTGCAGGATTTCTACTGTACAACAGCACTCTTCACTGAAAGCTGCCAGCAATGCCATAACTCATCTGTAGATGTTGCAGTAAATATTCTTCAGGGCAGCCACTTTCTAACATGAGAGAAAACCTGCAGTGAACCTCTTCTTTTGGATCTGGATTCTGCAAACTGAAACACTCTCAACATTGGCCAACACAGGTATGTAACACGAGTTGGATCCCTGCTGGAAATGTTCTGCAGCCTACAGAACCAGATATCTTGTTTTAACATTAAAATGGCTGAAGAAATGCAGATGTAGGCAAATAACATTCCCCATTTCCAAATGATATGATTGCTGCTTATCAGAAAAACATTTAATGTTTCCTTAAAGGGTCCCAGCCATAGGTACCCAGACAGCTTTGTATTTCAACATGAATGTTCACCAGAACATCCAATAGCTTGCCTGGGAGATTAGTGACCTTTACTCAACGGTTAACTAGTAGTATTAAAGTAAAATGCTGAACTCAAAACACAAGCAGATTTCCCAGATAATGTCATTAGCTCCTTCTTTCCAATTATTGCCAACACCATATGATGTGACCCATGCATTCACTGAAAACACAAACCTATTGGAAGTGATTCTTTTCTCACCTCAGTCATCACCAACAGCCATACAAGAAGAAATTCATCAAAGTTCCATTCCTCACCTTCTAAACAACATCTATCCTGCTATGAACTCACCATATTCAGTGATTTATCAAATCATTGCAGGTAATGAGATGAAGTTTGCTGGAATGAACAAACAAGACACCAGTAAAACACACCAGAGCTTCATATATGCCTGAAAAGAAAACCCACTTTTCATGATTTTAGTGTTTGTATTGTATGTACAAACTTGCTCTTATTGCATGGTCTCTACTCAAGATTGGTGTAAGTGAATATATGGTAACGAATAGAATAGAATAGAATAGAATAGAATAGAATAGAATAGAATAGAATAGAATAGAATAGAATAGAATAGAATAGAATAGAAGAAGTAGAGTAGAACAGAACAGAACAGAATAGAATAGAATAGAAGTAGAGTAGAACAGAACAGAATAGAACAGAATAGAATAAACCAGGTTGGAAAACACCTTTGAGATTGTCAAGTCCAACCTATCACCCAACACCATCTAATCAACTCAACCATGGCACCAAGCACCCCATCCACTCTCTTCCTAAACACCTCCAGTGATGGTGACTCCACCACCTCCCTGGGCAGCACATTCCAATAGCCAATCTCTCTTTCTGTGAAGAACTTCTTCCTAACATCCAGCCTAAACCTCCCCTGGCACAGCTTGAGACACATATATAATGATTGGTGTAAGAGATCAGAGTCCTGGCTAGCTGTCTTAACTAACATTCTTTCTTCAAGCTTTGAGTTTCTGCTTCTCTGTCCATGTTATTACAAACATCCTCACATTTGAAGCAATCAAATGCCAGGCATTCCCACTGACAAAACCAGAGCTTAAAAAGAACTCAGAAAAGATTTTGCACAGTTCACATGTCAGGCAAACTTCTGCAGGCTCAAATTGCAGCAGAAGACAAAGATCAGAAATTCCTAGAGATCTGTACACACACATTCACGAAAGCAGTCTCTAACTCTTGAGTAATATTCATGCAATGCTGTGCAGGCACAGAGGAAACAATAGGAAGTTTACACAAACCTCCTTTGAGAAGACAAAAACAAGGAAAGACAAGAAGCCTGTATGCAGATTCCAAAGTTGTTTCAGTCATGGGAATGCAAACACGGGTCAATCTTCTGTTTCAGTGAGATGTAATGAAGGGACTCATGCATGATACAGGCACCAAGTATGAATGACCATGGTGTAACAATGGCATGGATACTGAAAATGTGAGAATTAGATAGAAATGGAATGGAAGAGAAATCTCAAATCATGTCAACATTGCCTGCACAAATAAATATGTGTGTGTAGATGCATTATGTGCAGCCTCCCTTCCCCTGACCTCCCACACAAAAAACTTTAAGCAATTTTATCTTTTTCTGTATCACTTGATGCTTCCCCCTCCAAACTGCCCCTGACAAGTAGAAATGCCATCAAGAAAATGCAGTCATATTAAACAGAACAATGAACAAGGGTCATTTTCATCTAGCAAAGAATTTACCTATGAGGTTTGCTTTCTGCAGGTACCAGATCTGCAACAAACATCATTCAAATCACAGAATCACACAGAATCACAGAACGTTAGAGGTTGGAAGGCACCTCCAGAGACCATCGAGTCCAACCCCACCTGCCAAAGCAGAAGCACCTAGGGCAGGCTGCACAGGAACACATCCAGGTGAGTTTTGAAAGCCTTCGGAGAAGGAGACTCCACAGCCTTTCTGGGCTGCCTGTTCCAGAAGCATCTCCTCATGTTGAGGTGGAAGCTCCAGTGTTCTAGCTTGTACTGTTCTTCCTTGTCCTATCACTGAGCACCCCTGAAAAGAGTCTGGTATCTTCATCTTGACACCCACCCCTCAGGTAATTATAGACATTGATAAGACGATCCTTCGTAGTGTCTGAGGGATAGATACTGTCTTTTCTGTGGCTGTATTAAATTGTAGGAGTGATTTGAAAACATAGTCCACTGTGGGGCTGAGGTCTTAGAGCTCCTCACTCTGCTTAGTTCACAAATTCATAGCTTCTAGGAGAGTTTCAAAGAGTGGAGTCCTAAGCTTTGTGCGTGTTCTGACCCTTGGGTATCAGGCACCCCCTCCTCCTCACCAGCACCACAGGGTAAGATGACCTGCCACCAGTTCACATGCTGCCATGCCAGAGGAAGTATTGCAAAATCAAATGCTGCTTCACACTGAGTGAGAGGCTTCACCCATTGCCTGGGGCTCAGTGAATGGCAAGATAATCGAGTGTGTTTCTATAGAGTGCTTGAGCATGCACTTAGATTGGCTACACTTACTCTGAAATCCTGGGCAGCACTGCAATGTAATTGCTGGTGATAGCAATGTAGATTACAGTCTGGGTAGAGCTTAACATAGCCAAGATAGAGACCAAGATAGAGACCATGTTTATTACTGATGTGATTTCACCATTTTATCAATGTGGTTTCAGAGGTACAACAAATAGCAAGGCTAACGCTGACACTGATGCCTGCAGCGTCTTTTTAGCACAAGGATTGAAATGGGAATGTAGATGGAATGTAAATTCTTGAACAGCACTTTTGCCTCATACACATGGGCATTAAGCCATGCTAGACACTGAATTTCATTTTCAGGCTGGTAATTTTGTCATTTGGCCACATCCTATATCATCATAAGGAACACAGATTCGACTCACAGTTTTGACACCTCAATATTTATGATTACAACACCTCCTTATTTTCATTTACCATCAGTACAGTCAATGTTTTGAACAGTAGGAAATGATTATGGGCTTTTTGTATGGGTATCACTTAAATAGCCAGGATTTTAGCTGCTGTGCATAAGCAGTAAGGGTCTAAATTGCAGTAGGAAAAATAAAAGTGAGCAGAATTATTTCAATGTACCTCATCACTCTACCGATTTAGCATGAATTCCAGGGGGAATGTCATCTATTACACACCACTGTTCCTCCTTTTTTTCCCCCTAGGTCTAACTTATAGATTCCAGTGACTAAAAGTAGTAATGGGAAACAAAATTTTAGAGTATACTTCAGTAGCTATAAGAAATTCAGTCAAGATATCCGTCTGAGCCACTATTTAATTCTTAACCATGGCAACAGGGGATGTCTTCTGCTTATGTTCTTAGGCTTTCCAGACAAACTTGTCCAAAGAACTCAAACTTTAGGCCACCAACAAGCATTGATGTACCTAATAAATTAACTACAAGGACAAATCTTAATATTCTAGTCAAATACTCTATTGGGGGGGTGTGTGGAATCAGTCCTATGAAGTCCTCTGAATTTTTCCACTGGGGTTGTATTTTAACAACCCCTTTTAAAATACCTCAACCACACCAGTCTTTCTAACACTGTGGTTTAACTCTTAGTTAAACTTAGAGGAATATGTCTAGGAAACTAGACACCTGCAAAACATCGCCTTTGATTGAGTTTGGTACTTTTTCAGTCAGTCATTTGGTCTGTTATTTTCTTTGATAGTTAGCTCTCCTTCAACAGGAAATGGCTGCACCCTCAATATTGAGATCAATGGGGGAAATGTTCCCCTTCAGCAGCTCCAGAACAAGTGTGAAACTAGTCAGTGATGTCAGTTGACATTGAGTCACTACTGTTTGATATGGATACAAAACCTTCATAATAATATGACAAGAGTAACCTGGGCCAGGTTCAGGAACTACAACTCAGTATCGTGCCAGAAGCTTTTGTGCATGGCACTAAGCTGGAAAAGAGAAGGTAGAAGGTCAATCCAAAATGACTGCCTGTATGTCAACGTGCACGGGTCTCCAAAATGTTAATCTCTCGTGAACTTCATCCTTCAGTGGAACTAAAGGGATTTGCCATGTGGATTAAAAATGTAGGGGGTATGCTTTGCAAATTACTTTCCTAGTGGGATGCCAGAAGACACACAAAACACCATCCATCTTTCACATTTGAGATGGATGCCTCTGAACAGAGAAGTCTTAGAGTGGAAACTGGATTTCTAGCACCATCCCTATGATCAGTTAGCCCCAAATCCCAGGAAAGAGTAGTTTTAGGCATGAACTCATGTGCACATGCATGCTTATGTCCTCATTGCCATGGAGGGATTAGTAACTAGACACACCATTATAGCAACACCCAAGCAAGTCTGGGCGTCCTTCAGAGCCTGAGGTGTCATTTTAAAAGACACATAACCAGAGTTCTGGTTGGGATTCATGTCAGAGGGAACCTCAGCAGGGAAAGAAGGCTGATGCATATTAGAGCCCCTAAGGATTCCTAACCAGACTGTTAGCTACTTCTTGCATAGCCCCTGACATTGTTGGCCTCTGCCGCTTCCCTGGATGCTAAAGGTATTTATGAATCACTTTCACTTGCAAAAGACTAAAGTCAGTAAAAGGTGCTACACTTTACAGCACATGAATTTGTCATTTGCACCTACAGCTGCAGATTCTGCATTACACCAATCCTACATGGAGATGTGCAGCTCAAAAAGCAATGTCCTATGCTTTTTTAGTTAGTCCAGTGAATTTTGTTCTTATGAAATATCAGAAGTTACACATTTGCACCCACAGGGTGATTCTAATATCATTAGTTATTTAATCAGAATGAATCTGATTAACCACCAGCTGGATTTCATAGAGAGAACAATGGAAGTTTTTTGCTAGCAAGGGAGCTGGGTTTGAGTGTTCTGGTTTGGAGTGATCTATGAGTAGTCTGGAATCCTGTAACAGGAAGGATTTTGTAGAAAATAGCTGGCTGCCTGACAGAGCCAAAAAGTAGCTGCTGCAGCAGTAAATCTCTGCCATAGTTTTGCATAAAGGCATCTCTGACTGGTTAAAGTGAGCAGTACATTTCAGAAACACAAGAAATTAGCGTCACAAGTGACAAAAAGTGGCTATTTAACCTGGAAAGGGACACAAAGTGCCATGAAATTGAATTCTGTGATACATTTCCAAAATGGGGGGAAAAAACCTAGCAGATTAATGTTGTTTGTGTATTTCCAACAGTCCCGTAGTCACCTTGTGCTTAACATTGGCCATGAAAGGATGGCAGAATCAAACCTGGTAAATATTTATTTAGCTCTAAGGTATTAAGCCTAATCCCCTGTTTTCCTTTCACACAAATGTGAAATAGTTGGCACATGCAAACTTTAATTCACTGGTGAAAACCTACAGGGATATAGAGCCATTTCAACTTACAGAGGTGATTGCATAAGCAGTTACAAAACCATTACATTTTTGCTGCAATATAGGAGAAAAAGGTTTAAAGTTTGCAGTGCAGTGGCTCTTAGTTGACTGGTGGAAGAAGAGTCTTCTGCACAAAGACCGAAACCCCAGCATTTCATGGGGAGAACTTTGTATTGAGTATTTCTGTGCTGCACGCAGGAGCCAGAAGATGCTTGGTGGAGTTCCACTGGATTGGCTTTACATCAGTTCAGGGGAAAAAAAAGGCAAAAGAACATGGCCCAAATCCATGGACTTTTGTTTTACATCAGCACAGCTTCATTAAATAGTTAACACAACACTTGTAGAGTTTGGAACCGTGCCACGCATCTTAACTCCTCCTTACCCAACTGATGAGTTTTGCGTGCCATGCTTCCACGTCAAAGCTCTGAAGTTGGGCTCTGGTGTGTTGCAAATGTATCTTCCAGATACCCAACAAGTTTTCTGCTGTGTAGCTGTCTGCTTCTTCAGCAGATCTCCAAGCACTGAGGAAATAAACCAAAGCCAGCTGAGGAATTAAAGCAACATACCCTCCTAATATCTAACTACACAAGATGGCCCTGAGCCAGTCTTTCAAAGCACTCCATGAGCTCTTGATGAGGTCCTCACCGTGACAGCTTTATCCTGCAAAGCAGCCTCATCATCCCCCACACATCTCTCAAAGCACAGAGTGAATTAAGCCAGGTTTCTTCAGAGCCCTGCCTCATCAGCACACCTTGAGTACTGTGTCTAGTTCTGGGCCCCTCAATTTAAGAAGGACATTGAGACTCTTGAACATGTCCAGAGAAGGGCAACAAGGCTGGGGAGAGGTCTCGAGCACAGCCCTGTGAGGAGAGGCTGAGGGAGCTGAGGTTGTTTAGCCTGGAGAAGAGGAGGCTCAGAGGAGACCTTATTGCTCTCTACAGCTACCTGAAGGGAGGTTGTAGCCAGGTGGGGGTTGGTTCTTTTCCCGGGCAACCAGCACCAGAACGAGAGGACACAGTCTCGAACCGCACTAGGGGACGTTTAGGCTGGAGGCGAGGAGAAAGTTCTTCACAGAAAGAGAGATTGGCCATTGGAATGTGCTGCCCAGGGAGGTGGTGGAGTCACCATCCCTGGAGGTGTTCAAGACGGGACTGGATGTGGCACTTGGTGCCATGGTTCAGTAGTCATGAGGTGCTGGGTGACAGGTTGGACTTGATGATCTCTGAGGTCTTTTCCAACCTTATTGATTCCATGATTCTATGATTTCTTTCTCTACTACGCTCCTGTTCTCAGACCCTAGTTAGGCTAATCAGGCATCCACACATGGTGCAGCCCTCTTTCCTTCATGGCATCACCAATGAGCTCTTACAAAAACCATATCAATCACTTTTCCACACAGTTATGCTGCTTCTCTTTCCTTCCAAAGCATAACTAGATGGAATTTGATATGCACACACTAGGTTATTACACCTGCAGCCACTACTAATACAGCAGAGCAAACTGTAATTTTTATTTAAATAATTGCCATTAAAACTAAGAGGGGAAAGCCTTCTGATCCACTGGAATACAAATGGACTTCTTCTGTGTACATTGCTATTGAAATGTTGCAATTTGTTCTCAGATTGTGTACCTTTAATTATTTCATCTTTTAAAAGAATAGACCCCTCTCCAGTGAAAAATGGTTTTTTGAAAGGAAAAGCCAAAATGAGTCACTAAAAGAAGTCAAAATAAGCAGCTGGTGTTTCTGAAATGAACCATTTCAGGCCTTTTTATAAGGCCTCCATATTTTTTCAGTCACAATTGTTTGCCAAATTACACTTATTGGAGAGAACAATTTTGGTCACTTTAGAACCATACTGTCAGTAACTTCTGTAGTAATTGGGGAAAAAAATACCTATTCCTGCTGCTAGAAAAATAACAGATGTAAACACATTCACTGCAAAATGAAGTAAATGAAGTATTTCTGCTTCACAAAAGTGGTCCTGAAGGCATTTTCCAAGCTCTCTACTCTTAAGCCATGAGTGGCCCGTAGCTACATCTAAAAGCAAGCTTTCTGGCACCCCATGGATATAACACTCTTCTATCTCCCAGGTTGAGATTCCTTTTTTGCCCAACTTAGAGTCTGCATTTGGGTCTCCTAAAGCCTGGTGAAACAGGACCTAGAGGTGCTGGCTGACAGGAGCTGAACACCTCCAGGGAGGGGCATCCATGATCTCCCTGGGTAACCTGTTCCAGTGTCTCACCATCTTCACAGGAAAGAATTTCTTCCTAATATCCAGTCTAAGTCTCTCCTCCTCCAGCTTCAATCCATTCCCTCTTGCCCTACCACAGTTCTTACAGTTCATGTCATTACAAGTGAAATTGTTTATCATTGCCTCAGGTAAGCTGGTTTCCTTGCTCATTTCTAAGATGATTAATAAGAACATTATCATTAAGAATTCCAGTCATTCTGAATTTGGAGAACCCTTTTTATTCATCTGTCATTCTGAAAGCTTACAACCTCGATGAAGACTTCTCAGGGGAAACTGAAGAGATGCAACCATAAAAATCAGCTAAAATGCCTGTCAGGGTTTGGAATGAGTATTTTAGACCAGTCTCAGCCAAGGATCTGTGGAAAAATTGATCATGACTGGTTACACATTTTGTGCTATTCAAGTGTGAATACTATCTGTCCTGGTGAAAATGTCCTTGCTTTCTCACTGAAATTCTACATGTTCTTGTAGGCTATTTTTTATGTTGTCATTTATTCCTGAATACCACTTCTCCCCAACCAGATCTGTTAGAATCACTGTGCTGCTCATACAATCCTCAATATTTATGCAGTTTATCTAAACCCCAGTCTAGCAAAGACTTTCTAAAGCATCCATTCTTCAGCTCATGGAAAGTCATCAGTTTCTGAAATTCTCCAAAGAGTCACAGAATCACAGATTTCCAAGTTGGAAGGCACCCCCAGGACCATCTGATCCAACTTTTCTAGGTGATAGTGCAGCTGAAATGAGATGACCAAGGCAGACTTGGAGTGGTAGGGATCAGAGATGATTTGGACTATCTGTTACTTCTCTGTATTTCCTACTGTGTTTATTGTGAATTTCACTTAATTAATTGCAAGCAGGGGGAGAACAAAACTGATGATATTAAAGAAGCTAGAAAAATAACATAAAATGGCCATTTTGGCTTGGCACAATTAACATCCATCTCTGTCAAGGCTACTGGCAGAAATCTATAGAGGAAATGTGGAGACTTCTCTGAAAATGCAGCTCATGAATTGTCTGCTGCCCTTCCTGAACTGCATGGAGTCATTCACACAGTGGTAAATACTATTTTGTGCTGTTGTTCAGAGAACTAGGAACAGGTAACAAACGCGAGGGCTTGATGTGGCAGGTAGAAAGAGAATGGATTGAAGCTAGAAGAGGGAAGATTTAAACTGCATATTAGTGACAGTGATGAGACACTGGAACAGGCTGCCCAGGCAGGTTGTGGATGCCCCTCATCTGGAGGTGCTCAAGGCCAGGCTGGACAGGGCCTTGAGCATCCTGGTCTAGCAGGAGGTGTCCCTGCCCATGGCAGGAGCTCCTAACTGGATGATCTTTAAGGGCCCTCCCAACCCAAACCATTCTATGATTCTATGAAACAGTCTTCTATCCCAGTAACGGGGCTGAGGACTTACTGCCCCAGGAATGAACACAGTCACTGTTGTGGAGCTTCAAGACTGGGTAACTCTGGAAGAAAAATGCAAAAAGCAGGATTTGTCAGCTTGGCATCCTTCTTCATGCTCATCAAATTGTTTTGAGAGCTTAGCTGGAGCAAAAAGTGAAACAGGATAGCAGCTGGTGTACAAAGATCCTTACACAACGTTTGGTAGACAATGTAGGTGAGGAAAGCATGGCTCTTTGGCTGAGGGAGAATAGCAACAAAGACCTCAATTCATTTTTGCCATCCTACCTGTTATGCCAGAAAAAACAAAGAAATCACAGCATTGCTCCTTTCAAGTGCAAAGTGTGACTGCCTGTGGCTCATCCTGTCTGCTCCTTTGGCAGATTAAAGCTCATTTTGGTTTTCACACCAAAATATAGACACATGAATAAACCATTGTTAAAAAGCGATGGTGTGCTGCAAGGCAGATGTAAACAAAGCACTTGCAGCCCAGAAGTGGAAGTGATATCCAAACCATTTGCAAACAGCCCTAGGACTGGAAACTGTCAAAAGCCACGAGATTCCTATTTAAGGCTGGTTCTTCAATTCTGATGTCTTCAAAACAGAGACACCATAGGCTCAGGGGTGGGAGCAGGGTGGCTACACCAAAGCTACATTATACAGAAGCTATCATGATGAAATCACTGCTGAAGAATTGATCCCAGATGACATGCTGTTAAATGTACTTGGATGCAAATGAGCTGACAAAAAAAAATAATAATTAACTATATAATTAGGCCCTCCAACCTGCTGTTGAAGGGTAGAGTTGAGGATGCAGCTAATTTTACAAGGCATTAGCTGGTGTGAGTTTGTGGGCAGCAGAAATATGTTTTAGAATCTTGGTTTCTCAAGGCATTTAGATGTACATGCATCTTACAGCAAGTTTGCTTTCTTCTAACCAGGTTCTTTTCAAACGTGAAGTTGTTTCTATAGACTCATAGAATCAGCCAGGTTGGAAAAGACCCAGAGATCATCAAGTCCAACCCATTATCTAGTACCCAACACCTCCTGACAACTGAACCATGGCTTCAAGTGCCACATCCAATCCTTTTTTGAACACCTTTTTATCCCCTTTCCTTTTCAGTACAACACCTTAGCAGCATCATTCCTACCAGCTTGGTGCTACAAAGCTTTTGTGCATTTCCTAGCCTGAACCAGCGAGTGGCTGCTCAAGCACATGAAGTTACACGTGTTCTTTTCACCAGTTAAACCAGTATTCTTCTTTGATTGTGTCTGCTAAAGGATGGCATTAGAGGAGTGTCAGGTGTTTCAGTTTTACACACAAAATCGTGGAATCACAGAATGTTAGGGCTTGAAAAGCACCTTGAAAGATCATCTAGTCCAACCCTCCCATCAGAGCAGCCTAAACCTCCTCTGGCACAGCTTGAGACTGTGTCCTCTTGTTCTGGTGCTGGTTGCCTGGGAGAAGAGACCAACCCCCACCTGGCTACAACCTCCCTTCAGGTAGTTGTAGACAGCAATAAGGTCTCCCCTGGGCCTCCTCTTCTCCAGGCTAAACAATCCCAGCTCCCTCAGCCACTCCTCATAGGGCTTGTGGTCAAGATGGAGACTTCAACTCCAGCAACACTTTCACTGTGAACTGGTGGACTTCTCTGTGCAAAGGCACACCTGGGACAGACCAAAGACTGCTGAGGTCAAACTAGAGCTTTAGAGATTTTCTTAGGCTTCTAACATCATCTATTAAAAAATTGTATAGAAATGGAGTGCTCTTTGTGCACAGAGACTTGTTTTTAAAGTTTAATAAGGTTCCTTCAGTTTACAAATGATTTTTTCAAAGGATCAAAAGCATGTAGGTGCTTTCTGAGCTACTCTTTTCAGGCTGAAAGTAGAGGGGTAAAGTCTGAATTCAATTATACATGTAAAAAGGATAAAAATAGCTGTCTAAAATTAATGCATATTCCTCTTTGCCACTCCAAGTTTTAAAAGACTTGATCTAGAAGTGATTTAAAACATGCTTGAAAATCATTCAGAGACTGAAACAGAATCACAGAATGCCAGGTTGGAAGGGACCCCAAGGACCATCTGGTCCTACCTTTCTAGGTAATAGTAGAGTTTCATTCCCATTCAAGCCAAGACTAATTTTTTATAGATATTAAAAAATGGCATAAAGAAAGTGCAATGTGCATTGGCTTCATGTAGCAGAAACCTACAGGTATAATAAGGGGACTTTTTTCTCACTGAACCATGGCATGTTTCAGTCCTATGCTGGCTTCTGAATTTGCTGAAGTTAATCTGGTTTCGAGTCCAACTCATGGATATGAGCAGCAGCACTACAGCAGGTTACTGCAGTTACCTTGATGCATTTTCATACTGTACATATCCTAGGACACAGGCAGGCAAAACTTTTGGCTCCATGTACTCCACTCACCATACTCTGCTGCATTTAACAATCAATTAATTGAGGAAAAGACAGTGAGAAAGAAGAAAGGCAAAGTAATAAGATTAAACCATTTGTAGTAGCTAAAACCTCATCAAGATGTGATCATTTATAAGGATGAGAATAAATACTCTCAAGGAAAATGAAAAGACCAGGGAGGAGCAGTGCAGAAGATGAAGGGAGGAAGCCTGAGCAGAGAAAACAGTAAGTTCCTCTGGGGAATTCTAAACCTGCTTATTCTCCCATAATTAAATGAAGCCAGTGTAACCGTGCTGATACTAAAAATGACTAAAGGCTCCCATTAAAATGAACCTTAAAACTCCCTTCTTCTTGAACCAAGAACTCACCTCCTGCTGGGAGGTGGATCACCTGCTGGATCATGTCAGTGATCAAGACAATATAAGTATCACTGTGAAACGTAGGTATGTACTACAAAACTCATTGGCAGAGATTTTGATTATTATTCTTTTCCCTGAAGTCACCTTTCTTCTTTGTGACCCTGCAGAAAAGCAGATTCACTTCAGCTTTCTAGTCATGAGAGAAACGTCTCTGGGGACATCTTACAGGACTGAAGCTGGTCTGCCTTGGGTAAACACCTCCTCCACCACACCACATGGGGGCTGGGTGAGGTGACAGGTCAGGAACATCAGCCAGGAGCTGTGCCTAGTGCATCATTTTGAGACCACTGCCAAAGGCAGGGAATTGGCACTGCAGCACAGCAATGTCCAGCTGGCACCCAGGCAGACTGGCAACAGCCTCTGCTGCTGGCTGACAGTTTTGGATGGGGAGTAGCCCAAGGGGGAGTGACACAAAAGGCAAGATTTAGCATCCTCCCTCTGCCACATCAACCGCTCCCCAGCTACAGATCAGAGTCCTGTCCTTCGGGTTTCTTCTCACTGTACTGCTCTCCTGCTTCTGAAACCTAGTGGCAGCAGCCCTCACTCACCATCTCTTCTCCACCTGTCCCCTTCACTTTCCTCTCCCCTGCCTTCCTGTACTCTCTTCATGCATCTTCAGTATCAAATGTGTGTGCCTAGGAAGCAATGTGTTCATTTTAGAACAAAATAAGCAAATTGTGCACTTGTCCAAACAGACACTTTCAAATCAAGGGTGTTTTCTATTTATTAGTATAAAATCTCACACTTCAATATAAGTATGCACAAACAAAAAAAGGAGAGAAAGGCAAGGAAATAGGCAGCACAGACTGCAGTGAAGAGACTCACAGAATCATGGAATGGTGGGGGGTGGAAGGGACCTCTGAAGATCAAGTCCAACTCCCCTGACAAGGTAGGTTCAGCTATGACAGGTTACACAGGACACATCCAAAAGGGTTTTGAAAGTCTCCAGAGATGGAGACTCGACCACCTCTCTAGACAGCCTGTTCCAGTGCTCTACCACTCTTAAAGAAGTTCCTCCTCATGTTTAGGTGGAACTTCATGTGTTCAGAGCAGAAAGAAAATAGGAAGCACTGTCATGAAGATATTCTCCTGAAAGGAATCCTTACGTTTTCTGTCCTCTTCCTTAATAAGACAAGTGGCAAAACAGAGAGTTCTAACTGGAAAGCAAACCATCTCCTCACCTACTGTGTTTTGTCTGTCAGAAATGTATGAGAATTTTACTTACTGGCTGGGAGTCTTACACCTCTTGGCTGAGACAATGGAAATCTCCATCGCAGACTGGATGATGTGTACCCCTGACCACGGGTAAAGAAGCATCATGTTGGAGAGTGACTCTGTCGATAACCGCATTGCTCTTCTGTGAAAAAGGCACGAGCTTTGGGACTTCCCTGAGGCACATAAATGCCCTGGCACAAATGGTGAGACTGGGGCCACCCTGCATGCAAGAGAACCAGTTTTCTAAGGGTGCTTTGCAGTGAAGCTAGAGTCAGTCACTCGGCTGTCTCCTGAAAGGGATGCTCTTTGGTTGAAACAAGATTTAGGGATGTCATCTTTAATAAGCAAAGTACTGGGCAAATGGGTTTGAAAATTATCATATACAGTGTGACTGTATGCATGTTATTCTTGGCTAGGCTTGCTTATGACTGAAATCAAAATATTATGATAGATCTTTCTAGGAGATGACAACCCAGATGATTCTGCACTATACTGTATGCAAAGAGCTGGGAAACAGGAGAACAATCCATCTTTGCAATACGTCCTTAATCTTAGACATTTCTTAATAGCAGTCCTGGTTGGAGAGCATCTTCCCCCCAAAAAATCCCTCTGTGTATCCAACACAACTTAAAACGGAATTTGCCCAGGATAAGCCAATCTCTGTGCTCTGAGGGGTGTTGTCTGAGCCCTTCCAAATGTGTTGCCGGATGATCAGAGCACTGAGTCCACCACTGGGTCACATAAACATGCAGCCCACGTTCTCTGGTCTTGCTGGGACTGCTGTCAATCACGCCTGCTGCTCAGCCTACAGAAATGCTTTGCTGTGGCTTTCCAGACATGGAATCAGACATACACCTTTCTCCATTCAGCACAGAAAACAGCACTTCTGGTACAGTTCTGATGAGGGACACCCCGAGACACAACTATTCTGCCTTCAGCTGGAGGAAGGATGCAGAAACACAGCCTC
Organism: Picus viridis; assembly: GCA_033816785.1. NCBI lineage: Eukaryota > Metazoa > Chordata > Aves > Piciformes > Picidae > Picus > Picus viridis. The sequence goes on along the minus strand of CM066569.1, from coordinate 2,865,615 downwards.
CTGTTAGCAGATTGCAGAAACTCTGTGTAAGGAGATCTCATCCAGCTGGAAGTGCGTGGAGAAAAAGGCAGCTTTGGTGTGGGGTTGGTTTGGTGTCACTTTATGTGGAAGGGCACATTGTTCTGCTGCACATCGAGGTGCACATTCCCACTGCAGTGAATAGTGCTCCTCTCCAGCAGGAACCCAGGCTGTCACTTCCAATGCTATGCATATCAGTGAATTTCACACTGCTCCAGGACTTTGTTTCCAAAAGGGTCAAGAACAGAGAAGTAAATCCTTGCCAAACACCCTGCTCTAAATTAGGGGTAAAGGCTTTTTTTTTTTCTCTCTCACTGTCAGGGAGGGCAGGTGGGTGGACAATAGCCAGAGAGGGAAATCTGGACTGGATATAGCATTTTGTACTTTTACAGTTCAAAGATGCCTTTGAACAGGACTGCTGCCAACTGTAGAAAACATTTTTCTACAGAAAAAAACTATGCCAGTAACAATTGCTTTACACAAACTGAGGCAGTGTGCCCTATATGTATTTATTCAGTACTCTGCAAGATTAATTGTTTGGAGCATAATGCCTTCAGGAGTGTGCTAAGCACTGGGGAGCCAAATTTAGCCTTGATATCATGAAGTCAAATTTCCTTGTGTATCACAAAGTCCCCAGGATGCCTGATTACAACAGTGCTGAATTTGGCACTGGAGGATGTTACCCACAGACTGGGCACAGCTCTGTTTAAATATGACACACTGCATTTGCATCCTCAGCCTGCATGAATCCAGGTACATATTTTGGTGCTAGACCTTCAAATCACTTGATTTTTAAAAGACCTAATGCCTTTTGAATGAAATGAAATTCTAACAGCAGATGACAATTTTATTACAGTTGTCACAAATGGGATTTTAAGGGTTGCACTCTCAACTACTCTATAGCCACATTTATTATGCCTTCAACTGTTAACAACAAAAGGTGATTTATCTGTATAGGACTCATCTATACGGGGAAATGGAACAATTACACTCAGTTAAAACATCTACCTGGAATGTGACATCAGCAAAGCCATACCAGCATCAACTACTCTGCCGCAATTATGCTGATCAATTTTCCCAGGTAAAAAGGCTCTTAGTATAAATTCAGCTCTAATGATGAATTCAGTATTATATTTATCCAGGTTTATTGGCATGGTGGAATACACTGGTTTCCATGGAATCAAAAGATTCAAACAACAAAGGATCAGGCTTCAAAAATATCAGCAGAGTGGGAAAATGTCTTTTTCCCCTTTTATCAGTCATGGAAATCCGTTTGGGCACTTTTTTGGACAGCATCCACAGCAATCCTGACCCCAAATCCCACAGCGAATGGGCATGAGGAGGATTAGAGTTATAGAATTACATTGATTCCACTAAACTTTGGATGTTCTCTCAGTTCTGCTGGTTTATAACAAAATGCTGATGAGCACTGAACATCCAGCACAGCTAGCAGTGTGTCTCTGGTAACTCTTAGCCTGAATTCTGTTTCACAGTTACAAATTAATGAGACCAGTTAATTGGCAACCATTCAGTGTAGCTGAAGAAGGGAAGAACATCCCATTGTGAGCATCTGACAAACGTAGTCATGCATGGCTTTGAGGGACACTGCTGTTCATGGCCACCATTGGAGCATGTTGTGGAATATTGCTCTGTGCTGGGAACATACAGTGCTTATGTGGAACCTGCTCCCAGCAGATGCCACAGCAGTAGGGGTGCTCTATAACCAAAGTTTTCCTTCAAGCTTTGCAAGGACAGTATATCTGACATGGAAGAGCACACCTACACGTTAAAACAGCAAGACTCCTGGCCCAATGCTTTTCAGCTTTTGTATTTTGTTGTCAAAAATCTGATGTGTGTATAGTGGTACCCAGGCTGTCCTTGCAAGGTATTGCAAGGGTGGGTAAAATATGCCCTGCAGCTCCAACTGCCTAATCATCCAGATTGAGGACTTGCTTTTAGAGCTCCCTAGATATCCTGAAGACTGGGATAAGTTAGGGAACATCTTAGTGTCTTCCAGAAAGTCAGGACACTGACACAATTCAGTACTGGAGCTGATGTGTGGTCAGTGTGGCTATGGACACCTCCAAACTTTGGCTTCCAACTTAAATGTATGGCTTCTAGGACTTCCAATAACCTGAAAGGAGCCTACAAGAAAGCTGGGGAGGGACTTTCTACAAGGTCTTGCAGTGATAGGCCAAGAGGGAATGAAGATTGAGGAAGGCAGATTAGGATATTAGGAAGAAATTCTTTATAGTGAGGGTAGTGAGACTGCAACGGGTAGCCCAGGAGGTTGTTCGTGTCTCTTCCTGGAAGGGTTCAAGGCCATGTTGGATGAGGTCTTGAGAAAAATCTGATGTAGTGGAAGTTGTCCCTGCCCATGACAGGGGTTGGAACTAGATAATCTTTAAGGTCCCTTCCAGCCCAAACTATTCTATAAATCCGTGATTCTACAGATCCGTCGACACCATGCCCACAACACTGACTTCCAGACAAGCACTGAGATGTAGCACAGAATCTGTCTCCTAGCAGAGCTGCCTTTAATTTTGTGACCTGCTTACAGCCTGCTCTAATTCTGAGACAGCTCTCTTGGGATCCTGGTGGAGGCAGGAAGCCCCACTTCACCTCGGGAGCCTTAGCCTACCACCTTAATCACAGCGCTGATGTCCTGCTCAGGGCTGGGCACCACCACTGCTTTCAGAGAAGCCATGCTCTCATGGATGCTAGGCTTGCCCAGAGCTGTGCTCCAGCTCATAACCCTGCAAGTGACAGTCCTGCCCTGACGCCTCCGGGCCCCGCAGCCCCTCTGAGAGGGCTGCTCGAGAGTATCTGGGGCTCCTCAGCGGCTTCTGCACACGGGTGGTCCCAGATTCCCTGGCTCTGTCAGAGCCCACTTGTGAGCATCATTATCTCACCCGGGCTTAGGATGGGGTCCGCACCTTCCCGAACCCCTGCGCTCCACGCTGCCCTTCGGCTGCCCGGTGCTCGCAGAAGGCAGGCTGGGAGGTGTCGCGGGAACGGAGTCCCTGGCATCGCGGCGGGGACTGGGCCTTTCACCGAGGGGTCTGCTAGCGGCGCAGTCAGCGACAGGGCACAAGAGCGGCGAAGTTTAACGACGGGGCCAACCCTGGGCATCCGTTGCCAGGGGCCCAGCCACGAACTGCTGCGTCCCGCGGGGCAGGGCACGGCACGGCACGGCCCGATGAGGGGGCTCCGCCAACCGGCACCGGGAGGATCCCTGACCGGCACCGTGCCAACAGTCCCCGCTCGGGGCAGGAGCGGCAGGGCGGTCCCAGCCTGCAGGACGGCTCGGCTCCCCTTCTGCCGCCAGCCGCTTAGTGCTTTGGCAGGGCCCCGGACACCGCTGGGAGGTGGCGGGACGGGAGAGACGGAAAAGGCATCAGAGACCGACAAGGTCCGGGGAAAGGACGGCGCGGGGCAGCGGAGCATAGCCGCGAGCCAGGCCGGACCACGGGGAACGGCGCCCCGGCCCCGCTGGAGGCGGCGGCGGCGGGCGGGGCGGGGGCGGGCCGGGCCGTACCAACAGCCCCCGGGGAGGCTCTGCGGCCCCCGCCCTCCCGCTCCCCTCGGCGCTCGCGCTACCGAAGAGACCACCGACTCTGCGCGGCCAAGGCTCTGAGTCCGAGGAGCGGGCCGGGAGCGGCGGCGACGAGGCGGCTTATCCCGAAGGGACGGAAAAGCGGGGCCGGGGCCGGGGGTCGGGGTAGGCACGCACGACACACGCCTCACTCCCCCTCCCCGCGGCGCGGTGGTGCAGCCCGCCCGGAGGAGGCGGGAGCGGCGGGCAGCGCCTCCCTGCTCGGTGACACACGCCCGGTGCGGGGAGGTGGTGGCTGGTCGGGCAGCGGTAACGGGCGGGCGTCGTAGCGGCGGCGGCTGGGAGCCGAACCCGGAGGATGGCAGGGGCCGGAGCTGCTGCGGACTCTGCGGCTGATTTTCCCCTTCGTCAGCTCCTCCCGTCCTCCGGGAACTTTCTCCAGTGGCCAGCGGCGGTGCCTTCTCCCGGTGGCGGCGGCAGCGGCTGCGGGTGCGTTCGACGGTGCCCCCTGGTTCGCGGCTGGGGCTGCTGGCGCTGGTTCTCTGCCGCTTTTGCTGCGGTGAGTGAAACTTTCCCGCGGGCGGGGCAGGGTGAGGGGCGAGCGCAGGAGGAGGAGCGAAGCCGGGCCCCGGCAGCTCCGGGTGGCTCGGCCAAGTTGGGGGAAAGTTTGGGCGGCCGGCGGGGCGGGGTGGCGGTTCTGTGCCGCCAACGTCGGGGGTGGCTGGGACGGGGCCGGGGCCGCGGGAGCGACTCGGGGGGATTGGGCTAGAGTCGGAGTCCGCATTGACAGGGAGACCTCGGTCGCTTTCTCTCGCTTTCTCCCGAAACACTCCGCTCCCAACGCACTCCACGCCCGGAGGTGGCCGACGATGGGGGAGAGAAGGCCGGGCGGCCCGGAGGCCGCGGCGGGGCGGGGAGGGCCGTGGCGCCGGCGCCGGGCTCGTTCGCTGCGGCGGGACCGTTACTTGCTGGGGGCCGCTCCGCCGGTGACTCTGCCAAGTTTCTGCGGCCGCCGGCCCCGCACCCCGGCTGGGGAAGCTCAGCCGGGGCCGAGGCTTCCCCCCGCGGGCGGCAGTTCCCGTCCCGAGCGACGGGCCCCGAGCTGTGTGCGGAGATGCTCGGCCGCGGCGGGGCTGCGCGTGCCCCGGGGGCTCCCCGGGCAGTAGCGGTGCGTTGCTTGGCTCGCATCGCTGCTCTTTCTCAAGCGGGCTGAGATCGGCACAGGATGCTGCAGGCTTACGGGTTTAGATCGCTTCTCTCGTGTGCTCCGCACCGCCCGCATCCCCAGCAGCCGGGGGTACTGCGGGCCCCGCGTTGGGCTGGAAACCACCGGCACTCCCCTGATTCCGGAGAACAAGGAAGCACCAAGCATCTGCAAACTAAATCCGAGCAGCCTTTATTGTGTTGATTTGTGCCGCATGCGGTGCAGTGCCTGTGGTGGTGTTCTCACAGCAGTGGAAGGTGAAGAGCAAAGTGGACTTAGGCGGGAGCACACCACCAATAACCCTCCTGCTGTTGTGTTCCCAACGCAGCGCTGAGCAGTTGGCAAGGAGGTTGCGTTGTAGGACGCACCGTGTCCTTTCCCTCCTAAAGGAAGGAGGAACAAGTTAGAGGAAGTAGTCTCAGGAGGTTGGTGTGATAAAAATACCGAGGAACTTGTAAGGCACCATAAAGCAGTTGTGTGGTTTCTGAGGAAAGGCTCTTTCAGGGAGTTGAGGCAGTGCTGCTGTAAGATTGTGCTCCTGCATGGAGTAGTCTCCCCCATCTGGCAATGATGTAGCTCTCAGAAAAGAAGATCATTACTAATTTCAGCTTAAACAGGCGTTTGCTGCAAGAGAGCTCTGTAGATTCCTGATGTTCTTCTATCCTTAAAGAAAGGCTGTTATGGGAAGGACAGAAGAGCGGGTCTTGACGCACAGAGGGTTTATTTGAAGGAGGAGGAGAGTTCACTGCCATTCTTTGTTCTGATGGTGAACCCCTTACCGTTTCAGCTTACCCAGAGCAAATGTGCTTACATAAATTTTGTTGAGAGGACAGATTTGATCCTGGTCAGACTGGGTAACAACTGCCAGCTCTATTGTTACATCGCAGGAGCTCTGCAGGACCTGGTGCCTGTCTCCTTAGTCAGACGTTACTGGGATGCTTCCGTAGAGAAGTGAACTAAATGTTAGTGAAGCAGCCTAAAAGTTGAATTGCTTGTGCAGAAATACTTCTGTGTTACACAGCCTAAGTCCTGGCTATAGGATTAAATCTCTACTTTGATGGCTTGCTTATTTTTCTAATAGATTATCCGCTGTTAAACTAAGTTGCTGCTAAAGTAGCTGAAACGAGATCTATCACCCTCTTTTACGTTCTTGTTGTGTTAAAAAGCTGTTCTCCTTCCTCTCTACAGTAATAGCCAACATTTTCATTCCCCACGTGTAAAACTTTGGAGATCTTAGTTGATAACCAACACTTACTGTACAGTATTTGGCTTCATTTGTGGTAAATCTTTTTCAGTATTAAGGGTGCAACGTTTCGAAGCCTTAATGTTTGAAGGCTTAGTTTCTATAGGGGCGGGCAGCAGGCTTTTCTCCTCCTTTTCTGATGGTGATTTCTGCTCTTTTGTGATGAAAAAGGCGAAGTTGCAGACTTGACATAACTTTGTCATGCTATTTTTACATGCAAATGCGGAGATAACATTAACAATGAACTCAAGAACACCTGTGTCAGGCAGTGGTTTACTATTTTAGCTTTGACGAGTGTAACAGGGATGTCAGTCTTCCCAGATTCCTTTTGGCAGCTGGGAACTTGACTGATAACACTTCAGAACACCTGCCCGAAGTGGGCATGTTATGTTGAAATAATGCTCTTTTCAAGCCCAAAACTTTGAAGTATAATCTATGGATAAAAGAAGAAACTGAAAAGGACCACTAGTAACTTTTGGAGTGTGAGGTGTGGAGCAGAGGAAGGTATTTTTTTATCAGTGTCTTTTTTTTTTTTTTTTTTTTTTATTACTTTTGCCCCTGAATTTGCCACATTTAGTTTTATTCTTTCTGTAACTGCCACAGGTGAGTGTGGAGGAAAAGTAATGTCATGACTGTGGCTTTTAAAAAGGCTTTAGGTGAGCCCATGTGACAGTGGAAAGAGAAGGTACAGGGCAGGGGGGTTGGACTTGATCCCTTAGTCCCTTCCAACCTCTAATGTACTGTGATACTGTGAAACCTTCTATAACGTGAAGCTAGAGAGAAAGAAGCGCTGGTGAGCTAGAGTGTAGGTGGGGCAGTGTATAAAACTGTCCTGGGAAGAGAGGGAGGCACCGCACTGGTAGAAATAACAGAGTAACCTCAAATAGAATTAGAAGTAAATCTGGATTGTTTGGTAAACAGCCGGAAAACTGAACCCAAATGTTTGTCAAGTCTGTCCTCGGGATGATTCAGTGTAATATGAGGTGTACTGTTGCAGCAGCTCTGTTCTGTTGTGGAAGCTCTGTCATGTACATGATCACTGTTAGGGGTGCTCCTGTAAAGTAAACAGAAACTGACAATGTAGATGCTGATATTTTAACAAAATATATTGCAGAGGCTTATAATTCTTGAGTATTATTGAAATATTAGACAAAACTTCAGCTTGTCTGTAGCATCTCATGGAAATGATGCAAACTTGGGCTGCTCTGAAAGGAGTGGTTATAAAACCCACAGGGAAAAAGGTGACAGTAATCATACATTTTGGGAGGAATGAAAAGCAAGGATGTCAACTAAGGTTTTGGCTCGTGGTGTGCAGGTCTTGCCATACGCACAAGAGTGAAGTATAATGGTGTGTGAGTTGGTAAGATCTGCTTGCTTTGAGTGCTTTAAAAGAATGATGGTTGTTTGGCCACTTGTGCTCTTTATTGATTTAAGCAATGTGTTTGTCCCTTGCCTCCTTAAATAACTCAAGTTTGTCACGGACTTTGAAGATTGATATTGAACACAAGGAGGCTCTAGCAGGATCTATTTCTTGTAAGATTCCAGAGTCAAATACCCTCTTCAGAAATACGGCCAAATTTAGGTTATTCTCTTTCCCATCCCCTTGCTCCAAGGCTGGTATTGGGAAGCGTTTTTCTGTGGCAGGAGAAGCAAAAATATATTGTCTTTACAGAGCATCTGTGCCAGCTTATTGCCTGTCAGGTGCTGGGGATGGAGCTTTTAATGTATGCAAAATCACAAGTGAATACATCTGCTGTGAAAAGAGAGAAGGAATTGGGGGTGTGTTCCCTCAGTAAACAGTGTAGGGAGCTGGTAAGAGTAACATTTGTGGGGCTGGAGGAACAGTTGAGTAGAAGCTTTAGAATCCAATGTCTGAATGTCAGTTTTATGAAACAAAACCAGTAGTGAGTGGAAATGGAGTAAGAGAAATATAAAGACCGGTGCATAAACTAGTAGAGTATAACGCTGCTAAGCTCCGACTGCTTGCAGTCCCGTTAGTAAATGACCTATTTTTAGCATTGATTGGGTTATCTGTTGAGGAGCAATAAAACTTGGGAGTGTCACTTTCCATCCCCTGCTACACCAGATTGCTGCTGTGGAGGTAGCTTGACCTGCTGTCCTCTGTTTGCACACAGCTTTGTCCAAACAGAGCTCTCTGGGAGACCGTGTGGCTGCAAACTGGTTAGAGAAGCCTGCCCAGAAGTGAGGGTGCTGAGATTGCTGGTGGCTTCTGCTTGTGCTGGAGTCCTGGGACATGGGTGCTTAATAATGGGCTGTGTGGTGGTGGTTTGTGTTTGTACTTGGCCTTCTTGTCTCCAGCTTTGAGTGAATGTGTTGTATTGAATCAGGATTGCTTGAACTTTCTGTCCTGCTGATTGCAATACTGAGTGTTGTATAGATATTAATGCCGAGGTTCCTGTGAGGAGTTTTCTTAGCATCCATTTATCAGGCCCCTGTCTGAGTGGCTAGAATTTCCTGGGCAGTGAAGAGTAGCTGTAGGTGCAAGTTATGATGGTTTTGTTATGCTAGGTGTTGTTGAGTTCTGTTATTTGAAGGGAAGGAGGTATATTTGCTCTTTGAGGGCCCAAACTGTTCTATTTGGGGCTTTGGGTTTTTTTTTGGGAGGGTTAGCCCATCTCAAACAAGATTTTGGAAAAGTACCTACTTGCAGGACAGTTGTGTTCAGTGCCTCAAGTCACAGCTGTTTTGGAATGCAGTAATGTGGTTTTTTTGAGAGAATGAACAAGATGATGAATTACTGGATTGGAATATATATATAGGTGAGTCAGATTTTCTTGTTAGAGGTAGAGGGATTATTAACACTAGTCTCTGTTTCTGGTTAGAAAGCAGGTGGCTTCTCTAGAAAAGAATATCATGTAAGAATGGGAAGAGATTTCAAGAACAGCTAAGAAAGAAAAGAGGAATAGCTGAATGTGGGTAAAGTACAAGGAAATAGATGAGGAGCAATCAAACAGTGGCATGTGCAGTAAAGACAGTATCAGGAAAGTGCTGGTGGTTTTTCTGTCTAAAGAGGGGTGGTAAAAGTGTTAGGTGAGAGCTTGTCTTGCTCCCTTGCATGGGAAAAGGTAGTGAAGGTGTAGTATGAATTAAAATGAGATGTAGCTATGCATGAGTAAGGCTCCTGAGTAGGTTCATGGCCAATATTTACTTTGGTCAAATCACTGTCCCTTGAGGTGTTCAAGAAGTGTAGGGACATGGCACTTTAGGACATTGTTCAGTAACCGTGGTGGTGTTGGGTTGATGGTTGGACTTGATCTTGAGGTCTTTTGCAATTGAAACAATGATTGGTTCTGGAAAAGGTAGGCCAGTGTTCACAGGCAATGGTGAAGAAGTTCAAGGCATAGTACAACTTTCAAATCATAGTAAACACCAAAGAAACATTTAAAAATTATCCAAGAGATTAATGCCTCAAAGATTAATATTTGGACTGAGGACAGTTTCAAATGTGAACTCTCAAATGGATATTTCTGTCCTTGAGATACCAATGGAATGAAACTAGCAGCAAAGTAAGAAACTGACAGTCATGAAATCTGGCCTCTGTTTCTTCTGATTCTCCAAGTGTGGGGAACTGAGTAAAGTTTTAACCAACATGGTATCAAGAAGGTCATTAGTTTGGGTAGTGAAAAGCAGCAAGCTTCCAGGCTAGCATCTTCTATCACCGCTACAATCTTCTGTTCAATATTTCCCTTTCGATTGTTATTTTAAGTAGTGTACAGAAGAAAAAGACATTTAAATTCTGTAATACCTTTCAAATAGCATGGGTTTGCATTCTCAACATACAGGGCCACTCGAGTGTAGCTTGTATTGACTGGTACGCTGGAATTACCTGCAGCAGTAGATGGCTCTTGCTGCTTGCCTGCGTGGTACCCACCCCACTCCCCACGTATCGGATTTTCATTATCAGGCAGTTAAGATACTTTTGTATGTCTACAGGGGATCACTGTTTTTTCCTTTTCCATTAGTCAAGGCTGGTATAACATGATAGTTTTTGAACTTGTCATTAGTTTCTTCCTGGGATTTGCTGGGCAGAACAGAATGCTTTCCTTGAGTGACTGTTGTTTTAAATGTATAGATTGTGCTGGTGCCTTCACTTTACTGCAATGGCACGTGCAGAAAAGTGATTGAGATGGCAGTCTCCCTCCAAATACCAGCACTTCCTAGAAGATGAACAAAGGCTGATTCGACAGGTCTGCACACTGGGTATGCCTACAGATGAAGCGAAGAAACCAACTGAGCAGGGTCAACCAGTTTGTCCATTTGGAATCTATTATTTCCTCTAGCCTTTCAGTTAAAAAAATTGCTAATTAGTGTTTGATTTATTTTTTTACAATTCTCATTTGTGTGGACGTTCTTTGCCCTCTTTTGCTGCTTTTTTACTTGCAATGCCACCTGTGTTACATACGGTTAAGCTGAAAATTAATTATTGCTGGGACAAGCACACCTCAGAGTAGCCTGCTGGATGAAGGGGTGCTGAGGAAAGAATAGGGGGAAAGCTAAGCTGAGAGTGTTAAAGTTGGGTAGCTAGCCTTTCTTGATTTCTTTTGGAGTACATCTGGTAGAACAGTTTAGTCAAACATCAGTTAAATTGCATCAAAGACAAGGAACTTCCTCATAACAGCAGAGAACTGAAGGTGTAACTGAACTGGGACATGTGTCAAGTTGGGATAGATCGATTTTTGTTACTTTTTCCTCCTATGTCACCCGTTGGCCCGTTCCACAATAAAAATACACTTAGTCGACAGTGCTGAAGATGATTACTAGAGGTCAGAAAAGCAAAGATCAAGAGCTGTTAAGCTTAATTTCCTTTTTGAACAGCCTTGTAAAGATTGATAGTATTTGCATTACAAAAACCTATTGCTTGTCCCTTCACCAGTGATGCTACTTCTGTGCTTTAAACTCTTCTGTGCACTGAAACAGAAGTAATGTTATGACCTCATGAGGGTACTTCAGCACTTAGGGTACTTCGGCACTGTAGATCTAAAGAACTCAGCTGTAAGGAGTTGGTGAGGCACTGTAGATCTAAGGAAGTCAACTGTAAGGATTTGGTGGTTGTGACCATACTATTACTGCATAATATGAAAAGTTTCAATGTGTTATTGGTAGCTGAGGTAGCATCAAGTAGTCTACCTCTGGGAAGTAGCAAGTGCAATCAGTGTTTTCATGTCAGCATTTAATAACTCTTCCTGAGAAATTGGAATGTAAGCTGTTGTCAAGAAATAGTAGGCTTCATATAAGGTCTTTGAAAAGTTCTACTGAGATTCTTTTGCCTTACAGAAAGAGAACTGTGGGACTCAATGTTTGTGAGTTCCCTTGCTGAGAGCTACTCTAAAGCTGTGATCTGCGAGGCTCAAGAGGCATAAATTGATGTGGCTGAAAATGAGGTGAAAACTGAATTAAGTGAGGAAAAGAAGTTGTAGTGTCTCCACAGTTTGTCAGCACTGCTCTTCAAAGAGGTTCTCAGTGCTTGCTATAAGATGTGACTGTGGGCAGAGGAATAACAGTGAGCATTGTTAACCTCGAGTGGCTTTTAGCAAGGATTCCTAAAAACTTCTTGTAGCCAAATTGGTGAGATGTGGTTTAGATGAGTGGGTTAAGTGGGTGAAAAATTGTGCGCGCTACTGGACTCCAAAGGTTCCGATCAACTCTGGAAGTCTACCTGGAGGCATCTTGCTGGTGACATGCCTTTAAGGATCAGTGGAGGGGCAATTTGTTTGCGTTCCAACTTCTCTTCTGGGCCAGTGATGCATTTTCAGTGACTTTGTGAATGTTACCAGATCGTGAGAGAGGTAATTGATGCGCTGGAGACTGTGGGGCTGGTTGAATGGAGCAGTGGTTGTCAGAAACCTCATGAAACTCACCAAAAGCTAATGCTGAGTCTTTCACGAGTGAAATGACGCCGTGCAGCAGGACAGATGTCGTGCTAACTGGGGAAAAGACCGCAGAGGTCCTTATGGGTTGGGCTGTACTTCTGTGGTGCACAAGGTAAAGAGCAGACTGGGCATGGTCAGCCAGGGGAATAAAGCAATATTCCTCCACTATTCTGAGCTTGTGAGACTGCATCTGGAGTGCTGTGCCCAGCTTTGTGCTCCCAAGCACTGGAAAGATCCGAGGTGTCTGTGTAAGGCCACCAAGAGTCAGTGGGACATGATGTATGGAAGAGGAGCTGAGAAGTGAAATTGTTCAGAGTCTAAAGTGGGGATCTTCATTGCTGGCTATGGCTGTTTACTAGGAAAGCAGAAAATGAATAGAGACTACCTAAATGTGCACAGGTAAAGAAGAAACAACAGACAAGCTGCACCGCAGGAAGTTCTAATAATGTCTTAGGAGTAAGCTTTCCCACACGGAGTGAAGCAGTGAAACAGGCTGTGGAATGTCTGTCCTTGAAAACATTCAGAACCTGGCTGTGGTATGACTCTCAGCAACTTGATCTGACTTCAAAGTTGGCCCTGCTTTCAGTTGGGCATGGGATAGAGTAACCTCCAGAAGTCGCTTTCAGTCTCATGAGCCTCATTTGTGCATGGGCAGGCAGGAGCTGGCACACTGCAGTTACTAGCCCTTGAAATCTGGGAGTAGTTGGAGGTATTTTTCTAAGATCAAAAAATCCAACTGAATTCAGAAACAAATTTTTACTATGAAGCATTTTGACTGCGAACAGTGTACTTTAAATTTGAGTCCCATTGTTTGTTCCTAATGTAAGCAATAACTTCTAGGGAATTTGGTAATGATTTGCTTGCATTTCTTCTGTTGCTCCAGTAAGCAGTCAGTAAAACCGGTCCCTGATGGCACAGAGCAGAGTGTGACAGTGACAATATAGCTTGGCAGTACGTTGAGCCACTCTTATAAAGCATTTACATGCTTGGCTGTTTGTTAACCAGGCTTCCTGTCTTGATGCAGCTCCTGGGCAAAAAGGGTTAATTCCTGGAATAGCTCGGTTGAGGATGGCCTTAAGAGCTAAAAACAAGCCAGCAGTGTCAGCAGTGCAGAGGACAGCAGGCATCCACATCACTCTGTCATGTCGGGGGTGACCCTTCAGGTCTGGGACAGCCGAGATTTAGCCACTGCAGTTTGTGCTTTGCTGCTCCTGAGAGAATCTTTCAGATTTCATTGTATGTGTGCAGTTGTTAACGATTGGCAGATCACTTCTTCAGTTACTTACAAACTTTGAATGTGAAGTTAATGTTTAGCTGGCTTTCTGAACTTGGGACTTTGCCACTTGATCTAATGCCAGCTGTATCCTCCCTTCTCTTCAGACCTCACTGCTTCCCAGAGGAGGGGGTACATGGGAAGACAGAATATAAAATGTGAAGGAGTGGTCTGCTGAAGGCTTTTTAGGGGCTCAAGGGCTTGTCTCCTCATCTAGGAATGTCACACATGTCGGTGTTCCTGACCTGTTTTGATTGGTTCTCTAATTTCATAGATTCATAGAATGATTTGGGTTGGAAGGGACCTTAAAGATCATCTGGTTCTAACCCCTGCCATGGGCAGGGACACCTTCCACTAGACCGGGTTGCTCAAGGCATCATTCAACTTGGCCTTGAACACCTGGAGGGTGGGGACATCCACAACCTACTTGGGCAACCTGTTCCAGTGTCTCACCACCCTCACTGTAAAGAAGAAAATTTCAATATAGAAGGTACAGTTTTGGGGATAGGGATTGCTGAATGCGTACAGCCATTGCTGCATGCTTAGCAGAATTTCAGGTCCTTCCTTAAAATTAATTTCAACAATGAATAAATGTTCAGTGCTGTTCACAAGGCTTCCTTTGTAGAGAAGTAACCTTCATATATTGTCTCTGAGCTGACAGTGTACTTGGAAACAAGACCTTGGCTATGTGATGCTCCTTTTTCTTTTGATGTTAGATACTTCTGAAAGGGGTGGGGGATGCAAATCAAGTGTAGGAGTAAGAGGCGTAGGATTCTAGTCACTTTCAGAATGCCTAGAAAGTGACAGCTTGTGTAATGTATGTAATTGTCTCATTATGGCAGGAAATGCATCTGGGAGTAGGTGATCAGTCTGACTGAAAGGCAAATGAAGCTTCTTGGGTTTTAGAAAGCAGAAAAGTTGGAGCACTGGCTGGCAAAAACGATTAGGTGTTACTATGTCCTGAGCAAACTTTCTGTCATCACCTTGAATGCACAGCCCTGCGGAGAAATGGAGCTTTCAAAAGAAATCTTAACCAAGCAACACCAAAGCATCAGGTTATAACTTACTAATGAACATACTCAGGATGAGTTCCTTGTCTCAAAGCTGAAGGCTGTCTCTCCAGGCCTTTTTTTTGTGGTCAAGAGTGAGAAAACCAGTGATTGGAGTGTGTCACAGAGACCCAACTGAGGAGGGGCTGATACTAATGCAGACGTTGTGTGGATTCATACACCCAGATCTAAAAGCTTTTAAGAGAATTGACAATAGCCAAATATCTGCTGTTGGATCAGAATACAAGAAATCATAGAGAAGATTGATTATCCACTGTGAGCTGGCTGTGGCTGTCCATCTGATGGAGAGGAAAACCTTTACTGAACAGAGGAACTGAAAAAGGATATAAATAGAAGCAGAAAACGGTGAGGAACATTGGGTGGGAAAACAGCTAACTGAACAGAACATTCAAGTTAAACCACAAATGCAGTAGACCTGAGGGTGAAAATAGTACTTGAAAGTGCTGTCTTAAGTATATATGTAGTGGGTAAAAGCACTGGTGCTCTTCCACAAACAACTTTTGGTTTCATAATTACTGATTTTCAATGCTGTTTGTAGCACTTAAATGAATTAGCCACCCTGGATGTCTTCTGAGTCAATTTCTTTCTGTTTTTGGTGACTGCTTCCTCTGCTATTGTGTTGGTTCCTGGATTTGCAAAGCAAATGAGGGTAGTGCGGAAACACAGGTGGGGGGAAAAAAAGTGACTCAGCATGCTGCTAGTACGAGGACTGGGAATGAGACTTAGATAACAGTGAAATCTTGTCAGGGTAGTGAGATACGAGGAACCGAACGGTCATAAAAGAGCAAGTGGTGTAAGTATATTGAATGAGCTGTTGAAAGTAAGCTCCTGAAAGGAGAGCTCGTAATTGAGACATGGAATAGCTAACAAGATTTTGAAGGGATCCTAGGTTATTACTTTGCTAAAAATGTCTGTTGATAATCTTAGAATTGAGCTGGCAAAATTCTTGCAGAGATCCTGGCTCTGCCCCCATGCAGGAACTGCCTAGGTTACTTTTCTGTATGCAGTTACTTGGCAGCCCCACCAAGAAAAACAAGTGCAGTGCTCCTTTTGACCTCTCATTAGATATGTCAGGTATTTTGATTGTGTTTAAACTGGATGCTACCTAGAAGGACTTTAACCTGTTCCTCCACATTGGTTTGTCAGAGCTATTGACTCGTCTTTTGTTCCAAAAGATTCTGAACTGTCTGGAACTCTTTAAATTCTCTACACAAAATCTAGTGTTTCATTGTGGTTCTTCTAACATATTCATACCTATTGCCCTGGTACTAGGCCATTTAAATTTAAGTAAATAGGAGTGAATTACTTTGTGGTATTGAGGGAGAGAAAGTGGTTATAGTTCTGTGGACAGCTTTTGATCTACTTACTTTTGATTACCATTACTCTTAGTGTTCTGAGACACAGGACTCAAGGCAAGATATTCTCTTGCAGTCCTGCATTTGTGTCTGACCCATTTATCAGAAAGAGTACCTTGTCCTGCTTTTTTCCTTCTAAAGGGGGTGAGATTGTGAGGCTTGTCTGGTGGAACAGACTTTGGGACGTTCATTGCAGAAGAGCTGCCAGCTGCTCATAGCTTTCCTTAGTAGTTTAATGTGCCTTGGAAATATCTGAATGCTTAGTATGAGGACAAACATTGATGCCTTAATTTGCTATGTGTTCACATACACAGAAGATTATAATTGAGGAGTGTGTACAACACTGATGCTAGTATGGTTTAAGATGAAATTCCAAGTGGAATTTTTGAAGTTCATAAAACTTTGTAAACATTGTTAGTGAGTAGTTTTATAAGGTTAAAGCTTTAAACCTAACTGGAGGAAAAGGGGCTCACAGCCACGCCTGACTGCAACAGATACAGAGCTTCTATGAAGCTCCAACTCATGACGGTAGTTGGACTCAGGCTGTGTTCATGCCAAACTCTTGACCCTTCTGGTTGATTTATTTGCTTTCTGTGATGAAAGCACCCATTTTGCTGAGAATGTTTGTTGTGGCACTGTAGAGGTTTGCATGCCTTTATTGTCTTGACCCATCTCTATTGGGATGAGAGTAGTTTGTCCAGTATTGCATTATCTGGCCTTTTAAAAGGCAAGTGTGAGCCTTCTCGCTGTGGGTGCTGTCTTGAGTGGCGACTAGAGACTTCCTCAGAGATCAGTTACCTACCTGCAAATATCCTTGTTACCTACATGGTCATTGCATCAGCAACTAGAGGAAGATGACTGACTGCCCCTTCCAGCTGCTGTGGGGCATGAAAGAGTGAAGCAACAGGAGCCTCGTGGTAGAACGGTGTCATGTTTGGTCAGCTTTACCCTTAGAAGCAACAGGTGGAGGCTCAAATACTTCAGAACTCTACAGAACACCCTATCCTAGCACTTAGCTGAGAATTTTGCTGTCTGGAGCTTGATGCTCTGAGTAAAACTCCTGCTTGAGCAAGAGTTAACTTCCAAAGAGACTAAACTTTTCATGCATCCTCATCAACTCAACTAGTTCTTGTGAGCGGTGTCTTCAGCTTCTAGATTGCTTGGGAAATTCTATCTTTGTGCAACCTTTTTTTGCCAGTTTTCAAGTAGAAAGCTATTTCCCTTACTATAGCCTGTGTAAGCATGTAGGCTATAGTCACCTACTGGAGAGCTTCTTGCATAGATTTGTAGAATGGTTAGGGTTCAAAGGAGCCTTGAAGGTCATCTGGTTCCAAGCCACCTGGCATTGGTAGGGACACCTTCCACTAAACCAGGCTGCTCAAGACCTCTGTGTTAAAGACTAAAGTTTGGTTTGGCCCACTTCTAGATGTAAAGTATTAACATTCAGAAGTTACCAGATTCATTGCCTAGTGATGAATGTGTGAGAGCCACAGCAGTGATACATCGGTGCAATTGGAGAAATCTAGGAATAAGTCATTATTTAACTAGTTGTGATAATGTTCCTAGCTCCCTTTTGTTATCAGGCAAAGTGGGCCTCTGGATTCAAAAGACTAGAATCCCTAGAACAGGAATGAAATGGCAAATGCTGAGAGAGGCTGAGAGGATTTCCTGGAGGTGTTCAAGAAATGTGTGGACTTGGCACTTGGGGATATGGTTTAATGGCCATGGTGGCGTTAGGTAGGTGGTTGGACTTGGTGACCTTGGAAGCCTTTTCCAACCCAAACAATTCTATGATTCTGTGACTTCAGACTATTCAGTTCCCTATGCCTCATGTCACTAATTCATTCTGCCTTCCAAACAAGGATTTAAGACTTGTTCTTCTAGGATGGACATAACATACCTTTGGTTTGTGGTTTGCCAAATAAAAGTGAGTGCTGTACAACAAAGGGGAGCTGAGTCTAGTGAATGTAATGTGTGTGGAAGCCAACCTCATACCCAGTTTCTGCCCCCAAAATCTCCATTGACAAACTGGCACTGGCTTCAAGCAGTGGCTGTGATAAAGCAGATCTTTAATAACACTAGGTTGTAATATCTTTCTCTTTGATCTAAGTACCGTTTCTTTCCTAAGTACTTACTTAACTCTAACTGGAAGCTGGTGTAAAGAGCATTTTGTACTGCTTAATCCTGAATTCCTGAATGTCCAACATTGTTCAGTTCTGATTCTTTTTGACACAGTAATTTGATGGTGCTCTGGTACTCAAAAGACACACACTGACTTCTTCCTAGCAATTTAAGTGTATATCTTTATAAAGCCTCAGGCTTGAGGTTTCAAGCTTGTTTTCTGTAGTGTCTGAGGGATGTAATTCTGTAGGCACACTGGAAAAGGCCTTTAGGATGGGCAGCTGTGCTCTTGTTGCCTCAGCGGCATTGCCGCCTGGAATGGGCTGTTCGGAGAATCAGGCAGCTGGGAAAGCAAAATCAAGAGGAAAACAGGTGAGGTTTTGTTGGTTGGGCTCTTGTAGGTACCTAGTGAGGGCTGGAAGAATGAGACGGAGTTCTCCTGTCAGCTAAAATTAAACTGACCTCACAATAATGCTCAGCCTGACCTCAGAAGTGTTTGATGGGAAGTTCTGCTGACAGAGCGACTTGCTGTCACCAGAGTGGGATGTTCTTGTTTTGCTCTGCTCTTGATTGGAACCCTTTCTGTTTTCCTTTGTTGGGGTGTACTAAGGCCAGATACAGATTGGTTAAGAATTACTAGTGAGCAGCTTCTGTCATCATGGTCAATATCTGATCAGTTCTCCTTCTGTGGCTTTTAGTGCTAGAAATGTGGTTTAGATGTTTTGTTTACTTTTCAAACTGCTTTTTGACAAGGTGAGAAGGGTCAATACCTTGCTGATCTGAATCCGGTTCTTTCAGTAGGCTGAAACTGGAGAGCTAGTGAACCCAGTGTAAATCTGGATTTAAAAAGTGGTTTGGAACAGATTCTGAAATCCAGCTTGTGTGTCCTATTGTCAAGGTTGGCTTTCTCATTCCATTTGTTACCTTCTAGAAGTCTGAGCAGCTTTCGTGTAAGTTTACTTACAGGGCTTTTCTGTACTGAGTTTGGAGCCTGTAGTGGTTTGAACTTGTGGTATTTTTAGGCTATGCCTTTACAATTTTGTTACAGATTTGAAACTGTCATTTCCCTGGTCTCTAACTAACCAGGGGAGGGGTTGTGTTGTTTGTTAATTGTGAATGTTGTGAATCCTGTCTGTTTTGTACATATTCGTTGCATTCCATTGTAGATTGCAGTTTTGCTTGTAAATACAACTTCCATTTGTTTCCAGCTGAGCTGGTCTGGCACAGTTAATGCTGGGGGAGAAATTTCAACCCACCACATAGTATATCTAGCCCCCACTATCAGACCATGAGTTATGACTGCATTAGGTCTGTGCTGTATATATGACCCTGGAAGGCAGGGCACTGGTCCCTCTCCTCTTCCAGTTCTCTCTGCTGTGGGATCTGGACCGGGGGTGGGGAGGGAAAAGATACCTTCTGTTACCTCCTGACAAAGCCAATCATTATATTAAACTTCAGCACAGGTAAAGATTCAGTAGATTAAAATACTGCAAACTGCTGGTTGCTGAACAGAAGTGTGTTCAAGTGACATTGCAGAACGTGTATGTCCTGCATGGTCTGACGTGCATTGCAGAAATGTAAGCTGTGAGCTTTGTGTGTAAGATGGAAAGCAATGGCTTTGACAGCCAACCTCTTTCCCATGTCCACCTCAATAAGTTTAGTTCAAGAAGTATAAGGAAACTAGAGAAGATGTTCTTTTGTTATTTGTGGATTGCTCTTTGTAGATACGTTCTCACTATGAACCCTATTCTGTTTTCTGAGTTTTCTGGCTCTTTTTCTTCTTTTTGCCTTTCCAAGCCCCTCTGACTGGTATATCAGCACTCTTGGTATCAAGTTCTGGCTTGACTTACTTGTCCAACCGAATGGTTTTGTACTTTGGATGGTTGTAGTTTTATAGTGGAGAAACCTGTAGCTGAATCTTTAAATCACTTGCATAGGTAATGTCATTGACTTTGAACACTGAAAAGCAATTGATGAGAAATAGAAAGCTTTTAGTAATGGGCTCCTACATTTCTCTCGTGGGAGCTTGACTGAAAAGGCAATTGATATCTCAAGCTGAATGACCTCTTCATGCCTGTGGAAATGGGGCTCATAAAATTTAGACTTGATCTTGTTCCGTGGGTGAACTTTTTCAGTGACAGCTTGTGTGCTGATTTGATAACTGAAAAGAAACTCAGAACAGCTGAAATTGCTCTGTTAAAACTTAAGCACAATGAAAAAAAGACAGTGTGGACTGAGTCTTTGATTCTTTTTCATGATGTTAGTTTAACTCCAAGGGAATGAGTGATTGAAGCTGCTGGAGCATCTGTTTGGCAAAAGAAGAAGTTGTGAGCCTATGGTTTAATGATCTGCCTTGTCCTGGTAGATTTCCTTTTGTGAAAGGAGGTGGTGTAGAATGCTGAGCTCAGAAAGCAGTTGCTGCTGTGGGAAGCGTTTTAGGTATTAAACAAATGTTTTGAATCTTGCACAGACACTTGACTGTACCTACTCATGTGGGTTTACTCTGCTAATGCAGGGAAGTGGAAACATCACACCAGAGTGCAGCAGGAATACTGCATGTGTATGATGGTGCATATCTTTAGTGGAAGCTAGGATGCCTGACCTGAAATGGAATTCCTAGATTAACTATCACTGTTAAGACAGAGTGATTTGGGGGGGTTGTTTCTCAGGTTGGAGTGTCTGGTTTTGTTGCTCTGCTTTTTAAGTAGTTACTGAAGTGTTAAGTGGTAGAAGTTGCCCACTAAATTATCTTTCTTAGGAGTCCTATCATTTAAAAGTAAATGCAGTAAATAAAATATGCATTTTTTTACCTGATGGTCTGGAGCAGTAATCCGACTGCCAAGGTACCACGTCTGATGACTGTTTTTTGCAGTAGGTCTCAGTATATGCAGTGCTCCATGCACCAGTTACACCAATATCAGGTCATTTTTGTAGACAGTTGTGCATTAGTGACAGTATTCTCTGAAGCATGGTTGATCTACACCTAGTTTTCCTGTTTAAAGTGTGCTTTGTAATGTTTCCACACTGCTGTGACTCAGCCGGAATACAGCTCTTCAGGAGAAAGCAGGAATCCTTTCTGACAAAGTTGAGCCAATCACTGAAGAAGACTTACTGTGGAGACTTAGAGGAATAACTCTCTTGTATGTGAACTAACAACTGCTTTGTTTTTTAGGTGCCTTAGCTGGACCAATTGTTCACCCTCAGGTGACAGCAGTTTGGGGGAAGAAGGTGGAACTCAAATGCATAATCGATGTAAATGAAACAATAACACAAGTTTCTTGGGAGAAGACACATGGTAAAAGTTCACAGACTATTGCAGTACATCATCCCAAATATGGAATATCTATTCAAGAAGACTACCAGGGAAGAGTGTCATTTAAGAACTACTCACTCACTGATGCAACAATCATCTTAAAAAACGTGAGCTTTTCCGATGCAGGAGAATATATTTGCAAGGCAGTTACATTCCCACTTGGAAATACAGAGTCATCAATAACTGTGACAGTACTGGGTAAGTCAACTTCTTGATTCAAGGAGATGACATTAACAGCAGGAACTGTTAGTGGCATTCTGCAGACTTGTTAATATGTTTTGTTTTACCTTTTTGAACCCAAAGAAAATATAACCATGTATTCATCTGTCTTTCATACCAGGTGTCTTGGTATTCTTACTAACGTGACTGAGGAGTCTTCTTTTGGTTCTTGCTCCTGTGCAACTTGCTCTTTAATTGTCCAGGCATTAAAAATAAATAAGTACTTCCTGTTCAGGCATTGTGCTAATCTAAAGCACTGTCCAAATGTTTAGAAGTCAGACCTGGCAGTGCTAATCCTGGGGACCTCTCTGGGTGTGGGAAAGCTGCCAAAGACAGACTGAGCAACCACTTTGACCAAATTCCCTCAGAAATGTGTTGCTAATATGGTGGAGTAAGGTAGTTGCTTGAGCCTGGTCACACAAACTTCTTTGCACAGTACCAAAGTGAAAGCAAAACTGCCTGGACTACTACAAGGAGTTGTGGGAAGGAAGAGGTAATCAAAGGCCTTTACTGGTTGTGGGTAGTCATAATGTGAGGCTTATATAAAGTAATTTTTTTCCATAAACCACATTAATTTTATCTTCTTGATGGGTCTGCCTTGCTGTCATACAGTACTACTAGTACTGAAGCACAGCTGGACTTAGGAGACAGCACAGTATGAAGTGAAATGATTTAATCTCTTGACTTGCCCTCTTCCTTAAGGTATTACACCCTCTTGTAAGAGGGTGAGTGACTTCTGTGTCCACTGCAGGAACTCAAGTGAAATTTTCTGCAGCCATGGTTCTCAATGACTTTATTTTCACAAACAAATCTTTTATCATCTTCTTGGTCTTCAGTTTCTGCTGTCCACAGCAGCAGAACACTAGATGAGGTTAATCAGATAGTTGTACCACAGTATGTAAACTGGCTTTCACCACAAGGTGGGGCAAAGCAAACGCATCAAAGCAAGTGGCTTAATCCCATTTGAAACTACTAACTTGAGAAGTTTTGTGATAGACAAAGGGTGTAGCCTCATGACTCTTCTGTCTGTACTGCAGGTGGCTGTGTCTGTTGCTAGTGTAGCAGACTTTTGATTTCAGGTTTCATCTGTTGTGCTTTATCAATGCACAGTAAGAGGTTCCTGCTGTTCTCCCTCATCTCTTCTAGTCAGTTCTAATTTCTGAGATTTTAGTGTCACAGAATCATTTGAGTTGGAAGGGACCTTAAAGGTCACCTTTGTTGCAGCCCCCCACCCATGGGCAAGGGCACCTTCCACTAGACCAGGCTGCTCAAGGCTCCACCTAACCTGTCTTTGAGCACTTGCAGGCTTGGAGCCTCCACAATTTCTCTGGGTGACCTGTTCCGGTGCCTCACCACCCTTAGAAGGAAGAGTTTTCTCCTAAAGTCTAATCAAAATCCAACTCCTTCCAGTTTGTACCCATTACCCCTGGTCCTATAATAAATAATATGGTTTCTCTTCTATATCTATAATATATTGATTTATAGAAATACAAAATTCTATTACATATACAACAGAAGCAAATCAGTCATCTCTGCCCTTACCGTGAAGTACTGGTGGACAATGTGAGATGTGAAGGACTCGCCCCTAGAATGAAAATAAAAGCCCTAACAAATATTAAACTGCAGACTTGCAAGCCAATGAACCTGTGCATCCCAGGTTTTCTTTTTATCTTTATATTTCCCCCCCCCCCCCAAAAAAAAAAAAGAGAAAAAGCTTTGTGTTATTTCCTGTGTGTTGTATGGGTTGGTTTGGTGTGGGATTTTTTATCTGAATTTCCTCTGGATGTGTCCACTTTGCCCTTCAAATTTCAGGTTTGTGGAAAACTTGAAGAGGAACTTAAGAAAGCAAAATTACAGCTTCTATGTTTATTGTGTTAGATATAATCAAAATTGCAGTTAGAAAAGGTAAATAACTGTCAGGCATCTAGTGCTTCTGATTATATATATATTTATTTTTTTCATAGTTCTTGTAGATGGTTGCTGATAGTTGTAAGCCTCTCAGTGATTTGGTGCCAACAACTGGGAAGGAAAGCAGTTGAGTCCATTGGACATGTTTAAAAGATCTGTAGATGCTGCATTTAGTGACATGGTTTAGTGGTGGGCTTGACAGTGTGAGGCTGATATTGGGCTTTTGGTGATTTTAAAGAGTCTTTTCCAACCTTTAGCAATTCTAGGTACCAGATACTTGTGTGCTGCAAGGCAGAGACACCTAAAGGCAAATGCAGGAAAAAATAACTACAGGCTAAAATGTCCAGTATTTGGCATCAGTGCACTGCTCACTTAAGACCACGTTTAGCTCTGTTTTACTCAAGCTTACCAGACTTGCCACATTTGTTGCTTTTTCTCCTTGTTTGCTTCATGCAGTACTTTGTGTTATCTTGAGGAAATGAACTGTGAAAGAAGAGGTTAATATGGTGAAAACACACAAATTATTCTTGGGTCAAAGAGGTGTATTGACCTTGGCCAAAATGGTTCTTCAGACTAGGGGGAGAAAATGGCAACAAACTTTGTGTCGTCTTGTTTCTTTCTCAAGATACTGACTGAACTGGCCAAGATGGTGTTTGAAGGCAGCAGAGATGGTGTGTGGCAGGATAGCTTGTAGAGCCCTAATTTTGACTAACTGCAGCCCTGTACATGACTGGTTTTAACACTTGGTTCAGTTTGGCTCTATTATCTTGCTAAGCTGGATTTCTCAGCATGGGTGTTGATGCCTGCAGAAGAGCAAGACCTCTTCCCAGTGCTGCAAGCGAAGAACAAGCTGTACAGATGGGAAAGTCCATGGTGTGCATCTGTCAGCATGAGCAGACATGCTAGTCTAGACATTTTTACAGTAAAGAATTAAAGGAAGATAAGTGTCAGTGTGGAGAATGGGTCTTCTCAAATAGTTCTGAAAAAATCATGGTGATTGAAGAGTGCAAGTTGGTGAGAAGTATACATCCTTCTTAAGTACCACACAGTCCTCTGGGCCAAGAAAAAGTTATCAAGCAGATGAATCACTGAACTGTCTCCTCTCAAAACAACCAAACACACCTCAAAAAAAAAAAAAACCCAAACAACCCAAACCCACACACAAACACCCAAACAAAACCAACCAAAAAACCCAAACAGAAAACCACTGAAATAAATAAATCCCAAACACTCCACAACAACAGCAAAAAGGCAAAAAAAGCCAAACAAAAAACCCCTCAAACAACAACAAAACAACTTAAAACCAGTAAGATTGTTTCCTGTTGCGAGAGGTGAGATGCCAATGGATGAATTAACATGTTTATCTCAATCTGTGAGTGAAACAGCTAGTAAGGTTGCAGCACCAGATTTGCTGCTGATTTTGCCTGAGTTGCTGGGCCAAAGCAATCCTGAAGAACAGAGTACAGAGGTATGAAAAGAGGAGTTGCTTTCCCCTTTTTGGTCAGTGGCTGTTGGATTATCTTGGAGTTGATGTGTGCTCAAAGAATCATGATTTATGGGAAGACGGGACAAGAGAAGCCTAACCATTTGTGAAGTGTTTTAAAACTCCAATCTACTAAAGCACCAAAACACACTGGCCTGGGAATAAGTGGATTTTATGGAGTAGTTCTGAATAGCTCAGCTTTGTGTCAGTGTAAAAGTTAAGAATTGCCCAAGTGCTGCACTTTGGCCACAACAACCCCAGGCAGTGCTACAAGCTGGGGTCAGTGTGGCTGGAGAGCAGCCAGGCAGAAAGGGACCTGGGGCTACTGGTTGACAGCTGGCTGAACATGAGCCATCAGTGTGCCCAGGTGGCCAAGAAAGCCAATGGCCTCCTGGCCTGTATTAGGAATAGTGTGAGCAGGGAAGTCATTCTGCCCTGTGCTCAGCACTGGTTAGGCCACAGTACTATGTCCAGTTCTGGGCCCCTCAGTTTAGGAAGGATGTTGACTTGCTGGAGCGTGTCCAGGGAAGGGCAACAAAGCTGGGGAGGGGCTTGGAACATAAGCCCTATGAGGAGAGGCTGAGGGAGCTGGGGTTGCTTAGCCTGGAGAAGAGGAGGCTCAGGGGAGACCTTATTGCCATCTACAACTATCTGAAAGGAGGTTGTAGCCAGGTGGGGGCAGCTGGCAACCAGCACCAGAACAAAAGGACACAGTCTCATGCTGTGCCAGCAGAACTTTAGGCTGAAGGTGAGGAGAAAGTTCTTTCCAGAAAGAATAATTGGCCGTTGGAATGTGCTGCCCAGGGAGGTGGTGGAGTCACCATTCCTGGGGGTGTTCAAGAGGGGATTGGATGTGGCCCTTGGTGCCATGGTTTAGTTAGTCATGAGGTGTTGGGTGATAGGTTGGACTTGATGATCTCTGAGGTCTTTTCCAACCTTATTGATTCTATGAACTGAAACAGGTCAATCTCACACACTTCAGATATCACTTGAAAACAATGTATGCTTTTTTCCTAATAATGATGATAGTCTCAGGAGAAGCTAGGCTTTTTAAATCAGTCTAGATGCTGTTCTCTGGCTGCTATCACCTTGCTACTTGAAAACATTTTCTTCCTCAAAGCATGGGAAGTGAAGCAGCACACTGGAGTAGTCTGCTTTGGATCTGGAGATCTCTGCTACCTTAATTAAGACTTCTTGTTGACTTATGTATCCCCTTAGAAAGGGGTAGTGGAAAAAATCTGGCGCTGTGTAGTCATTGGCTTTGAAGAAAATTCAAAGGAACAGAGTACATTAAACTATTTCCAGCTGAAATGGTTTGGGTCTGTAAGATGTGGCATGAAAAGCTAATGATACCTGCTAATTTAAATTATCTCATGGTGATGGGTATCTTGGGCAGCGAGGTGGAATACAGCAAAAATGAGTATTTTTGTGCTTCAGAGACAGAAAATGGAAATTGGAGTGTTTCCTTCTGCATTCTAATAATACAGAAGCTGTTGAAAAGGTTAATGCTGGTGATTCAGAAGGAGCAAGATGGTAATGTTTACATTAAATCAGGGAAAGCAAGTCGCGAATCAGATAGCAGAGCTATAAAGTGTTCTTCTATCCTGGCTCCTAAAGGCTTTTTCCAGATGATAGGATGCTGCATATGTACAGTAATTCAAATATCCAAGTTTAGTGCAGAAAGCTTTAGCTGTTGCTCATGTTGGAGAGCAGGAAATTGAGTTTTGGAAAGCTCTCATGCTTGAGATCTGGAATAGCAGGACTTGGAAAAACCCTGCTGTTGGTTAATTCACAGCAGGGCATTAGGAGAAACAAAGCAGGAAATAACTCACTCTCAGTATCTGCCCACAAACCCTTCAATTTGCTAATAAGGTATTTTCTTTAAGCACTGCTAAACACAGAACAGAACACATCATTTTATATTAGCCATTTTGCGGCTGCCTTTCTTTGTAGAGTAATTGAGCAAGTAATAAACCACCACCTTCAGCCATGAGCAGTGTCAGAATGAGCAGCAAACAATCAAAACCTGATTCTGCCACTGAACTCACTGAAGCTGAAAATATTTGTTACCCAATTATCTCTTGGAAGTGTAGACAGGTGAAGTGTCTTGCCCAGGTATTGTGAACCCCACTCTGTTTAGTTTCAGGATGTGTGAGGCAGCTTCAAGTCCATGGAAAGAAATTCTGTGACCTGCACTTCTCCCTCCAAAGGCACAGAACCTTCAGGAGTTGTCCCTGCTTTGTGGTTAGTGAGGGCTAGACCACTCAGATGGATTCTGAAGCTTTGCAGTATGTAGTGATGGTTTCATTTCAGATGACCCCTATAGCCTCATTAGATCAAGATAAGGATTATGTGATGGGAAACATACATCTTAAGGTACTGATGATAGAAATGGGCCATCCTAGACACTAAAACCTGGTTTTCATCTGAAGCATCACGTAGTGTTTCTGACTTAGGCTGCAACTGGTAGATGGCTTGTACAGGGATGAAACATGTCTTAAGTAAGGAAATGCACTGAAAAGCTTTCCAGTCTATGGCTTTCAACAGTAGACTTGTACATAGGATCTTGGCTTCCTTTTGAAAGGAAGTGTTTTCTCACCTCTACAATGGTGAGGTGAGCAGTGGAGCTTACAAGGCAATCTGATCCTTCCATTTGTGGTTTTCTTGAGTCTTGGATGTAGTGTTGAGTTTTGGTGTTGTTTTCTTTGTTTGTTTTTGGTTTCCCTTACACCATGTCCCAAAGTGCTGTGTCCATATATTTCTTGACTACCTCCAGGGATGGTGATTCCACCACCTTCCTGGGTAACCTAATCAAAAGAATACGTATAGATAGAATTATGCTTATATATAGAAACAATGTATTTGTATATCAACCATACAAAATGTGTGTAGAAATTACTTACATTTGTGTACCTATTATATTTTATATATCATGTACATATGCAGATATGTTTTGTAGAGGTTAACTGTCCAGTTCTGGGCCCCTCAATTTAAGAAGGATATTGAGACACTTGAATGTGTCCAGAGAAGGGCAACGAGGCTGGGGAGAGGTCTGGAGCACAGCCCTGTGAGGAGAGGCTGAGGGAGCTGGGGTTGCTTAGCCTGGAGAAGAGGAGGCTCAGGGGAGGCCTTCTTGCTCACTACAACTACCTGAAAGGAGGTTGTAGGCAGGTGGGGATTGGTCTCTTCTCCCGGGCAATCAGCACCAGAACAAGGGGACACAGTCTCAAGCTGCGCCAGGAGAAGTTTAGGCTGGAGGTGAGGAGAAAGTTCTTCCCAGAAAGAGAGGTTGGCCATTGGAATGTGCTGCCCAGGGAGGTGGTGGAGTCACTGTCCCTGGAGTTGTTCAAGCGGGGATTGGACATGGCACTTGAAGCCATGGTTTAGTTAGTCATGAGGTGTAGGGTTATAGGTTGGACTTGATCTCTTTTCCAACCTCAATGATTCTATGATCCTTTTCATCATGGAATGAATTTTTGATGCACTGATCAGCAGGAGCTTAAACTCTTGATATTGGTTGTTAAAACAGTGAATTGGGTAGCTTTGAAGTGACAAAAACTAACAGTATAGAGTAATACTTTTGAAGTGTTCTGCTGCTTGAAAGTGCAGCAGAATCTGAGCTTTCTGAAAAAACTGAAGTACAGTTTCATCCCAGCATCTGCAGCTGTCTCTGAGCCATGGTAGCCGAGGTACTGTGCGTGGGATGGCGAACCCAAGCAGGTTGGAGTTCTTTGTCAACGCATTCAGTGTAGCGAAGGAGTAACCTTCAATGGGATGAGTGGACAAAGGTGGACGATTTCAGCAGCTAGAAGCTGTCTTCTCTGCTGTGTGATGTGGGCTTAATTCTGGGGTATCTGGTTAGCATGGGCTTTTGCAGACAATTAGATCTTGTTTGACTCTTCTATATAGCATCAAAGATGTGGAGTCTTGTTTGAATTTGCTTCTCTTCCCTCCTTAGTTGAACCTGTTGTGAGCTTAATGAAAGGACCAAGCCCGCTCATAGATGGTGCCAATAGGACTGTAGCAGCCACTTGCATAGCAGCCACTGGAAAACCTGCTGCAGAGATCGACTGGGAAGGAGGTCTGGGTGAAATGGAATCCAGCTCTACTGTCTTTCCA
The DNA here is from genome assembly GCA_033816785.1 of Picus viridis. Taxonomy (NCBI): domain Eukaryota; kingdom Metazoa; phylum Chordata; class Aves; order Piciformes; family Picidae; genus Picus; species Picus viridis. Next base: position 2,836,842 of record CM066569.1, on the reverse strand, counting down.
AATGGAACAGTGACAGTTGTAAGCCAGTATGTGATTGTCCCTACACGGTTTGCAAGAGGAAGACTCATAACTTGCATTGTGAAGCACCCTGCTTTGGAAAAGGAGATAAGATACCCTCAGGTGCTGGACATACAGTGTAAGTATTTTGTAAGGTGGTTAACACTTGGTCTGTATCTTGTAAGCACCCTCTTTATCGGTGTATACCTTCTACAAGAAGCAGATGAGCACTTACTGCTCCAGGGGTAAAAACGGGGAAGTTGAAACTATAGACATACAGGTGATAAGAGGTAGGAGAGTCTCTGCATTAAAATAACAAGAAAGGAAAAATAAATCCGAAGCCAGAATACTCCTGTGTTGCTGGGTTTTGTTTTGGATATTGGCTCAAGGGTAAACATTGTTATTCATGTTCATATTTAACAATGAAGGGATTATGGACAAAATACCAAACCCCTTTTAGCCCCGAACTGTTTGTAGTGCCTTGCAATTTCAGCTGTATTAAAAAAGGAATTCTAATGAAGATTCATGCTTGAGGTGGCAAGTTGACAGTAAGCCCTCTGGGGGTCAGTAAGTTGTTTTCGAATTACTCACTAAGCTTTTCCCACTCTAATTTGCATAAGGAAACAAGAATGTATTATATACATCACTAATACTTGTTTGTCAGCTTCAGATTGCTTGTGTAATGCAAACCTGTACCAGGCTTGCTTAACACATTTGGGCTTTACAACGCATGAATATGAAGCAAGAGGGCTCACAACCCTTCTTAGCTGAAAACAGTTAAGACAAATAAGCTGCTTTTTTTTTTTTTCTTTTTGACTAAAGTCAGATATTTTCAGGTTTGTCCTTTGGTAGCCTGCCTTAAAGTGCCTAAATCATGGAAATCTGTCAATTCAGTTAAAAGAAGTGCAGTGGCTGAGAAAACTAAACTTTGCTATTACCCTTTCACTAGAATCTCTTGTGGGCTGCTTCTTGTTCTGTTTGGCAAAGAATCACTTACCCAGGTATAAAATAGTGATTAGTACTGGGTTTATTTTGTCACAGAGCCATTCCTACAGAAATGGAAATAAAGGTTATTTGTTCCTATCAATCTTTACTTTCTACAGAAGTAAAGGTTATTTGTTCTTATCAATGGCAATGAAGTTCTTATTTGAAGTGCAATGGTCTTAAACTTTTATTTTTGTGTGAGAGTAGTGCTGAGGCATGTTTCAGAACTTCTAACATTGTGTAATAGGACAGCAGGAAGGGAGAACTGGAGATTTTGTTTCTGCCCTCTACTGTTCCTTCAGTTCTGTCTTATGCTTACAGCTTTTGCAACTGCTTGTCTGTCCCTGCTGGAGGGGCCTTTATCAGATCATACTGGCACGTCTGTTCTCAGGGTTCTGAATATTTCCCTAGGTCTCTCTGGCTTATCTGCAGTGGCCTTGGTTTTTAGAGCCATAACATCATAATTCCATATTATGATGCCAGTGGATAACTCTTAACCTTTTTTTTTTTTTTAACTGATACCTGTGATTTATGATTTCCTAATTACCTGGATTCCCAAAATGCTGATTGTGATCCTCTGCTGTGAAAAGTAGCTCTCAATTACTATTCCTCATTGCCGAAAGACCTTATTATAACTGATCCTATACTTCTGAAGCCCTCTCACTTTTCCCCAAGTGCTGTATGTTTGCTAAAAGCACACAGAAGGACAGTTCCTGATCTAATCCTCTGCTGCATATAGGTGTGTTGTGGCTTGGAGGAGGGGAGGCAGGGGGGCAGGGAGGGAAGGGGAGGAAACAGACAAACCCAACACCTTCTGCTGCTCTGAGCAGAACTTGGACTATCACAGCAGAAAATACCTCTGTCCCTTTGAGGCAAGAGTGACACTGATTTGTAAAGATAGTCATATTTATTTTCTTCAGTAATATTTTAAAACACTTCTTGTTTGGAGAAAATACTGTGACTGTTGAAAGGTTACTTTTTTTATTGCCAGATGCCCCAGAGGTCTCAGTAACTGGCTACGATGGAAACTGGTTCATCGGAAGAGAGAACGTTCAGCTCAGATGTAATGCTGATGCAAACCCATTACCTATGGAATTCACGTGGACCAGGTAAATACTTACATAAAGGGACTTGCCACATGATGGAAATGGTGTAATCTCCTACCACAGACACCTGAGTATAAGCTTCTATTGGCTTGCAGTGCTGTTACCCAGCCTTTCAAAAGGAGTATGTATGGCATCCTGGCCTGCATCAGGAACAGTGTGGCCAGCAGGAGCAGGGAAGTCATTCTGCCCTGTGCTCAGCACTGGTTAGGCCACAGTACTATGTCCAGTTCTGGGCCCCTCAGTTTAGGGAGGATGTTGACTTGCTGGAGCGTGTCCAGGGAAGGGCAACAAAGCTGGGGAGGGGCTTGGAACATAAGCCCTATGAGGAGAGGCTGAGGGAGCTGGCGTTGCTTAGCCTGGAGAAGAGGAGGCTCAGAGGAGACCTTATTGCTCTCTACAACTACCTGAAGGGAGGTTGTAGACAGCTGGGGGTTGGTCTCTTCTCCCAGGCAGCCAGCACCAGAACAAGAGGACACAGTCTCAACCTGCACCAGGGGAGGTTTAGGCTTGATGTTAGGAAGAAATTCTTCACAGAGAGATTTGCCACTGGAATGTGCTGCCCAGGGAGGTGGTGGAGTCACCATCACCAGAAGTAATAGAATCAGTAAGGTTGGAAAAGACCTCAGAGATGATCAAGTCCAACCTGTCACCCAGCACCTCATGACTAAACCATGGCTTCAAGTGCCACATACAATCCCCTCTTGAACACCTCCAGGGATGGGGACTCCACCACCTCCCTGGGCAGCACATTCCAATGGCAAATTACTCTGAGAAGAGCTTTCTCTTCACCTTGAGCCTAAACTTCCCTTACACAGCTCGAGACTGTGTCCTCTTGTTCTGTCACAGATTCCCTGGTAGAAGGGACTAACCCCCACCTGCCTACAGCCTTCCTTCACGTAGTTGCAGAGAGCAATAAGATCTCCCCTGAGCCTCCTCTTCTCCAGGCTAAGCAACCCCAGCTCCCTCAGCCTCTCCTCACAGGGCTGTGCTCCAGACCTCTCCCCAGCCTCATTGCCCTTCTCGGGACACATTCAAGTGTGTCAATATTCTTCTTAAATTGAGGGGCCCAAAACTGGACACAGGACTCAAGGTGTGGCCTAACCAGTGCTGAGTACAGGGCCACAATGACTTCCCTGCTTCTGCTGGCCACATTATTCTTGATGCAGAAACAAATAAAACAAACCCAATTGTATGCAAAAGAAGGGTGTCTTGGGTGTATGAGTGGCTGCACTGAAAGAGTGTGCTTACTTACTGGTTTCAAAGAATAATAGCTTTTTGACCTACCACATCAGGAAACCTTGATCCCTTGGAAGCAAAGGTGACATTGTATTTGCTGGGATAGACATATTTTCTTGGTCAATAATATTTAAAAATGTTGCATATATGAGAGCTTGGTTGGAATGTGGCTTTCGGACCAATGGTCTGTTTTATGAGGCTTTGAAAGATATTTCTGGTACAGTGAACTAAGGAGCACATGCTTAATAACTTCTATTAGCTTTATATGGCTGAAGCAGTTCTGGGCAACAATTGTTGTTAGCAAAGCAAAGAGAGTGTTGTCTTCAACCTATGTTTGTTTGAGATCCCATTTGCTGTTAATTGTTTGGGGTTTTTTTCCATTTGAGTACCTATTTGAATGTCTTGGGGTGATTAGTGTTAAATGCTACTTGTAAAATCATGCTTTCTAAATGCTTCTAAGATGCTGAGCCCTGCTGATCACTGCTTTGAATATTGACTTAGCCTTGCTTGGCTGTTAATAGATACTTGGATAAAAGCACAGTGGAACTCAATGGCATGAAATTACACAGGGCTTGAGTGAGGTTTGGGGCTTGCGTTCTCAAATGTATCCCCAAGCACCGCATTCCATTTCCATGCTGTGAATTGGATGGAAAAGTGATGGGGATGAGAAAAGGCAGATGAAGAGGGGAGAAACTGCCTGAACTCTTGTTTAGAAATGCTAGTCAGTGTGCTGTAAACTAAGTGTATACTGACAGGACATTTATTGTCAAGACTCAACTGGAGGTGAAAGACAGATAATCCTGACAGCCGTACGAAGTGCTGCTTAGTTTGACTTTGTTTTTAGAGCTTGGCTTGGATCATTCCTCCAAGTTCTATTAAGATAATGTTTTTCTTAGTTGTAATAATGGTCATCTGTAGACTGCTTGCTAGTGCCAGCAGATTTGGAATTGAAAGGATCTGACACAGAAACCAAATCCTAAATTTTCAAGTACTCACTGAGAATATCTGATGAGAGCCCACTGACGGTGTCAGAGCACAGGGAAGAAATTTCTCTAGACTATACAAGACATGATATTTAAACTAGTTATATTTAGAATTAAAACTGCCTGTTTTGTTTCAGGTTGGATGGACACTGGCCTGAAGGACTGCTGTCTGTCAACAACACTCTGCAGTTCAGCAGCCCATTGACTTACAACTACACTGGGACTTACATCTGTAGGGTGACCAATTCCCTTGGTCAGAGAAGTGATCAGAAGACTATCTACATACTAGGTATGTCTGTCTTCTCAGCAAAGACAAGAGGTTAACTTGGGGGTTTGTTGGTCGGTGCTTGAAATAACAAACTGAGCAGCAAGTTGATGCATAAAATATTTGTGCCTTTTAATTGTGTGAGAAGCTATTGAAAGTATGGATTTGAAAGCTGCACTAGAACCTGGGATTAAACTGACTCTTCAATAACAGCACTGCAGAGTGAAAATTCTGCTTCTGAGATTACTCCAGTCTCTTGCTAGGTGAATTTTTTAAGTGTTAACCTGCACTTTCCAAGACATTGACTGCAATAAACTGTATCTTGTTTATAATACATTTTTTTAAACAGGGGAACAACTACATTTAGAGAAGTCAGAGATCCTCTGCTTTAAAGAGGATAGGGTTATGTCATAGGTACGTGTTGTGCTCCATTTACTCATCACCTTTGCTCAGGATGCAGATAACCCAGTGATTATAAAGTTGTGTTTTCATACAAAACTCTTCCTGATCTGCTTAGTGTAGTAGGGCAGACTTGTGTCTGTTTAGCACCATGGCTGCTGAAAAACATCTCCATAGGTATCAACCCAGTATACACCCTGACACCTTTGTGAAGGAGCAGCATGACAGAGTATGTGTGAATGGTGCTGTACATGTACCAGAAAGCTCTCTGGATCTCCAGAACGGAAACGGAGTGGTAAAGCATAACCTCAGCTACCTGGAGACCATACATGGTCATGATTCTGCACATTCTAGACACTGGTAAAAACAAATGCTTCATCTGACATGAATTTCAGTTGTTGAAAGCTTTCTTACTCTTGGGGGTGTGTAGCAGGACCAACATCTACAAAACACAAGTGATTTGTCGGCAGCTTAGAATTAGTCTGGTGCTATATTGGGCTTGATGATCTCAAAGGTCTTTTCCAACCTGGTTAATTCTATTCTATTTAATTCTATTCTATTTCACCACAGCTGATCAGTTTAATGTTGAGACCAGCATCCTGCACCCTGGTCTAGGTGCTTTAGAGAAGATTATACCAAACTGATTAAAAGCACTGTGTGTTAACTTCTAGTATGTAGGAGAGTTGATTAAAATGAGAGAGGTGCGGCCATCAAAGTTACAGCACCTGTATTGTTCACAGAAATTAATATTTAGCACATGACTTGTGACTCAAGAACAACTTTTCAGTCTGACTGTCTCACTAAATAATTGAAATGCACTTAAAATGGTTCAGGATGGGTGACTGAAACAGCAACAGTGTCCATCTTAAATAACAATCATTCAGGGTACTCTGCAGAGACAATGTAGAGACTGATGTGAGGAACACAGAAAATAAGACTGAAGTAGTAAACTTGAAGTTAAACTGCTTATCACCTTAATATTTGACTTGACTGAGCAAACATCTAGTAATGGTGAACATGGCACTGCTGTGCTGTAGAGGAATCATTTAATTAGCTTATTTTTCTGTCTTGGCTGTTTTCCACTCTATAAACCTTGGCAAAAACATAGCGAAGCTTGGAAGCTATCAGACAAAGCTGTATGATCACACCATCTTCTGGGTTTTAATTATGAAGCTGTCAAAGAGGATTTATAAAGTTAATGTTTCTGAGTAGTCATGATGTTGGTAGAGAAAACAAATATTAAGTTGGAATGTGGTGGAATTGGAGTGTAAGCTTAGGAAAAAATGCTGTTGTGCCTAATACACATTGTTCAAGAAGGAAGCTCTATTTGTTCTTAATACTCTTGAAGTGGACTAGGGAAATGGAAGTAGCTGACAAGGGACTGATAGATCGGCCAGCTTTTAGTGATGGGAGGTGGTACATGGATATCGGGATAGTGAAATACTAATATGGTGTTTGAAGCTATTGACTCTCTTTTAATGTTGGTTTTAAGGCACAGGTACCTTTGCTACCTCTTGTTCATTTTTAGGCAGGTTAAATTTGGTTCGGTACTTGGCTAGCAGCAATAGGTCATGCTTCTCGTGGAGTTCAGAGGTGATCAAGTGTTGTTGAAGTTCCTGTCTTAGTCCAGCAGCAGCAGCTTTTCCAAAAGAAGCTTGTCAGCTTGATATGTGAATCAGTTAATCCTGTAATCTAGGCCTGCTCAGGGTTTTACAGGTGAAATCGAGCTTTATTTCTTGCCTTGGTGTTCTTCCACCTTCATAGTGCTTACTGAGGCCTCCTCTATCCATTTACAAGAGAGGTGAACACGAGCCTCACATTCAGATGGGAACATAGTTGTTGCTTCTGTAATCTTTTCGAATGTCTACCTTCTGGAAGAGTCCACTTTTTGTCCACAGTGAAGCCATTGTTTGTTAGCTGGCCATCCCGGCAGCTCTAGAGAGATTCAACTTGTAAATGCACAATCACTGTCATCTAGGGTGGCTGCTGTCAGGGTACCTCATCATTACTTTTGTTTCTCACTGTGTAGATGTCTCTTCTGAGAGAGTGTTGTGAATTCAGGCACTCTTGCGTTTTCTGAAGTGTGTATTGGAAGGGATATTGATAAATGACGTAGTTCCTGTTGCAGGATACCCAGACCTTGCATGCTGCCTGGCATAGCAGGCTTGAAACTTTCAGCGCTGTTCCTGAGCATTCCTTGCAAGCTTGAGATTATGTTCATCATCATAGCTTTTCTCTTGTGTCCCAAGGAAATGCCAACATGTTTCACTTGGTGCCTGGAAATCCCCACTAGAAACTGCTGAAGTGCAGCGAACTTCGGAAACGGATGATTGACTCTTGAGGAAGATATAGTTTGTTCAGGCTGATACCAACCTTACATTTATCATGCTTCCAAAATAAGGGGAAGCAAACTGAACATGATCCACAGGGAAACTCCAGTGTGGAACCTGTGTAGACAGGACTTTGTGGGGAGAGGGTTAAACAGTGTCCTCACTGAATACTTGAATTCAGAGTGGGAATAGTTGATAAAACAAAGATGCATTTACAAATGAGGCATTTAGAAGAGCCTCTTCCATGCAAAGCCTGCTTTGCCTGCTGTTGTTGTAAGGGAGTTGCAAAATCGGCTTTTGAGCAGCTGAAAGTAAGGGCTGTTTATATAATGCTCAGCCACATAACTATCAAGTACTTGAATTGTTAGAGTGCTATATTTCCCTTAGATGCTGTAACTGCAGGGTAAGAGGCAGAGGTAAATATGGCCCTGTGATACGTATGCAGGCAGATGCCTGCCATCAAATGAGGACTGCAAACACCACCCTGCATTTTGGAATGCAAGTTAACTAATGGTAGATCCTTCTCTTGCAGAAAGCAAAGGAAAGGATATGGGAGTCAAAGCATGGATCTTGAATTGTGTGGGGTTTGTGCTCTATTTCTTAAATGAAGAGAACTAGATTTTATTGTGGCGCTTGGAGCCACGTGGGCTTTGCCTACATTAATGCACAACAGCCAGCCAAGGCTTTCCTTTCCAGAACTTTGTTGCTGTAATGCTCAAATGATAAATTTTAGTGAAAGGAGATGTGGTTTAGTATTGAGTTTTCTTCTTATTGGCCACCCTGACAACAGTGGGCTGCATCCAAAATGATTTGTAGTTTAAAAACCTTGTGTTGTGTAGCTGATTTTTACAGTGGTGTACATGTTGCTACCAAAACTTAAGATTTCAGAGCTAGTTTTCAGATTCTAAGGATAATCCATCCATCTCTTTTCCCATTCAACTTTCTCAGTGGCTTTTCATTGCTTCAGAAGCAAAGATGGATGCTGGACATCTGAAGGAGTCTACTGCACGGGGTTTGAGGAGAGGCAGTGCAGTGTCTGGGGATGTGAGCTGTGTCACACAGTCAGATGTCTCTACTGAACTTCAGCGTAGAAACTCACGTGCCCAAAATAAGTTGGTTGCATTGCAAGAACTGGGAGAACTGTGTCAAAAAGAGTCAGTGACAATACCCGAGTTAAGCTGTTCAAAGGTGCTGCTGGCTTTCATGGGAAATGTGTGGAAAAGAAGTAAAACCAAGCCTTGTGTACAAGGACTACGGTGCTTTGGTTGAGGAGGTGTTAGAGCTTCATTTGAAGTAAAAAGCAATTCTTGCTTTTCTTGATAGGAAACTATCAAGACTCATGTCAGAAAACATGGTTTTGCTTTCTGGAGTTTTCTCCTGTCCTATTTTAATGAGGATGGTAGATATGTAATAGTAGAAGGAATTGTTTGTGGGCCTTCAGTTATTGTTACTACAGAATACGTGTAACAAGGATTTGAACAGGGCCCAGAAAATAGCAAGAAACAAAACCAGAGATCCTCAACCCACACTTTTTCACAGTTTCTGCCACTTTTGACTTCTTAGCCTGCAGATGTCGTGGTTTGTGCAACAAGCTGATGTTGGTGAAAGATGAGAGCTATTAAGGTTGTAAGTAAAATGCTAAAGAAAATCAGGAGGAAACTGATGCTTTTGAACAAAGTATGTTTGAAGCAACTTAATGATGTGCTTAATGTTTTGTGGAAAGCAAGACAGAAGAGGCATTTTCTTAATTTGGAAGGCAGTGTTTGAGATGTGATTTGCAAGCCAAGTGTTATGAAGTGGAGGTAAGGAACTCTGGCATTCCTGGTCTTAATGTTGTTTTTCCATTTGGGAGCTTGCTTGGTGCAGGAAGTAACAAAACAAAACAAAACAAAACAAAACAAAACGGTTAAAAAAAAATTAATCTAGTCTTCCATTCAGAAATCCTGGGATCACACCAGAAATTAACTTCACATGTTCCTCTTTAAAGGCCAGTTACAAGTAAGGAGGGATGATCTTAATTTTGTCACTCTTCAGCAATAAAAGGTACTGACAGAAATAGAGAGGTATTCTTGGCTTTGTATTCTAGGACTGCATGTAGACACTGAATTCATACTACATTTGCAATGCATTTAAGATCAGAATGTTCATTAATGCTTGGAGATAATGCAGCTGCACAACCTGAACAACTGGGGGATGAAACAGAAGTTTTAAGGGGAAAACTTCTTCTAAAACACTGATATTTTTGATACATTGACAATGGAGTGTAATTGCCACTGTTTATTTCACATATCTGATGGTTACATTTGCCAGAATGCAAATGTTGTATGCTTGTGAATGTGTGTTTTTTATTGTGGGTGTAGAGGATGGAATTGGAGGCCTCAGAAGGAAACAAATAAAACAATTACAAAACCAGTTTAAAAAAACCCAGAGAGCGTAGCCTGAAAGAAGATATTGCTGGTGCTTTCTGAACTTGTATTTTAAGCTAACAAATCTTCTCTAAAGCAAAAATGTTTTTCAAGGAAGAGGATTTTGAGTTTAACTTCTTGATCTATGGATTTGTGGGACATGGGAACCCTGGTAAACTTGGATTCCTTAATCTCTGCTGCTTCTTTAAATTATTAAACTCACCCTAAATCAGTTTTTTACTAAAATCATCATCTGAACTCCTCTTGTTCATTTTGGTAGTGCATCTTCCTCCTTCAGCTTCCTGTCCTCTGTCACATTAATTTCATTTATGTATATATATATACACACCCCCTCTCCTAACAAAACATCACACTTACATAGTCAAGTCATAGAATTGTGTGCTTTAAAAATCTGTGTAAATCTACCCTACTTAAATCAAGCTTAAAATGTTACATTCAGCAACGTGATGCAGCCTGAGGTGTGGCTTGTAGTGACCGTGACAAATGTGGCAATTCCGTCTCTGTGAGAGAACTGTATGGCTGTCTCTGAGAAGGAACATTAAATTGGATTTATGAACCTTTAAAGTTAGCATTTGTCAAATAACTGGAACCTTGACAAATCTCCAGTCCTATCTATTTTACTTTGTGGTGGTACATTTAGGGTGCCTCTGTAATGTGGGAGTAGTGGTTCTTGCTTCCCTGCATAACCTGACACGAAGTTAGCTGATATTTCATCCTGAGGAGTGAAAGTGGAACACTTTTGTGTGTGAGGATCAAATTGCTTAGGAAGAATGCATAGAGATGATTTTTACTTCAAATGTTTTGGTGTTTTTTTATTATTAATTTTTTACTATTTTATAGTCCTGAATGCTCCTTGCTCAATGTGTTATTTTGAGATTAATACAACCCATTTTTAACCATGCTTCTTTCACTAATCCCAAGGTGAAGCCGAGTAAGTTGTGTTAATGCAACGTTTTTATGGAGAGAACAGCTTAAAAATCAGTAGTTCATGTGCTGCTGACTGAGCACACAACTTATAGTTTTTCATTCTTCTGTGCCCTGAAAAATTTCTCAAGTGGGAATTAAATATGACGTAATTGACGCTGGGACATAATCAGTTGATTTGATCCAGTATTCCCAACTGCTGACTGGGGCATAATCAGTTAATTGGATCCAGTGTTCCTAACTGCTGGCTGGAAAAAGAGAGGGCTGCTTTGTGGCTTTCCTAACAGCATTCTTCCATAGGGGAGGTAAATAATGAACTCAGGAGAGTGGACATCTGAGCAGAAAAGCTGCATCTCCTCCTTGGAGCAGGGCAAGTTGTCTACCTAAAGGTTATTTATTTCATTGTTCTCCCCATACTTCCTGTCCTGCTGCAGCTTGGCTCAACCCCACACGTAATGAAGCTGGTTCAAAGCTTGTGAAAAGCGTGATACTTCTCGAAATGCCATGAACTTGAGAATGAAAAACTATTCTTGTAGAACACACCCATCAACTTTGCTTTCTTATAAACCCTTAACTGATTTAGCTTGCATTGACATTCTTGTGCCTTTTCTGTGTCTTGTCTACTTCTTTGCTCTTTCCATTAGATCCTCCTACTACTACCACTCGGCTGCCCACGGTTCCCTGGCATCCTTCGACTGATGGCATCACAGGTTTAGCAACAGAGCCTAGAATAATAGAGTTCCCAACAGCCACCTTGCCAGCCATGCAGGAAGACTCTTGGGGCACTGTCATCGGTAGCGCGGTGGGTGGGGCTCTCTTCCTCATACTGGCCAGTGTTCTGGTTGGAGTTGTCTGCTATAGGAGAAGACGGACGTTCCGTGGCGACTACTTTGCTAAGAACTACATCCCGCCATCAGATATGCAGAAAGAGTCTCAGATAGACGTCCTGCAGTCAGATGATGCGGACTCTTACCCCGACAGTCTAAAAAAAGAGATAAAGCATCCCATGAACAGCTTAATATCTAAAGATTATTTAGAAGAATTGGAAAAGCCAGACTGGAACAACCTAGACAATATTAACAGGTACCAGGAACGTTATGAGAGACCCATGGATTACTACGAAGGTGGAACCTTGGGAATGAAGTATATGGGTGGTGAATGTTTCGATGACAATGAAGAAGACTTTGTTTCTCACATAGATGGCTCAGTAATATCTCGGAGGGAGTGGTATGTGTAGTGACCACTGGAAACCAAGCATACCTGCAGTTCATGTCATTGGCTGATCACTTTCAGATTGTTTATACTCAACACAGGAGCAGGAAGACACTTTTTGAAACTTGACGTTGGTTTGGTTGGTTTTTGGGTTGTTTTCTTTTTTTTTTTTTTTTTTTTTTTTTTTTTTTTGGAAGGTGTTTTTTTATATTGGGACTCAACACAAAATATTGAATCTGGGGAAAATGTATTGGAGCTGCTTTTTTTTTTTTTCCCTTTCTTTTTGTTTTTCCCTATGCTGTACTACTGTTTACGGTTTGAGTCTTCACGCAGAGTGCTTACCTTGGTCTGTGTCAGAGGTTCAAAAGGCTAAATTAAAGTTGCCATTCAAAAAATTGTTGAAGAATCCAAAGTGGGTGTCTTTGCTCTCTGATTTCACAAGAAGTTTACCCAAGGCAAGGATAAAATAGAATCTTCTGGGTCATTTACTTTGCAGATTAAGTGAATTAGTCCAGTCTAGATACCATCCAGGGTAAACTTAATGCTTCTGTATAGCAAATACTTTACCAATTAAAATCAGTTACAGCAGATTCAAAGCTTTATTTTTAGTTCTTTCTGCACAAAAGTGAATACCTCTTAAATGAGCCTTCTGGTACTGAAGTCATTGCACTGAAACTAACTTATGAACAAGGTTTGGAGAAGTAACTGTGTGACCAGGTCAAAGGCTTGTCACTGAGTAAGATGAAACATTATTTTTGTAGTCACTGGTTTCTAAAGCTTATGCTGGTGTCTGTACATATACCTGCAGTAGGATGTTTTGTTCAACCTGTACTCAGGAGGATGTCAAAGCTCATTAATGATTACAAGACTCTCTTTGCAAGTGATCAGGGTATAATTTGAGACCAGTTTCTGAGGCTTTGTGGGAATCTTGCCATTGAGTTTGAAACCTGGAGAACTGACACGAGTAAGAAGAGAACTAATAGCTTTTGAAGCTGGAGGCTAATGCCAGTTTCCTTGTTTTCCCAGGTACCACTAAACATAAAGCATGCTAAGAGTTGTCAAAGCTTTTGCTTTGTTTTGCCACCAGAAGCTGAACCACCGATTTTTCTGCCGTTTCTGAATCAGTTAAGAGTTGTTGCTTTGAAGACAGTGACTAGAATTTCCCATTGTTAGTAGGGAAGTGAACACTTGCATTGCCACTTCACCTACTGAAACACCTTCCAGTGGTTTTGGAGGAGCATAGATGTGTTGTGCGGTCTTGGTACCGCGGTGGGTTTGTTGTTTTCCCTTCAAAGAATCAATACTGGTTTAACAAGAGGTGGTTGTTCTTTAAAATGACATTGGGTGCATTCCATGCAGGGCACCTTGCTTGCCATCTGAAGCAGTTCTGCTTTGCCTTGAGCAGGTTCACCAAGCTAATTCTGCCAAACGTGTAGGGAGGAACAAAATCACTTGGGATGGATTACAGAAGAATGATAAATTCCTAATTAGAATAGTAGGGCCTTTTGAAGTGCCAATTTTACGTGCTCAGCTCAAGAAAATGAAGCTGATCAGTGTTTGAAGCTGTTAGTATTTGAAACCTGGGAAGGGGAAACATCTCTGCTAACTCTAAAATGAAACAGGCTACCTGATTACAACGGATTCATGAGCATTCAAGCTGCAAGTTCTTTTCTGTTCTTATCTTTTGGTAGCTTACAGCATTTAGAGCTTGGCAAAAATGGTTGTATTAAGCACTGTGGTTGCACATGACTGCATGCCTTTGAAAAAGATTAAGACAACAGCTTCATTTGAAATTCAAGTGGAAAAGCATCCCTAAACAACTCGAGGTCCATGTTGGGATTGGTGGGGTACCAATACATTGCTGACCAAAGTCTCAAGAGCAACAGCGGATGACATTGTGTGTATCTGTAGTTTTGAGTGCAAAAAACAAGGGAAGGAGTCAAATTTCTAGCAGAAGGTTCTGATACAAACTGTTTCTGGAACAAAGAGATCCTAAGTCTCTTCAGATAATAAAATGCTTGATATATCATCTTTAAAAGATGGTGTTACTTGGAAATAAACGTAACTAGAAACCTGTTTTCCACATGGGATATCTTGTTTCTGTCTCTGTGGATTTCTTTTTGGTTTGGATTTTTAAGATATATATATATATATATATATATATTTAATTCCTCTGGGTTAAGAACTTGAAATGTTTTTTTGGAGTTGAAGTTGGTGATAGGGATAGGGCTTCTGCGTGTTGCGATGTTTTGTACGTTCTGTCTGCTGTAAAAAGAAATGATTGTAAGTACAAATGGCTTTTGTGTGAATAAACTTTTTCTTATGATCTGGAACATAGACAGTGGTCAAGAAATGTTTGACAGGTGTGTCCTTCAAGGTGGAGGTGGAAAAAGCCAGAGGCTCAGTTGAATAAGCTGCAGTGTGGAAGGAGGGCTTCTTAGCCTTTCCTCTTGGACACCCTGAGCTTCTAAAACAAGTGTCTTTAGAAACTGGTTTTTTCAAGTCTGAACCTTGAGGAAGATGGGTAGGACCAGTTGCTGTCCAAATAGTCTCACTGCAAGCTCAGCTGGCACACTGTAGAGAACTCATGTTCTCAAAAAACCCAAACATAAATATTTGGGGCTTTTTGTTTTGTTTTCAGTTGCTGTAGCTCTGCTTTACCTGTATGTTTTGCAGTTTATCTATTGTTGTCTCTGCTGGTTAGCAAGCTGTGTAGCTGGCACCATGTATCTTGGTGTTCTCTCTCTTATTCAGCTTGGCATGGTGGTCTGGGCTTCTGATTGCTCCTCAGGTTAGACTGAGAGATTTGGGGTTTCTGTGACTGCTTTTTTTGCAGACTAAAAGCAAATTACACAAGGCCTGTGGTAATTGCACTTGAGTTCCTGTACGTTGCAGCACTCGCTGTGATGTTGCCTTTTTCCCTCTGGTGTTCAGAGGTACATGGATGGCTGTTACCACCTCATCCAAAATGGGATTTGTTTGTTCAGCTCTCATTGGAACTAAAATACTTTATGATGTTTTAAAACTGAAAGCAGAATCTTCCCAGGGGAAGGGGGGGGGGGGAGAAGGCACTGTAGAGTTAGCACAGTTTGAAACAATGAAGAAACTCCTCTGTGTAATCACAAGACCAAAGCATCTCCATGAATTCTGGACCTAAGAGCATACAGAACTTGTGCAAGGCATTTGATGCTGTCCAACATGATGTGCTTGTCTCTAAATGGGAGGGACATGGATTTGACAGATGGACTGCTCAGTGGGTAAGGAATTGGCTGGATGGCTGCACTTAAAACAGTTGTGGTCAAGGGCTCAATGTCCAAGCATGACTGGTAACGAGCAGTGCTCCTCAGGAGTTGGTACTGGGATCAGTGCCTTCTTTGCCAGTGACATGGACAATGGGATTGAGGCACCCTCAGTAAGCTGTATGCTGTGACTGGCGCACAGGATGGAAGGGATGTCATCCAGAGGGACCTTGGCGGCCTGAAGAGGTGGTCTAGCCCCGTACAAAGTGCAACAAGGTCAAGTGCAAGAGCATCCTCTACAGGCAATCCCAAATGCGAATACAGGCTGGACAGTGATTGGATTGAGAGCAGCCCTCTGCAGGAGGACTTGAGGATGTTGGTGGATGAAAACCAGAATATGATCCTGCCTGGGTACCCTGTTCAGCTCTGGATTCCCCAGCATAAGAAGAACATGAACCTGCTTGAGTGGGTCCAGAAGATGGCCATGAAGATGTCTGAGGGCTAGAGCTGCTCCCTTATGGGGACAGGCTGAGAGAGTTGTGTCTCTACAGCCTGGAAAAGGCTCCAGGGAGACCTTGGAGTAGTCTTCCAGTACCTGAAAGGGGCTAAAGGAGAGCTGGGGAGGGACTTCTTAGCAGGAAGTGTAGTGAGTTGTGAGGGGCATCCGTTTCAAACTGGAGGAGGGTAGATTTGCATTCGGTATTGGAATGAAATTCTTTCCTGGGAGTGTGGTGAGAAACTGGAACAGGTTGCCCAGGGAGGCTGTGAATGCCCCCTCCCTAGAGCTGTTCAGTGCCAGGCTGGATGAGGCCTTGAGCAACCTGGTCTAGTGGGAGGTAGTTCTGCCCATGGCAGGGGGTTGGGACTAGATGATCTTTGAGGTCCCAGTCTAAACTGTTTTGTGATTCTGTATTAGTTACCTGCAGTTTTCTCACTTCAGAGGACCCTCAGGGTACAATCACCTTAAACCTACTACAGTGCAGTGTTTCGGTGAGCCCTCCGCTCACTGTCCATCCTTCAGAAGAAAGTAGGACTCCTACCTTGTATCTGACATACAAGTGGAGCTTTGTGAAATGGAACAGTGACCACTGGCAGGGGCTTGTGCTCATCTTTTGGAGTGCATTAGTTTTACTGCAAGTTCCTAATCGATGCCTTTATGACTTCACACCTTAATTTGGGCGATTTTTGTGAGCTGTTAAATTTGCTATTTGTTTAAGCTACTTAAGCCTACCTGCACGAGTGATCCTGGGGAACATGGCTGGTCAGGTCTTCTGTAGCAGTGAGAGGACAGTAGTCCCTTTATCAGGTTGGAATTAAGATGGTTTGGTTTGTTTTTTTTTTCCAAATCAGAGGTACAAAGAATACTTTGTCTAGCCAAACAGCACTGGTATTAGGGGTAAGCAATAAAACATGCTGCATAGTTTGGGGGCTTGACCTAGGAAGTGAATATAGAGCTGAAGAGGCTCTAAAATGCTCTCTGGTCAGAGACTGAATAGAGGATGCTTGTGTCGTGCTGGAGAAGCACAGAATTATTTCTGTAGGAAAACAACAAGGCAACTGCATTAGAAATGTTACAAATGTAGAACTACGCGGATTTTAAATTCCTTTGCTGTTCCCCTTCTGCCCCAGTGGCTAATGTCAGCAGAGCATTAGTTCTGTGTGCTCCCATCTCAAAGTTTTACTGAGGCTCATGTGAATTACTCCAGTTGTGCAATGTTTTGATAAGTATGTAAATGCAGGTTGGAGACACTCAGATGAATGATGCTGAGCTAAGGCATGCTAGCAGGCTGCACAGTTCGGAGACAGAAAACTGACTGAATTCCTGGCCTGGTGAAACAGATGGCCTTTAAAGACTGAGAGGTGTGTTAATGCAGAATGGGAGCTGCTTGAACATCAGATTTGACAATGCTATGGTCAAAAGGAAAATGCTTTCCCCACGAAAAAGAGCTTTTCCTCCTGCTTTGTTAACATTTATTTGTAGAAGGGATTGTTTCATGCAGCTTGAAGGTTGAAGTCCTGGCACTGCTAGGTGGTCTTAGAGGTTGCTGTGATAAGTGTAAGCAAAGTATTAGTAAATTTGTGTGTTCGTTGCTCCTAGTAGTACATCTTTCCCCCCCCCGCCCCGATTTTAAGATTTCCCTCTTTCTGCAGACTTCAGCAGCTTGCCAATAAAGCCATAGCTGTCTAGCTTGTTAACACCTGGTTTGCTCATATAAGTGCAAAGCATGTGTTCTGTTACTTCATCTTGCCCTGAAATTGGAAGCAGAAGCATGGGGTTACTACTTACTGAAAGTAGTCAGCGGCCCTTTGGAACTGATGTTGATGAGCTCTCTTCTTGCAGACAGTTTGAGTTACTGAAGCCGGTGCTGCCAGACTGCTAGTACAGGACAGGGTTTTGTTTGGTCATGGAGGCTAGAAACGTTTCTCAGGCCAGTGCTGAAGTAGCTTATCTGAGTTTTAAAAGTATGTGAACTTCTGAAAGGTGTCATCTATGCTATCACATTGCAGATGTGCCATTTAAGCAGACCTCTTCTGTTGCCGTAGCAGGGGCTGTGATTGGAGCAGTCCTTGCTCTCTTTATCATTACCATCTTTGTGACAGTGCTGCTGACTCCACGGAAGAAAAGGCCGTCCTATCTTGACAAAGTGTGAGTATCTGTCGGGTGGGTTTGGTTTCAGTTTGCTTGGCTTGATTGCTTTCATGGAGAGTTTGTTCTGCGCAGGAATTTCACCGTTTGAGTTCCCTCAGCAGCTGTTCTGCTGTCAGTTTCAGAATATTTCAGGTGTGACAGCTCTTGTATTTCTGGCAAAGGAATTGGGGAACTAAGGGCAACTTCAGGGGTGATAGAATTCTTTATCTCTTCAGAAGCTACTTTGAAAGAACTGCTCATTGATTGAACTGGAGGGCAGGGGAGAGGGTCGACCTCGACAGATGCCACAGACTGCTAGCTTAGCTTAACTGGAGGTCTTACAGGAGAACAAAGAAGCCATGCTCTGCAGAAGAGAAGGTCCACTGAGGTTTATCCTGAGATGTGTAAAGTGAAGCACACGCCTGTGGGTGCTTGCTTAGAAATAACTGACTTAAAGTGCTTTCTGGAAGGCTGTTTGTTTCCTCGAGTCTCTGGCACAGATGTGATTTACTTTTTAAAGCAACCAATATGGTCAAACAAGAAGGAGCAAACAAAAAACGCCTGAAAGGATTTTGTCAGTTCAAGTGGATGGTGTCTAGACTCTGTTTGGAATAGGCATCCAAAGCAATGATGGCTTGGAATATCTCTAAATATGAGTTTTTTCACACATGCTGTATACAGTTAACACTTCAACTGAATGGGGAATGAAAATGTCTGTTGTGTCTGAATGTACTTAATGAGGAGCAGAATAAAATAGCTGCACATGAAATAAGGCTCAGCATTTGCATCTATTGAGCTAGCAGGATGAGTCAAGCATTTCTGTACAGCATAACTCCTAACATGGTTAGAAGTACTGTTTTCTTGTTTTGCTTTTAATTTCTGTAGCTGAAGCACATTTACATGAGTAGTCTTAAGCACTTTAATTGTTTTATAACCATTTGCTTTCACTGAGAGAGTTACAATGCAGTAGCCTTGCATGTGCTGACTGCAAAGCTTTCTCAAGGGCTTTTCAGAGAAATAATGTAGTAGTAGCTGTGACTCAGTGTACCTTATAACCTGGAAATGATGACAGATACCAGTAGCCTCTAATCCTACTTGGAGTGTGTGTGGAGTCCAGTCTGCTTGGCGCTTTATAGGATAAATAACAATAAATAACAATGATAAATAACAAATTACAGGCAGTGCTTTTCAATAGGCAGTGTGTGACTGAGTTATTGCCAGTGGTGGGTGTTACCATTGCAATATTTCACATGTGTCATTGATGACTGAAAGTGATTTTTGCAGCTAACATAAAAAATATCTGTCCTTTCAATTGGACTTCACAACACAGCATGTTGTATTTCATTCTTTATTACAGGATTGATCTTCCACCCACTCATAAACCATCCACCTGTGAGGAGAGAGCATTCTCTGTGCCACAAAAAGAAGCTATGCTTCAGGTAAGTGTTTGTGTACAGCTTAACATGAGGTAGAAAAGTGTGAACTCTCCCCTTTTATTATGTTGGTTTAGTCAGATTTTGCTTCTCTAGCAATGATTAGCTCAAAGCCAAGAGGTTTCTCAACACATGTCATACCTGAATCTTACATCTTTGTTGTTGAAGTCTCAGAGGTGAGGAAACTGGCAAATGGATCCCTTTTGTATCTATAATAGTGTTTGTCAGACTCTGGTCCTCTTGAAGCAGAACAAGCTCCAGCTGAAGTTCTGTGATGAAAAGAAGTACACACTTTTATAGAAGGGTCTTCACAGAGGGGGACAAATAGTGTTGGTAAGCTTAGCAAGGGGCTTCAAACAACATCTTGCTTACTAGTAACAGCTGCTGTTCCTTTAAGCTGGTGAGGTCTGAATGATGGGAGTATGCTGGAATTTGGGCTTTGGTGTGGCTGCTTGTACTGAAGTATGGGTTTGAATTCCCAGTGCAAATCACTAAATCACTTCTAAATGCTTGTAGTTGTGTACCTTATAATTTTATCTTGTTTCCTGAGTATATCAGCAGCAAAAGACTATCAATTCTGTGACAAATACCTGACTCCTCTAGATTGCCTTCAAGGATTTTTAGTGTGTATTAAATTGGTCTGGTTTTTAGAGTCAGGTTGCCTGGGGAAGTCATGATGTCCCCTCCCTGGCAGTGTTCAAGGCCGGGTTGGATGGGGCCTTGAGCAACCTGGTCTGGTAAAAGGTGTCCCTACCCATGGCAGGAGGATTGAAACTAGATGATCTTAGAGGTCCCTTCCAACCCAAACCATTGTATGAATCCTTTGCAGAGCTACTCAGTGCATACCTTACTCTTTTCTGTCTTAGAATTCTGCTGGGTTGGAATTGTTCCTTGGGTTTGCTTACTGTGGCTTCTGTCAGTGCACGCATCAGAGCTAAGAAAAGTGGGAGCGGAGTGCAGTCTTTGAGCATATAACAAAGTGTTTTATCTAAATGTATTTTGTAAGTAAAGACCCTAAACAGAAAGAATGGAATGCTGCCTCCCTTCACACTGGATAAATACAGTTTTAAGCTGTTTAGGGAAAGGGAGGAAAGAGATTATTTATTTCAAGCTAGATGTAAACTATGCTTTATTTAACATAATGGATGCTGGCATCGTTACTGCACCTGTTCTTTCTCTCTTCTGTGGAACTCCAAAACTGGAACTGCTAGAGCAGGAGGCTGCCTTTCTAGCTGATAGTGCCTGTAATCAACACGTACTGTTATGCCTGAAGGAAGTGACAAAAAGCTGGCTTTAGCCAGGAGATGACTGGTTGCATTTGTTGGGTGTAACAAGCCAACACTTGGATAGCTGCATGAGAGGTATAAGCAGCACATTAGCAGCCTGTCGTCTTGTGTTTGACTAAAAAGTCTGCGCAAGCCGTGGAACTTCTGTTCCAAATGCTCGTTGAACTGCATTGTCTGGTCCTAAATGAGAGGCATGCTGGTGAGCCTCTCTAGGTATTTGAGAGGTAAGCTTCTGGTGTGACTACATTGTCAGCAGCAAGGCGTGATCAGGTTCAGTCACAGTGCAAGTATCTGCCACGAACCTGAAGTGTAAGAACTGGCCTGAAATTGTTTCGGATGCACTATGCAGCATTTTGAATGGTGTATAATGTCTGCTGCAAAAATACTTTCAGAGATTGAACACTTAAGTTTTTTATTGGAGATCAAGTTCAGCTTCTTGAATGATGAGAGAATTGGGACTTTTAGTCTGGAAAAGAGAAGACTGAGTGGGGATCTGATTAATGCTGATCAACACTCAAAGGGTGGGAGTCAGGAGGATGGGACCAGTCTTTTTTCAGTGGTGCCCAGTGGCAGGACAAGGGGTACTGGGCACAAACTTGAACACAGGAAGCTCCATGTAAACTTTAAGAGGAACTTCTTTAGGGTGCTGGAGCAGGCTGCCCAGAGAAGTGGTGGAGTCTCTGAAGACATTCAAAACTCACCTGGACACATTCCTGTGTGACTTTCTCTAGCTGAACCTGCCTTGGCAGAGGGGTTGGACTTCATCTCCAGAGGTCCCTTCCATCCTCTAGCATTCTGTGAAGTGATAGGCGATACAGAGGTGCAAAGTTACAGGAGAATGAAATGCAACAGTGTCTTCTGCATACACGCACTGAGGACTGAGAGCAGATTTGAGTCAGTTTAAGCTGATGCTGCGAAGATCACAGAATCACCAAGGTTGGAAGAGACCTCAAAGATCATCAAGTCCAACCTGTCACCACAGACCTCATGACTAAACCATGGTACCAAGTGCCACGTTCAATCCCCTCTTGAACACCGCCAGGGGTGGTGACTCCCTGGGCAGCACATTCCAATGGCAAAGATGTAAATTTAACCTGCACATTTCTCAGTCTGTGTGATTATTGGTCAAATCCTGCACATCACCTTTTCTTTCACACCTTGCAAAGTATTCCAGATGTGACTCCATGAGCCTAAATACTGTGTCCAGTTCTGGGCCCCTCAGTTTAGGAAGGACATTGAGACACTTGAAAGTGTCCAGAGAAGGGCAACAAAGCTGGGGAGGGGGTTGGAGCACAGCCCTGTGAGGAGAGGCTGAGGGTGCTGGGGTTGCTTAGCCTGGAGAAGAGGAGGCTCAGGGGAGACCTCCTTGCTCTCTACAACTACCTGAAGGGAGGTTGTAGCCAGGTGGGGGTTGATCTCTTCTCCCAGGCAACCAGCACTAGAACAAGAGGACACTGTCTCAAGCTGTGCCAGGGGAGGTTTAGGCTGGATGTTAAGAAGAAATTCTTCACAAAAGAGAGATTTGCCATTGGAGTGTGCTACCCAGGGAGGTGGTGGAGTCACCATCACTGGAGGTGTTTAAGAGGAGACTGGATGGAGTGCTTGGTGCTATGGTTTAGTTGATTAGATGGTGTTGGGTGATAGGTTGGACTTGATGATCTCAAAGGTCTCTTCCAACCTGGTTAATTCTTTTCTGTTCTCTTCTAAATCCTCCTGTTTGTGCTCCAGTAGTCAATATTTAACTACTTTTTACCCAGATCTGAGTAAATGGGTGTTGGTATTAAAGCAAAGGAGGATGTTGAAGACGTTTCATAACAATGGATAGCTGATGTCTTTTATAGTTACTCCCTCTGATATGCAAGCTTGAAGTATACATCAGTGTTTGCATGCTGATGTTAAATAAGGTGCATAAATGTATGAGTACAGTGTGATTGAGTACACTTTCCCTGTACTGGTGTTCAAAGCTGCCAGTTTGTGTGAATCTTACAACAGTTCACTTGTGGCTGTAAAAGAGTGAGGCAGAAGTACAAAACACAAGAAGATTACATGGAATAAATTAAAACAGGAAGTGTAAATAATTTTACTTACCATGAAGACCATGGGCTCACCTTTCTTAAATGTTTTAGCAACAAAGCTATTGCTTTGGTCTGTGTTTTGTCTAGCAGCTGAGTTTTGAGTTGAACCGAGGGGAAGCTGAGCAGTGGAAGAAATCCGCTGACTTAAAGAGGAATTCCTCAGTTTTGTGTAAAAGGCACTAATTCAGGCAATCCTTTCCTTAACTGAGATTAAAAAGGGTGCCAGTTAGATATTCTGTCCCCTTCAGTTGAGTTCTAAACCACAAACTCCTAACACTCATTTGCCCTTCTACACTCAGTAGTGTACAAAGAAATTCTTTTTCAGTTAAGCACTGTGGTGCCAGATCAGACTCAGAATTTACCTACATGATACTTGTGAAAACTTTGGGGTTTTACTTTAGATATGCCACAGGTTCAGAACAATGTCACATGAAAAGAAAGCTTTTTAGTCTTCCTCAAACATGCTTATGCTTAAATAAACTCAAGATTAAACGTGTGAGTAACACTTAAGTTGACAACAGCATCTTTATTTCTGCTTGTTAGAGGTATTCTCCAAGGTAGTGAAGACAAGGCAGGGAGCATTTGGCAAGGATGAGCATTTGGGTCAGATAAGGCTGTTCTACAGGTTGGATTTTTACTTCTTTCCACTGTGACTTTTTTTTCTTTCAGAAAGAACATTTTGCTTTGCAAAGCCAGTGCAGAGAGAAAGAGACTGGAGACTTGCACCACATGGTAAATAGCAAGCTGAAGCTGGTTCAAAGTGCTGATGGAAGCTTTGATTTAGGCTTCTCCCTTACAATAAGTTTATAAGGATGTTTTCCATGGTGAACAAAGTATTTTTCCATCCTAGTCACTTGTTGTTGGATGTGTGGGTTTGCTGTCCAGGAATTGGGAAGTGTCAATATCAATATCATTGTAATATTCTGGATTAACTAGGGAGCTTTGCTGACTCCTTTAGGTACATAAAGAGTACAGCTCTGAAGTTTGTACTGAACCACAGGTCTGTCAGCATTCCTGTGCTTGATTTTCATAGTTTGAGAGCTTTAAACTCTAGCTCCCTTTGGAACAAATGTATGAGGTCTACTCTGAACAGATGCTGGCACTTCTGTCATGTCTTTTAGTGATCGGAGTGTTTAGGTTCTTGATTGATGGCACTGTTTGGGAGGTCATGCAGTTTTATTTTGCTTAAAGCCTTAACAAGAATGAGAATTGCAGGGTCTGTGCATGACTGTGAAACTGCTGCTTCTTCAATTTGTGTTTAGAAAGCTGTGAATGGAAGGCAACTTACTTGTGAGACTGAAGAGCCCCAGGAACAAGAGAATCTCCAGCAAATGTATCCTGTTTACCAGCAAACCTACTACACAAACTGGAGCAGCAGATACTCACAGAACTCGGGACCTGGAAGAGTCTACATCAACCCAAGGGAGCATTATGTATGATTCTGTACCAAGATGTCTCAGCTTTTAAGCCAGGAAGGTTTTAATACATGATGACTCTGACCAATGTGTCTTTCATCTCAAAGCTAGTTGGCCTGTTTTCCTGTGGGAGGGGATTGCATGGAGAATTGTTTGTAGGGGAACCCAATGGCATTTGAGACACCTTGGCTTTTAGTGTTGGCTTTGTACTTGGTTTTGTAGTTCTACCACCCTGCCGAAAGAGGAGAGCTGTGTAGCTGCTTTAACCTTCGTAGCTGTAAGATGTATCAGTGAGATGGATTGACATGTGCCACACTGTGGGTAAGCTGCTTCCCTGCTTA
Organism: Picus viridis; assembly: GCA_033816785.1. Lineage (NCBI taxonomy): Eukaryota > Metazoa > Chordata > Aves > Piciformes > Picidae > Picus > Picus viridis. Next base: position 2,812,562 of record CM066569.1, on the reverse strand, counting down.
TCTCTGGAAGCATTCTCTCCTTGAATGACTATTCTTACAATGACCTCACCTATGAGAAAGTGAGTAGGTGTGGGCAAGGAAGCTGAATTATAAGCAGCCCCATGCTGAGTAGTGTCTTCCTTGTTCTTCTTCATCTTAGATAATTTGGGATAGTTACTGTTTTGACTGGCCTACCCTTCTGCTTTCTCCACTATCTCTACCTCTGCCAGTCAAATGAGCAACTAGGCTACCTCTCAAATACTGTTTCATAACCTGTGTTACATATCTTCCTACCATCCTAAAAGAAAAGCAATTTCTTTACATAAGAAACCTGCTGGTTTATATTGATCCTGGCTGTCAGTGGATGTACTTGCTGGTTGCAGTGTCACAGCAGATCTAGATGAGAGCTGGTTGGAGGAAGTAGATGACTGCATAGGCAAAACTTCCTGCAAGTGTTTGATGTGGAGCTGCATCTCATCTACAAATTGCTATGTAGCCATTTTTCCAGGTATGACTCCCATGCTAAGTGTTGCTGAGTTTGGCTTTTTGGGTAATAAATGCATTTCCTGTTCTTTGGTTTCTTCTCAGTTGGCAATAAAACTGCCTGTGGTGTGTTCTTGATGTCTTGGCAAGAAAAGGAAGACTTCAGTAGACTTCAAGTAGTTTTCAGCACTGTTCTTTAATCTTAACCAGTAATGTGAAGTAACTGGAAAATCTCTGATGATACCAGTATCCCACATGACCTCTTTTTGAATGTGGGGTAATGCTTGAAAATTTTGCTCAGGATCTTCTTAGAAAAAAGAAGTTTTCCTTTGGAATAATAATTAAAAAAAGTAGTTAGCAAGTGGGGGAAAAAAATTGTATATAATGGCTTGGTGCTGAAAGGAGCTCACAGGACAATCTCAAAGGCAGCAGGAAGGAAGGCACTGATTAAAACTTGGTGGAGAAACTTAAATGGCTTGTTATGTATTCTTCTACTGAAGTGTATCTGGACACAGGAGTACAGATTAATGATTTTCCATCAGATGACTTGAAGACAAGACACTGAGAAGAAAGGCTGTGTCACACTCAACTGGCTTTTGTTACAGAATTGAACGCTGCTGTGCTGCTGGAGCTTTCTCTGTAGATCTTTTTCAGGTGGAGTCGTAGCTGGAGAATCAATAAAATGGAAAACTAGTCTGGTGAAGTGTGTCGCAGGCAGGATGCTGCTGCAGTGCCTGTGTTCAACCTGCACTCATCTCCACCAGAATGAGAGTTGCTGAGACCTCTCTCCACACGGGACTAGGTAAACAGTTCTTGTTTGCAGGTAGCAGCAAGCTGATGACTTGGGTGCACCTGTGCTGGGTACTACCAGTAGGCACTGACTGTTCCCTGGCCAAGCAGCTTTCTCTTACAGGATGTGGATGAGGCTAGTAACTGCAGGAATGGCAAAGAAAAAAGTTGGAGAGAACCTGTTTCTTTGGAGCTTTCTTTGAAGCACTGTCAGCTTGCTTTTCTCTTAAGGACTGGGCATGTTCATGTAAACTAAGAACTGCTTTCAACTTGGAAGCCTCCTGTGTTTCAGACCTAAAGGGCCTGTGTGCCCCAACAAGATTTTTGCTCACTAATGTCAGTCAAGCAGCTACCTCTCCCATCCTCACCTAACTGCAGCTCCAAGAAATGCCTTCTACCAGAGCATGAGAGGTAAGCAGTGTCTTGGCCAAATGACCAAGAAAATAGAGTGCCAGAGCACTGAGATGAGCTACACTGCTTAATAATTTCTCAGTATCACTGAGCAAAACGTCATACAAAAATACTTGTAGATAGGGCATGGGGTGGTTCAAAGCACTGTTACTGTGATAATGCTTCCACTTGTACATTCATTGATGGGCAGTGTCACACTGAGCAGGTGATCATTCCAGTTCCTTATGTGTTGGCAGACGATGTAAACAAAAACCTTTGTGTTCAGACCTCTTCTACTGCTGTTTATTTTTATCTGCAGATACATTTCATTGTTTGAAGAGATGACATTTTTGAAGGAGAGGGAGGAAGAATGCTATCAGCTAATCTATAATTGTAAAAATAGCTTTAAAAAAAAAAGACTAGTGTAGGCCATCTGTGTTGCTCCAGTTATGTATCAACAAGCTACAGAAAGCTTGACTTGCAGACTACCCAGCAGCAAGTAGTTTTCTCTACAGTCCTTAGGGAAATATTATCCTGTTTATTGCCTGTGAGAAATGGTTTCCTTGTGAATCTATTCAGGGACACTTAGTGCATTAGCTTTATCAAAATGTTGCTTGTAGCCTGAAGTGTGGCTGGGTTTGGGGGGAAGGGATTTGGCATAGAATGCTCTGAAGAGAACAGGACAAAAAAAAAATGCCTTCTGGTTAGGATTTTCCCACAGCATGGATTGCACACAGAGGAGTAAATTTGATCTGCCCTTTCTTTAAGATGTAGAAAATGTCCCCCCTCACTTTTATTATTGTTATTTTTGTACTATTCCAAATATTTGTATTTGTATTTTGATTTGAATAAAAACATTATTGAAAACCAGAAACTTCTCACGTGTTGTTGAGATTTCGCTGAGATTTCTGAAGGTCTGGAAAACACATCCACTCTCTTGGTGATGTGTTTTCCCCCCCTCTCTGGGTGGATATGCAGAGCCCCTGGACTGTGGCCTAGCAGTACCACTTTTGACTACCTGTGATGCTGGATGCTGACATGAGATGTTCTTTCAATACTTCAACAGCTTTCTTTAACATAGGGCATACAGTGCTTTGTGAAAATCCAGCACTCAGGCAGTCTGACCCCCAGAATCCCTGTCTGGGGAGGCAGGAGTGCAGGGGAAGAACAGCAATTCACATGGCTAGCTTTGAGAAATGTAAATTGCCCTCTGCTTGACTATCTCTATATTCTACAAGCTAGTCTAATGGAAGAAAAATACAGGATTTAATGTTTGGTGTGTGTCTGAAATGCTTATGGATGTAATACAAAGGAAAGCTAAGAAACATGCTGGCTGAAAGGGAAGCAATGTGGTTATTAAAGGGCTGCTTGCTTTTAGATCCCCAAGTGATCTAGCGCTTTGGGTGTCCACCTCGAGGAAAGCCCCAGTGGAAAGGTGTGGTAATGCATGGAGAGTGAATGTTTCCACTCTTGGTGTCAGCTGCTTTCTGGCAGTGCTGCTGGGTCCTTCACTGTGTGACACAGGTTTGGGTGCAGAATGCTGTGTTGTATAGATGAGTGCTTATAATATGGTAGGGTAACTTCTTTGATGCTACAGACCTGAAGTTACCTTCTCTGATCCACTGTTTGAAGGCCATGCATGTATCATAGTATCACAAAGGTTGGAAGAGACCTCAAAGATCGAGTCCAACCTGTCACCACAGACCCCATGACTAGACCATGGCACCAAGTGCCGCGTCCAATCCCCTCTTGAACACCTAATCGCCTCTTGAACACCTATGCGAGTCTGTGCTAACAGAGCAGATGAAATCGTTACACTTTAGAGGTTACTGATGGGGAGAGCTAAAGCTCCAGGTGGGGAGAGGGAAAGAAAAAAAACCCTGGCCTTGGTATTTCTGAACTCAGTTGCCTGGGGGAAGTGGTATAGAGGCATTTGTCCACTGGTGGTATTGGAACACTGGGCTTGGCTTTTGGAGCCACGTTTCTTTCCAATAGCAAAGCTCATGCTTCAGTGCTGATTACTTATAACAACACCTCCATGTTATCAAAACATGAACTTGGCTATTGATCAAAGCCTGTGTTTTCAGTGGTGACAGCTGTGTAGAAAACTCCTCCGTTCCTGACGTGTCCTAATAGCAGGAGGGATCTGGTGAGTTTGGATGTTGACGTTGTAGGATATAGCAGGGTAACCAAAAGCCACAGTTTGGAGGCAAAGTGAGAGATTCATAATTGTCACTTTGAAATGTGTTACTAGGGAATCGCATCCAAGTTTCACCATCTGTTTAAGGCTGAATCTGTATAAATAGCTGTCTGCCAGTCCATCCAAAGATGCATGGAAAAATCCAAAGAGAACTGGAGATGTAGTGCCCCTGCTCAGGCTGGAGTGCATGACTTGCACAGCAACTGCAGTTTGTCCCGGGGTCTGTGATTGCCTGGCCTAACTCCTGGGTGATTCTCCCATTTGTGGGGTCAGTTGTAAGCTGCAGAGGAATATAACAGAATGTCAGCATCGTGCTGCAATGCTGCTCACCTTTTTGGATGAATTTTGTCTCTTTGAGCACAGCTTCTCCCTGCTTTTTCCTGTTTGAGGGAGCAGTGTGTGTGCTGTGAAATGGCTCAGACTGAGCTATCCGCTGAAATTATGTTTAACGTCACATGATGATTAATATTGTTTAACTTTGGACATAACGTCATATTAAACGATGAAATATTAGCCAGATGCAAAAAGCTGATTCGATTAATATTACCGTCAGTGATTCAGCAGCCTAAGCGTGTTACAACGGCCTGTGCGTTGCTATTATTAGTGTGTTCCAGCCCCAGACATCGTGGCTGTTGTCAAACGATGTCTAAGTGAAGATTAAAACTGGGAACATCGTTGTTTTGGTGGAACATATCATCTCTTCAAATACCTGGTTGTTCCTCTATCAATCACCTCCTGCTGGGCTGTCTTTGAAATTCAAATCGCTTAGGATATAACATTTGACGCAATATGAAGGCTGATATCGAGGATTTAAACTGCTTGCCGCCGATCACCGAAAATTTCAGTTATTGAATAAAGCTACCGGGGTACGCCCTAAAACTTTAACATGTCTTGTTGTTTATTTATAATAGTGTTGTATTCTCAAATTTTTTTTGTACTGGAAGGCTAAGACAGAGTAGAATTGTAGAACTTATGGTGAAGGTGGTGAGACACTGGAACAGGTTGCCTTGGGAGGTTGTGGATGCCCTCTCCCTGGAGGTGTTCAGGGCCAGGTTGGAGGAGGCCTTGAGCAACCTGCTCTAGTGGGAGGTGTCCCTGCCCATGGCAGGGGGTTGGAACCGGATGATCTTTAAGATCCTTTCCAACCCAAACCATTGTATAAATCTGTGAGATGCTGAGGTTGGAAGAGACCTCTGAGATCCTAAGGCTGCCTGAAACTGACAGTGCAAACAAGCCTGTGAGGGACCGAGAAAGGGGGACAAGGAGTAGCTTTACATTACCAGTTAAACGTCCCAATGCCCAAGCAGACCTCTGTTGGATGCTCCCTTAGGTAACATTTGTGAACCTGTGGAAGATGCTGTCTGAATTGGCAGCAACAAATGAAGGTGTGGCTGCTGAATTACCCGAGCTGTCAGTGAAATCTGAGAGAACCCAGGCTGCTTGTAGCTTTGGGTTTACCAGATCTTTATGTATCTCTCAAGTCTTACAAAGTGCTTACTGCAGCTCTGCTTTTTCGTGTGTGTGTCTAGTTTCAGATATTTGATCTGCAGGAAATATGAGAAAGTGGTGGCCACACTTCCCAGCCAGCTGAAATGCTTTCATCTTCCTGATTTAGATGATGGGTAGATCAAAAGCCAGGAAGGCAAAACATTTTCCTATTGCTACAAGCACTTGAGCTCTGAGATGTTGGTGAATGGGAGAGGTGTGTGTGTGAAGAGTGTCCTGGTGAAACCTGCTATATGGCATGCTAAACAACTGACAAGTGAGATTAGAATCATGGAATTGTCAGGGTTGGAAGGGACCTCAAGGATCATCTACTTCCAACCCCCCTGCTGTGGGCAGGGACACCTCACACTAGATCAGGTTGCCCAGAGCCACATCCAGCCTGGCCTTAAAAACCTCCAGGGATGAGGCTTCCACCACCTCCCTGGGCACTTCAGGCTGTGAAGGTAAGCTGCCCACTGGCACATCCAGCTGCTCTCACATTCCCTTGCCCAGCCTGGCACTGCTTCATCTGTAAAGGTGAAATTTTGGGACAGACCATTTCAATACCTGGCAGCTCTACCAGCTGGGCACCTGCTGGACCTGCTGAGTGCCAGCTTACAGGTGTATTGGGTAACTCCATACTAGTTACTCTTCAGATGGATTGTCTCCAGCTTGTTTCCTTTCTGGTGCCGTGGTTAAGTGGTGCACCTGTATACAGCAGCTGTGCTCCTCCCTTGCCCTTCACTGGGCTGAATGAAAGATGAGTTCTAACGTGGTAATGCCACACGATTGGATGTAGCCAGCTCAGAGACATAGTTTCTGAAGCTTCCTCTGTGTCCTGCTGTGTTGTGAGCACTTAGACTCTTAAATCTCATACCAAATACCCTGTGAAATCTGACACAACACATATGCTGTGTCAGTACTGTTATTTAGGAGGGAATGATACCTCAGGAGGCTAGAGCACAGCTCTCATGAAGAGCAGCTGATGGAACTGGGATTGTTTAGCTTGGAGGAAAGGAGGCCTGGGGAGACCACTGCTCCCTACAGGAGGAGGCTGGAGCCAGGTGGGTGTCATGTTCTTCTCCTGAGGACCACAAAACAGTTTCACATTGCACTGGGGGGAGGCTGGGGGATGCAGGTTGGATGTTAGGAATAATTTCTTCTTCAAAACGATGAAGTATTTGACCAGCAATGGATGTAAGCTGCAGCACAGGAGGTTCCACCTCAACACAAGGGGGAACTTCTTTATTGTAAGGGTCACAGAGCACTGGAACAGGCTCCCCAGAGAGGTTGTGGAGTCTCCTTCTCTGGGGACTTTCAAGGCCTGTCTGGATGTGTTCCTTCGGGACCTGAGCTGGAGTCTATGGTCCTGCTCTGGCAGGGGATTGGACTTGATGATCTTCGAAGGTCCCTTCCAACCCCTAACATCCTGTGGCCCTATGATTCATCTCTAGAAGCCTTTGCTCTGTAATCACATAGATACCTGTCTGTCCATCTCTTCCCAGATGGGAAGGCTCCAACAGAATTCCCAACCCCTTATGTGCTACCCATGGTACTGCTCTGGCAATGGGGGTTGGACTCAATGGTCTCGTTGGGTCCCTTCCAACCCCAGACATCCTGTGTGATCCTGTGAACAGGCTGCCCAAGGCAGTGGTGGAGTCACCATTCCTGGAGGGATTTAAAAGACATGCAGAAGTGGGGCTGAAGGACATGGTTTGCTGGTGGCTTGGCAGTGCTAAGTTAATGGACTTGATGGTCTTAATCATATCTTCCAACCCAGATGATTCTGTGGTTACAATGTAGAAAAGGTGAGTTGTTTCCTCTCCAGACACATGGGATTATTTAGCTGCATGTGGTGGCATTGTAAGTGTTCCCGGTAGCTGGCAGAGTAATTAACCTGGCTTTAATTACTTGAAATGTTGTTTTGGTAGGAGGGGGATAGGTAATATGACCATTGAGACGTTGGGATGAAATTAATTCCACCAGAGTGGGCAGGAAGTCCTGCAGAGCAGACTTCTCTCGTTCTTGGAATGCTCCAATTAGCAGTGCGAGCTCTGCCCACTGCTGATGTGGCTGCCTGGGAGCTGTGGGTGAGTAGAGCCTTTCAGTCGCTGTTGGGGTCGTAAGTGACCTTTTGCTCCCCCCCCAGCATTCTGTGTGGCCTCCACAAGGGACCTGCTGGCTGAGGTTTCACACTTTGCACTGCTGCTCTTTGAGGGTAGCTTCTTTCTTTTGACTCCATGGTAAGTGTTTTCATTTTACTTATTCACTCTCCTGAGGGTTTATGTCTTCTTGCAACATGGAACAGGTTGCCCAGGGAGGCCACGGCTGCTCCCTCCCTGGAGGTGTTCAGATTTTGGCACAAGAAAGTCTGGAAAGGTTCTTTCATGGATGTGCTCATGTCACAAACCTACCAGCTGAAGAGATGTAAGAACTTCTCATGTTATTTTCTACCTCATTGTTGGTCTACTGTAAGGAACTCACCATGGGATTTCCACACAACTGTTCTCTCTCTCTTTTCTTATTCACCTTCCTGAGTGTTGGATAGGAAAATCCTCAGTCCTGTCCTAAGCTGCTGGCTGAAGAGCTTCCTTAATGTGAGATGTTTAAATAGATGTCTGTTACTTCACTTGATAGTTCATAACATGCACAAAGAAGTTGAATTAGTTTGGGGAACTGTGTATGAAGTGTGAATTCTGAGCATTTTGGATTGTGTTAGGATGAAGATGCTGAGTCTCAAGCACACAGCAAACATCTCATAAGGCTGGAGAAACATTGCCTAAGGGAGCTGGAACTAGCTGATCCTTAAAGTTCTCTTCCAACTCAAACCTTCCTGTGAATTAAGGGGTAGAAGCTGGAGTTTTTAGCAACTTGAAAAGTAATTTTCAGCTGTTAGGGGAAGCAGTTGGGCACAGGAGGCAGCCTGCTTGCTCTGTGGTGGCTGAGGGAAGAGGGAGAGGGGAGAGGCCACAGACAGCAGCACATGGCTAGGATGGCAGAAGGGAGCTGGGATGCCCTCAGTGGACTCTACAACTCAATACATGACTCATCAGTGTGGGAAAGGGCAGAGAGCCTTTCTGACCTGATGCTCAGCAAAGACCTGAGCTTCTGCAGAAGGGTGCAGGGATCTGTCTTCTCTGGCTATAAATCTGAAGTGATGCAGGTCATGCTTGTCCAGGTCTGATTGCATCCTCTCCATCTCCAATCCTGCACCTCAGTAAAAAGTCAGTCTGTAGTTACAGCAGAGCCTGAACTGGCAGCATGGAAGAAGCTGGAAAGCAAGTGTCCAGACTCTGAATTAAAAAGAAGCTTTCAACTAACCAGAAGGCATGCAGGAATCTCTTCACACTGCCATGGCATATTCAGCAGGACAATTGCAAGGCTCTTGTAAATGCTGGGTAAAGGGAGAATTTATTTGGCCTGGCCAAATATGCTTTTCTACAGCTGTGCCAGTGGCTGAGCTGCATTTTCAGCTCCAAAGGCAGATTTGGCAGTGCCTGGTGAGATCTATGAGGACTGCAATCATGTGCTGTGCCCAGCAGGACTGGCCTGCCTCAGCTCCCTGGCTGGCAGAATAGATCATTACGAAGGGGCTGGACTGGACTGGGCTTCCTGCACCCCCTCTACCAGCTGCTGGGGCAGGGGGTGCAGGAAGGAAGCACTCAGCAGGGTGATGTCTGCTGTGAGCACACACAAGGTTGCAGTGGCAAAAGTTCCTTAAAGCAAGGGTGGTAAGATACTGGGACAGGTTGCCCAGGGAGGCTGTGGATGCCTCCTCCCTGGAGGTGTTCAAGACCAGGCTGGACGAGGACTTGAGCAACCTGCCCTAGTGGAAGGTGTCTCTGCCTGTAGCAGGGATGTTGGAACTAGATGATCTTTAAGGTCCCTTCCAACCCAAACCATGCAATGATGTTATGATGCTGCAGCCTTTGTGCTGCCAGAACAACCCTGTTGGATTCAGAGCTAGGCATCAGATGCCCTGGATGATCTCCTTCCAGAACAAAGCACTAGAAATACAGAACACAAAAGCCATCCAGTGCCATGTGGTAGTGCACTGACAAAAGGAGGCAGCAGTCATGTTGGGGTTTGGCTGTGTAAGACTGAGAGGTTTGTACCACTGTGACTTCCAGAGGCTAGAATAAGTTCATCACTGTCTTGCTGCACAGTAGAGGGGTTTCCTGGAGACCTCCTCTCTCCTATCCCTTGTCACTCCACGTCTCATAGCAGTCCAGGCTGCCAGCAGGATCACAAAAGCCTTGACAGTGCGGGCCCCGTGGGTGGCGCTCACGGCAGCGGTGCAGCCTGTTAGAAGTGTGAGCGTGCAGCCGTGCCTATGAAGAGCTGCTGCTTGTCACCGGTGCTCAAAGACAAGACAAATGCAGTCCCTGCACAAATCACTGGCTGGTAGAAAACCTTTCCTCCAAAGAGTCTCCTCATAACCTCTAGTGAGCCTTTTTCTTCCATAATAAAGCAAACCTTAGCTGAATGGCACATTTACCTCCTCTCCTTCTTGCATTATTTATTCACTTCCAGCACGCACTTGGTCATTCTGGGATTTGACATCCTGTGCTGACATGTAGTCACAAAAATCAGACTGGTAGGGCTTGGAAGGGACCTCTGAAGGTCATGGAGTTCATCTTCCCCTAGAGCAGGATCAGCTAGAGTAAATCACACAGGAACACGTCCAGGTGGCTTTAGCGTGCCTCCAGAGCGGGAGACTCAACAGCCTCTCTGGACCTTGAGTACTGTGTCCAGTTCTGGGCCCCTCAGTTTAAGAAGGACAGTGAAACTCTTGAACTGTGTCCAGAGAAGGGCAATAAAGCTGGGGAGAGAGGTCTGAAGCACAGCCCTGTGAGGAGAGGCTGAGGGAGCTGGGGTTGCTTAGCCTGGAGAAGAGGAGGCTCAGGGGAGACCTCATTGCTCTCTACAACTACCTGAAGGGAGATGTAGCCAGGTGGGGGTTGGTCTCTTCTCCCAGGCAACCAGCACCAGAACAAGAGGACACAGTCTCAAGCTGTGCCAGGGGAAGTTTAGGCTCAAGGTGAGGAGAGAGTTCTTCACTGAAAGAGAGATTGGCCATTGGAATGTGCTGCCCAGGGAGGTGGTGGAGTCACCATCCCTGGAGGTGTTCAAGAGGGGATTGGATGTGGCACTTGGTGCCATGGTTTAGTAGTCATGAGGTGTTGGGTGACAGGTTGGACTTGCTGATCTCTGAGGTCTTTTCCAACCTTATTTATTCTATGATTCTATGACAGCTTGCTCTAGTGCACTGCCACCCTGTTTACATGGACCTTCCTCTGTTCCAGTTGTTTGTTCACTGCCCCTTGTTTTGTCACTGGACACCACTGAGAAGAGCCTGACTTCATCTTGCTGACACCCTTTGTTGTGGTCCTGTAACCAGAAGACACTGCAGTGTAGGAGAACTTGCCAACAATACATCTCTCACAGGACATATGTGGGAGCTGCCTGTGTGGTTGCAAAGTTCAATGGATCTGGACACTTAGAATAGAATAGAATTAACCAGTTTGGAAAAGACCTTTGAGATCATCAAGTCCAACCTATCATCCAACACCATCTAATCAACTCAACCATGGCACCAAGTGCCTCATCCAGTCTCTTCCTAAACACCTCCAGTGATGGTGACTCCACCACCTCCTGGGCAGCACATTCCAATGGCCAATCTCTCTTTCTGTGAAGAATTTCTTCTTAACATCCAGCCTGAACCTCCCCTGGCACAGCTTGAGACTGTGTCCTCTGTGTCCACTGCAGAAACTGTTCAGAGAACTGCTTCTCAGGCAGGGGTGAATTTTCCTTTTAAACCTTCAAACAGATATTTTAGGAGAAAGGTAAGCTTTAAGGCTAGTGTAAATAATGATACTGAACCATAACAGGCATTTCCCCAGCCCAGGCACATGTTAAAAGGGATGAATCACTGTGTCTGCTTTCTGAAAAAACATTGTGTTAATGCTCAGTGTGCATTGACCTCATCCACAGAAAGTTCTCTGGCAGTGTTTTATCTCCAGCATTTGGGGATCAATAACACAAAATTAGAAATGGTAAAGCTTTTTGTCTGATGGCTGCTGCTGACTAGCTCAGGAAGGATTCCAGTCAACTCATTTTACTCAGAAGCCACTGTCTCTAATTGTAAGATGCTGATTAGTTATAATAACATGTTCCCAACATTCGATGAGTCATGCCAATGGTCAGCTCAGGAGGTTTGGGGAAGGAGTGTAAATATAGCAGATAGAAAGGAACTGAGGAGTCTGAAGTCTCATTACCAAGGGCATTGTTAGCACAGCTGTCAGAATGCATGGAGGAATATAATCAAAAGCCCCTCAGTTTCAGAAGGGTATTGAGACTCTTGAACGTGTCCAGAGAAGGGCAATGAGGCTGGGGAGGTGTCTGGAGCACAGCCCTGTGAGGAGCGACTGAGGGTGCTGGGGTTGCTTAGCCTGGAGAAGAGGAGGCTCAGGGGAGACCTCATTGCTCTCTACAACTACCTGAACTGCAAAAATTCATGCAAGAAGCCTGGAAGAAGCCGATTCCAAATGTAAGTTGGTTAAGAAAGTAGGAACAGCTGAGCTGCTGGGCTACCTGCTAAATATAGAGGGGAGGAGAGGGTATGGAAGGACTGTGACTGCTGTTAGTGGCCAGCTTGTGGGTGCAATATGCACATCTTTCTCTGACAAAACCACCATTTACCAACCTGACCAGACATCAGAGGAATCAATCCATGTGAAAGTTCTGTATCTATTCACTTTGCTTTAGCTACTGATGTTCTAAATGAAAGGGTTGTGTGGACCCAGATGGTGCATTCAGTGCCAGATCTTTTATATGCTTTACAGCAGCGCTGAGAGCTTCATTCAGAAACCTTTTAATTGAAACTCAGGGTGAATGAATGGCCCTTGAAGTTAACTGCACAGTTCCTTTAGATGCTGTTATTGTCTGCCAGCCCTCAACAGCACTGCAACAGGGACATTGCCATGCTTACCTGCTGTATGAATAGCAAAGAGAAGCCTCATTTTCAGGATTTTTCTTCTTTTCAAGAGACCTGCTTCTGATTTGTTTGGTTATTTACCAGCCTTCAGTGTGTGATTTGTTTCCAGGGATTTCTTTTTTTTTTTTTTTTTTCACCCTGGTTTTAAAAGTAATTGTTACAAAAATTACAGCTTCTCATAGGTGAAGGTGTTCTTCTTCACCTGGGTCTGTCTGTCAGTAATTCCATCTTGCTGTTTTGGTGTGTTAGGATTGCCTTGGAGGGCCTTCTCTACAAAAGATGTCAAATGGCTTGCAACTCTGCTCTGGAGCCATGTGTTCAGCTCTCAGCTCGCCTCCTTTATCCCTTGTGCAGGCTGCTCTGCTCATAGTTGTGTTAAGTGTTGTAGTGGAGAGGGGGAAAGAATCAGGTGTGCTCTGGGTGCCCTGCAGCTGTTTGATGAGGCACACAGCTGTCTCAACACTTCCATTTCAAATTCTAACAGCTTTGTAAAGGACAACAGAGCAATGCAGAAGGTTAGTTTCCACATAAATGTAGAGCTTTAAGAAGTACATAGAGAAAATGCTACAAGCTCTGCAAGAATCTGATCCTTTGAAGAGCCTGCATCTCAAACTGACTTGGCAAGTGAAAATGTTGCCAAACAGTAGCTTCACACTTTTGCTTATGTGGCTGCAAGAGAGACATTTGGCTGTGCAAAAGTTGCCGTGAGCATGTCTTAGCTCAGGTCATCTCGCGTGGGTCCCAGGTTTTGGCAGCCTGGCTTGGAGGGCCCAGCAAAGCCCCCTGCCCAAAGCAAACATGCCAAAATAAGTGTCTCACAGAGCAATGATTCTTTTAGCTCTCGAGGAAAGAGTTACATCGCCCTAAGCTTCATTTAGCAAGTGGAACTTGTCTGAATGTGAGCCTGCATTTTTACTGCTGGAGAGTGGGATTTCCATGCCTGTGCTTCCTCAGCTAGAGCAGCTGACGAATCTGGGCAGGATCCCAGATGATTCAGAGGTCTGAGTTGAGCCTGTCTTTGGAAAGGGTGTGTGTCAGTGCGCTGAGTGCTGCAAGGAGATCAATGTCATTGTGTGAACGTGGGTGAGCTGAAGGATACCATGGAGTACTGATAGCTTGCTGGTGCTCGGAGCTCGAAGGTCATGAAAGGCAGATCATATTCTCTGGAGAGCTTGTGGCTCCAAGATAGATCATGACTCAAGTATTGAAAGAATGCTGCATCTTACTGCTAACAGCAGATGAAGCAGGCCTCTAGGCACTGCAGCAGTGGGAGGTTTCCTTGCTCATCCAAGTGGATCAATGATTTATTGTAGTTGTTTCATGCCAAAGATTCATAGGCTGGTTTGGGTTGGAAGGGACCTTAAAGATCATCTAGTTCCAACCCCCTGCCACGGACAGGGACACCTTCCACTAGACCAGGTCGCCCAAGCCGCATCCAACCTGGCCTTGAACACCTCCAGGGAGGGGGCATGTTGTCCAAACAACTGCATTGTAAGAGGGAGATGAGCAGTGCTGACAACTTTCACCAAACTGTTTCAGACTGTGGAGAAATTACTTTGGATACCATATGAAGTCAGAGATTCAAAGGATTTGTGGGTGGAAAGTGTCATCATTTTGCTACCAGAGTTCCACTGAAGGGAGACAAAACATCTTCCTTGTATAGCCACACGCCTCAGCAGGCCAGAAAGGTACTTGTTTGATGTAGACAACATTTAGCTTGTAAATAGAAGGAAGAAAAAAATAGTACTAATATACTTCCTTTAAATGTTATGCTCGGCATGTCACCATGTATAAAGAAAAAAGGATGTTAAGCCAATAAGACAAATGTTAATCATCATTTCCTTTCTTAGATCACAGTTAAACAGCTGGCTTATTCACTGCTTTATTTCCACCAGGGGCCAATGAACTGGAATTACAATACTTTTATAGCTTCATTTTCCTGAGCCTTCTTTGGCAATGCCAGCTCATTAGTGGGAAGCCACCCTAAAATGCTCCACCTTGCTTCTCTCTGGCTCAGCACCACCAGCATGCAGGGAAAGCACAGGGTTCCTTTCCTCTCAGATGAACTGAAGAAACTAACTGCTGTTAGATTTTTGTGCATGTGGGTCATGCAGTGTCAGCTCGGGACTTGGTGGTACCTGGGAGACTGCAGCTTGATTGCAAGCAGTCCTGGAGGCTGAATGTCATCTGTGTGTGTGGGAGGATCCACACAGCTCCACTGGAAACCTAAGGTCAAACTGTTTCATAAGGTTCCTGTTGTTTGCTTTTTCCAGCTGGGCTGTTTACACTGAAATCTCTTCTTTAGTATTGCAACATGTGTGTCTCTCTCGTTACTATCTTCTTCCACCTCTGTGAGTCAACAAAGCCTTCTATGAATATAGAGGATTAGCTTGGCAAGTATTTGAAGGCTCTTAAGATTGCAAAAGAGATGGATATGGTTGTTCAAATGTGAATAATCCTGCTCTGTGTCCTTTATCTGTAATGGATGTTGCCAGTCTGGAGAAGAGGAGGCTATGGGGAGGTTTCATTGCTCTCTACAACTCCCTGAAAGGAGGTTGGAGTGAGGTGGGTTCAGTTTCTTCTCCTGAGTATCAGGTGATGGAACAAGAGGAAGTGGTCTAAAATTGTGCCAGGGAGGTTAGGATGGAGAGTAAGAAAAGTATCTTTGCTGCAAGTCTTTGGAACAGACTGCCCAGGGAGGTGGTGGAGTCACCATCACTGTCCCTGGAGGTGTGGGCATGGCACTCAGGGGCATGGTTTAATGGCCAAGGTAGTTGGGTTAGAGTTGCACTCAGTAATCTTAAAGGTCATGCCCAGCCTTAATGATTCTATGATCCGAGTCTGAAGCGTGGGAAACAAGCAGAGTGTGATCACAAGGCCACACCAGCCAGAGAAGCTTCTGGCTGAACACATCCCCTGAGGGTTCCCAGGTTGAGGCCCAAGGTGATTTCAGTTGCTTTTAGAAATTTCAGGACATTTGCTGGGATTATGGATAAAGAGGTCACAGTACTGCACCTAAACCAAGCCTGCAGCCAGCCAGGTGTTCTCAGACTCATAGGAAGCAGTAGTTGGTACAGAAGACTGTGGGAACAGCGTGTCAGAGGTACGGGAAGCTTAGCCAGCTGTGTTAAGGTAATTTCTCACCTATAGCAAATCTGGATATAATATTGAGTTACACACCAGTGAAGAAAGATTTGAATGTAAAATAGTGCTAGAAAATGGATAACAATACTTAGCTGTGGGCCCTGGAGGAAATAGGTAGAATGCTCTTGTTGCTAGCAAAGGGCTGGACGTGCTAGCAACTTGTTGCAACCCCTGAGCTCATTCTTGGGGCCATCTTGGCTGTCTGACACTGGAGAGGCAGAGGGGCAGAGTAAGAAAGAGCATGACACCAGAGACCGCTTTGGCACATCAATCTTTAACTGCTTCACTGACCTTTGGGGAGGACAAAAACACTCTCCTTAATATTGTGTCTTTTCAGTGCTGGTGGACTCATCATTGACCTGGCTGATGACTCAGCTGGTGAACTCAGCACTGACCTGAGTGCTCCTCTTATCCAAGGAGTCTGCTGGTGGCTCCTCCAAGACACTTGCCTGCAGGAAGGGACTAAACCCAGTGCCCTTGCTCAAAGAAAGGAAGCTCTGTCTCCTACCAGACCAGGAGCAGGTTCTAGTTCTGTTCCCTACCTGAGAGTGTTCTACTGGGAGTATTTTAGGCTGCCTGGGGCAGTGGTGGAGTCCCCATCCCTGGATGGGTTTCAAAGCCGTGGAGATGTGGTGTTGAGGGACACAGTTTAGTGGTGACCTGGCAGTGCCAGGGCAAGGGTTGGACTCGAAGACCTTAAAGGTCTTTTCCAACCAAAATGATTCTGCGAGCTGTGCATAGTATTGTTAGGATAATCGAGCCCCTGCAGGCTGGTATCAGTGCAACTGCACTGCCATAACAGTTTGTTGTATTTCAGTTAGGCTGTTAAGATTTTAATTAGTCTAACAATAAATTCTTGGCTTCCCAAATGAAGTGTTTCCCCTTTTGCCCATAATAAGGCTTGGTGTGTAATAACTTGTCACATAGGCACTCCGAGGATTGAAGAATGACAAGTGTGTTTGCAGAGAACAAAGAGCGAGCTGTGCTGGCGCTCTGAAAGGAGTCACCGAGACAAGCAGACAAAGACAGAGTGATCTTCACCCCAGTGACTAATGACAGAGTACTTGCTCTGTCTTACTGAGGTTGGTTTAGCAGTCTCCTGAGAAACCCAGTGGGAGGTGCTCCTGGTGATGTATGAAAGAAGCCAAGGGAAAAAACCCAATGCTGCCTGAAAGAATTTCCCTGCAAAAAGCAGGAATACGATGCAGGGGACAGAAATGTTCTGTTGAGATAGGTGGCATAATTCATGGCACTTTCTGTTGGTGGCTCAGTTCACAGGTGATTTGCTTCATAGCATTTGCAGGGAGGGGGAGCACTAAAGGTCTGAATTTTTTCATGTTTCAGATATGTTCTTAGTAAATTGTTGGGGTTGGTTTTTTCCCGAGATGAGGGGATTGAGTCCATCATCAGGAAGTTTGCAGATGACAGCAAGTTTGGGGCAGGTGTTGATCCATTAGAGGGTAAGAAGGCTCTGCAGAGAGACCTTGCCAGGCTGGACAGATAGCAGAGTCCAAGGGCATGAGACTGAACACATCCAAGTGCCAGGTTCTACACTTTGGCCACAACAACCCCATGCAGTGCTACAGGCTGGGGTCAGAGTGGCTGGAGAGTGGCCAGGCAGAAAGGGACCTGGGGGTGCTGGTTAGCAGCAGCAGATGAGCCGGGAGTGGGCATCTCAATGTGCTTCTGAATGTTGAGCTTGCTGAGAGAGAAGCTCCAGGTCACAAAGGCCTGGCAAAGAGCCTTGTGTTGGGATGCAGCTCTTCATCCTGCAACAGCCAGCACCCTGCATGCTGGTGTGACCTGAGTTCCACAAACTCAACGGAGAAAACACTCAGGCTCAGGTCTTAGAGCAGAAGGGCTGCCAGTATATGGCACTGTCCTCCTTGCTCACAAAGCATGAAGGAATTCATGTGATCCAGCAGCAAGAGCTGGTGCTTCATTGTGCTGCACAGCAGAAGTGTTTGCTGGGTGTGTGTGGAACAGGACAGACAGAGCTGCCTCACCACGTGGTAAGAGAAATTACTGATTTCCTTTCCCTTATATCCAGCTCCATGGCATGGGGGGGCTGTGTGCTTTGTTTCTGTGGGGTTTCCCCTAAAGCAAAGATGGACTCACAGGCTGAAGCTGTGAGGCACGTGCATTCTAACCTTCCCCTATGAAGGGAAGTGATGACATCAAAATCTGGAGTGAGATGATCTACCAAGCAGCTCCCTCATGAATTTTCTTTAATCTAGGGAAGAACTTTTGCCTTCCAGTGATGCATCTGTTTCTCTTCCCAAAGCTGACAGCCATGCTGATGGAATGGGTTGTTCAGTGCTGCAGGAAAGCAATCTAAGAGAAAAGGGAGCTTATAAATGATTATTAATCCCTGGGCATCCACGGGTGCAGGTAGGTGGCAATTTGGCCTTCTCCACTACATGAATGATTCACACGTTTGTTAGAATTTTTAGGTAGATGTGGACCAATTCTTCTGTACCCACAGGAGGTGAATGATGGAAACAAACAGAAAACCCAAGAAATTTTGGGAAAAAAAAAAAAAAAAGGCCTCTGCTCCAAAGTGAAAAGTCAGAACATGCTCTCATTGTGTTCTGGGTGGCTGATATCTTAAAGCTTTGGGTTGTGATACTCTGCCTTGTGAGCCTGAGTAAGGGGAGGGGTTTAACCTCATGGAGAATCATAGAATCATCATAGAATCAATAAGGTTGGAAAAGACCTCAGAGATCATCAAGTCCAACCTGGCACCCAACACCTCATGACTAACTAAACCATGGCTTCAGGTGCCACATCCAATCCCTTTTTCAGACACCTCCAGGGATGGTGACTCCACCACCTCCCTGGGCAGCACATTCCAATGGCCAGTTACTCTTTCTGGGAAGAACTTTCTCCTCACCTCCAGCCTAAACTTCCCCTGGCACAGCTTGAGACTGTGTCCTCTTGTTCTGGTGCTGGTTGCCTGGGAGAAGAGACCAACCCCCAGCTGGCTTCAACCTCCCTTCAGGGAGTTGTAGGCAGCAAGAAGGTCTCCCCTGAGCCTCCTCTTCTCCAGGCTAAACAACCCCAGCTCCCTCAGCCTCTCCTCATGGGGCTTGTGCTTGAGACCTCTCCCCAGCCTCATTGCCCTTCTCTGGAAACATTCAAGTATCTCAATGTCCTTCTCAAATTGAGGGGCCCAGAACTGGACACAGAGTACCAATGCAGAGTACAGGGCACAATGACTTCCCTGCTCCTGCTGGCCACACTATTGCTGATGCAAGCCAGGATGCCATTGGCCTTCTTAGCCACCTCATCACACTGCAGGCTCATGTTCAGCCAGCTGTCAATCAGTACCCCCAGGTCCCTCTCTGCCTGGAAACACTTATGGAAAAGAGAAAGGAAAATCTAGCAGGGATAAATGAACATGGTACTACTCAGAGGCTGGTCTGACACAGGTATATGCTCCTCCTGTGGTTTCTTTGGAGAGAGTTTACTCTAGAGGAAGGTGGTGAAGCATAAAGTACAGCATTGCCTTCAGCCTTGGAGGTATCATTGATTCATTTGGAAAGAATGACAGATTATGGTCTAACTATGTTTTGGAAGATACAAAATGAAGTACGTTCCACTATGTGTATGACCCTTGGTTATAAATTCCAGCAGATGACAGTTACTGGGCACATCCATGAGGGGACAGAGGGAATCTGGCAGGCTGTGCCAGTGCAATCAGTGTGGAGCTGTGTCACCACAGCAGACTCAGCAAGAAGCCAGAGCGGGCTGTAGCTAAGGTGTGCTGGTTTGAGCTTTGACTGGAGTTTAAAACCTCACATGGTAACAGAATGAGCTTCCCACCCCCCCAGCTGCTGTTAACTCTGCCTTCAGTCCCTACTTAAATTTGGTACAATGTTTCTGTGTTCTAGAGATTGTCTTTTTCTGCTACAACATTGTTTGTAAATTGAACACACACAACCACAGTCGTGTCAAATTGCCCCTCCGTGCCCTGTCAGTATCAGGCAGCTAATACGTGAAGGCCATGATGGGACTCTTAGCAGGCTGTGGGAAGTCCTCATGCTAACAAGCTTACAACCTGAATCACAACCAGGTGAAAAGCATGAGAGAGTGTAAAACAATTTTTGTAGAAGCCTGTTTTCCTTAACAAGATGTCACCTGAAAGATATCATTTGAATCCAGGCAGCAATTTGCTGGGTTTGAGGGAAAGAAATTGCTCCTGAGACTGGAGAGGGCAGGTTTTACACAGTCTTATTCTCTTCAGTGATGGATTATAACTCAAACACCTGAGCACACTTGAGCTCAGAAATTATCTGTTGAAAGAGATGAGAGAGGTGGGTTTAGCATGTGAGAAGGATTGCGACGCAACTCAACCACGTGAGCTTTGTGCTCGCACATGGTTTGGCTCTGGAGGTGGACAAAGCTCTCCAGCCTGGCAAAACTCAGCATACGGCAAAACCTTCTGCAGTAATTGATCCTCTTTCTATGAACAATCAATTTATCTGGAGCCCCAGCATCTAAACCTGGTCAACACAGAGCCTCTCTGTTGAGAGCTGACTGGCGCAAACAGCCCTGGAGGTTGAGATCTTTCTACTACCTCTGAAGCGTTTGGGGTCGCTTTGTAATTCCTTAATTACAGCAGCTATGCTTTTCAAATTGCTCTTAATTAAACATGCTGGTTTAGTTTCTTCCTGGCACGCAGATTTCTCAACTCATCCAACACTGACTAGCCAGAGGAGCTCCCTGCAGCCTGAAAACCGTGTTACTATGTGCTTAACTCTTTGTATAGCAAAGCATGTATCAGCTGATTGATTTGAATCTGTCAAACGGAGATCTCAAACTCAGTTGGTCTTGGTGACCTTCATGGATCCCTTCTAACTCGAGATCGCCTATGATTCGTCTATATGAAGGTCAATAATAAGAATGACACTTAAAAGCTAGGCTCCTAGCTCCTCCTCTTAAACATGCTCCCACTGATGGAGGTTCCAACTCGAAAAGATAGGGATGAAAATTCAGACAAGCTTTAGCAGGAACTGTTTGTCTAATTAGCAGCCCCTTGCAGTGCCACTGGAAGAGCAGCTCTAGCAGGGTAAAGAAATGCACTTGAGACAGCACTGCAGCTACAATCAAATGCTGATGGTGTCTTCCCTTGGCACAGCTTCCTCTGTGCTGGCATGCCCATCTGATGAACAAATATCTCTGTTCCCAGGGGGCAATTTCTATCCCATCTGGTGCAGCTCCACAGCTTTAACTGTGAAGCAGAGGTGTAAAGGTTGCTCAGCAGGAACAGCTTTGCCTACGGAGCTTTCTTGGTGCTTGATTTCCTTGTCCTGCTGCACCTTCAGCACAGACTAAGTTCTGAAACATTTTTTCACACATTCCACTGTGAAGGAAGGGGGAAAATGTGACTTTGAACAAATGCCATAGGACAGAGAGCCGTGTTTGCCTCTTGTTTTGGCCATGCCTCTTGTCCAGTTTAGAGGCTGAGTACAGCTCCGATGACTATGTTGCTGTAAATCTTAGTAGGGGAAATATAACAATAGTTTTGCCTGCTCATCGATATGTATTTGCCTTTCAGGGTTGGGCATGCATTCTGAAGCTGAAAGGCTTTTGTTCTTCTTTCAAGCATAGCAAAAAAAGAGCAGAAGACAGGGAAAACGAAGTAGGTTTGCTTGCAGTAGAGTGGTGTGGTTTCCTTCTATTTCTTTTTTTTAACCACAACTTGACCAAAATGGAAATTAAAACCAAGTCTTGTTTTTGTACTGTGGTCAGTCAACCTGCAAGATCTGATTTTAGGTTTTGGATTCTGTCTCATGAATGCACACAGAAACCTTGAGGTCAGTCATTCCTGTGTGAAATTTCCTCTCTCCGATTCAACAATGAAAACCAGTAATAAAAAGTAATAAAAAGAGAAGGTAATAAAAAGAAAATAATTCAGTTCTGCTTTGGAGGCTTTTCCTTCAGCTCTTCAGAGCTAGGGTACACACCTTGAGTGCTGTAGTCAGGTGGGGGTTGGTCCCCTCACCCAGGGAACCAGCACCAGAACAAGAGGACACAGTCTCAAGCTGCGCCAGGGGAAGTTTAGGCTGGATGTTAGGAAGGAAGTTCTTCACAGAAAGAGAGATTGGCCATTGGAATGTGCTGCCCAGGGAGGTGGTGGAGTCACCATCACTGGAGGTGTCTAGGAAGAGACTGGATGAGGCACTGGGTGCCATGGTTTAGTTGCTTAGGTAGTGTGGGATGATAGGTTGGATTCAATGATCTCAGAGGTCTTTTCCAACCTGGTTAGTTCTATTTTATTCTACTAGTTGCAGAGATTTGACAGCTCTAAGGCATTCATCACTTGCACTTGCTCTTACTTTAGGTAGTTAATTTAGTTGTAAAATAATTCTTCTTTAATTGTTTGCAATAATTGCCATTAATAACCCATCAAAGTACTTGTCCCTTGGCATTACATCAGAGCAAAAACTCATAGTAAGATAGCTTAGAAATCTAGAGAACATCAGGGGGCGGATGGGGGTGGTGAGGAAGGTGAATGCCAGAAACAAGACATCCTGACAGGCATCTTGGAGTGTTTGCAGTTGGGGTTTATGCAATGGGCTTATGCAGTTTGGCTTCTTTACAGTGGAAGACAGTGTCACATGCAAGAGAAATAATAGGGAGGATGAGGAAGATGAAGGCAGAAGAGTGTGAAAAGACAGAAGGCTGGGAGTGTTTTAGAAACAGAACAAAGTCATGTGCTGAAAGTGACATCAGCTGCAGCTCATGTGGTAGCAGAGCACAAAGTTTCCATAGGTAGGCTGCCCGTTTCAGCCAGGTGAAAAAGCCATCTCCACGGAGGCGTGAAGCCTCAGAGTGCAGTGGGCTGCCTGAAGCAGCAAGTCTTCACAGCACCTGTCTCCCTCTCCCCACTGATGGTCTGCTCCTGGTAAAATCTCCTCTCTGCCCACGAGAGCCTTTGGGAAACAGTTGTTATTTCTTGAATTGATTGAAAAAAGCAAAGAAATAAATGTTGTATTTCATCATCAGAGATTCTGTAACGTGCTAAATATTTCTGGAGAAGTGGGAACAGATTCAACCCTTACTCTAGAAATTACCTCACATTTAATGAAGGTAAAAGTATCTCTTGATTTTATTTTGTTATTATTATTATTAGGAGGACCATGTGGCTCAGTTGGGAGAGCATAAGACTCTTAATGTCAAGGTTATGGATTCAAGCCTGCAGTGGGCAGCAGTGTCCTCCTTTGAAGAGCAACAAAGCTGGGAAGAGGCCTTGAGCACAAGCCCTATGAGGAGAGGCTGAGGGAGCTGGGGTTGCTTAGCCTGGAGAAGAGGAGGCTCAGGGAAGACCTCATTGCTCTCTCTCTGGAGGGAGGTTGTAGCCAGAAGGGTGTTGATCTCTTCTCCCAGGCAACCAACACCAGAACAAGAGGACACAGTCTCAAGCTGCACCAGGGGAGGTTTGGGCTGAAGGTGAGGAGAAAGTTCTTCCCAGAGAGAGTTGTTTGCCATTGGAATGTGCTGCCCAGGGAGGTGGTGGGGTCACCGTCCCTGGAGGTGTTCAAGAGGGGATTGGACGTGGCACTTGGTCATGGGCAGGACCTAGGCAGTGATCGTGAGGTCTGTGGTGACAGGTTGGACTTGATGATCTTTGAGGTCTCTTCCAACCTTGGTGATTCTGTGATTCTTTTAATTCCTTTTCTTATTTTTATTCTTTCTTTTAAGTCCTGCAAAAGCCAGAAGGAATGCTGCCTTGAATTGACACCCCCTTTAAAAACCTAATTACAGGTGTGATCCCCCACTCTAATCAGATTTTAAGGCCTGTTCTTTGGGGCTATGTTTGTGCTTGCTAGAATTGCTACTAGGTTTTGAAGAAGTAAAAAAAAAAAAAAAGCCTTTTTTTCCTCTTTTTTTTGGTGTGTGGCTTAACCAATATTTCCCCATCTGTGCTTTGCTTATGCTCTCTCTTTGTGGGGAAACTGCAGTCACAACCCAATGCCTGGCAACAGAGGCAACAGGCTTGATATTTATATTAGAAGTGTAACACATGGGCGTCTGTTCCCTCTGCCCTTTAAAAGATATTGCTTCCAAAGACTAATATTTGACTGGGGGCTGCTGCTGTCAGATGAAGCTGGTGGCAGCCTGGGAAAGGCTCCCACTGTTGCCCAGAGGTTGGGCATTGCCTGGTGAGTGCCCCTGGTTGGACAGGCAGGCAGAGGTGTCTCTGTCCAGCCCCAGGGACGGATGGACAGTCAGATGTGCCCCTCTCTAGCCCAGAGCTGGGGCAGTGTTGGGCTGGCCCCTAGTGCTGAGTGACCCAGAGCCCTCTTTCAATGTTGCTGCTGATTTGCTGTCAGCTCTTGAGGTAATCCTTTTCTTCTGCCTCTGTTTCCTTACACAGTATATGAGAATTTTGAAACCAACCTAATTAAATCAAATATTTGAGCTCTACTGACATGGCACTTTGGGAAATGGTTTAATGGTCATGGTGCTATTAGGTTGATGATTAAGGACTTAAGTTTGGACTTGATGATCTTAGAGGTGTTTTCCAACCCAAACAATTCTGATTCTGTGGAGGAAAGGTGCTAGTGGCAGAGCTCCCCATGGTAATCCAGACACATATAAGAGCTGAGGACCTCAGCAATTTCAGCAGTACAGGACAATAATGACTTGGAGGATGCATTAAAGCAGAGTGTTCTGCCTTAACAAGTTTAAGTACCTAATCAAGACAATGCTTTTCCTTCTGCTTTGAGAGTGAGATTTTTGTGGCATCAGGCTTCCTCTCCAAAGCAGTTCTGCATGGCCAGGTAAGCTGGCAGGTCTGTGCTTTGCCTTTTCACTTGGGAGCTGGCATCTGTTATCACAAGATGTCATCACCTGGGCTGAATGTCTTCACAGGAGTCTCTGGATTCAGCTCCTGAGCACATCTTACACGTGGAGCAGTTGGGTTAAAGGGAGCTGCAGATGTGGATGTTGCAATTTCTTATCTCCCTTCTTAAACATGCTTTAAAAGCCTGAACCCTGACCTGTGATGGTTAAAAAATTGTGCCTAAGAGCTGAGGCCAGGATGAGACGGAAATATCCTACTGCTACCACTGACACTCTGTTGCCTGCCCTCAGAGCAGATGCAGCAAAGATAAGACAACTGCTGAAGAGGTATTGGGCACTTCACACTCCTCCTCCTGCATTACTGTGCGGGGATAAGTGTCTTCATTGCCCAGATGGAAAGCAGAGGTGTGAGAGGACCCTGTGCACAGCCCATTTGGTCAGGAAAAAACCCAGGCTGCACTCCAACAGGGCACTCTGCTTCTGCCCTGACACAGGCTGCAGATCAGTGTTGCCTTCTAGAAGCTTCTTTGTGGCATTTTGCTAGGTAAGAGCATTTTTCAAGGGGTAGGCTGAGTGGTAAGAGGTAGCACAGGGAAGATGGGAGGAAAGTGGTGTGCTTAGGTAGCTGAGAAGGCAAACAGCATCCTGGTCTGTGTCGGCAATGGTGTGGCCAGCAGGACCAGGGCAATGATCATGCCCCTGGACTGGGAACCAGTGAGACCATGCCGCTGATCCTGGGTTCAGTTTTGTGCCCATCACTCCTAGAGGGTGCTGGAGATTGTCTAGAGAAGGGCAACAAAGGTGGTGAAGCATCTGGAGAACAGGTCTGGTGAGGAGCAGCTGAGGGAACTGGAGTTGTTTAGTCTGGAGAAGAGGAGGCTGAGTGGAGACCTGGTTCTCTACAACTCCCTGTGAAGAAATTGGAATGAGGTGGGGGTTAGTCTCTTCCTCCTACTATCAGGTGATAGAACAAGAGGAAAGGGCCTGAAATAGTGCCAGGGAAGGTTTAGGTTGGAAATTAGGAAAACATTTCTTTGTTGCAAGAGTGGTCTGGCACTGGATGCATGCCTGTGTGATCTGGTATAGGTGATCCCGCTCTGGCAGGGGGCTGGACTTGATGATCTTTTGAGGTCCCTTCCAACCCCTAGCACTCTGATTCTGTGGTTACAGAATTACCAAACCACAGAAAATATCTGGTGGGAAGAGACCTCATCCAGTCCAACCTCTGACCCAGCACTGTTTCAGGACAGAGTTTAATGGCCATGGTGGTCTTAGGTTGGACTCAATCTTGGCAGTCTTTTCCATCCCAAACAATTCTATGGTTGTATGATTCCTTTCTGTCAGCCTTGGATGGTCTGTGTGTGTTAATGTATTACACATGGGGCTGAGGGAAGGCAGAGTAATTTCTACGCACTGAGGCAGGGAAGTGTTGCTCTATTGTAAGCCTTGCTTGCAAGGCTCAGGCAGTAATACAAAGGAAGGAAAGTGCTGCATGAGAATTGAGATGAGGCATTTCACAATGGCTATGATTCACTTATAACCTTGACCTGAAATGTTTGGGAACTGACTCATGGATCCATAGCTCTTAAATCACTGGACAAACAAACACAGGCTGTTCTGTGAAAAGTCGTTGAGAGCTTTGGTGTGCTGCTTTTCACCTTGGGAAAGCTTCCTCTCCTCCCTGCACATACCAGTGCCAGCTGGTGATAACTGCCTGAGCTGGAGATGTGCCATCCTCACCCTGCAGTCCTTCAGTCAGAGCAGAGCTTAGTGATCCCTGACAGAGTCCTAGAAATTAGAGCCACCAGAACAACACAGGGGTTGCAAATTGGTCCCTTCCCAGCTCAGAGCCTCAGGGAGGAAAGTGAGAGTGATGATGAATCAGGGCACTGAAGCTGGAAGAAGGTAGATTTCAAATGGGTATGAGGAAGAAATTCTTTACATTGCAGGTGTTGAGACACTGGCACAGGTTGCCCAGAAAGGTTGTGAATGTCCCCTCACTGGAGGTATTCAAGGCCAGGTTGTGTGAGCCCTTGAGCAACCTGGTCTAAAGGAGGTGTCCCCACTCATGGCAGGGAGTTGGAACCAAATGATCTATAAGGTCCCTTCCAACCCAAACTATTCTATCAATCTATGATTCTGTGACTGAGGGACAGTTCCTTGTCAAGGGAGACTGCAACTCACCATCCTCTTCAGCCTGCAGCAAAAGGGCCTCCATGTTTCCCACCGGGTTCTCTAAAACCTGAGTGGAGAGAGAAGAGCTATGAGACATCAGCCTCTTCCCTTTTCTGGGGTGGAAGGTGCTTGTGCCATTTCAGCTGCATTGTGAGGATCCTGGTGACTGAAGTGCACACTGCAGTATATTGCAGTGCAAACAAAATTAACTTGTCTTCTTTTTTTTTCCTCCTTTTCTTAAAGACAAAAACCCCCACACCCTACAATCATTCTAATTATGTGTGGGGGAAAAATAATCTTTCCTCTGAAGTTAGCTACCAAGTTGAGAAATCAATGATTTGTGTGGCCCTATTTGCTACCATTGTTACAGTTGGTGCCAAGCTGGTTTGGTTCAATTTCGTTAGCACAGGAGCGTGATCTAAGCCGTGTCAAGTCTTCAGCTTGCTGAGGTTTAAGCCTCTTTTGTAATAGACCAAAGTCTGAGGAAAAAGCCTCTGGTAGAAGCTTGCAATAAGTTTAATTGGTTGCAGACAGCTAAACAAATCTCTCCCTGTAACAGGCACAGCTTGTGATAATGAATGAATTTCGACTGTTGAGTGGGAACTGTAGATGGGCTGGTTTGGCAGCTGAATAATTTCATGGAACAGTTCATTTAGAACTCTGCCCACAAAGGCTTGGACTGAAGCTATCACAGCAAATCTGCATCTGTCATGGCCTGAGTGAAATTAATTTTGTTACTTTTACTTGAATCACTTCATGAAGCTAAGGGTCGAGCCTCCCAGGCTCAGGGTTTCAAATGCTTACCCTCAGGAGCTAATCCCCAGTGTAGATCTTCAATTAATTACACCTATTACTTTGGCTGTGGATGGAAGTTGGATGCTGCAGAGAAAAACAGTGGCTTCAGGTGGCTTCAGGTCTGCAGTTATGTCTGCTCAGACACTCTACATCAGACTGAGAGACAAGGGCTACAAAGGAATTTTCTGTTGGATGCCCTGGCGGTGAGCATCTGAGTGGGGTTATTGATTCCTTGTGCAGCCTGGTATGTGTTTTGTGTTGGGATCAGGTGAGTGCATTTGGTCTGCTTGGCTTCTGTGGTTGTTGGCCATGTGCCATGTCCTACCTTTGCCTCTGATCTCTGACGATTCATTCCTGACCCTCTTCAGAAGGAAAAAGGCTCAAGAAAGCTTCCTTGTGTTTGCTCGTTCAAGTGTTGCTAGCACAGGGGTGTCGACTGGGGGAAGCAGAGAGCAGATAATGGTTAGAGACTTCAGTTCTATGCGACCTTTTGGTTGCCATTGCTCCAGCACTTGCTTGGTTTATACGTAACGTGCCTGCTTTGTGGGAAGACTTCCTTATGTGTCTCGCTTGTGACATCCAGGATCTGAACTCTGCTTTCTTCATCTCCACAGCCCCTGCAAATGCCTAAGCTGAAGGAAAGCTGCGATGTTCCTGCAAGTACCAGACTTCACAGCCTAGAGATAGAAGCAGAGATGATGCAGCCTTGCTGGAAAAGGTGCAACAAGCCTGGGAATTTTCCACTGCTGTCTTTTCTCCTTCAATCCCCGTGATTAGAAACAAATGGCTCATGAAATAGGCTGATCTGTGGTGAGTGGAAGGAGATCAGGCAAATCTAAGATTGCCTCTTTTGAGAAGCAGATTTCTAGGCACTAGAGCAGGGCTTTGGAGGCGCAGCTGCACACCTTTCTGCCTCTGCATTTCAGCAGCTGCTGCAGTTCAGGTTATTTTAGCGAACTGCTTGCTAATTTTGTGCAGTACAGATTGTGACTTGCTTGATGGAAAATCTGTTTTAGGGGAATATGACCTCTCTGAAGCTGGTGACTGCAGCTCAGGACCAGTCTGTTGCTGTGACATGAAATATATCCCAGTCCACTAAGATCAAATGAATTGAGCACTTGCTCTCGGCGGTAGTGTCTACAACCCAAAGTATTTATACTGATTGACTGCTTTGTTGGAGCCCTCTGCTTTGAACTGTTAACCTTCAAATAAGTCACCCCGTGGGAGATCACTGATGACACAGGCACTTCTCTCAAAATTCAGCTGCTTGATCTTTATTGAACTTGATGAGCAAACATTTAAATGATTATTGAAACACTAATTAAAAGCTTTGCCTAGACTCCTGCTCCAGGATTTAGAAGAAAGACTGAGTTATTTAATGGCAATTTAGAGAACTGCAGGCTGGTAAGGAAGAGGAGTTTGTTCAGATGTCTCAACTCTGTCTGCTGCTGCCTGCTTCTCTGAATATCTCAGCTGATCCCCTGGCTTTACAAGGGCATTACTAGAATGCTACTCACCAGAGTTTCCCTTTACAAGGGCATTACTAGGATGCCATTCACCAGAGTTCCCTAGCAAGTGTCAGGAGATGATATTTGCTCTGCTGAGCAGAGTGGCATTATGGGACCTTGCCTTTGTTCTGCACTTTCTTTTCATTTCATCATGCAGTCTTGACACTATGAATCCGTCTCTGCATTTGTAAGTTCACCTACCTTTGCTGAGCACAATTTGGCTCCTGACCACAATCAAGTTGTTTCATTTTATATTTCAGATTCTTCCCTGTTTTCTTAATTTTCATTCCTAATGAATTTGTTGCTTCTCCCTACTTTCCTCACCCTGCCCTTTGTTGCTGTTCATGTCCATCCCTACATTTATGCTCCTTTTCCTTACAGACACACTTTGGACATCATTCAGGTCTTGTTCCAACCCAAACCGTTCTATGAATCTGTTAAGGTAGGTAGGCTATCAAACCTTATCAGAATGTCTCAAGCTTAGCAAACCACATATAACTCCAGTCTCAAGTTACAGGAGGTTGCTGTTCCTCCCAGCTTAGTCATGTATCGCTGTTACCCTGTCCAGGAACCAGAGAAGTGAGAATCATGCTTGGCACTTCCATGGGGATCTCAGAGGTAGGCAGCAATATCGTCATTGCCAGCGACTTGTGCCCTGTGCAGAACAGATTTGTTTGACCAAACTCACAAGCTTGGTGCAGTGCCAGTTCTTCCTCTGTTACTGTCCTCTTGGTACCAGCAGCTTGCAGACCAATTTCCTTCACTGGCGGGGGTTGAAAACCGGAACTCCTACCGGAGCAGATGCTAGAGAAGCAGATGGGACAAGAGTTGAGTTGGAGCAATGACAACTCTGTAACCTTTCAGCATCATCTTTCCTACCATTCACTAGCAGACAGTGAGTCCAAGGTGACCATGCAGGTTTATTGCTGTACATGGGCAGAGGCAGGTGGCAGCTGGGCTTCTCCAGTGCAGTATGTTGGCCATGAAAAGGCAGCTTGTGGTGGAGCAAGGCTTTCTCTGTCCTCTGGTGTATAGCAGACTTGATTGCAGTGAGTACCTCAGGCCCTTTCAAGAGTTTAGCCTGGAAGAGACTATTTCAGAACTGATCCAAGTTGCTTCTCTAGAGAGAAACATCACAGACCCACAAAATGCCAGGTTGGAAGGCACCCCAAGGATCATCTGGTCCAACTTTTCTAGGTGATAGTGTAGTTGAAATGAGACAGCCCAACACCTTGCCAAGGTGGATCATCAAATTGTCTAACGTAGGGGAATCCACTGCTTTCCTTGGGAGATGATTCCAGTGTCCAATTGTTCTCACGGGGAAAAAATGTCTTCTGGAGTCCAATGGGAATTTCCCCAGCAGTAGCTTGTACCCATTACCCTTTGTCTTTTCCATGGGACTCCTTGCAAAAGGGAGTCTCCACCAATGTCCTCTCCAGCATCATCTCCATATCCTCAACATCATCTCCTAACTTTTGAAAACTTGAGTGAGAGGTGTGTGTTCCGTGCCACGCAGAAGCTTAGAGGCAGAACAAGTTATGAGATGGAGCTGCACAACCTTCCAGCCACACACCCGAGGCAACATCCCATGTGCAACAGCGCTGGGGTCGTCTACGCAGGGCCACAGAGCCAAAGCCAAAGTCTGTTCCTGTTTGGCTGTCACCAGCGGGCAGGGAGATGTTTAGTGCTTGAGTTTGCACATTTTGAAGGTGTCAAAATAAAAAAAAACAAAAAACAAACAAACAAACAAAAAACCACACCTGAAACAAATGAAAAAAATCAACAACCAAAGAGCCAGGTGGGGGTTGGTCTCTTCTCCCAGGCAACCAGCACCAGAACAAGAGGACACAGTCTCAAGCTGTGCC
Source organism: Picus viridis (assembly GCA_033816785.1). Classification (NCBI taxonomy): domain Eukaryota; kingdom Metazoa; phylum Chordata; class Aves; order Piciformes; family Picidae; genus Picus; species Picus viridis. The sequence continues at coordinate 2,781,941 of CM066569.1, read as the reverse complement.
AGGGGAAGTTTAGACTCCAGATGAGGAGAAAGTTCTTCACTGAGAGAGTTATTAGCCATTGGAATGTGCTGCCCAGTGAGGTGGTGGAGTCACCATCCCTGGAGGTGTTCAAGAGAGGATTGGATGTGGCACTTGGAGCCATGGTTTAGTAGCCATGAGGTCTGTGGTGACAGGTTGGGCTTGATGATCCTTGAGGTCTTTTCCAACCTTATTGATTCTATGATTCTAAATCCCAACAGCCTGGCTCTTCCCTGCGGAGTATCTGGATAGCTCATAGTGGGTGGAGAACGTCAGTCTGATAAAATATTCCATCTCAGACAGCATTTTAGATGCTCTTCTGAAAGCTTCCTTGTCACAACTTCCCAATTTCTACATGGTGTAGAGGAGTCATGAGACCTGCCTGAGGAAGTAAGACTTCGGTAGCTGGTTGACATTTACTCTTGCAGCTGGGCAAAATCCCATTTAAACATGCTCAGTTGAAAATGGGGCTTTAAAACAGTTGGTAGGGCTCCGGGGAGCTTCTTGGAAAGCACACATCCCAGACTCCCCAGGTGATTCTTTAACAATGCTTCACAAAAGTTCAGCTATGGGAAACTACAGGATTAACACTGAATAAGTGCTTTTGGGGTCACTTATTCTTTCTGGTGGCAGATAAACAAGACTGTGAGGGTTGAGAGTCCCATTGCTTTTATTTTAAGACCACCTGCAGGTCTGGCCAGGTGACCAACAAAACAGTTCCTGGTGGTTTTCTATTTTCAACTTGAGCTTTACCTTGAAATATCTTTTAGCCAATGGAATTCCCTCCTCTGAAGCTGTATGACTCTTAACACAGAATCTGACTCAAAAGCTGCCTTTCTATGGTGATTTATTGAGCAAGAAGCCAATGATGATCTATTAGTACATACCTGAAGATCCTTGGTCCCGTTGTGATGAGAAGCCTTGAGAACACCAGCAACATGGGCAATGATAAGAAACCTCACAGCACATTTAGTGCATTTGTTCACAGAGCTCCCAGAGATTTGCTTTATTAAGTAGCTGTCACTGGAGAGGCAGTGTAAGAGCACAAATGGATGGCTCTGTAGAGCAGATCTTGGTTTGCTATATTGCTCTTCAGTTCAAGATGTTGCCTGTGTCTCAGAATCACAGGAATGGAAGTGAGGGGAAGTCATTCAGCTTCAGAAGAGGAAATTCCATTAGAATCATAGAATGGCTGAGGTTGGGAAGGACCTTAAAGAACATCGGTTTAAGGCAGTTGGGGAGGGACTTTTTACAAGGGCTTGTAGTGATAGGACAAAGGGTAATGGTTTGACACTGGAGCAGGGTAGATTCAGGTCAGACATTAGGAGAAAGTTCTTAACAATGACAGTGGTGAAATACCGGAACAGGTTGTCCAGGGATGTGGCTGAGACCCCATCCCTGGAGACATTCAAGATCAGACTTGATGTGGCCCTGGGCAGCCTGATCTAGTTGAAGGTGTCCCTGCTGCCTGTAGAGTGGTTGGACAAGATGGCCTTTGAGGGTCCCTTCCAACTTGATGCAATCTGAGGCTCTATGTAAGTTGTTGTGTTGTGCTTGTTGCTGAGTTTCAGACTGCTGACTCTCACATGGTGAAGGTCTGTTTCTTTGTGCTTTCCTCTTGAAGACAAGTTGTTGCTGTTTGTATTAACAAGGGACCAGCAGTGCTGGCTAATTCCTAGCATGTTACCTCATGTCTGTCCTGGGTTGCAGGTCACCAGAGGATTCCCCTGGGACCTGCATGAAAGCTGGAGAGTTGTATATCATGTAGATGTCAAGCCCAGTCAGAGCTTCCTTGTCAGGAGGTGTTAGGGCAGCTGTCTGCAGTTTGTGTGACACTGTGCATCTCTCCTGTTAAATGACTTCTGCACCCCATTGTGCTGTGTCTGCAGCACTGCTGGGAAAGCTGCCAGCAAGAGAGAGAAAGCAGCAGAGGTGGCTGGGCAGCACCTCCTGTGAGCTGTGTTCTACACAGTGTACTGACTGGCTTTATGGATGGATCCTAGCAGGTGAGCAGAAGCATCATATACCTGACCATGATGTTTTAATCACAGAATGCCAGACTGGAAGGGACCCCAAGGATCATCTGGTCCAAACTTTCTAGGTGATGGTATCATTGAAATGAGATGGCCCAGCACCCTGTCAAGCTGAGTCTTAAAAGTGATCAGTGTAGGGGAATCCACTGCTTCCTCTGGGAGATGATTCCAATGTCTAACCAGACAGGTTTAACTACTGGGAGAAGCTGGGCTAATGTCTACTTTTAAAAAACCAAACCAACCAACCAAAAACCTACATTGCACCCCAAAAAAAGCCACCATCTGCTGGTTATTGCTTAGGAAATGTATATAGTTGAATGTAAGGTATAAGGACAGACTGAGAGCACTCTGAGCTAAAGCTCTGCAAGTTGGTGATCAGTCTAGACAGTGAAACAAGCATTCTGCACATGCACAGACCGTAGCTGGAAAGCAGAGCCTGCACAGTGCAGCACCGTTCCCACCTGCCAGCTGTAAAATCACTTGTCTCACAGGATGGGAAAATGTTTACCTTGCAGGAGATGGGGCTGGCAAGGAGCAAGAGACATCTGAAAGGAGAAGGTGGCTGTGTTTGCAACAATAGTCACCAGGAAAATAGAGAGCTCTTATGTGCTGCTGCACGTCAACAGCGTTTCAAGCAAGGGCTGAAAAACGGTCACCGAGAAACATCAGACAAAGCTCTCCTCCTCAGCCTGAACCACACTGTGTGCCAGAGGAGTTTAGCCTTCCTGCAGAAAAATCTCAGGGTCCCAGAAGAGCTTGGTTAACCTTGAAATTCTGTGTGGTAGGTCATTTTCTACCTGCAAAGGAGAAAGCACCACTTATTCACAGGCACGGGTGAGAGAGAGTCTGATCCAGAGGCAGACTTGAAAGGGCATTCAGCTACTGTTTGGGGGAAAGGAACTGAGCAGCAGCTTCTGAAATGCCAAAACAGAGAGAATTGCAAAACTCTCCCCAAAGTGCTGCCTCACTTCTAATTGCTGGCCACCTCCTTTCATGAAAAAGGCAAGGAAAGCAGTTCACAAGTGCAAGGTCTTGCAGATTCCAGGGTAAATTATGATCTTTCTTCTCTTGCTTTCAAGCCCTTCAAACGGGAAAGCAACGCATGGGAGTTGACAGAGGAAAGCCAGTCGATGTTACCTTGGTGTCGGATGATCAAAGACATGCCCCCCTCTGCGGTGCCCTGGGAAGGGCAGCAACTGCTTCCCGAGTGAGCAGCACTTAGTCGAGAGCTGGAAGTGTCCCTTCATTTGCCATGGGGCCACACAGGCCAGCCAGGGGCTGCAGGCTCGCCTGCCTTCGGAGAGCAGAGCATTTCGCTTGTCCCAGCAGAGAGAGGGCAGCCTAACCAGTTATCTTCTGGCAGGGAAAAGAAGCAAGAAGGTGAGTCTCCGAGAATGCTTCCTCCCTGGGTAGCGACATGTCTGACAGGTATTTCTTGAGGGCTACAGCTGCTAGGCAGCAGTAATTTATGAAATCCATGGCCAGCTTTGTAATTCAGCTTCCTTTTGTCAATGCAAAAGTCTGGGATTTTGTCCTGACTGCTGTACTTGAAAGGCAGAAAATAATAGAAGCCAACAGAAAAATTGTTTGTTCTCCACATTCGGTTAGCGCTTTGCTGTCTGCATTTTAGCACTCAGAATGTGCTGCCTGCTGGCTGGCATCTCCACCATGTTGGGGTGCCTGTATCCTTCTCATGTTTCTAATGAAGCACAGAGTGTAGAGAGGACAAGTGACAGGAAAAAGCTACAGTTGTTTTAATGACCAAAATCATATATATTTTAAAGCTCTAGCCTGAGGTTATAGCACAACAAAGCAGGCGAAGCCTCTTTCATCTAGGACCAAATTTCTGTCTCTCCAGGTGACAGAAAACAGCAGAGAGCCTCTAGTACAAAAGCAAAGACCCAGACATGTACCATCCAGCGATGAAGGTACAATGTGAGTCCGTGCAAGAATCCAGTGCTATCTTTCTTTGCAGAAGCAGAAGAGATAAGGGCAGGCGAGTTAGACAATGGGATTAAAGGAAATTAAAATGGAAGGATATTAAAATGAAAGGAAAATGAAAATGAGCCAATATTGTGAAGTTATTACAGAATCACAGAATCACCAAGGTTGGAAGAGGCCTCAAAGATCATCAAGTCCAACCTGTCACCACAGACCTCATGACTAAACCATGGTGCCAAGTGCCACATCCAATCCCCTCTTGAATCCCTCCAAGGATGATGACTCCACCACCTCCCTGGGCAGCACATTCCAATGGTGAATGACTCTCTCAGTGAAGAACTTTCTCCTCACCTTGAGCCTAAACTTCCCCTGATGCAGCTTGAGACTGTGTCCTCTTCTTCTGGTGCTGCTTGCCTGGGAGAAGAGACCAACCCACTCCTGGCTACAACCTCCCTTCAGGTAGTTGTAGAGAGCAAGGAGGTCTCCCCTGAGCCTCCTCTTCTCCAGGTTAAACAATCCCGGCTCCCTCAGCCTCTCCTCACAGGGCTGTGCTCAAGGCCTCTCTCCGGCTTTGTTGCCCTGCTCTGGACTTGTTCAAGTGTCTCGATGTCCTTCTTAAACTGAACTGAACAAGAAGAGAGTGTTGCAATACCTGATGTGGAAGAACTTACTTGGGCCACACATAACATCTTTCCCTGCCTCACTAGGCAAAGGGTTGCACTGACTTTGCCATCGTAAATTGCAAACAGCATCAAGCTCCTCAAAGTTCCCAATATCTATCACACATTTTGGAGGAATTTTTGCCAGAACTGGAGAACCATTTCCTGAGATGAGAATTATTTTTTTGCCACCCGCAAATTGCACTTTTGTGAGGAGCTGTGCTGAGGAAAAGAGAGGCGAGATGTTGGTGGGACAAGCCAGGGCACCAGAGCTGCCTAGCTGACAAATGAAATTTCTGAGACAGAGAGGTGTAGAGAAAAACCGAAAAGAACAAAGTTCAATTCCTGGTGATTCTAACAGAGCAGTGAAATTGCAGGCTGTCAGTGGGAAAAGGGAAAAGCAATGTTTCTCAGAGAGAAAAGGACAGGGGACACTGACGTGAAAATGCCAGGGAGAATCAGTCTCTGAATTACATTATTAAGTGCAAATGGGTTTTACCTGAGGGGGCTGGGAGCAGCCTCTTTAGTGGGCTTGCTGTTACTGTTTGCATTGCAGCAGCATTTAGGGGCACGTTCAGGACCCATGGTACCAACCACAGCTTCTACAAGCACTGTACACTGAAGGTGTCATGTGTGTGTGTGCATGCATACAGATGTGGTCAAGCCCTCCAGGAACCCTAACATCAGTTTGGAGAAATGAATGGTAAGAAGGGGGATCAAAAGAAATGGCTCACATTCCATCTGGGGAGTTTCCTTTGAGCAAATGAAACACTTCTAAATGTCCAGGAAAGCATGGCAAAAGCTGGGAGAAGTTTCTCTTCCTTGGCCCTCAAGTCCTGCATGTTTCCCCAGAAGGTGCTACTGGAAACCTTCAGTGGTAAAGGGTCCATCCAAGGTTTCAGAGTTTCTCTGGCACTTTCCTGTGCACATCAAATCATGTATGGTGCAACCTGTTCCATACCCCCTCCCTGTAGGTGTTCAGGGCCAGGTTGGCTGGGGCCTTGAGCAACCTGGTTTAGTGTGAGGTGCCCCTGCCCATGGGCCCTGGCCATAGCTGGCACTATGTGATCTTTAAGGACCCATCTGACACAAACCATTTTGTGAATCTGTGATGGAGCAGGAACAGCCTGAAGGCTTTTTTTTTATTTATTGCCTGAGCTCAGAGTGTTGGTGCATGAATTTGTCCCTCAGGCTTGAACTTCCATTAAGTCAGCTCACACTGGAGTACTGAAAATGTAAGAGAATTGAATTTGGGAGAGAGGAGGCTGATAAGACACTTGCTGCTACCAGCAGCGTGAATCAGAGCCTTCCTGCAGCAAAGCTGCCAACGTTACCCACACGTGAAGTGCACCAAAGGCGCTGACTACAGACAACGAACTTCTCTAGCCGGTTGCAGCTCGGATCTGGAGGTGGGCAGTTCCCATTTGGTGTGGTACTTAAGTGATGCCTGCAAACTACCAGCAACCCGAAGCTCTGCAGGATGCTTCTGGTAACGTTCAGGCAGGACAGCGGAATGGGCACTGCAGCTGTAGACACCCGCTCTGATTCCAAGCAGTGCTCTTGGAGAGAGTGTGGCAGACTTAGTTTACATTTAAGCAATGCCTTGGACTATCATTTCTGAGGTGTTTTCATGTCTACCTTTGATCTGAAATGTGTTAATCTAATGAGTGGGTAAAGGAAATGAGTTACTATGGGAACGCCTTTCTGTAACTTACTGCCCCAGTTGGCTGCTCTGGCAATCGAAGCACGCTGCAAAAGGGAGGGGGAGCCACCAGAGACAAACGTGGATTTCAGTCTGAGAGGGAGCTTTGGAGGTCGAGGTGGAGGCACAGAGGATAACAGCAGACCTCTGGGAGCTGCATCATGTGCTCAAAGCAAAATAAGAGGAGGAGGAGGAGGGAGCTGCGATCTGACAGTGATAAGGAGAAGCACTAACAGGGTGATAGTCATCTGGTAGGAGGGAGACAAAGGCTCTGCTGCGGCATTTCTTGGAGTGTAATTGGTAAATGATTAAGGACAGCTGTTAAAACTAGAAGCTTTACATCTATTCTGGTGATCTGAAGTACCTGAATAAGGTACTTCAGCATTAAACAGCACTTTGACTGCATTTCATTCCTGTTTTCTGCTGAGATTTGCAGTAGAAGCCATCAGTACCAAAACCATGGGTGCGTCTTCCACTGATCTAGAGAGCAGTGGCACCTGCAGTGATAGCTGGTGCCCTCTGAGCATGCACTGTTGGCTGGGAACCATCATCCCACATGGGTATGCTGTGTCCTCTGCACCCCTCTGAAACCCACGCACGAGGTAACACATATGGAGAGGAAAATGCTGAATTCCTTGCTATTGCTCATGTAATTCAGGGAGAGCTTTGCTCCGAGGGGGCATGTTTTCATCCTCTCTGATTTCTCAGGTGACTATCCTACCTCCCTTTGGCAGGTGGTTCAAGGAGGGACCTCCCTGACATCAGTGGGGTATCTCTGACCCCGGCCCTTGAGAAGCATGGAGCCAGGGTCCACGGGGCTGAGTGTGTGCCCACCCTCTTCTGGGGGCTGGGGTCCCAACTCCCTGGCCTTTGGCCATGAAGCTCCACTCTCTGGCTGCTGAGTCTCCTTGCTGTAGCATGGGGGCAGGCCGAGCTCTGTGGCTTCCTAAGTGTTGGCCTGACCCTAACAGGGTCTGGGTCTGAGAGCCTTTGCACTAAGCTGGCAGCCTGTGTGGCACTGGCAGCCTGTGTGGCACTGGCAGCCTGTGTGGCGCATCCACCCTGTTAGCAAGGTGTGGGTCAGGTTTTTTAACTGTATGGCAGACAAAGCAAATCTTCTGGCCCTCAAACCCCAAAGTGTTTAGAAGGATTGAGTTGCCATTTGGTGCCTGCAGGGTGAACGGCAAACACCATGGCAGAGATGGCAGCCTCTCTTCTCACTAATCACTTGCAGAAGATCGATGACCGGAGGTTCATGAAAAGAACAAAAATTGCTCCAAATCTAGATATATGCTTGGTGTATCCACACACCCCTCATCAATGTTTCACTGAGGCTGTGTCCCCACAGCAGTTTCTCGCTGCAGCACCACAAGTTTAAGCAGTTATTCTCCTCTCTGTTGCCGCATCGGTGCCGCTTGCCTGCTTTTGTAAATATGACTATCTGTAGGGCCCCCGAGTGAAATGGATCAGCAAATAGATCCAAATCACAATAACCACGCTGAAAATGAAGTGTAGCTGAGGGTTGGAGGAGGGCTTTTCATTTGTGGTCCAACTGACCTACAGTCAGATTGCAGAGCAGTGCTGCAGGCAGGATAAAGAGAATGGCAATGTGGTACAAAGCACCACAAATAAAGTGTGTGTGATGAGAAGGTGGTAATATAATTATGTTCTGCTCTATTGATCAAACTGGAAACTTAATTTTTTTCAGGACAAAATACCTTAAAGGTAATTAAGTCATGCAGGCATTTACTGGCTTATGAATTTCTTGGAATAAGAGTTCTCAGCACAGTGTAGACTTTGCCCCTATTGCAGTGCTGGCTTAAAAAAAGGCAGGTGTGTTATGGAGGGGAACATGTATGTAATACTGTCCTGGGTTAACACAGCCTGCTCTCACAAATCCCTCTCCCCCCACACAGATGGGAGGAAAAGGAACAAAGCAAAACGATCTTTCTGGATCGAGATAAAGAATTTTCCTGGAAAGTATAGGAAATAGGAATAGAAATAGGAAAATAAATAGAAAAGGAAATAAATAGAAAAAGAAATAAAAAAGGAAACAGACAGAAAAGGAAACAAACAGATAGAGAAGGAAACAAACAGAGAAGGAAACAAACAGATAGAAAAGGAAACAAACAGAAAAGAGAAGGAAACAGATAGAAAAGGAAGGAAACAGATAGAAAAGGAAGGAAACAGATAGAAAAGGAAGGAAACAGATAGAAAAGGAAGGAAACAGATAGAAAAGGAAGGAAACAGATAGAAAAGGAAACAGAATGACAGTGACTCCACCACCTCCCCAGGCAGCACATTCCAAAGGCCAATCACACTCTCTCTCTGTGTAGAACTTCTTCCTAGCCCTGCTGTTCCAACTTTATCAAAATAAGGACTTTTGTCTTATTTCTTAAGGAGTCTACTGCAACTTTGTCATAAAACAGCCTCAATTGTCAAGGCAATTTGCTGTTAAACCACTTCTTGTGGGTCCATCAGAGAGCTGCAAAAGTAAATCATGTCCAGTAACTAGTTCGTAAAGCCAGAGTAATTATTTCATGCCTGTAAATTTTTTAGCTGTAAGTGACCTGGAGGCTTCACTTCAGATTGCCTGAGGAAAGTTTCACTTCATAACCCCTGAGCTCTCTGAACAAAATTTCCCTGAGGCTGGGCTTTTCTCTGTCTGGGGTGTCTGCAAGGTGCATTTTCGCAGCACATCCTGGTGTCAACATCAAGTTGCAGCCCTACATCTGTGCCTAGAGAAGTGACTTTGAGACAGGGAAGATTTCAAGACGTGAATGATGACGTGCCTGCCCCTCACACCAGTTGTTTACCAGCTGATATAAAAATGCCAGGGGAGATTTAGATTGGATATTAGGAAAAATGTCTTTCCTGCAAGAGTAATCAGACATTGGAACAGGGTGCCCAGGGAGGTGGTGGAGTCACCATCCCTGGAGACATTCAAGAAATGTGTGGACAGGACACTTTGGGACATGCTTTAGTGGCCATGGTGATGATAGTTTGAGGGCTGGACTCGATGATCTTAGAGGTCTTTTCCAGATGAAACAATTCTATGATTCTGTTTCTTCTGAAATCTGACTTTCAAAATAATTGAGAGTGAAGGGTATGAAACTTACTCTACAGAAAGGAGAGGTGCACATGCACAATATTTAGAAAATTGAAATTAAAGGTATTGAAAATATAAAAAGATTAATGACAAAGGAAGCAATAAAAGGAGAAATTACAGTTCATTTCAACAGACATGTTTGTCACGGGACCTGATCCACGTTCTTGCTGTTTATCTCTGCTTAGTCCTTGCATCTGGTGCGCTTAGTCCAACCCAACCCTCTGCTCTCAGAAAGATTTTAACATCTTGAGCTTGAGGAAGGTAGATTCAGACTGGATATTAGAAGGAAATTCTTTACAGTGAGGATGATGAGGCATTGGAACAGGTTGCCCAGGGAGGTTGTTTTCCTACACATCATCTTGTTCTTCTCTTCTACTCCCTGGCTTCTACAGATGAGAAAGGACATGGCAGATGTCCAGCAACAACCTTTTCTTGGCTAGCGTCACTGAGAGAAGCTGACAGCTGGGAAACTTATCTTGGAGAGGAAAAACGTAAAGGAAGAGCAGGAAGAGGAAATGGAACAAAATGTAAGTGGTTTAGAGTTGAGCAGCCTGCTAGGTGGCACTGATCTGAAATTAGCTTTGTTGCTATGAAAAGAAGAACACTTCTCCAAAGTGAGGTTCTTCATTTTGGTTGTGGTGACTGTTCTTCCAGCCAGGCAGCACAGTTTGTCAGGCACAACAACTTCCCACAGTTTACTCTGCAGAGTCCTTGTGGATGTTGAAACACTGAGCAGCTCTTCAGTCTCTGCTGGAACAGCCAGTGTTATCAAAACATGGGGAGCTGCAGCGATTCCTGCAATTACTCATGACTGAGTTACCACTTCGTGGTAGGAATTCAGTTTAAATAGAACTTTTTTCCCATCCCCCTTTCTCTTTAGTTGATGTCTTTCTTTCTGCCTTTCTTTTTTTCTTTTTTCTTTTTTTCCCCTTTCTTTGCCCTTCCTCTCTTTGCCCTTCCTCTCTTTGCCCTTCCTCTCTTTGCCCTTCCTCTCTTTGCCCTTCCTCTCTTTGCCCTTCCTCTCTTTGCCCTTCCTCTCTTTGCCCTTCCTCTCTTTGCCCTTCCTTTCTTTCATACTGTATAATCAGCATGACTTCTGTTGTCTGCTGCTTTGCACCATTTCTTTACTAGCAGTTCTTTTTGCCAGAGGCTTTAAATGTTTAATAATCTGCCGTGGTGGTTATTTATTTTTTCTTTACTTGAAGCCATTTTCAGTGATGCCTTCAAGCACCTGGCCTGGTCAGAGGCTTTAATATTCACTTATCTCTCTCTGGTTGGCCTCATGTTATTTTTAATTACACACAGTATCACAGGTTGGAAGGGACCTCCAGAGATCAGCAGGTCAGGCTGCCTCTTAACTCTCTTGCCCTCACGCTTTCTGTGCATGGAGCTGCAGGCCAGCAGGAGCTGGCAGAGTAAAAGTTGTGTCATGGCTTTGATGGCAAGAATAAAATCCAGAGGAAGGCAGCAATCGTTCTTGACTGAAAAGAATGAAGAGTGAAGAATTACTTGTGGAAAACAAGGTATTTAGTTAAAATTAGAAAATAACCTTCTTTATAGTTGTGTGTCAGGGAGCTGGTTCCTTTCTTCATTTTCAGTGCTCCTTCAGCCGTTTTGGGGGAGCTTTCTCATTAATGGAAATGACTGCCCGCATTTCTTTCAGCACCTTGTCTGTGCCTTGTTTTATCCTGCCAGAGGAAATGGGTAGATATTAATTCCTGGGGTTTTTCTTGTCTATATGATAATCCTGGCAAGATATTGACAAGCCAGTACAGTAGCTGCCTCTCAGGAAAGCTTTGATTGCACTAAAACATACACTGAAGTGCTAATCTCTTAACCTTCTGGAGTTCATTATGTGTACAGATAAGAATTGAGTTTAAAGTGACCTACAAGGTCTTATTGCCAAGATATAATCTAGTTAAAATTTCCTCAAATTGAATTATGTGGGCTGCATAACATCCATTGATTTAAAAAAACCCACACACATACTCTCCTTAATGGGGTCACATAATAAGAGTCTTGACATAGTTTGGGTTGGGATTTTGGTTCGAGTTTTCTTTATTCCCCTCCTTTGAATGGAGTCAGTTTCTAAGAGAAACTTCAGCATTTTGTTTTGTCAAGCTGTCACCAGCTTGGTGGCTTCTCAGCCAGCTCAAGCTTTGACCTCTGCACCACTTAGTTGAGGAAAACACAACTGCAGAATTAACTAGTCCTGTGCCACTCAGGAATAAGTTGCTCACATTAGATCAATGTGAAAAAGATGAAGGCTGCTTTGAATTATATCCTGAAGGACTGGTGCTGTGGCATTCATTCAAGGTGCATCTTTTGTGCTTTTGAAACAGACATTTTAGGCCTCTTATGCACTTGCAAAAGAGAAATATTGGGAAGTACTTTTTTCCCAAATGTCCTTTTTGTTATGATTTATCATTTTTAATTCAATTCTTTTTCAGACCAGAACAAAATCAAGCAGAGGAGGAGGTGTGTGCACTGAGGAGACACCTTCAGCTATGACTCATGTTTTCTGGAAGGTGGGCAAGGCAAGTTGATGTCAAGATAGAATAGAATTAACCAGGTTGGAAGAGACCTTTGAGATCATTGAGTCCAACCTATCACCCAATGCCATCTAATCAACTAAACCATGGCACCAAGCACCCCATCCAGTCTCTTCCTAGACACCTCCAGTGATGGTGACTCCACCACCTCCCTGGGCAGCACATTCCAATGCCCAATCTCTCTTTCTGTGAAGAATTTCTTCTTAACATCCAGCCTAAACGTCCCCTGGCACAGCTTGAGTGGTGTTGGATAGGGAGGAAGGTCCCAACTTTGTCTTATCTGGTCACATCTACGGCTTCATTCTGCAAAGTCTTTGTTCTGTGTGTTTGGGAACTCTACACAGCCATATTCTCCTGTAGATCTTTGTGTCCCCAGCCTGTTAGCTGACCTCCACTCAGTATTTATTGATTGCCAAGGTAAGTGGCAAAGAAGCAACAAAGGGGAAGTGGAGTGTGGAGGTCCCTGCAGGGACACTGTTTTAAGTCTTGCTGTGGACCTTAAAGGGAAATTTGGATGCGCCCAGCAAGGATGAGCCTTTCAAATCTGTCTGGCCTCTTTAAGTTGCTTTGTTTTTACAGCAGATAGTTTCAACAATAACGCTGGTTTCAGAGGCTCTGTGAGTTGTCTACAGAAACTGCTCGTCTAAGTTGATTGGGGAGGAAGGGAATAGGTTGTTCAATGTAAAAGAAGTTGTTCCCTTTCTTTAAGATATTTTGCAGCAAACATGAAGTTGACAGCATTTGTCTGATCCATTGTCATTACTGAGAGTGTTTCATTCATACAGAAGCTTTCATGATAACCCCAGGGACTGCTAAGCTTTAATATAAGATGTTTTTCTCTTTATCTGTGATTTTTCTCTCATGATTTCCCCTTTTCTTTTCTACAGATGTCTAGGGTGTGTTGCTATGATGTTCATTTTTCTTTTCCACATGAAAAGTTGTCAGCAAAGCAGTGGTGTTTCAAACAGTCCTCTGGATTTCTAGGGTCTAATTCTTACACAGACCAAGCTATTTCTCGCTAAAATTATGTTTTGGGCTTGGTACTGAGCAAGCTTGATCAATCAATAGTTCCTGGTTGATAGAGGAAATAAATTGGGTTTGGTATGTGATAATCCTCCAGTTTTCCCACCACCTAGCAGAAGGTTCATACCAAGGTGGGGGTGTAGAAACAGAGGAGCTGACAGCCCCAGATAAATGAACAATTAAGTTGGTGCGCTCAGGTCTGTGGCAAGGCAACAGAACAAGGCAGAACACGTGCCTGGAATAGCAAAATCCTACATGCCAGTGTAAAGTGTCCCAGGAGAGCTGCAGGACAGACACTGCATGGGAAGTAAGCTGTGCTCTCATTGCAGCAGATTAGGTTGCTTATCAGGAGCCTTAAACTTGGCAATGTGGGAGAGCGAGCCCAGAACGGTTTGCCAGCAGGAATATACGCTTCTAAAGCAAAATTCTGTTTGCTTTCAGGAAATCTGTTTTGAAGCACTCCCTGGTCAAAGAGGAAGAGGCCTGACATGTTGCAAGGAGCAAAGCGTGGGAGTTGGCAGCAGAAGGTCCTTTGATCCCAGGTTGCAGCCTGGCTGCTGGTGCCAGTAAGTCATGCAGGTTGTACAAGTCTCAGATTTCAGGTGGCACCATGACCCAGCCCCATGGGTGGCAAAATGGCAGTGAGGGAAGTTTATGCTCATGGTTTCTTTCCCTTCTGTCTTACAGCCACACTGAAATGTTTGCTTCTGTTCCCACCTCAGAAAAAACAAGCACATGTAGTCAACCTAGTGCTCTGCCCTGCCCCTCCAGGGCAGTTTGGACAGAAGAGCAGGGTAGATTAAGGTCAGACCTTAGGAGGAAGTTCTTCACAGTGAGAGTGGTGAAATATTGGAACGGGATGCCCAGGGATGTGGTTGAAGCCCCATCCCTGGAGATAACCCAGGCAAGCCCTGGGCCTCCTGATCTAGTTGGAGGTGTCCCTGCTCACTGCATGTGGGTTGGACAAGATGACCTTTGAGGGTCCCTTCCAACCCCATGCAATCAGTGAAGAGCTGCATTGGGAAAAGCCTGAGAGCCTGAGCAGATGTAAAAGACATGGCCCCAGTCAGGACCTGATTTCAGTTTGGGGGCAAGTTAAAATGTTTGCTTTGGAAGTACCTTTTTCTCTTCTTCTCTTTTCTTTTTTCCCCCCCCCCCCCTTGGGGATTTGTTTCTTCCTTTAGTGTCAAACACCTGCAAACTCTTTGGTGGAAAAGAAAACCAGATTGTGAGTCATAAATAGGATTATTGACTAAATACCTGTTGTGGGATCTCCATTGCTGCTGCCTGTGCCAGGAAGCACATCCTGGCTGTACAATTTTATTTCTATTTCCATAGAAGAAGCAGTTTAAAAAATCATTATCACTTCTGTCTGAGGGGATCGTGTTTGATGTGGCAGTCACTGGGATACAATAAACAGGAGGCCCCAGGGTGCCATTTTACTCAGACAGTTTTCAGAGAGGAGCCACAGTTTCTGCTGCAAAGCACTGTTGATTTACATGGATTTTCTTGTCACATGCTTTGGCAAAATGTATCAGCTTCTGCTTCTTAGCATCAACAAATAATGCTTGACTTGCAAACCAGCTCCGTGGCAAGCACCCAGCCACAGGAGCCTTTGGGAAGTGACTGAATAGAAAAGACTTTCATCTCACCAGTCTGTGAACTGGTGCTGTCCCTGCAGTGGCTGTCTGCAGCTGCTCTCTGATCCTTGCTCTTGATTCTCAGATACTGAAGCTGTTCAGGCTCTTAGCCTTTACCAAATTCCAAGCAATGAAAATTAAATATTTAACTTTTCCCCAATTTCCATGGAAATGCCTTACAGGGCTCTTGAGCTCATTTGTGCTCTCATGTCTGAAATTCATCTTTCCTATCATATGACACTGGTATCTTTTCCTTCACTAGGTAGGCCTTTCAAAATGCTGAATTGGGGGCGGGGGGGGGGAAGAGCTTACTTTGTATTTTTCCTATGCCTCCTCCTTGTTCATAATGAGCTTAAATATAAGGAATATAAACCCATCTGGGAATAAAATTATGCACTGAGTTCACTATAAAAAGTCATTACATTATAATCAAACTGTCACTTGATGAGATAGTGGGAGATGAAATACAACATAAGCTGACAGAAGAGGAGGATAGCTTGTTCTTTTAAACACTATCTGTGGCACAAAGCGGTGGAGAAACTCTGAACTGTGTACAGGAAAGCTTCTGGAGCTGAGGGGGGGGACCACAGTACTAGGACCAGTGAGACAGATATGCTTTCCTCTGGTGGGATGGTGAACCTTCAGCCATATACAGCCCAGTGCCTGTGCAGGCTTTTGCTCTCAGTAGACTGGCAGCCCAAGGGTGTTTGAACACAAGGTGGTAAACACCCAGGAAGTGTACAGAATTAGTGCATCACAATTTGCAAGGCCCTGCAGTCTCTGAGCACCTCTGCTTACTTCTTGAGCTATCACCCTTGTCTGCTTCACCTGAAGCATTTGTGCCCCAGCAAGCTGTTTGCCCTCTTCAGGAGAGGCTGAATCATGCTGCAGGTTAAACATGCAAATGAATCAGAAAATCTGAAGAGTTGCTTTGTCTATACCTTGCCCTTCCTTGTGGCCCCTTGCA
The DNA here is from genome assembly GCA_033816785.1 of Picus viridis. Lineage (NCBI taxonomy): Eukaryota > Metazoa > Chordata > Aves > Piciformes > Picidae > Picus > Picus viridis. Next base: position 2,766,297 of record CM066569.1, on the reverse strand, counting down.
CCCCATGGTGCCTTAGCACGAAAGGAAATGCCTTAGTTGAGAGGAAATTCCTGGTCCTATGTAGCAAGGAGTATGCATAGCCATGGAGTAGATGGCAGCAATACCATGGGAGTGATTTTCTTCCAGCCTTCTGGTCCTTGTCATGTAAACTGCCTTCCTGCTGTGGAGCAAAGTCCTTTTTCCCTCCTGACATAGTATTTTAAAATGTGAGTCTGTTCCCTGCTTTCCTTTCTCTGGCAATGTACTCACCTTAGCCTGAAAGCAAGAGTGACAGTCAGCCTAGTAGGTTTGTGACCCTGTGTGCACCTAGGGAGGCTACACACAACTTGTGACTTCTAGCGTGACTTCATGAACTTGTTTTTGGAGCCTCACATTTGTAGCTAGTGTAACTTGGTTTTGCTTTTTCTTTTTGGTCCCCTGTGTCCCTCCCTACCCTAACTTAGAATCATGGGCAGGGACACCTGCAACTAGACCAGGTTGCTCGAGCCTTTATCCAAAGTGGCCTTGAACACCTCCAGGAGGGTGCATCCACACCTCCCCGGGCAGCCTCTTTCAAGGTCTCACAAACTTGTGTTGCTTCCTTTAGCTACTGTGCTGAAAAGAAAGCAGACATTTATGAGCTGATCTGCTGAGATCTGTCCAGGGGCTGATGGTTTTTCCTGATCCTGAAAGGAAGAGAAAATATAGGAGCTTTGTATTTCTTCTCTGTAGGGGTCAGGGCACACAGCCTCTGGTGCAGCTTGACACCGACTTGTAAGGGCTGGACTTGCCCAAAATGCACTAACAGAGCAGGATTGTTTGCTAGTTGCTGGATGCATTTGCTCCATGCTTTTGCTGGAGGTGCTATAGGTCCCTCAGCTGTCACCAAAGGCCCAGGCACCAGTTTTTCTGTAAGCTGAAACCTGCATTGCTGAAGTGGCTGAGCACCATTCTCTGGGCTGTGTTGTTCTCCCTTTCTGTCTCATCTTGATTCTGAGATGCATTGTATGGGCAGGATGGCTCTAAAACTGTTTTGCTGTTCATTACAAGAATCCATACCAAGTGGTGAGGCTGATAATTCATGTAGCTTCTCTCTGGTTTTTTCTTTCTTCTTCAAGCATGCAGAGACAGAGGAAAATTAATATCACACCTCTTACAAACCTGTCCTTGTGACCGATGTGAACTCTCCTAAAAGCATGCCAAAACAAAATGGTTTGGAAAACATGACAAACTTATATGAGGACTTGTAGGAAAAGAGCTTGGGCTAGGTAATCTCCAGATTTTAAATAGAATTTCAGCTCAGAGGTGTGTGATGAGTTCTGCCTGCAGACTTTCTGTGCCCCCTATTCTTCAAGCACAGGCAGCAAGGTATGCATAAAAAAAATCACTGGGCTTAATACAGTATTGAAGTAGAACATGCTCTGAAATCTAACCTGTGCAAGGCCTGGGGAGTTGGCAGCTTTCATATGTTTCTCAAATGAGAAGCTGCTGATCCAGTTGCTTAGTTTTCTGCTCAATTATCTTGATTATCCTCCTCTTTGTCAAAACATACTATTCCATTTTTCACTCTGTAGATTAAAGCCCAACAATCAGGATCTTTGCTGCCTCGTTAATGGTGAAGTGCCCATGGCTTCACTAGAAACAATGCAAGCTCTTTACACTCCTGACCTGTCTTAAACCAGATCTGTAAAGCAGAACAAGCCCAGTGAGAAAGGCTGTCCCTCTCTCTTGATGTGTTAGTGAAGAAGGAATACTTCTTCCTTATAATACTTAGCAGTAAGTTCAGCTGAAAATTAGAGGCTTCAACATTCCAACTTGGTTTTGCCTCCAAACGTTTTTGGTCGTATTGGCTGGCACTGAGGTCTCTGCAATGCAAATCCCACTACACAGCACTTGAGTTTCTAGCCTTAGAATCGTAGAATCAATAAGGTTGGAAAAGACCTCAGAGATCATCAAGTCCAACCTGTCACCCAACACCTCATGACTAACTAAACCATGGCTTCAGGTGCCACATCCAATCCCTTTTTTAGACATCTCCAGGGATGGTGACTCCCCCACCTCCCTGGGCAGCACATCCCAATGGCCAATTACTCTTTCTGGGAAGAACTTTCTCCTCACCTCAAGCCTAAACCTCCCCTGGCACAGCTTGAGAAATAGGTGGAGACCTGAGTACACCAGCTTTTAATCTAACTTCTTCCTTTGTTAGGACAAAAATCTACTTTTCCTGTGCAGTTATTGCACTGCATGCAGGCTCATCGAGGCTGGACCCAAGTTATCTACTGGAAAGTGGCACTCAGGTAGGCTTCACATGTGCCTTCAGCTTTATTTAGAAGCCTGTGCTAGACCTGTCTTTACTGTTACTCTGATGCAAACTTGAGCTGTATCCACAGCCATATCTGACCTTTTGTTATCTGTATCAATCCAAAGACAAGCAATAAGATCAATATCTCAGAGGTGTATGTAGTTTCTGTGTGGGTTTGGGGTTTTTTGACATTTCCCCTCCCTTCAGTGCAAATAGAATAGAATAGAATTAACCAGGTTGGAAAAGACCTTCAAGATCATAAAGTCCAACCTATCATCCAACACCAACTAACCAACTAAACCATGGTACCAAGCATCCCATCCAGTCTCTTCCTAAACACCTCCAGGGATGGTGACTCCACCACCTCCCTGGGCAGCACATTCCAATGGCCAATCTCTCTTTCTGTGAAGAATTTCTTCCTAACATCCAGCCTAAACCTCCCCTGGTGCAGCTTGAGACTGTGTCCTCTTGTTCTGGTGCTGGTTGCCTGGAAGAAGAGACCAACCCCCTCCTGGCTACAACCTCCCTTCAGGTAGTTGTAGAGAGCAATGAGGTCTCCCCTGAGCCTCCTCTTCTCCAGGCTAAGCAACCCCAGCTCCCTCAGCCTCTCCTCACAGGGCTGTGCTCCAGACCCCTCCCCAGCTTTGTTGCCCTTCTCTGGACACGTTCCAGCAACTCAACATCTTTCCTGAACTGAGGAGCCCAGAACTGGACACAGGACTCAAGGTGTGCCCTGACCAGTCCTGAGCACAGGGCACAATGACTTCCCTTCTCCTGCTGCCCGCACTCTTCCTGATGCAGGCCAGGATGCCATTGGCTTTCTTGGCCACCTGGGCACACTGCAGTCTCATGTTCAGCTGCTGTCAACCAGTACCCCCAGGTCCCTTTCTGCCTGCTTTCCAGCTACTCAACCCCAGCCTGTGGCACTGCATGGGGTTAGTTTAGCTGATGGACCTCGTTACGCAGCCTTTCCAAACTGAGTTTCCTCCAGTATCTCATCCCTGCTGCTTAAGGGCATGCTTTGCCCTTGCATGCCCAAAGAGATCATTTCGAGCACAACCATTTCAAAAGGTGAAGGGTGATAAATAGTGAGTTAGAGAAAACTCGGGAATCAAAAATAAAGCAGAGTTTACTAAGAGGCAGAGAGTCCCAAGGGAGCTTTTTACGAAGAGAACATAAATCGAGCGAGTTGCAGTTGTTACGACCCATGGATGCCAAGGCTCAGGAGGAGTGACTTCCTGGGCCGTTTATAACAGGAGCAAATTACACCCACGGATGAAACTGAAAATAGAACGAGAGCTCTGCTCTTGAAAAAGTTTTGCACCTCGGTGCCATAACCTTGAAATTAATCTTTCTTCCTTTAGCATTCTCATATCTCTTGCAAGTAACGTTGCTGTGCTGGCTGTTGAAGCAGCTTTCATGCCAGTGCTCCTCAGCAGCCGTACTGTGAAGATGCTGATGAAAGAGGAGAGGTCATTTTATAGGGAGCTGGTGTGCCAGATGACTGTTGCCCTCATTGTGTCCAAAGGAAAAGTCTGATTTCCTGGAAGCTGCCAATGGACTTGGTTGAGAAAATGAAGTATTCTGAAAGATAGCCTTATCTTTCACAGTCTGCCTAATTAAAAAGCTAATTGAAAATCAGCTCAGAATGAGCTTTTTCCCTGTAGACATGACCTTTGCTCATGCTTCAAGCAACGCTTTTGAGACATCAAAATATGTAGGCAGTGATCACAGACCGAGGCTGAGAGCAGAGGACACCCATCTTAAGCCTCTCTGGGATGCACTTGAGAATGAAACCCTGGACTGATTCAGCCTTTATTTGCCCTACAGACACCTGGGAAACTTAGAGCAGTTTATGGGCTTTCCATCACAAAGACAGGACTGAGAGTCACTAGCCTGGAAATGAAATCCCAGCTCTTACAATAATGAGAAGTATATCATGAGAACACGATAAGCACCCAGTAAAATGAATGAGATTTTTAATGGACTTCTGCAGGAAAGATGATGTCTTAGTTGAGCCATAATGTCCTTAAATCTCTGCACCAGTGAAGGTTCAGGCAGCAGCAGAGAAAGGCAAGTGAAACTGGATGGTAAAGCCACTGAGGATTTTTATGAAAGAACAGAGAGAGAAGAGAGCAGCTAACAGAAGCACGGTGTGACTGGTGTCACACACATTCCCCAGTGGATAACTATGATGAAAAACAACCAAAGCCAAGCCTGGACACTTCCTGGCCTTCCAAGTTAGCAGCCTGGAGTACCTCTGTATTTCCTGGAGATGTTCGAGGCCAGGTTGGATGAAGCCTTGAGCAACCTGGTCTAGTGGAAGGGGGTTGGAACTAGATGATCTTCAAGGTCCCTGCCAACCCAAACCATTCTATGAATCTATGAACGTATGTCTTCATTCCCAGATGAACCTACCTGCATGTGAAAACTAGCTAGTTCCAGAGCTGAAAAAAAGGACTGATGTTGCCCAAAACCATCCTCTGTTAACATTTACTGCCTGTGCAGTAGCTCCACTTATTTTCTCACCCTCACCCATCAGTCACCATCACCCACTTTATCTGTGCCAGGCTCAGTAGGTAAGCTGGAAGGATCCTGCCCTGAAGGTAAATAAAGGGGAAAGAGGAACTCGGATGTTGAGCTGCAGGGTGGGAAGGTGAAGCTGGCTGCCCGGGTTTACAAAGCCTGTGGGAGCTGAGAACAGAGCTGGGGTCCTTGGAGTCTGCTGAGTATCTCCGTGTTCCTTTTGGTAGCTACACAGAAAACTAGATTGATTGATTTATTCAGGAAAATCATCTGCCTGGGCTTGTTTGTGGCAGGGCAAACTGTTTTCTGGAGAATGACAAACGAGATCATGATACGCAGCTGAACTTACTGATGACTGAGCTTGTTATTTGTTAGCTTCCCGACTGAACGTTTCCAGAGGTCCTGTCGTAACGTCTGCGGAGAGGACAGATGTGCAACAGTCACTCTGACTTATGCAAATGAGGAGTGGGAAAATGGGCTTAGGTAATGGGGATGTCATCAATATCTCTGAGTTATGAAGTGGTGTGTTATCAGAAAGGTCAGGGGTAGGACACAGTGATTGCTCACAGTCATTATGAGTCCCTTCTCTAATCCCTTTGGTCCTTTTGTACCTTCGACAAGCAGAGAGCTGGAAATGGAGTCTAGTGAGGATCACACCATGAGAGAAATTGACTCCAGCAGAGGTGGCTAACTGGTGGCAGTTCTTCCCCATATGCTGGCGTTGCAGTGACAGACATGGCACATACTCAGATGCATTTCTCCAAGAGACATGAGGCCAACGAGTGTTTGTTGGTTTCCTGCCTGCCAAAGATTTCTATTGATGGCAAAAATCTCCAGGAGGCACTCATATAGGGGAAGAGTCAGTGTGGGCATCAGAGCCACCACACCAGAGCAGGATAGAATCACAGAGTGCCAGGTTGGAAGGCACCACAAGGGTCATCCGGTCCAACCTTTCTAGGTGATAGTGCAGTTGAAACGAGATGGCCTAGCACCCAGTCAAGCTGAGTCTTAAAGCTGCCCAATGTAGGGGAATCCACTGCTTCCTTTGGGAGGTGATTCCAATGTCTAACTGTTCTCATGGTGACGCATTTTCTTCTGGATTTCAATGAGAATCTCCCCAGCAGTAAGTTGTACCCACTGCCTCTTGTCTTTTCCATGCAGAAGCTGAGCAAGGGTGAAGGAGTGGCTGTGCAAGCAGCCCAGCAATAACTCCTAGCTTCCTTACTGGTTTAGGTCTCTTTGCTGGATTTTGGTGTTAGCTCTCCAGGGCTGCTGGTCTGAGCTTACACTCTGCTTGTCTCAGGAAAGCCTGCAGTGATTTTCTGTGTCCACTTACAGGCTGTGTGCTCAGGTCTGCTATCATGGACTCAGTCAAAGCAATGGCTGCAAAGGCCAATTGAAGTCTCACTGAAGATGTCCCTGTAAGAAAGGAGTTCAGGTGGGGGAGGTGAAGAGCAGAGGTTCTGGCTGCAGCTCACCAGAAGGAAGCTGGGTCAAGGGAGTGCATCAGTACCTAGGCTCACAGTTGTGTCTCCAGAACACAGCTGGCTTGTAAGTGCGTTAGACTGAAGTGCCCACCATGCCTATCACAGGTAACCAGTGCTGGGTGCGATTAGACAAGGATCTTAGGGCTATAGAAACAGAGAAGGTATATGATAATGAATGTGCAGTTGTGCTGCATCTTCTTCTGTAGTGCACTAATTAATAGAATCTTTGTAACAATATCTGCTCATTTCTTCTGAAGGAGGCTCAGGGGAGACTTTATTGCTCTCTACAACTACCTGAAGGGAGGTTGTAGACAGATGGGGGTTTGGTCTCTTCTCCCAGGCAAGCAGCACCAGAACAAGAGGACACAGTCTCAAGCTGTGCCAGGGGAGGTTTAGGCTGGATGTTAGGAAGAAGTTCTTCATAGAAAGAGAGCTTGGCCATTGGAATGTGCTGCCCAGGGAGGTGGTGGAGTCACCATCACTGGAAGTGTCTAGGAAGAGACTGGATGTGGTGCTTGGTGCCATGGTTCAGTTGATTAGATGGTGTTGGGTGATAGGTTGGACTCTGATCTCAAGGGTCTCTTCCAACCTGGTTTGTTCCATTCCATTCCATTCCATTCCATTCCATTCCATTCCATTCCATTCCATTCCATTCCATTCCATTCCATTCCATTCCATTCCATTCCATTCCTTCATTGGTTTTTCCCAACTATTTAACAGCAGGGAGTACCCAGGGAACATCAAGTAAATCAAAAAAGCTAAAGCAGCATGTGGACAAATAGTTCTGTACTTGAGAAATCCTTTTTCAGGCTGAATTATTGAACTGGTTGGCTGTAATTGCTGAATCACTTCCTTGCATTTGTGTTTTACAATTTCTCTTGCTCAGTTATGCTTCATCACAATCAATGAGTTGCCTCTCAGGTGTGACTGAGGGGTGGTATAACATTGGTAATTGTTAACTTTGCCTCCATGGGAACAAAATCGCTTCAGGAACCTTAAAGTTGATTTTAGGGATAAGAAAGGTAACAGCATTCAGGCCTACAGGGATCTTGTTGTTCTGTGTCTGTTAGTAAACAATTAAGGACGATATGGATTGTGTTTGGAAGGAGCTGTTCTCAGGGCTTCTAGACAAGAAGCTGACTATGAAGATCTGGTACCTAACATTTTGCAGCTGATTTGGTGCCAGAGTGATTGATTTTAGGCTACGGAGACATTATTTGTAAGCTTAAAACAATAGGAGAGCTTGTCATTCCGGGAAAGTTTCTATTTGTCATGTTTGTCATTACCTTGCTGCTGATAGTGGCTTGCTGTTGTGATTTATCAGGCGTAGATGTGGATGATATGAAGGATATGAAATAGAGTACCCTTCTGCGAAGCTCTGCTTCCACAAACCTGTCACTTCACATTTCTCAGTTTTGATGTGTTGTAAGACTGTGGTGCTGCCTTCATGACCAGTTCAGCTTGTCAGGCTGATAGAATACTTTGTTTAGCATAAGGTGTGTAGCATATGCACAAATCGTGGTCTGAACCAGAGGAGGGGCTATCCACATGAGTTCCATGTGAGTGTGGCATCTACAGTCCTATAGCAAATAGGGCTGTAAATAGTTCTTGCAGGCACAGAGAGAGTGCTGAAAAGAACAAAGAAACATAGGGGTGGGGAACAACAACAAAACAAACAAAAAACCCTGAAACTCTCCTTGTCATGTTGGCATGTCTGTTTAAGGACAATGAGTGTGTGAAACTCAGCTCTCTTGAGCAGGATGGTCATTTGCAGTCTGGATGGCAGGACTCTCCGTTGCATGGTCCTTTTGTATCATCATTGTATCCATTGTGATTACCTTAAACTGCTGTTCAAAGCACCCAGCTGCTCCGGAGCTGGTGACTGTTTCTGCACCTGCAGGAGGAATTTCTGCTATTTCCCGGTGTTCCCCCTGTACAGAACTTGGCCAGTTCTGCAGCAGTAACTGCCTGGGGAATTCCTTGGACAGCCAGATATCCCCATGGGATGCCCACTGGCATACTGAGGCAGAGATATTGTTCTATGCATATCAGGGATCTACCCAAGTTCATTTCCCAAACTCTCTCCTGAATGTCTCCTGGGAAAGTTAGTCACACATTTTGCTATGACAGTGACAAGTGACAAGTCATTTGGTCAGCACTGGGCCTCACATCCATCTTTTGTCTTATCAGTCCACTACTGCTTCTGTGCAGAGACTAACCAAGGATCTGCTGAAAATCTGGAACTCCAGGCATTAAGGACACAAATGGACTGGATGTGCAAGCAGGCACACTCTTGAGTACACCTCAATTAGAATTACAGAACAAGCTTGAGTTTCCTCCTTATTTCTCACAAAGTAAATGCAACAGCTCTCGCCAGCCAATACACATCACAGCAATTTAAAAGGTGTATTTCCATTCTAGCTGATGCCCCAGGAAATGGTGGATGCTTGCCTCTGAGCTCACACATCAGAAACTCCTTCATTTCTGCCATCACTAGCTGAAGTCAGTCATTTACATCGGTAAGTGAAGCTCGGTGGTTTCATCTGCATAGCACTGTCGCCTGCTCAAAGCACAACTCTCATACATTTTCTGTAAACCAGAAAAAAATAGCTGCTCCCTGAGCTGTGGCTTGAATTTCAATATGAATTAAATAAAAGCAGCAACTTTTTGGAGGATATTAGCTTAGAAACTTAGCTCTGCTCTCTTCACTCTCCGTTCCTCGTTACCCACGACACTTCACGTCCGTAACACTAGCAGTTATTTACAGTGGCTGGGTCAGTGAATGTAACCAAAATCAATACAGCCTTTTCTGCTGAGGAAATATTGGGAGAAATTACTGGAAATGTCTCAACAGTGAAAGCATCTAACTAAAGGTGCCACATAACGTGCTAGTAATCATTCAGTACTTTTGATCTGCAGCTCCACGTGGCAGAGGAGTGAAAAGCCAATCTGATGCTAAGCAGCCTTTGGCAAACAGAAATGAATGTGCAAAAGCCACACAATTCACACTGGCATTTTCTACAAACAAAGGCAACTCTACACTGTTCAATAATTGAAAAAATGCCTGTGGCATGAACATGCATGATGATGGACAGCAAAAATGCTTTGTCTTCCTTGCATTGCTTGTTCAGGTTTCACGACTAGAGCTTGCTGAATTATTCATTGGAACCAGTTCTTATTGTGGATGTCTCCTTTTCACATTCAGAAGCCAAGAGATGCTGTGCTTCAGTTAAAAGAAGCTGTCATATGATATTTGTTGGGCCAAATCCAGCACTCAGCTACTGTGTTGGGATGAGAGAATCAAAATGTTCCTTAGTGGAATCACAGATGTAGCTCAACAAAAATCCGTTTTCTCCCTGGTTTATCAGGCAGTTAGGTGCCATGCAACCTTCTTATCAGCCTATGTGGGGTCAGCTTGCTACATGAACTTGTTGCTCCCTAATCTTGTACCGTAGGTTACCCAGGGAGATAGCAGAGTCACCATCCCTGCAGATGCTCAAGAAACATGTGGGCATGGCACTTTGGGATGTGGTTTAATGGCATGGTGATCTTAGGTCAGTGATTGGACTTGATGCCCTTAGAGGTCATTTCCAACAGAAATAATTCTATGGTTCTGTATCTGGACACACATCTCTCTTCATGGATCTTCACCTGCAATCTACTGATGCAAGCGCACAAAAAAGAGTCTGAAGGCAAGCTGTGAAACTTCATCATAGTGTTCTCCCAGATAACCTCCCAGCCAGTTCAAGGCTTGCTTTGATAACGTGAAACAAGTATTTCTGGCCAGTGTATGTGAAATGGTTTCAATTAACCAGTCAATGCCATGCCTATTCAAACTGCTCACTGAGAGTTTTATCTCAGCAGGCCACAGATGGTTTTGCACAGGACACCAGCTCTGGAGTGCAAGTTCCCAGTGGCAAGGAAAAGGCTGTGGAGATTTCTTTCATAAAAGCATTGGTAGTGTTCTGCTGGGCAGCAAGCAAACTACCCCAGCCACAGTGAATGGCACAGTTAGTCTCCAAAGTGATGAATCATGCAAAAACTTAGTTCCTTGTGACTTCCTTTGGTGAAGTACAACTAGATTGTGACCATCTTGTATATGGACAGCACATTCAATCAGCATTGTTGTAAGGAAGGGGAGGAAATCTCATACTTTTGGCTATGATGCCAGCAAAGGTCTTTAGTGTGTCCATCAATTCCTTTTAAATATGAAGATAAATAGGGTGCACAAGCCAGATTTCTGTTTTAAGTAGGGTCTTGTAACTCATAAGCAAACCCCATGATATGAGAGACAGCCTGCTCCTGCTGGCCACACTATTCTTGATGCAGGCCAGGATGCCATTGGCTTTCTTGGCCACCTGGACACACTGCTGCCTCATGTTCAGCCAGCTGTCAACCAGTACCCCCAGGTCCCTTTCTGCCTGGCAGCTCTCCAGCCACTCCAGCCCCAGCCTGTGGCACTGCCTGGGCTTGTTGGGGCCAAAGTGCAGCACCCGGCACTTGGCCTTGTTGAATGGCCTCCTGTGGGATGATGCCGTGTAAAAGCTTCTCCCGTGAGCCATCAATGATCTCTCTCCCTGCAGCATGTCTTTTTAAATTAAAAATGCTTGCTTACTTTGGCACATTATTGAAAGCAGGATTGGTTTAGTGCGTGCTGGGCTGTCTGCAGGGCGGCATGCTACATTACATCAGTCTGCAATGCACTTGAAATTCCTGAAGAGTTTTTATGCTGTTGCCATGCAGTCAGTGACTGTTGTGGGGTTTTTTTAATTCTTGGGAGAAGGGGAAGGGAAATTCTTCATTTTCCCCACCACTTTCTTTAGCACTTGGTAAGGCTGTTGAAGATTGGTTTGTATTATAAGGAACAAAATTCAGCAGTTGGGAAGGAGAAGGAACGGCCAGGCAGAGAGGGACCTGGAGGTACTGGTTGACAGTAGACTGAACATGAGGCAGCAGTGTGCTCAGGTGGCCAAGAAGGCCAATGGCATCCTGGCCTGCATCAGGAACAGTGTGGCCAGCAGGAGCAGGGAGGTCATTCTGCCCCTGTACACTGTACTGGTTAAGCCACACCTTGATTACTGTGTCCAGTTCTGGGCTCCTCAGTTCAGGAAAGATGTTGAGATGCTGGAAGGTGTCCAGAGACGGGCAACAAAGCCGGGAGGGGTCTGGAGCACAGCCCTGTGAGGAGAGACTGAGGGAGTTGGGGTTGCTTAGCCTGGAGAAGAGGAGGCTCAGGGGAGACCTTCTTGTTCTCTACAACTACCTGAAGGGAGGTTGTAGCCAGGTGGGGGTTGGTCTATTCTCTTGGGCAACCAGCACCAGAACAAGAGGACACAGTCTCAAGCTGTGCCAGGGGAGGTTTAGGCTGGATGTTAAGAGGAAATTCTACATAGAGAGAATGATTGGCCATTGGAATGTGCTGCCCAGGGAGGTGGTGGAGGTGTTTAGAAGGGGACTTGATGGGGTGCTTGGTGCCATGGTTTAGCTGATTAGATGGTGCTGGATGATAGGTTGGACTCGATGATCTTGAAGGTCTCTTCCAACCTGGTTTATTCTGTTCTACTCTACTCTATACACTTGAATGACAGTTTAACTATTATATATGCTATAAATTTGAATGACAACTATAAACATTTTATCTGTGTTCTCTAGGGGTGGAGAAAGGAATGAAATCTTCTTTTCTTCTAGGGAAAAAAAAAAATCCCCAATCCCAGACATCTTATTTTAAGCTCTAAACATTCAAATTTGTTCCTTGTGTATTTCCCACTGGTTGTCCTACAGTTTTCTGTGCTAGGTTTTACAGTGCACTAAATATGTTGGTGTTGTATTGCTTTCCTTGAGCCAAAAATCACAGGTGGCTGCTCAGGTACACATTTGTCAGTGAAGCTGCTGTGTGCAAGATGTAAGGAGTCAAAAGAGAAAACCAAATAAAGGATAGGGAAGGGAAAGAGACTTCAGCACTTACTTATTTTTAAGTCATTAAACGTTAGCAAAAGATTCATGAGGAGCTTCAAATGAATGTTTGAATAATCCAATTGATTTAAATATGGCTAAGGAAACTGAGACATTAATCTTTAAATCTGACGAAGGGAAATATTTGTCCAACAGAATGTTACTTTGCAGCATGTGAAAGAAGGAATTGCCACCTACCCCTTCAAGCTCCAATTTCTGGTTTTTAAAACCATCCTAAATAGGGAGTTTTCTTTACATGAAACAAAATTAGCTCCTTTCTGCTGCCCACCCCTCGATTTATAGGTGAGACAGGTGAACAGGGGAATTACTGTTTTCCAGACTTCATTAGCTAGTAAAAAAGTGGCCTGACCCAGCCTCGGTGCCAATACCTCATAGACTGAACCCAAATGGAGCAAACTCCAGACGCAGTGGAGCAAACCTGTAGCTCCTCAGCTGGGCTGCTGACACCTCACCACTGTGAGATGAACCACCAGGGCATATCTATGCCCTGGAAAATCTGCTCCCTGGCTTCTTTTTGCTTTTCTCATCTTGCTCGCCTTGCGGGTCTCTCTGTCATCAGCACTGTGACCAAGGGGTGGCTTCTTGCTAGGGCTGCTTTTCAAGCACCTTATTCTTGAGGCTTTCTTGTCTTGGGGCTTTCTGCTCTTGGTTCCCAGCTCTCAGATGCCCATGGGCTTTCCCTGACCTCAGGGCCTTGCTGCTGGCATGAAGGGGAGTCCCTGCTGTCGGCTTCTTAAAGCCAAACACCAGAAAAAAAACAACAGCAGGAAACCCCAAGAGAGGGACCTGGCCTGTGCAAGCAGCAGTGATACCCACCTAGATCAACCAGCCCCTGTGCATCTCATAAATCTTTGTTCAATGGCAAGAACTTCAAGATAAATAAGCAAGCAGCATAGCCCATGTGCACTCATGAGTGTAGCAGCTGAAGCTGCCTCATAGGGGACCACAAATCCAATAGCCAGATACATTTAAAAGAGCAAAACCAGTAAAGTCCATCTGAAATAGCACCATGTGCCAATACCAATGACTCCACACGTGTCAGGAACGGCTTTTGAATACCATAAATCAGTCCTTTGGATTGCTGGAAGGAGAGGAGGTTTGGTCAGATGTCAAGAGATAGCAGGCTGCAATAACTCATAAAGACACTTGCCTCAGATTCACAAGTGGAACATTTCCAGAGATAAATATCAGGATAATGGAGTCATTATCTAGGCTTTCTGGCTGGAGAGTAAATCTTAAAGAACTGACTTTTTTCTTCTTCTTTTTTTTTCAGTCCCTAAGAAGCAATAAAATAGAGATCCTGCCTCTAGCACTGTACAGGCATGTGTTTGTGTTCAGTGCCTCAGAAAAGGCTTTTGAAAAGTTTAGTTGCTATGGAGAGAGAAGTCTCCTCTCCCTCACCACTGCCTCTCCTCCCCTCAACAGTGAACACCATGGCTTTCTTCACCCTGCCCTTGCAGCGTGTTTCAGCACTGTTTCCAGCCACCAAAGGTATGAATTCTCATTTTTGTCCTTTAGCAGGAAGAACAGTTCAGGGGAAGCTCTAGCTTCACTGCAGAGAAGTCACACGTTTCAATCCTGACCTGAGATGTCACCAAAAGAGCTCCAGCCGAAGCCAGGGAACAAAATGCAACAAATCGGTTGGCTTTGCCACCAGAGGGTGAAAGCCACTGAAACCTGGTGAAGCCAGGTCCTGCTGCAGGAAAAAGCCACATTTTAAAAATGAGACTCTCAACATACTCACTGCAACCCAGAGGTAAATGGAAGAGATCACCTCTCAGTGACTTAGGCTGGGCCAGTGTGAAATAAGCTTTTTAGAGGCAGGCACATCTCTGATAGAAACAGAGGTGTTATTGAGCTCTCATTGTACAGGAAACTCTATTGCTCCTTGCAAGCTCTCCCTGAGAAGTGTCACAAACTGGAGCAGGCCCTGGAGACTCTAACTGCTCTGGCCAGCCTTTGGAAGTGGTTCACTCAAGGTTAGAATGAAGGCCTGGTATTGCTTTTCTCCTGCTTCCTTGCAGGGTAAATGAAACTTCCTTTACCACAAAGCTCGTTAGTCACCAGAAGTTATAAAGCCTTTATGGAAAATATCCTTTTATTTAATTGCATCAGGAGGAAAAGAGGAAAGCAAAGAGGAAAAGAGGGTTGCAAAACGGTGCCTTCAGAGGTGTAAATACAGCACACAGCATTTCTTCAAAAAGAGGAAAAGTAACATAAAAGAAAACCAAGCAGATGCACGCATTTGTTTCTGGCAATAGGATTAGGACACCTGATAAAATTTGTGCAAGAGGCAGTTAGGGTTTTTGGAGTGAAGCTTCAGTGTTTTCTTCAAGCAAATGTTATTTCAAAAAGAATCCTTAAGGGAGATGTCCCCCAAAATTAAAATCTCATCTTGATGTTTTTTTCCCCCCTGATTAGGGCAAAATTGAACAGGAACGGGGTTAGAGCTGGAGGATTTCTGCTGTGCCAGAACTCAGAGTATTTGAGATGTGTTTGGGTCAGCTGTTGAATTTAGTCCTTGCTCAGATTTTTTTACATGTAGATGAGTGCTACTTCAAGACTTAGAATTCCCACTTTTTGCCACAGCCTATTAGAATAGAATAGAATAGAATAGAATAGAATAGAATAGAATAGAATAGAATAGAATAGAATAGAATAGAATAGAATAGAATAGAATAGAATAGAATAGACCAACCAGACCAGACCAGACCAGACCAGGTTGGAAGAGACCTTCAAGATCATCGAGTCCAACCTATCACCCAACACCATCTGATCAACTAAACCATGGCACCAAGTGCCTCATCCAGTCTCTTCCTAAACACCTCCAGGGATGGTGACTCCACCACCTCCCTGGGCAGCACATTCCAATGGCCAATCTCTCTTTCTGTGAAGAACTTCTTCCTAACATCCAGCCTAAACCTCCCCTGTCACAGCTTGAGACTGTGTCCTCTTGTTCTGGTGCTGGTTGCCTGGGAGAAGAGACCAACCCCACCTGGCTACAACCTCTCTTCAGGTAGTTGTAGACAGCAATAAGGTCTCCCCTGAGCCTCCTCTTCTCCAGGCTAAGCAACCCCAGCTCCCTCAGCCTCTCCTCACAGGGCTGTGCTCCAAACCCCTCCCCAGCTTTGCTGCCCTTCTCTAGTTGTGCTTTATAAGGACTATCAGACTATTTTAAGGCTGCGAGGCAGAAGGTGATAGGAACAAACGGGTTTTCCATAGCTCTACCAGTTTCATACATATAAAGCATACACAGAACAAGAACATGAAGGCAAGGCATTCTTTTATCCAGCACTATTGCAAATAAAATGATTGTTTATCAATACATACATAATGCACTTTACAACCCCACTGTAAACAGTGAGAGCTGAATGAATTTCAATTACGCAGACCAACGATATTGTGCCATCCACTCCATAAATCAGACCTAGGCACAGGCCTATAAGCTCTTGCTGCCTCACTGATTTTTATTGCTGTACAAAATGATAACTGGAAACCACACAGAACAAGGCAAATTAAGAATCTATTGGGGGAAAATGCAATTGGAAATGAACATCCTCCTGGAAGCTGTATTCACCGGCCAAATGCCTTGTGAGATTTTATCTTCCGTGCACAATATGATGATATTCCTATGCATATATAGCTAAATTAATTTTCCCTTATCAGCATAAAAATGTGACTGGCCAAAATAGATTAGAACTGCATAATATGTTGGATCACATTTTATTTAGGTGAAGAGGGAAATATTTAATTTCAGTGCTGGAATGCTATCGAGCAGAATAAATGATGGAGTTCAAACAAAGGGATTGTGCTTCCTGGGGTTTTGTTCTTTTGTGAGGTGAATGAAATGATCTCTGCATTCCTGACAAGATGAGGATTTTCTCACTTGCAGAGTGGTGAAAAGAAAACAAAATAATTTCTCTGCATTCAAAGAGAAACTTCTCTTCCCCAGGGAGTCCTGTCTCATTCTCTGAAAGGTTATTGAGTTTTGTGCTGTTCAGTCAGTTTGTGCAGTTTGTCGAGGGTAAGAGGAGATGAGGTTGTCTGTGTCCCACATCCTGTCATCTTGTAAACAGCTGTCAATACCCACATCTGTGAATAAAAGCTTGGTCCACAGAGGATAAGCAGCTGACTTCAAACCAGCCCAGTCAGGTTCTGCTATTAACCTGGCATTTGCTATAAGCATTACATTTGCCTTTCCTAGCAGTAGTTTGAGTTCACCTGCAATTACTCTGAGCAAGTGACATCAGGGCCACCAGTACAGGGTTGGCAGGCTTGCCCCTTTGCTAAGCACAAGCAGCAGCACTTTGGACCCCGAGGATGCTGTCCTCTGTGCACAGCACACCGCTGAAACTCAGGAAATGGAAGACCATAGTGTTGAGAGAGAAAGAAACTGTAAGAGAAGGGTGGTGGCTTTGTTCGCTTTCTAATTCTGCTGGTTTACTTCTCTTTGTCACGTCAATGCTATCTTCAGGGTGGTTGGGCTTTACCTTCTTTTTTCTTCAGCCACAATGCTATGGAGAATTATTCAGCCTTCAGCTATTTTTTATGAAAAATTCTGAAGAAAACATCTAGAGTGTTCCTTAGCTTCATGTTTCAATGACAAAAAGCCTTTCAAACGAGACAGGCAAATATCTGCAGTAAAGGAGATTTATTTTGATGGCTACTTCGAGTTTCAGCCATGTAGGTATTTTTTAACCCAAAATTCAAGCATTTTTTTAACTGAACTGGTGAGGATTTAACCTTAAGATGAGATTTAAATGCTTATTTTTTTATCACAGAATCATCCAGGCTGGAGAGGACCTCTGAGATCATCAAGTCCAGCCGTTTCACCACTCCACCGAGTCTGTCATCACACCATGTCCCCAAGCACCAGATCTATATGGGTTTTTTAACAACTCCAGGGGTGGCAACTCAACCACCTCCCTGGGCAGCCCATTCCAGTGCCTCACAACCCTTTCTGTGAATTTTTTTTTCCTGATGTCCATCCTGAACCTCCCCTGGCACAGCTTGAGGCCATTCCCTCTTGTTCTATCATTAGTTTCTTGTGAGAAGAGACCAGTGCCTACCTCTCTACAACCTCCTTTCAGGTAATTGTAGAGAGCAATAAGGTCTCCCCCCAGCTTCCAATTTTGTAGACAGAACAGGCCCAGTTCCCTTATTGTAACTTATTTCACTCTCCTCTTCAAAATGGCAGTTTTCATTCATAAGTGTTTCTCCTCCTTCAGTAAGACAGTATTTTGTGTGCTGTGCTAAGCATTTTGGCCAATGTGCCTTCCTAATGCCCAGGACTCACTTGTCTCTATACACTATGTGCTGGAAGGCTTCATTGGACCAAACAATCCTTGGGGTCCTTTCCAATCTAGCACTCTGTGATTCTGCAAGTCCCCAAGTGGCTGACAGC
This sequence comes from Picus viridis, assembly GCA_033816785.1. Classification (NCBI taxonomy): domain Eukaryota; kingdom Metazoa; phylum Chordata; class Aves; order Piciformes; family Picidae; genus Picus; species Picus viridis. The sequence continues at coordinate 2,748,626 of CM066569.1, read as the reverse complement.
ACTGCTCTTGTGTGCCTGAACTTCCCACAGAACTCAGCTCTTTGGGAAGTGTTTCCTCCAGAATGTGACATTTTGTTGAAGCTGCAGAGGCTAAGAATACTGCAGCTGAACTCTGTTCCCTGTGATTGTGGTTTTAGAGGGTTTGTGTGTCATAATTTAAACTGTTTGTAGCTTCTGATACTGCATACCAGAAGTCTCGTGTGCTCAACAGTGTGTCTGAGTCTTGGGGTTTGTGCAGTTCTGTCAGCTGGTTTGGGGAAAGACATTCCTTGTCCTTGGAGATCTTACTTCTATCTGTGGACCACCACAGTCCTAAGAAACAGTCACTCCTCCTTATTTGAGGCATATCCTCTTTGGGCAACCAGGTGAAATGAGAGACATTAAAATAAACAGTAAGTAATGATAATTCACTAGGTATCTACCAGCTGATTCCATCAGTAATAACATTGTCTTTGGGTGAATTTAGGAAAACCAAATAATTGTCAAAACAAATTACTCGGCTTGAGTTCTCTGTGGCACAGATCAGGTGTTACAAACAGTCAACACTGGCGCTAGCAGAATCTTAACTGTCGGTTTCAATGCAAAATTGCTATATTTTAGGGAGGAAAAATGAGGGGAAAGGCTCTTCAAGGCACCAAAGATCTAGTAGATAAAAGTAAAATTAATTTTAAAAATGAATTCATGGGAAAAAGTCTTTTTAAATCCTCACTGCTCCCCCCACACATGCACCCCCCCACACCTGCCCAGCCTCGCCCCAAGTGGGGAGTGGGAGCAGCATCTATTGTGGCAAAACATTCCTTGGGCTGTCTGCGTCAGAGGAAATGAAAATCCATTAAATGGATAATAGAATAAAACTGCAATGAGATGTTCAGAGAACCCATCAATAAAAGGATGGCAAGCAATTGCTAAAGACACCCCTCTCTAAATGTATCTTTATTGCCAGAGGATGGAAATATGAGAGAGAATTTGCAAACAATTGAATTTACGGTAATGGCATAGAAGAGTATTTTACCACCTAAGCAAAGCACAGAGCAAATATAAAAGACAGAATATGCTCACATCCCATGGAAACTCCTGTGCTTTGCCTGTTAGAGAAGCTGTTCTGTTCTGATATTAAAGTCCAGTGCGCTGAAAAATGCATTAGGAGTCAGGGGCTGGGTGGTATTCTCCTCTGTGTCTGCTTTAAGGTGAATTGTCGGCCTGAAAGCTGTTCGAGATGTGAGCAACACAGAGCTTGCTCCTGTGCACTCCAGGTAGCTTTGTTGCTTAGCTTCAGTGGTCAGTCTGATACTCTTCCCTTGGCAGCTGATGGGTATGTCACCTCGGAATAACCTAAGGCAATTTGCATTTTAAACCTGTTTGGAGATGCACTGTCACTAGGGCTGTTGAGCCGGCAGAGGTGGCTGCTGCATGACAAGCGGAAAGGAAGTAAATGGTGGGCTGAGAGATGGAGCTTGCCAATAACCAGATAAACTGCAAAGGGAAACACAAATTATGCTGCCAGTCACAGATGCCTCTTCTGGGCAAAGCCCCAGACAAACCTTGATAGAGCTGAAACCCTGTGGTTGGAAAACCAGAGGCACCAGGAACCCTAAGCTTGGAGAGAGCCTGTGCTGGGCAGGGAGGGTGGGGAGGCTTTCCTGTAAAGCATGTTTGGGTTTGTGTGTGCAGAGAAATTGCTGGCACGTGTTCAAAGAGGATATTTATGTCTGGGGCTTGGATTGATTTTTATTCCACATCCCCACCTCGTGGTGCAGCAGCCTACTCCAGCAGCCATGCCTTTGTCTTGTGACCACGGAGGCTCAGGATGTGCATCCCTGCTGTGCCCCAGTGCAGTGCTGCTGGCTGGGTCAGCTTCAGAACCAGCCTGAGATTTCTGTTGGTCTGGTTTACAGCGTGCAGACCCACGGGAGTCAGCCAGAGGATGCTGATGAGGCTTAGCAGAGCAAGAACAAGTGCTTGGTTCACCCTTTTGCCTCTTTTTCGGCCTCTCCTTACTGTCCCCAGGCAGCACAGCAGCCAGTGAGGAGTGGCGCTCACTCTCCTGCTGTCCCTCCAGTTCAAGATAGGTGGGTGGCACACGGTGCTGCCAGGCTCTCTGCTCTCCCTCCTGCTGCCTTTGGCTTTCACCTGGATGGTCATTCCCCAGTGAGCTGACAGCAGCCACTGCATGTCCCAGCAATGATGGGGTTCCTTGGCTGCGTTGCTACTCTCTGCTGAGTTGAGGCTCTGCAGATAATTCTCAGCAAGCCACTGCTGGTTTGCTAGGTTTATCTTCTATAGGTTTGTCATTGAGAGTAGTACTTGGAAACTGAACAAATGGAAATAAACTAATCCAGGTCAGGACATGTCATTCTGGAGCATATGGTCTTCCTGAGGCAGATGCAGACAAAGCAGAACCTATGTCAAATCAAGATGATTATTCATAGAGTGGTTTGGGTTGAAAGGGACCTTGAAGATCATCTAGTTCCAAGCCCCTTGACGTGGGCCAGGACACCTCCCACTAGACCAAGTTGCTCAAGGCCTCATCCCATCTAGCCTTGAACACCTTCAGGGAGGGAGCACCCTCCCTGGGCAACCAGTGTCAGTGTCTCATCACCCTCACTGGAAAGAATTTCTTTCTAATATTTTTTCCTGTAAGTTCTCTGCAAAGACTGAGCCTGCCAACAAGTTTCAGATACTCAAAAGGAGGTACAGAGGAACAAACCCATACTTTGAAAGAACCAGCAATCATAATTAAAAACCTTTCTTTCCTAGGCATTATTCCCCAGGCCTCCACAGCAGACTCTCAGGGTGGAAGATGGAGGGTTTCAAAACTGGTGGAAGATGGCTGTAAGGTGCTACATTAACAGTCAGACTTGATGATCTTAAAAGGTCTCTGCCAAGCATAAGGATTCTATTCCAAGGTAACCAACCAGCAGTGAGATACTTGCTGCCCTTCAAAGCTGCATGGGGCAAGTGGAGCCCAAAGGAATGAACAGCAGGAATGAGAGTAAGCAGTGGCAGCCCATCTCAGCCTGAACCTGTAGAGAGCAGATCTAGGAGAATGCCACTAAGTTTGAATGCAAATGTTAGACTGGCCAGCTGATGGTCCTGCTGAGGTGGTAGGACAAGCTACAGCAAGGCAAAGTATCTCCGATCAAAGCCTCTGTTGCAAAGATAAAGCCTCAGATGCTAATGGCTTGGGCTGTGGCACAGCCTTCTGTCTCTGCCTCTGAAAACCTTTCCTGAAAATCTACTAGCAGGTGTAATGGTATTGCTGTTATTAATGACTCTGCCCTGCCCAAAGGGAAATATCTCTGATTTATGACAGGGTTTTTTTTTGTTTACACTGTTCTACCTGAAGCATAACAATTGCTCTATCTCTGGAACACCCATAAATGGCAGAGGCACAGCAATGTGACTTCTGGTGAAAGATTTAAGCTTGTCATTCCAAGTAGTGCAGTTGTCTTGGCAGCAAACAAGGATTCAAGTACCTTTGAGATATTTGCCTTTAATTGTGGGGGAATGACTTCACCAGCTGCAAAAAGGTTTAAACCTCAGAAATGCTTGTCTTGCTCATTAGTATCTCATTGAAGCACTAATTACAAAGAGGGTGGCTGAAGGGGGGTGCTACTGCCTTGTCTGAGAGGCAAGCAGAGCCATGGAGGTTCAGCTGAGCCTGGCCTCAGGAGGTCTCTAGGATCTCCAAGGGGTTTATTTCTTTGAGTAGTCTGCTGAGGAGCAAAAGTTCTAGCATATTGACAAACGTGATAAAGCTGTGTGGAACTGATAAAGCAGCTGTGGAAGCCAGTCAGGTCCCTTCACAGGACACAATTTGGGTCATGCTTCTCTCAGCATTGTCTGCAGCATGCAGGAGCTGGGTGTGTTTGATGCACAGACCTGTAAGTAACCAGTGTATGAGGAGCTGGGGAGGGTAATTCTGATTTCAGTAGCTGCAGAGCTGTTCTTCTGTGCCATTATAGCTCTTGTGATAAAATGTGTATGCTGGGGGGAGTTACAAATTGCATTTTCCCAGATTGCTTTTTGTATTAGGGGGAAATGGAGTGGTCCTGCCTCCAGTTTTTGTGAAGCCAGTGGTCAGGACTGTGGCTCTTCAATTATGACTCCTTCAAACCTTGCTTGTCAGAAGGCTGTGCTGGACGTTCCAGGCACTGACACACAGCCCTGGCTGCTGCTTTCTCCCCAGGAGCTGCCTCTCCCACCAGCCACTACCCGCACAGTGGTGGTTTGATGAGCTCTGCCAAGGCTGGCTGCTTCCAATCTCTGGTTAGTCAAAACAAGTGCTCAGCAGGCTGCCCATGCCCCTGCTGCCTCCTCCTGTGCCCCAGACAGGAATCCTCATTTACTCAGCTGTCTTGAAGCCTAGATCTGATACAGTGTGGTATTTGTCATCCTCAGCCTCTTTATTCTAGTAGAATGGCTGAAAAATAGCAAATGCAAAACTGCACCTGGTGGGGTCCACCCCTGTAGAAATCCCTTTCTGAAGGCTGGAGGGTTTGTGTAAATTAAGTTCTTTACAGAGGGAGCTGTGTTTTTCCTTGTCAATCAGTACCTTCTGCCTAGCGCTCAGCTTCTACTGTGGACATGTTCCCCACCAGTCCTGCCTTCAATGTATTCTTTGTAAATCAGGGTGCTGTAATTGGACTTCTCCAAGTCTGCACTGTACACCAAGTGTCTTATCCAGGCTTCGATTCTTCCTCTGACAGTCTACAGGCATCCTGCTTGCTTGTTAGGCAGCTCCTTATCTTAGTGTAGTCTTAAGAAACTTCATAATTCCAGCTGCCCAGCTACAGTAATTAGGCTTCCTGCTTTTCTGGTCTGGCTGATGCTGCCTTAGCCCATATAAAGAGAGCAGAAAAAGGAGGTGTGAGAAAGAAAACCTTATCACTGGCAGCAGTCAACAGTACCAGACAAGATCACTGGTCACACACATCAGCCACTGAATCCTGTAAGGCTAAGGTGTTGGAACAGACCAAAATGGTGCTACCACGGGGCCAGAATCTGCAAAAACGAACAATATGAGGCCTTGCCACAAAAGCTCTTTATTGCCTTTTTCCATTGCTAATTGTATCAATCACATACTGGGAACATGAGCCATACTGGGAAGCTGCACCAGGGGAAGTTAAGGCTCGAGGTGAGGAGAAAGTTCTTCACAGAGAGAGTTGTTAGCCATTGGAATGTGCTGCCCAGGGAGGTGGTGGAGTCACCGTCCCTGGAGGTGTTCAAGAGGGGATTGGACGTGGCACTTGGTGCCATGGTTTAATCATGAGGTCTGTGGTGACAGGCTGGACTTGATGATCCTTGAGGTCTCTTCCAGTCTTGGTGATTCTGTGATTTGGGGTTGCAGACTTATATCTGACTCTTCATCAGGTTCTTCTCTCCCTCTACTCTGCTCCTGACCGGGAGCACTGTGTGCAGTTCTGGGCAGCCTAGCTCAGGAAGGACGAAGAACTGCTGGAGAGAGTACAGCACAGGGGCACTAACATGCTGAGGAGACTGGAACATCTCTCATGAGAGGAAAGGCTGAGAGAGCTGGGGCTGCTTAGCTCAGAGCAGAGGAGGCTGAAGGGGGACCTTATTGACACTTAGATATTTGTAAGGAGTGGGCATCCAGAAGATGAGGCCAGACTCTTCTTGGTGGGACCCAGTGACAGGACAAGATGTAATGGGCACAAACTTGAACATAGAAGGTTCCATCTAAACATGAGAAGGAACTTCTTTACTTTGAGGGTGACAGAGCACTGGAGTAGGCTGCCCAGAGAGCTGGTAGAGTCTCCACCTCTGGAGATTTCAAAACCCACTTGGACATGTTCATGTTCCATCTGCTTTACAGGGTCCTGCTCTGGCAGGGGCATTACACTTGATCTTCACAGGTCCCTTACCACTCTCTGATTAAATGGCAGCATGCCTCTGCCAGGCTGCTAAAGAACAAATACTCTGATTTTTTTTCACCCACAATAATACCTGAAGTTAGGAAAAGATTGAGGACTTGCAAATGCCATTTGTCCCCTGGAGAAGGGAGCCTGACTGGAATGCATTGGAAGGTGCTGCAAATTAGCCATATTTCACTTGTGTTCCTACTGGTGAGCACACACACACAGCAGCAGCAAATATTTACCCAGGTGGATGAACACAGGAGTCAGTTTCAGCCCAAAGCTGTCACTGCTCCTAGCCACCCACATCCTTCCCTGGTGAGTCTTTGCTGACACACCGTTCTCCTTGCTGGAAGCAAGTCACCAGTCAGGCTATGCCAGGTACACAGGCCACCAGAGCTGGTCCATCTGCCAGCCTTTCACAGCGGGACAACCTGGGGCTCTTCTTCAGGAGGACAGCAATGCTGCCAGGTTCTTGTACAATGTGATGCCCTGCTGGAGCAGGTTACATCAGACACTTGCCTGGCACCGCTCTAATTCCTCAGCAGGACCGTGCAGGGTACAGCCTTCCAGTGCTGCTGTTTATTCAACTGCTCTTAAATGGTGCTCAGGCAGGAAAGGGTTTGAATAAATTGCTGCTGAACAAGGAGAGGGGACATAGTTCTGTGTCGTAGAACAGGATGTTTGTGAGCTAATTGCAGCCTGCCACGGTTCAGCTTCTTTCTTTTGAACTCCTCTAGGGGAATTCAGTCTCTACACGGTGTCAAGGGCTTGGGGTTTGCTTCCTCTTTGGCAGAGCCCCGAATACCTTCACTTTTCAAACAGAGAGGCTGATTCCCGAACTCCCATGAGGAAGCTGCCTCAGAGAATGACACAGATCAGCAGAGAAAAACTGGCCTTCAAGTGCAGAGCCTAAGGCCCAAAAAGCAGGGCTTGCAAGCTTCTGTCCCCTTGAGAAGTAACTCGTTTCTGCAGTAAGATGAACTCCAGCCAATGTCATTTTAAAGCCAAATCCTGAGGGGAAAAAAAATCTGGAAGACAGCAGACCAAACTCAGCTGTTAAAAAACCCAGCTGGGTGTTATGGAAGGGCTTAATGAGGATGATCAAATTGGCAGCAGAACTGCAGCAGAGCAAAGCTGTCAGACCAATTTCAACACGAGGGTTTGGTACCTGCTTTTGGGCTGCAAAAAAAAAAAGTGAAAATAAGAAGGCATGAGTGCTAGCAAGCTCTTTCAGGCCCAGGAAACTGGCCATTCCAAAACTGGCTGAGAGTTATCTGTTAGGAATTAAAATACACAGGCACAAAACGTTTCCTGAAACTGATTCTCCATGCAAAGAGAGGGGACCCCAGATGCCTCCTGAGGTCTCTCTCTAGAGAGCCACAGGAGACATCCTGTGAAAGTTGATGCTAGAAGTGCCTTATCCTTGTTCCAAAGCCAGAGTGCTACCCTTGCTTGAAAATTAGTAGCTTTAAAGAAACTCCAACATCAGCTGCAAAATTCAGAGCCCTCTCCACTGCTCACAGCTCTGTAATGTATGTCAGGAAGGACTGGCAGGGTACAGCGTCTCAAACACCTGAAAACCATGACGGGTGGGAAGAGCTCTGGCACTGCTGGCTGGAAAGGATGGATGCTGGCATGTGGCAGCAGCCAAGCATGCCCCAGGTGACTTGTTCCTGGTGGCCTGGCAGGCAGGGCAGTGCCCTGCTTCTCAGCCTTTTTCTGAGCTTACTGCTTTGCTCATTAAATTAATAAGATTTGTCATAAAAAATATCCCCATTGACCATCTGTGTTAATAATTGCCTTAACAAGGATCTAACTGCCCCTGGCCCATCCCAGGAAAGTTAATTGAGGGGATTGTGTTTGTAATCTGCCTCGAGAGTCCTAATCTGCTGTTCCAGTGCTGCCAAGCTACGGGTTGATTGATTGATTTTGGTCTCTTGGAGCAAAATAACAACCTCCTGAGACAGGCTTTGGCAGTTTCCCAAAAAGAAAGTACACAGCACGAGGAACAGGGGAATAATAGTGCAGGCTTCTGTGTGGTGTTACAATGCGAGTTGCTAAATCCTGTTTCCTAGAATATGCAAACCGGTGAAAGTTGAACTCCCAGGTGTGTGTGTGCATCAGGTCCTGGGGAAACAAATGTTGTGAGCAAGGAACTTGTGTCTGTATGGATGATGCATGGCAAGTGTGGGGTTTAAATAGCAAGACAGGAGGTCACCCTTACCTTTTGAGGGGTGGGAGGCAGGTCTTACAAAGGTAACTCCATGAGAAGAAAGTTCTTCACTGAGAGAGTTGTTAGCCATTGGAATGTGCTGCCCAGGGAGGTGGTGGAGTCACCATCCCTGGAGGTGTTCAAGAGGGGACTGGACGTGGCACTTGGTGCCATGGTTTAGTCATGAGGTCTGTGGTGACAGGTTGGACTTGATGATCTTTGAGGTCTCTGCCAACCTTGGTGATTCTGTGACCCACTCCCCAGAGGAACTGCCCACCTACGTGATCTACTGCATGAGGAGCAGGTTAGGGGGTAACAAAGCAAGGTGCCAGTGAGAGAAGGAAAGGTCACCCATAGAGAATGGTTGCTGGAAACTGCAGCTGTCAAGTGGAAAACTGGCTGGAGAGCCTGTTAGGACATATAACTCTTCATCAGGTGCCCAAGCCAGACTAACTGCATCAAAGCTATTTTTACTTAATATTTTTAACAGATGATAATTCCAAGCAGGAGATAGCTGATATCCTTGCTCTGATCCACATTTTTGTTAATTTTGAAACAGCAGATTACTTCTTTGAAAAATCTCCTTGTTCTTTGCTGTGGGCAGCTGGTGCATGATGGAGGTGTTGATCCTATCCAGCTGGGCACGAACTTTTCTGCTCAGGAGAAGAGGGCAATGCTCCCTAGAATTCAAAGGAATACATTTACTGCATCCAGTGACTTCAGACACAGGCAGCATCCACATTGCTATAATGAAACCTTTCTTCTAGATGAGCAGACCACATCCATAGATTGTATCTTTCCTTTTTTGTTTCATATACAAGTGTTTCTACTGTTCAAACCGCTGAGCTATATATGAATTTTCTTTGAACTGAGATTTCTTTCATTATTCACCTTGCCCTCTTCAGCTTACTGGGAATCAGAGCCTGTGCACAGCAGGAAGCCTGCCAGTGAAGTCCAATATCTCATGGTGATATGAGCTTACAGCCCAAATCTAATAAGGATAGATTAGTTTTATTTCCCATTTAGCCATGAGCAGTGTTGGTAGAACAAGATATTAAATCAGACTTCTTAAATTGTACCTGTGTTCTGAGCAGCTGGTCAGCTGTACTGCTTGTCAGCCCTGACACTTTCTCTTGCAGCCTGAAAGATCACTGACAGATCACTTTCCAGGAGCACTGCAAGCCAAAGGTGCCTGTGGCATACTCAGGTCAATCACTGAAATGATCCTGAAATTATTTTGACCCAGCCTCCTGCAAACAGATCTATGGCACTTTTAAGCTTGGTTTTGTTGGTTTGGTTTTTTTCATGCAGCTCTGTGGTGGGCTTTATTCCCCCTCCTTGACAAGCTCTTTGCTGCAGAGTAGAATCTGTTAATCCACTCTGAGTCAGTGCAGTATAGAAGGGAAAAAGGATGACTGGTATGGGCTGTGGCTGCCTTGCTTTGCATGATGTTTGCTGCTTCAGCTGCTGTGCATCCGAGCAGGGGGTAGGAGGAGGAAATGTCCTCTGGAGAGGCTGATTCACAAGCCAGCTCAGTGCTGTAATGAGAGATCCTTCCTTATTTGCAATTAAAATGTCAAATAACATTAGAAGTGTTTGATTTGTGCTCAGTCACAGGGTGATTCTTCACCTCTCTGACTTTAAGGAAAATCTCACAAGATACTATTTTTTTTTTTTTTTCAAATCCAATTACAGTAACAGACTGAAAAATAATTTACTGAATCACTGGTTTTCTAAGGAGCAGGAGGTGGCTTCAGCCTTTTGGGAGATAAGACTTGGGGAACACAAGTTCCTTTGTCTACACGGTGGAGCTCTCTTTGGGGGACGCAGACTGGGAGCACCCAGGCGCCAGCCATTGTTGTGGGCAGTGCTCTGGTTGGACCCTTAAAACCACTGCATATTCATTTGAGCATGGAGGCAATCATGCAAAGAGAAGTTAACTTCTCTGGTAGAGAAATGATTTCACTGCTGTTAGTAGTGCTGCTAAGCTAAATCAGCTGTGGAGAAGCTGAAGCACATCCTCATTCTGGGCAGGAGGACAAGTGGGGCTGAGTCAGGTGGTGCTTGTGCGCCTGTCACGAGCAGGCTCCGGGAAGCAGGTAGGTCACACATCAGTGATTGGGATGGAAATAGTATCTAGGACAAAGGGTTGAACTAGGAGAAGGGCTGTGGGAGGTGACTACCAACCTACTCTTGATTTGCAATCAAATCTCTGGTCCAGGTGACACCTAGGGACAATTTTCATATGAATCTCCCTCCTCCGCTTTGGACAGCAAATGTGTATCAATGACTCTGTTAAATCCCCACGGGCTAGGATATGGTGTTCCACTCAAACAAGAAGCAGCATCTAAGGCCCTTTCTAGTACTGCTTCAAGAGGTGACAGGCACAGCTAGAAACTGAACGTCTGTTTTACATAGGCAGTGACCCTTATAAACCAGCCAAAAGCTAGAAATCTCTCTTAATTTTGGTGGTGGTCAAAACTGCAGGAGCTCATGCTGGAGGGTGAAAAGGATTTTATCTGTTGAAAACTATTTTAACTCCCCATCCTGTTCCTCAGCTTCTTAGCCAGGAGTCCTCTGTAAGATGGATGTTCAGCACGCATTGCTGAAGTCCTCAAAGGCTCTTTGGGGCAGGCTCACATTTTGCCTTTGAGCATGGAGTGAACCAAAAAGATCCACATCTGAAGAAGCTGAATGTTACTCTCATTATGGCCTGGAAAATACTGTTTTGTAGAAATATCTTAGAAGCTTCCTATTCTCCATTTTTACCTTCTAGCTACTCCTGTGCTGCCTTTATCCCATCCAACTGCAGGTTGTTAACTCTATTGAGATCCTCAGGAATGCCTTTGGCTTGTGTTGCTGTCATATAAGCTGCACTCAGCTCTGTTTTGCCTTCTGGAGTAACTTCTCTCTTTCCAGGACCTGGGTGAGGTGTCCTGCTCTACAAAGCTCCAGGTCAAAGCACTTTGGAGTCCAGATAGGAGCTCCTCTGAGGCACGGTTTCTCAGTCAGGCTCAACATGAAAAATAACCTCTGCTTTGCTGTTCTCATTTCTACTCCACCAGCTTTTCTACAGAGACACAGAATGAGGGTGTAGTGGGCAATTTAATAGGTGATGGATGTGGTGGGAGAGATATTTCACTTTTCCATGGTTGCCTCTGACTTGCTGATAGCATAGAAGTTATTTATAAGACTACAAAGACACCACATGCAAACAAACTCATTAATACCTGATGCTTTCAAAGCATTCTCTCAAAATAAAACAATAAATCTGAGTTCTCAGTGTCACTGTAAGCTGGTATTTTATTGCTCTCAATGATGTGATGTTTTGTATGTTTTTTTAATAATGAAGAGGCAGTTGCTGCCCTCAAATTGTCACTGTGCCTGAAGTCAGCTTGCATACCTTTAATCTTTTCTGTGTGATGCATTCCTTCAGTGGCGAGTTCTGAGCAGTCTGCTGCCTTGAGCTCTGCCCAGGTGTCTGTGTCTGCAAGAAGGTATCAACAGACAGTGGTATGGAGACACCCAGATTTATCAGGGGATGAAATCCATTAGGCAGTTTGCAGGGTAAAAAAACATCTGGGCTTACAGCACCTGGGATGGGAAACCACACTTGTCGTTTCTCATCAAGTGGTCTGCTGCTTCTCCTGAGAACTTCCTCTTTCCGACAGAGCTCAAGATAAAGCCTCGCGAGCTCGGCACAAGAACATGGGCTTGATGGAGCTGAGCCAGAGGAGGGCCACAAAAGAGATTAGAAAGCTAGAGCACTACTCCTGCAAAAAGATACAAAGGCTAAGAGTCTTGGGGCTTCCAACCCAAGCCATTCAATGATCGTGTGACTAAGCTGTGTCTGAAAAGCCCTTTGTCAAGCAGACTCCTGTGTTCTCTTGCTGGCATTACTCCTGAAAGCTGCTCCACACATTGTCTGAAGCTCCTGACAAAGTGACCAGGGGATGGCATGGCCTTCCTGAGAGGCTTCAGTAGAAACCTCAGCCTCGTGGTCTAACGTGAGAAGATGCTTCTCAACACTGAAGGTGAGTTAACTTTTCCTAACAAAGGAGACTCTGAGACTTTGGGAGTCATTGCATTTCAGTACATGTTTTTTAACCTACTTTGAAGCACTTTCTGATAAAATGTGGAAGATGAGAGGTACATGAGCCTTTTAGCTGATGCTGTGCAAAATGGGAGGGAAAGCATTGCTTAAGCTGTATCTGGAAAAGAGAAAGCAGTCAAAGAAGGCAGGGCTGGGCTCATCTGTGCCTTCCATGTTATTTTGAAAGCAATGAGTCTCCAGAGTCTTTATTTTTTAATGTGTTCCTGCTTTTCACACAGTGATTTTTCATTGGTGTGCAGTTGTCAGGTCAATGCTCTTAATAACTGCTTTGTTTTGTTCACTGGCTGCAGTTTTGATACTCTGTGTTCTCAGTAACTTGCACTGTGCACAATGTAATGTTGAATGGCTTATCCAGGTGGACACCATCGCTGATCAGAAATGGCATTAAACAGGAGCAGGAGAAGACAGGGATGTGTGGCTGGAATGACAGAGAAGGTGAGGGAGCCGATTCTCTTCCATTTATCCCCAAGAGCATGCTTGCTTTCTCTGGAACATGCATAGTGTGGTAGGTTGACATTTCCCTCCCAGCATTAACTTCCTAAAACTACCATACACAGCACCTTAGACTGCTTAATTACACTGCTGCCAGCTTTGGCAGCTCCTTTCTTGTAACACAGAGGTGAGGAGTAGAGAGATGCTCACACAGGGGAACTCAGCACTAGATTACCCTCTGGGATCCTCCTGCTTTCACAAAAGGCACCTTGTTACCTTATCTGGAAGGGGCTGTGAACACAGAGCAGTCACAGACATCTTCCCTCCAGACAGCAAAACGAGAGGATCTGGGGGCCAGGGGCCTTGCCACCCCTTCATCTAGACTTGAAGGCTCAGACGAAGCCCTTCAGAAGCAAGTTCCCTGCTTACAAGGGAATTCTGGCAGGATTTGGCAGTGGGGTGAGCAAAAGTCATGATTAAAGAGCTGTCCCTCATTTGGATTTGGGCCCAGCATGTCTGTAGGATGCAGTGTCAAATGAGATGTTTGTAGAAAGTGTCATTTTGGATTGTGCCAGCAGCCATGAGCCGGGGAAGGTGATGGAGCAGCCCTGCTGCCAGGCCAGGCTGAGCTCTTCTTCATTTTCTCTGCTATCTTTGAGAGAGCAATGATGAACAGCCTCCTCACATCTTTAAACATCTTTCATCTGGAAAATGGCTGGAGAAGGCAGCACATTCATCTTGCCATGCTGCTTAACCCCCAGCCAAAGCCCAGGCTGCATTATGTCAAACAGAGCATGTGGGTGTGGATGTGTAGCCATGAGGCAAGAGGAGGATGGAGCGGAGTGAGAAACCTCTTTCCTCCCTCACTCAGCATCGGCAGTGCTGTAAGGAGAGGTGTGAGAGCTAAGGGTGGGAAGGGCAGATAAAGGAAGCAAGGGATCACTGAAAAAGCCAAGTGGGGATCTCATTGCCACCGCAGTGCCTCGTCCCTTGCCATGCTGCTCAACCCAGCCAGTGCCACCCACTCATCACCCCTCTGTCAGGTGCCATGGCCAAGGTTGCCTGCCAGCTACAGTCATTAGTACAATTTTCCAGGAAGCTCAAACCCAAAGCACAATGACAAAGTGGGAGTCTGTGTGCTAAGCACCAAGCAAACCTGAAAGGTTAGTTTACTCTGTAATGAAATTCCTACTTCAAAGTCTCCATCTTTTTCTCACTGGGGAGCAGGGCTCTCTCTCAGCAATGTTTAGAGGACACCAGCCTGCAAGGGTAATCATCCTCGCCTCTGGCAGCAAGAGCTTGCACTTTAGAATTTCTGAAAAGGTTCTCTTTGTGAATAATTGAATTTGTCCCTGGAGTTCAAGATTTCTTTTTTGTGGGACTGACTGCAGCTCTGTTTCTTCCTTAGGTGCAGCTCACTGTAATTGAGGTAGAGGAATTCTATTGCGGTCGAGGTTTTTGTGTGCATGAGACATAATAGGGGTGATTTGCACGGGAGGAGTCATTTGTAGCATTTAGAATACCTCCTCCAGTGGCAAACAGATGTGCAGGAAATAATTAGAGGATCCCACCACTGGCACAGCAGGGGAAAGAAATGAATGTCTCGTGAGGCGACAGAGGTGTCCCAGAACCCTGTGCTGCACAGCACTGTTGGGGCCCACCATGGGCAATGCTCAGAACCCATCAGTTCTGCCTGGCACACAGGGGAGGCCAGCTGCTTGTCCAGTCCAAAACAGAATGCTGGGGTGCACACATCCTCCTGACAATGTGTTGCTTGCCTGGGCATAGGCTCTTTTCCTTTAAAACCTCCAAGCCTTGCTGTGGCCTCTTGGTCTCTTTGGAAAGCACATGTAGCATGATGGAAAAAAATGTGCAGCCTGACTCTGGGACCAACATCCCTGCAGCTACTCCACCAAGGAAAAGCCAATCACAGATATGTCCTCTCTCCAGCTACCTATGAGGTCCACTGCCCTGTGCATGTTTCCCTACATCCTCTCATCCCCACCACCTGTAACCTGCTGTGTGACATCCCACTGTGGCACCTGCTGAGCTGCCTGGGAGTAACTTTTCAGGAAGGAGGCTGAGAGGGAGCAACCTCTCATAATAACTTCCACTGCTGTGAGCAAGACCTCCTGTCTGCCTCCAGGGAAGGGACAGCTTCCTGTAAGCAGGCTGAGAGGAGCACCACGTCTCAGAAGGGGTTTTTGATGCCATGTGCATCAAGAAGTCCTGCCATGAGGACACCACACACCAGTGTCAGCAGCAGGGTGAATGACTCTTTCGGGCTTTGGGCTTAAGGTAGGAATTAGGCCAAAACACAGCTCTGAAGTGAAGAAAAAAAAATCCCTCTTGCTGGGAAGTTTCTTTCTCTATCACAATGCTGGGTGGCTGCATTCATGGCAGAGGTATATTTTTAGGATGTTATTTTAAGGGGGAAAACAAATTCTAAGGACAAGACATAGTGATCTAGTAACTCAAAGGAGCTGCTCAGGGATTTCTATGGTTGCTGAATACACCAGATGACACTTGGGCTGTCTCTCTGAATGGTGATGTATGTTTCAGATCAATGAAAAGGCTCATCTGAGACTTATTTTTCCCCATGCTACAGGAAATACATTATTTCCTGGTATAAAACTTACATGAACTGATCAGCAGTAGAAGCTAAGGCAACTGGACTTATGAATGAGAGCCCAAATTCTGGATTGAAGTCTAATTCTCTTGGCCTCCAGTATCTGCAGATAAGATTAGTGTTCACTGTGGTCTCTTCTCTGAACTGGAAAACAGAGCATATGTCTTTAATACTTTTACTCCCTTCTTTGACTGTCAGTTACACTGGCCTGAATATTCTGTCCATCCTCAACTTAAGGATTTCTTGATCCTCTGAGACAGAGGCTTCTGAACGACAGGCAGAGATTTCATTCCCAGAGACAATTCCCTTAACGTGCAGTGTGTTCACCACAACTGCTTTGAGTGTGTTTCCTCAGATGGGAGCAGGGCAAAGACAGAATCAGGCAGCAGCATTTATCCTCCAAAACATAGCTGAAGTGCTGACCACAGCCTGACCAGCACTATGAGCTGTTCCAGCTGGAGACTTTAGCCTGCTTAAACATGCTTCTAAAAGGCTGCATATGCATAAACTAGGCATGTGCTATAGATGTCTTTTGCATCTGGTGGTGCCCTAGTGAGACCACACCTGCAATATTGTGCCCAGTTTTGGGCTCCCCAGTTCAAAAGAGACTGGGATCTGCTAGAGAGAGTACAATGGAGAGCCATGAGGATGATTAGGGGACTCAAGCGTCTCACCTATGAGGAGAGACTGAGATCCCTGGGGCTGTTTAGTCTTGAGAAGACTGAGAGGGGATCTCTGATATCAATGTCTGTAAATATCTGAGGGGTGGGTGTCAAGTGGAGGGGGCCAAACTCATTTCAGTGGTGCACAATAATAAGACAAGGAGCAATGGATACAAACTTGAACATAGAAGGTTTCATCCCAACATGAGGAGAAACTTCTTTACAGGGAGGGTGATGGAGCACTGGAACAGGATGCCCACAGGGGTTGTAGAGTCTCCTTCTCTGGGGACTTTCAAAACCTACCTGGATGCATTCCTGTGCAGACTACCCTATGTGATTTTGCTTTGGCAGGGGGGTTGGACTGGATGATCTCTGGAGGTCCCTTCCAACCTCTACCATTCTGTGATGCTGTGAAAGGTCTTTTTAGCCTTGGACACGATGCGTTTGCGTGCTGGAGCTATGGGGAGGTCCACAGTCTGCAAAAGCAGACAGCTGGGAAGGAAATGGAAAACAGTTGGCAAAAAAAGCTGCAGGTGGTGGCTGGCAGTTTCTGCAGGCCCTTGTCCAAGCATCAGAGAGGAGTGCCATAAAAGAGATGGGATGACAAAGGCACTCAGGCCCCTAAGAATTGTTTCAGAAAAGACACAGCCTGAAATTCTTCCAGGAGAGGTTTAGGCTAGATATTAGACAACTTTCTTCTCCGCAAGAGCGGTCAGGCATTGAAACAGGCTGCCCAGAGAGGTGGTGGGGTCACTATCCCTGGAGGTGTTCAAGAAATGTGTGGACATACTCCAGGACATGGTTTAATGGCCATGGTGGTGTTGGGGTAATAGTTGGACTTGATGATCTAAGAGGTCTTTTCCAGCCAAACTAATTCTGTGATTCTGTGTTAGGACCCAGATGACCCAGGGATAGACTAGCCACTCGAGGGAAGGTGGTGCTGGTGGAGAGAGGTGCCTGTATACAGGGCTGGGGCATCCAGGCCACTTGCTTTCTCTGCCCTAGTAGGTGGGCTGGAATCAGTTCTCTCAAAGACCAAAGGGTGGGCTGGCCTTGGTCCTCCAGTGAGTGAGCTATCAGGGACAAACAGCTTCCTGCCCAGCTGTGCTTCCAAGCACCCTTTCCACATCAGGCAAAGCCAGCAGATAACATGCATCCACACCGTGCACATGAGGTGTCCTGCCCTGCTGTTCTGGTTGTGGCAAAACAAGTGTGATAAGCAGGAGCTCAGGTCTCTCTCTGTAAACCTGCCAACAGCAGCTCCAATCTGCATGACCTGCCTGTGATGAGCTGCTTTGCTGACAGGTGTATGCCTGGTTTATGGAAATGCAGTGTGATTCCAGGGATGAGTTGGAAGGGTTTACAGGGGACCTGCAATAAACACAGGTGACAGGAGTGACAAGAGCCATGTGCTTCTCCCTGGGGGCGCTGCCACTGCCAGCGCTGAATGCAGAGGGCCACGGGGGTTAATCAGACCAAGTGACGTTGTCATGTGTGATGCTGCAATTACTCATGCTGTAGAAATTAATTAATGGTCTAATTCTCAGGAAATAAAAACAAACATAAAACCCACCCACCCACCCAACCAAAAAAAGATTAATCTGGGACAATCTCAAGTCAGTGGTTTCTAATTCAGGGGAATCAGTTTCTTGTTATTTTTCTGGGTTTGTTTAAAGGCAGTGTGGAGAGTCTGGCACTAGTGTGTTTGAGCTACTTTGGACTAACATGTGAAGGAAACCGAGGCCGTGTGCCAGCTATTGGACCTTAAGACACCTGACAAGTTTTAGAGAGAGCATGAACCAGAAAATGACTTACTCTGAATGCAGATGAAAAGGCAAGTGTCAAAAACCTGGGCTCCAAGATGGGCTCAGCATAGGTGGTGCTTTCAGCACAGAGGTTTCACAAGATGCTCTGCTGCTACCACCCTGGCAGGAAGCTGAGGCTTTCACACTTAGTGAAGCTTTTTTTTCTGAAGTCACGCTAAACTGATGAGCCTGGCAGTGTTGCACACCTGCCTGTTTGCACAGGGCACCTCATTTTTACTTCCTTTTCCAAGGCACTGCTGGGGAGAAGGCCAAGAGAGCTGAGTCTTCACCAAAACTTCAGCCAGTGAAGATGGAAAAAAGGTGGCTCCTCTCCTTCCTCTCTCTGCTGCTGTTGCACAGCGCTGCAGGTAAGTGTGTCAGCCTCAGCTCAGCTGATGACAGAGGGTGGTGTGGTGGGTTTAGGCTGTGCCTTTAAAATTTAGTTGCAGATTCTGAGCAGAAAAGTAGAAAAATATAAATAAATCACTATTGGGTGTGAAAGGGAACACAAAAGCTTATTCTAAACAAGTTCGCTGGGTAAGTATCTAGAATGAGAGGAGCTGTACCATAACAATTCTTCCCTTTTCTCTTCTGATCTCTTTTGCTTTGCTCAGGAGAGATAACCTGCTTTTGGCTGGCTTTGGCTAAGCTCTAACTTCTCTGCTCCTTCCTCTTGTCCCTTTGGTACAGGAGGGGAAGGGGAAGGCAGGGAGTGAGAAGCTAGTAGCTTCCCCTGGTCCTTGGCCAGCGAGATCCTTGTGCTGTTTGCTAATTGTCAATATCTGTAAATATTGCAAATCCTGTATACTTTGTACATATTCATTGCACTCCATTGTAAGTCTTGCTTGTAAACACAGCTTCATTTGCTTCTGACTGAGTTGGTCTGGGAAAGCTAACGTTGGGAGGGAAACTTCAACCCACCACAGGTGGTGAGGGGCAGGGTGGCATGTGCAAGGGCAAGATGTAACAGCCTTCTGTTTCCTGACAACTTCCTAGTAATCCTAGTTATAGCATGCAGCTAGTAAGGAGGAAATGGTTTGTGCTGACCTGCAGATTAGTTTACTTTAAATGCT
Organism: Picus viridis; assembly: GCA_033816785.1. NCBI lineage: Eukaryota > Metazoa > Chordata > Aves > Piciformes > Picidae > Picus > Picus viridis. The sequence goes on along the minus strand of CM066569.1, from coordinate 2,729,820 downwards.
TAACCCGTTTTCACCAGAATAACCACTGAGATGAGCTCCCTTACATTTAGGGCAGCATGTGCTCATCTCCAGTGGGCACAAAGGAAAGCTGCTTTCAAAAAGCAAGGGAAAAATACCTTCCTCACACACGTGTATCTGTGCATGCAGAGAGAGGAAGAGCTGAAACCATGCACATGGGGACAGCTTGCTCTGACACTGAGACAGACACTGGTTAGGCCAAGCAGAAGCTGTTTCATAACATGGAGGTAAAAGAAGAGTTTCCTCTGTCGGCTCAGTGAGGGCAATGGGAGTGGTGCAGGGCAGAATCAGCCAGCAGGGATAACTCCATGCTGCAAAAAGATCTGGAGGATCACTGGGCCCAGTTTCTGGTTTATTTACATCACTTGAAAGGTGTCCATTTTCACAGAGGCTCTCAGAACTCCCATTTCTCTCTCACAAGAATAACAGGAGCTCCCTGCTCTCTTCCGAACAAGTGTGCCTTTACTCTCCCAGTTCTCTCTCTGCAGTCTGTACTGGTCTGCTAGAAAGCTCCTCACTGGAAAGCCTGCTGGCAGTTTGAGGATCTTCGTAACTGTCTGTGGCTAAGGCACCAAATCCTGTCAAAGATGGCTTAGGAAAAAGCTTTGTTTGAATATTGCTTTTACTTAAAGTGGTCCCATTTGGTTTCAAGGCCATCCTGAAGACGTTATCACAAAACCAGAAGTGGTCCATGCTTTGCCAGGCACTGATGTGACCCTGGCATGCAGCTTCCTAAAACCACACAGCACCTACATAATCCAAACACAGTGGTCCAAGACTGAGGGCACCCAGCTTACCGGGATAGCTGTTTATCACCCCAATTATGGCACCCACTGCTTCACGTTTCCTGAGGCTTCCTACAACTTCTCAGTGTCCTTCAGCATGAGCACGTGCTGTGACCAGGATGCTGCAGAAGCTTTGTGTCCGCCTGATGCAAACACTACAGCTGAGTGCAGCCAGTGGGCTCTGCATCTGACAAATGTTACCACCTCCCTCAGTGGCCACTATGAGTGCAGCTTTTCTACCTCCCCCCATGGGAACAGAGCTGCAGGAATTCAACTCATCATCAAGGCAGAAGGTGAGTAGTTATGAATGAGATGCTGGAGTCTGTGATGGTGGCAAGGGGGCAGTGAGATTATTGGGATAAATGAATATGTCTTGGTTAGTGACGGTGACTACTTTGGGGTTTGCAATGCCACTCTCCACAGCGTTTCCTATTTACCAGGCACTCTTTGGTTGTTGTTATCCAGCTCATAATTAGGAGACTTTATTGGTTTGGAGGAGCGTGACGTTAGAGAGGAAGAGGGGGAAAAGTTGTGAGATGAGTAGTTTCCGCGTTTTTGTTTTAGATAAACATGCTGCAGAGAAGAGGCCTTGAGCAGCCTGGTCTAGTGGAAGGTGCCTAGGGCAGGGGAGTTAGAAGCAGATGATCTTTTAGGTCCCTTCTAACTCAAACCATTCTATGATATCCAAGAAGACTGGATGAGCAGCTCAGGCTATGATGGAGATGAAGATGCTGGATCTTCAAAGCATGTTATGGTGCTGCTGTGGGTGTGCAGCACTAGGCACCAGAAAGAGAAAAAGCCTTGTCTGGTTGAGGCTGAGGGATGGCATCTGGGATGGAGAAAGATGCTAGTCATCAGTGAAGTACAGCTCCCAACTACATCCAAGTGAAGTGATTCCAGATGGAGTCAACTTGTCAATGCTGCCAAAAGCCCATAGAGTAGCAGGCCTATGTAGGACTGGCAAACACTGAGAGCCTCAGCCAGCAGGCCACTAATAGAGATGGGAATCAAAGACAGGGGGAAATAAGCAGCTGGGACACATTACTGTGGGGACAGACAGCAGCTTTTTGCAGACTCAGCTGCTGGGGCAGCTACTCATCTTTGTATTTTTCATGTGCTACACAGCACCCTTGCATGGCAGTTTGCATCAGCAACATCTCCTGTGCAGCTTTCTTCCTGGGAATGCTATAGATTTGCTTCCTTTGCCCCTTCTCTTCCCTTTCCGCACCATTCAGCCCCTTCAGAGCTTGTGCACTCTGTGTCACATCATCATAGCTGACTCCCCAGCTGTTTCACTCTGGTGGAGAGTGGGGACAAGCTGCCTCTGCCACTAGGTGTCCTGGAAACCACTCTGAGCTTTTCTTTGCCTCCCTGTATCAAAGGTTGTGTGCTGTCACATTGTGATATAGAGGAAGTCACAGTCACCAGACCATCCCCACTGCCAAGTAACATCACAGCCCAACTGCTAGACATTCTCCCTGCACCCCAGATAAACAGTCAATGAACACCTTGTCATGCAAGCCGCAGCTGTGAGGGGAGCAAAGTTTGCAGGCTCCCCTGCAGCATGTGGTGCCTGCCCAGAGGGAGGAGGCAGGCAAGCCCATGGCAGGCTGTGTGGAGATACCACCTGGGTTCAGGGTCAGTGAGATCAGTGCCCACCACGGCACTCATAGCATCCCCTAGCCATCACCGCTGCGGCCATTGGGCTGCACCACTGCTGTGCTCTGCTCAGTGCATCACTCTGTTCTTCTGCAGGTGGCCTGGAGGCCTGCGCTGGGAATGGGCAGGGCAAGAGATCATTAAATGTTCTTTGGAAGTGATGACAAAGTGGGAGTGACAGGCTCTGCTATGGGAGCAGGCAGGTTGGAGAATAACAAAAGGAGCACTTGCCCTGGGAAACAGGGTTAATCTTAACCTGTCTGACATGCTGGGGATGGGTCCTGTGGAAATCTTCAGAGAAAAGGAAAAACAGGTGCACAAATGTGATGGTTTATTGCTGGGGGGTGGCGGGGGGAGGGGGATGGTAAAAAGAAAGAAAAGAAAAGAAAAATTGAAGCTTCAATTTATTCTCAGCTCCAAAAGAAGACTTCTTGATCCCACACTTAAGCAAAGGCTTTTATGAACCACTCAAAAATAGAGGTAAAGCTGTGAATCAGAGTCATGACACTGTGTGTAAAATCAAATGCAGGGCTTTCACTTAAATGTCTGTGGGTAATGGTTGAAAACTACAGTTCCTTTCTAATCAAAAAAATACCAGTTTCTGAAACAGGAGAGTGGGCAGCATCAGTTTTTAGAGCACAATACACATCATGTTTCTGATTTTCTTTCTTGGGCGTTTTGTTGTTGCGATGACAAAAGAGGAGCAGCACTACATGAAGGAAGTGCAGTTAAACCAGGCTTTAGAAATCCCATGCCTTGAGAACACCACCTCAGAACATTTGTCCCATTCTCCTTTGAAGTGGCTAGTGGTAAGTATTTGTCATCCCAGGCATAAATTTCAGAAGGAGCTGCAGGATATTTTTGCAGATTGAAATAGACATGTTGGACTTTACTCTGTCCTGCAGAATCTGCTAACAAAAGGTATTGATTTTGTTGGACTGTGAAAATGAAAGGCAAAAAAGTATAAACATGATTTTGCAACATAGCCAGCACAAATTCTGTCTGTTAAAGAGACAAAGAAAGCAAATTCTGTCTACACAGAGAGTGATTGGCCGTTGGAATGTGCTGCCCAGGGAGGTGGTGGAGTCACCATCATTGGAGGTGTTCAGGAGGAGACTTGATAGGGCGCTTGGTTGCATGGTTTAGTTGATTAGGTGGTGTTGGATGATGGGTTGGACATGATGATCTTGAAGGTCTCTTCCAACCTGGTCTATTCTATTCTATTCCATTCCATTCCATTCCACTCCATTCTATTCTATTCTAATTGTTTTGAATTCTTCAGGAGTACCTGTGGAGCAGGTCCATGACAAGAGGCAAAGAGAACTGAAATACTCCTTGCACTGGATTTCTCAGGGATGTTTTTTTTTCTGTAGTGGAACTTTAGCATCTCTGACACATGGCTGCAGCATGGAGGAGTGAGATATTAGGCTGTTTGGAAACAAGAAAGGGAACAAAAAGCAAAGCAAACAAGACTGCCCAGGGAGGTGGTGGAGTCACCGTCCCTGGAGGTGTTCAAAAAGGGATTGGACGTGGCACTTGGTGCCGTGATTTAGTAGTCATGGGTGACAGGTTGGACTTGATGATCTTTGAGGTCTTTTCCAACCTTATTGATTCTATGATTCTATGAAAACCAAGCAAACAAACAACCCCAGGGGGCTGACTGTAATATTTGTGGGTGCTGTTAACCTCTGTCACTGATGCATACCAAAGGCAGGCAGCCATGCACACCCAGCTATCCACCTAACCACACAAGCAGTTTGCTGTGAGACATAAAGCCAGTTGAATGCTTGTACTGCATCTCACTTTCTGGATGAACACATGTAGGCATGTTTTAATGTAACCTCTTAGCATTAATTTCAGCTTGCAGAGACAAATGTCAGCCAGCAGTGTCCTTGAGCTTTGCCTGCTAATTTCCATCTGTTGTCACTGAGGAGCTGTAACTGCTGACAGTTTTCTTAAGGATGACTTTCAAATACTCTAGATTTTTTAATCTTTTCCTTTTTCCCCCTCAGCTTCTCTCTTTAGCTCTCCCCTTTGCAGTGCACTCTGAATATTGAAATTCTTAACAGTTTTGTAGGGAACATCCTTGTCCTTAACTTGCTAGTTCACTCTGCAGAGTAGCAGAGGGAAAGGGAAAACCCACAGAGGTCATCACAATGATATGTGTGGGCCACCATGGGTCACTCAGGGTATCACTTGCAAATGTGCACCAAGGCACAGATGCCCAAGATGTCAGCTGCACCCGTATCTAAGGCTGCCTGGCTCACTAGCATGAAGAGGAGACAACTTTTAGCTGTTGTTATCGAGTTCTATTTACAGCCTAAAAGAGAAAGTATTTTCTTGCAATTTCAGACATATTTACAATTTATTGGATGCTCAGCATAACTTAAACCAGACAGCTTTTAGATGAGATTACATCTAGTTTATTAGACTGTTTCTTACATCTGAAGCAGTATGGTTGCCTTCTGCCAGCCCCACTGCTATCTGCACAGTTTTGGCAAGGCAGAAACAAGGATGAAACCTTAAGACTTTTGTGACAGGAGGAACACACACCCACAAATAATCTCAAATTATGAAATTCCACCCCAAAAGCACCCTAAGTCCAGAAAACCATAAGGCCATGATAAGTAAATATGGGTCACTCCCGGATATAACCCATCAGTAACACTAGGCAGAAAAACGGACAATAAAAAACAAGGTGGAAGAGTCCCTGGTGGATTTGAGACTTGGAACAGCAGGGAAACTTCAGCTGTTCACCTCACAGGGGAATGTAATGCACTGAGGTGATCCTATATAAATTAGCAGGGTCAAGGGGGTGGGGGGAGGGAGCAGGAATTATCTTAATGGTAGAGATTAAAGTGAGGTTTAGATTGGAAAGAGAGAGAATTACACATCTCTTAAATAATCCAGGGGATGCACTTGTTTCCATTTGTGTTTCAATGCTCAGGGAAGACCAACAGCCCAACTGATGCAAGGCTGCTTTGTTCTATGTGAGCACAGTTATAACAAGTCAGTTTGTACTCCTGCAAGCCAGTGACCCCGCTGGCTCATGCAGACCTGGAGAGGCTTTTATCTACAGCCAGCTGTGCCTAGCACCAAAATGCTTTTTCCATTTCTGGCGGATGTGGTCACCAGAGACTCACTGTTCTAACAGTGGGCTCTGGGCTTCTTATCAAGGCATCTGCCCAGATGACAGCATGTGGATAGCTGGCCCCTGAAATCTATCAACACTTTTGATGGTGGTTAAAGCTTTTGCAAGGAATCTCTGTTGAACAAGACAGTGAGGGTTTCTATCAGCTGAGATCAATGCTGATGCTGCAGGAGACCTACCAGACCCATAGGACATTCTGGTGTGCATGTCTGATTCCCTTCCTTGGGAGTGAAACACAGAATGTTTCATCAGAAAAAAATCCTTGGGTAGGTTTTTCATAGCTGAAACATAAAATGTCTAAACCAGCAAATGTGTGTATTCTCTGTTACTGAAAACACTGAAGACACGCCAAGTGTATGGAAGCTTTATTATGCAAGTTAATCACACAGCTTGAACTTTCTGACAGGTTTTTTTAGCTCAAGCTCTTGCTCTGGCTCTAAATGAGCCAAGCACTTCCTGCACAAGCACTAGATACTTGTTGTTTGTTTAGGCAGCATCTTGCTGTGCTCCTTACAGACAAAAACGCAGCAGCTCAGCCCCATGGCACCACTGAGCTGTTACAACCATGTGTTTGCCACCGAGTGCTCCTGGCAGAAGGTTTGCATGTGTGTAATGCAGCTCGCTGGAAAATCAGACCCTCAGAGTCAGGGCAGTGTTGTACATCTTCAGCAAAACCTGCAGAAGGCCTCTGGAACAGCTGAACCACTTTGGACAGGGAAGAAATCTCACTATAACCTGTGCTGCCCAAACGCGGCAGCTGGTCAAAGTGGTGTCCTTTAGCACCCTCTTGTGCATGGCTCCTTTTCTGGTGCAAATGCACAGCTATCCTTTCTGATTCTATTTTTACCGTGTATGGTCCTTGCTGCACAGAAAACGACTGAACTGCTGGCTCCGTGGCACTCCTCACAGGTCATACCCATGGTGACTGCTGTCAGCTCAGCTGTCTTCACTTGTGGCTGTGCTTATTGCCATGCTCTTCCTCATAGAAACACTGCCTCAGAAGCCACAGCTTAGTCCTCTGGAAATAGAGCTCTGGAGGGAAGGTCAATAAAGTATCATTTTTTTCCCCCAAATTACTCATCTCACCCAATTTGCAGGTTTGTAGAACTCTACTTGAAATCAGAGAGCCACAAATTAAAGCAGTCTGCATCCTTGCCTGCAGGCTGAAGCAACACTGAGATCCACTCTGTACAAAAACGTTAGTGTATTTGGATGTGACAAAAAAGGAAAGAGCTGCATTAATCCTCAGCTATGCTCTGGGAAGGTGCCACACTAATGCACAGCATGACACAACCCCCAAACGAAATTTTCAGCCTAACAAAAGCCTAACCACTTTTAAGAACTGCTTTCATCTTCTCTTCTCTTTTCTTTTTTTTTCTCTTCACAGACAATAAGTCTAATGAAGCCTCATCTGAAGCTTTTACAACCGTGGCTTCAGAAGGTAGGGATGAATTAGAGAGCTAAACAACTTGGGTTTTGTTAGAGGTGCGTCTATAAATTCATAAAGGTGTCGGGGAAGTGGTTTTCCAAGCTTGTTGCTGCATGAGTAGGAAGGTACCACTCACTCACTCCAGAGAAAACACAGCAAACAGATATTTTGGTGATGTAATCTATCACAATTAGGCCAAAGCATAATTAAATTCCAGCCTTGAGAGGCAGTTAATGTTACTTCTGCTGCTTCAGCTGGCATTTGAACGTAGCTCTTTCAGCACTGAACTGATAATTAAAAATAACAGCCCTACTAATGGCTCTGCCTTCTGCTTAAGTGCACAGACACCATCCTCAACACTTTTGCCTCGTTAAAGAACTGATGGGAAGTTTCTCAGTGTGTGGAAATTTGGTAAATCCATGCTCAGCCCCCCCAAGTTTGTCTTATGACCAGGTTTTGTAGAGAGAGAAAGTGTTCCCTCCACCTCTCAGCTGAATCTCTTTGGCCATGTGTCTCTGGAACATGCTCTGCTCCCCATGGGAGACAGCTGCATTTCAGTGGTGGGTGACAGGAGTGTGTGTAATAAATGTGTATTTTATATATGGAGAAGAGGAGGCTCAGGGAGACCTTACTGCTCTCTACAACGACCTGAAGGGAGGTTGTAGCCAGCTGGGGGTTGGTCTCTTCTCCCAGGCAACCAGCACCAGAACAAGAGGACACAGTCTCAAGCTGTGCCAGGGAAGGTTTAGGCTGGATGTTAGGAAGAAATTCTTCATAGAGAGAGAGATTGGCCATTGGAATGTGCTGCCCAGGGAGGTGGTGGAGTCACCATCAGTGGAGGTGTTTAGGAGACTCGATGGGGCACTTGGTTCCCTGGTTTAGTTGATTAAATGGTGTTGGATGATAGGTTGGACTTGATGATCTCGAAGGTCTCTTCCAACCTGGTTAATTCTATTCTATTCCATTCCATTCCATTCTAATTTCCTGGTGGTGGTTATCTTCAAACAAAGTAAATTCACAGGCTCTGTTACTCAGTTGTGAGTGATACATTCCACATATGAAGACAGTTATATGATGCAAGCACAGATCTAAGAATTTCCAATGCAGTGATTTAAACTGGAAATAGAGGTGCTGCGACCTGTGGTTTCCCACAAATGGCATTCTGTGGCAAACTAACCAGGGACTCACGGCTTGCTCCTCTGTCTGGTATCTTCCCACATGCTGTGACTGCAATTTGAGCAGCTCTTGGCTCAGAGAGGGCTAGGGGCCTCTCTCTTGTGTGCTCTGTCGCTAGGCTGTAGCCTTCCCGTGGCCCTTCTGGGATTCAATTCTCTTGGTGCTTTTCCCCTTTCTGCCTTGGGCCAGGTGCATGGGCCAGGTGCTACTCTGGCAGCATTTGGCTCTTCTTGCTTGCTGGGTGAGAATAAGGCAAGTTGCCTACCTTCTCAGCTGGTTTAAATACTGTTCCAAGGCAACTAATGCCCTTTGGTAACAGAAACCTGATAACTGAATCTATAGGATGGGGCATACCCAAACATGGCCAGGAGCACACACAGGTCACAGCTGTGTCACAAAGTTAAGGTTTATGTGGGCCCCAGGAAGTGTCCAGGTTTGCACATTCACAGGTGCTTAACCCATTGTCTGGCTTAGGGCATGTTTTGGGGTTTGACCCTTCAGGACAGTTTGTCAGCCAAATGCTGTAGAAAAATGGCATGCAAAGAAGTGGGGGGGGGGGTTAGGTAAGCCTGCTTCTGCAAGTACAGATTGTGGCAGGCCCTGGAGACTGAATCAACATGATGCTGGGCACAGGACCATCCCAGGGACTGGGGATCTTTGAGGAGACTTTGTCCTCTGGAAGGCAACCCTCTTAAAAGAGCCTTTGCAGCCTGTGCCAGATTACCATCCTACTTTGCTTTGCATGCTGCAGACACGTACTGGGAGCTGGGCAGAGTTTGAAGTGTGGACCTGCAGTATCTTGATCAGGAGTCCTTCTGCATCACACAGGTACTATAAAATCCCTGCCAGTGCAGGCAAGGTTGAGATTAAACACAAATGAAGCACTACACTCAGAGCAGTCAAAGGAGGTAGAAATGCTTGCAAAGGAAAGCAGGTGGAGGGCTGACAGTTGTACTGAGACACTATCTGCAGAGGGCTGCTCCCTGCTCAGTGCCCTCCCAGCATGCCTGACCAGAGAGGTAACTTCTGGATGCCTTCTCAGATATGTTTTTCTGACGGAGTATGTGAACTTTCATAAATCACCTCCTTTCTGGAGCCCTTTGGGGAGATTCAATCCTTTCTTCTAACCTACTGAGGGGGTACTTTGCCTCACCTTCTGGGTGAAAAAAAAAAAAAACCAAAAAGTGAGATCCTATACAGGGTTCTGCTCAAAATCTGTAATTAAATTTTAAAGGCATAGCCTAAAACCATCACAGCATGCTTAAATGCTTGATATGTTATCTGAGATTCTATTCATCCATCTCACCAAACTCCTCTTGGGTTGTGACAGCTTGTGACAGACTTTCAAGCCAGACAGAGAGGTTGTGCAGCTCTTGTCTGAGGGAAGCCATCACCTCAAGTAATAGGTTGCAAGTGTTTGACCTCATTAGTCAGGAAAGGGAGAAGAAAAAGGGGAAGATGAAAACCAAATTATATGGTCTTCTAAAGCCATTTTTACAAAGCTGTGTGTTGTTCATTTCAGCAGGAGTGCTGGCTTCTGTTCCAGAGACAAAAAGAGGCATCAGCTCCACAGCACTTAGGGAGAGTTTGACAGCAGCATGTGAGTACACGGTGTACCTCCTTTGCTTCATGGGTTGTACTAAGGGCACATTGGGCACTGCAAAGAGCAAACATGGCACTAACTTAGTAAGTGTTGAGTTACAAATCTACAGTGACCTGCAGTATCATTCAAGAAGTGACAGGACAAAGGGCAATGGACACAAAGTGGAACACAGGAGGTTCTATGTCAACAGAAGGAAAAAATTCTTTACTTTGAGGGTGGCAGAGCACTGGAGCAAGCTGCCCAGACTGGCAGTGGAATCTCCATCACTGAAGGTAGTCAGAACTCACCTGGACATGTTCCTCTGTAACTTACTCTGCTCTAGCAGGAGGGTTGGACTAGATGATCTCCAGAGGTCACTTCCAACCCTACTATTCTATGATGCTGTGAAGTACAGCAGCAGGTACTCAGCTCTGCAGGGTCCTCAGCTTGTGATGTCTTTGCCTAGAGCATCAGCTCTGTAGTGCTGCTTATTGTCAGCTGCTAGTTGAGAGTCATCACATTGCCATGCAAAAATAGTTACTAACCACAGAAAAGTCATGGCCAAGCAGAGGCCAAAAGCTGGGCAGTGTAATCTGTACCAGCTTCTCAGTACTTCATAGAAGTTACAAGATAAAGGCTGGAGTCTTCTAAGCCATCAAGGATTTGCACCAGCAGAAGAGGGATAAAAAAAACCCCTTAGAGTATCCTGGGTTTATTAGACAGATTTATTTTCATAATATTAAAATTGAAAGAGTTGCTAGGCAAATGTAGTAACTAATCAGGGTAGTTTATAGACAAAATAAATTACTGAAGAAGCAGCAATGAAACTGAGATAATGTGGGGCAATAAAGGCTGGCTAATAGGACATTGAAAGGCACACTCATTAAAGATCAATAAGTCAATAAAAAACTCCATAGGGGTGGACATTTTTTCACACATCTTTCCCTTTAGAAAACCTCTACTCAGCAGCAGAAGGCCAGAAGTTGCTTCCCTGTAGCCGTGCCTGCCTGACCACCAGCTGAGGTATGGCCTTGAGGGGTCCTCAGTCCACCAGCTGTAGCTGAGGGCAATTTCAGGGCACAGGGGCACTGGTGTGCCCACTGATGCATACCAGAGTGTGTCCTTGTAGCCTCCCAGGGCCACAGAGCTTCCACAGCAATCCTCAGAGGCTCTAACAGAAGCCATTATGTAAATAATAACAATTAGTGCTCATCAGCATGCCACACAGAGCACAGTGCCAAGTGTATGTCCTCCTTTTTCTATGTACATTTTTACATGCCAGATCTGCTCTGTGTATTCCCTTAGAACCCGACACCCAATAAACAAGGAGGAAAAGAAGAACTGACCAAGCCCAAAACTGTGAATTTTTAGAGCGCCCTAAAATTGGTAGAGCTTTCTAATAGATAGACAGATAGAGATATAGAGATGTATATAGATAGCACTTGAGTGCTCAACTTCAGTCAGAATCAGCATCTCGTAAGAAAGAGATTTCACAGTATCGCCAAGGTTGGAAGAGACCTCAAAGATCATCGAGTCCAACCTGTCACCACAGACCTCATGACTAGACCATGGCACCAAGTGCCACATCCAGTCCCCTCTTGAACACCTTTAGGGATGGCAACACCACCACCTCCCTGGGCAGCACATTCCAATGGCGAATGACTCTCAGTGAAGAACTTCCTCCTCACCTCCACCCCAAACCTCCCCTGGTGCAGCTTGAGACTGTGTCCTCTTGTTCTGGTGCTGGTTGCTAGAGAGAAGAGACCAACCCCTCCTGGCTACAACCTCCCTTCAGGTAGTTGTAGAGAGCAATGAGGTCTCCCCTGAGCCTCCTCTTCTCCAGGCTAAGCAACCCCAGCTCCCTCAGCCTCTCCTCACAGGGCTTGTGCTCAAGGCCTCTCCCCAGCCTCGTTGCCCTTCTCTGGACACGTTCAAGTGTCTCGATGTCCTTCCTAAACTGAGGGGCCCAGAACTGGACACAGTACTCAAGGTGTGGCCTAACCAATGCAGAGTGCAGGGGCACAATGTCTTCCCTGTGTCTCTCTCTGTCTACTCATTTTCATCATTTTAACAGTGGATTTCTCTCTCGGACTTCCAGATCAGCAATTACACTGGAGACTTACAGCTATCTCCGTTGCCATCAGAGAAAAGAAAAGGGTGTAAACTAGCCACAGCTGAGCCAGATAAAGCAGTCAGGTACAGGCTTGTAAGATTATTGAAGGATATTACTTCTTTTTGTACAGATTTGAAGAGTTTCAGCACTGAATCCCTGCAAAGCCTCAAGCACGCCACGCGCTCCCCGAGAACACAACCCTGGTGCCTCGTAAGTGCCATGGCAGCTCTGGAAATGCTGTGCCCATGGGCTAGTCACATATTTTAGCTGCTGTTTCAGATGATTTGAACATGGAGATGGGTAGAAAAAAACAGCACTGTATCCTTAGGCAGCACTGATCTTAAACGTAGGTAGCTTAGCTGTATTAGGAAAGGCAGAGAATCTGTCTACAAAGGGATGACATGGTATTTGTGGGCCAGACACAGCTCTTGACAGAGGAGACTGAGGTTTCACTCAGTCATGGCAGAGTCAGACTCTGTGTTGCTACTAAGCCACTAAGTATCTTTAGCTTTTTCATTACCATCAAAGAGGTAAAAAGCTTAACCTTCTCCCAGACCACTGTGCAGCATGCTGCTGGCCTGCTGGAACATCTTAGCAGGTGTTTGCTAATAGTCTTTCTTTCCTCTAATATTCTTTAATTTCATACATGATTAGCACTGTAGTTCAAAAATGGAGATGTCTTGCCAAGTGATTCTGGAATTTGCTTTCCACCTGAGTGAAGAATGGTGGCCTCAAAGGATAGCCTTCTTTTAAAGTAAGACAAAAAACTCACTGAAAATATTCTGTGCCTGTGTCTTTTTAGGTGACTTGTCCTTCACCATCACAGAGCAGCCAGTTTCAGTTACCAGAGAGAAAGATTTCTTTACCACCAGCAGCCTGCTCAATAGCACTGGTGAGACATTACCCTACAAACACTCTTCTTCCAGCCACTGCAGTCAGCAAGGAACACTGAGAATGAAGCTTGGAGCATCATGTGCATTTGACCAGGGGAGCTCAAAAAAGGGAAAAACAGATGAAAGGAGGAGTCATGGCTTCCCTGTCCCTCCATCACAGCTTGTCACAAGCTTTTGACATTGCTGCCATCTGCAAGCAGTGCCCTGATGCACGTTTTCATCCAGCAACAAAGTTTGGCTGGTTCCAGTCCTGTGCCCTGGGGGCCACACATGGCTCGTGCAGCATGGTGGGCTTGGCAGCTGGCCACAGTGGTGGCTGTTGGTCTAAGACCCAGGCTGGGTGACATACCAGTACCATTAACCTTCAAAGGGAAGTGGTACCACTCAATGACTCATGCTCCAGCCCTCTCTGGCACCCAACCCACTGTTGTACCCTCCGCACAGCATGAAGTAGGAACATGCTTCTCCTCTCCTTCCTCCTTGGAGTCAACACCTCGAGGGCACCTCTTTCAGCCACCAGCACCCCAAAGGGTGGCTCTGTAGCAGGGGGCAGTAGGAAAGGTCAGGCAGGCTGAGGTGGGGGACTTGCCCTGCCAAAAAGAGCCCACCCCAAAAGGCAGCTGCACCCTTAGCTAGATGTTTCAGCAGGGTTCAGTGTCAGCAGCATGAAAAATAAGTGGGAAGGAGAGCTGGGAGGGCAGCTGTTCCCATCTGCACCATGACATGCTCGCTTTTATCAGAGAAACTCCCAGGGACCAGAGCAAACCGACAGGTTTTGGGTCAAATGCTTGCTGGGCTGTGCCTGAATAGTCTTGTCATGAACCAAAGGGCAGCTGAAATCAGCCCACAAACCCAGTCAGAGCCAAAGTGGGTTAAGTCTGTAACTTAGGGCTGCAGTGCTCAGAGCTTGGGGTCCTCAGCTTGGGAACCTGGCAGTCCAGTGCTAACCTGGGGCTTGTTTTTCAGCAGCACTGTACTGGGAGGGAGCAGAGAGCCAAAGGCAGCAAGCTCAGGCTTCTCTCCTCTCTGAGCACCTTCACTGAGCTGCCTCCTGTGTCCTTTCCAGGTGACTTGTGGAACATGAAAGGCAGTCACTTCCCCTGGCCGACTGTGGTAGCCATCCTGCTCCTCCTCTGCAGCTTTCTAATAGTTCTAGGCATCAGGAAATGGTGTCAGTACCAGAAAGAGATGTAAGTACAGGGAGGGGAGTGAAAGGAGTGGAAAGGTGGCACAGAGGACACCACAAATTTCAACCCAGCTGTTTGGATTTTTGCATTTGCAGCTGTGACTGCCCATGGTGCAAGAGGCCTTTAATGGATGGATTGCTGATGCCACTTTTCCTCTTACAGCAGTATGGCATGTGGGATGTTCTCAGTCCTTGCATCTGTTCTGTGGCTGATCTCTAAAATAAACTTTAACAAAAGAGCTGTGGTTTAGCTTCAGGGTGGGATGGAAGAATAGAAGCCAGCTGTATTCCCCAGAGCCCCACACAGGCGCTTCTATCAGCCTCCCTGCTTTTGCTCTCTCCTTTTGCATGAAATTGTACTTCTAGGGCAACTCTATTTGAGTTGTGAATAATATATGTGAAAGTAGGCTACCTGGGAACTTAACCCCAGCCAGAGAAGCATCAAGTCTATAATTATTACCAAAGTTTAATTCCCCACTAAAGCACCTGGAGATCTAGTGATGAAGGCAGTGGCTAGGAGCCAATTATTTTCACTCTTACCAACATTACTAAAACATTTGAAAATTCATGGCGGTGATGAATCTTCTGTGCTTCCAGAAAACCCTTTGGAGACATGACTACAAATCATGTACATCAGAGGTAAAAGTGGGATTGATTTGTTTCACTGATTTGGGACAGGACTGTTCACTACCTTGGCCTATAAATTGCCCCCCCCCCAAGAAAGTTACAAGAGAGAGCACTGTGAGCAAGAGATCTCTGCCAGGATTTTGAGTGGTTCACTGGGGTGGTGGTTTTAGGCTATGCCTTTAAACATTTTTCACAGATGTTGAACAGAAAGTAGTCAAATGTGAATAAATCACTACGGGGTGTAAAAAGGAAAATAATGACAGTTCTAAACAATCCCTTTGCAAAGATGACAGACTTAAGCTTAAGTCCAGCTTAAGTAATGCAAACAATTTCTCTCTCTTCTTGCTTCCTCAGGCTGGGAGATACTAACTTGCTTCTGCTTGACCTTGGCTGCGCTGCTTTCGTTGTGACAGGCATTAACTTCTCTGCTTCTGTCTCTTGTCCCTTTTGTACAGGTGGGGAAGAGGGAGGCAGGGAGGGAGAAGCTGGTAGCTTCCCCTGGTCCTTGGGCAGGGGATTCTTGTGCTGATTATTAATTGTAAGTATCTGCAAATACTGTCAGTGCTGTACATATTCATTACATTCCATTGTAGATTGTAGTTCTGCCTGTAAGTGCAGCTTTCATTTTCTTTCAGCTGAGCTGGTCTGGCAAATTTAATGTTGGGGGGCGGAATTTTCAACCCACCACAACTGGGACAATGATCTGTTCTTTTATAGCATGAATAAAGTAAAACTGAGGTAGGAGCTGGGAAGGCCAAATGAACACCAGGAGATGCTCTGGGGCTGCTGAACAGAAACAGGGACGCTGCAGTGTGCAAAAGCAAACATCAGGTGCTCTGACCACGACTCAGAGTCCACGTGCCTCTTCTTGCAAACGTTTCACAGCAGCCTTGTATAAGCTTTTTGTGTTATAGCACATTTTTTCTCTTCTATTTCAGTATGAACAGACCTCCACCTTTCAAGCCACCACCACCCCCCATAAAGTATGCCTCCATGGTGGAGTCTGATGGGACTGCCCCATCCTGCCATGAACTGGAGAACCTGTGACATACCTGCACCCCTTGTGAAGTAAAGTAGCTGACTGATAGTGAAAAGGTTCTGTCTTGAAAACAGCGACTACAGGAGCTGTCAGCTGGGCAGGGAACAATCCAATGAAATTCAGTAAGGGCAAGTATAAATAAGTACAGGTTGGGGGCTGACCTGCTGGAGAGCAGCTCTGGGGAAAAGAATTGGGGAGTGCTGGTAAACAACAGGATGAGCATGAGCCAGCAATGTGCCCTTGTGGCCAAGAAGGCCAATGGCATCCTGGGGTGCATCAAGAAGAGTGTGGCCAGGAGGTCGAGGGAGGTTCTTCTCCCCTTCTACTCCACTCCAGTGAGGCCACATCTAGAGTATTGTATCCAGTTCAGGGCTCCCTCGTTCAAGCATGCCAGGGACTTGCTGGAGAGGGTACAACAGAGGGCTATAAAGATGATGAGGGGATTGGAACATCTCTTATAAGAGGAAAGACTGAAAGAATTTGGGCTTACCAGTGTGGAAAGGAGAGGACTGAGGGCAGATCTCATCAATGCTGATGAATAATTAAGTGATGGGTGTCAGGAGGGCAGGACCAGGTCTATTTCAGTGGTGCCCATGACAGGACAAGTGGTACCAGGCACAAGCTCGAACATGGGAAGCTCCATCTAAACATAAGGAGGAACATCTTTAATTTAAGGGTGACAGGGCCCTGGAACAAGTTGCCCAGATAGGTGGTGGAGCCTCCATCTCTGGAGACAGTCCAAACCCACCTGGATGTGTCCCTGTGTGACCTTCTCTGTGTGAACATGACTTGGCAGTAGGGTTGGAATCAATGATCTCCATAGGTCTCTTCTAACCCCTGCCATCCTGTGATACTGAGATACCCAGGCTCATCTCTGCAGAACAGCAAACACTTGCCTTCCTACAAAACCATACAGACCTCGCATGCGTGGGGAGCTCACCATCCATTTGAGTACTTCTGGTCTGGGTGGGTTTGCAGAAGCAAAGTAGTCTACTTTTAGTCACACTATCAGTCACCACAAAGGAAGGCAGGTTTTTGTTCTTAAAATCAGAAAACAAAAAGCTGGGCAGCTACAGTGCAAGGGCTGTGGAGAGCTGAGGTTCCCTCCCTGGCCATTGGATGGGGATGGCTGTCTGCAGCACCCACTGTAGGAGCGGTTATTGTACCATCTTGGGTACGGGAATGACCAGGGCTGGGTCAGGTCAGAGATGGTCCCTCTGACACGAGTGGTCTGCAGGTGCTCAGGATGCTCCAGGCTTGACGGTTCCCGCGGTTCTCACGGTTCCCACTGCTGCCTGGGCACAGGGCAGGCCGCATGGACAGCGGGGCTCCCTGCCGCACAAGGGTGCTGCTGCTTCCATAGCTCTGGATCAGCAATACAAAGGTCTGCTGGCGGCTCCTGCCTGGCTGAGGAGCATCTCTAGGCCCTCCGAGGGCTCCTCCTTACACGCCGGCCTGGGACAGACCGCCGGGAAGGGCAGGCGGGCAGCAGGGGGCGCCGCAGCACCACCGGCGGGCGGGCAGCAGGGGGCGCCGCAGCACCGCCAGCGGGCGAGGCGTCCCGCCCAGCGGGGGACGTGTTGTAGGGGAGGAGCCGAGCGGGTGCTGCGGGGGCGCCTCCACGCCTGCTCCCGGCACGCCCGGACTGCGGGATCGGGGCAATCCGAGTGCCAGCCAGTCCCTGCCAGCCCCAGGGAGGGGCAATATCAGTGTAGGACCTTGGCGGAGAAAGAGGGAGAGCCACCCCCACCTGCCAGCCTACCTTTCCAGCCCCCTGCAGCTCGGGCGGATGCAGGACAGCTGCTGCTGCTGGGCGTCAGCTGCTCCTCACGGGATAACACCCAGTCACTCAGGAACTGCGGTGAGGAGCAAAGATCACCCCGCTTTAATGTAAAAAGGAAGCAGCCGTTGTGTTGGCATCCAGCCTCTCAAGCCATCACCTCTGCCATCGTCTGACCCTGTGTGTAGGCTTAAATCATGCAGCCTGGACTTGGGCTCTGTCAACCCTGCAATAACCTGGCCCAGATGAAGTTGCCATATGCTTGGAGGTCGCTGCAGGAGCATCAGATAAAAGCTTTTCCATAATAGTAAAGTGTTCCAAACTTTAAAGATTATTAAGCAGAGCCTTGAGTGTTACCTTGTTAAATGCAAATGCATGGCACAGTGGAACCTGTAAAGCACAGCTGAGCCAGCCTAGGGTCACACACAGCACCAGTGTGATACTGTGAAATTAACCCAGTCTGCTGCCTTTCCTACAGGCGCTGTGCAGCTGTGCAAGCAGCTCAGCTTTTAAAAGCCAACCAGCAATGTGTTTTCCTGTAGAAGTGGTTTTCACCTGCTTCTGGGAAGTACAAATACTGGGGAGTGGGAAGAAGGATAGAAGCCAGACATTTGGTTTCAGTATTTACTTTCAGCGACTAATGTGCCTGGTGCAGTCACGGGCAAGACCTGGGGGCTTCAGTGGGAGGAAGAGACTTTCCCAGCACTCTGCAGCTCCTGCTCCTGGTGGCTGCATCCAGGCTGTGCTGGGCTGCTCACCAAAAGCAGGGAGAAGGCTGCTAGCCCCAAGCCTTTCAGGGGCAGGTGGACATCTTCAGCCTCTGCCTTTCTGAAAGCAGAAGGGACAGCTGTGAGTTTAAAGGATGCCCTGGCCCATGCCAGCCTGGCAACCATCCCACCAAGCCTTGCTCCTCCTGGAGTATTATCCTTTGTTTCTCTCTGAATCACACATGGTTTTGAAACAGCTCTGCAGTGGCTTTTGTTACGAGGTACCTTTTGCTCCTGCTAATTAATTAAACTTGGCTTGTTTATTTAAGCAGCACTACCACAGCTTGCAGGGTGTGCTGCAGTCATTGTAGTGCAGATGAGTGAAAACTTAGGCTGACTGGCTCATCCCAGGGCTGGAGTCAGTCGACAGTTGCAGATGACTGGCTTTACCACCAGGGACTTCATGGGGAAACGCCCATGTTAATATGGATCCCCAGAGTTTTCTCTTTGAGGGAGATATTTTCCTCATTGCATTCCTCACTGTTGAAAGCCCTGTGACGTGCTCTGGCTTTGTTTTAATAGGCATGTTTGGTTTAAAAAGCTGTGTACAGAAATTATACCTGCTAACCAGGCCAGGGAATTAGTTAAAATGACTAAATTGAAACTATTAAAATCATTAAGTCCAGTCTTTGCTGGATCTAAAGCCATTACTTCTCAGAGCAGGCAAAGATTAGCAAGGCCTGTGTGCACTTAAACTCCAGAAGCAGCAGTATTTTATTTATTGTTCATGTTAGTAGGTAATTCTTCCTGACTCTGCACTTAACTTTGAGCAATAACCCAATTGCAAAGGTTCTTAAAAGCTCTGCAGAGGGATGATGATTGCATAATCCTGTCCAAAGAGATGTTAATGGAAATAATATAAAATCATACTGTATTTTAAATGACTGCTTTGGCACAGGACAAAGTTTGAGGAAGTCCCCAGCAAAGATTATTTGATTTCAGGAAACAGCATATTGTCATTAAAACTCCTCTTCCATCTGTTTTGTAGCACAGGCTATTCCATCTCTCCTGTCTGGAAGAGATGTTTCCCAGCATATGCTGTGTCATCTCATGTCTCCTTACCAGGCTGATGCGGTAAGAATTTTAATCGGGGGGAGGATGGAGGGGGGAAAGTATCTGCTTGCCCCTTGGCTCCTCTCCAAATAGGAAGATTTCCAAATTAGCTCTGGAATCCTACAGAGTTTGAAACACCCTCATGTGGTGTAAATGAGGTATTGAATAGCTCACTGTTGCCAGATAAAGACTCTAAGGTGTCAGGGCCTGTCTTCAAAAAACAATGAGCAAACAAAGGCAGGAGAGAAGCAGGCAAAATGTTGGCATAGATGGACACCAAGGCTGAAGGGTGGACAGAGAGAGGGAGGACATCAATATTCGAGAGGGTATATTCTGTTGTATGATAGGCATCCAAGTGTTTGCAGTGGGCTTGGAAAAGGCAAAAAATGCTGTGATAGTCACACCGTTTTTCTGACTTGATGTAAAATGAACACTGCTCTTTGGTCTACTGCACTTGAAGCCGAGCTTTAAATGCGGTGATGTCTGCAGAGCTTTGTGATTGAGTGTGTTTGATGGTTTTAAATGTTAAATAATTCCATTACAGTCAGAGTAAAAATGGTAATGAACAGCTTGGAAGAGTCTGAGTATACTTGCATGAAATGTTGAGCAATTAGCTTCTCTCTGCGAGAGTGAATCCTGCAGTTCTCATCAGTAGCAAAGTGACCTTTAAAATATGCAGATGACACAGAAGTCGTTTCAATAGCCTGTTTGATCTGTTGTCTGCTGATAAACTGCATGTAAAGGCTTGGAATTTAAATGGAAGTGTAGATTTTGTTCTGGAATGGATAATTTTGAAAACATGAACAGGAAGCCTTTTAGCAGTAGAAACATTACCAGAGTGCTCTACTTAGTGAGGAGGAGGCAGCACTTGATGTTATCAACTTGTTTTCAGTTGTTTTAAAGCACCTTTTAAAGTTCATTGCTTTATATTCTGTATATGGCAGCCCCAAAGCCACTTGTTAAAACAGAAATAAAGCACATTTGTGTGTCTGGAACTGGGTAACAGCAAACAACATGCTGCTTAAATAGCATCAGTCTGATCTGCACTGCTTGTCTTTTGATTGTGTGTTTCAGAAGAGGAGGGTGAGGGCTGTGGGAGTGGGATCTGAGCTGCTAGATTGGGCTGCCTGTGACATTGTGCACCCAGGCACAAGAGAACAGCTGAGCTCTTCAGTAAATCCACAGCATCTCCATGGCTGTAAAATCCATGGGGAAAATGGATAGTAAGGTGTGAGTCAGGATCCTCACTACTGAAACACAACTCATATGTGAATGCTCCAGAAATGTGGAACAATAAAACAACCTACTGACCTTGATATAGACATGAGGGAGGAAGGAAAAAAAGGAGTTGATAGTGTGATGTTCTTTCTGTCTGCTTGGGCATTCATTTCTGCAGCCACTTAAAGACACACTTGAAGTGAAGCATTGGAGCAGTCTCATGGGACAAGACTCCAGATCATTTGTGAGTGTAGACTGCAGAAAATGAAACTGTATTATTAATGCACATTTGTTCCCTCTGGCCATGGCAGTTAATGTTCATCATTGCAGGGTTTAGCACCAAACAAAATTACAGAGTTCTTTGGAGATGGAAGAGGCTGAGGTTTGGGGGAAGAACAGGCAATTTAATGCTCTTCTTTTCTAAAAAAACACAGGCAGCGTTCTGCTTCGGTTACCCTGCATGGCATCTGATGCTTACCAGCTGATGCCTCACCCTGCAGTGCTGAATGGATGCACTTCCTCCTCCTTTCATCACTCTGGGTTTGAGCTGCATACCCTAAGTGTCCTTTGCAGCTTGGAGATCTAGAAACCATCTTAACCCCAAGAGCCAGGGTGTGCTCACGCTGTAGGCCATGGTATAGGACCTGAAGCTGTGAAAAAGTGACAGTCAGTGCGCTGTGGAGCACTGAGGCACCCCAATCCTGTCACAGCTTCAGTACTGTTAAAAAGTGATAGCAAAGGGTCAGAAACTTTGGGAGGCTGAGAAGGGAGCTGGTTTGACACCACCCCCAACTCCAGCTTTAGCCCCCTTCTTCTGATCTGTTGGCAGAGCACTACCAAGATGACATATTCTGGTGGAGGCTACTGCTGAAGGTAGTTGCAATCAGGCTCCTTTTCCCACGCACCTCCTTGCTCTCCTTCAGGCTCCAATGCCTGTCACACACAGTCCGTCTTCTTTGTGTCATCTGAAAGACGAGAGATGCAGGAGAGGGTCTGGTAAGGACACCAACAATCCCATCTGTGTCAGCACTCAGCGCCAAGAGGTTTGGCTTTGGACTACAGTTTTGATGTTTAGAACCGTTTAGAAGGGCTTGTAGCAATAGAACAAGGAGCAATGGTTTGAAACAGAAGCAGAGTAGTAGATCTAGACTGGACCTAAGGAGGAAGTTCTTTACAATGAGAATAGTAAAATCCTGGAACAGGTTGCCTGGGGATATGGTTGAGGCTCTGTCCCTGGAGACATTCAAAATCAGACTCAATATAGCCCTGGACAGCCTGATCTTGGAGGTGTCCCTGCTGACTGCATGGGAGTTGGACAAGATGATTTTTGAAGGTCCTTTCCAACCCAGTGCAACCTGTGAATGTTTATAGTTTCACTGGTCACAGTGAAACATTCTTCCAAAGACACAAAGATATCCTCCAGAACATAAAAACACTGGTGAAATGGCCACCACAATAATTGTGGTTGCCAGTCTTATCTAAGGAGCTCATGTACTGGTCTGCTGAGCAACCCCAAGCTGTGACAGTGGGAACATGAAAGTGAAGCAACATGAAGTGATTAAACTTCCAGGGATGTGGACCAGTAGTGTCATAGAAAATGCTAGAGCTCCCACAAAATAATGATGCCTTTGGGTCAAAACATGAATTCCATGTCAAGAGCAATGGTTTATGATCCTATGCCTATGGCCAGCCTGGCTTGCTCCCTCCTACATCAGAGGCAAGTATCCTAGGTCGTGCTGATGGGCAGGGGAGCAGCAGTGGACAGCTGAATGCACATCACACCCGTGTTTGTCCCGGAGAGTGGCAGGTCCCAGGTCAGCAATGCTTTGTGAAAACCTGTTATTGAAATTGCACTGTTTTGAAGACTGTTCAGTATCAAAGCTCTAAAAGCAACATGCCTTTGTTCCCTTCCTTGAAAAGTAAAATGCAGATTTCTGGAAGGAGGTAAGATTCTGGTTGTATTTACAGATACATTAACTTTAAACTTATTTAAAACAGATAGTACTATTAGCTGGTTTACTGTGTATTACTTCAAAGAGTTTATGAATAATATGCAAACTTTAATAGTTCAGATGAAAACTACTTTTTGTGTAAATAGTATTTATTTTAAAGTACTATTTGAAAATGTTTCCTTACAGGGAAAACAAGGACCTCATGAAACCTTACTATTTAATATTCAGCCTTTAGTTGCTTGATAGTGAAATATTATCTTTCAAAGCAATGGGTTTCCCTCACTGCCACATGATGGAATAGTGTTGTACACCTACTTGGTCATCTCTGTCCAGCATGGGGAGATGCAAATGTTTGTACATATTTTTAGGAAAACAGTTGAGAACTTGCTCATCAAGATTCGTGATAGTGCCATGGAGAAAAAAAAAAAAAAAAAGTACCTCACAGAGGATCCTTTCGTGTGTCACAGCAAATTCAGAAACAGGTTTTGACAAGATGCTTTCACTCACAGCTCGATGCAGTGCGAGGGAGAGCGTGCAGCTATGAGGCTGTGACACAAAGTTGCTGGAAAGAGAGGGGAAGGGATGGAGGCTGTCCTGTCTCGCCCCTTACATCCTCTGCTGGCACTCGCTGACCAGTCCACACCGCGAGGCCCCGGCCTAGGCCCTCCATTGCAGGCAGCTTCTCCGGTGCTTCAGCACAGTGAGCAGCAGAATCCGTCCATTTCCCGGCATAGGGAGGGTCGCCGTGCGAGTGCCGCACACCCGTGTGCTCGGGGTGCCGGCGAACAGGACCCCGCAGCGCACGGCCACAGCGCAATGCACGGGGACGTGCGGGGCTCCACAGCGGGAGCCGGGGAGTGAGGACAGAGCCGGCTGACTCGGAGGGTCCCGAATTCCAGGTGACTGGGCCTACAGGAGCCGTGCGTGTGTCAGCTGCGGTGCCAGGGCATGCAGGCCCGCAGCTTGGGTTCCTCTGGTCCCGCGCAGACACCGCGTCTTCGGTGGTGCAGACGTAGGCAAGCGGTTGTGCTGGCGGTCTCAGCCGCTGCAATGGTGAGCGCTGCCCGCGGCGTGCTCACGGCGGAGGCTTCACCATCCCACCACTCACAGACAGGCGCCACGGCAGCCAGGTGGGGCGGGGCGAGCAACGGACAACCAATGGCTGTGCGGGTGTCTACGGCTGAGGTGGGACAAGCAGAGGAGAACGCCGTGCGCGGCGACGTCATTGGTCCGGCTGTGGGCGGGGCGACAAGGAGACAGGCAATGGCTGGGCACCGTGCTGCGGTAACGTCACCGCTCCCGACAGTGGCCGCACCTGTTACATAAGGGGAGGGGCGGGCCGGCCGTGGTGGCTGGCCCAGAGTGTGCCGGCTGCGGCAACGCCGGTCCGGCCCGGTCTAACTTGGCTCCCCGGGCCGGGGATGGGGCTGCCGGCAGCGAGGGAGGGCGGCCGGCGGCGGGCCGCGGGGACCATGGCAGAGAGCAATGCAGACTGGATGGGTTCACTACCGGCGGCGCTGCGTTCCTATCCGCTGTCCAACTTGGCCATCCCGGGTAGGTCGGCAGGGAGGGGAGCAGGGTGTGGAGGTGCTGCCGGTGCTGTTGGTGTCGGTGCCTCTGGGGTGGCGGAGCCTGGTGCTGCGGAGG
This sequence comes from Picus viridis, assembly GCA_033816785.1. Taxonomy (NCBI): domain Eukaryota; kingdom Metazoa; phylum Chordata; class Aves; order Piciformes; family Picidae; genus Picus; species Picus viridis. The sequence goes on along the minus strand of CM066569.1, from coordinate 2,705,745 downwards.
GTCCGCTTTCGGCAGCGGTATGTGCTCTTTCGTGCCCCGCTGTCAGGTGGTGGGCGGGCCCTGCCGCGTCCGGTGCTGTCACCGTCGGTTTGGCTGTGAGGTGCTACCCACGCTTAGGAGCTGGGGGCTGGGTGTTTGCTTGGGGAATAGTAGCCAGAGCCCGGTGCGGTGTCCGAACGCCGGTATGTGCGTAGAGGAATTCGCGAGAGTCCCATCCGCCACAGGAGATGAGCGGGGACCATAGTTTCGGTAAAGGCATTCGGGAACCCCTGATCAATTCACCTGCCTGTCCGCACTGGCTTTGGACCAGGGAGCTGTGACCTCTGGAGCGCCTCTTTAGGGTATCTTAGGTTGCTTAAGCATATTTGTATGAGGAACGGCTAAGAGACCTGGGTTTGCTCAGCCTTGAGAAGAGAAGGTGTAAAGGAGACGACCTTATTACCGTGGACCAGTACATAAAGGGTGCCTCCCACGAGAATGGTGACTCCCTTTTTACAAAGAGTCACATGGAAAAGACGTGGGGTGATGAGGATAACTTATTTCTTTGGAGATTCTGATTGGACTGCAGAAGAAAATGTTTCCCCATGAGATGAATTAGGCATGGGAATCGTCTCCCAAAGGAAGCAGTGGATTCTCCTATACTGGACAGCTTTAAGGCTCAGCTTGACAGGGTGATGGGCTGTCTCATTTCAACTCTACTATGACCTAGAAAGGTTGGACCAGATGATCTTTGGGGTCCCTTCCAATATGGCATTCTGTGGTTCTGTTTGTTTGCATTGACACCTTAACAGCTGGAGTTCATCAAATGGCAGTGACTTTTTATGGCATAACCTATGGTTGGTCAGAAGGAAAAAGTACAAGCCAGGTGTGAAATGTCCCAGTGTATGATGTTGCACTGAAGATGCTAAAAGGCTTTAGTTAGAAAATTCCCCCTTTCACAGTTAAACTCAAAAGAACTCCTGAGTTCTTTTAAGAACTCCAGAGCTTCTTGTTGAAGAAAGTGGTAAAATTGTTATCACTTAAGATTTACTGATAGATAAACTCGTGGATGAGGAAGACAACAGATGACCTAAACTTAGGAACAGGATGACTTCTCATCTGTGAAGGACAAAAACTTCTCAGGGATTGTTTGTAGATGTCATTGAAGAAGGTTTTAAGGATGGCTTATGCTGAAAGCTGATGTTAGGCTGTAGTCATTAGTGATACAGGCTTAATTTTCATGGTAGTGCCTTAGCTTGCCAGATCCCTTCGGGTGTGGATTGTCCAGAGGACATGTGGAGACGCTTTCTTAGAACCAGAGTAACTTCCTCTTTTGTGCCAGCAGAGAATAACCAAAGGACATTTGATGCATATGGGGAGGGGCTGTGCAGATCCTGGTGAGCACCACAGCACTCACTGTTGTATCATCTGATGTAGAACAACTGAAGTGCCAAGTTTTAACCAAAAGTAGTGCCCTTGCCTATCTTGACAGTAGCAGAAACATCTTGTGTTCATTTGAACAGGGAAGGGGGACAGAGAGGAAAATCTGTGTTCCTGTGAAATTTGAGTGGCTGCAAATTTGAAACTTCTGGCAAAGAAATCTGTCTCTGTCTTCGTGAAGAGAAATAAACTTTCTGTTGCTGCAGCAACTTCAGGGCTTTGAAACTTTGCAGTGTTAGGATGTAGATCGTTTGGGGGATGGCCCCTGTCCGTAGCTTACAAGCATCATGTAGTCAGTACTGCAGCAGAGAAACCAAAAGAATGAGTTCCTGTTCAGTAATGCTCTGCTGTTTTTATAATGAATAGTGCTTCTTTCAAAATGCTTGCACTGTGTATTTATTTGTGGTCCAAGCTGGTGTATCTTCCTATCATTCCCTGTGTGTACCTCATGCAGTCTGTCAGCAGGTTGGAAAGCCTTTTTGGACAGTTGCTTGGGGAATAATTTGGTTGTATATTTGGTGCTTGACAAAGCAAAGCTTTTGGGAGCCCAAGTGGTGTTGCCAGCAGTGTTTGAATGGAAGGGATTGCACAAAAGAGGCTGCAGTTGAGGCATCTGTTTATAGATGCTGAATTGCTATGCAGGCCAATGCTGTCTTCCTAAGAGAGATGGAAAGTAGGCTCCAGCTCAATTGAGATCATTTTTGTGTGTGCATATAATAGGGGTGGCCTGCTGTTGTCCATCTCCAGACGTGTTTGTTTTCTCCCCTGGAGTGATGGACTCAACTGGTTCAGGGGCTTGGATTTTTTTATCTTATTTCCCCTTCTTCCAGTCACTCTGTGTGTAGAAGCAGAGATGTAACTCTAGGAATTGAAACCTGAAAACATGTTTTAACTATAGTTAAGGTTCAGAACCACGAAACTCTAGTTTTGCTGTGGTTTTGTGTTGGGTTTTTCCACCTCCGGTTTGGCTGTGTGGGGTTTTTGGGGGGTGGGTTTGTTTGGTTTGGGGTTTTGTTTGTGGTTTTTTTAACTTTGTTTTGGTTGTGTGGTTCGGTTTGGGGTTTTTTTTTTAACCTCGTTGCACTTTGGCAAAGTATAGCATTTGGGGGGGAAGTTTGCTTTCTTCTTTTTCTCAAAAAAAAAAGTTAGTACAATAAGATTGTTTCAAGTGAAGTAATTGCTATACATAGAAAATTAAGTGCTTAGGTTTATTGTATGATCTTGTAAGTGGGAAGGTCTTAGAACTCATTTGTGTGAAGCTAAGGACGTGTAGAGCTCGATTTGTTGCAAAGAGTTCTCTGTGACCTCTGGAGGTCCTTTTTGACCTATGTCATTCTAGACCTCTGAAGGTCCTTTTTAACCTGTATCATGGTATGATTCCCTGATTAAAGATCATGTGAGACATGATACTGGAGAGCAGAGTCAGAGCCAACTGGTAGCAAGTGGTGCTTTAACTGGGTATTTGATGAAGCATGCCAGTTTGTTGTTAACATGTTGATTTAACTCTGCCCAAAATGGAGAGAGGCTTTGAAACTGCACCCAAGCTTTGAATTTTTCAGTCTGGGTTTTTCTGTTGTCTCTACTGAATCTCCAGATCAAATGCTAACCCGGTGTAGTATCGTCTAAGGAAAAGAGAGAAGGCTTCCTGTGTGATGCCATGAGAGAAGGAATCTCTTGCAATGAAAACTTGTTATATACCAAGTAACTAAAAGCTCCTCAGTTTACATGCAAGCAGTATAGTAAACGAAATGATCCACCTTCAAGTGATGACCCTGTGTGAAACTCTAGAAGATTTTCTTGTAATTGCACTCCAAACTAATCCTCTTTGAATGTGGGATTAAAAATGAACTCTTAAGCATTGTGATTGTGATCCTTGGCAGGATATTGTGTGGTGTGGTATTTGTTTAATCTCAAGCTGGTTTACTTTAAACAATTTAGGAAGGCATGTACAACTCTTGACGCTTATGGCTTTCCTTGGTCATCTCTTAATCTGCATCTGTCAGTTTTCTGATTTCCCCTCTGAGAGACAGAACGCAGAAAAAGCTGCAGTGCTCTCACTGATCTACTTCTGAAGTCAATCAGCTATTTAAGAAAGCTTTATGAAGAGCCTAACCTGTTTCTTGCTTGTAGTTGCACACTGATAGTGCATAGCACCATGGCATGTCCAATTTGTGTCGCTTCATTTTAACTACTTGCCTTTACAAGTAAGTTTTGCAGTATCCTAGCTGATGAGGTGCTAGAGTCTGAGAGATCTGCTGCTGAAGATACAGCACCACTGTTCAGCTTCATCCAGCATTTGAATGAGTACTTGTGTTAGGTCAGTGAAAAACTTTTTCTTTCTCAAGATCCACTTGCTGAGAATATATTAAGCTTGTGGCTGTTGTTTTGAGACAGGAAAACAGTCCAGCAGATGTTCATTACCAGCTATCAGTGTTTGCTTCTTGAGTGTATTGTAGTTCCAGCCTCCAAGGTCCTGGATGAATGTGATGAGCAGAAGAGTAGGCAGTTTTGTTTTCCTTTGGGTGCCAAAAATAATGCATTTACTTAACCCTGCCTAGATTAGTCCATCTTGGAATAATTAAGAGCCATGATGTAGCAGGTGATTGCAATTTTTGATCAAACTGCTTCCCTCGATTGGTCCCCTGTTCTGGTCCATATGGTTAGCTGTGAATTTTCCCCCAGTATTGATTTTTTCTTTCCTTCTAGAGGAAATTTATAATCATTTTGATAGGGATCTGCTGCTGCTTGAAGGAGCACCTTCAGGACTCTAAGTAAGTTAATAACAACATATTATTCATAAGGAAGCTAATCAAATGTGTCTTCTGTCCCTTGCCTTTCCTCTTCTGCTTCTGTAAGTCCCACAAGTATGAAGGAGTCCATTCAGCAAGCTACCCTGGTGGGAAAGTTTTTGATGATGGCTTAGAAAGTTGCTTGTGTTGTTTGTGGTCTGTTTGCTTTTAAGAAGTAGCTCCTGCCAGAAAATCTTCAGGACAGCTGTTCATGGGATTGGGCAAACCCCAGGTTTGTGAGTGCTGGAGCATATGGACAACTTCAAGGAGCATGAAGGTTAACCTGATGTGTCATTGTCCTGAAGGTGTAGGCAGGAAGGAACAGATTGGCTGTATTTAGAAAGCATGGGTAATTTGGTTCATGTAGCTTTGATGAAACATCTGCTGTTAGTAAAAACTCAGCTTATTTGGGGAGCTAAGTTCAGTTGAATTGGAGTCACTGGAGGAGACAGCTTAAAAACAGTGCTGAAGTAAAACACTGGTCTTTTGGGAAATCATCTGTGTGTGACATTAAACAAGGTTACACCAGTGGTCTGGTGGAATGTGAAGCCATTCCTGCCTGCATCACGTTCGATGGTTGGTGGAGAGTTGCCTGTGGGATGCTAAATGATAGGTAGCTAGAGATTATGAAGATGATGAGTTTTACAGTTCCCAGAAACCTTTACTTTCTCTTTCTTTTTAGAAGAGAGAGTCCTGTTGGCTTGAGCATGGCTAAAATAAGACCATAATGGAGAGCTGCAATAGCTGTTGAAATGCCTTTAATCTTATTGTTTGCTCATCTTTGGGCAGAGATGTGTTTTTGGCCTTCTAAAATAGTCAGTCTTTGTCTTGTGCCCCAAACTGCAGCACTAGGAAAGCTGCTCAGTTTCTCTTTATGACAATGCAGTCTTTTAATTAACTTTCTAACCAACTGTTAACTGAATAACTTTCCACTGTTTGCTCGTGGTAGTATCAGTATGACTGTGGCAAAAACTCTCATAAGCATGCTACTGGTTGTGCCCTTTGCCAGGATCACCCCCAAAAGCCTTAGGCAGAAGTCTAATGGCTTTGATCTAAATTAACTGATTAGCCTTTACAGCTGGTAGGCTTCTTCATGGCGAGCAGCCTTACCAGCCAAGACTGCAAGGGGTATGCAGAGCAGAAAGGTGTTTCCTGGGGTGAGGCGCTGCTGTGGGTGACTGCCTGATGCCACAGCATGACTGCTGGCTTCTTGCTGTGCTCATGTCAGGCACATGGGGAGCACCTGGAGCTGGTGGGGCCCTGGACATCTCCTGCTCATCTCTCTACCTGCCGTCTCCAGCCAGCTCTGCTCTGGCACTGTGACTGTCACGTAAAGCACACAGGGCTTTGCCTTTCAGCTGGTCAAGCAGAATTGAAATGGCTCTCAAGAGAGGGAGCAGCCCAGTCCAAGGAAGAGCTAGCCACTAGCATCTTACTAGCTTTATTTATTTATTTTTTTTTCTCTTTGCCTACATTACCCTGAGGCAAGCTGCTGAACTTGCTGTTTCCTTGCTGCTTTGTGGTGTAGTGTGCACTGTGGTTTGGCTTCTAGGGGAGAAGTGGTGATGGGCTTGAGCCTGCATCGACCTTCCAGGCAGAACTCCTTTGGAGTCCTAATTGAAAGGATCGTTGAATCAGCTAAACTGCCCATCTGTTGGGTTAAGGCTCAGTGAGGTAATAACCATTAAATGAAAACATCTGTGTGCATATGAGGGCATTTGGTGTGATTTGCAAATGCAGAGCTTTCAGGATGAACTCCTGAAAGGACAAGTAATTTTATTACCTTGGGTGTCTCCTTTATTGTAGCAGGAAATCTCAGCTCTTGTTAGAGAAGGGCTGTTAAACTATCTGCATCTTAGTCCATTTGTACATTCCTCTGAGGAACTGGTGTGACAGACAGGGAAACAAATGTAGTGGGTTTATTCAGGAATTCCACTCAAAAACAACTCTTGGATCTTAGGGTTTCTTCCTTTTTTTTTTTTTTTTAAAGGACCCCTGCCAACTGCTGAGCCCAGACAGGCTTGTTCTGGAAGTGCTGCAAAGTTTTCTTAAGACAGCACAGGAACAGCCTTCATTTTGTCATCAAGAAAAAAATTTCTTCCTTTTAAAAAAACTAAGATGTGTGTGCCCTGTAGAATGACTTCTCTAGTGCAGAACATGCTGATGTTGTGCTCCAGAAAGATTTTAAGGTTGGTGTAAGTAGTTGGTGCTCTCCTTCCTTCTGATGTCAACGTTACCATTTGCCTGACCTCCTAAAAAAGATGGAAAATGACTGTGATGAAAACAAGGAAACATTTCCCCAGAGTCTTCTCAGATGAGAATGAGCCCTTGCTCTACACATTCCTGAGCGGTCACATAAGAGGAGTGCAAGGCTCAGCTGATTGATGTTTTCAGAGCAGGTGGATTCACTGAGGCTATGAAGTAGCAGGGAAGTGCTGCCCCTTTCTGCTTTCCCAGTGCAGTGGGCTGAGGTTGTTCATAAATAGGAGGTGGTTGATAGGTCACAAAAAAACCCAACCAACCCTCTTAATGGCAATAACTCTAAGAAGTGAGTTTGTTCTGGGTGGGAAGAAGAGCAAGTTGCCGTGTGATGCTGTCTCTGAGACCATTTTAAGTAATCCCTTCCTCCATTTTAATTTGTATTTGCTCTATTCCCCCCTCCTTTACCTCCCAGCCCCAAAGTCACAGTGGGAAGAAAACAGGGTAGTTCTTTGATAAGGGGAGGAACTTTTCCTGAGAGGATTGGTCTGTGCTGGGCTTTGTCCTCCCTAATGAGTCTGCATGAAAAATACCTAAAGGATTCTTTCAGGATTCTATTAAAATATAACCAACCATCTCAGTGCTTTTAGATAATTGATTGCCAGCAGGATGTTTGGTATTCCTGCCTCTCCTCCTTTTGCTAGGTAAGTTAGTATGAACTGTTTGATTTGCTGTTCATTAGTGAAGAGCTTTTAAGATGTTAATCTTTCAATTAGAAAATCTGGATTGTTAATGACCTGAATCCTGTGGACTTCTGGCCTTTGAGACACTTTCTTTGGTCGAGAAGAACATTTGAGAGACAGCCTGAACTTGATAGCCACTTGAATCCAGTGCTTCTAAATGCCTTGTGTGGTACTTGCTGTGCAGTGTTTTGTAATGCCTGGGGAATGCACTTTGTGTGGTGGGCAAAGCTTGCTCTGATTTTAGCTGTCACCACAGCTAGGGTGATTGCTGCGTATAAATGACTCTCTAATGCTCTCAGTGGCTTGGTACAGTGTGCTGACCACCTTGTAAGTGTTTAACACAACAGAAGAGATTTTATTGCCTTTTGTTTTTTCCCATCTTGCCCCTGTGAGGCTCAAACCAGATGAGTCTGTTTTCTAAACATCCTGCACTCTCCTGCCTTTCTGCTTTTGTTCTTGTTTACTGGTTAGACTTGTGCAGAAAGTGACTTTAACTGCTGCTTTTGGCCAGCCCGTAGCCTTGCAACCAGGAGGGCGTGTTGTAACCATAGACATGCTTGGGTCTGAAAAGCCAGGAGTTCTTTTCTTGTTTTCAAGTAATTGGCAGTGGACAAGTATGTTCTGTTGGAAGATCTCTCTGCCTCACATGCCATGCAGACAGCCCTCGAGGGTAAACACCCCTTGAAGGTAAATTCACCAGCTTTTAAAGCAACACTGGGATGGGTGAGATGCTGATTCCTCTCCCTGAGCTGCAGCTGTATAGGGAGAAAGTACTCATGTGGAAATAAAAGATAATGCAGAGTGATATGGCTAGTAACTGTTGAAATTCAAGCCTTAATAACACTTTGCTGATTAGCATCATTTGCTTGAGCTACAACATGGATTAACTTCGCTGTGGCTAAGTAGCACGACAGATAGGCACTCTAGAAAGTTACTTTGCAGATGTGAAGATAAAAGGCTGCTTTCTAACAATTAGTGTAAAGGCTTCAACAAAAAAGTAATTCTGAATGGTGAAATAGAATCTATTTAACATACAAATTGAATTGAGAAGTGATCTGTTTAACATACAATTAAGATATTAGTGTAAGGAGAATAAAAGGAGCTTAAACATATTAATAGAAATTAATCCCCAGTTGCACTTGCTGAGATAAAGTTAAGAGGACTATCCATCATTTTAACAATCTAGTCTCTGGGAGATACCTCTTTAATGCCGTTGTAACCATATCATAGCCTTTGATGGTTGAGTGTCTGGGTGTGTGGTAAGATGTGGCCACTTTCCTTGAAGCTTCCAGTCTTCGTCAGATAACAGAAATGAAACCAAAACATAGATGCTCTGTAAGAGCTGATTAGCAGTCCCCTATTTTTTTTTTTCTCCCTACAGACTTTCATGCTTAAATTTGCTGCTTCATGCTGTGTGTATTTGATCTATGGGAAGCAACTGGCAAGTCGTCTTCTCGTTTTGGTTTTGGGAAAGGCTGAGCATTAGGCTGATATCCTGTCACTGGTGAAGCCCACTAGGGTTTGCAATCTGAACGTTTCTCCATTCTCATGTACAGTGCCTGCTGCACATGCAAGAACAACCCCTTGAGGCAGCTCAGGCGTGGTTTCTGCCCTCTTTGCCTAAAGGACAGTGAAGAATGAGGCTCTTGACATCTCTGTGGCTTTGATTTCTCAGTCTGTAAGGTAGAAGCTGCAAATACCTGGGTCTATTAGCTGTTTTGTTAACAATTGACTTCAAAGAATGGATAATTTTTTGAGTCAGTACAGGGTGTTTCTTACTTTTAAGATCTGAAATCTTTTGCTGAAGACACTTTTTGAGCTTTTTTAACTTTCTTGAGAAATTTGGGAAGATGCTCACTCTTTGGATGAGGAAACCCTGACTGTAAGGAGATTCTTACACGTGGAAAAGATCTGTGTGTTGCTACGAGAGCTCTGTGATGCTCTGTTCAGGAGCTGCCAGCCCCACTGTGGTTAACTGCTCAATGTGACAGCATCTGAGTAGCTTTGCCCACCCTGATGTTGGACAAGAATGGAGACTACAGTTAACAGCTCTTAAAACTGAGCTGCCAACAAAAATGGGGCTGATTTGTGCCATACTTCTGGTGTGGGCTCTGGTCTTTGCCTTCCAAATTGTCCAGGGTTGGGTTGGTTTAGGCTTTTTTCAGAACTCATGCTGTATCAGCAGCCAGCCTGGCTCTTGCCATAGCTGCAGGATGTCTAGGCCACCCATGGAGTTCAGAGGATTACTTTGACGTCATGATTAGATCAGCTTAGCATGCAGCTTACCATCACAGCTAAGTTCAATCAGAAGCCAGTGGCCAAGCTGGTAACATACCACAGTGATCTTAAATTAGAGTCTGGTGGATGCCTTGGATCCTCACCTAGCTCATAGCCCACAGCCCAACAAGCTTGTTACTTCAGGTTTTTTGTTTGCCTCTTCTCATGCTGTAGTAAAAATGTTCTAGGTCCAAGTCTGGCCTGGATGTTTCTCATAGTTGGTGACTGGCCTTCAGTAAATGACCACTGAAAATCTAGTTGAACTTCTATTGTGTCTTTCCAGCCTCACAGTTGATGCTTCTGTGTTGCTCATAGGAGGTGGTCTTCTATCAGCTGTGAAGAGGTAGAGTTTGTTTTTTAGGTGCTCCAGTTCATGTTCTGCCTGGCTGTATCTGGAGATAAATGTTGACTTCCTTGTAAATTAGAAGTTCAGTGTCCTAAGACTTTAAGCAGAGCCACAGGGCAGGAGTCTTGAGGATCTTCTCTAACTGTAGAAGCATGTCACATAGCTCAGTTTTCCAGATCAGCTGCCCTTTTCTGGTTAGGCCACACCTCGAGTCCTGTGTCCAGTTCTGGGCCCCTCAATTTAGGAAAGATGTTGAGTTGCTGGAACGTGTCCAGAGAAGGGCAACAAAGCTGGGGAGGGTTTGGAGCACAGCCCTGTGAGGAGAGGCTGAGGGAGCTGGGGTTGCTTAGCCTGGAGAAGAGGAGGCTCAGGGGAGACCTTATTGCTGTCTACAACTACCTGAAGGGAGGTTGTAGCCAGGTGGGGGTTGGTCTCTTCTCCCAGGCAACCAGCACCAGAACAAGAGGACACAGTCTCAAGCTGTGCCAGGGGACGTTTAGGCTGGATGTTAGGAAGAAGTTCTTCATAGAAAGGGAGATTGGCCATTGGAATGTGCTGCCCATGGAGGTGGTGGAGTCACCATTCCTGGTGGTGTTTAGGAAGAGACTGGATGGGGTGCTTGGTGCCATGGCTTAGTTGGTTAGATGGTGTTGGGTGATAGGTTGAACTCGATGATCTCAAAGGTGTCTTTTCCTACCTGGTTAATTCTATTCTGTTGTAAAGTGTGTGGTGAAAAAGTTGCAGTGTGCTTGGGGTTTGTTTTATTTCTTATTGATTTTTAGGGCTGTAAATGGAATTTAGCTCGTGGTAGTGCAAGGAGAAATTTGCTCTTCTATCTTCAATGTGCCTTGTGTGTGGCAGTCTGCAAAGGAAAGGCTTCTGTAGCTGCAAAGTGTCACTTAGGAATACAAGCTGCTGCTTGAATCAGATTTGCTTAGACAACTCTGATTTGACAGCAATGTATTTGGTGCCAGATAAAATTGTCACTCCTACGTAAGCCAGATTCATCAGTGCCTGTAGGAGCATAAGGATGCAAATGACTTATGTAAACAGCTCTTCTGAGGCTTCTGCACAGTTTTAGTTAGAATGAAAATAAGATATTTCTTTTATGGTCATATTCTAGGTTATTAAACAGTTTTCTGCTGTGACCTAAATAGAGGAAGAAATTAAAATGGATGGAATTGGGAACTTGAACCTGACCTAAGTCTCCCTTCCAAATGTAGAAGCTTGAAAGGCTCATTCTGTTGCATGAGGAGGGAGATGGAACTTAATTTATCTCTGAATTGCAACTTATAAAGTCTCCTATGGTTTCTTCTGCAATGTCTTCCCTAGATGCTTGATTCTGTGTTCTGTTTGTGGTTACACATTTGGAGGTGGGAAAAAATATCTAGGTGTCACTCCGAAACTGACAGCTACTTTGTGATGCAGTTTACTGTGACAGGTGCTAAATAGGTTCTCAAGCTGACATCTTTTAAACAACAGCTTTGTTGTTACTTGTCACTTGTTGCTAGAAGATTGAATAAACAGCCACACTTAACAAAAGTTGTGAAGGATTCATGGAGAATTGATCAAAATTAGGCTTTGTGTTCATTTGTCAAGCCTGGAAGCTAAACTTCCAAGGTTCCTCTTCACCACTTGTGAGCTGGCTGAAATTCATGGAGAAAGTGCATTTAAGGTCACTGAACTGAAGTTTGGTCTCTGTACAGTCTGTTCTTCCATCTGGATTAAAAAACCTTGACTAGGTAATCCAGTTGAGATCATAATCTTGTTTATAGCTCTGACACTGCATCACAGGAAAAGTATCAGTCTTAAGGGAGCACTGGTACACAGATGAGGTTTGGGTGAAGGAGGCTGAAAAACTAGGTTTTGTTTTTTAAAAGTAGTTGTCTGAGAGGAGGAAATTCTAGAGAAGTATAGCCCCTGGAGCAGGGACAAGAACCCTGAGGCATGCAGGAAGGGAGCATGTAGATGCTGGCATCATGGTGCAGGGTCATTGTACGCCCCGGGCAGCTGGAAAAGGAGCCGCTTGTGGTGACTGGAGGTGAAGGCGCTTTTTTCCCTGCGTGAGCAAAGCTGGTGGGATTTGGCTCAATGGGGAAACTCTAATCTGCTATACTGAAGGAAGAGGGGGAAAAAATAAAGGGGGCAAGCAGGGCTGTTAGAGCTCCTGTAGTGTGTTCCCTTGCTGGGGCTTCACAGGGAAATCATGCCTCAAGCAGTTGCACTTCTTGACCAGAATGCCACTGCCTGCTCTGAAGGATTAGAAATCCCTGGTCAGCCTCAGTCTGCACTGCATCAGCTTCTGTCCCTGTCTGCTTTATGCTGCCCAGCTACAGAGCAGACTCTGGTGCACTGCCCTGTTACTCTTTGTTCTGTTACTTGGATCAGCTAGGGGTCCTGCATTGGCTCTGAGGCTGTTCTTTTGAAGGACCTCTGTTACTCCTCAGTTTTGATTCCAACTGCTACTGGATTTTCAATTGACAGGGTTTGTGGCCTTTTTTTCCTAGGAAGCACAACTTCTGTCCAGTTTCTCTGCCCATGCACAGGTTGTGTTACAGGAGCTGTGTTGGGCATGCATTGTTATGACAGGGTCTGGTGACTTTTTGGTTGTTGGTCATTTTTGGGTTGATTTTATATTCACCATATCTGTGGTCAAAGACACATTCATGAACTTGAATGTGAGCTTGGTGTTGAGCAGCGCAGCATTTGGCGGTGTCATCGATTGTTCCACCTCTGTTCAGTCAGTTGTTGCCCTTTGTCCAAGCTACTAATCATTTATTTACCCACCCTGGGGCTAAATTGAGATGTGCTGGTAAGGCATGTGCACATACAGATCCCTCTGTCCATCACATGGATGATGACTGTTGCAAGAACTCTGATGTATGATTTACCAAGTAGAATGAAAGTAATTGTGTCAATGAATCTGGAGCCTCATCTCAAACCAGCCATGTGCCAAGCTCTGGGAAAGTTTTGGAGATAGATTTGTAGTTTGTGCATGAAGGAAGGTAAGAAGGAAGTTTCCTTCATGATTTATGTTTAGCTCATGGTCATGATTTTCAGCGTGTGTTGAACTTGGGAAGAGATCAGACAGACCCTTAAGTTAGCATTTGTTGTGTAGTTAGGAAAAATGGAGCTGTAAAGGACAGTCTGAAAGCATAACTCCTCTGCAGCCCTGCCGTGCCTGTAGGATGTTTTTCAGTTCAGGGCACAGGGGTCTGTGTGTGTGGGGTCAGTCAGCGTTCTAAAATGTTTCTGGGTTTTGTTTCTAGGGTCACACGATTCGTTCAGCTACTGGGTTGATGAGAAATCTCCCGTGGGACCAGACCAGGCCACAGCCATCAAACGTTTGGCCAAAATCTCTTTGGTTAAAAAGATCATGAAGAAATGGTCAGTGACTCAAAACCTGACTTTCAAAGAGCAGTTGGAAGGTGGCATCCGCTACTTTGACCTTCGTGTATCTTCCAGACCCGGGAGATGGGACAAGAGATTTACTTCATCCATGGCTTGTTTGGCATCAAAGTGTCGGATGGACTGAAGGAGATTAATGCCTTTCTTGAGCAGCACCCTAAGGAAGTCATCTTCTTGGATTTCAACCACTTCTATGCCATGGATGACAGCCACCACTTCTTCTTGATCAACAGAATCCGCTCAGTCTTTGGATCCAAGCTTTGTTCTGTTGAATGTGTGGAGTATGTCACATTGCAGTATATGTGGGAGAAGAAACACCAGGTGAGGAAAGGATATGTAACCCAGAAGGCTAAGATTTAAATGGTTTGGGAGTGGTTACTACTCAGTGATACTGGCCCAAGGATGCTGACAGCAGGTGTAAAGCCCAGCAGGCCTTCCTTTATGCAGCACTATAGGCTGGGGACAGAGTGGCTGGGAGCAGCCAGGCAGAAAGGTTGACAGTAGGCTGAACAAGAGCCAGCAGTGTGCCAAGGTGGCCAAGAAGGCCAGTGGCATCCTGCCCAATATCAGGAACAGTGTTGCCAGCAGGAGCAGGGAAGTCCTTTCTGCCCCTGTACTCAGCACTGGTTAGGCCACACCTTGAGTGTATGTTGAGTTCTGGGCCCCTCAACTCAAGATAAATGTTGAGTTGCTGGAACATGTCCAGACAAGGGCAACAAAGCTGGGGAGGGGTTTGGAGAACAGCCCTGTAAGGAGAGGCTGAGGGAGCTGGGGTTGTTTAGCCTGGAGAAGAGGAGGTTCAGGGAGACCTTCTTGCTCTCTACAACTACCTGAAGGGAGGTTGTAGCCAGGTGGGGGTTGGTCTCTTCTCCCTGACAACCAGCACCAGAACAAGAGGAAACAGTCTCAAGCTGCACCAGGGGAGGCTTAGGCTGGATGTTAGGAAGAAATTCTTCACAGAAAGAGTGATTGGCCATTGATAGGTTGGACTTGATGATCTTGAAGGTCTCTCTTCCAACCTGGTTAATTCTGTGTTCTGTGTGCATGTTTCCCTCCATTTGCAGTTGTGTAATCCCTCCATCTGTGGTGTAGCTAGGCTGTGTCCTCCTCCCAATCATGTTCCTTAGCTACATGATAGCATCTTCAGGGTCTTTTGCTCCTTACAAATGGGTTTCTTCTCTGAATGAGTGTGTTGTGCTGACTTGTAGTGGTGAGGATTGAATCAATCAGGATTCTGGCCAGTGAGAGACACATGAAATTTAACCTGACTGAGGCGTCTGCAGAATTCCATGGCTCCTTTGCAGCCCTCCAAATCTACAGTGGCAGGATTAATTAAGCCTCTTCTGTGGTAACCACTCACACACTAAGAATAGGGCTGCAGTGACTGCCTGTCACTTTTTAAATTAGCACAGGTGAGGTTTTGAGGAGTTCCTCTGAACTGATGGGGTCAGTGCTGGGGGCCAAAGTGAATCATTTGTAAGTTTGGGTGGTAATAAATAGTGTTGTGTCTTTACTTGCTGCCCTCTTGATAGAGAACCCCTTAGAAGGCAGGAAATACAGACCAGATGTAGGGAGGATTTTGCTGAGAGCAAAGTGGCCTTGGCACCTCATGCAGGAGGAGCGAGTGGAATGCTGCTGTGCCAGTCAGCCCAGAACACTTCAGCTGTTTAATGGAGTTATGCAGGAGATGGCATGACAGCTAAAATCCTTAAGCGCAGATGATGATCTTCTCTGGCAGTACCTGGAAATGCTCTCAAACTGAACCCTTTGAATGACATCTCAGTGTACTCCTGGCAACCTTTTCATTTTAGACTGATGACCCTTGAAGCCTGAAGCAATCTTGCCCTCACAACTAGCAGAAACGATCTCCATCTCCTTTATTGGCAGCAGTGTAACAGATTTACTGACGCTCCTGACTTGGGAGTAGCTTTTAGCTCAGTCTGTTTTTCAGCTGCTGTGCTAACTGCAGCAGTACTGCATAAGCACAAACAAGACCAGATCTCATTTGCAGGTAAATTTATGTAGTTGGAAATTGGTTTGGTTTTTCTCCTTTTTGTTTGTTCTGCTAGGTTCTCATATTCTACCACCACCTTTTCTATGAGGAATACCCCTTCCTGTGGCCAGGGAATAAAATGCCAGCACCGTGGGCCAACACAACCAACGTCCACAAACTGTTGCAGTTCCTGGAGACCACTCTGGAGGAACGAAGTCGCTATGGGACTTTCCATGTTTCCCAGGCAATCCTCACCCCTCGAGTGAAGACCATCGCGCGCCATCTGGTCCGTGGGCTGAAGAACACGCTCGTTCACAGGTAAGGACCTGACTTCATTCCTCGGTTGTTTACCTGCCACATTCTACATTGAAATAGGCACTGAGTGAAGCAAGAAACTCTGAAATCACAGAATTATTGAATAGAATTAACCAGGTTGGAAAAGACCTTCGAGATCATCAGGTCCATTGAGGCTGGAAAAGACCTCTGAGATCCACATCAGCTCAACCGTGCCACCAAGTGCCACATCCAATCTTTTCTTAAGGACCTCCAGGGATGGTGATTCCGCCACCTCCCTGGGCAGTCCCTCCCAGTGCCTAGTTTGCCTTTCTGTTTTGCTTAGAAATAAGACTTGATGAAAGCATGCTGTTTGCTTCCTCACTATTGCAGTTATTAAAAACAAGGGATTTTTGAAAAAGGTGTGAACAGGAGATCCATGTGTGTGCTTGCTGCTCATTGGAGCTCTTGCTGAATGTGAGGGATGTGAAGGACACTGAGACACCTGAACGTGTCCAGAGAAGGGCAACAAGGCTGGGGAGAGGCCTCGAGCACAGCCCTATGAGGAGGGATTGTTTAGCCTGGAGAAGAGGAGGTTCAGGGGAGACCTTATTGCTCTCTACAACTACCTGAAGGGAGGTTGTAGCCAGGGGGGGTTGGTCTCTTCTCCCAGGCAATCAGCACCAGAACAAGAGGACACAGTCTCAAGCTGCACCAGGGGAAGTTTAGGCTGGAGGTGAGGAGAAGGTTCTTCACTGAGAGAGTTGTTCCCCATTGGAATGTGCTGCCCAGGAAGGTGGTGGAGTCGCCATCCCTGGAGGTGTTCAGGAGGGGATTGGATGTGGCACTTTGTGCCATGGTCTAGTAGTCATGAGGTCTGTGGTGACAGGTTGGACTTGATGATCTTTGAGGTCTCTTCCAGCCTTGGTGATTCTGTGATATGGGCCAGACCTGTTGTTTCAAACTAGTGATTCATTCCAAACTGGCTGCACTTGAATTTGGGGTGGAAACTTTTGCCCCAGAGGAACATTCATGTCTCTGTGGGCTCAGTTTTTCATTCATCTGTACAGGTCTGTCTCTCTAACTTCAGTAATAGCCAAAGATGTGTGGCGTGGGGCAGTATTTACTCTGGTTTTTGGTTAAAAACCTCCCAGATAAAGAGTTTGCTTGCTTTCTTTGTACCATTGGCTGTTACACAAGCCATTTGCCTAATGACTTAAGTCTGTTCTAATGAGCTTTGCATTGCCAGCAATTTTGTCATGTTTAAAGCATGACCCAAGTAATATCCATGTGACTGTTTTGTGGCATTGTCACTTTGTGGCCTGTTTGATATCAAGTGCTAGAACTTAGCAGTCCTGGTGAGACCTGATCTCCTCACTCACTGTTTAATGTTGCCTGTCCTGAAGTCACTAACTAGTTTATCTTGCTGTAATGCTATTAAGTTGTAAATTGCACTTTGTATAGATGGTAGCAACTGCTCTAAATTGATCAGCAGCTGAACTTGATATTAAGCAGTGAGATAAACAGTCATAAGCAGCGAGATAAACACTCAGCCCATGAGATAAACAGCATAAAAGATGAGATAAACATCTTCAGCAGCCAATTCACGTCCCCTTTGGGACAATTATTGGTCACTTTGGAAGTAATTAGAGTAGTGGTGTTCTGAAACCAAAGTCAATATAACTTTAAATAAAGTTCTTTCCAAAAAAAGAGTGACTGGGGTGCTGCTTTTTGCAGTCCCAAAAGTTCCTGTTAGAAGTTAGGAGATGCCAGATGAAGTGTCAGTCATGGAGTCTCCTTCCTGTTTATAGATACTAGTCTAGTAAAGTATAATTAAATCCTAGTGATGCTAGCCAGGAGATACTCGGGTCTCCACTCAGACTTGCTCCCTGCCAACACCTGTGGTCACCAGTGGACACTAGGTGGTGCTCTGGGGTTTGGGACTGGCGTTTACCGTCGCGGGTTGCACAGATGCGTGTGTGGTGGATGGGGCTGCCGGACCAAACACAGATGTAACTTGCATCTGCCGATGAAGTGCACAGCCCTCCCGTGATTAAAGGAAAAATCATACCGAATTTCTGCTCTTCAGTGAAGAATTGCTCTGGGACACGGCCATGGTGGTCTTAGTTTGACGGTTGGACTCAATCTTATGTCTCTTACAACCCAGGCAATTCTATGGCTCTGTGAATTTCAGGGGCTGGACAAGCAGCTTTGTTTTGAGTAGCTCTTGGCACAAGCCTGAGCTGGAAGCCTGCCTTCACTCCCTCCTTTTCTTCAGCCCCATCATTGCCACTGAGTTGTCTGCAAGCAAACTGAACATTGAAAGTGGATGCCACTGCTTGCTAAAGCAGGATTGCTTGTGTCCTTTTACACATGCCCACCGATTCGTGTGTGTCAGTCTGGCTCTGCAGCTCTGTGTAGACCTCTGCCTTCCAGGGAAACTTTTCCTAGAATATATTTAAATGTTCTTAAGCTCTTGATAAAGAACAACTGTGCAACATTTGCACAAAGCTGGCTAAGGTGGCCTTTATCCCTTTATGTAATTATGTCTTTGCTTCTCTCTTCTCTTGGTTCTTGACAAGAATATTTCTGGAGCAAGAGCTGTGAGATGTCCTCAGGTTTTCTGATCTTTTTTTCCCCTTTCCCATCCTGCTAGCTTGACTACCATCTTAATTTTGTATACATCTTGTGACACTAAAGAATTCTAATACGTTTAGTAATTTGTCTCTGTCTACTGAAAATCCTGGGGTTTGCATGTTAAGAGTACAAAAAAGCTTGTGCAGACCCCTGACTTGCACTCTGTCCAAGAAATTACTGAAACTCCTTCCCACTGCAGAATTTCTAGCTACATTTAACTCATTCTTGACACACCTCACCTTTTCTCTGGTTACAATGAAGTGTGGTGGGATGCTTGACCCTTACAGAGCTGAGAGCTTGATTCTGGGTTTGTTCCCTGACCTTATTCTCTGGGTGGGTCTGAGGGCTGAGGGGAATGTGGTAGAAATGCAGTGTGCTGCCCCAAAAATCATCTTTCCTGCCCATCTGAAGGCAGAAGTGGCCAAGAGAACATCTTGTGCTATGCTGAAGTGTGGTGCAAAATTTAAGCTGTCAGTTCAACCTGTTCTTGGGCAGAACCAAGCCAGAGTGGAAGAAATGGTAACACAGCATTAAACACAGAAGCATAATCTGCTCAGTGAAGAGAGTTTGCAAATGTCTCTCACAGGCAGGGGAGCTTGGGTTGGTGATTGACATTTCTACTTGATAGCTAATGCCCATATGCCATTAGGCCTGTCTCTCATCAGGCTAGTTGAATTTTGGGTGGCAGTAAGGACCTAGTCACAAATGTGAGGCAGTAACAGTTTGTAAGCCAGCATGTTGTGCTTCAAGTAGAGCATGTCTGGAGAAGAGTCTCTTTTAAAATGTGTAATTCTTTTTTTGTTCCACTTTCTCTAGGAATCTCCCCATGATTTTGAACTGGGTGAAAACACAAAAGCCAGGTGTTATGGGTGTTAACATAATTACCTCAGACTTTGTGGAGCTGGTTGACTTTGCTGCTACAGTCATTGCATTAAATGACCACCTTCTAGAAGAGGATGAATCTGCTACTACATCCTGATGGGTGTCCCACTCCTCCTCCTTGGACATCTTCAAGCTACACTAGATGTTTTATTTATGAAGTGAAACCTATTGTAATCTCTGTTTATTTAAAAGCATTCTAGAGGCAGTGTGGTTAAACATCACAGGAGGGTCCCTTCTCCCAGGGATTTGTGGCTCTGAGTGGAGCAGAACAGGCTTTGTGTCTGTCCACAGCTACCTGTTGAAGCCATGAACACATCTGCTGTGGCCTGACTGCTGTAAACCTTGCCAAGGAGAGGCTGGCCTCTGAAACAGATGTACCCAATGTCTCCCTGGTGACTGGGCTCACCCTGCCCTTCATGTGCACCCTGCTGGTTCTTCAATGCCTGGGCTCCTACCAGGGATGGCCACTGAATCCTTGGCAGCAATGTGGCCAGGCTCATCAGGATGTCATTGGACTCTGGCAGCCTCTGGTGGAGCTGGGCTTAGCTGGAGGCTCCTGCTGGGTCCACCATGCTATTTTAGACACTACCTCTGACTTGATTCAAGAAACAGTACTGCTGTGCAGGAGGAAGCCATCATGCTGTGTCGAATATCCAAGCTGTCCTTTGGGCCTGAGAGGTGAAGGTTTGGCATGCTCAGCCTCTTTGGATTCCAAGCTGTTCTCCTGGACCTCTGTATTTTACTTTAATACCCTAATACTTTTGCTGCAACCATGTTTAAGTGTGTTTCTTTTGGCATTCATTTTGAGTGTATTTTGGTCTTCAAATTCTATTGACCATAACTCAGGAGTCTTAATTCCTGTTGTGAGATGCTTGAGAAACCACAGTGCAACCTTTTCACTTCTGCATGCTGAGTACTTGGTGGGTTTTTTTTTCCATCCATCAGTGTTTCTTTGGGGAGAGCTTTGCCCAAATGGCCTTTTCCTGGAAGGCGGTGCTGTAAGTGGGAATTGACTGGGTATTCAAAGAACATGAGCTGACAGGGATTGCTCAGGACTCAAATACTGAATCCCTAACTTGAAATGTGAAAGCAAATTCCAAAATCCGACCTAAAAGCTGTGCTTGTTGTCAAAGAGCCACAGCTGTGGAGAGAGGCTTCCCCAGCCTGCACTTGTGACGAGCTAAGCCACAGTCTCACACACATAGGCAGATGTCAGTGCTGCAGCTTTGCTGAAGTCATACCCATTTTTGAGCTGATTCACAACAAAATGTGACCATGTGTGCTTGAGCCAACGCAGTCATGTGTTGATACTTATCAGTGCTTAACTGACTAGCTGATTGCAGTCATATAGAATGATTCATCTTTGGTATGAAAACAACAACAAGACGACAACAAAAAAATAATCATCAAAACAAAAACCCCCACAGAGTGATTAGCAGATGCTTTGCTGCTCAGTCATTCCTGCTGTAACTGTTGCTGCACTAATTATGCAGTGATTACGAGTTTGTATTAATCACTACCCTGTTTATCACGGAGTGGCCGATCGCTGCTCCACTGCAAAGAACAGTGGGCCTCCAGATTGGTTTTTGTTCTGTGATATCCTGTGTCTGCCATCGTGCTCTGACGACACACAAACATCCAAAAACCTCTTTGCATGCGTGTCTCCAACTCAGAACAAGTTTATCTGAGAGGCTGCAAACCTATGTGAACCTTGACCAAGTTCTGAGCAGACTGTAATCTGATTTTAATGTTTGTTGCATGGTTTTCATTAGAGTTCCTTGAACTCTTTTTTAACTGAATCTTTCTTCTAAGGGAAGTGGGGGAGGTGTCTCTACCTCATCACTCTCTCTTAATCTGTCTTTCTCCTTTTCTCTTCTTTCAGTGGTGGGGAGCTAAGTCATGGAAGTCTGAAATTAAAGCTCAGTTTTTTAGTTTGAGTCTTCCTTGGAAAAACTGAGCAGAAGCTTTTTCCTATTTGTGTTTTTCTTGTGGATGAAACTGTTGGAACTTGTTTGGAGCAGCACTGTTCTGTCTGCAAAGTTATTTAAAATACCTGGTATTTCCTTAGCTGAATCTTGTGTTAAGCTACTTTTCTGATGGCCCCAACTGAAACTCCATGATAGTATTAAGTGTTTGGTTTCAGTGGTCTTTTTAGCAGCATGTTGGTAGAGTTCAGAACTCAAAATTAACTTGGTTTGAGTGCTGATGAGGCAGAAGCAGCACATTTGTAAGGTTTGCTGCAGGACTGGTGGACAAGGTGAGGAGGTGAAGTGAGTATGATGCTTGCATTTGACCCTTAATGTGTTTTGTACTGCATATATCTACCTCAAAAGTGATCTATTTATGCTGTATGCAGAGTAATGGCTGTTGTTGGTCCTGCTGTTGCATCTGCTTAAATGGATGTGTGATGACTGTAACTGGGGGCTTTCCTCCGATGTATTGAGGTACAATCTCAGAAGCTTCTGTTAACATGGACTGTTAGCTCTTACCTCTTGCAATGAAACAAAGGCATGCTGGGTGTTAAGAGTGTCAGCAGAGGGAGAAGGAATGGGAAGTAGCTTTAGGTTTATTGATGAAGTGGAGGGGGTGGGGAGAGGAGAGGAGGAGACATCTGTGTGTTTAGCTTGCTTGAAGAGACTTGTGTCATTTCAGAGCAGTGCTTGGATTTATGCCCCTCTGTTAGTAACCCCACAGGCTCAAGAGTGAGTTGGGCAATTGGCAGAGACAATTGCCTGTGGCAGTGTATTTATCTCCTGTGGATACTCTAGACAGCACAGATTTTGTTCAGAGTTAGTCTCAAGGTAGTCCTAAACTATCCTAAAAACATGAGCTACCCTTCTTCAGTTGTACATTATAGCTCATAACAAAACTGCCTGTGTAACTGGTTCATCTCTCTGGCACAGGACCACAACATAAGCAAGTTCCTTTAAGCTTTGTAAAACAGACCTCACCAGTCTTGGACTTGGGGCTGTGGACATTATTTTTCTGGCTTTAGGAAAACCAAAAGGCAAGCTGGGCAGGAAGGGGGAATGAAGGGCATACCCAAAGCACAGGAGACCTCTGATGGGAAGTAGAGGGTGTTAGGAGCTGTTACCATCTTGCTGCATGCTTATAGGTGAAAACCAAGAGGGATTATTACTAGATTTTGCAGACTGACAATCATTTGGTTCTTTATTTGGAACCACTGGCCTAATATATTTAAAAACCCTGGGGATAGGAGTTACAATGTTGATTTTTTGGGGTTGTTTTGTTTGGGTTTGTTTTTTTTTGTTGGTTTTCTTTGGGTTTTTTAGTTGCTGAGAAGAAAAGGTAGATTCCTGCTGTCTAATCTGAAAAAATGAAGGAACAGTAACCTGCATGTGCTTTGTTTGTGATGGAGAGGACCCCACTGGAGACAGTGCTGGCAAAGTTTCAGGGGTACTGAAGTGAATGAGAGATGCCAGACTGAGTCTCCAGAGCAGCAATGCAACTGCAAAAGGCCCTGTTCTGCTAAACAGGCTCTTTGAAGAGGAAAGGAACAACAGAGAAATGGTCTGTGCTCCTGACAAGCTGTTTCTGCTGGGCTGGTACTGGGCTAATACATAGGAATTTAGAAAGCACCTGTGCTTTGAAGCACTTTGGATTTTTGGCTCAAAGAGAAGTAGGGCACATGCCAAGATGCTTATCTATTCTCATCTGGCTAGGCCTGCAGAAATATTTTCTTTGCATACCTGTCTCGGGTGTCAGAGTTCATTGCTGTATCATCTAACCCACCAGGGTTTAGGACTTGTATAGGTAACAGGACATGGCCGTTTCCAATTTAAAATTGGGTTACTCAGGGGAGTCTGACAGAACATGTGTGAGGTTGAGCAGACAATGCTGAACACAGCGGCCATCTGCAGGCTTACTGAGGCTTTCATCTAGGCTTGTGCAGCTTGTTACCCATTCCTAAAAAGCAGACTCTCTGGTTACAGGGCCACTGCTTGGAACAAAACTTCAGGTGGCTTTTCAGTGGTTGTGTAGGCACAGAAAAATCGTCTACCATGAGGAACCACCCCAAACCTCACTGAAAACTCAAAGCAGGTCAAGATGGAGTTCTTTCAGCAGTGGAGGAGAGTGTTTTGCCTGTTCTGTCTGACAAATTGTTATTCCACCTTTGGGTTTTGACTCAGCAGGTGAAGAGCCAGAGCATACACTGAAGAGCAAATAAATTTTATGCTAAGGACATGTATGTTGGGCTAACTGTGGTAAGAGTATAGCAATGGACTTCGTCACACCTTCCAAGGGTAATCCTATTGGCTGCTTGGTTTAGGTTGTCAAACCAGTCTTTATTCTGTCTTGTTGAAGAAATGTGTTTACTTTTGTAACTATTTATTTCTTTACAGGTCTTCTCAAGTAAACTTTTAGTTTGGAATAGGATTGTCAACTTCAGAACTGTTGGCAGAATCTCATGACTTTATATTGCTGGGTATTTATGTATTGCCTTGCTCATAGGAGCAGTTCTTCTCTTATCTTATGTTAGACCCACGATAACTTCTGTATCTCACTTCAGTTGAACTGCAGTGTGTTAATTCCAGAGAAAGTATTGATCAGTACATCTGATATAAGTAATTTGCAATGGCAATTGTATTTTACAGTTGTTTAGTTGTGGGCTTCTTATTTTTTGGTGCTCTTTATACTGTGGAATAGTACAAATAGCAGAGGGAGCCAGGTGAGGAGGTCTTACCTGTTCTCAATGTATATTGTGCAGTTTCTTTTCTCATGGCAGTGTGTGTGTCTGCATTACTCATCTGTGCAGTTCAGATCTGTGAAACCAGGATGCCTCATTTGGACTGCAGATAAACCAGGGCTGACATCTGTTTGTTTCTGCTTTACTCTGCACCTACATCATCTGGGGGTTTTTAATCCTGAAAATAAAAGTACCACTTGAGTTAATGACCTTTGCGTGTTGTGTATTGCTGATTGTGATACCTGATGATTGCAGTGTGAGTCAATCAACGTGAGTTTAGCTCAGTTACTTTCCTGATGCAGAATGGTGCCATTGAAGGTTATTTTGAGGGGCCACATCTCGCATTTGTCCCCTGGGTAGTCAGATGTGGACAACGTGTTTGTCTTCAGGATGTGCTGAGAACTTCTCTGTGGGAGTTGTAGCACAGTGGTTAAAGCTGCATGGGCTTGTCCTGGCATGCACCACAGCTGCACCTCTGCCTGAGCACACTGCCACAGAAGCACACTGACGCGTGGATCCAGTTGTATCTTGAAAGGCGATTGCAGTTTTTATGTAGCCTCTACTGCTGTACTGCAGGTGAAGCTCCATGGTGACACCTGATCAGGAAACAGAATATTGATAATGATTGCAGAGCCTGAGCTCATGCTTAGTAACCTGGTGAGATGAGTAACCCAGAAAGAGGAGTTGAACTCTCAGCTTGCCTGTCTTGAGAATGGGGGAGTAGTGGAGGTGGTGGGAATGGATACCCCCAGTTCCCTTGTGTTTGCAGACACAGGTAACTGAGAAGTGCTCGTTCGGTGGATAGTTCATTTTGTATTTTATTTTAAAGGTAGAGGTGGAAGTTCAGAGCCTAATCACTGCTGACCCCACCTGTAGTCTCAGATCTGAGGTAAGTGCTTACAGACCAGACTGACTAACAGTGACTCAGGCACAGAGGTAGCCAGGGGTTTCAGCAGCCTGTCTGAGATTGCTGTAGGCAGGGGATTGTGCCACTGCTTCTTAGCAAACATACAACTGTGCAGTGTGAGTTTGATGTGAGTAGCATACACTGCCACTGTATAAAACAAAACGTGTAAACAGCTTGCAGTAGCAGTGTTTCTACTTCTCCAGATACTGTTTCCCCAGGACAGGAATCATACAGCTTAGGGGGATTTCAGGTGCAAGAGTGAGCACAATTTCATCATATTACTTCCCTAGGGGGTTAATAAATGCTGTTTCAGTCTGTGTGCCCTTCAGCAATGCTTGACAAGGGCATGTGTGTATGTGCACATAAATGCACAAAGTAGATCCTTCTTATGAAGCACATAATAGGACTGCAGGAACTAGATGCGTGTTCTGTGATAAATTCATACTTACATATACTGAGTTCCACTGCTGCCCCAGAGCTGTGATTAGATGTGCAAACAGGAGCAGTCCTGAACTGTGTGCTTAGCATTTGCCTGTGAGGAGGTACTGCTAAACCTGCATGCAGGTTTTTAGCTGTCAGAAGGTCAATTCTTCTATGCTGCCTGCAGGAAAGCATGGTGTGTGCTGCCAGCTGCTCTCACTGCACGTGTAGCTGGAAGGTGAACAAAGTGCTGTCAGGCTCTGGAGCTGAATAATGGTGATGTCACTGATTCTTCTGATCAGCTGGGTGACACCAGTCACTTGCATTGGAATAGAAAAGTGTTTGACTAGAAACAATTCCAATTTACATGTAGTAAGTGGGGTCGAGTTCTTCGGTGAGCAAATGCTGGAAAGAGAAACCCAAGTGATCTTTGAACTGCTGGTTTGTAAGCCCAGCATGCCTTCTTGTGGGTCCAGAGTTTCATCCTTGTTTCTGCTCTGCTGATAGCAACACCACTGCCTGAAATTGAGACTGAGTGTAATCTGGAGAAGACAGAGCAACTAGGATCATTAACAGGTAATTCGCTATAGGGATAAGGTGTTAATAATGCTTGAAATAATGTTCCCTCAGTTTAGATATTTGCTTTAAATTTAGAGCAAAGATTGCTTAGAGTAGAAAATGGTTTGGTGTGTGTCCTTTGCTATATATCTCTTATCTGGAATAGAACTAAGTGCCTTGGGGGAAGAACTGCAGGATGATGCAGGGTCTGCCCGAAGCAGAAGCTGCCATCAGACGTGTAGCTGTTCAGGTTTATATCTGCAGGTTCACAAACAACTCAGTCTCAGTGAGTAGGTAACATTCCTTTCAGCAGCCAGGGAGAGCACCATCCTGTGTCAGAGCTGTTCCCTGGCCATCTGTCTGAATTTGAAAGTTTTCAATGAAGTCACTTACGGGCTGAAATTCTCATACAGTTGTGAATTGGGTACTGCTTCAGAGAGGTGAGTGCTTGTCTTGTCTACTGTGTGTTTGGAGTTGGTTGGTTTGTTTCCAGTAGTTTTAAAAATAAACCAGATATGCTGGTTGCAACATATCACTGCTTATCCTGGCTTCTAATGTAGAAGCAGAACTGGTGTGGGACAATTTTGTGGGGCCATATCTACAGGGGGCAGTTTCCTGGGGGAATAAAGGAAGGAGTGGCAATACCTTCTGTAGTAGTGCATCAAGGTAGCTATCTTGTAGGTGCAGAAAGTGGAAACCACAACACTATCAGCACAGACTGTCCCTTGTAATCAAGGCAGACACTTCAGCTGCTGGATGAACCTTTGACAGAGTTCTGGTGACTTGAGGTGCTGAACAACGTAAGAGTTGATATTCGTGTGAAGACTTGCAGCTTTCACTGAAACAGCCTAAAAGCTTGCTAGGTGCGTGCAAAGCCCAGATGGTATCTCATGCTTGGGTTTGGAAAGGTAATTTCTGTGTTTGAGCAGAGTTGTAGATGCCTTTGGTGTTTCATCTGTTGTAATTGTGAAGAAGGTTTGATGCTGTTAGTGGCAGATACTTTCTGGGTTGCTCAGCAGGCCCAGCCACGTACCCCAGCCCCTCACCTTGAACTGCAAACAGCACCTTGGCGCTTCAGGTGGTTTTGTAGCCAAAAGACCAATTCCTTTTGGGTTGTGGATCTGGGAATGCAAAGTGCAGAAGAAAGAGTGCTGAGTTATTTTCTATCTTGTTTCTTCTTGCAAATATGCTTTAAGAAAAGGGAAATAAAACACTGCCTGAGGGGGATGTTCTCCCTGCATCAAAGTCATCTGCTGGACTGGATTGAGAAGAACACGCAGTGTGTGTTTTGAGCTCTCTCTGTAAATGAGAATTGAAGATGGTAAAAATATTTTCCTTGAACTTTCTGCTACTGAACCTTCACTTTTCTTCCTGCTCATGGCAACTGAGCAGAGTTGGTTTTTAGTGTTCCTGGGTTTTATTCCAGCTTTAAACTGCAAAACCTGAAGTCATGGGTGCAAGAAAAACAACAAAGCATCCTCGGTCTGCAGCAGTGGAAAAAAGAGGAGAAAAGGTATGCAGTAGAGATGGTGCTGCAACTTGCCCTTTGGAAGGGAAAATAAAGCTCTTCTGCTTTGGGGCTTGCTGCATTTTTGTTGTGTGGGGTTTTATTTTGTTGTGGTGGTGGTGTTTGAAACAGGACAAATTATTAGATGAAGCTCGCTGTTGGAATCGCATCCAGTACAAAGTTCATGTGACAGGCTGAATGCAGTTCCACGTTTACAAAAGTAGTGGATTTGACTTGATTGCATCCTTTGAAAGACTACCCTGGCAGCAGAGAAAATGCAACATGCCAGGCATTTCTCCTGAGAACAACAACAGTCGCTAGTATTTCAGCCTAAATATCTCAAATGCCAGTAGTGTTCTTGCCTCTAATTTGGCTTGTCTTAGAGGAATCACAGTTTGAACTCTTCAGTATTAGAAGTGGCAGACTCGCCCTGTGTGACAGTGGTTATTGCTGGAAAATAGGCTTTGGCCCCTGCCAAAACAGGGCAAAGTACATATCACAAAGATAATCCCCTTCTGGCCTCCCATAAATCTGTCTTTGAAACGGCCTTTAGTAGCAGGACTGTCTGAGGAAGAGTGACACGAGCCGTCTCACCGCGCTGCTGCCTTTGCTGCGCGCTGCAAACATGTTTTGAGTGATGAACTGGTATTTCTCAGTGCTTATTTTTAATTGTCCCTGCATGCTGACTGCATTCACAATGTAGCCATAACACTTAAAGCCTGTAAATATTTGTTTGATTTCAAGATTCAAATTGAATCCCAACCTCACTGTTGGCTTGCTGAAATGGTGTGTCCGGGAGGGAGGAGCGAGGCTGCTGCAAGGACACTTTCTGTTAGCAACTGCTAATTTGGAAGGTACTAGTAATGCCAACCAGGCAATCATTTGTTTTCTTAGCAACACATGTGGAGATTTGGCAGTGCCATCTTCATGCCACCTGGATTGTGTCCATGAAGGAGATTGTGTTCTCAGATGGTTATTTGATGGCGATCTCCTGGAAAGAATTCCTAAAACTTAAACCGCTAAAACTGTAAACTAGCTAATAGCAGTCTTTTATTTTGCATTTATTGCCAAGAACAAGGACTTCTAGTAGCTTAATTTCCTTCATGCATTTACTTCCTTCCTCCTGTCTTGAGGCTGGGTTTGTTTCCTTCCCAAGGCTGAAGGATAATGCAGGCAGTGTTAGTAACGTGCACCAGGGAACCGGCTTATCAAGATCATGATTGTAGTGAAATTCTGTTTGCCCTAAAGTGAAATAAAAGCCTTGGCCAGTGTGTGCTCTCTGCTGTTCTGCTATACTGCAGCCCCTGGAGCAGAAGAGGCTATAGAAGCTGTTACAGCAATACTTTTAGCTGAGAACAAGGGAGATCAGCTGAAAATCAAGCCTCGGAAAGGCAGTGGGCTCCCACCAAGTGCATGTGCCTCTGTAGATGGCTAACAAGCAGTCAGCTTGAAATCCTTGTCCTCCTGCCACAGGAGCTGTGGGTGCTTGGTTAGAATGCTGTAAAAAAGACGAGAAGCAAAATTCTTGTTGCTGTCTTTAGGCCTACTGAAGTGTAATGTTTAAATAGACAGGTATGTACTGCTCTCCCCCTTCCTCCCAAGGGACACTGGTAGATCTTAGAGGCTCACCAGTGTGGTATCCCTGGTGTCTGCCATGTATTTTCTCATTGCTGGAGGTATGCACCTGCCCTCTCCTGTTCCCAGGACCTTACTTTGCTTGGGTCTGTGTGGCTTTAGTGATCTTCATGCACCCTTTGTGCCTGTGGATCTGATAGGTGAGGTTTCCTTTGTGAGTTTCAAGCTTTGCCAAAATGAAGTTCTGACAGTGACCAACTGGAATAACTTGTGGTGGTGGTTGTTCAGAAGAAAAATTACCAGCTTCTAATGGGATGAAAATTAGCGGTGATCATTATGCCTGCTTAGATCACAAAGGTGTTGCCCTGCATTCATTGATGCTTGAGAGATGCTCCAGCTGCAGTGCTGAGGACCTCAAATATGTAGGGCAATTTGGGCTCTAGGCTGAACAGGTGGAAACTGAACTCCCACACAGAGGCTGGAGAATGCTTTCTGTGAAGGGCAGGGGCATCTGTCCCACTTGGCTTTTCCTGTGGGCACAGGTGTGACACCTCCCTTGGGAGTGTGGACCCCCAGGGTCAAAGGTAGGCTCAAGTGTATGCTCGGATTCTATTGCTGACATTTCAGGGTACCACAACTCTTTTTGACGGTTCCTGTGTATGGTGGGACAGGAGAAGAGAGGCAAGATTCTAGCTTGTCATGTCAGGAATTTTAAGCCCATGCTCAGACCTATCTCTTGTCACCCTCTTCTTGTATTCCTGCCCATTAGGACGCAGCTGCTCTGCCCAGTGAATCTCCACCTTGATGCTGGTGATGTTTTTTGTAACTCAGAGGGAGCTGGTGCATGCAGTTTTGTTCCTCAAGAGAGCTCAGATGAGGGGTGGCTTTCTGGCTCCAGGCTGGGACAGTGCTCAGATTGACACTTTTCTGTGTGTTTTTTCTCCATTGCTGGTTGTTCTAGGACTGCTGTTGAAAACTGTCTCTTAGTTTCACAAGCACTTAACTGTCCTACTGAATTACTAGCTTTGACAAGATGCTGCCAAATGGGATAGAGTTCGGTTCCAGAGAGGTAGCAGAGCTCTTCTTTTACTTTGTTCTTGAGTAGCAACCACAAAAGACCACCTCACAGTCATCAAAATGTTTCCTCTGATCTGATGGGGGCAGGATATGTCAGTGTTGAATCTGAGGCTCTTGCTTCCTGCTTTTTGTGAGTGTCAAGTAAAAGAAAAGGAACATTCAGAGAATGCAAGGAATTTTTGCCACTTTTCTCTCTGCTTGCTTTTGAAATGCCTGAGAGTGAGAAGCCAGGACTCTGGCAGGCTTATTCTAGACTTCTGAATAGAATTACTCCATGACACTCCTCACGTCGGTTTTGATACATGGGGAGGAGGCATTCTGCCCCAGCGGTATTTTGGACTCCTGTTACCATGCTGCTAGCTGAGTAGGCTTGCTGGGCTTTGTAAAACTCCATTTGCTGTCCTGTCTGTTAACTGCTGTTCTGTTTCAACACACCTTTGGCTGACCTGTGCTCTAGAGCACTGTTAAACATTGCAGGCATGCTAAAGGAAGGAAAACAATCTGCCTTTTAACTTGGAGTGCAGCACTTAAGCTCACTGGTGTGCCGCACGAGCAGTAGGTGCACTGTGGGCGGTGCTGAACTGATTAGAGGGAACTGGGAATGCATGAAGTGTGGAACTGTGAACTTTATGCCATGGTGGGATGGATAAGTTAGCACCTACCTATTGAAAGACTCGTGTGTGTGTGTGGAAGTATTAGAGCTTCAAGAGTATTGCATGCTACAGAAAGAGCTTGGAAAGGGTTTGAGATTGTTCCCCCCATGCTGACTTTGCCTTGCTCAAGTAGAAGGTCACCAGAGATGGTTAATAAAGCTTTAGCTGCTGAGCTCACCAAACATTCTTCCAGTTCAATGGCCTATACAGAATGATATGTTTAGTCAATGTTTAATTCCTAAGCAACAAATGGTGAGTGTCATACTAGGAGGCACTTGCAGTGTTGACTGAAGCAATGGAGGCCAAGGATTAAAAAGGTCGTGTGGGGAGATGTCCTCTGCAGCCTCAAAGCTCCCTCCTGTAGGCCAGGTCCCCTCACAATAGGAGAAAAGGGGGAGAAGTTTGATGCTGCCTTAAGGTCCAAGAAGGCTTTCCAATAACAAAAGAAACCAGCCCTGGCTAAAACACACACATTTAAAAGTGGATGTAGGGAAAAGCCCAAAAGGAAATGTTAACTGTGTGATGGCTGAGGGGAGGTAGTGAAAGCAAGACATTGAGAGACACCTGCTTTGGTGAGCAGGAGAGGCAGGCTTTGACAGGAGGGGAAAGGTGCTGCAGCTGTTGAGGAGGTTGAGATCTGCCCATATGGCTCAGATCTGAAGAAGAGATGCAGAGAGAAACTGCAAACTGTGCCCTCAGAGTGAGGGAGACCTGGGTGGGATGTCAAGTAGAAAACAAAATTCTCATGTTGGATGAGTCAGAAATGAAGAGAGCTCTCCTCTCAGATGAGAGCCTCACCTTTCTCCAAGATCTGCTGTTCCCAGCAGAGCCCCTACCTGCCCTTTTAGCAAACACCATGCTCTTAAAAAGCCCCAGCCCTTGTGTCTGCACAAAGCACAGCCCAATGTGTGTGCAGAAAGTCACTCACTGCCATGCAAGCTCGAGGGCTTATCTTGTTTTGGACATCTCAGTGCTGAAGGACTGTCAAAGCCAGGCCCAGGGGCTGTTTGTCCCTAATCTGGCCTGGTTTTGTCTGAAGCTGCTTTTTCCAAGGACTCTGTTAGCTTTGACACTTCCACTTCACATAAAATCAGCTCCAAGCATCTGTTTCTGACATTTGTCCCATTGTCAGTGGGACTGGCTTGGCTGTTATGGTGTAGGTGCTGAGAGATCTACAGGGGTTCATTTCCACATAGGCACTGGGAGAATCAGTATGACTTGTTCTTTATTGTCCATGCTTTATACATCAACATGTACAGCAGTAATTATTCTGCTGGGTGAAGTATAGTAAGCTTTTGTGATACAGAAAAGAGCAGATGCTGTTCACTGTACCTGATTGGCCATTGGAATGTGCTGCCCAGGGAGGTGGTGGAGTCACCATCACTGGAGGTGTTCAAGAGGGGACTGGACGTGGCACTTGGTGCCATGGTTTAGTTGATTAGATGATGTTGGGTAATAGGTTGGACTCAATGATCTCAAAGGTCTTTTCCAACCTAGTTAATTCTGCATTTTATTCTAGATTGTGACTCAGTGTTTGGGATGGCTTTGTCTTAAAGGCAGATAGAGGCACTGCCAATTTTGGTTTTGTGGCTATTGCAGACCTTGGGCATGTGTGTAATACAGACCAGAGTTCTGCTTCAGTTTTTGAAGATTAAGGCAAGACTGAAGAGATTATCTTTGACCTACCAAGACTTCCACTGCTCAACTACAAAGAGCAAGGCTGGCAGCTAATGGCAAAGTTTACTTGTGGCCAGGACATGTTACTCCTGACATCCCAGATACTGACTTAAGTGCTGATGTAGTGGGCACCAGGAGTAAATTTTCATCCATGGAACTTCCAGCTGCACAATAAGCTTAGTACTAGATTGATGATCTGTATTTCAGTCATGGTGGTGATTTATTTCACACATGATTTGATGCCCTTGTAACCATGTAGGGCAGTTGTGCAAAAGTCATAGTTGGAGGGCTTAGCTTTGGGGTTTTTGCCTTTTTTTCCCCATATCATGCTGTTTACATTGAGAATGAAGAATGAATTGCTTTGTAAAAGTAGCATGTCCTGTAAACCAGTATTGCTTTGCTCAGTGTATCAGCAGGAGAGAGCTGTTCCAGCAGCCAGGGTGCACATTCCAAAGCAATTAGAGCAGTTTCATGAGTAAATACTGCTTGGCAACTGATAAAATGCCTTTCAGATGTCTTTGTGAAACAGATGCAGGTGACCAGCAAAAATCTTTACAATCAAATGTGAAAATACTTACTTTGATTTGAATAACTTCTTAATTTAACAGTTGCTGTGAATTGGAAGTAGTTAATTTGTTCTGTTAAAATAGCCTGTGACTGAGTGGCAGGGAAAAGGAAAGGTGATGATCAAAAATTCCCCACCCCTGTCTGCCTCCCCAGGGTGCCTGCCCTCAGCATATCTACACATGCAACTCCTTTGATGCTTGGTTCATCTGAGAGGATGAAAACTTCTGGGGAGGAGGAACAAGCAGGGGGGATGGAAACCATAAAAGGAGGATTTCCTCTGCCAACAGATTGACACGTACGTAACGGCAGCTAAGCTGGAAAGCTCGGCAGACTCTAAAGCATGACTTTCTGCTGCTCAGCAGCATGGCTGCAAGCTGCAGCACTGCTTCCCAAACTTCTTGGACCAGCAAACCCTTTCAGCCCTCAGCTTTTTCCCATATTATCCTTTGCCATAGAGCTTTGAATTCCTAACCTCACAACAGTGGTGTTTTCCCCTCACAGGCCCACCAGCTCAGTTGTGGAAACACCTGGCCCAGAGTAATCTTTGGGTACAAATGTAAAGAGTTGGTGACTCTGTATTCCACTCCCAAAGCTGAAGATCTCTTCTCCAGAGACATGCTTTCAGAAACTAAACAAAACAGTTCTATTTTTCTTTTGTGTTCTCAGATTCCTTTTGGTTTTTCCTTTCCTATCCTTCATACCTCTTGGCTAGAGCCAGTATTTTCCCCAGATTGATTCTGCACATTGCCTCTGTGTAAAGGATGGATATAAAACTATGAAGGGATAGTTTTCTTTCAAACACTTCTGTGAGAGTGATGCTTTGAGTTGTCTGAGAAGGTAGGCATTGTGGAAATTACCTGGGTCACCTCCCAGAAACTTCTAACTCATGTATGAAGGAGGCCAATGTGAATGGAGAGCAGTACAAGCCCCTTGAGCCAGGCTGAGCCTGGAGAGCAGCAAAGAGTGGAGGTGTTCCTCAAGCAGAGCCAGCTGAAGCTCAGCCTGGACAGTGCCTGAAGCCAAATCCTCCATCTGTTTGCTTCAACTGGGTAATTTAAGCCCTGTACTTGGATGCTGTGGCACAGGCCCTGGCCAAGCTCATGGAGCGTTAGCCTGATGGAGTGTAGGGAAGAAGTCTTCAGGTTTGTCGATCTACAACCCAAGCCTGTCAGATAAGCATGGCCTGAACTTTGAGTGTGTAGCTGAAAATGTGTCCTCACTCCAATCCTTATTCCTGATGAAGAAAATTAGTTTTACTGAGAAGATTGTAAGCATAAAATTGTCAGGTTTTGTTCTGCACTGTACTGAAACATGCAGGTAGAAAATGTACCCTTACATCTCTTTAAGCTAGCAGAAGGATAGTTTGGGGTTTTGGGGTTTTTGGTGGTTGGCTGGTTGGTTTTGTTGTTGTTGCTTCTGGTCTATCTTGGTGTAGCTTTCTTGGGGGATTAGATGTGGTAGCATGATAAATGTAAGTCAAAAATCTGGCTTGGCAGTTTTCTGTGGTCACCCCATGGGTTGCTGGTAGTATATATTTAGTGAGGTTCTAGGTGTGATCACCTATAGGAAAATAATTCTGCCGCTTGCCCGAATGAAGCCTGTTTCTACTGGACACCTTGTCCAGCTCTGTCCTGGACCTGGAGCTTGATGTGGTATCTGCTAAGTCTTTTTCTCTCCCTCTTTCTCAAGTCTCTATACAGCACTCTCATGTCTGTGTTCTGGCAGTTTTTGTTTTTTAATCCTCAGACTAAATAAGAAAACAAGTGCTGGCTATGTTGTGAAGCCTTATTACTGGAAGTAAATGCCTCTAAAATGAGGTGACTGTGCCTAAAGCTTTCCAGCATCTCTGGGGCCTTTAGTTCACAAATATCCTGGCTTTGTTTTGCTATGAGTTGAAACAAACAATCATTAGCTCAATCTGATTTCTCCTTCTGAGTTCCACTACGTTAAAGGCAAGTGTTCAGATTTTACCCAGATGATTTGATGGACCTTGCTTTCACAGGCCCTTGCTCCGTTTTAAAACCTTATGAAAAGGCAAGAGGAAGCTTCTCTAGTTTTACATTTCATTTTAAGCTGCAGGAAGCACCTCTGTAGTATTTCCTTGCTTTGGCTTGGAAAGGGAGCTGCCTTGGCTGTGAGCCAGCTGGCAGAGATGGAGCTTTCAGGCCTCCCCATGGAGCTCTGCTCTCGGCAGGTCAGAAGCCTGGTCACGGGCAGCAGAGTTGGGTCCTGGCCAGTTTGGCGTGCTGTGTCCCTTTTGGGTAGGCATGCAACAGGCCAAGATCCTAAGTTCCCAGAAGCAGGGAGAGAGTCTGCATGACCCTTGGGACCTGATGCTTCATTCCAGCTTCAGTTCAGAAGGAAGATGTTTCCATCATGCAGGAGGGGATGAGGGGGAATTTCTGTGTCTCTTTTCTAATCCCCCACTGAGTGGAACAGGACAGAAATCTGCCAAGTTAGCTGTGAGCCCTCCAATTCTCAAAATGGCATTCAAACTCGGGGCTTTATTAACATCATTATAGTAATTCTCCCCTAGAGTGCGTTACAGGGCTCCTCAATCTGAGGAGTGCTTTGGCGAAGGAAGACTGCAAAACTGGGCAGTGTTAAGAGCAAGGCCTTTCTGGTGTCATCATTTTGACTATTTAAATAAATTAAATAATCACCCATCATGCTGCTTAAAACTCATCTTATTCCCACCTACTCCAAAAACCTTCATCCTGGCATGACCCAGGAAGCCACACAAGTGGGCCCACATGATGTGCAATGTAATTTGCCTTTAGAGGAAGAACCTCCCAATTTCTCTTATGCTGACATCCAAAGCTCAAGAGTTTGAAAGTCTTGAGAGAAAATAATTCCAGTCAGTTGAAACCTGGATTGCATCAACATAGTTATTTGGTTCTATGCTGCAGGCCGTGGTCCTGGCTTCAAGGACAAAACAGTAAGATGAAGACTGCAGTTTTGGGAGCCTGATCTCAGTGATCCCAGATAAACCTGGCTGTATCCCCTGGTGTCTTGTATGCTGTGTGGCAAAAGGTGTTTCTGTCACACTTAGTGATTTTGTTGTTGTTGTTTGTTTTGCTAAAATTAATTTTGAACCATTTTCTGGAAAAGAGAACCTTTAAAGCTGCTCTTTCACCTTTGATTTGGGGCAAGTAGGCTGAGTGCTGCTAATACAGTATTACATAAAGGGATCAGGTAACACATTAACAGTTTCAGTCCCCAGTCTCCTGCAGAACCTGGGGATTTTGGAAGTGAAAAAGTGCTGCTTTTTCCTGGTGAGCTTCAACAGCTTGTTCTGCATGAATACAGGATCCCTCCTCAATATCTGCATGATGCCGGCAAGCAGCGTGCCGAGAGCTCCAATGCTAGAGTGCTTCCACAAAAGTTAGGAGTCAGCTGAGGTGCTGAGTCAGCACAAAAGCCACCTCATGTAGGACTATACTAGTGATGATCAAGAAAATAAAATGCTTCAGTTTATGACCAGATCTTCTCTTCTCAGAAAAGCCAAGAGGAGCTTCTCAGTCACACAGTGCTCACAGCGCCTAAGCACTTCTCGTAGCTCAAAAAGTTAGATCAAGTAGCAAAACTCAGTTTTTCTGAATTTCTGCTTCCACTTCCAACTTGATAAATTTATGGTTTTTCCACCCCTTGAATGAAGGTTTGGTCCAGGTATTCATTGTCTCCGTGGTGGTTTTCTTACACTTGTGGTACATAATGCTAACTCCAGTGTTTAAGTACTTCAGCTGAAACAGTAGGAAGCTGCTTGCTTTACCATGTCCCAGATGCTTGTAGTTTCAGGGCACATTCACAATAGGGATCTTGGTCTCTATGTTCCTGTGAAACAGCTCTGCACTTCTCAGATATGGCAGATTGCAAAGTTTAAAGTTCTGGAGGAGAAAAGGTAATGTATTTGTGGTCAAAGGGTCACAGAGGAAAAACAAGTTGGAGTTCTTCCTTAGGAAGTGTTTGCAAAGAAGATACTTCACATGCAGTCACAGAATGCCAGATAGTTTGTCTCATTACAGAGGCAGATATCTCTGGCTACTCCTTCAGGAGGAATGTCATCAAGTTCAGTGAGAGGCTAGAATTAAAATTCTCAGGGACACTCATTATGTTGCATAGCCTAAAAATTGTCTCCAGTGTGTCTTTCAGAAGAGTGCTTGCCTCAAGCTGGAGAATGGCTTTTCAGCATCTGTTGGCAAATGACACCATTTTTATTTCAGGTGAAGCTTCAGCATTTTTCCTTCAGTATAGCTTTCCATTGATGCTCTTTACCTTGGCCTCAGAATCGCTGAATCATTGAGGCTGGAAAAGACCTTCAAGATCATCAAGTCCAGCCTATGACCTAACACTACATCAGCTAAACTGTGTCACACATCATAAAGACCTCCAGTGATGGCCACTCCACCACCTCCCTGGGCAGTCCATCCCAGTGCCTAATCAGCTTTCTGTGAGGAATCTTTTTCCAACCTAAACCTCCCTGGTGCAGCTTCATACCATGCCCTCTTGACCTAACACTACATCCTGTCACAAGTTCCACCACCTGGGAGTCCATCCCAGTGCCTAATCAGCCTTTCTGTGAGGAAGTGCTTCCTAATATCCAACCTAAACCTCCCCTGGTGCAGCTTCATACCATGCCCTCTTGTCCTGTCACAAGTTACCTGGGAGAAGAGCCTGACCCCCCACAACTTCCTTTTAGATAGTTGTAGAGAGTGATAAGGTCCCCTCTAAGTTTCTTCTTCTCCAGGTTGAACAACCCCAGCTCCCTCAGCCTTTCCTCATGAGACTTTCCCTGCAGCCGCCTTGCCAGTCTTGTCGTTCTCCTCTGGACCTGCTCCAGCACCACAATATCCTTCCTGAAGTGAGGGGCCCGGAACTGCACACAGTACTCGGCTGAGGCCTCACCAGTGTCATGTGCAGGGATTACATCCCTAGTCCTGCTGGCCACACTATTCCTGATATGGGCCAAGATGCCATTGGCCTTACATGCCACCTGGGCACACTGCTGGCTCATGATCAGCTGGCTGCCAACCAGCACTCCCAGATCCCTCTCAGCCAGGCTGCTTTCCAGCCACTCCTACCCCAGTCTGTAGCACTGCATGGGGTTATTGTTTAATCTCATAACACTGTTCTCAGCCCATTGACCCAGCCTGTCCAGGTCCCCCTGCAGCATCCTCCTACCCTCCAGGAGATCCACACTGTCTCCCAACTTGGTGTCACCTGCAAATTTACTAGCAGTTGACTCGAACCTCATCCACTGATAAAGATGTTGAATAGAACTGGGCCCAGTACTGGCCCCTGGGTGACACCACTGGTCACCAGACACCAACTGGATGAGGCACCATTCACAACTACTCTCTGTGCTCCCACCGCTTTATCTCCTTAGAACTCGCCTGCATTCTAAAATATTCCTTTTGGAAGTTAGCTATTTAGAGCAAAGTAATAAAATGAAGGCCTTGCAGCATCCTGTGTAAGAAAAAGAGCTCCTCAAAGCTATGAGCAATTTCAGGCCAGGTCTGCATTTTTCAGATTCTTGTTTTGCCTTATTTGGCTATGCAAAATGGAGTCCAGGGGCTGTGGGGACTTGGCTGGGAGGCCATGGGGCTTTGTTTAGGATGAAAGTCTGTGCTTTTTAGTTTGGAGACACATGGCTAAATATGGACTGTGCTAATAACAAATGAGTCTGTTTTCTGGCACAGTTACAGCTCCCTAGCATCCCTCCAGCTAAAAAGCCAAACTTGCAGCAGCCCTTCAGCACTGAGCTTTGGGGCTTTGACAGTGACTGTATTAGAAGGTCAAGGGGAATGGAGGGATGTGGCAGTGTTCACAGTGACAAAGCTTGCTGCGCTTTCAGTGAGTAGCTTGTGTACAAGATAGCTAGATTTGTCTAAAACAACTGCTTGAAATGAAACCAACCAGGAAGGGAATGAGAGTTGAGGGGCTTTTGTGACCTGACAGAGTCATCTTTGTTGTTCTTTGTACTTTTCCTGGTTTGTTTTGGTTTTGTTTTATTTAGCAATTATTCTCTATCTGAAAAAATCAAGGAGACAAACCTTAAGATGGCCAAATAAGGCATATCTCCTTTGGAATAAATATTGACTTGGCATCTGATAATGGCCAAGTGATATAATTGAGGTGTGTCTTATGAAATGTAGCTCTTGGGGAAGGAGCAGTAGCAGATGAAAAAAAGCCCTATGCTGGCTGCACACCTTGTTTACCTATTCACATGAGCTGTCTAAGATATTGCTTCTCGGTGCTGTTGGGTATGAAACCTGTTGGCACTTGGCCCAAGGTGAAGAATGTGAAGTGATGGAGCAGCATAGATGTGCTAAAGAATCATGTGTTGCATAAAGCATTAACTCTACAACCACTCTTTTAAAATCTGACAGCAAGGATTGAGAATTCTTGCAGGAGAAAGAGGACAGTACAGCTAGAGGCTGTCAGGCCTGGAGTATGTGCTATGGATAAGGTACAGCTAGTGAAACAGCTTCTGTTGCTTGGTTGGGCACTGTTGGTGGGACATTATAAGCTAGGTCCTCATGCTAGTTAGAGATTTAGCCCCTCAGAAACAATTTCAGGCCCAAATCTTCACAAAATACAAGAAGGGAAACTTAACTGCTCAGAGCTTAACTGCTCTATTAGGTGGGATTTCATCTGAATTGTGGAGGAAAGGCTGAGGGTAGGTCCTAGTGAGACTTTGATTAGGAGCATGTTATGTCTCAAGCTCAGTTGCTTCAGAAGTTTCCTATGTAGGTGATGAAAATGTGACTCATCTAAAATGCTTTTGGAGATGTTGAAAACAAGGCAGCTACAAGAGCTTGCAGGCATGCTGATGACAAGGTGCTTGTCAGTGCGGCCGCATCGTGAACAGCAGCAGATGGTGGTCAGTTGCGTCGTGGCTGCATCCCTGTCTTGATATCTGCTCTTGAGAAAGTAATTGTAAGCTCACCACAGTCTCCTCCTGTGTTCATATGTTACCGCTGGGAGTGTACAAATGTTACTAGTAGAGCTGGTTGAAAGTTCCTTGTGAGAAGAGTGTTGCAAAAAAAGGAATTTACTGAAAAATAAAAGTTCTACAAGAAAGAGGAAAATTGTTCCTGGAGAGCTGCTTTGGGAGTTCTTGTTCTCTGTTCAAAATAGTTCTCATGCCAAGAACGGAGGAGTTTCGAAGTTAAAGAATCTTGCCTTCAGAGTTTCTGTGAATATTTTGTACTGTGGTGAGATGGAGACCTTATTGCTGTCTACAACTACCTGAAGGGAGGTTGTAGCCAGCTGGGTGTTGGTCTCTTCTCCCAGGCAACCAGCACCAGAACAAGAGGACACAATCTCAAGCTGCACCAGGGGAAGTTTAGGCTTGAGGTGAGGAGAAAATTCTTCACTGAGAGAGTTGTTAGCCATTGGAATGTGCTGCCCAGGGAGGTGGTGGAGTCGCCATCCTTGGAGGTGTTCAAGAGGGGACTGGACGTGGCACTTGGTGCCACAGTTTAGTCATGAGGTCTGTGGTGACAGATTGGACTTGATGATCTTTGTATCTTCCAATCTTGGTGATTTTGTGTGTGTGAGACAATATTGGTACCCATAAGTGTTGTGTGGCTTAGTCTTGGCAGACCTTTGAACGTGTGCAGTGTTGGTTTTGTGATGTGAATGGCAGCCTCAGTCTTTTGTAAATGGTTTTGAAAGCCATGAGGTGCAAAAAGAAACAAACCAGGAAGCCATCTTTGCTCTCCTTTGTTTGCATGTCCAAGGCTCACACAACATAACACAACTTAACTTTACTGGCCACTGACTTTTATTGAATTTCATTTTCAGTGCCCAGGTTTGTGCCTGAATGTTTGTAGGAGTGAATTACTTTGGTTGGAGCTGCAGGTGGTTCAGAATTATCTTGGGTTATGCTTGAGGCTTCTCAGGCTCCACACCAGAATTAGGGACTTTGTGCAGGGAGTTTTGCTGGTGGGGCTGGTTTTGCACCGCTGTTGCGTGATGATGAGCTGATGATTAGAAGGTGACTGCTGAGGACTGATTTCAGCTGGCTGTACGACTGCTGTAACTTTGAACTGTGTGACCTGCTCAGGAGACCAGAGGTCTGCCCGAAGTCCAGAGGTCACTGGAGAAGGGGTGAGTGAAGGACTGAGAACTGAGAAGAAGGTCTACACAGAGAGAGTGATTGCCCATTGGAAGGGGCTGCCTGAGGAGGTGGTGGAGTCAACGTCACTGGAGGTGTTCAGGAGGAGACTTGATAGGGTGCTTGGTTGCATGGCTTAGTTGATTAGGTGGTGTTGGATGATAGGTTGGACACGATGATCCTGAAGGTCTCTTCCAACCTGGTCTATTCTATTAAATATAATCCTAGTCCTCTTAAAATGGTAGCTGGTTTACTCCCTATGGATGGGTACCTAAGGCTGGTGATTTGGACTAGTTCTGCACTCTGTCTAGAGACAAGCTGTCAGATGTTGCTGGGCTGTTTCCTCTTGCACTCAGTCAAGGAACTGGATATCTCTGCAGAGATGGGGATGCAGCAGGCTTGGGGCTCTTCACAGCTTCAGGACTCTGAGCAGGAGCCAGTTTATTCCTCTAGCTTGGGCAAAGCATGCCACAGAAATGGACCTGTTCCCGCAGCCCCTGAGTGAGTCTCAGCGAGGTGGTTATCAGATTTCTGCCATACTCATGTTATCGCTGCTCATGCTGCCTCTGTTGTGACTCTGAGCACCACCCACACTCTCACAGCATGAAGACGGCTTGCCAGGCTCTCTGCGCCGGCTGGCTGTGCCCACGTTCTGAGGTACCTCGGGACAAGGCTGGGATTCATGCCTGGAATGCCTGCTGCATACCAGCTAACCCACTCCCACTGCCTGGCTGTTTGGAGGAGGCGCTAGCAGACCAGAGGGCTCTCCTGGGCTGCGATAAGTTAATTAGGGGTGGCTTAAATGCTGATGGGATGGAATGTGCCTCCCGTTCAGCATCCATCTGTGCCTTTGATGTGTTGTTTCAGGGGTGAGTGGTTGAAAGTGTCTGTGCAAAGCTGAAACTTGCCCGAATGATGGATAACACTGAGGCTTCCTTACTGTCAGTCTGAAGATGCCGATGCATGCAGAGCATTAGGGCTGGGCACGTGAGCTCATCAGACACAGGGTTCCTAGGAAGCAGCCCTGCAGCCTCCTCAAGCCAGCATTCTGTCTGTGCAGTTGCATTGCTAATTACAAGGTAGTCATTGTTTATAACCTCATCTGCCCTTCCGTCTTCTGGGATGGATGGGCATAGCTCCATCCCCCGAGGCAACTGGAGGCAACCTGCCACAGCTAATAATGGTTGGCTGCACCAGCCAAAGGATGACATTTGAAAGGGGAATATCTGAGTTGGGACCCAACAGTTGCTGTCTGGATAGTTCTGAGTAGGACAGGGAGGAGCAGCTGATGTGAGAGACTAGTGGGATGAGCCTTAAGGAATGAGATCTTGTACAATGTACAAACTCCCACCTTATTCTGTAATAAAGGGAATATGAGCTCCAAATAGGATAGTTAATCTGAAACAACTCCATGGATAAGTCAGCATCAGATTCTTGAATCAGGGAATAGAGGGGGGTTTCAAGAAACCATAGAATATCATGAGTTAGAGTCCTAACCCCTTCAACCAATCCCCCATTCCCTTACTAGGTTGCTCAAAGTCTCATCCAGCTTAATCTTAAATGTTTCTCAAGATGATGTGTTCATGACTTCTCCAGGTAACTTGTTCCAGTGTCTCACCACCCTCATGGTAAAGAACTTCTTCCTAATGCCCAATATAAATCTACCCTGCTCTAGTTTAAAACCCTTGCTTCTTGTCCTATCACCACCACAG
This sequence comes from Picus viridis, assembly GCA_033816785.1. NCBI lineage: Eukaryota > Metazoa > Chordata > Aves > Piciformes > Picidae > Picus > Picus viridis. Next base: position 2,663,296 of record CM066569.1, on the reverse strand, counting down.
GCCTTTATAAAAAGTCCCTCTCCAGCTGTCCTATAGCTCCCTTCAGGTACTAGAAAGCCACTGTAAGGTCTCCCTGGAGCCTTTTCCAGGCTGAACCCAAACTTCCTCAGCCTGTCTTCATAGGAGAGGTGCTCCAGCCCTCAGATTATCTTTGTGGCTTTCCTCTGGATCCTCTCCATTGGGTCTATGCCCTTCTTGGGGACTCCAGAACTGGACACAGTACTCCAGATGGGATCTCAGCAGAGCAGAGTGGCAGAGTCATCTCCCTTGACCTGGGCACAATTCTTTTGATGCAGCCCAGGATACAGTTGGCTCTTTGGGCTGCCAGAACACGGTGCCAACGAGTTAAGCACCTCAGCAACCAGCCCAAGTCCTTCTCTGTGGGGCTGCTCTCAATCCATTCATCATCCAGTCTGGATCTGTGCTGAAGTGAGAAGGAAGGGAAGCATGCTTTCTCTTTGCAAACAGTGATGTAGGACTTGTATTATCAGACAGCAGCTGTGCTGATGCAAACACAACAGCTGTCTGCCAGATCAGCTTAAGGGTGAAACTGCAGTGCTGCCAGATCCCAACAAACACAGGTATCTGCTGGGAGAAGAATTGCTAGTGGCCATGGGTGAGGCCCTTCTCAAGTGGAAGGATTTTCTGGCATTACAGTTTGACATGCTTGGGAAAGTTTTGATGAAAAGGGTTTTTGTAGGATAGAGCTTTATCAAAAATTAAAATACTTCCTATGAAACTACAGATCTTGAGGAAGGAGAAATGCTTGGGGGGGAAATGGAGTGATTAATTTCCTCTGACTTCAGCTGGATAAGATTGGGATATCTCATTTTGAAATGAGACATCAATACCTAATCAGTCATATTTTAGGAAGGTGTTATGGTTTATTTGGCTTGTTAGAGACTGTGCTCCATCCAAATTGTATCTGGTATGGTAAACTGCATTTAAAAGGGAGGGAAAGGTTGAAGACAATGGTTGTCTTTTCTGAAATCAGAAATTCACCTCAAAAAGATTTTTATTGGTCTTAACTTAAAATTAGGATTTTTCCAGCCTTTCATTCTTGTTAAGCCTGGCCTGTTCTCAAATATCAGAAAGGGCTTTTCAAAAGCTAAAATGAATTCTTGACTGGCTTATCCACAGCCAGGTATTGAATTCAAATATCTACCTAAGTGCCAAGGAGTCTTCGGGACACTGGTCTCTCAGTGATTTTATTGAGGCTGTTAACTTGTAACACTTCAAATAGCATCTCCCTCTCCAGTCACAATGCCTCACCTGGAGCTTATTGTGCCATGTGGGAAGAAGGAGCAGGCAGAAGAGTCACAGTCAGGCCAACATCACTCAGCACCCCTGAGCTTGCGTTGGTTTAGGCTCCTAAGGCAAAAGCAACTCTGCAGCACCTTAGGTAAGCTGTGCAGACTCAAAACCTCTGTTTGTGTTCAGAGAGTCAGGAGTAGCTTTTTGACTGTGTCACAGTGCTGATGTCTAGGTGTCCAGGGCCCCTCCTCTACTATTGCTAGTTGGTGGATCTGCCTGCTCTGCAGTGTCTTGTAGAGCTGATGGATGTGGTAGTCACAAAAGAGGGAAGGAAATGTCTGTAAACACTGAAACATCCCCTGCAGGACACCCTGCACATCCCTGACCTGCCTTCTCTGCTCTTCTGTGGCAAAGGACACTTAGAACAGCTTGATAATTATATTAGTGCTGCTGCAAGGCACCTGCTACAGACCTCATAGTGGAGCTCACGCTGGGTGGACCTCTTCTGGGCTTTGCACTGTCCTACTGCTGGAAGCAGGGGGAGCAGCAACCTTCATGGAGAGCAGAGGCTTTCCCGTGGCTGTACCTTGGGGTGGCAACGCAGGCAGTTGGGAAAGGTCTTGCCGAGGAAGAGAGGAGTGTGAGTAGGACTCTCTTTAACAGGTTTATGCGACATGAGGGAACTTACTTTACTATTATCTCTTCTGTGGGCAGCCCCTTTTTTTTGCTTACATCCTTGTTGTCTTTGGAAACATAGGCTGGAGAGCAAAGATGTTGGTGGGTTTTCTTATGCCCTAGTGGTCTGGGAGGATCCCAGGGTCAGGTGGAAGAACCATGAGGCCAGAAGTTCCAAAATACATTTTTTTTTTTTGTGAGAAAATGAAGGGTGAGATGGAAAGCTGGAGTGGATTGGAGAAATGCCTGACCAGCAGAGCTTGCTGGAGACTCTCTCCCTGGAAGTGAGGCCACCAGCCTACAGCAGATGGGAAAATGGTTATGGACCGAGGGTTAAGCAAAACATGGGGCCTGGGAAAGGGCACATTCTTTGGTGGAGTTTAAGAACTATTTCTTTCTGTCTATTCTTATCTTGCATAAATATTCTAAACTGGCACCAGTCTGCAGCCAGTTGCAGCCAGTGTTGCATATTTCACATGTACCAGCTTTTTGTAAGTGTGACTTAGAGCTGCTCAGATCTGAGGTTTGGGTTTAATTTTAAAAAGGGAGGAATGGCTTATAAGCCTTCATCTGAAATGAAGCATTTTAGTACCCAGTTATTTTTAAACCTGTTTTGGCATTGCTAAGTGATGCAAATCAAGCAGGGATTCTCACATCATACCTAGAGAAGGGGAAGGTTGCATGAAAGAGTCCAATAGCACTGAATTTAAAAGGCTACACTGGCAGCAATAAAGAGTGTCAGTGGAAGTGAAACAGCAAAGCAAAAACCCCAACAAACCCCCCATGATTCCTAAGGATGCAGAGCTGTCTGATCAGACCTGCTTTGGTGTCTGTGTCTTTCTGATGGAAACTCTTGGCATCGGTTGTCCAACTTTAGGTAAGTGTGACAGAGGGAAGAAGGTACTCAACATAACTAAGTTCTGCCAAGGTTTGTGGAAGCAAACTGAAAGGGTGGAGAAGCCATTGCCATCCCTTAGAGAGAGCTCTAAAGGCACCAGAGAACCCATGCAGGGGAAGCCACTCTGGGAGGTTGCTATCCCGCCTTGGGCACCCTCAGCCCTCAGTGCCACTGGAACTGCTTTTAGTAGAGCTATGACTTCCTGTGTAGTAAGAGAGGGGCACAGGCAGTGTTTGAAGGGAGGTAGAGATACCACAAGGCTTTGTAAAAAAGCAATTAAAATTCAAATTGAAGCAATGAAAGCAAATAAAAAGCAAGCAGCCATGTGTGTAGTCAGTCCATTCCTATCCCTGCTACCTCTTTTGCGTCTTTGGCTGATGGCTCAGTGCACTTGCTGCCACCGCTTTGTCAGCTCTCCATGTGGGGGTGAGAGAAGCAGCCAGATAGCTCCACCTATAGTAGGACAGGCTCTGCTCTTTCAGCATGCTTATGGGAAATACTTGCTAGAAGTAACAGTATTTGGGAACTTGCAAAGTCTCTTCTGAAGCCTTGTGGGTCACCTCTGTCAGGGCTGAGGTGGGTGCAGCTGATCCTGCCTGGGGGCATGGCTGTGTGTCTGCTCAGTCTTGTGCTTCTGTGATCAAATGGTGGTGTGAGGAGGTGGGGACCGGGGACCCTTCAGTGTGGTGATGCAACGTTCTGGCCAGTGCTTGCTTCTGCTGCTCTTCAACCCCATGCTTCCAGTTCCTGAACTTGGACTCCTTTGTTGCTCTGCCTGCTTGTTGACATAAATTATGCAGCAAGCCCTTTCAAGCAGGGGCTATGTTTACCTGCCCATTTATCTGGCATCAGTGGGGCTCCAGTTTTGACTGGAGCTTCAAGCATAAACAACCACCATTGTCAGAGGAGATTATTCAGAGCAGAGCAATCTGAAGTCATTTGGTTATGAAAGGCTCCCCAGAGCATGAGTGCTTGCTGTGACCTAGAAATGTTGGCATGAAAATCGATTACATGGTTGGATTTACGTAGCAAAGTCTTCCTTGTGCAGGCAGCACAGGGTGTCAAGGAGATGGTGCCTGTTGTGTGACATCTGTGTGCAGCCTTCCTAAAGCGAGCACCGGCTCCAGCCCTGGGAACGAGGGCTGAAGGAGCCTGTGTGTCTGGAACTGGGGCAATGAGGCTGGAGAGAATCTGGACCTTCTGAAGTGAGATGACAAGAGCAGTAATTGCTGGGGAAGGGGGTGAAATGTAGGGGCAGAGATGCAGAGTGTGAAGCCAGTGTCAGGCAGCGTCTCCAAAGGGAAGCAGCTGTGTTGCTCGAGCACTGATTAGATGAAGCACAGAGCTGTTCGAAGTGAGCCAAAAGCCTTTTTCCATCTCTGCTGCTGCGTGCCTCCAAACATTTCTGTCGAGTCCTGCTTGCTTCTTGGCTGCCAGGGAGACCCTGGGCATGATTACTTGTGTCACCTGCCCTGTTTCAGGCAGCTTTGCTGTTGTTACTGCTCAGCCTGACACAGCTGGAGGCAGAGAATCTCTTGAATGAGGATTCCAACTCTGGAAACCATGGTTATGTTCCCCACCAACACTGGGAATTGTTGAGAAGGTCCCCAATGGGTGGTGTTGAGAAGGCTCCTGAAAGGGAGACCCCAGTGTGTGTCTCAGAGCTGTTAAGGACAGCCAACAGCAAGGGAATTTCCTAGCAAGTCATTAGCAGTGCATGAAAGCACAGCATGTTAAATATCTACAAAGTACACTTAGCTCACAGCTACAGAACTGACATCTTGTTTTCTGCTATTTACAAGTTTCAAAAACAGGGAGCTAGCAAAATAAAGTGACAAGGAGAAGGTGTGTGTCCAGCATCCACATCTCCAGTTGTGGCAAATACCTAATCCTTGAGAACACAGCAAAGAAACCATTAACAGAGCTATGGGCTTGTGTGATAGCTTATATAGTGAGAAACAGTTTCTTTCCTAATCCATATGGTGATCATTTTAAACCATGAAGTGTGAAATGTGATTAGCCTTGTCCAGTATTTGAATTAGAGGGCTGTAAAGAAAGGCTCATTGCTCCAGCTTGCTTGAGGGAGGGGAGAGCAAGCATAAAGACCAAGAGTTGCTTCTGTCTGCTGTGTGAGACAGGGAAGAAATGATCCTTCTCCATTTGCTCACTGAGACGTTAAGTATGATGAACAGAAGCGTTACAGCTCTCTCAGGAGGGCTCTGATACAAACCTTTGACACAGACAACAGCTGCTGTGGAGGACAAATGGATGACATCTTGCCATCAATTGGAAATCAATTCCTGGTGAAAACAAGGCACTTGGAAACAAGCACGGAGCTAGTGCCAGGCTTTGTGCAGATCATAACCACTTATGCCATAGATCTGCTCACAGTCTTATCTTGGCTTTACCTGAACATCTGGTAGTTGGCACTAAAGTCTGAGTTCAGCTGCCTGTGAATTAACCTGTATTTGCAGATTACTCCCCCCCCGTTAGCCTCACCCATTTTGAGGGCCCTTCTGGTTACATTAGGGGAGAAGGTGACAGGAACCTTTGCTTCATTTTTTTCAACAGCTGGCAAGATGCTCTGTCTGCTTGGACACAGTTGTGATGCTGCTGCATCCCAGTAGGAGCTGTGATATGGAAAGATCACCACTGCTGCTGCCTGCTGTACCACACAGCTGAGGATGCCTTGTGGTACTGTGTTGCACTGACAAACAGGTGTCAGTTGGGCCCAAAAAAAAGGCATTTTGTGGCATGTCTAAGTGAAACAGATACAGGTGTGTCCACAGAAGTACAGAAAATAGTACTAACAATGGCCTTCCATTTGAAAGGCACTGGCTTTGAGATTCTTCTCTAGCATGCCCCAAAAGGTTTCTAATGTTAATTAATAGAAAACCTGGTGTGCTATGTTGAGAACAAGGCTGGGAAATTCACTCTGAGGTTGAGTAACCTTTCCTTTGAGTCTGTGCTGCCATTAGAGCTGTTAGCTTCGTGGAGAAGCTGTGGTATTCACTAAACTCTGCTTGTCAGGCTGGAATGTGTAAATGAGAAGGGCTGAAAACCACTGGTGCATGTCACTGAAATACCAAGTGACATTTCCTGTTGCTTCTTCACTTGCTTTGCTTTTCTAGACCGAACTTCCACAGTTAACTAGCCATTTGTGGAAACTCTCTGGAGCCAGAAGACTTGCTGCCTTGCTCTGGAATAAGCTGTGTGAAATGTTTGAAGTATGGTTTCATTTTAGTGCACTGGCATCCTGTGATGTCCTTCGGAGAGACGGATCCCATAAATGCCAGCATTCATAGCTCTGCTGTAACTGACTACTTGCAACCACTGGACTCTGCTTGCAGTTGCTTGGGCTTGGACATGTTACAATATTAATGAGATATTGTTGGTCCATATCAAACTAAAAAAATCCATTTTGCTAGCCAAGCCTGGAAGAGGGACTCACAGAAATTCACACAGACCGAAACAATAAAGCCCATCCTCAGTCTGGTGGGCTGCTTATCTATGTGTGGTTGGTTTATCTGAGGACAGAATGGGGTTCTCCACCTGCCTGTAAAATGCAACACAACAAATGTGGTAGACAAGTAAGGAGCAATAGACTGTACTCTTCCTCTTTCTCAGAAACTTTCCTCCAGCTTTTGAAAGCAATCTTATTTTTATCTTCTCAATGTCCATTTCAGGCAAGCTATGGTGTAGACTATTGGCTGACAGCCTATAAAGAGATTCCATTCTGGTTGCATGTCACCCTTCTCTAGAACATTACCAACAAATCAGCATCTTTTCAAGCATAAGTCTGTATTTCAGGGCTTTTTTTCCCTGTCTGCTGTGCCTTTGTGGAAATTCTGGAGCAGTGCTGAGGAGCTGTCATCATGCTGGGCAAGTTTCACTGCTGGGTGCGGGCATTTTCACTCCTCAGCTGAAGTCTCAGATCTGCTTCCTGGACCCAGTTCTGCGGCTTTGCTGCTCAAAGAGAAAAGGCAGTGGAGGAAGTGGAGTGGCCTCAGGCTGGAAGCCAGGAGAGGTGGAGAGATCCCTGTGTGCAACCCATGGTGGATTCAGCTGGAGTTCTGAGGTGCCTTTGGGGATCGCCCCTCTTCAGCAGCAACAGCTTTTTCCACTCGTGCTCTGTCCTGAACTTGACCTGACAGCATGTAGCTGCAAGGCTGGGGATCCTGTGCCAGTTAGGCAGTGTTTAAAACGTCCATTATTTATTACAAAATAAACAAGTGCAGATAGGAATGACACAGCTTGAGCTGTGAATCACATCTGACTCACATAAAAGGTTGCAGGGCCAATTCTACTTTCATCTGTCCCCAGTGCTGTCCTGCTGCTGGTGCTCACAACATGCAGAAACAGGGCATGAGTACAAGAAAGGTTTTCATATCAAGGATTCATCTTAGCTTGTTTCAGACTAGGTGTTTCAGGTGTGCCATCACCTGTGTTCAACAACTGTCAAACAGCTGAACATGGCAGAGGGCTTGTTTCCCACCTGCAGACTCTGCAGCCTGCCCTACTTCAGATAATCAGTCCCTTTGAAGCAGAAAATGTTTTCTTTGGGAGATACCAGTTATTAACTTTTGCCTTCCTCAAAGCTTTAATAATGCACTGCATACAGGAGCTATCTGTGGTTTGGATGGGGGAGAGAGGGGAGGGGAAATGCAGTGATTTATATTTACATATTAGGCAATGTGTCTGGGTGATGTGGGATGTGATAGAATTAATTATGCAGAGCTTCAGTGACAGCCAGAAAGTGGAGCATACAAACATGGATGTGTATTTTGACTGGTGCTGGCCACCACAAATAATGGTGACTGTGAAGTTGGCTTTGCTTGGTTAGTTCATGATTTCCAATTAGCTCTCATTTCCTCCAGATGTATGCAGCATTAGTCATTTTTTTGTATGGTATATATAGTTAGCTTAATATTTTTTGGATTACTTGCTATTCTTACCCTGGGCTTGGTTTAGTAATCCTGATGGACTAGGGAAACGGAGCATCATGGCTGGAGCACACTGGAGAGAACATTGGGGTAAGAGAGGAAATGCACTTGGGCGTTCTAGATTTCATAACTTTGTTAATACTGAGCCACAAATACTTGGCAATCTCCAAGTATTTCTCAGCAATTAGTGTTCTGGGCTGGTACATTAATACTAAGCTAGGGATTTATTTTTTTCTTTAAGCTGTATTTTATTTTTAGCACTTTTCCCCCCACACCCTGTTCTCATGCTCCTGCATTTGCTGAAATTGCTGCCAGCCACAAGGGTTTGTGTTTGTCACAGGTGTCTTTTTCCAGAGGAAGCTAAAAGCCTTTGGGATCAGGAGGCAGGGAGGTAGGTCCCTTACTGCATTGCTGTGCAGGACTTGGCTTTGGTGGGCTCTGCAAGGTCATGCTCACAGCTGCTTGGCTGGCTGCTTTTCTTGCTATTCAATTAACTCAACTGCTGTTGGGCTTCTCTGGCAACATTTTGGTACCAAGGAGGGCTACAGGTGTAGATGCTGTGAGAAGCTTCTAGAACCTTCCCTTGTGTCTGACAGTGAATGCCAGCTGGCTCATATGGAGCTGCTGCTGGTGAAGGCTGAGCCCATCAGTGATGGTGGTAGCTCCTCTGTGATAGCATATTTTAAGAAGACTGGAGGGGGAAGGCTGCTCATTAGTAGCTGGGGAAGAGAGGATGAGAGAAACAACTCTGCGAACATCAAGGTCTCATAAAGAAAACCATGGTGAGGCAGACTGTGCCCCTGCAGCCCATGGAGGCTAACAATAGAACAAATATCCACCTGCAGCCCATGGAGAACTCCATGCTGGAGCAGATGGAAGTGTGAAGGGGGCTGTAAACCCATGGGAAACCTGTTCTGGAGCAGACTCCTTGTAAGACCTATGGATCCATGAAGAGAAAAGCCCATGCTGGAGCAGGTTTGCTGACAGGACCTGTAACTCTATGCAGGTCTGTAACCTGTGGAAAAGGGATCCATGCTGGAGCCCAGCTATGGCAAGCCCACCACATCAGTTTATTGCAAAAACCTCATTTTTTGGCATTGGCAGTTGCTGTTATGGTCCTTGTGCTTACTGACTGGTGCACAAAACCCGGGAAGCTCCTGACCAGAGCCTTCAGGCAGTTCTCAGCCTACTGTCATGGAGCACCACCATCCCACATTTATCTTCCTGCTGAAGCTCCCTCTGGCCTCCACCACCTGCTAATTGTTCTTTGGTAGATCTTCACTGGAGAGAAGGATGCCTAAAATCAGTTTACACCAGCATTGCCACTGGTAACAGCAGCAGCTCTGTGTTCTGTGCCTGAGCAGAGCTGGCTGTCAGTTCAGCCCCCGGTAACTAGCTGGCACGCAGCTTGTCTGAGAGATCCTAATTAAGACTGTTCATGTCCTGGAGCATTGTATTGGGTGGTTGTAGAGAGCTGAGGAGATGTCACATTACCCCTTAGCTGTGAGCTCTCACTCTTGGTGCCAGAGCTCCAAACATTTGCTGCTTTTCTTGAGTTCTTGAAAGAAGTTAAGAAAGAAGTGACATTGGTGTTGCACTTCCCCTCCTGGCACGTGAGTAATGAATGGATCCAGTGACAACTAAAGGAGACTTAAAGCCTGTAACAGGAAACAGAGAGGGACAGGCTCAATACTTTGCAAGATTTTCAACTGTGTAGCTTCTTGGGACGTTTGTTTGATTTATGTGGCTTTTCAAATTCAGGGTTAATTATCTGAAATACAAGCTGAGCAGGAAATGTAACAATATATAAGTCCCTTAGTAGCCTTTGGAAGTCAAAATAATTTCACTGTTAGGTCCTGCTAGTCTGGGTAGGATAATTCAGCTTTATCATTTCGGGCAATGAAATGAATCTTTAGCTGAGACCTCTTTGGGTATTGATACAGCTTTGCATGATGCTTGGGAAATGTCTGATGTACACCAGCATAATAAATTTCCTGCTGTGTCTCAGCTGCAGGCAAATGGCTCTGAACAGTCCATACGAATGGTTTGCTGTACTTGAGGGGCTTATTGTATGATTAGACAATTAATGGTAAAAACTTTGCTCTTCCCTGCTGGAGTGCAACCAAATTCAGCTGAATATATTGCTCACTTGCTCCTTGAAGTTCTTTATTGCTTTTTAAACAGTCAGCACTGGCTGAGTAATCTTTTCTCTTTTTTTAATCCAAGCAAAGCAGCTCTGATTGCAGAGTCACTGCTTTCTGTGGTCCCATCCTGAGCACATCCCAGACTCATTCCTCCTTCTGGGCCTCCATTTGCAAGAGTCATCAATACCAGATACTTTGTAATTACCTCTGCTTGTTCAGAGATGGCAATTAAGCCTGTGATTCTTCATCTTGTGAAAGGATGTTTTGTCTTAATGGATCATTTTGCAAACAAACTCTAATGATTCTTTGAGCACGTGGATGACAGTGCTGCAGCCTCATGATGAATGTTGCTGCAGCCACAGGTGGAACATAAGGCAAAAGGATGCACACCATGAGGGTGTCTATGGTGTGGTTGAGGCAAAAAATACTAGCACAGCAAGGAAAAAGCAATCTTCCATCCCTCACATGTTGGCTGCTATCCAGAAATAATTATACTGCTGGATCAGCCTTCCCAGTGTCATCAGTTTTGGCTAATCTGCACCTGTTGGTAAGAAGCAGTATCTAAAATGGAGTGTGTCTTTCTGGGCAGCCATGACTCCCGCTTGGAGAGGCTTATGTGTGTTTACTGGTTCGTTTGGCACAGATACCTGATTGTTTTGCTTTGTTAGGTAGTGTCTGAAGGTGATTTCCTGACAACTATGGTTTGTGAGTTCAAACAGCCCTGTGGCTGACACGGGGAATAAATAGGCTGAGGAGGATGTTTAATATTTAAATTTTGCTTTAGGAATGGGGAGTGGTAAGAGAGGACTCTGGCATTGAATTTGGTCAGGTACTGCGAGATATAGCCTGCTCTGCCTGCTCATGCTGTCTGGCTTGGGCTTCTCTAGCCAAAGTCCCTAGCAGATGTGAGTAGAACCTCTGCCCAGAGCCTCCCAACCTCTAGGGGTGGCTGCCTCTGATCAATTAAAAAAATATATGCATTAATCCTAATCAAAGAGTCAGTTAGAAAAGCAGTCTTCCCAATTTCTATGAGAATTTAAGCTATGCCTGCAGAAGGCCTGCAGCCAGCTTGGGGTCTGAACCAACAGCAAAGCTCCTTAGGCTATTTCTGCTGACATGATTTTTGCATAGAAATACTTCTTAGATGAGAGAGGTTTTCAGTTTTCCATCCTACATTTTATCTAACTTTAAACACTGACACTTCTAATGTATTTTTCTTCCTAATCTGGGTCTTCTAATGCTACCTCCTTTCCTTCTCTGCATCTCCAGAAGATTGGGGAAGTTGGGGTCTGAAGTGCGTTTTCAATGCTGTCTGAAAATCAAAGCCTTGTGAGCTGCTGTGCTGCATGTGCAGCATTGGAGGGACACAAGTTGCAGTTATTTCAGAAAATATGGGCTGGGATATTTAACAATGAATTCCTCCTCTTTTAATTTCTGGGGATGATTCTGTTGATATCACTACTGACATAGAAAATGTCAGTCTCCCCATTTCATTACCCCTGCAGTGGGTACCGTTACCTTTCCAGCCCTCAGAGTGCAGAGGAAATCCCAGCCTTGACTGAATTCAGAGCAAATCCTAGCCCTTTGCTTTTGTCTAGTTTGGCTGTCAGAATTGGAAGCTTGGTTAAATGGTCTTTTTCTGCAACTCTGTATTGTTTTTTGTCTATCACAAATCAAAGGGCTGAGTGAAACGTAGCAGGAGTTTAAAATATTGGCTTTTCCAGATGTGGCACTCAAGGACAAAATCCTCAAAGAAAAGGCTTTTGGCTTTTGGCTTTCCACCAAGATGTCATTCAGGATTAATTAAAATTTTTTTAATTGCCAAAGACTAAATGGAAAAAAAGAAAACATGTTATGCTCTGACTGAAAATTATCCTGACTCCTTTCTGTGAGACATTACCAGAAGGTCAAAGTTCCCTCCTTGGGCAGATGCAGATCCATACTCATAGAAGGGTCTGGACTGGAAAGGACCTGTGGAGGTCATCTAGGCCAACCCTCAAATAATTCTTCTTCTGAAATCAATGCCTAACCCAGGCTTGCACTGCTGTTCAGGCAAGTGAGCTGCATATTGCTCAGGTACCCTCTGCAACTTTTGATAAGAGATTCCAGTTATTTCAGATGCACTACCTTGGAGTAAGCTTTTAAAAGGTTTCCATTGGCTTTGGTGTGTGTTTATTGGCTCATGAAAGTACAGAGCTGGCTGGCTGTGGGAAATAAAGCCATGTTTTAATTGGTACTGGTTACATCCTGCTAAAATACTTCCTGAGTCTTAACAAGAAGTGGAAACCTACATTTAAGAAGTGGGGGAAAGAAAAGCTGTTTATTTGGAGACACACAGATGAATAATATGCCATTCATTAATTTTGTGTTAACAGCCTAGTTGCAGGCACAGTGCATTAGAAGCAGTAACCAGTGAGAAGAGAGACTTTAAAATGGCAATAGCAAAGTCTCATTTTAATAAACCTCCAGAAGGACAACCTGTGAGCTGATAGCAGTTCTAAAAGATGGTTTTATTTTGCAAAACCAGAACAAACAAAACCCCCAACAAAACTGCAGCATCACAAAAGGAACACTGCAAGACAGGTCAAGTCCTGCACATTTCTCCCACTGCAATCCTTATCATGGTTCTTAGAAAATGGGAGCTATTTGCTTCAAGTTGGGCATTTTATCACCTCACCATCTTTCCCACAGCCAGCAGGATTCACCTGGAGCTCATGTGCTGAGCTAGAAGATAATGTTTGAAGGGTTTTTCTGTGAGTACATTTGTCATTATAGCACACTGTATTACTATATATATATTGCACTGATTTCTATTGCCGGTACTGAGTAAGGAAAGGTTTCTCTTGGTGCATCAAATTTCATGAAGCAGGAGTGCAGAGCATGCTCTGGGGTTAAATTATTGACTATGGTGTGTAATACAAATACCAGAAATAGCAGAGTAAAGCAGGTTTTATATGGTATTTATTGCATATTAAGTAAGAAAGACTTCTGATTCTTGATTGTATCTCCCGTATTAATCATGACTGAAGTAAAGAGGATGTAAATGAGTACCTAAAAATCTATTGTTAAGTTCATGTTAAAAGTAACATTACATTTTTTAAATTCAGATCCTATCTCTGAAAACACACCCCACTCTCCCTACTCTCCACCCCAAATCAAAGGCATGCATTCCCCAATAAAACCTCTTGCAAGTCAGGAGATCTCAAGCTCTTCTCACCAGGCCCTGAGCTGTGTTCCTCCAATAACATAGTTATCTGCCTGCCTTTGCATGGGTTCTTCAGAGGCACAAAATTAACCACAGACCACTTCAGCTTCTGGAAAAAGAATCCAGTTGTGCAGAAGAAATGCCAGTGCTGACTACAGAAGAAGATAGAGAAATGTTTTTACTGGCCAGTGAAGCTCGTTACACCTTCATTCCGAAATCACACTGCTTCTGTGGGGTTTGTGTTCTGATCTTTTCTTGTGGCACTGAGTCTGGGAAAGTGCAAAGTGGAGAACTGCTGTGAGCCTGCTTTGCTATAAGCATTCCTCCCTCTGCTACAGGCTCTTTAGCTTGCTGTTTTCTATTAGAGCATTTGTTAAAGCTGGAGTCTAAAAGTTAGTGGTCACTGCCTGTTAATGGATCTTGAGGAGCCAAAATATGCTACTTAAGATTGTAAATGTACACATTGTAAATGAAATTCTGCAACTGTGATGCAAAACTCTGATATGAGGAAGAAATTCACCTCAGTCTTCTCCACAAAGGTGCAAGTAACTATTTGCAGTAGCATGAGTAGAATGTCTGGTATCTTGTAGGCTGACATGCCAATAGCTTTGGTATAATTTCACTTGTGGGCAACTTGTTATGATATGTTAATATGATTCATCACAATTGCCAGAGGGAGGAATGAGCATTTATTGGCATGTCCATCCAGCACTGTGAATAGCTGAATGGCTGCTTTGGATGACTGAGGTGGCAACACTTTCTTAGAACACATTGACCAAAGGATGCTTTCTGTTGTCATTATTATTTTTCCCTGTTGCTGTGCCACTGTGGAATCTGTTTAAAAAGAAACAAAAGCAAATGTCTGTGGAGTAAGATCATAGTGGGAGAGGGAACCAAGTAACTGACAAACCACTGGCTGGCACAGCCATGACACTTGGAGTCCAGAGCTCCAGGAGCCCCAGAACTAATCTTTGGGAAGGCTCAAGCAAGGGAAGTTGTGCTGGTTTTGCTGGGTCCTACAGGCTTGAGAGCTTCTGGAAATGTTTCCTGCCCTGGTGCTGTTTGTGTGCCTCATGATTAGGTTTCCAGACCACTGTGCCATCGGTCATGTTTGGAAGACATCTGAGAATGAAAACAAAATAGCTCACCTTTTGTTTGTCACTTGAAATGCTTTTACAGAAACCCAAAGATCTTGCTTTCCATTTTTATCAACAGAGAGGTAGGACTTCTCTGAGGGACAAAATAGGATGGCATGAAAAATGGCATGGTTCAGTATTGTTCCATCCTAGATGAAGGTGACAGGTATCACTGGTCTTGATCTAGGAGCCTCCTTCGGTGAAAGTCACCCTTGTTTCAGAGGACTTTACCCTCACACAGCAACTTAACTGTGTAAAATGAGTTCATCTGAAATGTACAGTTTAAGACTGAAGAGCATTTGCAGCTTCAGTAGATCTCCCTGTGTTCTCAGTTTTGAATCTGATCTTCAAAAAGTCTTTGACCTGGGCAGTCTCTCTTTTTCTTCTCCTCTTCTTTATATTCAATCCTGTTTTCTTGCCCTCTACCTCCCTGCCTCACACAGACGCTAAAGCTCGTACTGTTCTTGTTTACCTTTGGCTGCAATTCTCTAGCTCTGTGGGTTTCTTTCCCCACCCCCAGCCAGGAAACAAAAAAGAGCATGCTCTTAAAGGCAGGAAGGTAGCTTTAAATACCCTGATGGAAGAGCTGGGAGGGGAGGGAAAAAACCACACCCCCAACAAAACATGGTTTTCTTGAAGACTATCCAAATATGTGGCTTTGTGAAATGTTTATTTTAGAGCCTCTTTCTAAGTCTAGAAGTGAAGCTTCTTCTGACAACACAAGCAGGACTTCCTTTCCACCTCTCATCCCCCTGCCTTCCTGGGGCCTTACAAAGAACATTTTTCCTGCAGAATAAATAACTTCACCAAAATAGATATATGAACCCCCTGTAAAACTCAGTCTGTTTATAGCTGAAATCCAAACATTATTTTGCAGCTGCTCTCTGTAGTTCATGCTGAACCTCAGAGAAGGATGTTAACTTTTCCAAGATCTGTTGTTTCGCACAGTAGTTCCTTTTGAATGAGAAATCTTGTTGCTGGCTGCTTCTAATGCTCATTTCTACAAGCAATCAGCGCAGGAAGGCTCAACACATAGAGCTGGGAGTTTGCAAAGGCTTCCCTACCTGGAAGCTGCATCAGAGGCAAGAGCTGGTGTCAGGCCTAGACATTGAGGGGAGCAGAGGAAGGTGGTGATGACCAACATGAGGTGGTGATGACCAACATGACTCCATGACAGACTGCCCCTGTGGTGGTCCTGAGAAAGGTGGTGTGAGTCCTGGCATGCCTCTGCTGCCTCTCTGCTTTTGGACAGCTAAGGATGCAATTAAAGTCGGAGTGAGCCAGAGGTCGGAAATTGCATCTGCTGACAGATGTGTGTGGCACCTGTTCATGGTGTTACACCGAGGAGGAGCACATGTCCCCAGGCTGTCTTGTGAGGTGAAGGTCACCATGTGCTTAGTAGTGGAACCCATGAAAGAGAATCAGTAGCTCAGCAGCAGACTTCCACAGCAGCTTATGACTTCACTCATTTGAGACAAGTAGCTCAAGTCTATACCACAGACTTGTGTTGCACGGTCTCATTTTGATGTGAAGCATGGAGAAGAGTTCAGCCAAACAAAGCTGGTCCCCTCAGTGCTTCTCAACTGCAAACCAACCGAGCAGAAGTCCACAGTTATCATTATTTCTGCTCAGTTAAGCTGTGTTGCTTTGATTTTCGCATTCTTGAGGTGGGGAAAAAAGACAGAAACAAGAATTAATGAAGTAAAACTGTGCAGGACCTTTTGTGGGTGAGCTCAGGACAGAGCTATCATCCGCACAACAAAATGTAATTTCCAAGCTCTAGGTCATGGTCATAAAAGGTTCATGTTGGTGGAGGTGATGTTATGTGCCTAGAAGCATGAATAAGAAATGTATTTACAAAGGGAAAATTTGGGAAGCAACTACTCTTAAGTTCTGACCACAAGAAAGCAAAGTCTGGAGACAGCTAGAAAACTATGTTGCTGTTCCAGTTCAGGTGGTGGTGCTAGAATATGCAAGACCTAACAAGATTGGAGCAGTTTTGCCCTTTAATTTGAACAGATGCAAACTGGAGTCACTAGTAGGCTTGCATCACAACTCTGGTTCAACCCTGAGTCATGGAACTATTCAGTTCTGATGTATTAATTTCAGCCAGCCACTTTGCTCCCTTTTTTCCCCCTCATGTGTGTGAGAGAGTGGGTTAAACAAGTGCTAATTCTTCAATGAAATGCTTCTCCCTTGTAGAGACTTGAATGGGATATTTTCCAGAGTTCAAGATCTGAAACCACCCAATGTAACAGCTGTGCCAGAAATGGCTCAGCAGGAGAGAAGACTGCTGAGGGGGTGGGGAACACTAAGAAACATGGGCAAGGGGTACTTGGCAAGGAGTCTGTATATTTTGATGTTTCTTGTCTTGTGACACTAAATTTTTTTTGCATCAAATCAAGCTGGATGTCACACAGTTCTTTGATCCAAGTTGTTAAAATTCCCAGCTCTTGCTCAAGCAGACTGTTACTCCTGCTTTTCATTAAAGCTGTTTGACTACTTCATGCCATCATAAAAGCAGCAGAGGTCATAGCTTTTGTAGCTGTGAACAGCAGAGAGGATTGTATGTACCTGATTGCTAAAGCAAGACCACGACCAGGTAGTGGCCTTGTGGATTTTTGCAGGAGCCCATGTGCGAAGATGCCTACAAGATGAAACAGGCAGGAGTGCAGCACCTACCTCAGCCCAGCCAGAGGGAGGCTCAGAGCATCTGTAAAGAATGAGTCACTTGTGCAGTTCCAGATTGCAGCTGCTACAGCATCAGAAGATAGCACTAAACTGGAGCTTAAAAATCAGGGAAAGGGACAAAATCAGTGTGAAGAGAAACCAGAAGTTGGCTGAAGGATGCTGAAGGGATTTTGAGAGACCTGTTGGATTTTCTTGTAGCTCCAACCCTTTAATGAAGAGAAGAATTTGTCCCGGGATGGACAAGATACAAGCTGGCTTGACTGTGGCTGCTCATGTCAGTGAAGAATGGATTGCTTTCCAAGGCATTGTATTCAAGACAGTGTTGCAGTATCTGAAGAAAAAAGGCCATTCTTGCCTAGCACTGATTTTTTTCCTTTTACATCTCACCTGTGTTTAAATTAATTTTACTTTCTTCCCCAGAAATGCGATCCTCCCCAAAGTCGGCTGCGGAGCTATAGGAGCAAGACTGCGCTGCTCCTGGAAAACTCCACATGCCTTTGTGCTTACATTGCCTTGGTTCTGTGTCCCAGCTGAACCCCCGGCAATTGAAAATATTTAAAGAAGGAAAACTAAACCCTGATGAATGTGAAAGGCATCTGCAAAAAAACACAAGCCCTTTCCCTTCTGTCTTAATTGAAATACCTTAAAAGGCTTACAGAGGCTATGCAAACAAAGGCAGCTACTCATTCCCTCTGTGCTCTTGTGCTCAGTTTTGGAGGGGTTTGATTCTGGTTTTGTCTCCTTATTCTTTACCCTAATAAAGACCTGTAGGTAAAATTTGTTTGTATCTAGGCTTGACAGCTCCGTGCTCACATCTCCTCGGTATCGTTTTTCCTGTGAACTTGCAGTTCCTTCTCTGTTATTTGGCATAAAACCGAGCACTCTGTTAATGGCCAGAAGATTGCAGCAGGAGAGCTGTACCACAGCTCATCTTGGCCTGTGGATGCAGTAAGTGAAAGGCTGTCAGTCTGCTGAAGTGGCAGTGAGTATCTTTAAAGTCACTTTCCTATAATAGAAACGTACTTTAAGAGCAGAAAAAATGCTGGTCTGCATTACTCCTCCAGACTCGTTTTTGCCATGTAAGGTCAATTGGCTGTAAGCTGTGGACCCAGCTTGGCTTCAAAGCATGCCTGGTTCTTCATTCACAAACTGAATGCTCCAGATTGCTGCCAAACTGGGGAAGTGATTTTGTCCTTTTGCTGGCAAGTTGCGGCTGCCTGTCTCACTTCATTTATATGCTAATGGAGGCCAAGCCTCCAAACAGGCTCCATCCAACATCAGTGTGACTTGGCTCCCTCTGTATGGTTCTTCTGCCTTCTAGCAGCCCCAGTGTGTGTGCTCTGAGCCAGGCAGGGCTTAGTATGTCTTCATCAATGAGGTCCTGTCTCCTGACCCCAGCTTTCAGAAGGTGACAAACTGGATGA
Source organism: Picus viridis (assembly GCA_033816785.1). Classification (NCBI taxonomy): domain Eukaryota; kingdom Metazoa; phylum Chordata; class Aves; order Piciformes; family Picidae; genus Picus; species Picus viridis. The sequence goes on along the minus strand of CM066569.1, from coordinate 2,644,926 downwards.
GGGCAGGTCACTGGCACCAAGGGGTACCACGTTGGTGACAAGGTGAACTCATACCCTTTCTGACTGGCACTCTCCACGGTGGTTCTCTGAGGAGGTGCTGATACTTCTAGGGGCAGCTGACCTAATAAAAGGTTGCAGAGGGCACAACTAGTCATGAGGATGAGGTGTTGATGAGCCAGCTAGCTAGAACAGCAAGGTTTCTTACCTTCTCCTCTACCAGTTTGTGTGTGACTGAATGGCAAAAGCTCAATCATCTTTAGACTGCCCCTTTCTGAAGTGGAGTAAGGGTCCATGCTTCATACTTGATGTTCTCTTTGAGTTGTGGCAGTGCCTAGCCCTCATCTGGGAAGCAAGGGGTATCAGTTCAACATGAGCTTCTTCCCCTGCCTGAGTCAGCTTGAAGCTGGACTCTGAGTGGAGGGTAAGTGGTTTATCAAGTGAACAAGTTGGCACAGAGAAGCTCTCCACCTCGCCTCTGCATGGGGAGTCATAAACTGGCCAGGAAAGAAGAGGAGACTCATCAAGCCACAGAGTACAAAGCAAGAGGTAGCATGACTGTTTTGCCTACTGATGAGGTAATTTCCTGGGATGGAGCACTTTCAGGATCTGGTACTTCCCAGAAGTACTTCAGCACTTTTGCAATCTGCTCATCGCTCATTGGGTGAAACTTCCGTGGGATTTCCAAAGCCTGCCCAAGCATTCAGTTGTCTTTCTTCCTGTGAAGGACTTGTGCCTGTTCTCACAGTGTGTTGCCTCTGGGCTATGACCTGTGGTTCACAAAAATAGGTGCCAGGTGAGGCTTCTGCCAGGACACAACTGCCAGGCTGAAGAATACCGCAACTCTTGTGCAAGGAAGTGGCTCACTTCTTTCCATGGAGCAGGTTCTAGCAAGTGTTGTTCAGGCAAGTTTCTGTTTTACATGGAGAAGCTCCAATGCTGATAAATTTCCCGTGTCAAATGGGTCAGGAAAAGGACATTCCTGTTCTCAGCCAGGATGGTATGTTAGGTGAATGAGGATTGTTCCTGGGGACTGGCCTAATCTAGGCATGAGCATTTGGAAGTGATGCGAAGAGATGACTGTAAAGGGCAGGATCACAGGGGGGATCTGCTGCTCTATGAGCTAGGGAGGGGAGGTGACTGCTGTGCTCAGAGCACCATCCTGTGCTTGTCAAACCTCTGCAAAGGGCATCAATCCTCCTTCCATCAGCCCCTGCCCAGGAAACAAAGGCAGTGAAATCCTGAACAATCTGGGGAGTGCCAAGTTGGCACAGGTCAGTTCCTGGGAGACTCATATCTGAAGCACCATCCAGGAGTCTGGAAATACTGTATGAGCAGTGGAAGCCTAAAGGCTTCTGCCCAGACTCGGTTGCTACCAGTCCCGCAGCTCTGCTCTTTACCATGGTGCTTCCTCCTCCACAGCACTGGAGGTTGGGAATGCTTATGTTGTGCTAGACTGGTCAGCATCAGATGCTGACCTGAAGCAGGATGCATCCTGCTTTGAAGTGACAGCTCTGCTGAACTTGGAGCAGAGGTTTTTAACTCCAGACCTGGGGCTGTTCAGTCTTGAGAAGAGAAGACTGCAGGGCATCTCATCAATGTGTGCAAATATCTGAGGGGTGGGTGTCAAGTGGATGGGGCCAGGCTCTTTTCAGTGGTGCACAGTAATAAGATGAGGAACAACAGGTTCAAACATGAACATAGAAGATTTCACCACAGCATGAGGAGAAACTTCTTTACAGGGAGGGTGACAGAGTACTGGAACAGGCTGCCCAGAGAGGTGGTGGAGTCTCCTTCTCTGGAGACTTTCCAAACCTACCTGGATGCATTCCTGTGCCAACTACTCTAAGTGATCCTGCTTTGGCAGGTTGGACACAATGGTCTCTTGAGGTCCCTTCCAAACTCTGATACTTTGTGAAACCATGATACCCTCTCAGAGCAGCACAGCAGGGACTTGAACATGGTTGTCCCATTATCAAGAGCTCTCCAGAGTATGAAAGCAGCTTCTACTTATTGCCAAAAAGGCCACCTTTGGCTGAAAGGTTTAAAGTACTTTATTTTTTTATGCCCCGTGATATTCTGGCCATGCTGTGTCTTACCATACTGAGGCTGGCTGACAAGGCAGCTTAATTTCAAAATATGAAGAGTTATGTTTCACAAAGCTGTTAATCTGTGTTAAGGGACAATCCAGCTCTGTAAAAAGAAAAAAGCCAGCAGATTTAACTGGAAAAGGGAATTAGCTGGGGAAAGGAGAGTGATGGGCAGGAGGAGGAGTAGAACAGGCTGTTTTCCTCAAGTGCTCCGATTCTAGCTTTGCTGAGGAAAAGGGAGATACTGTATTTAAGCACAAGGCTGCTTTACTATAGAAAGATAGAACAAGGTGGTCTGCAAATCCAGAAGTTTTATGGGAAGAGATCTGTGTCTCTGAGAAAACTTGTAGTCAGTGGTTAGTCTCCTATTGTGTGTAGTTCTGAGGTAGATAAATGCAGTGGCTTGCCTGGATACTAACGATGCACTTCTGGTGATGTCGGCAGTTGCATGAAGTCTTGCTGAAGGTAGTGGGTGTAACAACCACCCTTCATTTGAGTCAACTGCAAAGTGCAATTAAGCTTTACAGAACAGATAGCTGAAACAATAGGAGCCAACAACCCAAAAGTGAGGGTAGGTACAAAGCTGTGTAAGAATGTTGTGTAGGTGGAGGTTTGATAACAGGCTAAGTTAACGTGCAGGTGGCTGAGTATTGTTCATGTGGAAGATAAACCAGAAAGTCATCAGAGCAGCAAGAAGAGTAGGAAACAAGAAAGTCCCACCTAAATAAATACTTGCTTCCTGACTGAATAAAAAACTGAGTCTTCAGAAGTCAGGCACCTGGAGCTCCAAGCAAGCAAGGTGTTACCTGCTCACTGATAAGTGAGAACTTGTGTTTAAGGAGCTGCACTGAAATCAAGACATCTTGTATCAGAAAAATGCAGTACCAGGTCCTAATATTTACTCAAGAGAAATGGTGCAGAAGTACTGACCAGCTCAGAAGGTGGTAATGCTCTGGCAGATCTATTCATTATTCCAGTGGCAAAGAGGTGGGTATCTGCTGCTGGCTGTAGTCAGCCAGTGAATCTTTCATAGGGACAGTACCTTCAGATTTCAGTGTGGGAAACAGAAATGGATGTCAATTAGAAGGGAAAGGCTGGTCAGAAGAAAACACAAACCAAGCTAACCCAGCCTGAGCAGGCGATACTGGAGCTTTACACACGGGAATATTTAATTGCTACAGAGCTGAACTGGGCAGAGAGAGACTTGCACTTGGGTATGGAGGTTTGTTTTTCTCTTTATTGTGTGATCAGCTTGATCATGGTTAACCTTTACTCATCTTCATGATTACAACAGTGTCCCACATGCTTGCTTTCTTGAATGAGCTTTACTTCATTGTTCATCTATCTCACCACTTAGAGGAAACCAGGTTTTTTGCACAATGTTTGCTTTGTTGAGTAGATTTAGCATGTGAATAGGTTGCCTGACTGTGACAGAAAGGTTGCCCCTTATGTCTTTATTTGAAAAAGACTTTTGACAGTCTGTTTATAAGCATGACCTCAAGAGATTTCCAACATTATGAGTTTGGGCTGCAACGGAGGCAAAGATCAAGACTATCTAAACAGAATTCCACAGAACAGTTCCTCTTGTTTTAAAGTGTCTGCAGGCCCCACGTAATTCCCCTTACAATTGAGCCTGGCTTTTATTAGAGTGCTGTCTGAACCCAGCTTTCTTTAGTCCCACAATGATCACTGGATTTAGATTCATCTTATGCTTACAGTACAGAAGATGCAAAGAAAATGAGCCAAGATAAAACTGAAGCAAGGCTGTAGACAAATCTGCTGCATTCTTCTAAACCCTGGACAGCTTTCTGCTGATGCACTGCCCAGAGTGCTGGCTTTTATGAGCTTCCCAAAATTCATTACCCAGAGTTCAAACTCAAGACTTTTGCATGGAAAAATCCTTTGTGCTATTAAGAAAGTTTTTGTCAGCTTTCAAAGTGAGAATACAATGAAGGTAATTATTGTTTTCCTCACAAAGCAGTGAGCAGTGTGAAAGGCCACACACCATACATGGTATAAACCGTCAGGATCAGCCAGTCCAGTGCCTCACGAGTGCAGGGGTAATAGCTGGTTAGACCCAAAAGGTCAGTAAATCCCTCATTCTGAGTGTACCACAAGCCACAAAACACTCCCCAAAGCTTTGTAACATCTTGAAGACATCTAGTACAACCCATTCAGAGCCACAGACTGTAGCTGGGCACAGCTGGGCTGCTGCAATCACAGTGATCTAACAGCTCCTATAATTTACAAGAGGATAGCAAAGAAATCTAAGGCGTTTTCAACATCCTAAGCAGCAAACACCCTGAAGACCTCTAACCAAAATTACACTAAGCAATAGAACCTAGCATGTTCTCCAGCCAGATTTGGGCACTCTACTGAAGACAGCAAGCACACCTTGGACTTGAGCATGAATACAGTCCCTCATGATCTTCCAGAAATTACTTTTCTGCCTTTGGCACAATTGCATTGTGTCTTCTGGCTTCTGCAGAGCCAGAGAAGAGATGTGGCACCTCTGTCCTTCCCAAACACTTACAAAGTCTGTCAGCAAGCTGCCTGGGGACTCCACAGCCTTGGCCAGGATCCAGCCCAGAAACTAAAGGTTTATTGGTCTCTTGGTTGTTGGGGAAGGACAAAAGATTTAATCTGTGTTTGAGGTGAAGCAAGTTTTGGATCCCAACCATCTGATCAGATGCATCTCCGGGGACTTTTGCTGCTCAGATGCAGAGCTTATTTTCCTCCCATTTCCTGCTGATGGCTTTCACTTCTATGAAAAATTAGGTGTGAAGTGCCAGGAAGATTTCCCTCCCGATGGAAACCCACTTTCTGTAAGTTCAGGAACAGCTGTGTATGTTTAATATCCCTGGGTGATTTTAGCAGGGTCGCTGTAGCCTGATCTCTGTACATGTGCAGAAGAGATACAGACTGCTCTCAGGTGCTTTTCTCCCCTCTCAGACCAGAATGTCAAATACAGTACCCAAAAATGTATGTGCTGTGCAGGACCCTATGGAAAGTAGGCATGCTCTTAAAATGTTTGAGTTTATTTTTGTGATGGTGTCCAGTTTAGGTCTTCATTTACCCAAGCCATTTGCATCCATCTTAATTTAGTACATGGAAATAGCAGCTCTGCCAGAAAGCTAATTCTTTAGTGCTATTTCCAAATTAAATGAGCCAGGAAAAAAACCCTCAGCATTATCTGAGGGTAGTACTATTCTGATAGGAGGTAGCTGAAAGCTTTGCTAAACATGGAGGATAGACTTCTTGTTCTGGCATCCAAACAGATCAGCAGTGTGACATTTTTGTTTCTCACAGGAAAACCCTTTCCCTAGGGTGCAGGCAGGAAATCCAGCATGAGAGGAGGTAAATACCAAAGGACTGCTGAGGAAAGGGGAGGCAGAAGGAACAGTGTTTGCTTGTGGTGGTGGCTAAGGAAAGGCTCAGAAAGGAAAGCTGCCTGAGAATTGTGTTTGTTTTGACATTATATAAAGTGCTCTGATTGCAGGATGAGCCACCTCTCTGCTGGGAAGGCTAGTGCAGATTGCCAAGCCACCTGGTGAAGTCTTTGTTACTGTGTTCTTTATGTTCTCAAAAAGCACTGAATTCCTCTGGGGAAAAAAGGCTAAAAATCATCTTATCCAGCTACTGCAGGAGACAGACCCTTAAGTTTGTTTGCAGCACTTGGTTTTCTGACCACTGTGAACCAGCAGCTTCTGTGATTCTTTCCTTTTTGAAAGCTGAGTGTAAACTCAGAGATCTGGTAGTAGGTGAGGACTCAGAGCAGCAGGTGTGTGTTTAACTCGACCTTTTGCTGGCTATGCATTGTCTAGGCCTACACAGCCCTCTCAAGCTGCTTCCCTATGAGTACAGGATGCCACATCACAGGCATAAGGAGGGTAGGAGAGACAGGATATTGTCCACAGAGCCTTGCAATTGCTCCTTGAACCCCCTGACAGGAGCTTCATTTTGGACTGGTGCTGTCACACCAGCCTCAGCGTGCTGGGTAGCAGCAGGTGGGTAGGGAGAGCCAATTCCTTGAGCACAGGCAGCAAAGTAAAGATGATTCACCTTGTAAGGAAGGGCCATACAAGGCTCTTCTGTATGGTGCTATTGAGATGCTTCGTGACAGGGAGACTGTGAAACAGGGGCTCTGTCCTCCCATTGGATTTGCTGACTTGGGCTTTTTTCAGCTGGATCTTTGGGCTTTTTGCCAGCCCAGAAAAGAAACAACAACAACAAAGGCCATTTCTTTCAGTCGCATATGATCAGGGATGAAGGAGAGGAGGAAGAAAATAAATGAGAGATTGTAATGGTTTTTAAAAGAGAACCATTTTTTTTTCCAGAGGAGTAAAAATGTCTTATTTGTATAGATACTCAGCCTCTGGTTGCTGTGAGCTCCAGCATAATGTTTTAAATCCCTGCAAAGTGGCAGAGATCGCTTTAACGTAGTACAGATGTCATTTGGCAGTACATGGAAAGTCAGGACAGCCTTGAAACAGAACCCGCAGCCCTGCTGTGGTCAAAAATTAGAAGAGAGAGGAAAAGATGCAACATTAGGAGAGGGAGCTGTTTGAAATGGATTTGCCCATCCAAGGCAAATTTCATCATTTGATACATAAAATTATAAGTTAAAGGCTTATTTCCTCTTGCTCAACGTTTTTTTCACACAGTTCCTAGGTTCATGGGGTGTTTGTGCTCTTAAGACAACGTTCATCTGGGCTGGGTGATCTGTGTGCTTTCAGAAGAAATGAATAGGGTATTCATGTATCCCTACTGATCAAAACTCCCATTTCAGTTTTGCAGTCATTTTTCAGTCACTGTCAGCTGTGTGACCAACCTCGGTGATTTGAGGGTGCTCACAGACCCTGGCCACGGCGCATTTGATGGAAGCTGAGCTGTTAGTGAGCCTTCCCTAATAAAGTCCCTACAGCCACATTTTTACACTCTCCTCCTGAGCTGTGACCAGATACAAGTGGCACCATTTTAAGCACTGTCAAATTCCATCCAACTGCACTTAACAAAAGAAAAAAAATGAATGGTGAAGTACAACTAACCATCGCTGTCCTTTCTCTCTATAAGCTGTTATCAAATAGTCTCTGAAGTTCTGCCAGCTTGTTTCCATTACAAGGAAAACCTGATACTAGCTGGAATTTTTGGAGCACAGAAGGAGCAAGGGCAGTGCTGACTTTAAAACTGCATAATGTCCTGGTTTTTACAAACACAGACAAGAAGAAATTGGAAACAGTTTTGGGTTTAGCTATTTCAGCCTTTTCAGCAGCACTGCACTCCTAAGGCGCTCCATCTCTTTAAACTTCTTCCTAATGTGATATCCACAGCAGCTTTTCTCACTCTCTAACTCGTTTTCAAGGCTTTGTTTCTCGTCTCTTCTGCCCATCAGTACTTTAGGCTATCAAATGTTCTAGCCCTGTGTTTATCTGCCCCATGAGAAGCCTCCCAGCTCACACAGCATAGATTCTACTTCATGTTTTAGATGTTAGGTTCTAGGGGGAAGCGTTCTGCTATCACTAAGCCTGAGAAACTCTGAGTTTTCCAGTTTGCTTAATGCAAGCCTGGGACCAATGAAAATGGTTATTAGCACTTTCAATCTAACAGCTGGCTGCAGCTAGTGACAGAAAAGCCAGCTGCTACAGTCTGTTGGTTGCATGCGTCAGCGGGCAGGTAAAGCTTTATAATCAAGGCAACGTGTTAAGGGTCCTACCTCGTATACAAAGCATGCACCAACAAGCTCTAGCCCTGCTTTACCTACAACACAGGATTCAGTTTCTGCATGTGTACTGTATTAAGCTTTCTTAGCATCAGTGTAAAAACAAACCTTCTGCAACATGTCGTGATTTGAGCCATATGGTGTGCGAGAAGCAGGTGGAGCAAAGGCTCAGCAAAAAGCAGGGAAGGAGGAAAAAGAACATTTTTTTGTAATAGTATCATCCAATCCCTTTCTGAACACCTCCAGGGACGGTGATTCCACCACCTCCCTGGGCAGCACATTCCAATGGCTAACAGCTCTCTCTGGGAAGAACTTTCTCCTCACCTGGAGCCTACACTTCCCCTGGCACAATCTGAGATGGTGTCCTCTTGTTCTGGTGCTGGTTGCCTGGGGATAGTCAAGATAGAAGTTTGCACTTGTGGCCATTGCCCTCCCAACAGTTATCATTAGAATAAATAGTCAAGCCCTTCCTAATAAAGAACTTTTCCAGAGGATGGAGGCTGAATATCAGTTACCCAGTCAAATGTGCTGGGGAGAGGTGCTGCTCACAGCTCTTCGGGGTGTGTTGTATGTGGCTATGAGCTGCTACAGGGCTGTTGCCTTTGACTTCCATGATGTGTGCTTGCACTTGGCTCTCTTTGCTCTATTTTTTCATCTCTGTCGAGGAGTTTTAATTCAACGTCCCGACTGCATGATCCTCAAACCCACTGAGACTCTTTTCAAAGTGGTTGCTGGAGCACTTCCCAAGTAAATATTTGCTGAAGTGCTTATTAGCAAGACGATTTCCTTGTGTATTTGCTGTTTTCACGAACATTCTTATTAGAAATGCTAACAAAAATGAGATGCAGTCTGCAAAATGTGTTGATATTTCAAGCCCAGCTGAATAGGCTGCTTTAATCAGGGAATTTACCATTCCAAGCCTTTTTATTCTGCCTCTTGCTTGATGTCTGTTTTCTTTTTAGAACCAAAAAAAACCCCAGAAAATAGATGGAGTTGCATGTTCCTGTGGCAAGTAAAAGCCAAAGCAGTCATCCAGCTGTTAAAATCAGTGTTAGCTCTGAATTTTCTATGCCCTTCCCACTGCATGGCAGGAAATCAGCTCTCATTGCTGCTTCCCCCTCCTCCTCATCCAGCCTCCTATTAGATTAATACCAGAAGCATGAAGTAACGTTTCACAGAAAGTTGTTGCTTTTAGCTCTGGGAAAACTTGGCAGCCTCTCCAGAAGTGAAGGGGGGAGGGGGAACCTGAAACTTCCCTTTACTAAAAAGGAGTTCTGAGGCACAAAGAAACGTTTTTCTGCTGTTAAACTTCCGAGGTTTAACAAAGCATGCTAACGACAAACTGTTCCTAAGTCTAATGAAGATCTGCTGTCAGCCCTTTCCTGTCTTGATATACTAATTGCCTGGCTCATGCAGGCTACTTTTGTGTCCCCATTTCATATTGCTGCTTGATTTCTATCGTGCCAGCAAAGCATGTCATCAAGAGAGTGCATTTCTCTTCTTGGTTAGAATGGGTTTCTAGTTTCCAGGATGGTCCAGTGAATTTGCAGCCAAAATACAGGTTGCTGTTCATGAATGCAGGGATGCCACCCTGACTCTTTTAAGGTTTCAGCAGTACAAAAAGGTAGAGGGGGAAGAAAATGCAATGTGCAAACAAGACATTATGAAAAAGAAGCAAGACCACCCCAGCTTCCTGTCTTGGATTTCATAGTGGTCTTTAAATTACAGTACAAAATTATGCTTTATTAAAACAATGTGTTGAAGATTATCATATGTTAATTTCCTGTGATACTCTGGGATCAGCAAGCATGTTTTATTGCTTCCTGTGGGCCTAATCCTACATCAGTCAGTGGGGATTTCACGGGGTGTTGTGGGCACAGACTGCAAGCCCAGACTGAGATGGGTAGATTTAGAGTGGATATTAGGAAGAAATTCTTTACATTGAAAGTGGTGAGACACTGGAACAGCTTGCCCAGGGAGGCTGTGGATGCCCCCTCCCAGGAAGTGCTCAAGGCCAGGCTGAATGATGTTGTTGTGTAGGTGTTCAACCACATAGGGAGAAAATGGTTGAAATTTGTATTTTTCAGTTGCTTTTAATCCTACCTCTATTTGAAGAAAAAAAAATCCCAAATAGCTGTGGCTAAAATGTATCTCAGCATCTTATTCTGCCCCTGTTAGTGCAGGACAGTAGCTGTATTGTGTCATCCTTTGTGCTGCTTATGGGACTTAAATTCACATTTGGAAGCCATCCCTTGAGGGAAAAAACACCTTTACAGCCCTTCTCAATGCACATTAAGTAACTTGTCAGCAAAGGCAGCCTCATGAATCAATTTTGAGGGTATAGTTTATCTAAACTTTGTTAGGTGGAGCTCTTTCCTTCATGAAAGCCACTATGTCACTTCCAGTCCAAATGACTGAACAGAATGAAAGAAGTTTTGGCAACCATCTTTCCTTTTGGTAGAAATGTGTTGGTTTAACCTCTTTTGACTCTGTACTAATGAATTGAGTTTCACCTGAATATCTTTTTGCAGGAGGAAAAAAAACATGTGAGTATTCCATTTAATACAGAGATCTATCTTTACGCAGATGAACTGTGAAACTAAAGTGGTATCTTGGGTTCTTGTGTCCCACACTCTGCTCCCACTCAGCTTTCTTGTGGCTTTTCTTCTTAGAAAAGTGGCTTCAATGTGTTTAGATGTCTTCTAATTTCCTACTGCAGAAAGTACTCTCGCTTGCATGACCCACCATGTTGTTAGGAATATAAAGATTTCTTAGATATAAGTATGTTAGATATAGATGTTGGATATATAAAGATACCCAGATTTGATAAATAAGGATAGAGACCAAAGGAGAACAGAAAACTTTACTGGTGTGGCACCAGAGACAAATTATAAGGCCCCAAACTCAAGTGCTTGTGAGAATTTATGGATCAGCTTATTGCCTTCTGGGAAAAAACACAAGTCTAGAAGAGGGCAACTGTAGGATGAAGGTACCCCTTCTATCCAGCCACTGAGTACAAAATTATTAGCTGCCCTAATCTGTGACTATAATTGCAAACCTGTGTAGCTATGGCATTTGCACCAAGTCTTCTGCCAACCATTGCCTGCTGCCTTAACATCTGTGAGGAGTGTAGACCAAGATTTAGTCTGTCGACCTAGTGCTTGCAGTTTTCAACATGTTTGCCCACAGATCACATATCAAAAAGGTACTTGTGTACAGAAAACCTTTAGTAATACTGTTGTGAGCTTAGCTGCAGTATCACAGTTGGCTAATTAAGGCCTAAACCCCTCCCATTGAGAGAAGCAGGCTGATCCTAGCAAAGGGAAGCAATTAATCAGCTGCCAAGACAGAGAGCCATACAAAAGCTAATAGGGCAGTGCTCTTGTGATTTGAAGCAGAGCAATGTCTGGCCTGGGTTAGAAAAATCCTCTCGATTGCTAAAATACACTATGGAAAGAAGAAATAGCATGACCTTTTATGGCACTAAAAAGTCTAGTTGCTTTAACAAAAAATGGTTACCTTTACAACAAATCTTGTCTTGTTTGTGTCTTCAGGCTACATTATGGCTACAACATTGCTACTAGTTAAATGAGTCATTTTGAGTTGTGCAATTTATCCATACAGCCATTTTTAAGGTAACTATGTATTGTCAACAGAAAACTAACCACCTAAATGAGTCAAACCCTCGCTGTAATGGTAGTTCTGCAGTGCAGCAATACTCTGAGCTAGACAGCCAGCATCGAAGGAAGACCTCACAACTGCACTGAACACCTAGGCAGAGCCTCACAGCAGTGCAGCAAAACCCACCCTACCAGACCTTAAGCTCCCAATTCACAGCAAAAGCAGCTAGCACTTGATGACTCAGAGGAATGCAAAACCTAACTGCTTTCTTGCCTTGCAATTACAACCCAGTTAATTGTGTACAACTGTGCAAAGGAAGAGAATGAGGAAATTCCTTTCTTGACCCTTCCAGCAATTGACTTGTGCCCTGGAGCATGAGATTTGATTACTCATATAACTAATTTTGCCCAGGCAGTTTCCTCTTGATAGGTCTTCTGCGACAATTTCAGGACGTTTCAGGCCAAGTCACAGGAACAGGTCGCTGGCTGAACTTCAGCTTGCATTTCATTGTTTGCTACACCTCTGGTGTGTGCTGCACTCAGGGGTTTTCAGATATTTAACTTGGATGAGCAGTGTACCTACTGAGCATGACTTTTTTTTCTGCTGGAATGGTACTGATGAGTGCAGGCATGCACCAGGTTGCCTTCTTCTTTTGCAGAGATTCCCAAGAAGCCTTAAAAATCAAGTCTCTTTCAGTGCCTAGGATCTAGCCTGCTACACTCTCTCAAAATGCCTTTGAGGGAGTTACAACAGAAGAATCCTTGCTTGCCTCGGTGTTTCACCAGAATTTATCCTTGTGCCCACTGTTATTTTCAAGCTATAAACACTTGTGTAGTTTTATTCTGCAACAATTGGGTTTCTTCACTCGGGAAATGATCCCAAATGCTCTTGTTACATGCTGGAAAGCACTGAATCTTTACACCTTCATAGTTTGTGCTGGAAAGCACTGAATCTTTACACCTTCATAGTTTGTGACATTTTTGTTCAAAGATGGTGTAATTTACTAATCCATTGGTGTATTAGTGATGCCAGTTCAAGACACAGAGGCTCGTTTGCAAGCACAGCTGCTCAGATAGAGGGGATTCCTCTTCTCATCAATCACTATAATGCAAGTACTTGTTGGACTTTTCACAGAGGGGGTAGAGGTGCAGGGAAGGAAGAGGTTTCACCACGGATAATTTTCTTTATCTGGTTTTCAAAAACAATTGCATCAGTCCACCAAACAAGGTCACAAACTATAGAGTGGGAACCCAAAAGAATAGTTAAGACAGGAAAGGGAGGAAACCAGACAAGTTTTGCCACCAAAGAGAAGACTGGGTGTAACTACACCGAGTCATCAGTGGGTAGCTTTATCTCAGCTGAGTTTGTCAGGCTGGGTATTGTCTCCTGCAGGCAGCATAATGCCTGAACCAACTCCCAGCTGTGGGCTCTGGCTCATGTGACAGCAATGCAGTCATGTTCACACCTGATGTGGATAAAATCTGTAAAGGTGAGTGACCAGGTAACGTACAGGTTGTGAGTGCAGGTGCCTGCTCAGAAGTGACTTCAGTTCTGGTGAGTGAAATGATCTTTCCTTCTGTGTTACAGAATGGCATTGAAGTGTTTTATTTATCACCATTCTCAGTGCTCCTGATTAGAGCATGCTTCTTGCAAGCATTCCAACATTTGACTTCTACTTGTATGAATTACCATGGAAACTAAACTTTTATTGGGCATGCTTGCATGCTCAGGGTGGAGGATTTTAAAAGCTAGAGCTGGTGTAGCCATGTAACTGCCATGAAAACAGTTAAAGCTAGCTAAGTGGACTGTTGAACCCACCTATGACCCACAGCTCTTGTGCAAGTTTCCATATCCTTTTTCCTGACTTTCTTTGAATAGTAGGATCCAGCTCTCTAGTTTTGGGAGTTTCACTTGTTATTTTTTAAGTATTTCCTATGCATAAATTGTCCAGGATATTATTTTTTTGTTTGTTTGTTTCTAAATTGCCAGACCCTTTTCTGTTAGACATTCCAACTTCTCAAGTTTCAGGGCCTCAACTATGGCTGGTTGTTAGTTGAGAAAGTAGCTTTACTCCTTTTCTTTCCTTTGCTGCCAAGAAACAGGTGACACTAACTCAGATAAAACTCTCCTGGTGTACAAGTGTAAGGGTAAACACATGCTCTGCCTGACCCAGCTTTGCTGCCACCTCACCTGCTGTGTAGGAACCAACTAAGGAAACCTTTTGGTCATCTTATCAAAAGTCCTTTAGACTTGCAGTTTAACTGCAAGTGCAAAGTGACTCTTTTCCATACTACTAGGCAACATTTTCCCTGGGAAGAACTTTGCAGACTGCAAGTTTTCCCACTTAAAAGGAAAAGGAAGATCATGTGAGACAAAAGAACAGCCGACTGCTTTTGGGTCCAGCAGGGTTAAAAGTTAGCTGTGAGCATTTCCTGTCCTTAACTCTGACTTGTTAAAATATATGCCTCTATTTTTGACCTGTGTGTACTCTTCTTCACTTGTTTAGTGAATAAAATGGAAGACCCATGTTCAGCACCGGTAGTAAATGAAGCACTCAATCTTCTGGGGAGGCATTAGAGAAGAGCTCATCTAGATTCTGGCTGTTAATTAGTCTCAAAAGCTTGTCTTCTTATTCATAAACTACAGTAGACACCAGACAGCTAAGGCCATTTATTTTTTTATATTCTCTGGTACCGTGGGTGTTACTGTGCAAATTCCAGATTGTAATGAGTTATTACAGAGTTTATAGTGCAATAAAATAACGGTTTTAGCCAAGTAAAACATCCCTTGGAACATGCAGGGCAGGAACCTGATCACCATGAGCCTTCATTTCCCCATGGTGGGTGGGAACAGACCATGGTGGCAGGTGACATCTGCCAAGTGCTGTGTGAGCTTCAAGCTCCAGGAGCCCTTTCCCTTGTTTGGAAAGGTGCAGGGACAGGTAGTGTGGTGAGGCCACACAGCACGGAACAAGTTTGCTGTGCAGACACCCTGGCTCACTGCCCTGAGCAGTCCTTGTAGCTGGCTCATGGCTCTCCTTGATGCAGCTTCACTTACTGAGCAAACACTGTCCATGCACTCCAGGAGGGAAGGTCTATTGTACACCCCACCCTGGGACCAGCACCCCTTGGTCCCAGGGTGGGAAGACACCACCCTAGAGGCTTTTTGTCCTTTTTGTTAGCATCACTGCCTCTGTCACTGAGCAGCCTCCTCTTGTAGGCACCTCTGAGGGGCCTGGTGCAACACTCCAGCCCCTCGCCAAATCAGGGCAGGGCAGTGCAGCCATGCTGCTGGGGCAAACACACTTTGCCCGGCAGTGTTGGTTTGCATGCTCACTTTGAAGTTCTGTCCAGGATCACCAGCCCTTTTCCCACTTTAGGACAGCAAAGTGCTGGTGGTAGCTGCACCTCCCTGCAAGGTGGCACACGGGCCTGGCTGGCCTACGTGTCTGTACATAGAGATGTATGTATTTTTGTATGCACGCACACACCCGTGCACATCTGTGTGCTTTTCAGAGGCGGTTAGAGCGCAGGAAGGCTTCTGGCAGGCGGTAGCAGGGTATGACCCCGAACTGCGGCAAGCAATAGGGACACTTGAGCGGGGCACAGAGCAGCTCCGCTTCGCCCGGGACCTAAGAGGGTGCAGGTCAAGCCCGCTCTCCAGCACGGCTCCCCGGCGCTGAGGAGGACGAGCAGGGAGAGCGCAGGTAAGCGCACCCCCAGCCCCAGGCAAGGAAAACCGCGCCTTCCCGGAGCCGCCCTGTTTGCTCAGCTCATCCCGCGGGCAGCAAATTGCCCGGCGCTTCGTGAAGCGCCAGCGGCCGCCCCACTGCACGACCCCGCCGGCTGAGCCCCGCTCCGTGGGCATCCCCGCGCACGTTCCCCCTTTCCCCGATCCTCCTTCCATCGTCCCGTCCCGCCTTCCCCTCTCCCCACCCCCCTGTCCCGGCTCCTCTTGGGCCACCCCGCTGCCGCGACCCCGGCCTCAGGAGACTGAACCATTCGGCCCGCGGGGGTGCCCCACGCCCCAGCCCCGCCGGGGGTGGGCGCGCCCCTGCGCGGGGCGGTGCTGGCTGCCGCGGGGGCGGCTCCCGGCGGCGGGCGGTGGCGCTGGCGGCGGGATGCGCGGGGCAGCGGTGGCGGTGAGTGCGAGGCCTGGGAGCGCCGGTTCTAGGGGTGGCTGTAGCTCCCCGGGGCCGGAGCGGCCCCACCGGAGGCGGCGGAGCTCTGCAGAGCTGCCCGAGGGGAGGGAGAGAGGGTCGTTGCTGGGTGCGCAGAATGCGAGCTGTTGCCAGCTCAGCTGTTCGCAGCTGCCCTCGGGTTTGGGCTACTTTGCGGAGAGTTTGTGTCCATTGCCTTCCCGGCCCTTCGCTTTTCTGACGGGTGGAGACGTCCGTCTCTCCCCTTGCTGCCTGGCTTGTCGGAGACCCTGCACCTAAAGGGGACGGGGCTTCCCCCATGTCCCTTTCGGCGCCAGTCGCCTCTTCCTCTTTGTCCGGGTATTACCCCACGGTGCTGGCTGGAGCTGCCGCGACCCTGCCGGCGAGCAAAGCTTCTACCCTGGCCAGCGGCAGGGGCTCGGTGTGCCGGAGGCACAGAAGGAGCAGCGGGGCTTGGCTAGCTTTGCCGCCGTCAGTCATCTACCTGGTGCGGGAGAGAGGCAGGACGGGGCTCTTTGTCCGCGCCTCTTTGTTAGCCGGTAGCTTTTAAAGCCGCCTACGGCGGTGCGAAGCTCCATACCCGGCGGAGCTGAGTGCTCGGGGCTGGGTCGGTTCTGGGTGTGGGTGCGCCTCGGCAGCGCTGAAGTTCAGCAGCAGGCACCCGGCATCGTGTCGCACGGCTTGCGGAAACCGGGGTCTTGGCTCCATCTCCCCTGACACGTTTGGAGCTCTAGGTCCTTCCATCGTGTAGCCCTGCCAGCGACCGGGCCCGAGCCGCACGCTCAGTCGTGGGGTCAGCCTGCACAGCTACCTGCTGCCTCCAGCCAGAGGAGGAAGAGGCTGGAAACAGCCCCCGCGCCTTCTCTTGCCCCGGCGCTGCCTGAGGAATGTCCCCATGTGCTGCAGTGCAAACAGACTGGCTGTGCTTACATAAAGGCTTGAAGAGATGGGCTTGTTGCTCCCACCGCTGAGTGCTTGTGTGAACTTACACGGCTGTTGTCAGTTTCTTTTCTCACAAATGCTCGTCCTGCCAGTGTGTCATCTCTGCACGCCTTGGCTCTGCGTGTGCCCGAGTCCTCCACGGCTGCGTCTCCAGGGCAGCTGAGGGGACATGGTGCCAGACAGAACACGGTGAATATCGAATCTTTGTGCCCCACGTCCCCTCTCTTATGGGAAAAGAGGACGAGGAGAGAGGCAGTTTTGTGAGTTCCCACGTTTGGTGAACTTCCCAATTTTTTTTTTTTTTTTCTTGCTTTACGTTCTCCTAGATAAGGTCCCCAAAGATAAGGTGTTAATGTGGGGAAGCAAGGGAGATTGAACAAGGTAAGCCATGGTAGCACTGAATGGAATCAGAAAAGACAAGGATGAACTTGCTTCCCCACAGCAGAAGGAAGGATTGTGGGAGAGGAAGGAGATGAAATAATCAGAAAATGGAATAGTGCCTAGCTTTGCTGTCAAGAGGAGGGGTAGGCTGAGCTAACAGAGAAAGAGATGCTTTCAGGGCAGTCCAATAATTATGTAATTTACAGAGCCAGCAGTACCATTTTTTTGTTCACTTTAAGCAGTACCTTTTCCACACAATGAATTTATTTCCCTTCCGTTTTGACAAATGTTAAACTGACTCTTTTTTTTGCTGAGGGAATGGAAATCTTTGGCAGCAACCAGGACAGGAAGAATAGTCATTTTTTCTTTTTTTTTTTTTTTTTTCTCTCTATTGGTTACTGTCTATGCATATCAGATACAATTAGCAGCCAGCTCCTTGAAAATATTCAGAGACACCAGTTGACTGTTGTTGGGAAGGAACAGAGTCCATTGTGAAAAACTTGAAATATTTTGATTTTTAGATAGGAAACAGGATGGGTGAGGTAAAGATTGCAGGTCCACCTTGAGGCTGGAGTTGGATCAGAAGGGCTAAAGGGATTTGGATGGGAAGGTCTTGTCTATCTTTTCCATTTGGAATTCCAGAGAAAAGCTGAAATAGTGAAAGTGAGCGAGGGGAACTGCTGGTGACTTTTTGTGAAGGAATTAATGTTCACTGTATGTGGAGTGTTCTCTCCATTTCAGTTTGTTAAATGGTTCATTCTGATGTGAGTAGCTGCCACTGTAGCAATCAGTGCTTCCCTCTGAATTAAAAGCTCTAAGACAATGCCCTCTTTTGGGTGTCTAAAGCAGATGCTGTTCATTTCAGTTTTGGTTTAGACTGGTGGCGCACATCCAAGATGCCAAGGGGAATTTCCCCCTTTAGATGGTTCTCCAGAGACTCCAGTGTAGGAGCAAACTCAATAAATGTGGCCAGGCTTAATTTTTCATACTCAGATCTCATGCAGGTGGGATCAGTTTTGAAGTGAACTATTTTATTTGACTTCCTTAATTACATTAGATGCTGTAACTGCAGATATGGTCCCTTACTTGAGGGAACACAGCCCTGGGACTTGCTGATCAGTGCTGGCCTGGGTTTGTGTGGGCAGGACCGTGACTTGGTAGCACAACAGCCACAGTGGTGCCATTTGAGCTGTCACTGTCATGATGTGGTTTGCCGAGCAAGTGTGACAGAAGTGTTTAGTCTGGGGGCTTGCTTCTGCCCTGAGAGTGGCTGGGGAATGACGAAGCCTGAAAGAGCTAGAGGGGACATTTGGAAATATGGGGCAAGCATCTTCAGGAGGAGATAAATTGAGGAGAAATGGGCAAATGAAATGAAAGAGACAGAAACTGTCAGGTTAAGTGGGCACTGGAGAGAGCTGATTAACAAAAGGAAGTGACAGACACAAAGTGGTGGTGAAAGAAATCAGTGCACAGGAAAGCAGATCATGGGCAAAGGTTGCCTGAGAGAGTGGGGAAAAGCAATAGACGGGGGGGGGGGGGGAAGGTAAGGACAGCCAAGAAGGCCAGGAAAAAATAAATCAGTAAATGATTTTTGAAACTCTTCTGATGAGTTTTCCTAGCTGCTTAGATTACCTACCTGCTGTGTATTCATAATTGTTTTTTTCTCAGCTCCCATCCTGAAACTTTAATCTAAAGTTTGTATTTTCTGGGCTGAGGGAGTCAGAATTATATTGGTCTTAGAATATTTGTGTACATCTATCCCTAGACCAGCTACATGGCTTGTTTTGGGGTTTGTTAGTCTGCAAAATGAGATGTAAGCAACCACAGTCCACCAGCCACCAGTAGAGCTTTATGTTTGCCATGTCTGTGTGAACTTTTGAAGTCTGGATTTGCAGATCTTTAGAGTGCACTGAGATTTTCAGTAGGAAAGGAGTAAATTAAACAGTGTCAGAATAACACCAGGCAGGTAGTCATTACCAGTGTGGAATGAATCTTAAAGCTTAACTACCATAAAGATACCAAGACAGGAGTGAGGAGCATGACTTGAGGTTGGTTTGTTCTCTGCTAGCCCTATTTTTCTGCCTGAAGAAAGGAGTTCATTGTTTTAGCAGAAATCTCTTCTGTCGATGGCTTTCGTTCTAGCAAAAAGGAATTAACTCCCCTTCTCACCTCAGCTGATCTCAGTGAACCAGTCCAGATGAAACAGTGGTTTGTGTGATGTGCTTTGTGTGACTGCATCTAAAATGGTAGCAGTGATGTCTGTGAATATGTGCAATTTGAGTAGGTGGTCTAATTGCTTGTTCTACCAAATGCATAGGACTGAGAGCAGATTCGTTGCAAAGTGTCCTTCAGCAGTTTCAGCTCCAGATAAGAGTAGCAGCTATGGCCCAAAAGTTAAAAGGCCTCAACCTTTTCACTACTGTTTTTATTTGGACACACTCAGTGGTTGATGTCTTACGTCAATGGTTTAATGCTCAATTTGTAGTGACCAAGGGATAGTATTTACACCATAATGAATGGTTTCATTTCTGATGTGCACTTGAGATTGTCAGTTGTCATGACCTGATTAAAATGATTACATGGTTTCCATCTACTGGAAATTTATCTGACAATACCTACAACATCAGTGCTCATCAAGGAGGGAATTGTGCTTATGCAGTTGGACAGAGTAATGTAAAATGTCACGTTTTGGTGCAGTTTTTTGAGTGGCTGGGGGTAGTCATTCCAGTAGAATGAATGTGGCTTATGAGGGGGTAAAGCTGGTCAGGGTGTTTTCTGTTCCTGTGGTTGCACTGGCCTTTTTCTGCCTCTTCTCTTAGTGTCTAACATGGTGATTTCTCAGAGGAAAAGCCCTGAGAACGACTTCCTCTGCCGCTCCCTTTTCCACATCGGAAACCTCCAGGGTTGCAAGGGAGTGACTTAGTCAAATCTGGTTAGAGAGTATTTGATTTTTGATTTGTGTTGGTGGAGGTGCCAAGCTGTGAGCTTCGGGAACTGAAACACCCTGTGCCCCTCTGCTCGCACCCTCTGCTCGCTTGCACCACGGGAATCAGTGTGTTGCAGCACCTGTGTGGTGAAAAGCCAAGGACTGGGTAGACTTTAGGGCTAAGCTGCCAGGAAATGAGCTGCAGCTTCGGGTCTGATATGTTGTGTTGCTGGGGAAGAGGAGGAGGAAATGAAGGATGTTTAAGGTGACCTTTAGATAACAGCCTTGCCAAGTTGCCTGGTTTTTGGCAGAGATGTCTGCGTTTTCTCTTAAGGATGCTAGTTTATGGGTACAGAATCTCCACTAAATTATGCAGATGCCTTTCTGTGAATGTGTTGTTCCAGTTAGTCAGTAGGCTTTAAGCGTTTGGGGAAAGATGGTTTTGCACTTAAGTGGTTTTGGAGGTAAACTATAGATCTCGGGAAGTTTCACTTTCCCATCAGTTCTAAGCCTATCAAGACTTTTGTTTGTAAATAAGCAGAGTAACTCAGGTGGAAATAATGGGCTTGATTTAATCAGGAGCAAGTACATTGTCCTCAGATGATGCAGGAAAAGGTGAATCAGTTTGGTAATGGAGCAGCCCATTTATGCACGTAGGTGTGCAGTGCCGTGGGAAAGTTCAGACTCCAGGCACAGAAGCCATCAGCACTCACTCACCGAATGTTGCTGGGGGTGTAAAAATCCAGAGCTCTCTTGTTTACAAAACTGGAACAGTGGAAAGAGACCCTAATAAGTTGAAAACGTTCTTGTTTCAGAACAAATCAAACTCTGGTGACAATGATGGGGCTTTGTCGTCACCCTCCACCACGTGGGGTTTATTCTGTTGTCACTGGGTGGCAAGAAGTGTCAGGGACAGGAGAGAGCGTTGTCAGGGACAGGAGAGAGCGTTGTCAGAGACAGGGCGGACAGGATGGGAGCTTCCAGGAGCCACTGGTCATGTTTTGTGAGAAACTGAAAATGGAGAAACAGTGAAAAGCAGAAAAGCCTTAAAGGAGAGATGACCAGATGCAAAACCTCTGTTTTAGCAGTGACTGGTTTTTTTCAGTCAGAGGAGCACTTTAGTAGTGTCTGGGGCGTTGCAATCCACTGGGCTGACAATGTCAGAACAAAGTAGGTGTTAAAGGGAGATGGTACCAGCCCTGGTAGAAGTAAAGGAAGGGGCAAGTAACTACGTGCTGAGATCACACTAAATCTGTGGCTAATGCTGGATAGAGCTGTACCTTATGCCTGGGGTGACCTGCAGCTCTAGGCTCCTCCACCAAGGGACAGCAGTTTTTACTCTAAAGCCACCCCCTGTTACAATATCTTACTTTTGGAATCCTTTGACTCGCCGCCTGCTTCAGCCGTGAATCACTCTTTCTTCTGGTCGTTAGTGAAACAAAACTTAATTTGGCCTGGGCACTGTGGAGATGAAGCATGATTGGTAATGCTGTATACATTCACTTCAGATGACTTTATAAATCCCAGATGAAATCATTTTGCTTTCTTCCAGCCAAGGCAGAGTGCACGTCTGCTCTGTAACAAGAGTCAACCTCACTGGCTCTCAGGCCCTGCATAACCCTCATCTGAAAGAATATCATTTGGTGAGCCCAGACAAACTGTGGATTTTGAGCTGTTCATTTGCTTAGCTCGTTAATTCATTAATTGTCTCTTGTTTATGCTCACAGAGGAAGAGCCTTAGAAAGCTTTTCCTCCTACAAAATCCAGTGACAGCTAGGTGACAAGTTCTCTGATCTTCCATCCAGTAAGAAAAGAGATGTGTAACGAGTTCTCAAACCTGAACTGAATCCATATAAATATTTAACCTTAAAAAAGACACTTTCAGCTAGTAGCAAATCCAGGTATTTACCAAAATTAATTTGAATTTTCAATGACATAGAAACCCCCTTCCCAGGTGTTCTCTCCTTAATGTTTGTTACAATGATTAAGTGGTAGCCATCATCTCATGAGATAGAAAGGATGGGGATTTTGGGGTGATCTTACCACTGATTTTAACCATGAAGCAGCAATGTCAGAGAGGCAGGGAGTCAAATTATGTGTCTTCCTTTCTTTTAAAGCAACCCTTTCTTCTGTCTTTTTAGTTCCAAGTTGTCTGCATTTTAGTTTTCTGTTTGATGAGGTGGTTATGCTTTTGCTACAGAGCAGTGTGAAGTACTGAGAGTCACTAGTTTTCTGTGGCAGGTGGAACATGTCCCGCAAACAGGAATTTATGTTTCTTTTCTGGGGAGCTCTGAGCTTGAAGTGCAGTATGGAGGTCACACAAGCAATAGGCAAAGGTGGTAATGTGGCAGCAGTTTTAGCAAGATTTCTGAGTCCTTCACATTTCGTAGGCAGGCAGGAGGCAGAGAGGCAGCTGGACAGGTGAGAAAGCCACTGTTAACTCTTGCTGAGGTTAGCAGCCTGTTGGCTGCAGCCCTGCCTAGGGTCTGTGGTCCCCAGCCCCAGTCCTAGCAGGGGAGGTGTCTGATTGCTGTACAGATTTTGGGTCTGGAGGATGCAAGGCAAGCTGTAAGGAATTAGGGAAGGAGTATCTCCATGGGGTGAAAGACCCAGTGGGGGGATGGTAAATGTTTCATGTCAGCAAAATAACCTGCTGAGCATGAAACTTGGGTTGAAAAGCTATCTTCTGTCCAAGCTGTTTCCCACCACTTGCTCTGGAGAACTTCAGTCCTGTGGTGCTGGAGAGGCAAGATGTGGTGATTGAGTCCCCCACAGGAGGTGCAGTGCTCTGGAGGTCTCCTTCCTACCCTGGCTCCTTGGAGAGCAGTGCTGTTATCAGGGAACAGTAGCTCACCTGCTGTTGGAGGAAACTGTCACAGTGAAGCCCACCTCTCACTGTGAGGAGGGGAGAGATGCCCAAAGGGTTGGAAACTCTCTTTTAGGAGTGAGGAAAGACCACTGCAGAGGAAGAGAAAGCACTGCCAGGTGAGATCAGTGGAGGGGATTTACAGGGCGAGAAGAGAGGAGGGACAGGGTCTGGCCTCCCATGGGAGAACACCCTGGGGAAGCAGGTGAGGTAGAAGCCTGGCATGATGGTGAAGGAGCCTCACTCTGCAGGGATTAGCAAGCCAGCTCCCTTCTCCTAGGGCTGGCCTCCCTGGTGAATGATGTGCAAGAGCATGGCACGAGAAGTCTGCGCAGCAGAGACCTGAAGCGCTGTGGGCACGATGACTGCAGTTAATTAAATAGGTGGCTGGTCTCTAGACAGCCCCAGACATCTGTCTCCATTCTTCACTTGTTTTTCTGCTGCCTTTCTATTTGCTTATTCCCAGTTAAAGCCCAGAGGACCTGCAGATGGTCACCATTAATTTTGTCACTTGATGCAAATTTTGTTTAAAAGCTTTTTTGTCGACCTTTTAAAAGCAGATGTGTGTATAAAAAGAAGAAGCCAGTCTTTTAATAGAGCAGCTCGCTAGGGAACTTCTGCTTGGAGTTGGATTTAATTTTAGTCTTTAGTGGCTGGGATTGAATTTTGGAATTTCTTTTGAGCCAAGCCTCTCCTGTAGTGTATCAGTTTTAAAAAACAATCATTTTCTAAAGTAAACTTTAAAGACTCTCTTTGCTTTCCTAGGCTGACTTCTTGGGAACCTCAGAAACCGCTCTGTGCCAAAACATTGCCTGTGTTTGGGGTCACATACCTGGTTTTTCCTATGTTTCTTTTGTGATTGCAGGATGCTGGGGTTGTGTGGGCTGAAATAGGCCTTTGGGCTTTCAAAAACACTCATCTTGCTAATGACCTCTTAAGGAAGCCACAGAATCTCAGACAAAACTCAGCGTCTGTGACTAGTAACTGCCTGTGCACAGCCAGGACTGTAGATAACACCTGATGAGCAAATCATAGGAACTTGTAAACTGATCAAAGCCAACTGCAGATTCATTTGTTTCAGTTTCCATATTAAACATCACCCTCTCCAAATATCTTTGAACATTTATTTTTGAGTTGGTTTTGGAAATTTTACCTTAAGAAAAGCCAATTTTGGTCTACATTATGCACTTGAAGAATGTTCTCAGAGTACACTTCTTAATGTAATTTTTTTTGCTGTTACTTGGTTTGCAGGTCCAAAGTTTATGTGATTCATTCAAGTTGGTGTTGTTTTAACCATCCTGTAGAAGGTGAATATGATGCCAAACAGAAATAACCTCTCCTTTCAGAATGCTGGATCAGGTAATCATCAATAATTGGTTGGTTGGTTTGGGGGTTTTTGATTGGTTTTGGGGTGGGGTTTTTTGGTAAATGTACTGAGATCTTTCAGAATTTGTTACTGATTTTGGTCCTCTAAGCCTCCTGACACATGGATAAGATCAGTGCTCTATTCTTATTCCATGTCTAGCTCCATTTACCAGCCAAAATAAGGCCACAGCTGGATACTCTGCAGACATCCAGCCCTCCCCCATCAGCTTCATGCCTGGGTGGAACAGATATCAGTGACACCACCCCACCCCCCCAGCTAAACAATGTGGAAAAGGAAGAAAAGGAATGAAGTGGAGGGAGGGGGTGTGTGTGGAGAAGAGAATATAAAAATGGAAGCATTTCCTTGTGTCTAGCTGCAGGCAGCAGATGCTTTGCTAAGCAGATGAGCTGTGTACGGTGCAGTGGGGCTGAGATGCACGCAGGATGGATCAGGGCACACCACCTTCAGTCCCAGCCTCAGTCCCTACAGCAGCACCCGAGGCAGGCCTCTGCCTGGACATGTGATGCATCTTTCTTCCCAGACATGACCCTAAAAATAAACAAAATAAACAAGATCTGCTCTGTGGGAAGCAGTTATGGTCCTGTTACAGACGTGCTGCTGTCCAGTTGGGATTTAACTGTGTGACTGAGGGCCGGGACTGAAAACACAGAACTGGCACAAAGTGTAGCAGAAGGAAGTTGAATCCATGCATCTGTGATTTTGTACCCCAGCTGGACTGAAGTTTTAGCCTGGGACTGATCTAACATGAACAATTCCATTGGTATAACTGAAACAAACACACAAACAAAAAACCCAGTTAAAATCATTAAAATCTCCATTGTCTCTCCCTAAGCAGAGATTTGTGGACATAGCGCTTAGGGACAGGGTTTAATGGCCATGGTGATCTTATGTTGATGGTTGGACTTGATGATCTTGGAGTTATTTTCCAACCAAAGCAATCCCATGATTCTTTAATAAATCAAAGCAAATAGCTCAGGAAAAGGAGCTCAGGTGTAGCTGTTGCCTGCAGAAGATCGGTTTGCTGTTACAGCTGTTGCGTAAATCCACACACGGAATCACAGACTTCTTGAGGCTGGAAAAGACCTCTGAGGTCATCAAGTCTATGACCTAACACCACACCATCAGCTAAACCATGGCACCAAGTGCCACATCCAATCTTTTCATAACGACCTCCAGTGATGGCCACTCCACCACCTCCCTGGGCAGCCCATCCCAGTGCCTAATCAGCCTTTCTGTGAGGAAGTGCTTCCTAATATCCAACCTAAACCTCCCCTGGTGCAGCGTCATACCATGCCCTCTTGTCCTGTCACAAGTTGCCTGGGAGAAGAGCCTGACCCCCACCTGACTACAACTTCCTTTTAAGTAGTTGTAGAGTGATAAGGTCCCCTCTAAATCTCCTCCAGGCTCCTTCAGCCTTTCCTCATACAACTGACGTACAGCTGACATCAAGCCAGTAATGTCATGCGTGGAGGTGTTTATACCTTGGTGACATCAAATCTGGAAGTGGTGAAGCCATTTGCACCTAGGCAGGATTTAAGGATTTATGGATGTGGTGCTGAGGCATGTGGTTTAGCATCAGACTCGGTGGGGTTAGATAATGGTTGGACTGGATGATCTGAAGGGTTTTTACAACAGAAACCGTTCTGTGACTCTGTGACTACAGGAAGGTACTGTGACCTTTTCTTCCTGTACTTACTTGGAATTCGAGTACAATGAACCCTTCATTGCTGTGGTGAACAGGCCTGAAAGTTTCCATGACTTAACTTGTTCTTTGGCAACAGCATCCAGTCTGTAGGATTAAATGTGCCCCACTGGTGTTGCAAGGGAGTAATAAACAATTATTAATGTCCTATTAATGTGTCTGCTAAGCTGTTGGTATAGGAAACAGTGGATTTCATGCAGAACATCTGAACTTCAGCTGTATTGAAGTTAGGATTTGGACAGTATAATTTTGATATGAGATGAGCTTTCAAGAGAGAATGGGAAGAGGGAAGGAGGAAGAGAGGAGGCCATGAATTAGGATGTGTTCCACAAGAAAAGTATACAAGGCACATACGTTGTGCTTTATGTCTGTGCTCTTAAATAACTTTTACATCCTCTTCTTCCTTATAAGACCATTAATATGATGAATGCCTCCTCTTTTCCAGGTGGTTTTCCCTTGTCCCAACAAGAGTTCTGTTGAATGTTGTGGGTTATGTTCCTCCTGCTGTTCATTTGAGCTCTGCCATAGCTGTCAATCAAAAATGGTGAAAAACAGCTAAAAATGTAAAGTAAATTGTCAAATGTGAGAAGCAGTAGATTCACTGCTCACAGTGCTGATGGTCTGATGGGGAGAGCTCTGTGAACTTACTGGTTCAAAGGCAACTTCAATAGTTGTGTCATCATAAACATGTTAAATTTACAGCAAATGCAATTCATGATCAGCATAAAAATACCAAATTCTGTGTAGAAGCAAACCTGAGGCATACTTTTGAAGCTGTAAGTTAATATGTTTGGCCGCTGCCAGAGCTTGTGATTAACACATGCTTAGCCAGGGCCAGTATGCTCAGGAAGGTTTCATTTTGGCTTTGTCATCTGTCCTGTGTCCTGTTCCCTCTCCGTCCCCGGGAACACCGACTCCCTTTTGTCTTCTGCTTGTTCAATGACATGATTGAGAAGACACACAACCGTCATTAAAGTTACCAGTTTGTGCCTTAAGAACTGAGGAGAGTGTGTTGTGAAATGCTTGCCAGAGTTTGTGCAGAAGCAGCCTGTGCAGCAGAGGTTTATTGAACAATGCCTCGGGCAGTAATGAATTCCAGGTTGGTTTTTTTACCTTCTTATCCAGGAAAGTCCCAGAAGCAAGCACCCGCTCAAAGAATCTTTGCCCCCTTTCACTAGATAGCTGAACCTAGTGATGCTCAATGAAACTGGGTCATACCAGCTCTGGTGGGGGTTGGGAGTCCAAATGTTGTGTCCTTATCTGAAGTGGTACTTGGAAGAGGATTAGAGTATTGCCTCTGAGGATTTTAAAGGCGCTTGACACGTTTGGATGTTAGGTTTTCCTGTCGAGGCTGCCTGAGAAACTGAGGTTGGGTTTCTCACAAGATGACTGGAGTTACAGGTGAAATCTCACTGAGCCGAGCGTAAATCCCTGATTTGCCCCTTGTTTTCAGAAGGAGCACTGGCTGGCACGGCAGGAACTGACACTGAGAGTGCTTTATTAGTTCAAAGCACAGCCTAGCACACCCGGGGAGCTGCTGTAAATGTTAATGGTGCCGTTTCTACATCAGCTGAGGTCTGCAAGTGCAAGCCTGCTGGGGGTTCCGTTTACCTCCTGCAGTGATTGACGCTGTCAGGAGCTGAATTCCTCTCTTTGCTTTTGGCAAAGTGGTGCTCAAAAGTCTAGGCTGGAGTTTGATATAGTCACCACAGCAATGGCTTTTTTGGTCAGTGTCCTCTTCCAGAAGACAAGCAAGCATTAGAACCTAGAACCTTAAATCCCTGTCAGTATTTTTAGTGGTCGTGTGTCTTTGTTGCTCTTTTGAAAGAAGACAAGGAGCCCAGCACTATACTTCGTTAAGGCTGTCTTTTAACTGAAGTGTCCTTTGCAGATGTAGTTACAGCTTTAGATTTTAAGAGCACAGAGCTGAAACAACTTGAGAAATGGGCCTCAGTTTTGTACTATTCAGTGAAGCTTTGCAGAAAATCCACAGAATAAGCAGAAAAATGACAAACTCCTACTTAGCTTTGAAACTGAGCTCATTTGGGCTCAGCTGCACTAGCTGCACAGGTTGAAAGAGGAGGTGGTGCAGAGCAGTAGCTTAGAAATACAGAATAATTTTGCTTGGAGAAGCCCTCTAAGATCATTGAGTCTGACCATCTGCCTAACATCACATTGGCCATTAAACCATGTCCCGAAGTGCCATGGCCACAGGTTTCTTGAGCACCTCCAGGGATGGTGACTCCACCACCTCCCTGGGCAGCCTGTTCCAATGCCTGACCACACTTTCTGCAAAGACATTTTCCTGATATCCAACCTAAACCTTCTCTGCCAGAACGTGAGGCCAGTTCTTCTCCATCTGTATCTTATGTTCTGTATCCTGAGGTCTGTTCAGTTCTTTCCTCTGCTGTCTGCTTTGTGTCTTCTGTCTGCACCTCACAGCCTCAGCTGTGAAGTATCAGGACAGTGATGCTTCCTTCATGGACATCTCAAGAGACTGAGGATTGTGAAGGCTGAGCTCCAGGCTACTTCAGTGGATAGTAACCTAAGAAAGGGAGTAGCCTCTTTCCAACTGTGTTGCTGATTTGTAGCAACAACTATGAATTTGGTGACGTCCCTTAACTCTTTCTTTCTTGGTCTCCCACCTTTTGCAAAAACAGAGGTGGCAAATTGTGTCCCTTCCCTTTGCTTAATGATCTAGGACATTATAAGCACAGTAATTATTACCCAAAGGGGCTTTTTAAGGTAGTATATGGGCATGCACACGCAAGAGGCTACTTGCTAAAAGTATTTTCTTTTCTCCCTTGTTTTCTCATCCTTACAGATTCCAGTAAGATTATGGCAGAATACAGCCACACACAAAACCAGATGGAATTACAAAATGCTGGTCTGGGAAAGGGTTCTGTGGCAAATTCCCTTGAAAACGGTCTTCAGGATATTATGGAAAACCTCAGCACGAAGAAATATTCATCAAGTCTCAAATTCAAAACAAATGGGGACTATGCTGGCTCATATTTAACCCTTTCACAACCTACGCCAGTTAAACCTAATTCTTCCTCCAGTGTCAAAAATGTACATTCTATTAGCAAAATTCAAGGAGGCAAGCAGTTTGCCTGTGAAAGCCCTTATCTTCCAGACAAAAGCGTCTCTGTGAGGCATTTGGGCTCTCTGTCAGGCACATCTCCATCCCTCAGTGGGTACAGTCTAGGAAGGACAGACTTTGATATTCATGCCAGCAGAGAAAATGAAAAATCCCTCGGACACATGGATAAGTTCCACTACTCGAAGTACAGCCAGAAAAACAAGTCCTATGACAACGTTTACTTCCCAGGAATGCTGGAGACAAAGAAAATCTCAGGCTCTCTTCTGACCATGTGGAATGGAAGCTCAGGGAATGAGCTGATGCTTTCACCTGCTAGCAATTCAGGGGCGGCCAGCATGCCTTCCAGCCCGAAGCAAGGCAGGAGGATGAATGTTGACAGCCTGGCCCCTCACATAAAGCCAGTTAAGCAGAAGGATGTGATGGAGACTCTGAGTTCCCGGCCTAGGAAGTACTCGGGTGGATCTCTAAGCCATATGGGAATGTACAGTCGCTCCCTACCCAGACTTTATAGACCGACAGAAAGCCAGCTGGTGCCATTAAGTTTGCCCCCAGAAGCTCTCTGGGTAATACTAAAAGGAAAAAACTTGGAGAAAAAGATCTACCTCAGAACGCTTTAGATGCCGATAATTACCTGAATTTTTCTTCTTGCAGCTCAGGGGTTTCCCCACACAAACTCTGGCTCTGGGAACAATCCCTATGTCAGCTCAACCCTCAGCGTTCCTGCAAGCCCTCGGATCGCTAAAAAATGCTTTTAGCGCCTTCTCCCCCGTACCTTCCTGAGGATTTTGATAGACTCGGGCTCTCAGCAACAAGTCCCAGTAGTTCTTTCTCCCCAGTGGATTTTGACCGGTCGTTCTCTGTCCGAAGAAACCTTTCCACCAGTTCTGTGGAACTCGATGACCCGGATCTGGAAAGTTACCGGCAGACGCCAAACTCCATGCAGAGCTCCATGCGGGAGCGGAAGAGCAGCATCAGCTCCATTTCAGGAAGAGAAGACCTCATGGACTATCACAGGAGGCAGAGGGAGGAGCGGCTTCGGGAGCAGGAGATGGAACGGCTGGTAACTTTTCCTCTTTAGTTTTTCCTGGCGGTTAGGGCTTACAAAGTGCCCATCCCATCAGGAGGCTACAGCAAAGCAGAAGCTGCCATGTTTTCAGTTCAGGTGTTGCCTCCTTCAGGGGCCTGGTTTGTTATCTCAGTTCCTGAAGCTAAGGCTGAAATAGCTTGCTGCTGTAACAGCTCAGAGTGACAGTACCATTCAGGCAGCTCAAAGAAATGTTGGAAACCGTGTCAGTTGTGTTCAGTCGTTCTGTGGGCTCAGGTAAAATGTCTGTGTACATAAAACCCACAAATGGCCCTGCAGGGATCCAGCAGTGCATATTAAACTCGGTAGTAAAATGTAATTTACATGTCACTGAAGCAACCTTTGAGTAGGAAGCAAAAGGGGTTTCAGAACACACAAAGGTGGTTGAAACAGCTGCTTATTCAAATTGTCTCTGAAAGGATGCATAGTGTTTCTTAAAAGCATTTTCTCAATGGCTACAAGAATCCCTGGCCCTATTAAAGTGCATTCATACTGCACTGATTTTACTGTCAGTATAGGAGCCAGGGTCATTAGATGGGCTGGGTTGTGTTTGCTGAGTCTCAAATCTGAGATGGGAACTTTATGTGTAGTAAAGTGCCTTAAGCACTAGGGTCAGACTCTTCCATACTGTGTGTTTGAAGCAAGGCAGGCAGAAGAAAACTGCAGTACTACTTGGAGAACATCATAAACATAATCCTGCACTTTAGAGGATTAGGCTGCTCTCTCGTCCAGATAGGAAGTGTTGAGTGTGTTTGCTAGCACCAGCGCTGCCCCTGTAGCTATCCTGCTGGCACAGGCTGCTTTTGGGGTGTTGTGTTTGGTAGCTGCTACTCACTTACAGATTCTCTCTTTACAGTAAAATCTGTGCACACATTGTCCTTTGACTTGGTATCTGCCCTTGGCCTCTTCTATATACTTTTTTTTTTTCTTTTCTTTCCTATATAAATTATTCTGTGACTTTTATTTGTGCTTAGTTTGCTTTTGAAGTGATACAGGCTCCTCTGGAAGTTTGCAATTTGAGCTCCTACTGTGGCCTGCTTGTGAAACCACATAACCTGCTGGCTTTGTCTGAAGAAATAGTTGGAGAACAAAACAAAACAAAAAAAAGGAAGAAGGTCCAAATAGTGCAAATAGATAGTTTTTGGGTTTGGTTTGGGTTTTTTTCTGAATGATTTAAATGTCCAGATTTTAACTTGTTCCCACGTGTCAAACAGACATCCACGCACTTCTGTAGGATTTGGTGTTTCTACCTCTCTTTTGACTTGCCTTCTGTGGCTGGGCTCACCCCAGCTAGCTGAACCCTGGTGCTGCTTCTGTTCTACTGGTGGGTCACAATCTGCTTCTGCTTCCTCTGCAACCCAGCTGACCGGACACTGCCTCTCGGCACGGGAATCTTTGTACAAGCTTTGCAGGAGTGGAAATCAGACTTAGCCACTGCTGAAGCTAAGCCCAGGAGCCATTTAAACAAGGGGAAAAGTATCACTGTCATCTGAGAGTATTCGATGATACTCAGTTAGCTACTGAATTCTTTAAACTCTTTTTTAAAGGGAAATCTCACTTTTGCTTCCCGTCTGAGGTAAAAGCCCAGCTGTGGTGGTGAGAGTGAGTTCTCCCCCCACACACAAAGAAACCACAGCTAACTCAGTCAGAGAAGCAGATGAAGGTGCTGTATTTACAAAGCAGGAATGAAATGCAATGAATATATACACAAATGTACAGTATTTACAATATATACAGAAATATACAGCAATGAACATAATACAGAAGACCTTTCCCCTCCTCCAGCCAGGAGGGTTCCCCCCAGCTGTACCCCCTCTCCCTCCCTACCTCCCTTTTTTTCCAAAAAGGCATATATAGAGAGAAAAAGGTAATTAAGAAGGAAATTCTGTTAGCTCAAAGCATGTGCAAGAATTAGTTTTCTTATCTGGTTAGCTTTGTTAATTCAAGGTTGACTCTGTCCAGCAGCTGTTGCTTCAGAGAGAGACAGAAACAGACAGGCCAACAGGAACAGAAAGAACAGACTGAGACTCAAACTGAACTAAAACTTGCATTCTACCAATCTACCAATGACATTAGTTTAGAATATCTGAATGTTTTTCAAAACATTCAGCCAGAGTGTTCCAGCAACTGTCCCTTTCTTAAAGGCACAGCCTAAACCGGTCACACCAACTCTGGTGTTTGCTGGAACTGAAAGGCAGTCTTTCTCTTCAGCACATGGGG
Organism: Picus viridis; assembly: GCA_033816785.1. NCBI lineage: Eukaryota > Metazoa > Chordata > Aves > Piciformes > Picidae > Picus > Picus viridis. Next base: position 2,612,729 of record CM066569.1, on the reverse strand, counting down.
AGGTGGGGGCAGGATGGAACAGCACAGACAGACAGCACAGTCAGATAAGTATTAAGGCCATCTGTTTTGTTTGAGTCCTGTTCATTTGGATAGCGCTGAAGTTGTTTCTTCTGCTGCGGGATGTGAGGCAGTACAACGTGCTTCCTCTAGATGGTGGTAGGTACCTAAAAATGGCATGGGCGTGAGCCCTTCCAGGGGCCAGCCGCCCCAGCCCATCTGGAAACATACGCTTGTTAATGAAGGTTTCCTCCATGCAGGAGTTGTGCTGGGAGAGGTTTCAGTTGACTTATTATCAAAGCCCGGACGAGCAGTAATGAAATTCAAGCAGCTTACTCCGTAGTCCACTTTTTTTGCAATCAGAAAAACGCTGAATTTCATTGGGTTTATTCAGCAAGTAGGAAATAATCCAGAATATCCCTGCATTGCATTGCTGGATTGCAATGGGCTGAAATGTGCTCATGTGATGGGAAAATGAGATAAAAATATTTTTTTTGACATGTTCCAGGTGGTGCTGCTATAAAATCGTGGTTAACAGAGCTTATGTAAATCTCACACACAGCCTCTCATACATATGTTTATAAATTTGTGTTGGCTCTGTGTCTTTTTATAGAGCCTTTAAACACAAAGTAGCCAACCTGTGAGAGTAAGAGGCAACCCTTACAGGAAGCCTAGCCAAGCAGACAAAGACTAGACTGGGCAGTGACTGGCTGGAGAGCAGCCCTAAGGAGAGAGACTTGGGGGTGCTGGTGGATGAGAAGCTCAACAGGAGTTCTCAGTGTGCACTTGCAGCCTGGAAAGCAAATCAGATCCTGGGCTGCATCAAGAGAAGTGTGGCCAGCAGGTCAAGGGAGGTGCAGAGGGGTTGGAACTAGATGATCCTTGTGGTGCCTTCCAACCCTGACTGATACTATGATAGATCAAGATAATTTTCCCCAGTGCTAGGATCTGATAGTACAGTGTTACAGATTAGCTACTTAGCTTAGTTTGGTAAATGGACAAGTGCCATATAATAGAATAAGAACCCCCCATAGAATATAACTAACACTGACAACTTAGTAAACTTGCAGGAACATTCCATTTTCATTGTGTTCCAAAACATTTCTCTGGGATCTTCAATAATGCAAAGTGTGGGTTACATAGGCTTAACTTTTGCAGCTATATGTTTTACACAAATCAACAGAATGGGCCAGGAAAAAAAAAACCCACCAAATTTTAGGAGACCTATTCTCCTTTGCAGACCCTAAGTGCTGCACTGGAGCTCTAGGCTTCAGGCTCCTGCCCTCAGTGTGATTTGCAAAGGAGCACCTGTGTGGGCACTGCAGGGGCAAAGGGCACTAATCTGAATAACGTTCTTATTTTGGAAGTCAACTGCATTTCCTCCTGAGCTGGATGTGTGCCTGCAGATGCAGGAGCTAATTCTGCAGAAAGTTGCCTGCTCAGCTTCTCTCTGGAGGCTGACTCTGCTCTGTGCCATTCACCTCTTCTGTTTTTACCAGTCTGTACTGAGAAGGTAGGAAGAAGGTGGGCCAGCCTGGTCCCTGCACCCTTCTCTCTGCAGAGCGTCTCTGTGCAGGTTCCTCTGCTCTGAAGGGCTGGCCGCGCGTCGCCTCCAGCAGACGCGAAACCTGCGCACGTTCTCGGAGGTCCGTGCTGTCCCGTAGACTGTAGTGAAACAAAGACTGAAACTGAGAACATGATTTGGGCTGCAGTGAGAATCTGGTACAGGCTGGGGCAAAGGGAGAAAACAGGGAGCTGTTCTCAGATCTAGATAAAGTCTAGCTTGGAAATAAGCAGCTCAGTACTTGGCTGATACAAAATCACCAGCTCCTTAGAAACGCAGGAGGGAAAGAGAAACCCTTCTCCTGCCTCTTGGCTGTGTGGTACTGGATGTATTCGTGAGAAAGTAGTCTGGGGATTTTCTGTTGCTCTCTTACCTGATTTCTTTGCCTCTTCCTCCCTCCCCACTATCCTTTCTGAGTAGCTGCTGCTCCAGGGTTTTGCTGTGAGTTGGTAGCTTGCCCGTGCAGTTTTTGAAGAGCAGCGGTGGAAGCGTACTGTTCTTTCGTGGCTGAGAAGAAGAATGGCTCTTCAGCAGGCAGTGGGACTGGCTGCAGGGACTAGCTGTAATTCTCATTAGCACTGGTCACAAAGGGTAGCTCCACTTGTATTTTTAATGAAATCTGGGCTTACCCAGTTGCTAATGTCACTTACCTAAAAAGCTTCCCACTTGCCACAGCTGATTTACCAACTTCTGCCTTGACTATCTAGATACAGCTTTACCTCTACAGGTTTGTAAACTTCATGTAAGTGAAATGCAGCAGTTGAAAAAAACCAGGAACCACTGAAATGATTGCTGCTTAAAAAAACAAGGAGGTTTTTGACTCTGCTATTTTGGAATGTTTTTCTTTACAGAGGGCCAGGGATGTCACTTAATGTCATTGCTAATAACAGAGGAGAGTTATTTTCCCCTTATCCCACCCTTCTCCTTCAGCACCTGCAGCCATCCATAGGTGATGTGTAGCTTTGTCAAAGACAGGAGCAGCGAAGCTGCTCAAACACAAAGTGCACAAGACCTGTGCACCTCTTTTTGTAGCAGGTGAGAAACCCCCAGAAAACATGGAGATGTTTTAGTCTCTTAGAAAGGACATTTTATGGGGAAATACACTGAAAAGCTTACAGGATTTGATTGAGCACCTCTTCTTCCCAACTAGAGTGAATTTTAAAGCAATGTTGTTCTTTTGGCATACCTTTTTTTCTCCTCTGCTGTCTTCAGCATCACAAGTCACTTCTGCAGCATTTCTTGTAAAATTGTTCAGTGGATTTTCCACCTGCTACTGCTTTTGCACTTTTTATTGCAAGGTTTCCTAGCCTTGACTCAGAAACACACACTGGAAACAGTTAAATGCAGGTGTGCTGGAGCTGGGATGAGTTGGCTGAAATGAAATGATGGGAACAGAGCGTATAAAATAACCATGGAGCTTCCTGTCCATAAGCCTTGAGCAGGTCAAAATAGAAGTGAGAGATATCAGTATTTCTGTAATGTGTCTGAAAGCTCATCAGGAATGTTTCAGAGGCTGGCAGAGGTTTCCCTGCAATTTTTAAGCCTTCCTGAGACTTGGGGAAATAAAGAAACCAGAATCCCTTTTTTTTTTTTTTCCCCTGTTTTTTTCTTTTTTCCTCTTTTCTGACTGCTTGGCAAAGAGCAGGTTTGCCTTGAGAGCCCCTTACCTGGCTAGGGACAAGCAACAGCTATGCTTTGAAATGTGTCATTTCCTACTATTATTATTGAAGGGATAGCAGCTTGGCCTGGAGTAACCTGATATGTCCTGTTGTTGCAGGGAAGGATGAGACTGCAAGTCTCGATGCCGTGTTTGCCATCTGTAACCATTACGGGTGGAAAGGGCTGAGTGGAGCCATCACAGCAGAGCCACTGCTCGGAACTGGGTTATATGGCCAAAAGGCTTAGCAAGGGGAGGACAGCGGCATTGGAGGGGTAAGGGGAGAGGCTTAGGGTTTGGCAGTGGAAGGAATGAGGCTTTGGGGAGTTATGTTGATCATGGGGTTGAAGGATGTTTACAGAATCTGCTGGACCCATTTCATGGGAAACAGAACCTTGCGATTGCTGCCCTGCAGCTGCCCCAGGCTCTGTCATCTCAGTGGCTCATCTCTGCCAGTGCTGTGGCAGGAGGCTTCAGAGCAAAGCTGCAGTGGGAACCTGGGATAAGTTACCTAAAGGCAAAATTACTGCCTTGTGGTGCTCTCTGGGTTGGGTAGTGGTTGGAGAGGGATGGGTTCAGATGGGTTCTCCAGCACAGAAACGCAGTGCTTAACCGTGGGTGATGCGGGGTGATGTGGTCCTGTAGTGCCTGCAGCTGGGTAGTGTGTTGGTAGCTGCATGAACAGCTGGGTGCTTGTGAACCAGTGCTGAATTCTGATAAAACTTCAGTGGCTTGCTGCAGGGAAAGGGCAGGCAATGTGCTGTCTGAATGCATTGCTTGATCCTCGTTTTCACTTACTGCTGGGCATACAGGAGTGTCAGAAACAGCTATTTTGCCAATCCTGTTTGCAAATGTGATGGCACACAGAGCTTGGAAAGTGAATATGTCTGCAGTGGTTGCTGGGGCTTTTTGGCTTTCTTTTTAAATGCTGCTAAAACCCAAGCAGTATTTCCTAGAAATCAGAAATGAGGTCGCTAACGCGGGTGTTAATGCCAAGCACGGAACTCTCACAGTGGTCTTTTTTTCCAGCAGCATTTTCAATAGGCTTATGGTAAGCTGTTTTGTATTTACATTGTTTTTGTACTTAGCAAAAGAAACACAAAATTATGTAAAAGCATGATCTCTTAAAAATGAAAAGGTAAAACAATTTCATTTTGCATTCCTGTAAGGAAGTGATGCATGCAGTAAAATCAAGTATGACTTTCTGATACTTTTTGTAAGTCATTAGAGATCTAGAAACCCTTTGGAAGTGAAATGTTCATAGAAACTTGAAGCATGTTAGGTCAGATTGGCAGATTCTCAACTCTGAAATGTTATACGAAATTAACTGGTAAATAAAGATTTCCTTCGCTTCTGTGCTTTTGACATGTTCTGGTTTTAGATGCGATGCTTTGTTTTTCTGTTTATGCTCCCCAAACTGTCTCAAAACAAGGACTAATTCTCTCCTAAACCAGGGAATCAGAGTCAGTAAAACTGAAAATCCAAGAAAGTCAGGAATGAGTGAGTTCATGGAAAATGTGTGTGATATTTTGCAGCTTAGCAGGAGTATAGTGTGAGTGTGAAGTGGGACGGTCGGTGAATTACACCGTGAGCTAACTGGACGTGTGTACCTAGAAACGGAGTATGGTGACAGTAGCCTGAATAAACAAAACTGAAATTTTCTGTGTCTGCAAGATAAGTAAGAGGATGTCTTAATTAAGTAGCTCTTCATGTCTGTGAGATGTGCTTTTAGATTTTTAAGTAGTTCTTCCACATTATGATTCTTCATTTTGCACTGTAAGTATGAATATCTGTTTATTATCTCTACGTACTGGAGGCATCTATGGAACTACAGGACTTTAATGATGCACTCAGGAAAAAAAAAAAAAGGGGGCAAAATTAACTAAACTTCATCTTTACTTTAGCTGACATAAGACCCTTAGGACAGTATTCTCTTTGTAAACCAGGAGCGGCAGCGGCTGGAGACGATCCTCAATCTGTGTGCGGAATACTCCAAACCTGACAGCGACCCCTCTGCAGCTACAACAGTTGCTGACGTGCAGAAAATTAACAAAGAACTCGAAAAACTTCAGCTGTCTGATGAGGATTCAGTGTTTGAGGACTCCCAGATGAATCTGGAGCCGAGGTTCAGAGGCCACCTGAAGTCATCAGCCAGCGACTCGGATTTCTCAGAGCTGAGCGGCCACAGCCGCGGCACCGCTGCCATCTTCTCCTCACGAGGGCCAAGGGCTGATGACCGCTTTGACGAGAGCACCAGGCCTCCACCCTTCACTGTGCCCGGCTTCCTGAAGGATGCCCCTGAGTCCTCCTACCTGAGCATCACACCAAAGGTAGGAGGAGCAAGTGCAATCCAGGACTGACTGCTTGAAGCCCTCCCCTGGGAGTTGGCTGTGCGGGCAGGGGCCACAGTTGGTGTGCTTTGGGTGTAAGAATTAATCTCGGACCTCTTCTTAGCAGCCAGTGAGTAATGAATTAATTTTTGTGTGAAGCTATTGGTACTGGAAGGTGTTTTTTTGAGGCTTGTACAATTCAGGAATTCTAAGATTTTCTGGGGGAGAAAGATTTGCTTGATCAACTATAGCTCCTTAAATAAGGAGGGTTTCAGGAACTTGGTTTACTGCCATGCTGGCATGTACCAGGGAAGGGATGCTCTGCTGTCTTGTCCCAACCTGAGACTCCTGTCTTCTGTAAGAGGAGCTTTTCTCATGGGCAAACTGAAACAGTTGCACAGGAGCTTTGAAAAGGAGTTGCCTGAGTCAGAGGCACGGTCCTGTCTTGTCTCTCAGAGCTGGACATGAGCCACTTGTCAGGTCAGCTGTTGCCTCTCCTGGGGCATGCAGCGGCAGCCAGCCTCCTGCCTCTAACCCAGCTCTGAGCCACAACTTTTTCCCTCTGTACTTCACACTGCTGTTTTCATTACTGAAGGGAAATTGTCCTTAAAAAACCCAAAACAACAGAGCAACAGCCTTCCTAACAACTTCCTTTAGCTAAGGCAGCAGCAGCCTCCTCCAGTCTGGTGCAGGGGCCTTTCATCTTCTTGGGTCAGTGCCTAGGCGTTGGTGTGCCAGAGCAGCAGTGCTGCAAATCCGGCTGACAGGCAGCCTGGTAAATAGCTATGCTCAAGAATTAGAATCAGGAGCATAGTTAAGACCAAGAAAAGCCAGGAAAGCAGGTTTCTGTATAACAAATTCACACCTTTGAAATACTTCTGTGTTTTTGCTTTTTACTGTTGTTTATACATTGTATGAGCTTCAGCATGGTTATATGCCAAACATGAATTGTATTTAACCTCTGCTGAACTTATCTCTATAATCACTTGTGGTTTCAACCCACCACACACTAGAAATGTGTGTGTGTGTGTATACAGAAGAGTGGTTTGATAGGAAAAGCTTTTGTCTTGTAAAGGGGTAACAGAGATCCTATTTTAAATCCTTATTAGGAAACTGAAATCCAAGATGTGGTTTTAGCATTATTCCAGCAGGACACCTGATAAAAAGAGGCTTTGCTGCTAGAATTACTACTGCTAATCGAGGAATACTGTTCATTCACTCATTGTGTAGGGTGTTCTGCTTAACCTTCAGAAAAGCAGTAACAAGCAGCTGTGTCAGTGAAGCACAGTTCATTGTTTCAAAGTCTCAGGATCAGAACTATTCAGGGTAAAATGCCTGCTCTCAGAGCAGCCCTTCACTAGCGGAGCCGACCCTCTGCTGAGCAAGGCTGTGTGGTCCAGGGGTTAACAGGAAGCTGCACATGCCGCTCACTTCTCCTTCTGCTTGGGGACAATGAGCGAGCAGCCTTACCAAAGTAATTGGATTGCAGCCTCCTGGGGTCAGGTTACATGAGGAATACGTTTGAAACTCAATGCTCTTTGATCTTTGCTGACACAGGATTAGAGATATTTTCTTAACGTTTGATTCTTGGCACGGTTATCCAGTAAATAAATGGCAACAAACAGATTATCATTAAGCATTGCTTCCTGAGAGGTAACTGGGGAGGCAGAACCAACTTTTGTCCTCATTTTGTAGATACTGCCCATCTTACTGACCGATTACAGAAATGGCCTAACCTACCTCCTGGCTTTTATTTACATTAAGAGTAAATTTACATTGAGAGTATCTTCATCTCTCTCTTATTTTTTATAAAGCAAAAATTGGATTTTTTACAACCTAAATAGCACATCATGCAAAGAAGTCTCAAAGGTTAGGTTTTAATAAATTCCTGTAGAGTGAATAGCATTTATTGTTAAGTGTAGTATTTGCTTCCAGTGCCTGGAAGTATCATATTCATTTCTCTTGTATACCTTCTAAATATAGAAATAGCAATATAGTAGGTATGAAATATGTAACAGATTGAAAACCAGCATGCAGTACTTGACTAAAATGAACATAATATGAAAAGGGGAGGAAAGGACAGTGCTTACCTCTTTTTCTAATGAACTTCATGTAACATGCAACTCAGATACCAGAATGTACAAGTGATGAGCAAAGAGGGCAGGAACTGGGTCGCCTGGAAGAGGAGCGCATAGCAATACTGAATAACTTGGAAGAACTCGAGCAGAAGATCAAAGATTTGAACGATCAGATGGATGAATCCTCAAGGGAGGTATGAAACATGTTTTGGTTTTAAATGTCTTGCTTGTTGGGTATGTCTACTTATGGGTTCAGCAAGTACACAGGGAACTCATGGGTGTATGCAGCCTTCATAGTCTGTTTTTTTCACCAGGATTAGGCACAGAATCAAGGACCTGGCAGACTTCTGCTTTGAAAGTTATTTTTCCTTGATTGGAAGATGGCTGTGATGCTCTGATTAGCCTTTCCCAGCTGTAACCATTATACTCCTAAGTGGAATTAGAACAATCTTGCTTGTTTAATGGTCATTCAATTGATCTAAATACCTTATGTCACTTGGGAGTTTTATGGTGGTATCTCCTGTGACTGTTTAAAGAGAAAGGAAGTGAGACAACTTCCTTTCAAACCTCCTTGGCTTTACAGTGGCAGGGGTCTGTTGGCACCCTCTTGACTTCTGGAATCTCACAGTTGCAGGCTAAGCTAGCCAGGAATTTGGGTTGAGCTTGCTCCAATTATCAGTGACAGGAAAGAAACAGCTGCTCCAGAAGGTTTCCTATGGAGCCTGGGTACAGGGAGTTGGTGTGGTGTCATAACTGGAGGAGGCACAGAGCAGAGATAGAAAAGAGTGTTGGAAAAAGAATCTTCAAACTAAAGTTGGTTTGGACTTTACTTTTCAGTATTTTGTGTTGCAGTTTCACTTTTTCTCAGATTTATCTCTTTTAAACTTACTTTTTGTGGCAGTAATGCTTTTTTTTCTGTTTTTTTTTTTTTTTTTTCCTTTTTTTTCCTTTTTTTTTTTTTTTTTTTTTTTTAAAGAAAAAAGTTCTCTTGTGAATAATCACCAACTCATTCCCCTTCCCCCAGAAAATAATGTATGTCAAGAGCTCTTCTTAATCTGGACTACTTCTGAAAAATGTTTTGTATTCCTAGTTGGATATGGAATGTGCCCTTTTGGATGGGGAACAGAAATCTGAAACAACAGAGCTGCTGAAAGAGAAGGAAATACTGGATCATCTAAACAGAAAAATAGCTGAGCTGGAGAGAAATGTTATTGGTGAAAAAACAAAGGTAATTGAACTGTCTTAGCTGGCTGTGTGCTCCGTGCCCCTTGATCTTCAAAATACATGTGTATGATTAATATATTGATGGAAGTTATTTGATGAAGTACTGCCTATAGGTAAATTTACTTGATAAAGATGGAAGAAAAGAATAGTGGTCTCACTGTCCTCTCCTTGTATCAATCTTGTTTACCAAGGTATGCTTGACAACAAATATACTGCAAATATTAGTGAAAACAGTTTTGATTAATAAGAAATACATATAGGGCTTGGACCTGGGGTTATCTGTTGCTTAAAAGAACTGTATTAATTGCACTGTTCTACTACCTTCCATTGTAGGTTGTATACTCTGAATATTATTGTTTTTAATTCACAAATCCTTTCTTAGCAAAGGACTAGAATGAGAGAGGGCTGCAGTTTCAGAAGATGGCTTTATCTTTTATATGCAATGACATATAAACCATCTGTCAAATATGTGATTTTTAAAGCAATTACATTGATTTTGTTTACTGACTGACATTTATAGTACTGTAGAAAATTCAGTGATTAAGTTCAAGGAGTTAAGTAGTTCTCCTATACAGCCAGATACTTAATTGCTCTCAGATATGCAGCAAATATATATCAGCATATACTTGCAAAGTAGGACAGCACCATGAAAGAATTCTAGGTACAGAAATGCAAAAGGTCTGCAAGACAAAGCTGTGCCCCCTCAAACCAGGAAGCACTGGTTCCTTCCATCAGGCTCTCTGCTTGCCTTCTCCACGGAGGATGTTCCATGGCCAATAATATCTCAAGGTCAGGAAGTTTTTCCAGGGCTTCCAGCCAGTAATGTTTCATCCTCTACCTCATAATTTAAACCTGTCACTCATGGGAATACTCCAGCTATCCTCTCCCAAAAAAAATGTCTGGAAGTCTCCTGCATTATTTGCTGTTGCTTAGACAAGCACATTTTGCTCTTCCACAGTTGCCCTCTAATTCATAACTTGCAGCTTGCATTGTTTTATTCTGAGCTTTTTGTTTGGAGTTTCTTCTTGCCCTGTAATGAGACTGAATGCTCTTTTGTGGCTGTACTCATCAAACCTGTGTCTGGGAAGGGGAGTGGAGCTCCCACCCTCTGCCCTGTGAAGTGACAGAACACATCCAGCTGAAGCTTGAACTTTTGTGGAATTTCCTGCCTGCACTTTTCCTTGCTCTTGTGTACCTCTCAGTGATCCTTCAGCTTTCAGTGTTGCCTGTGGTCACTTTATAATTTTTCCTTAAAATATGTTCCATACCTGCTTTTTAGTATCAAGCTGAGTTCAAAGTTAGTAACAGTAGATAAGTGCTACAAGCAGGTGCGCCCTAAAAGGATGCTGCTAGAAGCTTTGTTTAGTAGATGACAACAAATAATGTATCCAGAAATTCAAGAGATCTTTTGCCTTTTGTGTTTGTTCTCTGGTAGCCTCAAAGTTCAATGAGACTAATGGAAATCATTCTAAAACCTGTTAGTTGTTGAACTTTCCTTGCAGTGATATGATGGGATATTATGTGTGGGAGTCAGAAAGTTAAAATGTGAGGTCTAGTTTAAATCTTCAGTTCGACTAAAACATGGAAAGCATCACAGAGCGAGCACTCCTGTTGTTTTAAAAGGCAAGTTCACTCCAAATATTTTTTTCAGTATGAAGCATACCACTGATCAGCTCAGTTACAGCATTGTAGTTGTCTTCTCTTTTGTGTTCCTTATTAAAAGAAGGTCCAAACAAACACCATCTGTGAGTGCATGCCCTAGACTTAAAGCCATTGCTTGGTTAATGCTGAAGTTATCTTTGTGGAAATTAACAGAGCCCACAGATTGTCTTCTGGAAGATGTTTGAAAGCATTTTATAAAGTGAAAGTGTAAAAAAGAGCTGAGAGACAAGCTTCTGGGAATAGGCAAAATATAAAGTGACAAAGGAAGAGTTCTAGAGAAAGTATTGTCAGCCAGCAAAAGAGATGGCACAGACCACATCAACAAATAAAGGTGCTGGCTGGCTGGGTTTTCTAAACTGCACTTTCTAAAGCTCAATCTGTGTGCCTGTATGTTTCAGATTGCTGCCCTACAGGTCCTACAGGCAAGCTCTGCTCTTGGCTCCGCAGTAGTACAGGATCAAACTCCCCAGAAAAGGGGAGTTGAAGGTGGTAGGTGGTTCATTTTGCTGAAATGATTTGAAACTGATGGCCTACTCAGCAGAATTAAGGCTCAGGTTCTGGCCAGTTGTCCCCATCTTGCTGATGGTACTTTGTGTTGTTTCTTGCCAGAACTGCTCCAGTGTCGGCACAGTGACCAGAGTTTGCTCTGGTTGCCTGTGTATTTTGGCTTTAATAATACCAGTGGTCTTGGTTTTGGAGGAGCTCCCTGGCAAGAAGCTGTTTGGTCTCCCTGTCACTTGGACAGTGATTACATTTCTGTCAGGGTAAGGGAATGATATCTGAGTACGCCTCATAGTGTTGTTTTGAGGTGAGGAGGAGAGTTAATTTCACTCACGAATGGTGGTGGGGTGTTAGTGTTGTACATGATGGCACTTGTCTCTGGACTGACTTCAGTGTCTCCTGGAATTTGCTACTGATCTCAGCACCTGTTTGACAGGAACCACTGCCTGGTTGTGTTTCATCCTTACCCAGGCACCTGTTTGAAAAACTTGTGAAATTCTTTAAAAGAGAGATCACAAACTACAACCTAATTATTGGACCTTGTTATGTACTTGGAATAGAACATAGGTGGACTCTCTTGCACTACTTCCTACCCAATTTTTTTCTGTGTCTTTTTCAATACCCTGTGCACAATCTATCAAAATGAGGACACAATCTTCTGCCAGCTATTGCACAGTTTTAAAGCTACTGTTTCTAGCCTTTGCAACGCAAAAGAATTGGCTGGAAAACATCCTTGAAGGCAGAAGGGAGAGTTGTGAGAGTTGTGAGTTCAGTTTTGGGCTGTGCCAGTGTCCTTTTGCTGTGGCACAATGTCTCTGTGTCCCAGCACCTTGCTTGTAAATTAGGAGTGGATTTGGCAGGAGGGTCTGTGTGTTGCAATGGTACGCTGAGTTCTGGTCTCCTTCGAGCCCTATGCTCAGCCCTGCCGAAACACTTGGCAGGACTCATGGTGAGGAAGAATGGTTGAATTGGGGGGGAAAGCAGCACACACCCTGTGGTGAGTTGAAAGTGTTTCTCTTGCTTTTATGAGTGTGCCACCACACACAATGGGAGGAACGAAGCAATTAGGGTTCGGAAATCAGAGCTATTAGTGCTTGCTCTTTTGAAACAAATTACAAAGCCTTTGAGCCCCGTTGCAGGACTTGGTGTCATTCTGGCTGTGCTGCATCTCTGCCCGGTACAAGTGGTGACACAATTCAGTTGTCCTGGCTGGGGTAGCTGCTTCCAGAGCTGTTTGACACAGCCTGTGCCTTCAGCTGTGCTGGAAATCATGCTACTCGGTAGAGAAGCACCTGACTTTACCTCCATGGTCATCCTTCTTGAGGACAGTTTACAGCTGCCCTATTTATTTAATTTTTTTCCCCCTTTTTTAACTACCATGTTTGTGTGTTTGGTTTTATGCACAGAAAAAGATGACCAACTACATACCTGAATAGCAGCACTTAAGCTACAAATTGTAGGTTCCAGTTAGGCAGGGATGGTTTACTAACAAAATTTGAAGCTCCCTGGGAAAGAGCTTTGCTGCAGATATTGACAACGTTAGAGTGAGTGCAGCCTGCTCTGGAGGGAGCCAAGCTGGGCAGTGCCCAGAGGCAAGCAAGTGAGCAGGAAAACCATCTCTCTTTCTCTGCCATCCAAGCCTGGCTCCCTGTCATTACCACAGCAGTGACTTGTGTCAGTAGGTGTGCAGTAATGATGCTTCTGTTTCCAGTGGAACAGCACCTCAGGTCCCTCATGCTGTTTATAGAAGCACAGAATTGTTCTGGTTGGAAAAGACCTCTAAGATCCTCAAGTCCAACCATAATTGTGACTTCCTCCCAGTGACCCTCCGCCCACAGGCCTTAGTTCGGGTTTGACAGTCATCTATAAGGAAACTGGAGAAAGCTGTGTTTGCTCAACCGGATGTCATCCAGCTTTGTGAAGTACTTTCTTTTCATACACTGCTTCCTTAGTCTGTGTAGCTTTCAAACACACGGTCTGGCACGTAGAGAAGGATGCCTAATTATTTGTCAGGCCTAACGTCTCCAAGTTAAAGCAGGAGACTGAAAGTAGCACCACAGCGAGAGAAAGAAAGAACGGATCAGAGAGCAGGAGCAAACAGGACCAGCTGAAAATGAGTGATGAATTCAGCAGAAGTGCTGTGGGAGGTAATCATAGCTAAATGGCAGGTCTGGCAGAGAGTTTCAAAACAATTATTTATGCCAAAGTTTAGACTGCATTATAAGACAGGGAAGTTACTTCTTTTCTTCTAGAGGACTTTTGCCTTGTGTTGTGGGGGAAGTACGTACTCTAGGACTCTTATTAACCCAGGTTTGCTGTCCCTCTTCAAGAGCAGAAATCAGGAGCAGCTGGCAGCAGATAACTCTTTTGATTTTTTTAAAAATACATTTATTTTGTCTGCAAGCTGCTGTGGAAATATTCTTTGGTCATTAACAGACTATCTCAGACATGCCAAAATACTTGAAGCTTGACCTCTTTGCTGAATTAGTACACCAAAGACTAGGAAGAATTGAGTCAACGGAAGAGCAGCTGTCTGAGCCACATGAAGGGGGACACTAGCAATGAAAGCTAAATATGCTACTGATCTCTCTCCAGTTCTTTCTCTTCTGGATTCAAAATACAAATTCAGGAATTTTTTTTCCTGATTAATCCAACAAATTTATGCCTGATGGCCGCTTAAATCTTTCCTGGTTAGATCCCAGTTCAGCAAGGTGCAAGCAAGTGTTTTAAATGGATGAGTTTTGTCTCTAACACCAGTAACCTCCTTGAGACAAAATTCACAAGGTGAAATATTCTGAAGGATGCATGTATCCACTGGATATATCCATATACAAATATACTGTAGAGAGAGCACTAATGAGGAAAAAGATCATTCTGAAGGAGGAAAATCTGGATTCACAAGCTTTCTCTTGAAACAGTCATGCAGGAAATAGCAGAATGGGCTGCACTGCTAAGAGAAACCCTGGATGTTGAATGCTGTGCAGGACTTTTTTAATTTTATCACTTGAACTCTTTTGCATTGGATTATTATTTCCTCTTCCACATTCATGAAGTATCAGTGCTCTAGAATCTTTTGCCTGCCCTATCTGCTCACTAAGACAACACATTGCAGTGTTTGAGGAATGAGCTTAGAAGGTTAAAATAAAGTGTAGTTGTCTTAGGAACAAGTGAATGTGTGTACCTACTGTGATTTAATTACAGCAGTGGAATTGCTTACTGTGATTTTATGTGCTTTTTGACATCAGTTTTATGCTTGCATGTGAAACAAAACCATTGAGATCTCTAATACAGATGCCATCACTGTATGGAGTCTCTTAGGTATTCAAGAGGAGATTGGACGTGGCACTTAGTGCCATGGTTTAGTAGTCATAAGGTCTTTGGTGACAGGTTGGACTTGATGATCTTTGAGGTCTTTTCCAACCTTTGAGGTCTTTTCCAACCTTATTGGTTCTATGATTCTACCACAGAATCATAATAAATTAGTTAGCACTCATACAGCAAAAAGAACTTCCATCAAACTATTTGGTTTTTTTTTTTTCCTTTTAATGGCTTCTTTCATGAAACCCACAAGGACTTAGTGAGAGACCACTAAATTATGACAAGTTTTATGCTTCTGCCCTGCAAGGGGTCAAGGAACGCAGGGAAGAGTAGTCTGTATATGAAAAGCATGCACAGCTTATGCCCAGGAGGATCTGTTTCATCTCAGCAGTGCTTTTTTAGTTAGAGTTGTATAGAGTTTGGTTTGTAGTGGCCATAGCACTGGAAATGCTCATTTGTGGGAGTGCTGGGAGAGTTGATAGGCCTGAGGTCTGACGCTTTTCTCTGATGTACTATTTTCCCCTTTCAGCCAGTAGCCATTGAAGAGCAGATAACTCTTCTTAGCCTGCTTTCTGTGAGGGGGCAGACTGTTTTCTTACAAATCCATGGTTAGTGTTAGCCCAATTTTGTCAGCAAGTTGTTAAAGTCAATTTTCTTGCTCTTCCACTTATTCTCCAACGTGTTTTCTGGAGTGGCAAACTCTGTAGCATCACACTGCTTCCAAGTAGAAAGGAGTCCTTTTTGTAGTCTGCTCTTACCCCTCCACTTCTAGCTTTGGCAGTAGGTTATTCTAGAGAGGAAGGGGGATTTTCTGTTGGAGTGTAAAAGAATAGAGTTTGGCTAGATGTGAAATCATGCAGATCAGATGTTGGACAGAACAAAGAACTGCATGTGCTTCTCCTTGTTTCTCAGAGTCCTATGTGAGTGGTGAAACCGGCTGATTCCATGCTGAGGAACGAGGGTGTGCAAGCCTGAAAGCTTGGTGTGGGTAATGAGGTGTTGCTGCCTTAAATACGATAATTTGCAGGGGAGTTGGATTGAGAAAATTCCTGAGTACTTCAGATTGGAACATGTAAAGTAGAGGAGTCTGCTAGATGGCAAGGCATTTGTTATTTTTGAGGGGTTTTCTTCATTTATGGCTCGTAGATTTCTTTGCAGTTTCTGAAAACAGCTCATACTTTGGGTTGGTGTGGATTTTTTGGTTGGTGTTTTTCGCTGGGGTTTGGGGGGGTGTGGGTTGGAATGTTGTAGAATGAGCCCAGTTCACCTAGCCATGCAATCCATTCCACAGTGACCTGGTAAAAATAAGAAGTTTCTTGCTTTGGTGGGTTTTGGTGTCCTGGGTTTTGGTGTCGTCCCAACCATTTCCCTTCCCCCCCCTCCCTCCCCCCATTTTTGACTGGATTTTTGGGAAGCTTTTTCAGTTTCATCCACATTTACTTACATTCATTCTGCAGAGTCTACCAGTTACCATCACTGGAGGTGTTTAGAAAGGGACTGAATGGGGCACTTGGTGCCGTGGTTTAGTTGATTAGATAGTGCTGGGTGATAGGTTGGACTCGATGATCGCGAAGGGCTTTTCCAACCTGGCTAATTCTATTCTATTCTACATGCAGACACATGCTGCTCTACAGTTGTAGCCTGCCTGCTGAATGTGCTGAAGGACAAACTGAAAAGCAGAACTCCTCCTCAGAAGGGGTATAGGGCCTTGCTAGGGTTTTAAGCAGTAGTATCACTCATGTATAGGGCATCCTTGACCACAGGAGACAACACTGAAGCGATTGGTTTCCTTTCTTTCTGTCATTCCCATTCTTCTGGAAGCTACAATTGTCTTTAAAATTGTCCTTTTGTCTCCTCTGTGTCCTCATCCTCTGTGAGATGTGTTGGATATATATATTCTTCTTTTTTCTTATTCTCTTTGCCTTCAGTTCTACCAGATCTAAAGTTTGATTTCCTTTTGTGACCCATGCTGATTGCTTATGGTTTGTGTTCAGACCATGGGTGCTCTGCTCATGTCCTATGTCTGAGCTCTTGGTGGACAGTGTCACAAGTCAATGCTTTCTACTGCTATCCTTCACAATACTCAGCCTCCAAAACCGATCTAAGCTGTGTACCAGCAGCACCAAACACCGAGGTATTCTTGCTCTATATTCTGGTGACCACAAGTTCATTTAACACAGGGCAAGTTGGGCAGTAGGCTAAGACCAGATGTTATGCTTTACTGAGCTCTACTTCTTTTATCTGGAAACAGGTTGTTGAGATTTCAGTTAATGCAGCTTCAGAGTCAGTGCTGGGGCTGGGAAGCAGGTCTCTGCAGAGAAATGTTTCACAAGTACAAGATGACTTGGTTAAATGAGGATGAGCAGCTGGAGCACATGTTCTGCCACTGCCTGCTCCTGAGCAGACAGCCTGCAGTCAGTTGTAGGCCTACCTCAGCTGCATCTTGTACTTTGCTGGCAGAGTTATTAGCCTTTTCCCTCCTAAAAGAACTTGCCTTGATCCATTTGTAAAGAGACTGTATGAAACAAATCCGAGCATCCATTTATTTGTCAGATTACTGTGACAGCCAGAGATGTCAGAACTCAGCCTCCACAGCTGCAAAACACATAATGCTTCTCATTGCTGAAAGGGATATTTCCTGTGAAGAGTGCATGTCTTGAAGGGAGCCAGTCTGGGGGGATGTTAGCACTTCCTATGCTATAAATAGACCAGATAAGTATCCCTTTCAGTCTCAGAGGAACAGATTTCTAACTTCTTGAGGGAAGTAACAGTATCTCTGGCAGGATTCTCAGGGAGCTTTATGCTTGCTGACAATGTCTCCTCACACTGGAGATTTGATTTGCTCATTAATGAACATGCGTGCTTGTTGCAGCACATAGACATTTAGAGAGCTATCAATAGCTTCAAAGGCACAATACTGCAGCTAAGGTCAGAGAAGTCCTTGCTGCTTTAGATTGCTAGATTGGCAGAAAAGGAAAGTGAAAAGCAAGGTGGCAGACCATAGGTTGGATGCTAAATGGACAGTCAGGTTTGCAAGGAGGGGTACTCCCAGTTTAATGATAGATTACCTTTTGTGTTGGAAGAAAGGATGGTTCAGCAAATGGGATTCCTTAGGGACGAAGGTCTAGAGGTGACCTCGCAAGAGTTGCATGCTGATCCTTCATGGTGCAGCTTGCGCGCGTGCTACCTCCTCCGTGTTTCTGAGCCCTGTTGCTGTTACTGTCAGACAGAAGCTAGTACAGGCAGTTCAGGTAGGGCTGGCTCAGTTACTCACTTTTACAAGCTTTAAAAAAAAACCCAAAAAGAGCTTTTCTGTTCACCATTTTCATCATCGGATTGTATGAGCTGAGCAGCTGCACGTGTCAGTGAAAATGACAGAGCTGGGAACTTGGTGCTTGTTGGGCTTGAATGAAAATGCTTCCTGCTGTTATTTTTAATTACTGGGAAATAAAGAAATTCCAGCCCCTTATCTTGCTCAGATTTAGAGGTGAAACCACTGAGGAAGCAGACAACTAATAAATGTGCCTCCAGCGTGCATGAAGGTTTGAGAACTTTGCCAGGAACAACACACAGAAGGTTTTGGGGAAAGACCATCCCACAGTTTGAAATGTTGAGTACTGTATGCTGAATGAAGTTCCCTCTCTATGGCATGTGCTATGTGTGCTACAGAGTGCCTGATCACACAGCACCTGTTGAGCCATGTGTAATGTTAATTAATAGCTGGGATCAGAAAGAGGACAAACAAGTGGATGCTGTGAGAGAATTCAACTGTTCTTGGAGCATCCAAAAGAATAAGCTGACGTTTTGGGGCTGATACTATTAATGTTTTTAGTATTACAGAGAGTTAGAGACCATGTGAGAAGAGATGGGTAACTACAGAATAAGAAGCAGGAAAAGAGAACTATACCAGTGTGACTCTAGAAGGTAGCAGAGAGCTGGGCTTCAGGGCCATTGCTAGTTAATTATGCCTGGCATCTCAAGCATTTTGTTTTTTTCCAGCTATTAATTGCTCAGCTGCAGAAAATGCATCTGTTACATTGGCCAGCGTAGATGAAAGCAAAAGGCACTGGGAAAATTCTCTGCACTCTGATTTATTGGTTCCCAAATACTGTTCCATAGAAAAATAATAGTCTGGAAGGTAGATCTAAGTGATCTGCAGCCAGTCTATGGAGCAGTACTGCACAGTAGACCATGTAGTATTTTATTACAAAGATTTAAAGGTTATTGAGGTGGGAAAGCAGTCTGCTGAGTTAGAGGTAGTTAGACCCCCTAGCCCTCATGGCTGCACTCTAACTGCAAGCCTGAGCTTAAGGCTAAGCCTAACCCCTTGCCCCTCACAGTAATGACCCTAATGTGACTACCTCTAACCCTAGCCTAGAAGCAGTGTGAAGCCAGAGGAAAGCTGAACTAGTTGGAGGAGACCAGGGAGGTTGAGCTGTCCCCTTAGGTCAATGAGAAGAGGTTGCTGTTCAGAATCACAGAATATTAGGGTTCAAAGGGGCCTCAAAAGTTCATGTAGTCCAACCCCCATGCCAGAGCAGGATCATCTAGAGTAGGTCATGCAGGAAGTTCATGTATCCTGAAGCCAATTTGCTAAATCACTTGGTGTTTCTGCTGCAACAGGAATTCCTGGCCCACAGTTCTTTCTTCATAAATCTCTGTTTTGTTCTTTATTACTTTCACTGCTTGCAAAAAGTACTTCTCTATACAAGGGCATATAGGCCTGTGATGTATTCTCCTGGGAAGATCCATTTGCCCCTCACTGACAGACAACAGTAATTTTCCATCCATTTTGCATTTTCTCTTTTCTCTCTCCTTCATCAGTCACCTACAATTTCTGCCATTTCATTGATTTATTATTTTTTTTCCACTAGGTGGAGTCTCCTTCACTGGAGACGTTCAAAACCTGCCTGGATGCATTCCTGTCTGACCTGCTCTAGGTGGCCCTGCTCTGGCAGGGGGTCGGACTGGATGATCTTTCAAGGTCCCTTCCAAACCCCTAATGTCCCCTCTGTGTGTCTGTAGGCGAGATGAGTGTTTGGGCAGTGGGCTTTAGCAGCACCACCCAGGCATGGGTGCAAAACAGTGAGGAGGGTGAGAGTGAATCACTGCACTAAAATGCTTCGTGTTTTGTTTTAATCATTTCACATCCCACCACTGCATTTCAACTAACAGATTCCTGTCTCTGACCCACATACTTCAACTGTTTGTTAAAGCTTTGCCACAGACTATCATAATCACTAACAACTGCTTGGGTTTAAAGGTAATTGTGTTTATTTTCTGGTTCATGCTCCAGGAAAAATTAAAACTTGATGCTGAGAGGGAAAAGCTAGAGAGGCTTCAGGAGCTTTACTCCGAGCAGAAGACGCAGCTTGATAATTGCCCTGAGTCCATGAGGGAACAATTACAGCAGCAGCTGAAGAGGGTCAGTAGCAAGTTTTGAGATTGCACTCACTTTTTTTTTTTTTCCTGTTGATTTTCTTCTTTCTTTCTTTCTTTCTTTTAACATAACTCTGTTTCAAGTATCCAGTGCTTGAACGTATTTGCAACTTGCAATTGTGAATGGCCGCAACGGCATGCCTGTGGAGCGCTTGTACCAGATAATGTGCACAGTGGCAGACGGGCAGGTCAGAAATCATTTTGTGTTGAATGTCTTCAAAGCTTTGGGCTACCTGTCTGTAGCATTTTAGGCCTGCTGGGCAGTGTGGAAGCTGTTGTGATATTTAGAATGGAATAGAATTAACCAGGTTGGAAAAGACCTTTGAGATTGAGTCCAACCTATCATCCAACACTATCTAATCGACTAAACCATGGCACCAAGTGCCCCATCCAGTCTCTTCCTAAACACCTCCAGTGGTAGTGACTCCACCACCTCCCTGGGCAGCACACTCCAATGGCCAATCTCTCTGTGAAGAACTTCTTCCTAACATCCAGCCTGTACCACCCCTGGCACAGCTTGAGACTGTGTCCTCTTGTTCTGGTGCCGGTTGCCTGGGAGAAGAGACCAACCCCCGCCTGGCTACAACCTCCCTTCAGGTAGTTATAGAGAGCAATAAGGTCTCCCCTGAGCCTCCTCTTCTCCAGGCTAAGCAACCCCAGCTCCCTCAGCCTCTCCTCACAGGGTGGTGCTCCAGACCCCTCCCCAGCTTTGTTGCCCTTCTCTGGATGCTTTATAGGGAATATTCTTTAGATTTTGAGTTATTTGCAGAATTTTGTTTTTTCAGAGAGGACAAAAAGTGCAGCTTTGGCCATAACAACATTAAATTCTTCTGTACTAACTGAGCAGTGTGCTGGTTTTGAGACACTTAAGTATTTTTTGTAAGTTATATTTTTTTTTATTTAATATATAATACATATTCAAAGGAAGGAAGCCTTTTCTATGCAGTCACAAACTTTAAGGTATTAACCCATGAGAAGCTGCAGCCCTGTTACTGTGGGATGCTACTAAATCCCTTCTCACTGCTGACCACTAAGAGGCTCCTAGAAATCTGTTTGGTTCTGGGTTTTAAATTCTTTTCATTTCTTCCAAGTTGTCTGAACAGCGATTTTGGATGTCAAAGTAGGACAAAACTTGACAGGTGGTGGTGCAGTGAAGTGTCAGGTTAGTCCCATTGTATATTATTCCAGGCCAGCTGTATTGACAGTGAGCTGCAGCTGCTGTGGAGCAGAAGCTGTTGCTGAGTCAATGTGCAGTAGATCTCATGTGGTTATCAAATAGAGCAGCAGCTATGAAAACACTGTTAAGTGTCCTACCCAAAACAGAGGAAGTATCTTCTTCCCCCAAAATAAGCCTGGTACAGGGTTAAATACCTGAGTCTGCAGCAGGTTATGTGGTGCTACTTCACTGCCAGCACAGAAGGTTTGAAGGTGGTGAATTCAGTAACTTCATTTGTGCCCAGGGGAGCAGGCAGCCAGTTTCACTGTGGCAGCTGCTGCAGGGTGGGTCTGGGGTTTGGGTTGGACATGGCAGTGAACAGCTGGCACAATGCTTCCTGGTGTCTGCAGTGAATATACCCTCTCCCTTTGGGCAAGAAGGACTTTTCATTGGAGACTTCTGAAACCTGAGGGCTTGCAGAAGGCACTGAGAGAAACTATTGATCTTGCTGATGGCTCATTTGAAGTTAATTAGCACACGCCATCCTTCAGTGTTAGTATGAAATCACCAAAGCTTGTTTGTTCTCATGGGTTTATAGAGATAAGAGTAAATGAATAGGTGCCTGGATTCTGAAGAGTCCCTGCTCCATGCTAGGAATTTACCTTTCTCTTCAGATAACATTGTCCACATTTTTACAGATGAGACAAGCCCATGGGAAGATTGTGTCTGTTGTTTGTTTATTAATAGATTGTAAGTGGCAATATTTTGATGTCTCTTGGTTTTAGTGAAAGTGAGTGTAATAAAATACACTTTCCTTCAGTAAAAAGGAAGGAGTACTAGGTTCAAGAAGCCATCACCTACAGCATGCACAGTTATCCTCCTACAGATGCTACACTGCTGGGTAGGATCCTTGTGAAAGTTATGGAGGTTCCATAATGCATCTCACAAAGAATATGTTTTGTGAGCTCAGCTGGCTACCAGTTGCCTTTCTGGCTATAAACTGCCTTCTCTGAAGTCTGTTCTTCTGCCTCATTAGCAATTAATTTAGTACAAAATAGCCTGAATTTGTTGACTTTCATGGCCCAGGTGAAGCCCTTCTCTTTGTATTGAATGATGAAGGTGGCTGGTTTGATTGAAGCATTTCTGTGTTGTAGGTAACTGCTCGTAATTTTTAGCCCAAGCCTTTGCTTTTGCTCTCTTCACTATTTCCTCCAAGTGGAAGGCACATCTTTGGACAATAATGCAAAGATGTTGCTATTTCATATAGTAACTTGGATTCTTCAGTTTCTGAACCCTGTGTCTTTTCCTGGTGCATGTAAAGCTGTGCTTGAGTGCCATTATAGACATCCCCCTGCTTACCTCTGTCACTAACCTTTGCCTTTGGGTGAAATAAGAAAAGGAGTAAGATTCTGTTACTGTAAAATGAGAAATTGCTTACAGGAGATAGATTGTTCTTGTGTTGTAAGTTATGTACAATGTGCCTGTTTTAGTGAGCTCAAGTATTTAATATTAAAAGTAGCCTTTTCTATAGAATTCTGGAACATGTAAGTAGGAGTTGTGTGTTGCAGGAGAGAGATGAGTGTTCAGTTCTTATGCTGGAAAGCACCCTAAGTTTTATCTCACCATCCCTAAGCAAAAGGCAGGTGTGTCTTCATTTCTTAGGTCTTTTCTGCAGCATTCATTCAGACACTTTTTCCTGACAGAACCTGGCTTGGCCATGGCCCAGGGCAATCCAGAAGAGTAGATTGATACTTTTTTCTGCAGTAATGCACCTACTGGCCAGGCTGGAAGACTAGGTCCTTAGGTCTTCAAAGCATCGAGCTCTGGTGTCAGTGACAGTATGATCACTTTTGTTTGTTTGTTTGTTTTGCTTAGGATGCTGATCTTTTGGACATAGAAAGCAAACACTTTGAAGATTTGGAATTTCAGCAACTTGAACATGAAAGCAGGTTAGACGAAGAGAAAGAAAACCTGACACAGCAGCTCCTGCGTGAAGTAGCTGAGTATCAGCGCAGCATTGTCAGTAGAAAGGTAAAAGCACTCATGCTCCATTTGTTTGTTCTTCATTGCTGAGCAAAAAGGAGATGAAATGGATCTACAAACTTGTGGTGCTCTGGCCCTGGCTGGGGGCCAAATGCCCACCAAAGCTGCTCTACCACTCCCCATCTTACATGGACAGGTGAGAGGGGAAAATGTAACAAAAGCTGGTAATAAGATAGAAGCAATTTAATGATAATGATAAGCACAAGCAAAAGACCATGCCTGGAAGCAAAGGCAGAGAGAGATGTTATTCTCTGCTTCCCATCATCAGGCAGTGGTTGGTGACTCCCAGGAGGGAGGGCTCTATGTGTAGTGGTTTTTCTGGAGGACAGACACCATCCCCCACACACACTTCTTTCTTTCACTTAGTTCTTTTATCTGAGCTGATGTCATATGGCACAGAATACCCCTTTGGCCAGTTTGGGTCATTTGGCTGGCTATGTCTCCTCCCAAGATCTTGCCCACCCCTCAATGTACTCTTGGGGTGGGGAAATGTTGGAACAGCACAGCCTGAGTGCTCTGTTCAGCAGTAGCCAAAACACTGCTATGTTATCAACACCCAGCTACAGCACTGCAAAACACAGCACTAGACAGATGCTCTGAGGAGAATTGACTGCAGCTCAGCCAAACCAAATACAAACCTGCAAAGCTTTCATAGAATCAATAGGGTTGGAAAAGACCTCAAGGATCATCAAGTCCAACCTATCACCCAACACCTCATGACAACTAAACCATGGCACCAAGTGCCACGTCCAATCCCCTCTTGAACACCTCCAGGGGCAGTGACTCCACCACCTCCCTGGGCAGCACATTCCAATGGCCAATTACTCTTTCTGTGAAGAACTTTCTCCTCACCTCCAGCCTAAACTTCACCTGGCACAGCTTGAGACTATGTCCTCTTGTTCTGGTGCTGGTTGCCTGGAAGAAGAGACCAACCCTTTCCTCCTTGAAAAAGCTTTCGAAGCAGAGTGAAGATGGCCTAGTGATACCCCACACAGATGAAATGAGACACTTCTCCAAGGGGAAGTGATTCAATAAAATTCTAATGCTCTGTTTGTATATTTGCATATGAAAATTAACCCCTTTTATTGCTACAAAAAGTGCCAAAGCATTGTGTTTTCTCCTTTAAGAAAGGAGATTTGTACACTTTGGGCAAAACTACAGTTATTTTCTGCTCATGATTAATGTTGATGTTAAATGGTTTTATTAACATAATAATAACAAACTAAGGAAATATCTTAAATTTTAAAATCAGTTTCATCCATCCTGTTTCTAACCAATTACAGGGCAGTTTTTTAGAGATTGGGAGTTCCATCTCTAAACCAGCTCTGTCCAGTGTATGGATGCTAGTCACCATATTCTCAAAGAATATTTGGTTTCATCTCTTGAATAAACTGTCTCCTTACTGTTCAGATCTTGTTTAATTATCCCTTTCAGTAGAGCTGTCTTGTAAAAACTTCTTTTCCTACTGCTTCACCCATACAAATGAGTGAACTCTCCTGAGCAGGATCTTAGCTGCGGGCTGTGCTTTGAAAAACAACAGATCTAAATGGTGATTATTTTCTTCTTCTGCTAGGAAAAGATTTCTGCTCTCAAAAAGCAAGCCAATCATATTGTCCAACAAGCACAAAGAGAACAAGATCATTTTGTGAAAGAGAAAAACAACTTAATAATGATGCTGCAAAGAGTAAGTATCTGTTGTCTTCCAGGTATTTTTATCTTGTTGTGGAACAGCGTTTCACTGAACAGAAGAACTCGGAGCACAAGAAAAACATCCTTTCTGCAGAAGGTAGCAAATGGCTGATAATGTGGCAAATAGTAGCTGTATCCAGTAACCTTTAAAAAGATTTCTCTCTTCTTTTTTTTTAGCAATTAATCAGCAGGTTTCCTGAGAAAGTCATATGATAATGGAAAGGGTTTTAGTGGTGCCCCAGCTTCAGAGGGCTCAACCACAGGCACCTACCCAGGTGCCAAAGCCTGTGAAATCTTGTGTTGATGCTGGAACTGCAAGCAGAGCTCAGGTTTTGGGCTTGTAATAGCCCATACCATGCTGCCAGACAAGCTCCTGAACATCAGCTAACACCTGGCTAATAAGAAGCTGGCATGAAGCCTTTATGTCCATTTTAGGTTTTACTTCTAATGTTAAGAGAAATCATGGATAGGTTATTAAGCAGAATCAGTATTTTCAAAATGCTGAAACAAGACCCCTTGGGTTTGACTGTGGTTATTAAATAAAGTCTTTCACTGTCTTTTCATTCAGTTCCTCATTTTTTTGTTCAGTTTTGCAGTTAATGGATGAAGTTGAAGCTCTGCTGTGCAGTTTCTAGCCTCCTATCCCAGTGCGTTTCTTAATATGGTTAAGAAAATAACTAGCCTCTGTTTTCACTGCATGGCTCTTGGTGTTTCACATAAAGTATCTGGTTTTAACAGGAAAAAGAGAATCTTTGTAATCTGGAAAAGAAATATTCCATGCTTTCTGGAGGAAAGGGATTTCCTGTCAGTCCCAACAGTCTAAAAGAGGTAAAGAGATTCACAGCTTTTGACTTTACCCTAAGTAATTTTTAATAACTCTTCTTACAAAGGCACTTCAGTGTTTAGTGAAGTTCTATTCAACTTCTTTTCCTTTTTGAGATGTGGTGAAATTACTTTGTGAAGCTATTCCATTGTCCTCTCCAAATGCATGCATGAGCAAAAATAGCTTCTCTTGACATTTTCCCTGGTGTGACTGGTATCACCTTAATCTCTTGCTGGTGGGGTAAATGTGTGTGTGTCTCTAATTTTCTCACAATAGACAATTAAAGCTCATTGAAGGGAAGAAGAATAAGGGCCAGGACTAACTCCATTCGAGTACAAAGACAGTTCAGTCATATTTTTGCACTGTAGATTGCACCATTGCCTCCCCTGCCTCTATGCCAAGGCTCTGCAGTAAAGCATGACAAGAACACATTTTGATCTTTTTAAAAGCCATTGTTGTGGTTGTAAGATGCCTGTTGAGCTATTTATCTAACTGCTTTGAA
This sequence comes from Picus viridis, assembly GCA_033816785.1. NCBI lineage: Eukaryota > Metazoa > Chordata > Aves > Piciformes > Picidae > Picus > Picus viridis. The sequence continues at coordinate 2,586,746 of CM066569.1, read as the reverse complement.
TAGTCAAAGGCATCAAATATTTCTTTGCTGACAAAATCTGGGTGAATTTGCGTAATGCACAGAGACCCAGAGTTTACCTGCAGCTGTCAAGACTTCATAGCTTTGAGTAGCCCTTTAAGCCTCAAGGTCTATGAGCAAGGTCAGTGTCACGTAAGCCACAGCCCCTTGCACAGATTCACTCAGCACATAGGATATTAGCATTAACTCTGATTTTCTTGATTTGACTCCATAAATCTTCAAATTGCAGATAAACACAGAGTTACAAATGGAGTAGTGGAAAGTCTAGCATTTAGAACATGCTGACAGGGATCTATGGCTGCTCCATTAACTTCTGCTTCAGAGGTCTGACTGGACTTGTCAGATCTACTTGTGTCGAAGCCCTGAGCAAGGTCTGCCACATCTAATGATGCAGTTGTCACTGTGGGAAGTTGGGCTCTTGAAGTCTAAAGCAACAACGTGTCCTTTCAGTACCTGGGAGATGTGATCTTACTTATTTAGCCTTCAAGGACCTGGGTGGACTCCAGCACATGCCATTGGGGGTTGAGCATTTCTCCTCAGTGCAAGCCATGTTGCAGATGCTTAGACTTTCAGTGTCCTAGGTCGTGTTCTGACCTGGACACCTGACCTCCCACGAGGACGTCTGGCAAGTGTAAGCTTCATTTTTTTTAATTTGGAGACGTATCTGTTCATTCATTAACAGACAGTGGGCTCTGTCTCTGGTTTTTATTTTCCTGTCTCCATAAAGGTTTGTCTAACCACACTGCAAGAACATTAAGTGTGCCTGACCTCTTTTTATTGGAATGGATTATCCAGCAGTTCTGTTCACTTCAGTGAAGTCAGCTAGAGCTTACTCCAAGGCAAATGAGAGAGGAAACAGTAGGGGGTTTCTGTTTCATACTCGATGTCCCCATAGGCTCTATCCTATAAAAGAAATTGTTTTCCTTGACAGATGTTATGTTTGCCTCAGTCTGGTTTAACATTTCTCTGTTTTGGCACCCTTAAAAGTCAGGCACCAAATGGCACACAGGCTTGAGCAAGTTGCCTGCATGCAGAAGTTAATTTCACCACGCAGTCCAAAGTTTCCCAGCCCCTCCTCAGCAAAGCACACACTTTTAACTCTCTGCCATCCATCCTGCAGCTTATGCCCTGCATGCACAGCAATAGAAAGTAACATGGCCTCCTGTAAAGATGCAGGATGCTTATCACAGAATCACCAAGGTTGGAAGAGACTTCAAAGATATCCCAGCACCTAAGTAAGTGAGGCAGATCAGTGCTGTTTAAAAGTCCAGCACCGACAAAACGAAAGTGACTTGGATGCCTGATCTGCACTCAGTTTTTTAATCTGCTGTAACAGAGGTCTGAGCTAATGCACAGCACAGGCATTTGTTTGCTTGATTTTTTTAAAGTGCATAGTGAATCCTCACTGGAGTTTTGAATCTGAATGATTCCATAGACTGGTGAAAGTGCTGTTATCCTCTACAAAAATGAATATAATACTGCATTCATAGACTTGCCCAGTTTTGGTTACCAATGTACTGCTACTGCAAGAGGGTCAAGCAAGTCTCATGTTAATTCACACCCAACTATATTCTACACTAATATGGCCACAAGTTTTCAAAGGGCCACTTCATTATATAACCCAATCTCCTTCTCATTAAATAGTTAATCAGATATCAAAGTTAAGATTTACCTCCCATTTCTAGAGTGCAGTGGTTACAGCATAAAACTTCTTTTTCAAGAGCTGTGTATCTGCTTGAAATAACTGTTAATACCTACAGTGAAAAATATCCTAATGGAGAGGAGGTTGGTGGGATTTTTTCAAGTTGCCTTCTATGATCATTGCTAAATTTGTGCATTTTTAAACAGAAGAAATGCTAGAGCAGTCTGTGGCTTCGCTTACTGAATTGCTGAAGTATGCATACTGGCATGTCAGTGTGCTGATAGAGTAATTGAAATGTAACCCCTTCAACACCACCTCAGTTTACAAACGGCTTATCATCTTGATAGTTAAAAAATAAGACTACTTCTAAGTCATTTTTATAACAGAGCTTCAAGATTGATTTATTCTTCCTTTTGCACAGCCTTGTTTTCTATGGATAAGAAGTCAGGGCATTAGTCTTTGTAGCCTGGCGTCCTGTGCAGCATGGATTAGAATCCATGTGTTATTTTTTTACACAACATTTGCTCAGGTAACACCAAAACACATGCAACAATTGTATTCTGCCATTATATCTCAAAGCTACCTGCATAGGTCTTCTCTGCAGGCAGAAGTACACAGATGTCTGTGTCTTTCCTCAGCCTGCTGCCTCAGGTTTGTTTATTTGGAATTTATTAATGGAATGGCTATGGAGCTCACACTAACAGTGTCTTACATGAGTCTCCTGGTAAGGTGTTGTGTCAGCATAATTTATAGAGTAGCAATGGCTTGTCCTGGTGTAAATTCTTCCAGGTTCTGTAAGTGATTTGGTTTACTCAGAAAAGCTCATTGGTTAGGCAAAAACCAAATCAGGGTAAGGGTTATTTTTTAATTATTTAAGCAAAGGTTTGTTTATTAGAAAAAAGAAAAGATGGATGAATAAGATTTGCTCTTCCTTTCCCTCCCAATCTGCTTTCCCAGGAAAGAGCTACATAACTTCTACAGGGTTTTTACATTTCAGTAAAGTCTTTTGGTCACGTAACGTGCATTTGCTTCTTGATTACACAAATGAGGGGTTTTTTGGCATTAAATGAAGAACAATTTTCAGAATCCAAGTACTCAACATTTGAAAAGCTCAATAATTTTGTTCATGAAGTATTTCAATTATAAGAAGTATTTGGCTGTATCCCTCTCAACTAACTCTCAGCATACTGGAGACATTAATACTCTTGCACGCCTTTTGGCTTTTGCTTCTATTAACTTCTCAATTCCTCCTTTTAGGGCTATGTCAGTGTAAGTGAAATTAGTGAGCTGTATGGCAATTCCACGAGTATATCCCCTTCCACTCAGCCCCCCACAGATGCTGAAGCAGGTGCCACTGAGCCTTCCACGGCTGTGCTGACGAGCCAGCCACAAAATAAAGAGGTTTGTTGCAGAGACATTTCCCTTTGTTTGCATTTCTTTCAGAGCTGCCTTTTTGTTTTAATTATTATTCTTTTCTTTTATTTTCTTTTTTGGTAATGCAAGTTGTAACAAATTGACCCTAAGGCAAACTGCCATCTGGCAGTTGCCAAGTCAGGTAGCACTTTCATAGTAAAGCTGAAGGACTGCTCCAGTTCTTTGATGTAGATAGGACTTTGAAGTCCAACAAACCCGAATGCTTGTGACTCAAGCAGCAGTAAGTGGCAGTTTGTAAAACACTGTAATGTAATTGCACCTTTGGTAAATAGTCTGGGGACAAGCTTAATGATTAGCTTAACAATTACTCTGTCAGTGGTGCCTAGGTGTTCATTTGGTGTGTGATTTTTTTTCAGTTTGTTTGGGGGTTTTGTTGTGGTTTGGGTTTGGGTTGTTTTTTTTTTTTCCTGTGAGGTGATAGAAGCATGTTTTGAATATCTGTGGGAGATGGATAGCTTCTCTTTATCTTAGCTATTCCACAGAGCCTGTCCAATCTCTGTCTTCTAGTTTACACTCTCCTTTCTTCATTCCTTGTGATGTTTCTGCTTTTGTAATGTCCAGAAGCAAATTTTTAGTAAGCCCCTTTATAAAGGAATGGAATAATGTAAAGCCACCAACCTTGGTGCTGCAATAAGGCAGCAGCAGGTTTAGAATCTGGTACTTCTGTGCTGCTTCTGGTGGCTCAGTATGCCTGGAGAGATACAACACATCTCCTTTCCTGCTAAACGCTACCACAAACACAGTGCTAAAAGTGCAGCTTGTATGTGCCGTATCTTTGAGCAATTCCACAAAGAAAACTCTGTGTGTAATTTCTCTTTTTTCTACAAAGCTAAGATCACCTCTCTGTTCTGGATTTGTGTTTCCTCACTCTCTTTCTCCTCGCTCTATTGCTCAACTTCCATCAGTCCATTGGCCTGAGGTCATGGCAACTCATGTAGATCCTATTCCTTTATCTGATACACCTCCACCTCTGCCAGCTAAGAAACACCGCAGGCAACAACAGGTAACAGATTCAAAGCTGATAACTTGGGATTATTTTGTTTGGTTTTGCTATGGTGGTCGTGAAGTTGATGTACCTGTAAAGCTTTTGTTGTAGCATGATAGAACATGCACAGTTTTGCTTTTAAAAAGCACTGCTCATTTAGAAACGAACACAATGCGTTGCAGAATGTTACAGAACAAAATTTCTCCTTTATGTAAAGAACCCAGAGGCAAATACTAATGTTTAGGAACCCTTGTAACTTTCAGAAGACATGCAACAATAAAGTGCATGTGGCTACACCTGAAATCCTTCATTAGTTTTTCACATACAATTAACACCGCCTCACAAAAGCTGTATTGGTTTCAGGCCACCGGTTCATTGGGTAACATGTAAATGAGTGTTTTCTTTGTAATTGGATCCCACCCCTCAGACTTGAGGGGTTTAGGACAAAAAAATAGGTACAGGCACATGCACAAAATGTGCCCATGAGGTGTTTCCTTTGTCAGCATCATTTTAATGTTTGTGGAAATCCTAGGAAGTGCTGTGAAGCAGGAGGTGCTCTGTGGTTTACATTTCTTTCTTTCCAATGAAGTTCCCAGGCTGTCACCTTTAGTATATTCCGTAGAGAGCATGACTGAGCAAGTAGGTCACTTCCTTTTGTCAAAGCTGTAACAATGACATTTGAAGCATTTCAGAAACCTGGAAGAGCGGAAGAAGCAGCACAGGGAGTGCATGTACATGAGTGACACTTTGCCTCGCAAGAAGACGACGCCGTCCGTGTCACCGCACTTCAACAGTGCTACGCTGGGACGCAGTGTTGCATCTAAAGTAGGTGGTTGCATGCTGTTAGCAGCTTCCCAGTGTCTCTATTAGAGGTCAAGCACTGTCAGTATTATAAACCCACCCCCCCCAAATTCTCATCTGAAATTGACTTTGAAAGAATTTCACGTTGATTAACATACAGGAATACATGGCGTCGTCCATGCTTCCAGCCTTCATCTTGACCTCTGGAAGTGCCCTGCTGTGGTACATTAATGCATGATTACTATCTCTCAAATTGTATTTTCAAGCTGGTGTAAACTGATTCTAGGCTCAGAGCAGGCTGTTTTCCTTCCTACCTAAGGCCTCCAATGGTAAAGATAAGGTTATGTGTAAAGTGTAAATACTCTTTGTCTGTGGCGTGGTAAATAACAACAGCAGGAAGGTGGAGATACTACTCTGAAAATGTTTTGGCCTAAAATGGAGACTGTGCATGACTGAAATCCCCATGGTTGATTGATGTGACATGACATTGATACCCATGACAAAGCAAGTTGTTTTACCATTAGTTGCTGATTCACAGAACTCTCAAAGGGTAGTTTTCATCATGGATTTGCACAATTTCCTGCAGGGACATTTACCGTTAGGACAGAGCAACAGCTGTGGCAGCGTGCTTCCTCACTGCCTGGCAACCATGGCCAAAGAGTCAGAGTCCAGAAGGATGCACAAAGGTAAGACATTTTTATTTCATTACTTTTTACTTACAGAAATGAATGAAATATCTGAGGGGTGGGTGTCAAGTGGAGGGGGCCAATCTCTTTTCAGTGGTACACAATAATAAGACAAGAAACAACAGGTACAAGCTTGAACATAGAAGATTTCACCTCAACATGAGGAGAAGCTTCTTTACAGTGAGGGTGATGGAGATGGAGCACTGGAGCAGGCTGCCCAGGGAAGTTGTGGAGTTCTTCTCTGGACACATTCAAAGCCCATCTGGATGAATTCCTGTGTGGACTACCCTAGGTGATCCCTCTTTGACAGGGGGACCTGATGATCTCTGGAGATCCCTTCCAACTTCTAATGTGCTGTGATACTGTGATACTTCAAGTCAGTGTTCAATGAGTCTGCAGGTGGTGTTGCTATAATCAGCAGGACTGTAAAAAGAAGTGTACTTCTTGGTGGGAAAAAACCCAAACAACCAAGCTCTAAATGTAATTTTCAGGTGTGAGCAAAGAAAGATGTTAAGATTAAGATGTGTGTGGCACATGTAGTTTTGAAGCGTGTGGTTGGCAAACTGAAAAGTGAATTGGAAAACACACATAAGGTTAACTGGGTACTTCATGTTATTGATTTTAAGACTATATCACCTTGCCTGTTTTTTTTTATTATGAATTCTTTTTATGTTGTGATCTCAAAAATAGTTTTTCAACAGATATATATATATATATATATAAAAAAAAAAAATATATATATATTTTTGCCTGGACAAATTTCCCAGACAGAGAGACCCTTGAGAATTTGTAACTGAGGTGGTTTAAGTGTTCTTAAACATTTCACCTACTAAGCAAGAAAGGAGTGGTTCTGCTGTGGATAGATAGCTGCATTTTTGTAACAGGGACATGGCAATTCTGGATCCACAAGAAAGTTATGTCTTTGAAACACAATCTTGTAGGCTATGGGGTTCTGTGTCTGTTGTTTGTTTGGCTTAATTTCTGCTTGAATGACATGCATTGTTCCTGCGTGTCCCATCTTCAAATGGAGTTGTTCCTCAGTGCCATCTGTCACTTTCTTTGCTTTCTGGCACGTGCATCACTGTTATCAACAGAAGTGCAAGAGGTCTTTTTGTAGAACTGTATGAAACTGGATGAGGCTCTGGCCAGCGTGATCTAGTGTGGGGTGTCCCTGCCCATGGCAGGGGGTTGGAACTAGATGATCCTTGTGGTCCCTTCCAACCCTGACTGATGCTGTGATACTATGAAACCTAAGCTGAGATAGGATCCATCCAGTTGTTATTGGACTTGTCAGAGCTAGCAGCTGTTTAGGGTCAAAGAGGATGACTGAGGTCAGCCATATGCACCAATATGATTCAATACAGAACGAGCTTGCTGAAAAAGGATCATGACTTGTGGCATCCACTTGATAGAGCTGATCCATTTGTGATTTTGTTGGGTCTGAGCTTTAGTGATGCAGCAGGCATTCCACAAACCTACCATGTTGTGTCTGACATCTTGATGCGTTTCAGTAATTCACTCATGGTCTAAAATAAATTTTCTCTAGTCAGCATTCTCTTCTTTTTCTTAATTCACTTCAAGAAGATAAACATAAAAGTCTGGGATGAAAAATTCAGCTAAAAATTAAGTCAGGAAATGAAGAACAGCCATTTGAGTTTGAAAATTAATTTCACTATCTCGTGTGTGTGTGTGTGCAGGAACAATCAATGGTAATGAATAAATCTTAGTCTAGATTCAGTAGGAGATATTTCCATAGGTTTTTAATCACTAAATAGCCTTTATTCCAGGATGACCAAAATTGTGTTGAGACAGTCATATGAGTTCATGAATTACTCTTAAGAGAAACACCATGAGTTAAGAGCCACTTATGAAATATTTAAGAGGACACATCTTTGATGCAAGTCATTAGAGGAAAAAGCTATTTCTTAGCAGCCATTCATTGATTGTTTTTGAAGGATTGTATTTATAAATTCACCTTCTGTCTGTGTGCCTTGGTGAGCAAACTACATTGGCAAAGAACAGAGAAGCTGCCGGAGACTTGGCACAGGACAGAGCGTGGTCCCAGGAAGCTCCCAGGGGTTGCTGGGTGGACAGGACAGGCAGGACCAAGGAGGAAGGGTTAGCCAATTCAGTCCCAGTGTCTGCAGGATGGACTCCAGAATGGAAGAGGAAATGGTTAGCTGGGAATTAAGGTGGAAGACCAGACAGCACTGGGAAGAAAGCCAGACAGAGAAGTTAGGTTACCAGGAAGGTTACCTGTGTTCTTTCTTAGCTCTACAGGAAAGCAGTGCACTGCTTGTGTATGTGTGCAAACAAGTTACAAGACTTTTAAAGCACTTTGCCCTTTTCTTTTCCCTTCTCTCTTTCTTATTGACCTCAGGAAAAGCCAGAAAAGGTATGAAAGCATCCCTTTACCTGGCTCTGTCTATCATTGTTGTGTTCTGGCAAAAGTACTGATTGCTTCAGCACTGTCAAGTAGTTCTCAAAAAGCCTGAAAAACTTCTCTGTAATGGTGAAGTAATGACAGCAATTCAAAAATTCCTTTTTTTCCTGCTGTCAAAGAACCTGCCACAACAAAACTCCTGGTTAATGCTAACACCTGCAGAGCTACAGCTTTATGCAGGCTTAATTTTTTTTGCTGCTTTGTTCGTAGCCACACAAGTAGAGCAGAAAATCCTGAAGTCTTTGCAGATCTGTGGGTGACAGTGTGGGCAGACTTGGGCTTCCTACCTTGGCATGTTCCTATACAAAAAATGTATTTTGACATGTTAATATCAACCTTTAAAAAAAAAGAAACAAGAACAGGAATAAAGGAAGATGTACTGTGATCTCTTTTTTTGAGGAACTATTAAGGGCTTTTTAACATACTTGACAGTGCCACTTTCAGTAACACCTCTCACCTGTAGTTCTGACCTTACCATAATTCTGTGGGGTTTTTTGTGATTCTATCCACTAACTGCTTTGGATTTTATATGTATATATATGTATGTGTATATATATATATATGTGTGTGTGTGTGTATATGTATGTACATTTAAATGTTATGGCTTTATGGGTATTTGTAGTATTTTGGCTAGCAGTATGGCTGCTAACAGCATCAAGTTTACTCTTTCACTACAGAGAATCTGAGCCCCTGAAACAAGAAACATCTTGGCTTTTGTTCCAGCTTAGAGTTGGCTGATATGAGTGTTTGGCCAGTGGGAAGCTTAACTAAGTGCTGGATCGTACAAGGAGTCTAATGTTTTATGATACACATTCTATGGATAGGTGCTTGAGCAGTTAAAAATTCCTGAAGCAGCAGATTGTGCCTGCCTGGTGTGCAAGTGGGGCTCTAATGGAGGGGGTTGGTTGTGAGGCTTCTCTGCTCTGGAACTTTGTGCTCTGTGTGGCTGATGACATGAGAAGAACATGAGAACATCAGCTTAAGGTGTGCCTCTGTGGATGTGTCTCAGTTTGCAACCTAGCAATGGTGCATTTCTTGCAGTGTTTAGTTATGTTTGCATGATCACATAACTTTGATAAACATTTTACTGAAAAACTGCTTCTGTATCTCCATGGAAAGTTGGCTTTCCTTTAGGACAGCATTTGTAAAGCTGCGCTGTTTTACTAGGCCTTTGGGAAGGGTTTATTTTCCAGTGAGATATAAGGCATGAAATTAAGATTTCTGAGCTGGCAAGGCTTTGCACAAGCCTCAATAGAAAAACATGCATTTGAATAAAAGTATTTCAGTAATTTTTCCCCTTTTCTTTCTTTCTTTCCATAATGAATCATTTGTAACCATTTCACAGGAGCAATTAGTCATTCCAAAGGTAATTGCTTATCTGCAATAACAGCAGCATTTGACACAATAGTGGGGGAAAACCAAACTGCAGGTGTGAATCAGTAACATTCGTGTTGTGTGATGCTGTTATCTGTGACTGCTGAGGTCTACTTCTGTTCCTTTTGTCATTTTACTAACTGGTGCAAATGAACTTTCATTGAAATTTACTGTTCCTTCAAATGTCAAGTAAAGTCCTATTAGTTTATTAAAAACTAATTGTCTGTGAAAAACTTTTGTATGGTACAGAGGGAAGTGAGAGGGAAAGAGGAAACTATCTGCCTTGGAAATGCTTGTAGGCCATTATTTTCTTAACGATATGCTTTAATTGTTCAGCTTCAGTCATGCTTCTCAGATACATTTTGGAGACCATTACAGCCTTTCCAAGGTAGAACCGGAGCTGTTAGCTCCCTGAACTGGAACTCTGCTCTCTCTGGGCTGGTAACAAATACCAGAGATTAACCTTGTATGTGCAGATAGGGAATGAGAACAAGACAGGAAAATATTCCAGCTCTAAGCATGTTTTCCTAACATCAGTGTCTTCATGGTGTCTAGCAGAAGTCTTTATCTGGACCTTGTGGCATTTGTATATTTGTCTGCATTCTTCCTGTGTCTGTTTATCTTAACTACATGAAATGTCAGTGACTACCTTCCTGTACCTTGGAGACTCTCATGCAGTCCAACAGTCCTTCCTGATCTCCAGCTCTGCCACCAGCTCAAATTTTGTGTCAGGAGCATGTAGAGAATATTATCAATTTGGCTGAGTGTCAGAACTGTGATCAAGCCTCCTGTGATAAAACTGTGATCAAGAATTCCTGCACTGATTGAAGGAAAAGATATGAGCAGTGCAGCTGCATGTGTAAACCCCAGAGATGGAAGGGTACAGTGAAAAAACTTCAGCAGGTGAACCAACAGCTGCCCTTATATTCTCCTCTTCGTCAGGCAAGCTCAACAAACTCCCTGCAACTCTCTTTAAATACTTCTGCATGGTTTACAAAGAGGAACAGAGTCATGAGATGAAAATAATTCTGAAGAAATATTTTTTTTTTTGGGAGATGCAGCCAAACAAAGTTTCCTGTGTTCAGGAGGAATGGCTTTTGGGAAAGGATGATTTTGTGGAAAAATAACAGCACAAAGAACTTGAATGTTGCATAAGCCTTGTCTGTCTTTGCAGTCACTGAGCTGTAGGGATCTGCTTCAATTGAGTAGGGTGATCTGTAGTTTCAAAACCCCAGGAAAGTACCTCTGCACCAGTAACTGTGATGGCAAGCAGGCTGTATTGTTTTAGCTGAATCTAAAAGCCCAGTTTGGAGTTACCATAAGGCAAAGTTCCCCAAACAGACGAAAAACAATCACCATTCAGTTTAATCAACCAAACAAGTACTCAAGACGACGGTCAGAACTTTCTAGGTCCCTGGATTTAACTGCATTACTTTCCAGATTAGGTCTAATTTTAATGTGAAAATTTAACATTTCATTAATTCAGATTAAATGCTGATAGTACACATACATGAATGTATATTGAATAGTCAGCCATACTAATCTGCATGTACTTGTGTCTGTCATAGTTAAACCAGATATGTACAGCTTTTATTTCAGCTACGATTCACTTGTGAAATTAACCCTGATTTCGTAGTTCCTGGCTCACAGTGCAGCTAAGTCTGAGGTGACATTCAGAATGCTTGTGCTGCTAACACATTGTGTGAAATCAGTGTTTCCTCTGACTCTGTAGGGTATAACCATCAGCGTGTCTGTGAAAACCAAAGGCAGAAGTCTCCCGAGTTCTACAGCAGGACAGCGTCTGAGTCCAATGTGTATTTGAACAGCTTCCATTACCCAGATCGTAGCTACAAGGACCATGCCTTTGATACGTTAAGCTTGGACAGTTCTGACAGCATGGAGACAAGCATATCGGCTTGCTCACCTGATAACATTTCCAGGTAAATCGTCTTTCTTTCTGACGCTTTAATGCTTGTAGGGTTGTAATGAAAAAGAGTGTGGGCACATGTTGATGCCTTGGTAGCGCTGCTGACTGGTTCAGAAAGCAAGATTGTTAGGCAGGAATAATATTTGGTGTTTGTATAGCACTTAATAATCAGGTTTAACTATTACCTCGCTGTTTATGTAGGGATGGAAAATTAAAATATGGAGAGGCTAAGTGGTAATGTTGAAGACCACAGAGAAATCAGTGTCAGTTCCAAACTGAAACGATGACAGTGTTGATGCTCTTTTCAGAGTGGGTCATACCTGGAGCTTCCTTCCTTCCCAGGGAAGTAATTTCCTGTGATAGGACATTTCTCAAAGACATCTGCTGGGCTCACCTGGCATTCTTTTTAGCCCTCTCCCTCTTCTGGGTCAGTAAAAATGAAAAGATGACCCTTAAAGGGTTAGAGCCTTCAGCTGCTTCTCTCATCCTCAGACACTGTCAACTTAAACACCACTCCTCAGGGCAAAGGAACATCAATGACCTGTGTTAAGTGTCTGACTGAGCTTCGGAACTGTGTGCCATTTTCTTTTGACAGTCTAGTTTCAATGATAGCTCTTTCATTTCTGCTCATAGCCCCAGCCTGGCTGTCTCACCAGCCTAAGTGGAGGATGATTAATTAAGTACCGTGTTGTCACAGGATTAAGAATCCTTTGTGAACACAAGGACAGCTTGTTTGGATAGCATGTTGCGTTTTATACAGCATCTGTTTCCTTTAGCAGGGTATCAGCCCACTGATTTCCTCCTGTAGTGTTTATCAGTGCAGTGTTAAGGGTTTCAGAAAACATCAGTGGCAGTCATTCTTCTGGCTGGTTTTGGGGGTTGTGAGATTTGTTTTGTTTTGTTTTGTTTGGCTTTGATTTTTTTAAAGCAAAATCATTAGGACTTGGTTTTAAGAATTCCATGTTAAACAGGTACATAGCAAGTTCCTGGTAGCTGGAGACAAGCTGGGAATTCACTGTCTGTGCAGTGATCTAACATGGCAGTAGTATGAAACCTTTGACTTTGACTCTCTCTTTGACTTGCTTCTCTGACCAGCAAGTGCAGTCTCCAACCCAGGATGGAGGAGCCCCAGTGGCTGTTGAATTTCACTGGTGCTGTTTACCCTTCTGCTTCCCTCTGTCTCTTTTGCAGCTTCCAGCCAATGCAAGAAGAAACAAACACACACCACCACCAAAACAAACCAAACCAAAACCTCTAAACAAAAAAACAAACAAACAAAACCACCACCCAAACAAATCCAAAAAAAGGGGGGGGAACATTCCAACAACTTTCAGTTTCTCACAAGGCAAACTTTGGTGACAGAAGAAAAAACGTGGGCTAATTTTGTTGACAAAACTTGGAAGACAGTTATTTAATTTTCCTTGACAAAACTTCCCTTAAGCAAAATTAATTTGGATTGGTTTAGATACCATTTGAAAATCATCTCTAGCCACATCAGACTTGAGGAGAACAATTTATGCTGCTTTTGTTCTGACATATATATGTTGTATTTCACCCTGTGTAAGGTGAGAGAGACATTTTTCCTGGAAATGCATAAAATCTCTCTGTGCTCAAAGTACAGGAGAAACAGAACTGCTGTAGTCATTCATCAACTTGCCAAATAGTAGTTGCTTCGGGGTTCATTAGCAGCTTATCTTCCGTGGCTGAGGTTTCAGAGATTGTGCTCCTCAGCTTTGCGTTAATTTCTGCGAGCAGGACAAGCAAGGATGAAAGAGTTTAACTAAGCTGAAGTGTTAACCAGTTTAATATGGGAAAACCTACTGCAATTAATCTTCCAAGTTTCTCAGATGACTTCTAATTTATGGCTTCATTGCTTTTACTGATGTTATTTGACCCACATTCTCTTTCCCATCAACTAAACATATTTTGGGCCAAACCAAGGTTAGACATCTAATAAGACAGTGGCCTCTTCTCCTTTTTTTTTTTTTTTTCCAGAGACAATTAGCTTTTAGCATTCAGATAGATTTCAGATGGATTGTATCTCTTCTGCAAGCTTAAGTTAAATGAAATCTGTTGGGTTGGTATTGTACCTTCTCATGGAATGTATCCCCAGTATCAGCCAGAGAAATAGCTTCTGAAGGCTGTCACTCTTCTGACAAACATCCTAGTCCAACAAACATTAGCATCAGATGTGTGTTCAGAAAGTGAAGGATCCTGGGTTTACTTCTTGCTTTTCCTTGCCCAGGACACATATTTAGTCTGCTTCCATTCTACATATGTCCCTTCAGAGTTGCTCTGTTTGCCGTTAAGTACCATGAGCTAACATGCCATCTGACACCCACTTCCCCTTGAGTGGTCAGAGAACATTTTCAACACCATCCCAAGTCAAGTTTCTCTTTGCCTTAAACATTTGAATCCATTTTATTTCCTCTCATTGTATTTTAGTCTAATGGCATTATTAATGGTGACACAATAGTATTTAACATCAACTGTTTTTCTTGAACAGCATAAGGTGAAAAATAAAATAGCACACCATGGTAATGGCACAGTTGAAGTGGCTGTTAAATTGAGATGAAACAAAGGGATTGTACTGGAGAAAAGAAATGAAAGGAAAAAAGGATAGGCAGCAGTGATAGCTGTGTCTTGCTGGGCCAGGATCTAGCACTCTGTGATTGCCCTTCTTTCTTTGGCTTCCTAGTTACTTTAACTAGTAGATCCTTCCTGACACTGCTCTATCACTTGAATGGCCTTTGTGAATACCACTCAGTCCTCCTTCATTTTATTGAGCATTTCTTGAGAGACAAAACAGAGACAGTCTACAGGCAGGAGGACTGGAATATTCAGATGGCTGCTAATGCCAGCTCTGAGGACAGCTGGTGTGCTGTTAGGACATGGTAGCCACCTCCATCCATTCTGTTACCTGGGAGAAGATGACAGACCCCAGGGGGCTGACAAGATGCACTTGAGTCTGCATTTTTCACAGCTCTGCATGGGGAATGTATACATTGATAGCATACCATATACTTAATACATCACCTTTTGTTAGTGCCTACTGCACTGAATGGTGCCAGAACAGAATCAGTTCCATCCTTAAGCTGGCCAGTGTTGGACAGTAAGACAAGTCTTTAAGTGCCAAGTATTATTTAAAATGACTCTGGATTTTTGTGCAGTGCTAGCACTTCAAATGTTGCAAGAATAGAAGAGATGGAGAGGCTTCTGAAACAAGCACACGCTGAAAAGACCAGGCTGCTTGAGACCAGGGTAAGCATCATCTTAGGAGTAAACCCAAGAGTGGGCATGTTAATTAGATAACATCCCCCTAAATGCAACATTGGACCCTGAAGAGTGTACCCCTAATAGACACTTAAAAAGTTAAGTTACTTCTTCCCCTTACACTGGTCTGCTTTCACCCTCATACATCTGGGCCCCTCAGGTTTAGGAAAGATGTTGAGTTGCTGGAACGTGTCCAGAGAAGGGCAAAAAGCTGGGGAGGGGTTTGGAGCACAGCCCTGTGAGGAGAGGCTGAGGGAGCTGGGGTTGCTTAGCCTGGAGAAGAGGAGGCTCAGGGGACACCTTATTGCTTTCTACAACTACCTGAAGGGAGGTTGTAGCCAGGTGGGGGTTGGTCTCTTCTCCCAGGCAACCAGCACCAGAACAAGAGGACACAGTCTCAAGCTGTGCCAGGGGAGGTTTAGGCTGGATGTTAGGAAGAAGTTCTTCCCAGAAAGAGAGATTGGCCATTGGAATGTGCTGCCCAGGGAGGTGGTGGAGTCACCATCACTGGAGGTGTTTAGGAAGAGATGGGATGGGGTGCTTGGTGCCATGGTTGAGTTGATTAGATGGTGTTGGGTGCTAGGTTGGACTTGATGATCTCAAAGGTCTTTTCCAACCTGGTTAATCCTATTCTATACTACATCCCAAAGCTCAGATATAATAGCTGCTATTTCAGAGTTGATGGCAAAATCTCATCAGAAGCTAGGTCACCATTGCTCTTACAACGAGAGCGAGCTACTTCAGAAGAGCCTTTATTTCTAGAGTTGTAGTATTTGCAATTCTGATTCCAGTTCTCAGTGCACTTTACTGGAGATACGTATTTCTGCCTAGTTAAAAGGCAAAAAAGGATTTAGTCTCATCTTAGAAATCACACTACCAACTCTAGTTTCACATATACTTAAAGCTCTGCGTGTGCTTGTGTTCAGGAGCGGGAGATGGAAGCGAAGAAGCGAGCTCTGGAAGAAGAAAAGCGCCGCAGAGAGCAACTAGAAAAAAGACTGGAAGAAGAAACTAGCCAGAGGCAAAAACTAATTGAAAAGGAAGTCAAAATACGTGAGAAACAAAGAGCACAGGTGAGGTAACAGTGACCTGCAATGGTTTTTAAGGGAAGGACTTCCCCTTGATACACAGAAGGGCCTGACTGTATTTCTACAAATGATAGACAACTGCTGTCGATGAAGTCGATGGATTTGGTATTTCTGAGGTGTAACTGTGCAGCCAGAAGTTTGTGTGGGCTCTTGGAGCCTTAGATAGATGTCCAAGTATTAAACTTATCAGCTGACCATTTCAAGAAACTTTGCAAGAGGACACAGTCTCAAGCTGCACCAGGGGAAGTTTAGGCTCGGGGTGAGGAGGAAGTTCTTCACTGAGAGAGTCGTTAGCCATTGGAATGTGCTGCCCAGGGAGGTGGTGGAGTCACCATCCCTGGAGGTGTTCAAGAGGGGACTGGACGTGGCACTTGGTGCCACGGTTTAGTAGTCATGATGTGTTGGGTGACAGGTTGGACTTGATGCCCTTTGAGGTCTCTTCCAACCTTATTGATTCTATGATGCTAATCTGGCTTTTATAAACATTTTTGTGTTTTGGGGTTTTCTTTAATTATTATTACTTTGTTTTGTTGGTGGGTTGTTTGTTTCCTCCAACACTTTGTAAAGTTACAAGTTCTTGAGACAAATCAGGATTGCAGCTTTATTTTTCTGTGGTTTGTACTTGGAATCTGTGGCCAGCTTGCAGTTGCGTCCTTGCAGCAGGAAGGGTGAAGGAGAAGTTAAGGCTTCTGTTAATACTGTGACTGTCTGTTCTTCCCTGTAGGCCCGTCCCTTGACTCGCTACCTGCCCGTCAGAAAGGAAGACTTTGACCTCCGCAGTCACATCGAGACCGCTGGGCACAACATAGAGACCTGCTACCACGTCTCCCTCACGGAGAAGACCTGCCGAGGCTTTCTGATTAAAATGGGAGGGAAAATCAAAACGTGGAAGAAGCGGTGGTTTGTTTTTGACAGAAACAAGAGAACCTTTACTTATTATGCAGGTAGGCTGCACAGTCGTTACTTGGGTACATCTGGCCCTCCGTTTGCAGGAGGTGGGGGAATGAACTAGAGGACCTTTAATGGTCCGTTCTAACCTAAAGCATTCTGTGATTCTACTGGTTCCCTGAGGGTGGCAGGGACGTTTCCCAGCAGTGCATTGTTTGGTCTCTGGGATTTCTTTTTGCCATCCTATGAAGCTCTTGAAACTGCCTGCAGCTACTGATGTAAGCTGAATTTGGTGACGCTTCAAAATGGCAGCAGAAACTCTCACGGGCCTGATAAGGATGTTCTGCGTGACTGTTTAGTGTTAAAGTGACACTGACTTGGGATCACAGGGTATTACATGTCCCTAGCATAAAAGTACTAAGAGTGGAAAGAAGTTTGGCCTTGGGTGTCACATGCAGTTGTGATGCTGCTTAGCCCCCTTTAGGATATTTAACAATTTACCTTACATTGCAGGAAAATGGAGAGTCCCCTAGATGCTATCTGCCCTGTCCAGAATAGAATAGAATAGACCAGGTTAGAAAAGACATTTGAGATCACTGCGTCCAACCTATCATCAATGTTTCTTGTGAACCATTATAGCTGTGGCCGTTATGATGTTATGTTCAGTCTGTATCCTTTCCCTAATGATTCACAAGCTAATACTGGGACAGAAGGCAATACCAGAAGATGTCTAAAATAGTTTAGAATTGACCTCCTGCGAGTGTCTGCTTCTTTACATTGCCTTTAAAGGGAGATTAAGTCAGCTGTGTCTCTATTGTAGGTATCAAAATTTAAGTGAGAAGACTCCCACCCTGTATTTTGGCTTTGCAGTGGGATATTTGTACCACTAGGTAACAATCTACTCCTTGTTAGCAGCCTCCCTGCAGTAACTCTCCCTTACCTTAAGCACTATGAGGCAAATGGGGACTTCCTTTTGGCAGCAGGGCACACTGTGTCTAGTTTAGCTTTTTTACCATGGATGTCCAAGTAGGAGAGTGCAAGCAGGCAGTTATGATGAACTTATAAATCTCCTGTAAACTTTTGCACGTGTCAGAGCTCATAGAAATGTGCCTACAACCTGCTAACCTCACCTTTGAATGATAAAAGTTTGAGACTGAGGGGGAAAGTAGGAAGCACAAACAAGGATCTAATGTGGAGCTTTGCTTATTGTAACAGTTTGACTTTGAAAGCAAACTGTAGAGCTTAGCCTCTGAGCTATGTGAAGTCTGGCTGGCTTTCATGGAACTGGAAAATGGGATGTATCTTGGAGAGATCTGTCCTTCTGTTGGCTATAGTGTTTAGACACTCAGGTGAAGGGAGTGACTTGCAAATAGACGAGGAAATTGCAAAAGCTTTATTTCCTTGGAAAGAAGGTGAAAAAGCAAACACATTCAAGTGCCATTTCTTAGTAAAACTGACCAACTACTAAGAAAGGTGAAAGACTTCTGAAGGATTTCACAAGCAGAAGTGTTAATCCAGGTACTTCTCAGCTGAACATCTCTGGAACTGCAAACTGAGCTGTTGCTTCTTGAAGTACTGTTCATTTAGTTCTCAAGTCATTCTCTTTTCCATTTTAGACAAACATGAAACTAAATTAAAAGGCGTAATATATTTTCAAGCTATTGAAGAAGTCTATTATGATCATCTGAAGAATGCATATAAGGTAAACTTTGTTGTTTTAACTATGATATAGCAATGTCTAAAGTGTGGTAGCTGCAGTAAAGTCAAGGGCTGATGTGACTGGGGGAAAAAAAAAGAAGAAACAAACAAAAAGAGTTTCCTCCCCCAGAGTGGTGGAAAAAGAAGATGAAATCAGATCAGTGATTAGCACTGAGGGAAGTGGGGATATTATGAAAGCAGAAATAAGAGAGTCTGCCTGCTGTGGAGAATTCCTTAGTCCAGTGGCAAGACCACTGAAATCAGTGGCTATGGCAAACCAAAGGATGGACAAATGTGTCTGTCATGGGGAGGGAGTTAACTGGTGCCAACAGTGCGTGGCATCCCCTGCCCCCATCTGTCCTTTCAATGAGCTGTGAACAAGGTGAATGTGTCCTTGACACGTGGATTTGTGAAAGCCAAGGTGGTTTTGACCACTAGACAGTCAGGGGTTAGTTATTTCATCATGAAACAACAGTTTGGAGCCCTGTATTACTGTGTAAGTCTAGTGCAAATGTGTTTTAAAAAGCATTTCTGGTGGATACAAACACTTCAAACACGTCGTGCATTTTTATTTAAATCTCTCTCCTTGTTGTAACTCTTCCCTGTAATTTCACTTCTGGTGCCAAGAAATGGCTGGGGAGAGACTGTTTAGAAGGGCTTGTGGTGAAAAGATGAAGAATTTGCAGTTGGAGCAGGGTATATTAAGGTTGGATTTAAGGAGGAAGTACTTTACAATGAGGGTGGTGAAATACTGCAACAGGTTGCCCGGGGATGTGGTTAAGGTCCTGCCCATGAAGACATTCAGGATCAGGCTTGACGGGTCCCTGGGCAGCCTGATCTAGTTGGAGGTGTCCCTGCTGACTGCAGCAGGGCTGGACAAAATCACCAAGATGACCTTTGAGGGTCCCTTCCAACCCGCCACAGTCTGTGAATCAGTGATTTCATTCTGCTGATACCTGTCTTTCTGGTGTGTTCCAGAGTCCCAACCCATTGCTCACTTTCAGTGTGAAGACTCATGACCGGATATACTACATGGTCGCTCCTTCACCAGAAGCCATGAGAATATGGATGGATGTGATTGTCACCGGCGCAGAGGGCTACACCCACTTCATGTTATAACGAAGGGGGCCGACAGGGCATCCTGCAATACTGTCACACATGAAGCTAGCCATACGTAGTGGAATCTGAGAAGCCAGTGAACGCTCCGAAGCGTCCTCCTCATGATGTGCACCCAAAACCTCAGAACGAGAGGGGTTTACAAATGCATTGAAAAGGGGGTGGGAGGGTGTTACTTCTTTTAGTTGTTGTTTATAGCAATGAAAGAGCAAAAGTTGTTGAGAGAATCCTAGTGCTCCAAAATGGATCATCAGGCAATTTCAGTTACAGCATCTTGACTCAATGGTAATTTTCTACAAGTTCTCTTGTACAGAGGATGTCTTCATAAACTCCTGCTAAACAGTCTGGAAATGTGTGTTCTCATCAGTAAGCAAGAATGCTAGTAATGGAATGAAAAAGGTATAGCAAGCATATATTTTGATATGCAGCATCATGTATAGATGATTAGGTGACTTTTTAAAACTTTTAGTCGAGTCTTTTATAAAAACACAAACAAGAAAGCGACCCTAAGGCACACACAGCTCTTGCCTTGGCAGTTAGTTGTTACAACAGAGCCAAAGAGTTATCCCATCCCCTTACCGTGATGTGTTCTTGTAGGTAGTTGTACCTAGCTTTCTGTAAGGGGACAGTGCCAAAACTCTTCATGACTTGTAATGTAATTGATTTGTTACGATACTCCGGGTGTTCAAACGCTGAGCGGCACCGACTGCCTGCACCGATGGAACACAACACAGAAAAGGAGAGCTTTATAAAGGTGCATTTCTCCACAAGGATATGAAATGGAAACACGTGTAGTAACTTCCTCATAAAGAGGGGGGTTAAAATCTTCCCTGTTGGATAGAATTAGATGATTCTAGACCCTACAGCAGTCTTCATTTGTGCATGGTTCTAACCTTACTCTGTGCCATGTGAACGCTCTACTGAAACCTCTCAAATATTGGTCCTCTTGAAGCCAGCATCAAAAGCTCTACCTATCTTAAATTCTTTGGAGCCAGGTTTTTAGCCCCTGTGCAGAATAATGCTAATAATTAGATTAAAAAGAGAAAGGCAGGTTCTAAGAGTTTATGCTAAGCAGTGGATGAATAAGAAGAAACGAACCCAAAATTTTAAGTAGCAGAGGGTGAGATTCCTGAAACTGTAAAAATACTGAGGGTGCAGTGGTCACCCGTTTTAAAGTCGCTTGCAAGTCTCTTCAGTACTATTGCAGAAACATAAATTGTTGAACTGAACTACAAGGAAGTCTTTTACGAGAGGTTCTATTTCAATAATCAAAACTTGCGTGCCGAGTCCTTTGTGTAACAGAAGAAAGCACATTAGACTTTTTCCTGGTGAAAAGTTAATGGCTTTTGATGGACAAGTTAAGAGCTGAAAGCAGAGCAGCAGTGCGCTGGCAGAATGTTTTTGTTACGCTTTTTAAACCCTTTCTCTGTAATGAACAAGTTGAATTTTTTTGTGGTGTGTACAGGTGAGATGGTTGTTCCAGATTCGACCTGAATCATGAAAGAAGGGACTGTTGTTGCAAGGTAATTGTTATCATCTGTGCTGATCACAGCTTGTAATCTAATGATTTAAAACACTATCAGAGATAAATTGCTTTGGTTTATATAATTATTATTTTTCCTGATGTATCTTGATTTTACTCCTAAATATGGTTACAAAGGTTTTCTAATAATGATTTTTTGTATCCTGCATGACACAATGAAGGCATTTCAATAAACATTTTTAAACATACCCTTGGTTGAAATACTCACTTGCTGTTTCATCGTGAGCCATTACTGCTCTTCTTTTGAAAGTCCTGTCAAAGCTGTGCAATAACTTTGTGTTTCTTGGCAGTGATTAATCTCTGTGTGTGTCCTCATAAAAGATCTATGGTAAATGATCTTAGAGATGGCAGTGAAATTAGGAGTGTAGTCTGTTTACTGCATGTACATCATATACCACCTTCATTATTTATGACCCTGTTTGAGAAATCTATCACTAGCCTTGGATCTAGAGTTTTTTTGTTGTTGACCTGCAAACCAGAAGTTTAGGGGTTTCTCAGTTTCCCCAGTATTTGACTCAGACATGCCTTGGATGGCAGCAAGTATTATTTTACTGTAGAAGCCTGTGGAGTTTCATGAGGGTGGTTGTTGTTTTTTCACTGTTTACTGCCATAATCACAAAGTCTGGTAAGTTTTGTAATGGTGGACATCAAGACAATGTAAACAAAGCATGGCAGCAGGCACTATCTTTTGTGATCAGTGTGCAAGCTCTCCAAGCTTACCCCCATGGGATTCAAGTACCTTTTTTCACTGAAGGATCTTGAGGCCTCTTAAAACCTGCAGCTGCTGTGTCCTTTGACCTACAGCTGCTGCCAGGGGCTGACCTCATGCCAGGTAAGTGTTTGAGTCATCATCCATGGAGGGGTATTTAAAAGATGTGGGTGTGGTGCTGAGGGTCATGGTTTAGCGATGGGCTTGGCAGTGCTAGGCTCATGGTTGGACTCGATGATCGTAAAGGTCTTTTCCAACCTATGATTCTGAGTGCAGGCCAAGAACTGGCCAAGCCTTGACACTGCTGGAGGAGCAACCGAGGAAGGGACAATGGGGTTTGAAAGGTCCTTTCTGGCCATCTGTAAGGGCCAGGTAATAATGTCCATTATATATACATCCAACTTGGAGCACAAGCTATGCAAACTGGATCTTGTCTGGTACAATGAGGCCTTCAGGAAGGGTACCCTTTCCAGACTACACGCCTAGGGAAAGAGTCTGGCAAAGGAGTCAAAGAGGGTTCTCCGTGCTGATAGTAGCTAAAGGGCAAGAGGATGGGGCCAGGCTCTTTGCACTGGTGACCAGAGACAGGACAAGATGCAACAGGCACAACCTGGAACAGAGAAGGTTCCAGCTGAACATAAGGGAAAACTTTATTCTGAGGATGGCCGAGCAGGGGAGGTGGCTGACCAGAGAGGCTGTGGAGTCTCCTCCTCTGGAGGTACTCAAAACCCACGTGGACAGAGTCCAGTGCCAGCTGCTTTGGTGAACCGCGGTGGGGGTTGGACTCGATGGTCCTCGGAACTCCGTTCCAACCGCGATCGTTCTATGAAAGGCTCATTCAGTGATGTTAGGGACACCACCAGCTTTCGCCCTCCACAGACGGCCCCACAGCAGCAACCCAACTGCCGGCCGCCCGGGAAGACACCTGCCGCGCGCTCTGTCCCTCCCCTTCCGGTTCGGGAGGCGAACGTCCAGCGCGGGGGCGGAAGCGAGGCGCGCGCGACTCCCGCAGCGGCCATGGCGGCGGGCGCGCTGGGGCGCTTGGTGTGGGGCGGCGGCTGCCGCCGCGCCTCGGCCGCGGTGCTGTTACTGTCGCCGCTGAGGGAGGCGCTAGGGCTTCCGGGTAAGGGAAGGGCTCCGGCCCATCTCTGCGCCGCTTCTCCACCGGCCGTGAGCCGGGAGGTGAAGGGGTGTCAGAGGGCAGCGGAAGCGTCTGAGGCAGGTGTACACAGGGGGTGTGGTGGCCGCGGGAGGTGTGCTTGCTCTCGGGAGGTGTCGCCGCTGCCTCCCTTTCAGCGGGGGGGCGGGACGCGTGCCACGAGGCGGGGATGAGGATGTTGAGCCCCGCTTCGAGGGACGTCGTTGCTGATGGCCGAGTCCGCGGGAGGTGGCTTGGTCCCCGTCTGCAGAGCAGCTGCAGGTCTGAAACGTGCCCACGTGTGAGGCAGCCCCGGCCCTCCCGGGCGCCGGAAAGGTTCTGCTGGCATGGCATCCACCGTGGAGTGAGAGGAGTCTCTGCCCAAACACATAGTGCCCCTTCCTGCCGCTCTGGGCTCGGTGCTCAGACTTGCTGAGTTTATTCGTGGCTGTAAATTTGACAGACAGCCGCTCTTGGTGAGGTGATGAACCTCGCCAGAGGTTGCTCGATGTGGATTTAAAACATTTTTGTATCAGTGTAAACACACGGATACGGTGAGGTGGTGTTGATGTTTCTGTTGTGTGTTTAGAGCGCTAGTGTGATCGGGGTAGCTGGTTACTGACCGTGCTGGAAGCTGCTGTGGGACGGGGCCGAGCAGCATCTCCTGCTGGTGGAACTGGTGGCCTCTTAACTCCTATAGCGCAGGTGATGCCGCGAAATGAGGGTCGAGTCTGGTACCCATCTGAGCTGTGTTAATCTTCTGTTGCTCTTGGCAGTGGGGAAATCACAATGCTGGAGTGTTCTTTGGGTTTTGATATTTAACACTAGTTTCAATCACAGTTTCTGTTGTTCATGACACAAAATTGCGCAGTGATTCTGATGTGAAAAGAATTCCAGTAGCATCAGGCAAGGGTTCTGTAGCCTTTCTGAAGCTAGCTCCTTCAGTCTGTAGTTTTCTTTTATCAATACTAAGCACCACCTTTCACCCTTAAGAAGTGCTTCCCTGCCCTTACCAAGGTCTTTCACTGAAATTGCGAAGAGAAATTACTGCCCAGTTATTGATATTTTTGCCTGTCTAAAGGGAAGCTTGAGAGTGTGACTCCAGTGAGCCTTCCTTTTGGATTGCCTGGGGTGGTTGCATTAGAGTTTTGCATTATTCAGGTTGAGGTTGCTGCTGGTGCACTCAGAGTAACTTGTTAAATGTGGAACACTAGCGTGTGGAATATTTTAGATAGCTCTGTCTTGTAACTGAGTTTAATGTCTGCCCAGTGTCAAAATCATTTGAGGGCAATAGTCTTTATCTTAAGCAGAAGTAGGCATTAATGATGTGATGAAAAAGGCTAGATGTTACTTATTTTATTTGGTTTCAAGCAATGCTAATGTTGTTTTACGTTTACAGTGTTGAAAAAGTTAGTCACAAGATCCTTTTCCAGTTCTTACTTTTGAACTTCCCCACTCTACATCTCCTTCAAAAATCTTGTGGACCTGAGACTTTGATATCAATGCAGTTTTGCCCTTCAGTTTTAATTTTCATGCAAAATGTGTCACTTTCTGCACTTGTAAGCATAACATTGCACAGAGTACTGTAATCCTCAGAATCTTACCATTTCATGTGAACCAAGTAAACTCATTCAAGGTGGTATAAAAGACAAAGACATGAAGTAAAGGAAACCTTAGCATTTGGCTTCAGTCAGCCATTTTGATGAGTGAACTCTTTACATGGCTGACATTTAATGATTTGAAAATTAATCACAATTTGCTTTCCCCTTGGGGTTAATTAGCCATTAGCTGTTAAAGAATATTTAATCATAGAATGGTAGGGGTGGGAAGGGACCTCTGGAGAACTAGTCCAACCTCCTTGGGAGACGCAGTTCCCTTTTGTCTTGAGTCAAGATATCTTATTTTCATATAACATCCCCATGTTTCCCAAATCCTTGTTTCATCAAGCACTAGAGTGTCTGCTAAGGGTGTCACGATGGTTGCACTAAATAGCTCTTTTTATTAGTTTGCAGGTCAAAGTCGGCGGTCAGCTTTCTTACTCGACCGGATCGACCGAATCTTGCTTACCATAAACTGAAAGGCAGAAGTCCAGGGGTTATTTTCCTTCCAGGCTTTAATTCAAACATGAATGGTCAGAAAGCAACTGCCCTTGAAGATTTCTGCAATTCTTTAGGTCATGCCTTCATCAGGTACATTCAGAGCATTCCTCTTGAGAGAGTGAAACTCGTGTCGTGGGTTGGAGGAAGGGCTTTTAACAAAAATGTTTGCAGTCTGGCATGCAGATTGGAATGCAGTACTGTGCCTCCATTGCAGACAGGAGGCTTCTTGTCTGTAGCAAGACTGAGATAAGGCAGAAGAATGTATTCTGAAAATAATCCAGAAAATTCTGAAAGAAATGCCTGTAGTCTAGGCAGTGCAATGTGTTACGTTAAAGCTATAGGCACAAACGTGAAGAAGAAAGGACCTGGGCTTCTGATTTTTTAAGCTACTGCTTTGAAGCATCCTTCTTAAATGCCAAGTGTGATTAGGTTACCCAGTGTCTTCTGTTGGTTTGGAACATGCACATGCTTGGTGATACTCTCCTTTGGTAGACCAGGCTGTGTCCTGAGTTCTACAAGTCTTTGTATTTGGGTATTGCATTTGAAAGAGAGTTTGTACATTGGAAAAATAGCTTTAAAACTCAGGCATTTGAGGGGTGTAGTCTGCAAAGAAAAAGCTTTAGTAAATTTGGACGGTGTTACATCAAATGACAAGAAAACACTGCATCACCTTGTTGCATATGTTGTGCTTAAACCTCTTTTTGTGTGATTTGTGGTGCTGGTGATGTGCAGGACCAAGTGAAAAACTACTCAGTGCAGTATCTTGCCCTCTGTTTAATTTGATTGACTTGTACTGTTTAGTCAGCTTCTCTGTAGGCAGTAATTTGACTTTGATGGTTACTTTTTCAGATTTGATTATACAGGATGTGGAAGTTCAGATGGCAGACTTGAGGACTGTACAATTGGGAAGTGGAGAAAAGATGTTCTGTCTGTACTGGATGAACTTACAGATGGACCACAGGTTTTGTCTTACTTTTACATTTAGAATGGCCTTTGTCCTCAAGGTAGAGCATGAATCAAAAATGTGTCATCATAGCTCTGGTCAGTGGTATCTGCTGTGTAGCAGCTGACACCTGCTCACTTTCAAGCTGAATCATTTGAGATTAAGGCCTCTTTGGCAAGCAGATCAAAATCATGAAACATGGGTTAGAAGGACCTTCTGCACGCTGATTATTAGAGCTTCCTGCCTGTTAGTCTGAAAAGCCTCAAGGTGGAGGCTCCACCTAGCAGGGGACAAGGAACCGTTCCAGCGTGGCACAGCCCTCTTGATGAAAAAGTATGTCAGTATCCCATGCTGATGTGTTAATTAAAGGACTCATGGGAATGTTACAAGTTTATGTACTGTACATGATAAAATAAAGATCAGCAGAAGCAACGTTTGACTTCTTCAGATACATTATGATTTGCCACCAGAATGTGCTGCCCAGGGAGGTGGTGGAGTCTCAGTCACTGGAGGTGTTTAAGAACAGACTGGATGAGGCGCTTGGTGCCATGGTTTAGTTGATTAGATGGTGTTGGGTGATGGGTTGGACTTGATGATCTTGAAGGTCTTTTCCAACCTGGTTAATTCTATTTTATTCTGAAATGGTTGTGAGAAAGGTGAAGTCCCCTGCAGCCTGGAAATCCCTAGTATTGCGGTTAAAACAATTTTGTACTATGGATTGCTTTTGTTGCCCTCTTTAACTGCACTGGCTCTTTACCATGTGCATGTATTTTAAGAAGGAAACATCAAGTAAGCATATGATACTGAATTGTTTCAACTCTCATTCTGTTCACAGTATTTCAGGCAGCAATAACCAGCCATGCCAAACAAAAAGAATAATAAAACACCTGTGGTGCTTACTCAGGCAAAATTTCCACTGGTGGTGACAGCACTTCTGCCTGGGTAAGGACAGCAGGATTATGCCAAAGGTTTAAGTAGTGAAACCCAGTGAAAACTGATACTTTGTAAGAGAAGAAAAAATCTTACTATCCAGTTCCTGTCAAATAATAGCTTCTTTTCTCTTGTCTTCAGATTCTGGTGGGCTCCAGTATGGGAGGATGGTTGATGCTTCATGCTGCAATAGCACGCCCAGATAAGGTAGCTGCTCTGGTTGGGGTGGCTGTAGCAGCAGATCATCTGGTTACGACTTTTAAAAAGCTTCCTCTTGAGGTAAATGTTGATGGTTGAAAGTTGTATTTGCCTTCAGATGGAATCCTTGTGCTTTGAAGGATAGACAAGTAGCTGCTAATTGAGGTAACGTTGGATGAGAGGAGTCTCTCACAGTTTGTGTCTGTAGGAAGGGAATTTTCCAGATTAGTGTGTGGAGGATATAGGTGGTGAGAGGTCTCTTTTCTGAGTTGCTTGCGTGATAGTGATAGTGTCCATTCTTCAGGAAAGTAAATCTCAGTTTGTAATGTGTCAGATAAGTTTGGTGATAACTAACTGGCACTTTACAGTACTGAAACTATTTTCCTGGCTTGTTGATTTATTTTTTTTAAATTTTTTTTCCTAAGGCAATATTCTTTCCTGAGACTAAGGTAAGATTCTGGAAGTACAGCATGTAGTTAGCTACTGTGGCAAAGACTGAGAAGATTGATCACTGGAAAGTTCCTTTTTCCAAGGATTCGCCTTTAAGATTCAGTGTCCTGACTGCAGCCAGAGAGACTTCATGTTGATTGTAGTTATACATCTCGTTGTTTCTGGCTGAGAAGCTTCATTTCATTGATGAATCCTAGCTATATTAATTTGCAGAAGAGGTGTGCAGCGCTTCTGTGACGTTGGTAGGGGGTTTGTCTTCTCAGATGCTGAAAGGTGAACAGCAACATGCTTTCCCTGCCGATAAAAATAAAGTGAAATTTTACACCTGGGGAGGTTTCCCGCATATAGAACAGAACTTTTAATGTCTGCTCTTTGTTTTCTTCTTTTTTTCTTTTATAGGCACAGAAAGAAATAGAAGACAAAGGTGAATGGAAGTTTCCAACAAAGCACAACAAGGATGGGTATTACTCGCTGACGTACGACTTTGTCAGAGAAGCGGAAAATCACTGCGTGCTGAGCAGCCCCATTCCTGTGACGTGCCCCGTGCGACTCATTCATGGCATGGGAGATGCTGAGGTCCCCTGGCAGGTCTCAATGCAGGTTGCTGAACGTGTTCTGAGCCAGGACGTGGATGTCATCCTCCGCAAGACCGGCCAGCACCGGATGAGCGAGAAAGAGGACACAAAACTGCTTGTGAATACTGTTGATGATTTGATTGACAAGCTGGCAACACTGGCATGAGCTGCAGGGTAGCTTACCTGCAGCAACTCTACACCTGACTCTCTTCCATCAGTAGCAGAAACCCTCTCCTTAGCAAGATGATGCCAGGCCTGTGATTCCCACAGTAGATCCTGAGCTTTATCTGCTGTTTCTTTACATCTCTTTCACAAATACAGGTATTTTTTGTTCATGCTGCATTTGCACAGACAGTCCAAAATGTGAAGGAGTGCTGCTATAGTGTTCAGAACCTTTCCTTCACCACTTAAGGCTTTTACTGCAAGCTTCCTACACTATCGTACCGAAATGTTGATTCATTTTTGTTACGATTGGCCTGTACAGTAAAACTTCTCATTTCCCAAGTCTTTGATACCTTTTCAGTGTTCTCCTCTTGCGTTAACATTCTTGTATCTTACCTCTGTAACAGCCTGTGCAAAGCAAAATGCAACTTAAGGATTTACCAAAGTTGTTATTAGGAATAGTGAAGAATATGGAACATAATAAACAGATTGCAGAAAAATGATTCCATTCTTCTCAAGTACTGTTAAATGTGGAAGGCACACCCTGATGGCTGAGGAGAAGTTCTGAGAGAAGGACCTCAAAGTGCGGACAGAGCTTTTTCATCTGGGCTTACCAGTAGGGTTTACTTCCTCTTTTCCAGGCAGTCTTTGTAAAAGCTAACTGCTGTTAAGGCAACCATGTAACCTTGGTATAAAGTGAAACTGAATCAGTTCTGTAGTAACTTCTGTAAAGTAGTTAGCCAAGTACCAGAGAACATCATTGCCTCTTCTCTGTGACTTGAAAAACTGTAGATTACTAGAAGCAGTGTTTTCAGAGTTAGGAATTTGAGGTGTGTGAGTGGCAAGCCTGAAAACTTGGAAATGAAACTTCACAGCTGGATAGTTCTTGTAGTGTAAATTCATAGAGCTTAATAGTAAATGGATTTAATTGGAGGTGTGATTAATGCTTGGGATTTGTCCAAATATATGGCGCTGTTCATAGACTTGAAAGAGAGAGGAACTTGGGTGAGAGATGGAATTCATTCAGGCTGGTCTGAATATGAAACATCAGTTGAAAGCATATAGTTGCTTCTGTCCTTATTACTTTAAATAGTAGATAGCATTAATATTGCTACCCTAAAAGATTTCATGTCCTGGTGATGAGGTATTCCTGGAGAGCTTGTCATTTTTGGTGTTGGCAGTAGAAGACAATCAACCAATTAAAACAACTCCCTCCCACCCCCCTTAATTTCAGATTAATTCTTGTGAAGTACAGTTTTAGTTAGAGTTCAGTACTGCAGAAAATAAGAAGTTGTAATGTGATTTTTTTTTTCTTGCATTGTATTCGTTCAAATCTTTACCTCAGCCTTTATTAACTCACTGATATTTTATGGGTAAGGTCTTTGTGTTGCAGCGCTTAGAGCTGTGATGGGGAGCAGTTGTGTAAGCAGCTTTCAGATTTGGAGTTGCTGGGGGTTGGTTTTTTTCTTGGTTGGTGGTGGGGTTGTATGTTGTTAGTTTGGTTTCCCCCCCCCCCCCATTGTAATGCAGTAAAGCTAGGTGGAAGAAGGCAGTGTTAACAGGCTTGACATAGTTACTGAAGGTACCAAACAGCTTCAGTTACTCAAATCACAGCCTTACTGAAGCAGTCCTAGCGAGTTTTTTTGCGTGCCCCTTTCTTTTGTGGTTCTCTCTGCTTGCTAAATGGAGATTAGTAGTAGTATTTACATCACAGCTGTACCCCAGATTTGCTCTGTTTGGCATAAATGCAAAACCAGAGATGATGCTTTCTCCACAGACACAGTGTTCCAGGGAGTGCTTTGAGATTCAGTGAGTGCTAGTGCCTTTCTCTCTCTGTGCTTACCACTTGCTAAAGCCACTCTGTAGTCCCTAAATATGAAGTGGTGGCTTTGAGGTAGACCTTATTCAGACAGACTTTTCCCTCTGATTTGGCCACAGGTATTTCTCTTTGCAAGCAAGCATTTTCCTTGTGTTCATGCTGGAAACTGACATCACTTCGATTGCTGTGAACTTGGCATGTTCATGTGCCTGAAAGAAGGGATAGATGGTAACCAGGGAGATGTGCATCCTGCCTGTGACTAGCTCTTGGCCTATTCAGAAGTTTTGACAATCCTGAGTAATGTAGTAGTCTCATCTTATGGTGTCAGTCCAGTTTTCTTTGGTGCTCTGTTTTGTCCCCTGAGTTAATGCCTGGAGCATGTCTTTGATAGTAGGTGTTTAGATAGTGAATTATTTTCAGTATTAGTCATGTTTATGAACAAGTATTTCTTTCCCCTGTAGAAATCCTGTATTAAACTGGGGTGTTAGATATGTGCAAAGCTCTGAATGGTACAGTTCTAAACCCTTTCTAATGAATTCTTATGTCCCGGATTTTTATTGTTTCTTTTCTTTTTATACAGGCTTCTAATTTGCTGCCAAACACAAAGTGTGTTTTGTGAAGATGTGACATTTCCCCACCAATAAGCTTGATTCACGTGAAATGATCACTGACTTACTCTTTCAAATTTACCAGCTCTGTCCTGTGCTGCCTGAGGGGATGGTTTTCTCTGAACACCTTAATCTACCTTTCAGTAGATGGTTAGCATTCTCATTGTCTTTCAGTTTTGGCAGGGCAGTAAATGACTTCTGGGCTCATCTGTCACTGAGTGCAGCATGGACACCTTAGGGCTGATACTGCTGTCACTGTGCAAGGAAGCTCTGGATGCTAACCAAGCAACTCATCTGCTTGTGGTGTTGATCTTGATCAAGCCATAGTGGTTGAGTAAGCACCTCGAGGTATTTAATGCCTAAACTACACAAGGATAACTGCTGCTGGTGAGTTGTAGTCATTCAAGTTTCATGAGTAAATAACAAAAAGTTTTCGTAGCTAGGCAGGCAGCTTGATTCATGTGTAATGCCAAGGCAGCAGGAAGCAGTTTTCATTACAAAGAAACTGAAGCATTACCAGTTTTGCCAGTTGACCTCAGCTGTCCTAGTCCTTACCAACACTTTCACTTTGGAACTGTTGCAAATTAAGCTGCTTGTGACTTAGCTCATGGAACAGACAATCCAGTATTCTCAAAAGGAAGAAGATGATGAGGCATGCTTTCTTGTGCTTGGGATCAAACTCTGGAGCAGAGCAGCATGTCTTGAAAGAGTCTGAAGCTTATTCAGCTTGCTTCCTAATAAACAAACACTCTTCTGCCTATATTGAGTTGTACTAATGGAGTTTTGTATGCATGTGGTTTTTATCTTGTCAGGTATTCTACTTGTTCTGTGGCTTCTGTTGTTTGGCTTTCTGTGACACGCTTCAGTGTTTAGTTGTGAGGTTTTTTGTTTGTTTGGGGTTTGCTTGGTTGGGTTTTTTTTGTTGAGTTGAATTGTATTGTTTTATGTAGTTTTAGTTAGGATAACTTGCTTTCTCTTACATCACACTAAATACAAACAAAGCACCATTCACAAAGCCCCCTAGCTGCATAGGCCTTACGGGAACTGTCTCCTGCTCTTTCACTTCTATGTTAATTTTGATGTGCTCTCTTGGACACACTGCTATTCAATGGGCCTAAGAGATTTATGGTGCCATACTTTTCGTATCAAAACATGTCTAGAGAGACACTTTCAGCCAGTTATGTGTCTGCAGCTGCTCAGGTGTTTTCAATGCTCTAGTCTCCTGCAATAGGGAGTTAAGATATTTTCTGAACCAGTGCCTTGGTCAGAGCTGCTGCATGAGGTCTGTGCTTGTAATTTCTCCTTGGTCCCTGTCCCCTCTGTGTGGGGATGAGGGGAAGAGGGGAAGAAGTGGAAGGGAAAATTGTCCTGGGGAATTGTGAGATTTGAACTTCCTTGATTTTTAAGTTACATGGTTGTGCTGTTACAGGGAGGCCTGCCTTATCCTTGCAGATTTATTTGTAAGTGCTAAAAAAATATGTTCAAGGCTTCCATGGAAATAGAAGAGAGCTATGTTTCACATGTCTCTTAAGATCAGCAGTGTCTGATTTGGGCTGATGTACAAATTCAGTCAGATGTGTGAGAATGCAGAATTTCACTAAACCTTGGTGAAAATTGAATAACTGTGTAAGGATCATGAATACCAAACAACAATGCACATTCTTCTTCTGGAACAGGGCAGGCACTGGGAGCTCAGCTATTCTGTTTAATAGCAGGCAGCTTACTAGGTACATGGCTTTAATGCCACTGTGCCTGCTTTCTTCCTGGCAGATGTTATCTAGGGAATGAGATGACTGTAATGGTTAGGAAGAAGCGACAGAGACAAAGGACAAAAATATACTCCTGGATTTACTGCTCAAAGATCAGTTCATATAGCTCAGACCTCATTTCTCTTCAATATATATTTGTCTAGAACAGAAGAACGTTAGTTACAGCCTTGACCATGTCATGCATACATCTAAACTACAGAAAAGTTGCAGGTTTGACCTTGTATTTCTCTTTCAAGTCCTACATATGTATGTTACATGGTCCAGTGCTTCTACTCCATTAAGGATAACTTGTCCTCCTCCATACGATGCAGTAATTGTGGCTTGTGATCTCCTCATGAGTGAGGAATAGGCACATTCTCAGCCTGCTACAGTGTGTCTTCGAGCTTGAGATCGCTGTGCATTTATATTTGGAATGAAAAGCAAGTGACAGCTGCTAAAATGTGCAGTCACTTGGTTCTGAGACTAAAATACAAATGTAACATGTTTCTAGGCTGGCACGTGAAGGGCTGTGTTCTTTTTGGGCCTCCTGACCTGCACCATGTTGTTCACTTGCCTCCCACGTGGCAACATGAGAAGG
Source organism: Picus viridis (assembly GCA_033816785.1). Lineage (NCBI taxonomy): Eukaryota > Metazoa > Chordata > Aves > Piciformes > Picidae > Picus > Picus viridis. The sequence continues at coordinate 2,553,853 of CM066569.1, read as the reverse complement.
TCACTGCTGCCTGCCAGGGTGGGAGCAGGTGCTCCTGTCTGTGACAAAGGGATGCTGAACAGCAGCACTCTTCAAGGGTGATGTCAATGGCCTGCCCAGACCGTGGTCCTAGAAAGGCAGAACCTGAAGGGAGCGAGCTGCCTGGGATCAGGTCTGGGCCTTCTGAGAATCCTCTCTGTTGCTTCTGTGCTGAATGTGGTGTGCTGGCAGAAGGTGTGCCAGGGTGTGCTAGTCCTTGGGACAGTAAAAAATCCTTGACAGCAAAGATAAATCCTTGATCATAAGCAGACACAGTTATGGGATTTGATGTTGTTTGTTTGTAGGTCTTGCTGTCTGTTTTGATCCATGTTTCACTGAAATAAAGATGTTGCTGCTTTCCTGTCCTTCTGCTAAATGTTTATTGCAATGTGTAGTTTTCAAACTGAGGCAGTCCTTAGAAGGTAATGTTTTTAGCTTGGGACAAACACTTGTGTGATGAAATGTGTTGCTTTTCTTTCAAGGGCTCTGTTAGTCCAGCACAAGACTTATAAGATGCTGAGAATTAAAGGGCACAGTTTAGTTCCGAGGTCATCTTGAATATTGGGACTGCTGATAAATATATCTGGATGGTTTCTGGGGTAGATGGTAACTGTTTCTTCAGGCAAGCTGCTTGGATGGTGGTCAGTGACCTCCAAAACACTTCTGGTTGTGGCAACTTTAGACATTGCCTTGTTCTGCAGACTGGAGTGTCGTTGGATTCTGATTTGTCTCACAAATAGGAAGGTCCTTCCTTAGTGAATTACTTTGAGGTGTTCAAGCCATGCACTTGCTTAGGGCTTAATATCTTCAGAACTGGCAAAGAAACCCTTTTGCAGGTGAATGGGAAGATACTTGCTTAAGATAGCACCTCTTGCCTTTGAGGAAGGAATTTGTTTGTAGGCACAGCTATGGCAGATCCCAACGTGTTGCTCTGCAGTGCAGGGTTTGCTGCAGGCAGGACCATCATGAGGTGCAGGGATGTCATACATACACCTTTGCACTCACTTAAGGTTGAACTCCATGATCTTAGAGGTCTCTTTCAAGCAAAACAATTCTGTGATTTCATCCTCTGCATTTCATTTGAACATTTGCTGCTTCCTAGGACAGAATGCTGTAATCTGAAAAGCACTGTTCTGACGATGGCCAGACTCTGGCTGCAATGTGACACATTCTTGTTTGCTTCCAGGTAGACTAGTCAGTTCAAGCAGTTGTCGTCTTTGTTTTTTAATCTTTGTAGTTTATTCATCACAGCTTGCATGAGCTGGGATCTTCTTGGGAGTCTGGACCTTTTCTTGTGACTTCCAATGTTTCAGGGGTGGAATTTGTAGAGTAGGATCCGTGGTTGGACTTGATGATCCCAGGGGTCTTTTCCAACCTGAACGATTGTGTGATTCCAATACCATATTAAATAGTTCAGACCTGGGGGCACATTCTTATACAAACTAAATAAAACCATAGAGAATCATTAATGATTTTTCAGTTACAGTCATAGAGTAGGACCTGCTAGTCAGCCAGCTCTAGTCTCTTTCATGTGTTAATGTTGTTTTGGAATCAGTTCCCTACTCAACCTGTTGTTGAGTAGCCACCTCTAATGTGTTACAGAGCTTTCAGTAAATGGCATCAACACTACCACTTTATAAAAAACCATAATAAAATAAAGTCATTCCATTGTTTTCCTTAGGACTGTTGGCACAGAAGCAGGCTTCTGATTTGATTACTTGTACTTTGGATGTATTGGGGGAGGGGGATTTTTCCAATCCTCTGCAGCATTCCTGTTTTTCAAAGCCTTATTAAAAATTGATGTTGATGGACAAGCTTGCTTTTCAGCTTCCACAGTATAGAATGATCCCTCGAGAACAGGTTGCATAGTCAGCATCTGTGAAGGGGGAGACTGCAGCTCAGGAAAGCTAAATTACCCATCCCTGCCCCCAGGTTAGGATAGGAGGTTGATACAAAGGGAGATGACTTTCACTAAATCTCACTGCCACCGAGCACCTTGGTGTGAGCACCTTGGTGTGAGCACAAGCAGCCCTAGGTAATTCCCTTCTAAACAAAGAATGCAAAAAGATCTGCAAGTGTAAAATAAAGCTGCTGCTTCTCTGTGGGACTGGCCAAAGAGTGTCATAGCAATCACTTAAATAGGAAAGCATGTCAAATTCATGTCCTGGCTTTGTCAGCTGCAGTGCACTGCCATGGTTTGCAGCCCTGGTGCCTTCAGCAGTGTGTTTGCTGGGATGGAAAGTCCTCAAGTGGTGGCCCTGTCACGTAGCATGCTTTTGTGTTACGTAATCAGATGTTTCATAGGGCTTTAAAACTACAAGTGCAGGGAGGAGAGAGGACTGAATTAAATGCCTGTGGAAGACAACAATGAATTAGGTCATCTGTTAAATTTTTCATCTCTTGAGTCTGCTCAAGCCCGGCAGCATCCAAGGCAGTGTCAATCTGAGAATTCATGGTTCTAAAATAAGAAAGTAATGGATGAAGGGCCCATTGTGAGACAGACATACTGGGAGCTATATTCCTTTCCCCCTTTTTAAATTCAGAGGAAGGACTTTTGTTGGCAAGCCGATTTCGAATCCACCTCGGGTTCATCAGCCTCCTTTCACGCCAAGCTGAACATGAATCATTTGCCAAAAGGGAGCAATTTGTTGCAAAGTGGATGCTACAAAGTCAATGAAAGACATTTGACAAAGTCTGGTGCAGCTCAGAAGCAAAATTATTCTATTTAATAAAGGTGAAATCTATGCAAAACAGAGCAGAAGAAGAGGCTCTTGGCTTAACTTTCCTTTTCTCTCCTCCCACCGCTGCAGTAGTATAATTAAAATTCACACTGCCCTCCATGGGAATAGCTCCCTTGCTAGCACCAGAGGTATTTTGACTCATAGGAGCAGAAAATATGATCCTTGTGCTTTTTGGTAGGTTTGCTAGGTTTTGGTGATTTCCTTTGTTTTTAGTGATCCAAGTTGTTTTCTCAGGACAGTTACCCTATTTGATAATATAATATCTACTAATGATAGGATGATTAGAACATTCTACTACCTGACTTCTCTTCCTTGACCTTTCATCTGCTTGTCTCCTTGGTGAAAGTTTTTGTTAGCACTTGAACAGGGAAGAGGAGAAATTATTTTTCATGCTATACCCCATGGTGATGCAGAACAAGGAGCAAAAGGGTCTTCTGCTGCTCTGTGATGAAAAATGAATGATGCGTAGTAATTTCTGTTACCTTCTTTTACCAGAATAAAGTCAGATCAAGTCCCCCCGTTTATATTTCTAACTGTCTGATGCTGGGATGCTTGCTGCAGTTTTGGTTGATGCAGAGTAGGTGGAGTAAAACAGGCTGCAGGGTGAGCAGCAGAAGGCTGAGGAAACATGCATGAAAACAGCCTGCAGATGGGCGAGATAAACAGGATCCCCAGGCTGTGACTGAGTAGGCAGGCCTCTTTAATGGCTCTTAGCAACGCCCCTGCTCTGACCCTCCTCACATGTGAGGAAAATCAAATCAATAGCCTGTTTGTCAAACCACGATGCTGCAGCAGCAGCAGGGCACGGTGGCAGCCTTCGTCTCTTAAATTCACCAGCGCCTTTTCAGCCATCCCTGCTCAGCCATCCCTGCTCAGCCATCCCTGCTTCTCTGCTGAGGAAGACCCTGCCCGCATCTTGCATCGGATTGATCGAGCTCCCATGTACAGCCCTCTTCACATTAGCAAGGATTAGGTAGGCAATTTCAAAGTGCTTTTGGCAGCTTTAACGTTGATCTGAAAACTCTGTTGTATTCTCTGTAAACACAGCAGAAGCCTCTCTTTAAAACCTACTCTATTTTAAGTCTTGCTGCTTTTCTTCTGTTCTTGTGGCTGGGCAGGGGAGACTTTTTTTTTTTTTTTTTTTTTTTAATAATGCTGTAGCTGATTTGTGCTTTTGGAAAAGGATATTCCCTCACTGATCCCTCCCCTGCTCTGCAGAGCAGTTATAACCAGTGCCATACAGTTACTTAGGGTGTTGATGAACATCTGTTCAGCTGTCTAAGATATAGGGCAGGCTGCTTACTCCTTTCTGCTTTAATTTTCTGGTGCATACTTCAAAGCTGCAGGTCAGGACTCTACCCAGTAAGCTCTGCTTTAGTTCCAGAGATGGCTAACAGAGGACCAAGCTATGGCTTAAGCCGAGAAGTTCAGGAAAAGATTGAACAGAAATATGACCCGGAATTAGAGTCTAGGCTGGTGAACTGGATTATTGTGCAGTGTGGAGAACAGATAGAGCACCCTCCTCCTGGAAGGCAGCATTTTCAGACCTGGCTGATGGACGGAACGGTGAGTGTTCAGTCTGTTTGTATACTTGCTTGTGTTTATATGCACAGTGTCTTTATTTTCTGTCTTCATCCAGCTGGAGTGGTCAGAGCTCATGGCCAGTGCAGAAATGTGTATCTTAGTATCTGATTTGTTTCCTTCTGATTAGGACTCTTGATCTCAGAAGATAATTATGCTACTAGTACACTGGGATGAGCACAGCACTTATGATTCTTATGACTCATGCATGTTATGTATGAGAATGACTCATTCCTTCAGCACCTTTTCTCATACAGTTAAATTAGATCTGTTTTAGAACCAGATGTATGCTTTTCTCTTTAAGGAATAATCAGTGTTGACAGTGAAAGGTGAAGAGATGTACAAAATTTGAAGGATTTGGGTTATATCCTAAGTCTTGCCTTGGAAATAAATCTGTAGCTAAAACACTGTATTCTGTTGGCTTATTGAACAACAAGCAGATGCTGGTGTTTGCAGTGGGCTGTAGGACTATGCTAATCATTGAATCTCTGCCAGAGTGACTTCAACACTATTTCAATTGACATCGCCTATTTTTCTGGCTTGGGCATGTGGTTTCTTCTCTGTCAGTTGTTACATAACCTTTACCAGCGATTGCTTTGTTGTTTCTAGCAGATTAGGATTTATATGATCAGGCTATTGCCATCAGTGAATGAGAGCTTTAATGCATGTTGAAGTACTACTTTGACCATTATTGATTCACTACTTTTTTTTTTTTTTGGATTGAGGAAATTATACCCCTGACAGAAACTTCCCAAGTGAAAAGAATTCTGCAGCACTGTTTTGTGTGCAGAAATTGCCTTCTAGTTTGGTGATTGCCTTCTAATTTTGTTTCTCTATTTAATTCTCAGCTGTTATGCAAGTTAATAAACAGTTTGCATCCGAAGGGAAATGAGCCCGTTGCAAAGATCTCTGAATCAAAAATGGCTTTCAAGCAGATGGAACAAATTTCTCAGTTCTTAAAAGCCGCTGAAATGTACGGAGTAAGAACAACAGATATTTTCCAGACAGTGGATTTGTGGGAAGGTAATAATAATAAACTGGAAGTAAGCTTGCAGTCTTCATTTTACTTTGCTTTGATGTGTTGTGATGGTGCATGTTGTCTAAGGCATATTCTATAATGCAATTATCTTTTGTTTCTCTTTGCCTTGCCTCATTACCATCTCCTTCCGGTAACACGTTATCTCCTCCGAGGGATTTGCAGTACCCTGAGGGCACAACAGAACCTTTCCAAGCTCATGTGTTATCCAAACCCCCACCATTCTGGTAGAAACCCACAGACCAAATAAAACAAGTGCTCTTTATGCAAATTCTTTCCAAGTAAATAGCTTTTAATAACAAATATGGAAACCCCTTCTATATTTATTGCAATTTTCTAAGTATGAGCAAATCTTAAATTAGAGCTGTAAAATGCAGAGCCAGGAGCATTTATGCCTCTGCCAAGCTGATGAGAACTCAGTTGTGACTGGCAAGAAGCAAAACTCACTGCTTAACAGCATGATAGTTGAGCATCTCTCTCTCAGGATACAGTCTTTTAAGAGAGGTCACTATGGCAACAGCAAAAAAAATAATTCAGAGTGCCCTGTGGTTTTGCAGTAACCCAGGTGAGAGCTATGTCCATCCTATGCTTGGCATGGAAACTGCATCTTCTAGTTCCTGAAGAGCTGAGTCATTTGTGAGCTGCTGTGGTTGGCTTTGCCCACTTCTGTGGTGCTGCGTCTCTTCCTGGTGCTCTAACCAAAGATGCTGTATATCCTGCATCAGTCTAGATGGGGTGATGGAGAACACTTTGTTAAGTGAGCTCAGAGCCAAAGACAACTGCAGGATAGTGAGAGGCAGGCATGAAAGGGTCAAAAATCTGCCTTGAGAAAGGGTGGAAAGAGGAAAAGCACCCGTTGAGAAAGCTGGTCAGCATAGTTGCTGTAGGAATACACATGGAGCAGCAAAGATGTGGTCTGCTTTCACAGCCTGTCAGGATGTGTGGAATAGATTGCTCCTCTGAAGGACAGCTCAAGGAATGATGAAATACCAGGGTGCTCTTTTTGGATGGGTTAGAAAGATACCAACAGCTGCAGTTACCAGGACCTATAATGTTCTCAGGGTACCAAATTTGCCTAACAAATCCTATCTTTGGGCACAAGGGCAGGATTGTTTCTTCCAGCTCAGTCTTTAGTTTAATGTCTCAAATGAGGAGATTTTTCCCTTCTCCAGTATAAGGGGCTCCCCACTCTCAGCCTAGCAGGCTGTTGAAAGAGAAGCTCCATCTATATTGTAAGGGTTGGTAACAGCTCATTTCAGATGCTGTGTTTTGCAGTGTTTTGCATAACAGCTTCTCATCATGCAAATGAAAGTATGGTACATTGATCCTTACAGTGAAAAGGACTTGCTCTGAAGGCAGAAAGCTCCTAATGAGGGTGACTCTCAACATTTCTCTTCCTTTCACTCATCATCTTTTTTCAGCAGATCTAAGGAAAAAGCCTTGTAACTTCCAGAGTACAGGAAATCAAAACACAACTCTCAGCCTAGGAGGGAGACATTCAAGACTGTTTCTGTTACTTTCAGACCTCCCAAAACTCATCTGTGTCTCTTCCCTTTGCACTCCCTTCTCATTCTTCCTGCTGCTCATTTCAGTGCCGAGATGAAACAGTATGTCTCTCCAGCAATGAGTCACCGCGAGCTTTTTGTGTCTAACCATAACTCTGACCTCTAGCATCTGTGCTGCTTCAGGGCTGAATTGTCTGAACCTGGATGCATTAGCTGGAGAGAAAGGACAATCTCTTTCACTGTTTCATTATTCTAGTGCTCTTACACTTCAGGCCATAGCCCCTTTAGAAAGAGAGGAGATGTCATTGTATGTTTACAGGGAAAGAAAAGTATGTGTGACTGAAAAACAGCTTTTATCTGGCACTAATTGTTTTCCAAGAGCTTGTGCTTTGAAATCCTCAGTAACAATTAATGGTAATGTTTTAGGATGCAATCTGCTGTTGGCTGTTTCAAACTCACTCAGTCCATCTGGTGCATTTTTCTTCATCTCTGCGATTTCTTGCTCCAGGAGAGGCATTTCCTTTCTTTTGGTCCTTTCTTACTTTTAACTGCTGTGCAGAGCAGCTTTCCATGAGCCATACCCAAAAGCCATACCCAAGATACACACTGGGCACGAGGCAGCTGTCCCTCTGAGTAGTTGTTAAGTTGTACAGAAAAGCATTTGAGGAGCACTAAGCAGAGCAGCTCTCCATCTTTAGATTTGAACCTTCCCCATTCTGGACCTGAAGAAGGTGGCCTTCCAGCCAGGTTTCCCTCAGACATGATGGCTTGGCAGAAGCCCCTTCTTCCTTGTACAGCAGTGCCAAGATCCTCTTCCAGGCTGCGCTATTTGAAGCGTGCTGCAGAGGACACTGAAGCCGCAGAAGAAATGTGTCAGTGTGGGTCTCTTCAGCATGCTGCATGGAGGCCAGGGCTGGGGGCTGGGCAGGCAGCCTACGTGATTGTCCACTGGAGCTGAGGGAAGGCGCTGGCTGCATTTTTTGGCCCTGCCAGAGTCAAGCCTGGCACCAGAAAATGTCTACGATGCCTTCTGTAGGGTGGCTGCAGAGTTAGGTGACCTTCTCAGTGGAGATTTAAAATTTTTCACAGTCCTTTTTAAGCTGACCACATAGCCCCTTGTATCCCTCACTGGAAGAGAGCAGATGTCACAAGGCCACCCAGATTTGGGGCCTTCCCTCATCTGCAGCACCCTCCCGTGCAGCAAGAAGACTCTGCAAAGTGGGGCCGTGGCCATGGCAGGGTTTTGTCACGCGGACTCAGCTCCCACATCACCCCACTCCTCTGGTTTTCCCCTGCAGGTCTCCCACTCACCACTGACAATTAAAGCAGAGCGGGGTGAGAGCGTAGGGGGCTGCCAGATGGCTCTGCCAGGCCCATCATCATATTTTGCTGCCCTTCTTTTGTTTCGTTTTCCTGCGCTTGCTGTCATTATTCAGCTCATTCACTTTTAAATCCTTCTTCACATCCCAATCAGGCAGTGCAGGAGGCATCCCAAGGACGTTGTGTGTGGCATCTGTCACAGCATATGGTACAGCTGCTGCTTCGGGGGGGCTCGGGGCGCCTGCCGCGCCCTCTTCCCTCCGCGCTGAGGGGCGTGTGGGATGTCAGCTCTTCAGCTGCCCTCTGGAGCAGGGACCCCATCTGATGCAGTTTTCATTAACAAAAACAGTGAAATGAGGGTTCTGGCCGGCTGGCCATTTATTTTCTGAGCAAATGGTCCCCTGCAGATAGAATGGCTATAAACTTTACAGACAGTATGACAGCCACAGCTGGAAGCTGCTAGAGGGTTTCAGCTTTAGGCTATCTTTCTCACCTCAGCCAGTGTGCTATGCATTTAGGTTTGTATGAACCAAAGCCCTGAAATGCATCTGCCTATAATCAGGGTAATGCATAGCATAAACAGAACGTGCAGCACTCTCTGCCCTCTACACTCCAGCTGGTCTGCAGTGATTTTCATTAATATTGGTCCACTGGAGCTATTTCTGAAATCTATTCTTTTCATCATGTCTCCAGTGCCTCATTTTTTAAATGAATTACTTCTTTTCCCATGTGAAGAACTTACAGTCAAAATCAGATCTGCCAACTAGATAAAATGTTTTAGGAAAGAGGAAGAACTGGAACAGAAAGGGAGAGGGAGTCACAGACTCACAGAAGGCTTTCAGAAGATGAGAGTCAAAAGGCAGATTTCTAGCAGCTTACCACCTCACACAATTAGAGATACATGCTACAGATCTCTTTTGCTAGGAAGTTGTGCAAAGGTTAGCAAGTCTGGATTGGGTACTGAGTTAGAGTCTGTCTGACTCTAATGCTACATGTCTCCTTTGAAGTGTTAGTTTGTTTTTTAACTCGGTGGAGCAATCAAGCAAATGATGTTGAGCAAAAAGGAAGATGTGTTTATTATCCTTGTTTTGGAAGGAGAGACAGGGGAAGGGGATACTATTTTTTTTCAATGCAAACCTCTCTTGCAAATGAACTTTGTGTTTCAGTGGTACAGGGTGCTCTGTTGGAAACTGGTGCGTTTGCAGCTAGGTAGAAGGTGTGCCTCTAAGCAAAGGATAGGCAATTTCACCCTTTCCTAGAGAGATGGGATAAATTAGCCCTTGAGAAGCTTTTCTCTCCTGTTGTTCTATGGAGAGAACCTAAAGAACAAGTGATGAGCAGGTATGTAACTTTCAGTTGGCTAAAGATGAGATACAAGCCTTGACTTCTTGAAATGAGGAATGAAGCCGGGTAACATAGAGGGGCTGGGGACCCGTGATCCGGGTGGCAGGGACTGAAGGTGTGAAACTGCTGAGCATCGATTTTTGGCAGCCTGAGAAAGGAAGCCAGTGGGAGGGATCTGGGAGGGGGTTTGATGATTAAATTGGGAAGGACTGATACAAGTTACATCCCAAAGCACAGGAACTGTCTGGAATTGCCAGGGTTAAACGGTGGTTTACAGGTGAAGAAAGTGAAGTCCTGCTCTGTCAGCTAACACACCGTTCTCCTCACCCCTGCTTTACTGAGCATGTTACTGTTCTTTTGTTCTTTGTACTCCAAAGCCATCTCTTGGGAAAAAATTTTGCCAAAAGGATTATCTAGAAGGACTTAAAATAATATGGGAGAAGGCATTAAAATACCCAGAGGCCTAGAAATTTGGAAGTGTCTGAATTGTTGAGTTTTGCATTGCCACTGTCCCTTTGATGACCTTTAATAGACTCTTGCATGGCAGTAGCGCCATTTAGCAATTGTAAACCAGCATTTTTAATGCTATTCATGCACTTCTTCAGGGGGGGCTGAGGGAGATGGTTCATGCATTGGATCAGACTGTTTATCAGTGTGCCAAGCTATCTGTCGTGCAAGGATTTCTTGTATTAATTTAACTGTCTGGCTTTCTAGGGAAGGACATGGCAGCAGTGCAGAGAACCTTAATGGCTCTAGGCAGTTTGGCAGTCACCAAGGATGATGGCTGCTACAAAGGGGATCCATCCTGGTTTCACAGGTAAAGTCCAAAGCACAGCTGCTCAGAGCTGTCCTCCTTGGGAAGCTGGTAATATCATCTGCCTTTAGGCTTTGAGGGGATTGATTGGGAAAATGATGGAAGGGTATTTCCAAAGTTTCTTTATAATGGAGAAATCTCTCTTGAATTGAGAGGAGGGAAGCAAAGATCCAACCAGGCAACCTTCTATCCTTCACTGGTTCCCAGCTTTACCAGCATCTTGCCGTATCTTGTCAACCTAGTTACACCAGGGCTGCTGGGGAGGAGTCCTGTGGGAGCTGTGCAGTGTAGCCTTTTCTCATGTAGCCCTATCACACCTCTTGCACCAGAGCTGGGACAGCACTGCTGTTACCAAGACTAAGGAGTGCATTGCCCATGGCTCCAGCTCTGATCTCCTGTCATGGATGTCTGCAGACCCTCATATAGTGACCCCTTTACCAAGAAGGCATTTTTCATCATATTTCTCTTCAAACCAAAAATTATTTCATTTCCATGTCTTTTTTTGTTAATCTCCTTGGGGAGTATCACTTAGCTGTGAAGAATTCTCTGTCTTGGCAAAGCTGTTTATTTGCTAAAAGGCTTACTTTTTTTGGCTAGGGAGGCTGAGAAGCAGGGACAGGAAGAAATGGAAATCCTCTCACAGTTAGCTGTCCTGACCCACAGGTATATTATTGACAGGACATTCTGCCATCCAGGGATATTTCTTAAGCTGAAATGTCTGAGGCATGTTAGCAAAAAGAGTGTTGGTTGCTTGTCTTTGGTTTCCTTGAATTTCCTGATGTCTAGATGAGGCTCAGCAAAAGTAAACCAAGCTTCACTGGCTTTGTATTAAACCTCGAGCTAGTTCAACTGAGGAGAGTTGAATTTCAGGTGACTAAGTGCAAACTCCTATGCATTCTTGATATTAAATCAGTTTAACTTAATACAGTGCACAAACAGATTTGTATTTATGGACTATAATTAGGTTTAGAATTGGGTTCAAATCTAGTTACATGCTTTAATACAAACCAGACGTGAAATCACTGTGACCCAGGCAGGCTTATTTGTTTTAGGTAACTAAAACAAAGTCCTACAAGGAAAAATTCATTTTCATCTGGACTCTTTTAATTGTGGGTGGGAACAGTTGGCACTGGCATAAATGAAGATGTCATCATTCTCCCTAGCTGTCTATCCTGCCCGTGCTGCCTGGATAGCCAATGCATATCGCTGGCAGCCCCTCAAATAGCTGGTCTAGTTGAGGATGCCCCTGCTGACTGCAGGGGGCTGGACTAGATGACCTTTGGAGGTCCCTTCCAACCCAGACCATTCTGTGATTCTATGATTTTAGAGTCACTGCCTGAAGCAAACCTGGTTCCTGGCAAGAAACTAGTGACTCACCTACCCCTTCAGGCAGATCAAGCCCCCTCATTGATACCCACTGTTAGTCATGAGCCAGGACTTTCAAGCTGATTCTTAATCACCTTAAACTACATTGAAAGAAGAAAAGAGTAAAATGGAGTAAGAGCATCCATGCAGGACACTGCAGTCATTAAGGCACTACTACTCTTGAGCTAAGCCATTTAGCTTTCCATTGCCAGTGTCACACACCCAGCCTCACCAGAACTGATTCCCCCTTCCTTGCATTTCCTAGCAAGATTCATGGATCCATGACTGTTTTCTTGTGATTTGGCAACCACAAGCACTAATGAAAGTTGGCACAAAGCTACCACATCCGGTGGGCTCAGTTTGTGATAAGCTGATGGCAGGCAGGCCAGACAGAAGTTGATGCAGTGTGAAGCACTGAGGGGAAGAGGCCTGCCCTCACCTCTTTTTCTGACTCAGTGAAGGCAGTTTCCACTAAGTGCACGTCTTTATCTGTAATGTCATCAAATACTCAATGTGGTGCTTGTGCTGGTAAAAGTAGCACTCTGTGATCCAGAATGCACACAGAATCTACGTTTATTAGCATGTCCAGGCTTCCTTTTAGTATCTTGTATCATTTCCTCTTTGCAGTTCTCAGGTTTTTATCCTGCCCAGAGTTTCCTTTCAGCTTGCTATGGAATAACTCTGCAAACACAGCTGAAGATCCTAGAAGGAAAAGAGAGAAAGTAGTAGAATCCGTTCCTGGGCTTTTAATTAAAACGAAGGCAGGCACGGCGAACCTGAGATCCACTTAGGTAACAGCAGTAGTTCTAAAAGCATCCTCGAGTGGAGATGCTGGCAGTAGTTGGGTGCCTGTGGGTGCATGCTGGAAAAGAAGCAGCAGTGAGAGGGCGTTGCTTTCGAGGCGCCGGCCGTTGTGTGTCACACAAGAGCTTGCCGCCTGAGAGCCTGTCCTGGGCTTCCCCGAGCCCTCTTACTAGGCTGTGCATTAACACTGGAGCCTCACTCTGAGCAATGACAGGTCAGTGCTGGTTTCCTGTGGATCTTTCTCACCTTTCTGCTTTGCTGGGCTTTCATGCTGACATGAGTTTCTCCTGTGATGTTCTGAACACCCCGAGCCTAGCAGAGTTTAAGTGCTCTTTTGGACTTTAGCCAGAGTGCTCAGCACGGTACAGGACCAGACCCTCACAGAGAGGATCGCGTTGATGGTTTTCAGTCGCAGCAGGAAGCTAGTCCAGCATTCTCATCTAGTGGGGTGGGGAGAACAGGGGAACTGAAACTGGAGGCCATATTGCTGAGTAACCTGATCCCAGGACAGACAGCAGGGACAAAGATCGTACCTGGGTGGGAGTATTCCGATTGATTGAAAGCCTCCCTCTGGCGCTCTGCAGATCCATAAGGCTTATTCGCTAGCAACAGACTGATCCTTGTCCCTTGTAGATTATTTTTTCCACCTTGTGTAATGAAAGGTTTATTTGAAATGAGCAGTTTCTCTCAAGGCAGTAGAGCACAAGCTTTTGTGCTTCCTCTCAACCACCACTCAGTGCTATTTTCAGGGAAAAGAGGCTCCTTTTAAACTCCAACAAATGCTTATTGATCCAAAAGGCTTTTGAGACCAGAGCCACAGGACAAAAGTGGCCAGCCTGTCTTGACCGAAGATAAAGGACTGTCATACAGTTACGACAGAGGTGCAAAGGCCAAAGCCTGTTGCTTAGAGGAAAGCAATCTGGAAATGGCAACAGAGCAATTGTTCTGCCCCATATGTAACCATCATCTGGTCTGCAAAACCCAGCAAGTCACTTCTCTGTCCCATTGTTTCTCTGGTTACATTCAGCTCTTATTTACTCCACGGAGTTAAATTACATTGATTTGTACTGTATCAGCTTGTATCACAGCACAGGTAAGTGTCTCATGGTGATAAGATCCCATGGATTACAGCTGGTAAGAGCTATAGAGCTTAACACACATTAACCCACTGGTGTGTTATATGCAGCACTGCATAAATATTGTATCTGTCAGAGCTGCTGGGAGAGTCCCCTGGGGTTCTGGAGTAAGTGGTACAGTGAGAGCCTGAAGTGTTGTAGGTTTTTAACTACAGCACTGCTTCTCACTGCAGGAAAGAAATTAGGCCACACAGTATTGTCCAGCCCCGGGGATGCACCTGTCAGCGTGAGCCAGTATCAGGTTGACGTTCAGGATCCTCTGTGCAGACACAGAGTGGTGGTTTGTGTGTGATGTTGCTTTCTCTGTGTGTGTCTTGGACAGGAAAGCACAGCAGAATCGACGAGGCTTTTCAGAAGAGCAGCTTCGCCAGGGACAGAACGTGATAGGCCTTCAGATGGGCAGCAACAAGGGAGCGTCGCAGTCGGGTATGACAGGCTATGGGATGCCGAGGCAGATTATCTAAAGCATCTCTGTCTGTACAGCAAACACTCCTCCTGCAGCATGGTCTGGTAAACAAACAAAAAAGCTCATTAGTTACCTTTCTGCCTGGTTTTTCATAGTTTAGCTCTCTCTGAGGTCTGGAGTACTTTTAGTTTGGTTTGTTTTATTTGCAGCTGCAAGAGTTCACCTAGGAACTTGGGTTTTCGTGGTGGTATGTGTCAGTTCACAGCACGTGCACACTGCTGCCTCCTACTTTTCACTTCTGAACTATGCAAAGACAATTATTCTGTATTAATTTATTTGCAAGGTGTTACCTTCCGTATTTGTCCACACTGTACTTGTATCTCAACCAGTAACCTCGTTCTTCGGTTCAGTGATGACGTTGTTTGACCTGAGAATAAAGACAAATTAAAGATACCTCTTAGACTTGTTATTTAAAGAAAGTAAAGCAACTAAAACCAATGACCTCCTGAGACGGTGCTGAAGGGTTGAATGGTTGATTTTTCTCAACTCTAAGCCAAAGCCCTCTCTGAGTGACTTCTTGTTGTAGTGTTTACAGTCAGTGCTGCATGCTCAGTTTAGTGTTTTTCTAAAGGCACACTCTGTGTACTTCTATAAAAAGAAGAAGAAAAAGTCTGATGTAGTCCCACCCACTTTAGCTCAGATTTCCCATGACCTACTGTGCTGGGTTGACTGCAGCTGGCAAACTTGTGGATTGAGGTAAAATCAGTTTAATAGGGAAAGCAAAAGCTGTATGTGGAAACAAAGGAATTGACTCACTACTTCCCATTGGCAGGCAGACATATAGATGCTTCCTGGAAGGCAGGACCTCAGTATGCATGGCAGTCAACTTGTTATGACAGACATACCCCCTCCCTCCTCCTTTTCCCTGAGCTTTTGTTGCTGACCACAACACTATATACTTGGGATATCCCTTTGGTCAGTTAGGGTCAGCTGTCCCAACCGTGTCCCATCCCATCTTCTTGCTCACCCCCTGCTCTGGGGGCAGAATGAGAAATGGAGACCATGACACTGTGAAGGCACTGTTTAGCAATAGCCGCCACATTGGTGTATTACCAGCTGCTTTAGTCATGGATCCAAAGAACAGCACCCTCCAGGCTGCTGGCAAGAGGGTTAACTCCATCCCAGCTGCATTCAGTAAACCCAGCAGCAGGTGAGTCTCCAGACTCGGGGAGTTCTTCACCATGAAGGAACAATCTGCCAGCCAGAGGTGAGAACAGGCTTTACCTTGTGAGAGTTGATACTATATGAAACAAAACACATGGCAAGGTGTGTTTTAAATGTGAAGGAAGCAATAGAAGTGCCAGGAGACTGCTTCTGACCTGAAAAAAGATCAGTTTACATTCAAATAATCTGTGATGCTCGTCTCTGGGCTGTGAATGCCCATGCTGGCTCATTTTGGAGAAGTCCTTAGAAGAACTTGTTGGTACAGTCATTCAACCCCAGAAGCTTCTAGAGCAAGCTGGCCTGCTAGTCAGCACAGGTTGCCATGTGTTGCATGCACTTAGAGGATGCACACTGTTTTCTCTGAAGGGTTGGCTTGCTGTTAGCTTCTCTTACAAAGCCCAATCACTTCTTTCTCGCAGGCAGGTGGGAAGGAAAATATGGTAAGTGGACTCTATGGGCTTTTTACTTTTAGTTCATGACATACTTCCAGGAAGACCTGAAAACACACTGTGTTGCAATAGAGTACATCCTAGCAGAAGAAAGACTATGCTCAAATACTCTTCCATCAAAGCTACATTGCCTAATGGTATGAGCTTTCATTAGGTTTGGCATTCTAACAGCCTCACTGAAGTTACAGAAAACATTGTGTGCTTGCACAGCAAACAAAATCTGTGGTAATTTTAGCAAGCTACATTAGCAGCTAAGTGCTCCAGGAAAAACATCTTCACCCTGTGTCTGCAGGCACAGCACCCAGTTAGTGTGGACACCACAGCAAAAAAAGACTGATTCCACAGGATCTTTTGATGTGCTCTCCCCCAAGTAAAGTGTCCTTTATTCTGTGGCTTAGCCACATCCCTCCATATTCCCATGTGATAGAGAAGGAATAATGTTGTTATTTAAATATTAACACACTGTGACATTCTAATGGTCTCCTATTGAAACATCCTCACTGCTCAGTTTACACGCTGCTTAAGCTAAGAAGCAGATTAATGTAGAGCAAGGCTAGTGTGGTAACCAAATTAGCAGGAACTATTAGTGGGGGCTCTTATGCTAACAATAAGCCATTCTAAGTTTGCTTCTACTCCATCACGACTCCACACAGATCGAGAAGCTTAATTTCTGTGACAGCTTTCTGCATTGTTGCTACTAAAAGCCCTGCTATATGTTAGAATGGAGACATACAGGAGCTTTAAACACATACTGAAGTGCATGGTGAGAGTGCTTGAGAAGGGGGCTGTACATGTGTCTCCTTTTCTAACTGCTGGGCTCTCTAACACTTAAGGGAGGGTACCCTCCTCAGATGATGAGACATAATTAAGGCTGTGATCTCAGTTTGGCATCAAGTGTGAGCCAAGGCAAGACCCTTTGAATGGTGCCTATATCTCTTCTTGAAGTCTGTAACTTGGTCAACTATCCCAGCATAAAACTGAATTAAAATACTTTTGTGAGAAAGTGCTTTGAATATTGCTCTCCCCAACTCAACAGCTGTGTCAGAGAAAGCCCCATCATGGCAGGCTGGACCAGAAACTCCTTAAGCATTGGTGCACTTGTGCTTCAGTTTACCATCCTTGTCAAAATGTGAATGACATTTATCTGCCTTCATTAAGGCTTTGTGACCACAACCTCATTACCAACAATTGCTTGGTAACTTCAATTAAGTGGCATCTAATTGCCTTCTGAAAGGATGCTGTAAAGGTGTAGGGATGAGGAAGAGCCACATGCAGGAACATGGAATCAAAGTTTATCCTCACTTATAAGGAGAGCAGAAAGAAAATACAATGAACAGAAAGTCAATGTTATGTTCAACCAGTTCGGTTAAGCTGGCACTTGCGAACTGTTAGGTTAACACACCGTGACGTGCTTGAAATAAAAACAAATGAGGGTGAATGGCATAAAGAGAGGCTTCAGTCAATTTGTCTATAGTGTCACTTTGCACCATGCCTGCACTGAGCAGCATCCCCCATGCTCAGCAGGGCTGCGAGACACTGCAGCACCGGGCACCAGACGACCTTTCCCTCCTGCCTGCCATGCGCTGGCACGTGCTGTTTGCACTCCAGCCACAGCGCTCGCAGACCCGGCTGACCTGTTTTGCCAACTGCTTAGGCCAAATCAGAGCCACCAGGGAAACAGGGTGAGGACACAGGGTGTCAGATTCACTTCTGTGTCTGTGATCAATTGCATTTGGCTCTGGCTGCAATGTTTGGTTTTACTGTTTCTCTTGGATGAAAGCAGGGCTAATACTCACTTCATAGTGATGGTTTGAACAGCTTTGGCATGAAGGATCAGTCATTTAGTCATGTCTCCTAACTAGAAGTAAGCTTTAGATACCTTGAGAAGGCAAGAAAGCACCTTTAGATGAAAGAAATTCAGCCATTGACTCTGTGCCCCATCTGTCACTGCCATGATAGTTCCTGAGCCAGGGAGTGAGGAGGCACCAAGGCTGCAGATGAGTGCATGCACTCAAACTCTCTTCCTGATATTTTGCCTTCTACAAGCTTCAAAAGAAATATAAATGTGATTTTGTAGTGCACACGTAAGCTTCTAAGGCAAACAATCTGCAACACCCTAAGTTTAGGGCAATCCCCAAAGAAATGAGGGAACAGACAATTTTGTCAGTACATATTTTGTGCACAGGATGCTCTTGACTGGAAACGTGTTTTCCCTCTCTGTGGGACAAGACAAGTGACATGGGCATGAAGACAGCCCAAGTGATGGCCAGGAAAATGTGCACACCTGTCCCTGCTCTGACAAACAGATTTACCTATTTAAACTTTACTAAGGTTGTTCTTTCTGCCTGACTCTACAGAATAAAAATACCACCATTCCGTGACTGAGCTCAAACCATGAGGTAAAATGGGAGAGGGGGAATGGGGAAAATCAGTATTACCTATTACTGCAGGGGGGAAATCACAGCCTTGGACGGAAGGAAAATTTTCAGCTCTCATCCTGTAGTCTTCATGTGACAGCAGAGTGCACAAATGCTTTAACATTCAAGTCAAGTTATAGTGCCATTTCTCAGATGCAGAAATGTATTGTCTGTAGTCCTATTGGATTTATAGAGGAAATTAGAGAGGTGACCTTTTACTCTAATGAAATTTCTGTTAAATGGCTCACTTGGTAGAAATGTTACTCCATTATTGGTCAGGAGCAAATCTGCTCCTCTGGTGAGTCGGTGCTCCGCAGGCCGCATAGCAGGTTAAATGCCTATGTCTAGGTTCAGAAGTGATGCCCAGAAACACAGGAGCGGGCTCTGAGGATCTGCAGGGCCAGGTTCACCTGGCAAAGGGAGAGGCAGCGCTCTGGGGAAGGAGCAAGCACCCCGGGCACGTGGCTTGCTGGAGCTCAAAGCAGCACAACATGTCTGAGACAAACCAGCGACTGCTGGGTACTTCCAAACTGCATTGTAAGAAAGGGTATGCATCGTCATCTTGTCAGTTAAGATGTGAGCTGGATGAAAGCTTTTGTGTTTGCACAAAATTCAGCTAAATGCTCATTTCATGTTAAGGCACAGAAAAAGAGCAGGACAAAAAATGAGCAGGGGATGTTTTTAAGAGCAGGTTTGCATTAGTGTCATTATGAGTCAACACTTCAGTCTAAGTGTTTTTATGTTAGCTCCCACACATAATGTAGATGGATGTGTAGCTCTGCAAGCTTCCAGCTCCTACCAACACACAACCTAAAATAGGTTGTTCTGACCAAGTTACTAAAGATCGTAGAATCAGTAAGGTTGGAAAAGGCCACAAAGATCATCAAGTCCAACCTATAACCCAACACCTCATGACAACTAAATCATGGTGCCAAGTGCCACATCCAATCCCCTCTTGAACACCTCCAGGGACGGTGACTCCACCACCTCCCTGGGCAGCACATTCCAATGGCTAACAACTCTCTCAGTGAAGAACTTTCTCCTCACCTCCAGCCTAAACCTCCCTGGCGCAGCTTGAGACTGTGCCCTCTTGTTCTGGTGCTGATTGCCTGGGAGAAGAGACCAACCCACTCCTGACTACAACCTCCCTTCAGGGAGTTGTAGACAGCAATAAGGTCTCCCCTGAGCCTCCTCTTCTCCAGGCTAAACAACCCCAGCTCCCTCAGCCTCTCCTCACAGGGCTGTGCTCAAGGCCTCTCCCCAGCCTCATTGCCCTTCTCTGGACACCTTCAAGTGTCTCAATGTCCTTCATAAACTGAGGGGCCCAGAACTGGACACAGTACTCAAGGTGTGGCCTAACCAGTGCTGAGCACAGGGCAGAATGACTTCCCTGCTCCTGCTGGCCACACAATTCTTGATGCATGCCAGGATGCCATTGGCCTTCTTGGCCACCTGGGCACACTGCTGCCTCATGTTCAGCTGCTGTCAATCAGTACCCCCAGATGCTGGAGTGCCTCCCGCCATGGGTGTGCCTTATCACCCCCAGAGCTACCAAATACCTAGCCTGGTCTTTGGGGATTTGGCTCTTGGTAAGAGGGGTGCAGACCTGCTTCCCCCATCTCTCAGGAAAAAACGCACCTCTGGCTTTAAAGAGCTTGGATACCATGGCAAAGTCGGTTTTCCAAATGAATAGAAAAAGATTTTGATACAAGGAGGAAAAAATAAATACTTCTGGTAGCAGTTTGGAAGGCTCAAGTGAGACATCAAGGGAACCTGCATGTGCCAGGGGTGATCACCATCATCTCCTGACATCTTTCAGAGAGACCTTTTTCTTTTGTCTGTCAGAGCACCTCAGCCCAATCAACCACTGCCCCACATTTGTTGTGGTGTTAAACCAAAGCAGCATTTCTTGGATTCCCCTCCCTCAGAGGGTATCTCAGAACATGGTTAACGGTTAGCCTCCATCTTAAGAGTCTTTTCCAGCCTTAATGATTCTGTGAAGACAGGCTCCACCTAGACCCACACACACACAAGGAGCAGCTGGAGAAGGTTTTGCTGCTGAGTGGCAGGAAGTAGAGCTGCAGGCAGGTGGATTTAGCTGGTAGATTGCATGAAGGAGTTGCAGTGAAAGGTCCAGGCCTTGTCTGAGAAAAGATGAAGTAAGGTAAATAAAACTCAAGCTCGTGTGCATAAGCTGAAGTGTGCTTTGCTTTCCTGTTGGAGTTTTTGCTTTGAGGCAGTGCCCCTAATGCAGCTGTCTGGAGCTGCTGGGACTGTAGCAAAGCAGCTACTAACCCTTCTTGGCTGTTTGTGATTAAGTACATTTTATTGCTGGATGTTTATGGAGCTGTTGTTAACCAGGGGTAGCATGGCCACAGCTGAAGGTGGGCTGTGTAGGAGTGTGGCTGCATGAAGGCATTTGTTTTCCAAGCGTGCGTGGTCCTTGCTGCTGGGGGCAGAGGACAGCTGAGCTGCTGGGGAAAAGCTCACAGCTAAGATGTGCTGGCTGCCACCATGAAGGTCAGCGTAGCAAGTTTGAAGGAACAGACCTGCGGTTCATAAGTCCTGGGAATGATTTTTTTTAGGTTCCTGTGCAATCCGTTTTGTCTCATTTGCATCAGAGATTTACTCGTTAGGATTTCTTAGGCCAGTTGCACAGCATTTCTGCTCGGGGCTCAAAAAGAGACCCACTGAAATCACTGGGTGTGTTTCTAGAAAAGATTAGCTTATCCCTGGAGGTCTTGCTTAAAAACAGAAGTTGCTTTCTTTTCCTGCTGTGAAACGTTTAATTATGTGAATTCTTCCCCCCAGAAGAATTAGTGTCGTTTGAGCTGGTTTATTAGGTGCCAAATACAATGGCTGGGACAGAGATGATGTCTCTGTCTCTGTGTGTGTGTGTGCTAGTAAGTAAAACCTTTTGAGAGAGAATACAAAGAGAAGTGTTATGTGAAGGTGAATGTTGTGGTAGTTTACCATGTTTTCTGGATGTGAAATTCTTGTAACCAGCTGAGTCAAAGTAAGGGGGGGGGAGGGGAGGGAACAGTGTGTTTGTAGCTATTGTCTGTTTGTCTTTCTTTCTTTTTTTCCTCTATTACTCCCCTGCGTTTTTCTCCATTTTATATACTTGGTGTAGGATGAGGATCAAAGGCAAAATTACTGTTTACAGTCACATTTCCCAGTCTCTGTAGTCTGCAAAATGAATCTATGAATGATTAAACAGTTTTTGTGCTGTTTGATTTTTAAGTGGGAGCTGGGAAATAGAAGCAAGTGGTAATACTGCCTTGTCACTGAAGCGGGCTGCATGAGTGAACCTCACTTTGGCAGAATATCTTTTGTGTTTAAAATGTCTTTCTCTATGTAATATGATGAGTCCCTTAAGAACTACCTTCTGCAGTTGCTCTGTGAATTGCACTCCCACTGGAGTCAAGTACATCCAGGCAAATTGGATTATTAACTGGAGATAAATGAGCCCAGGGAGCACTTAACCAAAGAAGCAGTGATGCTCATGCCCTTCAACTAAGCATAAATGCTGTCTCTTACAAAAGTGGGAGGTTTGGAGGAAGGAGGTTTCAGATCTGAAGAAAGTGTGTACTGCCTATAATGGGATGAATCATAAACCTTAGTATTCATCTAGAATGAATCTTTGGCTTTCAAGACAATGAATTTCAGACAATGCTCCCCTCTTCATAGTAATTGTGAAATCAAGGGAGCGATTTAGCTTTGTGTTTAGGATAATCTTCTTTAAATGATACTGTTAGTTCAATCTGTGCTGTAGGTATAACATGCATGATTAAGGCCAGCTGAGAACGCTTAGGGTGCTTCAAACTTCAATACCTTTCCTTGCAGTGGTATTTTTAGAGGCTGGATGCAGCTGGATTTCTTTGTTCACTTGCAGTGTCACAGAGGTGAGTTGAGAGCCCCCCCAAAAGAGCACTGTGTGGTCACCAAAATCTACAAGGGATTGACCTACAGCAGTCATGACTGGCATTAAATGGAGGATGATGCATGCTCTGCAAAGGGCAGAGAAAACAAAGATGTGTTTGTTGTTCCTGGACTCAGTAAAACTGAAAAGAGGAAGGAGGGGTGAATATGTCTTGACAGAAAAGAAAAACTAAAAGCAAACGTTTCCTACTTGCTACTGACCTGCCTATTTTATACATGTAGTGGGTCTTCAGGGGAAAATGCACCTCAGAAAACAAACTAATTACGAGAGTAACTAGATGAACAGCTTGAAGGAACCCATGAAACAAAGGGAAGAATGGATAGAATCAAAGGTATTTACAGGGGGGGCAGGGAATAGAGGTAGGGATGCATAGGAGTGGGTACCAGCTGCTCTATTAGAAAAAGGAGGATCCCTCTCATTTGAGAGGAGGAAATGAAAGACTTCTACAAATGGAAACACAGAACAGACAATGTCATCAATACCACTGCTTCTGTCACCTCGGGTCACCAAGGGTCTTGAATTTTATTTGTCCCTTGGCTCAGTATTTCTAATTTAAAGGTATGCATGACAAGTGAAGGTGAAAGTCCTGCCATCTTGGCCAGGGCCAGGGCAAGGCAGATCCTTTTTGCATTAGTGGGAAGCTGATCATAGCAGAGACCAGGAATGTACATTGCTTCAAGAGAAGTGGCATTTGCTTGTTTACTTGGATGCCTAAAAATAGGGCTGAATGCACAGCAAAACATACATGCTCTTTCCAAAAGCTCACCTCTGCATGGGCAGAGCGGCTGCACTGGAATAAGATTTGCCCATGTCTGGTGGGAGTTACTGATCTGAAGAAACAAAAGACAGTGCTCCCACTGAGGACTTCTTATTCTGAGATGGATGAGTGCCCATCCATCCGAAGGAAATCAGCATCACCAAAAGAACAAGATAGAGTTTTTTTTCCTTTTTAAAGTGTTTTGCTCCTTGGAGTGAGGAAAATTAACTCCAAAAATAGCTCTTTATAGAACATTATTTATGACCTGGGCACTTGTAACCACACTTTGTCCTTTAAGATAAAGGCCACGGCAAGTGCTATTTGCTTGGTGTTTTAGAGAATGAATCATGTTTCCTCCCTTGGGATTCATTATAAATGCAAAGCACTTCTGAGACTTGTCTTGGTGTCTGGGAGTCATTTAAAATCCTCAGGAGGAAGGCTGCACTGAAAATGCAAAGCATTATGAAGGCAAAAATAAAATGTCCAGAAAAATACCATTTCCAGAACCAATTTAACCTACAAGAATTATGTTTGCACCTACTGTTCTCCTCTCCCCTTGTTTAATAGTAGGTTAGTTCAAGTTAGTTGCTTTAAAACCAAAAATAAATAAAACAGCCCCTGGGTTTCTCCTGAACAACTTAAAGTTGTATGAGTTTGCTGTAGTCTGTCACTGCCTGGATGAAAGCATCACAGGACTCTGTGACCTGATAGAGTAGGGATAAAAGTGGCACAAATGGCCTGAGTGCCCTGCTGAAGTATTTTAGGTGGAAGTAATGAAGACAGAAAAAGCTCCGGGCTTGGGGTTTTGGTTTGGGTTTTTTGGGTTGGTGGGGTTGGTTTGTTTGACTTGTGTTTTATCCTCCTACTTAGAAGATGATCAGAGAAATAGAAATGAGATGAAAGGTCAAGACTGAAAGGAAAGGGCATGGGTAGGTTTTTGAAAGACAAAAGGGAAGATGAGGAGTTAAACTTCCAGTGCTGCTTTCTTCCAGGGTATTAAAGATACTCTCTGTTTAATTGCAAGGGGGAAAAAAGCAGCTGTGGAAAGGACAAGTAGCACATTAGCATTTTATAGGGAAATTGATTTGTGGTAAAGACTAGGGTTAGGCTGGCATGAGGTTTGTAGATGCCACAGGCACAGGGTTTTCTTGGGGAGGCACTGCAGTCCTGTGTACATAAGTGAGATATTTTGGGTTTACTTGCACTTAGCCTTGACTCAACTAGGCATCCATTATGAAAGTGTGGTAAGAGAGGATTTTTCCTCTCTGTCTTCCGTGTGGCACAGAGTTTGATGATAGAGGATGGGGTATCCATAACATCTTCTGGGACTCAGCCTCATGGACTAATGCTTTGTGACAGCACTGCTTATAAGGCTGAAGCCTTAAGGAGCTTAGAAATTTCATCTTTGTTCACTTCCAACAGGACACCAGTTAAGGACCAGGTGACCAACTGAAGTGTGATTTGCAGGGAGGAAGTAAATGCAGTAAGAGTATGTGCTTCAGTTTGGTTTGTCAAACTCTTCTTAGGCCTGACCTACCCAGGCACGTGTGACTGTGCACCCTGAGAGGTGGGAGTATGCACATCTCACCACCTCAAAAGCTGCAAACACTGCCTTTGCTTGGCTGAAGTGCTGCCATGACTTGACTTCCATAGGGAAAGTTACCAATGGCTTCAGTGCTATTTGTTTTAATATAATAATAATAGCCTGTTGAGATGGATCAGGTATCCTAGCACTGTGAGTCTCTTAACAACAAGTCAAGGTGAGGCTCAACAGGGCTCTGGGCAACCTGATCTAGTTGAGGATACCTCTGATTCCTGCAGAGGGGGTTGGACTGAGTGACCTTTGGAGGTCACTTCCTACCCAGATTCTATACTTAATCTAGTAATATGACTGATGTATGCTCTACCACTATTACTTGTCTTTCTCCCTGCCACACATAGCTGTCCAGTTTCATGTAAGAGGGAACTGAGAGTCAAATTAGCTAGTGGCCCAGATAAGAGGTGAGTGGTTTGAGACCATTAACTGATGGAATAGCAGGCTTGTCTGTCCTTAAAATGCCACAGACTGATAAATGGATGCTGTGCCCACAAGATGTGCTCTCTTAGCCTTTTAATTTTAATTGAAATTGATGAGGATAGAAATAACCAAGCTGCTCTGCCCACATAAGCCAGGCAAAATAGCTCTATTAACAGGGAAGCTGGCGTGCTAAGGTGGTCAGCTGCTTCATTTTGGATGATATGCTCTGTCAATGGCAGTTGTGTGTCGTGTCTGGATATTGGAAGGCAGCTCAATTGCCTGCAATTTCCAAGGTGATTTTGTCTGTTACAAACTGTTTTGTTACATCAGAGCCCTCTGAGGCATAATCAAGCATTGGCAGGAATCAGAATCATGTCGCCCCGTTTCTGCTCAGTGCTGCCACCTGGTGTTTAACGGTTGGTATCGCAGTCCTGCAGCTGCGCGTACTGCCCGTCCGTGCTCGGTGCTGCCGCCCGGTGTTTAATTGTTGGTACTGCAGTATGCTGCAGTCACTTCAGCAGGCTACACAGAGAACAGCGTGGAGACTTATGCTTCATACATGTGGCAGCAATCCTGGAACTTACCATGCCAATCAAATAACCGAACCACGCCGAGGGAGATTAGCAAATGAAAAGCACTAGCTTTGAAGCAAATCTCACTCTTCCTCACAAGCAGGTCTGAAATCTTGCCACAGAGAGGCACTGGCATAGAAGCAGGACATGCATTTTAGCAACTTCCCACCAGAGCAGATCTTCAGAGGTGATGCACTTGGCAGTAGAAGCCTTCAGAAATGAAACTTTCTGCTCTTTGGGGAAAATAAAATGAACTGAAAAATAGAAGGAAGTCACTGTTGTTCCAAAGAGCCAAGCACAGCCCATCTTCCAAAAGCTGATGGCATAGCTGTAACAGTCGAGCTATTGTGTTCCTCTGCATGCTTTAGTAGGGCCAAAAGTTTCAAATCTGCCAGTCTGTTCTGGGTTGCAACATTGGGGTGGGTGGGTGGTTGGGTTTTTTTGGTCTTTTCTGGATGTACTACCATCTGGAGTATCTCTGATCTCACCGATCCTTTATCATAAATCGAGTTTTACCAAGAAACGTTAAAATACCCTGGCTAGAGAGATACAAGGCTATAAAATATACAAAGAACTTGTGTATTTATAAATTATGGACTTTGAAGTTGCTTCATATATCAGTTTGGGTTTTGCTTTTGTTTTGTTCTTGGTTTTGTTTGGTTTTGATTTGTGGGTGGGTGGGTTTGGGGTTTTTTTTCTAATGAAAGTTGGAAGAAAGCTATCTGTTCAAGAGAGACAGAGATCTGCTGGAGAGAGTCCAACAGAGAGCCATGAGCATGATTAGGGGACTTGAGCATCTGCCTTGTGAGGAGAGATTGAGAGTCCTGGGAGTGTTTAGTCTTGAGAAGACTGAGAGTGGATCTCATCAGTGCCTATAAATATCTGAGGGGTGGGTGTCAAGTGTAGGGAGACAAACTCTTTTCGGTGGTGCACAATAAGATAAGGAACAGGTACAAACCTAAACATAGAAGATTTCACCTCAAGATGAGGAGAAACTTCTTTTCAGTGAAAGTGATGGAACACTGGAGCAGGCTGCCCAGGGAGGTTGTGGAGTCTCCTCCTCTGGAGACTTTCCAAACCCCTCTGGACGCATTCCTGTGCGGACTACCCTATGTGATCCTGCTTTGGCAGGGGCGTTGGACTCGCTGATCTCTGGAGGTCCCCTCCAGCCTGTGATGCTCTGTGGTCCCGTGACACTGCGCTGCACAGCAAACCACAGCGGGCAGCCGTTGCTATGGACTCGGCGCATGCGTTATAGCCCGGCGCGTTGCTAGGGTCTGGGCACATGCGCTATGTGCCGCGCTGTCCTGCTCACTACTGCCGTCATGTGGCCATGATGAGGAACTGCTCCCCAGACGCCGGTAAGGGCAGTCCATACCGACGACGGATGCTACCGACGACGGATGCTGCCGCCGCGCTCTGTGCTGCCTCCCGGTAAGGAAACACCGCCGCCGTCCCACGGGCGCGGTACCAGCGGGCATCCGGCGGGCAAAGCATGGGGCTGTAAGTGGGGACGACACGGCTGGGGCGCGGGGGGGGCAGCCGCTGCTTCCGCGGGGCATGCCGGCAGCCGTAGGCCGGGGGCAAATACACATGCCGGCAGCCGTAGGCCGGGGGCAAATACACATGCCGGCAGCCGTAGGCCGGGGGCAAATACACATGCCGGCAGCCGTAGGCCGGGGGCAAATACACATGCCGGCAGCCGTAGGCCGGGGGCAAATACACATGCCGGCAGCCGTAGGCCGGGGGCAAATACACATGCCGGCAGCCGTAGGCCGGGGGCAAATACACATGCCGGCAGCCGTAGGCCGGGGGCAAATACACATGCCGGCAGCCGTAGGCCGGGGGCAAATACACATGCCGGCAGCCGTAGGCCGGGGGCAAATACACATGCCGGCAGCCGTAGGCCGGGGGCAAATACACATGCCGGCAGCCGTAGGCCGGGGGCAAATACACATGCCGGCAGCCGTAGGCCGGGGGCAAATACACATGCCGGCAGCCGTAGGCCGGGGGCAAATACACATGCCGGCAGCCGTAGGCCGGGGGCAAATACACATGCCGGCAGCCGTAGGCCGGGGGCAAATACACATGCCGGCAGCCGTAGGCCTGCGACACGGCATTCCTGCGGCCATGCCGTTTCTCGGGGCATGGCGAGAGCGGGGTGTGTACAAATGGCGCCGGGCGTTACTATGGAGCGGCGAATGTCCGGTAGTGCCGCCCCGTCCGTGCTCAGTGCTGCCATCGCGTGTTCAATTGTCTGTACTGCAGTTCTGCAGCGTCTCAGGCTCCGCCGACAGTTCTTGCTGGCGACTGGATGCCCTGTCATACCCAAAACTGCAAGCAGGAGGACTTAAATGGACAATAAATCTCTCGGGTTTATATAGATTTATCCAGCAGTCAGCAGTTCTGTTTTCCAGATGTTCTCCTGTTTCAAAACCGTGTGAAATTTCAGTGTCTTTTGGAAGCAGTTATAGGTACTGGTTACAAGCGCTCTGCTACTTGAAAATTTGTACATCTTCAGGACTAACTCCCATTTCCTGACACTAAAGGCTGGGACCAATAATTTTCATATGACTATCATCAGTTCCTCCAGGGCATAGAATGGGAGACTGGAAAAGATTCAGAGACACATATAAGAAAATTATTGGTGTTGGTGGCGGTTTTGTCTTTCAGATAGGTCTTTGCAGTACAAATAGCTGAAGAGATTTTTGAAGATTCTCTCCTGATATTTCACACTGGTATCAGTGCAAAGCCCTCGGATATTGCCTTACAGTCATCTGGTGCTCTGCTGAATTTATGCTATGGGATGCTGATTATTTTGTAGCTAAGATGATCCCATCTGCATAACTAAAGAGAACAAAATTCGGTATCAAACCAGTATAGGGTAGGGGTTTTCACAAGAGGAAAAACTGCTGACCCTTAACTTAATTATAGAATAGTTTGGGTTGGAAAGGACCTTTAGAGACTGGATGGGGTGCTTGGTGCCATGGTTTACTTGATTAGATAGTGTTGGATGATAGGTTGGACTCGATGATCTCAAAGGTCTCTTCCAACCTGGTTTATTCTATTCTATTATTTAAAGGACGCCTAGTTCAATCCCTCTGCAATGAGCAGGGACATCTTCAACACGATCTGGTTGCTCAGAGCCCCGTCCAACCTCACCTTGAATGTTTCCAGGGATAAGACACCTAACTACTTGTCTGGGCAACTTCTTCCAGTTCCTCACTACTCTCATACAAGCTTTTTTTCCCCTTACATATACTCTAACTCTACCTTCTTTTAGTTTAAAATCATTACCCCTTGTCATATTGCAACAGGCTCGGCTAAAGAGTTTGTCTGCATTTTTCTTTAATTATTATTTAAAGACCACAATAAAGTCTCCATGGAGCCTTCTCTTCTCCAGGCTGAATGACCCCAACTCTCTCAGCCCTTCCTCATAGGTGAGA
The DNA here is from genome assembly GCA_033816785.1 of Picus viridis. NCBI lineage: Eukaryota > Metazoa > Chordata > Aves > Piciformes > Picidae > Picus > Picus viridis. The sequence goes on along the minus strand of CM066569.1, from coordinate 2,524,958 downwards.
TGCACCACCGTGCGGAGCGGCTGCCTGGAGCAGCCTGCTCCCAAAGGGGACGGTTGCGGGGTCGGGGCCATGTGACAGTCCTCGGGAAGCCGGACCCGGCCGGCGCCTCCCCCAACGCCACAAGGCGGCGCCGCAGGAGAGACGAGGGGCCGGGCGGAAGCGGCGAAGGGAAGCTGTGCTCTTCCTGGTCCTTGCGGGAGGAAGTGGGGAAACACCAGAGGAGGCTGCGCTGGGCTCCCCTTGCCAGGCGAGCTGCCACCGAGGCGGTCTGGTGGGTGCAGGAGTGGCGGTGCCCCTGCTCTGGCTGCGGCCCAGGCCTCCCGCCGTGCTGGGCCGCGGCGGGACGGCTGAGGAGGAGGGGGCGGCGCGGGGAGGCGGGGGGCAGCCGCGGTGAGCAGCGGCAAGAGGGGGAAGGCGAGGAGCTGCGGGGAGAGTTGTGCTCTCGGAGCCCGAGTGGCTGGGTGCAGGAGAGGGGTGGTGTTTCTTGCTCGTAAATCGGCTGTACGGCTTTTCCTCTGCAGAACGCCTCCGGCCTGGGCGCGGGGGCTGGGGCGGGAGGGCTCTGCCGTGCCGGCGGCACAGCAGCCTGGGCGGGAGCCTTCCTTGGCTCTTTCTTAATCGTTCTCCCCCGGCAGCGCCGGGATCCGCTCTGCGCTTTTGTGGTCCTTAAGAGGTACTGACCACGATCTAGGCACAGCCTCCGTGAGACAGGGGAATGAATGCTGCCTTCCACAGCAGCGGTCTGGAAGTTTCATCCTCTTTGTTGTGATGAAGCTGAGAAGCCGTACTTGAAACAGCGTGGCCAGCAGGAGCAGGGAAGTCATTCTGCCCTGTGCTCAGCGCTGGTTAGGCCACACCTCGAGTCCTGTGTCCAGTACTGGGCCCCTCAATTTAAGAAGGACATTGAGATTCTTGAACGTGTCCAGAGAAGGGCAACGAAGCTGAGGAGGGGTCTGGAGCACAGCCCTGTGAGGAGAGGCTGAGGGAGCTGGGGTTGCTTAGCCTGGAGAAGAGGAGGCTCAGGGAAGACCTTCTTGCCATCTACAACTACCTGAAGGGAGGTTGTAGTCAGGAGGGGTTGGTCTCTTCTCCCAGGCAATCAGCACCAGAACAAGAGGACACAGTCTCAAGCTGTGCCAGGGGAGGTTTAGGCTCAAGGTGAGGAGAAAGTTCTTCCCAGAAGGAGTAAATGGCCATTGGGATGTGCTGCCCAGGGAGGTGGTGGAGTCACCATCCCTGGAGGTGTTCAAAAAGGGTTTGGATGTGGCACTTGAAGCCATGGTTTAGTTGGTGTCATGAGGTGTTGGGTTATAGGTTGGACTTGATGATCTCTCAGGTCGTTTCCAACCTTACTGATTCTATGAAATATGCTGACTGGGACTACTAATAATTGCACAGCTTTTAGAACTCCACTTTTGACCTCGTGATTTTTGGCACAAGCAGCTTTTGGGGTTGTGTGACGAATCTCAGGGAAGACCTTCTTTATGGTAGCAGCAGAACATTGGACTGTCTCGGGCTCTGCTCACGTTAGAAGAGCCACAGTAGATATTTTGCTGAAGCTGTTTGCAGGTCTCGTGGTTAAATGTAGATTGTCCCTACGTTAATATAATTTTGTTTTGATGTGTCATTTGTTTCCATTCACAGGAATTACCACTATTGGTGGAAGGACATTGCTGTGAAGACATCATAGTGGTAGGTAGGTCTTCATAGCTCAACAGACTGTCCTGTTGGGATGACATAACTGTATCCTAAGTGCTGGACACATGTTTACAGCCACTTAAAAGATTGCAGTGTACAGCACTGGGGAATTTTACCTTTTCTTCTTTGTAAGGGAAATAGCTCATCCTGCCAACTCTCTTAGCAGTCACAGGCTTATATTTCTGCATGACTGTAACTAGGGCACTTTGGTATTAAAGCTGATGTCATACACCAACAATGCACAGTATAAATAAGAAGCTCAGAACATCAAACCACTTTTAGGGCATTTCCTGCTCCTGCTGGCAATTCTGCACCAAGACTAAGCATCAGACATGTGAAAGAGGTGCACAGTTGATGTTTTTACATAGCTCTGCCCTTGATCCAGCACTGATAGGTGTTTCTGAGCTGTGCTTTTTGCCTCCAGTAGGCAGCTGTGTGGCAGCATTACATACTACACACCACTACAGGCCTTTGCTTCCCGAGTATGAATTACAGTACCCTGTTCAAAAACCAGTATTTCATGGTTATGTCTCAATATGACAGATCATTATCTCAACTTCTTTTGACTTCAGTGGAATTAAATGCTGTCATTGCCATGCTCAGATTCATTTATTTTTACTAATGCTTACTTGCCTCAAGTCAGAAGGAGACAGGCATGTTTTGATGAAAGGGAGTGTATCAGTGTTTTAATTATCAGTGGGGAAATATTTGAAAACTGAGAAAAGGAAGTAATAGCATTGGTCAAAAAAAAAAAATAGCTTTTACATCCTTAATGGATAGCATAGCCAAACAAATGCCTTCCTCATTTTAAATTGTAGATTTGATGGTGATTTTCCTGTGTTCATTTGCTTCTGTGTTTCTGAAAGCATAAATTACAGAATTAGAATTATCACATGCATTGTCTGCCTCTTGCTGTGGTTCATATTTTATGTAGTTGGTTTTGGAAGAGTAATTCAGCTGAAAGTAAAACAAATTCTTCAGTGTCCTGGCTCACAACAGTGTTATGCTCTGCTTTCTATTTGTAGGCTAATGATTTATAATTAATTTATGAAGGCAATTAAAGTTTCTGTGTTTGGCAAGTCAGGGAAACTGATGTGGTCAGATAGTTTTGTCAGGGCTTTTTCCCTCCTTCCCCTTCAAAGAGAACATGTACGTGTTGCCTGTGAAATGGAGGTGTCAGACTTCACCTCTTGCTGCTTTGAAAAGTGTATTTACGTTAAGCTAAGGTTGGACTCTGATCTCAAAGATCTCTTCCAACCTGGTTTATTCTATTCTATGAACCTGATTTCTGTTCATGCTGAAGCTGATTCAGAGAATCTTTTGTCGTGTGAGAATGGGAGTCAGCATGAAAATGAAATACGCATACTTTCACGTGGGAAATGGAAGAATCAGGTACTATGGACTTAAGGTTTTAAGTAAGAGAAAAAGATGCTATGGCAACTTTTACAGTATCTAGCTGTACCTGGGAAAGGTACACAAAACATCCTGTGTAAGAGCAGAGAGAAAGCTTTGAGGAGGGCGAGCATGGGGAATGAGATGTTTGAAATTAACAAAGATGGATAGCCCAGGAGTCTTTTGTGTATGTGTGAGTTTCAAGTGTTACAAGTCACTGTAGTGTTTTACAGGGACCTCAGTGCTAGGTTTTCTTCTTCCAAGCAGGCAGGAGAGAGTACAATGAACTCTCACACTTGGGTTGCCTAGTGCCTCATCCTCATTGCTTGCATGAGTCCTCCCATTGGTTGCAAAGAGACTGCTCACACGTGCAGGGCTTCATGTAGACAGGCTGGTGTGACAAGGGGTGTATGGGTTTGAGTGTAGTGTGGTCTTAGCAAAGGACAGTAATTTGCCTTTGTGGTAGCTGAAAGACTTGCATTTTCTTGGATTGTGGCCCCTCCCTGTTCTCCTTTCACATAATGTGGCTTGCTTTAGAGGCAAAAAGTTGCTCTTTAATCAGTACTGTTAAATATGAGGCAGAACACATCTGCTGTATGGCCTGTATTCATATGCATTCTAAAAACCCCCAGCTTTATGCTGCTAGAAATCTACAATTTCAAGTGCTGTGTTGTCAGTGTTGCTGAGACCAGCATTTGACCATGTCTCATGGTAGCAACGATAGTTTAGTACACCAAGGTTCTGTTACTTTTCACTCGTCCTCACCTAACACAGAGTTCAAACTGAGGGTGAAAGCGTCAGAAAAAATATATGGATGAAGAGCTAATATCTTAATGGAATAAAATAATTGTCAGATAGGGAGAGAATTCAGAATATTTCTCCTTGATTCATGCTGATAACTCACTGATAATTATAAACCCTGCCTGGTTACAGATAAGATATCTCATTCTCTCTCTCTCCCTCCTACCTTTCCCCCTGTCCCCCTACAGTTACCACAGAATCACAGAATATTAGGGGCTGGAAGGGACCTCAAAAGATCACCAAGTCCAACCCCCCCGCCAGAGCAGAATCGCCTATACCAGGTCACACAGGAATGCATCCACAGCCCCCGGGCAGCCTGTTTCAGTGTTCCACCACCCTTACAGTGAAAAAAAACTCATAATTTTTCCATGGAACTTCCTATGCCTCAACTTCCATCCATTGCCCTCATCCTCTCATTGGGCATCACTGGGAAGAGCCTGGCTCCATCCCCTTGGCACTCACCCTTTACATATTTATGAGTATTAATGAAGTCGTCCCTTAGTCTCCTTCTCTCCAAGCCAAAGAGCCCCAGTTCCCTCAGTCTTTCCTCATAAGGGAAATGTTCCAATCCCTTAATCATTTTTGTGGCTCTGCACTGGACTCTCTCAAGCAGTTCCCTGTCCTTGAACTGAGTGGCCCAGAACTGGACACAATACTCCACGTGCAGCCTCACCAGAGTAGAGGGGCAGGAGAACCTCTCTCAACCTAGTAGCCACACCCCTTCTAATACACCCCAGAATGGCCTTGGCCTTCTTGGCCACAAGAGCACACTGCTGGCTCATGGTCAACCATCCATCCACTAGGACCCCCAGGTCTTTCCCAGGGGCAAGACTCTACACTTGCCCTTGTTGAATTTCATTACATTTCTCTCTGCCCAACTCTCCAGTCTGAGTCTCGGTGAATGGCAGCACACCCCTCTGGTGTGTCAGCCACTCCACCCAATTTTGTGTCATCAGCAAACTTGCTGAGAGTGCTCCTTGTTCCCTCATCCAGGTATCGAGCAGCACTGGTCCCATTAGTGACCCCTGAGGGACTCCACTAGACACAGGCCTCCAACTAGACTCTGTCCCATTGACCACAACTCTCTTACTTCTTTCCTTCAACCATTTCACAATCCATCTCGCGACCCAGTCATCCAGACCACAGTTGCTCAATTATCCCTCTTCTTTCATGATTTTCCTCACATTAAAACAATTTCTTTATGTGAGGCAATATGAGATGTCTGAAGGGGGAAAAAAAAAGTAAAAGAAGGGGCAGTTTGTGGCTATGAGTGCACCATAGGGTTAAACAGAAGCTTTACTACTTGAATTAAGTCAAGATGGATTTAATCATTTTATGGTAATTGCTCCATATATCTGTACAAACACCCCCTGTGCAGACACCACTAGAAAATGAGGAGACTGTTTCATTTAGGTTTATGACTTTTGTTTGGTGTAATTTGGAAGGTAATGCTTGTAGAAGTTCAGAAAACAAAGGTGAAATAAAATAGAAAACAAAAAGGTGGGGGGAGGGGTTTGTTTAGTACAAGCATTTCAGACTGCATTGTGAGAAAGGCTCCCTTTTAATCCTATTGTAGTAGGAAATTTTAAGGAATGAGATCTTTACAGATGCTAATCAAAACCTGTAAGTAACAGACTTCAATTAGCCACAACAGAGCAGAGATATTTAATAGCTGCAGACCATAGTACTCAAGTTCAACAAAACTAAACTCAATGCTTGTCACCATCTTAATGCATAAATGTCTATGAATTAAAAAGCTACTCTTTTCTCTTCTAGATCACCTTGATCACCAGGAAAAACCTCCACAAGAGATGGTAAGCAGCCTCTGTGGGTTTCTGTGTCATGGCTTCGTCACATTTTCTATACAAATTGCATATAAACACATTTATTGGACTGTCAGTGCAGACATGTAAAAACTATATCTGAAAGCAGCTAAATTGCTTTGAAAATAGAATTCACATTACAAGAGTAAGTAATTTGTCTGCTCCTGGGAAGACTCCAGAGGCGTAACAGGGGAAAAACACAGAACTCTGATCATCTGCCTTGGATTTATAGCTTTTGTTTCCGTGAGGAAATCTCTTATTTCCATTTATTCCCCAGCTGAAAAAGCACAGGCACAGAACTAAGTTGGACTTTAAAATGTTGGCTTCCCTTTTCCACCCCAATGTAAAACATTTCTGGGATTCCTTTTTTAACCAATGTATGTTTAAAATTCAAATGTGAAAGGGGTTTTTCAAGGGTCACTTTCAACAAAGAAGCCCCCAGAAGCAGTTGGACAGGGACCAGCATCACAGTTCTGTCTGCGAGAACCGGCTTTTTGTCTTCCTTTCCCTTAAATTAACAACTGGAGCTAGTCAGCTAGAGAAATCAGCCAGCTGGATTCCAGAGCTTTCAGTAAAGTCATCAAGGCCTCTTGTAGAAACATTTTGGAAGCACTGGAGATAATTTCTGAGCTTTAAAAGAACGTGCTGTCTTCCATGGAGATACTCAGCATGTGTTACACCTGCTTTGGTCAAACTTCATGATATTTCAAAACTGTATTTTTTAAGCAGTGTAAAAAATAGACAAAATGTTCTAAAAGTAACTGCTGGATGTATCAGCTTTGACAAAAGGACGTTCCCATCTGACTGCTGAAGGGTGGGAAGTCAGCGTGACATTCTTAAGCAGAGCAAGAACAGTAAATAAAACATTGTTCATCCTTAGCTTTTAGATGGTTGGATGGTTAAGAATGAAGAAATCCCATATGGAAGGCAGATGCTTTTCTTGCACCCACTCATCTTAGGAATGAGTGTTCTGAAATGCATGGGTTTGTAGCAGAGCAGCGTTAGGCCGAGAGGAGAATTTCCCTCAGGTTTCACCTCCGAGAACTGTTATTTGTCAGGAAAGATACTTTAAAATCAAGTAGGTAAGCCCCACAGGCCTTCACAAATAGAATCAATTAGGTTGGAAGAGACCTTAAAGATCATCAAAGGTGCATTTTTTATTAGACATACCTTAAGGAATATGTTTGTTGTGGTGAGTTTTCTTCACAAACACTGCTAGATGGAGGTACTGTGTTTGTGAGAGCGCTTACCAATGAACATTAAAAAGAGATAGCATTTATAGATCTCTTATGATAGTGGACTCAATTTTGCAGCAGGAAGGAAAACATGAGAGTTACAGTTATTCCAAACTCTGGCATTGTATTATTGCCTAAAAACCAGAAAGTGAAAATAAATACAAGTAAATGAAATTTGCTCAGTATTGTCAGTGTTAAATGGAAAGTGTTTCTTGGTGTGTGTGGAGTTTCTGCTTTGTTCTGGGATTTATATATTTCCCCTCGGAGAACCATTCTTTTAAGGCTATGGAATGGAGCCAGTGCAGATCAAGAAAGCACACTTTAAAACACAGTTTTTGTTGTGTATGGCCTTCTTTTTTTTTTTTTTAATTGGAAAAAACCTCCACACACAAACAATAAAGGACTATAAATGTTGCATTCACCTCTGAGAACTTCAGCTTATCCTGGAAGAGTTTTGAGCATTTGCCAAAGTACAGTTTGATTAAAATTCTTCCAGTTTAAAATAGAGGCCCAGATGAAACATTTGCTGTGGAAATTAAGATGTGGGTGAAAGAAAGAAAAAATTGCCATATATTTACTGGTTCTAGGCCCTAGTTTACTTTACAGCCTTCTTTTAAGAGCCTCTATTATCCCCTCTTTTTCAGAGTAGTGTGAGGAGGGAGATGAAGTGGTCTGTAGGGCTTAAAGCTGTGGGGCTTCATATTTCCTGGTGAAACCTGAATAGCTTGAAACTCTTTTTTCAGGGAAACTAAGATTGACATGAAGACAGGAGAAGGTGTACTACAGTATGTTTCATTCTATAGAAGTATTTTTCTGTGTGCTTGTGTCAGTGGCACTTTATTACCCCTTCTCATATGTGGTTGCTAATGAGTACAAAAGGGAGATTTAATGGCAGCTTGCGCTTGACTAAATACAGTCTTGTTTTGATCAAGGCCATGATGGATATATGAACTTGGCTGAATTGCCATTTGACCTTTTCTGGGAAACTTAATTTTGGCAGGCAGATGGAGGAAATATGTTGCTGGGTAAAATGAATGTCTTTGTTTAATATGTAGGAATTTTAATCTCTCGTGTTTTCTGTCTGCGGATTTGGAAGTCAGGTGTAGGCTGTAATACACACACCTTGGAATGATTCAGTTCTTGCAACTCACATGAGCAGCTGAGGAATTGTGGAATATATCCACACAGCATATCCCCTATTAAAACCCTGACTTTACTGTAATGGCACAAACACTTGGAAAATACTTTGGACACTGCGACTTCTCTATCGGTAATTCTTCACTGGTAGTTGTGTGATGCAAAAACCATCTCTTGTGAGAGCAGTGGAGAGTAGTGCACTTCCACTGTGTTAATAATTGTTCTCCTTCAGATCTATATTGTTATCATATACTCTGCCCCTCTACCCTGGTGAGGCCACACCTTGAGTATGGTGTCCCTTTCTGGGCTCTCCACCTCAAGAGAGAGGGAGGGAACTGCTAAAGAAAGCCCAATGGAGGGCTGCAAATATGATTAGGGGACTGAAGCATCTCCCTTAAGGGAAAAAGGCTAAGAGACCTGGGGGTGGTTAGCCTGGAGGAGTCTGAGAGGGAATCTTATTAATGCATATAAATATCTAAAGGGTGAAGGTCAAGAGGATGGGGCTGGGCTCTTTTCAGTGGTGCCCATTAACAGAACAAGGAGCAGTGAGCTCAAACTAGAACACAGGAGGTTTCAATTAAACACAAGGAAAAACTTTGAGGATGATGTAGCACTGGAAGAAGCTGCCCAGAGAGGTTGTGGAGTGTCTTTCTGTGGAGGCTTTCAAAACCTGTCTGAATGTGGTCCTGTGTTAGCGATCTATCTGAACCCTCTTTAGCAGAGGGGTTGGACTCGGTATTCTCCAAAGATCCCTTCCAACCCCTACCATTCTGTGATGATAGGAAAAGGATAAGTAGTTATTAAAAAGCAGTGTTTGCATTGGTGTTTACAGTGCCTGTCCTCTCAGTTGCTCTCTCTCAATTTGTTTTCTCTCTCTCTTGGCTTTTTGGTGTGCCACAGGAGGACACTGGGCCATGGTATTCTAAGCAAGTGTTTGCAAGATACTGGAAGCACTATGACTTAGCCATGCGCTGGATGCATAGACACCAGAAAGCCTACAGGAGAGCCATGGAGTCCTTGTATCACCTGCCATGGCCTCCTTATGCGACCTCTCCAAAGAACCGCTACTCAGATTGGGATGGCAATGATCTCCCGCATACCCGAAACTATTCTTCCAGCTACAGACCAAGTGGCAGAGCTCCACGCTGTGGGAGAGCTCAGCGGTATACAGATGCTCACCGAGGGAGGGAGGATGCTGAGAGAGACTCTGAAATGGAGGAGGACTCTGAGTCTGAAGGGGAGATAGAATATGACCTGAGTAACATGGAGATCACAGAGGAGCTTCGGCAGTTTTTTGCCCAGACAGAGAGGCACCGGGAAGAGCTGCGTAAGTCCCTGCTTATTCTCTGTGTTCTGGTACTTGGTGGCCCTTGAGTTAGGGATGGCTTCCACATTTACAGGTTTCGTAAGAATTCCCAGAAAGAAGTACTGGAAGTGAGCAAGCCAAACAGAATAGAGTAAGCAAAACTGATGAGTGCACTTAAGTACCATTTGTTAGGGGTAAGTCTCAGAAAGTGTTTGGAGGTTTTTCAGTAAGAAAGAGAGAAAATTATGACTGCGATAAGGAGAATAGCACATTTGTCCTGAAGATAATACTAATCTTCATTGCTGAAAGACTGCAGAATTTTAATGGTTACATTTAATCAGCATCCTGTATGTCTGAGAGAAGAAACCAGAGGAAGTGCTTTACTACATCACTGAATCCTAGAGTTAGCCTAGGTTTATTTTATAATGTGGAGCAGGCATTTTGTTTGTTACCCTTTGGCTAGTCCAACAGTAACAACACATGACCTTTTCTTCTCCCCTGCATCCCTATGGTGCTCTTCATTCTGTGCTACACCACGGGTTTCTCTGATTTGCATCTTGAGCTGGACCCAAATCTTCAAGTGAATAAAAGCCAAAGACTTAAGACTTTTTCTTATGTCTTGATGCTCAGAAGTCATCTTTGTTTCTATGAAATCCTTAAAAAGATGTAAAAGATTATGCTGTACTTCATCAACACTTCACTGCAAGTGCTTCAGGCAAACCTGTTTTAAGAAAGCAGCAATATGAAAATAACTTTATTCACATGACTCCAGTTGGAAGTACCCACAATGAATGTCTACTAGAGCTTTCTCTACTTGCTCGAAAAGAGGGAGATACTCTAAAAATGCATAAAAAGGACAATGATTAGGAGTGAGAGATAAAAATTCAGTTATTTGATCAGGGGGTATCCAGAGAGCTGAAACACCTCTGCTTACCTTCACACTTCTTATCAGTATGGAGCACAGCTGATCTAGTTAGCAGGGAAAAGTGAGTTAAGGATCTCAGTGGTGGTGCTTGACATGCATCTCTTTCTCGTCATGCTTTTGCAGAATTAGTTTTGTCTTCTCTGTTGAAATGTTCCTTTAATGAGGTACAGGATGCTTGAAGATCCTTGGCTACTTCTGGAAATACTGTGGGCTTTCATTTGATTTTGTGTTTGTGGTTAGTGGTGTCTGAAGATGTGTAAGTGATTAGAGTGGTATCCTGGAAAAAGGGAAATCTGGCCTCAGAGATGCTCTCTGTTGCAGATACTCTCATATGACCTTGGTAGAGCTGTTTAATCTCTTCCTGACCCCTCACTGGGTGCTCTTGCTAAAAATATGATTTGATTCTTTCTGGTGAGCAGGTGGACTGGAAAGAGGTTTGTGACTCAGAATAAAGATTATTCTTTTGTCCTTTCCACCACAGCAGCACTTGAAGCTTTTGGGAATAATTAGGTGTCTGCTGTGTGCCATGGACTAGCCTAGTTATGGGTAAGTGTAACTTTATTCACTGCAGCAGCAGATCTTCATGTAAATTTAGGTGGAATTTGATTTTTAGCTATCACATGCCTCAGTTTCTTCACTAGTTTCTCTGATAAAGTGAGGATAGTATTAATAATGGTCTGCCATTCCTCAAAGCACACAAAAGTAAACAAGTACTTGATTTAATTGACATTTTATAGTGCCAGAGAACTCTAGGGTGAACAATGCTATCTAAATGCTAATTTTGTAATTAAAAATACAGTATGGTTTTGTTCAGGAATAATTTTTCTTGCATGGTGGAGGAAATAGGAAATAGAATAAATTTTTAATTCTGTTGAAGTTTCTCAAAAGAAGGAACCTAAGCAGCAGGAGGAGAGGAAAAATCATTGTTCCCTGATGGTGTCAAATAAGCTTGTATGGAGACTGTGTGCTGAAGGCAGTACCACTCTAGGAGGTATTAATTTTCCTGGATGCTCTTTCTGAACAAAATTAAATTTAGGGGTTCATTAAGCTGCAATCCATAGTGAAGGTATCATGTTATATCTTTCATACTGTGATGAAGGACAATTGTTGTTCTGTATTGAAGCTAGAGAAGACAGAGATTATTCGTCCACAAAAGAAACCCACAGTTACTGAAGTGCTTCCTCTCTGATGCTTTTTCCTTTTAATCCCAAACTGTATGTCCTGGGCTGCTCCCTCCACCATAGTGGCAAATTTGTAGAGAAGCTTGGGCTCTATGAAGCCAGATAATGCCTGAAATTGAGGCATTCATGTCTGGAAGAGACACCTGTAATGTTAAGGTAAGAGGTTGTAATTTTCTTGAAGGAGAATGGTTGGGTATGCCAAAGTGAAATACCAATGGTGACCTTGATGATAAATTGAAGTATAAGCTAGGGAACATCAAGGAGAAGGTTGTGCCTCATGTTTTCTTCCTCTGGCTTAAAAAGGTGCTCCAGGTGGAGTTCACAGCCTTTGACCTCTGCATCTTCATATGCACTTGGAAGAAGATACTTGATTTGCTCTTCCTTTAGAAGTGATGCTGTCAAAGTTTGATATATGTTTACTGGCAATTTGCTGTGTGAGACAGATGTGGGAAAAGAAGAGCAATGGAACAAATCGAAAGGGGACTTTGGCACCTAAGGAAGGGGATACTGGTACAGAGGCTGGAGATGTGAAGGATGACTTGCATTAGTCTGGCACTTCTCAAGCTCTGCAGAACTGGGAGATACCATACAACATTAATGCAGCTATTTGGGACATGCATAACGAGAGTCTCGACTTACCAAGTGTGAAATAGCTGGGTCCCATGCATGATCACGTCAGCATGTTGAAAGATAATCAAATGGCTGATGTCTTCACTTCAATGCCTGATCTAGAATTTACTGGTGGTAAATGGGATCACAGGCATCTGAGGGTAAGATTGTGCAAACTTTGTAACTGTGGAAGACTTAAACAGGCCTGAGGTCTAGGTGGGAAAGGCATTCATGTTTGGGTGGTGGTGTACAAGCATTAGCACTAATTGCACAGGCAGAAGTTTCAAAGCAAAGAAAACCATCATGTCATACTAGCCAAAGAAGAAAACTTCAGGTTTGTTTCATTTTTTTTGGTAACTGCCACAAACCTGAAGAACAAGCAGATTTCCTAAATTTTGTAGCAATTTGTGGTGTTTTGTTTTCTTCTCACAGTGGGTATTTGCAGTGATTGGCTGACTTGCACAGTAAAACCTTTGAAGCTGGCAAACTCTTAGCTTTGCTGCATTATTTAACACTTCAGCAGTGATACAGTTGGTCACAACCAACCTCTTTTAAAACAATCTTTTTGTGTGTGTGTGTCTGAATTCATGTAAAATTCTTGCTAGTTTCTACATACATGTCATGTGTTGCAGTCAACTCGTGTGTTCCTGCAGTGCCCCAAAGTAATTGTGAGCAGGGTTTTACTGAGGCAACATGAAGTCAGACATATTAATGCACCACAAACTTATCTCGTATAATAGATACACTATGCATTTGGCTAAAACTCCTTACAGGCAGTTTTAACTTCTTTCCTCTTCAGTTGTTTCTTCATATGCAGTTATCATCATCTAATGATGCTGGGGTTTAGGAAGTTTTCTTGTCAGCTTAAGCTGTTTCTCTGGTTCTTCACATGATGATTGTGCATATACAGTGCTTCTTGGGGGTGCTTTTAGTTGCATTTAAAAATCTCCCCTCTGGCTTTTGAAAAGCATGTAGTTATTTTTCAGGGTTACCATACCTGTCAGGCCTAAGTAGTACACTGAGTTCTCCAAGCATCCTAGATGAAAAGGCCGGAATACAGTAAGCTGCCTTTTTATATTTCCAAGAATTAAAAGGATAGAAACCAAGAAAGGAAGATGCACAAGCCTAACAATTTTGTAAACTGCCTAATTGCACATATTTATAGCATTTTTAAATTTAGCCTTTGAAACATGCATTTTACCCTCATGAGGTTTCTCATTGGTCCCATTTTACATGTAAGATGAGTGCTGTAATTGAGTGCAGCACTGCGAGTACATCGAGAACTGTTGCCTGCTGCAGTCAACAGCTGATGAGACAGGTTCCTTTCTTTAAAAAGGAAGGAAAGCAACGCAAAGTAGTACCATCATGTCAGTTCATTACTGAAGGATAATAGTCTGACAGTTGTTAATGCTATGACTAGTTTTCCTTCTGTTAAAGCCTCTGTTTGTGTTGCCCACACATAGCCTCCAGCTTTTCCCAAAATAGCGTTGTCTCAACTTAAAATTTTCGTGCCAGATGGAAAACCTGTAGAAGAAATTGAAAGGGAATGGTGAATGAAGATGTTTGTTTCAAATCTGCAATCTGTAGGTTTTTTTTTCCCCTTGGGTTTCTTTTTCTCTGAAAGATGACAGTCACTGCTGCCTCTTCTGTGAAGAGGGAGTAATGGAATTTTCCATGGTTTGGAATGTGTTTGAATAGTACCAGATCCATGAAGCTTTGGGTTTTGTTTAAGGCCTGTATACTTCTTTGGAAAATGGAAGCAGGTTTTTTTGCCACCATGCTTTTCTTCTTTCCTTCACTTCTGGTAAATGCTTTTCTCTTTCTTTCATCTGTCTTTTTCTTCATCAGACTGTGATTCAAATTCTTTCTCTTGGTCACCAGCATCTTTTAGTTTCTTCTTCCCTACTCTAAACTGTCAAAGCAGCTGGATGGTGAATGTCTGCTCAACTTCCTCGACTTTGTTAGCCTTGTTGTCACATGAACTTTTACCACTATCTTTAGAAGCTGAATTGCTGCAGCTTCTGGGAAATGCTTGTGAAATAAGAGTTCTCTGAGCAGTATGTGTGGGTACTTGAAGAGATGCTTTTGGAACGTGTTCTTTTGTGAATGGATGAAGAAATGTGAAAGACTCTTCTTTTGTACCACTTCTCTGCTCTTGATGATTGAACCTTTCATTGTGTAGCAGCAAAATCTTCACAAGTGCACACACTGTGTCCAATGTAGAGGCTGTGTTATTTGATACTGGAAGCCAACAGCTGAGAAAATGCCTTCTTGCTAGAGAAACAAAGGAAAGCACACAATTTTCACTGCTTTAGTATTGAAAAGCAGTCTGTACTTGCAAAAGTGGAGAGCAACAGTTGGTCACAGTTTTACATCCATTTCATAAGAGACAAAGTTATCTTTGTACTAAGAGCATCAATTGTAGAACATGTACAGTTTTGCTATATGATCTTACGTCTTTCCTGTCGATCCCACACATTTTGCAGCCAGTGGACATTATGCTGTACAGGTGTACTTAATGTCAGAAACTCTGAAAATTTCTCATTCCAAACCTTTGCTTAACAGTTAAGTCAGATGCTATGCCTGTGACCAAAATGCATCCTGACGTGTTCCTCGCTGAACAAATGGGGGACCACAGCTACCCTTTCTCCCAGAGAGCTATTATCCCTAAGCTATTCATGAGTCAGAAGTCTGGCAATCTTGGACTGTTGCAGCTCTTGGTAAATCACTGTTCTGGTAAAATTCCTTGTGGCTGGACTTGTCATGGGACTATGAGGATAAGATGTGCAGGGCAGAGGCAGATCATTGCTCCTCTCAGCTGCCCTGTCCCTCATCATCCATGTGCTAGAGCTGCTTTTGATGGCTGTTTGCTGATAGTTGCTGGTCTCAGAAGCATCCAGTGGAAACAGGTCAGTAGCTTGCTGTCATGGATTAGCTATTGGATGTTTCTCTCTGCAGAGAAGATGCATGCAGTAATTCAATTTTAGGTCAGACAAGCAGTGTCAACACCTGGTTAGTGTCCTTGCAGTTTCCAAGGCTTGACTGCACTGTGGGACTCCTCAAAAGCCCACCTGGGCTCTGCAAAACTTTGACAAAGTAACACCAGGGAGACCCCAGGGCTAAGAATAAGGAATCCTTCCCTAGTCTTGTAAGAGCAAAAATAGCTTTCAGAATGCTATTATAGAAGATTGTTTCATATAGGAACAGTTTGGTGTGGGAAGACACAGACTCTGCTTGCTCTACTTATACTCAACAGTGCTGGTAATTTTTTGAAGGCAAGTCTGCCTGCTTGCTTGTGGTGTTAGCATCTGCAGCTGCCTTGAGTGGCTCCTCTAGTCTTCTCTTCGTTCTTTGTCTCTGCAGGAGAGCCTGTCAGAGCAGCTGCAGCTGCTGTGGGAAAGAGCAGGTGAGACCATGTGACAGACACATGTGACATAAAAGCTGCTCTGTGCTACTCACTCAGCTGGGGCAGTCTGTCTTCACAGTTTATGCACTTTTCCATTTCCCCTAAAATTCCTCAATGACCAGCGTGATACTCCCGGTCTTGTAAGCGGGCAGTGACAGTGTGAGCTATGAATTAAGCATTTTCTAACAGTCTGGTTTTGTATCTGCCTGGGGAAACTGCTGCTGTAGCAAGAATGTTTAAGATTTCAGAGTGTACAGTACTGGGGTAACTGTCAGAAGATCGAGGTGGAAATAGATGTAGTGACATTGTGTGCTTTCTGTGCTCCTTAGTTTCAAAATCTGCTCAGAATCTGCAACAGAATTTGGTGGGAAAATACATCAAGTATTACAGATTTTAAGTCCCTCTGTTGTAAAGCAAACCTCTTGTGCCAATTTGCTTGGAGACACATAGTTTACCCCTGCAAATTTGACTGGGGTACTGTTAAAGCCAATATTTCAGAGGCACTCTGTTTTTCAACATCTCTCACTCCGCCTCATTTATGTTAGAAGCATCCAGATGGAATTCATGTCCATCAGCACTAGGGAAATGTGGGTGCTGTGGAGGCAGAAACTGAGTGTTCTGTCTGCCTGGGTTTCTTTGAAACGCATGTCTTTGTATGCTCAAAATCAAGTGAGAGGGATGGACAGAAGCTGTTGGGCTACCCATCTCAGGCTTGGATTTGGGTGGCTTCTCCATTGTGACCTTGGCCATGGCATTTGGGACTAGGTCCACAAAAGCTTTCAGCATAGGTGGAATTTAGCAACAAGGTAATAATCTTACTCTTCCAACCATGCCTCGGGGAAGAAGGGGATGCCCCTTAAACCCCACGGTGCAAGAGAACGTTGTCACTCTTCTCTTTTCTAGTGGCTGGGTAGAGCACCTTTGCCCCTTCTGACACGATCTGCTGTGAAGCCCATTCCATGGAACTTGTGTCCATGTTCTTTTTATTTGGACTTCTAATACAGGGATGATAACACTGACCTGTATGACCTGTATCCAGAAAACAGAGAGGATTGATATGACACCATACCAAGAAGCAGGTGTACTGTAGCCCTATGAACAACTTAGTCCAGACTGATCCAGCTGTTCATCAGTGTTACCATTGTTACTGGCCTTGTTTATCCAGGTATCAGAGCTTCCCCCTGATATTTTCAAGAGCATATAACTGAGTCGTCAGGATTCTGCAGTACACTGAAAGCACAGAGGCAATGTAAAATTAAGAATAATTCTTAAATGGATATTTGCATTGAAGTTAGGTTTGTACTGAAGTAAATAACATGGGCTTTATACTATTGATTGTTATTGTTCACATTTAGCTGGGTAAGTATCTCCTGGGTTTAATTTAATTTGTAGTTGCTGAAGAGCTGGTGGTTGCTATAAAAATCATCTCTCTGATCACAGAAATTGGGGACATTTTGGCAAGGAATGTCTCCAAAGTGCTTGCTAGGCCTCAATTTCAATATGGTTAGTCAAATCCTAATGAGCCAATGCTATTCTCTCGCTCTGGACAACCCTTGTCAAACACCTTTATTTCCAGAAGGTCTGCCAGGCCTGATATGGTTGCTGAGCAGGAGGATTGGAAAACTCACTTGAAAATACATCAGTTGTCATTGCTCTGGGATTTTTGGCCAGTGATATAGTGGGGAAAAAATTGTGGAAGAGTCCAGGTTATGGAGACTGCATCATGTGTGACTTGTTGGTGGAGGAGGTGTTGAGGTGGTACCTGATACATCATCTGGTTGGCTTTGGAGGAGTGGAGGAAGAAGTATCTGTCTTTTTCTGATCTCTGCATTTCTCAGTAGGTAAAGCTGGTGATGTGTAGCTACTTGCTTTCCTGCTTTTGCATTCTACTCTTGGCATTAGTTACCACTGTTGTGAACAGCATGTCAGGCTAGATGGGACTGGAGTCTGATGGCTCTCCTCATGTAAAGTCTTCTCTTCATCAAGTTACTTGAGCACTTCCTTCATGTGTGAATTGCCCTGTTGGAGTGACAGAGGAGAGCCGTGAAGCTCCCACTTGCTAAGAAGTGCAGAACTTTCTGAAGGGCGGATGCCGCCTCTCTGAAAGAAGACAGTGCTCACTGCTGCTCCAGCAACCAGAGCTGGAATTATTTCTAGTGTCAAACATTTCCCTTTTGTGAAAGGTACAAGAGAGATTCTGTGGCGTCTTTTCTCGGTTTGCTTTGTTGGGGTTTTATGTATTTAGGTATGTTTCATTTAGCTTACTGGAATGCTGAAGTGAGCAATAGGAATCTCAGAAGATCAGAAGTAAATGAAGTTTCACAAGCTGAATCCTTTAGTTTGACTTTGTTTCTCCTTCACAGTGATTGATCAATCGACACACTGTATTTTACTAACAGCATAGGGAAAATAAAGCACATCTACTTGCTGAAATTATCTGAATCAGAGATGGTTATTTAATTCTGCACATCTACTAAATCATGGAGCTGCTGGTTAACTAAAAAGTCATTTCATTGCCTGCATATGCTTCCTTTCAGAAAAGCAGCAACATGGTTACAGGTTGCTCTCAAAAATACCTCTCTTTCAAATATTTTTGATTAAAATAGTGGATTTCTCTGCATAAATTACTGAGTTGCTTTCTCATCTCACACAATAAACCAAACTTGAATTCAGCAGTGAACTGAAGAAAGAAATTGCAGGCTACTTCCTTTTGTTTTTTTTCACCAACAGCAACAAACTTTCTTCCAAGTGCATGTGTTTAATTTCTCCTCAGGACACATGAGAAAGCACTGTAAAACTCCCCTTTCTGCAGTGTACTCATTTGCTTGTAAAAACGCACTTGTAAATGTGAACATTTCCTTGTTCAGTCTCCCCTGACAGTGCCATAAATATATGTGTGTATATGGATAGGTTTATATATAGGTTCCAGTAATCCTTCTGTTTACTCTAGCACTGGTGTCTTTGTCTGGCGTCAGCATTGTTGCCATCAGCGACAGATTGGAGTTGTTTTGGGGGATGGGAGTGCAGAGTCAGCTGCTCTGCATTTAAGCTTATTGCTGTCGACTTGATCCTTTCTAGAGGCAGCTGCCAGTGCCTGATCTTGTACTAATTTCTAAGCAGTGGTCAGTCAGTGCCTTCTTGGCTGGTTGATTCTGTCAGATGCCACAAGCATATGGTCTGGACCCCTTGGTGTCCCTGGTGTGATACAGGCCCCTGTTTATGCTGAGCTCACATGTGTGTTTCTACCTTGGATGCACGTACACCTGAATTGCATTTAGAGCATTCAGATTTCTAGAGCAGGCTCTTACTTGAGCTTCCACTGAGCTAGCACTGGTTGCTTCATGTTTGTGGGGTTTGATTGCTTCAATTATTTTTCTGGTTGGGATAAAAATCTCCCTTCTTACGGGTTTCATTGTAGAAGGTGGTAGAAGAAAACAGAAGAAAGGTGATTTGTTATTTAGCTGGGCAGTGACCAGTGTAGCCTACTGCTAGTGTAAACATGGACATGAAGGCTGGCATTGTTTCCATCAGGGATCTTGGTAGTTTGTTTTGGAGACCACAGGACAGCACTTCTTGGTGTTTAATCTTATTTCTAAAACAGAAGTCAGCTCCTTTATTCTCCAGTTAACTGTGTAACTTCCTGCCAGTTATTTAACCCACAGATTTCAAAATAATGTGAGAGACTTAATTCTTTAAAACTCTCTGTCAGGCAAGAAAGTATTAGCTTGATGTACAGATTCTTACAGTGAGCCACTTGAGTGACACATACCATCCAGCAGCAAATGTGGAAGCGGAACACCTTGGTTCTAATTTCACTTCCTGGCTCTCTATTCATTTTTATTTCATGGTTTGGGTTGGAAGGGATCAAAGGTCATCAAGGGACGTTTTAGGGTGTCAGGTAATGGTAGGGGGAATGGAACCTCTTTGCCAAGAGGTTTGCAGTTAAGCGATGAATACATCCCAATGCCAAATCCAGGGTGAGCAATTTTCCTTCGTAGCCTTTCACTCCTGCTTCAGTGCTGCCACTTTAAGTTTTGGTGGTTTGTTTGCTGGTTTGTTTTGTTGTTAATGTTGGGGGGTTTATTGTAGGATTCATTGTGTGGCCCCTGAGACGACAGTAGTGGCATACTTAAGGGGCCTGGGAGCTGGAGCAGGGAGGGAGGAGGAGTGGAACAGAAATTGCATAAGCTGGCCTTATAGCTGAGGAAAGAAAAATGTCTGTGCAGCCATGATTTCAGACTGCCACAAGCTTGCCAAGCAACTGCATCTGCTCTTACTTCAAAGCCTGTAACAGAACATTTTCCCTTTTTTTGAGAATATTGTGTTGCTTGTAGAAATATGTGGTGAAATACTCCATTTCTTTTAACTCATTCTCTCCTCAACTTGCAGATGGATAATTTGTCAGTGTAGATACTTGGGATTTTATACCTTCACCATTTTTGGTAGTTCTTTCTCATGGAGGTTGTGACTGAGAGCTTGTAACTGCAGGAAATTACTCCCCCAAAGCATCACATTTATTCCAAATTTGATGTTTTCAAGTCAGCTACAGCATTTAATTTTTCTGTATAGGTTAAACTGCTGGTATAGTGAAATATGGCCTTAGCTGTCTCCACCTCTTTGAGGATTAGACTTCTTCTGTTAAAAACTGGAGAGGGGAAGTTGCATGATGCCCTCTGTAACCTTTTTGTTACAGTTTTTGCCAGCACAAGTTTTTAAATTTTAGAAGTTTAAACATTAATCTATTTTCCCCAAGCCAGCTTCCAGCTGGAATGAGACCGTTCTTTCTGCTCTAAAATCATCACTCCCTTCTTTCAATATCTTTCCACAATTTCTTCTAAGTTGCTTGATGTTCCAAAGTAACCTTCCAGCAAGTGAGACTGTGCTGTTTTCAGAAACCCAGAATATTTTATCTTTGCAGAGGTGGGGATAAGTCACAATTGTTTGTATTTCACAGGCTCCCACTGATGGAAACTCTTGTCCTGCAAGGTTTTGCACTTGATAAAGAGTAATGCTTGAGATATCACCCTCTGGTAATTCAGAGTTCTGTAGAAATTAAACTCTTTGAATATCCTGTTTACAAATCCTCAGCTATACATCCTTGTTTTGTTGCAATTCCTCTAGGCAAAGATTTCGTTTTTCCCCATGGGATGCCTGGTTCATGCAAGTATGGGCATAAGAAAATGGTCTGATGCTATCACTTCAGAAAAATTCATATGCAAGTTTATGGTAAAGTTACTTTGCTTTTCTAGGGAGATGAAGAAGCTGGTATTTTACTTTGAGAAGCCTGTGTGGGCAGAGCATTTAACACTGTAGATAGGCTTGTGGGAAGTGGCATTCAAAGAGAGAACTAGGAGTTTTTAATCAGTAAAAATGGGTAGTGTTTTTTAACTGTTAGTGTGGGCTGCTCAAGATCAGCTCAGGTAGCATTTAAGACAAGATGGGAAAGCTCAGAAAGTGCACATGCAGCAGTACCAGAAAATCATTCTTCATTTGAAATAAGCAGACAAATATGTGAACAGATGTATAGGTCAGTTTGAGATCATGGAAAACTAGAAACAGATCAAGGCTAGAGAGAGTGCAGCATTTCTGTGAAGAGCAATGTGCCAACTAAGCAAGAAACTGATAGTCAGGTAAAGGCAAATTGACACATATGAGCAGCAAGCCCTTGGTTTCTTACCATAGCTACCATCATGTGGGGCAGAGTGTGTGTACCTAGAGAACTGTGGAGGAGGCTGCCTGTATAAGAAACATCAGCAGATTATGTATGATCACTGGCTACAGTGAGCTGGGCGTTGGAGGTAGAAATACTAAGAGCTAAAAATGGTACAAGAAGCCACACAATGCTGGGTATGAATCTTTCATTAAAAATCCAACATAGATAATTGCCTTTCCTACTTTAATCTCCTTTTAATGTGTAAAAGGCCCTCCATGGAGACTTCTTTCCAAGTAAGGGAATTTATTTGGCTTTTGGTTTTGAGGTTGCTTTTGTTTTCTTGTGTGCTTTTGTTTTTTTTAATTACTGCCTAAGCTTCTCAAAGGATATTGCAAAGAAAAAAGAGGAAGGTGGATCAAACTTAGAGAAAGTACATTGCACTTTCCTCTTTTTAAATATAAAAGAAACAAGACATTGGAGTTTCTAAGGGCCTATGGGGAAAATACCCTAGGTCTTGAAGGCTCTGGTCGTAGTTTTGCTGCAAGTATGTAAGAGAGCATTTGTGTGCATGTGATGCCCCAAATGCAGTGAACAGCTGGGATACTAGCTACTGTTTGTCTTGCTTCTGCTAGTCCCTGAGGATGGAGGTAGTTGTCTATCTTAGTCACTTTTCAGCTCGTATAACCCTAGATTAAAAAACAATCGGTAAAAGGTGAGAAAAGTGTGGTGAGGAGGGGGAGCAACCACCCAAACTTTATTTCAAAAGGTCTGGAATCACTGATAGCTCAGGAAGCAGTATGAGTCATGTAGAGATCTCGGTATTCCTTAAATGTGAAGAAAAGAAAGGCTGTTTACTGTGTTCAGAAAAAGTTATCACAACTGGCTTTGGCCAGGTGAGAATGACTTCCCAGTAGAACTGAACTTGGCAGGAGTAAGTTAATTCTGAAAAGCGCTACAAGAAAGGAAGAGCATCTTTGGGAACAAATGGAACTGACCAGTTAGGAAAATGTCAGCCTTCCTTTTTCTTTGTGCAGGAACCAACCACTACTGCAGCTGCCTGCCTGCCACGTGAGCATTTGAAAATACTGTTCCATGGCTGGGGGAAGCTTGGCAGTAGTTGAATGCTGTAAAAGAAAGCACGTTTATTTTAGGCTGTGTGAAGTGGAAGCAGAAACTACTTTGAATTGTGTAAAGATTATTTGTTTCACATTTATAACTTGGCAGCACAATGACTTACAAATTTGGAATGTGAAATCCTGGTTTGAGAATGAGCTGGGGGCTTCATTGCTGCAAGCTGAGAATAGTGTTTGGATAAACCTTCTTACTTAATTCCTGGATGAATATCTGGTGCTTCAGAGAAATTGTTTGCCTCTATAGGTGTGGTGTTGTGGGCAGTTCACAATTTTGTTTGCTTTTTGATGTTGTCAGATGCTTGCTGTCATCTTTTCAATGAAGAATTAGTTGCACGTTTAGCTCAAGTTGCATTGCTCTGTACTGGTTTTAAAGTAAATGTTGAGGTAAGGGAAAGAACCCAGACTGCTGGAAGCCCCTGCCTCACCAAAGACAGTTTATCGTGCATCTCAACAGGACAAAACTGTTGTCACCTATTTCTTATCTCTGTGTTTGGCTGGATATACTGCTTTTGGAAAAGCAGTGGTTTTCATACCCAGCTTAGTCCCACGGCTTCTCTTTCCTTGATTGTCCACGACAGCAAATGGTGTTGGCACTGACAATGCACTTTGCCACGGTAGTATCTCCCCACAAATAACTGATTTGAAACTGCAACATATTCTACACAGCTGCAGTGGTATTACCAGCAGCAGCTGCCACTTTATGCTCAAATTCAGCCCTTTTGGTACAAAAAAAAAATCCCTGTGGGTTGCTGTAGTAGATTTCTGTACTTTGTAGGTCTGCTTTCCATGTCTGAGACTCTGTACATAGAGTCATGCTGGGAAGTTTTTAACCAGTACCTATGAAATAGTAAGTCAGGTTAGAAAGTTAAAGGCAGTACATCTTATTAGTGTAAAGTAAAATATATGCTCTAGATGTTTGCTACATAATTTTGAGAATAGTATTTAAGGCAGTATTATTATTATTATTTTGACTGTTAATATTATGATCAGTAAGTTTATGAACTACTCTGTACTACAGAATGCAGATTGATGCACAGTAAACTGTAATCCACTCATCCATCATAAAGCTTCTGCTAGGGATCCATTTCATTTCCAAACAGAAGAATTCATTATCTGTCTCCAGAGAAATGAGTTTTTCTGAAGGGCTGTTATGTGCATTGAGCTATCACAGAGCATTCAATGGCAAGCTAGTGAGGAAGCAGCTGTCTCTAGTGTGCAGCTTTGGAACTAATGAATAAAAAATTTCCATGGGTAATACAGAAGTAGAAGGGATTATCTTTGTGTCCCAAGAGGGTCAGCAGCTATGGGTTCTGCTCGTTGCCCTGGCAGAGGTTTGCTGTGGGAGATGTCGCTTTTCCAGCATAGACTTTTGGTTTCTGGTGTCATTTGCATCAAGCTGATGCTGAAAAGTTTGTCACCTGGTTGTGGGCAGTCTGGTGTCCCAGGAAGCTCGCTTCAATGGCATGCAAGTGACCTGTGTAGTCACAGCCTGGGTACTCTAGCTTGTCCTCGTAGTGCTGGGCCCTCTGTAGGTAATGCTGGTTCTTTTAATTCAAACCTTCTGGTTAAAGTGGCCTGACACTAAATCAATCTGACTCTTCCAAAACCGCATATGGACTCTTAATGTATGCTTCCTCATGAATTCTGGCAGTGCAGCACAACTTCAGGGGTGTGCTCCTACAGCAAAATTGCAGAAAGAGAAAGCACTCACTGGAATAAATTGCTAGTGACCCCTCAAGCCCTCCTACCTTTCACTACCATCACAAAGCTGTGGTTGGTGTTTGAAATGACAGGACAAAAGCTTTTTGTATCCCTCTCAGATAAAAAGATGCCAATATTGAAGTTTCTGATGATACAGTTTGAAATACCTGTTTTCTGTGAATGAGGTACATGGGATAATTCGTTTAGGAAGGCCAACAGGCAGTCAATTGGCTGCTCTGTACAGCACTTTCCAGTGCAACAATAAACAGCAGATGTTTGACACAGATATGTCAGATATGTAACTTTGGGTTAGGGTTTGCAGATGTCATATGTTTCGTGGAAGTCAAATCTCTTAGGGGAAGGAGGGAAGAGGTACAATGGCACCAAATGCTGAGAAGCATGTCCTGTATGTGGCTAATGCATCCTGAGCTGTGGATATTCTGTCCCTTTTGATGTTTAAAACAAATAAAAAGGGAAAAAGAAAAAAATGCTCTCCTAAGTAGAGAACTGTTCCTGTGGTGCAGTTTTGAAAACCATAATTTGTTATAGGTAGGTGAAGGAGTTCAGCTGCCAGGTGATTTTTCTTGTAGAAATCTTCCTGTGACAGAGGAGCCTTATATAGCACTCTGCTGTTTTAATTGTACAAAGCATTATTTGTTCCACCAGAGCAGCACCCAGGAAGTGGAGGTAAATTTGGACATGCAAAATCAAGTTTTTGCTTCCCAAGTGGACTTACCAAAGAGGACTTTTGATGACAGATTGGTCCAAATGATTCACCTCTCTGAACTGTTTAAAATCCATTTTTCAAAGTGTCATGCAGGGATTTGTGTTGGGTGCTGTTTTGATTTGTCCCCAAAGCCATAGCAGTAAGGCTGCCAGTTTTGAAGCTGCAAGTGTTGAGAAATGGATGAGGTTGGATAGTTTATCTAAGCATGCTGCTTACAGGGGCAGGCATGTGACAGACTGATTTGTTCATTTTCACAGACTAGTGACTGATTACATTTTCTCTTGGCTGTGGTTCAGCTAAGTTGCAGTATCCTGTGCATTGTTTCCTTATCTCAGCTGCTAGGTTATTACTTTGGAAACAAGTCTCCTGTTGGGGAGGGTGGTGGTGTTCCTATTTGTTTTTTCTTCGCAGGGCATGTGTTTATTGGGGAGAAATGAAGCAGTGCCAGTTTTCACATGTTATTACTGATACAGACGTTTCCTACAGTTTCAGGATCTCCATCCTGTGTCCCCACTTCTCCTAGCATTACTTGATCAGGATTGTCCAGCGGGGATTTGTCATTGTGCATAAAGAGCGTAGCAGGACAAGTGACCCACGCTTGGTTTTGTAAGTTGCAGAAGCCGGTTGCACCCTGCAACGTGTGAATCACAGCCCTCCAGACCCAGCACAAATTTAAATGTGTGATATTTTGGAAGTTAATAATTTAAGTTAATAATAATCCTGTGGTTTATTTGTCTAGGGAGACAGCAGCAGCAAGAAGCTGAGCTCCAGTACGTGGAGGCTGATCAAGACCTTCACAAAAGGAGAGAGCGTTCTGTGCAGCCGCCGTCAGAGAGACCTGGGGAGAGGCGAATGGCAGAAATGAAGAAACTGTATGGTGCTGAAGCTGCGAAAATCCAGGCAATGGAAGCTGCCATGCAGCTTATCTTTGACAGAAACTGTGACAAAAAACAGCCCAAATACTGGCCCATTATTCCCCTTAAGCTGTGAGTACCTGAGCTGTGCTCTGACCGTGCACAGAACTGTGAGGATGGGTGCCTAAGTCATGTTGTGCTGCGGAAAGAATACACTGCAGATTTTGGGTTTGATTGCACTTTGGGGCAGAGACCTGTAAGGGTAACGTGTTCCTGTGTTCCTTTTACACTGTCTGTCAGCAGTGGTCACAGTCCATTCTACCTGCATACAGTTGTCAATTAGTAATGGGAGGGACAGTAATGTCAAACTTGTCTGAAGTCTGAGTTCCACTCATTTGATACTCACCTGTCTCGACCCTGCTTGCAAGAAACGTAACATGTCTATGCTTAGTGAACTGGGAAAACTGAAAGCGGTGCAGAAAAGACTGTAGGAATTGTCTGCTCTTCTCATTCAGGAAACTAAGTGATCCCATTTTTCAGTCTTATTTCATGCAGTAGCATTTGGATCCTGTTTAACACAGCACGATGTGAAGTGTTGTGTCTGCTAATCTTAGATTATTTTTTTTTCATTGAGAACCAGGAGCCCACTGGCCAAGACACAACATATCAAATTCCTGTAGCCCAGCCATTTGGATTCCTTTTCAAAGATTATAATAAAGCAGGAAACTTTTCTTCCAGACTGATACTTGTCTGGCAGGAATTTGACTTTAAAGCAACATTATATTGAAAAATGTTTTCATAAAGGGGTTAAGGGCAGGGGGGAATCCTGATGTGGCCCTGTCTGTTAGAGCTCTGTTTAGCAGAAGAGAAGCTTAAGAGGACAAAGCACTCTTGGGGCCAGTGCCTACAGTAGAAAGCATCTAATTGGTTTGAAGCTTTAAAGACAACTTGGTAGACTAAAGGTCCATCTGTATGCTGTATATGGAGGTGTGGAAGCCACTGAGCCCCGAGAGTTATGGTTATTTTAGGTGCAGCTTTCCAATGCCCAGCTACATAGTACATCCACAACACTTAACACAGGCAAGGTAGATGAGCCTCTGTGTGTAGTCACCCATGTGCCCAGGCTGTTTGCCTCCACTTGTGTCACTCAATTTTTGGTTGGTTATTCATGCTCCAGCCACAAACTGCTGCTTGTGTGCCACACTCCACCTGGTCAGCAGTTTGTGTAAGAGAGGTAGAATTGGCCCCTCAATACTGGTGACTTAGAAAATGATGCCATGAACACTTAGAAGGACTTTCTGTGAAGCATTGCTGCTAAAGGGCTGTAGTTTGTGTTAAGCACCATTTCCAGGTCAAAGGAACCTTACAGTGTTTTAATTATGACAAACAGTCATGTCCCTTTCTGCCAATAGAGGAGGCTCACAACTTAATTCCTGCCTTCAGTTCATGCCCACTGTGTCTGGTGCATCTCTGTAGCATGTGTGGTTGTAATGTACACCAGCAGTTATGTCCTCTGCCACAGCCAGCTGCACCAAAGCAAGTCTGCTGTGCAGTTTGGAATATCTTTGATTCTATTAGTAGTAACTATTTTCATTTCAGTTCCACCTTCTTCATTTTAGATACAAGAAGGTGGAGTTAGATTCAACACTGAAATGCAAAGCCCCTGTTGGCTGTTGTGATTAATCTGAAAAACTTGTGTAAAACAAGAGAGGGAAAAGGCATATCAACAGTCCTCTATTTGTCTTCACTCTTGGTTTTTGTCCAAAATTCAGTGTTTTGAGTTTCCTTTTGTTGACCAAATAAATTCTCTTCATAACACCTTTAATTTGTTACCTTTTTTTAAGCATTCTTCAGTACATCAGATCTTAAGATGCTAAAGCTTTGTTATAGTTGCTGTGTTGTTTGTAGAAGATTGAACATAAAGCAAGGACAACTTCAATGTCTTGAGAAGCACAGAGAGTGTTGGCAGGAGCTTCACAGGAATGCTAGTCAATACCACATACACATGGTATGGTACCAATTGAATGGGTGGGCTGTTGCATGTGCTGGGGTAAAACCCTGTCCCAGATTAGCATGCTTAGATTTCTGTACTCCTGTTTGAAATGTTTCCAATGTGGTGATGGTGTTCCCCCTGTGCAACTCAGTACACAAAAAAGGAAGGAGGGGTGGATAGGGCTGGGCTCTTCTTAATTGTCAAACGAATTTCCAGTTCTTGCTGTGGTTCTTTCTGCATCCAACTGGTTCTGCTAGCAGAAGCAGAAATTCTGGTCTCTGAAAGTATTTGTAGAGACCTCATACAAGACAAGCATGAAATTCCTTTCCTACTTCAGATAAAACACATGAGAAATTTCCTTGCCTTTGGTTCTTTCAGCTGTTTCTGAGAAGGTTTAATGCCCTTCATGAGGTTGGAACTGGATGAAGTGTTCCCTGGGAACTCTCTGGTAGGAGGAATAAAGTACTGCACGCTGATGCTAAATGCTGTCTGTACTGCTCCTGAATTCCAAGGGATGGTCTGATGCCTGTTGTTGGCTGGATGTCCTATTTTACTGATAGTTCTGTGGAACTCAAGAGATTTTGTGTTGCAGTTCTTTTAGTCCATCTCTCATGTGGTTTTCCTTACCACATCATGTAAATGTGGTCATGGAAGCAATGCAACTGCAACTCAAAAGTGCCCATTCAGTCAGAATGCCTGCAGCATTCACCTTTCTTGCACAGACATATTCTGCTGCAATCCTGAGTCGTGGGACCATGTGCACAGAGTTACACCAGCCTCCTCCCCAAAACACGACTGTGATGCTACAAACTTTATTCTTCCTTGCCCAGGGCATCATGGCTTCACTTCAGGTATGCCAATTGCTTGTACAGCCCTGCCCTCAGGGCCCCTTCACTTGCTGGTGGTGCTGTTTCTACTGAAAGTGGGAAAAGCTCATGAGAAAGAATTACACCCTGAAGTCACAAGGACAAACTGTTGTACAAAACATGTCTTAATTTCAGAAACTGGTTTCTTCATTTGCCTCATCTTCAGAGAAGTTTGTCATTGACTGAGGACACTTGGAAGACTGGAGAAAAATTATACTAGGTCTCTTCTACTGAAACCACTCTTAAAAGAAATTCAAAAGTCCTTTCAGGACTGGCACAGTCTACAAATGAAGCAGTGACCTCTGTGATTTCTACTGAAAGAAGAACTGCTTACTCCTATGCATTGGTGACATTGTCAGGAACACTCATCTTTTTAGAGTTCCTCCCCCATAAAGCAGTTGACAGTTTTGTATGCCTCTATGTACAGGCAAACAGAGAAGAGTTTAAACAGTTTTGATAGGCATAACTTTTAACCAGCCTTCCTGGTAAGTATTCATCCTTTTCTGATGGTGCTCTGGTGTAATGCCTAAGCTGCAAACATCTTGTGCTTAGAAGAAGCTTTAATAAAAAGCAACCTAAATTTCTGTAACAGCCTTTGTGAAGGATAAACTTCTATAATCCATGTGGATTTGTTCGCTTCTGTCTTTCCCTCTTTGCAAAGGCTTCTCATATGTTACCTGAAATACATTTAAAATAGAGGCATCTTCATCTCTTGTGGCATTAATTGGAAGTCCAGGTCTTTGAACAGAAATTGAGAAGAGATACTTTGATTCAGCTGCTTAAATTTGGATTTGTAAGTATGATTTTTGGCACGCCGGTCTGAATATTTTGGCTGAAAGCATTACAGAAGACTCAGAACTATTGCCCAAAATGTGAAATAGTCTGTCAAAAGGAAACATCCAGACCCCTGGTTTCCTTCTGGTTTCTTGAAAGTGTAAGTTGCTGGAGAATATACTATCTGATAAAGAATATATTCATGCTGCAGCAAAATTGTCTTCACATTTCAGTGCTAATTCATCAACCTATCCTGGTTAACCTGCTCTGTTGTCCTCTGTGATCCTGCCTGGATAGTCCAAAGGAAAGAAATACAGGATTTCTCCCAGGTAAAAGTAACAGCCTGTGAGGGAGTGTCAGCTGCTCCTAAAGGATAGTTGTAGTTAGACTATGAAGTTCAAGGCCTCACATCCTTTCACAGATATTCTTACATAGCTGGAATTGCTAGGAGGCACACAGAGACACAACCAGTGAAGCTCTGTGTGGGTAGGTGGTAGACCATGACATTACTGTTGAGGTATTCTCTTGGAAATCTGGCTGTTGTAGTGGAAGAATTGCTTGGACTCAGTCCATTCTGTGAAGCAGGTGAGCACACGTGCATCAGCTTCAAATACTAATTTTGGCAGGGCAGGAGCAGTGCCGAAGTCTTGCTTGACCAAAAGTGGGGAAAGACTTGCTGCTTTTGAGCTTTGAGTGTGTAATCAAGATTCTATTAATTACACATTCACTGAATGTTTTTATTCCCCTTTAATCATGAATCATTTTCTTCTAAGCAAGCAAGCAAGCAAACAAGAGTAAGCGAGCATATATGTTGGTTTTGAAAACAGAATACTTTTCAGCCTAACAGTGCCAACACCACTGCTTGTTTCCCAAAACTGCACCAAGACCTGTTGTCTACAAAGCCTTTTGAAAAGTCAAACCCCACAAAAGTGCTATTCCCATGACTGTTGTTTATAGCAATCACAAAGAAATACCTTTGTGATGAGGAAGGGATGAGGAAAGTGGAAAGGGCTAGTAGGGATTTTTTCCAAATAGAGTTCAAAATGTTCCTCCTTAATTTTTAGGCTTTGTTTGAAACAAAAGGAACAGTTCACTGAAATTTGGTTTTGATGAAGGTGTGAGGCAAAAGTCTTAAAAATTAACCTACACCACTGACTTGGAATGTTCCTAAGCTGCACCGTAGTGGAAGCTGGGGAGGGGTAATAAAACACTGCCTTCTAGACTCCTGCTGTTGGGTGATGGCATAGGAAGGGAACTAAACTTCTGGCCTGTTTATAGTGATTTTTAGAATCTTTCCACGTTTCAATCTCAAGCTTCAGTATAAGCACATCAGTCCTCAGGTCCAGCTTTCAGCTATCCCATGCATCATCCTTCTTTGTAGGTATGGAAATCACACCCATGGCTCAACTCCATGAAAGTTTACTGTCACCAAGGTCTGCCAGCAGCTCTTAATTGTGTGATCACTTGCTGTAAGTCAGAAGGAGTCAAGGTGAGAGAGCCCAGCTGCAAAGCTGTTTGTTGTAACCTGGTTTGTTTGTCATGAAAAGAATTAAGGGAAGAACCTGTGCAATCAGATGAGCCACTCATGGTGGCTGTTTTTTGTACTGTATAGCAGCCCTGTGGTCTTTTTTGCCCCTTTTTTGCTGCTTGTTCAAGTCAGACCATGCAAACCATAATGCCCCTTCCAAGGGTTGCTCTTGCTCTGAAAGCTATGATGTTGGATGTGGTATGAGTGACACAACTGGGTGTCACTGCAACAGGCCGTGATAATGTATATGCCAGATGATGAATTCATTTCAGGGGCACTCCAGGAAGAATAGGTGCATTGTAATACAGAGAGTCCTTGCTCCAGAACTGCTCTCCTCTACCAGCAGAGAAAATAGAGAAAATGATTGACAAAATAAGTGTTTCGTGCTCCCTCTTTTGCTTATTCTGTTGAGCAGATCCCTCTTAAGGTGTTCTGCAGCTCCAGTGTGAGACCCTAAACATATCTCCAGAGTGCAAAAGTGCTTCTAAAGAGAAATTTTAAAGGGATTAGTTATTTGCTCTGGTGTGGTTGAGAATGCCCCTGCTGACTGCAGAGGGGGTTAAACTAGATGACCTTCAGAGGTCCCTTCCAACCTGGACCATTCTATGATTTATGATTCTTTGCAAGTGTGTTTTACTGCACAGACCTGCTCTAGAAAGAAGACTTATACCTTCCCTGTCAACAGCAGTTCAATCTTGTTTGAAAACAGAAGAAAACAGCTGCCTAACTATGATCTCTTCCCTTCAATAGCTCTTCTAGCCTAGCAGTGTTACTTGCATTATTCAAGTCTAGCAACATGAAATTTGTTTCTGTGGCATGGCTACAGCTGTAGCTTTTTGTGTGTGTGTATGTTAAATATATTGATGATAATAATTAACTGCACTAGTGGCTTGTGTTATGTTGTGGAAACTGTCATCCCAGGCACAGGCTGCAGTGTGATAGTCCCCATCAGCCTGACAGAATTGCTCGCTTTGCTCCAAGAGCATACCACGTCCTACTGGAATAAAACATCTAGTAGGATGCCCAAAATTATGATGATGATTGTGAAGAAAAAGCATCCATAAGAAAGGCAAGGTGTTGAGTTTGTTGGTTTTCCAGGATTATTTTAATTTCCTGGTTTCCAGCAATAAAAATTGAGATGTTTTGGGGTTTTTTTAATACTTCTTAGCCAAGCAACCTTTAAAAATGTTGAAGGGCTTAGCAGCCTTATTTTGTAGGGCTTGAAATCACATCTGAATGCATACCAAATGTAAGAAAACCGCCTCCACTGCCTCTCCCACTGCTGCCATCCCTGTGAAGCTGTCTGGAATTAAATGGATGTGCACTGTGGTGTGTTTATCTGGCAATATCCATTGTACTTCAGATCTCTAAAGATCCAGATGAGCAGTTTCCAGGGTTTCTCCTACCTATTCTCTCTTCTTCCTCCCTCATCTTTTCACAAACCTAGCTTGTATCCCACCACCCCAATGCATGCACTTCTGCAGGCTGTTTCTGCACTCTCACCTCCTATACTCCTGTTCAGCTCCTACATGTAGGGCATAAATTGTTGCCCAGACATTTGGTAACCAGCAGAGCAAATAAGTATGACTAATCTTTATGACCAGAGAAAGGTCAGTGCCTCTGGCACCATAAGTGGTGTGAGCAAAAAGTACTGAGGCATTTCCCAGTGCATTATCCCTGACCTCTCAGTGTCTGAAGGAAGATCACTCCTCTTTTCCTCATTAATCCACAAAACTTCCTCATTGCTGTGAAAGGGCTGGGAAGTGTATCACTGCCAGTTCATCTCTGCTACTCTGGATAGACTTCAGTCAATCACCCAGGGGTAAGTAGCCCCACTTCTCTTACCTACTGACCGAAGGCTTTCTAAAGTTGCAGTGCAATGAAACCACCATGATCTTGTTGAGCACCAGTTTTAAGACTTTCCACTAGTGGGAGAAACAATTACTGGACTTCACAATCCACCTGTTCAAGTTAAAGCGCATCTCATCAAGTACGTCTCTGTCAACTCCCATCTCTCCAGTGGCAAGGTGTAACTGTACTTGGTTGGTTTTTCACGTTTGACTTCCTAAATTAATCATCATCTATTCCCATCCAGCAGATGAAGATATTGCAAAGGCAGTTTCTCACTTTAAGGATGATTTTAGCTCTTTTTCTCTCTTTTTCAGCCCTTTTAGCCAGCTGGCATCCTATTTCTACTTTTCTAGTGGGCATTGCTTCAGCTCACAGTGATCTTTGGAGGGGGAGCAGTAGTCAGCCAGCCCATTCCGATGGCCAATCATTCTTTCTGTGAAGAACTTCTTAACATCCAGCCTAAACCTCCCCTGGTGCAGCTTGAGACTGTGTCTTCTCGTTCTTTGCTGGCTGCCTAGGAGAATCCCTAATGGTGTAAGTCCAGCTGGATAATTGCATTGTTTCTCCTCAATATCACTTGCACTGCATAAAAACAATGAAGTACATTTAGTGTTTCTTTAATATTAATAGCTGCCCAGGGAGGTGGTAGAGTCACTGTCACTGGAGGTGTTTAAGAAGAGACTGGGCGAGGCACTTGGTGCCATGGTTTAGCTGATTAGATGGTGTTGGGTGATGGGTTGGACTTGATGTTCTTTGAGGTCTTTTCCAACCTGGTCTGGGCTGGGCTGGGCTGGTCTATTCTATTCTATTCTATTCTAAGCTTAAAACACAGAGAAATTTACTGGCTGAAACCCCAGAGAACAACCTAGCAAGAGGCTGATGAAAGCACTTAGCCAAAACACTACTGTTAGAGAAATCTGATATGCATGTTAAGTAAACATCAAATATGCAAAACCCAGCACATGTAATATGCAGATAATAGCATAAGGCAATGAGCCTATCTCCAAATAAATAACACCACTCTCAGAGCCACATGCAGTTCCAGTATTTTCTGTTCACTTTGTCCTCTGAACAGCTCGTATCTATAGTAGCAGAAAGGCTCCACCAGGAGTTGGTTTTAGTGTTAAACTGTGGCTAAAATGAGGGGAAGAAACTTCTTTTGGACACAAATGGGCAGAAACCAGATTACATGTGGTCCAAGAAGTGATTGTATAAAGATGTTGATAATTTCATTTGCATATAAAATAATAACAGTGAGAACAGAAGCTAAATTATCCCATATATACAGAAACCCTGAGTGTTCAGGATTGGATATTCATTATTCTCTTGTCATATAAAGCAATTCAGTCTGCAGCTGCATTTCTCTCTTACAAATCCAATTCAATCAAGAGAGCTGAAACATCATTAGCAAACCCACTGATTTATCCACCAGCAAAGTGCTGATACAAGCTTCTATTCCTGCTGCTAATAAATTCTCTACATAGTTCTGTTTGCTCTCTCTAGGGATCTCCCATTATTCTAGTGGCTACAGGTTTCCAGCTTTGCCATCAGAATTTTTAAGCCTGAAAATCTGTAGTAGTAGGGCCCAAAACCTGTGGGAATCATAGGAAAGAAGGGACACACGCCCAGAACATGTACCCAGTTGTTACCCTGGAGTGGCTCTAAATAACTGCAGGTGAAGTAGCAACCAGTGCCTTAAAAATTGCTGTAATTAAACGTTCTTCACCCCCCTTTATGAAATATAACCATCCCCTGCTGTTCTGCTTATCACTTCCTGTCCCTGTTTCCCTCAGTGGACTTGTCTCCAGAGCCTGGCCTGCCTCTCTCTACCGTTCCCTGGCTCCTGTTCGGTTTGTTGCCAGCCTGCCCACTTCATTTACCTCTCATCCAGCCTCTCTTCTATTGCAGAACATGGGGCAGCTCTGATAACCCATGCTAGGTGTTGTCTGCTGTTCAGCACACCATCTACCACCAGAGTTCTGGATGGTCACCTGCAAGCTCATCACAGCATCATCCCATTAGTGCTCTCACATGTGTAGAACTGTAGGATGCTTTGGGTTAGAAGGGACATTTAGAGGTCATCTAGTCCCATATGCAGGAACATCTTAAGGTAGATCAGATTGCTCAGAGCCTGATCCCACCTGACCTTGAAGGTTTCCAGGGCTGAGACTTCTACTACCTCTCTGTATGCACGAGCTGTTCCCCACTATTTCAAGGACTGTTCATGCACTTCTGCATCCTTCTCAAGGTGGGCTCTAATCAAGGAAGGCTCAAGGGGTGTTAGAAGTGATGATGTCTTTCAGGAATAATTTCCCAAGTTGCTGTTTCTGTAACTTCTTTAACAGTCCTATAAAATTTTGTCTGCCAGGTTCATGTAATGTTTGGTTAGCCTGTGGCTCTTTCATCTTTTAAACCAAAGTTGTTTTCTTGAACTATTTGAGGCCAGAATTCATGTTCTAGATTTTCTGGCAGCTGAGAAGCACTTGAGTTTTGGCTGAACCTTATTAGGGAAAGAAAAATGCACAAAAAGTAAGAATCCAAATCCACCTATGACAGTAGCCCATGTTTAATATAGCTTTAATACAAAGTTTTATTACATTCCTCTCTTGGAATGGCACTGTTTTTGTATTGCTGAATATGATATCCAAGATAATAAGAATCAGATAACAGAGGTCATACAGTCTTTCCAATCTACCTTATGTGTTCCACAAATGAAAGCTAAACTCATTACTGAGGTAAGAAACACAACCACTGCATTTATTTACCTTTTCATGTCTGCTAATTGGAGAATGGCTGTACAGGAATGACCAGTGCATTCTGCTTTATTATTTTTAATCATCTGATCATGCATTTGCACAAATTCAGTGTCTGGACTGAAAACAGGAGGAAAATGCTCATGTTTAGAATACTTCTTAGGACTTTTTTAAGGCAAAAACCTCTGTGTTTATTAGTTTAGAGAATGAGAGGTTAAACTGATCTTCCAAAACCAAGAGTTAATATCAAACATCAGCTCATTGTTATTTTTCAAGTTCCTCAGTTGCATTCATCCTGGCTGGGCTTTTTCCTGGAGGGCTCTCACTCCTCTGATTAGAGTGACTTGTGCTTTTTCTATTCCTGGATATCACCTTTCTGACAGCTCTAATGCATTTGGCTGTCTGTGAAGTCAGAAGGAGGCAAAGCATTTCCATGAGGCCAGAAAACCTGAAGCCACACCTTCCTTCCAAAAGCACATCTCACAGAGCTGATGGAGGATGTTGTGTCTTAGTCCCATCTCCATTATCTACCAGCAAAGAACCTGTAGGCTGCACCAGCTGCCACAACTCCCACATTCCAGAGCACACATCCTCTGCAGATGGTTTGCACTATGCCGCTGCTGCACCTTTGGGCAGGCCGAGTGTGTTACCCCGCTGCCGAATTACTGAGTCATTCCCATCTTTTCTCCAGCGCATTACACTTCTTTGCCACAAACCACAGCTCTCAGTGTAGCCATTTGCTAGAGCTGGACTGTGCAAAGCGTGAAGAGAAGCACAGATGCAATAAAACATAGGGTGTGTGGGAGGAGAGGGGGAAACCCCAGCACAAAACCCCAACCAGCATGTAAAAATGTATATTGGTGGAAAACAAAAGCTGGGAAGCCCATTATGAGAGGATTTAGCTCAGCTTTACGATACAGTTTAAGACTAACACAGCATTCGTGTTTACAGAGCAGAAATAAAACCCTCTGTAGCAAGTTACGAGCTTGTGCCTATTGACAGAACTGGGTGAAAAATGAGCACTAAAGTGAAATCAGCTGGCTGCTACTCAGCCTCCACTGCCCAATTGGATCAAGAAAAGTGTTAAAACGAATCCTGCAGTTTTTCTTCCCAGCTCTTGGAGTTTGATTTTTCAGTCTGAAAAAAAAGAGAGGCACCTGAGAATGTTCTTAAATGCTCTCAGTGCCTGCTGTCAAAGCAGTTTTCTACTTTGGAAAAAGAGAGCGAGCCTTGTCTCAAACTGTACTTTTGCCAGGAATTCTGTCCTGATTAGGCTGCCTTGGAGCACTTTCTTGGGTGGTTGCCATACTGAAGTTATTGGATAGCAGCCATGTGTACAACACTCTTGAAATAAAGTCTATTCCCTTAATTTGCAACTCAACATAAAACTTAGGTTAAGTCTATTGGTACCAGTGGAGGGTGGGGCTAACATACATATGTATGCAATTATTTTCAGGATATTGCAATGAGCACATATATGCTCCCACAGAAGTTGCTCTGAAGCTGAATACTAATGTTTCATGGGTACACATTTTGCCCTTGTCTGGTTTCTTCATTTGTAAATGTATTCCACATTCAAGTCTTCCCACTGGTACTAATGAAAATGTAGGATAATCCATGCATTTGAGTCAGCACCTTCTAAACACACTGGGCTGGCCTCTCCAGCCCACACAATCCTACCCCACAACAGGAACTCAGCAAAGCACTTCAGTACTGTTTCTATCCAAGCCTAGTAGGCTGAACCCATCATCCCTGACAGAACTTTGAGCCTAAATGTTTTTGAATGAGGCATGTGGAAGAATGCCTTCATGAGGATCATTTCCTGCACAGCAGTGGGGAAGGTTTTTCTCTCCCTGCATGAGCAAAATGTCAGCGTTTTCACAGATCCATCAAGGAGGATAAACCAAGGTGGGCTGCACAAGCTTTCTGCTCTATGTAATGCTTTAGAGAGACCACTTTTTTGGAACTCATGTTATCCTACAAGGTTCCCTGCCAGCTACCTACAAGGCATGCAGAAGGAGAAAGGCACAGAAGCAAGTGTGTATCCAGAATAAAACCAGGTAATACCTTTCTCTTCCCTCCGCTCTCCCCTCAGACCTAGATCTCTCATGGGCACTCACAGAATATCTACACACATAAGTATAAATGACTGTACTTAGGGTAAGGTCCCTCATGTGGAGAGCTCAGTGAAAGATGGTTCTTTAGTTGCCAGAGGTCCTAATGTAAACACTAATCTTTCATTTTCAATGATATCTGCTAATTAGGTTTGTGTACTTTTAAAATCACAGTGACATTGGTTATTCCACAAGTGACTTGGGGTATGTGAAACAGAGATGAGCCTATTTTTTAACACTGAAGATGTATTTAGTACTCCATAATTAACACCCAAATGCTAATTGCTAATTTTCAGATAAAATTAACTATGGTTCATTGGGAAAAAATTATGCATTCTGTTGAATATATAATTATATCCATTCTAAAGCAATCACTACTCATATTTACATACTGAGAAATGGCTGCTGGAAGTATGACCCACTTGGTAACAAGAAACAGTTTTGATTTGGAAGAATCTTTATTCTTTACCTTGTAATACCTGAATGTTAAATTCCAAGAGGAGTATCTGCATGCTGGTTAAACTATATCAAATTATTGCACCTGTTTTACCTTTTCTCCCAGACTACACAGTGCTGATGATGTGAACAATTTTGTTCAGCATTTTGCTGGATGAACTTTGCAAACAGCTCTCTGCAGTGAGCACGAAGAAGGGGTTTGGTAGCAGCAGTTAGAGTTTAAAGCAGATCGGCTTCACATAAAAAGTATAAATGATATGGGAGAGCATGAGTCATTCATCTTAATCTGCACCAAGATGCTGAGTTCAAAACATGAAATGAAAAAGTCATCTCTTCTTTGCATGCAGATGATAGTATAAAGTATAAAGGGATCCAGTTGTCACCTTGTTTCACTTTAGCATCCATGGCTCTTTGTAACATCGCTTTGAACAGATCACGTGGGAGCAGAAAAACCCAACCATACCTCAACTCACCACAACTAAAACCAGATTTATCACATCTGACTCCCTTAAATGTAGAATACACTTGTGTTACCATTCAAAAGGAGGCTATTTTATAAGGTTTTGAAGATTTGCAGGATTTTTTGCAAAACTGAGTGTCCAAGTGGCACTGACTCTAATCCTCTGGAGACTGGTAATGGCTGCTATCCACTGCCACTGCTATTTACCATTAGCTTCACTATTAGCAGAGGGAGTCCTAGGGGAAAGGCTCACATACAGCCAACAGTCGGACACAGGGTGAGCCAAGAACATACTGAAACAGGCATCCTACTAGAAGATCTTTTTATTAAACCACCATCCTTAAGGTGACTAACTGTTTAGTCAAATCTCAAACATTAAGTGGAAGCATACTGCCTTTGATTCTGTTTTTAATTAGGAAAGCTTCCTTATCAAGGGCAATCTGTCTAGTTAGCCTGAGGGAAGATGGTAGGAGTAGAAAATGGAGATGAAAAAAACAGGTAGTGGCAGCTACAAGACTGTTCTGTCCACAAAGAAAAACAAGGAATTGTTTTAGAGCTAGGAAGGTCTCCAGTGAAGAAGTCAGGAGACAGATGGAGCCTGCTAAATGGAAGGAAAAAATAAAATGAAGAATTAATACAATCAATCTTCATGTGATTTAAAATCTGCTTCACTACCGATTGCTGGAAATGGTGAAATGTATGGTGAAATAGGGAGTTTTCCAAATGTTTGCAGGTTGTTACCCTAGCTATGGAAAAGATTTTGAGCACTCAGCTTAGACAATGAATGATGTTAATCAAAGCAGAATTCTAACCTTCACCCTCTCTTTTATAGATCAAATCTCCACCAGCACCAGGCCACTGTATAATCCCTCAATGCCAAGATTGTCTGGATCAATCTGCTTTCCAGTGTAATTTATGGCAGGCCTTTAGCTCTACCTTACAGCTAACAGCTATGGCACCCAAGGAGCCATTCAGCTACTGAGAATCTCTGAAATACTGCACGCCCCTACCCTTCACCTCTCTCTTATGTACTAGATAAAAGAGTAAGACTATGGACCAGAATCCAGTTGTAAGCCTTTCCCAACTAGGGAAATACCTGTTTCTACAGACACCTTAGTTCTGAAATGAGTTCCATTAGTTTCTGTTCCTTGTAGAAATTCCAGCTAAGTATTTAGAATAGAATAGAATTAGAATTAGAATAGAATTAGAATTAGAATAGAATAGAATAGAATAGACCAGACCAGGTTGGAATTCTGCCTTCTTGACCTCATTTGAGTATCGTAAGTGTCATTTTCCCTAAGGAACCAAATCTTCTGACAACAGTTCTGTCAAACTTCTCTCTTCTCTTGTCAGAGTGTCAATATATCTGTGAGTGGAAATCCCCATTGACTGCTGAGGCATAACCAATGTTTGGACAGCTGTTCTTCACTTTACTCTTTGGAGAGAAAAATTAACACTATGTCTGAGGGGAACAGAAAACTAATAAAAGGGCAGCAAGTCCCTCCTCTTGCTGCATACCCATTAATATGGGCAACTCCTTCTGCACTACCATAAGAACTTCTACCTCATACTTTGGTAATAAGTATGTAAACCAAATCTGGACAGCACTGACCAAGTTGACCAAATTCCCTTGAGCGACTCATCCCCCAGGGATTTAAACAATGCAAAGTTACCCTTAAGTGCAAACACAGTCAGAATAAGGGCCATATTTTTCAGCTGATCCTAATATTAATCCATCAGTAAGCTGCAAGAGTTTCACAGAATGTAAATGTAACCAAAGAATGTATTTAAAAAACCAAAACTGATTTATACCTTCACCAGCACATAGGGTGCCTTCACAGCAGGGTGCTTTTACCATTTGCTTTCAGGTCCTGACATACTTCAGTGCTATTTAGTGCCACTCTAGTTAAGGGTCATGTACTATTTCCATAACTAATCTCATTTTTCAAAGGTGCACAGCTCATCTACTTTAATTCCCAGTGGGGATTGGAAGCAGCTTGCTAGTGATCAGCTTTGGTATGATTTCTCCCACACCCCCCCACCTTTATAAAATGGCTTACTCAGTCAATCCACTTACTACTTCTTAGAGAAGACGTATTTATTCCCTGATCCTGCAGTGTCTGCATGGCATTGGGCCCATAGTCCTTACCAGAAAAATGTACATATTCCTTACTCAATGTGAAAACTTAATGTTATTTTGGCCTGAGAGACTGGGTTTTTTCTTTTCATGGGAAACGAACCACAGCTTTAACATTGCAACTTTATAGGTGAGTGCAGACACAGACTGCTTAGAGAGCAAGAGCCTGAAATTGCAAAGTACGAAGTAATTTCCCTAAAAATTAGTGTCCACGCTTTTGCCACTCCTTTGCCTTCATGTTTTATTAATATGGTCTTAAACAATCGATTTCATTTAGTGGGGAATTAATATGGTTACGTAATTTAATAGATTCATTTGTTAATAATCATGGGAGAAGATGAAAATATATCCTTTTACTTCGTATAAATAACAGGAAATTAGGATACAATTATTGTGGCAAAAGTGAGGAAATGCATGCCAAGTACCCAATTAATTTAAATCAGCACAATCTGATTGATATTAGTCACTGTAGATGCATTTCTTCTGACCAAAGAGCTGGCCTTGGCAATCAAATCGCTCCAATGGTAAAGGTCCAACTGCAGAGGGACCTTGACAGACTGGACAGATGGGCAGAGTCCAATGGCATGAGATTTAACACATCTAAGTGCCAGGTTCTAGACTTTGGCCACAACAACCCCATGCAGTGCTACAGGCTGGGGTCAGAGTGGCTGGAGAGCAGCCAGGCAGAAAAGGACCTGGGGGTACTGGTTGATAGTAGGCTGAACATGAGCCAGCAATGTGCCCAGGTGGCCAAGAAGGCTAATGGCATCCTGGCCTGTATCAGGAACAGTGTGGCCAGCAGGAGCAGGAAAGTAATTTTCCTCCTCTACACCGTACTGGTTAGGCCACACCTTGAGTACTGCGTCCAGTTCTGGGCCCCTCGGTTTAGGAAATATGTTGAGATGCTGGAAGGTGTCCAGAGAAGGGCAACAAAGCTGGGGAGGGGTTTGGAGCACAGCCCTGTGAGGAGAGGCTGAGGGAGCTGGGGTTGCTTAGCCTGGAGGAGACTCGGGGAGACCTTCTTGCTGTCTACAACTACCTGAAGGGAGGTTGTAGTCAGAAGGGGCTGGTCTCTTCTCCCAGGCAACCAGCACCAGAACAAGAGGACACAGTCTCAAGCTGCACCAGGGGAAGTTTAGGCTGGATGTTAAGAAGAAATTCTTCTCAGCAAGAGAGATTGGCCATTGGAATGTGCTGCCCAGGGAGGTGGTGGAGTCACCATCACTGGAGGTGTTTAAAAAGAGAGTAGATGAGGCACGCAGTGCCATGGTTTAGTTGATTAGATGGTGTTGGGTTGATCTCAAAGGTCTTTTCCAATCTGGTTAGTTCTGTATTCCGAGTACAACAACTGAACTCAAAAAGCCGGCTTTGCTGCTCTCTTACGTTGCCATCCTCAGCGTCTGTTGAAGGCTGACTCCTCTGCAACACCATCGTTTTTGATTTCAACACGTCCAGGTATGAAGTGTTTTTTTCTAGTAAGCTCCTAGCGGCCAAGTCTCCCCTACGCCCCCAGACAACCCTGACTGTTACTCAGAGGTCCCCTTTGTTGGTTTTCCCAAAAGCTAAGCTACATTTCTCGCAATGTTTAGAGAAACGAGAAGGTCACTGGGAGCACAGCCGTGCACAGCTGTGTGGCTGCACACGGCAGCTACCGCAGTGCTATAGAATGCTGTCAAGCTGCATTCGTTGAGTGGGGAGACGAGCCACATTGTTGAACACGAATACAGATATTAATGAAATAATGTTATATTTGGGCACACAGTGCCCTTTGCATTGCCACAGCGAAACACTAAGAAGCAGATACCTCTGAAGGTCAAGAGTACCCCATGCATCCGTTTCCTAGACAAGCACTTGAAGCCTAGCCGCGGGGTGCTCGTTCCTGGAAGCCTTCTGAGGACGGAGGATAAAGCACTGGAGGAAAACAAGGGCCAACGAAAGAGAGCAAGCTCTACTTTCGGGAACACCACGACCCTACGGCGGGGAAACGGTGGGAGAGGGCGACGGGGCCACCCGCCTGCCCGCCGCCGTGGATGCCAGCGGGCCGCAGGGCGGCGCTCCACCACCCCTGCCCCGCGGCGGCCCGGGCCGGGCGCCCCTCGGGCGGTGCAGGCAGGCGGGGCTATCTCCGCCCCTCTCGCCGCGCCGCAGCCGCCGGAGGCAAGCGGAGCGCGCCAGTGTGCGAGCCGCCCTTGCTGCTCGTGCTTCCCGCCCAGCGCAGCCCAGCCCAGCGAGGCACGGCTGAGAGAGACCCTGCTCTGCTGTCTCCCACACCACCCGGGCGACTAGAGCCAGCCATGGGTAAGCGAGTCGGGCTGCGGGGGAGCTCCAGATTCTGGAGCCGCAGGGGGAGGGCATGAGCGAGGGCAGGTGTGGGGCAGCCCCGCGGGTCGCAGCTGCCCCGGTGTCTTGTTGCGCGGCGAGGTTGGGGGCAGCAGCCTGTTGAGCGTCCCGGCCGAGAGAGCCGGGGGCGGCCGCTCCTCGTCCCGCTGGGGCCGGGCCGCTGCCGCAGAAACTCTGCGAGAGCGGGGGGCTGTTGTCCGCAGGGTGAGCCGGCGGGGCAACGGGACCTCGCCGACTGCAGAGCGCTCCCTTCCTCTAAATTATTATTAATAATAACACTAAAGAGTCTTGAAGCTGTAGTTTCTGGGAGGCGGTGGTACACAGCCGAGCCGAAGTGTGGCTTCCCCGGTCCCGCTGAGGCTGAGGAAGCAGTGCTGCTGGGGGACGACGCCGGAGGCAGGGGCGGTCGGTCGTCGGGGTCGGGCCGGGCCGGGCCGGAGAGCCGGCAGCGCGGCTAGGTGCCGCTGTTGGGGGGGCGATTCGACCTCGCCCTAGCTTTCCCTCGGGATAAGCCGGAGTGGAGGGTCTCACTCGGCTCCTCGGAGACAACTGCAAGTTCCCTTGGGGTCCAGTTCAGTGTTTGCCAGGAGCTGAAGTGTAGTTCGGGGGAGGAGGAATAGCCTCGGGCTCTGGGAGAAGGGCGGACATGCCTTTTCAAGGTGGAACGTGTTGAGGACGCCCCTGTGTCAGGCGTAATGGGTTTCGGTGTGAGCCTTAGGGAATCCTGTGGGCCACTGGGATAACGGGATGTGCTTTTCTCTCTTGTGTCTTGGGATCTGCACGGTGGGCGGATTTGGGCGTCGATGGAAAGTGGCGGCTTCTCTTCTCAAACTTACGGGGATGGGAGCGCTTGCGTGAGTGTTTCAACGTGAGCTAAGTGGGGCCCTGGCAAGGGAAGGGTCCGTCGTGCACATGGGTCACTCGGCAGTCAGCACACGCACATTCAGCGTTCACATCTTCATGAGCTGCTTCCTTCTAGCTTTCCTTTCAACCAACAGTAAACCCAAATGAATTAAGCAGTAAGCGAAGTTAGGAGATTTGGAGAGAAAAAAGAAAATTGTATTTGTATCTTTGGTCCAGTTTGCCAGTGACAGATTACTGCTTAGAGGCTGCAGCTGCTAAAGCAGAGCTATCAGTTAATATGCACATACTGATGCTGGCACTGTCTCTGATTTTAATTAAGGAGGGGAAAAAAATAAAAAGAGTTAATTACTCGGCCAAAGCCAAAGGAAGCTGACAGAATTCCTATGGTTGCTACTTTGTTAAATTAATTCGCATCACCTAATTCCTTAATTTCTAAATGCTTATTAAGTGGTTTGTTCTCTGCTTAGCGAAGATCAGGCTCCTGTAGTATTAGTCTTTCTGCTAAGCTTTTTTGAAGTTTCTAACACCCCTTTCAATGCATGTTAAAGTATGAATTCCTACTACCTCTGAAGCTCTGAAGGATAAAACAAACCAGCACATTGTTTTTG
Organism: Picus viridis; assembly: GCA_033816785.1. Taxonomy (NCBI): domain Eukaryota; kingdom Metazoa; phylum Chordata; class Aves; order Piciformes; family Picidae; genus Picus; species Picus viridis. The sequence continues at coordinate 2,480,633 of CM066569.1, read as the reverse complement.
CATGTTTATTCTGATGGTTACTTTTTAGACTGTGCTTTCTGTATGTAACTTTCCATATTAAATGAGACTGTGAAGTGGAAAGCTCTCCTATGTCTATTTCTTAGTATCTTCCTCTTAACCTACGCTTCTACTTTACTGCTGTGGATTGCTGTCAAATAAATCTTGGAATGGGGATGAAAAGAGAGAAAGGAATGTTTTCAAGTTTCTTATCAAGGGATGTGTATTCTTTGGATTACAACATCTTATTTGAGGGGGTAATAAAATTTATTAGCACGTGTAAAGTTGTTCTTAAGTGTCTTTGCTGCTACGTCTGTGACGTTGCTTTGTGTTCAGTAAATTAAGTTGCTAGCGGTTCAAAACCGAACAGTTGTTTGAAATGACTGCGGGTGATTCATCTTGAGGAGAGCAAATCTTTATTTTAGCCCTAAAATCTCAGAAGAACACTAAAGTTTGCCTCGCTAGTTGCCAGTCTGCAACAGTTTGTGCAATCTAGGGTTGGTGTCTGTATGGAATGTCTTGCCCTGAATGTGATCGTTGGGGAAGGGGAGCGGAGAGCAGAAAACATTCTGTGAACGTTTTGCTAATAATGATGATAATAGCACAAAACTCCAGGGTCTGTGGATGACTTTGTTTAGAAAGGTTATTGAATGATCAAGCTGTGCCTTGGCATGCTCAGTCAGGAGAGGGGACTTCTAGTACAAATTTCAGATGAAATACTTCAAAAAGAAGTCTTTGTCAGCTAGCGATCCAGTTCCTCATGAATACGACGTTTTGTTTGTGCCATTGCATAACTGCTGCCTTGGCTTTGGGTAGGCTGAGGCTGATGTGACCATCTCACCAGGACTTGTTTGGAGCCTCGTCGCTGTATCAAGCTTCCTGATCCAATGGCAAGGACACATTTGACTGGTTCTCATTGGGACCATTTGAATTGTCCTTCCTTGCACAAAACCTTTGCGTGGGATTGGCTTACTGAGGCTTGTTCTTGTTTCTTTGTGGAGGTGCTGGGAGCCCACCGCAGCCATTGATGTTCATTGTGCTTTTGGCTCCTTCAGCACTTCTGAAAGTTGAGCATATTGTGCTCAACAGCACCGAGGGTTTGTGTCAACTAGGGGGATCATCAGTAATAACCAGTGCAGTGCTTTGTGGGATGGGAAGACCCATCCACTGGCATCTTACATTGTAACACACAGTCTCCTGAAAGTAGTTTCTTGTCTAGGGGATGGGGAGGGGACTGTTAATTTACCAGATGAACAAACCAATGCAGAAGGTTTTTGTTCCTAAAAGTTTGAAAAGCATGATGCATTGTCATTTTTTAGGAACTGTATGCAGCCCCCAAACTCTTGCTTTCAAATAAGAAGAAATGATTGGAGCAGACTGGGTGTGTGTATTCTGTTTTGCCTGGTTGTTTTTTTAGAAGTTAGATACTCCAGAGAACAGTGTGCACGAGCAGGAGACAAAATGATATCCATCTTCACATGGGTTTGCATCCTGTCTCTGCTGACCCTGTGCAGGAACCGCTGCCTTGTGAAGCCTGCAAGCCCAGGAGTTCCCAGGGACACCACACTGTGCTGTGCTGCTGTTCTGGGGACATCTCCAGCTCCCTAATCAGCGCTTGCTTCAGCATCCCTGCAGCTCTTCTCTGCATCCCAGAGCAATCCGTTTCCTCCCCACAGATAGTAACCTCAGAAGTTCCACCTTAGGGGCTTCTGCCACCCATAGAAACAGTTCTTGCTTTTATGTGAAATGTGTCCAAAGTAGGTTGAAATATTCCTTAAACCAGACTTTACTTTTTTTCTCTTATAAACAGCTGGGGGCAAGTCCTAAAAGAGTATCAGTCCCTTTTCTTTCTTTTCAGCTGTATACTTTGTTCAGGCAGGAGCTAAGGTCTTTTGTGTGTCACAGTAATAGTAAAATCCGATTAGTATCGGTCTTTAAGGGTGGCTGGGTTTCAATTGCCAAGTGGTTTAGTCCGTATTCTGTTAAATCATGCCCCTCTTAAATATATTTAACATTATTCCTATTAAAAATAATAATAGAAAAGCTAATACTAAGTTTTTCTCTTAAGCCCTGTGCAATACAAAATGTTATGCTGCTGCCCTTTCTCTGTCTCTACCACACCTGCTTAGGCTTTTCAAAAGCACTTACTTTTGCCTTCTCACTGTAATCCCGTCTGAGAAGGCAGCAAAGGAGAAAATATTGTACATTTCTGAAAAAAACCTGTAAATATGGTGAAAATACAAACTTGCCCTGTCGCTGCCTGTGTGGATGTGTAGTCCAGTAGGAAAGGAAGCCTTCCACCCCGAGTGTGAATTACCATATGTCGGATTGCTTTTTTCTGAGATGTAGTATTTCAAGATCTTTGTGGATTATAGAGGACATCCCTGGGAGGGCAGAACTGTGGCTGAGCCTGATTATCTCTTTTTTTCAGAGTATTTCTAGACTCTACAGGTCATATGCAGTTTTTAAATGTCTCTAACTATTTTTCTCAAGCCAGGTATCTCACTTCTTTGAGTTTACTTCCCTGAGTTGCTACTCCAGCAGTCAGCATGTTGCAAGCATCGGGAGTTTTCACACAGTGGTTTTTTCTGTAGCTGGTGTTTCTCAGGATTGGTGCTATCTAATTGTACATGGCTTTGGGTTGGAGGGGATGTGCAAAGATCATGTAGTCTAACTCCCCTGCCATGTTCAAGGACGTCTTTTTCGCTTGCTCAAGGCCCTGTCTAGCCTGACTTTGAACACTTCCAGGGATGGAGCATCAGGGGATGGAGCATATGCAACTTCTCTGAGCAATATTTAATAATGTCTAAAGTTGTTGCTCTTAAAGATAAGTCCAAAGTCCTTTTCAGGATAAGGTTTTCAAGATGAGCCTCCTTCTCAGTATGTTTTTTATTCCTGATACAGCAGCATTGTGTCATCTCTGAGTGGGTGCACATTCCTGTAGCAAGGATTTTTGTTTTTCTTGAGACACACATCTGGCACAGTCAGATGCAGAATTGCTGCACGTGTTGTACTTCCACTGAAGTGCCAGAGCGACATATTCGGTGACATTTCACTGGGTTGCAGTGTTTGCAGAGGGAGCTGCTGTGGGTTGTTACATTACCACAGTTCCCACAATGACCATTCTTCTCATTGAAACTCCTGGACTTCTCTTTTAGATGTCCCCTATGTGCATGCCAGCTGGGTGTGCCCTTCATCCCTACTCAGACGCACACACACACCTGGTTTCTATGAATGTGTTCCCTGCACCTGCCTTGGCTGCACATCACCTTGCTCTGTCCAGCTCCTTGTGTTCTCCTTGCTGGGGGACTGAGATCTTGCACAGATCTGTGGGAGCCACTTCCCCATGATCTGGTCAGGTCCTCCTGCAAAAAATGTGAACCCCTCACAGCATCACAGTGTCAGTGCTTGGGAGGGATGTATGTGTTTGCTTACAGTGTACTTGTGACATAGGGGTTCGGGCTCACTCCAGATGGGGCACTTGGCATCTCACTGAGCTGCTGGTCTGGTGGGGTGTGTGGTGACGTATTTGGGAGATTGTTCTGCAGTGTTTCAGCGTGCTTGTGGCTGTATTGGTTTGAGCTATCCTTGGAAACGAACATCCTTTTTGTTCTCTTGGCTGGTTTCTTAAAATCCATTTGGGCACAAGTAACTCTTGATTGATTTGTGGTGAGCAGCTGTGAGGAAAGATAATTTCGTCTCCATGTGGGCCATCAAAGGTGGCTCTATTAAAGCAATGGGTGTCAGCTGAGCCTGTGATGCTCTGTACAGGTGCAGCTGCTGTGCAGAGTACCAGCTCAACACTCACAAAGAGCAAAGGTAAAAACAGAACCGTGGTGGCTCTTGTTCATCACATCATTCTTGTAACCTGGTTTCTTCCAGGTCATGTGTGATGCAGCCTGTGGCCTGTAGGAAGTTAACTCTGCATCATACCACCCACGGAGGAGTCCATGTCTTCTGATTCTCTTCCAACTTTTCTTCTGTAGGCAGGTGTGAATCTGTGAGCAGGTGGCTGTGCTTATCAAAATGCCCTCTCACCCCACCCCTGTAAACAGAGCAGCAGCAAAAGAGATTTGGCCATGCAGTGTAACAAATGGGTAGCACTGTACGTACCATTTAGTTCTCAACTGTTTGTTACTTTCTGTTGCTGCTCTATCTTGGAGCTCTGGCAGTCTCCCTCTCCACAATTATTTGTCTCTTGGGTTTTAAGACTCAAAAGCTTGCATGTGGAGTTGCGGCTTGAGAAACATTTACAGGCAATGCAGGGAACTATGAGAATTCAACATCTTTTGTTCTCCATTTTTTTTGGAGCTGTTCCACTAGCAGCAATTTCAGAATGTGAATGGAGCTTATGTTTCATTAATAGGAGGACGTGCCTGATGCAGAACTATTGCATGATACAAACCTCAGTGCTTTGCTGTGCCCTCACTTTTGTGTTTGTTTCATACTTTGATACTTGAGTGCATATGGCACTTGAAATTTTTGCCTAAAGGTTATATATACAGAAAACAACTTTCAGGAATGTGTTTGTATTTAGTGCCTGGATTATTTGGTTGGTTGGTTGTTTTTTTTTTCTTCTTCCTTACTTTTTTTTTTTTTTTTTTTTTTTTCTCTTTTCCTTTTTCTTTTCCTTTTCTCTTTTCCTTTTTCTCTTTTCCTTTTTCTCTTTTCCTTTTTCTCTTTTCCTTTTTCTCTTTTCCTTTTTTCTTTTCTTTTTCTCTTCCTTTTTCTCTTTTCCTTTTTTCTTTTCCTTTTTCTCTTTTCCTTTTTCTCTTTTCCTTTTCTCTTTTTCTCTTTTTCTCTTTTCCTTTTTTTTTTCCTTTTTTCCTTTTTTCCTTTTTCTCTTTTTTCTTTTTTCCTTTTTCTCTTTTCCTTTTTCTCTTTTCCTTTTTCTCTTTTTTTTTTCCTTTTTCCTTTTTCTTTCCTTTTTCTTTTCTTTTCCTTTTTCTTTTCTTTTTCCTTTTTCTCTTTTCCTTTTTCTCTTTTCCTTTTTTTCTCTTTTCCTTTTTCTCTTTTCCTTTTTTTCCTTTTTCTCTTTTCCTTTTTCTCTTTTCCTTTTTCTCTTTTCCTTTTTCTCTTTTCCTTTTTTTTCTCTTTTCTCTTTTTCTCTTTTCCTTTTTTCTTTTCCTTTTTTCTTTTCTTTTTCTTTTCCTTTTTCTCTTTTTCTTTTCTTTTTTTCTCTTTTCCTTTTTTTCTTTTTCTTTTCCTTTTTTTCTCTTTTCCTTTTTTCTTTTCCTTTTTTCTTTTCCTTTTTTTCCTTTTTCTCTTTTTCTTTTCCTTTCCTTTTTCTCTTTTCCTTTTTCTTTTTTTTCCTTTTTCTTTTCCTTTTTCTCTTTTCCTTTTTTCTCTTTTCCTTTTTCTCTCTTGTGAAAGAATGTTGAAAAGGACTGTGGTTCAAACATAGCTAGGACCTGGGTGATGAAGAATAGCAGACTTCTTGAAGTTATGAACTGGTCTGGAGTATCCATCACAAGATAGAGCCTTTATCATTTTCTGTTGATTTTTTTTTAACTGATTTTTTCTTAAGACCACAGAACAGTCATTGCATATTGCAGCCTAAAACTCTCTCTACATTTCTTCAGTGCCAATGAAAATAATTGTCCCAGTCTGAATTGGAGAGAGGGGTTACATTGAAGGCAATCAGGGCAAAATTTGCTCCATTAAAGCAGCTGGTTTGTGGACTGGCAGGCAGAAAAGACACCTTGTGTTAACAATGCAGCTGATCTGGAGATCCAAAAAGTGAGAGTCCAGCCAGGGAAGGATTACTGTACTGGTTTTCTTAATATTGGAATAATTTATTTGGGCTTACTGGTGGTTTTGCTGAGCCGGAGCTAGGGAGCCTACCCCTGATGTCTAACCGAGGAAGAATCTGACTCCCTTATGCTGCCAGCAAGGCACAGATGAGTGTGACTCTCTAGTGTCCCAGACCTCTTAGTTTATGGTTTTGTCGGTTTGCATGCTAGCAGATTCATTGAGGTCAGTTCTAATGCTGAATGTTCATCAGTGGAGCTGCTGGTTGATGGCGAGCGTTGGTTGCCTGCCTATGCCCGTTGCCAGCCTGCCTGAGAGAGCTGCTGTGGTTGTGCCTCAGTATCTCTTCAAGAGAGGTTTCCCACTGAATTCTTTTGTTTGTTTGGTTGGTTTTTTAAACTCTGGGTTTATGTGGTTTGCTTTCTGATAGGACAGAGGTGTTTTGTGGCATAGGAGAGTGCTTGCTTCAACTCAAGAGGTTTTTTTTAAACCTGAAGTTCTATGCTCTGGGTACCTCTGACACGAGTTCCTGGAATGAAGTCCTGAGCATGCACCGTACTGGCAAACACTGTGCAAGTCTGTGTTGTGCAGAGCTCTGTCTGGATCTTCATTACTTTTTCCTATCTTCTGTACTAAAATAATTTATTTGTTGGTTGTTTTCTGTATATTTTTTGTTAAGGAACAGCATTTGGAAGGTTTTGAATGATTGCTGTTCGTGTGTAAACTTGCACTTGTGTTGCCAGAATTGTGTTGACATGAATGTCGTGCAGTTTCCCAAACAAAAGTATAAAATGAGTTGTTGTATATGTTAGGCACACAGCTGAAAATAAGTTTGCCACATGGAACTTCCCTTGTGGGATATTAAATGGTTTCCTTAAGCTGCTTAGGCATTCAAAAAAAAAAAAAAACCCAAGGAAAGAAAAAGTCAGGAGTAAAGGGAGATGGCTAGTGGGAGTACTTGGAGCTGAGAACTTTTGGTGCAAGCACAGGGATCTGTTGCAGCACATCTGTCAAGAGCTCATGACTTGCAAGGTGTAATGAACAATAGCTTTGTGCAACATCTGCTTAGGCTCACTGGCACAAAAGCCTTGAAATTTCTGAGATATTCATCACACCAAGTCAGGGGAATGGAGCAGAGTCGAGTGTATCATCCATTACTGTCTGCTTTCCAGCCAGAGAAGTTATTAGTTACTAAAGCTGATCACTGCTTCATTGAGCCAGAGTTTTAACATAAGCAAATACAAGGAATGCAATGCAGAGGAGGTTTTGCCATGTGCAGCTGACGTAGCTCATGTTAGTAATTACTTCCCTCATGTAGTGTGTACCTTCACTTCATAGATGTTACTTCCATTCAGCGTTGAAATTAAAGTGGCAGTTTCTCCTGCTTGATAACTGTCTGATGAAAAATTCCCCCATTTCAGATAATGCCTTGAAACTTAAAGAAATAATGATGTGGAATGAAAAATAGCCAGCTAAGCAACTTCCCTTTGTATAGCCTGTAATTTTTAGTCCTTCTCTTTGAATTATTTTCAAGCATTTTGGAAATACCTGTTTTCCCCTCAAACTTGATCTATGAGGTGCCTATAACAGGCACTTAATCTTTAACCCCCTTGTGAGGTTTTTGAGATTTTGCATCGTGCCTGCCACTAAGGTGTTTGCAATGCTCTGTTTGAGAAATTGTCGTAATCCACCACATGTAAAGTCTTCTTCAATTATTCTTCAATGTAAACCTCAGGGAGGCAGGAAAGAACCAAGAAAGAGTGAAAACCCTCTTGAAAATGCTCACTTAATGTAGCTGTGGCAGACTGAAGGTGAGTATTTGGGGAGTGGGTGGAACTGCAATAGAACACAAATGAGGCAGTAGCATGAGTCAAGGCTCAAGTGATTTTAGTCTTAAGCAGTCTGCAGATTTCATTAAAATGATTTTATTTTCCTGTACAACTTTCTTTCTGGGTTTTCTTAGGTATCCTGTGGCTGTTTTCCCCATTGTGGTCAGCTCCCCAGGATGACTCAGCATGGTTTGGGCTCTTTCTGTCACCCTTGCAGAGAGAGAGTGCTGGACCTCATGGTCAAACCTGATTCTTCCTGTCCTCTAGGTTGTTGTCTGTCAGGTTTAGTGGGCAGAGGATGTGTGTGGGTAGATGGTTCCCTGCCCTGAGCATTCCTGTTGGCCCTTGATCCTCCATTGAAGGCTTTCACCTTTAAATGGTGGCCAAGAGTGCTTGCTGGTTTTGAATGAGTGGTAGATGTGTTTGAATGTGTGGTAGATGAGAGTGACCATGACACCCTCTGATGATGCTCTGGGCACGTGTGGGTGTGTTTTCCATGTCTGTCTGTGATAATTGCTAACTTTGTCTGTTTCAAAGTTAAGTGATGTACACCTCCAGGAACATACAAAATAGTTGGGAGGAGCAGCTTTAAAACAAACATAACATCAGGAGACACTCTTAAAGCAAAATGAAGTGCTTCACTGGGGGGAGGTTGGAGGCATGACATTCTGTTTCCACAGTAGCAGAGGGGTGTGACACGTGGAATATTGAACGTTGTTGCCAAGGCTGTGGCAGCTGCTCTTAAAATCTGACGTATAAATGTGCTAATTACTGCACACTGAATCTTTTTTCCTCTTCTTATAAGAACATACATGGAAAAACTTCAGGAGGATACCAGTGTAGTTGCAGTCAGCCATAGCTGCTACCTCCCATTACAAAATCCATTTAGTTGATGGAGCTATTGTGTTTCATGCCTGGTTAGTGGATCTTGGATAGCATTGTGCTTTTTTATATGCAGAGGTACTTGCCTCACTGGTCAGTGTGCTGGCTGTAGGATGCCAGTCTATTGTCTGAAGTTTGCCTACCCTCTCAGAAAGAATTCAGTTCAAATGGGTTAGAGAATTAGGAATATTCTTCATTTGCAACACAATTGTTAGAGTGAAGGATGAGAATGGGAACAATACCTGAGTGTCTGTTTTAAAAACCACCAAACCAACAACAACAAAACCCCCAAAGAAACCCGGCCAGCTACTTGGAAAGATGGGGTCTCTCAATTAGTTGTTCCTCTGGCATGCTAAGTAGATCTCTATGCAGGACTCCTGAGGAGAGTCTTATATGGGCTTCACACGAAAGAGAGAAGCAGTTATCCAGCCAAAACCTGAGTGCTCAAAGTGTTCTTTTTTCTTCCCTGTGGTACAAGGCAGGTTCATGTATTCAGAAAATGCCATCATGCTTGCTTAAGTTCTCATCTTCTGTAATCCTCCTTAAAATACTTCATCCTTAACCCTTTGTTTTTTAGGGAAGAGGATGGTAAGATTAGTAGGAGGGAAGCATGCCTTTTCCCTTCCATATGTGTTTGTGAGCGTGACTGCTGTGCCCACTTCCCACATGGTCAGTAATCTGTCTTCTTCTGTATGTGTGAAACATCCCTTATGTTAGCTCCAGTACCTTGTAAATAAAGTGTTTTCTGTGGCTTTACTCAGAAAATATGTCAAGCTTTTTGCTGCATATGCTTCAGTGCCTCAACTTTTGTGCTTTGCATTTGCACCTGGTTATTAGATCCCTAAGGAGAGAAATTTCTTAGCCTTACCCAAGTTTAAACACAGGAGAGAAATGTTAGAAACATAAATTAGTTTGGTTTGGAAGGTACCTTGAAGATCATCTCATTCCAGCCCCTACACTATGGCCATGGATGCCTTCCACTAGATAAGTTGTTCAAAGCCTGGTGCTAGACCACTTTCATGGAGGGGACATCTACAACTTTTCTGGGTAACCTGTTCCAGTGTCTTGGTACTCTCACAGTAAAGAATCACCTCCTTTGACCTGCTGGCTACTCTTCTTTTGATGCAGCCCAGAATACAACTGGTTTTCTGAGCTGTGAGTGCACGTTGCTGGCTCATGTCCAGCTTTTCAGTACCCCCAACTCCTTCTCCACGGGGTAGCTTTCAGTCCACTCCTCTCCCAGCCTTTATCCATGTTTGTGATTATCCTGACCCTGGTGCAGGAGCTTACACGTGGCCTCGTTGAACTCCCACTTACTTGACATTTCAGTAGTGTTTGCTTGTGTTGGGTGACATCACAGCAGTATCCCAAATCTGAATTGATCCTGAGCTGCTACATGTGGTCCCAGAGGTATGCAGGCTCTTGCTCTTGAACACTCGGATAACTTCCATAGCCATGAGTGGACTTGTAGCAGGAGCCTTCACTCTTTGGTGGCAGGCATGGCTGGAGGTGTGATGCTCAAAGCCTTCAGGCTTGGCAGCTGCTCTGGGCCCCCTTTGTCCTGAAGGGGACAGCTGTGAAGAGCACTGTGGTGACAGCCTGCATCCCGGGCCTTCTGCAGCACTTGGGCTGTACCATGCCAGTGCTTCCTGCTAGGAGATATTGGCAATTAATTTAAAATCCTTCCCCTAGGTCATTGTGACTCTTAAGGAGCTTTTTCACTTATTATCTCAGGAATCGCTTTTCTTCCTTGAGCATGACCTGCCAAGACAGCTGTTTTTCCTAAGCACTGCAGTTAATGATACAAAACATGAAGCCTGAGCGGAGGACAGGACAGCAGGATTACAGCGCTTCTTGGCTGTGTAGCCACTGCCAGCATCCCTTGTGTGGGAGACCAGCACGGTCAAAAGGAGGCTTTTGTGACTTCAGAAGGAAGTGTGAGGTGCGGCCTGGGCATCTTTGTGCACGAGTTTTTGAGGATGGTGCTTCTACAGCCTTTCTGGGCATAGTGTGAAAAAAGACAGGGTTTTTTTTTGCACACACACCACACACCCCCATGTTTTTTCTTTCCTGTGTGTTGTGTATCTCTAGAGATCCCTTCCAACCCCTATCGTTCTGTGATTCTGTGAGGTCGATCGGTGTCCTTTGGAGAGCTACAGGCATCTAGCTCTCAAGCACCACAAATTCTATGCTCTTGGTTCCTGCTCCTATCCAGCCATTGTCTGTTGTAGTCCTTGAATACTGGAAAAAATCATGAGACTTGCTATTCTTTTGAAGTCTTTTATTCGCTGTGTGGTTTCTGAGCACTTAGTAGCTGGCTCTTACTGAAAATCTTTGCTCCTTTTTAAAATGTAAAAGTTTGTTTTATTTAAGCCCATCTTAGAAGGTGCATTTTCTTCATGCATGTTTTAGAATGAGAACTTACATTTGGAATCAGGTTTTGAGAAACTCAGTGACAGTATTGGAAGAACGAGAGGACACAGTCTCAAGCTGCGCCAGGGGAAGTTTAGGCTGGAGGTGAGGAGAAAGTTCTTCACCGGGAGAGTTGTTAGCCATTGGAATGTGCTGCCCAGGGAGGTGGTGGAGTCACCGTCCCTGGAGGTGTTGAAGAGGGGACTGGACGTGGCACTTGGTGCCATGGTTTAGTAGTCATGAGGTGTTGGGTGACAGGTTGGACTTGATGATCTTTGAGGTCTTTTCCAACCTTATTGATTCTGTGTAGCAGTGTAAGTGTAGCCAGTATGTCTCCCTTCATGACGCTAATAACTTTCCTCTTGCTTTGGGGGAAAAAAACACAACTAAACATATTCCATGCGACCTACCTCTGTGTTTTATGCTCTTCTCCTTTGCATAGGCTTTACTGTTGCAGGTCTATAAGAAAGCACAAACCCTAAGCAAACCCTGAGCCTACAACACATATGAGAGACCTGTGTTTTAAGGAGGCACATCTGAAAGGAAACTGGAAACAAAAGGAGGGTAATTTTTTTTGTTGTTAGATCATACCTGTTTAGACAGACTTGGACTTGGAGGAGAAGCTTTGTGTCCCATAATGTAGGGATGGTACATCTTAAATTCTTAGAGTGCTCTGTGCCTCTTCCTCGATCTTTTCCCTCTAGTGAAAAAAGATCTGGCTATAAATGTATTGTCTGTGTTTGAGCAATGCAGTGTGTGTATTTGATACTTCCAGGCATTCCCTGTGCGGTCACTCAGGCGGCTCCCTCTGTTGTTACGTCCTTGCTACACGTGTTGAATCTGACGGCAGTAAATTGGAGGGTGGGGGAATGGGGATTTTCACAGCAGCCTCCCTAAGGAAATGTTGCAAATCTGACGTAAGTGTCATATTTTTTTTTCACTCTGCAAGCTCTGCATTTTTCAGGCAAACTTTGTCATAACAGAGCAGTTAGGAAGCAGTGGTTAGTGGGTCAGACAGGCCCAGGGGGCTAAACTGGGGTTTGCTCAGCCAAATGTTAGTGCTTTTTAATCAACACCGAATTCTGCATGCAACACTCCCTTCCTTCCCCAAAGCCATAACAACATAAAAATGGGGATTCAATTGGGTCATGCACAGCATCTGCCCTTTACTAAAATGGTTAGGGAGTTACCCCTGCAAGGGAAGAGAAGCTGCCTGAAGCTACTGCTAGAGCATCATTCTGCCACTGTGGTTTTGATGGTTTGGTACAATCAGCTGTGGGTGAAAGTCTGTGCACAGTCCTCAAACTCCTTTTTAGAAGGAAGCAGAGAATTTCCTTTCATGTTGCATGCAGCACTTTTATAAAAAGATTCAAAATGTCAATAAAACTCTGTCCCAAAATTTGGAAGTGCAATTAATCTACAGTGCTGTGAAGTAATTGTATCGATTTCTTTTCACCCTGTACAGCTTCTGTAGGTGTTAGACTACTTCACATTAAGGAATTGGGGGTTTTAAGTATTGCTGGTGCCAGCTGTTCAGTCTCTAGTAAATGCAATTAATGTGACAGCAGAAATGCTGGAGTCTTTCTTACATCTTGGCTTATCTATTCCCTGCTGTAGGCTGTGTGTAGTGGGGCTGTCACAAGGAGTTTCAATTGCCATAATGTAGGCCTTTTTTTGAGAAGAGCTGGGCAGGGAGAAATTGAATGAAGTTCAACAAGGGCAAGTGTAGAGCCTTGCACCTGGGTAAGAACAACCTAGTATAGGTTGGGGACTGACCTGCTGGAGAGCAGTGAAGGGGAAAAGGACCTGGGGGTCTTAGTGGATGGGTGGTTGACCATGAGCCAGCAGTGTGCTCTTGTGGCCAACAAGGCCAAGGCCATTCTGGGGTGTGTTAGAAGGGGTGTGGCTACTAGGTCAAGAGAGGTTCTCCTGCCCCTCTACTCTGCCTTGGTGAGGATGTATCTGGAGTATTGTGTCCAGTTCTGGGCCTCTCAGTTCAAGAAGGACAGGGAACTGCTTGAGAGAGTCCAGTGCAGAGCCACAAAGATGATTAAGGGAGTGGAACATTTTCCTCACAAGGAGAGACTGAGGGAGCTGGGGCTCTTTAGCTTGGAGAGGAGGAGGCTAAGGGGTGACCTCGTTAATAGTTATAAATATGTAGAGGGTGAGTTCCAAGAGGATGGAGCCAGGCTCTTCTTGGTGGTGCCCAATGCCAGGACAAGGGGCAATGGGTGGAGGTTGAGGCATAGAAAGTTCCATGGAAACATGAGAAGAAATTGTTGTCACTGTGAGGGTGACAGAACCCTGGAACAGGCTACCCAGGGATGTGTTGTGGAGTCTCGCTCCCTGGAGGTACTCAAAACCTGCCTGGATGTGTTCCTGTGTGATCTGGTATAGGTGATCCCGTTCTGGCAGGGGGGTTGGACTAGATGATCTTTTGTGGTCCCTTCCAGCCCCTGACATTCTGTGATTCTGTGAAGAGGCTTCAATGCAGGCGTCTGTGATTTGAGGATTTTATATTCAACTTCTCCCAATTAGCTGGAGTTTATTAAGCTCATCATCCAAAGCAAGCTGGTTCGGTGGTGTGTTTAAAATTCAAAGGTAGCAGTGGTTTACTAAGTATCTGTTGGTGAGGACCCAAAGAGCAAAATGGTAGTTTTGGGTTTTTTTAAAGTTCTGAAACAATTCACTCCACTGCCTTTAAGGAGAAGAAGTCAGAAGCTCTGGAGCCAGGCGATTGTTGCCTTAACTCTCCTGGGTTTTGCAGCATGAACTTGGGTTTGCCTTGTTTTGAGTGAGTAGCTCAAAACTACAAAAGCACTCAATATTGCTAGAAGGTTGTTTTCTGCAAAATTTTACATTAGTGGATGAGTTTCTCCTGAAACTTCCAAATACAAATGCTTCTAAAAGTCATGAAGGTTACTCTGAAGTGGATAACTCATCTCTGGAGATGTAGGAGTTGTCTTCTCATAACACTCAGTATTGGCCTCTCCTTCCCCTGTTAGATGGCAAGTTGCAGAGAGGTAGGAGGTGCAAATGGGTATATTTGGGGGGAAAGCCTAAAATGTGGAACCAAATGCACTCTTACTTAAATACCTAATTCTCAGAGAAGTGTGGCTCAAGGTGCAATCTGTTAGTGGCACGTCCTCTTTAACAGGAAACTTTGTCCCAGCTCAAAAAGGCACTGATGTGTGTGCATCCCTAGACATGCCGACAAGTAGCCCTGGGAGCTCGAGTGGTAATACTTGGTGTACTTAGCTGTAGCAAAATAAGCACGTTCAGCAGGCAAGATGTAGCTGATTTGAGACTTCCCAGCAGTGTTTTACTACCACTGCAAATGTTTCCTTGCTTTAGCAAAGACAAAAAGTTGTCTTTCGTATTGGACTTAGAACTAGGAAGAAATGGTTTGAGCTTGTTCATTGAGCATGACTTGGAATAAATTTATGTTCACATGTGCCATGTTGCATTAAAGGCAAATGAAAAGTTTCCTTAGCTTCATCTTTTAGTTAAGTAACTACAGAACTATGCATTGCTATTTGACAGTCCAGAATTTTTGATTCTAACAACTACAAAAGATCTTTCCTGCTGTGAGTACAGTCTTAGAAGTTGTGATTGGAAGCCACTAGCATGGTGGAGATGGCTCTCATGGAAATGAAGTACACTCCAACTCAGATACAAATGATTAAACCTGTGTAGAGAAGTGACACCTGCAAGCATTATTATGGGTTTCTAACAGATGTTTCAGGCTGACCATTGGGGTAAGATGTGTAGAAACTTTGACTTGGAAGGTCTTTTTTCCCCCAGAACCACACAACACTTTCTTTTTGCAACTGTTGTTACCACTGTTTCCCATCTAATAATCAAAAGCATTGTAATAAGCAAGAACTTGGTCTGTGGTGGAGACTGTAAGTATGCTTGCAAAGTTTAAACTGTTTCATAGTTGCAAAATACATTAATTGTCCCTTACACTTAATTGAAAGCAGGGCTTCTGACAGAGTCACAGATGTGTTAGAAAGTGCCAAAATGATTGCCAGGACTGAAGTGGGACATGCTGGTTGTGCTTTCTGAGTTGTATATTTCGGTCCTCTGTAAAACTGCAAAGACAGCATCAAATGCCTGTTAATTTTTTTCAGTGATGAAGTGCTAGCAATGAATTTCAGTACAGCCTGCCTGGACGATTCCTCTTACATAGATAGCTGCCCTTAAACATGCATTTAATGACAAACTAATGCTGCAATGTGTATACTACTTCAGAGCTGTGTTATATTGTGAATAAACTTTCATCTCTGAAGTGCTGAAACTCCTTAAGATAAAGGCTTACATAAGCCTATATCTAGCAGCTAGGTGGCAGAAACTGTGCCTTTTTAAAACAAAACAACACTATAAATGCAGCAGTGCTGCTTTGTAGTAGTGACAGTTCCTCTTCTTTGTAAGAAACAATTTTGTGATCCCTTTGCATTGCCGGAAATGTGTGCTCTAGGACGACAGAAGTAAGCAACTTCCTTCTGGTTTATTGATGGCGTCTTTTCTCTAGGCGTCTAAATGGTCAGAAATAGTTTCTGCTGTTAGGTATCTGTCATCTTTGTGGTTTTAAAACAAAAATATCAGAGAGATGTCACACTGCTTCTACCACTGTGCTGTCAGGTCATTTACAACATGTACCTTGTACAACTATACACATACAGCAATTAAACTGTTACTGTGAATGGAAGATTGGTACGTGAGTATGCTTGTGTAAGCAGAAGCTTAGGATAGAACAGAATTAACCAGGTTGGAAAAGACCTTCGAGTTTGAGTCCAGCCTATCACCCAACACCATCTAATCTACTAAGCCATGGCACCAAGGGCCCCATCCAGTCTCTTCTTAAACACTTCCAGTGGTGGTGACTGCACCACCTCCCTGGGCAGCCCATTCCAATGGCCAATCTCTCTTTCTGTGAAGAACTTCTTCCTAACATCCAGCCTAAACCTCCCCTGGCACAGCTTGAGACTGTGTCCTCTTGTTCTGATGCTGGTTGCCTGAGAGAAGAGACCAACCCCCACCTGGCTACAACCTCCCTTCAGGTAGTTGTAGAGAGCAATAAGGTATTCTCTGAGCCTCCTCTTCTCTATGCTAAACAACCCCAGCCCCCTCTGCCTCTTCTCATAGCATCTAGGCATTTGGAAGGGGGAACTGTTTCACATGCTCGAGAATCACTCATTAGACCTGCAGCTCACCCTAACGATTTGATCTAGGTCCTTTTATAGTGGAGAATTTAGGGGAAACAATATGAAGAAAAAAAAAACCTACTGTTTCAGAAAGAATGCTGTATCTCTTGAATCAGGCTAAAATGGAAATGCAGCTAGCAACAGACATTGTGCCCTGCTAGGAAATCATTCAGCTGGTTGCTGCAATTCCGCGTATGGTTTGCTCAGTCCTTTGCTGGCAATGCTTACCTGCAGGAACTGTAAGCTGTTTTGGTGTGCTGCTCGCTGTTCTGGTGTAATGTTTACTGTGATTCAAATAGGAAGCCAGAGAAGACTTGAGCTCAACTCTGTATATCTCTGAATTTTGAAACAACTGCCATTATTGCTGGCAGCTTTTAGACTACAGCTTTAAAGTGGTTAGAGTGAAACTCTTGCTTTCGTGAGAGAGTAAGAAACTTCTGTAGGGTTCTTCAGTCGTGTGGTCATACATTTAAGAACATTTGCAAGCTTTGATTAGAGAAACTATTAGATTTTTTAAAAAGGATTAAAGGAAAAAAAAAAAGAGCAGTTTGTGGGCAGTGGTGGATGAGTCTTCTTGGGTGATCCCTCTGTGTAAAACACTGGGTTAGAAATGTGGCAGACTCCGTTCATTACAGCAGGTTCGCTAGTCTGCAAGCTACCTGTGCTGTGTCAACAGCATAAAAACTACTTTGGAGTGCACTGTCTTATCAAAGTTACACAGGTTAGTTTGTTTTAGGAGGAATGCAGTAGGGTTACCAAAGAACAACCAGATTATTTGGTGTGGTGGGTAGGGGAATAGATGTCTTGTTACAAAATCAGGTATTTAAGAAAATGCTTGGGGATGCAGAACTTAGGTGTTCTCTAAATGAACACTTTATGTGGAACAACTATCTTAACTCTTGAATTAGCAAAAAAAGATTGATTCCTTAAGAGCCAGTTAAATGGGAATTTGGGACATAAAAGATTGCAAGATAGATAATTTGTTGCAATGCTTAAACTTCATTAAATGTGACACTGAATAGGGTCATGTAATTTTACTCAGGAGACAACATGCGAGTTTTCCCAGCAGCTAAAGCGGTCAAGGGCATGGTGTCCTAAACAGTACTGAGAGGGATCAGTGGGTCTTGCAGATACTAAACGTTGGGAAACCTGTCTTCTGTAGGAGTTGAATCATTTGTGGGCTTACTGCAGAGCCTTTTCAGTCACTCTTTAATGCCAGTTTTTCATATTAGCATTTGGTTTTTGACTGTAGAAAGTGCTGTCTGATGAAAATGTGTTCAAGAGCCATCTCAACTACATTTTTGCAGGAGCAAGCATATTAACTTACCAAACTATTAAGCTGGTCATTAAGGCAATATGCTGTAGTGGCAAATGTCATGTGATTTATGTGAGTTTTTAATCATATCTGTGCCTTTTTCTGGGTTTATGACTGAGCAAATGAGTTAGAGTTCTTCTAGCTCACTTCTCCCTCATTTATTTATGTGTTCAGGATGTTTAATGGGATTTATTATCTCTAAAATGCTTCGATGCCTAAATGCTGAAGAGGTGGAAAAGCAAGATTTGCAAGTTTAATTCATACTTATTCTCAGCATTTTCAGTTATGTGTGTTCAGACCTCAGAAAAGTGGTGTTTGGAAAGGCTTGTGAATCCTGTCACCTAGGTTTCTCCTCTTGCAGTCATAAAGTGGAAGACTGGAATAAGAAGTGGGCTGTGGCTGCTAAAGAAGCATTCCTTTGCCTTTCAGAAACCAGTGTAACAATATTAGTTTCCTTCCAGTGCTCTCCTGAACTTATCTTTCCTCTATGTCTTCCTATGTATGTTTGTCTAAATATGAAGGATGTACTGTTATTTCTCATTGGGGGGGGAAACAACCCACAAAGCACTCCCCAAAACCTTGAGCAAGAAAAAACCCCTTCTCGATTGAGATTTTTCAGTTTGTAGCTCTCTCTGTGACTCTGCCACCTCTGGAGCTTCTGAAGTTGGCTGTGGCTGCAAACCAGTGCTGTTGCTTGCTGTCATTGCATGGGATGGCTGAGTTGCACGGTCAGCCAGGTGATGGAAGGACATGGGCCTTTTTATGTGACTGAGAAAGAGCTGACTGATAGGGCTTAGGGCTCTGAGAAGAATAATCACCTTTCCTTGAGTTTGCATACTTGATGACTCTTGAATGGAAATGCTCTCTACTCTTTCCTGGCCTTGAGATACACAGTCCCCTCATGCTCTGTCTACCCCTTTTTAAAGGTGAATTTTTCCTTGTGCTTTGCAAGTGAAGTTATCTGTACCCTGTTAGCGGCTATTCAAATGAAGGCAGAGTCCCCGCAGCTGGAACACAGAAGAGGAACATCTGCTGTAAGCCCTTATGAGGCGCTAATCCCTGCTCAACTGGTGACTGAGTGACCGGGGTGGAGGGGGAGAGGGAGTGGGTGATGAGCAGCTGGATTGTGGCAGACATGGGAAAGGCTGTACTTGGGGGGAAAAGTGGGAAGCCGTGGGAAAACAAGCACTTCTTGCATATGAGGTTAAAAAAGAAAACCTGGTGTAAATGGGAAGTGAGTTCAAATTGGTACTTAGAACCCTGTCAGTCAAATACTGATTTCTCTCCACGTGCAACTTCTGTACATAGTTTAATGTAGCATTATTTCTGTGGCTGTCAGTATACAGGTTTATTTTGGGTATATAATGCTACTAGTGGAAAGTGGCAGAAATAATCTGTAATCCAAACTCATGTTGTGCCTGCTTTGCAATGTAGTGCTTCTTGCTACTGTTAAATTATTATGATTTATGATTTAATATCTGTTGGGACAAGTTGGGCTCTGTGGCAAATTATGGTGGAGAAAGCACATGTGACTATTATTACTATTTTAAGCATAACTAATCTCTGTATTGTTCTCCCTCCCCCATTTCAAAAACTGATCTCAATTTTAGCCTCAGAGCCACCACTTTACATGTACGAGCTGTTTCTCACCTGAGCAGCCTCTCCTCTAACCTCAAGTAATAATTGCTCATGGAATAAATAGGGGATTCACAGGCTAGCTTGAAAGAATTTGGGTCAATACTTCACATATTTCAAGGATATGGAGCACAGTGTTTTCAGGTCAGATACTAATATGCCTTCTTAATGAACAGTTTTCACTGCAACAAGATCCAAATGTTGACTATAGCAGATCACAGAATGTTAGGGGCTGGAAAGATCATCGAGTCCAAGCTGCCTGCCAGAGCAGGACCACCTAGAAGCACATCCAGGTGGGTTTTGAATCATAGAATCAACAAGGTTGGAAAAGACCTCAGAGATCATCAAGTCCAACCTGTCACTCAAGACCTCATGACTACTAAACCATGGCACCAAGTGCCACGTCCAATCCCCTCTTGAACACCTCCAGGGATGGTGACTCCACCACCTCCCTGGGCAGCACATTCCAATGGCGAACGACTCTCTCAGTGAAGAACTTTCTCCTCTCCTCCAGCCTAAACTTCCCCTGGTGCAGCTTGAGACTGTGTCCTCTTGTTCTGGTGCTGATTGCCTGGGGGAAGAGACCAACCCCCTCCGGGCTACAACCACCCTTCAGGTAGTTGTAGAGAGCAATGAGGTCTCCCTGAGCCTCCTCTTCTCCAGGCTAAGCAACCCCAGCTCCCTCAGCCTCTCCTCACAGGGCTTGTGCTCAAGGCCTCTCCCCAGCCTTGTTGCCCTTCTCTGGACACATTCAAGTGTCTCAATGATTCTATGATTCTGTGAATGTCTCCAGTGAAGGAGACTCCACAACAGATCTGATACAAGCAGCAGGAATCAATCCCCTTTTGCTTCTTAGCCTGTCCTCTCTGAAATTCAGAAATGTTTTTTCATGATGATGGTGAGATAATCCTGGGATTTTTTGCTGCTTGATTCATTTCTAACAACTCTGAAGGCCGATGAATATGGTATTTTCTGGAATGAAGTGTGTGTTTGGAGGCTGGGGGGGGGGAGTGTCAAGCTGGTTGTTGTCCTTTTGTTTTTAACCCCTCTTCCATAGAAGACACAGTGTCCTACAGCCAGACAGAACAATGCTATATTCCGTTTTAGCATCAAATCACAAGCAGGGTCTTTGGAGCGGGCTTTGGCGGCTTGCCTGGGTATGTTCAGTTTGTAACAAGCGCTGCTTTGTGCATCAGCACCCTGCGCTTCCTCCTCCCCTCCCTGCTGCCACCGAGGAGAGCAGGGAAAACAAAAAACCTGAAACAGAATAAAAGCATCTGTTAGGCTGAAGAAGAGGAAGAAGGGATGAAAAGAGGAGAAAAGATGTATCCCAGAGCAGTTGTCAGACTGGATGTCATTTTAAAGTTAGTTACACTGCTGAGTGTCTGATTACATGGGTATAAATATTTTGAATTTGTTGGTTTTTTTAGCACTGGCTGCAACGTGGACACAACACTGCATTTTGTGTGGAATGCAGCTGAACATTCAGCAGAATTATTTGAATGCTCATTTACCAGGACTTTGAACTTGGGCAGCAGTATGTGAATGTTTAACATTAACATCATGTTCTTTCTTAATGTGTGTGTGTGCAGCTGGAGACATGGCTGTGGTGAGGAAGATACAAAGAGTATTACTGAGCATAGTAGCTCAGTACAGCTTTGAAAGGCTTTAAGGTACATGTTAAGACTGTGTTTTATTAAACATGGAAGTCTGTGCTGATGTTTTTGAAGTTGTTTTGTCTTAGTGGCCAAAGGATGAATGGAAGTGTCAAACTCAAAGGATTGTTTTCATAGAATCAATAAGGTGGGAAAAGACCTCAAAGATCACCAAGTCCAACCTGTCACCCAACACCTCATGACTACTAAACCATGGCACCAAGTGCCACGTCCAGTCCCCTCTTTGAACACCTCCAGGGACAGTGACTCCACCACTTCCCTGGGCAGCACATTCCAATGGCTAACAACTCTCTCAGTGAAGAACTTTCTCCTCACCTTGAGCCTAAATTTCCCCTGGCACAGCTTGAGACTGTGTCCTCTTGTTCTGGTGCTGATTGCCTGGGAAAAGAGACCAACCCCCTCCTGACTACAACCACCCTTCAGGTAGTTGTAGAGAGCAATAAGGTCTCCCCTGAGCCGCCTCTTCTCCAGGCTAAGCAATCCCCAGCTCCCTCAGCCTCTCCTCATAGGGTTTGTGCTCGAGACTTCTCCCTAGCCTCATTGCCCTTCTTTGGACACGTTCAAGTGTCTCAGTGTCCTTCTTAAATTGAGGGGCCCAGAACTGAATACAGTATGTCCCTGAAAGACATACATGAAAATATATCTCATGACCCGAAGGACAGTAACCTATGAAGAAAAGTGCTGTCCTACTGTTTATAACACTTGTTAACTTATTGACAAAGCTCTCAGCTACCCCTTTCGAGTTAGGCCAAGCAGTGTGACTGACTGCCAGCAACTGTTAAGGTACCATTTTTGCTCAGCTGAAGAACATATACTCCATTTAATGCTGTGTGGTGTTTCAGCTTTTTTTTTATTTAAATGAAGATATATTCCTAAAAATTAACTGTCCTGCAGTGGCTGCACCCAATACTGTGTTCCAAAGCAGGAGGAATTGTGAATAAGCATGCAAGTAAGCAAATCCTTTGGTGAGAGAGGGAAGGAGTGAGGAGGGGATTATCAAGGAGGGAACCCATTTATGCTCCTTACCTGTGCTGTAGTTGTAGGAGCTGGGGTCACCAGGCAAAGCTGAAAAGTGAGAGCAGTTGAAGGGAATTCTTGTAATTCATTTGAACTGCAGGCAAGAATTACATAACAGAGAAAAATGTACTGGAGGAGTGTATAAGCTCAAATACTTTAAATTTAAAGAGCAAAGAGAAATCCATGATCAAGTAAATGGCCATAGCATATGGCAGATGTTTCTGGTTTTGTGTTTTATTTTAGACCCAGGGATGAGGCTCTGAAGTAAACATCATTAATCCTTATGCACTGTGCTTTGATTCAAACCTCAGAGCAGCCCTGGAGTCCACAACTTGGGTTCCTTTTGGGTGAAACTAATGAAACATGCCCTCCAGCAGTCCATCTGAAAAGTTCCCACTACTCACAGTTGCTCAGTTCATGGTGGAATCAGGCTAGAGCTGGCTTGAAGTCACCTCCTTTCCTCTCCTCTGGAAGTGCCTATTCTATGGCCACCGAAACCCCAGCCGTGACTGCTCTCCCTGTACAGTCTGCTGCTTTTGCTTTGAAAGGTTTTCTCAGCTGGTTCTCTGGTGACTGCTTAAAACATGTTGCCTGAGCTATAGATAGCCTTTATGATAATTCTGCACATGGTTTTGTTATGCATACAATATGCAGGTCTATTTTAAGAAGATAGATAATCTGTATTTTAAAATTCATTAGACAGCAGAGGATGACTATTTTTAAACAAATAAGTTTAAAGTCCCACTCTCTTTGAGGAGTGCACCATTTTAACACACTCCCAGCATCTTTGGTGTCTTACTAGTTGACTAAACCAAGGTTAAATCACAGAATTGTTTGAAGGTTAGAAAAGACCTTTAAGATCAAGTCCGACAGTTAACCTGTCACTGCCAAGTCCACCACTAAACCATGTGCATAAAAGACATCTACATGTCTTCTAAATACAGGCATGGTGACTCAACAGCTTCCCTGGACAGCCTGTTCTAATGCTTGATAACCCTTTTGGTGAAGCAACTCTTCATACTGTGCAATCTAAACCTGCCCTTGCCCAACCTGAGGCCATTTCTTTTTGTCCTATCCCTTGTTATTTGGAAAAAGGGGCCAAACCCCTCCTCACTACAGCCTCCATTCTGGTAGTTATAGAGAGTGATAAGGTTTCCTGTCAGCCTACTTTTCTCAAGGCTGAACAGCACCAAGTAGAACTGTATGCCAAACCTGCCTTCAGTTGTGTATGTGTAACTATTAAGTAGAAATAGAGTTGCATGTGATCACTCTTGACTTACATATGTGCTGTATTTTTGACCTGCATGTGATCTCCCGCATGCTGCCCGTGATCCACACTTGTTTCAACAAGTTATGGGTCTGAGGAAGCCAGAGGGGTGGAGAGACCTTCTGGGGTGTCAGGGGTACGGAGGAGCTCGTGCTCATCCACCCATTGTGCAGTCCCTCGCTGTCTCCGTTCTGCAGCACAGGAGAGGTGTGCAGGGCTGGCTCTGGGGAGCATGTCCTGGTCCTGTGGGTGAATGTAGTAGCAAAGGTTGTGCTTTTTTCTCCAATCAGAATCAGCTCCAAGCAACTGGGATAGCAAATAAATCATATAAGCAGGAAAATAAGAGTTTAAAAAGAAGCCATTGCAATAATCTCTAATTCTGTCTGCTTAGATAGTGACTGCTGCTAATCTGATTTGTCTCTCTTTGAAACCTGGTGGAAAGTATAAGCTGCTTGTTTGTCTGCTATGAACAACAATCTTGTAGGTGATAAATCAGTGTAAAGCTCAGCATAGGTTTTCAAAGCTCAGAGGTAAGTTTACTTCTTGCAGAAATAGGAAGGAAGTCTTTTATGTAGTTTCTGACTTACTTTTGTGGTACGCCCCCCCACCTTGGATAGCTGACCAGGGTTCAGGGTAGTGTCTGTGCTGAGGAAATGATGCATGTGAATTACAAAAAGTCAGAAGGTAAAAGGTATGCCACAAGAGAGTGAAGTTGTTGTGACTTATTTCACCTTGTCTTTTAGCTGTGCAATGCCTTTTTTGATTTGTACTGGTTTCTGTAGTTTCTCTCTTTAAATTGTGTTTAGGTTTAACTTCAGGAGGAAGTTTAACAATCAAGTGATACTAAAGTGGTGGTGTTGAATAGGCTGTGGCACAACTAATGAGCCTCTAGAGAGCTTATTCAGGTAGAGTACTGAAAGAAAGGCTTCAATATTTTTAGTAAAACTGGGCATGTACCACAGCTTGTTGCAGCCCAGTAGGAAAAACCCTCCTTTCTTGCAGGGTCTGGTGAGAGCTGTAGCTCTCTCCTGCCATGTCTGCTTGGGGGGAAGCTGTGCACAGCTAGAAGACACAGCCTCAGGTGGCCTTGTCCTATGTGAGCAAGTAGTGCAGCTCATTAGGGTTGGATCTGTAGGATGAAGCTCCTGATGATAAGGTCCTAGTGTCCTTGCTGAACATGTTTCTGAAGGGTGAAGAGCTCTGGTCTGAGCCTGAAAATGGAGCTGTGTGTACACAATTGGGGTGCATGAAGTGGGTTCCAGAAGCACGTGTTCTGGTTTAGTTTTATTAAAAGGAAAGGCAGTCTGTGTACTCTGAGACTACACTGCAAGTTGGTAGAAGGGATGGTAAGAGGGGATTTATGTCAGGAATGCTCTTGTAATTTCATCTAAATGGTAATTTTTAGTGTTTGGTAGTGTAGAAGCTCC
This sequence comes from Picus viridis, assembly GCA_033816785.1. Taxonomy (NCBI): domain Eukaryota; kingdom Metazoa; phylum Chordata; class Aves; order Piciformes; family Picidae; genus Picus; species Picus viridis. Next base: position 2,456,218 of record CM066569.1, on the reverse strand, counting down.
CTAGCTGTTCAGTACCTGTCCATTTTTGTGAGAGAATAGTGCTGATTTAACTTCAGTGTTCCCTGGCTATTGAATGTATTCCTGCAATGTTCTCTCTTTCTGTCTTCCTTTCTCTTTTTTTTGCCCTGCTTGGTTTTGGCTGGAGTGTATCACTTTGGTTATAATTTAGATTGTGTTGTCCACCAGTACTAAACTGCAGTGTTGCCCTTTTCAAAACTTGGCTCCAGCTGTTCACCAGAGTGGTGTGAATGTTGTTTGAGTGTGCACATCTGGTCATTCTGGAACAGGTTTAGTACATTCCTTTTGGTGCTAGAGTTTAATTTGCAGCTGAAAAGCAGACCAGCACAGCACTAGATTACTCAGTTTCAGATAAATGCTTTCTTTGTGACTGCTTTGTGAAAATGATTTATAGGAATACTCTGTATCCTGATGTTTCTTCCCCTTCTTCCACACTTGCCCAGAGTCTGACATCCTACAACTTGTGCGTTAGCCTTCGCATCGGCTTGCCAAGCCTATAATCACTGTGAGAGCTGAAGAATACAGAGCATATAATTAAAGCAGTAATCTGAAGTAGAGATTTAAATTGCATACCTTATGGCAGTTGTAGGCATTGAGAAGAATGCACTTGGGGAATGTTTTTGTCATCTGGAAAAGGGACTTCCATGGTCTGGGAGAGCCGGAAAGGATTCTGGACATGTGAAATTAGATATATGTATTTATTCCCTATAGAGTTGCACTTCAGTCTGTTTTGATTAGTAAGAGAGTGAGATGTGTGTGTGAAGATAATTACTGATCTGCCATAGGTCTCAGTGCTGCTCAGATTCAGCACAGCTCAATTTTCAAGACTCGCAGTAATAAACTGAAAGCACTTGCTTTGCCTTACAGGCTCAGCGCTTGATGTTTCTTTTGAAGCAGCGTGTGAAGGAGGGGAAATGGAGGTTGCGTTTTTGACTCTGCTCAGCTTTCGACCTTGTCATTGGTAGTGTCTTTGCATCTTGCATCTCCTCTGAGTGAAAATAATAAGGCTGTACCTGTTTCACTATTTGCAGTTTCCAAGAGGATCGGACTACTTGTTTTTCTTTGATAAAGATCAACCCATATTGGTTGGGGTTTAAAACATTGTGAGAGGGAAGTATCAATTATAGACCAGGTTGGAAGAGACCTTTGAGATCATCATATCCAACACCATCTAATCAACCAAACCATGGCACCAAGCACCCCATCCAGTCTTCTCCTAAACACCTCCAGTGATGGTGACTCGTAAACGTTCTGGGGATTTTAACATAGAAAATGGTTTTTACAGGGAGTTGGACTTTTAATTGACCAGTCAAAAATGCTTTTTGTCCCACCTCCACTCTTCCTACTTGTTTCCTTCCTCGAACAAGCTGGCAGTAGTTATGTCCTTGTCATTATCAGTTTGCTGCTTTAGCAGTTCTTGGGATAGTATGCACAAAACAAGAGGTGTTTCCAGGCCCAGTAAAAACTGATAGTAAGTATTAGACAGACAATGGGAGGGGTGGATGATGGTAACTTGCTGTGTGTCACCTGAATTGTTGAACAATATTTCTGCTTTTGGTGGGGATGCAGGAAGAGAACTTGCTGCTGCTTTTCTGTAGTGTTATCTAAGAATTCTTTCCATTTCACTCTGCATTCTAAAATTACTTTGAAAAAACACCTCATCTGGTTCCTCATCCAGCAAGTCCACAAGCAACCTGAAACTAGCTCTTTTATAAACAAGAGGTTGGACTCGTTCACCTCCAGAAGTCCCTTCCAAATGATTCTGGCTTAATTTGCAGAGTTCATAACACACCATTGTGGGGTGTGTGTATGGTTGTGTTTTTTTCCCCAATTTCTCCTTCACCCCCTCTAGGGGAGAGAAATTCCTGGCATGAAAAAGACTTTGTATGCTTGTTATTGGAGTTGCTTGAGAAGGTCCCACCAGGCAACTGGTTTTTCAAACTCCTGCCAAATTTTGCGGGGGAACTTAATTCATCTGTGATTTGTCAGGACTTTCCTGGTTAAAAAGACCCAAGTAAAATGCTAAATAGATAAGCAATATTAGTGGGAATGTGTTCCTGTAACTCTTATCAGCTGTATGTCACCAGGTGGTGTCATACATCACCTTTCGCAGTGGCCTGCTGTGGAGTGAAGACTCTGCTCTGAGGTTGTTTTAGTTGTCATTTAATACACGCTTGTCCTCTCCTCCACACTTATCATGTAGTGTCAAAACCCAGTACTATTTTTTGCTGATGGCCAACACCTTCTGAATATTTCATTAATGGAAGATTTAGTCTGAGTGCCAGTTGTTAAGCATTAGTTAATAAGCCAGGCCATTTAATGAGAATTTACGGTTGGCTGTGTGATCGCTGAATAATGCACAAACCTTAGGTGGAAGTGGCATCAGTCAAGGGAAGTCAGTTTTCCATTCTCACCTTGAAATAGCAAACACATTTTAAAGGGCTGATGAAATTTTAATAATGTCTCTCCACAGTGGCTATTCAAATTAACTGTTCCACCTGTTGCAATCTTTGCTCAAGGATCAGATCATTTTAAGAAGCTTTGCTCAAGGATCAGATTGTCATTTTAAGAAGCCAGAGTGAACAGTGCAGCCAGTTTTAGGCATTTCCCTCAGCTTGAAAAAAAATGTTGCTTAACCTCAGGAGTTCTTATTTTCTGCCACTTTGAATAATCAGTGATGCTTGTGTTTCAGTTAAAAACAAAAAGGGGGGAAAAAAGAACACAAACAGGATGCCTACTACTGTGCTGTTTGGGAGTCAGAAATGTGTTTGGGAGCTCAGAACTCCTTTGCTCCATCACATGCACTCAGAATACACAAATAAGTGTCAAGGATCTATGTAACAGCACCCTGCTCCCATTGTTACCTTGTTAAGCACATTAGCTAGCAAGGAGAGAAAGCAGGAGATGAGGGTGTGTGATGTGGTGGGTTGAAGCTTCCCCCCAACATTGACTTTGCCAGACCACCTCAGTCAGAAGCAAATGAAGCTGTATTTACAAGCAAGATCTACAATGGAGTGCAATGAATATGTACAAAGTATACAGGATTTACAATATTATACAGATACTACAATTAGCAAACAGCACAAGGATCCCCCTGGCCAAGGACCAGGGGAAGCTACTAGCCTTCCCCCCCCCCATACAAAAGGGACAAGAGAAAGGAGCAGAGAAGTTAGACTTATCCAAGGCCAGCCAGAAGCAGGTTATCTCTCCTGAGTGAAGCAAAACTAGCCAGAGATCAGAAGAGAAGAGTGGAGAGTTGTTATGGTACAGCTCCTCTTATTCTATATATTTACCCAGTGAATTTGTTTAGAATAATCTTTTGTTTTCCTTTTCACACCCAGTAGTGATTTATTTATATTTTTCTACTTTTCTGCTCAGAATCTGCAACTAAATTTTAAAGGCACAGCCTAAAACCACCACAGGGTGCACTTCAGTCCTCTACTCTCTATCTTCTGTGTGTCACTGTAGAACTGTGTAACTCTACAACTGCTTCATGTGTGAGTGCAAGTGTGCAGCATAACATACTTTACAGGCAGACATAAGATACTTGAAATTACTGTTCCATGTTGTTGGATTAAAAGCAGTACAGGTTTTTGAAGCCTGCTTTGACACTGATTTGTTTTTTTTTGGCACTGAAGAGAGATACAGAATGTTTTGAAGCACTGAAACTGGGTTTTAACTTCTTGTTCAATGAGTAGAAGTCTAAAATCTCTCTGGTGGGTTCTAGGCAAGCTGTCATTGAAACTTATTGTTGGCGTGGTGTTAAAGTTGTTGCGTTGTAGGTTCACAACTGAACTGTTTCTGAATGGAAAAACTGCTTCTAAACAGCTAATGGCCAAACAGAACAAATACATATGCTGAACAGTTAACATTTGTGATGTGCAGCCTTTACCAATGTGTGGAAAGAATTGCCTAAGTCTTGGGAGATACTGGAAAGATCTGGTCACTAATGAACTATAAAAGAGTTTCAGAAATTCCTGGTGTTATTTTTTACATTTTCTGTTGCTTTCTGTAACAGCTTTAAGAATATAGATGCCAAAAATCTGTGGATAAAAGCTGTTGTGCATTATCCAGAGCATTATGGTATCACTCCTTTAACTGCACAGTCAAACAAAGGAAGGCAACTTCTACAAAATTTCATTTTAAAGGATTGATATATCTGGGCATGAGAGGAAGGGAAGAGCTTAGCTGTGTTGTCCTTCAGTCAATAAAAGCCCCATCACAACCAAGCTTCTTTTACAGACCTGGAGAAATAATTGTTATGCTTTCAAAATAATGATCTTTATGACTGAACAGAAAAATACCAAAGGAATTACTCTTTCCTATCACATGCCATCCAGCAAAAGCTGAAATTGGTGAAATAAACTCTATTCCCTCTTGCTCTGGATCAAAAAGGAAATTGTTCCTAAAAACCTGTGAAATCCACTCGGATGGGTCTTTGAATTGCTTTGAAATGCAGGATGTGTTGTCAAGGGAGTAGTTCAAAGTCCTGAGTCGGGGCAGTGGCAAATTGTTGAAGGTAAGAGCTTCTCCTCCTCTCTTCAGGCCTTTGAAAAAGTCTTGGATTGCCATTCACCTCTGGTAAATGCATTTCCTCTAAGCCGTGATCTCCTCTCAGCTAATGGATACATGGCTGTTGGTGAACACTTGCAAGACAAAAAGAAAGTGAATTGTATCTGGCAATCATTATACTGTAAGACAGCATAGAGAGCTATCATCCTGTTGTTTCTCCTCCAGCTCCTCGAAGTCTCCATGCAATGCCCTGCACACATTTCTCACCTGTTATGAAAAAGCTCTAGGGGCTTGCACGTGGCATCTCTAGGTGACCTGTTCTGGTCCTTACACCTGGGGTGAGGCTTTGTCTTTGTTTTTACTGTAGTTCCTCTTCCTTCAATCACTGCCTCCCCACAGTCTCCTAAGCCAATCTAAGTTCTCTTTACTGTCATTTTAAGCCAACTGTACTGCCTGTCCCTGGTGACTAGGGAGGATGATACACTCACATCCTCTTAGCGGAAACCTTTCAGATGTTCAAACTCTTCTGTCATGCTTCCTTCTTTTCTTTACAGACTACTGATCTGACAACAGATGGAGATCTATCCAAGTCTAAAAAAAATAGAGATACCTGTGAACCCATGTGTGTGTTCAACAGCAAATATGTAACATAAGCAGTTGGGAGAGAGCACATGTGCACTCTCTTCCTGTTTATCACTCTAACCTGGATTTGTGTGGCCTGACCTGTAATGCTCAATTAATGACTCATAGTGTGCAGAAAACCGTAACTAGACGGTGAGGAATGACTTAGAAATAGCTTGCAGCAGTAGTTAGCTACAGTTACTGTATTTACTTTATTCTTGCTTATTGGGTTCAAGCACAGGCTGTGGGTGAATTGGAAAGCTGGGCTTGCTTTGCCATAGCTGGGCTTTTTGATTCCCTGAGATGCACCTAGCCCAGACATGATCACCTCTTGATGCCTAGGTCAGTCTTCATGGAATCTGTGATGAGCCAGAATGAGGGATTTTAAATCTGACCATGCTTAAAGGCTGCAGCTCTCATTTTTATGAAGTGCAAAGGGCAAAGAGAGGTCTTTCTACTATTTTGATTCAGAAGGGCCTGCTGGTTCCAGTAAATGCTGTCATCAAAGATCCAGGAGCAGTGCTTGAGAGCCAGGGTTGAGGATTTGTGGTTTTATGGTTTCTTTTTTAAAGTGCATTAATGAGGTGAACTGTGTGCTCTGCTTACAGAACTTCTAGATGGCATTGCCTGACAGCCTTCCTGTTTAGAAAATAAATGGCTTTTTAATTAAACCTTTGGATTAAGCAAGGTGGTCTTAAGGTTCCTTCAAGCCTGATAAGTTCATATGCAAGCAGAATGTTCTCTATGCAGTGGCTTTGCAGAATCTGCCACTGATTGTGTAAAGCTGCCTGGTTGGTGTTTCAACAGTTTTATACTGTTTTATTCCCTGGAGGTGTTCAAGAGGGGATTGGACATGGCACTTGGTGCCATGGTTTAGTCATGGGGTCCGTGGTGACAGGTTGGACTTGATGATCTTTGAGGTCTCTTCCAACCTTGGTGATTCTGTGTGATTTTCAGTTTTCTTTTTTTTTAGATGCACCTTTAAAAATCACTTGCATATGCTTCAGGAGAGGTTCCTGGATGATGGTTCCTAGCACAAGTCAGAAAGCACACAAGTTTAGGAGTTTCTGTTCACTGATCCGCAGTAGGAAGTGACTTCAAGGTGTCGTACATGATGACTCTTGGGGCTATGCTAGCATGGGAATTGCCAGCTGCTAAAAGTTCTGTCTGTGGGAGGGTGTGCACTTAGTGTTGTTTGGTTACTGCAGGTTGACTGGTGCTGAGGAAGGATCAATCCTACTGTAAAAAAATCGGACTCTGGGGAAACAGTCTCTGAGCTGTCACTGGGTCGTCTTGCTTTGACAGCTACAGCTGGGGCATGTCTTGTAAATCATGACCATATGGGTAATAATTGGTACCTGACTTTTGGAATCTATAGTCAATAGTGTAATTAAAAATCCTGCTGGGAAGGGAGTGTTTTGGTCTGAGGAATGTTATGGGAAAGCAGTAAGAAACAAGGACTGGTGTTTTAAGTGTAAAATAAATGGTCTCTTTAAAACTTGCTTCTGATCCTCATTCAAGCCACAGCGTGGAAGGGAGGACTGGAAGGTTGCTGCAGTGTTTGCAAGTGCAACATTGCTTAAATATTTTGGTAATAAGAAGCACCAGATCACCTTGTTTGTAGCTAGCTAGTTAATCCATTTGACATTTTTCTTTCAGTTTTGTTTACCACCCCGTCCTTAACTCCAGATGTCTTCCTTCAAGAGCATGAGCCCAAAATACACCTCTTGAGTATAGCTCCCTTCCACAAGTCCTTACCTACGTGAACTGTACACTTGGTGACCATGCACAATCAGCTGGCATTTCAGACTGGAGTTTCTGTTGGTATGTGTATAGCTCTGAAACAAGTCTTGGCTTGAGCCTGCCTGGTCACACTGCATCTGTGAGTCCAGTGGCAATTTGTAACTGTTACACTGAAGCAGTCTTGTTTGGATTGTGTAACTTGTTTGGTCTGTAGCTGCTCCTAAGAAAGGAATGGGTGTAAGGACAGGGCTTTCATGTATGTAGGAGTTTGAGGTGATGACTTAAGTGGTGAGAAACCTGGGAGGAAGAATAGCTGGCCTGTATTAGTTTCTCCTAGCAGCAATGGAATTTGTCATCAGTAAATGAAGGCTTACTGTGAACCACAAGAGGATGCAGGGATGACAGCTTAGTTCAAGCTTCTCTTAGTAAAGATTCACTGGGATTTCTCCTTGCTGAGTGGCGCAGGACTTTGCATGATGTCCAGGAAATGCTGTCATTATTTACCATTTTTTCACTTGTGCTCTTCTGAATGTAATAATGAGCTTCACACTGAAGAAGAGTGGAATATAAGCAAAAGTGTGAATGATGCGTGAAGAGCTTCTGATGGCTGCCAGGGATGAGACTTACTTTGATGCCTCATGCAGATACTGACTGAGATGTAGCTGAAGCCCTGATCCCATCTGTCAGTGAGGGTTATCTGCACACCTGCCTGTGCAACTGAAAACCTGCTCACTTGGGTTTGTGGTGGCCTCTACTGGTGCTCTTCTGCAAAGGAAAAAACTCACGAGTTTTGCTGTTCATGTTTGATTCTCCAGAAACCTACTAGTCCAGAAAATCTCTCATTTGTGAGAAAAAGGCTGAGGTATTCAGTACCTTCCTTGCCTCAGTCTTTAATAGTATAACCAGCTAGTCTCTGGACACCCAGCCCCCTGAGCTGGAAGATAGTGATGGGAAGCAGAATGAGGCCCCCATAATCCATAAACCTGCTGCACCACATAGACGTACACCAGTCTCTAGGGCCAGATGGCACACACCTGAGGGTGCTGAGAGAACTGGTGGAAGTGCTCATCAAGCCACTTTCCGTCATTTACCAACTGTCCTGGCTAACTGGTGAGGTCCCAGATGGCTGGAGGTTGGCAAATGTGACACCTATCTACAAGAAGGGCCAAGACAGGGGCCAAAACAAGAAGTTTTGGGGGACAGAAATGAATAAAGCCCCCTAGGGCATCCGCTCTTCTGGGTAACCCTTTGAATCAAGACCTGCCATGAAGAGTATAGCTCTCAAATCTGCACGTTCCTCTGCTGAGTGTTACTATTTTGATGCTTCCATGAGCAGATGTGGTCTGAGAGAAACTTGTCCCAAGCCTCAAAGCAAAGCGCAGCTCCTGCTGGTTTTGGGTCTGGGTTGCAACTGCATAATACTTGGGGTAAGCATCTGTGGGGTCTTGGGGTCCTGTGTCCTGTGTGAGCAAGGAGAATGTTTGCATGGTGAGGGGAAGCTGGAACCAGGGTGAGAAACATCACAGAAAGGAGTCAGCTGAAGAGCAGGGCATTCCCCTGAATAACAAAAGTCTGCTTGCTTCAGATTTGAATAGAATAGAATAGAATAGAATAGAATAGAATAGAATAGAATAGAATAGAATAGAATAGACCAGGTAGGAAGAGACCTTCAAGTTCATTGTGTCCAACCTATTATCCACCACCTAATCAACTAAACCAAGCACCCTATCAAGTCTCCTCCTAAACACCTCCAATGACAGTGACTCCACCACCTCCCCCGGGGCGTCTCTGCATGCGCTTGTGAGCACCAAACCACAGCCTGCTGGTAAAGCCCTTTTGCCAGCTACTTGTCAGTGGAGGAGAGGGGATCTGTGGCTGGTTTGTCCATGAGATGACTCTACTTTTTGCTAGGAATTAAAAGTTGCCAAGCTCTAGGGTGTGCTGGTCCCTGCTGGCAGTTGTAGTGCAAGGAAGGTGTGTGTTCTTGTATTTGAGATGGTTTTTGTCCTCTTGGGTACCTGGAAGTTGGGCTCTGGAGCCAGTAGAGCAGTGTCAGGCATTCTCAAACGGGCCTGTGAACTCATCAGCTGAGTTTCCAGCTGTGCTTACCGAGCTCATGAGAACAGTGATGGGATGCAGAATGTCAAGCTGTTGGAAAATCATCATCCAAAAGCACAGCTTGCTTTTAAACTGGGTGCTTGGGGTTTATCACTTTTGCCTATTTCTGAATTGTTAAAGGATATCTTTTTAGGCTTTTTATCAGAAAACATGGAGGCTAGAAAATTTTGGGGTTTGTTTGTTTTTAAACAGCCTACAGCTGAGGTTTAACAGTTGAGAAGCTGAAGCCCTGATAAAAGCGCTGACTATCATGAGGCTTGAAATAAAATCATGAGATGGCAGTGTTGCTTCTAGCAGCTGATCTTCTTGGCAGTGATTCATTTTTCTAGGTCTCTGTACAAATGCTTTTTGCTTGCTAAAAGTCCTATATTGACAAATCACAGCCAAGACTAAATGCATGATTATTTCCACTATCTAACCTGTTTATTGCTCCTGTGTTGCTTCTGGATTTGTCAGTTGAAGTTCTCACAGGCACAAATTAGTGCACTTGTTTTCCTGGCACCACAGAAATTTTGAATATGATTAAATATGCTTAAATTGATCTGACATCTGGATATGTGGGTAGTGAGAATGCGTTTCTATGTTACCAGCTAACTTTAGCCTCATAGCTGAGGAGGCTTTCTCTGGCTAGCTGTGCAGGGTGGCAGGAGGGAGCTCATAGAAGAGTCCCTTTGGGGAGGGCAGCCTGTGTCAGGTGTGCTCTGGCAGTGCTGGCTGTTGAGAGAGCCTGAAGGGACTGGTCTCTTGACTGATGTGCTTCAATTTAATCCAGCCCGTTTCAATAACCAGGGCATCAGTGGTCTAACAGCAACCAGGGAGCTTTCCCTCACAACTTCAAGTGATCCTTCGACTCCTTTTGGCTGCTTCTGTGCTTAGCTTTTAGCCCAAGTCTCTTCAGGCATGCTATAAAGGAAAGCATCACCAGTGGGTGTGGACCCCCTTGATCTGAAACAAGTCTGTTGTGTCAGACCAGTGCAGGCAGTGCTTTCTAAACTTGTATTTGAGATTTCTATGTTTAAGACCCTGCCTCCTTGGGCTTGCCAGGTACGTCAAAGCTCAGCTAACGCTTGCCACTGGAAGAGGGTTTTGTGGAGCCAGTGTCACATGTCACTTGCTTATCATAGTCCAGTGGCACTCTACTAGCACTGCAGTTCTTCCACATCGAGCTTGAAAAAAGGTATCAGCATACTCATGCAGCCCTTTAACTAGGATCTTGTCCAAGCAAGATCTTTCTCCATGGATCAAAGGGTAACTATAATCTTTACATACTTGTTTTTTCCCCCTAGGCTCTTCTCCTCATCCCGAAGCTTTCCTGCAGTTAGTGTACTCAAAGGGTGAGGTTTTGTTGCTTTCAGCTAGAATAATGACTGCTCTTGCTAAACTTGAATGATGTTGATGTCCTTTGAGCGAGGGGAGGCAGAAGCATTTCCTGGCTAGACAGTAAACCAAACTGGCACAGGAATAAGCTTTCAAACATCTTTCTTGCTGTGTGGGCAACCCTGTCCTAGGACTGCAAGGGTGGGAATTTAAGTTCAATATGTGGGGGTTTTGTGTAGAAATAAGACTTACTTTACATGAATATGTCCAGGAGAATAAAGCTTGGAGTTTGGTTTCCTTTTTGCCTCTGAGGCTAAGAGTGGTGGTAGCAGCTGCTGCAGAGTTACAGTAAGCAAACTCAGGTGACTGCGTTTGGCTTTGCATGGTAATGGTGGTGGCAGCCTCATTGTCCCTCCTAGTGCTGTAATACTATGGGAACAGTGAAACACAGTCTAGGAGCATGAGCTCAGGGGGAAAAATCACCAAAATGGTAGAGTAAAATGGGGCCATGAAATGTACAAATGTTCTGTCCTGGAAAGGGCCTTCATGCCTTTTAAAAAGGAAATAAAGATGGCACCTATACTCTGCTGCCAGGATCCCCAGTATGCATTGTCTTGGCTTCAGTAAATAGACTTCAGCTCTAAGTGGTCCCAGATGGACAGATGGGTATTGAGCTAGCTTAAAGGAGGACTTCTTTCCCTTTGAAATAAACAGATAATAAAAGGAAAAATCATTATGGATATTAATGAGTTGCAGATAGTTGCTTGTGTCTTGCTTTTAGTTTTTTGGTGTTTTTTTTTTTTTTTTTGGTGTCACTGAAATCTGTGCACTGCTGTTTGATCAAACTGCAACATTTATCACAGTGAGGGTTAGTTTTGGAAGGCTGTGATTTACAGGTGGGAAAGAATTAAGGATTTCAGTGGTAAGTTCCAAGCACCCACTAGCTTCTTTAATATAGCAATTCCAAGTCCTCAGGGAGTGTAAGGGGAAAGAGCTGCAAAAAATGGCCAGACTCACATGATCTTTCTTAACAGCATCTGCCTTTGTCATTCTCTGAGTCTGAACACTGGGCTAGAAGGCTGTTGCTCTGACACAGCTGGGCATCATTACTCATATTTTTAAGCAACACAAAATTCCTTCCCATGTTCCCACAAGCATCATGCTATAGATATTTCTTCTCAGTGTATACATATGGACATGTATATTTCCTTGGGGGATGGATGCACCCTCGTAGTGCTTATTTTCCCATGCTATTATTTCAAGAGGAGTTGATGGCTGCAAAAGATAATTCCCTGAACAGGAAGATGTCAATCCTAGCTTCTTTCAAAGCTTCTCTCTGGCACAGTACTTGTTAGTTGAGGGGAGATTTCTTGCTGCGTAATGTGGGGCTGAGGAATCTGAAGGGGAACAGCAGAGTGTTTTGTTGATTCAAATAGAAGAAAATATTCTTTTCCAGCCAGTTACTCTGCTTGGTTCTTTTTCAGTTAGATATTTGCGTAGTGCCGTATGGATATAACTTCTACTGGAGACTGGATGTAATCTCCAGGAAAAGTTTGAGTTGTCTTGTAGAGTACCTTCAATGATAGCTTTGGTAAAACTTTGTCACCTTGTTCTCAATAAGTCAAGCAAGTCATTTCATCTTGATTTTCTTAAGTGGATTAGCCCTGGCATAGCTGTGATGCTACTCATTCTTCAAGGTGCCTTCAAGGTTGCAGTGTCATAACTGCCTTAGCAATATTGCTCTCAAAATACGCCTGCTAGCAATCTTCTGTATTAGGAATAAACAAAATGGAGTGAATCCATGCAGAAACATTTTGCAGGGAGTCTAGTCTTCTGTCACAGTGTAGGACTTTTAGCTGCTGTGCAACTTTTTGTACTTTCAAAGTTACAGAATTAATGGGTTTTTAAATATTGAACATCCAGTTTCAAAACCTGTTGCAGGTGGTTGGCAATCAGTGTGGCTAGTTCAGTTAGTTTGGGAGCTGCAATTCTGTTTCAAGGTTGTAAAGAGCCGAGACACAACAATATTAAGGTGTGATCCTCTAGTAACTTTGGGTGTTTATGGACAGTCAGGGGGAGGGAGTGAAATCCTGTGCTCAAGAGAGCTGACTGGGAGCCTGACTTGGGTTCGTGTCAATCCCCTTCAAAGCTGAGGATGGATAACACTCATTGCGTTGATGAAAAGTAGTTTTGAGTGGATGTTGGTTTAAACATGCCATCTCCACAAGCAGAGTAGTACAGTGTCTGTGTCAGACTGTTTCAGGTAACACTTGACAGGTGCAGAGAGTAGATTAAGCAAAATTTACACCTCACTTAGACGATTGTTAAAATGACTGTTGCTCTCTCACAGCTGTTGGCTGTTGCAAGCCCACTTTGGGATTTCAGTGTTGCAATTCAGGGATGCCATCACACATCTTCTCCAGTGCTATTTATCCATTTGCACTGACAGTTTTCTCCTGACTCTGCTTAGGGATGAAAGGAAAAGACAGAAGTCTAGATCTGGTGATTGGCTCTATCATTCTCACACTTCAAAGGCTATTGCTTGCTCTCATCACCTCCTGCACTATTTATGTTGTATGTAAGTCATCTGATCCACATTGTGCTGCTAATAATTCTCCAGCTATTTGCCAGAGCTGCTCATCACTGTCCTTGCTGCCATGGAAACAAATTGTTCCCAGTTTCATAGGAAGAATATTTTCTTTTTAACTGTAACAGATTTGGCTATGATGCATCAGAAATTGAGAGGCCAGACATCGTTCTTTATGACCAGGTGCTCTTGGTAGAGTTTTAGGAGGAGTAAAGGATGGGTGATGCTACTCAACATTTGTTGTTTGTTTTGTGGGGGGATGGGTTTTCAGTCCTATTTGCTGCCCAAAAAGTCTCGCTGCAACACACCATTCTAAAAAAGTGAATGACCACCACTGTCTTTCCCACGTCCTTTGCATCTTCCTAACAGCCAACCCTTTTGTTGATTGTGGTATCCTATGCACACACTAGTGGGTTTTTGTAACAATATATGGTGACTCAACACCAACTTTTGCCTGCTCTGAGCTGGATTTTTACCAAATATGTTCCCAAAAGCACAAAAATTGATTAAATCCTTTTCCCTTTTTTTATAAATGTGAACAAACAAGATGTTCTGACATGAGCTTGATTGGGATATGAATTCTTACTCAACTCTGTTGGCTTTCATTGTGCACTGTTCTGCACACACTTTCTGGTTCTTTGTAGTGCTGCCATGTGCATGTGGAAAGAGCTCCCTGTCTATAAAAGTGATGATTAGCTAAACCTCCCTTTCCAGACTGTGCCTAGTGTCAGGCTGGCCATGATCTCAAACATCTGATTGAAGTTTCAGGTTTTGATAAAATGTGCCCTGATTTCACTACTGCTTTATCCTTTCAGTCAAGGGATATTCCCTCCCATCTGTCTCTTTTGTTCAACTCCTGCGACTTGTCTATATAGCATAGAATTGATTCTAGGATTACAGCAGTCTGCTTTCATCATTTCTGACATGCCTGGCACAGCAGGAGCCTTCTCCCTAATTGAGCCTTGTAGGTGCTAATGCAGTAATACTTCTGCTGATTGTGACAGCTTAGAGCATATGGTTGCATCTCAGCAGAGCAAGAATACCCTCACACAGTAGAGCAGCAGAATGGACAAGGTACCCTCAAGCAGATTGGTTGCATTTCAGCCAGTGGTGCAAACTTGCATCGAAATGGCTGTGAGTTCCCCTCCATCAGTCAGTTTTTATTCTGCTGTTATTGACTATCTGTTCTTTAGGCTTTTCTCTGTCAGCAGAGTTGTAGAACTATTTGATTTTGCATTTGGTGGAATCACTGTTGGTAGGCTGAGGAAAAGGGTGAGAGAACAGAGAAGAGGGTTGGCTTTACTTACTGGACTCACAAACCAGGGCACTAAGAGACAGCTGAAATCAGCAGAGGAGAATGAGCTCCTTCCCTTCCAGTCTGTCTCTTCCTTTCAATAGTTTGGACCTTGAAGGTGCATTGTTTGAAGTGTATCTAAATTAATTGCTCGGGTTTTCATCCTGACATTTAAATTTGGCAGGAAAGGATCCAGAAAGAAGCATTTAAAACAAAACAAAACTCATTTTTTCCTATCTTTTATTGAGGGGTTTAATGTAAAGAAGAGACTTCTAATGAGAGCAGAAAATGTGCAAGCAGGTCATTAAGTGACATAACAATCTGTGCCCGTTTCATACTTGAGCAGCCGTGAAGGTAAACCTTGATACTGGGCATGGAAACAAAAACTTCTTTTGTGATCTTCTGCGATTTATAGCCAGTGAAACTTGATGGAGGAACAAAAGAAGACAAAGCTATCAAAAATACCTTCTTGTTTAACAGCATAAGCAATCAAGAGGTGTCTGGTGCCCTGCCAGGAAGATATGGTTGCATGATGTGTTCTGCGGTTCTCTGCTATCCCGCTTTGAAGCGGGTCAGGTGCAGTGCTCAACAGATGCTTCAGGGCGCTAAGTAGTTGGGGGCGGGTGGGTGAAACACTGACTGACTTGTGTTGGCAGATGGGAATTCAGGGATTCATTAGTCACGCTGTAGTCTCTTGTTTTGCAGTGTGTCATGGTGAGAAAAGAGAGAAAAGAGTTGCCCTTTGATAGCTGAAGAGGGTTTTTAAATCCTGGAGGCTGAAGGCCACTGTGGTTAAATGATATCTTCCACAGGCATCGATCATCCTGATTGTCATGTTGCAGATCAGGGAGATACATGCAATGGGATTAGGATTACCAGCCTCTGTTAATTGTGCAAGGTGAACTGCTGCACCTTATTTTGGAGTAAGCAGAGAATGGTCCAAAGAGATGCTGTTTAAAATGCATTTTCTGTAGGCAGAAAGACCTTTTTCAAATACAGGATTATCATACAGTGCTGTAGTTTTCATCTGATCAAATTAGGGTCTGTTGCAGTAAAAATCAGTCAACTAGAAGATAAATACTCCCCCCCCACCCAATAAAACCCCACCATCTTACTTAATGGTACCTGTGCAGTATACAAATTTGGGTTCTACATCTCTCTAAGGTCACTCTCCCCCCAGCAGGCTGTAACGTACCTCCTTAAGAAAAGCTTTGCCTTCCCATTCTTCAGTGATTCACTTTTTTGGTGGAAATTGGGTCTAGACCTGTGCTATCTGTCAAAGTATAGAATGTGTGAGGCATGCTGTCCTGGTCACATCATCTTAATTTTAGATCACAGGAGGGAGGAGGAAGACAAACAAGTCTTCTCAGCCACCTACATCTACAGTGTTGAAGTCACAAATGTCTAAAAGGGTGTTAGCAGAAATGATTAGCAATGAAATCATCCATGTAAGATAATAGGTGGGTAAATATACAATGAAGTGAAAGATGACATAAAATTAATAGATGAAGACACATGAATGTTTGTAACCTTGCTAATGTCTGTGGCAAAATGAAGTATTCTTGAATAAATTAGGATAGCAAGGAGAGGAGTAAGCATTTGAAAGTTTGAAGTACGTTATGCCAAAGCTGGGCAACGTTTCTTAGTCAGGCTTATCTCAGGGCTATGATTCTGCCTGAGGAAATACAGACAAACCTTGTGAAACACTCCATCCAAGAGGAAAGCACCAGGTCATTTTGCACTAGTTTCTTGTTAAAGAGAGCAGTGTGGAAGTCTTCCATCCAGTGGGACCACTTTAAAGGGACTGACTGCTGGCAGCTGCTGGGCTAGAGACCTCTAAGTTTGGCTTCTCCCTTTCTGCTACTGAAGTGTAGGTAAACAGAAAGATTTAGAATAGTATTCCTTGGTGTAGCAAGTGCAGTTTCACCCAAGTCCTCCATATCTTGGCTGCCTCTTATGACATTAAATGTGCTTTCCCCATGCTGTGTTCTATCCCTTGTTGCTCTGCAAGCATTGGAAATTTTTCACGTTAGCAGTCAGCAGTTACTCTTTGGGTTGTAGTGCTGGTCACAAATACCCTTCTGGCTCTTGAAGGGACATCAACTCCTCTTTCCTGGACAGCTCAGGTAAGTGCTGTATTTGGAGGTGATCCCAACCTGTGTTCTTCTTGATTTAAGGGGACTGAAATTTATTTTTACTATGTTAGCTGTGAGCATTTGACACAAGCAGCTGGCTCCCCAGCCTGTCTGGGAATGGTGCCTTTGGGCTGCTAAAATACAAATATAGGGGGCCACATTTGCACATCTCCAAAGATGTTTTCTCTGTGTAACTCTGACCGGTGCCCTTGCAACACTATGGAGAGCTAGCCCTATAAAACCCACATAGCATAGCTTCTGGATATATGTATAGTGCAGGAGCAGCTTTTGTGTGTGTGTAGGGGGAAAGAACTGAAGCATTCGGTATTGCCAAAATGTTCTAACCATGCTGTCAGTGTTGCTTAGCAGCAGAGGGTTTAAAATAGCTATATTACTCAACAGTGTCAGCCACATTTGCACATGGCAACGTTCTGTGTCCCGTATTGACTTGCTGCATTATTAAAGTGCTAAGTTAATGTAAGAAAAGAAAAGTGAAGATAGCTCACCTCCTCCTCTCTTAGCTTGATGAACAAATGGCTGAACACTGACATGTCTTCTTTAAGGCTTCAAGAAGCAGATGTCCATTGCAGGCATGCCATGGTGTTTTGGTCCCCATAGATGTGTGCGTGCAGACCTCAGGTGTAAAAGGTCTTCCACACCTGTTTGCCTATGAGCAAGTTTAACTTTCAACCTAGCAGCCCTGTGCAGGTGCTGACCTAGGGCTGTGCTATTAATGCAGCATTAGTAGGTTTGGTGGTCATTGGCAATGAGCAATGGGGATGAAAGCAACTGCACTAAACACTCAGTGACCTCTTGGCAGCTCATGTTGCTGGTCCTTGCCAGTGCACATTCCCACTACTCATTTACTTCCTGAGAGGTTTAGTCTTCTGAAGTGATGCTGAGAGTGTCAGAGGTTGAGGTGTCTCTTACCCACAATCTGTGGGAGTCTCAGCCTTTCCTGCAGTAAGTTAGGGGTCTTGCAGAACTGCAGCTGTACTTGCTGTCTGCTTCAGAAGAGTGGAATTGCAGTGATGAGGGCAATAGATCATGGTGGCCAAAATGCAGAGTTTGGCACAAGTACGAAGGAGTTGAAGAGTGTTGTTCTCTACTGGATTAAACAAAGGTTAGATGGTAGTTAAGTTGTATGGCAGCCTACTGAACAATATTTGCTGATGTAAAACCCAGTA
This sequence comes from Picus viridis, assembly GCA_033816785.1. Lineage (NCBI taxonomy): Eukaryota > Metazoa > Chordata > Aves > Piciformes > Picidae > Picus > Picus viridis. The sequence continues at coordinate 2,438,686 of CM066569.1, read as the reverse complement.
TATTACATGCTTTTAATTCTTCAAAGAGCTTCAACACTTACTCTAAAGCTATAGAAATACTCATTTAGCACTGCTAATAATCTCCTGAACAAGCACGACCTACGTATTGCCGTATCAAAACAGGGCCATATGTTAAAGTCCTGAAGTGAATTAAAATGGCAACTGGATCTGTCAGTAGTGGTTTGTATACGGAAATAAAATGTTTATCAGATGCAGATGTTTAAAAGCTGACCTTAAAGTACAGAAAATACATTTCTTAAGCAGATAGCTCTGGGATTTTTTCAGTGTTTAAAGCTGTGGCCTGTATCCTCAGTGAAGGCTCATGAATAACAGATCTTAAATTTCACAGTTAGAGCATTGCTTACATTTATGCCTATCACATTCAACCTGTGTCTGAAGTGTGGACCATTGCCTCAGCACACAGTACATGAGCAGTGGAGGAGTATGGCTGGTAAGTTTTAATCCAAGACTGGGCTGTGTGCAAATTAAATACTTCACACAACCTCTTGCAGTTGCAAAAAGAAATCTGGAGGTGCTGTGACCTGCAGCACAGTGTAAATTGTGGGAATTAATACTGATTTCGAATGGTGGTTTAATGTTTTTGAGGAGGAAAGCCAAGCTCAGTGCAAGTATAAGTGAGTCACAGAATCACCAAGGTTGGAAGAGACCTCAAAGATCATCAAGTCCAATCTGTCACCACAGACCTCATGACTAAACCATGGCACCAAGTGCCATGTCCAGTTCCCTCTTGACCACCTCCAGGGATGGTGACTCCACCACCTCTCTGGGCAGCACATTCCAATGGCTAATGACTCTCTCAGTGAAGAACTTTCTCCTCACCTCAATCTTAAACTGGTTTAGGTTGGGGATAGCAATGCATTCAATAAGTCCATAGACTTACCTGCCATTTTTTCAATCTCTGTAGAGAGTTAAGATACAAGCTGCAAAGACACTGGCAAAAGTGATTATGATGCCACCAGTTGCTTGGAAAGATGATGATTTTCAGTTGTTAAACAAAATGCACATCCCATTTTAGTCAGAAAAAGGACACCTTTTTCTGCCAAGGGCTGACTCATTTCCCTCCCCCCCCAAAAAAAAAATTATTATGAAAAATAGGAAGGTCATATGAGAGACTTTAGTATTTTTCCTGCACACATGCTTTGTACTTCAGAAAGCAGTGAGTCTCATGAGATGTCAGTTGCTAAGAAAAATATGCTTCTGTTTCAAATTAGGCAAGCAGGGTCTTGTGAAATTTCTCCGTGCAGCCTCCTGTAGCTTTGTTTCAAAGTTCCTGCTGGTGGAGGTGCATTCACAGGAGCCCAACTGTAACTTCTTCAGGTGTATAGGAGACAGTGCAGATGATTTCTGCACTACTATTGTCACATTTAGGCCATGTTACTCAGCTGATACACTGAGTGCTACGTGCAGACCAAGGATGTTGCTGTCCTGTACCGGCTGGTATGCCTCTGGGATAGCAAAGCATTTAGTGAGTGGCATTCAAGGGTAGCACTTAAGGATGCACTATGAGCGAGAGAGAGCTTTTTCAACTTGCATCCCTCTTGGTGAATTGCTCTGAACAGATTTGTGACTGGAGAGAGGGGAAAGGACAGGGATTGAAAAACACTTGGTGCAGCTGAGTGCAGTGTAGATATTATTTGCTACTTCAGATTATTGGTCCCTAAACAAATAATTTCTCCACATATGTGTACATGTGCACTCACAGGTACTGTAACAAGGCCTTGAAATGTTTATCCTGTATTTCAGAAGTATCTTCTTGTGGTTTCTAGTAACAGTACTTATCTATGACCTATTTACTGGACTGTTTCCTCTAAACACACAATAGTTAGCAGCTGAATGAAAATTAGCTGGACACATAGCCAATATTGTCCTTTATAGGACTGTCTGCAAGTCAGTTGATAAACTTAGCTTGGAGATGAGCAGGATTTCTTCTGTTTGTTGTAGACAGACACCTTGCTAGAGCTTGAAGTTGTTCACAGGTGTACAAAATTAGCTGTTAGTAGCTGTGCAGGACTCACCTGGGCTTCAGCAGAGCTTGGATTTGGCCTAAGAAAGTATTTTTTCAGTGCATGTGGTTGAAATGCACAATGTCTAAAGGCTTGCATGTTGCCTTAGATTACTGATTCTTTTTCTTGGACAACTGGTGACTCTCTGCAGCAGGACAGATGAGTTGCCAGTTCTTTGTGTAACTGTCCTAAAGGTTGGTTTCCTCATTTCTTTCCTCATATCTGTGTATGCTAATATCATGAATGTAAACCTCTGAAGGCAGTTGCTATGGAAAGGAGGAAAAAGCTCTGTGTTCAGACTGCTGCTGGCACAAGCCCAGGTTTGCCTTGAGTATCTCCCATTAGGCTCTGAGGGCAGGCCAAGAAAAGAGATTCATTTCCAGGTTCTGTTTGGCTTTTGCAACTAGTTTTACATCTGGAAAAAAAAATCCTTCCATGAAATATTTGGTCCCTTTGGGCAGAGGCAGATGTGGGCCCTCCACATGAGCCATGTACCAGCACCAGGATGTTTTGTTACTCTCCTCTCAGCTGCTCCTCTGACTCCCATGGGCTTTGCAGGACCAGACATGGGGCAGCAGAACCCTTCCTGCTTAGGCATGGAATAGTGAGCATTTCAGTTAGGCATCTCTCTTAGTGGGACACAGGACACATTTGTCTGCATCTTCTGTTACTTCTGGGTGTGCCTAAGATTTGCTTATCTGGTGGACCAGAAATTATGCATACTGAATGTGGAATTTCTATTTGTGACTAAGTATCACCTAAGCTGCTGCTTGAATTACTTTGCTGACCTAAGTGTCCAGAGTGTCTGAGGACTTGTGCTTTCCTGCCTTGCAAATTCAGGATGCAGATAGTGTTCACTATCTCAGCTGCATAATCCTGACTTCATTTCTCTGAAGTTCAGTGCTTTGCTATGCTTAGCTGGTTCCACTCTCCTTGCTAGCCATGCAGGTAATCATCACCTGTGGGGAGATCTTGCACGTGTCATCTCCTGTTGTGGGATAACTTAAACTTTTACTGTTCCTGACTTTGCTTTCTTGTTTTGAAGGGACTTTTTCTTCTTAAAATTTTCCCTACAGCCAAACAAACAACACAGTTCCTTTGCTTGTTTTTGTTTAATCCTTGGACTTCTGCTTCCAAACATGGATTTGCTTTACTCTGTTTTACTACCCTGGAGCAACAGTTGCTGCTACCTGAACAGACATTGAGCCCTAAGTGCTTCATTAGTGTGTGCTGTCTATGTGTAATTAAAGGGCAAGCTAGAACATTGCAAGCTGTGATTTGTTTGTATTCTGTTACTTCACTGGCTGTCCGGTAGATGTTTATGTCCAAAGCATTTAGTCTTGGTCTTACCTGTTGAAGGAGAGCTTGGCATGTTGCTCTGGTGCAGCTTCTCTCCCTCCAGGGTGCTCTATGCATGGTCCTGAGAGTGTCTGTTTGGTAGGAGAAGCTCAACCTGACACAGCTGGGATCCATGCTTGACTGCTGGCTGACATGTCCTGTTTAGTGCCCTGTTTCTTAAGCCTGTGTTTTACTTTTGCTGAGTAGAAGTGTCTAGAAGTCAATGCAGGAGCTGGTACTTGCAGAAGTTAAGCCAGTGCAAAGTCTGCTTAAAATTTGATGGATATATTTTTGGCCTGTCTGCTTGTTTCCTGGTGGCCTTTCCCCTGTAGTTTAGATGTCTATAGTGGTATAAGAGCTGCAGGATGGGAGGGCGTGAGCTGTGCGGTCCTAGATATCTCCTTGCTGCCTCCTCCAGCCTATCTCGTTGCTGTGGCAACTCTGAGCACCTACAGGCATGGAGCAGTTGTTGCCTATCCTTGCCTTCATGCTTCATAATCCTCATATTCCAGTGCTTCCAGTGTTGGATGTTAGGGGGCCTGGGGGCTCTTTTGTTCGAGGCTGGAAACTGCCAGCTTCTTCGGATGACATGTGTCTAGGGGAAGGTGTCTTAGATTCCTGTTGGTCATGCTGTCTCTTCTGTTGCATTTGCCTTTGATTAGCATTCCTCTGGCTTCATTTCTGAGTACAAGGAAGCAGGCAGTCATGCGGTGTCCTGGTCACAGGGTAACAAAGGCCTCCATTACAACATTTCATTAGAAGTCTGTGTATATCACAGTTGCTCCCATTTCCAACCAGAAACCCACAGACTACCCAAGGGAGAGTTGAATACGTGTGTGCTGTTGTCCAGCTATCTGCAGCTGTCTGGGAAGTGTTTTCCGGTCCCCATTCTGTGTTTTGTTAAATATTTTCTTGTGCTCAATTTAATTTTTTCTGCCCCCCCCTTTTGTTATTAGTTTTTATTTTATCAGGAATTACAAAAATGGAGAGTTAGACAGAATGTGTATTGCTGTCATTTTCTTCAGTTAAATACTTTATCTGTCTCTAATTAAGCTCTTTATCATGAGCAATTACTGTCATCTCATAAAAAAACACAACAATTGCCTAAAGGTTATCTTCCTTTAATAAGAGAACAGGAAATTGTGCTAGGGATTACAGGCCCTGTGGAGGTTTGCCAATAAATCTTCTGCATAATATATTTGTAGCTGTTGTAATTGCATACTGTACTTTGTGCTAGTGCAGAATCCCCTTCTTCCCTTGAGTTCATTGTCTAAGTCTTAGGGCTTTTATGGTGCTTATGTGTTTATCATGCATTGGCTGCTGCAGCCCAAAAGTAGATTTAAATTACAGAGGAAAGAAAATGGCCTATATTTTGCTTATCTCTATTGCTAGTAGCACAGATGCAGATATAGGCCAGTGGGGGAAGGATCAGATGCCTGACGGGCTGTGGCAGTCCCTGTTGCTGGATATGGCTGTAGAGAAAACGCAGGCAGGGCTGATTCAGTTTCATGGGAGCTGCAGTGAAATGGTGTTTTGCCCCTCATTTCAGATTAACTGCTGGTGTACTTGAATTTGTACAGCTTGTTCCTGCTTCTCTTTTCTTGTAACTTGGCTTGTAGTTAATAACTACACTAGCTAGAGAGAATCTAATTTCAGCATGCCTTCCTGTGCTGCCATCATGCCTCTGAAAATGTGTGCTGGGAGGAAAATGTGTGAAAGCTCTATGGGTCTGTTATGAATTCTTTCGGTTGTCCCTCCTCCCAGTTTACTCCTGTTAATGTTCTTTTCTTGATATATTGTCCTAGCCAGGAGTGCCCCAAACATAGGCATTGAGTATTAGAGTACAAACAAAGCTCTTTTGGGTTTTGATCCTTTTTGAATTGATGGAATGCTCTTTGATGACAATTAAGGTTAAATTAACATCTTTGCAAAGGTCTCTGGGATAGGATTGTTGGTTTGATGTTGACCCCAAGGGAACAGAGGTTTCCTTCAGAGGCATCTTTCACTAGCAAGCTGCTTTTCCAAGTTTGTTGGCTGTGCTTCCATCTATAGGATGGTTATTGGACTCTGATTGTATTTACAGGCACATGTCTGAGCTCTGTATATTCTGTTATGATTTAATGCAGCAATCATGTGTCCAATACATGGAATCTGAAAAATAAGACTGGTTCTGTGTAGCAGCAGGGGCCATATTATTGTAAGGTACAGTAACTTAAGGCCAAATCCTGCACCCTAAGAGGCTTCAGCTGCCTAGGGCTGAATTTAGGAATGTGAAAACCCCTTCCCAGTTAAATTCAGAAACTTGTGGGACCCCATTTTTATGTAGTAAAACTAAAGGCCTTCTCTTTAAATCTGGAGCTCTGGGAAATCTCAATCCTTTTTTCCTAGTCCTGAGCTATGTTGTACCAAAGGCAGAGAGAGATGCGTGTGGATTCTGAGGTTGGCTATCTGGTGTTGTGTACTGATGGCCACTGGGTTCTAAAACATCAGTGAGGAGGAGAGCTTGGACCTGGGGGTCCAGACATGGGCCATGTTCTCACAAGCATGCTTGCGTTCCTGCTCTGTATGTAAGTGACTCCTGCCGCTGTCATCCTGGCCATTGCATTTGGGTTTTTTTCACACGGCCAGCAGGTTTTAGAAGAGAGATCACAAGAAGTTTTCCTTGACCAGATTTCTGCACTTGGGTTGAGTGTGCCAGAGTCTTCACTTGAGATCTGAAAAAGCTTAAAGGTGAGATTCTCACCACACAGCATGGTCATGCTTCTGGGTCCCAGCCTGGCTGCCAGCCTGTATTCGACAGCCATCTGCAGAGCCTCGCTGTCTAGCTCAAAGTACCAAAACCCAGCCAAGTACCTAAATTTGTCCCACTGCTTTGTCTAGGCTAGAATGAACCAACTGCAGCTGGTAGCCATGTACAGCAGCTACCCATCGTTCATTGTTCAGTTGGTTGTGTTGCCAGCAGTGAGGCAGTGCTAGGTGCATAGGTGTGCAGTGGTGGGATGTGCTGTGCAGGTTCTTTCTGCAGCAGATCTGTGCAACCCTTTGGTCCTGTTGTCCATCACTGGAGCTTTTCCTCAGCTTTTCTGCATAAGTAACCTTTTCCTCTGGTGCAGGTAGGATGTCTTTTGGCTCTTACATGGATTAGGATTTTAGTAGGTGAACTCCATTCAGGGTTGTTGTCAACTCCTTGATCAAACTCATGTTCTTTAGTGTGTAAGGCACTTTCTTCTCATGTCACACTTACTTAAAACTGAAAAGCAATGTAAAATGCTGCATTCAGCAATCCAGTTCTAGTGCTAATCTGAAGATACAAAATAATAGTGAAAAAGCTAAATTTTAGGTTTCTAGTATTACTTAAATACGAAAATAACATTTTCCACTCCAAATTACAGTGTCTCAGCAGGTCTCCAAATCTGCAATGCTACATGCAAAGTGAAGCTACCAGCTACACTGAAGCCAAAGCTGGTCATTATAAAACCTCTGTAAGCTGGCTGTCAGCCTCAGAGCTCATTATGAGGGAGGTCATTCTGCCTTACAGGAATGAATGTAGCTTTTGAGTACATTCTAAAAGTTTCATTTAATCACAATGCAGATGAATTGTTTTAGCTGTGATCGCCTGATGGGAAACTAACTTTCTTCTTCCTGGAAGAAAAAAAAAATACTGTGTTGATTCTTGCAGCAGCTTTTAGAACTACAGGATGTGATTTCTTTCTTTCTTTTTATTTTTTTTTTCCTGAAAGAGTTGAAGATTTTGGCACTAAAAAAGGAAATTTTTCTCCCTCTGCTTTTTCTTCAATACCGAGTAGTCAGTTTTCTTTTGGAGTTGGTGAATGCACAGAGTAAGGTCTTTAACAGGGCTCTATCTGAAGCATCCTCTCAGAGTGTATTTTTTAACAAACATGTTCAGCTCCTCCATCAAAACTGTGTGATCACAGAGTGCTTTGAAGGCTACATCAATTTCATGTTTGGCTAAAACACTCTCAGATCCAAATACTGGGGAGGAAAGCAAGTATATTCTTTTTATCTTTTTCCCCCACAGTGGGCAGTTGTTCATGTTCTGGTGTAGATGTTTTGGAGAAGAAACCAGGCTCACCTTTGAAAGTGTGTGATAATGGAATGAGAAAGCACATCCTCAATCTGGAACACAGGAAATTCCAATTTTACTTTATTTTTAATTCTGAGAGAGTGGCTAAGTACTGGAAGAGGTTGCCCAGGGAGGGTGAGATATTCAGTGAAGAACTGGAGAAAGCCATGAGCAATCTGCTGTAACTGCCCCTACTTTGGCCCAGACATTGGACTAGAAAGCACCAGGAATCCCTCTCAACCGAAATGATTCCATGGTTCTGTTTAATTAATCTTCATTGTATGTGCAGTTTCTGTTATGTGATTGCATTTTCTGTATGATTGCTGACAACCAGATACAGGGAAGTGAGGGTTATGGTCTTGGTGGAGACCATAAGTCTACAGCAGTTAACTAGTTGGTAAGCAGCTAAAGGTCAGGAGTCCAGTGTAGCAAGCTGATAGACACTCAGGATATTATCCTGCAGTATTGAAGTGGTGTGTGTGGAGTGTGTGGCACTCCTTATTGATTCTATGATTCCTTGGCAACAGTCTGAGGATTGTCATAGAATCACAGAATCAACCAGGTTGGAAGAGACCTTCAAGATCGTGTTGTAAGCTATGAAAGAAGTATGCCCAGGATTGATTTTTTTTTCCCCTTTAATTCTTTTTTTCATTATGTGCATAAAAATGTGTTGGTGAATGAGAATAGTAAGTTTAAAGTACTATGCAGCTTTACTTTCCCTAGCATAGACCCTTTGATGGACCAGTTTAGAAGCATTCAGTCTCCTAGCGCTCGTCCCTGAATGCTGATAAAAACAAGCAGCAGTGATTTTAAACACCTGCTTCCTCCCAGCAAAACTCCAAGGGCTTTTTCCAAGTAAGTGCTTCTTTCAGGAATTGTTTAAATGTTACATTTTCACATGGCTTAAAATAAACACATAAAGGAGCAGGGATATTCAGTTCTAATCCTCTGTATCCCTTTTGATTTGCTTTATGGTTGTTGGAGAGAATATTGATTGCCTGTAGCTAGAGAGACTCAAGATGAGCGAAGACTTGGTTCTGTAGATGCCTCCCTGCCCAACAGATCAGACAAGGAAAATTCCTTGGCATTAACCAATTTTAAATGTTTAAGCAGAAAATAAACATAATGTCAATAGTATGTTCTGTTCTCTGTTCTAGATGTTTCTTTTCTTGGTATACTAAAGTAAGTAATCCATTCAGATGCCTGTGTTTTAACATGAGAGTGCCAGTGCTGTCCTGTTGCAGGTCTATAAAAATTGTGGACCATCATTGTCAAGGAAATTCTGTATCAATTAAGCATGTGGTCCTGGTTGGAAGGAGATAGGTAAGTGAATTTGGTTTCCTGTCATATAATGCATATTGGTGTCTTTTTTAAAGTGACAGGGGACAAGGAGCAGTGCAGACCTTAGGAAGCACTAGGTGATGTTCACTGGAAGACAGTCTCTTGATTTGAGATACATCTGGAGAATCATACTGGGATTTTTTGCTGGGAAGAACTCAGCCCAGTAGTGTTGAGATGTATTTTCTGTACTGTGCAGAGATACAGAAGCCATTTAAAACTGTCACACTGCTGAACAGAGATGAAAATCATTGCAGCTGTGACTCAAAAAGCAATGTGTATTTTTTCCAACATCCCATCCCCTCTAGAAGTGGAAAAATAACTCATTTAATGTTAGCTGTGCCTGGAGTCCCTGAGCTGCACAGTCCAGCAAGCCTAATTAAGGGTGACTTTCATTAACCAATAAAGGCAAAAAATGCATAACAAAATATTGGTAGCACCATAGAAACTGTAAAGAAATGCCGTTGTGAGTAAATGACACGTGGCATAAAATGGCTGCATAAAAATCCAGTGGTCTTCAAGTAGATGTATTTTAGGGGGATGAATAGAGGAGAATCATCATCTCTGATTAATTCAACCAGCCACAGGTGATGAAGATAGAGTGTTGATAGAGTTGGAAAAGAGATTGTGTCTCAAAACCAAATGTAGGTCACAATCCAAGAGGGAGAAGAACTGCCGTTTGCGAGGCACTTACAGTTTGTGATGGATAATGCAACGTGATCTGTCAGCACGGAGTACTCGATGAAGGAATACTCCCTGGTTACAGGAGTGATGAAGATTCAGTACTGTGTGAAAGTTTGATTCACAGAAGTTGCAGGGAGAACAGTAAGTAGCAAAGCTGTGAGGGACTGAGCTTTTGCTTTGATGCAAGAGAAGGTTAAGATGTTGCCAGGTCAATCTCTGACATGGGAGAATACTTGTACCAGTGCACAGAGGTTTAATTCAAAAGGCAGTGGCATGACAACTTCCACAGTGTGTGGAAGTTGGAACACAAAGTGCATGCTGCTACTAAGTAGTACTCTTCACTATGCTGATGATTCATTTGTGAAAGAACTAAGCCATCAGTTTACAAGGTTCTCCATCTGGCCAGGTTTTCAGAGACACCAGGTTAGCTGCCTTTCTCCAGAAGAAATTATATAGCTTTGTAGCAAAGGTAGAAGGCAGTAAGATGATAGAAGACTCATTGGATGAATTCTTGTGAGCTATAATAATCTGGAAGTTTTGTGATCTGGAATAAGTCTGTCAGGAACTGGAATGAGGCCATCAGGTTTGCCTTTTTTCTTCTTTTTTCCAGAAAGGCTGCTCCCAGCTGTCAGGCAGTAGCTGCCAGTTAACATAAAGAGCATGTTCTACATTGCCAAGATGTCTAAGTGGTTTTGGCAGTGGAAGGAAATGTGGGCTTGCTTCATAGTCTTTTCACTGCAGAAATGGATGATGCACATTCTAAGCAGAGCATTTGTTTGGGCATCAGAGGAAAAGAGAGAAAATACAGAACAAAAATCCAGATCAGTGCCTTGTGGAGAAGAAAGGGCAAGACTGGAGCATAGAGGCTTTGAGGTGCAGTTGAGTTCCACTCTCAGGAAACTTTTAGAAGCAACTTACATTTCTGTTGACAGTTCTGACTTGTTTGAAGCTATATGCATCACTGCTTGAGAGCAGCTTCTGCTGGACTCACCAAGGTCAGAGATGGGAAATATGTCTGCTTTTATATTCCTGCTGTCCAGCAAGCCTTTGTTCTCTTTGCTTAGATTGTGCCAATGTGGGGCTAGTGCCCTTTCGTAGTACCAGAGCCGAACATCACCATCCTTTACACTCAAATGGATGTTGACCTTGTGCTTACTTAGGTGTCCCATTTTCCCAAACCTGAGTTCCCAGGGGCTTTGCTCCTGTCATCACAGGTGCTTGTGGGTTAAGATGCAAAATGTAGATCATGGGAATGTTGAGAGAAACTTAAATCTCTTGTACATTAAATCTCTTAATTTTCTTCACTACTCTGCAGTAATATTTAACAAAGCGTCCTATATGTTTGGGGAGTACCAGACTCTGCCTATCTTGGCAGGTCTCTATGGCATGTATTGCCTCAAATTAAGTGCTAATAAGAAAGTTATCTTCTGAGGTTGCAGTGTCTTGTCCCCCTATCTGTCTTCACCAGATGTTGTGCTGGCTCAGTGGTTTGTCTCCAGCCTATTAATGGAAACTGAGATCTCCAGGTGCCAAATCTTTCTCTAGAGCCTTCCGTGTGAATATCAACCATGTACAGGATTCTTCATTACCAGGTTTTGTCATCAATTTTTGCAGCTTTCTTTTGAGAAAGGGATAGAAAGTGCAAAAATGTCAAACAAACCTTGAACTCCTCAATTTGTAAAGATCTTGATACAGTCTACCCTAGTACGGATTCCTAGACTGTATGTAGGCTGCTGAGTGCTCCCTTATTCCTGCTTTGGAACTAGCTCATCTGGAGAGAGACAAGAGGAAAATACCTGTGCTTGCCAACAGTTATCAGCTGGCAGTGATTCTCAGCTTCAGAAGTTGACAGTGAAGAGTTGTATTGAAATAAAGACTACTAAGTAAATCCTAATCGATTGGAAATTGGAGGTTGAAAAAGGATGAGCACACTACGCAAGCCCAGCATTATTCATATACACCAGATGTTTAAAGTATCACTTTCCTGCTAACACTGAACATCTGCTGGAAGCCAGTCTGAAAAATAAACCATTGCAATGAAACAGAATGAAGAAGTTAGAATTAGTTTCCTCCCATGATAATCAGGAGGTATATGTAATTTGTGAACTACTCAGCTCTGAGAGAGATTTGTATCTCTAGCAAAGCAATTCAGTATAGCCAACAGGGCTCACATAAAAGGGGTTCAAAGCACTTTCAAGTAAGTTTATTTGCTAAGCTAAAAGTAAGCATATGCAAACATTACCAGGTTCAAGGGGAAACCAGTGAACCAGCTAGCTTCTAAAGGAAAGACCTTACTGCCTATCTGTTTCCACAGAAACTGTATTTTGAAGGGCATGATTGTTCTGTGACTGGTGTCTAATCAAAAGCTTCTAAGAAGTTAAAAGTTCTTTTATAGTAATTCAGAAGTAGTTCACTATCATCAAAGAACAGTAATTGAATTGGATGCTATCCCCCAAATGCCCTCCTTTTGTTGTTGCTGTTGTCACTCCTGCTTTGCTTTGCTGAAAACTGCCCACCTTTCACCTGGAAGGTCCTCTTCCCTACTAACTCCAGCCTGTGCCTGTAGGTCAGGTGTTTCCTTATAAGCTGGCAGTTTGCACCTCATCTGATCTAAGGAGATTCTTACAAGCTTCATGAATTCATTATGCTTTTCCGCACATGGTGCTGTATTGCCAACTTCTGCATGGTTCTATGAAGGACAAAGGAAAAAGCATGACTTAAAGTCCTCCCTGGCATGTAGATTGATGAGGAAACTCCACTGAGGTTCCCATGTGCTCTGGTTACTTCTGAGTAGCAGCCCAGTCTGGGACTATGTATATACCATACGCTGTTCAGTGCTGCTGTGTGAGAAATTGCAGCAATGGGACAGAATCTGTGAAAAAATTTACCTTCTTTTACCAAAAATGTATTTTGCATGCCCACTGTTCTGAGTCTTCGGCCTTTATTAATCCTCTTTGTGTGTTTTAAGTGAATAATCACAAACTCAACTATTCACAAAGTCCACTTTGCTATATAGAGGCATGAAGTATGGCAGGATTCCTGCTGTGAGCTTTCCTTGAGTTTGGTGACTAGCTCTCTGGGCCTGGCAGTATGACTGAATTGCTGGCATCATAATGCCTTGCTGGGCTTTGATGGTGCTTTTGGACAATATTGGAGGTATTGCATTCTGGAGGGAGAGAGAAGAGTGCCCATCTTCTGCTAGTGAGAAGAAGAAGTGAGAAGAAACCCACTGGCAAGCACTGCTGTACCTGCATTTGTAATAAACAGAAACTTGTCCAGTCTTCCTCACCAGATGAGGGAATTCACAAAGAAATTTTCTACAGCACTAAGGCACTGTTGCCAGAGGACAGAATTTTGTACCAGATACATTGAACAGACTGAAATTACATGCAATTAATGACTGTATAAGCTGGCCTTATGCTAGAGGGCCATATGTTCACTTGTGTAGACACGGTGAAGACAGACAGCATCTGCAGTGATTATGGGTCAGCCTCAGAGCGGCTTACTCACTGCAAAGCGCTTGATGAGAAAGGCAGTGCCAGTGAAGTAGCACTGCTGCTGCTGATACATTAACTGATATAGCAGTAGATGAATATTCATGGTTCATTGCTGCCTACCTGCAGTGCTTTGTCACAGTGGGGTTGGGTCCTTAGCATGTTGACTGGTTAGGAGCAGGTGCCTCATCTGTAGAAGGACTAAATTGTTACACAAACACTTGGATACTCAGAGCAGCCTGTAAATGCAGCACTAGCATGGCAGGTCTTGAATGTGCAGGTACTTCTCTTTAAAGAGAGAAGGGAAACAGGCAGGAGTGGGAAGGGCTCACCTATTTGGAGTTACAGCTGGGAACTTTTCTCCAGCCCATGGTAGCAAAGTGTCTTTCATCACCAGGTCCACAAAACCTGAAGATTTATGCCAAAGCTAGCAGAAATGTGTATGTACATGTACTGCTTGTAAGTATAATTCTCTCCAAGGAGGGCAGGCAATGTTTGTTTTTAAGGTGGGCAAATAATAGCTCCATATAAAATCCCTTCTGGAAATCAGTCTCAGCATTTGAGAAAGTACTGTGAGTGCTTTTTGGGTGTTTTTTTGTTGGGTTTGGTTTTTTTACTGCATGAGGACTTTGCTATCAACAGTAGTTCAGGGAGTGAAAAGGAGACTTGAAGGACCAGCGCAAAGAAAATAGTTGTGCTGCGATCCATTTTGATAAGATGAATGTTGACCATTTACCTTGCACCAGGATTGTGTGGTTCCACTGGGAATTGTTGCCTTGGATTGAGTAGGCAGTCTGGGAAACTTCTTGAGCTGGAAGAAAAAAAGCATTTCTGTGTGCTGGAGGTGTTTTGGATTTGCCCTCTGCGATGAAGGAGAGGTCAGTGGGCTAATTTGGGAAAACCATAAGGAGTCCCAACAATTTTTTTTTTCCACTGGCATTTTTGCTATTTCAGACAGCTCTGTCTTTCTAATGGCAGTTTTGTTCTGACTGTACCCTGCAAGAGACTAGCTCCTGGGTGGGTGGCTTCCAATGCTCTTCTGCTTGAGGGAGAAATATTAACCAAGGAGGAGGCAGAGGCGGGATATTGTTCAGCCTCGTGGCCCCATGTATCATTGCTGTCTACAAACAGGGGCACTTAAATCCTGCAGAAGTGAGGCTGTGCACTGGGAGATGGGAAGGTTTGTAGTTATTGCAGTGATCTGCAAGCACTCTTACAATAATACAATAAACCAGGTTGGAAAAGACCTTCAAGATCATCGCATCCAACCTATCAACCAATCCAACCCACCCAAACTACTAGATCATGGCACCAAGCACCCCATCAAGTCTCCTCCTGAACACCTCCAATGATGGTGACTCCACCACCTCCCTGGGCAGACCATTCCAATGGGCAATCACTCTCTCTGTATAGAACTTCTTCCTAACATCCAGTCTAAATCTCCCCTGGTGCAGCTTGAGACTCTGTCCTCTTGTTCTGGTGCTGGCTGCCTGGGAGAAGAGACCAACCTCTGCCTGTCATTTGCATCCACCTGTAGACAGTCAATGGGCAAGTGGGATTTTTCTGATCAATTGCAGAAGAAATTGGAGAGATTTTAGTTGTCTCAGTATCTCTGTGGGTTTAGTCCTTAATTATCCTCTTGTGCCGTTCTGCTGCAGCGCATTTGTTAATCACGGCAGAGTACTTTGGCGTCTTTCAATATATCGGATTCCACTTGGATGCTTTTAAAAGTGTTTGTGCAGCATATGCCTTTATTAAGAGGAGTATGAGAAATATCCAGTCTGAAACAAAAGTGCAGTGTCCTGAGCTCAACAGCCATGTTGTTATCCCATGAACTGGTGCACTCTGTGCTGTTATGTAAGTTTATCTCGCGTTAGAACAGTAAAAGCTGAGCGTGCTCCAAGGCTGATAAGCCTGCCGTGAAGAATTATGTTGTCAAGTCCTTCTTTAAAGTACCACCTGTTGATTTATTGACCGGTGTTGGTAGGATAGTGTCTTGAGAGCTAGGAGAAAGTGAGAGGGGGGGAAAAGATGCCTTTTTTCCTTGTTTTTTTTTTCCCCAGGCAGTTCAGGTCTGAGCCTTGGCACTTTGACCTTAGCACTGTCTCTGAGCCACTCTTGTACAAAGGGACTAAGCTGTTTTGTATTTCTGGATATTAAAAATTGACAAAATGACTTTTCAGTGAAGTCCCACAGCCTCGAGGACCGAATGCAAAATACAAGTGCTCCTTCTGTTGGCAGATGGGAATCTCAACCCCTTAAAATGCAAGATGAAAATTAATAATAGAGATGGTTATGAAGATTCTGAGGGCAGCCTGCAATGAGGGTGAAGGGACAAGTACCCCACAGCTGCTGGCAAAAATCGCTCCTGGCAGTGTGTGTACATAAACTAACAGCGTGCTCTCAGCAGCCTGCTGAATAAATGGCAGGGGGGAGAGGGGAAGTTCATCCCTGATACCACGGTCCTACACAATGATCCCCTTTCTGGATGCCAGGGTCACAGCTGCTGTCTGGAGATTACGTACAGAAGCACTCTTCTTCTTGGGAGAGTGATGTTTCCTAGAGGATTAAGCACAGGCTGAAAGCAGGAGGAGCTATTCAGGAGAGAGACAAAGAAAGTAAGCCCGTAGCCGTGACAGGCCACAGGGGAGGAAGACCATGAGCAAGAAGACAATTGATCTTAGTTACTGCTTAGAGGGGAGATTCTCCAGTTTGGCTTCCTGAAGTGGTCTAGTCAGTGAAGTGAAACCTGTCATGGGTTTTTCATGACCCGACCTGCTTGCAGGACTTACAGTGGTGCTTTCCCATTCACGCTGGAGGTAGATGGAGTCTGACAGAGCTCTGGCACCTCTTCCATCTGAACTGAAGTTATTTCTTTGCTCATCATGGTGGGTCACCCTTAGTCATTCAGAAATAGCAGTCAGTGCGGTAATCTGAACCCCTATGTAAAGGTACACTTGCACTACCCATCTTGCTCAGAACACGTTTTGCATGTTCCTCTGTCACAAACATGGTGTCACCAGGCTTTCTGAGCCTGCTGCTTTGGTGCTTGCTTCTCCCCTCTTTCTTCTCAGCTTTTTTTAAATCCCCCCCCCGCCTCTCTCTCGTACCCTGCTATTTCACCTCTTGGGTGCACGCATTCCTGGGAAAGTACACAGAAAAATGCTTCTGCCCACATACTGAGTGCCAGCGCCTCTGTTTTGCGTAGGAAGGTTTTCTATATTTGAAGCCAAGGCCATCTGCCTCATTTCTAAAAAAACCACCCCAAACCCCCCAACAGGTTTCTTGCAGTTTTCCACACAAGTGACCACTTCTCTTCTCCATAACTTCAAAAGGAAGAGGCAGCCCATTGTATAGTAATAATACTCGAAACTTTGCTCTTATTTAGCAGTTACTTCTAAAGTTGAGTCTTCTTTCACTTACTAGATCAAATTTCTCACAGACCCCCTATGCTGACTGCTTCTTTTTGTGGCTTCAGAATCCACTAGTGCTTTTTATAATCTGAAACAAATGGGTGCTGCACATAATATAGGAAAGTAGAGGTGGAGGGAGAGGAGGCTGACAATGCATGCGTTCAAATGATGTGAAAATGCAAGTGGAAAGAAATATGACTGTGTTGATAGAGCTTGTCAGAGAGGGTATCTATCATGTATGAGGAAATCATAGCTATTTTGAAGGCAAAAGAATGAAGCTTTTTAAAAGGAACAGAATTCCAGCATGCTAATGAGTAAGTATTGGGTACCAGTGTTTAAATGTAATGTCATAGTTGCTAGTTATTGTTCCTGCTGCATGGGTTATTTCCTAAATGCAGTACGAGTCTTAACTGCCTCATTTGTAAAACTCCATTTCCATTTGCCTCTGACTCCATAAAATCCTCTCTGTAAGTGGCAGTTTCATATAAATTGGTAAGAGAGAAAATACTGCTGTTGCAGCTGTAAATATTTCATGCCTTCCGTGCTGCATTTAGGTACAAACATAAACAGTAAACAATATTGAAGCTATTGAGAGGAGAAACTTGGTATAAGGTAGGAATCTAACCTGTGCTCCTCACGTCAGTCTCTGATTGCAGCTTTTGCTGAAGTGTTCCTTTGTCAAGGAGGAACTGAGGCAACTTTGATTTTTATTGTTTGGTTTTTTTTAATCAGAAGCCCTTAACACAAAGAGTTATGATGACTGCTCACATCTGGTGAATTGAATTAGAATCTAATTAGCATGAAGAGTTTCAGAAACTTTCACAAAGCTTCAAAAAATAATATGTGAAAGAATGAAATAGCTAAAAATTCAGAGAATTATGACGGAGATATTCCTTGGAGGTAACTTAAGAGTAGCTTTCCTGCTCCTGAAAGATGTAGCACAGATAAATGGTAGCCTGTTTCATTCATTACCATTTTCTGTCCAGGTAATTTGGTATGTTTAAAGACATGTGTTGCATCTAATTGGCCCCTGTAGTTTAGAGTCCATCGGGAAATCTAGACACATCCTGTAAAAGATCAATAAAGTGATTTTAGTGCTTGTGAAAGCAGTTATTCTGGCCTGGCTTATACATTAAAGAAGATAATACACCTGCCCTACTTTTGTGAGGTATCTCAGCAAACACAGAAGGACAGTTTATCTGGTTTATGTACTTTGTCTTTCCAACATGTGATGGCATGTTTCCAAGTAGAACCATTCTTTCTTCTCTCTTTTACTTACATGCACCTCGACTATTCTGTATAGCAAAGGTTAAGTTCAGGATGAAACGTGGTCTCAAAGAGAGACGGAATCAAACTCCTTGTATAATGCATACTGCAGAGAGAGAGAAATTCTTTCCCCATGTCTCTAAATTTAAAATTTACACCATCAGTCAGAGGAAAAGGCTTTTTGAGATTAAAATGGTGAGTTATATAGTAGAAGTTGCAAATGTTTTAAGATGGGTAGCTGCTTTTATGTCTTTCCTCTCTTTTGCAGTTCTGAATTTCTGCTCAGTTTCAGGCGTGCAATTTGTTTTTTCCTATGGGATGGCACAGCATTTGGAACAGCATTTTCATAACAGTGCTTCAGCTTGGAGGGGTGGAAAGTGAGACCCTCTGTGGCCTTAGGTATTTTGTGTCCTGATATCAAAAATATCTCAGCTAATAGCTAGCAGGATGGATCAGCATGTCTAACACCACCTCATATGATTCAAATCTGCAGGAAAATGGCATTTGACTTCTGTAGAGCGTCTCCCAAAAGTAGTTGCTACATTTTTGGTTAATGTGTTGGGTTTGTTTGGGGGTTTTTGTGTGCTGCTTTGGTTTGTTCAGGGTGGGGTTTTTGTGTTTTGATGTTGGGTTTGGGTGTTGCTTGTTTGGTTTTGTGGGCTTGTTTGTTTTAATGTATGTCTTTGAAGTATTGAGAAGGAAGATGAAATTCTGTCAGTGGCTGTGGTGATGTTCCATTGTAGTTGTAGCACAGGTATAAAGGAAAGAGGAGTATGGCTTTTGGGGAGAGAAGGGTTTGTATGTTTCCAAGCATGCAGGCACTTGAGTGTTTCTGGAGTTGTTGTGCTTCAAGGTACATCTCTTGGACGAAGCCCATCTGTAGCAGGACACAGAGTATTCTGCAGGTTGGGATCAGCTTATGCAGCCTGTCTGGGACCATGAAGGATCTCTGTGGGAAACTTCAGTGCTGTGAATGATGGGATCTATCCAGACACTGCACTCCAACTGGGATGGAGTAGTAGGATACAGATGAAATGTGAAGAGTCACTTCCTTCTCCTCTCACCCTGCTCTGTGCCTGCTTGCATTGCCTTCTTGATCATCATATGGCTGGTAGCCCAGTTCTGGTATTTGATGCTCCCAGCTCAAGTATTTGGTGCTCTCAGCTGTCCGGCCTTGGCTCAAAAGGAGTTTTTTGTTTTATGGGGCCCTGTTCTTCTGTCCCAGGGCAGCCTTGAGAGCCTGAGATACTTTTTTCTTTATCATCTGTGAGTGTGCCTGAGTGTTGAGCCTTTTGTGTTAAGAGCAGATACTTTAGACTAGCAAATTTCCACCATATCCTGAGAAGACCAAAGATCACCTCTCTCTTAACCTGATACTTTCAGCCAGATTCCCCAAATCAGGGTAGTGTTTAGAGAGCAGTCAACTTAGTAATAATGATCCAGGAAGTCAGTTGTGTTAAACAGAGTTAAAGGGACAGGAAAGGAGGCAAGAGGAACTTGTCCTTCTTCATAGCAAATCAATCTCAGTTTGAGATTTGTTTTGGTGTGTTTTTATCTCATGAAGTTAATACAGAAGGCCAGAAACTATTTCTGCCTGCAGAAGCAAGCATAGTATGTCCTGAACATTTTCTGTGGCTTTCTCTTCTCCCTGAAACCTGAAACATAAAGTGTATTATGAGATACTTCCATGGTACTCGCTTTCACAGAAGAAAATAGCAGTGGGTGGAATACTGAACAAGTTAATAGCACTTACTCAGTGTGGAGGTGAGAGGATAGTTTTGTTTCAGTAAGATAGTGACTCATGATGCCAAAATGAATGTAAGGAGGATAGTTTATTTTAGCTTAGATATCATACGTACCTGGTGAGGTCTGAGAAGCAGCAAGTGAGCCTTTGGTAGGAACACCATCAGGGTTCAATACCCTGCAGTGATCTGAGTTGTAAAAGCCTGTCTCATCACATGAGAACACAGAGCACTCTTTCTGGAGATGCTGAAAGGAAGAGTGGTGCCATTGTTGGTAGGGTGCTGCCCTGTGCCAGAACGCCGCAGCGGATGGCAGCGTGTGCTGTGTATTCATCCTTGGTCTGAATCCAGTGTATCTGAAGAATAACTGGAATTTGAGGGTATTTCCTTGGTTGGTGAGGTACTGTGATCAGGTCCTTTGGGGGCATTGGCAGCATGAAAGGCACTGCTGTGCCCTGCTCTGACTTCTTTGACTTACTTTTTTCTCCACAACCCAACTACCTGGAAGAGAAGTTCTGCAGGTGAGACTTAGTATCTCCTCATCAGTGGAGGGCTTCCCCCCCCCCCCCTTCAGCCTTCTCTTTATCTAAATTCAAAGTTAAGAGACTATTTTACCTGCAGTTCCTGTTGATAGATTCCATCCCCAAGAAAACTAAAATCTCATTGCTGAGTTTACTGGACCTTTATAGTGGGTATTTCTCTTACCACCTGTGGTGGGTTGAATGTGGCTGGATACCATGTGCCCACCAAAGCCTATCATGAAAGGCTTTTGGGTCAAGATAAGGATAGAGAGATCACTCACTGTTACTGTTATGGGCAAAACAGACCCAGGGAAAATGAATTTAAATTATTATCAATCAAATCAGAGTAGGGTAAAGAGAAATAAAAACTAAAGCTTAAAACACCTTTCCCTCACCTCTAAATTCTCAACCTCCTTCCCACACAGCAGCACAGGGGGATGAAGAATGGAGGTTGTGGTCAGTTCACATGTCTCTGATGCTCCTTCCTCTTCAGGGGTAAGTCTCCTCACACTCTTCCCCTGCTCCAGCATGGGGTCCTTCCTCCAAGAGACAGTTCTTCACAAACATCTCCAGCATTATTCCTTCCTCCAGGCAGCTGTTCTTCACAGACTGCTCCAGTGTGGGTCCTTTTCACAGGATGCAGACCTTCAGGAACTGCTCTAGCATTGGTCCCCCACAGGGTCATAAGTTCTGCCAGCAAACCTGCTCCAGTGTGGGGTTTTCCCTACATGGGTCCACAGGTTCTGTGAGGAGTGTGCTCCAGCGTGGGCTTCTCACTGACTCACAATGTTCTTCAAGTATCCACCTTCCCCAGCATGGGGTCCTCCACAGCCACTGCAGACCTCCATGGGCTTCGGGGCAACAGCCTGCCTCTCCGTGGTCTTTACCATGGCCTGCAGGGGAATCTGTGCTCCAGTCTCTGGACCATCTTGAGTCCTTCCTCCTTTTGCTTTAATGTGCAACCTTGCTGTGGTAACCTGTGAAGGATGTCTTTTCCCTTATTGTGGTATCAAGTTATGAAGTGTCTTAAAGCATGGGCATGTCCAGCCTTTAAAGGCAATTTAGCAGTGGCAGTAAAGAAATACAGCCACAGTACTCTACAGCAAATTTTCTTCAGCCTGCTTTGTTCAGGAAGTTGTTATCCTGTCATGTGTGGCCCCAAGTGCAGCAAACACATTGTTAAAGTCAGTGTGTGGCTATTGGAGACTACGAAGAAGTTTTCTGAAGAAACTGAGGAGTGGAGATGGATCCCAATCCTCAGAAAATAATCCTGAAGTGGAACACAAGAGTCCGAACAGAACAGACATTTCTCTTACATGAATCCTTCTGCAAACTGCATCCCAGGCTTTTTTCCTGAACAGTTGTTGTATCTACCTCACTTGGAAGCTGCCTGCCTGGGATCTCATTGACATTCTGTTTTTCTGCTGTAATCTCTTGTTGTTAAGGGGTGTGATTTTTTGTTCTTAGCTGTGCCGCATATAGAAGATTACATAAATACCTTGGAAATCTTGGGAGGGAGGAGGAGAAGAAGAAACATGCCAAAACACCAAACCTCTACTGTGAGAAATGTCTTCCTCTCAGAGAAAAGTCTGTTTAACATAGACAGAAGGCAGACATGCCTCTTTACTGGCCACAGAGACCAACACACTGAGCTGAGGTAGATTTGCTTTTCTAGCAGTTGTTTCCAAATGATACTTTGATATGGGAATGCTTTTTCCTCCTCTCCTCCCTGTGCTGATCTCCTGTCATTTCCATCTCCTTCCTCCTGCCTGCCTTTCCCTGGTATACAGCTATTCACTTTCTAATTTGAGACCATTTCATAAAGGTTTTACTTCTGAGGTTCAGCTTTCCTGTTCGTGACCCTCAAGGTAAACCAAAGGATAATCCCAGACGTGGGGGATGGTTCATTTCTCCTCGCAGCACAGTGGTTTTGTTTTGCATTGAAAACTGCTATTTTCAGCAGCGTACCTCTCATACAGGGTGAATGTTGAGCTATAGGTACAGGACCCTTTCTGTTGACTTACTGTGGATGTGTTTTAGTTCCCAAATTCTCAATGGCATGGCTCATGCAAGTGCTGGGGGAAACCAGACAAGCTACCTGGAGGGTGGACCCCGTTTAGTGGAGATCCTTCATGGACATCGTGTTGCTCTTTGCCACATCAAATGAGTGGTGCTTCCTCCCCTCCTTTTTAAAGTCTGAGGTGAATCAAATAATATAATTTACTAAAAAGATTTTATCAGTTGCACTTCCTGCCTTTCAGAAAGAGTGAAAATTTGTTAAATAGGCTTGCAACTTGGAAGAGAGAGAGGGGGAATCAGACTTGAAACAGCGCTGCTAAAAACAGCCCGGGCTGCTTTTGTTTGGACTTTCAAACCGCAGTAGCTTAATGCCTCCTTTGTACGCAGGGGAAATATGCTAATTTGGAGCACATTTCCCATCAGAAGCCCTTTCAGTCCTGTCATCAGTGAGATATGAAGGATGATAAAAGTGAGGAGAAGGAGGAGGCCCGTTTTATGGGAGCGCGGCTGCTGGTTATTGTGTGTGGGGAGCAGGCTGAATAGGGCTGACGAGCCTGGTCACCCGTGAAGCTCCATGGCCCCAGAGCTGCATGAGTTCCCATGGGCGCCAGTTGCCTGCAGTCCCGCTGAGACTCAGTGCCACAAGGGCAGGGGTCCTTGGGGGTGCTCGCTGTGTCAGCCACCCCACTGCCAGCCAGGACAGGAGAGGAGGGGCTGCCATCAAGATTTCCAAGCGCTGGCAACTGTCACCCATCCCACAGCCCTAAAACCCAGTGCATCTGTTTGGGTAATGTGGACATCTACTTTCTGTTCACTGAAATAACTGATTTTTTGTGACAAGGCCTCTGTTGCTTACTTTCCAAGTTGCTGATGCTTGCAGGGCAGTGGGGTTTGCTCGCTGTGCTGTGCTGAGCTCCTTCACTGAAGAGGTGCCATCGACTCGGGGAGTGCTGCAATTGGGGTGTGGTTTTTTCCCTCCATGGTTATGAAACAGAAGGGAATATGTGAAATGCTACTTAGTCTGTGACCACTCATTTGTATGATTATATTTTTGGCTCAAATAAGTATATTCAGCAGTGTTTGGTATGTATTAAAAATATGCTAAGCACTTTTAAAATGCTGAATTCTATAAAAACCTAGGCTTTGGTTTTTTTCCTTCTCTTTCTTAAAGTCATGAGAAGAGTCTTAGGAGTCTAACTGTCTTGGTCTGGAGCTGGGTCTAATTTTTTCAGTAGATGCTAATGTTGGGTTTTTTTGGTAGAGAATATGGGATGAAATGAACTCAAGGTTCTGATAATGTTGCTATGGTATTTGCTTGGAAATGGTTTGAAACGGCAATGAGAATTTAGTTGTAGTTGTTTGGCTCTATAAACCTGCTGTGTACTAATGGCAAATTAAACTAAGAAAATGGGGTTTTGATTGCATTTGCAATCTGTGATTGTCTGCAGCAGGAGTATGTGCTACACTCAAACACAGAATTAATTCAAATATTTCTGAGGTCTGTAGCTGAAATTAATTGCTTGGAACTGCTTTGAAAGCTGTTGGTCAGTCTTCAGTTTCTTCCCGTACTAATAAACCTGTGACCCGGCAAATCGGATGAGGGGCTGATTCTGTCTGGGCATGAGAAGCTACGATATTTCTCAGCAACCTGTGAGCAAGTCTCTGATCTGCAATGAGAGGAGCTCTGTCTCATGTTGACCTATATACCTTTGGTCACTTCCAGGATGGTGAGCACACGGCTGATGTAGTACAGTTTTTGTCATACAGAGATACGGTTCCTCCTACAAACGCAAGAAGGCGGCTTAGACAGTGGCTGGAATATTTTCTGCTTGTACTTTTCTCCATTGTTTTTTGTTTATTTGTTCATTTTCCCAATACATGTCTCCCTTCTTCCTTGCCCTGTTTTTTAAGCTCCCTTCTTTTCCTTCTGAATTGTGCAGAAGGGTGGAGCACATGATGGTACTTTAGACATCAGTAGTGCCAATAGATACACAAGCGGCATACTGAGAGCATGTTCTACTGAGAGCAAAAATGCCTGGTGCCATTTTGAATAATAAATGTGAGGGTCTCCAAAGCTGACACATAGTGCTTAGAGTTTACACTTGAGAAGCCCTGAGTGGAAGGGAGACGGTTACAAATGTTCTGAAAACCAGGAAGAAATAAAATGGGATGGGAGTAATACAAAGACTAGATGAAGAAAAGCAGATGCCAAATACATTTCACTCTGACTCATGACAGTGAAGAAATGATGCCTTTCAGTTGTTTAAAACAAGTGAATGTCATCTTTGGAAAGAAACAGAGAAATGGGGATGTAGCTAGGCACTTTCAGAGTGAGTTCACTCAAAAGAGAAACAGGGTGGTTTGCAGGCAGCTGGTCTGGAGGCCATTTTGGAGGCCAGCATCCTGCTCTTGGAAAAGCTACTCCTTCTGCACTGACTGCAGTGGGGGCCTGGCCATTGTGCAAGCCCTCTTTTGTGCTGAGCTTCCAAACCTGCCAGGCTGCAGATTGGCTCCTCTCACAAAACAAGAGAAAGGCTCCAAACTCAAGACACTTAAATTAGTGAGAGAAGGGGTTGGGAATATACATTCCATGGAATAACCCTGCCCAGGCAAAGGATTATACTTGACAGCCTATCTGGGAATCTAGGCTGAAAGCTGCCACTTTTGTCCTTATCTCACCCTGTAGTGCTTTTGTCTTGAAGCTCACTTTGCATGCAGGATCACCTACTGCTGAGGTTCAGCAAAAGTCGAGGCATGACATGATCCCGATAGAGCTCTAACCGTGCTCACTGTTGGTAGGTTAAGTCATGCCTTGCTTATAAAGCAGAGAGTGAGGTTTCCTTCAGTTGTGCTGAACTCTCTTGAGTATGCATTTAGCTTTTTGTGGGCACTAGTGAAAAACCTGTTAAGCACTTCAGCAGGTGTTGTTTGTTGTCCATCACCGATGTTGTCAAAGGCATTGTAGAACGCGGTAGGAACCACTACTGAGATCCCAATTGATGGAGCTAGAAAGAGGGGATTGGAAAAGCTAGGCCGGGCAAAGTTGCCTGGCACGTATTAGTCGATGTGTTAATTGGATACCCTCAAAGTGGAACTTGTTAATGTCCTGCTGCTTTCCTAATGAGGATATCTGCTCTTGCAGAGAATAGAATGATTAATTGGGGACCCTTTCATTAATGTCTCAACTGAGGATTTCATGACTAGTGTCTTGTGTGTGGACAGAAACTGTTGTTTGCAATTCAGCAGGCAGTCTAGGGCTTCAGGACAGAACTAGTACAGGATCTTTCCCAAAATATAGTTTAATTACACCAGAATAGGAATTTTCACTATCGGGGAAACAGCTCCAGGAATGGTGATTTGCAGGGTGCTGAAGCCTTAAACAATGAGTTCCATTGCCTTCTACCAGTCATTATTTGATGCTTGCTTTCACATCAATATTTTGACTGCTGAATTACATGGATTTTTCAAGATGTTGACATACAACTTCCCAATAATCCATGAGTGAGCCTAGCATTGGTGGGCCAGTATTGAGGTGAGCAGATAATGGAGCCTAAGAAACAGCACTGTCTTTGTGTGGTTTATCTCTACCACAAACTCCAGTCAGGCACTGTGAAACTTGGTTCTCAGCCACGAAATCTTGAGCTGGAGGAGGCTGTAGCACTGGGATGATGTTTAGCTGTGCATTCACTGTTAAACTTCATGCTTATTGCATGACTGTAAATGAGTTTACATGCCTTATTGTGATTCCACTGATGCTGATAAGATTTTTCTGCTCAATAAAAACATGTGTAATCACACCTGATTTATTCATGTACATAGAAATGCAGATATGTTTTCTGTGTGTGTATACACACACATCTAGAGCTGTGATTTATTCTTAGAATCCCTCATGAACCTGAGGAAGAGTCTTCCTCCCTGTGTTTCCCCATGCCCTTCCAGTTCAGGGTACTTTTTAATAATGAGTATCCTTAGGTGCTTTTTGGGGAGCTGTAGGATTTTCTTCTTCTTTCTATTTCCTTGCTGTCTTTCCACGCTTTATGAAAGGACTGGACCGAGGCCAAGACTGAAGAACAAAACGAGCACTGAATAGATGAGAGCTTGTAGGTGGGCTGCTAAAGTCTATGCAAAGAGTGGGAGGGCAATTTTGAAAATCAGAACTGGATGTAAAGTTAACACAGGATTGTCTGATTAACTCTGTGAAGCAGAAGAAAAAGTTTGTGTCAGGGCTGAATGCAGTGAAGTTTAGATTTATTTATAGATTGAGGGGGGAAAGAAGGCAATGGGTAGCCTCCCAATACCAATCCTGTCTCAGACTGTCCTGTATTTTGAGAATAGGCAGATGTATTTTGCAGGAGTGCCTTCAAAAACTGGCAGGAATGGTTCTTTTACAAGTGGCACTTCTACTTGAGTGCTAGCAACCTTAATGATTTTATGAATCTTATTAGTCTTCTGAGATGCCAGTAGACTTTGGCAACAGTATTGGAGAAGAAGGTTTAAGTCAATAGGCTGGGATGTCCTGAAGGTGCAGAGTTAAGGGAACAAAGACAAAAGTCCTGAGCATATAGTTTTCCTTCTGCACTGTGGCATTGCTGCTGAATGTGTGGCTTGAAGCAGAGGAATGGAGACACAAGCACTGCAGCTGAGAATCTCTCAGTGGGGAAGATGATGGAGAGAGCAAAGAAATCTGGTTGTGTGCTAAAATCAAGAATCTAGCCTTTAAAGTTGTGGAGGAGCATTTGAAGCACTGTTGAAGGGCTTCATCTATTAATCAACTATGTGAGGATGTTACTACTGCTGAACAGAACAAATATATAGTATTGGGTAACTGAGAGCCTGGAAGCTAGCAGGCCAGCAAGAGGAATGTGTGAAATCCAAAACCTGGCCAACATCTCCTTTGCCTGCCTGCTTGCCACCAGGCATCTAGCTTGGCAGCAGTTGTTGCCATCTTCATGTCACAGGACTGGAGCCTTCACACTGTTAAGATCTGCTCACCCTCTTGGACTTACCTGCATCAGTCAACTCGGTGCTTTTCTTTGGTTGCAAAGATAATCATTATCCGTGCTCAAGCCTTTAATTTTGCCCTTTCTACAGATGGAGATCACTGAGTGCAGTGCAGACCCGTGGTTGTCAGTAGTCTGTATTTTATACTGTGGTAAAAGTACAGGTTTGGCTTTTTTTGTTTGTGTGTTGTTGAGGAGGTTTCTTTCTGGGCTTTTTTGGCTGGATGTTTTCTTTGGTTGTTTTTGGTTTGGTGTTTGGTTGGTTGGTTTGGCTTGGTTGTTTGGTTTTTTTTTGGGGGGGGAGAGTTGTTAATTTGGGTTTAGTTTTCCTAGTAATTTAGTATGTCTGAAAGAATGGGCCCCAAAGTGGTTTTTTAAGTGCTTGCCAGGTATATGACTGTTGCACAACTGAAAGCCTTGTTATGCTTTGATTTTTACCCACATGGAAAATCTTTCTGCTTTTGCATAAGCATTGAGACTGGGTTTTATACTCAGGTCTTAGGTAACTGGTCTAAAGCTGGCCTGAACATCAGTAATGATGTTGAGAAAATTACACTAAGTGGATGCATGTGTATTTGTTCTTTCTCTTGAATATTTTTGCATGCTTCCTAAGAAAAGAAAAAAAGCCTTTTACAAGTTGTCTTTAAAAATAAGTTGTTTGGAATACATGCCAGTCTTGTTTGAGGGACAGTCTCTGTATTTTAACTTCTGAGTCTCGGATCTCATAGGCTGATCTCAAATTGCTCTTGCAGTATGTGTGAACTCTCTTTTTTACAGCTCTCTGAAGCCTTTGTAGAAATGGCAAGTGTGCATTCATCTCCTGAAAGCTTGTGAAGAATTTGCTATATCTTATGATAGAGCTCCTCAGCCTTCAGGAATGTAAACTAGATTCAGTGACATTAAAGATAGATGTTCAAAAGGAGTTGGCACATAAACAGAACTGGGTTTTTAATACCTGTTTTAACGTGTCCAGTTGTGGTCATTTACTTGACTGATATGGTTTTTTCAAACCTAGATAAAATAGATTAAAACCTCTCTCTCTTTAAAAATAAACTATTTTGCAGTGGGTGTGGCTTGATCTGCAGTGCCTTCACATATTTTGCTCCACTGCTCTTCACCCTGAGGTTTGGCTGTAGGCTTAGAGCTGTGCTTTAGCAGCAGAGAAACTCTTACTGCTCAGCCCCTCTCCTGATTTTCATTTTTATTTAGGTCTGCAAAGAAAAGGCAACTAGCCACCTTCCCTGGCTACTGGTCATCTCTGTCAGCCTGTTCTCTACAGCAGAGTTTTGCTGAACATAAGTCTTTGAAGAGTTTTCTGTGATTTCTGCTTTTATGGCTTTGTCTTTTGCTGTACAGCTGTAGACTTGACGCCTTCAAGTCTCATCGCATATTAAGAAAAGGATGCATCTGATTAAGGGAGGGAATGTTGGATGAGACAACTTGCTGGCTGAGATTAATGCTCAGAGTGCAAGATCAGCACCCATGTTAGCACTGGAGGAAATAGCTTATAGTTTGGGGGGTTTTGCCATGGTTGTCAATGATGGGACAAACATTTGAAGATTAAGAAATTACTTAGGACAGTAAGTGCCTAAACCCCATCATATATTACAGTAATCTGGAAAGCAATAAGAAGGGAGGAGGGTAGAACTTTACACTCATGCATCACTTGAAGCTTTTAGAGGATGATCTAGTACATAGAATTAATGGGTTTGGATAGTTGGGGTTAATGGCTTCTGAAATCTTGACTTCAAGCTCTTGTGAAGTTGATTCTGGTATGGTGCTCTGACTTCTTCGTTGCTCCTTTAAAGGAAGGGTTATCCTGGGAGAAACAAGAGAAATAGTCTCACAGCTTTTGACTTCAGTGTTTGTAAAATACCTGCTCTGAAGTCCTGAGCCTACCTAACAAAATGTTCTTGCCAGCAAGAAAGCTCACAGCTCTTTGAAGCAGTAGGTCTTACAGAGTAGAGGACTTTGTTAGTAGGTTTCCTCCAAGGGCAGTCTGTAACCAGAGGTTTTGTCTAATGTATTTTGTGCTTAAAGAAAGGAACCTCCAGGTGATAGTTGTATTTTCTGTGTATCTCTTGACTGATAAGTGCATTAATATTATACCATATTTAGATTTTGTACAGGCCTGTTGTAACTTTGGGTAGTCAGAAGAGAGGTTTCAACCTTTTAAGACTAGAATATGACAGCTGTGAGCAGAAGTACTGGCTTGAGGTGTATCAGCCAAGCCTCCCAGTTTGGTATCATCAGCAAACTTGCTGAGCAGACTCTGTCTGTCTGTGCCCTTATCAATGTCATTGATGAAGATGTTGAACAGGACTAGACACAGCACTGATCCCTGGGGGATTCCACTAGTTACAGCTCTCCAGATGGACTTGGCAGCATTGACCACTGCTCTTTGGACTCTATTATGTACCCAGTTCCTAATCCATCTCACTGTCTGTTCTTCTATCCCACACTTCCTGAGCTTGCTCACAAGGATGTTACGGGAGACAGTGTCAAAGTCTTACTAAGGTCAAGGTAGACTACATCCACTGCCCTCCCTGCATCTACCCATTCAGTTATGACATCACAGAAGGCTATCAGGTTAGTCAAGCATGACTTCCCCTTGGTAAATGCATGCTGACTGCTCCTGATCATCATCTTCTCTTCCAAGTGCCTTACATCACTTACAGTTTCACCTTTCAGCTGCTTCCTTGAGAGGGTGTGTTTGCAGTCCATGGTCTTGCTGGGCAGGTATTTCGATACATGTATAGACTGCTGTGTGAGCATTGGAGGGGAGTTGAGACACACAGTTGCACCTGAGTTGAGGTCTCTGCTGGGGATGCCGATTTGATTACCATCAGGAACCTAACCTATTGTATCACATCAGTTCCTGAGGGTACTTCCATCTCCCATACAAAATAACCTCATCCTACCGGGTCTGCTAAAGTGGGAACTTCAACTGCAAACTGTTCCTGGACCCCAAGACATCAAGTTTTGATGCCATGATATGAAATCTTAGGATAAGTCCAAGACTTCTTAGCAGTTGGGCTGAAGCATGTCTAAGCAGTAATGCCCCAAACAAGGTAACTATGGTGACCATGGTGTGAGAAGAGGATTTGTACCCTGATTTCTTGCAAGAGAAGGAAACTTTCTGAAAAGATTGGGTCTGAGGATTTTTTGTGATTTTTCAGTAGGCATCTTCAGAAATAAAAAATGCACAGCAAAATTGTGGGTGTAATAACTTCAACCAGAAGAGGCTGAATTGCAGCTACAAGTCTTTGGACTGCTTCCCTCTTCCCACTCTCCTGGTTGAATCTGTTACACGGAACATGCAGCGTGTAGGTTTTAACATCCCCAGCATTTGCTGAATCTGCGAGGCGTCTTTGCAGCCTGCAGAATCAGCTGCGGTGGCTGGGCTAGCGAAGCCTGCCAGATCACAAAGGCCATTACTCCATGGTTGCTCCATCATCCTACACACACAAAAAGGGTGCCTTTGGGCATGTCTGCCCTGTACAGTGTAGCGCTTTGCAAGGCCATTGAGACAGGCAAAGCAATAGGCAAGGTTAATTAGCCTCGCTACAGTACAGCCTTGCATACGACTGTCATCATGGGCTTTAGAAAGTGAATAATACCCCTGCGTGGGGTTGCCCTGCTCTGTGGCTTCCCAGCATGGTGCTGCTCAGAACAAGCTGGGGAAACCTAAAGTCACCTCGTGCAGTGCAATGTCCTCGTTTTGTTGCTCCCAGAGCCAGGTTGCAGCTCGTTAGATTGTCCTGCAGTCTGCATTTAGGGGAGCGATCAAACATGTGGTTGCCAGGAACTCTGCACTCAGTTCTAAGCTTGGCTTTAGGTCTGTAGTAGCAGACATCTTTTTGAAATTTAGGCTGTGTTTTCTTAAAAATGTTACCCTTCCGAGTGTGGCATGTGCATTTGGGGACACTTGAGCTGGCTGGCTTCCTGCTTGCTTGGCTTTCTTTGTGCTTTTCTTTCCATCGTGCTTGCTAGTCAGAGAAATAATGATATTTTTTTAATGTACATATTACATGCCCACTTCTGCTTTCATGCTGCTTTCACACACGCTCTTTTGCCGTGGGTGAGCGGAACTTACTCAGCAAAGAAAGCAAACAGAGAGAGCAGACCCGTTGCCCCCCGCCCCTTGAAAGAGCAGAGGGCATGTGGAATAAATCAAAATGCAAAGCATAATACCCAGGTCCCATGGGAAAGGGGAGCCTCGCAATTGTGTGCTGGCGTGCACTCCCCTTGGAGACGGTGGCTGGGGGCTCGCCCCACAGTGGTCGGGGGACTCTTTTCTTTCTTGTCTGCATCTCCCCTCCCGATGTCACCAATCCATTCACCACCCGGGGAATTGATTAACATTCGTCGGGAGCCTTGGGAGATGGGAAAAGAGGGAGAGAATGGAGGGCGAGGGGAAGAAGACGCGAACTGGTGATGCTGGTCCCCACGACGCGGCGAGCTGGGGCACGGTCAGGCGCAGGATGGCTATTTTATAGCTGGGGACCGCGGTGACGTATGGCTGAGCGCTCGCTGGCACGGCTTCTCGTGGACCAGTCAGCGGAGCGAAATTGAAGCTGACAAGACTTTTCTGGCGTTTTGGAAAGGACTGTAATCTACTGTAGGGGAGAACAGAGCCGCTCAATCACTGCTGCCGTAAATAGGAGACGGAAGGGAGTGAGAAAGGAGGCGAAGAGAAAAAGTGCTTGCTGGGGGGGGAGGGGGGGCGGCATTTTTGGTGGATGGTATGAAGCCAGCCATGGAAACTGCAGCGGAGGAAAATGCAGAACAAAGCCAAGAGAAAAAAGGTACCCAGGGGTCTAACAATAGCTTGTTTAAATCTTTTCATTCAGGGGGTTTAAAGAGGTTTAGGCTAGTTTTGTCACTTTTTCAAATAGCTCTTAAACAATCTTTACCGCATCTTCGGGCTTCTAGGCGTCTTTCCCTGCATGGCTTGACCACAAATTAATAAAGCAGCAATCTTTGTCTGTGTCTGTTTTCGCTCAGAGTCTGTCCTAACCCTGCCTAAAGTGGTGTTTGCAAGAGAAGTCTTGTTAGTGCTGTGTCTTTGACAGATTTTGGTGAATTTGGTTTACAGAGGTAGCCTGTGCCTGTGTGTTTGCATGTTGTTCTCAGAGCTGTAATCCGGTGTTTTCATCGAGACTGACCGTGGTGCAAGGCTTTACAATGCAGCGTGGAAGACGCAGGTTATAGTAACATCTGATCAATTACAATATCACACAGTCTTTGTGCAGTTAGCTTGGTACCAATTGCTACTCTGTATTTTAAATTCCTTTTCTGTGGCGCCTTCTGGCAAATTTGTTTATGTAGATAGCCACTTGTGCTACGATAACAGGGAATAATGCAATGAGTTTCACAACATTAGCTTTCGGGATGTGTTAATCACTGAGAATTGCTGCTTAATAGAGAGGACGATTCCAGGGTGGTGCTTCTGCAGCAGGGAGACAGCAGCACAGGAGGAGAGGTGCTTCATCCATCCCAGCCTCACAGGTGATTTGTTTGGGGTGCAGTGCTGAACTTCAGAGGACAAATTCAACTAGCAAAGGACTGTTTTGTTTCTGCTTGGTATGATTTATGCCAACTACATGTCCTTCCTCAGTGTAGCAGGCACCTGTACAAATCACAGCAGTATTTTTTGACTAAATTACACAGCAGTAACAAAATTATTTAAATGTCTACTGCCTTTTTATGTGAGTTGTAGTATACTGTTGAACCAGTTGTGTGTCACTTACAAGCAATCTATCTGACAAGCATATGCAGGTGATAAACAGCTAGCGTGTATTCCCAAGTAGAACTACTTCATTTACCATTAAACACTTCAGATATGAACATCATGATAAATCCCAGTACTGTCCAGTACCAGATTTTGTTTTCCTGCTTTGAATCTGATTCCTCCTACACACTTTGCATGATGCAAACCTAGCTTCAGTTTCAAGTAAATGAAATCTGTCAAGTGATTAGACATAGTACTACATAATCCCTTAGGGATTTCACAAAAGGAGGTCCACTGATGAGAGATTAAACTCTGAAAGCCATTAGTAGATGTGGACAACAACCCACCTCACTGCAGATTTTGAGTGTTTAATGTACAAAATGTCCTAAATACCTTGGCTATAAACCCACCTTGAGCTCAGAGATCATTCTTTGAAAATTACAGGTATCTTTTCTTCTGATTCATGAGTTTCTTTTAAATTGATAGAACTCACATGCAATAAACACCAAAAGAAGTTATCTGCATGCATTAGCAGCTGTGCGAAATGAAATGTGTTGCTGAGTGTGTTTATGATGAGTTTATGGCTTCCCTTTTATTTTGGCAAGGATGAAAGCACAACATGTAGAATAGTAAATCTGTTACCAAGTCGAGGTGGTTGATCTGTTGCCTTCATAGGATGCAGGCAGGGGACCTGCCTATCCCAATTTTGCCATTGTTTCCTGTTTTTCTGTGATTATTTGATACTGTAGATCGGTTTCACACGTATGTGTACGTAAGAGTCCAAGGCTTTGTTCTTGCCAGTTCTCTCACTTCTGAGAGCAACACATGGTCTCTCACATTGTGCTCTTTATTTCTATTCACTTCAATTCCCGATGTTTTTCACAGTGAATTAAAATGCAGGAAGCTGAAACAATCTTACTCCTAGCCTCAACAGCAAAATAAATAGCTCGGGTGACCCTGCAGGGGTGCGGGAGGTGTAGGAGGCATATTCAGTTTTGGGGGGCAGGTTTTCTGAAGTGCTAAGACTGTTGAGCCCAGTTGGATTTTTTGATGGGGTCAGTGGGCAGCATCAGGCACCGCTGAAATGGCAGTGTTAAAAAAGGGCTTTCACAAGCAGCTCTCATGGAGAAAAATGAGCTTTTCCTCGATGTGAAAAGAAAGCCTCCATGAGAATACTGTTGCTTCGTTTTGGGGTATAAACCAGAAGCTGAGCCCTTCAAAAATGTGTCCATTTACTGTCTGGACTGCCTTACATGTTTGCCAGCCTTGCAACATTTGCTTCTTCCCCTGAGATCCCACCTGGCCTTAGTGTAATGGCTGTCCTCTATGAGGTGCCCTAGATCCAGTGATAGCAAGGCAACTACCACAGCTCAAAGTAATTGAGTACTGTCACAAAGTCTTTTAACTCCTTGTTCCAGAAATTAATTACAAAGCCCCAGGAGATAAACCAATTCGAGAAGAGGTTTGGGGATGTTGCTGTTGCTAAGACTGAGCAAGAGAAGATCCTGAGGGTTTCGCTTTGGATATTCAGGTTCACACACAGCACGCTTTGCACTGCCAAATTGTGGGGGAAATGGCAGCATTTAACTAATAGCAAATTGTACTTTTGAGCCAAGAGGCTTTTTTTCCTTTTCAGAGCTGTGTGTTTTATTGCAAGGACCTCCTCAGTGATGCACTGTAAATATATGGAATGGGAGGAAGTTGGGCTAGGGTTGCTTGCTATCTATGTACAAGGCTCCCTGTACCTGGGAAAACACTGGAAAGCAATACTGTGTGAGCGCTTGGGATGAGCAGCAAGATCCGTTTTCAGTTCAAACACCTGAGGTGATCACATCCGAACAGTGGTTTGTGTTTCCCATCACAGTGGCAAGTATGGGTGACCAGCTGCTTTGGATTGCAGTGTAAGCTGAGACAATTGACAGGAGCTGATGTGCTTTATGAATAATTAATCACTAATAATTACTGATTCATAAATAAAAATTATTGATGAGCTTTGAAGCTCACTCAATTGTGTATAAATTCCAGTTTTATATTTCAGTTAGCTATTTTTGTGACTCCCCTGCCTGACTCAGGCAGCGGTGCTGCCCATCTGATGGATTCAGTGTTTAGCAGACATTTGTTTCTCTGCACCCAGATGAGTGGCTGCTGCCCCAGTTTTTTTTAATTGGAAGTGGAACAACATCCATGTTGATGGAGATAAGAAATAAGTCAGCTTTGTACTGTGTATCAGCAGGCCTTATCAGAGGAGAACACCATGAGCAAGCTCAAGGAAAATGTTTAACAGCTACTTTACAGGGCTGCAGGACAGATTGGATGCATTTTAAAGCTGAAGGTTTACAAATTATTGCAAATGACAGCGTTTATCTTGCAGGCATTAAATGAAGTCAAAAGGCGAGGGCTGGGCAGGCAGGTTTACTGAGCTGGAATAAACAAGAAAAACGAAACGCCGCTTTCCATCAGCAGCGAAGGATACAGATCCTGATGCACCTTAACAGAGACAAGAAGTTCCCCTTTTTATTTAACTGTGAGAAATATTGCTAGGTTGCAAAATTAAAACAAAAAAATAGGAAGAAAAAAAAATCCCCGCCGAAACAACACAACAGCCCCTCCCCCCGCCCATCAAAACAAAACAAAGCCACAACAACAACCCCTCCCACATAAAAACCAAGCCAAACCCCCAACTGGTGATGGCCATGGTGAATTCACCCCGTTACACATGGGAGGATGGAAGAAAGCCCTTTACAGCAGGATATGGTTTCCTTATATGAATACATACGATGTTCAGATTGCAAGCGCTGAGCCGAGGAATAATGCAAACCAGCCTGAGCAGCTGCACTAAAGGCTCCTTTTAATTGGCTCCTCTCTGCTAATGTGCTCTCAATGAAAGAAGACCTCATGCTCAGGAGGGGCTGTGGGCTTTATTTTCATCATATATAAAGCAATTAAAAGTGATTTGTTTTAAACTCTTAACAGACAAGAATATGATAATCCAGAATAGGAGGAAAATACTTCTCTTAACACACAGCTGTGTAAATGAAGCTGCTGAAGTGCAACAGAAGGAGTGAAGCAATGTGCAGTGTATTGAACTTTTAGTGAAGTTCATTTTACACAGTGAGCTTAGGACGTTTTGATGCATCACAGAGAAATGCATTTTTCATTGCAGCCAATTGAAAAAAAAAAAACATTAAAAAAGTATTTTTATATATAACCAAATTTTTCAGACGTTAGACTCACACAGTCCTATCAGAGCTGTCAGGCTGATTAAAGATATTATTCTGATTAAAGATATTTTTAGTGGGCTTTGTATTTTTTTCCCTATTTCAAGCAATTTATTGGTGTTTCAGATCCCCTGAAAACTGTAACTCATTAGTATAAGTCCCTGAAAAATGCGACTGCAGGAAGAGAGGTCCAGCCCAGGGAGAATCTGGGACATGCGATATTCCAGGGATAATAATTTGCCAGGCTTAGTGATTTAGGTTTTAATGAATAGGATTTGGTTTCTAAATAGGAGGGCTTTGAAAAACAGTCGAAGAACGTACTCATGCTGCTCTGAGTGACCTCAGGAAAACACAAAACCTAGACATATGTGCCACACGATATGGTAACAAGGGGGAGGGGGAAACCCAGATGGCACTTAACATGCACAATAGATTCTGCAGTGGGAGCAAAGGGGCTAAAGAGGAGAGCAAAGAGAGGTGGAAGGAACCCGTTAGGTTGCTCTCACCCCCATTTTCTTGCCAGCCTTGCTCTTAACGCAGTATTCATCACCAGATAGCCAGATCATAAACAACTAAACAACAATCCTCTCTTTGCTCCCGTGGACCACTTCGTCAGCTGCAACAGATGAATGTCATAACTGTTTGTTTCCTCTAAGCCCATATGCTAAGGGCAGCAAGTGTGAAGATGTTGAGTACTGGGAATTTTATTACAGGCATGCAAGATGATTCATCCCAATGAATATTGAACACCACAGTCACCGTCAGTGTGCCTGCGTGGTGTGGCGTGAAGCACTCAGTTCTGTAGCTGCTGCCTCTGTATGGGATTGAGTAAAACCTGGTTCTGACAAGAGGCCTCAAGCTGCATGAGCTTGGCTGTGCGCTGAGAGTATTGTAACCTAGACTTGGGAATACAGTCAGTATCATTAGTTCCTCAAAAAGCAGAAGATAAGGCATTTAAACCTATTCCTTCCTAACTGCTCAGGGTACAATGTGCACTGTGTGCAGTAGTTCTACCACCAAAGCCTGGTGGGGCTTTTAACATGGTTGTGATTTTGCATGAGTGGGCTTGGGTGGGTCCCCGTGCCATCACCAGAAGATGCTTTAGAGGTCATGCAAGGCATGCTATAAGGGCTACCAAGCAGCCATTGCTAAGTGGCTCTTTGCAGAGCACTGGAAAAACAGATTCCTTTTTGTAGTATGAGCTAGCTCCTGATGAAAAGAGCCCTGTTATTGCAAAACCAGAAATAGCCAATTAAAACCCCCAACTTCATAGAATATTTCCAGTCACAGAAATGGTGCTACAAAGTTCACATGCTATCTCTACATTTCAGGGTTTGATGTTTGTTCCACAACAGACAGTGGTGACTTCACCAGTGTCCCTTCAGGCTAAGGGAGAAAGCCAGCTGCCTGCTGTTCTCTGAGCAAGTAGGTTTTCTAGCCACTGCAGGAGAAATCTTGAATTGTGGGTTCAGACCTGGTAGGGTAAAATCCTTTTGCTGCCAAAGGTTTGGTGTAGATGCTGCTGCTGTGCAAAAGAAGTTTGGTTTGTTTTTTTTTCCCCAGAAATCTTTGCAGCTGGGTGTTTCTAACTTATTCATTTTAAAATCAAAATCTGTTATCAATGCCCAGGCAGCAGCTTCAGACAAGCAGGGAGCAGACAGTTTGGAGGGAGCAGGGAGACAATATCCAGTACTGGCAAGGAATGCTGCTGTTTTCCATTTGGTGTCCAAGTCAGTTATTATGGCATTCCTTTTGATCTCATAAACAGGAGTGTTCCTGGGTAAGCAGAAGGAGATGATATCATCCTGAGCATGCACAGTGATTTTGGAACAATGCTTTCAACACGGTTTGAAATCTGCTATGCTCATAAGGTGTGGAATTTGCCTTTCCTTAAAAGGAAGGGTGAGCTGTACAAAAAAGGAGTGATGTCTTCTAGGAAAAATAGACTACCTGATACCTGCTTTCTCATTTGTGTGTCACAGAGGGAGGAGAGATGCCAAGCCACAGAGTACCTTTAAGAGAGCTAATGATACCAATTTTGCATCCCAAGCCCTAAAGACTGGCTTAATATCGGAGTTCATTTGCTGGTGTAGGAGAGGAACAAATTCTTGTTTCCAATTTCCAGATCCAGCATTTGGATTTGAAGCCAAGAATTTTTTTCTCGTCTTGACATATGCAGACATAGCTGTGCCAAACTCCTCATTGCACCAGCAGCAGGACCACATGAGAGAGGGACCAGGTCCAGGACCTTCCTGGCTCCTTACAGGCCAGAAAAGTATGGCTCTGCCCCTCAGAATTTGCCTCTGATCTGGTCTGCATTAGGTGAACTTTCAGTGTTGCAGCCTTCTCACTTCCTCCACAAGCCCAAACGATGCTGAATAGGATTTGTTTTGGCCAGAGATGACAATTACTTTGTCATTTAGCCACTGCAGAGGGGGCTCTGGTGCATTTTAAATAAAGATCTGTCTCCCCCTGACAGCCTTCACAACGCTGCAGTGGTGCTGAGGGGAATGTGTCAGCTCAGAAGCGGGGGGTTTTGGCAGTGGCCTCTTGCAGGAGGCTTGTGAGGCCTGTGCTGGTGAGTGTTTGATGAGTGTGTGAGCAGTCAGGTCTGTGGGGTCTCCTTGCTCTGAGCTTCATCTGTCCTCTGAAAACATGAGAAGGGTAATGACTGTCCTTCACTGTAAACCTGAAAGAAGCCTATTTTAACATACTGGATCTAGAGTTTTGAATGTGATCAGAGCCTGTGTGAAATGAAGCCCAAACTCACCTATTTTTTTCTACACATGAATGGCAACAACTGTTTGCTTCGACAGATTTAGAGTCTTTAAAAAAACCCTACAGGTAATGTGGTTTTCTGTTACTTTGTCTTCTTTTGCTTCTGGAGTAGAGCTCATTTCCATGGACAAAGAGAAATCAATGTGAGAGTGGGTGGGGGGAAGAAATAGAGAGTCCTTCTTTATGTGTTTAATTAAAATCCTAGGTAGAGTTTTAGCTCTTCAACCTTTCTTAACACTTGTGTGAGCATTTCCCTGTCGATTGTGCCTCTCACCCCTTCTCTTGGTTGCTCCAGTTCTGAAACTACAGCTGTTTTTCTGGGCTCTTATTTTTAAAGTTAAATGACTAAAGTACTGAACTAAAACTTGCTGGTGACACTGACTTTTTACCACCTAAAATTGGCAGTGATCACCAGACCAGAAATGGAAATTGGCAGGTACCACTGGATGTACAGGAGTTCAAGGCCACACCGGTACCATCATGTGCCAGCAGTGAGAGGCAATATTAGTCCTTTGGGGATTCAAGGTAAATAAAGGGCTGGGAAATGGAGAGTTCAGAAATGGTAGTAGCATAAATCTAATGCTTTGCACTAGTCCTAACAGTTGAAGAGAATTGTTCTGCTGTTTTTCATGCTGTGTTTGTTAAGGTTGTAAGGGGTCCAGTCCTTTCCTATGAATAGTTGACATAAATGTAAATGTTGTTGTTAATGTTTGAAAGACAATATTGTGTGATGAGGGACACCTCCCTTTTGACTGTGCTGCCCAGCTGCTTCAGAACTGTTTACAGATGAGATTGTGTGGTTTGGGTTTTGTATGCAGATGAATCTATCAAACTGATCAGCCACAAATGCAGTAATTGACACTAAAGCAGTGACAGCACACCTGACTTACTGGTCCCCTACAAGATGCTTCCTAGACAGTGTTCTGTGGTTTTGTTTGCATTTTTCTCTTGCTCGAGGAAGTAAGTGTGTATGTCAGAGCCTAAAGAGGACTACACATGAGCCTTTAAAAAGGGTGTGATGATTCCATACGCCTGTCCTTTCAATGTCTGACTTGAGACTTCAGAAGCATCCTAGTTTGTTTTTCCGAAGCTTTAAGGGTTTGTGGGGAGCTGAGTTTTGAAGCATCTCAGAGAGATACCTGAAATCGGGCACATGATTGATTGCATTGGAAAATTCCAGTCTGACTGAGGGTTAACACAGTGAAGGATATAAATGCTCAGAGAGAACATTTGCAGCTAGCTCTATCCTGCAATCCTTTTCTCCTTATGGAGCTGATTGACTGAAGCCTACTTGACAGCTTGTTTGCTGGAGATGCCTACCTCCGCATCAGAGACTTCAACAGCAACTGGGGGAAATACTCACCAAAGCTTGCTGCCTGATCCTTCCCTTTCCCAGCATATTGTCACACACACTTATTCTTTAGCATTCAATTGTTTGTGTATTTCAGAATGTTGGCTTTTTGTGTGTGTGTTTGGATTGTTTGGGGTTTGTTGGGGTTTTTTTTTTTTGCAAATACTTAGGTTGCAAATCATGATCTCCATCTTCAGTGTCAATATGAACTTTGGCCACGTTGTATGATCAATTACCTAGGTGATAGACTTGGGGCTGCCGGAAGACGTTCCCAAACTTCTAATCAGCGCATGTGGGATATTTTATACATGGAAGAAATGCTTCCAGAAGGAGTGATAGATTATGAACACAGCCTTCCTAAACTGTGGAAGACATAGAGGCAGCAGGCCAGGTGCCTGGTTATCAGTTCTGTGCCCCTTCAGCTGTCCCCGGTGATGAAGCGTGTCTGTATGCGCTGGCACAGATGAGCCAGGATGCAAAGAAAATGCACGGCCTTCTGTTGCAGCAGCTGGGAGTCTGGCACCTGAAATGGTGCTAGAAACTCTTGTTTAAGCAACTGAACCCTATTCAGGCTGTCTTGGGAATCATCCTGAAATAACATGCAGGTAAATGTGATGCCTGTCATGGAGGACTTGAAGATGAAAGGGTTCTTGCTGGTGGGGGTAAGAAAAACCCTGCCAACAAAGCCCAGAAATGCCAGTTCAAGGGAAGGTACTTTAAGTGGCTGCACTTAAAGAACTTGAGACTTATCAGCAGCAGTGAAGCTCCTCTGAGATGGTCTTGAGTGAGACCTATCTGCCAGTGATGGATTAGCCACAGTAAAAATGCTGGGCTTTGCTCCTTTCCCTTAGATTGGAGGGGAAATGTCACTTCAGTCACAACACAAGTCACAGCTGTAACGTGCCTCCCTTCAGTACCAGCACACAGCTCCCTGCTGCTGGGTGGCATTGGCTACCTGGCTAAGATAAACTATGTTTCTTTGACAAGCCACATTAATATTTGGGTGCCTTTGTAGTATAGGGATTTCTACTTTGCCTCCTCTGTCAGCATCTGAACGGACATCACTAGGAGACTACCTCTGCGGCAGTCATTGTGGCATCCACTACTTCTTCCAGGGTCTCCATGTATAACAAAGATCTCTCTATTTTAAGCTTTTGTCTAACATGTGAAGAACAAGGGGAGACTCAGTGTAGAATACTCACTGCAGTGCTGTAGCCAAAACACCTGCAAGCTTAATGAGCCTTTCATAATGTCTAAATCATTTTTTCCCCAGGAAGTAAAGCACCATCTTTTGCTTTAGTAAGAGGGACTTAGCAATGGTTGTTTAACAGGAGCTTAGCTGTAGGCACTCTTCCAGACAGGGTGGGTGTCATTTGCTTTGTGGAACAGGCTTTTGTTTTGTTTTGGTTTTGGTCTTAACTTACTTCCCCAGATGCTCTGTCAGTGCAGAAGTGCATGTGAATATGGAGCATGGCACTGAAACAGCCTGCTCCTTTCCTGAAGCAAGCTTACATTCTGAAAATGATGTGGGGAGACTCAACTGGGAAAATACCTGCAGGAAAGCTGTTGAGAAGCAAAGGATTTCAGCAGTTGTGGTTCAGGTTTCACACCGCTCCTCTTGTTCCATAGTTGAGTAAGCTCCTAGTTGGCTAAATGTCTGGGAAGATACTGGCATCTTCAGTGGTCTCTGAAACAGAGAATTTACCTTCTGAATCTTACATCTGCCAGGCTGAAGTCCCTGCACACTGGGTTGGCCCTCAGCTCTAGGGAGAGAGAGGTTGTGTTTCTGTTTGCCTCTTTGTAGCTAGGGAGGAGTCAACTGGGGAAGCTGTTGGTAGCTGAGGCTGAAATCCAGCGTGGCAAAAGTCTTACTGTCGTGAATATTGAAGGCTGATGGAGAGTAAGGTGAATTACAGCTGCCAGAAAGG
Organism: Picus viridis; assembly: GCA_033816785.1. Taxonomy (NCBI): domain Eukaryota; kingdom Metazoa; phylum Chordata; class Aves; order Piciformes; family Picidae; genus Picus; species Picus viridis. Next base: position 2,396,754 of record CM066569.1, on the reverse strand, counting down.
TGGAGCTAAGAGTCTGAACTCCAGTCTTCGAGGTAAGATACTGAGCTTTGATTAAAGTCAGCCTTAAAAGTTATGTCAGCCAAGTACAGTTGGGTCTGGAGGATGGCTGAATCAAAGAAACCCAAATGTCTTTACAGAAGGTTTCACAGAACTACTGAAGTAGCTCATGGGAACAGGTCTAGGTGCCTAGGAAATGCTTAGGTATTTCTATACTTCCTTCAGTGAGCTTATCTAGACCTTCAAGCATTTGAGTATCTTTGGCAGTCTGCCTGTTGCTTCATCTGTTTTATCTCTTTGGGTTGAGTTTGTCCAAAATATGGTCACCTAAGCTGGCACATACTGAAGCAGCAGTTCTTGCATGTTGACCTACTGAGTTTTTCTCCAAAAAGGTAAAAATTAGGTGAAGCAAGAGGAGGGAGGTCAGGATGGGGGCAGAAAAGAGGACTGTTTTCAGGCACACTAAGCAGTGAATTGTGCATATGTCAGCTCAGAGTTATAGCCACAGTTTGGGCCAGCAGCTGCCCTTGCTGGTGCAATGTGTTTGAACTTTGAGCTCTGCATGTCAATGAGCCCTGCCACATGCTCAGGCAGTGCAAAAGTCCCAAGGGTTATTTTTGGATAATAAACCACTAGATCTAGAGTCTCCAGGAGGAATAATGCCAAAGCTTGTATCAGTACTGCTTCAGCTGTCTTTTATGTGAGAAGCCTCCCTTTTCTGCAGAAGTAGCATGCAGCTAAGCAATAGCCATTCTCAAGGATCCCCACACAAACCTGTTTGAAGTGAGACCTTTGCCAAAGTGTAAATTAGGGATTTTTCTTCCGCTGTGGTGTGCACTGTTTCGCAGGCCAGAAGCAAAACAGCACAGGCATGAATTAAAATTAATGAAGTTCTGACGTTTGTTCAAGAGCAGTAGGGCTGGAGAAGAGCAAGTCTTTTGTCCTGCTGTCTCATGGGGCAGTAGTGTTCTTCCCATGCAGGTCTGCCTCCTTGCTCTCACAAAGCAAATGCCTGGGGTGGGTGGCTGCAATAGGCATGGGTGGCTGCAATAGGCATGGGTGCAGTGATTCATGTTTCATAGATTGCACTGTCTGAAAAGGAGGCCTTAGAACACCTGGGAGCTTAATGAGCTCTGCAAAGCCCTGGAGAGATATAGATGGGGAGTGGGTATAGTTCAAGAAATTTTAAGGAGATAAATTAGATAAGGCCTGGAAAAGACCATTTAGATCATCTGTCCTCACGTTAAACAGGTTCAGTTCCTGTAGCAGGAGTACAATTCTTTATTTTTCTTTAAGAAGTGCTGTTTTGGGCCTGAGATTTGAAGAAGAAAAGGGGATTATGTCTGCTGCCATCTGTTCTTAGAGCCTTTCTCTGTGTCATTTAACAGCACCCAGAAGAGACAGATCTTGCTTGTAGTACAGCCTTTTCTCTGATTCGAACACTGTGTTTCCTTTAGTGAGAGGAAAGAAATCTGCCTTTTGCTGTGGGTGAACATTCATAATACCTGCAAGGGGTTCTTTTTTTGCTCATCATGTTAGAAAAAGAATGCACTGGATTTTAAACCTGTGCTTACTGTATATTTTTTCTGGAGTATTAGAAGCAGCTTATTATTGTTACTCATATAGAGAGCCTTAGAGATACTTGGTGGTGTGTAGATTTCAGAGGGGGTCTGCTAATGGTACTTCCAGTCGGTGAGATGCTGGAACTTCCCTTGGTTTCTTTCTGTTAATTCTAGCACAGGAGACACAAGCAAGGATTTTTAGTTCTCTGATCCACAAGAATATGGAAGCATCGGATGTGGTTTAGAGGTGACAGGCTTAAAACTGATAACAGAAAACAAGCATCTCCTCAGAAGTGGGGAACTAGTTGTATGAGAGTTCTGAAATGGAGTGTCTCTTGTTTGTATCCAAAATACCTGGAGAAGTTGCATTTAATGCTGCCAGCCTTCAGAAAGGACCTGCATGTTCTTCAAGTAGCTTTTAAATAGTAGAGATTTGGATGAGACCGGCAGGATGGGTCAGACTATCCCAGATCTCGCTGCGCTTCAACTGAATGGAGCATCTTGTGCTAGCCACTGTAAGAAATGAGTGGTGATCTCGGTGGATTTCAGGTCTCATCCCTTGAGGCAGCCCTGATGTCTGTGGTCTCTGAAGGTCATGTCATCTCCATTGGAGATACTATGTTGGCCAGGAAGGAGTACTTATTGATTAACGACTCTGGAAGAGAGGGGGGTGCAAATACAGGGTCAGATTATCGATCTAGCTAGGTCTTTACCCTTGCATTAAGCTTGCTGTCTCTCATGAAGAGTATAAGCTAATTTCAGAACTTCTGATTTGGGCAGGACAAAGAGACAAAACTAGGAAAGGTTGAACTTGAGGAAGTCTTCAGTGGAAGAGCTTTAAGATATTTGTTAGGGAAAAATAAAGGCTTTATCTTCATCACTTGTTTAGTCTGTTTAATGTACTTAGTCCAAAACTGTGGTGAGTGAGAGTTTATTGTGGTTAGTATCAGGTTTTATGTTGTGTGTTGTGTTTTGTAAATCAGCAAAATTTAAGATGAACAAGAACAGGTAAGCACAGGGCTTCAGCAGAGAACTCCACATGATTTAACACACAGCCCTTTTACTTTAGTGCCCCTGTTAAAGTGTGGAGAGAAATTTACCACATGCTTTAAACTTACCCTTGTTGGATTAAATTCTTATCTTATTATACTGTTGCCAGTGACCCTTGGATGCTGATGTAGGTGATAAAAGTGAGAATTAGTTATCTCACCAGCAGCTACTGGCTTATTCTCACACAGAGGAGGAGGTGAATTCTGGTTTTGCTCCTGAAGTATTAGTGTACTCCCTCGTGCCTCACTGTCAGTCATGCTGTAAGGTGTGAAAATGTAGCATGCATAAAGCCATCCAGAATGGAGATGTAAACAAATGCAGAAAGTAAAATGGGCATCTGCTTTCATTGGCATAAAGGTCATTTTCTGGCAAAGATCCATGGTGGTTTAGGATTCCAGTGGTATTGTGCATGCTTGGTATTGGGCAGTCTTCAGCACTGGGGAAAGAGGGTGAATTTAAAGGACTGAGCTCTCTTCTTACATATACTTGTGACTTAGGATTAGCGCTCCCAACATCAGGCTCCCATGTATGTGTAACAATAAGCCTGACTTACATGCAGTGGCTGCATTTAAGATGTTACATAGTGCTTGCATTTAAGATCTTACCTGGTGCTTTTTCTTTCCTTGGGTCTCTTGCAGCCTTCTGTTTGTTAAAATAATTCCTCCACATGTGCTTCCTGAGCTGTGGTGCTGAAACCAGCAGAGGAGATGGTGGTTGTGTGGTGGAGCATGCCATGTAATTCCTACTGCATATTAATTGCAGAGCAGGTATTTAACATGCCAGGATTTCTGAAAATGCACTGCTCAGTTACAGGACGGGATGAGAAAATTGGTGCCCATTGCTTGATCTTCCAGAACAGCAGGACACAGTTATGGGAGGGGAAGAAGTTGAAATCTCTAAGGAAAAGAGAGTGGAAACTAACTCAGAAAATGGCCTCAGGAGCCTGGAGGTTTGGCTCCCTGCAATGGAGAGCTTTGCAAATCTCCTTTCAGGTTTCCTTTGTTCCTTGTGGTTTTGTTCCATAGTGACCTTGACTCTGGGATCAAAGGTTCCTGTCTGAGAAACATTGAGGTGCTAGTTCAACCTAGGAGGAGTTTGGCACTTCAGAGGACAGGCTGGTTTTCTGTCCAGGAGGCATCAGCACTCTTTCCTTATGTCACATTTTCCACATTTGGCTTTGAGGGGTAGCTTTGTGAATGTCTTTTCAAGAGCTGATGTGTGAAGCTCCTAGAGCAAGCCCTGGGAATACTCAAGACAGCTACCAGATCTCATTGCATTGTGTGTTGTCAGATTTTGACATTCCACTCCATCTTGACCATGCTGGGATGAGTTCAGAGTCTGAGAAGTCTTACTTATTTATTTTCTTTAAGAGCTCTTTCTATTAGCTGTGCTTTGCCTTGCTTTTCTGAGCTTGAATCTCAAAGCCGTATCTCAAAACCAAAGAAGGTTTAGCCACACAATTGTTTAGCCACGTTGAATGGCTAAGCCCCTGCATGTATGTGATAGTCTGTATGCTGCTGGGTAGGTTGTGTATCTGTTCTTCATGCATTAAGCAACCAATTGCTCATTTCTGTACATAGGTAGGTTCATCCTTTACCAATTTCCTGTGACTGATAGTTTCCAGGAGATTAAAAGAATAGCTGGTTCCTGGTTTTTATCTTCTCTTTATTTTTGTCCTTCAGCAAGAATATTTTGTGTGTGTGTGTGTGTGTGTGTGTGTGTGTTTAATAGCATTCATTCCCTAGAGAATAATCTCAGTCCTTGTTTTAGCTGGCCTCCTTCTGAGAGTGTATTAAATCTGTAGCCAAGATCACAGGCAGCTCTGGGCAAATCATTGGGCTGTTATTAACCTGCCTCCATGGCAACTGCTGCTTGCCAGCCTGAGGACAAAAAATGTTTTTATTCTGCTGAGTTGCACAAAAGGTTCTAGTGATGCTTTGCACAAAATGGCCATTGAAAGGGGAAATGCAGTGATGTGTGTTTGTGCTGTACAGTTTCATATTTAAATGGTTTTACACAGTTGTGTTGGAACTGGATATCCAGCTGAAAAGTTCAGTGTGTTGGCCACACACACAAAAACCAAAACTAGCAGACAACTGTAACTAAACTTGGTTTAGTCTTAGTAGTCAAATTATCAGCTTAAGTTCACAGGCCTTCAGCCTGCACTTGCCATCAGTATGTTAGCAAGTTATTCTGTGAACTTAAACTAGGCAAGCACCAGCGTGGCTTTTCTGTTGTGAAGATGCTGACTTAGGTTTCCTGAGAGAGATCCTAAAGGAGGTTTCCTGGAGTCCTTCCTTGTTTAGGAAGCTTGATAAATATATTATAGTATGTGATGAGGTTCAGATTTTAGGCAGTTTTGAAAGCTGCTCTAGTTGGTACTGTTTTAGGCTTGCTTTAAAACAAGATTATGCAACAAACTGTATTGCTCAGGCTAGGCACGGATTTAAGCTGCTCATAAAGAGTATTCGCTGTGGGATCTGGGGGGCTCTGACAGCCCCAGCACTGTGATGAGGTTGTGTCCTGCAGTTATTTACCCTCTAGCTGAAGGCTGTGCAGCTCTGCTGCCAATTTGGGTGCAGAATGACTATCTGTGGATGGATGCTGTCTCTTAGAAACATGCTGGCTTGGGACACTTCCTGCACTCGCAGGCTGGCAGTGTGTTGTTTCTCTTTGAACTGAAGTCTCTCCACTTCCTGCTTTAGTCTTGGTGCAAGGACAAGTAGTTTCTGCAGTTCCACACTTGGGCAGCTTTCTCAGCCTTGCTCCAAGTGGCGTGGTTGCTTTAGACACCTCTTGGAGTGTGCCTTCTCTCTTGTCATCTGCACTGATAAAATGAAAGCCACCCTAAGTATGGCAGTGCTTTTCCTACTTGGGCTGTACAGAAAGAAATGATGATTATGACCAGAAAGATGCTATGTGCAACTTCCATCTGCTGGGAGGTGAGAGGAGGCAAATTGTTGGGCTGTTGGCTTGTGTTTGAGAGTCCGTGGATTACTGGCAGATACTGTCCTGTGTTTGAATACAGGATCTAATGATCTAGTGAATGTTCTGCCAGTGGCCTGGAAAGCCAGCTGTGGCGTATTAGGTACAAGCACCTAGCTGGGAAGTGTTAATCATCGGTCCTGGGTCTACATCAGTGTTTGGTTTTGTCAAGCAGGCTGCCTCCACCTTCTGAGACCAGCAGCTTTTTCTTTTGGATCTTGTCAGTCCCTTGGCTTTGCTTCCAGCTGTTTCCATTTCCTACTGTTGGGATCCTTCTCTGAAGCACTCTTTGCACCAACACAATGAGGTGATCAACCTCCTCCACACAAAGCAATGATCTAGTGTTTAGTCACCTTCTTCTTTAGGAGTGCAGCCCCAAAGGCCGTTCATATTGTGCTGTGCTGTAGACACGCATGTTGAGCGTTGCCCAGTGGATCAGAGCATGGTTACTCTTAGATAATCCTTCACTGCTAACCCTGCACCAGGTGCAAACATTTCTTGGATTAACTCTTGGTGTTTGGCCTGACCCTGGAACAGATGCTGCGGAGGTGAGCCAGTCTCATACGTACAACTGCCATTGCATCTGGCGTGTTGCTTGTGAGCTGCATTCAGGAAGATTCCCCAAAGCAGAAGATTGCTCTGCAAGGTCCAGTGTCTGAACTCGACTCTGGACCTCTGTGATAAGATGAAACCCGGAGATGATTTGCTCTGATAGAGCACATTTGGGTTTTGTTTGCCCCGTGACTGCTGAGCTGCAGTGTTTGTTCGTTCAGTGGTATTTTTGTCATGAAGACAGTTCCTACTGAGTGGACTCCAGCTGTGGGCTTGACTAGAAATGCTTCCCAGGCTTGTTTCTGTACAATTAAGTCTTGTCTGCTGTTAGTGAAGTGGCATTTCATAAGTCATTTTGGTGGTGGTAGCTGCTTAAGCCTGACTAGGACACTGCTGGTGACTCTCTAAAAGAGGAGTTTCCACTTATGGAATGGGAAAGCTTTCAATTATCAGCTGCTTATTATTCCCCAGTGCCTTTCGGAAGTGCCTGCTCTGCAACTCATTCATCAGAGGGAAAGAGAGTGGGATAAAAATAAACCGGCCTCATGTGGTGGATGGAGACTTGCTGATCTTTGTGAGGGATTTTTGGGGTGAGAAGATGTGACGTACTTGCCAGCTGTCTTCCTGCTTTCCAATGCTTTGTCCATTTAGCACCTTCCAGTAGAAGCGGCGGGGCTGTTCCTGCGACGTGCCACGCCGGGCGCTCCATTAAGCGCTGTCTTAATGGCTTCTGTTTTGCGCAGTTGTATGAAATGCACATTAATGGAGACAGCTTAATGCCATCACCCTGAAGTAATGAGTTGGTATGGATTGCCATTACCATTATAGTGCAGTTAAAAGCTGTGTTTGTTTCCAATTTGCATTTCCCAGCTCTGCAAGCAGATGGGTTTTCAGGCCGTGTGGTCGGGAGGAACCTGGAAATTCAGCTGCAGCCTCCTCATTGCAGTGTTTGTAGAACAGCAGTTCTGAGAGGGTGTTTTTGTTAACTCAGGCTGCTTAAGTGATACATTTCATTAAAACCGTGATTATGCTACTGCAGACTGTATTCAGGCATCGCTGGGAATCCAGTGTATTCCTGCAAAGCTGGAAATGTATTGTCTGTGATGCAGCTTCATCTCACTGCTCTCCATAAGAATTAGCTCTCCCTGACCCCCATTCAGTTTTTCTCTTGTTAAAATACCTATATCCCTACAACCTCACGCTGATCTATACAAAACAGAAGCTGGAGAGCCATAGGACACTGTTAAGGTAGTTAGGTTTTGCAGACCTAGATGTGTTCCTCTTACAATGAAAGTGTAAAGTGCCTTTTACTTTTCCAAAAAGGCCTCATTGTCTCGACTGTTTGCCTCTCTGGCTTCCAGAGAGAGCAGTGCCAGCATAGCGGTGCTCCTGCCTTTAGTAATGATCAAACGTGGTGAGCTCTGTATGAGCAGCTGAATTGCAATGGATCACTTTAGACAAGTGGTGGTTGTTTGGGGTTTTTTTTCCCCCCCTTTTTTCCATTTCACAGACTGTCTCATTGATCTCTTCATCCTGTAAAGACGGGGAGCACTCAGCCCACTTTCTGGGCTTGGAGTCCATACCAACAGATCTGTGGGTCACTGCTTTAGAGGACGATGCTGTCTTGCACAGCCTATAGATTTTTGCTTAGCATGTCAATGCCTGGGCCTTTTAGTCCCTCTGGCTTTTACCAAGTGGAGGACAGATACTCTCCTCCTCATAATTTGCTTTTTTTGCTCATTGCGCTTCTTTTACTTTCTCTCTTCTGCTTAGGTTGCTTTGAATGTTGCATTAAGTGCCTAGGAGGAGTGCCATATGCTTCGCTCGTGGCAACCATTCTCTGCTTCTCGGGGGTAGCGTTGTTTTGCGGCTGCGGCCACGTGGCGCTCACGGGAACTGTGTCTATCCTCGAGCAGCACTTCTCCACGACTGCCAGTGACCATGCTTTGCTGAGTGAAGTGTAAGTATGCCTCCCCTTTCCATTACTCCTCATAACATCTTCATGCTAAATGAAGAGCTGTGGATTCAAACCTCAGCCTTCATCCCCAACTGTCAGGCTGCTTGCTTGTCAGGCAGCACTCGGTGTTTTGGTGGTGTTCATGCACAAAGAACCAGACTGTGGATCCTGCTTAACCTGTTTGGGACCAGTACTGTTTAACATTTTCATCAGTGCCAAAGACAGTGGGATTGAGTGCACCCTCAGCAGGTTTGCTGACAGCACCAAGCTGAGTAGTGCAGTTGGTTCACCTGAGGGACAGGGTGAACCATCCATAGGGACCTTGACAACCTTGAGTGGGCCCCTGTGAACCTTATGCAGTTCAGCAAGGCCAAAGGCAAGGTTCTGCACCTCAGTCAGAGTAACCTCCAGTAACAATACAGACTAGGTGATGAGGGATTCAGAGCAGCCCTGCAGAGAAGGGCTTGATGTTGCTAGTTGATGAAAAGCTGGATGTGAGCTGGCAATGTGTGCTTGCAGCCCAGAAGACCGACCATATCCTGGGCAGCATCAAAAGCAGTGTGCCTGCAGGCCAAGGGAGCTGATTCTGCTCCTCTTCTCTGGTAAGAATTCACCTGGAATACTCCATCCAGCTCTGAATCCCTGAGTACAGGAAGTACATGGACCTGTTGGAGAAGGTCCTGAGTGCCACAAAAATAATCAAAGGGATGGAACACCTCTCCTGTGAAGAAAGGCTGACAGTGTTGGGGTTGCTGAGCCTGGAAAAGAGAAGGCTGCAGGAAGACCTTATTGCAGCCTTTCAGTACTTGAAGGGGGCCTATGAGAAAGATAGAGAAATACTTTTTGTTAGGGCATGTAGTGAGAAAACAAAGGGCAATGAAAGAGGGTTGGATTTAGTGTTTGTTGGTGGCAGAATGTTTTGAAGGGATGACAGGGATAACAAGAAAGTGTTGTTCTGTCCATCCTCCCTCAGAAGAAGGTGGATTGGTATTGTACAGATGAGAAAAGACTAGAAAGAAGGTAAATGTTTGTCTCTGCAACCATAGCCTTTGCAAATAACCACTGGTGAATATTCAGGGCTCTCGTGTTCCAGAGGCTTCTCCAAGACACCAGGGGAAGACCGGAGACCTGTGTCAGGGCCCATCCTCAGCCTCCAGCCCCACTGGCATAAGCCTCTCATTCCCCCTGACACTAAGGGGCACATAGGTTCCAGGCTGTGGGGTGAACATATGGGGCCATATGTGGCCCCTGCAGCTGGACTGCCAGGCTGTGAAAAGGCTCTGTCCAGCAGCAGCCAGGAGCTGTGCTCAAGCTGCGGTTCTCGGTGGCTGCGCCCGGTGTCAGGATGCTGTCTGGCTCAGTCTGGCTTCCTGCCTGCTGCCTCGCACGTGTCAGCACGTGTCTCCATCCCAAGGCAGGTGGGATAGCATGAGGAAGGGCAGCTGCTGCAACCTGAGGTCTCTGGGAGGGGTCCCTGTGCAGGCCACACACCGGGGAAGAGGTGTTCCACGTGGCATGTGTGCCTGTGGGTGCTGCACACACAGAGGTGTGCTGGCAATGAACAAGGCTTGTATTGTTTTGCTTACCTGCCCCTAAGCCCTGGTCTTTAGGACATTATCTGAAGTCTTTGGTATCATGGTTCAACTTGACACACTTACTTCTCCTTTTTTACTTTTCCTTCATTGCTGACCCCCTTTATATGCTTGCAGACATAGACATAGTTTGCCTGCAGAACTGACCCCTTTCCATCCTCCAGGATCGCTGGCATCAGTCCTGCAGCACTGCTCCAGGGCTTTCCCCCTTGCAGGAGACCCTCTGTGCCCAGATCTGCCACGTTCTCTGAGACTGTACCCTGCTGGGAATTCCCATGCCAGTGCCACCCACCCTCACACCCTGGCTGTGTGTGGGCACTGTCTCCCCAGTTCCAGTGCATGAGATGTGAGGACCCTGCAGTTAGCCACAGAATTTAGCAAGAAACTGTAAGCAGCTGTGCATCAGTGACTGAGTAGCAAACCACCCTGCCCTGGTAGGGGGTCTTCATTGGAGCAAAACAGACAAAATTGTAGAAGCAGCTGTAGCAGCATCGAGTTTTAAACTTTGGAGAGTCGTTGGCAAGGTTTCTTCTTGTCAGCATCAGCACCTGGGGAAATGCATAATTTCTACTGAAGCAGCTGAGGTCTGAACTCTGTGGAGGCCTAAGAAGAAAGGCAAGGGAGAAGAGGTGCTAGAAAGGGGCAAATAATCTCAGGCCATGGAGACACAATATACCCTTTGGAGTAATAATTACCCTTTGGAGACACAATATACCCTTTGGAGTAATTTTTTCAATGTTTTTTTATATCTCAGTTTCCTATTACTAATTTCTAGTAACAGCCATTGAGTCTCTCCCAGACTGCTAATGATGGTGAAATGAATTCTTCTATACTCTCTCCAATCTTGACTTAATTTTTTCATGCTTTACAGCACAGGTGCAACAGATTTATCCTGTTATTTTTAATCAGCTTGGAAAACAAACAGAACACTTCCCACATGTAGTTTAAAATGAGCAATCTCCTATTTTGATACAAGAGACATGGTATCTGTCTGGATAACATCTAACTGTATAAGTGGTAATCATCAATTTTCTTTAAATTAAGCTAAAACATGCAGATGCTCCTTGAAGATCTATGCCAGCAGCTACTTAGTGGAGAGTGGTAAGATTTGGGGGGGAGTGGGGGAAGTGAGGAAAAATATATTTATCCTTACAGAACTGGCAGTATGGCAGTATAAAATTAGCCACTCTGCTCTGTGAATAGCTTCACCCAAAACAGCCACCCCAGCAATCAGATTACTTTTAAGAAGCTGTTGTTCAGTTGTGGAGAAGTTGTTCTAATAACCAAGTGTGACTTCTGGAGACCAGAAGTGTTATGTGGAAGATTTGGCCTTAAATTTATCTCAGAATCAATAAGGTTGGAAGAGACCTCAAAGAGCATCAAGTCCAACCTGTCACCCAAGACCACATGACTACTAAACCATGGCACCAAGTGTCACGTCCAATCCCCTCTTGAACACCTCCAGGGATGGTGACTCCACCACCTCCCTGGGCAGCACATTCCAACAGCTAACAACTCTCTCAGTGAAGAACTTTCTCCTCATCTCAAGCCTAAACTTCTACTAGCAATTTGACAGATAGGTATCTCTCTTTCTCATGTGTCCCCTCTCTTCCTAATGCCCATACAGAGCACATAAGTTGTTAGCCTTGACAGCATCTCTTTAAAAGTTGAGATTTGAATTTGTGAGGGATGCAATGCCATTTCAAATTGCCTTCTGGTCATGCAAAACTCTTAGCCTCAAATACTGAATCTGATTGATAATATTCATAAATTATTCTTTCTATGTATCTGTTCTAGCCACAGCAAAAATACCTGAAGAGTGTCACTGCAGATGGTAGATTGGTATTATTTTTGTAAGCAATTGAGAACTTCCTCAATATTCAAGGGAAGTGCTTATACCACATCCTGATAGCATCTTCCTCTGGATACTTTCAGAGTGCCTCAAAAGGAAGCATTTCCTGAATATTTCATTCAATTAAAGACAACAATGTAATAATAACACTCTGGGGAGCTCAAAACTGTGGTGTCTTAAGGCACTGAAACTCTCTTGGAAGTACCCTCCTGGCTTAAGAGCAAACCTTTCCTCCTCAGGAGAAGCCACTGCTTGCTTGCTTGCTGAATTTTTTATCAGCTAAGTGTCACTGCGTTTACAGGGCTTTGCAAGCAGGCATTCACTGGATTTTGCAGGTAGGAAAGGTGAATCATAGAATGGTCTGGGTTGGAAGGCACCTCCAAAGGTCATCTAGTCTAATCTCCTTTGCATTAAGCAGGGGCATCCTCAACTAGATCAGGCTGCCCAGAGAATTTGAGGGAAAGCTTCCTTTCCCTAAGTCAAAGGACTTGCCATGGAGCCTAGTAGTTCAGCCTTTTTCATTTCAGAGCCCTGTGTTGTCCCTGCTAGACATTCCCTGAATCAGGTGTCAGGACTGATAGCAGGAGAAAAGAAATCTCCATGGAGGCAGGAAACTGTGGCTTCAAGCCGGTGACTAATAACAGTGTAGGAAGTGCAGCACAAACAGGGCATGCTCGAGCAAGGTTTCACACACATCAGTGCTGCTCACCTGTGGAAGCAAGACAGTGCTCTCCTGCAGCATGCTTGCTTACAATGCATTAAGGAGCCTCCAACTGTTCATCTGGTAAAGGAGCTTTCTCATACCTGTTATGATTTGGGCGGGCTGGCTTCGTATCTACAGGACCGAAACCTAATTGCATCTTTTCTCTTTTCCATTGCAGAATACAGCTAATGCAGTATGTCATTTATGGCATTGCATCCTTCTTCTTCTTATATGGAATAATCCTTTTGGCAGAAGGGTTTTATACAACAAGTGCAGTGAAGGAGCTGCATGGAGAGTTCAAAACAACAGCCTGTGGTCGCTGCATCAGTGGAATGGTGAGTAGCATGAGAAATGGGAACAGTAGCCTTCCTTTTTGTGGTAGTTTTAGGCTAGGCCTTTAAAATTTAGCTGCAGATTTCGAGCAGAGAAGTAGAAAAATGTGAATAAGCCACTACTGGGTGTAAAAAGGAAAACCTGTTGGGCACTGCCTGACTCCTGTGGTTTTGCACAACAAGCTGCCTTCTCTAACTCTTCTTGGGTGCTGAGAGTCAATCCCTGTTGCTCATCCTCTGAACTTTGAGGGTGCTTGGTCAAATCCAAACCCAGTTGCTGCAGATGGACTGCTGGCAGCTGCTGTGGCCTGCCTCTGTCGTAAAGCTGATCCTGCTGATCTGAACTAGGCTGTTGGAGGCTGCTGATTTTAAACCACTCAAGGCAAGTCAAAATAGAATTTGTGCTTTCAATGGTGGAGCACAGCAGTGATGCATAAAGGCAGACTGTAAACTGGCTGTGGTTTGCAGCAGCTATTTAAATAACAAACCACAATGCCTCCAACTTCCATAGTCAGTGCTGCTTGAGGATGTCTGGATCCTTCAGACTAAAGCACAATGAATGAAGCTTCACAACATCTTTGCACTTGAATGGAGTATTGCTGCCTTGCTCTTGCAGATGGCGACAGGCACACATACATAACAGTGAGTCTCCTCTGCAAAGCTGAAGCTGTACATCTTCCCTGCAGTACACTTCTGTGGCAGAGCAAAATGTTAAAGAAAATTCAACTAAAAATAAGACTTCAGCTTCTCACCCACATTGCCCCCTAGGGCACGCTCTGCAGGAGCAGCAACATAACTGTGTTTCTGAGAGAGGATTTCAAAGCTATTTCTGCAAATCTCAATTCAAAGCTTGTAGTTTTGGAGGCAGCTCAGCAGTATGACAGATTGCCCACGGGAAAGTGTGGGTGAAAAGAGAAGAGGCTTTTGATGTGATTTGTTGCATTTTAATATACAAGCTATAGCCTGTACTTTAAAAATGTGTCCTTTTGCCTAGTTAAATACAAGAGAGATGCATGATTATTTTCAGGAGGGTTAAAACAATTTCCCCACTCTCCTGTGGGATACTTCTTGGATTTTTCAAGAGCTAGTGAAAATAAGATGTCTGATGGTTTTCCAGTTAAGCAGCTATTTGCCTGCTCTTGTTCTAGCACATATGAACCTCCCCAAGGAGCAACGTTAGATCTAAAGCAGCATTTTCCAAAGATCCAAAATGCAGTGAGTCTCATTAGCACAGACAATTGCTTGTGCAGTTGAGTGGCTGCAGGCACGTGATTGTCAGCTGCTTATACAAACACCAGTGTTACACATGGAAATGTGACAGAAAAATATGTTTTCATGTTTGCCCATATTTGTCCACACAAGGAAGGAGAGAACTTGGCAGCTGAGTAATGGCTTGGAGATCTGGTAAGACACTCCAGTGTTTAGTGGTGACATTCATGGTGTCAAAATGCCTGCGCACTGCTGCGTAGTGGCAGAGTTGCTTAAAACACACTAGGGTTTAGAACAGGGCTTGCAAGGAGCTATAATAATCTTCAGAGATCAGTGGCTGCAGCTTGGTACAGACAAGAAGCTTTTGGACACAGAGTGACTTTGTTTTGCCTCTTTGATCAAGAGCTTCTCTGCTTCTCCCTACATTACATTACCAAGCAAGGTCCAGCAAAGCAGTCCCTTCCATCTTGCATAAGATTATTACAATAGACAGGCTTCCAGCTTCCCCAAATGATCTGTGTTGGCTGTGATAATGCAGCATAACCATTTCCCACAGCTGCCACACTGAATGTGAAAGCAAGGGAGTTTTCTCCTGGCTGTTTGACAAGTTAAAGGCTTTGGGTAATTCCAAAGGCTTTGGGTGCTTCCTCTCGTGCACTCTCCCACGTACGTCTATGCTAATGCACCATTTACCTATAGTGTATCTATAGAAATCCTTTGAACTGCTCCACTTGGTCCTTACCAAAATCCAAAGAGAGAATTCTGACTTCTTACACAGGACATGTAAGTCTGGTGTGTGGCAGTATCTAATATGAGACAGGGTTTTTCAGTTCAGTTGTGTGCAAACTAAAGGCTGGCTGGGCTTTTCTGAACGAGTTTTAGCTTCGCAAGCACTGAACCTCACCTCTGCCCCACGCCCCACCTTTGTTGACTGTTAAGGATTGCTCAGCCTCTGTTACAACATTTGCAGTGCATCTGGACAGAAGCGTGTGAGGATGCAAAATCCCACCGCTGCAGCATTATTCCTTCAGTCCTTCGGTTCTGGGTCAGGCTGAGAGAATCTTTCCATTCGGAGCCCTTGCTGTTCTTCTCTGGCAGACAAGTTTCAAGTAAGATAGTGGCAGCATCAGTGCTTCTAGTCCAGCTACAGTTACAATTTAACAGGGAAAAGGGAACACACGAGAGGGAACAGCATGCCCCTGCTTGCCCTGCTTTCCAAGCAAGATCCAAATCCTAGACTCTCCAGGAGAAGGGCTACTGTTTCACCGTGGAACTTAGAAGAGTAGGAGAAAGGAAGAGGTCCAGTGGGAGGAGGGGAGGTGGAGGTGGAGATATCCAAAGCAATGAGTGCTGTACCTTGTAATCTTACCACAGAACATGCATGTCATTTTTTATTTAAGAGCAAACCCAAACCAGCCAATGCCAGTGGAAAATCCTTGATTCTCTGAAGTGAAGTAACTGATTTTCTTCTTGGCAGCCTGTCAGATCAGTTGAATCTTTCTGATCTGGCTGTAATGGTTGGGGTCTGTTTTCAAAAGCAAGTATTGTGAGAGGTTACACTCAAAATTGATTTTAATAAGCCAGGGAGTAGGGAGACCTCTGTGAACAGCAACTCGCTCTGCTGGTTTGATCTGCGAGTTGCACAGAAACACACAGTTTGCCACAGTTAAACAAACAAACAAACCAACCTTCTGAAATTGATTTTTGTTGGAGTTTTATTTGGTTTAGCCTACAGCCAGCCCCCTGCTTAGCTGAGAACCTTGAGAAATTAACGGGCTGCACTTTCAGGAGGGCAAGAAAAGGCAATGCCCGAATTACTTTCTCAGCAGCACTTAAACTACCAAAGTATTTGTAAGCAAAGCGAATACTGATTTTTATCTGTGCTGGGAGGCCCAATGGTTTATTCCTGCTTCTCTGCAAGTGTGCCTAAAGGTTATTGCGAAGCATTTGCAAGGAAAATTCAAGTACTCTTTTCAAAGAATAAACATGAAGTGTTTGTGTTCTCTCTGCCCAGTTTGTTTTCCTCACCTATGTGCTTGGAGTGGCCTGGCTTGGAGTCTTTGGCTTCTCTGCCGTGCCTGTCTTTATGTTCTATAACATATGGTCAACCTGTGAAGTCATCAAATCTCTTCAGACAAATGTGACAGTTCCTGGGGACCAGATCTGTGTGGACATCAGGCAATACGGTACTTACTTTAATCCTGATTAAATGCTTCATCCTTTCTCCTGGTCTGTCTTCAGCAGTTTTGTCTCAACCTTATCAGAAGAACCAAATGCAAAAGCATCTCCTGTCTCTGGACGTGCTGGTACTTCTCTAATGAATTCCAGATCGTTCTGATCTCTTCCCACATGCAATCAGTTTAGCTGAGCTGGGAAGTCATTTATCTACAATGATTTTGTAGCCATTTCCAGTACTACAGTGTTAGGTTTAAAGATAGATCAGCCTCAAAACAAACTGCTCAGAAACAGCACTGAGAAACAGATAAGCAGGTTCTGGGTTTTGAACCCCTGTGCTTAATGTAAATGTGAAGTTAACAGCTGAACTTTGCTCTAACAATTACTTTCAGTTAGAAGACCACAAAGCTGCTATCAAGAGCCTGCCTGAACTATTAAAGAACTAATACCACTTCCTGATAACACACAGGAATCCAAGGAGGGGAGCAGGTAGCAGGGGACTGGGGACAATGGCTTAAAATAGGCTTTTCAAGTAGTCCATTCTTCAAGGTGAATTTTTTCTGAAGTTAATCTTTTCAGCTTCCCTTGTGCAAAAGAGCTTTTGTCACTGTTACTATGGCTTCATTTTAGCTGGTGTTTTCTAGGTAGGGTATCCCCCCCTTCCCTTTGGACTAAGTCACTTGAAGCTGAGAAAATAGATTCAGTGTTGTAAAAAGTAAGACAGCTAGATTCTTTCATGTCCTGGCTGTGAGTCCAGTAGGAAAAGATAAGATACGCTAATTTTAAAAGCAAGCCCCAAATCACTTAAATGTGTGTACCCTCTTTTGGCAACTGACAGCAAGAGGCTGGGAAGGCATTTTCTTCAGCAAAGCCTAGGAGTGCAGAGAGAAGGTGTGCTCCTCTACCTCTCAGCTTCTGCTGGTTGGTTCATAGCTGTATGAGCACCACGTGGGGCTGCACTGTTCCTCTCACCAGTACAATCATTTGGGTTTCAATGAGCGATGAGAGGGAGCAGCTCCTTAACAGGAAAGCAGCTCCTAGCACTGAACTGTCCTCACATTTTTGGGTGGAAGTGGTAGCTAAAAGGCTTCAAGTGTTGCAGAGAAGATGGCTTTAAAGTAAATCCTGCAAAATCTTTTTGAAAGCCATACCATCCTGAGATAACTTCAATGTTCTGCCTGTTACAGAGGTGCTAATTCCAACCAGCTGAGTTTTAACTGCAAGTTGTACGGGAAGACAAACTGACTTGCTCCCGTTTCAAATGGCTTTTGCTTAAGCTCCACATCTGTTATGAAAGTTTAGGTTATTTTAAACCTTCTCCATCTTGTCAACTACTCAGATTTTCAGTCGTGTAAGAAAAGTATCTGGGAGTACATGAGGTATGTCAGACTGAGTTTTCTTGTAGCAGATTCACTTAATGCCTTTTTACCTACAGCAACTAAAAACCTTTCTGTAATTCTTCTCTCTAGCTCCATATTCACACTCTTCTACTGCAGTTACTTTTCCAAGTAGAACTTCATCTAGTAAGGAAGTGCTATCCTGAAAGGTGCCAAGTACCTCTGAGATGCAGATTACCCCTTCCATGCTGAATAGAGGAGTAGGCAGTGTGTGACTGGACCTGAAGTGCAAAATCCCAACCAACCATTTGGCTGCCATATGGGAAAACCACATCTGAGAACATGCCTTGGCAGCAAGCCTTGGTATAAGGAGAAAGCAACTTGAGCGAGTTGTTTGAATTCCTGCTGCCAACCGAAGTCTGTACTGGTCACCACACGGATGCCCAGAATGGGAACACAACTGGCAAGTGGGCGGAATAGCTGAGTGAGGAACACAGAGTGGGTGGGATTGCTAAAATCAGTGATTTCTTTTGCTGTGGTGTTGCAGGTATTATCCCTTGGAATGCTGTACCTGGCAAAGCCTGTGGGCCCATCTTAGAGAACATCTGCAACACGAATGAGGTACAGACAGATAACCTGTGTGCAGCTTCTGCCTCCAAGCCACTTGGGCACTGCATAATAAATAACTTCATCAAAATGTTTTGGAGAAAGCTAATACTAATAGTTAAAGAGATCAGTTTAAGCACAAGACTGTAATTATTCTGTGTTAGAGTGTTCAGAGGATGACAATTACTTGAGAGCACTCTTTCTTTCCTAAAGCTTTGACTACCTTGCTACAGAGATGGATTTGTTATCCTTAATCTCTAGAACAGTTGAAATGCATTTTATACTCTCCTCAGCTGCTTCAATATTTCTGATGTGTTTTTCCCTCTAGTTCTACATGTCCTACCACCTCTTCATTGTGGCTTGTGCTGGAGCTGGTGCCACTGTCATAGCATTGGTGGGTAATATTTTTCTGTTTTTTATTGTGTAATGTGTTCCTTTCAGGCTTAAGATGCTTTAAGATTCAATTTCATGTACCTTAAAAACAGTGACAGCAGACATTAAGGAGGGCAAGCTGTAGCTGCCATTATTTGCTGCTCTGGTTGGTCATTACAACTCAGCAGGTCCAAAACCTTCGCTTTAAGAAGCCATCTTAACCCACCACCCTCACCTTTAAATTCTTGGCATGTCCTTTGAAAAATCCTACTTCTGCCCACTATTTCTGGGTTTATGTCCACTATTTCTTCTCATTTTTCTAGTTTACTTGATCGATCACTTTGAATTTTTTGTCTGGACCCAGGCAGTTTGACTAGTCCTACTCTGCAATGACAATTACAGGTAGCAAGTAGAAAAACAGATGTTGACAAGATGCCTGTGTCCTCTGTCTCCTAACCTCATGTCACCCAAATGCAGGTTTAACACTCAGTATTTGGTGACAAAGCAGCCTTAGGTCTGTATGTAGGTTACTGTCTCTGGATAAATTGCCATCCCTGAAGGTGTTCAAGAAGTGTGCAGATGTGGCGCTTGAGGACACAGTTTAGCGGCCATGGTAGTTGGGTTACGGTTGGACTCGATGATCTTAAAGGTCTTTTCCAACCTGAGTGATTCTGTTCTACAGTTCTATCCTATCCTGTTCTAAATGGCAAGTTCCTTACCTTGCATCTTCACCCTGGAAGAAGCTCAGAATAACCTCTGTTGTGAAAGTATCGACAGTTGCCCAAATGGGCTCGAGCCGTCACCTTGTATCTTACTCTCCTGTATTTTGTTCTCTTCCACCAGCTGATCTACATGATGGCTACTACATATAACTATGCTGTTTTGAAGTTTAAGAGTCGGGAAGATTGCTGCACTAAATTCTAAATTGTATAAGCCCAGTAAAGAGCTGCATTGCGTAGCTTGACATACCACTGACACCCTAAGCTAAAAGTCTAGCTCTCTGACTTTTGTTACAGTAATTGTACATAGCTTCAGTAAGCACCATTTAGCTGAGCAGATTAATAAAATGACTTCTTGTATATGGACTATGATGTGGACGAGATCTGGCTATTCTTGCATGTCGAGAGGATTCAGTTACTGTAGGGGTGTTTGTAACCATCCTTCTGAGGATGGGAGGTTTCCATTTGCTTTCCAACAGTCCTCTCTCAAACGCAGCCTGGAAGGGTTCAGGGTCAGAATTACTAATTTACTTTTCCTTATGAAGGCCAAATACACCCCCCCCCTCCCAAGCACACGAAACCTGTGACACAAAACAAATCTTGTGGCAGAAATCAGAAGCCCAGGGATTATGGATTAGTTGGCTTTTGTTTCCAGTGCATGAATGATCAAAGTTGATTGACTGACTTCGTTTCTAAGCAGCTGCCAAATCACGCTCTCTCTGGAAGGAAATGCACCCTTGCGTTAGCTCTGCGTAAAACAATCACACTCTTTCTTTTGGACCCTGAACTAGTGAGAAGCAGCTTATAAATGGCTTCTGCTCTTGTATGGCTTGCACTTTAGTAACTGATTTCTCAGTAGCCAGATCTCAAAACTGTAAGTATGACTGCACGGGAAGCAAAACCATGCATAGATCACAGAGACCTCTTTACACTACTGGGATTTATAAGCAAAAAAAGAGAAGTGAATCAGTGTTTTCAGACGTAGAGTTTTGGGCATGAAGCATGGTGAAAAGAAGGTGGGAAGAGATGAATGCACAAACCAGAAAAAAATCCACACAAAAATAACAACAGTAATAGTAACAAAAAAGAACCAGTTGCTACATGTGATGTAAAACTCTTCACCTGAGCTTGGACAATGGAAGCTTAAAGATGTAGTTATAAAAATATCCAATTAAGAGTTCTTAACCCCCATCCTGCATGCTTTTGCTTAGTTTTGGACTTGTGTTTTGTTGTTTAATTTTTCACTATGTTAATGTAGCCTTGTTCACGTAAATAAAACCGTTTACAGTTTCAGGCTTTTTCCAGGGGAGGGTGGAATTCTCTTCTGCTTGTTGGGGGAAAAGAAGTGCCAGGACCTGGGCTTGGATTTGCATAGACACCACAACCTTAGAGAGCCGTTGGTTCTTCTGGGCACCTCGTAGTTTGCGGAACACACGTTGCCACGTACAAAACTTTATTCCTGCTTCCCCACATTCTGCATTTTAATGGATCCGTACAACTCTGCAGCTCATTTTGTTCCTGTTACACTAACTTCCTCTGAATTGTGAATAACCAACTGAAATATTAGCATGCCGACTCCTAGAGACCCTCGAAAATAGCCTCTGTGCTTGTTTTCATAACTGGATGCTTTATTAACGTAGAATAACTTTTGTTTGTTTGGTTTTTTTGGTCCTTATTTTAAAGAGTGTCTATTAATCTAACTAGCAGCTTGCTTTGCCTCTTGACATGCTCACTAGCCATCATGCTCACCCTTCTCTTCCAGATCCACTTCCTCATGATACTGTCTTCTAACTGGGCCTACTTAAAGGATGCCAGCAAAATGCAGGCCTACCAAGATATCAAAGCAAAAGAAGAGCAGGAGCTTCAGGATATCCAGTCTCGGTCAAAAGAGCAACTCAATTCTTACACATAAATGTTTGTCACAGTAATTCAGCAGAAGAATTCTGTAGCTCTGACAAATCAACAACCAGCTGCTCTGCAGTACAGATGGGTGTCTACCAAACAAAATTAGAGAGAAGTGCAAAAACTTCACATTCCAGCTCTTGGAACACACTCATAGGGAATGGGTAATCTTCCATCCTTTCACACAGAGAATGGAGGCTTTATTCCAGGCATTTTAAAAGGCAACACTTCACAAGCAGTGACCAAATTATTCTCCTCTGAGACTTTCGGTGTTTAGGATTTGACACTTCCTACAGCTTCTTGTCCTGCACCAAACGGTGGCAGGTGCTCCAAACAAACCAGCAGGCAGTGAGCAAATCTCTGTCCAGGCCTCAGGCAGAGGCCCGCGTGGGGGCGTGTGACTGAGCCTCTCAGTCCAGTCCCCACACGAAACTCTGCGCCCAGGCGTTCGGACAGCGCCAGCCTGTGCCGCGGCAGTTGCGGTGGGGCCCTCTTTGAACTCGCTCTTGCCCTGGGCCAGGGGAGCAGCCCTCTGCCTTTGTGCCACGCTTTTCTATGACGAAGCAGCCAACCTCCTGCGCTTGTGGGAGCGTGGAGCACACCTCCCACCTTTTAATCTTTTTTATTAACAACCCTGAGATGGAATGTAGATCCCTGGATAATGCTCCCCTCCTTGGAAAATAAATGTCAGCTTTGCCTTAATATTTATTTTCTATAAATGTCTTTAGCATTTATATAGCAGCAGGAGACCATTATCCTACAGTGGAAGTGGAAAGTGTTACCTTCTTAAAATGACACTGATCTGACTCTTCCCAACGAGCGGATGGGAAAGTTTGCAGAGTTCCACACGAACACTAGAAATTACAGCCATAAAGCAGAATACAGGATGTCCACCTTTCTCTGTCTTGGTGCTTAGCAAATTTATAGTCAGTGCTTACGTGTTTTCCTTTTTACAAGTCATTTAGAGCATTAAGAAAACCTGGTGTTCAGACACAAGAACAATGAACAAACTGGTGCCATTTAACAAAGTCATTTCCCATAGGAGTCTGCCTTCTGATTAATGGTTTGGGTTTGTTTGTTTTTTTTTTCCAGAAGCATTCAGTGATATCTTGAGTATTAGTGATGGTATATTTGGTGTTTGTTCTATATGAGATATATATATATATATAAATAAATGTTGGGGGCGGGGGAAGCAAAACACATCAGTCTTTTGAAAAAATGAAATCTTGGAGTCATACCCACGTTCAGCTGCCGTGTGGGGTGAGAGTTCTGACTGGTTGCTGAATAGGAGTTGAAGGAAGCACAAGTTTCTTCAGGACAGTATTAAAAGGCAGGAGGGGAGGGGTGGGTATTCACTTCAGAGATTCCTTCTTTTTTATTTTACAGGGTTTTTTTTCCTTTTTTTGTTACATATTGAAGTCTAATTTGACAGTTTCACAAAAGGGGCAAAGTTGATCAACGTAGAGCAAATATGACAACAATAGCCTAGTGTATGTTCTTACCTGTTGCATGAAGGAGACATTTCTACAGCAATGCAGGTGACGTTCTAGCCCAGTGTTTGCATAAGGGTATAATGGAGGCAGTGTCTTAAAGCCTAATTCTTTTCTAATTCAGTGTAGCTATGACTGGGAGTTTTTGAAGTTTTGTTTAAGTAGTCCTAATATTTTTATGTAAAGAGCATTAAATTTTGCTATGTATAAATTTTTGTAACCTAACAGTGAATCAATATTTTCTATCAGTGCCAAGGGCTTCCTGTAGTTACATCCAAGTGTTAAAATAAATATTTGTAGATAATAGACGACACTTGTGTACGCGTATTTGAAACCAGACCTACAGCTGCTCCCTACTAGCGCATCTCTGTGCTTTATGTCTCTATCTGAGAGAGTTAGTTCAACCCGTTTTGCTCTGTAGTGCCTACCCCACTTGCTCCTGTAGGGGGAGGGAGGCCCTGTAGGTGTAACGCTTCAGCATGGTAAGTCAGCGAGTGTTCCTAGCATGAAGTATCGGTAGCTGTTCCAGGCCAGCATAACGCAACGAGCACTCTCCGTCCCATTCCGGACACCGCTAAGGAGGAGCCTCTCAGAAATTGGGTGAAAGGCAGCACTGCTGCGAGGCCAAATTAAGCAGCGTGTAAAATTAGACCGGCCGCCAAAGCGCGTCCTAGCCTAACTGCTAAAGGCAAAGCTTATTTCTGTCACACTTTTGGTACAGCTTGTTTCAACGTCAAACGAATTCAAGACAGAGCTTCGTTTTTTGCCCCTAAATTCTGTCAAACTTGGCTTCATGTTCTTGTAGTTAGGTCAAGAAGAGCAGCCTCAAAGGCAGTGCAAGTTGTAATATATGCTGCCACCCAAAACTACTTCATTGATTAAAAAATACTGTATTTTATACTGTAAATAAAGTTTAATGATCTTGCCTATAATCTACCTACAAAATACAAAGCTTAAATAAAGATGAGTTAAATAGCATTTTCATTTGAATCTCTCCATTCTGGGCTGGTTAATACCAACAAGGTGATCCATGAGGTAAGGCTGCTTTTAAAAGTGTTTGCTTCCCTGTCACAGCAGTACAAGGGACAGGTGCCAGCTTGGGTCTGTCACACAAGCCAAGGGTCTCCAGGGGACACCTTTAAAAATGGTTGATGATGACTGAACCTTTTACCTGCATACTGTTATTTTGCCCTGCTTGGAGGGGAAGGGGTTGGGGTGGGTGGGGCCCACCACTTGACAAGCTGATAGAAGTTTGGCTAGAATGGACCTGACCATAACTGATTCAGTTCTTTGCACCTCTGTCACACCACTCAAGGGCCTCCCTCTGGATTACTAACAGGTCTGGGCTCACTAGTTGAAGTCAATGACCGAAGTGATGAGACAGCACGAAGGCGGCTTTATTAATTTATAGATGATAACAGCCTGCAAACTTGGTGCCTAACATTCATACAACTTTTTACAGGCAGAAAGATGCTTTAAAAAGAGATATGTGTTTTAAAAAACCCCGACAAACCATTAAAAAGACAACTGGTGGCTATAATTCACCAGAAGTTGTCTTCATCCACGTCTCCAAGAGAAATGCCTGCAGCACTGTATTAAGGATAGGAGGGAGAGAAGGAAAGGGGTATGAGTCTAAAGTGTCATATCTTAGACCTTAAATATGAATACTTGTTTTCAAAAGAAAGTTACAAGACTGCTGCTGCAATTCTCTTGCTGTTTCAGCAAACTGACAAAGTAAGCAAGCCTTTAAGGGTGAGGATTTGGGCCTTGGTTAACAGAAAGCCATCTCACAGTTATCAAACAGCAGCACTACCCACCACTACTTCTGTAGTGCTGACCCAGTGAAAAGAACACCAACTCAGAGGAGCACCGTGGCAGGGTCTGACATGGAAAACAACACTTTACAGGCACAGATAATACTGAAACATTACTATGGTTAGGGTGGGCATTTAGGGTTTTCTTGAACTGCTCAATCTCCAATTCTACATCTTCAAATAAACTGAAAGATTTCAGAGGGTGGTGGTGAGGTTTTTATTTTTTATCCAGCAACTAACCCCTATATCTCCTTAGTTATCAGTAACTAGAGAGAACCAGAGGAAGTACCCTAGCTGTGGCTGCCGGCACTGAGTTACCAAACTCTGTGAAAAATGTGTGTGAACTAGATCATTAGAAGCCTGGGCTGCTGCTGATTGACAAGGCAGAGCTAGAGTCAATGCTAATAGCAGACTGTCTGCGAGGCGCAGCACAAAGCTCACAGGGTCACAGCCCAAGAATCCCTCCATATTTCAGCTCCCTGTGAAGGAACCAAGATGCTGCTCAGTGGCAGCTAATTGCCACAGCTACTGAAACAACATTGAGTGTGGTTCCCAGATCAGGGGTTTATACAGCACATCGCTGCCTTGCTTGTGTAAGGACTGGATTCATTCTCAATTTTTCCAACACATTTGCCTTTTTAGGAGGCAGATATTTCTTAACCATAATTAATAATCTATGTGTTTATATGAAGTGATAGAAGTGATTAATAACCACCAATGAGCCTTACCTGTCGTCCTTCTCACTAGATTCAAGTCCTCCTGTAAGTGACACTTCTCCTAGTTGTTCTTCTTTTGAATCCTGGCAACAAAACCAAGAACGAGTCAGGGAAAGCGTAAGTCTAGTTCAAGTGACTCTAATACTAGTGTCTGTGTTTTAAGGCATCGAACCAAACCCAAAGATCTTCTGAAGGAGCCACCCTAGCTCCACAAATGCTGCATGGTGTCTAGAATGATGCTTTGGATAACACCTGAACATGCTGCAGTCCGGCTCATTCATGTTCACCACCTATGAAAACTCAGTAATGGTCACCCGTGTACCTAAGCTGCTCTTCAAGTTTTCACATTTTGCCAGAATAAATTCCATCAGTTGTGTTAGTGGAACACCAACTGACCTGAGTGGATGCAAGCTGTGTTTAAGACACAGTTTAAACTAAAAATGGAGGACATTTATCTTCAAATATTGTCTCAGTATTAAAACAACCAACCAAACAACTTTCCTCCTCAGGACGCCAGAACAAAAACCCTTACAGGAGAACCTTATAGGATAAGAATCCTTATAGGATTTGTATTTTTGACATACAAATCCAACCTCTCCTCTCTGCAGGTTGTTAGAGAATGCTTATGGGAAAGACAGAAAGGAAAAAAAGTAAGAATATTGTTTTCCTTGTGAGCATACTCAGCAAGACAGAAATTCAATCAATATTTCTTGGGACCCAGTTTTAAGAATAATCACCTTGTCTGCCAGGGCCTGCTCTCTGCTCTGCTGAATTATCCTCATGTATTTTTCCAAGGGGTTTGGAGTTGGAGCCTTTACATTATCTTCCACACCAGAATTACTGTTTTCAGCTATTGCCTCCTCCTTAGGTTCATTTTCTTCACCTGTTTTCAACAAGTCTTGCCTCCTCTTAAAGACAGAAAATCAAAATGAAATACCAATCAGGTCAAGAAAAACACTGTTACACCCTCATACCTGTGCTACATGCAAGGTTTCATGTTAAGGTCAGTAAAACATGCCAGTCTAAACCAGCATTAAAGCTGCTATATGCAGTTTAAAATGAAAGGTTCAATTGCTTCAATTCAAAAGGTGTCATTCAAGAAATCCCAATCTCACCCTGTCTGGATGCTTGAGGCTCTATGACATCTCTGTGTGAATTGAAGATGAGCTGACAAAGATATGCAGGCGTCTTAAGAGGGCCTAGTTGGCTGGTGTGAAGGGTAGTGTGAGCATGTCTGTGTCTGATCAGTACCACTACACTAAATCAAATTAAACAGGGTTTAAGGGTGGGAAGAAGACGACAACAAAAGGCAGAAAACCACCCGAGGTTTATATAGGTCCTAGAAGTCTACATGTGTCTACTTCAATACATGCTACACATGGGTTTGGCAAGCTCTTTCAGGTCTCCTTGTAACTTCTGCTTCCATGAAAAGTACCTTAGATACCATGACAAAGTCTAACGAGCAGATGGACTTTATGTTCTGATGGTGTCCCACCAGCAGCACTCCAGAACAGTAAGACAGCAAATGTATAGCTTGTTCTGATAGCATAGTGATGGCTGCCTGCTAAGTTCTGACCATAAATCTAAAGAAAAGGCAGTGTTTCATTGTTTCCACTGCAAAAGTCATTTGGTGTAAGCAGAACTTCTAGCAAAACAGACATGAACTTAGCCTGTATGACCTTCACTTCCAGAATAAAATGGAACCAAGTAACAGCCACAGCAATCCTTAAATACATGGCACTGCCAAGCTGCATTACTGTCAGAAATTAAAATACTACATCACCACTTCTTTGTTAAGCTTTTCCACTTCATTTTGCTCTCCTTCCAATGCTTCCCCTTGTTCTCTCTCGCTTTCTTCTCTTGCTTCCCTTTCTTCTAAGTTCTTCGCAACTTCTCTGTTCC
The DNA here is from genome assembly GCA_033816785.1 of Picus viridis. Lineage (NCBI taxonomy): Eukaryota > Metazoa > Chordata > Aves > Piciformes > Picidae > Picus > Picus viridis. Next base: position 2,369,930 of record CM066569.1, on the reverse strand, counting down.
TTTCTTCAAACTCCCTTTGATCCACCACCGCTGTGAAAAATTATTTCAACACATTCAATTTGGTAGCTCAGCAATCTATTATAGTAGCATACTAATCAGTAACAGGTTCCTGTGTAACCTTAAGAGTGAATGAAAGACAACTGGATATATTGCTCATACATACACACACCACAGTTACTCTTAGGAGTTTGGTAATGTTTCTTCCAACCTCTATAAATATTTTTCATCTGATACCATGACTCACTAAGGTTTAAACCTTAGTTCCAAAGTAAAGGCCAGAGAGCTGAACAAATCTCTTGAGGCACTTCTCATTCCTATCATGGACCTTCTCATCAAATCTCTGTTATTCTGAAGTTCATTGCAACATGCTCTCTCTCTCTGCCATATAGTTAGATACAATTCTTTGTATTTATAAAGCAAAGTACTTAAAAAAACCTTTGAAAATGATTGCAGGGCACACTGCTGGTGTGACCAGCATATTAAAAAGCTGTGTAAGTAGAACAGCATTCAGATAGGAATTAGATGGGCAAACTACATACTGGGAATGGCTGGAAAGCTCTTCTCTAAACAATAATCATATTGCTTACAGCTAGAACAGTTTGGAGAGCAGCATACATGACACAAACCATTTGCATCTACCCAAAGGATTAAATGTGATAACACAGCCTGCCAGCAAAGTCATGACACAATGAAAAAATCCAGACAAGCAGTACATTAAATACTTGAAAAACCAAACCAAACCAAACCAAAGCTTTCAAATCTTATTTCTCTAAGGAGCAGAACAATATCCCAAAGAGGAAAGGAAAAACCAAAACTGTCTCTCCAGAAGCTGGAGAAGGGGGTGATCAAATGGGTGGCAGTAATGGTTAAACTAAAAAAAAAATGTAACCAAAACCAGGGTGAAAAATAATCATCCTTATACAGTACAGCAAGAGAAAACATTCCTTCCTTTTTCTTGCATAATCAGCACTCTAGGAAACATATTTTAATCACACCAGCACACATACCTACAGAACCTTAAGTATTTGGGGGGTTTGGGTAGTGCATTTGACATTTAAAAAGAGTCTTCAGCTTTGTTTCTGAGCTGAGAACTCACTTAAGTCTTGCAGTGGAGTGGCTGTTGCTGGTGCAATGGCTGTGGCATAATTTCCATTGATGATGTCCCCAGATGGATGCGAGGCATCACTTTCACACTGCTCTGGAATGTCTCCCTGATCTAGAGAAGAAATTTGAACAATGGCTTCATTATTTTGCAATTACAATAGTGGAGCACAGCAGAGGACTCAAAGTGTGGGAATGGCTGAAAGAGAACACATAAATATCAGCACTAATTGAGCATTTTCCCTTTGACTTCACCATTTCCCCCAGGATGAAGAATTACCATAGGCTGCACTTGCTTCTGTAATTACAGAATTGTTAGCTTTGAAATTAGCTCTTGGAACACATCTGTTTACAAAGCCAAAACAGATTCATGAATAAATACACAACAGAAAACCAAAATGTTTTCATTTCTTCACATAATCAAGACACAGGTCAGAGAAAAATTCCACGTCCAAGCTTAGCTCATCCTTTCCATGCACGTGAAACAACCTTTAATTATTTGATCACATTTCAGTGCACAGGATGGATACTGCTCAGATACTCAGATACCAACTCAATTGTAGTGTCTGTTTATTACTACAGATTTTTTCTCCTCTAAAGATGCAAATAGGAAGAAAATTAATCTCTTGTTGCCTGTGAGTTTGCTTTTATTTCCAACATCAACCAGAAGATTTTCTCACCAACTACAGTCTTTAACTACCAAGACATTAATTGTCTCACAACTGTTAAGCCCTAAGGTGTTAAGCACTCTAAAATGCACTAAAACTTACATTCAAAAGAAGAAATGTGTTCTTCAAGGTCCTCATACATTAGTTTCTCTGGTTTGAGGGTATCACTGAAATCTTGTTTATCTGTTCCTTGATTCTCAAGTCTGAAAGAAGAAGGAAGAAGAGAAATAATTTATTAGATAATAGATGCCGAGTTTAAAGCAAATAGTGGCCTGCTATTTAAATACAAGGATTACTCACACGCTTAGCAACAGCCAAAACCCAACGTAAAAACCGTGTGACCAAAATACTGTCCCTTTCTGACTCAAGGTATTTAAACCCAGTTCTCTAACTTTTACCAAAAAGTCAGCTTCCTCTCTCTGACAGCCATTTCCCTGAAGCCTTTCCCCAAGGCCCACACACGACATAAAGACATTACATTAAAACAATCTACACTCTCAAAAGATGTAAAAAGAAGTAAGGAAAAAGGGGAGGAGAAAAAGGGAGAAATACAACGAACTGTGACACTTAGTCAACTGGAATTAAGAAATTTGCCTTGTGAGGTGGTCTAACAGTCTAGATCCCATTTTGATGTCATCTTAACAGATGTGTTTGAAATGTATCAGGATTAGTTATCCAGCAAATCATCTATGCTGGGGTGAATACCTGCACTCTTTGAAAAATGGGGTCAGTGACCTCATTCTAAATCCCTGTTTGTCTCATCAGAAAGATAACATGAAAGAACACCACCTCCCACATGACCCAGCTACTAGACCCTGACCTGAACCGGAACAGCCAAAGGAGTGCAGGTCACTAATGAAATTTGGCAGCAGCACTTCTTAAAGGAATTGCTTGCTTCACATCAGCTGCTGCTCTTCACCATGACATAAATGTGTTTGTGCTTCCAGTTTGTAAGGAATCCGTGTTTTTCTGGGGTCAAATGTGGAGAACAAACAAAGCACAACCCCAGAATGAGACCTGTTCAAGAAAATAAAGTAAATCTGGGGACAGATATCTGCCTCATCAGAAAGACAGTTCAGCAACATCAGAGGGGAAAAATACCCAGTAAATATGACAGAGTAAATGAATAGAATAGAATAGAATAGAATAGAATAGAATAGAATAGAATAGAATAGAATAGAATAGAACAGAACCGAACCGAACCAGACCAGGTTGGAAAAGACCTTTGAGATCATCAAGTCCAACCTATCACCCAACACCATCTAATCAACTAAACCATGGCGCCAAGTGCCTCATCCAGTCTCCTGTTAAACACCTCCACTGATGATGACTCCACTACCACATTTTTGGACATATACTTCATGTTTTCAGTCTTTCCTTCACAGAAATGGTTTAAGTGTGAAGTAATTCTTAAGGAGGCAAGATTCAAGGAGATGCATACTACTCTCTTCAATATTGTGTCAGGGCCAATAGGCTGCCTCAGATTCAGCAAACTGAAGAGGTCTGCCCCACAAATAACGCTGAGTGAGCAAAGAGTGCTCAAAATTCATTCCATCACAGGAAGCTGGCAAGCAAACCCTGGACTGTATCTCATGTCAACAGTCCACAAAACAGTACAGGTCTGACAATCAACATAAAATACTTAGGCTTAAGACCACCACAAAAGCTTAAATAAAACCAACAACCACCACCATCTAAACTCTTTTTTACTGCCTGAAAGGACTTTTTACCCTAAAACTAGTAACAGCCCTCACAACCAGTTCCTTCAGCCCAACACAAAAACCAGGGAATGATTTAGATAATAGTCTGCTTATAATTCTAGTCTTCCTGTCTGTGTTTATTGGCTGCCTTCATACCACTCATATCTTGAAATACAAACAAACAAGGATCTCCTGTAATCACAGAAGCAATCATTGTTTCCCACTGAGAGAGGTCTAACTCGCAATGGCTTAATGGTGTTACAGCATCATCTCTTCTCTTCCCTTTCTTTCCCTTTTCTTTTTTTCAAATACATTCCCATTACCACTTAGAATGCACAAGCCATAAACTAACTTCACATCAATGATCTGGTATTTGTCTAGTAACAGGAGTAAACAACTGGAAAAGCCCACACATACATTTCTCAAATATTTTATGTAACAGAAAACAGCTCAAAGCACAAGAAATTAGAAAACACTCAACAAAAGAACATTTTTCCCTTCAAGAAAATCTTGGGAAAGCACCAAGTTCACCCTTGCTTTGTCACAAGGAACCCAAGAAGGCAGCTACAACTCATAGTTGCCTGCCTGCCCTGTTCTCTGCAACACAACTTGCTCATACCATTCACTCTTCAGGCAGTGTGGACACTACAACATCCCCCAAAGCAGTGCAGTCCCTCACAGTATTACAGCATTTCCCCATATCACCTGAACATGCAGGTTAACATTCAACCTTCACTTTGTAAGGTCTGTGTGGCAGTTTAGGCTGGGTGCCTCCTAAACTGAAGACACAGAGTTACACCTCCAGTGTCCAGTCCACAGGCACTGAACAGATCCTCCTAGAAACTTATATTAAAGCATATGGAGGACAGGGAAGTGATTCAAGACAGCCAGCATGGCTTCATCAAGGGCAAGTCCTGCCTTACCAACCCAGTGGCTTTCTACAACAGAGTGACTAAATCAATGGACAAGGGAAGACCAATGGATGTCATCTATTTGGACTTCTGTAAAGCCTTTCACAGAGTCACCCACAACATCCTTCTCTAAGCTGAAGAGATACAGATTTGATGGGTGGACTGTTCAGTGGACAAGGAATTGGTTGGATGGTCACATCCACAGAGTAGTGGTCAAGGACTTGATGCCCAGATGGAGATGGGTAATAAGTGGTGTCCCTCAGGGGTCCATATTGGAACCAGTGCTCTTTAGTATCTCCATCAGTGCTATAGAGAGTGAGATTGAGTGCACCCTCAGCAAGCTTACCAAATGGTGCAGCTAATAAGACTGAAGGACGGGAATGCGATTCAGAGGGACCTGGACAGGGTGGAGAAATGGGCTCAGAAGAATCTCATGAGGTTCAATAAGGCATAGTACAAGGTCCTACAACAAAGGCAGGGCAACCCTCAGTATCAATACAGGCTGGGAGATGATGAGATTGAGAGCAGCCCTGCAGAAAAGGACTTGGGGGTGCTGGCAGGTGAGAAGCTGGACACAAGCCAACACATCCTATGCTGCATCAAAAGCAGCATGACCAGAGAGGTGATTCAGTCACTATGCTCTGGTGAGACCTCACCTGGAGTACTGTGTCCAGCACTGGGATCCTCAGCATAAAAAAAGATATGGACCTGCTGGAGCTGGTCCAGAGGAGGGCTAAAAAGATAATCAGAGGTCTGGAGCACCTCTCCTACAAAGACCACCTGAGAGAGTTAGGGTTGTTTAGCCTACAGAAGAAAAAGCTCTGGGTAGACCTTATTGCAGCACTTCAGTATCTGAAGGGGACCTACATGAAGGCTGGGAAGGGACTGATTAGAAGGGCTTGTAGTGATAGGGTGAGGGACAACGGTTTGAAACTGGAGAAGGGTAGATTTAGGTTGGACATTAGGAAGAAATTCTTTACTATGAGGGTAGTGAAATACTGGAATGGATTGCCCAGAGAGGTGGTACATTATGTTTGTTTGTTTTGGGGTTTTGTTTGTTTTTAAGAATATTTCTTTCACCCCAAGCACTTGAGATTTGAGCATTTCACTGCATATAACCTTGCACTGTAAGGAAGCACAAATTTAACAGAGGTGAAAACTGTCAAACCATATTTGTGCAAGGTGCTTGCGTTTGGGAGGAGGAGGGTGTTTGGTGCTTTTTTTACAACTAAGTTACACTCTTGAGACATGATACTCAAGAAGAGAAATCCTTATCCACCTTTAGAAAAGTTCCAACTTATAAAACTAATGGCTTTCTTGAACTGTAAAAGCAGCTTTCACCACAAACACTTAGACAAATGTTTCTGTAAAAATCAGGTTAAAAATGTTGCTTTCTAAAGAATGTTACCTGATTTTCTGGCCGTGACTGGATGGTGAGGAAGAAACAGACTCAGAAGATGAAAGTGGCCGTGGCTTTGAAATAGGAGAAAGCACCTGGTCAACACTCTGCTGCGAGGAGATGAGGTAAGAGCCACTAACATCTGCAGAACAAAAATGCCACCATTGGTATTAGTCACCTGTGCTACCATTTCTCAGACAAAGCTGGTTTTTACAACATGTAACTGGACTGTATATGCACCATCACTAACATCCAAACCTAACATGAGCTGTGCTGTACTGGTTCATTCTTTGTTTTTTTTAACCTCTCATGAATGGGATTTCTCCTCTACAAGCCTTCACCACCATAAACTTACTCTTCACAAAGCCTATGATTATCATCACCCTATAATACACCCATATTTCCCACAAATTGCAGCCCCTCTGCCAAACCCCAAATAATTTCTCCCATGCTGGGCATTTGAAGCAGAAGTTGCAGACCTGGACTAGAGGTGTGCTTACTAGCCAGCAACAGATGCTGCTCGAGGTCTCACAAAGGACAGTCTTCATTAGGCAATTTACATAGAATCACAGAATTCTTAGGGTTGGAAGGGACCTCAAGGATCATCTAGCTCCAACCCCGCTGCCATGGGCAGGGACACCTCACACTACATCAGGTTGCTCACAGCCACATCCCGCCTGGCCTTAAAAACCTCCAGGGATGAGGCTTCTACCATCTCCCTGGGCAACCTGTTGCAGTGTCTCACCACCCTCATGGTGAAGAACTTCTTCCTAATGTCTAATCTAAATCCCCCTCCTCTAGCTTGGATCCATTTTGCCTAATCCTGTCACTACCTGACAGCCTAAAAAGCAAACAAAACTAAACAAAAATTCAAAAAGGCCAGTACTTGTATTTCACTTCTAGCCTCTCTACCCCTCCACCTTTCCCCAGTCAATACTTTTTTAGGTCCTTATAGCAGAGAAGTTTTATTCCTGCATCTATACCTGTTGCAACAGAAGCAATAAATTCCATAACTGACTCATGGTATTAAAAAGTATCTCCTTCTCTTTCTTTTTGGTTCCACAGGAGTCTGGGGTCTATGAAGCAGTGATTAATGGATCCCTTTTCAAGTTTTTCACATCACTTACTGCTTCCCAGATTTCCCACAGCCTGTCTCAGCCAACAATTTTCCAAACTGAGCTGCCCCCTTGAATTCAGCCTTCCTTCACACAAAAGCTAGTTTGGGGTTTTTTGGTTGGTTGGTTTGGTTTTTTTAGCATACAGTTTCTTTTTTCATCCTATTAAGTCCATTTTGACCTAGGGTGACAAGAACTGCATGACTTGTGAAGCAGATACACTGCTGATTTGAAAGAACATAATGATTTAAAAATTTTACTTTTTTTTTCTATTTTCCTTGCTTTTCTGAGTACTGTCCCTTCAAAAAAAATAAAAAGGCTATGAAATTAACAGCAGATTATGATTTTTCCATATCCCCTCCCTCTCATAACTTCTCAGGAATATTTGATAAAGATGTCACAGCAGAAAGGAAGGGGGAAAAAAAAAAAAAAAAAGGGCAATCTGGACCTTTCAGAATGGAAAACTCAATTTAAGAGGTGCCAGATGAAGCAGTCTGCTGCAGCACACAGGTTAGCTCTAATAGCTAAATGATAGGATAGGAACAGAGGAAGGGTAATTAAAACTAGGAACGTACAATTAATGTTGCAAAGTAGTTATACTTAATAGCAACCTTTGAATGAAGCTCTGCACACCACAAGGTTACATCTGCAGTGCATTATATGGCAAGATCTTCAATTTAAAGCTACCTGGCTTAAGTGCAGCACGTTCAGCCTCCCTCGGTGTACCTCACCAGTACTTCTTTCCATGAAGAAGCAATACTTCAAGCAGCTAGCCTAGTTTGTCTCTGACTTCTTCTGCCTCTCAGCAAACAGACTTAAATCTTCCTTTTCCCCTAAGTAAATAATAAATTAAGTATGACCCCATCCCCACACCACACGGACAATGGTTACTTACCATCTGAAATCTTCCTGTTACTGAGACGTCGTTCTGTTTTGGAAATGGGAGTAGAAGAGAGGCGTCTCGGAGAAGATCCTCCTTTGTGTGGTGGTGTCGAGGGATTTTTGAAGACATCAACCTGCCCAGTTCCTTTGATGTATTTTTCACCTCTTAGACTGTTCAGAGGGGAATGCTGGGAGCTGGGATTATCCTCTAGAACTCCATGCTGCATAGTCAAGGGAGGTCTACTAATAGCATGTTGTAGAAGTAAAGGAGACTGAATCTTTCTTGGTGGCGTTCTGCTTGCAGCTACATCCTGCATGACTCTGTGTTGATAATTCCTGTAGGCTTCTTCTAAATACTCTGCCTCTTTTTCCAGTTCTTTTATCCTAGCCCGGGTTTGGGCCATACACTCCAGGTCAGAGTCCGGAGAAGCACCGCGTGGCAGTACCTGCTGCTGATAGCCCACTCTTGGCACAGCATTTACCCTCATCACATCAGCCATAACCTGATTCTGCAGAAATGCACTATCCACATATATATCAGGAGGTACAATTCTGTCAGCAGTGAAGTTAAGGACAGAGCGATCAACGAGTGAAGGCTTCGGATTCCGATACACTTCATTTTCCAGGGCTAAATGATGGCAAGAGCAAAGGAGTGATGGTGAAAAGTGACAAAGGGAGACCCATAACAAAACAGAAATAGTAAAGCATGGCATTTAAATGCCAATTCATCAAATTATTTTGACATGGAATTTATTTAACCTTAAGTACTGTGTCCAGTTCTGGGCCCCTCATTTTAAGAAGGGCACTGAGACACTTGAACGTGTCCAAAGAAGGGCAATGAGGCTGGGGAGAAGTCTCGAGCACAAGCCCTATGAGGAGAGGCTGAGGGAGCTGGGGTTGCTTAGCCTGGAGAAGAGGAGGCTCAGGGGAGACCTTATTGCTCTCTACAACTACCTGAAGGGAGGTTGTAGACAACCTTGTTTCTATTCTACCTAAATTGTTCTTCACTGGGACCCTTTTTTACTGATGCAAAACATGAGTCCCTGCAGTACTTCAGTCATTTAATTAAAATATGTATTTGCTGGTTTAACATCAACCAATTTCCAATTCCAAATGGTACCAATACTTGCATCATACTGAAAACACATTGGTCTATGAGTAACATCAAGTAATACATGTACTGAACTATGGTGCAACACAGGCTATAGATAATGTGTAATCTCTGGAGAATTCAAGTCCACATTTTTAGATAAAATATACATCCCAAAACTTGTATTTATCACAGAATCAATAAGGTTGGAAGAGACCTCAAAGATCATCAAGTCCAACCTGTCACCCAAGACCACATGACTACCAAACCATGGCACCAAGTGTCACATCCAATCCCCTCTTGAACACCTCCAGGGATGGTGACTCCACCACCTCCCTGGGCAGCACATTCCAACAGCTAACAACTCTCCCTGTGAAGAACTCCCTCCTCATCTAGAGTCTAAACTTCTACTAGCAATTTGACAGATAGGTATCTCTCTTTCCAATGTCCCCCCTCTCTTTCTAATGCCCATACAGGGCACATAAGTTGTTAGCCTTGACAGCATCTCTTTAAAAGTTGAGATTTGAATTTGTGAGGGATGCAATGCCATTTCAAATTGCAACCTACAGGAATCAAAATACATTAAAATGCAATGATTGTGCTCTCACCATATACTCATGTCTTCATATTGAAGAAAACCCAGACAACAAAAAGCATATTAGTATTCAGGGAGGAATGTCTGCCCTTCCTCCTACATGTTTGTTTTCTTATGATTCTACATAAACAGAAGGAAGTTGTAGCGAGTCAGCTTTTAAATAGATTTTGAGTTCAAACTTAAAGCTTGATTGCTACTTAAAATCTACTCTATTCTTAAAATTTAATCTATTCTATGTAACTGCAGTCTGCTTAAGCTGATGGAAATTCTTAGACTAGTTAGGTAAGTGAATTTCATAAACAAAAAAGTTGCTCTGGAATAAGATACAAACCTGCCTGTGTTTGTTTCACCTGCAGTTTCAGTTCTTCAACCTGCACATTCAACTTCCTGATAGTAGCTTCAGAGTCCAACAGTTGGGTCTTTAACTGGGCACCACGTTCAACCTATAGGAGATCAAGAGAAAAACACAAAAATAGAATAATTTGAATAAAAAGATTAATCTCAAGTGGCTGAATACTTGTTTCTAAATGTTTTCCAGGGCCAGTCAAGCCATATACACATAGCATCCTACTAAAAGTCAGTGCTAACAAGGTAATGGCTTGGAAAGATATATTTCAGTTAAACTGGACTGGTGAGCGGTTTTGTTGGTTTCTTTGGTGTTGTTTTTCTTTAGAGCTGTTTACATAAAACCAAGCAGAGTACAAACTATCCCTGAAACTAACTACACACTAAATTGCCTGCACAGGTACACAGATGAATGTGTACAAAAAGACAGAAAGAACAAAGGATCCAAATTATTTAGAAAGAATAATTTACCTCACTTTGTAGCTGCTTTTCCAGCATCTGCCTCTGACTTTCAAATTCATCCAGTGCCAGCTTCCTAGAATGTTCCACTCTCCTCAGTTCCACTTGGCAGGCCAGGTACTCTGCAGAAGGCTGTGACAGCTCTACCCAGAAAGATAAATACTAGACACTCAGAATAACAAGTGTGCACTTTTCTACATTATACCCCTCCAAAACATAAAGCTAATTTGTTTTTAGGAATGTAACAAGACTTTGCCTGAAACAAGTACTCAGGGACTTTTGCCTTCCTTTGACAAAGGTCAGGAAATTTTGTTACCACAGCTGTTTAAGCAGGGGACCTGGACTATTCTGCCCTGGGCAAAAAATACACATCCTTACGTAATTACTCTTTCTTAATCTCAAGTGCAGACTAAAAATACCTGGTGTTTTATAACCATAGCCAGGCAAGCACTTAAAAATAATAATGCAATGTTCTTTCACCATTAGTAACCACAGTAACATTATAGTTAAAAGCACTGCACTGCTTTTCTTGAAGGGTGACAGGGTCACATAATTATATCTACCACTTCATTCATGACTTCTACTGTGTGGACACATTACAGAAAATAAAACTTATCATGTCAAGGGCTGTTTCATTTTACACAAACAGTACCTGGAGTTTCATGCAAACTACCAGTAAACATAATATAAACAATGTATTTTAATGAAAGATTATTTCTAAACAAGTACTTGTAGAGAAGCAAACAAGAAAATTACTAAATCAACCACACTGACTGTCTCGAAGATGCTGGTTTTCACTGCGAGTCTCATCCAACTGTTGCCTAAGAAGTTTATTCTGCACTTGGAGCTCCAATTTCTCCTCCTTTAGCACAGGATAGTCTGATACCTCTTTCAGTTTTTCTGTCAGCAACTGATTCTGCTTATTTACCAACAGAACCTGGGCTTTCGCTGACTCCAAATCCAGCTGCAGGTAAAGAACAGTTTAGAAGCTTATGAACTGCAGTACTACTTCCTTCATTATTTGTATTCCACATTTTCTTTCTTTTTCAAATGCACTAATTGTAAGACAGCTTCTTTAAACTCATGTTTACAATTACCTCAAGCTCTCTTGTGCGTGCTATAGCTTGCTTGAGCTCCTCCTTTTTGGAATTAACAGCAACGGCTTCCTCATGCAAAAGCACAGCTTTCTCTGCGGGCAGGGTTACAAATGATGAATCCAAATTAGTAGACTATTACAATATAAAACTGTAACAGCAAAAACCAGTGTAAGCTGCTAGCCTCAACATTCAGTTTAATTCAGGACATAAAAATGAGTACTCCTTCAGACTGAAGTAAAGCACAGTGTGTATCTGCACATATGCACACGCTTCTTTCAAATTAAGAAACACATGATCAATAATTTCTTTCATATGCCACTCGGAAGTCTAAACATGTCATCTGTCCCAGTTCTCTTCTTCAACCTCCAATTAAACATCTTGTGCACAATACATGTAGAAACTGGCAACTATTCAAGGGTATGGTACCAGACTGTACCAGAGTTCAATTAGAGAATGAATGAGCCAATAGAACTTGAGAAAGAGATGGGAAACTGAAGAAGCAAAATGCTTTGCAGCCTCTGTGCAAAGCAACAGCTCACAGTTCCCACTGCATTCTGAATAGCAAGCAGCTGCTGACCTGCCTCTGGATCCTGCTACACATACTCAAAAATCTATTTTGATGACTTTCTGTCCCTCATACCACTGCTGCTGAACACTGGAACTTCTTAGTAACAACATTTTGACACCTGCTAGCAAAAGCTCTAAAGATAAGCAGCTACTTTGTCATTAATCTCAGAGACAGAGTTACCTTTATTTTTTTTCTCATCTTCAGTAACTTTGTTGGTTCTGGCTATGTATTCTTCTTTTAATTCAAGCTGGTATCTAGAAGTAAAAAATAATTACATATTCCCAATGTATATGAGTGCGTAAGTGTACATTCTAGTCTTTCCTGGACTACCCTGTAACCAACAACTACTTATTGACAAAAGTAGTTATTGCAGGGCCACTGAAACAACTGGAGAGGGTCCTGCCAATCACTTAATTCAACTACCTGCTCAAAAAGCAAGGCTACTGCTGCCTCTAGAGTGGGACTTCCTAGCCAAGCCTTGAAAACCATGAAGATGCATATTCCACAATCCCCCTGGATGACCCTGTGCCAATGCAGCATTACCCTCTCCATAATTTTTTTCCTGTATGTTTGAGCTGAATCTTCCAAGCCATGATTCACAGCCCATATGAACTCAGAGATCACATGTGCTAGTCCCATACCTATCCTGACAGATCTTTACTAGGCCATCTCCAGTTCCCTCATGATTTCCTTGAATTGGTGAGCCCAAACTCGGCACGGTATTCCTAGCACAACCTTCACCAGTACCTGAAGGACATAATAACTTCCTTCAGTCTGTTGGCCACGCTGCTTCTCATGTCACCCATCATGCTGTTTGCTTTATTTGCCAGAGCATGCTGCTGGCTCACAGTCAACCTGGCATTCACTATAATTCTAATCTTGTCTTTGGATAAACAGCTCCTCAGTCAATTCCTTTTCCTTATTTATATTACTTCATAGGGATATTCTGCCCTGAGCACACAGCTTTGCAGCTCTCCTTGTTAAAATTCCTAAGATTTATGTTGGCACAACCCCCAAGTTTATCAAAATCTGTCTGAACTGAAACTCTGCCATTTGTTGTGGAAGACATTCCCCTTAAGCCTTATGTTCAAAGTTCTTGAGAATTCCCTGTGTCAACATCCAGATGGTGGATGAAAGTGTAGGACATTTTCAGAGTCTTTGCTTTGCTATGCTTTTCCAAAGAAATCTGAAAAAATTTATTATTCAGTTTTCATAGGAAGGAACATACATCCTATTAGGCAAAAAAAACCCTTACTTTAAGAGTTCCATCTTAAGCTTTTGGTCATAGGTCTCCTCTATGCTCCTCACAGCAACCTCCCGACGTCGAAGTGCATCATCAAGAGCTTTATTCTTCTCCTCCTGAAGTTTCTGAGCACTGAAATATCATAAAGATATACACACAGTGACCAGTTATAAAGCCAAAACTTTGGTTTGTTTCTGGTTTTGTTATAAACGACATTTAGAGACATCAAAGGCTGATGTGCTGGCTTGGAACACTGCAGCAATTTAAAATCGTCATCAGAATCTGTCACTAAAATTCATTAAGAACAAGTAGAAGTGGCACAAACTGAACTGCCCTATTTAAAAACCAGTACCAATCAACTATGCAGCTGTCCCAGGTTAACCTTAGCTCAGTTTCCCACAGCAGAAAGGCTTCAGGGGAGATAATGCTAAGGTAGCTATTCTATCAGCACCCTCTGCTGGGTTGTTAAAAAGTTTGTGTTAGTGGGATATTCATTTTGCTGTCAAAAACATGACAAAGTAATGACATTAAGTAGCAATGAAAACATTACCAAAAGTGGTTTAGTTTTTGTATTTAACCAAAGAAACCTGAACCTTCTAAGGACAAGTGAAAAACAAAACAAAACAAAACAAACTTCAGATTAAAGAAGCAAAATAGCATAATCACGTCTCATGAGTGTTACCATTACATACTGTGTTGCATGGGGGTTTGGATTTAATTCAACCACTTCAAAGCAAACATCTGGCTCCTTGCCTCGAAAATGACGCTTCACTGTTTTGTTTGGATGAGGAGGGATAGGAAAAAAAACCCCAAACCTATTTTTGTATGAGGTTTCCCACCTAACAGAGACAGTATACAACACTGCAAAAAATGCAAAACACAACTTCTGGGGTATATAATCTATCTCAATGCCACACAGGCAGCAATAGCTTGAAGTATGCTATACAAGAACATATTATACATGCCCTTCAGCAACTTACACTTCAAATGCCTCAATTCTTTGCTTCAGTTCCGCCTCTCTGGTCCTTATGACTTCAATATCTTTCAGCAGACTTTGTCTCTGAGTGTATACCTCCTTTGCTTCTATCTGAATGACAAAATATTATCTCTGGGTTTGCTTCACACTTAATACAGGTACCTACTGTTTAACACATTCAAACTTTCTAGGATCTTTTTCAGGAACTGGTCTTACTCCAATAAATATTAGTTATATAGTCAGAATTTGAAATAACACTCAGAACTGCTCCTTTTCCAGCCAGCTCTACTTAGATATTCACCTATACTCATTGTTGCAGTTGCCAAATGCGTACCCCTGCTCAAAAGAACAAAGATAAATTACAAGTTTTCACTAATAAGCCAACTAAAACCTGAAAGTAAATCTTCCCTAGATAGTGTATTGGTTTGAATCAGAACAAACTGGTTAGCCTGGCTATTTTGCCAACACAGAAGCGAGGGAAAAACAACCCACAAAAACTCAGGACTCAGACAAAAAAAAAAAAAGTGAGATAAGAATAGAGTTTACTTCTCAAAGTCAGATAAGCACGGTACAAAATGCATAATTACCTTAGCCTAGTTGCGAAAAAGCATGGCACAAAGCAGCAGCGAGCGAGCCCAAAGCCCAAGATAGAAAACCGCTCTCCCATCCCTCCCTGTCCCACCACCATCCCAGTGGAAAAGACCAACACTAAAGAATCCACAACACAGAAGCAGCAACTGGAACAGGAAGCCTCCCATGCTGCAATCTGAACTTCAAGCCCCAAGACTCTTTGCTCGTGTTAGCGCTTTCGGTTTTGTGAAGCGGGCATGACTGCAGCACGGTATGAATAACCGCAGCAGATTCAACTCTACTCATGACAGATTAAGAGTTTAGTCATCTCACACAACGATTTTGTTCTGGATGAAGAAAAAAAATTTTGGAACTTTACCTCTTGTTGTTTTTGAAGCCTCTCAATAGCATTCCTCTCACGAGAAACCAAGGCTTCAGACTTTGCCTGATGTGTCCTCTCTAACTCGTGACGCAGCTCAGAGATTTCTTTCTGGGTCTGTGCTTTCTCCTCCATTTTAATCTTTGCTATTTCAACTTCTTTAAAACGTTCTAGCTTTTACATACAAGATGGAGAGAAGGTTAAGTTGGGTCACCTTCAAATCAACAAAGACAGTCCCTCCTTACACAATTCTGAATTTTATCCAGACATTTTTGCTAGGAAATGATAAGTAGTAGAAAATCACTGTGAGAGAAGGATCTTAGCAGCACATACTATCTGTCTGTCTCACGTAGTTTTCATGCACTTATCAGGCATCCCAAAGTAGATCTTATATAAAACTAGTAGCTTTAGATGAGTGCAAAACAGAGGCCCATGAAGGAAAAAAACACAACCCACTCTAGAGGAGTGATACTGTCCTTTCAATTAAGGAATGGTCACGCTCTTTTAAGTCTTTCTCTGACACTTTTCTTTGTTCTTGTCTCTTTCCCAAAGAACCACTTCTGACCAGGGATGCAAGAAAGGCCTAAAGCAGACCTGTCCTGAACTGCTCAGGAAGAACATGTAACTCCACATAAATAGGTTTATAGAAATCCCAATTTACAGACTTCTTAGCACAGCTGGGAAAAGCAAAAATATATGCACACCAACAAACAGAAAAGTGTGCATCTTGCAAGCGCACAGAAGAATTGTAGGGAATGTGGTATGCCCCAGACAGTGTGAAGTGCATTCAAGAACAAAGAGGGTTAGAAAGAAGAAAAATTCAGAAGAAAATGAAAAGCAAGCAAAGAAATAAAAAAATGTGAGGAAAAATGAGCAAAAGAATAAGAAGAATGACAGCACAATTGTGAGACTGGAAAAAATAAGGTTAAAGAGAGGGGGAAAGTACAGTAGCAATGTCTGATCAAAGAATACAGGTCTGTGGGCATAAATCTTGTGAACAATTGGTGAGAGCACACCACCTCAGCTGTGCATACTCAACGTTTGATTAATACAATCAAAATAAAAAATGTTACAAATTAACATGAGAATAAAAAGCCCAAGATTCTTCACACATTTTACAAACAAGGGGGAATGGAAAATACAGAGGTGCTATATCATCAAATTAACGAGGGATTAATTTAGCCTGTTGTGTTTGTGGTAACCCACTAAAAGATCTTCACTTTCAGTTTACCTTAAGCATTAAACGTTCGTAACGTGCAAAGTCAAAATGAACAAGCATCTCCTCAAATTCAGTTATCACAGTTATACCTTTTGACTCATTTCTTCTTGAAGCTGTTTCTCTATTTCTTTCCTATATTCATGAAGTTTTACTTCTAAAGATTCGTATTTCTGATGCTGGGGATACGAGTCTGCAAACTGTGCATCAATCAGCTGAAGCTTCTCTGCTACAAGAAGAGAAATATGTCCATCATAATTTTAAGTGTCACCACAGTTATCCTACCAAAGACTGGAGGAACTTGTACTCTGTAGGAAGTTCCTTAGTTACCCTAAGTAGCAGTGCCATAGAAAGACCTGTGTGGTGTAAAAGCAGCAGCAGCACAGAAATATCAGCTCTATGCAACACAGACTTATACTGAGGAGGTGGGACTTGGATGCTTAGGCACTATTTGTGGTATCAGAGAGTCTTTCATCCTCTTTATCATGGATGTAATATTCTTCTGCACGCAGCTTTTAGGGGTTTTGCATTACTAGTAGCATGTATACAAGAACTCCCAGTCTATGCCTATCTTTCACTGAAACACTATCTTAGAAAGAGAAGTAAGGCATGCATTACATTTATGTTTCCCAGCACATATTTCAGCACATAACATTTACAGTCCATCTAAGATGTTCTAGCTCGTAGCTAAACACCTCAGAAAACATCCAAGTGATAAAAACCCCATTAAATCATAACAGGACGTACAACTCATTTCAGTAAAGGTTAGAAAGCTTTTAGTGCCTAAAGGCTTTAGAAAGCCTATTAGTAATAGGTATTGCCTCTACTTATTACTTTAGGCTGTAAGTGATTGTGACCGTTTTAGGCTGTGCCTTTAAGAAAGGGACAGCTGATGGAACACTCTGGCTGAACACCCTGCCACAGTGATGAATAAAGTATTATTCACATGATTTATTAATCTATACCATTTACCAATATGAAAATATCTGGGGAGGCTTGCTTGCAGAGGTTGCACTTACCAATAGATTCTCTGTAAGGAGGCACTGAGGTTGTCTGAGTTTCTGTGTCACGACTTTCCTTACTTAGATGATGTTCTGTAAGTCCAATTAAAATCTGCATAAGAAAACCTGTCAAGATCAAATATATTAGTTCTGATTCCACAACAATACTGAATTTGAGCCTGTAATTAATGAAGTTACTTTCACTGTAAAAGAAAACATATTCTATTTACTGAAAGAACCAAGTATTTAAGTAAAAATCAATACTAGTAAACCATTAAGGTTTTATTATAACCATAATCCAATCCACCTCATTCTGCAAAGCTGACTTTTTTCTTTTCATCCATCTCTCTCTTCGACTTCTAAGATCATTTGAGAAAGCACATTATTATTACTTCAATTATGAGGTCATCAAGCTACTTGTAGCTATGCAACACAGCAAGGTTTCATCATGCAGACATAAGAATTCTCCCTTATATAAACCAACTGAAAGTTAATGAAGTCTTTATAAATACAATCAAAAATCTGAGTTTGCCAAAGTCAGCATGAAAAGCTTCCAAAGAGCATTACATTTAATAACTTATTACAGATATCTTATTTCTTTATTTTGCAGATGAATGTTAACATTTCATCCACACCACAAACAGGAGTTAGATAACCCTGAAATGCAATATTCATCAGCCTGGCACACTGCAGGTTTCAAAGTCTGACTGAACCCGTGCTACCTAGCATCAACATACACTCAAGAGACTTGAATTTCTATTGCTAGAATCTTAATAAAAATGAAGCTGACACAATTATCCTTATCTACATCATGTATAAACATCACATACCTTTATTTTCCTTCCGAGTTCCCAAAGTCTGCAAGAAATAAAAGATGCTTTAGCCAGTCTATTTCATCACAATTGTACTTTAAAACTTATTTTCCAATTCAAAATAACTTTACCAGTGATTTGTAGAGGTTGGATTTTGGATTGATCCTCATGAATTGCAGAAGATCTTGCATAGTCCACAGCTTTGGAGGGGAAAAAAAAAGTTAAGTCAGAAAAAGTTAACTGATCTTAAATATTTTCAGGCATATAATAGGTACTGTTTTAAAGCTGTAGATTTTTTTCCATTTGAGGAAGATTCTTCCTTGTAAAACCACTTTCAGAAGCATGTTGTTCTAATACTGTATTTACTTACCTCCACTAAGACATACAGCATGTAGCTTCATAACCAACTGAGGCTATGAAGAGGGTTTGGTTTCCTACCCACTCTGGTTACTCTTGTACTTTCCTTGCCTCTTTTCTTGATTTATCATACAAATCAGATGAGCTTACTAAAACCAATGACAGCTAACTACTCACCAGGTAACAAACAAACATTCAGTTTGAAACAACTTCCTGTACTCCTCTAGAAGAAACAGCTTAAACTCATCGTCAACCACACTTTCAAAGAACTGAACAGCCAAACAAGAGGCTACCTTTAATCAGGATCGTTCCCCAAGTGCTCTGCCACACAGCCTCACTAATGGTCATGCCAGATCATGGTTATGGCTAAAGCAAATGTGCAGTGAAGAAGTTTGTGCTATGTCTTTCCACAACAGCATCATTAGCTTATTGCCCATTTCACCTGTTCATGAGAACGCCCTTGAACAATGAAACCTTTCATGGACTCGATAAGATGCACCTGTGTTTGCATTCTGCTATCATAAAAGGGGCCTCTTTCAGTTCTGTTGGAATCTGACAACCCTCAGAAAGCAAAGCTCCTACAAGCCTTAGAAGAGGTAAACTGCTGAACTTACCTTCTTCTTCTCTAAGCCACTTTCTGGAAAGAAAACAGAAAGCGAATATTCGTAGCCACATCTCTCTAGATGATCTGCCACCAAACTGTTGGAAGCTGTGATCAAAAGTGAATTGTCATCACTTGGAACAGCCTGTGGCTGAAGCTCTCCACATAAAACTGGATGCATTAGTTCATGGATCAGCTGGTTTCGGAGCTGTGTCTGATACAGAAAAGACATCACAGTCTCAGTTTACATGTTATTCAATGAGAGGGTTGATTTTTCAACTCACAGAGAGTCTTCAAAGGGAAATGGAGTACTACTGAGCTGACCATGAACGAAAAAAACAACTGCACCCCGACTTGCTTAGCCTTGTAGAACAGAATGGTGAAGATGTGACTGCTGCCTACAAATCATCCAAAGGAGTAAGAACTACTTAAACTAAAGAATACTTTCAGTGCAAGCCAGAACAGCAACAAACAATCCCTGGCTACAGATCAGAACAAAGTTTCACTCTTGAACATAACTCTATTCTACGACACACCCTGAATGAGCACACAGAGAGGTAGCTGCCGGAATAGTTTTAAAACAGAACTGGAGTATTTTAGGAGAATCATTCAAATACTGTGCTCACTTACAGCAAGTAATAAATTCTGTAATCTAAGATACTTTCCGGTCCTGTATTCTCATTTTTAATCAAGCACGGGAATTTTCAAAGACTTGATACAGGCCTATAACCTTCCTAAAAAGACTCTTGAGATTAGAACACAATGAAAAGCACTTCTGTATAGGAACCGCCTCGTATGCGAGGGGAAACAGAACAAACAATGAACAAACAAACAGAGTATTGAACATGAACCAGGCTGTAACAAAACCATCGCATTTGAAGAAAACGAGAAATTAGGCCTGTCACTGCTTTCAGTACTGAGCAACACAGAGAATCACAGGTAGCACCTGCTGAAAATAAAGCACACCTTAAGTGTGTCCAGTACACCTCTGCTCTTAAAAGTCTGATAGAGCCTTTTCCGGAGTTCATCCTGGGACAGTGTCTCCCTTTCCACCGAAGCCATCCTGCCGTACGACACCGGGGGTGGGGGGAAAAGTAAATTTAAAGCACCTCGACCCACGTGCAGCGAGGCGGCGATGCCCCAGCTTCCCCCCGACGCAGGCCCACGCTTTGCCAGGCCAGCCTCCCCTACCCGCTGGCAGGGCGGCAGGCCCCAGCCCGAGCCTCAGCCCGAGCCTCAGCCCTGCGCCTCCTCTAAGTCCCTTCCCGAGCAAGGGCGGGAGCTCCGCGGAGCCGGCAGCGCGCGCCGCCACGCTCTGGGAGCGGGAGCGCGCAACTCCCACTGCGGCACCAGCTGCCGGCGGCGGCTGAGGCGTCACGGGAGCGCCGGAAGCTGGGGCTGGCAGCGGGGAGCGCTTCCGGGCGGCCGGTGGGAATCGTTGGAGAGCTGTTGGAGAGCTGTTGGGGAGCTGTTGGGGAGCTGGCGTCGCCGGGTAGGCGGCGGGCGCGCGCAGGCCCGCGCCTTCTCCTTCCCTCCTTCTCTCCCTCCCTTACCCGCCTGTTCCGCGGGCAGCCCTCGCGGCGGCCTACCCTGCCCCTGGGGGTGGCAGCGCCGACGGTGCACAGGGCCTGGAGCCTGGGCGGGCCTCGGCGCCTGGCGCGCGGCGGGGGAGTTCACACCCCCAGGCAGCTCTGGCATCCCCAGGGATGCGGCCGGGCCGTGGGACTGCCTGACCTATGCGGGGTGCGAGGGAGGACGGGGCACACCGTGTGCCCCACTTTACTGCCTGTTTGTAGCACCCCCGGGGGGAGACAGATGGGGTTCTTCGGAGGCGGGTACACCGGCTGATTCCGTGAACTCATTGCCGTCCGTGTGACTGAGCGGGCTGTCAGGTCGTAAACAGTCGGTCGGTGGTGGAGAGTTTTTAGGTAGCTGTAAATCGATTCACTTTAAGTCTTGTTTCACTTTCTGAGGTCTTGTGGTTTTTGTTTTGTATGGGTTCTCCCCCCCCCCTCCCTTCGGTATAAATATTCATACCTGAGAAAGAGTTTCTCTCTCTCTCGGCTGTGGTAAATATGGATAGGAAGCATGCTGACTGATTTTTTAGGAGCATTTTGAGGTGTACTAAGAGTCTTGCACGATGACTCATCAGTGAAGCATGTCTATCTTTTAAGGAGCACAGCCTTGAAGAATGTCTGGAAGTTTCTACTTTGTGATCGTTGGCCATCATGACAATCCCATATTTGAAATGGAGTTTCTGCCACCTGGAAAAGTAGAGTCCAAGGTATGCTTTTGCCCTGTGATTCTTCTGTGATGCAATTGTGGGGCATTTTCTTTGATAACTTTAGAGTGTATTAGCAGCATGACCATCATGTCATTGGAAGTGTGACTGGTGTCCAGTTTCCTTACATTTTTTTCTTTTTTACAGTAACTCTGGCATAAGAACTTGAATTCTGGAATCCTTCAGTCCTCAAAATTGTTTGCCAGATCCTACTAATTCTTCATAAAACATGGTTTCCTTAAAAGAGCGTGGCTCCATGAGCGTGTCCCAAAATCATTGAATCAGAAAGGTTGGAAAAGACCTCAGAGATCATCAAGTCCAACCTATCACCCAACACCTCATGGCTAACTAAACCATGGCTTCAAGTGCCACGTCCAGTCCTTTTTTGAACACCTCCAGAGATGGTGACTCCACCACCTCCCTGGGCAGCACATTCCCATGGCCAATTACTCTTTCTGTGAAGAACTTTCTCCTCACCTTGAGACTAAACTTCCCCTGGCACAGCTTGAGGCTGTGTTCTCTTGTTCTGATGCTGGTTGCCTGGGAGAAGAGACCAACCCCCACCTGGCTACAACCTCCCTTCAGGTAGTTGTAGACAGCCATAAGGTCTCCCCTGAGCTTCCTCTTCTCCAGGCTAAACAGCCATTCATCTTTGTTGTAGAAGGAGGTACAATTTACACGTGCAAGTATATGTTGAATGTTAGTTGCAGGATATTTTTCTGCACTGGGCTCTTAGGAAACAGAACCCCCTAAAACAATAAAATAATCCTCTTTCTAGGCAAACAACCTGAAAAAAAAACAAAACAAAACAACCCCTCCCCAGTACCTCTAGATAATAATATTATCAGTGTATCTATCCTCTGTATCTCTCTGCTTTCCCCATCTTCTCCCTAAGTTTTACAACTGTAACCTATTGTTCAATTTCTGCCAAATGTGACAGAACTGTGATGGTCCAAAAAATGCTAACTTGCTATAAATTTCACAAAAACAGATGAATGGAAAGCAGAGGGAAAGACTTCATCAGGGCCTCTGTTATGGGATAAGTTTGCAGTGGGAAATGACCCATTGGTTCCCCAAAGAATTCAAGTCTGAGTTCGTTCCTGAGCTATAAATACAGGCTTTTTTGGGTTTGCTGCTCTCAAGACTGGTTTTGTGATGATCTTTTTTTATTATGACCCTTTTTCTTCCTTGAAACCAAGTATCATGACAACATGTCCCAGTTTCATTTAATTACCATGGCACAAGTGTAGAAGGAGGGTATATATAACCTAAGGCAATTTGAGCACTAGTTGTTTAGCAACTTGAGCAAATTATTGTTTATATTTGACTGCTTTCACTGTCTTCTGGAACTGTACTAGGATGATCATCGCCATCTCAACCAGTTCATTGCCCATGCTGCTCTTGACCTAGTAGATGAGAATATGTGGCTTTCTAACAACATGTATCTGAAGACTGTGGACAAGTTTAACGAATGGTTTGTTTCTGCTTTCGTCACAGCTGGACATATCCTTCCCTCTTTCCTTACATAGGAAAAGCCTTTTGCCAGAAAGGGACAAGTTGGATAGAATGAGTTTGGAACAGATTTCTTTGGCTATTCACCACAATTATTGTTAGGGAGTGTCACCAGCCTCGGGCTGAAGTAAATTGGGAGGCACGGCAGTTGTTTAAAACTGGGACCAACTGGAAAGGTGGATTTTTCCTTTTGGGAAGCTGAAATAGCTTAATGAAATGTGGAGCTGACACAGAGTAGAAGAAAGAGGTATGAGAGGCTCTGAACAAGCTTATATGATTCTTTCTCTTATCCCTTTGATAGTGATAGAGAGGAGGAGCATAGATAAACATGCTCCCTGTCAGTCACACCCATCTTGAAAATGCAGTGTCAAGACTTGATCTTGTGTACAAATAGTGCTAGAAGTCTTTGTTGTGAAACATTGGTTATACATAACAAGTAACATTGAGTGTAATGTTAAATTCAGGTACACATTCAGAACTGTATAGCTTTAAAAAGAATAACCTTAACTAGAGATGTGACTATTTTCAGATGGGGGATTTTTAAATCTGAAGGTGATGCTTTATAAATATCACTGCTTCATTTACTTACTTAGAGTCACTGCTGTTTCATGTGCAGCTAAACATTTTTAGTCTATGCAGAATTAGGTGTAAATAATTGTCTCAGAATATGCTAAAGGCCTGTCCCCTTTGTAATACCAGATTTTCCTTAATTGCTTTACATATGAGATTTATAATGCTTCATGATGTAAGGCAAGAAGATGGCATTAAGAACTTCTTTAATGACGTATATGACTTGTATATAAAGGTAAGAATTCCCTGCAGTACTTCTAAGCACGTTCTGCTGTCCATGCTCAGGCATGCTTGCATTAGCGTGCTTTCTTGTGGGGTCTGTGTAAGTGAAGAAGCACCTGTGCAGTCCATGTTAACCAGATAGCATGCAACATAAAGGCTGTGTTTTCCATGAAACTGAGCAATCTTTCTAAATTGTTGTAAACTGTGCTCTGTCAGAATTTATCCTTCGTGCTAGTGGTGATTTTGGGGCAGTATTGTGTTGGTAACGATGATAATGAAAGCAAAGGACTGATCTGCGGAAGCATGGTCAAAGTGCTTGGGTGCTGGAGCAAGCAGCCCTTGTTCCCACAGCCTGGGGATGCTTCAGATGCAGATGGGGCACTTGCCAGCACCGGCTGGGAGGTGGCCATCTCGGCCTCCCACAAGTCCTCAAATGATGCCTGCTGATTTCCAAACCAGAAATTTCCACTAACGTCACAATGGACTTGGAGCTGGTACTAGGGGATGGCTGTGCATGTAGATGGGGAGAATGCCGAGGGCCTGGAAAGCCAGTGACTGTTTAGGAGCTCTGTGCTCTTAAAAAGTGCCACTAAATATGCTGAAAGTGAATAGTAGTTGTCATCTGAAGTAACACTTTCCAATGATGGACATTTTGCTTACTGATATTTTGGTTTTCCTTTCCTCAGTTTGCAATGAATCCATTTTATGAACTCAATTCTCCTATTCGGTCCAGTGCCTTTGAAAGAAAAGTGCAGTTCCTTGGGAAGAAACACCTTTTAAGCTGAATAAATACATGTGAGTGCTTGCTTTTCCCCACTTTCCTCATTGTCTGAACTGTAGTTCTTCTGGTTAGTTCTTCACCTTTGATTTTCAGCTGAAGACTGACAGATTGGATGCTGAAAAAGCTTTTTATCCCCCCCCGCCACTCTTGGTAACAGCCAAGCTTCTTCATAACAGCCAGGCCTCCTTGCTCAAAACATGTATGCTAAGAAGTTTCCTTTTATGTGTTATGAAACTTAGTTTTAAAATGTGGGGCTGCACAGGTACTAACTCAGACATGTGGGTGTCAATGTGCATGCAAAATGAAATCCTCTTATACAAGGTGGGAGGAAATCAGATCTAAATGCAGAAGACCTCTCCAGTTATGTGATTTAATATGAGAAGAAGGGAATTCTTGGACTGTTTGGCAAAAGTGGTTAATTTTCTTCCAAACTTTACTACATATGGTCCTTTGCTAGAGAACTTTGCAGACTAACCAGGCCAGCCTCACTCGTTGTGGTATTAAACCATGTCTGTATTTTAGTGTAATGTGTAATGTGTAATGTATGTATTATAGAGTACTCAGTAAAAGGAAAACAGGGTACATCAGCAGAGCTCCACTGTCAACTCAGAAGTTCAGATTTACCAGATGTTTAGTGCAATAGGGGTTTGTCTACATTATTGCATCAATGAAATGAAGTAGACCAGAAGAGCTATGTCTGCCCTGACTTTAATTTACACATGGAAAAAACAAACTGCATGTACATGTTTTAAGCCAAACTTGTTCCATTAGCTCTGCAAGTGCATACATTTTATTGTGGAAAATGAACATTTCAAGTAGGTCAGCTGAACCATGGAACTCTGTTTGTTGAGGGCTTCACAAAGGCAGTACTTGGCTGGTCTAGCTGCTATTCCATTGTAAAATGTGGATGGGGACCCTTCTGCAAAACTTACCATCATTTGAAAGCAGCAATTAGGCATCTCTGTACCTAATACTCCTTTTGGTTTCACAATCTTTCAAGTAGCTGGTTTCCTTTTGCAGCAAACCTGTGTAAGCTGTCTTCTTGGACTTGTTTTTCCAAAGGAAGTGGCATGCTGTTCTAGGAAGTACATTGTATATAGTCTGTATAATTACAGGGACCACATGTGTATGTGCTTTAAATGCACAGTTGGTTGTTATTTCTCTGTAATTCACACTTACTGCTAAACTGTCACTGTAGCATAGTCCATAAAAAAGAACATTATATAAAAGTTGCAATACTTACCTTAAATAAAACATGGAATGATGCAGTGTGGATGCCCCTTGAGTATACTTGATTCCAAAAACACTAGGTGATTGTGGTAAGGCTACCTTTAGTGGTGGGGTGGCAAGGGAAGAGGGGAATATTTGTCTTTGTGGTATGACTTATTTCGTGAGAACTGCATGGTATGGATTTTTAATGTTGCTTAGTCTTATGTAAATCAGCTGGTGGGGTTTTTGCAACAGGAACTCACCTGGGGTGAGCTGTTCTCACTCATATGACAAGAAGCAACTGAAGTCTTTTTCTGCAGCACAGTGGTTGGAAAAGTACTGCTAAGATTCACAGAGGAAATACTTATGTTAAATAATCATAGATGTGGCAGTAAGAAACATTCTGGCAAAAATGATAAGTGCTAAGAGTTTCCACCACTTTCACAACCTGTGGGGATTTGTTAATAATTGTATTCTTCTCTGCCAACACACAATAAAATGAAACACATGTCAAATGAAAGCATTTTCTCTCTTGCTTGATCTCTGAAGGCAGTTTATTAAACCTACTTCTTAGGTGGAGGCTTGGTAACCATGATATTACACAGAAAGGAGACAGATGGGGAAACACAAATGGACATTTGGGCACAAGAAAGACCACAATGGTTCTCATGCTCATTTCCTTTTAGACACAATTCAAGATTGCTATACTACTCCTCTCTGTCATTTCATCTCATTTTGGTTCCACTTTAACCTCTGCTAATGTGAACATTAAAGGAAACTAAGTAGTAAGGTGGTAGTTGTACAACTTTATGGCACTAGCTTAGCAGGCACCAACACAAGCAATCCTCTTAAGAGGAATTTAGCTAAGATTTTAGCTGAGATTCACAGATCTCTTTAGTCATTGACTAGAAATCAACAGAAGCAGCAGCTCTATCTGTATTTAGCTGTTAGGTGACTGAAGTCAGAATGCAGTGCCGTTGCTGTATATGCAGCACTGCAATGCTGCATTAGACTATGGAATGTACAAAAGGTAAAAAGATGTCACTTGTAAGCAGCAGCAGATCAGTGGAGTAAGGTTGTCCTGGACAGGTCCAAGCAAGAACAACACATTCAAAAAGGTGTAGCAAGAGCAACAAGAGGTTTGTTTTGCAATCTTTACTTCCAAATAATTACACCTGGTACAGACTGAACAGATGCATTGAAGAAAACACTCTGTTACTGTACCCTCAGGAAGGACCATTCTATTGAAACAAAAGAGCTGCTGTACAGAAAACTGAGTCTGCATAGTTTAGTGAGTAACATACCCTGTCCTCAGACTCCCTTTTGAAGTCCACAAGGTGTGCACGTGCATGCCTGGTAGCAGTCAGATTACACATTGAAGCAATAGCGCCATCAAGTTTGTTGTTACAAGGACAGCGGGTACTCTGAGAGCCGGTATTCAGCAGCTTCTCATACAAGTAGGCTACCATTTAACTGCAATGAAGAGCCTCAAATACCCCACCTCTGGTTTAACCTGCATTACACAGAAAGACCATCCACTGAATACAGAATTTGCTTCTGTTCATCATCACATAATTGAGTACAGTAATATAAAAAGACATTGTCTTAAATGTCTAGGTCCACATCCTAAAAGAGTAATTTAAATGATCAAATTCAGGTCAAACACTAGCTGTAGGTATTTACTTGTATTAGGGCAGAAAACTATCACAAGTCAAGAGCTTCCTGAGTTCTCTACGTATTGCCAATCCTTAGTTTCACAGTGCAGAGATTACTGGTAAACACATTCATAGCTCAGGTTAATAGTAACAAGAAGTTTGGAACTTTAAGGCTGTATACTAAAAGTTCTTTTACACATTTGTCATATTGTGGATCCCTTCAAGTGCTATTAAAGCTGACTGAATAAAACATCTCTTTCTCATAAGTAAAAATAGTTGTACTTCAGGTACTCAGATTAGTTTTTTAACCTTGTGGGTAATTATGGGACTTAAGGCAAAGACACGTGTTAACTTAAAAAAACAATAATCATGAGTGTCTTGTGCCAAACTACTGGCAAAAACTGTTACTGCATTAGAATAGCAAGTGAAAGGAAAATGGACTTCAAAGAAGTAGGAAATTTAATTCCTACTTAAAAACCTACACAAACTATAGCAACATTAGGCAAAGAAGACCTGCAAGTTATTTATATTAACTTATAATAAACACATTAGAGATGAAGTACCACTCACAGCAAAAGGAATGTAGTGAGACTGAAGTTTAATATCTAGCATTAAGAAACTGACTTCTAGAGAAACAAAAAGGGAATGCTGACTTCATAAAAATATACATATATAAAAGTATCTCTGTGCCTGAATTCCAGAACAGGTTCTCCAAAGTAGTGCTTCTAGAACTTTCAAGTTTTAATTATATTCAAAGTATTTATCATTTGAGTAAAGTTGGCAAATTACATTCTCATATTCATGTTTTCACTTGACACCTTCCTAAACAGAAAGTGTCACTAATTCAATAATGGATCACTCAAGAATGGAAATTTTTATTTGGCTCCCCCAAGAAAGCAGCAGAATTGTTACAAGTTTACTATTAGAGTGAAACCCATCTGTTATTTTTTTCTACTACACTTTCCACTTTTATAGAGCAAGCTAGTCAAAGGTCATTTGGCCAAAAAACCCCCCCACCATTAAGTCAACAACAGGATGAACTGGGTTTCGGTTTCCGATGAAGGTTTACTGTATCTGTTTGAATAAAGTGATCTGATCTGTCTTCAGAGGCTAGAACTCTTCTAACGGCTTCTTCAAAGGCTGCTGCAACATTAGTGGCATCTTTTGCACTGGTTTCAAAATATGGGTGGTTGCCATTATTCCTGCACCAGTCTTGGGCTTCTTCTGTAGACACTTGCCTTTCATCGATATCAACTTTGTTACCCAGTATCACAAATGGAAAACTTTCAGGCTCCTTGACATCTGCATAATAAATGAATTCTTTCTTCCAGTTGCTTAAGTTTTGGAAGCTTTGAGAGTCATCCACGCTGAAGGTTAGCAGGCAACAGTCAGAACCTCTGTAGAAAGGAGTCCTCAAGCTCCGAAAGCGTTCCTGACCCGCCGTGTCCCATATCTGCATCGTAACAAAATGTCCATCGACTTCCAACTCCTTATTTAAGAATTCCACGCCTATAGTATGAAACAGCTGTGCATCAAACTTGTTGGTGACGTATCTGTTCATCAGAGAACTTTTACCAACTCCACCATCTCCTAGCAATATTACTTTAAGGAGCGACGACTTTGCTGCCATTTTTATGGGAATATATCCTCCTGGATTCCCAGACCTGTAAAGATGAAGAAAAATCATTTAGAAAGGAAAGAGCTGTAAGCAGAAAGTTTTACACACTTAAATATCCAGAAAGGGTTAAAGTCTACCAAGCTCAAGTCTCATGTACAAAAGCAGGAAGACTATGTTAAACAGGTGAAGCAGATATTCACAGTGAGAGCACCCACCCATGAATACCATGTGTTTAAGAGGTGCCTCTACCACAGACTGCCAGGGAGGTTTAGGCTGGATTTTAGGAAGAAGTTCTTCCCAGCAAGAGAGATTGGCCATTGGAATGTGCTGCCCAGGGAGGTGGTGGAGTCACCATCACTGGAGGTGTTTAGGAAGAGACTGGATGGGCCACTTGGTGCCATGGTTTAGTTGATTAGATGGTGTTGGGTGATAGGTTGGACTCCATGATCTCAAAGTCTTTTCCAACCTGGTTAATTCTATTCTAAGCAGTACACTGCATGAATTACTAGTCTGCCACTTGGAACACCTAAAACCCTTCAAAATGTTTGTGCAGAACAGGGATCACATATTGAGTGAGGACAACAATTCATTTATGGTCACTGAACAGATCCATGGAAGAAAGTGGAGTGAGACAATGCTACAGAGCACGTTGCCTTGAAGTAGTCATGCTTATGCCATATTTCATTAACAAAATTATTTAACATGCAAAAACATAAATAGGAAGATTGAGGAATGAAACAGGACACTATCTGTTACACTGGAGTAACTGCAGAGCTTCACCAAAAATTGAAAGCAGACAAGGAATTTCCAGTCACCTCAAGAGGGAACAGAGTTACACACAGAACAAATGTAAGTGCTGTAACTTTATTTCAAGAGTCAAGGGAGCAGGTGTTGCTACATGAACATTCAGTAGGTTACAGTTTACTCCTTGCTGAACAGCCGTGATGAATGGAATACTTTTACAACTACCACAGAAGCAAACTCACTGTTGCTACTACAAATGGCACTCAAGATGCCAAACACCAGTGCCAAGCCTACACTTAGTAGGTGTCAACTTCCTGTGGTAAAACTGTCACAAAGCCTGGAAGTGCTAGTGAAGAGCCTGGCTGCCAGCACAGGGATGGTGAATTAGTGGCATTAATGAACCTTTTCAACTGTCAGAATTTAAATATATATATAAATAATTAATGCTTTAACACTAAAGAGTTAGCTCAGTGCTTTGTGCCAGTCCAAGGCCCCCCCGCCTTACAGCAGTGCCATCTAATACTGTAGAATGTTTTACTTGCCTGGGGTTAATGCTCTTGAAAGAGCCCAAACTTATGTTTCTGTATGAGGAAAACTGTGGTTCCTATACCTACCCGTTACTGAAAGAGCTCAAAGTACTTCAGCCAAAACAGGCTTCTCTGAAAATAGCATCTATTTAAAATGGAAATGGGTCATAGGTTGCCTAGTCTGTCTCCTTCTCTGAAGGCAGGAATGCTGTCTTGCTAGTTGTAATTAGCATTACTGGCATATACATCACCCACAGAGTATGGTATTGGAATTAACACCTGATACAAGCTGGTGTGAGAATCATATGACTCTGTGCTGCCTCAGAATCAAAGCCAACACTGGAAACAAAAAATCTCAGGAATTTTTTTTTGTCTTCAGCTTTCCATCTTTGAATGCTCATTTGTTAATCTACAACCGAAGCCTCAGCACAGAGAGATCTACAAAATCAAAGGAAGATCAGCTGCTTCCATTAAAAGTTTGTTCAGATAAAAACCCCAATCCATTTGTACTAAGTAAATAAAAACAATGTTTATAAATCCTTAATATCCCTACAGGTTTATATCACAACAATATTATAACTGCTTAGGAGCTACAAGTGGATTGTTCACTGAGTTTTCACAGAGCAATCAGAGTAGCTCAGAATATGCACAGACACCTCCTTTTACACATGGAAAGTCTTAAGAGTCACCAGCCTGCCTGCACATGATTTCCACGTTAATGCTGGCATATTTAGAAGGGTCCAGTGTCTGCAGTTACCTCCCGAATTCCTACTATTGGGTAACAAGTAAGTTATTTGAGCTACATCATTAGATAGCAGCAGCTTCTTAATAAATGCATTCATGGGAACAGAGAGTACCAAGTATTTCCTTGTTCTTCCACTTCAGTGTAGGAACAAGTTACAGTTTACTTTTTTCTGTCCCACTGACATCTGTTCCCTAGAAGACAATAGGAATTAAAAAACTGACTTAAGTACAGGGGTTTTAAGCTGTATTTGTTTCTTTACCTTCTGCAGTTGGAAGAGCTGCAGTTATTATCATGGAACTCTCCAAGAAGCCCCATTTTAAACAAAATACAAGGAAACTGTTGACACTATCTAGCACTTTTGTGCATCCAGAACCTAAGAAGTTAATTCATTACATTTCAACTGTGTGGACCATTACAGTAAGGTCTAGGAGACTGATGACCATAAAAATATTTCACTGGATGGACAATTTTAGATCAGCTGCAAACCATTTTCCACTAGAACCAAACTTGTCCTTCTACACAAAGGCTACAGAACCAATCTTCCAAGGCTGATAATCAAGTATCTCAGCATGGTGTTGCAGGCAACATTGCTCTTCAGGACGTTCAGTTTCCACAACAGAAGCTGCGGTGCTTCCCTGGCAGTTCATTTTTCTGTAAACCTTCTTATCCAAAACATAGTTAGTTACAAGCTGGAACTGAAACAGCAAGAAGCTATGCTTAAAAGCATTAAGAAGCATTTTTGTTTGGAAGCAGCTGAGACTTGTATGCAATTAGAGTTCTCCTGATTATATAAGGGACACATCTGTAGCCCCACTGATTAAGCAGCTTGGAGTATCTGCAGAATGAGGATGGTAGCTTCCAGCACAATAGGCTGCTGGGGTTTTTTCCCCAGTTGCACATCATTTAAAACAATTTAAAAATCTTAACCTATTTAAAGAGAGCAATTTCTGTAACTGTTCTTGTTTTGGTTTTCCCTCTACATTACGAAGCCTTAACACTTCAACAAACAGAGTAACAATAAAATCCTTAAGATGGAGAACTGATGTTGTATCTCCTATTACATACTTTGAGCTTACCTATATAATGTACTTTTTGACAATGATTTTGAAAGGAACAGTCAATATGTTGCTGGTCATGAGCCAACAAAGCGCACTCACAGCCCAGAAGGCAAACAGCATCATGGGCTGCTTCAAAAGCACGGCCAGCAGGCTGAGAGAGGTGATTCTTCCCCTCGGCTCTGGCGAGACCTCATTTCAAGTACTGTGTCCAGGTATGGAATCCCCAACACAAGAGGGACATGGACCTGCTGGAACAGATTCAGAGGAGGGTCACAGAGATGATTAGAGAGCTGGCAGAATTTGGGCTGTTCAGCCTGGAGAAAAGAAGGCTCCAGGGAAACGTTATAGCACCATTTCAATATTTGAAGGGGATCCTACAGGAATGTTGGGGAAGGACTGTTCGTAAGAGGACAAGGGGCAATGGTTTAAAACTGGAGCAGAGTAGATTTAAGTCGGACATAAGGAGGAAGTTCATTACAACTGGAGTGGAAAAATACTGGTAAAGGTTTCCCAGGGATGTAGTTGAGGCCCAGTCCCTGGAGGCAATCAAGATCAGACTGGCATAGGGCAGCCTATCTGGTTGGAGGTGTCCCTGCTGACTGCAGTGGGGTTGGACAAGATGACCTTTGAGGGTCCCTTCCAGTGCCATGCTATCTGTGCATCTATGATATGATCTATTTCTCAAGATTTATTACTGTAATAGTTCAATTTAAATCACCATGTACCATATAAAAACAAAGCAAAAACTTAACTTCCAGTATGCACCTGATTGTTTTAACCAACACCAGGAACTGCAAGACACCAGAGAAATACATATAACTATTTGCTCCAGTTATTTCTTACATTAAAACTAATTATGCAGCACAGTAAGAGTACTCTCAACCTAGTACACAGAGGAGTCTGCAAAGAAACAGTTTTCCCCTCACATTCCTTTATCATTTCAACATTCAAAGAAACTCAGAGCAAATAAAGAGCATTTCCACACCAGCCCACTTTGATAACCATCTCTGAATTTCTTTGAGGGCTCAAGCTCTCAGACCACTGACCTGGAGAAGGAATAAAATCCAAGGTAAAGCAGATTCAAGCCTGTTCCAACTAATCACATCCATTTGCAGGATATGTTTTCAGCCAAGACTTTGTTAAAAAGAGAGGCCACTTCTCTTGAAGATTTATGTAAAAAAAAAAAAAAAAAACAACCCAACCCACTCTTAAGTTTCTGACAAGCAGATCAGTTCCATAATGAGCCTAACAGTAACACTGACCATCTTCCATAACTTCCTATCCTCAAATGTACACATACACAACACATCCAATTCAGCTATGGAGCTTACTCACAGGGGTTTTTTTTTGTGTGTGTGTGTGTGCTAAGCTGTCTTATGTTGTTAAACCACAGGTACCAGAAATTCATTTTTAAAAGGCATACAAACACTTCAAGTATTTTGTCTGACAAAAACACTGGCCCTTCAGTAACAATGTAAATTTACTCTCTCATAAGTCATTTTTTTTTCTTAACACCAACGAAGCATTTAACAATATTTAGCAGGCTACCACAGAAAAATGTTGTTTCCTGTGCCACAGTAGCTCATCAAGAAGTGACATAAACAGCTTCTCAGGAAAATATTTGAAAAAGAGGTTCCCAAAATTATCAACATTGCAGAACAAAGGGCAGAATGCAGAACTATGTAGGTTTGAACACTTAACCTTACTGTTTGTGGAATTGTTATGTCTCAGCCTTCAATGGCTACAGAGTAGCTGTCACCTAGAGCCAAACTGCAAGTTTCCAGAAATCTGAAAAGGAGGGACAGGTGCAGATATTCTCCCTTTTCTTTGCTTAGCCAATCCTTGTTCCTGCATTTAAAGGTACTGTTTTACACCCTGGACAATTAAGTGGTACCAAAAAATGACTTTTTAGTTCATAAGAGGCCACAAGCTTATCTGGCCTTTAAAGATTTTGTTCTCAATTCAGAGAGAAACATATAGATACTGAGTTAAGATGCTACTTAAGTGCAGTACAAGCTTGGACTTTAATCAGCCTTCAAACTGACTCTCCCCTCCATGGAGTACTGACATGGGAGTTATGGGTCAGGAACACCCCTTTATTGACAGCCACCTATGAACTGCTATGAACAACTATGAACTACAATTCCCCAGAAGCCTCGAAGCCCTTCAATAATATGGTTCAAGCTGCTGAAATCCTAATCATCTTGTAAGTCTTTCTTCCTTTACGTATGATTTCATCATTGCACTGTGAGGGTAGTTTGTGTTTTCTGTTGGGATTATGTCTTTGATAGCTTGATGACAGGTTGTCTGAAAATTCTTTCCAGTAGCAAGCAGCTTAGACACACTTTACCTAGCATCTAGCACCAGAGTATCACTAGAGTTTATTCATTTGTAATATGAATACAACCCAAACTGAACTGACACACAGCTGCTGCCACTCATTTGTGTGCCAGAAAAGGTGTGGTCTGTGATTTCCTTTACACATTAATGTTTAACACCTACATAGTTCAGGACTCTAGTTCAAACAGTTCCCTGGCATGACTCAGGACTACGAAAGTAGCAGCAGCTCAGGGAAGGAACCTTTAAGTCTGCATAAACCCTGGATCATGAAATCATTCCAGTACCAACTGCCAGAATCACTTCTTTTATTCTAATATATCTAGGCACAAATTCAATCAGCAAGACTTGTCAGGAGAAATATCCACATTTATCCATCTGCCAGTTTAATCTTGCAGAGACCTGGCCCTCACTTTCCATCTCCAGCTATTAGTTACTCTGATTTAATCAAAGGTGACATTTCTCAGCAGCTCACAGTTAAGCATTTCTCAACTTAAATGTTCCATTATTTTCAGCCAATTTCTTAGGTGCTGCTGCTTTTGGACCAACATTTCTAACAATTCATGAGTTAACTGACATTATCCTTTCAATCTACATCTGCTACTGCTTCCACTCTTTCAATAACTTATCAAGCAGTCATTTCTGCTCATGTGTTTGCATCTTTCTCTTTCATCAGTTGCGTTTTTCCTCCAGGGACACAGCAGTAACAGTGTCTATTGGTCAAGCTACATTTTGCATTCAGATTCTCTGATCAAAGGCCATCCCTAAGGGATTAAATGGGTTACACTGTAGCAGGCCAACATACTGTCTGCACTATAAAGAATTAAAACCCAAAACATCACTGACAGTTAAAAACAAACAAACAAACTTAAACCAAACCAAACAACTTA
The DNA here is from genome assembly GCA_033816785.1 of Picus viridis. NCBI lineage: Eukaryota > Metazoa > Chordata > Aves > Piciformes > Picidae > Picus > Picus viridis. The sequence goes on along the minus strand of CM066569.1, from coordinate 2,334,696 downwards.
AAAGAAATCTTACTAGCCTCCTTACTGGGCAATTTTTAATCACTGTGAAACATTTATGTAAAATTACAGTCCTAAGGGACTGAAGTATTTGTTTCTCATGATTTATTATCACTCTCATTATTTGCCCAGAGATGTTGTGGAGTCCTCTCTAGAGACTCTCAAAACCCACCAAGAAGCATTCCTGTGTGGCCTGCCCCAGGTGATCCTGTTCTGGCAGAGGGGTTGGACTAGATGATCTTCAGAGGTTCCTTCCAGCCTCTACCATTCTATGATTACTAAACTGACACAAAACACAACTTGACATCTAAATACCTTCTTTGACCCTCTACAGTTTTTTCCATATATTTTCAATTTAGGGAAACTGAGGGCTTTGAGCACGCAGAAGCAAAACAAGGACTGATAGAGCATTTTTGTTTGTCTTAAACTACACATTTCCTATTTTTAGCCTCACAGAAAAGTCTTTACTAACATTAGCACAAAACTGGGCTCCATACAACCTGAAATAACACAAAGAAAAACAACATTCATTATAAATTCTGCGGTGATACTGAAACACAGATAGAGCTGCACCATCCTTTGATTAGATTTCTTTAGAAATAAAAGCGCTAGAAGCTAAAAGGTTTAAAGTTATTCTGGGTATGTCTGAGAAGCAGCTCTCTCTCCTAACTACCATTACAGCTTCTCACCTTGCAAGTTACTAAGTAGTCTCCAAAAATAAAAACCATAAATCTCCCCAAACCTCAGCTACACACAAGCACCCTTGCTCTAAAACCAGGAAGCACTACCAACTTCAGTGTTGTACAGCACTTTAAAAGTAAAAAACCAAATAAGCCCCACATGCGTATTTAGTAGAGCTGTAAATTACCGTGGACAGGAAGGAAAGAGGGAAAACACGTGAAGTGGCAGACTGCAGGACAGCTATCTGCAGACATTAAAGCATTTTAATTCCAAAATCTAGCCAAGAAATTCCCTCCTTACCTATCCCACTCAAGTGAATAAAACTAAGTGCTCTCCACGGATCTAGTCACATGTGACCTTGCTATAAAGGCCACTAATATAGTGGGGGGTTGACACTAGTTTTATCGCACTCTTCAGTTATTTCTTCAATTATTTTGCACAAGTTACATTTAACATGGAATACTTATACTGAAAACTACTCATTAACGACTCATTAACCACTCGACGTAAGCGTCCTAACCTAATCCTTTTGGTTCTCCAGCTATCACCACATCTGAGTTTGCATAGCTACCTGCCATGGTACAAGAAGCAACCGGCGCTTGCCGAGCGAAGCTAAACCAAGTCATTGGTTTAAACACGAAGAACTGAAAACTGCACCGCTCAGGGTCCTTCTTCAGCAGACAGCAACATGAAAAGGCGATCAAGAGCTTTTGGCTTGAAAGGTGTTGAGGGGACAGGCAGGAAACCAAGTTTACCCCAAAGAGATCACAGACCATTACCAGCACTGTGGGGAGGGAGACTCACCATGCGCCGGCTGGGGATGGCCTGGCAGGAGCCGTTTCCCAAAGGAGCCACCGCCTGCCCCTAAGTCACGGGATCCCCGATCACGCCACACTTCGCCGCCGCCCGCACTGCCTTTGAGGAGCGCCCGGGGCCCTCTCCCGCCCCACAGCGGCCCCAACGAGGGGCGCTCCGCTGCGGCGGGGGCAACGGCGGGGTCTCCCCTCCTGCTCCCCGGCTTGCAGCCGGCAGCTACCGAACAAGCACCGGGGAGAAAGCACCGGGGAGTTAGCCCGGGAGCCGGCAGAGCTCAGACAGCGGAAGGGGGAGGAGCGGGGAAGCAGCAATAAGCGGTGAGTCAAGAGGAAATTAAATAACAAAACCCTAGTCAGCAACACACCGCTGCCCCCGCTCCGCCGCCAAGGCTGCCGGGGTAGCTGCGCGGCGCCCAAGAGAAGCGACCCCCTCAGACCCCAACGGCGAGCGAAGAGAAAGCCCTCAGCCGGGCCGCCATCCCCAGGATACCAGCCCCGGAGCCAGCGGCTATTACTACGGAAAAAAGGAGAACGCGATTCCGCCACAGCAGCCGATACTTGCCCGCGGGAAGGGGAGTGCCGCCGGTCCCGAGCCCGGGCTGCACCGTAGCCCGAAGTCGCCGCTGGGCGCTGGGGAGAGAAGAAACAACATGGCGGAGCGGGCGGGGGCGTGGCCCGAGGGCATACCGCCCCGCCCCCGGGAGGTCCCCTCCTCCTTAGGCTCCGCCCCAGCCGGGGCCGCGGGTGGCCCCCGGGCACAGGGAAGCGCTGTGGGATCTGGCCAGGGGGTGGGGTGGGGCGGGGCTGCGAAAAGCAGGTAAAGGGAGCAGCCGGCGCACGGCACCGAGGCGTCTGCAGAAGGCCGGGTCTGTAGCGAATAAGAATAAAAGAATCAGGGCTCCATTGCGAGAGGGTAAGACTTCTGCTTGCTTTAGAATGCTCTAAGGCCCATATAGAGTATCTGCAGGTCAGAGTTATTTATTAAGGGCAGTGGTCTCACTGTGCTTCACTTCAGGGGCCCCACGTATGCAAGCTGATGACTAGAAGACAGCTTCTCTTCACCAGTAGAGACATTTGAACATATACATGGATTGGTAAAGAAACCAACCCAAACACAAAGTATCCTATTTTAAAAATGTATGCAAACACTTTTTTTCCCTCTGTACTAATTCAGAATAATGTCGACTTGATTGTTTAAACAAGATCACAGGGAAACAAAAAGCCTAAAGAAGCTGGTGATAAAAGTCTTTTCTGTGCTCTTAAAACTCATCACGAGGATAGGGCACAATAGAGTTAAAAGAGTAGAAAGTATTGAAGTGTACTTAAAAAGGTTCCCACATCATCAAGAGGAATAGATGATGACAGGCTTAAGGAAAGAGCATTTGAAATACATCCTTTTGCTCCAGCAGTCATCACATGCTTCTCATCATAAGGGAGATGCAATCAGACTGGAATTGCCACTTGCAGTGTCATCTTCTTTTGGATCAGATTTACCACATGGCCCAAGGAATGGGAAACAAGATCCTAGTATCACCATAAGGAAATGCCTCCTACTGACAGGAGAAGGATTACTAAAAGGCAGTCCGTGCTAGAGGCAAATCTGATGATACTAGACCCGATCTTATTTACCAAAGATGGACTTTGAACAGCACAGCCTTCCCCCATGGACTTGACTGATGCTTACTGGAGTTTTGACTAAATATTTGTCACTGGATCTCCCCTGCTCTTCTTGTTTGGGTGCTGTGGGACAGAGAGCCTTTTTTACTGAAGTCACTGTCACGGTGTTCCTTGTCATCTACCCTCTCTCCTGGCTCCCTTCCTCTTGTGCAGCAACCCACCCTTGTTGCTCCTTCATGTGCATATTCACCTGAAAGCTGACTTTGCACTTGAAGGATTTTATTCACAGACCTAGATTCATGAAGACATAGTTGTTTTGTTGTGTGCTGAGGAAAGGCACAAGTAACATCCTGATGGCAAATAAAGAGCAATTTTTTGTGTCTGTGTATGAGAAAGTTCTGTATCAGCAAGGCTCATATAATAGAACTTGTGAATAATGCCTTTTACTATCTGTGGCTGGCAAGGAGACTTTGTCCCATCCTGGCAAATGATGACATGGCCTCAATAAAACACGACTTTGTCACCTCCTGGCTGAATTACAGCAGTACAAAATAAAGGGATATGAAGTAATCTCTGCCTTTATGTTTCTGTTAATACCAAAAAAGCAGCAAACCAGCCCCCAGGCAATCCAAGAAATTGTCAAAGTAGTCTTGTTTCTTTCCTTATCTTCCAGTGAACTCAATGTACTGGGCCATTACACCCTGAAGATTCCCTGAAGGACTGTCATTCAGTGTTCGCTCCTTAACACAGCCTGTTACCAGGTAACTGTGCTTTTTGCCTTCTTTTCATTTAAAGAGTTGCAATTCTTGGCTTTAGTAGCAAGTCTGAAAGGAATGTATTTTAAATAAAAGTCAAACAGCAACAATTTACTTTTCACTTGGAAAGGGAGAAATGTTTATAAACAACAAATGGCAGATGGGTACCTCCCTGAAACCTTCTACCTGCTAAGAAGGTTATAAGGGAGATACAAAAGGCCTGCAACAAAACAGGATGAAACTGATCCAGCAGTAGATCTCCAGGAACCAGATGAGGTTTTGTCACTGGTGTTAAGGTAGCAACACTGACTCCAAATAGAGTACTTCTCAGAATAATATCTTTGCTTTTACATTGAAAGATGCATGAAATTGATTAATTGAGCTCTCATCTTTTTAAGACACATATTACAAGTTCTGCAGCTACAGGCTGCTTGAGCTTTGGGTGCAACCTATGTTTAAGACCTCATTGCTACTATCTAAATCATAGGATTCAAGAAGCAGCTGAATTCATAGCATCTTTGGAAAACCCAATGAAAACAAATACATGCCTTATTCAGCATACATTTGTCCTGTATCTGTGTGGGTCACTTCTAATGTGATGCTCCTTTGTGGACTAGCATCATGGATATGCTAAACATTGTACCCAAGTTCATTGTCTCTGCTCATAAAAAAATGAGATATCTTTTTCCCACCTGGAACAAAGATGACTTCAGCAATATAAAAGAATCTTGCTTCTCAAAGCTTTCCTTTAATTCCTGTTTCTGGACTCTGATACTCCCTGTACTTCAGTAATCTAGGCCCTCCTGCTGGCACATATATTGTGTAGGTATAGTTGCAGGTTGACTTTTCAGAGCCATTTTGAGCCAAAGCACACAATCTTATCCAGTCAAATATTTTAAACCTGCACAGTTACACAATCTAGGTAGGGGCAATATAACCTATTAATGAACTGCAGCCTGGAGCAGCAGCAGTTTGCTTAGTGAAACCATGACCACACCTTTTAAAATAAGAGCAATGATTTTACTTGAATGACTGTCTCTCATACTTGGCACTTCATGTCTGTAAACTGTTCTGATATATAGTGACACAGGACATCTGCCTTCTACTAAACCTTTTGATTAACCAAGATTGGATACAGACACAGATTAAAAAAAAAGGGCCAAAGTGGTAAAGAACTGTGTTTGGTGAAAATAACCAATCACTTAGGATGACCAACAAGGTAATCCATAATTCATGATTTTGTAGACAGTTTCACCAACAGTTAAATGTGAAGTTATGGGCAGAATTAGGCATACAGTGAAAATGAGCCCAGATGAGCTTTTTCACCAGCTGTGGAGGAACAAAGCTTCATTTCCTATGGATTTGTGTCTTCAGCACACTTACAGCGGGCTCTGTTCACTCTGCCTGCCTCCCAATCCTTTCTGTTCCTTTTCTCCAGTATTTCTGGGTCTCCTCCTTGTCCCATGCTATTATTCTGGATAGGCAGGAACATATTTTGTGCCTGGCTTTTGAACAGTACAAACAGCCTAGCAACTATGAATGTAGTGAACGAGAAGCTAGCAGCTTAGACTAGGTAACTCCTGAATAAGGGTAAGGGCTCCCTCCTTCTCTTCCAATAGGAACAGAAAATCTTTTCATGACCGCTGGATTTCACAACACTTACAGATATATTCTCAGCTCTTAATGTCCAGCTTTAACTGGATTTGTTACAAAGCCAACTATTTGGTTCAGTCTTATTGGGAAGGAAGGCAAGGGAGGAATGCCTGCTCACAATATATTACCACTGAAAACTACTTTAAAATGCTGAGTTTACAAATGTGAGGGTACTAAGGATTTACTCTAGTTCTGACTCCTCTCAGTTTAAAACAGATGGAGGAATATTAGCAGGTAGTTGAAAAGGGCACATGGTTACAATAGATTTTTTTACTGACAGTTGTATCTATTCTGTAAGTTGCAAGTACAATTGCTAGTAACTGGATTTTATTATTTTAACTGGATTTTATTATTTATCCTAGAAGAAAGGACAAGATGTTAAAGGTTAGAACCAAACGACCTTCTTGCTGCTGCAGGCACAGCTCACTCAGATCTGCAGTGAGGCAGAACTGTGCAATGATTTGAACAAGTTTTAAGATATCCACTGTTTACATTTTCTTAGCTGCTCTGTGAATATTGGTCTGTAGAAAATCCTAGTCATGTAGCTTAGCACTATACATTAAGTGATGGGCAGCTCAGAAGAAAATGGTGTTACACATTGTCACAAAGGTAGTCAGCACCCTGGCAGCAAATTTTACCCTTGAAACATATTCCATCAAAAACACTGTCCATGCCTTGCAGCATTTCTCTTTGCCAAAACACAACTTGGACGAGCTGTACACTACTGGAATGACTTCAAACCATCTGCAGGCAGAAATTATTTATAAATGTCTGTTGTTCATAGCTAAAATAAAGTCTCCTGCAACACAGTGTTCTGACACAGCATAGCACTGGCATGCAGCTCTCTTCAACAGGACCGTGACCTCCAAAACAAAAACACAAATGTTGTGCTTACTGTGAGTCAGTACCACAGAAGTGTTTGCTTTCCTGTAGTTTTACTGAAAGCTGAAACAAATACTTTAAACATAAGGACTTCCAGTTAAATAAGCAGAGCTACATGTAGGCACCAATTCCACCACATGGGTAAGGTCTGGGAGGGAAAGTCAGACATGAACTGCTTGGTTACACAGTTGAACACTGGGGACTTGGCCTAATGCCTTAAGATGTGTTTCACATCAGTGCACTTCTACTAAAACACACATTTTTCATCTGACAAAAATATAGGTTATCCCACAGTAAATCACACCCCTGGAAATTAACTGTTAGCATTTCACAGAATGGAAAAGTGTTGTGGTTTTTTTTCCAGTAGGATAGTAAATGTGGAGACTTGGGTGTCCTGGTGGATGAGAGGCTCTACCTGAGTGAACAGTGTGCTGCAGTGGCAAAGAAAGCGAACAGGATGCTGAGCTGCGGTAACAAGGGTATCATAAGCAGGGATAACGATGTCATTCTCCCACTCCACCCAGTGCTGGTCAGGCTGCACCTTGAGTACTGTGCATGGTTTTGGTTTCCACTATGCAAGAAGAATGCAGACAGGCTGGGAAGGGTCCAGAGAAGGGCCACAAGAATGACCAGAGGACTGGAAGACCTGTCATATGAAGAGAGGCTGAGAGAACTGGGCATGTTCAGCCTTGAGAAGGCTTAGGAGAGACCTCATAACCATGTAAAAGTACATAAAGGGTGGCTATCATAAGGAAGGAGACTCCTTTTTTACAGAGTCACAGGGTAAATGGGGATAAGTTGCTACTGGGAAATATTCAGACTGGATGCTAGAAATATTCTTTTCACCATTTTAACCACTAAACATTGGGATAAACTCTCCAGGGAGATGGTGGATTCCCCTACATTAGACAGTTTCAAGGCCCCGCTTGACAGGGTGCTGAGCTATCTCATTTAAACTCTATTCTTACTTGGACTAGATGATCCTTGAGGTCCCTTCCAACCTGGTATTCTATGAATCTATAAACACAAACAGAAATAGAGATTATTATTAAATGCCTGTTTGTTACATCAGATTACACACTGTTTTCACCATATACAGATAAAGGCCTGTCTTCTGTTTTTAGTCCTGGATGGCTTTTAGTTCACCAACAACTGTATTTTCTCATCTCATGCCTCTAACTCCTTCCTCTGACAGGCCATGTGGCTGGGGAGGTCCAGAGAAGTGCTTTAGCCAAGGGAAGCCGGCCAGCTTCAGCTGTGTTAGAGCTAGGTGGGTGCAGGAACTGTCCTTAATTCCTCCAGCAAATACTCACCAGGTTTCCCTGCTCAGCTAATGGCATTTTAGCCTTGAACTGGAAAATGCCTGTTGTGCCTTTGTAAGAGATACCTCCATTACTGCCAAGTATGCAGTTTTATTGTATTTAGACAATAGGGTGAAACTAAACACTTTGTGCCTAAAGCATGACTCTGGCAAGTTATGGACCCATTTCACCATCTCGCCTGCACTGCAACAAAGAAACTTCTTATGAAGGCTGTGTTTCCAAACAGCAGTACTGCTTTGCTGCAGGAAGCTAACCCCTCAGGCTCGGCAGGCTGCTTTGCTGCATTTCCTTGGGTTCCTAAGCTGACACATTGGTGTGTTAAGAAAATTAAGACTCAAAGCAAGACTCATTTCATTTAAACATTTACAGTAACTCAAAACCCAGTAAAGAAATCAAAACAGGGACACAGCAGGATGAGCAGAACTCTTCTACAGACCGACAGAGAGCTGTGAAAGATACCCAGACTCAGGTGTTTCTTCCAGTTCAGCAAAGAACACTTCCTGCATTTGAAGTACTCAGCTGACTGTGAAGCAATTTAAGTTTTCCAGAAAAACACAACTGGACTATCACTTCAGTGAGAAGAAAGCTAAAGTGGAGGCTTTGTTGTTGTTCTTGGTTTATAAACAAATGCTTTAAAATGCTTCTAGTACACTAGAATGAAAATGTGTATAAGAGTGGGATTGCCTTCTATTCTGTTTTTTCTGGGTAATTTGCTCATCAATTTGCTCAGTTCAGGATCAGTGTCTCAGTTCAAGAGAGTATATCCATTCACAAAGGGATTGACTCTATTCCTGTATTTATTAAATAGAGATATATTTAACAATGTATTTATTTATTTTTTTGGAAACAAACTCTTGTCTGATCCTGCATTAATTTCTTGACAGTTGCAGTTAACATCATCCTGCCTTGCAAATCTGAACTGCAAACTGACAGACTGTCACAAGCCTATTTTCCTCCCAAAAGCAAAAGCAGATTTTGCTTTCATTTGCTAGCTCCTCATTTTTATGCTCTGTTTTTCATTCCTTTTTTTTGCTGTTCAGTATTACCTCTGAAAGCAGCTTCATAATCTAACAGTTACTTGCAGAACAGGAATCCATGCCAAACATTCTGTAGCACACATAAGCGTGTGAGCTTCAGTTTTGGAAACTGTCTACTGTACATGAAACTTACTTTCTGTGAACTAACTCCCTCTGAAGACAATGAGAATTCTAACTACTCACTACTTTTAGGAGGAAAAGATTGCATCACTTGGAATATTTTTAATGGATTTACTAGTGAGTATTCCTCTTAGACGTTACCATTTCCCTCCCAATATGTAAAGAATTTTTGCATATTGGCATTACTTAAACCCACAGATTTATTCAAGTCACCTTCCAACATAACACAGCCATTTTTAAGCTCTTTTGGCACTTTTCAGTGGTAGCCATCTACACAATCTCAACAGGCGATTTTATATTACACGGTTTCAAAGAGAGACCTTCTCCTGTCTGTGTTGTAAGACCATTTATTAAAGAGACATAGCATTACAAACAAATCCATCTGCTGTGATACCACTGTTCCCCACACTTATTACAAATAACATAAGTCAACATTTGTTCATCTGGGTTTGTGCTTCGCACCCAACCTGGCAGGAAGAGAGCTCCCCTGGCGATCGTCGTGACAGTGCAATCCAATTTCTCACAGCGCCTACATTTTACTTTGTTGGTCTGTGTGCCATTAATAACTTGTGGAAGCTGATGTTCCTGAACAGATGATTCTGTGTACAGAGCCCTGAGCTGTTTCAGTTCATCGCTGGCCATTTCCATCACTGTCATCTCAGCAAAAGCCTTTGGGCTCAATGTCCCTGAAATAAGGTTATGCTTTAAATGGCAGCTTTTAGGGTTCTTCAGGTTAGAAATTTTGCTCCTGATGCAGTTTTTATACTTTCTTTCACTTTTGGCATGAAGAACAAAACTGTGTTCTTCAATTTCTTTTGCTAGCTCCAGACATTTATCATTTTCTCCTTCATCTTTGGCAGAACCAGTCAAAGCTTTATAAAGAAGATCTGTACATTTACACCTCAGAGCCGTCACTGGATCCTCCTGCAAGCTTGCTTCATTACCAAGAGGTTTAGAATGCTCATTATCAGTGTGCTGTTCCTCAAAAGGAGAAAGCTGTTTCATGCTCCCTTCTGTGTCATTACGTAAGTCAACATTTGGAACGGTCTGCAATGGGACCAACGTTTTGTAACTTGCAGCATCTAATGGCTCCTGCTGACGTGGTCCTTCAGACAGTGACTGCCCTCTGGGGATCATACTGAGATGTTCCACTTCCTCTTTCACATGCACAGAAACAGACTTCTTAACTTGTGTTGACTGAACACAATTATTCTTGTAGAGTGCTTTCCACCTTGACAGTAACTGCTTTGCTCTCCTTTTCAACTCTGCTGAAGGGCAACTCTTGAGTACTCTGTATACAGCCTTGGCAACTTCTGTCCCCTGAAGATACTCGATAGTCATATGAACACCTTCAAGTTCTTTAAGATGACCCTCAATATCTTGGAAATTGTTCTCAGACAGCAGTTTTTCAACACAATGGGCTCTGTGTACAATAATTTTCTGGTCAGACATTTTTAAACCTGAAAGCAAAGAAGTTTATTGCAGTTATGAGAGTCATTAATTTTCTGCACGGTCTCCTAACACTTTCTTTCCATTTTATGCTATTTTACATTATGATGTTTGTACACATCCCTGGTTTTGCCAGCTTGCTTTTTCTTGAAATGGTATGCAGTAGAGTTAGTGGAGCAAATGTGATATGCAGAGGAACCTGGATCCTGGAAAAATGGAAATGTGTACGCTAGTCTAACTTGTGCAAGGCTAAGAGGGGCTGAAAGGCAAGTCCACAGGGATCTCTGCTAGGATAGGGTTAGCAGGTTTGAAAGTGGGGCGTGACACCAGCTTTTAAGGAAAAGCAGAGTGTCCTGCCAAAACCCACACTGACAGAGACACTGGTACCATAACCAAAACGTTTGTCACACGTGTTTTTCTGCACATGCACACCACAACAGACATTCACAGGGAGATTCTCAACCACTACAAGAAGGCAGGTTGCTACACAACCACTCTGCTGGATGAGATTACAGGCAGACTCTGTAATGTTTGTGCTTGAGCAGACCTTAGTACCAATGGACTACCAAGAAGCAATCAGTTCTGAAACTCAGACTTTTTCAGCACAAGCACCAGATGATCACCTGTCAGTGTTTAACATCTGGACACTGCTAACAAATTAGATACTTTGCAAAAAAATGAAAGGAGGCTTTCTAGGCATCTTATCTCCCCCACCTTACACATGCAGAGAAACAATGACAGACTGAAAGAGTTGGGGCTGTTCAGTCTGGAGAAGAGAAGGCTCCAAGGTGGCCTAATTGTGGCCTTCCAGTATCTGAAGGGGCCTACAGGAAGGCTGGGGAGGGACTTCTCAGGATCTCAGGTAGCGATAGGACTAGGGGGAATGGAATGAAGCTGGAGGTGGGGAGATTCAGGCTGGACGTGAGGAGGAAGTTCTTCACCATGAGAGTGGTGAAGCCCTGGAATGGGTTGTCCAGGGAGGTGGTTGGGGCCCCGTCCCTGGAGGTGTTTAAGAGCAGGCTGGATGAGGCTCTGGCCAGCCTCATCTAGTGCAGGGTGCCCCTGCCCATGGCAGGGGGTTGGAACTAGCTGATCCTTGTGGTCCCTTCCAACCCTGACTGATACTATGATACTCTAATAAAAACATTGGTTGGGTTTGTGCAGTATCGGTTTCATCAAATAGACTTTAATAAGAATCCTGCTTTCAGAAAATCAGTTTGGTTTTCCATCACAGAAATTGAAGTCTATTAAAAAAACAACCCTATATGGGACTTTCTGCTGTGGCAGGTATTTGCATAGCATAACGATCTGACACTGCTCAGTACCTTCTGTAACAGCTTCCTCTTAATGTCCACAGGCAGACTTGTAAGTAAACACTGTGCTGATTTAATCTGAAAGTTGCACTGATGTGGAAGCTTACTGCAAGACTCCAAACCTGGGAGATCATTGCTCTCATCTTTCCAGAATGCATATGCAAAGCAACCTTCCTCAGAAAAAATTACTGGTGTCTCAATTTTTGGAAACCTGTGTTTAAACTTTTTATTCCTCTTTTTCACAGCGTTCAAACATCTGACTAAGAAGTGAACTTGGTACGAGTTGCTGTGATGCAGAATAGAATCATTGAACCATAGAACTGTTAGGGTTGGAAGGGACCTCAAGGATCATCTAGTTCCAACCCCCCTGCCATGGGCAGGGACACCTCACGCTAGATCAGGTTGCTCACAGCCACATCCAGCCTGGACTTAAAAACCTCCAGGGATGAGGCTTCCACCACCTCCCTGGGCAACCTGTTCCAGTGTCTCACCACCCTCATAGGGAAGAACTTCTTCCTAACATCCAATATGAATCTACCCATTTCTATTTTTGTTCCATTCCCCCTAGTCCTATCATTACCTGACCCCTAAAAAGTCCCTCACCAGCTTTCTCATAGGCCCCCTTAAGGTACTGGAAGGCCACAATAAGGTCTCCTCAGTACAAAGCACCTCCACATTGTAAGGTGCTTTAATGCTTGCTGGGTTTGGGGGGGTGTATGTTTGGTTGAGTTTTGTTGGGTTTTTGTCTGTTTGGGGTTTTGGTGGGTTTAGGTTTTTTTGGTGTGGTTTGGATTTTTGTTGTTTGGGGTATGTTGCTGTTTTTTAAAGCAGTCCTTCCTGTAACTATATCCTAAGATTTTTTCACAAATCCTTGTAATAACAGCTGAGATGTTTGGCTATCTATGGTTTTGTTTTTAATAAACCCCACAAGTTTCCACTCAGTTTCTCCTAACAAACCGTTTAGTGACAATGAAACACATACATCTGGCATCAGAAGACTTAATTTTGGAGCAGGCAGCAATACATAGCACAGCTGTTTTTAACAAATGTGTTTGGTTTTGCCACTACGTGCTGCCACCTGTGTCATGGGCAACCACAGATACAGGCAAAAATTAGATACGGGGGGAAAAAAACGGAAAAAAAAATCCCCCAAAACTCTCACAAACAAAGAGGAAGTTGGGGAAAGCTGTTTTGAAACTTTCTGAAGAGAAAGCAATTGTGTGACAGAACGTTTCCAAATGGGAAACCACTTTACCGCTTGAGGGAGCTGTAAGCACAGCAAACCCGTGTCCTATGTGCAGATGAGAAACTCCAGCCTGTAAAGAGAAAGCAATTTTCCTAAAACCTTTAGGAGACTTCTCATTTTTAGGGTATCCATTTACCTAAACTAGGCAAAAAATTCCAGTAAGTCCAAAGGTGCTGGGGTACAGATAGGAGGGAAAGAGTGTGTCCCTTATCCAGTCACTGTCCTCTACATTGCTCTTTTATTTGACCCTTTTTAAAGTCGGTAACTGACCACTTTTCTACCTGACTCAATGCTATTTGGCAAATGCTGCTGAACAAATGTTTGTGAAGTTACCTGAGCTTTCTGCTGTCTTCCTAGTTTGGGGGCAAGAAATCCAATGAAATTAATCACAGATTATTGTTATTGTAGAGATGCAAGAAAAAAGTACCAATGTTAGCATCACAATCTTGTGCAGTAGAAATTAAACATGCTGATTTCTCTTACAACTGTACAAGGTGTTTTCATCCTGCTTAACTTTAGCAATGCAAGAGAACAGTCATTTAAGTCCCAAGTGTGTATTGAAGGTTACAAGGTAGAGGTTGACTCTTATTTCCAATGAGACTCTCTAACATTGTGCTGGTATTTTCTTGCCAAATCATTAACAACTCTCACACTGACTGCAGAGTGTAACAAGTCACTTGTGTATACAAGAATAAATTATGTTGGTCAATAAAAATGATGATGAGCAATAAAGTTGGTTTGCTCCTAAGAATAAAGGTCAGGCAACCTCAGGTTTAAAATATGGTCATCCTGTAGTAATACCAAGTTGAATGAGAACCTTTTAAAATGGTAAGATGACTAAGCAGGAGCAAAGAAACCAACCAACCCACCCAGTCTGAGGCAATTGCTACTAACTGCAGAGTCAGCACCTGGGAAACCAGGGAAACCCTTTCCAAAACCATTTTGGGTAAATGCCTTGTCTCTGCTACATGCCTTATCTGGTTCAAAGCCATACAGAGATAGCTCCCACTGATAAACCAAGAGAAACTCAGAATGCATAGAAGTATGTGCAGATGAATGTCTTGGAAGGGTAGAGAAGGCTAAACATCAGTCCTCTTTTCCCATATCCTCAGCCAGAGATTTTTTTTCTCCAAGGAACTCTATGTAATCAGAAGAAAATCCAGACCACAGCCAAGATAAATATCGAAAGTCATCAAGTACTTCTAACAGTGCAATAGACTTTTTTGCCAAAGAAGTGATTAATACTATAGCAGTGATGGTGCATAGCACAGTTCTGGGAACACCAGATTTTTTGTTCTGGGCAACCTAAATTCCATATAAACAATGAAAGTACTTAAACACTACTTTAAACTCAGAGCCTAAGAGCAAATTGAGAGTTCTCACAGCCAGCATCCAAACCCGAAAAACCATTCCTTTATCCTATCTACAGTGGGAGAGACAATATCAAAGATGTCACCAAAAAAACATTTTGGGGGGCTTTTATTTAATCTGGGCAAAAAACCCCCAGTAGGACAGCTTTCCATCTGAACTACACAGAAATTCATCTTTGAAGAATAGTCCCAAAGCTAAGTTAACACAGTAATAGCTGAGAAAATATAAGGGTACTATTGCCAGATGTCCGTGACCACCGATGCCTCACTGACCAAGAAAGTCACCTCTCAGTCACAGATCCAGAAGCAGTGGAGCACCTGAGCTCAGCATTACTGATAGAATTCCCCCAAAATCTCTACTTCACCTATAGAATGCTATCACTGTAGTGCCAGAGAGAAAATCCATCTTTCCTTCTCTGCACTCAAAAGAAGAGAGCCACAGCGAGCAAGAAAAGGAAAATTAGGAATGAATACTACATAAAACATTGTCTCAAGAAATTTTCCAGGACAGCATCTGGTGGAAGCCTTTGTGCATAATGGCAAACTGTCTGATAAAGCCATACCTTTGTTCTGCATCTTTACTTAGCAGTGACTGCTTGAACTGCAGGGCTATTAAATAATCTGGATCTACACTGTGCTTCTCACTGGAAACGTTCTCCCACAGCTTTCTTCCCAGGAGAGACAGGAATTTTGCAGGGGAGAGAGGGCAGAGTACATTGCACTCATGTGAGGATGCACACAGTAGCCACTTCTACAAGGTGAATTTTTAATCCTGATTTGGAGTTACTTCTGCTAGAAGCAACTTCCTTTAAAAAATAATTATATATTTTAAAAAATCAATGCACTGCATAATGAAGTTATCAAGCCTCAGGGATCAAGCCCAAAGTAGAGTTGTCAGCATATTTTTCTAATAAGATCAAAGAAACATGCATGGACTGAATGAGATAAGAAAAGCTGTTGCCCTTAGCAGACTGCTTACCCACTGGCTTCCTTTGACCTCTGTACATAAGTTGTTCTCAGGAAAAGACTCACAATATTATAGATGCACCAAACAACCTCTTTAAATTGTCTCATGGAAAAGTAGCTGAGAAAATTCTTTACTAATTGAACAGCTACATCAATTTTGAGTTAGAACAGAATAGAATAGAATAGAATAGAATAGACCAGACCAGACCAGGTTGGAAGAGACCTTCGAGATCGATCGTGTCCAACCTATCATCCAACACCACCTAATCAACTAAACCATGGCACCAAGCACCCTATTAAGTCTCCTCCTGAACACCTCCAGTGATGGTGACTCCACCACCTCCCCAGGCAGCCCATTCCAATGGGCAATCACTCTCTCTGTGTAGAATTTCTTCCTAACCTCCAGCCTAAACCTCCCCTGGCACAGCTTGAGTTCTAGGAGGTCCAGCTGATGTTCTAGTGGACACACACATCCCAGCAGATCTTACCTTGCTCACAGTTTCTTTTAATAATTTAGTTTAGAATTAAACTTATTCTCACTGGAAGATACTTTAGCTTTTCTTTTATCTTGTCTGCCTTACCTATGCAAATTTTTCTACTGAACAGACTGGTTATCCAAGTTAGACAAACAATTTAAACCTTAAAAATGTTAGAAGTAATGCATTATTCCACTGATTTGGCATCCTGATTTCTACTGGTACAGCTGACCTTTCTAATAAAAAACTTCTAAGGAGTCAAAAAAAGGGACAAGATTTAGTTTTAACAAGTTACAGATGGCAAGTATCGAGTGAAGGTATTAGTTTTGTCCACTACAGGATAATAATAATACAGAATCAAAATACATTCTAATACATTGTGATTCAGTGGGGCAATAATAAAATGCATGAACAGTTCAGTGAGAGTGGTCATTAACAGTATCATTTGAAATGATGCATAAATAACATGTGCTTATATTTGCTTTAAAATTTGCACCAGTGCCTCTTAAAGGTACTTCTTACAGTCCTACTCCTTTTTACTTGGGAAAAGAGACTAACACCTACCTTGTTCCAACCTCCTTTCAGGTTGTAAATAGCAATAAAGTCTCTCCTGTGTCTCCTCTTCTTCAGACTGTACTCCAGCTCCTCTGGGCAGACTTAACCTCTAGACCCTTCACCAGCTCAGGTGTCCTTCAGTAATCTTCTGCATCAGCACAGAACTTCAACGAATCAGACTGGCTTGCAGATGGAAGCCTAAATCATCAAGTGAAAATGTATTTAAGCATAACTACTTAATGTTATGTTTGTTCACTCAATGCATTAGAAACAAAATCTGAGTCACTTTGGAAAAGAACAAGCAATTCCCTTGAATAGGTTTCTTTGACAAAATATCTTTAAAGATTATTTTCATTTGTGTAGAGCTAGCAAAAACTTCAATTCTTGCATGCTACAAGCAAAAATGTTCACAGTAAATTGTGCTCCTAAGTTAATACCAAAATGGAACATGTATGTAATAGAAACATGTTCTATGAACTTTGTGGAGTTGTTGATCATTTGTCAGATGAACAGACAATATACTGCCTTAAAGTTCAGCTTCTAAGTTAAGCCTCAGCTGAACATTATTTGTCACTCCACGCTTACATTAGATAGTGCCCTAGCATTCTTTTACAGGTTTGCCACTGAAAAATGGTGTGACTTTTTCCCTTTAAAGAAATCCTTTGTATGCAGAAGAGCACATGCTCCTGACCACTCTGCAGAGAAAGTGTATGATATAATCAAAGGGTTAATAAGAAGATATTACTAGTGGCTGCTAGAATTCCTTCTGCTAAACCATGAATATATAAATGTGAAAGTATACAACTACTAAGCATTTGAGTCTTGATCAAGACATCTGAAGTACTGGTTGAAATAAGATGTGAAATACACTTGAAACTGATTTGTATGTACAATTCAGAGCAATCCTCCCAGATCCTGGAATCAGTTTGGGGAGAAGAGGAAGAGAAGAGGAAGAGAAGAGGAGGAGAGAAGAGAGAAGAGAGAAGAGGAAGAGAAGAGGAAGAGAAGAGGAAGAGAAGAGGAAGAGAAGAGGAAGAGAAGAGGAAGAGAAGAGGAAGAGAAGAGGAAGAGAAGAGGAAGAGAAGAGGAAGAGAAGAGGAAGAGAAGAGGAAGAGAAGAGGAAGAGAAGAGGAAGAGAAGAGGAAGAGAAGAGGAAGAGAAGAGGAGGAGAAGAGGAAGAGAAGAGGAGGAGAGAAGAGGAAGAGAAGAGGAAGAGAAGAGGAAGAGAAGAGGAAGAGAGAAGAGGAAGAGAAGAGGAAGAGAAGAGGAGGAGAAGAGGAAGAGAAGAGGAAGAGAAGAGGAAGAGAAGAGGAAGAGAAGAGGAAGAGAAGAGGAAGAGAAGAGGAAGAGAAGAGGAGAGAGAAGAGAAGAGGAAGAGAAGAGGAAGAGAAGAGGAAGAGAAGAGGAAGAGAAGAGGAAGAGAAGAGGAAGAGAAGAGGAAGAGACGAGGAAGAGAAGAGGAAGAGACGAGGAAGAGACGAGGAAGAGACGAGGAAGAGACGAGGAAGAGACGAGGAAGAGACGAGGAAGAGACGAGGAAGAGACGAGGAAGAGACGAGGAAGAGAAGAGGAAGAGACGAGGAAGAGACGAGGAAGAGACGAGGAAGAGACGAGGAAGAGACGAGGAAGAGACGAGAGAGAGGAAAGAGAGGAAGAGACGAGGAAGAGACGAGGAAGAGACGAGGAAGAGACGAGGAAGAGACGAGGAAGAGACGAGGAAGAGACGAGGAAGAGAGGAGGAAGAGAAGAGAAGAGGAGAGAGAGGAAGAGAAGAGAGGAAGAGACGAGGAAGAGACGAGGAAGAGACGAGGAAGAGACGAGGAAGAGACGAGGAAGAGACGAGGAAGAGAAGAGGAAGAGGAAGAGACGAGGAAGAGACGAGGAAGAGACCTTCAAGATCATTGCCTCCAACCCATCATCCAACACCACCTAATCAACTAAACCATGCAACCAAGCACCCCATCAAGTCTCCTCCTAAACACCTCCAGGGATGGTGACTCCACCACCTCCCTGGGCAGCACATTCCAATGGGCAATCACTCTCTCTGTATTTAATTATGAAACACAATACAACATCAAAAAGCATGAATTTCCTAATTCCTTTCTATATCAATGTGTTTATCTGAAGACACCAGTGCTGCACTGAGAGCAATATAATAAACGTCTAAAAAAAAAAAAAATCCCATAATACTACCATCACGGATATCCATCATGCAATTTTCAAGGTCAACCTCTTCTGCAAGCGAGAATTATGGGTACCTATAAAGCAGTGCAGCCCAGCTGTATTGATTTGTCTGAAAGCAGCTGATGCTTGTCTGACATGAAATCCAGCCAGATGCCACAATGTCTGGAGAGGTCTGGGGTGAGTTTCACGACACCAGCATCTGACCGATACCACTGTAATCTGCCTGTCGGACACGGGCCCGAGAAACTAGGTGGAGATCGGCCTACGGTCACTCCCATAAAAACGGGTGGGCCACTTCACGCAGCAACTGTAGTCCAAAATGCCACTCAGTAATGCCACGGGTACACCAACTACTTCTTCGCCCCCCTCCAAATCCTTCATGAAAACCTTCTCAGGCCAGTTCTTGCTACCCATCCCATCTAACTGAAGTTTGATCCACTGCTGTATGCCTTACGGGCGAAATGTGCCTCCTCAGATTCTTGGCACACCCCAGGCGAAGAGAAGCAAGCAGGGACCTACCTACCCACGCCCCCCGACTCCTCAGGGAGCTATACACCGCGGCACCCGGCGCCCTTTGGCGCTACCGGGCAAAGCAGAGCTGGAGAGAAGCGGGGGGGGGGGTGGGGGTGTGGGTGTGTGGGGGTGTGTGTGTGTGTGTGTGTGTGTGTGTGTCTTGGCGATCGAGGCCGCCAGGGGATCCCGGCGTCCGCCGAGGGGACCCAATTCAGTGCGCTGCGGGAGGGGGACACCGATCGCTCCCACCGCACCTGACCCCCAGCGCACGGGAAGTGTCTCCCGGGTATCAGCTAAAGAACTGACGGACAAATGCGAGGAGAGAAGAGCCGCGCACCTCCCTCCAGCTGTCCTCCCAGCCAAACACACGCCACCACCACCCCTATCCCCAGCTCGTACCCCAGCAGCGGGGCCGGTGCCGTTACCTCCGCAGTGGGCCTCAACATGGCGCCGCCCTTCCGCTTCCTGCTCCGCGCCGGCTCGTGTCGCCGCCATCTCTGCCAGCGGGCGGGCCGGGCCGTGCGCGAGGGCAGCCGCACGCTGGTTCCGCTCCAGCTGCCTGTGAGCCCTGGCGCTAGCAGAACGTACTGGCGCGGACACTCGCCTCCCACCGTGGGCAGATCCGCTTGCTCCCTCGGGGGCGGGAGTTGACCCCCAGCTGAGAGGCCACGTCTCCATGGGCGTGGAGAAATGGTGGGGTACGTTCAATGTGAGATCGCCGGCGGCCTCTGGAGGGCTGAAAATGCTCTCGAGAAAACAGCAGGCGCGGAAATAACGTGCTTTCTTAAGCAGCCTCGGGAGTGAAATCGTAGCTTCCACTACGGCTGCCGGCAGGTTTTGGCCATGCCTTTTCTAGCATCGGACATGGCCATGGGGCGAAAGGGATGCAGGGATGCTGCTCTGGGGCTCCTGTGCTGTGCACGACCTTCCATCAGTGATCAGTGCCGGGCTGCCAGGTGATGGAATAGAGAAGAATTAACCAGGTTGGAATCAAGTCCAACCTATCACCCAACACCATCTAATCAACTAAACCATGGCACCAAGTGCCTCATTCAGACTCTTCTTAAACACCTCCAGGGATGGTGACTCCACCACCTCCCTGGACAGCACATTCCAATGGCAAATCTCTCTTTCTGTGAAGAATTTCTTCCTAACATCCAGCCTAAACCTCTCCTGGTGCAGCTTGAGACTGTGTCTGTCCTCTTGTTCTGGTGCTGGGTACCTGGGAGAAGAGACCAACCCCCTCCTGGCTACAACCTCCCTTCAGGGAGTTGTAGAGAGCAATAAGGTCTCCCCTGAGCCTCCTGCAGGCTAAACAACCCCAGCTCCCTCAGCCTCTCCTCACAGGGCTTGTGCTGGAGACTCAGGAATCAGTATTTAATGTATAAAAATAACATCTAATAGCTGGAAAATGTTTAAAGTTCCTTTCAATTGCAGGTTTCAAGATAATCATCTTGTGGGAGCATGCCTCAGCGTTTCCATATATTCAAGGCTGACATAACAAAATGTCTCCTTTAATTCTTTTGGCAGTTGAAGAAAAGCGATAGAAACCTTTTGTTACACAACCTTCAAGATTAAGTGATCACATCTGTTGAGTAGGTTGTGAAGGATGTAGCACAGATTTGCCTAACTGGCTAGAAGTCCTTTTATTTTGGAGAGTACTGTCCCCAGAGTTTATGATAAGATTTGAGTGTTGCAAATTATATCCAAGTGCAAGCCACTTGATCGCAGCATACTTGTGACATTTTCAAATGCTCCCAGTGCAGTTTCCTCGCTGTCTAAAATAATCAAGCAGATAATGGATTTCACATTTCACAGTCATGGAAAACTGTCAGAAGCATTTGGAGGCATTAATGGCTGTGAGCATGATATGCTCTGTGACTGTTTTCATCTGAAGGAGAGACATGAAGCTTTTGCCCTGAGCGACTGCATCTTTTGAATGATTATTATAAACAACACCAGTTAATTTGCTGGTGTGATTTATGCCAATGTCTATTTTGTTTTGTTGCTTCTGAAGAAGCTACCTTTGAATATATCAAAGATAACTATTTTTGGCCTTGCTTTTCAGATATAACTATGCTAGGAATATTTTTTCCTGGTCTACTGTGATGCAAGCTATCTTGCTCTGACCATCCCCTGCAAATAAACAAGAAACTACTTCTAGAGAAAGCAGCTAATGCAGTCTGTACTCATCTGTGCAAATAATTTCCCTGTCTTGTAGGGTTTTTTGCTAAAAAGCTTAGGTTTGTATAGGCTATAAAATTCAATGCAGTTCTTTTGGATGTCTCCTTTTCCATACAAGAAATAAAATAAAGATCATCACCAGTAATAAACAGCGAGAGGTTGACCTAGAAGGGGATATGCAGGGCTAACCAAGAAGAAAATGCACACACATTTAACTGAACATTGCCTGAACCAGGGCTTCTCTAGGGATTCAGACCATTAGGTACTTTCAGAAGAGATAACAAGACAGAAGATGGTCTTGTCCTCCACAGCACAGTCTTTTCAATTCTTTTTGAAAGAGGTGGCACCTGGATTCTAGACCCTCCTCAAATGTGTATGTTTATGTGCATACATGTGTGAGCAAGGGGGTGGCAGCTCCTAGTATATGGGAGAAGGTTCTGCTCACCTGCATGCTCTTGGAGTGGTGGATAGTCTCCATCTCATCTCTTTTGCTGAAGTTGGAAGGGATATGAAGAAACTTGCAACGATGATATGCTTTTTCAACTGTGGTAAGATAGAGCCTTATTGTGTGTCCAGTGGGCTATACTGTCTGCCAGAAAATCAAACCCATTCATCCACACCTCTGTTGGGTAACTAGGCCTGTAAACCAGCAGGAACCAATTCCTTCCTGAAGGTCAGCACATAATGTGAAGTTTAAATGCAAATAACAGGTCATTCTTTTTGGTCTTTTTTAAATTTCTTTTTCTCAGTGCTAGTTGCTAAAATCATCTGTTAATAAGGACACTAAACACTATTCTATCTCTAAACAGCACTTTGTGCGACTCAAAGACACTGATGACAAACAAGCTATTTTACATACTTTATTAGTAAGGAAAATATTCCTCAAGGACACAGCCCCACTTACAACTTGCTTGTCTCCATCAAGAAGGAAACAAAGCTTACTTGGTTGAATAGATTGAGTTTCTACACACTAAAGAATGTAAAATTACATCACTGGAAGCAGTAATATACTCTTAAGGACTACTTTATGTTCTTACAGCATAGGAAAAAATAAACAGAAGACTTAGCCTCAAAAAGAGCTTTAAAGAATAAAAGCATGTAGGATGTGTAAAAAAGAGCTAGATGACAAATACTTTAGAAACCCTGATCTTGAATGATAGAGGACAGTAAATGCTACACTCAAAGCATGTGCTAGAGCAGCTCACACACACACCACATGTACTCTGCACTTGCACATGTCAGTTTGTTTGCATTGCTCCATTAAGATCAAGGCACTTTTTCTTAATGGTTTTGTGGTGTTTTTAATGAAGAAAACAATACAAAAATGCACTACTAGTGTGGCAAAAATTAAACCCAGGACTAAATCCATGTATTCAGGTGTCCATTATGAGTCATCCGCTGGACAGTGACCAGAAATTAGTATAACATTGTCCACTCCAATTTCGCCAGTTTTTCCCTTCCCACGTTCTGATTCAAAAGTGATCTGTCGTGAGAGAAGAGAGGTAGTAATAGTGAAAACAGTTTATGCAACTGTGCAGCAATTCTTAATTAGTTATAATCTGAGGAATGTTTGACCACAGTACAGAACTTAATGACTTAAATCCTTACAGCTTTTAGAGTTTCCTTGTATTATCTGAATTAGACATAATCCTCTGCATAGCTTTACAATACCAAATGGTTTCTTTAATAAGATTACTTCTTTTTGTTGTAGAAAGAAAATGCAGATGGAGGGAGGTCCTATTGCAATAATGCAGTTTTATCACAGTATGTGATGTTAGTGCACTTTATTTCTTGGAGACATTACAGCTGTTTGGATTTGATCTATTTGGATCCTTAAGGTTTGAGTGTATCATATACTATATTTATTTACTCTCTCTCTCTGCAGTATCTATATGTGTACATAGTATAGTATGCATACTACATAGAGAGAGTAGGTTCATTATTATGAATAGGATACCTGGGGTTTTATTTTATAGTTTGATTGTCCTTCATGCAAGGGCTTTTCTACCTCATTCCAGCAGTGCAAAGTACCTTGAAAAGGTTCATTTATACTCATGGTATTCAGTTATACAGTGGAAGCCTTTACAAAGTATTCATGTGCTTTATGCACATGTTTTCTGTCACATAAATGAAGAGCAGACCCTGGTATTTCAAGGAGAAATTTGCTGAAGCACTGGTTAAGTCATTTCTCTGTGGCCAGTGTTTGATGATCTTGAAGGTCTCTTTCAACCTGGTGTATCGTATTATTGTATTATTCTTGGCTAGTGTGTTGCATTCCTAGGGTGACTGCCCACCTTTGATTTTGTGATGTCCCCTTTTGCACTGATTATCTGATTCAGTGTGGTTTGAGAGTATCTTCTGTGAAACAGGGATGATTCTCATTTTTGCAGGAATATGTACATGCTTCTGTTGCACAAAATATCAAACAGACTTTGACTGTTTGTGTTAATTTACGATCTGATACAGTTTTTACAAAAGATTACTGGCATCAGTGTTCTAACCAACTGCAGCAATTCAGTTCTGAAATGACAACCAGATAACTTTTCTGCTTCCTAAAATCTATGCTTCTGTTTCCCATTACAAACAATCCTTTCAATTGCCAGCCAGCAATGCCTATGAAACAGTTGGTGGGACACCTGGGAATTAGAAAATTAAGTTACTGATTATAGTATTTGGCTTATAAATTGGGTTATACTTACACTGTTGGTTGTTTCAGCCCCCTGAAATATCTCTATTCTTCCAGTTCTCCACCTTTCATCTTTTCCTTTGTCCTGCTCCCAGACAGGAGCATGTTTTTTGTTTGTCAGGAACACCCGAAGCTTCCCCACTCTCTCACCAGCGAGCCGGTACGTGAAAATCAAGCAGTAGCTGGTCTTGGGTTTGAGTTCAGTGAGGAGCAGTTTTAGACGTCCCATATCCTCCTTGTGCCCCACAAAACCTGGAACTGCCATGTAGTACCCATCACCTTGTAATTGAAAAAAATAAAGGAAGAAAAATGCATCTTTAATGGACTTGTGTTATTCATTAGCAAATTGAATAGATGTTTGCTAAGGAAATACATGGACACTGTGTTGCTTGAGTAATTTAAAATCAGACTGGAGAAAAGCAGCAGGCAGTGTACTTTGCAAGGAATAAGCTTGCACTGTTGGAAGTCAGATCAGTTTACAGAGGCCATTACTTCATATTTCAGTGGCAAGTGCAGTCATTCTTCCTTGCACTTTCTTTCATAGGCAAAGCCACATCTCAGTTTTTCAAATGCAACAGCCTGGAACACGCTGCTGTGCCTCTGTGGTCAATTTCCAGTAGTTTAGCTAGCCTGATACTCTCCACTCTTCTCTGCAGTGATGACAAACTCACAAATGAATTGGTATCTTATTCCCCAAATCCCAGAGGGCCAAATAAATGACAGACACACACAAAGTGATAAAGAGATAAAACATTTGGGCCTTGTAAAAGTCATAATTGCCAGATACAAGGCAGGGGAGACAGGATAAGACCAGGGTAAGGTCTCCCTGGAAATGACAGTACAGAGAAGAGACTTGGGGAAAAGGAAATACACAGGGCAGGGGAGAAGGGATTAGTGAAGAAAAACATGGCTGGAACGAGGGAAGAGGGGGAGAATGTGTGTGTAGGAACTGGAGCAAATGGGCTTCAGGATCTACCAGTCCCTATTGTGGAGCTTCTGCAACATTTCCTGTGTCACAGGGGAAACATGTTTCTTCAGCCACATCTTTCTGTATGCACTGCACAGCACTCATGTTGCACTCATGAGGCGCTCTCTCGGATTTTAGCAAGCCTGCTGTTGGTACCAGATCATTTATCAGGCCCCTTACCCCATTCTGAGGTATTTCTGCCTTGAAATTCTGAACAGCTATTCTAATGGGTTTTTTCCCCCTAACCTTTTGATTTATGTTGAAACATATGACTGGAATTTTCAAAGAAACAATTCCCACTCCCAGCATTTTCTGCCAACTTCTTTCTTTTATAATCATCAAATCATAGAAACATGCAGGTTGGAAAAAAACCTCAGGATCACCAAGTCCAATCAATAACCCTACTCGACAAAGTTCATCATATTCTATTTTCTCCCTCCTTTTTTTTTTTTTTTTTGGGGGGGGGGGGGGGGGGATGAGCCATCAAACAAAGCATAAGTTAGAGGACAGACATTTAAATACCTCTATCTCGATCAGCAGGATTCCAGTCAAAGTCATCATCAGTATCTTGTTTCCAGTCACAGACCCCTCGACTGAAACTGCAGTCAACTGGAGAAAAATAAAAGGCAACAGACTCAAAGATAAGAGGAGCACTACCTCATAAGTACTGATAAAAATAATTTGCTCTTTATTCACCCAGTTATTATTGTATAGGTCATCCTAGAAATTATCTGCAATCTGAATTCAGAGTGTGTTGACTTCTATTAAATTGCTTAAAAGCAAAACATTAGAATTTATGTA
The DNA here is from genome assembly GCA_033816785.1 of Picus viridis. Lineage (NCBI taxonomy): Eukaryota > Metazoa > Chordata > Aves > Piciformes > Picidae > Picus > Picus viridis. Next base: position 2,309,107 of record CM066569.1, on the reverse strand, counting down.
GTAATTCTTCCTTTAACTCACAGGAAAATCTGTTGTGTCTTCTTTCTGCCAATCTCCCATCTGCATCTGAGTTTGTGCTGTGACTTCTGTACACTGAGTGTTTGCTAATGATTACATATAGTTGGAGGTGTTAATTTTTAACTCTAGCATCATAAATGGTTTGAGATCTGCCAGCCTTAGAGCTTTCCTCTCTCTATTTGTTACACTGTTGTAATCAGCTGAGATGCTCCAGGGCCAGTTCTATCCATTGAAAAAGAGAAGCTGGCCTCCCATGAGAGGAATCTTTTACATCAGCACTCTACTACATGGAGCTGGAAATAACCCAAATCAGTTGACCTTTAGAGCACACTGAAAAAGAGTCACTCAGTACACCACAGCCTTCGTGACTGTGCAGATCAAAAGCACTACATGCACAAAAAAACCCACAAAACCAGCATCTCACATTCCAGTGTGAGAATGTTCTGGCCAGGTACTGTCTCCAACACACACACCAAACTTATGTTTAAAGGCTTTTAAACTGGTTCTGGCTAGGCTAATACAGGTTGTCATGAAAACACATAGGAAAATAAATACTTTGGGATAAAAGCAATCTACCTTCTTGCTCTGGTCTTGACACTGCAACTTTTTTCTTTGCCAGGAAAGGGCCAAATGCAGCTGCTTCTTTCAGCCTGGGAACTAGGGAAAACAACTTGTCAAGTGCTGAGTCATCATGGGAACAGAAAATAGAACTTAATTCCTTTATACCAGCAGCATCACTTTCTAAAATAACTCCATGTGTGTTCTTTCCTTTCCATCAAACTCACATTCCTAACCCAAATTAGATACTAACTCTGAATTTCAAAGCTTTGTTTGAATGACAGTTTTCCATAGCCTGTGCCTTCTAAGCTGTGGGCAATGGAGCTACAAGACTCACAAGGTTATAAAACATTGAATATGGTCTCTTTGGCATGGTGATTTGCTTTCCGGATGTAGAGATTCAACTAATGATCAAAGCCCCTGAATTCTACCAGGCAGTGAAGACAACGACTCAAGGCTTGGCAATACTTTGCCAACAGCAGCCTCAGAAAGTGGCTAATGTCAGAGATTTTGTAAAAGCCATAAGTGTTGGGGGATCTAAGGCCTACAGCTCTGTACTCAGTTAAGTAACTGCTGATGCTGTGTAACAGACACCCCAGGAAATTATTTCTCTGAAGCCATCCTGTCTGCTGGGGTACATGTCCTCCTGCTAACCTGGTCAGTTCTGCTGTCTTTTGAGAAGGAGGGATGCAGACACTGCCTTACCTCTTTCTCACCCCCTGCAACAGCTGGCAAGCATGACTGGATAGCCCATCCTGGTGGAAAACCTTGAACAAGTTCTTTTGTGAGAATTTATTAATTTGTCTTGTGCCAGACTGGAAAAGTCAGCACAGCATCACAGTCAATGTTTGTTAGGTGCATTCTCTACAGTACTGGCCTAAAGGAGGTAGCTACTTCAGTACCAGCCTCAGAGACTAAGGCAAAACTGTCTGCAAGCTACAAAGGTACAGAAGTTTGCAAACACTTATTTACCCTAAGTCATACTCTAAAATGCTCTTAAGTAGTTTTAAAGTGCTGTGTTTAAGCATCTTTTGTACTTGAGTGATTAATGGAGAGGTGCACTCACTAAAACCATTGTCTCAACTTCTTTGTGCAAAGCCTATGTAAGTAGCTGTCACACACGAGATAAATGGAAGGTCTGCTTTTACTGGCAGAGGATTCTATCCTTTGCAAACACATGTGCAGATGATACCTAGGATATATGCACAGACACCTATGAAAACAGGAGGAGCTTAAATATATCATCTTAGAGGAATAAGGGAGTATCCTTCGGACTGCTGCCTACAGAAGGTGTTAAAGAAAAGCCTGACAGACTGAAGTTCACTTTTTGGCTGCACCACATGGGCAGCAGTGCTAAGAAAAGCTCAGACTTCCTCGACAGTGCCAGAAATTACTTCTTCCCTACTCAGCATTGCTGAGTACACGCTATTAAAAAGTTGCAAATGCCAAATATTTTGGAAGTCATCACTTTCACACACTCACACATTTGTTCAGAGAGGAGTTTGTTACCATGAGAGCCACTGAGCCAGGACTTTCCGTCAGAATACTCCAACATGCAGCCGTAAACACATCCTCAATTTTAAGAATATACTTACAACCCACTGCAATCCAGAGCCTCCTAGCACCACCATAAAGACCATGCCATCTACTTCACCTTTCTTCCCCTTCAAAACTATCAAAAATTGCTCTATGAACACACTAGAGAAAACACACTAATGAGAAGCCCTGGAGGCGCTTCCGGAGGTGCTGAACTGAGCCGAGAAAGAAGACTCCTGCAATCATAGAAGCTTTCTGATGAATTGCCAGGAGCATGTCCTCTCTTGTTGCCCTTGCAGCCTTCCCCTCACCCAGGCCATTGCTTATATCACCTGGATAATATTTTACTTAAGGCAAGGATTAATATATCTTTCTCCAAATTAATATGTCTACAAATACACATTTAGGAACAAGCACATACAGATTAGGTGTTAGGTTTACTGTCATGCCATAAACTTGGCCTTTAACTTAATGAAAGAGGCTCAGGCTGTGAAAACCCTTGCCAAATTGAGGAGGGCTATTAAAATGTGATCGGTTCTGGAAAGAGTAGAGTGATTTAACAGAAGACAACAGCTGCCAGAATGATTTATTTATTGAGTTATCGAATTACACTTGAATTCACTTGAGGGATATACATGCAGGTGTAGCTGTGTGCTCCAGATCCTTCAAGTGAAGAACTGTCATGCACAAAGAAAGAGCCAATTTTATATCCAAATCAGTTTTTGTTTTCAGTACCAGGCATTACATTTACTGGAAGTTATCACCTGGATATTATGAGATGTGGTAAGCTTCATCTTTAGAAGAAGGGGCAATGGATATAGACTACAGCACAGGAGGTTCCACCTCAACATGAGGAACTTCTTTACTGTAAGGGTCAGGGAGCACCAGAACAGGATCCCCAGAGAGGTCGTGGAGTCTCCTTCTCTGGAGACTTTCAAGACATGTCTGGATATGTTCCTGTGGGACCTGCACTAGATTCTATTGTCCTGCTCTGGCAGAGGCATTGGACTCCATCTCTGGGGGTCCCTTCCAACCCCTGACATCCTGTGATTATCTTAAAGAAAGGCTTCCACGAAACCTTACTTACTGGAATGTGCCTACATTTTGCAGCAGACCACCATATGACATAGCCAAAATCCAAAGTTTGCCCCTCTTAAGTACTAGCAAAGAGTCAGCATTGATCTTTTCAGCAATTCTGCTGTCAAGTGCTTATAAATATTTAATTTATTATTTACCATAACTATGAGCAGAACCTATTAGTATCATGCCCCTAAAAGCGATGGACTAGCAATATTCTTGCAGTTCTGTTGGGAAAGAAAAGCTTTTATCCTCACAGAAATTACAGCTACAGGAAAGCACACTTGCTGAGGGTAAATACCCCTTCAGGTTCCACCAGTATTCTGCAGTTAATTAGTTAGCCTTTTAAGGTCACAGTACCATAGTACATTAGAGGTTGGAAGGGACCTCCAGAGAACAATGCACACTACTTAGGATACCTTATCACAAATCAAAGCTAATTATCGTGTGTTACTTGTAACGAAGCAGCACACTACCTTGTTTTGCTGGAGCTTCTGTGAAGAAAACGAGGAGAAGCTATGTGCTCTATCTGAACTGTGCTACAAGCACAGCCTGCAGAGCACCTCTCAGGATGGTGCACTCCCTCTCTGCACACAGTGGCTGCAGACAGATTCCCCTAAAAGGCAGCTTCGGTACTTTTACTCTCACCAGTAGGTAAGTTAGGTTTTCCTTTTTCTACAAGTAAGTTCTGATTAAGTATCTGTAACGGTTGGTGATGAATCTGTTGGTGTTTGTGTGGTTTTTACACTGAAACCAGATTTTTGTTTAAATGAAGAAACTTACCAAAGACATCTCCTCGAAGGCTTTGCTCATGGTCAGTTTGAGTCTCAAAATCTTCCTTCTCCTCTTCTTCAGTTTCTTTCTCTTCCTCACTGTAGCTTTCACGAAGACCAATACCATCTCCATAGTCCAATAACTGTAAGTGGGTCTTAGAAGGCAATGTCACAGATGCTTCTGGAATCACATTCTTGATTGTTTCATCTTTTTTCACACTGTTTTTATGTGCAAGAAGTTTCTTAATTGTGTCCTTAGCTGTTCCAGAGATTCTTGCCATTTCCTTCACTGACTTTTTAGGGATAACTAGAACCAAAAAGAAAACATTGAGAGATTCCTTAGATGAGTCTTTAGAGCCAGTTGAGATTATTCAGCTCTGTCAAAACAAAAGAAAAAAACAACCTGAATTTGGAGTTTTCCCTATTATGAAGTATAACAAAGTCAAATATCCTCTACATCCAGGCAAAAGTCTCAAAGCATTCGCATTTCCATTTACATGGCAGCACTGATTTTGAAATCATGCTTTCCTGTCAATGTATTGAGTTTTAAGACAAAAGCTTCCCCTCCATATAATCAAACTATGTTTGGATGCTCAAATGAAGGACACATTTCATAGGAACACATTTGAAGATGCATTTCTAGGGATGTGGGGAAGGAGGATTTGTTTACCACCAGTGGTGAAACACAGTACCAGCACAAAGGGCTCCTGTAAGACAGTTATGTTGGCCAGCTGTTCTTTCAAGGCAGAAAAATTATCAGGTTATGTGAAATAAGGAGGGACTTTAGTTACATATTAGGAAAAACTTGCTTACTACCCTTGCTATAGGATTCTGAAACACAGGAGCAAGCCACTTAGATTATTTGAACTATCACCAGAACTTTTAAAACATTGTTAGGCTACCACCTGTCATTGATATACTAGATATGATCTGCCTCAGAGCAAAAGAACAGAATAACTGATCTTTAAATCCCTCCCAGATGTTCTCCTCTGTCATCTGACAGAGGCTGATGGCTCTTTGTGCTGATGTCCAAATCATAACTGAGGATTAAAGCCAGGACTACTGTGGATCAGTTTGTTCAAGGTATATGTACAGTACAAAGCAAATTCAAAGGACAAACTATGGCAATCCTGCAGGTGTTGCTTTTCATTGGCAACATCAGTTACTGATCAACATCAGCTGAGGAGCACCACCATGCCAAAACTAGGTCTGTAAGGGTTTGTGACATATACACAAGTTTTAAAGATATAAATCTGAGGAGTTCATCCCACCATGCAGAATTACACTACACAAAGGCCCTAGCTGTCCCAGTACCCAGGATGTTGAGGAAGAGGGTGTCCTTGGAGTTTAAAGTGATGGCAATGGACTTTGAGGCTTGAGAAAATGAGGCTTTTCAAATCAACTCAGGATTTCATGACTGTTATGACATGAGCAGTCAGTATGCAATGATATACCCTGCCCTCTAGTGCTGGCCACAGCCTGAGCCTGTATAGGGGAGCAAGGACTGTTAAGTAGCAGAGCACAACCGTGTCATAAGCTATGACAGCCTTCTGCAGTTTGAGGCCTTTATGCAAAGTATGCAAGAAAAGAGAGTTGAGCAGTCCCAGTGTGTTGTACACTGGGAGATGGAAACTGTTTCCACCAATGAGTCAGAATAGCCTTATATGCTGCTTCCCATCTTTGATTCTCAGTCAGTATTGAGAATGCTGCAGTGCCTACAGGCTTTCTGGCTTGCAAGTGGTGGGGCAAAGCAGCTATTTTTGTCTTCTGCTTTTGCTCTCTAGTAATTGCATTATCAGGGCAAGAATATGTTCCCCTTTTGCTTCTCACATTGTCATAATACCTTTATAGTAATATTTTGGGACAGAGGGACTGGACTTGTAACCTTGGGTAGCAGCTTTTGGTGTGTGTTTCTTTTAAATAATTTCTGTTGGAATAGACCTTTAAGATTGAGTCCAACCATTATCTAACTCTTCCAAGTTTGGTGCTAAACCATGTCCCTTAGCACCGTGTCTCTGAGTCTTTTAAACACCCCCAGGGGAGGGGATTCAACTGTCTTCCTCGAGAGTCTATTTGAGTGTTTTATAACCCTTTCAGAGAAGAAGTTTCTTCTAATATCCAATCTAAACATCTTCTGGCACAACTTAAGGCCATTTCCTCTCTTTCTATCACTACTTTATGAAGCATGGCAGAGGAAAAAGCATCACTTAGTAAAATAGAACCATAGTCTAATAGGAAGAGAAGAAAGTCCCCTGCATATATAGACATTACTGGAAAATAAAGTTCTACCACTGTCAATTTGTCACAAATGCAAATGTAACTACATGCTATTTAGTATCCCAGCAACAGAATCTGACTCTCTTGGTATGCTCACTGGAGCAGTCAGGCTTTTTTAGGCTGCAGTTGGAAGTATAAAGGAAATGGATGCCAATAAAAATATGAAAGCAAACCCCTGAGGATTTTGGTTTTCTTTTCCTTTGGATAAATCTTGTAGCCTTGCTTGTCAGGTACTTACAATTTAACTCTTTATTAATCCTGCACTAAGCAAGCCTTTCTTCTGGAGGATTACATCATGAAGGATGTAAGGTTCTCTGCATCTAACCTGAGAATGCAGCAATAGGAATTAACAGGAAAGCTTAATTCCAAACAACTTTCCTCCTAGCAATCAGGAACAAGAAACTTTGGGCTGTTAATAAAGAGGCTGTGGAGATTTTCAAGCCAGGACTGACTGCTCAGCAAATCTGAACATCTACTTTTAGTTTCTGCTTTGAAGGCTTCCTAGTGAAATAAGAAATTTTTACAATAACCTCTGTGGTGTCAGAAAGCCAATCTCTTTGTATGTGCAAAACTAAGCAGTGCAGAAAATCAGCTGACAGGAGTGACAAAGATAGGGGATGAAAGCATGTAGATCTCCACATGCTTCCAGACTCCAGCATGCTGCTGCAGTATGTAAATCTTCGAGCTCATAGGGACAAAGAGGGACTGGACACCAGCCATGTTTCAGGGTGTATCATTAGTATCCTACTAAACTGCACTAAGCTTTACAGTAGCCAGAGGTGTGGATTTAAGGCTTTTTACATCTACCTATAGATTGCAAAAGCCAGTGTAAGAACAGACCATCCTAAACTCAGTCAGATCTGTTGAATCCATCATGTGGCTCCATGTCCATGCATTTCATCACAGCTCTCATCTGTGTACTTTCCACCAAGAAAATGCCTCCTGCTTTTACACAGCTCATGGGGTTTTTTTTGCCCAAGTATGAAAATACCTCAGCTTTCAAGGACATTTTATTTCCCTCAACTAGAGAGAATGAAGGCAAGAGGAGGAAAACAGAAATGGCTTAATGTAAGGTACTCAATGACCAAGTTGTGAAAGTTGAGTTGGAAAAAAATATACTGAGAGCACGTGCCCATCCCTTGTGTCTGGGCTGCATTGTGTAACGGGAAAGACTCAGGGGATGAAACAGGAGAGGGCCAGACAGTGATCCGTTTCCCTCCTACACACCTGTGACCGCAGCCAGCTCTGGCTGGAACTCTGAACATAAGGGGGCTGCGATAGGAGATAGCTTCCTCTGCACTCCTGCAGGCACCACACTGCTTCCACCTTCACATCTGACAATGTATTTAAAAACCTGGTGAGAGATAAGCCTTGAGATTGGCTTAAATTCTTTTGTAGTGCCCATTATAGTTTCCATATACAAAAGCTGGAGGGAGATGAAGGATACAGACAACTGCTCAGCGCATTTAGAGGGAGTCTGTAGGTGTGAGTAAAGGTTACATCAGCAGGACAGTTTCAGAAATCATTCTAAAAGTTCTCGCCCTCTTCTAGAGAGTCTTAAGACAGTCAGAGCTTTATAGATAGGTTACTAAACAGATTCTAGACTATTATTCCTTTTTAAGCACTATGGAATATCCTCTACCAATATGTATTCCTAGCCTTTTTTACTTCTAACATTCTTACTATGCCATCTAGGGAAGGATGGTTTGAGAATTCAGGTCCAGTTCATCATGCTGGACTGTGCTCAGTACATGACTACACAAGCCAGAAATGCTTCCAGTAGGAAATGTGGGATGACAAAAGCCTAAGTGTTTTTCATTAAGGGATGACACCAGTGTTTGGCTCTGTGATGAACTGAATTACAAGAATCTCACTAGTGATATGCCAGAATTGCTTTTTAAACTTTGACATTTTGGTGTGTCAAACTCAACTTTTCTTAGCAGTGGTAAGACAACAGGAAAGAAAAATCATATATGGGGCTCAGGGATAACCCTGTCAGCAAAAAAAGGAACATGAGTAATAAAAAGGCATAGAAGGAGGTGGCATGACTTTGTATTATCATTTAGTTATCCAGCAAAGCATAATAAAGAACAGTAACATCTGCCTCTATCCAGACAGTAACAAGAGTGTCATTACTGAGGTCCTTAGAGTCATGTCTGAAGCCTGCAGGCTGTAAGTTAGTAGTGCTTTTTCCTGTAATTTTGTAGTTTCCTACCAAAAAAAGTGAATAAAAATAGGTTCATTTTCTCCCCAGGAAACTTAATGGCTTATGAAACCTTGTGAGACTCTATTCTTCAACAAAAGCTGAAATACACAGAGAAACATGTGATGAGGGAAATGTGGTTTTTCAATGCACAATAGGCAATCAGGAAACACATGAATCTGAGAACAGCAACAGATTGCAGCAAGACAGAGGCCAGATGTGGAAATGGCTAGGAGTCTTTTAGGGTGTATTTGAAAGGTTACATCTCTAGGGATTCCTATATTAATTGTGTGCTAGAGAGTTCAGAAACAGCCACCAGCATTTATTGCTTAAAGGTGCTGAATGGCTAAAGGATGCCTAAATGATCAAAGGTTAGAGCCAGGCAATGACATCATTATAGAAAGGTTTTCAATATTCAATAGACAGTCAAAACTAAGTTAGGATGAGTTTACCACAGAAGTAATAGCTTTCCTCTCTTCTCTCATTTTTGCTGAGTTAGCTTGAAACTCTTCTGGAAGGGACTGCACAGCCCTCCAAGGGGCTAGCAGTGGGAGCTCAAGGAAAATACACAGTGGACTTCAAGCTATTTCCTCTGTTTCTTCAGCATGAATTCTATTCTCTGTTCTTAATACTAAGAGACTTGGGGAACTCACAGTCAATAGGAACTCGAACAAATACCTGCAACAACTATGCAATGAGACGTACAGCAATAAATGTATTTTGTGGAGAGAATTGCTTGGTTGGTACTGCAGCACTGTTCAGCATGCTAGTTGCTAGAAAATGCCTTATAACCATAAATTGTTAGAGGAAAAAACCAACATAGTAATATTCCTGACACCCAGTGGTACTCACCTGCACAATTGAATCCACTTCCTCGGTAGCCTTGTTTACATTTGCACTTGAAGGATCCTTCGGTATTGAGGCACTCTGCATGGGGATTACACCTGTGTGTATGTGTCACACATTCATTTACATCTAGGGAAAGATATAAATGCTTCAGTGAAAACTGCACTGAAACCCAAGCTTCACGACTGCCTGTGTCTGCTATCCACTTCTGGGTATTGTAAACACTAGTGTTGGACCAAGATGGCCCAGAGAACATTTGAGGCTGAAGAACTCACGCTAGGAGAGAATGCTTAGTGTCACCTCCAACTGAACAAGTACTGGCACATGCATCCATGGAAAATGTAGGGCATCTCAGTAAAGACTGAGAATGCAGTGGTTTTCTGACTGAGAACAGGATTCAAACTGTGGGTAGTACATGCTCTTGTATTAACAGAATGAGAAAGGCACCAAGAGAGTGTGTGACATCAATTAAAAAACCCAATTAGACAAAACTATCAGATTCTTTCATTCCCTCTAGAATGAAATGCAATGGAAAGCAACCCTAAGCATGCCAAGTTGTTGGGATCTTCTCTCTACCTCTGACATTCCAGCACACGTAAGTTATTTTCATAAGGTTCAGAGTTAAAATTCAAGTGCCATCAAGATGATTCTTAGTACGACATCTTTTATCCTTTGCTGAGGCAATATCCCCAGACTAGTGAAACATCCTTCAGGCAATGACAGGAAAGACGCAGTGTGAGGACAAAAAAACAACAAGGAAGCGTAATCCATGGGCTAAATCTTACCTACACAGTCATAATGGCCACTGACATATTTCAGTTCATAGCCAGGCTGGCACTTGCAGTAGTAGCTTCCAAATGTGTTGACGCATCTGCGGTTGTAAGAGCAGACACCTTTGCCAGAAGAACATTCATCAATGTCTAAAGCAGGAGAAGGGATGCTGGTCAGATCCATGAGAAGGTAAAATGAGAAAGGAAGAACTAGTTGAGATTTGCACAGGAATTTTTTGGTCCTGGCTATCACAAGTTGTTTAATAAATCAATCCTATAATTTCACATCTAGAGATGACTTTTGCATGTGCTCATATGAATGAGGCAGAAAAAGGTCAACCACCTCTAAGGAAGATTCAAGACCTGGGTTGGTAAAGGCTAGGGTAACTGGCAGTAAGATTCTCCCACTGGAGACGGTGATTTGCCCTGAGGTGGAAAGGGTTAAGGGGAAGTCCATAAGTTCCATAATTTTCCTGAGAAAAGAAATGTCAGAGAATAGTTCAAGAGAAAGTCCCAGAAACAGGAAGCTGAGAGTAGTCACAGCTCTCCTACTGAATCTCTGCATCTCCCCTTGCTGGATTCAATCAAGACTTAACTGGGGGAAAGTCCCCAGACTGTGAGTAAGGTAGATGAACAGGGACAGACATTTTTGGAGAGAGAAGGAAGCCCAGTATGGGAGGAGTCAAAAAATGCTATTCAACAACCACTGTAATTAAACATTACCAAATTCAAAATAGAAGTGATTATGATACTTGGCATTTATCCTTCCCTGTCACATTTTTGTATACATCAGTGACTTCGCATGTAATTCATCATGCTGTGCCACTGCCCTTAGAACCACCTTAAAGTGCTGCTGGACACTGCAGTTGGTCTTTTACAGTGCAGAGGTGATCAAAGGGAAATGGACAACAACAGAAAAACATTTGAAGAAACCCGTGGTCAAAAATCACTCTTTCTGCCCAGGGTAAACCCTTCTGATGTACACTTCTCTCTCCTGTAACCTGCAGGGCATTTCCAGACCTCTCCAGGCTTTTTTCCTTGTGGCTCTGCCAGGACTCAGGTGTGTCACAAGCTAAAGGACAAGCCTGCTGCACTTGATTCTAGCATGAGGCTTATGTCTGCAGTCCTACAGATCCTACTGAAAACAAGCTGAGAACGAGCTCTCTAACCATACCAATGCACATCCTTCCATCTGGTCCCAGCTGAAGGCCACCTGATGGACAAAGACACTGCACCTGTCCTTTGACTTCTTCACATCCATACTGGCAGTTCACCATGGCACATGTCCTAGAACCTGAAAACGTTGAAAAATAATGAAAGGGGCAAAATGCTAAGCTGGGATCACACACTTGGAAAAAAAAACAACTGAGTTGAAAATAAATGAGAATAAATTGAGCTGTTTCCACATTGACCATTCGGGAGCAGCTAATTAAATAACCTAGCATTTCATCCAAGCACAAGCTTCAGTTAGCATTAGGTGAGATGGCAGGCTACTAATCTTAACCAAGAATAATTTCTGCTTGAGCAAATCATTTACCACTTCATTTCATGACCACCATTTCCATATTTGGTAAAAATTTGGTACATATGCAAAAAATCAGAAAGCAAATCCTGAACTAAGACTGACTTTAAATGAATGCAGCAGAAACACTAAATTGTAGTCTGCATACGTTTTCCTGACTTGCTTCAGAAATGTGGCTGCAGCAAGCATTTGTGGTCAGAGGAGTGAGAATGAGACAGGACAAATTTGCTGCTGGGCTCAAGAGAGAAGTTTCTTTTGACTCTAGTTCTGGTTTCTGCCAACTTCAGCTGTCTGGGAGACAGTGGCCTTTCTGAAAACTCTTTGGTGTATTATGTCAGCAGATACACAAATTATCTTGCATAAATCAGGAGGAATATATACCAGTTTCTCAGAGATGTCAGGGCCCCACAGCTGTTGCTTGCTGGTGATACACACCATGCTTAGTGATGCAGAGGCACAACCCTGAGCTGTGATGCAGAGACAGGAAGCCCTCCAAAAGCTCTGTCCCTGGGCACCTTTCATGGCAATTTCAGTCTCCCTGCCATAAGAGAGAGAAAGTGTGTGTACAAACTCTGGCTTTCCTATCTGCCCCAGAGCTGCGTAACCTGTACTCCTGTTTCCCAAGGTTGCGTATTTTTCAAGTTATCCCAAGACTGACAGCAAACTCCCCAGGCGGACATCCTGTCTGGTGAATGGTTGTCTCCAAGGTTTGGAGGTCAAAGCCTTGCAGATTTTATGGTTTTCTGTCATATTCCATGTGGCTAGGTCCACTGGTTTAGGACAGACCTCCCAAGCAGAGGCCCTAGTGGAGTCACTGCTGAGACCAACTAGCTTCCTTGCCCAACTGATGCATCTGCTCCAGTCCAGTGGACTCCATAGAAGGCTGTCACCACATTACCTAAGGCTTGGGAAATTCAATGCCAAAATACCTGTCTGAAGTATCTCAGGTCTGAAAATTCAGGTTGGCTAGAAAAAGCCGAATACTTTCCATCACATGCTGGATTAAAGATAGAGAAAATAGAGTTCAGATAAGCCTTAGTTTAACAAACAAATGTTTGCAAGAAGCTGGCAGCAGATGCAGGAAGCATAGCAACACACAGACAGATTAGTCAGAGCACAGACAGGTAAAGTAAGGAATAATGGTATGAAATTTAGCACATTAAAAAGTAGTTTATATTGGTGATATGCTTGAATAGATATTGAATAGCACCTTGAGTACTGTGTCCAGTTCTGAGCCCCTCAGTTTACGAAGGACATCGAGACACTTGAACGTGTCCAGAGAAGGCCAACAAGGCTGGGGAGAGGCCTTGAGCACAGCCCTGTGAGGAGAGGTTGAGGGAGCTGGGGTTGTTTAGCCTGGAGAAGAGGAGGCTCAGGGGTGACCTCATTGCTCTCTACAACTACCTGAAAGGTGGTTGTAGCCAGGAAGGGGTTGGCCTCTTCTCCCTAGCAATCAGCACCAGAACAAGGGGACACAGTCTCAAGCTGCAACAGGGGAAGTTTAGGCTCGAGGTGAGGAGAAAGTTCTTCACCGAGAGAGTGATTCGCCATTGGGATGGGCTGCCCGGGGAGGTGGTGGAGTCGCCGTCCCCGGAGGTGTTCAAGAGGGGACTGGACGTGGCACTTGGTGCCATGGTCTAGTCATGGGGTCTGTGGTGACAGGTTGGACTCGATCTTCGAGGTCTCTTCCAACCTTAGCGATACTGTGATTTATCTTAATTCAAGAGATGAACTGACAGGACTATACACCAAGGTTATACCAGCTGTCCTTTATCTGAAGTAATGCTATCAAAGATTCTTACTTTTAAGAGGACAAAAAATTCCCCTTAAGATCAAAATACACATATGACCTAGTTCCCTTTGTCCAGGTACTGCCAAACAGCCTTTTTTCCCAGCTGCTGCCAGTACCACAGAGCTGAGGCAAAGACCCTATCCTGAATAAGCTAAATCCATTCATCAGAAGAAGAAAATCTCCTGGGATCAACTATGACCAGGTAATTGTGGTGTGCCTGTCCTCTCAGCTCTATTACTTACTTGCACATGTGCCATCTGGCATGAGCATGTACCCGTTGAGACAATAGCACTTGTAGCTGCCATGTGTATTCATACATCTGTGTTCACAGGGTCGTGGTTTCAGTCCACATTCGTTCAGATCTGCAGAACCCATTGGAATGAAGTGAGTGCTGGGTTTGTATACATACATTCATATATAGGGGTGGACAATATTGCCTAATGCCTTGAAATCCCCACAGTAAAATTGCCTGGATTGAAAGTGAGCCAACCCCTCACAAGAAGAGAATTTAACAGACCATCTGTCTGCAAAACTGCTAGCAAAACTGATGTGTACAGACTTCTACAGCTGAAAAACCAATGCAGTCTGGACACATCTGGCAGCTTGTTAGGAAGACTTGGAGGAGTGAGGAGAGAGTTGTAGCTACTCTTCTCTGGGAGTTATTTTTCTTGGTTTCTCTGATTCTAGCTGGATACTTTAGCCCTCTGGTTGACCTCTGTACTGTAAAGGCAAAAATATGAGACTAAGAACAGTTAATCAGCTTGAGATAAAGTGAAACAAAGACTATTTTTTCCCCCTGAGCTACACATTGGCACCAAGGTTATCAGCAGAAATTAAATATAATAGATAAGAATGATGTGACTTTGCTGCTTTTATTCTTAATCTAAAAATTCTCAAAATCCTGAGAATAAAAGCATCCTAAATCCTTCTTGAAATCCAGGATTTAAAAGGCTCTGCAGAAACTAATTTCAAATTCCCCATAGCTGTCTTACACAGGGAGAAAGCTAGAATCCTAGAACATTCAATTTGAGTGGTATAGGCACATGTTGTGCTGACAATGGTATTGGTCCTGCAACAAGGGGAAAACATTTGTGCTTGTGAATTCTGTGAGCCGAGACCTCCAGGACTCATGAACAGAATGCACCAGCATATACAGCCCATTCCACATGTGTTCAACAGCACATGTGACTAATAGAATTTCAATAGAGATGCAACCCTCCGAGCAAGCACTAAGCTTGTGCATTTCCACTCCTAATGGGAGAAGAAACTATTCTCATGCTTATGAGCCCTGTAGATGACAGGAAAAAACCTCCAGATCATTCAAAGCATAAACTGCAAGGGGCTGTACAAGTGCAGAAGTGTTTGTTACAGTTCAGTCCAGGGAAGAAAGAGTTGCATTCTGTTATTCTATTATTTAAACACAGGGTCTGTTTGAAAAAGGAACACCTATCAGCTTGCAGGTCACATTGGATTTTTGTGCTACTGTGGCTCCACTAAACAACCAAGACTCACTTAAAGAAACTAGAGAGCAAACTGGGGAACAAAAGTTATTCCACTTAGACTATACATTTTCACAAGTGCTTATCTGCACCTATCTTGCACAATGCACAGATAGCATACACAGCTCTAAAACAGAACCTATGGACATAAGGCTAATTTAGCTCAGACTTGGTGGCAGACATACAGTCCCCTTATCTCTGTTATTTTAGTTAGCTCATGTTGAGATTGTTCAGCAGGGTGTTCTGCTGCAAGAACAGACCACAGCTACATCTGCCAGCAAATTAAAAGTGGAACATTTCTGGCTGCTGGAACACAACCACCTATATGGCTATACTATTGAAATAGCTCTGGGCCATTTCTGGTCTGTGCCAGCCACCTGGCCATGCTTCAGAAGGTAGAGCAGCCCTAGGAGCTAACAGGCAGTTCACACATGTAGGCCTGTGCTTCCACCCAGCCACAGGCTCTTAATCTACTGTAAGCCTGCAGAACTGATCAGCTTGCCTACAGAGGCTATATCAAATGCAGGTGGAGCTACTGCACAGATACCACCCAAAAGCTGGAGGTTTCCATGCTGCCTCTTGGTAACACTTAAGCTGCCAAACAGTTTTTGAGATTAAAATAGGTTTAGAGGGTGATACCTACATATGTATTACACAGCCACAGCTGCTGTTCCATTTTTCTAGTACTGAAAAATTGTTTTCTTTCACTGTGAGCAACAAAGGTGCAAAAAGATGGAGATTTCCAAAACACTTAACAGCATAGCTTTATAAACATAGTGTTTGAAAGATAGCATGTAACAAATTAGTTGTTTTGACTCTGAAAAATGTGACTGTGTTAGTATGTCATGTTTTCAAACAAAGGTTGCAGGTGCTTAGGAAGCATTCATGTGGTCATTATGTAACATGTCCCTTACAGCACCTGCAATTCACTCATTGGCACCTGCACTAGGATGGGCTCTCTCCATGCAGTGAGCTTCTCCTTTCATCTGACCCAACACATATTGGAACAGGTGAAAAACAGCATCCCAGCCCTCACCATTGTTAGCTGAGATACATGCATGTCTAATTGCAAGTTTATGGAGGGAAAGTGGTATATTCCAAGTTTCTGAATACACAGCTCTAAAGACTCAATTCTGATTCTCAGCAATACCAATCAGCATATGGAAACAGATGGCATTGACCCAGGCAGCTTGAGAAATCTCATGTCTAGCATATAATTGCATGTCTTTCTGATGAGAAGGTTAGTTAAGAAAGAAACCTGGATTGCTGGCTAAGAAAATAACATGTGTTCTGGATTTGACTTCTGCCTCTTCTAATAGTTTTATATAATCTTTCCATGCCTTAATCCTCTGACTGTAAATACAACAGTTCCCCCTTGCCATTAGCCTACAGGAGGTACATGATACAGGTTCAAACTTCTGTGTGCTCAAGGAAGTTTAAAGCTTGCCTGGGATGGTAGAGATGCAAAAGCCTCAAACTCTAAGCTCTACGTAAACAATAAAATACCTTGGTTTACAATTTTGGAAAGTGACACAATCCATAGCACAAGAGACAGAACACCAACAGTTTGGGATTTTTTGAAGCAATATCCCCATGTCCACAAACCTTGATTACAGCTTTTCCCTGTAAATCCAGGGAAACATTTGCATTTGTTCGGTCCAGTGCACTCGCCATACTTGCAGCCATGTCCACAGGTAGCTGGTGGAGTCAGGCAGAGAAAGGAGAGAGAAGTTAGAAACATTCTATTTGAGAGTTTTTGCCCTGCTTAGTTCACAAAAAAAATTGGTGCACAAGTTCAACATCCTCCATACCCAAGAGTTTTTCAATATGTATCTTATGGTTTGGTGTTTTTACCCAAAGCTCTGCTTTATTTGAGGAGATGGTTGATCAAATATGTCTTATGCACTCTCACAGTTAAGAGATTTCTCTCCTCAGAAAGTTTCTTTCTGTAGCTTCTGGCAGACATACATGAAATCCCTTTATTAGTACCAATTGCACAGTGGTGGAGAAGAAACAAGTAGTAAAGTGTTAACATTACCTTCACAGTGGCCCTTGCTGTTCTTTTTCCAGCCATAACAGCAATCCAATCTAGAACCATAGCGACACACCCCAGGCTGGCTCACACTCACCAGCTGCCCATGAGCTCTTGAGCTGTGTAAGGAAGGACAAATACCAGCTCCAGAAATCTGTTGCTCTGTACACTCCTTTGTACCTTTCCCTTATGTTTTATCCACCATCATGCATGTTCATTTGACTGAGCCTAGGGCACCATTCCCAGGAAGGAATGCAAAGCTGCATTTTGTTGGAGAAACAGGAACATTTTGCCTGCAATAAATAAGCTGTGTAACAAATTCTTTTTACCGAGAAACATGGTAAAGGCAAACAATAGTCAAATCCCCTGCTAGAATGAGTCATGTGTAATGTCAGTGAAGTCAATGGGGCTGCTCCAGCTTGTGTCACATGAAGAATCTGGATTGAATATATGATGCCATACCTCACTGCTTTGGATGTGCTGATTCTACAGAAAAGCAGCTTTCTGCACATCAGTCAGCCCCATAAAAGCAAGTGGCTTGCAGGCTCATAGACCCTGCATATGTGCAAATTGATTGTGTAAGTGCAGTCTTGTGTCATCTGGTTGCACAGGACTGCCTGACATTATGAATTATCATTAACCTGCTGGTAAGCCCAAGGGATTCTAAGTCACTGTGCAAACCAGCTGCTGCAAGAGTTGGAAGACATGCAACATTAGCTACCAAAATCATGGAAGCTGATGGAAATACACAACTGTGTAAGTATCTAGATTTGCTCTGTGCTGCAATGGGTGGTGTTTATCTGAGGTCTATTCTCCCTCTGATTGCTGATACTTAAGTTCTCTATTACCACATGTCTGTTCTCTCTAAGAATTTCTCTTCTTTACCCAAAATCCTCTCTCCCTACTGCTTTTTCCAGGTCATAATTAAAAATGCACTTTCTTCAAAGAGTCCAACAACATCTCACAAGATTTCAACACAAGCTTGCCTTTTAAAATGGAAATGTTCCATGAAACCACAGAGAAAATTAACCTATTTAAACTTTATACACAGTGCCCTAGACAAGATCCTTCTCTTGTTCTGACTTCCACAACAAACAAATGAAAGCCTACCTTTGGCATTGGGAAAGGTCAGCTAGACCATTGAAAGCCCACCTGGAGCCCAAAATCTGGAAGAAAACCCAGTTTTGCCAGGTTAGTCCCTCTGACACACTAATAAACACCATCAGCTCAGCAACTGCTGTCAGGAATTCAGAATTTTATGCAAAAGTAAGAAATTTAGACTGAGAAGATCCTTTCAAGCAGGCAGATCCTTTCTTAGAGGATGTCATGTGGGACTGAAGCAATGGAGACCGAAGGCACAGAAAGCTTCCAATCCCTTCCTGTGTGATATTTGTGTAGGATTTCACAGGGAGTACCTAGAAGCCCAAATGCGATTGCTGTGCTTGTCATGGTTTGTTGTACAAACAATAGCCTTGAAGAGCCTGCAGCATAAATAGGTTATTGAAGAGAAGAGGCAGAAGGTGGACTCTGCAGTTCAGACTGCTCTGTAGGTCAGTGACAAGAGTGGGTTTTTCCACTTCCAGTGAAAACTTCTAGTACTTCTCTAAGTAGCTTGCAGCACTGGTGCTAAAGGTAGCAAGTGGTAGACTGAGCCCTTCAGGATGCCCAGGCAGGAAAGTAGTAACTGATTTTATGTGGCTTTGACATCGCTGACACCAGTAGGATAGCATTTAGCAAAGTACATTGAATATGACTAATAACTTCCACTATAAGCCAGGGCCTCCTCAGTTGTGATAGCTAATACAACCATCTCTTTCTGTTGCCTCAAGATCACTGTTCAGAAAGTTCACCTGCTCCACTGATCAGGTGGCTAGGCAGACCTTCCAGTAAAGTGTGGTTGATAGCAATTTGGCTTAGGCAGGTTGCAGTTTCCCAACTTACTGTGAAATAACATCATTTTTACTGAAAACACTGTTGGCTTCAGCTAACTCTAAGCCATACTTTCTTCTGGAAGGTGATAATGTTCCTGTTTTCTTGTTTTACACCTTTCAAAGTGTTTGAAATGCAAATACACAGCATCATGAAACAACTAACATGAGCATTTAAACAGAGCTCTGCATTGAAAGCAAATGTGTTTTCTAAGAGCAGGTCTGGAGTTCATAAGTTCCCAGTTCCTGAGGAGCTGACCACTTGATCACTGCCTGGCATGTGCTGGAACAACACACAAACACTTGTTTATTAGAGACATTCCCATTCACAAACCTGATACTAAACAAAGCACAAAACGTCTTGAAGGCTTCATTCCTGATGGCTGTGAATTCTCCTTTTACTAGCCACTCTCTTCCTGCAGCACTTCTAGCTTTTTATTTGCTTCCAAAGAACCAGGATAAGGAACACTAGAATGATTTCATCTGGAGTAAATAGCTTTATTCATCCTCTCTCAATATCTGATTCTGTTTCTGGAGTGTACCTGCCTCTGAAGAATGTGACAACGGTCATGGTAGGTTGATTTTAAAGCACCTGCTTACACAAGCACACCAAACCCTAGAGACACACACCTTTCTATACGTGCTGCAGCTGTTCTCACCGTTTGAATCTCCATCAGTGCACTGAAATTAACAAAACCCCCGAAGCTTTGGTGCGACGACTCGGAGGGAGGTGGCACCTATGCCGGTGGGAAAGCCTTGCTCGTGTCGCCAGCGGCGTTCAGCACCACGGAGCCGTGCTACCCGCTCTGCCGGGAGCAGCCTGGGCTGTGCAGCGTGGCGCCGGTGACTCGCCACGGCCCCAGGTGAAGCGCAGACTCACCGACAGCGGCGGCGGTCCCCGGCACGGCAGGGAGCGTCCGCTGCCGCCCAGCTCGGCCACCCGCCGATGACTCCGACCTAACCCCAGGTCTGCCTGCAGAGACCCACAGGGCCCCAGGTAGGCTACCGACCACCTTCCCCGGCGCCCCCGCTCACCTGCTCGCGGCTGCCAGCCCGGCGGCGAGGAGCACGGCGAGAAGGACAGCAAGCAGGGCGCCCTTGGGCGCCGCCACCATCGCCCGGCCGCGGGAGACGACCCCGGTCCTGGCCCGGCGGCGGTGAGGCAGCGACTGGCTGGCCCTCGGCGGCGGGGCGGGAGCAACGGGAGCAGGCGAGCGGCAGGACGGGGCTGTATAACCTGGCGGGGCGGGGCCGGCCCGCCTCCGGCCGCGCTCGCCGTGCGCTGCCCCACACGCCCCGGGACGGCGTGGGCAGCGACCCTCGGTGGGACAAGCTCCGTCGGAAGAGCGGGACAGGGGCGGTGAAAAGAGCGGTCCAGCCGTGAGGAGGGCAGGCTGCAGCTCGGGGAGACCCTGCCCGACAGGCACGGAGCCACCGCGGTGTACCGCCAGGGAAAGCCGTATCTGCCTGGTAGGCAGTACGGTCCCAGCATCCTCCCAGAGCTTGTTCCGTGGGCTTGGCCTTCTCAGGTACCGGCACCCGCCTCGGTGCCCTAGCCAGCGGTTCCATCACTGGAAAGTCACATCTGCGCTGAAAAGTTTGAAGGTTTTGCCTTCAGTTGCAGGACCTTCTGGGCAGACGTTGCCACAAGCTGCTAAGGCCTCTGCACGAAGTTTTTGTTTCAGCTGCTGAAGTTCACTGGTTACATTATTTCATGCTAGCTAAGTCCTTTGCTTTGGTGGTGCTGCCACAGCATGTGAACTGCCTCACCTCCTTGTATATCCTCCTAGGATAATACTGTAGGGGTCCCACATTTCATATTAGCATTCTTAATCTGGAAAAACAAACTATCTTTTTGCAGTGATGGAGAAACTTGGTTCAGATGTGACAGCCAGGACTGTCTGTCCACTTGGGTTTACCAGACAGCCCTACTAAACCACACTGTGTGGAGCAACATCCAGAGTCCCACAAAACTGCTTTGGCTGGACAGTCAAAACTCTAATCTTCATGGCCCCATGAAACAGAACCCTACCCCACTTTTACCTATTAGGCAAGCCAGACCCTACCTGACTTTGGATGGCCAGCCAGCACCACACACCAGTTGACCCCTCTAAAAAAAGTGATAATCCTGCATGATTTTGCTCATCACCCACATTAGATAGCCAGCTAGCAAAAGCCTTTAACTACTTTGGCTGCACAGCCACCTACACGATTTCAGCTGTATATGTAGCCAAAGCCCTATACCACTTTGGCTCAGGCAGCCAACCCTTAAGTGATTTTTGTATGTCTAGCCAGCCACAGCTCTAAACCACATCCCCATCAAACAGTCAGGGCCCTATAGCACACTGGTAGGACAGCCAGCCAGTACCCCACAGCACTTTGAGTGGCCAACCCATCAGAGTCCAAAACCAATTGGCTAGGCTGGCTGGCCAGCCAGAACCCTATACTGCTTTTCTGACTGGCCAGAGGTAAACATCACTTGGCCTCCTGACAGAGCCCTGCAGCACTTTCTCTGGACAGCCAGCAAGAGCACACCATTTAGGCTGGAGAGCCAGCCAGAGCCCTTAAACCACTTAGCCCCATCAGACAGCCAGAGCAGTACACCAGACTTGGATGGCTTGCCTGCAAGAGTCCTACAACACCCTGGATGTCCAGAAGACAGGCAGAGCTCTAGTACACTGCTTCAGTAGGCTGTCCTCCCAGAGTCCTACACCACCTAGTCCCAGCCAGAGTCCTACATCACTTTCCCTGGCCAGCCAGATATGTAGACCACCAGCTGACTCAAGTGATAGGTTGATAGGTCAGACTTGATGGCTTCTGCACACATTTAAGTGCTGGTTGTGTCAGTACTTTTGAAACTGTTACAATTTGTTTTGGTCCCAGTTTGAGATGCAGGTAGAAGATGTCTCAGTTATGTTTCATGCACAGTCAGCCTGTCTTCCTGAAGTAGATCTGCTATCTTGCTCCTAGGGATAGAAGTCTTTGCAGGTTTTTGGAGTTCAAAACTATCAGTTTCCTTAGGTACACAGGCATCTTCCACCACTCAGCACTTCTGTACTGTGTGCCTGTCTTCCAGAGTGGCAATTCATCTCACTGCTGCACTTGCATTGCTGAGTGGACACCCATCACTTTGGTCTTTACCATTCTCTCTTGGAAATCTTTTCTCCAACATGTACTCCTCTTAAAATTCTGCATGTGAGCCAGTTATTTCTTAAGTTTCTATGTGGAGATGTATTATTAGGGGTATTTTTACAACAAACATCTGTTTAACATCTCATCTGCTGCTAATATGCACATTGTAAAGCTAAGTGCATGTCTTACAGCCCTCCTGGAAAATATTTTTCCTGTATTTTTTTTTTTTTGCTTCTCAGCTGTGTACATATTTGAAATAAATCTGTACTTTGAAGCCATAGTGTTTGTGTCCAGCTGCCCTTCTTCCTAATACAGCCCTCCTTTCCTTTCCTTAAAGGTGGCTATTCACTTCCATATGCTTTCTATTACTGTGTCAAATAGAAAACCACTAGAGTGTTCATTAAGAATTTTCCATATTTAACCTTTGCATGACAACTTTCAGAGAAAAAGGACCTCCCATCTTCTTCTGGATGAGCTTTGTTATTTTCTCATCATAAACTCACAAGATGGCTTTCAGCAACTCTTCCATGATGCTTGGTTGCTTGCCTGAAAGCTCAGCCTCCAGAAATATACCATTCTATACTCTTCAGTCTTTAAGTCACACGGTGTGGTGTGCTCACCACAGTAACTGGAAAATGACTGCTGTTAAAATAATAATTGTTGTGGTTTCAAGATTCATGCAGTATTCCAGAATCTCCTCGTTCACACCACTAACTAGTAGTTTGCTCCCAAGAATGCATAACCTGGTTCTAGATTAACCCATCCACCTGATGAAATCTTGGAAGCAATCATTGTTTCGGCCTGTTTGATAGGGCTGCTTTAATCTCATCTGCAGGTGCTATGGGTTTGGGTTCAGGAAGCTGGAGAAGCTCTGCTTTTTCAGAGAATCATAGAGTCAATAAGGTTGGAAAGGACCTCAAAGATCGTCAAGTCCAACCTGTCACCCAAAACCTCATGACTACTAAACCATGGCACCAAGTGCCATGTCCAGTCCCCTCTTGAACACCTCCAGGAATGGTGACTCCACCACCTTCCCAGGCAACACATTTCAATGGCTAACAAACTCTCTGTGAAGAGCTTTCTCCTCACCTTCTCACTGTCCAAGACAGTGGAGAATATATGTAACAACAAGAAGTCCTTAATAGAAAGTGAAGTCAGTAACACATATTGATGATTATTAACTTGCAGATTAATTCATCTTCTGATATAAAGGCTTTTGAACTCTTTTGAGCTCCAACAGGATGTCACTCAGGTGGACATGGTGGCTGTACAGTGTTAGCATAGATACTTATACAAAGAAATTCATTGTTAAATGATGCAGCAAAATCAACCACTAGCCAAGATACCACCCAGAGGAGCTCAGCCCCAGTAAGGAAGCCCAGACAGCACCCGTGGTAGATATGGGAGGAGTCATCAATCATTGCCCTACCTAACCGGGGGCCAGCAGGCCCCCCGGCCTTTGTTGTCACCACCACCATCACCCAGTGCGCACCAGAGACACTCACCAGAGATGAAAGGAGGATCCTCCAGCCCAGATGGGCTCAGCTTGGGGCTTCTGCCTTTCCTGGAGGGCATTAAATAGGGGAGTGGGTGGGGAGGGCCAAGTGGCCACACCTGGGGTGGGAGGAGACTCCAACAGAGCCCAGGTGCTCTGGGTTTGAGGGGAAAAAGGAGTAAATGGGGCAGGTGAGGGACTTTTAAGGTGTCAGGTAATGATAGGACTAGGGTGAATGATTAAAAAAACTAGAAATGGGTAGATTCCGATTGGATGTTAGGAAGAAATTCTTCCCCATGAGTGGGGTGAGACACTGGAACAGGTTGCCCTGGGAGGTGGTGGGAGCCTCATCCCTGGGAGTTTTTATGGCCAGGCTGGATGTGGCTCTGTGCAACCTGATCTGGTATGAGGTGTCACTGCCCATGGCAGGGTGGTTGGAACTGGATGATCCTTGAGATCCCCTCCAACCCCAACAGTTCTATGATTCTAAAACAATTTTGCAGTTTAGGCTGGATGTTAGGAAGACATTCTTCACAGCAAGAGTGATTGGCCATTGGAATGGGCTGCCCAGGGGTGTGGTGGAATCACCATCACTGGAAGTGATGAGGACTGGATGAGGCACTTGGTGCCATGGTTTAGTTGATTAGATGGTGTTGGGTGATAGGTTGGACTCCATGATCTCGAAGGTCTTTTCCAACCTGGTCAATTCTGTGTTCTTTCCAATGCAATGCAATCTGTGACACACAAACCACTTGCCTGTTAGTTATTTTTGTAACCCATCTTGGTGCTCTGTCTGTGCAGAATCATGCTCAGAGGTATGGATAACAGTGACCCTATGAGACACTAATGCCACTAATCCAGAAAAGGATTGCTGTCATAAAGTGGAGAAGCCAAATCTAAAATAAACCTGGCAATTTTGTATATACCTAGAAAGATCACTGCTAGCTTAACTAGAGAAACATCACATAATTCCCACATCAGCCTGTGAATATCCCCTTCTTTACACTGCTGCCTAACGATGGCTGGATTCCTGAGAGGGGTGAGAATGGACTGTTAGATAATTTGCATGTGGGAAGATAGGGCAGGTGTTTCAAGTCTGTACCCATACATGTGTGTACATCTCTTGCAGACTTCAGTTTAGTAGGTGTCAGTTTCTCGCAGACACATTCATATCTTTATCACTATTCACATCATCTTGAAATTTAAAGCCTGGAAAGAATGTGTTTTATAACAGCAAATGTCCTTCCAGCTCCAGGTGCAGAGGAATGTGTCCAGGAATGCTCAAGGGTAAATGCTTTTGAAACTGCTTTTTGTTGCCTTGGAAGAAAAGAACTGACCATTGTGTAAGGGAGCTGGCTAGAAGCTGTCTTTAGTTCATCTTCTGCTAAAAGATGTGGTGTAACTCTGGGCAAATCACCAGGAACCTGTCTCCTGTGTAGATTATGAGGAAGAGGGAGGTCTGTGATTCTGTGATTCTGTCATCCAGTGATTCATATGACTCTGCTCAGTACTAGACCTGGGTGATATTTTTTCACAACTTGAAAAGTGTTGTGATCAGCACTGCTCAAGGCTGTTTCTTCAGCTGGTATGTAGTTCCAGAGCTAGCCAAAAGTGTTATAGGTGTGTCAAAGAAGCAGCCTGGGAGAAACTACATTTTCACAACACTCAGCTGATGTCAGAGGAGCAATGCTGATGTACTCTTGCTGAGCAGTTGACCAGTTGCTTTAGAATGGAATGGAATGGAATGGAATGGAATGGAATGGAATGGAATGGAATAGAATAGAATAGAATAGAATAGAATAGAATAGAATAGAATAGAATAGAATAGAATAAACTTTGCAAGTAAGTTGCATATTTTCAAGTTGGGGTTTCATTCGTTTCCCCCCCACCTTTTAAAGAGTCAAGTAGTGATACCTATTTTTACCATCTACCTTGTTGTTCTGAAATAGAAGCTAAATTCATAGTGATTTTATCTGAAAGCAATTTTTTTCTATTCTTCTTCTCTTACAGTCATCACACTGCCATATAGAGACAGCAATTTGCTTAAACAGTCTGACATTTGCAATAGCAAATTACCTTAAGTTCTGTCCTTGAGTATCATTCTGGCTTTTGCTTTGTAGTCATTGTGACTCTCTAGGTCTCAAGGGACCTTCTTTTACATAATTTCTGTATTCTACTGCTCTAAGGGCTAGGAGGAACATTTAGAAATTATATGTTAAAACTTGAGTGATATCTGCTGAAACCAGAAATACTTGTTGGTTCTTCTAAGTATTGCCTATCATTTATTTGGGGAAAAAGGGGGGAAAAAGAGAAAAAATAAAAAGAAGCTTGTGTCAGATTACCCCAACAGTTATTACTATTCTCTCCTTGCCATATATATTTTACCACCTCAATTACAAATAGGGATCTGGCAGGGGGATTGGACTGGATGATCTTTTGAGGAGCCTTCCAATCCCTAACATTCTGTGATTCTGTGAAAAGCAGCACTGGGATTTGTCACACTTGAGTATGTGAATCTTCATGGGAATAAGAAAAAGCAGGTGAAAGACAAGGGAGCAGGAAACTGCCTGAAGTGGGTTGTACATTCACAGATGAAACCTGAATTCTTTCAGAGAATTATTTGCTGTTGGAGTTTTTTTTGTTTGTGCAGTTGTCCCACATGTCCAATCCAGTACATGCCCTGAGGGAGCAGAAATATCCATTAAGGGGGAAATGGGTAGCATGGGAATAGCTGAAAATGATGATCTAAAGGCAAGCTGGTGACCATTCATGGACATTACAATTAGGAGAACAGTCTCTTGCTTTCTGTTCTAATTGAAAATCTGCTTTTTAGGAGATTTCCCCCCCCCATGAATTTGTGGAGTAGTATTGAAAGCCAGAGCATCTATCACAGTTCTGAATATGTTGTTTGGGGAATTTCTGGCCCCAACTCTCCTTTTTTTTAGAGAATTTAGATGTCTACATTACATATATGCTTGGAAAAGGGCTTTGGAAAGTTGATCAGACCTTGGCAAAATAACCCCAACAGAACCAAGTAATAAATGGAAATGAGGAGATACCACCATACCTATATGCCAGTAATTATTTCATGTACTTATATACAATGCTGATGGACTGGTGGCTTGAATTCTATAGAACTCACAGTAGGTCAAACTATATATTGAGCCTTCTTGCTCGTTTTTTTTCAGACTGGTAGTAGCTCTTACCACATGGAGAGGAAATTGCTGTTTTGCTGGCTGATAATCTATTTTTGGTACTATTCATCTTTGGTACTTACTTTGGATTCTCTTTAGCAGTCCATCATTTGTCTGCTCTGAGTATGTCCCCAGGAATTCTTAAATTAAGGAGCCCACAGTTTATATGAGCTTGTCTTCTCCATCATCAGATGTTAACTTTTTCCCCATTAATGTCTTTTGAAGCTCTTGATTTCTAGCCAAATATCTGACAGTAAAATCTGTAAGATGCTTCTATCCCATTTCTGGAAATCAGTTAATGAGACTCCCTTAGGGCCCCAAAGAAAGGCCTCTTATCTTTTGTCAGTTTAATTTCTGCTGTATCCATTTGTGTCAGTGCTTTGTGAAAGAATACTCCTATTCTGCTGCTCATTTAGTTTGCTTTTTCCTTCATTTTTGGTTGCTCTTCAGATTCTTCAGAATTTATCGTAAGAATTCATCTCAGATTAGTAATCTGAGATTAAAAAAATCTTAATTTGCTTCATATTTTCCTCTTTCTCAAAGTCATGATATGTAGAGGGCATACCTGGGTCAACTATGACCTATTGTAGTGTTAATTATATGAAACTGAAAAGAATATGAATCAGAGAGCATAAAGCCTCATGCCACTTATTCCTTCAAACTTCATTCAATCTGTTTTAACAGGACAACATGTTGCAAGGAAAATCTGGAAGATAAAAGAGAATTATATGAAAGGACAGGCTTGTAAAGAGGGGGAAAATTCAAGTACATGTGTAAGATAGTAAATAGCTTGTTTATTAATACCTCTTTTGGGCATACATGCTGTTCTTATGGTACCTCTAAAATACTGACATGCTAAAATGACTATAAATGTCCATATGTTTAAAATCATGCACAAAACTTTAATTTGTGCCCTACTATTCAGATGTGAATTCTGGGCCTGCTTCCATTGATACCAGTGACAGCTTTGATTTTTAATTAGGAGGAGGCAGTTTGGGATGGCAGTCAAGTAATCTGACAGGGTAAAACATAAGATTCTCTGGGCTCCAGTTGCTCCTGCCATGCTGGGCTTTTCTTGTTATTAATGTGAGCCTTTAACGTTCACAAACACATCCTGAATAAGGAGGAATGCCATGAAACTGGTGAGAAGAAAAAGACGGATTAAGTTTGACATGAAGAAAGATCCAGGGCTTGTCTCTTTCTTCGTCACTTCACATGGAGTCCCTTTGTGCTGCCATCGTGTACTTCAGTACTGAGTCTTGTCAAAGGATAAATCAGAACAACTGTTACACTCAGTTAAGCTTGTTTGTGAGAGAGAAGTTGTGCAAGAATCAAAAAGGACGGGAAGCAGGTGAGAAGGAAGCTCATGAGTGTTGGCACATGCTGTCATGTAGAAGGGGTGCAATTCACCTTTCAGAAAGATCATTTTTCTTTCTGGTATTTATACAGCTGCTTCCAGCTTAAATGAAAGGGTTGTTTGCTGGAAATTGACACTGATAAATTGAGTATAACAATGGTTTAAAAATGTAATGAAAGGCAAGTTAATTAAGTTGAGCTGTTCAGTCTCTTCATTCTTGGTCACTCTGTACTTAATACAAAACAGCTTATCTCTAGCTCTGTCTGATCTAGGAATTGTATGCACTATTGCACTGAAAGATGCAGTGATTTTACAAACAGGCATACACTTTGTGATATTTGCAGTTTATCAAACATATTATGATCATGAATAAAGGAATATATAGCTTAGCTCTATATATTACCAGGCACTCCAATAACTTCCCGCTTGTTTAAAAAAGCTATAATACACAGATATGCAAATGGAATAGAATAGAATAGAATAGAATAGAATAGAATAGAATAGAATAGAATAGAATAGAATAGAATAGAATTAACCAGGTTGGAAAATATCTTTGAGATCATCAAGTCCAACCTATCACCCAACACCATCTAATCAACTAAACCATGGCACCAAGTGCCTCATCCAGTCTCTTCCTAAACACCTCCAGTGATGGTGACTCCACCACCTCCCTGGGCAGCACATCCCAATGGCCAATCTCTCTTTCTGGGAAGAATTTCTTCCTAACATCAGCCTAAACTTCCCCTGGTGCAGCATGAGACTGTGTCCTCTTGTTCTGGTGCTGGTTGCCTGGGAGAAGAGACCAACCCCCACCTGTCTACAACCACCTTTCAGGTAGTTGTAGACAGCAATAAGGTCTCCTCTGAGCCTCCTCTTCTTCATGCTAAGCAACCCCAGCTCCCTCAGCCTCTCCTCATAGGGCTTGTGCTATTGGTATGCTAGTGGATGCACTTCCCACATCAGAAGTAGTAACAGGACAGATATGTATGAAAGTGAAAGAAATGGCACGAGTGGGAACAGGTTTAGAGGATTCAACACAGTGGTAGCTGGGTTTTGGGGGTTTTTTTGGTCACTCTTTAAATGGGTTCATACACAGTAATGCAAAGATCAGGAGTCCTCAAGAGTGATGTTGAAGCATGCCATGTCTCTAAATGTCATGGGAAGGACAAGATTTGAAAAAAATTTAGCCAAGAGCAGAATAACTTAATGGACCTTGAAGTACCTGAAAATACATTGACTAAAGAAGAAAATGGAGTAAGGACTCCTCCACTTCACTTCCCTGGCCCCGCAGCTCCAAAGCACAGAATAAAACACAAACTGCAGCCCTTCATGCAGTACCAAGCAGCACACAGCAAGTTAAGGTATGCATGAATAAGAGACCATCTGTCTATAAAACAGAGGCTTTTCTCTGTGTTCTTGGTGACCTCATGGCAAATACAGAGTTGCTTCTCTTTAAAATAATTGTCATACTTATGGTCTGCATTAATACTGTACAACACCCTGATTTAGAGTTCTCCTGCCTCTATTGATTTATTTAATTAGTGCTGGTGGAAAACTGCTCCTTTGAGATCAGACACAAGAGTTGTTACATTGTGCCTTTTTAAATGCTCCCAAGTACCTTTTTTCATCAGTTCTCATCTGTTTAGACCACAGGAAATCAGTAAATCTTACCTGGGTGTGGACTAAATCCCTGTTGAACAGTCTTTGTACTGCCTATTCTGACATATTTTCATAACAATAGACTGTGATGACATAAATTTGGAATACTAATATATCTCTAGTTATTAAACCAGGCTTATTCAGATACATCTCTCTTTCACATCAAAACCTGAGGAAAGTAAAGAAGTTCAGCTGACTGATCATGAGAATTAATGCTGAGAAGCAGTACAGTGATGAGGGCTGAGCAATAATTGATCTGTATTACTGATTCACTGATTTGCTTACTAATAATCACAGAATCACTGAGGCTGGAAAAGACCTTGAAAATAATTGAGTCCAACCATAACCCAACCACCATGACCACTAAACCATGTCCCGAAGCATCACATCTACAAGCTTCTTGAACTCCCAGGGATGAGGCTTCCACCACTTCCCGGGGCAACCTGTTCCAGTGTCTCACCCCACTCATGGGGAAGAACTTCTTCCTAACATCCAATCGGAATCTACTCATTTCTATTTTTTTTTAATCATTCACCCTAGTCCTATCCTTACCTGACACCCTAAAAGTCCCTCACCTGCCTCATTTCCTCCTTTTTCCCCTCAAACCCAGAGCACCTGGGCTCTGTTGGAGTCTCCTCCCACCCCAGGTGTGGCCACTTGGCCCTCCCCACCCACTCCCCTATTTAATGCCCTCCAGGAAAGGCAGAAGCCCCAAGCTGAGCCCATCTGGGCTGGAGGATCCTCCTTTCATCTCTGGTGAGTGCCCCTGGTGCGCACTGGGTGATGGTGGTGGTGACAACAAAGGCCGGGGGGCCTGCTGGCCCCCGGTTAGGTAGGGCAATGATTGATGACTCCTCTAATATCTACCACGGGTGCTGTCTGGGCCTCCTTACTGGCGCTGAGCTCCTCTGGGTGGTATCTTGACTGGTGAGTCTCTGGCCCCTAGCTCTGGGATAGGTGCAGAAATAGTGGGGGTGGAGCAGGAGCTGTTTAGTCAGATGATATTATGCTAATAATACTAATTTTATCTGCAGGCTTCTTGAGTCTCATCATTCAATTAATCTCTGCTTTTGTGTCTCATTTACAGACCATTTCTTCCCCCTCACTGCTTCTTTTCAGAAATAGGGAAGGAAAGGAGGGGAAAACACCAATAAAGTATATCTGGAAAATGCATTCACTTATCAATCAGCTCTGACCAGGAAGCCTTCAGGAAGAGGGGCAGGTTGGGAAGTGAGAATCACTTCTTATGAATCACAAGACAAGCTTCATAAAGAACAGACAGGAAAAGACCCTCTTTAAGTTTGCAGATGACTCTAAACTGGGTAGGAGTGTTGATCTGTTTGAGGGTAGGAAGCAAAGGGACCTGGACAAAGTCAATCAATGGACTGAGGTCAGTTGTATGAGCTTTAACAAAGCTGAGTGCTGAGTCCTGCACTTGGGTCACATCAACCCCATGCAATGCTAAAGACTAGGGGGGAGAGCCTGGAAATCTGCCCATTAGGAAAGGACTTGATGGTGCTGGTTGACAACTGCATGAACATAATCCAACATGTACTGAGCTGCCCAAGAAGACCAACATCATCCTGGCCTGTATCACAGGAACAGTGTGGCCAGCTGGAGTAGGGAAGTGATTGTGCCACCTGTACTTGGCACTGGTGAGGCTGCACCTCAAATACTGCGTTCAGTTTTGGGACTCTCAGTACAGGAAAGACATAGAATTAGACTTCTCAGCCTGTAAGTCTTGGTAGCATTACTAACACCAAATCTAGATGAGATAAAAGGAATTGCTATGGATTTGAATAAAGAGCAATTGACTGAATGTGCTTATTTTGCAGCTACGCGAGCCTTTCCGCGTCTAAGCTGTGCTTTGCGTGAGTCACGACCGCCATCCAATGGCTGTTCACAGATCGGCTTTCATGGAGATTTAAGCGAACAATGACTGTCCTTCTCACCATCTCTCTGCAGAATGGCTGTACTTAAAACGGTAACACTTTGTCCTCACCGTATTTTAAATGTTGTGTTTTGTCGTGCTGCGCATTGCGTTAAACTTCTTCCCATCTGCCGAAAATCTGCAAACGAAAAGCTACCGAAGGAGAGGAGGGCATGGGGGACAGAAACACAGAAGTATGGCATAGCCAGATTAAAATGACTCTGTAGTACAGTCCTTCAGGACAAAAAAAACCCCCCACAACATAGTAGTTTTTGTATCATGAGAAAAGTGTTTTGGATGATGCTGCATCTTTGCTTACAATGCTATGGACAAGTTAAACCTGGTAATGAGAGAAACTGAGTCTACAATAATTACACAGTACTTCAGTATGCTGTAGTTTCTCACCCAAGATGGTCTAGCACCTAATATTTAGGAACCCATCATAGCTTATGCTTTGTAGATATTCTCTTACAGATGCTTTCTAAAATAAATTAGCATCCACTGTTTGTTTCCAAAGTGTTTGGGAGTCTGTTTTCCATAGAAATCCCTGAAGTGAATGCCAACAAGTGGACAAAAGGAAGTGAGTAGCTTTCTGTTGACAGAAGTCAAGCAGTTTGAGACTGCTTCTTGGTGTATGTCCCCACTTGAGATGTTGACTGCTGCTGCCAATTTTTGCAGAGCATTTCTATACTTATCTGAGTTTCTGATGAAAGGGTAATCTTGACTGCACTGTATGTGACACTAATGAAATCTAAAGCTATATTCATATATGAAACTTACAAGGGCTGGTCTGCACAGGAACAATCTACAAGTGCAAGGAAATCATCTGAACGTGTAAAGTCAATGCATCTAAATTATTGTGTCTTAAACTCCCCCATGAATAACTTCATTCTGGAGCAGAGCTGTTTGGGTTGGCTGCAGACTGAGCCAAATTATTAAATTACTTCACAACACTATGTAATAGGCTCCAATTTAGGAAGTGTGAAAGCATCCTCTTGTGATTGCTCTTAGGCTTAACTAAGAAACTGCTTTTCCCAACTGCTCATCACTGTTCAGCAGTTTTTGCCCACACAGTTGGCACAGGTTAGAGAAGCACTCTCTGACCTGTTTTAGTACAAATTTAGAAAGCCACGTTGTTGTTTTCTTTTTATACTAAGCAATGTAATTGGCACCAAATCTGCCAAAGCTTTGAAAAGGCATTTTGTTGGCCGAATTGCTAGAATAATGCTCATCAGGTGATACGGCAGCAAGGAACCAGAGGAGAGTGGGAGATAAAATTCTGAGCTGCTGTGAAGGAAGGTGAATTTCTTCATCCTTGAGCAGTTCTTGAGGTTTTACTGGCAAAGCTGGTGTTAGCCCAAAATGAAAAGAACCTTTTATTTCTCATTTACTAAAATTCCTTAAATTAGATTGTATTATAACAACTTTAGATTTACTTGGGGGGGGAAAGCTATTGCAGAGATGACTGACTGTGCTTGTATCATGGAATTTCTTCTTCAGAGCGGCATGTCTCTCTGCTTTGACACTGCACAGTTGCAGGATAATTGCAAGTGCCTCAAGAGCAATTAAATTCATTGATTGCTAACAGCAGAAATCATACATTTATTGGTGCATGCCCATTCTTTAGCTAGACCATGACCATAGTCTGTCTTAAAAAATCATGATCTTTCTAGCACCTACTCCCAGACAGTGATTAGGATCTATCCTGTTTAGTCAAACAGGGTAAAGATATGCCTTCCTGTCTCAGACATCTTGTTTGTCTAGGAAAAGAGGTGGGTACAGGCAGACCAGGACACTAATTACATTTATGAATAGCCAAATACAACCATTGATGAAACCTCTAAACATACAAAACTGCTTTACTGGTATACCTTGTAAAAGAGAAGAATAAGTATAATTTCCTCACTGAAAAAGAGAGAAACTATTAATTGTTCAGTTATGAATGTATTACAATTTTTGTATGAAGAAAACACAGGTGGTTGATTTTGTGTGCTTGAAATCACATCTGTTCTATGGGTATGGCAATATAGCCAGTAGGTGGCAATGCCTGTTTAATTTAGGTTTAGGAAGATACGGCAGCTATGGGGTTCCTTCTGGTGCTCACCTCAGCTTTGAGCCTTACAGAGTAACTCAGCCCCCAAGTCTTACCCTGTGTATTTTCAGCGGTATAGTTGAGTACCCACTGTGCAGGCAGGCAGTCACTCCTCAGAAGTGGAGCTAAAGTTCCAGTCTCCTATTTTTCCATGTATTACCTCATCAGGAACCTCTGAACGTTTTTCCTTATGTTGCATACAAATTTGTGACGTGTTCTAAAGCAGCTACGAGCGAGTATGAGTGTGGTGAAGCCCTGGAATGGGTTGTCCAGGGAGGTGGTTGGGGCCTGTCCCTGGAGGTGTTTAAGACCAAGCTGGATGAGGCTCTGGCCAGCCTGATCTAGTGTGGGGTGTCCCTGCCCATGGCAGGGGGTTGGAACTAGATGATCCTTGTGGTCCCTTCCAACCCTGACTGATACTATGATACTAAGTACTTTCCCAAGGCCTTTCTTTCCACACCGTGCATACAAAGGCACACTTTTGTACTTTCATTGGGAGACACTCCACAGAGCTGTGGCTATGCATGTGTATGCACACTGGGAGTACAGATGTGTTATCATGACATACATAAAATGACCTTTGTTTTTTTGGGTGGATAGTGCAGAATGTTATTATCTACAGGATATGAAGAAGGAAGTGTTTGTAAACAGTCCTTGGAACTAACAAGTGTATACTAGGTGTTAATACTCAAGAGTACTTTGGGCAAAGTCATAAGGTGTTTTCCCAGTTTAGTGAGGTATTATTCTCATACAGCATTATGTAGAGAGCTTTTGGCAGCGCTGGTGACCGCTGAGAAGTGCGTGCAAATGCCCCAAAGGGTCTGGTCCTTGACTTGTCAGTTGATTAATTTTGTTTTCTGCAAATAGACATCAGGTGGCTCTGCTGTTTGGACCAACTGTTCAGCATATCTTCAGCCAGAAATTTAATATGAGGTGAGAATAAAAGAGAATGTCCATGAGAGAAGAGGATAAACAAGAGGCAGATGGTCCATGTGTGAAACTCACAATGCCAAACAGTGGATTGAGATGCTCTTTTAAATGATACTTCACAATCTTAAAGCAACTGAGAAGAAAATATATTTCCACTGGTTAAACAACAAGAAAATTTATTCTAGTCTGCATCAGAACATCTCCCATTTGCAGAACTATTGTAGGAGCTGCTTGTCTTAAAAGTGGCTGATTTTACAGCAGTTGATTACTACTCCATAAGTAGAGGGAATTATAAAAGTGCCACCTCTCTGTATGGTTTTATCACAGCAGTTACCAGGCTGATCAGCTCTGTGTCAGCGCAGGAAGCAGGTGAGCTTGTTTGCTCAGTTGCAACCACGCATCAAAGTTTCTTCTTCAATCAGTGTTTCTGTCACAATGTTGTAGGATAGCCCCCAAGACTAAAGCTCCATGATGGGTTGTGCTGTACACAGAGAAGCAGCTTTGCTATGGAAAGAACAATAAGCCCTGTCAGGAGTTTATGAGAGCAGAAGGGAAGTTGCAAAGGGAGGCATGTTGGTGGGAGTCTAATAGGGATTGCCTCATCGAGAGCAGAGAGTGAACAAAGCCTGTTTTTTAAAAAAAATGGAAGAAGTTCCCTGATCACAGCCCCTGCTTCTCATTGTGGGTCTTGAACCACTCTGACATCTTCTGGGTGGACAACGTAGCAGGCCACAAACAAGCAGTGAGAACTCTGGAGCATGTAGCACAATTTTTTCGATTCAAGTGCTGTTTAGTTCAACTTGATAAGATGCTCTGCCGACCTTCTCTCCTGAATATGTAAGAACTGATACAGAATGGGAAGCAGTGCTGGCTGCAGGGACCATAAAAAGATCCTGATGGACTTAAAGAAGGGGAATAACAATCAAAATACTCTGAACTTCAAGGGCTTATTCACAGAACTAGTAGGAGGGAATCTTGTAAGAGGCTGAAGGACAAATGACCCCAGGAGAACTGATTGGTATCAAGAATGTTCTCTTTAAATCACAAGAAAAGATAAAAAATTAAAAGAGCAGATGCAGTGAGAAGTCATCTGGGTTGCACAGAGAGCTCTGGACTGTGCCTAAACACAAAAATGAACTGTATAAAGGTGGAAGCAGGGTCAAGCTATCCATAAGAAATATGGAAACATCACCTGGGTGTGCAACATGAACATGTTACGGAACAAGTTGGACAATCTTGTACCAAAGGGCACAAAAATATGTTCAGTACCTTCTTTGCTTTGGCCTTTACTAGTGAAA
The DNA here is from genome assembly GCA_033816785.1 of Picus viridis. NCBI lineage: Eukaryota > Metazoa > Chordata > Aves > Piciformes > Picidae > Picus > Picus viridis. The sequence continues at coordinate 2,273,189 of CM066569.1, read as the reverse complement.
CCTCCCTTCAAATTTATCTGACTCCTTTATCTAATAGCAGAGGTTGAGAGAGGTGTTACCAGTGGTAGAGGATGCTCAAGTCAGAAACTGCTTAAGTAGACTGGAAGCACAGAAGTTCATAGGCCTAGATGGGATGCATCTGAAGGTATTGAGGAAGTTGATCATGCCATTGGAAGAGTCCTCTCTCTTATCATTAAAAGGTCATGTTGATAGCAGGCTTGTGATGACTTGAAAAAGAGAAATGTCCTACTGAGTTTCAGAAATGGTGAGAAAGAGGATGTAGGAAACTGCAGGCTACTGACCCTTATCTAAGCCCATTAGAAAACTGAGAAAATACTGAATGCCACTTCCAGTCAAATGCAGGAAATGAAGGTGACTGGGAAGAGGCAATGGCAAAGCAAATTACCAAGGGCAAATTGAGCCTGACCAACCTAATTACTTTCTTTGGCTAGAAGATTAGGTCTGTGAGAGCAGTAGCTGTAGATTATCCAGATTCTAACTAGGTTCTTGATACAGTTAATTAGAAATCCTCATAGCCACATGGAGGAGGTATGAACTGGATGGATGGATTATGAGGTGACTGGATTATTTGGCTAAAAGTGTGGAGGTCAATCTTCAGAAGCTTAATTGGCAGCATATTGCAAGAGGCATTTTTCAAGGGTTGATGCTGGGGAGTATATTGTGTTTTAACAGCTTCCTCAACAAATCAGCTGATGGAATGCACATTCATCACATTCATGGATGACTCCAAACCGGAGTGGACTGTCGTTCAGAGGGAACTTGACAGCTAGAGAAATGGACTGGCAGAGGCATCACCTGTAATGGTGCAACTTCATGCATCAGCAGGAATAAATAGCACTTGAAAAGGATGCTGCAGACCAGCTGAATATGCATCAGCATTATGTCCTCACAGCAATCATACTACTGGGCTACAGCAGCAAAAGCATGTTTGCAAAGAGCATTGAAAGTTACATTGACTACAAAGACTACTATTTTTCATTTTCAGCCTTCTTTTACTGCTCCTGTTGGAGCTCTTTAAATAATTTAAACACACATTGGAACAAAGAGTTGAACATGACTCTCCTGTCCAAGTGTGAGGCTGTGAAGGCATTGGGAAGTGATGAGGAAAAGCAGGATCCAGTCTTTTACAGGACTAAACACTGACTATACCCCTGCTGTATACCATAAACACAAATCTTGCCTCTATTCTAGGACTGTACTACAAATTCACCATTGATTGTCTTAATATTATTTTTTTTCCCCTGGACAACGTTGAGAGTTTCTCAAGCATATTCACAGAATGGAGCTATTCTTCCCCAGCCAGTCTCTCTTGCAAAAAGATCATCTCCCTTGCTGAGTCGTGCTGCCAGAACTCTTCCGTTTTGTGAAAGGAAATTATGGTTCTTGCTAAAGTGCCACAAATTACATGGATGGTTGGCAGTGCAGAATCATTATTGCTTGTTGAATAAACATCTTTAAGCAGGGAATAAATAAATCCTCATCACAAATGAAGATTTGGAGAGGAGTAATAGAGAACTGTGTTAGGGTATTGTTACCATAATGAATGTGTCTGCTACTAAGCTAGAGCAAAATTAACTAGCACAACTACCTTTCTCTGCACAAAGGATGGATCAGAGCAGGCAGATGTGGGGCACTGGAGTCCAGGGAAGGGGGAAATGCAATTATGCATCAGGAAGGTGCAGGAGGTAAAAGATTTCATTCCTGCTTTCTGCTACAGGCATCACTGTGAGCTGCTGAATTCAATGCAAACACAGATGGTGGAGAAAAGACACACATCTAATTTCCAAAAGCTTTTATTGTATTTCTGTACTTGATGGCACTAGAATGTATGTAAATATGGTGCAAAAGTAACACAGTATCTCTTATCATTGAGGTGAGTTTCATTTTATACCCAAATGAACACGTTACTGGGGAGTTTGCTGATAACTGGTATCTCTGACAGTTTGACAGTGAACTCCTAGCCTGACCTTAAACCAGCAGCCAGACAGTGTTTGGTAGAAGCTCCTGTTGCACAGGTAAGAGTTTGCATGCTTTAACTCTGGAGAAGTGACAGTTTACACGAGGATTACAGTCCATATAGGCTGATGACCTACAGGTAACAGGTTATGTTTTGGCACCTGATAGCAGAATGGTTTCCACTGTGTGATCCTTTTGTTCTGGAACTCACTTTTCAAGGGGTCTTTAGGAATGCAAATGTCTCACTTTAAGGCATGATATTGTAACTGCAATTGCTCTTTCAGGATTTTGCCACTGAAAGTGCAAGTTGTTTGCTTTGTAGATACATCTCTTTAAGTTTTCTGTGGATGGCAAGTGATTGAGGGTGCATTTTTGCTCCCTTGTCCCACTCCAACATTCAGAGTGGGACATTCATTCCAAGCTGTATTATTCTACCAGGGGAAACAAAAATAGACTACTGAAGGCTGTGTCTATTTTGCTAAACAGAATAGGACCAGCTTTCTGAACCTTGGCTCTGTGATCGAGAGCATGGACAGGCTCAAGTGCTAATTGCTTATGGCCAGCCCTCCCCAGAGCATGTGTCTTGGAGTCAGATAGCTGAGAATGTGTAAACCAGGTAAGAGGAGAAGGGTGCCAGTTAAGCAGCGTCCGAACCTGCTCAGCCTGTTGGGTTTTTGGTTTTGTTTTCATTTATAAGTGTTAATGGACTTTAGGAGAGCAGACACCATCTGTGTGGCAGGCTGCAGACACATACAAAATACCACTTCTGAAAGGATTGCTGCTTCTTTCAGGGAAGCATACATAGAAAGTAGGAGCCAGTATAAACTCAGCTGACTGCTCCTAACTAATGACTGCTGTATGACTGTAGCATCTGACAGGACCGTCAAGGATGATGGCAATCTATTTATTTGTTGGTAATCTATTTATTAAAATAAATAAAAGAAAACCTTTTGCATTAAATTGGGAGGTTAATTCACTGGGGTGTGTTTAACGTGGTGGAAGTTAACATTACAGCATGACTAAATCATGTTATGAGCAGAGACCCACAGAGATGTGGATGCCTGAGTGTCTCCCCTCCAGGAGAGTGAACAGTGGTCTGTTTGACTGGTGGTGGCTTGTGCTCACCATACACAGCTCGGAATTTAAAGTCTCCAGGCATCCATTAAGATGCTAGCCAGTAAAAAATGTATTTGCTCCTCTAATGAATTGTTTATTCACAATTCTTCCAGAATAAGGTGTTCAACAATCTGATACAGTTGAAAATGTCCCTGCTCATTGCAGGGGGGTTGGACTAGATGACTTTTAAAGGTCCCTTCCAACCCAAACTATTCCATGACTCTATGACTTAGCTTCTTGCACTGCTTCTGGGGGTGGGGGTGTTTAATAACCTGTATTAGAACTGCTGCAAGTTGTAATACATCAATAGTGTCCAACTCAGTTCCTTCTGTTTATGATGGAAGGTGTACTGAAGCCAAGCAGATAGAAAAAGCACATTTCAAAGCAAAGAAATCCATATATCAAAGTCAAGCCAATTAATGTTAAGGCACAATCAATCCTATCTGAGCAGTGAATAAACTCACTAAGCAGCTAACAGTGAAAAAAATTGAGTTCCCCCATGCATGCCAGAAGAAATCTATTGCATAGACATTATGGTGCTTTTCTCCTGTGGGTTTGTGGGGAAAAAAGCCTTATGCTAGCTTCACACATGCTACTAAAGATCAACATTTTGTATTTCCTCTAGACATTTATTTTCTGTTCTTATAAAAGGCATTTACCTAAGGAAAATAACCCAAGTGGTAGATGTGGGCAGAGAAACTTTTACCTATCCCTCACTTTCATTCCACAGGAATCCTAATGATTGCTGCTTTGCTAATACAGGAGCTGAGTTGGAAAAGTAACTCAGGGCATACATATGAGATGAGAGCCTCCAACTACTACTCTTATCCCTTTCTTTTAATAATTAGGTTCCTGGTGGGCCAGGATTCTTGCCAAACCTTCTATCAATACTTTGGTTTTCTACATAGACATTGTTTTGCTCAGGTATTTAACAGTGATTCAGGTTTTCATCACTACAATATTTGAGTGTCTCTGTCTTAGATTACTTTTTGTTCTAATTTTGGCTTCCATATGGAATGAAGAAGGCCTTGTTTTCAAATTCCAGTTGCATGGGGAGACACCAGAAGCACAGAGATTCTATGGCTCAGATTCTCAAACCCAGTGAAGTGCCTGACTCCTACATGGTAGAAATTCTTTTGTGTGTTGGTGTGCCTGAGCATGACTTGGTTGGAATCGTACAAAAAGCACGTGGCCAAGGGGAATCTGGACAATGAATTCATCTCCTTTTTCTCTAATGAAAATGGGCTGCTTGGACATGCACTGAACAATTGTTTGGCAGCAAGAAGCAAAAACAGCAAGCATCAGAGTTAGGAGAGAGTGCTACTTTTCAACTTGGGCCCATAATGAGCACTTACAGCATGGATTATTGTATTGCACTTAGAGACGGCAGTTCATTGCACTTTCAGGAACTGTGAGGCAAAAGGCAAGGAAAGAGTTCATGCCAGGCATTTTTAAGATGCATATATTGGTGTCATTACTCTGTGGCAGGGTGAGAAAGTTCCCCCCACACACACACAAAAGATACCACAGCTAACTCAGCCGGAGAAGCAGATGAAAGCTATATTTACAAGCAGAAATGGAATGCAATGAATATGTACAAAAATATACAATATTTACAATGTATACAGAAATATACAGCAATGTATGTAATGCAGGAGACCTTTTTCCCCCTGCAGCTGGGGGGGTTCCCCCTGTACCCCCTTCTCCCTCCCTACCTCCCCTCTTTTTTCCCAGAGAGGGTTAGAGAGAGAGAGAAAGGCAATTAAGGTGAAAATTCTGTTAGCTCAAAGCGTATGCAAGAGTTAGTTTTCTTATCTGGTTAGCTCTGTTAATTCAAGGTCGCTCTGTTTGCAGCTGTTGCTACAGCGAGAGAGTAGCCAACAGACCCACAGGACAGAGAAGAACAGACTGACCACAAACAGAATGAACCCAAAATTTAAAGTTGCATTCTACCTATCTACCAATGAAATTAGTTTAGAATATCTTTGTTTTCAATACATTCAGCCAGAGTGTTCAGAAAGTGTCCATTTCTTGAAGGCACAGCCTAAACCGGTCACATTACTCCCAGTTTCTGGCTCGGTAACAATGATGTACAGATATGAAGTGAAGATTTCCTGACACTGACTGTTCTGACTGCACTTGCTGAATGTATTTTGTTAATCTCCATGTTAAGCATAAGAGCACATCTGCTACAGTGTTCACACATCTTGCTTTTTCCCTTTTGACCCATGAATATTTAATTATTATATATATAATGATACCTCATTGAGTGAGGCTGATTTAATTCTGAAACTACCATATTAAAAAAATGAAATAAGTTGGGACAAATTAAGTTTTAGAAAGAAATTTCTGAAGGCTTGAACATGGGAACACAACTTTATGGTGAATGTGAATTTTTGATGGAACAAAAACTTCACTAGAAATGCACTGTGAAAAGCAAAAATAATAGAGAGAGATTCCAAATACCTCTGGTGTACTTCCTTGATTTTGATTAAGTTTTAACCATCCTTTTCATGAACACGACAGTGGCTCAGCGTACCTAATCTTTGCATATTACAGACTAACAGTATGAGATAGACCTTATTTAAATTAACAGGAGCTTCACTGCACAGCGCTGCCTGTCTTGTATTTTAGTTGCTTCTACCTCTCAGCCAGAAAACATGAATATGTATCTGGTGAAAATGTGTTTGGTTCTCAATAACCTTTTTAGTTCAAGAAGGTCCATCTGTCATTCCTATTACGTTCATGCGTCTTTACCTCTGGGAGTTTAAGGAAAATCAAGTTCCAGTTTTCAGAAAGAAAGATTATGTGTTTTGTGTTGCAAAATAGGCAAAAAAGAAAAAAGCCCAGCTGAATATTGTGTGGCTTAATTTCAAGATTCCCACCAGTATTACAGACAACATAACTGGGTTGTAATTTAGACTAGAACAGTATAAACCAGGTTGGAAGAGACCATCAAGATTATCGTGTCCAACCCATCCTCCAGCACCATCTAATCAACTAAACCATGGCACCAAGGGCCCCATCAAGTCTCCTCCTAAACATCTCCAATGATGGTGACTCCACCACCTCCCCGGCAGCCCATTCCAATGGCCAATCTCTATGAAGAATTTCTTCCTAACATCCAGCCTAAACCTCCCCTGGCACAGCTTGAGACTGTGTCCTCTTGTTCTGGTGCTGGTTGCCTGGGAGAAGAGACCAATGCCCACCTGGCTACAACCTCCCTTCAGGTAGTTGTAGAGAGCAATAAAGTCTCCCCTGAGCCTCCTCTTCTCCAGGCTAAGCAACCCCAGCTCCCTCAGCCTCTCCTCACAGGGCTGTGCTCCAAACCCCTCCCCAGCTTCGTTGCCCTTCTCTGGACACCTTCCAGCAACTCAACATCTTTCCTAAACTGAGGGGCCCAGAACTGGACACAGTACTTTCTGTCTTAACACAATCAAGATGTCCTTATAAAGCTGATTATTTTGGCGTTTACTATTACTCATTTCTTCAAAACTAAAGCAAAACTATCTTCCAAAATTGTATTAATATATTCTTCTAATCACAAAGTACTTAATTTCTTTATAAGCTCTACTCTAACTAATTCAACTGAATTCCTTATCACTGGCCATAACATCTGGATACTGCAGTAGTGCATGTGTTCTATAAAAACATACAGCTAGGTCGATCACACCCTGAAACTTCACATGGATGAGAATAAGATTTGGCCAAAAAAGACATGAAAGTGGACATCCAGTTCCACCCTAGCCAAAATTTGCCCTATATGTGATGCTAGGTACTTAACAAAGGAGAAAAAAAGAGCACTGCCACACTGGGAATCCTGCCCACAGCTTTGATCCTTGAAATGTGTGTTTTAAAAAATGTGGTATGCAATAAAAGGTAAATAGTAATACTGTTCTGCAGATGGGGGAGACCAGCACACAGAGGCTGAAACACGTCAGGCACTAATACAGTGGCAGAACCAGTCATGAGACACAAATATCTTGTACTGTCAATTTGCTATGCAATTTATTCAAAGGTTTTTGGGTAGGTCCTTCCGCAGTGTTGCAGGCTGATAAAGGTTACATCAACATTAAATCCACACTCACACAATCCTTGTGCAAACCCCAAAGGCCCATACCGCCTCTTTACTTACTTTTGAAGCATTCCAAGAGTCCCTGGAGCTCAGAGGGAGATAGCTGCCATCTGTGGGTTGAATAGCAAATCACAGCTGAGAAAGTGTTTAAGAAATGGCTTCTAGCTGCCTCTCAGCTGTACGCTTCTTGGCAGAGACTGGAGCCCATCTGTGCGAGTGTCCTCCTTAATTTCAGTCTCGGCAGCAGGCAATGGTGTTTGCTTAGTAGTGCCACTAGCCATGCCTTCCAGGAACAGGGGACAGTGGGTGCAAGGTATCCTTGCAGGTGAGTGATTCACCCTATGGACTCCAGTCACAGACACAAGACCTTTCCCGTGGCTGGTAACAAGAAAGCAGTGGAAATTTTGCGAGGAAGCCCATAAACTTTCCAGCTTTGGTAAAGTCTGTCATTGTGCATATTTTATTCATGTCAAACTTCTTTCCACCCATCTTAGCTTCTTATTGACCCCACAAGTCAACACTTGCTTGAAAATAATCAGTCTTGGAGAACAGCCTATTACCAAGTAACTACTGTCTCATTTTCTCTTAGAGCTTACCTAACATACATCTACTTCTGAGAGTCACCAGCATTGATAACCCTCCTTTCTCCAAGAACATATGAGTAAGTAGCTGTAGGGTGTTACTGCTCTTTGTGCAAGAACTGGAGTTGGACTTGGGAAAAACAGAGGAGGATACCACCCAAGCAGAAGACTGCTAGGCTGGTGGATCCACAGCACTTTGTCTGTGGGGATGGTTTCACTTAGGTCCTTGTCATACGTGGCTGTACAAAAAATTACTTCCCTGGTCCTGCTCACAATTGCTGCATGTATGTGTGTAACTTGTCTTCATCAGGAGCTACGCATATAGTGAGGGAGGGGCATGAAAAGCTTTATCCTGATTTTCCCATCTTCCCTTAGCAAGAGGAGGCTCCTGTGCTTGCACAGCTGGGGAGCATTGCCCCTGGCCTGCCCAGGTCTCCTGCTCAAGTGGCACCAGGATGCAGTTCTCAGCCCATGGGGTCTTCTCAGTAGGAAGGTGATGGAAGCACCTGCTTTCTAAGAGTGAGAAGGATGTTTTGCAGCACAAACAGCAAAGCAAGAAGTATTTTGAGCCGAGATCCTGAGATGAAGCTCAGACCCTTTTTAGATGTTTGTATTTGCAAAGGGCAGGGGTGCTTCACAGCATCTTGGTGTTCTTTGTTGTGAGCTTATCGGTGACTCTAGAGGAAATGTCTGGAAAGGAAAACCAGCGTTTGTGATAGCTTAGGATGTGAAACTCGGGCCGGATCCCCTGTTGTTTCAACATCCTTTTAGAAGGGGCAGCTTGTCTTTATTTAAAGCTATGCTGACCTTATGATCCCAATGTCTGTCAGCGACAGCCTGTTATCCTTACCCAATGCCCTCCTTCTCCAGTTATGTCTTGTCCAAAAACTAGGGGGAAACAAATTGCCTTTCCTCCAGCAGCTTGTGTTGCAGAAACCCAGCAGTCCAGCCCCAGGGCTCTCCCAGCCCTCGCAGCTCACAGAGATAACAGGAAGCTGGGAGGAACCAAATCCCCGAACCAGAGCCTGGAAACGCCTCAGGAAGTCGCTTTTCCTCGAGAGAGTGCTGGGGGCTGGGGTAGGGGCCCCGCCCCGCTCGGGCCCAGCCTTGCTCCGCCAACGCCGGCCAGCAGGTGCCGCCCAAGGGCGCGAAGCCGCCGAGGCCTTCTGGCCCGCCCAGCCCGAGGGAGGGAGCCCCTCGGGGCCACCCGGGGGGCGGGCCCGGGCAGGGGCAGGGCCTGGTGGTGCTTTTAACGGTTTGGTCTTGGCTGTGCCCGTTCCGAGCCAGGAATGGGGGGTGGGCAGGACAACACGTGAGCTTCTGACAAAGGGAAGACGCCCCTCCGCCGGGAGGGGGCGAAGGCCCGGGGAGGGAGGAGCGTGGGGCGTCTGGGGTGGGAGGGTTGCTCGTTTGCGGGCGGCGGCGTCAGTGGCGGAAAGGGAAAGGGTGCGAGCTGCGGCGCGGCGCTGTCATCCTGGCATCGGGGACATAGGAGCAAGAGAAAGCAGATGATGCCGGCGGCGAAGAGGGGAAAGGAGACTGGTTGCCTCCTCCCCCAGCAGCAGCTGTACCACCTCTGGGGACGCTCTGGGAGGCGTGCCACCCGGCTTCATTGGCATGCATCAACACCCTGCGGAGCGGCACAGAATGGCAGGATGTGCCCCCGCGCATGCAGGCGTGCGTGTCCCTGCAGGGTGGTATGCGGAGCTTGCCACTGAAGGAAAATCGCATCCACACAATAAAAAGAACAGGAAGCGATTCTTCTACAGTGAAGGGTTTCCCTTTTATATATCGAAAATAGGTAGAATCCAGCAGACACTCCCCAGGGCCCCAGCTGGAGTTGCCGAGGGGCGGTACGCCCACTCGGAGCACCCCCTGAAGGCTTCCCTTCATTCCACTGCGCGACAGTGTGCAGCGGCTCACTCTACCCTGGAACTGGCACGGGGAGTAGTTCTCGACAGCCATTGCTACCATGCGCCCTCTCAGCATGGCCACTGCCAGCGAGCCAAAAACCAGCAACCCACGAGCTTTGCAAGCAGCCTTCTTGCCCCGAGGGTGAGAATTTCAGCGTGTCTCAGCATACCAAGAAAATGCACGATTTTTGATATGTATTCCTTCAGACTTTTGTTTACATCTTTGGCCAGAGCCCCTGAAAGTAAATAGTTTGCATATTTTGTGAGTTAGCAGATTATTTTAACTGCTGACTCTTTTTATCGTGTTTACACTCTGCCCTTGAATAGTGTTTGTTAAGGTTGGTACACACTGTAATATTTTTCTGATTACTTAAGCTCAATGGTCTGATTAACAGCTGGGTTAGTCCCCCAAAACTCTGAATATCTGAAGCAGAGCAATTTTAGAATTAGAATCAAACTGTGTAAGTTGGTTCTATTTTTTCTTCATTTGCCTAATGCAGCAGAGAAAAACAGACAGCTTGCAGCATCTGGGAGTAACCAAGGAGTGCCTCCTTTGCAGAGGCTCACTTGCATACAGCTTTTTAGTCTCATGTAACAGAGATGTAAAAGCTACTCGGCTGCATAGAGGTAGATCTACAGTTATTACATAGTCCATGAGGTGTAACCCAAGAATAGGGAGCACATTACTCAGAACTTTTTCAATAATTCAATACACTAGAATTCAAGCAAAATGCATAAGCTGCCTTCTGTTCCACATTTGTTACGACTGTGGCAAATTGTTGCTTACTGGAAGATATAAACTGGCTGCAGCAGGCCAGCTAACAGTTTTTTCCCCTTCTCGTCTGGTGCAAGAGCCTTGTGTGCTTTATGTTTCTTCATCTCCTTTTTCTTGGTGTTTAGGATGCTCCTGTTTCAGTGGCATCTCATTAAGTCTGATAAATATTATCCTATTATTTGTTTTAAGGTATGCAGGCATAAGGAACTAAGGGCTCAGACCCTGTACAGGACTGAAGATAGGTGAACCTCTTGGGCCCCCATTGGGCACCTAAATTGCAAGTGCATGTAACAGGGGAGGTGCTTAGAGATGGTGACTGGAATGGTTCCTTACTTTAGAAGGTACATGAAAGCTAATAAACGCTATGAAGCATAGGTACCTATCACCAGATCACATACTCTGCAGGATGCTCAGCCCAAAACAGGAGTCAGCAGGGGCTTAAGGTCATCCTACTGAATGCAGATGATAAAATCATGCATTTATGTTAAAGGTAACCAGGGCTAATGGTGGTTTTATGCATCATCTCCATACGTGCCTGGGAGAATTTGCCTTGAAAATGGGAGAGTTGGGGCCTGAGGAAGAATGCCCAGCCTGGTGCCGGGAGGCTAGTGACACTGCTGCGGGTGTCCCACTGTGGAAAAAGCAGCTGAAGGTTCAGGGAGGATGGGAATAAGCTTTGTAGTTCAGGCTTTGCTATCTATTGGTGGAAACACTTACAAGGGATGGGGAGCACCGTTTCAGTCTCAAGTGCCTACGTTTGTCTGCCATTTGATGCCTTACTCGATGCACAGTGATTATTAAATCTGGGACCACAATTAAGATCTCTTGCTCCAGCTTGTCCTTAATTTTCCCTGTCTTTTATTTTTATTTTTTTTTAGCAAATAAGAGTCATGTCTATGGTGCTTTCTGCTGCCAGTGTGTGGTGGTTTTTGCTGAGCATGCCTGTCAGCTTGGGTTCCCCAGAGAACACAAGCAGCCGGAGCCTCATTTGTAAGTCTCCGAAGTGTGGTAGGCACTGGGAAGCACAGTTTAGCCGAGACGGTTGCTTATCTGGGCAGGCACAGTGCTAGAATACTAAACTAGCAAGTGTAAAAATAAAATGGCTTCTACAGTGGTTGTGAATTTTTGGGTGTTGGTATATAAATCCCATCTAAATTTTACAGCAGTCTGTTCAGTTCCCAACGCTTCAGAAGTGTTCAGAGCCAGTTTTCATACAAGACAGACCCTGCACTAATATTTTCTTGCCAGCATTTTTGTTTCCTTTTCTTTGTTCCCCTATGCAGTTTCTCATGTGGGTGTGAGAACTATGCCATATGCTCCACCTGCCATATGGAGCAAAAGTCTTGACTTTACCTGTCTTCTGTATTAAATCTCAGATTAAAATTGCCATTTGCTGCCTTGTCTGACTTATTCGGAGACCGTGCTGCTTCTCTAATCAGTTTTCTGAGGTCTCTTTTGAAATGGGGGGATATCTCAGAGATAACAGGGAAAAAAGAACTCATTCACATGCCTGTTTTGCTCTGATTTGCACCTGGATTCAATGAGAAGGGTGCTCAGTCATGCCAGTGTTGGAGCTACATCCTGTCCCTCATCCACTACCGAAGGGAGCATTGCACCAAGAAAAGCAGCAGGATGCTCTTATTTGACATCAAGTGAATGCTGAGTCCAGAGTAGACAGTGATGTGAAGAAGCAGTAACCTTGCAGCTCTCTCATTTGGCGTCCAGTTCCAAGACGTCTGTTAATTTAACACTGGCTGTGAGAACTGTCGCACCAAATGACTTGGAAAGGAGGTGGGAAAAAACCTGATGCCATATAACACTGCTGGTTGAAGAAAAGAAGGAAAAAAGTGAAAACCCATAACCCCCCCTCCCTCCTTCACAGCTACAACGTGCTCTGTCATTGTCAGTGCCTCCCATGCACAGGGTGATGAATCGCCATTTTAGGCAGGCGGTTTATGGCTCATAAATACTTGGGTGTGTCAGACTGTAATGGATCCCTTAGGAGTGACAGTACTGTTTGGACAGTGGCTGAACACATCCTTCTGAATTCCCATCCCTTCAGCATAGAAAATGGATTTTAATGGTCACAAACAGATGGTGTTCATGTAAAGGAGAAAAAATAAAACCCCACCAGATTATAGCTCATGTCAGGCAGGGTGGAGAAGATAATCTGCTAGATTTAAAGCTTTGTTAGAAACAAGAGTATAGATTCAAGTAGTTCTGGTATAATAATAATAATAATGTAATAATAATAATAATAATCTTATTATCATTGCAAACAATAAGTGGATGTCAAAAGACAAAGCAGTTCAGGTCAAACTAGGTAGAAGAATCTAAATGCTAAACTCCAAGACTGGGATTATCTTTTAGCTTGCCTTTCCCCCACACCCTTTCCCTCCCCCTTTTCTTTCCCCCCTTTTTTTGGGTCTATTTTCCTTAAATCCGTGGGTTTTGATTGCCCCAATTCAGCTGTCAGGCAGCAGCAAGAATTAAATCAGAGTTTCCTGCATCCCTGGAGAACATTGTTAACAGCGCCCTAACTTTTTGAACATTATCTAAGTCCCTTAGAAATTTAGTTCTTTGCATTTGTTAGAAAGCCAGGAAAAAAAAACGCTTTGTCTTGGATCATCCTGAAATAATTACTTCAAACAGGATATGGGACTAAAAAGTCATAGCTCCTGGCAACTTTGGCTCAGATGCTAGTTCAAGTCTCTAGAGAGCACATAAACACCGTTAATGCACACTTCATGTGTAATATAGTGATAAATACAAGGCCTATTGTTGACTGAGACTCAGGCACACTAGACTTACATTTTACTGTAGACACTTAACTTGTGAGTGTGTTCTATATAAAAAAAAATCCATATAATGCCTTAGATGTTTGTTTCCATTATCATCTCCAGTTACTATCAGCAAACGCACCCAAGAGTTCTGGGAGCCAGGAGTGGGGCCCATAGCACTCAGTTCTTTGCAGTTCTTTATTGTGGCAGATTTGCTGAGGATATATAGTCTTTCTGATCCTTTGGATCTTACATTCCTGCCCACTTTCAAAAGGGTTAAATATTGTCTTATTCCATTTTACCCAGCAGAGTGCATGAGGTGGTGACTAAGATGTGTCTTCTGAAGTACCAGGTGCTCTTCTGAATTCCATTTGCCTTGATGGTGCAAAGGGAGCTTAAAGGTGAATGAATAGCAGCAGCTCCTCCTTGAGTCGTTTTGAAATGGAAAGATAAACACACACAAAGGGATAACAGATACCCAAGCATATGTGTAGATTTTGTATGTGGCATCTGTTCTGCGCTGGCGTCTCTTGAAGAGCAGCAGCATCACATCCTTCTTTTCACTCTGCTTTTTGATGCTGAGTGTTGCTTAATGCTGTGTTGGGATTTTAGACTATGACATCTCTTCCTAGGATCCAGTGCCTAAAGCCTTTTATACTTTCAGACTGGTGTGTTTCTATGGAGTCAAAAGGGAGGTAAAATATTTTTACCTACTCTGATGTCAGACAAAGCTTCCAGTGAACAATTTGCAGGACTTGAAGTCAAAAGAAATCTGAGATGGGGCCTTGGATTACCAGGTTGGCAGAGGTGGGGTTGCTACCCAAGTGTGTTGCTACAGTGCCCTATGATGCCTGGCTGTGGTGTGACAGATGCAGTGCTGTCCTGTTACAACTTGACAGAGCAGTGATTAAGTTTTCATTCCTGAATGTGTCGCCTATGAGAATTGCAAGCCATTTCCTTGGTATAAGGGGGAAAATCAGAGGAAGGGTGTGATTAAACTGCTGAAGTGATTGATATTGCCTGTTACTATGGTCCTGGCTTCTGGCCAGCCACTGCAGTGGGCAGCCTGGAGGTACAGGAAGCACAAGGACATGTAGGGAGCAGGTAATGGGCAAATAAATTGAGTGGCATATGTGTAAATGCAAGAAGAAATTAGTGTTCTAAAGACACAGTGTTCTTTGCCATAGTATTTCCTATGAATCCTCTTGTAGGGTGGATAATGGCATGAAGGTGAAAATTAACTTTCAGAATCAAAACAAAAAATGCAAAAGGTTTTTTTTTAATGTGTTTGAAATGATCTTTATGCTCTCTTAAGAGAGCACAAAGAAATAGCCTCTGACTTGCTCAGTGGGGTGGGAAGCAACTGAGACCATAGCTCTGTCAGGTCTGTGCTGGAGTCTTAATTTCTTCACAGGGCCTTATTGTGAGACTTCCAATAGACAAAGATCAAATTCTCATCTCTCTGGCCCTGAACTAAGTGTGTTATAGTTGATTCTCCACCTTATTAACTTCTCTGAGCTCCGCTGGGAGCCAGTTACTGACATTTGTGCTGGGCACACTCTGTGAGTATCAGCATGTTAAAGCAACACTAACATATGGTATTGCCAGCTCCTGCTTTCTGTGAAGAAATAATCATAATGGCTGAAATATTCCTTGAAGTCTGTGCTTCTGGATTCATGTGAGTATGAGTCTCTCAGTGTTCCTTAAAGAAGAAAAAAAAAAAAGAAGAGAAAGAAAGAAAAAGAATTTGAAACTGTGAACCAAATGCAATAATCAGAAAGGGAGCTGAAGAGTGTGAGATGGAAAATGCTTTTGTAAAATGCTCATGATTTTTTCCCTTTGGCATGGCCAATCATTTTTCAATGCTTGGGTGTGGCAAAAGTGGAAAAATTGCAGAAGAGTGTGGGCAACATTTCTTGCAGAACTTCCTAAGGGAAGAAAGGACTGAGGAACAAAGGGGACGTGAGAAGGTCTTTGTCTCTTTCTCAGTGGGTGAACATGCCTGTCATTGTGTGAAACAGAAGGCAGCAGTGTATGCCTGGTGGCCCTCAGAGCTTCAGGCCATTTGGATGATTATGGAACAGCCATGGCTGGAGCCTGGGAGAACAGTGTATGTTGGGTAGTAACTGCAGGGCTGGCCTGTGATCTGGGCAGCTGTCCCTTCCAGGCTTCGTGGAGACAACCGCCTTGTTTCACTGAACGCCCCTCTGATGGTAATAACTTCTAGTCCCAGCCAACTGAAAATGGACGGAAAGCGGTGACCTGGAGGTGAAAGGTGCCATATTCCATTCCAGTGCCCTGAGTCACTCCTGCTCTCTTCACAATGAGCTTTCTGTGCTGCTTTGAGGGATGATTCTATGATTCTATGCTTTTGCTTTGCTGCTTTCCAGTGCTGCTTGTGAGCTGTCATGAAAACAAATGGACTGCTTTCCACAAACTCTTCCCCTATGGCCCTTTGTTTATTTTAAAGGGCATAGCAGCACATAATGTGTAGCCTAGGACTGCAGTGCTGATTACAAATATCACCTGCTATGGCTTCTATCACCTTGAAAAGTCAGATCTGTGCTAAAGCCTAGACACTGTACAACTTATACCATAGTGTGTGTTGTGTGCTACCAGACATGAGTGAACATTTGCTATGAATTAAATGGAAATTATTTCCACTTCACATTTTGTCCCATTTTTACAGGAACATGGGTTTGTAGTTCCTGGAAGCTGAGAGTATTTCAGCCAAGGAAGTTACTTGTATACATGTAAAAGAGCTACGGCTTGCAATGTATTGGTCTTAACCTGTAAGGTTTTGCATGTTGCAATGTTCCAGAGACCACACAGTTTAATACTGCACACATAAAAAGGAGCAGGAGTAGCTTGTCTGTTTAACTAACAGTGGTCTAGCTTAAGTTAATGGCAATAGTGTACTGATATCTGAGGTGTTGACATGCATATGGAAATGATGCTCATTATTTCTTCTAGTATCATTCAGCTCTACTATTGTGCAGCTCCCCACCTTATCTAGGGTGTGTGTTACATCAAGGTATGACAGACTTACTGTGAGAAATCTACAGCACACAGACCACATTAAGAAAACAATATTAGCTAAAACTCCTTCCATCACCACTCCAAAACACAGGGGAAACGTGTTAATTACAACTGAGAGGAATCAGGAAGAAACTGAATGAAACTTCCTCTTATTATCCCCTCCATTTTTTTTTCTGTCCTGAGGTATTATAGAATGTTTTGAGTTGGAAGGATCCTTTAAAGACCATCTAGTCCAACTCCCAGGTATGTTCATGTTTGCCTGAAGCACAACACTCAAGGTTTAATTCTCACATGTGTATTTCCTCTGACTTGTTAAAACAATGTCTCGATACTATTTGTTTTTGTGAAATTAATATAGACCACTGTGGGGCCCTTGTGCCTCAGTGTTTTGCAGCAAAGGTCAGGAGCCTATTCATAAGACTTCCAAAGTGTTATTGTTAAAACCTCTCTTTGCTATGTCACTGTTTTCCCTTTCCTCTCCTCATTCAAAATAATACATTGTCATTAGTGACTTACAGCGCTTTCCCTCTAAGCTTTCCTTGATTTTTCCCAAGCTTCCTTCCTATTTAAACAAAGAATTGTTTTAGTCAGTTGAGATCCAAATATTGCTAGCCTTCCTGTCATTAAGAAAAAAAAGAAAAATCACTCCATTTTATGCAGTGATTTATAAGCACTGTCGTTTTATTGCTGCTGTGAGCTGCAGGATCATGATTTGTTACAACAGAGAAGCTGTGTTCTAATACAGGCATTCTTGCAACGTTCACTCTGACCTTTCTGAGAATCTCTCTATGGCTCATGTGGCCAAAACTTTAGGGTTTTTATACATTAGTTAGTTTATTAATCTCTATAAATGCTTCAGCAAGAGGGATGGAAGAGAGGAGGATGTGCTGTTGTAATTCAGTAAGGATGTGTACAGCTAGTCCTTGTACTGAAGACTGTCACTTGCATCATGTATCTTGATTTCAGACATCTATAACTTGGCATTTAATTTTTTGCACAATGACTTCTGAAGTCTGAATGATTCATAAGCCCATGTAAAATGACATTTCCAGCACTTTGGACTCTCGGTTATTACTTGCACAGTCTTTACATCGAGCCTGGTTGTCTCTGACCAGATTGTGTACTAGGGGCACCAGTCCCCAGTCTGGGCACACTGAGGGATGCTGAACCTGAAACCCACCCACTGCATGTCAGAAATTAATCATCTTCATTGTTAAGATATTTATTTCCTCAGATTTATCTTTCTTTTACATATTAAAACTATTGGTTCTTGGTACAGTTTATTTTACTTTCTTCCTGTGAGAGCATGAATTCCCTGTACCCATGTTAGCTCCCAGTCTCCATTTTGGTAAACTGATCAAGCAAGTTCTGTAGGTGTCTTGATAAGGCAAGGAATATTTTCTGTGCCACTTGTAGCACTCCCAGGAAATTACTAGGATGATTTCTGGAGGAAATGTGATTTATGTGATCACAGTGCCTGTTCAGCTCTTTCCCATTTTCCTCATAACTTACTAAAGTCTTTGGCCAGTTTAAGTCCAACCTGTCAGAGGAGAAGCAGCCTCAGAATCATTACAGTCTTCATATTTATGGTTTTATGGAAATTACTGTGCTGGGAGGAGGTGAGACACATCTGTGCTACTTCAAAAGGAAAGGCAGCAAGAGCTCAGCTAACTGGCCAGTCAGCTTGTGGCCCTGAGCTGCCCTGCCAGCACTGCCTAAGCTTTTCCTCAGGGTGATAGCCAGGAGACAGCAACAAACACATTAGGGATAGAACTAGGCTGTTGCATAAGTGGCAGAGGAATAAAGAAACAAAAGGATGCAATTTCATAGCAAACCAGCTTTGCTAAATGGTTTCATGAGCTGCAGAACTAATCCCCAACTTCAGGCATCCCTACTGGATGGCGTGTGGATGGAGTGCTCCCCTCTGAGAAGAGGCTTTCCTGCAAACCAGATGTAGGTGTTACAAAATTAAAGATGCCAGCTACGTCAATTATTATTTGTGTGCTGGGAATACATTTGCTATTTGGGGATTTATTTGTTTATTTATTTCTTTAATCTCTATGCTTGTGAACACTTGAGCTCTGCTGATCCTAGTGAACACATGATTATTTGGCCAAAAATGTGATCTGCCTTATACCACACTCTGCAGGGCTATGAAGAGAAGTCATGCAGGCTGAGGCATTCAGGGCATTTCTCTGACATTATATGTAGCATAAATAGAACAAAACACTCCAGCCTGTTCTGACAGTCAGCCACCTCCTGCTATACTAATGTGTTTTGTGATGATTTTTACAATCCCTGCAATGTTATAAATTATCATCCTGCCTGTTGCCTTAAACAGTTAGGAACACAAATTCCAATATCCTGCCCCATCATACTGACAACCCACCAATTATATATCTAAATATATGGACTGACAAGATAGGCTGTCATGCCTTGGAGAAAGCAATTATAGGACAATGTGTGTCAGCTGCAAGATTAAGGGCCCTCTGCTAGTTCAAAGAGTTGAGCTTCTGTTCTCATGATCTGTCATGTCAGTGTCTTTGGGATTAATGGCCACCTGAAATCAAGATGATTTGCTTAGAAGTGTTAATGGTGGTACAATACAGTATGTAGGGGTCGGGCACATATGATTGGTGAGCAGCATTCATGGGGTTCATGGGAGGACCATCAAGCATCTGGGAATGGTCTGAAAGGAAAGCGTGTAAAACTTATTTCCTTGTAACTTTAGGCAATTTACAGGCCTCTGCATAGATTTCCTTTGTACTTGCATTTTTCCAAAGAAAAAGTATAAGAAGCCTTACAATGGCACAAAATGATAGTTTTACTTGCAGAGACTTTGGTTCAAAGATAATTAATAAATCTTTTAGTCACTAAAGGAAATGTACACTTGCTATCATCTGAAAACAAGGTGAGCCATGTTTCCTGCCAGAGAGAAAGGGTTCTTGGCAGGTTTTAGCTAGTACATTATATTGCATGTGCATATTTATGTATATAAAAGATATAAAAATATCAATATTTAGATACATATAGTATAGCATATAACATATAACATGTATATATGAATATGCTCCATCCCTGAAGGTCAGGTTGGACAAGGCTCCGAGCAACCTGACCCAATTAAAGGTGTCCTTGCTTACTACAGAGGACTAGATGACTTTTAAAGGTTCTTTCCATCTGAAAACATTCTATGATTCTACAATTTGACTGATATATATTATTAGACATTATGTATTTTATGTATCTATATCTCTCTCTATATATATTAATACTTTATAGCATCTGATTCCTTGCTGCAGAAGCATTTTTTGTGTAGCATTTGAAATTGTCCTGGATTTATTGTGCCTGAATGCTTAACAGAACAGCTGTAAGCAGGCAGCCAGAGCTGGCACTTTGTGTGCAGTGAGCTAAAACTGAGAAAAGTGCATTAGTATAAAATATAGGGGAAAGAGGTGCTATGAGCATAGATAAGGGGAACTAGACTGAAACTCATTGGTCTGTTTGTTCTCTTTCTCTGTAATAGTTCCTCAGCTGAGGTGAGTTTGCATTACTCTATCACTGTTAGGGAAACCATACCATTTTCTCTACCGAGGGTACTGCAGAACACCCGAGTGTGTGGCTGCATGGCTGTGAACTGGCCACAGTGAGCACGAACTGCTTCAAGGGCAGCTGCTTGGAGTGGCCCAAAGCTAGCCCCAGGAGTGAGCTAAAGATTTGTGGTGTGAACAAGCAGAAAGCTGTTTGTGAGCTTATTTTAGTTCAGCAATGCCTCACTCTATAGGAGGCAATGCGAGGAAAACCAGATCCCACATTCACTTGTCATAAATGTAAAGGACGGAAAATCCACTGACATCTATTGACCAGTGGTTTGGTAGTGTCACTAACTTAATAATTTGAGACTGGATTTGTTGAAATTCGTCTTCCATTTACTGTGTCTCATTCAGCATTCTTTTGTTACATCAGTTCCTCAATATAAGTGCATATAGGTTGTAATCAAGTAATTTCTTAATCCCTTGAATAAGGTTAAATAGATTAATTTTATTCAGTTTCCATCCAACAGCTGTATTTCCCTCCTTTAACTATCCTCCCCTAAGCCATTCACAGAGTTTGAACTTCCTTTTTTGAGGTGTAAATTCCCCCCAAAGGACATCATGCTCTAGCAATGAGCTCACTGATGACATATGCAGAAAAAGCACTCTCTCTTTGCCTCTCGGTATTATTTCCCTGTGTCTTCATCCAAAAATCTTTTATGCCTTTAAATACTTGCTGTTCTGCTCAATTAGCAGTCTTGTAGAGCCTTGAGGCAGTTTCCCATTGAGTGGGGCTGATCTCCATTCTTTCTTCCCGGCTGCCCAAGCTTTTGTTTTGAAAACACGTTTTGCTTGACTGGGCTTGGTGTACAGGGCAGACAAATTGCTCTGACTGCTCTTCTAACCTTCATGATACCTGCATATTTTATCAGTAATGTGGAACCTGTTTTCAGATGGTCAGTGAAAATTATGGTTCTGCACTTGGCAGCTTCCTCACTGGTTTTTGAAAGGTCTGTGAATTCAGCTTAGCACTTGCTCCAGTGATGGTGTATAGGATTGCATTTCCCTGTAGTTAGTACAGAATGGCACAGGTGTGATATGAAATCATGTTCTGGGCAGCTACATAAGAGGATGACATTTTTCTGCTTGCATTGTAGATGAAACTTGTAGTCCCAGAGAATGGTAAAATGGTAAGATTATTGTAAATCACCATGGCTGTTCTTGGTCTGTAACCATTCCACAGCACGTCTGGACTTTCCATTAGATACCAGACAGCTTGGTTTAACTCATATTTTCCTGTGGCTCTTGAATTTATTCTAAAAGTGTACAATAACAAGAAAAAAGGATTTCTAATAGGTCAGTACAAATTAGTCTCTCTCCTTTTGCTCAGGGAATTGGGAGAGGGGGTTGGGAAGAGAAAACTTAAGATTTGATTTGTTCTGGTGCAAATGCAGATTCCTTCTAGGGGATGCAAGAAAAGAAGTGGAGGATGTGGATAAAAGAGGTGGATATTTCTGGACTTGATAGATGCATGGAGAACACTGATAAAATCATGAAATTTGCAGACAAATCTTATGATTTTGGCAAATAATTTTCCATTCCAAAATACAGATGCCTTTAAATCTGGTTTACCAGCATTATTCTCTATTTTCCCCCTCTTTTTTTCTAGCTCAGCAGAATTGCTGCTGTTTATTTGGAGCCAGTGGCTCTCAATCAGCCTCTAAGAGGGAAGTGCATCCTGTATTGCTTCACAATGATTTTTCATTTTTCTACTTAGGGATCTCCCAAGGCTTTCATAAGCATGATGCATTTTTGCTTACTGTCATGGCATTTCTTTCTGTCTCCAAAAGGGAACAAGACAGATAAGATAAACTTATTTTTTTTCAACTTCATATACCTTCTATTACAATAGCAAAGCAGGAAGACAGCATTCTGCATGAAAGAGGTGGCCTACACATCCACCAGGGTTTTTCTGCTAGTGCAGTGGTGATCAGAACAGAAATCACATGGCAAGCTCCTCTTAATGCTTTCTTTAAATAACAGTGCTGCTCTTACTCCTTTAGAGTAATTGTCTCTCTGGTGGCTGCCTTTGGTAGTATGGGTGGAAAAGTATGTATTGTCTCCTAGGTTGTTAAGTGCCTAACAAGTCTGGGATTCAGAATTAACACAAAGGAAAGAAAAAAAGATACCTTTGAAACTACTTTTCATTGTGAGTTACCTGCCTGCAACCTGAAGTGTCTTGCTTCAGCCTAGGGACATAGAGAAACTAAAAAGAGAGGCTCACTGAGCTCCTTCCTTCTCTAAAAACCTGGAAAAGCTTCAGAAAAACAATTGCAGTGTGGAGAAGGGCACTCACCTCTCCTTCCACAAAAAAAGGCTTCCCCAACACACACATGCAGAGGGGAGCTTGAAGGGCTTTGTCCCAAATGGCTTATTCTAAGTATCCCAAGAGCCTAGCTGGGAGTGCACAGCAATGCTATCTCAGGAGTGTGTTGACTGGCATTTCCAGGGCATCCTTGCCTTCAGAGGCATCCTTGTAGTTCTGCACCAGTTAATTATGAGGAGAAAGATATACACTTTATGGGTAAAGAACTGTTCTCAGGTTTGTGGGGTGAAATATCTGTGTGGTGGCTGGCTGGTAGGAAGAGTGTTTGTGGCTGTTTAAAGGTGGGATGAAGCCATGGCTTGAACTGGCTTTTTCTTTTCCCCTAGTGAAGATAGGTAAAGGTTGTCATCTGCAATTTGTCTGTTACGGCAATTAGCTTATAACTTTCTTTTCTTGGTTTCTACTTGTCTTTGACAGTTGAAGGGTGCTTAGGATCAGGAGTACCTCCTGAAATGGAGAGTTTAACCATGACACCTGTTCATGCAAACACAAGCTGAAATCAGTGTTTGCTTCACATCACCACCTGCTAAATTGCTTCACCTCAGTGCTATGCCAGGTCACGTTCCAGTGAGCACAGCATGCCCAACCTACCTGTGGGCTTAGGCAAGCTGGGTGAATTCACTCTCATCCTCCTCCACCTCACGTGCCTTCCCTCTGGTCCTTTGCATGACAAGATAAAATGTCTGTGTGCTGCTGAACTGGAATAAGGCACAAAGCCATTTGCAACTTCCTTAATCTGATGAGGATGATGTGGTGAAAGGGAACAATTTTCTGAGTTAATCAGATGTCTAGGAGTCTTAAAAAATATTGCTGAGCTTGTGCTGCAAAGATCACAAACCTGAAAAATAGTAATAACTCCCCAACAAATCCATCACCACTCCAAATCTTCCTCTGATTAAACTGCTTGGGATTCTACTTGGCAATGACAAAGAATGGCATTTGGGAAAGGTCACAAGAAGCAGTTTCGAGCTCACTCGTCTGGAATAGATATGTGTTTAGATTGCCCGGTTGCAGTGTATTGATCACCACAGCGACTTTAGAGCTCTGCATTTCTGGTAGGGGGGATGCTTGCAGGTAGTAGACTCAAATCTGCCTGCACTTGAACTACTGCAGTTATTGCCTGGTTATCAGATGTACTGGGTGCAGACAAATTTATGGAAAATTCTGTTTTGTGTTTTCTGTCTTCAGTGCAGCACTGGAGCCTGAGAATGGAGACAGGAGCAGCTGAGCTGAAGGTCTGCAATCCAAGATAATTCACAGAGTATTTTGTGTTCCCTTACTCAGCACTAATAGAATTCCTGCCAAACCAAAGTACTTCTCACCCAAATCTGAATTATCTTGCCTCTGTAAAGAAAACAATTTAACCAAACAAACCTCTATACTTACCTGCCTCCCAGCTTCTCTATTGGCCATCTATAGCTAGGTACTTAAGTACATACTTCAAACCAGTAGCCCTATATTTTCAAATACAAAGAACTCTGGTTTTGATTTAAGTAACTATTTTCATTGGGCATCTAGGCATTAAGTGCCATAGAGTGTATCCAAGCTTTTAAAAGATTTAACTAGCTCTGGGAAAAAAGGGAACAGTCTGTGACATGCTGTGAATGTATCACTGTCTCTTGCTCAAGTAGAAAACTGTCTCATTGAGGTGGATGGATTTATGTGAAGAACATTCTGTATAAATAGAGGTCCAAATTAAAACACTGACTTTAATTGCTGTAGCAGAGAGAGTGGGGAGCAAAGGAGTAGGAAAGCGTGAGCCAAGTCCCCATTTTTGAATCGTAGGACAGAGCTAAAATTGCCAAAAATCATGTACAGTGTGCACACTGCTGCTTTGTGCATGCAGCTCAGCTTGACCACAGTAGCTCTCCTGACAATACATTTCCAGTTTTACAGTTGTTGGCAGGCAAAGTTAGTGCATATAGGGAAACAGCATAAAAACCCAATCTTATTCCTTGAGCCATACTTGAACTGTCGAGTCCTGATGCACATAATTCCCCCAAACAGCCATGAGCAAATAGTAATTGGAAATTATGTCTTACTGGGTCAAGTGTTTCCTTCTTACTCCATTACATCTGTTTCACTGGTAATAGCCAAAAGGAATTTGTCCTTTAAAATGAAAAACTTCCTTTTACTTTATTCATATTGTGAGAAGTCATTGCTTAGGCCTTGTTTACCCTTTACTAGAAGCTACAGATGATTTTGCAGGACACTTGTGAGAAACAGAAGAGACTGTCCTGTGTTAATAATCACTGAGGTGTGGCCAGCAGGAAGTGTACAAAGAAATGTGTTTAGAGTCCATGAAAATCTGGCAGCTCTGTTATGTCACTTTATCACCTAAGTCCTTCTATATGAGGGGAAAGATGAAGAATGAATATTTTCTTCGCATAAAACCTATATCATGAAGACATCTGTTAGGGTTTAACTCTGAGATATTTTCTCTTTAAGAAAAGACATGTGAGTCTTGGACTGGAAAAGAGGAAAGTGTGATGTAAGGCAAACAGGAATGTGTAAATAACCCTTAAACCTTCCTGAATTTCATATCCTAGTGTTGCTGTTCTGAATAATCTTTTGGGGAAGAGTTTTATGGCTTAGGAGACCAAAAGAGGTTGGTATCTTTCTTGCCTTACACCTTACACAGCAGTAAGGTGTGTAGTGTTCAAAACATTATCTTGCTGCCCCAGCACTAAGCAGAATTTGTGTTTCTGTGTTCAGAGCAGAGTCTTGTGATATAATGGCACAAATCACGTTTCTTTAAGGCTCCTTTTGGAACAAGACACTTGGTTAGCCTCTTCTCTGAAAATGTTTATATATCAAGGCTTAAAATGTTTAATGTAGTTACTGAAAATCTTTGAAATTCCCTCCTACAGATGAGGAATGGAATAACTGCACATCAGCACTAGAATAAAGCAAAATAGGACACCCAGGCTTGTACACTCTGTGGTTAAACATGGGATATTAGAAAATCAATTTTATATACATTTGTTGTAACACAATCCAGGGAATGGTGACAAATAGAACATAATCAGTCCAGCAAGAAATACCAAGAGAAATTCCAAGGGGAGCCAGGAAATCATTGTTAGGCGGCAATGACATCAGCCTGCAACCATTGCCAGCCTCTGTCTACCACGTCCACAGTTCCAGATTGCTCCTCTGAAAAGGGCCACCACTCCCTTAAACCACTGTGCACAAGACTAACCCTACAGTTTGTGGTTTTTTTTCCCAGCTCACAAAAATATGTCTTGACTACTTGATATCTAATGCTGAATATGAAATGAATTTCTCCTTAATATGGGTAAACTATTCAGCATTTCAGATAGATTCCTTTCTTCTTGCCCTACTGTTGTACTCCCTTCCATTTTTCTTGTTTTCTCCCAGACTTGTTAAAATGATGAAGGCTGCCATTCTGATGACTAGATGATCCCCACCACATTGTTAACCTCATGCTTTTGGTCTGCATCCACTCCCTCAACTGTTTCTCCAGACTGCTTTTGACAGCACATATAATATCTGAATTCCTTAGTAAAGGATCTGTCATTCTGAGGGTCAAAGAGATGAAGGAACTAGAGGCTTTTTGCTTTGCTTGGCATGTGCCGTTCATAAATTGTAGGCAGTGACTGATTTATTGCCAAAGTTTAAACATGTTAGAAAATACTATGTGGGAAGTGGAATTTGATCTTCCCAAAGGAGACACTGGCCTTCAGTTTTCAGATATTACTTTAAATATGCCTAAAAATCATCAACAGTTAAACAGTGCCGATTCCAAGAATGTTTTGATGGCTTATAAAGGTCAAACTAAAGGGTAGTTTGACTATTTTAAGTTGCATTAACCTTCAAAAGACAGTGACAGGTGAAATAACTCAGTCAGTTTATGTAGCAATCAGTATAATGGCTGGGGAAGCATGAGAAGGGATATATCATTTTCAGAACTCACTGGAAAAAAGGGAAGTGATGTTTTTATTAAAAGAGTATATTAAAAGCATTTTTGCTTTGGGATAGATAATGGGCTTTTCTGTGACATTTGAAAATATAGCAGTAAAAACAAACTACTTCCATTTTATCATGAGAGCAAAATCAGTTCTGTTGTCCTCATTGACAGTCACTGAATTATCTCAAAGTACAGCTGGAGCTTCCTTTTGTTTTTGTGTTGTAGTGGCTCACCAAAATTAATATTGCTTCTTGTTAGCATTATTCTAAGTCAGTAATGTGAAAAGTAAATTTATTCACTTGTTCCTGAAGGGAGGTTGTAGCCAGCTGGGGGCTGGTCTCTTCTCCCAGGCAACCAGCAGCAGAACAAGAGGACACAGTCTCAAGCTGTGCCAGGGGAGGTTTAGACTGGATGTTAGGAAGAAATTCTTCATAGACACAGTGATTGCCCATTGAAATGGGCTGCTTGGGGAGGTGGTGGAGTCACCATCATTGGAGGTGTTTAGGAGGAGACTTGATGGGGTGCTTGGTGCCATGGTTTAGTTGATTAGGTGGTGTTGGATGATGGGTTGGATGCGATGACCTTGAAGGTCCCTTCCTACCTGGTCCTGTCCTATCCTATCCTATCCTATCCTATCCTATCCTATCCTATCCTATCCTATCCTATCCTATCCTATCCTATCCTACTCTATTCTATTCCTGTATTCAATTTCATTAGCAGTTTAAATCCCAGACACTCTGTCAAAGATAGTAATTTTAAGTCTGTGCTTAAAAAAAATCCCAACAAAACCCCTCCCAAAACCTGCAGTCAAATACATTGTTGACTGAAAGATGATCAGCAGCTGTGGTTTTGGACTTGGAAACCTTCTGGTCCCTCCTATTTGTTCTGTAGCTGTCCTGAGAGATCTTTCAACTGTTTGGTTTGTCATCCCTTAACCCTTCCTATTGCTCTAGTCTGCAGGCAGTGCCATCCTGAGTCTGTTTCTCAGATCTCTACCAATTAAAGGCTCTGCCTTCTGAGAATGAGGGTATCATGTTTATATGTGTCTGGCACTGTGGTGACAGATGCCTGCAAACCAGACAAAATTTTCTTTAGAGATTGCATGTGAACATTTGAGTGCACAATTTGTCCCCTTTGCAGCATTGATTAACACTTGGAAAAATAGCATCAGGAAAAGACTTTAAGAATAGAACATTAAGGGGAAAAAAAAGCAATAATGAATTAGTTAATGTAAGTGAGATCTGGTGAATATAAACTTCAGAGTACATTGGAATGGAATATAACACAGCCCATGACTTATTCTTCCCTTGTTTTCCAAAGATAGGTTTGAACATATATTCAAAGGGTTATAATGAAGTCTGTTAGCATGTTTGATGTGCAATACTGATTTGGGTTTTCCATTTGGACAGTCCTAGGGTGGGTTTGTTTATCTTTTAATTCCAAAATTAAAACTTGAATAAACTTAATTAATTAACTGATACATAAACATTATTTTCACAGAATCACCAAGGTTGGAAGAGACCTCACAGCTCATCGAGTCCAACCTGTCACCACAGACCTCATGACTAAACCATGGCACCAAGTGCCACGTCCAATCCCCTCTTGAGCACCCCAGGGATGGTGACTCCACCACCTTTTCTCTTGAGATTGAGCAGCTTTACCTTTTACTTTAAACCATCAAGCTTATTTGTAACAAAAACATTCTTTTCCTCTCTCTAAGGAGATAAAATACTCATTGATTAAGCATTTTTCCCCCAAACTGTGGTTGATTGAATCAGTATTTGGAGGAATTATGGTATTTTCAATAAATTTTCTAGGTTTTTTCTCCCCACCCCCACCCCCCCAGTTCTATTTTGGCTATATCAACTTTAGTTATCTTATATATCAGCCTAACCAGTTAATTATTCCTGGAGGTTTGCCATTGTTAAAAATTAGTTCAGCATTGATTCCTCTGTGTTTTGGGTTTGTTTTTCAAATGCATATTTAAATTATCTGCTACTTTCTTGAGTCATTGACTGGAGCAACAAATGGCTTGCATGAGGTTTGTCCTTCATAAATACCATTAAAAAATCCTCCCTTCCAATGGAAATTGTCCTCCATAGAGCTTGTTCTGTCGTGACAAAGTTACAGCTGTTTTCCTGTTCCAGCTCCAGGGGAATGTATATCCATTAAGGAGTCATTAGATAAAAATGCACAATCAACTCCTCAACAGCAACAGGAGCCCACTCACCAAACCGTGGGAGCACTCTAGGCCACAGGCTAAATGCACGTGTTTTTTAACTGACTCTGTTTCCCTGACCTTATTGATCTATCACTCCTTTCGCCATGCTGATGTGGCTTCAGTGCACTGACATCAGTACCACTGAGTGTTGGGTAAACCCAGTGATATACTGGACTGGGCTGTGTTCAGGTAGATATGCATTAATAAATTAAATAGGCTGAAGAGCTTTCTGGGCACTGAAAACAACTGGCCCATAAAATATCCACATCTATGGTAGCCAGCTTTATTCACCTTGCAGCTGGGTGCCTATATATATGTTACCTACTCTGTTCTGGGCCCCTCAGTTTAGGAAGGATGTTGACTTGCTGGAACATGTCCAGAGAAGGGCAATGAGGTTGGTGAGGGGTTTGGAACACAAGCCCTATGAGGAGAGGCTGAGGGAGCTGGGGTTGCTTAGCCTGGAGAAGAGGAGGCTCAGGGGAGACCTTATTGCTCTCTACAACTACCTGAAGGGAGGTTGTAGACAGGTGGGGGTTGGTCTCTTCTCCCAGGCAGGCAGCACCAGAACAAGAGGACACAGTCTCAGGCTGCGCCAGGGGAGGTTTAGGCTGGATGTTAGGAAGAAGTTCTACACAGAGAGAGTGATTGCCCATTGGAATGGGCTGCCGGGGGGAGGTGGTGGAGTCACCTTCATTGGAGGTGTTCAGGAGGAGACTTGATGGGGTGCTTGGTGCCATGGTTTAGTTGATTAGGTGGGTTGGATTGGTTGATAGGTTGGATGCAATGATCTTGAAGGTCTCTTCCAACCTGGTCTGGTCTGGTCTGGTCTGGTCTGGTCTGGTCTGGTCTATTCTATTCTATTCTATTCTATTCTATTCTATTCTATTCTATTCTATTCTATTCTATTCTATTCTATTCTATTCTATTCTATTCTACTGGTATGGGTCCCTCAGACCATCCAAATCCTAAACCATGCCCAGGAATTGCTTGGGGGCAGCTGACTGATGTGGGCATATCTCATGCCCTGGGCCATTCTCAGAGTTTGTTAGTCCCACACACCATTTAATTTACGAGTAAAAACCTTGGAAGCTTCACCATGCGTGCAGCGGGGGTGACAGCTTTCAAGTCCCGGGGTTTATTTATATAAAGAACAGTGAAAGAGAAAAAAAAGGAAAGGAAATAATTTATGCAAGAAATCTTTATGTTTCTTGCTATTTGCTCCCACTTCTTAGCCAGTTTGCCTGCCCAAAGTGAAATAACTTTTGGTGATTGTTTTGGAAGCGAAAGAGCAAGAGGTAAACCCATGTGGTTCTACATCAGTTTACAATGCAGGGAATCTAGGCACAGCTGTTCTCTGGGTTCTTATAGTAGATGGCACAAAAATGTCAGCAGAAATTGTTACTGCTACTGCAGTTTACTTTTGCATATCATCTTGCTATATCCCAAGATCTCCCTATAGGCAGAAGTACTGTGTGTTTTCTCATCAAGAGTATTTTTACTCACTGATTAAATTGGGAAGATTTCCAATGAAGCAGTGAGTATAGGTAATTTCCAGTGTTTGGGAGAGTTCATATTGTAAAAGTGCCAGCTACAGCACAGCTCTGCATTCTATCTCGAGTTTTAAGACACATTGAGAGCCTGGAAATGAACAACATCAACTTTTGTCCTATTAAAAGTCCAAGGCATTATTCCCATCACATCATCTTCAAAGTAAACTTGACCCTGACTATGAAATTCTCTCATGCATTGAGATACCAGCTTTTTGTATCCCATGAACATGGCAGGTTTCTGACTGATGTTTGGTTTAGACACACACACAAAGTGCCCGAGGCACCCGCTGAGCTTAAACAAAGAAGCGTGGGGAAGGTCTCACCAGATCTATTGTCTTACACTGACATTGGCCTTTCCATTATAAAGGCCTTCAAGACCATAAGTAATCAATAATGATGAATGTGGTTTCTTTCCTGCATCTGAGACAGATGGAGAGTCACTGTGGACAACAATAGCCTGCAGGCAAGGGCCCTAACATGTTTGTTTAAAGGGAACCCCAAAACCTTACAACTAAAAAAGATAGAGTTTTTTGAATCTCCCCCTCTATATTTGCCTGCTTGGTGACAGATGTCTTTAGTGAGCAGCATCTGCACTGCCTATGTGCTGGAGGATCAGTGCTATCTCTGAGCAGCATCCATCTCTCAGAGAAATGTCAGGCAGTTTTTCTGCATGATCCTCTGCATCTCCCTTCCTTTCCAAACTCCCATTTATCAAGGTTACTTTACCCCTTTGTCCACTTTTCTTCTCTCCTGCTTATGCTGTGTGCTTCCCACCACACTCCATTACAGAGGTGTTGTACAGCTGAAAATAAATGCCACATTTAGCTGATCTTGGAGGGAAACTGGTTATGGACTATGCTGCATTTTAAACCTCCTTCCAGCTAGCTGTGTTCAGTTAGGTTGAGATGGAGGAGGCAGTCCCACAGTGGCATCTTCTCAAATAGACTGCAGGTATCACCATGATGACTACAGACCTAAGAAAGCAATCTTACTGAGGGTCATGTTGTGAGCAGATGCTGCTTGTAGCCTATCCCATCCCCACCTGCTCACATTTGTTCCATGCACAGCACATCTCTCTGTGGCAGAGGTGTATACCAGTGCTCTGATGAATGTGAAAAGAATGAGAATCAGAGCAGAATGAACATGATCAGAACTTGATTATTTTTTTGTTTTCAGTATTGTTTTTGTTTTTCAGTCACCTTAGAGTTCTCTTGTGATGCCAGTAGAAGGACAGCTGGGCAACTGGGAAGGATATGATGAGTCATTAATGATACCTGTAAAAGCATTTACAGTAGCACTCATCTAAGAAAACTATTTTAGTAGAGCTAGGAGCAGTGAGAGAGCAAAACAGGAGTGTAAACAGGAACTTCTGAAGTTGGATTTGGACCTCAACTCCGATGGGGTGAGAGAGAAGCTTTCCTGTTTATTTATTAATGGCAGAAAGCTCCAGGTAAGCATAGTAACAGGGTTTTTTTACAACATCCTAGCAATTAATCCGAAAGCATCCTAACAATATTTTACATAGAGCTCAAGAGATTGTGCAGTAGTGGAGATAAACAAGGAAATATTACATGAAGGTAACAAAAATACTTCAGTGTTTTAATTAGCATGTAATGGGACTACTTGATCTTAAGGTGTGGCTAACTTTGTTCCTAACCATACAATCCCCTCGCCATCCATAGGCAATCCTAGCTATCTGAACTGCTTCCCTTGTCACCTAAAAGTATATGTAGTAAATGCTGGCACGCTTTGCTGTTCTGGACAAAGGGACTCCTGTGCAGTCATCTGCAACACCTTGGCTAAATTATTGAGCAGTGTTACTGTCTGTGCATTGGGTGAGGGGAAACCGCTGGAGGCAAAGCTCGTGACATGCAGTGAACACTTCTTAATCCAAATCCCAATTTGTGTGGACCTCAGCCATGAGTGCATTTCCAGCCTTTTCCTTCCCTTCACCTGCAGAAGAGCAAGCACGCTCTGTCTACTTCAAGCCCCATTTATCCCACACTAGTAGAAAGGAAAGAGGAGGGCTGGCCTCCTGAATAATTTATTCCAGTCATCCCCCTTGGGGGAGGTGAGGAAATCAAAGGCTCTGGAATCAGTGGGGTTGCACTGATGCAAATGAGAGTACCATTTAGTTCTGGATCAGGCTAATTCCTCCCTGTGGACGGCCTTTGGAAGAAAACAAAAAGCACACCCAAAGACAGATTGTTTCCTTTACATTACTAACAAAAGTGTTTATTCTAGTACAAAGCTGGGGAAGACCAATTAGAGACTTCAGGGAAAACACTAAATGAAAATGTGGGTTTGGTTATCCGGGAGTACAGACAATATACTAAATTGCTGCCTTTTACTTCTTGTGGTCACCAGTGACACAGTGACCCCGTTGTGGTAATGCTCTTCTGTCACAATGAAGAATTCTATGACTCTCACAGCTACTCATTGCTGCCAGCCCAAGATCCAGAAATGAGCCATGTGCCTCTGTGACTCCCATGGAAAATCCCCTGCCACTTGCTGCTCCTGGGCTGCGTATACTGTCCCACCTATAAAGAGAGCAAGCATGCCATGACTTGCTATGTGAAGGGAAACGGATGGCAAGAGGAAAGTCACCCTGAAAGTCCTTCCTGTGGTTTATTTGTAGCAATTGTATATTTACAAAGTGCCTGAGAGAGCTTTCATCCAAATCTGTTTGGCAAGCTGGCGATCTTTACCATCCCAAAAACTTTATTTATGTATCTTATCTCTACTGATTGGAAAAGATGGAGTAAGTGGAAGGAATGGGGAGTACAGCTGAAAAGGAGACACTATAAGCTGTGCTTTTAAAGTACGTCTTTCTTCATCATTTTATGTTTTATCCTAAAGCCATGCCTCATCCCTGAGCACAGCTGTGCTCAGATTCTGCCTTTTCACTCTTTGGACACCAAGTTTAACATTTGCCTTGGGCCCTTGGGTCTGAAAGGGATTGCCAGGCACTGAGGTGGGCATCAAATGACCCCAACTGCTTTCAGCAACCTCATTGCATAGTTAGTTGGGATCCTTTCTTGTGCAAGGGTTGGTTTGCTGGAGTATAAGCCATTCCTCAGAAATTAGATGTTTTGAAGGTCAGCAGACATGTACGTACTGAACTACCCAATTCTGGATAAAGTAGCAGGCTGAATTCCAGCATCATAGCTTGCTGCTTCCTGCCTGTAATCTGAGATCTACAGCTCAGCCTTCTGCAGCAAGAATGGAGAGGGAGGAAATAATTTATGCAGAAAGGTAATTGACTCCTCTTGCACACATCCATCATCAAGCAGTTATCAGTTCCCATCTTCAGAGAGTTTTAATTCATTGAGAATCTCCCATTACAATAACCTTCTCTTGAGGTGTCTACAAGATCCTCACCTGAAAGGAAAGTCTGTAGGTTTTTGGCCAGGCAGAGGTGAGAAAACAGTGGTGTGGCTAACGCTGCTGCTAAAAGCATCTGTTGCTTTTTCATAAAAACCCAACAGACATCTGTAAACAATGAGCAGAGACCAAACCCTGCCAGCCTCAAGCTCTTTTCCCAAGCCCGTTGTGTGTGTCTTTGTCTAAACTTTGGATTTCCCATGTTCTTGCATTGCAATCCTGCTGACTCATGGAACTAGCAACTGTAATATAAAGGGGAACTGTGTGTCAGCCCCGTGAGACACACTGAACTCAGGGGCTGGCCATATCCAGCGTTATTCTTACCAAACACAGGCTTATGTTCATGAACAATTTCCTGGTGGACTCCTTCTAGCAACTGCATGAACCTTTTGTTTTCTGTCCTGTAGCACATGCATGAGACCAGGCAGATGTAGGCTGGATGCAAAAAGGTGTTGCCATTCCATCTTCAATGCACTTTCCTTGTGCCTGACTAACAGTTGTTAAGTCCAAGCCATTTCTGTGGCAACATCCAGTCAAACATCTTTATTTCATCAAACCACAAATGCTCATTGTATTGACTTCCAGTGGTAGATGCAGCAGTACAAACTGAAGAGTGAAACTTATTCTTCCTTTGGGATTTGGCTCCCTGAAAAATCAGTGGTGGCAAGAAGAAAAAAATCTGAAATTATACTTCTGAGCTGCACCCACTTCACCTCTTCCTGCCAGAGAAGGTATTCATTGTGCTTCCTTCACCAAGCACTGTGTTGATGAACAGGTAAGTGATGTCCCTCAGTTGCCCTGCTGTGGAAAAGAACTGAATCAGGCAGCTTCATCAAGCAGATGCCTGAACAACAAAGTGCTATCAAAATTAGTGCAACTGCCACCTCTGTTGATGGTCTCAGCACAGAGGATAAGGACTGAAAGTGTCTGGGAGCTGAAGGTCCAGAGAAATGATGACTGTGAAGGGTTAATTACACAGACAGGACATGTATCTAGACTGGAGGTAAGGGGTCCATTTTGTGCTTGACACTTTCATGTCAGTTTCTGTTTTCACTCATTTTCTCAGTTGTACAGGAGAGGTCTCTCTCTCTGTTTTGTTGTGCTGTACACTACTAAAAGCCAGGCAAGGACCAGCCTAGGTCAGGAGAGAGGCTGTTGGGGCTTTACATCCCTCATTCCATGCCAGCTGGTGTGTTGCCCCTTCTCATCACATATGAAAAATTGCTTTGCTAGGCTGCAGTATCCCTCCTCGTTTGCAGCAGGATCACACTCATCCCGTGTGCTACCAGTTTGGAAGAGCAAATCTAGTTTGTTCCTTTCCTCAGCACGGCAGAACATGCCAGTTGTGATGCTTAGGGTTTCTCTTTCCTGTGGTAAAAAACCAAGGCTCTCTGCTTCAGAGGTGAAACTGAGACACAGAACAGATAACCTGTCCTTCAGGTGAGCTTTCTTTGCAGTGCTGTGTGCTAGCTATCCGAGCCTTGTGGGGAAGAACAGTATGAACTGCATGGTCAGGACCTTACTAATTCTTAGAGATGAATCATTGTATCAGAGTTTCTATGGGAACAGAGAAATAAATGAATATTTAGGCTCTTTTCAAATTAATTCTACCAGCAGATCCAAAGGTTGTGCAATGGCTAGAAGTATGCAAAGAAATAAATCACAGTATTATTTAAAATCCTCTAGTTACTGAGGGGTTTCTTTGAAAAGTATGTTTTAAGCAGTTGAGTCACAAAACATTTAAACTCAACAGAAGACAAACAGGACATTTGAGTGTAAGTTCAGAACAATGAACTCATGCAGTTTATTTTTATATGCAAGTTTGACTTGGATGTGTGCCATGTAACACAGAAAAACACTTACCACTTAATGCCTTTTTTTCCCCTCTCTCTCTTGAAGCGATGAGGGCATCTGGATCCCATTTTAAATTGCAAACTAGGCTTTCAAGCTTTTTTAAACAATTTGCATAGCTTGAACTAATTAGTGCTTTGGTTGATGCAGCAAACAACAACATGACCCCAAGCATGAGAGAGGTGAGGGAGAATTGCATGGAGTCTGGCATTGCCTAACTTTTGAGAGGTACCTGAACATTGCGGTGTAAGTGGGGCATACACACGCTGGATGTCACAAAGTAGTACCAGAAGGAGACCCCTAGGTTAAGCTGTGCATGTTTCCCAGCATCAGAGCCTGAATATGCAGCCTAATGTTCTGTTACCTTGAGCAAAGCCAAAGCCTCAGCCAGAGGCATATGTCCCTTGCGAGTTGAGCTGTTTGCTGAAGCATGTGCAAGCTGCAGATGCCAGAAGCCTCGTTTTTGAGATCTGCACTATTTCTGCTGATAGGGCTGATGACCTGCAGTTTGGGCTGGCTGCACCAGCACTGACCAGTGCCCAGACAATTCCTTCTCAGGTTTTGGTTTTCTCTCTCCAAAAAGCCTCAAATATCCGCAATCAGCCCCTAGTTATGTCGAAGAATGATCCTTTGCCAGTTCAGATCAAGTGTGGCCTCTAGCAGCTGAAACACCATCGAAGTGGGTGCTGCAGGGAATCAGAACCCCTCAGTTGTGTGAAATAATGCAAGCCAGGAGGAACAGACCATTTCTACTGAAGACAAATCCGGTTTGTATGAAAAGAGGAAACCTGAATGATACCTTTCCAAACCCTAGTGTTAGTTGCATGTTCTTAAAAGACACAGGTTGTGCCCAGGTTTGTGGCTCTGGGTGAGAACAGCTGGAGAAGGGATAGCCTACCTAAAGCACAGTGCTGCAGACTAGTGAGGCTTTTCTGCAGACCTCTGCAGGAACTCTTTATAAAACATTTTGGTTTCACGATACAGCTTGTTCTGCCAAGAGCGTTCTCGCGTTTTGACTGTGCTACCCTTCAACCTTCTGCAGCCTGCAACTCTTCACAGACAGCTTGGCTACAATTCGGGCTTTGTTCAGAAGATGGCAAAATGTATATCCTGAACAGCAAGAACTGGAGAATGACTGCTGCTGGAAGCAAATGGTGCTGGATCATTTTTTTTTTTTTTTTACACTTGGACAAACCCATCTTTGTTCCTTCTTCTCAGAAACAGCTAAAATGATTTGCCTGAATTGTTCTGAAGGCTTTTTGTTTGGTTGGTTGTTTGGTTGGTTGTTGTTTTGGGGTTTTTAGGCAGATACTTGCCTGGCACCTGGAAAGGATGAGTCCCTGCAACTACACTGTCAGGGGACAGAGGGGACTGTGAAGCAACTCTGCAGGAAAGCAGAGGTGGTGGTGAGCTAGCTGAATGTGAGCCAGTGGTGTGCTCTGGCAGCAGAGGCAGCCAGCAGCTCTTGAGCTGTGTTTTCAGTGGTACAGCCTGAAGATCAAGGGAAGGGGTTGTCCCCCTCTGTGAAGCACTTGTCAGACCACATCTAGATTCTGAGTCCAATTTTGGAACTTGACGCAGAAAAGATGTGGAGAAACTGGAGGGAGCTCAAGGGAGGGTCCCCGATGTGGTGAGGCTGGAGCACCTGCTGCGTGGGGAGAGAGGCTCGAGGGAGCTGGGCTGGATCAGCCTGGAGAAGGTATGGCTTTGGGGCACCTGACAGCTCCCAGCACTGACAAGGGGTCATGCAGAAGGTGGAACTGGGCTCTTCACAGTGCTGCAGATTGGAAGCATGAGAAGCAAAGAGGGCACAAGCTGAGATGAGAGAGGAGAAGCAAAGAGGGCACAAGCTGAGATGAGAGAGGTTCATGCTGAGTATAGGGAGAAACTTTACCCATGATGAAGTGAAGCAGGTCACTCCGAGCAGCTATGCTGTTGGTGTGTTTGAAGAGTTTCAAAGCCTCACAGGTCCGCTCCCTGGGCAGCCTGATCTGAGCCCAGCACTGGCCCTACTGTGAGCAAGAGACCGGATCCCTTCCAGCCTGATTTAGCCTATCATCCTCTGATTGTAACTGAAAATGCAGCACTGCTCTAAGCAAACTTCAGTGTGAGTGCCGTGTGTGCTGCCCACAGCAGCTGTGTTGAGCCTGAGGTCAGATCACTCTCATTGCAGACATGATGGACAGCATCCAGCCAGCAAATGGTGGGGCACCTTATTTTTTTAATGTTACTTTTTAAAGGCATTTGAGAAGCTTATGAGGTCTGAATGAGACTTCCACATAGAAACCCAACCACACAGACCCATTCTGTGTAAAACCCATCTACCGTCTTAAAGAGCTGTGCTCTGGTCAGCTCAGCGTTACGTTTTACCATATGCAGATGTATTTTGTTGTCAAATATTACCACATTTGATGCAGATTAGATCTGTAAATTAAGGAATGCTGTATCAGCCTTTGCCAGGACTGAGCAATACAGGAAATCTTAAGTTTAAAGTTGATTCGGGTCTGAACACTGAAGCTGTATCCGCAGCCTTGCACACCATCCAGGTTTGTCTTAGTATCTATCACTGTTACTGTTTGTTATGACAGCTACCTTATTTGTGAGGTAATGGAACATGATAAAACAAAGCAGAGCTATTTAAAGTATCAGAGTTCCCTTGTTGTAAATGCTTCTGTCTTATGTTTCATTATTTTTTAGGTCATCCAGAATGTACATTTGTGTACTATAGAGATGAATAATCTCTGTATTAATCTTTGTGACCTATGTTTGCCCTGGCGCATGTGGTCTCAGTATTTCCACTGTAAAAACCATAACAGAAGACTCAATGCAGAAAATTGAAGGCATTTACTGTGTTTATAAAACTCAGTATGGGCCTGATCTTGTAATTCCTTCACTTGGTTAAATGTTCATTAATCATCTGAGGACTATTGCTGAAGTGTAACGTTATGTGTAAGGGGAAGTTTGTAACATTAGGCCCCAGTGAGATGGTAACATTAGGAGCAATCATCTCTGTCTTCCATCAAGTGGGGGAAGTCATGGGAATGAAACAAGAAGTTCTTGCGGAAGTAATTTCATCAGCCACATATGCTGGGGAAAGCTGGAGCATCACGCTGGGAAGCCACAGGTGTGCTGGGGCAGGCAGAGGGTTGAGAACAGCCCTGTGCCCAGCCAAAAGAAAAGGGCCAGGCAAGAGCAGCATGCAAGAGCCTGGGCTCAGCCCCGATAAAGTCAGACCAGGTGCCATGAACCAGTGCAGGGCATTGGGGGTGAGGGGGAAGATCTAGAGGGGAAAGAAGCAGCTATGGGCATCACAGGATGAAAGCAGCAGCATTTTTGAGAACTGTTCATCATATTAGCCCATGGTGTCAAGGCATCTATCCATTTATTGTTCTTATATTTACTCCATTCTTATTCCATTATTATTACTGCTTTTATTATTCCATTTAGTTTGGTCCTAAATAAAGGCAAGTAGTAATGAAAAAGGACACCTTTAAGGCCTGAGTGCTCTGCATACCCTCCCAGGGTAGACCCTTAATCTCCTTCTTCTCACCATCAGATTTCATTGCCTCCCCATTAGGGCATAATGGCTAATTAGGAACAGTCTATGTGTATGAGCAGCCCTGCAGCCCCTGCCTGGCCTCAGGAAGAGATGCCATAGCAGCAGTGCCAAGATGTCTGGCCAGACTGCAGGAGGGGAGGGGGTACTGGCAAGAGGGAATGGTGCTTAGGGGTGTGGAGGGGATGTGAAAACAGCTGGAAATCACAATCTAGCCATTCCCACCAAGTCTGAGAAATACAACAAGTCTCAATCACAGCCTAACCAGTTTTTCTAGCCAAAACCATAAGAAAACAAACCAGCTTTTTAAAAAACAAATAGCTGCACCTTAGCTGCTGCTTACCTGTGAAAGGATGCAGTAAATCAGATTAATCTGAGCAAGGAGATGGGGTTTTGCTCTCTGCTGTTGTTTGCTTAGCTTATGTGAGTACTAGATATTGCTAGATGTCTTTGAGTTTTTTAATCCATTGCCGGAGGTGTGGGGAGGTGGCTGTGAGAGCCAGCGTGACCAGTGTGGGCACTCTTGCCTATTTCATTTCACTTGTCCATCTTTTGCCCACTTCTAAGGTTTTGATATTGCCAAAAGAAGCAGTTATGCATACTGCTCATGGTTCTGTGTTTGTGGGGAAAAGAAGATGACATTTGTGGTACAAGAGAATGGTCATGTGAAGAGACAGAGCTCTGCTGGTTAATGTATATGAATAATTAATAATTTTGTGAACTGCCTCTGGGGATTGGAGTTTAATAAGGCAGGTGTCTTTTCTCTTTTAACCTCCTGTGCCATAAGGACAAATTCTCTTGTGTTTTCTTGACTCTCTTGAACAAAATTAATTACTTTAAAAAAAACACTCTCTGTGAGACCTGGTTCTGGTTTTATCTGTGCTGCTGATGTATTCCTAACCTCTTGTTGATCCAAACAATTTCAGAATCTTTACTTCATTTTCCTCAAAAGCCTGCTCTATAAAGAAATCTCTGTGCTAAGGGATGTGATGCCATAGGAGTGGGTCAGGGTACAGGATATGTGTGTCTGTATGCCAGGCCTAGGAATGGAAATGATCCACTGTACTGCCTGCTCTAGTGGGTAGGGGAGAAGCGGTGTAATGGAGATTTAGGAGCACTGCTTTGTCACCTTGTTTGTTGTTTCATCTATTGCCAATCTTCTTGCAGCCCTGCAGTGAGCTTAACAGCCTTTTGGGTCTGGAGTGGGCTTGTGCAGCTTCTCAAGAAACTTTCAGTG
The DNA here is from genome assembly GCA_033816785.1 of Picus viridis. Lineage (NCBI taxonomy): Eukaryota > Metazoa > Chordata > Aves > Piciformes > Picidae > Picus > Picus viridis. The sequence goes on along the minus strand of CM066569.1, from coordinate 2,233,290 downwards.
CATTTACAGTGCAGATTTACAGTGGAACTTGGGCTTAGGCTGTGTTTGGATTTTGGGGGATGCTGAAACCTGCCATTAACATTATTGTAGAAGAAAGCAATGGAAAGGAGGGATAATAAGAAGGACATCAGGAGAAACAAAAGGGTTCCATAAAGTGGGGAGAGAGCAACAGATGACACATTATCATAGAATCACTGAATGTTTTGGTTTAGAAGGGACTTTAAAGATCATTTAGTTCCAACTCCTCTGCCATGGGCAGGCACACCTTTCACTAGAACAGGTTGCTCAAAGCCCCATCCATGTGGTGTAGAGGCTGTGCCAGACATCCCATTATGCACAGCAATACACAGCCTTGCAAAGCTTTATTTGCTGGCTTTTGGTTGTTAGTTACTGGCTTCTAGCTCTGACAGATAGTAAGCTGCCACAAGTGAGGCCATGGATGACACCTCTGAGGTGGGAGGGGTGTGTGATGTACATCATGAATGACCTGGGTTTGAGAGCTCCTCTTCTAACAGTGCAATCATGTGGGCAACACCAGAGGGAGAAAAAGCCCCAAGACTGGTGCTCTAATCTTGCACTAAGAGATTCTCACTCAGTTGGTATGAAAACCTGGCTGATGTGCAATGTCTGGAAATACTGAATTTCCTGCCTTTCCAGGAGAGCAGTCCCTTCAGTCTGTTACAGGAAAGGACAGCTTTATCTTCTCCTTGCACCAGCATACAAAGAGGTTGCTTTGAAAAAGAAAATCTAATAAAAAACTGTTAACACAATCTTCACAGCTTACTCACATTCCCAGGTACCTCATGTCCCTCATGTTGTGTGAAACAATAAATATCAGCCTCAAGACAGGAGCTGCTGCTTCTGGGGCCAGGCACCTGAGTGCTAGGTGTTGTGCTGTTCATAGAATCATAGAATCAATAAGGTTGGAAAAGACCTCAGGGATCATCAAGTCCAACCTGTCACCCAACACCTCATGACTAAGTAAACCATGGCCTTGTGGATTCCTCCTGAATATTTGCCAGGGGAGAGAAAAAAAGCACAAAGGCAGGCATTTCTAGTGGGGAGCAAGGGATGCTAGCACAAGGGAAAAAAGATCATATTGCTGGACAGGCATTCTGATAATTGTGCTTGCCTTCGCCTTCTACGCATGGATTTAGAAAACAGTTATCATCATCTTCATAAAGCACTTTTTTTTGGCAACATAGTTTGTCCCAGTGGTGTGAGTTAGCATTGAATGACATTAAGTCACACACATAACCAAAGGGGGCACAATTATTTCTGTCTCAGTCGAACCCAAACCCAAACAGACCCCTGCACACTGTGAACTATCAAAGTGTTTAGGGAAACTTTCACCTCTGTCCAGGTTTCTAAAAGCCAGTTAATTGTATTTCATCACAATGATAAATCAATTTAACAGGAAGGTTATAGCATTAGGAGACATTCTTAATGATTGATATTTGCTCGATAATTAAGCACTTCCTCTAATGGTATTAAGAAGAGAACTTGCAGGTTTGAGATACTTCCTGCTCTATCAAGCAAATCAAAGCCAAAGCTATGCACTTGCCTGTTTTCTGCATTTGAAGTGTTTGCTTGTGGTGGGTTAGTTTGTTTGGGTTCTTTGTTTGGGTTTCTGTTTGTTTGGGTGTTTGGGTTTTTGTCTGTTTATTTGGGTTTTGTTTGGTTCTTTGAGTTTTTGTTTGTTTGTTTGTTTTTACCCAGCCATTTTGAATACAAATGCATGTTGATAGGCTGGGGAATGGGAAATGCATAAGAGCCTTCAGCAATCCTGTAAGTGCTGACATACTGTGAACAGTGTGTCTGTTCCCATGTCTGGAAGACAAAGATAGAGAGAGATCATTTTATTACTCAAGTATTTTCCTTTTTCTGGCTTCTCTTTTCCTGACTGAAATCGATATTTCAGGGCTAATGGATGAGCACATCTGCTGTTGCTACCTAAAAATGCTGACCTTGGCAATCAATATATTTAGCTTGGAGCATTCATGATGCCAATTACTATGATAATACTTCAGCATTTACTGCCTGTAAAATGCCTGGGTTATCGGGTTAGAGTTCCCCTGCAACCTTTTCCTACTTTCTCTCTTTTGATACTCTCTAACTGCTGGGGACTCTGAACCCTTGAGCACAATCATGTTAAGCAACTATTTTATTAGGACTGGATGAGAGATGGGTTTGGTTTTGTTTGCTAATTTATTGCCAATTTTGAAGATTCAGAAGGATGAGCAGGCCGTTCTGAGCAATGTGTTTCGCTTCCACACCAAGTGCCCTGATGTCTTAAAGATCTTTTCCAGCAGATTTTAAAGATTTCCAATAACAGTGAGTTAAAGTTTGCCACAGTTGTTGCATGCTGAAGAAAGAGGACTCCTTTTTGTAGAAAACACTGAAGTATTTGACTTATTTTTTCATTATGACCTGTAACTCAAGTTAATGATTTGGTTCCATGTAGATGAATTTAGTGTCACCAATTGTACTTTTTTTCTCCCTTCAAAGAATGGTTTCATTTAAGAAATACCACATAGCCCAGGGGTTTAACCTTAGTCATCTTCAAATAGAACCATAGAATTGTAAAGTCATACAATGGGCCTTCAGAGGTCCACCCCCCTCTGCAGTGGCATTCTCAACTAGATCAGGTTGCCCAGAGCCCTGTTGAGCCTCACTTTGAATATCTCCAGGGGTGGGGCCACAACCACCTCCCTGGACAACCTGTTCCAGTGTTCTGCTACCCTCATGGTAAAGAAGGCACCCAGAAAGAATTCAGTAGCAGAATTGACTGACTCCAGGGAAATATTAATTAGATGATACATTCAGGGAAAAGAAATATTGACTCAGCAACAGCCTACATGCCTGCTTCTGTCCACTGTGGCTTACCTTTGCCTGGGACTGGTGAAAGAGTTCCTGCTTTGCATCCTCCTGTGATGCCATCTTTTTGACTTCACAGTCTGTTTTCACCAGAAGAAATTTTGCAATGTAAAGGGAGCCAGAGTGGAGGCAGGACACTTTTGGGGAGCTAGCAGCCTGCCTTACTGTAGTGCTTACCTTCCACTTGTGCCCTTCCTGTAGCAGTGGGACAGAGGACAGACCCTTCTTGGACCTCCTCTACACCAGGTGACTCCTTCAGAGCTCCACATGGTTTCTTGTGCTGTCCTGGTGATAACCCTAGCAGCCTTTGCTGCATTTTTTCTGATCCTAGAATCATAGAATCAATAAGGTTGGAAAAGACCTCAGAGACCATCAAGTCCAACCTATCACCCAACACCTCATGGCTAACTAAACCATGGCTCCAAGTGCCACATCCAACCCTTCTTTTGAGCACCTCCAGGGATGGTGACTCCACCACCTCCCTGGGCAGCACATTCCAATGGCCAATTACTCTTTCTGGGAAGAACTTTCTCCTCACCTTGAGCCTAAACTTCCCCTGGCTCAGCTTGAGACTGTGTCCTCTTGTTCTGGTGGTGGTTGCCGTCTGCAAAAAAAAGGGGGAAGGTAGTTTCTCTTAACACTGCTTCTGCAAACTATTGAAGGGGTCATTCTTAGCTGTTCTCTGAGGTGAGGAGAAAGTCATGCTCTTGCCATGCTGATAGAGATGGCCCTAACAGTGCTGGCCATATGAACTAGCCAGGTGTGTCAAAGAAGAGAAAGCATATACAGTTTATTCACCTTCCTTCCTTGACCTCTACACTGATTTGATTTGAGGCTACCTCATCACTATATTGAATGTGATTTACATGGTTCATTAATTAATAAGCCAAAATGATATTAAGAAACCATGAGTGCACTGTTAACTAATGGGCCTGTCAGGTTTTTGCTGAATTCTTCAGGGATAATGCCCAAGGGGCAGAACTAAGATTAAGTCCATTCATATCAACTGCCACTACTAAAAGGTATGACTTAACTGATGAGTGGTAATTGGTTATAAGCCATTGTGACCAGGCCCTAAATTTGGCAAAGAGAAAGAAGCTCTGAATTTTGCTGACCTGGAAGGGCTTGATTAAAACTGTCAAAGACTGAAGAGCAGAGCCTTCATCTTTGTCTGGTGTTTTGTATGTATCTGAGCTGCAATGTTAACAAAGCACTGGAAGGCAAGAGTCGTCACCTAAATATTTCAGGAGGAAGAGTTTAATGTGTGCTTGCGTGGAGTCATAACAGATGTTGACATCTGATAGCAACAACCAGGTATTAAACTAGCACAGGGTCTGCAGGGGAACTAGCTAGCCCGGGGTAACAGTGTTTTCCCTGGAAGTCTTTTGTCTCCTAGTCACTGTTGGAGTTTTGCTGGAGGTTATGGGTGATCTCTGAACGACAGTCCCATTTCTGCAAGCAGAGAATGGTAATTGGAAACTGCTCTTGTGGAAACCCATTTAAATCCTAGCAAATCAAATAAATGTTTTTACCTTTTCCTTTTCGGAGTGCTTCGGCTGGTTTAGGGAGGAAATAAAGAAGAAATAAATAAAGGATAAGAAATCAAGCAATGTTCTGCATTTTCCCTTTCTCTGTGAAAGTCTGTCATTTAAAAGGGTGGTGACTGCAGACCATACCTTTAGAGTAGGTGTGTACAGATCACTGTAGAACAAGAGACAGAGCAGGTTTAGAGAACAGGGACTTTTTTCTATTGAAGGTATACAGTAAAAACAGCACTTAAAGAAAGTGTTATTGGATAAATCTTTTTCACTGCCTCCACATTTGTATATCTTGGAATAGTCAGAGCAAAATAGAGAAGTTTGTCCATCAATCTTTTTTATTCTGTTTAGATATTTGTAGCCACTGTGATAAATGGATGCAGTTATGGTGTTCTCTCATGTGATGTTTTAGATCTAGTTAAATTATCAGACAATGTGGATGTCAAACCTGTGTTTGAATCTAAGTCATAGAATCATAGAATCAGTAAGTTTGGAAAAGACCTCAGAGATCATCAAGTCCAACCTGTCACTCAACACCTCATGACTAACTAAACCATGGCTTCAAGTGCCACATCCAATCCCCTTTTGACAGACTCTTGCTAGAGCCGCCTTCACTGATGTGAAGTTAAGCCCCACAAACTGGACCAGCTTGTGAAGTTCACCAGTTCACACTGTCTCAAATGCAACTTTTCCCTCATAGTGTCAAAATGAAAAACCAATCCCAATTATTCTGTTCTGTTATTACCTAGACCAAAGGCATTGCAGTTCTCAATGATTTGAAAGATCTTAGTAGTTTCAAAATTTGAAATGTCTTCTTAAGTATTAGAGCTGATTTCCAGATCTAGGTCAGATCTTTTGAGCATTTCTTACGCATAAACTGTTATTCAGGGTAATCACATTGCAATGTTTTAATCCCCAATCAGAGGAAGAAGTCTCTCTATCAATACAGTGCACCTGAGCCTTTCTTGGTGCAGGCTGCACTGGGGTTAATTGTGTTTCGGTAGTGAAAGAAACCTGGAGACATGATAGAAAGCAACAGGAATAATTTCAGGCAACCATACTGAAAGCTGAGCAGACTTAAATGTTTTGAGTCACTATGATTAGGCAAGTTGAAATATTCATCTCCTCTTACTTTGATTTACCACCATTCATGTTACACAGTGAATAGCATTTGCTCTATAAGTGTCATTTTGTTCAGTGGAGCAAATATGTATTAACATTGCCACAGTAATTGCTCAAAGGGCATTATAAGACTTGTTTGGTTTCTGAAAGTTCCTACAGATGCCATTTAACACCTCACAGTACTGGATGTTGCAAACGCAAATATCAATCTTTCTCTCAATGAGCTAGTGATTTCAGCATGGAGTGAGAGATGAAGAGCAGTGAGAGGAATAGAAAAGAAGACACAGATGATACAGCATGTTAAGTGAAGAGGCAGCTGTTACAATTGCATTGGTTCACAGGAATGTGGAAGGAACAGGAGAGCTGCGGCCATCCCTCCAATAGCTCTATCCAATGCTGCTTGTACTTCAGCCTCATGAAGACAGACTGCAGTACAGTTTATCAGCAGCCCAACCGTGTCTGACTCTGTACTGGTGTTTCATATATTTTGGCAGTAAGAAAGACTGCATCCATTGTCTCTGACCACAATCCAGATGAAGCATGGGCATCAGTGAGACCAGGTGAAACAGGGAAGGATTTTTCTGTACTTATTGATGTTTTTCCATGAGGAGAAGTAGAGCTTTGAATGAGATTGAGTCCCCCTGCATTTTTGACATCTCATGAAGCAGTCTTGCTGAAGCAAGTGTCTGACTTGCATAGTGAGTTAATGAAGGCATACAGGTTCCTCTTTGGAGGAAGGCCATACCTGCCCTCGGTCATGAGTTCTTTGATACCAAATGTATGAACAAATTCCCATGGCTTTGCCACCCTTCTCTAGCTCTTGGTTGAAAGAAGTAATATTGTTATATCTCAGTTCTGAGTGAAAATTAAGTGAAATGAAGACACACTTGGTGTGTTTAGGGATGTTTGGATTAGTTCCAAATATGATAGTTCCTGAGCAAGGTCTCCTGGATCTCTGGAGCCCTCTGCCTTACCCATTGAGGAATGAGTCTTTAATAATGGGCATATTTTCCAGCTGAAAAATCAAAGAAGAGAGAGGTTTAGTGACTTGGCTTTGTGGACCCCGCAGCTTACCAGACAAGGCTCTGCTAGCTCAGAAATGCTCTGAGGCTGACAGCCACAATTTTGAAATTTATGGGTTGAAAATACATTTTAAAGTGACTCATATCTATCTTTCAGGTAGACCCTTCTATGAATACCTGAATGGTTTATTTAGGTGTGATGAATACACTAACCTTTCTAAACTCTTAATTATTAAAGCAAAGAGAGTGGAATGATGTAATCTAGCATACACATTTCTAGTCTGCTTCATCTTGATGCTTCTGGATGAATAAGAGCCAATGTTCCTGTTAATGGATGATTCCTATGACCCAGCCATCAGAGTGATGCATTACTGAGGATTTTCACTGGTAGGTACATTCTGTAGTAATTGCACAGCTACCAAGAGAGATAATTCTTGGTTTACAGATGTTACCACTGTGCTCAGGGCCCTTTGCTCTTCACTGTCTCTTCAAATTTAATTCTCTGTACCTTCATTTTCATTAATTAAGAAGTATGAAAGTAGTTTCAGCATTTAACTATGCAGAAGAAAGACAACCCAATCTAACAAAGCACACTTGCTGAGCCCTTAGAAAACTCCCATGCTAGAGGAGAAAGCAGATCTGAGATCACTGTACTTTTTATATGATTCACAAATAGGGACCACACAAAAGCACACTTCTTCATTCCACCAGCATTAACTCTGACCAGAACAGATAGATTTTTCAGCCTCTCAATCCATGGTATGTCTCTGGAAAAAGAAAACTGAGAGGCATTCTGCAAAGTCATGCGGAGGAAGTGCTCTGGTTCGTTGTGGCTCCTTGCATGTCTAAAGGCGCTCTGTGTGTGTGAACATTTGCAAGAACAGACCATATGCTAACGACTGACTTACTGACCTCAAAGCCAGCTCCACATGCTGTAAGCCACCAGCATCACCTTTCTGTTGTACATTGTGTTACTGCCTGAACAAACCCCATCGTTTCAAAAAATGTCAGGTACGAGCATTGCATCAAGATACAAGCTGTGGAAAGTCGGCTCATACATTAACCAGAAAGCCAGTAGGGGAAAATGTGCATGTATTGAAAGCAAGATAAAACCAATACATAAATGTACCCACAAACCAAAAGTATGGTTTTATTCTGATGAAAGATGCTTGGAAAAAAAATGTTAATAATATCAAAGCAGATTGTTTCCTACCACAAAAAGCTTTGCTCGACGCAGGAGGCTTTCATAACTGCTGGAAAACATGAGAAAGGTAAACATAAGTACAATGATATCACCCAGACATTTTGAAAGGAGATTTTTGGTTTTCAGACTGTAATTGGACTGTGTGTTCGATTTGCATGAGTGCTGTAAAGCCAATCTATCTGTGCACGGGGGGAATAAGCTGCCACTTTGTATATCTCAATTATTTTCTTGTGGCTTTTCATTTTCTTTAGCAATTTCCTCATTTTTTTTTTTTTTTTTTTGGTTACAATTGCTTTGATAGTTCCTCACATATACCACTTTCTTACCCTGCTGTTAGCCCTGAAAGGAGCTGACAGGCCCCCTGTCTGGCTTGTTAAGCTCTTGAAGCTTGCTGCATCCTGCATGCAGCGTGTTTCTGATTATGCCGGCAGCACAGACATTTGAGCTCACAGCTGCTGCAGTGCTGCCAGATCAATACACCCACAAAGCACAGCGAGCCTTTTGTGTAGGTTCAGAAATCAGATTTCTCTTGTCTAGACAGAAATATGTAAAATAAAATCACCTAATATGAAGTAGTCCTCCTGGAACTTCACTGAGAGCTTCACATTTATCAGTGTGTTTAACAAGGCACTGTGAAGCTCCCAAGGCTGAGTGACACGAAGGGGTTTCCTTGCTTCAGCTCACTGCTGCTTCCCTTGTTCGCCTCTTCTGTGCATCACCCTAAACTCCACATGTGATAAAGTACAGCATATGTTTCTCCTCAAGCTTGCCTGCAAAAATATCAAACACTTAAAAGATGCATCAGTTGTGGACATAAACCTGTCAGAAAACAATTATCAGCTGTATCTCTTTGTGATCTTACTGAGTCACTTGGGTCTCGATAACCTTGCAGATAACCTCTGTAGTGGAAATAATCAATGCAGAGATAATGAAATTTATTGATAAAGCAAGGAGACTGACTGGGTCAGCTTAAAGCCCACTCAGCTGTTAGTTTGTGGGGGAGTCTGTTGTTAACTCCTGGATTTTTATTTTTTTACTTTATTTGGCTGAGATTACTCAATTTTTGCTCTTTCCTTCCCTCTGATATGGTCAATTTCTTGAGTTAGTTTCCATCTTCCAACCCTAGAGAACATTAACTTTAGAACCAGTATGCAGAAATTGCCAGCTCATCAGCAAAAAGAAGGAAAGGGGAGTGGGGTGCAGGGGAGGATGAACCATAGCATGCCTCAGAGAGTAGACCAAGACCATTCTTTCTCAAACATTTGTCCTTCCACTTCCCTGGGAATGGCTGGGTTAGAGAGGAGCCATGCAGAAGTGCTAATGAGTTGTATTGACAGCAGGGCTTTGACTCCACCAAGGGCATGAAAGTACAAATCCATACAAAAGGAGAGGAAAAGATAAGAGGATTTCAGGTATGGGGTGAGGTGTGGGTTTTTGGTTTTTTCTAAGAAATCTCATCTCTATCTGCACTTTTTCACTCACTTGTAATTTATTTCCTTGGGAACTGGATTTGGAAAACTAAATTTGACCAAATTTTACCCAGTGGTGACATTCAGCTTGGGGATGGGTTTTTCCATAGGAAGAACTGTTGCCCCAGAGGAAGGAGAGTTGAAGCTTGAGGAAATTACAGGACTTTACTTCTGAAGAAACAGCTAGTCTCAGCAAAAGACTGAACAGATGGCTAACTACCTTTTCAACAGCCCTTTTCACTTTGTTTTTGTTTTGAAGAGCTTCTTTAAAACAATAGATGTTTTGTGGAGTGGTTTCAAGGCTGCAAGAGCTTTGCTTTGCACACTTACCATCCACTGGACTGAAGCAAGTGAGTTTGATTATGAATGAAGGAGGAGTTCCTCACAGAAGAGTAAGAAAAAAAGTACAAAGGAAGATGATTAATTTAGTAAATCTTCAATGAGAGTAGAGGCCTGAGAAGAACATCTGGTACAAGAAAAGCATTGAAAACACTCTGAAGTATATATTCAGTACAGTGAATCCATTTTTATCAGGGATCCAGTCATGCAAACATTTTTGTATCATTTGTTAAATGTGTCCTGTGCTTCTGCTTCCTTATGTTACAGAAAGGTGTCTCAACTAAGATCTGTTGCCTGGACTGTACTTAAAAAAGGGACAGTACTTGGCAGTACTTGGCCTATTGTCATGTTAGACATCATAGGAGAAATCTGTTCCTGACTGCAAGTTTGGGGCTGAGGATGCTTTGGATGCTTCATCTTCCATTGTCTGTGGGTTAAACTGGGAGCTAAAATCAGACTGATGAAAATTGCTGGAATTCAATATTTTTCCTTTCTTTAACACAGCAGTCAGCAGGGTGGAGGTCAATAGAAAGGAGTCCACTCTGTGCCTGTTTGACTGACAATTCCTTGTCTGCCTCCTTCTGTCTTTTCAACTTAGCCCTACAGCCTTGAACCCTGGCATTGACCATAGCTGCTTTGCTACATCCTGGTTTCCATTTTCCTCTACTTGTCTTCTACACAATTTCTCTCCTGTATTACAAGTCAAAAAGCTAGTCTTTGGTGGTGAAGGATCAAGCTTCTGATTATACCTAGACCTTAGAAAAACATCAAAAGATTTTTTGTTGCCTTACTACCTCTGCTGGACACCTAACAGAGAGGGCAGTGAGTATCTTTCAGAAGTGCTTGTCTCCCTCCACTGAGCAGGTATGTTGGGTTAATGTTTGGCAGAGTTTTGGTAGCTGGGGAGGGGGCTATTGGTGTGGCTCCTGTAAAAAGCTTTGAGAGCAGAAGAAACAACATAGAACAGACTGGGACTGCCTGCAGTCCCTATTCCCTGCCCCTCTGTGCTGCTGCAGGGGAGGTTAGCAGAGCTGGGCCTGGGAAGAAGGGATGGCTAGGGGTAAAATGTATTTAAGACCCAGTTGTATTGATCGCTATCCTACTCTGATTCTCAGATTGGCCAATAGGGGTAGTTTTGTTTAAATTAGATTGATTTTGTTTCCCCAAGTCAGGTCTGTCATTTGTCCATGACCGTAATTGTTGAGTGAGCCCTCTCTGACCTTTGTCTCAATCTCAAGGCTTTTGTCATACATTCTCCTCCCCATCCTATCGGAGGGTGGAAGGAGTCAAGTGAGCAGCTGCATGGTGCTTTGTTGCCAGCTGGATGGGCTTAAACCATGACACCAGGCCAGGTGCCTGCCTTTTTATAGATGGATATATTTAGTTGCAGAAATGCTGCCAAAAGTCAGCTGACCAATGATGTTTTATGTCTTACTGCCATTAACACATTTATACTAACAGATCTCATGAGTCAGTGCAGAGGCAAAGTCCATAATGGCAAACCCAAGCTTCTCATGGCATTCTGTTACAGCACAATCCTGGCTTCATTAGCCCTGATTTTGCTTGGACTAATTTGTCTTGATGCTATAGACTGCAGATATATTTGCTTATCTATACTTTGTCCTGATATTAATGTTAAGAATATAAGCACTCACTGGCGTCAGAGCAACCCAAACTGCTGTTATCTGAAGCAAAGAAAGAAGTTTTTTACATTTCACTTGCTTATCTCATTACATTTCTTTGTCACTTGAGAATGTGTTTAATTTTCCTTTCCAAGTGCCATTTTGTTTCCAGTATTCTAGGTTATATTTATAAAGGGGATCCATTTCAGTGATGGATGAAATCCATCACTATCCCTCTACATTTCCAACTGAGTTTTAGGGATGAAACTTTCTACCAAGCATAGGCAGGTACTTACTTCATCTGAGTACACATAAGGACTTTTTGTCCAACAAGACAAAAATGAGAGCAAGGTATCAAGTGCAATCAGATAGGTGTGTTCTAGGAGAGAAGCAAGGCCACAGTGTGTCACAAGCTTGGAAACTGATCCAACTAGGAAACCTTGTGATATGGTTAGTAGTAAAGCTGTAGTTGCTTGGGAAAATGACCAATTACAGCCTTTTATGTTAACAGTGCCAAATAATTTGTGCAGGATGGGTCATTTAATCTCTCAAGAGTCGTAAGTTCTGTCCCTGTGCTGTTGTCAGATCTCTCTCTCACACATGTAAAATGTAGACATCTTTTGGATCATAGCTGGTCATATAGCTTTGGGATATCTTTGCCACTGTGCTTTGCAGTTTCTCTAAACCACCACTTGCTTTTCTATTTAAACTTTCCATCACTATCCAGTCCGTTTGTGTGAGCATCATTCTCTTGTCCCTCTCTGGGCAAGAGAAGATCTGCCCCACCTCAAACCAGGGCATATGAAAATAGATGGCTCTATCCCAAATCCAAGAATTATTTCCAAACGCAAAGAGCGAGGGTCTCAACTCCCAAAGCAAATACTCTCAGATGAAGCAAACTGAGCAGCAACTGGAACTCTGCAGCTGGCCAGAACTTTCCTCTGCTTACAGAGGAAGAGAAAAGCTAGATTTATCTAGAGTGAAATGTAAACAAGGGCATGGTGGAAAACTGCTTTTTTCACTGGTGACACAGATGACACTGGTGAAAATATCTGGAACTGATCTCCTGTACAGCTTCTCCTGCACTTGTGTGCTAAAGCTGTGACTGAAAGGGGATGCTGTACTAAGTGGATGCATGGAACAGTCACAGATGTGAGAAGAAAATTAATCCATTTGCTCTTTATACCTGGTCAGTTTTCCTATAAACACAAGATATATCAGATGAGTTGGATGTACTCATACCCCTCAAATTAATTTGTTCTAGTCACAGAGGGCACACTGCAGCTAAGTTCCCTTCTCAGTGCAATCTACACATCTGCTTGAATGGCTTTAGTCTTTAAAAAAAACAACACAAACCCAACCCAAACCTTTGCAGTATCTTATGTGGTATTTCATACGTAGCCTTTGCAAGACTTCCTTTGCTTTGAAGGATTTTCTGACTAAGAAATTAATCCCATGACCAGCTGCACGTCTAGCCCTCTCCTTGCTCATATGGTCTGGTTTGGAACAGCAGCCAAATGAAGAATGAGGGTCATGATCAGTTTGCATTAGTCACATAGAAGGAGGGTATTTCTGTCTGACAGAGTTTGCAGTCCATATACAGATTAATATCTGATGTTGCATGGAATAGAAGGGAGCAGAAGCCAATGGAAAACCTTTCACCACCTTAAAAAGAACCCCAGACCTGAGTGTGTGCATTTCATTCCATGTGTTGATTTCATTAATCCACTGAGGATGGGTTTGTTTTAATGCAGTTAATCTGAACAAAAAAACCTAAACAAAATGTGGCAGTTCAGAGAAAACGGAGTAAAAACCATCGGGTTACTTATGGCAAAAAGTGTGACACCATTCTTCCTTCTTCTCCAATTTCCTAAACTCCTGCATGACAACTAACAATGCTTCTCTCACAGTTTGAATGAGTCTTGTGAAATTCTGTTTGTTGCTGATAAAGAGTATTAAGAGATACTGACGTGAGAGGATCACAGCTATATGAAGGCAGGGTACAAGCCTGGGTCAGCAACATGAGAGAACAAACAGGGAGCAGAAGGAGCAGTATGTGACTAAAAAGCAGGGAGAAGAAAAGCAGGCAATGTGCTTTGTTTCCCCAAGAAATTCTGCCGGATTCGACCCTTTGTGTCTCTGTCAGTGCTGGACGGAGGCTGCAGTGCATTCTGCAGTGTGAGGCCTTGGGGTAAATACAATTGCAACAGACACAAAGCATTTTCATTTCTCATGCATGAGCAGTAAAGAGGTAATAATAATGATAAGGCTGGAACCTTGGGTAATGTTCTGCTCCAGACATGGGTCATTGGTGAAAGGAAGCCTGAAGCCTGGATGGTTTTGATACATCTGCATAGCTGTGGGCTAGCTGATCTCTTGCTCATTCTACAATAAAGATATTAGATGTGGTTTTTGCTGTTTTATATTTCCACATCTGATGGTTTTGCAAGAAAGCAGAATTGTAGATACTGCTCAGATCCTGCATGTTCTCATCTCCCTTTCCAAGCCCCTTTGTTTGCTTGTTGCTGTGCACTTACAGTGAAGTATCCCATCTGGTTCTGCTGTATTGCATGACCCAGGATAATACTTAGTGCCATTAGCAGTCAAGATGGGACACATCATAGCTTGTTCCCAGTGCATGTTGCCAAGGCCCTTAATGTCCTGCTACAGAATTCCAAATAGTTAATTTCTTTTTGAGTTGTAGAGTGGTAAGCATCCCAGGGAACGCTACATTTCCATGTTAGGGATCATTCTGCACCTAAGCAAGCTTGTTTAATTCAGGGCTCTTTGTACTAGACACACCAAGACTGGGCTGAAGGCCAGGCAAACAGCTCTGTCTTGTCACAACCAGCTTGATTATGCTTCAGCCCTGTCCGCTGCCTTGTCTGGTACCCTCCTCTTGTCAGGGAGGGACAGGCTCAGGGTCCATATAGGGCAGGTTTGTATTGCTGAGTTGTGGTAAAAACAGCTGGTGCAGAGGTAAGGGAGAGGGCCTGTACTAAGAAAGCACTCTTTCCACACCCTCTGATTTTTGTATCTCATATCTGAGTCTGAAAACATGGTATTTGGAACTATGACTCACCAGTTTTGCTTTATTGTTGATAGGCTGTGGTTGAAGAATTTTATGGATTTAATCAGACAAGCAGCTATATGCAAAGCAAAGGTAAGCAAGCAGAGTTTACTTCCTGCACAGACTAGGAGTAGATAATGTAATGAGACTTTGTCATGTCCAAAAGCACAGAAATTAATCTGACATCAGAGGCACAGCCATCACACAGACAGACAGACAGACACAAGCAGGACTTCCTGCTTTTATAGATTTGTAGAATCTTGTTGATATTCTTTCCTATGCATTTTGTTGATTGCTGTGATTTGTTTATTAGTCAGATGGACACATCATGCTGGGGCACTGAAACACAAATCAGCCATCTCGTGGGACCTACAGAAATGCCTGAGCTCTGTCAGGGAAGAGAGCCCAAAGGCATTTAGTGCAGTCACATAGAGCAGAGAGAGAGAAATCTCCCTTGCAAGGTCCTGTTGAGGATTATACTCTCCTGTGGATGCCCTGATAATCTCATAATCCCTAACCTATGACTTGCCTCTGATCTCTCAGTCTAAATTATTTAGACTTCAAGTGAGAGGAAGTTTAGAGATGAAGAACAATTATGAAAAGCCATTTCCATTAAGCTCCTAAAACATTTTTAGCCAGTTTAACAAAGTAGTTAGTGAGAGCAGTAGAGGAGACCTTGGGAGGGTAGCATGAAGTGTCTCTAATCTTCCTGTTCTATTTTTCTTATTTTCATCACATCAGCTGAAGCAGACAAGCAAATAAGATGTGCTTACAGTGTGCACTGAACACTTCACATGCTATAGTTGAAAAAAGTAGATAAATGCGTTATTTGTTTCATTGGTTTAACAGTTTAATGAATAGAATAGAATAGAATAGAATAGAATAGAATAGAATAGAATAGAATAGAATAGAATAGAATAGACCAGACCAGGTTGGAAGAGACCTTCAAGATCATTGAGTCCAACCTATCATCCAACACTATCAAATCAACTAAACCATGGCACCAAGCACCCCATCAAGTCTCCTCCTAAACACCCCCAATGATGGTGACTCCACCACCTCCCTGGGCAGCACATTCCAATGGCTAACAACTCTCTCTGGGAAGAACTTTCTCCTCACCTCCAGCCTAAACTTCCCCTGGCACAGCTTGAGACTGTGTCCTCTTGTTCTGGTGCTGGTTGCCTGGGAGAAGAGACCAACCCCCAGCTGGCTACAATCTCCCTTCAGGTAGTTGTATTGACACCCAAGAAGATTCTTCCATAGAGGAAGGGGATGTGGAGCTAGTCATCCACAAAGCAAGTGTCAGTGCCTCTCAGTCACATTAGAAAATGTCCTTTTCTGCACTAGAAGCTTCTAATGTTTGTCTTCACCTCTGGGTCTTACATGGATCAAAGAGGAGTACTGGACTGGACAATGTTTATCTGAGGTGCTCTTGTGCTGGAGCACTCGATCATCGGTTGATCATCATATTGCCACTCATGCCACTCGTATTGGACATTCACCTTAGAGCGTGACCAGAGGAAACAATAGCCAACATACCAGTTAGGTTGTGATCTGCTTCAATGAGTAAGTACTAGAAAGGCTCACAAGAGATATCCCTTGGTATATCCTACAGCTCATTGGTGAGGCCCAGCTATTTGCAGAGTGTTTATAGTAATCTCCACTATCTGATTAAAATATAAGCTCCCACAAACCACGTGGATATATTAGGATGAAACCTCTCCTCTCTTGTTCTGCTTTGCCTCATGTCTCCTTGGAAATATAACTGAATAATCAATATATTTTGTTTTGGAATCAATAATTATTCTTTTTCTTTGGGCTACAAGTTGAAATGGGTTCAGCTCTTAGGGCACTAGGGCAGCCCTCAGCCCCAGGCATCAGCTGCCTCCCTAGGGATGGGCCTGGGCTGGGATGTACTATCGCTCCATCAGTCGAGATCTGGATCAGACTTGGTGACAGGGATCAGGAGGAGGTAGGGTACGGTCCTGGGATTAACACCTGGTTGCTCTTAGGACCCTGCCTGTGGTCATTAGATGCTGGGCTGTCAATAAATGACTTGTAGCAAATTGCAGATAGAGAACCAGCAGGGTTTCCCTATTTCAGGTAAAAACCAGATAGGGATCAGAGCCTTGCACGTCCTGTATTGCATTATGTCCTGAGCAAACTTAGTGCTGGCTGTGGGCCAGGAAGTAGTTTTCCAGCCATTTTTTCCAGCTGCAGACTGGAGTGCCTTGAATGTAGCCTTTATCCTCCTCTAACATCAGACCCTGAAACAAAGACTGTGTGTGCTCTACAAAGGCGTTCTGTTATAACTAGGTGGATTGTATTTGCAATTGGGATTACAGTACATGGGAATCAAGGCACAGAAATATAAATGAGAGAACCTCTTTCTGTTAATACTGAATAAAATAACCCCCACAGGAATTGCTGTATACTTACATAGTCATCAGGTGGCTCAGGGGGATGTCCCATAAGGGTCCTGGCACTTGCACCCACAAATCTGTTTCAATATAGCACAACAAAATGCTGTGCATGTTTGGAGCCACAGAGTTACCATAGAAATTGCTGGCATCTTAATTTCATTCTGCAACAGGACAAAATGCTGAGCTATCAGAACATTCCTTCTGCAGCAGGACAAAAGGCTGAGCTACCAGAACATTCCTCAGAATGGAAAGTCTAAAATTCTTAGGGAAAAATATTATTACAAAAATAAAGTAAATCTGGACTTCATTGGAGTGTTTTATTCTGTGTATTCAAACCATGACAATGGTTTGTGTTGATTCATTTCAACACTGCACCACAGATCACGACTGTGCATTGTCTTGGGGGAGCTGTAGTACCAAATCTCATTCATTCTCACTCTGCGAGCAGAGTCCCTGGCTTGACTCCATCTTCTGCAGTGCGTGCTGAATCACAGGGCTTCCAAGGTATATCCTACAGTTTTGTTCAGAAAGGCATTATGTGTGCTACAGGAAATGGATCATTTCAGCAAGAGCACAAGAGAAGGGAAGTCCACAGCTATGGAGCAGGGAAGGCATAAGACATCAGGAAACGCTTACTATGTGCTTGCATATTCTTGTCAACTCAAAACAGAAAACCCTCCCCAAACCTTTGGAGCCATTCAAATCACAAACAGTTTCTGATTTGTATCCTGCCACCCCAAAATGAAGTATTTCACTTTGATTTTTATGAACTTTAAAAATTAGTATTTAATTAAAATTCTGCAGCAAAAGACTCTTCGAAAACCATCCAGCACGAAAATGTCAGGAGACAGAGCAGACTTAGTGTCATTATTTATGTCCAGAACTCCTGACAGGGAAATGAATTAAATGCTTTTGAATGCAGGAGTGGAAACTTTAGCTCTGGGCAAACATCCTCCTCTGCTTCTGCCTCTCCCTGTACTGCCTTTGATACTTTTTTTTTTTTTTGCTGCTTCTCAGCTGGAGACCACCACCTGCCATGGTGGAGGGGTGCTTTGACCTATGACAGTCCAAATGACTCTAAGGTCTATTATTTAAGGTATTTAAATAACTTGAAACATTTGGAGTGAAGCAGGTGAGAAAGCCTTGGAGGGCAGTGGAGCTGGCAAATGTGACGGCTGGTGGATTCCATGGAGAGGCAACAGTAAGCAGCTAGGAGCAGGATTCAACAGGAACAGGTGCAGCTGGGAGAAAACCACTTGTAGCCATATTTCATTGAAGCACAAGGTATGTTCCTGCTGACTTGGTCCACAGTGCTGAAAGTTTTACTGTTCTAGCCTACTTTATCACTAGGTCCATCTCAATAAATAGGCTTGTTGGAACAAAACATGCACTGGGAAAAAGACCCAGTGACTTAATGTTGACACATTCTGCCCTTCTGCAGCTATGCTGCAGGCTTTGGGGATTTTATATCTATATTTTTAATGTAAGTACATCTGCCAGGGTGACAATACACATGCCAATGTGATTGTCTACACCAGACACCAAATGAAAATTGATTATGAAAAGTTGCTGAGCATATGAACATGTCCAGAGAAGGGCAACAAGGCTGGGGAGGGGTCTGGAGCACAGCCCTGTGAGGAGAGGCTGAGGGAGCTGGGGTTGCTTAGCCTGGAGAAGAGGAGGCTCAGGGGAGTCCTTATTGCTCTCTGCAACTACCTGAAGGGAGGTTGTAGCCAGGTGGGGGTTGGTCTCTTCTCCCAGGCAACCAGCACCAGAACAAGAGGACACAGTCTCAAGCTGTGCCAGGGGAAGTTTAGGCTGGAGGTGAGGAGAGAGTTCTTCCCAGAGAGAGTTGTTAGCCATTGGAATGTGCTGCCCAGGGAGGTGGTGGAGTGACCATCCCTGGAGGTGTTCAAAAAGGATTGGATGTGGCACTTGGTGCCATGGTTTAGTTAATCATGAGTTGTTGGGTGATAGGCTGGATTTGATGATCTCTGAGGTCTTTTCCAACCTTACTGATTCTATGATATTTACTGCAGTGGGCTTTTGTGAGTATCCAGAGCCCCCACACATTGGGCTCTTCCTACTGGTGGACAAACATGGATCTAGAAGAGAACCTTCAATAATCTTAGACTACATCAGCTGAGTGGGGAGCTCACGTACAAAGAGAAAATGTCCATTTCTCAGACCAGTATGAGTTTCCTGTTTTGACTCCACATCAGCCTGCTGCATTTTATGAATATGTTTTACTGAAGAGATTTTAATGTTTATTTTTTGTTAAAGCATGCACATCAGCTGCCTTTGCAGAGCTGGGCTCTTGCAGAATGAAGCAGCCTACCATTTATGTCATTAAACAGTATTTTCTTTCAGAGAGTAAAGTTCTGGCAAGCAGAGGTATTCAGATGATCTCTTGCAATTTGGAGGACTGCATAATCCTAATATTTATCAATGTTCCACTGTCAGATAAAAATATTCCTTATATGGATAAGATATCTACAGGGAATGTATGCTTTTAATAACTGCAGCACTCACGTTGACAAATACCAGTTGCACTTGAGTATGGGTTTGTAGACCTGTTGGGCTGCCCAGGGCCTTTCAAGATATTCCCCATAATTGATGGCTGCTAGGGGAGAAGCAGCAGAGTAATTCTTTCATGTCTCAGTTTCACTTAGGGAAAAAATAAATCCCACATCAGAAGATTTAAGCTTGTTTTGTTTTGCATCAGCTGATGATGAGGTACACTGTGCAATCTAATTCTGGGCATTTTGGTGTTCTACCAGGAACATTGCACCATGGCATATAATATGCAGTGCTCTGAGGTCATATAAATTTAAAGGAGGATAATTACTGTAATTTAAAAGAGTTTCAGAGGAGTGTACATTCCTGAGTAGATCTCTATTTTGTCATCTCAGTGTAGCCTGCCTCGTTGCATTTCCTCTTCTCCACACAACCTTATAGATACAGTGTGCCTTGGAGGCTATTTTGCCTCATTCTGATGCTTCATTATACCTACAGCAGAAAAGTACCAGTAAGACCAAGACATCTCCCTGCTCTGAGGACCAAAGACTACAGAAATCCACCGATTTTGGCTTTTAGCATTGATGTTTTTTTTTCCCTTTATCTACTATGTTCTGGGCTGCTGTTTCAGTTCAGCCCCATGGAAGACAGCATGTTCTTTTTGTGTCTATCATGTAGCAATTGAAATCTTTTTCCTCTGTGGCATTTCCTCTCCTTTTTCTTTTTCTTTTTCTTTTTAATGTTTAAATATATTTATTTTCTTCAATCCTGGACTCTGACTGTGTGCAAAAAAAAATATGTACAGCTGGAAATGTTGATAGCTGTATAGGCACCTGGGTACTTCTGTCATTGAAGCAATGAGCTGGGACTGAGGCTGTCCAACACACTTCTTTCTTACTGGGGAAAATCTGTTCACAGGATCACAGACATTAGGAGTTGAAAGAGACCTCTGGAGATCTTCAAGTCCAACCCCTCTGCCAGAGCAGGGCCATATAATCTATCATAGGCTGCACAGGAACACATCCACATGGGTCTTGAAATTCTTCAGCGAGGGAGACACCACAACCTCTCTGGGGAGCCTGTTCCAGTGCTGTGTGACCCTCACAGTAAAGAAGTTCTTCCTCATGTTGAGGTGGAACTTCCTGTGCTGTAGTTTACACCATTGCCCCTTGTCCAGGGAGCAAGTGAGAAGAGGCTGTGCCTTCCTTCTGGACACCCAGCCCTCAGATATTGACATACATTTATTAGATACCCTCTCAGACTTCTCCTCTCTGGACTAAAAAGCCCCAGCTCTCTCAGCCTGGGGCTGGCACATGTTCCACTCCCAGGCTCTCCCTGTCCAGCACGCTGCAGCCTGCTCTATTGCATCTCTTGTCTGCGTTGAGTATAAGCTCCTAGAGGTAGGGGCTGCCTTTGACTAAATATTTGGACAAGATAAAGCATGATGCAATCTAGATATTTTTTTGGAACCTCTGGCACATAATCATGCAAACAAGACAGGTTTATATTAATCAGGATTTTAGCATTTAGTGATTTACTGGCACACTCCAGTGGGGGCTGAAGTAGAATTATGCCACACGCTGGCTGCGGAGGCACTGTGACAAGTTGTTCAGGAGCTGGAGCTTTCCACAGAAGAAATATTGAGCTAAAATGAAGCCCAGTAAATGCTTAATTACTGATACTAAACCATCTTTCATGTATATACTGTGAACATGAAGCATATTGGACAGAGCTGCTGTCTGGCGTGCTTTCATAAAATGTGGAACTGGTAGATCAGAAACAGATGGAAGCACTGAAGTGGGAGAATTGCCCTATTCCCAAATTAACTTGATAACAATACAGGAGAAGAACAATATTTGGGTTTTGGGGAAGACCATTGGGTCAGTATTCTCCCAGATATAAGATGGATAGCCAGGACATGAAAATTAACCAGGATATCTATCTATCTATCCATCTATCTATCTATCTATCTATCTATCTATCTATCTAGCTAGCTAGCTAGCTAGCTAGAGTAGCTAGATAAATAGCTAGCTAGCTATTTATCTGTCTGTCTATAGGTATAGCTCACAGGATCACAGGATGTCAGGGCTTGGAAGGGGCCCAAAGAGATCATTGAGTCCAACCCCCTGCCAGAGCAGGACCATAGATTCTAGCTCAGGTCACAGAGGAACACATCCAGACAGGCTTTGAAAGTCTCCAGAGAAGGAGACCCCACAACCTCTCTGGGGAGCCTGTTCCAGTGCTCTGTGACCCTTACAGTATAGAAGTTCCCCCTTGTGTTGAAGTGGATCCTCTTGTGCTGCAGCTTACATCCATTGCTCCTCGTCCTACCACAGGGAGCAAGTGAGAAGAGCCTGTCTCCTCCCTCCTGACACCAGCCCTCAGATATTTATATACATTTATTAAATCCCCTCTAAGTCTTCTCTTTGCCAGAGTAAAAAGCCCCAGTTCCCTCAGCCTCTCCTCACCAGGGTTTTCCTCTGGGCAAGCTGCTCTATGAGCACACACCAAAGTGAGATTCTGCTGTTGCTGGGATGTACAAGGAGGCACTGTGAAGCATAAATCAAGAATGCAGAGAGCAGCACAGTGAGGCCAGGCACTTCATTTCAGCCCTCCGAAGCCAAATGCAGCCTGCGTTGTTCAGTCCCGGTTAGAAACCTGACACCCCCTGCTAGCTGCAGGAAATGGGGCATGCTGCACTGGCAAAGTCCAGCCGTGTTTTCCCCAAGTCATGATTGTTAGACACATTTACTAGGTAAAAATGGGAAAATGAAGGGAGGGAAGGAAAAGGATTCCATGAAATTGCTTTTCTTCTCGACTTCATCTTAGGAAAAACAAAACCAAAACAAGACACATTCTCAATAGGGAAGGAGGCCTTTTCCTTTCAAAACTTCTTTCTCTCTGCAATCAGTCTCCCAGAAGAACTTTTAAAATGACTTTCAAGTGGAGCCTGTCCTTCTTTTTGGAATTGGTTTCATGGTACCAGAGCAATTATGGTATTTCAAGTATTTGCTAGCTGTAGTCTATGGAGCAACTGCTGATAATCTCTGATGGGTTATTTGTCATCATATGCTTGGGTCTGAGGCACAACCCCCGTCAGTGGAAGAAGGCTCAAGGAGCAGGTGATGTGCTCGTGAGGCTCAGGGGGAGAATGCATGGGATGACCGCAGCCATTGCGCATGCAGCTGCTCTCGGCACAAAGGGAGCTGGAGCACAGCAGCATCAGTTGAGTGAATTTTCTCAGAGTTAATCAGGAGTGTGAATTGTCTTCTTGAGTGAGGGAGACCAGTATGGAGAAAAGAGTGTACATGGCTCAGTAGCAAAATGAACTTCAAAGAAAGCAACATGCTTGAACTGGCTTCAACCCATGTATTTCTTCCCAGTGACTGGGAATACCCCACGTTGTGAAGTGAGTGTAGAGGGACTGGAAACAGCTATCAAGTTGTATAGTAATCCAGCTGGACATTGAAATCAGTATATCATGCTTGTATTCTGAGTTCAGCACTTTGCTGTACAAGCTGCTAAATGAAAATCCTGTGGAACCTCAGACATCTTCAGATATGTGGTGTCAAACAAAATCTTCTTGTGTGTAGAATGTAAAAAAGAACCATTCCAGAGAGCATTGCACTTTGTCACTGCTCCTGGGTTCTCACCGCTCCTGGGTTCTCCTGCTTGTTTTTCAATGCTAAATAAAGCTTGCAAAACCTGAAAAGCCTTTAATGGTCTTTCAAAGGACAGAAGGCAATATTTGGCAACATTTATATTCTGTGATGGTCACATCTGTTCAAGGGAGCATTTCAGTTACTGCACTTTGAGGCAAGAATAAGAATGACACTCAAATCGCTGTGCAAAAATGAGATAAAGTATGAAGTAAATGTATTCAAGAAGCAGATTAAATACTCAGCGGTTTATATGCAAGGATTTGACATACCAGGATCCCTCATCTCTACTTTGTTTCCTGAAACTGTTGAGTCAGACAAAGTTTAAAATGCTGTTAAGTAGGTCTTTAAGACTTTGGAGAGTTCACAATACTAAGTCCTGAAAACAGTCTAATGTTAAGCCAGCTGTGGTCAGCCCTCACCAAAATTACTTTTCCCTGAACTATGCATTTTAAGTGCCAGTTGGCCAGTAACCAGCATGTGTGTCATGCATTATGTATTGACATTGTGTAGCTGATATGTAGCACAACAAGATTTTCAAGGCAAACTTGGGAAACTTCCCAAATTATGTCCTAGCGCTGCTGAGATCAGACTACTGAAATGAAAACAGCTCCATGGCACAACGGAGCTTTTCCTTGACTGTGTAAGTATTAAGAGAACTTTAAACTTATGCCCAGAGACAAACTGATTTCGTTCAAGAGCCATGCTAGTTCTCTGAGCAACAGAGCACACTGCTAGTTTGCTTTACACCTGTCCTGAAAAAGAAACTGGTACAGAAATATTCGATTGAGTGTCTGTCAGGAAAATCTTCTTCTGTCATAAAGTATACTGAGAGTACCCAGTCAGAAGCATGGTAACTGTCAGCCCTAGCTCCACAGCTAGTATCCCTTCATAAGCACTGCCTGATGCAGAGTAGAAGTACCTGAGGAGAAAGTTCTTCACTGACAGAGTTGTTAGCCCTTGGAATGTGCTACCCAGGGAGGTGGTGGAGTCACAATCCCAGGAGGTGTCCAAGAGGGGATTGGATGTGGCAGTTGGTGCCATGGTCTATTAGTCATGAGGTCTTGTGTGGCAGGTTGGACTTGATGATCTTTGCGGTCTTTTCCAACCTTGTTGATTCTATGAGGCTATGATACCTACTAAACCATTCTCTGTGGTCATCTAGAAGTGACTGAAATGGAGACCTGAAAAAGCAGACAGAGTTGAATTTCTAGCTGAATTTAGGCTCAAGGTGAGGAGAAAGTTCTTCACAGAGAGAGTTGTTAGCCATTGGAATGGGCTGCCCAGGGAGGTGGTGGAGTCATCATCCCTGGAGGTGTTCAAGAGGGGACTGGACATGGCACTTGGTCATGAGGTCTGTGGTGACAGATTGGACTTGATGATCGTTGAGGTCTTTTCCAACCTTGTTGATTCTATGATTCTACTCTCTCACCTGTGTGTGTGACACACTGCAATGGAAAGAATCTGTTATGTCCTAGGAAGATAGACCATACTGAGAACAGAGGAACTGAAGATGAATTAGATCCAACAAGTTGTACTAGATGTAGGTTTTTCTCCCAAGTATAAATCTTTATGCAAAACGTTTACAAACGACAGTCTTTCACATCGATCCTACCCTCATGTGATGGAGCATTAAAGATTTCCTCCAGGTTCTGTATGATTTGTATTCCCTAAAGATTTAACAAGTTTATATGAATCTCTCTTTGCCTGGAATCATAGTTGCTTTTTTTTCCCAGAATAATGAAACTCTTTCACAATCACTGCAGACATGAGGCCCATAAGATAACATTTCCCACATACTTCACATTCCAGCGTCTTGGAAGGGAGCTTTTAGCTTTGGCTTCTTAAAAGCAGTTGGAGGTTTGAATTAAAATGTCTCCGAAAGTGGCTCCAAGTCTCAATCCGCTCCTTGAGACACTGAGCAATACTGATGTGTTGACAGAGAGTGTGGCTATACAGATCCATTAGCAAAAGTCAACACCTGTTCAATAGAAAGCAAGGAACTCTTGCACACAGAGGCAGCAGTGGAAAAAACCCTGGAAAACCTGAAAGGGAAAAACTCTTTATGTTCCAATAGCAAATTAAAGTGGGCATTTCTTTTTTACTTACTTTTGCCCAGTCTAACCCAAATCTTGCAATGGAGTTTATATGCAAATTCCCATCCCCCTCATGCTGTCATTTATCCATCAATTTGGCTTCTTCCCCCCTTTTTTTTCTTTTTAATATTTCTTTGTTTTCAAAGGAGAAATTGCCTCATCGTGGGTAAACAAAGATGACCATTTCAAAGCTCCTCTTTTCAAGGCAAATAGATCAGCTTGCTGATCAGCTTACTGTGTGCCTTGGGAATTTACTGACACTTTTGGATTCTTTCAGTGCATGAAAATCTCTCACACACGCAGATCTGCATCAATCAGATCTGGTACTGCAAGCACATTGCAGTGCAGAGGTATTACCTGAGGTTTTCTTGCTTCCCTTTTATCTCTGTAATGTTGAAGTACTTACTTGCCCCTTTGGTGCTGCTGCTACCTGTGATGTGCAGCCCATTCTTCTTCGGGGGAGTTGTTATGTTTTGGTACGCTGATTTGGCCTAGTAAGGTAGGTAGCCTTTTACTGTGGTTTTTCTTTTCCTGCCTTCTAATGGTGATATGTGTTTTCCTTAGAGTAAAGCAAAGTGAAAAAAACACACCATGCTTTGCTGTGGTCAGTTGTAAGTTCCTGAGGAAGTTAATGACACAGTCTGTGTGCTATCCCCAGGAGAGTTCTCCCCTGCAGAGAGAGAGAGGTATTACCCTCTGCTGCAAAAATTCCTTTCTGCTTAAACCACGATGTTAGCTGTAGTTCTCACTCTAGAGTTTTAGCTGAGCTTTTGGATTTGCTCAACTTGAGCCACTAAGTGTTTTGCTATTGTATGGATAGTTCATGGGAAATTGATGACAAAAGCCAGTACAAGCTTGGTTCAGCTCATGTAGCCAGTGCTGCTGTGGGGAAAACTCTCCATTAACAACAATCCTCTGTAATTTATCATTGGTAGATGTCAACAAGTAGAGGAATTCCAGCAAAACACAATGGAACAGTTTTATCAAACTGCTAAAAAGTAGGCTCATTCATTTTTTTTTTTTCTCAAGGCTCAAAATCTCATGGATTCTGTAATGCTTTTGAGTAATGAAACCAGGCAGGGATGTTGTATGGCATTTCTGTACAGAAACATGAAGGCTAGGATCAGATGGAATCAGCCAATGCAGTGTCAGCTTGGGTTAAAGCTGACACTTGGCCTTGGATGGATGCCTTCCTGCAAGCTGCAGACCAGGCAACTCAAGACATTCAAGATTATTCTGGGAGTAGTGTGGGGAAAAGAAAGACTTTTTGCAACAATGATGCTTTTATGGGAATTAGGAGGCCTTGCTTTCTAGTTCACCATCTTCCACTAGAAAACAGATGACTCTCAGGTTTTCAGGCAAGACTCAGAGTCACCTGGGTAGAGGGATGACTATTTACCACTATGCAACCAAGAATGAGAATGCAGGACTCAAAGAATACACAGGAAAATGTAAGCCTGCTTCTGCAACCTGATGAGGAGGCCACTTCCCAGTGGTTAAATATTAGATACTCCTGAGTATTAAGTGTTACTTTACATGGGTTATCTAAGACTTTCAGGAGAGGCTGTGAACTGAACTTAAGCTCCCAGTGGCAAAACTGGCAAGTCCTATTTTCATCCTGCCACTTCCCTTGTCCTGTGAATCTGGTCAGGTCATTTGTGAGTGGAGACAGCTCACCAGCTCTCTCTTTCAACCCAACAATCCATCTGGCAAGTTTGTGCTAACAAATTGAATTGCCTTATGGAAGGACCAGTAAACCTGAAATCTGTTATGAAGACTAAGGTGGGAGCACGTGGAGAAAAAGGGACAATTTGAAGGGAGGGTACATTCAGCTGTTTCAGAACCATTAGATACACTGCATAGCTGAGGAAACCACAACCTAAGGCACAGGCTGCTACTTGATGAACATTTTAAGCAGATGTAAACCAGTAATGCAGTCAAAAGCATGGTCTTTCCCTTGCCTTCCAGTCAGGCCTTTCCCAATGCTTTTCCCTTGTGCTGGAGAAACTCCTTACCATGAGGGTAATGGAACACTGGAACAAGTTGCTTAGGGGTTGCTTAGCCTGGAGAAGAGGAGACTGAGGGGTGACCTTATTGCTCTCTACAACTACCTGAAGGGAGGTTGTAGCCAGGCAGAGGTTGGCCTCTTCTCCCAGGCATCCAGCACCAGAACAAGAGGACACAGTCTCAGGCTGCGCCAGGGCAGGTTTAGGCTGGATGTTAGGAAGAAGTTCTACACGGAGAGAGTGATTGCCCATTGGAATCGGCTACCCGTGGAGGTGGTGGAGTCACCTTCACAGGAGGTGTTCAGGAGAAGACTTGATGGGGTGCTTGGCTGTATGGTCTAGTTGTTGGGTGGGTTGGATTGTTTGATGGGTTGGACGCGATGATCTTGAAGGTCTCTTCCAACCTGGTGTATTGTATTGTATTGTATTGTATTGTAAGTTGCCCAGGGAGATAGCTGAGGCCCCATTCTTGAGGATATTCAAGGTCATGCTTGACAGGGCTCTGGGCAACCTGATGTAATGGAGGATGCCCCTGCTCACTGCAAGTGGGATGGACTGGATGACCTTTGGAGGGTCTGTCTGACCCAAGCCATTGTATGATTCCATTATTCTATGAATCTATGAAACTGCCCAGCTGAAAACTGACTTGAGAGTGAAAGGTCATTTTTCATCTGGTTATCACTGACAGACAGTAGTAACTCAGGAACAGTAATCATAAGCACAGAAGAAATACTCCCACTAGGAAAAGAATCAGCCACAGAAATGGTGCCCAGCACAACCCCTCAGAAGTGAATGGTGAACACTGTATATTCAGAAACAAACTCTGACCAGTGTGAAGCCAATTCATCCTGATGCAGCTTTGTCGGCCCATTGAACGCAAGATCAGAGGAAGATTAAGGATGCTCTGTGCATACCAGGTCACTGTGGGTTTCCTTCCAAGTGGAAAGCAAGAGGGGAGGACTGTTGCTTGCTTGAATATACTTGCTGCATTGATTTCCCTTGGTCTGCTTCCAAATGGGAAGCAATATGGCTACTGTTTTTTCTCTTTTCCCACATCTCCTTTTCAGGAGGCTGTACATAATGTTTTTCTTGAAGAGTCCCTGAGTACTTATGTCTCTTATAGACACATGGTCTCTGTCCTCCCTTCATTGCTGCTCATAAGGCTACACAAAACACGTTTTATCACTTTCCCACTTCTTTTGGTTTGTGCAGAACTGGCTTTGTTTTCTTCCACTCACTCACTATAAACGAGTGGCCGCTGGGGCCCCTGGTAACAGCGGCTGGCTGTACTAGCGCAACAGGTGTAGGCCAGCAGGCTCCCTCCGACACAGGCACACTTTCTGTGAGGTTGCTGGGCACCACGGGGGACTGGCAACCACTCCTGTTAAGCGTTCCAGTTCTTGATGCCAATTTGTGGCTGGCCTGTGTGCAGTCACTAGTGCCCCTGGATGTTGGGCACAATGCAGCCTGAGGCAGCTTTTGGAGCGGGGAATTCCTCAGCGACTGTGGTCTTGGCTATTTTCTATCTGCTACACATTTAATGAGGGCAAGCAATATTTAAATTGTGGAAACATCTCAGAATCTTGACTCCAAAACCTCTGTAAGTCTCAAGAACTCTGGTTTACTGGGCTAGCTTAGTTTTATTCTGGGAATTTATCCCTTGGGTTGAAAGGGCCTTCAAAACATGTATTTCCATCAAAGCACTCACAAGACAGCCACAGCTGCAGGTATTCATAGACACAGGCTGTCAAGGCCCAGAATCATGCTGAAAATCCTTGGAAGCTTTCAGCACTTCTAAATATGAGCTGAGGCATCTTGTAACACCAACACTGAGTCTTTCACAAAAGATGTGGTCGTTGTTTTAGACTAGATCTGAACACATCCTTCATTACCTTCCTGTAGGTTATATTAAAGCAGCTTCTTTCATTTCTGATTGGTATTAAACCTTAATTGATTACAACACGAGGAAGAACATTTAGAATCATCTTACCTTATTTACCCAGCTGCTCTTAAAAGTTCACATCACCGAATGAGTCTTTGCTCACGTTGTATCTTTTCATTTCTGTCTTCAGGTTTACCTTTTCCCTGGAGTTTTGCAACTTCTGTTGCAAAAATGTTGTTCCAATTCCACCAAAAAGATAACCTGTGCTTGCAAATACTCACTTGCAAACCATTCAGTCTAATTCAGAGCTGATTTGACTGGGTATGGAGGTCATGTTACACTTCTTTTCCTCTCACTCCATAGGTGTAACATCTGGAATCAGATTTCTTGTGTGCATGCTATCAATTCCAAAAGGAAAATCTGTCTATGATTATCAAGCACCATTTGTTTGCACGCTGGTATTCTGACAAATGTTTCTGCCAGTGGCCTCATTTGCTAGATTTCTGGGGAAAGGCAATATACATGGGATGCTGAACATCCCAGCTGTACAACCTGCCATCAGCACTCGTAGGAGCTTTTATTTTGAGTTACTTACCAGGCATCGGAAAATGACTACCTGGAAAGTTGGACCATTACCTCATTTAGAAGAGCTGAGAGCTCACTGAAGCTTGACTTTCACATAATTGTAATTATCTTACCACAAAGGAACCTGCACAGTTCATTAAAAGGAGGCTGACACAGCTTCCTTTCAAATATTTTCAGGTGGTCTTTAATGAGAGAGAGAAATGGGAAGGAAAGAAATAATTTCCTGAAAGGTACAGTCTGTAAATAAAAACTACTGTTGCTTACATAGGGGAAGGATCTTTATGTGCAGTTGCCACCAAAATGGAACTTCTGGAACATTCCAAATAGCCTTTTTCATTAAGTATAATTGGCTTATCCAGTGTAGCTTCTGGTTTCCTAGAGTTGGGTTGTTTTTTTTATGATGTCAAATGGTGATGACCAGTTGAGTAAGATGCAGCCAGCAAGGGAGCAATGCCTTATCTGTTGCTTTGCAAGACAGCACAGAGCAGTAATTAGAAGAGATGCAAAATGTAATCCAATATATCCAGCTTACTGATGTGAGCAGCATCTGCAGAAAGCCACCATGCCAGAGTTCCTCTACCTTTTGAGCTTCCAGTTCCACATTTTAACTGGCCCTGAAAATGAGCAAGTGGAGTGAATCTGTGACCACACCTCCAACATGAACTTGCAGTATCACAGTATCGCTAAGGTTGGAAGAGACCTCGGAGATCATCGAGTCCAACCTGTCACCACAGACCCCACGACTAGACCATGGCACCAAGTGCCACATCCAGTCCCCTCTTGAACACCTCCAGGGATGGCGACTCCACCACCTCCCCGGGCAGCACATCCCAATGGCGAATCACCCTCTCGGTGAAGAACTTTCTCCTCACCTCGAGCCTAAATTCTGTCTGTGGCCATTAGTGAGCTGGTCTGAAACAAAATAGCACCCTACATGTTGAACTTGTATTGACTTGATGATCTTTGAGGTCTCTTCCAACCTTATTGATTCTATGATGATTCTATGATTTCCCTGCTGGCTTTGAGATGTGTACTGATACTAAATCATTTTACCTATTTGGTAATTGACATTTGCCTAAGCCAACCTCTTTGGCCGCTTAGAATCAAAAGATTCCTAGCTCTGTTCTTGAATGGAAGATTTCAGTTGGCTATTTTCAACTATTTTGTATGTCTTTCAATAGAACAACATGGGTTATAGTCTGGTTTGATCTTATTAAGAGTGGCATTAATCAGGGATGTGTCTATTGAAGCCAATCACATTTTAAGAGGATTAGGCTGGGGAAGGTGAGATAAGAAGCAAGCAATGGCAACCCTGTGTTGCTCAGAGCTGCTTTTTTTTTGAGTCATGAATGAGTATTTAAAGAGCTGCAGGAGCGATCCCAGGCTTTTAGAAAAACCTGTGAATGGAGTGCAGTAAATGCACGGGAAAGATGGCTGTAGAAGCACAGAGACAAAAGGTTTATACTCCCTTTTTGTAGCCACTACAAGCATACTAAATAGTAGAAAAATGACTGTCTTGGGCCTGATTCTGAACTCCCTGGTTATCAAGAGGGAGAGCTGCCTGGTGGTGAATCTGCTGGGAGATTAGAGTGAGGCTGTTTGTGCGCTGACTTCCTAAAATCAGTGCTTAGTCACACTCATGCTTCACAACGCTACACCCGTTCTCACAGTGGTTTTTATTGCTTAAAGAAACTTTTCTGCCCACCTGAAAGTTAGGGAGTTTTCCATATTTCATTGTACAGATAATGGGTTGTGGGTCACAGGGAGAACAATATCTTCCTGTATTTTATTACCATGTACAGAAAGAGGAACAAGAGGAAGTGACTCCCACATCTTAATACTTAGCCTGTGAACGCTTGTGCCTAATGAAGGCTTACAAAGTATTTTTTCCTGGACTAATATATTGTGAACCTGTACTGGTCACCTCTACATCCTTCTTGGCAAGTTCTGATGTTTCACAAGATTGTTTCACAGTCAGTCCTGCCCAAGTACTGTAGCCCTTCTGCCCTGTTTTCAAGGAGGAGCAGAGAACTATCTACATCACTCTCTGTACACAGTGGGGCCGACACAAATGGACCAAAGCTGTGTTTGCAAAAGATCCACTTTGATGTTGCCTGATTAAGCCTGGGACCCTGACATTTTGATATGCTGAACTAAGTGATGTTGTGTAGTCTCATATTGATGATAAAGGGAAAATCCTTACATAGGCAGGGTGAAAAGTGTTGCCCAGTTAAGGTCCTGCTCTGGCAGGTGGGGTTGGACTCGATGATCTTTTGAGGTCCCTTACAACCCCTGACACTCTGTGTGCACATGTGTGTGTAATGTAACTTATGGCTATGTGAAGCATCCATTCTTTTGTACAAGCCTTATTTGTTAAACAGTGCCTGGGCTGCTCGTGGCCATACCACTGTACACCCTTGGTGTGCTGTATATTATAACATCTGTAAAAAGGAAAGGATGGACAAAAAGACTACAAAGACTAAATACCTTCTGAGGACTGACTGTGCAGAAGAGCAGGTATTAACCCCTGTTTGCAACTGCTAACCACTGTCCTATGAACATCAGCAGTGGCTTTCACCTGAGCAGAAATAGTGGTTTCAGCAGTTCTGATGAGGACTGCACAGAGAGATTTTGCTATAGACTGATCTGATGGTCTCCTCAGGCCCTGCCATGAAAAGACAATTTATAATGCAGGTCTGGGCTGTTTCCTTCCTGCAGCTATGCAGACTGAGCCTCTCCCATGTAGGCACCTTTTTATTGCACCTGGTTTGGGAGGGCTGTAGTCCCTCTCATGTGAATGTCCATTAACTGGGGGAATTCAGGCTGCCTGGGGAAGCAGAGAGAGAGAGAGATATTCATGCTTTACTTCTGGCCAGATGAACAAACTGATGGTCTCAAATCCACTGAGGAGTGAAAGGTATGCCTCAGAAGTCTTTCAGTACCAGAAATGTGGATACAATTTTCTCAGTGCCATGAAATATTCTCATTTCCCATAGGCTGCAGGAAGGGAATCTAGATTGCCTCTGGGTTTAATTGACACACACTTTGCATTTGCTGTCAGTTATTTTCTTTAGTTTCCATCAATTTCTAATTGATTTCTGGTATGGAAAGCCATGCACGTGCAGCTGGGAATTTAAGGGATTTGAAATCCTCATAATATATGCAGAGTTAGTATGGCTTTTTCCAAATGACTTCCTTCTTCATTAGTGTTCCCAGGAAGGAGCAGAGGTGTACAGTTTTAAAGCGTGAGGAAGCACCAGGTGGTTGGAGGTAAGGTATGTTCATCAGGCTGCAGTCCTGTGACATGGTTCCTAATGAGCAGGAATCAACATCCACTATTTCAGCTTTGCCAGCTCAGCCCCTTCTTTCCTGCTTGCTCTCTAAGCACCCTTTCAAAAGCATTTTTTAAATGCTGGGCTGCTGGAGGCTCACAGACTTTGTGCAACCACAGAAGTGTATAGCAAGCACATAGACATCAAGAACAATTGAGCGATAACTCTTCCACTCTGTCATTTAATGCTTGTGATTTATAAGAGATTATTCATCTTGGGTTTGCTTTGACAGAAGAGCAGTGGATTTTTTAAACAATGTCTTTTCCCAGTTCAGAAGGTTAAGAACAATTCTGTGCCTGTTTGGGGAGAAGGAGAAAAGGAAAAAGAGAAAAAAAAAGAAAGGGAAGGAAAAAAAAGGGGGAAAAAAAAGTTTATCCATATTTGTATTTCAGAGGGATGGCTCCAGCAGCCTCATTCATTCCTCCTTCCCTTCCTCCCTTCCTTTCTCCCCCACCCCTTTGTGTGCTAAAGTTACATCCCAAGGTCTTGGAGACATTTCAAAGGAGCGTCACTAATGAAGACCACATGTGCACTGTTACTCTTGTTTAGTCCAGAACAAAGCTGAACTGTAAGAGCCTTCTCCCTGATGGGGGAAAGCAGGTCTCCCCCTGATCTTGGTTACCCACCCACAGTTTATGAATGAGGCTTTCTCAGGTAACCACCACTTGGTATCAGAACAGTTTCAGGAGGAAATCAATCATCTTTCCAACAGAAAGCCATAAGAGGGAGAGAGTATGCATTTCCTTTGCCAAAACACCGAAACACCCACGTGTTTGACAGCACTGCAGCCCTCAGCCTTCGAGCCTGCACAGCGCCCGTGCATTCACTGCAGCGGTTCTTCGTTTGCTTTCGGGACACCTCCTCTGCTTTATCTCTGCATCCGCATGGAGGAAGCTTTGTACACGGAGGTGGGCCACAACTGGGGCTGCTTTCTGAGCAGCATTAACTGAGGACACTGAAATTCAAGACTGAAACACATCAGTTCTCATCCCTGTTCACAGATAAATGCATTTCAGTAAAGACTGTCGTGCAGCAAAAAGCAGCAGACCTTCACAGTAGTCCAGGGTGAATAAAAAGGGGAAAGGGCCACCTGAAACTGTGATTTCATGTCCACTTGGTGCACCTTCCTCAACAATGTTTTGGAGTGGACATCTAGGAGTGAGGCAAATGGTTGAGAGCTTCCTTTGAGAGAACTTTTAGGTCCTTGCTGGGATTACAGGGGGACCAGTTCTTGTTTTCTGCTGAGCTCTCAGTGCCCTCATTCCCTTAAGATGGTTAACAGCTTTACTATGGGGCAATGGCAAACCAGAAAGGAAGGCCAGACTTGCTTCTTCTCAGATCTTCCTTCCGAAAGGAAGACTTCAGTGTGAGAGGTAGTATTGACCCCTTAGAGAAGCCAGTCGGGACCTCTTGGACTACTGTGATGTCAGAGCAGAGGCTGTGTCACTGAGCAGCTGGAGTGTTGTCCTTCCTGTGTGGTATGTCTTCAGGAAGCCCCAGGAGAGCAGATGGAAAAGGAATATTTCTCAGGCTTTTTGTTCCACAGACACCCAAAAAGGGCTGGGGAGTTCACTAAGACAAGGGGTGGGGTTGACTGGATGATGGGGGCCAAGCAACTGAGGCACTTGCAAACAAGATAGATATCTTCAGTTTGGTTTCCTAGCAAGAATCAATCTGCTGTACACATGCTTTGTATGCATAAATACCCTTCATGCTTAGATCCATTGAGCAATTTCTGCTAGCAGAAATATCTCAGGGATGTTAATTTTCTAGCCTTTTAATTAAAATACACAATGAGGGGGCAAATCTCTTAATTCTGTTCACGAGCCTTTCTAGCATTAAGAGAAAGCAGGAGCAGTGGACAAGGATATGTCAAGATACAAAGAGGATGCTCAGCAGATACCCACAAAATTACCTACACCCTGGCAAACTCATGGATGATTGACCCCAGAGCAAGACAAAAGCACCCACAGGCCCAGCCATGGTGGCAGCCCTCCTGGACACACTCCTGCTGCTTCCTCAGAGAGCTGAGCACTACGATGGAATAAATAAATATGAAGGGAAAATCAAATGAGCAAATCAATCTGGACAACATCAAAGCCAGCTTGCAACTGGGGCTGCTGCTGGAGCAGTACCTATTTTCTGACAGGAAGCTCTTCCGGCACAACTTCTTTTCAGAGCTGTTTCTGGTTTCCAACAATATAGGGGTTTGTTTCTGTAACAAATATACTTCTGTGGATGAAACTGCTAGCATTAAAAATAAATGGGAGGAGGGAAGTGGATTCTGTGAAAAGTGGCTGCAGAGGAAGAGAAGTGACCTCTGTGTGTTGGTTAGTGAGCAAAAAAAACCCAACCAATAATGGGAGCATTTGAAGGATCATAGGACCTTTTGTAAAGTCACTTTTAAGTAGGAGATTAAACCACAGTGTATGTATATGGAAGAAGATGTAGTCACAGGATAGTTGTTTGCTCACAAGTGATCTAGGGTTAACAAAGCATTCCATGATTTTATGAAAGCACTTTCAAACAAATAAACATTACCCTGCAGTATTTACAAGCTA
Source organism: Picus viridis (assembly GCA_033816785.1). Lineage (NCBI taxonomy): Eukaryota > Metazoa > Chordata > Aves > Piciformes > Picidae > Picus > Picus viridis. The sequence continues at coordinate 2,197,966 of CM066569.1, read as the reverse complement.
AGCACTTCAGCATGAGAACCTGAGAAGGAAAATTGATTGAAACCCCACGATAAACTCATGGCCACGGAGAAAAGCAGATACAATAAATAATGAGATAAAAAGGGCATATTTTCAATTTCCAGTGCATTTCATCACCCAAAGTGAAGTTTAGTAATCAATGTGCAGTGCCTAGAAGTATTTCCATCCTGGACATTTCCCTTGAAAGTGGTATTCCCCCTCGCCCTCCCCAATAATATCAAAATGGGTACAGTTTCTTTTTCCAGCATAAAGTGATATTATCTAAGCAGACTGAGGGACTGCTCTAGCCTCAGCTTCTTTGAAGCCTCCCTGTGCTGCAGCTTGTTTTCCAAATAAGGTATCCTAAACAATTCTACTGCTTCTGGATTCCTCTTCTCCTCACCAGGTTTTTTTGCTAAGTATCCTGTCTGCCTTCAAAACACATCATGAGGTCCTTAGATCTAAACCAGCTGTGACTTCATTCAGCACTGATAACATGACATTGAGTGGAGCAGTGCTGTTCTCCCGTGGAAAGAAGACAGGTCATGAGTACAGTCATGAACAGAAAACAGTGGTGAGCTTCTGCAGGGTCCTTCCCACCTGACCAAAAAGGAATTGTCCAATCTTCCTAGCAACTTAGCTCTAGGGTGCAGAATGTTGCCAGAGAGCCCCTCTGTCTGGGCAGAGGCCAGGGGACTCTGCTTCCTTGCTGGCTTAACCTGTCTCACTCTCTGGGTTTAGCTGGGTTTTTTGGGGTAGGCTTATGTATTTCTCATCTGCTCAGTGAGCAGAGCAAGGCACAGGGAGTTAGTCTGCAGTTAATTCCAGCTGACATTGCCTCCCTCAAGATTGCTCAGCATAGAGGTTTTTTTGCCTTCATTTCTTCTGACCCCAAAGGGACCTGATCTTTCACTCTATTCCAGTATATTTTTTTTAGGGATGATTGGCTTTCCAGGGTGGATTGTCTTTATAGATGGCATGGAATAAACAGATGAAGAGATGTAAAGTGAGAGAGAAAAAAATCCTTTTATCTCAAATTCTGCACAGCTTTTTCGAATATTTTTGTTGTGTAACAGATGTTGCTTTCACTGATAAATTCCCCCTCAATTTTAAGGATGACCTAACTGGCCTGTTTTCCACAGGCAGCTGAGGCAGTGAAAATGCAACCTCTGTGAGGCCAACCCCAGGCACTGCAGCACTGCCTGCTGAGTGATCCAGACATCAGTCCCATAAGTACAGTTCCAGCATGGGTTATCTCCTCTGCCACACCTCCTCTGGGCTGTTTTACATAGTGGAACAAACAAGACACTGACTGACTCCACAATCTGTTGAGTCAGTGTCAAAATTAACCTTCTCTCTGAAGAACAATGTGGATAAATTAATAGTGATGGTTTGGTTGTTGGCAGTGTCTCTCCTCTTACGTGTGCCACAAGCATTGCCCTGCACAGTTGAAGATGCCATTGCAATGCCTGAATGTAAATGTATTTTCCACATCCGTGGTAGATTCAGACCTAGATGCACATGTTTGTAGGTAGATTTGTTTGCAAGCATCTACCTTTTTATGGAATGGAAAAGCCAACAGTACAGAACACCTTATCCTTTCATTTTGCTTCTGCAATTGTGATATGCAAGACCTATGGAGTGTGAAAGCATTTTACAGCTTTAAAGGCAAACACTTTCACAGCAGTATTGGCTGTGGAAGCAGTCTGGTTGAGTCATACAGCAATAACATTTTCTTTAAGTGAAGACTGGCTCTGAAGCTCCAGTATCTGCTTCATGGCATAGCAACCTTTTTTTCCTTCTTCTCCTTTTTCCCCCCCCCCCAGGTAATTCTCTCTCTTGCCTCATTCTTGTCAATATCATTCCCCTATGTCTTTAAAGCCAGAGTACTCACTCAATCTGTTTAGAGACAAAAAGCTATATTGAGTTGCAGATTCAATTCCTGTTGATTCAAAAGGCGGGGGGGGGAAGTAGATGCTGTAGTGCCTGAGTCTGTGCAGGGAAGTGTGGTTTCCTTGGGTGTAAATTTGGCTCATTAATATAAACAGAAGGCATATGTAAATATTTAGCTAAACTTTTATTTATCATTGCTGATCTGAACTGTATGGTATCACTTCAAATGGTTATTAAAGATACCTCCTGTTTTTAAAGCCTGTTTTCGTTACATTTCTAAGTGCAATAACTTAAGACCAGATAATAAACTCTGTAAGTACAAATGTTCCCATCCAACATAAAACAATCTAGACTCAACTCTGTGACTTTAAATGGAAAATATGAATGTTCTCTTCAAATACCCCTACTGGAATGGCAATGGGGAAAGGGATTGTCTTTCCTGTTTATAATAGACTGCATCACAGCTGAAAAGTAATTCTGATTTAGGTATAGTAACCACTGAATATCAGGTTAATTTTCAAGCTTCCCACTCCTTTCTGATTCTTCTTTTCTCCCTGTGGGGTTTGAGTCAGACAGCATTTTCCTTCCCAATCCTTTCATCCTACAGTCAAAGTTCTGCAAGACCAGTTTTGGACACCTGTTACTGCTATGAAGCCCCTTGTACCAGGTGATTCTAACCGAGAATCTAATAACCCTGGTGCTGTAAGGAAGAACAAGATGTATTTTCACTATGTGTGTGAGATAAGAATTTGTAAGTGTGATCCAACCCAGGTTTGGAGCAGCTGCTTCTCAGCCTCCTTTGGCTGTAAAGCGTGTATTCCAGTGTTGAAAGAATGGATCAGTAAACACACAGGTATGCCTCCATAGAGAAAAGTTTGCATTGCAGAGCCCTAGTAAGGAGTGCAAGAACTAAGCATGAAGCAGAACAAAATTCTCTGAGGACTCTGCATCTGAAGCAAATGAAAGCTCATGCCCAGGCTGTGAGGCGTGTGTAAAGAGATACTGCATGTAAGATCTGTTACATGATGAATAGCTGCTGTGGCTACATCTTTCTTTTGGGACGTGAATGATGACTCTCCATTTCCACTGCACTTTGGTTTAACAGATGATTACTAGGAACTACGTGAATTTACTATGAAATTGCAGTAAATAATCTATCCAACACATTGAAGTCTAGCTCTATATTGACTTGCTACATTACATCTGTAGACAAATGAAAGACTTGCTAACCATGCACAAATCCCTGAAGGGAAGTGTGGGTTTGGGCTCCAACCCTGAAACTCAAGACCCTCCCAGGTACCCTCCCTGGTACCTGCTGAACCAGGAGCTGAACTCTTTCCTGACAGACCTGATTCCCCCTGGAATGTGGGGCCCTGTGCGTTTGTGGCCACTTAAGCCGTCTTGTCTCTGAAGTGGCTGATCCTGGCCTGAGGCATGAGTTATCAGAGCTTTAGCTCTCTGTGGTCTCTTTGTCCAGACTGGGTGAGTTAATTGACTTTGAAATGCCAAATAGTGTGAAGACCCTTTCTGCAAGCTGAGGTTTTCTCCACTCCTAAGGAAATGTGGCCAGCAGGAGCGAGAGGACAGGGCGTTTGATCTCGTAAGAAGCCAAATCTGACAACATTAAATCCAAGCTCAGCCGTGAACTTCAAATGCAACCTTGACTTTCTCTGCTCCAGTCTCCATCTAGGCAGCATTTAATAGGCCTATAGCCCTCACAAACATTTTCTAAACAGATGCATTATGTACAGGCTCCACAATGGCTTTTTAAAGCAGAAACAAAACCTTATGAAATCATGATTTGTCTGTGAAAATAGCCAAAAGCTGGGTGAAAGCCCAGCTTGTGGGAGGATCATTTGATGAATGAAAGGAGAAGAAGGATGACTGTGTGAGTAATAGCTGAGTGGTACACACTGCTTGGTCACCCTTTGCCATTGATGCTGGTACCTGCACTGCACTCTCTGCTGCTGGGGCTGTTTGGGTGTCATGTGCCATTTGGAGCCAGGTAAGGCTCATCCTTACCTCTGACCAGACACCTGTCTTTGCAGCACTGCCAGGCAGTCACAGAGATTTTCTAGGCAGAGTTCATTGCTGTGCACACTGTCTCTTGCATTGTCCCAGCACTGCTACAGAAGCAAGAGCTATTGCATCGAGGAAATGTTGCAGAATAACAACCATTGAGGTGAGCAGCCTTTCTTCATGCAGAGAAGCATTGAATAAGATATTCAGTGCCACTAAGCTTAGTGTCAGAAAAATAATTAATATTGCTTAGAACTGTGGGAAGTAGAACATGTAATGAATTGACAGTTTTCTGCCCCCAGGGATCTCTGTGATTTGGGTGACAAATGGAAATTATGCAGAGTTGTCCTTTGAGCGTGCCAGCTGATCTAATGCTGTGCCAGGGTGTATGCCATCTCTTGAGATCTTGCATCCCCTTTGCCCCAGTGCTGTGTTCAGACAGGTCAGGAGGAAGTGGCACCAGTGTAGCTCTGATGACTGCTGCCAGGAGCAGGGTAGGAGAGCAGAACTGAAAGCAACAGGACGTGATTACAGATCCCAGCTTGACACAGCTCAGGAACTTCTCCTTCTGGGATTTCTGCAGTGTGTGGGAGTGGGAACTCTCTGTACAGTCTACAGGGCCCTCAAATCTCTGGCAAGGAAGTGAAGCAAGGCTGGCTGAGGCAGGTTGTCCTCTTCCCATAGATTTTCCATGGGGCAAAGGTTTTCTAGGGTGCAGTATTTAACTGCCTTTTGGAATCAGAATTAAAACCTTATTTAAGATCTGCTTTAGAGTGTGAGGGTTAAAAAGGAAGGAACAAGTCAGAAGCAATCTCTCATCATCTCCATTTTCTCTGTCGGATTGTATCTGTTTGCCTGCAAACTCCAGACCTATCACTCTGGACAGTGGGCAGAAAGCTGCCGGCTTGAGTGGGGTAGAAACCAGCATTCCTCTGGACCCGGGGATGAGGGTGGAGTTTGATCAGCCAAGGGAGAAAAATGTCAACATCTGTCTGTCACTGCACGGCAAATGGCCAATTATCTTTTTCTTTCCCTGCCTCCCCAAGCTGCAGTCAGACAAAGCCACAGAGCTCCCGGCTTTGTCGCCTGCGCCATTTCCCACCGCTGCTCCACCTCTGATATGCTAATGGCAAAACTGAACGGTTTTGTGCAGCTGAAAAGGATCTTTGGGCACATTCACTGGGTCAACAATCCCAACTGCTGTGCTGGGGTTCAACCTGCTGCGCCAGAACTCTTTGCCAAGGGACTTCCCTCCCCCATTCTACTCATTAAAAAAATATGGGGGGTGGAGGAATTCACCATCTGTCTGTCTTGGTGCCTAGAAACTTAGCTGAACAAATTGTGGTGTGATATACTCCCCTCAACTAGCTGGATTGACAAGTGACAAGCCAAGCTGGGATCTCCTGTGCAAATTGCTTCATCACTAGATGCAGTCTGAGAGTTGAGAGGGCTGCCTTACAGCTCCGCAGAGCAGCTAGGTGGTAGAGAAATACTTCTATGTTTGTACAGTTGGCTTTGCCTGCCTTGGAGTGAAAGTAACACTGACACTCTTTTGTTTAGAAAATAAACCCTGTCATATGTGCAATGCCGGGCACAGAAAGCAAACTCGATGACTTAATCCCACCTATTGTGTAGTAATAGTAATGCACTTATGTAGTAATGCTAGATCTGGTTGAAGAATAATTGCAGAGTTTATTGGGTGACGTTTCCCATTCACTGATGTTGTGCAATTGCCAAGGAAAATGGTCCACAGCACCCATAGCCAAGGTGCTCATCGGTCTGTGACAGATTGTTTTCGAAGCATTTATCATTTATAATTAGCCACCTGAACAAAGTGTGAATGGCACGAATGATAAGCCACTCCTTTTGCTGATGCTGCACTATTACCATCATTGCTTTATAAAACACCCCAGTGAGTTGGCAGATTCCTTGATGGGAAAAGCTGAAGCAGTTTTGCAAGCACGCTTCTGTTTATAAGCGCAGTAATGGGCCAGCATCACTCAAAACAAATATGACACGCATGAATGCAAGCACCCTATAAAAATTGCTGGACATAATGATGTGAGATAAAAAGCTGAAAAAATTTAGAAGTTGAATAAACAAAGCAGTCAATGGCTTCCAGTTGACCCTGAACAGAGATCTGGGCAAAGCTGGATTCTCCAGCCAAGAAAAAGGCGATAGCTGTGGCTGCTGTTTATGAGATTACAATCCCGTGTAGCCTGCGCAGTGCTGTAATAAAACCTGACCTTACTCTCATCTTCCTAAGGCACTGAAAGAACGGTGAACTGTCTGGCTCCAGAAGCAGCTCGCAGTGAAGGCTCATACTTCCATATACCTACACATGAGAATTAGCAAGGGGAATATTCTCATTTTTGAAGGTGCTCTTCTTTCACCGACGCTCCCTGTACTGGCTGTGATGGAAGGCACTTGTGCATCACCTGTGTCACGGTCTCGTGGCTCTTTCTCACATGTGCTCACTGACTCCCACCGCTGTGCATCCATTGCAGGAGTGTTCTCCCTGATCCTGGGAAGTGCTGTCAGCAGTCTCTTCTGCTTTCCAGGGAAGGACTTTGATAAAAAGCCTGCACAGCATGAAGTAGGAAGCAGATGCAGGCTCGCTCTGCACACTCATCTCCAGTTCCTGGCATATGGTGGATGGTTTAAAAAAAATAATGTATCAGAGTGGTGTGAAAATCTATTCAGCCTCTGTCACAGGGAATACATTGGTTCTCTCTGCTCCTGTGCTGCGTGTTGTCCTGGCTGCAGTCGCCTATGCTGTTACGAAGGAATGCTTTAGCCTCGCAGGCTGTAGAGATCAGAGCAACCCTCTGTGCTGACATTCTGCATGACAAAGGCCGAACCACAATTTCTTTAATGAAAGAAACTCAAATCTGATTTATGGTAATAAAAGGTCAGCAAATCCAATGCAACTGTAAGTAAGTATGCTGACCCAGTAGCTCATTGACACCATGCTGGAAAACCTGATTTATTCGTGACCGGATGGGTTCTTTTTTCAGACTCTAGCCGATGGTTTTATGTTACATTAGTGTCCAAGTTCACAGTCCCCACTGCTCTCCTATCCCACAGCTTCTCTCCTGGTTCTCAAGGCTGTGAAGCAGCTGGTCATGGCACCAGACTGTGTGTGATGGTCCAGCACCCTTCTGGGCATGCCTGAGATCCCATGGGGCTGGCAGGGCTTGGGAAAGTGGACTTCATCCTCCTTAGTGCTCTCCAATTCCCTGCAAGTCTGCACCTACTCAAATCATCTGCAAAGCTTTTCTTTGATAAACTAAATAGACTAAATTTGATTTAATCTCTCTGCCCTGCTTCCAGGAATGGCTTTTATAGCTGTTCCCTAAAATTTCTTCAGCTTTTTAAAATCCCAGGCACTGGAGTGAGACAGACTCAGTATGTTTGCGGTAAAGGAAGGTGGAAAAACATGTTCAAATTAAGCTCAAATTTCATATTTAATTTCCTTGAGCTCTCTTGGCACGTTTGACACTTACTATGTAAAGCTGAGGAGTTTAATTTTAGAGTGTTGCCAGGTCCTCAGTCTTTGCCAATCTCCCAAATGTATTTTCTCACACGCCATATACTACTTCAAAACACAACCAAGGTAAGCAGTTAATGACATATAATGAACTTTCCCTCCAATACAATAGAATAACAGCTGTCCCTCTAAAACATTATCAGTATTTCTCTTCACTAAATGTTAGTGGTGGATAAACAGATTTGGAGTAAATCAACACTCAATGGCTATCTCTGTTAATAGATTATTACTGCAGTACTTTCAAACCTATGAGCTTCCTCAACTGTTGCTTCCCTAAATGAAGTTGGAGTGTGTGTGTGTGTGCAAATTCAACCCATTCATGGTGGGTCTGGCTTCCCCAGATGGAGTACAGCCCCTCCTTTTTGTTGGACTTGTACTACTCCAGAGAGTCAGCTCGGTCTTTCATTTGAGGCAGGTTCTCTCAGCTGCTTCACTCTGTGTGTCTGTTCTGCTCATCCTTTAGGGTCTGAACAGACTCTGTGTGAGATGTTCCCTCTGGGAGCTGGGAAAAAGTAGAGACCTCAGAATGCTTCCTGAAACAGGTGTGCACCTGTGGTGTGAAGGAGCAGTCCTGGGGAAGGGCAAAGGCTAGTCACTTAGTCTTCTGCAGAAGTACCACCCAACAGGGAGGTCCTGCTTCTGGTTACATCCTACCGTAGCATCACTTGGCTGCCCTTTGCCCCTTGTCTGTCACTCATGCTGCAGTTAGAGCTACCTCCCAACCAAAACAGAGTTTATACTTCAAAAGAAGTGAAGCCAGAAATTCATCTGTCATACACCAGCTACATTGTACACTACAGGAGCTGTTCTTTGAGAAGAAAAAAACCAACAAACTGCCTCACAGGAATCAGTCACTGGGGCAAGCATAGCTCTGCACATTGTACTTTGTGTCTGTGATACCTTCTTGCAGGTATTGAGAAAGTGATGTGTCTGATGGTCACCTCTGTGCTGCTCCCACATTTGTGCTGCTCCCACATTTGTGCTGCATGCATGGTGGTGAGAGCAGCTGCAAAGTCTTTCCTCCCAGGCATATTTCACACTGCTTTGTACATATCTGTCTGTCTACACTTCACAGTGGGGAATTCGCTGTGCTTGAGTGAGTCTGGTACTGAACTTTCGGATGGACAGACACTGGTGCGTGGTGAACCTCTTTCCCTTAGATTCATTTTCCTCTTCTTTCTGCTGAGGTGGGACAGGACTACAGGGATCCACTGGTGGCTCTGGTCTGTCCGTGGAGATCTGGACAGCTCTGGGCAGCATGGCTGCCCTTCAGCTTGGGCAGACATTGGTGTTCCCAAAAGCTGGAGCAGAATCTGCCCTTGTGTATCTGCCTTTTGTTTGTTTTGTTTTGTTTTGTTTTCTTAATTAGCCCTTTAGGCATGGGGGTATGTGTAAATGGGGTATTACTGCTACTTTTGAACCTATCCTTCTAAATACTATTCTCAAACTACCTGTAACCATTCCTGTGGTGAAGATAGCCTCCAACTGAACTGCTGAACCTTTCTAACCTTTCTATCACATGACAGGGGAGGGAGGAGCAAATTTATAAATTAATAAATACTATTATAGATTTCCCACCTTATTTCCCCCTATTTGTAACACAAGTATAACCCAATATATGGAGAAGAACTGAGAGAAAATAGCAGACCTGTTGGCAGAAAGTCACATTAGGGTGTGGAAGTCAGTTGCACTGGACCAGCAATAAGCTGAAAGCAACAGAAACAAATAAATGTACAATCTCATCTTTTTCCTCCTACTTAATACAGATTACGAGGGTCTTTAAATTGTTCAAGCTGCTCTTGAAATTTGAAGCAGCAACATATGTTTGACTGTGGTGTGAAATAAGGCACAACACTTCAAAATGAGGATGTGTAGTAATTTCAGAAGCCTGCTTTTCCTTTTGTGGATTATACATAATACCAGGCTTCAGGCCAATTTCCATTTCAGTGGATTGGGGAGGTGAGAGGAAATGTTGATTTTAGCAACTGGGCAAATCAAAATAATTTTTGCACAAAGCACAGAGGCTCTGAAAATGTTCCACAGCCACCAACCCAGCATCACACAGACACCAGAGCTGGGGATCTGTCTGGGGTACAGGGCTTGTCTGTGAGCGTTGGATGGTCGAAGCTGTGTGCCTCATGTCTTTTGCAAGTTGTTTGATCTGAGCTGGCTGAAAAGTCCAGGAAATAAGGTGACCAGGATGACACTGGTCTGGCAGTTATTCTTCCCTTTTCAATCACTTGATCCCATATATAACAACATGGAATTCATTCCAGACCCAGAGAAAGCCTATCAGAACCTTTTTGTTACTTCAAAGGGTTTGGACTGGACCTAAGGTTTTTGAGACCTCACTTCAGCATGACAGAATTGGAGTAAGGCTTTTCAGGACACATTTATACTGGAGGAACAAGTATGTATTTCTTCAGTAATGGCCTGTGGGTTTCAGTCACTGAGGGTAAGAAGCCTTTCCCTTCAAAAAGGGGCAAGTAGACTGAATCTTGAACTGGGAAGAGCATGTTTGGGTGTTGGCACATCATCTGTGGGAAATCTTGCAGTGGCTGATTAGGACTAAGTCTCTGCCAGCTGCCTGCTCTGTTGCTTGGGCAGAGACTATCAGTGTTGTGGAGTCAGTGCAAGAAAGCCCCCCTCCATGGGATACAGTGCCTGAGCTAAAATCACTGATGAAACGACTTCAGTATCACACTGGATGCTGCCTGAGACACAAGTGTGTGTGGACCTCAGCCAGCCCTGCCACAAGAGAAGCACAGAGGATGAGGGATCACCAGAAGACTGAGAATCAAAATCATCTTCAATTAATACATCAAACATTCCATGTTTCTGGAGCCATGGCATCCATACCCAGCACAGTGCCTGTCAGGAATCTCCTTGTCCACAGTAACTCCAGTTTCCTGTGGTATCTACTTTTGATTTCTCATTGCCATGGTAAAGCAACAAGGAATCAAATTTTCTTAGTTCTACTCTGCCTTACCTTCCTTCTGTGCCTGTGGCTTTTCTAGCAGCAGCTGTGTATGTGTACTTTCCAATGTTCAAAGAAGAAATTGTACACCTGGCATGATGTGAAATCTCTCTCTCAAACGCTTTTTTTGCTGCGTTTATCCCTACAAATATCAACCACTAAAAGAGCAAATGGCCTGGAGGTATAAACTTCATTATAGGTAACAGAAAGGGAGCTGTAGCAGATCATGGAATCATAGAATGGTAGGGGTTGGAAGAGACCTCTGGGGATCTAGTCAAACCCCCCTGCTAATGCAAGTATGCCTAGATCAGGTTGCACAGCAGCAGGCAGGTTTTGAAAGTCTCTAGAGAAGGAGACTCTACAACGTCTCTGGGCAGAGCATTCCAGTGCTCCATCATCCTCACAGTATCATAGAATGGCTTAGGTTGGAAAGGACCTCAGAGATCATCTTCTCCAACCCCTCTGACATGGGCAGGGGTGCCTCTCAACTAGACTTGATTACCCAAGGCCTCTTTCAGTAAAAAGGTTTCTTCTTAAGTTCAAGTAAAGTGTCTTGTGTTCTAGTTTGTACCTGTTGCCCCTCATCTTATCACTACTGAAAAGAGTCACCCCCATCCTCATGACCTTTCCCCTTTATATAGATTTATATGCATTTATAAGATCCCCTCTCAGTTTTCTCTTTTCTAGGCTGAAGAGCTCCAGCTCTTTCAGCCTCTCCTCATAAGAGATATGCTTTAGTCCCTTAATTGAACTTGTGGCCCTCCATTGGACTCTCTCCAGTAGTTTCCTGTCCCTCTTGAACTGGGGAGCCCAGAACTGGACACCTTGCTCCAGCTGTGTCCTCACTAGGGCAGAGCAGGCAGGGAGGAGAACCTCCCTTGACTTGCTCACCTGGTTAATGAGAACACACAGCACTCATGTTTTTACAAACAGCCCAGTAGTGTCTTTAAAATAGGAAGAGGAAAGGTTTAGGTGGATTTCACACCATCAGAGGCAGCATATAGCAGCTTTATCTGATGATGTTTTATGCCTGCTCTGATTCTAGTGTGTGGATAACTGAAGACAGCACTGCCAGAGGAGAAAGGACAACTTGTGCTATTAACTCTATTCAACTGGCGATTTCTTCCTGTCTTACTCTGCATTCTTCTCCTTTATCAAGCCCCTCTCTTTTTGTTTTGTTGGTGTGGTTTGTGAAATAGGAGGGGAAACCAGTATTTTAGGAGGAGACTTGATGGGGTGCTTGGTGCCATGGTTTACTTGATTAGATGGTGTTGGATGATGGGTTGGACGTGATGATCTCGAAGGTCTCTTCCAACCTGGTCTGGTCTGGTCTATTCTATTCTATTCTATTCTATTCTATTCTATTCTATTCTATTCTATTCTATTCTATTCTATTCTATTCTATTCTATTCTATTCTATTCTATTCTATTCTATTCTATTCCGTTCCATTCTGCTCCGTCCATTCCATTCCATTCCATTCCATTCCATTCCATTCCATTCCATTCCATTCCATTCTATTCATTCTATTCCATTCTATTCTATTCTATTCTATTCTATTCTATTCTATTCTATTCTATTCTATTCTATTCTATTCTTCTGCAACAGGAGCACTCCAGTTGCAGGCGCTGTGTGTGCACGCACCAGCGTGTGCTTAGTGTTCAAGGCCTGCTAAATGTCACATAATTGAACCAAGAGCATTTCAGTCACATGGAGCTGACAAGTTCCACTCATGCACAGCACATGCTTTTCCTTAGCTCAAAACAGATGTCATTTCCCTAGACAGATCTCTCTCTGTGTTCCTGAAACTGAAGTTGGGTATAATTTTGTGGATTTCTTTTGTTTCGGCTTTTTGTTCTTTCTGGGGTTTTCAGTTTGTTTTAATAGCTTCAGGTTATTAAGTATGTTCCCAAACTGATGGAAAACATGAAAAGGAGCAAATAGATGTTTCCAAGTTATTGATCTATTTGCTCTCCAAAATGAATTACATTAAATATCTGTTCTTGGGGCCATGGCTTTAATGAGAAACAGAGCAGTGGCTACATATCCCTTTTTTATAGTGCAAAGGCCCTGCAGCTGAATTCCACTTAGGACTGGGGATGTCCTTTCTCATGGCTGCAATACTCCTGGTGCTCAGCATCCTTCCTGCAAAGTTATTCAGATGGATAGTAAAAAGATCCCTGTGTGTCTTGGCTTGTCTGGCTGCATGCCAGACGGTTTGAGTGCTCTCGTACAAACAGAAATGACTCTCAGGAAACAATCACTTTGCACTGTTCTGGTGACCCACACTGCTGGGTGGCAGAGATGGTCATTAAAGGAAACTTTTTATGTGCTTGACATGAAAGCCAGTTGGTAAACAGAACTGTAATCCCTTTGCATTGTGCATAATACTTTTTATGCAGAGGAGGAAGGTTGGATTGAGCAACCATACTGAAGCATAAAGGAAAAATGATTTGTCAACTGAAACGCTGGCCTAGCTGGGGAAAAAGATGTTTTCCAACAAAAGAAATTAGTCTTGGCTCTTTAGCACACATTTCACTCTGCCTTAAAAGGAAACAGATACTGTTTTGAATTCGATGAGTTGTTTGTGGGATTGTGTGCATGTATGTCATTTGTATGGGACTAATAACAAAGAATAAATAGAGTTCTGGCTGCCAAAAGTGATGCTTTTAGGCGATTTAGAAAAAAATTGAGTTGCTTTACAACTACTCAGTGTTTCTGTTAGATTCCTTCTTCTCCTGTTCAGAGATACCCTTTGAAATACAGGACCATAAAGGTCTCCTGTACCTCTCTTCACTAAGTCAGCAGAATTACCATGTGAGATAAAGGCCAGTGTCTTCATTGCAACTCCTGCTGTGATGACTCATTTGGATTTGCTTGCAGGACAGACCAGGCATGTATGAATGAGCATACTTAAAGCAGGAAATGGAGAAAGCTGTGCTGTGGTGAGCCTTGCTGTGTGTCACTGCCAGGCCTGTGACTGCAATGGGTTGGTTTCAATGCTCAGCATCTACAGGAGGCAGGGATCAGCCAAAGCCACACCTTCACCAAATGCCCACTGCTGTTTTCCTGAAACATGCACCTCAAAATCATCAAACAAGGTTGCAAAATCATCTGTCTTGATCTTCAGAAGCAATGGTTTTGATTTGATAATACCTTTGGAAATGGCACTGTCAAAGCCAACGAGCTGTTACCCTAGATTGTGAATCATCATGCGATTACTGCTTCATCATAACTCCACTTACTTGTACTGATTTGGTTGTACAGAGTTAACAGGACTTGAACACCAGGATGTCCAGCTGCTTTCCTGGCTGAAGACAATGTAATATGCAGAGGAGGAGGCTGAACATGTTATCCAAGTTTAAAACAAACTTAATAAATTGAGTACACAACCACTCCTGGAAGCTGATAACTTCTGTTGCCAAGTTTTTAAAAGTATTCCTCCTCCACTTAAAACATCTACAAAGGTGATGACCATATTAGATACTTTGGATTGATTTTGTAAGAGGCAGTGCAGGTGAGTCAGACTGTTCCCATTATGGCTCCAACTTAAAATAGCTTGCTGTAAATAATCTTCTATGCTTAACAAAAGCTCATATCATTCCCCATAATTAATTCATCACCCACACTGACATTTTAAAGACTGAGATCGCTTCTGGTGTTGTCTGGTTCAATGTGAGTGCATGTCCAGAGAAATTACTGAAGACTGACATTTTTGAGATAACTGTTTATGGTCTTAGGGCCAAATTCATCACTTGTGTAAACTGGCCTGTTTCCTTCAATCTCTGAGCACAAAAAGTTAATTGAAAGTGTTGCTGCAGGCCTGCGAGTTCCCTTTGGAAGAAGCAAAATCAGCTGGTCTGTAAAGGTCATATTCTGCATCCTAGCCCTGTGGGCAGAACATAGAACAGCTCCCTTGTTCTCAGACTGGGATACAGTTGATGAACCAGGCTGTAAAGTGTTAGGAAGAGCCCAACAGCAGCTCCCAGTACAGCAGGGGAAAACCATCCTACCACTCCCTCTTTACTCTTTTAAGTGTAATTGTCTGTCATTAAAAGTTAATTCCATCAGCTTCAACCTCTTAGAAAGGAGTGGAGGATGTGCCCTTTCACCACCTTTGCAATCCCAGTCTCCCCTGAAGATTTCTTACTTCTGCAGGTGTTAGTGATTTGCACCATGCTGGTGGCATAGGCTGCAGCACAGGTCTTCCCTACTGAGCTTGCACACCACACAAACGTGACAGCTGCGAGGAGAGAAAGGATGAACATAATGGGGCTTATTCATCAGGACCAAAGCAAAGGTGAGACCAGAGCATGACTTTCAGTTTTACTTTAGAGTCTCCCTAGGGAAGTCTTAAAAACCAATATGCCCTGTTGTGTGCCTGTGTTTCTATTTGAGGGGTGGGTGGGTTAGAGGAGAAGGCCCCTGTAGCTCCATCTGCAGTCCTGCTTCAGGACTGCTTGTGCTTACATACCAGGGTGATGGTGATGCCATGGACCACCCTCTCTATTGCTGCAACTGTACACGGCCCCAGACTGTCACCAAAAGGAGGTAAACAGGCACAAATAAAGAGACTAAAAATACCTCAGCCTCAAACCACAAACACTTCCTCTTCTTTGTGCAGATTTGGTTTATAACTGCATTGAGAAAAATCTACCCAATTAGACATAGAGATGCAGGTAAGCCCTAAACTGCAGCCAACCAGCATGGCAGCTTTAGCCACTTTGTAGTTGTTTTCTCACTGGGGGAAAAACAGATGAACGTACTTAGAGTATCTGACTGCCAAATCTCAGGCAAAAGAACTTGTTTTTCACAACTATTGTGCCCTTCCGGGGGAGTGTGAAGCATATTTACTTTGTAGGGAGAGTAAAAGCTGGGGAGGTGACAGACACAAGAAGTTATCTTCCTGAATGTGTCAGGAAGACACATTTCTCCTTGTAGAAAAGAAAAAGAAAAAAATGAAGAAGAAATGCTATAATGGGAAGAGTGGAAGCTAGGGCTGTGGCAGAAGAAGATCAGTCACACAGAGGAACCATATCTGGGACGTGGGCATGGAGGAGGAAGAAGCAGGTTTGCCCTTGTAGTGGCAACGAATTAATGGGTTTGGTAAATTTAGGTCTTGCAGCCACCTTTCAGGGAGAAAATGAACTGTCAAAGGCATCAGAAAAATCAAACAGTGATGACAAACTCATCTGGGGGACCACAGTGGTGGCAGTTGTACCTGGGATTTAGCTGCAGCTGTGCTTTCAAGTGGTAGAGGGTGTTGGTGAAGCAAGGCAGCGGTGCACACAAGCACATGCACAGCAGGCACCTGTGGATTCAGCAGAGCTGCCTGAGAGCACTGTTGCTGACCCTTCCTCAAGATGTCCCTTTTGAGTCTGTTTCCCAAACTCCTGTGGTTTCTTAAAGGTGCACAGTTCACTGAGATCTCTGGCAACAACATGGTTTAGCACATGCTTAAAATCAAGGATATTTCCAAGGGATTTTCTGAATTAGGATAAAGGAACTCAGCTTCTCTCACATTCCTCAGTAGAGATGCTGTGGTTTGCCTCCAATTGCAGATGTGCTAATTTACACTTTGAAGAGGAAAGGAAAATTGATGAGGAGGGAAACAACTGCAGGGGAAGCTGCATGTGGGTGAGGTCTGTGAGAGGGAAGCTAAAGGAGAGATGCAGCAATTTTGAGATGTTCAGAGTCCCTTTTCTTCTGAACTCAGTCTTGAAAAAAAGGAAACATTTTTATTTAGTCAAGAACTTCACTGATCCTCTGTGACAAGCCTCACAGCCCACATCACATTCCTGAGAGCAAAACAGCAAAGATCAATGATAGCCACTTCTGCAATAGAAGCCTCTGTGGGAATTCACCCTGTTTTCATATGCCACTGGTGAGGCACCCATCATGTGTGTATTGATTTTTCTTTTGTTTGTCAAAGGCACAGTTTATGTATGGGCACTAACCCTCTGATCCCTACAGGAAAAAGAACAGAGATCATTTGTCTCCAATGAGCTTTAAATGAAAATCCAGACTGCATAATTAGGTAACTTCTTAGCTCCCTAACCACTGCAGCCTGTGCAGCAGCAGGGTGCATGGAGTGCAGCACAGAGCGGGCTGAGGTCCATGGATCAAGGCCCTTGCTGGGATGCTTCAGAGGCATTTCATTAGCTTCTCCATTCTGAGTGGGCTGCAGTGCTTGTTCCTTGCTTTTCCTGCTGTGATCCCTTCACAGAAATAGAACATTAGAGTACACTAGCAGTGCAGTGCAGGACTGGTTCCAGGATCCCAAGTGCATCCCAGTTTCTCTTGCAAGAGCTGATGATTTCTGGGGTGCTGGTGTACAAACCACCCCTCTCAGACAGCATGCTAACTGAAGCACATAGGCACGCCAGCTCTGAAAAACTGCCAAGATCTTGATCATTCTTGATATAGTTAAGATGAGGACATCTTGACAATACCTACACAGATCTCCTTGTTTCAGTTTCCTCCGTGGGCCAGAGCTTTTCTCATGCTGAGTGCAAAGCCCTACACAGTCTCTCACTTCTCCCTTGCGTTACTTCTGACTTCTCCTTTTTGTCTTGCTGACTCTTTCAAGAAAGGTCTTTGCTGGCTTTTTGTTGTTGTTGTTTTCTCTATGATTCTATGATCCACATCATAAAAGAAAGTTGACATTATGATGTTAGCTGCTCCCCTAAAAGGAGAAAGGGCAGTCTGTTTCCCCTATTTTCTCCAGTTTTCTCCAAATTAAGTGTTGACAAGAAAGGGTCAACAAGTATGTCTTCCTGTAAGACAGGCCTTCTTGGTCTCCACAGTCTGGCAGTCTCGGTTATGCTCTTTAACGTATAAGGCAAAATACCATCTTCTACAGGAAAATAAACCAAACCCAAAACCTCCCCAAGCAAACAGAAAGAATTAATAAAACCCAACCCAAAACCCAACAAAATACCCAACAACAACCAAAAAACCCAATCCCTCCCACCCCCCAAAAAACAACCCCAAACCAACAACCCCCCCCCCCAGTAAATTTCTCTAGGGTGGGTTGTCAAAGTCAGTTATGTGAACCAGGTGAACCTGGAAGTGATTTCTGTGTGTAGCACTAGAGGAGAGATCAGGATCATCTCTTACAAAGGACACTGAAATGTTTTAAGACATCCAGCCTGCTAGCTGCACCTCTAAATCCTTCGAGGTTCATGCTTCAGCTATTGCTTGCAATATTAGTTACTAAGCATGTACACACATGCCAAAAAGAAAAGGCTTAACAAGGCACACATGGGACTCACTCTCCTTCCCCCATATAACAGACAAAGACGACTCCCTAAACCAGCCCCCGTGCAGTTTCTTTGTTAAATATAGACTTTTTGCCAGCAATGAGAAAGAAGCTAGACAACAGCTTCCATCACAAGAAACCTCAGCTAAGCAGCTTGATTAATTACTTAGGGATTTCCTCTGGCTGTTGCTAAGGTAACAGGAGTAGAAGTGTTTAAAGATGGCTGTATATGCTTTATGCACTGGAGGATACATGGTGGTTTTCCAGCACTAGCCTGAATTGTGAGTTTAATACAGTATTAATGTAGGAAAAGAAAGATTTGTGCATGAGTTCATGTACCCACCAAAGGGCAGAGCCCACACAGCCCTGTAAATCTTCAGGTGCATCTACTGAAAACAGAAGAAAAACTCCATTTTCAGGAGTACATAACAGGAAAAGAATATTGACACTTACTGACAGGATGCAGGGCACATACCTCTTCCCAGCTCCATAATACCTGCATCTTTCTGGCTGATTTAGAGTGGGTTTCTTCCTATCCCTTACCATGTTTGGAGAGACAGTGTCGGACTAAAGGCCACCCTTCTGCTCTCCAGAGCTCCTCGCATGGGTGGAGCCATCCACACCGCTACCTGGCCCCCTGTGGTGCCCACTGTAGCTTGCTTTTAACTGCAGCACGGCACAATGCAACATCCCTGTGCTAAGTGATAGTGTCACATAGCTCTGGAAGTTTCATGCTCCATAGCAGTCATGCCTTTTCTAGTCAAAGCTGGTGAGACAAAGGAAGAGGCAATGGTGGTAAAGAATATGCCCCTTAATAAGGCACATTGTTCTGTGGGTAAGTTGGGAGCATTTGATAGCATGGAAGAGCGATTGCTCACCCCAGAATTTTATCAATGTTAATGTCCAAGTTAGTTAATGTAGGAAATGGAGGTAGTTAGAATTTTTGGCTTCTTACCAAGCCAGAGATACCACCTCCTCACTAATGGATCAGTTTGCATCCTTTGGAGAGGAAAAGGAAAGTTCAAGGTAAAACTAATCGTACCCATAACTCACAAAAGTGATATGGGACAAAGACATGCTCTGAGTTTCACAACTAACATCTAGTGGTCTGAGTTCCCCCACTACCCAGGGATATTTTTCATGCTGACCTGACATCCCTCTTTGTGGCAGGGTGAGAAAGTTCCCCCTCCCCCCCCAAAAGATACCACAGCTAACTCAGCCGGAGAGGCAAATGAAACAAGTTATATTTACAAGCAGAAATGGAATGCAATGAATATGTACAAAAATATGTAATATTTACAATATATACAGAAATATACAGCAATGGACGTAATACAGAAGACCCACAGCCGGAGGAGCGTGTGCCCCCCAGCCCCTGTACCCCCCTCCCTCCCCCCTACCTCTCTTTTTTTCCCAAAAAGGGTTAGAGAGAGAGAGAGAAAGGCAATTAAGGTGAAAATTCTGTTAGCTCACAGCATATGCAAGAGTTAGTTTTCTTATCTGGTTAGCTCTGTTAATTCAAGGTCACTCTGTTTGCAGCTGTAGCTTCAGCAAGAGAGAAGCCGACAGACCCACAGGACAGAGAAGAACAGACTGACCACAAACAGACTGAACCCAAAACTTAAAGTTGCATTCTACCTATCTACCAATGAAATCAGTTTAGAATATCATGTTTTCGTTCAAATATCAAAACATTCAACCAGAGTCTTTCAGCAACTGTCTCTTTCTTAAAGGCGCAGCCTAAACCGGTCACACTCTTCTCCATAGAGTCTTTGCACACACCTCACAGCCTCCTCCTTGACGCTTCACTTCCGACGTGCAGCTCTTCGCAGCTGCTCCAACTCAATGCTACCTCTGAGCCAGCCCAAAGCCTTGAAGAGACTCATGCCAAGTTGGTAATTTTTTATTGTAGGCATTCTTTTAGTTTGTTGTGGGATTTTTTTTTGGGGGGGGGGGAGGGGATATTTTTTTTAAAATCATGTTCCCAGCAGTGACCACAAGGAGAAACTCTCAAGTTTCCAGGAGGAACCACTCGAAAACATGACACTTGCAGAACTTTGTGCTATGCTCTTAGCCCTTGCTTGGCACCTCACGTGATGCTTATGGCCCAAGCTGTGCAAGAAATGAATTCTTCTGGTTTACTGACAGAGCTAAAAATGAAGAAGAGGCACGCTGGAGGAACTGAAATAACTTCTGTGAACATCTCTCAGACAAATAGGGAAAAACTTCAGGCTGAGCAAAACAATGTCAGAAAGAAAAGGCTCCTGTGTGGTTCAGATAGAGTCAGATATTTGTCAGTATGCTTTGAAAACACACTCACAAGACCATTTTGTGTTATTGCATCTGTACTTTCCTCCCAGCATTGTTTCATTTAAATTGTTGTTGAGCTCTGGGTATCACCTGGTAACCTACGGCTACTGTTGCTCTGCTGAGCCTTGGAACACCTCTAAACTATCTTTTGGATAGTGCTGCTATGACATCGCTAAACACACAGCCCAGGGAGCTTATCATAGTACAGCAAATAAAAAGTTCTTCAGCCTCCTGTTTCTATACCTTCAGAATTACACACTTCAAAGACATTTAGGAGATATGACCCCTATTAATAAGATGCTATCACTGTTGTTTTGAAGCATCTATCTGTGCAGATGTGGTAGGCGATTGAGATGGAGAAGTGTAACTGTTTTACATCCCTTTTCCCACAGCAGGCATTTCTCTTTTACAGTCTTTGAAATTTGACAGGACAAAGCACTGCAGGAAAGATAGTGACAGAGCTTTATCTCCTTTCTTCCAGCACCATTTCCCCTGGTCCAACATTTTTCCCACTGATCAATCCTTGCTCTAGTGATCTCGTTTCTCTCTCCTGAGAATCAACAAGGGTGTTTCAACAAGTGTATCACAGATTGGCATTGGCTGATTTTTAATCTCTTGGGTAAAGGAAGAAAGTGGAATGTTGTCTGCAGCAGTCATCTGTACTGCAGCAGTGAATTCCAGCCTCTAATTCTGCAGCACCTCAGACACTGCTACTAGTCTGGCCTCCTGCTGCATCTTGCTTTGGATGTGCAACTCCTATCAGGAGCAGCAGCATTCTGGAGTGTGCTGCCCTGCAGGAAGGGCTGAACTGGTCTCCTGTGCAGTGACTGCTGTCCCCAATCCTCTGCTTTGAATCTTCTAGCTGTGCTAGTGACATGAAGGATGATTTCTAATGACTTCTGTTTTCCACTGTCACAGCTTCCATCTTCCCAGTGCGTACCTGCAGAGCCAGTGGAGACCACACAGCAGGTGCAGCAATTTACATTCAGTTGGATTAGCTTAAACTGCCAATGCGCCAGGGGAGGTTTAGGCTGGATGTTAGGAAGAAGTTCTACACGGAGAGAGTGATTGCCCATTGGAATCGGCTACCCGTGGAGGTGGTGGAGTCACCTTCACTGGAGGTGTTCAGGAGAAGACTTGATGGGGTGCTTGGCTGTATGGTCTAGTTGTTGGGTGGGTTGGATTGTTTGATGGGTTGGACGCGATGATCTTGAAGGTCTCTTCCAACCTGGTGTATTGTATTGTATTGTATTGTATTGTATTGTATTGTATTGTATTGTATTGAAAGCAGACCAGACCATGAAATGCAGTATGAGAGCTGCCTTTGCAGGGGAGTATGTGTCCAGTACTGATGACTGTTTTGTGTGTGTGGAAATGCTGCCTCGAGTCAATAGGCAATAGGCAATAACAAGAAGTGTGAAGTGTTTCACCTTTAAAGTGCCCCAAATGTTTGCTGCATGAACCTGACTTGGAACTTCAAGATAAAGAGAGAAACACACCCCTGATGTACACAAAATAGCCCTTAAAGGAGCTTTGAATAAAAACAATGATAAGAAATTCCCTGCTTCAGCATTGTAATGGAACTGTCAGTGCATTTTTGTAATTACAAAACCTCCCCCCAAAAAAAAACACCCACAAACAAACCTAAAAAGCCCAAAAACCCAAAGCCCAAGAGAATGTGAAGTTCAGGTGAAACTGAAGTAACACCAGGATGAAAACCAGTGATGACTTCCGCCTGTTTAAGAAACAGTTGTGGGAGCTTTTAGGCTCCGTATTTCAGCTCAGATCTGACATTTTTCAGAGCAGCCTGCACAGTTCTGGGTTCATATAGGACAGAGGATGAGAGCTGATGATGTCTTTTGTGTTTATATAGCAGAAATAGAAAATAAAAGCAAAATCACATGGCCCTTGGCGTTTACTTAGTTTACTTTTATTTACTCAAGGCTTATTTTTGTGTTCTGTGAAGTAATTTCCTTGGGAATTGATAAATAACAACTTCCTGGAATATTTTCACCCCTGTAAAATCTTGGCATGCCATAATGATCTCTCAGTGAACACAAGGCATTCAGACAGACTTTCCCACCCTTCCCGACCCCACAGAAAACTGTTTGGAGAAGAATCATGATAGAAGAAAACCTAAAACATACTATGAAGAAAGAAGAAAGGTAATAGCTCTTCCTTGGACAGACATCCTTTTGTGAATCATGAGCAGAGAGTCACCAAACATCACAGGTCACACTAAAAGAGGAACACATTATTAACAGCCTTACTGCTACCGGACTGCTGGGGTAGATCTAGGCACATGTAGCTCCCTGGATACACTCTGATAGACCATGGATGGAAAACAAGTTGACAGGAGCAGTGGAAAACCACCAGCAAGTTGAGTGAGTATCCATTTGTGATGCTACTCTGTAGGGTTCCTCTGCTATTAATAACTCCTCCTCTTCCCCCCATCTTTTATTTTATTTGTTAATTACTGTGATAACTAACATCTGTGAACTACTGTGATATGAAAGTGCATTTAAGACACTTAGCACAACAAGATCAGCTTTGTGCTCCTGCCTGAGACCTACCTCAGCGAGTCTGCCTCGGGCTACAACTAAAATTGCCTTGATTTCACCGTGCTTCTGTTTCAGGATAGCTGTGTTAGTTACCTTTTTAACAGTGAAGATAAACTTTTAAACTGTGTTTTTCAGTACTCTTCAAGGTGAAAACCAGATTTATGGCTTTGGGACCGAAGCTGGAGGATCAGTTTTGCGAAATGAGTAATACCAATTAGTTGTGAATGATCGGAGCAGAATCGATCCATTACCATTTGGCTACACTCAGATGAAACAAAGTGGAAAGGCATGAATATGAACTTGGCAGGAGGCATTTTCTACAGTCTTTCATCTGTGGAAATGCTTTTAATTACTAGAATAGTTTACTGCTAATGTGGTGTATTTATTGAGCTGTAGACCATCTTTCAGTGTTTCCTGTGAGGTAGCTCACTTCAAAGTGCTGGTGATAGATGTTTGCTGCTGCTGTTGTAAGCAGCCTAGACCCAGAGATAAGCACTGCTTTATGAAAATAATTTCCCTTGCACCTGTCTCTAAAAACAGAAAGGATGCAGGTGCAGATCCCAGCCACAACGATTCACATGCCAAAGTTGCATCCCTGGGACACCATCAAGCCAGAAGAAAGATGGATTTTGACAAAATGTACAATGGCAGAACACAGAAGGGAAGAGATGAAAGTATTTGTCTCTATTATGCCTTGATATTTCCTGCAACAACAATATGTGCCCACGATGATAGGTTATAGTTTAGCTGAAGATAGCTCTGATGACTGAGAACTCAGTGAGAGTCTAAGACAAGGCTTAAAAGCACAAAAAAACCAGTTATGGGTCATGAAGAGTATTCTTTTAGTGGTGCTCTAAGACAGTTGGCCAAGTCCAGTGGCAAAAGAAATGAAACATGTGGAGAGCTCCAAAAGCTCCCAGCACCCACTGACTGTTGGGGGCCAGAAGGTGAGCATGTTTTATGTATAAGCAGTGTTACGGACAGGAACGAAGATGCTTGAGAAAGACCATTTGTTGGGACTGGTGTGTGTTAGATACCAAAAGCTGCAAAAATGTCTGTCATGAATGTCAGCATGAATCCCCAGAGGTGGTTTGGGTCAGTCATGGAGATTTCTTTCTCTCTCCAATGGACAGCAATGGCATAGCTCGCTCAGTCATAACATGCAGCTTCTATGATGTATTATCCTGTTTGAGAATTTGGAAAACTCAGGTGCCACTGCAAGTGTGTTTGGGCATCTAGGGCTTCTTCAGGAAGATCTGGTGAATGTCAGCTCAATCTATATGAGGGAAGCAGGAGAGAGGATCTGTAGAGCTGTATATCCATGTGTGCATCACCTTATGTGGGAGCATAGCTTGTACTGTCAGATGTTACTGGTCTCCTGTCCTCAGCTGGATGGCCACCAAGACTCTACATTTCTAATTTGTTCCCCTTTATGCCATTCACTTAGTAACACTAATTATGCATTACAAGCTTTACAGCTAAATATCAGAGAGGGACACAGCAGCTGGTAGTAAGCAAAATATAGCTGCTCTACCAGAAAAGCTAAGGAAATTCTGCATTACTATAATTCTTTCTGATGAATCACCTCCTCCATTACATCCTGTTTATGTTTTAATCACTTTCTCTAGGCACATAGTGACACTCCCTCTTACTGACTTACCACCAGATGGATGTTAATAAACTATTGTTATATCTGGAAGCACTTTCCTAGCTCTTCATAATTGCTTCTTGCAATACTTACATGTGCGATTCAGAGACACCAGCCTCCACAGCCATACTCACTGCTGTAACTGAGCTGGCTTTTTTTTGGTTGTTTTGTAAGGAATCTGAATTATCTCAGATATTCCCTCGTTTCTTTCCAACTCACTCTTTTCTCTCTGCATGGTGTAACAAGTGGTCCTCACCATGAGTGTGGGTAGGTAGGATGTCGATATTAATCTGCAGCCTCTGAGTTGGCAGTTTGGTGGCATCAAACCAACAGCTGCCTCCTCTCCTTTCATTGTTACATTTTAATGTGTCAACAGGTCCCTCTCACAACAAATTTTAGATTCAGGCCATGAATAATCCTCTCATGCCACAAATGCATGTACAAAGGCACAAGTGTTGGGGGCTTGTTGAGGGCACTGTTCATTTGTCAAACGAGCAATGTCTCTCGTAACTCTACTCTCGAGAACGGTCATAACACATGCCAGTGAAAGCTACATTGTGATGAAAAATGTGTGTACAATGAAAAGAAAAGGTATGCACTTCAAGTGTGTCTCTCTGAGCCATCTGAAAGAGCCACTAACGTAGTTAACTCTTGATTCTTAAAACTTCAGCCTCGAGAGGACTTCAGCTGAAAAAGTCATAGGGATATAAGAGAACGTACTGCTTGAGAAAAGAGTGTATCTTCCTGTCTTAGACTTTAGAAAGCATGCCCACAGTACGTGATCATTCTTCCTGGATCTAATTTGGTCCAATGAGAAGGAAATCCATTTGTGACTCTAAATAATTTTTGAGCTCTAGGTATAAATCATTGCTGGCAGAGGTGATTTAGCAGTTTCAAGAAACTGAAAGAGGCATTTCAGGGAAAGGAAATGCTCCATCATTCCCTGAACACCAGTAGCAGTCTCCCAAAAGTCCTTCTGGGACCCTTTGGCACATAACTGCCATCAGGAACTGAAAGGGCATTTCTGAAGAGCAAAAATGGACCTTGGTTACCAGCTGCTGAGAAAACAGCTTCTGCCCCTCCTAAGAGCCATAGCACCCTTACCATTGAAAAAATACAAATGCTTCCTCAGAGAGAGTTGAACAAATGAGAGTGTTGGGGTGATGTCATGGGGGTTTTATTGTGTGTTCACCAGCTTCACTATTCAATGTCCTGTTCAGAGGAATGAGTAACAGTTGGTTTTCTGTGAAAATCAGTTCAAACTTGGAGAGCTTTCTAGGGCTTGTGTTTCATGTTGACCTGAATAATACTGGAGAACAGATTAATTCAAGATGAAGTTTCATATTTACTGTTCCTGTCACCAGGTGAGATTTGGAAAATAAACCTGGGAGCTGAAAATCACCTTCTGTATGCTATGTTTGCTTAGCTTTTTCTGTTTCTTTGTTTGTTTCAGGTAAGCCAGGAGTAAGGCTAGAATTCAGAATTCAGTTGTGTGTTTTTCTGTGGGGGAATGCCAGTTTCAGACATTTCCACCTTTCTGTCCCACCTTCAGACTACTGTTACTGTCTCTTCAGTGAGTCCTATCAGGAGCAGTACCAGCACAGCCAAGGAGCAGCAAGTCATCATAATGAAGTTAAGAGGCAGTAGGAAAGAGGCAGAAATGTCTTAAACTGGCTTTACCTCTGGTAAAAATACATGAGTGAGCTATATCCGTGAGAATTCAGCAAATAAAGGTTGCTGAAGGGAATGGATGCTGAAGAGAGAATAATTCATTCACTCTCCAGCAGCACAGCTGTGGGTTTTATGGGGTGTCACTAGTAATAAAAGGTAGTGGCAGATCTTAGTTGTGGTTACTCAGATCTGCAATGGTGGTCCTGAAGTCACAGAAGGAGTTGGTTTGTTGAAGAGAATAGTAATTCTAACAGCAATCAAGCAGACTACTGGACGTTTGTCATGGCTGGGCTCAGAGGCTGGAGTGTAATGGTTCACACTCTACCTGGAGACTGGTTACAGATGGAATTCCTCGGGGATCTGTCCTGGGACCTATTGATGATGTTTAATACATTTATCGGTGACTTGGAGGACATAACAGAGTGAATCCTCAAGGAGTCTGGTCATGAAGTGAGACTGGTGGGACCAGCCAGTGTGCTTGAGGACAGGGCAGCCATCCAGGGGGACAGGCCAGTATAGAGAATGGTCCAAAAGGAGCCTTATGATGTTGTTAGAACTCTGCACTTAGAATGGACTAACCCCTGCATTAGTATGAGCTAGGCCAGGGAACAACAGTTCTGGACAGGATCTGAGTGTTCTGGTGGCTTTTAGGCTAAACATAGACCAGGAGGAGCCCTGGCAGTGAAGAAGTCTAACAGCATCCCTGACTGTATCAACAGAAGTGTATTTACTAGATCAAGGAGGTAGTTTATTTCCACCCCTAGAGTGTTGCATCTGGTTTTAATCCCCCAGTGCAGAAAAGACATGGACAAACTGAAGGGAACTCGGGAGGGCACCTGCAGCCGTGGGGCTGGACCACTTCCCCAGGAGGAGAGTCTGGGAGATGGGCTGCTTTATCCTGGAGAAGGGACAGCTTTGGGGGCACTGGGCAGCCACCTTGCATACAGTCATTTGTTTACTGAGTATCTTCTTTAATAAGCATACTGATATTTTTATTTTTATCTTGTCCTTGTGTTTTTAATTGTCTACTCTAATTTGGTCTAACAATTCACTAGCTATTTCATTATGCTGAAACAATTTGATTTGCTTTGTAATTCCACTGTCTACATTATTTTGCAGTGTTAATTATGGATATTCTTCTCTCCTGTGCCTATGAGGTACTTACTTATCATCTTAAAGGTATTGCTCTGCCTCTTAAAGCATAATTTGATAATAATAACACAGAATAATTTATCGTTATCACATCTGCAGTGATGATATATGTAGTTGCCTTCTACAGGAGCATAAATAAACCATGGGAAGAAGTTTGTAACTGTCAGTTAGCAGGCAAAACTGGACATTTGAACGTATTACTTTGGCTGTAAAATACTAGTTGCCTTTTCCTTTTGCATGCAAACATTATGTCTCTGCAATGCAAAGCTCGAGTGCCAAAATATGGTTTTACAAGTACTTGGCCACTGGAATGTGCTGCCCAGGGAGGTGGTGGAGTCACCATCCCTGGAGGTGTTCAAAAAGGATTGGATTTAGCACTTGGAGCCATGGTTTAGTTGTCAGGAGGTGCTAGGTAATACGTTGGACTTGATGATCTCTGAGAGGTCTTTTCCAACCTTATTGATTCTATGATTCTATGATTTTCTCTTACGTTTTTTTCTCACTCAGATGTTTCTAGGCTGCTATTTGCATGTGATTTTTTGCAGAGCTGTGCTTGTTCCACTCATATTTCTCTTAAGCACATAAATGCCCATTGCTGGAAATCTATGTTCTGGTTCTTTTTCTTTTGGATGTCCACTATATGCTGTGAGATTCCTGCCCTGCATCCTTGCAAGGGGATTATGGGGATCATGCAGAACCATTCAATATCTTTATTTTCAGTGACCACACAGTATATCAAGTGCAAGGAATTCACCACATGTTTGTGTTAGGCAAGACTATTTATGGTGAACGAGCTGACAATATTTCTGGCAGGCAATTCACAGTTGCAGCACTATACCTGACTAAATCTCCTTCTCCTTAGTTCAGTGGAGGTTACAAACCCGTGCTTAGCTGTGCCTATGCATCCCCTTCCTTTCTGTTTACTTATTCTTTTGGACAGGAACTTTGAGCATAGTTGAAGCTGTGAAAAAGGACTAGTGGCCCATAAAAAGTTTACTCTTGAATGGAGCATTCTGCTCACAGCTTATGACTCTTCAGCAGCCTGCTGGGATATTTATTTCTAGTAATGTCTGCCCTGAAGTTCCAGCAGAGCTGAGGAAAATGAAACATAATTTTTTTCTGATAGTATTCTGGTCCCATTGCCATTTTCAGCCAAAATCTGTGAAGGGATAGGCCCCATGGGATAATGAATAGGCGGTGTAATATTTAAGATAGGAACAGTATTTAACCTTTGCAGAGGGCAAATGCTAATGCTGTTTTGTAATCTGTTGTTTGCCTAATCCAGCATCCACATCCTTTTGTCTGATTCTACTTACACTCTAAATTCTTCAAAGCCTTAGGAACACGTTCAGGGGAAAAACTTCCACTGGTTTCTGTAGGCTTCATTAAGGCTTGAATCTGCATGTTTGGCTGCAAGGAGTCCATAGACAAGGATTCTAACATTTGTAGTGCTGGACTATGTCTGGTCGAATTCTGGACTCCTAGCTGTTAACTGTAGAGTCAGATCCATTTTCATGTACGTGTCTCCAAACCATCTCAAACTACCTTTTGAGTTATTCTGGGATGACAGAAGATTACTCTAATTCGGAAAAGTGTATTACATTTACAAAAGAACTAAAATGAACAGTCTGCTACTAGGCTGTACTGTGTTATTTTTAGCATAATGCTTTCAAAAATAACATTTTACAAGAGTGTTCATGCTGTCTTGCAGAGAAAGTGTTGTTTTCAGAGGCTTGAAACACTGGGAAGTCTTTGGATGAGCTGTATATTTTCCCTGAATCTGAGGGCACCTCCTCAGTGGGCACTGAAAAAACATGGGGTTCAAGCCAAGAAGCTCCTAAGTGTCCTTAATCCAAATCCTTGGCACAAGTGATTGATACTGTGTTGCAGTAAGAGGTTAATGAGTCTTTACTTTACTATGAAAACTATCTTGATGAGATGAAAGACTAATGCAATTCATTCTGGTAACTATCCTTATTTGGATGAGTACTTAATAATTGGTGAAGTGCCTGAGTAGTAGAGACTCACTTTGTTTATGAATGATGCCTTTAAGCTGCTGTGCTCTGTAGATCATTGCCAAAGTTTTCTTGCCTTACCTAATAGGAACAACCTCTCTGGGCTATGGGGTGGGGGTGTTTTTAAAAGCTTGAAGGTAGTTCAGTGAGTGAGGACATGCAGCAGAAAGAAGAGGGATTCCATCTGTGTCCCTGTTATCAGGCCATCTTCATCTGGTTCTCTGAAGGAGAAACTGCATTTTGAGGCAGCTCTCCAGCTCAAGTGACTTTTTTTAATTATTTCTTTTTTTTTGTTCTCAGAATTCCTTTTCCTCCTCTCTTTCTATCACTTACATCTGTGTGATAGGATATAGACAGCTCATACATCACTACCTCCCCAGGTTAGTGCTCATTTGCTGGAAACTCTCTCATTACCATTTCCTCCTTTGACTCACAGGGTAACGGTAGCCCACTCCCTCCGGGGAAGGTAGTGATGTTCTGATGTTCTGACTGAAACTGCAGATTACATTCAGAGACCTGGTTAACTGGTGTACACTTTTCTTAGAGGAGCTTAAACCCACTGAATCTTGCTGCAAGATTCATAGGGAGATTAAAATTCAGGGAATCTCTTCAGTCATTCATCTGTACAGTCCAGATCTGAAGCAAGACAATCAACAAGCAGTTTCAGTCTGATGCTCATGAGTTCACACAGATTGACTTTCCCTTGATTGCCAGTCTCTACTTCACTTGAATGCTGGTTGCTTTCCCTGGCTGAGTGCATAGATTCAACTACATTTTCACTTTCTCATCATCTCTATCAACTCCATCCTTTGTAGTAAGCTATTACATTTTTCTTTCCCTCCACACTTGTTGCTTAGGTAATAAAATATGTAGAATGCTTTGAAGTGCAATCAACCTGTCTCCTGAGAGAGAACATTCTATAAAAATCTGGATATTTTTATACAGAAAATTAGCTGAGGTTCAGAGATATTAATAGGTCCATCTAAACCAGCAGTTCCAGGGGACTGACCACAGTCAGTAACACTTTGGGGGCACATTAAAAGAAAAATCACTTGCAAGGAAAACAATTGTAGGTGAAGTGCAGCACATGACTGTGGTTTGTTCACAATACATGTGAAAATTATCCATCTGAAGAACTTTGGTAACAGATGCACAAGGTGACAGAGCCATCCAGTTTGAATTGCTAATAGATTAATTCTCAGCATCATGTGAAATATGACTAAGAGTCACTGTTTCCCCAGCAACACTCTTGCAAAGGACAGCACTAAATCTTCGTGGAGAGAAACAGGCATTATCCTTGCATATAAGTTTCTGTGCATGAAAACAGTTTTGCCAGAGGCCTGGAGTGTGCTTTGGAAAGTCTAAGGTCATTGTAAACAATAACAAGTTAAAACAAAATTGTGTGCTAAAAATAGTGCATGTCACTGGAACCATCTATTAAAGTCACTGATGTGCTTTATTAGACTGAGACACTCATATGTCCTCAATGTATTTTAAAACAAGAACGAGCTGGTTAGAGAGAGACTTTAAATAACAATCCCAGGGAATGACATTCCCTGAGGTGCTCCTGTGAGGGCTCCTAAATAATTAACCAGTAGTTGCCTGATCTATGCATGAAGTGCACCAGTCACAGACACCTCAGCCTTTGCTTGCCTCCCAGTAGGACTGCCTGGCCCAAATCTCTGGCCACATAGCCAGATTTCATTTAGGGAGGATGCCTGAAGCCTCTTTTAAGATTATTTAGTCACAGGTTCCTTGATCATTTTCCAGCTGAATAGAAATGTTATCTCAGGGTAACCCTTCCCTTCCATTCAGAAACTGTCTCTTTTCCAGCTGGTAATTGCATCTCCCGTACTTCCATCCTGCACATCATCACCACATCCTGGGATAACAACAGCAAGTCCATTTACATGGGAAAGCTATTCTGGGAGAGCAAGATGTGTATTTTTAGCTATTGCAACTGAGATTTAGCAGTAGGAGGCAGAGGGAAGCGTTAAAACTATGTGACCTGTCAGGTCTCTGTGGAACAGCTGTTTGAGAATCTTTGAGAGGGCAAGATATGCCACAATGTGAGCACATGTAACCTATTCTAGTTTTCTTTTAAATCCCTGGACTATTAATTGCTTCACAAAGTTAATTTAAAAATTATGTTTTTATGGGTTTATTTAAGTGTTTGAATTCTTTTGGCAGGGGTGCCCTCGGGATTACTCTGAGATTGGCATGAATAGTAAAGCGTGCTAGGATCAGAAAGAAGAGAGCACTCCAGCAGCTGTTTCGTGCCAGCACATCCCAGGCAAGTGGTTTCCCCATTTGTAGCTGTAGTGAGCATTTTGCAGGTGGGTGGTTTTACTTGTCTTTTAGTTTGTGTAAGGCCTCAACATGGGTCATGCTGCCTGAATTTTGGAAGCAACAAACAGTTGGAGAACCTTGGTTGAAGAAGGATTTTCTTTTTCTCCACTGAGATGGAAACACAAACTTGGAAGGGAGCAAACTGTGATGCTTGGCCATATCACTCAGCTGCTGTTGAAACAGAAAGGCCATTTTGAAACCAGTTCATCCAACAGTGTCAATGAGTAGGAGGAATCATCCCAGTGCAGGCAAAACAGAAAAGACAAGATGAAAATCACGTTTCCTAGCTCTCCTACCATTTTGCTCATAGCTCTTTAGAACATTCCAAAGATTAATTGGCAATTCCCTCCCCGCCCCCCTTCAAATCTGTAGTCGAAATGCTGAGAATAAGATGCCTTATTTGGAAAGAATAGCATTGATTGAAAACCAAAACAAGCCTTGTAAAAGCAGCAAACTATCCAGCTTCCATGATCATTATCTTGTTTGCCCCTGAGTAATGTAAATATCTTATGTGAACACATTATATATTTAATTAAATTAAATTTGGGGCATTTTATGAATGTCTGCTTAACTCACCAGGCATCTAAAGAGTCTGCAAAAGATGCCACTTAACATTGAGACCTCAGGCTGAATAGGAACGATGGTATCTGAAATACAAAGCCAATTGCTGATCCTACAGACAGTTCCTCGCAAGAAAAAACAGATCATTTTTCATAGGCTCACTGAAGGGTACTCTCCCTGAATGTAAAGGTTCACTTATGTAAATTTTAACTCCAGATTAGAACCATGAGGAAAATTAGTTACCTTATTTCCATTATTAATTAAAACAATTTCAATTGAATTGACAGGATTATAGTGGAGAGGAAGATGAACTCTACTGCTGCTGCTGGAAATGAAGGAAGCTAAATGTGAAACACTCCTCTCATAATCTCTTGGAGCCTGCTGTTTGTATTCCCTGCTGCTTCAAGGTCCCCAGTCTGATGGAGAGAACTAGACATTTTTGTGGTAGCAGTCACTACAATGTCAGCACTGAAAGAAAACTTTTGGTGCAGAAGCAGATGAGACATCTGCACAGAAAACAAGGGGGTCCACAGAATCTGACAGCAGCTTTGCCTACTTGTGCAACTTCAATTACAAATCCTTAACACTGGCAGCACGTTCACTTTGGCTTGCAAACAAATGTTTTGTCTCCTCCCTCTTCCTACCAGTCCCTGTACAGTCCAGGTGACACAAAGGGCATATTGTTGTGATTGCCTCCCTTATCAGTTCAGAAGAAACTCCTGTGTCCCTTTTTTGTTTTGCCTAGCCCAGCAGCAAAAAGCCACAGTTTCCTCAACTGCAGCTTTTGCTTATTTGCCCCTACTCTCCCACTCCTTGCTCTCTCTCTCAATAGAATGGCATGCACTTGATCTGGACATAACTTACAGTGAGGTGTGTCAGAAATATGTTCTGTTGAATAAGTGGAATAGGAAAACTTGCTCCTTTGATTTAAAACTTTCAATATTTCAAGTTCAGTTGCAAGCAACACCATTGGAGCCGAGCCTATTTGTTGTTCCTTAGCTACCACTGGCTCCTGAAGGAGCCCTGTGCATAATGTCTTTCAGGACTGACTGTTTTTCTCATAGATGTAGGTGGAGTCACCCTGCTATTATTGGATTTGGTTAATCTTCAGGATCTGCCTGTAAACCTGTCTGAGTCACCCATTTCAGAGCCACTCACAAGACACAGACAAACTAGGCTGCTGCAAAGCATGAGATCACAAAATGACATCAGTGTATCCAAACTCAGACCATTGTTATGTACCTAGAACTATACTGAAGCATACACATAATATTGCATGATATTTCAAAAGACATAAAAGACAATAAAGCATGTCTGTATTTTGCACAAAACTCTATTTTGCTGGGCCTGCCATGCCAACAAGTCCCTCCCAGAGAAATTCCATGTTCACAGAGCAAGGATGGGCTGAAACACTAAGCAGATTCAGACAGACTGGTCTTCCAAGCCTGGTCCCTGGTTCAGCCTACAGCCCGCTCCTGAACTGACCCATGGCCTGGGCTCTAGGGTACATGAGTAGAAGGATGCATTCAGTCTGGAAACTGCAGGTGGGTAATTACTGTTCCAGATTTCCCACTTTGGAATCTTAGCACTGAAAAAAATGAGCTCTGTTCTTAGAATGTGCCAGTGAGCTTTTATGATAATCTGTGAGAGGTCTGAGTGGATATTAAGCATGGTGAGCAATGGCATAGAAAATGCTCCTCTAAAAAGTGCAAAGACTGTGCTGATTTGGAGGCTCAGCCTACACTACTCCAGACACAGATTGTGGAGCTAGTAGGTTTGACTGAGGATAGTGAGGTCTGAGCATGCACAGACATCAGTGAGGACAACCTGCATAGGTATTCATGCCCCAGTGTAGTCTGTGCTGACAGCAGGACTCCTACCACAGCACTGAATTTAGTAGTCTATCCAGTTAAACTTAGCCTGGATCAGAGGTGGTGTGCTTCGCAGCTGCTCCCTGAACTCCTAGGACTCGTTAGGAAACAACAATTGCTCCACGGTGATTCAAGCAGAACTTAACCAACCCTTTGCAAATATGATGAGGCAGCAGCAGTTTTAGAGTCAGCTTCCCCATCACCCAGTTCAGAGCTTCACCTGTTCTAAATTGCTTAGTTTTCTTGTGCTTATGTCAGTTCACACCACTGCAAATGCAGACTGACGACGTAATTGGAAATATGGGATAAAATGCTAATCTCCCAGAGCATCACAGTCTCTTCACACAGAGGTAGCAACGTAACCATCATGATAAGACCATAGTGAATGGGAGTTTTATGTGGTTTATTTCCTCTTCTGTGATTTTTTTCTTTTAATGAAAGAATATGGATGGGGACAGTATAGAAATAATACTAATTGGTCCACAAGTACAGGAAAGGATTCAGCAGAGAAAATATGGTTACATGTCCAAGGGGGACATATAGACACATAACAAATGAGAAGTGGGAGTATGGTCTCCCTCTAATAGCCATGTATTTTAGATTATAAAACAGTGACAATACTTACACAGATTTATGAAGGTCTCCACCAAACCCACTATATATTCTTTACAAGCATTAATTTTCTCACCAATAGTTTATTAAAGTGATAAATCAACTGCCCCTGCCTCATCTGTCACAAGCAGAGCCAATCACCTGGCATAATCAACCCAAGCCAGTGAACATTCCTGACTGGGCTTGTTACCCAGTGTCCCTTTCCCAAATGCCAGGTACTTGAGCAGCAGGACTAATGATGCCTGGCTTCCTAAAGCTTTGGGTCTCAGTTATCTTAAGCAGTGCAATTTCTAACTGAAGCATTTCTGGCATGTATGGCAGTCATGATAGCTTTCCTATATGACATTCCCCCATTTAATACCATCTGGGCTCATTCAGCTCCCAGTGCAGGAACTGACAGAGTCTGTCTTCCACACATTACAAAACCCCAAATTGACATAAAATAAAATTGAACATATTTAAGATCATTATCCTACCAAACTCCATCTCATCAAACATGGCTGAAATTGGTGGCCTAACAAGATGCAAAGCACGAATGGGCAGGCACATACACTTGCTGTGAAGACATATGCTTCTCCTCTATGAAAAAAAGATGAAAGAACTTCACAACCTATCTGAAAAACATGAATCTGAATATTTTGTAGATTAATTGGCTCATCTGTAAGGTCCTTCACCAATACAGCGCTGCCCCATCCCAGATGCAGTGTGCACTGGAGGAGTGTGGAATTGGCAGGGACATTAGCTGCTGGCTTAGAAACTGCTGAGACTTGGAGATGCTGTGCAGGAGAGGACAGACTGCTTTGGAAGTGAACAACTGATCACCAAGGGGAGGAGCCACCTAACCAGCTATTCAGATTTGCCAGAAGAAATTGTCTCTTCAGCTGCAGGGTAAAAATGGTACCTTGTTTGGAAATTAACAGCATGTAAGTGATTTTAGGGACTTTCACAATGATTGACTCACTGTAACAGCTATGCCAATAAAAAATGCCAACCAGGCATTACTAACAGCCATGTGTTTCTACAGATAAGGCTAAGATACAATCAGTTTTCTTAAATTGAATGTATATCACACAGCCTTATGTAGCCTCTTCAGTTTTAACTACTGCTGGGTCTCTACCAAAGCCTTGCATGCACCTTTCAAATTAGATGTGCATACTTCCCTCAGAAGAAAACTCAGGAGACATTGCTGCTTTCATGAAGGCTTGGCTTTGCTGAGCAGAGGAATCATGCCCTGTTGGAGTAACCAGGCTGGCCCTTGGAGAACCATGGGGCACTGGAGGATTTGTGCATCCCAAGCCATGCCCAGTGGTCTGCAATAAAGTGCAAACCAAACCTGCCAGCACAGGGGTCATTAGTTTGTGCAGTGCTTCCCCTGAAGTCCTCCTAGCTACCAGGGTGAACAAGGAAGCTGCAGAACCCTAGGCATGGGGAGGTGCGGCCTTCTCATAGCTCAGGCTTTTAAGCTTTAGAAAATGACCCAGTTCCTGGATTTGATGCAACTAAACAACCACCTCTCTGCTAGGCCTTCCTCACTGCGATGGTTTGACTTTTTTGCTGATCCCATGGGCTGTTTTTTAGCTGCAAGAGCACCAAAAGTAGAGGAGTGAGCATAGTGCTGGACAGTGTCCTGACACACACAGTCCACAGCTGGACTAGACATTAGAAGATGGCTTAGCACACCCTTCACTTCTCTGTGAAACTGAAATCTTGTGCAGACTTACTCTCAGTACCTGAATTCTACTCAGTTTTATGATGACTTTATGTCATCATATGACTCACATTTGCAAAAAAACCCAACCCAAACCACCACCACCAAAACCCCCAAACAAACAAGCAAACCAACCAAAACAGCATCCTGAAATTTGGAACCAAACTGAAAATTTGCTGTCCAGGCTGCAACACCACATTAATCCACAGGGACACTGTCTTTGAGCAGAGATGCCCAACCTCCCGTGGGTGACCCCACAGGGATAGCAGCAGCCCTCTTAGAGTCAATTTTCCCTCCAATAGCCAAATTTGCCCACAAATTGGGCACGTCTTCCAGACCTGCCCTAGAGAAATCCCAAAGTGAGTTGGTGGTGGCATCAAAAGCTAACCTCAAACCTAGGGCATGCTATAAATGCAGGTCTGTATCTCTTGCCTGTGACAGTGATTAAGTGCCAAGCGCAGAAGCTGGAGCCCTGCTCAAGCTTCCCTGTTAAGTCCAGCTGTCCCACATGACAATATTTGTTGAACCCTCCAAAGTAACCTGAGCCAGTGAAGTGCTTTACTCAAAAGTGTGAAGAGAAAATAATTTGAAGTTACATTGCAAGGACAAAATGAAAACAAGCTGAGTATCTCAAGGTGTCTGTGTGACTGAAGAGTTAGTTTGCTTTTAAACCTGAGGTTTAAGAGACCATAAAACGAATCAGGTGAACGATCTAAGGCATATTTTTGGGGAGAGAAATCACAATATTTATTTAGACATGCCATTCACTGACCATGTTAATTGCTTTTGGGTTTATTTTCTGAGCATAACCTCACAATAATTTTAATCATGTGTATTTCTAGTGCTTATGGCTGGCAGCTGGATGACAGAATAGACAATATTATTATGGATTATGGGATCAATAATCCATGTGCTAAGAAGGATTTATGTAAGCGACTGTAACAGCTTAAGCTTCAATAAATGACATGTAACAGAGGACAGAAATAACAGACATTTTCCCAATAAAAACAACCACATTTTTCTGTACCAGAAAACCAAAATTCACTTTTAAAGTAGGTAGATCAAATGTGTGTTGTGGCTTTGTGAGAGGTCTAAGCACATATTTGCATGAATTGAAAATCATTTTGAGGCCTGAAAGATCAGAACAAAAGGAGCTTTTCTTGTCTCTGCCCATTCCATCAGCTTCCATGATGAAAAAGGGCTTTTTTTCCCCCTTTTTCCATGTTTGAAGCTCAAGTCACACTCCCTATGGGAATTCATGAAGCAGTGGAGGAGGTGAAAATAACCTCTGCGTTTGAATATGATGAGCTGATATTTCATTCAGGGTTTCCCCCCCCCCCCCCCCCCTATTCATTTTTAGGTGTAGTAGTGAGTTTCCATATTTGCAGAGGGAGCATCAGTCTAAACACTGAACAGCCTGGCTTTCATACTGTGTGAAAAGAAGTAAATGTGATCAAAACATTTTAATTTTTCCCCCCTCTGAAATACAGCAGCAACTTTAATTTCCTTAATTACACCCATCACTCTGGAAAAGTCATAGTCTAATTCTGGTTACTATTCTGGGAGCAGAAGGAATAATTCTAAGGGTTTTTTTTTTTTCACCTGCTTTCACAATGTGGTGAGGCTTCCTTCTCTCTTTTACAGAGACAGCTACAGCCTGCAGAGATCTGACTGGGATGCAAATCGGCAGCCAACAGGAAATTATTTCCTTTGATTTTTAATAACCTGTGATAATGCAAATGCCTGAAAGAGTGTAGTCCAAGGATAAACCTCCCCCTCACTGAGAAAATTCAGATCATTTGGCACTGCGTTGCCAGATACTTCTTATTTACAAACAAACCGACTGAACCCGATGAAACAGCTCTGGTTTTCTTTCCTTGGCTTTCCCAGTCTGTGTGTTTTGGAAAACCTGAGCACAACTCAAAACAAAAGAGCAGAAGATGACGTTTAGCAGATGATCTTGCTACGTCCCAAGGGCCTCCAGTGATCCATGGGCTGAGAAACTCCTGTCCACAGAGTGTACTGCAATACTGTCCTTTGTATCCAAAGAACTTCAGGCTGCAAGGTGCTAACCCTTTTTGCCTTCATCCATCACACCACCTGAGCGTGTTTTTGCCAGCAAACACCTGAGTTGCCCTGTGGGTTTCTGCTGGATTGTTTGTGTCAGAGCGCTCTGCTGGGTGGTAGTCAGGGCACTTTGCACTGTGCCCTGGTTTCAAGGGGAAGAGTATGGAGAAAGCTCTGCTTAGAGGTGACAAATGCTGAAGATGTTAGGGCTCTTTCTGTTAATTGCTGGTGTGATTTATTGCCTCCTGTAGTCGATGGAAGGACCCCTTTGGCCTTAATGTAACCTCACAATGTTCCACATGATTAGCTAGCTAAACCTGTGACTTCTCTGGCTTTTCCAGTGAGATGAATTGCTAGCTGATAAAAACCTGGATTATTCTACCATTTGACTAGTTTAGCCCATCCCCTGCTTTCCAATAAACGGTACCTAAGATGCCCTCCCTAGAGGCTTAACAAAGTCATCCTCATAATAATGCTTGTCAACATAATTTCTTTTCTTGTTTTGGTTTCCTCAGTTTCTCTGAAACAATACACCCAGCTGTGAAGAGCAGTGTGTTTGTAAATACTCTTTCAGAATGCTGTTGTGAGTAGTTTATAGTTCAGCAGGATATTTCTTGCATCTGGTTGTTCTTCTCAGGATATGACCACTAATGTGATTCAGCTCCCATTGATTACATCATTGTTTCAGCCAGCTAGTTATTAGGATTGGGAACTTTGGTGATTCTTCCCACTTGGACAGCTCTGAGTTAGCTGATAATTTTAGCAGTGGGAATACCTTCAGGAGTTCCTTTGGTGTGGATGCATGTTGCCTTCCAGTCATCTCTTGCCTGGAGGACTGAATTATCACGTTTCCGTTGCCTCTGTGCTTTCAAAGCAAAGGTGAGGAATGCTCCCCAGATGCTCATATCTGCAGTGCATGCCTCAGGTCCTCAGCAGACACTCATTGGCCCCCAGCTGCCACTGCTGGCTCTAAGGTGGGTTGGCAGTCCATCTGGCAGCCTTCATTGTCCATAAAAATAAATGTTGTTCCTTGGGCCTCTCCCCTGCAAAACACATATGCCTGGTGTTAGCTATGGGCAGCATTGCAGGGATCATGAAAAGCAATGTCCACATCAAAGGCCCCTCTGGCATCTGAGCCAAGGAAGCTCCACTGCTTGTGAAATCACAAGGGAGGAAACCTTACGGTCTTGAGCAGTCCCTCCTGAAGGGGTCTTTACCTGTGGAGGGAGGAGACTGGCAAGGAGGCTGCAGCATCACCTCACTCAGAGAATCCCTGCAATCGCTTATTTCTGGGAGTGAAGATGTCTTTATTTCAGCGTATACCAGACCGCTGGCTTTCATGCCCCTGGCCAGCCTTGCTCCTGCCTGCTGGTGCTGGCAGATGTGCAGTCCTGCATCACTGTGTCCGTGGCTGTTCCTGTGGTGGGCTACATGGACAAAGCACCCGCAGCAGCTGGTCTAGGTTGCGCTGGGACAGACTTGTGGTATCAGACATCCCAAACACAAGGGGCAAGGTTAGACATTTAAGCACATAACTAATTCCCAGCACCAAAAGGGAGCTCAGAAATACAAAGGACCTGTGCAAATACTTTTCAGGAGCAGTCACTGTGCTTCACACTTGCTTGAGCTGTTACTACAGCTCCTGTCTTTCCTTTTAGTGACTTGAAAAACAAATATCTCAAACCTGTCACCCACACTGTATTGTTACAATAGATTTTAAGAAGGTCAGAAGTGTAGCTCGTGTGGATGGACCTATAAAAAAGTTAATTTAATAAAGGAAATTTGACATGAGTGGTTCTGGCACACTGTTCTTTTCCTCACGCATTTTCTTTGGTAATAACACTATTTTGTTAGTTGAGGCTAAATCACTCACTACAATTTTATTGGCACGCATTATGGCTTCTCAAACACTATTCCCTGCCTCCATGCACTTCAGAAGGCAATGCCACTAATTTGTTACATGAATGCGAAAGAATGGCCAGACCAGGTCAGGATAACAGTGCAGGTGACCCCGTGCTGTGTCTCCGCTAGAGTGAAGCTTGTACCTTGGCCCAGTACAAGGAGTTCCCTAATGTTCGCAGAAACACTTATGAAAGGGAGTAGGAGATGTAGGTCATTCTCAGGTGACCCTTCCCTTCTCCCAGTGCAGCATCTGGCTGCCAGTGCCTTGGGGACTTGCTGAGCTGAAGCAAGGCTGCAAGGTTTAATAACCACCCCTTAAACAGCCCTCATGCAACCCTTCTCAGATCCAGCTGGACTTTGGCCTTGGCAGCATCTTGTAACAATAAGTTCCACAGTTTAATTTCCACTGTGTGAAAGAGGACTTCCTCTATTTGTTTTAAGATTGCTGTCAGCTAATTTCAAAGGATTCCTTTATTTCTATGCTGAGGCAGGAGGGAGCAGCTATTCCCCACCCACCATCTCCAGATCTCTTAGGGTTTACACACCTGGATTTACACACCTCAATCATCCCTCTTTTACTCCTTTCTAGCGTCAGCAATCCCAGTCTGTTTAGTCATTTCTACTACTGGTGCCTTTTCTAGTTCTCCCATGTTTTGCCATGTCCTACTGTGAAGGAAGGAAAACCCATTTTGCTTTTTGCAACATACTTCCACCCTATTCCCATCTGGCAGGCAGCCATCCACAGGATGCACTTAGGAGCTTTCCCAGGGGCAGCAGAGGGCTGTTGGTTGGACCCATGGATCTCACAGGGGAGCCAAGCCCTGCTCCTTAAAGAGTGCAGTCTGCATGGGCCTCTTCAAGCAAAACCTGTGGGAGGTTTTATCCCTTCCTGTGCCAATGACTTCTCAGTCCCCAAAGTTTCCTCCCACCAGAAAGAATCCCAGGCAAGGAGGACACCTGAGGAGCGCTGGGACATGCTCAGCATACATGGCTGCAGCCCAGCACCTGGATTGGAGACCTTTATTAAAAGCAAAGAATCAGTGTGTGACCTCAAGATATTTCCCTCATGAATTAGATCTTGCCAGGCAGACTAGCACCTGGCACACAGCCATCTCAGAAGTGAGGAGGAATCTGAAGCTGAGACACCAAATGCAGTGCCCCCATATGCCAGGCCTTGAGTTATTTTAACTCATTGGATAATACCAGGCCTCCTTCCCTGCTCTCTTGTGCTGGGTTTGCTCCATAGATTTCAAGTCAAGCCAAACCTTCTTGGGGCTGGCAGAGAAGGCAAGGGTGGTGCAGGCCCTTTATGTGTGGTGGGCTGGCAGCCAGCTACTGAGGAGAACTGA
Organism: Picus viridis; assembly: GCA_033816785.1. Classification (NCBI taxonomy): domain Eukaryota; kingdom Metazoa; phylum Chordata; class Aves; order Piciformes; family Picidae; genus Picus; species Picus viridis. The sequence continues at coordinate 2,156,495 of CM066569.1, read as the reverse complement.
GGACCTTGTCAAAGGATGGCAGTGACATTTTCCATGGTGGAAAAGCTGGCTGCTGGCAGTGCCGCTTCCTCCACGGAAGGGACAGGATGGCTGGGCAGGCAGCTTTTGCGGGGGAGATGTGGCACGAGGGAAACAAATCACTTGTTTCTCCTCAACTTTCCATTTTCCTCATCTGAATAACGATCTGCATTTTCCCAGAAGGGCTACTGCTTTCTTTGAGATGTTATTGCCAACTATCTATCTTAAATGTCACACACATACAGAGAATAAAATGCCTATAAACAGATCACTAGATGTGAAGCGGTGCTGAGGATCAGAAGCTGATACCAAAACAACCCTCCTGAGATGCTATGAAAACACTGGCGTTGAGGAGGGCCATCTTCTTCTGCTGTGATATCTGAATGAGCATCTGTTGTTGCTGACTAAATAACAGTATAGATTGAAAGAATCCTTGTGACAGGCATGCTTTCCGCCAGAAACAACAGCATCAGCTGGGAGACTTAATTCCTAGGTTTGTTAGTAGTCACCCCAGCAAATGTACATTCAAGGCAAGAAGTGCAACGGGACACTGTGTGATGTCTAATTCCTTCACCACTCCATTCTTCTTGCTGTCCCTTGTTTTAATTAGGTGCCATTAATCAGTCACTGGTTTAATGAGAAGCCCATAACAAAATGTTCAGTGGTGTAATACATCTGGAGCAAGATCCAGTCTTGCCATTTGAGCCTTGCATGCTAGGCCATATGGAGCTGTGTTGCAATTGCAGCTGCTGATTAGGCAGCTGTGAGCCCATCCAAACCCCATCCCCTTAAATAAGTGGCAATTCTTTCATTCCCTCTTCTACTCCCACCATAACAATGAATGTCTGTGAGCAGAGAACTGATGTCTCATTCTGCTATTTGCTGTGCAAATGGAAATAGGCATGGCTGAAACGTTCAGAGATATTTTTAAACCCACCAAAGTCAACAGAGAAGACAACTGGGATTTTCTAAAGCACTGGGATATCAAGTTCCCTGGAAGTTGGAGAGCAAGGAAGAGGACAGAGTGATCCTGAGATATTCCATGGAAGTTAGGCAGCTAAGTTGCTTTACAGATTGAATTCAGGCTTCTTAAAAATATCCGTGAGCATCTATTTCAATCTTTAACATTTTTCTCCATGTTTCTTACTTGAAAGCAAGGTTAATCTTTCAGCTTTCCACTGAGGGATGCTTGGGCAGATCACTGATTGTGGTCAACTTCCCAAATCAGAAATATTTTAACCAGAATATAATAATCTGGATGCTCAGAAAAGCTCCAAGATTTTCATGCACAGAGCTCAGTAAAGGACTGGAGCCCCAGCAGTAAGCAAGAGAAAAATTCTGGGAGAGAGAGGATATGGAAAGCTAAGAGAGCACACAGCGTTATGATAAACTATCTGCATCATCCAATTATCCAATTATCCTTTAGTCTACTTTTCCAAGCGCCTCTCTCTTACCCACACAGTGCTGACTAATGAAAAAAAGCCCAGTGTTAATGAAGGACCATTGAAGAAAGTGGGATGTTCTACCACAAGATCAGGCTATTCCTGGCTACTGTTTACTCAATGTTTGCAGCAGTCACTGTGGCACAAGTACTTCAGAGACAGAAAGAACACATTTTGTTTTGTTCTGGTCGCCTACTTTCTGCTGTATATATTTGCTGTACAGTATCAATCCTAACTTAGGAGGTAGTCTTTTGTCACCGGATTATTGAACAAGATACAAGAGTGTTGACTTTGAAAATAAAAGAGGGGCTTCTACCACAATCATTTATTGTAGTTATTGTTCTTTGTTTTACGCAAACTGGCTTCATGAAAACAGACTTTGACCTGCAATAGCTTTCCATGCACACTCCCCTAGACAAAAACTGGCAATGGAAAATTTAATTGAGTAGCTGTGGAGTTTCAGAAGGATTTTTCATTTTTAAACTCCCTTCAGCTAGTATTTCTACTACAGTTTCCTGCCTACCAACTCTGATGCTCTGGATATTGCTTTGAATAGTAATTGACTGTATTTTGGATACTGAGCATCACTGTCATCCCACACCTCATGAGCAATGTGACCAACTTATCCCAGCAGTGTGGGACTCTCTGTGTAAGAGACATTGAGCATATCTGCAGTCATCATGTCCACTACACCTGGAAGATGTTGTGATTGTTGCACATACTTGAGAGGGTACGTTGAGCCCATTGCACCTGCGTGTCACCGGAGCCACCGCTGACGTGATGCAGAAATCGTGTGTGAACAAAGAGAATACCCAGGGCAGCTAAACCCAGTGTACCTGGGCTGATCTGCTCACATTAGGAAGAATCTCAGATTTGTTAGACCTCTATCATCATCTGAACACATTTTCACAAATAATCATTTTCATCCCCTTTCCATCCTGACTTTTATGTTCCACTTGTTGAGACAATGTCTCAATCTGCCTTTTGAGCCATATCACAAAATTAGCTCCTGCAATACCACAGGGAGTGGGCTCTGCTCACTAGAAAGTGAAATGTTTTGGAGTTTCCAGATTCCAAATCAGATTTCAAGGAAAGATAGAGAGATTTTTCCTTAGTGAAGTTCACTTTTCAGTACAGTGTGTCTCTGATTATCTCTTTGATAAAATACTGCTCTCCTTTAAGCAGGGTCACAGCCTTACTAGCTTGATATTGAAATGTTCTTTATGCCAGCCATACTAGCAGCATAAGTAGTTTGATTTTTTACTGTAATGGATCACTTGGACTGGAGCTGAATTATAAATTGGACCAGCCACAGTGCTCAAGGTCAGAGAAACAGACCATAGTCTGGAGAAGATCTTGGAGCTGGTGTGCTTGATGGCATCTGACTCACAATATTGTTTTATCCCAACTACAGGAAAAAAAAAAATAATCAAATATTTGTTTGAGCTTGTAAAGGTGGTTTAGACAGCTAGGCTTGCATATTTTACAGGCAGCATCCAAGTTTGCCTTCATAAATACTCACAGATGCTGGAACTGAAGTATTGCCATGTGGATATTTGCTCTCGAAGAGTACGTTCATCGAGTCAGTGCAGAGAAGTTGCATCACTTGACTTCTGTAACCAATTACAAGGGTTACACAGGCTTTAACAAAGCACAGCTAAAAACCCCCAAATTTTTTTAGGATGTAAGTTTCCTGTAAAAACTGTGTTGAAAGCAAACAAGTTAATGGCATTTTAAAGTTTTCTCTTCATACTCAATTGTTCCCAAATCACAAATCACAGCAATCTTTTAAATGTCCTTGAAGAGGGGCTTTTAACATGGCTCCTTCTTCTACACTGATCTGCTGAACCTTAGAAGCTAAAGAAGGTGCAGAAATGGAACTGAAGGATAACCTCATTAACTGATTACATTCATGTTTAAAAAGTGAATCCTTATACATACCAGCTATGCTCTATGCTAGGTAGCTTCAATGTGGAAAAAATAATGAGAATTGCAGTAAACAAGCATTGTCTTACATGAATAATTTCATCTTTGAATACACTTGAGCACAGAGTGTGGAAATGTGTCTGAATGCTTTGAATGCTGGTGCTTATCTGGTGCTCAAAACCTGTTTATGACATTCATTTCTATAAGTAGCACAGAGCTTCGAGGATGCCAGAGAAATGCAGTTCTGTGCCCCATGGGTAATCTTTCATCTCTCTGCAGACTATAGAATTCTCACATAATGCTGCAGTATAGACATCTGCATCTCAGTGTACAGAAAATTATCATAGGTTTTAGAATCTATGCTCTTAGAGTCACTGTCTCTTTCTTTGCAATATTGAGTTCTTTCTTATGCCCAACGATAAAGAACAATGCATATTTGGCTCAAAGCTGTTTTGCTGAATGCAGCTCTGTGTTGATTTTTCTCATTTTCTCTTTCTGTTTCTTAAAAGAGAATAGCAAGGACCTGAAAATCCACCAGGATTTCATGCTGCTGTAGTTCTAGGGCTTTAGATCTGCCTTCACTAATGAAAAAAAAGATAATAATCCCCTTCTACATGCTCCACTTTTAAACCCACCCTTCACTTTAAGCTTTCCAAGATGCTCATGTTCCTGTCTGTATCAGATGTAATTCCTACACATATCAGCAAAATTTTGTTGAATGGATTTGATGCAAAACAAAGCAAAATAATAAGAATTTTACTATTGAGATTGTACATTGTTATGAAGAACACTCTTCATTTCTCTTGAAAAGAATGACCCTGGTAGAAGTGGTTTATCATTCTTATAACGCTTAGAATTCAGTTGTCACCAGGTCTTCCATTGTGGAGACAGCCAACCTCTGAATACTGCAAACACATTTGTGCTAAAAATTGCAAGTACAGTATCTCTTACTGGTGCATATGGTCAGTGTTTACACGAACTCCATGGTGAGCTGTTTCTGGGCATGCACAGGGTGCTTCTTTCAGTCTGAGTATCCTTCATCTCCAGTCATTGCAGCATCTGATGTCTCTGTTAGGCCACACCTTGAGTACTGTGTCCAGTTCTGGGCCCCACAGTCTAGAAAAGATGTTGACTTGCTGGAATGTGTCCAGAAAAGGGCAACAAAGCTGGGGAGGGGTTTGGAGCACAGCCCTGTGAGGAGAGGCTGAGGGAGCTGGGGTTGCTTAGCCTGGAGAAGAGGAGGCTCAGGGGAGACCTTCTTGCTCTCTGCAACTACTCTCAAGCTGTGCCAGGGGAGGTTTAGGCTGGATGTTAGGAAGAAATTCTTCATAGAGAGAGTGATTGGCCATTGGGATGTGCTGCCTGGGGAGGTGATGGAGTCACCATCACTGGAGGTGTTTAGGAGGAGACTTGATGGGGTGCTTGGTGCCATGGTTTAGTTGATTAGATGGAGTTGGATGATGGGTTGGACATGATGATCTCCAAGGTCTCTGCCAACCTGGTGTGGTCTATTCTATTCTATTCTATTCTATTCTATTCTATTCTAGTCTAGTCTAGTCTAGTCTAGTCTAGTCTAGTCTAGTCTAGTCTAATTCTAATTCTATTCTATTCTATTCTATTCTATTCTATTCTATTCTATTCTATTCTATTCATCTACTACAGCTAATGTTTGAGGGGATTGCAGGTAGAGGAAAGTCTGTTTTGAAAAATGTAGGGCCTTTAATTTACCTGAATCAATCTCCTACCTGCAACGATTTTAAATTTATCTTACAGATTGATGCTGAGGTTAGAGTAAAATAAATACTAAGTCTCAGATTCATCAGTGTGAAGGGCTTCTTTTAGTCTGCTCTTAACCTCCTTGGCTACCATCATTATAAAATTATGTCCAGGCAGGTCAGCTCTGGAATATTAATCATGTCAGCACAAAGCTGCTTAGTGAGCTCTGATTTATTGGCTTTGCTTGGCCTGCAGGTCCCATGAATCTCCACACATTGTAATCTGCACCTTGAGACCAGCCTGCTCTGAAGGCTTGGGGTTTTTCCCCCTAATTAGAGCACAAATAAGCTCGTACAAAAACATTTGTGACAGCACAAGATGAGTAACAAAAGACCAAAGGCCTGTCTTCCAGGAACAGTGCAACCATGAAGCTGCAATCTCATTATACAAGTTGATTTGAGCTCAGAGAGCAAAAGTTTCTCCTGGGGTCAGATGGGATGCACCCCTTGGGTTACTGGGATAGCTTTGCTGCTGTGGTTTTGTAACTTTATTGCACTTCTGTTGTCAGAGCCTTGATAATTCACTGTAGTGAATCCCTGGAGCGTTTTCCCCTTTCACAGTGATTTTGCACTTCTCCAGACGCCAATATCACAGCCTGCTCTACTGATGAAGCAAAGGCAGTCTAAAAAAGCATCATAGTTTTTAATGCATTAGGATGTTTGTATTAGTTCTTTCACCTCAAGTACTATGAGGAGATGTAATACAAAAGCTGGAAATGCCTGTATGTGAAGATAAAACCAATTGCTCAAGTTCTACTGAAAGTCCTCAGTAGCACTATTGTAGCCACCTTTAAAGATCCCAATAAACACTCTTGTAAACTTGTTTTGCATTCCTTAAAAAGCCTAAGGTCTCCCAAACTGGGACTCCAACCTGCCTACTAATCCCACTCTCCTCTCACCCCACCACTGCTACTCCGTAAGACCAACTCTATACTGCCTGCCAAACCAACTTCACACTCTGCCTTCCAGACCTGCTCTTGCCTCCCTGCAAGCACACTGCATGCACCCTCGAGGAGCCCACAGCATACTGCTGACTGACTCTCAGAGCTGTGGTTTCTTGCACTGTGCATCTGCACTCTGCAAATGCAAAAATAAATCAAAAATGATGTGGGCAGGCCCTGATGAGACACTGCTCAAGGCTTGCCATATCTCAGATATTCACAGCAATTCTGATTCTTTCTTGGTTCAAGGTCCCATACAGCTGGTGCAGTTGACCACCCTGACTTTGGTCCCCAGTACTTCCAGTTGTGGGAGACCTGAGGTGGCTCCTGGCTACAGTCAGGAGCAAGCCATCACTTAGCTACCCATGGGTGTCATGACCTATTAGAAGATGCAAACCTGCATACTCAAGTCCTTCACAAACTTTTTTTCCCTGCCAGATGATCTGATTTAATCCTTTTCCCAGAGGTATGTCTGATAAAGAAGTTGGAAGAGAGGTAGTTGTGTCAGTGAGCTGCACTTTGTGTATTTAGAAGCAGTAGCTTGGAAACACCCTGCTACAGAGGATCTGCAAGGGTCTATGTTTTCCTGACAGCATTTCATTGTGGCAAGGAACTAGCAGCTTACTCTCACAGTGCATGCCCCAACATGAGTCTGCACCTCTAAGTCAAAGGGATGTATACCACTGACTGCCTTGGCTGCAGCAGTTTCCCTTTGGCTCTGGTCTTATGTACACCATTCTTCCCAGTACACTATATACTGTTGTCCAGTTTTACTGCAGTTGATTGAACCCTCTCCATTGCCCAGAGGAATGATTGGAGCCAGGCCATAGCAGGCACTGAATATGTTTTGAGAGCATGAGTAACAAAAGGTCATACAAGTGGGGAAGAAGTTAGTTCGCTAGAATCCAAACATCAATAATAATGCAGCACTGTGAATTGTGAGGCTGTGTTTATTCCTTTGAATTCAAGCAGGAAGGGAAGGATTTTTGTGGTTCTGGAGCCGGGCCAGCCAGTTTGCCTTTCCTGAACTCTCAGCTTTCGGAAATGGGAACTGCCACTTGCCAGCAGTGCTGCTCACCTCTTCATACCTGCCCACGGGCAAGCTTGAGCTGCCCTGTTCCTGAATGCTGCTACTCCAGTGGCACACTCCAGGCTTTCATCCTTTCTTGTCACACAGGACAATTTTCAGATACACGTTGCTGCAGATGCTTGCACTGTAAAATGTGCCACCGCAGTGAGCATTTCAACTCCTCTGTGGAGCACAGTGCAGTGCTTTTTTCTGGGGTCCCTGAGTAAATGGAGCATGCATTCTTCCAAATACTTTAAAACCCTTGGACCCCCAATAGGCAACCTTTCAAAGTCATTTATTGGGCTACAATATTTCTCCCATTTTTAACTCTCTATTAGAAACAAAGAATTTACCCTCTCCTTTTTAAAAAGTGTCTAGGCCTTGTGGCAGCCCTTTGCAGAGGACACATTTTGATTTCTGGTAGTTGCTGGGAAGTGACATTCCCATTAATCTTCACTAGTGCCATTTAAGGCTTTAGAAACTACTTCTAGATTCGAGCACAGATCTGTAAATCCCCTAAGACAGAGCCACGGTAATGGGAATATAGAGGTCACTTGAGTCATGAATTGTGAACTCTGCATCCTGTCAGATGGTATTAGGGAGGGAGGAGAAAGGAAAATATTTTTTTTTTCACTCCTTTGAAAAAACCACTGCAGGAGGCGGGGTACTAGACTCTTCCCCATAAGAAGGAAGAGATTTCTCAGTACGGTCAGATGACCAAGTTAAATTGGCAGTCCTGCGCAGTGACAGGATGTGCTGAGAAACCCAAGCTCGGATCATCTGGGGCTAAATTGAGTTGATTCCTGAATGCAAAAAAAATCTGTTGTTTAGCAAGAAAAAAAATGGTAACAGTGTTGTGAGAGCTGTCAGCAGGCTATGCCTGACTCCTGGTTGCTCCATTGTTCACACAAGGGTTTGGAGCCCTTGGAGCAGATCGTTTGGTAGCAAAATTGTTGGCACTCTCTCTGTGTAGCACTCCCTGCTACTTACACTAGTAGATGTACTTAATGTGGGGCATAAGCCTCCAAATGAGCCTGAAAAAAGCTGGTGTTAACAGAGGTGCCACAAGGTCACTGAAGCAAAATGATAGCAGTGTGAGGGAGAGATGAGGAAGAACTGGTTTTGTTTTGTTTTGTCTAAGCACCATTTGTGACAGAGTTCATTGCTCCCAATGAGATCAGGTGAGCCACAGTGTTTTGAGTGTTTCCAAGTGAGGTAAAACTTCAGCATGGTGACATCTTGGTGGGTGATGGGACTTTGCTGAGATGATGGGCTGAAAGGTGGCTGCGAGAGGTGACCACTGGTAAGAACAGGCAATTGCATATGCTAATATCTTGGAGAGGTCATACTCCCCACTCTAACCCCAGAAGCTGTATGGTGAGGAGTGACACCAAGGGCTGCATTAAGGAACAGCACATAAATGGGTTTTCTTTCTTTACCTGCTTTCCCCTTTGGGAAGGCCTCAGTTACTATGATCCACTCTTAGCTGGAGCAGCTTGAAGTCTACGACAAGGGAAGCCATGAGGGAGTGCCATGAAAAAAAGGGTGGATGCCCTGCTTGTGGGAACACCTCAAACACAAATCCCACTGAAATGCTCCAGGAACACCCTCAGTTACATACAAAGGTGTGCCCCTGTAATTCTTTATTTCAGGCCATCATGAATGATAGCATCAAGCTCTCTTTTGAGCTTTTTCATCCTTAGGGGAGGATGATAACATCTCAGCTTTACAGAGAGGGAACTTGTGGCAAATAGCATGCAAGAAGCACAAGGTCACCATCATGTCAATGATGCAGCCAAGAACATATTCAAGCATATTTCACTACATACATCACAAATATTAGCTCATGTGTGGCTTGTTCTGTACCAAATGAGCAAGAACTTCAAAGAGCAGGTCGCTATGTAAGCCAACTTTATTGTCTACAATGTAGTCAAGGGCTCTAAGTATGGAAATGACGAATGAAAATGGCTTGGGTTTAATTTTTTTTTCCTTTTTCTTTCCTTTTTCTGTTCCCTCTCTGTGAAGCACATTGGCTCCTGGCTATAGCACTCAGGGCTTTTCTGAATGCCTTATTAAAATGTTCTCTCTTCAGCGAGGTGTAATAGGGTTAATTTCCACTTCCTTCAAAATCAGTAAAGTCTTCAGCTTTGTCCAGCTAAACAATTAACACTTCAAAGTTTCCACAGGTCAGAGCTAACTGATAACAACCTGAATATGCTGGTGCCTGGGTAGTTTATTATTCAAATTAAATATTTCAAAGGAATTCAGATTGGAGTATCATGCCTTTGAAGCTAGGGAGAGACCCCATCTTAGGGTTACCATTTCAAAGAGATTTTTACAGCAACTTTTGGATGCAGCAGTGTCAGTGGTGACCAGAGAACTGATCTGCAAACTGTTTAGACTGAATAAGCTGGAATTGCCTTAGCAGTTAGGTGTTCTGTGAACAGCACTGTATGACACCCTTGGAAAGGTGTATTTAAGTGGAAGGATGAGGCAGAATACCACTGAATGCTGTGCACTTGTTCTTGTTGATTTTGAAGCTGCACTGAGATGAGATACAGTATACAGTATTACCAAGGTTGGAAGAGACCTCGAAGATCATCGAGTCCAACCTGTAACCACAAACCTCACGACTAGACCATGGCACCAAGTGCCACATCCAGTCCCCTCTTGAATGCCTCCAGGGACGGTGACTCAACCACCTCCCCGGGAAGCCCATTCCAATGACGAATCACTCTCTCGGTGAAGAACTTTCTCCTCACCTCGAGCCTAAACTTCCCCTGTTGCAGCTTGAGACTGTGAGATCAACAAGAGAGAATCCATCAGAAAAACTTGCAAAGATAAAACCTCCAGGAAAAGCAGAATTGGTTACTTCTGTCTGGATGCCATCAAAACTCACAGTTAGGTGTAGCTCTCCTGAACTCTCTCAGTCACATCATGAACCTCAGCCTGATCACTGCAAAGCAGGGCACCCTTAGTATTCAGAATACATAATTCACAGATCCAAAGTGTGAGGTATGAATTTTAAGATGTTGACATTTGAAAACTATTGCACTGGGGTTTAGTCTTTATTTGTTTGCAAATGTGAACCCTTAAGGCTTACATTTTAAACCTTTCCTTATATAGGCTAACATTATTTTCAATCATATCAATCATACACTAGGGTCCCTTTTCGATGGGTAGTGTAGTAACACAAAGAAAAATCAAAGTATCATTGAAAGCTACTTAGTCTGATAAAGCTAATCAGACAACAGCCTAAACAGCCTTAAAAATCTGAGCCATGCCACCTGAAGTCACCTGACATCCAAACTGACATCTTAAGACCAAAAAAACACCCCAAAACCCCAACCAACCACAACAGAAACTAAACAAACCTGAATAATGCAAGGGTGGCAAATAAATGATGAAGAACAAACCCAACACATTAAGGATGTCTCAACAACTTCTTTCACTAGAGACTAATAGTGTTCAAGTGAAACTATAGGGAGACAGTAGATAACAGAAAACTTTAAATGTAACTAGAAGAATAGAATAGAATAGAATAGAATAGAATAGAATAGAATAGAATAGAATAGAATAGAATAGAATAGAATAGAATAGAATATCACCCAACACCATCTGATCAACTAAACCATGGCACCAAGCACCCCATCCATTCTCTTCCTAGACACCTCCAGTGATGGTGACTCCAACATCTCCCTGGGCAGCCCATTCCAATGGCCGATCTCTCTTTCTATGAAGAACTTCTTCCTGACATTCAGCCTAAACCTCCCCTGGCACAGCTTGAGACTGTGTCCTCTTGTTCTGGTGCTGGTTGCCTGGGAGAAGAGACCAACCCCCTCCTGTCTACAACATCCCTTCAGGTAGTTGTAGAGAGCAATAAAGTCTCCCCTGAACCTCCTCTTCACCAGGCTAAGCAACCCCAGCTCCCTCAGCCTCTCCTCATAGAGCTTGTGCTCCAAACCCCTCCCCAGCTTTGTTGCCCTTCTCTGGACACATATCCTAAGGTCTATCTCTTCATGAAGCCTTTGACTTGATTTGCTCATTACAACTGTTCCATTCTTAGGAGGACAGAAATAAGCTCTTAAGGATGTATTTTCCAACATGTATTCTTTTCTGCTAGACAGCCCACAGGAACATGCTTTCCCTCATGAGGCTATTGTTTATGTCTCAATATTTTCTGACTGCATTTTAACATATCATTAAGTAATTTCATACATGAGACTGATCTTTAGGCTCCTGAGTTGGATTTTGTTAATTCATTTGACCATTTTATGTACTATAGACTGCATTATTACAACTGCAGGCCTGGTCAGTTATTTTTCAACTTCAGACATGAGGGGGATGAACTGTGTAGGTGAGATGTAACTCCCATGAGTGAGGACCTATTGAATCATGGGAATGACAAGGGATTTGGCTATAATGTTATAAACAGCCTACCTACTCGACTCATCAAGTCATGAGGATACAGATCAAAGCAGGAAATCCATTTTTTCCCCCTCCTGGCTTGATAGTGCCATGCTTCAGTCAAAGATCAAAGGAAATTAATGTAAGGTGGAGGATGCAGCAAGAACCCCCTTACAGATGCTAGTGAAATTGTACTGACATGTGGCTTCATCAGTCGTGATGAAAATCCAAGCACAGAGAAAGATGAAAGGTCAGCATGTAACCTCCCTTGCACTAATTGCATCCTCTGGGCAATGACTGACAGAGGCACAGCCAGCCTCTGGGTTGCTTTCTGGGTATGTTATTTGTTATTTGGATGCAATTTGGTTCCTATCCACTATGCATAGCTGCTCATGGTGATCTCTGTCTGAATGTATTTCAGAAGAATGAGGCTGCCTTCTGAGGAAGGTGGAACAGTGTAAACTGAGCAGGGCACTTCAAAAGGGAGGAGAAGCTGCAAAAGGTCGCATCAATCAACCCTTCTTTGGCTTAATGGAGAGTTCATGGTTTGGATTTTTCCTTAATTTTAAATTTAGAAAAAAAAAATTAAAACAACTGAAAGTAAGCCATACTGAGACTGAGGTCCAAGACTCTTCTCACAGTTAGCACAAACAGAAAGTCAACACAAGTACAGCACACAACCTACATAAGCGTCTAGGTTTGTTTTTCCACATGGCTCTGAACTAGCATAAATGGGATCCTGAGGAAATGCCGAGTTTTGTGAGAGGACTCAGCTTGCAGTGGTACAACTCCCAACACAGCTGCACAGGCAGTGATTGTTATAACATATTGGAAGCAGCTTCAGTGTTGACCACAGGACTTAGTGTAATTGGTCTGTTCCAGTCTCACCACCAGTTCCAGCAGCTTCACATGCGGAAGAGCCCAGAGGTGCTGTAGCCATCTATTCTGCCTGCCGCCATCGTTGCAAGGCTGGCCAGGCAGACAGGAGACTCAACAAAGCACTGGAATATGCCAGTGCTGGAGATGGGTCAATGCACTTCCAGGGATGCTCTAAACCCCAGGGATACAATATTTTTCACCAGAAATACTGTGGCTTATGTGGTATTGGCCTGAAGGGTGCTGCCACAGACAGGCAATGTGGTATTCGTTGCCTTTGATTGACTTTGAGGTCATACAGGAAACAAAATCTAATCATGTATCAGTTTTAAGCTGCCTAACCTGCACAGATTAATGCATTTTTGTCATAGGTGAAGGAACTGTACCAGTACAACCAGATAAGCCTAAGAAAGTATGAAACTTGCACTGCATAAAAGCCTTCTAGTAAAATTACAACACGCATTTGTTGACCGTCAAGGCCCAAGAAGTCCTTTCAACAGGTCATAGCAGTTGGAACTGATTAGATTTATGAATTCTTTTAAGCAAGGAAATTTCAGTCAGTGGTTATTTCACATAAACTGTTCACTGTGACTAATCATTCTAACACTTGCTGTTTGTTTTTCATAGTCGGGAGAGTCAGGCTCTCTAATTCAGGGACTTATTTTTCCCAAAGAGTTCATCTACATTGGCTTCCCTGGATGTTAAAGCCAATATAACAGCAGGGGAAATCTCTTCCCAGACAGTGTGACTTGAAATTCTATAAATAGGAGTGACTGATGTACAGCTATGAAAATAATTGATTTTACAGTGTGGCAGCTGAACCAAAAAATTGAGGGGAAAAAATAATTTACTCCATCTCAGATCAATTTGTTGGGCTTTTTTCACCCCTTCTTTTATTTTTTGGGTCTTTGGGCTGAGTAAAATATTCCAGTTATCTTTAGACAAAGCCATTAATTTCCCTATCAGGTTGCTTCTAATGAAAAGCTGGTTACTGGAAAGATAGGCCGGATTTAACTATCATCTACAGAGCAAATTGGTAAATGCAGCCATAACTCCTACAGAAGGACCAGCCAAGCAGAACACTGTCCCAGATCAGGCTTCAGAGCCCTCCTCTACCCACAGGGACCCATCTCTTCAATGGCAAGTTCCTTATTCACCCTGTGCTGAAGAAGCAAGTAATGGACCCTTCTAGAGGGGATACACAGGGATGTATCTGCCCTGACTCATCTTCAGACCTAATTAGCAAGAGAAACATGGAAGGAATTAAATCCAAGGCAGCTGCCTTGCCTGGTAGGGGGCACTTTTTCCAGGGTGGCAGACGGCTTGCCATTCAGGGATCATCTCTGGAGTTAAATCTAAGCATCCAAGAATGTGCTTTGCCATTTGATTTCAGCACAAATCATTGCCTACATTTGCTGAGAATGACTTTGAGAAAGACAAACCAATATTTCTTGTGAAAACACCATCAGCTTCATAAAAGCTTCATAAGAGGTTGCTTCCTAGCTGATTCTTCTACCTGAGTGTACTTATGATAGCCCTTGTTAGGACAGATTCTTTTCTGTGGACATTAATACGGACAACCCTGTATAAATGTCTGTCCATAAATCAATGAAAAGGAACAGAGATAGAACAAAATCAGTGCTGATATACAATTTCTCACAGGTTCTGACTTTGTTGGTTTATTTTCCTCCTGATAAAATTAAGAGCTGTCCTGGTTATCTCCGTTTAATCAAGTTGAGAGCTTGGGCTGTCATGACATATGTAGCTAAGCCAATTTAAAAGCTAATTGTTACTGAAGGGGGCAAAGTCTTGCATCCCCTCCTTCACACCCCCAATTTCTTCATCCACACAACCTCGCCATCTCTTGGGCTGGTTGAGATAGGCAAACAGACAGGTGAGATTTTGTGAGATGAATTAACTCTTTCACATGCAGAAAAATGGGTTCACCTTTTCTCCTGGGATAATTTTGATCTGGGTTGAAGAGTGAAAGAAGCTTCTGGAGGAGCCTGGACGAGCATCTCTCCCAGTGCTTAGTTGGCAGGAGGAGGGCTGGGTTAGCTCCATCTTGGTACTTCTGTCAGAGGGTTCCTGTTTGCTTTCCAGACTTAGTCCACTGGTTGCATTTTGCATTGTTGCATTAATGTTTATCTTCTTGGTAACTTATTTCAGCCCTTAGACCATCTCTAAAGTCAGTGAGGTTCTTTCCAGGCATTTATGTGGGGACAGACAAGCCTCCATAAGGGCAGTTTTCCATGTTGCTCTGCCTGTGAGTCCTGCTGTGTTTAATGTGCAGTCATGCTAGCTTTGACAAAACAGGAGATAATTCACTGCTAGAGAGACTGACTGCATTTCTTCAAAATAAACGTGAGTGGTCTCATGATACTCTGTGTTATGTGTGATTATAGTCATGGCTCTACTCCTTCAGGAAAGGAATTCGTCCTGAAAGAGGCAGATGCACAGGAAAATCTCTTTCTATTTTCCTGCCCTACATTTTGTTTAATAATGAGGGATGAATAGAGTTTAAGAGAGGGAATGGAAGCAGCTGTCTTGCATTTAGAAGGCTTAATTAGTATTTGACCAGAAGTTTGAACATACAACTATACAGGGAACAGGGATGGCTTAAATGATCAAAAATGACTGGCTGTGTGGTTGGTGCTTCAGAAATCTGTTTCCTCTTGTGCAGCTAATGTTAAGCTAGTACAGTACACTGAAAATATAATCCCTGGCAAATCACTTTCTGGATCTGAAAGTAATCAATTGTCTGTGACCGATTACTGGTTTAGGGACAGAAAAGCATCAGACACCTGCTATTTCCATTCAAGCCTCTGAGAATAGTTGGTGCCCTTCTTACTGGTAGATAATTCATGCTCTCAGCATATTCAAATTTGGTATTGTGTTTGGTATTGTTAGTTAAAATGAGGACAAGCACTGACTTCCCAGCAACAACTGCCCCTAATGATGTCCTCATTCTGGGTTTAAGATAAGAGCAGCTCAAATACACTTCTTTTTGACTGCCAGTTGTATGCAATGCCTTAATTTAACATGAGACCGAGGGCAGTGCTATTTTACTGAGTATTGTGCTTCCAAATTGTATATCCAAGAGCTGTACTGATTTAATTAGTATTTCTGAGAGCATGCAAAGAAAAGATGAGAAGATTAAAATGTTAACAGGCTAGCTATGGTGGAAAGAGGTTCTCGGATCAGATCTGAAAAGAGATGGAGAAATTTGAGAGGACTGTTGCTGATGCAAGAAACCTCAGAGGAGAGCAGTCAATAGGGGTGAGACTCTGCTCTGGGACTGCTAACAAAGGTCTGCTCTCAGTCTTCACAGAAATGTGTTTGCTTTTTGCTCCTGATAGTCTCGTGTGACTTCTGTTATTAAGCAGAGCGAGTGTCAGCATGCTGAATGTCAGCTGGAAAAATTAAGTAACCCTCTTTGTAATCTGGTTAGTAAGGAAATACTTTAAGAATAGACTAATCAGCTGGTAAGGTAGGATTATTAAATAAGGGCATCATTATTGGATTTATTCAATAATTGCCATAGCTATTAGCAGTGTAGTAAATGGAAAAATCTGGAATAGGGAAAATCCATTCCACAGAAAAATGGAAACATCAGGAATTACTAGACACTTGAGAATCTTCCATGAGCCCTTATCATCAGCTTCCTGCTTTCTCAAATTAATTGTGTCTTTCCACACCAACAGTCAGTTCAGGAATTTCTGGTGATAGACATTTCAGACGTGGCATTTGATACCTTTCCCTGCAGCGTTAATGAATGAAGAAAATCACAGAATAACTCTGCCATTAGAGCACTATTGATGGAGCTTCAGCAGCTTAAAGTCTTGGAAACATGTCCTGGGAGGAAAGTTTAAGGCTTTTTTTTTTTTTTTACACCAGCTAGTATAGCTGGGGCAGGGGGACCATAAAAGGTTTGTGTATGCAGGTCACAAATAGATTTAACTATTAAGTATGATTTCTTTTCCCTTCAAGCTGCAGTGTCCCTCACGAATAACGAGAGCTTCCCCATTGAAACAGTGCTGCCATGTGTCTGGGTGGGCTGAGGACCCCCTAGAGTAATGTGGGGTGGTCACACTGTCTGTAGCTCCTCCACTCTACAGCTTAGAAGCAGGGGTGTGTGCTCCACCAACATGGGAGCAGACAGTGTTAGGAGATCCCTGTCATGCTGTATAGCCTTTAATTTGCCAGAGGCTACGTTTCTTACGCAGTGATTGGCAAGATTCATCTTGGACATGTTTTTTATTAATTCACCACTGGCATCTGTTTTTAACTGCAAACTTAGTGTCTGTGTCTAACTGTGCTGGAGGTCACACTGCAGAGAATTTCAGCACTGGCTGAAAGTAGACATATATCTTGCACATTTACTTGTCACTTCTCCATGGCTAACGGAGCTCCTCGATTATTTAAGATCGCAAGGACAGGGCTGACATCAGAACACTCTTGCAACGAGTTCTGGTGAATCAACAAGTAGAAGGCAAGGCAAGTTAAAATAAATATTAAATGCTATTTCCTTTTCCTGTCTTCTTCAACCAAATATAACCTGCTTATCAGATATCCAGTCCACTCTACTCAGCCTCCTTATTGGCTGATGCACAAAACAGTGGATACGTAGAATGAAAACAAGACTGTGACGTCCACTGTGGCCACAGAATCGTAGAATCAATAAGATTGGAAAAGACCTCAGAGGTCATCAAATCCAACTTATCACCCAACACCTCATGACTCACTAAATCATGGCTCCAAGTGCCACATCCAGTCTTCTTTTGAACACCTCCAGGGACAGTGACTCCACCACCTCCCTGGGCAGCACTTTCCAATGGGCAATTACTCTTTCTGGGAAGAACTTTCTCTTCACCTTGAGCCTAATTCTGCAGCCAATATGCTTTTCAAGATCAACAGTAGATAAAGCACTGCCCCCCTCCACCACACCACCTCCCCCCACACCCTCCTCCACCCCTCCCACCCCCATGATGATGTCACTTTTGTAGCGATTACAAGAACTGTGCCCTCAGTTTGTCTTGTTTTCAGTAAATCTCCAGGTTGGGTTTCAGCCTTATCTGTTAAATCCACGCAGTTTCATCCATAGACAAGTCCCCTCTGTCTCAGAGGGGAGGCTGTGTTTTGCCACCTGGGAACAGATTGCTGTTCTTCAGGTTCAGTTTCTCACATGAACAAATCACTATTGCTTTTGTAGCAAAGACAATAGGGGAAAAGAGAAACAAACAAACAAAACCAACCAAACCAAAATCGCAAGCGAACGGAAAAGCCACATAGATCAGCTGAGCACTCTGAGTTGTTTGTATCTGGCTTGCCATATATACCCATATAAACCCATGGCTGCTTTTCTGTGATTTTCCCACAGGGTTAAAAGAATGGATTAAGAGCCACCATGTGTATTAACTCCATGTAAATCTATATACTGTTTCAGTGTGAGTATCATAAAAGAGCTGAAATGTGTCTTCACAAGACAGATGTAAAGGTATTTTACTCCACCCTGCTCATGAGTAAAATATGCAAAAGCACCTTCCCCTCAATTCGAGGCATTAGGAATCCTTTTCTCAGTAAGAGCACCCATTCACTTTGTTTACATCTGCATTAAATGGAAAGGGAGAGTGATGACATCTCACCAGAAACCAGAGCAAGAAAAAAGTTAGAAAAGAAAACTTCAGACACTGCAGGTTAACGACCTGATAGGCTGCTGTCTCCAACACACAGATTGTTAGGATGACTGCTTGCAAATAAGTAGCTTAAGGAAAAGGACATGTCATTGTCTGTTTTCTTCCAGCACTGTCCTACAGCACTGGGAAAGAAAGGTGCAAAATAATCTGTTACCTCTTGATATAGCGTAGGAAGCTATTTTTACATGAGAGCAGTGGAATTAGACTAAATTGCATGATATCTGCATACAAATATTTTTACATGTTGAATCAAAACTCTGGTGGGCCAATATTACCATCTTCAGCAGGAGACATGCATCTTTCTTCTGGGATCTGTGCTTATTACATGTTATACTCAGTACTCCAGCAGTTTTATTGATGTAATATGTGACATACTAGAAAGGATAAATGCTTTAAGAAAAAATATCAGCCCAAGGCCAAATGGCATTATCATTAATTGCATTTTACTAATTTGGCCTCCTCAAAAGGAAAGGAGATAATCTGGAGCAAAGTACGTGGTTACTGCAGGATGAAGAAATTCTGCCTGGAATTGCAGCTCTCGGCGAGTGACTCACACTGCACTAACAGCCGAGGTGTGGGTAGCACTAGCAGACAGTTGCCTGTAATGACTACCATGTGCAACATAATGAATGAAGCACTGAATAAAGAGCTCTCTGCAAGCTGCAGCTATGTGAACGGCAAGCCTTTCATTTTAAGCTAGGGCCCTGTATCACAAATGCTAGGTTTGATAAACACCTTTAAAACGATGTTCAGGTATATGCATGAATGGTGTAGAGACCAGCAGGTATTGCATTTGTTTCCAGAATTTCAGTCTGGCTCTTTGAGGGACTCAAAACTTCTATAAAGGCAATCATTTCTGAAAGGTACATTCTATGCTCTGCAAGGAAAAGATGAGGTTATTAGAGTTATTCCGGTCCAGCCTCATATTTTCAGATATTTCTTGTATGTCCTGCCCTCTGTAAATGCTCTTACGCTACCTGCCTTGCAGTAGCACTGCACAGATTGTGAGCAAAGTGGGATGTGTTCCTCCGGTACAAGTCAAATACGCTGTGAAGGAGGACTAAGCACACTTGTAGCTGCGATCAGACTAGCATCTGTGGATCCCAGGCTGTGTCCGGTCTGCCCATTGGGACTCGCCTCGGCAGTAGCTAGTGTGCAGTCATTGGGAAAAAATAGATGTGTGCTTCATTCTCATGCCAACGTAGCCCTTAGTACTTGTGATGGTGTTTGAGAATTGAGCTGGAAGTCTGCCAGGTATTATTTCAGATCCAAGGGCCACAGTTTGCAAAGGCTGAGCTGTGAAATAGAGCAAGGACTACTGTGCTGTGAATTATTCCTAGTCACCTGTTTGAAGAAGCATTTTAAATACAATGATTTTATCTTAATAATGTTTTAAAGGCTTATCATGGGAACCTGCACTTCTAAGGATGATGACAGGCTATATAATGAATGAAGGAATGAATAAGTAAAGACATCTCTGCAAGACACCTTTTATGTGAATGGGAAGTCTGTCATTTGAAGCTAAAGCTTTACCTTTGATCTTGATCCAAAACTGTCCTCAGCACTGTGCTGCAAGATGCTTCTTGCAGTGCAGCCCATCCCATTGTGTCACCACCTTGGCTGAGCAGCTGATACTGAAACTGCATTTAATGACATCAGAGTGCATTCTGTTGTCAAAGCAGCTCCCTACCAAGCCAAAACAACAAACTGGTAATTAATAACTTACAGAAAGGAACTTGCTCAGCACTATTTTTATTTAGCCATTTTCAGTCTATTTTCCATATTTTGAACACGACCACCTTTAGCTTCCAAACTTATTCTGATCATGCCGAGCATTAGCTGGATCTGAGTTGTTGATCTGCTATGCCCTAATCTCTGTGTCTGATCTCTGTCTATGGTACTTTATACTTCCTGAGTACAGGTGTCCTGTCCAAATACCAGCTAACAAATGTTGTCTTTTGCTTCTTCCCATGTATTTAGTTGAGATATAAATCTCCCAATCCTTCCAATCTGTGTGAAACTTTTATTGAGTTGGATGGCCCTCACAGACATAGGAAAATACCTTTACAGATGCTGTTGTTTCTGTGCTGCTGACTTCTAACAGCCTAGTTTAAAGAGGCCTTTTTCTTTAGAGGGAAAGCTTATGCTTTGTTGCCTTGCTTGATAGCTTTTCTTCTCATCATTATTCACTGATCTCTTATTTTGTGTGGTTGTTTTTTCTGTATGCACAATCTTGTTGGTTTAACAGCATCTTCATTCTGCAATGAAGATTGCACTGTACTCGAGGAGAAAAATCCATTTCTGATGTAGTCCCAATCAGGAAAACAAAACTGGGAAAACCTGGACAAATCTGAGACCCATTCACAGCACAGGGTTAACTTGAGACCAATACTGAGACATGTGCAGTCTTTGGACCTTGGGGAAACAATAGGCAATGCAGAAGTTTATATCATTTATAAAGAGGAAGCTGATCTCATGTGCTACAGAATCAGGGAAGTGAGAAATGGAAAAAAAATGTACTTGGTCATCTTGACTTCAGCTTAGGCTTGTTCTGTGCAATGCATTTTCTAATGCCTTCTCCAGAATTCTTACAAAGGTGACTGTTGCACTCTTTGTTCATTTCTAGAGAATAGCTTTCACTTGGGGCTGAGAGTGGAACCTGGATTTCCTTTGTCTGAAAGTCAGGTCATCTCTCACATTTTCCCCAGATAAAGACTACTTGGCTCCTGGCATTAATTGCATTGGGAGGATGGGAGGAGTTTATCCCTGAGCAAGGACGGTGGTATTTTCTGCAGAGGGCACCACTATCAAGAAATAAATATGACAAGGCATGTTACTTGAATTCAAAAGATGAGAGTCACATACAGGTAGTTACAGACTGGTCCTTATTGGGACAAGATGCACAGAAGAATCAGGAGCAGAAGGTGGGCCGTGCTGCTGCTCAGCCATGACTGTTATCACAGCTTCATTAAAACAATAAAGAATGGGGAAGAAAAATGAGCCTATGAGGGTGTTATATGTTGAAAAGAAGTCTCAGTTAGAAAGGTTAAGGATCTAATGGTAAAAAAAAATGAGTGGCAGAAGGAATGGATGGGTTCACTTCTTTTTCTGGCCAATTTGAAATGTCTTGAAGAACCTCACAGAGTTTTATTTGCATGGCTATTAGGCTTCCTTCAAATCACCACGAATCTGAAGTCTGCTTTCTCCACATCAAGCCATTTGCCTCTCCAGAGACAGAAACCACTCAAACTTCAAGCATCTAACAGGGTACAGGTCTACTGCTTCCCAGACTCAAATAGCTTTTTCTTTTTTTCCTATGTTTTGAAGAAAGTTTGCTTGACATAGGATCCAATTTGCAGTTCCAATGACAAAAGAATAAAATGAGTTAGAAGTATTTTTAAGTGAAAAATTGTCCCTATCATTCACTGAAAAACTTTGTGACTCGACATCAAATGGATTGAGCTCTCCATGGCTCCTCAGTGACCCACACAGATGCTTCCTGCCTTGATGTCAGTATGTTTGTAGCCTTTTGTAGGTTGCTAGCATCCCACGCAAATATCCCTTTACCAACATCCTGTCAACCTCTAGCCGTGTTTCCTTGTCAGTGCTCAGCTTCCTACAGCAGAAGGATGGGTTTGTATGAGGCTGCTTTGCTGTAGCCAAGCACACAGGGAGCTTGGCTTGCCTGCACAAAGACACAAACAGTGTGAAATGAATGGTCCCTGTTTGACCAATGGAAATATATCTCCTGTAGATATGGTAGCATTTCTGTTTGATCTTTAGTGTTGACACGGACTTTGTGCTTAAGTATAGACAGCACAAGCAGGTGGCTCAGGAGAGCAAAACCACACCAAGATTTGGTCTCCACTGACACCACTCCACATGCAGTTTATGCAGCCTTATTTCAGCCTCTATCCTGAGTGCAAAACTCAGCCTTAATAACAGCATTAACTGTGATTCGCTGCTCGAGTGTGTGGTCAGGCAGCAGTCACCTGTCTTGGAACAGCCCAATCTTAAGTCAAGTAAAAGCTTTCTAACTAGTAATGACAGGCTAGTGCACCTGGTGCACTTCCTTGCAAATAGCTCCCCATAAATGTATGACCTGAATCTCAACATAAACTTTATAGGAGAGTTTCTGCCAGATGTAACTGAGAGTCTGAATTCCCCTCTTTCCTCTCTTCTGCAAATGCTCTGTAACTCCTCTGCTGGGAACAATCCTTGACCATTAAACCACAATGTTCAGCTAGTGAGTTAGAAATAGCCTTGGCGTGAAAGGTTACCTAAAGCTTACACAAACCAGTTTTTCCAGGTTGTGCTTGAGGAGTGTGGTTTAAAAGAGTGGAAAGTTACCAGAAGCAGCACAAAGCCAGGTGTTAGTGGATAATCAGAAAGAAGGATCACAGAAACAACTGGGAAGTCTTAGCCAAGAGAATGGGAGAGATAGGCTTACCTTTATGGGGGGAGGCGTGGGGAGCATATGATATGACAGACTCCCTGAACTCAAAGAATGCAAAACACAGTTGTAAAGGCAAACCTGAGCTCACTGTAAGTCACTTTGTCTTGTTTCAGTAGAGTGAAGAAACAGCATGCATTGCTTTTATCAAGAGGTGTTTACTTTTCATCCCACTCTGTAAGCGCTGGATCTTGGTTTTCTGTGTGGGAGATGTGTTTGCAGCAACACGTGTGTGCATGTGCATTGCGTGTGCACATACATTGTCTCATGCATGTCATCTGCTACCAAAAAGTGGTGAGAAGGAAGGCTTTGCTTTCTGTGGTAAAGGAGGAGCAGGAGGTCAGTACTGAGTCTTGTGGCTTGGGAGGCAGCCCACCAACTCTCAGATAGCCCACTAGATAAGGAATTTACACCACAACAGTTTAGACAAAAACTCATCAAGTGGCTCTGATATGGGTAGTACAATCTCCATGACTTACTTATCACAAATAGGCTCTTTTAACCACTTCTTATCTTTGCCTTTGCACTACCATTGCACCCCAGGAGCAGAGGTGGAGTCAGGGAACACATGCAGCGCCTGGTGGCTTTCAGAAGGCAAGAGGACAGGGGTGCAACACGGGTCTTTTGAGTAGCTGAAGGAGGAGTTTGACCAAATCTGTCTTTCTGAAATAAGCCACTCCTCCTGCTTCCTGAACCAGGGCCGTCCCAGGTAAGCAGTGGGCAAAACCTTTCTCTGTGGGCTCCTTACCTTCCTCTCACCTTGCCCAGCAGGACTGCACCAGTGCTGATATGAGCAGGGCTTCCTGAGGCTGCAGAAGGCATTTAGCAGACCTAAGGTCAACTGGTTTAGTGATTCCATATACGGAGGAGAGCATCATCTCCCATTCTCTTCCTGATGTCTCTTATCGGTTAGGATCTGAGACAAGGTTACTGTGCACATCTGCAACAGCAAAGGCAGTAAAGCTCTAGTGTGGGTCTGTCTGCTATTAGGGGTGCTGTAATATGAATTACAAAATGGGTAGATATCCTGGACAGATAAGACTCTGCCAGCTTTCCTCGTTCAGAGCAGCCTCTTGCTCTTAGCAAGACCCCTTTGCCAGGGTGCCACCATACGACCTTTGCTTTTGTATTCCATATCATGGATTAGATTCTTGCAGTGTCCTCCTTTTCAAGAGGCACCAGATCCTACTCCATAGGCCAATTCATGGAGTGAGCCATTAATGTGAGAAAAGGATCAGAATTTAGTCCACCAATGAATTGCCATTGTTACCCATAATTCTGCTGGATTTTGTTGCATCTTCTCCTTCCTAGTTCCTTCCCATCATGCATTCTAGCCACAATACCCAGTTTGGAATACTGAAACAGAGGGATGATTGCTTTGAAACTCTTTCTTCTGCTGAGACTTTTCAGGCAACAGAAGATTGGAGGTCAATAAAAAATTGCCATTTTCTTCCTGCTGATCCCCAAGTTGTCTGTGAAACCACATGCCAGCCAACCCTTTTGAGGAAAGACCACTCAGTGCCTGGCTGGAGGTGCAGGCTGTTTCTGCATCACCTCTCTGCAGCCAGACACCTGATATCTGAGCAGATGCCATCCCCCAGCAGGAGCGGGTAGCCCTGAAACAGCCTGTGCTCAGAGGAGCCGCAAACACAGGCGGCGAGGGCAGCTATGGGTGCTGCTGTATCGGGGATCACCAGCTCTGCCATCAGCCAGGCACTGCGGCTCCTCACACCCAGGACAGCAGCAGCGGTGGTGGCTCAGTGGGAAGTCAGCCACCCTTTGCCGTCCCAGCAGCATCACCCTGAACCCAGGGTACCAGGGGGCGGAGGCAGGGCATCTGGCAAGGCGCAGGCAGCTACGCAGGAAGGGGAGGGCAGGCTGTGGGGGAAGGGGAACAAAAGGAAATTCATTGATGGAAAGCAGAGAGGGTTACGGTCTTGGTTTTATTTTTAACCACGGGCAGCTGTGAATTTTTATGCAGGATTATTTTGGGTCTCAGGCCGGGCTGTTTCGTGCTTCATCAGTGCCTGAGTTTCCCCTCCAGCTATCTGATTCCAACTGATATTACTTGCAATTACTTCAAGAAAGCAGAAGCTCCGAGGGAGTGTCCTTGGTGAATGGCTGTAATTTCTGTGCTGTGGCTGCCCAAAAGCTATTAGAGCTCTGCGATCACTGGCTGCCTGCCAGCGGGAAGGATTCCTTCCAGAATTAATTGCATTTCCCGCCTTATAGGAATTCCAGGGAGCAGCCTCATGACGAGAGTGTTGCTTTGCAAGTAAATAGTGACATGTCTTCTCGTGTGCACTATAGAAGGGCAGTGCAAGCAAGAAAACAGACATGCTGATAATTTTCAGGTCTTTGCACACAGCCAGAAATTAGTGGAGAGAGGGGAGAAAGATGAAGTAACTCCAGGTCTAGGCTCAGTCTTATTTCTGGTATGGAGGAAGCGAGGGCTGCTTCTACAGAGCATTACTCACAGTAACATGCAGATGCTATAACCTCTTTGCCTTGCTGTGTGAGGGAATACAGAGGAAAACTTCAAATATTACTTTAAAACTTTAACTATTACTTACATAGAGCTATTTTCACCTCATCTATGTTGTATCTTGAGTAGGTGTACAGGTTTGAACTTCCCCTCATCTACCTGATGCAGCTGTGTTTGGGTGCAGCCTTTGGCCAAGGTTTGAGTTGTGTGCTGGCTCTGTTCAGATGCCTTTAGCACAGGACCCTTGCTTGCAGTGCTGGGCAGATTGGTACCATACTGCTCCCTACCTGGTCCACTCTCATGTATCATGCATGCTTCTGTCACACCAACCAACAGTAGGAGATGAATCCAATGCAGGGGGCCCAGGACACGTGTCACAAGAGCAGACAGGAACTTACAGGCAATTGTAGCACATCCTGCCCATGCAGCATGGGATACGTGTTATGCAGAACTTGTTGCCTTCTCTGGTGATCAGCACAGCTCCAGGGCAAGGAGCAAAGCAAGCCTTAGCCCCTGGCCCAGCACCAAAAGGTGCTGCCTGGATTTGGCAGATCCATAAGGTCCATTTGTGAAAAACAGCCTGTAAATCTCACTGTCATGATGGCTGCCCTATCCCTTATCGCACTCATGAGACAGGGAGCTGTGCCAGTGTTACAGTTTGAAGGGGGAACTTTAGCCTAGCCCCTGACTGCAAGGACTGAAAGTAGAATAAATTACCATTGGATGCAAAAGAAAAATAGTGATAAGGTCTATATAATTCATTGGCTTGCTAATGGGGATATAGAGTAGAGGCATAAACAGTTCTTCCTCTATTTTCTTCTTCCATTGCTTCTGCTTGCAGCTGTTCTCTTCCTCTCTCTTCTGTGACCTTGCCAGCGGTATCTTTGTTTTGACTACTGTGTGAGGTAACGGGAAGGAGGGAGGGAGTGGTGGAGGAGGTGGATGGTTCCCCTGGATGTGTCCAGGGGGTCTGGGGAGTTTCTGTGTTGTTTATCAATTGTTAATATATATATTGTATGTTTTGTACATATTCTTTGCATTTCATATTGGTAGAGTTTGGTTTGCTTGTAAATACAGCTTCATTTGCTTCCAAAACCTTCTGAACTAGTCTGAGCAATTTATTTTGGGGGTAGTTTCTCCAAGTTTCTTGGGGGATAATTTCAACCCACCACAGCCAGCCACCCTCTGTCATGGGCTGCATCCATGTGGCTGTGCCAGGAGCATGCAGAGCAGCTGCTCCTTTCTCTTCTCTTCTTTCAGCAAGTGAAGGAGGAATTGGCTGAGAAAGCTACCTCACTCCCTCAGTATATATAGAGCTTGCAGGATGAATTGCAGTCTGGTCCTATAGATTTCTCCTTGATAACTTTGGTATTTTTACAAGAGGGCATGTTGAGACATTATGTATTAGCAATATTTTCATTGGATGCTTTCAGCAGACATAAGGTGGTGTTTAGATAACAAGAACCAGGCAAAGGGAAGAAAATATAAAGAGAAAAAGAAATGAGAAAACAACAGCAGCAAAAAACCCACAACAAAATCCTTTTTCTTCTTCTCTTTTAACACCAAAGTCCAAAGAGCTCAGTACTGAAACCTTTGTAAATTGCCATGAAAATGCTCATGTTAAAAGAGACACCAATTTATTAAAGCACTGGGGTCAATTTATCTGCTGTCTTTTGATCTCCTCCTCTAGAAAGGAAGGAAAAAAAAATAGAAAATAAACTAACTGTTCACATAACCTAAATGGAAGCAGAAAATGCTGCTGCACAGCTCTACATATCCAGCTGCTGTCCTTTTTTGGTTCAGATCTATTCACTTCTGTTCTATTGCACCAAGACTGATGTGGTATAATAGCATTGATAGTAATTGTATATCAAAGTTCAGATAAATTAGATTAGTGATGTTTGAGAAGGGGCTACATTTCTCTTTCTTCACCTGTCAAGCAAAACCTAATTCATTCAACACTGCTAATGAGCATTGGTGGCTACTCATGGTATAATGCCCATGCTAAAAACATTCCCTGGAATCAGCATCTGAGCAGTAGGCCAGAGCCCCAGGGGGCTTCAGCTGTCTGACAGATGTCTTGCATCCCCACATTGCTGCTGGGCTGTGCATAACCACAGAAGCAAGCCAAATCTCTCAAAGTCCATGTTTCAGCCTGTGAATTCGCTGAGGTATTACACTGCTGCCTCTACATGTGCACGTCCCCATCCTTGCCAACAGCTTGCGCTTAAGCACGAGTGGGAACCACAGACTGTGGCCCCTTCTCTTCTGGGACAGGGTGCAGAAACTTATGGTAGGAAAAAAGGAATGTGATGCCACCTTAAACCCAACAACAGTGGGGAGTCCATTCACACCATGTGACCACTCTTCCCATAGCTTCTCCACATGGAAGTAGGGACAGAGCTTTCCACCCTGCAGGGCACATGGAAACTCGTGAGCTTTACAGCACTGTTAGATCAGCACACCAGTGCAATCTGTTCTGCTAGTGCAATCTAGCTGAACTGTTCTGCTTGGTGTAAATAATTAAATACTGTTGGGTAGCACAAGAAGAGAGTGAGATTAGCTTGGGAAGGCATTCACTTGGGAGATAGAACAGTTAGACTGAAATCCCTGTATATGTATTTCATTATTTATACCAAGCAGAACATTTTTGACCAAAGAGATTAACCCTAATGGCACCCACCTAATTTAGCAGCTACTTGTTATTAAATTTAGCAGTGGTCAGGCAGAACATTAAGGTGAGTGATAATAAAAATATGCTTAAACAGAATCTGGTCTTTTGTTTGCCATTCTTAAGTTGATAAAAATTGCACAATGCTTGCTTTGTGCCCAGCTCCAACATGAGTAAGTCTCAAGCTGTGCCAGGGGAGGTTTAGGCTGGATGTTAGGAAGAAGTTCTTCCCAGCAAGAGAGATTGGCTATTGGATTGTGCTGCTGAGTGAGGTGGTGGAGTCACCATCACTGGAGGTGTTTAGGAAGAGACTGGATGGGGTGCTTGGTGCCATGGTTTAGTTGATTAGATAGTGTTGGATGATAGGTTGGACTTGATGATCTCAAAGGTCTCTTCCAACCTGGTCAATTCAATTCCAATTCCAATTCAATTCAATTCAATTCAATTCAGTTCAATTCAATTCAATTCAATTCAATTCAATTCAATTCAATTCAATTCAATTCAATTCAATTCAATCCTATTCTATTCTATTCTATTCTATTCTATTCTATTCTATTCTATTCTATTCTATTCTATTCTAATAACAGACCATTAGTATTTCTCTAGTAAGAAATCATCTGGCTTTCCAGTCATACCACTGAATTAGTATAACTTATACAGATACATAGAAATTATTAAGTGCTGTTGCAGAAAGGTGAAATTCTGGTGTTGGCTCCTGTGTGATGGAAAGAGGCAGCTTACAATGTGAGAGAGTTCATCTATACCAAAAAAGAAATCACCTGTGATGATTTGTTAGACACTTTAAATGTGAGCTGCATAAAGAGAAGGACCCCACTTGTGTGACAGAAAATGTTCATTTAGAATTCAGAATTTGCTTCCTTTAGCTGCTGTCAACAAAATGACCTTGATGTTAAAATATTAGTGGAAAATTTGATTTAGCCATTGACTGCTGCAAGTGAAAATAACTATTGTTGGCTGCTTGCATGAAAATGGAGACCTGATGTGACAGCTGATTTGGTTGAACGTGTCATAGCAGCATTAACCCACAGCTGCCAAGTGTGGTGAAGTCTGGGCCATGGTCACTGGAAGAACACTGATAAGATAGAGAGCCTGGGATCCCACACATGGTCAGAGAGCTTGAGCTGCTCACCAAACCAGGAGCAACCTCAGCAAGTTTTGGAGAATATTTCTGGAGCTATACAGCTCACTCAAACTGATGTTCTGCGGTGTGCTTGAAGTGTGAGATTCACACTTGTTTATCACTGTGCATACTGAAGTTACTGGGCAGCCGAGGGGCATGTTTGCCCTGCTCCAATTCCCTACTGTTGTGTAGCCCCACTGCATCCCACAGCTGCCTGAAGCTGGCACATTGCCACTGCTGTTGCCGTCACTGTCACAACCAGGCTCTCAAGACCTTATTTTCCCTCCAGGGTCAAGAGGATCACTTTCGTTTTCAGGTGTGACTAGAGCTTCAAAGGGACCGCACACATAGCAACTGCTCTTTTATGTTATGAGCTACTCTGAAATGTTGCTAAATACAAAGGAGTAGCACTGCTGTTGTCAAGCAGAGGGTACACTGCCGATGTCAGGAAAGCCATTTATGTCAAGGCTCTCAAATTCCCAGACAATCTGAAAACTGCTTAAACCAGACACTTATTCTCATCACATGGTTTATTTTGCCTACAAGGATCTCTCTGATTTCACTCCTTCAGCGCTGTTAGCGCTCTTCATCAACTACTCCCTTGTTAGAGCGTCATCTGGAGAGCTCTCATAAGCTTGTTATTGCTAAGAAAACTTCTTTGCATATCCATTACACATGATTTCCCTTATCAGTGTTTTTCAGACTACATCTTGGGAGGAATACACCTCAGGGCAGTATTAGTGTTGTCAGTTGCTGATTAAGTCGCTAGCCACACCAGTGTGCAAATCTGCAATAAAACCACACTCTATTTTGTGCTTACATTAGACAAACAAGCTGTTCATCCCCATGAACAATATGGCAAAGCTGGTGACAGTGGTCGCTGTCCCAGTTTGGACACCACCGCATCGAAGGCTCAGAAAGTTGCAAACAGATAGCATTACTCACTGATTTTGACAGTAGAAAACAAAACATGAAAACCTTCAGAGCAGTCTTCTTGTAAACAGGACTCAAAATGGCTCTAGGAGACAAAACTTCAAGGTCTCTCTTCAAATACTGCCCTGCATCTGCTAAAGGTGGGGTGCAGAACTGCATGCAGAGTATTTAGATTTCCTTACATCTTCCACTGCTCTTTCACTACTTATGGCTTCTTGCACCCACAAACATGGGCTGAAGGAAGGGAACAGAGGTCAAAGAGCTTCTGCACTTTGCTGTCATTGTCTTCTCTGTTCCCTCCTTTACATGCAAGTTATATAAAGTTCTCTCAGCTTCATGGCAGTCTGTAAAAAAGGATTTATTTTTTGGAGTGAAAATGGGGCTGATGAGATGCTCAGAAAGGAGAGGACAATTACAGTGTAAAATTGGCTTGCTCGTGAGCGGCAGACTGGATGGTGGTGTGAAAGGAAGATTGCGAGGGCTGATTTGATTAAAAGGCTGTGAAAGCAGGGTCTGAATGGGTATGTCTGGAATGGAAGGGTGTCTGAGAGGATGATTTTCCTGCAGGGTGGGACTTAGAGTGTTTGGCAGATGATAGCTACAGAAATGATAGGATTTAAGAACACACACTTAGCTCTAGGTCTGGGCCATGCCTCGTGTTTTGAAGAATGTGCATGGATATATCAATCATTTCAAAGATTTTACTTCTATTTGCTGAAGGAAAGAGAAATTTCCTTTTTCTTTTCAGAGATAGAGTGATATTTTAGGAGTTCTGTACAAGATCTTCTGAGCATCATATAGCATCTGCTTATAGCAGACCTTCTTTTCTCTGTCATATTACCATTTAATAAAAAATTCCCTACGTAATAAAGACAGTCCAGAATAAGAGTCATGAAGAATCATTTGGATGTGTTTCATACTTGAGCATAAACCACTGGGTTCCAGCCCAAAATGGGACTCCCAGCTACTCCCAGCTGTGGTCACAGTACAAAGTACCACACTTAGTGACAATAGGAGCTACATGTTGATAGCTAAAGAATAAACAAGGAAAAAAATTTATCTATGTAATAGCTACAGAGTGAAACTACATCTGCCAGTCACACATAGCAAACTATTTAAACATCTAAGATGTGCTCCAAAACCCTGCAGAATCAATCTGCTGACAGCAGCACTCTGCGTTGGCAACATGCCACTGGCAGGTGCCTGTGGTTAAAGACATGACCCAAATTTTACATGTTGCCACAGATATTTAAAGAAGGGAAACTGAAGTGCATGTTGATTTGCAAACTGTACTGGCCTTTCCTTTTCTCTTTTTTTTTTTCTTCTTTCTTTTCTTAGTAATCTCTAATCAACTTGAAATTGTCTTTCTAATGAGTTGTTTGCCACTACAAACCCCAATGCTTTATTCATGAACATTCATGAGGTGTCTGGGCAAAACCAGTCATAAATTATTACTCACATAGCTGAAATTTTTGTCAACATCTTTCATTTCCAATTTGTATCAGGACAGGGCTTGCACTCACTTGAGTGCACAGAGTGACAGGTTGAAACCGGAGCTGGGTTTAAAGTGATTTCCACGCACAAGAGAGCTCCTTTCCTTCCGTGAGAAATACATGGGGAGATTCTTACTCTGTGTGATACTCAGCAAGCATTCACAATATTTATTAAGCATAAAGCTGCCTCCATTATGTCAATTTATGTCAGCAGAGTTATCCTTCATATGTAAGAGACAAAGAAGAGATCCAGAAGGCCCTAGCATGCTGCAGTCTCACAGCTGCATGATATATAGGGATTTGAATGGGGAGCACGGGTGTTATGCAAGTGTTTTCTTGATGAAAACATGTAACTTAAAGAACATTCATTTCTAAAGAGGAAGAAAAGGGTCTTTAAGTAGGAATCTTCTATCAAGTGGAAGTGGCATAGGCTGACTTTAAGGGTCTCTGATTTATATTTAATAAGGAAGCAGGAGTGCAAAGGCAAACCTTTAGCAAGAGAAAGCCTATTCCCTCACCCAAGCCTCAGGAAGCAGGGTCAGGCTCCAGGGGAAAGAAAAGGAATTTATGTAAATACACAAACTCCAGCCAGAGGTTTAGATTAAATATTTGGTCCTTTAAATCTGAAATAAAACCCTTCTGCAGAGCTGCCTGCCTAGGTTGTGAGGTTTGGTAGGGGAATATGTTTCCTTGTGTTTTTATTCACGTCACCATAATGAAAGCTGACTCGCTTTTTGAATAATATATACTTTATCTACAGAGTGAGAGGAACTAAGAGGAACATTATTTACTGCAGGTTTATTTAAAGAGCACCTCATGCTAAACAGAGCACCCATTAGAGCTGTAAGGTTTTTCAACAAAAGGAGTGGAAAAACTAGCAGAAAGGACATTTCCACTGTAAGCAAAATACTTTTGAGAATCCTTTGTCTCTTGCCTTGTAAACAGAAGAAGGAGACAGTGCACTGGCAGAGTATGTTCTAATTCTGAGATCTCACATGGCCAGCGACCAGGACCTGGAAACCCTGAGTCTTTTTATGACAAAATTTATCTGTGAATATAGAGGAAAACAGGCTCTGCTTTGACATTTCCTGCAGCAATGTCTGGATATAAAGGGAACAAGATTTGGGACTCGCCTTGTCACACTACCCCTGCCATATAGATGCCGGAGGAGTTGTTAGTCCATTTGACACCTTTCAGCAGACTGTGCAAGGGACAGCCATCAGTTGCTGCTGACATGCAGCAGTCAACCTCATAATAAAAGACTGCAGTTGTAGCTGGGTCTGGTGAATACTGGGGAGCAATAAAGGAACAGAGGGAGTCAAACTGTAGAAATGTTACTTGTCATACAAACTTTTGTAGGTGGCTTTTCCTCCATCACCTTGTTCTAGGACTGATTCAAACGATCTCAGCAAGTCACTGCTGCTGACTACTTTTACCCCACAAGTGCATCAGCCACCACCTGATCAGAGCAGGCCATATTTGCCCTAGATATTAAAGCAGATTCTAGCCCTGCCATTCTACTAAAACATCAGGAAGCCACAAAGCTTTCAGACACATGGCTTCCTCTCTCCTTGCTTGTCCTAGTTAATATAGCCCCTTTGCTCTAGCATAGAAAATATTGCAATAGAGAACAAATTATTTAGAATGTAGCTGCTCTACCATAGCTATCTTGGATTGCAGGGCACTACTTATCAAATTTAAGAGTCAAGGGGCACCACAAGAAGTAATGGTGTATGCCTCCCACTGCTATGGGCTGCTCATGACCCAGCCCTGCAGATGAGTGCTAGCGCAGAATTCAGTTGCTGAATTTACTTCAGTGCAAGGAAGCCTGACTCATGTCTACACCATTACCAACTAGTCACATTGACTTTTTATCCCTGTCTGGGTCCAACACAAGAACACAGCCCTCCAGTGATTTAAAAAATTGTTACTAATGTTACTTTGGTGAGCAAAACAAACTGCAAAATGGCAGAGTATGTAACCTCTAATAGCTAATCTTCCCAACAGTTATTGTGGTGGAAATGGGCCCTGAACATTAAAAGGAGTTCTACGAAGTCTGAAAATCTAAAGAAGGAAATCCACATACTCTTGTACCATCCTGGGTGCAGAAGCAAGCTTCTGTCTAGGCACCTGCAATTCCCCTGACTGGTGGGAAATGCAGCCTTCAGAAGTAGATGGTTCTATGAAACAGATAAGGAAAGGTGGTGTATTATTGCTATCCCACAACAAAACTCATTCCAGAAGATGAATACCAACAGTTACATGAGTGCAGCTGGAAAAAACATCTGTGTTTCAAGACCAGAGCGGGAAGTGACCATACACGTAAGGAATCCTAATCCTTTTGTTCAAAACTAAACATGAAACTATAACAGGAAATGTTCCTGGTGATGAAAACCAGAGTCTCACCACATTACCTGATAGCCAGACAGGTATGAGCTATTTAGATATGACTAAAGATTGTATTAACAGAAGGTCATTACATCTAAGTGTGCTTTCTTGGAAGTCAAAAAGGTTTAATTTGTAAGGGTGTCTGAGGAGAAGACAGAACAAGGCAATGCAGTCAAGAGACAAACCAAGGACAGAGTTGTTTAGTGTACCAGAGGCACACTGGGGACAGGTCAAGTCCCATGGTTTTACATGTATATTAGGGACCCATGAACCCCAGCTGAGCTGTGATTTCAGTTGTAGACCTTTACAGCCCAGAGCATTAATGTTTGGTTGTGGGGTTTTGGGGGGGGGGTGTGTTTGTTTGTTTGTTTGTTTGTTTTTATTGAGGAACAAGAACTGGGGTCTACTAGCAGTTAGCTGGAGCTCTAGTAGTAGAACTCTTTATTGATGTTCAGACTTGGACTTGTTTCTGCTAGCAAAAAACCTTTGTGTCAATGCTTGCAAATAAAGCAGAGCAGGAAGTCTTTTTATGAGTCTGTACAGGTCTATTCCAAGAAAGATCTAACTCACTCAAGAACTGTAAAAAGTCCCAGTACCTTCTAAGTTAATTAACTGTGCAGCGGGCCAGGCTTTCCTCCATGATTAGTTTATGCACAGGAGTTTTAACTAGCACAGTGAAGAGACAAAGAGCCCCAGTGGGATGCAAAGCTCACTCCACTCCCACTTGTGCACCTGTAAGGAATCTGGGCAGGATCCAGGCCTTGGCACTAACCACAGTAACACATATAGCTTCAAGTGAAAGGGTTCATTTTAGCCAGTTCAGGTTGTTTGGCAGGTAGGTGCCCAGCCTAAGACAGTTCTGAGGTTCTTTCTGTTGTTAGTGCAGAGTTGTAGGCACTTTGGGCTGGATCAGTTCTCATAAGTGATTCATAATGCAGGTTTAGGATGGGAGTCTAAACACCATAGAAGACAGATAAAATGCATAGTTTTGAGGAGATGCAAGTTGGTATTTATACCATGTTATTTATCAAGGTTGTGGCTGGGGGGCTGGGAAAGGAATAGTGAAGAGAAAGGGGAAATGATTTCATTTCACAAAGTTTTTTTCAGGAAGAAGGAAGTGCTCTTCAAGGTAGTCTGAACACCCCTTCTTATGCCTGCTGACCTCTGTCTTTCCAGACCTCTCTTCACCTCAAGATTGTTTCCTGTAGTAATGTGACCTTGATAGACTGAAGAGAGTCATGCACACATTCTCAGGACACGTAAGAGACTAGGAGAGAACAAGGACTGGGGAAAAGCTGAAAAGTAAACTGTGTGAGAAGGGACAGTTGCAAAACTGTACAGGGAGGTCAAACATAATTTGTTTGAAGTATTGAATGCACCTCTTGCTTGACTGGTGCCCCAGTATCCCAACAATAATGCAAGAAAAGCAATATTCTTGCCTCAAAAAGCAAATAATTCCTATGAAGGAATTTTCTTTGTTCTGGAGCTGTTTGCTATTTTTTTGTCTTCATGTCTTAAATCTGTTTGTTTCACTATGATTAGCAGTTGCCATCCTTAATTCAGGCACTCAAATATTTAATCTAGTTCTATAAGCCAGGTTGATTTTAGAGATAATTAGATTTTGAGCCTGTGATCAGAAAAATCACAAACACAGAAAGAAAAACCACACACTTCTTGGGAGGAAAGCAGTGCCTTCACTGAGACAGTTCTGCCTCTTGATTTTCTGCTGCCAGGCTTTGGCCACCATCAATCGCAGTGGTTAGTATCTCCCACCATTTCAGTGGGACTAACTGTGGGTGAAAGCAAGCCTCATCAAGGTTAAGAGAGGAAGAACTGAGGCCTTCAGCCCGAGGTAGAGGGGGAACAATTGAAATTACTTGTTTGGAAATTCAGCTCAGATTTTTCTCTCATTAGTTCATTACCATTTGAGCCCCACAAAGGTGTTACTGATTCTAATTCACTCTCTAAACAGGATCCTGCTCCCATGCATGTGGGTGCAAACCTGTAATAGTTCCACTGAAGCTCCTGCTGCTGCTTTATTCAGTTGACCAAGCAATTTTTATTCACATGAGCACATCTAGAACATGTTACATGCATGAATAGCTCCAGATTTTTCTTCTAGGCTGACAGCCCCAGCACCAGGTTCAGACACCAGCATGCACTTGACTACAGTGTAGGTGCTGCGAGCCTGGTGCACAAGTTCCTGCTGTAGGCAGTGGAGAGCCAGGGCTCGATTAGTTACATTCATGTCAGAAATTTTGTCTCACTGGTTGATGTATTTTGCCATTACAGAAAGTGTTTGCTACAGCAGAATAACCTTTGCCTGTAAAAAGAAAAAATAATTTTAAACAAATTACTTGGAGGCAGTTAAATCTGACCTAACTGAAACCCAAAAATTAAGTGAGCTGCCCCCCTTCCCAGCTCCTGTCATTGCACACAACTACCAAGCATGATTGCTTCTGGCAGTGTCTGTCCCTGAAGTGAAAGGACCTCAATTTAAAGAATAACTTTGTTTCTCATATAAACAATGATGAGATATTAAAATATATATGAGAACTGAAGGCTCCATCTGTCCTGTAAAAGGAAGTCCCACATAGCCACATGTTACTGCATAGGCTTACTGGTGGGAAAGCCTTTGTTCAGGCAGGCAGGATCACTTGTCATTGCTAGAGAGGAGAAAGAGACAGTCTGTCCTACCACCTCTCACAGTCTGGATGGTTCACTGGCTGGAAGAGCTTTAGGGTGATAGGCCTCACAACTATCAAAATTTATGGAGGACTCAGGATTATTTCATTGCCCTTCTGATGCTGTAGCAGAGCACAGTCACCATGTATAAGGCTACAGCCCTCTTGGCTGTTTGAAGCACAGGTAATGTTGCTGAGAAGATCAGACGCTGAGATTTTTGGTGAGGAATCTGTGTTCTGTGAGTAACCTGCCCTTGTGCTTGTGTGCTTTTCTTTTCCTTCTCTCCTATAGCCATTGCACAACCTCCTTGGAGCAGACATTATTCCCTGCTGTGTTTGTTCAGCACACAGTGGAACAAGGCCTGTCCATGCCAGACAAATCGTTACACACTGTTAAATATAGGTGTTGGCTCCTGTCATGCCATCACCCACCGAGAAAGTGTACACCACTGGTTTGAAGCTGTGATACAGCATCAGAGAGGCTAAGCCATTAAAATCTTATGGAAATCAGACATTTTGCTTCAACACTCTCCTATCCTCCTGTTTTGCTTTCTTGTCATGTCATCCTGTCCCCCACTCATCCTTCCTTGCTTGCTGACAACCTAGCACGTGCATGTACGTGGAAGCGTGGCGGCTGGCCTCCAGGAGCAGCACTGCTTTCCACAGCGAGGCACTTCAATGACACTCGTGTTCTCTTCCTGCAAAGCAGAGCACTTTGCAGATTCAACATCCTTGGCCTGGAACTAGAAAATCTGTCCCTGCACCTCCCACTGCCACAGCCTGTGTCACATGCACCTCCAGAATGGCAGGAAGAAGCTGGCTGCAGACCTCCTCCACTCATGGAGCCAACATGTCTGCTGGCACATGTTTCTAGCCCATGTGCCTGTTGACACTATGTTAGGAGAAACATCAGGATGACATCCAACCAGCACTTACTGAACTGCAAACAACAGAGAGCAAATTGCTGTTAGCAGGCAGGTGCTCTTTCTGAGCAGATGTAATGCCAAAGCAAAAGGAGACTGCATAGCAACATGGGACAGGTGGGAATGATAGGAAATGTTGGCAGAGGCAGCAGTGTGTTTTCAGAACAAGTTGGCAGGGGAGCACAGGTGGCAGCTGCTGAACTTACTGCTGTCCCAGGTGTGGAAGATGAGTGGGAACTCAAGAGGAGGAACTGTAAGAACCATTTCAGAACAGAAATGGGGACTGGAGAAAAGCAGGTTCCCTGCTTGGGAATCCAGGTAATAAAGAACTGAGGTAGCTGAAACAGTGCATATATTGTTCATTAGTTTTGTGATTGTTACTTGCTGGCTGAAAACAAATGGAGGTTATTGGAAATGGAGGAGATTTTCTTGAAAGTTCAGGGAATTAGGGTATAGAAAGGGGGACAGGGTTGGGGAAAGGGGAAAGGAAAGGTTCACAGCACTTTTTTTCCCCAGAAACATCATATGCAGGCATGTGCCTGTTTCCTGGACAGGTAGGCTTCATTGATGAAGGGCAAGTGACTTGCATGAAAGCAGAGGAGTGGAGGCTCAGACCCCACCATCTGAGTACACAAAAACACTCCAACCTGTGCAGAGTGCTACAGCAGTGTGCTTCTCCAGTTGAAGTGGCTGAAGGAAAGAGCTGCCTAAGACCTATGGTTTTGAGACCTGCATCATCAATTCTTCCTTGAAAAATGAGGGTCACGTTTTGTAACATATCTGTTTAGAAAACTGCCCTGGAGAATTCAGTATCTACACAAAGCATCCAGCCCAGTAATAAGCACTAACATGTAGTGGTCAAGGTCTTTCTTTGCTCCTGTGATGAGACTTACGACACATTATGAATTTCAAGCTTGCCTTGAAATAGCAAAGGTGTATTTAATATAACATTTCCAAACAGTTGAAACAGGCTGGGGGAAAATGTCTAGCCATATTTAGCAGCAGATAGTAGCAGCTTGACTAATCAACTTGCATTTCCTTAGTTACAGGTTCCACTTGCTTTTAAAGACAGACTTAGCTCTGCCGATTGGGTGATTCTTTGAAGTTCTATGGCTAGAAAGGAGAAAATGAACCAGAGAGGATTTATTCCTCTGTTCCCCTTCTAGATGTCAGAAGTGAATAATCATTTATTTGTCTTTCTTTTTGGCAGCTACTTCCTTTCTTCAGAATAATTTACATTAAAGCATAGACATATCTGTCCATGTAAACATAGACAGGTCTCTTGCAGGACAATGTCTTAAATATGCTGATAAAGACCAACAGTAAATCCAAGGGCGTGGTTTTATGGTGTTTTTTAATCATTTATCTTTATATACAGGCACTTATGTGCCAGTTACCTTGCTGATTTTCATACCTTGGACTTATTTAAATATAATTAAAATAATTTCTGTAGAGTAGGAATGAATGCACTGCTTTTCAAATATAGGATGAGATACCTTTGTTTGGGAAGTTGCAGTTTCAGGTGAAGGAATGAATCAGACAAAAGGCTGAAATTCACAGCTGGCTCTCCTTTTCCTTTTCCAAGCACGAGAATCAGCAATGATGATGCTATTTCTTTTAACACAAAAGGAGAGTTTATGTTCAGATGAAATGTATGCCTGTGATTAGTCAATGTGATTTAAGATTTCTGGAATGAAGCAAGTTTGATGACAAATATGGGGAGATCTTCTTAATCTGCATCATAGCTGCTCAGAGAGGTTATTTTGCAGTTAGAACAAAAGGGTTAGCTATTAACTTCAGAGTGTTCTAAATGATGAAGTTTGAGTTTGGTCAGTTTTAGGCCAGGAGGTTTGATATTTTGCTCTTTTTGAGCTGAAGTCTGGTAGCCCAAAAAGGAAGGTGTGCAGCGTCACTTTTGAATTGATTGATGCATAGATTCCCTTGCTGATTCTGATGTATGGAGCAGTGTGGGTGACACACGGGACATGTTCACTCACTCTGTGTGATTATCATTTTTCTCTTGGGACTCAGCTTCCTATGAATTATACAAATGGAAAAGTGCCATCTGAGGAAAAGAAAAGAAGGGTTCACTGGTACTGGTGGAAAAGTATCACTTGAAAACAGTATTCAGAGAAGATGAATAAAACTGGAATGTGCTGGTGTAATATGAATGGATGCATCAGACATGTCAATTGCCCTGTTCTTGCATGCCTTTAAGAAACAGGCCTTGGCAATATTTTCTCATTTAAGAGTTTGTCCCTCTACTTGCCTGCAACTGGAGATTCACCTGGGTGGAATTACGTCTTGGAGAACAGAGGAAGCAATTCCTGGGGGCAAGAGGAGAAGAACCTGCCCAGGGGAGCACTATCAGGCAGAAAACTGGTGTCTGCTTGCACGTACAGACAAAGCAGGTTTTCCAGTAAAACAGAAAAAAATTAAAGCAATTTCTCTTTTAGGGGTTAGGGCATGGGAAGATTGGGCAGGGCTCTCAGGCTTTTGTTTTGTCCCTGCCTTCCCATAGTTTTCCTCAGAAGCCAGGCAAACCATGCTGAGTTGGTAGCACATAAGACTCTTACTGGGAAGGTTGTGAGTTCAAGCCTGCAGTGGGCAGGAGAGTTCTCTCTGGGCAAGCAATGTCCTCCCTCCTCAGGAGGGCACTGGACTTGGTGCCATGCTCTAGTCATGGGGTCTGTGGTGACAGGTTGGACTGGATGATCTTCGAGGTCTCTTCCAACCTTGGTGATACTGTGATACTGTGAAACTCATGCAGCTTTAGACTTTTGCTATCCATATCTGTTCCACTTTATCAAGATGTGCAGAGCATTGTGTACAGGGGGAAGCTGTACAAAACAAATAGCAGGTCTCCATCCTTGAGAGTAAAGATGAATGTAGTGACATGCAAACCCAGAGAGCCTGGTGGGCTTGTGATTTGTAAGTAAGACAGCAATCATTTGGCAACTTTTTGTATGAGCATTCTGACATCCATCTGCACCCTGCCCTGTCATCCCTGTGCTTGTGTAACTTGCACAGATATGAACAGAAGTTTTATGGGCATGATTGAAGGACACTGATGCCAGAGGGAACTCTTTCTATTGACTTTAGTAGGCTTTGAATCAGGCACCATTGTGGCCAGGATTTGCCAAAGTGATTAGTGATTTAGGATTACCTTTAGCACTTGAGGAATCTCTTCGTGTCAGGGCTCCTGTCAGGCACAGTTAAGTTTGAAATGTATGTAAACAGAAGACACATGCACAAAAATTGCCTCTCAATGTTAAGAAGTCAATTTATATGCACTGCAGAGCTGAATCTGCTCTCTGCAAAGGAAATTATGGTGCGGTACAAGATAAATTCCAACTACTAAAATGGCATTTGGGAAAAAAATAATCCCTGGACTTGTCTGCAAAGAACAGAGTGGTGCAGCCAGAAAACAGGATATATTGGCTTTCTCCACTATCTCTGTATTTGCCTGAGTTTAGCAAGGACATCCCAGGGGTCAAACAATCCCAGCCAAAGTCTGCTCATTGAACCTCTGTTTTTCCCCAGATTTTCTTCTAGATATGGTATGTTTCTGTCTTCTCCACTTAAGCTGCAACCCTAGGTTTTAGGCCAATGTCTTCTGCAGCTCTGTGCTGGGGGTCAGGGCCTCCAGATCCAGCTGTACCTCCAGCTCTTCTGTGACTCAGTGATGGGTTTGTACTCTGAACTGTAGGAGATGAGCCAGGCACATATGTTTGTGTCTGTTTAAAAAACCTCAAGCTGATCACTTTCTGCAGAGCATTATGTAGGGACTGGGACATAGAAGTGTACATGAGCCACTCCATCTCTCTGAAAATGCCCCCCTGCCTAGGGATAACCATCTGCTGCTGCAGTGACTTCAGCACCCTGAGATATCAGCTGAACCAAAACTTGAAAGGAGCTCACATGGAAGCTGAAGATCACAGAGCAAACATCTGTGGACATTTGAAATGTGCCTTCTCTGCTGGCACGGATGACTTTCACACAGCAGGGTTGGCAGCAGGACTAGTGTACCTGAACCTCAATTGCTGCAATCCCTGCAATTTCTGCCTGGGTCTCTGGGGATGTGGGTTCACTAACCTGGCTAATAGGAGACCTTTCCAAACAGTGGAGCATCTTGGCCTTTCCCTTTGCCTTGAACTGAGCCTGCTAATTGTCTGGCTAGAGGAAGATGGATGTAGCAGCTGAGCTAATGCAAAGCTATTCTTTTTTTTCCCCCTGTCCCTTATTTCACTTGACTGGTTTTTGCCAGTTCAGCCAGCTGAACTGACTTGCCCTGTGGCTGTTGGAGCCTGCATAAGAACCAGCAGGCGTGCAAGGTGGTGGGACAAGGGAGGAGCAAGATAGGTGCTCTCCGCAGTAGCTCGCCCTCCAATGATGCTAGATATAACCTGAAACCAAAAGTTCACTTCAAAGGCACTTGTATCAACCACCTGACGTACTGCATCCAGAGGTGTACTGGCTTTGCTGGGCTTTGGTTAGTTTTTAAAGAAAGTGAACACTCATTTTACTGTGAACTCAGCTCCATCTGCTAAGATTTCTCTTTGGCCTGTCCTGCTGGCAGCCTGGAGTGTCTTTAAAATGACTATGGAGCAGGGCATCAATCAGTCCTGCTGCCTGCTCTCTGCTGTAGCTCCATGGG
This sequence comes from Picus viridis, assembly GCA_033816785.1. NCBI lineage: Eukaryota > Metazoa > Chordata > Aves > Piciformes > Picidae > Picus > Picus viridis. Next base: position 2,114,517 of record CM066569.1, on the reverse strand, counting down.
CTTCAACCTTGTCCCAGAAGCAGGATCCATCCCATGATTGGTCTGCAGGTATCCTGCATCTTACTGGATAGTGGCCCATATTTTCAGGAAACAGGAGTAAAACTTTGGTCTTGACTTTAAAATGGGCTTAGAGATCAAGTAGGTTCTCAGTCTGATTTGGACTAGAACACTTCTGCACAGGGAGGGAAGTTGAAGTGCTTGGAGAATTTCATAGTGGTAAAGCAAGGCATCTGTGAAATTGAACAGCCTCTGAGCTAGGGGTGGCTGAGCAAGAGATTCTGGACTTTACAGATATAACCATTGAAAAGAATGTCACAGTGGAGCATAGGCATGCGTTCATTACTCCATGGAGCATGTAAGCATGTAAGTCAAATGTAGCAGCAGAAGTCCAAAGCAAACTCTGGGTCTTACTTGAGAAATTTGTGCCATAGAAGTTAAAACAACAAGCAGACTTACTACATACTGCTGCTGCACAGTGGGATCTTAGTGAATGTGGCTGCCCTCCGCTTGAGCAGAGGTGAACAATTCATGCTTCTGTGAGTAATTCTGGATTTGTTTGGTGACAGATCCAAGTGATGCTGCTTCTCTCAGGTTTGGGGTGTCCAGGGTTAGGGGCAGAAAAGCTGGATGAGTAAGTGCTGTTCTCCTGTTAGCTGAGGTAGTAGCACACAGTGCAAGGTCTTGCTCTAACTTCCCTTACAGCAGAGTTTTTTGGTGTAAGGTGACAGTTCAACTGTTGGCCTCTAGAAACTCTTTTGTTTTGTTTTGGTGGTAGTGCCTTTCTGTCTCACAGTGGGAAATAGCAGAGAAGCTTGTAGTGACACAAGTTTTGAGTGATCCAGTTGCAGCCTTCTTGGTTGCTTTATGCTTGGAAAGGCTGCCAGAAGTGCCATATAGACTGCTTTTGTGAGACACCATCTGCAATACTGTGTCCAGCTCTGGAGGCCCCAACACAGGAAGGATATGGAACTGTCAGAACAGGTACAGATACAAAGATGGTTAGAAGGCTGGAGCACCTCTCCTATGAAGACAGAGGGTTGGGTTGTTCAGCTTAGCAAGGAGAAGGTTCTGGGGATACCTTATTGCAGCCTTCCAGTATTTGAAAGGGGCTTACAGGACATCTGGAAAGGGAACTTTTTGCAAAGGCATGTAGTAACAGGATGAGAGGTGGTGGTTTCAAACCGGAAACAGGTGAAGCACTAGAACAGCTGCCCAGAGACACTGTGGATTTCACCTGGAAGTGTTCAAAGCCAAGTTGAATGGGGCCTTGAATGACCTAACATAGAAGGGGACATCCCTGTCCATGGCAGGGGAATTGGAACTAGATGATCTCTAAGTGATGCTCTCTCTTTCAACCTAAATCTATGATCATCAAGTGACAGCTGTATACTGCAGCTCCTCAGAACAGCTCTTATTGGAAACAGTGCCTGGCTTTTTTGAAGGGTGCCTGATCTGTCATGTTCCTTGCATTTCTCTGTGCCCTACCTGAAGCACTGACAAGCACAAAGCTCAAAGTCATGATCACAGTATCTCCAGCAGGACATCATAAGGGGTGAGACAAGGTGTTTCTTATCTCCAGGTCGATTTACATCTGCACAATCGCCTTAACTGCAGCTCGGGGTACAAGCTTACAAAGGTGAACATCAGAGCTAACTGCAGTGCACATCCCTGTGCAGGTGAGTGTATGTGTGCAGGTCCTTACGTGTACAGGTCACACCTCATCTTCCCCCAGCCCACGGCATCTTTGCTGCTTCTCCATGAGTAGGGTGCTCAGCGACTGCTCCGATGCACAGAGAGCAGCCGCTGCAGTGCTGGCACACACTGACTCACGTCTGCTTCTCCTTCACGTCCCTGGGAAGGCTTTTGTTTCTAGGGGGAACAAGCTAAAGAGAAGTCATTAGAAGAAGGTAGTGCAAGGGATGCAATCCACTGCGGTGGGGAATTCACTGTGCTGCAGTACCATTCTCTTTTCCTCCAGATCCCTTAAAAAAAACCAACCAAAACAAACAGCCAGTAACAAACACTGTGGGCTGACAGTGGGCTGATCAGCATGAGCAACATCGATCTGCATAGTCTGGCAGCTGGCTACCAGCCTTGTCTAAAGTGTGGCCATGTTCATAACTTTACTGAGGCTGCAAACCAGCCTGTGCTGGTTTATGAGCCTCACTAACAACTGCTCATGTCTTGTGACTTTTAATTATTATTTTTTTAGGAGGTGGGACAAGGCTGTGTGTCAGAACTTCCCACAGGGAATGTGCACTTCAGCTTCTGGTGGCACAGCCATTTGTGCCAAATGCCTTTAATTGTTCTGAGAAGTTATAAACTGCTTGGAATCGAGTTAATTGTAGATCCTTCACTCTAGTCATGCCAGAAAACAACTGCTATAAAGAACAAAGCTCATGCAGTGTGCAAGCTTTATCTCGAACCATAAGAAACAGGAAACCTCTGTGGGTTTTCTTGCAACAACTTGACATTTATAGTTACTTTCAGAGCAACAGCTAGTGAGATTATGTAGCCAGGCACCACAGCTCTGAATGGGGAAAATCTATCAGAAAGGCAGAAAGGCTCCTGTCCAACTTTGGTATGTGTTTGAAAGAAAGCCACTTCGATTTGCAAATGGGCCTTTGTTTACCTGCTTTTCTTCACAGTGGTTTGTCTGTTTTCATCTCCACCAGGGTGCTAGGCAAATCGGGATCAACCCTGCAGTCTCAAAATTCGGCGTCAGCTCCAGGGAGCAGTGGGAAACCTCTTTAGGTGTGCCAGGAACCTGTTTTTCCCAGTCCACACATTCATGACTTGCCAGTTCTTTCCTTATTGTTATCCAACGGGATCCCAAAGAAACAAAATCCACCTTTCCTCCCACTCCACGCAGGCCAAAGAAAAGGCTAAGGATTATGAATACTCCCTCTTGCCTCTCGCTCTCCGCTGCCAACCAATAGTCCGTATCATAATTGCTGTAATCCCTCTAAACTGGGGAAGCGCTGGCTGGGGACAGACGCTTTTTATAGGGCCTTTCTTAACGCATTACACTCTCATTGTCATGCTTGGCTGCTTGCTGAGGGTTAAAAATGAGTCTTGATAGCAGAGATTACAGTCGCCATGAGGAGATGGTTTAGGGAGCCTGCAGTTCTACTTTCTGCTTTCTCTCTCTCCCTTTTTTTGTTTGTTGTTGTTTTGGTTTTGGTTTGTTTTGGTTTAAGATGGAAGAACAGTATTTTTTTTCAGGAGGAGAAAAGCAATGAAACAGATTTGAAATAGAAATGAAACAGACTTGCAGTGAAATAGAACACTTCTTACATGTAGCTACGTGTGCTTTTAGAAAAGGCAGGTATTTAGGGTCACCAAAGTTTTACTTTCTAGCTTCTTACTTTTCAGCAGTTAGGGTTCTCATTTTTGGGGGGGTTCTGATTAAGCATAAAAAAGTTATGGAAAGCTGGGATTCTCCCTGGGAAACACCATTATGATGCAAAAGTGATCTATTTTTGTCAAAGGGGGACTTGAAAATGTTTCCCAACCTAGCATTTAGAGCTCTGTGTTAGAGATTTTTTTGTCTTACAGAGCCCAGGCCCATTTTGATTTTGAAATAAGTTCTTCCATTGCCACACCAGCAGCAAGTGCCCATGACTGTAAATGTAGCTGAGGGCACTGGAGACTTAGCACTTTTTGAGGTTTGGCTACAGACTCTCCACTGGAAAGTTCAGGACACCTGAAAATTTGGCTTCTTGTCTCAAAGTCTCGAGGCCTTTCTAAAGTAGGTTTGCATCTATACTTCAGCTCTTCAGCTTCTGAGTTGAGAATCTAGGACCTATTGAGCCTGCAAACTGTATGCCTGGGCTCACTGGTCTGCCTTTTGTTTGATTTCTGTAGAATCACTGACTGTGTACTTGCCAGCTAAACCCAGTGATTCATCAGCCTTCGGATATTGCAAAGACGTCTTTGCTTCATTGTAACAGACACTGGAACTGAAGCTGAAAACCTATGAAGCCAAAACTGAAATAACAAAAAGAAGTCTTTCTGTATTAATTGTACTGCTTTTTATTTTGCCTCAGAAGTACTGAAGGGTAAAAAAAAAAAAAAAAAAAGGCTTGACACAAGAAGACTTCCAGGTCTGTAACTGATACTAAGACACGACATATCAGAAAGCAGAGTTCAGTGCTCTGAAAACTTCATTGTTCAAACAGTGTAAAAATCTGTAGAAGCAGAAGGGCCAGCAGGTTCCTCAAATGTATTTACATGTTGAAGAAAGTCATTGTGGGAACAGGGAGAATTTGCTGAGCAGTAGCTGACCCCTCTTGGAGGTTGTACTAGCTGAGCCCCCACTGCAGCTTGGGGCAGGAGCTGAAGGTGGCTAATTGCCTTTCAGGTTTCAGATCTGCACAGGAAGCACACGATGCTCTTTTCTAATTTCTAAATGACTTGTGCAAGCTTTCTGCGTAACAGCCTGTGGCCGGCCACTGAAAGACACTTCCTGCCTGGTTGCAAGGGTGATTTGGACACTGAAGCACCTTCTGTACCCATGAGGTTGTTTGTTTGTTTGTTTTATTTTTACCCCCTTTCTTTATTTTTTGCCACAGTAAAGCCAAGTCACAGAGCCCATACCATAGGGGTGGTCAGGTAGCTTTTTATCAAATACATAACACAATTTCAAGTAATTCACAGGAATTATGCAATAGCTCTAAAAGCATAATAAATAGCAATGGGAGACAAGGGCGGGTGGGGAAAGTATGGAAAAAAGTAGGGAAAAGCTAAAAAACTAATGAACAGTTGTCACTAGTGAACAGTTGTCAGCATAAACAAACTGAACATAGCCGTTGGAGTAGGTTGGAACAAGCTGAAGTACCAACCTGATAGCATGCGTCACGGCTGAGGTCTTCCCTGCTGGACTACAGGGAAACCCGGTTGCCTGGCTTCACTTCTAAGTGATACCATTACATCCTGACTGCCTGTTGGGATGCATGGCCTTCTCTTTTCCTGACAGTGCCCAGGGGAAGCCTGGAAAAATGACAACAGTGGTGCTCTTTACCAAGCCCTTCCCCCTGCTGTCTGACTGCTTGGGGATTTGGGACTGTGAGGTGTAGTGCTGAGCAGAAGTTCAGACACAGCCTGGGGCAATGCGTGCTTCCCTGGTCAGGGAATCACCACCGATGCTTTTCCCAGCCAACTTAGATCTGGGTCACACCAAACTTCACTTACACTGAGGATAATTTCAACGTTTGCCAGTTCCTGGTTGCAGATAATTGCAACTAGGCTTTAAGCAGAGCACAGCTGATGAATATCACAGTAACTAAGCTTTGGACACATTGGTGTATCCAGAGAACAAACTAGTTCCTCATTCAACCAAGTGGGAACTTAAAACTGCAAGCATGCTTCATGTTACTTCTTGTATCAGTCTTGTCCTCAGACTGCAGTTTGCAAGACCCCTCCGAGGTGCTGCCACGCTTTTAATCTCTGACTGGAGGGAAGAAAGAGTAATGGTCTTTCAATCAGAAGTTTCTTAAGAAGCAGGGGACAACAGGTCCCACAAGTGGGGATGGCAATATTTCCCCATACTTTCTCAGTCTTGTCCTCTTGTGTCATCTAAAATGTGTGGAAACTGTTGAATTTTCTGTGTGCATGTTTGGTCTGCCAAGTCAGTTTGCATCATGAATAACACCAGAAGAAAACAAATGAAAAAAAAGACAATTAAAACAGGCTCTAAAAGTTATTTACATATTTTGCAATACCACAAGAATGTGGTGGTTTATTATGTCAGGTCTGTTAGGATAAGATTATTCCCGCACATGTCAAATCCCAGGTTCCTGCACAGCCATGGCAAATTAGCTGCAGGAACAGAACCAAATGTGCCTGATCCTTACAACAGCAGAAAAGGCTCATTTTACAGTTTCCCTTTACTTGTGTTTTATCCCTAGCTAGGCCTTCTTCCCTCTAAGGAGCAATTTCAAAAGAAGTACAAGCTCTGACAACCCCCCCAAAAAATAAATGAAAAATTATCCTGTGACCGCTCTCAGTTCTCTGTGTGGTCTGAAGGCTTGGTCCAAAATCCATCCAAAGGAGGGGGAAGGGTTGTGCAGTCACCTCACAGGGACCTGCAGGAACCAGAACATCGAGGGGTTGCTCACAGCCCTTCCATCAATGCAGTATTTGGCTGTTCTGGAGAATTGTGTGCAGTGAGGTTGCACGCCTCTTCCAGAGGTGACCTGTGAGACTGTTACTTTGTATTTGCTTATATTTTTAAAGGAGGGAAAGTCTGAGAGCTTAAACCCTTTTAGAAAATTACCACTAACTCACAGAGGTGCTTTAAAAATTGCCACTTTGCCTTGGTTGCCCCCAGTTGAACCAAAGAGCCAGAGCAACTGTGATAACAGAATTAATAACAGATGAATGACACATTCATAAGGTTGAAGTTACCTCAGCTGATAATACTGAGTTGACTCTAAATGAAGCCCTCCATTGCCCTACGGTAGGAATAAGCAGATTTGATTGCAAGACCTAAGAAATGTACAAGTGGCAGAATGAGTAAAAAGCAGCAAAGTGTTTCAGTTAAATTCGTTGGGAAATCCCAGTTGAATTTGTCAGAAATTAAACCTTAATGAGATAAGCTGCATGTTTGATCTGTCCTTTTGGCACTGGAAAGTCACAGATGTCACCAACGGTCCGTGTTCTTTGGAGGAGAGTTTGGCTAACAAACAGGATGGTCCTCACACCATGACTCCACAGGGAGTCACCCTCCCTAGTTTGATACCCAGGCTCTGACCAAAGTCAACACTGAATGACTCAACACAGGTGTAAAATCTCTATAGTTGTGTGTTGGGTTCAAGTTCCCCCAGCATTAATTTTGCCAGACCATTATCATGTCTGTGGAGCAGCTTAAATTACCTTTTTCCTCCAGCACTCCCCTGGGTTTTTTGTTGAAGATTTTACTGGTTTTATTTCCAGCTGCAGTCAAACTCCTCTGAGATCTAAAGGAGACAGCAAATTAATAATACTCAGCCTGTTAAACAGAGGGAGGGAATAGCAAGAAAAAAGACTTAGGGCAGGACACGTGGAATTATGCCCATCTGAGGCATCCCTTGAAAAGTCTTCTTCTGAGGCTTGACTTGAAATAAGAGACAACTTTCTGTAGTTTTACCAAGCATTGTATGTCCTCTGTGCAGAATTTCTACAGCAGCAGAGTAGTCTGCACTGAAATACTTCTGATGTTGTATTACTAATTGCACACCAGGGCCTGAAAGTCAAGATTTCTAGAGTTCAGACCAGAGGCTAGATCAGTTATTGACACCCAAATTAAGACCAGAGCTATGTCTTTTTCAGTCACAGAATCACAGTATCACAGAATCACAAACTGGAAGAGACCTCTGAAGATCAGCTAGTCCAACTCCCCCTTGCCCAGTGCTGAGCTGGGCTCCAGTTTCCCCTCTACAAGCACTATCTTTCTCCATTAACCCTCTAGGAGGGCCCTGGTAATTCTCCTCCTAATTGCAGCACTTCAGATAAAATTTTGCTGGGATGGCTCTGGACCCAAACATTAAATTAATAAGATCTGATAACTCAGCATCTCTATTATGCCTCCCATTTCTGTGCACAGTTTGTTTCAGCTGCAAGTTCTTTGTAGCAGCATCTGTCTTTCATTACATGATTGCATGGTGTCTGGAGCCGTGGAGCAGTTAAGCATAAAAACACAATTGTGAAACTTATTTAATTTAACTTGCATGTAACTTCATAGTGCTGAGTGATGGTAAGGAAGGATGGCCTCCAAATAAATAGTCTGCTATTTATTAATGATTATTTTTATTCATATCTGGTGTACTGGGAGTTCCTCTTTGAGGTAAAAGCACTTCTTTGGCATGTGAAAATCCCAATGCCCTGAAAAGAGGAATTCATCAACTGCTGTGTTCCTGTGCTGTGCAGTCTCTCCAGAATTCTTGCAAGCACCTTTCTTTTAGTTTGAAAGAATATTTCAGGTGTGTGTGTGTGAGAGTTGTTGCTAAAGGCAAGGTGCATTCTAGCTTTCAGGCTGTGGAGCTGGCACACATTTTCTTTGGAAAGTATTAGGACTATCTTAATAAAGGCTACTTCAAAATTGCTGTGCTGGCCAAAATTATTCAGCTCCAGAGGAAAATGAACAATGGATTTATTACTCAAAGTCTCATAAATTATATTTCCTGTTGTTTACCACTCAGAGGGTAATTAAAAAGTCATTTAAATGGAAAATAAATTATGTGGAAAGCATAAATTGAATTTCTGTGCAACAAGGTGGTTCAATAATATATAGTCATATATAGAGTTCATGATAGAGAGCTCTGCTTTGTTTCTTTATGAGGCTTCTGAGGTAAACTGCCCCCAAAATCTAATGAACTGCTCTGTGAACACACACTTGTCCATAATGGCCTCCATTTAATGGTGTGCCAGGTGTGGCTACTCTTGTGGCTGGAGGTCCTGACTTATGTAAATGTCTTTCTAGTGCTGCCATTGAAAAAAACCCTGAGCACAGCTTCAGTCAAGACCAGCTTTGAAGGTAGCTATGCAAATGATGCAGAGACTGTGCCTTCTCTTTTGGGTAGGAGGCACTTTTCTCATTATCATTAGTTTTTCATCCCTCTGCTCAGTTATACAGAAACAGTGGTGGTTACTCACAGCAGGACCAGCAGGTCCTTCCTACGCACAGCAGGCTGAGGCAGGTAATACCAACTTCTGCAGAAAGCAGAGAGCATTATCACTAATAGGCACATTTGCCTCTCTTAGTTGTTTGGATAAGAGAAAAAAGAAAAACAAAAGGGATGTGAACAGAATAAACAGAAACTGGGATCACAGCATCCTCTGCCCAGAGGTTAGCATAGCACAGGGCTGGAGGCAAATCCCTCAGTATCAGATACTTGGGAGATTGTGCAGTGAATCAGAAACTTGTGGTTCGTTCCTGCTGCAGACATTCCTGCAGGGAAGCAGCAGTGTGTGGTAAAAGAAGGATTTGTTCTCTGGCACAAAGTGACCAATTCCCTTCACTTTTTCTCTGCTTCCTTGTCTTCAGTGGCATTGAGTATTCCCTCAGTAAGTTTGCAAATGACACCAAACTGGGTGGCAGCATTGATCTGCTCAAAGGTAGGAAGGCACTGCAAGGGGATTTGGACAGGCTAGATCAATGGGCTGAGGTGAGTTGCATGAGATTTAACAAGGCCAAGTACCAAGTCCACCAACCATGTGCAGTGCTACAGGCTTGGGGAAGTATGGCTAGAAATTTGCCCAGCAGAAAAAGATCTGGGGGTGCTGGTTGGCAGACAGCTGCTGGCGGTGTGTTCAGGTGGCCAAGAAGGCAAATAGCATCCTGGCCTGGATTGGGAATAGTGTGGCCAGCAGGAGTGCAGAAATGAGTATGCCCCAGTGCTGGCAAAGCCAATTCTTGAGTACTGTTTTCACTTTTGGGCCCCTCACAACATTGAGTTGCCTCCAGAGAAGGACAGCAAAGCTAGTGAAGGATGTGGAGAACAAGTCTTCTGAGGAGTGGCTGAGGGAGCTAGGATTGTTTATTCTAGAGAAGAGGCTAAGGGGAGACCTTATTTCTCTCTACAGCTACTTGAAAGGAGGGTTGTAGTGAGGTGGGTGATATCAGGTGATAGAGCAAAAGGAAACAGCATTGAATTGTGCCAGAGGTGATTCATATTAGGCAAAATTTCTTCTCTGAAATGTGTGGTCAGGCATTGGCACAGGCTGTCCAGGGAGGTGGCAGGGTCAGTGTCCCTGGAGGTGTTCAAAAAATGTGTAGACATAGTACTTCAGGATATGGTTTAATGGCGATGGTGGGTTAGACCAGTGGTTGGACTTGGCGATCTTAGAGGTCTTTTAGCAATCAGAACAATTCTATGAGTCCACCCTTCTATCCTTCTTTTATCATTCTATCCTTCTACCATTCTATGATATTCTGTAGGAGACACCAGTCAAGCCCAGTGCTCAGTGTAAAGCTGCAGAAAGTGAATTTGCTGATGAAGTTTCACAAGAGTTTACTGACACCCACAGAATACGTGCCTCGGGGGTAAGGACAGCGATGTCACCCCTGTTGAGGGTTTCTGCCTGGGACCAGCGGATTACATTGCAGCAGCAGATGATTGTGTTATCAGTGTAAAGCTGATTCAAATTCTTCCTCCTTTTGAGCTGGGTGCTGGTCCATGATAATGTCATTCTTGTGACAGTGACATTGAAGGAAAAGCCACAGACGTCTGGATGTAAACAAGTGAAACTCAGGACAGTTTTTTTCTCTGTCCTCACTAAGGCACTATGTGAGCTCAGCATTACTGAAGCAGTGACAAGACTTAGGAGAGAAGGAAGCAACAGTTGCTGTATTTGGAATGTATTGGTCTGTTGACCTTCCTTAGGAGTTTGCATTCATTTGATAGACTTGTGGCCAAAACAGAAGAGGAAGTGTTTGAGCTCAGGGAACACAGTGCCTTAATGTGCATCCCTCACACGTGGGCTGAGAGAGAAGCTAGGCAATCTCACTGTTTCACCATCAACAGCAGAAGAGCCAAAGATGGCTACTCCAGGAAAAAGAACAGATCCTCTCACTAAAGAGACCTCAAAGAATAAGGAAAGTAAAGAAACCAAAATGTTTTGCACCAGTCAAACCAGGAGGCATTTCTGCAGAGATGGCTGGTGCTAAAAACATCCCTGTGCTTGAGGCATAAGCAGGGCTCTGACAAGGGTCCTTGGATAAACATTGTGACCGTGTAGCTCTGCCCTAGGAACCCTTTTGGATTTCCTTCATAGCCAAAGGTTTTTCACAAGAAAAGAAGTGCTTGGAGGGAGCTCTGCTCTACAGCAGAGTGTGTGCATAGCTCCCCAGCATCTTTGGAAACCGTGGAAGTAACAACTTGTGCATTACAGCTCTAGCAAAGCCTAGGTGTTGACCGGCAATGACAGACAGGGCAACTTCAGCCTCAGTCCTTTGTGCACAAAATGTTCCATCTTGGCTTCTCAGAAGGCACTGGAGAACCTGGCCATAAATAATTTCTTGCCTCTGGTGAACAGAGGTTATTTTCCAGTTCAAAAATATGAATTTCTAATCAAAAAGAAGGCTAGGGTGAAATGTTTTGCTTCCAGTACACTCTCTGGAGGTTTTGATGAAAGTGCTATGGAGCAAAAAAATGCAGAGTTGGAGATTGTTATGAAGTGCTTAAAAAACCAGAACCACAAACAAGCAAACCCCTGTCAGAGTCACAGACAAAACCTAGATTGTTATAACCCGAGCAGAAAAAGATGATGCATAGAATAATTGAGATTGTTAACACAGGGTGGCTGATGCAGCTTGTTCCCCAGCAGTTTTTACAGCTGAAGGGCATGCTCTTGGTGGTTTGCTAACAGACAGCTGGATAATTTTCAGATACTATTAAAAATATGTCATAAAAATATGCATAGTTTAGTGATGGAAATACTTAAGAGAAGGAGAAGGGCTGATTTAGACTGGCTTCATGGGAGCAGTGATGTCAAAGAAGTTAATCTGACAAAAATGCAAGAGAGTCAAGTAAAGGAACCGGTGTAGGGAAAAGCAGACAGAGGAAGATGGGAGAAAGGGCATTAATGGCATTAATCCCCATTATAAAATTACTGACTTGTAGGAGTCACAGGGCACATCTGAAGTAGTAATGCCTGACTTCACACTTTGGTTGGCAGGCATTTAATATGTGACATACTACCACTATGGATATATCAACACTCATCCCAGCACTCCTCTGGGGCTGTTAAGTGAAGAAGGTATCAAAATAATAACATGTCTTGTAAAAATAGCATGGAGTCTGTCACCAGTCTGTGTTTATCACTGTTACTGAACAAAGCTTTGGTAGTAAAGCATGGATTATCACCTACTGATAATTGGTTCCCACACGTAAAGATACAGTTATGTTACTTTTTCACAATGTCCCTGCCAGAAAAAGAGGTGCAGTACAAGCTGTCTTGCTGTCATAGCATATATGGCATTATATAGGTCTCCTCTGAGCCTCCTCTTCTCCAGGCTAAGCAACCTGGAGAAGAGGAGGCTCAGAGGAGACTTTATTGCTCTCTATAACTACCTGAAGGGAGGTTGTAGCCAGGTGGGGGTTAGTCTCTTCTCCCAGGCAACCAGCACCAGAACAAGAGGACACAGTCTCAAGCTGTGCCAGGGGAGGTTTAGGCTGAGAAGTTCTTCATAGAAAGAGAGACTGGCCATTGGAATGTGCTGCCCAGGGGGTGTCCTAAACACCATCACTGGAGGTGTTTAGGACGAGACTGGATGAGGTACTTGGTGCCATGGTTTAGCTGATCAGATGGTGTTGGGTGATAGGTTGGACTCGATGATCTCAAAGGTCTTTTCCAACCTGGTCAATTCTATTCTATTCTATTCTATTCTATTCTATTCTATTCTATTCTATTCTATTCTATTCTATTCTATTCTATTCTATTCTATTCTATTCCATTCCATTCCATTCCATTCCATTCCATTCCATTCCATTCCATTCATTATATATGGTATCCACACATCATGAGCATTGAAAATGCAGTGTACAAAAGCATCCAGAACTGCAGAAATGTAATGGTTGTGGTCTAAATTCTCCAAAAAGCCCAACTACACTCTGGGAATCCGAAACAAGTGAATGTGCTTGTCATCTCTAAGGAAAATCCAGAAAGATGTTAGGTTTCAAAGAGGCTAGGCATCAACACAGCCTATGACACACTGTGTTCTTATGTAGGAGCATGGATGAGATCTTGGTCACAGCAGCTGTGTTTGTACTTCTTTTTCATCTGTTTGTGGCAGGAGGAACCAGCTCTCTGGGGGCCTAGGCTGACCTCAAAAAACAGTTTGCAGTTTGGGGTTTGAACCAAAATTCTCATTTCCAGCAATGGAGGAGCTTGGCAATATTCCCTGCTGGATTTTCTAATCCAGAGTGAAAACAGTGCTCCCATATTGTTAACAAGAAGCTGAAAGCTGAGGAGCTTGGGAAGAGCTGAAGAATCACTTCACCATTCTCATCCTGCCTTCAAGCAACAGTCCATTTACTGCACACAAATCATGTAGAATGCAGAAGGACATAGAACAGGACTGAAGTTTAGTGAATGAAGTGCAGTACTCTGGAGCCATTCAGACCACTGGAGTCAGGAGATTACAGAAGGTGTGGTTGCTTTAGACTCCTCTACACTTTCATCCAGTCAAAAGTTTGGATTCTTTGCTAGAGGGGATGCTAGAGGTTGCCATATTCTGCTCCTGGTTTTACTTTTACCCCTTTCATCAAGCTAGGAGAGAAAGCTGAGGACAGCCTCTATGAATGACTATGCAGTTGAACATTTGAAACTGCACTTGTTACCGTTCCTTAAATAAGGCTTGCTTTTCAGATGTTTAAACATATCTGGGCCTGGTGATGACTAAATAAGCTGGAGCTAAGGCAGGTAACTATGATACATTTTACACCTCTTTTTCTAAGACTCATTTCATTGTTTTTTTGAGGTGTGTCTTTCATTGTGCTTCGTCTGTTCATTATATGTTGCTCCAGCACAGTGCTGGGTTGGAAATTTAGCATTTTCCCCTTCTTCACCCTACTCCCAAATATTTTGCCAGAAGGCACTACAAAGTTAATCTTTTTTGACAGTACCAAATCACACCATGTTAATGAGAAAAATTTATCACAGGCTCTAAAGTTCTACCACCCACAGACTTTGCACCACGCAAAGACGTGTTGCTATAACCTTGTCTTCCCTTTATTTTCCTTCCCCCTTTTTCCCAGTATGCACTAAGACAATGAGACCTCTGTGAGAGGGGCTTCCTGCTAGCCCCTCTACCCTGCAGTCCTACCCCCTTACTTGTCCACACTGAGAGGTCTGCAGGAAAGTGTTGTTCCCCTGCTCACTCACTTTCTGTGGGAAGAAAGGTAGACAGACCTCAAGTGGGACCAAAATGACATTTATCTGGGTCCTGACTAAAGTTTGGTGGGGACCTGACAGATATGTTCTCTCTTCCTGGCAACTAGGAAGCACACCTGGACTCTACTGCTTCAAGACTGCCCAAAATGTTGCTAAGAGCATATTTTAAGACATTCTGCAATAAACATCATATTGAATCGAGTCATTTAGCAGTTGTCCTGCTCTCACAATTCAAGTAACAGTTGGTATGGTAGGTAATATATCTTTGCTCACAGCTTTAAATGCTTCCATATTAAAACTGCTCAGACAAAACAGAAGAAGTAAAACCCCACAAGAAGCAGTGTGAATGGCATGTGTAGAAAACTTGAGAGAACAAAATACTTGCTAATACTGCAGCTGGTGAAACAATGACCAAGGCAAACCCTGGTAATTGCCACAACAATCTGACAGTGTAAACAGGCAAGGGAGAGAGAGCAGGAGAAATTATTTAGCCTGGCAGTCGACATTGATTTGGGATTGTGGTGCCACACACACTCACACACACACAAAAAAGCAGGACTGACAGAGCCCCTGCAGCGCGTACACGCTCAGTCACGCAGAAATTGCCTCTCTGGGTCAACTGCTCAGAGGAGAGATCTCCCGTGGTGCAGGGCAGCTGCTGTGCCGGCACAAGGGAGATGCAGGAGCCACAGGCACTGAGGCTCTGCTCTACATCTTTACCTCCCAGACTAGATTGGGAAAGTGAAGCCCATTGTTCCCGAGTCTTTAGACATTGCTTTACTTGGTCACCTCATTTCCATAATGCTCCCTGGCCTCCCAGTAGCCCAAATTGATTTGATGAATACAATTTTGTGTGGTTTAGGATTCATTAGTGCCCACATCCTACCCTTTCAGTTTTCTACTAGGTAATCTCAGTCCCTGTGCAGGAAGATCATGCTGGAGCCTTAATTAAAAACTGTGGGCACAAAACAAAAGCATATTCCTCTGCTCCTCAGCGTGCCAGCCACATACTGCTGCCTGCTTTTCTGTTTCGGCTGAAAATGGACAGGATGGAAGAAGTCACAGCCTGTAGCTTTGGGATAGACAATTGCATGACTGGGGAAAATGGGGAAGGAGGTTGCCAGATCAGTCAACACACTTTCTAGTTATTGTATTTACCCCAAAGATGGAAATTCCTCTCCATGCGGGGACTCTTCATAGATTGTGACTTTAAGAATATTTCTTCTGTCATTAAACCTCTGGATTTTATTTTTATTCTCTTCCTTGTCATCTTCTCCCCAAACTGATACCATGCTAATAATCCTTTATCTCTACTCAAGTGTAGCACCACTGTCAACATTCACCTGTGCCGATGTGGTGATCCAGAAGGCATCTTCTCTACCCCAGTGATGCCATTTGGTGGGTACAACATCTGTTCAGCAAGGCTGATCTATTTAGTTCCTTCTCTTAAGTCACTCATAAATCCCTGTTATTACCCTCTCAATACATTTGGTGAATGTAGCAATATGGCATTTGAGTTGTTCTGCAAACTAATTAAAGCAGTGTCTAAAACCACTTTCATTTTGCTATTCATTAAGGAATCCATAAGTAGGTTTGAGTTCACAAGAATCTTTCCAGCATTCAGCATCATTGTAAATATTTGCATGCATAAATAATGGTATGCAAAAGAACATTCTGAATAGGAACATTATTTGTCCAAAAGATTTCTCTCACCACTCTGTGTTTTTATGTCTATTTCAGCTCTTCAAGGAACACACTAGATATTGTTTTCAAACATTTTTAGCCTTGCTGTTCCAACAGGATTTCTGTGTGAGAACTATTTTTCCAGGCAAATAAAGTGAAATGTATGTATCCAACTTCACATGTACAGTGTGACCTCGACCCTGTATGCATAAAGCATACTCAGACAGACCATGAGCATCACCCGTCATCTCACTTTTCCTTTACCCCCATGGGTTATTTTCAGTCCTGATGACTCAGAGGTGGATTTATTAGAAAAGGCAAGGGTATGCTTAGAGGATCCTCTCCCTCTTCCCACGTTGAAATGCCAATACATACTGTGTTTTAGTGCAAAGCTGTGAAACTGGAAATGAGGAATAGGAGATAGCAGGTTGCAGGGTAAGAGAGCTTCCTCTAGTTCTTGTTTGTGGAGAGCCTCAGAACTGCTATGAGGCTTTCAACACAACTTCTCACACTACACTCAACCTGAGACCCTAGCAGTGTTCCACTCTGTCTTCTAGGGGAGTGTTTTAGTCATCTATTTCCAAGGAGCTTCTTGCTTGTTCTGGCTGTGCTAAAGAGCCTAGGTGTTTAATGGGGTCTCATGATGCCAAACCCAGGCTACTGACAATTTGTTTCTGTTTCCCTCACTCACATTGTCTGTACTGTAGAATAACTTCAGCAATCAAAAGTATTAGCCTGACCTTAGCTTGGTAGGCTCAGACCTTTGTACTATAGCATAGCTTCTTTCATTCATCTGTGCTCCTCCAGCCATCCGCCACTGCTCCCTGAGGAATGTTCTGTGGCATAAATCAGTGCATGTTGCTATCTGTGAATCAGCTCTGCTATGCAGACAAAGTAACAACAGAAAGAAAGAGAAAAGAAATGAGATTATGGGTAATAAATTTTAGCAAATGACATGAAAGATGCAGTCATAATTTAGAGTAAAAAATCTGGAAGGCAACATCTTCTTTGGCCTGTTCTTTGCACAGCAAAGGATCACAGAATTATTTAGGTTGGAAAAGACCTTTAAGATTGCCATGTCCAGTCATCACCCTAACACTGCCAAATCCACCACTAAACACTGTCCCTAAACACCACATCAACAAGCCTTTTGAATATCTCCAGGGATGGTGACTCAACCACAGCCCTGAGCAGCCTGTTCATGTTCAGAGCTGTGCCACCATCCCACACCTAAGCAGATGCAGTTCTGTACCACAGATTACATGATGCTTAAAATGATTATCAGGTAGAGAAAAAAGCCACTGGCCTGCCATGTAGAGGCATTTTCTTCAGTTTGTATTCATGTGTGTGCAGTGAAACTGAATGCAGTGATCTGATCTCAGTGGGCACTGTTGGGTAGTAAAGACAAAGTGCTACGAAAGTCAAACATATTTTTGAGACAGTCACTAAATCCCACTTCCTCTCTCTGCTTCACAAGATCCAGACAACTGCAGTGCTGATGAGGAACTGCAAAAGAGCATTTCTGTGAAAGAAGGTGTGTATGTAGGTTAAACTGATGCTTGGATGGTGGCTCTCTGAGTGCCTGCTTCATCTCCTTTCTCCATCTTTGCTCTAGTAGACAAGAGGCAACACTGCACTACACACCTTGCAGGAGCTGCTCACACAGCTCTGGTAACGTTGACTAATTCCTGTTTATGACGCAGCACCAGCCTCCCCAGCAAGGAGATCTGGTTATGTAGCCATGTTCCCTGGCTCCTGGCCAGTTCTCTCCTGGTGTCTGTATGCCTGTCAGCAGTGAGAATGTTCTGTGAACACAGCATCATCTATTCCCTCTAGAATATCCTGTGGCTTTTGACTGGTGTGCTTTAGTTATCTGGGTGTGGCAATTGCAGGTATCAAAGTAGAATAGCATTAAAATCATTTTAGCAGTAGAAGCTACATTAGAAACACTGTCTTTTGCCATGAAGAGGCAGCAGTAATGAAAATGGATGTGAAAAGTTTGAAGTCTGAAATATTTTTCATGATTGCATTTAAGAGTTGCCTCTTTAAAAATCATGTGTGGAGCATTTAAATCCACCACTAACCTGCATTGGTATTCCATTCAAAAGGTTTCTGTATGCCAGATGTTATTCCACAGTTACTACAGATATCTCACATGCTTCTTACAGGGAGGAAGTGTTCACTTAGACACCACTGTGGTAATTATTAGCAAACGTTCAGTGGCAAAAGGTAATTAGCAAATAATTATTTGGAAGTGGAGGCAATCAGGCCCTAAAAAAAATTTTTCCACTGGGATCACAGACTGGAGAGATGCAGAAAACTATCTTTTTAGAGGCTTAAAAAAAAATAGAGGTAATTCAGGTTAAAAAATCATGCAGCACAACGAACACAGGCTGAAAGCCTCTCTCAGAGAAGCTGCACCCTAACAGTAACCTTCACTCGTTAAGTATGGCTATACCTAGGGAAGGTAATAATTAGCAGGTTTGCACTGTGTGCCTTAAGAACAGCAATCAGCTGACAGAGAAGCAAGCAGGGAGGAGCATAGCTAGGTAACAGATACAATTGTTAATACAAAGCACCGAGAGACATCAGGGCTGGCACGGACTATTCACTACAGCCGGAGGAAGGGGACAGGAATGTAATCACAACAATTTTAACTCTTCGTGTCTGAAAGGCTGGACTTTCAATGTGAGGATATCTTTCTAAGCAAGTATTCATTCATCCTCGGGGCAGCACAAACAAGGAACTCCTGTTTCGGAAACAGCCCCCTGTCACACGCGGAGCAGCTGATGGAACAAAGAACCACATTAGTACATGCTCAGAGTGACTCCCGTGAATGCGCATTGCTGCCAGAGCCTGGTGATGCTGGAGAGGTACAGCTCCACCTCCACAGAAATCATCCTCTCATCATGCCCTTGGTGCATCCAGTATCAATATTAATATTGTGGTTCAGAGGAGGTTACTGGGCAAGGATGAAAATGGGAAGGAAATAATATTGCATGTGAAGCTGATGGACTGCTTCATACTTTGCTTAACATTAAAAGGCTGATTGTTTTTTTCCCCAGCCATTAAAGTGCAAGGCCTCTTACTTTGCCACTTGTATTTCTGCTTTCATCCATGCCAGATAGATTTTTTTGAATGCCTAGCTTCCCCTTGGAATATTAACAAGATTTGGTGCTGTTTTTCCTTTACGAAACACAGAAGTTAACTCTGCATTGGGGCAGCTGGGACATAGCTGTCAGTTCCTTTTCATTACCAGCAGCACCCAGCTGGGTGTCTCAAATTCACAGACATGGGGGGAATCATGTTTGCTTGAATTTCAGAAACAGGTTGCTTGCTGGGAATGAATACCCTGCCACATGTGCTCCACTTTGCCTCTCTGAAAGCAAAAGTAGTTCCAGAGGCTGCTGAAAGCAGGAGAGGAAACAAGCAGTTCCTTGCTCATCAGCACTGAATCTGGTTAGTGCTTGAGAGTTCTGCTCTTTCTGCAAAATTATCTGCACATTAAATATTTCTTTAAAAAAAGGAAGAATATCTACAACAAAACCAAAGCTAAGGAGAAAACCCAAATTCTCAGTACTTGAAAATCAGTGCCCATAGCCAGTGATTCCTTGTGAAGTGAATCATTATGCAGCTCTAACAGCTTTGGGATTTGCATGAAGTTTGGATGGGAATCCATTGCTGGGCACTTTAAAATTCATTAAACAATATTCTGTTTACCATGTGTCAAATGAGCAACTTTTGCTAAATTCATTCACAGAGAGAGTCATTCACCATTGGAATGTGCTGCCCAGGGAGGTGGTGGAGTCACCGTCCCTGGAGGTGTTCAAGAGGGGATTGGATGTGGCACTTGGTGCCATGGTTTAGTAGTCATGAGGTCTTGGGTGACAGGTTGGACTTGATGATCTTTGAGGTCTTTTCTAACCTTATTGATTCTATGATTCTAAGGCATGATGGTTTCTGGGCTGGCTAACCAGGAAAATACTCTGAGCTTCTCCTCCTCCTGCCTTGCTGCATGAAGAGCTTTGGTAGCAAAAAGGTGATTCAGAGCCTTCTGGTTGAGTGACTCAAAGCAATTTACAGCAAAATGGGAGCAAATGCAAAATCTGTCAGCTGTATCACAAAAGCACGTGATGGCAGTGGTGAAAAACGATCAGTGGGTACTTATTTCAAGACACAGAAGCTATGTCACGCCTCTAGTGATGTGTCATCTAAAACAAGAAAAACATAAGTGTGATTTCTGTCCATAATAAGTGGCAGTTCTGTAATGCACAGTCATCTCTCCCATGAATTTAGAAATAAAAGGATGTCTTCTTATGGTGAGTAGTAACAAATGCAGACAATGCTTACACTGGATTGTGTCTGCCTGAAAAGGAGAGTTATTACAGTGCAGCACAAAAGATTTACTGCATGGTAGTTTTTTCCCCTGAAATTAACAGCTGTCTTTTGTTTTAATCATTGTGTGTATAAGGATAATAAAGTCATAAGACACTGAGCACTTCTAGCTCTTAAGGACATTATGTGTTGCCAAGGAGAAAGCCTAAAGTTTACATAACAACAAAACCCAGAACAGCCTTAATTTTGTGTGTGGAGTAATTTCACTGTAGCTGAAGGCTCCGAAAGGAAGCTTCCCCTCATTTCCAGCACAAATCACTTGTTTGTGTGGCTTTTTGGCACATGAGTGCTAGAAGCAACTGCAAGGTACTTTTCGGCTAGCAAGCATCCATTTCCTTCTCTGGGGCAGCAATAATCATCGTTGAAATGCACCTTTAAAAACAGGAAGTTTTATCATCATGATTTTCTAGCAACCTCACCCTTTCTTGTGAACCTGACCCTGGCTACGAGTCATGTGTTTTGATTCAGGCATGACTATTACAGGAACGAAATGCAGGTATTTCCTATTGTGCTTTAACAGAAAGCTTAGAAACAGCCTGTCTCAAGGTGATTCATCCATCCCCGAGCAGCAGAACTGCTTAATAGAGCTTTACACAGGAGACATGCTGGTTTATATCGTGCTTGTGTCTGTGTTTTATTTCTGTGCAATGGAGGGATTGAAGCAAGATCTCTTGTGCTGGGAAAATATTATCTGAGGGGAAAGCAGCAGCGAGGTGCTGAGGGTGAATTTGCAAGGATCACAGCACAGATGATATTTTTTGACATATAAGCAACAATAAAATGCCTCTCTTGGTGGTAGTTAGCAAAAGGTCTTCTCTACACAGAAACACAGCAGATTCACCACTAAAGTGATGTTTTCAGATACATTTAATCCCTTCTCAAATGGATCCTTGGCAGCACTTACAGGGTTGGACAGGTATGTGCTTGGTGCTGCTGGCATTTTGCTCCCCAGGAGAGGATTCACAGGTCAAGACCATTGCCCACCGAGTGCTCTGCAGTATGGAAGGCCTGAATTCACCAGGCAGAACCACTAAATCCCCCAGACCCATTCTGTGTTTCTGCGGTAGAAACATCCTCTAAGATGCCCCAGGCATCCTCTGACCCAGGTTGGTTTAGAGAGGTTAACCATTTAAATGGTTAACGAGGAATGAACAAGAAATACTTTGGAAAGGACAGTAAACCAGGTCATTGTCAGTTTAGAGTCATCTCCAGTTCCAGGAGAGAGCAGTGTGTCTGACACTACTTGTAGAGATTTTGCAGCATCCTGTGAGCAGGCCAGAGACAGGTAATGGGAGGTGGTCTGGGAATTTAGTTTCCGTGTTGCCTTGTACTATTTGCAGAACTCTGAACCTCTTGTCCTGGGATCTTTTTCCTCTCTGTCTCCCACCCTCAGCACAGTGGCCATCCAGAGGAACATTCTGCCTGGATGCAAGGGTCTAAGTCCACCAGCTCCATGAAATGACTGCCTCAAAGCACCTATAGACAAGGAGCCCTGGTTTCCCATTCCAGCACTGATGGCACCCTCCGTATGACACTGTCTACTCTGTGTCATTGTGTCTCTGTGGCATGTCTGGTCTGCACACACATCAGCTGAACTAGCTGCACTGCAGAATCACAAGCCAAGGCTATGTTGGAAGTAATTGCTCTGTGTCGGTAAAAGCTGCTGTTAAAATCACAGCCAGTTCCTGAAACAGCTGATAAGACATCCTCCAGCAAGCTTCACTCACTGGCATTAGTTACGCTGTCTCTTGGGGGCAGTTGCCTGCACTGCCTCCAGCACTGAGCCACTCCTTTTCCTCCCACTGCCTGTACAGTCCCCTAGTCCCCTGTGCAGTCCTCTGCCCTTGACTAACACTCCCAGGGAAGTCCCCCCAGCATGTCCAGTGAAGGGGTAACTGGCCAGGCTGTTCCTGGTGCCTTCTGGAGCATGTCCCCAGAGTACTGCATGATGTGGGCTCACTTAAGTCCCTCGTGCACCTGTCATGCCCAGAAGTGTCTGAGGAGCTTGTGAGGAAGTGACAAGGGCTGGCCACAAAGATGGGTTGTGTGCTGGCTGTGAACTTGACAGTCAGGAACTGCAAAAGACTTCTGTGGTCTAAATCAGCATTTGCAGTGCTTTTTACTCTCTAGGGTTTATTTTGCTTTGGATACACCAGAGTTCATTGATAATAGATGAGAAGAGGGGAGAGGAGGATTTCCCATTTGCAAGCACAACTTTCTACCTCCAGCAGAAGAGAATTTGCAAATTTTCTACAAGCAGGGCACCAGGAGCTTACCACAGAAAGTGCACAGGGCTTTACACCCACAGTAACTGTGTGACCATGCCCGGCTGGCTGACAGGAATGGGCTCTCTCAAGCTTTGCTTCTTACTGTCTTCAGGAGGTGTTGGGTATGTCCATCTAACAGCCCATGAAGATGTGTGTAACTGCATGACACAGGGCTGAAAGCATCTCAGAGGGGAAAGGAAGAAAACAACTCCACAGATTGCAAACAAAATGTGTGAACAAGCAAGCTGGGCCAAGTCTGAACTCTTCCCTGAACCTTCTCGGTCTGTGGCCTCCTATTATTTGAAATGCACAACAGAAAGCTAAAGAGTGCACTCACTGAATAAATGCTAGCCCATAAAATGAGCCATACTTGCATAGTTCACATTTTTAACAGTGCATATGGAATCTGAGCACCCTGCCAAGGTGTTCTAAGACAGCTGTGAAGAGACAGAACAGCTGAGACACTGCTTATTGCAACAGATCAATCAACAAAGACCAAGTCAAATGTTTCTTGATAATGGTTTTTGTGTTTCTGCTTGTTATAGGTTTAAAGGATGTAGTGCCCAGCAGCCTTATCTGTGGTTTCTTCTATACAGGTCTCAACCAAAGGTCTTAACTAAAGGTTCCTCCTAGTCCCATTAAGCAGAAGCTGTGCAGAAGATAGACATGGATGATCAAACAAGAGAGCAAACGAGGCAACACTGATCAGCACAGGAAGCTGATGGTATCGCTTCCTTGTTGCAGTTCAGGTTTTTGTAGTCAACGCAGCAAAGGACATTTTTTAAAGGCGCATTCAAAGAGATGCACAGCGCACTGCAGTGCACCTACCCTGATTC
The DNA here is from genome assembly GCA_033816785.1 of Picus viridis. Taxonomy (NCBI): domain Eukaryota; kingdom Metazoa; phylum Chordata; class Aves; order Piciformes; family Picidae; genus Picus; species Picus viridis. The sequence goes on along the minus strand of CM066569.1, from coordinate 2,091,461 downwards.
CAAGAGGAGGCATGGGGGGCTGGTGGGCCTGAAGTGGACCAGATGGGCCTTTGATAGCAAAGATGTGCAGTACTTGCTTATGTAGTCACACCAGGGTGCAAGTGATGGGGTGCAGAGAAAATGGTGCTCCAGGAAAAAGGCAGCCCAAGGTAAAGTCTGGTAAGGGAGAGGGAAGAAAGGGTTGCACGGGCTATGCCCCTTTAGCAGATGGGTAGGGCAGCTGGTGACAGTTTGTAAGGGAGAAGCCTCTTTCCTCTCCAGCTCTTGCTGTATGTGGTGATGATTAAGATCTGAACTGACTTATATTGGCTGCAGCTCTTACTGTCTCACCCCTGTTCTTCGCAACGTAGCCCCGGTCTCACACCCGAGCCATCGCTCTGCTCCTACTGATCCTGATTCTGCGTAAGAACAGGATGACTTTCCTTCCCACCCACACACATTTGTCAGGCTTTTTGTGTGCAATAGTGATTCTTAAATCCCTGGGCATCAAATTTCTTGCTCTGATGCTTTCCAAACCACTTCTAACAATATTATTCTATCCCAGCCTGCAAAGCACCCAGGCAAGCTGTGTGTAAAGCTAGCTTTGTTTGAGCTACTGCAGGAACCGGAGCTGTGTGTGTGGTATCTTACATCTCAGCAAAGTTTGCCATTTCCTCATCCAGCAGAGATGTGTGTGCACAAATCCTGGCTTTGCACCTCAGATGTTGCACGTGTCAGTCAGGCAGATGTAAAATTGCAATTCTGTCTGAGAAGCAGGATCCAAGCAAACAGTGTTAGTGGCAATCCCCTGCACTGCTGTTCTCCTCACATATCCTGCTTCTAGTACCAGATGTTTTTCACTAAGGAATAAAATAACCTTCCCTCTCTTTTTCTGAGGCCAAGACTTGGGCTGCACAGACTTCAAGCCAGGATGTGATTTTTTTTGTATGCAGCATTAACAGGTAGTGTGTAGGCAATCAAAGCATTATCACAATTCCTAAACCAGGCTAGGGGGCTGCATAAAGGGTGTAGGCAAGAAAGGTGTAGAAAAGACACCATTCCTTTCTTTTTTATTGAACAAGCCTGGAACCATCTTTATTGATGATCTGGACGAGGGGATTAAGCCCACCATTAGTAAATTTGCAGACAACACCAACCTGGGAGCAGGTGTTAATCTGTTAGAGGGTAGAAGGGCTCTCCAGAGGGACCTTGCCAGGCTGGACAGATGGACAGAGTCCAACATGATGGCATTCAACAAGTCCAAGTGCCGGGTGCTGCACTTTGGCCACTGCAACTCCATGCAGTGCTACAGGCTGGGGTCAGAGTGGCTGGAGAGCAGCCAGGCAGAAAGGGACCTGGGGGTGCTGGTTGACAGCAGCTGAGCATGAGCCAGCAGTGTGTCCAGGTGGCCAAGAAGGCCAGTGGCATCCTGGCCTGCATCAGAAATAGTGTGGCCAGCAGGAGCAGGGTAGTCATTGTGCCCTGTGCTCAGCACCGGTTAGGCCACACCTTGAGTCCTGTGTCCAGTTCTGGGCCCCTCAGTTTACGAAGGACATTGAGACTCTTGAACGCCCAGAGAAGGACAACAAAGCTGGGGAGGGCTCTGGAGCACAGCCCTGTGAGGAGAGGCTGAGGGAGTTGGGGTTGCTTAGCCTGCAGAAGAGGAGGCTCAGGGGAGACTTTCTTGCTCTCTACAGCTACTTGAAAGGAGGTTGTAGCCAGGTGGGGTTTGGTCTCTTCTCCCAGGCAACCAGCACCAGAACAAGAGGACACAGTCTCAAGCTGTGCCAGGGGAGTTTAGGCTGGAGGTGAGGAGAAAGTTCTTCCCAGAAAGAGTAATTGGCCATTGGAATGTGCTGCCCAGGGAGGTGGTGGAGTCACCATCCCTGGAGGTGTTCAAAAAGGGATTAGTCATGAGGTGTTGGGTGACAGGTTGGACTTGATGATCTCTGAGATCTTTTCCAACCTTATTGATCCTGTGATTCTATGAACTGTATTCCAAGCTTTTCAAGCAAACTGAGCAGTTATTGATTTTAAGAGGATGCCAAAAACTGAGTAATATTTACAAATTCTGCCTGTAATACAGCCCCTGGGGACTCAGGAGGGGAAGCTGTCCATGATAAAATCACCATTTTTGACATGGGTAGAGTTTTGCATGCACTCCAGGGCACCTGGCCCACTCATGCCACTGCTGAGGATAGTGCTCTCTCTGCATCCTCTGGGTGCCCTGTTTCCCCACTGAACAAGATAAATGAAATATTCACTGTACCAAAGGAGAGGCTTAGCTTAGCATCATGCAGCCAGAGTACTGTCACAAGGGAGGGGAGAAAAGCGTATCTCCCCTTTTAGCATCTGCTGGCTGTAACACGGGTTGGCACCCTGCAGTCTCACCACATCTGCCCCTCTGTTTCCTTCAGACTGTATGATACATTTAAATTGATTAACTAATAGGATAAAAATTCACAATCTGTCTATTCAACAATCGAGCCTGTGTTCAGGAAAAGCATTTAAAACTTCTCCTGTCTCCAGTTTTGGCAAGGTGAGCTTCACTCCAGCTCAGCCTGGTGCCCTGTCCTCCCTTGCCATGCATGTCTGCTGATGAACAGGAGCTCTCTCCACTCCAATCCAGCCCCACCAGCTCTGTCCTTCCCTAGGCACAGTCCCTGTGGGGGTGATTCTGGTGTGGGGGAGATGCTGATGCATTTTTTTTTTAAGCCAACCTCAGTTTGCTATGCCATCACACAGGGAAGGCGTTATGCAAAGCCTAAGCTTGCCTCATGCTCCCTTTGTGCCCCTTCATCCTACAGCCACCAAAGAGGAAAAGGGTCCCAAATATCAGGGGAGAACAAATGTAAGCAAAGGTGAGATGGATTTTCCCTGGTCCATCTGAATTTATTCTACACTCCTCCCTTTAAGGAGAACTGGTCTATCTCACAACCCTTCATCACTCTGACTAGGCTTTTGGTTTTGATTAAAAACAACCACAGCCTGAAAGGAAGTAAGATAGCTACTAGATTTTTCTCCTTTTTTTTTTTCACTTTAAGAAGCCAAAATAGATGAAAGGAAGAGTTAATGTCAGGAATTTTTCCAGATAAGTTGTCTTTTGATGTCCTACTGCAGTCTGTGTTTGTTATGATATTTAATGTCTGCTTTCAGTTCAGGGATTTTTAAAATTTATTTATTTATTTCATTTATACAAGCCTGATGAAGAGAGGTTAGTGTTAAGAGTTAGGTTTCAGTCACTTTGGTTATCCTGGAAAGCTTCATGGCAGGCTGGACAGGAAAGAAGTAGAAGGTTTAGTAACATCAGAATGTGGGCTGCTGATATCAACTCATAGAATCATAGAGTTGTTAGGGTTGGAAGGGACCTCATCTAGCTCCAACCCCCTGCCATGGGCAGGGACACCTCACACTAGATCAGGTTGCCCAGAGCCACATCCAGCCTGGCCTTAAAAACCTCCAGGGATGAGGCTTCCACCACCTCCCTGGGCAACCTGTGCCAGTGTCTCACCACCCTCATGGGGAAGAAGTTCTTCCTAACATCCAATCTGAATCTACCCATTTCTAGTTTTTTTCCATTCCCCCGGTCCTATCACTCCCTGACACCCTAAAAAGTCCCTCCCCAGCTTTTTTGTACCCCCTTCAGATACTGGAAGGCCACAATTAGGTCTCCTCAGAGCCTTCTCTTCTCCAGACCGAACAACCCCAGCTCCCTCAGTCTGTCCTCATAGCAGAGCAGCTCCAGCCCTCTGCTCATCCTCGTGCCCCTTCTCTGGACACGTTCCAGCACCTCTCACTTTACAGCAACATGTGAAAGGTGTGATTCTCCTTTAGAAGGAGGAACATTTATTGTTTTTAAGGGTGAGAGAGGACACATCTGCATGTTTTATCTCTCAGAACAGCTTTTTATCTATATTACCAATAGGAGAGATGGAGCCTTAGTAGACTCAAAGCACTGAGGAAACAGGTTTCAGAATATTTGTGTCTATTTTTGAACTAAAAATTGCTTAGCATTTTTGTCCCTCCAAACATTCTTTAGCATCCCAAGTTACTTGAGGTGGTTTCTCCAGGCGATTATGTAAAGAAAGCAGCACAGTATTATTCATCTGTCTTCATCTCACCTCACGGTGTGCCTGGTGGTAGAGGGTTGTTCTTCAGTCTCCCATGCTCCCATGAAAAGTGAGAACCCTGAATTCTTTGCTGGACAATGCAGTGCTGGGGCTGTGTTTCTTTCTTTGCACATTAAAATCATAGTGCCAGCATGGTGTGGATTTGGCTGCCCCACTTCTCCAGGTTAAGCACAGCTGGTTGAGTCTTAGATCTTCATACCCCAAACAGCCTTTTCTTTAGCACAGCAACCTGAAAAAATGTTCAGGGATTAAGTTCAGCCACTGGATTTGTTACAGTGGTTGAGCTCATAAGATTGCTCACAGTTCAAGAAGGGTGAGAGTCCTGGCATGCTGGTAATGGATAGTAGCAGCAGCACTTTTTGAAGAGCAGAGCGGAGGCACATGGTGAACAAGAAGAGAAAACAAGTGGAGGAAAGAGATGAGGGAGAGGAAAGAAAAGGAGAAGCAGAGTAAGAAGAGGAATAAGTAAAACAGTGGTGTGCTGGAGTTGCAAAAGCAGAAATGGAAGTGAAAAAGGGAGTGTTTCTGAGGAACACTCAGCACCAGCCTAGCTGTGGCAGGTCAGTGCTTCTCAGCTTCTCAGCTCTGTGTGATTCCCCAGCGTAAGCACAGAGGAGTGATCACTCAGCCTCTGCTTAGAGACACTGCTGCACCAAATGGTCACCAAAACAATCCTGGTCTGCTCTTCTCAGTGAGGCAGAGCAATACTAAATGAGGCCCTTGAAATGGGAGGTTATAGCAAAATAAGGTGGGAAATCCCTTTGGACTAAGGGAAGTAGTCAGGATTCAAACCGCAAAATCTCAGTCTCCCATCACTGTTTTTATTTGTGTCCCTCCTCATCCATTTATATGCTGAAGTAGCTTCATAGAGCTGTCCCAGAGGGCTAAAGCTAAGACAAGAAAAATGAAACAAACAAAGCATTTCCCCATGGTCAGAAGCCTTCCAAAAGGCAGTCAGCTTACTGGAAAAGAGGATCCTTGTGAAGTTATGGTCACTTGCTATTTTCATTCTGCTGTGTCAGCCTCTCTGGTGTCTGTGTCAAAGCAAAAAGCCAGTTGTCTGAAACATGCTCCAGCTGATCTAAAGCCTGAATTAGCCCTACCAAAACCCTAACCCATTCCTATAGCTTCCCTAGTTGTTCCCTAGCCAAGAAAAGCTCCCCTTGGTTTGCTGAATGTTCAGGGGTTTCAGTCCCTGGATCATAAGTTTGGGGGGATTTTTTCTTTGTGGCTGGTTTGACTTGCTCTTTTTATCTCGTTCCCATGTCACTGTATGTGGTTATGTGGCATCGTAGGGTGGAGTGGGCAGAAATGCACTCCCCTGGCCCATTTTCAGATTAGGCAGAGATAACTCAGAAGGGTGAACTCAGTTCTTGAGCCCAGACAACATGTCCTAATATCTAGCTGCTCTCAGCAGTTGTGGAAGTTCTTAGAGAGGCCAATGTGGCTTATTCTGAAGTATTTGTCAAGTTGTGCAGCGAGAATCCAAAGGAACAGCTGTCCCAGATTTCTGTAGTTATCTCTGAGAAGACTTGTGTAATTCTCTTAATTACAGCTTTGGTTTTGGTCTGCTGGGTCTCCATGCCAGCACACCACTGAGACAGCTGCACTCAGAGCAGAGCTTCATTTTGAAAGATGCTGATGATTCATACACCCCTACCACAACTCTGCAGCCCTCCGAAGGCTTGCAGAACAAAACGCAAAGCAGAAACAGGAAGTTCATGGCCAGGTTGCTGGTTTAGTCGAAGAGAAGTGATACATTAATACATTAATCAGGCAGTCAGCTTTACACACTTTCATTTTGTCCTCACACAGAGTTTGAGATGGTGCTTTTGTCAGGCCATTCACTATCCTTAACATTGCTTCACAGGGTGGTAACTTCAGTGAAGGAGCAGAGCAGGATGTAAGATGAATGACAAAACGGAAACTTTTGTTTAAGGAGAGCCTGGACGAGGCACTTGGTGCCGTGGTTAAGTTGATTAGATGGTGTTGGGTGATAGGTTGGACTCGAGATCTCAAAGGTCTTTTCCAACCTGGCTAATTCTGTATTCATTTATTTGCAAGAGTTTGCTAAAATGTGGAAAGAAAGAAAACCCAAAACAACGACAACAAAACCCAACCCACACCAAACAAACAAACAAAACCCCAACAAACAGACCAAAACACTTCATGACTGAGTCACAGAACTATTGCAAGCCCAGATTTTAACCAGGCTGCCGCTTTCTTCACTACCTATTCATTTATGTTCATTGCAGGTTATATTTTTATAGCTTATGTCATGCTAGTGTCTAAGCCAACCACAAAAATTTGTTCAAACCCTGTGTTTCACAGTGACCTTTCCACGCAGAAGCTCCATAGCAAGGCTGGTCCCTGGCAAGCGGGGCGAACAGGAACGAGCCAGGAAATGAAATGCTGAGAATCTCAGCCTTGAGCTGGAGGGCAGCCAGAGTGCACTCCAAAAGAAGGCAGCGAGGTTTCTGCCTCGAATGTAGGTCACCGCTCACCCACGGAAATTCAGCGCTCGTGTGAAGAGTGCCATGGAGCAGCGCGCTAGGGAGAGGAATTAAATGTGTAGCGCTTTCTGAGAAGTAATTACAGCAGCGTGAGGGGGAAGGCTCCCGATAGCGCTGGCTTTCTCCCGTCTGTGCGGCTGGCATCGCTAGGGAGATTCCTTGAGGGCACGTTTCACTTGGAAGCGCAGTTTAAAACCAAAATTGTTTGACACAAACGAGGCATCTGTCTTTTGTCTTTTGTTAACAGATTACGCTTGAGATGTTGTTCCGGGCTGAAGTCTGTTGTCAAAGTGAGGAGCTGCCTGTGAGCTAATCTCAGCATTGTCTGCATATCCTTGCCCACAAGCCTGTTTGCAGCAATTAATGGGGCTCTTTCCTCACTTGTGGAATACTGACTTATACACACAGATATACACTGTGGGGATAAGACTTCTGATGGACTCTGCTGAAACCAACTGCAGAGCTTGCTTGCTGTTTGCATGTAACACCACAATTAAATATGCTGGCTATCATGCTCTGAAAGTAAACAAGAAACCAACTAATCTGGTTAAAATTAGAGCAAATAAACCTTTCTTTGGCTTTCTTTTCACTGAGTTGTCACACTCATCAGAAGCACATCTTCTCTCTTGTATCTCATTAATCCCAGGACAGTAAAGTCTGATTCTCTGCCACTTCTCCATCTCCTGTTAGAGCTCCATCATGTAATGTCCTGCTCTGTTGTCCACAGTCATCACACTGTGCCATCATCTTGCACCCTTGATAGACCTTAATACATTTCATGCATGATGATGCAACAAAAATGTATCAGTTGTTCAAAAGGAGATCTCAAGAGAGCTCACCACTGCATCAAAACATGTGTGCCCAGCAGATTGAGTGAGGCAATTCTGCCACTTTACTCTCCCCAGGTGAGACCTCACCTGGGCTGCTGTGTCCAGGTCTGCCACCCTCAATACAGGAAGGACACAGAGCTGATGGAGAGGGTCCAGAGGAGGGCTGCAAAAATGATCAGGAGGTTGGAGCACCTCCAATAGAAGGACAGGCTGAGGGAGCCGGGGGTGTTCAGCCTGGAGAAGAGGAGGCTCCAAGGAGACCTAATAGCAACCTTCCAGTACCTGAAGGGGGCCTACAAGAAGGACGGAGAGAGACTGTTTACAAAGGCCTGTAGTGACAGGACAAGGGGCAATAGTTTCAAACTAGAGCAGAGCAGATTTAGATTGGATGTTAGGAACAGTTTCTTTCCTATGAGGGTAGTGGAGCAGGTTGCCCAGGGCGGTGATTGAGGCCCCGTCCCTGGAGATGTCCAAAGTGAGGCTCATCAGGGGTCTGGGCAACCTGGTCTGGTTGAGGATGCCCCTGCTTGCTGCAGAGGGGTTGGACTAGATGACCTTGAGAGGTCACTTCCAACCCAGACCATTCTATGCTTCTATGACTCTAAATCATACAATAGAAATGGCTTTTCTGTACATCATACTGCTAACAATTGCACATTCCAGAAACATAGCCCTGAAAAATAAGGTAGCTTGGCTGTATGATGTACACCAGCACTAAGAATAGTTCTTTGCTGTAGCTTCAGACCTTAATCAGAAGTTAGCCCATGTCTGTGAAAATAGGTAGTATGGAACAAAAGTCCCTACTGCCCACCAGCAGAAGAGGGGCTGTAAAAGGAAAAGAAACTACTTGGCAGAAAAAAGTAGGACATCAGGTCCCAGTATGACACTGTCTCAGTTCTGTTTTAATGTCATCATTATTTCATTTTGATGGAAAATACTGTGGTTAGGGAGTTGGTGCATCTCAGTTCAGCTGCTCAGAGCTAGAAGGAGAAACCCATGCAATTGAGTTTAGATCCCAAATCAGATGCATGTTGGATAGGATTTTCAACACAGCTATTGGGACAAAATACTTCACAACTGGCCAATGAGCAGCTGTAAAGAAATACAGCTAGGATTTAGGGAGAGTGGAGGTACCCACACTCTGAGGAGAAAGTTCTTCCCAGAAAGGGTAATTGGCCATTGGAATGTGCTGCCCAGGGAGGTGGTGGAGTTACCAGGCACTCAAAAAGGATTGGACATGGCACTTGAAGCCATGGTTTAGTTAGTCATGAGGTGCTGGGTGATCAGTTGGACTTGATGATCTCTGAGGTCTTTTCCAACCTTATTGAGTCTATGATTCTGTGATTCTGTATCTACTTCCACTGAAAAAATCTCCACCAGTCCTGACTCGTAGGGACTTTTTTCCCCTGATAACTACTGCTTTAAACTATTCCACCCCTAGGGGTATGTCTCTGAGCATGCCTAGAAGTGCCTTGCTAATAACCTGGTTGTACAGGTTGCCATCTTGAGCCTGATCAGGATTCACAGACTGGAATACAGACTCTCTGTTCTATCTGTTAGTAGCCAGGCAGCCAAAGTTCCAATTCCTTTTCACCTATCACAGCCAGAGAGAGTGTTTCTGAAAGTGGCCAGCTCTTCATTACAGGAACCAGACTCAGTCACAGTCAAGTTTTCTGGAAGATATAGGATAATAGAAACTGAATTGAGATTCTACTTCTGGATGGCAGGACTATTTGTTTATGAAACCCCTCCACCTTGCTCTAGGCTCCATGACTCTGCTCTGCAGTGACTTGGTAAATCACTTTTAGCATCCCCATGGGCCAGGTTGCTGAGCTGTGAGACAGGTGTGCTATGAACTCATTGGCTCTTAAGAACCTTCACTCAGGGTTTGTGCAATGACAGATATAATGACCAACAGTGGGACCTCTCTACAAAGCCTCCAGCTCCAAAATACAAGCCTCCATCTCTTTAGCACAGGAATAGATCCATTAGATACTAGTACCAGGAAATGACTGTGCTTTATTCAGACCCCTGTAGGAGAAAGGTGTGATAGTATGTGGTTGCTGTGCAAAATTAATAAAATGCCCCCAAGACCCTTAGTGGAAAGAGCTGATAGAATGTGAGTTCTCAGAGAGTAAATTATTTATGATTCACTCATCTAAATTATTTATCCTCCATTAATCTCTATGCCCCAGAAAGAGATTTCTATTATGCAGCTCTTGTCATCTAGAAGTTGAATAGCTAGTCAAAGTAGGTTGCCTAAAGTCACTCAATAGTGGAAACATGGGCAACACCATAGCAACAGTCACCCCTTCTACCTTAGACACCTCCCTCAGGCTCTCCATGTTGACCGGAGAAGAAGCTGAGATGCCCAGCTCAGACTTGGCACATCACATAGGAAGATGGATGGGTGCACTACCATGCAGAGCCACCCCTCCCAGGAGTGGGGCAGACACTTCTCTCTCCTCTGCTGGGCACTGCCCAGCTTTCCTAGCGCTCCGCTATTCTCCAAGAGGTTTGCTTTATGAATTGCATTGACAGCCAGCCATTGCAAACCACCTCATGTCACACAGCTCTCACACCTCCATCATTGTACACGCTCCTTTGTTACCATGGCTGGGCATGGCAGAAATAGGGCTGCTGAAGCAAAGCAGAAGGGAGAAGAGGCGCTGCTGGCTCAGCTGCAGTCCAGAACACACAGCTCCCCATGCTTGAGAGAATGGCTCTCACGAGGCACTTACAGGAAGATAACCTGTGCTCAGATGTCCTGAATACACAGATTTATATTTGGAGGCTGTTACAAATAAAAACGATTTTAAGGCCATCCCATTAATCGGGGCCTTTGTGAGCATTTGCCGCAATGAGACAAATGAAGAGAGTCATGGGTGCATTCTGAATGCAAAGGTTAATCAAAGACAGCTTCTTCTTTTGGCAGCTACATTCTCTTGCTGGTCTTTGCCAGGAAATATTCACTTTATTGTTTCTCTTTTTCCTTTTTTCCCCCCTTTCTTTCCTTTTTTGAAACTGTATCTGTCCAACCCAACATTCCCAGCTTTTCTGAAAAATAGAATGATATCCCACCCATTTTAAGTACTTGGAGAAGAAAATGTTGAACCTGCAGCGTTTCAATGTTACTTTGAAAAGTGGGGGGTTGGCCTCAGTAGTTTTGACTATGACTTTTCTATATGTAGTATAAAGGGCACTGACTGATCCTTTGTTGCAGGTTTTGAAGGTAACCCCTTTCAGAAAAGCACTTGACCTAGCAGAAAAGTGCAGAGCAGTCCCAGCTCATCAAGAAGCTATGCAGGCCTGTTTGATATGTCTGTTCTGGAGACATAAGCTCTTACTACCCAGCTGGGAAGCATTTGGAACCATTTTATGGACTGATTCAGCATTAAGTGGTGGGTTGACTGCAGAGTGCAGTGCAGTACAGTAGCACCTAAACCAGCTTTCAGCAAGCTCATAACAATTTAGCATGCTGTTTACTCTGTAACATTCACTTTGGGGAAAGACGGAGGTTGCCCGCACTCTCATTCACCTGAGCAGATCACCTCACATCACTTCAGTCACTGACCACCCATCACAGAAGCCCTGATGGCAGAAGTTGCAAGAGAAGCATTGAATCAAAGCACTACATTTCACCTGGACTGTCTCTTTCTCTTGGAGCACTGCTTCAGCTGGAAGTGGAATGGATCTGTCTGTGGGGGGCAGGTTCTGTAGGGCTTCTCAGCTGTGGTAGTTTCAGGCTGTGCCTGGAAATTTTTCCACAGATCTTGAACAGAAAGTAGTAGGGTGTAAATAAATTACTACAAGGTGTAAAAAGTAAAATAATGATAAGGTCTAAATAATCTGATAGGTCTGTAAATGAACTTTCTCTTTTTTTGCTTCTTTTGCTCTGGCAGATCCTAGCTCCTGGCTTCTGCTGGCTTTGCTGACCTTGGCTGCATTGCTTTGCTGTGGCTAGGTATTAACAGAGAGCCCTCTCTGCTTTTCTCCTTTCTTGTCCTGTGTACAGGGGGGAGGGAAGGGAACAAGGAAGGGGAAGCTATTAGTAGCCCCCTGGTTTTGTCCAGGGGGTTCTTGTGTTGTCCATAAATTGTACATGTATGTAAATACTGTGTATTTAATTTCTAGATTGTAAATACAGCCTCATTTGCTTTCTAACTGAGCTGGTCTGGCAATCTTCTGTAGGGGGTAATTTCAAGCCACCACACCAGTGGTGCAAGGCTTGCAGGGATTCTTAGCCTTTCCTGCTGCTGGAAGCCACTGCTGGGACAAATCCAGGCAGTGGTTCTTGCTCCTTTTGTACAGCAGCAGTGCTGACTGTGGGTCTCCTGTCTGCCATAAAAACCTTCCCATAAGTCATTAATCTTTAAATTTCTTCAGTCTGTGCCAGGAACTGAATTGCTGTAAAATAACTCACAAGATTTTTTTAACAGAAGCTGATCTATGCCAGGAAATCACCTTTCCTCATTCGAAAGAGCAAGACCAAGTAGGTACAGTATAACTATTTTCACGCCACACCATCACTGTCCTTCTTTTATAGATCTACATTTTGGGGTTTTCTTATCATGGAAAGTCTCCAATAATTTTCTTCTTCTTGTTCTTATGTCATTCCCAAACTTATCTCTCTGAATTTTCGTCTGATTTAAGTTTCTCTTTCTCTACTCTTTCTGCCACTAGAAAGGTATAAGGGGCAAATAAGGTTATATGAGAGTTTAGCCCTACAACATACTTGTACTTTCCCAGCCAGTTTCTCAGCCTCAGTATTATTCCATTAAAACTTCCCCTTCAGATTTAAAATAGATGCAGCTAACAGGTCCAAGTTTTTGCTAGAAAAAGGCAGATTTCTGAGTTTCTTCTGACCCTACTTTTTGGACACATCTCTTCTCTTACCTGAAATGAGTGTCCATCTCAGTTTTTCATCTGTGCTTAGTCTGTCTCTTTTATATTTTCTAATTCATCCACTAAGTTTGCATGGAAGGTATGAATGAGATCAAAAGCTTACTTTGGATGTTTTGATTTGTCCATGCAAAGCAGCAGACTATATAATCTCATTGGGTTTTTGTCCTTACTTAATGTTGCTTTAATGGCAGTAGATACCATTGAAACACATTATCTGCATCTGTGTTATCAGCATTACTCATGCTACCCCAATCACTCAAGAGAACTCAGTGGTGACATTAAGTTGGCTGCAGCACGGCAGGAGAAGGTAAGGTCTTCTGCATCTGATCTCAGTCACAAGACGTGTCTGTCTGGTTCTTGTGCCCCAGGGCTCTGCCCTTCTGACTAGTTGCAATTCATCCAGAGTCTCCAAGAAAGAGTAAGATAATACTTCAGTCACAGGATGGGAATTTTTCCTACAGTGCCAAAACCCACAACCACCCAACCCCTTTGCAGGGGCTGGCAATTTTGCTGGAAGTCTTGATGATGATGACAGCTTGTCCATCCAGGTGTGGAAAAGACAGAGAGGTGGAGTAGCTCTGAGAAGCCTGTACAGCATGTATTCTTAATAACCCACTCAGTGGATGGTTTCCATCTTCCAGGCAGTTTGATAATGACTTTTCACAGGACTTAAACTGGAGAGGGTTGGGATTTCTTCTGATTAAATTGGTAGTCTAAGATTGGTAGTCTGTAGAGAAATGCAGTTTCCTTGCAAACTGAACAGTTACTGAGGAAGACTAATTTTAGTATCACTGATTATGAAAGGTCTGCTAGAGACAGAAGAGGAAATCTCATCTAAGAATTGTTTTGTTTTAGTGAAGGAATGTGATTCACACTTCTTAATACAGAAATCAAAAAGGGACTGAAAAGTAAAAGGAGAGAAGGGAAGGGCAAAAAGTGAAAGTTCGTTCTGTTCTGATTAGGATTTTATGTTCATAAGACAACCAGCATCGCTCTGTTCAAATACAGCTCTTTAATGCAGTAAATACATTGGTAAACATCACAAGCTGTGCTCTAAAAATCTTTTTTACTGCCAAACACTTCATTTCTTTGAGCATCTCCTATTATCTCCTGAGTGAACACCAGCTAACCAATCCACTATGTAAGGCGCCCATCTCACTGGTGTTATAGGATGAAGTACAACCACCCAAGATGTCTCACCACTAATAAGATGATATAAAACTATTTGTGTGACTTATGTTCTGTCTGTCCACACAGATATTTTTTTGTTCTCCATGACTGCATTTCCAGGTTTTATCTTATTGCCACTTACTGTAGTATTAGTTGTGTGGGTGTATTGCTAGTGAACAAAGCCTAATTAGATTTACTTTACAAGTGCTGTGAGCTTGAACTACAGTAACCACTCTGAAAGTTATTATGCCTTATCAATGTGCAAATACTGTGTTCCTGCCCACATGCCTCTTGCAGAGCTGCAGGTCTGCAAACAGGTTTTTACAGTGCTTTAGGCTGTAGTCTCTTTCTCCTGACTAGCTAGTAAAAAGGCTTATGCAAAGAATTAGATATCCACATGTGTTTGGGAAGATGAATAAATGGATCCAAAAGGCATTTAACTGGTATTCTGTTTGTGTGCACATGCATAATCATGGTGTATGTCAGCAAAGACCTTCTTTATCCAAAAAATTCCTTTCTCTTATTCATGCCTTCCCACCTCCACTGGCCACAGCTAAAGCACATAGTAAAAGTCACCTATAGCACATTAGAGGAATTGGAGACAGTGCTACAGCATATCAGAGTCTACATGTTTTGCTGCAGCAGATCCAACCCAAGAGGAGCTGGTACATCATGGCACCAGTCCTGGGGGCAGTGCAGAGCTACCTTCATGTCGGCAACCTCCCATCCTGTCCCTGCTTTTCTGCTCTGGCAGTTAGAGCACCTCAAAGCCTGACTGTGCAGACAACTTGTTTTAAAAGCCCTTTTAAAACTGGAACGTGGAACGACCATTTCCATCCAGGAAACATGTGAGCATTACTCAGAACATACACTGAAGTACCTGAGACCTCTGGCAACACAGAGATGGGAATTTTCTTCAGCTATCGGGATGACTTTTGGCTTTTTTTCTGCTCGGTTTATATTACAATTTCTGTCATCACCAGACAATTAAGACCTTTAATTCTGGCAGATAGCATGGAGGAACAAGGATTCTTAGTTCCTCATTATAGTGTTAGACTTAGCAGTCCTCAAGCTGTTATGAAACACTGCAGAAGGCGCACAATAGGAAGTACAACCACCAGCATCATGTAAAATAAAGGCTTTCCTTCCTTTTCTAAGGTTTCAGAACTTCCTTATCCTCCAGCTCAAAACTCTCTTACAGCTGTTGCATTTACTTAAAGCAGGGTTTTGTTGTTTGTTTTTGTTTTTCTTATTTCTGCCTGGGTCACGTTAAGGACCTACTACCTGCTCCTGCCTACAGCTTGCTCAATTTGCATGAGAAACAGGCAAAAAGAAAGTAAAAGATACAGCTTAATCAGTCCTCAGAGACCTTGAAGCCTCTGGTCAAAGGTCTCTGAACTGAATTAGGTACTCGGTCCCATGGCTCCCTCTGAGCTCCTGCTGCAGTGTGTCTCATTCCTCCAGCCCCATTTCTCTTTCTAATTAGACATGGTGCTGCTATTCAAGATAGAAAGCAATCTTGCAGCCTATTTAATGTGTACCTGTTGACTCCCACAGAACAATTTAATCAGAATTTGATAGGGTTTGGAAGCAATCTCTCTGTTTAGAGGCCCAGCAAATAAAAGCTGTCTGAGAAACTGCTCTGAAAATCAAGAAGAGGGATTATTTCCAAGTAGGTGCAAAGCCTGAGTCAGATCCCATTAATTTTATTTATATGAGCAGTCAAACTGTGAATGGAATGACATGACTGAGCTAGGTAAGCAGGATCCAACCTATTATTTCCCTCTCCCTGAGTACCCACAGTCCTCATTCAACAGGAGTCCCAAGGACCTTTTGACCACAGTCAGACAGCGCAAGCAGCAAGTTTAAGCAGAGGATTATGTGAGCAGTTTAAGTTAGGCACAGGCTTAAATGCTTGCTGAGTTAAAGTTCAGAGCAGCTCTTGGGTTTTGGTCTTCCTTGCTCTTTTTTGTGGACATAGGGAAAGACTTTGTGAAGATGTGGCTGCTTCTAGCTTTCATACAGATTAATATGGTACAGTCCATAATATTATTGTCATCTGGGGAGATTACTGTGTGTGGGAACTCCTCAGGCTGCAGAAACAGAACCAAAAAGAAGTCATCCCCTCTAGCTGTATTTATTTTCTCTCCTTTAAGGCTGACTGTCTGCATGGGCATGAAATGTGAAAGGACTGTTGCATAAATCCCAGGAGGATGGATGAGAAAGCAGGTTTCTGGATATATTACAGCCAAGTACCACTGTTACTGGCAGAAAAGGCAATGGCTGCAGCTCCTGGCCAGGACTGTGGGCAGGAGAAGGAGTCTAGCAGCACAGGCAATGTTTGAGCGTGGTGCCAGAGTAGCATGCCGACCTCCCCTCACACGCATTGTGTTCAGCACTCTGTTTTAGCAGGCAGGTACAGCATTGCTCAGTCATCTGGAGAAAAAAGATGGGAAAAACATAATGTCTGAGCCAGGCAGAAGCAGATGCTTTCCCCCCTCTTTATTCTTAGCATTCTGAGGAAATTAATACATGAGTCCACTCCATATACAGCTGGCAGGTTGCAGGCAGCCTGCCTGTCCCTACTATGTACACCCACAGTTCTTAGCTTTTGTTTCAGTGTCCCTTAGCTGCTCCAGATGGAACAGACCTCAAAGTAGGCTCTGCAGCTCCAGAATTATCTGGATGTCAGAGCCCAGGGCCTGTTGATTTTAGCTTTAGCAGACTCCTCAGGCAGGATGCAAAACAAAGCAAGGGGCAGGGCAGCAGGATATAGGATAAGCATGCACCATGGCCTCTCAAGGTTACCCAGCTGTTATTTTTAGCCTTGAGCTGTTGATCCAGTGGCCATTTCTTTGTCTCCAAAGACAGGTACAGACTGTAGGAAAGCTCGCCAAGGAGTGAGCAGCAATGGGCAAACTCATCACTCTCCTTCAGAGGACAATGGGAAGACTGACCTGGAAGAGTCAGCTTCCTTCAACCTCCTTCAGCCTCTTTCAGCCCCCATTCACCCTGGGCAAATAGAAAGTGGTGCTGGAGTGCTACGAAATGCACAGCAGAGCAAGATAGTAATAGGAACTAAACTGTGCTTTCCTCAATGTCCAGCATAAAAATACCCAAGGCCTGGGGATTCAATTGCCAAAATCAATCCTGTAACAATTGCACATCCCTCAGTTACTTGCCTCAGATTTTGTAGCCCTTATTTTACATGTTGCAGACATACTCACACACAGAAACCTAGGAACAGATGTTCATTTTGCAAACAGATGTTCTGCTTGAAAACGGGCACTGCCTTGCCTACCTGTCTCTATCCAAAGTGAAGATCACTCCCTGCTCTCCACAGCATACATATGTAGAAAGGGAATTCATGCAAGCTCTTCATAAAAAAATGTGTTTGCCTAGTTCACCCTGCCCAGGAAGATGATGGTTTACAGGGCAAATTTAGCATTCAGTCTCCAGCCCCTGCTACAACACTTGGCCTTTGAAATTTATCAATCAGAAATTCTCTGCACCACCACTAAATGATAGAGAACATATTAAAATCTCACTGTGAAGTGAAAAGGTGCAGAGACACCCAAACTTTTTCAAATCCACTCTCAGTCTTGACTCCAGATTTGCACATGATCTCTACTTGTATCTACAGTTATGAAAGTTGGTAAGCCTTCCCCCTCCCAGCAAATCTGAAGGAACAATACCTGACATGAAGCACTGAGTGACTAGATTCAACTGCAGTACCGAAGTGCCTAAGGTCATTGAGATGTCTTACAACGTTCTTTGTTAGCATGCAGCTTCCTTTGAATGTGCTAAGTAAAACAAAGGGCAGAAAGCTTCACACAAAATAGTAGTACTACAAAATGCAGCTGGATTAAAACATAAGAGATCTTCCTTGAGGCAGATGCTTGTCTGTGTTGAGTCACATCAGGAGAGACAAGATTTAGTCTTTCACACCAGGTGGAGGTTGGTCTCTTCTCCCAGGCAACCAGCACCAGAACAAGAGGACACAGTCTCAAGTTGTGCCATGGGAGGTTTAGGCTGGATGTTAGGAAGAAGTTCTTCATATCAAGAGAAATTTGCCTTTGGAATGTGCTGCCCAGAGAGGTGGTGGAGTCACCATCACTGGGAGTGTTTAAGAAGAGACTGGATGAGGCCCTTGGTGCCATGGTTTAGTTGATTACATGGTGCTGGGTGATAGGTTGGACTTGATGATCTCAAAGGTCTTTTCCAATCTGGTTAATTCTGTATTCTGTATTCTATTCTGTATTCTGAAATGTCAGCTGAAGAGTAAGCTTTGTGGATTGGTTATTTTTTATCAGACAGAAGCACCTGAGAAAGGAGAACTTTTAAGTCACGATTTGGAAGATGTACACAGAAATTCAGACACTGCTTTCAGCAAGTCACTCTAAAATACCCTTCTGTGATCATGTTTTTTTTTTTCCTCTTAGTGAATATTCTTTAATATTCTCCTGAGTTTATCTGCTGGGGATTCTGACCCAAAAAAATAAATATATAAATTTACTCTAAGCTGAAACAGAGTTAATTAAACCCAAGATGCATGGATATAATCATGTCAATGACGTTCATGGAGTCAGTGAAATGCTTGTTGTAAATGGTTGCTGCGGCACAGCACAATATTTTGCAGGTTAAAAAAGACTAAATTCTTGGTGCGACGTGCCATTTTTAGGTACATGTTGTACTGTAGCTAGATATTGTACTGTCATGCTGACTGCAATCATCAAGAATACCTATGTTTTTCTCCAGATTTTTTGTAGCCAATACTGCTTCCACACAAGGGTACATCTTAAAAGGCAGCCCTCAATTGCTCATCACCGGCAATTATTCCTTGCACTATCTTTCAGACGCCTAGCTGTTCTCTAGACATCAGTAAGACAAGACACACCTCATCGAGTAATTAACTACATCGTAAGGGTTTTGGTTTTTTAATTTTCCTTGTCTTTATAATAATATCCCGTTTAGAGACACACTGAACTGATTTTTAACTCCTGAAAGAAAAGGGAGCAAGCAGCAGAGTGAATGAGCTGCTTAACAAGGTGACCCAGAGCAACAATTAAGGTCTGACCTCCTAAGGTACTCTCATTTACAGTTCATTTCTACAGTCACTAGCTCTTCAAGCTGGCAATGACTCTCACCATTCCTTGATGTTTGCTCAAACGGGATGGAGTTCTTTCCCAGACAGTTAATAGAGCCTATCAAACTCTCTCTCTCTCTCCAGTCTGCATCTGAAGTGTAGATGCCCTGGATAGGGCTCATGGCTCCAGCGCTTCTCTTTCTAGCGCACTCCATCGCACATAAATTGCCAATTACCATTTGTGAGCTCATCTTATCTCATAAACTATGCAGGATTGGGACAGTTCAGTTCTTGTGTGATATCTCTGAGAAAACCCTAAGGGCACTAGAAAGTAGAAGTCATTGTATGCTGTGGGACTGACCTCTATTTGAATGATTTAATTACTTATGGACCAGCAGGAAGGCTGGATCACTGAGGCTGCACCTTGCCTAGCACACCCTCACCCAGCTCACTCTGGAAATAGGTGAATGTGAACCTTTCCACGCTGGGCAGTAAAGATATATATGAATCACTTATTTTGTAAAAGAAGGAGGAGCTAGTTCAGAGGTTAACATCATCAACGTTAGCAATTCAGGTGGCCAAATTCAGAGGCGTAGGGTGGAGCACAGGGAAAGCAGTCACCAGGCAGCACCCCACTGCCTGCAGTGCCAGGGGCACAGTAGAGGAGCAGGAACTATAAGCAGGAGCAAGGGAAAAGCCACAGCAATGAGCCCGCCTTCTCTCTGCACTGCTCCCAGATCTCCATGCATAACACCCTGATGCATGTAGGAGCCATAGGGTGCTACAGTTCAGTAATTCTCCTGGTGAAATGCTGTGTAAAGGATCAGAGCAGCTGCTGAGCCCTAGGGAGGAAAAAGGAATTGGTGTGGCTCTGTGCAAATTTGATGTGCCACGTTCCTGTGATTAGGAGCAGAGGGAAAGCCTAGAAGACAGCAAGTTGCTGCCACCAACCCTGGGCATTCAGATCCCCACATAAGACTAGGGAGGGCTAGCACGGCCCCGGTTCCTGCTTTGGGCTCCTTTATGTGGAACTTGTCATCTTGACTGCATTTTTAATTTCATATTTGGGGTAAAATAAGAACAGTCCTGTGATTTGGATGTATCTTTGGAACAAATAATTTTTTATCACTTCCTCCTTTATTTGATACAAATATGGCATCTCTGTGTGCTGCCGGCTGTCTCTCAACGCAGGCTAGCGGCGGTAGAGACGAGCAGCCGTGCCTCACTTCCTCTGCCTGATGAAAGGAGCTGCTTGCAAGTATGTGCTGTGGGGAACAGAGTCACTTCCTTACCATGTTTGGCCAGAGAAAGAGATTGCACTAAACCCGGAAGCGCTCAGCATTGTGGAGTGCAGGAAAATATTCTAAACATTTCTTTTGCCTTCCTGCTCTTTTTTTTCCCTGCTCTCCCCCCCCCCCCCCTTTTTGGTACACTTCTATGTTATATTACTTGAAAACAAAAAGCTGGGCTGCCTCAGACTTGTCTGAACAGTTTTATTTGACAAAGTAGGATTCAGTGATTGAGCTGAAACTGGCTAAAACACAGTGCAAGCTCCTGCAAATGCTCTCAGGCCGCTGACTGAGCAAAGCAGCAGATGGATCAAAGCGTGTCATGTGTCTCTGCCTAAAGGGAGGTCGTACTACAGTTGATAAAAAAATGAGAATTTGCAAGAAATCAGGCATTGAGCATGAAAGCACTAAACACTGAGTGAAGGACTGCTTTAAAAAAGGTGCTGTTTTAGCACTCTCTACGTGAAAATGAAATTAAAATGCAGACATTGTCTGTTTTCAAGCAGGCTCTGCTAGGATGTGTGCTGCTAGCTGGACAGCAGCTTTAAATGCTGTCAAAACTGTTACTTACAGCTTTTATTTTCTTTCACAAAAGGTCAGTGTCTCAAGGAATTCAAATTAATCTCACACCTTGGGAGCAGAGTGCCTATTGGTGTCTCTTTTGTGTACGCAGTGTCTATGGATGTGTACAAACACCCACGGTCCAAGTCCCATCACTCCCTGCTGAGTGCCCATGTGGCACGGGAAGCTGGTGTGAATCCCTCCACAGTCTGCAGGCCTCCCGAGGCGAATGGGCTCTGCAGGGGCTCAGTGAATGCAGGCATGCTCTGGGGTTTGCTGGTGCCATGAACAAATGGTGTGAGCCAGAGCAGACCTCAGGCTGAATTGAAAGCTGAAGGGTACTAAGAGGGGTTTCCAGAGCACATCCCACAGGCTGTTTGTGAGGGGTTGCTCCTCTTTTCCCATCTGGGTGCCCACGTGCCTCCTTTTCCCATGCACACCTCCTGCTCCACAAGCAATGCATTCATTGAAGCCTGATGCCAGCACAACTGCATTTGCATGAATTCAGAGTTTATGCTTTCAAAGCAACTTTTCCTAGCAGAAAGACAGGTGGGTAGTGGGAAAGACTCAACAGCAAAGTGCCCCAAGTGCCTGTCCTGAGATGCGCTGGTCCATGCATTGCCTCCCTTTGCACAACCCTGCGACTGCAGCAGGAAGTCTGCAGCCAGAGGAAATCCATCCCTTTCCCAAGAACAGCCCCACATATGTCAGGGCACTTTATTTTTTTTCCTCCCACAGGACTGTGACTTGTGAGGGTGTGCCTGCTGTGTTACTCATTTCAGCATCCTGGATCAAATGAATGCTCACCTATACGACTGGATACACTCTCGTCCTCTGCTGCAGGCTGTGCTGGTGAGAGCAGACCCGGGGTGCAGGGTGCCTGCAGAGCCATCCCCCTCTCCTGTTTGTCCACAGGGCAGAGGCTCCACGCCTTGAAATGCCCTGAAGCACCACAATGCAGGGGGTCAAGAAAATCCCCCTCTCTGGGACAACAGCTGATCCAGATTCTACCAGGGAAACATTTCAAAGGCAATTATCAGGAAGAAAGAGGAATTCTTTATTAATAGTAAGACCAATAATGGCAGCAGCAGCAGCAACAGACTGCATTCATCATTCTCTGCACTGAAAAGCTTTTAGTGTCATCTGCCTTAGATGGCTTCTGGGAAATTAGATCTTATTGATTTGCCTGGGATTCATCCTATTCCTTGGGATTCAGCCTGGATTTAGGATTATTGCTCTGTAACCACAGCTGTTTCACAAGGCAATGGTTGGTGTTTCTCCACCTCTGTGGATGCTCGTGGCCTTCCTCAGAGGCCTCGTGCAGATGTGTGGAGCCCCAGAGTCCTGCCCAAACCAAAGCTAGAGAGCACAAGTGTGCCCTTGGAAAGAAGGTATGAGTGTGAGTATTGTCCTCTGCAAGTCCTTGCAAAGCAGAGAAAGGCCTTTAGGCAACTACCTCGGATCATATGCAACATTTCCCAGCAAACTCTTTTTCCTGAGAAAATGTTGAATTCTTCATTTCTTCCAAGTACCACTCTGCAGAGAAGCCTGCTCCTGTACCCAAGCGAGGAATTTTCAGGCATTTTGGAGCTGGCTTTTCCCTCCATTTTCCATCTGTCTGCTTTCCTGTTCTGAAACTCCAAACACTTTCCAAGGGTGAAAATAAAGATTCACAATCCCATCTCCTCACAAACTTATGTGGTGCTCTCATGCCAGAAAGAAGTGCACTGCCAGTAGAAAGGACAGAACAGCCTGACTGCTCCCTTTGCATCTCATCTGAGATCTTATGCAACCTCACTTCTTCCACCCTGAGGCTCAATCTGGTCTTCTTAAAGTCACACCCAGTTTCCCCTTCTTTTCCTGTTTTTTTTGCAGACATTTTCTCCTCACTTCCTGTCACACTTCAGCTGAGAGCTTCACATTCCACGCTGAGAGCAAAATTCGTGATAAATGTCACTTGCAGTTACTACCATGGCCACAAGACAACTGAGGTTAAGCATCAAACATTTTTTTTTGCATCCAATAAGCACCTAAAAGACAAGCAGAAGCATTTTCCAGGGATGCAAGGTTAAAAGCAAAGACTTTATAGTGTCAGTAGTGGCACCATCCAGTCCCACCCTCAGCTAAGGGGTGGCTGAAAGCCTGTTTCTGGCTACCACACCCATGAAGGTTTTCTGGTGAATTTACAGGGTAAGAAGATCTGGGAGCACCAGGTACAGCTATGTCATTTGTGCTGCCTTTTGCCTTCAGTTTGTCTTATCAAATATTACTCAGTTTATTGCCTGGTGAACTGGCACTCTGTGTGGCAGATGGGGACATGGTGGCTGCACCTTGCCCAGGGATGGTGCCCTGGTGGTTCCACCACGTCCACAGCCTGAGCATATGTCCACAGATCTGGAGACCCAGAAAATGTGGGGGAATTATGGAAGGGAAAATCCTGCTGGGTGGAAACTATGACATCCTCTGCACACCTACCCCTATGAGTCTTGAATGCAGTGCTGCTGGACCCCAGCATGCTTTTTTGTGCAGCTGTTTTCCTGGCCAGAAATCACCACACTCATGGCATGGTCATGGGGCAAAGTCACCTTTCCACACCCTTGCAACAAATGAGGTAAAACAGAGTTGCTTCCAGAAAAGCACAGCCAACAGGGCAAGTTCCTTCCTCATCTGTTTGTCTCCTGTCCAGCAGAAGAGCTCTTGAACCAATTGACAAGAAGTGGTTACATGGTTTGAGGTGCTGCTCACAACAACAGTGCCTGATGGAACTGGCAGAAACTGCTCCAGGGTCCCTTAAATTACCCGTGACTCACCCCTCTATGAAGTCATGATCCTTTTGTGTTTACATTTTTTATTGTTTTCTGTATTGTCTGATACTGTATCAGTTCTTGTGTTTCATTAGACTTCCAGGTCAAGGGTTCTGAAATTGTTTGTCTTTGTCTTGATGTGCAATAAGATGACATATGCCAGCTTGGCAGCACAACATTTTGGATTCCAGTGCAGATTTCAGTACTCCCTGAGTCACACATGGTTCTCCATGTGTCTCAACGCTTGTTGAGTCAGGAAAGACTTCCTGCATTTATAACTAACATTATATATGTCTTCCAAGCACAAGATCCCTCTTCACGATCTCTGTCTGACTCAATTAGTTCATGACCTTCCCTTAAGCAAACTCTTAACCATTAACCTGGCTGAGCTAGTATTTTTGATTTATGTTTTATATGGCACTAAGGGTGGAGAACAAAGCTGGAAGGAGCTTTGAGATGTCATGAGGTAAATAGACTCAGGTCCATCCAAATATCTCTTAAAATAATGATGACTGACTCCACAAACTCACAGCATCCTGGGGCAACAATCTCTGCAGGAGAATTATAGGTCAAGGGCGCTGGCTGGTATGGGTACAGGTTTGGATTTTC
This sequence comes from Picus viridis, assembly GCA_033816785.1. Lineage (NCBI taxonomy): Eukaryota > Metazoa > Chordata > Aves > Piciformes > Picidae > Picus > Picus viridis. The sequence goes on along the minus strand of CM066569.1, from coordinate 2,067,585 downwards.
AGCTCTAAGCAGGAAAGGATGCCATTATCTCCTCAGGTGTGTGAGGTCTCTGGAGCACCTTCCCTGTCTCAAGCTGCACCAGGGGAAGTTTAGACTCGAGGTGAGGAGAAAGGTCTTCGCAGAGAGATGTTAGCCATTGGAATGTGCTGCCCAGGGAGGTGGTGGAGTCACTGTCCCTGGTTCAAGAGGTGACTGGACGTGGCACTTGGTGTCATGGTCTAGTAGTCATGAGGTGCTGGGTGACAGGTTGGACTTGATGATCTTTGAGGTCTTTTCCAACCTTGTTGATTCTATGATTCTGTGTTCCAAACATCACAGTCCAAAGGATATCCCTGGCACTGTCAATGAGCTGATGGTTGTCACGGAACTGCACAGGTGAAAAATGATGCTAATGCATCAGGTAAGAACAGTGAAATGCAAAATCATATGAATGCAGCTGACATTGTTATGTGACTGAGTATTGCCTGTCTGATGTAAATAGTACCAGAGGAGTCACCACATTGCTGATATTCATCTCGCTCCTTGGAGAAATGGAATGACTGCAAGGCACAGACAGTGCATTTTGTGATGTGCACATATATCACAGAAAACACTGCAGCACAGTTCTGCTCTGATAGCTCTAGTCTAGTAACACACCTGGCGAAAGAGCAAAGAAATAGTTCATGCTGTGGTGACCACGTCATATAAATTGTGTATGTCTTCTGCTGCCCAGTGTTCATGCTTGCCCTAGTATGCAGCTGCTAGCTTCCTGCCCTCATGTCACAAGCTAAAATCATAAAGTAATTTAGTTTGCAAAAGAGCTCTGCAGCTTATCTCCTCCAGTAGCCCACTCAAAAGCAGGGACAAGCTTGCAGTCAATCAAGATGCTCAGGGGCCTTGGAGGTTTAAAGATCTCCAGTAACAGAGGTTCCCCAGTGTTTATTTATTTGCAGAATCTGACTATCCTGATTGTCACAAACCTTTTTTTTTCCATATGTAACCCATTGCAACTTGTAAGTGAAAAGAATGGCTCCATCTTCTCTATAACATCCCATTAAAGCTGGATTCGCTCCAGGCTGAGCAAACCCAGATGCTCTCTCAGCCTTTCCTCTTATATCATGTACTCCAGTCTCTAGTCATTCTCCACTGGACTTACTCCAGTATGTCAAAGAACCTATTGTACTTAAGAGCCCCAAAGAAACATTTTCCCAGATGCATTTCCCAACCCTCTATTGTTTTGAAATTTGCAAGAAAATCAAGAACTGCTAACCTATATATTTATAGTAAATAGAAGAAAAAGTCATGTAAGGTCACAGTTTCTGGGCTGTCTTTCCACTTAGCATTAGACAGATGGCTTAGATTCCACCTGTGTCTCTAGAGGCAGATGCAGTCCAGATCTTAATGGGGAACTGCTCAACTGTGGCCATGTCAAATGCTGAGCATATGTCACAACTGCTGGTGTCTAGGGGAAAAAGGGAAAATAGAGCTTCTCCCAGGCAATCAGCACCAGAACAAGAGGACACAGTCTCAAGCTGTGCCAGGGGAAGTTCAGGTTCGAGGTGAGGAGAAAGTTCTTCCCAGAGAGAGTTGTTAGCCACTGGAATGTGCTGCCCAGGGAGGTGGTGGAGTCACCATCCCTGGAGGTGTTCAAGAGGAGATTGGATGTGGCGCTTGGTGCCATGGTTTAGTTAGTCATGAGGTGTTGGGTGATAGGTTGGACTTGATAATCTTTGAGGTCTTTTCCAACCTTATTGATTCTATGAGTCTATGATTCTTTTCAGTGCTTATCAGAAAATTTTAAGTTGATCTGCAAAAACATCTTGGAATAAAAAGCCTATGCACACTGCTACATGCTGCTGCCACAAGTGATTGCCAGTGGTTGTACCACAGACATGATCCTTCTATCAGTGATGTCCTGGCAGTAGTCCAAAAAGAATTGTACAATTGCTAGGCATGACTCAAGAAAAGAGAATTACTTTTCTAGCTGGAGAGAACCAAAGGGCACTGCATCCATCTGTTTGCCTTATGGCAGGCTCAGATTGCTGTTTATCATGAGTGGTGTAGTTTTGAATTCTACCTTCCGTAACTTGCACCTCTTGTTTTGTCCCTTGACGGGGAGCTGGCAGCTCTGAGTCAGTGGAGTCCTGTGGTCCCCACTTGAACAGCCATGCATTAAGTGTCAGTAAGTCTTGCTGAGTACATGGGAGTAGGAGTTGAGGAGAATCTAATTCTCAGAGGGTGCAAATTACATGCTTAGCAGGCCAGAGAAGGTGCAAAGCACAACCAACTGCGCTGTTCTGGAGACAGCCACGCTCCTTCCCAAAGGCTGCTGCCTGTCCTTCCCTGTGGTGTGAAGCCCTAGGTTGCAGGAAGCGAGGGGAATGGCAAATCCGGGAAAGAACAGGCTGAAGGCAAAGGAACAAATAGCTGCTGAAACTGAAATTAGCATCTTGGTGAGAGGTTCAGAATAAATCTTTCATTTTCAGCTATTTCAGAGAAGGATGTTAGATCTAGCAATGAACTCATCAGGTAGCACTTAGGAACAATATGGACCAAAGTATCAGCAACTCTTTCTTCTCTGTCAATTACATAAGTATACTCATTAGTTATCAAAGACCAGAGTCCTCCAATTATTTGGCACTACAACAGCCCAAATGTCAGAGCATTTGCTAACTGTTCAGCAACTTCAGAGAATAAAATAAGGGGGAAAATGGAAACTTCCATTCACCTACCATTGAAAGCTGCAGTGGCACTGCAGGTACATCTGCTTCATGGAGTTTTCAGCCTTAGTTATTGCTGGAAGTCTTTAGTCCTTCTCCTCCTGCTTCCTTCCTGCACCTCTCTCTTTAGCTGGCACCAGCCTTCATGCAACTGCTCAGAAAGCTGAGCAGGGAAGTTCATCAGAAAAGAAAATGGTTTTGAGTGGCAGTTTTACCTCTCAATTGGAGTCAGCATGTGCCCATACCAACAGCTCTGCCAGCTCAGCAGAGGAGATGGCACTAATGTGGACACAATTCAGCAGTTTGGGAGGGAGAGGAAGAAGGTAGGACTACTTAAACTTAGCTTGCTACTAAATGTGTAAGTGTGGCTTAAAATGGGTGAAACTTGCTTGCCACGCTGCTCACAGGGACCAGAGCTATAGCTAGCATGTATCTGGCATCTGCCAGTGTGTGCCCTCTTGCATGCTCCAGTCCTGGTATCAGCATGCTCCCTACATGCTGCTGCTCCACCAGGGATACTTGCTGCTGGAGGAGACTTTTGAAAGAAAACAGGGACTTTTTAATTCTTTTCAATTTGCACACCTCTAAACCTCTAAATCTTTCCAGCAGAGCCACAGAACCCCACATAGCAGATGTCAATGCTTGGTTTTCTAAAGAACATATTTAGGCAGGATTCCTGGTGCAAAATTGTGGGTCTGAGATGCCAAGCACGATGCTAAGTTCTCGTTAAGGAGATCTCTGTCAGCTTGCAGAACTTGGGCTGCATTTCCTCTTTTGCTTCATTGACTTTGTACACAGATATATAGTTTCCAGTATGCTAACTAGAAGTATTATCCAATCCTGATGTCTAATGATTGTATATGAATATTATAATTATATTATAATTGTATATGAATGTGTCCAGAGAAGGGCAACAAAGCTGGGGAGGGCTCTGGAGCACAGCCCTGTGAGGAGAGGCTGAGGGAGCTGGGGTTGCTTAGCCTGGAGAAGAGGAGGCTCAGGGGAGACCTTATTGCTCTCTACAACTCCCTGGAGAAGAGGAGGCTCAGGGGAGAGCTTATTGCTCTCTACAACTCCCTGAAGGGAGGTTGTAGCCAGGTGGGGCTTGGTCTCTTCTCCCAGGCAACCAGCACCAGAACAAGAGGACACAGTCTCAAGCTGTGCCAGGGGAGGTGTAGGCTGGATGTTAAGAAGGAGTGCAATAATAGGTTCTCATAATAAGGGTGTCTACACTGTCTATTTTAGGCTTGTTTGGTGATCTAACTTCTTTGCAATTTGAAATACCAAACCTAGCAGACAAGTTCCCTTTTAAAGTCAAGAGACATGTCTGCAGTAGCTAGCTGAATATCTCTTTGCTTGTTGAGATAAAACTGAAGTATGGTTTAACATAAGAAGTATTTGGTGGCTTGGTTAAATACATAGTAATTTTAAAAATACTACTAAGAATAGATATGCAAATTAACAGCCAATTTCCATCTTCTGTATCTATCATTTACCTTAAGATGCACACTATAGACTCTGGCAAATAGGATACTGTGAAATTGCGCTGGAGATATTTCTTCTGTCAAGTACTGTAATGTTTGAATGTTCATGAGGGCTCAAGTATGTTTGCCTACATCATTGGAAATACTGTTTTGAGTAGGAGGAAGGAACGTCTGCCTGTTACGTGCCCTTTCTATAGAAGCAATAAAATGTAGGCAACTTGTCCTGAGTTTGTAATAATGGCCTCATTACTATCAAAAGTAAGGACAATGGCTGAACACAGTGGACAGTCCATTATCATAGATACTCTGAATCTACGGAATAAGCAAGCTATAAGAGCTCTCTAACGTGAAGACATATCCCAAAAGATAATTTCACTGACTTTATTAAATAGAGTAGCGTAGAGTAGAATAGCATAGCATAGCATAGCATAGCATAGCATAGCATAGCATAGCATAGCATAGAATAGAATAGAATAGAATAGAATAGAATAGAATAGAATAGAATAGAATAGAATAGAATAGAATAGACCAGGTTGGAAGAGACCCTTGAGATCATCGAGTCCAACCTATCACCCAACACCATCTGATCAACTAAACCATGGCACCAAGCATCCCATCAAGTCTCTTCCTAAACACCTCCAGTGATGGTGACTCCACCACCTCCTGGGCAGCACATTCCAATGGCCAGTCACTCTTTCTATGAAGAACTTCTTCCTAACATCCAGCCCAAACCTCCCCTGGGACAGCTTGAGACTGTATCCTCTTGTTCTGTTGGTGGTTGCCTGGAAGAAGAGACCAGCCCACACCTGGCTACAACCTCCCTTCAGGTAGTTGTAGAGAGCAATAAGGTCTCCCCTGAGCCTCCTCTTCTGAGTGTATATGACTGAAACTGAACATGGTGTTATAAACAATTCATATCTGCAAAGACCAACGCCCAGGCCTTGATCACATGATAAACTGATATGTCTGAGCACCGGCAGGGAAGATCTGGGTACTTAAACCTGCCAAATCTTTGTTTGTCAGTGTGGTGTTTACTCATGTGTTGCGCTGTTTATTGCCACCTTTGCTCAGCCTAGAACATGCCCCATTCCATAAACAGCCCTCCACACAGAAGTGGACAGGGGTATTAACTGCTAGTGATTTCTTCATAACCATAAGCTTTTATGAGTTTGTTCTCTCCAGTGGCCCATTTTCTTTTAACACCAATAACAGATTAGGAAGATACCACGCCTGAAGACATGTGTGATTAAGATGCCCATAACACAGTGCTGATATAAGTTATATTACTTCTGCATAAAAAATCTATAAAAGGGAATTTTAAAACAGATGTTAAGTACTGCATGGTAATCCAGTTTTCTATCTATCTTTTAATGCCACATGCATCTTTGCATACAACTTTGTGTGAAAGCTAGGGGATGAGATGTTCTGTCCCACAAGGGTCAGTGCTCTGGGCCAGAAACAAGTAACAAAAGACAACTGGCTACTCTAGATCACTTGGCAGAGCTGGGCATGAGGGGGTGGCCCTTTTCCCCTGCCCTCCTTTGTTGGGCTGTGCAGAAAAATGTTGACAAAGGCAAGACTCTAGCTGGGGCTTGCTGCTGTCCTGGATACATTCAGCTGAAGTCATGATCGTCCTTCCCATCACCTGCAGCTCTGTTTTGTTGCCTGTACTGGGGTAGATTTCCACTAAGTCCTGCAGAAATAACACTACTCTTATCCACTGAGCAGGGTGATGGTCAGTGCAGAAAAGCTGCAAACAAATAGTATGAGCTTCGTTCTTTCAGCATTTAGAATCACACTTCATCTGGAAATAGCCTCTTTTATGAGTGTGTTATAAACAAAGGGGTTTCACATGCATTTAGGCCAGTTTTGCATCAGGCCAAATCCTGACCAAGAGCAAAGCTGTCTCCTGTCCCTGCTGACTCTAACAAAAGGGGGCAATTATTCCTTGGACTCTAGATAGAGATTTCGTATGCCTTTGCCTTAAAATATATGCCAGCCCTGCTACATACAGTCTCATCTTATGCCACTGCTGACAAGGACATATAGAACATCCACATCCCTGCTGTGAGAGACGAGCATATGGTACTGATATAAAGTGTAATTGATTTCACTAGCGCGGCCTGACCTGTAGCTCACAGGTGAGACACAAAAATAAGGGGATCGATAATCTGCTATTAGATTGCAATTCTTAATATGTGATATTGATCTTTCAAAACTCCCAGTGAACAATTTGTAATGGCTTCCTTTCTTTCTTTCTTTATCCTCAGCCTCCTTCATTCTTTCTCCTTCCATATATATCCTTCATATATACCTGTCTGAGCATTGCTGGAAGATGACACATAGGACAAAAAGATGTACTGAGGCATAATTACACTGGTATAGCTCAGAGAAAAGACCTAGATGTTTCAAATGTCAGTAGATCTGAAGAAGTGTGGGCAGGATTTACAACACTAGTATGTTGCCACTGGTAACTGACTGCATTTTTAACCTTCCCACTGCTGGCTAGCAGCCTGAAAGAGAAGTCTGGAGACTCAGCGTCAGAAATAAACAAGCTCATTACAAGCACTAAAACTTATTGTTGTGAAGCTAAGACAAACAAAAGGGAAGGAATGCATAAAGGTTAGATAAGAGCTCTGTCTTCATGATGGACAGCTGACACAGCACCTAACCCTTCCAGTTTGCTGACATGCCCCTGCTTTCCTCTGCTGGGTCAGCTCTGAGCAGCCAGTTTTGTCCATTCCAGAAAGAGGTGAGAGGAAAGAATAAAGCTTTTACTGGGAATATTTTAAAGGCACAGACATCTCAGGAAGAAGATACTTGATGCAGTCCCACTGTCAAAAAGTTGGCAGCAGCCTCCTGCTGAGAGTGAGCAATTTGGAGACACCAAGCCATCTGACAGACTATTAGACTCTATAATGGAGTCAGACATGTAATGTGAAGGAGGGAGTAGCTGCTGGCAGGGGTGGTCGCCCACAGTGGATGTGATGAGAAAGGATTGAGATGACCAAGCTTCCTGAGCACATTAACAGTGATATTATTAGGGTGCCTATGCAAAGAGAGTGGAACAAATTTAGGGAAGGAAACAAAATTCAGTGGAACAAACCCACCATATGTGTGAGAAGAGAAAACCCTGAGATATGTAATTGCACTTCACATGCCATGCAAAGAAAGGCTATACTCCAGTTCCTTCTGAGAAGTGCTTGTTGTGACAGAGTCATACATATGAGGCACCATGCAAGCTAATATCATAAACTAGGAGGGGGAGCTACAAGGGAAATTATTACCCTTCATTAGGCATTCAGATTAAAAACAGCCTGATGTGTAAGTGCTCTAAACATCTAGAAAAACTCACTGCAATTAAGGCAGTTCACACCTCCTCATTTCATAGGGCCTTTACTTCATCAAGGAAGGGAATTTCATGAGGAACCTGTGAGCATCCAACTGCTCCGTTTCTGTTATCCCTAAATACGCATTTAGGAGTCTTTCAGGCTACTGAATTGAAAACTAAGTGAACCTATTCCTGGACTCAAAACACTATCTGCTGGGACTTTTTTTGTTCTTGGAGAGCACACACTGTAGATAGATACTCACAGCGTGGCCTTTGCTGAAAACAAATTCTGTGCCTATTGGCTCCTAAAGTCCAGCTGAAAAGCGTACAGAAGACATGGTGCTCATGCTGCAATGCATGTGATTAAACAGCTCTGTTCCATTTAAAGACCTTTTGAAGAATGCCAGACTGTTCCTGGTTTTAACCTTTAAAAGGCAGCAAGGACTTTGAGAGCTACTTTGGCATTTTTCCGTGTAACCCACACCTCCCACATACAACAGAGATGACTTTAACAAGCAAAGCACCAGGGAAGCAGCCGTATATGGGGATGTACAGGCTGTGGACCCCTGTAAAAGGACGTATCTCTTCCAGCAAGGGTTTTCACCTGTATTCTTCTTCACATCACACTAACTCCTCACACCGAGAAGTGGCATCATTTAGAATAGCCTCATATTTTCAGAGCTTCCCTTTCCCCTTCCACTTAATGTTGTCAAGCCAACTACCAAGAGCAAAGCAGGTGAGAGATTTTTGTGTGCCTCCCAGAGTTGTAATTAAAGTGGCTATTTTTCTGGGAGCAATGTTCTCTGCATGATCCAAGCAAGCTTGAGCTGCTTTTGCAGTCGCAAGCTATGGAGACAAGATTGTCTGGGATCCGCCTCTCATGCCCTAACATGTCAAAGCAGTAGGGGAGCTCAGCTGCTAGGAGCTCTCTTATTCCTAAATCATGATGAAAAAATGCAGTGGGACTAAAATCATTGATGTATTTAGCAGCTCTCATCATCTCTTGTGGTGCTTTGTTTGCTACTGCTCAAGAGGAATGTTTGGGTAAAACTCATTGTGTAGTGCTTTCTCATGGAAGCAATTTTAACACAGCCTCTGTGATAACTTCTTGTAAGACCTTCTAGCCTTTCACCTAATCTAATGACAAAAGTTTCTGAAGACCTAGGCATAAGTTCCCTATCAAGAAAAGTGTTCATATACAGTGTAGTATTCTTAATCTAGTAATCTGTTTCTTTAAGTAATTGATTTACACGTGAGCTGGTTTGCCTCATCCCTAGGATGCAAAACAGCCCTAAACCAAACACTGAGCCTGAACTGGTAAGGTTATAACTGATCTTTATTCCTGCAGTCCTGCTCAATCATTTTACAGTGCTTCTGTCTGTGACTGAAACTTCAGAACTAGAACCAACACTGCCTGTCATTTCCCTCCAAAGAAAGCATGTTGTCAGTGCTTGTAATGTGAAATATGTTTTTTGAGGAGGTTCCTATGTATTTTGAAATATATTTTTCAAAACAGGTTCCAAGAAAGGATTGAAACTAGCAATCACATATAACAAGGCTGCTTTTGATTCAACTAACCAATTCCCTCTGCTCTTAAAAAGTTCTCTTTCCATTGCCATCCTTGTTTAAACAAAATTTGTTCTCTGTGTTCTTTCTGACCCCATGGTGACAAAGAGATACCAGTGTCACTCACTCTTCTCACCTCTGGGCAAGAAGCAAAAGTGTTATAAAAGGGATCACTCAACACCTGGACATCTAAAAAGAGCAGGCAAAGCAGGGCAAGGGGTACTGGAGCTGATATGACAGGCACACAGGAGTTCACAGCACCTAAAGCCAACTGTACCCAGCCAGCACCAGCCCTGAGATGAGCTGGAGCTAGCCTGGTCTTGCAGATCACATAGCAATGAAATGAGGTGACAGGAAAACTGAATAGAAATGTTAAAAACAAAACACAACAAAAAAGGGCTCACCTGCCCTGGGGAGTGTCCTGGGACTGACCCCAAAAGCCCACCATGTGATAATGCCAGTGGTGTGCATCCCTGGGTGACACTCTGAGTGACCTGCCTAGATAGTTCCTCTTCATGAGAACCCAAAATTATGTGAATAAACCTGCTGTGAGCCTGGAGGGTGCTCAGCATGCTGAAGATGGTTTCCTGTTTGGGAATGTAGATGCTTAGGACCACATCCACTTTTCTGTTTGGGGATATCACTCTGAAATGGCTTTCTTTCCTGACCATTGGTTGCTCTAGTTGAGCATTAACAAAAAGGTGCAATGCAAAGAATGGACTTTTCTCAGGCCATTCTTTCTTAGTCCTACCCTCTAAACTTTCTCTCCTTCAGTGGAGAATCAACTGCCTATGCCAACCCTAGAAATCAAAGCTAAATTTTAGCAATAAAACAAATGGTAGAGACATGCAGAATCATTGGGAAGTTGCATGCATGCAAAGGCACAGCTGCATATAGGAAGTCTGGCAGAAGCAGTCATCTGGCAAGAAGGGAAAGCAGATGGTCACATTTTCAAGGCATCTGTTGAACCCTTGGGTCTACTTCATGTACAACTCGGCCACACTTGCAGTGGGCAGTCTTCACTCAGACTATGACTTTACCAGATCTGTGCCCGTGAGTGAGCTCTGTTCCCACAGGAACAGTTTCTTGCACTACAAGCATCTTCACATTCCTGGTTTTATGACAAGCACCAAAGTGCTACCATAATACCTTGAAAAAATATTAGCGACAAAATCCAAACAGGTACTCCTTTGGTGAGCTCTACTGAACCAGGTTTACACCAGGGTGTAAACTAGGCTTGTCTTCTTATTGTCTGAGTTTGATATGGCCACATCCTTTCTAAGTGATGAAATCACACACATGACATCCTGGAAATGAGTTAGGAGTAGTTTCTTTCTGTTTTTCCACCTGGTTCACACCTGGGCAATTATAACTGTACAGACTCAGAGAGGACCAGAAAAGCCTCTAAAGCTGATGCAAAATTGGTGTAAAACAAGTGATGTAAAATGCATAGTGCTGTCCATTAAAATCAGGCCCCCTCAGAGTGGTAAGAAAGTGTTATGAGCCCTTTGCCAAAAAGCTGAAATTTTCACCCCCAGGACATATCACACCAGGACAGATTTTGTCCTGTGTGTAATACTAACTGCTGTTCCCACTGCACAGTGGGTTGGTGTAACTTCTGAGAGGCAGTGCTCAGTTTGGAGGGAAGGGCGAAGAATATCCCTGTGTTGGCTCAATTTTCTTACACAGGCTAGATGATATAGAGCAGGTAAGGTCGACTAAGATGCATGAAAAATTAATCCAGAAAGCAATTGTTCAGATTATTATGTAGCTCCAAAATTCTCTACATCATTCTTCATCAAAATCTAGCTCTGCAAGGGGCCTTGAAGGTAAAGTCCAAAGCAGAGTGTGACAGTTGGAAGAAATATTTGTCTACTACAAAGTATTTCAAAATGCTATACCCAAGAATTAGAAACCACAGATATATATGTGTGTGTGTGTGTGTGTGTGTGTGTGTAGTTAGTTGTCAGATGCAAAGGAAGCACCATTATAGGAAATAAACCATAAACTACTATCTATCAAAATTCATAACCTGCATTAGGTAAGATCTGAACCATCTGAGAGCCTGAACTTCTTCCTTTTGATCTGGAGAGAAGTAGCTTTCAGCCAGTTTACCTGTCTTATTTAATAGACACAAATGCTGCTACTGTAGATTCAAACTGCTGGAAGAGACTAGGGATAACTAAATTATTCACAGAAAATGTTGGTAAACGTGTAGATGCATTCCTCCTCTTGTGTTGATTTTTTGGGGGAGGGAGGGGGAGGACGTTTTTTGCTTCTTGTTGGTTTGGGGGTTTTTGTTGTTGCTGTTGGTTGTTTGGTTTTAATTTTTGTTTGTTGTTTGGTTATGGTTTTCAAACACATGTCTACTCAATTTGTAAGGGTATTCACTGTTTATTCATAGTATGCAAATAAAGGGCGCTGCAAGTAGCTGTTCATTAAATATGCTGTGTCTATAAAGTGACAGGAGATTGTTTCCAGATCCAGATTTCAAGCTCTTTATGTAAAGATAAAATTATTAGGATGACAATTCTGGGACAGTTTCTTTGTCGCCAAGAAGCCTTTGGACGACGGAATAATGACCTTTTTTGTTTGTTTCTGTTTTGATGGAACATATGAAAATGTTGGGGAAATTGAAATGCAGAAAAATACGTTTAAATTAGATTAAATTCACCAATTCATTTGCTCATTTGCAAGATACTGATGAATGAAAGATCCGTGTGAGGTAAACAATAAATTCAGAGCCATCACAAAACCTGAGGCCACAGGAATTTTGAATTTTGAAAGAAAAAAGAAACGTAGCCTTTACCACCTCACTCTGCTGTGCTTTGCACATCATGGCCTGAAACTAATGCTATAGATTTGACTGTGCTTTGCCATCAGCATCCTCTTATTGCGAGGGAGCAGTGGTTAAGAATCTCCCAGTTGCCAATTCTCATTACATTGCATGAATCTCATTGTGTCTGACATTTTAAGCCCAAGCTCCAGGAGACTGAAAAATCTCCTGAGAACCTCAGCTTTTGATTACAAGGGGAAAAGGAATGTTGTAGCCCTCACGATTGCAGAGACAAGAGGAAAAGACGCGTCTTTGCTCTGCTTCCAATATGATGAAGGCTAATTAACTCAAAGGCACAACTAAACATCTTTGAGAACCCTCTAGGCTTGATTTTTATTTTATTTATTTTTACCTAAGCAGGAAGAGGAGAAATTCAGAGAGGGGTCAGATATTTTAAAAAATCTATTAAAAGCAATACTGGGATTCAGGTCATTAACTCCCGCTGAAAACAGACTAAAATGGGCTCTTTCTCGTCACAGCCCACAGCATTTCAAGATAAGTGTATGGAAAAATCATCGTATCACAGGGACAATATCATCTTAATCTGTCAGACAGTGTAGAAATGATAGAAAAAAATGGAGAATTGCCATTCTCCAAATTAACAAAATAGCCCATTTCATTTACAATTTAGTTGCCTTGCCTGTTGAATTGAAAATGCACGAAGCTGGAGCATCAAATGATCTCACGGAAGGCAGATTTGCCAAGGCTGACATAGGTTGCTTTGCATAGTCATCCTAGTGTATATCAACAAACAAGCATGAGCTGCATTTTTCACTTCTTTACACCCTTTTCGGTATCAGCCCTGTGGAATTCTTGCACTGTGCTCATTGTGTTTTGTAGGATGCTCGGATTAGCACGCAGTTCCTCATTAATAAAACTATGTTGTGCAGCAGCTGTATGTGGCAGCCATATATGATTACAATACACAATAGGAACTGTTCATTTCTACAGTGTTTCTAGGGAAGTAAAGGGTTACTAGGGGAAGTGGTATTCTATCACACATTCAGTATTGCACAAAAATAGCCTACAAGACCGAAATGTTTGCATTCAAGTCTCCACATTTTTGTAATTTTAATACCACAACGATCTGTTTTGGCTATCGTTAGCACATGCTTTCTGTCCAACGTAAGCATGGTTAATGATATCTGGGGAGGTGTGTGAAAGAGGGAGGAAAATCTTTTCTTAAATAGTGAGAAAGGAAGAAGTTGTTTCAGTACTTGAGGGCAGAGCTACTCACGGTTAGCCTCGATGGAGCTGCTTCTCTGCTGGGGGCAGGGAGGCAGCACGCCAGACACTGTAAAGCCATCATCTCTTGGAGCTAGGATAATGTGACTGCACAGCGTGTAAGATCAAAAACCATATGTGCCTTTCTGTTTCTGATGACCCTTTTTCATAACCACATTTTCAGCTGGTTTGTTGGGTTTTTTGTTCCAAGTTTGTTACTAGTGAAAGTTTCTGGACTGACAGCCAAAGAGATTTCTCTCCTTTATTAGCCACAACCAACAACTAGTGCAGATATAAACCCAAGCATTACAATCGATCCACTTGACCCTTAATTTTTCATGCCATCAATTGGATTGCTGCAAAGCAGGTGTCAGATGTGACCGCCTTAATATTGTCTGTGCAAAGCATGATGCATATTTGCTACAGTCTTCTCTAAATGTATGCAAAGAGCCAAACAAGGTGCAAGGCAGGGGATGATAGGTTTGAGCGATTCCTGATTTTTTCCTGGAAGGTTTGCTTTCCATTGGATTTTGTATTTTATTCAGTCCTTGATGCCAGAAAGAGAGGTCCTAACAGTAGTTAGTAGCTTGCTGTCACAGCTTCTGAAAATAGATCTGAGCTTCACCACCTCTAATTACATGCCTGCGGCCACCAGGCACATCACAGATGGTGGTACCCTTTGGCCAGCATTGTCTTCTGATCACTTTGTACTTGTGATTCTCAAGTCAGAGGCCTCATAGCTCATAGTTTTGCCAAATTACACTGGCTTACAGCATGCACTTTCATTGTCTTACACTGAGCTATGTATGCCTCATGTTTTACCTCTCTCAGAAACAGCTTGCTTTGGTTTTCTTCCCATAGATGAATCCACAGTAAGCAAGACTTGCTTCTACTCACTTGCGCACGTACGGTTCAGACAGTACGCTTCAGAATTTAGTCATGCTACATCCTGTGTTACCTGATTAAGATCAGTAGCTGGGAGTTGATTGTTTAATTGACTTTTCAGAAACTCAGCTAAAAATTTCTCTGTCTTTCCCATTGTATTTTGGGGATCAAATGAAAGCTTGGATCATTTACAAGCACAAGAAGTGGTTTGCTTCATTCGTGAACTCATCAGCTGTGGAGATCCTTACTCCACCCGGACTTCACAAATCTCTCCAGAGAATTTCATCAAAACATTGCAGGCCTGAACCTTAGATTCCAATCAAATACTCAATTCTGCAAGTTTTCCACTGCTGGGGCTGGGGAGAGCACCCACAAGCATACAGCACCCCAGGGCTCCCTCCTTTGCTGGCAGTACAAACACCCACCAAACCTCCAATTAGAAGTGGAACCCTGCTGCTCTGACTGGTGCAAACTCAAGGATCTGTTGCTGCAATCGGATGCTGCTAGGAAGGGGTGGTAGGATGAAACCCCAAACCTGCGCGACCCCTGTCAAGGCAGCAGCCTCAGCAAAACCAAGGCTTCCCCAGAGGGACTAATTTGCTTTATAGAAACTTGCTGAAATGAATACAGGCTCAGCCCGTGAAGACTTGCCTAAGGCACTGCAGAACCATGCTCACCACCCTCCCACAGGCTATCTGACAGCATTTTTTTCCCCAGAATGTCAATTACTCACTTCAAAGCGAAGTGAGTAATGGAAGAAATCTGTGACTACTACAGTTAACTCCTACTGCTCTCCCTCACCGGTTTTACCTGCTATCACTTGAAGAAAAATAGCCAGTAAGTGCCCCAGGCCTGAACAAACTGCCATAAGCCAGAAGTGTGGAAAGTTGCTATTTGCATGTAGAATTTACTACCATGTTTGTTTTCTAAGTTATCATTTTTGCCACCAAATGATCAGCTTTAAATTAGTCAAGAAACCAGCTTTTTGTTCTTTGAAGCAATTTCTCAGGATCAAGTCACCATTAAGAGATTATAAAAGTGTCCAAATCATGAGTAACAGCATAGTCGAATTTTATTTACGTAGGGCACCAACCACTAAAATAGCTTTAGGATAATAAAAAGCTCATGTTCAGTCTTGGACATATAATTCATCTTCCTTTAAATACTGTGTCAGCAGAACAAGCCTTAATTATTCATTTGAGCAATCACGGATTTATACAACCAAGCTTGAATCTCTGCAACAGTATGTAACTGTTCTTGCTGAAAGAGCTACACTGTGGGAGGGGCAAAGCAGTAAATGTAGCCCATTCCTTTATCAACCTCTACATTAAAAACAACAAATAGTTAAAGCAATATACTCACATGGTAACAAACTACAAGACATGCAATTTTTTTACTGAAATCTGTCTAAAAAGCTAGCTTCGAGGATCCCAGCTTTTATCTATTGGAAAAAAATTAAATGGTGATTGAGGTTTGAGTCATCTCCAAAGGTTTCTTAGTATCCCACGGCTCAGTACCGGCTTTTATGCTTCAGATCCTTTGATACAGTTCTCCAAATAGAGGACATAAATACCATCCAGGTTTTAAAACATTTTATTTGCATATTAAAAAAATTGTGCATTCCAATAATTAAAATCATTTGAACAAAAAAGAAAAAACAAAAAAAAAAAAAATGGCACTCGATTAACTGCATTTTACAGCTCGCAGGACCTTGGTACAGCTTTGCATTTATTCGTGTGTTACTCTAGTTTACTGTAGTCCCACCCAAGTTCTTCTTTCATCAACATGCAAGCTCTTTCATGCCACCAGGACCAAAGCCAGACAGGCAGAGGGAAAGGCAGCGCCTTCATTCAGTGTCAGTAGTTCTCTCTATTCTTTTGATGTGAAAGGGGCAGTACAGTCATTTTAAACTTTATCCAACCTCTTTGCATCTTACAAAGTTAAACAGCTAAAAGAAGTAAAATAAGAAGGCAATGCTTGTGGAATGTACAGTGCATAATTTGGAAGGGAAGATTTCATTACGATTCACCCGCTTGCTTCTCCTGTTCAATTGCTGAAAGGGGGAAAAACAGAAAAGGAGAGGAAAAAAAAAATGAAGATTGAGATCCTGAAGTGCATTCATATGACAATTCCTACAATTTACAAAAATGTGTGTATATATATGTATTGGAGCAGGTATGTCAGTAATTGTAGCTTAAGCGCTCCTAGGCGGTGGGCTCAGGGTTTTGCATCTGCCACAGCCAAAGCCGCCTATTCTCCCTCCACCCTGCACCCGCCGCACCCCCGGCTCCCAGCCTGCCGCCCCTCTTTGTCTGCTCCCGCCTCTCCCCTCCCCTCCCTTCCCTGCCTGCCTTGCCCTCCCTCCCGCCTGCCCTTCCCCACGCTTCCCTGCCCTCCCGCACTCACTTTCTTTTGAAGGCAGTGGGTTTTTCTCTTGCGTCTCTGTCTTCTTCAATTTGGACTTGTCAAATTTCTCGATCTCGGCCATGTCGGGTTTGTCGGACATGTTGGCAGGTGACTCTACGCACACAAGGGGACAGCCTGTTACCCCCGGCGAGGGCTCGCCGTCCGCCACCTCGGGGTCGCGCCCGCTGCACCCCTCCCGGGAAGCCGCGCCTCAGCGCACGCAGAAAATAAGACGTTTATTCCCGGCATATTTAATTATACTAGTAATATTTTTTAAAGCACCAGGTTAGCCCAGCATCAGACTGTGCAGCTCGCCGCCAGCTGCCTCCGGGGGCAACTCCCAGTATTTGCGCGCTGCGGAGTACAATAGAGGGGCGGCAGCCCGGTGCTGGACGCCCTTTTAACTGATTAAAGGAAAAATAATTACAAAACAAAGCCCTGGAACGGCAACAAAGCCAGTTTGAGGCTAGCACGCCACCGCCCTGCAGTGGCGCGGGCCCCAGACAGTAACACCACCCCGCCTCCGCAAGACAATACCCCACACACATACCCGCAAAACAATAGTCCCCGCGCCCTGCCCGCAGTTCCTTCCCTTCCTGGGGTTCATACTACCCGTGCTGGGGTACCCTGGGAGGGGGATTGGGGGAGGGGGAGGCGGCGGGACCCACCGGTGTCGCTGCGCGGTGATGCTCAGCCCCGCCACTCGCTGCTGCCGCCGCTCCGCACGCCAGTATAAAAGACGCTCGCTGGCGGGGCGGTTTTATCCCCGCGCCTATGCAAATGAAGATGATGTCACCCGCTAACCATTTTGCCGCTTTCCGTCTTTTTCTCTCTCGCCCCCCCCCCCCGCCCCCCTGCTTCCTTCTCCTCCCTCCCCACCCAGCCCTCTTCTCCGCCGCGCACACGCGCGCACACACACATACAGCTGCAGATACACACACATGCACACCCTGGGAGCCGAAAATCGCCCCGGTCCGTATCCCGGTCCCGGTCGCCGTTGGCTCAGACTGGCGGGAGGCGACCCCGGGACGGTCCGGGAGGGTGGCCGCCGCCCCTGGCTCTTGGCCCTCGCCCCGCCCTGCGAGCGCGTCCGGGTGGCCAGGGGTAGGAGCCAGGGCAGGGGAGTCGCCGCCAGCCAGCCTCCGCGGCGGCGGGACGCTGTACTTGAGCTTCAGCACTCTATGTGCCCCACGGCCGGTTGAGAAGGATCAGCTCGATGATTATGTTACTAAAATCTCCGGATTTCGAGGGAGAAAACGAAAACTGAAACCCTCGTTCCTTCAGAGCTCCGGGAGCTGCCTCCGCCCTCCCCTCTGTACCCGCTCCTTTTGCTGCCGCAGGGAGAGAAAAACCCCATCACTATCCTTGCCGCCCTGCTGCAAGGAAAGAATCCATGGCTGTCCTGGCAGCCCCGCTGCAAGGAGAGGATACAATCCCACGGATGTCCTTGCGGCCCTTCTGCAAAGGGATGAAAGAGAGCACACACCCCCGCTCCCGCCCCTCGGCCAGGCCATGCTTTGGTGCCGGTCCGGCAGACAATGGCTTCGGCCAGATGCCGCCTGGCCCCAACTTCCCTGCCCAGCTCCCCAGCAGCGGCTCGGCCCCAGCACTGCACTTCCTTCCCTCTTGGCCCCGGTTGCCTCTGTCCGGAGGCAGGAGAGCCAAGGCTGAGGCTGTGGAGGGTCCTGGGTGGGCCTCGCCTGCTGCCTCCCAGCGCTGTAGGGCTCCAGATGTCTCAAAAGGCTGGCTCGGGGAATTCGGACAATTAGCCCCAAGCAGCGTTATCTATCTGGACGGACAATCAGAGTTGAGCAGGGGGCAGAAAGGGGTGTATGGCAAGGGTGCCTCTCGTTTCTGGATTTACAGCGTTCGGTAATAAAATGAATTATTCACGTGGAAGAACTGAAAGACAAGGGGGTGTAGCTGTGCGTGGGGGTGTAGCTGTGCGTGTGCGTATGGCTGAATGACGAGGAGCTGGGGAAATCTCTGCGCCTTTGTCTGGCAGCAGCTCTGCAAGGGAGCGGAGGCATGCTTGCTTTCAAGGTGTGAGGTGGCACAGAAGCTGGGGAATTTATTTAATTTCTGCTGCTGCTGGGACATCTGTATGGAAATCGTGTAGCATATTGCCTCTTACTCCCTGCCCTCCAGCTGGGTATCTGATGCGAGGGTGATTTGCTGATTAATTAATAGCCCTGAGCCATAAGCACTATTAATACATGCAAGCAGAACTGTAAATACATTTCAATAAATTCCCTGGGGATGCTGCTTCCTCTGTTTCATGGCTGTCATCTGCCCCTTGGCTCATCTTTTTTCATAGCATTTCCAGAGCTGTAATTTCAAGGGCGTAAAATCTGCTCTGCATGACAATCCCAATAATACTTGCTGTGGTGAACCAGGATTTCCAGTTGACTCAGCCTTCCTAAAGCCAAGCTCCTTCACATTTGGAGGTGTGGTGTGTAAAGTATCGTTCTTCAAAATGGATGTGAACAGGGTGTATATCTGACATCAATGGTGCAGACTTGAAGTTTTCCTGTGAGCCAGGGCCTGTGTTAGACTGAAGGCCAAAGGAATCACTTAGGAAAGAAATGGCAAGGAATATATCATATAAGCTGGGAATATTTATAGGTTTTCACACTAAAAGCATTCCCAAGGTATCTAACTCTGCTAGCTTTTGAGCAAGTTCTGCAAAACAAATTTATGGCCTTTTACTGCTTCAAGGCTTTTGAGTCATTCCTTATGACAAGAGTTGTGAAATTTCTGTGCTGTTAATCGGCATCCTTCAGTTAATCAGCATCCTCAGTGATGTTACAGCCTCAGAGTTTTCAGTTTTGCCAGAGATTTTTTTTTTTTTTTTGCATCTTAAGTGAGGTTCCATTTAATATAAATATTCTTTAGAATTATTCTCCTCTGCAGCTTCTGCAGTTGCTCACCTGTGTGTCTGAGCAAATCTGTTCCCTCAACCTCGGTGTGGGAAATGCACTCCTGAAATTAAAGAGCAGTGAGCATTTGTGGGACTGGGGCCTGATTTTTCAGAACCCACTTGTCCAGTAGCAGTACTGCCTTCTTTTGGGCCTACTAATCTTGGGAGAGAGCCACAGATCCCTTAAATCAGTGCAGTTCACAGCCTCAGATGGAGTTCTGCTGCTTTCTGCAAATCGGACACCTCTGATGAGTTTAGATTCAGTTACAGATTGATTAAAGATTTACCCTTTTACTGTTTCTTTGCCTTTATCTTTTCTGGTGGATTAACACTGGGATAGTCACAGTATCTTAGAGGAATCATCTGTACTTTACTACATATATGAGGACAATACTGTTCCACTGAAGCAAAATCAGAGTGTTGCATTTTGGTGGCAGGACACAGGCTAATTTCTGTAAATGAAAAATCCTCTTTGTAGCATTTTGTATTCGTGGCATAGCAGCAGAAATTGCCTATCTCCGCCTGGCGCTTGCTCCTGTTTGCTGCTGTTTGGAGAATGCAAGGAAGGTGCATGTTCCTACAAGACTGCCACATGTCAAATAACTTCTGAGAATAAAGAACTCCAAAGTGCATTTGGATAGGGAAGAGCTGACATCCACAATAAATGTCCTAGGCTACCCGATGTAAATGATAGCTTGGAAATTCTTATTTTGGGTATTGATGAGTTGCTTTTTGGGGGCTTGTTTGTTTTCCCCTCATCTGTTTTGGTTTGGTTTGGTTTGGGTTTGTCAGCAGTTTCTTCCCGTGATTATTTAAAAAAAAAGAAACAAACAAATCGGTCAACAAATATTTGGTGGTGTAGAGCCGCGCCAGACATGCACTCTCTTGGTCATTTGCATGCTAAAGGAGAGCGCTTTTCAGCACATTGCCGACCCATTTGCAAGAAGGAAATTGGATCCTGGCTAAGATAATTTCCAGCTAACACCTTTGGGTGTTTCAACTAGAGCAAAACTGCAAGTTCTTTCTTGCCTTCTAGGAAACTCGCATAGTAGGAAAGGTAGTAACTGGTAAACCATCGTTCTTATGTCTCGTTTGCATATCCATGTTTGAAGCCTTGTAAAAGCCATGAACACTCTTTTTCCAAGTAAGTATGTGCTGCTTCTGGTTGTGAAAATGTGATGATAAAAGACTTGCTCAAGGCCATGCAACAGGAGCTTAATTAGATATTAACAGATGTCAGTGAAAGTGTCTGTACCTCAGATTGGCTTCAGGAGGCTTTTCCTTGAGCTCTGTTTGAAGGATGTCTTGAAACAATCAGGAGCACAAGTTTTCTAACCTTATGCTAATTCTTCCATAGAGTCCATGCGTTTGTTATTAAAACAAACAAACAAACAAAAACCCCAAAACAAAACAAACCCAAACAAAACCCCCAAATCAACCAAACAACCAAGTAATTAGGGAAAATGAAATGTCTATGCCATAAAGCACCCGAGAATAATTCCCGTCTCAGCCTATTATTCACAATGGGATCCCCGGCACATCAGATGACTAGCAAGATAAAAATAAACTCTTTATGAAAATGTCTCAATCATATGGAAAATAAATTAAAGGAAGGGAAGCCAAGTGATTGTTTTCCAGGTCTCAGTTTCACATGTGAAATCTTCTTTTCACATGCTTGACTCTGAGAGAGATTGCTTTCTCTCACTCTATATACTGCTAGAGGAAACAGGAGTTGGCAGTGATCCTGAGACCTTAAGAACGGAGACGATCCCTTTGTGTAGTTTCTTACTGAACTTTCTTGCTGCCATCAGCAGAAGGGTGTTGATGGTGACATCAGGGATTGGGTGGTCAGTTGTTCAAATGTCAGAGCATAATTTTTGTAGTGGGTCACGTTCCACCAAATGCTACCAGTATTACAAACAAACAAACAAAAAAGGAGTAATTAATCAATGGGGCAACTTCCCATCCCCCATCACCTTAATTTCAGAGCAAGGATTGCAAAATGCCCGTCCATGCTGGACAAATACTGGCACTAATAGGCTTTACAAGTAACAGCATTTCCTTTTTAGGTGCGCTTGACCAAAGCAACTTCACAACAGGTCTTGACTTTAGGAAAGCAGTGCTCATGGGGGAGGAGAAGCCAGTCTGCAAAGCTCGAATTCCTGCACGGGAAGCTGAATACCTTCAAGTAGCAGATGCTTCTCTCTCACACCAGTTTGCCTGACTCTGCTTTCCTGCCTTCCCTGTGCCCATAAACACTAAAAGAGCATTGGGCCTTTCTTCTAGTGTGTGCCGAAAGCTGTGGTAAAGCAGCAGTTTGGAAGCCAGGCCATTTGATACTCCAAGTGGAAGACTGCCTGTGTAGAGTCAATAAAAAGCAAGTAAGATGAGGAGGCCATCAGCTGTGGCTTCCAGCTTTTGAGGGATTGTCACCATATTCTGAAATTTTTAATGCATGGAGAAGAAAGAGAATGTGTTTCCAGCTTTCAGAAAGATTTCTTCAAGCTTGCAGAGAGCCACCAAGCTTTTAATTATTTATCTTAGGTGTTTCACTCAGGGGATCTTTTCCAAAGGTGTCTGAACTGAAACTGTCCAAATGACCTGTTTCAGCTGGAGTTCCTTGCTGCCCAATGCATGTACAAACACTGTGTTTAAAAGCTATCTCTAGAAATAGTTTCTGGTTTGCAAAGTACCTAAGAGAACCAAAACCAGTACTCAACATATCTCATGCCTGAATAGGACATTTCTGTGCCAAATCTTTGCAAGTGCTTATCATCACTTTCTGGTTTTTGCCGCAATATGTCTTCCCTCTTGTTTATGAGAGTAAAAAATAATAATGATGAAAGTGTATAAGTGACAACATCAGCATACTGCATCACAAAAGCACAATGAATCATTTCTTCTAGTGCCACTCACCAATCCCTTCATCCTCCAGCGTTAGGCTTCTCATAAGCAAAGCTGCTAATTTTACAGCCTGCGCCTGGGTGTCAACAGAGCATTCAAAGAGAAATCCCAGGGAAATGGAGAGACCAAATTTTTATGTTCCCATTGAATGTGAGTTTCTTTCAATGCAAAGTTAGAGAGTGTGTGTTCTGTACTCAACACACAATCAAGGCAATGTGTACAGAAGACAAGGCGGCCAAACTTATCGGAACTCCTTTGAAAAAGGGATGACCAAAGTAAACACATAGAATGAAACAATGACTAATAATGTCAAACTGCTTAGGCTGTTGTATGGGCTTTGGCAGGCCCTTTGGGGATTGCCAGCCCACTTTCCAGTAAGGAAGAGAATGGAGATAGGGAGATAGCCATCAGTGAACATCCCCAGGATCCCACACAGAACGCTGTACTGTGGATGAGTTGCAGAACAACAAAATATACCTGCTGTCATTAATTAGGTGAATTATGTTATTCCAACAGTGGGGTTCCCTCCTCCAAAACTGACATGCTCATGGCATAACTTGACATGATAGAGAAGAGTCACATAAGTCAGTAATGCATGAATGTCATGGTTTAACCCCCACCAGGATTAATTTATCTATCTTGGAAAACTGCACTACCCTTGAGACCACACCTGTGCTGCTATTTGCTCTGTATATAGCTATCTCTGAGCTGGCTTTAAACTAGTGGCAACTTGGAGCTCACCCCAGGTTTATTGCTCTGTGTTGATTTTCTTGGGTGGATTTTGCTACTTGTTCTGAATGCTGCTAGCTATACCTGAGGCACACACTTTAAAGTCATCTTAGGCATATTCAGCTGTCTCCTGCCTTTGTGTTTTTGAGTCTCCAAACCCATACAAGTGCAATAATCTTTTGTAAAATTGTAGGCAGGCAAGATTTTCATGTGAGTTTATCTATTTACTCTTTTTCTCCACTAATACCTTCTTAATATGATTTATTTTTAAGGGGAAAGGTAAAAAAAAAAAAATAAAGCTTGCCAGCCAAACCTGGTTCACCTCCTTGATATTCAAGCTTTCACCAAGGTAAATAGTGACTTATGGAGCTGTTCAGGTAAGCATATCCAGTCATTTAAACTTTATTTATGCTTTCCTCACAGTGCCTGTTTGTAAAAGGCAAGGGAGAAGAAGTGCTTCCCGTGACTGCCACAGCCATGGATTTCAGTTGCCTCTGCAGGTGACAGGGACTAGGAGCATGTGTGTGTTGGGACTGTTACGTTCTTGAGAATGAAACACACAACTCTTGGAGCACAGGGTCTTCATCACACCACCAGTGTGTGTGACAGAGAAGGTAACCCTGGCATTCAAACAGCTCCTGAAACTTTCAAGTGTCTTGTCTGCACATTTCTCTTTCAAAGCAGAAGGGAGTTACAATGTCTGTGTGCAAACAGACGTGGGGACTGGGAGTGGCACCCATTGAAGTCAAGTCACACTCATGTGATGTGCGAGTTGAAAAGCATGCCTCCCTGGGTGAGCATTTAGGATTTTCCCAGACATGTCTGTGTCTCACTTTTCCGAACAATCTCACCTTGATTAATACTACTTTGGGGCAATTAAGGCAGGTGTGCAGGGGCCTTGGGAAAGCACCTCTTTGCCCATGGGAATGTCCAGGCTATTCCACACAGAAAGGTATGGACCAGGGCTAGAGATTAAAGATTGCTGAAGCTTGTGATTTTTGTGTTTAAGATATCAGGCTTAGAGAAATACACCCAAGGCCAGGGTCACTGGCAGTAAGAAGTAGTGGGAGGAACAGATGCAGCAGAATCCATTTTACCTTGCAGGAACAGGAACCCCCAGAATTACTCACAGCTTCTGTTGGTATCAGGGTCTGTGTCATCTGCTCACTCAGGTGCCACCTCTGCTGCTCATTTTCACTCGGTATAAATTTGTTTATGTCTTAGAGAAACAAAAACATTCCCTGGTGTGTTTTAAGGTTGGTAGGAAGCTGCTGCACACGTGCACAGGAAAAGCAGCAGCAGCACCAATAGGTATTGACGTAGTGGGATCATTGCCAGAACACGTCACTGCAGGCAGGCAGAGGTCGTTTCTGCAGAGCTATACAGCTACTTTGCACCTGAATGAAGACAATCACGTAGGAGAGGAAAGAGAAAAAATATGGACGTTTCAATTTTTCAGTCCATGGGTGAGATTGAGTCCAGCTTCCATTTACTACAATTGTTCAATGATTCAATGTGTCTTAAACAGATGTGGGGATAGTATCAAAGTTCCCAAAGGGAACACATCACCTATATGTGTAGCCTCTCTATCTTCTGCTTATTAGTCTCCTACACTTGTAATATAAGTTTTATTTCACAGCTACCACCTTGATAAAATCAGAGTTGTGAGAAGAGAAAGAGAAGCAGCCCCATAAATTGAACTAGATGTGAGGGTTGTCTGTCTCTCCCCATAATCACGCCTGCGTGTGCAGATCCCATGCTGTGCAAACAGTTTTCTCCACTAGCAATGAACTGCTGCCACCAGTGGGCTGTGGTTTGTATTGACGTATGCTTGTAATGCCACACATCTGAGATGCTTGTAACAATAGGCAGCAATATTCCAAGACTCCATGTCTAAAAAGAGGCCACATCTGCACAGGACACTTGGAGGGAGACGTGTACTAGACCAGAAATGTCACATCAGCAATACATGCTGAGTGTAGATGTTACTCTCTTAGTTTGGACACACTCACAAATTCCATAAGGCAGTAATTTTCTCATGATACACTTCACATCTGCTAGTGTTAGTCCTCCCACACTGGCTTATGTGGAAGAAATATGCTTGTACAAGTATAAATCACAGAGATTAAACTTTTACTTGTGATTGCCATGGGTTTGCACAGATCAGTATTCAAGGAATAACAGCCTTTAGATACTGAAGAGTAGTCTCAGCAGGAAAGACACAATACTTGGCAAATAAGATAATAAGGTAATAATTATTTTGAAGGTGAAACAAAGATTTTGAATTTTGGTTTTGTCCATTTTAAAAATAAACCCCAACAAAGCCAAAGATGAAACCCTTACCATTTATGGAGCAAGAAGTGTGAAGGGAAGCAGTCAGAAGGAAATCATAGAATCAATAAGGTTAGAAAAGACCTCAGAGATCATCAAGTCCAACCTATCACCCAACACCTCATGACTAACTAAACCATGGCTTCAAGTGCCACATCCAATCCTTTTTTGAACACCTCCAGGGACAGTGACCCCACCACCTCCCTGGGCAGCACATTCCAATGGCCAATTACTCTTTCTGGGAAGAATTTCTTCCTAACATCCAGCCTAAACCTTACCTGGCGCAACTTGAGACTGTGTCCTCGTGTTCTGGTGCTGGGTGCCTGGGAGAAGAGACCAACCCCCACCTGGCTACAACCTCCCTTCAGGTAGTTGTAGAGAGCAAGAAGGTCTCCCTGAGCCTCCTCTTCTCCAGGCTAAACAACCCCAGCTGAACAGTTTCCTGTCCTTGGTAAGAATGAAAGACCCAGTGATGGGGAACCTGCAGTCAGAGAGTGAAAGGCACTTGCTTGTTATCAATTTAATTAGCAATCTTGTAAGTCAGAAAGACACCCCAAAAGCTTTGAAGAAGCAGGTCTGCAATGAATCCATACAAACCTCATTACAGTCAGCTGCTGGGCAAGTACTTTGCTGGGTAGACAGCACTGTATGTATTTTATTCAATTGAAGGTTTGTATAGGCTCATTAGTTGAATTATAATTGGAGGTTTAACATATGCTCAGAAAATATTCTATGATGTGTTAATATTCCTTCTGGAAAATAATTAAGATTTTTGCTTATGAGGACTGGTAGAGGAGAAGATAAAAGGAAATCTGTATCTTTTTTTCATTTTTAAAAAAACAGCCTATATGAGAGATCTCTTATGGAGAGTCTGAACTCAGATAGTGAGGCAAAAAATAGTGCCAAGGATTAGAGACAGTGGGAAGAACAGGTTTGAAGCAAATATTCAGGTCTGAGTGTGGTAAGTAATCGACATGGGAGAATTGCAAGGACTGACACAAAGACCACTCTATGGAGGTTTCCACATCCCCTTTTGATGTGGGAACCACACTGTCCTTTGGAGTGAAACAGGAGGCTTTACATTCCTTCAGGAGAACACAACAGTACTGTACATTGGCTTCACAACCTTTTTTTTGTGGGGGTCTTACCAATCTCTTCTCGATGTCATGTGACAACAACTCCCAAGGGTAATTTTCAGTTGTGTTAGAAATCATTTTGCCTTGTGTAGATGCATTGCATTCCCCACTCACTGGGGGTCCAGTTTTATTGCATGAGAGCAAGTGATAGACAGATATCCCCAGTTATTCTTTTTCCTCTGAGTTTTTAATTTTCTTTATTAAATCTTCACCAGGATATGTTTTCCTATCGTCTTTGAGGGTAACCATGTGCAGTGTAATCAGGTTCCCTTCAGACAGACATCTGTCATTTGACACTGTCTTTCTTTCTGAGTGGTACCTGTATTTTGCTAGGTGGAGAACAGGAGAAACATGGTTACCATTCTCTGTGGCCCAGTTGCTAAGGTCTGGAACAAATAAAGCCTTTCCTGCTGGTGGCAGCACAGCTGAGGCTGTTGCCCAGCTGTATCCCATACCTCTCAAATCGGCAAGCCCTTGTACCTCCATGTCTGAGCCACTGGTCACTCCTCACTCCACTCACAGCAGCTGATCGGAGCGAGGGGCTTGTGTCCCACCATCCTGACACCAGCACCAGCAAGTATGTCAGCAAAGACAAAGGACAAATGTTAGGGCTGATGCAATGACTGCACAAGCAGCTCCCTTAATTGGGTCAAGACATTGGCTTCTCCTTTCCATTTGGATGGAGATGGAAATTGTAGTGTGTTGCATGGTTCATCACACCACTGAGGTCCACAAACAGGAGCAATTTTAAGCTCTCTTTTTGCAAGGGAAGGTTCTCTGTGGTGTCTATTGTGGCTCTGCTCCTTAGAAGAGGCACTGAACCACCAAGTCGAGGTGGCACATGGGCAGCTGCCACCGTGTAGCAACCACAGGGCGCTGAATAAACATAGGAGCAGCAGCTGCTGAGAACGACTGGCCCAAAATGCTCCAGTATGTAAACCTGCTTACTTCATATTATAGTGATCATAGGGATAAGGGAACAGTCATAAAGCTACGTGGTCTGAAAAAGGATCTTACTAACAGATGCCAATAATCAAGGCAGGTGAAGCAACAGATAATTGCTTACCTCTTTTCTTGCCTAATCCATATTTCAGACCTTACTCACTGCCTCTCACAGGACAATACATTTTCTCCAACATATTTGGTAGCATGGGGAATGAGGTGTTTGAAAGAAAGAGGAAATGAGTTTTTCCATTGCAAAATACTGAAACCCTCTGTGCTGACAGAACGTGAAGGCAAATACCTAAACAGATTCGTTTATTTCTCTACCCAGCTGTAGGGAAAAATTTTCTCTCTCAGGCAGACAACCCTGAAAGGCTCCACTTCCTGATGGAAGTTGCAGTTAAAATTAGCACACCTGCCCTGTGGTGTTTTCCAGACAGTTCCTGCTGCAGGAAAAGGAAAAACGATGCTTAATTCTTACAGGGAAAAATCCATCTTGCGAAGGCAGTGAAGTGGTTTTCAGGGCAGGATATGGAGTGCATCAGCCTACTCCAGCCCACTCACCCATTGGAATAGTAAGTGATGCCCTGTAAGGCACTGTGAACTTCAGAACTTCTGGTTTGGTTTTGTTTGTTTTCTGTGAGTGTGATTGTGTTAATTCCCCTTCTGCACAAATATTGCAGGATTAAAGGATATCTGCTTCTCCTGAGAGGAGCTCCTTTACATCTTGTAGTTCTCCGAGAGGAAAAAAACACCACACCAAACAAACAAAAAACCCAACCAACCAAAACAAACAAAAAACCTCCTGAATACTGAGTTTACTTTAGAGGTCACAAAATACCTTCTTCAGGCCTTTGAAAGCCATAACTTTCAATGTAACAAACTGTTATCACGCCATGAAGTTTTGCGACTCTCTGTGTGTGTGTTCATGTGCATAAGTGTGTGCTTTAGTGTGAAATAAGATGGAACAGTTTATCTTTTCTCATGGATGCCACTCTTTGCCTGGCTCCCCATCTTCTCCAAGCCTTCTCACACGTTCCTAACTGTCCCTTTTTCTTTGTATACCTGCCAGATTCCTCCTCTGCCCACAGACAAATTTCTGGCGTGTCTGTCACTCTGTTTATATAGTTGCCAGCACAACTGTTCCTGCTCGCTGCTTAGTTTTCTAACTATAGCACCAGACCTGATCTGAAAGTACAATGACATTTGAAAATGGCCACAAAATTAAAAATACCAAGGTAAAAATACTCAACACTAAAATAGTTTAATTTCTTCCAATTTCTAAACAAGAACTCATGCTTGTCTTCGTTTTCTCTACTTGCATGACCCCTTCAAAATCATAGCAGCCAGCAGCACTCTGCTGAATTCACTGTACGTTCATTCACCACCTCTGCATGACCTTGTCTCACTAAGCCTCTGAGTGAGGCCAGCTGAGCTGCTCCCCACATCCTTTTCTGAGAAAGAAACTGGAAGGGAAATATGGAATGATTTTTTTTGTTGTTGTTGGTTTGGGTTTGGTGGTTTTTTTGGTTGTTTTGTTTAGTTTTTCCCCCATTCAGGGATATCATCTCTACTAAGCCATATAGTTCCTGAAATAAAAGCTCTTAAAGGTTGGGATTTATTTTCTTTAAGTCAATTGTTTAAATAGTCATCTGAAGTTAGTCACTGCAGGCTCCCTCTGTGCAGCCATATAGGGAAATATGCATTATCCTGAGACTAAGGTCTACTGCTGGCCAGATAAATCCATAAATCCTCTAAGGAATTATGTTTCTCACTGTTGACTAGAACCAGAGCCCAACTTGCTCATTAACATTAATAGATGTGCATCCCCCACTAGGTCCACCAGTGAGCAAGGTATCCCTGCTGTGCTGTGGATGAAAGGTTAGCAAAAATAAAGTGGTTGATCTTCTAGTGAGTGTGGCAAATGTTCTTTGTATCATAATTTCTTAATGCAGCTATACGAGCATTTGCAAGGTGCAAAATTACAGACCTAGTCCAGTCAGAATTCTCACTGAATTACGTCATGACATGGTAAGTAGATGCTGAATTCATTGCCATAGTGGAAGCCAATTGTGTTTTGCTTCCAATTGCTTGGCTGCATTTACTCATTCCATCCGCCTGAAGGATTGCTCCCGAAGTTTTTTGACCGCATGCTTGAACTCTACACTGTGTTTGTTAAACAGATGCCATCATTTGTATGTAATACTTATTTTCAAAACAAAATTTTTAGTGTCCTTCCTATCCTCCAACTTCCAAAAAACCCCCCCCAAAAAACCAACCAACCAACCAAATGAATCTTAACATAATATGTCTGAGAAACCTACAGCTGGTGCTGCAGGTAAGCCAGTGAAAATAAACTCCTCCAGGGAAGTAAACATGTTCCAAAATCATTGTTCTATTAATTTTTTTAAACAAAGAATAGATTTTTGGAGATTAATTTGCATATTAATTATGATGGTGAGCTACAAAGGACTTTAATAATATGCTTGACTTTAAGCACACAATTAGTCTCACTGCCTATTCAGATGCTAAATGGGATCCTTATGCACTTTGTTAAACATCGATACGCTGCCAGAAGGTGTTACTGTAATTAGATTGTTACAGCAAGGCATAGATGAAGCTTACGGCATCATTTCCCTGATCAGCATGATCATTATTAAGGAGATATTCTTTCAGAGAATATGATTGGGTTTTTACAGGCTGTCTTCAGTAAAAAACAACTTTTGTGTAGTATATAGGAGAGTGCCTTTTACAACATTGCTGATCATATGTGCTGCCATATTTTTTAGGGGAACACTGCACTCTGCAGGTGAAAACTCTTCTTTCATCTTGTAAGAGGCTGGAA
Organism: Picus viridis; assembly: GCA_033816785.1. Lineage (NCBI taxonomy): Eukaryota > Metazoa > Chordata > Aves > Piciformes > Picidae > Picus > Picus viridis. The sequence continues at coordinate 2,037,347 of CM066569.1, read as the reverse complement.
AGATCTTGGGAAAGCAGCACAATTTCTCTGTCACGAGCAGTTTATACTTGCTACCGAAGTAAATGCTTTGTCTGCAGCATCCTTACGAACAGGAGCAAGTCTTCTTTCTTTCTTCCTTCACTTCTCACTTTCCAAAGAGCAGCAAAGATATATACACAGATATTCTGCAACATTTGCTGCAATTAAAAATATGTAACCACACAATAAGCCCAGATGGGTGGTTCACATAACATGCAGGACTCAAGAGAAAGTTTCATACAAAATCTAGACACCCTTTCCCATTTCCCAATGCTCATCCCACAAACTGAATTTCCATTTAGAAACAGGAGCAGTCAGTAAGGCTCAGCCCCAAGCCAGCACTCCTGAAGTGAGTCCCTTGCCTCTTTACCGTCCCTTATCACTGCCATGCAGCCAGACCATCCTTCCTAATCTCTGTTTTCTAATTTCTGGCCATTAGATGGCAATCGTGACCATCATCTGCTTCCCACATTCATCTCCTCTGATGTCCAGCACTCTTGAGAAAAGCTTTTCTCATCCCTCTTCACCTTTCTCATTTCCAGCAGCAGCTGTGATGCTATTAAAAGACAAATTCAAACACGATATCCTCTAAACACCTTCAAATCACTGTTTATCAGTGAAGAAAAAGCACTGTTTGAACTTTGAAGGATTTATCAAAGGTGTTGCACCTAGCTTTCAGCAAAGATATATCACTGCTGGCCTTATCTTTTGGCAAGGGCATATTATTTACTCCAGGTGTATACCTGGTTTTGACTGATTTCCTACTAATAGCACTGTTGTTGCTGCCCTGTGATAAAGGTGATATACTGCTGCCAGACAAAGAAACTGTGCTTTGCTTAGTGAGAGACTGGGATGATCTTGCATGATAAACAGGACTCCTAAACTGTGGATAGGAAGATTTTCAAGATTTCTGAAGGGCTTTAGGAGTTCATTATAGAGTCTTTGAACAGCAAACTGCTTAAATACAGTTACTGGAGGGAAGCAGGTTACAGGATTTATGAGAGATGTTTATATACCTGGGATCCTTTCATGATGAAAAGACAAGTCAACAAGCTATAAATGACACGGAGTCAAAACTCACTCCAGGTCATATCTTTTGTGGAGTAGTTGAATTCAGGAGAAGTGGGTTTTAGACATAAAGCTACCTGGGAGGTGTAGTTGGAGAAAGGCTTCAATGTCACCCATGATGTGGGTACTGGGAGTAGAAGGCAGGGTTTGGGAGATGGAGCACAGGAGGCACTTTGGACAGCTCCCACCACGACCATCCACCCCCACAAAACCAACCCCTACCCCAACGGACTCTGTGCTGCCCCTGGCCCCCAGGCACATATGCCCCAGGGAGGGAGCAGCTTGCTTCAGCCTCTAGGAAGGCTCTTCCTGCAGAGGCAGGGTTGTCAGTTGTGGGAGAAGCAAGGCTCCGTGAGGGAGCAGTTGGGAGTTTAAGGATTTTGTTTGTTTTGGGAGGCTTTGGGTATTTTTTGGTTTTGTTTTTCTTTAGGAGTTATTGTAAAGCTGATTCTCCTCTAAAGTGCAAGTGCTGAAAGAATTGTTGCTGACAGAAGATATGCAATTATTTCCCAAATTCAGAGTGGGTAAAGGAAATGGAAACCCAGCTGGTATTTTGCATAAATGGTTTTCATCAGCCAGCAATTCCCTAGGATTTGCTAAGTTAGCAAAAGATTCCTCTTCACTCTCCACCACTTTCTTGCATAAATCATGAGGCATTTCAATTGCCTTCTGATACTGGTTCCTGTCTAGATTTATTTTCCTCAGCTTGTTCAGGCCCTGAAAGGAATCTTCCAAAACTTTCTTCTTGCAGTTTCCTGAGAGTTTCAGTTCAGTTACTTCTCCATGCTCTCCTTTCAGGTGATGCATGTCACAGCCACGAATGCATGCCACAGAGGAACTGTTCATTCCAACGGTCAGTGGCAGCATTTTGGATAATTGGGCTCAGCCAGAATTCAGGAAATGACAAAATATGATTCATAACAGACTTGCAACTTAGACATTCAAGTTTTCTTTAAGAAAAGAGAGTTTGATTTTCCTGTCCACAGGTACTTAGCACTGGCTTGAAAAAAGTCATATCATAAACAAACATATCCATGGACTGAGATTTTTCCAAGGTGTTTGTATACCTCAGGTTCTTTTCCTACTCCATACAATTTAAACAGAGAGGCTAGGAATTGAATTTGAATTCATAGAGGGTGTTTGCACTACAAGGATTGCAGAGTTCATCTCGAGTTTCATTGCTGCTGTAGAGAAATTACATGCCTCCCTCAATAAATGCCAACAACACAGACTATGGAGACTACTTAACTGAAATAGGATTTATTGCCAATGGAAGATGAAAATGCCAGAAATCTTTCATCCCTCTGAAAGACTCATCAGACTTTTGTTACTTTTATATGTTTGTGTATGGGAATGTGTTTGTATTGCTCTTACAACGTTCTAAAGCCAGCTGCAGACAGGAACGTGTCTCTCACTGAATGTGCCAGGTCAGGCTTACAGTACCATCTTTCAGGCACCTTTATTTCCCTGGTCGGCTTTGTTCATTTCCTTTTTGTGTGTAGAAGATTAGGTATCATGGAAGGAGAGCTGTGCCAGTCTCAAAACTACAATAACATTTGTGAAGAAAGACAAAGCTGAGATTAGGAAATCTTTAAGAGCATTATTATGCAATAAAAGTAAATGCACATGGTTAGAAAGGATTTATTAAGGTGTTGTGGACACGATTGATACAACTCCCAAAGAAGAAGAAAAAAGGGAAGAATGTGATGTCAAAGAGATGAAAGGACTATCATCAAAGACAGACAGTCATGGAAATCGTGATTAAGTGGTATCATGATATCTATTCAGTTGGTATGACCCCTGAGAAGATTGTGCTCCTCAACTAGAATGCAGTAAAATGCAGTAAGGATGGAGCAAAAATTATCAAAACCAACTAAACATATACAAATTTAATAAAAGCTTTTGATTTTTCTAGAGCAGTCTGAAACAAAGATGAAACATATCTATAAATCAAGGGTACTAGGTTTCAATGGCAGCACTGAACATTTGATTAAACTACACTGCTGGCTAAAAAAAAAACAACCTTTAAGAAATATGGGAAAGTTATGATGTTTTTCCACCACGAGCGAATTACCTGGGAGACTTCATAAGGCAATCCCATCTTGTGTAATATTAAAAAGCACACATCTTTATAAACTATTTTCTTCCAGAAGCACAATGATTTTTCAGTCAGAGCTGTGAGTTTGATTCCAACAACACAGACACAAAACTACGTGTCAGTGCAAATCAGTTTTAAGAACAGTCTCAGGCTTTTATATCTCAAATTCCTGGCAGCATTGCATGTACTTTGACAAATGAAAATACTCATCCTCTTTATCTCTCTGCCATAAAAGAAGTCTTTGGAATAAAAGATAGCAAAAGATTTGTGCATTGTAATGACAAAATTGGAAACTGTCATCTGGTGATCAGTTGGCCCAGAGGCACCAGTGAATAGGCAGAAGTCATCTGTGGTGTTTTTCTCTTGGAGTAGTTGGAAGTCACACTTGACTTTAGTAGTAATTTCCATCTTTCCCTGGTGTTTTGATGACAAAGTATGGCCAAGTGGGACATAGCTTCATGATGAATTGTAACATCAGGAAAGATCACAAAGCTGGATCAGCAGAGGCTCCAGGGAGACCTTATTGCAGCATTCTGGTACATTTCAAAGAGGACAAGGTGTAATGGTTTTAAACTAAAAGAGGATAGATTTAGACTAGATATAAAGAAGAATTTTTGTACAATGACTGCGGTGAAACAGTGGGTCAGGTTGCCCACAGACATGATAGATGCCCCATCCCTGGAAACAACCTAGGTCAGGTTGGATGGGGCTCTGAGCAACTTGACTTAAAGATGTCCCTGCTTACTGCAGAGGGGTTGGACTAGATGACCTTTAAAGGTCCCTTCCAACTCAAATCATTCTGTGTTTTTGTATCTACATGTATAATAGGAGTTTGAATGTCATTTACTTTCCCGTTGTGTTTCAAGATGAACAATTAGGATGGTTCATTTCAAAATGGTCACAATGTTTTCACTGGGTGTAATAAGGAAAACAAAAGATTATTCTAAACAAATGCATTGGATAAGCATCTAGAATAAGAGGAGCTGTACCATAACAATTCTTCCCTTTTCTCTTCTCTTCTGATCTCTGGCTGTTTTGCTTTGCTCAGGAGAGATAACGTGCTTATTGGCTGGCTTTGGCTAAGTCTAACTTCTCTGCTCCTTTCTCTTGTCCCTTTTGTACAGGGGAGTAAGGGAGGCAGGGGAGGAGAAGCTAGTAGCTTCCCCTGGTCCTTGGCCAGGGTGGCAAAGCTAATGCTGGGGGGAACTTCAACCCACCACATTCCTATACCAACAAGCACTCTTCATTTGGGTTGGGAAAGGTACGTGCCAAACTCAAGCAGGAAATGTCTGTGATTTCGTGTGACCCTTATCTGCAGTTTATACATGATCATGGGTTTCACGGGCATGAACTATGGGACCAAACTTGAAAAGGTGATCCAACCAGTGCCTTATCAATATGCCCTTAAACAGGGTAGGTTTTACATCAAGAAAAAAATGACAGCAAGTTTTAATCCAGAAGTTGTGGAGAGTAGTTCAGTTAGCAGCAGATTTCAGAAAGCATTTAGAGGCTGAAATTTGTCTGGGCTTATGGAAATATCTGACAGCTGCCAGTGCAATTCACCCTGGAACACCTTGAAGGTCTATTGCATGCCAACAAAAAATCATGAACCTCATCAGAGTTTTATGCCAAGGTTCTGCTTGAACAGTTAAGGTAAATGGGAACTTTCACAGAGAGGTTAATCAAACTTGCCTGTCAAGCGCAGACTTATTCATTCAAAATCCCTTTGTCAGACACTGACTTTGTTTAAAAAAAAACCAAAAAAAGACTAGAATTATATGAAATAGGCATGGCAAATCAGAAGAGCACCGTACCAGAATGTTAAAATATTAAAATGATACTTTCATGACAAGCTTTCTAAATTACAAGCACAGATGAAGGCCTTAACGGACTGTACTTCCCCACAAAAACAGAGAGATCATCAGCCAGGAGAAAATGTCCTCCAAAAATGGACCTGCTGAGCATGCTCCATAGTGTATCATATGCCTTCCCCCTCCAGGCCTGGGGATCTGCTGGAGGTCACCAATCTTCCTCATTTGCCTGCAGCTCTGGATTTGCTCACTGTGGCAGTTTGAGGCTGTGCCTTTAAATTTAAGCTGCAGATTTCGAGCAGCCATAGCAAAGATGATCTCAGCCACTGTAGATAATTTCCCTTTTCTCAGCACAAGCATCCTCTTGGCCAGGGCCTGCAAAGACTCTTGCTGGGTGCTTTTCCATCCTACAATGCTGCCCTTACTACCTTCCCAGGTTTCTCCTATGGGCAGTCACACTGCTCAGCTCCCCCACGCCTCACCATGTACTCATGCATGCAGAGACTCCTAGCTCCTTGGATCTGTACTCAAAACATCTGTTTCCAAGGAGTTCAGAATGCCTGAGCTACCTTGGACTTTCTTGAAGAAATCGGTGATGGGTGGTTGGAGACTACCATTTACCTGATGACTTTCAGGTAAGAGGTTACTGACTTCACATAATCACTTTAAATAAAGCTTCCAGAAGATGGAACAGACCACAGTAGCAGATGCACCTGACCTTGTCAGAGACAGGAATATCTGCTAGTGCAAAAGGTCACTACTCTTCAGCTGTCTAAATATGCAGCTGGGTATCCAGTGGGATTTACAAAAATGCTGGCACCTACATTCATAAAGCTTCTCCTCAGGACCTACTTCAAAGCCGTTGCAGTCATCGAGAAATTAGCACTGACTTCAGTAAAATTCAGTTTAGAGTAACGCTGCACATGCCCTTGCTGGCTATTCCTGTGACTTGAATTGTTCCATCATGGCACTGAAGAAAATAAATGAATGATGGAAATGTGAGCTGGAGTACAGGGGAAAGTGAATAGCGGCCCTCCTGATTTTGACAGCGTCTGTTCAATCCACAAAGAAAATTATTACTTTCAAGCCTTAATGACATTGTTCTGTTCCTAATGAATTTGTGCTGTTCCTAATGAACTTGTTCTGTTCCTAATGAACTTGTCCTGTTCCTAATGAACTTGTCCTGTTCCTAATGAATTTGTTCTGTTCCTATGACTATGCAAAAAAAAAAGAATTAAAAAAATTATCTAAACCAAAGTGGTGAAGCCTCACTAACTGGAGGTAGGCTGACTGGAAAACTATCCCATGCTCCTGCAGTAAACATGGCCATGGAAACCGTGCTGACTTCTGCATCACTGCCAAGTAAAGTCTGTCTTCAGAAAAATCCTGTCCAATAAATCAAGGTGTTTAATGTGAAGCAGTTATGTCAAAATCTCCTTCTCTAGCTGTCCTAGGCATCAACCCAAATGCATCAATTAAACATGACAGTACCAAGCTACATGCAGAATAAATAAGGGAACAAGATTTTTTGAAGAGTACATAACTGTATTCAGCCTGAATTGAAAGAGAAAGAAAGATTAGACAATTAGATATTAGCTAATTAGCCTTACTACATGATCTCAGATCTAATATATATGATTATTACATCAAATTAGATATTTCATAATTAGACTGGATAAAGAATTTCTTCCTCTTATCTAATCTGAGAGTGGTGAGGTACTGGAACATTTGCCCACAGAAAGTTGTGGGTGTCACCTCTCTGGAAGTGCTTGAGGCTAAGCTGGATAGGGACTTTGAGCAATGTGACCTAGTAGAAGCTGTGCCTGGCCACAGCAGCAGGGGTTGGACTAGGTGACCTTTGAAGGTCTCTTCCAAACCAAACCTTTATGCGATTCTGCCACTAAAAGGAAGATGGAGTCAAGAACTAAGAAACAGGAAACAATTACTTTACAATTCTGTAGTGCTGGGGAGGGGAGAAGGAAGACAAACTGAAAGCAAGCAGAGTGTCACACAGTTGGTCTGCAGTGGCAGAGAGAGAATTTTTAATGTAAAAGACTCAACATTTATCCCAAGCTTGTTACTGTGAGCTCTTATGCACAGTGTAACTAGTCTGACTGAAGAGCTATTTCCAGCATCATCTCTTCTTACAGACAGCAGAGAAGAACTGGCTGTGGAAGCATTGATCTCGGGAATGGAGAACTGCTCTTTGTGGGCATGTCCCAGCACAGTGAAGGGAAGTCTGTTAGTGGGGGGAGGGAACTCACTACTGGAAGGAAGTAAGTTTATCAGCCATTCAGGTTTGTTCTCTTTGGTCTGCATCCTTATTTTTAAATATATGGACACCAAAAATTTTCTGCAGCCATGTGTGTACTCTGGATGTGCACTATTCCTACCACTCAATCTCAAACGCACACACGAAGTGGCATAGGGCAAACAGTTAAAGCTATAGCACACACATAGAGCATGCCTGTCACAGCTGCCCAACAGCTCAAAGAAAAATCAGATTTCCTGCAAGAAAACCTGGACAGATGATCAGCCCACAAGCAGCAAGCCTGCCTCACCCCAGAAGTATTGGTCAAACAGCACATATGTGCACCACAAGGCTCTTCATAGCTGGCTTGGTTGAAGTCTTACATTACAGATATTTAGCAACAGTGAACACACTTAGCAGCTAGACTTAGGAGCTCGCACAAGAGATAAATTGTAGTGTTGATGTAGGATTCCTTTGGTAAAAGACAGCTGTTGACATCTGACTTTTTCATGAGTCCATCTTCACTTGGAGACAAAATAGGATTTCCAAAGGATAAGCCTTCTTCTAAAGTAGGTAGTGGAACAAGGTAAGGTGGTAGCAAGTGACTATGCTGTGTAAAGCAACAGGCACATCTCTGGAAACTTAGCAAAATGGAAAACTATGACATTTCTGCATTGGTTGGTTGGGTTTTTAATAGCAGTCTGCAGGACTGGAAGTATCCAATTAAAGGTGTTTAATAATTCCCTCCTGCCCTCTGGCAGCTGCCACATGGCCATAGCACTTTTCACATGTTTCTTGTGGGTGCAAACACTTCCTTTCTGCCACCTTTGACCTGCTGAGCAGAGCTGCTTGCTGTAGCCATACCCAGCTCCCAGGCTCTTCTGTCTGAGCAAAGGAGGATCCACTTCACCCCCTTTCCTCCAGACTAGATCAAAGCTCAGTGCTTTCCCGGTAGGCCACCACAGCCACTTGGGTGTCATACTCAGCGTGTATGCTTGGTTGACGAAATTCAGACAATGCAAGACAGGAATTTTGGTTTTCTGGAGTGAACAGGAGCAATGAAAACAGTTCCCTTTTGATTTAAGGGAATGTGTGTATTTTCCAATGGGAATATTTTCTTGTGTAAGGCTTGCAGTTGGTTACAAATCAACTTTAGACATAGTGGACTGCAACTCCATCAGTCAGCCCAGCAGAAATTTTAGCAATTACGCTGTGTCTCAGACTCTGTGTGAAGCAGCTGTAGTTATATAGCAGTCTTCAACTGCACAGCTACCTGTAATCAATTCTGACTTAAATCAAGCAGCTCCATGGACCTGAGGTAGCTAAGACTTTCCCAGATGAGAATCTATACTCAGTTTTTATTGAAATACAGCTCACTTAAGCTCCTTGGCAGATTTTCCAAAGCTCTCAGAGGGATATATAACACTCCATTATCAGAAAAGTTTAAATGTGTCAGGTATTGGAGGTGCTTAAAACATCCTATCCATTATGTCTCCCTTTCTGTACATAGTAACAAGATAGCTCTTCCTGAAGCCTAATTTTTGAAGGGAGTAACTCCTTAGTTTGGATGAGAGGAGAAGCTGTACTCTCCTGAAACGGAGACCACAGCAAGCCCATGCCATGCACAGACTGCCATTACAAAAGGCTTCAGTTGAAATACTGTGTTTGAGAAGGCTGTGCTGGGTGTGGGCCCAAATATTTATGTTTCTAAGCAGTGTTTCTTCCCTTTTTTTAGAATGTCTTAACATCACAACCATTCCCAGCTCAGAGATTTAGTGGTGTCCCAGCAGCTGCTGTGGGAGAGGAACCTGCTGTCACTTCCTGCCCAGCCCAAGAGGGAGGAAAGAAGAGGGAGTGATTCAGATTCAATGACTTGCTTGGGTTGAATTAAGGAGACCTACACCATAGGTCCATACAAAAAGAGATTTAATTAACTGCTTGTCTAAATTTATGTGTGTGTGTGTGCTTAAAAATAAAGGGGGAGAGGGAGGAGAAAGAGACAGAGAGAATAGGTAAAGATCTGGATCACCACCCAGGGTTGCAGCAGTGTCTCACCTTGTCCATTCTTTGGTGGTTAGTGTGTAACTGCCAGTGTGTGCAAGTCCCTTTTATTCCTTGCCAAGAGGGGTGTTATTTTGTTGCTCCAGGAATTACCCCTTCATTTGCATGGTGAGCACTTGAAGGCAGTGCCTACAACTGTGTGCATGTGTGAAGGAGGAAGGGCAGCATTAATCCTTTCTACCAGTTGAGTCAGGGGACACAGAGACCATGAATTTTATAAGCTTTTCACAGTATTCACCAAACTTCCTTACCTTGGTGGAACATATGCCGCCTGGTGGGGTTGGAGGGGGAGGCCATACATCCTCCAATACATTCCAAACCCTCCTGAGCTGGTATACTTTGTTCCTTGTCCTAACTGCAAAGCTACTGCCTCACACAACATTTGAGACAGGAACTCATTCACATCAGACAGACACCTTACTGGGAAACAAGGAGGTTGAGGAGGGCTTGAGGCTGCTCTGGAGCACCACAGCACAGCTATAGAAACAGTGGGATGGATGCTTTCCTTGTGTGACTTGGTCTTACACCCTTTGCACTCTGAATGACTGTTATGCTCTGGAGAATGCCTGCATAGGCAGAGACAAGTGTGTCACTTTAGCATGTCCTCAGGCACAAGCCCTGGCTGAATCTGCTAACACCATCCCAGTTGATACACAAGAGTTTGTAAAACATGTTTGGTGGAAACAGGAAGTCTGAGCTCCTAAAGCTGACAGCACAATACTGAAGGGGAGTCCTAAGTCCTCAGGGAGGAACCAGATCAGCCAGAAGCCAAGGAGGCAAGTGAAAGGCGAAGTGATTACTTGGAAATCAGCAGTAAAAGCTTATTAATGGGTTTCTCCCATTCTTTACACTTCTTCCAGTTTTTCTTCTTTTTACCTTCCTTCCTTTGTTTCTTCTCAATTCCTCTTTCTTTTACTTGATTTTCACACTCTGCCTTTTGCCTTGCCCTCAGTCTATCTGCTGTTCTGCTCCGCTCCTCACTCTCACGCAGCAGCTCCATGCACAGGGACTCCCTTTGTCTTTTAACTCACTCTGACACACAACCTGCAAGTCTGTCTGAATTTGTTTCTTGCATACATTCCCACTTTAGCACATGCACATTCTACAGTCATTGTCATATGACATTTGCCAGACTTACGAGATTCTTGACAATGCAACGGCGAGTTCCCATACCACGCCTCTAAAAGCCCCTGACCACAGTCCCACCAGAACTTCCTTTCCCCAGTGATCAGGGCTGTGACCCAGTCAAGCAGAAATGGCAGGTTCCAAAATGAAAGTTAATTCTTCTTATAGAACAGAACAGAATTAACCATGTTGGAAAAGACCCTACCACCCAGCACCATCTAATCAACTAAACCATGGCACCAAGTGCCTCATCCAGTCTCTTCCTAAACACTTCCAGTGATGGTGACTCCACCACCTCCCTGGTCAGCACATCCCAATGGCCAATCTCTCTTTCTGTGAAGAACTTCTTCCTAACATCCAGCCTAAACCTCCCCTGTCACAGCTTGAGACTGTGTCCTCTTGTTCTGGTGCTGGTTGCCTGGGAGAAGAGACCAACCCCTTCTGGCTACAACCTCCCTTCAGGTAGCTGTAGACATCAATAAGGTTTCCTCTGAGCCTCCTCTTCTCCAGGCTAAGCAACCCCAGCTCCCTCAGCCCTCACAGGGCTGTGCTCCAAGCCCCTCCCCAGCTTTGTTGCCCTTCTCTGGACACGTTCTAGCAACTCAACATCTTTCCTAACCCGAGGCACCCAGAACTGGACACAGTACTGAGTTTTCCCCTGCTCCTACAATCAAAGCTTGGGCTGTGCTTAGGGCATTTTCTGAGGCAGATATGTGGGCAATCTTTTTTTGTTTTGTTTTTCATAAATACACCAAATGCAGAAACTACAACTTCCTGTTAAAATCACTTTTACTTGGAGAGTGATCTGAACAGCAGCGACTTTAGGCACGGCCAGACTCCTCCTAGCAGTCTGTGTACCACAGTAAGCCGAACCAGTGACTCATGCACGACACCTGACCCAGCCACAGGAGGTGCTGGAGGCCTCCAGTGAACTAAAAGCTGGAAGTGGAGATTCTGTTCTAAACCATGGACTTCCAGTGGGTAGTGCATCTTGTCTTGCTATGCAGCTATCAACACCAAGCAAGGTGCATGTCAGCTAAACAGCTGTGCTGGCAGCAGTTTCTGTTCAGTGTCGTCACAGCAAAACAAGTGAACGATCAGCTTTGGGGCTAATTGTGCATTTCATTTTGGGGCATGATATCACAGTTACATTTATCACAGAATCACCAAGGTTGGAAGAGACCTCCAAGATCATCGAGTCCAACCTGTCACCACAGACCTCATGACTAAACCATGGCACCAAGTGTCACATCCAATCCCCTCTTGAACACCTCCAGGGGTCCTCCATGCTTCCACAGTTTCTCCAAATGAAGTTTAGGATTTTCTACATAGAAGTGTAGAGCTAAACAGTTTCTTGGAGTAGCTTATTGTAAGCCAGAGTGTTGCTTGTAGCTATTGCATTCTTCAGGCACTGCCAGAAGTAGGGCTGAGAGCGAGGGTTAGTTGGCCACTCCAGCACAGAACTTCTGCACAGCCTCTTCCTCAGCCGGACATACCGGGACTTCTGCAAAACTTTCTCAAGAAATATCAAGATAATGACATCCATTTTGTCATCCAGAAGCCGCTGGTGGGCCATGTAAAATGTTGTCTTGAAGCTGCCACTTTTAATGTACTTGTTGGTCAGCACAAATATGGTCTTTTTGCTCAGCTGAATGCTGTGGGAGAGGTTGTCAAAGACTGGCTGTCCTGGGAGCCAGTCCCTTTCTTCCAAGCATAAATTGAACTGTCTGGCTTTTTGATCTTCCAGCCTTTCAACCAGTTCTGTCATCACCCACTCATTCACAGCTGGGTCTTCATTGTCATAGGCAACAAAAGCATCATAGCAAGCATCTGGTGAAGAGAAACGCTGATAGCCCTTCAGCTTGGCAGCACAGTAATGATAACTATACCACACATCCCAGAAATAAAGATGGCTTGTCACTGCAAGTACCATAATGCCAAGGACAGTAGAAGCTGACAGAGCATACATGATCAAATATGAGGTGTCTAGCTCACAGGTATACAGATCCAACAAAACAAGGCTCCTTCCTTTATGTGCCCCTGGGCCCGCACAGGTCACATCTGTGGCCAGCAGAGGAATGGTCACTTGAGTCTGGTTGATCCACCAAACAAACCACACGGCGTCACAGTTGCACTTGAAAGGATTGTTGTGCAAAAGCAGCATCCTGAGGTTGCTAATGACATTTTCAGGGAAGCTAGATTTCTTAATTATTTGGATCTTGTTTGAGCTGAGATCCAAGTACTTCAATTTAAAAGCCCCTCTGAGAAAGTGTTTGGTTAGTTCTTGAATGCGATTGTTTCTGAGCATCAGGTTGTGGAGCGTTGGAGAGCAATTATAGAGTTCCCGGGGAACAGTGGTCAGAAGGTTATTGCTGAGGTCCAGAGTTTCTAATTTCTTTAGATGCTGGAGGCTTCCCCAGTTGAAACTCTTCATCTTGTTGTTGGTGAGGTTGAGGATCCTGAGTTCTGGAGGCATAGATTCAAAAACTCCATGAGGTAAAAAACTAAGCGAGTTGAAGGAGATATCCAGTTGTTCCAGGCTGGTCAGATTCTTGAAGAATGAGAAGTACATATCATTGCCATCCCTCCAGAAAACATCCAGGCGGTTTCCTCTGAATTCTAAAATCTGAAGAGACTGACTTTCCATTCCAGTGCTAGAAGAAGTAGAAATCTCATTCTCATTCATCATCAGCTTCTTCAGGTGGGCCAAGTTTTTCATGAAACTGAGCACATGAGTAACACCTTCTGCTAGAAAATAATGTTTGTTATAGCTCAGGTCTAGAATTTCTAAAAGTTTTAGCTCTTGGAAAGCAGTTGAGTAGAGCAAATCAACCCTGTTGTTAGAAAAATCCAGGTATTTCAAGCCAGACAGGTAGGAGAATTCACTTCCATTTAAGGTCTGACTTATTGCATTATCTGACAAGTTGAGACACCTGATGGAGCTAAGATCACGGAAGTCCGAGGGGTTAATAAAGAATATGTTGTTTCTGCTTAAATCCAGAGTCTCTCCATATCTCAGGCAGTCTTGCTTAACTGGAGATTGGTAGGAAGCAGCCTCTTTATCTTTGGACCTGCAGCTTCGCCCATACACATCATAAGTGAAATAATGCATCTCTTGTAATAGTTGCCTGTTGTACTGCTCTACTGAGACGCTAGGACTAGAGCAAAATCCATAAAAGCTGTTTTCGCCTGAAGAAGGAGAAATCTTATTCACTGAGAGGTCTATGAGCTTAAGAGATGGAAATTTCCTGAACACTCTTAGGTCAGCAACTTTAACAAAATTAGTCCCAAGATCCAGCACTGTTAGATTTCTCAGATCGAGCAGTGGATCCAGATTTTCTTCTCTCAGTTCTTTAAAGACATAACCCCTGACCCTCAGAGTTTCCAGACTAGTGAGGGAAGAAAATGTCTTAGACAGATTCAAGGATGGAGAATACATCTTCACTTCAAAATTAAAGGAGAGATCAAGGTCTACAAGGCTGGGAATAAACTTCAAAAACTGAGCATCTCCAATCTCCTTTAAGAGGAAATTTTGGGAGAGGTCAAGGGTTTTGAGATTCCTGGTAGTTTTAAACCAGCTGCTGGGTATGCTCTGAAGAGAGTTACTGTGAAGTCGCAAAGTTCTTAAGTTCTTCAATGAATAAAAAGCCTTTGAATGTATCTCAATGGTGCTCTTGGGGCAAGGAACACAAGGATATGGGGCGTTATAGCAACGTGGGCAATTGCCACTCAGATCAAGAATTTCTAGGTTGTGAAGGGCACTTAAATCCTGTTCGTGAATCACCTGAATCATGTTATTGTAAATATACAATTCCTTTAAAGTAGAGGATAAATTGTGTGGAACATGAGTTAGGTTGTTAGACTTCAGGGACAGAACTGTCAATTTTTTCAGCTCCAGAAAGGCTGTATTTTCAATTTCAAATGAAACATTGCAGGGATTACGGTAGTAGCAGTTCTGCCCCAGGTACAATACCTCTAAGTTTGTTAGCTCTGAGAAATTGGCTTTTTTAATAGAAAAGATAGTGTTGGCTTCCAGGCTCAGCAGACTTAAAGTAGTAGGAAGACCCCGGGGTATTTCCAGCAGCTGGTTTCCATCCAAATACAATGACTTCAGCCTGGTCAAGGACGCAAAACTGCCACTCTCAATCTTTATTTTGTTGCTGCACACCCTATCTTTGGGCCCCATTCTGACAGGCACACAGTTGCATCTGAAGTCGATCTCCACGAGGTTTATGAGATGAGCAAAAGATGTTGGATAAATACGGGTGATATGGTTAATACTCAGGGTAAGGTTGGTAGCGGTTTTAGGGATCCCTCTGGGGATTTCGGTGAGACGCCGATCGGTGCAGTCCACTATCACCGTACCTTCAGAGGCTTTGACATCACAAGGTAAGCTTTTGGGAAACCAAGATCCTGACAGCAGCACAGGAAATAGGAAGAGCAAGACAAACAGCAATCCATTTGACATCTTTCCACAAGGTGCCTAAAAATAAGGAAGCAGGGAGGTATTAATTTAGTGCAATGAGAACAGCTCATAGGATATCACACCAACTGCCTAGTGGCTCAGGCCAACTATGGCTAAATGGACGCCAATTACAATTTCAGTTGATGTAAGCCAGGATGTGAAGTGCTGACCTTCAACGGCCATGGACAAGGTACTTGCAGCCACCATGGGAAATACTGACAACTGCTGCAGATCAAACTCCAGCAGGCCACCTTCCTTTGTAAGAAGGAAGGAAAACCTCTTCTGCAAACTGGGGTCAAACCACAAATTTGCTGCTCTTGAAAAAAAGAAAAATAATTAGAATAAACTTTTAAAGATTTGCTAAACCACATGAAAACTCTCTGCCCAAGCACTGGAGCAGAACTTGGGCAAGGTGAGATTCCAGTCTAGATTGCCACAAATTTTCTACGTGAACTCATACTCAGCAACTGCACTCAGGCAACTAATTTTAGGCACTTATCCAAGTTCCCCAATTTGTTGCCATCAGCCTGGGCTGCATTGAGATTTACAAGAGAGCAGGAGAGAGAAGAGAGAGGCCCTTCTGCTGCAGGGTGCACTCTGCTCTGAATGTGGGTGGAGCTCTCCTGCCTATGCACCAAACAGAGATTAACACTGCACGGTTAGGTGCCTAAAATCAGGTGCAACAAATCTGGGCTGTAAAAATATTCATAAATATGTTTGTAAGTTTCCTAAGAAGTCCAAAAACGCCTGAGATATTCACAGTGCTCAGACTTGAACTCACACCTAGTACAGTATTTTCAGGAACCTAAGTGTTCTTGTAGAGCCATCTTTGTGCCTCATTTCTTTGTATATCCTTCTGTTTGCTGATACCTTTTTAGCACATTAGCTATTTTGACTGTAAACTGTTACATTCTGGTGCTGTGTCTATTTGCATGTGTAAAACATTGTGTCTGCTACAGTACCAGAAAAAAAAAAAAAAAAAGAAAAAAGATTGATTTAATTAGAACAAGCAAAGCTGACTTACGCAACATCTTTGCAACAAGAAGCCAGTTGCAAAGTACAGGCTAGAAGTATGAATAGGAATTGTCCTCTTCTCTGTGATCTATGCTTCACTTAGTAAGAAGCTGATAGAGAGCCGATCTGGTGGTATTAACCAGCACGTGCACAAACCCCTAACCACTTAGGGTATGCTTCAAAAATTCAGCAACAATACAGCTAGGTGTTTCTGCAAAAGGTTTTCTGTATGTGTTCCATATGTATCTTATGAGGTGACAGGGAAAAGAGTAGAGAAAGAAGGACACCTCAGAAGTGGTATCAGTTAGAGAAGACATAATTGTACAGAACTGTAGCATGATAGTACAACTAAATGTTAGCCAGTTGGTATTACACTTGTAATGCTTTCCTTTCTTACCCTCAGGTATTGCAGATTCTACCTAGAATAGCAGATTGTTAACATTTAGAAAGCATAGAGTTACATTATGTTCTTGAAAGTATTTCACAGCAGTTCCAGCCAAAGATGTCTGCAAGAAAGTTTAAAATGCAAGTCTAACTTACCATTTCCTGTCTCCTTCCAGGTCTGGCAGATTAGTCATTGGAGGAGACTGTCAATCAGAGCAGAAGAAAACAGCATAAAAGGGTCCTCACTGGCTCAGCTGAGACACCTCAGCTGAAGAGAAGGAGAAGGAGAAGAATATAACATGACACAACTCACTCAGGACAACAGCAGTAATCACTACTCCTTCACTACTCTTCAGCTGGACTGCAGCTTGAGAAATAATCGAATGTGAAACAACTGCTCTAACCTACTTCCTCAAACATATGTACTTAAAATTAAAGCAACAGTATCTCATTTACTCCTCTACTCTTCATAAAAATGAGTACTCTGATTTTAAACAAATGCTCACATTCCTCACACATCCAGGTGCTGTTGTGACAAAACATGGTTTTATTTGGTTTTATTTGTTTTGATTGGTTGTTTGGTTTGGGGTTTTATCCTCTTGGTGTCTCACAGTGCAATTTGCTCTCTTTGCTACTTTTGAATATGGCTTTCATTTCAAACCATACATTTTACCTATCTACAGTGCCATGCCATAAAGGACTCTAACAAAAGCTATTGCAAGCAGATCCAAGTCTTTGGTAACCCCAAAGGGTTCCCACTTGCAAAACCACTTGGTGACAGAGCATAAGACCAATCATTTAGGTGACAAATACATTACATAAGGGTAACATTTACTTCAGACGACTAAGATTTGCAGAAGCTTAAGTTCCTTCTTTCTTTCTCCCTCCTCCCCCCTTTTCAGTGTAAGCGGCACAAACAGAGCAACAGAAATTGGTAATTGATATCTGCAATACTTTACACTTTGAAATTTAGTGTTTTACTATTATGATTTGGAGTTCATGTCTCTTGCAAATACCTTTGAGAGTTGGGACAAGTATCCTCAGCTGAATACCTTGTGGAAGGAATGTTTAAGTAAATGGGACGTCAGGGGAGGGAAACAAATAAACCAGGAAGAAAAGTATAGTTGTAAGTGCAGAGGAAACAGCATACACAAGAGTCAAAACTGTGTGGGAAACTAATCCAGATGACACTAAAATCCTGCTGTGTTCTGCAAGGCCATTCAGTGCATTTCTGGTATGAGGAAAGTCTTCATGGCCAACACCCTGCGACAGCTATTCCACTCTATTTCACAGCCTGCGCATCACCAGAAACAAAAGTTAGTTTCCACTCATTTATAGTTATTCACTTTACAGCAAATGTGCTTAATTAGTTGTGAAACTGTGCCCAAGACAGTAACTTGTCACAAGTTGGATAGTGAAAGTTGATTTCTTCAAGCGCTAACCATGTTCCTGGTATGAGACATTGGAACATCACTTAAACATGAGATGCTTAATGCTCACTTGCTGTGGTTGCAAGGAGTGTCCAACTACCCAGCCCTGTCATTTTCAGCAGGTTTCAGTTTCTTTGGAGATCTGACTTGGAGTCTATACCTACAAACTCTGGAAATGTTAGTAGCTGCACCAACACTTGGCCTTCTCTTTTGGACTAGGCTAATCTTATTTTTCTCATATTAGGAGTGCATTGTCACCCAGCCAAGAGCACATGAGTTTCAGTTCCACACAGAATGAAACTGCAACTTCAGCTGGGCACTAACACAAACACAGAGTGCTTTTCTGCTTTGGGTTTTTTTTAAACCTAAGAAATAGCCTGGAGAAGAGGAGGCTCAGGGGAGACCTCATTGCTCTCTACAACTACCTGAAGGGTGTAGCCAGGAGGGAGTTGGTCTCTTCTCTCTAGCAACCAGCACCAGAACAAGGGGACACAGTCTCAAGCTGCACCAGGGGAAGTTTAGCCTCGAGGTGAGGAGAAAGTTCTTCACCGAGAGAGTTGTTAGCCATTGGAATGTGCTGCCCAGGGAGGTGGTGGAGTCACTGTCCCTGGAGGTGTTCAAGAGGGGATTGGACGTGGTGCTTGGTGCCATGGTCTAGTTATGAGGTCTGTGGTGACAGGTTGGACTTGATGATCTTTGAGGGCTCTTCCAACCGTAGTGATACTGTGATACTGTGAAATGTGGGAAGCAAAGTACAATATTTCCCTTCAAAGGATGGGGTGTAAATGCAGGGGAGCTCAGTAGTCTAGGACTTCAGAATTATAGTTTAATTTTCAGATGCACAGGGAGTCACTGGTTTATGGACTACACAAGTTCATGTTTTCCTAGGACATTGTACAAAATCTCTTTTGCCTCCTGTGAAATGTGAAGTAACTGAAAGCAGAGAAGTACCTCCTACTTCATGTGCCAGGGGAGGACCCACTGGTAACATGCATGTCTTTTGGCACCTCTGCAAGTGAAGACTGCATAATTTATCCAGGCTACCAATAAAGTTGCTTTCAACAGTCCGACAACACTCAAAGATTTGAAGACCCCAAATTACAGTATTAGATTGATTTTCCCCCTGCCCCCAGAATCCATTACTGACTGCATTACCAATAATCAACCATAAGCCTTCTCAGCATACGAAAAGTAAAACTGTTCTCACGATTCCATAGTTTGAGAACAAGTTATCCAACCACAGTTCATTTGCTGCACAGTAAAGCCGTGTGATACTCTCTAACAGAAACCCAAAACCCTATGGACCACGCACTTGGAAAAAGCTCAAGTTCACTTTCAGACACTTTTTCTTCAAGCAAATGTGGGCAGAACCAGCTTGTGTAAGTGGTAAAAAAAAAATAAAAATAGACATCACTGCTTGGACTTTGCATAATAAGATTTACAATGTCAAGAGAAAATACTATGAAATGATTCATACAATCACAATCAGGGACTGTCAAAACTGGGGAAAAAATGGAGGGAGAAAGAGTTGAAACAAACTGAAGTGCTCGTGACTAAAAATTAGTCCTCATTACTGCAATGCATGAAATGAGCCATCCCAGGAATATTGAAACATTAATCTTGCAAGTGAAGACAGGAACTCCGTGGAAGAGATGTTATGCAAATGATTTAATGGAATGAGAGCTTTACAAAGGAAAAGAGCAGCTACATATATCTTGTGGGGGGAAAAAAGAACAGGAATTGTATGAAACAGTTAATATTATGGATGTGTCACCAGTTCCTCAAAATTGACATTAAGTTTATATTCTGTTAGGGCTTACAAAATACTATTCATGACGGTTAAACATAACAACAACAACCACCACCATCAGCAGCTGCTTGCCAGACGGATGAAGAGATAAAAGATACCCCGGCCTGGAGCATTTAGCTTAACAGAGAAAATGATCTTACATGCATGCATCCCATTAAGTTCTTTGAACAGTTTCTAGTTCTGTATAGAAAAATGGATCTGAAGCAGCAGTTTAGCACAAAGTGAGGACAGCCACATGAAAGAGAACCTACGCAACAAGGCTTACAGACTCTCAAGGGAATGTGGAGCTTCTGCAAGATGGAGATTTATTGCCCATTTACAAAGAAGAAATGGTAATTACAAGACAAATATAATAATTAACCATACTAGCTCAGGAATTGTACAAGGATACTAATTTCTGGTGGTTGAGATGCATTGCTAGAAACAGTGCCAGCTGAAGGGACCTTTGCAAAGATGCAACAATCTCCTGCTGTTACAAGGGGACATGGCTGAACAGGTAAGACACGGATTCACCATTGTGTGTTCTTCGAATTGCCTCAGCCAGGATCATGGAAATGTCAATGAACTGAAAGAAAAAGCAAAGAAACAAAAGATAAATCAAGAAGATAATTGTTGAGATGCAAAGAACAATAAGTTATGCAGTTTATACACATATGAACACATGTTCAATTTACTGTAGTGCCCTCATCTCTCTTAGGAAGTAAAACAACATTAAAGCATTAGGTGCTTAACATACATAATAACTGCATTAATACAAACTCAAATATGGCATAAAGCACAGAACAGGATTGCTGCACAGGCATACTGCTGAAGATTTCTGGCACAGGGCTTGTTATCCAAAAAAAACCCCTATTACAGCCATCAGATGGCAGTGTCCACTTGACACAAATATCAGTTTTAAGGAAGTATAGGGAGTTTAGGCTGGAGGTGAGGAGAAAGTTCTTCCCAGAAAGAGTCATTTGCCATTGGAATGTGCTGGCCAGGGAGGTGGTAGAGTCACTGTCCCTGGAGGTGTTCAAAAAGGGATTGGATGTGGCACTTGGTGCCATGGTTTAATTAGGAGGTGTTGGGTGATAGGCTGGACTTGATGATCTCTGAGGTCTTTTCTAACCTTATTGATTCTATGATTCTTTCCTGTGGCATTCATGATAATATAACTATTGTACAATTACTATTGATAAAAAAGCCAGCCCCCCCCAAAGCAGGCAATTTCATATCCACCACTCTTTCAGTCAGACATTCTATCCTGTTGCAAATAGTGTATATTCTGAAATACCCTATTGCACTACCTGAATCTCCTTAAAATGGTTCTATGGCATGTTTCAGCAAGATGTTCTGCAAACAATGTATTTCAGAATCTTACTGTCCTCTCAAGGCACAAATTCTAGCATCAGTGAACGCTAAAAATACAAATCTAGAATTTAAACAGATGACAAAAAAAAACACAACCCACTGCTTTACCTGAATTTTTGGGCAGTGCTTCATTTTCTCTTCTTGGGGGATTGTATTGGTTACCACAACAGCCTCAAAGGATGCATTATTGATCCGAGAAATAGCAGGACCAGAGAAAATGCCATGAGTAAGAATGGCATAAACTTTGGTAGCTCCAGCAGATATTAACCTGTGGAACACAGAGGAAAAGTAGCTTGTGATGCAGGTTTACATACAGGGCTATAAATGAAGTCAGACACAAGACTTTAAAAATACATTTTACACACAAATTCTTTCTAAAAGCTACAGCAAGACACAAGTATCTACAAAGTAATTCAGAGGATTTAATTTTTTTCAGGTTATACAAATAAGTCTCACAAAAAAATAAAACAAAACAAACCACCAACCCCCCCCCAAAAAAAACACCACAAAAAAAAACCCCCACAACAACGAACCCAAACCTGCTAATCAACTAACAGTTCTTATCAGTAGCAGTGATACTAAGCTAAAATGCTGTACTTTTAATCATATCAACACAATATAATTGAATTCCAGCACAAATTTTCTGTCTTAATCAGGCAAAAATGCAGTAGGCTGGATGGCAACACTGACAGATTTATTGCACCTCCATTATTGCTCACCTTCATTCAAATCTGCAGCTCAAACAAGTCCGCTTGGAAAGAGTTAGAGGAAGAAATGTTAATGATTGAAAGCCTAGCTTGTTGCAGGGCTATGGGAAGATATGCTGCTGATCCAAGTACACCATGAAATGATGCCACAAGGGGAAAATAAATTAGAACACCTTGTGAATGAGTCAGAATCTCTAAATTAGGTTTGAACTGGCCTCTGCTTCCACACACTCAGCTATGTTCTAGCTGCTTTAGTAGTCTTAAAAACTGAGGCCCTGAAGAATGATACTTTAGTGAGCAAGTCTAATTAAGCATGAAGTACATCTCACCTAGATTTGGCATTAATGAAGAGAACTACTTCATGCCAAGAACACAAGGCAGCATCACTGAAGCAAAGGTTTGTGATGGTTTTACAATTTGTAAAAGCAGATGTGATGCACAGGAACATGGACCAGTGGTGACTTGGCAGTGTTGACAGTTGGACTTGACTCTTAAAAGGTCTTTTTTCAATCTAACTAATTCTATGATTCAAATAGAGACAGGCAGGAAGTACCACATGGACATGTTTTGGATGCAAAACTATGACACTCTGTGTGTACAAAAGTGTTAGACACAAACACAAACTCAAAATGCTGTCAATAGAGACATACTAGCTTTAGAAAGGATTACATCCATTCCTTTCCAATCCAACCCATCCAATGCAACAGTAAATGTTCAGCGACATCTATTTAAAGTATTCCCATGACTTGCTCCTCAGTAGTTCCTTCCCACTTCCAGTTTGCATTATTTACAGTCATAGGGGGTGAGCTTCGCTGTAAACAACATCAAAATACAAGACCTTTGAATAGAATATTTGAAGACTGAGGACTCTGGCCAAGATGAAATTGCAACCCTTCATCTTCCCAGCTAAATTTGGTAGCACATATGTGGATATGAGTGGAGGCACAGAAGCACTTCCATATTGCTCTGCTGTAATACTTCACATTTGGTTTTAATGCATTTCAGTCCATTTCTCCAATATGTCAAGACAACTTTGAAGCTAGAATTACTGCCATACATACTGAGTTTTGAAGCTACAGCAATACAGAGAATTAATCATCTCAGAAATTTGCTATTTTTTTAAAGGCTACAATCATTATCAAAGTTTAGTGCAGTCAAGAATGCCAAGTTCTGTGTAAAACCCTGTACTGCTGCCCTGTACCATACCAGCATAGATTCAGCTGGAAAAACAAAGTAATCCTTTTTCTTAGCACTATTAGGGCCTCAGTGAAGATAGTGGGTCTACATTTACACGCTTCACTTCAAGAAATGGACCAACTAGAAAGAATCCAGAAGGCATCAACAACAGAGAGTAAGTCTAGAGATCATATGGAAAGACTGGACAAACTGAAGTTATAGTCTAGAGGAGAATGAGATCACTTTTCAGCTAACTTCCAGGCAAAAGACAGGAAAACTTATTCTTGTGTCCCCAGATGAAGAGGACAAGTAGTTTTATACTGAAGATGTACAGTAAAGAGTAAACACACATTGAAAGTATTTTCTCCACAGTGTTCAGTGTTAAATCTAGTACAGCTTTGTGAAAGATTGCTTAAGGAGAGTGAAAAGGCTCCAAGGTTCTTGAAGAGAATGTCTTTCTGTTATTTCTGTGCTGGAACTGGAAAATGCACTAGATGGCCCTTCCAAGTCACAAGTGTTCTGTCCTCTTTCTAAATACAGATAATACATTTCTGTAATTATTTTCTCAGTTCCCCATTCTAAAGAAGGACACAGCTTGATCACAGGACTGTGACCTATAGACTCAAGGATCAGAGTGACTTCATGCTACAGAGGTCAGGTTGGGTTATAAGCATGCAGGGAGCAGCAACTCTGTCAGCTACCTGCAGGTAGCGGTACAGTGAGGCAGCAGGCCAGGTCACAGCGATACTTACTTGTCTGCTGCATGACATATTGTGCCACATGTGTCAGCCATATCATCAACAAGAATTGCTACTCTGTCTTTCACATCACCAACCAAAACCATTCTGTCCACTTCGTTTGCCTTCTTTCTTTCCTTATGAATGAGAGCAAATTCCACGTTCAGTCTGTCAGCAATTGAAGTGACCCTAAGTTAAAAGCAGAAATGTACCACATTTAGAGAACTCTTTCACAAGAAAGAACAGAGCCATACATTTGTCAGAAACCACAGGTGTTATGTGGCCCTGGTTTCCAAATTACCACAGCACAGATTTTTGCAAGCAATGAGCAGGTTAGACACGATATAAATTCACTGCTAGTAAATACAACCAGAATCTTAAGTGATGCTCCAGTAAGAGATTTCTTTTATTTTTAATTCAATTCCCTTTGATTTTCTGTCAGTCACTGCCTGACTTTGAAAGCATTTCAGCTATTCACAAGCTTTCACTAAGCTGCTGCAGTACTTAGTCACTCTGGATAAGTGAAAGCACAGGTAGCCTCAATGAAGCAGCATGCACTTTAACTTCCTAACTGAAAATATCATTGCAGGAATGTGAAACCAGACCAAAGGGAAAAAAAAAACAACCAACACAAACAAGTTAATAGATTAATAATTCTCGTAGCAGTACTTGACTAGTAATCAAGTAGCTCTTTTCATTAGTGATTCCCTCGGCAATACAGCTGCTTTACAGAGCTCTTTCAAAACCATTCAGGGTGACCTCTGGTGGCCAGACAAACCTCCAGTAACAAACCTGGGTTATTCTGAATGCTTTTCATTCAGCTTTTCTTTAAATATTCCAGAGCTGGTAGATATGCAGACACAGGAAGACACAATACCATGCTTTTTATGTGCCAGTGCAACCTTGTAGCCTGTCTTCTTATAAATAATTTAGACTGTTAACAACAGGGTTATTAAAGTTAAGAGAATAGTTTTCCTTCTTTACCATTTAAATATGAAAGTTTTTCTTACTGCATTTCAACACCTGTGTGATAAACAAAAGAGCCAAATGTTTCGACACTTCTTATGAACAATACTCTAATTGCATTGCAAGTCTCATTACCTCAGAGGTATTAAGAGCTATGGAATTTGCATGCCTTTTAACACTCACAACACTTAATAAGCTGAGGAAAAAAACCCCAGATGTTAGAATTCAGGTATTTGAAATGAGTGTGGGAATATTAAAAAATGTATTTAAAGACAAACTTTCTTCATGTTCTACTCACTTTTCAGTAACCAAAGTATTATTCTGAAGGCCTGCACACCTTAAATGGAAAGGGCTAAAGCATTTTCTTTAGATTGCATTACTGGAGGTGAAGGAGAATCTGTGAAATTATTGGAAGCAACAACTTCACCAGCCACTGCTTGGTGTATTACAGCAGAAATGTACCAAAGATAGACTCCTACATACAGTGAATGTGACCCTCAAAAAACAAACTCTCATGACCGTATACAAATATTTGGTAGGGAAAAAATGCTGTCTTCTGACCCATTCTAAACAAAGGTGGTACTTTGTTAAGAAAACCACCACCCAAACCAACCCTCCCACAAACAAAGCAGCTGTGAAAACAACACTATCCAGGTAGGAATGAACAAAGAAACTTAACTGAGTCATCTGAATTTTAGATTACTTTGTATTATTGATATCCTTAACATCTTTAACATGGTTAATCTAAAATGGAACAACTATGGAGTTCTAATCAGCTCTATTTCCCTATTATTACAACAGGAACACTCAAAACAGAACCAAGGACTTCAATTAAGAGCAAATTATGATGGTCATTAACATGTCCCCTTATACTGCAGTATAAATATTTAAATTCCTGTGAGACTACTGGATTCTGAGTTCATTTGCCTTGTTCATATTCAGTTACATAGCAGCAGCATGAGCAATAAAACCTGAGAAGAGTTTTGCCTCAATGGCATGCTTTTTTCACACTAACCCCAAGTTGAGCATCAAGTTTATAGCTGAAATGCAATAATGTAAAAAAAAAAAAAAAAGAAACAGGACTGAAGCAAGCTCTTACCTAAATGCCAGCAGGTACAGTGGGGATAGGCCATATGCTTTGACAGAGGAAGGAAACCTAGGCAGTTCCAGAGCGAAGCAGGAAGAGGTGCAGCAATTGGACTAGAGAAGCAAGCAGCAGGAAAAATCTCTTCCCTCCTGCAGAGGGATTCAGCTAATGAGGCCATATCCAGGGAGAAACAAAAAGATTTTCTTTAGAGTGTAGAAAGCTCTTGGCTGTTTTCATTCATGAACACTGGAATAACTAGTTGTTCTGTTTTTACAATGCAATTGGATTCATCAGTGATGTACCCTGTATCTTGCACAATTCATAGAGCTAAAAAACCCCAACTGACTAGTTCATTAACCATGAACTACAGGGAAAACTAATGTTTTCAGCTTGTATAGTACCTTTTTGCACCACCTGCATCAGGCGAGACTATGATACAGTTTCTCCACTCCATAATGTTCTCTTTAATCCACTGCAGCACTGCAGGTTCTGCGTAGAGGTTATCTACTGGAATGTCAAAGAAACCCTAGTCCAAAAGAGAAAGAGTTTCATGAACATATGGAATGAAGACACAGGGAACAAACAAGCCTTTGCTTTTCATGTATGGTAGAACTTTAATGAGTATTTTACACTGACCTAATTCTGCCCTCTAAAATGCTATTAAATACAGCAGAAGTTAGACAAAGTTTAAAACCCCACCCAAGAGTAGTGAAAGAAAGCAATGTTGTTTTCAAACTATATAAACAACAGAAAAGTATCACCACCTTTAGGTAGCCAAGGGAATTCATGTTTTTGAAAAGCCCTCAAAAAAATCCAGTGAGTGGTACTCTACTTCCATAGATTTCAACTGCTTGACAGTTGAAGATTCAAGTTAATATAACCTGAACAGCAGAAATGGAATATTTCTCTTTATGCAAGTTGTAACAACAAGAAATCTATGCTAGGTTAAAAATGAAACTGCTTTTTATTTGCATGATGGTCACCTAGCATAACAGGAAATTCTGATTCACCAGAGTCCTACAACTTGAAATGAGTATCTTCTAGAAAAAGAGGTACACGTGAGAGTAACAGGGATGTCTGCCCTGTGTCCCAGGAAAGTTCAGTGATTAGCCAGCTATGAATTACAAGCCTCTATCTCTGCTTCTACAAGAGAATATTGTCCCCTTGGCTGTAACAACAGAACTGTTTAGGGAAATAACTCTATTTAGTGGAACACTGGAACAGGTTGCCCAGGAGGTGGTTGAAGCCCCATCCTTGGAAATATTCAAGGTCAGGCTTGAGGGGCTCTATGCGACCTGATGTTCTGCTTACTGCTGGGGGGTTGGACTAGATGACCTCTGGAGGTCCCTTGCGATCCAAGCCATTCTGTAGATAGTAATTCAGAGAATCATAACCTCTGACCAGGCAAAGTTTAAGAGAACTGGCCCCAAATAAGTGTTTTTTATGCTCTGGGAGCTGTTAACACTACATGTAGCAAATTCCCCTTAAGACAAGCATTCAAAGAGCTTGCAAAGTCACCCCCTAAAATTAAGGATGGTCTCTTTCAAAAAAGGAAGTTGATTAGAAGAAATGGGTAGCAGGACTCTCTCTTAACTCTGAGAATTACACTTCCATTGCAAAACAATGAGAAAACAGAATTATTATTATTAGCCTTTCACATCAATTCAGCAGAGCCCCTGCCCACAGTTAGCAAGAACTCATGGTTACCTGGATCTGAGAAGCATGCAGGTCCATGGTGATGATGTGGTCAGCCCCTGCAACTGACAGCATGTTGGCAACAAGCTTTGCAGAGATTGGAGCACGACTCTGAGGAACAAGCACAAATGTTTAAATATTTAAAAGATTTCAACTAGATCCAAGGAGTCAGAAAATTAGCTACTTCTGTTGATTTATTTTTTTCCCCTCTAAAATATTTGGAATCCTGATATGAAGAGACTCAAAGCTTTAGCCAAAGCAGCCTGTCAGTAGCTAATCTTGCTACTGGGATTTTGAAACTCTGCAAAACATTCAGGAATATCTAAATCAGCTCAAACAATCTATCTAATAATGCTTTGTAGTAATTAGTCTAACAAGTAGACAAAACTAAGGGTGTGACTTTTCAGTCTTATTTAAAACTTTCACCTACCTTTTCTATAGCAGAAAGAAAAATCTCTAGTTCTCTAAGCCACTACCCTACATTAACATCCAACTCTCAAGCAACTATCCTGTTCTAGATGAACAAAGACTGAAGGCAGAACAAACTCATCTTTTGAAAACACTGCTTTAAAACAAAATCAGTATCGAGTGTTTCTTCATGTTACAGTAAAACTTGTAACAGATCCATGCTGTCCTATTTATTTATTTAGCTAATTCAGGCTTAATTGTTGGATACAATTAGAAGTCTAGAAGTCCCTAAAGAGATAGGAAGGATTAAAAACAATAAAAAAAGCAGAAAGACCAAAAGAAAGGGGGAGGGGGGGTGTGTATCTACTTAGCCAAGTAATGCAAGAGATTTTTGTTTTGTGGTGGGTTTTTTTTTGGGGGGGTGGGTTTTTTGTTTGTTTGTGGGGTTTTGTTTTGTTTTTGTTTGCTTTTGTTAAGTGACAAAGATGCAGGACAAACACCACCACGAAAGATAGGAAATCCTGCCTGGAGGATAGCTCACTGGTTGGGGATTTTCAGTGGCTCCAAAGACTTTTCAGATTTTAAACTGAAAAAAAAGCTGTGTGGCCCCAGATAGCCTTTTCTGTAACAGAATCACTAATCAAACCCCCCTGTTTCCTTTTCACCAATCTTTACATAAGGGCCATAGCTGGCAAGAGCATTAGCATGAACTGCAATTCAGATGCTCTACCTCTCTTTCAGACTGTTTTCTGCTGGCGCTGCATTCTCTCCTGCCATATCTCTTTATCAAACAATAAGTCTCTTGTAGACTCCTAGGAACACCCTCACCCCACCACCCCATATACACAATTGTGAAGTATCTCTGCTCTCTTTCCACTGATGTTCAAGGCACAGCCTAAAATAAATGGAACCCCTGTCAATTCAAACTGGCTGCTTTTCTGTCTGTGCCATATCAAGAAGCCCATACTCTCCTCGGGACTATTGCAGATTTAGTTGGAAACTCGGCATTTCTCTGCTCAAACCTGCAGATGGACAACAAACTTCCAGAAAAGCAACTGAGTTATCTTTCTTATGGCTAAATCAAGTTCATCATCATTACAGAAATTCTTCATTTTGAAAAGCATCCCTTTTGGTTGTGTGTTCACAGAGCACTCACCACATTCGGTCTGTGTGAGCACAAAATACATGCAACAGCCAGCACTGCCCTAGGCCTCTGCCATTCAGACACATATAGCTTCTTTAAGAGTTTGGTATTATTAGTGCTTCAGCACAGATGATTTTCCATTTGCTGAGAACTATGCTGCTCCTCATTTAAGCTCAGTTTTGTAAGGTCCAAGTCAGACAAAGCTTCTTGATATTTGTATTATTAGTAGTAAACTTTTGGTTCATGCCACTCAAATTCCTGGTCCCTTCAGCTCATCTTACCATTACAAATTGACATTTTTAAGCTGGGTTTCAAAATATTCACAAATCTCTGGCAAAGCCTAATGAAATGAATTTGGTTTCTACTCTTTTGACTCTACCGCAGTGTTCTCTTATCAGCTCTTTGCAAAGATCTTGGGCTAAGCTGGACTAATAGGTGATGCTGAAAACAAGAGGTTGGCTCCCCTGCTTGTTCCATCCTATTTCCATGGCTATACACTTCCACCACTTTCCTTGCACTGCACACTAGGACTTGTCTGAACCCACAGCAGCCAGGTAAAGCTCTGGTAGAAACAAATAACTAGTTTAGGCTAGCTGCTGAAGGCAAATTACATTCCAGAATGTGGTTTGCCATTTCCACTCCACCTAGCACACTGAATTTTTCTTTCATTCTTTTCCATTTCTGTTCAACATGAATGCCACTTAGCTTGTCTCACACACTAATATCACGAGTATCACCATCACACAAAAGATCCCCAAACTTTTCTGCATCAAATACTAATGTATACATTACCATTGGGTACTTCTCTGAGGTGCTGGCCCTTCAGGCTGCCTTCCCAGAAGGAAGAACTGGAAGGTTTTACCACTAGGTAACTCATTTTAGCAGACATGCACACATCTGATTGCCTACGTGCTGGTGGACAGAGTCTTGAGAGGCAGAATAGCCACACACCAATACCTGTTTCTCAAGAATGGGCTAATAGAAGATTAAGACAAATGAAGTTTGCAGCTATCTGAGTGTCCTTCACACAAACTTGTGCGTAAAAAAGAAAACACATGACACGGTTAAAAGGATTTCAGGTTTGATTGCTTGCGTAGTAAGGAAGTTTTGTGCTACAGCATGATCCAAAGTGAAGATTACTTTTAAATCAAAGGAATTATATTCATGGGAACTTTGGGCAACCTATTATTCAGAAACTCGGATGACAAGATTCTTTGTATTGGCGTTTGTAAGGTTTGCTTCTGATCAGAAAGGGAGAACAGAAAGATTCACAGTAGTCATTGTCCCATTCTTTGACACAATTGCAGATTAGTATCAGAATCAGTGTGAAGTGCAACATTCTATGCGGAAACTAAATTGTAAGCCAATCACTGCGATTTTAGTTCCTAAGCAAGATCCCCACTTACTTATTGTAAGTTACAGAAAGAATTTCTTCTTTTGTGATGCATCACAGATTTATTCACAGTTGTTAAAATTACCAAGGGCAGAAGGGAATCCACAAAGCTACTATAAACCACCTCACGGGAGAAACTACACAAAGGAGACAGCTGGAAGTAAACAGTTGTCCATCAAAGATTAAAGCTCTCTTGTCTTTTAAGCACCTTATTGTCTTGCTCAAAATACATCACATGCATACTGACAAAAAAATTGACCCAAAAACCCCACCCCAAATAGCCCAAGAATACCCCAAGATATATAACTGGAACTTTCACTTCCAAGAAAGCCGGTTGTGAAGTGTGTGGATACTGAATGTTCACTAATGGATGAACTAAATTTGTCATTTAAAGGCTGGGATACGCTTCGAAGCTTCAGAAGTCGACAACCATTATCTGGAATGTCCAGACAGTTTTCACTAGAATCCAGGAATTTTCTAGCAGCGAATTAATCCCCAGGATTGCTGTCATGGCCTAGGTGAAACACAACTGAAATCAAGAACCAGTTATACATAGCGTAACCCGGTGAGTTTCACCCTTTAAGGCCACATTAATGGAAATGCAATAGCGTTAGATGGAAAAAAAACAGTAAAGTATACCTACCCAACGCTCCACGGACCCCTTCTACAAATCAAAAAAACAGAGTCATGTGAGCTGTAGGGTACCAAACTTACCTGTCACTCTACTTCTAGCTTATCTCAAAGACATCTCTGCAGCATCCTATATAAACACATCCTGCCAACGGCTTGGAAGGCTAGCCTAATTAGGGGATGCATAAATGCAACCATGGCCAAAGTACAGATACACCTGGGCTAATTTTCTATTAGCCAACTTGTGTATGAGATGTATTCTAGCTGATCGTGCTTGATTGGGTCAGAATTAGTTTACCAGCTTTGATTTTCAGCAAGCTTTTTTATTATTTTTTTAAACAACTCTGTTTCTCATTTAAGGTTAGTCCAGGTTTAATGCTAAAGCTTCCAGAATGGATTACAGAGGCCTTGTTCACAATGTTCTGTTGTTTTGGGTTTTTTTTTTTACTGCAAGGCCTTTTCCTTAAATAAATCAAGAGCATTTTCATGATCCTCAATCACTGTAACTACAACAGAGGCATAAAGAATATAGGGTTATTTCAAGCAGCAAGGACTAAACCTATTTAGTTCTTTATGGATTAAAGCCAACTTAAATTCAAATCAGAAAACAGCATCTAGCTAGTGAAGCTTATACTGCTTCACAGTCAAGCAAACTACAACAATCTTTCACCACAAAGAAGAAAACCTGTGTATAACCACAGGAGGAAAATGGCTGGCACTCTACTGACACTTGAGGCAGCGTACAAAACTTGTGCACTCAACATGGGTCAAAGACCAACTGATATGATGCAATGAAGCACCAGGAAAGATCTCCCTGTCAATAAGCTGCCCAGTGTTGACAGTTATATTATAGCTTACTTTGCAACATGGAGGTCAACTACCAAGGTTAATTTCCAAATATTGCAAACATTTTCTCAGTTGCAAAACAGAAGGGGGGAAAAAAATGGAGATAAAAAGAGAAATGGCTTGCCTAGAATTGCAGGAGAACTCAGTGACACCCAGAGAACAGTCTAGAACAATGCTTAAAAATCTGTTAATCAAAATCACTCTCCTAGGCTATCCATCTTTGGATGGCATTTTCAAAGGACAAAATGGCACACTGGGCCACCACACTATGTATTTTAAGTACCTCTAGGAAGCCTGCTACAGGCATTTTGGGTACTTTTGACAAGACATAACCTAGGTACGTGGGAAATTTAGGACATATTCATCCTTTTCCCAGAATTTAAAGGATGGTCCAGCAGAATCTTCCAGTAGTCTTGGAAATCAGAACAGATTCTTTCCTTCTCTTTCTACAAAATGTTTATCAGTTCCCTTTGAAGCTCTTTTGATTAAAATAAGTGTTTCAGCTCTCCTGATCAAAAGAGCACCTTATTCAATGCAAAACACAGCAAAAGATGAAGTTCCAGATGATGTAGGCAAAGAACAGGGAGCTACTACCTAACTCCTTTTTGGAACAGTAACAAGTGGGTCTTGATAATGTTACCATGGTGTTAGAGAGCCTGACCTTAAAAAACTAGTATACTAGAAAATATCTCTATCATGGTTTGATAAAGTTGAGTCCTCCAGGAGGTCCAGAAAGGTCCAGGAGGTGGACCCTGGAAAATGGTAACTGTTACTCAATCCCATAGTTCTGCTGTCTCTCTATAAGCTAGCAGAAAGGCCAACTCATTCTCCTTTCCTCCCTCCCTTCAGCTCTCTGGAGGGAGTCCTTGTCTGGAAACATGGGGGAGTAGGCCTATTTATGACCTTCAGAGGCCTGACTAATTGTCTTCTGCACAATTATAGCCTGCTTAGGCCAGGGAGACAATGAGGGAGGGAGAAAAGGAGCAACTGGGATCTGTTGTTTAGTCTGGTTGGGGGAAGGTACTTGGGGTTGGTCATGTATCCTGTATATGTATTAGATGTTAAGGATCCATGTATTCTCTATTTTCCTGTATATTTTTGAACACAATTTCTGTATTTCTCTCCAATTCAGAGAAAGCATCTTCATCTTACTTCCTTTGGGAGTAAAATTATTTATGTCTGCTCTTTAAACTAAGACAATCTTTTATGTATTTAGTTTTGTTATCAGACATCACAAGCTGAGCATTATACCTTTTGTGATACCTGCTATTATTTTCAGCTGCTGTGCTACTTTACAGCCCCATTATGGTCTATATAAAATAATGTAAAGAATAACAAAAGGCTTTCAGGATGGTTTCCTGATGTCCAAAGTCAAAAGGATGCCTGCATCAAGAAAAATAATTACTACAGATATAATTTGCTTTTCATCTGCATTGCAGCATAAAATAATGCTTTTATTAATTATTGTCATGCATTGCTGAGTTAATCACTTCCTTCCACTTGGGTCTCTGTTTAACCACCCACCTAATAGTTAGGAAACTTAGGATTTAATTCCATGCAATTAAACTATTTGAAATGGTGTACTTTCTTCATATATTGATGTTTTTAAAAGGGCAGCTAGTAAAAGCAGGAAAAATAGTCACACAAGGTGAGGCTTGCTAGCAAGAGTACCCTGCAGCATATGACACATACAGGATGTACCTACTTTTTCAAACTGAAGGCATGTCACAAACCCAAAAAATAATTCATTCTTTTCCTTCATTCACCCAGAGAGGATAGAGTTGTACATTTTACCCAAAAAAAGGATAAAAATCAGCAAATCTTTCAGAACTCCTAAAATGTTTATGAAAATATATCTCATGTCTAAAAATTTCATGAGAATACACTGAAACAAACAAAAAAGCCTTATGAGACTACACAGTTCTTACCTACCTTGTCTTTCTTGTCTTGCCTGGCATATGGAAAACATGGAATTACAGCAGTCACTCTGGAGGATGAAGCAATCTTGCAAGCATTGATCATGATGAGCAGCTCCATTAAGTTGTCATTTATTTCTCCACAACCACTCTGGATGATATACACATCTT
This sequence comes from Picus viridis, assembly GCA_033816785.1. Classification (NCBI taxonomy): domain Eukaryota; kingdom Metazoa; phylum Chordata; class Aves; order Piciformes; family Picidae; genus Picus; species Picus viridis. The sequence goes on along the minus strand of CM066569.1, from coordinate 2,003,583 downwards.
CTCCTCTCACACTTTCACCAATCTCTACACTGAAAGAGCAAGAGGTGACCACTTAAACACTCGGATTACTGGAAAAGCATTATTAAAGAGTAGAAAAAAAGTTTTTGTTTAACTTCGATAGGTTTATCCCCATTTAGAGTAGGAATATCTCTTTTTTAAAGCAATTTGGATAACTGTCCCCTTGATACAAAAATCTATTTCAATACAAGCCAGTCTAAAATTTACTTCGGTCTAAATATGGTCTTTGTAAGGTCAACACCAACCAACATATAATTATGGCAATAGTACTGATGCGGCTCACATTGTTATTAAGTTTGATACTACTTTTTTTGGTTTAGCCTGTATGTTCTGTGTCCTTACCAACCCCAAGGGGATGATCATTTAAAGAATAACCTAGATAAGTACAGAAAAGCCAGAGCCAACTTTGGAGCATTGAATTCTACCTGCAATAAAATTCCTCCTAAAAAAGGACAATTATTTCTCTATAGCTAGGATGTTATTAAATTTCTGACACACAGTAGTTTTTCACAAGAGAAGTATGAAGTTACACCACAGAACCCCCAGAATTCTGGTTAAAATTCACACCATGATCTCCAAGTAAAGCATACTTTTGAGCTGCTCGTCAACAGTTCACTATGACTCAACAACTTTCATGTTATGTCAGTTGTTCTATTTACTCTTACTGTGCTTGCGTACTTAGGTTTCTTATGACAGTATCTAAGAGTTGGTTTATTCTTCCACAGATGCAGAGGGGTCTGGACAGGCTGGATCAATGGGCTGAGGTCAATTGGATGAGGTTTAACAAAACCAAGTGTCGGGTCCTGCTCTTAAGTCACAACAACTTCATGCAACTCTACAGGCTTGGGGAAGAGTGGCTGGAAAGTTGACCAGTGGACACCACTGGGGGTGTTGGTTGACAGCTGGCTGAACATAAGCCAGCACTGTGATCAGGTTGGTATGAAGGCTAAGCATCTTGGCCTGTATCAGCAATTGCGTGGCCAGGCAGGAGTAGGGAAGTGGTCGTGCCCCTGTACTCAGCACTGGTGAGGCTGCACCTCAAATTATGTGATCAGTTTTGGGGCCCTCACTACAACAGTTGGTAGATTGTGCCTGGAGAAGGGCAACAAAGTTTGTGAAGGGCCAGGGGAACAAGTCTTACGAGGAGCAGTTGAGGGAACTGGGATTACTTACTCTTAGGAGAAGTGGAAGTTGAGGGCGGACCTTACTGCTCTGTACAACTACATAAAAGTCTCCTCTCCCTAGTATCAAGTGATAGAACAAGAGGAATTGGTCTCACATTGTCCCAGGAGAGGTACTTCCCTGTCAGGAAAATAAGGCTGTTCAGAGAAAACTTCTGATCAAAGTGGGTTCCCAATTTGTTTTCCATTTTTGGTTCAGTTAAGTAAAATCCAGCAAGACTCTACACATATTTCATAATAGAACTGGTCAGACTTAATTAGAAGCCCTACCAAAACCAGTCCTGGTATTGGAATATGAGAGTTCCACTTCCAAGAATAAACAAAACAAAATAGAGAAACCCATCATTGCTTCTGAATCACAAATACAGCTCCGAGTCAAATACCTACCCACGAGCTTATGGACACAACCTCAATCACTGTTACTGATTCATGGCTGTTATTAGGAGGGCTGTGGAAAATTGCAGCTGCCACTTGACTTGGCACTTACACAGATCTGCTTGACAATAGATGTTGTCACATACTACACCTTTGGAATAAGGACCACCACAACAAGCGAAAGCTCTGTGGAATGGCTTTCAACCCAAGACTGTGAAGTCACATTCCAGCTCTGGAAATTAACCTAGAAGCCATTGCACAGGAGGAAAGGAAAAAGAAAGAAGTAGAAAAAGGCTACAAAGAAAACACTGTCAGCCTTCAGGAGAGGCCGTTACTGGGAGTGACAAAGGAAGGCAGAATAAGATTCAGTACTTGGGAGGGGGGGGAAGTAACTGCTAGTTTCATAGCCACATTATGAAATAGGAAAAAACCCACCAAAATTTCCTGAGCGACAGATGATCTTAATATTCATTATATACACAAAGAACACTTGGAGTTGTTTTGCTCCTTCAGAGCCCAGTAATTTCTAAGCACAGCACTAAGAAACAGGTTTCAGGAGGCCACAGAACACACTTTGAGATAAATAAAGATTTGGCTAATGCGATGGACCAGAAGTGATGCTGCTTCCATTGCCATTACACACTGTCTTTTTCAATGACCTTGGACTAGCAATAACTTTTTCATCAACTGAAAAGCTGCTGCTTTCTTTTGGTGCATTTGAAAGTTTTTTGGTTATGCTTTTCAGGTGAGAATGGCATGCCTCTTGTGTGTCACACCAATGAGAATGTGTGCATACCTGCATAGAAAAATACCTGTTCCAGTGGGCACTGAAGTTATGCTAACTAAAATAACTTAAGCTTAAGTGGATACTTGCATAGCACTCAGGAGCAACACAGCTAAAAGTGCCAGAGAACAGCACAATGTGATTGTTGCACAAAGATTTTCTCCCAGGCAACTGGAGACAGCTGTGCAACAGATCAATATCTCTTATTGTTTACCTTCTCAAAGACTGCTATTGGGAGATAATGCACAGACTCAAGCAGTCACACAGCCGCCTGTTTTATCTTTTACTGTATGGCTTGAAGAAGGTAACTAGTCGTCGTGTTGCAAGTATATTATCAGACGTAACCTCTACTAACCACATGGGAGGGGTTGGGGTGCCTTTGGGGGTGGGTGGGTTGCTTTCTGGTTGTTTCGTTGGTTTGCAATAGTGGGTTTTGTTTGGGTTTTTGTTTGTTTGGAGTTCCTGGTGTGTGTTTTGTTGGTTTGCCCTCGTAGGTTTTGGTTGGGTTTTTGTTTGTTGGGGGTTCCTGGTGTGTGTTTTGCTAGTTTGCCGTTGTAGGTTTTGTCTGGGTTTTCGTTTGTTTGGGGTTCTTGGTGTGTGTTTTGTTGGTTTGGTTTTGTGGGGTTTTCGTTGGGATTTATGTTTGGGTTTTCTTTTGTGTGGGGATCTTGGCAGGGTCTTTTGCTTGTGTGTTTTAGGGGCTGCCTTTATTTTAATCCACATTCTGCTACAAACAATAAGAGACTATAAACTATAGCATCAGACATCTGAAGTATTGTGCCTCAAATATCTTAGAGAACATTAAGCTAACAGCTGTCAAACTTTGAGACAGTTACTAACATCACTACTATACTCCACTTAAACCATCTATATAATGGCCTAATTAACTGTTTGGAGAGTTATTTAAACAGTTTCACAGAGGACACAGGGGAAGGACATAAGAACAAGCTCTTGCCTCAGGATTACAAGCTCTGTTTGTTTTATGCAATTTAATCAAATTCAACTATTTCATAACAGTTTAAATAAACTTCTCATTCAAGAAGAGTCAACAGAACCTGTACATTAATTGCTCTGACAGCACACAACTGTGTTTTAAAGTAAAAATAACAGAAATTAATAACTTAGAAAAGTAATTAACTTTGAGACAGTTGTTTAGAATCCGCAAGCACAAGCCTCTAACTGGGACAGATAGACATAATAAAAACCAAGTTTGAGTGTTGGTATCTGCCTTCATCTTGCAAAGGCTGATTTGAGAGTCCGCTTTAGTAAGTAGGAACTTGGGTAGGCTAATTATCATGGATTAAGGATAAGGCTCAAAACATTACAAACATTTCAAAATCAGGAGAAACAGCAGGTTGAGTTCCTTCTGAGCTAGGTTTAAGAACACTCACAACAGAACTTGCAGTGATAGGCATTTTAAATTTCTCCATCCTGACTGGAAAAAAAGCCCCAGGAACAGTTGTGGGGAAGCAAGGGAGTAAGTATACAGAGCCGGACTGCAATGTTAAATGATGTAAATCTGTAACTAGGGTCCTGTTCAAATCATGCAATTAAAAGAGCTCTATGTACCTTTAAAAATAATTACAAGAGATTAGCCATGCTTACAAGAAGTAAGATTTCTCAAGCAATCTAGGTGCCAATAAAAAAATTAGGTGCCAATAAAGTAGATGTGTACTTCAAGTCACTTTAATAACCAGTGAAGAGGCCAGAATGTAAAGTGTACAAAAGCAATCAATACCTCAAAAGTGATTAAAAAAATTTGCAATGTATTGAAACACAGCCAGTGGAAAGCATTCAGCAGAGGGCTGTGTCTGACCTCCTACTTTTGGGAACACATTTTGCAGAGTAAAGATTTTTAACACAGGGCCTCCAACTTACTGGGCAAATATTTCAACTGCTGTAAGAAGCAGGTACCAGGAAAGCCCAAAGCAGCTAAGCAAAACCATCTCTGGCTATTTTATTGTTAAGTGCAGAGCTATCCCCTATCTCCTGACACCTATGGTCTCCTCTGAACTGCTCTTACACTTTAATTAACACCTCCAAGACCAACCCTCAACTGGATCTTCATTGACAGTTGCCCCATCCTCATGGTGGGCACTGGCATGGGGAGCAGCACAAGATGGGAAGTGTGTTCTAACCCTCCACTCTGGCACGCAGCCTGCCATCACAGGAAGGTACCTTCACTTGAGCAACTCTGGGTAAGCCATGTACGATAATCTGAAAGGAAGCCTCAAAAATTTGGAACAGAATCTAAAAGCTTGAGTACATGCAGAGTCTTCAAAGGCTAAACTCTGCAGTTAAAGAAGTATGTGATCATCAGCCATTATGCACACAGCCTGACTTTTGTTTTTAAATAACAAGCACTTAGCATTTGCTCAAAAAAAAAAAAAAAGCATACAATATACAGCAAGGTCAAAGAGAAAGTCTCAAGCCAAAAGCTCTGAAGCATTTTGGGGTCTTTTCAGCTTCAGAGCAATGAACAGTGTGATAAATGGCCACAATCACTGCACCTTCAATTCCCTACATAAACAAAACATCCACAATATGCAATCTGAAAAAAAATATTTATCTTATTCGACCAAGGGGGTAAAAATCTTTCTCCAGCCTCCCTTGCCCACTGTGGCATAAGTGAGCAGAGAGCAAGGGAAGTGGCTGCCTCCACTGCCACACAGAAAGTACAACCACCCCAGCTGTGAATCACTTGCTCAGCAGCAGGCAGTGTGAAGAGACTTCACATCCCAGAATGTCCCTAATGGATCTCTTGAGAAGATGTGCTAGAAGATTCACTTCATCCAGTGAATCTGAAAGGAAGAAGCAAGGAAGCTCACAGGAATGTGTGGAAGCACTATCTTCTTCCACTGGGACAGATGTGTGTAAGAGGATGCTGTCTATAACTCCAGTTTCTCCACTCTGTGGATAGCAAGTAATTCAAGGTCAGAGCTAAAATAAACAGTCTTCAGAGAAGCAAATACACCATATCATGTAAGAAAATATTTATTTAAGATGTGGTGTACATTCAATGATCATTTTATCAGCTGACTCAACCAAAAACACACAATAAATACTATACAGTTTCGATTGAAGGAGAAAAGTAATGTATAGTGGTTGAGTCCACCAGCAATTTTCTTCACCTGCTCTGGCAGAGATATGCCATGTCTCAGTTACAGACCTGCAAGAATACTGAATGCCTAAATCAGAAGAGAACTAGGATATTGCTACACATACTATTCTTGCTATAAATTAGAGAGAAGCCTTCCTTATTTTAAATGTTCTGGAACTGTGTCAATGTGCTTGTCAGTGAGGGTACTGTCCCTGGCTAACCTTGGGGTATAGCTTTAGTTCCTCGAACCCATTTACTTTTCCTATGGCTTGGGGTGGAGTCCTAAAGCCATTTTGAACAGTAAACATAATGCAAAACAGTTAATGACTCCACCTTCCACTCTATTCTGCAAGCCAGACTAACTGTAGTTCTCAAATCCTTCGACGAGGACTTAAACCTTGCACTGCACACATTCATGAATGTACACATAATTTACATTTATATTTAAGAGAATGCAGCAGAAACAGCAAAATAGTTTTTAAGAAAAGCTGATTTTTTTCTCCAACTTGCTAACTTAACAGATCTGGCAAAGCAAGGGTTTGTTGACCCTCAGGCCCAGGCTTATCTGTTTGCACAGGGGTTTGCTTAAGTGTCGTTGGGAAGGCTTAATGTTCTTGGGGCATTTTAACTGTCAGGTTCTAGTATGCTGCAATACTGCAGATGTATTTTGTAATGCCAATACACTTGCTTATAAATATTAAAATGCCACAAAAGTAAGAGAGAAAATCATCTGTGCTGGATTATCATTATATTGGAAACAATACATTTTTGCTTGTACACATGAAGAAACTTTGCTACACAGACTGAACATCCAGATGCCTCAGGAAAGGACCACTACAGCATAAACATCAACTTTAGCTGTAGTTTAACTTCAAGTACATAACTGAAGAATTATTTTATTATTGCCAATTGGTTGGGGGTTTCTTTTTGTTGGTGGTGGTGGTTTGGTTTTGCTTTTAAGAACATCAGTCTACAAAACTGGAAGGCCAACATCCTGAAATAAGTTTCTAAGAATAGTGCAAAGGTCTCAGAAATACGAATTTGGGGGTTGAGAGGGGAGAGAGAAAAAAGCCAAACCCAAACATTTCAATGTGTTTTAAAGTGTGAAGACATTTTAAATTCAGGAAAGAATAAGGCAAGGAAAAAAAAAAAAAAAAAAAAAAAAAAAAAAAAAAGACAATGTGAGCCTCAGTGTTGCAACAGAAGCAACCAGAAATAACGTTTAGATTAGATATATTCCTCATATCTACACCACACGGCATCCCTACTTGCCTAAGAAAATAAACTGGCACTGCTAGATTAGCCTAACCAGCAAAATGCTGCAGTCACCACTACCTACTTGTTTAATGGCAGAGGCCAACACTGCACACCTGCGAAAATAGGTGGAATGGTAAGACTAGATATTATTGTATCCTGAAACCTAGAATTTAATTAGCTTACCTCATACAATGACTGTGCAAACTTTGGGGATACATTTCTACCTTATGTGCTTAAAATGTAGCAAACAGCAGAACTAAAGATAACTGTCTCTGGAGAACAAACATTTGAAAGTATTAGACGTAAGTTAGCAAAGAAGTCATGCAATCAAATACACAAATTTTTATCATGCAGAAGAGAGATCAAAGAGAAATCAAGTGAGTATGGGGCTGGAAAGACTTGAAAGAAGATTTAAACCTTCATTTAATCGGGAATGAATAGAAGAGTTAGAGTGTGCAAACATCACATTGCATAAACACCAAAGGGAAATGGTTTATAGTAATGCCAGGAAGCATAACTAGGAACAAGAGCAATTAAACTGAGAATGTAAAAACAGACAGAAGGACAAGCTTTGAGAGACCAATTTCTGAATACACCATGTTAATCTTTCAAAGGAAGCAATGAAAACACGCGTGTTCCAGAAATTCAGGACAAGAACAACTAAAAATAAACATAAAACAGCCTCAGAGACTAGCCAGCCACTTGAAAGTTGTCATCTTGTGTTTCAGAATCAGTTGGCAGCCTACTCTCATGCACCTATACAGAAAAGCAGTTGCACACTCTTACCAGCTTCATGGGATGAACATACAGCTGTTGCTTCAATTTAAAACTGTTCATCAAAAGTGAGTGAATAAAATACATAGGTCAGAAAGCTAAGATAACAGACTACTGAAGAGAGGCCATACTGGTAGAAAAAGCACTGGCAGGCACATTCTATGAGCGTCAAGGTGAGCAAACTGTCCACATAGTTTCACACAGGATATTTTGCAGTGTTTCTAGAGTCACTTCTGCATTTGGCTGACCAGAAACTTAATATCCCTGCACTTTTAGTAGTAAGTCAAGGTGCAGCTTGGCTGCATTACCCTCACACAGGACCAGCAAAAGCCTTGGACTCAGGAGGAGAGTCATACAGGTACTGTAATTAGTCCATCATACACACAATAGGCTGCTAATGCAAAATAAGGACAAGTCACAACAGTTCCTTAAGTGTGATTTGATCCAGGATTTTTTTCAAGTATTGAATCCTCAGCACCATCCATCCTCTTCTTACATCCACTCACATACAGAATTCGTGTACATACTCTAATCCATAAAATCCAGCAATCATTTAATTAGCTATCTGTGCACAGTGGGATGAGCACCACGTTGTAGATGGGCAGCCTGTTGGAAGCACCATCCTCACCCCACCGGAGGATGCTCTTCACTTGGTTGCTTGGGGATGTGGTTTAGGGGTGAACCTTGTAGAGTAGGGTTATGGGTTGGACTTGGTGACCCCGAGGGTCTTTTCCAACCTGCACGTTTCTACGATTCTGTCAGGTGCCGTGCCACCTCCCTCCAGCGCTGGCGCTACCGAAGGGAGCGCTCCCGAGATGGGTCAGTCCAGGTGAGCCGGGACCGCTCCGGTGCGGCGCTTGTGCTGCGCAGGCCATTTCTGCCAACAGCCGGAGGGAGGGCCAACCAAGAACCGGTGGTGGGCGCCTGGGTAGGGCATATCTGACCACGCCGTACCCCTACGGGCTCACCCGCACCTAGCAGGGGCTATTCCTGTGTTTGTACGGCGCAAGAACTACACGCTGCTCCTCCAGCGGCAGGACCTGCCTGCCCGTCGCGGAGAGCGGAGTGCGGCAGCCCGGCGGCCGCGGGGGTGTGTCCGGGGCGCGCCCGTGACGCCGGCGGGTGGCGAGCGCAGGTAACGCCGCTGCCTGCCCTACGCACGCACCTGGTCTCCTGGTTGCTGAACTTCTTGGTGACCACCTTGCCCAGCTCCAGGCCGAGGCGGTCCGCCACCCGCTGGGACAAGTCGTGGTGGGAGCTGCCGCTGAATAGCACGATGTTCGGCATGGCGGCACCGGGGCTGCGGCTAGAGAGAGAGAACGGGCAAGAGGGTGCGCGGGGTCAAATAACCGGCGGTGCGGGCCCGCCCCTGCCCGCCGCCAGGAGCGGGGAGGGCCTGGGGGCGGGGCGAGCCGGGGGGCACCGGGCACAGGTAGCGCCGGCGGTCGTTAGGCGGCCAGGAGGTGGTGTTAAGGGAGGGGCGGGGTGCGGGGGAACTGAATGGAGCGGTAGGCACACAGAAGTGGCCGCGCTTGCTCCCAGCCCTCTCCCTTCTCTTCCAGGAACCCCCTTGCCCAGGTGCAGCCCATGCCACTTTCTGGGTAGCGAGTTGTCGCCTCGGCTCTGAAGCAGAGTTAGGCCGGGCTGTGCTTCAGACGGGCGGAACTCTGCTTCTCTCTCTTAATTTTCTGACGAACAGAAGATCTTAGGAGGGGCTTGGCAGCCTATACATTTGGTTATACATTGTACAAGTGACACTGTCACCTAAAAGAGCAGTCGCCAAATACAGCTATAGCTAGGTGTATGTGTAGTTAAATAGATACCTAACCACGTTCAGCTACCAGAGCTGTCCTTGAATAACCTGCAGCCGATTCTATATATACACCATTCATTTTCCATTAACCTGTTTGTTTTCCTCGATTGTTGCTTAGAAATAGGCTCATGTGGAAACTATGGTCAGGAAATTGAACAAAGACAAAAAGGTCTTAGCCTTCAGCTAAAGTTATTTTAGCTTGTATGTATAAAAATAAGTACATTGCATTGGATAAGTTACTTCAGAACCACCTCAGTTTTCCTGCCTTAAGCAAACCATTACTTCAAAGAGCAAGGTCTCGAACATGTCTTTAATAATGCTCTATCAGTGGGATAATTCATGACTAGATAAACCCCAGTGCTACATAGTTCACCTTTACAGACAGTTTTAGAGCTGGTCAAAAAGTCCTATCAAAGTAATTTCTCAACTCCATACTGGATTTCTGATGAAATTTAATTTTTGCAAAGTAATGCTAAGTTTATTCCCAGTAAGAAACAATGTTTCCATCAAATAAAAAAAAATCATAAATATTCAAAAAGACCAAATGAATTCCCAAACTGAATGTCTTAATAAACATCTCAGTTTGTGTTGTGGATTTTGGTGTTAATAGTCTGGGTTGCTATCTTTCTCATTCTTTGTGGTCTGAAACATCTAGCCAGATTCTTCCACAAATCAGACACTCCTTGCTGAGTACTGCATTAGTGCAGAGGCAATATAAACAGGACCTCTTATGGACAAGACTGGGAACGGTAAATATTGTGACTTACCACAGCATAATTTCAGAATCTATTCCAGGTTTTGCTACATTGCCAATACCTCAGCACATGAGAACTGCTTTATGGCCCATTCACCATTTTGCCTTCTTTGTATTACAAGGAGCGTTTGTATTATGCAGTTAGAAAGAAATGGGTTCGACTGTCAGCACTGTAGGCTCATAATAGCATCTTGAAAGTCAAGCCTGTGTTTCTTCTTGTTCCTACATCTCCTTCAAAACCTAGATTTATAAGCTACATTTTGTACTGTTACTGTACTCCACGTTTTGCCAGACGTCCTGATTGTGTTGTGATTTTTAATATTGGCAGTTCTAAACTCCTTAACTTCTGTGACAGGAGATCGCAGCTTCCATTGAGACTGCAAATCTCAAATCTGTGACAGAGAAAATTTGCTGGTGCAACCTCACGAGTGTCAGAACTAAAGCCATTTCTAGCCAGAAAAGCGTGATTTGACTTAAATAATGTAATAAAGGAAAACCACGTTTCACTGTAGGCTCAAAACAACTAGAACTTTAGAAAGTATCTGCAAAAGACCTGAAAACAACTTGGTCTGATTAGACTCTTTTAATGTATGTTTAGCAGGCTGACCTTCACAGTGAAGTAGCTCACTTAGTGAATGGCTTGAGCCGCTCTTGCTTTTTTATCCAGTTAAAGTTCTGTAGGTTAGTAAATATTCTTCTATTTGTTGGCTTAGCGGGATCCCCAGACAATTCTTTTCAGCCCATTAAGACTTTTGTTCCCAACAGCTAATTAGTGTTTATCCCATAGCTACTGCGTAGAAACTGCAGCCGTTAAAACCAGTTGTGGAGGCTGACATGAAAGTAGTGCTGAATGACATGCAGAGTATCTTCCATTTGGTTGTGATAGACTTAAGTAGCAGGCTGGAATTTGAAAGTTTGTGTCATCACCACTTGAAGCTTTGCACTTTTCTAGAAGAAAAAAATAACCCTTATTTCCCCTCCTTCTCTTATAATTAAGTAAGAACAATAAAGGAGCTAGCTGCCTAACAGCAGAAAGTAAAACTATCAACATGAAATTTCTTGCTTGCTTTTATCATCACTATAGTGGTGCCTCACGTAGGATGTAATAATCAGTATAGAACTAGTAAATGCTGTTTCCTGGTAACTAAAAGTCAGCAAGTATTGATTAGCTAAGCTAGGAAAAAGACTGCAGCAATTACTAGTCAGGCATATGGAATTCTGCTCCTGCAGCAGAAAGCCTTTCCACCAAAGGTGTGAGAGCAAAGGAATAACAAGAGACTTTAAGATATCAGAAGCAGAAGCTGAACCATCAAGAGACTCTGATTTACATGGGACTGAAAAATATTCATCCATCCTGGTTTCATTGCAGTGCACAGTTTTGATAGCCTTAGCATATAGCTCACTCTACCATTCTCCTGACAGTTCCCATACTAAAAATTGCTACACTCTGGGAACAAAACCAATAATACTAAAAAAGTCATTCAGAGCACCCCAGGCCCTTTGTGCCTTTTTAAGTTTTTTTTGTATCACAATGACTTGTGACATTCCCCCCCCCCCCCCCCCCCCCCCCCTTATTTTTTTCCTTTCTTCCAAATTAAAAAAATATCTTTACAGGGGAATAACAGCTGGGGAAAACCTCCAGCCTGTAAAAAGAACGAATGACTTTTTGAGACTAAAATACCAGGCTATATTACTCCTTCCTTTCACAGTCGTAGCTTGCAAGAGACTCTACTGACCGATTTCTGCTCTCCGTTACAGCATTTAATTGTCAAACTTCAGCAAATAGCTCTGGCCTCAAAAGAGATGATAATGAAAAATCTGAGATATAAACCAAACAGTTGTGTTCCTTAAAACCAGTGAAAGCTAATATTTGCTTGTAGTCACTTGTCTCCAAGGGCTTTGGCTTGAAGAATAAACAGCAGATATTGGAGGGCTCAATATGGAATAGCAGCAGCTGACAGCATTACAGTCACATGTGTCCAAACGTATTATCTCTGCATTTTGAGACCTGTGATTCTATTGTCTTCAAATGCTGATCTGGTTCTTTCAAAGCTTGTTCTATCCTGCAAGTATAAAAACATAAAAACTTGTTAAATTAATAATGGTACTCAGGAAGCATAAAGTTTTGTCGTAAGACCCAATAACTTAGCATATTCTTCATGAGGTTATCCTCACACTGCTCCCAAATTGCCTGTGGTGTTCCCAGCTTCCATATAGCTCCAGCTATCTTTACTCCCAGCTGTCTTCCAAATCCCCATGGTTTCCCTGCTTTGCTCCATGCTTTCCAGTCTCTGTGATCGTTTCTAACGTTACCTCTCGATATTTTCTGAATACTGAATATTTCAGCTGCTGATTCTCTTTCAGAGCCACAGAGCTCTATGATTCAGCTGCTATGAAATCTCTTTGATCACTTAGCTCCACTTTCTTTGTCAGCAGACACAGCTCCTACTGCCTCCCCTACTTTATTCTTTAAAAACAGCTTATTGCCCTTCTTACATGTATTCTGAGGGAAGATGGTAAGCTAAACTTGGTTTATAAATCTCTCCTAATGCACATCATAGCACAGCTTTCTCAGCTCTAATCATCATCTAACAAGTGGCACCTTCCACAATGCATGATCAATGGAGAGAAAAGAAAGAATTTCCAAACTGCAAGATACATAAGTGTAGCTGTTCTCTGTATGCATTGTCACATCAATGGCCTAGACTTTGGAGCCCTCTACTTATCTCCATAGCGATGTTCTCTTCTTCTCTAACAGATTTTCTCTTAAACTACCTTTAACTGAGCAACAACAACAAAAAAAGTCTTTAGGTGGTGAGAAAACTGGAAAATTCATCACTGTTTTTCCACTCAGGTTTGAAGGCTCTGTTTCAACTGTAGCAAGCAATCGTTTCATTATTCTAGCTATGACAGGTTACCAAACTTATGTGTGTATGTCACCTCAGAATGCTGCAGTTTTCCCAGACAGCTTACAAAGTACCTTTCAGGATTCTTATATCTAAACAGGTACTATCTGGGATATCATAGTATCATAGAATCAGTCAGGGTTGGAAGGGACCACGAGGATCATCTAGTTCCAACCCCCTGCCATGGGCAGGGACACCCTACACTAGATCAGGCTGGCCAGAGCCTGATCCAGCCTGGTCTTAAACACTTCCAGGGACGGGGCCTCAACCACCTCCCTGGATAACCCATTCCAGGGCTGGAATTATGTGGTCTGTCTCAAGCATGAATTTTCTGCAGCATAGCAGCAGTGAAAATGGTCTAGTGAAAGTATTTTTGTAGATCCTGTAGATGTTGCTATGGAGGAAAGGGCAGAACTAGGTGATTTAAGTTCCTTTATAAACCTTATTTTCTGTAATGTTACTATTAGTCTAGATTTTGTCACTGCTGGGAGTTTCTTATGAGTTTCACAATAATATAATGCTTCATCATTTAGACTTTTTCTCCATATTAAGTCATCATCCAGTCATGACTTTGTGTTCATATATCAGTGCTTCTCTTTGCCAATAAGTACTAGCTAGCATTTATGTCCTTTTTGGAACTGTTTTGAAGATTGGCTAAGTTAAACCATATTTTTTTTCATTTGCCTTTTTGTCTTCTGCAGTAATGATAAATTGACTTTGTCTGACTGTTGAAATGGCTTCTCATGGGGAACCAGCATTGGGTTCTCACGGAGGAGAGAAAATTCTAAGCCTGCAGGAACCGTCATGCATTAAAATCTTGTCCAGCCAGCATGTTTGATTCCCTCTCAAGATGACGTCCCAGATCCTTAAGTTTCTGTTGCAGTTTATCCCTCCAAGTTGAAGTAATCTGCTTAATAGGAAGCAGTGTGATTCTCCTTGTTTTGTCCCAGTTCAATTTGGCTTTCCCAGTGAATCACTCAATTTGCAAGTTGCACAAAGATTTGTTTCCTACTGCTAGATAATTTCTGAATGGTTTCTAGGAAAACAACCATATGCTGATTTAATTACTCTTTCTTGTCAAAGTTCTTGCAGAACTTCCAGTTTCTATAATACCCCCTCCTTCAATTCCTTTTCACTGTTTTATCTTTTTTTTTTTTTTTCAGAAGTCCAAAGGAGCACAAGGTCCTAATCTTCATCCTTTGAAAACTGCATCTCATCTCTAATAGTAATGCTTTTACCTCTGTTTCCCCCAACCAACCACCCATCTTCAGCACCTTCTGTGTTACCACTTGCATGAGTAAATAAGGCAAGACAGGAGATAATCTTGGAATGAAAGATTTCTTTGTAAGTCTGTAAATAAACAGGATTCCTGTTGCTTCACAAGCATAAGCTCTGGGGACTACACCATTGGAGAAAGATGCATAGGAATACCAAACTAAGGTGAAAGGAGATAATTGTATCTCATCCACTGAGAGCCAAAAGACCAAGATGGTCCGCAACACCATTTTCTGTCCCTGCCTAAACCAAGATAAAAGATCAGAGATTTCAGTTTCTTTTTCAAGACTAAAGCTTATGCATTCTGCTTCAGGCAAATTTAGAAGGGTTTAGCTTGTCTTTTATGCATCTTGGTTCTAAGTCTAGGCAGCCATGGGACTCCAGTTTAGCCTGCAAGCCTGTCTGCTTGTTCTCCCCTCTAATCTTCTACTAAATCAACACATTACCATGCTGTGTCTCAATTCTGTCAAATCACATTTTCCAAAAGAAAACCATTCTGCATGGACATTCTGACTGGCAAAAGATAAGGAAAAAGAAGCAAACAAGAGAAGAGATCATTATCTGAGACTGCACTCTTTTACATCATACTTTCACAACCACAGGCATGTGCTTTTGGCTCTAGTCAGAGGCAGAATGTCAGATACCTCTGTCAGGTCTGAGCCAATATAGCTTTTCTCATGTTAGAGAAATCATGCTAAGGGACACAGCAAGGTTCTATTAGTAGTAATAACAGCAACAATAATAAAAACAAGCAACAAGCCCATTTGCTTACCAGGAAAGGAAAACTCTTTTGATGTTAATTCCAATGTTGACAGACTGATTTACTTCTGGAAGTGCCTATATCCACTGACTTTCCAGGGAGGCAAGTACAAAATGAGGTGTTTCTGTTCAGTGTCAGAATGGTAACAGACAATTCGCTTCCAGCAGTGAAAAGGGATTACTCTACACAGAAGAGAGAAGAGGGTGGTGAGGTAGAGTAGAAAATTCGAACAGTCAACTGTAAACATTCTCAGAAAGTAAAATACTTTTGGCACAGCCTTCCACAGTATCCTTACAGCCACAATAGTAAGATGTGTGCTACTAAGATGGATGATAAGGTGGGTGAAATATTCACTTACTCATCAGACTCAGAGGATTGTGGTCAAATGTACAAAGTTCAGCTTGCAGCTGGTTACCTGCTGCTTGCCTCAGGGATTGATACTAGACCTAATATCTTTAAAATGTCTTTATTAATAACCAGAGCAATAGGACAGAGGTGGACATTCAGGAAGTTCATGAACAATACCAGACTGGGGAGAGTGCTTGATATGCTACAGGGTAGGCATGCTGTTCAGAGGAGCCTCAACAGCCTGCAGAGATAGGCTCCCAGGAACATCATGAATCTCAACAGAGGCAAATGACCAGCACCTGGAAAGCAGTAAGCCCATGCAGGCACTGACCAAATACAACACAGATTTGCAGAGGAGGATCTGGGGTTCCTGACGAAGAAGTTGAATATGAGCCAGGAGAGCACTTGTGGCAAAGCCAGCCAAGAGCATCCTGGGCTTCAGTGTGGTCAGGAAGCCAAGCCAAGTGTTTCTGCCTCCCTCACTCAGCGCTTGTGCAGCTGCTTCTGGGGTGTTGTGCCCAGCCTTGAGCTCCCCAGTACAAGAAAGACACTGACATGCTGGTGTGCATCCAGCAGAGAGCCACCAGGATGGTTAGAGATGGTTGGAAATGGTCACAAGTACAACTGAGTAATGGCACTCATGTCTTTATTGCCTTGGGAAAATATGGGCAGCCTCTCTAAAGATTTTGTATGTGTCTTCATGCCCAATTATTCTTCCCTTTCACAGTAGGTGTGTCTTTTTCTCCATTTTTATCACTTTCACTTAATAGCCTGGTACTGGATATTCAGGGTCTGACCACAGCTGCATGCATATCCGTTTCAGTGGCATTCCAGGACAGAAACAGAGAAGCAAGGTGTTGTCATATAAAAATGTCAATCCAATTTTATTGCTAGAGGTTAAAAAAATAATGAAAATTCCTTGAGAGTTTTGGAGTTTTATTAATGAAAATAAGAAATTAATTCCCCTGACCTGAGTTTTACCATTTTCATGAGTAAATACATACTGAAGGCGCTTCAAATACTTTTCCTAGCTATTGCATTTGTCTTATTGCATTAAAATTGCAATTGATTTGCTTAGCTTGGGATATGTTATATGACCATGGAAGCATCCAACAGGAAACATTCATGTCCTAAATAATTTAGTTTGTGGGGAACACAGGGAAGTCATTCAGTGTTCTCCTTTCCAAAGGCAGTTTCAGGCACTGTATGCAAATATTCAAATGTGATATTTACCTGTATGATCATACCACAGGCAGATTAGAGCTTTTTTATCCCATTGTCATTCTATGATGCTCTGGCACAGTACCACATGATACTGTAGAAGAAGCAGTATTTGGGATTCAGATGATAAAACTCTGGATCATCTCCAAGAGGATCCTTTTAGGCCCATTTCAAATCTACTGGCTTGTTGTTCTTCAAAGGTAATTTCAGATTCAAGCAGCACTCCGTTCACAGCATGTTCAACAAAAGAAGGGTAGTATCAAAGCAATTCTGTCACCCAAGGAACAGTGCAGAGACTGACGAATGGATGGGGAAAAAAGTAAAAAAGAAGGAAAGGAAAAGAGACTCTCTTAAAATACATGAAAAAGTGGAATCAAAAATGGAAAGAGAAACTGCTCAGTTCCTAGGTCTCAAGAAAAGAAAAGACTATTATCTCTAATGCTTGGCAATGACTTGCAGACCACTGGCTTGGACCACAACATAGCAGAAAGCCCTATATGCCTAAGCCCTTTAAGCTTGCCTGCATTATTTATCTTCAGGCACAGAGATTCAGCAGGTCAGGTGCCTGTTTCTGAGAGCCTAAAGGGACTGTTAAAAGCAAAATTACTTGGCAAGCTTATTCATTGTAGCAAGTTAAAAATTAGCTAGTTTGTGGCTAGAATTGCAAAGCAAGCAGAAAAAAGAGTGGGCAATTTTTATGGACAACCCATGATTTTTTAAATCAACTCAATGAGACACAAACCCAGAATGGCCACTGCGCCTCTGTGAAACCCACATCTCTTCTTGGAGGCAATAATGTGCTGATAAAAGCCTAGCTTGATTCTCTTCACAAGTTTCCACACATTTAATAATTCCCAAGAAATTGCAGCTGAGCTCTGAAAACTAAATTTAGTTCTTTCCAGCTCTGCAACACTGCTTATGAAGCCTTCATCTGTGCCCTTGTCTACACCAAAAAGGTTTTCAGATGACCTAACCAGCTTTGTGAAAACTGCTAAAGAGAGAATAGCAGTGTTGCAGAGCGCTGTTCATCCAGGCTGTTTGTCCAGAAGGAGTATTCCATGGGACAGATTGCTAGAATTAAACATTTTTCACCAAACAGTATTTTTTTGAAGTGACATTTTAGCAGCAGGAAAACTCAGCATAACATAATTACAGTTCTAAAACGAGCAATGGATTTGCCTCTAAAGCTTCTTTCCCTGCTAGGTGTGGGGCCACTCACCGAATTGCCTGCACTTCCCAGGCTCAGAGAGCAGTCCAGTCTCTCAGGGAACGCATGGGAAGGTGGCTTTGCTGTATAAATTGCTATTTGAAATGCTCTGCCCGGTGTATTCAATGAACACCCACAGCTTTTACACCTGTACAGCTTTTACAGCAGATTGGGAACTTTAATGAAAAATGCATGAATCACACAGAACAATTTCAATCTAATTTCCCTCTAGGTGTTACAGGCAGTAATTCTTATTGACCTTTAATCTTTTTAAAATTATTAAATTAACAGCATTAATAAAAAGTTAGTCATTAGTGTTTCCCCATAATCCTGCAGTGAATAACTAGCAATTCACCAGTGCTCCAGGCTTCTGTGATTGGATCCAGTCTCACAGACTTAGTGGATCTGATTAAATTATTTTATGCAGAGCAAACATTTGCAGTGTTCCTCTTCTTGCCCCTGTCCCAACCTAAGCAAATAAACTGACTGCCAGCATCGATCTCATGCTTCTCATGTGAAACCTATTGTGAACTTTCAAAGCCCAGAACTGTATTAGGGAACCTGATGTACTTCTAAATAAATTCACAGATTAATGTGCTTAATAGTTTTGAACAATTAAGGTTTTGGTCCCAGCCATTTGTCTGCAATGTATTGTGTGGGAAATTGAATGCAACAGAAAGAAAATAATCCTTCTCTTTTTCTTTCCTATTGCCTCTCCAGAATACAGCATCTTTCTCACATCCCTTTTCAGTAAAAAAATGGGTTTTCTTTCTTGGAATCTAAAGGGACTTTTCAAGGAACCAAAGGTTATCACTAATATATTGTACTTTTGTAATAAAAAATTAGGTTTTTCTTTGAATGAGGAAACAATCCAGCACAACTAAATGCAGACTGGTTGCAGCACCATTCGTTTAGCATTGCTTTCCTTCACGTGCATCTCATCTGGTATTGCCAAATCCCTGATGAGACTTCAGTCTGGATGTGTATACACCACACACAGCTTTGAAACCAAAGACTTGCTTCAGAGAACTATTAAAATCCTCTGCCTATCAATACTTAAAATCCTTTTAATTTGTTATGTCTAAATGAATTATTCAAGATCACACAATCAGTCAGTGGCAAAACTGGGAGTGGACACCAACAGTATTTGAGGATTTGGCTTCTTATCCTTGTAGGATAGGCAAACAGATAACAAGCTCCTGCCATGTGCGCACACTCGCCCTCTTCCCTCCTATGTACAGCTTCAACATAAATAACACTGGTTAGAGAAAGCTGAACAGCAAGCTGTGAAAGAACCTGTTTCAGGACCACCTCTAGGTTATGACAAAGGCTCTTTGAGAGTTTGGTGTCTGCTCAGACCAAGTTTTTATCCTGAACATTTTGGTCAAATTCCATTAACTGCTTCCAAGTCAGATGGTGGTAAAAAAAAAACCCCAAACCAACCAACTTTCACTGTTACAAAACATGAGAACTTCCTCAGAATTCTCAAGGAAGAAGTAGTTTACACTTTGTACCCCAAATGTTGTCACATCATCATTGCCGCACCAGGAACTGCAGAATAATAGATTTTTGTTTTCCTAAACAAGGTCTTCAACTGAAATTTGCATTTCAAATGAGTTTATGAGAATCACACACCAGCAGCTTTTCAAAGTTCAGATGTGACACAGTATATTCATTGTTGAAGGCACAGGTGAAGTCTGCACTTATGTCATCAACAGCAGTTTCTGGAGGGCTTGTGATCGGCACTTTCTGCTTCTGTTGATGTAAAATGAACGCTCAATAGCATCAGTGAGATGGCAGCAGCTTGTCTGCAGCTGCAGCAGAGGGATATGCTGGGGTCAAAATTTTTCCTGTTGAGTGTTTCCAAAGGCCAGTTGTTTCTTCCTCCCAGATCAATCATCAGAAAGACCTCATGAGAGTAACGAGGAACCTGGGTTCTGGTGCTTACGATCCCTGCCCTAAATATCTTGCTTCTCACAATGACTTTTTGTACACATTCTTTTATATTAGGATGTGAACAAATTTGCTACAATGGGCCTATCTTGCCTAATCAGTCTAGCAAACAGAGGATATGACAAGAGTAAGACCTTTCTTTTTGCAGGGTTATTTGTTTGAGGGTTTTTTTATCTTGTTAATTCAGCCCCAGCTGGCGACCTTCAGCGGTTACGAAATGCAGATGGTAGCAATAGTAACCAGGACAATTGCCTTTGCTAGCCAGGTGGTTGCAACACTCTTGTATACAAACACTCTCTAAACTGCTCTTATTCAGGCTGACTCTTTAAATCATTGGTCAAGGGAGCTGATGCAAACTGTGGCATTCTCCTAATCGTGGGGCATTAGGTGAATGTCTTGGTGACTTTATGGAAAATGCAAACAGAATTTAGGGTCTTGCTCTTGACCTATAAATGCATTTAGAGACATTTTTTTGACCATCCATGTCTCTCCTTTTGCAACATCAGTCAATATTTGCAGAGGTGTCCAGCTTCTGAATGTGATAAAAAAGAGAGGGATTTCTTTCAGGAATTCATCCTCAAATGTAATCTCTAAAATGGTAATTCCAATTATTTTGACCTTTTAGGGCATGCCCTGATGTTTCCCTGGGCTTTTCAGCGGAAGTTTTTTCATTTTTCCCTTTCCTTGGGGATGAGAATATACTGTCACTTTTATTCTTAGTTGGAATCCCAATTTTCACACCTGCCAGAGAGATTTGGGCAGGCCACTCAAAAACCAGGGCTCTGAGTAGCACCTCCCAGGCCCAAGCGGACACAAATATTTTTTTCAATGTTGGCTACATCTGAAGAACTGCACTAACCAGAACAACAAGGTTCTCCAAGCCTGCAAAGCCTGGATGTAGACAAATGCATGTGGTAAGTGTGGAGGAAAAGAGTTGTGTTACAAAGCTGCTGATGTCAGCACTACCTCAGGTTCCTGACTTGACAGCAGATGTTGACCAGAAATGTTTCCACACTGGTAGTGCCTGGAGCAGGAAAATACTGAACTGGGGAAAACTATTGGTAGGTAATGGCTGGAAATCTAAGAGTACTTCTATTCGTCACAACTCCAACTAACAAAGACCTGTGCTGAGGTGTTTAGCACAGATAACGATGGATGCCACTTCTGACTAGATTATTAAAGCATTAACTGGAGAGTACGTAGTGATTTTCTACTGAAATGGTCCTTATCAGCTTATGTTGGGGCGTTTGAAAGTAGGAACTGAAATGCTGCTAGAAAAATGAGAGCTGAAAGGGGTGAGGCACTGAAATCAGAGGATTATACTGAGTGCTTCAAGTCAGAAGAAGTATTCAAGAGTTTCATCTAACTCTGTATAAGTCAGAAGGAGTATTCAAGAGTTTCATCTAGTTCTGTATAAGTCAGAAGAAGTATTCAAGAGTTTCATCTAACCCTGTATAACTCTGCATAACTTCAGGACTTAACCTCCAGAAATACCTGTAAAATCATAGAATCATAGAAGAGTACAGAGGTGGAACAGGAGCTGTGGAGATAATCTAGTCCAACTCCCCTGCCAGCCCAGGTACACCTAGATGAGGTTGCACAGGAATGCACACAGGCCTGTAAAAGCATTTCTTTGGTACAAACAATCTGCCTTCTTTTTGATACACTCGCTAGGGCAAAAGGAATTCTGCTGCAGAATTGCCCTTTGCTTTGCTGCTGCCTATAAAGTGAAAGGTGAAATGATTAATATTTGTCTGATGGATGCCATCCTGTTTATGCAAAACCATTGCAGTTGGAGTTATGTCTGAAAATAAACAGGTGCAACAAACAGTTCTTCTTGTCTTTCACTGTGCCAAAAGATGCATCCATGAATTTTGCATGAGGCTTTTGTGGTCCAGAAATGGCAGCAGAGTAAGAAAGAAAATGAATAAGCAGTCTGTTTATCCTACACTTTCAAAGGTAAGTGTGGTTAAAACAACCTCTGCAAACCTTCTGTATTTTCTTGCAAGGTTCAGAAGCTCATGTCAAATAGTTGCTTTCCACTTCATCTCTGTTTGGGCTGATACAAAACAGATGCTAAAATGTGTTCTTGAAGAGCTATGAGCTTTGAGAAAGTTCAGCTCTGCCTCCCACTCTCATAATCTGTATGCATGATATTATTTCTAGGATTTTCCTTAAGTGATTCCTGTGCTTTTTCTCTTGATTATTCCAGCACTTGTAAGAAAGAGAAATATGTCTCTTCTGATTTGCTTGTTTAACCCGAGGTTCCACTGAGATTAATCTTCCTTTCATACATCTGCTAATAAGGAGGCACTAGCAATCAGGAGACGGTGGCATTAAGCATGTGATTCACACCAGACAGAGATGTAGTGTTACATTTCTCTAGCAGCATTGGCCCTGCTCAACAGATCTTAATGAGGGATTGATTTTGATGCCATCTTTAATGAATATGTGAACAAAAAGATTAAGTCTTTCAGTGAAGCTTGTCTGAGGCTCTGAAAATAATTGAAAAGCATAAGGTGACAGACAGAGACAAGACTACTCCAATGTAACAAAGCCACTGAAAACACCAGGCTGCCAATACAGCTCTCAAACGCTGGTTGTTTGCACAGAAAAAAACCCAAACATAAGTGAATGTTTGTTTTAAAATTAATTAGCATATATTCCAGAATGTTCAGTTGTTCTCCCTCACACTTTGTGCATACTCAAGAGATCTCAGTAAAACCCAAAAAAATACATCTAACATGTGCAAATGTTGCTGCTTATCCGAGAGCCTGTTCAAACTGGGGCAGTGTCCACTTTTCCTGGACAGTTTTAGACAACGCAGTTGAAAATGGCACCACAGCTTAACTTTAGATACAAGAAAAAGTATTTCTTGCTGGTAATGGAATGGAATGGGATGGAATGGAATGGAATGGAATGGAATGGAATAAAATAGAATAGAACAGAATAGAATAGAATAGAATTAACCAGGTTGGAAGAGACCTTTGAGATCATCAAGTCCAACCTATCATCCAATACTATCTCATCAACTAAACCATGGCACCAGCACCCCATCAAGTCTCTTCCTAAACACTTCCAGTGATGGTGACTCCACCTCTTCCCTGGGAAGCACATTCCAATGGGCAATCTCTATTTCTGGGAAGAACTTCCTAACATCCAGCCTAAACTTCCCCTGGTGCAGCTTGAGACTGTTTCCTCTTGTTCTGGTGCTTGTTGCCTGGAAGAAGAGACCAACCCGCACCCGGCTACAACCTCCCTTCAGAGCAATAAGGTCTCCCCTGAGCCTCCTCTTCTGCAGGCTAAGCAACCCCAGCTCCCTCAGCCTCTCCTCACAGGGCTGTGCTCCAAACCCCTCCCCAGCTTTGTTGCCCTTCTCTGGACACCTTCCAGCAAGTCAACATCTTTCCTAAACTGAGGATCATTGCTGTGGATCATTTTATACTCTGTATTATCTTTCATTCCTTGTTCCCACTTCCATTTAATGTATTCTCTTGCCCTAAATAAAAGTGCAGGAAAGAGAAAAACGTCTGTATTCAAACATCTGACTTCACTTTGCTGCCTTCACTTCTGGAATACTTGAGGTCACATTAAAAATATTTCTAAACCCCTTTGCTTAAGTGCAGGACAGGCATGGCACCTGTTAGTCTGCAGCATATATATATATTTTGAATGCCAACTTTATGTGACTGGGCAAGAACCTCCTGCGACATCCATTGCTTTTTATGAGCACTACTTTCAGCACAAGGATTCTGTGCCCTGTTTTCACTGTTGAGAACTCTACTGATTGTTACTTTCCCCTGTCTTTTCTGTCTTTTATTCTACTGCTAGTCTCCAGCCTCCAAAAGAAGTTTAGAATAGTGCAAAAATATCTTGGTCAGCTAAATTAAACACTGTTGTCCATTCAGTGATATAACCATGCTGAGAAACATGGATCTCAAGTATAACTCTTCTAAACTTTTCATAGAATCATAGAATCAGAAGGTTGGAGGAGACCTCAGAGATCATCAAATCCAACCTATCACCCAACACCTCATGACTAATTAAACCATGGCTCCAACTGCCACATCCAAGCCCCTTCATGAAGTGAAATTTTAATTCTTTACACTAACTTACTTCTGAGATAACTTTTTAATAGCAGCATCATCTTGTTCTTTGCGTTTGTTTGGAGTTTTTTTCCTTCCTATTGTGTTTGTTTAAAGGTTTTGATTTTTTTAGAAAGCTCAGGATAAAATTTTGGAAAAATCTACTCTTTAAGGACTAGAAGTAATAGAAGTGCAAATAAGTGTGCAGTGTCAACAGGTAACAGTAACAACCTTCACTGCTGGCACTAATCAATGTCATAATGATTTGGAGCTACTGAAATGCTGATACTGAACAATGTAAATGAGATCATGCTATGCACATATGAGGTATTGTCAGTAGAGAGAGATGAGTATCCATGGCTTGGTTAAGAAGATTCTGAAGAAATTCCTTTATCAAAATGTTAAAAGAGCTTGTTGAAGTTAGCTAAAGAAAACCACTGGGAGCCTGATTCTATGCAAAGTGAAAACAGAATCATAGAATCAGCCAGGTTGGAAAAGATCTCAGAGATCAAGTCCAACCTATCACCCAAGACCTAGCACTTCATGACAACTGAACCATGACTTCAAGTGCCACATCCAATTGTTATTTGAACACCTCCAGGGATGGTGACTCCACCACCTCATTGGGCAGCTCATTTCAATGGCCAATTACTTTCTGTGAAGAACTTTCTCCTCACCTCGAGCCTAAACTTCCCAGAGATCAAGCAGAACTGCCTCAAAAGCCTTAGCTGCAGAGCAGATGAGCATTATTGTAATGTGGGATTACAAAGTTTCTAACTGTGAAAGGAGAGAGGATGAAGAACAGCTATCTGGTAGGAGCAGGTATAGAAGTCATGGGAGTATCAATACAGCATGTAAAAGAATTTGCGGATGCTTCGTTTGTTGATGTTGTTTCTTTTGTTCACCCTACAAATTTGTTTTAAAAACCAATAAAAAATATCAGGGAAGATCCTAAGTAAGTCAAGCACTCAAAAGTTAGGGCATTTCAAAATCCAACCTGCCTGTATTGCCCTTTCCCACACGCATGGCCTCTGCAGAACTCTTGTGCAATGCACAGGCACTAGCATGGCACATGAAGCAGGACATGTGGAAAGAAAGTTAACTGAGAAAGGTAGCAACTAGATAGCTGTCTGTGCAGAATGGGACTGTGCTCTTTTCTCTGCCAAAGAAATGCAGTGTGCTGCTGTTTTCAGGATGGCTGCCAGCATTCTCTATAGTTTTTCTCCTTGGACAACACAGCTTCTCCACACACATGAGTTTTAAAAGACCCTGTGTCTTCCTGGTGTTAAACTAAGCTCAGTTCTGATTCTTCAGCACTTTTCACTAAGTGAAACGAACAAATGGGGAAATCAAAACGGGCGAGTGGTGGGCATTGTTTTACATTAAAGGAAACAATTATCCACACACAAAGGAGCTGGCCTTACTAAATTAAGGATGTTGAAATAATACTTATTTGTCAATACTCATTCCATACAGCTTTCTTCTAAATGTGAAAAGACAAACAAGAGGGTTTAAGGTGGCTTTTTTTTTGGTAGGGTCTGTTTTACTTTTTCGTCTTCCTATAAGAGCCATCGTTATGTTATGAATGCTTGCAGGAGAGCCCAGAAAACAACATTAAGGAATTGAAATAAATCTCCTTTTAGGTTTGCAGCCTCTCTCTTTCCTGTTTGCTAAAGAATAATTCAAAAGGACACTGACACTGAACTCGTGCTAGGTCTAAAACGTGTTTGCAGGATCAAGCCTTAGATTAACTCTTTTCATAATGATCTGGATGGAGCAAGATTGATGGGGTCTGGCCCTAAAAATGTTGGAAGAATTTGATAACTTTAAAATATCTTTAACATTCCTAGATAAAATATTAATAAAGAAACAAACAAACTAGTATTTGCTCTTCAGGTTGCTTCTACAACACTTTGTGCTTTTATTCTGCAGTGCCGACAGAGGGGACATAAGTTAATTAACAACTGCTTCACTAGAGTCCCGCTGACATCACTGATGATGCACATTCAAAGTAAAGAGCGAACATGTCTGCATTGCTGTCGATGTAGTTCTCTTCTGGCAGAATACTTTAAACCCATCAAAATGTACTTTGCTCTTTGTCAACACACTCACAGCTTTAAAAAAGTTTACCTGGGAAAGCTGGTACATCCCAACTCAAATCAGTACAGGCATGATGATGACAAACTAAAATCAACACCAAACGTGGAGTATTACCGACGTGATTCATCTGCGCTGTCCTCTGCTGGCGTGGTTATGCTTTTCAGAAGGGCGGAAGGGATACCAGAGAGGAAAACTAGGGAGGAAAAATTAGGGAAGAAAAACACTACAAAAATAATGATAAATGTTAAAAAAGGGGGAAAAAAAAAAAGTAGAAAGCTTCATAGACTTCAATCAATAAATTTCAATACTCTTACAATATTCCAGCTAAGGGCTTTAATTTGCTGTCATTAGGAACATACAGCTTTAAATATTTACGAGGCAAACATTTGAGCTGATTATCTCTGGCTCCCTTAATAAATCATCAGAGAGAAACAGGCATTTCCAAGACATGAATCCAACCACCTGGTTTTGATCTCTGCTTTCAAATGATGTAAGCAGCATCTAGTAGTGCTGATTTCTCTCCAGCTTGAAGGGAGCGTGGCGTGAGCAGTCCACATTTGAACACTCATAATAGAAACCTCTCCAGCTGTTCAAATGAATACTACATTTTCCTCTTTTACTAACCACATTTCAATAATTATCCAGTAAAAGAACTTTTGCATTTAAGCAAGTGATAGCAAGCCCTAGCAATTAAAAAGCCAAAACCAAAACCAACCAACCAACCAAACCACTTTAATATTAGTAGTTCAGGACCTGTGCCTCACTGTTTGCTTTTAAATTGAGTTGCCTTTGGTGAAATTAGTATTCTGTTCAATCTTAAATCAGCAGAAAGATCAAACAAAAGAATTCAACTTTACAATACAATACAATACAATACAATAGACCAGGTTGGAAGAGACCTTCAAGATCATCGTGTCCAACTCATCAACCAATCCAACCCACCCAACAAATAAACCATACAGCCAAGCACCCCATCAAGTCTTCTCCTGAACACCTCCAGTGAAGGTGACTCCACCACCTCCACGGGTAGCCGATTCCAATGGGCAATCACTCTCTCTGTGTAGAATTTCTTCCTAACATCCAGCCTAAACCTGCCCTGGCGCAGCCTGAGACTGTGTCCTCTTGTTCTGGTACTGGCTGCCTGGGAGAAGAGACCAACCTCTCCCTGGCTACAACCTCCCTTCAGGTAGTTGTAGAGAACAATAATGTCACCCCTCAGTCACCCCAGCTCCCTCAGCCTTTCCTCATAGGGCTTGTGTTCCAAACCCCTCACCAGCTTTGTTGCCCTTCTCTGGACACGTTCCAGCACTTTGGAATTACTTGACATGAAAAACAGGAAAATACAACTTTCTCCAGTCAGTTATCTTGAGAAACTTAAATAAATCCTCACAGTGTATTAAAACTTTGTAAGCAAAACATTAAGAATGAATAAGGCAAAGAATTAGACAAGGAAAAAATCTGAAAAGCTGGGGTATGTGGGCCAACTGGCTAAAAAACCATCCTCAGACACTGGAAACAGCCACACATCACTTGATTTGAATGTTTCTTGCTTCATGCCTTTTAAAACATTTTTTTTTACTTAAAGATGGCAGGCATCATCAGTTTGGTGAAGACCAGATTTAACTAGCAAAAGTGAAGATTAGATGATCTTGAAAAATACTAAATGATGTGAATTAAAATTCCAAACAGCACTGTGTGAAGACATATGGGAGAGGGGGATCTTCGTGTCTCTATATTCATCACTGAGACTCAGCTGGTTGTCCCTGTATTGTCAACAGAAAGGAAAAACCCACATCCAGAAGGTGATTTATCCCAGCCATCTTAAAATGTGCTTTTGGAGATGTCTCTTTCTCTTTCTTCACTGACTGTAGAGAGTGTTAAGGTGATTTATACTTGATACCCAGCATTTAGACAACTAAAGTCAAGCAAGATAAATTCTACCCTAGGGACAGGAAAAAGGGCCTCTGTAACCTAAGAGTTCATCAGTTTTAATTGACTGAGGAGAAAGAACTGAGCATGCTAGTAATTCATGGAACGACTCTAAGCCACCAGTGCGCTTCAGGCATGAAAGGCAAATGGGATCCTGTGATGTGCCAGCAAGAAATTTTCCATAGATCAAGAAATAATAA
Source organism: Picus viridis (assembly GCA_033816785.1). Lineage (NCBI taxonomy): Eukaryota > Metazoa > Chordata > Aves > Piciformes > Picidae > Picus > Picus viridis. The sequence goes on along the minus strand of CM066569.1, from coordinate 1,975,543 downwards.
CACCACTAATATAAAGATAGGTCAGATCTCGTCTGGAATTTGCTGCACAAGAATCAGTGAACAGAAGAGAACTATTTAAATCAAAAGTGTAGTATTAGAGCTAGCCTTTTATCCTAGGCTTTGCTTAGAAAGTAGTAACAGGTCCCTAAACTTTACATCACTGATGTTCTGGAACAGTACTTCTACACAGAAAGACCACTAAAATTCCAAGTGCTTTTAAGATGGGCCTTGATGCTGTCTGTCTGCTCTGAGAAAACACAGCCAGACTCAGTGAGAAGGCAGCACCAATGGACATAAGGTTCTATGGACGTAAGAGATTTAAACGATGCAAATTATTCTGCAAGGAAAAAGTAGTCCAAACACTCATGTTTCACATGGGAAGTAAAACGAGGACATTCAGGAAGGATAATGGAATTTTAAATGAGATTCCTTTGCAAGGAAAGCTGTATTATTCTGCATTTCAGAATAAGCAGGACAGAAATCAAGCTTAAAAAATGAGCAAATTAAACCAAAGCCAAACCCCACCGAATCTGCAGATATGATTTGTAAGTTGTCAGTGGGTAACTCAGGTACACAAAATTGAATTTCTTTCTACATTTTTTATTCTCAATTGCACAACTGTTTCAGGAACCCTCAAACCTGTTGCTTCACATGCAAGACAAGCCCTTATGCAAAATTGATTTCATTTTTGTCATCCAATAGTTAGTTTACTCATTTTGTGGCTCTTCCTTACAACAAGAGAGGGAAGAAAGAAAACATTTAAACAATAATAGCAACATTGGATATTACTTTATAAAAGGTAAAAAAGTGTTTAATTTGCACTCTTACCTTCATGCCACAAAACAGACCCATGTGGGCTGAGCTGGCTGACTACAGAGAGACTTCACTTGTCCATGGCTTCTCGTGAGTTTCAGCAGAGGTTCTGGAACCTTTACGGCAGTTGCAACTTTGCTCTTCTGGAGGGCTGCTAGCAGGAATCTCCACAGAAGCATGTCCAAGGCAAAGGCTGGTTGTTTTTTCCCCAGACACCATTATTTTACCTGAAGTCCAATCAGTGTGCAAGTGAAGCAGATGAAAGGCATGCACGCCCCCCTTTGTTCTGGTGAATACTTATCCTTCCTGATTTCTCAGGGAATGCATTGCTGCCTTCTTCTCATAGTTCTTCCATACATTTAAAGGAGATTTTCTTTTTAATATTCTGTCTCGGTGATTTAGAGAGAAGATGCTGCAGTAAACCTTTTCCTTTTTAGACAGGAAAGGAAAAGCAAAACCCTATGAAGCATTCTTGATGAGAAACATACCCAAGACACAATGTGTAACAAAGGTAACAATCAAAAGCTGGGTGGGGGGAGGGGAGTAAACTAAGAAGAATTAAATACAAATCTCTGCAATGTGTGAAAGAAAATGGAAATCACAGTTACAAAAGCTCAAAATTTAGTATGATGAACAGTTTACAGCTTGTGTTTGAATGTCTAATCCAAGTAGCATCCTGTGTAAGTAACTGTCACAGAGACATTACATTTGTTGAAACTCGACTAAGTTAGAAGGTACATCTGGCTGCTTCAGGCAGTGACAGTTCAGAACTGATAAGGAGATAGCTGTACAATTATCTGTACTATATTTGTGCCTGTAATCTGCTCGCTTGTAGAACTGACCTATAGCAGAGGCCCTAAAATAAGCGTTCAGTGGGGCTTTAATCATTTCTACTGAAACATGCTGCCTTTGGAGTAGACATAAGAGAGAGATCACAGGCCATTTTCTGCTGTTACCGCAGAAAGCACCTGAAGAAAAACTGGAGAAGTTAGCATGGGTTTATATGCTAGGAAAAGTTTGATGCTGAGGCTCTTCTTTCTGGAGGTTGTCAGACTTTGGGCTCTGATGAAGATTCAAGAGGCATCAAAAACTGCAGAGAGGATGACAGGGCAATCAGTCTTAGCCAGACCATGAAATTCTTCAGGCATCCATGGCCTCTGCATTGCCAAGTCAAGGACAGACTAGATCCTCTGGCACCTCTTTCAGCAAAACCAGTCATGGTCATCTGGAAAACAGGATTCCCATGAATGCTAAGATCACATCCTTCCACAGGCACTGGAAGGCTTCCTTGTTTATAATAAAGAATTCCACATACGCTGAAACCAAAGTCTGAAGCACTGGCTGAAGCCTTCAGGCTTTCACCACTAACATCTAAATACACCACCTTCAAACCTATCCTGCATACAGGCTTACTTTGACATGAAAAAGAACACTCTTAAGGATAAAGTTATTGATGACATTTACTGTCACCATATGCTGTCATATTAAAGGCATAAGCAATATGGAAGAACCTTGTAATGCAGTGCCAAAAAGGATTTAGAAAAAAATCTTTTCCCTCTGAAGATCAACTTGCAAAACACTGTAAAACCCACTGTGTAACACCTCAGTGTCTCCTGTACGAAGTAAAGATGCCTTTTATATTTGATGCTGCCAGTTGTCTGCAAATTCTGTATTAGAGGCAAGTATCTTATTTTGCCCCTTTGCTTATAGTAAGAAACAACAGTATTACTGTTGATTATTATAAGCATAACCCCATCTTTGTTGATCCAGGCATGTTGATCCATTATCCTTTAATGGCAGCTCACATGTGGAATAGAGAATAGATACTGACCTTTGAGAAAGAAATTCACTGGCAATTAGTCTTCAGGATTCACAGTCTATAAATAAATCTGTTCTGAGGGTACACCTACACCTTATCACTCCCTGCTGCAGAGATTTTCCTTTTGCAGTAACCACAGAGGATCTATTCACACTCTTGTCATCACCTTTGGCACATAATACAGCAAAAAAACCCCAACCCATAGCATGCCATAGTGTGTTCTAATTCTTTCTCAGCCACAGAATCGCTGTTTGAACTATGGAAGGAGAGCCTGCTAATACAACTCATGAGGTCTTCTTCTTTCCTTACTTTTTTTCACTCTCAAATTACTGTGTACATTTGCTCACAATGTGTGATTTTTATACCATTACCTATCAGAAATTATCTAACACAGGTTCCTGATGTCCCTCATACAAACAGTACTTCTAGACTGGTTCTACCAAGCGCTGTGGCAGCTGTTGAGGCAGCTCATCAGAGATGGTACAGTGCCTGGGGAAAGAACAGTAGATATATAACAGGTCTCTAACTCAACAGTCTCACAGAAGCAGCACACTCTGTTGGATGTATCAATTGCTAAGTTATATAGCAAGTACTGAAACACCAAACATCCATCTAGATAACCACTGGATCTGTCAAGAGATACACACTAAGAAAGTCTGGACTACAACTATAAAGAGAGCCCTTTTGCTATTAAAGACACAGGGTAAGGCAAGTTTCTTAGAAGCATAAAGAAATGTGAAGGAAAACATAAATAAATCAAAGTGATGTTAAAACACTACCTTCAGCATAAATTAAGGCTGTATCTTAACAGAGGCTATTGCAGCTTCTGAGACTACTATCTAAGCTCCTGATGCCCTTCCAATTCTACTTTTAGAACGTAAAAGAGATCACGCAAGAGCGTGCCTTACTCTGAGGCAGTAAATGCAACTCATACTAGTGACAACTCAAGTCTCAGACAAGGCAAAAAAGTAATCCTGAAAGAATACACTGATGAAGATTAAATGAACAAGACATAACTTGGTTGGCTGTTGCAAAAAACCATAAATACTTGTAGGTAACATCTGTCAGATACAATGTGCTGAGAAGAAGAGAAAATATGGTTGCAAGTGTAAGTCGCATCAAGAGCAAACATGCCCCAAACTGGAGCAATAAGGACCACATAAAACCAGGGCAACGGAACAACAACATCCAAAACCAGTAATAATCATAGAATAGAATCATAGAATGATCTGGGTTGGAAGGGACCTCCAAAGGTCATCTAGTCCAACCCCCTGAAGTCAGCAGGGACATCCTCCACTAGATCAGGTTGCCCAGAGCCCTGTCAAGCCTCACGTTGAATATCTCCAAGGATGGGGCCCCAACCACCTTCCTGGACAGCCTGTTGCAGCATTGCACCTCCCCGTTGCTTCCAGAGCAAGCTCTACCCTTCCTAATGTGTAGCAGTTCCTGTGCCATTTATGAATTGTAGTAAGCTAGAAGGTTTCCTTAGAGGAGCAGGAGATGTAACACATTCATTCTCAGTCCTCCTTCACTGTGCAGGCTCGGGAGAAATAATGATTATTATATTTTTTTCAGAATGACAAAACAAACTTTAAAATGAAACTAAATATTGCCTACTGCATAACCCCATGCCATTGGCAGCCTCATCTCTTCACAATAGAAGTGCAATTCTAAATCAATATTGAAAGGTTTGCATTTATTATAATACCACAGGCTGCTAGCTTAATTCCCCCCACCCCCTTCCCCCCCTTATGAAATTAGAGATTCACTCCCAGATCTTGTGAATCTAAATTTGCTCCATTGCTGCATAGGATCCAAAAGAAGTGTGGTTGTCAAGTGTCATGGATTTTCACCCACTTGCACCTCCCAAATTCCATCAGCAGCAACAGAAAATTGCAGATTTTACCTTGAGGCCACTTACCAAATGGTGTCAGCACCAGTTCAAGTTTTAGTTTTAGTTTAAATTGTGAGTGTTTTATTCTCTCTGTTGCTTTTGGCCAAATCTAGGTCTGAAAACATTGTGGGGCTGTTCTACAGGTAGCAGCAGCACTGTGGAAGCTTGTGATCACTTTCTTTTTGTGAGGAGGAGCTACTCCTGAACTTCAAGTGGCACATAAAGTGTCCAGAGAAGAACAACAAAGCTGGGGAGGGGTTTGGAGCACAGTCCTGTGAGGAGAGGCTGAGGGAGCTGGGGTTGCTTAGCCTGGAGAAGAGGAGGCTCAGAGGAGACCTTATTGCTGTCTACAGCTACCTGAAGGGAGGTTGTAGCCAGGTGGGAGTTGGTCTCTTCTTGCAGGCAACCAGCACCAGAACAAGAGGACACAGTCTCAAGCTGTGCCAGGGGAGGTTTAGGCTGGATATTAGGAATAAGTTCTTCATAGAGAGATTGGCCATTGGAATGTGCTGCCCAGGGAGATGGAGGAGTCACCATCACTGGACGTGTTTAGGAAGAGCCTGGATGAGGCACTTGGTGCCATGGTTTAGCTGATCAGATGGTGTTGGGTGATAGGTTGGACTTGATGATCTCAGAGGTCTTTTCCAACCTGGTTAATTCTGTATTGTGTATAAAGTCTGGTTAATGTCAGTGCCACACTTTGTACCAGTTTAGCACTTACTGCAGTGAGGCTCTGGCTTTTAACATCCGCTGTTACAGTGCTGCAGTTGTATCCTACTAAGCCAAATTAATCCCTGATAAAATACCACTAACTTCAACTGGATTTCAGTGCAGGCATAGCGTCTCAGATATGAATTCTGTAAGTGACAAAGTTACTCAGGAGCCCATTTCTCAGCTTTGAATAATGTGTTAGTGTAGAAGAGAGTATTTCTCATTTCTGGGGAGCAGTGAGGTCATCATGGAGCATTCTGGATCTACAGTGATCATGAACTGATCGAGTTTCAATTAAACAGAAGAAAAAGAAATGTAGGTATGCAGCTTTATTTCTTAATTAAAAAAATAAATTAGAAAATAGCCTGAACTCAGGAACTTAAACATGAAGACAACTGCCATTTGGTCAAGCTAAAAAAAATACAGTGCATATATAAACATTTATGAAGTACAGTATGTCAGATGGTAGTATCTTAGTATTTCTTTACTAACTTAGTGCAAGAAATAGGTACATACTGATGACATTTGTCACATGTTGATGACATGAAGTTGAGACATACCATTAATGCAGGAATCAATTAGGATACCACACAGGAAGACAAGGACACATTAATACTTGAACAGAAATAGATTCTGTTAGCAGCAACTAATGTGTAAGGTCATATAATTTATGATTACCAACAGTTACTGCTAGTATCATCCAGAGACCTTCATCATTGGACAGGATAAGCAGAGTCATAGAAGCACAGACTACCAGGAACATCTTTAAGTAGATCAAATTGCCCAGAGCCCTACCCAACTTGCCTCATCCCTGGAAACAAACTCATGTGCCAACTCTCTGGGTAGTCTTTCACCACTCTCATTGTAAAAAATGTCCCTCTTTGAGCTTAAAACCATTACCCCTTAGCCTGTTAGCAATGGGCTCTGCTAAAAAGTCTGTCCCCATCTTTCTTATAGGCCTGCTTTAGGTGCTGAAAGGCCACAGTAAGGTCTCCCCAGAGCCCAGAAGAAAGATGAAAGTACTTACTGACAGAGGATGATTGTGAGTCACCAACATAATACGCTTATGAATACATGTGATTGTAGGAGACTGCAGACAAATTATTTCCAGCAGCTGTGCCATTGTGCAAAGTCCTCGTAAGGCAGCATTTAAAAGCCTGCATATAATTCTGTGCAGAAAGATCATGAGAAAGACATTCACATGGGACCAGATGGAGATATCTGAAATACTGGGGGCAAGAGAAGCTGCCTTGGTGACTTGGAGAGCTTGGCTAGATGATCCTATTTATCAAATCTGAGACAGGAACATTGTGGTGGTTTATGAAGTCACACTATCAAGTCCAGTAGAGGGTCACCATGCTGGTGAGGGACTGGAGCACACAATATAAAAGGAAGGGCTGAAGGAACTGGTTTTACTCAGCCTGGAAGAGAGAAGGCTCAGGGGAGACTTTATTGCAACATTCAGCTACCAGATAGAAGGACACCACAGAAGACAGAGCCTGACTCTTCTAAAGGGTGCCCAGTGATACAATGAAAGGCAATGGGTATTGCTGGAACATGAAAAATTCTGATTAGACAGGGGAAAAAAAATAGTAATTTTTACCCTTAAAGATTGCCAAATATTGAAGCAAGTGCCCAGACAGGTTGTAGGACCTCCATCCTTGGAGGGTATCCAATCCTCAGCTTGAAGTGGTCCTGAGCAACCTGACCTAATTAAACCTGCTATGAGCAAGAGATGGACTAGGAGAACTCCAGAGGTCCCTTACACTCCAACTGATTCTATGGTTCTATGAAAATGCATTAAAATGGAGAGGAAAAAACTCCAATAGTTAAACCTAAAAGATACCACCACCAAAAGGAAAAAGACCACAGTTCACTTTAGGGAGTAAAATGAGCAGCTTTACAAACAGGAAACTTCTTAAACAGTAAGGACAACCTTTCAAACAAAATTAGATCAATTTATGAAGTGGAGTGGATTGGAAAAGATTGGACTAGCCACCCTGAAAGTGCCACTTGCCTGTGAACTATGTGGATGCTTATTTGTGGCAATCCTAACTCTACCTTGAAATGCAGCATTTCCAAAGCACTGTCATTTTGACACGACCCCACAATGCTGTCAAGGAACACCTACCAGTACAACAATTCATCTTGTTTCCAGCCCAGTATGAAATACTCAACAACCCACAGAATTTCAGTGGTATTTTTGCAGCAAAAGAGCAGCAGATGCAGCCCCACCCTCTGAGGTGAGTGTGAGCACCGCTTGGGGACAGGCTGTATGCCACCCACCACCAACATCATTCAGCCTGCAGCCTACCTCTGAGCTGCCCTCCAGAGTGCATCCACATGCTAAGTGAGTTAGTCTTGGAAATGAGGTTTCTCCCCTATGGACAACAGACTAAGCTTCTGAAACTGTGTTTCTGAGGAAGCTTCTCTGCAGTTGGAGGAAAAAGCCCATCTTGGTTTCACAGTGAAGTGCATCATTCCATGCAAGAAAATATGACTTTGGCAAAAAAATTGATTTTGCTGGTTCAGTCTTTCTAGTTCAGCACAGGAAACTTCCCATGTGCTTCAAGTGAATGGGCAGGTGTGCAAACCAGTGATTATGCTCTTTGCATGTGACATCATGAGAAATGGACAAAAATCACCCACATCAGTTTGGAGAATGGTATCCTGCACTTTCCACAAGGGCTGCTGCTCCATGGTGACTGAAAAGTTTAACAGACGCACTTGTGAAAGCCTATTTGCCAGGTGAAAGCGAGAGCTTGTAGCTTTGGCTGTCTCTCAAATACAAGACTACAAAATGTTTTCCAGAAAGGTTCAGATGGGAGAGATTATTCACAGATTGCCTTTGTCATCAGTCAGAGAAGAACTGTCTCTAGCTGGAAATATTTCAGAGATATTTATTGTATTCTGAAAACTTCATTTTATTTCTAACTTATTTACAGTTGAACATCGAGAGTCATAAAATATGATGTATAAAATATTTAACAAAATAGATGCAGTTCATGTTGCTCAGATGCACCATAGATATATGATGAATCAGTAAACAGCACAGGAATTTCCTGATGGTCCTCTGTCTCCTTTACCAGTGAAAGGAACGTGTAGACCTGCCCTATACATTTTAGTCTGACCAGTATGGCATCAACCTTTCATTGCAGAGAGACTAATACCACCGCTCTGATTTCTGCGTCCTCAGTCCTCCACAGTTACCTTCCCTATCTGAAATGCCAACACTAATTTCAGTAATTTCAGTACATTGGATACCCTCTGAAGTTGCTATTTTCAATACCCTTTTTTTTTCTTTTTTTTTTTTTTTTCTTTAAATACAGAAATTCCTAGAAAAGAAGAATCAGATAATTCAGGCCATATGAACAAAAGAGTCATTTATTTTTATATATATATATATATATATATATTTTCTCTAGTAAGTTATAATAGTCTCTTGGATTTTTAAATGTCTTTTTTGCTATTTTCAATGCTTAAAAATTATAACTTTAAAACATTAAATATTGTGTTATTTACAGCGTGGTTTCACTTCTCGTCTCTAAACATGGAGCATCCTCCAAGTGAAAACTTGGATGAGACAGAAAACAACTTCACTGACATAACAGGCTTTGAAAGTTCACTTCATACAACCATTAATTTGACTATGTGAAAAATAGCCAAACAGCAATTTGCTCCTACATGGGAATTATTGTTTTTGTTTTAATATATTTTTCTGTTGTTCTGGTTGTGGGGGGAGAGGTTTGTTGGGGTTTTTTTTTTGGCTTTTGTTTTTGTATAAACAGAAGGACAGATCTGGTCATTACTTTTGTCAGTGTTCAGTGTTTTAAGTCGCTGTGTTTTGTCGGTGGTTTTTTTTTGTTGTTTAAATCTCGTACCTATTTTATACAAAATAACAAAATATACAGAGAAAGCTGAGTCTGTTACATTAGTTCATACACACAGGGTAAATAAAAGTTTGTTTTGTTTTGTTTTGTTTTTTAATGTATGGCTTTGCAAAGGTAGATTATGAAGTGACTCTTTGTATTTTATTTGTTTAAAAGCATTTTAAGAGAACGTGTTAGTGTGCTTACAATAGCGGCCATGGGAGTCGAATGTCGAGCCAAGAGTTTAATGCTAGGATCACTGGAGGTCTTGCCTGACACTGCATCTGCAGCCTTCAGAAGACAAATGTAGTTTATTACAACCTCGTCTATCTTAGCTATAATTTCCTGCTGCTGTGTTTCAGAGTTCATGACTTTAACTAAACGCATGCAGGCTTCTGTTAAGCAACAGAGTACTTGAAAGCTGGAAGTCATAGCTAAAAGCATTTCCTCAGGGCTTTTATCAGCCATGGCCATTTTCCTGCAGGCACTTCCCAACTGTCTTGATTCCATAGATAACAGTTGTTTGTACTTAGAAAGTGTAAGGTCGTATGTTTCTGGATGTAAATCTTCTCTGCTGCCCACACTTGCTCGGACCAGTGAGAGTAGCTCATTGGCATCCTTTTGTGCTGCAATAAATCCATCAGGCATGGCGTACGTCTTCTCCTTCATCTCATTTATTCGTGTGATTCGCGCGTCGAAGGCCACATTGTTGAGATTCGCATCGATTTCACCACCCTGTGTGTCAGCACTGCTCGTCTCGTGCGTGTTAACTGCTTCACCTTGTGGGGGCTCAGCAGCCTTCAGGGACTCCAAGACTCTCTGCTCATTTTCACTGGAAAATGACTGACCAGCTGGTTCTGCGAGCTCACACGGGATCTGTGGTTCAAAGAGACACGAGACCTGATGGCTCTCTTGGTCATCTCCATCATCATTGTCATCGTTTCCTCTGCCTAAGAAACAATAGCTAAAGGGACCACGACACCTCCAAGTGCTGGTGTCCAGCTTCCGCAAAGGCAAAGCTCGACACTGCTTGGAGTCATTCTGACTGACGCCTGTGCCTGAACACCTCTTACTGTCTTTTCTATCAGTGCTGACATACACAGAACTCTGTGAGTAACTTTTGGACAGCTTTTTGCCCATGGGGAGTTCCACCCTTCTCTCTGGTTTGGATTCATCCCTTCGGGTGTTGTCCAGGCATTTCAAGCTGGCCGCGGCTGCCTTCTTTTCAAACAGCATCTCGATGCCCGCAGACCCTCCAATGATGCTGCTGCTGCGCCTCAGCACTTTCCTGTTGTGCGGCATCCTGAGGCTTCCTCCTATCATGTCACATGGCCGTAAACTAACTGTTGCCCCACAAGCCTGATTTACTTTGGGAATGTCACAAGAGTCTTGATTTTGACTTGGCACCTTTGATTCTGATAGCATGGATGATAGCATGATGGAGTCAGCTAGAGGCTGTCTAGGAAAAGCTGTAGGCATGCCTCCTTGTCTTCCTTTTTCAGGCTCTGTGAAAGCTACACTAGGGGTAGTAGAAAAGCAGACAGAATAATTAAGTATCACTCTGGTAATACTCAGAAACTGAACTTTTAAGCATCTTTAACAGTCAGTACAAATGGATTCCTGATATTTCCCAGTGGTCTTCATTCCTCAAAATATTTCACAAAAAAAGCATTGCTAGTTCCTTGTGTGTTTTATATTTCACCAAGATACCTCTTAAAAATCTATCAACAAACTATAACCTATGAATAGTTCATTGTTCATGCTGCTACAGCAGACCTATTTAAAAATAGGAATAGAAAATCACCAGTAAGCCATCACACACCTCCCCCAGTGTGCGGATTCCATGTTTTCCATCAACTGTTTGCATATTTTCAGATTAAAACACCTTCTTTAACTCCACGTGAGAGTGTATGGAAAGGTACATTCAGAGCAATTTTGGTTTGATTATATGTGGCATTTTAGGAGAGAATTAACATTTCTCATTCTCATTCTGTTCCATTTTCAGGCATTCACACACTACTGCCACATGTGGGTTGCAACCCAGGAAGACAGAAACCAATTGAAAGAATTTTCAGGACCTTCTCTGGAAAACTTTTTTTTTTTTTTTTTCATAACACTAGGTTCATAAAACCTCTTAAAATGGGAACTTAAAAATATGGTAATAGTTCCACATGTAAGTTATTCTTTAAGGAAACACCTACTGTCAGATGGTGAAGTAAATACATGCTTAATAAGGCAGCAGCATTTTCTCACACTTAGAGCATTTTATTCCTACTGGCATGCTTTTGACAATCTGCTAGAAGAGCACATAAAATGCATAATAAATGAATCACAGGTTTTTCTCTCCTACATTAATATACCTTGTGAAGTCATTTTATAAACTAACAAGCATCCTGGAACTTGACTGTGGATTTTGGAAAGGCTTGCTAAGACTAAAAGTGAGGCCTCTCTAAAAATTGTATCCCCTCAAATATTTTTAACTGTAATGAGAAGATTTCATTAAAAAAAAATTAAATGTTCTTTGCAAGCAGCTCATAAGGATATTCCAGCACGTACAAGTGAAATCAAGAGATACACTGAAGGTCTAATCCTGCTGCCTGCTACAGTTTCAGGTAAGGACAATGCAAATGTCTCCCCCAGACCTCAACAGTAGCATGCGGTTTCGCAAACCAATCGCGAGAAACGCTTTATTACTGCTGTACCTGTAGTTTCTTTAATCTTGGGGATCCGATGACATCCTTCTCTCAAAGTGCCGAAGAGCGGCTCAGCATTAATTGCCGAGTGCACGCTGGGCACCGTCATCCTGTGGCACACAGCTTCGGGCTGCTGGTGCACGTCCTTGTACGCTGTTCCGTGGTTGGGAAGAACCGCAGCTCGTTCGTCTGCTGGAATATAGGCAATGCCCTTCATTGATGGGTCAGAGATAATGTGCTTAACATCAGAGGTACAAAGAGGGGATTCCACAGGGGTAGCACACGTGCTGCTGCCTGTGCTGCATCCTGCATCCACTGAAGAGCACTGAGAGCTTTGCAGTGAGAAATGGCCTTCACTTTGCAGAGATGACATGCGCTTAGCCAAGTGATATTCACAGAGTCTAGCCACGCTCTGCTCAGCTTCTGGAAGTTTTGAAGGATGGTCATCTGCAGATAAATCAGTATCTTCTACGTCGTTTAGGTCTTTGCCTGAAGACACAGGAGTCATATCTGACAGGAAGTTTTCACGTTGGCTAAGCCCCGAGGTATCGCCCTGATCCACCTCAGGATCCACTTCATCCTTACAGTCATTTTCTGTTTTACCAAGGACAGGAACTCGTGGAAAAGCCTTCCCGTTCACTGTTTCTGGTCCTGGCTTATCTGCTGCCCCATCATCAGCAGGGTACCATCGTTGGCGAAAGGCAGTTCTCTCTACATTGAAAGTGCTTAGGCGTTGACTGTCTCTTGCTGAGAGAGTTCCAAATTTAGCCTTTAGATCTTCATCAGTCTCTGCTTTTTAGTTCCCTGTTGCTTTTTCACAGTAGCATTGCCATCAGAGGGTGCTTTTACTTCACTGTCTGCCATCTTATTTTTCCTTTTACTAGTGCAAGAATATACCAAGGATCCCATGTGCAATTTGCTAAAATAATCCGTGACAGATTTTGTTTCCATGGTCTCTGGCTCCATTTCCATGTTATCTGAATGAAGAATCTGCTTTGAAGGCACAACTTTTGACTGCAGGTCTGCAGCCTGACGACCAGCCAAAGGCTGTGAGGGCTTCATGCCTGGCCCTCCAGCCTGATTCTTAGCAATAGGAAATTCAGTCTGCTCTTCCACAAGGGGTTGGTAGCCTTCGCTTGTGGTCAGAAACATGCGTGCAGTGTTTTCCGACTGTTTCTGTGCTGCGGCTAGTTCAGAGCTTTCAGTCATTTCAGAGGAATTTGTTTCATTGCCAGAATCTGAAGATGACTCAGGGCTATATGCTCGCAGGATAGCTACACCTGCAAGCCACAAAAAATAAGAGTCAATTAAATGACAGCAGCTGAAGCACCTGGCTAAGTGACAAGCAAAGGGGGTGTGTTAGAGACAAAAATAGGCTTTGTGAGAATACTTTGACTTTATTGCACAGTTCCCGGGACAGGTAGTTTAATAACATAATGGTAGTTCCATTAAATAATATGGAATATGGTGTATGCAAAATGATGGCAAAAAAAACTTAGGTAAACCAAAAAGAAAACACCAAACAACCCAGCCCTCATGAAATGGAGCGTTTCCAAAGCTAAATGGATGAGATGGAATGATTTTCAATGAATAAATGTAACTATGGTGAAAGAACCTGAATTGTCATTCGTCTGCTGTTCCTCTGAAGCAGCCAAAGCTTCTAGTGCTTGAAGTGTAGAGACTACGGCATCATCTAGCCCCTTCTCACACTTCCCCTCTGTATTAGTAGGGACAGCATCGATAAGCGACACTGGAATGTCATCATTGCCTAGATTACTGGCTTGCTCCTTCTTGTCTCTAGGCTGTGTTGCTTGAATCTGAGAGTCTTCCTCATCTGAACTGTCCCTGAAGCCAGGTGGGGGAGCAGCAATGGCCATGTTTAAGGTATGCAATAGGAAATCATCTTCATTATCATCACCTTCTGGGGGTGGAAGTGAAGTCAAATCAATAATGTCATCACTAGAACCAGAAAGGCTGAGAAGAGTAGGCCTATTGATTTCTCCTACCATAATGTCTTCTTCACAGCTTACTTCATCTTCATCTTCAGCATCATCTGTGGTTTCTGCATAACAAATATCATGCAGCAAAGGCTCTTCTATCCCCTCCGCAGCTCCGAATATTTTACCGTCGTTTATAGTTGCGTAAACAGAATTTGTAGCAAACTGAATGCTTTCGGCATCTGGTGACAACTCCAGGCCTTTAATGTCATTGGCATTACTAATATAAATGGCTCTTTGTTTTTCTAGTATTTCTGGACTTTCATCCAAAAGCCTTTCATAGCCAAGAGTCTGGGGATTGATACCATCCAAGTTGTGATCTCCAAAAATAAAGGAAACTTTAGCTCCCCTGGGGGAATCCTGTGCTTTCTTGCTAGACTCCAAACCTGAGAGTGACAGCAGTGAAGGCTGATTAAAATTTCTGCTTTCTTCCGCCTCAGTGGTGTCACTTTGCTTGGCCAGATGTTGATCAAATCCACCTGAATTATAAGTATTTTCTATATACAGATGTCTGTGTTCCTTTTGACATAACAGACTTTCAGAAACATCTACAGTCTTCTGTTTTGGATCAGCAAAGGACATTTGAGTCTCCTGATCTCCTTCGGACAGGAAAGTGGTACTTTTTGATAAACAGTTCCACTCAGAAGCAAGGAGATTATGCTTCCCTCTGTTTTCAGTTCCTGTAGCATGATGAAATAAAATCAACATTGTGAAATCAAAAAGCAAAGCCAAGTAATTTTTAACCAATAACATGGTTATGGTGAGCAATAAACACTCTGAATAGAACAGCTGAGCCATCAAACACTTTAGAAGAGCACTTTCAAACTCTCTTCTGCTCTAAGTTAAGTATCTGTTGATTTACTGACCTAAAGTTTAACTGTCTGTTTTGTACTTTAGAACGTAACTAAACCTCAGCTAGATACAAATGCTGCTCCAGGAGTGGCAACACAAAACAAACCCCCCAGCTGGTTTCTCCAACATCATATGTACTCTTACAAAAGACAGATGCACATAAAATGGTAGCACTCATAGGGAGCATGCATATGTTTCATTACAGTACGAAAGAAATAAATCACCTGGTTTATTTTACCATCAAGATGCTATAACAGGCTGAATATGACATTATACAGATGAATTGACTTGCTGTGGTGCTAGGTCTGAGCCAGGCATGAGATCTCATTTGGCACAGCCTTGTGTTTGTCTGGAGGTGCACTGGTTCAAGTTAGCTTCTGCTTTCTGCATGGGCCCATGGTTAACAGACTGTGTAGTGAGTACCTGTTTCCCGGCTCCCGGCGTTTTTCTTGTTGGCCATGTTAAATATCGAGCGCCTTGAGTCAACCAGCAGTCTATAGTATCCAGCTGTGAGGCAAGCAAGATTCATTGCATCTGATGACTCCATCAGCAGAGTAATAGGCTATGAAGAATACAACCAAGTCTTGGTTAAGGCTGTTCCTCCTCAGTGTGTTTACCTGCAGACAATACTACTACACATCACAAATGCCACACTGAAAAACATGCACAAAACCTTTTCCTCAATTCTAATATCATAATATTGAATACTTCTAAAAAACTGGAGTTGCAGTGAGGTGGAAGACCACTGGACATTTTAAGAGCTAACCATTTTAAGACTCTTGCTTCATCTGTTTTCTTGCATAGATATATTCTCTCCAAAGCACTGTTTGCTGTCACTCTGAAACTGCCCAGGGCTAAGAACCTGGTACATTAGGCACTGGAATCTTGCAGTAGTATGGAAATCTGCAGAATTTCCCAGAAAACAAGGTGCTCTAAGCTCATGAAAAGAAACAAGATATGGGAAGCAGACAGGGAAAGTTCAGGTTCAGAAAATACAATAGTGAGATTAAAGCCATCATTACACAGCAGCACAGCAAATATTGCAGCAATGGCTTAAAAGAATTCAGTGTTTGTGGCCTGGCATTAATGAAGGGACAAGCAATGAAAAAAGAAGCAGGTGAACAGAGACAAAAAGAATGGTAAGAGATCCTCAGAAGGGAGATCAGCAAAGAAAACAAACTCACAGCATAAAAAAAAACCCCATCAGATCAAACAAAAATGAGAGACCTCAGTGCTTTGAAATACTCTGGCTGCCAGGCTAGTGAGAATCAAACATAAGGTTTCCATGCGAAACATACTTTCTTTAATTCCCTTTTCTTTTGCCATGATATATAAATTTTGCTGCCTCAAACTTTTGTTCATGTCTCTGTGGCTTTGAATGCCCAAAGCTGTTTTTCTCAAGTTTATTTTAAGGTGGCTAGCTTCTATGACTCCTAGGGAGGAAATAAAAATGCAGACCTCACCAGGACACATAGCCAGCCCATCTTATCACTTATGGGTTGTAGTGACTCGTAGCTCTGTGGATGTTTCTGACAATCTGTCATAATAATGCAGAGCCCATAGTCACAAGACAGATGCAAGGACCTGCATCATCGGTTCCAGGAGGAACACACAAGGATGGTTCTCCAAATTACTCAACCCCTTACAAGTGAAAAGACAACTGATCGTGACAGAGGCTGTGGCCAAAACGTAACTGATTATCACAGCTTACTACCAAACCCACAGTAGGTCTGAAATTGCTCTAAATAATCTATGCTGCAGCATTTTAGGCCAAAATATCCCAGGTACCCTGAGTGTTGTATCAACAGGTTTCAGCAACATGGAAAAACTGTGTTTTGTGCACTAGTTTGAGCTCTGGTTCAACACATGCTTCTTTGAAAGCATTTGCTTATAGCTCTGAAAGTTAACTGCAAGTTATTACACCTACAATGGGCTAATTAATCTCTGTTCTTTTGAGTGACTACTGAAAAATAGAATTTGAAATGCTATGTTCATCTCAAAGTTTCTGCAGTGGTTGACAGAAATGCATGATTTCCACAAATCTCACAGTACTGAAAACAGTGCTGTGGACTCCTGGCAGTCTGCTGAACGGTCCTGTGACAGCTAAACTCCTGTTGCCTGCTTCTGATAAACAATACATGCTTGAGAAGACACTAAGGGGAATCAAAAAGAAAATACAAATCCAAGCTTTTTATTCATTTGATCATTAAGTAAATGTTGCCATGTATGACACATATTTGCATATTAAGAATCTGGATATATGAATCTGCTACCTTGGGGCAAGTCAAAAGAGGAAAACATCAGATGTCATTACCTACCTCTGCGTGCCTGCATCTCTTTCACAGGACACAGTGATACCCCTTACTTGTGCCCCACAGAGAGGGAAACTTCTGTCAAATTCCATCCAGAGGCTCCCAGTTTTGTAATTTTAGGGTTAGGCTAGTCTCTCTGGGTTTCAGATGATGTGTGTCGAAATGTAAGGATACAGGGACGTACATGGATTGCGATATTATAACATAAAACAATATAATAGCATGGTAATACAGAATACTATGGCACAGAGTGATGCTTTTTACATATGAGGAGATGGGAAGGATGAAATTTCCACAATAATTTCTCAACCTGTAAAAAGGTGATAACAGCTTTCTCACAAAAGGGCTGGGAGTTTAGCACAGTAATGCAGGTAAATGTACTTGAGATCCTCAGATATTACCATTGTCAAGTTAGGTGGAAGAGATGCTGTGTTCACCACCCTGTGTATTTCTCTTAAGCTGCTGTCAAAGAGCATCTAGATTCATTTACAGCAATTTTTTTTTTTTTTCATTAACTTAAATACAAGAAACAATTCCAAGTGAATAAACCTAAAGCATTCAAAGCAAAAGCTCAGTGAAAAATTCCTTGTGTATATGTTGGGGTTTTTTTGTTGTTGTTGTGTGTGTGTAAGCAAAAGAGAACTGTTAGACTCCATCTATTTTAACAGAATATTTAAGTTTCAAGTATAATGAGAACTCTGCCTTCAAACTCTGATGAATGCTTCAGGCAATACATGAAGCCTTTCACTTCAAAACCAACCAGAAGCCACACCAAGAAGAACCAGGACAATATAATATTCAGAACTCTACTCATTGGCACTAGATGCCACAGACACAAAGTGGTAGTGTTAAGTGGGATTTAAGAGAAATTAAATGACTATAAGTAGATGAAGAACATCTGGGAATATATTATGTAGGGTAAAGCACTGAATTGGAACTGCAAAGGCAAAGAAAGAAAATCCTTGGATTTTTATAGTTTATTCCATTGTTAAGCACTGTGGGGTTAGTTGCAGTGACCTTTGAGGATAAAGCAATGGATTACAGGGGACACTGGTCTGATGTAGCTGGTGATTTCCTCTAATGGTAATAATATTGTCTCTTACACTAGAAGGAGCTTCTAGTCCATCAAGGAGCTGCAAAACCGGCAAATTTCACCATCACCTCTTCTCAATCAAGGAAGACAACAAGAAAGCAAGTTTCTTGGGGTCAGAGAAAAGTCAAAACAGAATACAAGTGCTGCAAAGCCCCAGTCTAGTACACTAAAGAGGTAATAATGCACCCTCAGAGCAGCATTGACATGAAGATGCTCAGAACAGTATAGCTTGATCAAATATTGAACAAACCCAAACCCACTATTTAAAGATGATATTATGAATATCATCATCAACAAACTTACTTTTACATCTAAGACATGCAGCTCCACTCTAACGTTGCTTTCATCTTCTGTAAACATCTCAATCCTGTTCACATGGCTGAAGTCTGCCAGGAGAGCCACCAAGTTTGTTTTGGTGTTTATCACGTGGCTGATTCCATACCGCGGCCCTACTAGCAGAGTCACTTCCGAACGCTTTTCTCCCTGCTTTAGCAGAAGAAGAAAAGAAAGCAAAAGTGAAAAAAAGTTTAAAATGATAGGTGCTGGATAGCATCAGAAATTGCCACCCTTCATCATTTTGATGATGCTACCTTTGCATGGCATTTCTACACTAAAAATGATTGTGTTTCTCCCTAAGAAGATGGACTATACAAGAGCATATTCGATTCATAATTAAAACCAAAAAGTAAAGGAATCTGCTGCTGGGTCCTGACTGTACCCTGGTTTTCAGATGGGTACTGGGATAGATAAATCAATCTGTTTATCTATCAAATGGATGGATGGATGGATTTTTCAAAAGAGAATCTTTGCCACAAGAGTTTTCCAGACTGATAATTTCACCATTCTGTAGTTCTTTGGATGGTGCTTTTTGCCAGACAGTTGCTACCTATATCCAAATCTCCAGTAAGATTCTGCTTTTAACAGGAATGCTGTTTTTTAATATATAACAGTCACAAAGGTTCAATGAACAATTATTTTTGAAGAGTAGTGCCTAAACTTATAAAGAAAGTGGTATGGTCCAGCTTTTGCAAAAAGGCATGTGGATTAAAAAATAATAATAAATCAGGAGAAGAGAGAGACTATTCCAAGGGAAATCTTACCACTAGCGTTGCCTTGAAAACACGTCCTCCGTATAATCGTAGGTCACTGAGGAACTTCAGATAATGCACCTTGGCTTGCAGAGCAGATAGCTGGGGAAGGAGAAACAGGGGTAAGAGGCAGTGGTAGAAATCAATACATTCTCCAAATCAGAAAGAAAATGTATTTGTGTAGTCTAAGGAGAACAGACTGCAATGAAAACTCATTAGATGCTTGAGTTTCAGCTATGGAGAAGCAGACTCATTCTTAATTTAAGACCTTGCTTGTTCAGTTAAAACACAGTGAGGACTTGTGTATGGGTGCAGCGGAGCACTGCGAGAACATCGCAACTGCTCCAGTGAAAGGAAAATGTTAAACTATTCAGATTAAACATCTGTGCATCAATGGATTTCAAGGCCAGACAGCAGCTTCCCATTCATAACCACCATCAGTTCTTAAACATTTGCGTACCTATACAGAGCAGGAGAACAAAGTGCTTTTGTCAGCTATGTGTATTACATCTTGCTAGGTACTGGTGGCATATGGTGTATTATTCCACTCCATTACTACATTTCCTGTTTTTAAAAACAAATCTCTTCTACTATAGTTAGCAGGGAATAAATCTGAAAGCTAAATACAGTACACCCATATGATCACACCATGCCCAGGTCATAACTTATCTCCTATTTTTTTTTCTCCTCGAACTTAAATGAACAACTTAAAAAGAAACAACTTGGGAATATTGTACAAAGCTGAATGGCAACAGGAAACATTTCATTTCACCTTAACAGTCTGGACCCAGAGCTTAGACCTCCCTGGTGTGAATCCCTGTATCTGGACTCTTGAACGGTAAGATAAACCAAACTCTTGTCATTTGTTACTCTCAGTTCAGCCACTTGATTTCTAATTTAAAGACTTTTTTGACCTTGAACAGCAATTTAAGAGCCTCTATCCTAAGGTTTTTCTAGACACCAAAGAGGAACTAGTTAATGTTTTCCTCTTCCCTTCACTGGGTGTTCAGTTGGTGGAGAAACACACAGGGATTATTAAAAACGGAGACTTCTGACAAGGACAGGCTTCCCTTCATGCAAAGGGAGAGAAGGCTCCAAAAAAGATAAACGGTGACCACGAGCTCAGATGCTTTGTTTCTGAGACCTACCTGATAAAAAAGCAGGTGGGCACACAGCGTATGTCCGAAGCCCAAATTGAAAACAATGAAGTGAAACCAATGAAGTCTGCTTGCTCCAGGAAGGGACTGTTGTAACCTATCTTCCCCCAAGAACTGATGCTGTAATGCTACTGTCATCACCTGCAAGGCCTGCAGCAGCGGTGGCTTCCAAAACCCCCTCAAATTTACACTACCAGGATAAACAATAACCAATTGGCATTATTTAGCTTTAGCTTCACAGTATAGGAGATGTGCAGCAGCAGCAGGCTTGTCTCATCAAAAAGGTGGCCTTTTCTTCCTGAGCATCACAAACCAAAACACATACCGCTACATTCACAGTCATGATGTGATCTGAAACCTCCAAGCAGGATTTCTGCTGGCCATAATGACCCTTAGCTCAGGCACCATGGTGGTGTTTGGGGTCTTTTTTTCTGCTCAGAAACAAAGTGCCATGAAGCAGGATGCAGCTCATTTTGTATTTCAACTAGTCACTCAGGTTCTTTTTATAGTCCACGGGGAGAAATAGGCATTTCTAGGACACAAGTCATCTGACCTATTTTGGGTTCCTAATGTGGGATGGGTGATTTGCTATCTGTAAGTGCTATTTCTCTCCATTGACTACAAAGAGAGAATAGATGACGTGCATAAAGAAACCTCATTATGGTGTCTAAAGCCAGCATTAGCTACATGCATTCCTCAGCAACATTGTCTTCTACATGTTTTTTCCCACCTGAGCTCAAATTTAGTGCTAAGACAAGCATTTTACAACAGCAAGAAGGGTCATTTACTGTAAGAATCAACATCTGAGGACACAGTCTCAACGTGCGCCAGGGGAGGTTTAGGCTGGATGTTAGGAAGAAGTTCTTCACAGAAAGAGAGATTGGCCATTGGACTGTGATGCCCAGGGAGGTGGTGGAGTCACCATCACTGGAAGTGTTTAAGAGACTGGATGGGGTACTTGGTGCCATGGTTTAGTTGATTAGATGGTGTTGGGTGATAGGGTGGACTTGATGATCTCAAAGGTCTTTTCCAACCTGGTTTGGTCTATTCTATTCTATTCTATTCTATTCTATTCTATTCTATTCTATTCTATTCTATTCTATTCTATTCTATTCTATTCTATCCTATCTTATCCCATCCCATCCCATCCCATCCCATCCCATCCCATCCCATCCCATCCCATCCCATCCCATCCTATCCTATCCAGTTCAATCTTGGCCATCAAAAAGTCTCTACAGCATAATGGAAAACAATGCTGAAAAACAGCATTCGTGTCAGGCCCGTAGGATAGCCTGCTTCAGAAGACAGCATCAGAGAACAGTAACTTTCCCAACAAGTCTGCCATTAATAGGAAGTACTAAATTAATAATAATAAAAAAGAAATCTTTAACTCACATGAAGTATTAATGAGCAGTTTTCTGCCATTCTCAAGGAGATAGTTTAGCCGGGGTATAATTAATTATTTTTAATTGTTCTTGGCTATGTTGTGCCGAGCACCAAAAGTTAAATCTCTGAAAATATAATGGCTAGGTGTTTCTCCAAAGGATTCATTTTAATGTTTCCCAGCCAAGCCACCCTTTCTATTCTTTAAAATGCATATTTCATTAAGATGCAAATGTAATACCTTTTTACCCGGAGGAACCAGGTTTTGATTTGCTTTGACAAGGTGTGAAAGTGCTTTCTTAATGTTCTTTTCTTTCATGCTTTGCAGCACAGCAGATGGAAGAAAAGTCTCTAATCCCCATTCTTTTCTGCAATGAAAGGCATATATTTAATTTCACATTCCTGTGATGATTATTTATCTAAACATTGGTGACTGCGATGCCAAGTGAAGGAACACCTGAAACCGGGAGAGCTGAACAAGTCCAGCGCTTTCCAATAACATGTTATTTTCTGTATTCAAACTATGTGTTACTTACAAAAAAAGCGGCTTCAAAATGTTACATAATCTCTCCTCTAGCCCACCTCTTGCCCACCTCTTCCACTGTGCCATTTGGAAAATAAAGCTAAAATTTGTATGTTTAAAGTCAATGCTGCATTTTTCAAACACCTCTTTCAAACACAGGTAAGTAAGTGCCATCATAGAATTAAAACTGCAGTAGACCTAACAACATAATGCCAAATTTCAGTTTCTTTTCCTTTTTTTTTTTTTTTTTGCTTAAGAACACACAAACCGCCCAGCTGTTGTCTTTGGCACTTCCATTTGGTGGATTTTTTCCCCTCAAAAACAACCACTCGCCCCCATATTTTACTGAATTTCCGTTTTCCCTTGAAGCACCCATTTTTGACAAAAGACAAAAGTAGTTATTTCTGCTGATTCATGAATAGGATACAATACAACATGGTATTTCAGGAAGGCTGACAAGCTCTGCAAGACTGAGCATGCCACAGCGACACTTCCAACGTGCAACCACAAAATGCATTTTGGGGTTTGTAGTATTTTTAAACTCCAAACAAATGCACACACAGCTGCAGCTTGAAATTCTCTTTTTCTTTGTAGATACACGTGTATATTTTCCAACACAAAATAGGTGCCTGCTGGGTTACAATGTCTGGTTAGGAAATCTGACAAATGGAGCCCAAGATCCTGAAGTCTTCTGAATCAAGAGATCATCTACATTTCTACTAAAACCTTAAGACTCAGACCATATGAACTTAGAGTTGACCATTAAGTAACTGAAAACAAGCATGCTAATCTTAATTACATTTATAGGCTATTTCACATGTCTTAACAGATGACCAAAAGGTAAATGGACCAAAAAGTCTCCCTACGTAACACACTTGAATAAATTGCAGCAAAACCCAGAATGAACCTAAAATTGGCGCACACATACAGGCATATTAAAGAAACAACTTTAAAGAATCTATGGATCACTGCTAATGCTTCCTTCTAAAGCACACGCTGCATTCTCGACTTACTCTATGTATTTGAGAGATTTTCTGAGTTTGCTTGGTGGTCACAGTAGCAATATACATTTGCAATGCAGCCAGCCGCAGGGCAATGTCGTATTTCAGCTCTGGTCCAAATCTTTCCTGAACCACGTCGTTACAGCTCTGCCAAAGAACCAGTAGAGGGAGCATCAAGTTCAAGAATCCTGCACTAAAAATTATTTATTATCTTTTTAAAAAAATAATTACTTTTTAATTTTATATGCATATATACACATTGTGTGAAGGGTAGCCCTAAACTCCCAAGCAGGACCACACTGAAGGTAGTATGTTGCTTTCAGAGATGTCTGATGCTCAGTAGGATATGGACACTTCTAGAGAACACAAGTACTTCTGCCAGAGAGCAGAAGGCATTTTGATCTATGTTCTCTTCAATCTTCCTGGGGAGAACAGTAATCCCCTTTCACAAAGGCTGCCAAGAGGATAGCTGGACTTACAATAGCAGGATTCTACCTGGTGAGATACCCAGGAGAACTGCATTGCCTGCACGTCAGTTTTCTCACCCATTTTACTGGAAGTTCCTTCTCAGGCATCATTTCTGTCTGATATTACAGTACCAGAAATAAATACTAGGAATTACTTCAGCTCCACTCTTTTCTAAAGCCAAATATATTTTGGAAAGCTGTCAAAGCATTACTGTTCGGAGAGACTTATGAAGGAAGGGGATGTGGATGAGGAAAATTTGCACATTCCCCAAATGTATTCATTGTCTTTATGCAGCAGAAATAAACCCCAAGACTTACTGCAGCCATCCTTTGCTATGTGAAGATACAAACCTATAAATACACCGAGTGCAGCTACCTTTTTATTCTCCTTTGCAATGACAATGGCCATACTTCCACTTACCTGTACATAGAGATATTCAAAAGCAACTGGATCTCTTCTTAAAAGATCAATGGGATCCTTTGGGACAAAGCTAATTCTGAAAAGACATCTCATCTTATGTGAGCTTGGCCGCTGGGTCACCTAAGACAGTGCAACAATCGCATTAGAGCTTGGTCAAGCAATGTGGTCTGTAGTCTTCAGCAACATGAACCTGCTCCAGAGCCATGTGGTAGCATGAAAAGTAATTCTATCCAACAAAGAGCTTTGTCATGGGCTCCTTATTAAATTCTTCCCATGAGAACATCAACTATATAATCTTGTGGAAAGATTTTTGGACTCCTATAGGCATGACTGCACAATACAACCCATCCTCAAAGCATCAAAGCTCATTCACTCAACACCAGAGTGAAAGGACAGAGAAAACAGATCTTAATGAAAACCACCCAAGTGAAATACAAACTGAGTTGTGCTTCAGCAGGACCAAACTACTCATAAAGAAGAAGAGCTCGACTGTTTTAGTGGAGATGCCACATTCTATTTCTTAGCCTGAGAACATAAGTGAACCACAGCTTAGAAGCTTTTATTCTTCCTTTCTCTTGCTTGTTTTAATCCACCAGGCAATCTGTGAGAAATGTATTTTTCCTGGGGTGTTCTGGGTTAGGAGTTCTACCCCATGACTTCTGACCAAGGCAAATGTCTCGCAATGCATTAAAAAAATAAACCAAAAAGAATGCATTGCGTGCTGGTCAGTGAAAGCATGTAACACTGTCATCTGGGTATATTCACAGGGCACCACCACAGAGGCAATGAGAACTGGATGAAACATTGCAATGGAGCAACAGAATAACGGCAAACTGAAATAGAAATCAAAGCTCTGGATGAGATTTTCTGAAGCTCACTGTGTTGGTTTCCTCCAATCCTTCAGATTTCACTGAAAATTTTACCAATTACTTCAGAGACAGACAGCTAAGCCAGAAGAGTCAGTTTTGAGTACTTCTGAGCATTATGCAATCGCTGGGTAGCTTACACCCACAAGAAAAGAATGTTAACATGGCAAAGTCAAGTGCTTAAAGGTTAGAAAATGATAAAATGTTACCTGGTAAACTAAGCTCCTTCATACACTTACACAGACTCTAGTTAGAAGACCAGGGGAATTGTGGCTAAAACCAGAGCCCTTTGCTGGGAACTGTGAAACGACTTTATCTCTAGTCTCACCTCCCTGATCTACAGAAGCAAATCACACCAGCACTTTCTGGGTCACAATTAATCATCACTAAGATGGCATTGCCGCATAAACAAGCCAAACTTGGCTTCACTGGAAAGAGCGTTATTCCCTGTGACCTAGATATGGATCTGTATAATCAGATAGGAGCCAAAGATCAAAATAAGGTTTTTAAAGGAGTTTGAGTGGACTGTGGTTCTCAAAATTGCTACAGTGGGTTTCACAAAGATGATAATTCTACTGATTAACCCATTTCATTAATATGTTTTCACATCTCGTTGCACAAACCTGAGTTAGGGTCTCCTGTTCATGTAGCAAAAGGAGTTTCGTTCCAGATCCTTCAACCCTCTGCTCCAGCATCAAGGAAAAGTGTTCAATACACTTGATGGAAAGCTTTTCTTGAGTGTTAAGATGACATCCTAATTAACAAAGGATGAATAAAATATGCTTAAGTTAATGAAGTGCTTGGGACCAGGTTCTTCACCGCCATGCACCCTGCCTGTGCCCAGAACAGGGTGGAAGCCCAGATGTTGAATTTCTGCTCTGCACAAATGTACAGGGCACCAGAAGACATGTTCATCTACTGAAAAATCAGCACCTTTGTATTCAGGCATCCCTGGGACGGTATCAGATGTGCATGTGAAAAGTGTATAGTAGAGATTGCTGTGAATGGACACTCTTCAGTGCACTTTAATGTGCAAATTATACTAGTGTGGCCCTTAAATCATCTCTCCATCTCCCTGAAATAAAACCTCCTCCATCAGGAGTACAAACCAAATGTATGTGTTCAACAACAACAGATTTAATAAATGGCTTTTTTTTTGGTGTTCTTATGGCAAGGATGTTTTTCCAAAGTCCACTTCTTCATTTTTTAATGCTGACAGAAAAGTCAGCTATGATAATACCTGTGCAGAATAAGAGCTCTAAATTCAGGGACCATGTCTATTTAGAGTATAAACCCCATTTTCAGTGAATTTAATTAGTGGGTTTTTTTTCACATTGGATCATGCCTCAGGATAACCTATTGGAGAACGATAGTTTCTAAAATAACACTTTGTAAATATATGCAGAGTATTATTATCACCTAGCAAGGTATCTTGCTTTGGGGAATGTAGCAGGAAAAAGAAATATATAGCAACCTATCATTTAAAAATAGCTTCACATTATGTTGTTGAAAAGATTAAAACATGTCTATCCGTCCAAAAGATGTTTAGATATATGTGAGTATCCAGATGGGTAAGAATTACTAAAATCATCATGAACTGCAATCCAAGTGTTTTGACATCATTTAGGAAGATTAATTGATCAATTACAGTATGTTTATGGAAAATCAACACCAAATTGGTGGAAGGACGAAAAATGTATGTAGGAGGATGAGGACAACTCTATACATTGTAAAGAATATAAGACAGTATTAATGGATTGCAAGCATCCACTCTAAATAATGGAAGTTAATAATGTACTCTTCTGACTAATGGGGAATTTATTGCTTACAGATTGAATCTACTTTTATTTATACTCCTAAAGTACACCCAAAGGCAAGGGGCATAAGAGTAACATGAAGAGATACAATATTAAAAGTAATTTTTTAAGAAAGTGTCATAATGGCACTATTTTCTGCTAGCTGTCTCAAACCTTTTAAAATATGATGCTAAGGCACACAGACACTGAATTACTGAACTAAATTTGTTGCTAGGTTATCCTCTCATCCAATAACTTAAGAGTCAGCTCAGGTGCTACCTCCCAGCAATAGTGAAAACAAGGGCTGCAGGTAAGGCACTGATTGCACCCTCGATAAGTGGGGAGATACTGGACTGCTCAGGGCTCCAAAAGTCTGCATTTGCCTTGAGTAAACTGGGGCATGTCTGCTTCTCTTCAGTTTAGGAAAAGCAGCAGTAATCCACACCCACCCATCTGCAATGAGGAATATACACACATACATGCAAGAATATGCAATGCATAGCTGTGTACAATTATGTCTTTTATACATATATACAGAATACATAACTGTGTGAATTCACTGAAAGGAAACTGTTCCTATAAACAAGTAAGGTCAAAGCAGGCTTACAACATCATGGGTACAAGCTGCTACTGGGGGATTCAGACTGGATGCCAGAAAGCTTTTTTTCCACCATTCAAACTATTGGACATTGGAATAAGCACCCAAGGGACGTGGTGAATTCCACTGCATTAGACAGTTTCAAGGCCCAGCTTGACAGGGTGCTGAGCCATCTCATTTAAACTATATTCTTACCCTAAAAGGTTGGACTAGATGATCTTTGAGGTCTGTTCCAACCTGGTACTTGATGAATCTAGGAATCATTACAGCTAGGTCACTGAGCCCACCAATCAAAAAATGGACTGACAGAATTCAGTATCCCTTGTCTGTAGAGTGGAAGCATCCATCCGTTATCTGCATTCAACTTAAGCCTAAGGTATATACATGAACTGCAAACAGATAATGAAGCTCATTTTTAGGTTTAACCAGTATCTGTTGTGCCTTCAAAGTGGTGTAAAGCTTCTAATTTACCATAGTAAATCCCTCTCCTTGCTGTTCTGCTCGAGCATACTGCTGAATCACAGTGAGCACAAAGGCAGTCTTTCTTCAAATAGGCAGAGCTTTACAATCCCTGAAAACCAGAATAAGCTGGCAGTGCAGCTCAAAATTGTATCTCCAGCCTTCACTGATCATTCTCACCCATGCACCTCTCTTCTCTCAGCATCCCAAGCATGCCTGCTACCATGCAGTGAAGTAGATTTGGTAACCAATCTGCATTAAAACTACCTCCCCAAACAAAAACACTTGAGAGACTGGCAGCATGCTGAATAGTGCTAGTCGTGCCGCCTGCCACGTTACTCCAAGGCAGTCACAGGCATCGACAATGCCTCTGGTTCAGCAACCGACACGGAACACTGTCAGAGACATTCCCTAGCAGCCTCAGCTGCGTGCCAGGGCTTCATCTCTTTATTTCTTTATGTCAAATGTGCAATGGAAAGCATAGAGGGCACTACACTGAGACAAGCAATTATCACCAGCATAACCCTACAATATCCCATCCCAAGTTCACTGGATGACAAGCTAGATGATATTTAATTAGCAACCAACATCTTGATCTTCTTAGTTCCCAATTTTTGCTGACAAATCATGCTAGTATTTGGCAGCATAGCAAAATGATAAGATCATGCAATTTTAATTGTGCTCCAGGCACGTTAAAAACACCCCTTCCACTTCTTCTTCATTGACAATACAATGCATTTTTAGCAGGAGGAAAATAAACCAAAATCTCATTATTTCTGAAGTATGAGTCCAGCCCAAACTGAACACATCAGTAATTTTGTTCTTAAAGCAAGCAAATCAAAATTACTGAAGGTCCTAAAAAGTTAACTGGCATTCTTGGCACTGCATACCAAAATATATCTAACCTACCTTTATCGATGTGCTGCAGTCAAAACGGAAGGATTTGGTTTGTCCATTTTCAAGATACACTTTCAGAACATTTGGCATGAAAAGAAGCGAGTTGTCCTTAACTGTTTCCTGCCAAGTAAATTAGTGAATCAGATTACAACATATAACAAGGGAAATCTGAATATTCTATAAAGAAGGATATCATTCAGATGGAAAGGCAACAAGTTAAAGGGAGTGTGTTGGCTCAGACTGAAAGCAGAATTAGCAGTGCCCTGCCAGTGTCTAGCCATGCTCATTACCACTGCACTCTGCAGGTCTCTTTCCTGAAAAAAATGTAACTAGGGTTTTTTTTTATGCCTGGGTTGGAGTATTTTCCTTCCCTAAATACCTTCTCTCTGACAGAAAATGCTACCTCTATTGAAACATATTCAGCAGAACAGATGTGTCTCTGAATATAGTGAGTTATTTAGTGTCTTCATTCCTCAAAATGGGAAGTGCAGATTCATTAGTAAGGATTACAATCAAGATGTTTTACATTCCCTTTATAGCTGGATATTAAATGCTAACGTCTGTCATCATTTAGGAAGAGCAACATGCAATATTGCTATTTAACTGTGACGATTCATAACAAGTATAGTAAAATACACAGGAAAAAGGAAGGGAAACAAAGCTTTGTCTGGTTGGCTTATTTTTAAGACAGAAATTGCTTGTGACAAAATGCAGTAGCAATTTATGTTTGGAAGAGAGTTGGATAAAGACATCAATGTAGAATGATGTCCTGGTAAATTATGAAAATGAGCTTGGAGTTCATATTTAAGGAGGAGTTCAGTGCCTCTCAAAGGGAGGCTGACTTTGCCTGAGGGCTGGAAACAACAAGTTCAAGTAGATAAATTTTAAAGAGGTCTGTAAGGTAATGCTAATCTGCTTTCCTGACATGTTACTTCTCTTGAGCTTATGGGGTTTTCTACTACAAAATCTTTCTGGGGGGGAAAAAGAAGCAGCATTATCAAGAGTATAAAAAGGGACGTAAATGTGCTGCAGCCACACAATGCATTCACTAGCCTTTTCATTTCATTTTAAGAAAGGACAAACATTTCACACCGTTATAGGCCTAACTCACTTTAAACCCAAATCCTCTGAAAACTTTAGGAACAGAAAAACACTTCCCTTTGCAAGCCTATCATGGTGGCTCCTACCATGTAAATCCCTCACTTTCCACCCTCGAGGCGTACCTTTGGATTAAATGCTCAGTCCTTCCTGAGGTTAAGTAGTTGAGTACTCACCGATACCTGGCCATTGATAATTACTTCTTCTGAGAAGCGCACCTTAACTGGATTGGACTTCAATCTTGCCTTTTTTGCAGCACTAATAAAAGCTGATTTAGGAGACTGGAAGGAAAAACGATGACAAGATATATCACACAATTTCAAGTTAAAATATGTCTTTCCTTTCTCAGTTATTCCCCATTTGTCACACACTGGGGCCTCCATGTATACAGCAACTCTGTGGCATACCATTCACGGAAGAATGGAGATACAGTCAAACTATAATGCTTCCCAAGATAATACGCACATACACACACATAAAGGATCAGAGGTGCACACTACAGATACTCAAAGGTATCCCACTGTCATACTGAGTATCCCATTGTCATACTGGAGTGATGAGAAGAGCTCTTGGTGTACAAACAAATTCCTTGTAGTACTTCCACAACGACTGCTGTCAGTTAAACTTGTTTGCAGGGACAGACACTGACCAGCGACCAGCCAGTGACCCTTCCTTCAAACACTGAATGGAAAATTGTTGCATAATCTGTGATCCATCAGACACAGATATACACTCTGCTTTTGCCAAAAAGCTCTCCAAGTGCAGTGGCACCTCTCTGCATTGGCCTACTTCAAAGCACAGGTTTGGAACCACCAAAATGCACCTGCAGGCTGCAGGCTTCCCTTACGTGTATCCCCTACACACACACACTGTGCAAGGCTTGCCTTCGTTAAATCAGGCACTTTGCGGGACTTCTTGGATTAGAAGTCTAGAACCATTCCCCATTTTCTTCTGGGATCTAATTGACTTTTACCTACCCCATTTCATGGATTCACCTGTGATCAAGTGTTCAGTCCTCAGAAAAAAGATAATTTGTCCATTTGAGGAGTTTGACTAACAACTGATTTTTAGTAACACATGAAATATTCACAGTCAACATTTTCAGCATCAGAAGCCAGGTAGATCTATTTTTAGATCAGTTTTCAAACAGTGTTTCTGGCATTGCCTAACTCCATAACCAGGACAATGGGCAATGGAAGAAATTCTGGCTTTGGCTGACAATCACTGGGCTCCTTTGGGCCAGGTTTTGGTCCATTTGTTTCAGTAAAATGTGAACTGAGATTCTCAGAATCTTACTCTTACTCCTGAGAAGCAGGCTTACTAATTTTGGATACTGAAAAGACTAACTTGTGTTGGTTTCCCTGTGAGAAATTATCGCAGGCATCAGTAGTGATGATCCTGGAATCATTTCCTGTTAGCGACGTGGCATGACAGCAGTCCTTGCAAACATGGAAAGTTTTGTCACCATCACTCAAATTGTGACTCAACTAACAATCTGCAGACGTAATGGAGCAGTCCAAGGCCACATGCTCTCGCTGTCTCTGATCTTTGATGAAACTACCTAAAGAAGTTATTTTCTTTCAATGCAGAAGCCTTGTTTCTAGTAACTACCAGGAAGAAGTCTCTGTCTCATTTCTGTATGCCACTGATTTATTATCACATCGAAAAAGCTGTTACCATGGGGTCAGTATCAACCAGTGAACAAGGAATGAAAGATGCCATATTCTCCCAGGAAATATCAGAGCCATCCGATAATTCCTGGAGCACAAAACAGAACCAAGAAATAAAAATGAATGCCTCTTCACTTTTACAGTTCATTCTTTCTTACCTCTTCTCTAGCAGCTATGACCATACACCTTGTTACTCAGTAACACTAAATGACATAAAAATTCAACCCCATGACCAAACCAAGCTCAGCTTTCAAAGCCGGTGCTGAAAAAATGCAGAAGATCCCCCAGAAGATGAGAAATGATCGTGGAAAAGAAGCAAAATAGAATAGATAAATAATAGAGAAAATTAGATAAATATAGATTAAAAATAGATAAATATAGAGAAAAATAGATAAATAATAGATAAAAAGCTAATGTCTCAGGGCAGGGGACTCAAAACGCGTCTGCAGTAAGAAGGGACAACCTGGAAACGCTGATGATGTATGCTTACATATTGTACTCTAGAGATGAATTCCTAGAAGCACAACTCTACAATAATACTAAGACTAATGCAATAATCCCACACCTGTCTTTTTTTAATGTCTCTCTTAGTCCCTTTCTGCAGTGTGTAAATGGGCTATGACCTATATCACACCCGAGTAATGCATGGTAACCTGTAACTGATACTGGGCATCACCGCTGCAGGAGCAGGCTACTGGATCTCCCTTGCAAGAGCAAGGGGAAAAGAGTGGCTTTCACTTTTTCTTCTTGCTGGAAAAGGCTTTTTACAGTTGTTTGCTCTTACTGCAGATGAGTCACTAGTCTGGCCTCTCTTTACAGGCAGGCTGCCAAATTTTCTTCCGGATTCTGGCAAGGTTATTCCCATACACCAAATCTGGCAAACCGCTATGTGGCTCTGTCGTTCTCTACAACCTCTCTCTTTTTCTTTCTACAGCCTCAAAAGTCACTTGCAGTGTGGGCATAAACACTTAAATAACATTATTGCTGAAATGTGAAAGGGGAGTCTAGCACAAGTGAAAGATCTGAACACACGTGAGTTCTCAAGAACCCCTCCAGGATGTGGTGTTTAACATACACAACGCACAGCCAGGGGAGCGTGCCATGGTCTGCCATAAAACAGAGGGCTTCCTTCCCTTCCCACTTCTGCTGTGGCAACGTGGTCAGGGCTCTGGCCCCGTGCCAAATGCTTTGGGTAAGCCTGGAGGGAGACTGCTTCCTAAAAAGCTTTAAACTATAAACCAAGGGTGTAAGAAAAACTAGAACAGCTGTGCCAGGTCTTTGGGGGAATGTCCTCTGCTGGTTAAAGGGCTGAGTAATAGCACAGCTTCAGTATTTAGTAGCACATTCTCTTTATTTCTGCTCCTACATCAACTTCACACTCGATATTTTCTCTGAGAAGGAAACTGTTTCAAAAGAGTGTGGCAAATACCTAGGAAAACAGTTGGGCTTGATTGTTGAAATTTGCTGATCTAACAAACTCTGAGCAAGATGATGTGCTGCTCTACTCCATTTTAATGTCATCAGATTTGTAG
Source organism: Picus viridis (assembly GCA_033816785.1). Lineage (NCBI taxonomy): Eukaryota > Metazoa > Chordata > Aves > Piciformes > Picidae > Picus > Picus viridis. The sequence continues at coordinate 1,942,534 of CM066569.1, read as the reverse complement.
GCGAAGAATGCTATCAATTAATGATTCTTCGAGTGCCAGGTTCATTTGTTTCTGATATTCTTTTAGTCAAATGGAAGCCATTATCCTCAGTTAATGACATTAAGCAGGAGGCGTTTACACTAAGGCAGAACATCTATCACTGCGAGTAAAGTGCTTGCATTGTCACAGATAAAAACAGCTTCATTAGAGTGACTTTTGCAAAATGAGGGGACGAGTTCTACCAAGGGGCCCAAATGCTTCAAACCCCCACAAACTTCACACTCTGTGACCAAAGCACTGCTTCCTGTTAAAAGGTCACATGAAATAATTTTTACGTGCTTACATGGCATTCAGGAAAAATTCAGCTGGACATTTCAACATTACCTGGAGAAACTGCTAACAAGAGAGAAGCAGCACTACATAGAGATTCGCTTGGAGGAATTGATAGTGAGGACTGAGACCCTGCTTTGAACCCTGCTTACTAGGGATTGCAATCCATGGGCATCCCATCAGCAGGGTCAAAGCATGACAGTCTGCTATAACAAAAGAGACTTTCTGGAAAATGTTTGGGGCTTTTTTCCTCCTCATTTTCTGGATTCTTCAAAATTAGATTCCATTTTTGACAGCAGAATTACAGAAGGTCTTTTTTTTTTGGATAGGTCTCAGAAACAATATCCTACCTCTTGAGAGGAAGTGTTTTTCAATGAAAATAAAGACTGTGCTGTACTCTGGCTGCTTTTGCAGGTAAATTTCAATTGGAGGGAGACTCCAAGTGAAATGGTGTTTGTTTGTTGGAAAAGCCCCTCTGAGTGCTCTTGCCAGTAGAGGTGCTGCAACAACCAAACCTTCACATATGCTCCAGAAAAAGAAGGATTTAACATTTAGAAGAGGACAGTGTAGTGCTGAGCTACCATAAAGAAACAAAACAAGGCAGAAGTATGCGACAGGCCACAAGGTGAAAAGAAAAATCACTCTGTGACAGAGCAGGCCCAAAAAATCTGACAGAAATTGGAGCTTCAGATAGCCACAAATTGCATGCATGCAATGAATTTTAAGTTTGTTACTTAAAATTAGTCATTAGTTTAATATGAAATATTATGCTTGCCATGAAATAAGGACAAATTGCATGACCGCAAAAATGTGTTGGCTTTTTCATTCATCCCTAAAGGCAATTTTATGAGACAAAATTTAGCAAGCAAATAAAACAGGAATAAAAGGAAGAATTAAATTTATTAAGTAGAACAGTACATAATACCCACAGGTAAACTAAATACTGCCTTTCATAGCTGCGAGCACGGCTGAGGCAACTGCATTAGCTCACAAGAGCGTTGCAGACGAGCAGGTAGGGACACAGAAGCAATAATGTTGTGAAGTTTTACCATGCAGTAATTTGTTATAACCGCAGGGCACTGACAGATCATCACTATGAGTATTTTTTTTTTTTGTTAAACTCTTGGCACAAATTTAGTTGTTGAAATTGCAGTCAGATTTAGGTTATGTCCTAAAAACTGGTGATCTATCACAGACAATTATATTTTACTATTTATAGTACTTATATTTTACTATTTGTAGGTGGTAATCACAGACTGATCATTAATCCTGTACATGTGTAACATGAATCTATAAGGTGGGGAATAGCCAAACCTACTTTAATACAGGCACTGAGAAAATCCAATCCATTTCATCTAAAGCAAACAACAGCCTAGTTTACTGTGACTGTCCCAAAACCCATGAGTGAAACCACAGGTCAGCTTCAGACTTTGTGGAATGTGCAAACATTGCAACTCCCCTCCCGTCTAGATGGGCCTGGGCCATCTATCGCTGTGTCTATTATATGTGGAGCTCCGTCATAAAATCCCTGCCACTGGTCTTTTAGGAGCCTGCCTCTCCAAAGTTCAGCCATTTACATTCATAGATTACCCATCACAGACAGGTGACTGCTCTTATCAAGCACAGAAAAGTACAAAAAAGTCAGTCACGCTGGACTACTTTCAGTCCTATAACTCTGCAAGGATGAGGACCTTTGGAAATGGAAGAAATCTTGGCCTTGCATAAATTTAGGCTAAAATGAACAACTGAAGGACTATATGAATGATAATGCACCTGACGTGACAGAAACAGCCAATGAAGACTGAAAGGTGACCTAATGGCAGCTGGGAGAGGAGTGGGTAAAGAACTGCAAGGAGTAAATGGTGGACAGCGTGAAGGGTGGAGGGGCTCTTTTCCACTTTGCTGAAACATTTAACCTGGAAATTCACATTGAATTTTCTCACAGACTACACTGCTGGACAGATTGTGTACCTGGTACAACTACACTCCAGAAAAATACATATAGCTTAAGACCTGGCCTCCAGGAAGAAATGCAAGGACAAGTGGTGCAGGTGGAAGAAGAGAGGTTGTACAGTACTGGTATGAGGCAGTTTCAAACAGGGAAGAGTGATCAGACAGTGGCTGTGGATCAGGCAGCACTTCCAGGAGGCAATGCAGCGATGGCAAGTTTATCATTAACCACACTACCTATGATTCTCTCCTGCAAAGGATTAAATCTATGTATGGAACTGACCACACTAAAAAGCTGATGTGGAGGTTATACAGTGGAAAAGTTCCTCAGGGCAAGTGTGAAAATCTGAATAATAAAAAAAAAAATCTGAATAATAAAAAAAGCCATAATTTCTACAGAAATTTCACAGCTTCAAGCAGTCAAAAGTCATCTTGTACAAAATGCTCACCTCTGACTTCCAGATGATTTCTAAAGCTACACCTTGGTTGTCTTTTTCACTTTAGATTATGAAGTATTTGCGACAAACATGTTTCTTTTTATATCCTTCTTTACAACCACAAGTCTAGCTGTGGTATTTGATGCTGTTACATGATTCCAGAGGGCAAAGCAGCATGATAAATATTGAGACTCCTAAAAAGATTGTTGCCACAATCATTATGATCCATAAATAAGTGTAATTTATTGTAGCTTTTCTGCAAACATCGTGCCTCAGACAAATAACTGTGTCACAAAGAGAAGCATCTCTTTCAAAGCAGAAAAAGATCTTATCCTTTTCCTGCTGCAGAACTTACGTACCACAAAACTGCCATAGACCTCAGCTGGGTTTGGACTATGTCCAAGGAGTTTAAGAGATTAATCATAAAAGCAACCTATCAAATGATCTGTACACATAAAAACTGAGCAGATACCAAAACAGGCAAATTATTTGATTTGAGTAATGCTTAAAGCTTGATAAAGCAACAGAGTAATAGTCCATTTACAGAACAAAGTGGTCATAATTATAAGCTAAAGCCTTTCTTTCATAAATCCAAACTTTGAACTGCTGCACTGTTCAGCGACCTCTTTATCAGCAGTGGTGATATGAACCCTGCAGAGATTTATAGATTGATGGAGAGAGAAAGCCTAATGCTTTGGTTTGTCATAATTAGAATGAAATGTTAATGAGTTTAAGCATTAAACAAAACTGAATGCAGTTAAGCAAAAATGATCCACAACTTTTCAAAGAGGACTAAGTGAACTACAGAGGACTATAAATCTAGGTTACGTCTACTTTGACCTGCAGTCATAAAGGACGGTTACTTGAGAGCATGAAACCAAAACACACTCTGAATAGTGCAAATAAAAAGCAACAGCACTCTTGTAATCCATCTTGGCAGACTGTTGTATTTTTCATGCAATGACAGAAAGACAAACGTTCACCATCAAGAAAGAGGTCAATTAATTGTTTGTAAAGATGTATTTCTGCCAAGAATAGGGAAGAAGATCAACCTTTATTTCAAAGCTCTTACTTTTCCTTTGTCTGGTTTCTACTCCATCTTTCCAGTTTTATTGGCAACATAGTAAAAGGAAAAATGGAGGAGGCAAAATTAAAGAAAATAGGAAAACATATACGCATCATAATTTCTGATGACCTAAGTATTACTTCCAAACTGTAAGACAAAATGCATTTGTCAAAGAACTCCCTGCACAGAAGAGCAGAGCAGGTACATAGCTGGAGTGCAGCAACATCCAGAATGGCAGAACTGCGAGTGATGTCACCTACGAGGCTCAGGCACCACTGAGTACCAGTAATGTTGTACGAGGGCATAGATGAGCTGTTTAATGCAATTTAAGAGGCCCCAAGGAGACTTCACAGCCCAGGGTTTGCATAAACTGAGGGACCCTGCATTGCCTGAGGGGTCAAAATGGGATGCACATACTGGCAGCATCCCAACTGCTCCCTTTCCCTGTGCAAACTTTCATTTACACTGCATGAAAACTTGGGCTAGAAAGTGATGAGGGAAGGATGTAACAATCAGCAAGACCCTGCTCTAGTTAGGGAGAGAAGTACAGTTAGAGTGCACAAACCAGAGGAGATCTGCAGGGTGAAAGGTCTTGCAGTTGAGGCTCTCCCAACTAAGCACATGCCACTGAAGCATCCCAATTGTGGGATAAAGATAGGTCAATTAAAGCCAGAATTGATATGAATACATCAATTACATCTTCTGAGTGCTGTGTGGACATTCTTGGGGAGGCAATCTTACCTATATGAGACAAACTGTCCACCACCTCTTAAAACATTTGCTTTGTCTGCTGAGGTAGACGTGGGGGACACTATCTGACAGATAGGCCAGAGTAGAGCAGTGCGAGTATGTGTGTAAGATGGGCGCGTCAGCTTTTGGGTGCTATGTAATGATAGGGATCAATTCTGCGTTGTTTGGCCTCAAACACAGCTTGAAGCAAGAGAGCTGCAAAGATACCAGGTTATGATAGTCCTTCTTTTCCAGGTGAAAGACTAGAGGAGGGCCATACTCGTGCTTTAAGGGCCTCCCATCAAACACAGAGTGCATAGTTCATTTGTAGCATACATAGGGGCTTGCTCTCATACCGGCAGCATAGTGATAACAAGCCACAAAACCCCACAGGCACGTACTACTTTACTGTTCACTCATAAGGGCTGTGCATACCTGCACTAAAGCACATGCCCTTTCTTCACCTGACATTTAAAGAAAAGAATAAAGTCTACTAATGGATGAAGTTAAGGCAACCTGCATCAAAAAAAGGCAAGTGGGTGAAAATTTCTTCTTCCCTGTATAATTTACATTCCATGTGATCAAAACAACTGGATGTAATCCAGCAAGCTTTAAAGGCAGTTAGGCTTCTTTAGTCAGATCACATCTGTATTTTCATCATAAGGTGGCTGATGTCAACCAGATCCCACCTCATCTTTCTGACAGTGCTCTTAATGCAGTGTGGCAGCCCCTGCCTGGTTCTGCTGTGGAATACGTGCTTTTCCCCCACGGTTTAGTTGCTGACTTCTAGAAAGGGTATTACTGGACCAGCACAACTACGTGGCCACCTCTAAACTAGCTACAGAAGCTAGTAAGTAGCATGAAGCCACACAGCACTGCCCAGCTTGCATTTGCAAGATGTGTATTGTGGCAGCTTGATCAGACAAGCGTGTTTTCACATTTTGGTGTTAAATCCATCTCACCTCTCATTCTTGGGCGAAAAGTATGCAACTAGCCCCTATTAATGAAAAGTGCTGTGCATCAGGCTAGCCAGTAGGGAACTGAATGGACCTGTTGAATCTGAAATCACCCCTGAATGCATGGCTTATGCCTCTCAGCAGCCTGCAAGGAATGCATGGCTGTGTATAGATGTATGGAATGAGAGAGATGTACTTCCTCCCCTGGCTTGGCTTCTCTCCTTTATCATGGGAGATGGGTTTGAGCTGACATGCTGTGAACCCACTCCCACAAATCACTGAGCAACGTGAAAATAAACATTGCATCAGCCAGCTCCAAAGTGGGCTGCAGTTTACCCCAGTCCCTTCAAGCCAGCCTCACGCAATCTCCTATCTGTCTCTCGGCTCCACACACCCAGCACTGGAGATGCAGACAGAGCTCTCCCTCTTTGTAAGGTGCAGTTGGTTTGACACAGGAGTGTAACTCTGTGGGACTGAGGCAGAATCAAGAAAAAAAAAACAGGAGCTGCCACAAATCAGAAACTGAAGCAGAACTCAGTGTCCTGCTCCTATGAGTTTAAAGATACTATTATTATTTAACTTGCTAATGCAGTCTTTCAGGGCAGGACACAGTAACACTGTCTTAGACATCACCTTTAAGAGACACAACCCTTATCTCACTTATTTCTTTGCATTGCACAGATAAGGTAGAGGAACAGAGAAACAATATAAGCATTGGGGGTGGGGGAGAGCTGCTATGTTGCTAGGAAACTAATTCAGAAAAAAATGACAATACTTACAGGGTAAGGTTGGACAACAGTAAGGAGGATTGATTCTTTGCAGCTTCTGTAAAAAGAATAAAAAGGTAAAATTAAGTCAAGATTCATATTTTTATTCACTACGGATAACCAGCTTTTCTTTTTAATGGAGAAAACTTGAGTAACATGACAAAATGCTTATTACAATGACACAGCAGAGAATTACAGAGATGAATAATATGCCAAAATAACAATGGATAATAAAAAGTTTTTTTCCCCAACTTCACACATTGAACTGACTTAACTTTACAGTTCATACTATGAAATATTTGCAGCAACAGAGAGACTTGCCTGCTGCAATAATGGCTGTATCCAGCAAAAATATAATAACATTTCATTAATCCTATCAGTTCAGCATCTACAGACTATGAATTTCTTTCACTTACTTTACAAGTGCAAGTCATTTTTTATACCAACCAGCTCATGTACACTTAATGCCAGATTTATCTGAACGCAGTAGTGCTTTCAAAAACAAAAAAATCAAGGCAAAATTTATGACCTATTTCTTCTCCAGCTCACCTCTTTTAAATGCCTGGAAGAAGGTTAGTATTTGATGAACACCACCTTTAGAATTTTTATGCTTTTACAAGATTGCTAAAGAAATGTTTTTCTTCAAAATAAAACAGCTCTTCTTTAGATGAAAAATATATATAAGCAGGTCTGAGGGAATGCAGATGATTTACAGGATAAAGAGAACAAATTATTAGGACTCTTGACCTGATCAAGTGGTCTAGACAAAAGGCAAATGTGTATTTTGACTATTGGTGGGCAGTTAGGGGAGGTGGATAACTGGGAAAAGTAAAGGTAAAGTGGAAGGAGAAGAGGGAAGAGGAAGCCAATCAGAGTCCATTTCTCTCATATTAGTGTTGGTTTCCGAGGGCAATATTAGCCAGAAAAGGATCTGTTGCCTTTTTGTTGAGATAGAGTTGGGTTTATGCTGGTTTTACTACTTTCAAATGCAATTAGTTATTTGCTTATGCAATTTATTGCTTGGCTTACTGAAGTGCAACTGATCTGGCATGCCTGGGCTGCTCACCAGAATTAACTGAAATAAATCACACTGTGTTGGTCTTATACAACGCCACCATATATGCATATTCACACCATGGAGATGCAACTTATAAAACCAAAAGGCAAAGAAGATACACAAGGAACTGAAGGCCTGGTTAGAAAACTGGCCTGGGAAGTCAGGCTATACTTGATGAAGCCAACACATCCCTGAAGGCCAGCTGGGAGAGCGAATTCTGGTTTTGACAAGACTGTCAGTCACGCAAGGTGCAAGGTCTGTTCAGATATCTCCTAACTACAGAAACATTTGTTAATCTCCACTATTCAGTCCTCTTATTAGCCATTTGCATCATTACACTGAAAGAGTAATAGGTGGACTTTTCAAAAGGAGGAACTGAAGGCTTTGGCTGCTTGTCTGTGATTGGAACAACAGAAGTAAAATTAAGTTAGAATGTTGAAAAAAAATACTGATGTTCATTGTGAGTGAATGTGTACATACAAATATCACACGTGACAGCAGAACACAAACAGCTTTGATTACGTTACATAAACTAGGTACATCAACATGCTTAAATGTGAGTTACTTTTAAACAGGTTCTGAAAGACAAAGACTGGAAAAACAATTGCTGTCTTACTTTCCCCTGAAATGTCTTTCTTCCTTTAAGAATGTGACTATGTTAAAAAAAACCATTAAAAATAAAAAGAGTATATATAACAACTGTTTTATTGCCTTTCATACTCACTTAACCACAACCTAATTACTTCTCTTTTAAATCTACATACTCTGCAGAAAGGGACCTGGGGGTACTGGTTGATAGTAGGCTAAACATAAGCCAGCAGTGTACGCAGGTGGCCAAGAAGGCCAATGGCATCCTGGCCTGTATCAGGAACAGTGTGGCCAGCAGGAGCAGGGAAGTCATTCTGCCCTGTGCTCAGCACTGGTTAGGCCACACCTTGAGTCCTGTGTCCAGTTCTGGGCTCCTCAGTTTAGGAAAGATGTTGAGTTGCTGGAAGGTGTCCAGAGAAGGGCAACAAAGCTGGGGAGGGGTCTGGAGCACAAGCTCTGTGAGGAGAGGCTGAGGGAGCTGGGGTTGCTTAGCCTGGAGAAGAGGAGGCTCAGGAGAGACCTTATTGCTCTCTACAACTACCTGAAGGGAGGCTGTAGCCAGGTGGGGTTTGGTATCTTCTCCCGGGCACCCAGCACCAGACTAAGAGGACACAGTCTCAAGCTGTGCCAGGGGAGGTTTAGGCTGGATGTTAGGAAGAAATTCTTCCCAGAAAGAGAGATTGGCCAATGATATGTACGGCCCAGGGAGGTGGTGGAGTCACCATCACTGGAGGTGTTTAGGAAGAGACTGGATGGGGTGCTTGGTGCCATGGTTACATAGTGCTGGAGGATAGGTTGGACTCTATGATCTCAAAGGTCTCTTCCAATCTGGTTAATTCTATTCTATTCTATTTAGTAGACCAACATCTGCAACTCTAAGCTTCAATAACAGCTCCAGACTTTTTGGGTGCCCTGCCATCTGAAAAGCTAACACCAACACTACCATAAAATATCATCACGTTTCTTTCATTTCCTGACATTAGAATCAAATGTTGAGAACAAGGCTAAAATTTGATGTGAATATCAGTGATTCATCTCTCTGTCCTTTCCTGTGCCCTGCGTGCTGATTATATTTGTCCATTCTCCCTCCTCCTTACAGCTACTCAGGCAGTAACAAGGGGAGAATATAAATGATTCGAGCATCAAATTGCAGCACATTATAAAGGTTAGAGTTGTATCACTAAGTACCACACATCTTGGGCCACAGGAGGCATTAACATTCAGCTACGATGCCAGCCATTGACTTTATCTGTGAACGTGTGGCAGGAAATCACAGTCTTTCTTCTGCTTCCTTCTACGTGGAAGAGAGGAAGGGATGTGAGGGGTAGATGAGGGACATGGGGGGGCCTCCCAGTACCTGAGCTACATGGAATAAGCTGCTCTGTTCTTTGCTCATGTCCTATAGCAAATATGAATAACGAGAGGCTATGTATATTGCCTGTACTCACTCTTAACATCTGAGAATGGGAAATTGCTGATTATTTGAATGCTTTGAGCAATATTACATACTAGAAGAGTACAAGGTTTCTCTCTCAGTGAAGATGAACGAATTAGGAACTGACATGTAATAAATAATATCTTTTACTGGGAATGTAATTAAGAGGAATTTTTCTCTTAACCATAGCCTTATTTCTGTTTCACTCGCAGTAAACACCCAATTCTGAACCTCTGGTTTAGAAATACTTTGCTCTCTGCTATTTCAGGATCCTTTGCTTCACTTGGTGTCTCACTATTGATGAGAGAAGTCTGAATTTCACAATTATGGAGTGTGATGTCATGATTTGCAGTATACTTCACACTGTATTTTAGAAGTAAGGAAATGCAAATTAGTGGGTCAAAAACAAACTACAGAATGTAACAGGTTACCTCAGACGCCCTATTGGGAGCTAAGGAAAGTGGAACTCATCTTCAAATTCTAGCATCCAGGCTGGAGAAAAATCATTCAGCAACTGAATGCCTTTCATTATGCTGAAGATTGAGGCAAGAATAATGAACAAAGAGTTTGCAAAGTCACTCTATTGTAGTACATTTTGAATTATTTTGAAAGGATCATTTTGATTCCAGCTGTATACACATTTTTACATAAAACCTGCTCCACAGCAGTTAGCTTCACCTCGGGAAGGTCCAAATTTCACTTCTCCAGACTTCTGTTATGAGCGACAGTTCCTGTGGAAAAGAACGGTCTGCCCCAGAGACACGCCTAGATTTATTTCCAGAGTCAGAGGCATCTTCCAGAGGAATCTTGGTGAGACAGAGCAGACCCATCTTTACCCAGTCCTGCCTTCTCCTCTGCTATTATCACACAGCCCTCCTCCACAGGGTGCCTCTCCAGGTCCTGTAGTGATGTCAACCTGCCAGAATAGACTAGGTGATGAGCTAGGGGACAAACTCAGTATTTATTGACACCCCAAAAATAATGCAGAGGGACAGAGGGAAGGAGACTTTAAGAAGATTATGCATTTCCCCAAGGCTATTTTTGTCCCAGAAGCGGTGCTATGCGAACATGAGCTCGCAAGCTAAAAGCCCACACAGTCCAACTCCTCTGCATCGGAGAACTCCTCCAATAAAAGCCATGGTGTGTGGAGCTCCATTTCTAAAGGCAACACTGCATCACAAACGACAGACAACATTCCCATGAGCTTCTAACTGGGACGTACAATAGATCAAACCAGGCTGGAAGCTATGATACTGTGGGCAGCTTGCTTCCAGCCCCTTGTTTACATCTACCCATAGATGAAGGCTGTTTCAGCAACAGGTGCAGAATCTGACCTCTCCAAGCATAGGAGGAGGATATTTTCCAGACAGCTTTTAGAGAAACACAGAAGATTATACTTTCTCAAGGGATGTGCAACACATGGCACAAGAACTGTTCGAAGGATGGCAGGGATTTCAGTCTCTGCCGGTACAGCTGGCTGCACTGACCTCTGGCAAGTCTCCCTGAGGACCCTGTACGCAGCCAGAGATAAACATTCCTGTCATCATGTTACGTAAACAAGGCAGATTACGCCATGCATGGCATTACAGCCCCAACTCCATCTAAGAAGAAAGCTGCTGGAATGCAGCAGGCAAGAAATGTAGCAAGAGGCTCATGAAAAGAGGTATACCAGCACAAAGATGAGGTATGGGGTCCCAGTTTGGAGAGGAGGGGTAAAATTATGTAGTATATAGATACAGAAGATGAGATGTAAGGCCAAGGTCCTGCTTTGGCGGGATGACAGACAAGGAGCAACTTGAGATATATGGGAGCATCAGGTTAGATGTTGTTTTTATCAGGGACAATAGAGCACAGAGACCACCGCAGTGCTCAGGTTTTCGTTTTGGAGACAGGGAGTGTTGGAATCTCTGATTTCAGAAGTCAAAGCAACCATGCTCGCTTTTGGAAAGATGGTGGCTGCTTCTTCCACTGCTGTTAATGGTGTGACCTACCCTCATCCTCACTGTCAATGCTGTAAAATACTATTGACATCCAAGCAGCTTCAAATTGTGAACTCCTAGAATCCTGTAGTTTAATTTGAATAGCCCTGCTGCTTTATAATGTCCTTACCATTTAAGTCTGCCATTAAATATGTGAGAACTTGCAGCAGCAGAGACAAACTGCAGAAGAATCTGGGAATTTTACAGGAATCCTGTTCAAATGTCTGAGCTCTAAAAATGGTGCCAGTAACAGATGCCTGAAATGACCACTGCCACTTAAAGTATAAAAAATATAAGGACAGGATTATTTCTCCACCACAGGATCAAACAGCAGCAGAAACGCAGCGGAGAGAAAAGATACTCTGATTCAAACATAAATAACTTCAATAATAGCATACAGAAAATTACTGTCAAAGCAAACTGTGTTTTATATCAATGTCTTTCTTTTAAAGGTCTGGCATGGTGTGAAAGTCAATCTGTAAAACTGTCACGGTCTGCAGTTGGCACTAATTGGAAGCCTTGTTGGCAGTCTCCATAGGGCCAAGAAGCAAGTGTATCTGCAGGCTGAATTACACTCGCTTCCTCCAACAGAAGTGGTCCCTTTAGATGCAGGGCTGTGGCATGCTGGTGGGCTTTCATACAGGAGAAGCCATTTGAGATGCCTCTGCAGCAAAGGCGTTGAGAATAAAAAAATCTCCCATTCTCTAAGGCTATCTGTTAAACTTTCACATTTAACAAATTTACTCCATTTTCTCCTTTATTAGCTCTGTGGCCAGGTGAGCCCTACAAAGAGGTTGGTCTTGAATTTCACTGCTTTATGAAGACCTGTGCTTACCCCTAGCTAAAAAAATCCTACTCTCCACAAATACCCAGAATTGTCCAGTTGCTTATACTTTCAACTTTAAGGCTATAATCTTTGTAACTGAGTTACCAAAATGTTAGTAAAACAGTAAGTACCTGTGTGTGCTGCACAAGAGTGCCTTGGTGGGGCACTTGGTTGTGCTGCTAGCTGCTGAGCAATATTACCTGCAGTCCTTTACAAGACAGTGACTTAGTAGCTCCTTCTTACTACATCAGCATTCAATTTATTCTGGAACGCAAGTCAGTATCAGCAATATGCAGAAAACACTACACTGACTGGACTGCCTTCCTTAGGCAATCGTTTTCCTACTTACACAGACCCAGGATAGTCTCCCTCAGCCCCTGAGAGAACATTGGTTTAAACCTCAAGGAGTCGAGCATGTATAGGAGTTACTAACACTGGAGCTGCCTACTGTAACAGGATCAGTATTTTCTTTTGGCCCATGTTAAAACTGAGAGCCAGATGGGCACACAAGTATATCTGATGGACTGAGACTTTCACCAAGTCAGACTGTTAGGATGCTACTGCCATGCGATCACAGCGTAAATTAGTTCACGCTGCATGAAGTTGCCATACTGCTAAGCCAAAAAATGTAGTGCTTGTTCCCCTATTAATTAATTGTTCAGCTGTCCTCTTCTAATTGGACTTTCCACACATCAATTTTAAAGGATCAAAGACAGATAAATCAGGATAGTATTGGTCTCTCAGGTCACTCATCCAGGCAGTGTTTCAGTGCTAGTTTTCCCATCATTAACTGCCAAAGCCTCAGAAGCTCTGAGAAAAATGTTAATTTTCAAAGTGCAACAAAGTGCAATAAAGGCCAGCCCCAAGATGCTTAATGATTAGACAACTTTAGGAATGGTGCCATAGAGATACTATACAACACCATCAAAGTAAAGTATTTACAGAGTAGGGCGGTCTGGCCATGGAAAGGGCAGTTCTACTCTCCTGAAAAATTCTCATCTTTACTTTTCAGGGTATGTTTGCTTAAATCAGACTGCAACGACTTTGAAATGGCACTTCCGTGGGCATTTTGAGTGAGCCCTTTCAGAAAGGGTTTCTAAGGGAGCTGCACTTCTAAGTACGTGCAATTCCGCTTTCCCATTCTGCAGCTGTCCATGTGCAGAAGGTGGCAGGCATGCAACAGCTGCCCACCACACACGCTGCTCAGGTATGCTAAACCCATGCAATCGGCAGGGGATCACTAATCTTTTGCACTAACACACTTAATGAGGACTTCTAGGAATCTGGCCTAGACTGAAATGCCAAGGCTGTAGAACAAAATGCACAACACTGTAAATTCTAATCCTTCCACAACAGCCAAGCCAGTGGTGACATGAAAGATGATACTGGGAAACAGTGGCCACCAGAGACCTAGCAATGACTGTGAAATCTTACCTGGGTACTTTGTGATTTCTTAAATTCAACCTTCCAGGATAGGATAGGATAGGATAGGATAGGATAGGATAGGATAGGATAGGATAGGGTAGGGTAGGGTAGGGTAGGGTAGGGTAGGGTAGGGTAGGGTAGGGTAGGGTAGGGTAGAATGGAATGGAATGGAATGGAATGGAATGGAATGGAATGGAATGGAATGGAATGGAATGGAATGGAATGGAATGGAATAGAGCAGGTTGGAAAAGACCTTCATGACTTTGTTCCAGTTGCATACATAGTCACAGCAAAACCTACCTTGAAAACTGTAATTTGAAAATGACAACATTTTAACATTGTAACATTTGTCTAATTCTAGACATTTTTTGTTAATACATCTGGACGTTCAAACTAGATTCAGGGTTCATTTACCTGGGAAAAGGAAAGAAAAGGACAATACCTTGAGTGCTTTTCTGTACAGGTCCCACATGTTCCTCTACATTATCTGAATTAGATTAAGAGAGGCTTTCTTGTGCTCTACTGAAATCCCAACAATTGCTTAAACATCCTCATGTAGTCTCATAGCTACCTCCATAGTGGAAACAGGCAAAATAATGAAGCTTAAAGGACTGAAGGCAATGATGAGGTCTAAAACTTGGTATTATTCCATTCACTTGTCTAAGTGCAAAAGACAGATTAACAAGATCCATCAATTGAAAAGGATGGTTCAGAGCACAAATGTAATGCTGATATTCACATAATGAAACCTTGCTGGTTTCTTCTCTTTTTCTTTCAAAAAAAACACACCATGATTTTTCACTTAGGCAAGAAAAGAGCCTGTTCTAATGGTTTATTTTTAATGCCTGGTTTTGATGACTTTATCTTAGGAAATAACAGTCACTCCTTTTCTTAATTCTTCTCTCAAGTCTGCCTGCCTCAGACTTCCATGCCCCATGGGAAGTCAAAGTTTTGCTTTCATCAATACTGGGCTCCTCTGTGTCAAGTGTCAGAGCAGCATGCTTTAGGTAAGGACATCTTGACCGTGGGGGAAAAAAAAAAAAGGAAAAAAAAGAAAAAAGGCAAAAAGAAGAGAGCAATAATAACTCTTTGAATAGTCACACAGGATCAGGGAAAAGATCAGTAACAAGAGACCAACAGCTATGGTGATGGTTGGACCAGGTTTCCAGTACCAGATTGAAAAATGCTGTCTGTATGCTGCACAGCTTTGGAACAGCTTGTGAAAAGTCTCTGTTCAGTACCAACATGCTCAGAAACTTCGATAAAATTGATTTTATCCAGGAGTAGGTATTGTCATTTCATCAGCAAATGCCACAAAGTTAGCACAGAAGTCAATAAAAATCATGGTATGTCTTATGGCTAATTTCACAGAAAGAGAACTCCACGCTTAGGTTAACACTGCGCTGGTGATTGAACAAGCAAGGTGCAGCTCTGCTACCACAAACCATTAAACCAAAGCTGGCCTGACAAGTGGCTGTGTACGGCCACAATGACATGAAAGGATGTGAAGGGAAGTGTGCTTGCTGTGATGGTCACAGAATGTTCTGGCAGCAAGTAAAGAGATGCTGCTGCCTTCCACAAAAAAAAAACAAAACCCCAAACAAACTGTCTTCTAGCAGAGCTCTTCTTTGCCTACTGAGCCTGGCCAAAAGTTAGGAAGTTTATATAATGTTATTAATACGATGCAATATTGTTTCATTAGCACTCCCATTCTCCCAGCAGTTTCCCTCTACTCTGATTTTTGTCATAGGTAGCCACACAGAGCACAGATTTGCTGTATATACTAGTGCAGCATTTTGCATGCTGAAGTTTGATGAATCTAGGTAGCATGGCAGTTAAGAAATCAAGAAAAAGACTAATTCAAAAAACTGCATTCTCTAAGGCCAAATTATTTATTGGAATACATAATTACTGCAAGGAATTAAAATAAACACTGGTACTAACTTCTTGTCCCTTGCTGAGGGGAAAAAAAGGAAATGATGTACTCTAAAATCACATTTCGAATTAGAAATAAGGAAGCAAAATATAAGACAGTTGAAGAATGTCAGAAACTGCAGAGGACTGATGCCTGTATCAGTAAGATTGCAAAAGAGATCTATGGGAGTTACAGATTAAAGATGAGGACAGATAACTGAACACTAAAAAATCTTAAAGATATTTTTACTATGTGACAAATTAACCATAATCTTTTATGATCAAAGCCTCATTTTCATTGGTACTGAAGCATGAGAAATCATTACAGCTCCTACTCATAATCTGTATGGCGCTGGCATTTTCACTTTCAGGTTAGGGCACTGCGTATGTAGTAAAGGTCAGGCATTGACATGCGTCCTTCAGTCCAATTGTTCTTTTCCTTAGTGCTTTCCAAAAAAAGCAGAACACTAGATAAACTTTGCTGATTAAATACTAAATGCTTTAGGAGCATCTTGTTTTAGAGGGTTTTCATTAATGATGTGTAAGATTCACTTAGGGCTACTTGTATTGAAACTCCTTCACGGGCTTTAGCTCTAATTCAGCCAATAAAGAAAAAGAAACTAAGAAGAGGAAGATGCATTCAGGATGAGATAAAACTCTTTAATCCTGAAGCAGGCTGTATTTTCAAGCAGTATATTACATACTGTTCTCAGTTCAATATGATTTTATTATTGCTCCTTACAAAACCCACATTCATTCAAAGAGTAAATGATATTTTTCTTTCAGATGCCTGAACACTATTGTTTTTGCTTTCAAGTGTTACTTGCTTTTTTTTGAACCAGACTACCTCATCCCATCTAAGAGCATATATATTCTTTCATAGAATCATAGAATCAACAAGGTTGGAAAAGACCTCAAAGATCATCAAGTCCAACCTGTCACCCAACACCTCATGGCTACTAGACCATGGCACCAAGTGCCACGTCCAATCCCCTCTTGAATACCTCCGGGGATGGTGACTCCACCATTCCAATGGCTAACAGCTCTCTCTGTGAAGAACTTTCTCCTCACCTTGAGCCTAAACTTCCCCTGGTGCAGCTTTGTTATGGAACACATTACTGTTACTATGCTTTAAAGATTGACAGAAATAATTCCAAGAAATAAATGTTCAAACAACATAAGATTCATTAAATTCCTCATTAAGAAAAATTTTAGTGGTCTGTGGCTTGAAATTTGTGGGGTTTACTCTTACATCTGCAAGGTTAGACTATTGATGGATGCTAAGCAGCAGAGACTAACACAGAATGACTTTTGCTTACTGAGTCTGGAATAGAAAATTGGTTGGTCAGATGCCAAAGACATATCCATGTGTCACTGAAGCAGTATAAATGATGGCAAATGGGATTTTATAATGATTTGGATGGGTGGCCAAAGAGAATGCTCTTCTCAAACTACCATGCACGTGGCACAGCAATTCAGACAGCAGCAGTCCCGATGTGCAAGCTGTTTGGCTATCTTTGTGTTCCCACATATTATTTAATATATTTAAGATGTTGACTGGTATAAGGAAGAATTGAGTCAGAATGGCTGCCAGCCAATTAACCACTTGCTTCTGTGAAATTGCATCAGTTACTGACAAGTTCTGCCACATTACAATATGTTTAACATAGGCTGGAGGTTAGGAGGAAGTTCTGCACACAGAGAGTGATTGCCCATTGGAATGGGCTGCCCAGGGAAGTGGTCACCATCACTGGAGGTGTTCAGGAGGAGACTTGATGGGGTGCTTGGTTGCATGGTTTATTTGATTGGGTGGTGTTGGATGATAGGTTGGACACGATGATCTTGAAGGCCTCTTCCAACCTGGTCTGGTCTATTCTATTCTATTCTATTCTATTCTATTCTATTCTATTCTATTCTATTCTATTCTATTCTATTCTAAGGTTCAACCCTCCTTTTTCTTATTTTAAAATATTTATTGTGCTAAAAACAGTAAGGTCAACTTTAAATATCTATTCTATTTAAACCTTTCAAAATCATATTGCTGATTTTAATCTGCTAGATCTACATACTTGTGTTGTTTAACTTAACAATGTATTTACACTACATATATATATATACATATACACACTGTTTTTATGTATATATATATACACACAGAGAGAGTTTTTTTATATATATGCATTTCCCCCCCAGTTTTGTATTACTAGAACGACAGAATTTGCTTTACATTTCCCTTGGGAGAAAGAATCACTAACACAAGTCTCACTGAAAAGTTACAAAGCAAATGCATACTGCACATAAATGCTACCCTTAAGATAAAACTTAAATTACACTTCAGGAGAAATTCTTCCTTGATAAATGCAGTAATATTGTAAAATACAGGGGGCGAAGGAATGTTTGAAAAGGGGAGAAGAAAATTACCCTGCAGACACAAGCCAAGCATAAAATGCTGAGCAGTTGCATTCTTCTATCCGCACAGAAACTGAGGGTGTAATTGCAGTGCAGTCGGACATGCCACTCTGTGCTTTAGTCCAGATACAACGGGGAACAGCAGCAGTGAAAATACGATGCCACTCTCTTCAGTATCAGTTACACCCCCCAAAACCGCCCACTTTTTGCAGAGCCAAGCTGGTGCTTCGTTATCAGTATCAGCCAGATTAAAAGTTCACTCAGGGATACGACTGGTACACGTGCTGCAGTCGGGCCAGCCCCAGCCCACCGCCTCTGCAGCACTGCCACGCTCCTGCTGCAGAAAAAAAGAGAGTGAAAATAACCAATTTTATCACTGTTCTCTCCTGCTCCTTAGAAGCTGTGGGTAGCAGTCAGGACTGAAGAGGAGGACAGTAAAACGTCTCCCTGCTCTTTAGGAAAACAGCAAGGGAAAAGGGGGGAGGGAAGCTGTTCACAGAGGAGGCGAATACATATCTCACCATATAACTGCAGCCAGAAGGTGGTAGGAGGGAAGATGAATATTGATATGAGGAAAAAAGAAGAAGGGACTGACTTCATGCAACTTGCCAAATTAATGTTATAGTGTTTTCTAAATAATCTATTAGGTATATTTGTAATTTTTCAGCTAGATTTGTATTCCCCGTGACCTGGCAGGGCACGGCTGTTTCCCCAGGGAATGCCAAGCCTCGGAGCAGATAGCAGGACCCGCTGGAGCTGTGCCAGCCTGCTCAGAAGGGCTTGAGAACCATGGTGCTGGGGAGGGATCACACCATGCTCTGGCACAGGAACTGCCCTGGGAAAGCCACAGCCTCTGCTCCCATCAGAGCTGCTCTGCTGTATTTGTCACAAAATGCTTAAGCAAGTAGGGCTTAGGGCAAGTCCTCTCTAAGCAAAAGCCTCTATACCACAGCGGTGAGGACACAGTGCCACTCCTGACCCTGGTTGCAGCTCTGAATCAGCTTGTCAATAATACCTCCTCTGGACAGAAGGCAGTGCTGTCAGCATTGGCTGTCCTCACTGATGGCAGATTTCTGGGACAGAGTGCAGGGATGCTTGGCTGTGAATTGCAGATGGGCCGAGGTGAGAGATTGCAGCCGAGGGGGTCAGTCCGGTCCACACGGCCAATCAACCCCAGCGCCCATCCTAACAGGACTTCAACAGCAAGACTCACCTTAAGATGTCTAATGGCGTGAGGTACCACAGCTTAAAGCACATCTCTGGACTCTTTCTGTAATCAGAGGGACAGATGCAAATGGTTTCTCCCATTTTCAGCATGGCTACAGGCTTAAACAGCTGGGTCTTGTGAAGGTGAATCTTCAAGCAGGTATGGGAGAAGTTTTGCTGTTCAAAAATTACCCTGGCCTGTCACATGCACAGACCAGCAGGGTGCCCTGTGGGCTGCACACAGTGTTTTAAGCATCTCAGCTCTATTACCTGACTCTGGACACTGCAGGGCTGGGTCTTTTAGTCTGAGACAATTCAAGTATACTGCATAAAACTGTCTCCATATAACCAAAGAGAACGACATCAGTGAGTCCAAGAACCATGCACCATCAAGATTTCCTTTCTACAAAACAATTCCTGTAGAGAACAACTTTAGGGGCTTGCAGTTCTGTTGGGTGAACATCCCATACCTCCCTTGACAAGCTTATACTTCTGTTTCTTCGTTAGTATGTTGAGAACTTTCATTTAAAGCTAGCTGATGAAGCTGTTAGGGGCCACAGATATCCCTCACTTCAGCTGCAATCACGAGATAAGCATAAAAACCCCCCAACTTCAAAAGTCTTATCTTCTTCATTTGCACACACTGACAAAGATCTGTCTGCACAAGAATAAATCCCTTGTTCCAAAGATGGGCATTAAAATTCAGTTCTCAGAGTGGACATAAGAGAGGATTTTGCATGCAAAGGATACACGCTCGTTAAGGGCTGCAGGATTAAAAATAGACTTGTCAAAATTGAGCCTGACAGGAATCACCATAACATCTCCTGTGTGCCAATGGACATAATACTCTTCTTTATGCACTCATATACCAATTTTTCTGCGCAACCTGGACACTTCTCTAGAGTCTAATTAGATTGCAAATGTGATTTTACACAAAAGCAAATTAAACTGTTATTTTAAAGCTACATTTAATGCTGATGCAAAGTGCTAGATTAGGAGTGTTGGCTGGCAGTTCCTTCACATCTACAGGTCAGTGGTTTTTCACATACAAGTAAGTGAGAACAATAATTGAGTCCAGCCTCATGCATGGTTTTGGCCTTTAGGCTGGATCTGTCAGTGAAAAGTGGATGAGAGCATGAACAAGATCTAAACAGATAGGCCACAGAACTGATCTGATACTTCATCAGTACAGCTACTGATAATGCATCTCTATCACCTGCAACCCAAGCTGTATACAACACTAATCAGCTGCATTTCACCAGTTCCTGGTATCATGGATGGCACAGGAAGAATGGAAAAAATATAACAGAGTTCAGAATTGTTAATCTGTGATTCTACAGAAAATGAGCCCCAAAGTCTTTTACAGCTTGCAAATCCTTCATATGTTAATTAAAAAAAAAAAACACCAAGATACTTTTCATTCCCTAATTCTGTCCTGTTTTGACTCTTTGCATTTCAGTAGTGCTAAAAGAGAATCTTAGGGCACGAGTTCTTAGTCCACAAAGGATCAGCAGCCACAAAATCTCTGTATAAGGAAAAGAGGCAGGGTAGAGAAGCACTGCTACAGAATCAGATTCTCAAAGCTAATCATTAAAAAGAAAAGTGGAGGAGGGAGATCAGAGAGCTTTCAGAGGATTTATTTTGCTTGCTTTCCTCCCAGCTGCAGCATTCTGGGAACCATTGGAAATTCATACCTTTTTTGGGGCTCTTAAGGAGATCCAATCTCCAGAAGCGAAGTTTCAGGAAGGTTATATATAAAGGAGATCTCTGCCCCTCAAAGTCCACAAGTTCATCATTTGAACCAGGTACAATTGGCATTTTTACAGAAGCACAGAATCAATAAGGTTGGAAAAGACCTCAGAGATCATCAAGTCCAACCTATCACCCAACACCTCATGATTAAACACAGCACCAAGTGCCACGTCCAAGCCTTTTTTGAACACCTCCAGGGATGGTGACTCCACCACCTCCCTGGGCAGCACATTCCAATGGCCAGTTACTCTTTCTGGGAAGAACTTTCTCCTCACCTTGACCCTAAACGTCCCCTGGAACAGCTTGAGACTGTGTGCTCTTGTTCTGGTGCTGGGTGCCTGGGAGAAGAGACCAACCCCCGCCTGGCTACAACCTCCTTTCAGGTAGTTTTAAATGCAATTAGAAACAATACACTCATGATTCTTTGCTTCATCCTCTGAGGCTGAATATCTACCTTTGCTGTTCTGTATGCTGCTGTTGCCAGTGTCATTATCTATTTATTCATCCCAATGCACCTCAGCATTTTCCAAAATGTGGTGGTGACTTTGTGCTTCACTTCCAGTGCTGCCACTGCTTTGTTTTATGTCTGAAAAAATTCTGGCAAAACCCAAAACCCCAGGTGTCCCAAAGGCCACACATGTTTTGGAGGCTTGCACAACAAATTCATCATTTACAGAAAGCCAGCCACTGCAGATGCTTGAGGATCCCTCCAGCAATGTTATGCTGACTTTAGACCGGCCACCCCTTTTATCTTGCTCCCAAATGGCTGGCTTTTGGGAAGGGAGATGAAAGGAGTGGCAGGCTGCTTCAGATGCCTCATGAGCTCACCATGAATAGCAAGGACAAAATAACTGTTTTTTTCCAACCTGCAATCTTTTCTTTCTGTGTCCTAGGCTGGGGAATATTCCAACTCCTTAAGATGCCACTTACTGCTCATTGGTCTACACATTTCTAAGCAGTAACTGGGAAGTTTATACTAGCCTATACTATGGCTGTGCTTTGTTTTGCAATATAGAGTGTCACCTTAAGAATGGGTTTGGCTAACTGGAAATGTCTCATTTTCACCTCATGTTTTCTGAAGCTCTTGGTAGGTACCCAGTTTCAGAGAAAGGAGAATGATGGGGAAATGAAGGGAGAGAATTAGGGAGAGTGATGGGAAAGGACTCTGCAGTGACTGGCATGGGTAGCCACTAGGAATGGCACGTCACAAAGCCACTCTTTGAACTGCCCTAGATCAAATAGGCAAACATTTTGTTAAAGTGTGATATTACACCATTTGACAGCTGTATCTTAAACAAACTGGCTGGCTACAAAGTCGAGTGATCTGTGAGGTAATCCATAAACAGCCTGATCCAAAGCCCCTGGAAATCCATCAAAATATTTCCACTGTCTTTAACAGGCATTGGATCAGACCCATTTTGCTGTAAGATGAAAATCACTCTGTAGTTCCCATGAAAACTAAGCATAGGTGGCAAAGCAGTGCCTTTCCTGTTGCTTTTAGGAGATCTTCATCAAAATGTTTTGCACCTCAAACAAGTAGGCACTTATTCCCAGAGAGCAAAAGATAAATATTTCTAGATTCAGACAGTGTACATTTTAGCATTTATAGTTATGGGCACAGCATTTATAAAGTCAGCTTACAGAATGTTAATCATGTTCACAACTATCCCTGAACAAAAAATGCAACAGGCACTAATTCTCTGTGCCTGCCAAAAAAAATTCCTCATGTATCTCTCATAAATAAAAATCATTAATCTACAAAGCTGTGGAATTGCTTTATTTGTGCTTGGCTGTTTAATGGGCAGCACTAGCACTACCATTGTATCATGCTTACCAAACCCAAAATGCTGTCTTTTGTTGCTCTATTTACCAGAATGCAGCATTGCTAGACAGCTATCGTAACAAACACGTTCTTGACTGAAGAGCCACTGATATTTGTCTTTACAAATTAAGCTAGACATAAAAATTTATGTTTATAATGACACTGCCTTCTCTGAAATAACAAAACAGTGCATTGGTGGTGCACCATGAGCAGCAACCACTATCCTACTGGGAAATTCATATTATCATTCTTGACACATCAGATGAACAGCCTTGACAGGAGCTTTTTTTCCCCCCTCATTGTTAATGACATATATGCAAAAGCACTGTAATTATGCTAAAGCAGCTGCTTGAAGGAAAAACTCTCATGGAGATACTGGTAATCTGTCACAACCAGAGTATTATGAAGACAGCAGGCAAATCAAAATCCCAATTTTTGCTTAAGAGAATTTAACTGTTCAGAAGCATCTATCAAACCCTTATCCAAGCACATATTGGACTAATTCCTTAAAATTTACTCAATAAGTTATGATTTTGTGAAATACATGAAGTGTAACATCAATGCATTTTACAAACATGCAGTAGAGAAGCTATTCAAAGTACCTACTGCATCCTGCCCTTGTGTAAAATGTCTTTCTAATCGAGGCATTAGGAGTAATTAACTCCTACTGTAAACAAACGGCTGCTTGAATAAAAACTAAGCCTTAGATGGCTAAATCCTGACATTAAAACACTTATGCCATAGTCATCACAGAATCATAGAACCACTAAGGCTGGAACTGTAACCCAACTACCATGACCACTAAACCACGTCCTGAAGTGCCACATCTACAAGCTTCTTGAACACCTCCAGGCATGGTGACTCCACCACCTCCCTGGGCAGTCTGCCCCCATACCTCACCACTCTCTCAGTAAAGAATTCTTTCCTAATGTCCAATCTAAACCTCTCCTGGCATAACTTAAACACATTTCTTCTTATCCCATCTCTAGTTCCCTGGGAGAAGAGATCAATATCAGCCTCATCTCCCTTAACCTTTTCCAGACTAAACCACCTGAGCTCCCTCAGCCACTGCTCTCATGACATGTGCTCCGAACCCCTCACCAGCTCTTCTGACATCTTCACCATGCTATGACCAAATTATTCCTTCCTACTTTTTTTGATATGCAGAGCTGTCATTGCCAAAACAGAACCTTTCTAAGCATCCAGTGCAGAAAAACAAACAACCCATTGCTCCCCAAAAAACTAAAAGCTGGAAACACACTGTAAACTCAGTATGCTCAGCACTATCTATCAGAAAAGGAACTGCTTATCATACTGCATTTCACTTCCACTCAAAGAAACAAAGGCTCATAGGCTCCAGTGAAGCAATGCACTTCAAACAAAACAAAACCCCCAAAACCCCACAAAAAACCAAACCCCAGAACACATCCAGTTATGGACAAGGCTTTGAGAGATATCCTCTGTGATGCTAAGTGCAGGTAAACATGGGTGACAGCAAGTACAGAAAGTTACTGCTTTAAGATAGGGCTACTCACTTTGCCAGCTTGCTGGAAAAGGTAACACCTTCCCAGGAAAGACTGACAATCCACAGGGGCTGAGCAGGTAGTCATAATGCAGCTGTGAGATTGGGCAGTGTTAGCGTTCCTATGCACTGAAAGGTTTGAAGACCAACATACAACTCACATCTGACTTTCTGCAAGGCACTAACTGCCCTGCTAACCATAGCCTCTAGGTGTTTTGTGAAGGCCTTGTGAGCTACAACAATCTTTCCAAACTGATAAAAGGTCTTCATTTGAAGACTTGGAATGATGGTGACCACAGCTCACTGTCTCTTCTCTCCCGGTGTTACTAGCTGTAGTAACCATAGCATCAGATTGCGTTTTCCTAACGAGATGAAGAGGTTCCTGCTGCCCAAGTTATTCCTTGTTCAAATGTCCACAAATAAAGCCATCCTGATCTTTCCTGCAATAACCTAACAAGACTGAGCTTCTTGTGTCTCTCATTAAAGGGCTCATTTTTGTGGCTCTTCCTGAACTACATCCAGCTGCTGGCACTTTCAGGACCGGGCAGCACTGCAGACCTTCTGTGGCTATATAGAAAGTTTATATTGCCTTCCTGATCCCACTTGCTATTCTTTTCCTTTTTACATCCTTTTAATATTCATTCTGTTAGCTACAATGTACTGCTCTGAAAGGTCAGATTCAATGAATTATTTAATGAACGGCAAGCTGAGGTACGAAATGCTGCCTCTTAACAGCCTCTGGTAGTTTCACCCTAGGCTGAGCTTCAGTTCCGTGAGACAAGGAGATAAAGACAGGAACACTCATGATAACAACTTTAGTTCACTTGCTTCAAGCAACATGCACATCCACTCTGTGCTTCACCTTGGCCAGGCTTTTTCTGAAGCAGAGCTTTTACTACCAGAGGCCATATTCAACCCTGTGCTGGGAAATAGCACCTGCCTTGCAACTCCAGCACATGATTTTCAAAGCTCTCTTCCCTAAATTTCTGAACTTCTGGAACCTGTCCAGCATTGCAACATGACAGGGGTACCATCAGCTGGAGGTGGGGAGTTTTAGCATGAAGATGCTGACCAAGACGTGTTTCCATCTGGTGAGTAGAATGGTGGAGTCCAGGACCTTCAAGGAAGAGACTGACTCTGGGAAAGGGGAAGTGAATGAGCACATCATGGGAGATTACATATAGGGCATCAAGGCTAACATATATGGTGCCTGCCTCTGAGAGACACTCCTGCTGTCCATTTTGTGTTTTGTCTAAGGGACTGGCAGTCCTTAACTGTCTGCTCTTCTAGGGCCGATTTCTTTGCAGCTGTTGACAGTGCATAGAATTTGGTAGAAAAGCTTTAAAGAAATCCTGTTTTGCTTTGTATTTAACAGTCTGTGCAGCATGAGAGTGCAGTATCTTCATGCTAAGACTCCTCATCACTGCTGCTCTTTTCAGTGCACAGTGCCATGGGCTGGAGTGAAGTGAGGGTAAGCACGTGGTCCCTGTCATAAGGCAGATGTGGTATTCAGTCCACAGCCCAGTGAGTGGACACCTGGTCTTCATAACCCATGAGCAGTTTTCTGATGCACACAGCCCCCTAATTTTTTCTCTTGCAAACTCTTGTAAACACAGGGGGTCCATCATGCCCCCTGTGGACAGCAGCGTAAGGACGGAAAATGCTGCAAGGTTTTAATTGAAGACCATGAGGACAGCTCTGTATCTTCAGCAGTACTTTTGCTCCTTCTGGAACATTCTGTTATAAAACATTAAAATGCTTAGTTTCTCAGCCTGAAGTACCAGCTCTGCCGTGGATCACACTGACCTCCAGCTCTGCCCTCCTTAACTCCTCAGCTGAGCTGTAGCTCCAGCTGTTGCTGCCCGACTTCAAAAAGCTTCACAGCCTCTCCTGTGGGTGAGGTACTCCCCAAAGGGATTAAATTAGCTCTGTCAGGTATCTTTAGAATAAAATATGCAGCATATATACATAAATCCATAGCTAACCTCTATATGCTGAGAACACCAATATTCTAACAAAATCCCCATAAAATTAGTAATACTTATAAAAGTTATAAAGGTAGCATAAATATCCCCATGTTCATGCAATTCTTTAATATGTTATTTTCCTAGTTAAACAGAAATAAGACATGAGTTTTTAATACTGGAGAGAATCACAATGACATGTTGGAATTGATGCTTTTTATTTATCACTTTTAGGTAGAGATATGAAACTCTCCAAACACAGCTCCCCTCGTAACAGATCGGCTGTTCAAACCCTATATAACATCATGATTAAATTTAGGGTTAAATGAGCTGCAGAACCTCAGGTTGTTGTTTTTCAGTAATACACACATTCTAAATCTATGATAATAAAGCTTTATCAATCACGTTCCTTTTTCTGCCTACACAAACATATGAACATATGGAAGTGTATACAAACAAATTCAGAAGACATACTTCATGCAGGGAGGTCATTGTGCCCCTGGACTCAGCACTGGTTAGGTCACACCTTAAGTACTATGTCCAGTTCTGGGCCCCTCAGTTTAAGAAGGACATTGAGACACTTGAATGTGTCCAGAGAAGGGCAACAAGGCTGGAGAGAGGTCTGGAGCACAGCCCTGTGAGGAGAGGCTGAGGGAGCTGGGGTTGCTTAGCCTGGAGAAGAGGAGACTCAGGGAGACCTCATTGCTCTCTACAACTACCTGAAAGGAGGTTGTAGCCAGGTGGGGGTTGGTCTCTTCTCCCAGGCAACCAGCACCAGAACAAGAGGACACAGTCTCAAGCTGTGCCAGGGGAGGTTTAGGGTCAAGGTGAGGAGAAAGTTCTTCCCAGAAAGAGAGATTGGCCATTGGAATGGGCTGCCCAGGGAGGTGGTGGAGTCACCATCCCTGGAGGTGTTCAAAAAAGGCTTGGACGTGGCACTTGGTGCCATGGTTTAGTTAGTCATGAGGTGTTGGGTGATAGATTGGACTTGATGATCTCTTAGGTCTTTTCCAACCTTATTGGTTCTATGATTCTAATAATGCATTGTTTGTCCAATTATCAGCCCCTAAGACTTACATTAGCAAGCTGCACCCTCAGTCTATGTACCTCAGAGCACAAATGATACAATCTCCTCTTTCTCCAATAACAAAATGATTGCAAAAGACTGTGCTAGGTTCTCTTTCACTCACATATGCCAATAGGTGGTATGGCTCCTTCCTTAAACCTACAGCAGTTTGTATGAATTATTAATGAACTCAAGAAACTTGCTGCACACTGTAACATGACTATAATTGGTGTCCCAAGACTTAAGAATCTGTTTCAATACTTTTTAAAGGAGGAAAAAAAGCTGTATCTTTACTAACACATTTGTCCTAATATTTAATTAAAGGCTTTGAACACAAACAGAATTTCAGATAAAATGCAGAACAAAAGGGTTATTTCTGGTCACAAAAGTATAATTTCCATGTAAAATTGAGAAGTAAGGAGAATGGCAGGAGGATAAAGCATTGTGAAGAAACTGGACTACAAATTCAATTAATGGATACTTTTAATTTTTCTGCTGTCTTCCAAAAAAGGTTGCTGCTATTATTCTTGATAAACTCTCAGGCAGCTCATATTTCCCTTTCAAGTCTCAGGCATGCTGTAATGACACACAGAAATGAATACTGAGTAGAAAGACAATGTATGGACAAAGATTTCCGTGCAATGACTAAACCTCACTGACTCCCACAGCTTTTAGAAAATACAGGTGACCTCAAGGATGTTAAACTACTGTAGCAACCTATTGTCCTCTCTAGAAGAAAAACTGTCTTTTTTAGAACTGCTTTCTGAGTAACAGACCTGCTGAAAAGCTAAGTGATCATCACAAAATGGGTAAGTTCTATGACATCAAATGACAACCTTTGCCTCTTCTAGAGTCCTGTTTGATTCATAAGCTGAACAAATTTGGTTTTAACTGAATCTCCAACCAGGTTGAATTCCTTTATTTAACAATAAAGACAGTGGACTGCAGGGATTTTTCCCTTGTGTGGTAAGTAAAATACATTAAGCTTTAGTCTGCGTGAAGAGGAATAAAAGCTAAGAGAACAACTAACATTTCAGCATACCCTATGTAGGAAATATGTCTTTGGGGTATGGGAGGTTGAGGGCGACCTAAGTTTCTCTCTGAAGACTGTTTTGGTGTTTGCAGTCTCTATATTGATATTTCTTACTTCTTGGTTTCTCAGAACCAGTTTCTCTTGGTTTCTCAGACAGTCCTTTGGGTGTCACCTGCTGTGAAATATGTGTGATTCATCTTTCCCATATTACTGTTGCTGTGAGGATGTTTTGACTCAAGCAAAAAGTCAGAGAATGGGCAAAAGCCTAAAAAAGGTGAAAGTGGAAGCTAAAATGCATCTCTTGTGTCAATTTTCATGTGCTGCTTGCAATAAATTGTTTTTCTACTCAATTCAGGCCACCATTGAGTGACAAATGAACCCCTTGCTGTATAGCAACAAGATTCCAGAAATGCAGAGAATCTCAGAAGTCCTCACACAAGTCCTTTGTTGCTGCATTGTAGAATCCCCAGCACTGCAGAGTCTCAGAGTTCCACTTACAGAAGAAGTCCTGGAAGCCCTTAACACACAGAGCAGCTAACAGAAGTCCTGAGCATATCTTTAGCAGCATCCTTATGCTGAAGCCCTTGCCAGAAGAAGTAGTGAACTAACAGAAGCAGAAGTCCCAAACCAAAGCCCTAACCAAACATCTAACTGAAGGTAACTATTGCTCAGAGTGGCTATTTATATATTCTTTGTTATCAATCCCTTGAACAGGTAAAATCCAACCACATATATAAGCTAAAATCTTTTCCCAATCAGAGGGGCCAGCATGTCAAGGAGGAGGCTTCTGCAGCACGTTGCAGTCCAAGGGTGCCAACGTGAGGATGCTGTTCTTGGCACACAGGGAATGTTATTGTTTTGCTCTACACAGCGTGCTAAGGAATCCTGCACCCTGCACATGCCCAGCAGCTGCCTTCTGAACAGCGGCTGCAACAATAAATTGCAGGTGATCAATCACAACATCTGAAGCCAGACCAGGAAGAGCTGATTAATCCCACAGAAACCTACTGTATTAAACTGTCTTTTGAAAGATTCAATGTTTCTAAAAGGTGATTTTATCTTTAGCTATTTTCATTTTCTGCTAGTTTTTGTCTCAGATACTTTGTTTAATGCAAAACTTGTTTTGTCCTTTGACCTTCCACTGTAACCCAGAGTCATCCCAATCACCAGTAATATTTAACTAGAAGATACCACATGCAAAAGAATCTTAGAACATGCAAATCCATTCCCTTTCTCTTTTAACTGGGGTTCTGATTGGGCATATTTGGCATAGACATTGGATCTCCTGGCAATTTTGGGAGTCCTTGTTGGATGTACTATTGCTAAATTAAAAATATGATCTAATTTTGTGCTCTAATTTTTCTAGTCCATCAAACAACACAGAAATCCCTACAACACTTCTATTCTAACTGCATTATATTATGAACTGCTACGAGAGACTCTGAGTCACAAAATTATTCTTACTGGAGGGAAGCATGGAAAAGAGGGGACTTGCTAATGACATTCTTAAGCCTTTTGATCCTATTTTTCTGTATTTTGGAAAAATCCCACAAAACCCAAAGCAAAAGCAAAGTTGTCCTTGCCAACACAAAAAGAGTTATAAAAATGAAAAGTCAACTCAACCAAGAGCCAGATCAGATTTTCTTACAATGTGATTAAGTCCAGACATCTCTGAATCAGAAACAAGTTTAGATTCAGTTTTATCAGACCAGCATTCAGCCAGGTACTTCATTCTGCTGTTTTTGTGATTTCTCCAGCTCCACAGACAACTTACAATTTACTGGTGTCAAGCACTGTGACCCTGACTGAAAGGCAACATTGCCATCAGAGTTTGGGCATGAAATGGAAGTACAGAGATAGTTTATGTAACTGGACCCTAATGTTATGAGGGACACCCACCTTATGGGTGCTTCAGAAGCCACCATTCTTCATTTTCTTTTACGTCACAGATTAAATGTAGTCTGGGAAGTAAATAGGATTATGATCTCAAAACCTAACTCTGAGAGTCAGGAAGCATGAAAAATACAGCACCAGAACATCAAAGAGCCAGAATAAGTTAGTGCTGTCTTCAGGAATTCCTGATTCAGCTTTCCATTAAACAATTAATTACAAGTACACCAATGGACCACAGCATCATAGTATCAGTCAGCGTTGGAAGGGATGACAAGGATCATCTAGTTCCAATCCCCCTGCCATGGGCAGGGACACCCTACGCTAGATCAGGCTGGCCAGAGCCTCATCCAGCGACCCAGACCTCTCTGTGACTCTTTGCACTGAGTAGGGTTTTACCCATTTTCTAGCTATTCTCTTTATCTCCCTCTCACCCCAGGTAGTGCTGCTTCCACCTTAACAGGCAAAAACTGTGCTCTCTTGGTGGCAAACATGGCATTACACCAGCTTTCAATCTGCCAGCTGCCCACAGAAGCCCCATCCAGAAGGGCTTAAGACCTCGATGCATTAATATGTTCAAATTACATGGTTCAAGATTTTCTAAATGCTGTTCAGCCTTTTTCCCCTCCACCTTCAATTCTCACAGTGCTATAAAAAAGAAATGCACAGCACCACAGTAACAGTTATGCTAGCTTTATTCTCTCCAATTTGAAACACAGGTAAGCTTTTGTAAAATGCACAAAACTCTTCAAACAGAGACACTGCCAGGAGCTTCTACAGAACTAACAGATAAAGACTAAAGGCATTTCCATTCAAGAAACTATACACTGCAAATTGCTCACAGTCTTTTCACCCTTCTCTCTCAGCAGTTCAAATTACCTTTTACATTTCCTATGAGCACTGGTGCATATAATACTGCCACTGCCAAAACATCCTTCCTTAGGAACAGGAGATTAACATCTTTCTGCCTTTCCCTGGCACAAGGCACCTGTAGCAGACACAACCCTGCAAGGGTCAGCTTACAAACCCATAAAAACACAATGTTTGCCTCTCAGTTCTTGACATCAGCTTTGCTGTCTTTCTACCAAAGTACAGCATGTGGGTCTGATTTGCAGTAACTGCAAGCCTTTTGCTTGATACTGCCACCCACCTTTCAGTCTTTTGAAGAAATAGTTTTCTGTCACCCTGAAACTATTTAGGCAGCAGATAAAAACCAGTTAGTATCTACGATCCAAATGTCGAGCTCTGTCCCAGGACAAAAGGGAATGATGTTGCCATAACTGTCCACATTCTAACATAAGCTTTGTCAAAACATTTTCCACCAGAGTAGCTTCATTAATTGATGTGTACTTGATGAATCAGTCAGCATCTGACTGGCAGGATAAGGGACTTGTAAACTTCCCAGTGAGGGCAGAGACACAATTCTGAAATGGCAGAGCTGCTCTGTCAGCTTTGTGCATGCAGTGATGAAGACATCACTGTGATTTTCATACTTCACAGTCACTCCTTGCTGGCAGCCCCAGATGCACAGAACAGTTCCTTTCCTGTCACCCCACCCTGCTTCTCCAAGAATGGTGCTTCCCAAGCAAGCTCCTGAAATTGTCTCTGTCTCGTCTTCCTTCCTGTTTTCTGCTTTCTGCTGATTAAACTGCTCCCTATCACAGTGCTTGTCTTGTCTAAGCACAGCTGTCCTGCAGTAATGACCTGAAGGCATCAATACAAACCACAGAATATTTAAGTGCAAGAGCATGATGTGGAGGGCTGGTTTTCCCAACCTGATCTTTTATAATTTGGAAATGTGTCATGGAGCTGGGGAGAGAAAGCATGACATTTCTGTAGTTTGACACCTCCTCTCTAAGCCTCCTTGCCCCAAATACAAGACATGAGATTATTAGATACCTCCTGCAACATATTCCAGTGGGAAGTAATCCTTTGATGCATGGGGCTTGCAGTGATAGCACGAAGCAGGATAAACATCTATTGCAGAGCGTGAAATACAGAGAAAATCCATCATGTGGAAGGCTGAATTCATAACAAACTTAAAGCTGGGTGTTCATTTGTGTGACTTTACATGGAAACAATTAATTGGAAACATTCACATCAGTGCATCTGGCTTCAAAGCAAATCCTCCACGCAGACAAACCGATGCTTTTTAGTTGTATGAGAAGCAGTAAGCCCGCTTGTCAGAACAAGCTAGTAAGAGCAACATTTGCTGGTTCACATCAGAAGAAGGCATTTTGTACAGTTGTTTATGTTTTGAGCACAGCTGTTCCACATCTCTGTCCATATCCTTGTATTCAGTTACCATAAAGCAACTTATTCCAGAACATCTGACCTCAAATTCATCAGAGCTGACTCCTCTTTCTAGACAGCACCAGCGAGGTGATGACACAACACTTGAACACATCAAGCCTTGGCATTTCAAAAGAAGCCTACACTTGCTAACTCCAGGGGGCATCCACAACAGAGAACATGAAAAGAAACTTATAAATTAAGTTCTCATCATTCTAAACGTTTGAATTATTGAGTCCAAGCCTATCTAAAGCATCACCCAACCTTCTGCTAAGAACACAGCAAGGACACAAGAGTGCAGGCTTTCCCAGATACAACAGATCTACAAGGCAACAGTTCTCATAGATGGCATTGATCTTAACAGTAACAAATAATATCTCTATACCACTTCCAACTTAACTCTTACAGGCCTTTGAAAAGGTGGCCAAGCCTTTCTGAAACCATATTGCAGATTAATGATCAAAATCTAGAGAAATCTGAATTGTCTCACAGTGTATTAGCTCAAGCATCAGAAACACCACCACATGGCAGCCAAGAATAAAAGCAGACAATATTAAAGCTGTGCCCTCACAGCTAGGCTGCAGCTGCTGATTTAAAGTACTTAAGTGATCCCTGTATTATGTTGCAGAAACATCTCAAAAGTTAGAAGATACACATCTAACAACATCCCTCAAGAAAGAAAGGAACTTAGTTCTCATATCCTGGCTCCCAGCTCTATGTCTGGGACAGCTTATTATACATAGCCAATTAAATGCCCTGGCAGAGAGCTCATCTCCATTGAAGTCACTTGTACAATACAGAGAATTTGCTCCAACGTTTTGTCCCTCTGTTCAGCATCACGTATCTAAAACCCAGGACACTGGCAATTCATACATCAAGGTCTGAAACAAAATGTATTTGAGTTCATCAAAATAAAAAAGCCTTTGAGACAGTTCCCCACAACATCCTTCTCTCTGTACTGGAGAGAGACAGATTTGATGGGTGTACTGTTCAGTAGATAAGGAATTGGTTGGATGGTCACATTCAGAGCACAGTGGTCAACGACCTTATGCCCAGAAGGTACCCAGTGACAAGTGTCCCTTGTGTCTACACTGGGAGTAGTGCTGTTTAATACCTTCATCAGTGATGTAGGCAGTGGGATCTAGTGCACCATCAGCAAGTTTGTGGATGACAGCAAGCTAAATTCTCCAACTGTCATCCAGAGGGACATGGATGAGCTTGAGAAGTGGGCCTGTGGGAATCTCATGAGGCTCAACAAGGCCAAGTGCAAGGTCCTACAACTGGGTCAGAGCAATCCTTGGTACCAATACAGGCTGGAAGATGAAGGCATTGAGAGTAACCCTGCAGAGAGGGACTTGGGAGGTACTGGTAGATGAAAAGCTGAACATGACCCAGCAGTGTGTAGACTTAGACTAGATTTTCTACAGTGAGGCCACCCCACTGAAATACTGTAACAGGTTGCTAAGAGAGGTGGTGGATGCCCCATCCCTGGAAACCTTCAAGGCTGGGCTGGACTGCATTCTGTGCAGTGCAGGGGAGTTGGATTAAATGACCTTTAAAGGCCCATTCCATCCCAAAACATTCCATGAAAATTGCTTGATCCAATATATGAAACAGTCTAAGCCGCTGCAAGAAGACAACGATGACAGGCACTGCCACAGAGCTCCCTTTTGCACTTGTGTTTAGCTCTGATGGTGCAGAGAAAGCAAACTGGTCCCCTAACACACAGAGTCAAATGGCAGCTACAGAATCCTCATCCACTCCATAATGATGGTGAGAAGAGCCAGTATTGATTAAATTCATGCAAGCATTTAAAATGCAACACACAGTCTGTTATCCTGGAGGGTTCTTTCTCTCCAGTTTTAAGGTAAGCCAAAATTAAGACAGAAATTCTACTGCAGAACTGAAAGAATCCTCCAGACCTTCCTGATGAAAACTTACAGTGACATTAATTGCACAAGCAAGAGTTATTTCAGAAGTGTTCTTGAGTCATTTCTCTTAAACAGAAAATACAACCAACAAAAAAGGAAAGCCCTTAATGAATTTCACCTTTTGCAGTTCTTGCTTTGCAATTAAAGTCTTTTACTGGAATTCCACAGAACGTCAAATACTAATTTACTGCTGTTATGGTTTCAAGGAATGGACTAATCCAGCCTAATTTAGCAACCTGGGTTTCTATTCTAAGATAATTTTCTGTGCTCCTGCATAAATAAAGCTTTCTTTAAAGGGTACTTTATTCCAAAACAAGTATCTCAGATAGATTCAGCCTCTTTGGGTGCCTGTCTCTCCTCACCAGCTGCCTGGAAATCTACTTGAGTTGAAATATAAACAAAACACCACTGTTTCGTGACCTACTCATCCATTAAAGTTTCAGTAAAGTATCTTGCTAAATCAAATGGCATTTTACACATGTTGGGATCCTTGCAGACTAATGCATATGACTGAGAATAAGTATATGGAAAATAATCAAGTAATTAGTGTTATAGAAATTACCTATAAAAATGATACACAGTAAAGTATTTGTTAGATAGATTTTAAAGGAAGGTTTGGATTGTTAAACTGATTCTTAAAAACTATACAAAGTAAACATTAACCAATGATAATGATGTTGAGTTCCTTGAATGTGTCCAGAGAAGGGCAACAAGGCTGGGGAGGGGTCTGGAGCACAGCCCTGTGAGGAGAGGCTGAGGGAGCTGGGGTTGCTTAGCCTGGAGAAGAGGAGGCTCAGGGGAGACCTCATTGCTCTCTACAACTACCTGAAGGGAGGTTGTAGCCAGGTGGGGGTTGGTCTCTTCTCCCAGGCAAGCAGCACCAGAACAAGAAGACACAGTCTCAGGCAGTGCCAGGGGAGGTTCAGCCTGGATGTTAGGAAGAAATTCTTCACAGAAAGAGAAATTGGCCTTTGGGATGTGCTGCCCAGAGAGGTGGTGGAGTCACCATCACTTCAAGTGTTTAAAAAGAGACTGGTTGAGGTACTTGGTGCCATGGTTTAGTTGATTAGATGTTGTTGGGTGACATGTTGGACTTGATGAGCTTGAAGGCCTTTTCCAATCTGGTTAATTCCGTATTCTGAAATACAAGCACCTCTGAACAACCAATTAATTGATAGTACATCAATACACCTAACTAATATGCTCATTTTGCATTGCTGCTTGCCTTCAAATACACAAAAGCTTGCTGCATTGTGGAATGACCTCAGAGTGCTTACTGTTCAGTATGTGTGAAAAGCTTTAACTCACAAAATCTCCATAAGTAGTAAGATAAAACCAAGAAAAGTAGCTCCTGCTACAATTTTGAACCAACTGCACTTCAAATACATCTTATTTCTTTAGCATTCTGCTCATTTGCTCCTTGCCTGACTCTAATCTAATCATACACTTAGAAAATGGAGCTTGTTTCTTCCTCTTTTTCCAACTTCAATAACATTCTGTTTTGAATGGAACACATCTAGTCTGCAGCCATAAGTGACACTCATAAAGGTGACCTCTCTTTGCAAGGGAAGCCATAAACATGACTTCTGGGTTTGTGCTTCAAAATATCTCAAGAGAACATAATATGGTGCAAAAGCCATTCCACATTACCCAGAAATAATGAGTCCTTTCTGTATTTTGTCTGCAAACCATATTGTATTCATACTTCTGCAACCTTGGCTTTCGAAGGACAACTTGAACAATAACTTAAGTGCTGCCAGTTGTGCTGCTTTGAGCTTTAACTGGAGTTTAAAAGCTCAAATGGTAACAGGTTGTGATTCCTGCCCCCCTCACCCCTTCCTGGTGAGGTAAACCCAAAAAAAAAATCAGGTAGGGGAAAGGAGAGGTAAACTTCACAAAAGAAATGGTCTGGAATTGATTTGGAAGTGCAAGAGGTGATTTTTAAACTACATATGTATATAGCAAAACCAGGCAGTGTTTACAAAGGTAAGGGATAAGGATAAATAGGAATAGATACAAAACCAAGCCTGGATGGCCTTGTATTCCCTGGATGTAAGTGGACTCAGTCCTTCAGGATGCAGCTTGGAAAGCAGGTGCTGACCATGTGGTCAGTGCAGGAAGCAGCAGCAGATGACGATTTCTCTTGAGCAGGCAAGGCAAGAAAAGAGAGAGCAGTATAAAGATGTCCACCCTTTTTACAGGCTTGCTGGACAGAAAGGGGGAGTTGAATGTACCACCTTTGACCCAGGGGACCCCTGCTCCTGGGAGGGGGAAAACCTAGTATCTCTCTGCCCACCTGGATCAAGTTTCTTTTGTCCACCTGGGAGCTGGGTTCTTTCAGCCCCCACCAGGGATGGGTGTAACCCAGCATACCAGTAAAGCAGAGCCAAAAGACTTAGATGGATGAGAATGACCTACATGGGATATTTATAATGAGTATCTCTGACAGTCTCCAGATCTGACACTGCTTAGGACACATCAGTATCCCTCAATTCTTAAAAAACAGAATCTTCCACTGGGTTGTTGTTCAGCACTACACCCTGGAGTCAGCAGAGGTGGCTTTAATACAGTTTTCGAATTAAGGAAGCTTATTTTCAGTAATGAATGCTTAAAAAGCACACACATAATTAAAATATTACAATCCAATAAAGAGACAAAGTGAACACTTCTGTATTATGTACTCCCTTTATCTTCTTTAATTTTCTTGTAGTAAAACTATTACACAAAAGGGACTTTCTTGAAAGACCAGTCTGTTTCAAACCCTGCAAGAGTAAAAAGCACACAAGGCATTTGGAGCTCATAGCAAAAGAGCTGAATTAAAAAAACACAACTGAAAAAATTGCTCTGACTTTCTTTGTGGGAACTGTTGAAATAAAGCAACTTTACTGCTCAGGGAGATGCCTTTTCCCAATGGAAAAAACAAATAGGTAATGAACAAATCATAGTATCAGTCAGGGTTGGAAGGGACCACAAGGATCAGCTAGTTCCAACCCCCTGCCATGGGCAGGGACACCCCACACTAGATCAGGCTGTTCAGAGCCTCATCCAGCCTCAGCTTAAACACCTCCAGGGATGAGGCCACAACCACCTCCCCTGGACAACCCATTCCAGGGCTTCACCACTCTCATGGGGAAGAACTTCCTCCTCACGTCCAGCCTGAATCTCCCCACCTCCAGCTTCATTCCATTCCCCCTAGTCCTATCACTACCTGATGTCCTGAGAAGTCCCTCCGCAGCCTTCTTGTAGCCCCCTTCAGATACTGGGAAGCCATTTTTCAGCTGCCCTTCTTGCTGGACAGTCTGATTTTCAATAGCAGAAATTACCTTTTCTGTTTTCTTTTCTTTTGACAGCAAAACTCTTTTCATAAGTAAATATCCTGACAACGTTTTCTTGGGAAACAATTAAATACTGCATTACACTGAAAACTCTGCTTACCATTCAGGGGTGACTTAGCATCCAACATTTGTATATCTTTTCCTTGTAAGCTCTGAATCTTGCTAAGCTTGTTACAGCATGATGCTCATCTGCTTATGAAATCTGCCTTTTTTTCCCCTCTCAGTTTGGGGGATTCTGCTTGTCGTGCTATGATCTTTATTTTGAAAGTAGATTATTTTTCCCCCACATTTTCTTCAATTATGAAGACAATTTCTTGACTTCACAAAAAGCTTTGAGAGAAAGCTGAATAAGAATAGCCACAGTTACACATCATGAATATAAAATACACCTTGTTATACCTAATCAGCAAGAGATCATACAACAACAGAAAAAAAAATCAGGTTTGGAATATCAAGTTTTCATTGATGTGCTGCAGTGACCATGAGATGCTACAGTGTATGAACCTGAGGGGAAAGAGGAGGAGGAGCCCAAGCTTAAGAGGAGAGTTCAGCCTGATGGTACTGGTGGTAGGGTCCTGTGGGATGCAGCTCTGAAAGGCCAGAACCCACTAGAGCTGTATCACCTTCATGGAGAGCCTATTCGAAGTGCCAGAACTATCTACTCCAAGGAAGCAGGCAGGCATAGCAGTATGTCTCCACAGGGAACAAGTGCAAAACAGAAGCCAAACTGAGACAGAAATGGAGAGAGGTTACCCAGGAGAAACAGAGAGGTCCTGCCTGGCCAGCCAGAAATTGAGTTTGCAAAGCTCAGCTGGCTCTGAAACTGTTAGAGGATAGGAAGGGTATCAAGAAGGGTCTCTGCAGCAGGGAAAATCAAGGAAAATAGGGACTTGCTCCTAAATGGAGTCAGCAGTCTAATGAAGGACACTGAAAAGGCATTAGATGCTTTCTTGGCTTTGGTCTTTAGTGGCAAGGTTTGCCACTCTGGTCTCTGAGCTTAGTGGTAGAATTTAGGGAACTGAAGTAAACAAAAACTGAATTAGGCATTGCTTAGGCTAGGGGAACATTCACAAGCCCACAGGCCTAAACAGGACTGCTTCTAAGGCTTCCAAGGAAGTTGGCTCATGCCTTGTAAAAACTGCTTTCTATCATCTTCGAAAGGCTACTGATAAAGAGCTGAAACAGCTGCCCAGTGTGGTTGTGAAAGCTCCATCTTGGGAGTTATTAAATAGGTGGTGAGCAGCCACACCTAACATTGCCATTAGCTTGCTATGAGCGAGAGGTTAGACTGGATGACCTCCAGAAATCCCACCCCAGTTATTCTATGAGTTTGTGACTATGCCCGTTTCCTAACCTATGCAGCTAAAACATATTCACTGCTTCCACCTACCAGTTGGAGAACAAGCTTGCAAAATTGCTTCCATACTCACTGAAAACTGAAAGCAAGCCTTTTCAAAGGGACAGATGTAGCTAACTCATATGAAAACCTTGTATGATACAGAGGAGAATCATTATTTCATTGGTGTAAAACCTTTCTTCTGGTGTCAGGACTATAGAGTGACAGCATCTAATAATTCCGAGTGTCCCCACTGACATGGAAAGAAAGCTCTTCATTTCAAATGCTGTAATATACAGCATTTCACTCTGAGTCTCAGCAAAGAACGACTCTCTGTCAAAATCCCCAGAGCAGAGAGATTTTTGAGAGCAGAGGTAGAATTGCAGTGTGAAAAAAGTGTCGTTAAAGGCTTCCCCTTGGATGCAAAAACACTTAATTTTAAATGCTGCCTATGCAGCCAGTGTAATTGCAAGAGTGAAATTCTTATTCAGCTTCTCATTTGAAGGCAGACAGAGAATGA
Source organism: Picus viridis (assembly GCA_033816785.1). NCBI lineage: Eukaryota > Metazoa > Chordata > Aves > Piciformes > Picidae > Picus > Picus viridis. Next base: position 1,903,018 of record CM066569.1, on the reverse strand, counting down.
GCCACACAATGAAGTCAGTTTGTCTCAGGCCTAATCAGTCTATTTTCGTTGTTACTATTACATCTTGCTGGCAGCAGTGAAATGAGATAGAGATCACAGTTCTGATTACTTATCTATCAAAGAATTAGAGAAAGAATGAAGACTGCAATATGATTGCTTTAAGAAGAAACAAAGACATCAAAAATGAGTTTAAGACCATTTGTGAGGCTTACACTGATCGTCAATAAAGAGCATTGGACAGAAATTTGTGATGAACGGGACAGCTCCTACAGTCCATGGAGTGTCTCTGTCACAAGAAACAAGAGGGTCAAAGTCCCCTCTTAATTTGCTATGCTTCTGCTTGTTGCCTTACAGGCTAACATCTTCTTACAATCTGAAAATATATTGTATTTTGTCCAAACACAGTAGCACAGGTAAAGGGATCAGTGTTGCTGGCACCTTCATACCATTTCTGCATCTCCTTGGGAAGTTTGCTTCATAGCAGGAAATGAGCACCCATTTGCTCAAACTGTGATCTTTAAGAGGAGCACAACTGTCATGGCACCTCCTGCCCAAATGTCTGGAAGCAAACCCAACTTTTCAAAATTCCATGGATAACACTGACCACACTGATGGCTGCCAGTTCTGAGGAGAGGCATCTGCACAGGTTACTGCACAGAGTAACATCCAGGAATCAACTAGATCCACAAGCTCAGAGTCTACACCAATGAGAAGGAAAAAACAGGAACAAAACTGGTGTCCATCAGCCAGGCTACTGGAATTTCATCATTTTTATACGTAATTTTTAATTGCTATCATTTTTCCATGCCATGCACTAACATTTCCTGTTATTCAAAATGCAAACTTATTATTTGACCCACATCACATCCTCTACATCCTGAGCATATCAGTCCCTGGCCTTTCTTTCCTTCTATATCCCATTACAAATATTGACATTTCTCCTTTCCTGTACTCTCCACAGTCACTTGTTTTCTGCCTCCTGTCTACACAGTCCTACCTGTTCTGTTCACATGAACCAATATACCTGTAATCTACCCAGATGCTCTTTGAGTTTTCCTACATATTCCCATTTACATGCACCCATCTCCTCTCAAAAATCACCCTACTACGTTTTCTTTCCTCTTCACATAAGACAGACCTGACTCAGCTTCAAGCTTAAAAAGAAGGGGGAAAAGGTAATAGAGCAACAGTGATAGGAGATGCTCCAGGAATTACATTTTCAGCAACTCATACCAAAAGTAAATACCAGGAGGATACTCCTCCTCCTCTCTTGCTATCCAGGTATTTTGGAGCTGTTCCAAAATACTTTTTTGGAACAAAAATCATACTTTTTCAGCTACCCTGAGGACATCTAAGAGGACACTTCATTCCAATACTAAAATGCTTCTTCCTTACTACTCAGATTATTTTCTCCTTCCTCAGCCACGAGAAAGCAAGACTCACTGTATTATCAAATGACTGCACAGGCAATAAGCCACTGGGTTCACAGTTTACGTGACAGGACATCAACTACCTGACAAGGTCGATGACTCTCTCCCTTGGAGCAGTGCTGACTGGCTCATCATTAATCATTATGATCTGATCCCCTGGTATAAGCTTTCCTTCAGAGGGGCCGCCTGGAGATAAATGAAAAAAAAAAGAAAGGAAAAAAAAGAAGCAAGCACAGGTTAGCAGATGATGGGGAAGGCACAGACACACTGCTGTTCACACACAGGGAATGGGGTTTTCTTCAGCTAATGGCACGTTTCACACTAACGCTGTTTCTGGCATTGCCACTACTTCCTTACCAGGGAAAGCTTCAAAACCAGTGGCTTAGCAGCTTCTACCGAAGTGCTTCAAGTTAACTTCCAAACACACATCTAGCCACCTAGTATTCATGACTTGGTTTTCTGCAGGGCCAAAGAGCCTGTAAAAGGTAGCCTAATTCAACCTCTAAGGTGTGAGCAGCCATATCTTACTCATCCCTAATCAATGTTTGTCTGACATTCTTATAAGACTACCCTGAGAATGACTCATTTTCCTGTAAAGAAACCACCCTGTGTAACTACTGGAAAGATCAGTAAGTCTTTTCCCCCAGTGTCTATACCACACATACACTGTAACACTACAGAGTATTTTATTCCTCTTTCCTGAAGCGCCACTTACATATTTTTAAGTCATTTGGAGGTCTCTCCTCTGACTTTTCTGTTCTGGGCAAGACAAACCTGTTTCCTTCAGTCTGAAGCCACTAAGTGCCTATACCTCCAACCTCTGAGTCTCTTTTCTTCTGGATTCCTACCACTAGGTGAACACAAGTTTTTACACGCATCCAAAAGCACTGCTGCTTTCAGTTGGAAATGGCTATTTAGCATGACTCTGAGCAGACAATCAGACACTTATCTGTCTGCGTGCTTTGGATTCTGACACTGCTGAAATCTGTATTGAGTTTATGCTTTATAAAGTGAACAATAACACTTTACTTCTCGGCACAGTTATATGCACAGAAGAGGGTATGACAGCACAACTGCTAGTGAAAAGATATACTCTCTGTAGTCTTCTGCCTTCAGACTCTGCAATGATGACACATAAAAACATGAGAGTATTACCAATTTGAAGATTAAGTCTTAAAATAAAATGTTTCAGTGTCAAAACTAATTCATTTAACAACCGAGCTAAGGCTGTTCCTTTCCCCTCTTTGGTTTGACAACCTTACTTCACTTATATATCCAGCCTAAGAGGATACAAATCCATACAGCAGGATGTCATCCTGAGCTCATCCTTCCTCCTTTTCACTTGGAATAGAATAAACACCTTTGCCAAACTGAACTTTAACGTAATACTGCATTAATGCTAACTTGGAAGAACAGAACTGTTTGGCTCTAGTTCAAATATTAGCTACACTGCTCACTGCATCTGAAAGCAATACAAATATAATCAATGCACACACGCGGGTAAATGACATCAGAACTTCACAGAGTCAATTTTGCCTCTCCTCTGTTCTCTGTGGGTGTTCCAGAGAACATATCGAACAAGAGCAGTTAAATCCCTGCCCTTGGCTCCCAGGCAATTTTATGTAACAACTGAACTTTTAAGCATAGAGAACAGGAGCCCAATAGTTGGGAGACTGATTAGTCCCACATAGCTTCAAAAACATCATAAACCTCACTAATTTTCACTCCAGCTGTTTAGAGATCTATTTTGGCCTGGCTTTCTGCCACACAGTTACACAGAAGTATCCATTTAAAAAGCACCAGTAATAACATCCTCTTGTTTTAAACCAAACATTATAATTAGAGCCAAGTATTACAGTTAAAAATCTCCTTGAAAAGATGATTAAAAGAATGAAAAATGTGTAAGTTTTAATCTGGCAACTCAACATACCTCGTGAAAACTGATTCAGTGGCAATGAAGGTGACATCAAACCAATATAAACATAACAGGGAGAAGACCTCCTTTCCATGAATGAAGTGGGTCAAATTTTTTTCAGGCAAACAATAGTAATGGCTCTGAGCAATACCCTAATGGAGGCTTTTTGTTAGCACATTTACATAACATTCAGAAACGAGTGCAAGCAGAGAAACCACTGGGTAATACCAGGCTTAAAGTCCTAACAAGCATTTGTGATTACTTTGTTTGCCTGAGTATTTTAACAGCATTCAAACTTTCAACTCCATGCTGCTTCAGCAGATTGAACCCGAGTTCACTTCTGGGTCAGTTGGAGAAAACATACCTGGTGTGACTGAGCGCACAACAACTGGCTTTTCACTACCAGCCACAAACCCAAATCCTAGCACAGGATCCCTCCTCATTTCCACTTTCCGAGGGGCTGGAGGGGTTATTTGGCAGCTCTCTATTCGAGGGTCTTCAAATGTGGCTGATTGTGTCATGTGACTGTGAAGAAACATAAAAGATGGAAAAGGAAAACAAAACATTAAAACATGATTTTGTGGTCTCTACTTGAGCCAAGCAATTTCTGCAACGATATGAGATGAATACCTGAAATGTTCGCACTAGAGAAACTAAAACATCAACTTAATCATTTTCCTATTAGATTTCCTCATACATAAAGCAATAACGCTGCTGGCAGGTTTCAAATGCTAATCAATAGTATCAGCAATAAAGAGGTCTCTCTTTGACAGCATATATTTAATCATACCCCACATATGTAAGAAAAATAACCCAACAATAAAGCCTTTTGCCACCTGTGCTTCAATTTTTCATCCTTCATTTTAGGGAACAGAGAAATAATAGAGTGACCCACTCATAATGGGAAACCTAACAATTAATTAGAGTCGGCCAGCCTTTTGCAAGAAGAGAGGACACATTTAGATTTGGGTTTCTAAAATGTTAAGCAAGTTTCCGAGCTCAGTCCTCTCAAGTAGGCTACCTAAGGCACAGCTCTATGTTTACTACTTGAGTAAGGTCTCCAAAGTCACTCCAGACGATTTAGGGTGGGGGGAAGGACGGGAAAATGATATATGTAAATTTATAGGTATATGTAAAGAAAAATGATATATCTAAATCTATAGATATATGTAAAGAAAAAAATATAAAGCAAATGTATTTATCAGCCATTACTAAAATACTTTACTCTCAGCTACAGTGTTATGATGAAGCTTATTGCACCTAGAAGAAAAATAAATCTCATGGTTGCAGGGAAAGTTCTTGATTGTTTTCAAGCAGAAAATAAAAAGCATGAAATTCATCCACTATCACTGATCTATGACAGAGGTCATGGTTTAAAAGAATAAAGACTTCTAAATTAACATTAGTAAACACTGAATCGTGACCGATGTATGCAGACTGAACTGGAACACACTTTGTGTTTCCCACCTAAAGCCTGATCACCTAAATCACCTAGTGCTAAATCACAGCTACCAGTTCCCAGCGCTGGTTAGACAGACAGACAACTCGCTCTAGCGTCACACTCTTCCAAACTCTGTTAATTGAACTCACATGATTTTGGAATCTTACTCATCACTGCAGACAAGAAGCAATACCTGGTCAGCATAGCATGAATAAAGACTATAGCTCATGGCATCAAGTTCTTGCAGTCTTGGCAGAGCTCAGATGGGATCTGCTCCAAGCTGCCTGGCCAAGAGTTAACGCTGTATCTTTAAGAGACTGTAAATCTGCAGCTGCTGAACTACGTCCAGCTCTTGGTGCATAAGCGGTGTAGACAAACAGAGCCAAGTCCCAATCCCATCTGCAAAGAGGACACAGGCTCCTGCGCTGAAATGATGGCCTGGTGCCCAAGCTAAGAATGTCACATATGACATCAGAGGCAGATGTCCTAGGCAGTATTATCAGTTTTAAAGTTGGGCCTCCTCATAAATAATTAACAGTATGAATATCAAGTAACTTTCCTCTATCCTTGGTAATCTTACATATAAAATGTGATGAGTTATGGTACATCCCATGTGACCAGAACTGCTGCTCTCACCTTCTGTGCCTTTTCCACCTTCAAACACAATTCCATGAACTCCAGACACTTGGGCCATAAAGAGAAATGCATCGTTTCTAGATCTGTTTTCAGCATCAGTGACATGCAAAAACTTCTCTGATCTTTGGCCAACACATACACCTCGAAAATGACATTAATTTTCATTCTCTCCATGGTCTGCTTCTATTACTGATATGCACAAGGGCAGCAAAATCTCACTAAACTCTCAGTGGGAGCTTATTCCTAGGACTGGATTTTTCTAGGGCTTTTCTTCAAAGAAACTCTCTATCCCCAACATGAGATTCAGTCTGCCTAAGAATAACACACTACCTTTTTATGCATATGATCAGAGGTAGCAGAAGCTACAAAAATAGGAGAGAGACATCTCTGTGCTCTCCTAGTATCCGCCTAAGGTGAAGTCAGCAAATGTATTTTCTTTCAATGGGTTATCACATCTGATGCTGCATTCTCCTCCTCCTCCTGTACCTCCACTCCTTGTAAAATAATTTTAGATAATTCATCATTATTTTTATCCAAATTAACTGTTAGGAAATTCGGAGAGGTTTATACAGAGCATTCACAGCTTATGAACTGTGAGTTAGATGAGTGGACAGTGAGCTGGAGTGAGAACTAACTGGCTGATTGACAGAGCTCAGAGAGTTGTGATCAGTGGTGTAGAATTCAGTTGGAGGCCTGTAGCTAGTGGTGTTCCTCAGGGCTCAGTACTGGATCCAGTCTTGTTGACATCTTCATCAATGACCTGGATAAAGGAATGGGGTGTATCCTCAGCAAGTCTGATGATGATACAAACCTGGAGGAGAGGCTGACACATCAGAAGGCTGTGCTGCCATACAGTGAGAAACAGACAGACTGGAGAGTTTGAACTTGTAAATGTTGCTTTGGTAGAGATTATGAAATTCTATATTTGTCACCTCTTTTGGGTAACAAACAGCCTTACCAAACCTTGCAAAATTAAAATGTGCTATTTAATGATTCCTTCCTAATAGTTGTTTCCAGTTTTGCATTTGGGGTATTACAAGCTGCCACTGTCTCCAAAGAGGAATAGCTGCATTTACAAGTAACTTGAAAGTACTGCTTGAGCCTTTGAGAAGTCTTTTCCTGCCATTGTACATCCTCTGTCTTCAAACACATAGAGATACGCTCAAAAGAACAGCTGTTGTTGGTTGCCTCACTCACATTGCATCGGCTTGCACTGAGAATCTGCAGCAGCACAGCATCAGCTATTCAAAGCCCAAGCAAGAGGATCAGTGAGAAGCAGTCCATCAGCATTCTGATTGGCACAGTAGGTTTCACTGATTTTGAAGGTTATTCACCCTCAAATACTTCAATTAAAAAGGCTCTGCATCTCACGCTTCCACAGATTGCTGCATCAGATAATCTTGCATCATTCAGTACATTGGAAGCGTATTTGAAGAACGCAGCAAGGTAGATGAATGTGATCCCTGAAAAGATTAGATGAAGACTCAAAGCTTTGTGTGATGCTATGCTGACAAACCCGCTTCCTCTTGTGGCTAGTTCATTATTAAGATGCCAGTTGTAGTACCATAGTTCAAGACTAATTTGAATTTTGCATTAATTAGAGGTATTTGATCTCCATCTCAGCTATATAAAATACTGACTCCTGATGAATAAATATGCTAACTCTGAGGCAGAGTTTAATAAATCTGGACTCAAAACAGCCACACTGAAGAATGAAGCATCTAAGAATAATTCCAACACTGGACACTTCCCATTTGCTTCAAACAGTAAAAAATGTGTTTAGATTATACCTAAAGTTTACTTTTATAAAGGAAAATTGGAAGAAAAAGGAAAAGGCTGGGTTTTGAGTATGAACTGTTCTTTCAACATACACAAATGCAAGCTGGCCTTAGATCATCTTTTCAAAAAGAGGTAATATTTCCTGCCATTTTCAATGACTGAGATGAGTCTCTGTTTTGCAAAAGGCAATCTCCTCTGATGTACTCTTCTTGTGAGCAGTGGGAGACAGCTGCCATTATTGAGGAGAGCAATTCTTGAACTCAGATTTTAGATACTAACTTCTTCCAAAAGATAAATGACTAGCTAAGGAAAATTGTAGCAGAAGTGCAATTCCCAGTACTTACACTCCACAGCTCTCCATCACAACTACTCTACTCAAAAGAGAGGGTAACAAGGGAAATGAGAGAGAAGGCATCTAAGTGTGCACGCACAGGGATACCGAGCAGAATAGAGGCACTGCAGGGTGACATTAAAATAGTGTGTGCACTCATGCACAGAGGCCTACAGTCAGTGGAGAAGGAAGAAAATAGAAAAGAAAAACACCATGAGGAACACTGATCAGCTGTGACAAGGCAGCCAGTGCTCACAAACACAAATCAGCTGCCTAGGACGTTAAGGGGAGTTCAGCGTAAGAAGGGCGCACCTGAACTCACTCTCCGGAGAGTTGGAGACACAGTTCATGGGTGCATAGAATTATTAACTTTGTAATTCTTTCTATGGAAACCTTCTTAGCATTTTCCTCATTAAAATTATATGATGAAAACTCCATGGAAATACCTAAACAAAGTCTGTAATTAAAATTAGAGTTCGCTCTAACGAGGCACATTTCAATTAAAAGCAAAGCATTCAAGCACAATATTTTTTCAGCCGCTGGATTTTGGCGTGTCATTCCCTGGCACTTAGGGATTATCAGCCTAATTCTGAGAAGTTTTTTCTACTGCAGCTAAGAAAGCCTGTCCTCAGCAGGCTGAAATTCGTTATGCAGGAGTTTGCACTTCCACAAGGAAAATGCTTGTGGGTCTAAGTCTTCTAAGAAACTGAAAACTACAGCATGAATCCAGTGACTGGCTATGATGCATATGGTTTTATAAATACATAAAAAAGGCACTGAAAAAACTTTAGCTCCATTCTGCAATGACATCTAGGGGGGGAAATATAAATGGGGGGGGGGGGGAAGAGCAGAAAATGTGATACCTCAAGGTGGCTTTAATACAGCTGCATGCCCACAAATGCTCAAACATCTTCATTGTAATCAAATGCCTGTTGGATCATAACAGCATGGAGACAGGCTGCATTCTGGTGTTCCATGTCGTATTTCCTCATCACAATTTGTTTCAATTACTTCAAAGGTTACACCAATTCTCAGTCTTGAGGGTTTTAATCTTTAGCTTTTAAAAAGTTACAATGTCTCTGCTATACATATTGATTTAACTACAAAACAGACCCTTTTGACTTGAGACACAGCAGGTGTAATCCTGGTCAATGACGCAGAAGAGTTTGTGGAAATGTCAAACCACTCATGAATGGAAGTGGGTGATGAGGATGGAAACAGGGACTCCTTATCAAAGGTTCAACTCAGAAATAACAAAACCACTTCAAATTGTTGAGCACTGTCAAAATCCTGTCTCATTACCTTGGAGGAGGTTGAAGGTCTGCATTGTTAGTGGCAGACCTATGCAATTTAAGGACACTGAACGACTGCCATTTACAACTGTCCCCCTGCATTCATGAGACCACCAGACCCTAGCCATCTTGCATCAAAACTACGTTTTGGTTTATGCTCTAGTAATAGCCTTGGATTGTGAACTCAAAATTTCCTTTGCAGCTGGAAGTTGTAGAAGCTAGTGCAGCAACAAAAGGAAGTAGATCTGGTTCTCACTAAATCATCTGTCTTCTGGAACTAGCTCTAAGTAAAATGACTTGAGACTCAAGATTAGAAACTGATAATAACATGAGGGTATTTTACAGTTTTCCCCTTGTTAATCTGGAAAACAATATCAAACCAATGATGACAGTAAAAAGGAAATCATCAGACGTGAGAACAAACACAAAAGCTCTCCAGAAGATGAAAAATTGACCTGCACTTATCTTAACTAGTAGGTAAATATGAAAAATAATCTTTTTCCTGCACATGGGTCAGGGCAATTCCAAGCATAAATACACACTGGACAATAAGTGGATTGAGAACAGCCTTGTGGAGGAGGACCTTTGGGAGTGTTGGTTGATGAAAATCTCAACGTGAAACAGCAATGTGTGTTCACATCCCAGGTGGCCAGCTGTGTCCTGGGCTGCATCAAAAGAAGCATGGCCAGCAGGTTGGGTCAAATGATTCTCCCTGTCTGCTGCCATGTGACCCCATGTAAGGTACTGCATTCAGTTCTAAGGCTCCCAACACAAGAAAAAGACTTATTGGAGCAAGTCTAGAGGAGGGCCACAAAATGATCGGAGGGCTGGAGCACCTCCACTATGAATACAGGCTGAGAGGCTTGGGATTCTTCAGATCTCTGGGGAGATCTTATAGCAGCCTTTCAGTATCTAAAGGGGGCCTACAAGAAAGCTGGAGAGGAACTTGTAACAAGGGCATGTAGTGATAGGACAAGGGTTAATGGCTTTAAACTTAAAGAAGGTAGATTTAGATTAGATGTAAGGAAGAAATTCTTGACTGTGAGGATGGTTAGACACTGGAAGAGGTTACCAAGAGAGGTTGTGGATGCTGCCTCCTTGGAAGTGTTCACGGTTGGATGGGGCTTTGAGCCTTCTGGTCTAATAGAAGTTGATGGCAAGAGGGTAGGAACCAGGTAATTTTTAAGGTCCCTTCCAACTCAACCCATTCTATGATTCCTTAGTCCTTTTCTCAAGTTTCTGGCATTCCCATTACACCTCAAGTTCTTCTATTTTCCACAAGAAAACCCGAAAGAATGATTAAGAACTAGGACACGTGTCAACTCCATGCATCAGCTGTATCTGCCTTATACTTAGAAACAGTAGTTCAGAAAAAAAAAAGTGCCCAAATAGCTAATACATTGCCAAGGAAAAATTGCTGCTCCTACAGAGAATCTGAGGGCTTGACAAACTCCCTTTTACTCCATTTTGCAGCAAACGAGAGAGTTGTTCACAGCTCCAGAGTTCTTTTCAGACATTCTCCACAGACAAATGTTTTATTTTCAGCTATTCAAAACGAGCCAACTTTTAACACTTCAATAAAATATTCCCCACATTTTCACCGCTCTAATGCAGGTGTGTGCATTGAGAATTAAATACTACAGGCACAAAATATAACTGAGAAGACATATCAGAGGGTATTTCCACCCCCCTCTTTCTTCCTAAGACTTTTTCTGCCCAGTATCAATTCTATTTTTCTCATAAGCTTCTTCAGCAGTTAAATCCTCTGAAGTCAGGCCATTTTCTAGCACCCTAGAAAATGTTTGGCATATGCCATCTGGATGAGCATATGGTAAAAAATGTAATTAGAAAGAAAAAGGTTTTCTGGTTTCAGGAGGAGTTGGTGACAGCTTTTTGATAAAATTGGATACAGGGAAATCTGACACGTAAAAAATTTCAAACTCTCCTCTTCCTCCACTGCTGGGCATGAGGCGCAAGCTAAGGCAAGAAAAAGCGAAGCAAAATCGCTGTGAATAAAACTGACATGAATATGAATTTAGAGGGACAAAGATTTATGCAACCTCGAGGCAGGCACTGGGAGAAATACATCAGAAGTATATTTTACAATGACAATTAGGACTCTTCATCTTGAGAATATTAATGGTGTAACATGTGAATGCTTCTGCAATCTGCACATACCATGTATGAATGCTATACACTGGGAAGAAAACAGGCTTCTGTACTTGAGTCCCACGAAAGAGAGAAATAAGCCTCAAGCCCCAGCTGCAGACTAGCAATTGTTTGTTTTTGAGTTTTGTATCACAGATTGCCAGAGAGGTTCCTTTTTATTTTCCTTCTCTCAAGATGGCTGTAAGCATTTCTGGAGCTCTGTTCATGACAGACATGAAGTTTCCTGCCTGCTCCATAGAGATGGGGCTGTTCAGGCACCAGCTGAACAGTACAAATTGTATACAAACATATCTGTGAAAACTGGCCGTGGCAAAGCAAGGGCTACAGTGGAAGGAAGAAACAAAGGGATCCTGCTAAGAGGAGTTACAAATATTGTAAGCTGAGTTACAAAACAACAACAATAAAAAGGCAAGAATGAATAAAAAAAGGAAAAAGTGTTTTTCAGCACTGTGTTAGAAAAAAATATCCAAAGGAGAATCCAAGCAACACTGGACACCTGAATGCTGGAATTGCCTCCCCTGTAAGCAGAATACGATGCCAGCCTCTGCCTTCCCTGGTGCATGAAATGCACAGCCAGTATCACTATCCCAATGAGGAGCACGTGCAAACTGCACCTCTGCACATGTGGCAAAATGTATGTTGACAGCCTCCCTTAGCATGGAATTCTGCTGCTACACACTTCACTGAGGGACATTTTTTCATTTAGCATTTTTTCCTGTCAATATTTTCCCACCAGGGTGATGTTGGCTTCAGCAGAGATGTTCCCAGTTTGGAAGCCTATAAGTGGAAGGAGATTCAGCAGCCCACTCTGTTGGCTTGAGCACATTTTCATAGCCAAAGGAAGCTCACAAATTATTCGTATTACTAGACCACCTGGCTTGCACGAGCAATCCCAGGCAAGCCCTGTGCTGGGGCTGTGTGAGCACTGGCAAACTTCATCGTCAGAGGGAGCGAGGCATCAGAAAAGGCTGGAACTAACATCAGCTGGGTATGCCAAGGGTCCCAAAAGCACCAACAACCAGGCCTTGCCTTTTCCTGGAACAGAGATTTAGGGCTCCACCAAACCACTGGCATTTCCTCCATGAAGGGAGCCTTTCAGCAAGCTGGTTCTCCTTTGTGCAGCATGGGCTTATGGTACAGTTCAGGGAGGTAGGGTGTTTGGCTATCAGCCTGGATCAGGTCCTTCAAGAAGGAAATCATGTGAGCTGGTTTTGTTTGAAAACAGAACTACTGGTTCTCCTCCAAAGCAGGAATTTCCCACACTTACTGGGGTAGGATCTGAAGTACACCTTGTTTTTCTCCCAGAACCATCGATCTTCTTTATGTGAACTTAGCAATACCATTTAGGATAGTAAACTGTGTTGAGGCCTTTAAAGATGAGCTGGAATGTTGCTTTCTATACAAGAACCAATAAACACTGTGGCAACTAAAGACATAGCAAGGATAAAAAAGGAAGATTTACTGAACTGAAAATACACAATAGATTCATTTGGGCCCAAAGTTTCCTCTGGAAAACTGAATGCACAATTCCAATTCATCCTGCTTTTGAGAAGTTTCATGGTAACACCATCAACCACAATCTGTCAGCTCCTGCCTGGCTGAGTGCTGCAGCAAACAGCACAGACCTGTGCTGAGGGTCACCAGTGTTTCTCATCCAGCAAGGAAAAGCAACTGCCGTTTCCAACTCAATACAAAGAGTTTGTCCAGCTGAAATGTTTTTAAAACAAGAAGGGGTGTGAAGAAACACCATGGAAATAGCTTTCAAGGTGCTGATCACACCAGGAAAGCTCCTGACTGAAAAAGAACTGGTCTGGTGCAATGCTGGAGGCTTGTTCCAACATGTACATGTCAGCCTCTGTACATGCTAAGTGTGAGTACCTTGATAACATCGTAAGAAGATAGAATCCAGGTTCAATGTGCCCACTGCAACCCCCTGGTACAGCTGGGATTGGCTTGAACAAAGAGCTGAAATACTAAAGCCTGTGCTTCAGCATCTCTGTACCTGTCTGACTCCTGGCAATTCAGTGTGGTGATGAGCATACAGAGATAACAATTTACCACGGAAGTGAAATCCTTTTCTCTTTTGAACTTAGTCTTTTTCGTTCCTTCAGCAACTGAATGGATGATGACATCACAGAAAGGACTCTGAATTATCCACTCATTTACTTCCTTTTCACAGTTTATGCTGGAGGGGCTCCTGAACCAAAGACAGTCCTTCTGGTGGTAACACATCAACCCAGCATTTCATCTATTTCCCCTTCAGCAAAAGGTAGCCTTTCTCAGGTGGAAACTAAACAGCTGGAAGGAAGCAGCAGTCAGCACAGAGTAGCAACATACGGGTTAGCAGATACAAAGTGGATACTCAGTACTGCAGCTGCTTAGTTTATCCACAATCACATATGTAAAGGCTATGGGATATGAATGGCTATATCAGATAGTATCTCAGCTTTCTGCACGCAGAAGCAGGTTGGAAAGCTGGCTTCAAAGGGCAGCACAGCGATCCAGTTAGAAATGTGAGCTTTTATGAATTCAGGGGCACGTGGAGAAGCAATCTGTGTCTCAATGCAAAAAGCTGCCTCCAGTTTCCAATGTCAGACAAGAATTCTCTTCCCAGGAGGCTAGAGCACAGGGAAGCTTAGGAAGTTGCTGTGTTTCTATAAAGAAGTCCAACTTCTGCACTGAAGCAATGAGTACAAGAAAAAGCTTTCAATCTTCTGGCTACCAGACAGAAGTCAGTTTATGTAAAACGAAGGAGTTCTACATGCAACCAAGGTGTAGAGAATTAATTTTAAAGACTTTAATAATCACTCATAAAAGCCCCCAAACCAAGCCTCCACATTCTGTAACTAAGTCTTCACACTCAGTCTTCAAAGCAGGTCTTCCAATTGTGTAATCACTCTGAAGAAGGACTCCAGGACAGAGGAGAAAGAGGAACTACCTACTTCTTTCCCCTTTCTTTTAATAGCATACATATAGAGAGGATTACTCCTCTTGAACTGTTGATTTGGGAGTGTGCCATTACAACTCCTCAGCAAATGCAAACGAGAAAGAGAACTTAATTGAAATAATCCAGAATGACAGATTGCACTAACAGGAGGGTGAGGCTGCCAGGTAGAGCTGTCACACAAAAATTAAATATGGGATACAGAAAAAAATCAGATACATTTGAGCTTTTCCTTTTTTCCCCTGCTAGATTATTTGCTAAGACTCAGCACGACACAGCTCAACGATTTCTGTAGGCCTACTTTTGCATTTCAAAGTAAGTTGCTAATCTTTCTGAGTGAGAGCACTTCTAGTAGCCACAAGGTATTTTATATATCCTAGAAACAGGGGTGCTGCTGATGGTATTTCTACTTCATTAAACCCAAGAAGCTTTTGCTAAGCCCTGTGGGTAATTTCTATGTACCTATGCATGAAAAAAAAAAAATTAAATGCCCAGCTACAAACCTGTTATGTTTGGCAGTATTTATATAAATATCATTAAAGGCAGTATGCATGGTAACGATGTGGGGGGGGAAAAAAAGGCAAAAAATTCTCTCCTTGCATTCAAAACTGCCAAAAAGCTTCCTCAAGAGGTAAAGGAGCTAAAAGGCACTATTTGACATTTCGAAACAGACCCATTGGGGTTAAACTGGGTTGACAGCTGCTCCAGAGCAGCCTATTCAGGTACAAACCCTCCACTTACAGGTAAATGAAAAGGTCAAACACAAGTGCTCTCTACAGGAACCTTGAGAAAAAAAAAGATTAAAAAATAAAAAGGAAATTATGATAGAAGCTGCAGCCAGGCTGATCAGCACATCGAATCTCCCTGTTTATCTCACTAAATCCCAACTCAACTGTAAACAGAGTGTGGAAACTCTTAATAAGGCATGCACACTGAGTGTGTCAGAATAGGAGTTCAGACACCACGGAAGGAAGGTCATACATTCTAGTAAAATATTCTGACTTTGACATGCAAGAAAGTGAAAGAAAATGTTATGTTAGGGACCCAAAAAAGGAGAAGGCTATATATCCAGATGAAGCTGGGGTGCTTTCTCCCAGGCAGTGGCCTACTCAGTGCACCAGAGTAACAAACACTCATCACAGAATCCTCCATGCAAAACATATGGAATCGTTGATCTGATTAATAATCAGCCAATGTCTACCTCAACTTCAGTAGTATTGCCAATATACCAAATATATATGTGATCATTGGTGCAACTTAATGTAACAGAATCACAGAATGTTGGAAGGGATCTCCAGAGAGCATCGAGTCCAACCTCTCTGTCAAAGGAAGATCACCTAGGGCAGGCCACACAGCCCAGGTGGGCTTTAACAGTCTCCAGAGGAGGCTCCAAAACCTCTCTGGGTAGCCTATTCCAGTGCTCCATCACCCTCACTGTAAAGAAGTGTCTCCTTGTGTTGAAGTGGAACCTCTTGTGTTCTAGCTTGTACCCGTTGTTCCTTGTCCTATCAAGGGGCACCACTGGAAACAGACTATCACCTTCATCTTGACACCCACCCCTCAGATACTTATAGACATTGATAAGATCACCTCTCAGCCTTCTCATTACTAAACAGCCCTAAAGTCTCTCAGTCTTTCTTCAAAGACAGATGTTCAAGTCCCATAATCATCCTTTTTGGATACTCTCCAGCAGGTTCCTGTCTCTCTTGAGCTGGGGAGCCCAAAACTGGACCCAGTACTCCAGGTGTGGTCACACCAGGGCAGAGCTGAGGTCGAGAAAAGCCTCCCTAGACCTGCTCTCCACACTTCTCTTAATACACCCCACAATGCCATTGGCCCTCAACATAGCCCTTGTTATGCTAACTTTAGCACTTTCTAATAGGAATCAATTTCAGGTGAAGCCCCTGTGAAGTGTAAGACACCAGGATTGTGTTGTTTTCCCACAGAGAAAACCAAACTTTCACAACTCCTGAACTCAGGTTGGACTCGATGATCTTTGAGGTCTCTTCCAACCTTGGTGGTGGTGGAGATACTGCAAAATGAGAGAGGAATAGGCAGAATAAGATGTGCAACTCCTGTGTACACAGCAGCAGTCACAGACCAGTGTCTCATTAGCAAAGCAAAACGACCAAACCAAAGAAGAAAATCATTTGGAGAAACTTCCTCTCGTAATATGGGACATCCCTTCTCTATTCTTCACCCAGCATGAATAAGTTTGTAACTTTTGAAGACAAATTGACCATTTTGAGAAAAATGTAACAAAGGACAGAATTGAGGAATCCAATTTCTTCTGCGATAGATGCAGCAGATAGTTCACCATTTTCTCTTCTTCCCACTGCAAATAATGCAGAGTAAAGCTTTACAAGCTTTCTAAATAGGCATTTAATTTTAATGAAACAGAAATAGGGAGATTTTAAAACATCATTTTTGCATTTTTAAAAGAGAACACACAACTTGTTTATTTATCTCATTATAGCTGGCATGCTCTTATAAAAAATGCAGTCTTTATACATGTAATAAACTCTTCAAGAATGCAAGACAGTTCGGTGGCATAAATACACTTAATGTCAGAACCTTCTTAAAATTAATTCTACTAACAGATGATTAAGTTCTACAAGTTTCACCTTTGAGCTCTGATCAACATCTTTGAGACACTTACAAAAATAATGTGCAATTGTAAGTGGTCTTGAAAACACACTGCTCCATTTAATCTCCACTGAGGGCACCAAAAAAGAGACAGCCATTGTCAACCCCATCAGGTCTGAGAGGTCCATCCATCGAGAGCACAACCACAGCCAGTGTTACTGACATTTGCAACATCCCCAGTGCTCCAGAAGAGCTGCCCCTCCGTAACACCTCCAGTGCTCCAGAAGAGCTGCCCCTCCGTAACACCTCCAGTGCTCCAGAAGAGCTGCCCCTCCGTAACACCTCCAGTGCTCCAGAAGAGCTGCCCCTCCGTAACACCTCCAGTGCTCCAGAAGAGCTGCCCCTCCGTAACACCTCCAGTGCTCCAGAAGAGCTGCCCCTCCGTAACACCTCCAGTGCTCCAGAAGAGCTGCCCCTCCGTAACACCTCCAGTGCTCCAGAAGAGCTGCCCCTCCGTAACACCTCCAGTGCTCCAGAAGAGCTGCCCCTCCGTAACACCTCCAGTGCTCCAGAAGAGCTGCCCCTCTGTGTATCAAGGAGAATTTATCATTAAATTCTGTATTTATACCTAACAGTTTTCAGTTAAATCCAAAGTATGATGATCCTCCCTTTAGAGTTCAGAGGAATTCTACACATAGCTTGCTTTATGATTAAGCCACAAACATAACACTTTCTTCTGAAACCTAAGAAGCTGATAAACCCTGCAAAGCCCCATCTCTGAAAAAACCAAACACAACGCCATAATTAAAGGTACAAAAGGTCCAAAAGAAGTATTTTGGATTATCTTTTTAAGTAATGCAAACCAACACCGGCACATTTCTAACACTAAATACGGTGCTAAAACTGTGTGTAACTAAGACATCAATAATTCAGACATTCAGACAACCAAGTACAACTAAAACAAGACCTTGGTCACTGATATGACACATTTTCAGCCCACTATAATGCAAGATCAAAACTGTAATCTCTGTACATGTGTTTGTCAGATCCACAGAACAGGCCAAACATGAAGCAAATGAGCTTGCCTGAAGAAAATAAGCTCTAATGTCCTGAAATACAGTAATTTCTTTTGTCTTAATCTTATGAAAAGGGATGGATTTGAGACAGTGAATGTAAGTTGGCTCAGCTTGTAAATGTTGGTCACCTTCAGGCTCGGGCTACTCTGGGGTTCAGGGTTAAAAGGAAAGAGGACCAAAATAGAACAGAAAATAATGGAGTGCTGAAATTTATACTAGTGAAAACACCATCGGTGATACTATCTTGACTACAGAGTAGTAGCTACATTTAGGCCAATACCATCCCTCATTAAGCTGCAGTTTCTACCATCAGGATAAATCAATTTTGTATGAAATGTTCCAGGGAAGAAGTCCCAAATTTGCTATGTCTCAATTAAGCAGGGTACTCTACAATGATGTTTTATAGTCTAGTTTTATGGTCTAGTTGTTGGGTGGGTTGGATTGTTTGATGGGTTGGACGCGATGATCTTGAAGGTCTCTTCCAACCTGGTGTATTGTATTGTATTGTATTGTATTGTATAGACAGATTGCATTTTCTGGTCACTAATTTCCACATAACACTAATTTTCACATAACTAAGTACTAATTTTCACATAACATCACTGAATATAGTGGCCTTTAAAACATATGGCAGAATGAAATTGCATGGCATAGCACATGGGAAAAAGAAAAGAGGGCAACTTCTGCACAGTTACTACTGTTAAACGCTCAACTCTATACATAATATATTGTAGCCCCATTCTAGTGTCCACACAATGCATGCTGAACTTTGGCTTTAAATAAAAGTATATATATATAAAAGCTATAAAATATATATATATATATATATATATATATTTAAAAATATATACATGAATATATATATATATAAAGCTATATATATAATAGCTATAAAAGTAAATCTAGAGAGCATTTCCATGAAGAAATGAAAGGCCAAGCCAAACCTGTTGACTTCGATTAGAACCTGCTGCTCCAAGGGGAAGGAGAGGCTGCTGTATTTTCACACTGCATATAAAACAGATGTCAGAGCAGTCTAACATACCTTGGCTGAAAAGGGAAGCAGGCACTTGGTATTTCCAAGCAGCTGTTTAAATCATGCTGTGTCAGAAGCTGTCCTCCAAACCTGCAGTCTGTGATGGACTCTTTCATTAAAGCATCTGTACAACCATCAGGTTCAGGGCAGCTCTGACTCCAACCCAGAAGGACATCCCCTATTTGCAGGGCTCAGCCATCAGCCTGAGGCTGCAATACTTCCATGCCACCCTGTGCCCTAACTCTGGGGATGTGCCTGGGTTCACTAAGCCTTCTGTCCCCCTGCTCTGTCATCTCCTCCTTTTAGGTAGTTGTACAGAATGAAAACGTCTCCCCTCAACCTCTTTTTCTCCAGACTAAACAACCCTAGTTCTCTCAGCCATTCCACATCAGACCTGTGCTCTAGGCCCTTCACCAGCTTTATTGTCCTTCTTTAGACATACTCTAGTACCTCAGTGTCCTTCTTGTAGTGAAGGGCCCCAAAAATACTAAGGAAAACGAACATATCAAGTCTGGGGTGACTTTTTTCACAGTCATATCATGCAACAGAAGGAGGAATAGGAAGGAAAGGAGAGTTGGTAGAGATTAAATCAGAGCAGAAACCACTCACCAGCAATATCTCAATACTTTATCATTTCGTATAGCGTGGGAAAAGTGTTGCTACTACCAAGAGGAAACTGACAATCAAAGTTTGGGGCTACTGAGAATACTCCCTGGTATACCCATGACATTACAGGCTCTCACTGCAGGAAAAATTACATGGATAATTTTCTCCAACCCACCATGAGCTCCTTCCAGCCTCCTTCCAGAGACTGACCAAACCTAACTTGTTCTTATCCTGCCAGGATGCTTTCTTCTCGCTTAGCACAAACATCAATCAATATTTAGTTCCTTTCTGAGTCCTCTGGCAGCCTGACTTACAATAACACCTGAGTGATGCACAGGCCAGGCAAGACAAAGGTGGTGTTTGTGGGAAGGAGAAAAATATTGGGAGGCCTTGGCAACAGTTATCTCACCATCAATCAAACTCTACTGTCCTCAGTGTGCTCCATCCACCTGAATTCACCCAATTCTGCCCACACTGAAAGGTCATTTCTCACTAAAAAAGTAGGTGAGGCTGCAAAAACTCACCATAACAAGACCAAAATAACTTCTAGCATTAAAGGGTTCTAATTGCTTCAGCACACCAAAGCCCAGGCACAGCCACTGGCATCCTCTTTTCACACAATTACAATGGCTACACTGCTTGGTGAATCTTTCACAGTAGAGCCTAGATCCTTGGAGGAAAAGCTGTCACTAATCCAGTGCTAAAGCTGTGTACATGCTGCCAGATGAAATAAAACATGAGCACAAACTGAACACTTTTTTTGCAAGAACAAAAGCTGTCTCTTCCTCTTAGATCTCCTCAAAGATGCAACTAAGAGAGCAATCAGAAGACTGAGGTTTCATTCTTTGTTTTGCACAGCTCTTGTAAAATTGTGGCTGCAGTACAGCTCTCCATATTGAACAGCTGGACATAACCCTGCATTTATATGCTACTGGGGGCAAAGCAGTCCCTTAGGCTGAAACAATGTGGCACAATCCCCTTGGCAAAGTCTGCACATCCAGGCTGTCTGCTGGTGCTTGACTTCTTTTGCCTCAGCATGGGCTTTCCTTTCAAGATCTTCAGGCAAAACTACACATCCAGTGCAATCCTTAGGAGAAAATTAAATCAGTTGTGCTAGAAGTATTTAATTTGCTTTCTAAATCACAATTCACACTCTCTTTCACTGAAAGTTGCAGGGCAGGCTGAGAGCGGGAGGGGAGAAAAGGAAGTTTGGAACAATTAATCCCTTCCACCAGTGGAAGGTTGCTACAATGGTTTCATTAGGCCCTTGGAATTAAAAAATATGGAGCACTTGGGATTCTGAGCAGACAACTCTCTGCAGCAAAATTAGCTATTCATCTCCATTCTTCTGTATATAAATGAGCAAACAAGCTACAGCCAAAGTGTCTGCCCGCATAGTCTGCTTAGCAGTTCTGAATGCAGGACCATCCAATGCACAGACACCCAGAATTAATGTTGAAAATACCCTGGCAGTCAGTTATTACAACTGATAAATATTAAATTAGATGACAGACTGTACTGTAAAAACTGTGAGAATAAAGAAATAAAATGGCTGTGGTTTGACCCAGAAAGGCATGCCCTTTAAAAGATAAACCCAGAACTCTTCAGTAAGTACAGATATGGGAGTAGCTAATGACTGATCAGAAGAAACTTTGAAGCAAGTAAGTCTACAGAGTAAGGAGATCAATCATACACATCTGAATTCTGTCATAAAACTTATCTTGTGTACTTATTGTATCACATGGGTGATGCTGGTGGGTTGAGCACAAAGCAAAGTGGGCAGCATTTAACTACACGTGGTAAAGTGCTGTCCTCCATTCAATATAACTGCATTTAAAAATAAAAGCAATGCTCAGGATTGTTTGTATACTTGTATACTAATAATCTTGTGTAAGTACACTCTGTGCCCGGATCAGAAAGCAAGGAGGTTTGATGGAGTACTTTGTCCTAATTATGGACAAGACTGAAAGCTCACCTTCGAGAGAAGTGTGCTAAGTGTGGCACACGTTTCTGTGCCCAAAAAGTGAAATCACAAACAAATGACATGCTCTCAGGAAAGAAAATTACTTCAATCTCAAATAATTTACAGTCTTAGAAGAATATAGGGGAGACCTCTTCCATGGTGTTTGCAAAGGCCATAAACAGTAGAGGAAGATCCAACACAAACCTCGTTATGGATGCTCTACAAAGAACAGTGTTGTCTGTAATAAGCTTATCACCCTCCAATCAGGCTGGATGTATAAGGGAAAGCACGCTGCTTTACAGCAAGGCTCTATTGTACCTATTTTTTTCTAGGCAGGAATGGTATCTTGGAAGACTGGCAGTAAATGAAAAAGATAAGCTTATAGGCACAAAAAAATATTTGCAGTACTAGCTTGCCTAATAACAAGTTACTGCATAGCCAGAAAAACAGGCAAGCTTCTAACCAGAAAATATTGTTGCCCAAAAGCATGGGTTTGGTTTTGTTTGTTGGTTTTTTTTTTTCCCAAACTACCTTTGTCATTCCAGTAAGATACTATCTCTGCTAACAAGCACTGCCTCACTTCTATTTCTAGACTCATCACAGTTACAAAAACACTACCAGCAGAAATTTATTCTCTCTTTCCCAGGGAGGGCTTTTCTGACTCACTGTTTTTAATGTACAGGATAATATACTGGATATAGACTTATCCAGCTGTATCTTAGATCAGAATAAATTCAGCCATAAATATCAGAACATATCAGCTGGAAAGTATTGCTTGGCTGCCTGGTCAGTATGTCAGCAATTGAAGCTTTCTCTACACCCCTCTACAGCTTCGGGATGGGTGAAGTTTCTACTTCCCCTTTGCTTTGCAGCCCATGGTGCTACACATTTTTTGGTTACTCCTGTATAGACAAAAGTGTAAAATGCCACACCTTGCTCACAACAAAAGCCATCAGACATCTTTTGGGTCTTCTCTTTAATACAACTGATAGGTAACCAGGAGACCTTTGCTGCCTCCAATAAAAGGGTTAACTTCCATTTGCTCATGTTTGTCATAAGCATGGTATAATTAATCTGTTCTAAGTACAAAGCCAACCTGTATCTGTATCTTAAAGGAATTTCTAAGGTCTTCTAAGCAACATTAAAAGAATAATTCATTATAACAATAAGGTGCCAAGCAAGACACAGTGGCACATAAATCAAGCTTGAGAACAAACTAATTCACTGTCTTTCTCTGCCATTCAGATGATAAATCTCTACTTTACACCTGCCCCTGCTGCACTGTTGCTCTTACCTGCCAAAGCTTGCTATTGACAGGCATCACCCTTGCAGGTGGCCACAGTGGCTGTGGACTGCCATGGAATTTTTAACCAATGCAAAGCCTGAAGCAGCTCGGTTCTAACCTTACACATCATAGCTTTGGGTAAGATTCAATGACACGACAGTGCACCTTTCCAAACTGACATGGACTGTGCTTAAATATCCTTTATTAAACCTTGAAAACAAATAATTTCTTTAGCATAGGGTCTCTAGGAAACTCTCCTTTAATGAAAAAATAACTTCAGCTAGCTGGATTACCCACAACAATGGATATTCACACATAATGAAAACCGAAAATGGAGTTCTACTAAGATAGAAGAGCTCTCCAAGTACTTCCTCATTTTTCATTCCCCAGGTACTTATCAAGAGGTAGCCAGTCCTGCTCTGGAAATAGACTAAAAGACTCCCAATATCTCTTACCTCCCTGTTAAGTATTTTCCCCCTCCCATCCTCACAGCAGAACTCCTTGCTTCCTGGCTGCTGTTTCACATAAAGGACCGCTTGTCTTCCTTGCATTCAGTCTGTTCTTCCCAAGAGCCTGTACTCCATTGGATCACTTCAGGTGTGTGAGGTATCCCAACATGCCTCCATGATCCTGGTGATGTAATAGACCTGTAACTGCACACAGATACAGACACACATTCCCTCTGTTTGCTTCCTTTGTTGTGGGAATTAGTGGGGGACATTTCAGAGAGGCGCCACAAATGTGCTGATTCCCCAGGAGAGCACATGGGAGCTTTCCACATCAGGGCTGTCCCACAGGCACCTTGGTTTTCACATACCTATGTGCTTCAGGGGATTCTACATCAGCCTTGTGTCATTCTGTTCCCATCAGCCCAGGCTTTTGGTATGACTTGAGCTAGTGAGGAATCTCCATCTTTCCTACTCTAAAGCTTTTCTTACCAGATTGGCCAATCAAGATTTCTTTGATTCTTTTCCTATGCATCTGCTACTAAATATTGTCAGATGCAAGAGTATGGGCTGGGCATCCTTCTGGTCTGAGCTCACAAAGTTTTGCCTACAGCCGCCCTTAGATGCACAGATAGGCATTATAAACAAATAATTTTATCTTTTTCCTTAGGCAAAACTCAGAGTTTATAATGCAAAAGTCTCTCTCACACCGACTTAAAAAATTATTAACTTATAACTCTGTTTTTCCTATAAGGCTTCACTGCTTACATGCTAAACGTGGGAACAAGCAGACAAAGAATACTCTTAACCATCCTATTAAATGCTTTTAGCAACCTAAAATCCAAACAGAGTTTCCATGCTCCTGCTCACAGGTGTTGGGTAATAAAAGTATTGAGGTTAAACGAACAAACAAACAAATCTACTTGTTATTTTAAAATACAACCTAAATGCAACTGCAGAGCGTTGTGATGTCTAACCACCTTTTCCATCTCTAGCCTTAGACACACATTTTTGAAACAGCTTGCATTACTCCATATATGCCAAACAACACAGCCCAAAGTACTTCTCTGAAATGAGAAGTGAATGGATCAAGCCACATGACACAGAGTAAATGCAGGAGTCTGTAGCAGCGAAGTGCTACTGCTCATTATAGACCAAGCAAGGATTTGCAGTAACTTCTTTACCTAGCTAACTACCTGAAAGAAAAGCCATGATTTTCAGCCACCAGAAACACTACATACCCCAGGGAAAGGCACACTGCTGGCAACACAAATAAGAAAAAATAGCCACTATTATTAGTATTATTCATATTTACCTTAAGACATGCCTGACTACAGCTTAAGATCTTTCAGCTATCCTTTCCTTAGGATAAACAGTAAACGCTTTGCACTTTCACAAGCTCTGAGTCACCCTCTCGGAGGCTTACCAGCACACGTGCAAAATTAGTGGTTACTTTACCAAAAAACCTCAGTGAATGTGAAAAAATAAGAAATAAGGAAGTGTGCAGGGCAAAAGAATAGACCTATAAAACTATTATTTCTGGGGGAAAAGAATGTTTGGGGAGTATGTGTGGAATAAATCATTGAATTATAAGCTGTTTTGCATGAGAAATTAAAACTCACCAGTTTATTAATATAAACTATGGTCTGCTTCAAGGTAGCTATTTTTTATAACTTTGTTTTAATCATTTCAGACTCCTCTCGTGCCTTCAGTCTCAAAGACAGGTGGTTGTTCCACTTCACTGAATAGGGGGAAAAAATTATTTAGTCTCCATAAACAGCTTTAAAAGAAATATGTTGAAGACCAAGAGCTTATCCTGTAGCAAAGAAGGTTTCTCTAGAGGTCAGAACAGATCTTACTGCATTTTCACATTTGCTACATGTAACACTGGTATTTCTTGATTTACCAGTCCCCATAAAAACTGACACAGCTGCTCTCTGCTTCCTGATGTTCCCCATGGGATCATAGAAGAGAGGAAAATTGAGACGCAATCCCTCAGTTCCCCCATAAAGCCAAAGTCCTGGAAAGCAATGAGCCAGTCCCATGGTAACTGCTGTGGGTTTGGGTATAGATTTTAATCTTGCTAGTGAGGATCAACAAGAGAGGAACTGAAAACTCAAGATCATCAGAGGAGAAAAAAAACCCTGGGACTCTTGATTGGACTCATTCCTGCCCAGAAGAAGCAGTCCCAAGCACTGGGAAAAAAAAAAAACAACCCACAACCAACCCAGCTTTTTCTTCATCTTCCTAGTTTCTAGGCACCAAGCAAGCTCCCATGAAGACTCACTGTTACCCACTTAGCATAAGGCTGAAGCATAAGGCATCAGTTAAGTCTCATCAAAACATTACCCACAGGCAAGCCGAAGCAAGGCAAGATGACTCATCTGACAAGTGTCACACTCAATCCCACCTCTGCTTCACTGAGCATTTCATTCACGTTTACACAACATGGAGCTGTACCACCAGGACCAGGAGTGCTGGGTGATCCTTGCACAAGGAGCAGGAATCATCAGCTTACCTCACCAGGCAGAGGACAAAACTGGCCACAATGAGGTCATGAATCACTTAAAAAAGCAATTGCAGCTTCCTGTCTTTAGGCAGTTCTGTGAATTTAGCCCTGAACAGGATATTTTGAGTGGAAGAAAGTGAATTTTGATCCAATCAGGGAACAATCAGGAAGAGAGGAAACAGTAACACACTATAAAGCAACAAAGTTGAAAAAGCTGTTCACAGAATACAGCTGCAACTTTTCATGGAGCCTGTTAATTGTAATGAAGTGTTTTCTCCCATGCAGAAAGCACTACCACATCCCTAGAGCGTGTTTCCATCAGAACAAAGGCCAGGCTAAAAATCCGAGGCTTATCATCAAGGACAACTACAAAAGTGACTACTGGTGGACTGAGTTCTGAGAAACCCAAAACATAAGAGTTTTCAGCTAGTGCTCTTGCATGCCATGGGAAGCCTGGGTATGACACTGCAAAGCGCAGCACAGATTTAATCTGCTCAGGTTCACGTCATCCTAAACTTGATGCTGCCATAACAAGATTCGTATTGGTAGCTGAGCCAGCTCGTTTCAAGTTGACTGGGATATGCTGATCACAGGATTCACAGCACTGCTGTGACTGCAGTGCAGGGAGATCCTTGGGTTTTGACTACATCTCCTTTTGCTCCTGAGTCACAAATGGGACCCCAATCCAGAAAAAGGACCCAATCCTAAACTGAGCTAAGAGAATTGTGTCAAAGTCCCCATAATGAACTCAGCAGGCCTAATTCAGCAAACAGGTGCTTCATCATTTGCAGTTTCAGTTCTGTTATGAGGCTGACAGGATATCCATTAGCATCCATAAATTTATCTGTAACATTCATATAGATTCTATTCTATTCTATTCTACTCCATTCTACTCCATTCTACTCTACTCTACTCCATTCTACTCTACTCTACTCTACTCTACTCTACTCTACTCTACTCTACTCTACTCTACTCTACTCTACTCTACTCTACTCTTTCCATTCCATTCCATATTATGACATACAAATATATAACGCATAAAAACATTTGCATCCATAAACAAAATGTGGTTGACTGAAGAATGAATCCGGAAAGGCTACAGGCAGCCAGCTTGCCATTTGCAAAAGCCAAGCCCACACTTTGACTATTATCTCTGATTAAAAAGTTAAAATGCTTCCATAAAAGCTACAGACAAACGCCACAATATCAAGCCCTTCCCTACAGTTATTCGAACTAGAGAAGGATATTTTCAAGCTCAAGGGGCTGACAAAACAATGAAAGCACAGAGAGGGAAAAAAGGGGGTGGGGTAGGGAATCAACTTGTTGTTCTAGGAGTCAAGAAACGCTGCAATAGCGCAGCTCATGGGAGAGGCAGTAAAATATTAGAAGCGCTTCTGTGTCCTCTCTGTTGGTGTAAATCAGTGGGACTCTGCTGACATTAATGAAGCTCAGCTGACTTACAGTGGAGAACTCAGCTCTTTCTTTTCTGTGATGATGATGGTGTCTAAATTCAACAAGAGTTTTTATACAATTATAATTAAAGGTCTGCAATAAATTCCAACACAACTGTAGCCTGTGCAGGAGAGCTGTAGTACTGTATTCATCTCATGGCCTCATATCGCCAGTGGCACTGCTATACATAATTAAAATAGTCATAACACCTCTGTGAAAGGTAGCAACACCGCGTGAAACAAATCCTTTAGAACAAAGTGCTAGCAATCATATTTCAGGACAACTAAATAACATAATTTTATAAGATAACTTTTCATTCAGTTACCAAGAACAGCAATATTTAACTCATCTTCTGTCACTCCTGAACTCTCATGATGGTTTAATAATGTAGACTATGTATCTGCTTGTAACAAATGGCTTTGTGCTTGGGGCATTTGACAGGGTTAAATATTAGCATTCAAGCTGCAGCACTAATGCTCCTCTCCATCTCACAGGCGTAAGCAGAGTTTATAAGCAAGGAATTTATAATAAAAGCAGAGAGCACCCAGACCGATATCTAAGGGAGGAAATTTGGCAGAACTATATTAAGGATTAATACAGGTCACAACTTGATCATTAATTGATGCCACTGTGTTACCATACGTATAATTTGTTACTTCCTCTGTCCTCCATCTTCCAGTTCCCAACTCCTGGTCAGTCAATTCTTTTCCATATGATCTTCCTCCTCTGTTTCCTAATGACTACCTTGTGCTCAATTAATCCAGCTGTTGCCATTCACACTAGCTCTTTTTCCAACTGTGCTGTCCCAGCTCTTCCCTACCTCTCCATCAGCTCTCCATTTTGATGGCTAGCAGCCATTATTGGCATGCATCTAGTTCACCATGCAGTTTTTGGACACACTGCAGGGATGCTCTTTTGGAGATTTCACTCTCCATGCTCTACTCAGCATGTCCATTTCAAAAAACTTCAGAAGGCTCTTTTGCCTGGGAGAGCTTCACAACAACATCAGAAATGACAAACCTGGCTGAAAGGTGATGCTTGGGTCAGCTGTCAAGCATCTGTTTCGAAGACCGGGAACCAAGCTTTATAATGACCTTGGGCAAAATTTCTGTTTTTCCAGGAATGGGATGATGATTTTTAAATTGCCAATTAGGACTCAGAAAAGTGAGTGGAACAAAAAATTTCAGCTCAAAGAAAGGATGGTAAAGCTACAAATAACTAAAAAGAGTCTGTAGATCAGAGGCATTCAGCAGCCCTTGCAAAGTAAAGGCAGTGAGACCAAGCACAGCCTGGTGCCTCAGCATCAGTTTTTCTGAGATTTTTCAACATGCATAAAGCAGTACATCCTGAAAAAAAACCCCAAACCCAAAACTACATTATCTGGCTGA
Organism: Picus viridis; assembly: GCA_033816785.1. Lineage (NCBI taxonomy): Eukaryota > Metazoa > Chordata > Aves > Piciformes > Picidae > Picus > Picus viridis. The sequence continues at coordinate 1,874,737 of CM066569.1, read as the reverse complement.
GAAAGCAACCCCTATTTGCTGGAGAGAAAGCACATATTAACAACAATACCGCAGTTCCTGAAGTACTCTCAGAGAGGATTCAAAGCCAACAGTAATGATGCAAAATCAGAACTCCAGCATCACTGAGGGGAAAAAAAAAAAATAGGAGAGAGAGAGAGAGACCAAAGCTTTTACCTCCCTTTCCTCCAAGAACTGTGGACAGAATTTGGAACAGAATTTGGAACTGACACCTTCTGGGACTACACAGCAGCTTCAGTTTTCATAATGGGTCTTACCCCGCGCCCCCACTTTTATTTTCCAGTAGGTTGAGAGGTTGAGGTTTAGCTAATTGGCCATGAAAAATTAGTGGCCATGTCACAAGAAACACCTGGCTGCAACACACAGCAGAGTGAGAAGTGCTAAAAGTTAAACAGAGCACCACAAAAGTGCAACTTTTCCTTGGGCAGTAGTGGCAGCTACTGTAGTTGCATGTGAGTGTGCTTCCACGCTGTGCCAAAGAGCATACATGCAGCATCCCGAGTTGGTGATGGGCTTGTTCGAGGAAACTGCTGTCTGTAACTGCCAACAAAAGTACATTACTGATACTGAACACTGAGAATAAAAGTCAGACTTTGAAACAAAGAGAAAACACTAAAACCAGCTTGTGTGAAGGTAACTGGTATCATTAGTGAAAGAAAAACTTTATAATTACATAGGATGCTTGAAATATGGAGGCTTTGGCAACTTGTGCCATATACATGCCAAGTGAACTCAAATAGTTGTTTTTTGAATCCCTGAGGAGCTGTCAAATTAGCACGCTGCCATTTGTATTATTGGCACTAAAAGTCTACTCATTCAAAAATGTCACAGCCCTCACATCATTTGAAACGCTTTCCATATTGCTGCAGAAGCTCACACAGGCCAACCCAATTCCCCAAATGGCACCTCAGGAAAATGGCAGCAGATGCTAGCAATTCTTTTTCTGTAGGTGTGCAGAAGAGGAGAGGCAACTTATCTTGGTGCAATTAATAACACGTCCTGGTTATTATCAGACAACAGTGCGAAACTCAAAAATGCCAGCAAGAAATACTCCCGATCCTTTTACATCGTCCTTACACTTGCAGCCTACCTCCGTGTCTGTTGTTCCAAAGAGATTGATGAGAACATCTGTTTCCCAGAAAAAGAAAAACATTGATTCTGTGTATAAACACTTAAGGAAAGACACATCCTCTCCTATCTTTCAATGAAAGCGTTTTCAAAATGAGAGTTATAATTCATCATTCTGTGACAGCAGCTAGAAAAGAGAATTTGCACAGCAATCTAAAAGCCTGGTCAAATCATATCATTTCCATGAATATCATCCCTTTTAAGTACTTTTATCAGCCATATCCTTACTAAAAACACTGATCTTTATTCCACTTTTTATGTGGTAATCTAAATTGCCTTAAGTAATCTGTCTAACACAGATAATTGCATGGATTTCATTAATATCTGCAAAAGGTTCCAGGGGCATACAGTGGATTACAGTTCGGTTTGCAGATGTGTTGCTCAGATTTATAGAATTATAGAATTATAGAATCAATAAGGTTGGAAAAGACCTCAAAGATCACCAAGTCCAACCTGTCACCCAAGACCTCATGACTACTAGACCATGGCACCAAGAACCGCATCCAATCCCCTCTTGAATAGCTCCAGGAGGGAAGAGACCCTCCCTCAACCTGTTGGCCACACTCTTGTGAACGCATCCCAGGACGCCACTGGCCTTCTTGGCTGCAAGGGCACACTGCTGGCTGATGGTCAACCTGCTGCCCACCAGAAATCCCAGGTCCCCTTCCCCAGAACTGCTCTCTAGCAGGTCAGACCCAAACCTGTACTGATACCTGGGGCACAAAATTTCATCACCTACATGCCAAAGAAACAAGTGAAGCACCACCTGACTCACAGGAAAATAAGAATGGAAAGGAACTGCTTTGCCATCACCTCCAATCACTTGGAATTTTCCTTATCATCTTCTTTAAATATTTACCAAGGATCACTGTAATCCCCTTTCTGTACTATCCAATATGGTGCTGTGATGAAAAGTTGGGGAATTAACTCCATTGCTCTCGTGTTTAAAGGTCTTCTCCCTTGCAGTCTAAATGGGTAGTCCCTCCAGCTCTTTGCCACAAATAATGTTTTGTTTTAGACATTCATCATTTCTGGCTGGTGTTTATTCCCTCTTGATCTTAGCTTTGCTGTATCAGACAAATTCATGCCTTCTAGTCCATCCCCTAGTCACCCTAAAAGCACTCTCTAAGTTTGTTAGAATTTGAATACCTCCTCTAAACCACATCTAGCCATGTTTCTAATACTTCCCTGTCTCCACAATAACATTTACCAGTGACATCCCCAAAAGACAACACTTGGATGTCTTTCAGCTGATCAGTATTCCTCTTCTCAGTCAGTTTTAATGTATACTTCTGGATCATTTGGAACATTTTGTCATTTATCCTCAATTGAGTCTTGACATTTTGCTGTATTCATATATGTTCTCTACATGGAATCTCCCAGTCCTCTTTTGGTTATCTTTCATGTGGATAAAGAGTCACTTCAAGGTGCCATCATGTTGAACCTTGAAGCTGGTACTTTTACAAGGAATGAAACACTCTTGGCTTTCTCTGTCTCTCTCTCCTCTTTGAGATTTTCCTTGAGAAACTCCCTTAGTCTCACACACATCTAGATCTAGCTCTGCAGTAAATCCATAGATTCTCAGGTTTATTGGGAGTGGTAGCCTGTCTATCATGCAGCCATTAGATCATCTACACCTGCTGTCTTGCACAGACATACCAAAGTAATTTTGAGGTAGCAAAGTCAAATGCCAGTACCAGCTTAGCTGCCATAGCAGAAAAATCAGCCTCAGTTGCAAAACCTTCTTGAGAAGCCAAATAAATTTTCTGATAGTCCATGCTGAGTTTAATCATAGCCTGAGAAGGGCAGCCAGTCCAAGTAACTTAAAACCTCAGTGGTCAGTGTAACCCATGTATTTGGGTTCTCTTCCATGTAGCAGAAGTGTTTGTGCAGTATCCCATGTAAACCTAGACAAAGAGTCTACAGAAGAATCACTTTTTTATCAGTAATACTTACATTAAAATATCATTATGACTTTCAAACGTAGCACAATACTTAGCTTGGCAACATGTGGGTTTCTTAGCTTTTTAATTTGCCACTGAATGATCGTTGTGTGAAAAAACCAATCCCAGGTAATTATAACCACCAAACAGATAAAGATCCCAGTTTTATGTGCCAGGCTGCATGTGCTCCTTTAGCACAAAAAGCAATCCAAAAAAAGCCCAACCAGCAGAGCCATAATATTTTATTTTTTTGACCAAACTTCTCTGGAGCTCTGGTCAACTCTTTAAATTTGAGCACAAATTCAACTAACAGCCAGAGTAAGCTAAGCACTAGCTGGCTAACATGCTCTAGGCTGTCAGCACGTGAAGCCTTGACATCTCTCTAAGGATGTCAGGGAAACAAGAGTTTACTATGAGCATAGCTTGCTGAAGGAGCACCTTATGGAAAAGGAAGCAGCACCCTCAACCAAGCTTCCTGCACTGAGCAGCTGTACAGAAAGCCTTGTGCTGCCACTCTGCCTAATGTCACCCAGGCTTTCAGCACGGGGCTCAATTGCCTATGCAAGTCACAGAGGCGAGGCTGAAAAAGCAGCTGTGCAGCTATTACACATTATGTTCAGGTGATAGGGTTCCTCCTCCAGGAACTTTATTCCTGAAGGCTCCTGCCATGAAAGCAGCTGGTCCCATGATCTTCCTATTAGCTTGTGCTTGCTTTAATTAATTCTAGTCAGGAAACTAACAGCATTGTTTATAGGCGGTGTTTGAAGATACTGATCGTTGGATTCTTCTGATCCAGCATTGTTCAATGGCTTTTTGGAAACTTCTCACTAATCATTATGTGACAGCCTGGGGAACCGAGACCTTTTCAAGGCCTAGCCACAATCTTAGCCCATATATGACGGATGGAAACCTCTGTTTTTTTATATGCATGCTTTAAAAATAAAAGCTAAGCTTTCCCAATTGGAAAGTTGTGACTTTTCCATACGCAGCACCAACGTTGAGCTAGTATTTTTATGGTTTCATTTTCAAAGGCAGACCTTAAGCTCATCATTCCCTACTACTCTGTGAAAATGGTAGAACTGCTTTTTAATTGGATGCTGGCAACAGGAACCAGGCAACAAAATCCCCAAATGTTATTGTTGTGAGCTTCTAGAATCAGCCCCTCGTGGCCTCAAACAACATGTCTTTTATCAGCACGGCTTCTTGCCAAGTCTCTGCTGCCCAGCTCAAGGCACTAACTGGATTAAACAAAAACAATGGAAATAGCAGCAAAAAAAGAAAATTGTGTACAAAAAGGATTTTGAGAAGGAAGAGAAATATAAAGTGCCTCTTTAGATTCCAGGTAAGACTCTGTTGCTTCCACCTGATCAAGCCCAGGGACAGCACTAATACAGCATTGATAAGAAACCATCTCCTGTATCTCATACTGCAATTGTGAAGAAGCTCCTCCCATATGTCACTGACTTTCTGATTTTGCCTTATAGTTCATCAATATTTCACCACCTCTTCCTTCTGCATTTGCTGTATGCTTAAGCCAGGAACTAACTTCAATACGGCGTCTGCATTTTTCTGCCACAAAAGAGTGCCACCATGCATACAGAAAATGGTCTCAGTATTCATCTTCTCCTTTAGCAACTCACCACATGCAATGATTTTTGTACAGAACTGCAGTATTTATCATGAGTCGTTAACAAAGGCTTTTCACCCCAAGATTTAAAAAATAATAAATTAAAGCAACTCCTGCATTTCAGTGTGCAAGGTGTCAGACAAGTATTAAAACTAAGTAACATCTTTTCATAAGAGCAGAGCTAAACAACCTGTCTCTCTGCACACAGAGACCTAAGCTTATGCTTGAAATGAATAGGAAACCACAGATGTCAAAGACTGTATAAATTCCCATAATCAAACATCAAAATGCACTCTGACAGGTTTGGCAAGTTCTGATTCCTGCAGAAAAGGTGCAGTTGTGAGCCCATCTACCACCAGCTCTCTTAAAACAGTTTCTTTTCAAAGCACACATCTGTTATGCAAGGATGGAAAGCCCATGCTACCATGAAGAATAAGAACACCACGATCCCAAGAACAACCTCAGACCAGTAAACTCTGGTGGGAAGCACATATCTTGATCTCAACATCTTGTGAGCTCAAGTTATGACCAACTATTCAGAAAGCAGAGCCTACACCTGTGTGGTGGGTTAGGCATAATACAGGTTAAACAGCTGCAGGACACTTGCACATTGAGGGCAGTTCAGATGAGTTCACTTCTCACAGGTTGACAGAAGAAAGAAAGAAGAAAGACAGAAGACATCTTTGTAAATTTCATCTCATTTATTTAGCACAGCCCAAAATCATCAGCAGGTATTTCTTGGACAGAAGAGCCCATGACTACAACATTCCCCAGTCACACTGAACATTTGCCAATAAACCTAAGTTAGGAATTAAGGCTCCCAATGTAGACCATGTGTTCAAGCTTTCTACAGCAGTGAGAGACCACATCACTGTGATCAGAAGAGCTCTCCTGCAACCAAATCAAAAGCCCATTTCAAAACATGAAAAACAAGCCAAGCCTAAACCACACCACTAAAAGCTGAAAACTCCACATGCCAGAGGAGTTGCATCTCCAGTATATTTTATAAACACACATAAAAAAAGCTAGGAATAGTGACAGGGACAAGCAGATATATGTTAGGAATGATTCAAGCACCATCCTGTGTCTTCACTGAACACCAGCGCATCTCTCTGCACTATAAATTCTGATATATATTACACATTAGAAACATTACTTCATAGCAGAGCTGCACATAATCATCTTTCCAAAGTAACCTCAATTCACTTAAAAATTAAAACCAAAATGGTGCTACTCTTCTGTTCAATTCCTTAAACTCTGGCAAAGTTTTTCTGTGTTATTTGTATCCTAAATAATGTGACTTTCGAGGTTTTAATTATGAAACACTAAATAAATCCCACGAGCAAACACGTATTCATATCTGTGTACTGAGTTCCTATTTTTAATTCCAACTAATTACTTCCCCTGTCAGGAAAATATTCTCTGAAGTCCCAAGGTGCCACACAAGTACCTCAATCTCTTTCATTTTGTGCCTCCCAACGTTTGGCACAGAAAATGTAAAATCATGTGTCTGCTGCTGGAAGGGTAAGAAACTTGAAATAATCTCTGCAACGTCAGCAGGTCTTTACCTTGTGTGCTTAATCCCTGTTACCATGGTGATACTTAATTGTGCAGCCACACAGTTTGATTGGTTAATTTTAAATTGAAGTTTTTCTGTGGAATGGCAGAGGATCCCAGGGAAAATTAGATAAAAGGCTTTCAAAATATTGCAGTGAGTCACAGGGCTGTCCGTGACCAGATTAATTTGAGTTTGGCTAAACTGTTTCTTCCTCTTAATCTTACACATACAGGACAACATACATAATGTGAAGATTTTTAGCATTGTGTCTGTGAGCTGAACATTTGGAGTATAATTAAGTAGTGTTTCATTGTATGAAGGGCAATTAAAATCTAAATGGGAATTAAAATCCAGTCAGCTTTTGTTGGTAATATCATCTTGTCTTTTTAAAACAAATTACCTTGCTGTTCTACCACAACAATCCAGATAAGAACCTTTTACAGCCTTGTACTTGATTATTTTTTTTAATAGAAAACTATAAATACACTAATATGACAGAAATTAAGCCAAAAGCATACACAGAGTTTCTTCAGTGCTGGCTTGCATGTATCTGAGCATGGAGTTCCTTAAGTATATGAATGGCTGCTGGAAAAGCATCATCACCTGTAGGGTATTTCTTAGCATGGCATAACACCTTAGATAACCTGTTTTAAACTCTGCACATACACTGTCATGAACTGGTGTGCTTCAACAGTGCTATTTAAACAGCAGCAATACACTGTGGTAATATTCATTCTATTTTTCTGCTCATAACCTACCTCTAGCACAGTTTATTCTTAATGAAGTAAATGAAGACCTGGGGGAAAATTTTTCCTAGCCTTTGCTGTGAAAGGTCCCAGTTCCATCACTGAGTAATAGACAGCTTCACTTTATTTACTTTTTCTCAAGCTTGCGGGCACTCAGCCTGCAGGATCATTCTACCTTTTTCATGTTTCAGGGGCTACTTTACCCTTTTTCTTTTTAGAAACTATCAACTTAGCTTGGTTCTGTTTCATAGGCAGAGCCACTGTGTTTGCACCGCTGGGAATACCACCCTGTGACCCAAGCTAAGGCTTCATAGCTTCTTAGAAACCACTACTAGTCTCCCAACCACCTGCATGGCTTTGCAGAGCCAGAACATCAAGCTTGTAATCCATGTTCTGCAGGGACCACATTGTTTCATGAAAGACAGGTTTGAGAAAGCAGACTTTGATCACTCTCACACACTGTTTACAAGAATTAATTTCTGTTAGGCTCTTGGGAAGGGTAGCTTGGTGTACTGAACCAATGCTTCCACAGATGTATTTACATCCTGTAACGTGCAGATGAGATGCTCTTAAGTCATACGAAACATCCACCCAGAAGCATGTGAACTCAAAGAGTAATGAGGATTTAATCTTCTCACCTTCGTATATTGTGACCTTGGGTTAGCATAGCTTGATTAATTATACTTTTCTATACAGGTTCTGCTCCAGAAGTTTCATTCCAGTTCATAATCCACCTTCAAATACAGAAGAATAACCATCGTGGGGATCCAGTACTTCTCTGAATTTCATGGCATACCCATCTTGTTTGTGTTTGCAGAGAACAGTGGGTACTAAACCAGAAATGCAGATCAGAAACCTGTACTGTAATAGAGGCCTGAAGTACTTGATTCCCTGTCCTTCACTTAGGTACTATTACATCCAGGCATCAGCAGGCTAGCAGCCAAGCAAAAGTCTTACCTACATTCATACCTTTTTGTGTAACTCCCCTCACCTTTCCAGTGTGAGGAACCCTTCTGGGTTCATCAAGTGATGAGGACACAAAAAGGGCAAGTGAGCAGATAGGGCAGGAGCCATGCTTCTGTGGCTAGCATCACCTGGCTTAGCTATAGACACCTTACAATGCAATGAACTCTCCATTTTGTCACACTCCAGTTAAAATAAAATAATCCCACAATATCAGCCTCTCCTTGCTGTTATCCTCCCCATTGTAACAATGATTTATCCCAGTCTTTGTTAACATCATTCTGTCTGCTGTATTTATGCCTGCTGTATTTACGGCTAGAGCAACACTTCCCTGTGGAGGAAGGACAACTGTTAGGTGGTCCTCCCTTCTGAGGAGCTTTAGCTGATTTTGCAAGACTTTGCTTTTTTTTTCACCATATGCCTGAAATGTCTCTAGGCAGACCACTGACACAAACAGGTTGCTAGATAATTTTTCATCTTCTCCTTTCAAATTATTCAGGTTTCCTTTAAACAAACACTGCTGCTGCTTGTCCCTTCAATCCCACTCCCCCTTCCACCATACGATCCTGTCCTTGAGCAGGTCAAACCCTTAGCAACAGAAAGCAAAACTGAACGCCGTCTGAAAGGAGCACTCTTAGTAGCACTCTTTCTCTAACAGCACACTATTCATCTCAACAGTCCACGTTAGTGACAAGGGAATTAGAAGGAAAAAAATAAAGGAGAGGGTGGAGAACCCCCCCCCCAAAATAGTCATACCAATCAGACCTGCTGTCCGCCTGGTCCGGTATCCTTTCTCTGACAGCACTCGGTACCCGCTTCAGAGGAAGGTGCAAGAAACCTTGTAATTATACAATAACCTGATTAATACAGGAAGTTTCGTCCTAGCCCTAGGCAGTCAGCAGCTGACTCACTCGCTTGTCTGAAACATAAGATTTCAGATCTGCTCTATTTTTTTTTTTAATGCTATGCAATTTCATAGTGGAAGCCTCATTAGAAGCATATATTGCAAATGTGCATCTGAATCTCGTGAAGCATTTTAGGCGTTACTGTAAACCTGTAGCTGAGAGTTATATTTGCTAGCTAATTATATAGGTTGTACTATTTTTATCATTGTTAAAGTGCCTGCCATTCAATCTCATTGGGTGTCCCTTTTAGGGATACGTGAATAAGTGGGCCAGAGAGCGTGTTGATACTGCCTGTTCCCTCGACTATTCACCTGCAGGTGGAAACACCCAACAGAGGCACACCGCACTCAGCCTCTGGCTTGAGGCATTATCCTGGTGTACGGACTACCTCTATCCACCTCCCTAATCTGAATTGGAAAGAGAAGGAAATTAATCCTTTTGAGAATAGAATAGAATAGAATAGAATAGAATAGAATAGAAGAATAGAATAGAATAGAATAGAATAGAAAGAATAGACTAGACTAGAATAGAATAGAATTAACCAGGTTGGAAGAGACCTTTGAGATCATAATGTCCAACCTATCACCCAACACCATCTAATCAACTAAACCATGGCACCAAGCACCCCATCAAGTCTCCTCCTATACACCTCCAGTGATGGCGACTCCACCACCTCTGTGGGCAGCACATTCCAATGGGCAATCACTCTGCCTATGAAGAACTTCTTCCTAACATCCAGCCTAAACCTCCCCAGGCACAGCATGAGGCTGACAACCTGCATAGGAGCAAGCTCTCTTACACCAGCTGAAGGAGAAAGGCTAAACTACCAATAGCTGTGTACAAACTGCATAACATACAGACAAGAACATTAGGGGCAGGACTAGGGAAAGCAAGACAATTTCTTTTTGTTTGTTTAATTTTAATGGTCTGATGATCTTCTGTGATTATTTATCTTGGAGTTAATTGACAGCAGGCTGCAAACCTCAGTTTTGCATCTGGTATAAATTAGTGGTCCCTAATGAACAGGATGGTTGATTGATATGCCATTAATATCACCAATGATTGTGTTCTGTCATTCCACACAACTGGCCAGCTATGGGAATGGACCACTCAGGCCAGGCAGGATGATAGCAACACATGTAGGCATTCCACCTCTCAAAACCATAAAATAATTTTCTTCTACTGAGTAGAGCAAGCTCTGCAAGAGTAAGAGAAAGACTAATAAAGAAAAGTGAGATAAGTATTTGATTATGGAAGAATAGAATGGTTTTGCAGTGTTGCAAATAGTTTACTTGCATGCTTTAAGATTTCACAGGGCAAAAAGTCATGGAGCTGATACTCTATGCAAGGTAACATACTGTAAGAGACTAAATCTTGTCTCTCTTGATGTGAATCAACAAAGATAAAATCACCTTTGCTCCTTGCCCAGACAATAGCTGCCAAAGGAGGGGATGGTGAACAGACCCTCTTGCAACAGAAATGTGTAGTGGGTCACTGGACACTGCCTCTCTGGAATGTGCATAGACAAGATCATCTCTACCCATCAGCTACCCTGGAAAGGGAGGATGGTGAAAAGGACAATGGATTCACCACCTGGACACATACCTAAAACCCATATGACTAAGAAACCGTATGAAAGACCTGAGCAATGCCTGCTTAGGAGAAGAAAACACAAGGAGAGAAAGGGACAAACACAGGAGAAAACACATCACCATGTAGCCTGGAGGCAGCAGACCAGGAGGAACCCTCTCTCCATGTCCTAAGTTCTGCCTGCTGCAACTCATGGAGATGAAGACACCACATGTTGGAGGCTGCTCAGAGAAGGACTTGGACTTTGGAATCTCTCCCTCCACTCCTCCAGGGAGGACAGCACAAGCCAACAAGGACGAAATCTCCTCCAAGCCAGAGTGGCAGCACTTTTCCTCGGACCACATCTTGGGGGTGTGGTAATATAATTCCTTTCCTCTTCTCTCTCTATTTTTCCCCTCTCTCTCCCTTCTTCTGTTTCCAGCTTACTCTCTTAACAAATAGCCTCACTGTTGGTATTTTGGTCTCACTTGTGCCTCTAATTTCTTAACACAGGGATGTTCAAAAAGAACCAAGTCTCTTTCCCTCTCTGGACTGAGACACATACTTGAGAAGAAAAAAGAATTACATTTGCCAGATACTCCTGGAAGAAGTCTGGAAAAATTTAGTGTCACTAAATGCGAAAACACCTATGAAAACCAGCAGGTGCTCAAGATACTACAAGTACATTGTGATCTGTTTCAGCTGGCATAGTGACCATGTCATAGTCATACCAACATAACAAGATTCACAAGGACTTCTGATGGGTAGGTCTCTCCCAGCTCTGATGTGTGCTCTGGGAGCTGACGTGGTTTCAAACCAAGCAGTAATGCTGCAGGCTTTGATCCCTGGGTGTGCTGCTTTTTATTTCATGCCTGGTGTCCCAGCTGTTTGCTCAGTTTGTTCCAGACTGGAGCACAGAAGCAAGATAATATTCATGAAGTACAGATGGTCAGGGTCCTTGGAGTAAAATAGGGAGCAAACCAAACTGCTAATGCAGACAGACCCTGCCACCCACTCCGAAGCAATGACAAGAGTTAAAGTAGACATGATCAATGGTATCTCTTGCAGATAAGGGTATGGCAGCATGGTGACCTAACAGAACTCACAAAATTTATTGTAAGAGCATAAGAACTATATACACCTTACTGGGATCATTTTGTTTGGAATCCACATATGAATTGCTGCCCTTCCTTTCAGTGACCCTGATTTCAGACTTTGGTCTTTATTTGAACAATAGAAGCCAAACCCTGAACAATACCAAAGTACTTATTATCTTAGAGAGGTACAGGAATCAAAAGGGTAAGAAATCCCATGGCAGCAAATGTTACTTCAACTTGCACCTTAAGAGTGCACTTGTAGGGCAGATTTAGGCAACACAAGTCTGTTGCAACCTTGTTCCCACATCAGTCAGGTATTTCAGTGTGTCAGTAATGCTGCTCATCAGTAGGCATTTGCCATGCTCTGAGCAGGAAATTGGACCAGATGACTTTAAGAGGTTTCTTCCACCCTAAACTATTTTGCAATTCTACCAAACCCTGTAGAGGACTGGGTCAGGGTGCTAAACTGACATGAGACTCACATCTTTCGCCATAGTTTTTTGAATTAGCTTTTGCCAGTTTACTTTCTTCTACCAACTCTGTGACCATTTTAGGCTGTGCCTTTAAGAAAGGGACAGTTACTGGAACACTCTGGCTGAATGTTTTGGTGTCAAAATGAAAACAAAGATAAAGTCTAAACGAATTTCATGGGTAGATTGGTAGAATGCAACTTTAAATTTTTAGCTTTAGTTCAGTTTGAATCTCAGTCAGTTCAGTCTGTCTGTTTCAGCCTCTCTGAGCAACAGCTGCTGCCTTTCCTCTGTGCGTCCAGGTCTGACAAGCAGCAAAGCTGATGCAAGGCAAATATCTGAGGGGTGGGTGTCAAGCGCAAGGGGCCAATCTCTTCCAGGTGATGTGCAGTAATGAGACAAGGAACAATGGATACAAATTTGAATATAGAAGATTTCACCTCAACATGAGGAGAAACTTTTCAGCGACGGAGCACTGGAACAGGCTGCCCAGAGAGTTTATGGAGTCTCCTTCTCTGGAGACTTTCAAGACCCACCTGGATGAATTCCTGTGCAGATTACCCTACATGATCCTGCTTTTGGCAGGGGATTTGGACTTGATGAACTCTGGAGGTCCCTTCCAACCTCTAACATTCTGTGATTCTGTGAAAGAGTGAAAATGTGCAACTGTGCAGATCAGTAATATTGTAGCAGTGACAAATAAGGGAAAACAAAATTGCCACGAGGCTAAAGCCTTTGTGGGCAAAATCAGCCAAAACCTTCCTGCTTTGCATGCTATCTCCCCGAAACCCTACATTCACACAAAATGCTCTTTAAGTAAGTCTCAGGTTTGCATTCACATTAGCATTACAGAAATTTCTTGTAATCATACACTGCACAGAGTGCAAAATGACTGCAAAGAAATCAGGCCTTCAGAATTACTAAATAGATATTTCTAACTGTTCTTATTAAAGGTCCAGCTTAATACAGCTTGTGCAGTACAGAAACCCTCTGGAAGGATACTAGATGATTGCTGTCTTCACCCACTGAAATGTACTATCTCATAACACAATTTCAAGTAAAAGCGGAAAGTTAAAAGCAAATAGATGAAGTTCTGAAACTGTAATTTATCATGGCCTAAACTTAAGAAAAAATACTTTAAGAGGTTTGCAAAATGACTCCAGTTGTGCCATCTGTACAGAAGAGATAATGAATTGATAGTGACATCTTGAAATATTTTGATAAAAGGCTCTTCTCACACTCTCACAAAGTGCTATCTGGCAATGGAAGCTGCCCCTGATTAGCTCAGGTCATAGGAGCTCTGAGAGCTTTGCAGGAACCCAACTCTGCGTCAGTAGAAAGAATTAACATCTCTTCCCATTCTTGCCTTAAAGCTTTTGCACCAACACTATATAATTGTTTTTCATTTCACCAAAAGCTTCTCCTGGGTTCTCTATTCCTGCCACAATTTCATCATCACAGTGTGTCTGCTTGCAGCGGAATGGATATCGATACATGGCACCGAGTACACTATTTGACTAAAAGACCGTTAATGTTGCTATGAATGATGTTATTTACTTGTAGAACTCATGCACACATTTCCTTGTGCTAATACCTGGTTTATACAGCTTTAATCAAAACTAAGCAGAGGATTAGAATTGCTTGTTGCTCCTTCAGTGTGATGCAGTTTGTTAATCCGTATGGCTATAAAAGTCCTTGGATACAATATGAAATGCTATCTCGCTGATCTCTCTCCTGCCTTCAGTGGTGTAACTGCCAACAACCATCTTATTTTTTCACTCCTAAAATCCAGGGCTGAAAAATGAAGGAAAGAAAATTAAATTCTGATTTTATTTATATAGTTTCATGCAGTATTTCCAAAAGTAGTTGCTTTGAAAGCCAGAGAGGGCTTCTTCTTGGCCAAAGAACAAGCACTGTAAGGCCAGGTACTACATTCCTCCCCAAAGGAGCTGCTGGCAAATTCACCAGGTCAGTCTTTGGTCATTTGGTCCTGTCACATAACTACCCAGTTGCATTGTAGTAACTGCCTGAGGTGATGTGCACTAGCACCAGTGAAGAGCTGGTGATTCAGGACAGTAGCATGCGATTCCAAATGGTTTCCCCAAGCCTATATTGATATTGGGGATTGCCCCAAGCTAGGTGCGGGACCTTGCACTTTCATTCAGTTTGTGAAGCTACTGGCTCCCAATGTATCCCAGGGGGCTGTCACTTATTTTAGGATGCATTACTGCTCTGGAGAGATAGTTACTGCAGGTATTATAACCAGCACTGTTGCTTTAAAATTCATTCTGTATGCATAGGCAGCACTATTCAATTCCACCTAAGATTGCTCAGAGATGGGTGGGTAAGAAAGTCTGGCTTCTGCAGATCAGCTTCCTCAGAGGTCTCGTTCTCTCTGCCCCTTAAAGCAGCCTATTTTTTCCCCCCACATCATCTGCTATCTGTGTGCAGAGAAAAACGGAAGGAAGACCAGGACCCCCAAGGAAATGGTAAACAAGCAACTTATAAGACCATGGGAAAGAAGAAAAAAAGAGGGAGGGGAGGGCAAAAAAACAGCCTCAACAACAACAAGCCTGACACTACTTAAGGCATAATCTGGCACTGCCTGTTAAGGATTTTTGTTCCTGGATCCAGTTTTCTGCATTTAACAGAGAGGAATGTGGCTCTTGAAGGTACTAAAAGGCAATTTAAAAAAAAAGAAAATTATCATTAGCTGCTGGGAGTTAGAAAGCATTCTCGAGGTGCAAAATTACTCAATGTGCAAAACACACTGAAGTCTGTAAGCCGCAGCTGCGTATGGCCACGCAAGTGCTGGGTCCCATTATGTGACCAGTGAGAAAAGAGCAGGAATCAAATGTGCTGCCTGTCCACAGAAGAAGAATATTAATTTTTCAGATGAATCTCAGTCACACAGAGGAGACCATACCAACAGTTTGCAGAAAAAATGGACACCCATGGCGTGCAAGTCCCTTCGCTAGCTACAGGAACAGAAGCAGCACAGCCACATCTGCACAGCACTTTGGAGGTTCACCTATATTTCTTGATAAGTCTAATAAGTTCAGGCAGAAAACTTATGCTAATACAATTATACTGTGCCTGGCATTCAGCTTCACAATATCCAGTGCTGCACCTGGTGTCTTACAGACATGCAAAGTGTGACAAACACACATTCAAGAAAGAAAATAACATTTCAAAGGCAGCTTTTGAACCCTCATTGACCCAGACAACTTGCTCCAATTTGGACAGGTCTGAAATCACTCTGAATCTAGAAAGCCTGCCAGATACCACACTGCTACAAATCTTGCTTTGGCTCCCAAAGCAAATGTCTCCTAGGAAGCCAAGGCACACACCCTGGGCCAAGAGGGTTGAAGGAAATAACCAGAGTAAGAGGTCCTTGTTCTTAAGGCTGTAAGCTCTGGTTTTGCAAATGAAGGGCTGAATTAAGGCTTTAATGGTCAATTTAAAATGTGTCCTACCCCTTCTACTATGTGCTAAAATAAAGAATCACATTTCTTACTGAGGACTTTTAAAAGGCCCTGCACAGTCTAAACAGACTGATGAAGAGAAAACTAAAAGAGTAATTTAAAAACAAACAAACAACAACAAAATTCTTCATACAATCAGAATCAAAATGCTAGACTTGACAAAATGGGGTGCAAGCTACAGCAACCAGTGCTGCAAATTCAGACAGTGGTTCTGCTAACTCACTACCATCACCTCTTTTTCAGTGAAGAAGTTCCAAAGCCATGTTAAAGTACATTTGCTGGAAAAGCAAACTGGATTTTCCAAGCCACTTCAGTGATTTCAAAAAACAATCGTGCACTGTTTTCACTGGGAAAGGAAAACCCCATTCCATTTACAATCACATCATCCACATTTTGCAGTCCCTGTTACATTCAAAGCTGTGGGAAATCTAATAATTAGAATACTTATCATACAGGATCAAAGCATACACTACCTCCTTATCAGGATAATGAACATATTCCACAAATGAAAGGACCTCACGTGGCAAAGATGGAGGAAAGCTGTCAGTCTCAAGTCAGGACCGACCTTTTGCCTCATTCTTTAAACATGGCTTTTAAAAGATTTTTGAGGGGTTTTTTGTTAACACGTGGTGCAATCCCTCAACAAATTCAGATCCTTGTACTGTCAGAGTTTTCTTGGGTAAATGAAATAGCCAAGTACCGAAATGAGGCACAGTGAAGTACAGCCAGAGCTATCTTTGGGCAATAAACCAGAACAGTTGAACTTCAACTGTATGGGGCTGAAGAAGGAATTAGGATTCCAAGGAGATACAGCCAAGAACAGGGCCACAGTGCTTGCACTTCCCACTTACTTGATGAAGTAGTCTCGTCCATCTCTGTTTGCCGTCATCTCCCATCCATAAGGTGTCCCCTGGTTCAAGCTCCAGGTCCCTGAAGGGTGAGGCCAGCCTGAAGACTTGTTCCTGTGGCTGCAATTGTGGGAATAGGGGTGGGAAGAAAAGAGGGAAGGGGAAGAAAAAAAGGAGGTTATTTTTCTGTTGTATTTATTCTTCCAATTTACTTATTTCCTGTCACTCAGTTTGCATTCAAACAGTTTGTGGCAGTTGTTAAATACACAGCCAAAACCAGGCAAGGGAAAAGAGGTTAGCAGCCTTACTTATACGTGTAATATCTTTTCAGTCAATGAAAAGAGACACTGGAATTCATAACGGTCCTCGAGCTCAAGCCTTTGGCTAGTGAATCTGTCATAGCCCATCCACAATAACAACTGTCAACAGTGTGTAGTACAAGGGACACAGAATTTTCATTCATCACCATGCCCTGTTCAAATGTCAGCTCAGTACAGTCTTAATAAAAAAAGCCCAAACAAAAATAGCAAAACAAACAACCCATCAGGTCGCTGCACATCACACAGGGTGCACCAACCGCCTCACTCCCATTCTCACTGCTAGCAAACCACTCTTTGTTTCACCTTTTGGAACGAAGGCAGGCTGTAACACTTCTGCATATGGATGCTAAGTGGATTCAATATGCAGATTAAACATTACCCATTAAGCAATTCTTCCAAATCACTTTCCAAATGCTGCAGTATCCTCGAGCATACACACTGTTACATACCACTGCTCACTTCCAAGCAAAGGCCAAGTCATACCCTCCTAAAGAAGTAGTTTGCACAGCTCATCTGAGGGAGATTAAGTAGCACTCTCAAGTGACAGTATTTCCCCACTAGAGCTGCAACATTTTGTGCCATCTACCGACTCCATGCACAAATAAAATACAGTTAGCAACATTTCCCCCCACTTTCCCAGACAAAAACCCCAACACTGCACTGAGGTTTTAGCCTTCACTTGCAGGAATTAAGATGGACGTTACCACGTGCTCCCACTTTCTGCTGTGGGACTCAGAGGTACACAAGGCAAAACCAGATACTGTTAAAGGCAACAAATAGATCTTTCAGCAAAATTACACGAGTCAATGCACAAGCTGGGGAAAAAAGGGGGAGCAGGAAAAGAAGGGAGGGCAACCAAAGACTCTAAAGAGCAGCTGAGAGTGCACCACCTGACAGGCAAAGATGAATCAGCCCACGATGAATGTAACCTGAAATTCAGACATGCAGACCAAACCCACACAAAATAAGAGCATGTTTTGAATGAGTTGCCTTCTCACTCTCTACCTTTGCTCCCTCAGCAAGCATACTGCAACACAGTTTTACTTGCTATCAGCACTTGCTACCAGCACCAGAACAAGAGGACAGAGTCTCAAGCTGCACCAGGGGAAGTTTAGGCTGGAGATGAGGAGAAAGTTCTTCACAGAAAGAGTAATTGGCCATTGGAATGTGCTGCCCAGGGAGGTGGTGGAGTCACCATCCCTGGAGGTGTTCAAAAAGGGATTGGACGTGGCACTTGAAGCCATGGTTTAGTAGTCATGAGGTGTTGGGTGATAGGTTGGACTTGATGATCTCTGAGGTCTTTTCCAACCTTATTGATTCTATGATTCTGTATTTAAGTGAAAATGCTAGCAAGGAACTTACTATCTCTTGCCTTAGATAGAGATGTAAGAGCTTATTTCCTTTAGAGAAGCTGAGTGCAACGTAACCTGACAAAAACTCTTCTGAAGAAACAGAATTGGTCTCCATGGACAACTCAACAATTCATTTCGAATTGTTAAACTCAACCAAGTTGTACACAGGTAATCTTTCCCAAAGGGAGAATGCATCATTAGAAACAAACTACCTGTTTCCTCCTCCCCCTTTATTTCAAGGATTAATCACTACTGAGGGAAGATAAGGTGCTTCAAAACATAATTTACATGTAAAGCAGAGCACTACAATTGAGTGCTAGATATAATCTGAATTTTCAAGTACATTAAGTATTCTGTCTTCAACGGGTAGAAAGACATTTCTGTTAGCATGTTGAGAGGATGATATTTGCCATAAGGCAGGGGTTAAGGCTAATATTTGAAGTTGCTAGAAATCTTAACAAAATTACACTTACTTATGGCTAACAAAACACATACATGTCAGATACATCACATTGCCTCAGGTAAATGACACTTACCCATTCCTGATCAAACGAATGAACTAAAAAACAGGCACCTGAGGAAGAAAACAATTCTTTTCAACACTGTCATGCGCTTTCCTGTAAAGTTGAACTTAAACATTCCTGTTTCTCCACATGTTTGAAAGAAGGAGAAAGGGTGGTCCCCTCTTTTAGCTAGAAGCCATTCAACAGCTAACTACATCTACAGACTTCAAATTATACTTAACTGTATTTGGGATCCTAAATACTGAAGTTAATCGAATCAAGTAGAAAATAACTTATTTTACCTGGTCTATAACGGGATATCCATGCATTCAACACTTTAATTAAATCTGTTTCACAATCTGTTACTGTCTCTTCACCTGTAAAATGGGTACAGTGACATTTAAATTCCCACATAAAGCACATGAAATTTGTCTTGTTGGGTAGTTTTTAGGAGCACAGGGCTGATGATGAACAATACTGTTCCTCTCTACATTCCAACTAAGGGCTTATCTTTGTGTGGATGGGAACATTAGTGAATTTCAAGGTAAATTTCATTCCACTCAATGTTTCTTTGAGCCCTTAAAACATTAATGACATCAGAAGCTATCATATATGATAGGTAATAATTGTCCTACTTAACTATAGATATGTCTATACCTGATCTAGTCCTCCAGACTTCCTTATAATCAGAGGGAGAGAAATCAGCACTTGAGACATTCCATGCACCTACAAAGGATGTGTGCAAATTTGATGGAGGTGGCTCCACAATGCAGAATCATAGAATCATTAAGGTTGGAAAAGACCTCTAAGATCATCAATACCAACCACTGACCTAACACCACAATGGTCATTAAACCACGTTCTGAAGTGTCACGTCCACACATTTCTTGAACACCTCCAGGGATGGTGTCTCCATCACCTTCCTGGGCAGCCAGTTCCAAGGCCTGTCCACTCTTTCAGTAAAGGAATTTTTCCTAACAACCAATCTGAACCTCCCATGGCATAATTCCAGGCCATTTCCTCTTTATCTATCACTTGTTACCAGGGAGAAGAGACCAACACCCACGCAGTACAACCTCCTTTCAAGTAATTGTAGAGATCAGTAAGGTCTCCTCTCAGCCTTCTCTTCTCCAGACTAAACAACTGCAGTTCCTTCAGCCACTCCTCATAAGACTTGCTCTCCAGACCCTTCACCAGCTTTACTGCCCTTCACTGGACATGCTCCAGCAACACAACGTGTCTCTTACACTGCAGTGCCCAAAACTGAACACAGTATTCAAGGTGTGGCCTCAGCAATGGTGAATACAGGGGCACAATCGCTTCCCTGCTCCTGCTGGACATGCTATTTTTGATACAGGCTGGGATGCTGTTGGCTTTCTTGGCCACCTGAGCACACTGCTGGATCACAATCAGTTGGCTGTCAACCAGCACCCCCAAGTCCTTTTCTGCTGGGCAGCTTTCCAGCCACTCTGCTCCTAGCCTGTAGCACTGTGTGGGGTTGTTGTGACCTAAGTGCAGGACCCAGCACTTGGCCTTGTTAAACCTCATACAACTGACGTCAGCCCACTGAATGTTTCCTATAGTCACTGTACAATACAATAATAAACACTCCTAACAACAAAATGCAGTTCTTTTACACTCAAAGGTGATTCACACTGATGATTCCCAGCTGCCTGTACAGCCTGAAAACATGAGCTAATGAACTGCATTATTTCTGTTAATACACTTCAATCCACTTGTTGAATGTTACTCTGCTTGTATGTAAGGATTCTAATCAATGGCCACTACAAAGGGCAAAAGACAGCAAAGATGAGATAAATGCCAGAATGAATATCAAAGGCATCTGAGGAAATTCTAAGCACCTTCACCTTGGGGAAGTACAAAACCATCTTGGCAGGCTTTAAGTCAAGAGGATGCTTCCAGTGAAGATCATCTGGCCATAGGGCATCCCAGTCCAAATCCTTCCTCCCTGCAGCTGATTGTGGCTAAATCTGTCAGGTTTCCTTCCCTCACAGGCAAAGGAGGAGAAGCACACCAAGTCTGCCCAGGGCTCTGGAAGACTTGCACAATGAAAAAAATAATTGAAAGATAAAGATAACACACCTTCTACCTCAGCAAGCCTGCCTCTGGACAAACACTGTCACGGCTGTAACTTGCTGTTTGCTGTCCATCACCACAACTGGATTTGCTGCTGGAGTGCCTGTCGCAGCACAGCTCTTACTTAGGTGGAACTCAGCAGATCTCTGGCATATTCCACCACCCACCGCAGGAGACTCCACTGCACACTAAGGAACCTGGACCTATACAGCTGTTCCTTGTACAAAGGTTTACATAGGCTTGATCACTCTCTTTGTCCTTTTCCAAAATCCGTACAGTTCTGGGCCTTTGTTGAGACTGGAGTTTGGGCTTGCTCTGAAGGTATGGCTTATAGGGATGGGCTGCCTCTTTGATAGAAATCCAGAAGGTATCTCAAGGTATAGTTGAAGATCATCTCTGGCATCTGAGGTCTTAATGAAGAGCTAGAGACTAAGTTCTTTCTAAAGCAGACATCTGAATGTGGAAGCTTTCTACTCATATTGACTAGTTTGCCACTAACTGTAATTAGGAGCTTCAACATCTCACTGTGCGTAGAAAACAATATTTGAATGCCAAGCACACAAATCTTGGGGTGCATTCCACATCACCATCAGGAGAATCCTTTACAGCAAGTGGTGAGCCCTTATCCTTAAAATTGCTTTATAATACAATAAAATAGGCAAATTGTATCATCTTACTATATTTTCCCATTTCTAGAATCCCTTCCAAAACACCTAAGAGCACTAAGTGCAAGTACCTTCCAAGCTCCTGGTACCATTAGTTAAATGAGAAATTGTACACTGCATTTATCAAATGAGTTTTCTTAATATGAAGAGCTTCAGAATTTTGGGGTAGACTCCATCTACAAATTTGTTACTACCTGCTTCAATGACCTGAATTTTGAGTCATGGTGCATACCTTGGCTACACTTCAGCTCTCTGCTGGTACAGAAGCTATTTCTCTGCCTCTTATATCCCAGCAGAAGAAGACAGTCCCTTTCCAGCCCATCAAAGACACCCTGAACAAAAGCCACCTTACACCTCCAAAAGTTGATTATGAAGGGAGCAAGGCTCCACAACATCCCCTGGGAGCTATGTCTGGCCACAGCAATCCCTAGGTGGTACTGGGAGGAGCACCTGAGACACAACAGTTTCTGTTACTCGTTTTTAAAAGTAAGAACACTAGGTCCAAAGTATCTGCAGGGCACACCTATCTGGGAGTAAGAGACATGCTTACAACACACGCAGAGTTCAGTAACAGTCTTTCTATTGCAGTCAATCTTCCGCTGCCTTAAGAATAGAAACCTGCTCTCTCAATCCATTTCTCACTGATTCCTGTCCCAGAAGGCTACCACATCGTGTCTTCCTCCATCCTACCATTTTATCTTGAAAAAATGAGAAAATGAAAATGCTGAAGACTTTGTAGCTGTGCTATCCAGATCAATCATCAGACCCTGCTATTGAAACTCTCCTGAGCGGCACCATGCAAGAGGACAGACGTGACAGACAGTAATTTCTGGATCCAAGATCAAGGACACTGAAAGGCATGTTGTTGCTGCACAGATGAGTCCTATAAACCCTCACAGAAGCAATCCTATCAGGAAGCACAAAAGAAGAACATTACCTGCCCCAGACACACTTTGCTGTACTACATAAAAGAAGGAATTCATACCGTGCCTCCTATCACTAAATCATGTAAGGACAGGAAGGAAACCTAATGACTTCAGATACCCACAGAGTCAGACACTCTTCATATCCTACATCCCACAGGCTTTCAAATCTTTTACTGGGTGAGAAAGCAGAAGGTGTTTAGTCCTCATATAACTGCGCACACTTCACCCAAACACTCTGAAACAATTGAGAGAAACATGAGGAGTATCATCACCCAAGTGAGATCAGGGTTTCGAGTTAGTAATTAAGACAAACCATTAAATTGCAATAATTGTCTCAGACTGTTTTTCTTATTTAACCATAACAGTAAAGCACCAGAAAAATACTTTTGCCCTGTGGTACCAGTTCCTCTCAGCAACCTTGCAATCCAGGAAAACTCTGGGCAAATATAGCATAATGTTGCATTACGTTCCAGGCTTGTCCTGAATTTTGTCCCTGTCCCTGGCATCATCAGCTAAACACAAATGCCATTCAGAAAATAAAGACAACCTCCTTTCCACCACCTTCTCTGAATGTTTTCTATTTTTCGAGTAAGTACCACAAATAAAACCAGGCTGCCTTGCACCACTTTTTCAGCAACAGTCTCCAGCTGACAGTTTCACTTTTTTCTAGGCAGGAACTACTTCACATACTCTGGCTGAAGCAAGTAGCTCCACATCTTTTTTCCTCTCTTCCCATCTTCCACCATAGATGCTCTCAATTATTCACAGTTTCACAAAGCACCACTCAATCTTGCTCCATTCAAACTTTGAAACCTTTGCTGGCACAGAAAATAGTACAACGCAAAACTTCACACTGAACTTCTCTAAGCCATTTTACAATACAGTAGAGGAGATGCATTCTGTCAGCCTGCTCTTGTCACAGATTACATTAGCTTCCATCTCCTCAGTGCCTAAACCTGGGATTTATAAATGGCCAGCTGTGCCTGAGCTGAGGCTAGGAGACACTCCAATGAATTCCTCCACCAATCATTGCTACTGTTGCCAGTCATGAGATAATTAGGGCACATGACTGATCAGAAAGATAAGGGATCCCTTTCACCAGGTATGGCTTTAGGCTGCCATGAGAAAGATCCTGATACCAAGCCCATGCCAGACAAGCAAGGCAAGAGAGTTTCATCTGATCATCACTTGGTGAGGAAATAGGGGCAATTTCACACAACCGGAGCAGTCCCTTCATGAGCTCACATCACTTCAGCATCAATTCCAGACTCCTGTCTTTATTACAAGATGGGCAGAACAAAAGCACTAGCTGTTCAAAATGCACACTGTACCCATTACACAACTGGCTATGTGAGGAATAAATACTCTCCATCTGAAACTACAAAAACATAGCATCACTTCCTCACAAACTTTCTGTAATAGTATGCACGGTGACCCTTTCTCACCATGTATCTTCCACAACTGCTCTTTTGCTTTCCTCCCTTTGCTCCACTTCATGTGGGAAAAGATGCAAGTACCCAAACAGTGCAGTGAAGTAGCACCTACTGCACGTGTTTGCCTTCAGTTAGGTTAGACAGCTCCTCAGCATTGAGTGGTGCGCCCCAAAGAGCCACTGTTGTCCACTACGGTCCCAGAACTAATAACGTTATGATAGAGAGTAACAAAAGGACAGGCAACATGCTGGGAAGGGGGATTAAACAAACCATGGAGGCAATGCTGGTTGCTTTGTTCTGTTTATCTTTGTTTGTTGGGGTTTTGTTTGGTTGGTTTGGGGAGGTTGCTCTGCTGTGTTTGTTTGGGGTTTATGTGTGTCTGGTTTTGTGTGGGCTTGGCTCTTTGATAAAGGTCACACTTTCTCTGTTCTCCTCTTCCTGTGCACTGTACTTCCATTATTGCTAAAGATGTGTCTGTATTACACACAAAACAAAAGTCTCCATTAGGTTTCCTTTTAGACTGCCAGGACTTTTCCTTTAAAGCACACTGAGAGAGATGCAAAGTCCTGAAGGAATTACTTTTCCCTTCAGAACCTTGTATTGCAAAGGCCAGAAGGTACCCAAAGCAGCAAGTAATGGCTGGAACTTAGATTCTTGTAAAATGCTTTTGGACTTTCTGTTGTTTATGATGTTTTAGCTTCACGCTGATATGTCCTTGAAAGCAAGAGTCTCTAAAAACTGCTGTGTGCAAGATGCTGTGGGGGTTTTGTTTGCTTTTTTTCCTCCCTGTTTTAATAGGTTTTCTGACCTTAGGCTTTCTTAGGTTTACTCAGTCTTTCAAGAACAAAACGAACTGTGAAGCACACCTGACTCTTTTCCATTTGGAGAATGCATTATTGGTATTTCTTTCTGAATTTTCTGGAAAACCTTTTTAAATGGGTTTGTTTTCTCCCAAGCTAACACATGCCAGAAAACCTTATCACATCACAGATGGCATTTCCCTATAGCAGGCACCAAAATGATTGTTTTATACAATGCAATCTTCACCGTTTATCTCTGACAAATTGCCAACTCTTGGCAGAAGCTGAATTTTACCCTAAACAAGATTTTTATATGCTTCTTGCATTGCTTGGAAAGGGTTGTTACTCTACTGTCACAAGTACCTGTCTCACTAGTTTTCCAGTGAAGTGTAGGCACGATTCACTAAGTTTCAATGAGTAGTTGTCATGGATTGAGCTGAACCTGCTGCTGTTACTCATACCATGCTGCACTAGTGCCAGCTTCAAAAAATGACAGTCCTGTCTGGGGCAAAGTATTATGGGGATTCAAGTTTAGACTGCAACCTGGGAGACTTCCTGTTCCAGTTGCTGCTTCTGGGTTCCAGATTTTTGGGAGTTATCCTCTCCACTGGGATGGTGGTGGGACAAGGATGGACAAGTTTCTGGCTTGGGCTTTTGGGTCGCTTGCTTCTGCCTGCTGCTGTTGCTTTGTGCTGTGCTTTTGTCCTGCAAGCAGGCTAAGGTAGTTATGCTTTTTGTACCATGTTTTCCTGGTTTTCTATTCTTATCTCACTTTTTTTTTTTTTCTTTTGGTGTCTCAGTCCTGACTTTTTGTGTGTTGCTTTTTGCCTCACTTCTGTGTTGGGAAGGCAGAAACAGACATGCTAACCTGCTGGTTCAGTTTGACTAGCTTTGTCCTGATTTAAACCATTACAGCAGTACAGGAGTTCTGCCATTTCTTCCTTGTGTGAAAAGAAGTCCCATAATACCTGTGACAGAGATGATGCCCAACTCATTGCCTGCATTGTCACCTATAATGAGAGTTTATGGTAGTATAGAGTAGAACATTGGAACCACAATGCTGTAAAGTTTAATCTTGTTTTAGATAGATACTTTCTCACCACCTAGTACACAGCTGTTCCTTTTATTCCATAAACATGCGAGCTGTACGTATTCATTAAAATTCAGCTGTGCACACTGCATTTGGAAAAGCAAAAGGGAATCTCACTTTAATACAAGGAAAAATTTGTACTTTTCAGTACCTTGGTATGAACACAACCTGCCTGCTGGGAACCAACACATTTTCTATAATCATACACTATAAAAAGCAGCTCAGAAAATTCTCAAGCCGTTCTTAGGAGGTGATTTCTATTGTAGTTTCCTGTTTCTATAAAGGTCTCACCCACATTTCAGGCCTGTGGCCACCTGAAAATTCTTCACAGTGTGGTCTTGTGATACTTTGCCCTGTAGAAGAGTGAAGCTGCATCAGAAGAATGCGGTGAACAAGGACCAAATCGCCAAAAAGGCAATGAAGTTGGTGAGGGGTTTGGAACATGAGCCCTATGAAGAGAGGCTGAGGAAACAGGAGTTGCTTAGCCTGGAGAGCAGGAGACTCAGGGAGACCTTATTGCTCTCTACAACTACCTGAAGGGAGGTTGCAGACAGGCAGAGGTTGGTCTCTTCTCCCAGGCAGCCAGCACCAGAACAAGAGGACAGAGTCTCAGGCTGTGCCAGGGGAGGTTTAGGCTGGATGTTAGGAAGAAGTTCTATACAGAGAGAGTGATTGCCCATTGGAATCGGCTACCCGGGGAGGTGGTGGAATCACCTTCACTGGAGGTGTTCAGGAGGAGACTTGATGAGGTGCTTGGTGCCATGGATTAGTTGATTAGGTGGGCTGGATTGTTTGATGGGTTGGACGCGATGATCTTGAAGGTCTCTTCCAACCTGGTCTATTCTATTCTATTCTATTCTATTCTATTCTATTCTATTCTATTCTATTCTATTCTATTCTATTCCATTCTATTCTATTCTATTCCATTGCTGAATTAAAGCTCAAATTCCTACTGCTTGATTTTGGTAGGAAGCCTTATGAGGTGTCTCAAGATGAACTACATCAACAAAACAGCAGAATAAAATGTCTGGCTGGATCTTAAGAGGAGAGAACTGCACATAAAACAGAAAAGGAAAAACATCCTCATACATTTATTCATTTTTCAGATTTCAACTATGAATTATTCTTCTCCCTGTCAATGTTTTGGGAAATAAAGAGAAATTATCAAAATACTAAATGACAGCAGTCTATGTTAAACCTGTTCTGTAAATGACATTAATACTATCCTTTTAACTTTGGAGGAGGGGAAAAAACAAAGCACTATTTAAATGATTTTCCCTGCCAAAAAAAATGGTAAACAATAAGCATCACTGCCCAGTGACTCTGGAAGCAGTTCCAAAAGCCCAAGCCTTCTCCTTAAAGTGATGACCTTGAAATGAGATGTAACCTCTGATCATTGGCTGTAATGGTTTAGTGCAGGGGCTAAGCTTCCTGCTCCCCCAACACAAAAGTGAGGGGAAAAGTAACACACAAAACTCAGGGTTGAGACAAAGAGATGAGAGTTTAATATATCATACTCACAATGCATAATTACCTTAGCTAATAAACTATTTCATCTAATAACACAATGCACGACTACCTTAGCATAGCCTATCTGCAGAAGTGCAGTGAAATACAGGACAAAACCCCAGCATAAACCAGAAAGCCAAACCCAGCAGCTACCCACACCACACACCTCGCCACCATCCCTGCAGAGAAAAGCCAACACCCAGGAACCCAGGAGGAGCAACTGGAACCAGAAGCCTCCCATTTTGCAATCTGAACTTCAAGCCTCAGCATACTTTGCTCCAGTTAGCACTTCCATTTCTGAAGCTGGCATGACTGCAGCAGGGCATGAATAACAGCAGCAGATTTGAGTCAGTCCATGACACTGGCTCACTTTATTTTCCATAAACCTTTAAATTATTATTTAGAAAAATTATCTGTGTCTTTT
This sequence comes from Picus viridis, assembly GCA_033816785.1. NCBI lineage: Eukaryota > Metazoa > Chordata > Aves > Piciformes > Picidae > Picus > Picus viridis. The sequence continues at coordinate 1,847,261 of CM066569.1, read as the reverse complement.
CGCAAGAGAAAAAAACAAGAAATAAATCAGCCAGTACAGGAATTAGCCTTTAACAGCTCCATTTATCAGAAATCTCAATACAAACATAATCAGCCTGATAGATTAAAGTCTATTTCAAGTTCTATATCTAAGGCACATAATTGTAGTTCAGGGCATTTTGTTCTGCTTTCCAGATGAGAAAAAGTCTTAATATTCCACTTGGCACTCTCCAGATTGGGAATGTGTGAACAAATACTCATCCTCTTGAGAGGCCTTTAACTCTCTCAGGTGCTTTTCTGTATTTCACTCCTAGACAAAAGTTACAAAAACTTCAGAAAAGGACCACATAAAACCTAGGTTGGGCTGGCTGTTTACATTCCTAAAACATATGCAAGGCAGTCTGTGTTTCTACAGCTAGCATGTTCCCAGTATTTGTGGCATGCAATACACTGCAGCCACGCTTTGCTGATGGTTTGGAAGGGCTGCTTTTCTAAAGAGAAACAAGGTGTGCTTCTAAGTCAATTGATATGGCTTGCACCATTTCCTTTTGTTTGCCCTTAAAATTAGCAATAAGGCTTAGCTTTTAACCTGAATATCCTTTCTAACACCAGCTGCCCAAAGCCAACAAGCCCACTGCCCATTTTCATCTTACACAATCGACAGCCAAAGCTCTGGCTTGACCACAAAGGCAGCAGAGTTTACATTCCATCAGCAGGCAGTAGCTCTGGAAGGGACCTCAGAAAGTCATCAACTCCCAGCTTCCTGCTCAAATAATTTCAGTCTGCTTCACATAAAGCAATATGCAATATAGGTATTACACTGCAAGCCAAGTTGCCTGGTGTTAATATTCTGTGCTTGAACTCTATTATTCTATTAATCATTAAACAAAAGGCAGGAAGAGAAAAATTTGCTTAGTGTATTGTTTGCTGTATATGCTGCTGCTTTTCATATCAGTATTTCCAAGCCCTACACTGTAAAGCGGTTTTTTTTTGTTTTTCTTAATTTCTCACCTCAAAAGCACTCTGCAGGTAGATAATACTTTCAGAGAAGAGAAAAGGTAAGTGTGAGATCTTGTTGAATAAAAAGTTCTTGGAATACTAAAGCTCCGACCATCTAAATCCCTACTATCTAAAGATATTAAACTGTCTAGTTAGATATCTGGGTAAATTTCTTGTAATAACAGGTCCTTAAAAATGAAGCAACACAACACCCACCCCCCAACCTAAATATTTCCTCCAATTTACATCAGTTCTTGGTTATACACTGTGGTGGGAGTAGGGGTACATATGTTTCAATACATCCTGGCAAGCTACAAATGCATAGCCATGTCACAGCTACTAGAAAGACCCCCCCCCCAAAAATCTCTCTGCTATCTGCAAGTGATAGCTAAGGGAAATGATACAGGCAGAAATACAGCAGGTTCAGCTAACCTACTTACAGCCTCTGACAAGTAGCTTCCTAAACATCTTGCAGCACAAAATGAAAGTTTCCCTGCAGCCAGAAAATTAGAGGGACTCTGGGACTTACATGGGCTTAATACTGTTCTCTGACACAAGGTTGTAATGCTTCTGGATATTTTCCTGTAGTAATAAAGATGAATCTGGCTGCAGATTGTAACTGCATGTTCCAGCCAAGGAGTGCTCCTGCACACGTATTTAGATGCAATTTAGTTCTTTGAAATAATGTATCCTCCACATTTGCAGTTCTTGGAGCTTCCTAATAATTGTATTGCTAATAGGAATGAAATTAGGCACACTATCAATAGTGGAAAATGTGAGTAAGAGCATACAGAAACACTAAATTTTAATAGTTAATGCAATTCCCAGATAAAAGTCAATGTTTACTGTGCAGAAACAGCTATTGCAAACCCTGGAGTCACCCAGACAGACCTGACCTTCACTGTACCTATTTTCTGCTGTTAAAAGACCTACATAAAACACATGTAGGTTTAATCCATTTAATAGGTGATACATGCATTGTCCTAGATACTACTGTCTCAAATAAATTCACAACACAGCTTGTAAACTGGGTCCCCTCGCATGAAAAGGCTATGTCGGGGCAGGGTTCAACCGAACAGGTCCTGACTTCATAATCAGGTGTATCATATCAGGCTTTCATGAGATGTTCTCAGCACAAAATACATTCTGGAACCAGTGAACTATAGGTTTAAAGATTATTCAGTGAGAATATGTGCTTTGCAAAATGAAGCAATGTGTCATCTTCCAGAGTCACAAGAAATAAAAGAGAAGAGAAAATAAATAAATAATTATTATTATTTATTAGTATTTTAATTTAAAAGATAAAGTGGAGGGGAATGTATAAATTGTGAAACACAATGAATGGGAAATTCAGGAAGCTTTGAGAAGAGGCAGTAAACAAAACTGCTCTTCTCCTGCTGCCCCGTGCTACAGAGGAAAAGGTGAAGGCCTGTCTGAAGGGTCAGAAGAAGGGATGGCCCATGCCAAGCTAGTGGAAGGTTGGGGTGACCATAGAGGCTGCAGAAGACAATTTCAGCCAGGGAAGAAGGAAAAATGACCTTGAGAATGGACACTGGTGATTAGACCCAGCCTGGCTTGAGCCCAGTCTCCTCATTGTGTCCCTTACAGTGGGAAGCAGCAAAACTTGGGGAAGAAGAAACTAGAATTTCAAGTCAGCTGTAGTTAATAAATTGCTTCATCTATTCTTTCACAGTGGCATTAGATAATAGATCCTCTTCACAATTCTTCTGTTTTTTTCTTGCACAAACATATCTTACTTGAGACAACTACTACAGACAGAAGCAACCAAGACAAACCTTAGCAAGTTTGATTCAAGAGTCACACAGATATTAACTTTTATTCTTTTGCACTCCTGCCCCAACCACTGCAAATCCATTTAGAAATTGATTCTTTTATTGACAGAATAAAGCAAACCTTTTCTGCTAGCCTAAACTCCTGGCTAGTGGTAAGATCAATACCAAACAACCTAGCAGATGCTGAGCTCTGTGCTGCTTTGGTCATGCAGATGCACTACTGGACCCCTGCAGTAGTCAACCTCCAGGTTTTCAGTCAGTCAGTCACAGGAGTCCCACACCTGGTGGGGCAGTCCAGAAGGATGCCAGAGGATGCTTGGGATGGGTACCAAGCATTTCACAATGTCATTTCACAAAGACCAGCCTTTGCTGGGAAGCCCAAGCAGCAAGTCAGCAGGTTGATTTTATCACCCATAACTCCATTATACTTCACAGAATTGTTTTTACTTCTTCAATGTATTAGTTCTCCCACTCATTTTCTGGAGCACAGAGCCAGAACTTGACAGCTTACTTACTGTAAAGACAGTCAGAAATGTTACATGTGTTCATAAGGACTTAGTTATTTATAACATAGGCAAAAAAAAAGTGCCTGGTAACAGGAATTCCTCACTGTGGAATTTTTTATATCCCTTTCAAAGCTCACCTGGACCTTTAGATGCTTCAAAATCTTTAGAAGCTTGCTTACAATGATTTAGAAAGATAAATCTAAGTTTAAAAGTAGCAAGGGCCAGGTTTTTGACAGTTTAAGTAACCTGAGACTGAGTGAAGCATTTTTAAAGTAGCCTGGTATGTCAACACTATCGCTGAATTAGTTAATTCTATTTCAGTTTATCACCAATCTGAACAAAAGAACAAGTTCAGATGTGTCTAGCTTTCTTTAATTAGCATTGTTGTTATAATTTATAATTTCAGTAAGAGGATTATATTCTGTTCTGAAAGGAGAGTATATTGTTTTTTAAAACTTCACTTTGGAGGAGAGCATTTACAGGTCAGAACTGCAGGTTTCACACCACCATGACTGAAGAGAGAAGGAAATTCTAATCCCACCTAAGGGAAGTGGAAACTTTACTACTGCTTTCAGTAGTTTTTGAACCTGGAATATGGTCAACAGCAGACCTTTCTGCCTAGCTCAGTGGAGCTGCTAAACTCCAGAGCACAACTGATCTTCTCATCTTCCCCAGCAGGAAGATTTCTGAAGCTCATGACAGGTTAATGCTGAGACGGCAGGCACCGGCAGCGCATGCCCAGAAATGCTGCCCTCTACATCAGCATCTCACCCAGCATAAAACCAGCTCCATGGAACTGACAGTACAAAGGAACAATACAGGGTGGTTTGGATGGTAAATATTTACAGACTGTCAACTTTGATTGCAAGAGCACTAACTCTGCTGCTGGATTAAACATAGCTGATTCAGAGTCCTGGAGCCATGAAGCTGACTGACTTTACGAATAGATGTTTGTTCCTAAATAGGTAAACAGACACGTATTTCCATGTAGATACTCCTTCCTACCCCTCAAAAAAAGTAAATAGTTAAGAGAGAGCTGAGAAAATAAACTTGTTTTCTTAAAAGTCACCAGAAGGCAATTTTTTTGCTTTCACCCTCTCTGTCAGGGCAGGCAGACATGTAGGCACAGTTGAAATCCGAGTAGGCAGCACGCAATGTTTTTCACACTGGTCTTGGTGATCCACTGTGGCACTGATAGGAGCATTTTAAACATGTCCACAAGTTTACAGGACAAGGTTTTCAGATTATACTCCTGCCAAAACATGTGAACATGGTTTATTTACCTCTTTCTCTGTCAAATAATGTTTGCACAATCTTTCAAAAGTCTTCAAGCATCATATTCCCAACTGATGAACAAGCATATCTGGTTGCACATGAAAAAAGGCAGATGTGTATATATACACACACACATACACTGCATACATTAAGTACTCCAAATACACATCCTGCAAAGGTTTTTGCTTTCCCACCACACTTCACCTATACACTTGGTGCCATGGTCTAGTAGGCATGAGGTGTCGGGTGACAGGTTGGACTTGATGATCTTTGAGGTCTTTTCCAACCTTGTTGATTCTATGATTTGTAACTTTCCACAACTGGGATTCTTCTTCCCAATTTCATTATTTTAGAACCGCAATGTCTGGTTTGATTACAAGTTTCATGATGTTGCCTTTTAATTAAAACTTCCAGGAACCTTGCCCCTTTTTAATGTTCACTTCCATTCTGATCCAAAAATCAGTTTTGTGGACTCAAAACAGAAAAGGAAATTTTTAAGCTACGAAATGCCATAACAGAAGACTTGCATAGTAACTTCCAAACCAGTGCTCCTAGTGAGAGCTCTGACAAACTTTTTATTGCCCTTCCATATTTGCTCTTAAAAAAATAAAAATAATAAATCACCTTCTACATCCCCAAATCACAAAAATTTATAAAACCAGCCAACCAAAATCCCTCCAACTTTTGTTCACCAAGGGACAGAAAATGAAACAGCTGCAAGGAGTCTAGCAACAGCTTTAGCAAAAGGCATCCAACGTCAGGTATACAGTAGTAAGGCAGCAGAAGGTCCAAATACTGCATCACTTATCCAGCAATGGAACAACACATAGGCAGAATCAAATTTAAAGAGAAGTAAGTCACATTAATAAGTGTACAGAACCTCTCTTTTTAGCAAGTGCTGCTCAAGGCTTTGCTTCTTCCAACACACACAACGAGGCGCTGTGCAACGGAGTGGCCTTGCTGCTAAAGAAGCCTTGCTGGTGTTTTCTGATTCTAAATGGTGGTAAAATGCAAGCTACATCCCTGCCCCTCTGGAGTTAAAATTTTTTTGTCTTACCCTTTGAAATGCAACTTTTTACAGGAACTATCTGTGCCTGCTTCTTTTACAAACCTCCACAAACTCTCCTTCATTGCCCTGTAGAAGATTTCTTGCAGCTCTTCCCTTCATTTCCTATTCAAAGCAACACCTTGATTTCTTTCCATATGTCAAGGTAAAGACTTTTAAGTTTCTTCTTTTTGGAAGAAGGATTCGAAGAGTAAAGCGGATCAGCTCCTGCAGTACGGGACAGTGACAACTTGATGTGATTCTCCTCCAGGAACAGTTTAAAATCTAGATCTCAAAATCTGACATCTATATTAATTTCTCTCTCAGATCCAGACATCTTTTTTACATATCTTCTCCCAGTCAATCTCACTGGTAACACAAAGGACTTTTAAAAGGCATAGCCTGTAATGACTGTACAATTGAAGAGCTAAAATGTGACATGAGAGTCCTTCATTAAGCAGCAATAACACCATTTTGGAGCTGGGCTCAGTTTCGCTTTTGTAACTCCTGCATCCCATTGCCACATCAAGAGGCAAAGGTGACTCTAAAGGTCCTGCTGACAAAAATCACCACCCTTCTGAAACAGGTAGCCTTTGCAACCATGCCTTGAAGAAGTAACTCATTCCTCAGAACACACTTCTAGTTGATGGTTTTGAACTGCACAGCTTCCTGCTGTCACTTCTCTCCACTCTGACCACTACCTATCATGAAACATGGAACAGTTGGTGATAACTATCCTTCAGCTGCATCCTTCTGAAGAAGCCAGGAGAAAATCTGACTCCCAACAGCCTGCATCAGGGAGAGCAAACCACAAGGCTCTTCAAACTTCTTCTCTTCTCTTTCACCAGGCTGAGCAAAGGGTCTCCTGCCACAAGCTCTACAAATTGACAAGAGCCATGGGAGGCATGGGCTGAGCCTCAGTTGAAAGCAGGAAAGAAGTGGTGTGGGGTACAAGTAGGAAGCTTGAGCCTTGCTCTGGCACGTGCAAGAGTTTCACTTATGTGACCTGATCCTTCCTCTGTACAAAAGCCAAACATCAATTTGCATTTGGCATCTTTGGGTTTAAATTAAACTAAAATGCCTCCCACCCGGCTCTGGTCTCTGGGTCACCATCCTCTGTTAAGGACTTTTGGGTTAGGCATTTCACTGAATCACAGAATGATGGGGGTTGGAGGGGACCTCTAGAGATCATCTAGTCCAACCCCCATTTGCACTCATGCATGGGGCAGCCACTGAACCAAAATGCTCAGGGCATCTAGCCCTGAACCCCACTGTTAAGTTTGAAGCTGTCTTTACCACTGCAAAAGCTGCTCCTTTGCTTCCAGCCCCTGGGGCCTGCCTCCCTAGCACAGCCATAGGTTGCTGTAGTTAGACCTAGCACATCCTGTTACAGCTTCTGCATAGAGACTGCCCTAAATCAATCACAGAAGTGTCAGCAGCAAAGAGATTTTTTTGCTCCATATTCCTTGTGACTCCTCCACAGTGCTTGTTACTGCACATTCCCTTTTATCTGTTAAAAGGAGGAGGATGCTCACTTCCCTTCAGTCTCGTTTCCCAGCTCCTCTGGAGTTTATAAAACTCTGTTGTGATTTTCTTTTGTTGTTGATGCTGTTGCATTTTCCTTCACCTTGCCCCTGTCAAAAACCTCTGGGAAAGCAGCCATCACCCTCTTCCAGGGTTTGCCTTTTATAACTGCTCTACTTCCTTCTGTATTTACTTCCGAGCGTACATCTCTGCGTGCACCACCTGTATCTTCATTAATATTTACTGTCTGCTGAGGAAGGTGCTTCTCAATTTACTGCCATATTTACCTCACGTGCTTTACTGCACACAGGCATGAAACAGTGTCTTTCTCCACTCAAACAACGCAAACTTCATCTGACACCAAATTTCCCTTGCCAGCCCTCTACATCTTTCGTTACTCGCTTGGTGCACAAAACAATTTGCAGTTGCACAGATGCATAACGTGATGATCCTTGAATATATTTCTTGGCTCCCTCACCCACCCTCCCTCTCCTGTAGCTTCACTACCACAAACTCAGAGGGGCCAGCAAGCTCAGCGCTCCTTTCCCCCACGCTGCAGCTGGCTGTGAAAGCTGCAAAGCAGTGAGGAGAAGCAGCCAGCCGGGTAGCAGGGCAGCAAGGGCAACCTCTGCAGCACCACTCTCTTTGCAGAGAAGCACAGTCTCTTCCCTCAAGAGGCAGTGGCAAAATGGGGAAAGCAGGGAAAAGGCACATTAGTTCCAAGGCACAACTCTTCTTCTAACATTGCCCAAGGCACTGAAGCTAAACACTTCCACTAAATAGAAGCACAGGCCTGCAGGCACAGACTTGCTCTGTTTGTGTGCTTTATGAAGCTCTTTTTTTCCTACTGCAATCTTGGCTTCTTTGATAATTTTCTCACTTGGTTCTATTTAATCCAATTTCTCCCCTCTTGCCACACTAATCTTCTTTGACTCCTGATCTCTTCTTCTACCCCTTCCCCACACAGCAAGAACCGGGTATGCTTTCATTTCACCATGCTCTGCTTGCTTGTGGAGCACCTCCACTCCCAATTCACTCCCATGCTACACCCCTTACACCAGCCTGAATCCCTCACCAGACTTCAAACCTGCCTCCACAACTTGCGATTCACTCTCTTAAATGAACCTCATTACTCACAAACTAATGCAGCATCCATCCTCCAAGCTGCTCTGAGAAGTGCTCCCCTGCACAGAGGTGCCAGATCTGTTCCAGGTAAAATGAAGACAGGTGGAATGCTTCCTCACTAACAGCAAATTAAACTACAGGAGCTTCCTTCTCAAATCAAACTTTATCAAATTATTCCGGGTCCCAAGTCATCTGTGGATGAGTTCATCAGGCTCTGTTTCATCATCTAGAAGGGATAAAATGTGACTCATGACATTCTAAACAGCCTTTAGAGATAAATTGGCAGTGTCCTTGACTGGTGGATATGGCAACTCCACTTCATCATATCCTTCTTCCTCTACCTCTCCCAAAGATGTGAAAGTGTGCACACACACATACCCCTATTATCAGCACTCGTTCCATAAGAAATCTCTCTTTACTGTTCCCACAAGAGGACTGCAGCACTGGGTGCTGAGAGGGATGGGGCAGAGGGCTAGGAAATCTAATTCAGGGATTGTCTGCCCAACAAGGTAAATGGAAAATGGACTTTGGGAGCCAGTTAAACTGCAGAATGTGGAGAAAAAGGAAGAAAATCTGTGACTAAAAATGGCATGGTGAGTTACCACTTAGTTCCCAAATAAAGTCAGCTGTTCCTGGCCCTCCTTCTGCTTTCCCAGGATGATGAAACATCAAACATTCCAACATTGTTTAAGCAGACAAAACACAACACATCTTACATATAATAACACATTCCATATAAAAAAGATGAGAATTTCTTAAGGTGAACTTAATCACAAAGTTGTGCACCATATTTACCAAGTGGTATGTGGAAAATTAGACCAAAGATATCATGAAAATAAGAGTATTGCAAATCAAATACAGATCAAGGTTGGCAAGACTTTATATACCAAACTGATCCCAAAACTTTGCCAGTGCAATCTTTCTAAAGACAAATATTACTTTAATGCCTCTCCCTGCAGCAGAACCACAGGCAGGAAACCACCAAAGAAGATTCTGTTCTTTGGGAAGGGTTGTCAGCACCCAAGAGAAATATGGCCACATCTTTCACCAGCAATACAAGAGGACACCTAATTCTTCACAGGGGTGAGAATGTTTATGAGTCACTGTGAGTTGTTGCATGCCTCCTCTAAGTTACATTCAGATGGAAAATGCAACTGCTTCTTTAGTCTTAAGTACTCGTTTAGGAAGTAAAAATAGGACACTAGTTTAATTGGCAGTTCAGAAACAAGCAAACCAGGGCAAAAATATTGCCTGGGAAGCAGTTAGCTGTGTTCACTTTTTATGATAATGCTTGGAGTTTGGTTGCTTTTTTTTAACCTTTTAATGAAAGGCATGAAATGCAAAGCAAATACCAGGAATGAAAATGCACTGCTTTGGGAACATAACCACCTTGGGTCACAAAAAGGTCAGTGGTGTGAAATCCCAATGCTCATTCTAAAGCATGTCATCACCAGGCAATATTTCATCCCATATATTCTCAAGAAAAAAAATAACAGTATTTTCAGCTGTTAAGATACCTGTTTGAGTGCATACTGCACCTACCAAGGGCAGCCCAGTTAAGATGTATTAATTCATTCACCTGGAAGCACCGGGCACAAGTAAACTAAACTCTGTTAGCATATGAAAAAGCAGGAAAACAGCTTCTGCCAGAAAAAAAAACAACATCCAATTTGTACTTTCATTGAATTCAGCTCACAAGGGATGTCACCCTGCTTCCTCAGCACCAACTCAGATGATCCAATTAGTTTAAAGTGGTTGGACCAAAGTTAAATAGGGAGAAAGAAAGGGGTGAGGGCGGATACAAAGGTATATCCTTTCTTTCCTCCATTTGTATGGAGAGGGAAGTAAAGCAAAATCCAGGAAAACTAATCCAAAAGCTGGGATACTCCAAACTTAGCTAGGGTCCCTGTTTATGAAAAAGTCCGTGTCCTAACAACTGAGACACACAGATCCATTTTTCAAGGCATTATTGTGAAAGTGATGATTTCACTCCCAAACCCAATTCCTGGGAGCAGGGCATGACTGGCCAGGCCACAAGACAGCAGATGAGACACTGTCCCACAAGCCCCAAGGCAAAGCTGACCCTGGAGCATAGACACCAGCAATGCTGCTTGGGTTAAGAGGAGCCTCAAGAAAAGGCTGACTCTGCTGATTTCACAAGCACCAGGAAATATGATTTTAGAATTCCTCTCAGCTATTGCTTAAGTGTCATTCTTCCAGGGTTCATTTTATTAATACCCTGAAACTGTGTGCTATAATAGAACAGATGAATTATCCTATTTTAAATCTTGCTTGGCAATAGAGCAACAAATTATACTTGGATCCCACAAGGACAAAGTCGTTATAGAGGCCACTCAGTCATATTCTGAGACATCTGCTCATGCAGTTTTGAAAGCTCCCTGAAGCTGAAGAACACATTTTATTTACATCCAGCAGCAAGATGAGATAGCACAGGCCCAGGTGACAGCAGAGTGGCACCAACCATGAACTCCCTTCATGGTGGTCATACCCTCATAGCCTCTGGCAAGCCATGAGAGGTGTGAGTAACAGAACAGGGCATGCACCACATCCTGGACACGTACTCTGTAGGAGCAGAGAGTAAATGGCTAAGTGCAAAGGTTTTGATTCTTCATTAAAAGAAACATGCAAATAAAACAAACACCCCAGACACCTCCTGTGCAGCACAGACCCTCAGAGATGCTCTGCCAAACAGAAGGGAACAGAAGTACAGTGCTGCACTTGTAATTTTCTCTCCAAGAGTCTGTCTTAAGATAAGGATAATTTATCTCACACTGGATGAAACATTTGTATTTCCAGATACGTGTTTTGATGCTTTTATCCTTCTGTTTCCTCGGTAGAGATCGGAAGTCCACTTACAGCAGGGCCAAGCCATAGCAAAAGCAGCAACAGCACTGTATTGTTTTCCAAAGAGGTACGTGCTTGAAGCCCTTGAATCAATTCTCTATTGATTACTTACAAAAGCACTTTGGAGAGACTTCACTTCTCTCTAAATAGCTATCTGTTTTTCTTAATTGAGATTTTTAAATCCTTCTCTTCCAAATCTCATCCTCCACTTCAAAATGATATCCAGAGTGCATCTGAGACATATCAAACTCACCCCTTCCACCAGCCTGCAGCCCCATATTTAGCTGCCATCCTGAGTTGCATGAAGTCATGCTGAGATGCTGCACAGAGAAGCAGCAGAACAAGCATGAAATACCATGAGAAAAATTTTAATTTCTGAGCTAAGGGAATCAGTTGAATGATGCACCAGAACAGATATGAATCTTGGGCATTCTGTATTCATCTCCTTTCTTGGAGCAGCAGTAAAGCAAGGAGTCATTTTTGCCTTGGAAAGGAATGACAAGCTGAAACATGCCTTCAGGTATCACAGTCTTCATTTCTCTTAGGCAGCAGGGTTTATTTAGTTTAGCTGAGACTAAACTTGTTTTAGTGGCATCAGTGACAAAAATGAAAGGTAGGCAGTGGAAGAGAAACTGCCATTGGAATGGACTGCCCATGAAGCACTTAGTGCCATGGTCTAGTTGACTAGTTAGGGTTGGGTGCTTGGCTGGACTTGATGATCTTGGAGGTCTCTTTCAACCTGATTGATTGTGTGATTCTGTGAGATTTAAGCAGAGACAAACCAGCAGCAGACCCCATAGCTTCCCTCCCTGCTTCTTCTGCCATTTAACATACAAATGCCTTCCTGAAGAAACTTCTGAGGGCAGATCTCTATCTACTCAGAGAACAGTATAATGAGAGTCAGTGGCTGCAAATGATAACTAGAAAATTAAATTAAAATGAAAAATGAGGGCTCCATTTTTATCATTATAGAACAGGTAATTAGCCAGGGGAATCACTTCCACACATTAAATAAAACTCAGAGGTTATTTAAAACCAAAACAAAACAAAAAACCCACCACCAACAGCATAAGCACAACAGAAAATATAGGCACAATGAAAAAAGCAACAAGTGCAACATTTTTGACTGTGCAAGAAGTCAAAGCCAGAGATCAAATTAGTTCACAAACTTTACTAGGTGATCCATGGCAGCTTAAACAAAAAAGAAGATAAGATGATTTAAGACATTCTTAAAGTAAGCCAGCATGAATCTGTGGGAAGCAGGCCAGTCTTTGCTTCAGACCTAATCGGAGTTAAAATTCAACAACTGCATAGCTGAGAAATTGTGCAGCTTCCACAAAGCTGATTTGTTTTCACATGGGGTTAATAAAACTGTGTCTGAGCTTTGGAAGCTGGGGAGAGACTAGGAGCTGTGTACAAAGGCATGGGCCAGTAGGAGAAGGGACAGTGCCTTGGAGTGGGAGCAGGGCACATTCAGGTTGGACATTAAGAAGCTCTTTACTCAGAGGGTGGTGAGACACTGGAACAGGTTGCTCAGAGATATGATGAAGGCTGCTCGAGCTGGAGGTGTTCAAGAGGGGACTGGATGTGGCACTTGGAGCCATGGTTTAGTTCTCAGGAGGTGTTGGGTGACAGCTTGGACTTGATGATCTTGGAGGTCTTTTCCAACCTTACTGATTCTCTGATTCCACAATCAGTGGATGGCTTCAGGGGAAGCACACAGAAAAAGAGCGAAGAGAAGGCAGAATGGTTATTTTCCCCGTCAGACCAGTCAAAATGGAATAAAGCAGAGAGATTGAAGGAAAATTCAAGTGACACTATGCCACTGAAAAGAAATAGGCTTGACTAGTCTTTGTTAAACTCACACTTAGAGAAGGAATGCACAGAGAGGATGTAATGGTGAAATGTGAAGACAATCCTAGTTCAGTGAGCTTCCTTATCTCAGTGACATTCACATATGACAGATCTTGGTAAGTAACAACACAAAATTTTCAGTTAGGATTCTTTGCCCTTCTAGGCACAGAATTACAGAATGGCTGCAAACATAAACCCCTTACTCAAAGACTATACATTCCTTGCTCTATGCAATCTGTGACCCAACTTCAGAGGCTGCAGTGAAAAACTCCAGTATTGCTTGTATCTACAATTGCTAAAGCTCATCCAAGGCTACCAGTAGTCTGCTCTGATGGAAAAAATAGCCCTAGACCATGCCCTTCTGACACCATCTGAAAACAGCCATCCAATGCTCACATTAGGCTCTTCCCAAACACTTCAGATATGCCATGAAGAGATAAACATCTTCAAATCACATTCTGCCTGGAAATCTGACATACCTACTGGATTAAAATCTGTTTTGTTTAAAGCAAACCAGTTGGAAGCTAAACTGCTTTGAATTTGACTATGTATAACATAACTGAGACCTTAATGTATAGTCAAAGGATCACAGAATTGTTTTGATTGGAAGAGACTTCTAAGATTATTGCATTCAACTACCAATCTAAGTCCACTGTGATCATTAAACCACATCCCAGAGTGCCATGTCCACACCTTTTTTGACCGTGTCCAGGGACACTGACTCCACCACCTCCCAGGGTATCCTATTCTGACCACGCTTTCTACAAAGGAATTTATCCTAATATCCAATCTAAATCTGCCTGGCACAATTTCAGGATCTTTCCTCTCATCCTATCACATGATACTAGAGATAAGAGACCAACCCCCACCTCAGTCCAACCTCCTTTCATGTAGCTGTACAGAGCAATGAGGTCTCATCTCAGCCTCTTCTCCAGACTAATCAATCCCAGTTGCCCAGCCACTCCTCAGAAGACCTGTTCTCCAGGCCCCTCACTGGCTTTGTTGCCCTTCTCTGGACATGCTCCAGTAACTCAATGTCTTTCATGTGAGTGGCCCAAAACTAAACACGGTTTTTGAGTTGTGGCCTCCTAAGTGTGATCACTTCCCTGCTCCTGCTGGATAGAGATGTGAATATGAATACACAAACACCACCCATTACATAGAAAAAAACCCCATATGAGCTTCTCAGTTTCCTGTCGTTCCTTCGATGGTCGTCTTGTTTTCTAAGCACAGCAATGTTTTCAGGAAAGGCAGTATTGACAGCACTAGCAAATTCAGATCAAAACCATAAGCTTACTCTTATTATTTTGCAGAAGCACCATTTGTCAGCTCATTGGAAAACTTTCAATTCCTTGGAATTGGAAACTTTCAATTTCGTTCCTGCGTTAGCTGTGTCTTCATGCTGCAAAATTACTGCTAAAATTCAGATTACAATACAGCAAATGTTATGCTTCTGTCTGCACTTATTCTTCCCTAGTTTTCACTCAAATCTGGAGAGACCAATCTAATACTGCATGGAAATAAACCAAGTCCTCTGTTATTCAAGACAATGCAGCATCCCCTAGCTGACTGCCAAGCATTTTTGGATATCTTTTTTTTAAATCAAGGCTATTCTGAGGTGCCCTACATTACCTTGAACTCAAACACACCCTGCTGCATTTTTGCCAGGCGAAGTCTGATCAAAGAAACCAGTCGAAAAACGTTCATTTCATGCTGAGGGATTTAAATTTAAAAATACAAATATGGAATACAAAGCCTACATAAAAGAGCAGACTCTTGCCTAGAGACTGCTTATCATATGCTGCTGCTGCTGCTACACAGAAAGGAGCCTGAGCCAAGACAGACCAAGAGGGGCTGAGGCTGATGGAGAGCTTCATTTTCCACTATGGCCAAGTGAAGGAATCTTCCCGTTGATCAAGGGCAGCGCAGACACACGCACACAGCTGTGTTTCCAGCTTCAACTTTGACATGAGAACAGCAAAACCCCTCCCACGCTGAAACATTAAGGAGTCTTGACTTTCAGAGTTTGAAAGATGGCAAATTAGCACTGAATGAAACAAGGGTACTTCTTGCTAGACATTAATCCCTGGCATATTTGGCGGTTATGGGGTTGAAGAATAAGTTGTTCATGATCCAGTTCAGACCAGCAGAGGAGAGAGGCTACACGCGCACTGCGCAATATACACAGCTCCGGCTATTACACAGTTGTAACGAACCTGTAACACCTGTAGCTGTAGATTATGAGAAAAGAGAAGAAATATACTGCTTCCATCCACCATCTTGCAAGCACTGCATTAAAATCGAGCTCTTAAGAGTACTTATGCATAGCACTATGCCCACTCAACTCTCCATGATCTATGGTGAAGCAAAAACCATTTAAAAATTCAAATAATGGGATTACAGAGGGACAAGAGAACAATATCTGCCCGAAACAAACTGACCTGTACAGAACAAATTCATGTCTCTTCACTCATGGCATGATGCACTCAGAATCTGGACAGGTTTGTTGAGGCAAACTAATACATTTCTCCATGATGTATGCAGCACTGTTTCCATGATAAAATGTTAAATAAACATGCTATGAACTGTTTAATAGGGATTTAGATGACATTGCCTGTACTCTGTCAATTCTTCAGTACAACTACCTGAAGGGAGGTTGTAGCCAGGTTGGTCTCTTCTCCCAGGCAACCAGCACCAGAACAAGAGGACACAGTCTCAAGCTGTGCCAGGGGAGGTTTAGGCTGGATGTTAGGAAGACGTTCTTCACAGAAATAGAGATTGGCCATTAGAATGTCATGCCCAGGGAGGTGGTGGAGTCACCATCACTGGAGGTGTTTAAAGGGAGACTGGATGAGGCACTTGGTACCATGGTTTAGTTGATTAGATGGTGTTGGGTGATAGGTTGAACTTGATGATCTCAAAGGTCTTTTCCAACCTGGTTAATTCTGTTCTATTCTATTCTAATTCAAGTTCAGAGCTTTCAAACACCTACAATTGAAAGAATTGGAATGGAAATAATCTGCCCCTGTGAAATTGTAACTTCTTATGCTTGTTTGATTCTACTGTCCTGTGTGAAGATCTAATTTATTTTTGAGACACTACTTTCCCCCAGCCCTGATTCTAACACCGGTTCCACCAAAGGCAACAATTTCCTAATGTCTAGAGTTATGAAACTTTCATTAGCATATGTTTTAGATGATCTCCAGGTGCATCACCACTGAGTAATGTAATTATGCCAAATTAATGCAATGTGTCATTATACATTCTCTTTCCTTATTAGTGAATTGCTATATAAAACTTCCTATTAATACACAGAAATCTCAGCTTCTTTCTTCACGATATAATTTGAAATTACATTTTCTTGCTTCAGGTACAGAACCTGGAACACAGTGGCAATATAATACAGTTTTATATATGATGGTAACTAAAGGGGGAAAAAATAACAACATGGAAAGCAGAACTCTGGGCTGCAAGGCACAAGATTATTTTTTTTTAATAGAGCAGTAATTACTGAAATTATTGTGATGGAAAGCCAACGCTCTTCACTTTTTAATAGGACTGCATGGGTAATTCAGCACACACTGAAACACCACACTGCTTGGCTTTATTGTTTTTCAAAAGAAAAGAAAAAACCTGCAAAAAGCAACTATTACAACAACAACAAAGATAACAGAATCCTATGTTCTTCTCTAAATATGGCACTTTGGGATATATGTTCCTCAGATTACAACTGGCTGTCCTACTGAGAAGTAAAGAGCATTTTCCCCTTTTTTGCTTTTTGACCTTCTACCGTGGTATTCTATTTTTTTACATTTAGTTGAGTATGAAAAGATAGGTTGTACTATGTATGTATTATAATTTTCTAAATTCTGGTAATACTGGTGTTCAAGAGCAGCAGCTGCTTTTGAAACAGCCCTGTTGCATATACAGTACGATAATCAGCACGCCGGCTTACGCTTAGCACACCGGTTTGGCGTGATGCTATTCAAAGTATTCCCCTACATCTGTTTTATTTTCAGCTATTAACAATTGGGGAAATCCAGAAGAAGTAGCCTTAGAGGAGTAATCTCATGAGGTTTCCTCTACTCTCAGTGGACTGAAGATTTTTCCAGGAGCAGACCAGCAGAGGAAGGTGGAACACTATTTCCTAGAAGAGCTTCCACCTTCTCTCCACTCATTACAGGGGGACTCTGCAAAGACCAGAATCCCAGACTGAAAATTCATCATGGGAATAGGGCTTTTTGTTTTCACATTAGCAGCTCAAGAACCTCACAGTTCAAATATGAAAGTTAATGCTACCTTATACCAAAGCAAAGAGGAATCAAAACCACTGCTAAGTGAGATTCCTCAGAGACAGATGAAGTGCTCTTAAATCTTCTTACTCGGAGAGCTGAATAAGACAAAGTGCACTCATACAGAGGTGCTCATTAGTAAGATAAATCAAAGTTTCTCAGCACTGCTCTTTGTGGTCTGAAATCAAGAACAGCAGATCCTGCAGGTCTCATCTGAAAACATACTCAGTTTTGACTGAATACAAGTCTGTAGGATGGAAGAATGAATTAACATCTGGTATTAGTAATACCTTTTCAGAACAGGCAAATAAGGCTTTTTATTTAGTCTAAATAAACTTGTGTCATCAGAAAAATCCTCTACATTAGTAGCTATATAGTGGAAGAAATAAGGTTAGACTGAAAGCTGAAGTAACAAAAGGAAACAACAGCCTCCAGAAACATTTTTCTTGCAATAGAACAATTATGCAAGACTAACATATTACCCAAGATCCTTATCTGGTTAAGACAAAACCAGCTGAAATTCAAAGGTGGCCCTGAGTCATTAGATAGTTTTGAAGGATCGTGTGCATTGAGCTTTTGGCTAAATGAGTTATTAGTGTTTTTCATGGAAGATGTGAAGCCATTTTTAAGCAATTAGTCTGCAAGCGTTATCAACAGCCTATCTGCTGAGAGTTACCTGTGCACTCTTCAAAACCAATGTTATGTATCTAGCAAAGGCTATACAAACCTGGTTTACACTTCAAAAGGGTGTCATCATGAGAATGAAAGCCTTAACATTTATTCTCCCAACTGGCTTGCTTTGAAAGCAAAAGCTATAGGGGTTCAATGGGACTAGAATCTTCTTTTCAAAGAGCATTTTTTTCAAACCTTTCAAAGATTTCAGGCATTGACTCAGATCCACACTTGAATATTCTTTGCCAAACATTGCCACCTCAACATCTCAGGGAATAAGCATTATTCACTAAATGCAATTGCTTTCTTACAGGCCCTTTCCCCCCCCCCCCCCCCTTTTCTTTCTTTTTTTTGAAAAATAGGAGCAGATCTGTTCCCAAACCACAAAAGACTGCTCACAGACTCTGGATGCTTCACAAGTTCCAGCTAAGCCACTCAGACAATGCAATTCCATGTTCACTCGCATTAGTTTTGCCAGACTTGAAAAATATGTTTCATGAGGTTTAATTTGCTTTGGGAATTAATCTGTAACACAGATAGAGGCTCCATCCATAAAGGTTAAGAGGCAAAACTAACACTAAAGTTCTGACTGTGCCTATCACAGTATAAATATACTATTACAGCCAAAGCTTTATAAGTGGAAAAAATAACTCAGAAAACTTCTTATGGGTACAGCTTCACAATTGTCTGTAGGGAATACATGGAGAGGGCAACAAGGAATAGTGCTGAAAGGCTACAATACTGACTTCTTGAGCATCCTCTGCTCAAGCAATGCATGATAAACATGACAGAATTAATTAAGAGAGAGTTGGCAGCAAAGTCAGAAGCTATAAAATCCAGACAGCTTTTTGTATAATCACATAATAATGAAGGGAAAAGAAGCAAATACATTTGTCTAGCACTAAGATACAATATTCAAATATTCAGAAGAGCAGAAGCTGTTTACAGCTCATCTACAGCAAGAGATTAACATTTGTTTTCTTGATGTGTGCACCACTTAATTTCTTCCTGGAACTAGCCATGTAGTTTTTAAATTGGCCAATCATATAGCATTCAACACTATCTCCACATAGTAAGCAATCAATAAGACCTCACTGACTCTCAGTATTTTCATTCTCATTTGCAGATACAACCACCTCTGTGAAAAACCCTGTTAAGCAGTACCATAAAATTACATCCATAGTAATACCGCCAGACATTTTGTGACTAGCAGCCAGTTCCTGCAGGCTGTACACACTCTCTCCACCTCCACCCAGTATTAAGCTGGAGTGCTGACATCAACACCTTGCTTCTCAACCTTGTACCAGTTGTCAGATAAAGAAGAGCCTTTGGTTGATTGCTGTTCTTACCAGAAACCTGCGCCAGAAGCTTGCATTTACTCAGTCCAACTGAAAAAAAAACAAACACAAACTTTTAAATCCCAAAGGAATTTCTCGCACACACTGCACCCAGTTTTCCTCCAGTACATTGATGAAAAAAGCAGAGGCACACACTGCAGCTAAAGAGCTGACTGAAAAACAATGACCATGAACAGTGCACCAGAAGATGGTTTCTCGAGCTGTGCTGCACAGTGGTTGTTTTTTTTCTCCCAGCTAAAATGAAATCAGAAACCTAATCACCAGTCTCAAACAGACTAATCTCATATAAGCATAGGTCAGTTTAAAGGCTCAGTGGGAAATTTGCCTTTGCCAAAGACCACACATTATTTTCCAGGAAAATATGGTTCCTTGATTTGAACCAGAATTTTTGAAACGATTTTATTCCTTGCACAGGAGTATTTGCTTTGCATTTTCAGTTGGTACCATAGGCAGTCACAGCCAAATACTCAGTTAAAACACACTTGTATATAACACAGGCAACATCTAATTAATAACTTGTAGCTGATACCTCAAAGAATCCTTGAAAAACCCAAACCTCTCATAGCAGAAATTATTTCAATATGCATGATTACTAAAGTTTCAGTTTTGTTCTGTCTGTAAAAGGAAAGGGTATGAATGCAAAAGAATAAACCCTTCACATTAAGATTTTCTACTCAATTTCATTTTGTGGTATTTTACACATTGATAACCATACATTTTCATCATATTTGGGGGACCAGATATTTTCCCCATCAAGGAATGCAAACAGCACAAAGAGATTCTTTGGCAAAAATCCTACTTTTGACATTAATTTCACAATCCCTCATGTTTGTAGAGAAGTACAGAATACAGAATTAACCAGGTTGGAAAAGACCTTCAAGATCATCGAGTCCAACCTATCACCCAACACCATCTAATCAACTAAACCATGGCACTAAGTCTCTCATCCAGTCTCTTTTTAAACACCTCCAGTGATGGTGACTCCACCACCTCCCTGGGCAGCACATTCCAATGGCCAGTCACTCTGTCTGTGAAGAATTTCTTCCTAACATTACAAATGTGGTGATGTTTTGCCATTACTCCACACTAATTCAGTTAATTCATCACAGCTTGGCTCAATAACCTCTTTCGCTTCCAGCAATCTTTTATTTCCTAGTGACACATCAGCTTTGAACTTTATTTAGCTTAAAACTAGTTGCCTCAGAAAACAAAGTGCTCAATTGTTAATTATTTTTTGCCCTTTATACTGTAATTTCACTTCAAGGAACTCAAAATGGCTTAGTGACCTTAAAAAATTCAACCTCATAAAATGCTACTAATGCCACTTTGTCCACATCTGCTGTAACAGGGGGAAAATTGCAGCTTGGGCAACACAAAGTGGCAAGATGACTCAAGAGCTTTCCATGCTGATCAGAAGCAACACCTCACAACAGCTCCCCCTTCTCCACTCCCAGAACTGAATCCTGTGAGCTGCACCAAGGCATCTCCAGCTGCGTTTTCTTTTGAGGCCTTTACTTAAATAGATAAGCAAAACCCAAGTAATTCTCCAGCTCCTTTCTATGGCCTAGGCCCACATATCTGGCAAAGGTGTGCACAAAAAGGAAGAGGAAAAATTCACCTGGAAGCTATCAGATGATTGGTGCCCTATGCATAAGTCATACGTGTCACATATCTCTGACTTTGACATCAGCAGTGGGAAATGAATGGCAGAGGGGCACAAACCGTGCCCAAGTGCCGCCCAGTTCTTGCTGCCTCTTTTATTTGCAGACTTTGGATTCTGTCCCTGTACATGTCTGTATTTTGTGGTCCGTGCCTCAGAAGCCTGCAAAGGGAGTAAACTTACTCGGGACACAGCCCTTCCCTGCACCATCACAACTGACACAGGTATAACAGTATCTCCACACAGGCACTGGGAGCAAAGTGCTGCTGCTATAACAACTCCCAGCAGGGAACTGCCGGTGAACTAACTCTCCTGCTACCATCTGAATAAATTCCCACTGAAGCTCATTCGAATGTAAAGACTAAATAAACAAATAGCTCCACCTTTACTTTACTTTACTTAAGCTTTTGGATCTGAGGTGACATTAAATATCAAGGTTTTCCTGCATCTGTAGGTAACAATGTAGTGCTCACGAGAACTTAAAATATTTGCTCTCTGTTTTCAAATGACAAGCACATAAAGCATTTGCTTGAATTTAACTCTTTGGTTTTGGTCTGCTCACTCTTGCTCAGGTTTCAGGGGTCCCCTGGGAAACATTTTCACAGTTGAAAGCATGCAGTGTCACCTGTTATTTCCCATTTCAAAATCTTAGACTCTAGTGCAGGAACACGCATGAATCATTTATTACTGTATAAATACATGAAAAATTAATAGCCCAGCTAGAATTCCAAGGCATCCAATTAATGAGCTAGGACTCAAGCCTAGGAGTATCATGTCATTACAATTGCATATATATGAATTAGCGTCCAGAGAGCTTCATCAAAGGAGACCTGTCCCTATGAAACCAGCACTTCAGACCTGTGAATAAGTATCCAAAACCCATTTACCTTCTGCGGGAAGAGGAAACAATCTTTCTTCCTAATTACAAACTTGTTGTGGAAGACTGAAAATCCCATCTTAAGCTTTTATAGACAAGAATGCAAAAAGGAAATGTCATCAAATATATGGTAAACTTCCTTTCATTTTTAGTTTAACTAACTCCAAAGGAGGGAATGCTTGGCAAGTCTCAAGATGTTTGGATACACTTTGCGAATGTCAATTAAAGCCACGCTGACTGCTGCAAGCACCAGCTGATACAACAAATCCCAACACCACAGCCACAGCTAA
Source organism: Picus viridis (assembly GCA_033816785.1). NCBI lineage: Eukaryota > Metazoa > Chordata > Aves > Piciformes > Picidae > Picus > Picus viridis. Next base: position 1,825,148 of record CM066569.1, on the reverse strand, counting down.
GGAAAAAATCATAAAAAGCAAGGGTGACATGATGTAATTATTTTGTTCCAGTGTTCTGAATTGTCATCTGCTTTCACAATCATGAGTACATATAATTGCATTTACACAGACTAAGTGGGGTAATACAACCACGTCTGTTTCAAGGACTACTGCAATCAGGGCATCTCTTGTAGTTTGGCCAGGAAGTCTGTGCCAATGCCAGCTTTATCTGAATGACACTTTGAAGCACCTACAGGAAAGCCTTAAAGTAGTTCTTTCTTAGAATCAGTAATTTTTCTTATCATCAGGGGTAATTTAAAAGCTTTTTGTATTCATCCCATCACCATATCCCATCAAGAATAATGGCAAGAGCTCAAAGTGAATAATAAAAGCAGGAGGACTGGTTGCCTTTGGAAGGGGAGGGCAGACAGGTGAGAAGAAGCTGGTGAAGGACACATCATCATCAAGCCACTAGTAAGGCAATTGTCATAACATAAGCCCTCTGCCACAAAGCAAGAGTTTCTAGAGAAGCCATTAATGTATTTCCAGAAAAAATAAAGATGTAAGATGTAGAGCTGGAATAGATCAATAATCAGTTGAAACACTAACTCCTAGCATTGCAGTGTTTTAAAAGCTCATTTCCATATGACTTGGGGTATAATGAGTAAGGAACGCTGTGCAAGAGTATCTGATGATCAGGAACAAGTTCTGCTATGACCTGCAAATACTTTACAATTCTGAGCTATGTTTCTGTATCTCCTTAGGCTAGAATGATTGCTCTAATTTATTCAAAATTAATTTATATTTTCCTCAGAGCAATTCACAGAGCCAGTACAAAAAAAAAAAAGCATCACCAAGAAAGAAAAATCTTAAGAAATTAAAATCTGACCAGCTGCTCGCAGTCTTTTAACTAGAAACCGTGGCATAAGCTTTTATATGGTTCAGAGGAAATGTGTTCACCCACAAGCTAAACAAAACTCTACATACTAGTAAAATGAAAACCACAACAGGGAAACAGCACCATGATCTTCTTCACCAGATTGCGAAGACCCTGTTTGGAAATGCTTTACATTATGAGGAAGCCAGAATTTCTCAGGTCTAATCTCAGTTTCAAGCAATCTGGCTTTGTGAGAGCACATGCATGTGCAGATGTACGTATTTCACTGCTAACTGCCTGCGTGTTTGGCCCCTTGACAAAACAAACTGTTGCTGATCCCCTTCAGCTACAGAATCTGATGAGGCTGTCCTGCCCTCCTTGCCTTAGAAAAGCCCAAGATCCTCATGTGTCAGACCCTGACACTGCTTATTCCAGGGGAGCATTTAGAAGTTAGTGGGGCAAGGACATCACTTGCAAAAGGAGTCAGAATGAGAGACACAGACTGAACAAGGAAACTATAATTCAGACCAAGGCTTTCAACAAGCTGTTCTCATCAAAGCAGGGTTAACTTTGGGTTCCAACCATGAAATTCCCCAAAACTCATACTATTCACACTAATCCTAACTCCTTCAATCTTCTGGGCCCCTCAGTTTAAGGACACTTAAACATGTCCAGAGAAGGGTAATGAGGCTGGGGAGAGGCCTCAAGCAGAAGCCCTACAAGAAGAGGCTGAGGGAGCTGGGGTTGTTTAGCCTGGAGAAGAAGAGGCTCAGGGGAGACCTTATTGCTCTCTACAACTACCTGAAGGGTGGTTGCAGCCAGGAGGGGATTGGTCTCTTCTCCCAGGCAACCAACACCAGATCAAGAGGACACAGTCTCAAGCTGTGCCAGGGGAGGTCTAGGCTCGAGGTGAGGAGAAAGTTCTTCCCAGAGAGAGTTGTTGGCCATTGGAATGCGCTGCCCAGGGAGGTGGTGGAGTCAGCATCCCTGGAGGTGTTCAAGAGGGGATTGGACACAGCACTTGGTGCCATGGTCTAGCAGTCATGAGGTCTGTGGTGACAGGACTTGATCATCTTTGAGGTCTCTTCCAACTGTGAGAAATTGTTTTGAGCTCGTTTCTCACACAACCTTGGTGATTCTGTGGATTTACAGACCTCCAGCCCTGCTAGAAGAGAGAGAAGTGTTTCAAGGACCCAACATTTTAAAATGTCAAATTAAAGGAGTACTAACTCAAATTAAGTAAGAAGTACCATAATTCAGGAAGCACACACATCAAGTGAGTCAGTCATGCTTTACTTTAAAGAGGTATATAATTCTGGAACCAATAGGGACCATCGATGCAAGAGCATTTCCTTTCAGAACAAGAAACAAAATAGGTATCATTATCTACAAAAAAAAGAAGAGAGTGGCTCTTGCAACACAGAAAGCAACATGAGAAATTGATACAAAAACAGCTGAGGAAACATGTCTTAAGGCAGAGACTAGGCAAAATAATGTATTATTCATAATATTAGTAGTAACAACAGATGCATGATAACTTTACAGTAGGTCCTGAAAACTACAAGTTTCACAGACAATGAGGGCATCTAGGTTTTCTCTTGTCAACAAATTCTTTGATCTGGATGATGATAAAGTTCCCCAAACTCCTTGCTACTTTCATATTTCCAGACACTGGGAAGAATAACAAAAAGCAAGAAAAATGTGTGGTATGACAGCTGCAACAAGATCCTATCTCTCTGCTGGTTTTCTATGCTGAGTCCAGGGCACCCATGTCCTAGAACAAAACTTCTCAGGCTTCAGAATGAAAAGAGCATGTGAGGAGGGAAAGTACTGCAGAGTGAAATGAAAGGCTTTAAGTGGCAATATATGTATTTTCTGTATACTTCACAGCTTCTGGAGTAAACCCAAACCAAACCAAACCATAGCAAAACAAACCCTCATTAACAAGACTCAAAAGCGCCACCCAAGCGATTTTAAGACAACTGCTCTGCAGTCCATGCAGTGCAAAGCCATGTTACTTATTTTACTGACACTACAAAACAGTTCTCTGGAATAGTCAAATGCCTGATTGTGTCTTCTTCAGGCCGATTTGTTCTTGTTCTCCTTTGTGTATTTACTGCAAGTGACAGGCAACATCACAATGTTATTACTACCTTAGCTACAACAAATCAACAGGATGATGGCCTTGCCATCCAGATGCTGGCCTTTTTTTGTTCTACAATTTAGAGACATCAGGAGAAAAATGATTTGATTTTAAGAGACATCACTTCATGAAAGGTGGGTTAAAGCAATTGTATTTTCATGAACTCATGCATCAGCTCACAGCAGTACCAAAAACCAAATTATCTTTGCCGAGTTGCTGCAGCCTGGCTCAATAGCATAACGTGGCAATGTTTCAGTAATGCAGTCTCCACCAGAGTAAATTCAATGGCAAATACTGTGTATCAGCCACAGGGATCAGGACAAGACACAGTAGCTTCAGAGCAGTTTCCCCACCTAGGCCAGGCTCCTGTATGGTGCTGACTTCCTCTCTTCTAGGCTCCTGAGCTTCTCCTGCCTCCTTTCCTCATCTGGCTCTGACTACTTTAGCTCTTGACAAAGAGACTCCAATGCTCAATACAATAAAGCATCCTTAAATCTGCTTCTATTCAGCAAAGGTTTCTCCTAACAACTTGCTTTTGCAACCACATCCCATTTTGACTAATCCCTCAAGCTACAGGAATGCACTAAAGCATGGTAGGCAGACTGCACACATACCTGCAACATATGCACTTAGGAAAATGACCTTATATATATATATCAGAGAGCAATACTATTTATTACTGTATGATACTGTATTTAATAACAACCAACAATGAACCAACAGACCATTCACACAGCATAACTTTTCCTCCTTTCAAATGACTCATCTTGTTTGAATACAAACAAGTTACATTTTGCTTGGAAATTAACCCCCACAGCAGCAGCAGTTTTCCAGCTCTCTCTGCTCCATACTCAAAGCATTAAAAAAAAAAAAAAAAAACATTAAAAAATTAAAAATAAGATTAAAAATCACAGTTTTAGTCACCTTCCATCAAAGAGAAGAGCAAATCAAGGATCCTAACAACCAAAAATAATAATTTTAAAAGCCAAATATATAAGCAGCACACAAAATCTGCATGCAAAAAGTCCTGGTGGTAACAAGGCTGCGCCAAACAAATCGTCCTGATTTTCTTACAGCTTTCACAGGACTCCATCTGCATACAGATTGAAGAGGCATCATTTCTATAGCACACAGCATCCTGCTGAACATTAATCACCATTACCCACTTACACACTGTAATATGCAAGACTGATTGCTGCTCCACAAGTGCTCTGTGGCGCTCTCAAGCATTCGGCTCTCAATGCTACTGCACGCCTCTCCACTATCTTACAAGGAATTTAAAGGAAAACATTGTATTTTTCATTCCCCAAAAGGAAATGCAACTCAAATGAGTGGCACATCAGTTCAGACTTGCCACTACCCCACAGCAACTGAGTCAACAGGTCATTTGGGGAAATCTTTAGTGTTATTCTGTTTGTTCATTAACCTAAGTAAAGGGGGAACCCCTGAACTCCACACAGTCTATACAAGGAGTCTTGCATTCTGTTGGGTTTGTATTTGGGGCTTGCTTTTTTCTTTGTTTATTTCTCCACTTTTACCATCATCTTTTTAAGAATATGAAAAGGTGTCTTTCTAAGGAGGCAGGAGAAGTTTGGGTCTGATTGTGCGACATCAGCTTGCAATGTCAGAAACTTTTAACAGGCAACTTGTTAAAGCAGAGAATTTCTAAAATATTCACAAATACAACACTTAATTTTATTTTATTTTTTATGGTCACATATATTTTGGAGACCACTAAACAAAATCAGTAATCAAGCATGGTAAATATAAACATAAGACCACACTAGTAAGTACTACAGGCACTTGAGACTTTAGATGCCAAGACTAATGACACTCACTGACAGCTAGTATGCAAACATGTTTTTTAATTAGTATCAATGAAATTGTTTTGCTGTATTAATAAACCTTTGATATATGCTGAAGAGGAGCATGTCATGAGGCTTAGAGACATTACCTCACACTGGAGGTAATGGTGTTCTTAGTTTTTTGTAGATCGACGGTAAAACGTGTCTTCATGGTGTCAGTGGCAACACCCGACCCACACCAATTCCATACAGAAAGTGAGACTCCAGAAATATTGATAACTCAGAACAGTGCATCTGCTGTCTACAACTACCTGAAGGGAGGTTGTAGCCAGGAGGGGATTGGTCTCTTCTCCCAGGCAATCAGCACCAGATCAAGAGGACACAGTCTCAAGGTGCACCAGGGGAGGTCTAGGCTTAAGGCGAGGAGAAAGTTCTTCCCAGAGAAGAGTTGTTAGCCATTGGAATGTGCTGCCCAGGGAGGTGGTGGAGTCACCATCCCCAGAGGTGTTCAAGAGGGGATTGGACGTGGCACTTGGTGCCATGGTCTAGCAGTCATGAGGTCTGTGGTGACAGGTTGGACTTGACCTTTGAGGTCTTTTCCAACCTTATTGATTCTATGATTCTATGGTCTATTTTACTGGTTTTTAGAAAGGACCTCATTAAAATGACATAAACACACACCACACCCCCAGTAATATAAAACTTACAATTGCATTACTAAAAATTCAGATGAAGGCACACAAAAAAAATCCAGGCTGGGCGATCCTCTTTGAATCTTTCTTCTAATTCCCTAATCTTAAAATTTTCAGCAAAAACATTTTTAGTTAAAAAAAAAAAAAAAAAGTGGTTCCTACACAAAGAGCTTTCAGGGAAAAAAGTATCACTGAAAAGTAGAAAGTTGATATTTTTCCTTAATTAAATAATACATTTTTAAACTATACCATGCTTTCAGTGAATTTTTCTTCCCATTGTACAGTTTTTTTTTTCTTTACCCTCCTTCCCAAGCCTTTCTCTATGAAACCAAGACTTGGCATGAAGCATAGAGAACAGAATAGGACAGAACAGAATAGAACAGAACAGGTTGGAAGAGACCTTCAAGATCATCGTGTCCAACCTACCACCCAACACCATCTAATCAACTAAACCATGTAACAAAAAGAGTATTCCTTAGTACTTCAAAAGTGTGGCAACACAGTACATTTAACCAGTCCCTCAGGTTTGTAGAGCTTTTAAATTGCCCAGTCTTAACATAAAAGTTTGAGCACCCGAAGAGAGCTATTCCACCTCCCTTGCTGATATGCACACACTTCATTTCAGCAACTCTTCAGAACATTGATTTCAGAGGAGTTCATAAATCCATTCATCAGAAGTCTTGTAGGTTTTGTGGTATTTTGGGTGTTCAGCCAGCACTGAGCGTGAAGCACCAAGACAGCTCCACTGGCCATGGAGGAGACTGCACCTGCTGTACATGGATTGATCTCAGTATCTTGTCAAGGCACACTTAGGCCATTTCAGGCACAGAACAAAACACAGCTTTCTATGCCCACACTTTAAACTACAATAATGGGCTGCCCAGGGGGTGGGGGAGTCGCCATCACTGGAGGTGTTTAGGAGGAGGCTTGATGGGGTGCTTGGTGCCATGGTTTAGTTGATTAGATGGTGTCGGATGATGGGTTGGACTTGATGATCTCGAAGGTCTCTTCCAACCTGGTTTATTCTATTCTATACAATATCTGTATCCAAAGTGCAATCATATAAAATAAAATCAGAAACAAAAGAATGGAGAATGTTATTCAACAATGGAGGGAAGGTAGCAATCACTCGTGTTGTAGTTTCTACCCCTGCCACATCCTAGCTTGTACTTCATACTCTGATGGGGACATGACTTAACTCTCCCCTGTTCAAAATCAGATCTTGCAGAAGTTGGTTCTTGATGGGTGTGGATGTTTATTTTACAGCTATACTTGGAGAGATGTAGAGAGGTCAATATACTTGATGGCTGTAAGGCATCTAATTCTGCATGCCACCCACTTTGTCCCCTTTCAGTTGCTGAATCACTTGTCTAATTTAGATGGGATGCTGGATGACCAGCAACTGTACTTGCCACAGCTGACCCCGATGATCAGATGGGCAGGCTTCAGATATTAACCTAAAATTGCTGAAGTAGTGACAAGATCATGGACATGACATCTGTATTAAAGTCACATGCTGTATGCAGCACTTGTGACACTAAAAGCTCTGACCAGAATTGTCCCTCCCAGTCCTGATTGAGGGTCTGAAGGGAGGACAAGATTAATCCCTGAGAGCCCTTGCAGTCCTCTGTTCTTCAAGTTCTGCTCCACAGGCAACAAATTGCTTTGGAGGCTCCATCAACTAGCAAAAGGGACCCCAGGATCATTGTCCTTACTGACTTCAACCTTGCACTGTTGCTGCACAAAGCTCATGCACTTCTCTCAAATGTACCTCTGATCCTTGTTAGGCACTCCTTAAACTTTCATCAGGACTTGCCTTTACCTCATCGGATGTCTTGTAGAGACCTAACTGGGAAACGAAGAGGTAGTTGGCTCTGGATTCATCAAAGAGACAGTGCAGTATAGTTGGTGATCCTCTTACTAAGTGGGCAACATGGATGTCATCATCATTTGGTTACATTTACTTCCTCTGGGAGGTGTTAGTTTAGTCAAAATTATATAGGTGTATGAATGCGTGTGCTCAGTGAGAAAGAAGGGTGTTATACCACACTGCCAAAATGCAATTCCCTCTCTCTAATCTATTTGGAAAATATTTAACTTCGTTTCAACATGCAATTAGATTAGGTTCTTATTGGACTATTAAAATCTTCAGAATAACCATCCATCTAAAGCTATTCCACAGCCTGAATTACTGGTGTGTTCTATTTTAATATAATGTATTTGGTAAGAACCCAAATAACTTTTAATTTTTTTCTGTAGCTGCCAAATCATAATGCAGTAGGTCAGAGAATGCCTGAAGCAAAAAATAATCCATGATTTTTTTGTTCCTTCCTTTTCTCCTGCAGGCCTGGGTAATGGATGGGCACCAGCAGTTTCACATGCTGTTCTGCATCACAGGATTTAGTTAGAATTAGCTCACTGACATAATGAGTTTTTTTCCATACTGATATTGATTAATGAGGAAAGGCGACTAGTTTAGATACTAGGCTGGAGAAGACAAAAGCAGGAAGATCTTCTACACCTTCTTGGGGGCAGGGGACAATAATGACTATTTCCTAAACAGTTTCAAATGTATTTTTACATTACTACAGTCCTACCAGCTACATCAGCCTATGAACTGATGCATATATTTGGTGCCATGGTTTAGTCATGAGGTCCGTGGTGACAGGTTGGACTTGATGATCTTCAAGGTCTCTTCCGACCTTGGTGATTCTGTGATATATGCACTCAATGTTATGTCTCTTTGAAATGCATTAGATGGCACCAGCAACTACTAACTGGAACAAGGTTTGTATGTGTAACCCAAGGAGGACACAGGAGAGTGCATGTTGGTACTGCAGGCTTGGAGAAATCATTCTGAAGCAACTCAGTTGTTCTTGTGTGCTTAAAAGAATGTTTTCAGCTCTGCATTCTTATCCTCAAGATGCTGCCTGCTTTGTTTTCAAAGGCTGTTGCTTCTTACAGTTCTACTCTCCACTCATCAAAAATTGGGAAAACAAAGCCACCAGACACCCCATGGAGCGTGTCCAGAGAAGGGCCATGAGGATGAGCAGAGGGCTGGAGCACCTCTACTGTAAGGACAGACTGAGGGAGCTGGGACTGCTCAGTCTGGAGAAGAGAAGGCTATGAGGAGACCTTATTGTGGCTTTCCAGTATCTGAAGGGGGTTACAAGAAAGCTGGGGAGAGACTTTTTAGGGTGTCAGGTAATGATAGGACTAGGGGGAATGGAACAAAAGTAGAAATGGGTAGAGTCAGATTGGATGCCAGGAAGAAGTTCTTCCCCATGAGGGTGGTGAGACACTGGCACAGGTTGCCCAAGGAGGTGGTAGATACCCCATTCCCAGAGGTTTTTAAGGCCAGGCTGGATGTGGCTGTGAGCAACCTGAGCAACCTGATCTAGTGTGAGGTGTCCCTGCCCACGGCAGGGGGGTTGGAACTATATGATCCTTGAGGTCCCTTCCAACTCCAATGATTCTATGATTCTATGACTACCCCAGTACAAAGACCATCCTCTGCTCAGTAAAATGAGCCATGGTTTAGTAGTCATGAGGTCTTGGGTGACAGGTTGGACTTGATGATCTTTGAGGTCTTTTCCAACCTTATTGATTCTATGATTCTATGTTTTAAATTTCATTTGCACTAGAAATATAAGCAACTGGAAACAAATAAAATCAGCTTTTCAGAAGCAGCTCCTACAAAAGCAGACTGGTGACCCTAATTTTCAAAGATGACAGTGCTCTCCTTCAGCTTGCCACACAAGCAAACACAGCAAATAATAAGCAACCACCCCGAATCAGAGCCACTGTTATCTGACAATTTCTAGTTTAGCAAAAATCACACAAAAATTAGCACCAAAATAGCTATTAACTGTCAGTCCACAGGAGCAGAGGGAGAGTATTAGCAACATACCACCTCTGAGCTTCCATGTCAGCATCAGAAATTTTCCCATTAGGCATACAACAGCTCAGAAAAATAAATAAGGACCATTTAAAATGTCATGTTTTGCAGCTGTTTTTGGACTTCAGTTATCATGCATCAATAATACATCTAAACACATACATTTATAATTTCCAGTTAGCTTTCAGGTCAGATCCTGAGCCTATTCTAGGAATACCAATCCTGCATTCCAAAGGGTAATTGCACTTCATGCAGATATAAACACTTCCCAGACAGGCATAGCCTCAGTCCCCTGGTGTCAGGATGGGTGGTACAACAAAACCACCTGCAGGCAGCGTATGCTCACATTCCACATTTCCTTTATGCATTCTAGAAACAAAGACCCAGAGAAAACAAGAAACTTTCCCCAACTCCCCAAGGTAATTATGGCTAGTCATGGGGTCTGTGGTGACAGGTTGGACTCGATGATCTTTGAGATCTCTTCCAACCTCGGTGATACTGTGATACTGTGAGATACCTAGTGTGTCTGGTCAATCCATATGGATCACACCTTCTTACAGGCTGAGTGCATAAATTGCTTGTGCAAAATTCATGCAATGTGTCCACCACATTCCTGCACTTTGGGCTTCTTGCTTCATCTCTCATATGCTCCCTTAGCCCCTACAGTAACGGCAAACCTCAAGCAATAACCACATAAATGGTAGCAGCGCATGATTCTGCCGACAAATGCACTATTACTGACAACCAAGCTCAGTGGTGTTTGAAAAGGTGTGACTACACTTTAGGCATACCCTAAAGTGAGTATTTCAGATATTCCTCACTCCTTAGCTATTAAGCACGGCTCAAGAAAAGTCCAAGCAGTGTAACTGGCTAGCTAATAAAAACCAGATTATTATTGATGGGATTTAGCACAAATTTGCATAAACACTAACAAAAGCAGTACATAGGCTCCATGCACCATGATGACATTAAACAAAAAGTCTGATTAACTGATAGGAAGTTCTGCAGTTTGTTTAATCTTTTTAAAATAGTCAAAATCTCTCTTTATTACTTTCACGTCACACTGGTATTCACCCAATAATTTCATGAGCACGAAGACAACTTTGGGGGAAGATATAAGTAGGATTTAGAAAGAAAAGTAAGCAGAGCACTCTAAAATTTTATTACAAGTATATGAGCACACATACACAGTGCATTTTGCACAGAGAGAGCTGAAACACGCAAGAGAACAAAAAGATGGTGATACATTTACTTGCAGACTATCTCCTTAATCTCCCAAAGATAAAGCATATAAAAATACTGCTATGGGCCATCACTCAGTGGAATCAAAATGCTCTGCAGCAGATGGTGAGACTAAGCAGTGGCACAGTGAAAGGCAGTCAAGCTTGGAATTACATGTGTTTTCATCAGTTTTCCTGGATCCAGGCAGCACTTACCAAATGGACCACTTTTTCAGGACTCTAGACCCTTAGCTAACCTATGCTGACATAAGAGATGTGCTCAGAATACATGAGCAACACTCATAGTTTTTCAAACTACCTGTCCTAAATGTATTCATGTCTCCAACAAAAAACAAAACCAAGAAAAAAAAGGGGGGAAAAAGTGACTGGAAACCTTTCAAATTATAGCTGCAGTGGAAAAACACTGAGCTGCTTTATTTCAGCTTGACTCTGACTAGAGATCCACAGGTAAAGCCTGATTTGCTAAGGCCAAGAACACGCTCCTATAGGGGATGCATGTTGATGCTGACAGAGTGACCATCCTTTTGCACATAACTTTAAAGTGTTTTACAAGATCCACAACAAAGAGGTTGTTTTCCAGTCATCTGTGAAATCTGGGGTGGTAACACCGTCCAGCAAAACCCCAACACCAAGTGGTCCATGAAGGCATTCAGCTGAAAGAAGACTCTTTTCCTACAGCTTTTGTACCTGAACCAAACTGTCCTCATAACCTCTGTGACTTGAGACTTCACGAAATCAAAGTGCTGGCTGGTACAAACTTCTTCCCAGTAGTGGGAACTATTGCTAACAGCAGATCAAGTCAGACACAGGTCTGCCCAAATGAGTCTCAAAATCCTCTGAGACAAGAGATTACACCACTTCTGTGGGCAACCTGTTCCAGTGCTGTTCTGCTCCTGCAGATAGAAATTCCTCTCTACTGTTCAATCCCAATACAATTTGTGCCATTACATCTCCCTTTTTGCCATCTGCTACCACTGAACAGAGATCAGCTTTAACATTTTTCTAAATACCCTTCAAGTTTAGGCTGCTACTGGACTGTTCTTCAAGACTCCTCTTTGCCGGGCTATGCAAGCCCAGCTTGTGAACCTCTCCCTTGCAGCCCCAGGTTTTAAGCCAAATGCACTCTGCTAGGCCTCTAAATGGTCCCTCTTCAACTCTTCTACCTACCTCTTGAAGTGAAGGGTTTCTAAAACTGAATGGAATACTCCAGACAGCCTCACAACCACTAGGTAGAGGGGATAAAAACTTTCCCTGAAGTGCTGCTTCTAGTGTAGCCCACTGCCTGGTTTGTTTCATTAGCAGTGAGAGCACATTTATGACTCATGCTCAATTCAGTGCAGCACACGGGGTTAATTTGCACCAGGTGCTGAACATTCTATTTCCCCTAAGTCAGTGTCAGGTGATTTCTCCTGCTCCAGTCCAGTCAGAATTTTTGAGATCTATCTAGATTGAAGCTCTACCACACAGCATGTTAAACATCTAGTTTAGCATATTTGCAAATTTGCACAAATGCTTCATGACCCAGGCTGCTGCTGAATATTGTTAATGGTGTCAGTTACAGTCTCATCCTCTGGAGTACCCTGCATGTTAAGGACCACCAACTGGATGTAAAGCATCACTAACCTTTCAGCAGCTAATTTTCAACCCATTTGAAATTCCACTTGCCTAGCCCATACTTCTCCAGCTTCCAAATGAAACCTCTATGGGAGACAGTGACAAAAGTCCTACTGAATTTAAGGCATTTACTGCTGTCCCTCACTCCTGCAGCAAGGCATTTCATCCAAGGCAGCAATAAAGCAAGTCAAGCACAGTTTGTCCTTGCTAAATCCTTGCCGACTGTCTTTTTGATCTTTGTATGTTTGGAAATGAGAATATACTCTACAAACTTCTCAGGCCATTAGGATGAGCTGATGCCTACCCCTTTACAGTTGTGCAGATGCTCCTTCTTGTCTTAGAGACAGGCAAAATCCCAGCCTTCTTTTATTCACTGGGGACCTCCCCCAACTGCACAGTGGTCTCCCATCTGCCAGCTCTTTCAGAACTGTCAGCAGCTCCCATCCAGTTCCACTAATCTGAATATATCCAGCTTCTCCAAGTGGCCCCTAACTTGTTGCTTTCCAGCTGCTGCCTGTGCCCCTCCTTCTCAGAAAATGTTGGTATTTACAGAGGCAAGGGAGCAGATCTTTCCCTGAGGCAAATCAAGCATTTAATGCTTCAATTTTTCTGTACCATCAACGAATGTACAGCTTTCCTGAACCTCCCTTTGCTATCAAGCTACTTTAAGAATCTCTTATTGTTACTTTAGCTAGTTCTTGCTCTAATTGACCTTTTTTTATTCTTGATTTCATTTTTGCCTGAGCTATGCTTTTGTACTTCTCCGTTAGCTATCCTTATTTTTGTATGCTCCACTTTTTGTTCCTTTCTGAGTTTCAGTTCCCAGAACACATCCTTGCCTAGCCAAATGGGCCTTCTTTAGAAGTCCCCAGTCTTCTTGCACAATAGGACTTTTTTTTTTCCTGAGCTCTCAATTTCCATTAAAATCAAGCCTTATGTGGGAGGACTAAGAAGCCTGCCACTCAGGCATCAATCTTTCTCACCTCTGCCCCCAGAGCTCTGCACTCACCTTCAATCTGCTGAAGGCTTTTCCTGGCAGCTCCACTGATGCCTGTCTAGATGAGATGCTAGGGAAAACAGAAAGCCAGAGAAGATTTCTGCAACAGATACATCCGGGTTCCAGGCAAGCAGCAGACCTCCCCAGGTGATTGATCTGGCTGGCAAGCAGGATGCTCTGTCCTATGGAGGGCAATGTTACATACTAATGCTTGTCATGGCATCTTCACAAGATGGATCTGACTTTGGTGACAGGAAGCATCCAGCCTACCATCCCCGCTCCAGCAGAAATTATCTATACTCCAAAACCGATGAAGCTCAGGCAAATAGTGACGAACAGAGTTGGAGCCTTCTGTGTGTGCATCTGCCAGCCTCCCCCCAGCCCAACACTTAAAAACCGGCAGGGGACATTCACCAAGGTTAATTTGACCTGATAGCTGGCAACAAGGGAGAGCACCACAAGCTGGGGCTAATCCAGCCCCGTGCAGGCACCGGCTGGCCAGCCACATGGCAGCTGCCTGGGGCCACAGGCACTTGCCCCTCTGCTACTCGAGCAGGTCAAAGACAAGCACCAGGAAGAGAGTACTGGTCCTCTTGGCTTTGACAGACTATTTTTGGACCACTGAGATCACCACCCATCTGGCCAGCTTGAAACACATTCGACAATGAGTTAAAAAGTGTGACAGGCACAGAACCAGGCAGCAAAGTTATGCAACCCTTTTTTCCTTTGGAAACCCGGCTAAATCACCCCCACACATGCATACGTCCTCCATATCAGCAAACTAGTTACACCAAATCCCAGTTCAACTCTTAGCATGCATTTATTTCAGTTACCAAACATCAATATCACCCTGATTTCTTCACTCTGTTCCTTGCTCCTCAAAACCCTGCTGGGCACTGTTGAGACTGTGTCCTCCACCATGGAGGAGAAGTGCAGGATTTTATACATGATTTTCCCTAACCCTCTCCTTTCAACACTCTGCTATAGAAAAAACAGAATTTGTTTTATGCCTAAGCACAGAAGATGAAGCAGGTGCTAAAAATCTGTGTCTTCCTGCTGGACAGTTTTATCTATTACTCAGTTCTATCAAGAGACAATCTAAATGGCATAACAGCATTAAAAAGTTACTGCAGATTGGCTAGCATAGTGTTGAAAATACAGCCTTACAGAACGTAGCATACTCTCCCCACATGAAAAATATGACAAAAAAGATCACCCACTACCGAGCCTAAATGGCTCAATAGCCCATTATTTGGGAAATAACACTTCCCACATTCCTCAAAGCAGATTTAATCCAAGATACAACTTATAGTAAAATGAAGAACAAAAATGAAAGGCAAAAAGGTCTGAATCAAATCCACTGATTGGTGGTTTAGCTGTAATGTAAAAGAAAACAAATGTAGTGCAGGCCTTTGTGGGATTTAAGCAAACAATGTAATGCAAGTAAATTATACTGATTTCCCCCCCCCCCCCCTCAACAGCTATGATTTAGATAATGCAAATAACAGCATTAAGAAGAAGAGAAAGAAGAGCAGGTTCAAGTCAGGCTGCTCCATGTCATCTTTTTTATAAATAAAATTCAAGCAATGCTAATTACTCTTTCCTTCAGCACTCATTATCACATATGTCACACTTGCTGAAGTCCTAGCTAACAACTGAAGCTTCAGGGTCATAATTTCTGACATGTAGGTCATTGCTAGCCAATGACTGAGAATTAGTTTTAATAGATGCCACAGAGCCTTCTAATTCCATTTAGGCACTCTTTAAAGTCACCACAAAGAGTCTTTGTGTGCCTAAGCCAGAAAATAATCTTATGAGGAATGGAAGGTGATAGTAGCACAGTATTTAATGCACTATAGGGTGAGGGGCAGAACGTGAACCAAGCTCTCATTGCTTAAGAAGCTGGACATAAGACATGTTTTTCCTGACAAGTCTAACTGTCAAATTGCAGCTCACCATTCAGTTTTGGAAGAGATCAGATTGCCTGCTCTAAGCAATGCTAACTAGCTAGATGCAAAAGGAAGGTGCCAGTCCAGTATCAGTTTATCCAAAGCCATTGCAATACTTAGGATGTAAACAATAAACTTCACCATCTAGACTGCAGAAAGGCAGGTGCTTAAAAAAGGGACAAACCAACCTGTGCAAACTACACAACTAATCACGAGAAATGTTGTCCTTCCTTCCAAAACAACACAATATTCTCTGGAAGTCAAAATAAAATGACTGTTGGGTGTGAGGGGGGACCTATGGAAATACTTCTCTAAAGAATAGAATAGAATAGAATAGAATAGAATAGAATAGAATAGAATAGAATAGAATAGAATAGAATAGAATAGAATAGAATAGAATAGAATAGGCTGGAATCCAACCTATCACCCAAAGCCATTTAATATACTAAACCATGGTGCCAAGTGCCTCATCCAGTCTCTCCCTAAACACCTCCAGGGATGGTGACTCCACCACCTCCCTGGGCAGCACATCCCAATGGCGATTCACTCCTGTGATGAATTTCTTCCTAACATCCAGCCTAAACTTCCACTGGTGCAGCTTGAGACTGTGTCCTCTCATTCTGTAACCGGTTACCTGGGAGAAGACCCCTACCTGGTCAGGAGCCCAACTTCCCACAGAGGAGTGTTGTCTCAGTATGCATGTTGGAGGTGGGCTTACAGGAAGAGCCCCCTCCCAAAACAAAGAGGTGGAGGTAATATATTTTCA
The DNA here is from genome assembly GCA_033816785.1 of Picus viridis. Classification (NCBI taxonomy): domain Eukaryota; kingdom Metazoa; phylum Chordata; class Aves; order Piciformes; family Picidae; genus Picus; species Picus viridis. Next base: position 1,809,187 of record CM066569.1, on the reverse strand, counting down.
GCATCCCCACTCTAATTTCAGTACCCATTGTGTTCCGGCTGTTCTACTGAAGTTCATGGTAGACTGAATCTTACAATCCATAATTATGATTCTTCAAAGACTGTCTTTTGTCACAAGGTCTTCAGAACCTTTTAAGAGATGTCTGCCTGTCTGCTTGATTTTTTTTTGGCAGACAATAGGGATATTACTTAAATCAATCATGTAGGGAAAGGAAATAACTGCCACTTTGCTATGTAAATATCACCATGTTCAAACACCACCATGCCCTAAAATAAGAATAAAAGTTTAATAAAAGAAAGGATGAAAAAAAAAAAAAAAATAGAATGTGAAGATTTGGATTTGTAAGATTTACCTGTTTCTCAAAATCTGTTAGATTCATCTTTTTTTGTTGTTCAGTTACCTTTTTCCCCCTTTTGGAGGTTGCTTTTATAAATGTACTTTCAATAACATAAAAGTTGATTTATAGTTAATCATTGTCTACTAATCAAGACAAGAAACACAGCCTCTGGGTTTACAGATACCAAGTGAAACATCACAGTCATGGTGGTCTCCAACAGTTCAAGGGGCTCTCCTCCACTTAGCTACAAAACCTGAGAAGGAGCAAAGCCTGTTTAAATCTGCCTGGCAAGCACTGGCCAGGGATTCCAGCATGCAGCAAGAGAAGGTGGAGCCACAGACACAGCTCTTCCAACCAGCAAGTGTAGGAAGATGTGACAGGATAAGGATATCCAACTTCAAGTAATCAATACAGCAAGAGACAAACAGACTTTTGAGACAGCTTTTGGAACCAGCTTCTTTTTGCAGAGTACAGTATTTCAGGTTTTAAGCTTCTGAAATTAGGAAGCTTTTGATTCCTCTCTGCTGTTTGCTAAAACGTAGACTAAACTGAAAAGAAAACCAAAAGACATAAAACCACCACCAACAAAACAACCACCACCAAAAAGGCACCAAACCCCCACACAAAACAAACAAACAATAAACCTCACACATGGGTTTATCTAGACTTTTTATTTCTTATTTCTCAAAAACTCATTTACATCCTGTAGATGCTTTCTTTTTCTCCAGACCATTCCTCTTCTGGATTCTTCTCCTCCTGCTTCATTCTGCATCAACTTTTGGTGCTATTCAGCCTCCAGAACCATGAAAGAAACAGCAAACCCTGAGGTCCTAAGGTCTCTCCTTGGCACACACACAAAGATGGTCTTTCAAGTGGGTCCTATTGGTTGTCCCTCCCAGGTATTTTGCTCTTTTGGCAGTGTCTCAGCAGTGACTCCAACACCTAGTTTGCACTCTTGTCTCAGCAGAGGCAGCTAGGGTGGCTCAGAAAGATGCCATTTCATCATAAGAAAGGAACACACAAAGAAACCCAAAAGCTGCGTAGAGAAGCTCACGCTCCTCCCCAAAAGTCTCCCACTCATACCCAAAACCCAGGGTTCTGCTGACCTCTTTCTACATCTGAGGAGGCTACTTTTACAACCAAAACACAACACTACCCACAAATGTGCAGAGAACAAACACCATGCGGGCCTATGTATGTCTCTAGTAAGCTCCTCCCAGGCTGATGAGGCTCAATCAAAAGTAACTTTGAGTCATCCTTTTTGGGTCAGAGCTCAAAACGTTTGAGTTGTTTGGCACAACAGGGCTGCAATGTACTGCTTGGAATCCCTGCAAAAACAAGGCATAGGCATGCTGATCACTGCTACTCCACACTGCAAGCCTTCTGGAGCAGAGCCATCACAATGAACGTGGTTGTTGATTTGCACCATGACAGGCCTCCTTTAGATTCAGCATAAAGTCCTCCAGGTACAAAATAACAACCCTTAAGGTTTCTAAAACAACGACACATGAGCATGCATCTCCTTAAAAAGGAGACTAATTAGTAAACTGTAACAGGCAGTCAAACTGTAAGCTACTTCTTGCAGTGTTTAAGAATAACAAATATTGAATTAGCAGCTATTCCTACACTCCGAAGCCAAAGACTTGTTATTCAGAAATTACTTCACTGCCAGCAGTTTCCAACTGTAACAGACTTCAAACTTAAGGAGATCTGACTGCAGATTCAGTGCATGCACACAGAAATGTGATGCAAAGTAGGCTTAGACATCAGCATCTCTGAGACACTCAAAGCATGACATGTTGTACAAATGCAACCTTAATGTAGTGAAAGGCAAAGGTGCAAACAGAAATGCAGCTGTAGATTGAAACATCAAGACATTCATATACAAAGATAAATTATGCTACATGATGTGTACAAAACACATACCCATAGAGCTGAAAGCTTATTAAGATTAAAATTCTATCAGATGTTTGTTTTTTAACTAAAGTTATGACAAGAAATAAATGACAAAGTATGCAAATCATTTCAGCCACCTGGCAGGTAGGGAAATTTGCTTCAGGGAACAAACAAGCAATAAAGAAATGTTGCCAGGTTCTGAGAGGAAGGGCTAGAAGAAAATGGACTTTATTCCCTCCAGCAGAGGTCACAGCAGTCAATAGGAATTATTAGCATCATTCTTGTAACATGAGAGCAAGCCAAGTTGCCAGGTAATAGCTACACTGTGCTAGTTTTTCAAACACCGGCTCTAACGTGCTCTAACAGCAACACAGAAGAAAAAAGTATCTTGTTTTAAAGAAACTGAAATTGTCAATTCTTCTCCCAGGATATTTCTTTCCTTTTGAACTCTGTGCATTTTGTCTGAAAACACCTCTGACAGCCCTGTGTCCTGACACAGGACTTTTCCCTGTAGAGACAATCCTGTCACCACATAAGATAAGCCCCAAGTATTACACAATGGCTTCCTAGAACGTGTAGCCCTTTTTCTCCTTTTCCAGTCACATGAAATTGACTGTTCATCACAAATTCATTGATAGAAACTCAAAGTTAAACATGGAGTGAAGGGTGGTCTGAAGGTTTAACATTCATGAATACTTTTCCCCACTGAGCAGATGCCTGAGCTCATGGTTCCTGAAGACACACTACTTGTTCTTACTGTCATTTCTGTCTACAGAACACCCCCCAAACGGAAACAAGGCACACTGGCACATTTTTGTTTGCCCATAAAACCAAGGCTTAACCTGATGGATCAGATCTAAAACTGATGGCAAGTGCCAAAAAATGACCTTTGAAGGAAATGCTGTGCAGGCAATATGCTGATTTACTGCAAGGAGAAACATCTGTGTCTGTTCTTTCTCATGTGATACCTTTATTCAAACCACAGAATCATTATGGTATTGTGTGGAGGCCATCTGTCCCTGATATGTCTTGCTTAAGTTGTTCATGTTTGGGTTTTGACCAAAACCAAAATAAATCACCAAACAAATAAAATCCACCAAGTAAACCAGATAATACTAAACCTGCTTTCCTCCTCCTGCCTGACAAACTACTTGCCCACGTTCTAAACATCTTCTGACTTTAGCTGGGTAATGCTAAAGAGCATAACTTCCAAATAAACAGGTGAGCTAAGTGGCTGCCCCCAGGTATAAACTGTTCCTTTGCCACCAATTGATTTGAAGCATTCAGCTGTAGCACCAATGCTTTTCAAAAGGCACATTTAAGATACCCATTTTGGGAGGAAGTGAGAAGCAATACCGCCTAGTTATTTGCATTGGCAATACCTAATTGTAAATCTGACACTGGATGGCAGGTCATGGAAGAAAAAGAACATTTGAAATGCTGAAATACTGCCTGCTGCTATGAAGGCTGCAGAAAATTAATAGCTGCTTGGACTGAAATGATGAAAACACCTAATTACTTGATTCATTTCCCAAAAACCCCTGCACCTTGTAGAGAAAGAGATGTGACATTTTCCCAAGAGTACCAAATGTTCATGTAGCTCTTCTTGTTGTTTTCTCTGTTTTTGCTTCTTACACAGAGAGAGGACCATTTGGTCCATCAACACATTTGGACTTGTAACCTGTAATACTTCCCTGTTCTAAGCATTCACCTGAGCAGCTAGCTACCACTTTCCAGATTCTGAATTTCTGATGAGATTATTAAACAGATTACCTGGTTTCTCCTCACCACCAGAGGCACCACTGCCATGCAACAGCTGCCTCAACTGCTATAGCTGCTTGCATCATAGACCATCTCCAGTTATTATTTTGTCCAAGAAACATTCAGTAATATATTCATCTATGTCGTACCCCTCACATTAACCTCACCTCTGAACACCTCCCTAGTCAGGCCACCAGCTGGCAGAGGCTTGTGAGCAGAATGGGAATTCAAAGGACAAGCCAGATGTCAAAGGGAACAACTGCTTAGTGGCAGCAACATTGTGGTAGGAAGAGGCATCTCACAGAAATCTTCTGTTATATTTCAACACATGGCTGTGAGCCCAGGGCATGCCACAAGATGCAGGAATGAAATCTCTACTTACACTGAAGGAACAACAGGTACAGAGTTATCCACAACATCACACTACACTCACTTTTTCCTGATAACAGGATTTGGGATTTTGTTATTCCTTTTCCCATTTCAAGCCTGGATGCTCACAATTTTAGCAACATAGGAAGCACATCCCAGTGTCCATGGCCCATTCTCCCAGCAGGAATCAGACACCACACCCTTGCGCCCACACACGCAGCTACCCACATCCCTGGGGACCAGGAGGCATGATTTTCACCCCCACTTTGCCCTCTACTTACCCTGCAAGTCCCCTCAATGGAAGCACCTGACAAATCACAGCATGCAGAGCAAAATTTGGCAGGGAGGCTCAGTGCCTGAGCAGCTGTTCCCATCTTTGGGAAAAAAAGCAGGTTACTGGACAGAAGCCATTTGCATCTGATTCTGCTCTCTCACTGGACAGACAACACTCTCCAGGAATATAACAGTTTCACAAATGTGTCAGATGCTCTGTGGCTTAAAACAAAGCCATGGATTTAAAACAAAAATCTAAATAATAATAAAAAAATTAAGCAGGTCAAGAAATGTTTCATAAACTCTGAGTTTTCAGTGCAGAACAGAGTGCTGAGATGTTGCACCCTTATGAAATCTAACATGATTGATCCTGAAGGGCTTCCTTACGATGGTTGATTTGGTATCCCTTTGAAACCGAAAACCAAATCAATCTAGCCAAAAAGTATTACCCAGCTACACTTGCTGCAGCTAACTCCATCTTCATGGGAAATGTGAACACAGCTGAGTGTGAAACCATCCAGTCTCAGACAGAACACTCTGCACGCAGGGGGCCACAAAGCTACACTGCCTTTACTGAAGATGCAACCAACAATCACAAATAGTTGTGGGTGGTACTAAAAGTTTGTGGGAAAACAGAGGGATCCAAACTCCTATTGGAGCCTTTATCCAGAGAAGTTCAATGTAACTTCCCTGCTAAAGATGCAGTTTGTATCAGCAAACATCCACCTAAATCAACCACCATTCACCTCAGTCAAGGTGCCTTTGCAGAAGCCTGGCATGCAGAGATGCCCTTTCTGCAGCCCTGCTTCCATCACAACCCCCCACCCCCGCTTGCTTTCCTCCCTCTGCTTGTGCTTTTTAAACAGATAGGGAATTTTAAACTCCTCAGAGCAAAAATTTACTTTTTCTTTCCCAGGTTTTCAGTACTGAACTCTTTAAGACATATTTGCAGTATTGAGAAGGATGTTACAGAGAAGACTGTCTCAGAAAAAAGAGTAATCCATTTTTCATTGCATTTTCCCCCCACTTGATCTCTTATCTCCACTGCATGGTTTCTTCCCTCTTCTGTAATCCAAGCAAACCCAGAGAGAGCAGATGGCTCTCAATGGCTCTCAGAAATCCCAAGTGCTTTTCACATATTTCACTTGAACACTGCCTTTCAAAAGCCCATGGGAGGTAGTCAGCAAAGCAGCCTCTGGTTTAGTGCTAGTTGTCCCCTTTAGCTTGATCTATCACTGACAAAGCAAAAGAGGCTCTTCCAAGTAGTGGAATAGTAGCTACTTATCCAGCTTTGAAGTGAACTCCTTTTTGGAATAGCCATTTACTCTCCCTTGACTACAGGATGTGCAGGGAGAACAATCTCTGGAGGCCTTTCTGACCTCAACAAGACCAAGTACCAGGTTCTGCACTTGGGTCACAACAACCCCATGCAATGCTGCAGGCTTGGGGCAGAGAGGCTGGAAAGCTGCTCAGCAAAAAGAACATTGGGGTGTTGGTTGACAGTTGGCTGAACATAAGCCAGCAGTGTGCTCAGGTGGCCAAGAAGGCCAACAGCATCCTGGCCTGGATCACAGTGTGATAAGCAGGACTAGGGATGCAATTTCCCCCTGTTACATAGTGCTGATGAAGTCACACATCAAATACTGTGTTCAGTTTTACACCTTTCACTACAAGCAGGACACTGAGGTGCTGGAGCATGTCCAAAGAAGGGTAACAAAGCTGGAAATGGGTCTAGAGAAGAAGTCTTATGAGGAGTGGCTAGGGAAATGCAGTTGTTTAGTCTGGATTAAAGTAGGCTCAGGGGAGACCTTGTTGTTCTCTACAACCGCCTGAAAGGAAGCTGTGGCAAGGTGGAATTCAGTCTCTGCTGAAAGAAAAAGCTATAGGACACGACAAAATGGCCTCAAGTTGTACTGGGGGAGTTTTAAATTGGATATTAGGAAAAATAACTTTATCAAAAGGGCAGTAGCAAAACACTGGGACAGACTGCCTAGGAAAGTGATGGAGTCACCATCCCTGAAGGGATTTAAAAGATATGTAGATGTAGTGCTGAAGGACATGGTTTAGTGTTGACAGTACTGCTAGGTTAATGATTGGACTTGATGATGTTAAAGGTCTCTGCCAACCAAAAAAAAAAAAAATAAATCTATGATTCTACCTACACAGCAGATGATTTCTCACTTAAATTTCCAGGCACACTCTCCTACACCTCCCTACCTAAATCTATCAGTCAGCTCCTGCTCTCTAAATCTAGCATGTTAACAACTGTGAGAGGCCCCTCTAAATAGATGTCGTTTACCTATATGATACTTACTCATCAGTGCCACGTGCAAGTCTGCAATTACTGGACAGCTTGCTACTAACAGAAAGCTAAGGAAGCTTTTCATAATGCAGTTAAGCTATAAAGGAGACAGCTAAATTAAATTGAGAAGACTTTTGTGACAGAGTCTGTCTGTGAGCATCTTAAAAGGGAGACTTGAAGCTTGACAGCACTTGCTAGGTACCCAGGTTGCAACACATAATAGCATGCTTTTTAAACTATGTAACATGCCTACTAGCTAGTAAGAGGAGTATGTCTAAATCTATTATCAAGGTCTATTCTGTCTCTAAAGTCAGTAGCACCCATTCCTATAATGCAGTCTCACTAAAGAAATAATTCCAGAAGTCCAGGTTCACAGAACGTGCCAGCAAGTATCAAGTGTAAGTTCCTACAGAAACTGGATGAGTTTCCACTGAATTCATGCCCTGTAGGAAAAACACATCAGAGAGACAGACCCAGAGTTATGGGTCAGTGCCAGAAAGCAAGCAGCGCATTAAAGGTCTGTGAAACAACAAAACAACACAACCCAGACAAAAAAAGCTCTGTTGGACTGGATGTTTTGAAGTTTCTTCATTCAGCCATATTACATATTTTGAAAAGCCTGACAAGCCTCAATTTCAAATGGGCAGACCTGTGTCCCTCAGTGCTGTGACAATGCCCTCCCTTTACACCAGTCCAAACAAGGCTCCTGTACTGCCCTTGGTGTAAAAGCAAGATTTCATTGCTGAAAACAGCAGACTCTGGGAAGTTACCAAACTCAAGATCATGAACAAGGAAACATATCATTTGTTGGAATTTTCTTTCTGAAATACTACAAAAAGTCCAGAGATCCTCCTTCACTCCTCCCCACCCAGTGACAGTCCCCCCATCAGAACTCTTCTGTAGACTGAGTTATTCACCTGAGTAAAACCAGCATGTGTGGGGTTTTAGAAAAACAAAAACCAAACAACAAAACACTTTCCAACTTGTGACAGCAAGTTCTTTGCCTTTGCTTTCACAAACCTCTAAGCCAAAGCCTTCCTTTGAAAGTATCAACTAAATTGAGAGTGTAATGGCTTTGCATCAGCCATGCTTCCACAAGTTAATCTTCCACATTGTTCAACAGCACAATGAAAAAGGTATATCCAGTTCCTTCTTGCTGGAGGAGGCAAGAAACAATTCACACAGAAGTTGCCTTTAGTTCTCCCTAGAGACAGTAAAGACTGAAAGAAGATCACTATGCAGTTTTGAATTTCTCAAAATTTTAGGTGGGTACCAAATTACATCATAAACTGAGTTTAAAACAGGAGAGGATATAAAGGGAACTGCTGATGTCTCAGGAACAAGGGGAACACTGCAATCTGGTTGTTATTCTACTGTCAGTATCCAGCAAAAGCAATGCAGTCTCTCTCTACTCCTCCCATCCCTTTCAGCATTACAATACAAGCAACATAGTACTCCAGAGAGGTGAAGCTCTGCAGAAAAGAAAGTCTGAACCCAGGAACTTAGCCAAGGAGACATTTAAACCAGCTTTGTGCAAGACCACATCTTAGCTGCCCTCATAGAACCATCACACCACATCATGTACAAAACCTAGCAGATTAACTAAACTAAAACAATAAACTTTGCTCAGAAAACAAAAACAGTAAGTACTGCACTTTACTCATATTTGATCTTGACCCCACATCAGTCACGGTCTAGGGGCATTATGAACACCTTTAAGGCCTTTTTATAACTATAGAGTTTGAAGCAAGGTTCTGTTGGTGCTTGAAATAAACAACATGCAAAACTACTATGTCTTCCAGGTAGTATTTTCACAGGCACTTAATGAAAGAAAAGAAGAGAACTGAGTTAACAACCAAACAAATGAACACCCTAGAATTTTTTTTGCAATCATAAGATCCCCAGGAACAAATCACAGCACTTTAATGCACTACCATACACCAATGCCAGCCTGAGTGCACCCTCGCTCCCTTGACATGAATGGCCCTGATCTTACTCTGATCAGCTGGGCAGCTGCCAGCCACCAGAAGAAAGGTCAGAGTTTAGTTTCTACATTAAAAGAATGCATACATAGATATATATAATGGTCTACAGCCACTGCTTTGTATTTACAAGCAGGGACTGCAGAGCTTGAGCAAGCACAAGTAAGATGCCAGGAATGCAGCTTTTAACAGGCACTCTGCAAACACATTTTAGATTAAAATGGCCAGCTACAGGGGAAAAATCCTCTACATACAAACCCAGATTAATTCACTTGGTGTTGCCTTACAACAAATAGCTCCCAAAACATGGGTGGGGAAGGAAAGAATTATTTTGTTTCCTAGCTTCTTACTTAGTTTTTGACAAAACTTCATTCATAAGCTTGTTTCTCATCTACTTCTTAGGGGCAGGAAGCTCCTCTTCTGTTTGCAAGCCAAAGCATAATTCAATGATCAGATTTTAATTTTCAATTTACTTTAAGCAAGTGCACACTATGGAAGGCAACTCTTCCTTCCAAACCACAGATATGCTGCTACCCTGCACCCAAACTCTTTTCACATACCCTCGTGCACTGCACTTAGGAAATGCATCAGGCACGAGTCCAAACTGAAACTGGTTCAGAGCTAAACATTATTTGTGATCCCAGGCACCATGGTGCAGTCTCAGCCATGGGACTGTTCTCAAATACACTATTACAATTATTATTAGCCAAACCACAGCTCTCCTGGAAATTGCTGTGGAGCTTTTTTTCTTTTTTTTTTTGCTTCTCCACTTCCACTAACATTTTAAAATATTTATTCCTAAATAACAACAAACAGTAATCATTCCATCAAAGTTTAAGAATGATCTAGAATAAACACTGAAACTAAGCTGGAAAGTTCTAGAATCAGCTTTAATGCTTTCAGGTCCATTTTTTTCAACATTTCTAGCAAGCTAACTAGTCCAACACTTAGAATCCTAGAATCAGTCAGGGTTGGAAGGGACCACAAGGATCATCTAGTTCCAAACCCCCTGCCATGGGCAGGGACACCTCACACTAGATCAGGCTGGCCAGAGCCTCATCCAGCCTGGCCTTAAACACCTCCAGGGTTGGGGCCTCAACCACCTCCCTGGACAACCCATTCCAGGGCTTCACCACTCTCATGGTGAAGAACTTCCTCCTCATGTCCAGTCTTGCTCAGTTGTTTGTCCTCTGCAAGCTTCCCTTTCAGTTCTCATGTTTCACTACAAACTGCCTAAACACAGAAGCAACACATTTCTAGAAAGAAGTTACAACCAGCATAAATACCACGAGAGTCCTAAGTTTCCACCTACAAATAATGAAAAGACGTTTGCAGTAAAAAGGTGTGATCCTACTCACAGATAAACCACAGAGAAGCACACTTTGCTCCCATGTTTGATGAAACAGGAGCCCTGAACACTCAGATGACAGGAATGTTTTTATTCTTCTCTAAAGAAACATTCCTGTGCACAGATCCACAAGAACAAGCCATGTCAGCCTCTGTACATTAAAAAAAAACAAACCTTGTTATAAAAGCTGGAAGCCCATTTTGGCTACCTTTCACTGTACAGCCTTATCTTCACAGCCCAAATGGATCCTGCCCACTGTCAGAAGATACAAGAACACAGAAAAACATTTTCTTCTTTCCCTCACTCCCACCAAACAACCCTTCCCATCTAAAAATCATCTTTGTGCTTATGTTTCCAAATATCACTCACCATTATTAATGGCTCAGAGCTGACAAAGAGATGCCTCAGCAAATACTACTGTTCCAACGACTTGGAAAGTCCAACCTCCCTCACACTCTGCAGCATCTATCAAAAATTCACATTGCCATCAGCAAGTAGCTGAAAAAATGCCGACAAAATGCAATTACACATCTTACTCTGTGTCTCAGGAACTGAACTTCAGCCCTAGGTTGCTGCTGCTGCAAAGGACCCTATGTCCTTACAGTACCAGGCTGTTGCTTTCTTGTTTCTCTCAATGAAGCCTCCAGAGGCTAATTATCTTGACTACGTGTTTGTCAATACAGCTTTTAAAAGTCTACACAATGCATCAGGTTCAGAGAAAGAGGACTGTAATTGTCAGTGGATATTGCCTACAACAATGGATGATGTCTAAAGCTTCAACAGGCAATCTCCAACCTCTGTCCCCAGCAAAATCCATGTTCCTGAAGTGGGGAACTGGAACCCCACTCTGTTGAGCCTGAAAACATCATTCTGCAGTGGGCATGGGAGTAAAGGGCCTGGACTGATAAATTTGCTATTTATTTTTTTTTCCCCTCAGCACTTTGTTAAATAAAATCTTTCCCAGTTTGCAAAATTACTGTGCTCAATCTTTACAAGGAAATGTTCTGCATTGTAGATTTGTTATGGTTCAGCACTTTGGCTCAGAGTAGAAATGAAATATGAGCACAGAGAAGTAAACACATGCACTTTAGCTCTGCCAGACAGTTATGAGGTATAGATCATCAATACCAATAAATGAATAAATAAATAAATAGGGTCCAGAGAAGACTCTTTCACAGACTAAGCATTTAAATCCAAAGAGGGCCAAAAGTCATTCTATGCCCAGAAAGAAGACACGTGTGTGTGTGTGTGTGTGTATATGAATATACATATACACGTTGATATATTTACACAAAGAGATGCAATTCTTTGATACTAATTAATTTCTAAAGAAACTGATTTATTTATATATATTTTTTTCAAGAATTGCCATGGAAATTTTGAACTTTTCTTGCCTGTCTGAAGTGGAAATGCCCCAGAAGACAGACAAAACACAACCTATGAACAATACACAAGTTTCGGTTGCAGATGCATACTGGCTTCATCTCACCATGACACCAGCCTTTGGAGAAGGACCTTTCTTTCAGTTCATTATCTTGTTTCCTATTTAATACTTGCTATCTCTGTCATCTCTCAGCTCTAACACATTAAGAAGTTCCCCCACGCCTTTCCCTTGAATCCATTATCCTCCCCATTTGCAATTTAATCTGACATGAAGTCCTTAGAAAATCAGAGCAGAACAACACAGCTGGCTGCTGTTTTTACAGCAAAGGATCCCCACAGCTTTAGTCCATCCTCTGAAGGAGGCAGTAAGCCACAATCTCACCATATGTTGTGGGTGCCCAGATGAAAGAAAAACTTGTAAGGGCAATTCCAAAATCAGTTAGACATCCACGATTTTGTATGAACTGCTAACAGTTCTGCAGCCTTGCTCAAATGACTGCTTTAAATAGGTATTTGGGAAAAAGAAAACATTTTTAAGCTTTCATGAATTTACCCCTGCAGAACAGTGATGTCTTTGGTACAACAGCCACCTATTTATAAGAGGCATGGCTACAAGACTAAGAAAATTCACTTTCCACTTCATCATTTTCATATATTCCTCATTACTGCTTTCTAGTATCCCAGAAAAGGGGTTTGCACTCCAGAACATCAAGTGATACACGTGCTTCACACAGCCCAAGAGAGCATCAGCCACTTAATATTAGTTTCACAGTTACCAAGAGAGAGGAATCTTTTAAAAATCACCACTGTGTCCTCCTTGGACCAGAAACCTTTTTGTTTTAATGGAAGCAGGATGGCATTTATTAGAAAATGGCCACCTCCCACTAATGAAACACAAATCTGTGGAAAGAGACTGCGCCTGGAAACAGCGTATGAAAAACCTGAAAAGGCAGGTAATGAAGATACATAACATTCACTCCTTAACCTCATATTCCATGTTAAAAATACAGTTAATCTACAGTGCATCACACACAAAATAATTAGCAAAATCTTAACCATCCTCACCCCACAGCAATTTAGCACAGTTTTGTTTGGCAAAGCCCTTTCACACAAACTAAGTGCTACCTCACATCACTTCTTCATTGCCTGTGCTTCTATGAAACTTGAAATACCAGCTCTAAATGGTACCAAGTAATTGAAGCTCAGTGAGATGCTCAATGAGATCCTCTAGTGACTACAATAACATAAGATACTACAGTTCAGATCACCTTGGGAAATGAAGGAGGTGGTGGAGTCACCATCACTGGAAGTGTTTAAGAGGAGACTGGATGAGGCAACTTGGTGCCATGGTTTAGTTGATTAGATGGTGTTGGGTGATGGTGTTGATGATCTTGAAGGTCTTTTCCAACCTGGTTAATTCTCTTCTCTTCTCTTCTCTTCTCTTCTCTTCTCTTCTCTTCTCTTCTCTTCTCTTCTCTTCTCTTCTCTTCTCTTCTCTTCTCTTCTCTTCTCTTCTCTTCTCTTCTCTTCTCTTCTCTTCTCTTCTCTTCTCTTCTCTTCTCTTCTCTTCTCTTCTCTTGCTGACCCTAACACCATGGCTCGACCCTGCCTGTCCCTTACCTCACCAGAAGTGCCAGTTTCTTCCATGAACTGTACTAATGTCTCAATTTCCCCAGCCAGAAGGAGGTTCTCCACTTGTGGCCAGCTACCAACTCCTTTGTTTGCAAACAGAAGGGTCACACACCATTGTTATGCCCTTGTCCTGTGGAGTCAGAGGTTGCACAGTGCTTTCACAGGACACCCAACCAACAACACTTGTTCACCATGACCGAGGCAACTTAACTGTAACAAGTGCTTGAAGAATATCTATATGTAAACTTATTCATTCAAAAACATAACAGTATTTATGACAACAGAATATACAAATATGATACAGACTACTACTATAAATCCATGAGTTTTGAGGGGTTTGTGTAGCAAATGCTTGAACACACAAGAGCTATCACAGACATTTTTTCCCCAGACAGGTTTGGCATGGTACATTCCAGCACCTCAGCTGGCACTCCTGCAAACATTTCCATTGCACAGGCCTATCTCTGCATGGTTTAGTGGCATTTACACTGAGTTTATGTAGTAAGTGCAGCCAACACCAAAATTCTAATGCTGTCAACTATTTTCAAGCTTTTGCACCAAACAAGTCACAACTCTTGGATTGCTCAGTACTTTTCCCTTTCATGTGCTTGCTTGGCACGTTTTGGATCACGTTTGTTTGAAACACAGAAATTGTAGTGCCAAGGGATCAAAAATCGCAACACAAAATCCCACTATTTTGTAACACAATTCTGATCTTGAACCAACTCCATGTTTCAAAGGGTAGGCATTTTACATTACATAGCCTCACTGAAACTTGTTCCAAGAGATGGCACCATAAAACATCACAAGCTTTTCACGAATGCTTTCTCTCCTGCAATAAACATTGCTTTCCCTTGCTCTCCTTTTCCTAAGTATTTGATATCAGGTGCTATAATTGTTAGAAACTTCTTTTCCTTTAGCCCTGGATATGGCATATTTTTCTGTTTCTGAATCAATTCAGGTAGCTCCTGAAAAGGTGTAAGAGTTTTCTTAGGTAACTGAGAACTGGAGAATCCTAGACTGCAGCCAAGATGTCAACAAGCCTAAGAAGTTTATGCAGATCTTCTTTAGAAACCAAAGATTTGTTTCTCTACAAACAGATTGCTAAAAGTAGAGGCACAAATGGATTCTTAAAAGTAGATGCACAAACACACACAAGAAAAGCATAGATTTATTTATGACCTTTCAATTAACTCCATACTTTCTTCTCCAAGCCCAAAGCTAATCCTTAATATGGAATGACATTTACATTTTCTGCATCTTAAATGTTCAGTGGGAAAAAGTCTAAGAAAAAGCATGACTGAATAAGGATTTTCAAAGAGCAAGGAAAATTTGATGCAAGACAACCTGACCTGCAGCAAGGATGTGCTGAGTCACCGTCCCTGGAGATGTTTAGGAAGAGACTGGATGGGGTGCTTGGTGCCATGGTTTAGTTGATTAGATGGTGTTGGATGATAGGTTGGACTTCCAATGATCTCAAAGGTCTCTTCCAACCTGGTTAATTCTATTCTATTCTATTCTATTCTATTCTATTGACTTCATTGTACTATACAATACAATACAATACACCAGGTTGGAAGAGACCTTCAAGTTCATCGCGTCCAACCCATCTACTACTGCCACTTTGCACAACAGCTTATAACCTTATCCCTTTGATACACACGAAGCACGAACTTCATGACCTGCTTTCACTGGAAAACAACTTTTCAATTTGTTAGAAACTCAGTGTAAAAATATTGAGTTATAATTACCATTTAATTACATTCACAGCATCTTCCAAGTGCTGCAGCATCCACTTCAATGAAGTTTGACTGCATATGTTCAACCAAATATGCAAGTAGTCTAATATGGCTGCATCGATTCAAGGACTGTGTTCCTTCCCTACTTATTATAGTAGCACTCTAAATACAAAGGAAACTAAAATCCAACATTGTTCTTCAGGATCTGAAAGGAAGGCTCTTTGCCAAACACCAAGAGCCTTCCACAGAAGCACATGTCCTCAGATACCGAGCTACCTGTTTCCATAAAAAAACCTGGGGACTGTTCCCATGAGAACATCTGGGCAAAAAGGCAGCTCATGATCCCCTTCAACTGACTGACCAGTCACCAGTAAGGGCTGAGCTCACAGCTCCTCAGAGCATGAACACAACTTTTGAGCCTTTTCCCCCAGGCAGCTGTCAGCTGAAAAGGAAAATGAGCAAAACTTCCCTGAATTACTACAGCTTGAACTGAAAAAGCAACTCAGATATCACATCTATTACCTCAATTTGGCCTGATTTCCTTCTATAATTAAATAATAACTAGGAAAAAATTGTACATAGATTCATAGAATGGTTTGGATTGGAAGGGACCTTAAAGAGTCTGCCTTTGAATTCAATGGGCTTCCGTCAGAGCTCACAATGTAAGCGTACAAACACCAACATACAAACTCACTGTGAAAGCACGGTACTATAAATGGACAATTTAATGGGTAATTATTATAGGACAGCTGAGACATTCCCTCTACAAGTGTCTGTCACCATCCTGAAACTACACAGGGTAGCCACATAGCCCCTTTGACATTTCTCTACCAATGAGTGAACAGTTGCTGACTGCCTGGTTAGTTTTGTACTATTTCAGAATTAAATGCTCTGAGGTTATCAGAAGGATTGTTTAATGAACGCTCTTGAAACCCCCTTTTTCACATGCAGAAAAACAGGCTGTCATCACCTTCGTTGTTCTTATAGGTAGTCAGAAGAAAGGAGTAACTCTTAACATAATGGAATTTGGTGTTAAGAATTAGTTGTTAAATATTCTAAGGTTAATTCAAATTTTAAACTTGTCCTGAAGGGACAAACCCCAAAGCATGCCCGAGCCCAGAGAATGGGTTAAGCACCTGTGAATGTGCAAACCTGGACACTTCCTGGGATCCAGATGGCCTAGATAAATGTGTAACACGTGTAATTAACCTTGTAACACACCTGGCCCCTGGCCATATTTGGATATGCCCCATCCTATAGGTTCAGTTATCAGGTTTCTCTGTTACCAAAGGACATTAATTGTCTTGGGACATTATTTAAACCAGCTGAGAAGGTAGGCAAGTTGCCTTGTTCTCACCCAGACAGCAACAAGAGCCAAATGCTGCTGGAGTTGCAGCTGAAGAGCCCACCCTAGCAGACCAGCTACACCTGAGCCTTGCACCTGGACCAAAGCAACTAACACTCCTACAGCCCAGCAACAGAGCACAAGAGAGAGGCTCCTTAGCCCTCTCCAAGCCAAGAGCTGCTTGAATTATAGTTACAGCATCTGGAAAGAGACTGGGCAGAGGATTAAGCTGTGAGTCCCTGGCTAATTCGTTACAGAATCCCCCTTGTGGGAAACCACAGATCAGGGCATCTTTATTTCCAGTTTAAATCACTGCATTGGAAATTCCCAGATCTGTGCTTAAATTGCTTAACTGTCTTCACATATGGAATGCATTACTCACAACCAAATCACACAACCTGCAAATACACTTGGTAAATAAGTTACAGCCATGTTTGAAGATGCCTCCACCAAAAATATTGGATAGTAAAATACATAAAAATACACAAAAATATACATTTTATCACAAAACAATAACCCCATGCAGTGCTACGGGCTGGGGTCACAGTGGCTGGAGAGCAGCCAGGTGGAAAGGTACCTGGGGGCACTGGTTGATGGTAAGCTGAACATGAGCCAGCAGTGTGCCCAGGTGACCAAGAAGGCCAACGGCATCCTGGCCTGCATCAGGAATAGTGTGGCCAGCAGGAGCTGTATTGTGCCCTGTACTCAGGGCACAATTGTGCCCTGTACTCAGCACTGGTCAGGCCACACCTTGAGTCCTGTGTCCAGTTCTGGACAGTTTAGGAAGGATGTTGAGCTGCTGGAATGTGTCCAGAGAAGGGCAACAAAGTTGGGAAGGAGTCTGGAGCACAGCCCTGTGAGGAGAGGCTGAGGGAGCTGGGGTTGCTTAGCCTGCAGAAGAGGAGGCTCAGGGGAGACCTCATTGCTCTCTACAACTACCTGCAGGGAGGTTGTAGCCGGGGGGGGGGGTTGGTCTCATCTCCCAGGCAACAAGCATCAGAACGAGATGATAGAGTCTCAAGCTGCACCAGGGGAGGTTCAGACTGGGTGTTAGGAAGAAGTTCTTCACAGAAAGAGAGATTGGCCATTGGAATGTGCTGCCCAGGGAGGTGGTGGAGTCCCCATCACTGGAGATGTTTAGGAAGAGACTGGATGGGGTGCTTGGTGCCATGGTTTAGTTGATTAGATGGTGTTGGGTGATAGGTTGGACTCGATCTCAGAGGTCTCTTCCAACCTGGTTAATTCTACTCTAAAACTCAATTGTCTATTTAAATTCTGGGTAAGAATTTAAAGCAGTTGTGCAAAGAAAAGGGAAGTGCTTGCCTGAGCAAAGCTTAGAACAGCCCATTTTAGATGAGAAGTAGGACTATAGCAGTGACATGACAAACAACATATCGCTCAGCAGTAAACAAAAGCATTAATCATCAGATTTCACAAAAGCAAGAAGCTATCTTCTGGTATTGAAAGTTAATTAATTTCTCAGAGAATCTTGGGTTCTACTCTTCAAAGAAGAATACAAAATGGGTTGCAGCAAAAAAAGCCCCAAAACAACCAACAACAAACCAAAATCGCCAACTGGCATCAAATTAACAGAATAAAATTAAGTGCAATCAAAACCCACTGTGTGTATGGGATAGGAGGATGGCTGTCCAGCCTATGAAGCATTAGCTCTCTCAGCCTTTCAGCCTGTACAGAATCATACAATTGTACAATGCACTGGGTTGGAAAGGGCCTTTAAAGGCCATCTAGTCCAACTCCCCTGCAGTAAGCAAGGTCAGCTAGATCATGTTGCCCAGAACCCCATCAAGCTTGACTGACTGTTGTGGTGGTAGGGCCAAACAGGCCAAACACAAACCCAGAACAAGCCCTGGCATGTCCAGGTGTGATCCCCCTCTCCCTCTCTATCCTGCAGGGGTCCAGGGAACATGGGAAAAAGACAAAGAACCGAGGCTTCAGGAAGTCTGGTAAAAAGAGATATATCCCCCTCTGTGGTAAACAGCACTGTGCACTGCCCCTGCTTCACTTACACTAGGGTTATGTCTTTACCTTCTACAGTCACAGCCTGGTGAAATCCCGTTCTCTTGGTTGCCAATTGGCCAATTCGATCTACAGGCAAATGATAAGAGGAAAGCCAAATTGTAAACAATGTGCCTTGCCTTGCCTTGCCTGAGATCTGGGAAAGAAGCCACGAGCCCTGAAACTCAGAATCTTTGCCACGCCTCAGTTTACCCAGAAAGACACGAGCCCCTTCGTGTAAGCTGCAGGGAAACCGCAGCCAGCCTCTTTGCGTCGTGAAAGCCCATGAGCAGAGAGAAGCGTCTTGCCGGGCAGAAGGGACAAATCCTGGGTGAGCCAAGACCCTGGCAACCATCTCCTTGCAGCGACAAGTTGCTCCCAGCCTAAGCACCGGCTTCTCAAACCCAGACCTCGCAGCAAAGCGTCAAGAGAAACAGGATGCTGTTGAGAGCCTGTAACCCCAGACAGCCTCCAAATCCTGGCAAGATTTGAGGGCTGCCTGCTGCTGTGCCACAGCCAGCCTGCCCACCGGGACAGCGAGACAACCAGCACCTGAGAGCGCCCCTGAAGCCATTACTGTCTAATGTACAGCAACAGTACCACCTCCACGTGGGTGGAATTCCAATTCCATTGTGTAAGTTGGACCATACTGCAGTCCCAGAGAGAATTGCAGATAAATGGTATTGTGAGTCATTGGTTATTTCTATGCAGCCTCTTTGTATAAAGTTCCTGTCAAGTCTCCCCCTAGTGGACAAGCAGAATAACGCCATGGCAGATTCCTGGGGTTACTTCCCCCTTTGCAGAATACTGTTTAAATTGTTACTATTGCCTATGTACTTTACACATCCATTGTAAACATAGTACAGCTGTACACCAAGCCTATTAGTGTGTTTTTATTCATTTAAAAATACTAATAAATTATAACCAATATTTTTATTACTATCTTCTTTGCCTTATTAATAAACCGTAATTCATATTAATAACAAATGTTTCCAGGGGTGGGGCTTCCACCACCTCCCTCACTAACTTGTTCCAGTGTTTCACCACCCTCATAGTAAAGAACTTCTTCCTAATGAAAAGTGGTGCAAGCCTCAGCCTGCATCACTTTTCTTCCCTCTCAAACCCTGGCTTGCTCACTGGAAGCTGAACACCACCTGCTGCAACAGAGGTGGTAGGGGAGAGTATTCAAACACATCTTTGTGGGACTGAATAAGCTATGTGCTGGTCACATAATGCTTTCATGCAACTGTTTGGTGAAACCATACCTTTTGGAAATCTTTTTAACAGGTAACTGGGAAACTTGCAGAAAACATTTATCTACCACGGGATCACACTTTACAGTCTTAACATTCCAGGTTCACTCTCATTTCTAACATCTCTGCAGCCCATACCATACCCACACAGAACCCACTGCAAGACTGTATTTCCTATTACCAAAACCCCAACAAAATAAAACCACATTCCAGAAGAAAACTGCTTATAAGCTCTGTAAGTTTATTTACAAATGAATAGTTACTGCAAGGAACAACAGAAGGGACCACTTGGTTTCTGCTATTCACCTGATACCACTAATGCAAGCAAACTGCTCAAGAAAACATGTAGAGAATATGCCACCCTTTACAGCACCTCCGTAGTAAATCATCTGAACGGAGCCAGTCAACCTCAAGATTAGCTGAATGCAGGTTCACATAATTCCTGTAGGAATCCCTGATCTGGAATGTCCATGGAAGCATGTCTAGGCCACCTGAAGACTGTGTCACCTACACAACTACTGCAAGTGCCTGTTTTGGACAGACAAATCAAAACCAGCTCTAAACTCCAAGTGCATATTCATATCCACATATCAGTATAGTGCCTATTTATAGCCATGTATTAGTATAGTGCCTATTTACAGACGTGTATGAAACACACACACACATTCTTCAAGAAATCCACTCTTATTTTGAACGTTTCCTCATAGCAACAGCTCCCTTGGGCAAACTTGCATTAAACAATCAAGACTTCACATCCAGGAACGCAGTTTCATTGTATAGCAGTTGTCTTGCAAGACATCAAGACATTTTATTCTGTCTCAGGGAAAAATAAAGCAATACTAAAAAGAACAAATCAGCATTAAAGGCCTGGAAAGGCTGCTTTCAAAATAATAATAGAGAAAAAAAAATCTTTTAAAATATTAAAAAATAGCATTATTTTTAAACCCCCCAAACCAAACAAGAGA
Source organism: Picus viridis (assembly GCA_033816785.1). Classification (NCBI taxonomy): domain Eukaryota; kingdom Metazoa; phylum Chordata; class Aves; order Piciformes; family Picidae; genus Picus; species Picus viridis. Next base: position 1,788,586 of record CM066569.1, on the reverse strand, counting down.
TGCACACATGTGGAGAAAGAATTGAAAAACACCTGAAAAGCATGTAACATCAGATTCCCCTTAAATGTTAACTAAATGCCCTCCTGAGACAGTGAAAGCATTTCTTTCTGGTGTTCACCTGCGTACACAGATGTGTGTCTGTTGCAGGGTGGGGGAGTTTAACAGGCAAATAACTTAGAAGAACATAAAAACTCCTTGGTTCTTACATCTCTCTTCACTGTGAGAGCAAAGCAAAATTGAATCCAGTGCACACACACAGCCTTACCTTTTCTTTCTGTAATTAACTAGTGATGCTTTTGAGATATACCTAAGGCACTGCAAGATGACGTTGTGCTTCACCCAACAGAGTGGCTATGTCCCTCCTCCACACAGCCACTCAGAGTATTAAAGAGAAAAATCAGCACTTTTAGGCTAGGTGAGCTCTATGTTATTCCTGAAACAGCAAGGCCAAATAACAAAACATTAATAGTGAAGTCTAGATTTAACTATTTTTAACAAATGTTCTGGGTAGTAAATGTTCTCTCTGGTGAAGTTTCTCTTGTACTACGTAGCTCTAAGCAAAGCAGTGCCATCAGACAGAAAGGGAAAGGAGAAGGCACATCTTACTCTATCTCCCAGCAAAAGACATTCTAACTATCCTCATATATGAAAACAACATACAAAGTCACTTAAAACTTAAGAAGATCTAAACTTTATTGTAGAAACAGCCTTAGCTTAATATAATCCTGACCTGTGCTATGCAGCCATCCGAAATCTTGCCAGTGATGCTTTCAACACCACCTTCAATACACACGGTCAGCAAATAAACATCCAATAAACAGCAGTTTAAACAGCAGACAGCTTAACCTTTCTCCTGTCTTTAAAAAATGCCAGAGTGTTCAGTGTTTGCTCAAGACTCTTCTTTACCAACATTCAATTTGAAGGAGCTGGTGCAAATGCACTGTTCGTCCTCTCATGAGAGGAGGATGCATTTATGTGAAACATGAGGAGAATGCCTAATGCTGAAAAGTACTCTCTGCATTCTCAATGAGATTTTATTACAGGGCTCTCTTTCTTTCCAATGGTGTGTGTCAGCAAGCCTGCAACCATTCCACTTCTTTTATGGCCAGTCACTATCTGCACACTTGTATTTACGTTTGGTGCTCTACAGGAACACTACATAAGGCACATGGATTATAACCCAATTGGGGCTATATGAAAAATAGCCGACCCCCTCCTTGGAGCACTTGTAAGTGACAGTGGCATAAAGAACTATTCTGCTAATATACATACAGCTAACTGTCTGCTTATTAACAGATTTTAAAACTATTTTGGCTTCCAAGAGCATTGAAGAGCTTCAATTTTCAAATGCACCTGAAGGACTAGAGGTAAATTCATGTTATGAAGTAGCTCTGTGGTCTTCTGGTGAAAACTGGGGAGTTTAATTAAAAATGCAGACAAGCCTTTAATTAAAAATATGTTGCCTATTGTACCAGAGCTCCATATGACAAAAAACTGTCCATTTCTGAACTTGTCAGCAAAATATTATGGATTAAAAGCTGTTTAAAAACAAAACAACCCCAGACCCCCCAAAACTATAAAACCATAGCCAACTTCCTACAGCCTGCAGCCCTTTAAAGAACACTACTAGTGCAACTGTGATTTTTGCTTGAAAGAATGGCTTTTACTCAGATCTTTGAGTATCTTGGGCTGTGACAAATAGATTTCACCAGCTTTGATAAATAATAAAAGAGCCTGGCAAACATTCTGCTTTTCTAGTCCTCCACCTACATGGTTCTACAGTTCCTATCAATACATTATTTATACTTCATGAGCATTCTCCTTGCAGTAATAGCTTTCTATACCAGTAGAAAAGAAGAGTCTCTTGCAAAGATCTTCCATTCCGAGACCGAAAGGAAGTGAAAAGCTATTCCTGGAAAAATACAGTTTTCTAGAAATAATAAAAATGCACAATACAAGTAACAGGAAAATCTCTTAGCACTATCGGGTTTGAGAAAAGCACTATCTATAGCAATCCCTTTCATTATCTTCTTTGTTAAAACAGTAAAAATTCAGTAAAGCAAAGCCTTAAAATTATAACTGATCTTGATGGCTTCTGTATCTTCCTTCTGTTTCCATTTACTTGTTTCTCTTCTTTTCACTATATACCTAATATTCAGTTCTCTTAACACCATATTTCTCATTCCATGACCATTTCTTACTAAAACACCATCTCTTTATCATGAATTATGTAGTAGGATTGACCCAGGAAATGTCTGCATTATTTGACCACATGACTCAGGGGCAGAGAGTGGGTTTATACACCACGCATCTCCACTGACTGTCCTGGGTTGATATCCCTGAGTGTGCCAAGGAAGGGATCCCCTCTAGTCTAACCCCATGAAATGCAACTGGAGCTTCAGAAAGGTCTCACACCACTGGAAACAAGGTTTTCTCAACAGCTGCAACAAAATAGGGTGTGCTGTGTCGAGGAGTTATCATGGAGGTTGTTTGGAACACCATGGGCTGATATGCTAAACCAAATCCCCACATTCTTGGTGGTCCTTAAAGTTTATCAAGGAGGACTGGTGGCAGTTTAAGAGCAGCAGGAATACACATAACTAGCCAACTTTGGTTTTGAAAACATTTAGCAGTGGACTAAGGTGCTCAAAAGAAAATAACCTGATTTCCCCCTCCCCCCTCCCCAAGTCCTTCTGCTGTATCTTTAGATTTCATGTTGAGGTTTTATGCAATTCATGCTGATGTTGGCAAAGGCTCATATGCTTAAGCAGTTAGGCATAAGATAGTCATGTGTATAAGTGTTTGCTGAACCAGTGCTCCAGCACTTCCATTTGGGATCTTTTTCTCCCTGTTTTATTGATTGCAGTTCATATTTGAAACAAGTGACTAAGATGTCTTCCTTCTGTATAGGCAGAGTTGCTGATTCCACATGTACTGTATTTCCATAGTCTTTTAAGGAAGCCCCTACCTGGTGGGGAAGCAGAACATCATGGACTTTGGTAGTGGAGCAACTTGCAGATTATTTTTTTCCTCATTCAACTCTAAGTCACCTATTTGTGATTTTCAGCCCCAGGCAGGTCCCTATTTGTTCCTCTTCTAAACAGACTGCTGCAGATTAGTTACTGCCCTTTCAAATACGGAGGGTTTGTGGGTATTCAATATGAAGATTGAGTGAAAGTTTAAGGCATCCATCTGTAAAAGCCCTCTCTCCCCTAAATCAAATGGAGGGGGAAAAAACCCTCAAAAAAACAAAAGAATTCACCAATAAAACAAGAAAAACAAGGAAACAAAAATTCCAAGACAATAGAAACATTCCTTTCTTCTCTATCTGAAGCAGAAGGCAGATTGAAGAACATCTATTCAATGGAAAGCAGATCTGCTGAAGACTACTGCCTGCAATACAACTTGGTTAGCATTACAGATTTGTGGGAAGACACATGTAGGAGGGAACAATCTAAGAGCTGAAAGAATGCCAACTACCTGGTAGTTCAATATTTGATTTGTTCATTTTTATTCTGAGCTAAGTCACCCTCTTGCTAGTATATCCCTGGCTGAATAATAAAAAGAAAAGTAATAGATGTTTTGTGTTCAGATCAAGACTTTCGTATTTTGCCTGCTACAAAAACTCCTCTTTAGAACCACTTTCCCTGTAGTCGTAATAAGCAGAGACATGCAATAAGGAGACAGATTCAGAACTCCAGACATGTGCACAATACAGCAGTTGTTCTATTATGCCAAGCTTGGTTTACCCCACTTGAACCAACTAAGTTAAACCTTCTAAGCCCTCTTTTCTGCTATTAACTCTCAAGTGGAAGTAGACAAGGAACTAAACCACTTCAGCACTTACAGTCTCTGTCACATAGCCATGCTTGATCTCTGCAGAAGGCCCCAGACATGGCCCAGTTTCATTCCAGGTCACACACCATCACATGCACCAACAAGCAAGTGAATAAGATTGCATTTTCCTATTTCAACCAACCAAGGATTCTACACAACACACTAGAATCTGTATGCTTGTGTGAAGTAGCTCAAAAGATTATGTCAGCTGCCTATAGTCACCAGTCATCCAGTTAATGTGAAAAAACACTCCAAGAAGTAGTACTGATAGGTCACAAGAACCTTGACATGATATAAAGCTATCAGCAGGTGGTGGTGGAAACAACCAATTCATTGCCATGCTGTATACAAATACTCCCAAAATTTGTACACAAAGACATTTGTTACTAGAAGATCACCAAATAGGCACTTAGCTGAGTGACTGCTCTGCCATGAGTAAACAGAAAGATCTGATACAAAGAGTTCCCCAAAGAGATGACCTTGGAAAACACTTCTTCAAAGGGCAATGCCAAGTATAACCTAAATCAGCAATGAAAACTAAGATCACCGTTGTGCTCCTCTCTGCTAATCTACATTCATTCTCATCCATCCGACAGAGCTATACTCATACTCAGGTCTGATTTAGTATAGCTCAGAAACACAAAGAGGAAACTGAGTGATGGCACAAACCAGAGCAAAACAAAGATTTGCAGGGGGACATTTACAGCACTGTGAGTCTAAGGACCAAAGACTTTGAAATCTAAACTTAGCCACCAAAACCCCACTGAATTTCAACAGCAGTTAGATGACAAGCTCTGAAAGACCACAGATTTTAACTTTCAAGTGTTTTCTTCCAGCAATAGATAGGACTGGTCAGAAAGGAAGTTACTCTACCACTGTATACCTACCCAAATCACACAGCTCTTTGGAAGAATCACAATTCCTCAGTGCTAATGTTCTCTGTGTCATTCCAACTTTAGTGTACATTCTGCCAGCATGCACACAATTGCTTGTCTGCCGTGTGTCTCTTCTCCCCTTCCAACAACCTCAAATTAGCAGACCAGCTCAGATTCCAACAGCCAGTTCATGGCTCACTTGTCTTCTTAACCATCATGCCACAAGTGCTGCCTCAAACTTTGATCTGTTTAGTGCCACAAGACCAGTGCTTGTAAAGCCAGAGTACGAAGCAATTAAGGTATGCATGGCTAAATGGTAAGGCTAAAACTTTACAGGCTCGTGGTGAATGCTCTAAAGACCAAGGCATGCAGAGCTGAAACACTGTAGAACAAAATTTCTTCTTGTGCATAATTGTGTTTTCTCTTATTAAGAAAGAGCCCTAGGATTTGTACTGTGACTGCTATGCCCCTGTGTCAGTGCTGAACACACCACTACCAACTTCCTGTTAACAATACATCCTATAAATTATATAAAACGTCATCTTTTGAATTAAGCCACCCAAACCCCAGCAGGACTGCAGCACAGCAGCTCCCCAAAAGGCTTCAGAAGCAGGGGGTTAATGGATGGTCACTCTCCCCACCCCATCACGGTTCATAGGATCATAGAACGGTAGGGGTTGGAAGGGACCTACAGAGATCATGGACTCCAGCCTCGCTACAAAGCCACTTAGGGCAGGCCATACAGGAACATGTCCAGGCAGGTTTTGAAGCTCTCTAGAGGAGGAGACTCCACAACCTCTCTGGGCTGCCTGTTCCGGTGCTCCAGCACACTCACAGCAAAAAAAGTTCTTTCTCATGTAGAGATGGGGTTTCCTGTGATTGCCTTTATGTCCATTACCCCTCGCCCTATCACTGAGCATCACTGAAAAGAAACTGGGTCCATCCTTCAGATATTTGTAGACAATTATAAGGTCCCCTCTCAGCCTTCTCCACACTAACCAGCCCTGGGTCTGTCAGTCTTTCCTCGTAAAAGAGATGCTCCAGTCCCTTAATCATCCTCACAGCCCTCCCCCCGAACTCTCTCCAGTAGCTTCCTGCCCCTCTCGAACTGCAGAGCCCAGACAGCTCGTCTCCATCACCTTCAGTAGGGTATTAATCTTGGACCTAAAATTACAGAACTGAAAGCTGACGAGGAACATCAGTGGCCGTTCAGAGAGCCCATTTCATTGATTAACTGTACTCAACAGCTGTGAAGCTCTTTTCAATGGTCGGTTTAATTATGTCTTTGCTGATGCTTAAAGACCATTACTTCTTGAAATGTTTGTCCTGGTTAGCCATCTAAATGTGTTTATTTTACAGAACATGAATAACTGAGGGAACTAATCACAACGTAAGTGTTACATAGCTTCACAACATATTTGTTGTCTGGCCTAATGAGCTAACTTAGAAGAGGCCCTTGCTTGTTGGTGCCGTTTCTCTTTCAGAGAATTTCTACTCATTTAGTAAACCCAGACTAGCAGTGAAATCAGTCGTGAATGGCCAAAGCACATCCATCCACAAAAGCTACAGACCTTCATTTAGGCAGTTCAAAGTACTGCCATGGTTTTCTGCTCAAAAGATTAGGGGTTTCAAGATTAAATCCCTAGGCAAGCTGAACACTTGAAATGTGAAATCAGGAGTTAAAGACTCCTACACCCAGTCTATCAATCACAACAGAGAGATGAGAAAGGGGTTGACAGCAGACCAGCACCCAGCTACCCTTCCATACAGCATGCAAAACCATTCCTGCTGCTAAGAAAATGGTTTTGCACAAGAACTCATTTTCTGGTGCTCAAATGGTGCTATTTTAAGTTGGCATGAGTATCTTTTGAGCAGAAAGCGAGAGAAGACCACTCCCTGAATTGAAGCTTTTTTTTTCCTGATGTTCAGACTACTCCAGTCGTGGGCAACTAGATTTGCTCCTTTCTGAGCACAAACATCTAGCCAAGTATTTATCCCACACCTCCCTAAGAAGACAGCCGGCTCTCTATCTGTCTGTTGGGTTTTTCTGAGCTGAGAGCAGCTTCCTCCGCTTCGGATGAAATCCCACACTGACCAGCTTGTCATTTCCTACTTCTCGTTCAACGACCTAGGCAAAATGTATACACAACCTCTCCAAGAGGCTGAAGGAAAAATCAATTTCTTTTCTTGCCTCCTGGTGAGTCTCAGCACCACTAGAAATACAAAAAAAATAACTATTTAATCCATATCATCTCCACATTTTCCTTGAGGCTGCAGATCCTCTGGAAGTCCCTGAGCAATATCAGCTCTCCTGGAGCCCTCACTGTTACTGTAATATATAGCAATGCAGGATTTGCCTAGCCCTCCTCACAACAGGTGAAAATGCCAGCTGGCAGGAAATTAAGAGACTTTGATAAGTATAGGGAACTCGGGCAAAATGAAATGGGAGATCAGTGTACTGCTGAAATGTACAAGCTGTGGAGCAATACACAAAAAGCAGAGAAGAGGAGCAAGAGACAAACATTGACATTACTATGAAGGGCACACAAGAGAAAAAATGCAGTTAGGTGGGAAGTCCATTAAGAAGATAACCATTCAGAGGGACACATATTCAAGTAGAAAATGCAATTAATTCAGACGGGAAATAACAATTAAATATTGTTACATGGTGCAAAATGAGAATAAATGCAACTGCACCACACTGCTCCATGCTTCCTGGTTTGGGTTTTTCTGAGTTCCAGGTTTGTTTTCTCCATCTTCATCAGTAGAGCCTCATGCTTCCCCCTGCCCTCTCAAATCAAGCAAAAATCTACTTCAACGTCCCGATATGCCTGTGGGTGACACCACAAATACACCATGGAAATGGTTAGCAGGGAAAAAAGCCAGCTACCAAATCATTGACTGCTGCTCAAAGCCTGTATGTTCAGGACCTCAGTCCCGGTTTCCTGCAGCAGAGAGTCTTGCAGCAAAAGCCAGTCTGCCATAAACATTATCACAGCAATTGATTTTAATGACCAGCTCAAAGCTATTGCTTGTGACAGACCAGGTAAGCCAAACAATCTGTGTTCAGGGATGAAGCAAACTGCATTTGCACTTGAAATATTTTGACCTTGGTCCTACAACTGCCCCAGCAGAAGTCCAGCAATGAATAATTGCTGGACTTTTAATCCTGCCTCTGAGCTCCAGCAAGTTCCTCTCTCTTACAGACTTAGAAAGGAAAAAAAAATAATTCCTCAGACCCCAGTAACGACCTCAAAACATGACTGTCTGCCAGAGGGCAGGAAAAAAAGCCCCAACAAAATTCCTTCCAACAGAACCAGACTTGGTAGCCTTTGAGAAGATGAGGGAGACAATGCTCTATTTTAAATTATGTGCAGATGTCAGAAGATGACAAAGAGAAACACAAGCACTACACAAGTTCTTCAAATGTCAAGTTCTTCCTGCAAACCAGATACTGCAGGGCATGGGGTGAGCCAGCAGTAGAAGCACACAAGCTTAAAATGCAGCAGCAGCCTATAAACTGGAGCAGTGATGATGCTCACCAGCTCCATACATGCCTCAGGTCTACCACGTCAAACCTCAGCGACACTTCCAGCGTAAGCCCCATCCCAACACAGCCCTGCTGCCAGGGCTCTGGATTTTGTTTCCATTGCAGCACAGTACACCAGAATACTTCTTTCGTGCTTGGTTTGGGTTTTCAACCTGGCCAAAAAATACCAGACATTCAAGAGCATCTTCTAAAGAGAGCTGCTTGGCAGTCAACAGTTCAGTAATAAACAGCTGGACGTGAAGCTTTGACTGCTCTAGCACAGGAAGAATTTTGTCACGTATTTCTTTACGCTAGATGTACATTGCAGGTCAATTTTCTTCCAGTAATGCTTTTGGAGACATCCCACTTTGCTTCCATAAGTTCTACTAATCATGCAAGAGAGAGTAATAACCTAAATTAGACCAGATATGGTATAAAATATTTCTGCAGTTCTACATATTTTTAATTCAGTTTGATGTCTGAGCCACTGTGCATTCACTTCCATGATCATTTACACAACTAGGTTTACTGTAGAATACACATGCTAAGCTTCCACAGAAATGGAATTAAAAAGCTAATTACCAATATGCATTCTCACCAAAACCTCTAGTAGAAAAAGGTTCCTAGCCAGATCAAGGAAGTTAACAGATAACAGATTTATGTAGTCCAGAGGAGGGCAAAGAAGTTAGCATTCTGGGTATAAAATCTGAAGCAGTAAGGGTTCAAAAATGGGAAGTACTCTGAAGAATGGAACATTTGGAGCAGGCTGGTGCTCTGCCAGTCATATCCTGAACAGAGGAAGACAAAATTCATTAAATAAATTATTCATCGGCATTTAACAACTCAGCACTGGATCCAATATTTCTCTTGGCTAAAGAACTGTGCTATGAAACCATCCACTTGTAACTGCACTGGTGAAAAAGTTAATGCTATTTATTGGCAGGTTAATTTATAATGGCACTTTAATTAAAAAAAAAAAAAAAAAGGAAAGAAAGAAAAAAGGCTCTCTGATCACTTTCTGACTGAAACGAAACTGCAGCTGATCGGGAACAATGAACCTACAGGCTAATGAATGATTTGAAGTGATTCAGTGTCCAATTAACACCAGCATCTGGTATAGAGATGGTTTTTTTCCCCTGTCAAAGCATTAGTCCTGTATTAATTATACTTTTATTTAGTAGTAAAAAGGTTTTAATCTCAATGTTATCCTTCAAGCAGAAAACAGAACATAAAACCATAAGACCTTGGAATTCACACCACTAACAAGAAACGAGGTAAGTGTCCTTTATGCCAAAGACAAGAACAGTGACCCATCTGCTTCCATCTTAAGGATCCTTACTGAAGCCAGCTTCATGATGCACCAAGACTTAGGTTGGTCAAGAAGACAGCTTCCAGAGACTTTTTTAATTAACCTTTGCCAATAAAGAGGCAACTGGATAATCCACTGATCTTCAAGATTACACATAGCTGGGAAATTTGAGACAGGGGGACTTGGGATGTGTGGAGGAAGCATCCCTTGACTCCTTGCAGGAAGTACCCTTTGACTCCTTGCAATCTCAGAGCATGTGAGACGAGTGGACCAGCATTTGCCTGCTGCCTGCTTACCAACACTGCATTTAGTCAAGCAATTTCTGAAGTACGACGGCTTCTTTTCCCATAAAATATTCAGCACGAATTCTCTAATACCAGAACTATTAAAAGGTAAAAACTGAGAGTCAGTAATTAAGTCTAAGTCGGGCTTGGTACTTCAATACTGTGAGCGTGGATCTTATTCATCTATGACATGCTAGCTCTGATATTGGTTAGGAAGGGTATAGTGTCATTTCTCTAGGATATTCTTGCAACTACACCAGGCAAGAGATGCTAACTTGCTGTACCAAATGGTCCCTTAAGAACAAAATAAGTGCTCATCCCTGAGAGAGAGTGATTCAGAAGCGGAGTCATTCTCTGTAGTTGCCAATCATTTTTGTTCATCGATCCCAGACTCACAATACTCACTGAATAAATTATTAAAGCAACTAGGGAAAAAAAAAAAAACCACACACAAACAAACAAGCTTTTAATATATATCTCTGGGGGCATGGAGCAGCTTTGCTGTGTAACTGTGTAATAGTGTCTTGTATCTCTTCTCTTTCCTTTTTATTATCAGTGTCATTACCATACTTCCTGAAAGAAAATTTTAGAACTGCAGCCAGCACTGATTTGAATCTCAATAGTAGATAGCTTCACACAAAGGCTTCAATGATCACAGGTATGCTCCCACCTGAAAATCTACAGGAGAGAAACCAACACAAAACCATACCTTTGCTTCTCATGAATGCTCAGTTTTAATTAGATGTCATCACTCCAACTAGATCACACTTCATCTTTCTTTCAGAAGCAAGACAGAAAATCTATGCTGCTTCTTTTTAATAGAGCTCTAACCATGCTTCTAGGTCCCACTTTGCCTTCTATTTACAACAACTTACCCATCCCTGTAAACTGAAGCAATTTTTTCCTGTCTGTGTAGCAGGTCAATGCAATTGTTGCCAAGCCAATAAATTAACAGACTCTTGGACTGATCATGCAAGGTAATAATTCTTTGGCTGTTTTATCACTAAACCACAGACAGCATTCCCCTTCCAGACCTGAAGCTTGAACCGAGCTCCTGCTCTCCATTATTAGGCTATTGCCTACCAGCAGTTTTAATACAAAGAAACAATACATTAAGCTTCTTTCTACCACTCCCCAAGATAATGAAAATTGCTTCTTTTCCTTATGCTGTAAGAGGTCTGCATTGCAGATTTAAAGGTCCAGGATTCAAATTCTGGCAACAGTATACCTAGAAGAAACTCAAAGTTGCACAGTACTTGTCAGAAGGGAAAGAAAGGCCGGGGGGTGGTGGAGGGGGGGGTGGGGGGGGGGGGGGGGGGTGGGTGGGGGGGGGTGGTGTAGGCAGGGAAGTGAGTTGTTTTAACTTCCTTAGCATTTTGAAAGTTAATCCAATTCTCTGTCAAAAAACCCCACCACTTTATGACACATGGGTAAAAGCCAAACTGTATGCATCATGAGCAGATGTATGCAACTTTCTGCTTCTCCTTAGCCCAAAGATGCTCCTAATCCAACATACTTTCACTGTCTCACACCTCTCTCTTCATGCTATAATCATCTCCTCCTGCCCCATGGACCAAATCTGGACCTTCTTCCCTGAGTTATGTAGGCCCTATCCATTCCCACCTAGTTCTGTTCCCAACATCTTTACCTCCTGCACTGTGTGCACATCTTTTAGCACAATCAAGAAATAGCCAAAGGACCAAATAAGCTCAACATTTCTCTCCTTCCACTGTGACTGAAGAAAGGAAATATTTACAGGAGGCATATACACTAATGCCCTACTAAGAACAGTTGCAAATATTACATGTTGTAAGAAAGCTGGTGGCTGCCAAAATAAAGTATCAGCACAAACCCACTGCTATTCCAGCAAGTCCTAGCCTTTAATCTCTACCTCTCCTCACAGAGTTGAGGATCACTTCTTCAATACCAAGATGTGCATCAGGAATTGACTGAAGGCCATTAGAAATCTCTCAACCTAGAGACACAGCTTGAATATATTTATTAAAGCTGTAATAAAAATCTCTTAGAAAGTACTATCCACACTTGACAGACTAGTGATGACTACACAACACTACAAAGCTGAAGCTGCCAGAGTGAAATCTCACTTCATTTCTAAATGAAGCTCTCTGGAAAAATGGAAATAAATGAAATTAAGTCAATGAAGCTGCTCTGAAACATCTTGTGTAGCAAATCCCTCTGGGTTTACTCATGTCTGATCTTGAAATTAAGTTTCCAGACTGAAGTGAAACAAACAAGTAACAATAAAATGTTAGAATACTTTTTCTGTTCAAAATGCTCACCTTCTATTTCTCTTACTTGGGAAAAGGGGGAGGGTATTCTTTAGGACAGCTTCCTGGGATGTACAACTATTTCCACCACAACAAAACCAGGAACAGCTGAAATAAAAGTGTTTACACCAATGGAGAGAAACCAGGAACAATGTTTAAGAGAGCAGAATTAGTAGAATCCCATCTAAATGAAGAAATCAGGAGCCAGAAGTATCTCACACTGAACAAAGGAATTGAAAACAAACCCCACTAGGATCAATCCCTGAAACACATGCACAGTATCATTAACAATAATCATTGGGCTCTTCATGTGGAATGACTGCACACTAGCCTCATTTTATATTCCTAATGGCCACTAACATCTGGAGGAATTGTGCACATGGGCACCACGCTGCCCCAGTGTTGCTCCGCAGTCTGAGATCTGGTTTAGAGAGACATCCACTCTCTCTGCCTCTTCATCCCTCTAATCCAGCTCATGAATGGAAACAAGAATACAGCTGAGGGAGCTGAACTAACCCAAATGTAGCAAATCTGGTTTCTTTCTTTCTTTTTTATTATACAAGAATTTGGTACTATTGAAACAGCACCCAGAAAGGTAAGCTGTAAGCATCCGCTCACACAATATTCAAGTCAGCACAGAGCAAAAGGACAAAACCCATCACAATCTGTGCTTTGGATTTTGAGGATTGATTGCATAGGCTACTGTCATCTTAAAATGGCCATGAAGATTAGGAACGTAGAAAACACGGAAAAGAAACAATCATTAATCCAGCACAGTTAATTCAGGACACCCCACATGACATTTGACACAACACACGAGGCAGTGGGAGCATTCCATTCCTCCTCCCCACCATTTTGACGAGATCTTCACCAGCTGAAATTTTCACAGGGAACACAAAGAAATTCAAAAGTTTTCAAGGTTAATACGGTTAATAAGTGACACTTGCACAAGACTGATGAAATCATAGTAAAGATGTATTTACCTTTGGAAAAAACCCTGCCTTAAAATCCTTAGATCTTTTACAGTGTACCTCCCCACCCCCAAAACCATCCAAACCTAGGACATTTATGCAGATCAGTAGCTAATTGTTTACAATAAAATCAATTGATCACACTTATTTTTTAATCAAGAGGAGTTCATTGAGGAATCGTATAAAAGCCCTACTCCAATTAGCTGAATAAATTCTGCAGCAATCTATACCTCTTTTTTATGCTAAAAAAGGACACTGCAATTACAAGTTAAACACTGGATTTTGATTTTTTAATTGAAGAAATTCCTCATCACTGAGAAAAAGCATTTGACATTACGGCAAAAAAAAAAAATCCAAAACCCTGATGCAAAGATAATTTTTAAGTCACAAAGCAGTTATTTCAGTAGATAAAATTACTCGTTGCTTCCTGCAAAGATGAGACGGCCTTTGCAATTTTTCTGTTGCTTCTTCACATGGCCATCCAGGTGACTATGGAACACCAAACACCATCATGAATGGACCACACCCTCACCTGGCACCGGCAGAATTGTCCCTGCTCTAGTGATAAGTCATCTCTGAATGTTCAAAATACAAGAAGGAAAAGCTCTGAAGACTCCTGCAAAGACAGATCACCACTGATTCTTCACTGGCACACCTGTCACCTCAGAAAACACTCAGCAAGAAGTTATTTTTAAACATTATTTTTAGGAACCTTGTTTTTTTTAACCCTTTTTCTGATACAGTCTTTAATGCAGAGCAAGTCATTAAACATGTACTCAAGCTCTGGTGAGACCCCACCTGGAGTACTGTGTCCAGTTCTGGAGCCCCTATTACAAGAGGGCTCTGGAGGTGCTGGAAGGTGTCCAGAGAAGGGCCACGAGGATGAGCAGAGGGCTGGAGCACCTCTCCTGTGAGGACAGACTGAAGGAGTTGGGGCTGTTCAGTCTGGAGAAAGAGAAGGCTCCGAGGTGACCTTATTATGGCCCCTGAAGGGGGCCTACAAGAAGGCTGGGGAGGGACTTCTCAGGATATCAAGTAGTGATAGGACTAGGGGGAATGGAATGAAGCTGGAGGTGGGGAAATTCAGGCTGGACTTGAGGAGGTTGTTCACCATGAGAGTGGTGAAGCCCTGGAATGGGTTGTCCAGGGAGGTGGTTGAGGCCCTGTCCCTGGAGGTGTTTAAGACCAGGCTGGATGAGGCTCTGGCCAGCCTGATCTAGTGTGGGGTGTCCCTGCCCATGGCAGGGGGTTGGAACTAGATGATCCTTGTGGTCCCTTCCAACTCGGACTGATTCTGTGATTGCTGGATCATGTCCAGTTTTTGTCCACCTCCAGATCCTCTTTTGCAGGGGCTTCTCTCTGCTACATCATCCCCTAGCCTGTATTGATAATGAGGATTGTCCTGACCCAAGGTGCAGGACCTAGCACTTGGCCTCATTGAACCTGGTGAGGTTTACCTGGGCCCACTTCTCCAGATTGTCCAGGTCCCTCTGGATGACATCCATCCCATAACAAATATTATCTATTAAACATACACCAGCTCCTTAATGCTTTAACTGACTGATCATCTTTTGTGCATTGTACAGAGGCTACTCTGCCCGGGATAATGAGAATTTACTACTAAGTAGCCATCAAAAGAAATTATAAAATGAATGAAGAGTTGTTGGTCTCAGATATAAGACTGCACAATGACAGAGGATTGCATTATTTCAGAAGATTTATTACTTGGAAACACAGCAGTTCATCCAAGTTACACAGCCATGTGTAAATCGTGAGAGCAGAAAATTCAATCAAAATCATGACTAAAAGAAGCAGCTACTGCATTATGTTTCTTGCAGCAACAGTATAAAGGAGATGGCAGATGCCTTCATCTGTGTCCCAGAAAAGTAGTTATGCATGATACAATCTATCATACCCAAATAAAACAACACTTTTAAAGTATATCTATTTTATTTTAGCATGAGATTGTAAAACACAGGGAAAAATAAATCAGATTTGCAAAGCAGTGCACACTTGTGTTTATACGTGTCTGTGTATGTCTCAGAATTAACCAGATCAGATCCTAAGCATCTGTGCAGAACCTCATCTACTTGTTTCTTTAAAGCATCCTGCCCGGGGGGGGGTGGTGGGGGGTGGGGGTGGAACTAGATGATCTTTTATGGTCCCTTCCAACCCAAAGCATTGTGTGAAGCTATGACTCGCGTCCCCCATGCCCCCCACCGCAAACAATTCCTCCTACTTCAGCCTCTGACAACAAATCAGTGAACACATTTTTCCCTCTCCAAAGGAGCAGTCCAAAGAAAGTCCAAACCTTGGTGGCTCCTGTCTTTAACAGGGGAGAGATGATTACACCTGCAGTAGAAGCCAGTGACACTGAAGAGCTGTCCAACTCCTTTAGCTGGTGCAGCACAGTTACACAGTCAAGCCCACAAATCACAAAAGACCAACAGCTTGTGATCAGTTAGAAGGAGCAGTGAGAATTTCTTATCCACTAACCAAGCTGAAATGACCTTTCCTATTCTAGGCTTCAACATTTCCCATTCTCTTAGTCAGATTCATCTGCTCAAGTCCTTATGCTTCTGGGCACTGCACTCATCCGGCACACCACCACAAACAAATTCTACCCCTCAAAGCATACAAACTATCTAATAATGAGGATTAGCCCCCATTTCAGCCCCAAGCATCCAGGAATCTGTGTAAATATTCTGCTTTGGCTCTCAACAGAAGCCAGAAAATCAGATATTAGATTAAAACCTTTTCAAGGTGAAATACACTTCAAATATGCATGTCACAATTTCCTTGTTCATACTGACTCAGATTTTATCCACTAACCATCACTCCCCTTCAGCCTCTTCTCACATTTCAACCGTTCTCATCTCTTTACACCCATACAGTGTCTTACCTCAGCCTTTTCTCAGTGTTCATTGCCTACCTTCTCTCCTTAGCAGATCAACCTTCAGTTGTTCTCATCTAGATCTGTCTCTTTTGGGAGCTCTCTGCATCTTTGATGTTCCCATCGCCATTCTTCCACCACCTCCTCTTTCTTTCATCTACTGCCTTGTCTCACTTTTACTCATCAAAGCCAAGAAGCAACACAGGTGTCATGCCAGGACCATCCATATACCACCACACATACAGGTACCAGTGCAGCCCTCAGAAGCTGCTATTGAGCACGAGGAGCTGGGCAGCAGAGGCAGGCAGGCTCCCTGGAGCCACACAGCCCTTCGGCAGTCAAAGAGGCTCCTGGAAGTCAGCAGTTCCCAGTTCCTGCTTACTGCTGGGGCTGATCAGCCAACTAATTATTGAGATCTTCTGGTTACACAAGATGGGGCCTTACAGACCCAGTTTGACTACTCACTCAATGTGTTAGAGGATGGATAATTAAAACAGGAGCCACCTTTAGTCAAGCAGGTAACAGAGGCACTTTCCATTTTAGCCGAAATGGTAAATTTCACTGCGTATTTTATGTTCATCTACACTTCGGCAGACTTAACAGCAGTGCTGTGGATAGCCTGTCAGAGCACAGGAGGGCAGAGAAAGAGGCACACCTTCTATTCAGCTTTTGATTGTAAACTAAAGGGTAATGGACCCTCATTAACTCAATGCATGCTAGTAAGACCAACACTGAATTATTAAATTACTGTGAACAAGTTCCAGAACAAATAGCATAAAAGGCTTCTTAACTGCAAAGTGTACTTTGCAGCTCCTCTGTGTTGACAGCTGCAACACAGCTATAATTATTTATTATACTATATAAATCTTTTAAAATCAAAATATGAACCTTCATCAAAGCATCAAACACTGGGCTTCTGCTGAGCAATTCTTTTTCAGTTGTTGTTTTTTCCTGACTTAAGTGAGAAAATTAAGAGATGTCCTGTCATATATAACAAAGGCACTGGCACAGTGTGGGGGGGAAGGAACAATTTGTATGAATTTTCTTCTAAGAGAAGAATTTTTCCTCATAAAAATACAAGCCTCCTCCTGTTAGGCTTTTTCTGCAAGATGGGATAGTTTGGAAGGGGAGAGGAGTATATTAAGATGTCAAGGTTATTATTAGCCTGATAGCTAATAATTTATGCCTATTTATACCGCTTGGCAATGGAGTCTGCAAACTCAGATGGGAAGAGACTGCAGAGCTGTCCTTAGAAATAAGTAACATTTCACCAACATTTTAAAGAATGTGCAATTACCTTTTTTTGGTTATTTTACTTGATGTCAGTACTTTAGTATCACTAAAGCCCAAAAAAAGTACATTGACTTGAATTGTTTCTGCATTTTCTATACAGTAATAAATCAAATCTAAGCCTGCATCTGACTTCAACCAGGACAGAACAGTATGAAGGGAACGAAGCCAGCTGATCTGCTTAGAGTAGGCGAAAAGTCACCTTGTAATCCAAGCTCCTATAACCCAACAGAATGAGCAAAGACCAAACCATGCATCTTAGGAAGAGGAACTCTTATATGTTTGTACATATTTTTGGAGCAATAGCCAAGTAAGGAACAGCATTCTGAACACTGGACCTGCTAAAAGCTGCCCAGTGAGGACCAAAATATTTGTAGAATTTAAGACCAGATATACAGATTCCCCTTAAAACATTTGAAGGCAGACAACACTCACGAGATCACTGGATTTTAAGATCTTAAGAAGAGAGGCAACATCCATGAGTCTGGGGTTTTTTATGGCCTTTCAAGAAGCCAGAACTACCTATGTTGGAGCAGGCAGTTGAAACACAGTATTACTTCCCTAGGTGATGTTCGAAAAGGCATATGCAAGCCTTACCATGTCCAAAAGGTAACAAAATCTACACCTTTTTATCACATTTCTGTAGTACCCAGAGGCTCAGACCTCATCAAACCATTTTTAAGGTCCAGGTTTACAAAACACAGTGTTATAGCACAGCAGCCCGGTACTAGATGAAGTTACACAAAACTGTTGCTGTTGTCTTCAGCATTAGAATGTACATGATAATCAAGAGACCTTTCCAAAAGCAATATGCCACCTCAGAGAGAAGCTAAGGCTCTTCTAGCTACATTCCAATGGGCAAAGATTAGCATAATGATGCTGCCTTCTGCTTATAAACAGAAACATAGGCAGAGAAGTTTCCTCATCCCTAGAAATGTCATACTAAAAACCAGAGCAAATACACAAAGCTCTTCCCCACCCAAAAGCTGTCCTATAGAGAACTGGCAGGTGTCAGGCAGCAACAGGGAAATTGGCTGGAACTAGGGAAGTTTACTGGCTGCATCCATTTCATCAAGGCAGGAACAGCTCTGCCTAGATCATTGTGACAACTGTCCTTACCTATCCTTAAAAGCCCTTAAGGATGAAATGTCACATGGAACTGTAAGAGAGTACACGTGCATCACTCAGCCTGCTCACAGAAATGCAGAACAATGTCAGACTTATGCAAAACTTCCAGTCTGCAAGTGAACTAGTGACAGCTGGAAAGTTTTCCAGACATACTCTGCTTTATTTTGTGTCACCAAACACAGGTTTCCCTGCTATATTCACTACATTATATCAAGAATCATACTTTGAGTTAGCAGAGGAAAGCATCTACTGTGTCTAATTTTCTTCTGAAAATCTGACTTGGTTTCATGTGCTTTGTCCCCTTGAAGACTGTTTTCTTCCAGGAGCCTTCAAGCAATGCAATTATTTCCCTCTAGTATTTTTCTTACAGGATGTCAAGACAACTAGCCTAAGGCTCCTTCAGCCTGCACTCCCCTTAAAGGGTGGGAGGGAGGGAAAAAACCAAGCCACTGCATACAATTTGGTACTTGAAGCGACCTACAACTGTAAAGGCTGGTAAATATCCTCTTTGAGTATAGCTACCAGTGAACTGCAAAACAGTTTGTGGGTGAATTTCTCCACAGATGTGCTGCTTGGCCTTACCCCACATTCTGTAAACTGCATCACTTGATTTTATGATATATGCTATCATCAACTTCTGCAACTTCCTTTATCCTTTTATATGCAGGCTATCTCTTGTCCCATCCATTTTACTTCCGTTGTGTACAAAAGCAGTGCCTGAATCATTTCTCAAAGTATTTTCATTTTATGCATTTTAAGAAGCTTTTAAGGAAAACCATAAGACTGTCAGAAGAAGTAATGACTTCTTCACTTCCACTGCGTACTCTGACATACTTAACACTCACTGGAGTATCTGAAGGTTTTGTTGTAAGATGACCTAGACATCATTGCACTAATGTAAAGCATTTGTCATTGTGAAGGTCAGCAGTTCTTTCTACATGACTGAAAAATAGAATTATAGAATTGTCAGGGTTGGAAGGGACCTCAGGGATCATCCAGTTCCAAACCCCCTGCCATGGGCAGGGACACCTCACACTAGATCAGGTTGCTCACAGCCACATCCAGCCTGGCCTTCAAATCCTCCGGGGATGGGGCTTCTACCACCCCTCTGGGCAACCTGTGACAGTCTCTCACCACCCTCATGGTGAAGAATTTCTTCCTAACATCCAACCTGAATCTATCCACTTCTAGTTTTGCTCCATTATCTCTAGTCCTATCACTACCTGACATCCTAAGAAGTCCCTCACCAGACAGTACGTAATCACAACCTTTGTTACACAGCATTTTCTAATAGCAGTAATATCCTATTGTCTGCTCCAAGATGAGGAAGGAAAACCAATATCCCTGTCTCTTACACACCCATTAAAGCTGTTTAGTCAGTGTATACAACTGCTCCTCTTTGTGCTCTGAAGACCACTGAAAGATTGCCATTTGCAGCACTCTTCTTTGGATAAGAAAGATGAATTGCTGTTGAGCACACTCCTGAAAAGATCCAGAACCAGTACCTTTCCTTCTTTCTTCCAATACAAATAAACTATTTGTAGTATTTCCATTTGCACACTGTCCAAAGCATGAAACTTTGAGTTTTAAAAATCAGCTTCTTCCTTACAATTGCCTCTTTTTTTCTCTTTTTGAGCAGAATAAAATGTTTTAAAATATTGTTTAAAACTCAGTATCTATGAACAAAAGCACACACATTCTGCATTCCTCTTTGTCCTGCAAGGAAGGATGGCAAGAAACAATGATTAATTGACTTCTGAAGTGCAAAGACTTACGCAGAAAACCTTCACAGTTCACTTACGACACCAGCTGTCATGAAGCAGCAGATAAAGTTGGAGGAGCATGCTCAAGTACAGCAACAAAGCCACCCAGCAAACTCCAGCGCTGCTAAGTATCACTAACGACCTGCGAACGCACTCTATGTATTGGCATGCAAATAAAGCATCATGAACAATCTTCTCTGCTTCCAAATTTGCCACATCTATTACAGCCTGAAAAAAGACTTTGGAAAGTAGGCCAGGTTTTCACTCAGCTGTACTTGGCCACAAACACACAGACAATCCCTCAGGGAACAGCAAGAGCATCACAAAGGAACAGAGTCGCTGTGGTGTAAGACCGGACAACGGAGGAGCCTGCAAAAAGAACAAGGTATCAGAGTTTAAAAATAGCCAAAACAACCAAAGCAACTTAACTACCTCAATAGATTCCAAAGCACAGATGAGAGGACAGTGCTTTTCTTTTGGAGACTGTAACAGGTGGAGTAATATAACCAGAAGGATAGGAATGTGTGCAATACAGCAGCGATACAGCCTATAAACCATTATCTGCAGGAGAAATTTGTGCTCCGTTTTAGATGCAAAATTTCCACAAGGAACTGGAGATCCATTCCTTTCTTTCCTTCTTTTATTTCCTCTTTCATACAGCTGTCACACTGACCAGCTTGCTTAGCTTCTTGAATCTGAGTGCTCCAAATGGAAAACAGGCAGAATTTGCTCTCATTCCCAGGAAGATTCTCCACTGGACCAGGTTTATAAGACTCTTAATATTTCATGCCAGAATTTTACAAATAAAATTCCTTATAACAAAGAATTTGTTTCACTGCAGGCATAAATTTAAATCAGTTTAGAGGCAGAACTGACATAAAAGCCTCATCATAACAGCACGTGACAGGCTGGATCATCTGACAACCTAAGAAATCTGTGGATGGGAGGGAGGGAGGGAGATAAGAATCACTGTTCTGGATGCCACATGAAACTTTCCATCTCAGATTGTGCAGTCTTAGAGTTACAGTTCACCTGCTAGCACCTCATCCTACAGCATCTGCAAACTCAGCATCTCAACATCTCTGACAAAAATGTGCCAAAACTACTCAAGCAAGAGTTCCAATTATCTGAACGGAAGAGACAGACAAATATTTTGCTGTGCCTGGTATTTATGCTGCTTCCCTGGCATCATCCAATCTTCTGAATTTTGCAACATGGCAAGCAGCATAATTTCTTTTTCCTGCCTCTGTCCTCGAAAGAGCCACCCGACAATGACTCATGAATTAACTCCAGACATCTATCATCCACTCCCCCAGCACTGCTTGCTTATGCTTTAAAAATGCATTAGCAGGAAAACGTTTATTCCCACCCTCAATTCAAGTGACCTTTCAGATGACTCCGTTTCTCTAGAATATAAGCTTCATCATGCCTCTTCTTCCTTGTCAGTCACCCATCAGAATTCAAAGCTCTCTTACTTCTAAAGAGGTCCCTTAGGAAGATCAAAAGCCAAGTCTCTTTGCAGCAAAAATTAATTCAGAACTGAAATCTCTTTTCAACTCTGAAGACAAATTTGCTTTCCCAAATGCTTTTGTTCTCCAGCTGAGAACAGCAGAGACATGAACTAACTTCAGACTACCTAGTCTTTTTCTGCTGTTCTTGGGAGCTTACTGAAAATGGTGCTTCTCATCCCAACAAGCTCCTTTTAAGGTGACTGAAATTAGCTTGTTAAAAAGCAACCCCCCCAAAAAACCCAAATCACAAAAAATCCGTTGAGATTTTAGAGGCAAAGTGTTTGAAATGAAAAATCTATCCCACAACAGAAGTGTTGACTAAATATTGCTACATTGGCTCTAATGCCAAAAATGTAGGAGCAAAGCGACATATTCAACTTCTTTCAGTGTCCTGTTCCCTCAGGAGCATGGTGTCCAACTCTTCTGCACCCTTCACCAGCTCAGTGACACCACTGTTACAGAAAAATAGGCAAATGAGTAAAATCCATTAAAAAATTACTCCAAACCAAAATTCAAGGGGAAAAAAAAAATGTAGGGGGGAGGGAAGATCAATTTCCACAAACTTTTCTACTCAGAATAAAAACCAACAATGACCAATAGCAAAGTGAAAGTGTTTCACATCTTAAATTCAGTAAAACTACTGAGCCAAACAAATACATGATCTTAAAACAAAACTAATGACAATAGTGTCCACTCACAAGCTTACAATTAACCTTATCCTGAAGGCAGCAGATAGTGTTCTCAGTTGTTAGGTCCCTCACATCCCAGACTCCCTCTCTTGGTAGCCCTGCTCCTCCTGGCTTGCCCATTTTATCACAGCAGATGCATTTGTCATCTTCTCTCTTACCTCCCAGTCAGTATATTAATATATCAATACTTCATACCTGTTACTTCTACCATACTCCAGCTTCCTACTTTATTCAAAATCAGGATCTTTCCTTAGCTCTCTCAGTGCTCTAAGTCGTCCCATGTCTTGTGCCACCTACTTTCCCACACCTGCTCTGTTCCTGCATGCTAGCTATCCACCTCCACAATCTCTGTCCTGCCATACAGCTCCCTGTGCTCTGCCACACCAAGTCACCAAGGTTGGGCTGAGGCTTGAAACTAGGACTTGTTGGAACAGGTATAACTGTTGACTTCAAATAACTGAAGACTTCACTTTCCCTTCTGCTCCATAATGGCACATAGCAGACAACCAGCCATCGAGAGCTGCTGCCTGGGCAGAGGGCTGGCGAGATGGAAAAGTCAGTGCATGTGCACCACAGCAAGAGAACCAAGGAACCCTTCATATAGGCCCTTGAACTAAAACAGGCCTCACTGGAGGGCTGATCTTTGAAATCTCTGCCTGTTGCCATGCAGTATGTTCAATTTCCTTGACAAGAATCCCTTTCCTACTGACACTCCAGCATGGTAAGACCTCAGTAACGAGATGCATCTTTGAAACACTGAGCTGATGAAGTAGTTTTATTTTCTAGTGGCCATGTTGAGTTGCATAATCACAGGAAATGCAAAATACAAATCCATTATGCAATGGCATTTGTATTCATTTAAAACCTTGTGCTCCTCCTCAGCCTTCTCCCTTCCATGTTAAGATCTCCAGTTTAAGGCAGTGTTACTCAGACCCCAGGTTGCTTCTCTTGTTTCATTCTGGAGTGAAATCGGTCCGCATCTTTTCTACAACATCTTACCACAGCTGAACGGAACAAAATAATTACTTTTCATGGCTTACATAAAACCCTCCTTAAACTTAGTGTGATGTTCACACTTTGTAATTGCATGACATCCTCACAGAGGGTGTGATTTCCATACTTGTTTTTTTCCCTTGGCCAACTACATTGAACACAGACCTTCACAGCACCCTGAGTCCCCTCCCACTACCTCCTTCTGATGTCTACTAATCAGCTCCAAAAAAGTGACATGCAGAGCTGACACTTACAGAGCTTGAAAGCTCTCTCTGTGACTCTTCTGTCTTCAAGATGCATCTGGTCTCAGATACACCAAATAGAGTGCTAACAGAAACATATTTTTATTGCATTCACAAAGATCCATTCCCTCCCATATCAAACAACTCATTTAGTTTCTTTCAAAAGTTCATAAATCATTTACCTTAAGAAACAGTTGATACGCAAAGACCTTATTATCACCACAGCAGGCAATTTTTTCCCCCCAACATCTCAGAGTGACTGACTTTGATAGGAGAAAAGAGAAAAAAACAGTCATAATAAATATCCCCTGGCCAACAGGGTGTGTGGTGGAAGAGCACTCCCACACCATGCAAAGCAGTCTCTAGAGGCCTCATTGCAGGTTTTATCTTGACCTCTTCAGTCTTCCTCACTCCCATTGTCACAATAAAAATGACAAAGCTCCTAATAATAAATGTGATACATAACTTACTTTCACAGCCATGACATCACAGTCAATCCATGCAGATTAATGAAATGAATAATTCCTTCTAAACAGCAAAAGTCATTATTTAAATACAACAATGTGAATTACAGCTCAGTATATTACCTGCAGTGTCAATCACTCCATTTAGTTCTCAAAAACAGACTTGAAATTAAGCTGCAACTGACACCAGCATCATTCCCTCACACTTATGCTTGCCCTTGCTGAAAAGACTTCAAAAAGCAACTCTGGAAGAATACATTTCTAAATTGAATTTAATTTAATGTTTTTCTGGATCACTTTGTGCTTCACATCTATTATCAGGTACAAAAGAATTATGAATAAATTTAAGTAGAACTACCATAGTTTCAAGCTATGCAAAGATTCATAGATTCATAGAATGGTTTAGGTTGGAAAGGACTTTTAAAGATCATTTAGTTCCAGCCCACCTGCCATGGGCAGGGACACCTTCAACTAGATGAGGCTGCTCAAGGCCTCATACAACCTGGCCTCCAGAGAGGAGGCATTCCCTGGGCAACCTGTTCCAGTGGCTCACCCATCCTCACTGTAAAGAGTGAAGGTTGCAGATAATCTGAAAAAGCAGGTGGTTGTGAGCTGTTTCTTCTCTTGCCCAACAGCTTGTAATGTGACCTTCATCAAACCACCTCCTCTTTGAGTCTCCATGGAACAGAAGCAGATATGCTCATTGCCCTCATGGGCTATATATGGCTAAGCTACAAGGATTATGCACATTGCTCAAAGGTGACACACTCAATATCAAACTCACACTTAATACAGAATTTTACCCTCTGAGGATTCAAAAAGAGTTTATTCATTTCTGAAATTGCCAAATGACACATTCATTTCCTGCTGATGAAGAGACTGGAAGTGGACTTTTTATTATGGCAAAATTACATAGGAATGCCAACCAAATTTAACCATTCTGTACATTCAGTACATATTTCCTGATCTTTAATGCAAGATGAAATTAAAGACAAAAGGTAAGGACAGCAGAATTAAAACACTAACCTGAAGAGGATTCAGTAGACATTTTCTGTTTCGTTCACTTTCTTCAAACTAGAAAACAAGCTATAGTACTTACATCAAGAAAAGATGAATCTTCTACATGCCTTTAGGCATCTTTTCTACAAGGGAAGGGAGCTCTTGTCTCTACAAAAGGTATAGCTGAGTCCTTTAAGCTTTCTGAAGACACCCATGTACTTCAGGTGGCTGATCCACAAGGAGGTAAGAGGCAGGAGACACCGTCAAGACATGAAGGCAAGAAATGCCTCATTGAGGAAAGTCAGACCCCCAACTCCAACTGGAGAGCAGGCAATGCACCATCCAGAACATTACCCCAAAGTCTTCAGGTTCTGAAATTTAATCCCCCCCTGGGAACTTCTTTCTTGCAGCTAATACCCAAGAAGTGTCAAGGTAAGTCCACCTCTCAGTGACCATCTCTCCAGACTCTAACTGCACAGCTCTGTCATCTGCCTCACAGAACCCCAAACCCCTCCTGAATGCAAATAAATAAATAAAACCCCACCAATAATAAAGTAGCCAAACCCCAAGAAGCCTCAACTTCCAACTGTGCCACTCTGAAATCCATTTCATGCTCTAAAATGTCTCTCATACTGTAAGCCAAAGAGGAAGGCAAAATGCAGAGGCTACTTGCTAGGAAAACCCTTCCCCGCAGTGTTTTCTCAACATGGAACCCTCCTACACTTACCAAGAAGAGAAAATACCATTGAAGACATCCACAAGATTCATGAAGAAGAAACTACTTTATTGCATGGAAGTTTATATAGAGGGGCTGCAAAATGCCTAAGTAGAACTGGAATTTAGGGCTGGGTTTTTTAAGCATAAAGTCTCTAAACAAGATTCATGATTGGAAAATGAAGTCAGTGACTACAATCTCAGTGTGAAGATCAGCTGTGCACAGGAAATAAGAAACTTTGTAAAAATGCCACTGCCTTTTCCTCAGTAATTAACAACTCTGAAACTAATTACCTGCACTGCTGACAAAAGTTCAGTGTATCTCCTGTTTATTGCCAACAACAAAAGCAACACTAAACAGCAGGAGAGTTTAATCATCATTCTTCTTGAAAGTTACAGCACCTTCAGGTATTGACAGTGGGAGGACTTAAGGATCACAGTATCACAGTATAACCAAGGTTGGAAGAGACCCCAAGGATCATCAAGTCATCATCAAGGATAGTGACTTGTATTCTCATGCCCCTGAGGCCATTTATTAAAAGAAAAAAAATTAATTCATCAATTATACTGTTTAATTAAAGAAAAAAAAAACACACCACAAAACCAAATCTTAATGCAAAAGGTATTACAAGAAATTTGTACTAGAATTAGAATAGAATTCACCAGGTTGGAAAAGACCTTTGAGATCATCAAGTCCAACCTATCAGCCAACACCATCTGATCAACTAAACCATGGCACCAAGCACCCCATCCAGTCTCCTTCTAAACACCTCCAGGGATGGTGACTCCACCACCTCCCTGGGCAGCACATTCCAATGGCCAATCTCTCTTGCTGTGAAGAACTTCTTCCTAACATCCAGCCTAAACCTCCCCTGGAATTCAGCTTGAAGAGAGAAGAAAAGGTTTTCTTCATCCTTCCAAAATGCCAATTTTGCTAAACTTAAAATAATTCTGTGTTCAGTCAAGCATGACATCTATAAACAGATGCCTCATCAATGTGCCCTTCTGTTATGTATAAAGTTTTAAATTCAGAAGTATTCCAGAGGCCAAAAAAGAAACCTGCTGCTAGTGAGGCTGAAAAGAGGAGAGGGGGAGTGTTTTGTACCAAACCCAAAACTAGTATGCCAATTCACTAGTAAGTAATGGAGCTATAATAGCAACACCAAGAAAATGATAAATCTAAAAGCAGTACATTAAGGTGCTTTTTGTTTTTTTCTTTCTTTCTTTTGACTTTGAAAACACACTGTTAACACATTAGAATTTTTTCTACAGCAAGCAGCACTGAAGAGTTCTTAAAAAACGATCCAAGGAGAATGTAGCTAATATATATTAATTTAAGGGGAAATGTTATGTCAACCCAATCGCAGATAGATTCCTGGAATGTCAGAAACTTGTTTGCAACAGCTCTCCAATGGCTATTACCAACATGCCAGCTTTGATTGACTGTATTTCAAGCAACATCCTACAATCTCCAGTGCTTTAATTAAATTACTAGGAAAGAAATTACTACTTCGCTGTTTGATGACGCAAAAACAGCTAATAAATAATTAACCCCCCCCCAAAAAAATCAGTGGCATGGATCAGTGGAGACAGTATTTGACTTCAGTAAACAACGAGGCTCAAACAAACAGCCAGAGATTTAATAAATAAATAAATAAAGCAAAAGATCAACAAAAAAGCTACCAAACAAACAAGCAAAAAGAGAAAACCGAAGTTGCACTTAAAGACTGATGAACTTCAGTCTGAAAAGCCTCTGCACGAGATTCAGGGATCATAAGAGCTAACAAACCAAGCAAACTTCCCAGGAAAACCTTCAGGGAAATTAATGAATTTAATCTTGAATCTATACACTGTAATAATGAGACTGTGTTGTTGTGGCAGCTCCCTCAAGACTCTATCAGAGAATAATATCCAATTTAGGTGCCCACATATTGTTCAGACAAGAGGCACAAGAATGACTGAAGGGACTGGAAAGCAGGTTTTACAATGAGCAAACCAAAACATGTAACCCCATTTGCCAGTCAGAAAGAAGGCTAAGAGGCGAGTTAATACAAATTGGGAATAAAGAGCTCCCTAAATCAAGAGCTATAGCCATTCTGTCTCAGATTAGAGAAGGTCACCATATGGTTAATAGGGGGAAAAAAACCCACGAACAAGAAAAAAATAAACCCAAAGAAAACAAAACCAAGGCCAAACAAGATGTGAAACCAGCTACCCTTTGGAAGTACTCAGAAGATGAAAATAAAGGATAAAAGGCAGGACTGTTTTTCAAGAGAGATATTTAGAACATGAAGTAGCGAAAGGAATTGAAAGAGCACTAACACAGACTTCTTTCTCTGTATGCCCTGTGCTACAGCTGCCCAAAAGAGCTAGGAATGATGGACAAAAGAGAAGCTTTGTTACATGAAGATGCCTTAGTTAACGCACTGGAGGTATGAGAAGGAAAACTGAAGCTGTCAGCAATCACACAGTATAAATAAAGATGATATGCAAATATACTGATGACAGCAACTTTTCAAGCAGTATTTATACAACTCCTTGCATATTAAGCCTTTTTTTGTTGTTTTTTAATAAGTCAGCTAGAAGATGAATGTAGAGAAACTAATGGCAATGTGCTTTTTTCCTGAAGGCATCAGGCCAGCTGTGCTTCTCTACCCAACCCTTTGAGATGCATATTTAAATGAATATTTATAATTTTTCTCTGAAAATTATATTTAGCAAAAACACTCCAGATGATGCTATTGCTTTTCCAGATGTAAGATGCTGTCCCAAATCAGCACTCAGCCCTGATGGTGCCCCAACTCACCCAGCTCCTTGCCAGGCTGGCAGCAGCAAACCACAGCTCATGAGGCGAGCAACGCGGTGGCACCAATGTCAATCCATATAGATCCTGAAACTTTTCTACCAAGACACTGTTACCTCAAAAGCTTTATGCACATGACATCTGTGCTCACAAACACCAGCTTTTTACTTCAGAGACTTTTATTTTGTGATGCTGCTCTACGCTATTATTTCAGAAGGGTTCTTGGGATTTACCATGTCAACTGCATCCTAGTTCCATACAGTCAGAGCTACAGGGGGTGCATACTTGCTTCCACTATTGCATGGCTATGGACTGTCTGCTATTGCCAAAATCTATGGGTGCACCACAGCATTATTCCTTATAGGTACTCTAACAAAGCAAAATCATTCCATGAGTGTTCAGATGCTGGAACACATTGCCTGAACTGGAGCAGAGTTTAAGCATCTCATATTCAGTACTATCCTTGCTTTGAGAAAGAGGCTGAACTAGAGTCCTCCAGAGATCTCTCTCCAGCCTGAATAACTTCATGTGCTCATTTTGGTCATCACCAGCCTGACCCCTGCTGACTCTCCTCCCATGATAAGAGTACATAATATTTAATACAAGAACTGACTGCAGTAGAAAGCCCAGGTACCTTGGCAAGTTTCTCTCCTCAGACAACAACTTTTTCAGCTCATGCAAAAAGCATGCTGTCGCTTCCAGTGACACATGACATATTTACCATTTTCCAGAACTTTTTCTAGAGAGCATTTTACAGAGCACGTTGCCAACGTGAAAAACACCAACTACACCTTTCTATTTCTGTACAGAACTGCCACCCAGCCTCATGCACGCCCAGACTGCCAAGCAGCTGCTCTGCCAGCTCCCATAGCCTTACACGGCAGAAATGCTCCACAGCAGGCAATTGTAGTCAGTTTCTTCAGGACTGTGCTATGCCACCAGATTCTCTCTCATCTCTCCTCCCCTCACACATTCCCCTTATATATAGATCTGGTTCTTTTCATCTGCTATTTCATTGGCTCATCAGAAAATCCCAAGACAAAAATAACAACTCTCCTGTTTTCCCTTCGTAAGTACTGGTTAGCTGCCATCTTTCACATTATTGACAGGTTTATTATAAACAAAAGATTTAAAACCAATGAGCAACAACAACAAAACTACAGTCTCAGCTACACGATATGTTTCCAGCCTTAAAAACAGCCACACACAAAGCCAGACCCAGGAACTATTTGGTTATTCCAAAGGCTAGCAAAGAATGAGCCCAGACAGATTGGTGAACTGAATTGTTTTAACCAAGTTTTGTTTCATTGCCTCTTTGAGGCACAAGTCATTTTTCTGAAAGGCTCTTGTGTATGTATCAAACTCAGATATACCCTTGTCCTGTACTTATTCCTATCTCATGATTGTATCTGCAGCTATATTTCTCTGAGACCACTAAAGGTAAGGACTGACCATTTCTGGAAGGTAATACGCATGCCTGAAGGAGCACAGAAGTATAAACAAAGGGGCTGGGATTCACTTTGTTTAATCTAACTGTCTGCACTTCCTGTCAGAAAAAAAGGAAGAGACAGATGGGCACTGGACACAGAAAAAAGGCAACAAATCATCCTTTGATAATACCTCACTCAACTGAGTACTATGCAAAACTAGCCTGTCTCAGACTAGATGCTCATTTCTTCTCTATCCTCAGTCCATTCCTAGAATTCTTGAGCTCCAGGTAAGCCTGTGCTTCAGCATGAGTCTGAATAGCTAGGCACAGCTAAGAAAAGCCTTCTTGTCCTGCCTGCAGTTTACAGGGTCTGTAGGTGCCCAACAGAGAGCAGAAGATGTAGGAAACGGAACGCTAAAGCCCACTCAAAGCCAAGGAAATGCAGACACCCTGATCCGACCATGAGGTTCAGGCACCCCAACCTCTGAAACTCACAAAGTGCTGCTCAGCCAATCCTGCACACGTGCATTGCAGCACTATTACCTACTGACAATTCTGCTACTGTGGTCTGTGTTTCAGAGTTTATTCATCACATAATTAAGTTCTCATAAGTACCCTTGAGTTAATTTGGAAGAGCACATACACATGATGAGAAAGAGGGAAGAAAAATAAAGAGAATGGTTTATAAGAGTAAACACACAAGTAGCATTTAAAAGGCAAAGCACTCCACAATCACAGTAGTAATTATTATTACAATAACATCAGCTATAATATAGCTCAGCAGCGCAGGCCTTCAGCACACACCAAAACACTGTGAAGTAATAATCCATTATAACCCCCGTGTTTTACAGCATCTAAAGAGAACCTGCCACAACAGGGACCACGTGAAATGGAGTTCTATATGAATGTGAAACTACTTTTCATATGCAATCAGGGGCAAATCCATCAAATCAAGATCAATAAAAATGACAGTAAAACTGAATTAACACAGAGTTCCTTATCATTTCAAAGAACATAATCACTCAGCCTCTGCAGTACATGGCAGGTTTTTGTTTCACACACCTCACCTCTTCAAAAGCCCGTTATCACCAATGGAACATCAGGCTTTGCAAGGCTGATACCATTAACGGCATAGATGAAATCCCTGCACTAAGACAGCCTCATTTTGGAACAAAGCAGAGAGAGGACATAAAATTTCATTATGTGTATCGGCTTCCTTCAAATTCTAGGCACCTTACTTGAAGCTGCAGGACCATTGTTAATTTTGTCGCAGGAAGAAGAGTCATTGCAGGCCTTTTCATAAGCTTGGAGGGAAAACAAGGGCTGCTTATTTTAAGCTCTAGAAAGCACACAATTTCTCACAAGCTCCTTTTCCTACGATCTTTATAACTACAATATTAGTCATACAGCATAAAACACTACAACTGTAAAAAAACCCCATGTATGCATATGTAAGTACACACACAGATTCTTCTTCTTAACTTGCCTTGGCCTGAGGATTCTTCCCATCACTCCTGAGAAGTAAATAGCTACAAAACCTTGTTGAAAATCACAGGGGAAGTCTGCTCTGTTCTGTTGCAAGTTTACAGTGAAGCAGCAGCAAGGATAGCGTTCCCTCCTTTCCCAGACACCTTCCATAGTTCAAAGACTGAAAAGAATTCAGTCATTTTTACTTCTTCAGGGACAATTCTTTTAAAACCACGACACTTCAGGGAGTTGAAACAAAAAGTCATTAGTGCAGGATTCAATTTAACTCATTCTGGAACTTATCTCCCAGTCCAGCTTGCTTCACTTATGAGTCTAATTTTCACTAGAGAAAGTCTCTGGGAAGAGAAGCAGCACAATACCCAAGTACTTCATCCATTCCATTACTGGAAGTTTATAAAGAAAAAAGTAATTTCTCTAGCTCACCTAGACAGAGTAACACAAGGTTGAGGACAATAAATAAATAAATTAAAGGGTCTGCTGAATGGGAGCAACAGAATCAGAAGATATTGGGTGCTACGTTGTCAAGAACACGTTATTATTGGTAAGTTTATGTCCGCTTCAAAGGAAGAAAAGCAAAATTTCCAATGGAATATAAAACCGTGTGGAAAAGTAGCGTGGCGAGGATTCCCTCCCCCAGAATCCTAGGATCCTGTAACAGCAGCCCCATTTTCAACAAACTCAGTTGTATACATTTCTTTGTAACCATCTACTCAGGTCGCATGCACATGGTCTGCTTTGGAAGTTTAAAAACAACAAACAAAACCAAAGCAACAAAAATCCCAACAACCTACACAACTTCTTGAACTCATCTGATATTTGGTAATGAGCTTTGTAATTTTCCTCTGCCTGAAAAGCAAACTCCTCTGCACAAGACTTATTCAAAAGCTACCAATTTTCATACAAGACTTATGTCTCAATCAAGTGAGGTCTGTTTCACTCCCATATGGAATCTAGTTAAGTCTGCCAAGGCTTGCTCGGAATAATTAAAAGTGAAAAAAAGAACTACAGTTTGCATTCATTTAGTCCCTCATCTACCCACTAAAAAGTATTCTTGCTAACACCCTGAGACAGAAGAAGAAAGACAAAAACCTACCACAATAAAAAAAAAACAAAACAATTAATAAGCTAGCATATATCACTGAGCTACTAAAGCACAGTAACTGTTAAAAGGATCTAATTTCTGCAAGATGAACACAAGCAAGAATAAAAGCAAGAAAACCTTGTACCAATTATGGACAGTTACTTTGGTTCCTGCTTTCATCTTTAAGTAGCTTCCCTTCGGCATGAGAGATTTTTTTACTTCCTAAATCCTGCTATTTCTTATGTATGTGCTTCTCCCTAAATACTCTCATTTGAATGCCAATTACCTCGTGTGCCAGACAATTGCTTTTTATAGTAAATAAAAATGATTTTTTTTTGGCTATCATCTTGACATTCTTCTACAATATATTAATTGTGTCTTTAGTTTACTTGACAGATGTCTCATATTCCGCTTTAATATCCAGGGTTGGTTTTTTTCCTATGATACATCAAAAACACAACTGTTTCCTGCTCAGCAGGTGCCACACAGCATTACTTCACGGTTAGCCAGTCTATTTGATTTATCAAGCACAGCCTGCAAAGCCTCTTTTCATTTTAATAGAGGAGGTTTCAAATAAGAAGAAAAGAACTGAAGGAAAGGTTAAAGAGCCTTACAAACACTTAACATTCACAGCAATAATTTCCAAGGTAACTTTTCTTAGACTCTCTGCTGTTAAATCTGTGAAACCTGGGGGCTTTCAGCTTGTTCACAAAACACATAGATGCAATAAACCAAATAAATTGACTGATGACAAAAAGTCAGAAAACATTTACAAAGGCAAACCATGCCAACTAACCTGACCACCTTGAACAACAAAATAACCTCTTCTGCTGACACAGAACAATTTACATCCAAATGAATTAAAGAAACCAGCTGTGATTTCTCACAAGCATTCTCATCCTAGAAGAGCAAACAAGATGCAGAACTACTTCACTATGAAAGCTGTTCCTTGTTCCTACATCTCTCATCAGCACAAAGTTTAATGTTTAAATTTCTGAACTACAAATACACCTATAGCATGGCAAACACTACACTACAGTCTTAACAGAAACGTTTTTGACAAAGGAAGGCTGGCCAAGCAACATGTACATCATCTTTGATCAGAAGCAAGCTGAGAACGGCCAGCATGCCTCACCCTGTAACCACCATGATCGCCTGAGGCTCATTTGTTGAATTTTGTCAAGCAGCTCAACTAATTTTAAAAAGCAAAAGGAGCTTTTCCTACTCCATCCCACTGCTGGTGCTTACCAAAAGTCCCCCAAAGAGGACCATACAGGCCAGTTCAGGGCTTGCTACACTCACTGCCATTGCCCGTCTCCTCTGCACCCAGACAATGGCTGCACAGCCCCTGGAGGGGAGAGGAGCACCTGAGGAGACAACAGCCAGATGGGTTGTGCAAGGCACAAGAACAAGTCATCTTGCTCTGCCAGTGCTAAACAGAGAAACAGCAATGAAACACTCAGCTGTCAGAGTTTGCTCTGAATATGAACATCAGCAAAACTAGAGAGAGTGAAAACCAAGTGCTGTCAGTTGTCAAGCTAAAGCAAAATTGAAACTGTAAACTAATTTATAGACAGTCTCCAACCAACTTCAGTAAAGTTCTTGGCTCCATTTCCCACAGTATCCTCCTGGAGAAACTGGCTGCACATGACTTGGAGAGCGGATGATAGAACAATAATTCACTTGCTTCACATGGACTAGGCTAAGAACTGGCTGGCTGGGCCCAAAGAGTGGTGGTGAACGGAGATAAATCCAGTTGGTGACCAGTAACTAGTGGTGTTCCCCAGGGCTCAGTAATGTCTTTGTTCTCTTTAATGTCTTTATCAACAACCTGGACAAAGGAATTGAACACGCCCTCAGTAAGTTTGCAGATGACACTAAACTGGATGGGAGTATTGATCTGCCTGAGGGTAGGAAGGCTCTGCAAAGAGACATAGACAGGCTGGATCAATGGGCCAAGGTCAGCAGTATGAGGTTTAACAAACTGCCAGGTCCCACGCTTGGGTCACACCAACCTCATGCAACTCTGCAGGCTTGGGGTGGAGTGGCTGGAAAGCTGCCCACCAGAAAAGGACCTGGGAGGGCTGGCTAACAGCCAGCTGAACATGAGTCAGCAGCATGTTCAGGTGGCCAGAACGGCCAACAGCATCCTGGCTTGTATCAGGAATAGTGTGGCCAGCTGGAAGCAATTGTGCCCCTGTCCAGAGAAGGGCAACAAAGCTGGCAAAGGGTCTAGAGAACAAGTACTACAAGGAGCAGCTGAGGGA
The DNA here is from genome assembly GCA_033816785.1 of Picus viridis. Classification (NCBI taxonomy): domain Eukaryota; kingdom Metazoa; phylum Chordata; class Aves; order Piciformes; family Picidae; genus Picus; species Picus viridis. The sequence continues at coordinate 1,753,739 of CM066569.1, read as the reverse complement.
ACTTGGTTTGTTTAGGAGAAAAGGAGGCTGAGGCAACACCACATTGCTCTCTACAACTACCTGATAGATGGTTGAAGTGAGGTGGGGGGCAGTCTTTTCTCTATAGTATCAGGTGATGAGAGGAAATGGCCTGAAATTGTGCCAGGGGAGGTTCAGATTGAATATAGGAACAAATTCTGTATGGGAAGAGTGGTCAGGCATTAGAACAGGCTGCACAGGGAGTTGGAGTCACCATCCCTGGAGGTGTTCAAGAAAGGTGTGGACATGGCGCTCCAGGATGTGGTTTCATGGCTATCATGGTATTAGGTTGATGGTCAGACTCAATGCTCTTAGAGGTCCTTTACAACCAAAAGAATTCTATGTTTCTATGCCTGACAGTCAACCACACAATCAGTTTAGGTGGCTTTTGTTTGTTTTTAAAACAAGAGAGCAGATGTAATTTTTCTATTACTCTTCCCATTAAAGAATGGTGTCCAAACAGTGGTTGACTGGAGTGTCTCTAACTAATTCAATTAAGGGAGAACTCTTCCTCAAATCTTAGGATGGGAAGAAAACAGCAAAATAACAAACCAGCATTTAAGATACAGCATTACATAAACTTTTACACGATTTACCACATCACTGAACGGAAAAAGTTATAAAGTAATCCTCCTCTTCAACAGATTATGATCAGTTCTTCCACACAACAAACCATCCTAATATAGTCCTCCTGAAGAACATGCTTTGGATATCATTAAGTATGAACCAAGTTCCAAAACAGATGCTCAAAAATATCTTTTGTACTTCTAACCACTTAAGACTGCACCATTGGATTACAGATGCTTTTCTGAGTATCAGTCTGGAAATAAAATATAGCTTTAAGTTTTACCTAGAAGGGAAAAAGAAAGAATGAAAAAAAAAAAAAAAAAAAAAAAAAAAAAGAAAAAGCCAAGATAAACATCCTGCGGTCATAAAGAGGATGTGGCTCTCCTGAGACTGGAACTCAGCACTGCCTGGCAACACGGTGCAAACACTGCACAAGAGAACACAGAATCTTGCAACGGTTTGGGTTGGAAAGGATCTCCAAAGGTCACCCAGTCCAACCCCCCTGCAGTGAGCAGGGACATCCTCTGCTAGATCAGGTTGCTCAGAGCTTTGTTGAGCCTGAGAATGTGCACCAGGAGAGAGTTGCATGGTGCACCACAGTGATGTAAGAGTTAGATGCTACACATAAAAGAAATAAAATCTTTTCAGACACCCTCAGGCAAAGCAAACATATCAAGAGGGAAATGGAAAGCAAAACAGGGCACCGCTAATGGAATTTAAGTGTCCTTTATTTCTAGTTTTCACAATAAACAAGAACAAAAGGGAGAGATTTCCACAACGTAGTGAGCAGCTGGAGGACAACCAGAAAGCACTGATATGATTTACCAAAACCACCACAAAATATATTTACTGAGGTAACAGAAACAGCATTCAATATCCTGCAGCAATGCTCAGAAGAAATGGGGAAACCAGGAAGACTTCTTAAAGCTTTAAATTATTGTGATCACATCATAAGAAATACTCAGCTACAAATGAATAATCACTTAGGATGTCTAAAGAAAACCTTCAGAAAAACAACAACCACTTACAATATTAGAAAACGAGAGAGATCTTTGTGCTGATACAACCATGGAGACAGATGCCAACATCAATGCACCTTTGTTGCTGTTAAACCAACCTGATAAAATGAACGTGTGCATTGTCAAGGGGAGGAATTAAACCAGTTGGGCAACATGTCCACTGATAAGAGAAAGTCCAACCTTGAGCATATAGACAACTCTACCATCAACTATCACACATTTTTTGTCCCAGTCCACACAGCGAGGCTGCAGGTAGAGCAGATACTATTGCAAAGAGTGTGGAGAACCTACAGTACACCTCACTGAGCTCTAGAGAGGGAAGGAGTCTTCAGATCACACAAATTATTTTTAGAAAAGATCTCTCTTTTTAATCCAATTTAAGTGTGCAAGTTTTTAAACAACTGCTTGTTTATAACCCCAAATTCCAAACTTGGAGAACCACTTTCTGTGATCTGAAATAGTGACAAGTCACTGTACTATGAGACATCTGACTACAAGGGATAGGGAGGTGCTGCTCGGCAGGGATCACACTGAAAGTCAAGCTAGCCTTCGCATTTATAGCTTACTCTAATTATTCATGTTACACATGCACCACATGGAAAGAGTCTGCCTGCTGTGCCTGCAACACAAGTTTAACTTTTGTACACGTCGGTAGTGTGCAAGCTGATATTGAACACGCTGGGTTCAGAATGTGCAGTACAGTAGAAAAACACTGAAGATGCACAGAGATGTAAAGACAAAATGCATATGGGAGTGCCAGCCTGAACAAAACAAACAAACAAATCAGAACAGCAAAACCCTAAAAAAGTCGTCCTTAACAAGAGGTATTTTCAGGCTTCCCTACACCAAGACTTTATGCTATGCAAGGAGACACAAGTTCAAACGTGATCACTGCACGTATGCCTCTGTATAAATGCATAAAACACCAGTGTGTGATGAAAAACAGGTAGTCCACCCCTTGCACATATGGATACAATTGTTCTGGTTTCTGGGTGTTTGGGGGGGCTAGGGTTTTTAGGTCAGAGTTTCCTTCTGATTTGCTTTTTATTTAGAATAGGCAATGCCAGAACTTCCTCAACTAATTGCAAGAACACAGAGTCTGTATGCAGAGCATAACAAAGCACTGACGCAATACAGAACTTCATGAATGTCTGCATTCATTGTCTGAATTCAGAACCCAAAAGGGTAGTGCCATTTTCCTTTTCCAAAGGCTGAAAATTACACATTCAGATTCCAGCAGAAGACATGCAAGAGTTTAACAAAAAAAAATATATGACAGTCTGTTCATCACATGGTTGCCAGGTACAAAGGCTTTTTATGCTTCTTACTTGCACAACTCAAATCATGCTTTTTAGAAAGGACATTTTAAAAAAAACAATAATTCACTTGCTTCACATGGACTTTACAGCCCCCAGGCTTTTCTCTTCTCCTCATTCTCTTCCTCCCCTCCATCATAATGAGACTGGATAAATGATGAAAGTTGTCTCAGTTCTGGAGTCACTATTTAGATTTCCATGTGAATTGGCAAGAATTTACTGCAGTACGGTCTTTCATCAGCATTACATGTGTAGAGTAGAGTAGAGTAGAGTAGAGTAGAGTAGAGTAGAGTAGAGTAGAGTAGAGTAGTCGAGTCGACCAGGTTGGAAGAGACCTTTGACATCATCAAGCCCAACTATGATTTGGTATTCCTTCAAACTTGATATATATAATGGTTTTGGTCAATCCTATGAAGTGACAGTAATGCTTCTGCAAAGCAAGTTCAACTGAAAACAGATGAGCCTTTACTGAAAGCACATGAGACTATCAGAGCCATTCTCTTTGAACGTTTAAAGTTTTGTTTTCACACTTTCCAATAGATAGCTTTCAAAAGTGGATTAAAAGAGATGTAGAGATACAATAAGGAGAAACAGGTAGAGATACAGGTAAATCTTGAACTTGCTTACGTAAGCCAAAGAAACATAAGTAAGGATTTGGTTCTGTTCTAACTCACCACCTGAAAAACAATCTCTGAATAACCACATGAAATGTTTCAAAGAAAGTACTTTTTATGTAAGGAAAAAAAAAAAAAAAAGCAGCTGCTCTTTGAACATAATCTCTCTTGACTATTTCCAACTTTCAAGGTAACTTTCTTTCATGTTGTATCAAAATCCAGGTTAACAACCTAGGCAACTCACCAAACACCTTCCAATCACACTATCGCTCATTCAAGCTGATAAATGTCTCCAAAAATGACACATGGAAGTTAACAAAAGCGTGGAAGCACAACAAATGCAAATGTAGGGAAAAGCTACTCCCCAAACCAACAAAAAAACCCCAAAACAAACCAAAACAAAAAAATCACAACCACTACCATGAACAACAGGTTACAGGACAGTAAGGTGGACAACACAATTATCACCACAACAGCCTCTGCACTCATCTTTCTAGAAAAGCTGTCACCTATATTGCAGCACTGTGGAAAGTTGTTTGTACATCTGTCCCCAGATCTTTCATCCTCATCTCTGTTGCATTAGTGTGCTGTGCAGTAAAAGGCCAAGCCATGAGAACGTCCTCATAATGCAAAGCTGTAAGATACAGACACTTTGGGACATTCACATTTAATTTTGTACATGTTTTCAGCTGTGTCATCATGGAGACATAATGGGAAAGTTTCAAGCTCTGTTACACAAACTCACATTCTGAAATGCAATACACTGTGAATAACAAACACTTAAAAGCCACTATTAGAGATGGTCAAGAGCTGCTGAAAGCTGCCTCAAACCTGCTGCACAGCTAGCAAATATAGATGGCACTGGGGGATCCTACTTGGCTCCCAGCAGCTATGGGAGACTCTCTGACAAGCACAGTGCTTTGCAAGAGTCCCAGCTCTTCAGTTGCTTGCAAGTGGTTGAGTTTTGTGGCTCCCTATATAGAAAGATTATTTTTATACACAAAACAAGATTGGTCATACCTGAATGACTACATTCTCTATAGATATTTTACCTTACTGTGTGAAGCAAAAATGACAGCACTGAGAATGGAGTTTGTTGCTAATAATAATAACAAAAAATAACAAATGGAACAAATACTCAAAAGTTTACATCTGGGAAACAAGAGTATAGGTAATACACCTTCCCTCAGTACATGACGTGGCAGATACTGTGTCATCTGGCCACTAGTCTGCATCTACAAAGTCAAAAGATGACTGGATCATCATGGCCCTCACTGACTTCCTTATTTGTGAGGCCAGTTTTGATTAAAGGCAATGAAATACAGATAATCTGTATGGAGTTTCTGATACCCTTGTCCAACAGAGGTAAAGAACAATCCCCAGTGAGACTGAAAGCTTTACTTTATTGTTTGGTGCTTTCTGTACTAACATGCACACTTTACTTTCAAATGTTATGAGAGCATATAGAAATAAACTGAACATATAGAAAGCTGCAAAGGCTTGAAGGAAAACAGTGATGATATCAAGCAAGGCATCAGCATCCAGTTACATCACAGCGTTCAGAGGCCACTCTGGGCTTTTGTAACTAAACAGGGCTAGAGAACAAAGGATATAGCACCAAGCTTCCAGAAAGTTGGTTTAGCCTTGGTCCCAAAAGCTTATGAGCTTTCCATTAAGTCTAAGTTTCGTAACAGCATTCAGAGCTCAATGACCATTCTGTCAGTAGCAGCAAAGCTGATGCCTCCTAGTTCTTTCCATCAAAAAAATGAAACAGAAATCAGCAGTTAAATCCCTCATTCCTACTCACCTTGGTATTGGTCCTTTCTTCTGGTTCTTCTCAAAAGAAGAAAAAAAGTTTTTTGTCTTTAATGTTGCTAGCCAGCTAAATGGGAAGAAGGAGCAAATAAATTGCATGGTAGTTTACAAAGTAGTTTACTACAGAAAAAGTGCAACCAAACCTATTCTGATATTATTAGAATATCTTCTTCGTTCTGTTTTCTTATCACCATCCCTACCATCTTTCCCTGCCTCCCTGCTGTTCATTTGAAGCTTGGCATTCCCAAACCTTTTCTTTTGGAATGTTTTAGACCAAAGACTGTTAGCACATATGATCAAGTATTTATACAAATACCTCCAATGAACTATTTGTAACAGTTTAATTGCTAACTAATATTGAAGAATAACATAGCACGCAAGAGAAAGCGACAAAGCAGCAAGAGTCTTCTGCTGTTACATTTGTTTAGGGTTTTTTTGCTGTGGTTGAAGGCATAAATTGAACTACCCTTCAAAATCTATTAAAAAACCATCGTTTTACAACTCCTTGCTCCCAGGATGTTTGGGTTTTACTAAGCTTAAAGAATACTCTAGTTTCTCATCATGCTATGGAGTCCTGCCCTGTCCTTTCCTCTGCCCATGTAAACCCACAGTGCGCAAGTTGAAGGTGGTACAAGTGACAATCAGAGGAAGCAGGCAAAGAGCCCAATCTACAGCGTAGGAGGCTAGGATGAGCAAGAGAAGAAAATATATGATCTGACACAGGCTAGCTGGCAGCATTCAAAATAAAAATAAAGGAGCCAAGGACCAAGGGAAAAAGCTAATTCATTAATTATTTCTACTTCCTTGCAGACTGACAGTGGAATGGACAGGTACTCAAGATGATGAATCTCTGCAAACACCTAGATAGGAAGGCAAGCAGCTAGGAAGGAAGACTGAAACAAAGATTTCAGATACTTTAAACATCTTCTTAACAGTGATGCACTATATTAAGTAAAATTCTCAGGAGCCCCAAAAGAAAGCAAGCATGTTCATGAGGCAACACATTTGCATTCCAAAACAGCAGCAGCTTTCAGCTCCACTCTCGTACCTCTAGTGACTGGTGTCCCATTCTCTGGTCCTGCCACCTGTTTCAGCAGACAGCAAAACCTAACACACTGTGTCTCACAAGATCCTACCTCAGATATATGGTCTAATAGCAAGTAAAGTATTTAAAGTTACATGTAGTAATCACTCGATTTCACATCTTCCATTTCATATATGATAAAGGATTGGTGATCACCTATGTTTCTCTGAACACTGCTAGCTGAACTTTGTTCATTTCATAAATATTTCTACACCCTTATTTTCCATGGTCCTATACTATTTAAAGTGTCTTCCTTGACATCTCTCAACTTTTCCTTACACTTCTTTCATCACACTTCTTGAAAATTTCACATAGCTCTCAGGCTTTATAGTAAGAACTTAGAGGGTTTAAAGTATTTTCTGTATTGGGTAACAATCTTCTGCACAAGACACCAAAACACGTGCAACCCTGCCCACTAAACCCAAAAAAGGAACAAGAAAACCTAACGTGGTATTTGTATGAGCACAGCTCATGAAAAACACAAGTCTGGTTTTTACTTAATGACACACTGCTGCACTGACATAAACTGTCCAGATGTGAACAAATGTCATTCTAAAGGGGATGAGTATACTGTGAAATCAGATGACTATATGTAACTGTGGTGTATAATTAGAACAGTCATCTAAATGACAATTTCCAGAGGAAACAGTGAAGGTATTATATTAATGTAACAGGAAACTAGACAAGAAGGATCTATCTCCATAATTACCCAAGGAAGGAAATAATAAATTTCTGTTCCTAAGTTTCTATAGGGAAGTATTAATTAGCAGTGTATTAAAATGCATTCCTGTGAGAAGTCATTGCTGTACAATCTACTTTCCAAAGGGAAGACTGTTGATCATAAAGAGTAAAAACAAGAAACCAAAACCAAACTTCATACCTAAGCAGAGATCATGAATGGTTTTACATTCTTAGGGAGCGTCTGAGTCACACTAGACATGTGACACTTTTCATCAAACCTGTGTTTGCAATTCTGTGTGCATGCACAATCCTCCCTAAACAGAACACATCCCTCTCTGCACAGATGCCCAGGGAAAGCTAGTTGGTGAATCCCCTATGCTTACCTAGCTGCACCACAAACTACTCAGTTGAAGAAAATAAATACCCAGGGTCACGGCTGACATGCTTTCATAGCGACTGCCGGTGACCCTGACTCTGAACTGGGACAGATAGGGTGAAGTCTGACATATGTAAGCAACAGCTCACAACAATGGCAGAGAACTGAATTTGGCATTTTGATTAACACTCTCTGATGAGGCCAACTGGCACTATCTGGAGTCAATGATTTTTTTTTTCCTCCTCCTTTTTCTCCTTTTTTTCCCCTTGCCAAAAAGGAGCTCTTCAGCTGGTCAGTTTTTCTGGCAAAAATGCCTGCTAGCTGTCATTTGAATCTAGCAAACATCCATCAAAACAACATGATGAAAATCACTGAGAGAAAAACATTGATCAAATAAACCACCCTAACAAGATGAAGCAATTATTTAGCTCCCGGGTAGATTAGTATACATTCGATTCTTTGCATATTTATTCCTAAGCGTGGCATGACATCTGGCAAGCTTCAGACAAAGGAGTAAAGATGAAATATGGCAGTTTCCCCCCCCAACTTGAGATAAAACTTGCAGTTTTACACCTCAGCTTAGATAATTTCCCTATGATTCTGCAGTTGAGCTGATTTACCAAGGAACCAAACGAATACTATAGAGTTATGCCAAATAACAAGAAGATAATAAAAGCCAGTCATTTTGTAATGCAAAGAAAAGCCTCACTGGAAGGAACAGCAGAAGTTAAGAATCAAAAGTATTTTCAGTTCTGAGTTATTGCCCTGTTATTATAGATCTGATGATACTCTGGCATTTATCTTAAAGTTTAAGTTCCTGTATTATAAAAAAAATGAATGCATTGGGTTTGTTGTTGTTGTTTGTTTGTTTTAATTCTCCAAGCCTTATAATAGGGAAAGAGTGGAAGATGTACTTAATGTCTGAGATGGGAGCTATTAAGGAGCTAAAGCCAGTCCTAAGTCATTGCATGTCAGGGTAGCTCCTTAATACAGTTCCTTGACTACAGCTATGCCAGGTTCTGGCACAAATACCACTGTCACCATTCTTCACCTACTGGTATCACAGTTAGGATCAAGATTTCTATTGTCTTACCAGTAACCTACTTCCTTTGTGGTTGTTGGGTGTTGGTTTTTTAAGGACAACTAAGAAAAACCCATGCTCTTGCTGTGGAAGGTCAAGCATGAAATTGATAAAAATACACAAGAGTAAAGTAAATGCAAGACTGTTCTCAGAGGAGAAAGTTTCTTGCTTGCAGGTCTACAAATAACCTTCTTAATGGCAAGTAGAAGAGCACCAGCCCTGAGCTGCACAAATAAACAAGAAAGAAGGCGGCTGGCTGTACAATTCAAGGTGGGACAAGGGAGATAGAAGGGGCTCTGGAAACAAGAATGACTCTGTAAAGCCAAGGGTGACTCCTTTTATTTCTTGAAGAAATTCTAAGTATTCTTAACACAACTTGCACTTCAAGAGTTGCCAACCTGGAAAAGGTTATGTCCTGAAAAGGAATGTCCACAGTAAGTGGCAGGTAGAAGAAAAAAACTTTACATTTACTAGAAAAAAACGAAGACATTATCCCTCCATCGTGAAAAAGTAAGACAGTTTGAACAGAAATCTTGGATACAAATTCCTAAGGGAGCATTTAGAAACCTCAGAAGGAATTGTTAAGTTCATCTTATATCACGAACTGTCATTAACCATCTAGGGAAAGGGGGAAAAAGCCACACCATGCACTTGGGTGTGCATAACTGTAGCACGTATACACCCAGCAGAGCCAAGTGAAACCACTGCGAAGGACGTGGCCACTTTGAATACAAAGCATGGACACCATGGACCTCAGCAACAGCTTCACTGCCCTGACCTTGAGCTCCTTTATCTTCATTTTATTATTGCCTCATTCTCTTCAGGCTGCTTTTGTTACAAGTGGACCAAGGAAAGCTATGTATTCCAAGACACATTTTGTTCACACATTGTTAACACAGCCCATACGTGTGCCCAGACCTTCAGAAGAGAATATTACAAACAAATCAATACAACACACAAATCATAACCAGCCCTGTTGCCTCCCTTACTCCTACCTTTCAAGATTAGCATGCTGCCAACAGCTTAAATCTCTGCAGCTGGGCCAGATACAGAGAGAGTTCAATAGAGGTAAAGGTTCAGCAAGGCAAAAGAAACAAACAAAACAAGAGCAAACTCCTCCGTGGTGCTCCTGCTTATTCACAAGGCCGTTGTTCTCACCAAAGAGCCTCAGCTGGCAGCACTCCAGCTCCTGTTCCCTCCCTGTGTGATGAATGCCCCAGCACTGGGCATGGAGCTAAGCCAGCTCTGCCAGCACCGGTGCTGCATGCCAGCTCTGGCTCAGCCATTCAAATCCTTCCTCTCATCAGGACCTTGCTTGCTTTCTCTGTTCCCGAGATTAGCTCATCCTAAAGAGCAGAAGTCCTTCAGGTCTGGAAGGCACTTGTGGCTGTTTTGCAAAGGTACAGGCCACACTTAGAGCCCTTGCAAAGAAACCAGCAGGAAAAAATATCCCAATGCCTCCAAGCACTTTGTCGCTTAGAAGGATTTCTTTGATTAGGGACCACTACATCAATTTGCAGCAGTGTTCCAGGACTTCATTTTGGGGCCAGTGATGAAAACATCCTACAGGACTAGCTATAAGTGATTATGTATGGCATACAATTACCTACAGAGCACTATCACAAGAAATAGAAGTGGGTGACAAGAGTCCCTCATCATCTTTCATCTAGGTCTCCTTCAAGTAATAGAAGGCAGTGCTATAAGGTCTCCCTAGAACTTTCTCTTCTCCAGGAAGAGAAAATAGCCCAAACTCCCTCAGCCTTTCCTCATAGGGAAGGCGATCCAGCCCTCCCCAGACCCACTTGAGCAGGTCTGTGTCTTTCCTTTGCTGGGGCCCCCAGAGCTATACAAAGTAATCCAGGAGTAGAATAGAGGGGCAAAATCACCTCCCTGAACCCACTGGCCGCAGTTCTTTTGATGCAGCCAAGAATGCAATTGGCTTTCTGTGCTGCTAGTACACACAGCCAGCTCATACTCAGTTTTTCATCCACCAATACCCTCAAGTCCTACTCTGCAGGTCTGCTCTCAATTGACTCATCACCCAGTCTGTATTTGTGCTTGGAATTGCCCCAACCCAGGCACAGGACCTTGCACTTGGCATTGTTGAACTTCATGACATTTGCAGGGGTCACTCAAGACCCCTCCCAAAACAAGATTCCAAAACCAACACAAAGAAAGAACAAACAAACAAAACAAGAAACACCACTCGCCCTCAAGAAACCACTGAATAACTATTTATTAGATTTTTCTTCCTTAAACATGATAGAGAACAGATGTGAATTTGAAGCTCCTAGATGACTGTCTGGGCCACCACACTATAGTGTGTGTGGAGGAAGGCTGTTGTTTCCCCAGCATAACATGTCAGAAATCTTCTTTGACAGCAGAACTAAAAAAAAATAAAATTAAATTCTGGCTTTAAACTGTATAAAATTAGATTTTTCCATTCACCTGCCAAGCCAAAAGACTTCTTGCACAGCTCTTAATACAGAAGATAAAGTTGAGAGAGTTACAGGTGTTGTTGACTAATCAAATTCAAGGTCTCATTTTCCTTCAGTTTTTAGTAGTGGATAGTACTTCTTGTTCATAAAAAAAATCAGATCAGAAACATATTCTGTGACTGGTTCACATCTAGGACTATAGCATTCTGTTTGCATCACCAAGCAGGTGTTCCTGCTACTTAGGAGAGGCCAGCTACAGATACAGAGGTGATCCACAAAGACTTTGAAGTGAAATAAACCAGACATTAGACTGCAAGAGAACAAAGAGAAGGAGAGAAAGATTAGATTGAATATTCACTACAGTGAATCATGTGCAACTGACTCTTCCCTATGAATAAGCAAATAACCTAAATGTTCTTTAAATGTTTGGTATTGTAAAAAGCTGGAGGAGTTGCAGCTTTAATAATCTCTGCAGAATGACAAATCACTTCAAATCTGAATTTGCTCTCTACAGACCGCATTACTTCTGGTAAGCCTGAAGTGATCTTTATACAGTACTTAATCAACACAGTAATGAAGTAGATTATGCCCAAGCACTGAACTATGCACAAAATCCCATCATAATACCTTTGCTTCATTTTCTGAAGACCCTTACTCGGGCAACTGCTTTGTACAAATTTACAGAGCTCTCTGCATTACCAGCAAGCTGGCCAAAGAGAGTGGTCTCCTCCACAGAAGATCCCACCTTGCCACAGGTGTGTAACAACCCTAAAGAGGATCAATCACCATTAAAACTGAAAAGACAACTAATCTTTTTTTTTTTTTTTACTTAAAGTAAGCCTGTAAATAGCTATGTTCTTTGTTATTGGACTTAGGCACACAGCCAAGAATAGAGACTTGACTATGAATCAAGGCAAGTCATCTTGAAATTGTATCTATGACCTTGTTAAAAGACATAGCCCTTTCACCTCATAAAAGGCATAGAATGTCTGATGTAATGCCATCTCAATAAATGCGGCATAATAGGAAGAGAAAAATAGTGAATTATTAGAAGATGGTGTGACTATACACTTGTAAATAAGGAGTAGCAAGCTGAATGCAGTGAGATTTACTTTCAACCATTACACACATGCTGAATACCTCAAGTCAGTTTTACAGCAGCTCTTCTGCAGGATGTGCTGTAGGTACAGGTGTTTTGAAAATCAGGAACTATTTGCAGAGTCAAATACTCATTGTCAAATACTTCTTCAGCACAGCAAAAAAAACCAAACCACCACACCCACCCCCCCCCCCCAAAAAAACCCAACCCAACCAACCACAAAACCAAACCCAAAATAAAACAAAAATACAAACAAAACAAACCTCCAAACAAATAAAAAGCAAACCACCAAAACACACCAAACACAGACAAAACAAACTCACAAGCAGGAAAAAACAATCCCTGGAAGGAACTAACCCCACACAGACAGGTATCAAGAGTGGAAAAGCTGAGCCGGGAGGCAAGTACCAAACTTGGCTCTCGGTCCCAAACTGAAAGCAGAAATAACTCCATAGTTACCAGAAAAGATGCAGGGGGGGAATAGCCACACATAAATGCTATTTGGATCAAGCAATTGTCCTTGTAAGAAGTGCATTATGCACTGAGACATGTATACACACACAGAAAAGCAGACTACTTCAACAGCCAGGTACAAGAAGGCTTTCATCCTGCTCCTTTCCGCATTCGCTCCCTCCCCCTTATACAAACACTGAGCAAGTAGCAAGAGCCAATGGAGACATAAGTCCATTTGTAAGAAGCCACAACCACACAAGATATCTGCTATAGCTTCACAGCATGGAGAGATGGTCCAATGGGAAATGATTTGCAAATCACAAAACCTCTATTTCTCCACATAATAGAATAACAACTTAAATCTTGGGCATCAGTTATACTTGCCTTCTGATGACAAAAAGTCGCTTAAGAAACATTTTATCATTCATCCATTTGATAGTTTTGGCTGAATTTTTCAGGTGAGTTGAGAGAGTTAAAGTAGTAATCATGTATGAATGAGCATGTGCATAAAAGCTGCTGCACTACAGACAGTATTCATTTACATCTACTAATTTTTACAGCTTTAAGTAGATGTTAAAACACATTGGCATCTGCATTGGGCACTTTTGTCTTTCTGAAGTAAACACAGCTCTTCTAAGTCATGAGGCTGCAATTGGTCCCAGGAGGAGCTCAAGGAAAGACCTCTCAGCTCTGAGGCCTAGAGGGGGAGAACAGCTCATTGCTCCACCTTATGGTGAAAGGGAATAAGCACCTCCCTTTTATCCACTTCATAAGGTCAACCCAAGGCAACTCAAGTACATTGTTTCATGATGTATTGGTGCATGCTTAGGCTGTGTGTTGATAAAGCATAGCACAGGTACACAGAGCTACAGAGGAGACGGTTGCAGGCACGTTCCTGGAAAAGGCAGGTCACACAGGGCCGGCTGGAAGCCACTGGCGACGGCAGCTCTCAAAACAGGAGCTCATTGGTTTCCATGCCTATCTCTGTTCTCCAAGCCTCCAGACACTGTGCAGGGTATCAGCTGCATGTGTTGGACCTCTTACCATGGGAAGGTTAGAGCAGGCAAGCTGGGGCAGCCCTTATGGAATGGGAGTAAACAAGAAAACTACTTATGCACAAGGGAAAAGGAAAGGGGGAGGGGGGAAAGACTGCTGCACCAGGAAAAAGGCCACATTCGTAGGCCACACGTCAGGATTTCCCTATAGATAACTACACTAAATTTCTTCTGCTATTTATAAATCACTAGGTCTTACAGTTCCTCTAATGTATTGGTCAAAAGAAGAGTAATGCCACCTGCTTAGAGGTGCATCAATTAACAAGTTAAAATGACCGTTTATTACCAAAGTTTCTGATGCTATTCATATTAAAAAGAATTACAGAATCACAGAATGTTAGGGGTTGGAAGGGACCCCAAAGGACCATCTAGTTCAACTCCTCTGCCAGAGAAGGATCACCTGTACCAGATCACACAGGAGTGCATCCCTGTGGGTTGTGAGTATGTCCAGAGAGGGAGACTCCACAACCCCCTTGGGCATCCTGCTTCAGTGTCATTCAGGTATGACCAATCTTGGTTTGTGTATAAAAATAATCTTTCTACATAGGGAGCCACAAAACTCAACCACTTGCAAGCAACTGAGGATCTGGGACTCTTGCAAAGCACTATGCTCGTCAGAGAGTCTCCCATAACTAGTTTCTTCAGCTGAAATCAGGAGGAATCTGCAGAGGACAATACCCATATCCCTCCTGCTGCCCAGAAAACACGTAAGAGCTGTACAGAGCCACGCAGCGCCTGGAGCGAAGTCGCCACGCTCGAACTGTCTACCTTGGCACATTATTTAATACTGCCACAGAATTGCACTCCCTGTTTTATCTTTTACTGCTGTATATACATTTTCAAACTCTCTATTCCCTAACTCTTCCCTTCTTAATGTGAGTTCTAGAACAATTCCAATTAAATGTCTCTCAAACATAATTGGAACATGTACAATTAGCAGAAAACAAGTTTGTCAGGATGTAAAGGACTGCTAGAGCTGACCTACCAGCCCCAAATTAGCTATTTCTCCACATGGATTTTACTAGAAGACTTTGAATTGCTGTGTATCTCAGTGTATACTGACTCTCCTCCTAGAGTCATTCCTCACAAACTCAACCCACATTGTTTAGGATGAAAACATTCCCTCATCCCTCCACCACCGAAATCATTTAGACAGCCTTCACTACATGTACTTTGCAACTTCCTTCCCCCTCAGGACCAGCAAGAGCATAATAAATATGATGCTCTAATATTGTGTGTATACTATGCACAAAGCCTGAGCTTTGGAAGTGTGTTCAGAATCATAATTATATCTGAGAAGTAAGAATTTAAACACTGTTCCTTTAATCACACTTGTAATTCCAGTGTTTATATATAACTGGCTAACATAGCTTCCTGTGAACATATGTGAATGATAACTCACTGCATCTACCAGACCTCTTGCTCCTAACTGGAAGGGAGTTTTTTATCCTCCAGATACTACAACAACAGCACAGAAGTTTACAACAAAACAAACAAAGAACCCCCAACCTCACTAACCACAAAACCCACAAAGAAGTCCACACTGTAACAAAAAACCAAACAGGCAACAACAAAAAAACCCAGGGTCACAGAAATATCCACATTCATCACAAATTGAGAGAGGATCCATAGAGTAAAAGTTACTCTGATAAAACAGCAAAGTTTTCTCATTCTCTGAGCTTTTCCAGGGTACTCAAGAATGACCCAAATACAAGCATTCAGATCCCACATCTCCAGCAGCAAGCGACAGCTGAATCCTGAGGCAAGCAGTCTTTCACATAAATCAAATGCTAAATCTGGTAACACATTACAACATGCTTAATAGTGGGGCCAAAGGAAAAAAGGATAAAGAAAATGAAAGCCAGCCAGTCAATATTTCTGGTGCCTTTCATTTCATACAAAAATATTCACAAAGCTTCCAGCTTCTTAGCATTCATGTGCCACTGCATGTTAGTAACACGTTGTTTCGCACACAGCGCGTCCCAAATGTTAGGGAAGAGCACGAAATGCACACGTGCTCAAGCGGAGGCGTAGGTGCAAATGGGACCAAAGGCATCTTGAAGACAGGTATGGCCAAAGTTGTGACACCAAGGATAAAAATGATGTTTGGGGTTAACTGAATGAAATGCATTTTCCTCCTACACCTCTTCTGTGCAGACAGAGGCATATAAGGGAGAGTGGCATGACGTAGACATTTACTTTCTGTACAATAAGCCTGTCACAGTAGTCAGCATCTATCCAAATGGAAGCATCTAAGTGACTCCCACTACTAAAGCAATTAGTAGTGAAGTACCAATGTGGAGTACAATTGCAAGTAAACTGTAAAACAGGTTAAAAACAATTAAATGTGAGACATAAAAGGATACATGAAATCTCCCCACTCATTGTGCAATTATCACTAAGTTCTTTGTAAGTGTAGTGCACTTTTCCAGTGCAGCACAGAACTGGGAAATTAATGGCAGAGACATACAACCCAGCAATTTTCAAACTGAAAAAGTTACCAAGTTTGACAGTCAAAAATCTATAGGAATTCTTGTAAACAGCAAGATAAGTAATAAAAATCTCTTTTCATAAAAGCACAGGATAGAATGTTCTGGATTTAATATAATTCTGTATCTTAAGAGTGATGTTTGCACCCACAGAAGCTGAAAACTGAAATAGCTATGAAGCCTAAAAAGCATTTCTATTCACATGCAGGGCTGAAAAAGGGTATGACCATCATAAAAATTCTTGTAAAAACATTGTTCCACTTTACAGCAATTGTTTAAGAGCAACTGCTGCAATAAAGCAGAACTATAATAACATATCTGAAGTGATTTAACAGTCAAAGATACAAACTAAAGCTCCTTATTCAATAAACATACTACATGTTCACTGAATAAACTATCAGCCACAAAACCATAACGAGGAACATAACATTCTAGATCAGTAGCAAGAAAGAGCATCCTGCAACCCTACCAATATGCACAATTCAAAACATTAAAAGACCAAAAAAAAAATTACAGCAAAAAGAGCAACCTTAAGAATTAGTAAGCCTGCACACAATGCATCTCACTACCAATTCAGAGCACTAACTTTATTTGTTATGCCAAGAAGGAACTTACTGAGTTGAATTCCTGCCTGGAAGTATGCACCTGTGGGAACTGAAGCCTCAAAACAAACTCTTAATAGAGCAGACAAAGGTCAAACAAGACCTAATAGCTTAAAGATTAAGTTGGACAAACTCAGAAAAAAATAGTTGGGCTTTTCTTTTTGTCCTTGTGAGGACAATTATCCACTGCAATTATCACAAGCCAGTACTCAAAAGGAGCTTCAGGTGGTTTTCTTAAATATAAGGTCTGATCTAAGCAGCAATGCAGGAAAAGTATTTGGAATGTTTTACAGAGGTTGGATTAGAATATTGCAAAGTTCCTCTTTCCTTATGATAAAGAAATACAGTGATAAGGCAGCTTCCAGTTCATCAAACTATACAATAAATCTGTACTTAGAAATACTGACTCTACACCAAAAGATAAAACATACAAGGGCTACCATCTTCCCCAAGCATCAAGGCACTTAACTGTCAGGGAAATCAATGTAAATTGAACCTGAAGTATGATGCAGGTGACCGAATGTATTTATAGCAACAGCTGTCAGATGGTGCAACCTCAAAGTAACTGTCTCCAACCACATTTGCTGAAGTTATCAATAACTTTGAACCTAAAACCATAGGGATCACTACACTTTTAGTGCTGCACATAACCAAGTCAAACTAGGAAACAGGAAAATATGCATACTTGAAATCTGAAAATAAAAACTGATCAGGGGAACTTCAGTTTGGAAGATACTTGGAAGATGGTCTCCAGCAATCAGCACTTATAAGCAGCATCAGAATTCATGAAAACAGATCCTAATTTTTTGAAGACAAACACTGCTGCATGCAACATCTGAGGCAGCTGCTGGGTGTCTTGTCATCAGCAGTCACAGTATGGCTGCTACTAGCAAATATGTTAGGAAGAAATTCTATACAGAGAGAGTGATTGCCCATTGGAATGTGCTGCCTGGGGAGGTGGTGGAGTCACCATCATTGGAGGTGCTCAGGAGGAGACTTGATGGGGTGCTTGGTGCCATGATCTAGTTGTTTGGGTGGGTTGGATTGGTTGATAGGTTGGACGCAATGATCTTGAAGGTCTCTTCCAACCTGGTGTATTGTATTGTATATAGCAAAACCCCAAGAAGCAACAATTCCCAAATGTGTCTGGGGGTTTTATGCAAAACAAAAAAGCACAGACCCTTAGACACTGTGCCTAGCAGACTCCCTTGTATTTCACTAAGTTTTCTTGAAAGGTTTCACCAAAGCCAAAGAAGTGCTAAAAAAAAAATGAAGTATGGGATGCAGCTGGGGGAGGTTTCACTTTCAGCAGCTTCATTAGAAAGCACTACACAGACTAAGCTCTAAGCACAAACTCAAAAAATCAGTTGCCATTGTGCAGGTACATTTTCACTCAAGGTGCCAATCTAAGCACATTCAGGGATTTCACCACTGGTCTGTAACAATTACAGAAAGAAAATCTGAAAGATTCTGCCTGGCAAAGTTAGCACTCAGAGTAATCATTTCATGACCTGGCTTTCTTGACAATTTATTCCAGCAAATATAAACTTTATAGCTGGACATAAAATATTCTAACCTATTCTGCAGAACTCTACATATGTTCTGACGAGGAACATCTCTGAAAAATTCCTAATGAGCTTGTAGGTGAATCTAAGCTCCTAGGATGATGGCATTAATGAAGAGGCACAGAGCAATCCTTCAATAAATCAACAAGAAAACAGCAAGAGAATTGATTTTATTAGGTTGTATTGCACTGTGGAGGCAGATGTTAACAGTGTATGTGCACTTCTCTTTAAAATCTTACAGAAATACAGCCAACACAATTCATATAGATACAGTAATAACAACATGCTAGAGGAAATGCCTTACAGCAAGAGTTAAAGAGCTGCCCAATTAGTTTAGAACAAGAGAACTGGAAGGTGGCTTCATTAGAGAGTATAAACATCTTACTAAGAATAAAGTACTGGAGCTCTGAAGCAGAAACCAGAGGCAATGCCTGGAAACTGAAGCCAGACAAATTCCTATTAGAAATAGAGCTTAATTACATTTTTCGGCAGTGAGGGTCATTAGCTACCGATGAGGCTGGAGTGAAACACGGCTTCTTTATCCTTTCCCATCTGCAAATGAAGACCAAACACCTCTAGGAGATTCACTCCATGGTAGCTTAATACAAAGGTAGCTGCATAAAGTCAAAAAATGCCTATTATTACCTATATGATGTAAGACCTTAACATTTCTGGTGGATATGAATCAGTGCCAAGATAAATAAATTAGCAGCAATAAACCATGCAGGACTACACAGCTCCATTACAAACAGACACTCCATTTGCAGTAGTCACCCAGCCTTTCTACAATGGATCCAGGGAACTTCATCTTGTAACAACGACATATTTCCCTAATATGACCTCATTTCATAAAATAAAAAGGTTTTTCTTTTCATGCCAGTCTTAAAATTCATATTTAACCTGTCTCAGTATTTCTACTACTTAGTAGCTGGGATAAATGCCACCTAGGTATTAATGCAGCATTACTGAAAATTAACACCATAACAAAACTAACAAAATTCAATGAATGCTTATTAATATAATACTTCAAAATGTTACTGCTGGCTGGCAAAACTCATTAGGCTTTGAAATAACTATGTTGATAAAAGGAGAAACATTGATTACATCATTTGCACTCATTTTGTCACTTCTGTCCTTTTTATTTTATCATTTTCTCTTCTGCTGCAGAGTTGTTTGACGCTGCTGACTCACAGGCAGCAAATATATTCCCAGACTGAATGTAAATGCATCTTGTGCCCCTAAATTGGCATTTTCCAGATATTCATCTCCTTCTTAACACCACCTGTACTCTCAAGGTGCATCTGAAAAGAGATTAAGCAAAGAAGCAGAACTGGCCTCTGAAATAGAATTGTTTCTTGATTGCTTTGTAGGAAGCCATTCCGTTCGGTAAACAGCTACTCCTCCAGCATACAAAAGCAGAAGCAGCACAAAAATTATCCCAATTTGGAGAGTGTAAATACCAAAACACAGACAGGCATTGGACAGTGGTGCTTACTGGCCCGTAAAATTTTACTGCAAATAAAGAACTGGGAACTTCAGCTTTTTCCTTCTTAGCTTTCTGTTAGCCTTTTCTTTCTTTTTTCTTCCCCTTTTCTTAAATACCTAAATCACAGTTCAAGCTTCTTGTCCTATCCATTACAAAAAGAAAGTTGATTATTGCCTTTCTCCAGGCTTCATTCAGTCCTTTAGATACTTGAAATTGTGTTTGTCCCAAGAGTAAATAAGCATGATTCATTCTGACTCCTCAAAAGATCACTTTGCTTAGATATCTTATTACCTGCTTCCTTCCCCTAGACCAGCTGGTCCACATCTTTCTTGAATCCTAGTGCCTTGCCCACAGTAGCATACAGGGCCAAAACATTATCACACTCACATGAACAGACTGCACTGAACTGGAGTACATCTTCACACAACCTGCACAAAATCAGAGGTCAAGAAGCCAGTGATAGAAAAGAAGCACTATGAGAGATCCAAGACACCAAGACTCCTGGGAAAAAGTAAAGTTGTTTTAACCTTCACCATCTCAGGATAAAATCATTGGGCTTTTTGACACGTGTGGTCGTATGGGGAGAAAACACAGCACAACCTCACGCTGCAGAGCAGTTTGGAAACTGCTATTCATGAAATTGTGGAAAGAAATCTGTCTCCTGTTGATTTTTGAAATGGTGAACTTCTGATTTTACATCAGTACTTAAGATATGAAAGCACAATCCGGATGCACTGTTCTGTCATCAGGTCTTGGCACTGGCTTCACACACGCAAGTCCTAGCGATGCTGAAGTCAATGGGGTTTTTCCTTTCAATTCTCTGGTGCAGAATCAGATCTGGTATCAGCAAGAGTTACTTATTCCGGGATTTCAAAAGACTTTCTGTACCACAAGCAACTTCCTTGTTCTCAGTCCTTCAGATCTACTTACGCACACAAGAAAATGGAATAAATCAGATTTATTTAATCTCCATCAATCTGCCAACACTTTACGTAGCCGGACCTGAAAGGGTCAGATTAACAAATCAAGGGAGCACATGAATGAAAAAGGAACCACCTATCACCCATCCTAGCATGTTAAGCACACTGCAACACTCATTTAAGTATGTATCCTTATAAACAACAGCTGAGTGTTTGTAAGACCTTAACATGTATTTAAATATACCATAAAATATGATTGATAAGCAAATACCGATACAGATGGCTCTCTTTTTTTTCCTACAAAACCTTTAACACATCAATCAGAACACGCATTACACAGAAGAGAAAAAAAAAAAGTAGATTGCCACAGAAGAGAAGAGGCAATTTGGCAGCTTCTCAACAAACACAGATTAAAGCACACAAGCTCTAGTGCATACAAGAAACAAGATAAATAACCTCAAAAGGTCACAGAACATACTCTGAAATCCGTGGATACTTACATAATAGAAGATAAAACCTGCTTCTGTGAATAAAACTGAGTAATTACAGCTTTCAATTTCGCTAAGACTTTAAACATGTATAACACAGCAATCATTTTTTGTGCTGCAATATTTTTCCAGTAATGCTATACTCCAGTGAGAGGAAGTACAGTGATGGCCACAACTGACTACTGCAACCAATTGAACTCAAAGGCAAATGCCTCCACTAAGTTTTGCTCTACACAGGATGCTACCAGTAGCTTTCATATTGAGCCTATGTTCCCATGTCATTCAGAACAGTGTGCTATTAAGTCGTATTACTTTACACTGCAAAACATTGGGGATAATAAATTACTGCAGATCTATTGTTAACAAAATGTATAATAATGTTCAATTATTTATAATAATTGAGGCTACAAATGCAGATTGCTTTAAAAAAGAAGGAATGGGCTGTTGAGCTCAACAGGAATTTTCTGGTATAGTTATTCATACATTGGGAAATGCTAATTCTACATTAACCCCCTCCCCGAATCCCAGATATCCATGGAAACAGAAAACAAGAGCTGGACTGCCAAGCGCAGCAGAATAATCCTGTTTCTTTCATCACCCATATCACTATGGTTGGGCCAGTAATGGCCACCCCCTGGCAATTTGCAGATATTTGCTTCTCAAAAAGGAGCAGAAAGAGCTACCAGGGAGGGCCCATGCAGCTTTTTTCATGTTTAGCAGAGTCTGTATTTTATTGCAGATTTCCATCATTACAGCAGGCTGCTCCATCCTTACCACATCCCTTATTCCAGCGTTGGTTACCAGAAACAAGAAGCAGTTTTTTGCCTTTTCTGTACTCCTCCCCCTTTCCCAGTATGCACTTTAGCATTTCGCTGCACACAGCTTTGTTTACAGACTTTTAATTCCACCTAGGGTGAATATAGTTTTGTTAACTAGGTTAAGCAGTCTCCTTGATCTGCACCAGCGTGGCTGCCATTCTCCTGAAAATGTAGTAGAATTAGCATCCTTTTTAAAACAAAGGAGTTGGCAGGGAAGAATCTTACTGATAGGCATCCTTTCGGGGAGTCCTGCAGCACTGTATTATCCTGACTGCAAAGGGAACTCTTGTACCCATCCTTACCTGCTATCCATGCATCTGCTGAAGAAAACATGCCTTAGTCCCAGGGAGCCACTGAGGGTGACCCACCACTAAGCTGGAGCAGCTGAGCAGGATTTCACTTATGGTTGCTCATCTTCTTGGCTGGGAGCTGTTGCAGAGTACAGCACAAGAACTGAGCACACAGTGCTGCAACAGTGGTTCACCGGCATGAAGAGATGAGGTGGCAGAGGCAGCCAACACAAACGGGGGTTAGAGAAAAGTAGCATGGAAGTGTCAGGGAAACAGATACCTGCTGAGGAGAAAAGATGGGATGGAAGAATTCTAGCAGTGGTAGAAACTGGAAATAAAGCCTGGAGTCAAAAGATGCAATTGCAAACTGCTGTGAAGTCCAGCAGACTCCTACATTTTCTATCTCGATCACAGATACAGAAGGTAACAGCCAGCTGCTGAAATTTTGGGTCTTAAGAGTCAATATATGACATAGGAAGAGATTACTGTTATTCCATATACCAGATGATGTGTTAATAATATAAACAAACCAACCACCCAGAACAAAGAATATACACAATAACCATACAAACAGAAGTATGAAATGTCTACATTTCCTAGATAGACTGGTTTTAAAAAGAAAGAAAAATATCATGGTCCACAGAATAAACAGGACTGCTATACAGGATCTCCCAAATCACTTCAGCCAGAGTGTCTACAGACTACAGCTGTGGGGCTTGTCCTCTGCAGGGACTGACCCATGGCATCTTCTTGCAGAAGCACTAAGCAGTCACAAGTGCTACACAGCTAACAACACGCTGAGTTGCTCATGCTAGGTACAAATGTTGCTAATGCTGCTGGAGAGCAGCCAGGCAGAAAGGGACCTAGGGGTACTGCTTGACAGCCGGCTGAACATGAGCCAGCAGTGTGCCCAGGTGGCCAAGAAGGCCAATGGCATCCTGGCCTGCATCAGAAATAGCCCAGCAGGAGCAGGGTAGTCATTGTGCCCTGTACTCAGCACTGGTTAGGCCACACCGTGAGTCCTGTGTCCAGTTCTGGGTCACTCATTTTAAGAAGGTTATTGAGATACTTGAACATGTGCAGAAAAGGGCAATGAGGCTGGTGAGGGGCTTGGAGCACAAGCCTGATGAGGAGAGGCTGAGGGAGCTGGGGTTGCTTAGCCTGGAGAAGAGGAGGCTCAGGGGAGGCCTCATTGCTCTCTACAACTACCTGAAGGGTGGTTGTAGACAGGTGGGTGTTGGTCTCTTCTCCCACACAACCAGCACTAGAACAAGAGGATACAGTCTCAAGCTGTGACAGGGGAAGTTTAGGCTGGAGGTGAGGAGAAAGTTCTTCCCAGAAAGAGTAATTGGCCATTGGAATGTGCTGCCCAGGGAGGTGGTGGAGTCACTATCCCTGGAGATGTTCAAAAAAGACTGGATGTGGCATTTGAAGCCATGGTTTAGTTGTCAGGTGGTGTTGGATAATAAGTTGGACTTGATCTCTGAGGTCTTTTCCAACCTGTCTGATCCTGTGATTCCGTAATATTATTAGATTTTTTTGTCTTCCTTTCCTTTCCGCCCCCTCAGAAATGGTTTATCATACCACATTCCAAATGCATTTGTGTGCATTTCCACCAAGACTTGGTTAACATAGCCAAAACTGCACTCTTCTAGTGACCCTCACTCTTCTAGTGACCACTCTTCTAGTGACCCTTGCCCTCTAGTGACAGCAAGATTTCTGTCACCAACATTATAACAGAGGAATTTACCAACTATCACGTGTATATGTCCTTCACTAAACCAGGAAGAGAGTGAAAGCAGCATCTTTCTCTGCCAGATCTTTTGGCCACATTTCTTTAACCAACTCCCAATTCTATGCAAACCTGAGTGATAACTTCTGTAAATCTTTCAACTAGTTTCCTTAGGATTTTTTTTTTTTTTTGCTGGGGTGAGTTTAAAGGAAAGGAATAGAACTCTCACTGATAAAATTAAAAATCAAAATAAAGACAAAAGCACATTGTTAAGTGCCAAGGAAAATAAGAGTTGAGGCAAAGCATATCAGCTATGAATATTTTTTTTTAATAATAAAATAGGGATAGAGAAGCCTCTAGCAGTGTCAGTATTTCACCTCCCCCAGATCCCTGACATGCCTCCACTTCACATCCTCCAGTACCCTTCTCTGAAGAACAGGTTCAAGTATTGCAGTTGCCCTGTAGGTAGCTGAGCACATGGAGAAGCTAAAACCTCAAGTTGCTGCTTTCCCTCAGCTACCTCAAGAGTCAACATGTTGCATGAGAGCAGCAGGGTACATTGCTGGCTCACACAGCACTGTCTGGTTTATGGCTTGACAACTGAGGTGAAAGCTCTCAGGAAGTACTGGAGTGCCTCATAAAAATACTTCAGTTTGCAGAAATGTCTACAGTCAAGCTTACTTAGGAAAAGTACTATCAGCAGGTTGAAGGAGGGGATCCTGCACCAACATTTAACCCTGGTGACGCATATCTGGAGTACTGGGTCCAGGTCTTGGCTCCCCCAGCACAAGAGAGAGAGGCATACTGGAGTAAGTCCAGCAAAGGGGCACAAAAATGACTAAGAGCATCTGACAATCAAGGAGAGGCTAAGAGAGCTGGGACTGCTCAGCCTGAAGAGGAAAAGGCTCAAGGGGGCAGGTGAATGTGTATAAATACCTGACAGTGATAGTAAAGTAGTCAGAACCAGGCACTTGTCAGTGATGTCCAGTGATAGGAGAAGGAGCAAATACAGGAAATTTCATTTGAACAAAGAAAATATTGCCTTCCCACAAGGGCTGTTGAACACTGTCTCAGGCTGCTCACAGAGGTGGTGGAATCTCTAAACTTGGAGATGCTTTAAACCCACCTGGGGACGGTCCTGATGAGCTTACTATGTGCTCACCGTGCTCTAAGAAGGGGGTTGATCCCAATGGCCTCCAGCAGTACTCTTCCAGACTCAACCATTCCATGCTTGTGTATACATTAAGATTAAATGACCATCCTGCTTGATGCCAAATAAGAATGGAAATACAAGCATCAGCAAACACAAAGACAGTTAATTATGTGTCCAGCTTAAAGCTACAGTGAGTGGGCAGAACTAAAACAGCTAGAGCTTTTGCTAGTAATTTGTTGGCCTTGACCCCTCACTCAAGGTCCCTTTGCTGTTGATGAGGCAACATTTCGTAGAGGAAATTTCTGGATTCAAAAGAACCGTTTCATGAGTCAAGGAGGTGCCAAGTTGGCCTCGACAGATGAGGAAGGGGTTGATTTTTCTCAGCTTCTCTTTAAACACTCATTCTATCCCTGCTATTTCCCTCCCCAACAAGCATTTATTTCTCTCATTTCTTCTGCATGCTGTTTAATCTTTTCCATCCGTCTGGAATAACCCTCCCCTGTCATCACTGTGTCCTGAATCACCAGCAAGTGACATTCTTGAAGTAGTAATTTAAGAGCCATTGTCACAATGCAGTCCCTGCTTCCTGCTTTACAGTTTCACACTAATTTCTATTTTTTTCCTCCAAAAACAAAAGACAATGTCATCCACAACCATAATAAGATACCCACTGCAAAGCTGTAATTAGGCTTCTTTCAGGGCTTGCCAACATCTCTTTTTAAGGTGGTAGTAAAAATAAGTACAAATAAGCACATCTTGCCAGGACTCTGCCTGGGAGTGCTTCTGAGGCAGGATCTTGCAAGAAAGCTTTGCAAGAAGTGAATTTAACATAGCCTATTGCAGTGCAGGTGATTTATAGCAAGCACTTTTAAATGCTGCTACCAGTGAGTACTGGCAGGACAAGAGCAGGTGTGCTCTTTCTAAGGACAAATGATTTCATTTTTCTTCCCACTGGTCATTTGCCCCTCTCTCTTCATCATTTCCACTTGTTTGCCATTTCCTCCTCAGCTATCTTACTAATTCAGTCTTAAACTCCAATTTTTACCTGTTTATAGCTGATGTTGCTACTAGATAGATTCAGGTTAAAAAAAAAAGGGACACTGCAAATTGTGCCTTAAATACTAATCTCTATGAACCACAGGACTTTCTGCATGCACTAATAGCAATGCCTTCCTCACTAGGCTTTCCCTGTTGCTCATTCACTGAGATCACCAGTGGACTCCTGTGCTCTTTCAGAACATAAAGGTATTGTTTTCCAGGAAGGGTCTGAATAATTCCTAATTAGAATAGAATAGAATAGAATAGAATAGAATAGAATAGAATAGAATAGAATAGAATAGAATTAACCAGGTTGGAAAAGACCTTTGAGATCATCAAGTCCAACCTATTTAAGTGCTATTAATTTTGCAAAATAAGATTGAGAAGCGAAGAATGAATGCTTAAGGCACACATTATACTTCCAACTCAGAGCTGGAGAAAATGCAGAATTTAAATTTAGAGCACATAACCTTAGCTGTTCTTGTGTGAAGATGAGCATGACAGTAAAGCAATGCTCTAAATTCTCAGGCAAAGCATTTTATTAAAAAACAACAGTGCTGCCCTAGTAGCCTACAGCATGACTGCAGATAAAAGCTCTCCTTCGACTTCAAGCTGCACCACAGCATCACAAAATGGCTTAGTTTGGAAGGGAACTCAGAAATCATCCACTCCAACTTTCCTGCCAAGGGCAGGGACACCTCCCAACTAGATCAGAGAATCACAGAATTGTCAGGGTTGGAAGGGACCCCAGGGATCACCTATTTCCAACCCCTGCCATGGGCAGGGACACCTCACACTAGATCAGGTTCCTCAGCACCACACCCAGCCTGGCCTTAAAAACCTCCAGGGATGGGGCTTCTACCACCTCCCTGGGCAACCTGTGCCACTGTCTCACCACCCTCATAGTGAAGAATTTATTCCTAACATCCAACCTGAATCTACCCAGTTCTAGTTTTGTTCCATTCCCCCCAGTCCTATCACTACCTGACACCCTAAAAAGTCCCTCCAAACTGGGACAAAAAATGGTGCATCCTCCTTATCTTTTGGCTTGAAAATCACCAGGATTTTTCCCCCAAGATCACTCAAGAAGTGCTTGGAGTTGCAATTGCATTGTGGCCTGATGACAGCCAAAGCTCACTCTAGCAGCCTATTGATTATCCCTTCTAATCCAACCAACCTTGACAACTATAAATTCTCGTAAACAAAACATTTTATTACCTGACTACAGTCACTTGCAAGTCAGTACTTCAAAGGTACCATCACATTGCACAAACCTGAAAGCAGTCCTTTAAATATCCCTTTCTACCCAAACTATCCTCTAATTCTGTGGTTCTAAAACATTATATATAGCATCAGCAGAGCCACTGTGACAATAGTCTGAAACATAGTTCATTTATGTGCTAAAGAATGTGAAATTAATCTAGACCGCCATCATTTGCTGTCATCAGCCCAGCACTATCTTGCTATAGGGATGATTAAATCCTTCCTGATGTGAACTCAGGTGCTTAAAGCACAAGGATCATGGGATATAGGCATCCTGATAGAGGAGTGGTCCATCATCAGAGGATCAAGGGATCTTAGGGGTTGGAAGGGACCTCCGGAGACCTTCAAGTCCACCCCTCTGCCAGAGCAGGACCGTAGAATCCAGTGCAGGTCGCACAGGAATGCATCCAGACATGTCTTGAAAGCCTCCAGAGAAGGAAACTCCCCAACCTCTCTGGAGTGCCTCTTCCAATGCTGTCACCCTTACAGTAAAGAAGCTCTTCCTCACGTTGAGGTGGAGCTTCCTGTGCTGCAGTTTACGTCCGTTGCCCCTTGTCCTATCACAGGGTGCGAGTGAGCAGAGGCTGTCCCTTCCTTCTTGACCCCCAGCCCTCAGATATTTATAGACCTTTTTTACATCTCCTCTCAGTCTTCGCTCCAGACTAAAAAGCTCCAGGTCCCTCAGCCTTTCTTCATAAGGCACATGCTCCAGTCCCTTAATCATCCCTGCAGCCCTCTGTTGGACTCTCTCAAGTAGATCTCTGTGCCTCTTGAACTGCAGAGCTCAGAACTGGATGCAATATTCCAGCTGGAGCCTCACTACAGCAGAGTAGAAGGGGAGAAGAACCTCCCTCCATCTGCTGGACACACCAGGATCCCTTTGGCCTTCCTGGCCACAATTGCTGTCCCATGGACAACTTGTTGTGCACCAGAACTCCCAAGTCCTTTCTCCAGGGGACTCCTCTCTAGCAGATCACCTCCTAACCTGTACTGGTGCAGTTTATTCGTCCTTCCCAGGTGCAGGACACTGCACATAACTTTGTGGAACGTCATTAGGTTCCTCTTTGCCCAGCTCTCCAGTCTGTCCAAGTCTTGCTGGATGGCTGTACAGCCTTCAGGTGTATCAGCCAAGCCTCCTAGTTTCATATCATGAGCAAACTTCCTGAGAAGACACTCTGCCCTGTCATCAGTGACATTGATAAAGATGTTGAACAAGACTGGACCCCGGGGAACTCCACTAATTACAGGTCTCTAGCCTCCTCCGGTCACTGATACATCAGTTGGTAGCTCACCACAGATCTTCCATAGCCTCAGGCTTCTTCAGAAGGGGAAAACGAACACACAGTAATGGCTCCACATTCATGCTTCAGTCACCTCCCCCTTAATATTGAACAGAGTAATCCAAGTAGGCAGGAAGAGAAGATGATGGCACTGTAGGAGCACAGCTTTTATGAAGAACAGTACATGTAAACACTCTGCAGTTCTACAAGCTTCTGTGACAGCAAACAAGCTGTATGAAGGGACAAGAATTATTCTAGAGCTCCTAATTTAATGATGCCTTATTGTTATATCATGCAGTGTTACCAAGGATTGCAGTTGTTCTAATGGATCGCCTTTCCTCACTCAAGCACTAAAGCACGCTTCCATCAAGTTCAGTACTGTACAGCTTAAGAAAGATGTCTCAAGAAAGAGGACATCCTTAATTCATCCCTAGTCTGCCTTCGGACTGGCAGAGTCCCTAAATATAATCCATTTAGGGTCTAACCGACAGTGGACCTCCGAGAGGTAACCTTTTCATAACATCCCTTTTCTAGGGACCACTAATGCCATAACATGTCAACACATCTTCTCTAAAAATTAAAAAAGGGAACAAAAATAGTCTTGGAGCTTTCTAAACTGATTTCAAAGAGCCTTCAGCTGAGTAGCTTCAAAATGACAGTTTTGCTTTAGTCTCCCGGATTAGCTTGTTAAGTCTACCGGCGTAAGGCTGAAAACGGCACATCTGAGGTAATAAAGCAAATAGCTGCAGACATGAAATTTGGAGTTCTTCCCCAACAACACACAGAAAAACAACACAGAAAAACAAAGAATGTAAAGGGGGTAATAAGATTGTGGCTTTGCTTCTTTTAATTATTCTTTTCAAAGTATCGTTCATCCCTATCATCTCACACTCCTCAAATAAGCTAAGGCAGATGAAGTTAAAAGTCCCAGAAAACACTTAGCAGAAGACTATACTCTTGGAAAGTATCCTAATTCGAGTAGGAAGCAGCCTGCATATTTGTTAACAGTTCTTTGCAAACAAAGTGCCAATTGCCTACATCAAGGAGATCAATTTACAAAGTATCAACACCTCAGTGTCCCTACTGGTTTGTCATTCATGATTAGCTCCAACGCTGCCTGTGCTCACCATGTTTGCATGTTATTGTGAGAAAGCACATCATGTGTAAAATTACACACCAACATCTATCTGAAAACCAGCAACCCTAAAAATCACCATGCTTACAAAAAGGATAAATAAACCCCAAACGCATTACAAACATGCAATAGGACCTACAATAAGCTATACTGAATAAGCCACAGCTGAGTGTGTTCTAGAGCTTTATATTTGCAGGTGTGTTTGGTCTGCAATGACATACAAAACGTTCTCGATTCACAAGAAACACTGCTGATCTCTCAAACCAAATACACTGGGTTTAGCTGCAAACAACAGGCTTAGTAAACCATGTAAGACATCATAATTTGGTTTTTGCTTAGAAAGTCCTCATGTCAAGTGCAGTTTCTCCTAATCATTTCATTTCTTCCAGTGCGTGCCTACCCTCTCTTTTTGAGTCCACACCAGGACATTATTTCCCACTCCTTACGCACACGTGTCCAACAGAGTAAGGTACTCAACGCGTGTGACCTCAGTATTTCCATTGCTCCAGATCAGAGTCGCACCTTAGAAACAAGGTCTTCATTTGTGCTCCCTCTTCTGGCTTTACCAGCACACAGCACAATCGCTATAGGGTGACAGAGACCACCCGAACACAGTCAGCACAACGCTGTTTGCAGTTCCACACCCCCCTCAAGAAAAAAATCCCAACACAGAGCAGTAAAGAAAGCGCTCCAAACCTGCACCTTACTGCTTGCTGAGGTGGAACACACTATAGAAATAACTCATTTCAGGATCCATGAGAGTGATTTGTCTTACTTCACTGCTCAGCACAAAAGATCAAGTACTCAACTTCCAAGGACAGCATAAAAATAGCTTCCACCTAATTTTTTAAGCCCATCCTAATGCTAATATTAGCTCTGGAAAACCATCACATGTAACAGAACAAACAGCCTGGCTCCTTACACAAGGGGAAAAAGCAGTAACATTAGAGTTCATATTTGGATATGACTGGCATAAGAGGTCTTCATCTTCAAGCTCAGAATGCATTTGAATCATTTTTACATGTATTTTCATAATAGATACAAGAATTTAGGTTATTCTTCTGTATCAACTTTGGTAACAAAGAACAAGAGGGAAAGGAAGCAGGGAAAAAGCCAGCTGCACAGTAGCTTGCTTTTCTAGCCTGATGCTGTACTGCAGTGGAAGTCTATTTTGAGACAACTGTAGTTGCCAGTAGTGTGGCTTTCTCAAGTCATTTTGGTAGAAGTTGTCAAAATATATGTTCTTTGGAGTCTTGCTGGATTTGGAACACTTTATCTGGCTTTATTTTACAACAGAACAGAAATTTGTGACTATCCTCTAATAAAAGTATTTGAGGAAATGTTAGATTTTAGTGGGAAAAGAGCAAGTAAAATCACTTGTGTTTTTCTCTGGAACACATGGGGTATATGCTACAAAATGGGACTAGACAGAGGCAAAGGTTGAAGAAGGGAGAGAGAAATGTAATTTAGCTACCTTTGTCCACGAGAACAATTTGGGAATTGTTAACAGAATGAGGCAGTGTTGGCAAGAAGCTGCAGAAGCTGTTGGCTGCTGCAAGCCCAAAGCCCTGCCTCTGCTCTGCATGACTGGTTTAGAATGTGAGACAATAAAAGCCACAGCTTTTATTTTACCCAGGAAAAGGGGAAGGGAACCAAGGGCCCCCTTTCCTTAGCAGACACCCCAGCTACTTACAAGGCAGACATTATATTCTTCCAGGTTCCATTTTGATTCTTGCATTTGCAACTAAATTCTCTCTCTCTAGAATATCCTAATGCCTGGCATCCAGGAGTGACAGATGTTGGCTCAGACCTTGAGCCTTCAGAGGAGACATGAAATGCACAAACTCCAAAGAAGGGTTGAAATTCTGCAACTCGCTCCATTGTGCTTGATAATGCTTTCTTCTAGCTACCACCACGTCTTCCCTTTTCTGCTCATCAGGGACATCTGGTATTCTCCATTAGCCAACAAGAACTGGTCTAGAACGCTCAAGAACCTCAGGAATGTGATGTAAATTCTCATACTTCGAGATGTTTGTTTATTTGTGATAACAATTACTTGACCCTTCTGAATCTGAGGAAGTCAGCAAAATTTCAGACTATACCACTGGAACAGGTTGCCCAGGGAGGTCATGGATGCCTTCGCGCTGGAGGTGTCGTTGTTAAGGACTATGCTTGCCAGTTTGGCGACTGGATCATGTCACCTAGGAATATAATGCAAATTTTACATCCCAGCTGAAGAGTCTGCCAAACCTGGGAACCATCACATTCAGTAACACTCCATCAGCACATGATGCAGGCCTAAAAATGTATAGCAGGTCTCCTTCTCTCAACCAACCTGACAGCAGTAGCTACTGCAGCACTGTGCTGAAGACGCTTCATTAATTCCACTCGGGGTACATGGGGCCAGGTGTGGTTGACTAGACAGAGAGAATCAGCATCTGGGACAGGCAGGTCCTACCAGATGAAATCAAAGCAACAGTCAAGCCTGCAAAGGAAGTTGTGGCTGTAATTCAATTACCCCATCGTTTACTTAGTGAGTAAAGAGAGACTGCAGCCAGTGACTGCATGCTTTTGTACAACTGAGTAGCCATCCCATCCTTACTTACCAAACTTCTGCAGAAGATCATACCAAAAAAGTAACATTTCCTTATCATCTTGCATAATAACTTTAAGTCTTCCTGTCACTAAAGACAGAAGCAAAAGTGAATTTGCTGTCTAATGCTCAAAATTTCTTCCTCCTGAATATGAGTACAAAGGAAAGCTCAAACCACCCAGTCCTTCACAATGTTTTTTAAAGCCATAATATTGAATTAGTTAAATCGAAAAAGATGTGGTGCAACAGGTCTTCTCGAGGTCACAGCACCCACATGCATGCACACACACCACTGCCACCACTGCCAAACAATCACACAAACTCCTGAATCAGCATCAACTGCACATCATGAAAGGGGATATCTAGCTTAAGAAAGAAGGAAAAACGGTGGGGAGTCAGGGCAAGGGAGAAAGCAAAGAAAGCAGCAAACCACACCACAGAAATGTAGACAAACCATTTTCTGCTTATGACAGAGAAGAATGAAGAGATGGGGGAAAACATAGTATTTTGAACACTGGGTAGAATAAATGTCAGTTGTTATTGTTACAGCTTGGTAAACACATGCTGCTAAAGTAGTATTTTATCCACCTAAACCAAATTTCAACCAGATAATGCCTAGTAAGAGAGGTAGTGTCCTCTACCTGGAAAGCTGCTCATTACAGCACTGAACTAAGAACCATTTGAAAAAAAAATCAGATTAAGGGATGCTTTATCTTGTCTTATGAAAGAAACATTTAATATATTTAACATTAAAATAGACTTTCTCTTCTTGAGAAGCAGCATGTAACATGAGCGCACAGGATGAACTCTGACATCAATGGCTAAGAACACAAATGGAAGAGAAACACTTTCACAAGCATACACTTGTCTACTCATTTCAAGGCCTCAGAATGCTATGAGGTTAAGAGAGGCTTTAGAAAACACAACAAAAACCAAATCAAAGTACTGTTGCTGAGATGAAGGATGAAGCTTGCACTGACATCTGGAAGAGGGAAGCAGGCTACCACTACATTTACTCCACAATCACCACAGCATGAAGGCCCAGGTGCCGTGGGCAGCTTGAACCCAATACAGCACTATAGAAAGAATCTCCAGGGGCAGAGATTCTGTCAGCTTTCCAAGCTCCCATCTCCACTGCCTTTTTGGAATACCCCTTTCTTGACAAGGCCTGTCACAGTACATTAATGCCTACCAAAGGCATCGAAAGAGAAGGACAATCAATGTTTTTCTTGGAAAAAAAGCCTTCTTTTCTTTTTCCTTCTCCAGTGAACAAATATGCAATGTGCTCAGCATGAAAAACAAAGATACTGGAAATTTTTTATCCAAGCATGTCAAATTAAGCAGAGGCTTGTTTTCTACAATACAATACAATACACCAGGTTGAAAGAGACCTTCAAGATCATCACATCCAACCCATCAACCAATCCAACCCACCTAAACAACTAAACCAAGCAACCAAGCACCCCATCAAGCCTCTTCCTGAACACCTCCAATGACTCCGCCACCTCCACAGGTAGACAAATACTTGTAAAGTGGTCTTAAGACACATTAAATAAGTCTTTCAAAAATATTAGTCATCCAGATGCATGAAAAGCAAAAACTACAGAATTTTCAGTTGTGCATCCTGGCAGTACTGCTTTTGATGGACTATATTTTTATATAATAAAGAAACAAAAAAAGGATTGAGTAGTTCTTAAAAAAATAAAAATATCAAATTTTAAGTGATCCTTTATATTTATTGTTCAAGACCTCATGACCACCACTGCCTACATTTTCAATGAGGTGATAGCATTGATAAGGAAACATCACTAAGTATGAAAGAAGAAAATAAAACTCCAAAACGAATCAAACAAACAAAAACAAACCAAGCAAAGAAAACAAAACAAAACCCCACAACAAACCAGTTTTCTAGTGGTTTTACCATTACAACTGGGTTTTACCCAGAAGTAGTTCACCATAGTGTAAGATGTACTTAAAGACTGAGAGAATGAGCAGGGGGAAAGGAAGAAAGCTGAGAGAGATCCCACAGCCACATGAGGTCTCGTGCCATCAGCAGTTACATCAGGTTGACCACACTACAGAAGCGCCTCCTCAAAGTGTTTCAGAGTGCCAACTCTTCCCCATACCAATGTAAAAACACAAATGCTTTTTGGTTTGGGGGATTTTTTTAAGCCACAGTAAAACATAAGCATGGTCTCGAACTGCTATAGAATTTGCAGTCCAGTTATCTGCTTTTGAGGATGGAAAAAAGTAAGTCACAAGGCTCAGCAATCAGGGGATCCTGATTACAGTGTCTACTAAGCCACATATACAGAGGGAGATGGAGACCACCTTAATTAAAGCTACTTCAAGCTCAATCACCAGAAATCCCTTGGAGAAAGAAAAAAAATCAAACCCAACAACTTCAAGCCGACACTCAATACCTCAAAAAACATCCCCAAAAAAATCACACAGATTACAGCAAGTAATTCAACCAGCCTTCAGAGGTAAACAAACTCCTGCCAAGACAAAAATGCAAGTTCATCTTCACATAAAGATCAGCTCATTCAACAATAACTTCAATTCACTCACGGTAAATAAGCCCTTAACCTTCTTTCTCAAACCTCTTGTCTCTTTCTACCTCTGCACCTGATACTCTGTTACACGCTGTAAACCCTATTCCCCTGCCCTCAAAGCAAAGTCAAACGCAGATCAATTCCTACACTGCTCTTTTCTGTCTCTCTTCACTGTGTGCTCGGGCAGAGGAGGATGGACCCCTCGTAAACACGACAGGCAATGTACAATACGTAATGTAAAGTAAAAACCTAGGCAAATAGGCAACTTTCCGAGAAAGCCATCTGCCTCTCTCCCTGGGGGAAAAAAACTCTTCAAAGATAAAGATTAACATTTTGGTTAATGTCAGGTTTCTAATAAGTAAAAAATAAAACTCAAGCAAAGCAGATGCCTTTAAATTACAATATTCATGTGACCCATAACCTAATGTCAGTAAAACCAAACAAAACCCCAAAAAGCACGCGAATTTTCATAGCACGTACCTGAGCACGAAAACTACATCTTGGCTTGATTAGTCATATCACACAGCTGAAAGAAGTGAAGCCTGTCTTTTCTGTGCTACAAAATGAAATACTGTAGTGTTAAACAAAAAGATCACTGCTTTCCAGAGCACTCCAGGCCTTAAAGGCAGTGCTATACTAACTTTGTGTGGGATAAAAGCTAACATCCCAAGCAAAGAAAGAATATGAACTTTAACATTGAGACGTGCTCTTCAGCACAACTGGCATCTCCACTCTCTTGGGAGTTCCTGGTATGGATGCTTCAAGAAAATTCAGCTTGTGATAGCCTCATTTAGAGCAAGCCAAAGCCAGTGACACTGCTCAGGCATTCAGGTATATATGAAGCATCCTATCTCTACTGCTCTTCTTAGATACCAACTACTTCCAGAGTTCTCCAGTTCTCCACAGCTCTATTTCAGGTAAATACAGAGCACAGTTGAAATACACAAAGCTCAGACTTGTAACACTTGTCTAGCTTGTTCTACGTGGCTGGTACAACTGCTTCTGGTAGCACCTACTGCCCCAAAATAATGTCCATTTTCCTCTCTGAACAGATGAGTACTGCCACACCTAGAGTGGTATAATCACAAATTCAAGATTAAAAACAAATAGTGGAACTGCAAAATCTATAAGCAAGGTAACATTACAGGCAGCAATAATGCTGTAAAAGTATTTTATACAAATGTGCAAGCACTTACACAAGAAACACTGATAGTTCATTTGAACAATAAAAACTAAATTATGCAAACAGCTCTGGCAAATCTTTATCCTAAGCAGGGTGCAGTAAGTACTAGAAATTTTACAAACACTGGGTTTACATTTTCTTCCTAAACAAGGTAATTTTCAACAATTATGCCTTCTCTCCCACGCCATCCAAAAGCACAAATACAGCAATAAATTCTGAGGAGCAGAAGGGTTACTTTCTTGGTCTATTAGCATACATCACCAAGTAGTTCTCATCAATCCACACTTGCCTTTTGGGTTTTCATGGCTCTTTTTTCATCTTTTGTTGTTGTTGTTGTCGTTCCTTGGTTGGTCGGTTTGGTTTTTTGGCTGGTTGTTTTTTTGTTTTGGGGGAAAAAAACCCAAATATTTCTCTCTATAAAAAAAGGGTCAGAGAGGCTTTTGAGTCCTGAAGTACTTCACAGCTCTAGCTCCAAGGTATTTTCACATGTTTAGATTTTAAGCAGTCTTGACAGCACTAGGATTTGAAGATGCAATTAATTACTGAAATGTATGCTATTGGCACTGTTATTTCCTTCATTCCAGTCAATGGAATAAATCTCAGAAATTAGTCTCACAGATTATTTTAAAAGTCTTGAAACATCTTCAAAAGTCTTCACCAAACATACAAGCCTTCGAATTCACACCTTTCTTCAAAGTACTCCAGAAAACTTTAATCACAGTATCACAGTACATTAGAGGTTGGAAGGGACTTCCAGACATCATCAGGTCCAACATCCCTGCCAAAGCAGGATCACCTGGGGTAGTCCACACAGGAATCCATCCAGGTGGGTTTTGAATGTGTCCAGAGAAGGAGAGTCCACAACCTCTCTGGGCAGCCTGCTCCAGTGCTCTGTGACCCGCCCTGTAAAGAAGTTTCTCCTCAAGTTGAGGTGAAATCTTCTATGTTCAAGCTTTTACCTGTTGTTCCCTGTCTTATTGTGCACCACTGAACAGAGATTGGCCCCCTCCACTTGACACCCAGCCCTCAGATATTTATACACATTGATGAGATCCCCTCTCAGTCTTCTCAAGACTAAACAGCCGCAGGTCTCCATAAAACGTAGCTTTAAGTACAATCTGATATTATCAGGAGTTCCTTCCTACTCAAGGCAATATTTAAACACTGATATCAGCACCAGAAGTTTCCACAATGTGGCATATCCAAATAGGTAATGTGCAAGCAGTCATAAAAACAAGTAATTCATGTACCTGGATGGTCTCACCTAGTTTAACAAAGCTACTTGTGTATGACACAGTATGTAGGACTAGAAAGCAAAATTGCTTTTCCCTTCTTCACATTTCATTTTTTGCATTACTTGTCTTCAACAGTTACAGATCCTTCCCAGATGATGGTTCATTTTATATGAGATGGTAGCTCCTACATGACTTTACTCAATTCTTATTACATCAGTCAGATACTAAAGTTGTGATACACTGACATAACTGCTTGAAAATGCTGTCGAGAGCACTAGAATATCCCTTCTCTGCCACATTACCAGCAGAGCTGAGAGCATGTATTATCCACTCATTATTTCAGGTCATGGCTTGTATTTCTATGAGCAGCTTGGTGCTCTTCCATAATGACCTAGAATGTTGTAAAATATGGAAATACATCCTCATTCTGTATTACTGTTATGGCTAAGGAATTTCCAATTTAACTGAAATTCACCACATGAATCTGTCAGAGTGAAAAGCCAAGCAGGCTGCTCAGAAAAAAATAAAATAAAATAAAAACAAGCCAAAAACCCAACCACACAAAACCAAACCACCAAACAAATGTGAAAAAAACAAACCACCAAAAACAAACACAAACAACAACAAACCCACACAAACAAACAAAAACACCAAAGAATTATCTTAGAATAGAATAGAATTAACCAGGTTGGAAAAGACCTTTGAGATCATAGAGTCCAACCTATCACCCAGCACCATCTAATCAACTAAACCATGGCACCAAGCACCCCATCCAGTCTCTTCCTAAACATCTCCAGTGATGGGGACTCCACCACCTCCCTGGGCAGCACATTCCAATGGCCAATCTCTCTTTCTGTGAAGAACTTCTTCCTAACATCCAGCCTGAACCTCCCCTGGCACAGCTTGAGACTGTGTCCTCTTGTTCTGGTGCTGGTTGCCTGGGAGAAGAGACCAACCCCGTCCTGGCTACAACCTCCCTTCAGGTAGTTGTAGAGAGCAATAAGGTCTCCCCTGAGCCTCCTCTTCTCCAGGCTGAGCAACCCCAGCTCCCTCAGCCCCTCCTCACAGGGCTGTGCTCCAAACCCTTCCCCAGCTTTGTTGCCCTTCTCTGGACATGTGCCTGCAACTCAACATCGTTCCTAAACTGAGGGGCCCAGAACTGGACACAGTACTCATGGTGTGGCCTAACCACCTCAAGCTCTTCCTACTACCAGTGCATACTGAAGAAAGAAAAAACCCCAACCTGTTCTATCTTCTCAAACCATACAAGAATATTAGCTCTTTGACTCAAGTGTGCATACACGAGAACATCAGTGCAAGTTGCAGTTATAAAAGAAACTCTCCCAAGGATCTTGATTCAATCATATGACTAAGGGCTCATCACAAAGTTCTCAAAAAACCCTCAAACACAAATGAAAGACCAATATTCCTAGAAATTAAAACACTGTACTGAACCTGCACATCCTTTGATTGTTCTCAAATCACAGCACCAATTCTCAGCTGTCATCCCATCATCTACAGCAATTAGCAGAAGAGGGGGGATGGAAAGCATGACTTATGAACTTCAGTTTCCATTTTCTTTGCTCTCTCAAAAATTTCCAGAGAAAAGGTTACTCCTAGTTACACACTTTATCACTAAGCAAAGAGTACTTAAAGACCACATACATTCAGCAGAGTTGCCTCATCGTTCCCTGGCCACTGAACAAGTTTACAGCAGTTTGTAATATAAGGAGTAGTTTTAATAAATCTCTAAACTGCTGAAGCTGTGATGACATACAGCATTACTAACATCACAGACATTAAAGCACATGTCTTATTCTGTGTGTCAGCTAACAAAACAGGCAAATAAAACAATGCTCTTACATTAATTTGAAAACACAAATACTTCACTAAATGTAATGCAGCCCTCGAGAATAAATAAGAAGATGAAATGCATTCATGGTTATTTGATTTATCATCCAGAATAAGAAAATCCTTTTTAGGATTAAATTACCTCCTTTGAGCATAAAAAGGATAATCACAGGCTTTCTTACTGGCACAGTCTTTTGTAAATACTGAAAATAACTTATAAGCTATGATATTGTCAGATCAAAGAGTACTCATAAAAGTTCTTCCAAGAATGATCCACAGAATAGCATCAGTCACTTAAGTATACTTTTAATTGTCTCGCCATTAAGGTGGCTCTTTAAGCATTATGGCGAAGGAAAAACATAACAAGAAAAATCACAAGTGAAAAAAAGATGCTATTCTGGTGAGGTAAAGATAGATGAGCATCCCAAAATAGTTTCAAATCCCTTTAGGGAAGAGAAAAAAAGAAAAAAGAAAGGAAAAAAAACCAACAACAGACTGACTAATCTCAGAACCTTAAATCTGGAAAACATGCATCTGCTTGGCTACATAAAAATAACTAAACCATGAAGCCAAGCAACCTTGTTCCCTGTGAAAACCAGAGCCTAGTACTCAGAATCCACAAACAGTTTCTGGTTTGTTAGATTTTAAGACAGATCTGGGACAGAACCTTTCACACCAGTTTGGCAGGCCATTTAAAGACAGCAACTGAAGACAACAGGACCAAGCACGGGGCTAGGAAGGCTGAAAAATAAGACAGCAAATGCAACACTCCAAAATTTGGAGTCTGTTTAGATTTACTTCACTTTTATGAGCAATAAGAACCCAAAAATCAAAATCATTTGCGCAGGTACCAAGTCAATCTACCTGTTTAGAGACACCCAGCTACGGAAATCTTAGCATACAAAAAATGAGACTGAGAGATTTATCCCTCTCAATGAAAAGGGACTTTTAAGAGGTTCCTTCTCAGTGAGAAATCCAGCCTCAGGTTTAGCACAGCTCCAGGGAGAAAAAAAAAAAGTGATATTTGAGTGCTCTGCTGAAAGAGGAGCTTGCAGGTTTGAGATGGTTCTGCTGTTGCTGGTTTAAAGCTGATTCCAAAGGGTACAGCAGGGGTATGGCTATTTTTAATGCAATACATTTAATCTTAACAATAACTGATGGCATGCAAAACTTGGGCAGAAAAGTGAAGATCCAGATCTAATAAATCTACCTACCACATACCACAAATTGGCACTGCTGTTAAAAATGGATCCAAATCTTGCCATTATAATCCTGTTTGTTATATGGGGCTAATTCTCCAATAACTACACTTTTAAGAGACAAAACGAGCTAGTGCTGATGTCTACTTTCTTTCCCCCATATTGCAGCTCTGTTTTGGGGAGCCTTGCTTTCTGGTGACAAATGACTTGCATGTGCTCAGATCCTCTCCTGCAAAAGTAACTGTGTAGCAGAAACATCCAACCCACCTCTACAAGCAATGCCACAGCTTACAGACTGATGGCCACTCACTGACAATACCATTGTTGTCTATCTAGTGTTATTTGGCAGAGCTACAAAAAGTAGCAGGGGCATAGAAGCTATGCATCCCTACTCGGGAACATCAATACCCCACTCAGTCACATTCAGGTGGCACCTGGACGACCATCTTTCTATATGAAAGTTTTACATCCTCCTCTGAAAGCCCTGAAACAGAACTGACCTCTACAGACATCACTAAAGAGTCATTTTCTACCTAAAAGTATATTCTAATCAATAAATGCTTAAACCCCTGCTAACCTCCCTTCGCTGTTCTGACCTACTGTTTCGTAGTTCATCTGTCCAGTACCAACTAGCAACTTGAGGCTGTGCTCTTTACTCAGTTTTACCTAGATGGGAAAATGCTCCATTTCATATGCACACAGCAGCACCATCATCCCTCTACTCCAGATTCCTACGCTCGAGAATCACTACTCTTGCTCACTCTGCTCTTTCACCAAGCAGCTGCTGAAAGCATTTAAGAGACAATAACAGAAAGTGAAGACTTCTGATGCAACCTAATCTGGCAATTTTTATGTGCACCTTATCTATCCTACTAATCCTCCCTCTCAGATTACACACACTATACTACAGAAGTATTCACCTGCCTTGAACAGCTTCACATCACTGATCCATTAAACATGGCTTGTCAATCATTCTCTGCACATGGAAATTCATTACAAAAAAGAAGGGGGTTGTTTGTTTGTTTGTTTCTCCAGAGAGTGGCACCCCAGGATTTATACCAAAACAATTCTTCTGGACCATTACTATATTGGTGAATTTGCAAAAGGGGAGGTGAGAGAGCAGCTATGGCACTGAAAGCATGAGCAGTATTCCTATACGATCAATATTTTTGTTTTCAATGTCAGATGGGTATCTCCAGTCTTTAGAAATCAATAGAAACTTTACCATGAAGCATCCATATTTGATGGATAGGATGTAACATGACAGGGGGCGGGGGGGAAAGACTACCAGAGATCACATCTGTCATACAACCACTTTGGCATTCTCTTCCATTGTTGCACACATTCTTTTTCCAGATTATGCCCACATTCTCCACTTGCCTATCAACACTGGAGGACTGTTGAAGCAGCTGCAGAAGTAAGAGTCTCTAACAGACATGCACAGGTACCACATTAAAAAAACAACAAAACAACAACTGCACAGAATAATTATAATACTTTTTTTAGATATGTCATGTAAAATTTTACATCCAGTCCATGCCCTATTTATAGATTATTCACAATTAAAGATTAATTGATCAAGGTAAAGTTTAAATTCTTGCCGCATTATTAAAATTACTGTGACTTTAAGAAGCATCCCTTCCAGCAGCCATGCATAACAGAGCTTAGCTGCTACACTGCCTGCAGAATCCAGGCAGCAGACAGGGCTGTAATAGCTGACTTTGGAACTAGAATGGAAGATCTGAATGCCTAACAAAATAAAACTGGGGGAAAAAATACTACAAGTCATTAAAAAACTCAGCAACTGCCAAGTTCAAAACAACTTTCTGCAGGTAATCTGCCTGCCAGATCACACACTCCAATACTGTCTACCACCTCGTTCATTTCTTTCAGGAAGGCCTTCCTCATAACAAAGAAGGAACCAGCATTTTCAGGCAAACTAGTTTTTCAACCCAAACACACAGAGGGATTAAACATGGGGTTTACACTGGAACCTGTCTGCTCCATGAAGCTCTCATAAAATTGGAACACATACCTAACTGTTACCTAGGAAACAGCAAGTAAAGTAAAGTCCTGTGCAAATTATCAGGTCATTTAACAACCAGAAAATTAGAAAGGAAGAGTAGCTAAGTACATAAATGATTTACTGCAATCTGTAAGACAAACTCAGTCCCCAAGTACTTCATATCTCTGAATCAAGCAAAGCCAGATAGGAGCTTTGAAGCTTGGGATTTCATATCAGAAGGAAATTTCAGGTTCTTCTGGAGAAATGCTATGATCTGCCTTTACTTGAATACAAATAGCATTGATAACAGCAGTGTTTTGAAATATGCAGAAAGCTACAATTTTTGTACACGCCAGCAGAGACCAAAACTCTATAGATATAAAATACCTTGCACCTGACAGTAACATTGTGTAGTGGCATATCCCTTTCTCTCCCTTTGATCCTAGCTCCACTGTGACGTGAAATCTGGGAGCTTTTCTATCACAGTTTCCAAAGAAACAGAAGAGGTCAAGCAATTAAGTTACCTGGAAAGAAATATACTACGTCACCTGGTCCTTATCTGTGTGAGCAAATTTTCTTTCTCCTCAAAGTTTCCACTGTAGTTACTGCTGCAGCCCTAGTGGTATCAGCTGGGAGCGCGACCCAAGGAAAAGCTAAGCGGGCTGCTAGCTGTCACACTGTGTAAAAGAGCTGTGAGCAGGATGAGAGAATGATGTGCTTGATTGATAGCAGCTCTTCTGCTCTGGCATTGCCACAAGCACAGCTGTAATCACAGCCAGGTACAACGGAGGGAATTTGGGGGAATAAAGGCTATGCCTGCACCTGTGGCACTCTCTAACGTCCAGCTGTGCAATATTTGTTTTTAAAGACCATCTCTCACTTTGACATGCTCTGTACCTGAGGGCCACTGGAGCAATCTACCTTTTGTATTTTCTCACCAAGGCCTTTCTCCCTTTTGTACGACATCCACTTTCAGCCTCAATATGCACTTCATAAACATAAAAGGCTACAGTAACTGTGGTGTAGGAACCACTGAATCCTAAAAATTTGAAACACTCCTGGCTACTGTGATCAAAGCTAAATCCTTTAGGAAGATTATCTGCACCAGAATCCGGAAAAATCCCGCGACTGGAATACTTTTATACTGCATATTTAAGATAAAGCACGATTTCCCGTTATTGAGAAGGGCTAGCTCCAGTTACATTTAACTACAGCAAGAACATTTTAGGAGAGGCTGTTGTGCTTCTTGATCCATCCAGCTTCGGGCCTGGCAACTAGCTGCCAATGCAACAGTCTACAGATAGACCACAACTCCGAAGCCATTAAAAGAAAGATTTATCCAAAAAGTAACATAAAAATGCTCCTAATCAAACACCCATTTAAACAAGACGCACATGCCTTACAAGCAAGGGTTAAAAGACGCCAAATCCACTCGCGCCCCAGCACCCATCATCGTGTGAAACGTTTGGCAGAGGGGCAGCGCGCAAAACCTGGCGATGATTTCACCGCTT
This sequence comes from Picus viridis, assembly GCA_033816785.1. Classification (NCBI taxonomy): domain Eukaryota; kingdom Metazoa; phylum Chordata; class Aves; order Piciformes; family Picidae; genus Picus; species Picus viridis. The sequence goes on along the minus strand of CM066569.1, from coordinate 1,709,732 downwards.
CTCTAAAAATATCGCTGCTGGAGGGGCCGGTGCGCCCGAAGCGGCGCTTACCGCGGGAGCGGAGGAGCAGGAGCAAGTCGAGCCCCCTGCACGGCAGCGCAGCGCGGCCCGGCGGTGCCCGGCTCCCTCCGAAGTTCGCCCCCTCACCACGGCAGATGATGGTCACTCGTACCGCACGCGCGGAGGCGGCGCGACCCCCCCGGCCCAGTCCTGGCTCCCGTCGCCGCTTTTGCATGTTCAGAACCATTCTGACCAACCCTTCACGCCGCCGCTTCCAGGCGGGCACTGCTCTCGACCAACTGCAGCCGTACCGCGGCTAGAAGCGCCCGCCGCGGGACGCGCTCATTCTGCCCTGGGCAGAAAGACGGCCAGGAGCCACCCCGTGCAGAGCCGCGGGCGCGGCTCCAGCAGGTGCCATGGGCAGCAGGAGCCCAGCGCCCCACCCCGACCCCGAGACTTTCGCCCCGCTGCGAGGGAAGTTGAGCGCGGTGCCGGAGCTCCCCACACCGGGCAGCCCCCGACTCCTTCCTGCCCCCGACAGGCAGGGCAATGCCTGCAGCCGTGGGACGCCCGCGGGTAGCGAAGCAGCAGTAACAGCAGCAAACACCTACCCGGCAAGCTTCCCAATCTTCACAAAGCTAAACACATCCATCCATGCAGCCGGCTAGCTCTGCCCGTCGCACTCACTCACTCCAGCAGCGGCGGTGGCGGCAGCAGCTCCATGTCGGGAGAAGGTTGCGTCCAGCGGCAGCAACAACCCTTGCAAAGGCAGGAGCGGGTGAAAGCAGAGGCTGCTACCCTCCTCCGGCAGGCAGCTGGGCGTGCAGCATCTCGCAACGATCATCTGCGCGCAGCCCTCCCTTACTCCCCCTTCCCCCCGCCCCGCTCTCTGCCTGCCTTGCCCCTTCCTGGGGGTAACTCAAGGAACGGGGAGAGCGCTGGCGGCTGCCCGGCAAGGGGGCTGCGGTCAGCCCGGGCCGCCGCGCACCTCTGAGGCTGAGGGGTGGCGGCCGCGCCGCCCGCTACCTCTTTGCAGTATCCCCAAAAGAGGAAGGTGCAGAGGGGCTGAGGAAGGTGGAGGGTGTTGAAGGGGAATTTCTCCTCCCGCTGGCAATGTCTCCCCTCCTGTGGGGGAGTGGAGGGCGCAGGCGGCGACGGTCCTGGCGAGCGCCGCCCGCTGGCTCCAGCCCGAGGCGGCGCTGCGGCCGCTGGATGCGGACCGGACCGGGGCGTCTGGCCGCTTTCCGCCGCGAACCCACCCGCGCAGGGCCTGGCGGAGTTGCGGCAGCAGGAACGGAGGGCTAGGGGTCGAGGCTTGAGGAGGTGCCCTGTCGCAGCACGCTGGCACTCCCCCCCGGAGAACGGGAGGCACGCCTGAAAGAGAGGGGAAGGGCAGCGCTGAAGAGGCAGCTTCTCTCCAGGCAGGGAGCAGCACCCTGGGACTCGTAAGGAGACCGTAGCACACAGCCCTCCTCGAAAGCAAAACCTGGGGAAAGCAGAAAACGTTCTTCCCCACCGGCGACCTTCCCTCAAATATAATCCTGCTCCATGCTTCCCTACAGGGTGGGGAAGTGCCTGTTGGCCTTCAGCCCTCGCATTGGGTGCTTATCGATGGGGGACCGGTGGCAGGCAGCAGGGCTTTTTTCACCATCCTGTGACCTCTACTCATGCCAGAAAAAAAACTTGGAGAACTTGTTACAGGAACGTGGAAAAGCCGGTTTGTGGCAAGATTTTTAAAATAATCTTCATCTCCCATTTCGTGGATCCACATCCTGATACAAGAATAGTACAGACACACTGCCTGACACTTCTGCCCTGCTTCAAAAGAGACACTATCCTAAACTGCAGAGTTCCGCTATCCGTAAGCCTCCTGCAAGTGAGCAAGACAGGAAGGCAGGTGAAATTCAAATTCCTCTTCACGCAAGCTCTACACTGCAATACGATAATTCTCAGCATGAGAATGGATTTTCTCCACCTCAGTGTTTTTGTTCACTGAATAGATTGATATGCTTATTACTTCCTGCCTTTACAGAGTTTCATTCTCTTCGGCAGACTTGCACCTGCACTCTCCAACCAACCAAGAACTTCAGAAATGACAGTAGAGCCCAAGACGTAGACTCCAGAATCCAGCTGAAAACAATGCCCTTTTTTAAGTATTAAAACTTGTATTGATAAGAGAACAAAAAGAACATGCAGTACAAAACTCACTGTGAACTAAGTTTCAAACTATTCTTTAAAACAATAGCAAGGAAGAATGATTAATCATCTGTTTACACTGGGAGAACATTGAACTGTCAGCTAGAAAACACTTGCTGGCCTACTGTGGATATAAATGGTTTGTGCATATTCTGAAGTGCCATATGAGGTATTTTATGCTAGTGCATCAAAAGGGTTATGTGGTTCTTACCTGTAACTCTTTATTTACGTTATAACAGGGTTATTTAAACTGCACAGCCTATGCCTGTATTCACGGCGCTCTACTCATGGGTGAAATTTACAAAGACAACACAGTTTCAGCTGGTTAGAAACTGATTTATTTATAAAACTGTCATTGTTTATTTATAGGCTGAGGATAGGCCAAGATCCTACAAAGCTAAGCAAAGCTGCTGAAATTATATACCATATATAAAATTAAGCACATATGTTCTGTATCAAAGAAAGATTCTGCCCTGAGCATTTCATTCTGCAAGGTGTGTCACGTGAGAGTGCTTTAAAATACAGCAGCAAGAGGCAAGAGAAGTGAAGAACTGATGGGTCACTAGAAATTCTGTGATTTCAGGGTTTTTCAGTGGAAAAGCAAATGTCATCCTAGGACTGATGTATTTACAGTAGAGATAGATAGGAAAAGCACAAAGCATAAAGCATAGGATCTGACCAGAAATGCCATATCCATCTTGTTGGAGAAGTACATTTAAGAAGAATAAGCACAGGTGCAGGGAGATGCTAAAGCAGTGTTAATGGTAATGAAGAGTCAGTCTTATGACAGGAGGCTGAAAGAGTTTTGCCTATCAGAACAAAGACTAAGAGGTAAAAATACCAATATATCAGTATGGTAAATACAGGGCATGTACCCAAAATGATAGGGCTTTGCAGAAAGTCATTAAAATTAGAAACAAAGCTGAAATTACCTTCTCTTTCTTTGACATTACGAACAGATAGCTGGAGCCTTGCTCTGTTTATAGCTACTGTTACATGGTTTTCCTAGGCAGGAGCTATTGCAACTCTACACATTTCCAGAACACTATGGAGGTATGTTGGAATAGCTGACATCCTAGAGGTCACAGGAGTCTTACTCCCAGATGTGCAGATATGAACAAAAAGCCTGGACAAGTGTGCCTCTTCCAACTGTGCTAAATATTGGTAACTTCTTGAAGCTTTGCTATATGAGAGTCAATCACACATGGGGAAGGAAGACTGGGAATTACTTCAGTTCATGGTTCTTTGGTCATGAGGAGTTCTTCTGCCCACTTGCTCTGCCCCAGTGAGATCGCATCTGGAGTGTTCTGTCCAGTTCAAGTGGGACAGGGAAATGCTAGAGATAGTTCAGTGGAAGGCTACAAGGATGATTAAGAGAGTCTTCTGAGGAAGGGCTGAGAGACCTGGAGCTGTTTCGTTTGGAGAAAAGAAAACTGAGAGGAGATCTTATTCATGTTTACAAATATCCGAAAGGTGGGTGTCGAGCCGAAGGGGTCAGTCTCTTTTCAGGAGTGCCCTGTGATAGGATGAGGGCAACAGGTACAAACTATAGCACAGGATGTTCTACCTCAACGTGAGAAAAAACTTCCTTACTTTGAGGGTGACAGAACACCGGAAGAGGATGCCTAGGGAGGTTGTGGAGTCCTTCCCTTAAGACTTTCAAAACTCACCTGGACATGTTACTGTGTAGCCTGGCCTAGGTGATCCTGCTTTGGCAGGGGGGTTGGACTCAATGATTTCCAGAGGTCCTTTCCAAACCCTGCCATTCTGTGATTTTATGATTCTTTGGGTTCTGATGTCACAGAAACTGGATACAAAACTACATCATAGCCATAGGAAAAGATTAAAATTTGCCTACCCAAAGAAGCAAGGTGCTGGGTGTAAGTTCTATTTCAAGACTAGCTGATCTGGTTTGGTGCAGCTTTGGAGTCAGTCTGTACATTGAAATCATATTTCAGTATTGCATCTTTAATTTTAAGAATATCAATTAGACAGTGTCATGACATATACATTTATACCGTTTAGTTGCCGTTGGTTATTCTCACTAATTACCAAAAGTTAAGGCTCCAGCCTCACCTAATCAGGCCCTATCTTTGTGATGGGCAGACACTTAACTCCCCTAAACCATCACCTCAAAAAAAAGTGGCATACATTGCCTTTTGCAGGTGCTTTGTTTTCTCTGCGAGCTCCAGTGAGAGGAAGTCTAGTTGCCTGCCTTTGACTAGAGGACTGTCTTACAGCTGTCTAAAGTCAGGTGAGATAAAAAGCATTTGAAGGTGACAAAAGTACCTGTAAATACTGAATGAGAACAGACAACCAAAGACAGCAAAACAACGTGCATTTAGTGTCTCAGTAACAAACCGTAATTGAACATGAAATTCTTAATCTTAAAGCCAGAATCTGACACCAGTTTCTGGCTGAATTCTTAGCTGGCTTTTTGTAGAGCAGCACAGTAAGTATCACTTCTCCAAGGATGCTTTGTTACCATTTCCTATTACATTTTTATTATTTTTGTCCAGAGTAAATCAAATTAAGACACCTGATACTGATGCTTTGTGTAATCGTGGACATCCTAGTGTAGACTGTGGGCCAGTAAAAGCTTTGATTTCATATAGTATGCCAGTTTCTTATGCACTTACGGTGAATCCCTTGGTCTTCTTTTATAACACTCCTTGTTCTAAAGGAAATAACAGACACAAGTGATGCTCCTAGGAATGTTATGTTATCTTACCTTTAAAATCAATTAAATCATCGTAAAGACTTTTTTGTTTGGTTTTTTTTTAAGCTTTAGTAGTTTTGGTCCTAGGGAAACTTATATGAGGATGCAATGTAAATATCTTTATGAGGGACGTAGAGAAACATTTGGGTTTGTGTTCCTGGGTTTTTCATTTTGCCTTCTGAGGCAATGAATACTCACGAGAACAATATACAATACAATACAATACAATACAATACAATAAACCAGGCTGGAAGAGACCTTCAAGATCATCGCGTCCAATTTGGGCTTTCCTGATTTCTACACAGCACAAACTTTTAGCCCTGCAGCTGGACCAGTAATCTCTCTTTTATTACTTGAAGATGAGTAAAATATGATCCTAGATAATTTAGATGAAGACAGATGGAATCTTGAACCAAAGACATCCTGGAAATGGATGAGGTCTAGTTATCATTTTAGTACTTCTGGAGGTCTCACAAGTTTTATCCTCTCACATAACTTAAAAAAAAATCTGCTGTTTTGGGTTTTTGGGTTTTTTTTAAGGTTTTTTCATTATTTGAAATCTAAAAAAAAAAAAAAAAGGAGACTTGAAAGTGCTTTATCTTACTTTCAGAATGATTTTAAATTCATCAAGTTGGAATGATATTTTACCCCTTAAGATAACAGTTGAGGATTCCACCATTTTTATGCACTGCTTGGTGATATTACTCATATCCAAACGGCAACAGTGTTGAGAGGAAAGTGATAATAAGGTCCATTGAGTAATGAGGTGTTCATACATAGCTGGTGATGCGAAGTTTCAAAGGAAGATATTTTGTCATTGTGATCTGGTACTTACTGAACATTGTTTCTAAAGATAGTTGCTCATGACTATCTCATGTTGTAAGTTCTGCAGTACTTTGAGCTGCTTGCATTTTAAACTGTTCCTATTTTCTCTCAGCCTTGAATCCATTTCTTTATCCTGGTACTTACTAGTCCATATAAAAACTTTATAACTGTTACAGATTTTCTCTATGCTCACATTCACAGCATTACCAAGAAATCCTTCTGCTTACCTTAAATCTATACACCCTGCTTCTACATGTCATTTTTAGCACCTTGATCAAATAGGGTTTTGTCAGGCATGCTTTCTATTGACCCATGCAGACTGTTAAGCACAAAATGTTTTCCATTTTGTTGTATAATTTAGTGTGGTGGATATGACAAGCCACATACAAATGCAAAATTAAATCATAGATGGTTGAAAACTTAAATAGCAAGTAGGATTTTCTTTCCTGCCAGTCAGGAAACAAATCAATCTAGGAGCCTAAAGGAAACTGGATTGCGTGAAACAAAATAAGCAAGGATATTACAACTGGCACAACAGTTGTGACGAAGCCAGACATACACAGTCAAACATATACAAGAAGGTTGGTTAAAAAGACAGCTAACAAAAAATGCTGGTCTCTACTGTGAACTGAAAAGTCTGACAACATACAGAACTTGTAACATTACAGTCTCAAGCTGTGCCAGGGGAAGTTTAGGCTGGAGGTGAGGAGAAAGTTCTTCACTGAGAGAGTCGTTCGCCATTGGAATGTGCTGCCCAGGGAGGTGGTGGAGTCACCGTCCCTGGAGGTGTTCAAGAGGGGACTGGACGTGGCACTTGGTGCCATGGTTTAGTCATGAGGTCTGTGGTGACAGGTTGGACTTGATGATCTTTGAGGTCTCTTCCAACCTTGGTGATTCTGTGTGATTCTGTAATGTTTTAGTATGTTGCAATAGGCAGGTGAGATGAAGGCAAGGAATGGGACCTTAGGCACCCTAAAGATGTTCTGCCTGAGTGAATAAGACTATTCTAATCCATTCGTTATTTTAAAACACACTAGTCTTTATAAAAAGTGGATTTGCCATTCTCTAATGGGTATGTATGAAATATTCAAAGCAGGACATGGAGAGAGCAGAGTTATCTACAGGGGCTCTTTTACTGACAAAAGACCCAGATAAAGAAAATATTTTAAATGTATGATCAGCCCTATTCAAGGCATCACTTAATCTACAATGTAGCTTGAAATAACTGAAAAGTTAAACACGCTTTTCAAGTGTGGTTTGCATAAATATGATTTGTAAAATCACAAGATGAATCAGACAAACTAAATGCAAAATGTTACTTGCAAGCAAGTGTGCTTAAAATTATTTACAGTAAAGGTTAATTTGAGGTTAAAGTAAAGCCTCACCCACCGTTTCTCAGGATAATTCTGAATTCTAACATGAGGATTTTTTTCATACCAACCACGGAGCTGGGGTTGCTTAGCCTGGAGAAGAGGAGCTCAGAGGAGACCTTATTTCTGTCTAGCTACCTGAAGGGAGGTTGTAGCCAGGACGGGGTTGGTCTCTTCTCCCAGGCAACCAGCACCAGAACAAGAGGACACAGTCTCAAGCTGTGACAGGGGAGGTTTAGGCTGGATGTTAGGAAGAAGTTCTTCACAGAAAGAGAGATTGGCCACTGGAATGTGCTGCCCAGGGAGGTGGTGGAGTCACCATCACTGGAAGTGTTTGAGAAGAGATTGGGTGGGGTGTTTGGTGCCATGGTTTAGCTGATCAGATGGTGTTGGATGATAGGTTGGACTCAATGATCTCAAAGGTCTTTTCCAACCTGGTTAATTCTCTTCTTCTCTTCTCTTCTCTTCTCTTCTCTTCTCTTCTCTTCTCTTCTCTTCTCTTCTCTTCTCTTCTCTTCTCTTCTCTTCTACTCTACTCTGCTCTACTCTATTCCACTCTACTCTATTCTACTCTATTCTATTGTCTGCAGACTGAACAAATGTTTTTTGACAACTTCAGAGCAAATGAACAAAGTAGACCTTTTTAAAGTACAATATTATATTAAATTTAAAGAAAGTACTAACACTGAAGCATTCAGAATTCATCTTCCCAGTATTGTTTACTGTGTTATTCAGTTATGATTGAAATTATCAAGTATGTGGTGAGTTTTACAAATTGGGAGTCATATCCTATCTTTTATTACGATGAGATTGACACAAACCAAGGACAAGTTGGTTATATTAGAAACACACTGGTGTAGGCAGCCTTTATTTTTGTTTGTAGTCTAAAGTTTGAAATCCTCATAAGTATTTTTAAGTTATTAATAGTTTTTGCCAGTACCAGAATGTGATTTCAGTTATGGCTTAGAAGTTGTCCATTTGTCTGTCTATGAACACAGAGTAGAACATGAAACTCATCATGAAATAGGAAACCCTATCAGAGTAGAACCTGAAACTCAAGGAACACTGAGAACTTTTGTCCTGTGTCGATTTTCCCAGGAAATATCCACAACCATCTCAGCTGAGGGAGAAGAAAAGCAATTTCATAAGAGCAAAGCAGCTTACACTCAGAGAAGCAAATAAAAAAGGCAAATTTTCACGATGAATAGAAACTTCACAGACACAGTGTTTGTGTCTGGGTGCCAAACCTAGTTTTCTCAGTCTGTATTTAGACACTTGCAGATAGGTGGCCTACTTGTCAGTAATACTAAACATACACAAATGAAAAGGAAATTGCTAGCTGCTTCTGAAAACAAAGCAGCTTATACAAAATTTCCTGAGTATCTGAAGAGCCAAACTCCAGCATGTAGTTCTGCAGTTTTCAGAAGGTGTTTTTAAACATCACACACCCCATATTTTGTCCACTCAAATGTGGGGTTTTTTGATCTTCATAGTTTTAATAAATCTACACTCACTAGTTATATGTGAGGTCTCAGGCAGAGGATAATTACTGTTAGGTCAGGCAAGTTATGGCACACCGCAGCTGCTCTTCCTGACCACAGCAACACGAGAACTGCCGGTCTGTGTGGATCTGGGTTTGTTCTCAGCGTAACTATGTGCATTCAAGGTGTGTACAGGCAAGTATATCATGTGGCTTGCATTAAGAATGCTGTTTCTTCCAGACAGAAGAGAAGACTGCAAATCTGTCTGTAGAATAAACTACAGTAAGGTAGTAGTTACCTGTTCGGCATACTGAGTGACGTGATAAGGAGTCTTGTGTGCTCAAGGCACTTCTGTTTATTCAAGTGACCCCTGCGGGCATGGTCAAGACTCATTGAGGATTTTGATTTTGTTCAGGCTATGTAGTGCTTCTAGAAGAAAAACTAAGGCTGTAACGTGGCTTGACAATAAATACTGGATAAAGAATTGTCATGGGATTTTGGTACATGGAAAGATCAGGGGGAGCTGCAAAGCTGAAAGGGACCACAGCATGCCACAAGGCTCACAGAATTCTCTTAGGAAAGCATGTGCAATTTTTAGAAAGGCACTGCAGTTGCTAAAAGGTTGTCTGTAAATACAGTGCAATTAGGAAACTACTTAATTACCTCATTGTACAAACCTAATGCTTTCCATTAGGAGGAAATAGAAAACTAACCTCAAAATGCCCATCAGCAAGTGCCTTATCACATGGCTGAGTAATCTGCACGTGAAGGCACTTATGCCATGTTTCTGTGAACAGAAATCTGTTTGCTCTGATCATTAAGAAACATAGAGTGTTTCACAGTCTTCTTCAGCTACCAGGTCCAGCCTGGGTGAAATTTAAGGACTTGTATTTTCTCTATAGTCATTATCTCAGACCTTATCTTACCCTTACCCCCTTTGCAATACTCTACATCCTGAAGTTGTAAGCAAGGAGGTCAGCTGCAGAGCATTCCCCAAGGGAGGCCATTTCAGCCTAGATCATGCACCTTGTTCACACAAATGGACCTACTCACCTTCAGGAGTCAAGAGGGAGTCAAAGAACCAATGGACGGCATAAGAACCATCGGTCTGTGCACATCAGCTTACAGGGCAGAGACATTTTAAAGCACAATGCAAGATCACTTTCTTTGTGCTCCCTAATAGAAACAGTCTTTAGAATTCTCTGACATTTAATCATCTGCCTCATATCACTCCTTTCCAGGGTAGCTATTTTGGTGCTGTGTGGGGGTTGTTACAGAAGTGGTTGCTTAATTCTGATCTAAATTTTGTGGTGTGCACCCAGATCTTCTACTGATAAGCATTTTACATCCAAATGCAATAATAAAGGAATTCTGTTTCATGAAAGAGAAGTGACATACTTACCAGGTATCCTTAGCTCTTGCAAAAAGAAGCCTAGCACAATTGCCACAAAGCATATGGAAAAAATGGTCATACATCATTACACAAATACCCACTGCCTGCCCTATCTCTTTACTTTCAGGAGTTTGAGGTGAATGGATTTTCAGTAGGGTGCAAGAAATCAGGACTTGTTCCATGTGAATGGCAGGCATTGGTATTCTGAAATCACTGCTGGCCTCATAAAATGGCTGAGGTTCAGAACTATTTTGAAGCTTAGCAGTCAGAAAAGTATCAGTGAAACTGCCAAGAAGCTTGCTGCTTCATGCAGCAAGGAACACAGATCTAAATGAGATTTTTTTCATTTTCTCTTGCAGAGGAGCAGTAAGGAAGGGGGTGGGGAAAGGAGCTGCTCATTTTGTTTTCCCTGAGATACACCGTGGCTGTAGATTTGAATTAATCCAAGGAGTGCTTTATGAGTGGTTTTAAGATGATATAAATGTTCTGTTAAAGGCTTCTTGTGCTTCTCTTCTGAGATTAGCACAACTGTATGTTTACAATACGCCAATTGCATTATTTTTCCCTGGGTGATTCTTTCAAAGTTAGGTTAGTGCATGTCTGCAGTAGGCTCAGAAATGAAAGCCTGTGTGAATTAAAATTAAAACTTAAAGCCAGCTTTGTAGAAGGGAGACAAAAGAAAACACAGAGATAAATCAGATTTTCTACAGACTTCTTCCAAGTCCGGTATGTTATGAAAGGCAGTCCATGATTGCACCTAACTTAACATCTTTTTGAAGAGCAGTAAATCCTGCACGGTCTGTGCTAGTCCTCAAGAAATTCTCCCCTTCTCCTCCAAAGCATGCTGGGCTGCTTTCTCATCCCCACTGTGTCCTTTCAAGCCATGCATGAACTCCAGCCCCCCAGATATGGCTTTCTTGCTCACTCCATCCTGCAGTCTCCTGATCTCTCTCTTTTTGAGAACTTTGAGTAGCCCTAAGAGGAGCAACAATCTCCTTTTCCTCCAGGAGAGCTCTTTTTCTTAAAGAGAACACAATACAGGCTTAGGAGAAATGAACTGGATGCTCACGAAATTCATGAAGTTAAGTCTGCTCCAGCCTTTGAGTACCAAGTGTCATAGTTCCAGGCTATCCACCACCTTACATTGATTTATAGGGAAGGGCAAAAAGTAAAGACCTCTAATAGCACTGCTAATACCTCAGCTTTATAAGCAGAGGTACTGAGGAAACCTGGGCTATCAGCAATTGGTATGCTGGATTAGACTCCAGATCCAGTATCCTTTCTCTTGCAGTTCCAATGTTATGTTTCAAAGGAATCCCATAATAGCAAGTGGGGAACAGTCTGCAGGCACATGGAAAGACACGTGCCAGTCTCGTCTGGCAACCTGAACGACAATGGACTTCAACTTCCAAGCACAAGGCTTAATATCCTTTGCAAATCCCGCATTGCATTTAACGGTAATTCTGTGCAATCTTGATTCTCTTGTATTTAAGAGAGTTGTGTCACCAGGGTTTGTTCATTTATTTATTTATGTGTGTGTCAACATTTGCACTTTGAACTTAATAAGAGACTTTTTACATAAAAGCTCATAGTGCAAAGCTGGTCACACTCTTTCCAAGTCCATCTACAGAGATAAGTGGGCAGACAGACTTCCTCAGTGTAGGCTTCTGGTAGTAAACATGAGTATTAGCTTTGAGAGACTTATGTTGGTGTATTTTGATGAAAAGATACAAAGGCCAGGGGTAACATCAATGTTACATTCATGCCATATTCATGCCATACATTTAGGTTCATCCCACTCTTCACTTTCCACAGGAGACATAAGCTACAAAAATCTGCTCCTGGTTGACCTGCAGTTTTTGTTTGGCTGCTTGATAATGATATTCATAAGGTAGAGGAGCAGACACAAATTCTATTATTAGCAGCCTGCTAGTATCTTTTCCCTATCTCTTGCATTAAATATACTACAGAAATTCTCACTGAAATCCCAGTTTTGGCCCAATCAGTGGGAAAACTGAAAGACCTTCATACTGTTAAGTTGAGAAATCACTGAGGGCTATTAGCCCAGTGATTCCAATGCAGCTTAAAGCACTCATGACAAAACGAGCAATGATGAAAAGGAATAATGATGAAGCTGATCTCCACAGTGTCCTCCACAACAAATCATTGGTGCAGAAGAACAGCTGATCATATTTTTGGTTTGCTTCTACTCCCACAAAGCGGAAAAAGTAATAACTAGTAGTTGCTAACAGGGATTGAAGGCAGCAGTAAGCTCTGAAGATCACCCACCATATAGGTAAATATAGATAGTGTAGTCCAACGACACAGACCAGTGACTTGTTTGTTTATACAGCATTTCAGAGACATTTAGAGAAATAACTGTAGGATTTTTCAAGAATTTAAAAAAATATATACTATAGTGCCTCTCTATATAACATAGTTGCCTGGTTACAAAGCAGAGTCCTTGGAATGACAGGGAAAATAGCATTCATGCAAATTTAAAGCTCCCCAGAATATCAACAATAGCTCACCTCTATACCAGGGCAATGCAGACATACAGTGTGATAGTTCACAGTGTGCCAGAACTAGGCATAAGCATTTTACACAGTTCTACACCCTATTTGTGAGACAGTATCCATTTCTAGTTCTGTTATTCAGCTCAAATCCTCCACCTGGGTCACAACAACCCCATGGTAAGCTACGGACCTGGGGATGCGTGGTTGGAAAGCTGTGACTCAGAGAGGGACCTGAGGGTATTGGTTGACGATTGACTGAATATGAGTCAGCAGTGTGCCCAGGTGGCCAAGAAAGCCAATGGCATCGTGGCTTGTGTTAGAAACACTGTGGCCAGCAGGTAGAGGAGGTGATCATTCCCCTGTACTCAACACTGGTGAGTATTGTGTTCAGTTCTGGACCTCTCACTACAAGAAGGACATTGAGGTGCTAGAGTGTGTCCAGAGAAGGGCAGTGAGACTCATGAAGGACTTGGAACACATGATCTACAAGAAGCACCTGAGGGAGCTGGGGTTGTTGAGCCTGGAGAAGAGGAGGCTGAGGGGAGAAGTCATTGCTCTCTACAACTACCTGAAGGGAGGCTTGGGCAAGGAGGGGGCAGCCTCTTCTTTGTGTCAGGCAACAAGACCAGAGGAAATGGTTTCAAACTGTGCCAGGGGAGTTTTAAGCTGGATATTAGGAAATATTTCTTTACAGAGAGGGTTATCAAACATTGGAATGGTCTGCCCAGGGCAGCTTTTGAGGTGCTGAGGATGTTGTAGTATAATACTTACCTCAACACAATGGGAAGAGTAAAGGTAAGCCAGAAGCTTTTTAAAAGGTAAATAATTATGCTGTTATTCTATAACTGATTTTAGGACTCCAGTAATTCAGTCTGCAGGTGCCATGAGTTTGTGTGCAGTCTAAATTAATTGCATGTCTGATCTACACAAGGTTCACCAGCAGTGAGAATGTAGTCTTAATAATGTAAATTTTTTTAAACTTCTAAAAATGCCATTTACTGTTTTCCCATCACCTCTACACTCCCACTGCTTTTCAGTGATGTCTGTGCACAACCAACTTCCCACCCGGCTCATGGACGCCTCCTAGGCAAATTTCAGGCCAGTGTGGGGAACAGATGCACCGCTGACTACAGCGATGGATGACAGCCTCTTGCCCATCGGAAGATTCCTCTGTCTTTCTACAGCATTCAAAATATTCACCATGCTGAGTAGTTATTTTACCTTGAGGAAGTTAATGGTTAAGTACCGAGCTGGAAAACATTCACTGCGCAAAATGTAATCAGAGGACTGATGGCCTGCTTTGTCTTACTCACTGAAGATATGAAGACCTTCCAGGTTCTACATCAATCACTCTTTCTTTTTAATATCCATGTGAAGGCACTGGGGAAAATTATGAGACATCATCTAAAATGTCAGCAACATGGATCACACTCTGTTCCAATGGATGCTAAGTCTCTTATTCTGTAAAAGTTAAGCCCTGTCTGGTAGGTCACAAGTTAGGATGAAAGCTGATTGAATCCATGGGTAATGCCACAGAAAATTCACAGGACACATTACTTTTTCTACTCTCTTTAGATAAAACTCCTTCCCTTGGTCCCTACCAGACCTTCTTTAGGAAACTCTAACTGCTGATATTTGCATGATTTCCTGCTCATTAATATCTACCACTCCCGAGGACGAAGAAGATGGTCCTTGAGAATCAGCCAGCTCTCCCTGATCTCTCTTTTCTCCAGGGCCATATTGCATGGGAGTCTTCTGAGCAGAGCTATGAAAAAAAAAAAACACCAAAGCCTGCTCTGCAGAAGTCCAGGGTTTTAATCCTACCTTTTGCCTTGTTCCCTCCTCTCAGCCTCCTGAACTCTGGTCATTGATAGGCATTAGAGCCAAGGTTGCTCCCAGCCTTCACACCCCTAGCTGGCCCTTCCTGGTCTGTAAGTATGACATGAGTAATGCACCTCCCGTCACTGGCTTCTCAGTCAGACGTTGTCAATGCACACCAGAAGATACCACCATGGTTCAAGGCTCCCATGAGGACCAGGACCTGTGAACATGAGGCTTTTTCCATTTGTCCAAAGAAGACTTCATCCATCTCTTCCTGACCAGGAAGTCTGCAGCAGACATCCAAACATCATCCATGTTGATTTGCTGCCAGAGGCCCTCAGCAATCTCTTCTCTCATCCCACAGCAGAGGCCCATGCATCTGTGCTGCTGTCTCACGGGCAGCATAATTCACCCTTCTCGTCATCCTTTCCAAAAAGCCCGTATCCCTCCACCACAACACTCCAGTTGTGTTAATCCCACCACATCTGTGTCATCCAAATGAGATCATAGCCTAACACACAGCTCTAATTCCTCCTATTTGTTCCCTGTGCTGCAGGCATTAGTGTACAAGCACTCCAGACTAGAGGCACACAGCTGTGCCTCTTTCCCAGAAAGAGTATAAGAGCTTCCCCCATAGTGCTGCAGGGAACATAATAAGGATGGGAAGAGAGGAATATTAAGAATATATCACATCACAGCTCCCTTTTTTGCTGCCAGGGGACTCTACTTGCAACACTAACTAAATAATGTTGTGACCTGGGACTTTTCCTGTATGCTTCACAAATTCTGCACACAGGCTGATAAAAATTCTCTTTTATCTCTGAGTGACAGAAAGTCTAAATTGCTACCCATGGATAACAAACATGGTCACAGTGGCCTGAGACTTCATAATCTTCAGCTTCATTTTAAGCCAGGTTTCCTAGGGATACATCACCAACTTGCAAAGGAGCTCACCACTAGTTAAAAATGCAGAAGCCATTTTGGGGAGACAACTGGAGACATCTATTGTCCTGTTGAGTCCTGGCTGATACCTCTTGTAGAAGTTTCTTATGTTATACTCCATGTACAGATCACTAGCATGAGCCGCATCATCAAAGGAGCAAGACTTCCCTCAGCATTTCCATGTTGTACTACAACAATCCAATTGTCAAAAGCAAGAGTTAAAAATCTGAAAACTCTACGTCCTGAAAGCACTGTGTTCGCTGCTTGCTGGCCTGAGAGCAAGGATATCCCCATCCCCTTATTCCAACAATCCCTAAGTTACAGCAGCTAATGTTACCTAGAAGATATTTTCTTTCTTTTAGCTCTTAATCTTGCATACACACATCCAAGGGCAACAGGGATGGAGATAAAGAAATGTTCCAACAACATCACAGGGAGGCATAGATCCTGCTGTCAGAGTAATTCTGCCCTTGGGAGTCATTTAGGTTGGCAGCACCTACTCTAGATCTAGAATGAGAGGCAGAGAGGAGACACCATCAAGAGAACCTAATGCAATAAATGCACATGGACACAAAAAATCAGTGCGCCCGTGTCACATACCTCTCATCTGTACAAGTTTATGGTTCTTCCTGCAAAAGTTAACATAAGCTTATGTTTAGAACAGTCTTATGGAATTCAGCCAGTTTTCATTCCCAAATCTGCTGATGCTTTCTTGTTCAACATAGTTATCTTAATGCTTCAGCAAGATGCAATTCTCAGGTGAGTTGGCATTTATCACTAATGTTGCTATCTCAACACAGATAACGTGAAACATTGCTTTAGAAGGCTTGCAGGTCCAAACTTTGGAAAAGTTCACATTGCACAGTTTATTCAAGACAGGATGAAATCTGTGCATAGAATAAAGAGATTTAAATGTGAGATAAAATATCTCTTCCCTTTACTCTTTTCTCCTTCCTCAGCAAGACATGAAGCTTGAGAAGTAATTGGCAACACCGTATCACCATAACAAGTAAATGTATTTAACTATATAAACAGGGTATTGCTGGGTGATGCGCAGTCCAAGCTACTACTAAATCATTGTTCCAATGTCTGAGCAATTATCTTTCCAAAAGGAGACAGAAATGGAAATAAAATTATTTAATTGCTGACAGCTCATTCCTCAGTGGTTGCTTTCATTTTCATTTTACAATGTGAGGGATTTCATTTTAGAATGTGAGTACACCTCATTTGACTTGAAGATGAGGCCATATTATCTGAGAACAGCTGGATTATTTTTTTCAGGGCTTGGTGTTAAGAGTAATCAGAGACACTGGGTAAATGTCATGTCTTGTGACCTGAGCTTGCCAAACCTTACATGTCAAGTTTAAGCCAGTTCATCGAGGTTCTGCATCTATTCAACAAATGAAGTAAGAGCAAGTGTCTTCTGCAGGTGCCTGCAGTGAGCACCCATTTTAGTAGGGGACAAATTACCCTTTGAAAGTTCCTATCCATGTTGACTGTAGCAAATGTAAATGATTAATTTACAGAGACTTAAATTATTAGAGACTTAGTCCATAGAGGCAAAAAGTTGAGAGGTGAATTTTATTTGTAAATTACGTCTGTGTTAAAGTCTTACTCTCTTCTAATGAGACAGCTCTGCAGCATTGTCCTACTTCATTACAGTGTAGCTTAAAGGTAAAAAGTCAGAGCTGCCTGGAATAGTGCAAACAGAAGTAAGTCAAAGGATTGTGCAGAGAGTGAAGACACAGGGGAAAAGCATGGGAAAAAAGCTTCCTCGTAGGTGTCAATTAGCTGGTTAATCAGGAAAGAGAATAGATGCTGGCTTTCAGGGAAAAAACTAGTAATAGTTCCTTGAAAGATGGTGAATATACCTTTCAGTTGACTGAAGAACCAGGGAGCAGAGAGAGGAAACACTAAACATGAGTGGTTTAAGGAGACTGGAAAGTAGTTGTGTAGTCTTCTGATTATTTTTTTCTGAATGTGTTTGTTTAAACTGTGATAAAAAAACCACAAACCCTTAATAAACCCAGCTTGAGAACTGTTCCTTAAACACTAATCACATATAAACAAATTGAGTAGCTATTGTAGCCTCCTTAGAAATGGTTAAACATGTGCTAAAAATGGGGATTATTATGCTGGCACCGCGGTAGGTTTAGGATTAAAGTAATCTGTTTTCTTTCTGAAACAATGTGGCCCCTCCTCTTGTTGTGGCCACGTTAGGAAGAGAAGCCAGCTGTTAAGCAAACAGACGGCAGGGAGTCGCTGCCGTTCCCGGGGAGGCTTGGCACATCCTGGTGTCAGGCTTGACTGGACAGACATAAAGAAAAGGCAGGCTTGAAAGGGTTGCATTATGGAGTGAATCTCAGGCTGGCTTTAAAACTAACATCTCTGACAGAAAGGGTCACAACAAAGGAATGATACGGAGAATAGGGTGAGGAGCATGAAGTGAGTGAGGTATCGTCATTCAGTGAGCAATCTGACCTGACACATGCAATTGTTTGGGGTAGACAGTATCTGACTTTTTTCATGCTGTACATTAGGTGTATGTTTTCATCAAGGAGCAGAGTAGAGCTCCTGGTATGAATAATGGGAAATGTCTCCAACAATCTCTGCTCATCTCCCTGGTAGCTCATAGTTTTGCATCACTGTAAATTCTGAGAGTGCCATGTCTACCCCTGCTGTTCTCAATATCTCATCTCTAGGGGGAATAGCTGGGGTTTTCCTCACAGCATCAATATCATCAATGGTGAATGAATCTCAAGAAGCTGAAATTTCATTTTAGCTTGTATAAGCACCCTAATATTTAGATGATCCTTTGACTCATACACAAACTGGAAATGTCCAAACCTGAGCTGAAAATGTGACAGGTACAGTGGATTTCATGCGTCTTCAAGCACTTTGCTTTGAGTTACACCTGAAAGTAGAAAAAGCAATGTCCTGGTAGTATTCTGGTGTTACCAGTAGGGGATAAAGGAAAGGCTTGAAATCTCAGTCTAGTTTCAATAAGAATAAAGTCCATCTTCCTATAGGCAGGATTACAAGATGAGCAAGGTTGTAGTAAAAAATATAATAAAGTGAGATTTTATATCATGGAAGGTGGGGGGGGGGGGAAGGATATGTTGTCTAAAAGTAGCTCAATGGGTGAAAATTATCTTGTCTAATTACAGACTTCTGAAAGTTAAATATCTAAGTCTACCCTTCCTTTATAGTTAATAGACTCATCCTCAGAAGACCATTTTCTGACCTGTCTTAGATGCCTATTTTAAGGATGAGATGCATGGCTCTCTGGAGAGCTCAGTTTCTCTCTATTGAAAGGAACTGAGGGTAACAACATTTTCAGAACACTGAAGCTGTGAAGCAGAATATAAAGAAGTTTTACTCAGTCCATGTGGAAGAGAATGACAGTGGTTCCTGGTGTTTGCAGGGATCAAGGGCAGGAGCTCTGGGAAGCAGAGTTCCACTTTGGTTTTGCATTGTTTGGTTCTTCTGTGACTTTGTTACTGGTAAGACTGAAAAGAACACAGGTAGCAATTTCTTCCACATTGGCTCCAAAATAACTTTAAAATATTTATTGGTGTTCCAGTCTAAACATTTGTTCCTTTTCCCTTTTTTTTGTTTTATCACATTATTCCTGGAGCTCCTAGCAGCAGTCTGTGAATTCAGTAGTGGCAGTCAGATGATGAAGTGCAATCAGATCATGTCAATAGAGTTTCAGGTTTTATTTTTCAATACCTCTGAACCTTTCAGAATAGCTCTGCTGCCTACGTGACCTACATCATATTTCTTGTAGTTCTTAGAGAGTTGTACAGCTTTTATGAGCTTCTCTTCCAATTTTTAATATTCCTTTTTTCAGCAATGCAGCCAGTCCACGAAGCTTTCCCTCTCTTCTCCCTGATGTTACTTACTTGGAGCTCTAAATGGACAATATATATATTCATAAACCAGTCACAGCTTTATTGTGTTACCCAAAATCCAGTAGGGCCACAAAACTGGAGTTATATTGTACTGGGAACTGCCAAACTCCAGTTTTTCAATTGGATACTGGGTGTTGGTTGCAATACAGTTGGTGAGACTGTAACCATCTTACTGTTACTAAAAGACTCATTTAGGTAATTCAGACACCTTAGAGCATTTACCACTCATGGGTTTTACTTTCCATGCTGCAGCTATAAATCTGGACACAAAACTATTTAGTTATCAAGTTCAGAAGTCAGGAGATAAAAATTGCTTCATTTCTGTGGCTATGAATGCCAAGTAGTTATTTACATCAGTAGAAACTGCATCCTGTTCTACCATTTGATTTGCAGTGCTTCAAGTCCAGTCTGCAGGAGGCAGGAACTGTAGCATGCTCAAAGGATAAACCCACCTCTGAAACAAACTAAGTGTCATAAGTGTAAGAGGTGCTCAGCACTGAAGTGGTTGAATGGAACAGTAAACAGGTTTTATATGCAAATGTTTAGAATAATCTACAAAACTTTTATGTGACTCTGCTTCTCAGTTATTGAGGTTATCTATTTTCCTCATTAAACAATAACTGTGTGGTCTCATTGCTGGGGTTCTCTAGCAAGCCTAAAAGCTGCAGAGTACACTATTACACTGGGAATGCAGAGGATTAAAGCCATCTGTGAGGCAAAGCTCCCCCACTCACCAGCCCTGTCCAAAACCACCACACTCACTGGAGTCTTTGGAGGCAACTTCAGCTGCCACATGAGGGAGTAAACTCGAGTAGCATCTGTCCATGTCAGGTCTTCCAAGGGCTTGAAGAGAATTTGAATGACCACACTTAGAGAGGACCTCAGGTTTGTGTTGTGTCCAAAAGCTGATATTATATTCTTAGTTTAGTTCTGGGGCTTTACAAACAAACTGCCATGGCCTTGTCTCAGAGGGGAAGAGTGACATGTCTTTAATCACTGCTGAACTCCATGACACCCGAGAGCTGCTGGAAGCTTGCCATCTCTCTGTCAATAAGACCTGGCTCATCGAGTTCAGTGAGCTCTCACAAGATCTCATCCTGCTGGACTGTTGCTGTAAATGTTATTAATGTAACATCCCTTAGAAGAAGCAGAAGGAATTTTAATGTATTTTTTTAATCAGTCTTTATTGAGCAAGTTACTCAGTTGAGGAGCCTGACAGAGATGTGCAAGGGACACATACCACAGCTTGCATGGATGTCTGATCACAGGAACTTTATTTTGAAGAGCAGACAGAATACTTGTAGAGCTCATCCTTTGTTGTTTTAAATATGTGAAAGTCTCCCTATGTTGATCTCCTGTATTTTTTGTTAGATCATTTGCTCTTCTGCTGCAATTCATGCTGGGTTTTTTTCTAAATAAAGATGTGAAGTTTACATAATGAGAAATTAGTACTTTTAAAAATACTTCTTTAACCTAATTTGCCCAGGGATATGATTTGACCACGCCACTTAAAAAGTAAATATCTTCACAGAGAGAGTTGTTAGCCATTGGAATGTGCTGCCCAGGGAGGTGGTGGAGTCACCATCCCTGGAGGTCTTCAGGAGGGAATTGGACGTGGCACTTGGTGCCATGGTTTAGGAGCCATGAGGTGTTGGGTGACAGGTTGGACTTGATGATCTTTGAGGTCTTTTCCAACCTTATTGATTCTATGATTCTATGTTGAAATTACTTCGATAAACAACAAAACCAATGGGAAACATAACTAAGGTCCCCCTTGGTGAGACAAAAATACAATAATCCAAATATATTTAGGTCTATGTTGCTGCATAAGAGAAAGCAAAAAAACTTTTCTTCTACTAGAGAAGTAAAAACTCCAAATGGCAGTTCCAAGAGATTCTGGTTTTAGTACAGAAACAATTGAAAGGCCATGTCCAAGCATATAGAAAGTTTATGTTTCCAGGCCTGTCAACAGCTGCTCTTGTGAGCTGTGTTGGTAAATTTGAGCAGAGCAGGAGCTGTAGATCAGACATCCAGGAGGTGACAGCAGAAAGATCGTAGACTTTCTGGGTAGGATGCATTCTGACATTATCAAGCCAAAAAGGAATGCAGGGAAAAGAGTCCTTTTGCCATCGAGTTTATAAATCACAGTATTGCCAGACATAAATATTTTTAACAACCTACATCTTATCTCTTTCCAAACACCTATCAGTATCTAAGACTTCCTCAACAGAAAAAGACAGACATGTGAAATAGTAGGTACTGTGAAGGAAAAAGAAAAAGAAACAGCTCTGATGTCCCCAGTTGTCTCTCCCACATTTCCCATCTTTGGTGGCTGCAGAAGTGCAATGCAATTCCAACAGGCATTTTCTGTGTGCTAGCTTTCTCTTCCAGCATGTTTGATGACATTGGCTCCCTTAGAACATCCAATTACATGGATGACTTAAAAGCCTGTAGTTAACCCTGCTGAGAGTAGTTGCATGTAATTAGCCATCTTGGGTCATGCAGGTAAATGGAGTGTTCCCATAGACAAGTGATAACTTCACTGCCTTTAATAAGTCACAAAGCTGGGGGTGGAGAGGGACAGATGTCTAAATTTCTTGTAAGTGGCCATTAAAACATAGGAGCAAAAGGTCAGATGACATTTTCAAAAGGTCTAGTGGTTTAAGGATCCTTTGCCAAAATCTTTAACTTAAATTCTTTATTTAAAGATGGATTAAAGTGACTTCCTTAAAATGCAAAAGGATAACTTCCGTGATTGACTGCTTCCAGTGACTCTGCTGAAACAAATAAACTGAAATGGTGTAGTTTTATATTGACAGGAAACAGGTTTTGTTTAACACAGCAGGTGTCCTATGGCAGGAGCTTTCAGGAGAAAACAGCAGCAACAAAAGGGTTTAAAAAGAAGATTCAGCTTTCATTCTGCTGTTAAGTGGTGTGTCCATAGTTATTACTGGTTATAACTTAGTAAAACACAGGAAGCATTGACTTTTTAAACCTCTGTTTTCAAAACTCAAAACTTTCCTTCATGAAATTGCAAGCTAGAAAGGCATGATACAAAATCTGCACTTCCGAGTTACTCTGTTGCTTATGGTGATTTGATTCTTAGGGAAATGGTTACGGAAAGAATGACAGCAAAGCCTAAAAGCAGTTGTTAATTCTCCAAGGAACTGCTGTGAAATTCTCTCAGGACTTTTTTTCAGGATAATATGAGGCCTTTCCATTTGCCACTGTACTGGTTTGTGTTCTCCAGCTCCTAGAATATAGGCTTTTTATTATATAGGGTACTAAAACAACCTAAAACATCAGTCTGTGAACCTATCCACTAAATAATTCCTGTTTGAATGGAGAAGTTCCTCCATTGTACATCCCACTAGCATAAGAAGAAGAGAGAGAAGTTGAAAGGAGAGAGAAGTTGAAACCACGTCTCAGAATTGCTGTTCAAATTGTTATTTGAATTAACTGCTGTCATTGATTTCTGGTCAGAAACTGAAGCCAGAAGTAAAAGTCTGGGAAGAAACACCAAACACTCCCTCCAGCATTTTTGTATAAACTAGTAGGAACTAAGATTCTTGATGGAACTCTCTGGTTTTATATAACCCTCACCTGCTTCTTTTAATAACTATTTAATTTCAGTTATGTCTGGATCACTTGGGCCAGGACAGTAAAAATGCCTCAAATGAGCTCCAAATAGACATAACACCTCAGGAGTAATACATTTTCATACTCTCTAATCAAATACTGTGAGTGTCTAAGGAAAGAGTTTTTATCTTCTCTTAAATGCAGCAATTCTGGGGTCTTCTTTCATGTTTGTCACTGACTGCACTGCAAAAATGTGGTGTTGGTTGTATGTGTGGTTACAGTGTCAATCTGCATTTCTAACACTGTACAGATGTGACCCTTTATTATTCAAGCCACTACCAAGCCAAATGAGTACTGAGGTTGTCTGGAAGAGGAAGCACTGCCTGCATCAGTGATGTCTGCAGTTGGGCTTAGAAAGATAGAAGATATATCTCAGACACATTCCAGCTGATCAGAAAAAAACCCCAAACCTTCACAGCCTGCAGTAAGTGATTGAGTTTCTCTCTGTCCTCT
Organism: Picus viridis; assembly: GCA_033816785.1. NCBI lineage: Eukaryota > Metazoa > Chordata > Aves > Piciformes > Picidae > Picus > Picus viridis. The sequence continues at coordinate 1,686,463 of CM066569.1, read as the reverse complement.
TCCCCCTGTGGAAACTGGTCTTGGACTTTGCAATTCTCAAGATTTGTGAATTAAACCTGTTCAGGTGCTTCATGAGTAAACATGTCATTGTGCTTTTTTTAACAGGTAAAAGCCACACAGATCCATGTAATGTGCAAGAATGTGGGGGGAGGGGAAGAAAAAAAAAACCACCTATGTAGGATGAGTTACTTCATGTTACAGGCAAGAAATCTAATAGAATGACTTGCCTGAGGATCAGAAGCGAGTTTGTGGCAATAGCCTGTCTCCTGAATGCCCGAGTTGCAAGGTTACCCTTCACCAGTGCAAGCTGTCACTTTAATGCAGAGAGGTATCTTCTTTTTTTAAGATACATATATGATCCTTGCTAAATATGAAAAGGAAATAACTTCAACAGAAGAAAAATACTTTCCATCCAACTGGTTGAAAGCACTTTTTGAAGGAGTAAACTATCTTCGTATCTGGAAAGACTGTTTTCCTGTCATTAGCTTCTTTGTGTAAATTAAAATCATCCTGTGCAGGTCAATGAAAAACAGATTGTAGGAACTATTTCCAATGGCAAACTAAAATTCTGTTGGAATTTATGGCATAACATAGGGATCAAATCCTTGGAAAGGCTGAGCAGCTGGGACTCCTGTGGCTCCACTGCTTAGCACCATCTTACTTTGGTGGCCCAAATTCTGCACAGTAAATGATCTAATTTATCTAAATGGTCTAATCACCTACCAGGGTTTAGAGCTCTCACAAGTTAATAACAGTACTGCAGCCATAGCTGCAAAATATTACACAATAAACCAAAATAAATGGTAATCATCTCTCATGAGTGCCAATAACTTAGATTTACAGGGTAATCCATAGGTATTGCAACTCCTAACAGATCACCAAAATACTGCTTGGAGACTTCTATTTCAAATCTAGTACATTCTATTATCATTTCGAAGGCTAGGAAATTGAGGAATAAATTAAAGAGCTAAAATAGGGAAAGCAAACACAGACTAGATTTAAATCTACGGAACTGTGAAGCAAAACTCCCTCTTTTCAAAGAATTTCATTAATGTTTAATTAGCTCAGTTGCTAACTGAAGCTCACTCCCCAGCGTCCCCTTACCCAGAAGCAGCGTGTGTTGCTCTCCTACATGAGCAGAGAGACAGGCTTTGGTGGCTCATGGATGACATTTCTCACCAGCTGGTCCAAAGTCACTTCACAATGTTATCATTGTGATAATCACCGCAGAAGACAGGGGATGGATAGGCATCTGCCTTAGGGCGCTGGAGATCTGTGCGGTGAACAAGACATTAGGCCGTGTTCCCTGAATTTCTGGAGGTGACAGGAGGCCAGGCATTTTGGATATCAGTCCATTTTGTTCACTGCCTGCTTGGTGTCTTTACTGGCTGCTTACTGACTAGATCAAATTTGAGATTCTATAAAAGTCTAGAGTCCATTCCTATGTGCCTAAATAAATCAGAACATTTCTTTCTGACCAGAGAAGTATAAATATTCACTCTAATAAATGCAGCTATTTAAAAACAACCTTAGAAAGCACAGTTCTTTGATGAACATCACTACACAATACACTCTAGCAAGTTAATTTCTGTTCATGATGGCTTTAAAAAATGAAAAACAAGTAATCTGAACACTAAACTTCAATAAACTCTTCCCAAAGAAAGACTAGAGTATTCATCAGGCAGTGTATTTGGGTCAGAAAAGTCAATTTTGGACACTTCCAATTCCCCTAAATTAAAATACTCGTGTTGTAGCAGGCCTTAAGCAAAATAATCATGAACAAATTCTGGACTTTTGCTGAAATGAATTCTGGAGTGTTGACACTCTGGACATTAGAAAGTGATAGCAGCTCCAGCAAAGTTAAGAGAGGCACAGGCAGTGTAAATATGGTGGAGCTTTCAGCGTGTAATCTTGTTTTCCTTTTGGTTACAATAACTGTCAGGAACAGTCTGGGGAAAAAATAATCGGCATTGTAGTATGGCACATTGCATTAATATCAAAGCACACAGTCCTAGATCCAACAGGAAAGGTTAAGAAAATATATGACTGAAGAGAATCATCACAGGAAGGAAGACATAAAGGTCAGGTATTTCCAGTTACTGACTGATTGGCTGGGTCAATAGCTGTGGTCATCAGCTGCCAAGAAATGCCCTTCTTGTTGGCCTCTGTGACATAAAAAATGAAATACGAAGCAGCTATCAGGTGGTCACGTGGAAGCTGCTCTCGAAAATACCATGGCATTTACCATGCTAAATCTCCCACTCCTGGCTTTCTCTCTAGTTTACCCTCCTTTTCACTCCATGCAACTCACACCTACGTGTTGGCTGCACAAAAATCTAAGAACATGCCCCCAAATGGCAGGTGGCAGTCACTGTGCAAGGTGAGAAACAAATAATAATCTGAGATGAGAGGCAAATAATAATCTGAGATTAACCAAGGGATTGATCTTGTGTTAACAGATAGGAGATGTGAAGATTTTAAAGCAAGGACAAAAGTTCTAATTGGATATGGTAACTTTTGTGCTGAACAGAACAACTGCTGGGAAGCAGAAAAACAAGTAATTACGAAAACAAAAAGAGGATTAAGGAGATATTTTTTTCCTGCTGGGTACAAGCACCTGGATGGCAGAGAGCCTAGAACTGGATTACCTTTGAATTTGCTAAATTGTTTTCATGAGAGGAATTTTTTTGACCTGTATGAATCAGAGAGAAAGCTTCTTAGAGACAAGGGGAATTAATCTACGTGAAACCTTTTTCCCATGCAGATGCTCGGGGATGCCCTGGCTGCGCAGTACTTCTTCATTTTTAAAAAAGCCTCTTCCTCACTAAGCCAATGAGCTGCAGAGCCAAAATTCATGAGCTTTGGCAAGGAATACAACTGCAGATCTTGAAAAGAATGCATTCCTTCCTCATTTTTAAAGTTATCTTTTCAAAGCAAGCTTAACTGCTTACAGACAGGTCAATAACTCACATGAGGCATTTTTCTCCGTGCTACTCCTGATGCTTTTACACAGGAAAAGATACAACTTTCCTAGTGCCATTGGGTTTATTTTGTTTGCTTTCAGTTTACTGTTATCTTTGACTGTCGAAATTTATTTTCAGTATGGGTATCATATTTGCTTATAAACACCAGTAAAACTGGTCTGTAGTCACAGCAGACCTTGCAAGTTTTTCCTCTTGCAGGAGGCTGAAGGATTGACATCTGGAGAGACGTTTTCCTACGTCAGCCTAAGCAGGGATGTTGAGCACTTTTTTCTGGAGAAGGCTGATGGTACCTGTCCATATCCCACAGGCACACCTCCCCTACACTACTGAGTGCAGCTGGTCAAGTGTGGCCCTAGATTAGCATGCATATGTCTTCCATTTATACAAAGTTCATTAGCATCCATTAAGCTGTGCTGCTCCAGCTTCAGTACATCACCGTTAACAAAATATTAATGTTAGATTTTTGCTGTAAAACCAAACCAAATCTCATTGGATGTGCAAACAATTAATGAAATGCAGCCTGTTGCCTCCACTCCAGACCCCAGGGATTGATGGCAGGATCTTAGGAAGACCACAGGCAAGTTGTGTGAGGCTGGCCTCTTTGCTAAAATGTAGCTGAGAAAACACAGGTATTTAGAAGTGGCTGTCTCTCCCTCAAAAAGCTCTTGCTGTGCCATCATGAAATAACTGCTGAAGCTTTTAATCTGGCAATTCCTACCTGGGAAGTGAAGCTTGTGAGGCACAGCTGTTGTAGAAGCCTCTTCCAGTAGCGCTGAAAGATGTGACCAAGAGAGGAGTAAGAACATACAAACCCAGCACGCTCAGGTGTCTTTGCTTGGGCAACCACATCTACAGCAGCAGCTCCTAAACAGGAGCTCAGAGCCTCTTTAACCCCATCCTCCCCATACTGAGCATGGCGGAACTTCAGCAGATGCAGCTCTAGGAGGTGCTTGCAGAAGAAGGCCTCCAGCCACGGGGATTCTGACCTGCCTTTGGAAGGAATGATTTGCTGGTAAGCCCTTAAGTTCCCCATGCAGCAGTGCTGTGGACTCTTACAGCAGAGTGAATTTGTCAGCAAAGCCATAGCAGGAGCATGCAGAAGTGTTTGGAAGAGAGATTACTGAGTAGCCTGTGCTGTCCTAGCCACACTGCAAATGAAGCCTGAAACTGTGCAGGGATAACTCGCCGTCACATTACACAGCTCTGACGCTGAGGCCGCGAGATAAACAGGATGCTATTTAAATGGATGAGTAATATATAACATGCATTGATTTTGGAGGGAAGCTATTTATTCAGCATTTCAGCATACTAGGCATGTTGGTTCAACAGGGAGAGGCTTGTGCTGCGCTTCCAAAATGCTCCCCAGACTTTACCTGGAGAATCATTGCAAGAATAATTAGCTCCTGTGTGTCCGTTCATCCGGAAAGGCAAGGGGTCCATACGGACACTACAGGTGTAGAGGGCAACTGCTGTGTTAGAGAAAGCATAAGCAGATTGGCTGAGAGGAAAGACACGACCAGCTTTTGTGCTGATAAATGCAAAGTTTCCTCCAATTATAAGATTTCTGTGGGTTGCTTGTTTGGGGTTTTTTTCCAGATAAAGCATATACTGCAAAAGTTGAAATATTTAAATGAAATCACTTCCCTAGATTGCTCTCTGTACACAGCAATTGTACAGAGGAATGCAAGTGATAAATATGAAATGTGTTTTGCATGGTATTTATAGGAAAATAAGTTTGAAGTCTGTGTTCACAGAAGAAAAGCCCCTTTTAACAGTCACTCATATCCTCTCAGAAGGAAGAGACCACACCTCGTGACCCGGGTCACTTGATTTGTGTAAAGGATTTGCCATGCATAGGCAGCAAGTGAACAGCACTTAAAATATTGCTGCTGAGATGCTGCTAACAGCTGTGTTAAATAGTACAATCCGTGTTTGCAAACAGAAGGAAGAAAAGCAACCAGGTGCATTAGTTACAACATGGTTTAGAGCAGTTATTTGGTTTGGATGAAAAATGCGTCGTGAAGTGTCTGCCGAGAGGTGCACGTACGCATCCGTTAGCTGCTTCCCCCTGTGGTACGTTCGTACCGCGCAACGCGAGTGTCCTTCATGCAGGGAGTTCACAATTTTCAGCCTGGAATTAACAGGGGTATCTGTGACGTGCAGCATAACACTGGCAAAAAGTATTGCAGAAGATGTACTGCAAGGGCAAAAAAAGGACTGTTACATGAACCAATAACGTCTTCACTTAATCCAGGAATAAAGATAAAAGGAGAAGGGAAAATTACAGTTAACAACCTTCCCCAGGGTGTTTGAGTGAAGAAAAGTGCTGAACTGTGAATTGGAATTGAATAGACAGAAACATTAGCTCCTTTCAGAAGGGTGTTTGCCTTACAGACATCAGATGTTGTAATAGCACAGAGCTGGCTCCTTGCCTATCCTTTGCAGCATGCAAATGAATATTTTTCCTTTCTCAGCAGCTCCAAAGTTAAAAAAACCAAACCTCTGAAATCACAGAAATATACACAAGAAGCCTTGAAAATGACCACTGATTCTCCTGTCAAACACTAGGAATGTCTGATGCTCGATTTGTGGAGCTGCAGATAAGAGCCCTCCATTCCGGACTCACTATGGAAGCACCAGGTGTCAATACCTCTGGAAACTGGGCTCAGAAAGGAACATTGTCAAAGGTGACTCGTGGCACAGGTAGGTGCCAGACCATTGTTATTTATGTATTTTTTAAATAAATCTACCTGCTATTCAATAGACCTGAAGGGGAGCAAGAATATGTGTACATGGTGGATGACCCCTGCTTGCTCTGAGTGAGGACTAATTTGCTGTGCTAAAGGGCAGGAGGTCTAAACCCACACTTAGCTCTGCTGCGCCACATCCACCTCATTGCAAGCCTGAGATAACTGCTTTTGGGTAAGCTGTGATACATTACATAAAATCAATACATTACATAAAATCAAAACTGAACAATCTGAGGATATTCTTTTGCAGCTGAGCTGCTTGAACACTTAGGACCACTGGAAAACTGCGTGTCAGCTGAGTCTCCTGATGTGACACCAAAGAGATGGCCACTCTCAGTATGGAAGAAAAAACATCACCTGTTTACAAGCTTTGCCAATACTGAAGTCCACATTACATTCTCTGCCACTGTTGTGTTTTGGCTGTTAAGGTGGAAGGAAGGACATCACAGAGGAAGGACCCAAAATGTGTTATTGCTAGATTAACCATGTATCTGATTTGCAAATACAGTCTTTCATGCTTGTGCTCTAGTTGCCTGCATCTCTCTTGATTTCATCAACATCAGAAACCAGTATCTGGCTTACATTTAAATGACATATCTAAGGACTTCTGAAAGGTACATAAACTTATTCTCCATAAGCTACTTCTAGCATATTTCCTCTCCACTGGGAGGAGAGGAGGGAACTTTCATCCAGCCTCCTGCTCAAAGCTTCTGCCAATACCTAACACCTTACCAGGTGACCTTCTTCAAAGGCCTTGGTCTTTTTTTGAGATCAGTAGTGCTTATCTCAGAGCCAAATTATTTATTTGGCTTTCAGTTGTACATTGCCAGCTCAAAGACTACCATTGTACTCCTATCCAAAAAGTTCTCAGTCGCCTCTGTGAGGTCACTCCATCCTGCCATGCAGATGAGCCAGTGGTCAAAGGTGAGATGATAACCATGACCACTTGCAGTACTCTCAGCTGGTTGAAACAAAAGATTGCCTCATCTCAAAATCCAGCCATTTAAAACAAATAGGAGTTTTCCAGCTGACACAAACATAACTCAGATTAACAGTGAGGTGGGTTTTGTTCCCAATCATACCTTCTCAGTAAAGTATCCTGTACAGAGCTGGTCACAGAACAGTCCTATGCATTTAGCTTTTCAGAGACTTTACCAGAGTATGCAAATATTTCAGGGGCAGGAATGGTTTTAGTGTTTGTTGAACACGAACAAGTAGGAAAAGAGAAAACAGCAGACAGGAGATATTTAGGGCAGCCACTGTGAATTCACTGTAGGTCTGGGAAGACTGTCAATACTGAGGGCTTGTGGCAAAATGCTGTGAAAGTACAGGAACAAAATCAATTTCAGCCAGAATTTTTCCCTCTCAGTACACATGACAAAATTATTTACAAGTGGCTTATTTAAATCTAGCCAGAAGTCAGCTATTTCAGGGCCCTATTGAGCAGAAAAGATCCCCTGTGAGTTAAGGAAGGTCACAGATCCAGTTATATCACTCAGATGATCTCTCTGACAGTGGTGGGGCACTTGCCCTACCTTGCCTTTGTTTCAATTTGGATGGCTTGTGACAGTGGCTTTTACTGCCTTTTTTTTCCTGGCATTGTCAAGAACTTGCTCCACATAATGATGGTGAGCACAGTGTTTAAAATTAAAAGAGAGAGAGAGGGAATATCTAGCAGTAAAATAAGTCACTAAGACCACTCTTTTGGAAACCCTCATCTAACCTAAAGCTAAAAATTGCTTTAAGCACCACCCACACTGCAGTCATACATTTCCTGCTCAGTACCTCTCCGTAATCTCAATGCAAACTACTGCAAAGGCTGGCAAGCTAATAGCTGATATGGCTCAATGCCAGCCTGATTTTTGCTGTCCCCTTTAGAAGTCTAGGGCATCTCTACATTAGCAAGTAGCACAGCATAATTGGAGTGGATCTATAGACTGAAAGAGTGGGTGCAGAGCTGCTGAGGGCTGTCCTGTGCATATTTTAAGGATTTTACTTCAGACTAGCTCTCATTTGGACCCTTCACAGAATGTCTAGTGGTTGGTCTATAGCAGATGCCTTGCCAGCTTTCATCTCCTGGTGTCATCAGAGACACATCCAGTCTATGTGCTCCAAGGCCACTTCACAGAGGGAATGCAAGTACAGTAAATGGGACAGGATATTTTCTTCCCAAGTATATCCCCAATCGGAACCAAACTGGTAATGTAAACATGTCTTTGCACCTCTTAGAAGTGGTCTTGGTCCAAGCAAATCCACAAATCCCTTGTATAGGAAGATATTCCAATTGTAGTGGATAAAACCATTATTCCCTATTCACACTATCTGCGTAGGGTTAAACACAAGACTTAAGAACTGCTATGACTGCTAGTGATTTTTTCCCCCTTCTTTATTGGAAAAAGAAGGACTACCACCTGCTTATCTTTTGCATAGTTAAGTATCTCAAAAGCCATTCAAATGATGAAATACTTGTCTTTCTGTAATTTGAAAATGTAAGAGTGAGCAGTGCAAATCATGGGTTGATGTCCTTTGACAGTATGAGCCTTTGCTGTCACAATTTGATACTAACTGGCTCCTAAAGCATATTCAGCTCAGACCATCGCTGCCAGAGATTGTCAGCTTCCAAGCATGGCTGTGGAAGGATGCTTGTTCTGAGGATGCTTCATGAGTCAGGAGCGGTGCTCTGGGGGCAGCACTGTGTGTCTATGAAGGGGAGATGTTTATTGCTTCCAAGTCACAGAAAGCACAAGCCCTGTTTTCCAGAAAGGTAACTCCTCTTGTGAGATTACAGTCAGCTTGATGGGAGTTCAGAGAATAGTATGTCAGAAATAGAATCAGAAAAACACCCTAGTACACAGTCATGACCCTCACTGCTCAATTGTTGCTTTATTGCAAAGAAGACGAGAGGAGAGACTTTGGGGTTTGGTTGATTTGGCTTGGTTCTTGTTCGGGTTTTGGTTGGTTGGTTGGTTGGTTTTGGTTGGTTTGGGTTTTTGGTTTGGGCTTGGGGTTTTTTGGGTTTGGTTGGTTTTTTTTTGGAGGGGGTGGGTGGTGTCTCTTGGGGTTGTTTTTGGGGGGGGGCTTTTTGTTGGCTTTTTTTTTTGCTTGTTTATAGAAGTAAATGGCTTTTGGAGAGCTGAAGCCTCAGTCCTTTTCATCAAGGAGCATATGCCTAATCAAGAGTTGCAGGTAGCTTATTCACAAGCAATTAGGGAGCTGTATTACTGGCTTCCAGGTGGACAGCTGGTTCTCTGGAAAAATCTCAGCCCAACTTTCTAATGACCAAATTCTTGTTCTGCAACAGATAATACAGGGGCTTGAAGACTTTACAAGGTTCCCCATTTAATTCACTGTGTATCCCTTTTTTAACCATGGCACTCCTCATCCAGATAATCAAAGAACTGAGACTGTAATGACTGAGTCTGAATATATCCTTTCCTTTTAAGCTTTGAAATTCCTCATCAGTATTACTTCTGGTTGTGCAGGACTTGCCAGCTTTCTTCATGTTGTAAGGGGAATGTGTGTAATAAAGAGCTCTCTCTTTTACTCATGGCTTTGTTGTAGAACCTGAACAAGCACTGCCCACGCTTTCCAAGCATCTTTTGTTCTGACATAATTTGCTCAAAGTGTTACACTTGGGGAAAAAAAAAAAAAAAACACAACAAGGCAAAACAAAACAAACAAAAAGCCAAACCACAAGAAGCCCTCAACATTTACTGAGCAATTCTAAGCCTACTAAGCATAACTCCAGTGCATATGGAGTTTAGTAGCTGCACCCATTGTACACAGCTTTGGGGTTAGGATGTTCTTTATCCTTCCCGAAAAAATGTGAATTTACAAACACACTTCAGCCTCCCTGAAGTGAGAAGGAGCACATAGTAAGATGATCCTATCTTTCCAATTTGTTTGGAAAGTCTTTCTGCAGGGGTTTATCTGCTATGCTCCACTAAACTGGCAGTGGTTGTTTTGCTTTACATAGCAGCTCAATAGGCCTCAGTGGCAAAGTATCTGGAGCATCTGGGAAACCAAGGACAACAACATTATCCCAAGCAGGTCCCCAGTGTGCCTGGAGCTGAAGTAGACACTGCATCCAGGAATGTGTCGATTAGGATTCCAGCTGCCTTTTCTATTTCAGGCTCAGGTTTTGTTTTCTTGTCTTTGGGGAGGGGAAGGTGGAGAAAGGGAAATATTTATGAATATGGTTCTGTATTTGCTATCCCTTTTTATGTCTGTGTTGCTGTTCTTTCTTCTTTCAGTCTGTACAGTTCCTATATTCAGCTGCAGGGGGAAGGTGACCCCACAGCAGTGGCCAATCTGCCTTTGTGTGCAAGGAGAGGTGGAAGGATGGATTTTTAGGTTGATAAAGAAACTATCCAGGACTCCAGCATTTATTTTAATGTGCTCCAGAATACACTAGCCTTTTTATTGGAGACTGCAAAGGCAGAGTCCTTATTCAAAAGGATTTATAGCATAGGTTTAAATCTTGCCTTAATAAACTAAAATAACAAAGAGCAATGAAAAGGAAACAATGCAGAAGGAAAAGATACACAAACCTTATGATTATATGGTTAGAAGATCTTCCATATAGCGATGCAAGATTAAACAGAGGCAAAGGGAGTTACATAATTCACAACCCCCACATTACTGAAAGACACATGTTAGAATATTTTAGCTGCAATCTGTTTCCACAAGACAAGACACTTCTATTCAAGTAGAAGGGAACCAGTTGAGTCCAAAGCTTTACAATTCATGAAGATTTGGATTATGAAAGTTTAAAAATAAAATGCTGCTATTTAGTAAGTTCTCATTTCACACCCATTTTAGAGATGAAAAACACAGACCCCCCCCAAAAAAAAATCAACAAATATGTACTTGGCTGAAGAGTTGTCTTTGGTGGAACTGGAAGCAAAATCAAGGCGTACCGACTCCCAGCCCTCACAAATGTTGGACAGTCTCTTTTGGCAAGGAAATGTGGTGAGACACACTCTAAACACACATTTGCTACGTTATGACCCCAACATAGGTACAATACAGTGAAGTCTTGAATAACTTATTTAAGATATGAATTCATTCTTTAAAGACAAACATAGCACACAGTGTAATGGGAAACTAGCTTAATCACTTTCAGGATCTTTCAAATGCTTGTGTGGAATACATGCTTGCTAAAACAGTTAAGGATTCTTCAAACTTTCCAGAGGGTCAGCATTCTTTGGAGAAAGAAAATGCCCAGTGCCTTCAATTCATAAAGTTCACTGCAGTTCTATGGCATTTTCAATAAATTATTCTAGCATGCCTGCATTAGTGTTTGTTGAAATGCTACTTAGATTAGTTTAATTCAAAGGTCAAAACAATTTTCAATGTTTAACTAAGTCATTTCAAAACATGTCTTATCATTAAGGACACAGAAGTTTGAGTATGTGAAACCATATGGCCCTTGCAAGCTATGCATGTATTTAAATAGTTACATTCCCATTAAGCTATAATGTGAAATACAGATGCATTAGCTTACTCACTGGATCACAGTAAAGATTCCCAACGGGTTTTCATAAACGTCCATTGTATTTAAAGTTGATGGAAGCAGCTCCTAGGGACTCAGCAGTCTCGGTCAGCGTATCTCTGCCTCTTCTCGTGTTATAGCCTTTACGTACATGCACACATACACACAGCCCTCCTCTGTACCTTTTGCTTGGCTTCCCCTGGCTCAGCTTTTCCTGTCAGATAGGCTACTGCACTGCTAACATTGCTGTTGGTTAAGAGCTACCAGAGGCACTGTAGCCGGTGGCTGGGGACACAGGGGTTCTGCTGCAGTGATGCTCCCACATGCCAGCCCATGTTGATGTCGCTGACAGGGGAGGATCAATGTGAAAATTGCAGTCCCATGGTCCGAGCTGTAATGATTTAATGTCAATTTTAAACACTGTTGTGTTTCAAGCTTCACCTTGAAACAAGCCTTGAGATTAACCCCAACAAATATAAAGAAGTATTTTTATGCAGCCTCTTGGAAAATACAGCAAGTGCAGCCTGTGATTTTGGCCTAATGTTAATGATGTGCCAGTGTCTTCTGGAGCGAAGAGGGACAGGCAGAGTTGTGCTTCATTTTCCATGCCTTTGCTGCTCAGATAATAGAGTATGACTTTTGAGTTTGTAGTGAAATAAAATGTTAGAAAGGCATGGAAATGGATATGCTGAAAGCAGTTAGTTAAAAGACGCCTCCATTTCTAGCAAGCTAGACACATCTGCTCTGCCATGTCTCTCACTTTGGCTGGACCAAACTGCAAAGAAGTAAAGCACAGTCTCTCCCAACAAGGGGGGGACTCCAGAAAAGAAGTTGCAGACAGCTAGATTTTAATCACTGCTGGCATTGCTGAAGATAATGATTAACAAAGGTCATTTCAGCTAAACTCTAATGGCCAAGGCAAGCAACGTTTCACTGCAGGCTTCATGAAGACTGAGACATCAGAAGAGAGAAGGGAGGGCAGTGGCTACAGCAGATGTGCATGTCTAAGAAATTAAGCAGGCAATGTTTGTGAAGTAGTTAGAGGGATGATGGTGGTAGTTAACCCCTATGGTTCCCTCGCATTTACTATTAAGCTAGATAATTTGATCACTTACACCCTCAGATTTTCTCACCATTGCACGTGTTTAAACTGGATTTTTTCCTTACTCATGTTTCAGACTCTCTACTACTCCACATAGCAGCCTTGCCGTTCCTTCACACTATGCAGGGCATGCCTCTGAAGCTATACAGGTGCCATTAGGCTCCCAGTTCAAACTCATTACTCTGAAGAAATTCAATAGATCCTTTTAGAAATTACATGATACAAAATGAAATAGGTCCTAGAAGCCAACCTTCAACATAAGCTGTTCACCCATTCTGGACTTTCCTGTTCTAAAATCTCAGCACGGGGAAAACTGACAGAACTGGGGAGAAGGGAAAAACCAGTGAAAAAAGGCAGGGGGGCATATGTTAATTTATTTGTTTTTCTCAGTGCATCTCTTGTGAATGAACCAATACAGAAATAAAGCAGCATAATCCTTTCTGCTTGCTACACTCTTAATAGCATCTCGAGAAGCATTTACTAAACATTTGGGGCTGGATGCTCATCTGGCATGAACTGATGCAGACACACTGAAACCAACTGAACAACAGTGGTTTATATGCACTAAAAGTTACAAGAACTAGACCTTAATAAAGGGTTTCATAGGTTATGTAACTGGTCATTCTGGCACAGGATTTGTTTTTAATACGATTGACTCTGTCAAGATGAAAATGTCTGTCGCTTTTAACTTGGGAAAATGTGTCCTGCTATTTCAAACAAAAAGGACAAAAAATCCACTAAACCCACAATGACCCAGGACAGAATGAGTTCTTTCTTGATTGTCAGCCCAGTATTTTCCCATTTAAACTGGAAGAAAGGGACCCACCCTGCAAAGTGCAGACTTTTAACACCCTCCCACAAGGCTTTGAAATCATAAAAACAACAGAACAAGGCACCTATAGATTATCTCAGCCTCGTAGAGACATGTTTGAGTGCAATGAATCCCATCATAAGAGTAGGGATAGTCATCTAAGTTGAAAGAAGGTGAAGTCTCATCCCAGTTCCTATGGCTGGTTCCATTACGGAGGAGCCAAGCACTCATTTTTTCCTCTGCATCAGCTTCACTCCACTGCCTCCAGCATGGTTTCTAAGGATAAGGTGTCAATACCCCCGGCACAGCCAAAGGCACGCTTGCTGAAGAAATGAATGCATAGAACGTTACTGGTAAGTTGCCAGTGTGATGGGATGGTGCTGCTGGAAAGAAGATTAACTACTGCTTTAAGAAAATGAGCATTTTCTATGTCATGTCATTGACTCAGGCCCGATGGCATTTTGCTATCTAGAAGTTTCTATTTCAGTAACCAGGAGGTTATATATGGTGACAATACCACAGGACAATAAGGAGCATGAGAGGCAAATTCAGTTTGGGAAAACAAAAAAGAAAGAGGTGAATAGATAATCGAACCACTTACTACACAATAGCTAACCTAGACGTGCTCTTCATCTGTAGCTTCATTTGATCTTGGCAACAACTCTCATAAACAGGACTCATTGCAGCTAACATCAGACACCTATGGTGCGATTGACTGTCTGTGCTAGTCACCCATCACTTGCTTCCACAGTGGCATCTATGATGTGATTCATCTGACCCAATTCAGAGTGCTTCTTTGCAGATAAGATGAATAATGTCTAGATGGCTCCATTTTTCTCCGTGACTATGAAGTGAACTCACAACGACAAGCTATGAGTCAGCTGCCTGCACTGAGTCAGGTGGACCCCGAAGTGGTGTCTTTACCATTTTCTATCAGAGTCATTCAGAGTGAGGTCCTCAGATGGCAAGACTTTGTGTGCAATAAAGAAGAGCCAAAGATGCAGGAGGAACTCTGAACTTTAAGTGAGGGTCTGTGTCTCAGAGCATTCTGTGAGGCTTTGCATTAAAATTGCATGAAAACAATCTGTAAACTGATCTTCAGTGCTATGCCACTCTACAAAGCTGCCAGCACCAAAACTTGCTGCACTCCATAAAGTTATGCTTGTCTGTGTGACTGAATTTGGCCTTTTGCAGGCTCGGGAAGAAGTTTTTTGAAGAAAACCTTGAAAACTATGCTCTGGCAATAGTATAAGAGAATGTCTATTCATTTTTTCAAAAGCCCAGCACTCTCTCCTAGACTCCATCAGACTGAGAACTCACACACTGAGTTTGGGCATAATCTATAATTTCAGCTAGACTACAATGTTGACTATGTTCAGCAAGAGTCCTCTTCCTGTTGCCTATCATATTTCCAACCCCTGTCAAAACCTTTCATACAGTGTTTCTCATTTACAGAGAGCTCCTCCTCTCCTTCAAGATCATCTCCAGCCCTGGATGCTAGTGAAAGGAACTGAGAAACGGGGAAAATGGGAATGAGCAACTGTGTACAGACTGGCATCACTGGAGTTGTGGGCATGCCCCAGGCTCACTGAAAGGAGTGGGCAGAGCTGGAGGAGAGCAGTGATGAAGCTAATCTTGTATCTATCATTCATTTGGAATTGCAGTGTGTTTGTTTAACGTTTGGCTTGTGTTTGACTCATATTTATTGACGTTTACATTAAATAGAGTATTATTTTCTGTGCTTGTGTTCTATCAACAAAACTATAAAAAGCATTTTACATCCTTATGAAAATTCTTCATATGTTACAATTTATCATCTTAAACCCAGTAAATAAATCAGTAAAACAAACAAACTGATTCGAGGTGCATTATGGAGTTGCAACAAATGTTATTGCTATAGATTGTGCCTTAGTTACTGAGAAATGCAAAATCAGGGGGAAAAATTAAATGGTGTTTGTGCATCCTTCCACCTGCTGAATAAGATCCTATCACATAATCCCATGTGCAGGATTAGATACAATTCATTGTGAACATGCATGACAGAGTCAGTCTGGGATATGTAAAGGAAAATGAGAGAAGCCTCAGTGCTGCCAGAAGTGTTTAACAATTTTTTCCCCCTGGTTTTGATGAACAGAAATCCCAAGCGATCATTTACTTAGACACATTCCTTACTGCCTTGAGCAAACATAAACTGACACCATACTGTAAGCAAGCTGGGACCGTGACTCGAGAAGTCACGTTCCACCAGAAGATTTATATCCGCCACAACAAGTTTTGGCACAAAGTTGCCTCACCAACTGGGAGAAACAGATTATGATCAAGGTTAAGCAGCTCACAGAGAGTTTTCTGATACCTGACAAGACAGGTCTGCTCGAAAATGAATCTAGGGCTAGTCACTGTCTGTATTTTTCAGTGGCTACTGGCCACTTCTGGTAGCTGACCTGGCGTCTGAAACGTGTATCCAGAGCCATGTCACTAAGGAGCTGAATGTCCGTTCCGTGTGTGCAGACACACGTCACAGTGCACACCTTGTTGGCTGCTGTGCACAGAGAGCAAGCATGGACATGTTACATCAGCAGTGACAAGCAACATTCCTCATTCAAAACTGGCTAATGAGCAACTCAACGAAATTGCAAACGCTTCTCACAATGGGCAGCAGGGCTGAAGGTGATACACTTGGAGTTCCAGTAACCCAACAAACTATAACCAAAGGTCCCTGGGTCCAGGCATGGCAATAAGCCAAGCTTTTTCTATGTGATCACACCTAATTTCTATCATGGACTTCCAATGAGCCATGGAAGGTTGTTCAGATGTCGGAATAACAACTGCTATGGAAGTTATATGACATTAAAACTGTTCTTAAACTCATGCATACTCAGAGTGATGTAACTCGGAACTTCTATCTGATAGGAAAAGGCACGTTTCTGTTTTGTAAATACGATGGGATTTGTAGCAACTAAGATATCCAGACAAATGATGTTCTCCCAGCTGGATGGGAGATTCCAAATGCATAATTAACTAACAAAGAGGGAGCTCTGTCAAAGATGAGCATGACAAAGGCAGTGATGAGTTGAACAGTTGCACTAATGGAATTACTTGCAAAGGTTTGTGGTAAGTCTCATTGGCCAATTCATTTGCCATCAAAAACTGAGTAAGATGAAAGACAAACTGTGCTTCCGAGTCAGTCTCAAGTCCTCCACCAGCCTCAACTCCAGGAAAGGCAAATTGCAGGGCAGATTTGTTGTGGAGTTGCTTCCCATGCTGGAAGGCTGTGAAGCAGTCAGTTTGACAGGTCAATCTACTAACCAGAAAATAATTCCAGAGAGGACAGAAATTGTCCACAACAAAAGACATCTGGAACAAGTATTTAACATCTCTGTACCTGCTTTTTTTAAATGGAATGGATAAATTCTCATCTCTTTCATTTTAATACCGTTTTTGCTTCTTATATTTTCTAGTATTTCACCACCCCATTTCCACGAGGGAGGTGTAGGTGCTGGGCTTACTGACCATTTCCAGAGACGCTGTCAAGGTGACTGAGAGATCAAAGAGCCACCTGGGGACCTAGTGGCCACAAGATAGTGTTTGCTAGCCAGAGGTTCTTCCACATGGCGTTTTGGTCAATGCCTCAGTCGCAAAACATCCTCCAGATGTGAAAATGCTCCATTAAAACAAAACCTGGGAGAGGATAAAGAGCTGCATTGCTCACTATCTCCTTCCTGTCCCACAGCAACCGAAAGGTAGCATCAGCATTTTCTCTCACACACCTTATGTGGCCATACTTCCCATGGAGAAAGGAAGGGACCTTTTTTGCATGTTTCTCCTCTCTAACATTCTAATCCTTTAGCAGAGCATTGTCATATTAGCACACTTGGGCTGGGTACTGTTTTGGGTAACTAAGCAAACACAAATTAGTTAGGCCATCTCCCACCAGCGCTAAAAGTCCTATGTTGCAGCCTCCTCCTCCCACTCATTCCTGCTCTTGCCTGGGAAGGTATTCAGGCAAAGCAGCAGCTGAAACAATCTTTTTTTAATTACTAGCAAGTGCATGTACCAGTAGAGATGTGCTATTGTAAATCTATGTGATCACTGACCTCAATGTACTTTAGTCAAAGCAGAGCTCACTTGACAGACCTCATCTAGATACACACTGCTTTTTCCTTCTGCTAAACACTGAAGTGTTTGAGCTTTTTAAAGCTAGGATTCATGACTGTACAAGGACTTACTGTTGAATGCCTACCTGTCTCTCTGTCAAACCACGAAGTCTCTCTCTCTGCTTTCTGCTGAAAAAGCTGGTTTTCAAAAGCAGTTAGCAATCTGAGGAGCTTTATTGTGGGATGCAGGAAAGAAGTCTCTTTTACAGAACTTTTGCAGAGCCCCTTTCCATAAACCATTCCTACTGAACCAGGTGAGTGATCCCCAGATGGGAGAAGTTTGGAATTACAGACTTTGCCGAGATCGTGAACTTTGTCTTTATTATTGTGAGAAACTATTGTGAATTACTGTGGAGAAAAGCTACTGTAAGGGTGCAGGTCTCCACTCAGAACTGCACCCCTGCTTGATCTGTGCATCTTCATTTATTCCCTATGTATTTGATTTACATGCAACCTAGTTTCCTGCACTGAAGGTTGTGAATAACAGATGTAACCTCGTTGTCCTTACTGACTTCACTGAGCTATAATTGAACACCGCTTCTGGTATGCTCTCAGCAGTGTTGCTTGTATACTGCAAGTCATCTAAGTACTAATATTGAATTTCTTCCATCAAAAACTAGCCCCTAGGGGCAAAAACAAACCAGAAATAATTAAATTCATCTAGTAAACCGCAGGCTCATTTGAATAACATTGCATTCTCTTAATGCTGTGTGTACATACTGTAAGCATAGATCATTACAGCCTGGCATCAGCTCGAATGCTTGTGAAGCCAAGATTCTCCATTTTGGCTTCACAGATAACTAGTGCTTTGAACAGGAGCAAGACATCTGAGTTTCTTTATTTTTTCCCCATGCTGCATATTCCATTGCCATGTTTTCCACACAGCACTCCTGCTTTCTGTTTGAACTCCTTTTATATTATGCTAGTAATTTTTTTTCTTGCTTCCAACCTGTCATAGTGAAACGACAGTAGCCTTATGTCAAACCAGTTATACATCTGATTGAAATACCTTCACATTTCACCTGAAGCCCACTAGTTCTCATTTCTATGCTGTCCGCAGAACAAACCAAGTCACAGTTCAAGCCTTCCTGGGATCACTCATATCTGTTGTGTGCCTCAGAGGTACGAGCACTGACCAACATCCTATGGGATTCCACTAAATATTTCTACTCAGTACGACACAGCTTCTTGTACGGATCCTTCCCATTCAGCAAGTTGTTTATCTTCCTATTTAATTTGCTCCACTGCATTTGTCCTAGCACACATGGCAAGGCAGGCAGAAACCTGCAACCAAGACACACTTAACAAGAGCCATGATGAAATTTAGGTCTGTATATAAAGCTTAGCGAATGCCTCCTCTTCAATCTTCCTCCAGGTCCTCACATAGAAAAGATTTTGTAGTCCAAGATTTAGCAAAAAACCAAGTATGTGTTATGGGTTTAAGACTGGATGTCTTAACCACAGAGTTGAAATGTTGTGAAAAGGGAGGGGTTTAATTTAAGAAATGCTCAGCTGTGCTCCTTTGTATTGTGCGTACAAAAAAAAATCGAAGGGGGTTACATATCACACCTTGCATATTAAAACACAACTGTCAAACCATAGAATCATAGAATTGCTTTGGTTGGAAAAGACCTCCAATATCATCAAGTCCAACCATTGACCTAACACCACCATGGTCATTAAACCACATCCCATCAGGCCATGCCCATGCGTTTCTTCAACACCTCCAGGGATGGTGACTCCATCGCTTCCCCAGGTAACCTGTTCTGATGCCTGATCATTCTTTCTGTAAAGAGATTTTTCCTAATATCTGATCTAAACCTCCTCTAGCACAATTACAGGCCACTTCCTCTCATCCTGTCACTTGATACTAGATAGAAGAAAACAAGACCCACCTTACCATGGAACAAAGAGCAACCATCAAAGAAAGACACACATTCTTATGCACAACAGTAATCTTAGTTTATGGTACATCACTTGCACAGCTATTTATTTTTAACAGCTGGTGAGCAAATTAATGTTGAATTTCTTTCTGTTGCTGAATATATTTTTCCACAGAGGTCTGATCCAAAGTCAAATCACAGTCAGTACATCCGCATCAGTTTACAAACCAGCACTCTGTTCCGCATTAATCCAAGGTCAGACCATATTCCTGCTCATGCCAGTAATGAATCTATGGTCCCATTTGGATCACAGGATCACAGAAACAGTCAGGTTGGAAAAGACCCTCAGGATCACCAAGTCCAACCAATAACCCTACTCTGCAAGGTTCACCCCTAAACCATATCCCCAAGCACCACATCCAAACTACCTTTGAACACATCCAGGTTTGGTGACTCAATCACCTCCTTGGGCAGCACATTCCAATGACTTGTCACTCTTTCTGTGAAAAACTTTACCCTAATGTCCAGTCTAAACCTATCCAGCTGCATCTTGAGGCTGTTCTCTCTTGTTCTATCACCTGTGAGAAGAGATCAGCAGCAGCCTCTCCACATCATCCTTTCAGGACTCAAAACTGATAGAAATTTGGCAGAAGCTTGAATCTCGGACCTGAGAATACTTCAGAAGTTAGAGCTAAATTCATGTTTTAATACAGCATCCATGCACCATGTGATGTCTCTTCAGTATGCAAAACACCAAGGAACATAAGCTAGTTTTATGGTGTGAAATAAATGCTAGATGAAAGAATTAAGATGTCCAAATTTCGTAATGGCAATTACACAAATCATTCTGTGGAATACTGTCTTGAGCCTTGTTTTCTAGAGAGAACTAAATAAATTACTAGAATATTATTCCAGTGACATGGAATTGCTTAAAAAACTCTCAGATAATTGGTTAGAAAATTCTGTCCACATCATCAGTGATCCTGAAACCTCAAATTGTTAAACTGTAGTAGAAATATTTTTTCAAACATACCAGTCTACCTCTCCTTAGCTTTCCAAAGAGGATTTAGAACAGAAGTGTACCAAGAAGCTCTCTCTGTATCTCCCCTGTAGTATCGTGACCGAGGCTTCCCCCTGAGGCAGAGTGCTAATGCCACTAATGTGCGTATTCCCAGCCTCTGTTCACCATCCAACCCTTACCATTCTATGATTCTATGGCAGTGACTGAAAAAATGTCTCCTCCTCAAACTGTTCCTTGTTGCAGAACTGCTGTGGCAGGAAAGAAGAGTAAATCAACTTGCATGTACCCTAGCTGCCTTCTTTACCTAATCCACTCCTTTGCAAGCCAGCACTTTGCTCTTCTGTATTCCTTAATGACACACAATTTTCTCTTGCTGTATTTTTCTCTCTGTATTTTTAGTGTCATTATATATGAGTTTTCTCTCTCCACCTTCCTTAAGCAGCAGGTATCCCTGCTAGCCCTCACAAGATGCAGCACAAGAATGCAGGATCTCTGTATCTGCAAAAGTGGATGCATTGATACTCTGCATATATGGCACTCATAGGGCTGTTCAGCGTACCTGCTGTTCAACCAGCAGACCTCTAAGCCTGACCTCCAGGAGGGTTAGAGCCACATACTTCAAGATGTTGCATGCCTGAATGCAATAAGATGATTACCATGATCCCTGGTGTGTCCAGACAGGATGTCTGTGGGCAATCTGCAATCTGCCAAGCTCATAAGATATGGACTTGAAGCAGAACACGCTGTGTTGGCTGTTTGTGAGATTATTCTTGCACAGATATCTCTCTCTACAAAGATGCTACCATCTCTGTTCTTCTTCATATCTGCAGGCTGTTAAGAGGTCTTGTGAAGAGATATAAATCTTCCTCTAAGCATCAGTGACAAATCTGTTGTTATGTTAGGAACTTGTCTGATTGCTTCGCACTCCTCAACTAGTGTGGCAATTGGAAGATGTGTCTGTGTCCAAGGGAAATGTTAACACTCCAGTTTACATTCATGGGTTTTGATGACAAAAATTTTCTTAGGCATATTGAAATGCCAAGGTAGAAATTGTGATGTTTATGGGAAGCATTCAAGGCTTCTTATTCCTGCAGGAAAAGCTTGCTTCCCCAGATGGGATGAATATGCAGAGACAACTTAACAGTAACACCCTAAAAAACAGGCAGCGAGACAGGTAGGCAATAAACAGGCATTAGCTGACAGACATCACATTTCCCACTTTCCTTCTAGGCCTTAATTGCTGCCAGACAAGTAGGGATCTATGCAACAGCTTCTGCAATACAAATGCTGCCTCCTCACAAGATCATCCTGGTGCCCAAGATGGCTATCTCCTATTAGAGATCTTCCTTGCGATACGTGCCAACTCTCCCTTTCATCCTCTAACACTTCTTTCCATTACTCATACTATTCCTCTAAAGGCAACTTACATGCAGCAGTGACTAATGCCAAAATTCACAACAGCCAAAAAAAAAAAGTTTCCTTTTAATAGCTTTAATAGCTTGCACTACTTTGCTGGCTGTACGTGAGGCTGGTACGTGATAAGCCTGGCAAAATTCTCTACAGCAGCCACCTTCTGCCAAGCATCGTATCTGTTACTGAGCAAAAATAAAGGGCCAAAAGCATTTGCTTTCGTTGCATTAGAAAAAAATAAAGGAGGAGAGGGGTGGGAGAAGAGGGGGTTGTCTTATTTTTATTTTAAAACTACGTACTAGGACTGAACATTATTGGGTTTGGGCTGCAAACCAAAGAATGCTGGACGAAGGCCAGAACGTTTCAGCTGAGAACTAGCTAATGCTTCATCACTGTGGTTAGCAGATGTGATGGATCCACACAGGGAGTGAATTTGTTCAGCAAAGCCTGACATTTTTACACAGTCACATTTCAAGTGGAAAAAGAACCCTTTGAAAATGCAGTGCTAGATTAAAAGGTGATGGTGCCTCGTTTGCAGCGGAGGGCCAGGTAGGTACGTGTGAATGGAATTGGTTTGAGAGCTCTCCCAGGCTTCCCTTGCTCATTCTCCTCCCTGCCACATGCACCTGTCAGTCTCACTGCAGGAGAGGGCAGGCAGACCTGTTGGGTAATGGGCATGCACAGAGCTGTCACTTCAGATCTTTGCTTTTTTTTTTTAAAGTGTGTTGGCTTTTAGAAACTGCCCCCACAGACACCTGATGGAGGAATACATTTGGTAAGGCCCTAGCCTCTACAGACTATAATGATTCCATATGCTTGAGAGACTCAGATATTTCACGATTTACTGCGTGTGGCAAGCTACAGAGAGCTCAGAAAGGCTCTCCACTCACCATGTCCTTCAAGATAGAAACCAGAAGAGTTTTGAAAAATTCAGGAGGCACTTAAAATGGCAATAACTCAGTATAGCCTTATGTTGCTCTTTTTCTCACACAGGTTGAAATAAAGATGGATGTGTTTGTTGTTACCTCAGATACAGACTCTTCTAATCTGTATGCATGCAATTTATTTGGGTTAATTTGCTACATTTGTGGTGCCAGTCAGGGAGACTTTCTTGCAAAGTGATCTAGCCATCTCCCGACTCCACATCCTGGAAAGCCTTAAGCATGGTCAAGCACTGTCCCCTCCCTGTGCAAGGGAAATCAGGCCACGTGGCCCAGAAACACATACTGAAGCCTGCTGACGGAGGAATGGCATGGCACAGTATGGCACAGCACATCACATGGCACGGTATGGCACAGGACATCACGTCACAGCACAGCATGCTGCATCAGGGAAGTCTAGCTGCCATCGCCTCCAAGGGTGCTACTCCAGGGAGATGCATCTGCTGTAATTTATTTTACTTTACTGCTTGGGAGAAAATAATAGGGGTTTTCTCTTCTCTTCTCTCTTTATCCTTCACTTCTCCCCTCTCCAAACAACAAACACTTTTTCTTTTAACAGTAGTTTTGTTGTGCAGCAATAAAGAATGCCTATTGCTATGGGGCAGGATTTGCTTGTGCTCCTCAAGCTCTGCATGTCACCCAGCTGGGGGAGCTCTACAACTGAGGGGACAAAGTTCCTATGGTAGCTGGGTTGCCATTTGGTATTGGTAGTGAAACCATTTTGCTCCTTAGAAATAGATGTCCTTGCATGCCCCAGCACCTGGCAGCTGCCTGGCAACACTCTGTAGCTGTTTCAAGTGCTCCAGTTTAAGAGAGTATTAATCTGGCTGTTTTACACATGGTTATTTAGTAATTAGTAACACTGCTGTTATCAACAACACTACATGAGTAAAAAGTTGTTAAAGGAACAGGAATTTCACCCTTTTGCTAAATGCATCATTCACCCCATGGCAGGGTGAGCTATTGAGCTGTGTATGGGTTCGTTACAGTGGGCTCCTAAACCTCTTACCTTCTACAGCTGCAGCACTTGTGGGGTGTCAGCAGAGCTCCTAAGATTACTCTAGGGTGTAAAGTCCCTCAGGGACACTGTCAACACCTGCGTGATGAGTGCTGAATGGACACCAGTGCTGAATGGGCACCATCAGAATCAGAATCACCATTTTCAGAGATGATTTGAGGTTTCACATGTTTGTGCCTCTTCAAGAGCCAAACACAATGCTGCCCAGCACAACTCGAGTCTTCCTCTTTCAAAAGCAGCTCAGTGCCTGTTCTCACGGCAATTTGGTATTCACAAGTTAATCACCCAGGTGCCTCAACTCCAAAAACTCATGCACAGGATGAACTGCTGCCACACCATGGAGCTGGCAGAGGAGGTGGGTACAGCATGGTTGCAGTGGAGGAGCCAGCCTTGATATTTTGAGACCATAATCCCAATCCCAACAGTTTAGAGAGGCTGTTGAAAGATTCAGTTTGTCACTTGGAAAAATATCCAGGTTTTGCCAATCAAAATTCCCCCCTCCAGACTGATGCTCCTCAAAGCTTGACAGACTTAAAGCACAATCATCTTTGAAACAGTCTGTTCTTTACTGTATTTCCTACCTAAATACTAAACGTTGTCTGTATTCCTTTATATTTTACTCTGGGAAATGGATTTCAAATAGACCAGATACCTCTCAAATACTCCACGTACTGCATGACCACTGAGCACAAGGAGCTGCTCCGTTAGTGGTGCAGTGCAATGGCAGGTGAGGGAGTCCTCTCCATCCCCATCACCCTCTCACATGGCACTGCAAGGACAGCTATATTCCAGCTTACCTCATCACCTCTCACTGTCCATCTTTTACAGCTTTCTTTCACCACCAGAAGCAGAGACCTGCTTGGTTTGCCCTCCTTATGACCTGAAGGACTGTGGCATTTCTAGTTTGATTTTAAAACTGCTTGGTCTTTTCCAGCACTTGAACCAGGCAAACATTTGGTGCTCCTTTTAAGTTTTTAAGCATTGGTAATTTCTCACGAGCTTCACTGGAAGGCACCCTTGTGACTCTTAGCAAGGGCACTTGCTAAGGCCCTGTAAAGGCCTGGCTGCAATGATGTTAACCCGGCAAAAGTGCTTTCAGCATTTTAAACCCTGTAGTTCTTGCATGCTCTAGGAGAACGGGCAGGGCTTTAACACAAACACTCTCTCACACAATATGCTGTAGTAGCAGTAGCCTTAACCTGTTATTTTTAATTAGAGCCACAAGCAGGACCTGGAAAAGCATTTAGAGTGGTTTTGTTTGCTTGGTTTTGTTTTCTCACACCGAAGAGCTGTTTGTGTAGGACTATAATCTTTTCAGCAATGGGCCAAAGCGGTGCAATGTGCAACAATGTTGCTGGCATGTTTTCAGTGATCATAGCACCATTTATTTCACTCCTCAGAATGAAGGAATACATTCTAGTGGATAAGGAGTGTTCACTATTTTAGGCTTGACTCCATACAAGTGTATATTAAAAAAGAATATAACTAGCTTCAGCCCACACAAAGCCATGAAACCAGATGTCTTTTTTTGCCTCAAATTCAAGGAGCTCCTTTATAAACTGATGTGGAAAAAAAAAAAGCAGAAAGGGAAGTTTTAATTATATGCTACAATCAAGAAGACATTTTACATCCCAATTGGCAGAGCTCTTACTGTGTATTTTAAGCAAGATGAAGATGATAGAAGAAAGCAAAGGAAAAAACCACAGCTTCTATACTAGTTCTCTGGTGCAAAGAACAGCTTAACCTTATTTATTGTACAGTTTTTGCAAGTTCAGCTAGAGCCCATCTTGTAGCATCCAGGAAAAGTCTTCACCAGATTAGAATGAATTATAAATTAGTTTCCTGGAGTCATAGCCACGGCTCCTAGATGGATGTTAACATATATGCCATTTCTTTTGGCACCTAAGGAGGCTCTGTTAGATCTTTCAGCATTAATCTTCACAAAAATGAATAAGGATTAAGGGGGAGGGGAAATTATTTCAGTGTTCTTTTTATAACTTCGTGCTATTTTATCAGAAACAAGGACAATATTATAATTTTCTTAATTAATTTGCTTTGGCAACTGCCAGACTTATCTAACAGCTTTTTTAATATATCAAAACTGCAGGATCCAGATTGACTGCTCAACCCTCATTAAAAAACGAGGCATTTTGTAGATACACACCATTTGACTTCCCTCCCCTTCTAAACAGAAGACTGATACAAATAGTCAGTTCTTTGTGCTTCAGTACAGTTACTGTGCAAATTTTATGTTCTGTTCTCCATTAGAAAATAGGATTTAGTAACAAGCTTCTTAAATAGAGCTGCCTGTAGCTTTTGGCTAGTAGGTTTCACACAAAGGCATTCATTCCCTCCTCATGTAAAACAAGCAATAAACATGATCACAACTATTAGCTTTATGTATAAACAGTTGGCAATGTTGGCTGCTAGCAAAATACTGGAGACTTTGCTTGACACATCTAGTATTGGGTAATGTGACTACAAAACATTAAAACTGAAGTTTCTCTTTGAGAGGGAAGCTTCCCTCTTTGGGAGCCTGGAGTAAAAAGGGTGTAGTGCATTTGGGGATACAAATTATCTCTGAGGAGGAGCACTGCTAATACAGAATCACACACACAGAATCACCAAGGTTGGAAGAGACCTCAAAGATCACCACAAACCTCATGACTAAACCATGGCACCAAGTGCCACATGCAATCCCCTCTTGAGCACCTCCAGGGATGGTGACTCCACCACCTCCCTGGGCAGCCCAACACTTCTGTAAACAGCATTACCTCTTTACTGAACGTGAATAACAGAGTGAAATGATTGATCAGAAGAGCAATCATAATTACCATTGTTAACTATAACAAAGTTTCACTCCTGTAGTATGGAGTACAAGGTATTTGTTGACTGCTGGTTGGTGTTTTAACTGATTTAAAGGAGCAGAGACAAACAGCCATTTGAAGTCAGGTTTCAGATTTCACAGATTGACTTGAGTTGGAAGGGACCTTAAAAATCATGCAGTTACAACCCTCCTGCCATGGGCAGGGACAAGTCCCACTAGACCAGGTTCTCAAAGCCTCATCCAGCCTTCTCTTCCACACTTCGGGGAAGAGTTGTCCAGAACTTCTCTGGGCAGCACTGTTTCGGTGTCTCACCACCTGCATAAAGAGCTTCTTAACATCTAATCAAAATCTACCCTGCTCTACTTTAAAACGAACTTCAGGTACTGGAAAGCCACTGTAAGGTGTCCCCAGAGCCGTCTCAATTCCAGGCAGAATAGTCCCAATGCTCTGTGTCTGTCCTCACAGGAAAGGTGCTCTAGCTCTCTGATGATCTTTGTGGCCCTCCTCTGGATCCTCTCCAACAGATCCCTGTCCTTTTCAGTCAGTATTCTTAATTCTCTGCAAGTGCTGAATACTTAAGGCTTTTATTAATTTGGCTTAACTCTACTATCATTAATATGACATTGTTGCAGTGCTGGGACTTGTTCTTCCTGTGGATTTCCTCCCACTGACCTAGCTTCATCATGCTCTTTCAGGATGCCCAGACCTTGTGGTACAGCTGCCTGGAGTCCAACTGCCGACACTAACTACTAAATAGTGCTAAGAATTTATAACCTCCTCAGAAATCTATCAATTTAAGAAACATTCTGACAAGTAGAGAAAACATATTTTTAGTTGCTTGGGGTTTGGTTTGGTTTTTAAACAGGGACATTTCTACCACATGCCAAAAAAAATTTGGGAAATTAGACAAAACTAAAGCAATGTACATGGGAAAATCCTTCCCTTAGTGCTTGCTGAAATTTGAAATGCTGTCAGACTTCAGGGTAACCTGTTGGAATTAGCTGCTGGATAGATACTAAGAAAACTCAAAACTGAGCTCTGACCTAAAAAGGAATATTATCTTTTTTTCTTTTTTAGTTACTAAGTGTTTAGAACTCCATAATGTTCAACTGGGGAAAAAAGTGAGGGCCAACCATATGTGTAGAAAATGTTACCCAAATAGGTGAGGGATCCTCCATGCACTGGGAAATAGTTTCTCAGTTCTGCATTACAGAATATCTATCATGCAACTGCCATTTGTAGGAGGGTTTTTACAGCTGCACACAAAAGGGTTGGTGTAATTTTACCTGTCTGTAGTACAGCTGTGCTCAGGTACATGTTGCTTATCTGAGGTCCAAATACATGAAAAGGAGATGTAGCTCCCATGGTCAGTACTATCTTAATAACTATATTTCCCACTCAAAACTCACTGAATCACTCTTTAATAACTGCACTGATGTTAATGGGAGCTGAGACATCTGTATAAGTCATGGCACATCTAGATACTGCAGTTATAAAAATGTAACGGCACACAGTGGGAAACATAACAGACTGAAACAGCAAACCTCAGACCAAACAGTCTTCAGCTTTGATGATTTGCATGTCTCCCTCACCAAACACTAGCATGCAGTTCTTTTCAAAACAGTAAGGCTTGGAGCACTTACTAAGGAGCTGCCCCACTGCATTTCAAAGGCCTAATATCTAGTTGGCTATGAGTCACATCCCATCTGTTGAACTCATGCCATCTGAAAGCACAAGCTCAAATAGCTACCATCACCTGGTGTGACTTTGATAAAATCAGACTCTCAAGATATTGCAAGTTTCAAGTATCTGAAAGTGTTATGGGAAAAATACTAGCTGGCCACAAGTACTTCGGTTACGGGGTGGGGAGGGGAAGGATTTTTATGCTAGTGAATCAAATTGGACCAAAGCAGAATAACCTCCCTTAAGATAATAGATGATAAAAGTAAAAGAAAAAGGGGTCAAGAACAGTCAATAGCTGGAACAGAGTATTAGGGATAGAGCCATTTTGGTGGATTTGGGCCAGATGTAGCCCAAGGCTGTACTTTAAGCTGCTCTGAGTTGGATGTTTAGATGTTAGTTTGAATGGCTATGAAAGTTTAATTAAGTCTGAGGGGCTTGAGAAGACAGATGAGCAGAGAATTAACATCTAAAACCTGCTGCCTATAATGAAAACCCATTGGTCTCTCACAAAACTTCGGAAAGCAAAGAGAAATACATAAAAAGCCCCCCCCCCCCCCCCCATTAATATAGAGCTTCTGAAAAAGTCCTTCATAAGGCTTACAATTCTTCCTGTAGCTGCAATAATTACTTCATAGTTGCATCTATTTCCTTTTGAAATTAAATTTACCTATAAATATCTCGGGTTTCAAAATAGAGTGAGCAGAAAGGAAAAAGCAGATCTACCCATTTACACCTTTGTTACACATAAGACTGAGGGTGCATTTCACACCTCAGTGTGCCCAACTCAGTAGCAAAACAGCTGAAGAATGTGAGGGCATGGTTTGTAGCTGCAGAAAACATTATTGCTCTTGGTGCTTTGGACAGGTATTGATCACTGCTCCATAATGTAGTGTTGCATAGCTGGTTGTGCATGGCATTTGCATCTTCCTGCTGCAGCATTCAGCACTAATCAGTTCCAGATACAAGATATTGTAGCCTTAGGTCATTAGCATGTTTTGTTAAAGCAAATACTTCATTTGCATGATTATATATGGTATTATGAATGCATTCACTACAGGATACAATGCCTGAAAATCTACCCACATATGCAAAAAGCACATAACACATCCTCTTCTTGGGTCTTGAAGCAGATCTCTGCTAAACCTCTTTGTTTCTGCATGCCAGCTTACTTTTGCAGCAACCTGCTAAGTTAGTCCACGTGTCCCTCACCTTCAGTTGGATGCATGGTCAGTCAGCCTCTCTTTTTCCTTCCAAAGCAGAAAGCCCTCTTTGCAACCCAAAATAGCACTGGTCACTGAACAACTTAACAAGCCATCATTTAGCAGAATAACCAGGGCAAGGAATATTCAGGTTTCCACCATAATGAGTTTGTAAGATTGGCCGAGCACGTTGTCCTTCTTGTTGGCTAGAAGCAGAAGAGCTATGCTGCTGGAAAGTGGAGATTTACTGTCTTCCAGTGTATCCACAGGCACTCATTTTACTTCTTCATCTGTCCCCCAGGACTCCCTCTAGGTAGCTGGCTGGTTGGCTGAGTTCCTGTCGAAGTGATTTTCTGACGTTGTGAGAATGTATTTATTGTGTGGTTAATGACAGAAGAAATGTAGAGCCTTGGATGGATGCCTCCTTTTTTGTTCCCTAGATCTAAATAAATGCATGAGACTCAACCTATTTTTCTTCCTTGTTCTTCTCAGTTGCTAATAGTGACTGGTACCCAGGGAGCTTAATTGGAATTCCATGTTTGATAGCATATTTTTTCACCTGTGCTAAATCATCATGTGTTTTCTTTCTGGGTCAGAACTGCAGGCTTAGCTTAGGAGCCACATTTGAGATACCAAACTCACATTTGAAATAAAACAAAAAAAAAAACCCACTTTTTTTTTCTGTAAAATGCCTACAAAAAGACACATTTTAATGACCATCATTTTAGAATCAGCATGCTCAGATATAAGATACTTGGGTTATTTTTCAAGCACCTGAATGAGAGTGGCCTGATTTTCATGAATGTCAGTCACTAGCCATATTGAGTGGAACTCACTGGGGTTGTGAATTCCTCTACCATTCAGAGAATCAGCCCTTTCCACATACCAGACAAGTATGTGGGCTTGAAAACCTTAGCAGCAATATGGATATGCAATTCTAAGGCATATGCAATTCAACAAAGCTGGTCATCTGTGCCAATGGATGTATTAGAGAGAGATAACACAGCACTGTCAGCTGATTCCTGCAAAAGTAAGTTTAAATGCACGCACCAACGTGTCAGCACATATGTAAAGTAACCTTAGCTTGCAGCTAATATGGAAAAAAGAGTCAATGAGAGTGAGCTTCCTGAGTTTTTCTTCATCTGTAACTGGACCATTCCTTGAGCTTGTAAAACCAAAGTTCCTGTCATCTCTATGTTAGGAATGGGAATCTCCAGTCCTCTGAAATTCTTGAGGTTTAAGCTTTTCAAATGTAGCTTATTTGGAAGACAATATATAATGAACAGGATTCAGGTGATGCTCACAGAATATAGATAGGAAACAAAATGTTAACTTTGATTTTTCTCATGCAATTGTTTTGGGCTCACTTCTCTTCTTAATTCAAAGCCTGGATGACCATGGAGACATCTCCTACAGACTGCTGAATAAAGGCTTGCAGACTTTTGAAAGAAATTGGTCTATAATACAAGAAAAATAAGGAGTGAGAAATCACGACCTCTAAAGAACGAGCATTGCATTGTGTATGCTTGGTTCCCAGGAGGGACCACCTCTAGTGGCAGTGCAGCACTTTAGAAATCCCTTTCCCTGTGTGGAGCAGTGGCATCTACAGGGCAATGGGAGCGCTGACATTATCTGCTTGGGCCAGTTCCATCCTCCTCATCAAATAATTACTTGTGGTCATCAGCTTATTTCAATATTGCTGATGCTGTTTGTGACCTTTTCATGGCTTTACCTACCCTTTATCTATGCAGGGATAATTCCCAGGGAGTTTAAAAAGACAATGACTGCAAGAATATTTTGGGGCTCTTCAGCTATTTTCTCTGTGGGATGAGTGGCCACAGAATCACAGAATGGTTTGGGTTGGAAGGAATCTTAAAGACTGTCTAGTTCCAACCTCCCTGCCGTGGGCAGAGACACCTTCCACTACACCAGGTTGCTCAAAGACCAATCCAACCTGGCCTTGAACACATCCAGAGAGTGGGCATCCATAGACTCTCTGGGCAACCATCCTCACAGTGAAGGACATCTTCCTTACATATAATCTAAGCCCACCCTCTTTCAGTGTAAAGCCATTGCCCCTTGTCCTTTCACTACATGCCATTGTAAAAACCCCAAGACCAGCTGGTCCATTTGCAGGACCTTTGCTTTAGCTGGACCTGGAGGCTTCACAGCTGTAAACCACTGGCTCCTTATCTCTGTCCCAAACACTGCTACATTGCTCATTACAAATTCTGCCAAGTTACTGGGGAAACAACCCTTCATACTTGCCTCTGAGGCAAAAAAAAAGTAACATCTGCTCCTTTCTAGTGTCTGCTAGTATCCTTATAATGAACAAATTCATTATTAATGATGATGTATGTATAGCCAATTCAATGGAAATCAATTCATTAGGCTGAGAAGTTTTGCTGCATGACCATCCCTGAAGCCTTATCATACTCATTAATTAAAGTCAGGTTTTGTCACTAATTACCCTAGGAGTGTGGCCTAAAGAGAATTATGTGTAAACCCTAGCTATTACAGCCTACAGCTTGAACCAAAGAAGAATGGAAACCCTCCAGAAGCAACTGAAGTTCTGTTTCAAGTCAAGTTTCATCTGCACCAGCTCAGGGGAACTTTTTGTCTGTTCTCTTTACATAAGTAGCTGCAGAAGTGGTAAAAGTGCCTTTTAGGCTGAAGGACCCCAAAATGCTTTACAATCAGAAATCACTTCAACACATTCTGAAGTGTAGCCTTCTTTGTCTTGAGAGGGAGCAGCTGCTCAGCTGTGCACAGCAGCAGCAGCAGCAATTTCAAAGTGAACAATATCAGTTCTGACTGAAACCACAGAGACAAATTTAGGCCAACATAATGTGGTTGCCCAAATGCACTTGTGCCCAGAATACTGTCCTCCACCAAACCTTCACAAAGACCTGCCAATGCACAACTGATCACTACACTTCTTTTTAAAATGGTTTCTGAACAGAAGGGGCTACCACCACAGCGTGCTACAGCGCAGATCCTCTCACTGCTTCATGTCTTGCTTAAGGGGGAGATGTACAAAGGCCCCATCAAGATCAATGTTCATAAAAAGCAGGTGGGTGTGCACTCCACATGTGAGGTGCAGATACAGGATACAGCTGGCTTTCCCATCTGTAAGTGCACATTGCTGGCTGATTTCCAGTTTTTCATCAGCCAGTACCCCCAAGTGCCTCTCTGCTCTCAATTCCTTCATCCCCCAGCCTGTATTAATGCTCAGGGTTACCCTGAACCAGCTGTAGCACCTTGCCCTTGTCCTTGTTGAACTTCATGACGTCCATAGGGGCTCCCTCCTTAAGCCTGTCAAGGGCCCTCTGGACGGCATCTCTTCTGTCAAGCACATCAGCTGCACTGGCAAACCGTTCTGAGGGCTCAGGCAGTCCCGAGTAGAGGACAAAGTGGATGATTAGTCAGTTGCACAGCCGGGGCATGCTCTGAACTGAAATATCGTAGGCAAAATAGGTCTCACACATTCCACGAAGCACTAAAGCTGGAGGTGTTCAAGAGGCGACTGGATGTGGCACTTGGTGCCATGGTGTAGTCGTGGGGTCTGTGGTGACAGGTTGGACTCGATGATCTTTGAGGTCTCTTCCAACCTTGGTGATACTGTGATACTGTAAATGCTTTGTTAAAAACCCAATTGAACTGACAGCAGAAACTGCTCTGCAAACTGTCAGGGTGTGCATGGAATATTCTAGTGGCCCATTTGGTGCCAAAAAAAAAGGGAAACCTCAATGCAGAGTACTGCACAGACATGCAGGTCTTATCACAACAGAACTGCAAGTGGTAACAGTTGCTGATTGATTAGGGGTTTAATTGTCATACTTAGGATTTTAACTAACTTTCACCAGCTTTATGCTGTTGCTTTCATTTCCATTAGAAACCACTAATAGAACATAATGTGATCATGTTATAATTTGGAATTTGGTAATTGCCTGTTCAATAGTAGGTTTGTCATGCATATTAGGAAGTTGGTAATAAAATTTCCTGCAGGTCAAGAGGTCTAGAGAAGATATGAAAAAGCCCCAGCAGGGCACTGTGAGGGAATAATCAGGTTTGACAGACTTCTTGTAACCATTTTTAGAAATGCAAGAATTGGGAATTGTTCATGAGCTTGTCACTTGGCTGCAGGGCACTCACATTGGTGTACTGGGAGGACAAAGCACCAGCAGATGGCACTCTCCAATGTGCAGCACTGTGCATGGCATTCCAGGAGCACCAGAGGTTTTGCTGACAGCCTCCAGAAGGAAGCCTTGACTGCTTTATTCCCTAAAACCACAGTAAAACACTAGTGGCTCTGACCAAGCAAAGAGAATAAGGCCAGTCAATCAATAAGCCAATCAATAAGGTTGGGTGGAGTTCAATCTTTGCATCAAGGTCATAGAAAGAAATGGCAGCACTTGCTGAACACCAATATGGCAGGCTCTGGCTCCAAGACGGTTTTGAAAGTATTCTGACTTGACTGCAGCAAGTGCAAACGATGCATAAGCATCACATCTCGTTGAAACAGCCTGGGAAAGTACAGTTCATTTAGGGCTTTGCAAATTCTGAAACAGAGGTAGAGAAAACCAAACCAAACCCAAACCCAGATGTATCATATGCTAGAGGCAATCCACTGCATTTTTAATCTGTCCAATTCTTAGTTCAGAAATAGCAGCTGTTCCTGATAGACTCATCTTTCACATTCATTTGTGTACATGTAGATGGGAACTCCACATCTTAGCCTGCTCTTGGCAAGAAATGATCATGGCAGCTTGAATTGTCACCTCTACTCCATAAATACTGACTATAATTTTTGCCCTTAGCCAAGCATAAACGCCCTGTAAACCAGGGCTTGCTACAAGAGACCCTGTTGTAACTCTTCTGACTTAAATCTAAACTAATGCTGAACTTAGAGTGTGAGCATCTCAGAGCCTGACATTCCCACGCTATTCAATAACAGCCGTGGGTGGCTGGCTTATGCCATCAGTAAACATCACAACCTCAGATTTTGTGATGGTTACCCTATACTGCAAATAACCACGTCTGGGACAAGCACTGCTCCAGGAGTTAGGAGCCTATAGCTTGTATGATGATAACAGCCCATGACTTACTGACATTGGCGGCCATATCCTATCTATTTTTGTGTGTTTTCACTGGAGGGTGAAAACAACTGCTTATGAGTTTACATGTTGACCAATAAGGTTGTTAGAAGGCCCTGCCTGATGTTCATAAAATGGCAGATCAATGACTTTGTACAGTGCAATGGGGCCAAGCTGGATTCAACTGAGATCTTCCATTTCCACCACCCACCAGAAAAGTGACAAATCAAGCTGAGTAATAATGCTTTGGTTTTATTCTTGGGATAACTAGTTTGGATTTGCTCTGCATTTCCAGGGGAAAGGTAGGGTCAGGTCTGCTTTCTTCTGATAAGTTGTGCTTTCATGGCCTATATTAAAACAAGGTGGGGGGGGGGGGGAGAAAAGGAAAGTTGGAAAGGTTGGCAGGGATGAGAGTGAAAAAGCTGTTTTCTCTGAAGGTGTCTCAGGCACATGTTTACTGCCATGCTGTGACTTCCATTATCAAGATTAGACTGATAAACCAAGGGAATACCTTCTCCTTTATTAATGTAATACACAAATATTTATGTTAAAATGTGAACACATGCAAGTGCCTAAATATTGCACTGCTCTGAGCCAGGTCTTTTTTTCCTTTCAATTGTAAATATGCATTGTGTTTATTTAATTTCTTTCTGAAAAAAACAAAGACATCCATTTTCTTGAGGTTAAAGGAAAAACAGGTTTCCCTGTTTCCAGCATGATGGCCAGTCGAGGAGAGAAAGCTGTTACTAGAATTGGTGTTATAATTGAAGTCTCAAAACCCATCATGCTGTGCAAATTAGAAGAAGCACTAGAAAAGCCAAGGATACAAACCAGTAAACAAGAGAAAGAAATGGTGCATTGTTTTCAGTCAGCACTTCTGAAGCACTGTTCTCTATAAGCTCTCTAAAGACTGCTCAAAAAAATGCAATAATCTCAGCAATTGCTGCTCCTTGAAAAGGATGTTTTTAAGCTGCAGAAGCCTGAAGCAGATATTTCATTATTTCTGTTTACATCATAGTCCAGAAGATTTGAACATTGCAGCATTTCCTGATCTTGAGAAGTAAATAGTAGGTCTAACAGTGAGGGGTTTAAATAAATGTTTAAACCCCTGAAATAGCCATTTTAGGGTGCATTAAAGGATCAGATATTGAAACCTTCACTCAGGAAAGGCAATACTGTTAAATGTTTCACTTGCAGTTACTTAAAATCACACAAATGTGTGATCCCCACCTCCAGCTGAGGGCTCTCTGGATCTGGGAATGTCACCCATTGTGAAATGCTGCAGCCCCTCTTCAGACAGCAATTATTCACAAGGAGAGGATTTGTGTCACTTGCAGGTGAGCTCCAACAAACAATCCTGTGTGAAGGTCTTGCCAAAGCACTCTCCTTTTCTCTCTTGCATCTTGAAATAAACACATAGCCACTGCCTGTTTGACTGGACTCTCTACCAGAGTTTCTTGAACCAAGATCCTAGAGGACAGCAAAGCTGAAGCTCTCCCTTTGCTGAGGTTCAGGTGGCATGCCCTCACCAACTGCTGTTACGCTGCCCTGACCCACCTGTGCTAGCATGTTCCAAAGTGAATCATTTCCCTTGGAGAGCAGGTAGGAATGTGAGGTTGGCAAAGACTCACAGGTGTAATGGTTACATACCCATTGCTCTCCTTGGTATTCATCTCTGGGGATGCCCAGCAATGGCTAACCCTAGCATGTGAGATGAAGGGTCTGTGGTGCTCTTCCTTCCCCTGCTCCTGCCAGCAAAACACAGTCAAATGGGTACTCGGGAGCAATCTCATTGGAAGAGCAACCAACTGGCACACTGAGAAGATGTCCTCAAGATACCTCTCATATCTGCCTCCACTCTCAATGCACTGTGAACCAGTTTGAAATATGCATGGGTTCAAAATGCAAATTGATGTGCAAATATTTGCCTGTAGGCTTGAAAGACAGGAACACCTGATTTTTTGCTTTCACAGCTTTATAGCAATTTCATATGAACCTGAGCTAAATGCCCCTAGAGCATGTGCAAAAGCTTTACATTATTAGCATTGCTGTGTCCATCACAGGCAATATATAGGTAAGCAAAGAACAAAATGTGCATTTCTAAAAGCACCTTCTTATACTTGGGTAAGATGCATTTGACTTGTTCCAAAGGAATCAGGTTGTTGTCACCCAAAACAAATAGGCAATGTGTTCAAATGTTCCTTCTAAATAAATTCAAGGTAAAGAAAAAGAAAAGATAATTAAATTAGATTTTAAAACATCATCATGAAGAGAGTGACTCTAAACTGGGACACCTCAAATGCCAGGTTATTTCTGCAAGTCTTGGCATAGGACTAGTACGAGATCACCCAGAAAATCAGTGGCTAAACTGGGAGTAAATTCCTCATTCATGCTGTAACCCCACCCACCTGCTGAAGCCAACTATTTCACTAAATCCAAGGAATTATGCATAAGCCACTTGCAATGACTTTAAAATCTTCATCCAAAGAAAAACATACATGTCCTCATTTTGCCCCAGGCCACACAGGCTCACTGGTTCATTTGGCATTTTCTGTGCCAAGCCTCCATCATTCTCTCTGAGTGCAGGCTGTGTTTGAGAGTAAACAGGGCACCTGTGAAAGAGAGGACACCTCTACCAAGAATTTCACAGGTCATACCCAATGGTACCTTCTGCAGAGTCACCATAGTAGTCTTTTCTGGAAGCAAGAGTGTTCCATGTATTTCAAATCAGATGGGGGGAGGTGGGGAATAGTAGGTTAATGCTTGTAGGAGAATGACAGCATGGAGGAAAGAAGCCTCAGGATTTCAGATACACTCAGGTGAGAGCTTGTGCTCAGGTTCTGGGAAGGCAGAATAGGGTATCCCTGGCATACAGAAAGCCCATGCACTGTTTTGTTTGTTGTCTTTTTGTGTTGTGGGGTTTTGTTTGGGTTTTTTTTTTGTCAAATAAATATTTGTAACAATCCAGTGATTTCCTATTGCTTTCCATCCATCACCCTTTCATGAAATTTTAAGGAAAAGATAAGGGCAAGCTGAAATGTTGGACAACAATCGAGAGAGAACCAGGTCCTCAACAAGATCAGTGTCCAACATACCAGGCAATAAAATAATCCTAATGTCAGTCTTACCAGGCAATAAAATAATCCTAATGTCAGTCTTACTCTCTCTGCAGCTTTAATAGAATAATTTAGGCAACATAAATCAATGTTTAAATAGCTTAAACTGTGCAGACCTTAAGATGTACCATAACTAAAGAGACTACTGTGATTTATATTAGGAAAGATTAATCCTCTTTAAAATATAACAGTAAAAATGCATTTTAGAGAGGCTAATGAAAGAAGATAATAGAGATGAACTTTAAAGGATTAGCTAAATATACCTGCTTTGTGTTCTGAAACAAATGAAATCAAAGAACCCAAGAGATACTTTGCAGCTAACCACAGCGACTCGTTTGAAAAGAGAATAATATTCACACACAGAGCCTTAGCCTGTTACTTGGAGATGTCTGAATGTGCAGAAGAGCATCTGCAGTTACCATTTGCCTAAATTTGTTGCTCTCCAAAATAACAGCCTCCCTGTTTCCCTGAAATGAAACTGTAGTTCCACTGACTGAAAACTGCATTAAGATAAACACTGCCCTACATTTCCCATCAGGTCATGTTCCCTTTAGTTTACACAGCTTTCACTCAGATATATTCAGAAAGGATTTTAACAAAAAGCATCCTTGGCACTCAGACTTGGTTGGAATTTATGATCTTAAAGGTCTTCTCCAATCTAAGTGATTCTATGAGTTCATGATTTAAGGGTCTCAAAAATAAAAGGTTAGAGGACATACGGAAGAGCCAAAAGATTCCCTGTTACTGATGTGCTGAGGGAATTAAAACTGCACTTGGAAAATAATATTAACCAGCATTATGAAAAGGGTATTGATTTAGAATTGTGTAGGAAACACCTTTTGCTAATTCAGTTCCCTGCCCAGCTCTTCTGCTAAGGCACAACGAGCCATGCCCTGTTAGACAGCGATCAGCACTACATATCACAAAGTGTGGCATGGAGCCAAAGGTCTGTTGGGGTGGTTGTAAGGAAGGGTAAGATCCGACATCGATTTCCTGGGCGCAGGGAATGAGCCACATCTTTTTTAAGCTAACACCTTCTTTCTCCTGTGTTGTGGAGATCAGACCCTGAGGCCTAGAAGACAAAATGCTTTGGTGCTCGGAAAGAAACAAAATAACCACCATTTATTCTAGCCGGCATTCAGCTGGGTCTTCGTCAGTGATGGATCAGT
The DNA here is from genome assembly GCA_033816785.1 of Picus viridis. NCBI lineage: Eukaryota > Metazoa > Chordata > Aves > Piciformes > Picidae > Picus > Picus viridis. The sequence goes on along the minus strand of CM066569.1, from coordinate 1,647,804 downwards.
GTACTCTGGATTCTTCTAATGAAGCCCATTATTTGTTACTTGAACTTTGCACAGTGCACATTAGATGTGACTTTCCTGAAAGCTTTTCAAGGTAGTACTGCCCTTGGCTGTACCTTCTGTGTCAATCGTGTGCTTTTCCATCCCTGTGAAATAGTTCATTTGGGTAATGAGGCATTTCTACCCTGCTTGAAAACTATACTTTATGGGGAAATCTGCGGGTATTAAGCAGCTAATGCTTACCATTTAGACCAGGAACAGTGAAGATTTTTGTATCAGGAAATAGGAACTGTATTATGAAGACATCTCCTTTAATTATTTTTCAGGAAAATAACCTGTGGAAAGAAAGCTCAGACTGACAATCAGCAAACTACATTTTATGTCAGACTCTCAAGTGCTGGGCCAAAAGGCACTCCCCTTACCACCACTCTCCTCCTTTGCACTGCTCATGGTTACAGCTCTTGACCACCAAAAGCAGCATCTGCCTTTTAGACCAGTGGATTAAGCAGAAACACTCCCAGCCAGCTGCATTTTGTTTTTTTCCTTAGGTCACATTCTCGCTCTCGCTCTCTGACTGAGTCAGGTCAAAAAGCCCAGTACAATCACTCGCTCCAAATTTAAGCTTTGTCCATTTTTTTCATTAAGGAGCTCATCAGGAGAGCCCTTTTCAGTTCAGTTAACATCAAAATATTGCAGACTAAATACAATTTACTTAGAGCTTCTCAAGTGGCCTCAGCTTCAGGAGTAAAAGGACGCTAAATGTCAGTAAGAGCATGATCCGTGTCCTGATAGAAATGCACCAGCGTTTCGACAATGCTTTCAGCTCTTACATAATGTTAATGATTTCACCCTGTATGAAAGTGCCTCTGCTGCTGGATTACATCATTCCCTAGATCAGATTATTTACTCAGAAATCATTCTGTTTCTCTTATCCTTTTACAAGCTGTTCCTGTGTGTTGGAAGTATCACACTGAGTGCCTCTATAGTCCTAAATAAAACAGGGCCAGGGTGCAAGCTTGATTACTGACTGTCCACACAGCTTAATTGTTCCCTGAGCCCCTAGATCCGGTCTGGATTTCTCCAAACAGCTGTCTGTGTGATAGCCCTGATGTGCAGGAGGCTGCAGCTTCACAGGATACACATAGACTCTGTTCCTGTCACTTGGACTGGGTTTGAAACCAGGTCCTCTCTTACATGGCAGGGTGATTGTAGCTCTGGAAAACAGTGCAAAACTGCACCCAAACAAGAGAGAATAATGTATTGGGTTAAGTATCAGGGAATAGTGGAATCACCTACACTACCAAGTTATGTGCTTAAGATAGGGAAAGTGAAAGTATGTCCTCATAGGAGTCCATTGAAGTCATTGAAACCCTTCCTACTGGACTTTGGTTGGTTTCGTACCAAATGACAGAGTCTTTGCAGGAGCATCCTTTAAAATATCTCTGCTTCCCAATCAGTGGAAATCTGTTTCTGTTTTACATAGAGTCGGGAAAGAAATAATATTTGTTTTCCAATCGCAGGCATGTAATTTCATTAGAGCTTTCATTCCAGGCCTCAGGTTGTTTTTATATTTAGAGGTTTCAAGTGTGTGCTTTTCTGTCAGCTTACCTTCACAGTTTACTGTCTAATTTAGTGAAACTTATATGAAAAGTTCCATTTATGAACAATACTTTATATTTAAAGAATATGCTAGCAGAACAACCTGTGAACTACTTCTCAACCACAATATCTTTTTTACCTTACTGCATTATTCATAATTGTCAGCTGTTTCAGAATTCACTGCCACCAGTTACTGCATGTGCTTTTTTAGATGATTCTGTATATCTGGATGAATTGACAGGCAGAAGTATTTAGCATCTCTTCCCACACCAAGCACCAATTAATTCAACCAGTTATCTGATCAAATCTACTGGGGAAAAGCTATACTGGATCAAAGGCTGCTTTTTAAATTTACTCCTTTTGATTTATTTTGCATGTTATGATTAAAACTCTCTTACCTGCTGAATTTTCCCAGAAGAAAAATATTCCTTTGCCCAGAAAAATATTCCTTTACTTCAGCTTATGGCAACAATAAAATGTTCCAGTGTTGTAATGTGCATGCTGCTATAGAAAAATGAGATTATATTAAAGAAATAGTAGCCTTGGAAAGACCATGTGCAGCTCACTGCTCCCAAGGACTCCAGCCTTTTCTGAAATAAAGCAAGGTGACACTGCTACTTGGTTCAGCTTGCTGCTAGCACTGAGGGCCCTCCTTATCTCTCCTTTCACTAGTATACTAATTGGAGCAGTTATTTCTCTCCATATCTTCTCAATGCTATTCCTGACAGAAAAGAAACTGCCCACAGGTACGAGCATTTAAATGGGTCTTATATTAATACCATTTCCCTTAGTAGAAAGAAGCAATTTCTCTAATTTCACTTAGACTGGTCTTCCTGACAAATTATAAACCCAGGTTCAAACAGCAGGGTAAGCCAAAGTGATATTTTTGTACCCTGCAGAACTCTTTACAGCGTATGTTAATAAGCATTCAAATTTGTTCCCATAGTTTATCAGAGGGAAGTGGCTACACTCATTAAACATGCTTATCAGTGCATAACAATCACTTAACATAACACAAAATGCTCCCAGGAAACTTAGGTGACCATAAAAACATCATTGACTTTAGTCTCAGCAAATTTCAGGATCACTGCCTTGCCTTCCAGCTGTTCCCAACCCTCTATGAATTACAAATTGCCCTGAGAGACAAAAAGAGTAAATAATATTCAGGGCAGCATATTATTGCTGTCTACAACTACCTGAAGCGAGGTTGTAGCCAGGACGGGGTTGGCCTCTTCTCCCGGGCAGCCAGCACCAGAACAAGAGGACACAGTCTCAAGCTGTGCCAGGGGAGGTTTAGGCTCAAGGTGAGGAGAAAGTTCTTCACAGAGGGAGTTGTTAGCCGTTGGAATGTGCTGCCCAGGGAGGTGGTGGAGTCACCATCCCTGGAGGTGTTCAAGAGGGGACTGGATGTGGCACTTGGTGTCAGCCATGGTTTAGTCATGAGGCGTTGGGTGACTTGATGATCTTTGAGGTCTTTTCCAACCTTATTGATTCTATGATGCACTAGTAAGTAGCACACCTATTAAGAAAGACGGAGGAAAGTTGCAAGGGAAGAAATTGACCCCTGTCATTCATAAACTCAAACGATCCAAATGAAGTCATTGCCTTTTGGTGTATGACATTGCAATGCCTTTTGTCCAGCACATCCACCGGAGTGGTTAACAACTCCAAATCTGAGCACCAGCATAGCTGAAAACCACTGAAGAAGAATTTAATGTCCCTGCATCTGCGAATCTTCTAGATGGCCCTTGTTTTGTTCACCTCTGGGTGACAAAAAAGGTCAAACCCTCGGGAGAGCTCTCCGTGGACACGCAGTCTGCCTGCCAGAGCCACTCTCCATTAGGAATGGATTCTGATCCAAGAGTAAGGAGAAGAGCAATGTCTCATGCTGCTTATCTTGCTTGCTCAACTTAGGCTGTCTGAGGCTTGCACACCACAAATTAACAATTCAAAGTGTTTTCCTGAACACACATTTACTCGTGTGAGGGGGAGAATTCTGACCACCTACATGAAATAAAGTCACCTGGCTCACCTTCCAAATAGTATTTTAAGTGATAGCCTGTGATGAATAATCCCAGTGTAAACAGTGTGTTATTCTGATGGTGAGCAACAAGGGCCATTTTCAAGAGCTTAGCTGCTGGGAGCAAAGGAGAGAGAGAAAAAAGAAAGCGAGAAAAAAAAAAAAAAGAAAGCAAGGAAAAATATTTTTACAGCAGCAGAGAGTGTTCTAATTCTCTTTTGGTCTGCAAATGTAAAGATCGACTGCTGATTTTTGATCAAAATAGTCACCAAATAGGCAAGTAGCATATCAATTAGCACGCTTTTGGGATTAGGAACAGAATTATAAGGCAGTGCTAAGATACATATTCAAACACAGAAAGCTGAAATAGCAGAACGTTAAGGTTCTCCTGGAGAATATAAAGTAGTCCTTACACAAATGGAGAGCAAATTAACATGGTTCCCACTTCAGTGCTGTAATGAACCTGTACAGAGCTGCCATTGAGTGATTGATTTAATCTATTTGGCAACGAGTTTTACAGGCAATCTTTTTCAGTTTTTGCACTTTATTGCTAAGGCCCAGAATAAATAAGGCAAAAAGAGTGAAACAGAAATCAATGTGATGCACTGGCTGAGCTTACCCTGCTCCTCTTCTGGGGCAGTCTCAGGTGATTGCACCACAGCTGCTCCAGAACATGTTGGGAACTACAAATCAGGAACTACACGAGCCCTTTGAATTTAAACTCTGCATATGCAAAAGAAGCTTCATTTCAGTAAGGAAAGAGAACTAAATATTGCATGAATGAGCCACATGGTTGTTATTAGGATCTGGTCCATTCCAGTTCTTACAATTAGGAGTTGTTCACAGGAAGAGTTCTACTTGTTGTGGCCTGGAGGACAACGGTGGGAATGAGGATCTCCTGACTCTAACCTTGCATACATTGGCACTTGTGGTTGCACTAACTTGGTCCCAAAGCTACTAGATCCGTTTATTGTTGTGGGGTTTACTCAATTACTGTTACGGGTCTGGGATGCAAAGGTATCAGGGCTACCTTTGTAAAGGGAACTTGAGTACAGACGTAGGGAGGAGCTGAACATGCTACCAAAGGTGAACAAATATGCCCAAGACACTTCAGGGCTTCACTTCTAGGTCCTGGCAGCAGCCTGAGAAAAGTCAGAGGCACCTGGTAGAGCTAGGGTGGTAGGGGCAGGAGGAGGAAGAAAAGGATCCTGGTAGAGGGATGCCCTGGACATCAAATATTTCACTGGAGTTGGGAAAAAAAGCAAAAAAATCCACCAAGGGTCTGGGTGCAGAGAAAGTAAATATATTGTGACTCCCTTTTCAAGCAATCTGTACAAAATGTTTTGGAGTGGAATAGGATAAAGCTGGTCTTAACTTCTTTTATTCAAACTATGGATTGAAGGGAAAAAAAAGAGAACGAGGGAAAGACAGGAAAACAAAAAGAAAAAAAAGGAACAAACCAGCAAGTCCCATGACCAACAGCAAATGCAACCTGATTTCCTGCGGCTCCATGGTGTGTAGGCTGACTGATTTTGGTGTCTAAACTTCATCTCTGATTCTAGTTTTCCCTGAGTGGATTGCCTATTTCCTACAGAAATGAAAAACAAAACAAAAGCCCCCAAAACCCCCAACCAACTAACCAACCAAACCCCAAAATGAACCACCAGAAACACCCAAGAGTGTTTTGTCAGAAGAAGATAATCACAATTTCTTCCTCCTGTCACAGGCCACTGATTTTCACCAGCTGTGGAGTCAAAACTTCCCAGCAATTTCAGCAGTGGAAGGTGGAAGAAAAGCTAACAGTCCCAGTAAAAAATGTAAGCCATAGGATTGCCAAAGTAGCCAGCTCCTCGTTCAAGCACTTCAGCCGCCAGCCCATGGTACCAGAATGAAAACTGTCACCGGCAGCCATACATGATCCTAAGGACTGCACACGGAAGGAGCCTCTAGTCACTTAACAAGACATGCTGAGCAGAGCTGATGATCCCTAGGTCATCCAGCTAGGCCTACACTTTTAACATGCAAAATCAGACAAATAAATTTACTTATATAGGGCTCTCTAGCCAGAGTAGACCTCTCCTCCATTTCTGCAGCTGTGGCTCCTGAGCATGTTAGACATTTAAAGAGATTTGATTTATTTTCATATTTGAGTGTTATAAGTGAGAGGAGATCATCTGCTTGTGAGCAACTGCTGGTAACATTTGAGGAATTACAACTGTGTTCAAAACCAATATGACAAAAGAATGTGTGTCTTTTCAGTTTATTGGGATTCCTACCTACACTCAATTTTGTCCATCATTCATAACTGTTGCCTTGTGTAAGAGATCATCCTCTACAGAGCTCGGCAGGACACTGAAAAACTATTTATTGGATCAATAGGTTTTGAGTTTTACTGAAATCTGAAGGAGCACTTTTTGGGGTATAGCAAAGTGGAAATACAGTCATCAAAGTTACTGATATTGTCTTTAGTTACAGGAACACAAGGAATTGGGATCTGTGGCACTGCCTTGCCAGATCACACTGTTACCCATATTTCCATGTGCCTCAAAATACTGAAGCACCAGCATAGAAAGCCTTGCTGCTAAAGGAAATAATTCAGCCCCATTGTCTCTGCATCTGCCCTTTCATTTCTTTCTATTTGATGTACAGTTTTGTTATTGATACAACTGTCTAACTGCTTGGAGAATCTCACTAAACTCCTGGGCTCAGCAGTTGTATGGCATTAAGTTCTATGGGTTGTTATTTCAGTGCTAAATGGGAGAGTACCTCTGTATGTTTCAAGTTTTTTGCTGCATCTAATATCTCCTTACCACCTGATTTGCCTCCCTACCACCACCTGATTGCCTTCCTCTCTATCATGATTTCACAAATATTTCATACTTCATCTCCTCCCTGAAACAGGGTCCCTGTCTACCCTGTTTATGTTTCTGTGGAAATTTATAATTGCTTCTAATAATTTCTGTAAGAAATCTACAAACAGGTAAAACGTTATAAAAGGCAGTGACAGAGGGGAAAACATTTGTTATCTCTGTGCATATTTTGCATGTGCACGCTCCCGTGGGCACGTGTGCATGTGCAGATTACTCAAAGCATTGGCACTTCAGAGGTATAACATCACAACACTGCTCAGAAAATCTAAATCAGAGGACTGCCTTATTAAATATTACTGCTTCTACAAATTCATCTCTGTAGATAAGTGAGTGTTTTATCTCAGTACATATATGGACTCCGATGTGCTTACGTACTCCCACCCAGGCACCCACATATTATGTCTTAAGATCTTATACATGTGTAAGAAAGAATGTTACATATACAATGCAGTATTATTTTTATGATGATTTATATCCCCATTTAGACAGCCAGTCACACTTTAACCATCACTGCAGATAAAGAACTGGTCTTTTAAGGTCCTTCCCACCTCCAAGTGGTTCGGGGTTATTTTTCGTTTGAAAACAAGCAGCACTGTCCATGGTACTGTTTTGTTGCCATCTTCCATCTATCACCCCACTGCCAGTTTACCTAGCTTTGTTAGGTCCCTTTGTTAGGTGTTTTTCACAGTCTATTGCACTTCAGGTGAGCTTTTGTGTCATTTGAAAAGTATTTGACAGCATTCATAGTGCGGCTCTGCAGTCATCACTTGGCTGGCCTTTTGACAGCATGACACTTGGGTATTTACTGATATTCTTTGCTTTTTTTATGGTTTGCCAGTTATAATCATACTTCTTACCTCATGATTACTTAATTTCCTTAACAGCCCCTTGCATTTCAGGCATTTTGGCAAAAGTAGCTTTTAAAAGTTCCTATTATTTCAGATTTTACTTTAGACTCTGCTGGCACGTACAATGAACTGCCAGCAGATTGAAAACACCACTTTCTTTTACAGCATCTATGTTGACTGTGACTGTTGTGTATCTTTATCTTCCTATTGGCATCTAATGACTTCATTTAATCATTTTTTTTTTCATCTTATTACTCAGTACTGGTACTAGAAAAGCTTGTTTACAGTTTCCACAGTTACCACAGAGTTTTGTTAGAGAGGGGACTGAAATTTGCTACCCTAAGTTCTGCTGTTAAAATAACATTGTGTATTTTGTTAACAACACAAATCATTTTGTTCTTGTGTTTCCATATGATACTTGGAGGAGCAACAGCCAAGTGTTCTTCTAAATATGCTTCTGTTTAATAAAGCTGCTTGTTCTAACATCTCTTCTTTTGACACCTCAGTCTCACAAGGTTTCAGCTTTATTAGCTGGAAAACATCTATTACCAATGTTTTCTACGTGAAAATACACATGAGAAAATAATCCCATTTGAAGACTTCATCTACCTCATTTACAACTTTAAAGTCACGTGGATGAGAGAGACGAGGCTTGAGAATGTGTGATCCTAACCAAACACCAATAGGAAAGTTTGAGAGAGAGGGAGGGGATAAACCTAGGTCCAAATCCCTGATCTGTGCCCTTGACTGAAAGACCAAATGTTCACACAGGATACACATCAAGCAGAGTCTTTGGATTTTGACCACACCACACAGTACAATTAGCACATGCTCTCAGTGGAGAGCATTGTGTGCAGACAAGCCCTTACTAACTTTCTCCATTTCTATACACTTCGATGCTAGTCACTTTCCTTGACAACTGAGAATATCCTCATCTTACAACAATATTCAGGCTGTCATCCAGATCCTTTCCTGAAAGATGTAGCTTTGAGGGTACTCAATCTTAAAAAACAACCTTGGAGAGATGGGCAGATAGAGGTAAAAGAGGAACTGAACATCAGTTTTCCTACTCTGGGTAAGCACTTCTGATCCTTCAGGCATGTGGCTCTGGGCAACCTGATCTAGTGTGAGGGGTCCCTGCCTATGGCAGGGAGGTTGGAACTGGATGATCCTTGAGGTCCCTTCCAACATTAACAGTTCTATGATTCTATGTGTTTAGGTAAGCAAATGCATTAGGCAAGCACCGAAAATTTCCTTCTGAGTCTGGCAACAGAATCAGGTGCCCAGGTATTCCTGTTGAGACTGAGGCACTCTTAGACATGTAAACAAGCAAATCTGGATCAGTCCCTGATTTTATAGACTTCCAGTACAGCTGCTTCATATCTGCAGGGAAGGACCCCAGTGGGTTGCTGCAACTGGTGGAGGATGTAAGCATGAGGAGGAAGAGTCAGCCTAAAGCATTGAGGAAGATGTCCCAATCAGAAGAGAATAGGAAGCTAATGCTCTGGACCAGCAAAAGCTTCTCTACAGGCAGTGGAGCACAAAATGAAACTCTGGCCTAGAAGTTAGGAAAGAAGGACTAGCCTAGAAGTTAGGAAACATTTATTCTGGCTGGTCTGAACACATTTGTTAAGAGATGAATAGATTAATAACAGCAAGCATCCCTTGAACACTGCAATCTTGATTATGTCAGCCTTTCTTCAGTGATCCTGAGAGAACCGGCTCTCAGATCTGCTTTTCTGTTGAACTCCCATCTCCTGTTGACAGCTATTCTGCTCTGTGGAGAACAAAGATTTGGTCACTTGTTCTTTTATGCCCTCTTTCTTGGAAACTTTAAACAGAAATGGTCAAAAACTAATTAAGAAAGTCAATTAATCAGAGCAATGCAGAGAAAAATCCCCATCAAATTGTGCTGTAGTGAGGACAGGCATGTTTGCATGAATATTCACATCAAACTCCTCTGCTACATCAGTCTGACAACCTCTGTTTATTCAAAAGCAAAGTTACAAGCCACTAGATGAACTAATCAAAGGATGTGCTCAATAGCTTTGTCATATATTGTTCACAAAGCTGGACATTGACTCCATTCCCTTGAGTCATTTCATACTGAAATGGAGTTCCATTCTAGCATTTCATTAGATTTGTAAACAACATGGGCTGAAATAAGTGAACGAAGGCAGAAAGGTATTGGATTCTTTTGCAGGCAACTTTCCAGTTGGAATGTTTTTCATTTCTGTTGAGAACTCAAATGTTGCTTGTGTTTTACCAATCCAAACTATGAATCTACACACATTTTTATCCATTTCATGGAGCACTGACTCTAGAAATTCGCCTATATATTTAAGATGACATAAGGTAATAAAGGAGAAGTGTCATAGTCACTCTTAATTTCACAGAGCAACTACAGCAGCAGGAAATGCAGTTACCAGCAAATAACACAGTGGCCCGAAGGTGAACATATGGTATTTGTCATACTGCTCAACTGTGAAACTTGCCAATATGGCCATAAGAGGGGAGGGGGAAACAAAACAAAACAAAACAAACTATTTTGTTTCAGTGGAGTGTATTACTGGTTTGATGCAAGCAAGCCCTGTTAGCAAAGTTAAATTAAAAGACAAGTGTAAACAATTCTGAAACATTTAAAATGAATGAAAAAGTTATCTCACTGAATTGTGGGAGACTATGTGACCCCTTGCTGTAATCAATTGAAATAATTCGAATGCAGGATGTTTAATTGGGCCCCAGTTCAGCAAATAATAATCTTTATCTCATACTCATATGAAAGATGGCGTGGGTGAGCATATGGATGGTAAAGATGATTATATTAGTCACTAATTTACTGGGGGGGAGAGAAGAAAACAGACATATAAATAAAAGTTGGGAAAGAAAAATGTCTGCTCTTTTACATACAGCATATGACTAAAAATAGAGTATATACCAAATTCAGTATTTTAGTAGAGCATACTAAGGCTCATATTTAAAGCACAGTGTTCCCTTAAACCTTAGCACAAGCGATACCTGGTTAGAAAATGATGGTAGATCTTGGCTCTTCTGCCAAGACTTTATCAAACTACAGGCCGAATACAACAAAGTTGTCTCTGTTTAAAACCACTTAGTGATCATCATAGTATGATGGCACCATTTCAGCTCACCTCCCAGTCCAAAACAGGGCTAGCTCCTGGGGCAGACTGGGCTGCTCAGGGCTTGGGCTAGTTTGGACTTGAAACTTTCCAAGCATGGAAATGGCATAACCTCTCAGGGTGACCTGCTCCACTGCCTCTCTCACAGGGAGACAGCTTCTGCCTGTACCCAGCCTGAAACATTGTCATTTCAACCTGTGCCTTTTGCCTCTTGCCCTCCTGCTCTGCAGTGCTGCCTAACTCCATCCTCTGCATGATCTCCTTGTAGGTACTAAGAGGTGGCAGTTAGGTGTCTCCAAAGCCATTGTCAGTTCTCAAAGTGGGTCCTTTGTTCTTAAAAGCCAAAGCTGTCCATGGCAACAGCTAAATCCCCTTCAACTCAGTAGCAGGACTCAGGAGAAAAACATAAGGACTTCTTGATCGTGTCTGTGTGGCACAATAGTCTATGACCCTGCCCAAGCACTGGGCAGTAGGCTAGACTGGGAGATGTGGAGAGGAGAGGTCTCCCTCTGCCATGTCCCTCTGCTTCTTCTTGGTGTGGCAATGGGTATATCCCTGGGCATAGCTTTCTGCCCCTACCTGCTGCAGGGCACCCACCCTCCTTGCAGGTCTGTAGATGGCAGGACACCCCCTGCCATTGCCAGGACTCAGAAACCTCCAGTCATCGCTGCCATGTGGGAGCCTCCACATGGCCCACAGCCTCTGCCTTGGCCCTTCTCTCTGCTGAGGACCCACCTGTGTCAACTCCCCCTGAGACCCCCTTTCCTCCTCCTGCAGCCATCCCCATATGACATCTGCTCCTTGGGATCTGCTGGCAGCAACAGGTAGCTGGATAGAGGTGGTCAGAGGTGTCCCCTCACCCCTAACACGGCTCTCCTCCCTGGTGGCCTCAGAGCATGACACACAGCCAGCACCACCCTCGCAGAGAACTTCTAAACCGGTTCAGCACACTCCCACTAATTTTAGGTATGAACTCTAGTAAACTGGTTTAAATTCAGTTTGCAGTGATTCAGCTGGAATCCACAAACACTAGCGTAACAAAACCCTAATTTTAAATCTGCTGTCTTGTGTATGGATGCATCAGTTGCACCAGAGAGGCTTGCAGGCAGATTGGAACTGAGCTGGTGCTGCTTGGCTGCAGAAGAGCCTAGGTCTGGAAAAGCTGACATGCTGATACGAGTAAGACCATCAGCTGTAGTTATAAAATACTTCAGCTTGGGTATCTTCCTGCTGCAGGGCATAAATTAATCACCTGCTGCCATACTGAAGAAGCCTTTCTTCCTGTAGGTGCTCTCAGTGGAGCGGACGAACACGCTCCTGCGAAACACCTGCTGTGAGCCGAAGCCTTGGAAGAGCTTGTGAGCTGGACAGGCTGCTGCCCAATGCCATCAAATCATTAAAACTCTCGAGTAAAACACAGTGATGTTATCATTAAATTGGGACTGAATCCAAGGTAATAGAGAGCACAGAACAAGCGGTCCCCTTCCACCGGATCAGATGCCTTTCTTGGCATTAATTGGGAGTGCGTCAGCAGGGGAGGTAACTGTTAGCTAAATGAATAACGTTACTGAAGATTCTCAGGTTGCCTGTGCCAAATCTGTGTTTAATCGGCCTGACTTGGAAAGGCTATAAAGGATCATTTTTATTACTCTCTAAGGTCAGGATTTTAGCAAGGATTTTGAATTATTAAAGAAACTGGCTGATAATTGGGGCAGGAGGCAGAGTCACACTCAGCTTTGGAATCACAGCGTCAGCAAAACTTTCTTGAGACCTCTTGCTGGATTCAAAGGGGCTGAGACATGCAGTTAGACACAAGAAGAGCATTTTATGTTAGATGATTTAAAACACAGCAGCAAAATCCATCTGAATCAAGCATGTTTTGGGGTTTGCTGAACTAAATTTTCCACACTACTTTCATTGATTAGGAGACTCAGGTACATGACTGTAACCTGAAATTCCATTTGCTAGCCTCCATTAAATGAAAATCATCGATCGTGATGCCATACCAGCTGGAACAGCTGTACTGAGCTATAAAACATGACTTTGACAGTTTGGGCTGAGAACACCTCAGGGATGCAGGCATGAAGAGAGAGTAGATGAGGTCTCCTGTTGAGGCAGCATGAGCAACTTCCTTTCTGCATTGCCTTGAGCTTCCTCCACAAGAATGATCCATCTTCTGTTTGTGCCACCAACAGGATTTTGGGGGTTTTGATCTTGGGGAGCTTTCTATAGCACCAGGTCTGCTAGTAACAGATGGAATGCATCTGTCCCAGACAGGGAGAAAGATCTTAGTGCGTGAGTTGGCAACAGATAGGAATAGCCTATCCCACAGGGGAAAAGGGGTTTTAGGAAGGGAATTAGCAGTGCTCCTTGACAGGGCTTTAAACTAGATTTGAAGGGTGAAGAGGTTGAAACCAGTCTCTCCAGACAGGAATCTGAGGGTGGTAAGCAGGAGTCAGGGGTGAATCCAGCAGCCCAGCTGAAGTGCATGTACACTAATGCACGCAGTATGGCTAACAAACAAGAGGAGCTGGAAGCCTTGGTGCAGCAGACTTGGGCTTATTTAAGAAGCTAATTCAGAAGGTACCTTGGGAAACAGCCCTTAAAAACAAAGGAGTCCAGGAAGGCTGGACCTACTTCAAGACAGAAATCTTGAAGGTGCAGGAACAGCTTTTCCCCATGTGCATTCAGACTAGCTGAGGTAAAATTTCTGTGGCTTGAAGTAGATTTTAGTGCCACGCTGTTGCAAATTCACATTTCCTGTGTGGAGACACAGGTTGTTTTAGCTCAGCTTGTTAATGGGGAAAAAGATCCGCTGAAGCTCTGCTCACCGCAGCAACACAGCCATGGCTGTCTGGACTTCTCTCAGCATAACCCACACATTTAACTAAAACAGTGTAATGTCAATCACCTGTTGTCACTAAAATCCAGGATCATTTGAGGACATTAAAGCAATAATGTCTGAAGGTTTCTTTCCTTCCCCCATATCCACACCCCTTGTAGATGAAATTGCATCCAATTGTTTGGAAGGGAAAAAAATTACATTTCCATAGTGCTTCCTGGAGTGAAGTCAGTATTACCTTACTGGAAGCAAAAGCTTGCATCCAGGCTTTGCTTTCTTTTAATAAGAGCGAAACAGTTGCTATCTATTTTCCTCTACTTAAGAACTGCACAGAAGGTATATATATATATATATATCTCCCTAATAAATTCTGGATTTCCCCCCACTTTTCCATTGCCTTTACTTTCTCAGTATCAGCCTTTGAAAAACACTTTAAGAGTTCTTTGAATGAGAATAGTCTTTTTTTTTAATTGCTTTGAGCTCTTCCCTGTGTGTAAACCAAGATCTTTGGAAAGGCAATATGCTATAATGGCTACTATAAAATAGCTCTGTAATTGTTTTTCACCAAGATCAGCAGCCACAAGACGTTACTAAAAGTATTTCTGAATACATTTAATGTTCAGTTACAAGGCAGAAGAGATGGCTCAAAACAAATCTCATGATGGGCAGACTCCTCTGGGAAATGCCATCTCCAAATGAAACATTTTTAGATGGAAGGGCCATAAGCCATTGGAATATGATCCCAAAGGGTATAAGCACCATTCTATTGTCTGGAGACTCTAAGTCTATATTGGAAACAAAACCCTAGTCACTCTCTTTGGCAGAGATAGGATTTCACTCTCAGTGTTTTCTGAGCACAGTATCTAATCGAGGTACTTAAACTTGTGGTTTTCATGAGAAGACAGAGCGATGCTTTAGGGACCGGTATGTGCGGGCTGGAGTAGATGTTCCTAATGGATGGAGGAGAGGATTGAAAACCTCTAAAAGATTCTCTGAATATTTCAATTAAATCTTCTAAATCATCTCTATTTTCTATCTGGGGAGCACGATGTGCTTCTCAGTTATTGACGAGCTATGATACAGCAAACCTATGAGGTCGGTAACCATGCACTTGCTACAGATGAAGAAACTGAGGCATACAGCAATGAATTAACTTTGCAGAGGTCACAGAAATGAAGAAAAACGTCATCATCCTGTGATACCTCTGCAGCACTCCCAGCCTGACCTGACACCTGACTCTCAGGGGCAATACCTACCTTTCACACTGAGCTGCACTCAAGGACAAGGCTAAGATAGGGCGGGATCTAGGGAGGGGATACCATCCTGCGGTTCACACACCACCTTTTGCCCGTTGCTCTTCCAGTTCCCAAGCTATGATTAGGCCAGATGGGGGCAGGGGGGAGAGAAAGGATACAAATTACAATATTTTTTTAAAATTTTTTTTTTTTTTTTAAAGGCTAAAATCACATCAGAATAGATAGATACTTTGAAAAGTGGAGACTAAGGGCTGGAAAGGGCAATGCTTGACAACAGTCTTTGAATAAGTCTCCTGATTTCTAGCAAGGCAGTAGTACAATGCTGCACTTACGTGGAAAAGTTTGACATGGTGCCGTTTTCCATTGCAAAGAGCTGAGAAAAAGAAAGGTCCAGCAGGTGCTTTGACAAGAAATTCGTGGGAAATATTTTGCTGATCTATCTCTGATGATTTCTGGTCACTAATATTTTAAACCAGCAGCAGCAACATGTTTAGCTTTATCCAGGTGTGGTTGGTCATAACTACTTTGGGGTTTTGTTCACCAGCACTTGAACTTCCAGTGAAAATTAATTTCCCAGGTTTGACCTGAAGTTCAATGACCATAAACAGGGTTTATGCAGCAGCTGACCTGTATAATCTCCTTGCTAAGGAATTACAGTTTGGAACAATATCCTGAGCTGTTGGGTTTTGTGATGTCCCTGACCATGGCTCTGAAAGGTTTTTAGAATTCAGGAATGAGCCACAGTAGTCCTTCATTATATATGGAGGAAAAAAGTCTAATGACTTCCACTGGGATGATACTATGTTCCAGTAGAAGGACTCTAAAATCTATTTCTTCTTGTGACACCTCTGGTTTTTAACTCTTTCCTCTGACTTTGTTACCTTGAAGAACACAAACATTTCCCAGGAGACACTGAAGCATTTTTTGTATCCACAGCAGCCAAAGGAAACCCATTTTCCCAAAAAGCTTTCTGGGAAAACACATTTTTAAGCTGTAGGGGGAAAAAACACCCAAAGTAAAGCCCATTTGTCTATGAAAATAAGAGTATCAAACAAGGATTTCTGCTAAATTCATGTAGTAAACACCCATAAATCTTCAGCTAGTTGTTTGCAGGTGCACATGGGAATGATGATACTAAATGTCTACACATTCAGCCTTACTTTAGTTAGTTACTTTAACCTGTTGTTGGTGGTGTTACTGCTACATATATACTAGTTAAATAAAAATATCTCATAAGCTACCTGTGTATAACTGTTGGTAACTATGAACTCTGCTATCTGTCTTTGATTCAGCATCCTGATACTTTTACTTTCACAATTTTGTGAATGCCCACATGTAATTTCCATTGTTGCATCATTTTCTTGGTTACTTTACCTATGTGCTTGTGTCCTTATAACACAAATCAATGTCTGCTTTAAGAAAAGGGGAAAAAAATGGAATAAGGCAAATATTTCCTGTTCAGGTTAACTACCTTCATAGAATTGCTTTGGTTGGAAAAGACCTCTAAGATCAGCGAGTCCAACCATCTACCTAACACCACCATGGCCGTTAAACCATGTCCCGAAGTGCCATGGCCACACATTTCTTGAACATCTCCAGGAATGGTGACTCCACCACCTCCCCTGGCATCCTCTTCCAATGCCTGACCACTCTTTCACTATAGGAACTTTTCCTAATATTCAACCTAAATCTCCCCTGGTGCAATTTCAGGCCATTTTCTCTTGTCCTGTGACCTGATAGTAAAGAGAAGAGACAGATGCCCACTTCACTTCAACCTCCTTTCCAGTAGTTGTAGAGAGCAATGGTGTCTCCCCTCATCTACCTCTTCTCTGGAGTAAACAATCCCAGCTCACCATGTAGCCAGTTATTACTTGGGTAGGTATTCAATTGTGTAACAAATCTGTTTTCACCTCTCAGAATTCAGGAGGCTGTGTCCTCTCTCCTGGCCTTGTGCATATAAATAGTAAGTACTTCAGGAAGGGAAGACTTTCATGGCTAACACAGTGATTGGTGGTGTTTTGATAACCTGTAGGTATAAGGGCTCATTTAGTAAAGAAACTGAAAACTTGGCATAATGCTCTAGCAAGTTTGCCAATCTCTGCTGTGCAGGAGGGTGGTCCCTCACAGGAACTTTGACATAAATAGGACTATTAAACCTTGCCCTCGAACACATTTCAGCGCATGCATTTCCAGTTACCCTCCATGTGACAGGAATAAACTAAATAAATGTAAGTGAGAAGGAACAATGCATTATCTGGAGAGAGGATTTTGCGAGTGAAATAACTGCTTTGGTGGCTGTGTGTACAAAAGACTAAGAAAAGAGGCAGAGGAGACAATTCTGTTTTTCAGGTTATGGCACTGGTAGGAAAGTGCTGCATTTGAAAGGATGGATGAACACACTGCTCATAAATTTGGGGCATCCTTCCAGGCACTGGATTCACGCATGTGCATAAAACAACAGGGAATAAAGCCATTATATCTACATGTAGCTCTTCGTCATATGTGTAGGGCAGAGTAATGAAGGCTCAGGCCAAGTGCGTGTAACCTATTACTAATTCCCATGGAAAACTGTCTGATATTCAATCAATCACAATCAGAGGGGGTAGCTTGAGCTACTTATTAAGACTGGTTATAGAATACATGCATTTTTCCTACATTTAGCAAGAGGAGGAATAAATTAAATCAAGAGTGAATTAGACAGTGTTTTTGTATGAATAATTCAAGCAATCTCTGTCTGAGCCCTGTTAGGTATTGATGTAGCTTTAAGTTTCTGGTCATCTAACACTAGGCAGGCAGAGCAGAAAACCTAGGCAGAGAGACGAAACATTGTTCAAGCTACACACTTCTCTAGGTGGCATATAATGCTAGAAACAAAGGAGGAGGATGAGGTCTGAGGAATGAGGATGCTGGCACTGGTGGAAATGGAATAATAAATATGCCTGCTCCCCTAGAGAGTGGTGATGGAAGAATGGGACTATTGTTTCTGACTGTGTCCTCAGTGCTGCTGTCATACCTTCTAAGGCAAGGGGAAATCTATTAGAAAATCTATGCTGATTTCACTAAAAGGCTATGTCTAATTCTGAACCTTTGACAGCCATCTCAGAAGGCCCTTTGATTTATTCTGGGACAAACCAAGGATCTTCGCTTGGCAAATACATCTGGTTTCTATCCAACTTGCCTTCTGCTTATCCTTCAGTATTTATTACTAGTAAGGGGATCTTCAGCTGTGTCAAAAAAAGAGACTTCATCTAGCCACTACCACAATAGCTACACTTACCTTGAACAGTTTTACAGGAAAGAGTGGGGACAGAGAAATTTCAGCTGAAGGAAAGGGTTATTAACAGCCTCAAAGAAAAGGCAAATCACTGAAATGCTGTAAAAGTTTGCCCTTTCAGGAAGCCTTTCTGTCACAAGTGACCTTCACATCTGTACATTTCATTCCCTTTCAAATAATCTTACTAACATTTGGTTCTTTTCCTTCACTCCTCTCTCCAAAACCAAAATGAACCAAGCAAACTAGGGAAAAAAATTAAGCCTTGGATGCAAAACTAAGGCTGCTTGAAGGTCACTGTGTATACTAATGGCACAGGGAAAGTTTAAAGACACTACATGAAGAACTGCTGGTCCTAAAATAGACTACTTTAAAATATAACCTACCTTGATTGTTATCTGTGGTGCAGCAAAAAGCTGCAGTCTGTCTAATTCAGAGAGGTCTCTTCATTTTCCTGTACATCAGCCCAGCAAATTGAACACCTCCTCCCTTGCTTCCTAGGTCCAGGAGCCTAATCTCAATACTCTCTGAGCTGGCAGTGTGGTGGTACTCAGTCACTCCTCGCTTCAGTATGAGTGAGATACTTATATGCAATAATATGGACTGACTGACTAGGGCTTCAAATTCTCCTCCTAGGGCATCCCTCCTAACACGGTTTCTGCCTGCTCTCACCACAGCTAGAGAATAGTTTCTCTTAAAAAAGAAAAAAAGAAATAGAAAAAGAAGAAAGTCCACTTGACCAAGGCTGCCTGCCAGCCCCTCTCTTCCCATCCCCGCTGTCCCTCTTGTGTCTATTGGCTCTCTGCAACTGCCCGAAGGGAGGCTGTAGTCAGGTGGAGGTTGGTCTCTTCTCCCAGGCAACCAGCACCAGAACAAGAGGACACAGTCTCAAGCTGTGCCAGGGGAGGTTTAGGCTGGGTGTTAGGAAGAAATTCTCCATAGAGAGAGTGATTGTCCATTGGAATGGGCTGCCCGGGGAGGTGGTGGAGTCACCACCACTGGAGGTGTTTAGGAAGAGACTGGATGGGGTGCTTGGTGCCATGGTTTAGTTGATTAGGTGGTGTTGGGTGATAGGTTGGACACAATGATCTCGAAGGTCTCTTCCAACCTGGTCTGGTCTATGCTATGCTATAAAATTGGGAAGGGCAAGGACTGTGTGGTGCTTGTTGTGGTGCAGGGAAGAAGGTGGTTGTGCTGTGGTGATTTACTGGGTGAAAATTAAAATGACATATGCATCCCCATGCAAGCTCCCAGCTGCTCTCCTCCAGCTCTGGCCCAGTGATCCCTCCTGCAGATCCAGGCACAGCCCCCTCCTCATGTTACTGCTCTCTCCCCTTTTCCAAAATGAGCGGCTTTGCCACAGTGCACAACTGCTTCCCCACCACATGGGCAAGGGTGAGAAAGGGATTTTGTTTCTATTCTTCAGGATTCAAGATTCATTTTGACTCTGCTGTGGCTGTGCTTTGAGCTGCTGATAGTTAAGTCATGGCTTGATAGCATGCATTGTGTTAATGTTGGGGGTGGAGGAATAATCAGCAAAGGGAGAAACAGCTCACTGCTCATTGTTAATGACATTCTACACAATTAGAGCTGGGGCTCCTGAGTTCTGCACCTTGCTTTTTTGCTAGGTTTTCGCTTGGGCTCACTTGTTACAGTCAGGTCTGATAATAATCCTCCAGATAAACAGTTCTACATCATCCTTTACAAAAATGCACATTCTTCTGTTAGAGGCTAGTTTCTGTTTGCACTGGACAACTTCAAGGGGATCCGCGGCACCATGTTGCCATGTGGCACTGATGCAGGAGCTGGGATGGGAAACTTTGCCTGTATTTGCCATATTTTGGCAACACCAGCTTGTCTTAGGGCATGGTGTGAAAAGGAAGCAAGACACATTTGAGCCTGGAGGGCAGAGATGGTTACAAATACAATTAATACTGAAGAATGTGAAGAACGTGGAAGAGAGAGGAGTAGAAGCATAGAAGCATAGAATCAATAAAGTTGGAAAAGACCTCAGAGATCATCAAGTCCAACCTGTCACCCAACACCTCCTGACTCCTAGACCATGGCACCAAGTGCCACATCCAATCTTCTCTTGAACACCTCCAGGGATGGTGACTCCCAACATGGAACAGAGTTACCAAGATGGTACTAGGTCAGGAGCTGAGAGAGCAGAGTGGGAGAATTCAAGGGACATGGATGGGAGCACAGTGTTGAGGGGGACACCAGTGTGACAGCCAGCTTGGAGCAAAGGTATGAGTGCTGAGGCTGGGGTGCATCTATGCTGGGACTAGGCAAAAAAACCTAGGGGTGTGCAGTGTGGGGTGGAGATGAGGAAAGAGAAACAAGAGTACAACAATGCAGGAGGAAGATTTTTCTCCACACTGAATAAAGAGTCCTTTTATTTTTTAATGATTTTTTCCTCACAAATAAAAGTCAGTGCCCCATCAAGTTTTCTATGCTTTGACCAGATTCCCAGGTCACAACGAACTGGAGTCGAAGGCTTCGGCACATGAACTTCCATTGTTTGTTGCCGTTTTCCATCACTCCAGACCTTCCTTCCTACCACATCTCCATGCTGGGAAAAGCAGGTATCTGCCTTGTCCTCAGACTGCCCATGTGTTTACCCTGAGTTGTATGAAGAAGATGTTATGACACTTAACAGACACAGACCTTTGAGACTCACAGGTAGACAGAGCTCAAACTGTTAGATGTGAAGATGTGTTCAATACTGGGTGCAGTTTCCTTCAGGGAAAGAGCAGCTTCTGAACACTGGACAAATAACCAGACGGGGAAAGAAATGTCAAATACAACAGAGGGTGTTTGAAAGGCTGTAATAGAAGATGAAACAGTAGGAGAATATGTTGGGGGTTTTGACCAATGCTCTTTTTAGTGATAGGAATCCAAGCCAGACTCCCTTTCAATGCCAAATACATCTATTGAAGTCCAAGCAAGAGGCTTAATTGCAGGAGGAAATTGCTGTTTCACAAAGCAATAAAGAATGGGAGAATGCATATGGCACATATGTGCCTCGACAGTTTTGCTAAATAAACCATGAATTTTGACAAGTGTGTATCTGTAAGTTTGCCATGGAAATAGGATTGTATAACATCACAGCTGAAACAAAAGTTCAGCCTCTGAAAACTGTGGGGGTGTGCTGCTAAAATGTTTGCTTTGAATGTTAGCTGACTAGTTTCATAACTCTCATGCATCCAGTTAATGCTCTTTTAGACAATACGTGGAAAGGGCGGATGCCAGAACTGTACGATAAAAGCATTGAAATTGTTCTAGCTAATGGCCAGAGCCAAATTTCCCTGTTTCAGAAAGCGACAGCAGCTTCTTGCGTTAGAGAATTTCAGAGATGAGAGCTCTCAGCTTGCTTATACAGGGCGCTATCAAGCGGAGGTGTGGAAAAATATTTGGTCCTCTGTTTAATGAAGAAATTTCACTGTAGGCGTGTTCAGATCATCTGGGGGGACTGGTTAGTTTGGCAAACCAAGAATAAACAGGCTGTAAAGGCTTTCTCCTTGTTGTTAGGTTGTTAGTCCAGAGCCGTTCTCCTAAGGCTGAGAGCAGGACTTGCACTGAAGAGGAGCTGTTACTATTAGCGACCGCGTGGTTTAGCTCAGGAGTCTCATCCACAGCCCAGCCAACAAGTCCTCAGTCCACAAACCACTGGTGTATTCGGCAAAGTGTCATCTGTTCCACCAACCAAGACCAAGAAGTAAGCAGGTGAAAAAGCACATACCCACGAGGTTCCTAGAAGTGCTAATTTGGTGTGCTAATTGCTTCAGAGAACAAACAAACTGCCAGCAACCATCAGCTAAACAGGGACATTTTTAGCCAAAAAGATGAACAGCAGGCTGAGGGTTCAGAGAAGCTTTTGTGGCACTGAGCACTCCACATCACCCTGCACTGACTTTGTAGCTCAGTCATAGCCAGCCCCTCGGCTTGCATCAAGGGGATGCAAAATCTAAAGTAACAAAACCAAGTCTTGCAGATTTCCTGGTTCCTCAAGATGTTAGCATGACCACAGCATCTTTTCCAAGTGCCTTTGGCTGCCCATTGTCATAGAGAGCTTGGTTACCCTGTGGCTCAGCACACAGCAAAAGCAAAGGCATCCTGCCCCTGGCATGTGCACCAGGAATGATCACTCCTCCATTCCCCAGTTTTGCTCTGTCCCCAAAGGAGAGATGGCTGGGGTGGGAGGGAAGGGCGACAGTGTACACGTGTGTACGCCTGTGATGGCAGGTACATGCATGCACACACGTGTACGTGCACATGTCAGTTGACAGGTTCTTTAAGCTGTGAGCCCTTGTGGTGGGCCTAAAACTACCACAGCTCTGAAAGGAAACACATTGCTGAAAGAGCCAGTACCCATTTTTCTTCTTCAGTAGCCATCAAGTGTCCCAGGCACTGTCCAAGGCCTGCCTTCACACGTGCTTCACAGGTTGGCAGGACTTGCCCAGGTCCAGCCATGGCTGTGGCATCTTTTGTTATAAGCAATTTGTTTATTAGGATTGTACAAATGCTGGTGTTCCCTATTATACAAAGGAGGAAATTTATAAGACACACATCTACATCTCAATTCAGTCTCTCTAGGCAGTGCCCCTTCCAAAGTGGGATGCTGAAACTGCTTGGTTTATACAGAGCTGATGACCCAGTTCTGCTTTTATTTTGTGCCTGACACATGCATGCGCCACAAGTCAACTAATACACTACATGACCAAAGCTGGGCACATGAATGGTCAAATTATGCACAAGAGTATCTTTGCATAGAGAAACAGGTCCCTGTGTCATGCCTTTTACAGCTGTCCTCTCCCCCCATCACATGAAACTTCTGGTGGGCCACATGCAGTATGAAGCTGTCAGAGGCAGGCATGCCACAGAGGGCTGAGCCACAGGATTCATGCACCTCTTTTCTGATGGATTGGTTGCAGAGAAAGCTAAATTGGAGTTTCATCACACAAAGCTTTGAACAACTCTTGAAAGCTGTCTCTGACTGCACCCTTTACACAGCAGGGTAATGTTGCTTGCAAGACCCAGGCAGCAGAAGTGTACAGCAAACACAGGACATCTCACTAGGAAACCTGAATTCACCAGATGACAAAGATCCCATTACAATAGTTTGTCTCCCACATGGCCAAGACACTTGATCTACTAAATCATGGAAATCACAAACCCTGCAGTTCCAATGCACTGGGAGGATTGTATGAAACTCAGTCAGCAACTATCGGTAATATGGGACAAAAATCTTTACTCTGAAAGTAAGATTTAAAAGGTCATAATGCAATTGTTGTCACTGATGGTCCCTGCAGTGGCTGTTGGTCTGATTGCAAAGGAACAGAGAAGAAATGCAGATGCATAAGCTGAATGCAAACCCTAAATTGCTATTTCCGTGGCGGCATTATTGGCAGAATTATAGGCACAGCACACATCAGCGTTCCCTGCACACAGCCTCAATAAATTTACCTTTATTCTTCACCAAATTTCCCCTTTATTGTTGTTCTGTGAATGCTCATTATGAGCAAGCACAGAAATGCCAGATGAAACCAGGGAAGTGGGAAGAATGCCAAGGA
Source organism: Picus viridis (assembly GCA_033816785.1). NCBI lineage: Eukaryota > Metazoa > Chordata > Aves > Piciformes > Picidae > Picus > Picus viridis. The sequence goes on along the minus strand of CM066569.1, from coordinate 1,624,385 downwards.
GTCAGTGGGAGATTCAGACAAGTTTTCCAGGCCCTTCTCATTACTCACAGAAAATGAAATACATGAGTTAGGTCTGCACTGACAGATTAGATCCAGAGCTGGACATGGTGGCACCTTCCACTGCAATGAGGTGTGAAATGGAGACATTTGGAGCCTGATTTTGGTGTTGGTAATATGCACCCTGACAAGCACTACAAGCTGCCATCTTGCATCAGTGTTGGCAATCCCCAGCTCTCCCACAGGAGGTTCAACAGCAGAGGCACTTCTTGGTGCCATTTCTCCACCTGGAGGGCACTCCCCACTCAGTCACATCTGCAGTTCCCTTCCTAAAGGGGACCCAAGTTCACTGCACTGCAGTACGTCCATAAGGTGACTGGCAGAACAGATTTCAGCTGTCCCTTGGCTGCTTCCAGAATCCTGCTCACATACCACAGCCTGGCATGCACAGCAGCCAGCAGAGTTAATCCTGATACATTTTTTAAGGTAGTACAGGTAAACTTCATTAAATTCTTTTGCAGATGCTCTCAGAGAGAATTAAAAAGGGCTTAGAGTGATTTAGTGCTGGGACTACAAGCTTTGAGGTAACATGTTATTACATGCCAGCTCTTACATAAGCATTGATGTGTGCTTTCTGGTTTTGCACCGCTCCAGCTTACTGACTTCACATTGCTATATATTAAGAATCATTGCCAATTACTGCAGATCCCTCATACATAACAATTTGCAATCTAATAGCTTGCTGTCTCTACTACTCTGCTTCATTTATATCACTTTGAAAATAATTTCTGTTTAATAGAGTTAAGGTCAACTCTTATTGAGAGTACTGGCACAGTGACCAAAAGCAGTTCAGCTTATTTACTCTTAACTCATATTTCAACATTCCTGAGTGTTAATGTACAAGAAGCAGATTCTTCATGCAGGAAACAAATAATTAGGAGCAGCCTGAGCAGTGCAACTGTTTAACTTCACTGTACATTGTGATGCTACACCTCTGTCTATGCCCAATGAAACTAAAATGGTCTTCATCCCCCAGCAAATCAACTTCTTATTGTAAAATCATTCAGTAAGCTACTTCTAATAGTGGCTTTATAAATGCCTCGTGTGCTGTTCGAATGGCTCTCATTTGCTTAATAAAGGAGAATTTTTAGTTAATCAAGAGCTTCTCAGTGGATAATGAATTAACAGTTGGCTTGCTGACAGGTAAAATTAATTAGATTTTTTTTTTTTCTCCTGCTAAAAGACTAAAATAATCTCTTGTTCAAACACATTTGAGGTGGAAGCTACCAGGAGGCATCTCAGGCACTTATTTTCTGAAAATCTAATAATAAAACTACAAAAAATAGTAATTCTTGAACCCCAGGTCTTGTGTACTGCTATCTTTGCTATTGAGGTGATTTTAAACCACAATAGTTTGCAGCCTTAAACCTGCTCCACCTTCTCTTTTTCACTTTGTCTTAAACACCAAAGTAACCTACCTGGCCATAGCAAAGGCTAGCAGGTCCCACAGCCAGCCTACTTGCCCTGCACAGACTCACAAACACTCTTCTTTGTTGAAAAGACAGTGCTGCACAGGTCTCAAGCAGGCATCAGCACACTGATGTGGTACCAGAGCCCAAATGCTACAAGTTTCTGTGTAGCCATCACTCCTGCAGCTTTAAAACCAGGCTCAATATCTCTGCAGCATAAGCTGGGGCTTGTAGCAAAATGCAGCCTCTTAGACAGAACCCCAGCTGGTTAATGTAACCACCAATGCTCTAAGGAAAGATGAGACAATTCCTGTATTGACCCAAATCTAAAGCAAGCCTGAATCTAAGGTGACCTTCAGCTTTAGAAGAGCAGAAGTTGCAGAACAACACATTGCACATCAAAATATCAAACACTCCATGATTCCTCTCAGCCTTTTTCCCTCCTTTCCAGGCACAGCTGAGCCCTCCAAAGAGCAAGTGCCAACACAGAAGCTGAATCTGGACATGCTGGAGCATGTCCAGAGAAAGGCCACAAGGATGATCAGAGGGTTGGAGCACTTCTTTTATGAGGACAGACTGAGAGAGTTAGGGCTGTCCAGTCTGGAGAAGAGAAGGCTCCGAGGTGACCTAATTGTGGCTTTCCAGTATCTGAAGGGGGCTACAAGAAAGCTGGGGAGGGACATTTTAGGGTGTCAGGTAATGATAGGACTAGGGGGAATGGAACAAAACTAGAAATGGGTAGATTCAGATTGGATGTTAGGAAGAAGTTCTTCATCATGAGGGTGGTGAGAGCTTGGCACAGGTTGCACAGGGAGGTGGTGCAAGCCTCATGCCTGGAGGAACTAGATGATCCTTGAGGTCCCTTCCAACCCTGACAATTCCATGATTTTATGGTTTACATGTATCTGTACAGATCTACTATAGTTTCCTAACAAGGTTTATCTAGCATTGCTGTGAATACATCAACCTGTCATTCTTAACAGCTTGTGAAGCTGCTGGCCAATTTCAAGGAGATTTGACAGAGTAGCAGGAGAATCAAAGGTGACTGCTTTGAACATGATCCATGGAAAAAGGAAGTGAGGTGCAGAAACGACAGCTACCCAAGCTGAACCAGTGTCTGCATGGTGGCTTAACCTCAAGACACAAATCTTCAGGGAATTAAAGCATAAGACTGTCTTCACTGCTCATTGAACTGCTTCTCTGCCATCCTGAAATCCATCAAAAACATCTGCTGGAAGCTTCACTGCAAGTGCAGCAGGAGTCTCAACAAGCCAAAGGCATCACAGGCAGCTACCAAATTACATACAACTCTGAATGAGAAGGTGAATCAGCTCACGTGTTTCTATTCACATATGTAAGAAATAATTACCCTAGGAAGGAAAGTGATAAGGCAAAGCCATGTCACTGCCAGAGTTCATCCTACCAGCAGTGACATTAACGAGTATTAGAGCAGTTAAGTAAAAAATACAAATTTTCAGCTTAAAACCAAATAAAAAACCCCAAACTGAATGAAGTTGAACATTAAAGTCATCTCAGCATCTTAAAATGCTGTATCCTGAAAGGTGTAGGCACTGCAGAGCAGGAGTCAAAAGCAACTCTCTGTGATGGCATTTCGGTGTGTGATGTATATATTCATTTAAGGAGTTGTGAAGAGAGTTAGTAAAATCTCCTGAATTCTCTGTACCCTTTCCTCCCATGTTTGTTCTTCACTGGACTTCAAAACACAGTGGAGTTGACCTCCTCTGGTAGGAATCCACATGATTGCAGAAGAAGATTGCAATTGCACCAGTGGCTTACTACAGATCTCACTAGGGCTCAGTATTTTAACCATTAGAAACCATTTGAATGGACCTTGCAGGCTGTGTTGTGGACAGAGGGGGCAAGTATGCCACATGTGCGAGTTTAAATGCATACTTGAAGATTTATTTTAGCTGAGACTAACCTGATAACAATAATGAAGGGCAGACATGATAAGGCATGCTCACTGTTATAAAAAATTGTATCCACAGTTCCCTTATTTGTTGTCTTTCTTCAGAGGGTGCCCTTTACAGGCTTTTAGTTGGCTCTTTAGAAGGGCAGGAGAAGCGTAATTACTCTTGTGAGAAGCTGATGGGTTTTGTGCTATCTCCTTCCCTTTCCCATCACGTCCTAAGGTAAATGAAAGGACAGTCTGCATGGTAGCAGAGCTAATCTCTCTTTTTCTCCATTACAGCTTCTTTTCTTTAGGTGAAATGGCCACGAGCAAAGAATTACCTTCAGCCTAAGGGAACAGCATCTGCTGTGGCAGCTCGCCCATGTGCCCAGGAGGGAGTCTGGGCCCCGGTGCTAGTGTGCACTGTGGGGAATCTCTCAAGCCTCCTGTTCCCAGAAGCCTCACCAGAAGGGCCAGTTAATAGGGCAATTTATCCCAGATCTAAGTTAGGATATATCTTTATACATCTCCCTGCCCTGCAGGCCTGTGTGATAGGAAAGTAGGTTGTGGCCAGTGCCTTTGCAATGCCTGGGGTACCTGGTTGCAGTAACCCCTTAACAAAGTTCTGGTGTAATTTACAACTCCTGGGCTGATCTCCGTTAGTCCTGCAGGGCAAAGACACACTCCATGTCCCCCAAACCAGGAAAGCATAGGATGCCTTGCAAGCAAACAGGCAAGGGCACACATCCAAGTGCATCTACCAAGCCTTCAGTATATGCTCTTGACTCAGAGGAATGAGCAAAAAAAGATTTTATTCTCCCCATTCCCTTGAGTTCAAGTGAAAAGAAAACAACCACACAAACACACACTAAATAGAGTGTCAGGTAGTTATAGGATTAGGGGAATGGAACAAAAATAGAAAGGGGTAGACTCAGATTGGATGTTAGGAAGAAATTCTTCACCATGAGGGTGGGGAGACACTGGCACAGGTTGCCCAGGGAGGTGGTGGAAACCTCATGCTTGGAGGTTTTTAAGGCCAGGGTGGATGTGGCTGTGAGCAACCTGCTGTAGTATGAGGTGTCCTTGTCCACAGCAGGGGGTTTGGAACTACATGATCCTTGAGGTCCCTTCCAACCCTAACAATTCTATGATGAAACCCCTCACAGTAATATTGTTATGAGTTCATGCAGTCCCAGCTGAAGACAAAGGCACTGGTCAACTAACACACAGCCTGCTAAGAAAAATGCAGAGCAGTCCTCCCCCTTCCTCTTCCCTCCTGTGACCCAGAGTTTCTTCTGCATAAAATCCTTTTTAATCTACAATGATCAAAAGAATGAAGGACGGGTGGAGCCAGGCCAGCTTTGGGGATAAGGGAAGGCTGGTCAGACAGAAGGAAATTAGAGGTCAGCAAGTGTTGTTTTCACCTGACAGTTGCTGCATCAGGAAAACATCTTTTACACTTACAAAGCCTGATTCTTTATATTGCTTTATTATTAGTTGCAAAGGACATCTGAACATCTTTGGGCACTGTTAAGCAGTTCTAAAGATTTTGCTGTGCGTGTACAATGATCAAGAGAGACACCCCTAATTAGTATTGAAATCCAGCCAGGACTGCTTGTCTTATCCAAGGCTGAAACTGAAGCAAATTTTGATTTCATCACTATGTTAGCCTAAAATGCTGTCAACATCATCTTCTTCATGCCAACCCTTTTCTCACCCCTCAAATCCATTCTCCCTGTTGCAGCTTTGGCAGCTGAACATTCTGGTCTTCAGCATCAAAAGACACCATATCTAAGTAGAAATAAGTCTTCTCTGCTCTCTTGCACTGCAAGGGACTTCTGACCTTTTCAAGAGAATAAAGACACAGATTCTCTTACAGCCATCAAAGAATTAAATGTGTACTAGCACACAAGTTAGTCAGGAGTTGTCTGCTCTGTCTGCTCTCCCAGGACTGCATCTAGCTTGATCTCTCTTCCTCTTTGAGTAAATTTCACAGCCCTCTGCAACACAGCATGGGCACAAGGAGTGCCTACATCGTGGCCATCCTCTGCTGAGGTTGCGCTCCAGGCAGGGGCGGGGGAGGCCCTGCTGTGTGCACAGCCCCACATGCTGAGGAACACACAGACCTCATTTTGTCCCCACAGCTAGGGGGCCTGCCCCACCCCATGGGACACCTCTCAATGCCATGACTTGCCTGCACTGTGGCTCCGCTGCCAGCACTGTGTGGATACCAAATAAAGCATTATTACTCACGGGCAAAACTGCTCCTCTTCCATTTCATCTATGACTCCGCTGATGACCCAGGGAATGCAAAGGCTTTGCTTTTTCCCACCACCAAAGTCCCTCTCCATGATGCAGATGAGACTAAAACACTGACCCTTCCCTTTGTGGGAGCAAGGAGCGCATGAAGCCACCCTGCTCCTGCTGCCCCTCCGCTGGAAAAGGCTGGAGCCAGCTGGGCTTACTCTGCCAGAGAAACTCAGGGGAAGGAAAATCAGAGAGGAAAGAAGGGGGAGAGTGGCAGTGAGCCCAATCACCTTTCATCATTTTGTGAGTTGGAAACAAGATACTGTTAAGAGGTCATGTGCCCCGAGTGATTTACAAATGTAATGGATGCACAGGAAGCCACATGAGGTTCTCTCTTCAGAGTGAGTTGTATTGATATTTTGCCCAACACTCAGGCTTAGAGATTGTCCATCACATATAAGGGAGAGTGTTAAAGCACTTAAAAAAATGTATAAAAACAGGCTTAAAATCCACACAGCTGGGGGATGGTGTTTCCTCCAACCAGTCAGCAGAAGTGTAGGATTTAGCATTTTCAGTAGCAGACTGACAAACCTCTGCCTGGCAGTGAGCAGAGCCTTGGATCCCAAGCCTAATAACTGTATTTGATAAGGAAAAAAATAGCCTCTTTTTCCTGAACTGGGCCAATTTAGTACAGGGATAAGGAAGGTGACACCATGAGTGTGGCTCTGTGTGTACCCACACTCCCCTCTCAAGTGAAAAATGAGGGAAAACAGCACCAGTCTTCCACTTGGTATTGAATTAAGCCAGGATGCTAGCAGGGGAGTCTCACACAACACAGTGGATAAAGCACTTCCTTGTGCATCCCCATCTCTGTCTCCGTTGTGTGGAGGAGAGAGTCTTTGCTTAGAGGACAGTATTGTGAACTCACATTCAAAACGTTTAAAGTCCATCTAAAGGGAACTTTAAATGTAGCACAGCCAGAGAGTAAGAGAAAACTGTCAGGTAGCCAGCCAGCAAGAAAAGGAAAGAAAGAGAGATGATGAGCACAGGGAAGAAGGCTGAATGTCTCTGGAAGTCTTTCCTCCAATTATAGAATACACAGAATGATTTTAAGGGGTACTGTAAATTCAATTTAGTGTTTTAAATAACTTGTAGTTTGAATTTAAGTCCCTCGAACAGTCTATCCCTACACTGGTTTGGCTTCTTTCATCTCATAATATAATTTCACACCTCTCCTCTAGCACAAACTGAATTTAAAGAGGCTAGAAATTTTCTTCAGGAAAACAAGTTCCAATTTGGTAGAAAATGCAGGAAGCATTTTGCTCCAAAAGAAAAGGGACCCTCTGTCAAAGGAAGCTCTTTATGAAACTCACAGTGGGCTCATTACCTCATGGTGTTGAATGTCCACTCCATGGCTTGAGGGCTCCTGCTGTCTGTTGTGCTCTGGTTCATATGAGGAAAATGGGCAGGATCCTTGCACAACAGCTCCCATCAAATACACAAAACACTACTGGACAGATCTCTAGTGCTGCAACAGCAGCTCAGGGATGGACCATCAAAATTAATCCATATACACTGCATCTAGTGAAGTAGGGCTCGGCAGCCTAATAGGTAGAAAATTTAGTGCACGAGGGGCACTGCAGATGGGAAGGAGACAGAGATCCCAGGAGAAGAGCAGCACCCATCTCTTAGCCACAGCCTTGGGGTGTCTGCAGAACCAGAGCCTTTTGATGGGAGTTCAGCAGCAGCCTGCTTGCTGCTTCTGCAAGGTGACCAGATCTTTCACATATTTTGTAGCCAAGCTGTGCTGGAAATCATTGACAACGCTCTCAGGGCAAAACCAGCCCGCTGCAGTGCCTTCAAGTGTAAACAGCCAGAGGTGAGAGGCTTCCTGCTGCACCCAGAGTATGGCAGCAATTGCAGTGCAAGCCTAGATGGGCATTGCCCACTTCTGCCTGTCTACCACCTCCTGGTTGTCTCTTGGTGTATGTAAAATACGTAAGTCTGGAAGTAGAACTTTCTTTTACAGTTTGACTACCATTTGATGCTGTCAGTCCACAATATGCAATTGACACTAAGTTACAACTGCAGCGTGAACAGATATGAAGAGGGTGTATGGCATCTGGACTGAGGCCCTTCTGCCCTGAACCAGAGGTGTTACAGAGCCTCAGGGATGATAGAGTCATACATGACACAGCAGCCCCTGGACCCCTACAAATTACCTTGGAAGGAGTCCTTATTGCAAGCACCAAAACACATTTGAATTCATGATACAAAGTTACCTCTTCCTTCTCTCTAGTCCCTCTTTCCTAAGGTACCTTAGGAAGGTTCCTAAAATACTTCTGGCACTGCAGAAGGTCTTGGACAGCATCATTTAATCTGATGGCATTTCTGTTTCCCCTTCTAGATGGGCTGCTTGGTGTTCTCTCTTCCTCCCGCATCTAAAATAAGGCCAGTGCAGGCATTCCAGCAATTCTCATCTTGAGATTCCAAATGGTTGTGAGTGCATTGCAGAAAATACTTTAAGGGACTGTGGCTCTTCAATTATTTATGGCAATATTATACACCCAGATTTGCCTTAACATAAATAGTATCAAACAGGAGCAGAAAGAGAATAAAACATTCAAGCCTATTTTTAAGGCACCTAACATGCCACGGAGCTCCACACCCGCCCTCCAAGATCTGTTCATTCTGCAGCAGAGGCTGTGCTGGTAATCCTGCCAGGGATGAGAGAAAATCCTCCCTGGAGCAAATCATACAGTCTGCAAAGTCCTTTGCAATTATTCCTGAAAATCCCACCTCCTCTGTTTGTTTCACTTAATGAAGGCCCTGGGTGCATTTTATTTTGTGTTTAATGTCTAGTCTGGAAATCCTAGCTTTACTGGCGTGAACACAAATGCCTTTTGTCCCACTAGGGCACAAATTTATAGGTGGTCAATGGAAGGTCAGATTGCTTCTCTAAGCCCTGGGTGAGCAGGCTCCCCTTTCTCAGTTAGGACTCTCTTCCAGACCTGTTACTACTGCTTCATTTTCCATGTATCCAGTCGGTGGAGATTTAGGAGAAGTTCACTGCATAAGACGAACACTGCATTAGTATTCAAAGTCTTTAGCAGATGATTGGTGAACCCCAGGGTCTGGACAACATATTTTATCTTGCCTGCATGTATTTCAATGTTAAGAAATGCAAGACAGCACTCAGGCTTCCTTGAGTGTTGACAGGACAGGCACCACTTACTCCTAGGGGCTCTGTGGCTTTGAGCCATTTAATGCAGGTGAGACTGCAGTAATGAGGTAGAAAACAAAGTATTCTATCTCTTTTGAGACTTGCTTTCTAAAAGTAAATGTCATTCCAGAAGTATAATGATGCCTTTATCCCAGAAAGCCAGTTCACATTGACATTTACAGGAAATACTTTACCTGTACAGGTCCCCTTCTGGGACAGTCCTGCCCTCTTTGGGCATGGCCATACTCCCCCACAGACTCCAACAGTATCAGACCTGGCTTTGTTCCTCTCATTATCACTGCCCAGAAATGCAGGCAATCTCTTTTGGACAGTTCAGGAGAAGGTACTCAGAACTGAAAGAAAGAAAATTTACTTGTTTTCATCTTAGGCATCTGAAAATATCTCCTAGCTTAATTACATGACTGTGTTGCAGTAATTTGGTCAAGGCAATTAAGGAAACTTAAACACAGCTCAGGGAGATGCATTCATATTCCACAGAATTGCTCTTGGAAGTCGAATTAGGAAAGTCATGGGACTGCTCATATAAACAGAGTTTCAGAGATATGTAAACTCTTATGGCAATGGATTGGTCTATATCCCAGTGAGTTTTATAGACCTGCATCTTTGCTGATCAGTGCTCATTCTTTGGCAGTTCCTCCTGGAGCCAGGTTTGAAAAAGCAGGAGCTAGGTGTGCAAAGGAGTCACACAGGCAGCCTGTGTGTGTTGATGATTCACATGCTGCATGGATACTCAGAGAATTGTATGCAAACCTCATTCTCTTAAACCCAGTTCATAGTTAAAGGAAGGAAGATAAAGGAAGAAGACAAACAGGCCAGCTTGCCTGTTGGCGAGAGCCTTCACAAAAAAATACCTCAGAAAACTGCAATAAACTCTTCCTTTACCCACTGATAAGAAAAACATCCAACCCAAAGGCATTTTAAAGAGCTCCATCTGCTCTGAGCATGCTCTGGCACACTTCCCCTCCTGGAAGCACGTTCCTTGGGTTTTGGGGGTTTTTTCCCCCAGACCTTTTACTAAGAGCACAACATGTACATGAAGACCATTACCAGAAGATTTCATAGAATCATAGAACTGTCAGGGTTGGAAGGGACCTCAGCGATCACTTAACTCCAGCCCCCTGCCATGGGCGGGGAGTGCTTCACACTAGATCAGGCTGCTCAGGTTTGTAATTCAGTAGGTACAAATCTGATTTGGATCCCTTTCCAAGGCAGACTTCTGTCTAACAAGCATCTGACACAGCAAATTGGCTGCTCCCCATCTTAAAACAATGCACCAAGCTGCACCACTCTGTGCTGTATATTTTGAGCCCCAAAGTGTTTTACAGCATGGCAAAAGAGATTGTTTTTCCCCCTTGGTGTCTGCCTACATTTAGCCCATACTCAGGGCTACACTCTAACAGTTACCTGCCACCTGCTAACCCCTCCCCAGCTGAGGAGGGGGATCAGGAAAAGGAGGGGACACCCATAGATTGAAATGGAAATAGATTTAATGAAACAGCAAAACTAATACTGATGCTGGTATAAAGGATCCAAGTTATACTGGTCTGTAAATGAGACAAAAGCAGAGATTTATTGAATGATGAGACTCAAAGAGCCTCCAGGTAAAAACAGTGTAATTAGCATAATATCATCTGGCTAAGCAGCTCCTGCTCCACCACCACCATTTTGGCACCCATCCCAAAGCCTCACCAGCCAAGATACCACCCAGAGGAGCTCAGCCCCAGTAAGAAGCCCCAGCCAGCACCCGTGAACAATACTGGAGAAGTCATCAATCATTGCCCTACCTAACCGGGGGGGCCAGCAGGCCCCGGCCTTTGTTGTCACCACCACCATCACCCAGTGTGCACCAGGGGCACTCACCAGCAATGAGAGGAGGATCCTCCAGCCCACATGGGCTCAGCTTGGGGCTTCTGCCTTTCCTGGGGGGATTAAAAGGGGAGTGGGTGGGGAGGGCCAAGTAGCCACACCTGGGGTAGGAGGAGACTCCAACAGAGCCCAGGTGCTCTGGGTTTGAGGGGAAAAAGGAGTAAATGGGGCAGGTGAGGGACTTTTAGGGTGTCAGGTAATGATAGGACTAGGGGGAATGGGAAAAAAAAAACTAGAAATGAGTAGATTCAGATTGGATGTTAGGAAGAAATTCTTCCCCATGAGGTAGGGAGACACTGGAACAGGTTGCCCAGGGAGGTGGTGGAAGCCTCATCCTTGGGAGTTTTTAAGGCCAGGCTGGATGTGGCTGTGAGCAACCTGATCTGGTGTGAGGTGTCCCTGCCCATGGCAGCGGGGTTGGAACTGGATGATCCTTGAGGTTCCCTCTGGTGCCAGCAATTCTATGATTCTAAAACAATTTTGCAGTTTAGGCTGGATGTTAGGAAGACATTCTTCACAGGAAGAGAGATTGGCCATTGGAATGGGCTGCCCAGGGAGGTGGTGGAGTCACTGGCTGAGGCACTTGGTGCCATGGTTTAGTTGATCAAATGGTGTTGGGTGATAGGTTGGACTTGATGATCTTGAAGGTCTTTTCCCACCTGGTCAATTCTGTGATTCTGTAAAGCTTCTGAGAATAAAAAGCCTTGAATAATACATAATAGCAGAATCTTTGTAGCTAAACCACACCCTCCTGGGGAGCCTCTGCTGGTTGCAAACCTGCCTATGCAGTCCAGGGAGGAGAATTACTGGGGAAATTATATTCCTATATTTTTCCTAGGCCAATCCTACCCTTTCCCAGCCTGTGAGGGGAGAATATTGTGTTACACATTGCTCACTATGTAGTGGTAGTCAGCCAGATTTAAGCTCCATTTACAGACCCTCACACGATAACCATGAACAGATCCATGGGGTGTTTGGGGACACCTGCCATCCATCCTTTTTCCCTGTTATTATAGTCTACAAAAGCACAGAGAAACCAAAGTGAGCTTCTATTTTCATTAAAGCCAGGGCACAAGTGAAGGACAATGCCAGTAGAAGAAACCCAATGGGATATTGGCCTGAGATCTTCCATTAAACACAGGCAATGCCATCCTAAGTGCACTGGCTGTGCCATCAAGAACTTTCCAATCTCAAAGAAAACCTCAAATGAGAGATGAGGGGGAAGGATGAGAGAGTGGTGGGAGAGAACAGTCATACAAGGAGATAAACATTGAATGTTTAATACTAAGAAACATTCAAGCACTAAGGAAGGGACATAGAAATGACAGGCAGTAAGTAGATCTATGTGGCTTGGAGACTTCCTTTAAAGACAATTAGCATTTGTGCCTGTGCGTGCAGCCTTCAGAAGAACAAAGCAGATATTATGTGAGCTACAATATCCATCATCTTCCTTCTCATCTATATTTCCATTGTCTTTTGTAGAAAAGCAAAGTTTGTGAATGAAGAAGGTGTATTGGGTTTGGCTGAGCTGTCATGTATCAGGTACCTCAGAATAACTTTGTTAATTTCCATACTGTGTGACAAGGCAGAACAAAAACCTACAGAGAAATCTTTTCTCACAGGCAAGGAAGAAAATGTAATGGTTTTGTAATTAATCAGATTTGGTTTGTACTTCTTTCTAGAACATAAACCAAATGAGAAATATTTCTAGAGAAATTATTTGCATGCACTGCAAGGCTTTTCAGAGGGTGTTTAGGACCTAGAAGGCCACCATGAAGTCAATGAGCTTTTCATTCCCAGGCAGCCTTCAAAATCACATTTTAATTGACATAAGGAACATAAGTTGTACCTTGCCTGGCTTTTTAAGCTTTTTGTTCTTTTACACTAGATGGAAAAGAAAAGCATTTTTGAGATGGCACATGCTGGTGATCAGCACCTGCCTGTGTTGTTCACTCAGGCACCAGCAGAAAGCACAACCTATCAAGTTGAATGCTGGCCCTACTAAGGGCATGAAGGCAGAAGGGTGCAGGCTGTAGGTTTGGGTATCCTTGGGCACACAGTGCCTCCTACAGGTACTGGCAAGCTTCTTTGGATGTCCCCTTTCCAGGGGGTCTGACTGTGGGCATGTGTTTTTACCTAAAAAGTGTCACCAGTGCAATAGCAAATCCTCATGCCAGTTCAGGAGACTAACCCTTTTAACCCAGTCAGTATCAGAAGGGAGAAAATGGGTCACTGGTCCCTGAATTTTCTGTATCTTGGTGTTTGAATCAGAATGCTGGAATTGAGATTCCCCTAAACTGGGCATGGCACAACAAGAAGAGGTAGTCAATAACCACAAAAGGCTGCAATCTAGGTAGATGGGAGGCAAAAAGAGAAACCGGACAGGGAGAGACATAAATTGTCCAAAACCATGCAATGGCAAAGAGCAAGTCAGCATCCCACAGATGGAACTGGATTTTGCCTTTTCATCTGAAACATACCTCAATTTTTTGGAAGTATATAGCACTTTACTTCCAACACCAAATGATACCTCCATAAAAGCAAAACTATTTCTGGGTTCCTCATTATCCCTGGTAAGAGAAACCTTACACAGAAAAGCCACAAATCAAGGAGTAAATAATTAGTGTCTTTGCTTTTGTTACTAGCATAGCTGCAGTTCTGCTCCTCACAAATTCTACAGACAGCTGTGGTGAAGCTTAGGTTTTGCTTCTTTCATGGAACTTGTCTGGTAACTCGCCTGTGTCACATCTGAACCCAGTGTTGGCGCTGCCAGCAATTATGTGTGTCGGTGAACAGAATCTGACAGAGCAAGTGGTGGCCTATGGGCGTGGGCAGCTCTGGAGGCAGCCAGCACCACACTGCGTTTCTGTGCCACTGTGGCTGCCTTTCTCACAAGTTACAAGGTGGGGAAAAGACCAGCACCAGGAACGCTGCTTTTCTCTTCCTCTCCAAGCACATCTAACCTCTAAGGGGGCACTATCTGAGTCTGCAATGTTGACTGTGCTGGTGGGCAGAAGGTGGAAAAAAGGCATCTTTTCCAAGCCAAGTAGAGGGAGAAAGAAAACAGATGGACAGCATAATGTGCCTCTGACTCCACTGTAAAGTTGATGGAAGATGAATAAATGGAAATGAAAAATGCAGGACCTACAAGAAGACAGCATGAGTACCCTTCCACCAGCTCAGTGCCCAGCTTGCTGCCATCCCCTGACCCTGCTGTACCCCAAGGAGGGCTCCCTTAGAAGTGTTGAACTCTGGGTTTGAAGAATTGTTAGAAAATCTGATCATGCTTATTTGGTAAACCAGTGGTCTCTTTCCAAGTCATTATTTCATTGGATTAGATTTTTTTGCAGCTCTGAAAAATGGAGAAAGCCCAATGAGCTTCCCAGATAACAAGAGAGTGACAGGTGAGATTACACTGCCGTGCCCATTAACACACCGAATTTTATGTCCCTTTTTGTACCTTACTCATAAATGTGACATCTTCCTCAAGACTAGGTGGTTGTTTCAGTGCTTAGCAGGCCCTCACTTTTCATACAACACAGTATTTTGCTCCTGGGACAATAACGCTGTCACATACACAAAGCTAAATTCATGAGAGAGAAGAGGAGCTTTATTCCTGAACAACAAAATTATTGTTTTCATCAAAGTGTCCTTACCGGGGACAGATTCGGCTGCTTTTGTTCATTTGGACTAATCTTTCCTTGCAGATGGGTGAGTCAAGCTGCAAGAAGGTGGGCAGAATTTGGCAGGTGGAAAGCAGCTCTCCTTTCTCCTCTAAGCCTTCACCTCCTCCAAGCCAGAGAGAAGTGTCTGGAGCTGAAGTCCTAAGCAAAGTTTTAGAAAGCTGGTTTTATTTGGCACCACAGGGCTCGTTCAGGCACTTCATCAGTTCACGATGAGACGAGCTCAAAGATGAGACGAGCGGATCGAGTCAGTCTGATCAACAGAAAATGAGAAGCTATATAAAAGGAGGTAATAAACACATTTAGGCTTCTAATTAATCTATCAAAAGCTCTGCTTCCCTTTTGGTCTGAAATAAAAGAGAATTTAATAAGGGTTTTTTTCAAAGAAGAGTTGCATGATTTTTGTGCTTTTATTGACATTGATTTTTAATCTTTCCTTATAAGAAGAGGTTTAAAAAAGCCAAAACAAACCCTTATGTAAGGAATATTATTAAGCAGCTTTTTCTCTTTTCGTAACATCTGCATGTGTGAATGGCAGACAAATTAGTACTCAAGTGCTGAAGGAACCTCAAAACACATTGCCTATGCCAGTGCTAACAATTAATAGATGAAGGATATACCAGTTTAACCCACGACTTCCCAGACTGTTTCTCCTCTCCTTTAGGCACCTGTTTTTCCTGTAGCAAGGAAAGGAATATTAAAAGCCTATAAAATGTATTTTGCTCTGGATAAATTACAGCAATAGTTACATTTTAAAAGCAGACCCAGCCAAACAGGCTAGTTCTCCTGCTCCACCACCCCTCGCCTCAGGACAGGAGGTGGTGACCCCTGCTAGAGACTACACTTCTGTGCCCTCCGCATACACACAAGGTTTTGTTTCCACAAGCAAGCGAGATTGCAGCACCAGCCTGGGTAAAACTGCTAAATGTTTTGACAGTTTGAGAAAAAGCCCAATAAGGCAGTTTGTTCTCATGTTGTTAAGTGCAACGCTTTGCACAAAAATTCAAAGAGACGCTGATGGGGAACACGCTTTAATTGGACTGCAAGATCTCATTACATCGTAGAAACAGTGCAATCAATAAGCCCTGCCTACAGTTGCTTAAAAATGGAAGCCATTTAGAAACAATAACACCTGACAAAACCCATTTAAACCATCACTGTGCTAAAGGCCTTATTACTACTTTGCATCCTGTGCCATAAACCTGCAGACGCCGGGTAGACTTCGTTTTTTGGCTCGGCTCTGTCAAAGCCAGGGAAAACGGGAGCCAGACATTGCACAGAGGGCTACAAACCTGAGCACTGTACATTAAAAACAAGGATTCAAATACCATGCTTTCCAAAGGTAATAGCAGAACAGTTACTGTCAGCTGCACAAAGAGAATGAATCTGAAGTCTGTTGCCAAATCAGACTTGAGCCTTAATATGAAAGCCTAGATTTGATAAAAAGGGTGGATGTTATTAAGAAGACAGCTGATCAATCAACTGCCAAGACACTCGGCTTCTCACTGAATCTGGTGCGTATATAAAACATGTTGAGATCCTTGACTGGAATGAGATGCAACAGAAAGGCAAGGAAAGATTGTGGGGAACCGCTCTCTGGTGATGAAGTGCTAAGAAAATGTCAATAATAGTCAAACAGATAGTAATTTTCCTGATGACAGCATGTAGTCCCTGCTCCCCCTTCCCCAGGGCTGAGGTAGAGTTTTAGATCAGCTGCTTCAAACAACCGAGTTACAGTCCTAACTGGGTTTTGAAGCCTACCTTGGTGAAGTTCTCTTTAGTGGAACATAAGCACATCCTTAGTTTTATAAATGTGTTTAAGTACCCTCCTGATGGGAATGGGTTGTTAATGAGGCTCATTACAGTAATTTGTGTTGGAGTCATTCACAGGCCAGAGTCCCAATGCGTTTGGCATAGTGCAAGAATTCAAACGTCACTTTCTCTGCTCTGTGAATTATACATTCAAAGTACAGGAGGGAGAAACGACTGACTGGCAGAAAGAGATGGGAAGTGGAGAGAAAGTAACAGGAGTGTACACAGCAACGGGAGAGTGGAAAACAGTGAAGTAAGCAGCAGTCCCTGCGCACAGAGAATGGCTTTCACCTCTGTCATCTGACTTCATCTTTTACAGAGTAAACTTGTGTACCTGAGCTTGTGGCCCCAGCCTCGCTAAATCTGATCCATTTATCTGACTCACCATTTTATGCTGAAGACAAATCACACTTTAACAAACTTCTTCATCTCCAAGCTCTACAAGGGAGCCCAGAGTGAATGTTATTTTATGGACCCACTGCCCATAAAAGAGAAATAATAACAATAATAACAAACAACAACAGTCCTGCCTCACAATGTAGCTTTTCAGCTGAAGCATTGACATCCACAGGGGAAAAATCTGGAATCTCAGTTGAGATAGAAGCAACTGTGCCATGAGTAGACAGACATATTTGCACATCAGTAACTTGGTGAAGGCAGCTACTATTCACTCTGAATGAATTAAAGCAAAGGATATTCTATAGAGGAAGACAAAGAGGAGGTTTACACCTGTAGGTCTTTTGAGTTTTTGTTTACATAATATACATATAAAAGCTTTACAATCCCTCAGGTACAAACTGGTGCTGAAGCCTTAACTCCTGTATTTATCCAATTTAATTGCAAGTTAGACAGGAGCTTCTGGGAAACTCTGGAGCTTGATCAGAGGAAGCTTGTTCCGGCACAGCCTGTGACGCTGGTCCAAGTGGCTCCCTGCTCAGTTTCCATAAGGAACCCTTTTCCCAAATTCTCTGCCCTGATCTTGCAAAAACATTGTGTAGGTGAAGCCTAATCAGGCAGCAGGTCCCTCCATGAGGATTTTGTCCATGCCTGAAGTAGGATGCTTGGTGAGACTGGGGGGAGCTGCCATCCATATCACAATGAGCTTATCTGACCCCACTACAGGTTAGTGGTTGGCTTTACTGCAGTCATTTTGCTATCCCAGGGAACAGATTGGATATGGAGTATGTGGTACTGCTGAGCATGTGCCTACCAGATGACTCTTGGTGTCTGTGGTGCCACTGAAGTTAGTGCATCTGAAAGCAACATTTCATGTTATATTTAACCAGCCAGGTGGCATATCCACCTCCTAACCATGTCCTCTCCTCTCCAAACAGGTAGACCTCCTCACTTCTTGACACCATCTTGTCTGGATGAGGGTGCCCAGTCCCAGCTTGACTGCCAGTATTGTCTGAAAGCACTCAGCATTATGATCCACGGAAGCAGAGGAGATGTCTGAGGTTTTACTGATTCTAGACCAAATCTGCCAAGCAACAGTAGCCCTAAGGTTGTTAGATTAAATCTGGAGGCAGGAGCACTTCCTCCTTTTGCTTTCTCCCTGTGCTGTACTCCACCAAACAGGTGGTTCTGGACCAGGACCTGCTTCTGCTAGGTACTGCAAAACAAAAATCATGAAGCAGCCTGTTAGATTTGAAGACATACAGGATAAAACAGAGCAAATAAGAACACAGACCAGATGCCCCCTGTGACAGTTTCACAGTCTCATTATGCTTGTTTTCGCAGTTTCCTTTGTACCCTTGGTCTGCAGAGATATTTATGAAGAAGGCATTAGCTTTGCTGTGAAGAATTAATTCCTCCCTAAAGCACACTGCAAATTATGTCACACACTTTTAAAAGTACACTCTTGAGTATGCCAGACTACAGATAGGTTCCTGAAACATCAACACATCCTGAATAATTGCCAACTGCATCCATGAAAGTGAAATGCTAGTAGGAACAGCTATGTTCTGTTGTTCTCTAGATGCATTTGCTGGTTTGGATAATCTATTGTGCTGCAAGAGTGGTTTCATATTCATTAGCTGGTTCTTGTTTGTTAGAAGAGCTGATTTACTAAATATCTTGCTTATCACTGTGGAGATGCTGAACTGAAGGCAATACTTCCTGACTGCATTTTGATAAACAATGCTGAATAGTTTATTTTTAGTAAGTAGTTGGCAAGAATTAGGCTACTGAGGGTTAATTTGTGTGAAATACTTCAGCTGATCGAATCTGATGGTTTCTTTAAGTTGACCATGTCCTTGTCTGTTGTATTCAGTCACACAGTTCTGACAACCTTTCAGCCCAAGAGTCTTGCCTGTGACAGCTGTGATGCTATTCTTCATTCATCAATATAACTTCATCAAATTGCCAGCTGTGTTTTCACTTTGTCTTTCTTCTTACAATAAATCCTAGCCACTCACATTGGTGAGACGTACTACATACACGGGTGCTACTCCGTCCCCACCTTACCGGCCCTGCTGGATTTCATTGTGCTCAGGATTTTGCCCCAGGATGTGTTTGTACATCTGTGTATGTGGCAGAAGGCAGAGGGAAGGGATTATTTTTCACTCTTGACAGCATGCAGGATTTGAACACCGATGTTAGGCGTACTGAATCTCCTCGCCAAAAGGAGATGAAATCTGCTCTAAAGAAGCGGTGGCACGGCAGAGGCTGTCAGATGCATGCTTTAAGAATATCACTGAAACCATGCAGTAATAGGTACCAAATGAAAAGGCACTGCACTTTGTCTGCTTAGTCCAACCAGAGATCAGAGAAACTTGGTTGCTTTCAACCTGATACTTCCACCTTTTTCTCACCCCTGTCTTTTCCACACACCAAAAATTAAACAGCATGAAACGCAGGCTTATTTGCAGCTCTTGACATTATGCTTCTTAAATAGGCAATGGGGTTTAGAGGAGAATGAGATATGAGAAAGGTGAAATGGGATTTGAACGTAAGAGGATGTTTTCCACATGCAGCCAGTCTAATCCAGATCTCCACTGAGTCCTTAATTCACAGACCCCTGGGACCATAGGAGGACTGCACTGACTCCACAGGCTTCGCAGTTCAAAACCTAACTGACCAAATTGCCTTCAGAATTTTCTGAAGCCTGAATGAGGTCAGCATAAGAAAATGCTATACTGCAGTAACTACTATCAATTATTTTCTGCCCACATTTACTCTTCATTTCTAAATGCTTCATTTAATTTTACGTGTTTGTTGTTGCTTTTGTTTGGTTGGTGGTTGTGGTGGGGTTTGTTGTTGGTTTGGGTTTTTTGTTTCCTCAGGGGAAAAGATAGATGAGATTTCCACTCTCCTGTGATTTTGTAATGCCAAGCGTTTCTGGATTATGCCAGCTCTTGTTCTACTTTGCTAACCATTACCTTAGTGTATGAGGAACATTAAATCAAAAGAATTGGAAAGTTATCCTCGTTCCATCCAGACAAAGCATTAGAAAATATCATTCTGAAGAAGAAAATGGAACAGAGTCTCTTTGCTGGTTGTAGTTTTCCTGGGAAACAAATATTCATAGCTTTTCAATAAGGTTTTTAATCTGGAAGTGACCATATGGTCTGTTTACAAGCATGAACAAAAGAAATGCACACACAAAACCTGATCAAGCACTAAAGTTAACCCACGTGGCACCCTGTGCTAACTGAAGGCACATCCAGATATCTCTGCCTGGCTTTCCAGGGAGAACTCACTGTGTAAATAGTAACTAGGCCAAGAAACTGTCTTGGCAGTCCTAATCCTGTCTCCAGATAAAAATCAGTTGCTAGATGAACTGTAGCAATGCTGGCCAGATTGCTATACACCAGGCTCACATTCCATCCAAAAATTTTTCTCCCCTGATAGCCAGAAGACGTTCCAAGGATCTTTCCAAAGGATGGAGCGTGAAAGATGTGTGACTAATCTCCATAGCATCTACTGCTGGGGAAGTCGTTGGTCCAGAATGATCCACAGTAAGCTTTGGCATATGGATCAGGGCACAGCAAGGTGCCAACCTCCGTGGCAGTTGTGCTCCACAGCATCCCTCCAAACGTGCCTGCACGTTTGAGGAACACACTGTTCTTTTCTCCATAACTCTGCATGTTCCCAGCCCATTTGTATGCTTTTGAAGCACATATATTGCCTTCTGAAAGCTGGGATTATTAAATGCTCGTGTTTGCTACTCTCTTTCTCTCCAGAGGATGAGTGAGAAGCAGAAATTAAATCACTATATTAGCACAGAGGCAGGAGAAGGAAGTTACAATGGGTTCCCCTGAAGACTGATGATTCATATATTTCATAAAGATGGTAGCATAAGCATGAGCTATACTTCCCAGACAACATCGCTGTCGTAGGCACTGTCACACATCAGAACTTCATTGATCTAGATTGAGGCTTTACCCTCCACAGGTTTCAGCCCTGCTATGATGCAGCTCCTGTAGCAATGTATTATAGTGTCAAACTAACTCAGGTTTTGTATTTTTAACTAAAGAAGGTCACAATAACACAATGCAGCCAAGGAAGGAACAACTACGATCATCTGCAGCTATGCTGACAACACAGCTCAACCCCTCTGCATTTTTGAGGATGTTTCCATAGTTTCTGCAGAAGTGTAGAGTGATATATTATGGAAGACAAGTTGCAGTGCTGAGAATCTCTATTTTCACATGTTCGTGCTGGTAGCCTTTACACAGTGCTGATGTCTGTGTAAAAGGTCTTCAGCACTTCTGCCAAATGGGCCAGCTAAGGTCTCTCATTTAGATACTCTCAAACACACACTTAGAATCATAGAATCAATAAGGTTGGAAAAGACCTCAGAGATCAAGTCCAACCTCTCACCCAACACCTCATGACTAACTAAACCATGGCTTCAAGTGCCACATCCAATACCTTTTGGAACACCCCCAGGGACGGTGACTCCACCACCTCCCTGGGCAGCACAGCCCAATGGCCAAAGAGGAATCTCTTGTTGCTGTTGAAAATTAATTAGCAAAAAAAACCCAAAAAAACCCCAAAAATCCACCCAACCAATGCCCTGACCTGTCCTAAAGTAAAATATTTTACTCCATGAAGTACTATTTTACTGTTTTCCATTAAAATCAAACCACAAGACACTTTCATTGTTTCTAAAAATTAAGACTTATTAAATAATAGCAATAAGAGCATGAGGGAGCATGCTATTGCTGACAACCTGCAAAGGCTGGAATAACATATTTGTCTTTTATTAGTCCAATTATTTATTTCTGTGAGATAAAGCAATAAAATTTTACTACTTTTCTGGCACTGAATATTCCAGAGCTTCCCTCTCACAAAGTACATTTTCACTTGGTCTTCAGGGGTTTCCCTTATCCTCCCACTGCATTGGCCAGTGCTTCATTTCCCTACGCATAAAGGTGAGGATGCCAAGATAATATTCCAGGCATACAAATGTATAAGCGCAGGGGCCACCTAGGCATCTCTCTGCAGCATCTCACATTCGTGCAGTGCCAAGCACTTCTGTGAAGCCAGGCACTCCCAGATTCTATCTAAAGAAAAACCAAAGTGGGCACAGAATGGATGCTCTCGTTTTTGAAGCTGTGGTTTTAATTTGTTCTGATGATTTTGACTGACCAGAACAATCAATTTTTTTTTTCCTTCCCTTAAATATCTTGTGCTGATGAAACACAAGTATGACTTAGGGAGTTTATCTTTTTGTTCTGCATTTATTGCTACTGCAAAGTAGAACTCCCTAACTGCCTTTTGTGGCAAAACTTTTCCCACAGCACTCTTTGGAATAAAGAAATTACAGGAAAATTGTCACTTCAGCAGTGATCACCCTCCATGGTGACCCTCTGCATTCAGCAGCCTTTCCCAAAGCAAGCGTTTCAAGAATGAGTGCAGCAGTGCTAGTCTGCTGGCTCTGCTGGCCACACAAGCCCCTCTGTTAAGGCAGTACTTCTGAGAGCTGCATGCTCCTGCAGAATCCCATCAGGAGTGGCATCGAAAGAAGCACAGACTGTGATTCCTACTATATTTAAATTACTGCAAAGTTGGGCCACTTATCCTTTGCAAGCTTTGAATTCGTCTTACATCAAACCAATCCCCAGAGAATGCAGCACACAAAATTGCATTTATGTCACTATTTTAGGAATATTTCTGTGGCAGCATTCTATAGAGCTCTACACTATTCAGCTGAGTTGCTCAATATATTTCTGATACCAAGCAAGCATTATAAGCCATAAATGCAGCAAGTGGTACTGAAAACAAAACTTGAAGAGGCTTGAGCTTAGAATCAAATACCTTCTCATTTCCAAAGATAAAATTACTTCTTTCACTTGGAGACCTCGCCTTTAGTGTTTAGAGTGAGAAGTATCAAACCACCCTGTGCTCAAGATGTTCCAGCAAGGCTGGAGATCATCTAGCAGATAAAACAAAGACACTGTCTGAAATTTCTAGACTAAAGAGGGATGTTTTTCTGAACCTGATCTTTCAGGGAGACACAGTATGAAACCTTTTCAAAACTTGCTCTCACTTTCAAGCATCACCCACAGAAAGGGCAAAGCCACTGATGGAGTTTCTGCAGAGGGGTGAGCTACTGTTCCCCAGCCCAGCTGACTCCATGCTTGTTCCTAGTCCTCAGCAGGCACGAGGTAAGAAATGGTAGGCTGTGTTTCAGTGAATGAGGTTTAACAAGAGAAAGTGGAAGACTGACAATTTATGAAGCAGGAAATAATGGCAGTTAACAAGCATGATAACTGAAACCATCTAGCTGTTTTGACAGGACATATGGGACTGTACTTAATCCAAAAGAGAAAAGCTAAAAGCATGCTGTAAAGCCTTCCTGCCACTGAAACTCAACAACGAAGCTGAAGACCACATACTCATCTCAGATTTTCTTCTGCAGACTATCAACAATTCCATCCTGATAATGAAACACTTCACAAGAGGTTCTGGTTAGATATTCCAAACAGGACATGATTCTTCTGCAACAAGAGGACCACACAGCTCCATGCCAGGGTGCTTACAGTTGTGACTCTGAAAACAAAGACAGCTTTGATGCTGAGATCAATTAGAAGAGCGATGCACTTAGACTGAAAAACAGTGACTTCATAAACCCCAGAAAGCCCTACAACCACACACTCCAGTGTTTATCTTAAGATGACAGCATGGCCATGAATGCAGAATTTTAAACCAACAGAGTGCATCTGTGAAGAATATAGATTAGTTCAGGTTTGCTATGGGTTCAGTGCTCACTATTGCCAGCTGCTATTTTAAAGGCCTCAGCCAAAACACTGAGAGAATGTTTTAGAAAACACTCCAGTTCCAGTAAAACAACTGGAACCTTCCATGCTTTACTGAATTATTACACTGGGGTTGGCTGAGATGGAGTTAGTTCTCCCCACAGCATCTTCCATAGAGCTGTGTTTTGTAGCAGTAGCTGGAAGGGTGGTGATAACACACCAGTGTTCTGCCTGCTGCTGAGCAGTGCTCACACAGCACCAAGGATTTTTCAACATTCCCCACCCTCCATGGGGTGAGCAAGATCTTGGGAGGGGACACGGCCAGGTCTGCTGACCCAAAGTGACCAAAGGGCTATTGCATACCATATGACATCTGCTCAGATATAAAAGCTAAGAGAAAGAGGGAAATGTGAGGGTTATTTGTTGATGGCATTTATCCTCTGGGGCCACAACTATGTATATTGAAAGTCTGCTTCCTGGGGAGCAGCCAGACATTGTCTGCTGATGGGAAGTAGAGAATACTATTTTTCTTTACTCTTGCCTGCGCACAGCCTTTGCTTTCACTTCTGCCCTACTAAACTGTTTCTATCTTGACCTATGGGCCTTGCTTTACATTTTCCCTCTCCCCTGTCCATCAAAGAAGGGGAGTGATAAAGTGGCTTTGGTGGCATCTGTCCCCCAGAAGCAAACCACAACAATTACACAGTACTGTTAATCCCTAAGTCAGCGGTGGAAAACTTAGGTTAAACATATGAGAAAGGCCTGTCATTTCTTTTGAAATGAATTCTTTTTTCATACCAAGCATGCAAATTAATTTTCTTCATGTATGTTATGAAATTATGTTGCCCTGCCAAGTTAAGATACTTTAATTGGATTTAAAGCAGACAGACTTGTTACAATCACCAGAGAAAAACAAACAAAAAGTGAAGCTGCAATAAAAAGATCGTATTTGAGTCATTTTATCAAACTAGTGATTTCTATTAACAGCTACAGGCATAAGAAGTGTGTGAAATCATTCAGGCTGACAGGTTCAGAGGTCCTTTATCACCAGAGGTGAAGCTGTAATTTCAACAACAGATCAGCCATTATACTGAAAAACTGTAGTGCCTGCAGCTAGCCAGTGGTCAAACCCCTTCTATAACATACTATAGAATTAAGTTATGGAATTATAGTTATTACACAGTTAAATACATTTCAAAATGTACAACAAAACCTTTACAGAAGGTTTGTAGAAATAAAGGTTCATTGTGCAGCAGCTCATGCTATGCAGAAGCAAGCAGCACATTTTCACATCACCTACAAAAGGTTGACATTCATAACATGTGCCTCAAAAAGGCATGGTTCTAGCTGAGAAGGTTTGCTGGGTCACATCCATCCTACCAGCCCCACTCTTCTGCAGCCTGGATTCCTTTCCTGCCCTCAGGAAGGAGGTGAGCATGCAACACAGCACAGTCCACACAGCATTGGAACACGCCATCCAGGGAAGTGGTTGAGTCAACATGCCTGTAGATACTCAAGAGATACATAGACGTGGCACTTAGGGACTTAGTGGACTAGGCAGCGTTAGGTTTGTGGCTGGGCTAACCGCTGCTCTAACAGCTGTTTGTAAGTGTGCACAGATGCAAAATATTAAGTACTCCATGAATATAAATAGGAAAAATGGTGTATCTAAAGAATTCACTTAGGATGGAGAACAAGGACAAAAAAATTGGCTTTTAAGATTGCAATCCTTTATGAATATAGGCCAATAATTAATGACAGGAATGGTAAACAGGAACCACAAACTCACCTTCTCCATCAGCTTCTCCCACTGCTGTGTAGATAACAATGTTTTATATGCACAGGCTTATTCATTCTTGCAACAACATTGCTTTGACTATTGGTCAGTTACAACAAAAACAAGCTCTTCCAAAGCAAAGCAAAACAACCGTACAGCTTCTTATGGTGAGTACAGTGGCTGCCCAGAGCCTTAGATGTTATCTTGCAGTCCTGTGCACCATGTTTACCCAGTCAAGTCCAGGTAGGACAACAATAATCCAGGATCATGAGTAGCTTCTTTCTGCAGCCTGCTTTCCTCTGTATCCCCACTGAAGTTTTACACATTTATGACAAGGCAGATGCTTTGCAGCTACATTGGTTTATTGTTTCATTTTTCAGTAATCTGTGAAAATTGCATCCAAAATGTCTTAAAAACACACAAATCTCATCAGTCAGGGCAGGAAACGAAGACTTACAGAACAGGAAGTTTAAAAATACCATCCAAATCACTGCCTGACTTCTTTCACCACTTTTAAAATTTGTTCAGTGCCTGCAGAGACTCCAAGGTTTTGCTGCAGACACTCACTGCTGCCCCTGCAGCCAAGTCACATCTATCGTTCTCTGGCAGGCTGCTTGTCAAAAGAGCTTTTTCCTTTCCTAAGTACTGGTCCTCTTCTTCGGGCAAGATCCTTTGCTAGCTAGAAATCAGTCTGTCTGTTTCTTGGCTACCTGCTCATCTGGCAGAGTATTTGTTGCTTGTCCTTTACCCAAGAATAAGAAGCTCACATGGGTTTGTAGCCCTCTGCTAAATACAAGCTTTTCCCGCCCATCCCTAGGTGTGACAATGAGGATGTTAGATTGTAGATATGGAAGCAAACACACACAGGTGGATAAAGATACATTTAGTTACTTCCAAGACTGACTGAAACAAAAATCTTGAAGCCTCTCTACAGCAATCAAAACGGTTACAGATGCCTCTCCCCCGGCACAGAGCAAAGGTTGTTGTTAAAGAACAATTTAAACTATTTCCCCATGGTTACACTACGTGAGATGTAGTTATGTAAGACCATCCATGTCTCCTGATGAGATTGATGTCCACGGGCTTCTGTGACTACATTTGCACTCCTAGCCTTCTCTGAATCTACAAAAGAAACTTACATGTATTAAAGTTGCATCTTGTTAAAGAAATCCTTTAAATTGGATTCCCTTTGTGGAATGTCTCACATTTCTGCAGGATTTTTCCCCCTCTATCTAGTGAAAACATGAATGAATCAAAGAAAAAAGCCAGGCTCTCTTCAACCCATGTGGTCTGTGGCATATCTAGTTATGCAGGACTGCTTGCCCCACATTTACTTTTGTAATCAATTCAGTGTAAAGGCAGTACACATACTGCACACTTCTATGCATAGAATGCTTCTATACATAGAATAATTCTGTATGTGTCTGTATGGAAGATGAGGCTTCAGGAAGGTAGATTTAGACTGGATATCAGGAAGAAATTCTTTACAGTGAGGGTGGTGAGACACTGGAACAGGTTGCCCAAGGAGGGTGTGGTTGCTCCCTCCTTGAAGATATTCAAGGCCTTAAGCAACCTGGTCCAGCGGAAGGTGTCCCTGCCCATGGCAAGGAGGTTGGAACGAGATGATCCTTAAGGTCTCTTCCAACCCAAACCATTCTATGAAC
This sequence comes from Picus viridis, assembly GCA_033816785.1. Taxonomy (NCBI): domain Eukaryota; kingdom Metazoa; phylum Chordata; class Aves; order Piciformes; family Picidae; genus Picus; species Picus viridis. The sequence goes on along the minus strand of CM066569.1, from coordinate 1,597,509 downwards.
ACATCCAGAACTTGCCCAGAGTATAACAAAATGTTTCTTTTGACTCACTGTAAGGGTAGGTGCTTACTCCTGCAGATTTGAAGAGACTGATTTTTGCTATCGGAGCAAGACCTGAAACTTCTGTTCTTTATCTCTTCTTCCTGCAAGTAAGACAGAAAGAGAACTAGCTCAATGTTTGTGTTTCCTTATAAATGCTTTCTTAAGACAGAAGTTGGAAAGTGAAGGGTAACTTCTTGTTCTTCCAGGAAAAAAAAAAATTCTTCACTGCTTCCAGCCAAACATTAAGCATTACTTGATTGATACCACATAACGAAGTTCAATGCTGCTTATATAAACACTTTTTACTAACTAGCACAATTCAGTAGCACAATTTCCACCACAAAGCAGAGAGCACAGAGAATGCTCGATATCCAGACCAGCTGGACTCTTGCTGTTCCTGTCATCTTTTGCCATGACCAGTGTCCCCATGAGATGATAGTTCAGAAATTCCTCCTCTGTTACTGGCTGATGACCCCAGCACCCAGGGCTGGGTAGCACACACATCTCCATATCCTTACAGGAACCTGCGCTTAAAATTTTCAAGCTATTTATCAGAGGCAGAGGCGCTGACTTCACTTTGCTCTGCACATTTCAGCTAAAGCATAATCAATGTTACAAAGTGACTGGAAAAATCCCTAACATAACCCTGCCTTCAAGGAAATGTCAAACTAGACAAGAGAAAAGGGGTTTTAAAAATATTTTGACTGACTTGTGCTTTCATGTCTAGCACTCACAGCTCCACAAGATTCATCAAATTCATTTTTTCCTAAGAAGTTTCATCCTGTTTTGCTCCAAGATGCAATCAAAGAATAGAGAGGTGTCCACAGGAGCCTTTATAATCTTTTCATACACTAAATATTTCTCCATCTGCACTTGGACAGCATAATTAAGGAGTTCTCATTTAGAGTTCAATTCTTTAATCACAGTTTTCCTAATAAAATCCTCTCGTTGATAGACTTCATATTAGTTCTCCTCAAGTGAACCTCAAACTGATTACTTGACAGGGAGCATTATCTAATTAATTATTTAGAGAAACAACTACCAGATTACACACAGAGATTGAGCAGCATATGGTGATTAAGTTTTAATCTTCTGCTCCAGAGTCTAAATTCCAGGTGGAGGAATACAGTCTTATTCTGGATATTAATCTATTTGCATCTATATTGTCTCAGAAAATTAACTTCTGGTCCTTATGGATTTTTACCATTTCATCCACAGTGACAGAGAAGCCTACACCCCTCCCAGTTTAGAAAGCACATGTTACATCTCCACAAAATCCACTTGTTCACCATAGTTCTGAGCAGTTGCATAGCATTTCTGTACAGTCTCAGCTCCATAATTTGCTCCTATTGTCACCCCTGTAATGCCACCTACAGCATTGTTTTGCCAAGGCACTCACTGAGTGCCCTACTCTTGATAAACAAGTCTCCTTCAAAGCCCTAGCTGCCAGCATCTGTGTTTGTTGGGCTGAAAGCTACCACACATGCTTGAGCAGCAAGAGAAAGAACAAGTTTTGAGTTTGTTGTTTTGGTTTGGGTTTTATTATTTGTTTGCTTGGTTTTGTCGTTGGGTTTTGTTTGCTGTTGGTTTGGATTTCAGTTTCTTTTTCAGTGTTCTTTACTTGAAGGACTCAGAAGTTCAGGGTTGTAGTGGGACTTGGATGTACTCAGAAATCTCAGAGTCTGGACTCAGATAAATTACATTAGTATCCCTTAGGAGGGTGATGGTATGGAGAAACCACAATAAATAAGTAAAATAATACTCTCCAGCAGAATGAGGAAGAAAATTCTTCCTTCCAGGTCTGTGGTTCTTGCTGTTCTTTCTGTACAGTTAGTGTTACAGGCAATGGAGGAGGTGGCCTTACGAAGCAAGGCCTATAGAGGGCACAGCAAAATCTCTCAGGTTAAGTAGTTATCAAACCCAGATCCACCCCTTCATTATCAACACTTAGTGGATAATAAAGGGATTTACCACTGCCTTTTCTGTCTGCTCCTCCTCCCAGCTTTCATTAGTGACTACTCTTGCTGTAACATTGGTGCACTGCCATTGGCAAGACTCCTGCATCTTCCAACAGCTGTTAAGTGCAAAGGAAGCTCAATCTGTACCTGCCCAGTGGCCTTGCAAAACTGACGCAGGTGCTAAAACTTCAGGTCAGCTGTTTAAGTAACTTCACTGGAAAAATTTGGGCAACTACAGTCATACAGACTGCCGTACTAGATTTGGAAAGAAAGGATTGGTGGGTTGCTCCGTTTGGCTTACGCAGATCTGATCCCAGTCTAGATTTTTTCTTTAGACAGCTCCTGTCATTGAGAGAGCTGGATCCAGAGCAGTAGTGACAACTTGTCTTTCTTGTTGCAACCAGAGAGAGACAAAATTCAACAAGTGGGTCTAACACCATAAGCATGTTACTCTTGCACATAAAGTGTTGAAACAGCAGAGTTCTCATCTTGCTTCCTGTTTTCTTCTGATGAATGATTTCATCAGCTTCATCATCATGCACTGGGTAATTCTGTTACTACAGTAAACAATACATCTTTCACTTCATTGTCATTCTAAACCAGTGGAAAAAAAGGAACCTACAAATTTAGATTTATGCCTTTGGCAAAGAGAGTGTTTTGCAGAGGAGCAAATATTAACTGCCCTAGCTGGAAAGCCTTGTCATCCAAGGCTTGTCTTACGATCTCACAGATGTTCACAAATAAATTCACTCTCTGACTATTTTCAGATTAACGGCATTTTGCTCTAATAGAGCATTGCCAAATCATCATTTTAGTGCCAGTCTTGCAAGGTTTCGTGCCTTTCCCCCCTGCCCCCCAGCCCTATAAAAGTTAGGATTAGTCAAAAGCCTCAGTTTTCCTTTCTAAAGTCTCAGGCAAACTTTGTCACAAGCTTGACTCATGTTACCCTAGGGGCCCCAGGAACAGGAACTTAATCTTCACATTTTCTTAATCACTCTCAAGACTTTTAAGGGTCTGACTCATGATTTCTAATGCCTGCAGTTCACAGTCCTGCATATACATTACATGTGTCATACCATCCATCTGCCAGCAAGCAGAACTTTCACAAAATGTTCAATTAGTTACTACTCACAACACTTCTAAAAAAAAATTAAAACAAATCTTTTCTTCTGAAATGCACAAATCCCTTATGCCAAAGAAGTTATATCACTGCAGTAGTCATGCACAGCAACAGAAAATAAAATCCTCATTAAGACTGTTAGCAAAATCTCTCTCCTATTCAGTCAGGCATGTGAGACCTAAGCAGAACTTCTTCAGATTTCTTGACTCCACAGCCTAAAAACACAGAAGGTTGTAAGCCAAGAAAACTCTTGCTAAATATCAACTATGGACACATTTGCTGCACTGCTGTCACAAAAATACAAGTGTAAGAGGCAGCTTGTGAAGGTTTAATCCATCTGAGGAGTTGCTCATGGCATGGTTACCATTGCCCCCAGGCCGTTAGTGGAGCGCAATAAGCACCTTCTGTGTGGGCTGAAGGCACTTTGTAAAGAGCTACAGGTTACCCTTATCCTTCCACTGAGACAGACACATTTGCCAGGTCAGCCATGTGGCAGCAGATTTGCTGTATTTCTAAGGAAGCTTCTGCAAAAAGAACAGAATGTCTCTCTGCCCATAGCATGAGATGATAACATGTCTATGCTTAAATTTGATGTAGAAATTTGATGCTTTGTTTATTCATGTTGACATTGAATCAATTTTACACTTTAGAGAAAGGCCTTCATTTACAATATTTGGCATCAAGTAACCAAGACAAATCAGGGAGCCACATCTAGAACAGAAAACACAGAAACACAGATAGAATAACTCATTTCAGGCATATTTAAATTATCTGGTAACTTCAGCAGATATTCACAAGACTGGATTCACCTAACTTGCTTTGGCTCTACTTCTGAGCATCCAGGTAAGTTCCTAACAGCCTTTAACACACATTTGATGATTGTACCTCAAAATGAAACAAGAAACACCTAAACACTAAGAAAAGCATGTGCAACTTGCTTAGTCTGAGTCAGAATCATTCTCCTCCTCTCCACAAACCTCATGTTTTTGTAACTTTCCAGGCTACTGAAAAAAAAAAGAGCATGAAGAAGAAAGGGAATAAGGTAAAAAGTACTTGGGAGATATAATTTGTTTCATGTCTTAAAGATTAATAGTTACTTATCTGATAATTAAGCTCATAAAATGGGGAGGGGGGAATAGCTTAACATCGACAATGTTCAGAGATATTGGTGGTGCAACCAGTACACTGCTGCCGTGAGGGAAATGTCTGCTGGTCATTTTGCCAGGAACTAAACATATTTATCCCTGTTTCTTGCTACACAAACACACTTTGCTTTCTGGCACTGCACTGATGTATCCCCATGATCACATTGTACCATTTAATGCTTTCATACCTGGGTTGCTTCCCCCAGAAGTAGATCAAATACCTTGTATTGGTAAGAGAAAAAAAAAAATCAGTCAAAATCCTCCACCATTTCTAGCAACAAAACAGTGGAGATATTTATCCATCCTTCTGCAGACACTGGTGTTGTGAGAGCTTGTACGAGTGCCTGGATTTATCAGTTTGCATCTCACAAGTTCATTCATTGCTTTTGATGATGTTATCCACTTCACCTGGTCTGAACAGCCACTCAGCTGATGTACAGGTGTAACACCACACTCTTGTTTTCCTTTTGCCTTTTTTCTCCTTTTCGAGGCACGTGTCTGTACTTCACTGATTTTATTCAGCTGGCTATAATCCTTAGCCTTAATGCAAAAAAAAGTCATCTGCTATATGAATTAGAAGGAGAAGATACATCATGCATGCAATAGGGAGGATGCACTGAGATCTTAGTAAGCATCTACATATGCCACTCAGTCACTGCTGTAGCATTTTCCTGAGGCAATACATATTCCAATTTTCTCAGGGGCAGTTGGGTGTGTAGGGGTAGGGGGTGGCAGTGTGGGTGCTAAAGTAAAAATCACCAAAACCTGAGGTAGAAACACTGCACTGGTACCTCGGAGCATAGAAGTGTATTCACAAACTTCATACAGAAAAATGATGCAGCTATACAAAAATCTCTCTGAATTCACCATTTCATAAGCAAGTGAAAGTTTCTGACTGTGTAAACACAAGGGTTGTACTGATCAGGGTGAAACACTGCAAACATACCATACCATCTAAACCCACTGTTCCAAGGAATCTCATTACACAGAGATTCCTACAGAAAAACAAACAGGTAGCTTGACTTAATGCAACTAAATCAAATCACCTCATACCACAAAGGAGCTTCTACAGTACACAGGACAAAAAGGTACTTCTTTGGCCCAAGCATGCTTACATTTGTGTCACTAGGCATTTCCACCTTGCATTTAGAGAGCAGTGTTCGCGCACCCTGAAGGGCAAACTTGCTTTCCAGGTCTGTTAACAGGTCAGGAAATTAAAAGTGATCGCACATGCACCAAGCCAGGAGTTAAGATGTGGCTGTACAACAGCTGTCAGCATTTGGCTTTTGTACATCTAGCTACCACAATAAGACTTGATTTGTGACTCAAAGAAGGGTCTTCCCCTTCCTTCCCCACGCCACTTCCTTCCCCACTGCCCTGAAAAACACATTGCCACCCTGGCGTGTGTCATTTGGGAGACACAGACTCCAAGGGAGAAAAAGCAGTTTTCAAGAAATGAAGGATTTGCTATATTAATATATACATTAACTGTGATAATCTTCCCAGTGTATTTCCCAGCTGTCTTGATAACACTTTTTATGATGCAAACACTGAAAAGCAGTAATAGCTTTTTATTTCCAATCAGCTTTTTATTTCCTCTTTGACTGAAGACATGCCTCTCAGCATAATGCACAGCAAGGTCATCCCGTGCTAGTGTCTGACAAGTCACCACTGAACATTTCAGACAAGGGTTGGCCACATACATGCTCCTAGCCCACACCAACTGCCAAGTGCAAGCCCTAACATCTGCATAAGCTCACTTTCTGAACAGGACATGGAATACACTAAAGTAGCACTTAGCAACATCTGCCTCAGTCATCTCAGCACAAGAGGACACTAACATGAACGCCTGAGCTTTGAAACGAGCTTGAAAAAGCACAGCAGTGCAATAGCAAAATGAAATGCAACACAGCAACTCCAGAGGGTGCACATGGGAAGAATAGTATGGTTGGTTGTTTTGTTCTTGTTGTTGTTTTGGGCTTTTTTTGGTAGGTATAAATAAAAGATTAAAATTAGAAATTAAAGAATATTAGAAGTTGTATTCTGTAAATACATTATTCTTTGGTAATCTTTACAATCTATATAAAGCACTTGGCATACAGTTCTGCACTTCTGTAGTGCAGTGCCAAGTTACTTGATTGCCTTCACACTGGCAAAATGAGAAGGAAAGTGTTAGTGCAGACTGAGCACGGCAGGTACGTCCATGGCAGCACACTTCGTGTGCCACTGCAGCTGCTCCTAATCCTACGCTGAGATTGTTCTCCTCTGCCTGCTCCCAAGAATGTCACATTCAAAACCCTGTGACCACACTTCCCGGGGAGCAACCTGTTCTTGTAAGCAAGTGCGAGGACTTCTCTACAGAAGAGCGATTTACCAGGTTAAGTCTGCAGTACAATTACACTGGTGTGATTTCCATAAAGGCACAAACAAAACCCCCTTCATTTGGAACCAGAGCACATGCGAGAGATGCGTACAGCAACTCCAGCGTAAGTTGTCCTGCCCATTAACCTGCTTTCTTGGCACAGGAGGCTGCCTCTGAAGTCTGCTGGCAGACCTGCTGATATGAACACTGCCTAGCCTGCTTCAGTCAACTTCTTCACATTTCTTCAGCTAACCTAAGCCGTTTTGACTGAATCAGGTTAAAAAGAATTGATACAAGTAGCTCTATAAACAGCAACCAACAAATGACAACGAGCTAAGTGCAGAAACCTCTTATCATGTTGGATAGGAATGCCACCAAAATTCCAGTCAGTCAAGGACATTCAAACAGTTATAGATTCACACCAGCAGGTTACCTATACTATAAAGCTTTCCCTATGGCCACACAAGCCCTTGAATATTCCATCCCAAGTGAATTTTAGGGGCCATGCTAGCAAGTCTCCATGTATTTCCAGACTCGTAGGAACTACCCTCCGAAGCAATCCGGTTCAAGTTTTTGCAAATCTCTTGCACTGCTTCATCTTAAAAAAAAATAGTAACTAAAAATCAGGTATAAAAAACCAAAAGCAGTAAAAGAAGTGTGACAGCATGCAAGGGGGATGGCAAAGATGTACATTAATGCATTTAGAAGTGTAAACTGTCTGAATTCTGAGAGATGCTTGTCCAGGGAAGGCATGTCAATTCAAGTTTTGCAGTTGTTATGAGAACAACCTTGTTTGCAATGTAATATCCAACAACAGCTTCAAGACATTTCCACAGATGTTTGTCCACATAAAAACTACACTAACGGGACCTTCAAAACTGTCACCCCCATCACATCTTTGAGAACCATGCTGTATTGACAAGGCAACACCAACAGATTTAACAGCAGAAAGTGTCATTTTAGGAGTTTGAAACAGTGTCTCATAATAAGGTTTAAACTCTGTTCATAACTTGCCTTATACTCATAGGTACCACGAGTAGAACAAACAGATTTGCCATATTATACATACACTTAACATTCCTGCAATAGAAAGGATAAAGTTTCAGGCACTATTCCAAGATTAACCTCATTAGACAGTCATTGATGTTTTGTGGAACTGTGTCTTCAGAAAGATAGGGTCAAAGCCTAGAATGAAACATGTCTACAAAGTGGATTTTGAGGTGCTTGTATTCTGCTAGCTTCAAAACTTCTGTAACTTGGAAGAAAGACTGGAGCTTACAGACAGGGGGCTTGGCACGACAAACAAAAAATAAATGCCACTGAAGAGCAACCTTTAGAAATAATGATCACCAAAGCTGCATGCACCCAAGCCAAACATTTGGTTAACAATCATCAACAACCTTTCATAAAGAGTTTTTGCTAGAAAGCAGCTCCCAATTGCTAACACCAAGGTAAGCTTTATCTTTCCAGTTCAAAAGCTTTAACACACCAGCACACTGAAAAAAAGTGACAGTAAATGCCAACACTGGGCTTCAGATTTTTAATGGCATCTTAGACTGAGCGTGCCATTTAAATTTGAAAGATGATTCCTCCTAGCTACTGGTTTCTGCCAATCTGGGAGGATTGTGTTGAGTTCTGCTCTACAGGTTAGGCGCTCCAGTGGAAGTCTTCTGAACTAGGAAGGATTAGAGTGTGATTAAAGCAGTAGTCTGTGAGCCTTGAGTCCTATTTTGTCTCAGCATTTTGAAAATCTGTGTCTGTCTTGACATAGCAGAGGATTCTGAAGGCCAGAGTTCTAAGTCACGTATGAGGTTCTGATGACAATCAAGACAAGAATTATTTCAACCGGTTTCTGCTGAATGTGCTGTCAGATGTCTAGAAACACAGTTCTCACTGAATTCCTATTTCCAGAGAGCAAGTATTTCATTATGTCTAAAGATATTCTTCAAGTCTGCAGAATAGAATCCAGTGATACTGAAAGGGCTTCTCCCTGTGCTGTTGATGCTCCCAGCCTCTCACTACACGCACAATTTGCAATCCCAAACCCACTAAGCAAGCACAAGCAAGATGTTTTAGACTATCAAAATCACACATTTACACAGCAACCACTGTGGACTTTATTAAGAAAAGAAGTGTTTGCCAGTTGAACTGCCACCGCTCTGACTGCTCCACTTACTTTGTAGAAAGTCGCCTTTCAGACTGGCTCTGGAAAACATGTATTGCCAGGTAAATACTGGACCACTGGCAACAAATGCTTTCCTTGGAACTCTGGCAGGCTTACTAGGAAAAGAGTATATACATCTGTACACACCTTTGCAAAATGCAAAGTAAGCAATACATCTTTCATTTAAGCAAGGAAGTCATTCTTGAGGCAGATGTCATGCTAGCCAGACAACAAAACTGCATTTACACCAAGCAACACTTTGCATCATGACTGTTCCACGAAAAAATTAAAGTGCAATTTGTGAGGAAAACACAATCCATAATGTACCAGATGTCCATTCTCTTCACTTAACTGTGTAGTCAAGCCTTATTTCCCAGGTTGCAGAGTTTGAACTAAAACAAAGCACAGCATGATGATCTATCTTCATTAAAATGTCCTGTTGCTAATGCATCTGCTTTTGCCTCCTTTCTTCTTTAATAGTCCTATGCATTAGAAGTCAGAACAAGGCTTCTTTATTCATCTGAGTTACATTCAGTCCTCTATGCAACTCAATGCTGTCTATACACGTCTCTGAAAGTAAGTTCTCTGTTCCTAAGTAATCCAGCCATCACAGAAGTTATTCCCCTGTTTCTTCAGAAGTTGTTTTAATTCCCTTTTCATCTTCATCCTGCAGCCACATGGCAAAATAGCATGGTCATGGGCTCCACAGAGTAGGATTTAACCTTCATTAATCGCTTCAGTAGATGGCCCGAGGATTTTTAGTGCTGTAGTAGGCTTCACATGCAGCTACATAAGCAGATTCTGGGAAGAAATCATCATGGTATTCTGCTAAAAACCTGAGAAGAAAGCACACCAAATAAAAGAACATGAAACATTTAAGAGAAAAACTATTTTCAAATTAATTTTTAGGACCAGCAAAACCCCAGTCTGGGAATTAGGAATTATTACACTTGGAAATTTGGCATATAAAAGCCTTGCCCTATTTTTCAAACCTTTAGATAGTGAGAAAGAGCATTCCTCTACAGTTTTCAAATCCAGATGACAATAAAAAGTTTGCTAAACTAAAAATCAAACCAACAAACCCCAAAGTGATCCAGAAGTTGAAGCTATGCTTGGCAAAGAACACACACAAACCCCCTGTCACAGAAGATGAGAACAGCACTGCTGTCAGTCATCTGCTCAGCACACCACATTCATTTATGTTGAAACCAAGATATGCAGTTGCAACCACATGCCAGTAACCATTAAGTCAAAGTGAATCTTTTAAGGCAAGCAATGTTATGATCTCATGTATCTCTGCATTTATGGTCTCCACCACTCATGAGTATCTGATTTCAAAATGGCCCTGAAGACAAATACACACCCTTTGCACATCCAGTTCCCTATCTCCAGATTTCTGCAGGATGGCCTTCAAATATTAATCAAATATCCAATCACACACTAAAACTATTTCCTTGGTTTAGGACTGAAAATTAAAACAAACACTGCTGCTACTAACAATAGTAACAATACAATAAACCAGGTTGGAAGAGACCTTCAAACAGTTAAAGTTACTATAATCACTCTGCTGTTTTCTTTCTATGCAAAGATACCAGGTACACAAATAGGAGTAAAATGGTTCTTAAACCCAGAGGTGCACCATCAAGCTTTAAGAGAAGAGAAGAGAAAAAAAAAAAAAGCCAACTAAAAACCACACCCAAAAGCACAAATCTCAACAAACAGGCAGAGTCTTAGCTACAGGTTCTCTTGAGTTACAGTAGGAAGCGCAGAAACAACAGAAAACATCACTTGCAGAACCTGTTTTTCCCCTCAGGAAACACTGGTGAGAGGGAGAGGTCTTCACTGCTGGAAACTAAAAGTGCCAGTTTGGTATAACCAATACTCTGGACATAGGAAGTCCAAATTCAAAATAAATTAAAAAAATTCTACAGGTGACTAATGAAAATAGTGCTGCTCCAACTCCACCCACAGCTACACTGCCTGAGCTAGGCATGTCCTTTATCTTGAGAACCCAAGCATCAAAGAATACTGACAAGATGCCCTGTGTAAGTCAATCTACATTTAACCAGCAATATATAACTGGGAGCTCATACAGAAGTGGTACAGCATAAACCCACAGATAGATAAAAGAAGGCTGATTTACACACACAATCTTTGTACATAAACATGGGCACTAAACAAGTGCTCAGCTGGAGGAACAACTGGCTATACCCTACTACTTTTAAGAAAAGCAGGGAGAAATGCAAGTGGTTTTTTAGAAGAAATCAATCCTGCAGTACATTGTGATTCCCTTGGAAGGCATTTTGTCAACTTTTCTCCATACTTATTTATTTCACAGAGATCCTGTAATAAACAGTATAGAGGGATCTATGGTGGTTTCTGATGTCAAACATCTTGGGTTTAAGACACACATGAGAGCTGGCTGGACAACCACTCCTTTTCCAGCAGATCAAACAGCCTCTTGCTTTTGAACAATACCTGAACAACTCAGTAGAAAAGGCTCCATTACATGGCCCATAACAATGTCTAATCAAGCACACAATCTCTGTCAGTATTCGTTTGGGCAGGTACTGCCAAAAGGGAGAAAGATCTCTCTTGCATTTAAAGCAAGGATCCAACTAGCTCTGCCACAGACTCACATCACAAACTATCGTAACAAATGTGTAAGGAAACGTACAAGTTCCATTCTTCATTCACACAATCCTACTTCAGCATACTTTTTCCTTTTAAGTATTCATATTGTGCCAGTTTCCCATTGGCTCCAACAGCAGCTTCCTGGCTTACTATACAGCACAAAGCAAAAAGGATTATGCAATTAAGGTTGAGAGATAATATTTTTTTTTTAAATCTATTAAAATTATCTTGCTAAATCAAAAAGTAGTTCAATATCACAGCACATTAGAGTTTAATTATAGTTTCCTATTTACAGAAATAAAGGCATTTAAACTAAATAAAACCAGCAGTGAAGTATTTTCCTCTGAAACAACAAAATACAGTCACAATCAATGCACAAGTTACTAAACATAGAGTCCAAATTAGCTGAACTTTGGCACAAGAATGAACCAGAAGTTTTACTGTTTTCTTGATCAAAAAACCCCAAACCAACACCAAACACACAAAGAACAATTAACACAAAGAACAAATCCAGATTAAAATCACCAATATTTGATTAATACATTGTTTGAACTAGCCCCTCATTAAAACCATTTACCACTTACTTTTCTAAGCTTACCAGGACATAAACTGCTCTAATACTTCATAAAATATTTGGTTGTGGTGTTGTTCACACACACACACACACACACCCCCTTTTTCCCCACTCATGAGGTAGAGATACCTCTTAAGAAATAAACCAAAACAAGAACAACTCAGAATCATCACTGAAATGTCTCATTCATCTGCACTACACACCCACCCACACCCCACTGTGGAAAAACCACTCCAAGAGAGTATTGAAATTATAGTAACTCAGAAACTAGTAAAATACTTGAATCATCCACTGCTGTGACCTCTGACTGTCATTACCTATGAATCACCTTCTGGGATATATGTAAGAGGTTGGTATGAAGTAAGTATGATAGGGCCTAGAACTTAACAGACTTGAATCGAACTTTTGGTAGACTGCCAAAGACTAAGATGAGACAAATGAAACTTGATTAGTAACTCTTCATAACACACATTAATGATTTCAAGAGATAAACAGTAAGTACAAACTATTGGGGCTGATCACATTCTTAGCATCAACTAACATTTCATAAAACATAGTATCAGGTGCTAGATCACAGAAGGCAGTACATCCTAAAAGAACATCAATAACCCAAAAGAACCTTCAAAGGACACTAGATAGCTGACAGTTCCAATAATTTAAGGAAAACAGGTTAATTTTCTCTTACAATCCTGAGCTGTAAATGCCAGTTTGGTGCAAGCTACAGTGACAGCTGGTAAAGATGAGAAACTTAGCTGAGATGCAGGCAGAATGCATGCAGTCAGATGTACATCTCCATTCTTAATGTAACACTTGTGAAAAGCAAAACACCCCAGAGCTAGCAAATACAAATTGCTTTCCGCAGAGAAGTAGGAAGGAGCAGACAAAAGAACACAATGTCAGCTTCTCTCCCACTTCCTTGTATCTCTGTACAGAAAGAGCAGTGGTCCTTCTGAAGCTGCTTTCATCACACTACATCACAGTGCGGAAAGCTGCCACAGAAATGTTTGGAATCTCATGACTCTTGGCTATTGGCCATTTCACTGATGCTTTGCCCTTGGAAAAGCTGAACTAGCACAAAGATTAACTTCACAGGCACCTGCAAGTCATGAGCCAAGATTTAAAAACAGAGGGAGCAGTACTTAGCAGGCAGAGCTGTCACCAGAACAGATTAAGTGAAAAATTACAGATGTTTGTTCTGAAATGCAGTATCTCAAGAACCACACCAAAGGAACCAATAGGCTTGTTCTGTTGACTGGATGCTTGTCATTCATCTGCATACAGAAACTGAGATCATGTACTGTGGCCTTTCAAGGGCAAGGACAGAGAATTCTGAAGATACCAAACTACCAATGCAACATTTCAGCTCTTCAGACTGCGAGAAACTCAAATTGTAACCTCCAGCAGAACTTCTAGGAAAACATTCCTGCAATGTTTATACAAGGCTCATTACATGCAAGTAGAATTTCTCCCCTTCAAAGTGTTTCAAAGCTTTTTTTTGAAGTTCCTTTACATTTTTGTGCCTTTAAATCCACACCTGGCCACTGACACTTAGAATCTTGGGTTTTCTTACATTTAGGCTCCGTTTCCATTAAGTTCTCTAGTATGTCAAAATTTCCATGCAGCATAGGTACTTTTCTGCTAAGTAACAGGTTAATCCCCAAACTGAAAGGCAAATAGAAAGGCCCTAATCAGCATAAGGTAGAGTAGCAGAACTGCATTTTTATTCATCTTTCAGTAAGTGATTTTTAATAAAGCTGAAAGATGACAACTGATTAAATCACAACGAGCAGGAACCCCATCACAAGCAACTTCACCTGAAGATGTTTTCTACTCATACTCATTCACCATATGCAATGCTCATTTTTTCCATTCTCAGGAAGCCACTAGCAACATCTCATTAGCTGCACATTAGCACCGACTAGTGGTCATAATTCATCACTGCAATTGTACTACACCCAAAACATTTCGTGCTACCAAACCCACAGAGCTATGTCTTAAGGTTATTTCAAACAACTTGTCATCTTTCTATATATACACATTGTATCATCACAGCCCTCAAATGTGGTCACATTCTGATTTGGCTTTCTTCTCAAAATACTCAACATTATTAAAGCACTTCTCTACCCATGAAGCAGAAACATAATAGATACAAGGAGGTTGCAAAACATCAGGAAAAAATATATTTGAATGGAAAAACCTAACTTCCAGGTGATACTGAGTTTGAAATATGAGTGGGTTCAATAAACCCAAGTGTTTGCCATTAAGAACACAGTTTTCCATAATCTGAAATACTGTATGTTGGCCTCATATGGAAGAGTGGTTTATCAATTTTGAAAGCATTACTTTAGAAACATTCCATCACTCATTCTTCTGTTATTTCATGGAAGTCTTAAAATAGCTGTGGCTTTCTTAAGCACTGTACCATTCTGGTTGCCTTTTTCTCCCTGAAGTGCAAAAGACATTGACTGAAACTACCTCAGTGAAGAGGAGTCTTGCTCTTCTAAAAACAGACATGTTATATTCTTCTAATTTTTAAGCACCACCTTTGTCAACAGTCCTGAGAAACTGCCTCTTTGATCCCAAAACAGTGTTCCAAATCAAGGTTCAGTGAAAACCAATGGTAGTGGCAAAACAAAACCTGGCACCTTCTTCTTGCCTATCATTTCTCATCACTTAAGCAGTCTCTGGAGAAATGCTAGGTACCTCACAATACAGCATGTAGGGTATTCTATTAGAAAAACCCAAACAGCTGAAATAGTGAAAATAGCTAGAAGACAATACTCACTCTACCTCAAAAACAATACAAATGAAAGATTTAATCAGGAGTCCTGTGCTGATAAGATTACCAGTTAGTAGGCACCAGTTACTGTGTGAGCTCCCACTTCCGGCTCCTGACAACTAAACTCAAAGTGGTGAAACTCAGTGAAACCAAGAGATGAGTTAGTCACTAAGGTCTCTTTCAGACTGCAAGTATTAGAACTTACTTCAGAGCTAAATTATTTGAAGTGGAGACTAGGAGGTTTGTATTTAATTTGAAAAAATAATTTTCCTTCTGCAATGTCTGTAATTGAGGCAATTTACTTCCCGTGTTCTCTATTAAGGTATTTTCATTATGCACACTTCTAGAAAACTACACTGAGCAGAAAAAGTACAGCTTCTACTTAATATGAAACTCAGAAAGATGTACTTCATACATCCCTGGACAAATGTGTGTTGTCTGGGAAACTGAGATCAATCTTGTCTAGCAGCAACCTGACGGCACAGCTGAGAAAATATTACCCAGATAACATCTCAAAGTGAATTTAATGCATCTATCAAGTGCTGACTAAACTCAATAAAACAAGCTTTTAGACAAAGTGTTATATTAAACAGGTATCAGTTTCTCTGCCCACATGAGATTAATGGTACAAGTGTTAAAATGAAACTGTAAATTTTAGCCATAAAAATCATAATACAAGATTAAATCAGTGTCTATGCCAGAACTAGATAGTTGTGTACCACATGTTTCATTTAAAAACACATATGGTCCTTATGCTTGGATTACTCTACCTGGAATTCAAAGAACATTCAGAAGTATTTTTATTAATGCAAAATGACAGCTTCAATCCCTTGTCTGCTGTTAAAAAAAAAAAAATCAAGAGGAGGGCAGTATTTCAGCTTGTCATTCATAAGCAATTCCCTGAAGTAAACCAGCTGCTACCAACTAATGCAGCCTTGCAGACTGTGCAAGACAGTTCTTAACAGTCAAACAGTAAACCAGAACAGAACTGACAAATATTTTTAATAAAAATCCATTAGTCTCTTCATTCCCCCAAAAGGAAAATAGGATGTGAAAATTGAAGAACTAGTACACAATGTCATGAGAAACAGACAATGGAGAAGTGTTTCTGTGATGAAAATCGGCTCTGAACAAGTTTCTATAAAATGTAATTGATTACTTTCAGTGACATGGGGAAAGAGAAAGAAATGCCCAAGTGAAACATGCAGAGTCCTCATGAATACATGCTGGGAAAAAAATACTGATTTGCATTTCTGTGTTGTCTATTTGAACACACAGTAGCATACCTGGTAAGGGAACTAGTCTAAGAAAAATATCTATGATAAAGCCACCCAAGATCAAGAACTTCCTACAGCAGTAGCCAACCTGAAAGCTTTTTCAGGAACAGTCTCAGTTTGATCAGTCTGAGAAAACCCAAAAATCATTATTTCAGCACAGAGAAGAAACCTTGAGAACAGCATCAGCAAAGGAGATGACACTGGCTTAGAAAGCACTTCGAAACAAACCAGAGTGCTCAAATATTTTGTTGTACCAGACAGGTGACATCCTTGCTACACATGCCTTGGGGCTCATTCTGCCTTTTTCTCCCTATTATTTCTATTTATAGATCACTACACATCTCAACAAGACCATCAGATACAAAAATAAGACACACAGATACTACCACTCAAACTTGGAGTTTAATAAGCTCCTTACTTGTGTGGAGGACATCTCCTCCTCCTTATTCCACACCTCCACAGCCCATCCATAGAATGGGTTTGAAGAAACAGCAGTTACGATGCTAGAGATTAAAGACCTGCTCTGGCCTACACAGGAGAATCTAAACAAACATGGATTTGACAAAAACTGATCTGATCCACAGTAAGTTCTTCAAATAATATTCACTCCAAGCAAAAATGGTTTTCCAAAGTAAGTACTAATAGTGTTCTGTTTAACTTAATGCTATTTTTCATACTAATATGGACCTGACAAAACAAAGACATAAGAAAAAGCATAGTAAAACTTAAAAATTCAATACTTCAAGAGGAAAACTTTGTATTGCAGAAAAATTTTCATTTGGGACACCTTTTAATTTATATAAATGATAGAAGTAAATGCATTGTAAGGATTTTACCCTCCATCTCTATTAGGGCTTTCGATATCCTAGTGCCACGAGATGTCACTTTTCAGTGTATGAATACTTAAAAGAGTCTTTCACTAAAATTAAGTTAGGAGTTCCACATTTATTCCAGATGTTTAACATTTACAATATGTTCCTTTAAGTCTTCCTTGGCAAGTTTATGTTCCACTGTACTGATGCTTCACAATACAGGGCTGCACTAGATATCTTAATTACCACTACAATGTCATGCAAAGACATTAACTAGA
This sequence comes from Picus viridis, assembly GCA_033816785.1. Taxonomy (NCBI): domain Eukaryota; kingdom Metazoa; phylum Chordata; class Aves; order Piciformes; family Picidae; genus Picus; species Picus viridis. Next base: position 1,580,367 of record CM066569.1, on the reverse strand, counting down.
GTACCTGACAAACAAAGCTGATCATAGTGCAGGTATGACCACACTGACCCAGACCATGAAGCTAGTGTGGTCAGAAAGCATTTCCAGTTCATCTGAAAGCCACTACATTGCATAACTGAGCAAAGCTCAGTTAGGAAGGACTTTCCTCACAAAAAAAGAACGAAAGAAGGCAAAACAAAACCAAAACCAACTACAAACAGCCACCAACCAAACAAAACCCCAAACTTATTATTCAAAACATTCTAGAACCCAAGTTTCTCCCCTCTGATACCAATGCAATGTCAAAACTCTCAGTTTACATTCTCAAAACTAACAATGCAGAGTTTGTATTTCTTTATAAACATGCTTCTTAACCACGTCAGATTTGTCATCCTACACATACTAGCAAACACTTTTATACTTCAGTTGCCTAATGTTCTATTTATTGGAATTTTAAGTAAGGAGTTCAGGTCCCCTTCCACCTGAGTTATAGAACCAGAAATTCAGTACTCACCTTTCTTCAAATTGCTATTATTAAAATATTTGTATTAGTTTTATTCTCATAGTTATAGGAAATTAACATTTTATTTAAAGAACCCTCTCTCATTCCAGGACTCATTTAGGTCTACCTAACAGTGCAAACATTGCCATGGTACATTGTGTCACATTACCTCAGAAACATTTCAAAGTGTTTCACTAAAGCCTTCAGGTTTTTGTCAGGAAAGCACATCTTCCCCAGTATTTCTGGTAGCTTTACTGTAAACAAGAGAAAAAATGTTTACATTTGTTCTTTTAAAAGCAACTTCTCAGTACTTTCATTAACTACCTGGAAAAGAACAAAGTTTCTTCTCTGACAGCCTCTGCTTTTCTTTGCAAGTTACTCAGTGATCTTTCAACACCTTACTAAAATGAAATATGCTGAAAAGGTGAATGCTGCTTGGCTTAACTGATGTTTCACAGTGTACTGGAAGCAATGCTGAGGTGAAGGCTTACAGAGCCAGAAAGAGATCAGCAAGTTTATGAGCAGCCTAAGAGTTTTAAACCAATGAAAATGTATGCTTCTCCAGAATAGATGTGTTAAATACATATGGTCACTAAAAAAGTTGAAAAAAAAAACCCTCAACAACCAAATAAAGCACTTCTGATTCAGCACAGTTTTCCATCAGTTTACCAAACATCCGTAGCAAATGTTGAGATCCATAGATATATGAGGGAGGGGGTGGTTGATCACTTGGTGGGTAATTGTCTGGCATCAACTTCCAGGATAAAACCTACACAAGACATGAAAATGTTGGTTATGAAATGGCTATGGCACTGTAAGTAATTTAGTCTGTGAAGAACTTCAAGAATTAAAGATGAAATAAGCAATGCAAAAAAAAATCTTACATAGCCCTACTCAGAGCTACAAAACCTTTAATCACTGAATCTAGGACAGCAACACAAAAGTCTGTTACCTCATTCAATTCATTGTTTCTTCTACCTTCAATGCCAGTAAAAACTGCACTCCCCTCTTTGCTAGGTGTCAAAGTTATAGGAGAAGATGATCCACTATGGACAGGGGTTTCTTCAAAAGTCAAAGGGGAAAAAAAACAAAACAAAACAAAAGAAATTAGAAATCTTATTTCCTGGTTTATGGAATTATAAGCTATTAAAAGTAACAGAAGCCTGCAACTTCAGTGTTTAGAGACTTAAATGCCAGAATTTCATAAGACAGCCTCACAGAAAAGCAGCTCCTTGAATCTGTGGAGAAATACAGTACCAAAGTACTGAGAATATTGCTTTTTATTTCTCCCTTTGGTATAAGCTTCAGAAGTAACTGACACAAACAGTAATGAATATTTTCTTCCATCAATCAGTTCACACTCTAGGGGACATTTAAAAAAGAGCAAGACTTTAAAATCTTGTATAAAGCAATAATTGAAGGAGCAAACCCTACTTTTTTCCAGGTGCAGGAAGAGCTTTGGCATGGAAGCTGGGGTCTCAAGATGTCGTCGTTTGGGCTGGGGAGAAGCACTGCTTTCCGATAACCTGTCGCAGTTGGAGCTGTGGCGCGTAGAACGCCTCAGCGACTGCATCATTTCAGGCTCAGCTTTTCGCCTTTTGGGTGTGGCTGGCTCTCCTGTTGTAGGCTGGCTGTCAGTTGACTGAGGAGTTGGTGGATTCAACAAAGGAGGACTTGGGGAAAGCTCCTCTTGATTTCTAGGAAATAAAGGCAGCTTTACAGAAGTGATCAGGGCTCTCCCCCCAGAACAGATCCTTTCACAGATCTCGTTAAACACTTATCTCAATGCGACAGGCTCCCTCACTCCTTCCACCTCCAAAATGGAAGCAGATTTCTTTTCAATTTTTGAATTTAATGAACACAAATTTACATTGCAGTGTTAATTTTTTCCCCACAAAGCTGCAGCATAACTATCTCAGTCAGTATAAACCTCTTTTGAAATTAATGGAAATTCAGACCCTGAATTCAGGCAAGCAATTCACAGAACAGTTTAACATTTTAGCAAGATGATTTTTAAGCCTATCTGTGAGAAACCATCCTATTCTGAAGGCAGAACCACATGCCATTGCATTTTTCCTCAGGAGATAAGCAGTATTAGACTTCATATACCAAATCTACCTGTTTGTATTTGTTGAGTTTTCTTTGATGGGAAGAAAGAATTTTGATGAAGTCACCTTCTTAAATTGAGCTTGCTCATAAGGATAGAGCAAAATTAACGGAAGTGTGAAGTCAAAGGTTATTCTCAGCCCATCCACCATCTCTTTGCACAGCTCAACACTGGAGAGAAAAAAAAAAGATTATGTATTTCAAGATTGCATGTCAAAATTTTTCAGTGCAGTTGTAGGAAATTCCCTTTTGTTACAGATCATTAACATCGTAACTATGATACATTGGCTTCATCACTATGTAATACTGTTTAAAAGCAAGCTCAGAGGCAGTGATTGTTGTGATAACTTCCAAAAAATACAAGTTCTGTGTCTGCTTAATCATGTCAAACAACTGTACAATTGTTCTGGCTGGATGGCCAGGCCCAGAGATGGGTGGTGAATGGAGGTAAGTCTGGCTGGCACCCAGTTACGAGTGGCGTCCCCCAGGGTTCAATACTGGTGCTTGTCTCCCAAACTTCTTACTTGGGAGATCATATTACAAAGAAGGAAAATATCAATCTGTCAAATAATGAGTGACATGAGTAGGAACGAAGACACTCATATAGCCCAAAATAATGCAAATACCATAATTATGCACCATTGAAACGGAATATGATAATCAAGTAGAGATTAGAGTTACTAGGCAGATTGTTGCCCTACATATTGACTCTAGGATTTATGATATGTCAATGAAAAAAAGTCATCTGCACTAGTTTTCTGCAAATGTTTGTACAAAGGTTTTTACCTTTCATAAAATTTGAACCTTTTCAATTTTACTTAAGCAGGGAATTCTAGTATCAGTTACTCAGTGCTCAAAAAGTTCTTCATACAGACAAACAGGAACACATTCTTCCACAATTAGGCACACTACTTACAAGAACTTACATGATAAAAGGAGATATTGATGCCACTGCATAGTGACTTCTCAGATTATAGGTACTCTAATAAATTGGCAGCACTACTCTACTATAGGTATCTGTCAAATATTTTAAGCCCTGTGACTAGGCATACATCACACTACAAACTCACAGAAATGAACAGCCTTGAAACAGAATGCAAGGTCATTCTGCTTGTGACAATAGTGCTGGACTAAATAATACTTACTTCTTCTCTGGTGGCACATAATGAAGATTCATGTTAGCATGTGCAGTCATTTGATGGTGCCGAGACCTTTCATTGGCTGAAAAGGCAGCATTAATAGCAAAATGTTTCACATATGACTCCAGGATGGTTATGATATTTGTCTGACAAGGCAGCTTCACCAGCTGAAAAAGAAACAACAAATTAATACCTTACAAAAGCAATTAGTAAATATAAAGGTACTGTCTAGTTAAATACGTCTCTATTGCATGAAGTACTTAATGACCAATTCATGTGAATCCTTTAACTGCATTTTTGATCAATCCTTTATAAGTGTCTAGAGAAACAAAACTATATCCACATTAACAAAGCTTACTACATTTCCAGCCTGCACTCTAAAACCACTTTTGGGTACTGAAATGACACATTCTTACAATGTTTTCATTCTTTGTACTGTCTAAGCTTGCCTTTGTAATAAAGTTCAAAGAAGCCAGTAGCTATATGCAAGAACTACTTCCGATGGCCTCCCCAGCCCAATGCACATTCATTCCATGGCTTTCATTTCATACCCGTTTTCTTCTATTAATATAGTAACAATCTTCCTCAAGCTTCTTCTTCAAGACGTCCGGGATTTCTATGCTTATTGCTCGCTCCTCCATATCCCTTTTTGTGTGAGTGTCTTGGTCTTCTTTCTATCACAGACCAGGGCAAGAAAAAAAAATATAGTGGTTGTGCATATGAACATTAGTGAGAAAGAATTTCAGGAGTCAAGATTCAATATGACACAAGTTTCCTAATGGAAGAATCAATTATATGAACTATAGCAAGCACTTAATGGGATTGTAGCCTTACTGTAAGCAATTTAATAGAAGTGCTTTGAAGTCACCCCAAATTTAAGACTCTTTTTCTTCTCAGTATTCACTTAAGTATTTAACACAAAGAACAGGATTTTGTTCTGTTTTGCTGCTTCAGATCAGTTAGATTCTACAGACCTTCAGAACAACTGTACTACATTTTTGTTAATGTAGAGGGAAAAAAACTGAACGGACTTTTTCCTTGAAGTCAGTTTTAAGAGCAGAGTTGAGCTGACATGGCCATTTCACAGTGAAATACAAAAGCCAGAAAGATCCTGCTGCTACTGGGACTTGCCCAGGCTGCACAGACCCCCAGTTTTTACCACATCCACAAATCTGGATAATTTAGTTTGCCAGTTTTTCTCTACATAAGCCTTATGTGTAGAAACAAAGGGAAAAGAAACAAATATGTGTGTTTAGATTAATATCAAAGAACTCCACAAGAACTCCACAAGCTCCTATGCTTTTCAAAAAAGAAAAAAAAACAGAAACAGCCACAGAAAGCACCAGAGTAAGAAAATGATGCTTTTAATTCCAGCTAAATAACTACCTGTGGCCTATATTTCATCTACTCCATATTTTCCAGAGTTTCAAATACAGACATTTAAATGATACTGAGCTCATACCATTTCTGTCCTTTCTTCTATGTCACTTTCTTCACTTTTTATTTCTTCATCTGTTCCTTCATCACTGTCATCAGAAGAAGAACTACTTATAGCTGTGTAAAAGAGATTTTACATATTTATCTCACAGTTCATTGCAGAGGCTAAGATCAAATACTTTCAGGCCTCAACTGAAAAAAAGACAAAACCAAAACTAACCAAACAAAAAACCACTCCAAAACCCCTCCACAACTACCCTGTCATATTTAGTAAGGAGTAATACTTCTGACTGAATTAAACAAACAAGTACTATTTACAGCACACTGTAAACTTTGAAAACATGAAAGACAAGACGTTTGCAAAAGTATTCTTGCATCCACTCCAGCTGAAACACACTCACTTCTAAGAGGTCCCTACATTTCTGAACACTCACAGACCTTTTCAATTTTTATTGGATTTTAATTCTGACAGAGGATTAAGGTATTAATCACTAAGACACTCCGGATCAGTGCAGCAACAGCTGTCAGAACATCAGCTAAACGCCAGCCAGTGTTCCTGGTGTTTTCCAAGCTACAGTGAAAAATGCTATGAAACAAAAGAGCTGTCTTACGAGTGAAATCAGTCATCTGGCAAGAAATAGATCTTTGTGTCAGGTAGACTGGGGAAAAAGAAAATATTACTGCCTCCTAAAATATGTACAAACATTAGCAGGGAAGGAATCTTGTTTTCTAACACCAAGCAATGAAAACTGAGGGCTTCTTGCACCTAATACTACACTAAACCTAGCAGCATTAAGCTTTGAAATCACTGGAATAGTTGAGTGGAAGACAAGCCTCTGGAACACAAGGAAAGAGGTATCTTAATAGATGCTTAGCCTGAAATACAGTGCTTAGTCTTCGTATGACTGCCTCCACGTGTTTCAAACAGTACTATGATACTCTCATGTCATTCTAATAGCAAGTCAGAGCATGCATTGCAAACCTAGGTCAATGAGTTAAAAGGCAGCATGCCAGTTATGAAAGAAGGCAAACAAGCTCACAGTTTTCACTGCTCTCATCATTTTCTTCAGCAGGAAGGCTTTTTAATACAGAGTCAACACCAGGCAACCTGCAACGCCTCTTCTTTCTTCCCTTTCTTCTCCTACAGAACATATAAGAGTTCACTGAAATTTGGCTAATATTATTTAATTTCTTAACCCTAGCTAATTACATTACACGCACAGGAAACATATTTTTGAGGTATTTTAATTAATGTTGAAATAAATTGGACAATGCATATTTTACAGTGGATACATTAATGTCTGTACATTACCTCATATTTGTGTTCTCAAGCAGATCCTCAAGCCATGGCCAACCAATACTAGATTATTGCCTTTGGCTGAAAATACTTCAGGTTTTTCTAAGTTATTTTTCAAGAACATTTCTTTGGGAAGATGCAGATCCAATACACAGGCATTTTGCAGCAACAGTTGAGAATAACATAGTTATTAAGCGTTAGTCATTCAGAGTGTTATTAACAATATACAGGTATCTACCTTTAGTATGACAAAAAGTAGCTCTCTAGAATGCACTGAAGAGGTATCTACCATCTACAGCATGATCTTAGAAGCCAAGCTCACTTGTGAACACTTGGCTGTATTTGTCTGAATCTGAAAATGAGTATCGCATTCATTTTGAGACCAAAAGTATTTCTTACATGCGAGCCACAGCCTTCCGTGCCAATTTACGCTGTAATCTGCGGTTTTCGTCTGTATCACGAAGAACATGATCTTCAGCTGCCCATCTATCCCAGCTAAGGATAGGTCAAAAGAAAATTATTAATGCTATGAAAATGTGCCACTCATGATTACTAATGAATTAATATACACTAAATCTCACAAGCACTCTTTTAATGTCATTCATAAGCATCCGCTGTACCACAAGGTTTGCAACCTCTTGTATTCACATGGCTTTAACTCTACCTAAAATCTCTCAAACCTTGACTTACCATGTGATAGCATTTACAGCACAAATGCGTGCTCTAGACTACAATCAGAATGCACTCTAGATTTAACAAAGTATTAACTCCTTTCATTAATGGAAACCTTGAAGCCACAAGCCTGATATCTCAAAGTTTACATTCATGGCTATCAAATTGATCCACTGAAATTTATGGATACAGACCAAGGTGTCACCACAATCAAGTAAACTAAAGGCATTCACAAATCCAAGAATGTTCATTCAAACATCAAAGTCCTTTAATAGCCTATGCACTGTTTTTCTCTGCAGAATAAATTAGAAGCAATGGAAAAGCTGAAACTGTGCATACAGGTTCTTACCTTCTGTTCCAACCGTTAAAATGGATCAGATATTCTGGAATCTTTCTGCCTTTCTCATCTTTCCCAACAACAATATCAACGATCTGAAACAATTATTGAATAGCATGTATTAAAAGGCTTGAAAGGAAGTGAGCTGTCCAGTATTTAGGGAATTAATGCACAAAGAAAAAGATAATATTTATGGAAATAAAAATAATTTTGCCACTGAATATTAATATAAGCAGAAAAAATGGGTTAAAGCGTCAGAAAAATCAGCTTTTTTTGCTGAGCATTTCTGAAGTAAGAGACTACTAACCATCTTTGTGTTGTCCTCAAATAGCTCATGCTTTCAAAAGAGACCAAGAAAGATGCAAAGTAATGCAGTAAATCACAATACAGATATGCAGGTATACACTTGGGCTACTAACGCTTTCTTTCTTTGTACTGTCTCTTCATGCAGACAAAGCAGGAAGCAAGAGTTCAGCAAACAAACTTTAGAAACAACTGCTCTGTTGAACAACACTAACTCTCAGCCACAAACCACTAAAAGGTTTTGTAAACATATCGAGTCTTTGTTTCTTTCTTTTCTTTCACACACGTAAAATGGGCCGGCCTGGACGGGCCCGCACCTCAAAAGGACAGGTGGCTGAGCATCAGGACTAGTAATAACAAAGGAATCACTGTGCCTGCATTTGAACAGCCCTCGATAAACAATGGATCGCCAGATGGACCAAGCAGTTACCCAACAACCGTGAAAACTTGGGGACTACAAAATTTAAGAACGATTGATGGAAGCAGGGACAGTTATGCAGAAGCTTTGGGTATTTAAATGTAAGGAAGAAAAAAATACTATTCTTTTTTGCACTCAGGTTACCTCTAGGGCTGGCATTTGAAGTTGCACGAGGAGTCAGACCTTAAGAATACATATGCAAACAAAAGCCCAAGTACTACAGGAAAGAGGCGTTCCTCGTTGAAGATGTTTGAAAAATACAGAGCTACACAACTAGTAAACTCATAGCAAATAAGGTTGCAATAACTCCTTTTCACCTCTGTAAGAAAACAAAACCCCCGTAACTGCAAGTACAAATGAGTTAGAATTTCAAAATTACCTCTTGTCCCACCAATATCCCCAAATAATTATTTTTACATAATGCTCTACCCGTACTATCACTACTCTTAGGGCCACCTCATAGTGCACCTGGACACGGTCCATCAATCACTGCTTGCTAACACATCTGTATATTCTCTTGTACCGCTGGTACCATCTAAAACCTTCTGAAAGGCAAACGGGCAGGAAAGGGAGGACAGGGAACAAATCGAGCTACGCTACTAAAGAAGCGGATATGAAAGCAAGATTTCAGAATTACTTTGCAGGTGTTCAGCCGAGAATGGAAGGCGGGAACCGAGTCCGACAGTTCCAGAGCGCGTCAGCAAGCCTGCTCTCTACCCGACTCGAGAGCAAGACACCGACGGGCTGGGCTCCACCGCCTCTTTGTCACCCGGGCAGAGGGACGCCTCCACGCTCAGCACAACTACTACGCGCACCTCCCACCGCCGGGGCGGAGAGGCCGGGGGAGAAGGAATCAAGCCCCGCCGAGGGGGCTGGGCTAGGATAGCCGGAGGGCAATGACGGTAACACAAGGACACAAAAGTAGAGGTCTGGCGAGGGGGCACCGCCTCGCTTTGTCTCTCAGCCCCGCGACGGCGACCGCCCCCGCTCCGCGGCCTTTTCGCCCTTCCCTCTCTCCGGGCCAGCACCCGCTTCCCGCAACAAGTGCTGCTGGCGGAGCCTCAGCGCACACCCCCTGCCCTCTGTGTCCCCCCCCCCCCCCCCCCATCCCCCCTTCGTCGGCTGGGTCCGCAGTCGCCACCCTCTCCGCCTCCCACCCGGGGCGCGCGCAACGCCCAGCAGCGAGTTAACGGCAGCCGCAGCCACGGCCACGAGCAGGGTCCCGCGCCGGCCCCGCCCCGCCCCGCCGCGCCGCACTTTTTCCTGCTCGGCTGGTTTCGCCGCTACCCCGCGGGCGAGGCGGGGGAAAGGAGCGATCGGTCGGCGAGTGGGAAGGAAAGGCAGGTTCGCGCGCGGCAGGTCACCTTGGCATCATAGAGCACTTTGGCTTTGGTGGGGTCGGGCTCGAAGCAGAGAACTCTCTCCCCTCGGTGAAACTTAAATTTCATTCCCCGCGAGGTCATTTGTTCATCATGGCGCAAAGGAGAGGAGCCCCGCCCCCTCCCCTGGGGGTGGTGCCGCGGCCGGCCCCGCCCCGCCCCTGGCGGCCTCCAGCTCCTCCGGTGAAGGCGGGCGGTTGGCTGGGGAGTAAGGTCTGAGTGGGTTAGGGTGCCTTGTGCGGCGGTTGTCTCAGCCTTTCAGGGGTGAGATGCGGCCGGCTGCGGTTGCTGTGGAGTCGGGATGCTGTCTTTGCCCGCCCTGCTACCACCGGTCACGCGGGCTGCGTGTCATGGGCGGCTGGGAACTGGCCGCGGATGATGCAGTGTCAAGGGGACGCTTCCCTCCGGGCGGGATGGTCCCCCTCTGCCTTGGGCCGGAGAAGGGGTGCTCGGCCCTGGCAAGTTACCCGGCCTTGCCGGCGGTACCCAGCCACCCCGCGATCATGGGCCTGCGCTGGCTGTGAGCCCGGGGCTGGAGAGCCTAAGTGCACCCCGAGAACAGCAGCACCTCTTGTCTCCGGTACCACCGCCGCTAAACACCATCGCACATCTGTTCATTACCCTGTTTCTTCTCCCTAAACAAAGAACAGCTCTGTACTCCGAAGATGGCTACTTTATGACCTCTCTCAAGATTTTCTCCTCTAGTGTTCTTTGAGCCTTCCTGCAAGAAAATAAACTAGACATAAATAGGCTGCTGGACTTGATTACTTATGGTTCCATTTAGCTTTCAATTTCAAATTCCCTGAGTCTCAAATACAATGCAAATAGTGGAAATAAAATAATTTGCATTTTTCTTGCTAATGTACTTTATGCTGACTGATGCTTGGAAGAGACTGGGATTCAGTCAGGGGAATACTGCAGTTTCCTGCACAATGTCATTAGATGCTCCCTTAAGCCATTATAGTTTCGATGTCACTTCAGCATTTCTGATCTACAGCTGACCACGATAGAGCCAGGAGGCTTATCAAGCCTTGTATAAAGAGTTGTGATTATTTGAGATTATTTAGCATTTCTGAAGTTGGCTTTCTGTAAAAGCTCTTCAGGAAGTGGATGACTCTGAACGGAGAAAGACAACTGTGCAACTGTGCAGACACTAGCCCTGTGCTCATGGGAAGAGAAGTTTACATCCTCTTTCCAGTCTTTGAGGCTGATAGCAAAGATAGAAACTGGCAGGATTGCCCTGGGATAGAACAGAGAGCTGCTAGTGTATTACCAGAATGTTCCTGAAAGGAAAACGTGATAGGGGATGCCCAGACAATGAGATTCTGAGAGGATGGCTGCTCCCTGGGGTAGGATGGACTGAGTATTCGATTTCTTCTGATTCAGAACTTTTTAGGGGTAGTGGGGAAAACTGCAAACCTGCTGATAAGACAGAATGGACTGAGAGAAGCCAACTGATGGAAGAGAATGCGTGAGAAAATTAAATAAATGTTCCTGCTTAGGTTAAGAACCAGGCTCCAAAAATGTATGGTTGCAATGTCAATTGTAGAACATGTTTTATTGAACCTTTCTTCTTTTCTTTTTTTAAGAAGAGGGAAATGGTGCAGCACTTGCAGAACTAAGCTGTTTCCAAGGGACAACCATGCTTTTTAAAATAGGAAGGGGGGGGGGAAAGCAGGCAAAGAACAACCTGTGTTTGTGCCCCTGCCTCAAACCTGATGTTGAGTACTCACAAGGAGCCTACAACCATTTCTGCACAGCCTTATGTATTTCTGCAGTGTCTCCTGAGTTCCCCTTTTCCTCCTCGTGAATCTCCATTCACAGACTCTGCTTCTCATTTTTCTTATCTAGGCTTTTCCTAGTTAACCCTAGCCCACTTTCAGTGGCTCCCACCCAAGCTACTCAAGTCTTCTGATTCAAATTTGTACTCACTTAGGTTTCCTAACACATGTATATAGCTCTCTGCCATAGTATTTGAGGTTCAGTTGTTACCCTGTCTTCCCTCTCCTTGCTCCCACACTCAGATATGTGCATCTGCCCTTATCACCCTGAACCACCTTGCTGCAGATGATCCTTGCCAGCAGATCCCTCGCCTTGACAGGTCTCCCAGCAAGGGTCCTGCTCTAGCAGGATTTTAAAAAACCTGTATGCAGGTGGCACTTAAGAGCGACCCAGCCAGCCAGAGCCCCAAGAGCAGAAAGGTAAAGTTGATGAAAAATTATCCCTGAGATAGTGCTGCCCAGGCAATGCCCGGTTCCACTGGGAGGTAAAATGCAGAATATGGATTTTCCACAAGTTCCCCATAGCAAAGGCTGCCAAATGCCTGTGCAAAATAACTAATAAAAACAACAACAACCAAAAAACCATGGTGGCTGTGCACTGCATGTACGTAATGCCTAGGCAAGTCCTGTGATGAGTTGCACCTGCCGCGTATGCCACACTAACAAAAGGCCAAGTGCCAGATCTATGTGATTCATCGCAGCTTGAACTACAGTTCCTCACTTGCACCCTCCAAGTATGCCTACAGGAAGAAAGGAGAGGCAGCAGGACTCTCTCAAGATCTGTGCCTGGGTTCAACGTCCTGGATGCTGACGAGCAGGGAGCGGGGTGACAGCAGGGAACTGCCAGCAGCAGGGCTTGTTCCACGTTCTGGACAAGGAGAGGAGCTGACCCGGCGCATATTTTGAAGAGATTCCCAGGACACTACATGGCTTCCAGGAAAGAAAAGCGGTTTAACAGCTCCTCTGGGAGACACAAGCCTGGGAGAGGAGGCCTAGGGCTGCTGTCAAGCACCTCTTGCCAATGTGTGCCTCACCAGTCAGGAGGGCTAAAGGTTTCTCGAGGAAGCGTTTCACCAGCCTGCCTTACTGTGTCCTGCTTTTCTTTAACGCACGCACCGGAGCGTGTGGAAGAGCAGCCGGCGCCGCACAAGATGGAGGCGCGGGGGAGGGCTCCGCACGGTGTGCTGGGAGCTGTAGTCCGATGGCAGCGGCCGGCCGGGTCGGGATCGCTCTGCAGCTCTCGGGAGCAGGCGGCACAATCTCGCACACGAGACTATCTGAGGCAGGATCCTGCCTCGTCCCTTTCCGTGCAGCGGTCTGGATAAGACCGAGTCTTAAGCTGCTCGGGGACGAGGGGTGTCCGCGGCAGAAGGCGGTGCCGCGTCCTGTGCCGAGGGAGCGGGAAGCTGGGCTCTCGGCAGCCTGTGGGTCCCCGCAGGCGGGGGGCAGCGGCGGCCGCCTGGCATGCTGTCGTACGTTTGGAAAGTCACCGGAGATCCCTTGAGTATTAGCGAGGCAAACGGGCCGTGCCCCTCTAGAAGCTGCACTGTGCGGTGCTTTCACTTCCACTATGTAACCTTTTGTTTTACCGCCAAGCCTGCTGTTACTAGGCATCTAGTTACACCGTTAACGTCTTGCTTTCCATACCTGCACACAACAAATGAAAGTGAGAACGCCTTAAAATGTGACTGAATTATGTGGATACATTTGTGGTGTGCAAACCACGCAGGTTGTTTTTCAGTCAGTCAGCATTAAAACGTGAAAAGAGTAAAGTTTGTTTAGGTTGCCACTGAAGAGTTTTGAAGGTACTGCTGTTCAAATTGATAAAGATACAGCAAAGGTCTTGTACAACTACAGCACAAATAGCAAAAGTGAATTTCCAGAAGCAGCAGTAGAGAGACATGCACATACATTGCTTATAGTTAATAGTAAATGATGCAGTCGTCGTAGGTTGATCTAAATCACCTTAAACTGTGGGATGTAGCAGCTTCTCTAAGAAAACAAGGTGCTTCTCAAACACTAACAGGCCACCAGCCAAAAGACACATATTTGCAAGACATGTGATGCCTCAGTGGTACACTACCTATCTCATCAACGAAAGAGTACTACGTAAGACATGCGAGGGCCCTGTGAGTATGATTACATCTCAGCTGAAGAATTCTGTTGTCAGCTTCTCCAACAAAGTACTGGCTGAAGGGATGCCTAAATCAGCAATCAAAGATGTGATATTCTGTCACGCTGGAGATTCTCTGTGTAATAAACAAACAGCTTTGCCATCACAGAAAACCAGTCCTGTTAGCAGCTTCTCCTAAAGTGAACAACTGCATTATCCTAAATATCTTTAGTGGAAGTCTCTTATGTATAGATATCCTTAACTGTTGAACTTGTAATAGCCTAAAGACATACCCAGTTAATGTAAAAAGATGTAATGTGTATAGCTGTGTTGTTGTTTGATTGTACCCTGATTTTCATTGTTTTGCTGGGGATCGGTGTTGGAATGTATGTAATTACCTGGGCCATCCTAGCTGGTTCAGTGCTTTGCCCTCACACATTGAATGAGAAGGCACATCAATTGAAGCAGTAGAGTCAAGTGGTGAGTCAAGTGATTCCCTTAAGATTGTGTAACTTTTATTGTAAACCTTTATTGAACAGACATCATCTGCACATGTTCTGGTGTATGTTTTCTTTGTTAGAAAACAAAATTATTTGGTTTGGAGTTGACCAGGATAAGAGAACGCAATCCTTTTGGCAGAGTGCCATTCTTCCATTTTGCCCACTCATTTTTTCACAAGTAATTATAACTGCTAGTTTTAGTATTAGCATCATGGAAATTTTCCCATCAATATTACAGGACACTCAAAGGAAGAGGAGGACATGTACAGTGAGCAGAGGAGGCAATTAGAATCAAAGCACAAGAAATAGATGAAATTGCCCTTTGAGAATATTTTACTGGATAAGAATCTTGCCAGATTGTGATGCACAGATAATACAATGTCTGTGTATTTACTGAAGTAACAGACCAGATGTCCTCTCCCTGAAGTTCATAAAACTTGACTTAGCACCAACACCAACATAATGCTATCCTTGATTCTTTGAGGTAATCCTCAAAAAACCCAACTGGTATATGTTTAATAGAGGAACACAGTTTTCCAGTATCTCTATACTATATAAACTAATTGCTTCATTTTATTAAGGCAAACCCTGTTCCTTTCAAATCTCCTAAAGTTAATCCCTGTGTTTATGCTCATTTCTGCTGTTTACATTGGCTTCATAAACCTTCAGCCTAAACAAAAAAAAAAAAGGATTCTTCCCATGAAATGGCTCTAGAGGGAAATCCAGACATTGCTTAAATGAAGTGATGAATCTGCTTCAATATAATTAGTAAGGTCTTAGAAACAAAAACACTACTCTAATTTACAGTAAAGCTACAGACATCTCTGGGATATAAAAGGGCTTTGCCTGCATATGCTACAAATGGGGAGATTATTCTTGAATGTCCCATGAAGGACATTCCTCCTGATGTTCTTGTTTGGGTGTCTGTTTCAAAATGACAAGTTTTAGCCACAGCAGTCGTCACTTCCATGGAGAAAGCTAACGTTTGTTCTGCCCAAGGGGAAAAATAAAATAAAAACAATTTCTGGTTCAAAGGCTCTTGAGGATTTCAGCAGGATGGAGGCCTTAGTGTCACCAATATGCTTTCTGCCATACCTTTTAAGGTAAAACCAGATTCTTATACCTGGGCTGTGTGTATCACACCAAATAAAACAAGTGGACTGTTCTGTGGCCAAATGTCAAGATCTGGCCACATCCACCTTACCGAGCAATCTCTTCCCTTGACCTAAGACAGAAGCATTAGTGCATATATGCTTTTTGCTGTTGTTCTTGGCTATTTCTTTTACATTCCTGGGGGGGGGGGGGGGGGAAGCTTGTTAAAAGCTTAAGGGAGTGTTATTTTCATAGTACAAAATTGATAACATATAGGTCTTGCCCTAGGGAATCCAGGGGTGGTGAAAGAGGATACTAGGCATGGGAAAGGGAAAGGAGGTAGGCTGATGCGGCATTTGCCTGGTACATGCTGCCCACTGGAATGGGCTACACATGTGCCATCTCCTTGTCCGGATTCTGTCTGGGACAGTGACACAAGGAAAACCTTTTCCAAGACACATGCTTGCAGTTAGGTGTAATGTGCAATTAGCAGTCCAGTGCTTGAGCTCATTTACAGGCCCTGTTTTTTCTAGCACTGTAGATACAGCTTTAGATCCCTTTGTGCAAAAGCCACTATACTGCACATGATCAGTAGAGAAGTCTTTAGTTTTAGAAGGTCTCAGGTCAGGGTTCCCAAAAGTAGCTTAAGTTCCTGCTGCTGGTTGTTTTCTTACCTACCACCATCAGCTGTCCTGGCACAGTTGTGTGTGCAGCAAGGAGGCTGATCTGCAGCAAAACTGAGCAGCAGCTTGGGCTGAAATACAAACAATATATACACTAACAAATAGTCTTTACAAAACCCCCAAGAGTTAAATAACTCCAGGTGGACATCCCAATTACATTTGTCTTCATTATTTTTGCCTTAGTTCCTGTCTTGCAAAATGATAATAATGTTTCAAGCCACCAGTAAACTACAACTAAAACTTTCACACTCTTCTGGATTAAATGATCCATGAATCAGTCTTGGATTTTGAATGGGTACTGGCATAAAGGAATGAGCCCTGCAGGTGTCCAGGCAGCAGGCTATATAATCCTTGGGCCATCACTTGTATTTGCAGTTTTATCTTCAGTGGCCCAAGACTCTTAGGAGACTCTTGAGCATACTAAATCTGAGAGGAGCTTGACCATGGTAGCAGAATGGGGTCAAAGAAGCTGCAGAAGTGTTTGAGGAAACAAAAAGGATTAAATATGGAGGGGAAAAGATAGCAGGGGAAGTAGAAATAAGGTGTTTATACATATCACATATCATGGAAATGAGTTGTCTGTAGCAGAAAACACACTCTGAGCATTAGGATTGTGCATACTTATCTTGGGAAAGAAATGGCTCTCTTGGAATGTAAACCTCCCTTATTCCTGGCCTTTGGGCTGTGGCTTCATAAATTATACAGTAAACTGCTGCTCTGAAGTCATAAGCTTGGAGAGGAAAAAGAAAATACAGAGTGTATGGCTGCCTTGGTGTCCAGAGAAGTGCTGAGCAAGAGAAGGTGTAAGAGGGCATGTGCAATTCTAGTTGGGAGGGAGAAAGTAGGGTCACTGCAGGAGGGATAAGTAGATTAGCATTTTGTGGACGAGCAGAAGCAGCCTATGCTAGACAGAGCAGAGGACACCCCACACCCCCAAGCCGAGGGCAGAAGCAGCTGTTTTCTGGCTATGATGAGCACATCTGGTCTGCTCACTAGCCTGCATGCCCTGGCTGCCAGAGAGGCGTGCTCAGAGTGTAAGGAGCACGTTAGGAGTCAGCCTTTTCTATTCTGTGCCCACAGAGCAGAAGAGGGATTTTTTTCATTTCTTCTTTGTTAAGCCACTCCATGGGTATTGGTGCTTGCAAGGAGGCAGTCCCTTGATGTGGTCTGCACAAAAGTCCTCAAGTTCAGGCAGCTGCAGAGACTGAGGTGAAATCCTTGCCTTTTGAAGGGGAGCTCAGGATGCCCACACAGCTCTTGTTTTCCTCTTTACTATAGCCTCTGTAAAAGCATCAGCCATGCTCTTTTCCACCTCCATTGCCTATTTTGATTTTGACTCTTTACTCTCTTTCACTGTATCATGTTTTGGTTTTTCTTAGGTCTTTTTGCCATCCACCTCCCATTTTTGTGGGGTGGGGAGGGTTGAAATGGCATTTTGTTTTGTAAAGAAATGGACTGATATCTCTCCCTGGTATGGAAAATCAGTGACAAAAATTGCATCTCCTTTTTCACCTAAGACTCTTTCATTCCCATTCAGCTTTCCAAATAAGAAGCTTGAGAGCACCTCCCTGAGCCATTCTGGTAGTCCTTAGGAAAGACTCCTGACAAAAGAAATTCCATGCTAGCAACTTCCACTGTCTGTGAGTCCTAGTTTGAATTAGAACAGAACTAACTGTTCAGTGATTTTACCTTTCAGATCAGACTCTTCTAAGTAACTGCTTTCTAAAATTAACAGCATCTTTTCACAGACAGTGGTTCCTTCTAGCAGTGATAATGTTTGATGTTTATAAGTAGTACCAAGGATAGGTATGCAGATCAAGGTCACTGCTAAACCTTGTGTACTGTGTTGCCAGAGCAGAGTAAAAGGCCACACCTGTAGGGAGGAGCAGACAATTCAGGTGACCCTAAACTGATCAACTAGGTATTCCATTGCCATATACATCACATTCAGTATAAAGATGAGCAATCACAAGGCTCAAGTTCTCTTTTTCAATTGCTGATGTTGAAGGAGGACTGTCTCTGTTCTGCCTTTGATCCCAGTCCATGAGTTCCTGAATCCAGTTCCAGAATCCCGCTCCTGAATGTGGTTCCCATCTACTGCTGAGTCCAGTCTGGGACTTCTGCCACAGCATTAGTGATGATGGTGACTAATTGCTGTCAGGGGGTTTGGTTTTGTATGTGTTTGCATATATTTTACTTTATTAGTAGTAGTACTTTAATTAAAGTAGTTTCACTTTCCTCTTTCAAACCATAAGTCTCTTTCCTTGGGGAAGGGATAGGGGTGAATAGGGAGCATCTGTCACTTATTTAATGGCCAACTCAGCCCTAACCCATGACGCCTTGCTACAGCTTCTGGTCTTCTTATGTAGCTTCAACTCCCCACACCTCCTACTCACTTGATTGGAGTGGAGAGTCCCCTTAGTGTCTTTTTTTTAACATGGGATGTTTTGCATAACTCGAAAAGGGAAGCTTTGAGAGTATAAATTGGCAATTCATTAAAGTAAATAACAATGTGACCCTCTGCACTTGTTCAGGGAGCCAGAAAAGTTCATGTGAAGTACAGGTAAGCAAACGGAGCCTTCTTTTACTGCACTATGAGATTACATTTTGCTAAGAGAGACATCTACTCATGCTGCCAAACATACTGGACACATTCAGTTGATATGCTGATACAGTAAGTCTGTCATTTCATATGCTCATTCTTTTGCTAAGCTCTGTTTCTCATGGTCATCTTTTTCCAAAGTGTAAAGAAGGGGAGAGACTTTTAAACAAAATCCTCATATTACAAGGCACAATGCAGCCTTTTATTCTGTGAGGTCACTCAGTCAACCCTTCCTGTTCTTCCCTTTGCATCTGTACCTGTACATTGAACAAGTCAGACAAAGCAGAGTTGCTGAAGTCAAGGCAGAGAGTGTCATTGAAATATGGCTTAGCATTCTTGACAGGTTTAGCTGTCTCTAGTACAGCAGGGTCTGAACTATGCAATTTGTGAGACATCAATGCAAAAAAAGTTACCAAGGTAACCCTTGGAAGAGACAAATTAGAGTGTCTACTATAATGAAAATATACTTCCATGAAGCATTCTTGACAGTTTTTCATCTGACATGACAAGAGTATTCCTGAATTATTTCTAAGGGAACTGACATGGCAACATTCATTCTATGGAAATTGTTTCTTAACTTAATCTACTTTTATTCTTTTCAATAAAGAAAAAAAGTCATGGAGGCAAGGCTGATTTAAAAGTTTTAAATGCATATTTTCGTGGTATAAATCCAGTTCAGCAACATGCCACTACTCACTCACTCCTCCACCTGGTGGTATGGGCAGGAGAAAATGTAACAAAAAGCTCATGGGCTGAGACAAGTACAGGGAGGAATCACTCACCAATTACCAGTGAAATCAGAGGAGGATAGTGGGGCTTGAGATGAGTGTTGAGGTCTTTTCAGATTGCGAATGACATAGGAGAAGAGCTGAGAAAGGCTGAATAATCTGTGAAGTGGATCATTTCCAACAGTCAGAAGATTGTTCTTTCCATTGCTAACATTGGAAAGACAGGATGTTGGGATTATAGAGATGCTAGTGGCTCATTTCCCATCCCATACTAATATAGTATTTGGCTCCCAAAGGATGTCATGTTGCACTTAAATTCCTGTGCAAACTAAATCACTTCACATGACACTGTTATTGTTGTATTTCTACTTAGTTTATTTATTGAAGACAACTGTTTGTATCAGACACTCATGCAATGTCCAAACTTCTTTGGATTGTGTATACCAGGATGCTAAGCAGAGTAGCCTTGGCTACTGAAAGTGGTGTAGATTTATGTCTCATACATATCTAAGAATACCAAGGACTAGAAAAAAGTTCCCCTTTGAAAAGGACATGCAAGAAAACTGACTTAAGTCGCTAGAGCATCATATAGACAGAGCATAAGATGTAAGAAACATATGGTCTATACATAGAGCATGAACTCAAAAATGAATACCAAAAGACATTTTACTATTTGAGTGCCAGAAGAACTAACAGATGGAAAAAGATGTGGTTATTTAAAGGCTGAGAAAAGAGCACAAATGCTATTAGACTCTTAGTGTATTTCAGTGAATAAACAAATGCAGTCCTTACTCCACAGTAACATAACATGTCATTCCAATGCCAAACACAGTTCAAGGTAAGTAAAATGCTTGTTTATCCTCGCCTCTCACATTTTAATGATACATTGAAGTGAAATCTAAGTGTGGGCAAGGAAAAGAGAATATACAGCCTATTTACTGTTTAAAGGGGCTGTGATTTGCTAGTTTCCTCCCAAGGTGCTACTGAAGCTCACTCATCTCCTAACAAGCAAGCCTAGGGCACTTTGGTTTCAGCACCCTGACGGGAATGCTGTCATTTGACTGTGGGCACCACAGCTCTACCTGATCTTCCCAGCAAGAGGCTGCTGCCAAACCTCCTCCTTGTGCAGGGAAACAGGACCTAACAGATAACCATGTTTCCATTTAGTCAGTTGTTCTATCACCTAGTGACCCAACATCCTCAAGAAGGGGAACCTGGAAGAGCCACCGATTGAAATGTTTAATAAAATAACAAACTCTCTCATTTTAATGCTAATGTAAAGTACACAGAGTTATACTCAGCCCATGCAGTGGTTGCAAGCTGTGCATTCCCAGCAGTAAATATGAGATGTCCAAGCATTGTGAGCACCACAGCTCACCAGTACACTGGTTGCAGCCAATAGGAGAGTAGGCCCTGAGAGCAGGATGACAGGAGAGACCTACCAGGGATAGCAGCCACTGAGAAGGGAACATGCACAGCAAACTTCCAATGTATAGTGAGCATGAGGTTTATGGTATGAAATACTTCTGTTGGCCAGCTGTAGCTTTAGCACCTAGGTAACTCAACCTTGATCCACATACGGTGGCTGGCAGTGATGAAAACCAAGTGACTGAGCAACTTCATTCTCACTGAATTGGGTGCTGCATTCTTCTAAAAAATGCAGCTTTCCTGAGCAGAAAGCTGATTCTATCCAGTGAAACCAGGATGCCACAGCTCTCACCAGAGTGTTCCAGGATTTCTCTGCACTGCTGTACTTTGTTTTCTGTGGTAGTTAGTTTTCCTCATTGCAGGAAAGCTCTGTGTGCTGTTAAGATGGATGCAGTAATGGGTATGAAAATGTCTTCAGCTTGGCATTGCCTTACTATAGCTTGAGTTCCAGGAGTTAAAGTGATGTTCTCCCCTAAACTGGGTTCGTAAAGATGATTTCAGGGTAAGGGCACCACACTAAACTGATTATCAGCTTACATTTTATTTGTCAACTATTTACTACCAAAGCTTGCAACCTCTCTGGAGACAGATTATATTTCCCACACTACTGTGAAAATAAATCTCTTTTTTTTCAGGATGCCTTTTCTGCCTAAGCAAAATTAAATACCTGATTTCTGGAGAAACCTGCTGTGGTTACATTACTGCCATACAGTTATTTCAGTAGTGATCTCAAACATGTTTTGGAAGACAATAAAACTTTCTGTGACATACTGATTAGTCCTTTAATTAACAGGGCTGAATACACCCAAAAAGGCAGTCTCAAAAATATTCAGCCTCAGCCCAGCATGGTTCTGTGTTGCTTCAGGTGTCATTTGAGCGTGCTGTAGTGTTTCCAGGAACTCCACCTGTCTCTGTGCAGATGATGTGGTTACAAATAGGACAGCATTTTCAAACAGATGATTTTTAGCATAAATAATTTGCAAAGGCATCCTTGATTTCTGTGAAGGTGTATGCAAATATTCTTCCTGATAGTTGGCTTCTGTTAGAGAGCCAAGTAAGGGAAGGCACAGTGCCTTGTGTGTTAAGGACAGGAAAACATTCATCTGGTATGGGCCCCTTTCATATTTTCAGGTGTGAAATGCACCTCTGGACCTCTTGGTTCATATACCCCTTGGGAAAGCCTGCTGCAGAGACTGCCACAAACATGTTATTAGCACCACTGTTTGAACCTCACCATGCAGAAAATTTCCTCTTGCTTAATATTTCCAGCTGAGGGTGGAAAGATATCCTTACAGCCTGGAATGATTTCTGGGGTATTAGCTAAACACTGCCAGGTTTGTGGCCAAACTGAAATGTGGAAATCATGGATTAATGCCCGTTTTGTTCAACTTCCCAGATAACAACTTAATTCTGAGCACATGAGGGGTTGCCCTGACCATGTGTGCATTTTCAGAGGAGAATTCAGCTGCATGACTGTGCTTGTAAGATTGAAACCTTGTACGAAATAGTTTGTTTTATTATGTGCTTATGCTGTGGTTTGACAAGATGATTTAGGATGTCTCATACCATCTCTAACAGGCAGGGATTGCAAAGTCCTAGACAAACTCACTCTGCTGGTTCATAATGGCTCAAAAAAATGGAGGTAGGAGGTATGTTGTGTCCTGGAGACTTGCACAGTCTGAAGTGTGCACATGACATATCAAGTATTTTAACACCTTCTTTTGGCTGAGGTATTGTTCTCCTGTGGCTGCCATGTTTTGTTTAACCAGGAAAAATAACTTTTTTTCAGGAGAACAAAAAGTTGGCTCAGACTGGGAGCACTTTGTCTTTCAATCTTTTGGTTTGCTTAAGGAGCTGAAAAAGCAGCTACAGGTCCTTTGCAAGGTGCAAAAGTTCACCCCTTTCTAAAGCACACTAAAACACATCTCATTGCATGGCAAAGTAGGATCAAACAGTTACTGACCAGTACAACACCATTACTCATTGATGTGACTTGGAAATGTGCCTTATTTGCATTGCTTGGCTAAGGATTCATTCAGCACATCACAAAGAGAATGACAAAGTGCCTTCATACCCACGAGCTTCTGGCAGCTGATCCTGAGGATTACACTGAATTACACTGCTTTGCAGTAGGGACCCTTGTGCCAACAACAGGCATATTTCAGCAATGCACTAACTGTGACCTTTTGCTTTCAGCAGGCATGCCTCTGATGCTGGTGGAAGGCCAGGCAAATGCCATATAGGGTCAGCTTTGCTGGCTCACATTAGCCATACATCTTCCTGCAGTGGTGAAAGCCTTAGCTGACCTGTGAACAATGCAAAGGAGGAGAGATTTGTCCCTAATGCTCTCTCTCAGAACTCCTCAGCCTAGCTTTTATGATACTGAAAACCTTATCACTTAGTGGTGAACTGCAGGATGGGTCTATACAGCTAAAATCAAACAGAAGAGCTTGCATGTTTCTAAGTTTTCAGCATGAAAGTGAAATGTAAATCTAAACCTAACTCAAAATGTAATGGGAAGAAAAAATGTTGGCATTAAGAATGCATCAAATTAACCATTTCAATAGTAGTTTGGTTGGCCAAGACTCGTTAAAGTGTTCCTGCTTACACCATAAACACAAACATTATCTGGATGTGAGCATGCAGGCAGTTAATAGAAAGAAAAGGCAGTGTATTCTTTCTCTTGATTTAAGATACCAAACACATGTTTGTGAAGAAATACACTTGAATTCTGCTTTCCACTCTGGGAAGACACTAACTCACTTTTTCCATTCCAAATGCTTATTTACTTTATTTATCTCTTCCTATCTTTTTTTCCCAGGACACATGGTTGTCCTCAGAACAAAGTCTCCCCCTTAAAGCTCCACAGTGTGTTGGAACTCACTTCTCCAGCCAGAGGGACACTGTGTAATAATTTTTGTGTTATGAAAACATAGTGTCTACTACAAGCTGGTAAAAAGTCAGAGTACTCATTCACGATTTGCTTTGTTAACCACTGGGAGAACTGAGTGCCTCAGAAGGGCAATGAGAACTTTATTGCCCAAGAAAGAAAAGTTTATATTGAGGCTTAGTAGATACCAACCCTATGCATGTGAAAATGCATCTTGTTTTAAGACAATTATTTTTCTGACGGTGGGAGAGATACAAGAATGATGTGCACCAAGAGAGCAATCAAAAGACACTGTGTTTTGCCAAATGTTTGCCATCAGTCCTCATTCCCCTTACCCAGGCTGGTCCAACAAGAGGTGCCCTGAGTGTATGTAACAAGCTCTGTGGTGAACTGGTGAGATGGCAGTTGCCCTCTTAAATTTCAGACAAGGGCTGCTTTTGCAGCACATCCACAGCTACTAGTTGTGCAGCACCCAAAGCAGACAACTGACTGATTTGATCATTGAGAGCTGGGAAGTCTCCAAGAGACACTTCTGAATTGCAGATGTGGCTTTGAATAGAAGAGGCACATTTACCCATTTAGTTATGCTTAGACCATAGACATTAATTTAAGACTTGAAAATGAAACTAGCTTTATATTTCCATACCTGCTTTTTATGTATTTGTACAAACTTAGCTTTAAATCTGGGGGTAAAGAGGAGTAAATGCAGACAGGCACAGTGCTTTGCTTTCCTGTACTGTAGCTGACAGCATGAAATGTTGTCACAAGCAAATCTAATCGTTGCCACAGTCTGGGCTGATGTGACTTGGATCCAGCACATTCATATGCTTAGACTGCTTGTGAATGAAGTCCTGGCTCAGTAACTCACACTCCAGAGGGGGCATCTGCCTTGTCCAAAAGCAACAGATGAGTAGCAGTTAACCTCCTTCATGTTTCTGTCTCACTGGGGCACTGATTACAGCAAGCAGTTTAGCACAGTGTAGGACTTGGATGTGACAGAGCTATGTCACCAGGATGCTGCCACAGCTTTGCCATACTTAAACGCCAGGGCTGGCTCAGCTGTCTCTGCACTGAGCACTTCCTGTTCCCCACAGTGACAGTGAAGCTGCAAGGAGTCTGTCATTCCAGTGCCATAGTCAGACTTGTGGCTTGGGCTCAGCTTTCTCTCCTTGGCTTCTTGTTTGTTTTGCAGGTGTTTCTTTTTGTATTGGTATTAGGAAGACTTAGTATTACTCTGCTTGAAAGTTTGGATGAGAGAAACTCAGCGCAGTGTTACAGAGGCACAATACAGGTTAGCTACACCAACCGCCTCTCAAGCAGCAGCACGTTGCAATCTTAGGATGGTTGGTACAAGTTATGTCCTGGGAAGAGCCAAGACAAAGAAAGAAAAATTCAACCATCTGGTGCCACTTGCAGGAGAACCCATCATGTCTAAACCCCTAAGTTCTAGATCTCACCGTCCACACACAAATATGATTAACACTGACTTGGGAAACGGCTGCATCAAACAAGCTTGAAATGAGAACTTACCTGTGTTAAATACAGATTAAATGTTGAGTTTAAAGCAGCAATCAGGCTTTTTAATTGCTTCTTTCAGCTGTGGTTTTGTAAGAAGTAGGAACTCACTGCATGGGCATTGGTTAACTTAGAAAAGTTGACTCTGAAGAGAGATTGTGCAAAATGTCAGACAGAGCAGAGCCCTTCTGGCATGGTGCCAGAAAAATGCCCACTTCACAAAACCAGTCTGCCTTCAAGCCAGACCGCCAAAACAGAAACCCAAGAGAGTGCTACAAATACAGCCCTAGAAATTGCTTCTCATCAGGTCGGTCATCCTCTCAGTTAAAAATAGAAATAATTAAAAACTCAATTTCTTATTTAACAATACTTAGTATTGCAGGCCATTTTCATTACTATCAAAGCCAAGACTCATTTTTGTTGCTGTTGTTAGCATACAGGGAACTGCTTGAAGGAGTCCAGCACAGAGCCACAAAGATGTTTAAGGTAGTGGAACATCTCCCTTATGAGGAGAGACTGAGGGAGCTGAGAGCTCTTTAGCTTGGAGGAAGCTGAATGGTGACCTCATTCATGTTTATAAACATGCAAAGGACAAGTGCCAAGAGAATGGAACCAGACTCTGCTTGGTGATGCCCAGTGACACGACATAGGGATAATGGGTGGAATTTGAGGCATAGGAAGTTCCATGGAAACAGGAGGAAAAATGTTTTCACTGTGATGGAACACTGGAACAGGCTGCTGAGGGAGGTTGTGGCGTCTCCCTCGCTGGAGATATTCAAAACCCACCTGGATGTATTCCTGTGTGATCTGGTGTAGGTGTTCCTGCTCTGGACTGCATGATCTTTTGAGGTCTTTTCCAGCCCTGAACTTCTGTGATTCTATTTGACTGGAAATGCTTTTATAAGTACATGTAACAATAAATCTACACGTGTGATGCTGAACACAAAGGGCCCAGTCACTGAGAAAAATTTAAGTGATTTTCATGACATTGAAGTGGGGGCAGCCTCATTTTAAACAAAATGAGTTGAGACTTTGTTTGTTTACACTTTTGACATGAAGCTGAATCTGAGGCCAGGTGGCTTTGGTTTAGAAACATGAGAAGCAGAAGTTTGTTCTGTAAAGGACAGCATGTCTCAGAAGACAAGAGACCTGACAGGAACAAAATAAACTTGAGGACATGAAAGTTGCTATCTCTTACTTGCTAGCCTGGCAGAGATACTTAGAAATGTTGAAAGCAACTGCATCCAGAAGAAATTAGAAGGAATGATGGGATATTTTCAAATTATGCAGTCAAATCTATCTTTATTGTCAAGAACCTGGAGTTGCTAACATTTGTAATCCCAGCACCTCTGTTAAGTGCTTGTATAAACGTCATTCACTAGCCCTAAGGGAAAAAAGGTCTTTTTAGCCTAGCACTGCATGGATCATCTATGGGACACACATACAGAGTAGAGAGCAATCTGCATGCACTGGTGGTATTTCTTCCTTCCAAACTGGCATGAATGACAGTGGACTGTTGTGGAGTAAATAAACAAGAGGAAACAACGAGGCACAATCCCAGGTATACATGACAGAATGCCCAAGCAGGGGTGGGAAAATTTAGGCAGAGGAGGTAAGAATTCTTGGGCAATGTTACACATTTCAAGGAGCTGAACCAAAAACCCAACCAAAACAAACAAAAAAAACCCCATCTGACTGTGACCTGAATTTTATACTTTTCATGTAACAACAACAAAAAAATGCAGCTGAACAGTGACTGAGTTTTGTGGAAAGGATTTTATGGACAAATGTTTGCAATTAAAAATTGCAGAGAAAACAGGTTTTGTTTGGCTGTAAATATTTCCTTGCTGCC
Source organism: Picus viridis (assembly GCA_033816785.1). Classification (NCBI taxonomy): domain Eukaryota; kingdom Metazoa; phylum Chordata; class Aves; order Piciformes; family Picidae; genus Picus; species Picus viridis. The sequence continues at coordinate 1,553,614 of CM066569.1, read as the reverse complement.
CTGGAAATACTAACGTGGCAACACTGCACTGAGACACTGGGAAGAAAGTGGCCTTTGAATTAAAGAAAGAGCAACACCCACCACAAAAAAGGTAAAAGTACTTCTTGAAATATTTCAAGCTTACAAATATTTAAGATAGAGAAAACATCTTTCCTGCTTTTTAAATCTCAGCTGCTGTTCAGCTGATTGCCCAGTAAAGTGCCACATGGCAAAGATGCTCATTGGTTTTGAGTATTCCTAGAAAAACAAAACACAACCCAAACGAGCAAACAGAATAAATTAAAAGAAAAGAAAGTGTGCTGGACCCAGGTGATATATAATAGATAAAAATGTATGTAATGTACGTGCTGTACTGGGCTAATGCACACTGAACTTCACAACAGGGAAAAAGCAAAATCTGAGTGTCAAAACAAGAGGAGAAAAGTAAGATCCAGCTTTATAATTTCTCTAGCCAAGTTCTCAGGAACATAATCTCTTTGTAACTGCCAAAAGCATTGCAAGACATTATCAACTGCTGCAGTCCCTGTTCAGCACATGACCTAAAAAGAAGTTGGATAAATTCACTAGGCAACATTTCCACAAACATTTAGGCTGTTAGCACTGACTCACACCTCTCCCTTCAAAGGTTTTAACAGTCCCCAGGATTTGGGTTTTGATTTCATCCCAGGAGTGGACAGAACGACCTGCTGTCAATGCCACTGGCTTCTCAAAAACCTGGAAAGTCTCCCACATGTGCTCCATTCCAGCCACACTTAGATGCATACTGAATTTCTTCATGCTAGGCCATACCAAATGGGCAGAACTACCTAGATGGGGCTGAAGTGCATGCAGACAGCCTGGTCAAACGCTGCCTGATCCTACTGCTGGCCCTCAAGACACGCTTGCTGTGTTCACCAGATTTTGACAAAGAAAAGCAGTTGGTCAGATGATGAAAGCTGAGAAAGCAACAGTTTAAGCTAAAACTGGAAGTTGCATTGAGTAAGGGATCAATTTCAGGAGAGCTCAGAAGTAATAACTTTGCTCAACAGTAGATGAGACAGGCTACATTGCCTGCAAAATGTTCTGTTGTCATTTTAAGACACATTGTTATGCTAATGAGGCCAGAAGAGCAGTAATACAGTCTTAATTTTCCAGCTGTTCCAAATATCTCAAAGCCAGCTGCTGCATACAGGTGGAAGTTAGAAATCCCATTTATTTCACCCTGCTTTTGCTGGAGCTCAACCCCAAACTGCCCAGTCATGTCAGCCTGCTCAACAAGTTCAGTATTTTAGTCATGCCACTAAGGTGCAACACATTTTGTGCTGTCAGGAGCCACACTGCACTGATTTTACTTTGTTCTTTGTAATAACAATGCATATTGACCCAGGACGTGGAAAGTACATCTGTAAAGAAAAAACCCACAAAAACCTAATGAATCCTGTCTTGCTAGAAATGCCCCCAAATAAAAATATATCTGAAATCACTCCCCAAAAGTATGTATTACTTAATTCTAGTCAACTGACAGAAGGTGCTGGTCCTCCCAAATTCCCACACTTATCAGTATTCTCACCTTCACAAAAACCTTTGTTGCAGCTCTGCAGAAACTCTCAAGATTTTCTGAAAAAGGCATAAGGAATGGCAGTAACACTGAAATCACAGAATTGTTTCAGTTGGGAAAGACCTCTAAGATAAGTCCAACCATGTCATTCTCCCATGCTAATTCACAGGACTTACAGAAATAGTATAAAACCTTGCAGCTCCTGGGCTTCTCCAATTTGAGCTGCAGAACTCAATTACTGGAGGAAGAACAGAATCACAGCTCATATTTCAACACTAAGCCTCTCAGTGACCAGGAGCTTTACCTTCACATGTCACTTGAAGTGTTGCCCTCAATGTCTGCTTTCAGGCAGCAGGCATCTTTAGCATCTCTGTGCTGCCATACCATATAAATGACAGCAAGTTTGGCTTATAGTCACTGAAAGAAATACTCATAAATTAAAGATGAAGAGAGGATAGGAATTTCTGCAACATGCTTTCAATACAGCCAACACACTCACTCAGCAAGGACAAGGCAACAGCAGGAGCTTTAAAGGCAAGATTCACCCAGTGTCAATGACATACAGAAACCCATGCTGCAGCTAACTATTGGAATCTGAAGAAACTCATTTATGTCCAACACTTCAAATTAAAAAATGATTTCATGCAGAAGCTTACAGCACAGCAATGAGAGGGAACACACAGGTGCAACAATAAACCCCAGAGCAAGGATACTCAAGTACCACAGTGAAATTATTGGGAGGCTCAAAGGCAGTGATGAAGGCCAAGTTTATGAAGAAGGGCGCAGGGGGGAAAGAGGGAGGGGTTAAGTCCCACATGTCATAAAAACACCACTGCTAACAGTTTGAAAGGCAAATTTCTTTATGAAAGCATACAGCAATTTTAAAGCAGGCAATAACAAGTCAGAGCCCTGACAATTGTCTGCGGCAGACACGGAAGACAGGGTGGTCCGATCCAGCACCAGTAGCAACCAGGAAACTGGGAGATGAGAAGGTGCCAGGAAGGGCACCAGACTGTATGAAGTGTGGAGAGAGTTACAAACCAACCCAACAAATTCTTGGCAGAAGGACTGCAAAGAACATTAGGAAGTGTTTCAGACTTCAGCTGGGTATGCTGCTCACAAATAGGACAAGAAAAATAAAGCTGTTGCTCCAAGTCAGTAGGTTAAGACCCAGACTTGTGCAATTCATCAGTGGGACTGAGGCCAACATCTACTCATCCTTCCTCCACAACTCCACTTGCCACACCTTCTCCCAAAACCTGCCACTATTAGAGCACTTCTTCCTCAGGAGATGCCTGCAGTGGTTCATGTGTAAAATAACAATGGTGAAGAAATGCACCACAGACCAGCATTTAACCGAGTTCTCCTTTCTTACAAAAACACAACAAGGGGAAAACGGCACGAGTAACCTTTCCACTGAGCTTAAGCCACCTCTCTGAAAATGAAAGGCAATTTTATAGCCTGCAATTCCAAAAGTGCTCTCTATTCTACTGCACTGAAGGCAGGTATCTCAGCATTCACTGGATCAGAGTCCCAGCTTGGAGGCTGTTGAAATACAGTACAGCAGATCAAAGTCTGATGCCTCTCACTGTCCCAAGAACTGGCAAAGACGAGTGAGCCACAACAACTAGAGTTATAACATTATTGAGCCTTTATGAAAAACACCGAAAGGAAATTTCAAAGCTGGTTTGTTTTCTGTCAACAACTCAAAGTTCAGTTGTGCTTTAATAACTAAAAGCAACATTTTTTTCTGAGATGTCAGGCGATGGGAAGAAGCAAACAGGGAAGCAGCAACAGAAGAACAAAGGAGAACAAGAATAGCATTTATATATATAAAAATTTATTTAGGTGAAGTCACAAACAGTGTAGTAACAATTTACAAACACTTCATGGTATGCATATTATTGAAACTACCAAGAAAGGTAAGAGAGCAGATAATGGCAGCTTCTTCCTGAAACAACTAAAGGCATACCCTTACCATCATGCGTGTTACTGGATCATAGCATTACCTTGATCATACTCCCTAGTACGTAGGGGAAAAGAAAACCAAATCCTAAGATGCAGAATGATTAAACTGTGAACCAGAGAATGATTTTTATGAGCACCAGACCGTAAAGGTCTAGTCTGGCACTCAGGATCTTCAGCGTTCTAAGAGGATAAAACCAGGACAATAATTTAGGTCCATTATGCTATTTGTTCAAGAATTCTGTAAAGCACAGTTGGGCTGTAGCTGACTTCTGGCAATGACAGCAATGGCTAATGCATTTTTCATAGAAGAATGGAGAGGTGATAGTGAGCCTCACAGAATAGTTCTGTTGACAACCTGAGTTATTATACCAAGTGTAGGATACTGCTTCGAGTTAAATATACATTTGTTGAAGATATTCTCAATGAAATGGTAAAAAGTAACAGCTGTAACAAGACAATTTATGATTATTTCTTTTTTCTTTAAAAACAAATATAGTACATAGGCTTTTGAAGTGTCCGGTTGTGATCTGCAAAGATCCAGGATTGCACACGAGTTTGCTCAAATGACAAGGGTTAATCTGTGCACTGAATTGTTTTATACTTTCAAAGTAGTATTTTAGGGCAGGGTTCTCCTCCAGGAGACTGGTCCTGACCTCATTCAGCCAATGTTCAATTTATTCACCTTCCTGAATCTTTGCCCTCTTTGGGTAGTCTGTGACAAGTGCTGCGCTGCAGGAATTCCTGTTTTCCAGCAAACTGGCTTGCTCTGCAGGTTTGTAGTCCATTGTTACAATTGCTGATTGGGCAAAATGAATTTCCTATGTCTTCTCTAGCTCAGCTTGCAACGCAACAGAAGCAGAGGTAAAAGAATGCACTAGAATACCAGAGCTCCACTTAAACACCAACGGAGTCAGGCTGTTGGCACCAATAAGAAATTCTGTATTTAACAAATCTGCAAATATTTAAGACTCAAAGTTAGTCAGTTTGATAAATAAACTCACCCACTTAGTCTGACTGCCATCCCAAATGGCCTTCTGTTTTCATGGAGCCTGGAAAAAAACAAAACACCAGAGAATTGTCTGAAGTTATACATACAGACGTGAATACTCAGGAACGAATCTCAGTTATCCTCTCTATGTGCCAATTATCTCACTCGAACTAAAACTGGGATTTCTCACTTTGTTCTGTGTAAAGCAAGTTACAGCACTTCATCTGCGCCTTAGAAAGGACAGCTAGCCTCAAACACAACACTTCATTTCCCTTGACTTTGTTTTCACTGGTTAACCTCCTGTGGAGCTGCAGAACTAGGGATACATGCACTACATCAAACTGAAATTTAAGGAGCCTTCAACTGAGGGGGAAATGACACCCAGTCAGGCTGCCTAATGCTGTCACTTGGAATTATGAAAACAAACCCCATTCAGACAGTCTGGAAGGAAAGGCCTTTGTAAAGCACCTCCTCTTCCTCTTGTCAGCATGAATGCGGAAAAGCTTAGGTTCTGGCCAGAGAGATGAGCCCATAAAAGGCTGTTCAGAACTTCAATTCTTTTGCCCAAATGTGAAGTGACTTTTCATTTCTCTGAAGCAGTTTTACACAGCGTAAAGCTTGCAAGGACCTACGGAGGCAAGGGGAAACCCCCACAGGTCACCTCTGAAAGAGCATCGTTTCCTTGCTGCTGTCTTGCCAATGATAAACTCATGCTTTATCCTAGGCCTCAGCCACATTTAACAGCACCTCAAACCATTATTTAAGGACATATTTCTCTTTTAAGCAGTTACAGGAAATTAAGTGTTACCAAGTAAGTAACAGAAAGGCATGACACACAATGCAATTACACAACTTTTACTTGTGCTTTTCGTTGTGCTGCTCAAACATGCCCGTTTTTATGAACATTACTTTTTTGGTATTTTAAATTTTTTCTTTGTAAATTCATTGGGGGTGGGGGGGTGGTGGTGGTGTATAAATAAAGAATCAATGTCACTGCTAAAAATCCACTGAGAAATTTCCATGAAACCAAAGGAGACTAAGACCTCTGGTGCCTCAGCAGGCAACAGTGCAAAGTGCTGCACTGAGGTATCGGCTGCTGTGAAAGAAGTTACAAGTCTGGTTAACATGACAGGCTGAGGATCAAGTACTGGATGAGATAAAAACTGTAAGCCATTGCCCATCCAGCGCTCACCTAAGATCTGTAGCAAAGCACGAACTTCACTGTTGTTCTCAAGAGAGGTATCAGAAAAAGCTGCATATACCCAGAACATCAACCACAGAAGGCACCAAGGTCAAAAGGCCCGTACTGAGATCTGTTTATCTGTATTACTGCTTGCTTTTTTGTCCCTTTCTTTGTCATAGGTTGGCCCAGAGAAGCCACTTTTGATAAGCACCGAAGTCTGGACTTGGTGTGATGCTACAAACACTTCCAGATGCTCTGAAAAGGGACCCTCCCTTTCCCAGTTCAGGCTAACAAGAGTAGAACAATTTAGTTAGTCCTCTGCACCAGAAATCCCCAAGCAGCACAGCATCTGATGAGCTAGCAAAAATCTTTCAGGAATGCAAAGGTCCTAAAAAAACAGTTTTGAAATAAATACAACCAATATAAGACAATCTCTCTACCATCATTCAGCTGGCATGAAACCTGAACATTCAGCATTCTGTGCTGAAGATCTGACAGACTACAACCACCAGTTTAAGAGCAGCAGCACAAACCCTACCACAGGCAGGCAGCCTTTAGCACCTGTAGAGATTGCTGTCACAACTCTGGCAGCAGAAAGGGTAAGATCTGCCCATGTACATCAGGGGTTAAGCCAATTCAGTGACACTCGATTGCTATACTGAAAGCAAAGCATACACAAAATCCTCCCAGTTACTTTCCCCTAATCACATCTTTTCCCACAAAATAAGCCAGAACTTGTGGATTAAAACTACCAAGTCCCAAAACAGATTAAGCCTCAACATCACAGTGCATTTTCAAGCTGTGGCTATTCCTACTTATCTTTATTGACATGAATTTTTTCTGGCCTCCCACACAGAGTGCAGCTACCACATGCTCCTGTAGTAATAGTAGTCTGTACTCTTTGTCTTACAGATAACTGTGTTCCTAAGAAAGCTTTTGTTTTGTTTTTTCGGGTTTTTTTACGACAACTCAAAGGACAAACAAAGCAAAGCACCTTTCTCCCAATGTCTGAAGAAAAGCGGAATTATACACCAGGGGAAGGAAGAAGTGAGGCTCGTAATTTCCGATGGCCCAAGCAATAACTACTACAAACAATTATCTGCGGAGAGCGTGCTTTTTCCTCCAGCAATGCCAACACTTCCAGTGGTGGCCTGCTAGATGCTGGTGTGGCCCCACATCTTGCCAGCTGATGCCACGGCCCTATGGTTAGCACAAGCGAAGGGTCAACACCATGACGCAGGAGCTGCTGACCAACCCATGGGCGCCCTAAGTGCCCCCATCTCCTCTTTCCCACCGAGAGGGCACCATGCCCAGCCAAGAGGAGTGGGAAAACGCGCTGTCGTTCGTCACACCTGGCTTTTCTCCTCCTGCTTGGGGCTCTGGGAAGGTGGTGGCGGCTGCGGGGCCGGCGAGGGCTGCGTCTCGCTCTCAGCACGCGGCTGCCTGCTGACAAGCGACTTGAGGGGCGCCATCCACTTCATCCAGAGGTCCAGGTCGACGTCACCCCAGGGCAGAGTGGGGTCTTTGGCCGCCCGCCGCCGGAAGTCCTCGTCGTAGTTCATCCACGAGGTGCCCCCATAGGTGGCATGCAGCTTGCGGATGGTGTCCAGGTACTTGAACATGGCTCCGCAGCGCGCCGGGTGCTTCTCGCACAGCACGCTGGCATACACCAAGAAGGCCGAGACCCACTGGTCCAGCGTGTCCCCCGGGCGCGGGCCGTGCTCGGGGGCCAGCTCTGTGTGGAGCAAGGAAAAGAGGTCAATGAACTCCCCCGCCAGATCCGCTCCTTTGTGGCCTTGGCCAGCTGGTAGCCCAGCGGTCGCCGCAGCCCCACGTATGGTGTGGCTGCCGTTTCCGCCGCCGCCTCGCCCTGCCCCGCCGCCGCGGCCGCCGCTGCCGGGCCTCCGGCCGCGCCGCTCGCCGCCGCCGCCGCCGCTGCCTCGGCGCAGGGGCTGGCCGCTGCCGCCGCCGCCGCCGCTGCCCCCAGCGCGGCCTGCCGCTCCAGCCAGCGCGGGTTCACGTAGACAGTCCGCAGGCGCGGCGCGGCCCCGCTGCCGCGGCCGCTGCTGCCGCCCGCGCCGAGCCGTCGGCGCCAGGCTGGAGGCGCAGCACGGCCAGGGTGGCCGGCGCGCCGGCGGGCAGGTCGCTGCCCTCCCGCCGCGGGGCCGGCTGGGCCGCCGCCGGCACCTGGAGCAGCGAAGGCGCCGCCCAGGGCGGGGAGCCACCCCTAGGCCCGGCCGCCGCTGCCAGCGCCTCTAGGCCCGGGAGGCCGAGCCGCGAGCCGGGCGCCACCGCGCCGAGCACCCATCGGGTCTCGGCGATTCCGGCGCGGTCCCGGGGGCTCCGCGACCTCCCCTCCTCCCGGCGTCCAGTGAGGGCCGTCCCCAGCGTCAGGGGGGGCCGCGGTTCCGGCCCGGCGCCGACGGCGGCTCCGCCGCCTCCCACGTGGCATCAGCGCGGCGGCTTCGGGCAGGGGGCGCGGCGGGGGGCGGGGGCTACGGCGCGGCGGAACCAAGGCGGGGCCGGGACATGCAGGGCCTGTCTCCCCGCCCAGCGGCTCCTCGCTGTGGTGCTGGCTTTCGTCCCACGCGGTTCTGGCGCGAGTGACACGGGCCGGGGCAAGGAGCCGCTGCCGCAGCTAGGCACGCTGTGCCGCCACGTTAAGAGCCGGCTGCTCACTTTAAGCCAGGGGCAGAGCGGTCCCCGGGGTGTCGCATGGGTTTGTGATGTTCAGCACTTAAATGCTGGGCTTGGAAAGTATCAGATATATACTCTGTCTCTAAATATATTGTCATTATTACATTGCGTGTATATACACTATATATATACAGAACTATATATATACTGTATGGTACATATACATTATTGCAGTATCACCAAGGTTGGAAGAGACCTCAAAGATCATCGAGTCCAACCTGTCACCACAGACCTCATGACTAGACCATGGCACCAAGTGCCACATCCTGTCCCCTCTTGAACACCTCCAGGGATGGGGACTCCACCACCTCCTTGGGCAGCCCATTCCAATGACGAATGACTCTCTCAGTGAAGAACTTTCTCCTCACCTCCAGCCTAAGCTTCCCCTGGCGCAGCTTGAGACTGTGTCCCCTTGTTCTGGTGCTGGTTGCTAGAGAGAAGAGGCCAACCCCTTCCTGGCTACAACCACCTTTCAGGTAGTTGTAGAGAGCAATGAGGTCTCCCCTGAGCCTCCTCCAGGCTAAACAGCCCCAGCTCCCTCAGCCTCTCCTCGTAGGGCTGTGCTCAAGGCCTCTCACCAGCCTTGTTGCCCTTCTCTGGACACGTTCAAGCATCTCAATGTCCTTCCTAAACTGAGAGGCCCAGAACTGGACACAGGACTCAAGGTGTGGCCTAACCAAAGCAGAGTACAGGGGCACAATGACTTCCCTGCTCCTGCTGGCCACACTATTCCTAATGCAGGCCAGTCATTCATGTAATTATTCTTCCTTCAGGATTGCAAATGTGTGGAGGAATAATGACATCCCATCACTGCTGGGCTTTTCTGTTTGTTTCGGGTTTGATTTTTGTTTGGTTGTTTTTTTAAGGATGCTGTCACATAGATTTTTCTGCCCTAGCTAAGCCAGACTGGACAAACACTGGCCAAGACTACTCAGGGTGTTTCAGTGACTAACCTGTAGAGTCCCATGCTGTGACCCATACGGGACACAGTCCTAGAGGCAATTTCCTTCCTAGTCTTGTCAAAACACTTTCTGTGTTACCATGGCAAAGCCATACAAATCTTATCAAGATCACTGCCAAAACACACTGTTGCCTCTGTAGAAATAGAAACAGGCAATCACAGTACTCGGTTACCACAAAGGTGAAGGTCTAACACTATGTGAGCCAAGCTGGGTGCTGGCTCCTTGCATGGACCCAAGTTATGCACCCACTCCCAAGCTGCTTTCACAAATGCTTCTGCATGCAGAACCTTCTCTGGGGAAGGAGTTCTGAACACTATGCTGAAATGCCTGTAGATCAGTTCCACTGTCATATAGGCAAAAGTTCTGTAAGGAAACATGACAGCTCTTACATCTTCACAGAAAATCTTGAAGAGCTAAATTCTGTCCAAAAAATCAAATCCCTTGAATTACAAAGTTATGAATTCTTGTGTAAGAAAAAAGTGAGGTAAAATAATAGCTTCCTTTTCCTTTGTGTTTGTTTTGTTGTTGTTAATAAGTTCTAAAGAAACAATAAAAGTAGCCACTGTCCTTCATTCACTTCAATACAGAGCCTGGCTGCACTTTCTTAAAAACATTGTTGCAGGTGCTGGAAGGTTTAGGTTTCCCTTCCCCAGCTGAGTAAATCCAACTTTTCTGGCATTTTCTAACAGGGCACCCAAACTAGGCAGAGTGTTCCAGATGAGGGCTGTTGAATGGTGTGTCAAAACAAATAATCACTTCCCTTTGTGGCCAATATATCATGCTTCTGTTGATGCAGACCAGGATGCTGTTAGCCTTCATCCCTGCCAGAGCTCTCTCATGACTCATATTTGGTCTACCAACCATCAGAGCATGTGGGGTTCGTCCCATCAGAGCTGATCCACAGCCTCAGCACCTTGCCTATAGAAATGCAGGGGATTAATCCATACTAAGTACATTTGTATTCCCTGACTTTCATAAGATCCCTGTTTTCCAATTCATCTGCCCTATTTAGGCCCCTCTGAATGGCAGCCCCATCCTGGAGTGTGTTGACTATATGCCTTAATTTGATGTTCACAAACTGGATGAAAGTGCACTCCCTGCCCTCCTCCAGGCTATTGACATGGATCTAAACCGAGACAGGCCTCAAGACAGACTTCTGAAGAAGAACTTCACTTGTAACCAGCTTCTAGGTAGAGCATACACCACGAATCACTATGATCCAATCAGTTTTTATCTAATTGTCCCGGCAAGGAAGCTTTGGTGACTGTATCCAAAGACTGTATCCACTGCTTTCCCATCATCCATGGATTAAGGCAAGTGCTCAGGATGGTCAGGCATGATTTAGCCTCAGTAAATCCATGCATGGACCTTTCCAGTCACCTTTTTCTTCTCTATATGCCCAGAAATGGCTTTCAAGAGAACTTGCTTTTGCGATTTTTCCAAAGTGGCACTCACCAGCCTGTAGGTCGTTGGATTGTCCTTGCTCTTTTGAAGACAAGATACAGCATTTAGCCTTTCTCAGCCATTAGGTACCTCTACAAATCTTCATGACCTTTCAAAGATCAAAAGTGTCATTATGGTGACAGCAGCCAGCCCTGCGAGCACCTGGCAATTTCCTGAGACTTGAACGCGTTGGAATTCATCAAGAGAAGACTTGTGACTCAATCCTTTTCCTCTGCTCACAGATTCTCTTCTTCTTGAGGCACAAAGGGATGTCAGCCTCTTTTGATAAGGATTAAGACAAAGAAGGCATTGAGTACCTCCGGCTTGCTTCTGCCTGTTTACAATAGGTCACTTGCTGTTTTCAGCAGAGGTCCTGCAAGTTCCTTTTAGATTCTTCCACTGTGAGTGTGGTGGTAGAAGCTGTTCTTGTTGTCTTCGACATCCTGTGCTAGTTACACCAACAGCTGAGCTTTGGCTTCCCAAGTGCCATACCTGTATACCCAGGAAATGTTTCTATACTCCCACTTTGTGTGCTAAGACTGAAGATATTTCAGAACAGATGACTGAAAGGCAGGAATTTTAAAATGCATTCATCTCTCCAAAATGTTGGAATTTTTATTGCATTATCAATCCACATCACTACCACTCCTTTTCGGAAATGCAGAGTTGAAAAGCTACAATCGTTCTCATTGCACTAAGTCAGCTGACTACAGCACAAGGCAGTGACAATCAGTGAGAAGGAATTATTAAATACTCTCACTGGATTTAAGCTTTCACTGTAAAATAATATGACAGTGCAAACCATTTGAAAAACCTTTTCAACTCCAGCAGTCAGCACATCCACCGTCTATATTGCTACTCCAAGCTCCAGGAAGAACTGCCCAAATCCTTGACTGCTATTGGGATCTTATGGGCAGCAGTTACACAAACAGCTTTGCTTCAGAAAAGAAGAGTTAATCACCAATGCTGGATCAACTAGTATTGTCTCACTGTTTCTCTGCTTATATGGCTACACTGCAGATAACATTTGGCTGGAGGTGAATTCTAAGTCTTGGGGACTAAGACTGTCTCTGTTCTGTGCTTGTACAGTGCCCACCAAAGCCCTGAAGCCTAGCTGCATGGGTTGTGCTGCCAGGCTGCACAACCATGTAGTTACTAGTGGTAATAATAGCAACTTAAAAAATAATCACTACATGCTTATATTGCTGTTGTTCCTGAAAGACACAGCAGCAGAGCCAGGTGGTGAAGCTATTTACGTGAAGCATACCTATGCGTGTGCTGACTCTGTTCACTGAATCGGAGCTGGGACGATTCCTCAGGTCTGTGTCTCATCAAACCTATCCTCCACGTCTTTGTGAGGGCTCTCATGGAGAAAACTAGTAGGGCAATAGTAGTACCTGGACTGAAGTAGATAGAAATAAAAATGCTTTGCTCCGACTTAATTCAGTCACTTGCAAGATGAAGCATGCCCCTAACACGGCACTTACCTGACCACTTGTGTCTTCTTTCACAGGTTCTGTGAGCTTGCACATACAGGCTTGCCTGCTGGCACCTGGGTTTGCCCAAGAGGGGCAAATTCAAAGCACCTTACCCAGAATGGCAAGAACCACTTCCATCAGATTTTGGAGGTAGGCATGATTGTCCTCTGTTTCTCATGTGACTACAGCTCTGAATTCCCCCCACTGTGCCTTTTCCCCTCATGTTTTCCTGCCCCTTCATGTTCCAATGATATGTTTGTAGACGATCAAAGTGAATACTTGGAGCCACACAACTGTGTTGTAGACATGTCCCTGTCAACAAAATTGCAAGCACAGAAACAAATTTGGATCATTGTTTTATGGTTCAGACCTTCTTTTTAGTCTCAAGCGTGAAACCTTACTGAAGGCATTAATGAGGAGGCAAAATGAAATTTTAAACAGAAACAGCTGCAACCTTAAGTGTGGAGGAGTTAGCAGGCTTTGGAATTAGGCAATAGAACATTTTATTAAAATAAAGGGGGAAAGCTCCTTCTCAGACAAAACAACAACAACAAACCCACCCCCAAACCAAACAAAACTAACCAACCAAAATCCAACAAAACACAAAGCAAACAAACACAAAGCCATTTGGAAACAAAGAATACCTTTGAAAGCGGATGGGCTAGTGTGCCATTCTCCACCTTGATCCACAGGTCTTTTCTAACCTTAACAGTTTTATGATTCTCTTTAATGAACCTTACATTTAATGCCACAAAGGAAACAACTATCTACTCCCTTCACTGATGAAACTAGAAAATGCTGCCGGGGCACACTTACCACCACAGGCTCCAGGATTACTGGGAGGACAAGACAATCCTGCACTAGGGTTTGAGGAGAAAGTGAAGCATGAGGAGAAAAACCCCTTGTGTGGTGCTCAAGTGCTGTTTTTCAAACTATGAAGTGTTTTCTACAGTACTTTTGGGGAGACTGCAGAGATAGTAGCTTCTCAGCTGAGAAGAAGGATGGAACCTGAAATCTTAGGATGATTTCATCTGAGATGGGCGATTTGAGACTTGCACTGGAGCTTTCAGCTTGTCTCTCCCTAGGTGCCTCCCACCCTCTCTACAAACCACGATTTGGGTTTGCATGTTTTGCTTTTTCCCCTTAAAAAATATAAGGGCTGTATTCTTCACTGATAAAAGGGCAACAGACCTGTGAAGCTAGTGGTTAGCTGCAGCCTAACAATGCTGAAACAGTAAGTAAACAATGGTGTGGGGCCTCCAGAAAGAACCTGACATACATCATTGTTGAACTGCTTCCAGTGAGGAGAGAACTCAGGTGTTCCCAGCTGGGAGAGGGAGGCAAGAATCAGCTCCTGTGACTGGAGGGACATTTTCCTCCACTCCAGGTGGGGAGGGAGGTCACTGGCTGCCTGCCTTTGTGGGGCTGTGTAGTAGTATTCTTATGTGTGCATTCTGTTCCTGTGTTTCTTTGAAGTTTTGGCTTTCCCAAGTTTGTTCCTTTCTCCTAAGTTTCCTCATCAATGCTTGGAGAGTGGGCAAAGTCTCTACAGATGATTGAGCAAGTCTAGCTATTTATCTTGAGGAGGTTTAGCTTCACTGGTTCCACTCCCTTGGGTTTTTTTTCCTGACACCACCTTATCTCCATTGCAGCACTTAAAGGTGTTGAGTTATCTATGCTGTCTATGGGACTCACATCCACATGGGGTCGTTCTGCAGAGGCTGTCAGGAATAATAGTGTGTGCACTCAAAGCAGGTGTTTGTTGCAGTTAAATATGCAAGACCACTTTCTCAGACTGGCACATCATGGAAAGAGTCCTGGGCACAATACAGTTGGGCAGAACATAGTCGAGCTCCACTGCAGACTTGGTCTTGGTAGCCCAACAGATGTGTGTGTACTGTACATTGCAGGCACCCTGCCCATTCATTTAAGATCACAGAATCACAGAATGGTCCAGGCCAGAAGGGACCTCCAAAGATCATCTAGTCCAACTTCCCTACGGCAGGCAGAGACATCATCAACTAGACCAGGCTGCAGAGGGCCTCATTGAGTCTTACCTTGAATATCTCCAGGGAAGGGGGCTCAACCACCTCCCTGGGCAACCTGTTCCAGTGTTCCATCACCCTCATACTAAAGAACTTCTTCCTGATACCCAGTCTAAATCTGTCCTTCTCCAGTTTGAAGCCTTTGCCCCTCATCCTATCACTGCAGGCCTTGGTCAACAGTCTCTCTCCATCCTTCTTGTAGGCCCACTTCAGGTACTAGAAGGCTGCTATCAGGCTCCTTGGAGCCTCCCCAGGCTGAACACCCCCATCTCCCTCAGCCTGTCTTTGTAACAGAGGTGCTTCAATGCCCCGATCATTTTCATGGCCCTCCTCTGGACCCTCTCTATCAGGTCCATGTTCTTTCTGTATTGAGGGCTCCAGACATGGACATAGTAGTCCAGGTGAGGTCTCACCAGAGCAAAGTGGCAGTATCGCCTCTCTGGATCTGTTGGCAACACATCTTTGATGCAGCCCAGGATGTGATTGGCCTTCTGGGCTGCAAGTGCACACTGCCTGCTCCTGTCCAGCTTCTCGTCCGTCAGCACTCCCAAAATCCTTTTCCACAGGGCTGCTTTCTATCACCTCATCCCCCAGTCTCTATTGATAGCTAGGATTTTTCCAGCCCAGGTGCAGAACCTTGCACTTGCTCTTGTTGAACTTCACGAGGTTCACCTGGGCTCACCTCTCCAGGTTGTCCAGATCCCTCTGGATGACATCTCGTCCCTCTGGTGTATCAACACGACCACACACCTTGGTGTCATCTGTAAACTTGCTGATGGTGCATTCAATCTCACTAGGTCATTGATAAAAATATTAAACAGTACAGATCCCAGTACAGACCCCTGAGGGACACTACTTGTCACTGCTCTCCATCTGGACTTCAAACCATTGACCACCACCCTCTGGATGTGACCATCCAGCCAATTCCTTATTCACTGCACAGTCTACACATCAAATCCATCTCTCCAACTTGGCAAGAAGGATGTTGTGGGGGACTGTGTCAAAGGCCTTGCAGAAGAGCAGATCACATCCATAGGTCGTCCCCTATCTACTGATATAGTCACTTTGTCATACAAAGCCACAAGGTTAATCAGGCAAGACCTGCCCCTAGTAATTCCATGCTGGATGGCCTGAATCACCTCCCTGTCCTCCATTCACTTCAGTTCTCCCTGAAGGCACCCGTTACCCGCGAGGCAGCCGGGGAGCACATAGGGATCCCACAGCCAGCAAGCCAGCGCTCTCCTGCCGCTCACCAGAGAGACGTGGACACGGTGCTGGACTTAGCGTTGCCTGCTGTGCCTCCGGCACGGTTGCACCGAGAAACAACTGTCCCTCACTGCTCGATCCTTCCCCAAAACGCCGTTGCAGTGCCAGTCCGGCCGCAGCCCCGGGAGCGGCAGCCCCGGTGCCCTCGCAGCCCGACGAAGACGCCGGCCACTGCGCCCCCGACGTGGGAGTCCCGCAAAGACCAGCTCTCCCCAACTCGGGGGCGGCAGAAGGGTCCTGCTACCCGCAGACCCGATGGGGGTGGGTGGGGTGGGGGGGCAGCGACAAGCGGCTCCCGTGCGCATCGCAGCCGTGGGGGGAGTGACTCTGGCAGGCTGCATCAGCTGAGATAAAAGCTCCGCTGCTGCCTCCTTCCCTCCCCTTTTTTCTCGTAACTTTTTTTCCCCTTCCCTCACAGCAAAGTGACCGCAGCGGCGGCAGCTCCGGAGCAGCCCCAACGCCGGACGCCGCCATGAGCCCTCGGTGCCACCGTCGGGTTGCGCCGCCGGGGGCTGAGCCCGGGAGAGGGGGACGCGCGGAGAATCGCTCCCTTCTGTGTTGCCGTGGCTGGAGCCGGAGGCAAGAGGCAGCTAGAGAACAGGACCTTCGGCCGTCCCCGCCGTGCCCTGGGCAGCGGCCGCCGCGATGTCGGCACAGAGCCTGCTGAGCAGCGTCTTCTCCTGCTCCTCCCCGGCCGCTGCCGCCCCGAGCCTTTCCAAGCGGAGGCTCCGCCAGACGCGCAGCCTCGACCCCGCCATCATCGGCTGCGGCCGGGAGGACGGCGGAGACGCGGGCAGGGCGCTTCGGGCGCGGGCCGCCGGCAGTCCCCCCGGGGAACGCCGCGCTCCTAGGGGCGCCCCGCCGCCCCCTGGCGCCTCCTTCTCCACCCCGTGCACCCCGCTGGAGCGGTCGCCGCCGGGCAGTGCCCTCTTCGACGAGGAGAACCCCCGCGGGAAGCGGAGCCCTGGCTACGAGCTCCCCTTCCTGGCGCGCACCCCGTCCGCCTCGGCTCTGAGCAGCCCTGCCGGCCCCGGCAACAGCATCTTCTCCTCGCCCCGGCGCTGGTTGCAGCAGAGGAAAGGGCAGCCCTCGTCGCCCGGGCCTCGCCCTGCCGCCTACGTCGTGTGGAAATCCGAGGTAAGCCCGCCCGCCTCCAGGGGACGGGCACCCGGCGCGTCGCCTTCGCCTCCGGCGTGCTCCGCTGCCGCCCGTCCGCACTAGCGGATGGTCCGTCCGAGTCTGCGGGCAAGGGGCACTGGGTCGGGGAGGCTCCACGGGGCGGTGGTGGCCGTGGGAGAGCCGGGCAACCCCCGCCGGCTGTGACTGTAGTGCTGTCGAGGCCGTCGTGGAAAACGGGCAGAAGCGTTAGGGCCGTGCGCGGGGGTCTGCGGCGTTGATGGGGATGGCGGCGGTGTTTGATGTTTCCTGGAGAGGCGCCGTGTAATAGTTGTTCCGAGCATGTAAAACCTTCCCCTCCCAGTTTCACACCTCATAAACTGAAATATGCGATGGCTTCTAACAAGATAGACAAAGTATTTTTAATATGCACGCCCAGCGAGTCGTGATTTATTTGACCACTCACACGTGTCAAAACCACATGAGGAGCGATAGTAATCCAAGACAAATCCAACTCTGCAATGCAAATATTTATTCGTTTTACTTGGATGTTGTGAACGTTGGGCTGCAGATACTGTGCGGTGTGGATGATTGTATTCAGAGAACGTGGCATTGTTTCTTGACATCTATTGCTCCTCCAGTTGGTTATGCATGGCCCTTTGTAGCAGCAGGAGAAACGTCTTTTTGGAAGCAATTCTTTGCCCCGTGTGTGGCTATGGGCTTTAGTAGTGCCTCCTGGGGCTTTTGGGTTGAGGTCAGAAGTCAGCCTTCTCCTTTTATTTCCATTTCGATTTAAGATACATTTATTATACATAGCCAGTACTAATTAGCTGTGTGAACAGAGCAGCCCCATTGTTTTGGTGGGACGCAGGAGTCCTTGCAGGGATCCAAAGCCAAGTGAGACAACATGATGGCACAAGATTACCAAAAGCATTTTTTAAAGGCAAAGGCTGCTTCTCACCCTCAATGAGCCTTCACATCATCCTGTTAGCTGGGGGTATGAAAGCTGTCAACTTCTGCCAGCTAGGGTGGAGTGTCAGCGCTTGAGTGGTGACTTCAGGCACGAAGCTGGCCGATGTTGAAAGAGGCAATGAAGGTTTGTAGCAGTTTTCAGAAATGGATTATCATTAAGTCTTGTGATCAGGAGTTACGCTTAGGAATATTTCATCTTGGTTCTTGAATGTTAAGATAGCTAAAAAGTCATGATTTCAAAGAACTTTGCAGCGTCAGTGACAAAATACTCTAGTGAGACCGTGAGTAATGACCTTTAGAATCTCACACTAATTAAGGGTAAGTTGTCTGCTTATCCACTCACAATTTGATAAGGAACATCAAAAAGTATAAGAGATGTAAGAGCTGCTGTGTAGAGTTGCCCGAGTCCAAGACTCAGAGCATGGTCTCTGATCTGCAGATGTTAGGTGGCTCTCCTTACTTTCACTGAAACTATATGAAGATGTGGGACACTTGGGGCATTTTGTTCGGATCTCTCTGTGATCAAGCCATGCAGCACAGCACCTCTTCAGACTGCAAATTAAAAAGTAATTGTTTTTTTATTCCTGGTGTGGTGTGTATCTATCATTTCTAAATAGTCAAGCCAGTAATGTATAGTTAATTTTGACTCAGTGCAGTCTCACGTGATGTTACTGTGCTGTTCTCTGACAAATTGTTGGTACTTGGCATTTGAACCTGGGCAAATAACTTTCTTGCTTTTAAGAAACGGTTGTTTACACAAAACAAGTGTGCTCTTGTATTTTGGAGGCATTTTGCCTGTTGCTGAGGCCTGATTTTTAGAGCAACGGAGACATATGTGCCAGTGTAGTTGAGAAAAAGCCATCACCCTTGGATTAGGAGAAAAACCTCACGTGCATTCTTTTGTAAGAGAACAGTTTTGGGATGGCTTTAGCCCAGTGCTGTCAGGACAAGGGAATAGCCTCATCTTTGTGACAGGTCCCCATGGGCTGGGCAGCTGGCTGGGCCATGAGCTCTGAGTTGGGCACTGTTGTCATAGAATCATTTAGGTTGTAAAAGACCTTTGAGTCCAGTCATAAACTTAGTGCTGCCACATCCACTACTAAATCACACATCTGCACATCTTTCATACCTTCAGGGATGGTCGCCTGACTTCCCTGGGAAGCCTCTTTCAATGCTTGACACAACCCTTTTGCAGAAGAAATTTTCCCAAATATCCAATCTAAACCTCCCCTGGTGCAACTTGAGGCCATTTTCTCTTGTCCTGTCACTTTTTACCTGGGAGAAGAGACTGACCCCCACCTTGCTCCAACCTTCTTTCAGAGGTCTCTCAGTTGCAGAGAGCAATAAGGACTCTCCCCCTCAGCCTCCTTTTCTCCAGGCTGAACAGCCCTAGTTCTGTCGCAATTGCAGTTGCTGGCCAGCAGTCGTGGTGGTGGGACTGCAATATAGAAACAAGGTGTATGGCACCTGAAGCTGGACTCCTGTGGAGGGTTAACACTATCACTGTGAGTTTGTGGCACTGCATGTCAGTTGCCATGTAACCTAATACCTTCTGGTTTCAGTTTCTACTTCCAAGGTGTTGTGCAAATGCTGACTTAGTTATAACTATCAGCAAGCACAGGTATGAACGATTCAGATTCCTCCCTAGCGACCAGCACCAGAACAAGGGGACACAGTCTCAAGCTGCAACACGGGAAGTTTAGGCTCGAGGTGAGGAGAAAGTTCTTCACCAAGAGAGTGATTCGCCTTTGGAATGGGCTGCCCAGGGAGGTGGTGGAGTCACCGTCCCTGGAGGTGTTCAAGAGGGGACTGGACGTGGCACTTGGTGCCATGGTCTAGTCGCGGGGTCTGTGGTGACAGGTTGGACTCGATGATCTTCAAGGTCTCTTCCAACCTTGGCGATACTGTGATACTGTGATACTGTATTTAAACAACTGCACATAGAATCATAGAATACCAGATTGGAAGGGTCACCAGGGATCAACTTGTCCAACCTTTCTTGTCAAAGCTATGGTCTAGACTGTGGTCCAGCACCCTGTCCAGCCAAATCTGAAGTGTCCAATGCTGGGGATTTCACCGCTTCCCAGGGAGGTTATTCTAGTGGTGGATTGTTCTCATTGTGAAAAATTTTCCTCGTGTCCAGTTGGAATGTCCTCAGGAGTAACTTGTACCCATACATACATAACTTGACAATATTCCCCTCTCTTTGCAGGCATGCATCCTAATGGTCATTCAGTTTAGTTTTGTCCCAAAATAGCATTGTTTATAAAGGATGCAGTTGTTTGCTTCCTATTTAGTCTTTAGTGGAAGAGAACTTGTTCAGTTTTTAGGGAGTGAAGTATTCTCTGTCTCTGGGACTTTGCTTTAGCTGCGGCAAAGGAAGTGTGCTTGAGGAGGTGAAAAACCCCCACTACGCAGGGTGAGAAGAAAATAACTATTTATAATACTGTAACTTTAAAAAGTCCCATTATCCAAATATTTAATTCCCAATGGGAAATCTCCAGTTCCTTTTTTTTTTTTTTTTTTTTTGAACTTAGAAATGATGATGATTATACTGAGCTGTGAAAGGCATCTGAATAAATGACTGCAAGCTGAAAATGAGCATGGAAGGTTTTGGTTTGATTACTTAAAATTCTGAATCCTATTAGCTGGGCAATAAATGAGGCATTCGTTGCAAAAACCTGTGTTCTTTACCTTCATTCTAACACCTTCAGTATAAGTGCACTTGAGAAAATAATAATAATAAAAATCCTTAGAGCAACTGAGTTATGCACTAAAAATAGTATTTTAGGAGATAAATGTGGGAATTATTTAATTTTCCTTGCCTTAATCTCTAAAGCAGTAAAGAGAATGAAAAATGCCATGGAGATTTTCTCTGTAGAATGCCCCAAAATAATAACTTCTAAGCAGGACCTCCTTCAGCTGTCTCAAGTGCTGTCTACAACTACCTGAAGGGTAGTTGTAACCAGGAGGGGTTTGGTCTCTTCTCCCAGGCAACCAGCACCAGAACAAGAGGACACAGTTTCAAGCTGCACCAGGGAAAGTTTAGGCTGGAGGTGAGGAGAAAGTTCTTCCCAGAGAGAGTTGTTAGCCATTGGAATGTGCTGCCCAGGGAGGTGGTGGAGTCACCATCCCTGGAGGTGTTCAAGAGGGGATTGGACGTGGCACTTGGTGCCATGGTTTAGTAGTCACGAGGTGTTGGGTGACAGGTTGGACTTGATGATCTTTGAGGTCTTTTCCAACCTTGTTGATTCTATGATTCTGTTCTAAGTGGTGTCTGCTGTGATGCCTGAATGGATGTAGTGAAGATTCAGTTTGCAGGATGAGGTGCATGAACTGTGTGAATCTCATTCTTGAGCAGCCCAGTGCTGCAGGGTTAGGAGCACCTGGCCCAGCTGTATCCAGGTTTTGAAGTATGCACTTGGTGCTCCCTTACCAGCTGATCTCCATAAGGCCAAAATGTGTATTTATAATTGTAGCTCTTTGACTTCAGCATTTTATGCATGTTTCGTGGGATTATTTTTTCCTTCCAGATGTAAATATCATAATGGAAACCAGCAAGGAACTCTGAGCAAGTAGGGCTGAACACTTAGGATGGTAGAGTAGTAACTGGATGAGAGCAGTAACTAGTGTCAGAGTTGCAATCTTAATGTAAAATGGCAATGAAAATGAAGTTTATGGAAACTGGAAGGAGGGCAATGAGGAGATAAGGGCAAGATTTGGACTTCACTGGAATTTGACATTGCAACTCACCATCCAGTCTTGCGGAGTGTTGATCTTTCAGACTGCTATCTGACTGTGTACTGAAGTGAGTGCTTTACTTTTGGTGAGTGAATACCACCAGTCAAAACAGAGTATCAGGTAGGATAATCATCAAAACCTTTAGTTATTATTTAGTCCTAGGAACTTTGCTTATTTCACCTATCTTTAAAACTTTTGTAACTATTCTTTTGTGCAGATTTTCAAGATGTTTGGTCAAAATAATTTCTATTTTGTCTGTTCTTATCCTGCAGCAATAATGTATTTCCTAGATGTGTACAGACTGGCTGTTTCAAGTTACGTGTCTGTTCCACCCTGATTGTCAGCAAGGAGTTACTAAATGCTGGGAGAGTTAAGAGTGTTTTTAAAACATTTGATGATTTTCCTGTGCTGACACTTGCTACATTGTCACACTAGAACCAGATGTTTAGTACCACATGTTCATGTTTTTTGAGCTAATTAGGTTAGGTACTGTGGCTCTGGCTCATAAAAACAAACATCAGTTTCCCACCCTAAAGCTCTCATTCCTGGGTCATCATCCTCACAGTCCTGGCTGTGTGAAAAACTTGCATCAGCCTCCTGAGTTGTGAAACCAGAGCTGTATTTTCAAGGTCTTCTTAGTCAGTTTCTTCTGTATCCTCTGAAAACAAAGATGTTCTGATGTACTGTATCCATGAGGACTCTAGTGTTGAAAAGACATTTTTGAGCATTGTATTTAGTGAGGGTGCACCTAAGGAGAATCTCTGTCCCTTGCTGGATGCAATGGGGAGCATAGCGGTCAAGCATGAGGAAAAGGCTGAAGTGCTCAATACCTTCTTTGTCTTAGTCTCTAGCAGTAAGACCAGTTGTTCACTGGATACCCAGCCCCCTGAGTTGGAAGATAGGGATGGGGAGCAGTATGAAGCCCCCATAGTCCAAAAAGAGACGGTTCATGACCTGCTGCACCACATACACATAAGTCTATGGGGCTGGGTGGTGTACATCCCACGGTACTAAGGGAGACAGCAGAAACGCTTATTAAGCCACTTTCCATCATTTACCAGCACTCCTGGTTAACCAAGGAGGTCCCAGCCAACTGGAGACTGGCAAATGTGACACCCCATCTGCAAGAGAGGCCAGAAGGAGGATCCGATGAACTACAGACCTGTCATTCTGACCTCAATGTCATGGTGCAGATCATCTTGAGTGCCATTATGCAGCATGTTCAGGGCAACCAGATGATCAGGCCCAGTCAGTATGGGTTCATGAAGGGCAGGTCCTGCTTGATGAACCTCATCTTCTTGTATGACAAGGTGACCTGCTTTCATAGAATCATAGAATCAACCAGATTGGAAAAGACCTCAGAGATTGTCAAGTCCAAACTATTACCTAATACCCAACACCTCATGACAACTAAAACAACAAAGTATGGAGTATGATAGAGGCTGTGCTAATAAATGAAAGGTTCATTTTTTAAAGTCTGATTGAGATCACTTTTGCATTGCTTCCGGGTCATGCTTCTACAAGTGGCTGGCTTCCTGGGTTTGATTTTCAGCGATGAGACTGTACCTCCACCAAAGCAGCATAAGTGATGTCGTCAAAGGAAGGCTAATATAACATTTCTGGTGCTATTTTTAAGTTTCAGTTTCTTTATCCTTTTATTTTCTGCCACTGCAGTAATATGGCAAGATAGTTTTTCAGCACTCTCTTTCTTTTTTTCTCTCTAAAGGGTAATTTCAGTTGAATTGCACCCTACTGAGAGTAATGTGGTGAGAAACCAGTTGGCAGTAGTCTGTTCAGTTTTCATTTGCCTCTCTCTGTAAAAGTTTAAAAATACTTCTCCTACAGGAAATGTTTTTCATTCTGTTATGTCTTTTGCTTCCTGTAGGAGGTATTTCTTTTAATTTATTGAATAAACCTTTCTAAATTGTATTCCCACAAGAGTTTAGGCACAATAGAGTCTTTGGGCAAACCGTTGAGGAGATCTTGCCATCCTCTGTGTTCAGAAGATAGGCAATTGTTTCTTTATGCAGTCTGTCAAGCTCCAGTGCTTACATGAAATGGGAGAATTTAAAGCTAAAGAACATGGATTAATGCATCTGCTATAACTGCTCATATTTTACTGTTTTGATCACGTCTCTCAGATTTATCCTTCTTAAATCCTTCTCTTTTACCTGCTCCTCAATTGTATAAGGATTCTGGGCAATATTTTTATCTTGATCTTATTACCAGAAGTTCTTTTGTAAATGTATGTATGTGCAGGAAGGCTGAATCCTGGTTGGAAGTCAGGTATTTTGTTTAGCTGTTAATTTAATGTGGATGAGTTTAGGAAAGATGTTGAGATGCTGAAATGTGTCCAGAGAAGGGCAACAAAACTGGGGAGGGGTTTGGAGCATAGCCCTATGAGGAGAGGCTGAGGGAGCTGGGGTTGCTTAGAAGAGGAGGCTCAGGGGAGACCTTATTGCTCTCTACAATTACCTGAAGGGAGGTTGTAGCCAGGTGGGGCTTGGTCTCTTCTCCCAGGCAACCTGTGACAGAACAAGAAGACACAGTCTCAAGCTGTGCCAGGGGAGGTTTAGGCTGGATCTTAGGAAGAAGATCTTAATAGAAAGAGAGATTGGCCATTGGAATGTGCTGCCCAGGGAGGTGGTGGAGTCACCATTGCTGGAGGTGTTTAAAAAGAGACTGGATGAGGCACTTGGTGCCACGGTTTAGTTGATTAGATGGTGTTGGGTGATAGTTTGGACTTGATGATCTCAAAAGTCTTTTCCAACCTGCTTAATTCTGTACTGTGTATTCTGTTTGAAAGGGGTGGTGGTGTAAAAGAGACTGGAATAGATTACATTGTCATGCTCCAAAATAAGACCCTATCTACTTTGTCATAAATTAGAACAATATGGTTGAGATGTCTTGTGGCTATTTCATAATGTTCCTGCTGACAAAATATGGTGTGCTTTGTGCTCATTGTTCCACTACTGTTTCTCAAGCATGTGTTCTTGTGTCTGCATTTAGTGACAGCTCTTGTAGCAGTGTGCTGTGGGGACACATCTCACAGGTCCTTTGGAAGGGGACAGCATATTTGCAAGTGATGCACAAAGTGGACTTTGTGAGAGATTGGGCATCAACCCATAGCCAGCTGGGACAATCAGGTGGTCAAATTACTTACTTAAACATAGTTAGAAGTTTTACTTTTTGCAGGGATAATGTGCCTTAGTTCCATATTCACCAGGGGAATGTGATATAACTAGCAGTCAGTCTTTGTGGAGCATTTTAAAGCAACTTTTTACTAGGCTCATTAGTTAGGTTTACATTAGTAAATTTGCATATTTGAAAATGCTTTGGTCCAAAATGCTTCTTTTCTCTGCCTGAAGTCTGAGCACATACCATTTCTATGCTCTTTAAAGATGCTCTTAAAGATGCTCTTTAACCCTTCTCAAAGGAGAAGGGTTAAAGATTGGAAAGAATTAGAAGTTTAAATGGAGGTAGTAATGATCACTACATGCTAGAGTACAAAGCATATAAAATACACAAAAATGCATTGTCCATTTCAGCCATGCTTCTCAACAGACCTCCTTAGGCTTTCCTAAGGAGACTTCACACAAGTCTCACAGAAAAAGCTGGGGTGTTTTTAAAAAAATGCCAGTAAATTGAAAAAAAAACCCCAAAAACTCCAAAGCAAGAAGCAAACCCTTCTCAAATTCAAGTGTTGGGCTGAGACAGCTTGATGGTGCTCTATCAGAACTTCAGCACAAATTTGGCAGGGAAGTTTCAGTAACTGCTTGCCAGGTAGGTTTCCTGCCGGCTCATGTAACCATGCCTGCTTTTATATTCCAGCATTAGGGAGCCTAAGGTCTGCAAGGTATTTGCCTTCAGGAGAGTGTGCTCTGAAGTTGAGATCCATCTGCTTTTGTGGGTTATATCACTTCAAGTTTCAAAATGTTGAACATTTGGCAAAACATTGTAATCTTTTCCTGCTCCATTTCATGCCCTGTGCTCATGACAGGACATATGATGTGCTACCTCAAACTTAATTCAGTGGCTGCAGTAAAATGATGGCACCAGAAGCATTCCTGTGAGGTTAGATTTTCTAGCTTTCTCTTTTTTGTCACCTTCCTGAGTGTATGAGAAAAGTAAAAATAATCTGGGAGAGAAGGAAGAAAACTGAAGGGGTATGAAAGAAAGGAAATCTCCTGAGCTTTGAGCTGGGAATTGTGTCAGATATACAGAAAAAATAGGTGATAGGTGTGGCAGTAGGACAGTTAAGGTTTTGCCTATATTGCCTTACACAGCAACAGTTTAACCTGATACTGACCTTACCATTTAGGAGCTTAAGGGTACAGCTATGTAAGTGGGATCAGTCCAAGCTAAACTAAACCGGAATAGGGAGTTGGGGGCATTCAGCCTGGAAAGAGCTGGTACCAGATTGGCGTGCTGAACTATTGGCTTCCATGCTAAAATGCAAAAGGAGAATGGGTCATTATTTTCTGCTGTTTGCCATGCAGTAGTGGACTTCTCTGAGCTTCTGGAGTATGTTGGTCGACATCTGATCTGTATCTCTTCTCCTTGCCCTTGAGAAGTTATTTCTGCAAGTCTTTGTTCGCCTGGCAGAAGTTTTGTCAAGCACGTGCAGCCTTCAGCGCTGAGTGTGAAATTAGACTGACAGAAGGATCTCGCCCACAATAAACAAAGCTTTGATGGCTTGGAGTCATAACCTTTTGCAGTCTTGGTAAGTACCTTCTTACTTGAATGGACAAGAAAATTAAAAGAGAGTAAGGTGACTGTGAATTGCAGCTGTGTGGTTCAAGTAAAAGGAGATAAAGAATGGGAAAACACTGAAACAGACTAAGAAATTAACAGCTAAGTGAAATACCATTAGAGCTAGAAAACAAGACTGCTACTGAAGTGCCACCACCACTGGGAAGAGGAGACCTTTGACTCCTGCTTGGGCATCCCTACTCCACTCATAGTGTGAAGTTCTAGTTTCCTTCTTGGAGTGGTGCACCTAAGGTGCCCCTTAAGGGCTGCTCTCTGCTTCATGGCCTGCTGTACTACTTGGCCCTCAGAGAAGATCTCACTGCTGGTGTGGTTTGGTAAGATGAAAGGTGTGTGATTCCTACTGGCTGCTGTGGTGCATAGTTCTCTCACTCCCTGAGTAGTTCTCAACATTAGCAATAAGATTTTCAGAAGCTCCTGACTTGCTTTTGAAGATGAAATCAAGTTTCTAGGTAGTCAGTTTTTGAAATGTTATTCTGTGTCTATATCCTTACTTTCTGTTACAGTAGTGAGAGCTTCCAAATCTGTGTAATTTCTTTAGTCCAGTAGCATCCAGCTTATACAGTCAGATGGTAAATGGAATTTGTGATTGCTGCAGTGTGGGATCTGGCTGAAATGCCAAAATTAAAAGGTAAAATCTGCTGTTCTTTGGCAACTCTTTCTGTCCCTGTGATAGCTGGCCTAGAAGGGACCCCTCAGGAGCTATGCTGCTGCAGTCTGTATTTGTCAACCATAGCTTCCTCTCTGAGAGCCTTCTCAAAAGAAAGCTCCGTGGTGTTTGGATACTGAGTTTGAGGGCTTGGTTGTTTGCAGGTGTCTCTCTAACAAACTGTCTGGAAGCTGGACATTGTCTTGCTTTCTACAGAGGGGATCTTTGTTGTAACCTGAAGGATCCTGCTGCCAAAGGCTGCAGCCCCAGCAGAGCCAGCATGGTGCCACTGCAGGAAGAGTGGGTAGAGATAAGAGGGCATGATCTGTATCATTTGTGCCACAAGTGCCAGCTTTTACTCTGTGCCTTTTGAATGCCAGTGAGTAGGGTAGAGAATGGAGATGTGCTCGCTGCATAGTTTTATATCCACTCAGGTGGCAGGGCACCTTTCCTAAGCACTTTGAGCTCATGAAGACCCTTCTGGACCAAGTTCAACTACCTGAACTTAGCATTCAGCAAGAGATTTAGCCATAGCCCTTTTCTTGAGCTGAGGACTGCAGGCTTAAGATGTCACTTGAATTACAGTTGAACAGAATGAGATTCCTGCAGTGAATTGCTTATTTCTGGCTTCTTTACAGTTCTTTGAAATACACCCCTTTGGTTGAGATAAAGGCATTTAATAACTCTATTGCTGGCCCCTTTAATTAAAATAGACTCAAAGCATTTTTAGGAAAGCAGGAGCTCTTCTTGTACTGGATATAACTTAGATGGAATGGAGGCTGAGGGGAAAGGAGAAGTACGGTTTGCAACATCTGGGGCAAATAAAAGCGAAGCTGGAAGGGAACAGCTAGTTGGGATGTTCCCAAGGAGTGTGTGGAAGTTTCCTGTAAAAGATGGATAGCAGTGGGAGCTGCTTGCTTGCTGACCCCTCTTGAAAGAAAATCTAAGGCCAGAGGAGGCTAAAAGCAGAAAAGCAAAGGGGAGTTTGCTTGGTATGTTTCTTGGAGCCAGCAGTAAATGGCCAGAGGAGCAAGGGAATGGGTTTCCTTCCAGGCTTGGGGGCTGGGTATGATGGTGCAGCAGAAGCAGCAGCTGAGCTGTCAAGGACGCTCAACAAGCAGCTTGTGGGGAATGTACTGGGACCTCCCATCAAGCCCAAAGATTGGGTTTTTTGTTATTTTGGTTATTTTGTAACCCAGCCTTTGCACACAAGAGATTGAGAAGCCCTGCTGGAAACAGCAAGAAAGATTTGGGAAAGACTGAGCAAGAGGGAAATGGAACTGGGGCAGTGGGGTGCATGGATGTCTGGGGATGAGCGGTTGAGTTGCTGGGGCTTGCCTTAGTAGCAAAGATTGTTTTGTGTAGTGGTGAACTGCCAGCCTTAACGAAGCTTGGAGGAGGGAAAGTGTGAATTGCATCTTTACATGATCACTTTCTGTGAGGAGTAGTTACCCAGGAGAGCTAGACTGGAAGTAGTTGATGGGAGGAAGAGTTGAGAAGAATAAGGGAGAGGCAATTGAGGTGCTTTGGGATGGTTGGTTGTGTGAACTGCAGGGGAATCATTTAATTTTTGTGACAAGATATTTTGCCTGCAAATACACTGAATACACATATTGCTTCTGTCTTTCCAGATATGCAAATAAGTTTTGGGTTTGGTCTGTTTGGGGTGTTTTGCATGGAAAATAGTCTTTGTGTCTGGGTCTTTCTCTTCCATGAAGCACTGCCATGTAGAAAAATGTTAGTTTAACCATTTCACAACAATCTAAGCACATGTAGAGTCTAAGTTACTAAAAGGCCATATGTTACTTAGACAAAAGTTCAAGGTACAATGCCAAGAAAAAGCAAAATAATGTAAAATGTACCATTTTTTAGTCATGTACAACTCTCTGTGATAAATCACGGTTTTATTGTCTATCTCTTTCTTTGTTCTCTCAGGAAACATCTCCCAGCTATGAGATGTGGTTTCCTGGACATGGGATACTGCAAAGCAGGGTGAGTGAAGGTCATAATGGGTGGAGCTGAGGCTATTCAAATGTGTTTGAATGCTCAGAGTGGTGAATCAGTGGGATTCAGAGTTGTGTATGCTACCACACCAAGGACTGCTGGGCTTGATTCAGATGACATTGGTGTCATCCAGATGCTCTTTACTAAGGAGCTTGCAGACAAGGTGTTGCAGTTTGGGCTGGGTGCCCCCTGCTTCCTGTGTCCAGAGGTCCAGCCCAGTGGGTGGACACAGGAAATTGGGTATTTCTACCATAATTCTCTGCACCACTATAAGATCTAGTGCGAGGTCTAAGCACCTCCTCTTTCTTCCTCGCCATCGCCCGGTAATGGGGGAGTTGTTGTCTCCCGGCCATGGGCCTGGCTAGGCCCAAGGCCACGGGGGGATGGGCAGTCTCAGATCTGGCCAGCTGAGACTAGCCTAGCAGTGGGGAGGGGGGAAGAAGGAGCCCTGGGGGTCTTGGATGTACCCCCAGGTGGGGATGGGATTATCTTGGGACTGTTTTGGGATTTCTTTTGGCACTCTGCTTTTGGCTTTCTGTAAAGATTCACCGCTTTTCCTTTAAACTTTCCATCACTTTTGCAATCCGTTTTGTTTTGAGTTGTTTTATTCTGCCCGTGATGGGGAGGGTTTGGAGGGGGGCTGCCTAACCCATCACATTATTGGTAGCAGAGGATGGTTTGGGTGGGGAGAGGGGTCTGCCCTCAACCCCTTTGCATTCCTGGCGAGGCAGGCAGGAGTAGGAGTTTGTTATTGTGGCCACTTTGCAGATCGGATTGCAAAAACCGGAGAGTTTAAATTCAGTTCTGGGCGTCGGTTTGGGTTTTGGAAGTTGGGGTCAAGTTTTGTTGTTGGGGCGATTGTGTGAATTCTTGTGGATTGCAGGGGGACACCTGGTACGTGGCCGATGGCACGGAGCCCCCTCCTGCTCTTCCATGCAGGGGTGGTTCCTGACCATCGGAATTGGGGTACCGCTTAAGAACGCGGGACCTGCCCTTCCTCCACCCTTTGCTCTCTGCGGGCGGTAGAAGCGGCGGGGAGTGAAGCAGGGGAGGGGCAGCGGCGAGCAGATCAGGATCGGGCCCGTTTTCGCTGCGGGGAAAGAGCCAGCCGTGGCGAGCGGGCGAGCTCAGCTCCCGAAACTCAGGAGGGCGAACGGGGACCCCAGCTGCAAAGCCGTTCTCAAGGGCTCTGGGAACGCGTTTATGCCTTTCGCTGGAGGAGCCGTTTGCATGCCCGAGGGGTGGAGGCGATTTTGATTCTGTACCGCGGCGATAGAGGCGGCCGGACCTCTGCTGTATGCTCGGGCTGCGGCGGCGGTGGCCTTGGCCGTGCGCTCGGAGTAGCGACGGCGGCCCCCGGCCGGCTACTCGGGCTGCGGTGGTGGCGGGCCTGGCCGTGCCCTCGGAGCGCCGGCCCCGGCCCCAGCCGTGCGCTCGGGCTGTAGTGGGGCCGGTCCTAGTCTCTTCCCTGATTACTTTTCGGACCAGTTCTGAAAATGGCGCCGAGCACCTGGCTCCACCTCCCTTCTTCTCAGTAGGTTGTGGTGCAGTCCCTCCCCCTTCCGGGGGGGGGGAGTTGTGTAGCTGAATGCTGGTCACGGCTTGGTACGCGAACGCCCAGTGGGGGGCGGTGTACTGTGACATGCATTTGTGTAGCCTCGGGCCGCGGCTGGAAGTGGTCAGCACTGGGCTTGGGATAGGTCCGTGCAGGGTTGAGGAAGGCTCAGTGTGCTATTTTCCTGGAGGGGCGGAGAAGCAGTTACAGCCAGATTGTTCTGACTGGCTTGCCCCAGGGGTGGAAATATGCCACTGAGTAAATGGAGATGGAAGTAGAAGCTGGTTGAGAAGTTGTGAGGTTTTTTCCAGGTGACCAGGATGTCCACCGGATCCATGAAGAACTTGCACCGCAGAAGAGTGAACTCTGCATCGCTGGGTGGTTCCATTAGATGAGAGAAGAAGGACTGGAATGGACTGACACTTGACCCTGACTGAGAGAGACTGTTTGGGTGGACGCCCAGATGAAGATATGGACTTCACCGGACATGTCATCGGAAGAGTTCTGATTTGATGATATGTTTGGGGTGCAGAGATTATGGTATGAAATAAGGGGTGGCATGTTGAGTGGCTGTGAGATCAAACAGTCAGAGGTCACCTGCCTCCAGAGAGAACTTCAGAGCAAGGAACTGGTGATTTAATGCTCAAGTGGTGCAACTGGTCACGAAGATGATCAGCAGGCTGGAGCCCTGTGAGGACAGGCTGCAAATGTTGGGGCTGTTCAGCCTGGAGAAAAGAAGGCTGAGGGGAGACCTTATAGCAGCCTTGCAGGACCTGAAAAGGGCCTGCAAGAAAGCCAGGAAGGAGCTTTTTACAAAGGCTTTTGTTCTTCCCACCTTTTTAGAAAATATTTGAACTAAAAGAACTGAGGCAGTGCTTGAGGCCATTGAGTGAGAAATTAATTTACTGAGCTTGGAAAAGCTGCAGACCTTATTGCAAGGGGCTAAGAAAGCTTTTGCCCTTTCTGTCTTCCTCCCCTGCTACTATGGATTTGGGTTATATCCGCTCTCTTAAGAATATATTTGCATAACATGCACAATTCAGATGTTTCATAGTGTGTCTTTTGACTTCCTCCCAAAGAGTGGGACAGAAGTAGTGGGCAGATGATCACTTGGTCCATAGGAGCTGCCTGAGAGTGGCTCATTGAAGCACTGGGGAGGGACAAGGTTTGAAAAATCAGAGCTGCAGATGAGCCTGTGAAGTTGGTGTCTAGTCCACATAGGAGCACGGAAAGGCCCTGCTGTGAGGGCTGTGTCTGTGTGCCACATGGCCCTGCTGAGTAGGGCGGTGAGGTGGGGTGGAATTTGGCAAGTGATGTTAGGTGTTTCCCTCGCCGGAGAAGAGGATGCAGCATTAGTTATTTCTGGAAACTACATAGCCTACAGAAATTATATTTAGCTGTGAGATAACTGTTTTAAAGTGGGATTATGCCCAAATTAGGGATGAGACAGTAAAGCAGAGTGATAAGAGTATCTGTAGCATCTTCTCTGACTGTAGGGGTTGAGAGACAGAAATGGACATGTGACAGCGTGAAAATCCACACAGAATCCAGAGGATTCATGCGGGAATCCCTGCACCACTAGCTGCCTTGCTAGGGCTGGTCATGTAATGCTCATGAAGGAATTACAGTTGTTAATACTGAAAAAAAGTAGAGAGCATCCTGGTTCCTATTTTGGGGCTGAAGCAATACATGATTTTTTCGGTCTGTGTTAATACACGTGTTTATTGTAATGAAATCAAAGCCCTCCAGTGCAGTGTTGTAACACAGGGCTCTGCTTGGTGATGCTTGTTTCTGTCTGCGACTGGAGTTTGTTTTTTCAGTTAATTTGCCTTCCTGTAGTAGGGAGGACTGTATTTGTTAGATCTTCCCATGCCTAATCTGACATGAACACCTGCTGGGGAGCTGCAATGCAGTGTCCCCTGTGGCAGTGAGATAAGGATCCGATTTGTTTTCACTTGACACGTTCATATTTACCATATTTTTTTTAAAAAGGACATTTTGGAGGTTTTGGTTCGTTGTGCATATTTGTTTAAGATGGCCCATGAAGCACTGCTGTATGTTTTACTTCTGTAGGCAATGCCATGTCTGACTCTGGTTCTGTCCCTGTACAAGTCTCTTGATAATCTCATTTGTAGGATGCGATCTACCAACATCCAGACTTCCTACATCCAGTCTTACTTAATTTTGAGACTTCTTTATCTTCACTGTTCTCCTTTCACCTAGATGACTCAGTATTTCGTGGCTTAGACAGATCTTCATAGAGAGGATCTTCATATTGTGAGAGGAGGAAGCAACATTCATTCAGAAAGTGTGTGGCTCATGTGATTTAGTCCAATATACTGAATGGGAAAGAACTGCCAAATGTGTGTGATTATTATCACATCTCTTATACTGTTTGCAACCAATGAATTGTTAATGAATAACTAATACATTAATAAGATTGCATTTGTGACAATAAGTTTTGTAGTATTTTTTGTATGAGGTGTAACATTTCTTTGCTTGGATGCCTTACCATGCCTTGGAAGCAGACAGTTGACATTTGTGTTAGAGGTAGTATTCAACATGATATAAATTTGGTCTGTATATACAACCAATATTAGAATCTGTCTGCCTCTGCTCCTGTGAGAAGGATGGAAAACACATGAAACTGCTACCAGAAGTGTACATTCCATGTGTGTTCAGAATGACAGAACAAGTCTGTGAACTGAAAATCTGTAGGACAACACAAATTACTAAGTAGACTTTAGCTCTAAGTGCTGGGCATTTATATTGATACTTTATAATCAGATTTCCATGGATGTCTGTTTGTAAGTATCCCTTGAATTGAAGGATTTCACTCCTTTCGATGTTTCCATGAGATATAATTTCATCTGTACATGCTGAGATACGGAACAAATATGCAGCAAAAGAGATGAGTTAAAAGAACTAAGCCCATGTAACGTTGCAGATGTATTTCTTGCACATGCATGTGTTGCTGTGTACTCTCGTGCACGAATATTTCGTGTATGTTCAAACAAAGAACAAAATGTTTCCCACATTTGGTTTTGGCAGGCCAAATGCTATGTGTGAAAACTGGACAGAAATAAGAATTCATCATTGGCCTCACATCTGAGGAAGCTACAGAACATCGTATTTTACTCCAGAGTCCTCCTTAGGCTTGTGTCTAGTAATTAGCTTCAGATCATCCTACCCAGTGCCATTCTAGCATGAGAAGAGGAGCTTTGGGTGTCCAAGCTCTGAGATGTGCAGATAGTGTGCCTTGGTGCAAGTGCCACTTTTGGATAGGGATGTGCTAGGGAGGCACATCAATAGGTTGAATCTTGCTGCCTTCGTGCAGAGCCAAGGAGACAAGGGAGTACGAGGAGTAGGTCTGGTGCAAACCCAGGTCTTACCTGTGGGCAGGGACAAGAACCAATTGACTCAAGGGCACTAACGCACTCCTGGATCAGTCAGTGAAGAAATACTCCATGGATCTGATTTAGCTGAAGATTTAAATTATCTATCTTAAATTTTAGGGTTCTCCTGTGTTTAGGAAGAAAGCACTGTGAAACTGGTTAGCTGAAGTGATTTTAATCCAAAATTTTAAATGTGTACTTAATCAGTAAGTGAGGGATTTGATCAAACCCTTTATGTATTGTATAGTTATTTTCTTTGCAAGATTAATTTGTATTGGTTGCTGGTTGTCTCCTGTGTTGAGTGTCAATGGCAATAGAATATTTTCCTTAATTTGGTAATTCTTTTGCTATTCAGACTGACAAATTGCATACATATGCTGTTATAAATGGTGAATAATGGATGTAGCATATGGTCATATTTTACTCCTGGATATGTCTTCGTGGAATTCCATTCATGAGGTAAAAAGATGAGTGTTATAAGGTTAAGTAATACATGAATTACATGCATTGCATTAGACTGTATTAGAAATGAGAAGCACTGAAAGTATATAAACCCACATTTTGCTGTTGAAGCTAAGGGAATGATCAGACTGTCAGTTAAACATCACTGTATATACATTACAGTTATGATGTTAATTTGAATGAGTGTGCATTTTGAAGCAAATCGGTTGATCTTTCACACTTTTGAGCTTGGGTTCACATCCTGGAGCCACCTTGGAGCATGTGGATGGATTTGCTTTTGCATTAAATTAGGCTGCAATATGCACTGTTGCGTGTTTAGCCTCCATCAGGTACACTGGGTGTCTGAGACGGCAAACTGTGCTTTGCCTCTGTAGCTAAGGGAATTATTAACGTGTTAGCAATCCTGCACAGTATCTGTAGGCAGGACAGCCCAGGGGTCTGAATGGACTGTTCTTCATTTTCATTGCTTTCAGATTTCACAGCTGTATCAGCCTCTTCTGCCATGGTTTTGCAGATTTGGATATTTGGATGGGGGGAATTGTTTCTTCCAATCAGTTTTTCACTCTTTAAACAAACTAGTTCCTGAACTGGGCTGAACTGAATAAAATACCATTTATTATCAGCAAAATAGTTTGTGATTGACCAAAGTGCTTTGCTGGTTTATCACTTTGATGCACCCTACAGATCCTTAAGCAGTTTGTTCTCCTCTTGATACATTTAACTTCCTTGTAAACTTTGTCAGCAGATAGGTACTGTTTGAATTTCGTATCAATTCTTTTGATACAATGAGAAAACTCAAAGAGATTTTAGAGGGGTACTGTTCATTCTTTTGAGGTGTTTTTTGGGGGGGGATAATAAGGATGTCATATGCTGTCTGTAGCTGAGTTCTAACAAGTTTGCTTGTCTTAATAGATCTATTTAAAAATAAAATGCTTAAAACAGTTATCCAGAATGTCAGTCCCCTATCCCTCTATTGTTCAGACCCCTTGGATGCAAACTATACCTGGCCCTCATTATTTCTGCTTTTTCTCATCTTCAGCTATCAATAATGTATTTTGGGAAGGAGTAAACGTGGGTGTTACTTTGATAACAGCCTTTCACGGTCAAGATGGAAAACAAAAGATTCAGACATCATGCAGCTTTTGTGTATTTTCCTTTTCCTTGGGCCCTGTCTTCTATTATGTCTTACTTTCTCTTATTCCAGAATGTGTCATGACCATGAGTTATTCTTTCAGCAAATGGCTAGGAGCACCCTAGGCTTAAGATGTAACCTCAGAGCAAGTGAATGACTTACGTGTTCATACTCGGGTCAGCCTTGAAGTACCAGGGAAGTAGCAGGGATGAACGTGATGAAAAATCCATGCTCTACTGTGTCCTGGGCATCAGTTATGTGAATCCCATATGCTCAGAGTTGTCTGTTCCCCCTAAACCCTTTAGTCAGCTGGCATTGGGCTGAGAAGGTCACTGCTCACTTTCCATAAATAAAGTGAAGGAAGAGTGTTTCTCGGTGCTGGGAATGAAGAAGCATTTCTGTAGCTGTGGCTCACTAGTCTGCCTCTAGTGCATTTGTGAAACTGGTCCTCTGGGCCAGCAGGGACTGCAGGGAGAAGTGGTGATGGAGGAAGCTCTTCTTTTGGTTCATGACTTAGTACTGTGCACACTAAGCAGCTAGTATGGATAAAATGTTTGTCTTAGTATCCCGTGAGGCCACAGCCTGTGTGCTCTGGAGGATACAAATCAATGAACTCATCATTCTTGTGCTCATCTAGCAAGAGGCTGCAGTTGTCTGTATATGCAGCAACTGAAAATGAAGGGAAAATTTCCTTTGTTGGTTTTGGACTGTCAAGGGCCAAGGTAAGCATGGATATCAAATGTGAGAAGAAGGGTTTTCTTTGTTTTAAGTGAGATCTTTGCACAATCTCTGCATTTGGCTACTAGGAAAGAACACTCTTTAGTATTTCATTCTTCTAGATGATGAGTGTGCTTGAACAACATGTTAAGCATCACAGCCCTTCCGAGTAAGGAGTACTGTCAACCCTTGGCTTATTTTCTCATTTGGTTTGGTCCCCTGTTTGGCTGCAGCAGCACAATTTCACAGTATGTGCTCAGAGTTTTATGTCTATTTTTGACAGAGTTTTTCTTTGGCATGTTATGTGTTGTCATTTGATATCACAATTATATATTCTTCCTTTCCCCTCCTCTTCTGCCCCTGCTGTGGTTTTGATGTCTGTCAAAGTCGCTGTAGTGCTGTTTGTAGTTATTTACCTTTTCCACAACTCTTGTTCAATATGGTTTATATTTTCTTCCAGATTGTTGTGTTACACTTTCAGGTCATCAATCTCTACATTCCCTTCCCAGCAAGGTCATGGAGAACCAGACCTCCGAGGTCTCCTGGAATTTTCTTTAGCAGAGTCCAAGGTCATGAGGCTGAATGCATTGTTTGAATATTCATCCAGCAAGACCTTTGGATATGCAGTGACTGAACTCAGCTGAGCACTGCTGCTTGCTGCAGTCATGACTGGTCTTTGTTTATTTAACCCAGGCTGTACTTGAAAAAGGTTTTGGTTACAGGGGTATTTGCAATCCGGTATAGATTGCAGCAGCACTGACATCCAAATATTATCTCTCAGTGTCTTTAGTGCTGCTAAGCGTAAAGGGAAGCCCTGTTCTTTTCACATAGTTATCTAATTGGTGAGTTATTCTGTTGGCCTTCAAATATTATTTGGGGAAGTTTTTAGTGAAGTTACACAAGGTCAATATTAAAAAACCCACCCAAACCAAATCCCTACCTT
Organism: Picus viridis; assembly: GCA_033816785.1. Taxonomy (NCBI): domain Eukaryota; kingdom Metazoa; phylum Chordata; class Aves; order Piciformes; family Picidae; genus Picus; species Picus viridis. The sequence continues at coordinate 1,516,591 of CM066569.1, read as the reverse complement.
TTACAACTGAGAGAGTAAGACATGCATTATCAGTGCTGGCAGTATGTAAGCTTAGATAAAAAATGCCTGATATCAGAAGGAGCTCTCCCAAATGTGCCAGGCCAGGATGGTTTTCCAGATTCTGACACTGAGACAACTTCAGGACTTGCCAGTGCATGAACTTTGCTTGGTGGAAGAAATCTGACAGATCTGTGGTTTCTTAGGATCTTTCAAGAGATAGGTGCTCAGAGCAGGCACGGGGGATGTCTCTAGTCTGTGGGGTGCAGGGTCTTTGAGTGTAAACCCAGGATGCCTTGGGATATCTGACAATGAAATAGGGTTTTGCTGCTCACTTGTGATCATCTCTCTGTGGCTTGCCAGGATGCAGAAGTCCCTATCCCAGCTGCTCATGGGCTGCTCCAATCAGTGCAGCACTGCTCCAGGCAGCCAGCAGAGCAACTTCTGGGACAGATGATTTGTTTCAGTCTGCCAGGTTATTTTCCAGCACTGCACTCTCTTAATGCAGCTATTTCTATCTGAAAGATGCCAGAATACTCCTGGGAGCAGCCACCATGCCATGGCAGGAGTTAATCTCCAGTGACGGGGAGATGACAGCAAACAGGGCAGGCCAGGGTCCATAGCCATTGCATTAAGCACAGCTGGCACCGCAGAGCAGCACATGTCCAAATACCTCAGTGCTGGGAATACCCACTGTGCTTTTTAATCTCATTATATGTACCAAATGTGTTATCTTTACGTTACGCAGCGGGAAGCTTTTGTGGTAGAGATGAAGCTCATAGTATTGCAGTTCACTCCTGCAATATCCATAACGTCTACTCTATAGCAGGAATAGTTGCAATGTAGCTGTGGGCTCCACTGCAGCCATTTGGAACATTTGGAATTGATGTGCAGTAACTTCGACGAGCACTCTCCAGCAAGCAGAAGATCAGAGTTTAACCCGTGGAGGCTTTTGTCCCGAGGTATTTGTCCACGTTGCCTTACAGGACACAGTTTGTCTCCTTCAGCACATAGTGTATAAATGATGCAACCTCAATTTTAGACACTGAGCTAGCCATGACACACAGCCCTGAGAAACGCTTATTATTCTTTGGCTTTGCTCTTCTTTTTTTCTTTTATTTATTCAAACAGATTACATTTCCATTTGGCTAGGATTAGCTTTGGTTTGAAAGCATTGCTCTGGTTTGTCCTGTGGAAATGAGTGTAGTATTTAGCTAAGTGATGTCTGTTTCATGACCTGAAACGTGCTGGATAAAGCACACAAGAGCATCAGCATTTGTATGTAACTAGATTTCCTGTAGCATAAAGACATGAAGCACATTTGAAGACTTCTCATGAACTTTCCCATGGGGAGAACACAGAATTTGGGGGTTTATTCATGGCTTTTCTAGGAAAGAGATAAGATTTTTTTTTCTCCCTTGCTGCTGAGTTTCTGATTAACATTAATCTACAACAGACTAAACTAGTAATGCCCAACATTGTTCTGTGACTGGACACATGAAAGCATCCTTCAGAGTGACCTACATGTGTGCCCCCATCCTGTGCCACTGCTTGTACAGCCCAGTGAAACCCATTTCAACACTCCGAAATGTGACTTTGTCCTCAAACAGTTAAACTTCACATTTGTAGAATTAAAAATAACCAGATAAGTACCATAGATGTGATTTATATTTGATACTCACTTGTGCCATTTAGTGTGGCAAATCTCAGTTTTCTTAAGGCGGCAGAGTTATGCAGTTTGGCTTCCAATTTAGTTGCTCAAAATGTGAAGCAGCGTGTTTAAGGCACTGTGAATAGCTGTGTTGCTGCTGCAAGCATGAAGCATTTTTCCTAATTTCATTTAACAGTTCTATTTTGGATACAAGTGATTTTGTTAGTATTGGAAACCCATGCACAATAACATAGCTCTGATGCTGAAGAGCTGAAACTCTGACTGGCCTTGTCTCTCTGAAGGCAGAGTGCAATGTAAACAAGGAACACAAGCCATACATGGAGACAACTTTACTTTGGAGGTTTAACTTCCTGAGCTAGACTACTGAAAATTCACACTGGGAGCCCAGCTCAGCAGGAATGCATGCCATTTTTTAGTAGAAAAAAACATATGTTTTGGTTGTTTGGTTTTTAAAATCCTCTGTGGTGGAGACGTTGTTAAGACGTGGTGTAACCACTCCATGATATGTGTGTGCTGCTTGGCACAAACGAAACTGTTCCTCCTCTCAAACTGAAATACCGTAAAAATCAAATGGACAGAGTTACAAAGGGTGGGAACTAAGCTCGGCTCAACAGCAGCTGTCTTCCCTGCTCGTTCACCCCTGAGAAGCACTCTTCCACCTCCCCAAGGGAGATGAGGACTTGCTGTTCTCCTGGGCTGGATGGCACATGCTGCAGATTGATACCAATAGGCAGGGCAGGAAGCATATTTTTTGTGTGGCTTTAACAGGGGACATCAGACAATTGTTACCATCAGATACTACATGACTAGCTGTAAGGGGTCTGCGTCTGTGGGAAAAAGTGTCTAACTTTCTTCCTAAGCATAGTCCCAGGAAGGTCTTACTACTACTTATCTTCTGTGAAGCAGGAGCCACAAGATACAAGGAGATAGCAGGTTGTAAACTTGGGTTGCATGTGTACATCTTCAGTCATAGGAACGCCAGTAATCTCAGTTCTTTCACTGACTCTGCCACATGTCTCAACCAAGATGTTCCTTCCTATTTATCTCCAGCCTGGTGGGACAGCTATCAAAGCAGGTCAGGTGGTACCTGGAGTTTAGGTGTTCAGCATGCTTATGTCCATAAGGACCCTGTTGAATATTTGTTCTAATATTGTTTATATATATATAATTATTTTTTTCCCCCTGGAAAGCTGTCTGTAAATAGGATTTCTTTTGATGCTCAAGTTCTGGAATTTTATCCCACTGTCTTCACACTTCTCAGGGAAGCTGGCCTGCACAGGCAGATAGCTTTTGAAAAGCTGTAGCCAAAACTTTATGCCCCTGTGGCAGATTGCCGAGAGGCTGTCAGGAAGGCTTTGAGCTGTTCAGTGGGAAACAAAGAGAACCGACTGGTTCACCCTGGAAAGATGACTCCCTGGAAGGGAGAGGTGTGTGTCATATTACTCTGAGTAAGCTTTATCACTAGGAAGACTTAATGAAAAAGATGTGTTTACTCAAAACACAGATTTACAGGACTGGAGTGAAATCACTAAAAAAGTTAAAATCACAAAAGCATATTACTAAGGGTACACTTAAATTCCTTTTCTCCTGCTTCAGCATTTTAGGTAGCTTGTGAGACTAACTAATTAGTTCTTTTGCAGCCTGTTCAGCAAAGTAGTTAGAATTAAGTGATGAGTTATAGGGGTCTGGCTTTTGGGTGGTTTCCAGAAAAAGCTGCTTTTGGTAATCCTCTCTGTCACTGGTCCAGGAGATCCTGCCTCTCCCCTCCTCTGCTTCTGGCCCTGTTCCCTTTGGTGGGCCTTAAGGCAGCATGTGTTGGTGCTGGGCCAAATTTACTCACACCCAATGATCTTACCACCGTGTCTTGATGAACATTTCTACACACCAGTGCTTTAAGTAGGCATTGAGCAGCTTTCTTCAGGTTTTGGTGTTCTGAATACAGCATATAACTTAGAAGTTTTATTTCATGAGAAATAACAACAATCTATTTTTTTCCTCCCTGTATTAATTGTACTTTAGGTTTTGCAGAGAATCTATAAACATATGGAAAGAGGAGCAGAGCATCTAGACACTGATTTTTTTACTATCTAATACATTGAGGGTAACCCTGCCAGAGTCTGTTTTCTGACTTTGTTGTATTTTGCTGCACTGGAAGTGGTCTTTTATGGAATAAAAATACTGAGGAGGAAAAGCTTAAAGGAAAGGAAGCAAGCTTATTAGAACTTTTCAGCTTAGCATCTGTTTTTAGAGCTTGAAGTATTCAGTGCTTGCTTCAAATTAAAGCACAACCACCATGGCTGAACCTGTGACTAAAACTGATAGACTGACCACCAGATACTCAAGAACGTTTGGTTGGGGTTTTTTAAGGGTTTTTTGTGGTTTTTGGGGGGGGGGCATTTAGGGGAAATTAGAAAGGCCATCCATTCAAAATGGAGTGAAATTAGACGGTGTCACTTCCTTGCACTGTTTGGTGGTCCCATAGGATGAAACATCTCTGGGACAGAGTGGTGGGGTAACGCTGCCAGGAAGGTGCATTCGTTCATGCTGGCCATGATTATCCTGAGCTATGAGCTGTTAAACTGTTTGTATTTCAGATATCAACGTTGAGCCTGAAGCAGTAAGCCAGTCTGGAATTTGTAGAAGCTTTCATTACATAACAATGGGAATGCTTGCAGATAATTGAAATGCCAATCATCTGTTACACCGACTGTAACTGTAGTCCTCAGATTTGACCTATTCAAATACTTTCTGTGGTCTAAATCTGTGAGCCCATGATTATAGATGCTAAAGGTCGGTTGAAATTTGATAGCTGCTGTTCTCCTTGGAAGTAAAATAATTCAAGTAGTTTGCCACATCTGCTGTCTCTTGCTGTAGGTGTTGTCTGAAAGCAATGCATCGACACCGGAAGAATCACTGTTAGAGAGGAGCATTAGTCTGGTGCCTTCAATGCTTGCTTGACTTTTTCTCAACACTTTTTTCCCCCTTGCCTTGGAGAACTGCCTTATACCAACCACAGCTGAACTGCTGAGAGCTCTGATGTCATTGGTGGGACTATCAGGCCAGTTCAGTATTTAAATGCAAAGAGGTTTCCCAGTGACTACGGTGCTGATAGCATTTTTTGAAAACTCCATCAGTATTTGTTTTTTTAAACCATAGAGAACATTGGATTGAAATGAAGAAGTGGGAACTTGGGTTTTTTTAAGGCCAAATATTGATTTCCCCCTCCCCCCCCTCCTCCCTTGATAAATGGACTTTGGCTATTGGTAATCAATAGTTATGCCCTTTTGAATATTTATAGCCACCAGATGCAGAGCAATTAATTGTTTCTAGCAGCACTACTTGATTAATTAGTTTTGGTGGATTAGTTTTGAAGAGGAATATGGATGTTCTGCTGGGCAATGATTAAGCACCATGGACCTTTCAAGTCTGGTAAGACTCAAAAAATGTGTAAAAACTCTGTTTAGTAAATTAAGATCAGAAACTATCATTAGCTTTTGTTTGTGGTTCAAGCATGATGTCATAATTGGCATAGTGCTACTGAAAAACTCCCAGCTCATGGCTCAGATCTGTTCTTTGTCAACTTGGTGTCTTCAATATCTGCTCTTGAGGCTGCCTGTCTCTGAGGAATGGTTCATGTGATACTAGCTTTTTAGGATCTGATTCAGTGTTATCTCCCTCGTGGGAAGAGGGACAGCAGAGTTTGCTTGGAACTGGTCATAACTGCATGACTCCCAGCCAACTTGTCCTTACATAAAACTGGATTAAACAGTTTTAGTTTTTTTTATGCTGGCATAAAGTCCTCTAACACCATTCCAGCTAAATAGCCCCAGGCTTTGTGGGAGAGGTGCACAGAACTTCCTTCTTTTTTCCCCATCCTTCTAGTTACACTTCTAAATAACTGTGGTAATTTAGGGTTAAAAAAGGCATGAGGAGGCTTAATATCACAACAAAAGCATGTGTTTGCAACGGTAAAGCATCACAGGAAACGATGTTCTTCCAAGTTTCATGAAGTTGCAATATGTTAATGGTTGTTTTGTAAAGTCTTTTCCAGCCTTGCTTTTCACACAGGGAGCAGAGGAGCTGGTGAAGTTGGGAGTAACTGTGTTAAATAAAAGTCCCTATACTTGTGGAGGAATTATTTGATCTGTAGTGTCTCTTTTGAGTTATTTGAACTTTTCCTGAATGTCTCTTTGAATAAAGTTTTTATTCTATCAGAAGCTTAAAAACCTCCTGTATGTTGTGACTACTTTAATGTAATTTACTTTTGCTACAATCAGATATAAACAAAATCTATTCATCTGAAAGTATAAGGAGGAGGGAATCTTATTCTTCATGCAGTTGCAGGTGCCCACTGCAGGTTAGATACTCTCCTGTCTCTGCCTATAGAGATTAATACAAACCTTCCCCAAACAGTAAGGCTTATAGAAAGCGCTTGACAGCCTAGTTTTGTGGAAGGCTTTTATTAACATTCACTGAAGATAAACAACATCATTCCTTTGTGTTTTTGCAACTCCTGAGTAATGATGGGATATTGGACTAGTCTGTTTAAAGTCTTTAGACCATAACTACAGTGTATGTGTTGTGTAAGTGACATTGTTTTGTGGGGGCTTGTCAAAACTCTAGCAGGTGCCTTAAAGACAGTAACACTTCCAGAGCATTCCTCCCCCTCTTCTTTTGGAATCATTACTGCATTGTAAAGCAGAAATAGTAGAAGAGAAACAAATATCCATTGCCTGTAAAAGTAGTGCCTTGGAATGTTCAGCTTAGCCTGGCAAATAATCCTTGTTGATCTCTCTTGCCATACTTTCTACTCCAGTGCTACCCTTCTCTCCCCATGGTTGCTAAGTCAGAGCACATATGCAGTTGTTAAGGCTTCGCTCTTCCGTGTTTTTCAGCACTGGAATCGGAGTAGCAGGAAATCAGCTGAGGCACTGTTATTTTTGTTCATCATACAGAGTTTATATTTTAAAAATAAATAAAGTTATTTTTACAAAAGGGCAATAATGCATGTGAACATAACAGAAAAATCACAGAGGAGACATCAAATGTTAAGTAATCTGCTTTACAAATTAGAAGAGTTGGGCCAATTCCCATCCTACCCAGGGCTTATCTGCAGCGAGACTTTGGAAGACTGAAATGTGTTTTGCAATAGTCCAGCAACAGTAGAATAGAATAGAACAGAATAAACCAGGTTGGAAGAGACCTTCAAGATCATCGAGTCCAACCTATCGTCCAACACCACCTAATCAACTAAACCATGGCACCAAGCACCCCATCAAGTCTCCTCCTGAACACCTGCAGTGATGGTGACTCCACCACCTCCTTGGCAGTATGTACTGCCGCTTTAGTATTTTAGGTTCTTTTCAAATGCAGATAGAGAGAAACTTCCCCTGTGTGTTCTTCACATTAATTTCCACTCCAGAATAACATGTTAGACCTTACAGCAAGAACAGAATATGAGTACACCTGCTTGTATGGGGTAAATAATCCAGTGCACATATATACATAGAACATCAGCAGACATAACATAATCTGTGTTGTGCATACAAGCATATGTGCTCTAGGTCAAATAGTTGGTGAGGCCAGCTATTCCTGTGTATACCTCAGCATCTTGTGGTTGAAATAAAATGATGTGTGATTATCTTAAGTATAAAATTAAATGGATTAAAATCAAATGAGCACTTACACAAATTTTTGGTCAATGCATTGGCTCCAGATATGTAACCTGTTTAAAAATTTATTTGCTTTTTTCCCCTTAGCTTCCTCTTTTTCATGGTGAATAGAAAATGTGTTATTGTGGACTGGACAAAGCCTTACTAAATGTTTGACTTGCATATTCACAGTTACAGTAAGAAGGGAATTATAAAGATGTCTGAAAGCCTTTGCTACCCCAAATCCTGTCCTTTGGCTGGTATAGAGGTTTAGCTTTGAGGTGGAGAGGTATCCTGTGTTGTCTGGTAGCCATTCTTGGGATGGGAAGATGGTATAGTGAAGACACGAGTCATGAAGGGAAAAGCATTAGGAAGCCAAGCACAAAACCAGAGCAAATACTAGGAACAGCACTGAGGCTGAGGGCTTGCTCAGGCTGTGTGTTGTCAGGATAGGTTGGGAACTGAACTTTGTAGAAGGTAAAAGGACATCCCATGCTCTTCTGTGAGAGCTGAGTTTTATCAGAAAAATGCTCAACCCCATGGCGCTTCCTTTTCCTGACACAAGTAACCCGCAGAGGCAGAAGCAGCAGAACGTTGACTTTCTGAGACAGGAATGCATAATGCTTGTGTGCACTGTATGCACTCTCATCAGCATCCGTGTGATTTGCGTTTCTGATACAGCAGGTTAACTGGCCAGAGCCAGTAGTGAAGATTAAATTTCTAATAAGGTTATTTGCTTCAGCGTAACACATTGCATTCCAGTGCTAAAATGGTAAAGCAGGGCTAGGCATTTAAGCCAATATGGATGAAAAAACAGTGATTACATTTTGTGCTGATTGGCCAAGTTCATCTTGCTCAAACTTTCTCGGCTTCAAAAATAAAACGACAATCGACTTAGCTCTCTACAGGATCAGGTAATATCTTAACTCTTATTTCTTTTGTTCAAACTTTGAAACACTATTGCTTGCGGCTGGCAAATCCATACCGGTAGAAACAATGCCATTGTGAAATGCTGCAAGCTGAACAAAATCACCTGCTTCCCCTGGGTTGAGTGCCATTGCTATCTGACAGAAGCGTCAGGCTGGACTGTTGGCCTCTGGATGGGATGCTGGTATTTCCAGTGGGAGGGGAATTACTCATTTAGCATAAAACATGATACAACAAGAGCTGATGTACGACGTTTTGCTTGTGACTTCTTGTATCCAAGCATAGGAGTTTGTTGATTTATTTTCCCCTTTTCTTTAAAGGCAAACCCACAATCTGGCAAACAGTAGAAGGTTGCTCATGTACTGGAAGAGATGAAGGGCAGCTGTTTGTTTTGGCTCTTTCAGTTTTAAAATAAATTCCCCTAATAAAATAATAGAAAAATACATCTACAATATTGTGCTGCTGTTTGACAGTTCTGCTAGGGTGCACTAAGTTGCCATTAAAGTTATCATCATCATTTTTACATCGTAGTTGAGCATCTAGACAAAATAGTGTGTGCTCACAAATAGCTATGCCTGGGCCTGTAGTATTTAAGCAACATATATACACTTTTTGTTTTTTTTTCTTGGCTTGGGCATTAGGTTTGAGAGATGGGTCCAGTGTTTGAATCCAGTTATTAGGTTATCTATTTCCCAGTTATCCCCCCCCACTCCTTTTCTGCACAATCATTTGAGATCTCTGTTGAAATTGAGGTGTGGGTAATCTTCCAGGGTGGACTTACTGAAGAGGGAAATTGAGTTGATTGATGTCTTCCCATTTTTAGACTTTATGCCCTTTTGGATCCCAACTTGAATGTGAGGGAGCAAAAGCAAAATGCCCATCAGTTTATAATAAACACGATCCTCAGAGGATTTTTGATAAGACACTGCAGCCTACAGATCAGAGGTAGAGATATTAATCTCTTGGAGTCTGCAAACAGCTTTACCCTACTTCAGCAAGCTGCTAGCAGTAGCCAATCGGTTTGGCAGGATATTGCTAGATGTTTTTATTCCCTATATTGACAACCATTTCCTACCATTCCTGGGTGCAAACAGGTTTATGGACTGTGTCCTGTCACCTTGCCTCCTCTTTGAACTTGAATCCTCAAATCTGGACCTTCTTGTAGACCTCATTACTTACATATTTGTTTAATTTCATACTGAACTGTCTTCCTACTCTGGTCTTTGCTTTGATGTGACCATAATTGTTTCCATTATTTAAAGTTGCAGAAAACCTACTTCCTGTTTCCTTGCAATTCCTTAATTTAGTACATTTTAATGTCTCTGTCCGTGCTTCTTTCCTGTGTGTATAATGTCAAATGAAAAAGAAAATCCAGGATGATACAAGGAAAAGCTTTATCAGCATTAGCATGGGGATAGCTCTGTTATTTCTGGGCAAAGGCCACAAATGAGTTATTGAAGACATGAGAAAGGAAGGGGTGACTATTGTAGGAAACTGTCATGCATAACCCACATAAATCCCTGTGTGTGGGCAATGGAATACTTTCAGGGTTTCAAAATCTTGCTACGACTAGAATGAATTAGAAATGTAGGCTTAATAGAGCAACCAAACAGATTGAACAAGTTGGCATTTTTCAGAGTGATTTACATGTGATGAAGTCTTAACCAAAGCCAGACAGGCTCTGGGAGGTGCTTGACTAGATGAGAATGCTGCCCAACTCCTTGGAGGATTGCATCTCCATCTCCAGTACATTTTGTCAGTTGTGAAGCCATCAACTCCCAAGTCTTTTGGCCTGACTAGGCCTACTCTGAAGTCAGAGGTTTCTGGTGCCTGTTCTACCTGTCTTCTCATTCCCTACCTTTGTTCTAGCGCACTTAGTGCAACCTAATAAGGCATGCTGTCATTGCATCTATAGCAGCAGTGGGTCTTTTGCTGACCAGACACAAACGGAATCAAAAACCTTATGGATTTCTGGTGGAACAACATTTCTAGATCTGGGTTGATGTGAAACATCTTTTATGAGGGTCCAGTTGGTCAAGAAAGAAAATAAATACACTTGAAGTTTGTGGGCAAGACTCAGGAAGGGTTGGTGTGTTGGCTCATCCCTAACAGAGCCTTATCCAGCCTGGATCACTGGCATACCTTGCCCCTTCACTCCAGGGTCCCCTGGGATCAACCATCCATGCTGCCTTTGCTTCAAGAGCCCATTCTTTCCAAGACTCATTTATGTAGCTTGATGCAGCTTGAGCTTGCAAAACCTTGGATGGCGTGAAGGACCACCTTTCCGTCCTGCAGAACTGCCCGCGGTCAGGCTAAGCTTGTTGATGACCAATCTTCACAAGAGAGCAGTTTCCACTTTGCAGCGCACTGAGTCTGCTTTGTCCAGAGCCTCCAACCACAAAATTTTTGTTCTGTGGAGTAAAATAACATCTTCCTCTGTTATATTTATTCCAAATAAGCAGCTCATTTGAAGCTCACTGCTGATCTGGAATGCTGAAAGAAAATCTGATGGAGGGATTAACTGTGGGTTTGGGGATGGGATCTATTTGACCACATCTGTGACCTGATCCTTACAAGAAAAAGGAAAAATCTGGACACAGTTCTGATGTCTGATATCTCATTTTTCACTGCTGATAGTGGGTCTAAGTAATCTGTTGCACCTTAGGAATAAGATCTTGGGTTTATAGCAGATAATTTTGTACAGAGTTCAGTAGCTGTCCAAATGCAATTAAATTTTTAGGAATAAGGAGCTTTTGAAGTAGTTGTGTGATGCATCCTTGCCTCCTTTGCTTTTGTTTGCTTGACAACCCTTGGCTTGCCTGACAGCCCTTTCAGTGATCCACACACTCCCCCCTAATGTCCAGCCTAAACCTCCCCTGGTGCAGCTTGAGGTCATTCTGGTTTGTTCTGTCCCTAGTTACTTGGGAGAAGAGACCAACACACACCTCCATGTATATGCTTGTGTAGAAAAGAAGGACACTGGGGATGATGAGTGGGGAGCTGTCACTTCTCTCTCTCTATTTTCTTCTCTCTCTTTACTTCTCTTTTTTACATTCAGGCTTTGGCTGCAGTCCCTGGAACCGGCTGCTATCAGACTGGAAGATCTTCTTCTGATGCCAACAACAGCATCTGGATGCCTGGCACAGCTCTTTGACCAGTTGTTTTGGCTTCTATTGTGGTCAGCATGCAGCTGGAATTTTTTATCCTGCCTGGATGCCTTTTCTCCTTGGCTCACCTTACATTATTTGGAATTTGTATCTTTCCAGCCCATGGGGGAAACAGGACTCTTTGCACTTCTCAATACAGGATCCTTGCAGCTGAAACAGAGAGAATTCCCGTGTCTGTGTTTGGATGTGCTTCTTGTAGGAGAAGCACATTGAAGCTTAGTCTCACCTTGAAGCTGTTGTACACTCGCAGAGCATATGCTGGGACTGTAAGGAGGAGCTTTTGTAAAGGTGTTTGTGAATTTTAGAACATACATTTTGTGTCAGAAAATCATCATGTACCCAAGCACAACATTTTCTAATGTGCATTTTTTCAAATGGAGTTTCAGCAAGGATCTTTCTTGGTCAAAGGTAGGATTCCTATCAGCAAATACAGATACAAAAGTGGAAAACAAACCCGTGAATTCCTAGTGACATGCCTTTCCCTCTGCTCCACCTGGGTATGAGGGAGCCAGCTTCAGATTACTAGTGACATGCCTTTCCCTCTGCTCCACCTGGGTATGAGGGAGCCAGCTTCAGATTCCTTCTCTACCCAACTGAGTGCTGCGACAACCTGGGTGCAGATTTGGGGTGTTTCCCCAGTATAGCCTTTTACTAGGCCAGCTGAGATGGTAGCCCCATAGCCCTCTGATTAGCATGTGTTCCTGGGAGACTAGGACCTACACCTGAGTTCAGGACTTCCCTGGACCAAGGGAATTTGGGAGATGAAGGAGGAGGTGTCTGTCCCCAGAATGTTAGAAAAAAAAGCCATGTTTTATCACACTGGGGGGCAAAACTAGGTGATGCATTTATTTTTCTTTAAAAGGTCTTGTTTGTGGTCTGGGCTGTACCTAACCACTCATTTTCTTTTTGTACTTGCTTACCCTTTTACTGTACCTTTACACCCAAGACAACTGGGGTATAGGTTTCATGATCCTACAGAGGTGCCCCTGCTTCCCCTTGCTGTGCTGAGACAGATCCTTGCTGGCAGCAGTTTCTGTGGGCTGCACAGCAGGAGAAGCCAGAGGATTGCTACCAAATTAGGGGCTGCTGGCTAGGTCAGGAGAGGTACTGTGGAAATGTAAAAGGCAGTTTTCGTATCTGCCAGCTGCTCTGAAGAAGCCTGAAGTACTTTCTGGAGCAACAGCTGGCTTCAGGGACATGGTAAAGTGAACAAATGTTTTTGGGTTGGCTTGGGCTTTCTGTACTTGGGGCTTTCTGTACTTTTGACATCTCAGGACAACTTTGTTTAGGAGGAAAAACTGCATTTCACTGTATCCAAAAACGTGGTCCCCAAACTGCATCAGGGGAATCTTTCATGGAGAAGCACAAAGGGGTGCATTGGCACTAGTGGTGTGGCTGTTACGGGGCATACAGCCATGGCCACAGTGTGTGCTCAGGGCACAGCAATCCCAACCCCTGCCTGGCTCCATTGTGTCCCTACTGCACCAGCTGGAAGAGAGGGAAATGGGGTTTTGGTCTCCTCAAACTCTTGCTTCTTTGTGTAAGTGGACAAAAGAGTCCAGTGGAGCTATTCTTACCTGGGAAAGCCCTCTCTGTGTGATGACTTTGCATCCCTTCCACCCTAAGTCATTCATGGCAGGAGAAGGAAAGAGGAAGCTGAGAGTAAGCATCTAGGGTCAGCTGCTGGTCCCAGCTCCCACTGAGGATGGACAGATCAGGGATTGTTTTCACTTGTCCCCACTGGCCCGTGTCACTCAAGGTCCATCTCAAGCAGAAGTGATGTCCCTGCCTATCCCTGGCTGCACTTCTAGGGGCTGGGAGGAAGAAGTAGGGGAGGCTTGGACTCTACCAGGTAATGTTGAGGTGCAGAGTGAAATGGGGAAGTGTTCATTATAGTGAACATCAGGTGTCCATTATAGCTCTGACCTCTTCAAAACAACAGCCTCTTTTTGGCTTTTGAACCAAAAAGACTGGGACAGAGTTAGTTTATTTTGTGTTAACAGCAAGTCAGCAGCATTACTCCCAGGACTTCATGTGATCTTTCCTACCTGTTCTAGCTCAGCATTCCCCTCGCTTGGCAGACGTGTTAACTGAAATAATAAGGGAAGATGTGACTGTGGTTACACATGGTGCTTGGCAAGGACTCTTTGTCCTGTACATTAGCCACAGACTTATCCTTCTGCTATGTGTACCGTCAGCTTCTCATTTCCTCCCTTTACTCTCTATTCCAATTTCCCTTCTGTTTTCTTCACAGTCTTTGCCTTTGCCCAACTTTGTTTCTTCCTGTGGTTCAGTGACTGCCATCTTCTTCTACATGGGATCTTTCCCTTAGCATCAGCAAGAGCATACACACATGCTGTGTGCAGATACCTCCTACATGCACACATGCATCAGGATCCCTCTGCCAGCACGGACATGTGAACGTGCCCAAGTAGTGTCTGTGGGATTTGCACCAGTAATCTAACCTAAGTCAACTAGCTTTTGTTACACTCACAGCTGTCAAATAGGGCAGAGGCAAGAGCCACAAACCATACGTTTCTCCTGTTTCACTCTATGCTGTTCTTACTGTGTCTTACAAGTCAGATGCTTATGCCCCTAGTGAAGTTATGCAAGGTGGGGTGTTTACTAGAAGGCAGTCTTTGTAGTTTGGACTGGTAATACTGCAAATGAAATTCTGTAGGTCTGTTCTGTGCATTTCTGTTCTCATTGCTGCAGGCTTTTGTTCTTTGAGCAGGGGAGTAGCAATTTTTGAATAGCTCGTAATACATTGCTCACAACTTAAAGGCACAATATCTGAAACTCTAATTCCATGCTGGAAAAGATACATTTAGTCAAAGAGGAGACTTCAGATTCCTGGATATTATCCAGAGTTCAGTCCAATGACACTTTAAATACAGGGAGAAAATAGAACAATATTAGTCCTTTCTCGCTCCAGAAGGCTGAGAAAATACAGAAGGTTCTTCTTTGTTTTCACAGACAGCTTGCTTTGTGCTGTACTTCAGCTGTGCTGAAGCCAGTCTAAAAAATACCCTTAATTTATAAACAGTTTACATTGAAAAATGTCCTTCTCCAAACTCTTGTTGCTATTTTCATCACTGTTAATGGTGTGTGGAGGATGACTGCTGAGGACTGAACATTAATGACAGTCTTAGGTTGCTGCAGTGAACAGTGATTCCTACCTGAAATGTCCTTAAAAACATTCTGTTTATGGACTTAGTAATATGTTAATTACAGCATGTTAAAGAGCATTAGCCCCATGCTGACTTTTGTTGCAATATCAGAATGGAGCAATTTGCTTACTAGCAAAAGTGAGGGAAACTGTTTTGCCTCCCACAGAACAGAGTGAGCATGGAGGGAGGCTAGATGACTCTGGCAGGTCATGCCCATTCCTCCTGCTTTTTGGTCAAATCTTAATTTCTTTAATTCTGTGTATTTCTGAAATTTGAATTTCTGTTCTGACCATTTCTGATCTCATAGGGTACAGCCTGAACTACTTATGTGAAGCTAGCTTGGGGAAGGGAAATTTAGACTAGAGATGGGAAAGGATTTGCAGTGAGGGTGGTGAGACACTAGAACAGGTTGCCCAGGGAGGTTGTGGATGCCCCCTCCCTGGAGGTCTTCAAGGCCAGGCTGGATGAGGCTTTGAGCACCCTGATGTACTGGAAAATGCCGCTGCCTATGGCAGGGGGTTGGAACAAGGGATCTTCAAGGTCCCTTCCAACCTAAACCGTTCTATGAATCAATGAATTCTACGAAACCACAGACAGTATATTGAACACCTTAGCAACTTTTATGAAGGCAAAACCATGCCTCAGTTACCAAGTTCTTCTAAAGGAGTTGCTGTTGAAAACCTTCTTTTCCTCATACTAAATGCAAGGTCCATGACAAATCCATCTAATTTCTTGGTCCTTGTTATCAGATCAGAAATGATGTGGCCATGTGGAACAAAGAGCTCACCCAATGTTGACTGCTTTTGCTCTTTCAAACTTTGGGAGTTAACTTGGCTCCAACAAGATCTTTGTGTGTCAGGTATTGTTCTGGCCTTCTGCAGCTCACATAAAACCAGAACGATGTGGCTTAGTTAACAAAGATGTAAATGTGTGTCAGCTCCTGGTCTTGATTAAAGTTCTATTGCTGGCTTATCCAGCCGTGTGCAGGATGGGTATCACAGAGTGTGGAACTGTGACCGAAGGCTCTTCATGGATTAGGAATGAAAGGGTTTGTACTGAAATGTACATCAACCCTAGCAAACTTCAGAATGTATCTGTTAAAAGCCATGAGGCAGGCAGGCAACAGTGCACCTCTGAGACTCCAGTGATTTTGTGTCCGCTTGGCCTAGAATGAGTTGACATTTCATGCTGTGTGAGCTGACTGTGCTTCATTTTTGTGTTTGACAGATATTTTCAGCTACCACAAACAGAATGTTAGAGGAAATGCGGAGAATACCAGTGATCTTAGCGTATCATCTCACTTTATTGCAAGTGAGAAGTGGGAAAGTAGAATTCTTTTCAGAATAATTGAGACATACTTCCTGACCACTGTGTTACTACTTAGTTGCAAATGGTGTTGTTTAGGAATTTCAAAGGAAAAAACACAATAAAATGGGACCAGTAAGAATTGAAAAAATACTTGCTGTGCTGCATCACCTTAGCCCAAACCAGAGTACTGAGTGGAGTTATATTTTAAACCATAGCATTTTTGCTTTTCTGTGTAATTGAGCTGCCACTCTGCCTCATTTTATTTCCTTCGTACTTTTGTCACTGCTTCTAGAGGAGTAGCACAAAATACTCCTTTTCTCAGCTGTGCTTAAGAGTCATTATCTCATAAAGATTTCATTTTCCCATTCATTTCCACTTCCATGGTAAAGCAGTTACTGATCAAAACCGAGTCATGGTATAGCAGCTAAAAATGTTTAAACTGACAAAAAGGATCAGTCCTAAAACAGAAGACAGCTTTGCCATAACATCTGTTTCTTTGAGGGAAGGAATAGTTTCATTTGGGATGGAAAATATGTATTTATGTATGTGACTTTGTTCTTTTGCAGTGCTGTGGTGTGTTTGCTACATTCCAGCACAGTTTAATGCCATAAAAGATCTGCTTGTTCTAGCTGGTAGATGATTAACCTTCATAATACTTCATACCACTAAGAGTCTCTCACTGCAGTGTATTGTTACTTGAACACCTATACTGTCCAAAATGGGTGGACAGAAGTCTACTTTAAGCATTAAACTGATGGGCAAAGCTCTGGAAAGAAGAATGGTCAAAGAACATTTGTCCATTTGTTCCAGCTGTGGGAAGCTCTGTCAAATGGTTTTGGAGGTCTTTGGTGAGATTGTTGAATTGGTACAGTCACAAACTAATCTTCTCAAGAGGAGGGGTGGCCATGAAAGTAGCTGAGGACTGGTTGTGGGAGGAGAAGGTTATATTTACTGATTGGCCCATAGTGTAGAAGGACTTGAGAGCACTGGTAAGTAAAGCATAGTAAGTCTGTCAGATTAAGCTTCACAGTGCTGACTGACAGTGTTGTCCTGTGCTTAAGCATGTGTTGATGCCCATGGATGTGCCCATGTGTTGATGCCCATGGTCAGCGCAGGCCAGATGTAGAGACAGAAGATCAGACACAACTTCACTGTTACCTTGGTGAGGTAGCTGGGGCTGGGAGAAGAGCAGAGCAAAGGAGCCATGTTGACATTTCCATTAAGAGTTAAGATTTTCCAGGGAAGTGTGTAACCTTTCCAGAAATTGTGTATTGCCACGGGGAGGCTGAGGCACATGTGTTTGTTTAAAAGACCTGGCTGTGCTCAATTTTAATGCATTGATATTTTTTTCTTCTTTCCACTGTTTCTGTTTATCTAATAATAGCTTCTTGGGTGGTAAACCCAGGCAGAATAATTCTCAAGCTGTGTAGTTACTGATAAAGTGGCAGCTAGAGAAGGATTTACACTATTCTTGTTGGAATATCTTAACTGAAAGTCAGGAAACTCGGGACATAGGCAGATCAACAACAACAAAAAAAGGGAAAATTTATTACTTTTGGCTCCATTGGTTGTAGTGAGTGGGTGTGAGAGAAATATTTTCATGATTAGCTTCAGATTCAGGGCACAGCACTGGATCAGATGGTTAGCAATACTGTCTATCTTCTCTCCAGTTACTATGCTTACAACATCAGTTGGCTACAATTAATAACTTGTTCCAGGGCATAAAACTTCATTGTTTCCATTTCCATTTTGTTTCAATTTCTTGTTTCATGGTGATCAGGTCACCTGTGGCAGACCTCCAACAAGACCCTGGGACTGCGTGTGTGTGTGCTGTATTCATGGGGAAAGACAGCCTGCTCCTCCTGCAGAGAAGTCCTTGTGGATGCCAGCAGTGAGGTCAGGGCCATGATGGGGAGCAGGAGGTCTACAAAGAAGGGAGGAAGGAAACACCACTCTTTGGTCCTGCTCCCAGATACCTGTTTGCACCTGCCTGTATCAGCACCCTCCCTGCTCCATGGCACTTCTGTGTCTTCTTTGTGAATCACTTCCTGAGTATTTAAGTCTCCTGGGTGAAAAAGTTGGCTCAAAGGCATTAGGTTGTAGGAAGTGATGTGGTGTGACCATTTTCCTTTTCTGTGATGCCACAGGATTCACCAAGAATCCTATCCATTTTCAGGTGGAGGAGGTGTCACCTCTGGTAAGCAAAGGTGGAAAATCCTCTTTGAGGGAAAAGAAAGTCAGAGACAAGCCCTAGCAGAGTTTCTTCATTATTTTTTTGAAACAGATATTAGTGCAAGGTTAGAAATCTGCTTGTAAATTAGCCTCCCTCTGTTCTGTCCACCCTAAAAATGACCTGTTGTCCTGGACAGAGAGTTCCTGCATCATAAACTTGTTAAAGATGTCATTTTACCATCTGCTTCAGCCTCTTTTAGGAAAGTCCTTGATAGTCCTTTCAAAGGAAGGCAGCAAGCAAGCGATGTTATTCTGAATTGTGCCTTAGCTCATCATACATTTTATGACCAGCTGGGTCATCTGAATTGTAATGACTTTCTTCCAGGAACATTCCTTGTGTTAGGTTCAGAATGGATTTTATAATGAAATTGTTTCTTACATAGCTTTCAGTAACACTACTTTATGAAACTTCCACCTGCATGTAAGTTAAATTGTGTAAATCTTATCACAGTGTTCCCATAAATGACTTATTAACTGAACATTTACCATGGAGAAGTACTCTACCTTCGTAACCTTTCCAAACAGCATGTTTTCAGTAGCATTCTTCTTGCCCCACAAAACAGCAGCACTGAACACTGATTCTTGAGGCTTTTTATTTGTGTGTGCTAATGCTGAAAATATCTTTAAGGTCGTAGAATCTGTTTTTGCTGGATATTTTATAACAAATAGCGAACTAGAGTTCCTAATGCCAGAAGTTTTTTCTTCATCTAAATATCACAGAATTAATAAGGTTAGAAAAGACCTCAGAGATCATCAAGTCCAACCTATCACCCAACACCTCATGACAACTAAACCATGGCTCCAAGTGCCACGTCCAATCCCTTTTTGAACACCTCCAGTCATGGTGACTCCACCACCTCCCTGGGCAGCACATTCCAATGGCCAGTTACTCTTTCTGGGAAGAACTTTCTCCTCACCTCGAGCCTAAACTTCCCCTGGCACAGCTTGAGACTGTGTCCTCTTGTTCTGCTGCTGGTTGCCTGGGAGAAGAGACCAACCCCCACCTGGCTCCAACCTCCTTTCAGGAAGCTGTAGAGAGCAATAATGTCTCCCCTGAGCCTCCTCTTCTCCAGGCTAAACAACCCCAGCTCCCTCAGCCTCTCCTCATATGCCAGTGTTGATCTTGCATCTTCTAATACTGCAGAATAAGAAATACAAACTTCTGCTGCCAATCTTGATAAAAAAAATCATTACTTCTGAGATATGAGAAAAAAATATTCTTAGCTTCCAGTTTCACAGCTGTATGTTACAGCTGCTTGGCTTGTAACATGCCCTAGATTCATCACAGCAACTTCAATGTGATTAGTAATTAAATAGGAAGACATGACTAAAACCAGTGTCCTTGCAGTATAGTAAACAACATATTTTCCCATTTCTTATCTACAAAGTAACAGTGCCTTGAAAAAACACCAGTACTCTCTGGGCTTATTGCAGTCATTGAGTTCAGCTGCTTTGCAAACAGAACTGGAACAAGTTTTAATGCTGGGTCAGCAGCACTTCCTTTGTTGGCTACTGCTGTGGGAAAGTCTTCTCGGCTACCTGTGCCCAGCATGGAGCTACCCTTGCTCTCCACCTTTGGGCTGGCCTTGCATGTTGCTGGGATGCATGCCAGCTGCAGTTGTACTTTTTATAAAGCAAGTAGATCAGCTGCTAAGGAGAGGATCATCGGATTACAAAATAATTTAGATTGGAAGGGGTCTAATCCAGCCCCACTGTCATGAGAAGGGACAGCAGCATGCACTGCCAAGGTCAAGGTTGAGCCAAAATATGGGAAGACTAACCTGCTTAAGCACATTTTTATGTCAGCCAAACCTGTTGCCTGTGAAGGCCCTAGTAGTGCCGTTGCATTGTTGTCCTTTCGCCCTTTGGTTCCCATTCCCCAGCAGCAGCTTTGCAGCCTGCACCTCAGCTGCAGCTGGAGAATTCAACAAATAGAATTTTGTCTGTTGCTTCTGTTCCTCACACTGTGCTCTGTCCACTCCTACTCTCCCAACACTTGTGTATGAAGGTTTTTTCCCCTAAATGGCATTTCTAGCTCCTTTCCCACTTGTTAATGATTGAGATAGTGGAGAGGACGATTGTCACCACCACTTTTGGTTGAAATTTATGTAGCTTGATACTGTCATTTAAAGAAATTTTAGAGGATAATGTTTTATCAGAACTGCCACTTACTTGTCTATTCATAACTTAATTGCAATCAGTCCTTTTCCCTCATTAGTATTTTAACATACTCTTAATTCTAGTTAACATTTAGACAGAAAATCTGCAGTGTCATTTTCGAGCAGCAGTTCAGATGTAGGCAATTCACAAATACTAATAGCTTTATTGTACCATGGGGAAGGAAAAAGAAAGCAACAAAGACTAGCATGCCTGAATGACTCTGACAGTCTTGTCTATCTTATATAGAATATATGATATCATATAAAAGGAATATCCTTTTAGCTGAAAAGGAAAAAAAAGATCCCCAACCCATATGAAGCAACTCTTTTTCTTTCAAGCTTCCTGTCTAGACTTGTAGTCAGAGCAAATCTCCAGGAACTGGCTCTTCTGTCGCCTGTCTCTGGTGCCAGAGCCCGCTCACTCCGGCTGGGCAAGAGGCAGCTCCGCTCGGTCTGTTCAACAGCATCTTCTGCCTCCAAGTGAAGACTCCCAGGCAAACAGCACCGTGTGTAATCAGATGTCCACAGGATTGCTGGGGAGAGGAGATGGCTTCCTATCTCTGGAGGTGTCCCTATAGTGTTTACATGGCTGAAGACAAAAAGCGTGAGAGAGCAGTTGGTCCTAATGAAGATGTTGCAATGGTATGTGGGCAGCTGATAGCCTCTGCATGGAGATCCTCCAAGGGCCTCTCATTATGGTGTGTTTTGTGGCTGGGGTTTTTAATTTTATTGATGTGGATTGTTTGGGGGTTTTGCTTAAAATACCAAGGGTAAAATCCTGGCACCCTGCTGCAATTGCTGAGATGTTTGCCAGCAAGTTTACTGGCATTCTATAAGTGTCAAAAGGTTTTATTCAGAAACACTTTAATTTGTTTTGAAAAGAAGAACTCCCACTGTTGTTTGTTTGGTGTCTTGGGCTTTGGTGATGACCCCTGACCACTAGAGCTGCCTGAGGAGCTGTGCCAGCCAGATCAGTTCCTGCTCAGCTCAGTCCTGGCTTTCCAGGTGTGCTGGGCTGGCTTCTGCACTTGGCTGACAGCCAGGTCTGGTGTAAGGGAAGGTGAATCTGACAAGAGTTGTATTGCATTGCTAGCTAAGGAGAGCTGAATGGGCTCTACAGTTTGGTGAGAAGTCTGTGAGCAAGCAGGGCCACAGGCTTATAACTTTGAGCTGGGAAAGCTGGATAGTTTGGCATAGCTCCTGCTCCCCTGTATCCAGTAATCACAGCTTGAATAGTGGAGTCAGAGCAGAGTAATGGCTAAGTCATAAACAATGCAGGCCATTGCCGTGAGAAGAACTCATCCATTCATTTTATGTTTGAATTTCCTTCATGCATGTGCTTCAGGAAATAACAGCAGATACTGCTGTTGTTCTCTGTGTCTTGGAGACCCTTCTCAGGCTCATGTCTAACCTCTCGGTGGGGGTTGAGCTCTGCTGCTGGGCTTTATCCCAGACCTAATCAGGAAACATCACCTTGTTCCCGTTGCAGCTCTTGATGGATGCTGAGGTGTTGGCTGCTCTCTAGGAGGTGCAGATGCTGCCCCAGCTCTCCTTTTGACAGCCCATAGTGCACCATTATCTCAAGGAGAGTACATTTGCCTTTGCAGGTGACAGTAATGCTTAGGGAGGCAGAGCTTTTAATTTCTGGGTTTTGCAGCATGCAGCTGATGCAGTGGATTTTTTTAAGGATGTTTTGACATCATGGAGGAGCAAGGAAGAAAGTCTCTGATTTTCCCATGCCCTGAAGTTCTGGGAAGAAAGTATGTGAAGTTTGTAGTAGTGGGAATAAGGCAGACTTTTGTCTGTTTCAGATGTGCAACTAAGACACCGTGTCAGACAGTGAAGTGCAGCAAGTGGAGTTTAATCCAGATGGAAGTACGTTAGGACTGGGGATGTCCCGGCAAACGAGTCTCCTGGTACTCAGCCCAGCTAATTTCTTGCATCACAAATCTGATTTTAGCCTGTGTTGTAATAGTTCAGTATTTCTTTAACTCTTTGCAGAGACTACCTGAAGGAACATTGGGCTTGTATAACATTCAACTGTTGTGGCAGGGAGTGCAGTGTTTTTGAAGGCCGTACTCAATCAGCATCCCCAGGGAGAAGTCACAACACAACAGACAATGGCTGGAGTTAACCTGTAAGCAGAAATCTGAGATAGTACAGGCAGGCAAACCAGGTTGGAAATAATTAGGTGTTCCAGAGCATTTTGGGATAACCACAAAACAGAAGAGAAGAGAAAAAAAGAGCTTTTAAAAATAAACTATGGAGTGCTGTGAGGCAGTGCACAAGTGCAGAGGGGAGAAAGTGAGTTTATGGCCAGACGTGCATATGCAGGATTGTTTTCCGTTCATGTGTTTTGCTCCAAAGCTTTTATTTGTGCACCATGTTCTTGTCCCTAATAGCCTGTCTTGCTTTTGGAAAGGGATGAAGGATGATTTGATCATCAGCAGCTGATAGTTGTTACTAAACTGTTATTGATCTTACATGGAAATTAGATGCTGTTGTGAAGGAAAGAATTATGGATCTGCCTTGGTCCAGTGCATTAATGCTGAGCCAGATGATTACAGAGTTCACAGATTTGGTGTTTATGGTAGTAAGAGTACGAAAACAATTCCATGCCCAGATTTCCCATCAAGGCCAGCAGGAGAAATTAATTTTTCTGGATGTCTTGCAAATGCAGATTTGTTACATTTCATGACAATGCTGTTGTAGTGTGATCACAGCAAAGCTACAGTTCCTGGTAGAAAGAGATTTAAAGCAGACTTCTAACTGAAAAACGAATTGCTTACTCTCTGTAGCCTTTGTGTGTGGCCCCCACTGATGCAGTTTCCTGCACAAGTGTTGCACATGTATGCTTAATTTTTTTCTACAGTGTTTATTTCCCTGATAATTTTCTGACTCTCTTCACATCAGAATTTGCTTCTGCCTGAAGGCTGTCACGGGTTGACTCCCTGTAGCCCAAGTCTTGTTGCAGTGATGTTTGCTAGGGAGAAACACTTCTGGGAGCCTGGTGAGCATTCAAATCCAGCAGGCTGCAGAACACAGGGAAAATGAAGTGTTAATCCATACCAATACAGTAGTACTACATTGGGAATATCTGGTTTGGGCCCAGCATCGTATTTCATACCAAGAATCCTTTCCTTACATTTCTGAGAAGGAAAGCAGTGGGACTGACCCTGGTGTTCTTAGGAACCGGCCAACTCAGGAGCTGTGGATACAGGCAGGATAGAGGCAGAGGGAGCTGCCTGCCTCAGGTAAGGCCAGGAAACCATGCAGTTCAGTTTATAAAAATAAGTGTCTCAGAGGATAATAGGAAGGAAGCTGAAAGGAGTTTATAGGAAAAGGGCAAATTACAATCTCTTCCCCTTTTGAAAGCTAAGGATATTGAGGCTGTGACCCGACACACGATCCCAGAGAGTGCTCAACTCAAGATCTTGTTTTTTCCTCCTTGTGAGGTCTTGAATGCTTATTACAAAGAGGAAATACTGATTTCTTCACTAAAAGGGCACATGGTGACTCTGGGTCTTCTGAGAAGTTGCTGTAGTTATTTTATTGGATCCTAATTGGAAGTGTTGAAAGTGTAGCAGTGTTGCAAGTGCAGAAGACATAAGGGCTCTCATAGGTGCTGAAAGCCTGTAGGTGTTTTTCCAGACTGAAGTGGGATGAAGTTTAGCAATTATTTCCAGTGTCCTTTTCACTTCCTGAGTCAGGAGGGGGCTTGGAGCAGTGCCCTGATTTTGCTCAGGGTGACAGACCTTGTCTGCTTATGTGGTGCACAGGTTTCTCTCCATCCTTCCAGCAGCAGTCCCTGCCCAAATAGCAGGAACACGTTCCCTGGACAGTAATGGTGTAGATGGAAATGTTGGCAGAATGCATATAGCTGCACCACGTTGGCGTGGTTTTGTATCAGGAATGTGAGGAGCAATGTAATTCACATCAGTAGAGGTCTGAAGGAGGGATATTGGGCTGGTGCTGGTTCGCTGAGCTGGAGCACAGTGCCCAGGTGCCCTTGGGAACCTGATGTCCCATGCTGCCAGGACGTATGTGCTGCTGGGATATATGTGATTGCTGTTGGTGTGTCCCCGAGGGGTTGAACCTGGCCCCAAGGCATCTCCCAGAGGGGAAGGCTGCATGGACTATTGTGAAGCTATTGACCTACGGTGTCTGCTCCCTGCCTCTGATGCTTCCTCCTTCCTGTGTCTTGTATGTAAAAGTCAGCCTAAGCTACTGAAGGGTGCCCTGATAGACATATCTCTGATTTCTGCCGTTCAGATGCGTATTTTTGGTTTTCAAGTGCTGGTGGCATGTTTTCCTCCCTTGTGCAGCCCAGTGGCTCACTCCACCAGGCCCCTCAGCAAAGTTTGTAATTTCCCATCTGCTGTGGGTTTTCTTCAATTTTAGGCATGTTATCTTCTAGGACACTGAAGTCAGCATTACTATTATTAGAACACTTTCCAATCTCTCATTTAACAGATTTTCAAAATTAGACAGCTAAAGGCTATGCAGGGAGTTCATCCTGGCGTCACAAAAGGCTTGATGAATGAACAGTAGCCCAGCACAATCCAACAGGAACACTACCAGAGCTCACACACACGCTGCCTCTCTTCACAGACAGATGTCCAGATGATGTTTCAAAACCAGGGTTTCTTTCCTTAAGACTTTTATTGTTATTTTAGTGTGAGGATCAGGAAGCTTCTGCACTGAAGTGTGCTCAAACCCCATAAAAATACTTCTCCGTGCACGTAATGAACTCGTCTCTCTTTTCAGCCTTCCATTTTGTTTATATTTTGTAATTATTTGTGGTCCAGCTGTTACTGCTCTGTATAAATAAGAAACTAATGAAATATTATGGTGTTTCTCATCAGATACTCTGCAGAATGTGTTTGGTTATTCTTACATGTGCCATCTGTCTTTAACAAGAAGGACTTGGATTAATCAACCATAACAACTGGTTTAGCAATATTGTATTTCCTAAATAGATCAGTATGATAACTATGATCGTATTTAGCATGAGAAGTTGCTAGATCTTATTTCTGTAAATGTAGCTTCTTTTTATCTTCTTTTTTCTTCTAAAGGGAGCAATACTTTTTCCTCTGAAGCATGTCACTATCGCTGGAGAGCTGTACTAAATGTGGATGATGTGAATTGTGTTTCAGCAGGCATCCTAAAAGTCTCAGACTCTCTACCAGGACAACTCTTTGCCATTCCTGAAAGAGTTTCAAGAACAGACATGATTTGAACCCTGTGCTGTGTAATAAATATCCAAATTATCACATAATTGTTTTGATATCTTTAGAGTTTCTAGTTGAATGTGGCTCTTTTCCAGTATTTTATGCTTTGTTATTGCCACCCCTTAGCTTTCAAAGATGATAATTTTTTTTACAGTCTTCCTAAACTCAGCTTGAAGCAGATGAGACCCAGATGTGGGATAATAATTCTAGGTATAGGCCATGGATGAGATCTCAACATTGATTTCTCTTTCCTTGTCCTCCTGTGAGTCCACTGAGTATTTTCATGTGATTCATCATCTTAAATAAAATAACCAGTTCAGTGAGCAGTAGTTATTTTGATTGAACATGAAATAAAATGAAATGCAGGCTCAATGAATGATTCCAGGTGGAAAAACAAGGAGACACATTATTGAACTGACCAAGTATTGAACTGTCAAAGCATCAGAAATGATTTTTTTTTTTGTTTTTGTTGTTGTGAAATAGTACTCAACATTGAGCATAAATACATTTGAATTCAAAATAAGTGTTAAAAGTAGCCCCTCACCTCCTAGAAGAATGAAAGGGGAAGTGTGAGTTGCTGATCTGCTTTATTTATAGTGATGGTGGGCAGTCATTTCAGGAAGAAAACACAAAAAGTTTCTTCACAAGAAAATTAGCATTTCTGACTCTTCAGTTTTCATGTTGATTCAGAAAAATCCATTTATGGCATGATATGCTGTGTCCCAATGCCAAAGGTTATCAGAATGGTATTGCTTTTATCACTTTAAGTATATATGTGTGATAAGTAATACATATATAAGCAGAAACTGTTCTCTGTGTAGAAGATGTCTGTTTCTTCTCTGAGATGGGACACAACCCCACAGAAGCTTGCTTGCCTTTATGCACAGAGAGAAATTCGCTTCCTATAGGCACACCTGCAAGTCACAATAGCAATGGATATACTATTTGTGGTGTACGCCTGCTATGCATTCTGGAATTCACATCACTCTTCCTGCCTGTGATTTCTGACAACTGAAGGGTCTCATCAGATTGCTCTGATTTGATAAACACCACTGAGAGTTTAAATACAATGTTACAGCAGCTATTGAGAAAATTATGGTGTCAAATGTGTGCAAAATTGGATAAATATATCTATGTTAGAAGATACTTCAATTTCCTACTTAATAGCATTTCAATATTATGGCTTCTTACAGGCTCATTTTAGACATGAATCATAGCACAAATGCATAAAGTCAGCTGTGAATGATCAGCCACTTCTGAAGTGTGGCTAATTGTTCCCCCTCTAAAAATCTACTGGCAGCCCTGCAGAGAGGGGCACCAACTGTGTGCCAGCAGCCACACTGCGGCACCAACAGAAGCCATGCTGCACTCAGAAAGGAGAGGTTCACAACAGAAACCTTGGGGCAAGGCAGCACAGCTGCTTCTCAGCTAGAGATTTACTTCTTGCTCATGAAGTCACACCTCTGATGTGGTGATGTGGTGTTTCAGGGCTGTTTCCATCCCAGCCCTAGCACCCCCAGGACTGCTTGCCTGCTCTGTGCCTCATGCCTGCCTGCACCCAGGACAGTGCACTTGGAGGAAGCAAAGATTTTCTAAAATCACTTACCTTAGAATTGTAATGATTGTTAATCTCTTGTTCCATTCAGTGTAACAGCTGTCAGATGATACCAGTTGAGTGATTGTTCTTCTGTATGTACAAGGGAAGTTACTTAAGAAATAAAACTGACAGTTGTGTTTCTCTTGAGGAGCTGGCATGCTGAGGGAGAAGTATATCATAGTCTACTTGGCATTCATTGCTTCCATTTCATACATTGCTGCTTTTGTTAATTTACCTGTTAATTTTCTACTTCACCACTGATTATGATGTATTTTTGCTGCCTGTTTCTCTTCTTAATGTCAGCTCTTGCCCTTAAACATGTTTGACACAGGATTATCCCTATTCAAAGAGAAAGTTCCATTGCTGTCCCAAAAGGAAACAGGTTGGCCATGTAGATCAGGAGGCTTCATGGGTGAATAATTGTGAAGATGGAAGTTTTTCATGTCTGGTGATCTTTACAGCAAGCTAAGCGTGTCTTGGAGATGGTCCTGTTGTTGCTTAGCGTCAGGCAATCAGCCTAATAATATCATGCTCTATTTACAGAGGCTGTTGTCTTTCCTTCTCTGCACAAAAGCAACTTCCTTTCTGTCTCATCTGTTTCCACCATCACCATCTCCAGATAGAAACAAATTTCCACGAGACAGTGAATAATGAGATGAGTAAGTGAACCACCCTGAAAGAAAATACAGAGAGGAGTGCCAAGCAGCCTGAGCGTTCTGCCCTGCTGAGGTGCGTGGTGGAGGAGAAGCCTGGGGAGGGGGTGACAACAGGAACAGCCATGTGAGATCCTGCTGCCAATGAATGAGCTCTTTCCATTCCACAGGTACCCAGTTCAGCTACAAATGGCACAGGAGTTCATTTCCTACACAGTTGTTTATGGGGCTGCAACAGGCTGTAACAGGAGTTAATGTATGGGTACAGACACAGGTGCCGTGGCTCAGAGATGTTAATGTGGGTGCCAAGCTCCTCATCTGAATGTGAAACATGACCCCAGGTCTCTCCAGCCCAGTTAGCACAAGCAGGTCCTTCACCATCGTTCGAGTCGGATGTTGTTGACCTGCTTTAGAGCAAAGCAATTAAAATATCTCCATTCTTGCACCTTTTGCAGTGAAGTATTTAAACCTCTGAAGTCGTTCCACACATAAATTGTAAATGATTCAGAGGGAATGCCATCTGGTCTTGCAAGCCACAATAGTGTATGAATTGCCATTTGAGGAAGTGAGCTTTTCTTGACCTGAAGAGAATTGTCTGTTCCCCAGAAAGAGCACAGCTCAGAGGACACTTGCTCCTCTTCTTGTGCCTTTCCCAGTTCTATTTCCAAAGAACAACCTGCACAGGCAGAGTAAGGACCTGTGACCATCTGGGCATCAATGCATATTGTAGGCTTCCAAAATTTGCCTATCTTCCTGGGTAGCAAAGTCTGCAGGACTGGTTTTGCACACTGACTCATGGCTTGAAGCAAATAGTTTTGGTGAAGCCAGTGGTGTGTCAAAAACCATGATGCTTTTCTGCTAAATCTCCGCAGGATTTGGGACTGTCTCTGCAGTGCTGCTTTACTGCCCAGACATACATGTGTTACCCATGTCCTGATGGTTTGCTCGGCAGTCCCACGTGACAAAAAGTGATGTAGTATCACCAGCCTGGATTAGTAGTGGTCTTCTGTAAGAACTGTCTTGAAATGCAGGACTGTGGTACAGACACCCTCACTTACTTGCTCAGTCTCCAGATGTGCTGTGTTGTAATGACACTCTAAATGGCAAGAGTTTACACTGGAAGAAGGATGCAGAAAAGTATTTTCTAAAGGGCATTACACTTTGGAAGCAGTGCTCCCACAGGATGGCTTTTAAATAATTACAGCAGTGGCATATGTCAAGTTTTAAATAGAAGTCAGTGGGGCTTCTTAGGCTGTCATGAGATCTGGAAGCCTGGTTTTTGCTCTCCCATGTGCACAGCAGGCCCGCCAGCCGAGGAGCTGTCAGGAATGTAAGAGAGGCTTGGGAAAATGGTCTGATTTCTTCCAAAAGGGAATGGATTTGACAACTTTCAATGAAATGTTTCATGCTCAAAAAACCTGCCATGTTCCAAGAGGAAAATATTTTGCCCAAGTGGTTTTGAGCAGTGTTGGGGGGCTGCTTGGGGTTTGGGTTGGGGTGCTTTTTTTTTGTTTGGGTGGGTGGTTTTTTTCTTTTTCTTTCTTTTGTTCCTACATATGGGTTAGCAAAATATATGTGAAAACCGAGCTAAGAACAGAAAGTATCGCTGCTTTATTGTACTATTCCTCTTTCCCCCTGTTCCTCTGACAGCGTTCAAAGACTCACACATCCGAGATAAAAGATTGTAATTGCTTCTCTGCTAAGTGAAAGAGTTAACTTTAGGGCTGTGTTACATTTGTGGAGCGTGCAAGGTGCCTGCAATGTCCTTGTGCATTTGGCTGACAGACTTAATGTTGCCTGCATACCACAGTGACAGATGCACCAGAATAACCTGGGGAGAGGTACGTGTGTGCCAGCAGCACCTGCTCCTGCAGTTGCAGTCTATGGAGACGGACAGTTTGTTTTCTGGTGCATTTATTCAGTTGCTTTTTCATCATCTGAGGTTACTTTAATTTCAGCCTTGACGTTCTAAAAATAACTATGAAGGAGAAGAGTTAGGAAAGGTTAGGAAAATGCAGCTGGATTCAGGGGAAAGTTATTGAAAAGGTGATTGACATTACTTATCTCTAGCATTGCCTCTGTCTGCCCCATCCTCCTTTCTTGTCTGTAGATGGTGACAAATTTGGAGAGATGACACCATCCAGACCTCTGTGGTATTTCAGTGGTGTTGTGATGCTGCCTCACTGGGTTATTTTTCAAATGTTTTTCAAGTTCCTCTTTCTGCCTGTGTGTTCCAGCACTCTTTCATTTCTCTGCCATTTTGCATACTGAACAGTGACCTTCACACTAATTCACGCTTCTTTTTCATTAAACTAAGTACACCAAAGCAATGGAATGGAGCTATTTATTTTCCCATTCAGGTTTCCCTGAACATGGTTTTTAGGAGAAAAATAAGCAAATTTGCAACTGAGAAAAAACAAGAATGATTTTCATCCAAAAACATTGAACAAGAAAGTGCTGGTTTGTATTTGTGTATAATTTCTGACTGCTGCCATAACAGAACGTAATAGTAAATGCTGAGAAAATAGTACAGCAA
Source organism: Picus viridis (assembly GCA_033816785.1). Lineage (NCBI taxonomy): Eukaryota > Metazoa > Chordata > Aves > Piciformes > Picidae > Picus > Picus viridis. The sequence continues at coordinate 1,486,291 of CM066569.1, read as the reverse complement.
TCAGAAAGGATTCAATCAGTACATCAGCCTGCATTTATAGTTTCTAGGTTTGGCTGATAAAGTCTTCATATTGTTTTAGTCTTTATGCTCTGTCACATTAATTTATTGCATATTGTTTTTACAGTACATAGTAGATATCCTTAAATCTGTATATGGCTCATTTTTGCTCACTTTCTCTGTATGCAATCCTACTCTTTTGAGCTTGGCTAAAGTCAGTTGCTCCACACGCCTTGGTGTTTGAGGTGAGAATTTACTCCTTATCACTGTGCAGTAGAAATCTTTAGGACTTTAATTCATTCCTAAGGTCTGTGCTCTCCTTGTTATCTGTTGGGTTTACATAGATAAAAAGCTGTAAAGGAAACATTCGGCTGCTGCTAGAATAGGGACTCATTTGTAAACCCTCTGCAGAGAGACTGACTTCCCATTGATGTGGAGATACACTGGCGGCTCCTGCCCATTACTGCCATGGGGCACCTCTTTGGTTTGGGGAGCAATTAAACCCCTTGAAATGTAGTGAAGTGAGACAGAGGCTTTGGGTTGTCAGTTAGAAAACCACACAGGACAGAAGAAAGCTCTTGCTGAGTGAGTGGTGCCCTGCAAAGCAGGCACCTGGGGAGCATTTTGCTTTGTATGAAGGGTAACATTCTCTAGACTGATGCTTTGTAAAGTAAAAGAGTAGAGAGGCAGTATCTGCTGATAGGAGGACAGGATTTGGTGGCTTGAGTGGAGAGGCTGTGGCACTGCAAGTGTGGAGGAATCAGCAAATGCTTTGCTTTAATGAGTAAACTCAGTACACTGCCCCTGGGCATCCGTCTGCCTCTCTGACTTGCAGGCATACGCAGCCACACTCTTTTGCCATCACGTGCCTAGTAAGACTGGACACTGATGGTGCCAGTGCAGTGCTCCTTGTGGGGGTCAATACACATGAGCACACCCACAGGCTTTTAATAGCTGTAATTTTGTTTTTTAATTGGTGGTTCACAGCTTTGAGGATGAAAGCTAAAAGGGCAGGGCTTTGCTCAATTCCATATAGAATATACACATTTATATACAATAAAACAACAGGCTGTCCCATGAGGAAAAGAACTAATTAAATCCGTGACTTCCTAAGTTTTGCTCTCCTCCTCCTCAGCTGCTTCACTTGGTCCTTCAACATTTATGGTAGTCCTCCTCTCCTCTTTCCCAGTGTGGGTGCAATACTGCCAGCGTTGCCCGCAGCTGGGGAGCAAGCAGGTAGTGTACCCCACAGGTCTCTGTTTGATTGCCTGGCTGGCACATGTGTGGTGATGTGCAGCCCAGCTAGTTAAATGGACTTGTGTTGCACTCTGTGTTTTTTTCCCTCTGGGAAACCCCTGGTTTTTCCCTTTGGGCTTCTGCTCACCAGCCAGGGACATTACAGAGTCTGTGGGAATGCAACGCATCCTCTGTCAGACCTTTCTTCTCCTGTGGAATGTGGCTCATGCTGGCCCCAAGTGCTGCTGTGGGAGGACTGACAAATGGAGAGGAAAGAAGGCATTTGCCTTGTTCCTTTACAAAACTGGCCTGAGAAGAATCTGTACTGAGCACTTTTCCCAGTGTTTTGTGTGGAGCCTGTTGCAGTTGGGGCTGTAAATGCTTCAGGGCCAGGAGCTCTGCATGTATGGAAAGCATAGAAGCATTTGGGTCTTGTCACATCAACAGTACTAGTAATAGTGATAGGGAGTGCAAGTGAAGCTGTTTTTCTGTGTGGTGATTTTAAAGGCAAACCTGTTATGAGGGGTGTGAAAGTTTAGAAGTGTTTGTGATTTTGTCCAATTAAAACACTTAAAACAGCCATTCCAGCAAGCTAAAGGCAGTTGCTTTGGGGCGAAGGACCTTGCGGCGTACACTGACCAGCACAGGCCATGTTGCTGCTGCACAGTGACCCAGGTTTCATGGGAAGTGTTGTTGCAGAATGACTCTGGGGCTTGCTTTGTTGAAATCTTCAAAAATAATGGCATGCCAGCGTACTTGAAAGTGCACTGTTGTGATGAAAAGCTACAGAGAAAGATCTCTTTTCCTATTACTTTTCAGTTCTTGGCACAACCTCTGAAGGAAACTGGAAGTAACCATGCTTGCTTGATTTAGGGAGGGGGCAGAGGTGGGAGAGCAAGCTTGGAGCTGTGAGTAGTATGTTTTGCCACGTTAATAATTTAGGATTTTCTCACTTGAAAATGAGGCATCTCAGTGTTATTCTAAACACAGTGTTCTAAACATACCCAGTGGTAGGGACAAATGGATGTATTTATGTACATCTATCAAACATGTATTACGTGACCTGGCTTCAGCAAAAGATTCTGCTCCTTTGTGCTGAAGCAAAAAGAGGCGGTTTGGAACTTGCAGCCTAGAAGTTGTCACGTGGCAAAGATCCAAATGCAATTCTGTGGTTTTGTTCACAAAAATTATTTTTAGATTGTCCTGTCTTCTCCTTGCTAGGGAAATAAATCACAAATCATTATGAACAGTAGATAAAGAATGTCAAAACTTCAGGCTGATGCCCTTAGCAAAGACTGGTGGACTGATTCTCCTGAAAGTCTGGTAAACTCTCCTGGTGTTCACTGAGGAGTGGAGAATCTGGATTTGGCTGCACATGCATTTGTCTTGCCATATACAAGACAATAAGGTTATCAGGAGTAGCCAACATGAATTTACCAGGGGAGATCCTGTCTGACCAATCTGATAGCCTTCTATGAAATTATGACTTGGAAGAGAAGTTCCCTTTTGTAGAAAGCAACATCAGGTAGAAGAGAGGGACAAACGAGTGTGGCCATGCAGGTGAGCAAGTGCCCCTCTGCTTGTGGTGCAGCTCAGCAGGCAGCTGCTGGTGCCCCCATGATCCCTGTTTACTTCATATGAAGGTTTTGTGGTCTTAAACCACATTTTGGAGTACCTCAGTTCAGCAGCACTGTGCCTACCTAGTGAGATGCTCCAAGCACACCCTAGTTGGAAGCATCACTCAGCCTGATGTGCCTGACAGCAGTGCTAAGCATGAGGGATGTAAGGAGCTTGGCTGGTTCTGAGGTGCACAGGGTGTTCCCACCAGGCAAACACTGCTTTTAGCAGCTGGGAGCTTATCAGAGACAGGATGCAACAGTTGCCTCTGTTTGGCTCCATCTCTTCCTGGATCCTGTTTCCAAACTGGAAAGAGTCATTAAATGACCAGTTTAATCTCAAAATTAAATTATAACAATAGAATGTAAAACATTTCCCCCCTCTTCCCATCTTCTTCCCCCTCAACTGGTGGTCCTCATTAAGGGCTATCATTTTCCCGTAAGCCAAGTGACATGCAGAGTGGATCCAGTTACTAAGCAGGCATTTGCCATTGCAAGGCTGGCTTCTGCATGCTCTGTGAGTCTTACTGAGTGTATTTAGTGACTCAATTGTTTCTGGTAGTGCTTTTTTGTCAACACTGTTGGGAATGCTTGTAAGTGTGGCTGTGCTGTTTAACACCCTAGCATTTCTAGCTCACGCCAGCTGCAATGGAAATAGAGAGTGCTGACCATGGGCCTGGGATGTTGCTGGTTTGTTGGCATATCCAGAAACTCATCTAAAACTCCTTTGAGGTCAAGTCCACTGTTAAAGGATATCGTATTGTTTCCTTAATTTATAAACAGTATGGCAGATATTAATAAAGATATGAATAACCTTTTATTAATATGAAAGTTGGCAAAATGTATCAAAAGTAGGGTTAGAATATATTTACGATGGGAATCTTAGAAACTTCATCTAATGTGTTTGCTTTTTGTTCATTGTTCTGCTTGAATCCCCAGCACTGCAGCCCCTTTGGTGTTTTCCTCTGTACCTTACCGTTGAGCTGTGCATTGTTGAGACCTGCGTGCAGCTTGTGCGTAAAATGGTTCATGTAGTAGCCATGACATGCTGCTTAGTGCCACGCACGTTGGCACTGAGAGTAAAAACTCCATTAAAGCTAAGCATACATAAAGCTAGCTCTGAGCTTAAGCATTAACAGCAGCATCAGGTTCCAGTTAATGGACTCGTAAGCTCACCAGCAAAGCAAGCTGCAGTGTGCCCCTTCCAGACAAACCAGGAGCAGTAGCAGTTCTTGCTCCTCAGAACACTGTCCTTCAGGATGCCACTGGAGTTCCCTTTTTTTGCCTCTATCTGAATGAGCAGCTTCATAATCATGCTTATAGGTAAACTTTAACTCATGAGGTATTTTTTCAGCTGCTGTTTGCTGTAAGAGTGCAGGTTTAAACCTGCTGGAGGTAGATTTTTGTTCTTAAAATGCCCTTTCCAGTTTAGAAAGAGAAAATGCACATTCATCTTACAGGAATTCAGATTCATTTCTTGGGTGACCTTGGCCCTGAGAGGGACAGTTTGGATTCATAGGTGTTCAGTGTCCACTGAGGTGACCTTGGTGTCTCACCGGTTTGCAATCCAGCGCAGGGCCTGTGTGACTGCTAGCTTCCTGGGAAGTCTCAGATATCCTAAAGTGCATTTGAAATGGCATTGAATGGTTACACTTAGGCCCCTGGGTCGCTCCCAGAATGTATGCACACTCCCTGATGAGCTGTTTCAGTGCCTCTGATTCCCCTGAGATCATCCTCTTTTATAAGGAGGAAGAAGATTAAAGGAAGAATTGTTCTAGAAAATGTAAGTTCAGAAACAAACTCACTGTACAAGAAAATAGAATTCACTTCTGGATGATAATTTACTGTAAAGCTCATCAGCAGTTGCTCTGATGCTCATCTGGTGTAGAGGACTGCCCCATCTCATCTCAGAGACCTTTGTACAACTCTCATGTCTCTGATCCCAGCTGCTCTCCAGAGACACTGTGTTCTCCTCTTGGTCAGGGTGAAAGTTGCTCTCTCCTGCTTCTTATCACACTGCTTTTCCTGCTCTGCCCACCTCCCCCCAATTTACGTCATCACCTCTTCCCTGGAAGTGGCTTCCAAAGCTACAAAATGAGGACAGCTTCTACGGTTTTGGTCTCAAAGGAGGATGGCAGAAGAGAGAAGGCTTAGACAAAAATTGCCTCTTTTGTGACATTCCCTGCTTTCAGTAGTGTCTACTTCAGGTTGTACTATTTACTATCAATCCAAAGCTGCAAACAAAACACTAAGCTACCTTCTCTCAGCTGCACACAGCCAGAATGGAGTACCCTACTACGTGAAGCTTAACTGTGGCCTTTGTAGCCTATAGACTAGAGGGACCTTTGGATCCCTGGGTCCAGTTTCACACCTTTGTTTGCAATCTTGTCTGCCTTATGGCACAAGGTGGACAGTTTTTTTCCTAGCACCCAGGAACAAACTGAAGACTTTTAGCATTGGAGATCTTTAGGCTTGAACAGTACAAATCATGCATAGGTCTGAGACCAAGCATTCGCAGGGAGAAGAAAACCCAAACACAACTTTCAACTGCTTGTACTGAAGTCACAGACACCTGTTTATGCAAGGGTGAGGCGGGGTTTGCAAGTTGAGGGCTTCTCCCAAAGAAAGCATTTATGTTCAGGAGTGCCCATGCAACAGTGCCCATCCCAACAAGACAGAGCATCACAGCAATATGGGTTGGCTTGCAGAAAGCACACTGCCATCTTCTGCGTGCTTTGGCAGGAGTGGCGTGCCCTGAATCCTGTTCAGCGTGTGGGGCATGACCCCGTGGTCTTCCCTAGAAAGGCAGGTGGCCAGTCCTGCGCTGTGGAGGAAACGGATGGACCTCTCTCCCTGGCATAGGAGAACTGTGCCACTGCTCTCCAGTAAGGCCTCCAGCAGCATCTTCCCACTGGATGTGGAGAGATTTAAGCTTCAGTGAACTTTTTTTTGTCTGTTACGGGGAGCGCTTGCAAGAAGGGTGGATCAAAGGACCTTAGTAGCTAAAGATGAATTGCCACACACCTCGTTAATCAGCTAATAAAATGCAATGAATATCCTGCACTTGGAAAGCCAAGCGAGAGGCCTCACAGTCCCATGAATTTCCCACATTGTCCTCATTTAACCTTGCTGGGCAGTGTTTCATCTTTCTTTTACTACATTATTTATAGAATTAATATTCGTACTGTCCTTACTTCCTCAGCAGTTGGTAGCATCCTCAGAAACAACAATCAGATGCAAATCAAAACCCAGAGACCCATGCATTTTTTGAGTTTATTTTACAAACCTATTTGTAATGGCCAGAGAAGAAAACACAATTAATAAGGAAGCAGGGAGTGGAAGCTGTGCTCTTTTATCCGAATATTTGTTTTGGCAGTGATCTGGAGTTCTCTGAAACGTTGGCTTAATTGTCTTTCAAGTTTGCCAACTATAATTTTCTCTCCTATTCTTAGAAATTGGGGTTTTTTTGGTTCACTCAAAGAGATTTGTTTTCATAGCAAATGCATTATGTGTACATTGTTAGTGTAAAAATCAAACTTTTGTTAGTATCTTGCATTGAAGTTTATTTTATGGACCCAACAGCTGAGACCTAACTCTGTGGAGCATTAATGTATCCTGCATGAGACCATGTGTGAGGGGCTGCTTCTTGCCAAGTGATTCCCCTCTGTGGACCCATACATAGTCCCATCAGCAAGGGAAGGAAGCATAGTCAGGCCCTTCCGAGCATGGGCATTTTCCTCTGGTGGAGAAGAAGCTGTGCCTCCTAAGGGGTTAACCCCTATACCTAACAGTAAATCTCTGGTGCAGCTGCATGTACTTTACACTTGTGCATTAGACTTTTAAAAGTGAAATCAAAAAGCAACCAAGGAAAGCATTTATTTTAATTTTGACATGGAGCAAATAGCTTCTTCTCCCCCCCATTTTTTTCTGAAGTGTCTGAGATGAAACTTGTCCCACGATGTAAGAGTCACATTACTCCTGATACTGAGACTACAACCAAGTCAGTCTAAAACACCAGCTGTTGCCCGAGTAGTGATCAAACAGGGAATGTTGGCAAGATGGCTGCCTCTGCAGAAAAACGTCCTGTGAGTGGTAACTCTCTTGATGATGTTTCATGTAGTACATGAAATAAGAAACTTCAAATGCCTGCCAGAGTGGACAGCTTCACTGTTGCTGCGCCAGGGGAAGTTTAGGTGAGGCGAAAGTTCTTCACCGAGAGAGTTGTTAGCCATTGGAATGTGCTGCCCAGGGAGGTGGTGGAGTCACCATCCCTGCAGGTGTTCAAGAAGGGATTGGATGTGGCACTCGGTGCCATGGTCTAGTCATGAGGTGTTGGGTGATAGGTCGGACTTGATGATCTTTGAGGTCTCTTCCAGCCTTGGTGATACTGTGATACTGTTTGGACTCTCAGGAAGCTGAAGGAGTCATTAGGGCTGTCAGTCTTTGCAAAGTATTTATGTTTGTGTACTTATGTTCACAATTAAAAAAACCCAACACCACCCGTGTGTGATTTGTCCAGGCATTATGGAGGTCCTCCTCGAGGAGGAGAGGTCTTCCTCACGACCTGTTCTGATGCAGCTGCCGTACTGCTGTGTATGGGAGGGCTGTTTGTTATCTCCTGATCAGAAAAGACAACATTGCATTGTGCAAGGGGGTGGAGAATCCAGTCTTTGAAAAACATATTTCATTTTTTACTATTTGTTTTTCTGGCACTCCCCTATAACCATTTTGCTTTAATAATTTCAGCATGTTCCCTTTTCCCTTTCATTCCATCTTTTCCTGTGCTGTTACCTCTGTAGAAGGAAAATGTAAACACTCCTCAGTTGTTTTTTTCCACATCGAGGCATTTGGAAGCCTGAAGTTAGACTAGCTGGTACCTTTAAACATAGGGTATGCACCAAATTAACCTTTAGCAGCTTTTGTCATGATCTGGTTGGTCTTGAGCTGGTTTCAAACAGCTCTTTGCAATGGGACAGCATTTACAGTCATCTTGATAAGTGACAATTTTCCCGGGGACTTTGTAATTCAATGCTTCACAACATTAAAAGCTCTTCCTTAATATTTAACGAAGGACAAATTTTGTTCGAGTCCTGTGAAATGTGGCAGTATATCTCAGTAACTGTGGTGAGGGAAGAGAAATAAATTGCAGGAGCATTATAACTTTTTAAATATTGCATTTGGAGTCGAGAAAAGCAATTAAAACTTAATGAAACAAAGAGTTTGGGAGTGTTGAAATGGGTAGGTTGGGTGCCAGTTGCATAATCATGTTACTGCTTCTTAGTGTGCTGTGTTTTAGTAAAGAGTCTGTTTATAATAGCCTGGGCACATGTTCCTCCCACATGGCAAATACTAAGCAACTCAGTTTAGATTGCAGTGAAAGCATGACAATTTCAGTCATAATGCTTTGCATTATCTAGATCTAAGCACATGTATGAGGGGGTTGTTGCACATCAGTTTGATGTGCAGTAACTTAACTCCTGAACTGTGTGTTTGAGCCCGTAATTCTGCCTAGGAACACCCCCCCAAAAAAAAAAAAAAAAAAAAAAAAAACAACCCACCCAACAACACCAAAACTCACAAAGAAAGAAAGAAAACAGACAAAAAACCAAGCAAAAATCCAAACCCCACCACCACCAAAAAAACACCACCACAAAAATGACAACCACCACCCCACAACAGTCGACAACAAACCCCCCGTGATAGATTCCTGAGTAATCCTTTTTCATCTGAGCAAGGAGCAGCATACCTTGCATTCACCTGAACGTGGGGTTTACAGACTTTGATCTTCTCTGTGGTGGGTCCATGTAAACCATCAAAAATGTACTTTTCAGTTTTGGAGGACATTCCAACTTTTCGTTAAGAGCAGAGTTGAACTTTTTTCCCCCTTTTAAAAAAGTGGTTTCTGTCATCCTGAAACTGTTTGGAAATTTAGGATGATTGGCTGAATAGGTTTGGATGGAAAAAGGTTCCAGGCTAAAGTGGTAATTCTTCTGCTTTTACCAATTACATTTTGATTAGAAGACAATAATGCAGAGCGGGTTCAGGGCAAAAGGACTTGAAGGCACATCAATCATCTCTTAAGAGAGGAATGAGTTCTGCAAAATAAAGGTTATTTGGATGTGTATTACTCCTTGTCTCTCTTCCTGATCCTGTTCCTTTAAAACACTGAAATACTGACTTACATATTTGGTGAGCCTGCGGAATAAAGAGTGAGAGTGCCAAAGTGCTGGTGGTTAGGGCACTTGCCCTGGATCCAGACCTGGCCCAGATGGTTATTTACATACTTTAAACAGCTTGTAATTTATAACAGCTTAGCACCTTGCCACCGCCAGACCTGCTGGCCTCCCATTTCCTGTGCTATTAGAAAATGCACCCAGGGAATAGCCAGTTCAGTGTCAAGTTCAATATTTTCTTTGACTTGCAGTGAAAGTGTGGCTTGTGTAGCTGCTGGACAGTTTTCTTTATCAGAGAATCTCTTTCTAATAGGCCAGCTTTCGAGTGAGAACACTTCATCTGTCCCTGGCAGCACGGTCCCACAGTACCTGTAGCCCAGAAGGAGGGCAGATGAATGTTGTGAACCTATCAGAATTCAAAACCTCTGAAGAAAAAACAAAATTCTTTAAAATAATTTCTTTTTGTGGGACAAAGTTTTCAAAGTCTGAGTTCCAGCAGGATAAAATGGTTTTTGTTGTTCGGTGTTGGTATATGGCATTGAAAGAATGCATGACATTTTGAAGAGAACAACAGGTTCCTTTTAAAAATAGTCTTTAATTCCAGAATAACACTGCCCAGGGAGGGATCACGAGAACGGTAGCAGCCAGCATGCGAAAGCTGACTCGAATTTATAGACTGTGTATTTTATCCTCCTTCCTTGTAAGCATGGAGCAGACTGAGAAGCAGTTTGTGGACCCTGAGATTACAAGCCACTGTAGAAAATAGTGCTTTTAAAAAAAGCATGTCCCACTGAAAGCAGAGGATATTTGTAGCATAAAGCAACCTGTAGTAACCCGGGCCCGTGCCTGTCAGCAGCATGAAGCATGGCTTCTTGAATAGCAGAGGGCTTGAAAAAGAGCTCCTGGAGAAAGCAGGAAGCCAGATGCCTGCTTGTTTTTTTTTGTTCCCCGTCCTGTGGGGAAGGCAAAGCCTGAGCTGTTCAATCAGGAGTGGTTGCAACCTGGGAAACAAATGAGAAATCTGTAAATGTCCTGCCAAAATCAAAATCTTCTGGAAATTGGAAGCACATCTTGTAAAGCCTTGATCAGTTTAGAAGCACGCTTGTTTTCCCCCTGGCCTGCATGCTCTCTGAACCACCTTTGCTTTCGTCTTTTCTATGAGAAACAAGTGACACTGCTGCTTACCATGATTATAGATCTAGAAGGTGCTTTGTGTAGTTGAGAGGGAAAAGGTTACCATCTCCATTCATCTACCAGGTGTCCTTGCAGGCAAGCATGGCATGGGAGACCTTCACTGCTATCAAGAACCTTCTGCTGAATCCTGCAGGGTGTTAGGAAAAATTCCTAAGAGGATTGTTGCATTGTTCAAGAAAAAATAGATTTTTATGAGCTTTTCCACTTGTAAAACCTGTGCTTTTGGACTGACACAGCTTGTCTTTAGACAGTCTTAGAGTGGATTGTTCTTTTTCTGGGTGGTGTCAATGTAGCTATTTCTATTCTGGAGGCTGCAACCAGTTCAGGTAGACATGAGAGTTTCTAGCTTTGTAGCAACCATTGTAAGAGTTCATGGGTTTTTCCCCCTCTCTTTGAAGACTGGTGCAAATAGCAAGAGCTCTGACCCCAAAAATTTGGGGCAGGCAGTTTTGGCAAGGTTGCAGAGCAGAAAGGTGCTGTGGGCTCTGCCCCAAGGTGCCTCCTTGGGGAGGGTCATTCAAGTAGATACATTCCTCAAGGGAAGCAAATTGCTCTATTAATAGTAGGATGCCCACAAAAAAATCCCTTAGGGTGCACCAACAACCATATCAAGCATGGTCCTAGAAAGCAAGGCAGTGACAAGTTTAAGTGGGATGAAAAACAGAGGCACAGCCTGGCTCTAACCTGAAGGGACCACTGCAGTGGGCTGACAATCAGGAAAGTGACTCTCCCCTTTTTTGTTTTTGTTTATAGGTTCCATGTTTTCTGTTTTAGCCTCCTGTAAATGACACTGTGAAAGCCTAACTTTGAGAGCTCATGTGCTATTGAAGAGGTGACAGCCTTTGAGGTGGCAAGAAAGCTTGTGTGACAAAGGAGGAGGAGCAGACTATGATAAGGGTAGGAGAATCAGTATATAGAATAGAATAGAATAGAATAGAATAGAATAGAATAGAATAGAATAGAATAGGCCAGGTTGGAAAAGACCTTTGAGATCATCAAGTCCAACCCATCATCTAGGGGCCTGAAGAAAAAGAGCACAGGTAACACCTCTGGCAGAAGTCACTGCAGCTGTGGTGTCCTTCTGCCCTCAGTGCCAGCTCTCCAACCGGAAATGACACCATTGAAATGCATCAAATATAGGACTTTCTTCTTCAGGCATTTGTGTGCAGAAGATGCTGCATCTGCTGCTGTCCCAGATGTGGACACAGCTCTCACTGCTGGCAGTGATGGGTATGGAGGATGCCATCCCACACTCAGCAAGGCCTTGGAAGCTGAGCCTCACTGTAGCGGTGCACACCGAGGTGTCTCTGCCGCAAGGCTGAGGCTGGGAGCAATTATGTGATCTTGCTGAGTGTTTAAATCAGTTAAAAGTAAACATGCTGGGAAAAAAATTAAATACAACCCCCCCAATTACAAAGATGTTCCCACTACTCCTTGCTTTCCTGTTGAAGTACGGATTGCTCTTCCTCCGCCTCCAGCAAACTGTTCCCGAGTTCAAGACTTGGAGGCACTGTAAGCTCCTCATGCTGCTATCTGACTGTAGTGTCTTTCTGTAAAAAAGCCCCAGCGGTGCTGTCAACAGGAACTTACTTTGTTGGAGTGACATGGAACAGAGCAAGGCAAATTGCTTGCAACATTTTTTTCATCAGTGTTTCTGCTTTTGCGAGATGCCTGGAGAGTTTAAGCTTTTGGTTTTAGAAAGGGCTTTCTTACTGGCCTCACGCATGGGGTTGCCTTTTTTTCAGTGTTGCTTCATTTTGTTTCCAAGTTGTGGTGAAAAATATTGAGATGTATGTAACCTTTTGGTCTGGTTTGGTTTGGTTTTTTAAAACCTTTCAGTGGCCCTGCCACATTGCAAAAGTTGCCTTTGGTTAGTCCAGTGGGTGTCTGAGCCTGTTTGTCATGCCTTCTGGTCTCTCGATCTTCTTTACCAGCCGACTGGGAAGTTGAGTGAGGAAAAGGCAGTTGCTAGTGTTATTAGGGGGCAGTGAGATGGGGTTTGGGTGCATTGTGTTGGGCTTGGCTTTTTTTCACTATGTACTTTGTACATTAAATACCAAAAGTTACCAAGGAGGGTCAGAACTTGTCTAGTAATGGAATTAAGCTTCAGCTTTTTTTCCTCCCCACAGGTACCCCCTCTTGGCACCCAAGGTGAGCCACTGGTTTTTACTTTATTACATCAGTGGATGTTTTCTTGTCTCCCATTTTTGCATCTCATCAACACTAATGGTCACCAGGAGGATAATCTGAATGTGTTACTTTAATAGTGCTTATAAACTTTCAATTGACTCTTGCCAACTTTCTGAAGCAGACTTCTCCTGCACATTGCTTTTTTCGTAACAGGAGAAGGATGAGCTAGACTGTAGCTGTCATATCTTGCTGAATGCTTTGTTTAAGCTACTTGCAATTGCCATGTCCCCCTTGTTTAATTTTGTAGTAACTTTAAAATGCTGTGATTGCTGTGATTTGGGGGTTTTTCCTCCTAAAACAGAGGAAGCCTGTTTCAGAAGCATGTAACATATGCCTTGGGGGTTCTGTTTTCATTAGGACTCTGACCAGCCCTAGATTTATGTGTCACTTTGCAGATTGTAGTTACCTCTTTTGATGGTTCTTTTATATTAAAGAAAAATAATTTGAGTCTTTCCAGTATTGAAAAAAATGTTTCTAATCTTCCTTAATTTGTAGGAAGATAGCAGCAGAAATCAGTGAAGGGCAAGAGGAAAAAAATCCAGATAAGCTTTCCTGGCTAAAGAAATGTGTAAAATGATAGAAGTCTGTACCACCCAGATAGAGAAAGGACCAGAGGGCATTAATTCTTGGTAAAGGGAGTGTAGCACACCAATAATAGTAATTTCTGGTCTTCTAAAATGACTGAAGTCGAGAAGGCCTGCTTGGAAAGGATAGATACTTAGGATCTGCAATAGGAAAAGTGTGCTTTTTCATTGGAGGGCTCATACTGTAACCAGTACACTGATCTGTGGTTTACACTTGATATGTGTTTAATGCTGCTCAGGTTTTACTTTATTTATTTTATTAAGTTATTGTTGGGGAGGGGGAAGAGATTTGTTACCTTTGACATCAGAACTTTTACCCTCTGGTGCTGACATCCTGCAGAAGTTACTCTCCACTGAGGACAGGCTGATGTTAGCTTCTTCCTTAATTCTTGAGCTCTTTTAGAAGCCCTGAATGTTTAAGTACAGGCCTTCTCAAATCAGCTGGAGGCCAAATAATCACTTACTTGATAGGACAGGTTATGAGGAGAAGGGAGCTTAGAAAAGTGAAGGTTAGTTATGACTGCTCAGTGATATTCACAGCAACCCCTTTTGCCATGCAGATGGAAAACAGGAAAGTATTTCTTGGAAATGTTTGCAGAAAAGAACCACCCAGAATTAGCTCTGATTTGAACATTTTTAACCAGTTCCACAGAGGATGCACTGAAAGCTGCTGTCAGCAACAGCCTGGTTTTATGCCTTGCTTCCTCAGGATTTCACCCAGCAGTTGTGTGCAGCTCTTTTTCCAGTAACAACCTGATTTTTTTTGTCCCCAGTGGAGTTTACTATCACTCTGTCTTCAGAACTGAATGCTAGTTTATTTTTTGAAGAGCTCAGTATAACTGTAGAGGCACCTCACCAGCAGAAAAGGTACCCATACCTGGTGACTGTAATGCGGAATCAGGGCAGAGCTGTGGGCAAAGCTACCTCAGAAGTGACATTTGAATCAATTCTAGATTCAGCCTCTTTCTCTTGCCTGCACTGCCACAGGGAAGGTGAAAGAACAGGCAGCAGAGAGAGGGTTATGTAGAAGAGCTCAAAGTATGTAATGTGTGTATGAGTTCTCCAGCAGTGGCCTGCCAGAAGGGTCTGTCTGAGTGTGTGGCACAGCCGACAGAGCTGATTTAGGTCAGTATTTATTAGTGCACTATTACCTTTGCCAGCCCCAGCAGGGAGGACTTGTCAGATGTATGCAACTGCTTCCCTAAGGACAGTTTAAGGAAAGAGAGTGAGGAAAAGTTTCTCAGCATTATGACATTCATTATTACAGGGGTAAAGTATTTGGTTTGTATCTTGAATGTTTTATTTTGAGGGTTCAACTCCATTTTGTGGATGTGGCTTAATTTTAATGTCATTGGATGAGATGCTCTCAAATCATCTCCCCCACCTTTGCTCCCTTCCCTTTTAGAAACTTTAGTGTTAGGAATTCCTAAAACACCATCAAAGTATTATTTTTGGGTTCCTTTATCTTGTCAAGGGTTTTGGTCAATGACAATAATAAATCATTTGATTGAATTTCATTGCATCATTCCTTGGCTGCCCAGGAGGTGGTGGAGTCACCATCACTGGAGGTGTTTAGAAAGAGACTGGATGGGGTGCTTGTTGCCATGGTTTAGTTGATTAGATGGTGTTGGGTGGTAGCTTGGACTCGATGATCTCAAAGGTCTCTTCCAACCTGGTCTATTCATTCTATTCTATTCTATTCTATTCTATTCTATTCTATTCTATTCTATTCTATTCTATTATATTATTCTATTCTATTCTATTCTATTCTATTCTATTCATTCCATTCCATTCTATTCATTCCATTCCATTCCATTCCATTCCATTCCATTCCAATAACGATGCTAAAATAATCCTGTGAAATTCACAGCTTGAAATTCAGGTCTGGCTAGAACATGATGCAAGCATGCTGATCCTTCCAGGGAGATGCTGATGTTACATTTTTTTTTTTGGCTTCTGTCTTTCCCATCATGTGATGTACACTGACTTGAGCTTCAAATCCTTTCCAACAGAAACTCCAAGATTTGTTTGGCTTCTCAGGCACTTTTTAGGAAAACAAAATATTTGGACCCAGGGAACAGATAAGCACTAGCAGTGTGCATTTTAAAAACACTGCCCATCCAGAAGTGGATAACAGAGTCATTCTAAGACCTTCGGTAAGGTGAGGGCCGTAGGAGCTACCTTTTAAATGGCAACTGCTACTGTACTTCTGTGGCTACCGTGCAAGTGAGGAGAATCGTGTCTTGTGCTCATCTTAAATTTGGAATGGGTCTCCTTGTTGTCCAGAGAGCTGGTGGTGCATCATGGCTTTCTGCATTGTATCAGGATGGGTACTGTCATTTTCACAGCTGAACTGCCTTGTAATGAGTTGTAGCAGTGTAAGGAAGGAGCCAGGCTGCAGAGTTTGTCTCTCGCCAGGGCTTTTGTGTTTGCTTTTCGTTATGATTAAAAAGTCTATGAAAATAAATCAGTAATTAAATCCAGTCCTTAATTTGAAAGGGATGAAGTGGAGCTGGGAGCAGGAAATGTCACGCCTGGTTCCCTTAATTTCTAAAAATCAAAGCTTTTGGTGGTGTCCCTTGCTGAACCTTTTTTTGTGTGCTGAAGGCCTGTGTCTTTAAGATAAGGCTGTAGGGAGGTGTTTTCGAGTAACCTGCTTGGAGGATCAAAGCAAAATCTTTTGTTTCCTTGGGAGAGGGCAAAGTGTTCTGCCACGTGGGAGTGGACAGCCAATACTTGGGCCTTGGGTGGGAATAGAGTGCTGATTTTCACACTGTCAAGCCAAACCAGGACCGCTGTAATGTCAAGGGCTGGAGGCCTGTAGCAGTGGGGCTCCTGCTCTGGTTCCAGATCAATGGATTGACTTCATGGTGGGAACAGCCATAGAAATCTGTCCTCCAAACCCAGCTTATCCCCAGGGCATGCTCTGCAGCATGATCTATTGCTATCCTTCTCATCCCAAGCCCTTCTTTTTTCCTTTCTCATTGACATAGGCAAGTGGAGACTTTTCTAATCTAACTCTAGATCCTCACAATGTAGATGTCTGTGTGAGAGCTACTCACCCTGGTGCTTCTTTGCAGTCAGTCCAATGGAGAGAAGCAGCACCTTACATGCCTTTTAAAAGATGAGATGAATCGTGCCCTAGAAATGCTGCCTTTGCCTATAGAACACCTTGCAGGTGAGCATCTTAGATTTGCCGGGTTGAATCCTACCCACCTGTCAGTTCCCTGAGGAACACTCCCTAAAAATGGCAGTTGATCCCAGTGAGCAGTTTGGGGCTGGCTCTTCCATCTGGATGCATATCCCAGCAGTTCTTTGTGTAAATAACATATTTCACATTTGCTTATTCGCGGTACTGGAGTTGCAGAAGTGGATGCAAGTGGGTGTAGCAGGAATCGTTTATTGGTATAGAACAAGCAGTTTGTATAGCAGGCTAAACAATTTCCTGACATGTTTGTACCCCTGTTGCTAATTGAGTTTCTTCTTTGATGTGTAGCTGTCCATTGTTACCTTCTTCCCATATCAGGCTGAGCCGGTTTGGCATGTAGGTAAATGCCCTCCTGTCTCGCACTTCAAGTTGTTTGCTGCAGTCAGCTCCTCTTATCATCAGGTCATTCTTCTGTTATCAGCAGCCTGTTGTTCTTCTGAAGCCTTTCATAGATGCTTTCTGTTCTCCCACAGATGGAAGTGAAAAAAGCTCAATGCATGAAATCTGCCCAGAAGACTGCATTCTTTTTGGCATCTCTCAGAAGGGTCTTCTGGTTGTCCTATAAACTGGTCTAAGAAAACTTCTGTTTCAGGGACTGACTTTAGATGCCTTGTAGTCTAGGAACTGACCAAGCTTTCTATTCAAGCAAGTGTTGTGGCTTGCTTTGTTCTTTACTTCAGAAATGCTTTGTTACTTTTTGCTGCTATCACTGAGTGTGTGCTTCTTAAATGAGAAGATCTCTATAGATGCCAGCCATGGCATTTGCTTGAATATTAAAGACCTAATTACAGGTCTGTGAAGTCTCATTTGTTTTGGCTGTCACTTGCTCAGCAGCCCACATCCCATCATGACCTGCCACAGTACCTAGAATCATAGAATCATAGAATCATAGAATCAGTCAGGGTTGGAAGGGACCACAAGGATCATCTAGTTCCAACCCCCTGCCATGGGCAGGGACACCCTACACTAGATCACGCTGGCCAGAGCCTCGTCCAGCCTGGTCTTAAACACCTCCAGGGACTGGGCCTCAACCACCTCCCTGGACAACCCATTCCAGGGCTTCACCACTCTCATGGTAAAGAACTTCTTCCTCACATCCAGCCTGAATCTCCCCATTTCCAGCTTCATTCCATTCCCCCTAGTCCTATCACTACCTGAGATCCTGAGAAGTCCCTCCCCAGCCTTCCTGTAGGCCCCCTTCAGATACTGGAAAGCCACAATGAGGTCACCTCGGAGCCTTCTCTTCTCCAGACTGAACAGCCCCAACTCCTTCAGTCTGTCCTCATAGGAGAGGTGCTCCAGCCCTCTGATCATCCTCGTGGCCCTTCTCTGGACACGCTCCAGCACGTCCACATCTCTCCTGTAATATGGGCTCCAGAACTGGACGCAGTACTCCAGGTGGGGTCTCACCAGAGCTGAGTAGAGGGGGAGAAGCACCTCCCTTGACCTGCTGGTCACACTTCTCCTGATGCAGCCCAGGATCTGATTGGCTTTCCGGGCTGCAAGCGCACATTGAGAGCTCATGTCGAGCTTCTCGTCCACCAGCACCCCCAAGTCTCTCTCCTCAGGGCTGCTCTCCAGCCAGTCCCTGCCCAGCCTGTATTTGTGCCTGGGATTGCCTCGACCCAGATGCAGGACCCTGCACTTGGTCTTGTTGAAGCTCATGAGGTTGGCTTGTGCCCACCTCTCCAGCCTGTCCAGGTCCCTCTGGATGGCATCCCTTCCCTCCAGGGTGTCCACTGCACCACACAGCTTGGTGTCATCAGCAAACTTGCTGAGGGTGCACTCGATGCCACTGTCCATGTCACCCACAAAGATGTTGAACAAGACAGGTCCCAGGACTGATCCCTGAGGGACTCCGCTTGTCACTGGCCTCCACTGGGACATGGACCCGTTGACAGCCACTCTTTGGGTGCGGCCATCAAGCCAATTCTTTATCCATCTAGTGGTCCATCCATCAAACCCATGTGTCGCCAGCTTGGAGACCAGGAGGTGGTGTGGGACAGTGTCGAAGGCTTTGCTCAAGTCCAGGTAAACGACATCAGTTGCTCGCCCTCATCTATTAATGCTGTCACCTGATCATAGAAGGCCACCAGGTTTGTCAGGCAGGATTTGCCCTTGGCAAAGCCATGCTGACTATTCCCAATCACCTCTTCACTATTCTTCTGAGTCATTAGTGCCCCCAGGAGGATCTGCTCCATGATCTTTCCGGGCACAGAGGTGAGACTGACTGGCCTGTAGTTCCCCGGTTCCTCCTTCTTGCCCTTTTTGAAAATGGGAGTAATGTTTCCCCTTTTCCAGTCTGTGGGGACTTCCCCAGTCTGCCATGACTTCTGGAATATAATAGAGAGGGGCTTGGCAACCTCATCTGCCAGTTCTCTCAGCACCCGTGGGTGTATCCCGTCGGGTCCCATGGACTTGAACACTTTCAGGTTCTTCAGGTGATCACAAACCTGAGCTTCACTTATGATGGGCAGTTCTTCCTCCCCGTCCCTGGCATCGTCTGCCATGACACCAGGAGTGTGGCTGGAGGCCCTTGCAGTGAAGACTGAGGTAAAGAAGTGATTGAGTACCTCAGCCTTTTCCACATCACTTGTGACCAATTCACCACTTTCCTTTCTGAGGGGGCCCACACCTTCCCTGGGCTTCTTCTTGCCATTAATATACCTATAGAAATTCTTAGTGTTCCCTTTAACCCCCTGGCTAGATTCAGTTCAAACTCTGCTTTGGCTTTCCTAACCAGGCCTCTTGCTGCTCGGGCAGCTTCCTTATATACCCCCTGTTCTATCTGTCCTTCCCTCCACTTCCTGTAGAGTTTCTTTTTACGTGATAGTGTGTCCAGCAACCTGTACTTAGTACCCTTTTCCCATGAATAAATTTCTTCTCTCATCCCAGATTTTGATAAAAGGAAATCAGATATGGGGCTACCATCCTGTATTCTCTGGAGGTATGTCCTGGGAAGCTTCAGGACACCTGGCAGGAAAGGAGTTAATGTATTGGAAAGGGATCACTGCAGACTGAGTGGATTTAATTTTTCCCCACTTTAATCTTTGGTATTGCATAAACCTCTGTCCTTGGTTTAGAAACTTTGAGCTATTCCCCCAGCTTTGGGATAATAAAACAAACTCTTCCTGGAGAGTGGCAAAAATAAATGAAGTGTGTCCCTTGCTTTTGGAATATGTACAGAACAGTACCTACAGAAAAAATAACAAAGCCAGGCCACAGCCTGGCCAGGAGTAATACTAATAATCCATTTCACCTCTGGCAGGGTCAGGTTATGTTCTGGCCCTTGGATGTTGGCCTGGTGCCTTGAATCTTTTCCATGCCACTCCAGAGAGATGTTGGCATTTCTTCAGACAACCATTGAATCAAAACCTTGCTTTTCAGGGGTAACAGCCATTCTTTCAGGCTGGGCCCCACAGGAAGCTAGTGCTAAGGCAAGGCAACAACATCTTTTGGCCTCTTCAAGAGAAAGATTTGACCCTCTGTCAGTCTTGGTGTTTGGCAATGGTGTTTCAGCTCTGCTAATAGCAGCATTAAATGAGCACAGAATGAAAGCACGATGACAACTCCTCATCTTTGGGGGCTTTCTGAGGAGCTTTCTCTGCTCTGAATTTTCTCAGGAAACAACAGAAAAAGGCACATCACATCCTGTCCTTATTTGTCTGGGGAGCAAAAAGTTGACTGGCTGAAGAGCAGCTCTTTCATCGTGGTGTATTTTAGTTCGGTCACTTACGAGAACTTGTGTGTCATTAAACAGATATTGATGTTAGTAATGGCAGTGTGCTGGCAAGAAAATGACCAAATGTTAAGTTAATGGTAAGTGTGATTTAATCTTCCTGATTCATTGAGGAAGTCTCTTATAGGTTGCTGGTAAGCACTTCTTTCTACTCATTACTATGGAAGCAGATCTTTCGTGTGTATGTGTGGGTGTTTTTGTTAAACTGAGTCACTGAAAAGATAAGAGAGGGACACACTTGGAAGTTTTCCAGACTTAGGCTCATCCTCCTCTTTTGCACAGACTTGAAAGCACATATTTATCCTATAATCACAGTGGAAAATCATTCAAGACCTCTTGCTATCACCCCTTTTCTTTACCAAGTTATCTCCCAGGACTTGGTCTGAAGCAGCTCTGTTTTTAAGTTTCACTCCCAGGTTCTGATGACAAGCAAGGCATCCCTAAAGCTGTGCTCTTTGTAGCAGCCTTCTGGTTGTCCCTCATCTCCACAGATGAACAATGGTGACCATCCCTGAGCCTCTGAAGTCAATGAAAACATTTTCCCGTACAGTATCGATTATATTTTAAAGCCTGGCAGCTTTCTACAGAGTGGGCTGTTGTCAAGAAGAGAGAGAGGCAGCTTGAATGTAAACACTGATTGGTACATAGAGCTTGGGTGAATGCTGGCAGCATTACATAAGAAACAGATGCACTTTTTGAACAGATTATCTATCATAGTTTCCATAGTCAGTATGATTCCAGTGGGAATTGTGAGCCAAACATCAAAGGATAAATAGCTTAAGAGTTTATTACACCAATAAATCATCTTTTAATAAGATGATTAATAGCTGTTGCAGTGATGCTAGCTTCTCCCTGGTGTGAGGGTCTTCTCCCTCACACCAGTGATGCTAGCTTCTCCCTGGTGTGTGTGTTTTACTTTGACTATTGACTGTGCCTGTAAGGCTTGGCTTGCAAGTGGCCTGTTACCTTGGGCAGAAACCCCTCCGCAGATAGCTGAGATGACAGTTCTTACCCATTTTTGCAAGCATCAAATGCCATGCTTCGAGGGAACATGGTGCATCTGGAAGCATCTCGTCTTCCCTTTAGCCATACCACAGCCTGGCTGTTTTGTTTTATTATCACCTTACCTGTGGGGTTTGAATTAGTAGGAACAGCTGAGAGGAGTTCACTCTTCAGCGGGCTCTACAGACAAGGTACCTGCTGGGCAAAACAGCACCGCTGGCGTTTATTGCATTGCTTCCATTTGGAGTGGGTGGCCACGTCGGACAATGGTGTTTCCTGGAAGGTGTTTTGTCTGCAGTCCAGCATGGTCTTGTCTGACAGGTAATTGTAGAACTGGTTGGAAAAGACCCTCAGGATGATTGAGTCCAGCCATTATCTAACTCTTACCAAGTCTGGTGCTAAACCATGCTCCTGAGCACCACATATCTGCATCTTTGAAACACCTCCAGGAATGGTAATTCAAGCCCTCCCTTGGGAGCCTGTTCCAGTGTTTGATAACATTTTCATGGAAGAAATTTTCTTAATATCCAATCTAAACTTCCACTTGCACAATTTCAAGCCATTTGCTCTTGTCCTATCATTTGTTACAAGGAACAAAAGACCAAGACCCACCTCACTACAACCTCCTTTCAGGTAGTTGTAGAGAGAAATAAGGTCTCCCCTCAACCTCCTTTTCTCCCAAAAAACCCCAAACCCAGTTCCCCGAGATGCTTCTCGTAAGACCTGCTCTCTAGACCCTGCACCAGCTTCACTGCCCTCTCTGGACATGGTCCAGCACTTTCCCTCATCCACTAAGCAGATCACCTTGTCCTAGAAGGCTGAAGAGACTTGGCTTTTGTTAGATGGGGGACTGCTGTTTCCTTTCAGATAAGTAAAAAACCTTTGTAAATGATTTCATCTGTGGGCAAATGTTGCTGTGGGATACTTACTGTCCTAAGAAGAATGTGTAGCAGTGTATCCTCTACTCAGGGAAAGCAGGTGGGGATATAAAATACCTGCAATCCACAAGCCTATGCTTTTTCAGAGTTCAATTTCTAGTGCTGACCAAGGAAACATTTCACTTCTGAGCTGCCTAAAATTCTTTTTGGTTGTTGACAGCTTCTAAGGGCAACTGCGTAGTAAAACATGAATGTATTAAAGCAGGAATATGTGCTGCATGGAATAGAGATAGTAAATATTAGGCATCGAGGAAGAAGACAACTTTGGATTCTGCAGATCAAAAGGCATGATAAGGCAGTCTATTGTGTGTATCATGCAGATAAAATCTGGCAGTACTCGCTTAATTTAGAAAGCTGCAAAGAGGAAAATCTTGCTTTGAAAGAGCTGCTAAATCCATCTTTGTAAAATGATGACAAGAGCTGGCCTCCGAGTAGGGAGTGAACAGAGATACTTTACAAGATAAGAGCTTCACAAAAGAGTCATTTTGTACTGAAGAGTCACAGATCCCTGAGGTATTTTTCTGTGTTTTGATATCTGTTTCACAAAAGGAAAAGACAAAGGCGTTGACACGAGGCAAGACTGTGTGTAGAGTCCTTCACTTCTTCAAACCCCATCACAGGTAGGTAGTTTCTGATACTAGTGCTGCAGCCCATTGACATGCTGCATCAGGGTGACACAGAACTCTGACTAAACAAAGATGATGGTTAAAAAAAGTAGGTTGAGAGCTCATTCCTTAGAGTGCCTCAATCCTTGAAAAGTGTACTTCACTTTTAAATAAGAACATCCCGAACTGTGCATTGTTGACAAAGGATCTCGCAGACAAGGGGTGGGTAATAGGTGCTTTACTGTTATCACCCTCTGGGGCAGTGCTTTGTAAATTCATAACCCCCAGCCTTTGATATTTTAAATGCAATTTTTCTTAGCATTTAATATAGCTTTTTGCTTCTTGTCTGTCCTGAAAACACTAAGTTTCTATGGCAGCTGTTGCGAGGACTACTTGAGAGTGTGTTTCACAGAATGTTGAGGTTAGAAAGGACCTCCAGAGATCGTCGAGTCCAACCCCCTGCCAAAGCAGGATCACATAGGGTAGTCTGCACAGGAATGCGTCCAGGTGGGGTTTGAACGTCTCCAGAGAAGGAGACTCCACAGTCCCCCTGGGCAGTCTGTTCCAGGGCTCTGTCACCTTTACTGTAAAGAAGTTTCTCTTCATGTTGAGGTGAAACCTTGTATTCAAGTTTGTATCTATTGCTCCTTGTCTTATTACTGCACACCACTGAAAAGAGCTTGGCCCCCTCCACTTGACACCCACCCCTCAGATATTTATACACATTGATCAAATCCCCTCTCAGTCACCTCAAGACTAAACAGCCACAGGTCTCTCAGCCTCTCTTCATAGGGGAGATGCTCAAGACCCCTAATCACCCTTGTGCCACTCCACTGGACTCTCTCTAGCAGATTCCTGTCTCTCTTGAACTGGGGACCCCAAAACTGAACACATTACTCCAGGTGTGATCTCACCAGGGCAGAGTAGAGGGGGAGAAGAACCTCCCCCTCTAGAAGCTAATGTTTTTCTTTGAAAAGAGGTCATTTTCAGGAAAGGGAAATGTTCTTGATTTGATCTTTGTTTCAGTATTACCTAGAAAATCCTAGGAAGTGTGGGAGGTTTGTGTGCTCTATCTCCATAACCACAGTAAACTGCCTGTCCGTCTGTGCAGGCTTTAATGGCAATTACAGACTGAGCAAGCGGTCAATCCTATGTACTGAGCCAGATGTCTGTCATGATCCAAAGGAAATTAACATATTTTATTAATGACTTGGAAAGTGGGAGTAGGGAATAAGTTTATTCCCTATGCAGCCAGTGCCAAACTGAGAGAGAAGCTGCTCTACAAGCGTTGAGGGACAGGATTAAAATTAATTAAGCTAGGTTTGAAGTAAGATACAAGTCAAAAGCCAAATACTGCTTTTTGTCAGCAGTCATGAGTGCATCCCCATGACAGAAGATGCTTTATATATAAATATGGATATATATGTGTGTGTGTACATATATATATAGTAGAAGAGGCAGGTTTGCACATCAGCAGACCAGTTTTGATGGCTGTCCAGGAAACTGGTTTCATTCTATAGATTCATATCAATAAGATATGCGAGGTGTTTACTATAATAACTTCATGCAGTCATCAAATATTATGGGCCACTGAGGGGTGGGTGTCGAGTGGAGGGGGCCGATCTCTTTTCAGTCGTGTGCAGTAATAAGACAAGGAGCAATGGATACAAACTTGAAAGTTTCGCCTCAACATGAGGAGAAACTTCTTAATAGTGAGGGTCACAGACCACTGGAGCAGGCTGCCCAGAGAGGTTGCGGAGTCTCCTTCTCTGGAGACTTTCCAAACCCACCTGGATGCATTCCTGTGCGGACTACTCTAGGTGATCCTGCTTTGGCAGAGGGGTCGCACCCGATGGTCTCAGGAGGTCCCTTCCAACCTCTAACGTTCTGCGAGTCCGTGATTGCATCTCTAGGCAGTACTGCCACCTAGTGGAGAAGAGGAATATGGTCAGCTTCTGACGGAAAGAAGAATGTACGAGTGACCATTTCTTACTAAACCCACTCATTCTGAGAATAAGTTAAGATTTGGGTACCTTTTCTATATTCAGTAATTTTCTTGATGTTTTATTATTTATATTTTTTTACAAAGATACCTGAACATTTAATTATATTTTTCGCTTGTAATTTTGTTTTCTTATTATTAAACTGACACTTGTGTTTTACAACACAAAAATTGTGCTGAAAATGGAGTTCATGTGATGTATGAGAGTCCATTATTTCAAAACTTTGCTTTTCCTGTGAATTAGAATAAAAATTGAAATATATTAGTATTTTAATACTGATTGTTGAAAAAATACTGAGTAATCAAAATGTTCTGTCTTATGTTGGAGTTTTTTTCCTATACATCGTGATTTTATGTACAAAAAAAGGAAAAAATTAAATGTTCAAATTTTTTTATTCAATTTTACTATTAAAAGTATGTTTTTCCCAGGATAAAAAGCTCAGTTACTACATGCTTAAGAGAATATTTTTTTGGTGGAAAACTATGCAAATATGTGAGGTTCTTTTTACCTTGTGATTCATAAATCCTGGTTTTTGAGATCCTGATACCTTACCAAGATGTAGCTTGTTCTAAAGTGACTGATATGATATAGGCTGGATGCAGAGTGGGTTAGAAGAAAAAGAAGGGAAAGACTTGGGGATGCTGATTGATGAGAAGCTCAACATGAGCCAGCAGTGCACTCATGCAGCTTGGAAGGCGTACTGTATCCTAGGCTGCATCAAGAGGAGTGTGGCCAGCAGGACAAGAGAGGTGATTCTGCCCCTTTACTATGCTCTTGTAAGACTCTACCTCAAATACTGCATCCAGTTCTGGTGTCCCCATCATAAGAAGGGCATAGAACTGTTGGAGTGAGTCCAGAGGAGGGCCACAAAGGTGATCTGAGGGCTGGAGCACCTCTGCTATGAGGACAGGCTGAAGGAGCTGGGGTTGTTCAGCCTGGAGAAGAGAAGACTCCAGGGGCATTTTATAGCTGCCTTCCAATACCTGAAGGGAACCTAAAGGAAGGCTGGAGAGGAATTTTTTATAAAGATGTCTAGCCATAGGACAAGAGGGAATGGTTTTAAGCTGAGGTTTAGACTGGATCTTAGGAGTAAGTTCTTCAGTATGAGGGTGGTGAGACTCTCAAGTAGGTTGCCCAAAGAGGTTGTGGATCCCTGCTCCCTGGGGGTGTTCAAGACCAGGCTGGATGAGGCCTTAAGCAACCAAGTCTAGTTGAGAGGTATTCCTGCCCCAGGGAGGTTGGGGTAGATGATCTCTAGGGTCCCTTCCAATCTAAGCCATTCTATGATTCTGACTGAGTTAGGAACTTGCAGTCAGAAGTGTTCCTTTAGGCATAGGTATATAATACAGCATCAGTCCTGAAATTCTCAGGAAGCCTGGGGTTAACAATTTTCACAAAGAAAGAAGTTTGTCAACAGGCTGATGAGGCTCCTGTGGTGGCAGGGGGCTTGCTGCTCACCAGTCATTTAAGACAGCGAAGGCACTAGAAAATGAGCATGGGTGTGTTGAAAGTGCAGTTAGGTTCAATAACTTTGGTCTCCTTTCAATGCTGCCTCCATCTGAAAGGGAAAGATTTTGGTTTAACGGTGCTTGGGTTTCCTAACCAAAGTCACTCGAGCCGTGAGCCCTTCTTGAACCCAACTAGAGCAGCCCAGCCTGGTATTGTTATCATCTCACCGTTATTGTCCCATTGTTACTGTCCAGGTCCCAAGTGCTGCCTGAGTCCACTGCCTGGTCTCATGGTGAGAATTTGTTCAGATCCACTCATGAGCTGCTGTGAAACAAGTCAATTTTTCAAGTAATTGATTCCTTGGAAGGTGAAAAGAGATCAAATTACTTTCACTGAATGTTTCTTGGCAATCTTGCTGTTTCTGTTGTGTTGCGAGGGAGACAGCATCCATCATGGCTCACAGCTGCACTGTTAGTCATGTGCTGGCCTGGATCAATGCTGCCCAGATTTTGGAAAAGTGAGTTCTCCCAGGCAGAGAAACTGCAGCCTCTGCCAGCCCAGCCAACTGTTGCTGAGGGGACCACTGAACTTGATGGCTTTTTATACTCAGCTTGTTTGGAGCTGTAGTTGCAGGTTCATGAAATACCAGGAGAATCATAGAATAATCACTGAGTTGGAAGAGACTTCAAAGATCATCTCGTTCAACCTTTCTTGGCAAGAACTCAGTCTAGTCAAGATGGCCCAGCACCTCGTCCAGGTGAACCTTAAATGTGTCCACCAGTTCCCTGGGGGAAGTATTCCAATAGCAGATTGGTTTTGTTGTGAAAAAAAAATATTCTTGTGTCCTGTCAGAATGTCCCCAGGAGTAATTTGTACCCATCACCCCTCATCATTGCCATGGGACTCCCTGTGAAAAGTGTCTCAGCTTAAGAAGGACATCGAGACACTTGAACGTGTCCAGAGAAGGGCAACAAGGCTGGTGGGAGGCTTTGAGCACAGCCCTATGAGGAGAGGCTGAGGGAGCTGGGGTTGCTTAGCCTGGAGAAGAGGAGGCTCTGGGGTGACCTCATTGCTCTCTACAACTACCTGAAGGGTGGTTGTAGCCAGGAAGGGGTTGGCCTCTTCTCCCTAGCAACCAGCACCAGAACAAGGGGACAGAGTCTCAAGCTGCACCAGGGGAAGTTTAGGCTGGAGGTGAGGAGAAAGTTCTTCACCGAGAGAGTGATTCGCCATTGGAATGGGCTGCCCGGGGAGGTGGTGGAGTCACCGTCCCTGGAGGTGTTCAAGAGGGGACTGGACGTGGCCCTTGGTGCCATGGTCTAGTCATGGGGTCTGTGGTGACAGGTTGGACTCGATTATCTTCGAGGTCTCTTCCAACCTTAGCGATACTGTGATACTGTGAGTCTCCATCTGCCTCTGAAAGGTAGCCAGCCTTTGGTTACTGGAACACAGTGACACAAGTCTCCCCTAAGCCAGGGCCGTGGACTTCAGTGGGGCATCTCTGGTCTTGTAGCTGCTGTTTTAACTAGCAAACCTAGGTGAAGCTGGGGGGCTGTTTTTGGATCCTCTGTGGCAAAAGATTTTCAGGGATTTTTTTGTTTGTTTCTTTGGGTTTTTTTTGTTTGTGGTTTTTTTGTTTGGTTGGTTATGGGGTTTTTGGTTGGTTGGTTTGGGGATTTTTTTCGGTGGTTTTGTTTGGGTTTATTTCTGGTTTTGTTTGAGCTCCTCTGGTGCTGTTGCTTATTTTTTTTGTATTGCCTGTGGCTACAGCTTTGCTTTTAAAGCTGCTTCTCTAAAGCTAGCAGCTCTGTGTGGGGCTTTTTTAAGGAAAAAAGCTACAATTTAAAATAGTTATTAATGATCTTTTTACAGAGGGGAATAGGGTAAGACCTACCCTGCACTTTCCTCTGAACATTGTGGCTGGCTCTTCGCTCTGGTAGCGTAATGAGTAATTTCCCCAAAATATTTATTAGAAAGAACTCTCCTGAGTATTTGTCTTTATTTCCTGTGTGCTTGTACATGGTACTTTGCTGTGACTCTGAATGGAACAGTGAGACATAATTAGAGCATGTACTGGCAGAGATGTATTAATGTCAACTGCCCAACTTGTGCGTCAAGCAGCGTGTCCTTTGCAGCGTGTCTGCGGCCAACAGAGGGATCCGCACTTTGGAAACGTTTGGTTCATCAGTATGGTAGCTAGAGTTTTCAGGAAGGCAGAGGATACAAACGCTAACCCTTGCTGGACCCAGCTCACAGGGGGAGGGGTGTGCAGCTAAGTGAAAACAAAAGGAAGCCCCATTCTCATTTGTTTATGTGCAAGCGTACACAAGTTTATGCCGTCTTTAACTGCGGGTGCTGCATGGGACGTCTGTGATGCACGCAGTGGGCAGTGATTCACTGATACAGGGCATGAGGACACATCTGGTGACTCACTTTTTCCCTCCTGCCTTCTTTTCCCTTTCATCTGAAGAAAAGCTCAACAACCTTTACGAGAATTTTAAAGAAAAGATACATACAGGCTGTAACAATTTGAACACAAGAGGCATTTTATTGTAAATTAAGTTTCCCTAGAGGAGAGGATTCCCTTAAATAAGATGATAATATTTCCTTAGGTAAAGGAAAATGAACTAGACAAAATTGCTCAGGATTGATGCAGGGATTATTCTTACAGCCATACCTATCCTGGTACCCAGCTACAGCAAAGCTTCCTGGGTTTTGGGAGTGTAAAAGATAAAAAGGATCTGAGGAAAGTTTTGCTCTTCCAGACTGCAAATTTTTCTTCTCCCATCTATGGATATAATCAGACACTTCCATCTGACCACCTGAGAGTTTTCCCATAATGACTGGAACAAATGAAAGTATTATTTTGGAAGAAAAGAGTAAAAAATGTCGTAAGGCATCTCTGGAGAGGAAAACTCTGGCCATGTGCTGTCCTGGTTAATAGTTTCTGTTTCATTAACTGTTTTTGATGGGCTAGTCGATTTACCTGTTCTTATTTTCCTATGCCTCTTGTTTGATGTATCCACTTGGCTAAAAACTATTTTTGCTTAGCTTTATTACTTGGTGATTCCAATTCAGCTTTTTGGGAAGAATTGCATTTCACAGACCACATGAGGGAGTGTTGTTCCATCTGTCTGAGTGCAGGCAGCTACCTCTCTTGCTACACAGGGCATTTAGCTCCTTGGGGTTTATTTTGATAAAGGAAAACATTTTCTTCATCAGTTCACAGAATCGCAGAATTAACCAAGTTGGAAAAGACCTTCAAGATCATCAAGTCCAACCTATCACCCAACACCATCTAATCAACTAAACCATGGCACCAAGTGCCTCATCCAGTCTTATTTTAAACACCTTCAGTGATGGTGCCTCCATTAACTCCCTGGGCAGCACATCCTAAGGGCCAATCTCTGTGAAGAATTTCTTCCTAACATCCAGCCTAAACCTCTCCTGGTGCAGCTTGAGACTGGGTCCTCTTGTTCTGGTGCTGGTTGCCTGGGAGAAGAGACCAACCCCCACCTGGCTACAGCCTCCTATCAGGTAGTTGTAGAGAGCAAGAAGGTCTCTCCTGAGCCTCCTCTTCTCCAGGCTAAGCAACCCTAGCTCCCTCAGCCGCTCCTCAGAAAGCTGTGACTGTGGCCTGGCCAAATAATGCCATAGTTACCAACATGCAGGACTCCCAGTCCAGAGGTGCCTTCCAGTCCCTGAATGACAGGTTTCGTAGCTATAGTCCAAGTCTGTTTCACTTCCAGGCATACCTTTGTTTGAGTTATTTTCACACAACAGCATAAATACATATCCAGAAAAGTCAATAACAGTATGCACTCCAAATGTATGCTTTAAACAAGCAGAGCTACAAGGATGGTTGTGGGACTTGAACATCTCTCCTATGAAGAAAGGCTGAGAGGATGAGGAGACACTTCTTTATGGTGAGGGTGACAGAGCACTGGAACAGGCTGCCCAGGGAGGTTGTGGAGTCTCCTTCCCTGGAGACTTTCAAAACCTGCCTGGATGCATTCTTTTGCAGCCTGCCCTAGATGATTCTGCTTTGACAGAGGGATGAACTCCATGACCTCTGGAGGTCCCTTGCAACCCCTAACATTCTGTGATGCTGTGATTCCAGATCTGCGCCTTCAGCTGCCTATGCTGAAGCATCACAATATCATGATCTGTAGTTGAACCTCCAGGTTCAGGACTCTGCTTCTGACTGTCTTGACCATGAATGGCAACTATGTAGAGGGAGCAAAGGCAGTCAAGTGTGTGATGAAGTTAGGGACAGTGCTTGGGAGAACCCAGGCAGGCGGTTACTGAAGCTCTGAAGTCTGTTTCAGAGCAGTACTCTTTCAAAATGATTGTGTGGTGCACATGATTTGAGAGGCCTGCAGAAGAAAAGTCTTGTCTAAACTGCAGTAAAAACACTGAGCCTGGCTGCCAGCGGTTAAAAGTGCTGTTACAGTTAACACATCAGAGAAAGATGTGTATGGTTACCTGCACTAGTACAAAATCAACACATGATGCTCCTGTTGGTTTAGTTGGGTTTGTGGGGTTTTTGGTTATTTATTTATTTAATCACCAATACAATGTTCCTTGATATTTTTGTTCCTTAATATTTTTTTTTTTTTCCTTGCAGCTTCCTCTTCTTGATTCTTGACTTTTATTCTTGACAAATACTGATGTAGGAAATTGATGGTTTTGCTAGAAAGGTAGAGTGTTATTGTGAGTAAGTGTGAACTGCCTTAGAATGATTAGCTAATACTGAACAAAGAAATAAAAGAGGCAGGTGAAAAACAGAGCAAATGTAATTGTAGAGAGCGTCAGAGATTGTAAGGAGGCTCTCATAAGCCAGTCTCCATGGTACACTGCGTACATTGCCATGGACTTGTTTGTACAAAGGAGCATTGAGTAGGCAGCTTAGCTGTTCCCCTTCTTCTCTCTAGGCAGTCTTACATTAGAGGATTTTAGTAATGCAATTACCAGTGTAGCTGTTTAGCACACCTACAGATTACCTTGCCTTCCCCCTCCTCTTCCCTAACACAGGAGGAATACAGCAGAGTGATGCTGGAGAAGAGGGACTACTGTTCAGAGAATCCCCCTTCTTCCTGCTCTTTACAGCAAGAATAAGCCTGACTCCATTTTGAGGGAGAGAAGCCCCTTGAAGGGCAGGAAGGGGAGTCGGGGAATGACAAGACAGTTTGCAGGATATGTATGGGCTTGCAGAAGAGAGTGGGTGGGAGATGGATTAGGAGAGAGGAAGGCGATAGCAGGGAAGCAGTGGGAATGGAAAGGCATCCTCAGCCTCACCCCCACTGACTCCTCGTGATCATGCTTTCCAGTATGGCCATCAGTGATGCCAGTATGGACAGAGAAAGCAAGTGATGCACCTGGACTCTGCTGTCCTTCATCTGCAAATCAACAGCATGTCACATGTACTGGGCAGCAGTTCTGTAACTGGGGTCTCATGGAGCTCGTAGGACCAAAGGCATATGTGTAGATAAGCCCCTTCTTTCCTAGCCATGAGGAAATATGCACCAAAACACCCTGCCAGGAGCAAACAGAGACACCTAATCTAAAGGCCTTGAAGTATTTGTGAGAAGGGTCATGTGAATCTGAAAGCTGATGGCAAATGTCCTGCCCATGGGACCTGCACTCGCTGAGACATGTTTATGTCGATGGAAGTTATTTGTCCAGATGGCACTCAAACAACTTTGCTCTCTGTTTCCTTGTAGCAGTAAAAGAGCTGCACATGGATGATATTCAGGAAGTTGGCCCTCTTTATTTTTCTAAAAGCCTAAATATTTACAGATTTCTAGTTTTCTTTCTGGGTGAGAGAAACCCAGGTGAAATTGCACGACATCTGTCAAGTGGAATTAATTGAGCTGACTCATCCTGTTGACAGGATGAGGCTAGCTCTGTGGTTACAAACCAAGGCTCAGGCCAGCTCTGTGCTTCAGACCCCTGCCAAGAAAGCTGGGTCACATCTGGGGTGTGAATCTGTGCAAGCCTCGATACCCATGGCTTTTCCTGGGAGGAACACCTCATGTGCAGGTAGTCCTTCTGGCAAAGCTGCGTACAACTTGCTGGGTATTTCTCTTGCGGGCTGGAAGTTTTCTGCATAGCAAAACATGGTGCTGGTGGAACAAGGCTGTCCCAGCCAGTGGTAGGTTTAAGAGATCATCCCTCCCTTGTGAGTAAAATCCTTGGGAGTCTCAGGGTAGGAAAGTCTAGAAATCTGATCTGCAGACTCCCTGAATCGTCCCAAGTAAGTTGTAACTGGGTGCTTGCAGGTACGTAATAGCTTCCCCATTGGCTTGCTGGTATACCCCTGTCCTCCTTGGTACTCCAGCACTGCATGATAGGGCTGCAGCGCTCAAAACCTCATTTGGTCAATGAAAAATTGCATTCGTTGTCAAGGATCCAGAGGCATTAAAGAGCAGTCACGGGTGATTTTGTTTGCTCAGCTTGAAGCACCTTTTAAAAAGGCATGGACTGCTGCATGCTTTCTAGGAAAGGTGGTCTGCACCAAAGCATCTCATTTAACATCCTTGCAATTTTTCTGAAGAGACCAGCAATTTTTGATGGCTGATTTAGGCCAGCAGTCTTAAGATAGAAAGCACTTTATATAAAAATGCCAACACTTTTAGTGCTGTCTGTCCCTGGACTGCATACAGCAGGGTTTGTATGCTGTGGCAGATGAGGCAGAATTAGTGTTTTATAGTGTTAAACCATGGCTCTTTTCAGTGTGGTTATTCTGTATGTTTCCTCCTTCTTGACTCCAACAAAAATATTGCAAAGTGTGGGTTGTGATGGCAGGGAGTACTAAAAATGCTGTGAATGCTTCGCTTCTTCACGCTGTTTGAAAGAGAACTGGCTCGCAAACTTACGCCACAGAACAGTTTCTTGCTGAATACTGGTTAAAGTGCTTTAGGTTTACTGTTTGAGGAACACATCTTTGAAATACTCTTGTGAGGTAAAGGATGGTGGCAGAGGCCACTGCGAGTTCAAAACCAAAGGAACTCTGGAAACCAAATGTTAAATCCAGAAATTGTGTGTAGTACTAAAGTCAAACACGCGGCAGAGAAATACCACATTTCAATCATGTGCTGAAAAATAAGTGCTTTGCCTGTGAATTTGAGAGGCATGAGGCAACCCAAAATGTAAACACACTGTTTTAAAACAATGACTAAAATAATATTAGCTTTAATAACTAGGGCTTCTTTTTCCCTAATTTTAATCTTCTTTTATAATTCCTCCTGGAAGAGAAGTTTGATTTGTCTGCTCATATACTAAAGGAAATGTCTCCTGAAATGCATTGAACACACCCAACAAATTGCCTCAAACTTCTAGCATCACAGAATGATTAATGTTGCAAAAGACCTTTAAGATTATTGAGTCCAAGTGTAAGCCGGCTAACACGATCACTGATCTATGTCCTGAAGCACCACATCTACATGCTTCTTGAACACCTCCAGGGATGGCAGCTCCAAAATGGCTATCCTTACCCACTGCATCTCCTTTCTCACGCAGCTTCTATTTCCTTTCCTATTACTGTCTTACTCAGTCTGAGTTCCCATCCCTGGGTCCTCTCTCTCCTGTCTCACATTGCCTCTGCAGAGCTCCCCATTCAGTAGATATGTGAGATAAAGTCTTCTTTCTGAGAGCTCTTTCCAGCTCAATTCACAACACATTGCTTGTCATCTCGTTTAGGTTGAGGATGAGAAGCCTGATGTATTTTGCTTCCTACAGCTGCAAGAAGCAAGGACATCTCATCTCACAGAAAAATAAAGATACTGGTGGATATCAGTCCAGTTCTTGCTGCACTAATTCCCAGTAGGATACTGGGAGGAATTCTGACTAAGTTGAAATCAATCATACTCACATTTTCTCTTGAAGTTTGCAGCCATACATAAAATAAAGGCAATGAATAATACGTATTTTAAGAGCAAAATAGCAGTGTCTGATAACTACGAGGATGCTGAATAAATGATAATGTCCTTTGCACTATGAAGCACTGCTAGGAAGGATTTTGAATGAGAGAATTCAAAGTGGCAATCTGATTTTTAATTCACTCAGGAAGCATCCATGTTCTCTCTAAATCAGTGGGAGTTCCATACTTCTTTTGTATCTTTTATTATTGATTCTCTTCTATCACAGGTACTAATCTTTTTGTTTGGTCAGGGTGAACAATCTTTTAAGGTCAGATTTGTATCTCCTTACACAGTGAGAGCTGTGAGAGAGGAGGAATAGTGAATTAATGTGGGCAGTCAGACCCTTTCAGAAGGACAGTAATTTGTCATTAGGCAGCAGACCAGCCTGATGTCATGATCTCTCACTGCCCAAGCACTGGATGTTTTCCCATGTTTCATTGTTCCATAACCTTGTGTGGAACAGTGGTGCTAACAGGTTCCTAGTATCCTAGCAGAGTTCAATTTGTAATTTTTAAAGTGAAACTGAAGAAGTTGGCACTGATGTGATCTTTCCTAGGGGAACAAGTCCAGTATTGAGCTGTGAAGGACATGCTGTTTAGACTAGCAGTCTTCTCTGCAGGACTACAAAGCCTAGGCTCATGTCTCATCTGTAATCACAAAGCTGAACATGTGTGTTACTGGGAAGGAGAACTATAAAACTGATAATCACTCACATTTTAGCCTGTCTCACCACCACTGTCCTAAGACTGTGTCACGTAGTTGTCTGTTTCCACTGCTGTTTCTCCTTAAGGGTCTGTGTGAAAATTAGGAGTTTGCAATGTTTTTGTTTATCCACTTCTTCTTTAGGCCCAAGTACTTCCACAGGAGTTGAAACATGCTAGTTTAGTTCCCAGTCTTTCAAACTTCTGCATTCCCCTAAACCTAACACATACAGATGATTGCAGTGAGGTCAACTGCAGCAGTTCAGTACATAAAAATGAGCATTTGTACATGCACATTTCTTGAAGCCAATTTTGTTGGCTGCCTTTTCTGAGCACAGCACTTCTGCATGCCAGAAAAGTTTGGGGTTGGTTTTCTTGGTTGTGCTTGTGTTGGGGGTTTTTTGGTGGTGTTTTTTTGTGGTTGGTTTGTTTGCTTGGTTTGTTTGTGGTTTTTTGCCGTTGTTTTTGGTTTGGTTTTGTTGTTCGGTTTTCTTTTTGATGTGTGTGATGTAGTAAAGCCTCCAGCTGGGGTTCAGTGTGCTCTAGTAGGTTTGTGGTTGTTTTTCTCACACAGACTTAGTGATAGCTGGAAGTACATTGCTATGAAAATGGCACTCAATTGGTTGCACGTAGCATAGTAATTTGCTGGAAATAGGTTGGTGTTGTTTTTTTTTTTTTTTTTAGGTTTCTTGCCAGATATTAGGATCATATGAGAAAAAGAGAGTTATTACTCTGCTTGTCAAATTCAAACAGAAGTGCACTTGCTTTGTGAATCACCTTTGAAGCTTGCCACCGGTAAATAAAACTCAGGGAAAGCGGCATCTTAAAAGCGAGCATGTGTGGGACTGCAAAATTCCTTCACTAATGACCAACTTTGCCTCACAGTGCTCCTAAGTCATCTTATGAGTCGATCAGACTGAGAGCTTACCTCTGCCAGAAGAGTGAGGCTTTTACTCTCTTCTCTCTTCATCTTCTCAACTGCATTGTCTTCTCCCACCCATCAGATGTTGGCATTTCTTTATGGTGAACCAATGAATCTCTCAAATCTAGAAAGCAAACAAACAAAAAGCAGAATTTCTTTTTTTTTGTTGTTTTGGGTTTTTTTAAATGTATATTATTCTTCTGGCATTTTGGAGAGGAGAAGGTGGCAGAAATAGAGTTTACTGGAAGCTCCTTATTTTGCCAGTGAGGAAATTTAAGCTGTCCTGGGCTTCATCACAAAGTTGCAGCATTCAAGCTTGTTATGCCTGACAAACATGGAGTGAGATATGAATTAAGTAGCTGTCCCTGGATAGTTTCCTTCATGAGTGTTTGAGCTGTGTATAATTACTCCAGAATAGTGCCCTGTATAGCCTTGTCTGTACTACTGATAACTCATTAGAATAAAAGAAACTGAACTCACGTTGCTATTCCAGGCAGGCTTTACAAAGCCATTTAATCTGAAGTGAACAGGACTTGGTTTTTATATCAGGTTATTCACTGTAGCTAAACCCTGAGTTACCCTTCTAGTCACTTTTCACTCGGAATGATCTGGAAAGCTGCAAGCCATCCCCTGGATGTTTCAAAAACTTCACTTTCAGAGCCTGAAAACAGTTTCAGTATAAGGGATGGGAATCCCTTTGAGGATCTAAATTGCTGGAATCAAACCTAATTACCACAGAAAAGTAGAAGGTTCATCCTTGATGCACCCTTGAGGCACTGATGTGCACCAGTCACATACACA
This sequence comes from Picus viridis, assembly GCA_033816785.1. Classification (NCBI taxonomy): domain Eukaryota; kingdom Metazoa; phylum Chordata; class Aves; order Piciformes; family Picidae; genus Picus; species Picus viridis. The sequence continues at coordinate 1,450,011 of CM066569.1, read as the reverse complement.
CTTTGTTTTGTTGAGAATCTAGGATTACTGTATTAGTCATCAAGGCTAAGACCATGGGGAAAGCAAAGAGCTGAACTGGCTCTTTCCCAGTGGAATTTGAGGATTACTCATAATTTTCTTCTTGTAGCAAGGGAGGATCCAGTGTTTGGCTAATCATGGGCTTATGAGCAATGGTAGTTTTGTAGTGAGTGTCCAGGTGGACATGTCTCAGAATCATACAACTGGTTTGGTTGGAGATGACCTCTAAGGTCATCGAGTCCAACCATTGACCTAACAGCACCATGGCCATTTAACCATGCCCTGAAATACCATGTCCACACGTTTCCTGAACACCTCCAGGGATGGTGACTCCACCACCTCCCTGTGTAACCTATTCCAATGCCAGTTAGCACTTACTTTACAGTGGACGACACCAGTCCTAGGACGTCAGGTAGGAGTGGACAAACAAGGCACATAAAGTGTTTTCTGGGGGAAACCTGTGACCAGCATTATAGCCAGCTACAGTACCAACAGGCCTGTGGGCCTTTAAGGCCCAAGAAATAGAAGGGGAGAGGGTGTTTCGAGTAGGTTAGGAAGCACCGTGTTAGCTGACTACAAGCCCAGGAGTGAGTGGGACCCCATAGGATGCAGGAGCATGCCCATGGAGGGGAATGGGACACTTGTGTGGGCATGTTCAAGCCTCCTGTCCAGCTCCTGAAAAACCCCTGTGGCTGGAAGGAGTTGGCCTCTCACATAAGGGCCCTTCAGTTTTTGTGGCACATCTTTCAGCGGCTTGCTAACATAATGCCATTTGCTTCTGACACTCCCATTCAGCACAGACGTACAAGACAATAGGAAGGGCAAAGAAGCTGCCTCACACCCCAGTTTTTATGTCTGATAAGTGTGGAGGAAAAAAGATTGCTCCAAATTGCAGGCAGACTTCTGAGTTCTGTGTCACTGGGTTAACCTAAAGATCATGCTACCATCAGCCACGGTCCTTCCAGCATGGTTACCATCACCCTTGTGACTGCAGTGTGTTGAAAGGAGGCTGGGGCAAACCAGCAAGTAGCTGCCTGCACACCTTTTTAATAGGTCTTTGTTACAATCTAATTCACCAGAGTCCTAAATTGAGCTGTTGTAACCCTAATTATTGAAGTCACATTTTGGATACCATACTTAAAGGGAACTGGAGACCTGGCATTAGCTCAGTGGTTCACTGATGCAGGCAGTTACTGTGTAAGCACCCCAATTTTATGCCATGGTGGTGCTTGGTGATGTTCTCATCTGACCACAGGATGTTCAGAAGGGTAAACTGGCCTGCTGGAAGATATTTCTGAGGTAAGGAACAAATGCTTTTTAACCCAAGCTCTTGTTTTGGTTTCCACTCTCTCAGAGGCTGCTGGGCAGAACTGGACTCTCAACAGCATCACCTGCAGCAGATTTATCCCAACAAGAATCCAGGACCAAGGGAGACTTAAACCTGACCTGCTAGCAGACTTGCACTCCTGCCCTTGTTCTAAGTCCTAAATGACAAGGCCCTGTGGGGTACAGGTGCTTCCCCAGGCAGGGGTTCAGGGCAGTGTCTGGCAGCCAGAGCCCATCCCACCACCCAGCCAGGAGCAGGACAGTGGGAGGGCACCAGAGCAGTTCTAGGCCTGGGCATTGAGCACCACCCTGGGATGGACCAACACCAGCCCGGGATGTGGGCCTGCATGGCTGGGCAGGACAGGGCTATGGGGAGAAGGAGACTGGCCCTGCTGTGGCATCACTGGGGCAGGAGCTGGTGTCCCCAGGGGTCAGACACGTTGTCATGGGCCCTGGGCAGGGAGAGGGGAGCCAGCTGACATGGGAGTTCCCCCACATGCTGCAGTCTTCCTTCCTGTCACATTTGCTTCTTCTGTCTCCTTGTATTTGGCACAAGACTCGGCACACGTTTGTCTCATAAACCAGTGTGTTGGTGAATTGTTTCACTTGCAGTTGTAGTACGTCTTGATTTGTTCTGACGTAGATTTAAGATGTCTATAATGTTGCTGCTCTTGTCTGGTCCTTCAGTGTGGGTAAACTAGAAAGAAACACAGTTTAAAACCAGATTGATTTGTGTGGCTAGGGTTAATATCAGAAATTTAACATTTAATACAATACAATACAATACAATACAATACAATACAATACAATACACCAGGTTGGAAGAGACCTTCAAGATCATCGCGTCCAACCCATCAAACAATCCAACCCACCCAACAACTAGACCATACAGCCAAGCACCCCATCAAGTCTTCTCCTGAACACCTCCAGTGAAGGTGACTCCACCACCTCCACGGGTAGCCGATTCCAATGGGCAATCACTCTCTCCGTGTAGAACTTCTTCCTAACATCCAGCCTAAACCTGCCCTGGCGCAGCCTGAGACTGTGTCCTCTTGTTCTGGTGCTGGCTGCCTGGGAGAAGAGGCCAACCTCTGCCTGGCTACAACCTCCCTTCAGGTAGTTGTAGAAAGCAATAAGGTCACCCCTCAGTCTCCTCTTCTCCAGGCTAAGCAACCCCAGCTCCCTCAGCCTTTCCTCATAGGGCTTGTGTTCCAAACCCCTCACCAGCTTTGTTGCCCTTCTCTGGACACGTTCCAGCAAGTCAACATCCTTCCTAAACTGAGGGGCCCAGAACTGGACACAGGACTCAAGGTGTGGCCTAACCAGTGCAGTGTACAGGGGGAGAATGACCTCCCTGCTCCTGCTGGCCACACTGTTCCTGATGCAAGCCAGGATGCCATTGGCCTTCTTGGCTGCCTGGGCACACTGCAGGCTCATGTTCAGCCTACAATCAACCAGTACCCCCAGGTCCCTCTCTGCCTGGCCACTCTCCAGCCACTCTGACCCCAGCCTGTAGCACTGCCTGGGGTTGTTGTGGCCAATGTGCAGAACCCGGCACTTGGATGTGTTCAATCTCCTGCCCTTGGACTCTGCCCATCTGTCCAGCCTGTCAAGGTCCCTCTGCATAATTGTGCCTACCATGCCCTACAGAATTAGGCTTCTAATAAGGCAATAATGCCTCGTGTAGAAAGGCATTATTTCTGAATGTACAAATAATAAAAACACAAAAGACAGTTGCAAAAACGTCAGAGCCAAGCATTCCCTGAAATGGAAGTATGATGGTGCTTGAGTGATTAATGATGCAAAGGCAAACCGTCTCAATCAGGTTTGGCTTCCTTGCTTCTCACAGACCATCGACCTTGCTGGTTTTGCAGGGGTGTTTGTATCACAACTTTCAGACAACAGTAGCTGCTTTTTGTGCTCTTCCTTTATACAGCATTATTAACATGTGACACGGATACCTTTGACTTAATTCTGAAGGGAGTCTGAGGGCCCTGTTTGTACAGTGTGCTTCACAGTGCAGTGGTGTCCCTGTGGTCCTGCAGATGAATGGTTTTGGTGTAGCACCTCTTTATAACTGGGCTCTGAGCTGTATAACTCTGAGCTATGCTGACCCACTTGAAATAAAACTTTCAGCCATTGTTACAGTATTTTAAAATCAGGTTTAGTTACATTGCAGTTTCTTGCTTTAAGGCAGTCAGTGTTCCTTCTGCTTCCTCTGTGTCAGTGCCCAGTGAAAAACTTGGCTGCATAGTGAGTTGTTGGGTCAGAACTGGCTCAGCTGGAACCCCATCTTTTGCTCCTTTTTGTGTGACTGGGTGAATTTTCAGCAAGTCATTTCCTTTATCACACAGTCACATAATTTTTAACATCGTGGTGAGGAGGAAACTGGGAACATGAAGATAGAAGTGGTGGGAAGGTGTGACCATCACTTTAGGAAGCACTTACGCTAAAATTGGATTAAACAAATCAGGAAAATATCTTCATTTGTAGCTGGCATAAATGTGGCCCTCAGTGGGAGACAGGCAAACCTGTGCACAGAGGTGCTTTCCCACAGCCAAGCAGACGTGCCTGTGTAAGCAACCTCTTGTGAAGAGATTGCATCTTGTACGCTGATCTCATGCTGTTCTGGGAAGGGAAGAATTACTGCCTCCAAGTATGCAGATGGAGAGGTGGAGGAGCAGAGTCGTAAGTGCACTCAGTGATACATTTCTGGTGACTGCTTTTCTAGCAGTCTATGTCTGGTATGGAATTTCTATTGTGTGACCTGCCAAAGGACTGCCAGCAGCATTTGAGTTGCCAGGACAGTTATGCAAAGGGTTAATGAAGCATCAAGACTCATGCTTAAGGCAACCATGAGAGGAGCCTTTCTCTGGTGTGTCTTTTATGCCCTCCCTGTTTCAACTCTATCTCTGAGCACCAGTGTTGGCAAGGGATCCTAGGAGCCTTTTTAACAACAGGGAAAGAACTGTGAAATGTCTAAGTTGGAGTAAATCACAGTGCTGCAAACAAGATGACTATCATGAGCATCATCCTCTTGTACTGAATAATGACTAAGCCCCGTGGTCACTGTTAGTTCTGTCTCTGCTTCTGCAGATGTCTGAGTTTTCTGTGATCTCTACTTCAGATATGTGGCTTGGGAGTTGTTCTTGGGAACTGGCAATAAGGCGAGATCAGACCCGCAGGGTGATAAGGGTCAAGTAATGGGGTTAAAGATCGCATGGCAGAGCAGGGCAGGGGGTGCTCAGCCATATTTTGGAGAGGACTGTTGCAGAGGAGCAGTATGGTCTCTGAACTGGGAGGAGTTTTCCAGCAGCAAAGTTAGTTGCCTTCAACTACGATGCAACAGGCTGAGTAGGTGACATGCCTCACAAGCAGCACTGCACTGTGTCACAGCAGTGAGGGGAAGATGGAGAAGGAGCATTCCATATCCATCATTGTGTTGCCAGCATTGACCAGTGGCAGGATTTCAGTGTCAGCTGACAGTAGTGGAGAAATGTCTGGATATTTGAGTGTGTTTAGGAGCCAGCCCTGAAGCAGAATGTAGCTATCAATTTGTGACCAGGAGGTGGTAAGCTATGCTCTTCAGGGAATGGATGTAATACAGTTCTTTGCATTCTGGGGTATCATCCTGTTTGAGCCTTGCAAAACAGTGGATAAAAGTGAACAGAGGTCTGTGTGCTTGCCCTTGCTGCTATAGGACAGTCACTAGTGTTGGCCATTCCTTGTAATTTTATGTATTTCATTTAATATATCTGTTGTTTATTTTGTCACGTGCACCAAACCCATTCTTTGTTTCTCCCTTAAGTCATAACCTTCTATACATTTTCTCTCTGATATTGCCATGTTATTTACTCAGGATATGTCATTTGTCGCTCCTGGACTTTTCAGGAAACATTTTTTGTAACATTCTTATTGTAAATGGCTGTGGTACAAATGCAGTTGCACTAGCAAGTGTTTGATTTTCATTCCTGAATTACTTCAGGAATTTGGTTGGTTGATCTCTTCTTAGCCAGATACTTTCAAACCGACATGTCTGCAGTCAGGAAGTTCAGGAGCTGGGGATGTTCAGCCTGGAGAAGAGGAGGTTCTGGGGAGATCTGAGAGCAGCCTTCCAGTACCTGAAGGGGGCCTACAAGAAGGATGGGGAGAGACTGTTGACCAAGGCCTGCAGTGACAGGAGAAGGGGCAATGGCTCCAAACTAGAGAAGATCAGGTGTAGACTGGGTATCAGGAAGAAGTTCTTTACTATGAGTGTGGTGGAACACTGGAACAGGTTGCCCGGGGAGGTGGTTGGGGCCCCATCCATGGAGATATTCAAAGTGAGGCTCAACAGGGCCCTGGGCAACCTGATCTAGCTGGGGATGTCCCTGCTGACTGCAGAGGGGTTGGACTAGCTGATCTTCAGAGGTCCCTTCCAACCCAGACCATTCTGTGATGCTATGATTCTTGGGTAAGAATGCGTAGCCATTAGTTGGATAGAAGTTGTATAGCTGGACACCTTGCCTTATGACTTCTGATGTCGAACAGGTAACATTTTTTATTCAGTGTTGGCAAGCCCAGTTGCATGATAGCTTATGGAATTCTCTTTCAAAGTATGATTTGATTAAACAAAAGGATTCTCCTCTCTTTTGGTAGGATTGCTATGATGGAGAAGTTACATCAGAGAGGTAGAGCTGCACAGCAAAGCGTGATGGGGGAATGACAGTTCCATCTCTTAGAAGTCTCATGTGGTGCTGCTTTAATGTCTCTTCGGGTGCTGAGGTACTGTGTTAGGAAGCAGTATGCATTATTTGCTGTATACAGCTCAGTCTTCTGGGAGTTTGGAAGAGAGCACATCTAGAGGTTTAGGCTGGCAGTAACCAGGCTCTGAAGGTTTGAGCATCCAGACATGTCCAGAAATTGAAATGCTTGTTCTTTTTTGGTTTTGGTGTTTTGGTGTGTTGTTTTTGTTTGTTAGTTTTTAATGAAAACCTCTCCCATTGCAAAAGGTTTTATGGTTTTACACTATTCAAAGGCAAGCTGTCATACAAGCAGTCTTTCTTGTGGCATTTTGTTAAACCAAATGGGTGCCGAGCCACGTGGAACCAGAGAAGCAAATCTTACACAAAATGGGAAGGTCATTACATTTATTTGCCCATCTCATCAACCTCAAGTTCTTTTTACATTTTGTGAGTTAAGCTTGCTTTAATTTCATTTCATTGGTTTCTGTAACTGCTTGCTAGATGGACTACTCTGCAATAATATTTTTACTGTGCTTTATTTGAGTTTATCTTTCAGCTGAAGTGGAGTTCTATTGCCCCTTACTGTTATGAGCAAACTGCTGAAATTTGAAGTTTCAGACTTGTGCTTCATGGTATCTAAAGTTACAAGCACATCTCCTACCAGGATATTTTCCAGCTGAAGTCATTCTTGGCGAGGCTGGATGGTCCAGGACATAAAAGATGGTATGCTGTATAAAGCACAACTGGATTCTATACAGCATCTTTTTTCCTTTTCTTTTTATTTTTCAGTTGTCCCTAGCACTGATATGAGAAGCTTGACTGAGATCACCTTTCACTTAGGAATCATTTACCATGGTAGATTATAATATTTATATCACAAATATTTACACACGTTTAGCGTTTATACAACAAACACAGCCAGTGAATTCATAGCAAGAAATGAATGTGTAGGCAGAAACAAGGATAGATAAGTGAGAAAAAACTCAGGGACCAACAGTTTGGCTTCTTGGGAAATACTTCCAGGTTTTGTTTTCTGGGGTGGAGTTAGTAGAGAGTGAAATGAAGGTGGTGTTTCTGAGGGTTTCTGAACCTGGGAGATGGAAACAGGATCCTTACTTCTTACACTGGATTTTTCCTTCCAAATTTCTGCACTTTCTAACCAGAGGGATTTGAAAGCAGATTAGTCCTATAAATTGTGCTGACATAGATCTTTCCAGTTAAGTATCCAAACTCAGTCTGTCCTCTAGCATTGGCCTCCTCTTCTCTACCCCTGTGCTCCAAGCTGACACCCTCTCTGCTATGCCCACCAATTGCTCACAGCCTCAGTGGGCACTAGGCAGGGCTGCGTATCAGCACCGTGAGGGGATGATGGTACTTAGGCATGGGCAGGGGAGGGAATAAGACATCAGGGAGCTGGGGACCAAAATTCCTTATGCAGGTGTTGCTGGCAGTGGATTAATTTTGTAGATTGACATAGTGAGACTGACCTTCCTAAGCTGCACATTTATCTCATTGGTTTAAGTTGTAAACTTTGCAGTATACGTACCTCTGAGCCCACCGGTATGTTTAGTTCAGGGGTGAAATAAACCGTGATGTGTCTCTGAGACTAACTGGCACATACTGACTGGATTCACCGCATCATGTAGCACTTGGCCCTGCATCTGTCTCCTCTTGCCTTTGGATGCTGAACTGAAGAAGAAAAAAGCATGAAGAGAAATAATAATGAAGTGTATAGAAAAAAGGGTGGCTGTATACAGCCATCCAGAGATTGGTTTTGTTTTTATAAACCCAAGAATATGTGTGGCATTAGGGCATACAGGAGGCCCTGAGCTTGTGGAGGTACTGCTGGATGGCTGTGCTTGGCAGTTAGCTCCAGCAATTTATATTCATATAAAAGCTTTGATATGATTAAGTTTGTAATTGTCATACATAGTGCTAGCCTGAATTCACAGTGTTTTGTAGCTGCTCAGCAAGACAATCCAGGTGACTTTCTCTTACTGCAGAGGAGTGTGATTCATCTCTGATGATAAGCAGGATTGCGTATGAGTGGGAGATACAGTACTGAATATTATTTGCAGATAGGTTTGGAAATACTTTAAGAAGAGTTTCTTGATTGTGTGTCAAGAATGGGCACTAAGTACATAAACATGACCTCCTCCATCTTCAGCCTTTTGCAGGAAAGCAACACAGTCCTTCAAACAATGTGTACTGGGAGATTACTGCACTTCTTGGGTGGCTCAAGCCTTTTCCCTCAGACATGCAGAATAAATGACGTGGCAAGACATCCTAATGTTGATAAGAGCAGTCACAGTTTTGCCACCAGAAATCTTTAGAAGAAAGCCCATGAATTAAAAATGTTAGCATATCTCATTTGAACTGACATACTGTGTGAGAAAAACTTACTTCCAGCTTGCAGACTGGCCACATAGAATATTTGTGTGCTTTTGAAGTTCTGCTGGGAAGCAGGCAATATTTTTTTCCATTCTGAGGGTTCAACAATTTCAGTCTCCCAGACCAGTTTAATGTTTCTGGTGTACTACCTTAGACAACACAAGGCTCCACGCTGCAAAAGTGGTGACACTGTACTCAGGCTCTTTCTTACAGGTAATACATGACTGCTGACACTCATTACCTCTGAACGGTCAGGAAACCAACTGATGTATCTGGGTGACATGACTTAGGTACAATAAGAATAAACCCCAAGAATGCAGTGTTCTTCTCAAGTACAGTAACCTGTTATTAGCTATTCTTTCAACTTCTACAGTTTGTTTTTTTCTTTCTTTTCAGTTCTGTGAGACATTGAGAAGCATCAATGTCAAAAAGACAAGGGTAGAACCTTTATCTTTGCAGTAAGCTTATTCCCCAGGATTTGCAACTCATTTTTTCAAGATCTGTGCAAGTACTTAAGGATACTTACTTGAAACTGGTCTCACCAAGGATTCATGCTTTCCTTATTGCTATGTAAAAAAAACATATCTCTTTTTCAAAAGCAAAACACACCAAAACAAACAAACAAAACCCCAAGCCCCCCCAAAACCCCAAACCCCCCAAACCAACCAACAAAAAAACCCCAACAAAAACCCCCAAACAAAAAAAACCCAACCAAAACAAACCCAACAAAACCCCCAAACAAACCAAACAAAAAACTCCCCAACAAACAAAAAGAAGAACCCCCCAGCTTATATTGTCTTTAAAAGTGGGTGCAAGAGTTAAATGGTCATAAGATTAACATAGGGCCAGGACAGCTTTCCAGTCATTCTCCCAAGGAAATGATAGTTAGATCTCTAGTCATTCCAACCCAGATCCTCTAGTGGAGATCCCTGCTGCATTTTTGCAGGCAGTGTAACTGCCTGATGGCTGTGCGTATTCCAGTAAAGTAGTAAACTGCTTTACTAGTGCTGGCACTGGTGCTCCTGGCAAACTGGTAGGGGCAGAAAGAAACAATCTTCTGAAACAAAAAAGAAGTGATGTTTTTTCTCCAGTGTGAATTCCTGAGCTTACAGCTCTCCGTAAACTCAGGCAGGAGCTGGTGCCAGCAGTGGTGGGCTGACCAAGGACACGCTGCAGTTCTTGGTGGCATTTCATCGTTACCTGTAACATGGAGCCGTACCTTTGGTTGGCTGTAATTCACTGCATCTCCTGACTCAGGTAGATCCATTTAAAATACCACCCTTAGCATGTTGCAGAGTATGCTCTGGCAAACCCCGCTCTAGCAGTTTTAAGAAGGCACTGGTCACTCCCTCCCACGTCGCAGCTGGGAGCAGAAGTGGGTCTGTCAGTTGAGTGGAAACTGCCAAATGTTGGCATAAAACTACCTTCATCAGCAGTTTTAGATGGGCAGCCAACATCCTTTGAAATCAGCTTTGGCACAAGTGCTCTTGCAGTAGAAATAACCACAGCTCCACAGCTGAGTTTAAAGCCAAGCTCACAATCATTTTCTGTGCCTAGACTGGGAGCGAGACAGAAAAGGAAAAGGGGGCTGCATAGTCCCCTTTGGGGGACAGGCCAGTATTAGCAAATACTTTCACTCTGTCATGCCTCTGGATGTTCTGGAAAAGGACTTAAAGAAGTATTTGCCTGTACTTTTCCTTCAATATATTTTCTTTTAATCTATAGCTCTTTAATTGACCTTAATGTTTCTATTGTATGGAGAAATGTTATATATAATGAGTCACATTAGGAGGAAAAAAATCTGAGATGAGTAAGGAATTGGCTAATGAGGATATGACAACAATTAGCACTGAAAGATGAAACGTTGGCTACAGAGAAGTTACTTGAGAAATTCCTGTTGGCTTGGGGGCCAATTTAGTATAATAGACCTTTGGAATAATAGAAGACCTGTACTAGTGAATTATGCTGATGACTCCGTTTGGAGTTGTAATCAACAGAAAGGAGGATTAAGATAGCCCTTTCCTAAAGGGAAGGAATGAGCTGGATTATCTTGCAAATCAGACAAATGGAAGTGGTGTGGCACGAGGAACAGAGTGCCTTTCTAAAGAGGTGAGATGAAGAGTTTGGCTGTTTGGTTTAGAACAACAAAGCCTGAGAGGATTTGATTACTACCTGTCTGGAGAATAAAAATCAGGGAATGCTCTAGGACTGTTTCAATTATAGACTTCTCTTAATGTATAAACAGATGATCTGGAGGAGGAAACATTTAGACAGAAAAACAGTTTTTAACTATCAGAGGAGCAAAACTCAGCAACAGGCTCCCAATGAGGGAAGTGGAGATGCTTGCCTAGTTCTGCCTGTTCACCTCAGTAATCTACTGAGGATTCTGTGTGATGTAGATGTTTATGACAGTAGGAGTCTGGGCTTAAGTTGCAGAATTCGATATTCTTTTTCCCAGCTGGGAGTATCTGGGGAAAGCCTCATTGACATTATCCTTAAGTTCTGTTCATGAGCTACTCGAGATGCTTACCTCAGAGCATGATCTTCCCTCTTACTTAATTTCATTAGGTTGCTGATGAAGCTGACGTTGATTTATCACTGGCTTTCAGAATTAACAGCCTGCTGCTCTGAACTGAGTGAGAAAGGTCACACCTCTCAGCTGTTGTTGCAGGCTGTCTGCAGAACTAGTTCAGACACTGTGCCACCGGTATGCAGTGAGTCAGAGCTTTCCAAGTGCTCTTTGCAGATCAGAAGTCTTGGGATTTACCCAAGTTTCTGTCAATAATCAGGATACAAGATTCCTATTGCAGGAAAGCCTGTCAGCTGTCTGAGTGTTGTGAACTGTGCCTGTATGGCCACCTGGACTCGTCAGGAGACTGCTGTCACTGTCCTGCTTGAGATGTGCTGACCCCTCTTCCTGTGGGGTGAAACATCAAAGATTGTGAAAGTCAGGCAGAGGCCTTGGACGCAGTGACATAGTGCCAACTGCCCAGGCAGCAGAGAACAGCCAGTTCAAATAGCCTGTGTGTTGGATGGGAGAGCATTTCGATCAGGCAAACAGCCTCTTCGGTCTGTGCCATTTCTGGGAGTGTTCACCAGAGAAGTTGCAGCTTCCTCTGTCTACCTGTGTAGAATGGCTCAAAGGGGAGATAACAGAGCTTTGCGTATTTAGGAGCAAATAATATTAGTATTAGCTTGATACCTGGATTGATTTTTATAATTTATTGACAACATAATCTTAATCCATTAGCTGTGGCTGGAACTATCTCCCTGAGAACTCTGTTGAGCCACTGTGTCCTGTGCAGCCCTGGACTTCATCCTGTATCTGTAGGTCTCTTGTTGTACTGGGTTTAAAACCAAAAGCCTCTAGAGGTGTTCTGTGGGGTTTTTTCAAAGGGTTTTCTTATCTTTTGAGTTGATAGTTTTCTCATCCTAAAGATGATCCTCTTGGCTTTCCATTTTTATCACCACTTCCTCACACGGATAATTTCAAAAGCATTACACTGAGTCTGGCAAATGCCCACTCTGACCTGTACTGGACAGCATCTCTGTGCAGGCACACGTGCTTACGTGCTGACCACGATGCTTAAGAGAGCTTTTGAGCAGAGAAATCTTGTATGTTGGAATAAAAGCATCCCTGCAGATGTATGTGATTCTGTTGCCATTCTGAATGGAGGTGAAGCCTGGTTTTTCTCCTACTGTTGTGGTTTGAGCTTTAACTGGAGTTTAAGAGCTCAGATGGTAGCAAACCAAGAATTCATTCCCTGTCCCACTCTCCTTTTCCCTGATAAAGAAAAAGGAGAGAAAATAAAAAAAGGGCTAGGGGAAAAGAGAAGGAGGAAAATCTACCAAAAAAATAACCTGGAGTCAGTTTGGAAGTAGGAGAAGTAAATTTTATATAGTGGTAACAGGGAGGATTTACAAGGGTAAGGAATAAGGATGAATAGGGAAATATACCAAACCAAATTTGGATGGATTTCTATTTCCCTCCACGCATGTGGATTTCAGTCCTTTAGAGAAGCCTGGATGTGGCAGGGAGAAGCCCAGGCCTGACCACGTGGCAGCACCAGGAGGCCAGCAGCAGCTGTTGGTCATTTCGAACAGGTGAGGCAGGAGCCAAGAGCAAATGGCTGCAGCGTCTTCCTTTTTATAGGCTTGCTGGACAGGAAGGGGGAGAGGAATAGACCCCCTTTGACCCAGGGGACCCCTCCTCCTGGGAGGGGGAAACCAAGTCCCTCTCTGTTCACCTGGATCAGGTTTCTTTTGTCCCCTGGGGAAGCAGGGCTCCCGCAGCCCTCCCCCAGGATGGGTGTAACCCAGCACACCTACCCATCCAGTGCAGCAGGTAGACTATGAAGGAGGCAGGCTGCTTGATGTGCTGAGTGACAGCTATCCAGGGAGGTGGTGTGACAGCCTGTTATTTTTCAGAAACATCTATTCAGTGGAGTATGTCACATCTTCAGCTCTTTGCTCCATTTTAAAATGGAAAAAAGACAGAAAACCAGATTCTTCTCCTAAGATGGATGCTTATATTTCATGCACACTTCTAATTCTTGAGATTTTCTCAAGAAGTGTCACATGATAATAAAAATATTGTATTAGAAAATATTTTGTTCACTGCAGCCAATGAAACGTTGTTGACACTTAGTAAGCTCTGCTTACCTACTATTTAGGCAGCTCTCTATCTGTCTTCACCTGAATGATGCTGTTGATACTGTATAGAGTAATGCACCTTAAAGCAGCATAAATGAAATGCCTTTCAGCTGCTTGAAGTGTATGGAAAATACTTGTCTTTTGTTTGCAATTGATCTGAGACTCTTAACGAGCCATCTGTAAACTGTATGTTTTGTAACTGTTCCTAGAATGGAAAGCTGAGCACACGGAGAAATTAAAACATGTATTTAGGATGGTTTCAGAGGGCAGTAGTGTTTAAAACCCCTAGTCATCTTCTATTCAAGACAACTGACTGACCAGTCTCACAGTTCAGTTCTGCATGTTTTTCTGGTTACCTGTGGTGCTGGGCAAGGCCCAACTCTGCTACTTCTGCTCCAGATCATGGTTTTCTCTAGATGGGTACTATTTCCTGACTGGGAATCTTGTCAGGATAACTGTCGTGGATTTTTCTAGAGCGTTTTCAGGTGTCTCACAGCCTGAACTGAATGCCATACAATTTAGCATCAGATTCTGTTAAATCCAGTGTTTTCTGTGAGCCTTGGCCTCAGTGCCATGCTTGCAGGGAAAAGGAGATAAATGCCACTTAGTGACAACTTCATATGTCGATGACTCTACTCTTTTTTTAAAATTGCCACTCCAAAACTTCCTGAGCAGGTCCCCACAGACCCGGGGGGGCAATGCTTTCAGGAAATGCCAGGTCTTGTGCTCTAGGCAAGGGCTATACCCAGAAAGTCCTGGGTTTTGTAATAACATTCTTCACAGCTGTTTCTTGGTACAAGTGGGCTCATTGTGGGTAAGAGTCTGGTTTGCAATGGGACGTTCTTGGAAATTATTATACTTCCTGGGACACTTCATCACCTGGTTGTTACTGGACAAGTTACATTATCGAGATGCAACCCAGCGATGTATCCGGTCTGTTATGCAAGCAGTTGTCACATGTACTTCTCAGCTGCACAATCACCGCTGCCTCTTCCTCTGGACTGTAAGAGAATCGTGTTTTTACTCATCACCCCCTTTGACATGTTAAGGAAATGAAACAATGGCAAAGTTCTTTGACACACCTGGTGCAAATGCATTAACCTCTAACATCTAGAAACAGCTCCATCTCTCCAGAAGCTGGGTGCACAGGTCAGGCCTCAGGCCTTATAATGGGAAGCACTTGTGTGTCTGTGCACCATCTGTAATAAAAATTTATATTGTAATATATTTTGTAATTAATATTTCCTGGCAGTGGTTTCTTCAAACACCACCCTGACTTATTTACAAGATGTATTCACAGGTTCAATGATTCAGTTGTGGGTTTTACTCTGCACATGTAAAGACAGTCAAATGATTTAAACACAGATCTATCATTCCCAATACAGCAATTCAAACTGGAACACAGGTGCTGTGATCTGTGGGTTTCCCACAAATGGGATTCCATGGCAGATTAGCCAGGGACTCAGAACTTGCTCCTCCATCTGGTATCTTCCCAGATGCCGTGGCTATGATTTGAGCAGTCCTTGGCTCGGAGAGGGCTAGGGAGCCTCTCTGTTGTTGTGCCCAGTTCATGGTCTGGAGCTTGCCCTTGGCATGTTTGGGGGTTTGACCCTTCAGGACACCATCTCAGTGTCTTCAGCAAGTCTTTTTCTGAGGCTTAAGTACACAGTGGTTTTGAGGCCATTGTGGCTGTGTTACCACTTTGGAAATGTCAGACTGATATACTGAAACGTTTAGAAAGTGAAGAATGGTTTTAAGCGGCTAGTGATAAAGCCATCCCTTTTCTTGAAGACAGTCATGTCCTCTCTGAAAGTGCAAGTGCTGGTTCCACTGACCTCCTTCTCCTCAGCATCCTTATTCTGTCCTCTCCTGCCCATGTGTCTTTGTCCCTGCACCCTCTGATCATGTCATTGGATCCTTTGTGTAGCAGTTTTCCTCTGGGGGCCGTCTCCCTCTGTGAGCTTCCAGAGGGAATGGCAGGAATCTTATTTTGGCTTACCACAGGGGAACAAGTTGATGAGGCTGCTTCTGTGCTAGCTTGCATTTGCAGCACTATTTATTAGTGATCAGCCTTAAACTCAGGCAATATCTTCTACACCTATGGTTGTAGAAATCTACTGTACATCCTTTGACTTTGTGCAGGGTCTTTGGCTTCTATGCATTGGAACACTGCGGATGGATGCCATCAGGATCCAGTCCAATCCCAGCTTGCACTCTGTACGCCTCTGCACTGACTCCTATGGATCATAGCCTCTGAGGAGGGAGAACAGCAGCATTATTTGCAGGCTCTGAAATATTTTTGGTTTATTCTCTGTGTTGGTTGTTGACTAAGTACACATCAAAGCAGCCTTTTTGGAAAGACTGGAAAAACCTGTGTGCCCACAGACTGTTCTTAGTGTGCTTAAGTTAAATCTTGATTTCGGGATAAGAGCTTCCAGAGGTTCACTGTGATCCAGCTGCTAGGCTGTTAGCCTGAATCTTTGAAGCAAAGAAATACAACACATATATGTTGAAGTAATTACCACAAATCTCCTCCTGTAAAATGCAGTGCTTTAAACAAAACCTTTGCATGAAAGACTCAGTAGGTATTCAGGTTTCCAAAACTCTGCCATGTTAGAAATCCTCTCCTACTTTTGTTAGATATCCATGCCTGTGAAATGAGCTCTCCCTGCATGAGAGCTGTTGGAACAAGAAAGCTTCATGATGAACTGCTGTACAAACCCTGCTCTGGAAGAGGTTTTTCACTGCATCTTTAAGCACTGCTTGCTTAGGAAGGTGGCTGTGTCCAAATTGCTATTGCTTGCCTAACACCTCTCTTTTCTGTGTTTTGTGCTCACTGGTGATGATTTTGTAGTGATTACTTGCTTACTTTAAGCTCTGAAGTATGTTCTTGCTGCTGTTGCATCCGTGGGCCTAGCACATTGACTGCAACACATGCCGCACTCGCCCAGATGCTCTTGGCAGGGCTCACCTCTGAGTTTTATGCAAAGAGATGTTGGTGGATGCTCCTTGCAGAGCCTATGCCATTCCTAAGATGGAGTGGCAGTGAAATACATCTTGAGAAGCAAAAAGAAGAAAAGAACCCCAGTGTTTCATGTTTAATTTGGGAGCTGGCAGTTAGCAGAAGCATCCATTAGCTGGGAAACTGAACAAATGTGCTACAGTAATTAGAGAGAAACAAAGAATATGGGACCCCTGAATATCATTTTAATTAAAATAATTTTTCAGCATTTTGAATGCATGCTATCTTGGCAGCCCTCAGAGGAAGATTAGTCCCAATATGAACTAGATAGAAGCTCTGGCAGTCACCTCTGGAGAAAGAACAGCTCAAATTGGTGGCCACAGTCAGATATGCCCTTTCCAGATCCATGTCAAGCTGTAACAATGCTAGTTCCCTGATCCCAGCAGTTACTGATTCCTCATCTGAGTAACTGAAGACGTGAGCACTCACACTTTGCTGTGATAAAATGAGTTTGCTTAAATCCCCCAGCTGAGGGTGTGCTGATTTCTGACTGAGGTGTGGTAGCTAACAGCTGTGGCCAGTAGCTTTTAAACATCTCTCACCCCATTGCTTATAATTGCCTAATTATAGTTGGGAGTCAATTAAAAGTATACTTCTATTTAAACTGTCATTAACTGCTGTTGGGGTTGGGGGCTGGTTCCTTCTAATTCAACCCAACCTGACCCAACCAAACAAAACAAATCAAATCACATTCTTTTTATTCTCAAACACTGGTGAATGTGTTTCCATAAAGTGTAATGCTGTATGTTAAGTCAGGGCACAAAGTGATAAAACATGGAAAATGCTGTCCTAGGGCAGTTTCTCTTTCATTTGTTTCATCAAAAGTTGGCAAATGTATGAAAGAAAATATTTATCTTTGTGTGTGTGTGTGTGTGTATGTGATTCCAGGGACCAACTTGTCTGCTCCTCCAGAGTTTTGCTTCATTTGTGCTGTCAGTCATCAAGGCAGTGGCTTTATAAGACTGTCTGACTAGTTGCTGGGGTTGTTTTGTTTCTCCTTTGCATGGGTAGAACCTCCAGCTCTGAAGCATCAGAGGTTGTAGGAAGCCTAATCATAAACATCAGTTTTGTCCTGTCTTTATCCAAAGGCACCCTGCCAGCTCAGATGCTTCTCTGCTCATTTGCTGTGTACTGAGCAGTCCTAACCCCTAGATATTTGATTTATGTCAGTCACCACTGGTAAAAGAAATCCATGCACATTTATCCAATACAATCTTGTTGTACTCCAGTAGTAATTCCTGCTTTCCCAGGGTCCTCAAGGCTGTTGATACAGTGGAAAGCTGCTGATACAACACGGCGCGCTGGTAAGAATTACACTGCGAGAAAACTGTAAACGCATCAAACTGTCCTTTATGTAGAGACACAGCAACTTCATGTCCATTGCCTTTTAGTAGCTGAAGGCATGAGCTGTGCAATTATACTCCTTGAAGAAGGTTTGTGTTCCTGTCTCTCTCTATATATATACATGTATGTATGTTTGCACGTGTAAACCCAGCCTTCTAACTTGGGAGTGTGCTTTAAGATGACAACAGCTGTGTAAGACATAGCATTCATTGCTTTCATAATTGTGAATTCAAGCCACATCTCAGAAATGCTGTTAGCTCATGATTCCTGAGAAGCCCCAGATGAAACACTACTGTCAGCAGCAAAGCAGTCTGCCTTAGGAAGGTTTTCTGTTTCTGCTGCCTCCATGTCAGAGGCAGATGTGGAAGCAAGGAGTGAGAAAGAGCAGCTGAGGACCTCTGTGGCTTTCTCTGGAACTAGTCAAAATCTATGATGAGAAGAGAAGAGAAGAGAAGAGAAGAGAAGAGAAGAGAAGAGAAGAGAAGAGAAGAGAAGAGAAGAGAAGAGAAGAGAAGAGAAGAGAAGAGAAGAGAAGAGAAGAGAAGAGAAGAGAAGAGAAGAGAAGAGAAGAGAAGAGAAGAGAAGAGAAGAGAAGAGAAGAGAGAAGAGAAGAGAAGAGAGAGAAGAGAGAGAAGAGAAGAGAAGAGAGAGGAGAGAGAGGAGAGGAGAGGAGAGGAGAGGAGAGGAGAGGAGAGGAGAGGAGGAGAGGAGAGGAGAGGAGAGGAGGAGAGGAGAGGAGAGGAGAGGAGAGGGAGAGGAGAGGAGAGGAGAGGAGAGGAGAGGAGAGGAGAGGGAGAGGAGAGGAGAGGGAGAGGAGAGGAGAGAGGAGAGGAGAGGGAGGAGAGAGAGAGGAGGAGAGGGAGAGGGGAGAGGAGAGGAGAGAGAGGAGAGGAGAGGAGGAGAGGAGAGGAGAGAGAGAGAGAGGAGAGGAGAGGAGAGGAGAGGAGAGGAGAGGAGAGGAGAGGAGAGGAGAGGGAGAGGAGAGGGAGGAGAGGGAGGAGGAGAGGGAGAGAGAGGAGAGGAGAGGAGAGGAGGGGAGAGGAGGGGAGGGGAGGGGGAGAGGAGAGGAGAGGAGAGGGAGGGGAGAGGAGAGGAGAGGAGAGGAGAGATGATACAAATGACTGAGTTGGTAAGAGGAACAGTGGGAAACACAAGAACATGTTCAGCTCAGTATTTTGCCTCTGTGACAAAAATAGGGAGAGTGAAGTTTGCCTCAGAGCTGGACACATCCCCTGAACCCAACAGATGCATTACTGTGCTGCATCCCACAACACGTATCTTTGATGCCAACCTGGACAGTAATTGAGGGAAAATTACCCTTTACTGGAGATTTAACAGATGTGAAATTTGTTAATATGCAATAAGCAAAGCTGATGTCGTAGTAAATATAAATCCATGGAAAACTGAGTGAATCACTGTAAGTGTTAATGGCTTTCCAGGGAATCTCCTCTACACTCTGCAAGAACCCTGCTTTTATTAGTTTGAGGCCACCTGAACAGTTTATCTGCCCTGTGGGGGTTATTAACATATGCCAAGAACATCAAGATAATATCAGGAACACAGAATGAGAAATAATAATTTAGGAAGTGAAATGTAATGGCCTCAGGGGAGCATGTAGACTGGTGACTGGATGGAGTGGTGAACTAAATATTACTGGGGTTTATTTCCAACTATGCCACAAATGGCTTTGTGGCCAAGAATGCCATTTAACTTCTCTGGGCACAAGTCTGTAACAAAACTGTTCACGTTTGCCTGTCTTCAACATGTGTCAAATGCTTGTTAGCAAAAGGCTTGAGGATATTGCCATGTAAGATACTGAGGATGTGCAAGGTTTATCATATCTTAGCCACAGATACCTCCATATACACAAAGCTAGCATGGGGTTGATTCTGTTTCCTGAGTGAAACTACTTTGTTTTGTTAACATTTTGCCCTTCTTTCATTCAGAAAGATTCTTCCTTACTGAAAGAATGCTTTTATGAAATGAATATTAATGAGTGTCCTGCGTTATAATTATTCCATTCCACCAACCTCATAGTAAAATGAGGATCTGGCAGAGAACATATCTGTATTGCTTCAGTCTGTTTTATTCACTTGGACTGCAGGATTTTGCAACAAGGACTATCCCTGACTGTGTGCACACCAAGCATCTTGAGCTCTTCATGTGTTGCTTTAGTGTGGTAACCGCATGGAGGATCAAAACAAAGGGATTGCAGGAAGAGTGGGATTTGAAGGTTTATGTCATAGCTGGTCACACATGTACATAAAGCCTGTATTACTGCTAAGTTCTTGGGGCTATTTTTATAGATAGATCATGGGCTATATGTAAGCAAGCTGGCTGATAATGCTGGCAAGAACAGAAAGAGTGACTGTAACTGCAGTTTGAAATGCAATAGTTCATTGATTCATATTAGATTCCTCTATACAATAGCAAAAAAAAAAAAATACCTGTGAAGAGAAGTACTTTGAATACACAGGCAATAAAAAAAGAAGACTAATCTCTTCACATTTGAAAGAAATGCTTTAAAGTCACAGTGGACTCTTTTAGTGAAAGGGCATAGTAATAGTGTGATTGTAAATGCATTGATGGGGACAGGCTGACATGGTTGTAACTAAACTGGGGTTTAAAAGCTCCTTGGTTTTGTAATTTAGCTGTGCATTCAAAGAGTGGGGCAAGGAAATCATGTCTGGTGCTTATTCTGTAGATGCATAACTGTTCTATGCATGAAGCAGTAGAGATTCATAGTTTCATAGGATTCATCGTTTCTCTGATTTCCCATTCAAAGTTTGTCCCATTATAAGTGTGTGATTTAATTAAGGATGAAAAAAGGTACCAAAGATTGCACAAGATACTAAAAATTGCTTAAACAGTTCAGAAATCAAACATTTCAGCTGTACATTTCCCATTGAGTTTTGAAAGCCATTACAAAAGAATTAGAAGTGGCTGATGTCTGGTCCCGCAGAAAATGTGGGAACAAACTGCATTTTTGCCACTCTATTGACAGAAAAAGTAACCAGTATTTCAGTAGTGTGTGGTGACAGTCTGCAACTGTTGTCACAGAGGCCGCAGAGATTCTGAACAGAATTTAGGATGCCTTTGACCTTCACTTGTTTGAAAGCTGAGTATTGATTTACACTTATACTGTCCCATGAGAAAATACAACAGACTTCCAAACTTATCAATTAGCTGAAAAGTGAAACCATATGCTGTCTAGATGTGCTTTGTAAATTCCTGGCTTTGTTATTGCCTGCCATTACAAGAGTGTTGCTATTGCTGTCCTGATTTTTTGGGATATCCTTTTAATACCAGTGTGACAGAGGCTAGCCTGGATATATATGGATGGATACCTTATAGAAGTGAAGAACTGAAGAATCTTTAAGAATCTGTTCCCTCTACAATTGTGCTCCCCCCCCAGTCTTTTTATTTAAAAGTCAGAAATTCAGTCTTTGGTAAGAGATACACTGTTAGCTAAATAAAGTGTAGGGATCTCAATATAGGAAGGACATGGACCTGATGGAGTGGGTCCAGAGGAGGGCCATGAAAATCATCAGGGAATTGGAGCACCTCAGATATGAGGACAGGCTGAAGGAGCCGGGGTTGTTCAGCCTGGAGAAGAGGAGGCTCTGGGGAGACCTAATAGTAGCCTTCCAGTACATGAAGGGAGCTTACAAGAAGGCTGGAGAGAGACTGTTTGCAAAGGCCTGCAGTGACAGGACGAGGAGCAATGGATTCAAACTAGAGCAAACCAGATTTAGATTGGATGTTAGGAACACTTTCTTTACCATGAGGGTGGAACAGGTTGCCCAGGGAGGTGGTTTGAGCCCCATCCCTGGAGATGTTCAAAGTGAGGATCGACAGGGCTCTGGGCAACCTGATCTAGTTGGGGATGCCCCTGCTTACTGCAGAGGGGTTGGACTAGCTGACCTTCAGAGGTCCCTTCCAACCCAGACCATTCTATGATTCTGTGATCTCAGGAGTTGAAGATTCCTCTATGGCTGTTACACTCCTGCATTGTTCACCTGCAGCTGAAAACCAGAGCTTTTAGTTTCTGAGTCATGGTTTTGCTCTTCTCTACTCTATTGGAACAGTTCAGAAATGTAATTTCATGTGATGAGTCACAAACTCATTTTCATCACATGAAGATCAGGTGACAACAGCCATCAGCTACACAAAGGGATTTTGTCCCACTCATCTCCCTAGCTCAATTCCTTGTTTCAGTCACAGTAAGTCACCTTACACCAGAGATCTGGAGACAATGTTTAGGCACAACTGATTCCTGTATCCTCTTCATAATAGGCCTGCTTGGTGCTTTCACTAAAACACATTTGCAGATGTTAGCCAAGCTGTGCACTGCTTGGCTGCATCTGTTCCATAATACTTACGATGCAAAGGATTGAGCAGCATGCCAGAACCACAGGTCCCTCCAAAGGATCAGCTTCTGCTTTGGTGGAGCTATTAATCTTTTGGCAGTAAAGATGGGCAGTCCTGCTCACTATCAAAGAGAAGATCCTGATGCTTGTTGCAGATGGGCTCATAGGAGAGGAGGTGGTGGTATACTGTTGGAGTCAGTGTGGTGAAAAGCAAGGGCATTATGGAATGCATCTGGGGCTTACAGCCAGCTTGGTTTTATTGTACATTTCAGAAACACAAAATATAACTGTGAGGTTTTTTGTGTGTGTTGCTTAAGAGGGAAGTGATATAACCTTTATCTGTAATAGTGTGGTCTAGGTTACAGAGGCTAAATGGCCTTCTTAAGGTCTATATCCTTGGCAGTGTACTTGCAGTGCTGTTGTTGATTTATGCTCTCGTGTTTGTCCTGTTTTACAAACACAAATATTTTCTCAGGTATTTAAAAAGCCACATCCCTATTTGATGTCAAATAGATTCATCCCTTACTTTTCTAGTTGCACTAAAAAAAGTGCCTCTTAACAACTTCAACTTGAGCAGAGCAGCAAACAGTAATAAATCACAAATCCAATAATATATCCAGCAAAGAGCTGCTTAGTTGAATAAATGCATCCATAACATTTTTACAGATTGATGCATCAGACCCCTCAATGATACTCTGCCTCTTCTCTCTGCATCTCCCTATGAAATTCAATAAAGCATAATTACACTTGACCAAGGACCAGAGTTGTTTGTGTTTGGGAAATGACGCTGTCTAAATTAATGGATCCCAAGAATCTCAAGCCCCAGAACTGTTCTAGTTACTGGAAGGTGTCTGGCATGAGATAGGTTCCAAAGGAGAGTCTGGTACCAAAGCTGTTCACAGGATCACAGGATGTTAAGGGCTGGAAGGGACATCCAAAGATCATTGAGTCCAACCCCCCTACCAGAGCAGGACTATAGAACCCAGCACAGGTCGCACAGGAACACATCCAGATGGGTCTTGAAAGTCTCCAGAAAAGGAGACTCCACAATCACTCTGGGCAGCCTCTTCCAGTGCTCTGTGACCCTCACAGTGAAGAAGTTCCTCCTCATGTTGAGGTGGAACCTCCTGTGCTATAGTTTATATCCATTGCCCCTTGTTCCTCTGCATGCTGAGTTGCTACTACGAACAAGTGCCATGTTGTCTGGAGGCAGTGATGCAGAGGGTATTCAGGCCACATAACAAACTGCTGTGGGTGCTTTTCAATTGCTGCAGTTAGGATGAACAGGTCAAATGACTGATTCTAAATCAATATAACATTCCATATGGAGCTAGATTGCTCTGAAAATAGGTTCTGTAGCTTTTAAGTATAAATTATTCTGTGTGATGGGAATTGCATATGCCAGGTCTGATTGAAGAGGCACAGCCTGAAAGCATAACAGCAGGAAGGAAATGAGAATGTCCTCATTCATCTTAGCTTTGGAGTCCAATCAACAATTTAAATATCTATTATTGATTTGCTACAGAAACGTTGGGACATCCAGCAAATGGTTTTATTCCACTTTAGCTGGAGATGCTGATATTTGCCCAGCTGACTGATTGTTCTGTGTGTGCATGAGTCTAAGCCAATGGTATAAATAAAAAATAATAACAGTCATGAAATGAATCTCTGGCAACACTGCTCCTGTTCTGTTTCACTTTCTGAGAATACATGCAAAGAATTCATGAGTTTACTAACCAAATATTTCCCCTTTAATATTATCCTTAAAAAAAAAGGCAGATGCCTAATTTTTACTGAAAAAAACCCAAACCCAAACCCAAAGAAAACCCCATGCTCTAATAATCTTCCTCTCTAACTCCACTAAATATAAGTTCTACCTCTTATGTTGTCTGGGAAATGGGATGCAGCGATGCTGCTGCCCATGTTGCCTCCAGATGCTGCTTGTGTTTGGCACTTTCGGGATAATTCTGGACTGCTGTGGAGGAGCAAGCTAGGACTCACATACCACATGCCACTGCATCACAGAAACATCCCTGCTTGGAACTGTGCTGGTTTAGGTGTGAAATGCTGCATTGTGTGGCTCTGTATGGTACACAGTGAAGCAATGTCTCTCTCTTACTTCATTCATTGCCTGGGGCCAGTCTGCCACCCATCAGAGCAGGGCAGGGGCATCTGGGAGTCCACAGAAGCACTCCCTTTTGCCTCTATTTTCTACCCCTTCCCTACTCCACAGGTCTCTATGAACATTGGACCAATTGCACCAGCACACCTGTTCCACTGGCTGCCCAGGGTGAGGTTGGGTGCAGCAGGTGACAGGAGGCATTTACCCCCTTCCCTCCGCTTTCATCCTGCTGAGCCTTGCTTCTTGTGCAGGCTGCCATAGGTATGGTGCTGGTGAAGGATGGGAAAGTGTTGGTGGGGAGGAGGCATTTCCCCCGCATTCTGCTTTTTCTTGTGATGTTTCTGCTTTACTTAATGAGAAGTCAGCTTGTGGCATGTCAAAGCGTGCCAAGACTCTTGACCTGCTCTCAGTCTGATGGCCAAAATCCTCTGCTATGCAACGTGGTTCTTCAGGCCTCTTGCAGCAGAAATGTCATGTGGCGAAGTGTTTAGAGATATTAGAGATGGGCCACTACAATGAGGTTCTCATCTGGATTACACTCACTGCCAGAGACTTACTGGGAGAGATGGAGTAGCAGTTTTTGTGGTGGTGCAGCCCAGCAGTGCTGCTGCGTCCGCTGTGGTGACTTCCCCCCTGCTGGCTGTGCTCTGCCTGCTTCCGAAGAAGAGCAATGCCAGTGTCAGTTCCTGTGTGTATCTCCTACTCTAGTTTAATGAGCTCATGCTCCCAAGCAGAGGTGCCACCATTGTAATGGGTACTTTTTCTGGTGGCACCTGTGGGCAAGCAGAGCTGTGGCTACTTGCTTTCTCCTCTTCAGCTCTATTAGGATAAAAGAAAAGAAAAACAAAACCACAACAAAGAGCACTGTGGTAATTCTTAGATAAAAAGCAGATACCTACAGCTGCTAGCTCATGAGTCTAAATTAACTTTGTGGTAAGAGTGTTGTTCCAAGAAGGGGTCTCAGGGAGGCAGATAGGGCTGGCTCCTTTAGAAACCCTGTCAGCGCTGTGGTGCTGCGACCTGGTGCCAGCACTGTCCGATAAACACATCAGCTTCTGACAGGGGAGTGAAAGGAGGGAGGGAGGGATTGAGCCAGGGACTATTTTTAACAAAAATGCATCTTTTATTCTTGCTCCTGCTCTTTGTATTCTTTGTACCACGATATTATCATCAAATGGAAAGGGATTTCTGGCCTATCAAGTGGAACACTTACCATGTCTGTGTTCAGTGAGAAGGAAGAAATTAAGTGGATGTGGCTGCAGCTGAGGCTGAATGTGGCAGGGCCAGGAGTCTCTTAGATCTGTGATGAAAGAGCAAAATTTAGCAAAACATTTTAGAGCAACAACAGAAATCTGCAGTTAAAGTACAGCATTCTGCCAGACTCCTGAGAAATCAATAGCGAGGTATGCACTCCATTTTGTTTTACAGAGAGAAGGTTGCAATTTTCTTACAGCAACAAAATTAGCATTAAGAGCTGGCTTCACACAGACATTTATATTCTGGCATGAGTCATGAACTTGAAAAGGAGTCTGCCTAGGTGATTAATTTTCTCTGCATTACTGCAGATCTTGTTACTTGCACATGTATGTATTTATTTATTTTTAAAGGATGGGTTTAAAACTTGTTTTAACCATAAGACTTTGCACTGAATTTAATTTGAATAGTGCTCTTCATCATGGCTTCCAATACAGGAGATGGTGGAAATAAAGTTTTAAATTAGTGAGATTCTTGTGCTTTAAGTGCTTGCCTGGCATTGAGTGGATCTGCCACAGAAGACCAACCCATGTGTGTGATCTTTTGCAGCTTGTTCCCTGCTTCAGCTGCCATCTTTATACCCGGCCTAATTATATTCATTGTAGAAATGTCCCAGGAGTTGAGAGGCTTTGTGAAGAAGCCTGGTTTCAGGATGGCAGAGATTCCCTGAGCAGTGATCTGAAGCACTGCATGTCTCAAAGCCATGATCCTGCAGGGATGGCTGAGATGCCATCATGCATGCGTGGAGAGACCTGAGTCGTTGCCCTCATTCTCCTCAGGCTGTGGCAGTAAGGAGAACAAGCACAGGCTGGTACCAGTGCCTAACTCTCATAGCAACCACCTATTTGCTTCACACTGAAGGTCCTCAGGAAATCTCAGCTAAGGACATTTCTTAAAGTGCTGGGAGATGTCCTGAGTACTGCAGAGCCCTCTTTTCTCAACTCACATTATTGCTTCTCTTGCTGGTAAATGAGACGACGTTCAAAATACGGGGCAGAATTAATTGCATCTCACAAGCACCACCTCATCAGGTGGTGTCCAGTTGATGCTGAAGGTTATGCTACTGATAAGCTGATACACAAACACAACCTGTACACCTGAGGCAAATGAAGAGTTAGTGTGCATACCAACCTCTCTTTTGACCTGTGTTGGGATGCAGTTTAGATACTCATCTCATTATGCTAGTGCAGAGCTTCAGAAGGTTTTCAGTGGCCTTATGACCGCAAGGGCAAAACAGCATCCATAAATGGGTGATGGACTCAGGAACATGCTCTGTGCTGCTGAGCATGTCACTAATGTACTCAACCATGTTGAACTTGGAATTTGGAGCACAGGGCTGAAATTTGGGGACATAGAAACACAGCATGCTAGATTTATTGATTGCTGTGCAAAATATGGTTCCACTGACTAAAACCACACCTACAATAACATTGCTTACATTAGCAAATCTATCCTCACAAAAATGCATGCTTTAGTTGTTGAATAAAGGCAGGCATGAGAAACCATCTGGCCAGTTTTCCAGGGCAAACCCCAGACTTCTGTCTGGCCTCACCTGCAGTTACTGTCCTCCTCAGAAGCTTAGTGTAAGACTATGGTCTCCGTCACCTCCGTATTAAAAGTCTGATAGAGATGAACATGCAGGCAAAGAGCAGGGTGATTGTTTTCTGCACTGTGTTGGTTGCATTCTGTGATGTCCACTGATGGTTTCCACCAGACACTGCATGAGAGTGAATCCTGTGTGGTCTCCAGGTGTGAATGCTTTGTGCTGCACCTGCTTGCAATTGCAAGTCCTTTCTGGTCTGGGAAATTAACCCAGTGACACTTTTTCTGAATTTGTGTCTTTTTTTCCTAAGAAGGTGGAGCCTTTTTCTACAAAGCCAAGGGTGAAACCAGAAACAAATTGAAGATTGAAAACAAATCTTACTGTTTAAAACAATGCATAAATGTTCTTTCAGGACAGAAGAAATTAATTATGTTTTGTTAAAACATCTTAAACCTGGTGGGAACACAGTCTGGTTCCTGGCAACAGCACTTCTTTCTCAAGATACCATTTTTAGAGGCTCACCCCTTTTATGAAATACTTTTGGGCTAGACACTAATTCCTCTGCTGACTTCTATTTATCTATCTCACTTATTTATTTTCCTTTCCTTTGCTCTGGAGGAAGGGAGTGTCCATTTCAGGTTCTGGTTGCTTTTTCTGTAAACTATGAATTTATGCTGTTTGTGCAGCACCTGGCAGACAGAAATCTCTGCTCATGCCTAGGGCTTTCTGATGTCACAGCAGTGCTGAAGGAGTTGTGGTACTCTGGGAACATCACTAGTGCAAGGAGTTCAGGGAGGCCAGTGGCTCCATGCAATCTGATGTCTCTCTGGCTTCCAGGCAACATGGATGAAGTGATCCCAATCAAGTTGTTCTCCATTGCAAAATGGGAGGAGAAGATGCTGAGAGGCATGAGCTCCACTGTGAGGGTGGGGGAGAGATGGGAATGAGTTTTGTTCAGGAGCAGCAGCTTCACAGACATTCCCCCCCCCCCCCCCCCCCCCGCCTGGGGTCAAGGTGCCTTTTATGTTAAAATCAGTGTTTAGGAGGCTGTGTCTTGGTATGCAGCCTCTGATGTGTCAGCCTGCTTTGTACATTGTTTTAGGATGGCTTGAATATGAAAAGTGTGAAAAGAAAATTCCTGTGCAACTCCTGTGTTATATTTTAAGGAAAGACAGAGTGATCTCCAAAGGCAGTCTGGCAGTGAAAGAATTGCAAATAAATAAGATGTTCCTTCCAGCTTAGAGGGGAAATTTGCATTGCCCTGTCTTCTTTTCTCTATATGTTTTGATATATAGAGACAGATGTGGAAATTATGTGCTTTTGTAATAGAAAGGCTTTGTTGAGCATGCTTTGGTGGCTAACCAACAACTTCTATTTTAACAACAGAATTGTTGTAAGACATGTGCTGAAGTTTCAGTCGGTTTTGAGCTGCTATACACATCAACAGTCACAGTTGTTCACACTGCAGAAGGACAGGCTGGCTTCCTACCTCCTATGTGGGAGTACTTTTTTGTCTCCAAGCACAGCAGTTTATACTGCAGTTCTGCACCACCTTCATCCTTCTCTATGGGCATTAGCTAGAAGAAAGAGTGTAAACATTTCAATTTAATACAGTTTTGCAGAGCAGCCTTTGATGCTCGACCACATTGAATGGAAAGGACAGAAACAAAATGTTGTGAATGATGTGACTGTTTTTTGCATAAGTCTGAGATGGGTCTTGGGTTGTTTGGTTTCATTCCTTAACTCCATACTTTTCTTCTTTGCAAGTTATATTAAACCCCCTCATCATCCTGTGCTTGCCTTCTCCTCAAAAGGCGATGTGAAGAACTCTGTGTGACGCCAAAAGCAATATTAGTTTTTGGAATCAGCTTTCAGGATGTGCTGAAAGTTGTGTAATCAGCACCTTACCTCTCAGAAAGACTGGGTGCTTCAGTCCCCTACATCTCACAGACGTGTGAGGCATGGGGAAGTTGTTTTGTTTTATTTTTCGGATACTTGGAGACCTGACCGGAGAATTAAATTGTCTGGAAGTGTATCAAAAGTTTCTCCACCATGGGTTCAAAGCTAGGCCCATGTTGACATCAGTCTCAGGCTGTAACAATATTTTGGGGAAGAAACAGAGTGAAAGGAAACTTCCAAACTGCCATATTAACTAGAAGAATTCGGCAGGAAACTGCTGAATGAGGCTATGGTTTTTGTTAAAATGTAAGGGAAAGACACAGTGCTGAGCACAGAAAAGGAAATGTGCAAGCAGGTGAGTGGGATTTTGGCAGTAATTTGTTGTCCACAGTGGGGATGTGATTCAGGATTGCATCTTCCAGGCAATCGGGAGCAATGTCTTGTGCTCTCAGCTTCAAAACTGTGTTCTCTCTACAGACAACACTACACTGCTGTCCCAAGGTGAATGTGCATTCAGAAAGCCTCTTGGCATGGGTTTTTTTCAATCCACATTTGGTGAACTGAAACAGGAGTTACCACAGTGCCATTCCTACAGGAGGGCAATTTCTGTTTACTGTGAAGCATGGGGCAGAACTGTAGGGGTTCAGAAGCTGCCTCAGATGTTGTTCAGCCTTCCTTGCTCTAGGGTGCTACAAGCAGCAAATGGATGGTGGATGTTAGTACCCACTTCATTGCTTTGGGGCACGTGAACTGGAGCTGTGACTTTCAGAGATGTGGTTTCTTTTTAGATGGTTTAAATAATATTTGGGTTTAGGTGATATTTATGAAGCATCTTGAAGTCTGCATAAGATAGGTCATTCAGGACTGTGCATGTGTAAGCAACTTGTCCCTCCTTTTGAGCAGCTGCCTAAGCAAGTTTTGCGATTAGGCGTTGTATGTTTTGGACTGTGGTTCCACAGCGCGAGTGGTTTGGCAGCAGCACTGCCTGAAAAAGCTCCCACCCCTGGCACTGCCCTTAGGGTAGTGTAAACTGGTGTGGAAGTGGGGTTTGCCTTTGATACAGCTGGGAGTCAGTTCTTGGGCGTCAAGAAGTCCTTAACTCTGGTATTGCCGCTGGCCCACCAGGATTATGAATCGCTGAATGCATTTTACACTGCAATATGCATAGCAGAATAATTACTAAGTGGCCAAATGTGACTTGGAAACAGCTTTTCCTTTGGAGAAGACTTCTCCTTCTGTTACATGGTTGCTCATAAAAGGCTATTTGGGCTGGGGTGCCGGTCTATGCTCCCCAGGGAATGAGTTTGGCTTGGTGGGACAAGCAGAAAACCAGCACTGGTGCTGAGAGACACCCAGCTGGAACCATTCCCTGCATCTGGCCCCTGGAGCTCACAGTAAGCCAATGTTTGCACAGGACTCTAATGAGGAAAACCAGTGTATTGTTCATTTACTCATAATAACAAACTCCTGAGTCTGCAGATAAGCAAAACACTTCAGAATAAGCTAGACCTGGAGATTTGGATTGAAGCATCCTGAAGGTAGAAGCAGAACCAGTCAGATGGTGTGATAAGAGCAATACTGGCATGTACTACTGCTGGGACCTCCTCTTCATAAACGGTTAAGTAAACAACACATGGAGCTGCTGGCCAGTTTGTCTCATTTCAATATCTAGCATATCTAAAAGCAAATAAAGAGATTATTCTGTAAACAGTCAGATGGAAGCAGGTTGATATACATGTGGGGAATGTAGATTTTTAGAAAACAGAGCAAACTTTGCAAAGCTTGTGTATTTTTGAAGTAATCATAAGCTTTTTAGTAAGGTAGTTAAAGCAAACCTTCAGGATTGCTATCAAATTTAAACTGAATTTAGGAATTAAAGCAGACATTTATTCAAATGCCTTTGTGCCAAGGCTAAACCTGTATTAAATTCAGTTTGTGTTTTGCATTCATGAATGATCTGGAGCTTTAAATTAGGTGCCAGTTGCAATTTAGAGAAGGTTGCAGTTTTGGAACACTGAAACTGCCAAGGGCCACAGAGAGTTCTAGCAAAAGCTGTGACTTCCAAGAGGAAATTTGACATCATAAAGCTGCGTCAATGAGAGGAAAAAAACCACAAACTAAGCTTCTATCAATCAAACCCAGAGAAGAGAAGGTTATATAGTAGCAGCAGGGAAGAGGATCTGGGCATTAATAGATAACAAACTGAACACACCACCATGTAATTTGCCAAAAGGCAGACTGTTCTGGGCAAGGTTCCTAATGTTTCTGCTTCATCTGATCTAGGATTACCTCCAGTTCTTCCCTGTAGGGGCTTAGTTTTCTCCTCAGGTTTTTACATAAAGCCTGCAGAATTGTGAAACACAGATTACAGATAGTGTGTGTTAAAGTAATTTCATGGTTTAGTTTCAAGTTGTATATAGAGCGGGTTTCTCTGTGTGTGTTTGTGTGCACACACACCCTGGGTATGTATTTGGATTGTTACAGGTCATGGTGATGTTTCCGAGGTTGTATTTATCCTTTGTCTTCCTTTTAAGTCCTCAGAGTCATCACTTCTCCCTGAACAATATAGGCAAGACCAGGAATACTCCATGGAAGAATAGAGAACAAATAAAAAGCCTCTTTGGTGAATGAAAGACAGGGATAGCCCCCAGAAAGGAGGGAAATTGCTTCAGGCTTAAGACCAGCTTTCATGAGAAGAGGTGAAAGGCTTGACATGAAAGTAGAGTTAAAAACACACGGAGTAGAAGGAGGGCCAAGGATACTTACAATTACTTTAAAATATATTGTTGGTACTTTTAAAAGTAGTAACAGAAAGAAAAGAACTACTGCAGGTGACCAAAGAAGTAAGCAAATACAAAAAGGGTGACTTAAAGTATCGATTAAGAAAAATATGTAAGACAGGGCCCTGAGAGTGAAGGATGTGCATCAGTCACAGAGTTTGGCGTGCTCAAATCCAGCTTAGCGCTCGGAGCGCGTCTGAGGAAGGGTTTAGTGCAGAAAAAACAGGCTTTATTGACATGCAGTATTGTCTCAAACAGTGCTTTCATCCGCAAAAAGTAAGTTACTGTTAAAAGAACCCCAAACGTTTCAAATCGATGAGATTTGCTGCTGGTAATTTACATTTGGAGCAGGAACAGAAGCAAAATTTTGTGTGAAGGTAAAGGCTTTTCCTGCCAGCTCCCTGTCTTGCTTTGCTTGTATGAGCACAATATGACTGTGTCGTGGTGCTAAGCCTTGGTGATGAGGTGGAGATTACAGCCATACAGATCTGTCAGGAAATCAGGCATCTGAGAGGGCAGAACATTTTGCCCCAGTTGTGGGGATGCCCAAGGCCAAACGGCAACCTTAAAGTCTCCCCAGCTGGGCAGCAAGAGGAAGGAGAACAGCCAGGAGCCCTTGTCCCCATGGGGTGCCTCACTTCTCTGGAAAGTCCCTGCCTTCCTTGCAGCTCTGAAATGTGTGGAAGTAGAGCAGTCTCCATCCCCTATGGCTCTTCAAAGCAGTTTTTCCTGCAGAAAAGGGAAACTTCTGCAGTTTTCTGCCTTCCCTTTTGTCTCACTGTTGTGGGCTCCTGGGAAGGGTGGAGGAAAATGTGTCAGCGGAAAACGAGGAGTAAAGCTGTGGTGCACGTTGTACAGCTTTTCTGAATCCTTAGCGCTTAGGCAGAGCAAAAATAGCTTTAAAGAGAAACAGGCTTGAATTCAGGTCTGTGTCTTCAGCAAGCTGCAGTTATGTGCCTTACAAACTCTGCAGTGTGATGGGTTAAGGAAATGCCCCTTCGCTTCTGCAGGACTAACCTGAATAATCTACATTTAACGGTCAATTATAAAATTACCGAACAATTAGGTTTCCTTCCCAGCCTGTGCTCATAAATGGCAGCAGCCAAGATGTGCATGGGTGTTGCATGTCAGAGCAGCAGTAAATGAGCAGAGCTCCCTGGGAGAGTGAGCAGAGGCTTCTGCGACAAGCCCAAGCACTTGGCAGGCAGGAGCAGAGAAGGTGGTGACAGTGGGGGAATGTGGGGACTGCTGGTGGCCTCCACAAATGAAGCTGTTGCTTTGTGTTAACCTTTCAAAACAGTGAGCATTTCTCAAGAGACCCTATCTGCCTTTTTTTCTAAATATAGGACTGCTTTTCTCCTTCCTGGTTGGTAAGTGTGCTCCGTGGGCTGTGGGTGCCAAATCTGTTTGCAGACTCTATCCTTTCTTTTCCTCGTGCCCACCTTGCGTCTTCTGCAGCCAGTTCTGTTAATGTGCTTGCTTGTAAAAGCGTTGCCACTCCTAATTTGCTTGCCCTTGTTCCCTGCTGTGGAGCTTGCTCCAGGGAAGGCACTGAGGACACCTGCTCTGTGGCAGCATCTCAAAGAGGCAGGACCATGTCTGGCTGTGGTGGGGCTTAGGTGGGGTTCGCAGGTAGCAGATGATGTTTCTGATGGGTGGGAGTGTCTGTAATACAGTGCACTGCCTGGCTTTACTTCACCCTATCGCTGATAAGTTCAAATGAAATTCCGAAGAGCCATTCTGCAGAAGGTCCTGTTCTCTTCATGGGCGTATGTACATCAAAGCACCTTGTTCCACCTTCATGCATTAATGCAGGTGCTTCTGAGCCAAATCCACACCAATCAGTCCTCTGGCTCCAAATTCAGGAAAGCATCCTTCTTCAAGAAGATTCCTGAGCACCTGCTTTCATTTGCAGATCTGTTTTTATGGCATCCTGGTTGCTAGAGTGAAAGGCAGGTTAATGTCCTGTGGAATGGCACTGGGGTGAACAGCAGTGCTGAAAGCTGTGACTACATGCCTTCCAGCTTAGTGAGACCTAAGGGCCTCTTCTGCAGTGAAACTTGAATCTTCATGCAAAAGCTTGATCAAGTGAAGTTTAAATCAGATTTGATCTCTAAAATGCATTGATTTAAAAATTAAAGTTGGGGGTTTTGTTACTATTCCTATTTATGGTTTGAGTTAAAAATGTACTGATTTAATTTTTTTTCTTTGTTGGTGTTTTGGCAGCTATTGTATTTTTCCTGCTCTCTGTTTCTTTTTGAAGACATTCAGCTGCATAGATCTCCTTTCCTCCTCCCATTTCCAGGCTTTATTTTGCAAGCAGCTTTTTGTAGAGGAGTTCAGCTAGTGGCATGACAAGAATGCTGGTGATAGCAGTGTGACTCTTCCATGGGACTCATTGATTACAGATGAGGTGACAAACTCCTGTGAGATGCAAGTACACCAGTATTAAGTACTGGCATACTGGCTGAGATGAAGAACATCCCTGACACCATAATACTGTTTTCTGTATTAGGCAGGAATGATGATTAAAGAAAATATAAGAGAGAGTAAAAGTTTAAGTAGAATATGTAAGGTATGTTTCCACATACCTGATAGTGACTTACTGTCTTCTTCAACTGGAAAATAAGCCAAGTGTTTAACAGGCACTGATGGGTGGGAACTTGTCTATGTGGTTTTTGAACCCATTTTCACTCTTGGCTCACAGTCCTGACAGTGAATTCCACAATGGAGTTAGGTATGGCACAGAAAGCTACTTTTTAACACTGATAGGGACTGTCCTTTTGTAGAAAGGGACAATAACAAGTAAACTAACTTTTTTAGGAGTATCAATCCCCAAATATGCAGGGGTTAATAAAGGAAATGTACTATTACACAAAGTGTTTAATTACTCCAGTTTAATTGCAGGCCATTTTTGAAAGGCAACCCATAATCGTCCATTTCTCTTTCTTCCCTGCACCAGGCATAACATCTCAGGAGGAGATGATCTGCCATAAAATTAATCCATCAGCAGACTACTAATTTTCCTTGAGAGCAGCGGCCTTACAATGCAGCCATTAAACCAGCAGCATGCAGATGGATGCAGGACCACTCGTTTGTGGTGGCCCACTGCTGGCTGGGTTAAGCTCATCGTGAGTCTGCACAGAGTCTCAGTGGCAGGAGTGTTTGAGAAGTGTAGAGCAGCATACGTTGTTTGTCTAGCTTATCATGTAGATAGCAGAGCTTTTCAGGGCTTTCTCATTGAGTGAGAAACTTGTTTGGTTTTTTGTAGTCCAGTAAGATAAATTCTGCCTTTGGTGACATGGGCACAATAGCCACCTAAGTTTGAGCACATCATAGTTTATTGGCTGCAAGAAGAATGATGGGCTTGTTCCCATTGTGCTTGAGCAGGAGGAGCCTCATAAATGCAGTTCTCTAATCTGTTTCCCTGGCCACACTTGGAAAAAAAAAAAACACACAAATGGTAGCTACAAGATTTCCTCCTCTGTTATTGCTCTTCAGTTCTTAAATTGATATTTTCCATTAGGACACAAGACATTAATGTACTGCTGTTTTGTACAATGCAGCAGCTTTATGTTCCAGTGCTATAGGGAAGAAGCAAGAATTTACTTGAAGACAAAGTGACAGACAGTCTCAAGTTCACTTAGGTATTTGAATTTAACTTCTGAATTGAAATTAAAAGAACATTGGTTAATTTAATTTATTTTCCTTTGTATATAGCTCATTTAATTACAATATTATTACGTTTAATCATGTTTAACTGAAAATAATTGTGACTGTTAAAACATGAAAAGATCCTGAGTCAGCTAAAAATAATAATAATTGTAAAGGTCAGACCTTAAAGGATTGGCAGGTTCTAACAGAGATCTATTTCTTACACCTATTTACAAAATTTAGTCTTCTTTTGTAAAAGTGAGGGAAGGAACATCTGAGTCTCCCTTCCCTCACTTCAAGTCTGCAGAGATTTGTTAATCAAATAAACAGAAAAGGCTCCAAGTAAGACATGAGCTCCAGAGGAAGGCTATGGTCCAACTACAGCCGAGGCTGAGGGACACCAGTGGCTCCAGTTGTTTGTTTGCTGCAGACAGAGCACTCTCCTCCCTTTTGCTGAGACTTCCTTGTTTGTTTTGGTTGGACTCCCGATGGAAATGGTAGAGTCTGTGTGGCATGACAGCCCTCGAGCACAGAACTGCCACATACTTCACTTTCATCAACTGGGCACCACTCTTTGGGCCGTGGTACCTGCTATGTCATTTGTTTGCTGATGACACACCTGAAGGCTGTGCTGCCATTCAGTGGGACCTGCACAGGCTGGAGAGCTGGGCAGGGAGAAATGTGAGGAAATTCAACAAGGGCAAGTATAGAGTCTTGCACATGGAAAGAGCAACCCCAAGTACCAGTACAGGTTGGGGACTGACCTGTTGGAGAGCATTACAGGGAAGAGGGATCTGGGAGTCCTGGTGGACAGAAGGATGACCATGAGCCAGCAATGTGCCCTAGTGTCCAAGAAGGCCAATGCCATTCTGAGGTGTACTAGGGAGTGCTTAGTAGGTAAAGAGTGGTTTTCATCCCCCTCTACTCTGCCCTGGTGAGGCTGCATCTGGAATATTGTGTCCAGTTCTGGGCCCCTCTATTCAAGAAGGACCTCAGGGAACTGCTTGAAAGAGTCCAGTGACAAAAATGATTAAGGGAGTGGAACATCTTCCTTACGAGGAAAGGCTGAGGGAGCTGGGGCTCTTTAGCTTGGAGAAGAGGAGACAAAGAGTGACCTCGTTAATGTTTATAAATGTGTGAGGGGTGATTGTCGGGAGGACAGAGCCAGGCTCTTCTCAGAGATGCCCAATAATAGGATGAGGGGCAATGGGTGCAAGCTGGAGCATGGAAGGTTCCACATGAACTAAAGGAAAAACTTTTCCACTGTGAGAGTGACAAAACACTGGAGCAGGCTGCCCAAAGAGGTTGTGGAGTCTCCTTCTCTGGAGACATTCCAAACCCTCCTGGACACATTCCTGTGTGACCTACTCTAGGTGATCCTGCCCTGGCAGAGGGGTTGGACTGGATGATCTTTCAAGGTCCTTTCCAACCCCCGATGTTCTGTGATTTGTGCTGCACCTCTCAGGGGATTACACACTGCACTGTACAAAGTAGAACACTGTGCTTGTTGGATGGTATTTCAGAGGTGAATGCAGAGGAACTGATAAGAGAGGAAATAATATGGAATGCTTTCCTGTGTGAAGTTCTTACAGGGCTTTCTGTTGCAATAATATGCCTGAAAGATGGCTTCTGCTTGTAAGACTACAGCTGCTCTTAAGGTCATCTTGAAGGTAGCAGATACAGCTTTGACATAGCAGATACAGCTCCTGGAGATGTGTAGCTTTCCCTGCCATTGGTTCAGGAGCAGTTTTCTACAAGAGAGCAGGAAGTTACCGTTTCCAGGGGCTACTGTGGGATTCACCACACTGCCCTAAGGCTTTGTAGAGAACACAGGGGAAAAATCAAGTTAGATTTGAACAGAAATGTAAGCATGTAGAGAGCTTTAAAATTATGAACAATCTTTGGACTACCAACATACTCAAAGCTATGCAAGTAGCTCCTACCTTGAATCACAGCCATTGTCAGCAGCCTGTGATGAAATGAGGGAGATTTGTACTGACCCTTGCATGCTTCACGATGTTTTTGATCCCTGTAATTGCATCCACACCAGGACTTCAGCTATGTGTGTAAAATCTTAAACTTCTAAATTGATTTTGCAAATACATGTCCAAATTTCTATGAGGCCTGAGTTAAAGTAGACATGTAGGAAAGGGAAGGCATGAGCACTGCTGGTTGGGAAGAAGGAAATACCTGAAACCCACCTTTCCTTTCTTCCAGCTGTGCAGTGTAGCTGTTTCTAGCTCAGAGACTGGAGCAGCAGACTGTGAAGCAGAGTGGTAAAAGAAATGAAGGAGTTAAAGGGAGCTTGAGAGAGGCAGGGGCAGTGTAGATCTGTGGAAGGAAAATACTTCCCAAAATGGATCAAAACCAGCAAATATGAAATGTACTGAATGAACTTCTGGGTTTGCTTAAGATTAACTTAAAATTTTTTAGAAGAGAAAAAACCTCACTTTCCCTAACAACAGGACCCCTGTGTATATTTACCTGAGGCTTATAGAAATAGCTCATATGACAAGCCTGGCTCCATAAACTCCGCCTAAGAAGCCTGGATCAGCAAAATTCAATCTGAAAGCCGTCTAAAAATTAATGAAACCTGTCTGATCTCTCTAAGTTAACTAATAAACTCATCTTTTGTTTGTGGAAGGATGCAACAGTTATATAAATTAATACTGAAGTCCCTGGTAATCAATTTTCAGCCTTCATTGCTTTAGCTAACTTTTGTTTTAATAAATAAAGAAATGCTAACTCGAGGCCAGACACAAAGTGAGGGCTGTTTGTAAGGGTTTGGGTTTGGGTTTGTTGTTGGCTGGTTTTTTAATATGATTTTGTCTCTTTTACTAACTGGAGACTTTCAGCAGTTTCATGCTTCAACTAACTCTTCAGGAAGAAGCTGAAGCAAGCAGTCAGCTGCCCTCAGGCTGATCAAATAGTGCTTTTCTTCGTGTGTTACCAACAGATGAACAGGCGATCCCATTTATAGAGCATACTACATGTTGACAGAACACATTACTTCATTTTGCCATATTGGCAATTTGAGATCTTAACAAAACAATGCTGAGGTCGCCCTCATTCTGTACTGCCATCCTTGGAATGCAGCTCGGGTTTTCATTAACTCTGTCGCTACAAGGTACTGCAGATGAAGGCAGATTTTATGGTGAGGGGGCGGAGTAATAAACATTGAGAGCAGAAAGTTGTAAACAGCTTAAATTCTTCTCCTCTGTGATGAATTCCTTTTCCTTAACACTCTCTGGTGTTCTCAGCATCTTGGGGACACTTGGTCTAATTGGAGGTGAATGGGTGGATAGCTCACAAGGGTTTTGATACCTCCCAGCTGTTATGTGGGGAGAAGTGGTCTCAAACTCCTGCAGCCAGTGAACGCAGGCTTCAATATAAACAGTAAAAGTTTGGAGATTCAGCCCAGTGCTTGGCTCACAGCATTCTGGCTCTGTTTAGGAGCACAAATTGTGTACAGGACTACTTCCAAGTTTTCCCCTCAACTTTTCAGTCAAGAGAGAAAGACCAAAAAGGGGGGAAAAAAGGCAGGAAAAAAAAAGCAACTCTGCTTCAATGCTTCATTATTCTCATTTTCCCCTATGCTGGCTTCATTGAAATCACTGGTATTATCAAGCCAGAGCAAAACTGTGGTGAATCTTTCCAAGGTTCTTTCTGTATGCACATTTTTGTGAGTCTTACCAAGACAGTTAAAGCAATACAAGTCACTTGAGAAGAATTTAACTACAAAGGAACTGTGAGTCCTTGTTGCAGGAGGGCAGACTCGTGGGGGGTTCTTCAGGAATAGCTGCAGTGCTTTGAGTTAGTAGTTTACCTTTTTCCAAAACAATTGCCTGAGAGTAGGACAGCATTTCGATACAACCCAGTCCTTCCCAAGCTGTTTTGACCAGAGGGATCTTCCCCTCCCAGCTTCACGCAAGCGTCATGGCTTAGTGCTTTGGCTATACCACCTCTGTATCCCTGGGCTTGGGAGGCTATGGGCTGTGCCCCGCTTTCACCTTCCTCTTACCTCTGCAAAGGGAATAGACACAGTTTGGGATATACTGGAATAACTGCACCCAAGCTATGAGTGATTTAGTATGCAAAGATTAGTAAAGGATCCTGCAGCTTAAAACAGTCCAGCTCTGCCAGCAGTGATACTGCTTGGATGGTGGTGTGTGCAGTATATGAATCATGCTTTCATGTTCCTGTTGCTTTTTAAAATCACTTTCTCAA
This sequence comes from Picus viridis, assembly GCA_033816785.1. NCBI lineage: Eukaryota > Metazoa > Chordata > Aves > Piciformes > Picidae > Picus > Picus viridis. The sequence goes on along the minus strand of CM066569.1, from coordinate 1,410,684 downwards.
CAATGCTTGCAATCAGGGCTCCAGTTTCCAGGTAACAGGGAGCACAGACGCCCAAGCGCTGGGTGATTTAGCCTTTCACTGAATGCAACTGGGAAGCGGTTGTGAGCACTAACATATAACCCTTCAGTTAAGCACAGCTCTTTCGGCATGAGGACTAATTTGTGACAGCGAGATGCCATGTCTTTATGGCTCAGCAGTCACGTCTGATGCAAGTGTCGTCACGACTGCTGCAAAGGAGAGCAGAAGTTGCAATAAATACACCTTTGGCTGGATGTTTACTGGGCTGTGTTTTCAGCGACGTGCTCAATCCATTAATCCTCTTGGGTGTGATAGTAATCCATTTTGCCTGGACCTGTGAGATAGGCCGTTTTGTGAAATCCCTTCCCCATGCTCCAACCCATGTGCATTTTGGTTTATATTTGGGGAACACCTGGCTGTTGAAACAGGTTATGCAGCCAGCTGGAGAAAAGGTATTTAACATAGCAGTTCTTTCCTGTGGGTAGTAGCACAGGTTCTTGTAGGACTCTGTACATGGACACATCTGCAATGGCAGTTTCTACAGGTGAGCATACATAGTTATTGTACTCAGCTGGGTCTGGGATGTGTTCAGCAGATGAAGCATGGGATCTACTTATATTGCCGTGTCCCGGACTCTTCTGCCTCTATTGTCTGTATTGAGTAGGTCTTTAGTGACTTTAGGGACCAAGACACCTAGCTCATGCATAGACAAGGTATCTGAATCTGAAGATGTATCCCACCTTGAACATCTGGACATGGTTGTTGGCATTTTTTTTCCCTACCAGTGTCTTCAGGCTTAGGGTAAGAAGCATCTAGAGTTTTTAACACTCTGCATTTCCCCATCTCCCAGTGTTGAAGTTAGTTCCTTTGTATTCTCTCTCACGTGCTGTGACAGGCCAGGGGAGCTTTTATGGCTGAATTGCTAGGTGATTGAAGTTTGGTACTAGACGACAAACATTCTTTGATGCTTCTGCAGCCTCCAGGTCAAAGCAATGATGGACTTACAGCCAGGGATAATGATGCTCAAATAAAACACCTTACTGCTTGAAGATCTCAGAACTCCATACTGGGAAATTGTAACCATGCACTGAAATTGTACCCCATAGCTGTTCTTCAGAGCAAAACCAGACTGTCAATGTAAATTGCTAGAGCAAACTGTAAAAGTACTCATTGTTAACTCAGTGGACAGGCATATAAACAAGTTTAAAATACCTCAGGAGGAACTCAGTGTGTGAGGTTACTGCATGAGATTTAATTTTATAAATACACAAGAATAAACATTTCAAAACCCATTACTCACAGAAATTAGTAGACATTTGGTGCAGTAGAAAAGGCCAATTTGCTGGCCTTCAAATATTTCATTTGCAGCTCCTTGAATCCACTTCAAATTAGTCCAGGAAAACTATCCTTGGGTTACAAGCAGGCTGCATGGAGACTCCAACTGTGAGAAAATTCTCTTGGGCTCTCCCACAGCCCAAGGCTTAGGACTGACTCAGAGCATATATCTTTGGTTAAGTCCATCTAGTGATCCAAACCAAGGTCTGATGATCCTGAAAATTCTGGGTTCCCACTTCCAATGCGGGCTGCCTGGCATAACTGCTCTGCAGCCAGTGGGTTCTCCCCGCCTGTTAGGCAGGCTGCCTGCCAGGGCCTGACACTATTGGAGATGGCACAGCCCTGCAGCTTGCCAGTGCCAAGACCTCAGGGCATCACAGGACTGTGGCAAATCCTAATTCCACAGTAATTCCCAGGCTGGCTTTCTGGCTTCCCAGGCTCCCTGCCCTGGAGATGATACGTACTGGGACTGTCACTCTGAGGGCAGTTTGCATGAGCACTCCCCTAGGGCTCAGAGGAAAGGGGAATTTTTGTCAGGCACATTGCTAAGCAAGTAGACTACTACATGATTTGTCTTTTTCTGGCTCAAGGAAAGTATAAGAATTTACAGTTCACAGGAAGTTTTAAAATGTTGGCTTGAGACACAATCGGATAAAAGTCAGATTTTGCAAAGCAAAGTTCCTTCTCGACGGGAACGCTGACCCCAGTGAATAGAATGAACAATAAACCCCTGACTCTTAATTTGCAGATGAAATCCAGAACACAAGGCACACAAGGACCATCTGCTTACATGATCCTGAAATTACTGACGACTACAAAAACATGATGTTTGTAACCACTTCATATATAGCCCCAAACCTATTAAACAATGACTTCATTTGAAGAGGTTTGTTAACATTATGAATATTACTATTGTTGGTCACAAGAGGCTTGGTCTTGTTCCAGTCTTGAAATAATTACTTTTACACTGCAAAACGGGTTTGTGAATTACAACATTAAATCAAAATGTACATTAGTAGTCACATTACTTCTTGGGAGGTTTTATTGTGTAGTTATTACTCTGCAAACTAAATGGATTTTAACAATTCTGTGTTAGCAGTGAAAATATTTTGAATAGACTTTAGGTTTGTGAAGGAGCCCTTCCTCCTCCTAAATTCTCGTCAAATACCCTGATGGCAAGTTTAGGTAGAAGCCCGTGCTGCTGTCCATTGTTGATAAGCATTCCTTTTCCTAGTCAGAGCAAGCAAATGATGTATCTGGAGCTGATTTGTTTCCATTTGGTTTTTGCAAAGTTGGTTGTGTTTTTTTTTCTTCGCTATAGCTGCAATTTCTGTAAAAGTCACAGGTAATGAAAGAAAATTGTGCTTTTCTCTCTCTCCGTTTCTTGGAAAACATTTTAGGGAGAAGGATGATTGCTAGCAAGAGCTCAGCCCAATAATGCAGTTTACAGTGAAAGTGACTTGCAAGGAGATAAACAAGGAGGGAAATACAAGGAGATCTTACCCACCTTCAGGAACTAGAGGACTCTTCCAGTCAATTGCTGCTTTCCCAGATGTGTATCATTTTTTGGCTTGTATGCTTAAGTCTCTTAGGATATTTTGAAACTTTAAATGTGGAAGTTTTGTTTGCCTCCATTTTTCCCCTTTTCCTCTCCATTCCTCCCCCACCAGCCCCTGCCCCCACTTATTCCTGTCTACCTTTTTAACTTGTTCTGTCAGGAGGGGAAACCAAACCAACCAACAAACAAAAATGAGGTTTGGAACTCTGTCATTTATTTTCATGTGAAGCCATGAGTGGTCCCATTTATGTAAACTGCAGCCTGTGAGGAAAGACAGAAAGATGGCAGAGTAACTTCTTCAGCTTTAAACTTCAAGTGACTTCTAGTGGCCCACAGGAGAAATGCTAATTTTTGTTGGAAAATTGTTTCATGCAATGTGATAGGTCATATTTGTAATTCACAATTTGGCAATTTGGAGTTTTGGCTTAAAGATATTCTAGTGAATTTTAACTGATGCCGGCGATAGAGACCAATGTGCAAACATAAGAGATGCAAAGCAACTTAACCTTCTTCTAAAACACCGCTCTTTCAGAAGAGACTTGCCAAGCTGCTGATAACCGACAGTGCAGCAATCTGCACAATCACATAGAGAACATAGTTGCACAGTATATGTACAGTGGTCTGTAAATTAAACAGTGAAGTGATTCATTGAATGGAAGAAATTATGAATGTGGCAACCAGAGTTAAATACCTGAGCGAAATTCTGGTGGCATACCCGTGCTAGCACACTCTTGGATGTTTGCTAACACACTTTCGTTAGGGAAAAAGGTTCCCTTGTGATTGCTGTGTGAGCTGTCTGTTTCTTACACCCAGTGCTTACCAGAAGAGCTGGTTTTAGCCCCGGGGCACATTGTCTTGAGTCTCACCTTCCCCTGCGGCTACTTTTGCATTGCTGCGACTCCTTCCCAGGTGGTACTCTGTCAGACAGCAGCAGCTCCAGCAGCTCCTGCTGACCACAGGCAGAGGGCATGGGGAGAGTGGAGGGATGCTTACTGATGCTGTTCCTAAGATAAACCTGCTTCTCCTGTCCCTCTGCACAGCACAGTTTAGAGGTTTGAGTTAGTAGTCTGGAGTCTGCCTTACCCTCTTGGGCTTCACAGAGTTGGACAGTGCGGGAGCATTAAGTGGGTGTACACAGGGTGCAAGCACCAGAGGGGTGTTTGTGTCTGGGGAATACAGGCTGCTTTGTATCTGTTCCTGAGGAGTAAAGTTCTAGGTTCATCTCCACCAGTATGAGCAACACTTAGGCAACTGCTCCTTGAGATGTGTAACAGTGTCATTAGGTCTTGCATAAAGAGGGTTCAGACATGTAGGAAATTACAGTGATCAAGTTATTTTTTTATTAGGATTTCTTTTGTCCGAGAAGATTTAGGTCAGCCATGGTGAAAAAGCATCTCCGTGAGCGAGGTGGCACTTCATTCTTCGTAGGCATTAAGTACCATTTCCCTTACTTCTGTTACAAACTGTTGAGAAAATATCAATATATTGTGAGAGGTAGAAAATACTTATGTTAAGAAAAGAAGATGTTCCCAACAAAGGATTTTTGCAGTGCACTGCCCCTAAATGCTGATTCCTTAGTTTGTAGTTTTTGTTTATAGAATATGGTGCATTTGATTTAGCTGTCTGTCATCTTTTATCTCTCTTTTCTTTGGACAATAGACTTAAACTGTAACTAGTAATGACCAAATGAGCGTTTGGACAGAATAAGAAAAGTACTGATTCCCTCAGGAAGAAGTGTGCTGCCAGTATCTCTCTTGGCCCTGGTTCAGTAACCACAGAGGCAAGCCTTTTCCAGATTTGGAGTTAGCTCTGTGTGGAAGCTGCATTCATGTGCTATTAGAAAGGTCAAACAAAACAAGACCTTCCTGCTTGTTTGAAGCTTTTGCACCTGAAATTGTCAACTGTTTTTTTCACCCAATAAGTACAGTAGCCCTCACTTTCCAGAATAAAAAGAATCAAGGCAGTGACATTATTGACTTCTGAAAGTCAAAATGAGAATTAGAGGCTGATCCCATAGCTGAGTTCCCAGGTGGGATTCCCCTCATTTAGCTGCAGATGCCTGAAGGGCAGATATCTGAACTAATTGTCACAGGCTCCCAGTGGAGTGAAGCAGGCACTTCAATTTATGTGACCTATTTTAGATGTCAGCTTGGAATGACATAAATCGTCCACCAGATGTGTCAGTTTCTTCCCGTGGACTAGGGGAGCCTAGAGTGACGAGACAGAGATTGTAGTTGTTTACATTTAGGTGAGACAAATCCATTACTGCCATAAGGGCCCTGCTGGCTTCCCTCCCATCACAGGGTGGATTTGGAAACTTTTTCCTACCTCATCTGATGTGACATCAGGCAGCTTGAGTCACTACTTCCAGGAGTCGTGGCAGAAAAGTTGAGAAGTCATTTCTCCCCAGTTTCATAATTGTGTGCTGTCTGCAAGTGTATAGCTAGTTTCCTTTGTTTAAGAGCAATTAGGGCTGAGAAAGCACTTGGTTCATAGAGTAATGTTTGAAAAACAAAACCTGGCTTCATTAATGATCAGCACAGTAAAATTCAATTACCTACTCATTTCCCAGCTGCTGTGTTGGAAGCAACTAAATTTTTAGCTGAAATGTTGTTCGTTCTTTGCTGTTGTCAACAACAAATGATAAACAGAAGGGGCAAAGGTTTTACTGCAATCAACATCTGCAGGTGTGGAGCATACAGTGAAGCCTCTTAAAGCACTGTGAGGAACATTGGCACTGCCATTCATGGGAAGCATAAAAAAAATGCAAGAAAGCAATACCTCATAAAATAGAAATTATTTTAAATGAGCTACTGATTTCCCCCCTTTTTTGTTTTGTTTTGGGGGTGTTTTGTTTTGGTTTTTTTTCCCCTTGATTGAATAGCCTTGGAGTAAATATGCAAGAAATTAACTGTTATGCTTTGTATCACCCATTAAGAGAAGCTGACCTGGAAGGTTTACACATCTCAAAGTGAGCTGCCTGCATTCCTTGGGTACCCATTATCAAGTAAATAAATGAGGAAGGCAATTTGGAAGGAACACCAGGGAGGAATTACAAATGAACATAAGGAAGAATATGAAAGGAGAAAATGATATCAGAACTGCTGTGAAAGATCCATATGTTAATCCCAGTTTCCAAGTAGCTGAAAAAAGGGATGGGTAATTGCAAGCAACCGGGTAGCACAGCTCAGTTACTGCTTACTGCAGACCAGGGATGTGATCCAAATCCTTTGTAATTTGATGTCAGATAGACTCTCTGGCCACCATAAATACAATATAAGTCAGTTTGCTAGTCACAGACACAAGAACTTGCTTTCAAAATCCAGACAGATTTTGAAAACACCTTCTGTAAGTAGCAACTAGTTTTAAATGTTTTTACTAGGTACCAAAACTCTTGAACTGTGCTTTGAAATTTGTGATAGCTGCAACTACCAAATCCCTCAATATTTCAGAAATGAAAATACTCTGAACAGCTTTTCTCCCGTTTTTCTTATTGTGTGGACAGAAAAACCCTGTATCTGGTAAAGGTGCATTTTTCTGGGCTGACAGCCCCCTCCTGCTTGCATATTACTTACTTTTTATTTTAGCTGCACCAGTGTAAGAACCTGTCACTAATGTAAAAATACTTCATGTACTCTACTCTTCTGCCCCAGAATCCTGCTCCCAACCAGACCACCTTCTGTTCTCCTTTGTTCCAGCTCTGGCACTCTTCTCTATCCTCAGATTGCTGATTCAGCCTGCTAAATGGGAAGAAAACTGCGCTCCACTTGCTGTAGTGGTTTGTGACAAACACTGAGGCAGAGGGAAGGGATGTGGTGGCAGCGTGCAGCTGGGAGCAGGGGATGAAGGGGGTTACAGGAGCCAGACTCTTCTTTCCGGTGCCACTGAATTGCTAGGTCAGGCAAGTTTGACCTGCAAAACCTCACCTTCCCCTCTCCAGCTTCTCCCTTTGTGGCACTCCTCACTTTCCTGACTTTGTGTTTTTCTCCCTTTTCTTAAACTACTCTGTTTCCCCCCCAGATTTTGTGTTTCTCCTTATGCTAGTCTTTTTTTTTCCCCTGTACCTTCCAGCTGGAGGTTTCTGGTCCCCTCCATACCGTTCATTTCACCTTAGGGTCCCGCCACGTGTGTGTCCCTCATCCATACTTTAATCCTAGTCTTATCTGGTGTTTTGTATTCCTTTATCTGGATTGATCCTTTTCAGAAGATACAGTTGAAGAGAAGGTGGTGTTGGTGTTACAGAACTTGAGGGTAGGAATATTATATTAATTTCCTCGATGCTGTTTGCCTGCTTTTTGTTGTTTCCTGTGGTCAAATGCTATACCTGCAGAGCAGAGGAAAAGCACCATTTGGAATCAGAGCGTATGCAGAGTTCTCAGGTGGAAACCATCTCCTTGAGATAAAAAAGTAGAACTGCAGAAGAGAAAGTGAAGCATTGGGATATTTTTTTCTTTGAAAACCCTTTTAATTAGATTTTAGGTGCCTGTGACAGTTCTGATGATCCAAAATGCTTCATGGGTAGGGTCTCTTGCTGTGGGGCACTGATTTCCAATCCATGCTCTACAGCTGCTCAAGGATCTACCCTGACTCATTTTCCAGGAAGGAGACAGATTGTTCACCCAAGAGACAAAAAAGGACAAAAAAAGGACTTTATGGGTAAATGCAGATACTGTATACACTGTCCATGCCAGATTAAGTGAAAGTTACCTCCCTGTCCATGGGAACTCTTAAAGATGATTTCCTCTGCAAAAGGAATTAAGGTCCATGGAAGACCTGTAACTAGAAATGCAGGGGGTACAGTACATCATCATCATCAGAGCATGTAAGAACTTCAGGCCAACTGATTTCTCTTTCCAGCATGTATTTTGGTTGTTTTTTTTTTTCCTTACCCCCCAAATACCTTTTCTTTTCCCTTGGGAGAACTGTGTTACCTTGTTTTGTAGGTAATCCAATGTGCTGGTAACACGTTTGCCTAGATTGTAGGTCAGAAGCAGTAAAAGTCATTAATTCCATATAGATCATGCAGCACTAGAAGAAGGCCACTTCCTCAAAGAACAACTGTAAGTAACTGGGGGAGTTACTGTGCTAACAAAAGATTTGTGCAAAGCACTGAAGGATGGTTAGAAAGATGAAGGCAGCTCAGGCAATCATCTAGCTGCCCCTGGCCTCGCTCTGCTGAGGTCTTGCCTTACTGAGGGAGGTTTATGTATTTTTAAATACTTCCATTGATGGAGATGCCGTAGTCTCCCCAGGCAGGCCACACAGAAGTCACAACTAATTATAACTCAGCAAAATGCAGTTTCCCTTTAGAATTTGTTTTGTCTTCCACAGTTTGTATAAATATGCATTCAAAAAATAATGAATAGGCCATGAAATAGTATTGGATTATTCAAAGCCTGTGTGCTCAGGAATGGCGAGCCAGTCTTACCAAATAACGCGTTATAAAAACATGAATTGGAAAGTTAGTTTTATTTGTTCCTCTTTCCTTTTGGTCCTCAATGGCAGTGCCAGGTCCGCTCCGCCAGGCTATAGATGCTGCGAGGGGGCTTTGCCTACGGAATGAAGGACGGGTCCGCGGGAGCCGCCACTCCGGGGATGTCGGGGGCTGGGGGCAGCTCCTCCACGGGACACCTCGCTCGGCGGGCCGTGAGCTGGCATCGGGAACCTCCCGGGGCAGTCCGGTCCGAGCTGAGCACCAAATCCCTGGCCCCGGCGGCGCCCTCTTACCCTTCAAACCTCCCGGAGCCCCGTCCTCTCCCGGCAGGAAGGGGACTCCCTCCGCCGCCCCGCCTGGCGGGCCGGGCCGCAGGTGCGGCCGGGCTAATCGCTGCGGGGAAGGAGCCCGGAGCCCGGCCCCGCCGCGAGGGAGTCACCAGCGCTGGGCGGGAGGACTGAAACCGCCGCCTCTCCAGCGGCGCGGGGAGAGCCGGCGCCTCCTCCTCCGGCTCCAGCTCCCGCTGCCGCCCGGCTCCGCCGAGGGACTGCCGGCTCCCGCGGCGGGGTGGGGACAGCCGGGGGCGGGGTGGAGGCAGAAGTTGCGAGGAGGGAGGACGGGGCTGGAGGCTGCCGGGCGGGAGCCCCGCGCTGCCGCCGCAGCCGTCTGAAGGCAGCGCAGTGCCCGCCGCCACTGCAGCCACCTCCGCCGCACCGAGTGGAGGCAGTGGCCTTTGGCCCGTCCGCCCGCGGCCATGGGAGACTCGGTGTTCAGCGAGAAGCCGGCGCTGCACTACGCGGTGAGTGCCAGGGCGAGAAGGGACTGCGTGAGACGGGGGCGCGGAGCGTTGTGCTCCCACGTGTGCCGGGAGGTGGGTGCGTCCGTCCTGCGTCCGTGAGCACAGGCGCCCCCGGGGCTGAGTGGCAGGAGGTGAGGAGGCTAGTGGCAGTAGTGGCGTCCCAGCGGGGAGCTGGGCGGCAGCCCGCGCACGCAATGGTGGTTCAAGCTTCTCCCAGCACTCAACGAGGGGAGCAGGGGGCTCCTGAGTAAGGAGCCTCGTCGGGGCCCGCGCCGCACATCTGACCCTGTTCTCACAAGTGGGCTGGCGAGGCAAGCCCCCAGCACTAGAAGTGCTCTGGGTGCCACTGGTTCCGGCACCGCTCGCGCTGCTATTGAGATAACACCGCATTTTAGTGTTTCCTTCTCAAGAGGCTGTGCTGTTGAGAAGCCACTTCCTTTCTACCAGCCTTATTAGGAACATTTTCTCGGTTGCTCGGTCAGAAAGAAAAAAAAAACAACAACAAACCCACAACACAACAAAAAATCCAAAAGGCGACACAGAAACAACCAGCTGCCTCCCCTCCTGAAGCCATCAGTAGTCGCTTGCGAGGTCTGATGCTGCTCTCTATGTAAATAGTGAATTATTGTATTGGTGTTGATAGAATTATGTGGGAATTGTCAGTCAGAGCAGGGCTGCTTTTCTGGTCCCGGTGAGTCCAGCTGCTAGTACTGCAAGGATGGGTTGGTACATGCATGCCTCATGGGATACGCTGGGATGTGCTTTTCTCACTCGGTTCACTTGGATTCCTTCAGTATTGGCCGTTAAGTTTCTTTTTAAGCTTATTTATGAAGTCTTGTGTGAGCAGTTTAGAGTAGAAGAGGTTGATTGCCCCTTTTTTTGGCGGGGGGAGGAGGATGTCTCACTCAACTGCAGGTACTAGTGCATTCAGCTACTGCTGTCGTGCTACAACTTTTAGAGGTAACGGCAAGTTTGCTGAAACAATTATACAGAAGCAAATATATTTTGTATTATGAATGAGTAGTGACAGTGATTTTGCTGGGAAACTAGCTGTCATGCATCACAGAAATCGGAACCTCTTCTTTTAATAGGGTAATTGCCCAGTTCATATTTAGGTGCATAGGAGATCAGTGCCAGTTATGTCACATGCTAGCTCCATGAAACTTTTATTACTTCCTGTGATTGTGCTTGTCAGTCTACCATTAACTGCTAGATACAAATGCATTATTGTTTCTGTCAATTGGGTATCAGTTCATTTTCTTGCCTGCAGCCAGCAGCAGATAGTGCATTAAGTTCAGGTCAGCAGGCATGCAAAGAAGAAAGCAGGATGGCCAGCTGTCTCAGATGACCATTACCACTCTGATTTCTGTATATGACAGCAAAGGGAAATTGGTTGCCTAATACTTTATAATAACATGTTTTACTGTTTTAAGGTATATTTCAATAATAAAATCTAGGAGGTAAGAGACTTTTGGGGATGGTGTTAATGGTTTATTTAGAGAATATGGATCGGAATGCTGTGCATTATCCATGCATACGCTTGATGTGAAGTCGGTGAGTAATCTAATTGAAAACAAATGCCTGCTGACCTGAAGGTAAGACTTCAAAGCTTTGCTGGATTGAGGCCTTAGTATTTACTGCTTGAATGTTAACTTAGGACCATTCTTGTATTTACACCACACAATTAGTCAAAGTTAACAAATCAAGTTACTGGATTGTTTTTGTAACTGTGAAATAAAAATTATATACTGTTACAGTTTTTAATAGCAATTACTTTATTGGCAGAAGAAATTATAGTGATTTCTGAGGTGGACTTTTCTCCAGTTTTCCAGGACTGATAATTAATTTTTCATGATTTTCATAAAAGTGTGGGTGGAAACATCTACGTTATCATTTTGGTTTAGATCAGCAGTGTGCTTTTGAAGGAATCTTCCAGTCTTTCCCACTCCTGTGCACTGAGTTGTGCTTCAGTCCTGGAGCATGGGGAAAGACTATTTGTTTAGGTGAGTGTGAACTTGTGGAATTTGTGTGCTTTGGACATTGGCTCCTCTATACCAGCTCAGAAGCTTCAGCAGTGCGCTGTCAGTGCAATGTGATAGCGTAGTCACAGATCAACAGGGATGCTGGTACGGTTCTGAAGCCTCATAGTGTATTTGCAAGCACAGCTTATATAAACAAGGACTTCATAATTTAAGACTCTAATGTCTCTGGGGATGATCACATAACCTATAGTGTGTTTGATCCAGTGTATATTAAGTGTGAGTGGGATGACTGATAATTATGTCACAGTTCCACTTTTAACTCAGCATTGGTGTTTACTCACCAAAAAGCTCCAGTAGGCAAAGAGGTAATTTTAATCAGCTGAAACATTTGGTTTGTTCAGTGAAAAGTGAGTTGAAACAAATCAGCCACCTGAAAATGAATAAAAATGTCACTAAAGGAGAGTAGTTTATATAAAAACATAAAGGGTTACACTTGCATTGAGTCACACAGAAATGTATTTTTTAGCCTATATGGTATCTTTTCATCAGCCCTGAGACCTCTTCTCCCTTTGTAATATTCATATGTAATATGTAATGAATATGTAATATTCATAGCTACATAGTCATTTTAATGAAAACTTGTAGGAAGTTAAATAATATCCTTGCTGTATGTTGCCAGGCCAAGCCATACCCTTTAATTTTTAGACCCAGGTTCGTTTTACCTGCCCATTAATCATCCAGCTCAGTTCAGCCTGATTTACAAGCTGTTTTGTGGAATGGCAGTGTTTATAACTGATACTGAGATATCCAAATGTTCCAGGAACATTTTGCAAGTCATTTCATTGAGAGGCATGGTCACCTTCCTGGCTTGGGATTTCTTACTCTTGGCTCCTAAACTTGCATGGTTTGTTTTTTTGGTGTGGTTTTTGTTTTTCATTTTAGCAGGGTTAAATGGGGAATTAAAAATGGATTAATCTATTTTGGCTAAAATAACAGAAAGCTATATTGTACTTAGTTTATTTTAAGATATCCATTGGTAACTGGAAGTGTAGTTTGTCATATAGGTGAAGAAAAGACTCAAAATAGCTTTGATTGATACCCAACCAATTGGCCCTTCAGTGGTCCAAAGCGGGAAGCTTGAAGTATGATCTGGTTCAGATACAGTTGTTTTAATCCTGATGTAGCATCTTTAATCTTGTTTAGTCTGGAAACATTTACCAGAGGGGATTTCCCTAAAGGGAAAGGATGTTTGCCCTGATGAAGACACTGGCTATCTGTCACCAGGGAATATGAGAAAATGGGGAGGATCAGATACTTGGAAGTGGCTAGTATGACCTATGGGATACTTTGCGGGGGATTAGTCTGAGAAAGATGCAAGACTTTCCCTTGGGGCCAAAAATGGGATGTTCTGGCAGCCACAGTGGAGGGATGTGTGGGTCCCTGGAGGACACAGCTATGAGGTGGTTTAAGTCTTTGAATCTATTGCTGACAATGTGGTCACATCTAATGCAGATGTCAGAGAGTGTTTTGGTAAAAGACAGGATTTCCCTGCCTTTAGATGCATTTGGTGCATTGTCTTGCCTTGTGTAAAGGCTCAGACTGTGCTCAGCTGACCATTTGCTGGTGCAGTGGTCAGGCTTGCTGCTTGTTTTTACCATCTTCAATCCATTGGTTTGGATTGAAGGATGGAGGGAACAAAAGAAACAGTTTGCAAGGGAAACTGTAACATTAGTGAATGGCAGAATCCCTTCTGGGGGATTAAAAAGAGGATAATAGACATTTTCCTCTAATATTCTAGTTGTTGTAATGCTAACTTGCTTGTAATAATTAGATTACAGAATAATTCCAAGTGGAATAATGAGATCAGTGACACTGTAAAACTGTGAAAATCTCCTTGTGAGGAGAACCCAAGCACTGCTATGTTGTGGGTTTGCTTGGATTTTGCAGTGATCCACTTTTAAAGAGAGTTGTTCGTGTGTCTGATTTCAAGGCCTGTTGCTTGATGACTTGAACCGTCAGCTACTCACAGATTTTTTTTTACATTATGTGCTGCAAGCAGACCACATTTATTACTGTGATTGCAATAAATGCTAAAGTAATTTATCTTCAAGGACTAGTAAGTGTGTTGCCTTCACCTAGCCCATTCCTCTGGTTTTACTTTCTTCCCAGTGGGCTCACCAGCAAAAAGCAGCATAGAAGCAGATCAGATTGGTGTGTATCCAGATCAACTGCAATGTATGTTTGCAGTCAGGTTTGTTGAGGTGAAGGACAGACTGAGATCTGGGCAGTGTTCAACATGAATGGTTCTCACTCACCATACTCTAAAACAAACACCTCTGCTCCCCAGGAGGTAACTGGTTATTTTTCTCATATTCTGAGTACTCAAAGACAGAATCAACTTGTTAAAAATAAAGTCACTCTGTAGATGTGGTTTTCAAATCAGAGTTTCTGAAGAAGACTTTCAGCTTGTTCAGATAAGCAAGCTACATAAGACTCAGTTAGCAGAAGAGGAATGGTTAAATGTCGAATTTCTGGCGCCTGACTTGGATTTTATTCACCAGGGACTTGCACTGACCTCATGCATGTAGGATGTTTTGCTGATGGAATACAATTTCCAATCACTGTTGAGTCCAATTCTTCATTCTTCATTTGGGTGAAATTCCCAGGGATGTTGGTGATTCATGCTCGCACTTCTGCAGTGTTTGGAAGTGGGTTTTTTGCTCGTCTCTAAAGAGCAATATAAATATAGGAAAGGAGCACTATTTGTCACTCAGTAGTGAACACAAAGGCTAAGCTTCAGTTGGGATTGACTGAATCTGAAGTGAGTCCAGAAGGCTTTTATCTGCTGTGCAAAGTGGCCATGATAGAGCACCAAAGATCCAGGATGGGGGAAGAGAAGAAGTGAAAAGCTCTTATGTGTGTCATGGGTTTTAAAGTTGCAGGAAGTAGATTTCAATTCAGATCAGGTCATCTGTTCATACAGTGCTTGAACTCTTGGGGCACTCTACTCACACATGGATATGAATGCCCTTCCTCTCGTGTTCAGGAGAAAAGATGGAGACGGAGGTTGAGTTTGGCAAGACTTGGTAGGTCAAGGGCAGGGCAATGCTGATGTGGTTGTATTTGTCTGCCCCAGATCTTGTCCAAGAATAGAGGTAGCCTCAACTATGGAAGAAGTGGCCATGCAGTATGGATAGCAGGAGGTAAAGCTTCTCTTTCATTCAATTTCTCTTTCTTTACATAGTACAGTCTATCAACGCAGTGCAGTTACAGTTATTGTAGTAGTAGTTACAAAGATGCTGTTTCATAAAACTTCATGGGAGTGGAGCTTCAGAAGTCTGTATTTGGAATGGCACACAGTCACTTGGCTCTGATGGGCTGTTAGGTTTCCCTGGTACAGTTTATACCAGTTGTGCTTTTCCAAGAGGGGATTTAGTCCTTTGTGAATCTGCTGCGTGGATGAGAGTTTGGGCTCATGATACTGAGGAAGTCTGCCTGAGCAGCAAGGTCATGTGTGGCCAAAATCAGCAACCTGTGCCCGAAGGGAAGGTTTCCCATACAGTTAAAATACAAGATGAGATCTGAGGATTTTAGTCTCTGATTTTTTTTGAGCAAGTCTCTTTTCCAGTCTTTTTTGATTATTTTTCTGCAGAAGTACTTCTCTTCCTTAAATAACTTGCATGTAGAAACACAGTTGTTCAGATGCAAAGATGGCACGATACAAAACTAAACTGAAGCAAAAATATTGGACTCCGCATGGTTGCTACACCCTTTGCAGGGTGATAGTTCATATTTCAGTTCTGTTTCCCAAAACCTTTCTGAAATCTGCAGGTGCATTCTTTCGGTCTGAAAAGCTAAGTAAACAGAAGATGACCGAGGTCACAGACGTGTTCAGGTAGTTGGTTCTTCAGTTGCTAGTCAGTTATCTTCTGCGCCTGAGTGTGGGCATAGTACTGTGAAGAAGGAAGTTACTAGCATGAGAGTTTTGTTTATGTTGACTTAAAATAGTAGTTTTGCTGGCCAGAGCTCTTCAAAATTTCCTTTACTTAGGTGTCATTTTTATTTGAAATTTAAATTCTAGGCAGCAATCTACATGTCGTGCTTACAGGGCCTTTTGAACACATCTGGAGTTCCTTCATGTGCCGTTCACTGAGCAGTATACACGTGCAAGGGCTGTTTGCTCCTCTTGTTTTAATGTGCTCCTTGTACCTGCAGCACTGAATTTTCAATGGCTTGGAAGTGATGTACTCAGAGTTCAAATTTCACGCTATTCCTGTCTTTCTATGACATCTGAGAATACAGCAAGCCATTTCTCTCTGTGCAGTGAAATGGATTTTTCTTGTCTAGGGAATAAAGGAGGTGTGCATGTATTGTATCCCTTACAAAAAGAGTCTGACAGCCTCTCTGTAGCAAGCCTTGGCTGATGAATCGACATAGTTCACAGAGAGTTTCTTTAAAGGGGTGTCAAATCTTAATGCTCTCTTGGGAGATACCCAGGTCTTATCAGGCATGGCTGACTCAAAAAGAAAAATAAGTAATGTTTTTCTTTCTAATGATTGCTATCTAGCTGTTATCTACAGTGCACAGTTAAAAGGATTTCCTGAATATATCCTCTACTAAATCAAAAAGTGTTAGGAATTGGTAATAGGACTTTGAATAGTACAACAGTACCTAAATAGGATGTAGTAGTGTTCAGTTGCTACAGGCAATGTACGTAAAGTTTGTGTTTGCTCAGGCTATGGTGCCCTCGGGTATGTGGGAAGAGTAAGTGCTGATGATAATTACGTGTATGTTTCATTCTTGGATGCTTTACATTTTTTGAAGCAGGTGAATGAAGCTTTGCAAATTACACTGGAGGCTGTTTGATATTTCATTGTACAGTTGTATTACTTTTAAATAGCATACTTTTGTGCCTGCCTTTATCTGCCTCTGATTATCAATCACCTTTGTTATACTGCCAGGAAGGTGGGTGATCCTGTGATTTTGGCTGCTGCTGTGCTGTGTAATTTCACTGCATTAAGAGACAGTCTTCACTGGTTTTGTTTACTGTGGATGATCAGTATTTTTTGGAGTCAAGCATCTTGAATGGCTAAGTGTGTCTATAGGTACCTCATTGTGTAACACCCAAACTTTGGCCTCAGTGTCTGTATCTTGCAGCTGAAACTTGCAGCTACTTCCTCGTGGTGTTGATAGAGGTATAATATTGGCAAAGGTTTATGTATTTGGAAAGTTGAGAGCATTATCTGTGTTGTCAGATTTGATTTGGAGACCAAAAATAGGTGGTGTTTAATATTGATTATTTTCTCCTTTTGTCTGTCAGTTTGTAAAAGCTTCTGTTGTCCTCATCTGTATGTGGCTTGGCGTATGGATTCAGTATCCTTGCGGGCTGAGATTCTCGTTGGAGTAGATTACTGTGGTTTTTCCAATCTGATCCTATTAATAAATATCCTGAGGCGTCCAAAGCACTTTGTTGTTTGAACACAAACTGGAAAAGAATGTGAAGATCATTGTCTGGTAGAAGGATATTAAGCTTTCTTAAGACCTTGGAAATGTATTTATACTTTGGAGGTGGCATCTCGAATGAGTAGAGAGTGTAGCAGTGCTCTCTCTATGAAGAGTAAAACTACAACAATCCCCTAAACAAATGGTGTAGGAAGGAAACCATAGATGCTTGCATTCTGGCCCTGTTCTTGCTGAAATGTGTCCCGGCTCTTGAAACAGATGCTGAGTCCAGCTTTGTGGAGAGGCCACACCCTGTTTCCCTTGGCGAATTGTCTGGCATTCCAGAGACCCTCTGGGCAAAACATCCTTTAATTGGTACAGTTGCCTTAAATATTTCTTTTTTTTCCCCCCATCTATGTAAATTATTTGTGTCCTATATTGTTGCAGGCTGTCATTAATATTTGCAGACTGTGATGATTTGCCTCTTTCATGTCAGGTTTTCAAGCTGCACATATTGAATGTTGGAAGTGCTCCCTATTTCTGTGAAAGTTCTCCTGCATAAAAGAAAGTGATTTGATTTATTTTAGTGCAGACTATGGTACAGAGGAGCTTGTGGCAGAATGTTGGAGGTGTTGGTTTGCAACCAGAGTTCCTTGTGAGCAATTGGGGAACCCCTTGATTAGAATAGAATAGAATTAACCAGGTTGGAAAAGACCTTTGAGATCATAGAGTCCAATTTATCACCCAGCACCATCTAATCAGCTATACCATGGCACCAAGCACCCCATCCAGTCTCTTCATAAACACCTTCGGTGGTGGTGATGTTGATTGTGATTAAATAGTTGCTCCCTCTCCCAGATGCTTGTCCTTCCTTGTGAGTGCTTTCATACTTGGGTACATAGCCTGTTCCAGCATCTGAGTGCATCTGGACAAATAGAAGCAGGTGGTAGGAGAGAAAGAGGGTGACTTGGCTTTCTACTGGAAGGTGGATATCTCTGAGTTGCAACTGCTGAGTCTCTTCTTGTGCTGTCTGCACTGTCTTGCAAAGGTAGGGCTGAGAACAAGGTAGGGCAGAGTTGTTTCAGCCTATGAAACATGAACATCAGGAGCTGCCCCTCCTGTGAAGGGTGTGAAATGTTCAGGTCTTGAGAAGGTGTATGTGTCTTCATTAAGTGTTTTCACTGGAGTTATGTCTGGCATACACCTCCATAGCTCTTGGCATCATTTGGGTGATAGTGCATCTTAATACTTCAGTTCAGGAACAGGAGATGACCCTTCTTAGTAGGGAGCTGCTGACCTGTGTCCTTGTAACCTTGGAGTTGGATTACCATGCTGCTGCCTGTCTGGGGCTACCGTTGGAGGAACATAGAGGTGTAGCAGCATATAAGAGCAGAACATTGCATACATTGCTTCCACTTCTATGTGATGTACAGAAGCCTAAACCATCCAGGAGCACCTACTCCCATAAGAAGTCACACAAGGCCATGAGTCAATCCTGTTCTCAGCATGTCCTGGCAGTTTGGGGTTTAAAGCCTCTGGGTTTTCCAGAGGTCATTTTTAGTCTCTCTTCTTCAGTAGAAAGTGACCTTCTGCTCAGTTTATTGAGTTTTAGGGCACACAGCTTTTTTCTTTTCAGGCAAGGGTTTTGCTGGTGCAGAGTTCTGGCAGCAAGAAATGAAGTGAGCTGTGTTTTCAGAGTTAATGAGAAGCATCACTGTGAATTCCTTTATAAATATTCAGAGCATGCTTGTCCCAAAATGTATTCAAGAGGCCTGACTTAGATGGATGTAAATCTGGAATTCAGTCTAGGGCCATAGGAAAACGAACTAATTAAATGCAAAGTTGAGAAGTTTATTACACACACACACACCCCCACCCAACTTATCTTATTCCAGAATGCCTCTGTATTTTAGTCCGGATTTTCCACGGACAGTTGCACAGCGTGTGTGAAGCAATGTCAAATTCTGTATTTATGGTCATTTAAGAATTCATTTCTCAGAATCACAGAGGAGAAGAAGGGTGAAAAAGAGCAGACTGTGCAGTCCTTCTCCATAATTTTATGTTACTCTGTCAAATATTTTTGTTACTAAATTTAGCAAGGAGAGTGTGAGCTGCTTGTATTTCTTTACAGAAAAGATGCTTTCTGACTGCTAATTGATTTGTTGATCATTTCTCTTCTGGCTAATTTTGTTATTGTTTTTTACAATGGTGAATTCTCCCTATTGTGATTTCTCTGATGGAGAATAGCTGTCTACTACAAGTGATTCATGGCATCAGAATGGGTCCTTGCAATTAATTAATTACCTGATAGCATTGTAGTTTTTGAAAGCATTCATCCATTTATTGAGTCTTTCTACATGGATTTGAAGAATTTGTCTGTTGTCAGTAATGCTGAACCAAACATATTTTACTTCTGGAGAGGGTACATAATGACTGAAGAGTATTTAAATCCTTCTGTACTGCAGTGGCATTTCTATCTAGAAATTAAACTTGTCATAATGTACTTACTAGAGCCTAAACAAGACTGAACTGGAGTCGGGATTGTGGCCCTTCTTGCATTGGGATGAGTTTGGGTTTTCCCATATTGTGTCCTGCCACTTTGTATCACTTTTCAATTATTAATTTCCATCATCCATTTTAAGTCATCTAATTCTGTGTTTGCACTGGTGCAGGCTTTTTCAAACCCAGCTAAGCAACACCTATTTTTGTATCTTTTAAATCTGCCATAGTGGCATACAGACAGCTTTTAAGAAGTGATGGGGGGAAAATGACAGTTTGAGTTCTTGCTATGCACCAAAACCCTTTTAATGCTGTTGCAACTTTGTGGTTTTGTTTTGTTTGTTTTGCTTCGGGTTTGTCATTGTTGCTGTTGTTTTGTTGGTTTCTTTTCTTTACAGGGCTGAAAAAGGTGAAGGTTAGTGTTTCTGACCCTAGAGTAACTAGAGAGTAATTGAAATGCATGCAGAGAGCACATCTGAGCAGCAAGCTGCTGTCTCTTGAGATTAACCCCAAAGTGTTTTGCAAGTATTACTGCCAGGAAGCCCTTACAGTTATTGTCTATGACTATAAATATGGTACCTATTACCTTAACTTACATGTGACCTTAAGCAGAGTTTATTTATACCTTACTTTTGGCTTATACCTGTTGTTTAAATCACTTGCCCTTTAAGTGGAATTAATGTCTGAAAAAGGAATTCCAGCTCAAGAAACATTTCATACCCTTCCTTCAGTAGCATGTTCCTGTGTGGGGTTTTTTGTTTGGTTTTGTTTGTTGCTTTTTTCTTTTGAGTTCTGTCTCTGGCAAGAAGGTAAATGAACCATTGTGAAATAGTGCTGCTCTCTATGGCGCCCACAGCGTTTCGTGAGAATTCTCTGTGCACTGCATCATCAGCCCGACTGATCCTGTAGTTTTTTCTGGTGGACTATTTAAACTTTTAAATCAGTTTTCTGTCCTTCACTACATCTTTGGTGCTAAACCAGATGTAATGCACTTGGCTATTGATAATGATTTGCTTTAATGGATAAGGTTTCAAAAAATCAGAATATCCTTGTCATTAAAAGTGACCGGAAGCGGCACCGCTCCCAGCTTACCTGTACGTGCTCGTGTTTCATTTGCTAAGACACATGCTCCAGGGCAGCTTTGTTAGAACTGAGATCTTCTTGCTCATCTCCTTCTTTAATTACATTTCCTTTAATTTCACTGGTGTGATTTTGCAGGCTGGGGCTGTGGTGTGAATCTGAAGGATTCACTTGTGCTGAGGGTGTCAGCTGCAGAGACGTAGAAGACTGGCGTTAGAATGATTCCCTCATTGGTTTTCCGTTTGTCTTGTATGGATTGTCATCACGTTGAGTGTGTTAGTCTTGCATGCTCAAGACACTTGTATGGTTGATCTCTTATCCAGCACTTTTCCTCTCTTAATGGGACTAGGCCAGTTCAAGGTTTCATTTCACACATGAATATTTTGTTTACAGTATGTATTGCAAACGCTCTGTCGGAGGTTTTCTGAAATGCTGCAACTTTGCTTGTGCTCAGCTCTGGAGAAAAACAAACTTCATCTTCACTGGAAGCAGATTTTAGTCATTGCTTCTGAAAATCTCCCCATTTCTATGGCTGCTTGACAAGGCTGAGAACGGTTTTGGTGGTCTATGTTTAAAATAAGTTTCTATCCATTTCCTCTTTGCATTTCCATTTATACATGGCCTCTCTTCTTGGCTGAAAGTATTTCACTTGAGGCTCTCCTCAAGATCACCCTATCGCCACATCATTGTCAGCATTGTCACCATATGAGAGAGTGAGCAAGGTTTGCTCTTTGGCCTCTTAAGTTTTGATAGAAAACTCTTTCTCTCTTACTGGAAGATGCTCAAGTTACCTTGCCGAGGCCAAACTCAGTTATCCAGTTTGGAATGGTTTCTTTATAATTACAGGTCTGTATTGTGTCCTGTAAAACGAAAGCAGCATGCTGAGTTCTCATGCAAAGTTGGACTTGCTGGTGTAATACTTAATAATGACTATGGTGCATTGTATTTTTGGTGTTGAGTCCTCACTCCTGAGTTTTGGGCAACTATTTCTTAAAAATCCCTCTCTTGCTGGTGATAGCTTTTGTCTTTTCATAAAAAAACATTTCAAATAAAAAGAATGAAGAAAAAGAGAAAATTGTAATCTTGACAGCAGCAGAAGTACTTGCATTGGGTCTGGGAATGAAAAGCATACCAGCTTGGAGAAGAATTAGATGGTGAAGGTAGAGGTATTGGTAGAGCATAGGTGAACTTAGAAGGAGCAACACCGATGCACTTGTGCTCGGAGCAGTGCTTGTGGAAGGCTGCCTCTTCCTCAGCACACAGGCTGGATCTGATGCATAAAAACAATTTGTCCAGAAAATTTTCAGATTGTGGAATAATTTTGACAGCCTGCTTTCTCTTGCTTGCTTTTTTTTTGCTTGTGTTCTTCTTTCCTATTTCAGGATCAAAGCTGTATCTGCCCTTCCACCTTGTATTGGGGAGGGTTTACGATGATCCTAGAGGCCACCTTTTAGTCTGGTTTTTTTTCCTGGCTCTCACAGTTGCACACATCCCACAGGTTTAGACTCTCCTAAACTCACCTAAATTACTTGCTGAATGACCTCTGAAATAGGCACTTCTAGTCTTAGTAAATCTGCGTAGGTGTAACTTGAGGAAAACTGTAGCATGGGAAAAGGAGTAGCTTTTCTTGATCCCCTTTAACCATCCACATGCCCCATATTGCTTTGTTACACATCTTCCTCCCATTTGTAGCAGGCTTAGACTGTTTTTAGCACTCGCACTTTGCTCTATTTCCTGGAGACTGATGTGATTTAGCACTGCAGAGGGACCAGAGGAAATGATCTCTTGACTGAGTCTATTAATTATCGTTCCCTTGAGAATCTGTTTCTTCTTCAGAAGGGATGGCAGTAGCAAAGAGGAAGAGCGCTCTGGAAACAAGCTAGTGCAATTATTCCTTCTGTGTTTGGCAAATCAGGGCACCGATGCTTTTCCTGAAGGCATCATGCAGGCCTATTCAATACGTTTTGATGCAACTTGTTTTGAGAAAATCAGACTTTGAGCCTCTAATTCTTCATGCTTGCCTGAACCTTGAAGCGATTTCTTTGGCAGGAATTGGTTGAAAAGTTTAGCAAGACTCCACTTGGCCAATACCTGGGAATGTAAGACATGGGGGTCCTCCTAGCCTGGGGATCCCTGTCTCTCCCTTTTGCATGCTGCTGTGCATAATCTTTTATTAAATGTAGCAGACTCTGTGTCTGAGAAGTAGATTTTAACATTTTTTTGCCATTCACCTCCTCACCTGAAGGCCTCTTCCAGAGCTCTGTGATTGATAATTGTCTTTTTAGATTGGCCTATATTTATTTTTGGGGCAAGGTGAGCTTTTAGCTTAAACTGCACTTTTGCTGCCTTCCTGTTTTCCCCTTTCACTTCATTTTGGTTGAGGAAGGTGAGCTGGCTCTTTGCCATGATGGACATCTTTATTCTGTGCCTCTACCTAGAAACTGTCTGTTGCATTTGTTGCTTTCTTCAGGTGTGGATTTCATGAAGAGTGGAAACAAGTGGCTACCTGTGAGAGCAGTGTGTCAGAAGTTCACATGAGCTTTTTCAGTCCTCTTCCTGTCCCTAATTCGTTTGTTCCAACAATCTTACTCTTTCAGTTTTGCCAAACTTAAAAAAATAGAGCACAGAAGATTAAAAAGACACAGGGCAGTACATACAGTTTAAAAACAATCTATAGCAACTGAGTTAACTTAAAAATCACGTAAGGTTTTTTATTCATATTGGCTTTATTCCTCTCTTACGTGGCTACACTGCTGAAAATCAGTAGTGAAAAGACTGAAAATCACTTGCTTCCTGCTAAGCAGTGGCCCAGCCCCCTGTGCTGTGCATGCTCACCAGGGATGAGTTGCATTTGTTGGGAGAAATTAATTTACACTTGTTCAGTTTTAAGGATGTCATCACATTAAGTAAAGGGGTTGTTTTATTTTGCATGTCATGGATCTGAATGGAGGAGTAGATCTATGCATGGCTCGTTGTTTGAAGTTTAAGTGTGCCATGTCTCTCCTACATGTTTTTCCCCAGGGCTGATAAGTTTTAATAGCACTTAGCAAGGCATTTAAAAGGAATATGTGCCAATATGATTTTAAGGAAAGCATAAGGCATTTTGAGGGAGTGACTCGTGGAACGTGTTAAAAAATACAACTGCGCTCAAACTGATTAAAGCTGCCTTTGCTGTGCTGCCAAGGTGAGAGGGGCTTCTGAAAGACAAAATCAAGGTTAAGTTGTCTTCTAGCTTTTTAATGTGTGTATAATGTAGAAAAGCATCTTCTGTTACGTTATATTGGCTAATTCTCTAACATTTCTGTGGCAATTAATAATGATAGGAAGGATATTTCTGGATGTGATAGTCAATGTATTTCTCCTACTAGTTATCGAATGAAAGCCTGTTTCAGGCTTACCTTTGGTATGTAAGAATGATCTTGTGGCAGCTGGCTGTGAAAACAGTCCTGGAGTGCATGCCTACCACTTAGTCTATTTCAAATAGGAAACTGAACAAGGTAGAGTCAGAAATGAAAATAATGAACTAAAACAAAAGAGATCAGGAGAGACTTTTAAAAAATAAAATACTTAAGTCCTTGAACCGTCAGTCACGCATGAAATGTTCTGCTGAAATGCACATGTGGCATTAACTGCTTCAGAATGGAAGGTAAGCAGACATTCTGTAAACAAGGCTGTGGCTTGAAGGTTAAAGGCTTCTGTTAAAATTATCAGAAGTCAAGCTGACTTCTTTACAGAAGAAACTTGATCCAAATAGAAGATGTTCTTCAAACATAAGAATGAAGACTGAAATGAACTCAGCAAGTGTCCAAATGCACTTTAAAAATAATCTAGATGTGATCTCGGATACATTCTGCTTCTGCTCTCAATAGTGATGACATTGGAGATGCTCTGTTGAAACCCAGGTAATTTGTATAAGTGAGGGGCTGGAAAATAGAACCTGATATAAGCATAAAACTGGAGTGTCTGACCACCTTGGATCTTGAGAACTGTATGATAGTCATCCTTAAATGACCGTAAGCATGTCACGAGGTCAAAAGCCTTGTGTACTTTTTGACGTAGCTGTATTGGTTGTGCCTGCAAAATATATTACTCTACAGGTCTGGCATTGGCCATGCCATTAGCCCTCATCTCAGGATGTAGTTGGGGATTGACATGAAATTTAATATCTGGTCTCAGGCATTTTCAATAATTTGTCATTTCAGAGCTGTTCACTTATTACTGGAGAATAACAAATACATTTCTTGCTGTTGAGAAGAAGCCAAAACGTGACTCAGAGACCTATAGATTGATTATTTTGACATCTGTTGTGTGAAAGACTTTTGAACAAGAAAGTGATTATTAAAGACAAGCAATTATTGAATGGAAGATGAGAGGAAAATAAAGTATAATTTTACCATGGCCAGATTGCACCAGAATAATTGGATGTTTTTATTGTTGACAGTCCTTGCCTTGGTGTGGTTGGTTGGTTGGTTTTTTGTTGTTTGTTTTGGGCTTTGGTTTGTTGTCATGTATGTTATTCTTTTTCTGTGGTGTGTTTTTGTTTTTCTTGTGTGGGTGTTTTTTGTGTATTCTGGTGCTTGATTTTAGGTAGAGAAAAGGAGGAGTTTATGTGATTGTAAAAGCACTGGTACAGTTTCACTGGGAATCTAAGTATGTTTTCAGTGCCCTGTGTTGAAGAATGATAAATGAGTGTCTTGAGGAACACATTTAAGCAAACAGAGGTACTGTCATCTTGAGTAATTGCGGACAGTAACTGTGCTTAGCCTACTGAAAGGTAAGATGAGCAAAGTGTGATTATTGTCAATGAATATCAAGGGAATAAACAGCAAAGAAACAATTCTTTATGTTAAGACAACAAATGAGTAGTAAACTAGGCTTAAGTAAAATTGCATTAGCAATTAAGAGGTCTTCTCTATGGAAGCGGGGTTTCACGGACCTGAAACCTCGGTCAGATGATGCTCAGCTTCCCCTCCTTATGTTCTGTCATCAAGTGTTGTCTGGAACAGGAAATTACTGTTCTGCCCAGGACTTCTGGAGTCCACAGGAAGTATTGGTTTCCACAGATGAACTATTTTCGATTAAGAAGATTTGCGTTGAGGAATTTTCAGTGGTTCTGGAGCCGTCAGCATTGTGTATATCTGCTCAGCGGCTCCTCTTCCACCCTGAATAAAGGAAAATAAAGCCTGAAGTATCCATGGAGACAAAACGTGCTGGAGGACATAAAAAGTGAAAAAGTTACAAGATTCTTTCATTTCCAGCCTTTTTTTATCCAATGGAGTGTATTTGTAATGGGGGCAGATCTCTTTTTGAGACACACAATCACATGTACCAATGGATCATCTGGGCTTTACAGTACATTCATATCCTGAAGGTAGGAAATGCAGAACTTAGGCAAGCAAAGATTTGTAGTCAAGTGTATTAGGAAAATGACGATGGAGCTTTTAGTGTCACTGGGGCAGAAAAATAGCTTGTACTTTCAGTGCAGTGATTTAATCCAATTCAATCTTCCCCCTTTCCTTTTTCTTTTACCGTTTTTACGGTACCTTGATGTTTTTTCCCCCCAGAGAAATCATTTTAAGGTGTCTGCCACGTGGAAGAAATGTCACTGGTGCGTCCCTCCCGCTCTTGTGAGGAATGAGATGGCATCTTGTCCTGATGTGTGGGGACAGACAATGGTTTGCTTCTTGTAGGGGGATACAGAACAACCCTGGGAAGGACTAGCAACCCAGTCTGGCAAATATGTGAGAGTTGTTTTCTGGTGTGGGTTTTTTTTAAGACAGAAGCTATGCAGCCTTAAAAGGACTTGTTTAAATTTTTGTGCGTGTGCTGAATATGTCAAATTTGTAAGGAGCCAGCGATTCTTGCGTCCTTTTAAAGTGAAAATTATAGAATGCTTTGCATGCTGTTTCTTGCCAAGATGCAGATCCTATCTCTTGCTATGAGTTGA
Organism: Picus viridis; assembly: GCA_033816785.1. Taxonomy (NCBI): domain Eukaryota; kingdom Metazoa; phylum Chordata; class Aves; order Piciformes; family Picidae; genus Picus; species Picus viridis. The sequence goes on along the minus strand of CM066569.1, from coordinate 1,384,590 downwards.
ATCATAAAACTGAATTTAGTGAGAAACTGCATGCGGATTGTTTTCATAATTTGTCGCTTAGAATGGGTTGGGAGGCCAGGATCTGCTGGTTTCTAACAACCTTGACATAGTGCATTCAGAAGGAACCCCTTCTCCTTCCCTTCCCTCTGCAAACCCAAACAAGTCCTTTTAAGGCTATATGAGAAGGATGTTTGATAGCTAAGGATATAGGTGCTATATAAATCATGAAATAAGTGAATTAAATAATGTGAGAAGCTCTGGAGTGAAACAAAAACCACAAAAGGCAGCAGAAATGCAAAGCTCCATAGGAAGTAACTGGAGATTTGTTACATTTCATGGCTTGTTTGCCTTAAAACTGGTTTAGAAGATGGGGAAGTATGTGGTATGTTCCTCTTGTATAAGCACATCTGAGCTGGAGTCTCATAGCAGAACCTGAAATGTGTTTTATAAATGCTTAGTAATTGGCTTCCACGAGTTACTAAAGAGTGCAGGGATGGAGCCTTTTGTGATTTCAGTGTATATAGCTTGCTAATGGAGAACTGAGTGGTGGAGTGCTCATTTGCTTGTCATTTTTCAGAGTGCTTTCTTAGCTTACAGTTATTTAGTAGCAGGCAAATCCTGTGAGGCTTTGAACAAAGTGAAAAATGTGATTGCTGCTTTAGGACAACTTTGTTCTTTCCCGTGTGCGTTACGTGTCTGGCTTTTCCCCTTTCAGGCTTTCGGGATTAGGTTGCACGCTGCACCTAACTTTCCTCCTGCCAGGCACCGAGCTGGATTTAATGGCACCCTTCTTCAGTGTGTGGCTTTATTGTGAAATATATGTTAGGTTAATGGGCACGAGCAGCTTGGCTTTGCAAGCTGATGCAGCACTCTAGTTTCCCTTTTTCCATTCTAAACTTTATTAGTTTAGGTATTAGGATCAGTTTAATGCAATATCACTTACATTAGCAAAACATGAAATCATTCCTGTAAATCAAATCCCTTAATGCATCTTCTCATGTGTGAAACTCCTCTGGAATGGCCTTGGCTTGGCTTAGCTGGGGCTGTTCTCTAGCACTGGTAACAGGCTGTGAGTTGTGATCTGGCTATGAATAAAAGTAATGCAGTAAAGTCTATCCTGATAAAATTTTTTGCATTACTTGTTCGTGGAACTTTTAAAACACACTTGATTTCTGTGTGGTTTGTAGCATACCTCTGTCTGCAGGACTCTGATGCTAATCCCTTTAACATGAATGGGGAGTTGTTTTTTCTCTCCTTCCAGCCCCCAAATATTGCTGGTATGTCAGATACTCCAGCATTGCTTAAGCATTATCAGGTGTCTGTCTCATTTTGCCTCTGGAAATGGCTTTATTGCCATTTAGTTAATATTGTGCCACACCACTGTACAGACAGTACACAACACAGCTAAATCCAGTTGTGGGTAAATGCTTGTCAAACATGACAAGTTCATCTTCCTTATCTCTGTTAGTAAGGAACACTAGGCTGGTTGAAGACATAATGGCTGATCCCATCTTTTCACTTTGTCCTTTATGGAGCAAACTTCCATAGGTGATGTTTTGAAATCAGTGAAAGTCGCGTGTCCCATTTGTCATGGTGTATGCAGTTAACTAGTTAACTAGTTCTGCACATCTGAATCCCAGTCTGGATGGTCAGGAGACACTGAGTCGGGACAGAGGCTTTGTTAACAATCATCCTGGCATGAGGGCAAGGCAAGAAGCTTGGTTAGGGCAGTGATGTTCCCAGCTGATTCTCAACATCAGACAGATGCCAGTATTGCCGGGTTTTGAATGGGGCTGCTCATCAGTAGCCCCAAGTCCAAAGGGAAGAGACCACTCGGCTCTGGAGGAAATTCAAGGCAGTGAGACAAACAAAGGCTACTCAAAGGAAGAAATGATCTGGCTTATTGTTTTGTGACTTCAGAAAATGTCAGGTTTTATTTTGAGAATTGCATTCTTTGATTGGCAGGAAAAGACCAGACTGTTTCCTTGGATTTTGTCCCTAGCCACACAGTTTTGGGCAACTTCATACTTTGTTTTGAATCCAAATTTTTTGAGTCAGCCTCATCATTGGCATGCAGTAGTAAAATAAAAACTAATGATGTATTTCTTTTAAATGGAAAGGTTAATTAGCTTATTGATTTCTTGGGTAGCTTGGTAATGAGTTACTCAGGGAAATGTTTTTATCACATTCATGCCTTTTTTTTTTTTTCTTTGCCCCCTAAATGAGAGCTCTTGGAGCCATTTTTTGGGGGCTACATTTAGATGGAGTAGAAGTGTGCAGCCAGCACATTTGCTTACGTTGCATGATGAAAAGTTGTGTGCTATCATTTTGAATTGTGAATAAATTTGTTTTCATAATAACTTTGCATATTTGGTGGGGTAAAATTGTCACAATAGGTACCTTTTATTTCAACAGTGTGCGAATTAGCATCTTAATACTCTTTAGAAATCCAAGAGTGGCAGTGGAGGTTTGAGGAAAATAGCATGATGTACTACGTTGTTTTCCTACATGGTATTTTGCCACTTAGTTTCCCAGCTGTTTGGGAAAACCAACTGTAGATAAAAGTTTCTGTTTATCTGACAGAAGAAGTTTTATGGGTTTAAAACAGTTTTTCCTTCCTCTGGGAAGGGAGGAGACTGAAAGTAGTAAGTCACTCTACTGATAAACTTCAATGAATGGCAGTGTCAGCTTAAACCCCATATTTCTCCGCATGCATTCCTGCCAGTCTTGCTAGTAGTCTTTAGTAGGACTTGTACCAGGGGAAGTTTGGAAGAGATCTTTTTTCTTCCTCTTTGCTTTTTACAGAATGAAGTAATAATTAAGATTAGAAGGGCACCCCTGAAGATCGTCTAGTCCAACCCCTGTTAAAGGCAAGGTCAGCTATAGCAGGTTACTCAGGGCTGTGTCCAGATGTATTTTAGTTATCTCCACAAACAGACTACAGATCCTGTGTGGGCAGCCTGTTCTGAGGCTGGACCAACTTTACAGTTCAAGTAGAATTTCAGTCTGTGCCCAACCTGTCTCTTGTCTTGTCATTCAGCACCACAGAGTCTGTTCTTCTCCCCACACCAGGTATTTCTAAATATTGATAAGGCTTCCCTAAGGCTTCTCATCGCCAGCTCTCTTAGCTTCCCTTGTATGAGAGATGAGCCTGGCCTATAAACATCTTTGTGGCCTTTTCCTGGAAGACTTGCTCCAGTAGTCTCTGTCTCTCTTGTGTTTGGCTGGAAGTGAACCCTGCATGTCTCCCTTGACCTGCTGGTGACACATTTGCCTAATGCAGCTTAGGAGGCTTAGGAAGCTGTTGGCTTTCTTTGCTGTGTGTATTGCTGGCTCAGGTTCAGCTTGTTGTCTATCAGAACCAGGAGCTTTTCTGCAGAGTTGTCCAGCCTGCTCTGCTCTGTTTGACTCTTGTGCTGGACAGGTCTTGCATTATGCTCAAGTGTTCCTAGAGGTCATAGTATGTCTGTCATGGCATGAACTCCACAGGCAACCTCATCATTAAGTTTGTGTATCCTTGTGCCCAGTGTCTATGTTGTCCTGCAGGCAGCATAGGCAGTCTGCATACCTATTAGCTTGTTCAGCATTTGACATTTGTAGCTGGTTTATGAGCCTCATGATAGCTGCTTGACATAACTGCAGTGATCTGCTAGGAAGTGTGGTTTATATCCACAGTTTGTCTACACAGTGTAGATGAGAACACAGAGGCTTGATTCTGCGCTAAGCTTTCTCTGCTGTGGGTGTCTTCTTGTCTTGCCTTACACCAAGTAAGGAAGTATCCAAAAGGTTTTTACACAAGCAGCATTGGTCTTGTTCTCAAAAGCTACTGTAGATCTGTTGTTATTATATAAGCACTTTTCCTGAGTGGTTTATAAATACAAGTCTTCTCTCTTTATTGTTCATCTTTCACTCACATTAAGGGGAAAAAAACCCAAACAACACCACCACCAACAAAAAACCCAAACAAACCCCCACAAACTTAATTGGAAACCCACAAAAATCAGTGAAATTCAGAAGCGGATGTGGTACCTGTAACTACTCTTTGCTTCCTACTTAAATTGTTCTGGATTGCAGCTCAGGACTCTGTGGCTTTGTGTTTATGAAATACATAAAGCTTTCCAGCTTCCTTTATGCTTCACAGCCAGAAAACTGCATGCAGACATGGAAGACATCTTGTGAAATCTTTATGAACTGGAAATAATGTTATAAAACAAACCCAAGGATATTAAAGGTGCTAACATGTTCTGTGTGAGTATACATGGCAATGCTTTTAAAAAGGCATTAAATATTTACTTGCCAGATGCAGCGATGCAGTTCTACTTTTCAAAATGCAGAAGGCTGTCAAAACGATAATCCTGGTTTTCTAGTCAAGACTTTCTCCAAATATGGAAAACTTAGTGTCCAGATAATGCCAATATGTGAAATAATTAATTGCTTTAATATACAAATACGCAAAAGTGAAGCCTCCAGTCCCAGCCTTGAAGAGAAAGTAAGATGTCAAAAGAACAATAGATTTACTCGTGTTGTATGATCTTGTATGAGTGGTGCAAACAGCAAATACTGCCTCTGTATTCATAGTCAGAGTTCATGAATCAATATGAAAGTAAGTCCTATGCAGAATTTTTCTCTGTTTTTTGTTCCTTTGACTTGCTGCTAGCAGATTTATTAGGTTGTTTTTTTTTCAATCTTGGAGTTGTACAGCATTTAGAAGGCTTAGTTATTTTTAGGCTCATAGTGGTGTTGTAGTCCTGAAAAATGCATGTTGCCCTGAATTAGGAGAGTGAAAATGTCAAAGCAGTTACTTATTTTTGCTCCAAATGTTGACCAGAATAATGAAGAAAAAATTTACCTTTATCTGTCTTATCACCAGGCAGTCTTACACAGTGGCAGCTAGATAAGGAATGGAAAAGTGCAATCCTGAGTCTGTACAATTACAAATAGTCAGTAACTTGTCTTTGAAGTAAGTTTGGTCCAGAAGGCAAATAGACTATGAAATAGAAGCTAAAAAACTTATTTACGTTTGTAGTAAGATCTTGTGAAAGACTGTTACTGGCTTCTAACTACAGACTTCGATGAACTGTGCTTGTATGTAGTGGAGTGCAGCTGTTGCAAGAGAATTAACCAGTTCTGAAGTCCTGGAGTTGATGGAAAAAGCTGAACCAACCATCTCCATTCAGCAAAACTAAAGGGAGAAGAAGGAGCAGAGTACCGATCTCTTGAGCACAAAAGAGAGCGGGCTCCTGAGGACCAGTCAGTTAGCTCACAGAGTCTGGTCTATTGCATTACTACTCTCCTGCTGCAATTCAAAGTGGTTTGTCCCTTTTGTGGGGCTACTCCCTCAAGTCCATGGCTGTATTCTCCAGTCTGTCAGAACATCTCCTCATCAGCAGAATGAAATGAATATTAGAGATGACCTACTATGCCACTGTATCTTTAAAGAATATTGTATGTCTCTCTCTCTCTCCCCGGTTCCTTCAGTGTCTCAGTCAAGGTGACCAAGGCTGATTGCCTTGTACACAAAATCCACTTTAATTTGGCAGTGTATGTGATTATTCTGCTTGTGGCTTGTCACCTTGGGTGAAGAGATTGGCCCCATCTGTTGTCATTTAAGATAATTACTATTTGTTCTTCGGGCAGCGTGATGTTTTCTGTCAAGTGGTATTATATCTGCTTTTGATTCTCCATTACTTAAGATATTCTTAGAAGCTACAAAATGACCCTCCTTGTGCATCTGCATTTTCTTTCATAAATAACACTGGAGCCTAGCCCTTCTTCGTCTTCACACTGAAGAAGAAACCCCTGATGGCAGTCATGGTAGGGGAAAGGAGGAGGAGATTTGTTGATAATAAATAACTAGATAGAATTATCTGAAGGAACCTTGTTTAGCTTAATTTTCACAAGTACAAAGAATGTCTCATTTTATATTGATCCATCACAGCACCAGACAGTATCCAGCAAGGATCCTCCTGTGGTGGCCTGCCCATGCCTACCCTACCTGTGGGCCAGGAGGTTTGTTCCTCTCTGGTAAGAAGAGGGCTGGTGTGACAGCTGTGTGCCACACAAAGGAGACACTTGTGGAAGGAGTATGCATGCAGTCCCGTGACACATTGAGCTGTTGATGTAATTGGTTTATGCTGAGAGAAAAACTCAGAGTACAGTCTAGTAGGACAGCAAACCACAATCAAACCAGTTGCATTTGTACACAATGTGAAGAAGCTAATTTAATCTTAAGGCAAGTTTCAGAGGTCAGGTCTGTTCAATCCCATTGCCTTCTCTTGGCAGAGGCCCAGCTCCAAGGGAGAGTTCTGTCCTTGCTCTGTAACTCCTTCTCCAGATAGCCTCTCCAGCCGGAAGAGACTCTCCTCCCTAGACCTGGTGGATGCAAGCACAGAGCAGCTATGCTGGCAATGCATTGTTTAATCCTCTTTTAAAGCAGTTCTTAATGACTTGGTGCCCTTTAGGGCCCTTGATCTCCTTTCTTCCTGTCTGGGGTTGTGGACGTGCAGGGGTTTAGGGAAGCTGCTGTGGTTGGCAAGAGATGAGGGGAGAGATGTAGAAGTTTTCAAATTGGCACCATGCACAAGTGGGAGATGAGAGGACTGATTTACTGGTGTATGGCATGTGAAGGGAAAAGGAGAGCTGGCAAGCTAAGAAAACAGCAGTCTGCACTATGTAAGGGCCACATCTTGAGTACTGTATTCTGGCTACAAGACACTACTAGAGCATGTACAGAGAAGAGCACCAAAGCTGCTGAAGGGCCTAGACATACCCTACAAGGAGCATCTGAGACAGCTGAGTAAAAGGATAAAAGGAGGCTGAGGGTAGACCACCTTGCTCTCTACAACTACCTGAAAGGATCATAGAATCAGTCAGGGTTGGAAGAGACCACAAGGATCATCTAGTTCCAACCCCCCTGCCATGGGCAGGGACACCCATGGCACAGGATGTTGTAGAGAGGTGGGGCTTGGTCTGCTCATCCAACTAACAAGAGAGAGGACAAGAAGGAATGACCTCAAGTTGCACCAGGGGAAGTTTAGGTTGGATATTAAGGAGAAAGTTTTTGCTGAAAGGATTATCAGGCATCGCCCAGGGCGGTGGTGAGGTCCTCATCCCTGGAGGCAGTTAGGAGTCATGTAGATAAAGTGCTTAGGTATATGGATCAGACAAGGACTTACAAGTGTCAGGCTAATGATGGGACTCGATAATCTTAAAGGTCTTTTCCAATCTAGGCAATTCTGTGTTTCTGTAAGACAAGACCTGGGAAAAGAGAGAAGGACAGAAGGATGTGATTGGTCTGAAGCCACTCCACGTGCTCAAGAGAAACAGAGATGATGTCCTTTGGTACAGTTTGAGTAAAACTGAGGGATGACCCCAAGCTTACTAAGGGCAGTGCTGTCATAAATGGTTATGAGTCATTTGTCTTCCACCTGCTTTTTAGGGTGTTCTGCATGTGCGTTCTCAGTAATTTGAAAAACAAGAGCAAACCTTTGGGAGCTGAGCTGTATGCTAGGCCTGGCGTTTTCACAAGCAGGAAAGCAGAAAGCACTGGTACTAATAAACTCCACATCTTCCCAGAGTGACTTCCATAGTGAAGATACACATAACTGCTGCCCAGTGATGTGCCTTGTGAACGCAGCATTCGAAGTATTGACACAAGCTGCTGCCTTGGAATGTCTCCCTTAGCCTTGGGCTGGTGGGAACAAGCGGCTACAGTGGCCTCTGCCACCTTGTTGCCAGGTGGGGTGGCTGTAGGGTCTCCATCTCATCCCGAGCTTTGCTTCCCAAGGACTTAAGTAATGCTTGTCAATTACTGATGATGTACAAGCCAGCTACTACAGGAGTGTCATATTTGTGCAAAGTGAGCTATAGGTGTATATGGATGCAAAGATAGGAACCACTGTGTGAACTGAAAAGGTAGAGATTTATTCCAAGATAGAATAGTTGGTGTAGTTGTTTAGGTGGGTTGGATTGGTTGATGGGTTGGACGTGATGATCTTGAAGGTCTCTTTCAAGCTGGTGCTATTGTATTGTATTGTAACACTGCTCTCATTTCCCAGCATGCACATCAAAGAGGAGATAGCATTGCATTAAATGACCTGGCACTGAGAGAGAGGTTCTTTCAGGCTTAGTTTCATGTGGGAAGTTCTTGTCTTTAAGGTACTCAGGCTTTTGCAGGCCTGAGCATTTTAAGGCCTTTTAAAATTTTGTTTTATACACATCCAATACCTCTTTCAGCAGAGAGAGACAGGAGCTAGTTAGCACATACAGACAGATACATTTGAAAATAGACTGCAGTTTTGTTGTTAAATGTTCTTTTAGCTCTTGTAGCTTTTTTGAGGGAAATGGGAGTGTGGCAGCAGCAGGTTTCTGTGCTTCTGTCAGAATACTTCCGGCGTTGTGTTATTTTTGCTGGCATGCTGTATAACTTTTGAAGCCTCCAATTAGCAGAGAATTTTAGAGGAAAAGTGATTAAACATCCTTAACTGCTCTGAAGTATTTATGGTGCAGTTCTTTTACATTAGCTATGAGACAAGGATATTTAGTTTTTAGTCTCCATAAAAATCCAAAGATTGTGCAAGGAAAGAAGGCTTTTGAGCGGTTTGATTACCTCTGTCTCAAATGGAAGATTGGTTTTATCATATGGATATGTTCTGCTGCATTTTCCATTATATATATTGTGAAAGGTTTGTTTGTCACTTGCAGTAACATTCCTTTACATTTCTCTGACTGTGTAAAGCATCTAATAGTGGTAGAAAATGTGTACTCTGAAGATGTCCAGTGTAAGTGGCAGTGAGACCCAAAACAGTGTTCTTGAAGAGTTCATTTTTCAAATCCAAGCAAGTTACAGCAAAGTAAACCCAAATGTTGGTTTGCTGCACATCAGATTTGAGGTAGTTTCTATCTGTTACAAATTATCTTAGTCCATGACATATGAGAAATGGTTTGTTAATTTTTCACTAGAGGGTGACTTAACTCACTGTGGGGTTGCAATGTGGATGCAGACTTCTTGGCTGTTACCTCACTAGAGTTTACTCTGAGGCAGAGCTGCAGTAGCTGCTTGGTCCGCCCGTGTTTCAGGCTGAGAAGAAACTGGTCAACTACTAATGAATGCTATTTGAGTAAGAAGATTAGAAGCAGGGGAAGCAATGTAACAGTAAGATTAGTTGAGAGGTTAATGCTTCTGTTTTCAAAGCAATTGCCCTTTTTGTGAATGTGTGGCTGAGATCTAGTATCAGCGTAAAGGAAGTGAGGAAGAAGAAACATTGAAGAGAGTCAAGAAGTAAAAGAGGAAATGGAGAATGTAGAGCCCATACAGGCAGATTAGATGGATTAGAAGAAAAGTATTTCAGGGAAAGGGACAAGATCAATGAGGAGCAGGTCAAATGACTCCTAAGAAAGGTGCCTGAATAAGCAGTGGCGTAAGTGCGTCATGTTTTGATAGCGACCAGGAGATTTGTAGATCAAGAAGTCTATCTTTATTGAATGGAAGAAGTGAGTAATGGTTAACCATGATGATAAAGGATGTGAGTTATATTATTCATCTTAATCTACCATGAAAGTAGTTACCTGGATAATTCTGGAGTATCAGCATTGAAGATTAAGGTAAAATCCTGTGTGACCTCAGCAGAGTATTTCTGCTCAGGTTTTCAGTATCTTATTAAGCAAACTGACAGCAAGAAATAAACCTTAGGAGATCTTTTCAAAGTTTGCATTTCAAGATCTGGAGTGGTACAAAGATTGCTTCTTCATCATTCACAGTTCTAAGCATCCTAGTTGATTGTTTTTAAAATAGAATTCAAAGAAACCTCAGGTTGTCATTTCTTAAGTTACAGCTGCTTTAACTTACAGTCTGTTGGACTTAAGTTGAGGCAGAATCTCACATCCTGTGGCCAATTAATATGTCAGGAGAACTGGATACTTTCCCTTCTCTTTTCTCTGTGGCACATTACTTGTCAGTAGTTTGCGTTTCCTTATTTGTCTTTTGAGCCAGAGAATGTCTGGCATTATCCTTATGTACTTAAATTATTAAAGACCAACAGCTTACTTTATTACTGTTTTTCTAGATGATGCATGAGAGGGACTCTTTGAGGGATGCCTTACTAACATGGTTGAGATGCTCTGGAGCATTCGAACAGCAATCATTCCAAACTAAACAAAGATCTGCCATTTCTGCCCTGCAGAGTTAAGGTTAAGTGAGTTTAAGATTCCTGTTGCTGGGTAATATCTTTCCAGTGAAGTTTTTTATTGAAGATGTCATACATTGGTCAAATGATTAAATTTCCTCATGAGGTTTCTCTGTAGTCCTTCCCCAGCTTCCCATCAATATACTCTGCATTTATGAAAGGGGCTTTGAAAAGTTAAGTACCTGTTTAGAATGTATGCAGAGTAGGATAATTAGTAGGCTATAGGTGGAAGAAAAAAATAATGAATGGCATGTGGATGCTTACCTGGCCCTCTTTTTGGCAGAATTACTCAGCAGCTGGTGACAGGAGGGGAAGGATGTTAGTGGAGTTGGTGTCTTTGTTACAAAACCCCTCAACTTCCTGTATTGTGTTCTCTCCTGAAATAACTGTTACAGTCTTTCAGTTACACATACACGGTTTAAGGTTTGTAGTATCCACCTTTTCTGAAAGCATTCATTTTAAAGATCATCTTGGCAACTCACCAGTCACGTAGTTGATATCTCATAGTTCTTTTCCTTAACCATATTTGACTTTCATCTTCTTTTCTTTGTAACCTGTTGACCAATTAAAATAAACAGCTACTAGCAAGCTTTTATTTATTTTTGTTTTCTCATATAAAAGCTTCTAATAGGTTCTGGCTTGAGGATGCTTCATCCTTGTCTGTGCCAAACTCGGCAGCAACTGAGAAACAGCAACCATCTCAAACGCAATTAAGAATTTTGTGGACCACAGCGAGATACAGTAGATAGGAAAATCTGTTAATAATTTGAATTCCATCCTTTTGTCTTGCATCATTTGCCATGGGGTGAGAAGTGGGAAAAATCCCTGAAGTTTTGTCAGAATGGCAGATGCATGTTCCACTTTTTTCTTCAGCTTTAGAGCTGAGTTGTGAAGTGTGGCAATTGACCTAACATGCAATACATAGAGGCAGAAAACACTTAAAGAATATATTCTTCTGCAACATTTCTGTTCTAGTAGAATATAATGAAATATTTAATATAATGAAATATTTAATGAAGTGCAAGAAAGTCAGAAATACAATTGATAACAGGAGGAGTTGGCTTCAGAAGTGTGAAATATTTGCTGTTTGTCATTTGCTGTCCTCAGTGGTCAGTGCAATTATTTTCAGTAACTTTAGCCCTTTCTCTATACATTATGTTGTGTAAAAGCAACTACTGAAAAAAATACTCAAAGCAAACTGTCAATTTTCATTCAGAGACATGGCAGAAAAATTGCATTTGGGTTGTAAATGGTTCCCATGTATGTAAATAAATATAGAAAAAGTAATTGTAAATTCAACTTCTATGTTACGTTAATGAAAAACAAAACAGAGGCTCAGCTGAGTAACTATTTGGAAATACTTCTAAGAATAATAAATTGCAACTTGTTGCTTACCTTAAGTGTTCTTTACACTTTGTTTCAATAGTTTTGCAAGGGATTAAGCTTTTGGATTTTCACCTGCTTCTACAGGAGGCATTTTTGAGACTTCTGCCTTGCTGTTCCATATGTTTTATGAAGACAGTATATTTATTTTCAGTGCTTAGTTGCTTGCCCTGCTGATTCTGTCTTCAAATGCACCTGGAGTCTCCCATGAGACTCAAAGGATGCATGTGCCAGCTGGTGATTCTGGGGAACATCTCACCTCCAGGGCAGGCACCCTGAGCTCTGGCGTAGTTGACCTCCTGCTTGCTCTTCTACGTGTTGCAATTTCCACATTGACACTTGTATGCTGAGGAGGGTGAGCAAGCCAAGAGCTGGTATGATACAAGCCTCTCCTGGATGATGAGTGTAGTCATCCAGCACTCTGAAGTAATGTAAATTGGGACACCCCTATCTGGTACTTCTGAGGGGCTTGTTTGAGCAACTGCTTACTCAGCTCTCTGGCAGTTGTGAAAGCAGTCGGTTTTAACTCTCGTTTCTCCTTGTACTTCCCAGTGGGGCACTCCTGCTTCTGTTACAAGTATTGAGGGTTTAGAAGTGAAGCATCAGGACTGACTGTCATTTTTGCAAATCTGACCCTTGAAATTTCTTCCAGTTGGTACCTACATTGACTTTTACTGAGGTGAATGAGAACTGTGTGTGATCGGTGCTCCCAGCAGAACTGTGTGCTCACTGGAAAAAGGAACTGTTTGGCTCAGGAACAAGAAACAGTGGAGGGTTTGGGTGCTGCAAGTGGCTTTCTGACCTCTCGCTCATCCAGCTCACCAAGTGTATTTCCTACTCTTGCTGTGTGGATTTTTTTTTACCTTTGTCACTACATAAAGTATATATTTATAGCTCTTCAGTTTGTAAACATGAATTGCTAGAGTCATTAGCATCTCTTCTACTTTGCTGCTGCTTGTGGTTTATTATTAAATAATTGTTTTGGAATGCTCTGACTCAAGTTTATCATACATGTGAGGGCTAGTTTTATTTTTGCTGGTGAATGAGAACTCTTTTCCTTAGCAGTTTGAGACTCTGAGCAGCTGAAGGTCTGAAAGCAGATCCATTGTAGTGAAAGTAGTAAAACCAGCAGTGCTCAGGCTCTTCTCCTCCCTTCCGTGTGGGAAATGCGATGTTTTCCAACCAGATAGTGGGAATGTTTTCTTTTGCTGGCCTGAGTCACATGTGAGGAATGCTAAGATTAATGCACAAGATGAACTGCAAAAATGGAAGCTTGCTTGTGACTTTTCTCTTGTTTTCAACAAATCTTCAGGTATTCTGTGCCGTTTTACTACAGATTCAAACCCAGTTCTGTTGCGTAAAGTCTGTCCTTGCCTTCCAGTGATAGTGAGCTCAGGAGCTGATGCTCGTCTCTATCAGGCTTAGCTTTTTTAGAGTGCAGTGATTAATCTGTCTGTTTGCCCTGCTGCATTTTATACACCGCTGCAATATACAGAACATCCTCAACTCTTTCAGACCTGTGAATAGGAGTTTTTATTCTATCAGAGTTTCCTAGATGTACAGTATCCGTTTAATCTGATTTTGTTAGTTTTCAACATAATATTTATTACATCTAACCTGCAACAGCATCTGATCTGAAATGACATTTATACGTTGTACTGAATCCTCTGAAAGAGATTGTGTTCACTTTCTTCTTTCTTCATTAAGTATTTTTGCAAGAACCAGTCTTAAGTACAAAAAAAAGAAGAGAGACCTTCCCAGGTTGTTCCAGAGTAAGCTAATGTCTGTGTCTCACCAAAGGCTGACAGTGGGCCAGTTTTTAATGTGTCTCATGTTATTGTGATGCCTCTTGCACAAATGTCCCGACTGATTATGAGCAAAAAGACTGAGGACTCCATCTGAGGTGAATAATCTGTTGAAGTAATTTTAGCAAAAGCAGTAATATGAAAGTGACTCAGTGTTCTCTTGGTCAATGCACCTTCATTTATATCTTTTTAACTTTTAACACACTTAGTTGAAAGTCATCATAAGAGAAAGGAGTAAAAATGGCTTTTTCTCTGTAGTTTGTGAACAACAACATGGTCTGTGTTACAGTTCCGAAAGGACTGGCAGCGAAGCTCCAGGTATCTTCTTTTGCAGTTTGGTCTGGGCATTGTTTTCCAGCACTAACTCTAGTAGCTTTGTCCTCCTCTAATCACTGCTGCCACTTTTGTGGGTGCAGAGGAAATGCCTGGCTAACCTCCTACCCTCCATGTGTCCCAGTGCTGCTTCTCAGAGGAGGGAGAGAAGGTGGCTCAGAGGTGACAGTGCTTGCACTGGGTCAATCAGTATCTTTCTGTCTCAGATTAAAAGAACATCATACTGGAAAGCTAGGAGGAAGTAATGGAGATGTGTCAAATTACCATATGCATCACTTGGCATGTTGTGTGCAGGTACCACTGCTGTCCATCAGTGGATGTGTGCCTGCTAATGCCTGTCGATTGCATCCTCTTCAGTGTTCATGTGGTTGGGGATGCAATTATTCCAATAAAGACTACATGTATAAAAAGAGAACACTAAAGATAACCTCTGTTTTAGGTTGCTTTCTCAGAGGGGCTTGTTTTTCATTAATACATTTGAAATGCTACTCAAGAAAATTTCTGCCATGTTCCTCATGTAGGGATACACATTTGCTCATGTTCCTGTAGTATTAAGGGTCAGAGTTTACCTTGCAGCTCTTTGGGGTTCTTGTTCTTCACTGTGATGAGCAGATCATTTCAGGGAGAAAAGAACCCCCACCAGTAACATTAACACTCTTGAAAGTTTGTCATTTCATTGTATCAATGAGAAGGGCTAATTAGTAATTGAAAAGATAATTAAAATTTGACAGTCTGCTGCTGAGCTTTGTGTCTCACATTGTCGTTCTTCCTGAATAGTACATTATTTGGTTTGAATTATTCATGGAATTTTGGGGGCTTTTTTCATGCCTTCTTGCATCTGATTGCTCATTTCAATTCTCCTCATTTTCTTACGCTTTGAATTTTTTCTTTGTCTGTTTTTGACACTCTGCTTCATTTTATGGTCTCCTGGTTTGCATTTTCTGCTTTTCCTCTGTAGGTCTCAAGCTCTGACTGTTGCTTTTCTGCTCAGTCCCATACTGGGTACTCATTAACTTCCTGTGAATTGTTCCCTTCCAACATTCAATGCTTGCTTCTAAACTTCTTCATGATCCTTCTTTTGTTTCTTTCTTGTTATACCAGAATCAAGACTGGTCATTATTTGTATTTACTGACATTATTTTCTGAGACTCTTGTGTTGTTAGGTTGAAATAAAGGCAAGCATGTATTTTGGTGTGCACCACAAAGCTATAATGAATTATAGGTGTGAAAGATAAAATCTTCCTCTTGACTCCAATGGGCTGAGATTTCATTTGAGTTCTCTGTTAAATAACCTTGCTGTTTCTGATTATCTGTATGCAGATCATCCCTGTTCTGTTTTCCCCATGTTAAATACATTTTCTACTTAGGACTTGCTATCTGATCAGTGGGAAAGTCCAGATAACATGGATGGAAACTCCTATTTAGTCTAAATGGGAGGGAAATGGATCTTACTTAAGGCTAACTGAAAATATCTGAAGCACCACATAGATCTTGACAAGCCAACATGTCAGATTAAACTCAAGAGGAAACATCTAGAGCCACAAACTGCAAAAGAATTCCTGAGCATCAGAGACCTTCTTCGAAGACATTTGTTTTATTTGTAGTGTACTTTACATCAGTATGTTTCTAAACACACCAGAAAGAGGAACTGGAGACAGGAGTACAGAAATCTACTTGAAATTTAGCATGAAAAGCTTCATACTGTTACAGCATCTGGAGAAGAGAAAGGGTTAAGGTCTGAGTCTTGAGTGATGCTCCCTAGTTATGCAATGAATAGTAGGGTATGGTCTGCAGCTGAGATTGGCAGTGCACTGCTGTTCCCGCCTCTACAAATGATTCCTTTCTGACCTTAAACAATTTCCTCGGGGATAAATTAAAATAGGGAGGGAAGTGTCAAACTGCAAAGTCATACCATGGACTTTTGATGTACTTGTCCTTTTCTGGGGGGAACATACAGCCTTGAGTATGTGCCTCGCCTCCTTACACAATGGAAAGGAAGAAGCAGGTGCTGTAACACAGACTTGCCAGCTGGTTTACTGTTCTTCAGTGTGATCTGGCAGGAGGTTCAAACTCCAGTTTCTTGGAAAAGCTATAAGCCACTAACTTAGAGAGTATCCTCAGACTTGTGTCTGTCTTATACCTGCAGTGGTTGTTGGTGGTTGGTGATGTCGTTTCACATTTTTATGTGGTGGTTTGTTGTTGGTTTTGGTGGGGATGCATTGATTCACAAAGTGAGTTGTTGTAACCTAATTCTGAGGCAGTGTGTTTACACAAAGAGCCATATTCCATGTAGTAGAGAGTGGGGTTATCATTTATCTCATTCCCAAAGACTTAATTACTGCTGTGATTTGGGAGGCAGAACAGCAGAAGCAATACAATACAATACAATACAATACACCAGGTTGGAAGAGACCTTCAAGATCATCGCGTCCAACCCATCAAACAATCCAACCCACCCAACAACTAGACCATACAGCCAAGCACCCCATCAAGTCTTCTCCTGAACACCTCCTGTGAAGGTGACTCCACCACCTCCACGGGTAGCCGATTCCAATGGGCAATCACTCTCTCCGTGTAGAACTTCTTCCTAACATCCAGCCTAAACCTGCCCTGGTGCAGCCTGAGACTGTGTCCTCTTGTTCTGGTGCTGGATGCCTGGGAGAAGAGGCCAACCTCTGCCTGGCTACAACCTCCCTTCAGGTAGTTGTAGAGAGCAACAAGGTCACCCCTCAGTCTCCTCTTCTCCAGGCTAAGCAACCCCAGCTCCCTCAGCCTTTCCTCATAGGGCTTGTGTTCCAAACCCCTCACCAGCTTTGTTGCCCTTCTCTGGACACGTTCCAGCAAGTCAACATCCTTCCTAAACTGAGGGGCCCAGAACTGGACACAGTACTCAAGGTGCGGCCTAACCAGTGCAGTGTACAGGGCAACACACTCAATCTGTTCAAAGCAGCAAGCTCTCTTGTTGCATGAGGAGCTGGAACAGACCAAAACTTTGAAGTATACAAACTCTTCCTCTAGAGGTGTAGAGAATGTGTAAAGTACACAGATCCCAATTTTTGACCAGGACTCTTATATTTATACATCTGCTTATATTTGCAGAACAGGAGTAGAATGTGCTTAAGTATTTCTGTTCTTTGTAGCAGTAGTTGTAATTTCTGGGTTGGATATTCTTTAACATTCAGTGAGGAGCTAAATTTGCATCCTTGGCCAGTTTCATGTGTCATTGTTTGTCAGATGAGTGTGATTTGAACAGAACAATTCTCTTGTTCATGCTAAAGCTGTGCCTTAGCTTCAGGAAGCACACTATAATTAAATGCCGATGGAAACTGTTAACTCAGCAATAGCTCAAGCACTTTATTGCTATGAGGCCTTGGTTTCCTCTATGCCAAGACAGTGCTAGAGCAACACTTGATTATCCAGAATTTACAGGACAGATCATGATCTCATTCCTGCTCATTAGAATACTTCCTAAAAAATAGGAAGAGTATAGTTCAATTCTTACAACGATACTGTTGTTTTTGTGGCTGATAGGATAGTCTCCATATGTAATTTTAAGTGTAGTCCTGTGGGACCTAGATAGTTAGTATTAGGTGACGTTAAAAACACCAGAAAGGTAAAAAGCCTGAGACCATTGAAAGAACACAGAGTGGTATTGCATACATAGTAAAAAGGGGAAAACTCCCTGCTTTGTAACTTCAGTGTGATGTCTGTATTTCTAAATGTGACCTTGTTGTCTTCCTTTAGTTAAGAAAAATAATTCTTTCCTTTTCAAGCTACATTTTAGAGATAGTAGCATTGTTTTTTCTCACGATATTTCTCTTTTTCTTCACTCTCCACCGCCCCTAACTTGTGGCTGTAGTCTTGTATCTGAACAGTACTCTCTGGATTTTTCTGTTTGTATTTAGTATTACTGAATTATAAAAACTCACAAGAAGCAAAGAGAAGATGCAGCGTCTCGGGTACAGTGTCATTTGGGTACTGAAGATTCTGATGTGCATCTGCCTGGTTAAGTCATAAGGGTATTCATTCTGATGCATAAACTAGGTTTTAAGTCAAGCAAATGTTTTGTATGCAGCAATCCTTACACAAATCCTTACTCCTTTCAGAATCAAGGAAGTGGCAAGTTATTCAGCAGCACTGCTCTACAATGAATCTGTGTTCACAAGCTCCGTTGTTTGAATTTCTACAGCTATGGCAGTTAAAATAATACGATGGTGCTGAGCAATTTGCTTCTCATTTGCTTAACTGAGGATGGGATTCAAGCTTCGTGTTCTGAGTGCCTTTCAATCTGGTGTATATATGATTAATGTTGGTGAGTCACATCTGATGGGAATGTTAGCTTTTTCTCCTACAAAGAGATAGGGAGACTTGCTGCTCCTCCCACCGCCGGTTTAAAAGCACTGCAGGAGACAGAAAGGAGGAGGTAATTTTTCAGGTTTTCAAAGTTGTACACCGCTAAAGGAAGTGAGGAGATAGCCAGCTGGTTAGCATCTGCTGCACAGGTGTCTGCAGACCAACTAGGACAGCTGAGGTTGGGATACAAGTGTAAGTAGATCGTTGCTCTCTTGAGAAACCGTCCGTTCTCACTGTTTTATTAATTGAGCTGGAAAGACTAAGTCCAGAAAAATGGGAAGGAGGATTTGAGAAGGAAATAATTCTGAAGGTATGGGAAGGCAAATCATGAGGTGAATCCTGTAAGGGTTTATTGTAGGAGGTAGAAGAGTTCTGGGGACCTGTTTATTCCCACCTGAAATAAGCTGGGGAGAACATAATGCCTTATGTACGTGGCTTAGCTGGAAAGCTTGCTGTAGCTGAACTTGAAATAATGCTGGCACCTCTGCAGAACTTCTCTGTTTAGGTATGTGTGTCTCTCCATAAAGAGTAAAAGATGTAGTTTGATTATGAGATTGTTTACACAAAATTCATCAAACTGGGAGAATGGCTTCAATATTGAGGGATTTTGAAGGGCTTCAGTTCAGCTGTCCTTGGAAATACCTGGGCACATAAATACGTGAAAGTCCTCAGCAGCGTTTTGCAGTGTTCAAACAGACTGCTAAGTGAACAGCTACTGATTGCCACAGGCTTAGGCAGCTGAGCCCTGGTAGACCTCCACACTTCTGGGTTATAGTCTGATATTTAAATGTATGTTCTTCATCTCAAATTCGAATCCTACCCTGTATTACTTGTAGCACTGAGTGCAGACTTTCTGAGTTGGTGCCGTAGGATTTGGGGCTTCTGTGTCCATATCATCTGTTTTCTTAAGCTGCAGCTGTAAGTTCAGGGCATGATCACTTAAGACTAAACTGTGCTACTGTAGGCAACTGTATGGTATAATTCTTGTCATTATGGTAGTGTTGTTCACTCTAGATAACATTTCTGGCTATTTGGTGACCCTCAGGAATGTAGTCTTTTGTCTTCTAATACCTTTTAGGCTAGCATTTAGTTCGAAAGTGACTCAGCAGAAAGCATGTAGTATACCATGAGTATAAAGGACAATTGCCATGACATGAGCAATGGTGCTGCCGGTTTGGGTTCATGTTACTTTTTGATCTTTATGTCCAATTCATTCTATTATGGAGGAAACATTTGTAAAAAGAAACAAACCAATAGGGTGTGGGGGGAAGTATTGCCTGAAGCACAGAGCAGCAACACTTTAGAAGATGACTTCTGTAAAAAGAAGAAAAAAATTGAGACTGCTTCTGTAATCTATTGCATCAGAGACTGATTTCTTCCTTTCTTCCCTTCTCTGGTCCTCACAGCTCTTGGAACTCTGTTTGCTTTTCAGAAGTGTGATGATGTGCTCTGAGTGGCTGAAGCAGCTTATTTCTGCTCTGGGCTGGGTGCAGAAAGAGGATAAATGCTTTAATAAGTATGCTCTAATGTGCTGATCTGAACACTGAGGGAGAAAGCTTCTTTAAAAACACACAAAATGAGAAGATTTTTGAACCTCTTCATTAGTTCTAATGTTCGTTTTTGATATTCTCTAACCTTTTTTGTTGTTGTTGTTCTGAAGAGATCTGTAGCTTCTTTACAAATTGCTTTATCCTGTTGGTTTTCATAATTCTTTTTTTTAACTTAAAATCTCCTGCTACAGATGGATGATGTGCAGGTCAAGCTCCTGGCTGCTATTAAATGTACACTAAGTGTGCATGCCGGTGAGTATTTGCACTTAACCTGTCAAGCAAGGATAGGGTGCTAGCAACCCCACAAAGAAAATACTCTGTAAGGCTTCCATCTCTGACTTCAGACAGTGCATGCAGTGTGGCCTGAGGAATGGATTTGAAAAGGGTAAGACCAGAGAAAAATTTGGGAGTGAGTAAAGCAAAGCAGAGCTGTGTATGTGTGTGCAAGGGTGAGTGTTTCTCCCACACTTGGGCTTATTTGTTCCCACTTGTGTGGGCACTTTCCCCATTTCCCACACACCTCTATCACACAAGGTGCAACGTGACCTTCCTTTTGCTTCTGTTGCACTCTGTGCATATCAGGAGGGGTCAGTCAGCAATGACACCTAGCAGGGATCCACCAGCACAGAGCCACTTCTGGACTAGATTTGCATTGAGGGCTGCTGTCTTTTGAATTTACAAGTCTTGCCATGCAGCCTGCTGAAGAATGTCCACTTGCCTGCTCCCTGATGGCATCTTAAGCTCAAGGTCATAGAATCATAGAACGGTTTGGGTAGGAAGGGATCTGCAAACGTCCCGTGCAGGAAGCAGGAGCATCCTCCACTAGATCAGGCTGCTCAGAGCCTTGTCAAGCCTGACCTTGAATATCTTCAGGGATTGGGCCTCAACTACCTCCTTGGTCAAGCTCTTCTAGTGTTCCACCACCCTCATGGTAGAGAACTTGTTCCTAACATCCAGTCTAAATCTCTTCTCTAATTTCAAACCATTGCCCCTTGTCCTGTCACTATAGGTGTTCTTGTAGGCCCCCTTCAGCTACCTGAAGGCTGCTATTAGGTCTCCCTGGAGCTTTCTCTTTTCTGGGCTGAAGAACCCCAGCTTCCTCAGTCTGTCCTTGTAGGAGAGATGTTCCAGCCTTGTGGCCCTCCTCTGGACCCCCTCCATCAGGTTTGTATCTTTCCTGTGTTGAGGGCTCCAGAACTGGATGTAGTACTCCAGGTGTGGTCTTCCCAGAGCAAAGTGACAGAATCACCTCTCTGGATCTTCTTGCTGTGCTTCTTTTGGTGCAGGCTAAGATGCAATTTGTCTTCTGGGCTGCAAGTGCACACTGTTGGTATATGTCCAGCTTCTCATCCTCCTGCACCCCCAATTCTTTTCTGCAGGGCTGCTCTCAATTTCATTATCTCTCAGCCTGTATTGATATCTAGGATTGCCCCAACCTAGATGCAGGACCTTACACTTTATGTTATTGAACCTGATGAGGTGCTCCTCAGCCTACCTCTCCAGCCTGTCCAGGTCCCTCTGGATGGCATCCCATACTTCAGTCTTTTCAACCACACCACTCAGTTCAGTGCCATCTGCAAACTTGCTGTGGGTGCTCAGTCTGGCTGTCTGTATCATTGATGCAGATACTGAACAGCACTCATGCTGATACAAGATACCCACAGTGCATTCTTACATTTGTTCTGACTGAATGGCAGGTGGGAAAACACACCTTTTTGTTCACAAGCTCTTACTGTAAAGCCACAAACTACTGTGACAGCCACTTGCTGAATACCCTGAGTAGAACATAACATTTTTGTTATTTTGCAAAGGGATCAGAAAAACTGACTTGGTACATTGCCTTCTCTGAATCCCCATTTTCTGTACAGCAGTTTGAACTTGTGTACAGACTCCTTTGTTTTTATAGTTTACCTTTCCAAATCTGTCTGTCGTCTGAATTTCCTATCCATTTTATAAGGAATATTGAGAAAGAGATTCTACAAGGAAGATTGAATGGCAAATCTGGTTTTGCAGCCACTAGCAAAGCATAGAAACAAGTCTGTTTTCATCCTGGCTGTTACCTCCTGCATATGCTGAATGGGCATGAAGAGCCTTTCCAGCAGTCACCATTTGTGTCAATTCTGATTTGATGAATGTGCAACTCCTCTGACAGCGGTTCGAAATGTTTTGTTATTTTGTGCCTGGTGGCATAGCTCAGACAGTGATCCTTTGGGGAACAGATGAGGAAACCAGTCTATAAATTCCCACTAAGCTGTACTCACATCTGCCAGATATTCTGAAAGCCAGCCATTGCTCTGGCTGATCTAGTGAAGAGAGGTGTGCCTTCAGGTGGTGGCTAGTGAACGGCTCACTTAAAAGTTCAGAAGTATTTGGCAGATCAAGGAGGGGCAGCCACAGCGAAGGGAAACTGCACTCCTTTAAGGTGCCTATGTGAAACTCAGCAGAGATCAGGGCAACCAGATAGGTAAAATGGGAGTACTTTTTCTTTCTTTTTTTTTTTCTTTTCTTTAATTTAAAGATTACTTTTCTGTGCTGTCCACAGAGCTCCAGGTACTAATCTTCAAAAATGGATTATGCTGCATAGTAAGTGGTCAGTGTGCAACAGTTAAAAATAACTAAGCAATGCCATCTGCTGTCTTAAAATCTTATTTAATATTATATTTGATGACTGGATTGTTAATCTTAAGAAGAAATGGAAGCATTCTATGCTGAGTCAGAGCTGTGACATGCTATCTGATGCCTATTAAAGTTGTGCAATATAAATATTGATTGTGATTACCTCTGGTAGACTATAGGATGTCAGAAGGAAATGCTATGGCACTGGCAATCCAAAAGAACTCAGTGAATCTACATTGCAAATAGGTAGGGTGTGTTTGTTTAAGCTTTGGTTTTTTACATTTCTGAGAGAAAGACGTAGACTGCTGTGGAACAGAGGGTAGGTTGGAAGAATGTGGTACGTCATCCCTTTGAAGTGTGTGTTGATTCAGATTTATTTGTTATGTTACATCTATATTTAGTGCAACTTGTTATCCACGGTGACTCTACTTCTAGGTCCTTTGTGGAAAAAATTAACCTGACCATGGACTCCCAAGAAGTTGAGAACCACATTTGTGTAAGACTTAATACTCTGAGAATTCATTCGTTGTCACAAAGACGGCTGAATGCATCCACTGAGCTAAATTTGAAGTGGACTATGAGCTATGATGCTTAGCCTTGAAATGGTAGCTCATTCAGAAAATGTCAAATGACTATTAATTTAATATATGTGTATGTGTTATTAGGTTGGGGAGGGGGTTGACAGCAACAGTTAGGGATATGTAGCTCTGCCAGATAGCAGTTCCCAGGTTGCCACCGTAGACTAGACTAGACCAGGTTGGAAGAGACCTTCAAGATCATTGTGTCCAACCTATCAACCAATCCAACCCACCTAAACAACTAACCCATGGCACCAAGCACCCCATCAAGTCTCCTCCTGAACACCTCCAATGATGGTGACTCCACCACCTCCCGGGCAGCCCATTCCAATGGGCAATCACTCTCTCTGTGTAGAACTTCTTCCTAACATCCAGCCTAAACCTCCCCTGGTATTGAAACCTCCCTGGTAATGAAACAGTGAACCATGGTAGACTAATCTGAGGGTAGTGCAGTCAGCAGTGCTCAGCAGGTATAAATGGGGCAGAACCAGAGAGACAGGATTTAACTCTTTCTTTTTTTTTTTTTTTTTTTTTTTTTTTTTTTTTTTTGTTTGTTTGTTTGTTTGTTTGTTTGTGTTGGGTTTTGTTTGTCTCAATACTTTACAGGTCATTACAAACAATCTGAGTTTCCTGTACTTTGTTTTCACGTTAGTGAAAATTGTCTGTGTTCTGTGAAATAGACTACAGAATCCCGTAGTGCAGCAGCTTGTGACTTCTTTTCATGAATTGACAACTTACTTAGTGTGACATGAATAAGGATATGTTTGAACATAAATGTATATGGAACCACAATCTGATAATGGAATGTGTAATTTCCTGGGGGGGGGTGTTTCTTTTTTTCTCTCTAAATATCAGTACTGGAATGAAGTATTTCTGCTGAAATGTTAAAAGATACACAATCTGTGCTTTCTATCATGTAGTTTATATTTTGTGGCGAAACTCGTCTGATACATAAATATCCATTTTCTGATGCAGTACTCTAGAACTCTCCCATCTGAGCATTATAAACAACAGCAGTTCTTCAGTTGCTTCCTCCCTCAATACTTGGAAGCACATCCCCAAGATTCACAAATGAACAAACCAGCAGTGAATTAACTCCACAACTGGCTAGCCATAGAAAAGTCTTACTTTTCGTCTGCCTTTTGAATCAAAAGGTCTGCAAATGAGTGCAGGAGAGGCCTTTCTTTGACAGAGTGGAAGCTGTGCATTTAGGTATGTTCTTCTTGTAGCTTCTATCCCGCTTTAAAATGTCTGTAAAGTTCATTCCTCTGCAGCCAGAGTGCCTGATCTGAAGCACCCAGAAATCATGAGATGGATTGAAAAGTATGAAGATATGTTTAAAAATTATATGTGTCTTGGGTCTTCTGATATTATTTTGAATTGATTTAAAAAAAAAATCAAAACTAAACATTCACTTATTTCCAAACTTCTCTGCATAACCCTGTAGGCTCAAAACTTTCCTTAAGAGTCTAAATAAAAGGTGAAATTGAGATTTCTGTGTAATCCTGGCTTGAGCTCGAAATGGAAAATGACAGTGTCCATCACCTGAAACCGATGAGATGTAAACAATTATGATGCATTTGCTTGCATGCAGATCTGCAGCACAGCCCCAACTAGGCATGAACTGTAAACTGTGTGTTAGGCTTTACTTGGCATAGTCTCCAGACAAGTAGGGGTGTGGGGAAATAGACCTAATTTGGATAATGTAATAATAATGTAATCCTTTTATATTTCCTGAAATGCTGTGCTCATAATTGGAACATCAGTGACAATGTGAGGAGATGTTATACCCTTGACTGTGGAAACCCCTCCCTGAAAGCAGCATTTAAAGCTCTTGTTGAAAAAGGCAGGAAGAGATTTTATTCCTCCTAAAAACTCAAGGAGCTTTTAAGATGATGCTTTAAAGAAGTTGTGAATCATAACTGGCCGGCATCAAAGTTTGTCTGGAAATGTCTAGGGTTTTGGATCACATGTGTCCTTCACCACCCCAGGGTGGCTGTATGCGAAACTGAACTGCTTCGTATCTACGAGACAATGCAGTGGCAGGATGAGCAGAGTACTCATGATTCTGTAAGGTGATGCAGACTGGAGTATGGATTAAAGGTATGGATGATGGCAAGGAAGGACCAAGGGGTAGGGAAGATGTAGAATGGAAGAACAAAAGGAAAACCAGGCTGTCAAAATGGGCTTGTAAGATTTTCTTATGCTGTACTGATCTCGACAATAACAAACCTTCATAAATTCAAACTGTAAACACAAAGGATTTCTTTCTCTTATTCCCTGGTGCAGTTTTGAGTTTTAATTCTCTTGTTCTTTTCCAGCTGAGTGCTATTTCTAGGGAAGTCAACTCATGCATTTTAGAAGTGAGCAGTACTTCAAGAACTCTCAGATCTGAGTGAAAAAACGCAAAGCTTTAATTGAAGTGCTGGCATGAAGACATAGAAATGCAAGGAACTGTGCATATGATCAGTATTAATCTTTATTCCTGCCAACCTGGTCAGGGCTACATAAATGCTTCAATACCTCATCTGCTTTTTGGTTTTGATCCTCAACCATCAGAGAGGTCTGATTATGAGTGTAAACTCCACACTTTCAGAACCTTATAGGCTTTGAACTGCCTTTCTGAGCACTGTGTTGTGACAGAGAGTTCCTTCATCGTGCTGCAAACCTTAACTGTCTGAAAGATGTCATGGCTGACGTGCTGCAGTCTAACACCTACAGCCGAGTTGAATGCCGTTGCAAATCAGGGTTTCATATCTTTGAGCAATAATACTCATCATGGAATTGTGATCTCTGAAACTGAAAGATCATCTGTTATGGACTTACATCCTAGGTGCCAAAACGTAATTTCTGTGGTAACTAGCAGCAAAAGTGCTGCAGTAGTACTGGGAATTACTTAAATGTGATGCTTGGCTGCATCTATAACTGGCCACAACCGCAGGGGTGATTGCTGGCTCAAAACATTTTTTCCCCTTTTTTTCCTGTTTTCTTTGTTGAGTTTTACACGCTTCTCTGCATCTTAAGATTGGGATGATAAACACAAGCTTTTCAAGGAAGTATGGAGCTTATGGGTTAGGCTGTAAGTCTAGTGCAACCTTTTTTTACTTGGAAAGATTGGCCTTTCCCTGTTCTGTTACCTCGGGTTATTTCTGTAAGCATGGTTTGTGAAAATCCTCTTGCTTTGAGTTCCCCTACGCTGTGTAACAATGGAAATAAATACAGTAGTAATGCCCTGGATTAAGGTTAGGATTCAGTCTATACTTGAGATGATTTGCAGTAAAAAATGAAATTTCATGTGTAGCATGTTGTCAGTTTAGAAGATCCTAAGAGTTATTTCCCCTCACTGGGCCAAGCAGAGAGAGGCATCTGACCAGTAAGCTGCATTTCTTAAATTTCTTCCTTTTTTGATGCAAATCACGCATCGAGGTAACATTCAGTGCTCGTTTGAGGGCAAAGCGAGCACTACTGGTTTTTAAGTAAAATTAGATATTCTGAGGAGCAAGAATACTCTTCCTGCAGTTCTGTAATTTTCTATTGTTTCCTCTTCGTTTGGTTTTTGCTAGAATTCATCACCATGAGTGAAACAGTAGCTTCTCTGGTTTAAGTGAATGTATCTACAGGTGTATTTATTTCCTTACTCTCTTTAAATGAGTGTACTGTTGTGCACTTCTTTCCTTCCCAGCAGCTGTGCAAAATGTATCCACAGTTCAGCAGTTGTTGCTTCTGAGAGGCTGTGTGGGGACTCACCTCTGTCTGTAGCCTTTAATTCATATGTTTGTACTTGCAGTGCCTCATAGGAGCTATTAACAGCAGCTCTTTGGAGAGTGTAAATTACAAGAAACTGGGTATTTATAAAGTTTCAGAAAAGGTCCCTCAATGCATTGTAAGGAGTTTCTTCATGTGTTTAGGTAGTTGCTGTCATTTGTTAAATTACCAAGCATTTAATTGTGGTTTGTATCATCAGGTCTGTCCTGGAAATACCAGCACTGATATTTCCCACTTGTGATACTTTGCAGTTTAGAGACTTCTGTGAATGCTGTACCAAGTTAAGGCCAAAGACTGACAGTGTCTGTAGTGGTATACCTTGGGGAAGAAGTTAGAGCTGATGTATACCATCAGCTTCAGTGGGGGGAATGTAGTCACAAATCCAAGAGAAAACCTACTCTGCTAAATTTAGACGTACTTTCTCTGCTTCTGATCGCACTGGTGCTCTTAAGCATTATCTCTTTTTGTATTCTCTGTAGTGCCTTTTCTTCACTGTTCAGCTACTTGCCAAATTTAAAGCCTGCTGGAAAATGAGCAGTTGAATAGCATACTGGCTATTATGGGAGAAGCATCAAGTAGAACCAGCTTACAGCAGTTCAGGTTTCCAGCAGCTTGGTCACTTCAGCAGTTTGGATATGCAGGTCTGTCTTCATATCCACAGTATCAGAACTTAGAATTTGGGGAAGATAAGGTAAAAAGCAATGAATCTTTACTTTCTCCACAGTACTAACTTTCTAATGGCATATTTATAGCTGCTAGTAAGAGCAGAGCAGAGTTACTTTCTACAGACTTGGAAGAAGTTTTGTGTTGTTAAGCATATAGTAATTTATAGCTGTGAATTTGGACTCATATAGCTATAGTATGATGTGATGGCCACAGCTTATGTTATTATATGGTACAGTGTGGGTATGCAGCTTTAGCAGTCTGCTTGGAGAACTACAGTCTTTAACATCCCAGATCATCGCGTGATAAATCTTCGTGCAGTGGCCCTTGCTATCCCTGCACACTCTCTAGTTTCAGTCACTTCACGTTTGTGAAGGCTCACTGGCAGAGTGGAGTTTTGCATATTTCTTCTGACCCAGGATCTTGAGGGAAACATAGAGTTCCCAGATGTGGGAACAGAACCTGCAAGATACCATAAACTTGGCCACAGAGAGAAAATGACCACATCCATTAAAACACAAGACAATATAATTCCCATGCACTGAATAAAAACACCCAGACTAAAATGCAACCCCAGACTATGCTAAAGCATTATCTGTAGCTCTAAAACCAGCACCGTGTGTGTTTCTATTTTAAGATTATTTAACATAAATTGATGTTATCTAACTCCACATGTCTTGGCTGAGAGAATGTCATCTTGAGTGCACAGAACATGCACATCAACTTGAAAGAATAAACTACTCTTCTTTGCCTTTTTCTATGCAAAGTGAAGACAAGGAAGAGGGAGCATATTTTCCCTTACTACCTCTAACTCCTTCTGCAGGCTAAGCATGTGTCATGAGTGACCAGACAGGCAAAATGTATATCATTTTTTGGGGGAAGGCGAATGGGGAAAAGGACGAGCTAAAGCCCTGAAGACATCTCAGCTTTCATTGTGACTTTACATCACAAATACTCTGAATGTTCAGGACGCTGCACTGTGTGAAGGTCTCCTGGAAACCTGTCAAAGTTATTTCTTTGTTAAGCTTTGTGATGAGGTGCGCCTTGTTTAGGAGCTGCTCGAATATGACTCTCTTTGCTGAAATCCAGAAGGTTGAGGGTGGATGAAAAACAGCACCCTGGTTTCAGTAAGCACCATGGTTCCTACTTTTCCAGTTTCCCTTGCACCTGGCAAGGGCACAGAGGCTATTTTTTAACTGTCTAGACTATTCTAAAAAGAATCTCTTCTTCTTTCTCCTCTTCTGGTTATTGGTCATCAGGAAGAAGGGAGTTAGCAAGTCTATTTGTGAGTTTGCCCTCTTGCTGAGCTCACATAAATATTTTACAATGCATGTTTATAGAGCTGTTGTAAGAGAATCTCTTCAAGAGCTGTGCTGTTACAAAACTGACTTGCATTTAGATTAATCAGACCAGAAGGCTGTCTAACAAAGTCAATTTTTACATGACAACTTTTATTAAGGTAAAACTTCTTCCCACTACCTTTAGCTTTAAGAAGTTTATCCATGGACACAAAGCCACAATGTGTGTGCAGCCAAGTCTTTTAAAGTTCATATTGCTCATAATCGATCTTCAGGGTTATTATTATTACTGATTATTCTAACGATCAAGTGCTTCTGCTGTGGGCTCTGCTCAATTGCTCTGCTGTCCTCCTGACCTTTTAGGTGAGACCCTTCATGTTTGAGACAGATGGTGGGATAGGTAGATAGCTCAACAGACGTCAGCATATTTATTTACTCACTGGCTGTGAAACGTGGCTGGAAGGATGCTGTTGCACTTCTCACCATTTCCCTCTTTTCTGCTCTTTTGTGTTGCTATGAAAGGTTGGTTATAAAATGCAAAAGCTTTTTACACAATCTGATATAGTAAGAGTCCCTCTCACAAATGTCACCCAGTTGGAATCTGAGACCATTACAGCTTTTCATTGAATGGGTTTGCATTATCAGCACTAACTGGGGTTGAAAGTTGCTATGGATTGCTGGTTTTTGGGTACTCAGAAACCTTTTGAAGTTGGTTATGTGTGGGCGTGGAAAATCTAACTGAAATGATAGTAATCATCCAGTTCTGAAGAGAGCAGGGAAGTGATGGTAGATGGTGTTGTCTGGGGACACGGTAAGTAAAACATGCTTGCTATGCTGGCTGATACAGCCTCTCGCTTTTCCTCGGCTCTCCCATCTGCTCAGCTGTGTGCAGCTGCTGTTGCTTTTCTTGTTCCTGCTTTGGTGGGGTGTTTACAGATAGACCAGACTCTGCTCTGCTGTCTCTGCTGGTATCTCTGTCTGACAAAAATAGTCATGTTTAGACAAGAAATTTAGCTTAAATATAATGCTAGGGTAGTGTGACTCTGGGGCTCAGCTGCTTCGTGGCTTCCGAGATTAGTGTGTTTTGCATAGAAACTCATGTTTCCTTGCATAGAAACACCTCTCCATCAGATGTGAAAAATGCTCTAAAATTTAATTCTTTGCAGCAGAGACTGTTGTAATTACTACTACTGTTATTATTTTTAAGTGTTTGGACAACCCACTTGTAATGAGCTGATCCATGACAGCGATCAAATGGTAACTATAAGTTCAGTAGCAATTGAAACATGAAAGAGCAGTAGATGCCAACAGCAGCTAAGAGTCCAAAGGGGAGCAGGGAATGACTGGAAAAATATTACCTCTTTAAACATTCACAAGATTCACAAGTCCATTTGTATAGCTTGCTAAATTTTATATATATATATATATATATATATGTATATGCAGACAAGTTAAACAAAGCCCAATTTTTTCTAGAGATTGTTAGCTGTGAGTTAATCCAATGCCAGTGTGGGGTGGCTTGATTACAGTGGGCAACTGAAATACCAGTTTCAGTTAAGATTTAAGATAGTGTTCTTTCTGAGAATATGCCTGTTGCTTATTTCTTACAAGGAGCTATTTTTCTTATGCTCTGGTGCTTATCTGTGTGTGTGAGAGCCAACATAAAGCTATGTATATGCATCTGAGTGATAAGTTTCTATTGAATTTTATTTACAATGTATTCCTTCTGAAGTCTGCTTGTCAACCATTCATTTCTAATTGCCTGTATTGCTCACCTAGGTATATTCTGCATTGGTCAGACATTCTGTACTCTGATAACCAGGTAACAGCATTAATTATTGAGTAACACTGATAAGTGAGTTCTGTAGAGGATAGTAAAGGTTTTTCCCTTTTTATTAAGCACGTTCCTTTTGTAAGTTAAACCTAATTCAGAAATGTCTCTAAGACCATTCTTCCTCCTTCTCTTCCAAGACTTAATACCCTTGCTCTGCCTTCTTTCCTCATAATTGTCAACCTACTTACCACCAGATTCAGGCTTTGCCCATCAGTTGTTTGCCTTTGCCAAGGCTTGTTACTGAGTTTTCAGCTGTATAACCAGCAGTGTTTCCATCACAGTATCAAAGTGTAAGCTTTTCTCCATAGTGATTCCTGTGGGACACCAACATCTTGGTCACGGGACAGGAACATGCCTCGCTGAAGGATGGGACAGATGCTGCAGGAGTCCTTACTTTGTGAGCCGGTGGTCGCAGGCACTCCCAGTCCCCTACCTGAGCCAATGTGCATTATGGATTTGATGGGAAGGGAACTTGTGCTTTGTCATGTAAAAAGTATCCTTCCAGCTGTGTGGCTGGCAAGGGACTGTGAAGCCTCTAGATGACTGAGTGGCAGAGAGCAAGTAATCCAGACAAGTGTTTAGGCTGTTGTAGCCCAGGCTTCCCTGCTCTTACTCGCAGTGTTACCGATGTGGGCAAATCCACACATAGATGTCATAGTGCAATGGAAGCTATAGTCAGCCTTCAGCATTTAAGAGTGCCAAATTCAGTTTCACTGAGGAACTTCTCTGCTGATTAAGACTGATGTTTTGGAAACTGATACTATGGTTATGTCCTAACCACAGCTCAGAGCTGGATTCCTTCCTCTGAAGAGTACGAGTTGACGTTGCACCGTTACTGTTTTGTAGTTCTTCAATAAATATTCAAGGTCTTGCAGTCTCATAGTGGTTTCCTCCATCGTAATGGTGACTTCATTATTCAAATGTGATTGCTCTTCACTTTGAATTATAGGGATCTATTTTAAACATTCTCTTAAGTTCCTGACAGATGTTTCTATATTCTAATGGTAATTAATATCTGTGAGAGGATGTCTGTTTCTATATTCTAATGGTAATTAATATCTGTGAGAGGATGTCTGTCAGACTTCATATGCATGCTGCTGTGCTAGTAAGGACATGGAGTAGAAGCTATTTTTGCAATTGCAGTGCATCACCTTTAAGGACCAGTAGAATAAAAATCCAAAGAATTAAGGGAAAAACCCCAAATCCTTCCTTCCTTTCTCCAGGAAACTGACTTTCTCCCCCTTTTTGGTACCATCATGTATGGTCATATGGGAAAATCCCTCCTAGTTTAACCTTCCTTATGTTTCCTTTCCCTATACTGAAGCTGCTTTCTCTTTAAATCCTGTAAATCTTTTTGTTTTAAAACTTTTAAAAAATACAGCAATGAAACCCCCAAAAACATAAGGGCTTGTGCTGTAGTGTGTGACTCATGGGGGTTTTTTGAGGAGGAACTTGCTGTGTTGTGGTGCATATTTAGAAGTGGCAAAGCTACCATTCTCAGACATTTGAGGGGTTTTTGTCCCTCCTATCAGGCCATGTACACTCAAGCATCCTGTCTCAGGAAATGGGTATGAATTTCTTTCTCTCTCCTGTAAACCCTGTGATGGGTTGGTTTGTTTGTTTTGTTTTGTTTTTTTTAATCTAAAGGGAGCAGAGTTTCCAGTGATCAGCTTCAGGAGTGGATATGTAGAGTAAGAGGTCCTTTTTGGTTTGTAGCTAAAGCAGAACTCAGAAGAAAACATTGTCAAATACTCGCCTGCTCTAATGAAGAGGTTTGCTTCATTATTAGAAGCAGCTTGAGATGTGTCACACATTAAAAGTCTGAAGTTACAAAAAAAACACTGAAGTACTTGAAAATCTGTTTAGCCAAGTTAAAAATTACAAAATGCAGAAGAGAAACTGTTTTTAAGGTGTCATCTTGTTTCTATGTGGGTAAAATTTGTCTTGGACATGTCTGCCTGCAGTACCTTCCAGTACAGTTCTCTAATGCTTGATGAAGCAGAGGTATTTGTGCACTATTCTGAGTTTCTGAGGATGTCATTCTAAAACGAAAGAATGTTGGGTTTGTAACTGAAAGTAAGATGAGTCTACAACAGAAAATACTGCTGGAACAACAAGAATGGGTGATACAACTCATCACATAACATGAAAGATAAAACTGTAGATAATAGTCTTTAAGGACATGTTAAGAAGCCTCTTGCTCAGTCTTGTCAGCTGATACTGCATTAAAAATGCTGTCTTGGAAGTGGTTTGTGTAATGTGGACAATTTTGTCTGCTGGGGTCCCAATGCATTCATTGCTGCCTCAGTATGAGCTAGAGGTATAAACTGCTGCCTTAGGGCAGCTTAACACTCAGATGCTCCCACTGTATTTAATATCCTGCTCTAGAGGTGGAGCCTTAATAATCAGCAGGAGGAGCTGAACACTGATGAGGAAAGACCGTTTCCATTTTGTATGACTGTGGCAATGAGAACACATCTTCCTGTAATCCTTGGGTTTAGGCAGATTGTGATGAACTGCCTCTGCCTATGTAGCATGCTTAATTGGCAATTTGTGGTTGTCTCTTGTGAGCATCCAGCGCAGGTAAGCTTCTTGCAGTGCTGGAACTGTAATGCATCGTGTGCGGCGAGTCAGCGAGCAGCGCTTCAAAAACCGTTTCTCCCAAGCACACACAAGATGAGTCATAGACAACTGAAGATGGAAGGTGAATATGAAAGCAGAAGGGATCCAGGTGATGTCAGACTCTGTATCATTCTAACACAGAAGGTGCCTGTTTGTACATTCTGCTGGGGCAGTTTAGTATCTGCCTGCAGCTGTATGAGCTGTGCTTTATGGTAGACAACACACCATAATGCATGCTGTGCATGTTTTCATTGCTCTTTTACTGCAGATCAATGAGGTGACTGGAATCAAGTGAAGAGCAAAGCATAGATATTAAGAAATGGCTAGCTGAACCATGATTTTTCTAGCTGTAAAATGGCAACAAATTTCTAGGGTCAATAACTTCTCAGTCTAGTCCACTCAAGTGTGCCTGTGTATGGCTTTGTAACAGCATGGATATTTTTCACGTTTAGGCTGAAGATCCCTGTCAAGATTCCCAGCTGATCTTAACTGGTGA
This sequence comes from Picus viridis, assembly GCA_033816785.1. Classification (NCBI taxonomy): domain Eukaryota; kingdom Metazoa; phylum Chordata; class Aves; order Piciformes; family Picidae; genus Picus; species Picus viridis. The sequence continues at coordinate 1,351,110 of CM066569.1, read as the reverse complement.
ATTTGCAGGATGGCATTTCTTGCTTTGCTTTATAGTTGAGTACACTGTAGTTAATGAGGCTCTACTCTCTCACACCTTTTTTGGATGTAAATCTCACAATTTTGCTTTGGAAACATTAGTGAAAATTACAGCAGCCCTTGTTTATAGCTCTGGAGTTCTTTGTTTCAGCTCTGACACTGGAAATGTTGCAAGGTGGCCTTGATCTGCTGGCTGTGTGTGTTTCTTCATTTTGCACATAAGATTTACAGATGCTAAGGGGTAGTAAAAGCAAATGGTACCTTGCACTTCCTTCAGGAGCATTCATCGCTCGGTCCGGAAGGATTGTGAGGTTCTGGAACAGGCTGCCCAGGGAGGTGGAATCACCATCCCTGAAATAGTTAAAAGATGTATAGGTGTTGTGCTGAGGGACATGGTTTAACGGTGACCTGGCAGAGCTGGGCTGGACTTTATCTTCCAATTGAAACAATTCTATGATTACTACAGCAACCTGAGACTTTCACATGCAAGTGAAATGCCTGGGTAAATCGTGGGGTGCCATAGAAGTAAGGGATGTAGTGAAAGAGGGACAACATCTGTAGAAGTGTAAAAGGAAGGTGGAGCACAGGAAAACAAAGCTGCTCAGGTTGTGTGCTCAGACACAAAAAGCAAAAGAGGGAAAACAAGAAGAACAACTAAGGTATTGGAACAGTCCAACAATCTCTTTAAGTGCAGCAAAAAAATATGGGTTGGTTTGGAATTTTTGAGAGGAAGATCAGCCACCAATACCCACTTTCAGCTACTGCTTTTGGTGGGCTGAGATGGCAGGGATTAAGGCCTTTGTGCTCCTGACATAACTGCAGGGAGTGATCACAGTTAACTTGGGGAACAGGCCGGTTCAGCGCTTGCAGTTCAAGCTGGTAGTTGTGTGTACTGCTCCCAGAAGTCGAGTGACCTTGTCTGTGCTATGCGGCTGGGCCAGCACGCAGCTGTTACCACTGTAAGCGCTCACAGAAGGCTGGTTTCGGGGTATGCTTGTGCATATTGCTTTGCAATTAGTTTTGTATGGACACACATGCTGACTCCTCCTCCTGTAACTGCCTAAGTGCTTTCTGCTGCTGTAAGCAGAACAAGTACATTGTACATTTTTGGTTCTTTCTTGCCCTGTCAGAGAAGTAAGTGGGTTGGTAGAAAGGATCACAGGTGATGCTTATGGCACTGAAGAAACAAACTGTAATGTGAAGTGGCCAAGTAGCTTGGACCTTGCTAGAAGAAACAAAAATAATTTTATGTAGAGTCATTGATCCCCCAGTTTACATGACACCTGACAAGAAAATTATGAGAGGAAACTGCAAGTATACCCAAGTCTGAAATGGTTGACAGAGTGGGATTTGTATATATTCCTGAATGAAATCTGTGCAGTATTACTATTAAAAGTAGTCATTTCATTAGGTATGAGAACAGATTTGTTTGCATTTATAGTTTCTGAAACCAAAAACATTTGGGCATGAAAATACTTGAAGCTTCAATTTCTGGTTAGAAATAGAATGGAGTTGCTGGAGGCTGAGGGAATTAAGGAGGTAGGTAGGACCTGTCTTGCTGTACAAACATCCTGCCCCGGGTAGTGTTATTCAACATACAAGAGCTACCCTGGGTTCTGTGCTTATTGTTAATATTGGCATGCTGCACAAAGGGGAGGAATATGTTTTCACTTTCTCATGAGATTTTCTTCAGTAGTGTGTGATTTGTCCTGTTTCTGACAGTGCTTTCTCAAGGACTCTCTTTATGCAAATGGTTTCCTTTCTTTTTTACTGTTTGTAGCCTATTCATATCTGTCCAGTGGAGGAGATTTTCACACAGTTGAGAGAGGGCTTGTTCTCCTTGGTTACAGAGCAGGGATCCTCTAGGAATGACTAAGAAGTGATGGCTGTGGAGAAGGGTTGTCTCTTCAGGTGTTGGGTGGGAGAACTGTCTTTGGCTTGGCTTTCCTTGACCTAGAGATGTTGCAGCGTGTTCTGTGGCAGTGTTCTCCCTGCACCTGCCTGTCCCATGGGAGAGGGAGTGACATCTGACAGATGTGTAGGCATTTTGCTTAATGCTGGAAGATACAGAGATGAAATGTGCTGCATGGAGTAATATTCTTTATAATGCAGAGAAGGGGGGGGGGGGGGAGGGGGGTGAAGAAAGAAAAAGTGGAGATAGAGACCCAGGCTGGGGGAAAGGGAAAACATGCTTTCAAGGATTCCAGGTAATTGTCTCTATGGAAGCGCACCTTGGAGCAAAAGCCTTGGGAAGGAATTGTCAGCTCCTCAGAGAGCCTCTTTCTTTTTAAACAGTGCAAGAGTGCCAGAAACCTGCCTTTTGTATGGGGGAGGACTCTGCTGCACGTGAGTGTTCTGGAGAAGTTCTGTATCTTGGAGGAAGAGGAACCAGAGTGGTTTGACAGTTGCTACAGCAACTAACATTTTTTTTCACAATGAAAGGCGAGGATAAGTGATGGTATGAAGTCTTGTGTAGCTGACGTACCTTCCCCTGCTTCCTGCCAGTTTTCCAGTCTATTAAAACAATAAGTAATTTATGAGTTCAGCTGAAAAATGGCTCTTCACTTGCCCAGCTCAGCCACTTTTGCAAGACTGCATGATCTTTATGGAGACAGCAGAGAAGAAATTATTTACATACTGGAAAGCAAAGGATTTAAGCATCTCTGAAAAGTATACTTTTCAAGGGACAAATGCATTCCTTGTTCTGCCTGAAGAAGTTTTGTTAGGTGTGAGTGTCACTGGGCCAAGCCTTCTTCATCTTGTAGCTTCCTTTCTTCTAGTGCTCTTGCTCCCTAATGTGTTTATTTTTTGCAGGGTTTCTTACACTGTCTTTGGTTACTGTGGAGTTTTGGGTTTTTTTGATGTGTTTCTTTTTGGTGTTTTTTAGTCTGTTTGTTTCTGTTTTGTTGTGTTTTGTTTTTTAATGAAGGAATGATTATGCAGTACAGAGCAAATTAAACATTATGCCCTTGTCACAGCAGTGTTGCAGAACCAGCCCTGGAATAGACACGCTCTTGCAATTCCTGTCCAGGGAAGGAATTTAATGCTCATAATTTTTAGGACCCAGCTTGCTGCTAACATTCACAGATTCAGAGATTCACAGATTGCATTGGGTTGGAAGGAACCCTCAAAGGTCAACTTCTCCATCCCCTCTGCAGTGAGCAGGGATACTTCCAACTAGATCAAGCTGTCCAGGGTGGCCACGTCAAGTCTAATCTTGAATATCTCCAGGGACGGGGCCTCAACCACATCCTGGGGCAACCTGTTTCGGTATTTTACTGCTCTCATTGTAAAGAGCTTCCTCTTGATGTCCAAAATAAATCTACCCTGTTCCAGTTTAAAACCATTGCTCCTCGTCCTATTGCTTCCAGCCCTTGTAAACAGTTGTACCCCAGCCTTCTTGTAGGTCCCCTTCAGATATTGAAACGTAGCTCTAAGGTCTCCCCAGAGCCTTCTCTTCTCCAGTCTGAACAGCCCCAATTCTTTTAGCCTGTCTTCACAGGAAAGGGGCTCCAGTCCTCTGAACATCTGGGAGGAATGATACCAGAGTAGAAACCGCACATCACAGAGTATGCAGACACTTTAACCAGAGCTTTTATTCATCAGTTCAAGGTCACATATTTAAATTTCATGGTGGTTTCAGTTTTACTGGTGAAATCTGGGGGCATTTTGCAGCTGAATTTCAGGGCAGGAGAGTTTGGCTAATACTCTGTTTTTTGAAGTCTTGCTGGGAGACTTGGGCTGAAAAAGGTCACTTATATAGTGCTTTGCCTCCTCCTTGGATTCTCTATGTAAGATCAGAATCATTTAAGTTAAACTTAATGATTTTCATTAACAAGTATGTATTTATACCACTGAATGTCTTTATAAAATGAAACATAGGTATGAACAATTATGGAATCTTAAATACAAGACTTTGCGAGTTTTATGGCCTTTTAAGCCCTATTTTCATGAACCAAACATGTTTACCTACCTCTGCAGAAGTAAGATTTATGCTACAGATGTCTTTGTAATGTTTTGAGGATTAAGAACTCATAAGCAGAGCTCTAAGGTTTCTAGGTTTGAATTCTGTGTTTCAGTTTGCTGTGTCTGTGATTCAGTTCATGACAGTTTTGCCCTGTGCACCAACTGACAATCACGACTGAAGTAAGAGCTGGTTTGCAAGTGAGTGGCGCTGAGGTATTTAACTGGGATCAGTTCGCAGCTCTTGAGTTGTTTAGAAGCAGTGCATGAAGCATGCACATTTTTTTCATGGGTGAGAAAGTAATAAGTACTTGCTACAAACTTCTATGCATTTTTAAACCCAGTAGAGGACTCATTACTACCTTCTTGCCATTCGGTAAGCCATCTTGTGGATTCATGTGAGATGAGAGATATAACTGAAGTATTTGAAGTAAAGGGGACACTGACAGAATGGTCTCTCTCTTTTAGATGTTCATGTATTAGTGACCTGTGTTTATTCCAATAATAACTCCCCATGATGTCCTACCTGTTCTCTCCTTGCAGCCCTCTCCTCTTGCATCCTGCCTCAGACATTGAGACAACTCAGCATTTTTCCTTCTCTGTTTCATTCCCTTGGCCTGGTGGAACGACTTTATCTCCAAATCTCTTTGACACTCATTCCATCAGGCTCCCTCGGGGTCACCTCACTGCAGAAGTCTCCTTCACATCTCACCAACTTTCCCTTAGTGATACAAACCTCTGCTGAGCTCTCTAACCAAGTATGTTGCACTCTTGATTCTCTGCTATTTCAACTACTGCCCATCTGCCTTGTTTTCATGTCAAGGTCCATGATTGAGGTACTCTCTTCAGTTCTGTCTGGACTTCTTCCAGACTGGTTCTTATCCCTTCCCCTGTGTCTGACTGCCCTCATCCAGCATCCCAGGACTACTAAATATCATGACATGAGTAGAGGGACACCTGCAGAACTTCTTACACTTGACCTGTGTGCATTGTTTCTGCTCTTTTAAGTCTCACAAAATGGGAGTCTGTCAGTGTCACTGAATTGTTAGCATGTAGGTGAAAGGAAGAGACTTGATTTTCTATGAAACAGATAAGAGCATCTGTGACATGAAGAACTATATGTAACAGCAAATACTAACATTTTAATACTTACACTGTTTTGAAATGGGCAAACATTGTTGAGATAATGTGATGGTCAGGAAATGGTTACACAGTTATGTAGCCTTCCCATACCTTTGAAGGTAATGGTATCTCCCCTCAGCTGTATGTAACTGTGTTTCAGATAAGCCTCCTACTTAATGCTGTGGATTATGCTTTGGCATGGGAGAACATGCAGGTATTTATTTGAATTTTTTCCAAAACTGGGTATGTTGTTGCTTTTTGATACAATTATTTGGCTTCTGATTCATGAGCACTTAGCTAGAATGTGCTGAGGCTGATGGCAGTTGTAAGCATGCAGCACATTTGTAAATGGTCTGAACAGCTAGACTTTGATATTTGCTGACTGACTGCAGTATTTTAGTGTCTCATTTAGTCAACCACTTCAAGACTTTCCTCTGTCTAAACTGAAGTTTCTCACCTGAAGAAATGTTGGTTTAATCTGAAAGCAGAAGGAAGCTACTTGCGGTTCAGTTAGGCTAACTGGTCATCACTGAAATCAATAAAAACCTGAGGAAGAGTGAGAAAAATACATGAGGCTATTCAGCAAGATCTTAGCCTTTTTACTTTAGTAACCGAAGCTAGTGCTAGTTAAAAGCCTTTTGGACAAGGACATGGAACATGCATTTTTGTCCCATGAAACAGAAAGGAAAAGCCTTTTCTCTCTTTCTACTTAATTTTTTCCATAGATCAAAAATGATAGGAAGTTTTTGTAGTTTTCTTGAAAACAGAGTCTTGCTAAATGGCTAGTAATAAATCACGGCCATGAAAGATTTTCAAGATAGTACTAAACCAAAGAAACTTCTGACTTCATACAGATGAGATTGCAGACTGCAGGAATTGAACTGAAGCCCAGTTTATGCTCTTGATAGGATTTTGTTGTTAGGAAAACAGCATCCCTGTCTTCATCTTCAGCATTTTTAAAGATGGAAAACTGCCATCTTGGAATTGAACAGAATGGATCCGTGTTTGCCAGCAAATGGTTCTTTGTGGTCCTTCAATGAAAACAGGTGGTCAGGCATTAATGATTGGAGGCTCCATACGCAAAATTGTCTCTAAGTGTTACATTTAGCAGGCAGAATTCTGTGTCTTTGGAAGGGAAGCTGATCTGGCTCAGAGTCACCTCATTATGATAGGATGGCTTTTTGTTCTCCAGTGTTTTGAAGTATGTGTTAGCACTTGCCTTTCTGTAAGGTAGATGCATGAGGGCACCTGAGGCACTACTAAAGTTTATAAGGCTGAAGAAAAATCCAATTTAGTTTGTATTGATTTTACTTAGTTACCAAGTTCATGTACTTCCTCTGGATACATGTATAAAATGGCAGATGTAACTGGATTTCCATGCTGTAGGTTAGTGTTAATGCATCCTTGGATGCACAGACTTAAATTGAAGGGCAAAACATTTTTGTATTTCAAAGAAACAAACAAAAACCAAAACAAAAGAAGTGCCAACCCAGTGAGTGTATGTACAGGCTGTAGCACCCAGTTCCACAGCAGTGAGCACAACAGCATCAATGAAGAGGTGTTTTCTGGCTGGCCCTGTGAAGGCTGAGCCTGACATCAAAGAGAGAAGCTAAACCCTCAGCAGGCCGGAGAGGGAGGGAGCTGAGTGAGTGGTCAGGGAGAAAATGTTCAAGGTGTCAGTGCAAATGCTGACAGACTGGGAATGCTCAGGGAAGCACAGAGGGCTTGCCCTGCAGGCCACGGGGACAGCTTCTCCAGGGCAGATGCTGGTGACTACAATGCTTTCCTAACTGGCTTCCTTACCTAAGAAGTGAGGCATCATACAGTGAGCTACTTAGCTCATGGCTAGTGGAGAGATGCTGTGAGGCTGCAGTGAGGAGGAGGAGAACATGCCTTCCCAGGGACTCCCTTAGGCATCCCTTGATCACATCCTGTGAAGAAACAGGGTTGTGCTGTGGCCACTCTTCTGTGCAGGGGCTCCTAATGCAGATGTCTTGTACATAGGAATGCAGAGTGGGATGCTATAACAGAGTGCTGTGTTACTGGAGCCTCTGAGGAAAACTCTTACATAATGTGCGGAACCCAGTAAGCCAATGAATAAGCTGTAGCCCTATGTAAGAGTGTTGTTAAAGAGTTAGCTGCAGATAAGGAGTGACTGAGTTATGTTGACTTCTATTAGCAAATGACTGATGTGCTGTTAGGAGCTGGTTTTGATTTTGTTGAATCAGCTGTAGTCACAGCCCAAGAGTGAAACTTTTGGTAGCTCCAGCCCTATTTGGACCCCTTGCAGTAGGTCTTGGTATCCAGTATGTGGCCCAGTATATGGAGAGAGTTTGTCTGCGTATGATAACGCTGGATGATGTGAGAGTGCCAAAACAAGGCGGAAAGAAGCTTAGCCTTCCAAGAAAGGCCCTCGGCTCTTCAATGGAAGAAGCTCTCTGGTGTATGATATTCCTGAGTGTTAAATGTGAGTTCAACCTTGCAGCACAAAGGGCTGCAACATTTCTCAATGCAATGACATTTGGAGAGTTTTCAGTGAGGGCTGCCCTTCGTTTTGAAGTATTTGTATCACCTGCCTTGCCAGAAGTATTGATAGTTACATGCAGTTTTACAAGGAGGTGTATTTAACATTTAGTGTAACAGCAGCCCTTGTGTAGGGGCTGTTAGTTCTTTACAGCAGCGCTTATTTACATGGCCTGACAAGTCTTTCATCCTGTTTTGCCTTTCTGCTGTTCTCTGGACGTCATGGCCAGGCTATGGATTCCTCACTGCTCTCTGGCCTGTGCTGCAGCGGTAAGGTGTCTGAACTGTGTGCGTGTGAAGTCTTGGAGTGAAAGTTTCCACAGCTCTCATTTCTGTGTGCTGCCTGTGTGGTTACATATCTATCTATGCATTGATTTATGAATATCTAACATCTGTGCTGTTAGAATGAGAGCAGCATTCAATCTGCCACTGTAAATTTGAAAAGGCAAACCTCCTAAATAGCGAAACCAAATCCTACTGCATTTTCAAAATACTCATTTCTTTCAAAGGTAATTGGTATTACTTCATCAGACTGTTGTGAACTGATGGGATTGATTTGAGTGGTAATTTCTTCAGAGCTGAAAATCAAGCCAGGATGTTAGAGTGTAGCAGCTCTCCATTTCTGAGGTTTTCTATAGTGCTAGAGGTGATGGAAAAGCTGTTGCTGCTTGCAGTGAGATGCCTCTTCTCAGAGGTGTGGGTCAGCTAATTCCAGGCTGTCCCCTTTCTAAAGCAGGAAATGTCTGGAAATGAAAGCTGTTTGGGGGTCATTCTTGTACCAACATGCCTGGGGTTGTGTGGTTGTCATTGGTTGGTTGTTTTTTTCCCTGAAGAGAAGCAGCATATCTTTCATGGTGATGGCCATCCCACCTAGCTTCTTTACCTTATCTTTAGGCCAGATTAACTCTACCATTTGTTGATTAACTCCACTAATGGGTATGTTATATAGGAGGTCAATACAGAGCACAAACTGGAGGTTTTTTTCTGGTAGTTCAGTCTGCAGGAGCTTTCACCCACTAAGATTTTACAGATAGACGATAACCCCATGCAGTTACCTTGGTGTTACAAAACAACTGCTTGGCACTGGAGTGGCCTCTGTTGAGACCAGATCTCAGAAATCGGTAGGCATGTTGTGGTTGGAAACAGAAGGTGGCTATGGCAGGTTGAAGAAAGCTAAGCAGAAAAGCTGTCAGTGGAATTATCATAAAAATACTGATTTGCTGTGCATGGTCTCACCATGATTAAAGACTTCTGCCACTTGTGGGTCATACATCTCAGGCTGTAAATGTGCTTCCAGGGATGTAATAAAAGGAGCTGCTTACCCATAGAGGTACAGTACTGCCATGCCTGTATCTGTTATCTTTCAGGGTCTATCAGCTAGCTCATCAGGTTTGCAAAATTGTGACAAATCTGGTGTGTTGGCTGAGGTGGTAGCATGGCTGATGGATTTCCATAGCCCTGACAGCCTGAACGTGTGGGATGATGGATGGCTTGTTAGGGGAATGCTTGAGTGTGATCCTGCCGGTCTCCCCTGGTCCTCTGGGCACCTGCAAAGGTACTCAAGTGCAAAATAAATTTTAAGCATCGCTATCACAGAGCTGTTTCAGACCTGCTTTGTTTCCATGGTTTACTTTTCCAATTTAGTATGGTATTCCTTGAAATGTCAGCCACCTCCAGCATTATGCAGCCAAAGTTGTTAAGTTTTCTTTCTCTCTTCACTTGGACCAGGAGGTGAGGAGGTTTTGGGACCATTCCAGGCTTTTCTGAAGCGGCTTTTTCCACTGTCAGGCAGGTTCTGGCACTGAGTCAGCTGCTGCTTCCTGGTTCTTAAGGACCTGCCTTAAGGGAGCAGCCTTTCTTGAAAGGTGCAACCAGGCACATAAATTAACACTGACCATAAACATTAGCTGCCTCCATACCTATGAACGTATCAATCCCACGCTAGCCCTCCCCAGTGCGGTGTTCAATGATCAGTTAGTGTTTGTGCAGCGCTTTGAAGGTGACAGTGATATGTATGTTTTGGTTATCACCATAGATTAGCAAATTACACCAAGCCAGAAACACTACTGAGATAATTTGCCCATATTCTGCTGAGAGAGGTGTGTGTGTTTATTAGGAGAGCGCAGTGAGGCACAGAACACATCTGTTACAGTTCAGAAGAACAATTTAATAGCTGAGGGGGAGTCTTATTAGACACATCTTGCCCTGCGCAGAGGAGGACTGAAGATACTCATTTACCTGTCTTCTTTTGTTTGTGGATTGTAATGTCAGCTCACTTTTTCTCCTTCTCCATTTCTTCTCTGGAAGACTCCTCCCATATTATTTTGTGAGTGCTGGAGTGCTGTTAGTTTTATCTTGCCTGAGTGTCCATGGACAAAGGTGAAGGAAGAGACTCTTTAAGGAGCTGGGTCTATCCTGTGCTGCTCATAAATGAGTACCTTACCTGTCTCTGCAAAACATCATCAGGCTTGATATGTACCCCTTGGTATTCCCCAGGGCTGAGGGAATTGCACCTAGAGGTGTGAGTTTCCTGTTCCTTTCCTTGTTCTTCACTTTTCCCATCTCTTCTGCTCGCTCCATTTAGTCCTTACTGTGAAAATAGTTTCCATGCTTAACCTGCTTTGAGTCCATGCTTTGTATAACTAGATGTGAGAGGAGGTGTGATCTGGTTAGAATAGAAGGCATACTTTTTGATCATCACATGCATATCCATTAACTTAAAAGCTCTCTTGGGCCTAAAATAAGACTCATTGTACAGAAATAAAATTACAAGACATAGTCATGCAAAATAAGTGCTTGTGTCTAGAAATCTCCATGGCTCTTATCTTGCCAATGGTTTTCTTCACAGAGATGTTGCATTTATGTGGACCATCCCTGATTTCTGGGCTACATGTGTAGTTAGGGAAAGTTTGGGAAGGAAGCCTATACAATGGGAGGAATCAGGATTGTGGCTGACCTTGCAGACAAGGTCTATTAATTGCTTATTTCAAAGCAGTATGCATTCCAGTTGGGCTCTTAGTACTTGCTGTTACTTTGGGCTGCTCTCTTTCTCAGCTGCAGGGGAATGATTTGTCCCTTAGAGGTCTTCAAAAATCATTCCTCTCTCTTCCTTAATCAAAGATTTACTCAGTTTACAGACCCTGGGTTTTTCAGTTCTGTGGAAATTTTCCACTCTTTAATGTACAGTGATGTGCAGGCTGACTCAAGGTAATGACGGTAAACTTCTCTTTCCCATTGATCTTAGTGCAGGTAGCATTATCTATGGACAACTAGTATCTGATGGGATCCCTCTGCTGCTGCTTCACAAAAAGATAAAGCCTCCCAGGGTGGCTGCATTCCACAAAGAGCTGAGTTGCAGGGAATCCCTCTGGGGCCCAAAAAATTTCTTAACTTAGTTGTTTTTCAGAGAATGTTTTTCAGTCATTTTACATGACTTTGATGGTAGAATAAAAGTGATGGAAAAAAATACCTGAGCCACTTCATGCTGTTCTTTTTCGTCATGTTATGATACTTGAAACCTACCAATTTGGTTGATTGTAGCTGCCAGAGGAGACAATTCCCATGGATGCTTTAGACTTGAGAATACTTGTACTTTACTTTGCTGTAATTTTTAGGCAACAATAACAAATAGTCTTTGCATATGAACTTGTATCAAGAGAAACAGAGATACTGATCCCTTAGGGGAAATCATGACTGTTTTGCTTTCTAATTGAATTTGATTTAATTTTGCATGGTCTTACATGGATTTTCATCATCTTTTTGCATGATCTCCATCTCTGGTTTTTATTTGGATTACACAAATGTCCCTTTGCTTTCCCTGAAACTTCATCTTTTTCTTTTGTCTCTAGTGAAATATTCAGTACCTCTCACTATTTCAGCCTCCCTTGATTCTCTGTGTTAGGAAACTCCTTGATCTTCTCTCAGGTTGCAGGCTGCATATTCCCTCTGCAATATGCTGGAAGCTTTCCCTAATTATTTTCTTGTCATTGTCTCTCTCCTCTGTTTGCTTTCCTAGTCTGCCCCTTTCAGTATCTTACAGGATTTCTTTCCAGTTAATGGTCTCCTGCAACAATCAATTGGATGTGGCTGAAGAAATGGTTTAGTTGTTTAGGTGGGTTGGATTGGTTGATGGGTTGGATGCGATGATCTTGAAGGTCTCTTCCAACTTGCTGTATTGTATTGTAAGATCTTTTCAGGCATTGCTTATCTCTGCCATGGTTTCCTATGCAAATTTGCAGGGGTTAAGTTTCTCTTCAGCCAAATAGGTTGGTCAGTAGTTGTGAGAAGAAGGAAGAGCTCAGCAGGAGGCATATGATTTTCTTAACTTCCTCAAGTTGTCTGCTCCATGCTGCTCATAAGCCTTGTTCTCTAAACCCTTCACCAGCTTTGTTGCCCTTCTCTGGACATGCTCCAAGCAACTTGTGTCTGTCTTGCAGTGAGTGACCCAAAGCTTAACACAGTATCTGAGGTGCAGCCTCACCAGTGCTGAGTACAGGGGTGCCATCGCGTCCCGACTCCTGCTGGCCCCGCTACTGTTGATCCAGGCCGGGATGCTGTTGGCTTTCTTGGCCATCTGGAGCACACTGCTGGCTCATGTTCAGCCACCTGTCAACAAGCACCCCCAGGTCCTTTTGTGCCAGGCAACTTTCCAGCCACTTTGCACCAAGCCTCTGACATTGCATGGGGCTGGTGTGACCCAAGTGGAGGACCCAGCACTTGGCTTTGTTAAACTTCATACAACTGACATTGGCCCATTGATCCAGCCTGTCCATGTCTCTTTCTGGAGCCTTCCTAGCCTCAAGCAGATCAACACTCCTGCCCAGTTTAGTGTCATATGCAAACCTGCTGAAGATGCACTCAATTCTCCCATCCAGATAATTGATAAATGTATGAAAGAGAACTGGCTCTAGTACTGAGCCCTGGGGAACACCACTGGTGACTGGACACCAACTGGATTTAACTCCATTCTCCACCACTCTTTGAGCCCAGCCATCCAGCCATACATTGGGGAGGACTTCTGGAAGAAGTGGAATTAGGATAGTTGACTGCATTTCTGCAGGAGTGGCTTATACTTGAAGGAAAAAGATTGTTTGCTTTTATCATTATGAAGCTATCACTTTGGGCCTTTTGTCAGAGTAATCATAAAAATGGACCTTTCTGAAACTGTAAATCATTGAAAGGTGGTAACATATGGACATGTAATTGATACCTGATCTGCTCTTACAAAGTCTTAGAGGACAGGTTTTCTGAAGTGTGTATTCAGACACACATTTCTTATGTTAACAAATGGCTAATATGCCAACATGCTCCAGGGTTGGCTGTGGCTCTTAGTTGTCACTTCTGGTTTTTGAAATCTTCTCCTAGTGAGCCAACATGTAAGAAGATGTAGAGATTTTGGTTGCTCTTTGGGTCCACTGGCATGCATGCAGAGGACTGTTGCCTCAGTCTTCTTTCTAGCCTCATTCAAATGAACTGGTTATGTATCTTCCCTTTTCTGATGTCAGTTCCTGATTCTCATTTCTCTTAAAGTCTCATTTTGGGTCTCAGAAGCAAATGAGGACAATTAGCCTGATCTTAATTTGCAAATTACCTTTCAGAGTAAATTAAGTTGAACATTTTCCACTTTGATTCAGGGTTCTTGCTTCACCTTAACGGTTAGTAACTTTTTAGTCCATATTCAAAGTTTTGTCTGTCCAGTGCTGCTTATTGTCTCACTCTTTTTTTAAAATCACCATGCTTTTCCCTTCCTTTAGAAATTGTCTTCTGCCATCTTTGCTGCCTTTCAGTTTTCACTGCTTTGCTCAATTTCCAACACTTTATGGGACTGAACTCAGTCTCCACAAAGCCATCTTTGCCCAGTTGCTGCTCTCTGGGGCAGTCTCATGTGCTGTGTCCCAGCAGAGGTAAGGCTGCACTGAGCTGCTCCAGCGTTGCTGTGTTTCAAATGTTGTGCTGCCAGTGCTGCTGTTTCTGCAGAACTTGAGCTGGTAACTCAGCAGAGCATTGTGCCAGACCATGTAGGTGGATGAAGTCAGAGTAAGGAAGCTTGACTACCTTCCAGATGGCTTTGGCCATTGCATAGAAGAAGCCTGAGTAATCTCCTCTGGAAAGGAAATGTTGCTTCTCCCATTGCTGCTGCATTTTTCCTCATGTGAACTGTCTCTTGTGGTTTGTATGTAGACATTCATTACTGTGAGGTATTCTTTGAGATCCAGGAGCAGATACAGGACCAATTCAAGGGAGGCAAGTAGAGGTTCAAACTCTTCTGTTTGTCTCGTGTTGTATATATGTTGTAATGGGGTAATCCAGCATGGTGGAGTTACAGACTACTTGAAGCGGGGAACCCTAGTGCTGCAATAGCTCCTTTCCAGTTACCTGCATTTCCTCTCTGTGGCACTTCCAGCTGTGTAGCTTCCTAAGGCTGGAGTGGACACTAAGGAGTTAATAAAGAGGAGCTGCAAAACATCTGGTGCAGTGGATGAAGTCCTTTCTTTTAAAATAACAACACTTGCTGTACAGTTATTTTTAAATGTTTAATTTACTCTTTTCTTACGCAGGCATCCATGCTGAAAGACATTGGCAACTTGTAGAAGAAAAATCCTGCTGTTTCAGTAGCATAATGTAAAGGTTGAGCAAATGATTGGTTGATTTGGAGTCAAGTGAAGTGCCTTTTTTTCCTTTTCCCTCCTTTATTTTCCCTCCCCCTTTTCCTTTTTAATTTTCCCTTCCTCATTTCCTTTTTTTCCCCTTTTCCTTTTTTTTTCCCCTTTTTTTCCCCTTCCCCTTCTCCTTTTTTTTCCTTCCCCCCCCCTTCCTTTCCTATGTGATTGTTGTTCTTAAATTTCTTTGGTTTTTAACAACAGGAAAAAAAGGGTTATGTGGTTTGTTGTTTGGCTTCCACCCTTCCCTTTTTTTTGAATGTCCATGCATTCTAAAAATATAAAATACTTTGGATGAAAAGCGAAGTAGATTTGATAGTAGAATTTGGATCGTATTAAGCTAATAAGAGGTAACCTTTTGTAGGTCTAGCATCATATGTATAAAAGAAGATGAGAATAGAAAAAAATTATGCCCTGGAGAGGGGGTGTGGCAGTGCTGCTGAAAAGAAGAGGCCAGAGCCTGATGCTTAGACTTAAAGCCTGGAGATACAGGTGATTCAAGCTGATGCTGCTGACAGCAGTGCTTCTATAGCAAGTTTGTCGTGGAGTGAGTTCAGGTGAACCCTCCTCATTTCTAGCTGTCTTTTATTCCTGCTGAACAAAACAAAATGAAAGCATAGAGATCTTTAAGGGACTAGAAGTACTCAGCCTTTGGAAGTTTGAGTCTCCCAGGATACCTGTGTTGCATGGTGGAGATGCAGATGCCCAGTGAGCATAGCCCAGGTCAGCAGTGGAGCCAGGAGCTCTGTGCCTGGGGGTACCTAGCCCAGGCTCAGCCTGTGCAGCCAGTGCACTGAATCACTGCTTTGCAGTTGCCTGCTCTGCTTCCTTTCTCTGACAGAGATCTGACATCATGTTTGCTGTCAAAGCAGTGTGACAGACAGCATGGTACTGGCTTCTCTAAGACAGTCCAGGGAGGGGATGTTTTCTAACTGAAAGAGCTGAACCCTCTTTTTTGTTTACCTGACTTGGGAAAAGTGAATTCTGACAAGTGTGGTGCAAATCCTCCCCAAGCATGGTAGCTCAGTGGCAGTCCTCACTGCATTGGCAGCAAATGCCTCTCTCCTACCTTTCCTGTAGGTGTGTCTGTGGAGGATGCTGGCATGGACTGTGATCTGGCACTGTGCCTTTAATAAAGCTAATGTCTATGATACCAACCTGTCAAATTTAATTTAAGGATATTATAGTTAATCATTCCCTCTGTGTGTGTGCCTTTGTACAAGAATTGAAATGGTTTAGACTCTTGTGGAGTGAGTGAAGCCAGTGATTTTAATGAATTATTTTTGTTAAGTTCCAAATTGTCTCAGGAGAAAAACATGCCAAGTATTCTTTCTTGTCTCATTAGGAAAGGGAAGGAGTAAGAGATGACCTTATGCTACTGGATGGTTTGTAAAACAAAACTGGAAACAGGCTGTGAAGATTGAATTCTGTTGTGCTTTCATGAGAAGTGCACAGTGCTTTGTGACAGCGTCATCTTCTCTCTGTCTAAAGTGACATTCAGTCATGGTACAAGTTTCTGATGTGCATTAGGTGTGTCTCTATTTTACCTGCTCTTTTGTTTTGTGTTGAAGTTATGGCTTTTCAAGCTGCAGCGTGATTGGTATTCAGGGTAGTGTGTTTCTTCTGCTCAATCGCTGTGCTGGTTTTGGTATAAGGTGTAAAACCTCAAGCTCATCTTTTCAATCTCAAGCTCAACAAAAACAGTGGAGGTTTGGTTTGGTTTGCTTGGGGTTTTTGTTGTTGTTTTGTTGTTGTTATTTGTTTGTTCACAAAAGTATTTTTATTCTCTGCTAGTTGCACACTCTTGTTGCTCCAATTAGAGTGGCTGCTGTGAAGAAGGGTTAACGGAGTCATGCACTGCTGACTACAGGAGCTGGATTGATTTTTTGAAAGCAAGTGAAAATGCCTAAAATACTTCAGCTTTTTTTCTAGTTTCCTGCTCTCTTTAATCCTGAAAGAGACAGAAAAGAATGAAATGAAAACCAGCCTTACAGGGAGCTCTCGTGCAGTGGTGATGGCATTATCAGTGGTGATAAGAAATGAGTTCTAAGATACAGAAATACTAAGATACTCTCTTAGTATTTCCTCTTGCTTTTTGTTGTTGGCTCCAGAGTCATGTCCAGGAGCAGACAGGGCAGCATGTTCATGGGATATTCCTTGAAAAAAACTCATACATTCTGTTTGACAAAACATGCAAAGTTTGATTAATTTATGGCAAATCAAAGATGCAGATCTGAAAGTCACAGGATCTACTAGGGTGTCTCTCAGATGAGTCAAGAATCTGGAAGCCTTGAAGTTTCTGTTCTGGAGTTGCCTGCATGGGAGACACTGGCCCAAAGTCACAAATTTTGAGAAGTCCTGAATTAGGTAAGTATAACTGAGGCAGGCAGAGGCAGTCTGGTAAACTTCTTTTTCCGCTTTTTGTCCAACCCAGAACCTCCTGCTGTAACAAACTTGGAAAGTTTTGGTGTGGACCAGATCTGAGCTGAAACTAAGTTTTAAAACTCTTACCATTTCATGAGACTGAAAACCTCTGCTTCCAGTTACGTTCCAACTTTACTGCTGCAAAACCTTGTGGACACAAGGATAAAACTTAAAGCCATCTGGTCTTAGAGGAATGGGAAATATTTTTGAACCAGCTAAAGTACTAAAGCAGGAAAAAAAGCAGATATCATAGTTTCCAAAATCCGTGATTCTCTTTTCCTAATACAATGATCAACTTTTCTCTTACGCAGATAACCTTTTCCAAATGCTCCACACTTCTGGGCTTTGTGATTAGGGACAAGCAAAAAGTACTCCCTAAAACCGGACAAGATTTTTTATTTCCCCCCTCCCTTCATTTGAAGGATACCTGGGCTTTTATCACTCTGAACTTGCCTGAATACAAATGCATAAACACCTCACATTTTGGGACAAATTTCTTTGATGTACAGTACAGCAAACCCAAAATTTAGTTTAGTTCATGAACTTCCATTCTAAAAACAACTTTGTCTGCTGATAAACTGAACTGGCACTTGAAGCTGTTCGTGAAAGTTAGTCATGCTATTATGTTGATTAGAAAAGACCATTGAGCCAACGCCACTGCAGCCATCAAACCATGTCCCAAAGTGCAATGTCTACGCATTTTTTGAACATCCCCTGGGACAGTGATTCCACCTTCTCCCTGGGCAGCCTGTTCCAATGCCCAGCCACTCTTTCCATAAAGAAATTTTCCCTAATCTCCAACCTAAACCTGCCCTGGTACAACTTCAGGCCCTTTCCTTTTCTTCTGTCACTTGATGCAAGGGAAGAGATACCAACACCCACCTCACTTCAGCCTCCTTTCAGGTAGATGTAGAGAGCAATAAGGTCTCCTCTTAGCCTCTTCTCCAGAATAAACAATCCCAGTTCCTTCAGCCACTCCTCATAAGACTTGTTGTCCAGATCCTTCACCAGATTTGTTGCCCCAACAAAACTAAGTTCTTCTTGTAGTGACAGGCCCAAAACTTAACACAGTATTCAAGATGCAGCCTCACTAGTGCTGAGTAAAGGACCACGATCACGTCCCTACTCCTGCTGATACAAGCCAGGATGCTGTTGGCCTTCTTGGTGACCTGAGCACACTGCTGGCTCATGTTCAGCCTGCTGTAAACCAGCACCCCCATGTGGTTATATCTTATGAATTTGCTTTAAAATGAGTCTTTTCTGTCTGAAGACCTCATGAATCTGTTTCACTTTACAGTGCTCTTGTCTTATGTCATTGGCAGCTGGCTGACACTGATTTAACTCAGTAATCAATCACTTTCTTCCTGCTACCAGGTACTTTTAAAATGAGTGAGTGTGTCAGAAGGATGAAAATGCT
Source organism: Picus viridis (assembly GCA_033816785.1). Lineage (NCBI taxonomy): Eukaryota > Metazoa > Chordata > Aves > Piciformes > Picidae > Picus > Picus viridis. Next base: position 1,332,985 of record CM066569.1, on the reverse strand, counting down.
TTTAACTGCTAGCTAAAATTGATAAACCTATGATGGGTTAGATGGGGAGGAGAAGGAGGTAGCTAGAAAAGGAGACGGTAAGATGGATTTTCTTTACCTTGGTATTTGAAGTTCAATGACTCTGAAGTAACAGTGTTTGGTCTGGGTCTTGTTGACAGTCTTTGAGTTGATATAACAAATATAGTGGTGCCCTATTTGTCTCACTGAGTTACTGGTAAGCCATTATGGTTAGGATTTTTTGAGCATGAGCTTTCTCGTCTACCAATTAAACATATAAGGCAATTGTATCATACCTCGCTGCAGCTGATAGAAAGAGCGAGCACCTCTTTAGGTCAAAGCATTCCCTTTGAGAATGCCAGGATGGGTGGGATGAGTAACTGGATAGCTCAGATTTGGCTGTACAAAACCCAGCCTACTTCTATTATTCAAGAGAATAGTGGCACACAATAGATACCTAAGTACATGATTAGTTTCAGAAGTTTTGCTCTTTGCTGACTGGCAGATTTGCCTTCATCTGAAGTCATTAGAAGCTTATTTTTACTTGAAGCATTTGCAGTCACAACAGAATACAGAATTAACCTTCAAGATCATCACCCAATGCCATCTAATCGACTAAACCATGGCACCTCCAGTGATGGTGACTCCACCACCTCCCTGGGCAGCACATCCCAATGGCCAATCTCTCTTTCTGTGAAGAATTTCTTCCTAGCATCCAGCCTAAACTTCCCCTGGCACAGCTTGAGACTGTGCCTCTTGTTCTGTTGCTGGTTGCCTGGGAGAAGAGACCAACCCCCACCTGTCTACAACCTCCCTTCAGGTAGTTGTAGACAGCAAGAAGGTCTCCCCTGAGCCTCCTCTTCTCCAGGCTAAGCAACCCCAGATCCCTCAGCATCTCCTTGTAGGGCTTCTCTACTTCGTTTCTTGTGGAAAGATTAATAAGATTGGAAGAGTTTGGAAAAGAAATCCATCTCTTTGGCCTACAGTGGCTGATGACTCTGGCACGTCATGCCAGATAGTATTCCAGCTCTCAAGGGGGCGAGTTTCCACCTCTAGGACTAATCTTTTCCTTTGCTGTTCATGAAAGCAAGATAATCTTCAGTAGGCAGAGAACTGTCAAATGCAGTGTGTTAACTCTGAGACCAAGATGGACAACCCCATGTTCACACTTTCCTAGGCATGACAGATGTGTCTGCGTGGTGCTGTGCTGGGGCTCTTCTCCGGCTCCCTGCTTCCTAGCTTGGTCAACTGTGTGTACTCAGTGCTGTGGTGAACCATGTGGAAGAGGGGTCTGGTGTGGGTTTGTGTGGGCCCTTGTGCTGAATGAGTCCTTCCTTGCGGGAAGACAGCTCTTAGTGTCAAGGCTCCTTCCCCGGCCAGTGGCACTGTCTCAGACATCAGACACGGTATTCCTGAGAGGTTGCTAAAAGTAACGCGGGTAAGAGCATTTAACGTGCGGACAGCTAGATCTCTGGAATTTGCACTTTATAGTTCTGATTACATATGGTTGGTGTTGCATCACAGAGTAAGAAGACCGTCAGGCTTAATAAAACTGAGGACTGAATTGCTGTTGTAGTCACAGCATGAGTAATACTCACTGGTGTAGCAAATGCTGCACCTAGCAGGCAAATGGTCAAGATCCAGCCCCTCATCTTTCCCAAATTATAGTATCTGTATCTGTATAGTATCTGGGAAAAAATACTGCTTTGTTTTTTCTGATGTAAAGATAACCAATGCTCATATATTAGCATCTGGATCTGAATAAAAGCAATCTGTAGATATCAAGGCCAAATCTTCTGCAGTCTGTATTTGGAAAGCTGGATCATTCATTATTAAGTATTTGGTGGGAACAGCAAATTGGTGATAAAATTCCATCGTACTTCGGAATCTATCTTGAGATAGAAGCCAAATGTTTGAACTTTTATTTGGATTTGGGTTCCATTGTTTCTCCGATCTTTGAGGGCAGTTCCCTTTAATTCTGAATCCCAGTTCATGAGTACCAAGAGCAAAAGGACTAAATGTGATTTAAAAGTAATGCAGCAATACTTGCCAACTGCACAGCTTTAGTGGATTCTGAGAGGAATGTGGGAGCAGTCCTAGCCTTAAAAACCCAGCAGCAGGTTTCAGCAACTGGAGTATCTGCAAAAATATTTGAAAGCACATGATCCCTTCTTGCTGTGTTGAGCTCTTGCTTTCATGGATTTTCTTGGGGGTTGATTTGTTTGGGTTTTTTTGAGGAACTGCACTGGAGACTTTCAAGAAAAAAACGGATAGAAATATTTACTGAAGAGCTGCCTTGGAGACCGCTCCCTCCTTAGAGTTGTAATTTTCCCCCTGCTTTTCCTGGCTGTTTCATCTATCTTAAAGTAATTTTGTTTGCAGACTATAGAATTTTGTGCCAAATTTGCAATTCACATATCATTTATTATTCTAATGGTGTGGTATGTTTGTCTTGCTAAAAGTATTATCTGATGTGACCTCTGTGCAAGACTGTGCACCAAAGTTGAGGAGGTCACGCTTTCAAAGTGCTGCCACGAGCAGAGCTGAGAAACTGGGGGAGGTTAGTATTTCCACTGCAGGGATCTAACCTATTCTCATTACATTAAGAAAGAATAGGTTTTTAATGAGAAGATTTATCAGATTCCAATTTCAGCACTGAAGGAGGAGGATTACTGTCTATTTGCACACAGTTTTAAGCAGTCACAGAACTGTCATCCATGCCTTAGCCAGACGCTGAGCACCCGGATCGCCGTACAGGGAGCATCCTGGCTTGCCCTAGTGAACAAGAGGAGAAGAATGGACAAGTGAATTCCTACATTTGGATCAAATTCTGAAAAGCTTTTCATTTCCCAGCACTTCATGACTTCATGCCTTGAAAAACAGGCCCTGAGGTCTTCCGTCGTTTGTATCATCACAGTTGGGAGTTGAAGAGAAGTAAGGTATTTTGCTTTTCTTACAATAAGCCAATTTAGGTCATGTCCTGTGCCAGTAGTGCTAGATCAGGTCATGGAAACAAGCTGAACTTTACTGTGAGCTTTTATAACATTCAGAAAATGAGATTGTATGGTGAATTTTAATTTTGAGATAGAAAGCTCTTGGCTTCCAGAGTATTTAGGTATGTATTTTGACAGCCAGATAGGGTGTTCCTGCTATCCTGGTGTAAAGTTTCAGGATAAAAGAATAAAAGGTTTTTGTGGTGACTGAAGTCAGTCTGCTGCACTCATTTTTTGTGAAGCTTTCCATTGTGTTGCCATTAACCATATTAAAATTTCAGTAGGGAAGAACATTGCAGAAATGCTGAGTAAGGCATAGTAGGCTACTCTTTTTTCCCCCCCATATCATAAAAGGTAAAATAATGTAAATAAACCCAAATAATTTCTGTGGCTTATAATTTCAATCCTTTAAGTAGAAATTGATGCTAAGAAGAAAAGGATGAAGTCTGGCTGAATAGTAATTAGCTGAGGTAAAAATCACAGAGTGAAAAAGCCTCACCTGCATTAACTGCCAGGAAAACGACAATATCTTTTTTTGCTGGCACAACTAAACCAAAGAGAAAATACATATGCAGTCTAAACTAATCACTCTGCTCCACTTAGAACTTGATGGTGTTTTGAGCACTGTGGATCCACTCATGCTTCCTTGTGGAGCTAAGTGAGAATATCCTTTCTGCTGTTGCTTCCTAAGGAGTAATGAGATCATCTTCTATCCTGCCAAGGAGTGGGGGGATTAGCTTTTTTTTTCCCTCTGGAAAGATTATTTTCTCTGAGCTGCAGGAAAAAAGATTAAAGCAGCAGCAGTTTCTTCTTCTGCATCTCAGGAAAATAAATGTGGTAGATTGTAGGCCTGCTTATTTCATTGGCTTTTCGGAGGTTGAGGAGAGTGACAGATTGTTCTCTTGCTTCAGGAGAACGGGAGAGGGGCTCAGAGACAGTGGGATCTACTCTTAGGAGCTGGGAAGCTAGCCATAAGGGAGCCCATCATCTCAGAATAAGTCATGCAGTTTTGAAGTTTTGATTCATTGTGTTCTGGTATCAGAAGAATTGTGCAGCCGTCAAAACAGGAGGAAAGTACTGAGCTGAAAAGTATGGCTTAGAAGTGCTGTGAAGAAAGCACTGCCACCGTCCTCTTGCAGAGCTGAGGACTGCCAGTAGCCAAATTATTGCAAGTCTACAACAGGGTGGTTAAAGGAAAGATATCCTTTGTATTGTGAGAGATTTACTGATTTGGCTGCCATCAAGCAGCACGTGTCATCTTGTGCGTCACTGCTTGGACACCAAGTCCCACTGGCAGTGGCGTGGGTTGGCAAGTGGGTGAAAAAGTGCTTACCACTGTCTGTAAATGATACTAGTAGCTTCATCTGTCTTTGTTAACTGGAGAATACAGCCTTTAGAGAGGTAACCCCACTGTCTGCTTCATAACAAAACATCATCAGATGGTAATAGAAGTATAAATCAGCTCTGTAGGAGTGGACTTGCCTGAGTTAGGATATCTTGAGTCTTCTGTTGTTCGACCTTCATCTAGATGAATCGTAGCATGCTTCGAGCTGGATGGGGCCTTTTAAATGTCATGTAGTACAAACCCCCTGCAGTGAGCAGAGGCAGCGTCAACTTGATCATGTTAACAGGAGTTCTATCCAACCTGACATTGAATGTTTCGAGGGATGAGGCTTCTATACCTCTTCTCTGGGCAGCCTGTTCCAGTGTTCCACCACCCACACTGAAAGTTTCTTCCTTATATCTGGTCTAAATCTAGCCTTTACCCCTTGTCCTGTCATAACAGGCCCAGGTAAAAAGTTTGTCTTCATCTTTCTAATAGGGCTGAAGTACTGAGAGGCCACAATAAGGTCTCCCCGGAGCCTTGTCTTCTGCAGGCTGAACAACAGGAGAGTTTTTCCAAACCTCTGATTGTTTCTGTGGTTATTCTCTGGACCTGCTCCAACAGGTCCATGTCTTTCCTGTGATGATGACTTCAGAACTAGGCACAGTATTCCAGGTGGGGTCTCACCAGAGTGGAATAGAGGACCAGAATCACCTTCCTGGACCTGGCCATGCTTCTTTTGCTGCATCCCAGGGTATGGTTGGCTTTCTGGGCTGCAAGTGCATGTTGTTGGATCATGTCTAACTATTCATCCACCAGTATCCCAAAGTCCTTCTCCACTGGGCTACTCTCAGTCCCATCATCTCCCTCTCTGCATTGATACCAGGAGTTGCTCAGTCACAGGTGCAGAACCTTGCACTTGTTGACACTTCTGAGGCTCACTCAAGCTTCTCCAGGTCTCTCTGGAAGGCATCCTGTCCCTTAGGTGTGTCAACCATGCTGCTCAGCTCAGTGTCATCTGCAAATTGCTGTAGGTGCACTTGATCCTATTGAACTGTTTTGCCCACTGAACAGTCCACTTGTCAAATCCTTATCTCTCCAGTCTAGAGAGAAGGATGTTGTGAGGACTGTGTCAAGGTCCAAATAGATGACATTCATCCTTTGTCCATTGATATAGTCACTCCATCATGGACAACCACTGGATTTGTCAGGCAGGAGCTCATAAAGATCAAGCAAGGTTTTAAGAATAGCATGACCCAGTCAGTAGGACTTGAGAATACCTTGGAAATACTTCCTTAGCACAGGTAAATGTTAATTAATGGTATAGCACTTACATTAATGATAAACATTACTTATGTTTTAAAAATATTTTACTACTATATGCTATACACACAAGGTCACTCTCACAGGAATGTTGCACATAGCTTAGGCAGGAAAGACAAAGCACAGATCTACTATTACCCTTTTTGTACAGATTGGAAGAATTGACCTGATTGGTCTCAGGAAAGAATCTTATTCTCTCTTTAATTTGCATTCCCTAGGTCAGGCAGTAGGCAGCACTGACCTAGCACAACTGCAGAAGCAGAAGGAAAACAATGGAGATGCTTCTCTCTCTCTTCCCCTGCTTTATGCTTGAAAATACAGCTACGTGTTATCTCTTACTTCAGACTTCTTGCATCTTTGAGTACCTTTCTTTGAGATGCATAAGTGCCATGCCTGCAGATGTATCTACCCTTTTGTCTCCTGCTCTGCTCTCTGTGGCCATGTTTACATGGGGAGGTTGAACAATTTGACAGCATCCTTCAGGGCTGGGGCTCAGACATCTGTGCTGTTGGCTTATCACCAATCTTTTTACTGTAGCCGAGGTCCAGAACAGCTCTCCAAAACAGTTTCTGAATATGGAGATAGCACAGGCCAGGAATTATTCATGACAGGCCATTTGGATGTGGCCACTTTGGAGAGGGAGGCATTTTAATAGCGTGGATTAAGGCCGTTCTCTTCTAGCTGGGTTGCTGCCAGGGCACAAGCCTAGGCATGTGTTGTTTGCAAATATAAACTTCAGTCTTTGGTTCTGGGTTTGTGGTTTTCTCTATCTTGAACTGAAATCACACAGCTCTTCAGCTCAGCCTGAGCTCTGAGTAAAGCTTCTTGTGGTTTCAGTCAGCTGTCCTTACCAGCAATGGTAAGTCATGATATGAGGAGCATCACAGGGCTGCTGAAGCTTGTGATGGGTGAACTAAGGTAGCTAACCGTACATACACTCTGTGACTTACAAAATGCATTGTAAATATATTAGAGCCACATCATGTTCATGAGCTAGTACGTGGTGGCCTTTGTTAACTGCAGGTTAACAGCACTAGCTGCTGTTGTGCCACCGCTTGTTCAGCTCATCAGCTTGGTTCCATACGTGCGCTTTCACTCCAGAAATGGGGGTCTTTATTCACAGGTAGCTTCTGCTGTACCACCAGACTGAGGTCATGTCTCAGCTTCCAGGCCCAGGTCCTAGCTCCAACTTAGATGTCCTCCCAGCAAAAAGAAAAAAGGGCAGGTTGGTCAGATGGGAGGCTTTGTAAGATCTTACTGCTTCCCTATCACGACTGTCTGTAGCAGGACAAGAGCTGGTGTGTGTCCCCTCAAATGTAGAGACATACAATACCTGTAAAAGGTGATGCACATGAAACTGCTTGCTCTTTGGTCAGGACTGGCACCTCCTTTAGGGAAGTCGGGCTCTGTCTCCACTAGCACTTGCACACCCTCCTAAAATCTTCAGAGAGCAGTGCCATACAAAGAGGAACAGTGGAGGATATTCACTAGCATGGCAGCACTAGCAAGGTGAAGTTAGCTATTAAAAGCCACAGGAAAACCCTTCAAGTTGTGAAAGACCACAGTTAGGTGGTCTTGCATGCTCAGGCCTGGTTGCCACTTTTCTATGGAAACTTGCTAAATATGTAGCAAAATAAACCATGTAATATCTTGTTACAGTGCATGATGAGTTTCAGTAGATTTTTTTGTTTGCTAATGCATTAGCAGGGCACAGTGGAAATTTTGCAGGCTGCCCATGGTCACCTAGGGGCTTGCAGTAACAGCCTGGGTGGGAAGTGGAGGGCATAGCAGAAATTTACCAGGTCCCTGTCCTTGTAATAGTATTTTGTCCTGCTTTTCAACCTGTAACAGCTGGGTATTCTCATTCTGTTAATACTATTTTGATAATTAAGTGCTCTTAATGTACAGTATTTTTCTTTCCAAGAACCACTGCGTTACAGATAGGAGCATTCGTGTGAACACACACTTATCTGCTTCCACATTTTATACCAATATCCCTGCTGGCAAACGGTCCTTGCAGCTTCTGCAGAGTCCAAGATGTGTCTGTATGCTCCACTGGTTTCCCTTGGGTTGCTTCAGTGGAGAGGCATAATCCAAGATTTAGAAAACAGGTCTAGGTACAACGCAGTAGGAAACCCACAAGATGGCTTAGATTTATATTTCTTGGCTTGTGGAGTTTGAAAATCTGTGCTTACTGTCAATAAAGCCAATAAATTCTCCATCCTTTAGGTAGTAACATGATGCTGTTGGCCAGGTAAATACTCTTTGGAGTTTATCTTCTATGCAGAAAATAAGTATCTATATGGAAAATGTCTTCTACACAAAGAAAAGTCTGTGAGGTCTGTAGTGTCACTGAGAGTGAGGGAGCAGATTCTGAGTGCATGAGGAAGAATGCTGTCATTTAGTAGCTTATTCAAACTAAAATGAGCAAATCTGGTGCTAAAGGCAGTGAGAAACAAACTCTGATTCTTTTTGCATTCAAAATGTAGGTCCTGAGTTAGGAAATGATGCTCAAATGCAAGCATATGGTGACATCCTCATTGACTATGTGTTTTCTTCAACAGCAGTGTACTCCAGGCTGACCTTTCAAGCATTTTGTTACACATTTTTTTTCCTGTTTCAATATTTATTTCAAGCATAATTGTCGTGGTTTAATACCAACATAATGTAAACCTAAATAGCTGCAGGTACACAGATCAGTAGGGCTGTTGAAAACTTTTTGTGCCTCTTATGTTAGTAAGGGTAAAGAATATATATATATATATATATATCATAAATATATATATATATAGAAAACTTCCCGCCCCGGTTTGAAGGTTGTAACTCATGGGTTGAGTGGGAATGTGCAGTTTGAGGGAAAAATCACCTTCAAATCACACTGCTTTTGAATTACCTTAAGTACTGTTTCCCTCCTAGTTACTTTGATTCATTGTTGTATTTTGTGATGTTAATAGCTATTTAGATTCTCATTTGCCTTTGTTCAGCAGTTGTTTTCCTTGCAGGGCTGAAACATAGAAAAGGGAATAGTGAACATAAAACAGTAGGACCAGAGGAAAACATTGATGAAAAATAGGAAGACGTGGTTAGAAGCCTAAAACTGGTGACAATGGAGATTACCTTCATGACTTTCCCCTCAGCTCACTCCTGTATCCCAAGGATGGAGATGAGCACCTTTAAGGAGGAGGACCCTGGTTTGACCCGAAGGTCATGGCTTCAGCTATCTTCCTTCAGCTATCCTGTTGGAGATGAGCTGTTTCTCTCTTGCAGGGGACAGCCTTCTAAGGGGACAGCAACACTGGTGAGATGGGTGGTTAGTTCACTGCTAAATTCAGTGGTGTTTATTACATATTAGTTCCTATTGCAAAATGCAAGATGAGCTTAAGCTGATTGTATGAATTGATATGGTTGAAGTGATTAGCTAGCCTGGAACGTATCCCTGCTCTTTTCTCCAGAAAGATAAATGAGCTGGGCCAGTGCCTTCTCCTTTCCTCTTCTTTCTGCCCCTCCTGCTCACTCTCTCTCAGTTTCTGAGAAAGTTCTTATCTAGGTAATTTGAAGTTTTAAAACCTGTTTATCTTGCACGGTCTGAAGTGCTTCTTATCCTCTTACCCATGGTACAGTGAAAAGAAGTACACACATTTTGTAAAGACATCTGTTACAGGAGACGTGATGGATGGCTCTTAAAATTACTCCTGTAACTACCAGAAGAACTGAAAACAAGTGAGAACCTGAGACGAGGTTATGCTCTAGTAGTTGGCGTCTTAGTCCTTTACCTTAGAGCTTAAGGCTTGGGTGCAGGACTTTGCTCCTCTCTTTGTTATGCAACTGTTTGTATGGAATAACTAATCCAAGTCGAACTTGTTGGTTTTCATTGGGAAAATCGCTAAGAAACAAAATCAAAATACTCTTTAAGACTCTCTAGGTTGGCTTGGAATAATGTATAATAAACTTGATCCTCACTGATAAGCATTTCAGATGTCAGAATTTAATGTCAGTGTGCACTTAGACTGCATGATGGTTTATTGTATGCTTTGCTGCACTTCCACAAAAGGATGTATGGGAAGGAAAGAGTGAAATTGATTTCCAGAGAGAAATGTTTCAGGATACTGGGCATTTTTCCACTGAACATCTCTGTGGAAATCTGGGAAAAGTGTTATTGCAGTTCTCTACAAGAAAATAATGCTCAAACTGTGCTTTCCTTTCCCACCATCAATAAACTTGAGAGTTTAAATTTTTTTTTTTGGTAATTGTTAACCAGGAGAAAAAATGGAGCTTGTTTTGGAAAGAGCAATTTAGGAGGTTGTTTGCTTTTAAACAGAGCACTCTTGGAAGTGTGAACTTTGGATGGTATTTGCACTATTGTCTTCTGGTTTGGTTTCAGATAGAAGGCAGTTTTAGCCTTTTGGAAGAGATTGCAGGGGGTGGGAGGGAGGATGGTGCTAATTGTGTCACTGCCATCTACAGTTGCTCTTTGCATTTCTCTGTTGTACTCTTGTCTGTGCAGTCCACCGTAGCCTGACTGTTTTCTGTGTAGGACAGACTGACAATAACAAAGTAACATTTAATGGGCCTGGAAGGGCTCTGACTCTGTTCCTATTTTGGGTTACAGATTAGTTTGTTTTTCTTTTTTGAGATGACGGTAAAAGGCAGGGAAGTTGAAGGCATTATTAATTGGTATTGTTTTCTAATACTCACTCTTAGTTACATAACGCCATAGTGCATTGCAACTCTTCAGTTCAGCACATTGATGTGTATTGCTTCACCTGGCATTTTATGTTCTGTATTGCAGAAAGGGGGGAAAAAAGAGCAAGCAAGACCCTACTTTCAGTGAAGTTACTGCAAACCTGCCATTCATTTTTGTGGGGGTTCATGTCCTCAGTGACACAGCTCATTGGGACAATTTTCAGGGTGAATTACTGGGAAACTGTTCTTGTATGTAGAGGTTGGCACCAAATCAGTTGAAACCCAGTAGTAATAATACAATTTTAAAATGCAACTGACAGTGTGTATCCAGTTCCTAGGGGAAAAGACTCTTGGAGCAGCTGAGGAATGCAGCCTGTGATCTCCTTATTCCCAGGCATGCTCCACCCAGCCTCATGGCTATAAATGGCAATTGGACTCCAGGGAATTACAGCAGGCAATAAGCTCAGCAAAGGCAGGTTCATCTGCAGCTGACATTTTCACTGCTGGGCATGAAATTCTTAGGAATAACTCTGAGTTGTTTTCTGAATGTTGCAAGGGCTGCAGCTTCATCTGTAGCACAGTCTGAACTCTGCAAGTGTGGGTTGGTGCAGTGAAGGTGGTGGTAGTGCCACTGAGCATGGTTGGAGCCACTTCTTTTAGAGGACTGTGGCAAGGCCTGCAGGTGAATGAATGCTTGGCCTCAGGAAGCTTGTTGGCACATTTGCCATAAAATGCTGTGTTTTTTCAAGCAGTTGTGGAGGTGGCCAATGATCAGTGTGATCATTGTGTTTCTGTTGTGTGGCTAGCAAAGGTCAGAGCTTGGGGGAAACGTAGTGGTGCTCAACAGCCAGGGAAGATGTTATTTAAGGGAATAATTTGGCTCATTTCACTATACTGCTGCCATTTAGCCGTGGTGTAGACATACACCTCTGAGCTGGCCACTGTACACTCCTCCTCTTTATGGGGGAGTGGGGAAAAAGGCATTTCTGGAGTTTCATTCTTACTCATCTCATGTTCATTCTCACCACTGGTTGGAAGTTGTGCTTAAGAGTATCTAGTTAGAGATGCCTGTATTTTGAAGACTCTTCCATTGTACGTCTGGTCCATTGCATGGGTGATCTGCATAGCATGCTGACAGCATTTCAAACAGCCAGAATTACTCTGCACTTTTGCCATTGTCAGATTTAATTATCAAATGGAAAGGGTAAACCTTTACAAAGTCTAGGAGATTCCTCAGGGACAAGTTAATTCATTCTTTCATGAACTCAAATTACTTTGAACACAAGTCCTGTAAGGAATGATTGAGGCAAATGGGGTTGTTTAGTCTTCAGGAAAGAACGCTGATGAGAGACCTCATCACCTTCTTCAACTACCTAAAAGGATGCTGAAGTGAGGTGGAGGTTGGTCTTGTTTCACATGCAGCAAGTGACAGGACAAGAGGAAATGGCCTCAAGTTGTGCCAGGGGAGGGTCAGGTTGTGTATTAGGAAAAATTTCTTCACAGAAAGGGTTATCATGAATTGAAATGGGCTGCTCAGAGTGCTGGTGGGGTCACCATCCCTGGAGGTACTGAAAAGATGTGGATGTAGTGCTTAGGGACCTGGTTTAGTGGTAGTAGCTTAGCAGTAGTGGTGGGATTGTGAGCTCTATGATCTCGAAGGTTTCTTCCAACCTCAACAGTTCTATGATGCTATGAATGATGTATGGGTAATAATAGTAAAAGTAATAACAAAAGCAACATAGTCTTTCATTAATTCTGTGCTGTGTGAGAAACAGAGGAGAAGCACATTTAATGTTTATTCAGTGGAAGGTTTGGACAGAGAAGGGTAAGGGAGGTAGCCTTCTATGGAACAATAAACATGAAGTTATCCCGATAACAGCTGTTTCATTCTTCGTCTGCGAGCATTATTGGGTATTTGCTTCTGTCTTTATCAAAACATCTCTTGTATACTTTCATTCAGCCAGGGTCATGCATTTCTGTAGCTGTCAGACCTACTGTAAGGTGCTGAGTGCTTCCGTATGACCCAGATCTGTACTAGGAGAAAATACTACTAAAGCAAATTTGATTTTCATTGCATGGATAACTAAGAACTCAATTCCAGAAGTTCAGACGGGTGAGAGTAGTCGAGGTGGTGTGACCTGTGGAGTTACCCCTGGGGAAGAAGCAGCTTGAGGAGCTGCCCATGGTGTTTCTGACACCAGGAATTCTCGCCGTGTGCTTCAGTGGAAGAGCCACTTGTGTCTCAGGAAAAGCAGACTGCTGAAAATAGATTTAAAATTGTCAGATGGACAGTGATTGAGTTTTTCTCAGTTTCTCAACTTTCCCAAAGTGCAGAGAGCACACCTGCAGGCTTCTCTCTGCAGCAGATTCTATGATTCTGTGGCTGGAGCTTTATGTATTACTTGCGTGTTCCTTACCTAAATACATATGCTGAAGTCTGCCTGTACTTTGAAATGTCATCTGAAGACAAAGCTTTAAACCAAGTGCAAAATAGCACAGTAGTAACTTGTAAAAGTACTGTGAAACGTGAGTGTTGCACATGCCTTTGCAAATCAATGTCTTTTAGTAATGTACCACATCTTCAACTCAGCCTCTGGAAAGTCATTCTTATAGCTGAGGATATTTATTCTGTTCCATTTTTTGAATAGGTGCAGCTGTTGAATTCTTCAGACCCGGGTAAAGGCTATTAAAAAGCTTTATTTATATCAGTTGTGTGTTTGGTTGTTTTGTTTCGTGCTGCTTTTTCCTGTCCCCTGGTTCTGAAGAAATAGCCACAACTTTTAACTGATGGAAATTGTTGTACTAGAACTAAGATTATAAAGTTCTGCTGCTTTATAGGGTGACTTTTCGAAAGAGCTGGACCCTCGTGTGAGAATGTATAATTGTACTAAAGCAGCTGAGTGTAATTTGCAAAGTAGGCTGGCACATGTTAGGCTGCCCCCACCCCAACTCCAGCATAGCAGCTCCCATAGGAGATCCCAGGGGATTTGGAAAACAGAGAGTACATCTAAGGTGATCAGCTAAGATTCATCTGCAGCCGTTAGAAGCACATTGCAGTGATACTTACGTGTGTAAGTCCTCTTGTTTCAAGATAGAGGCTTATGGGTTGAGTTTGCCCTGGAATAAACTTTGTGATTATTAACAAACTCTTTATCAAAGAATCTCCTTTGGGTCATTAAAGGGCATTATATAGATAAGAGCTCATAATGAATTTGCTGTCTAGACCACTGTGTTACCAGAAATCTTTGACAGCGAGCTGAAATGCTGTGGTATTTCAGTGGTAGCGGGGTTTGATAAAAGCTGAAAATCCTGTGCTGCTGTGTGTGGGAGGGGGAGCTCGGTGTATGGCAATAGTGTGAGGCGCAGCAGCAAACAGCCCAGCAAGCAACTGGTGAGTGTACAAGGACATTGCATTGAAAGCTCTCTAACTTCCCGTGTCTGCGTGCCTGTTTGTAGCAAGAGCTTCATACCAGCTCTTAAAATCCACACTCTTAGTTCCTTCTTTTTTCACTAAGCACTTTCCTCAGGCGATGACAGAAAGCAAAATTCAGAGAGGTCTGTATGGATCTTTCAGCTGGCTAATGTATATTTCAATTACATCGATGAGAGGAGAGCTGCATCTGCTGTCTCCACTTGACAGACAGATTAAAATAATTGGATCTGAGACGTCTGCTAGGTTGCCATTTCTAGTGAAAAAATTAAACGGGAGCAGAGAGCATTTGGCAGACACCGACAAAAGCATTTGGGGGCGAAGGGAGGGGAAGAGAGGAAATAGAAGAAGGGGGTAGGAAGAAAGCTTTCATGCTGTTCATTCAACTAAAAATAGGTTTTCAGTCTGCCTTGGAGTTTGTTTATGTTTATGTCTTTCATTTGGAGACTCTGGATGGAGATGTGTCTTTTCTGATTTGGGAGCAGGGCCTGTGCTCTCTACCTTTCAGAAACAGGACTTCGAGACTCGGTTGCATGTGCAGGGAGCTGCTGCAAACTTCTCCCTGATCGTGCTGATTCCTCTGAGAGCTCAGCAAGGTGCTTTTGTGCACTCTTTTATGACTGAATAGTGGGGGGGTTATATCTAGTGTATCATTTTCCAAAACATTACTTGAATGCATTCTCTGTGTGCCCTGCTTTCTCCCAGGGAGAAATCTGAACATGCCCAAAGATGGGAGTTTGCCCTTGTGATTCAGCGACTGGTGAGGGGTGGGCTATACCTAATGCTGCTTGTTACATGTAGCTTTTAACGTTAATCTACTATGGGGCTTTTATAAAAGCAGAGCTGTAAAGTGGGGTTTTCAGAATATTGCAGTGACTCAGCATGTGTTCACCTACTTTAGAAGGTCTTTGAGAAAAAATAGAGAGTACTCTTATCTGATTCAGAGATTATCAGCGGCAGCACCAGCGCCTCTGAACGAACCCAGCTCGGTTCCTCCATGACTGTCTGGTTTCAGCAACTCTTTCTGAGGCTTTCCTTTGCTAGAAACAGGGATGCTGCTGCTGCTGCTGCATATTCTTTCTTAACCTGCCTGACTGTATGGGGTTTTATTAAAGCCTTATACAACTTGTCAGAGTACTTGCATCATCTCTTGTGGACTCATCAGTTTCTGCTAATAGGTAACGCTTCAAGTCTAGAGATAAATCCTGCAAGTTAAATATATTTAGTTTGGTTTTTATTTGCTTTCTGCTTTTTTAGAGTTTGTGAGGTGCAGGCAGGCAGTCTCTGGAGCAGATGGGGTGTTTTATGATTACTGGACCAGACATCTCAGATATCATTAAAGTGCCTTTTTCTGCATCTGTAACTTCTGTATTTTCTGTTTCTGTCTTTTCACAGGTCTTCAGATCCCATCAAGTGTAAATCTAATAGAGGTTGTTGTACTTTTCTTACTTGCTTGTATTTTTGAGTGAACTGCATCACTCAAGCTTCATGAGTAATTTTTAAAGACAAAAACCTGACATTTTTTTCCCCACTGAAAATAATGAAATTTTAGGTCAATTCTTTTCCTGAAGCTGGTTTTTATAGTCCCTTGAAGCTTTTATGGCCAGCTTTGGTCATTGGTGTAACAAGAGATCAGCCAGAGGAATTCTCAGCTGCCTGCTACTTTGGTTCTCTTAATTCTGTGACTCTCCAGAGAGAGAAAGTCCTTGGAATTTTGCATAATTAAGAAACAAATTAAAAGTCTCATGCTGCTTATCTGTTGAAGAAGTTACAATGCCAGAATCACATAACCAGGTTCTCAGTGAGAGTTTGGGCCAAGCTCAGCTTAAAGTTTTAAGATAGATATTTTTGAGTAGCCTGTGAAGAAATGAATCCAAAGTGGGTAACAAAATAAGTTATTTGTTTTCTCTTTTGTTGATGGTAGACTCCATAGAGGTCATATATAGAATATAACCTCTGTACAGACTGTGGGCATTTTATATTCTAACATTCCATCCAGAACAGCAGATTTTTTAATATAAAGCTGTACAGTACTGAAAAAAAGGGAGTTTGAAATGAAGAAAAATAATTCCCCAGATGTACCAGTAGCTAATAGAAATTGTACAAAAGTAAGGTCTTTTAGCTGCAGACAGTGTACCCCCAAAGAAACCTGATTATTATTGTATTATTGGGTTTTTTTGCACAGAGCACCGTTAACTACTGAATAACCCAAAGAACCCCAGTTCAAAGCAAAACTCAACATGTATTGCTAGACTAAGCCACTTCTGAGAAGGAAACCCTTACTGTCAACCTGTGGCTCCAATAAATAGTTCTACGTTTTTTTATCCAAGATAAAGTACCATAATTTTGTCAGGAGCTTATAAATCCAAGGCTGACAGGCTAGTTGGATTCTTCACAGCCACTCTGTTTTATCTTTCTGCAGGCCACCAAAAAAGGTTGCTGATTTTTAGGTTTCTTTGCTTGCAGGGTGGCTGCTGTCCAAAGCCTGGAAATGGCAGTTCCTTTTTTGCATGGTCAAAGTGAGTAAGCTCAGGAAGGACCATGTCCCCATTTTCAGATCTCTAAATAGCAGTTTTCCTCATTATAGGGAACTCAAAAGAATAATGGCATAAGGGGTATGTGGGCTGAGGAAAATTTGCATTGAAGAAAGTTTGCAAGGCCTACAAATGTATAGGACAATTAGGAGATGATTAGCAGGACACTGATCTCTGGCTACAGCATTTTGATGAGGTGAGATAAATCTAACTTCTGTGCCTGGGGTTTTTATTGGGATGTTGGCACAATCAGTGACAGTACATTTTGGAGAAGATTATTCATCTCTCTATGCAGCTAACACTTTCCCCCCCCCCCCCCCCCAAGTCTTGCCTGATGTGATGCTTTAGTGTGCAACACTGGCTGTCCTTAGCATCACTTAGCCCTGGGTAGTGATGTGGAAAGAGGCTGTAAATGGAGATGAGTATCTGCATGATTTGAGGTTTTGATGTCTGACCGAAAAGGCACTGAAATGCTGAGGTTAGTGCATTGTTTGGGTTTTGATATGGCTCTGAAGTTAGGGGCATGTGATGTTTGTTGTTGCTGCTACCAGGCAGGCACTGGTAGCCAAGAAGTTGAATGAGGAAGAGTTGGGTGCATTTCTGAGCTGTGAGCACAGGCTCTTGTAACCTGCAATGTGATAGGCTGTTCAGCCTACCTTAGTTTGGAGGTGCATGAAGCATCTGTGTGGATAAATGAAAAAGGGAAAATAAGCTTTTACATCATCTTCCTTGCCGTTGCCATGAACTCTAGCCTGTGGTTTCTTCTGATCAGGGAGCAATCTGATGAAGCATTGTGCCAGCTGAGAAACAAAGTTGTCACTCTGAATGATGACTTGGTGAAGTGCCACATAGGGCAAAGCTGCCATGAAAATCATTGGTGATTCACTGTTGTTTTTTTTTTCACAGATTTCCTATGCTTCCTGCCCACACACTGTAGATGACAGCATCGTGTATGGGGACTGTGAACACGACAGACATTATTTCTGAATCCTTTATCAAGGATCTTTTCTCCCTAGGAAACTGTGTAAAATGCTCAGTCCCTATGTTGCTGTTGTCAAAGCCATGCTATAAATATAGCTGGCTTGCCTGCTTGAGTAGAAAGTTTTTAAAGGTGTTTTTAAAAGCTCCAAACAGACTGTGAGAAAAGGTCAGGCAGAAAGTGCTCATTGCTACTCACTGTGCTCCAAGAAGCCATGGCAGCTGCATCCAGCAGCCTTTCAGCTACTCCTGATAGGGGGATTTTGGGCAGTTACAGCAGGTTTTGAGCTTGCACAGGCACAGGGAGAGAAGGATTTTTGAGGAGAGACTAGTCCCTTCCTCACTACTCCTTCTACTCTCTTGGGACATCTCTGGAGTAAGGAGCAGGCAACCTGGTCACAGTTTGTCCGTGTGACTGGGCTTTGCCCTGGGCTGGGCTCTTGACTTGCTTCAATGCAGAGAAATTTAAAGATCCAATTTTCCACCCCCTAAGATTCATGACACCTGGCAGCAAAAGGTGTCCTGGGAGTTGCAGCTGCTTCAGCTGGGCTTTCTCTCAGACGCTCAGAAAACTACTTCAGGTCAACAACATTATTCTTACCGTGTTTTACCAAACGGTGCAGTTGGATCCAGGTCCTTAATTCAAACCTGACCCTTTCAAATAGTAAAGGACACTGAAGACACTGGAGAACGTAGTTCATGGGTAAGAAAACTGACAATCTCTTATGTAGTGGAGTAGAGGTAAGTGTGATGGAGAATGAGTGCTGGATGTGGTCCTCATGGAGACACCGGGTTTAAGTTTCTCATAGTTTAGTTATGTTTGAAGAAAAGAGAACAGCTTTGCCTCAGTGGGGAAAAAGCTGGTACTACTGATCAGCCTGGAGATCCACCAAGAGAGAGCCCTCAAATGCTATTTATTTTCAGACCAGTTTCATGACCCTGCCTGTTTTCATGTTTGGAACAAGAGGAATGAACCTATGGAATGAGAAGTGGCATTAACGTTTTGAAACCAAACTAAGCTGATCTGTATATGAGTGACTTTGCCAGGTGGCTTGCTCTGAAGCCAGTGCTGACATGTTTATCTTTTTCTGTGTATTCTGTTCATGAAGGGCATATAACCCAGGCAGTTGTGAGCAAAATATGTTGAGGGTAAAGGATTTTTGGAGGCTGATGGTATGACAGCTGCAGCTGCATAGGTTCACTTTGGCAAATAACAGTTTCTGTAAGCGTCAGGGTTTATGGCCATGCCTGTGTTGTTGCAGCAGTTTTAAATTCAGGTTAGCTGTACAGAGGAAAGAGACCAAGAGCTGTTCATCTTCTGTCTGGGTCCATGAGGAGCTTGTAACTCTAGCAATTGTTTCTGTTTTTCATAACAGTGGGAACTTTATGGGCTATTTTCCCTTTCTCCTTCCAAAGTAAATGCACTGCTTAAAAACAAAGAAGTCGCAGACTGTCTGGCAGACACAGTTTGAAATTGGGGTGCCTCAGGTTGGAGGAGCGGGTTACAAATAGCACCTTTCTCCTGCAAACTGGGTTTGCAGAACAGGGGTTTTATTTGTGTAGATTTGTTTTACATTTCTTACTTTGGAATGCTACGTTTTAAACAAGGCTCCATGTTAACAGACAGTGATGAGCATCAGGATGCTCTTCAGTGATCTCTCCATGTGCGCACGCCAATCCATCAGTCTCACCTATAGCTGCATCCATTCACAGCTGCTTGTATAGCTCCAGGGCAGCTGACGTGGTTTCTTAAAAAACAGATGTAATTTGTGTTTGGTTTTTGAACTTCATTGCAAATCAGCAGATTCATGTGCACACAGGCTATTTTTTCCTAAGAAATGCTGAAGCAGTGCTTCTCAATAAGCTGAAGTATTGTCCTTTGCTGTGCATTGCAGGAAGAGAGCACACACTGTTTCAATACATAGAAATGGAGGAAAACTAATTACAGAGATGAAAAGTAATGGTAATGCTAGTGAGGGCAAAGCCACTTCTTTGTACTCACAGTATTTTCCCTAAATATTCTACTTTCTGTATTTTCTGAACATTTCAGTAGAGAGTGGTCTTTGCAGGGTCCTCAGGAGAGTGACATTTATCAGAACAACTGCCAGCGTGGGTAGTATTTGATATCCCAGATCTTAATTAAAAGCAAGCAAGCAAACAAAGAAAAGCAAAACCCAAACACCTAACAAAAGAAACCCAACCAACAACAAAACAAAGCAAGAAATACAATACCCTAGAATTGTTTTCCATGTTTTCCAACCAGACCTGATATGTGGGCAGCCGGAATGGTTATTTGCCGTGTGTGCAACAGACACTGTTTTCCTTGGACCCATATCTCCTTCTGTGGATAATAGAAAATACTGGTTTGACCCACTTAAGGCAATAAGAATAGGGACTGATATTAAGTGTAAAGCTTTGCTGTCAGCCAAATCCCAGTTCTTGGAGTCATGGAATTAATTACTTTGTGATGAGATTCAGAGAGTATGCTCCGGTCAGGTAGCGCAGTCTGCATGTATCCTACAATGCTACAAATCCAGGAGGTAAACTGAAATACTCAAGTATGCATTTTTAGCCTTGTGTGCAATACTGAGGCTGATACAATTTCTGCATGCTTGGAGATGATAGTGTGTGTTGTCTCATGTGCATTCTTCCTTTCACATAGTAGATAATTTACTTCTCTCCAAAATGTTGCATTTTTCTTCTTTTAGACTGAACACAGTCGAAATGGGTGCTGCTCCTAACTGTTCAAAGCATTTTCTGCAGTCACGTTAGTACCTGTTTTTGAATGCAAAAATGATTGACTTCTGTGCTGTGCTAGCAGAGATGCTTATTGCTCCACCAGGGCATTATATACTATTTCAGGATCAGTAAAGCTATAAATAGGACAGTGATTACATTTGCTTAATCCAGGTTGTTTAAATGCATTCCATATATAATTTCTACCTTGTTTTTTCATATGCTTACAATTAATCTTGTTAGGCTTAGAAGAACACTATTTAATATCTGAAATGTCAGTGGAAATCTTTACATTTCGTAGGATCAGAACACGAGTGGATGGCATTCATGGCACGAATGGGTATTGCAGCGCTCAGTATCGAGTAAAGGTTGTCTTTGGGATGGAGCCCATCTTTTCCATGACTTGGGGCACAGCAAAACTTTGAACGGACAAGATAAGACATGCCAGTCTTTGGTGTGTGGTGGGTCATGGTCCCTTGTTCAACTTCACAAGGAGCTGAGTACTGAGGGCTGCTGAGAGCACTTTTGTGTTGGTCCCAGAACCTGAAGCGAGGTCTACTTAAGACAGCTTTCCCACCAGAAGTAATACTCGTGGCTTCTGTAGTGTAGCCCATTACTGTGTTGTCAGGTGAGGTAGTTGCTGCAGTTCAGCCTGTTACTGGATGCAGGTGTGGTTGTGACAGCTGTGCACATGCTCCCAACCTGCAGCAAAATTCAGAGTATTGTGGCATGGCTGCATTCTCTTTATGAACAGAAATGCACAGAAATCCACTGAAACGTCAGCTGTAATTTTGTAGTTCCATCTAGGCTTTTTAAGTTGTTAGGTCTCTATTTTGGCACCTCCAAAGCAGTACTTGGCCCCTTAGGGTGCTTCTGGATAAATTCCTTCAGGAATATTGATATTTGCTAAACTAAGAAATTTAGAAAAGCTGAGGATGTATTTACATGCATTTTCGTGAAGCTTTCTAGCTTCTGGAGGTGGGTTTTCTGGCTGTATAAAATAGTTCAGCACAAAGTGAGCATGCCAGGGCTGAATGTTTTGCCAGGCAATACCTTTGTATATAATTTCTGTTTACTGACCTCAGAAAAGGAATGAGCTGGTTCTGTATTGCACATCAGGGGTTTTTCAAAGAGGGTGCATTTTAAGTATTCCAAACATGGAACCGTATCTTTAGGCATTTGGAAAACTTGCAGAGGTTGATCACAGAAGAACAGGAAATATTTCTCATTGTATTTTAGCAGTTTGAGTGCTGCAGTGAAAGCGTGCTCGCTCTTCCGCTCCCTGTTTACTCTAGACTAAAGTTAGAAGCCCTTTTCTCCTTTTTTTTTTCCCTTTTCTTCTCTCCTGATAAATGGAAAACACCATTGTAATAGTCTGCAATGTCTGTCTTTACCTAGGCGCTGGTTCACACCATCATGCTAAGTATTTCTGCTGTGGGTGTGAATTCTGCCTCCCCTGTGGGGAACAGCAGCTTTCCAGCGTCCCATAGGGGTTGTCTTGATGTACCAATCCTGAGTACACAGATTTCCAGCCTTGGGAATGAGACAGGATGCTAGCTAGGAGTGAGGAAGTGTTGGCCTTCAGCAACACCACAGCTATATTTGTTGCCATTACATAATTCTGATACCTAAGGAATTATTTTGTGAAGTGTGATCTTTTTTTACCAGACTAAAAGCTCTTCCTCTGCGTGCATTATTTGATGCATACCAAACAGCATATAGCGAGAGACCAGGCAACTTCAGTGTAAGGCACCAAACTGCAGAACAGGCAGGTTGATGATCGCCTGTAGATTTGCATCTGCATTCAGGATTCCTTGCAGTGGTTGTCAGCTGGTTTGTTGTCAGCACAAGACAGAAGAACAAGACTTCACTAAAACACATCTGTGTCTTGGAGGCTCATGAGAAAGAGGTCGGGTTCACAAGAATAGCCTAGACATGCGTAAGAGTAATTTAAGCACATAGTGTTACTTAAGTCAGGATGTACCACTGAATGTTTATTTTGGAGCCACTGAACTTCCAACACATTAAAAATAATATACTTGAAAGAATACTAGTAAAACTGCAGTCTACTTCCTATTGAAATAGTGCTTATGGCTATGGACAAGCAATATGGGGAAGCTGGACGGGTTCTGCAAGGGCACAAGATGCAGTTAACCAGTCATCTCCTTCGCTGAGTCATCTGTTCCATTATTTTACTTACCCAGTAGGTGAACTGCTTGGTTGAGTGAAGAAGAGATGTCAGATATTAGTGGGATGGCCAGGAAGAAAATGCAGCTGAAGCTGGAGACTTGTGAAGGAAGAGAAGTAACTGATTGGTAGAAGAAACCAGAGAAGCCTTTTAGTCTGGTTTAAGGTTTCGTAAGTGGGTTATGAAAGCACAGTGAGCAGGTTGTGTCCTATCAGGCTGATCACTTTATCCCAGAGCAATAGTTGTGTTTGCACTCTTGTTTGTTTTCGTGTTCCCCTCTCCCCCTTTTTTTTTTTCCTTTTTTTTTTACTTGGTAATGAAGGAGCCATTTTCAGGTCATATTCTGACCCACAATCCAAATAATAGGGAAGAAAATCTGTGTGTGTATGTCTGAAAACATGCAGGGTGTGAACTTCAAAAACCAAGTCGCTCTGACTTTGTGCTTAGAGTACTTCTGCTCCTCTTAGGCTTCTGTAAGGAGCTAATTCAGTCTGATCTTGAAGTTGATTTAGGCTGATGCAATGTTCCTCCTCATATTCTCAGAGAGAGAATCAGAAAATACTCTCTCTGTCTTGCTCTTTCCCTTCTTTCATTGCCCTACAGAGTGTAGAACAGCTTTAGGGAGATGTGGCTGATGTGATTGCACGAGCACCCATTCTCCAAAGGAGCTTAACTTTTCTGAACCTCTCCCAAGCAAACCTCCTTGATTTAGCAGTAATTTACAGGCTGCTCTGCTAGGAAAGATGACTCTTAACTTACCCTGTGGTACACAGAGCATTAGGACTCTTTGAATAGATTCAATTTTCAAATACAGTGTTTTGGTTTGTACAACACAATGATGTTTATTTGTGAAATAAACCAGACTGCTTCAAGGAAACACTGCTGAAGCCTCCAGCATCTTTAGTGGATTAGGAGATTCCACTGGCCCTAACACATGATTTTCCAAAATACTACAATTAATTAGTCATGTGTTCCATTAGCATAGTAAAAACCTATGTTAATGTGACCTAGCAGAGATTTTGTCAAAGCCATTGAGTGTAAAAGAGGAATGGCATCCTAGTTCACAGCAACTGGACAGAGTGATTCCACCTTCTTTATCAGTGCTTAGTGCCCTGTTGTGATGTTGGAAGGTGGAGAGCTTGCATCACACTGCTCTTAGCCAGACAGAGCCAACCCAGGGAGCACCAGGGACATACCAGGAGCTTGCAGACTGCCAGGATATAAAAAGCTAGTTGGAAGGTACAGCCTTCATCATCTTTTTGAGTGCTTGCTTCTTTCCCTTGATTTTAAAAGCTTGATGTCCCATTGAAAATTGAGATGAGGTGCTCATGTAATTTCACCTGAATACACTCGGTAGAATTCCTGAACCCAGTGCTAAGTTGGCTGGTCTGATCATATAAATCATTCCAGCTTATTGGGATCCCCAAACCAGAATATTCTAATGAGGAAGGACTACAACTAGCAAGTTCAAATGGTTTGGCAGGGCTAATGGTTGAGCTGGACATTGCCATGGCAGATCTCGCTGCTTGCAGTGACCAACTCAGATCAAAGGATGAGGAGCTACCTCCAGGTTAGATTTGGCCTTGGCAATTTTTATCTAAAAAAGAGCAATAATTCATGTCCATGCAAAATTCACTGAAGGAATTGATTTCACTTGTGGTAATTCCTAAAAGCCCCCCCACACCCATTCACTTCTGTGGGAAAGAGGACATGTCCTAAAAAGTTTACAGTCTTTGATATTCTGCTGCCTCAACATCTTCTAATGGGCATCCTTTGTGGTTCCCATTCCTGTTTAAAAATTACATCATAAATTTCAAAGTGAGGTATTTATCAGTGATATTTTTGTTTATGAAAATGCTCATCTCAGAGAAATAGATAAGATAAAATCCCCCCAAACTCCACCATTACAGACCTATATTTCTCTCTTTGTACTATTTCAACTCTAGAACATCTTGTCCATTTTATGTTCATGAGGATTGAATTACATATTTCTGTACTTATAAAATTTCTTTTGCAATATCAGAGTTGGAAAGGGATTAGGTTTTTAGTATACATTGTCTGGTTGGGGATTCTGTTCTTGATCAGTTTTATCTATAAATGACAAAAGATTTTTAAAAAATGTAAATGTTTACTTGCAGCTTTGCAAATAAGCTTAATGCAACTCTTGCTGCTTTGGTTCTGCTTGAGCTAAGCTGGTCATAGAATCATAGAGTTGTGTCAGTTGGAAAAGACATCTAAGATTGAGTCAACCATCAGCCTAACACCACCGTGGCCATTAAACAACGTCCTAAAGTTATTTAACGCCTCCAGGGACGGTGACCCCACCACCTCCCTGGTTAACTGATTCCACTCTTTCCATAAAGAAATGTCTCTTAACATCCAACCTAAGCCTCCTCTAGCACAATTTCAGGCCATTTCCTCTCATTCTGTCACTTGATACTAGGGAGAAGAGGCTGACACTCACCTCACTCCAACCTCCATTCAGGTAGTTGTAGAGTGATGAGATCACTCCTCGACCTCCTCTTTTCCAGACTAAACAATCCCAGTTCCCTCAGCTGCTCCTTATAAGACTTGTTCTCTAGACCCTTCACCAGCTCTGCTGCCCTTCTCTAGACACTCTTCAGCAACTCAATATCTTTCTTGTATCAAGGGCCTTAAAACTGAACATGATATTTGAGGTGTCCCACTGCGTATGTCATTGATGAAGATCCCAATATGGACCCCTGAGGGGCACTGCTTGTCACCCATCTCCATCTGAACATTGACCAATTGATCACTACTGCCTGGATACAGCCATCTAGCCAGTTCCTTATCCACCAAAAATTCACCCATACAATCTTTATCTCTCCAGTGTAGTGAAAAGGATGTTGTAGGGGACCATGTCATCATAAGAAGGGGATGGGATGTGTCGGGAAGAAAAGAGGCTTTGCTTGCATGCTCTCTCAGCAGCCTAGTGGGGTCGGGTTAGCAAATGGAAGGAGATCAGATGTGTGTTGTGCATAGACCTGTGGAGGTCTGCATGCTGGACTGACTGCGCCAGGAAAGGAATGAAGTGACAACAGGATGCTGTACAAAGAAAGCAAACTGGGAAAATTAGACAAGGGCTTTGTTTCTTTTTTCTCCCCTGCTTTGTGCTTTTGGTTACTGGAATCCTAATGTTTTTGCAACAATGCTTGGTTAAATGGTTTCAGACAGAGCTGACTTTTTGTTTTGCATGTCTGTGCTCCTTTTAAGGAATGCTGCTCTTAGGAAAACAAAGATATGTGTAAGGTTAGAGATCCAAGAAAATGGCCTTTCAGAAAAGAGGACCTCTGTTGTTTTTCCTAGCAGTAAAAGAGATGGTTCTGTTTATTAAGCTGTGCATACCATATGATGCTTCATATTTTTTCCATTTGATTTCCTGTAGGGTGATTTCACTTGGAACAGCATGTCAGGGCGCAGCGTTCGGCTGAAGTCAGTTCCCGTCCAAAGCCTCTCGGAGCTGGAGCGTGCTCGGCTGCAGGAAGTGGCTTTTTATCAGTTGCAGCAGGACTGTGACCTGGGCTGTCAGATTACTATCCCCAAAGGTAAGGGCCTGATAAACCATCTCTGTTTAGATTGCTAAACCACTGGCTTCATATCACAGCAGTAAAAGGCAGAACACTGGATTGCTTATTCCACAGTTATTGTCTTCTATCTGAGATCTGCTTAAACATTGTAACTGTGCAAAAAAGAATGGTAAAGTTGTTTGTCTGTTATGTACAATTCAGACCACTTGGGGAGGGATCCACCTGATCCAAGACAGATGAGCACAGGGTAGATAATCTAAGTCAGACCTATTCATGCTAGAATTTGTCGATAGTCTGTTGAGAAAAAAAGGCTTTTCTTCCACTTTCTAACATCCCAAAGTACACATCTGTGTGGGTCAGATAGATCATGCTGTAGAAGTGGCTTTGTCACTCTGTATTGTGCTGGCTCTGGAGAAAGCCAAGTATCCCTAGTTCAAACAGTGAAGGCATCTGCATCAGTAAGGTGACTCTTACCCAAGTTTTTCTAAAGACAGCCATGCTTATTTCCCAGAAAACAAGTTAATTGTCAGCATAAAACATTGAAATCCTGAGGAATGGGAGGTGAATGGACAAGAAGCAGCTCAGCTGTCAGAATGCTGATACAGGATATGTGTACATAGTAGGCCTGTACTTGGGTTACTGTGGAAGAGATCTAAACCTCACTAAAACTAATGTCAAAGTTTCCATTGTTTCCTGTAAGCTGGAGATTAAGCCTGGCAAAAGCAGCTGTTGTGCTATCATCTGCCAATCTGTCTTTCTGTTGTTTCTTTCCAGCTGTTCTATACTTACATAAGGAATAACAAGGAATCACTGAATTCTCACCTTTGGCTGTTAGCACAGGCACTGCATGGTAGCACACACATAATGGTGGCACAAGGCCAATTTCTTAACTAATGGAAGTGGTGCAGGAAAAAAGTTGTCCAGTCTATGAAAATAATGGTGTGGAGAAGGACAAATGGTGTGAAGGACAGCTTGTGCATTGTGGCTTGCAGAAAACTAATGCCAAAAGGTTCAACTTCCCAATTACAGCAGGGTATCAGTTTGTAATGAGATGGGAGCAATCAGTATTGATGTTTGTGATAGCAAAGTCCTGAGGGACTTTTGTTGATCTCAGACGTGCAAGAGGCCTAGCAGCAGTATATGTTTTCTCATGTATTTGTTTACCTGTACAATGTGGTCATCATCTCTAGTAACTCAAATAGAAATGGCATCCTGCTTCTGATCTCCTTGACAGCAAGTTTCTGGTTTCTGACCTATCTTGTTGTGTGGGAATGGCTACATGCAAATGCCTGTGTATCAACAAGGGTTTGTGCCGTATGAGCCTGTGACAGCACAAGAGGGAGATGTTTTCTTCAGCGTGAACAAAGAGTAATGGAAGACAGGTGATATTTTCACAGGAAGTAATCTCTTCCAGTTGCTGAAGTTGCTCAGTTATGTTTCTCACTGGTAATACTGTTGTATGCTGTAGCCACACAGGCAAGGTTGCTACACAGTAGGCATCTTGGTATAATCAGGCAAATGGTGTTATTAATGCAGTAACCATCCAGACGCTTGTGTCGTCCTGGGATGCAAAAGCAGCATGGCATGTGTGGGTCTGAGCAGCAGAATAGAAATCTCATGTGCTGTTACCACACCAATCATAATCCCCAAAACTGTGGAAGGCTTATGTCTGGCAGAGGACTTAGTTACGAGCACATAAAAGTCTTGTGAACTAGGGATTCCCCCAGGGTGTTTTCGTCCTCCTCCCTCTTGCATCACCAAATACAAGTGGGCTCCTTGATAAAGGAGAAAAACTGATGCCTGAGGCTGGATCTGGGAATACAATGTACTAATTGTTGTTGGCTTCTCAGCAGCATATATGACGTTCTCCCGTTTAATTTCTTTGAATTGTAAACAAACTTTGGGTAATTTGGGGGCAAGCCCCAGAAAACACCTGAATTCATGTCTGCTCAATCCTGCCTTTACTTGTGTAAAGCAGAGGGGTCACCGTTAGTGCTTGCTACTGCAGCACTGCTTAGACTGCTTTTAGAAGAAAACGTTCCACTTACTCTTGCCCAGCCCTGGCTACTAGGGCTGCCATAGGGCATTGGTAAGAACCCCTTGGGAAGAGGGTATGAAGACACTGGGTCATTTGGGAAGAAAGGGATCTTAATAGGTAATGAGGAGGAAACAGACAAGATTTTCTTCTTTTACATAAAATGCTGTAATCTATTCAGAGGTTTTATGCTTGTACTATAAAATCATGCTCCATGTTCCAGCTGAAATAATGCTGTGATTCTGTGCTGCCACTTGTGATTATTTTGTTCTTCATGGGTAGATGATAATTTTTTTATTGACTCTCATGCTTTGGGAGCATAGGGCTGCCTTCCTCAGTATTAGCTTGTGTAGGAAGATGAAACTAGTAGGCCTGTAATTACACTGGTGGGTACCAGTTTTTCACACGCAGTTACTCTGCAGTGGTTCACCAGCTGTGAATCAAGGCTCCCTCTTGATGGATTCAACTATGCAGTGCTTTGGCCAACAGAACTTAGTCTCAGTACAAGCTGGGGGCAAGGGAGCAGTGAGTGAGACCTAGGATGTGTGTGCATGATTTAACCATCGAAGGGCTTCTCAATATTGAGGAAGTTATGATGAAGAGAATGAGCCCTGGGTGACCCAATCATTGCCCCTCAGTTCCAGAAAGGTTCAACAAATTAAAAGACTTACATTTAGAAGAGTACTACCTCCTGACCCACTGATGTGTGAATGGAAATGTTCCCTGAATCCCATAAGAAGACTTTGGGCTCAGAGAGTGGATCATTTTATAGCTGTGTTAATCTTGTTTTAGCAGATCTAGCAGCTTAAGGTAGCATCAGCCGATCTAGGAGCTTAAACTTGCAGAATTGATGAGGCCTGTTGATATCTTAATGTTCATCCTTAAGTGGGATGACACTTTCAGAAGTGATTCCTGATGATAGGGCAGTTGAAGATACTTCAAGGACTCAAAAGGAGTAGGAATGAGAAAGAGTTTTTGTGATAAAGAAGGTTTTGTAGGATTAATCATGAGACATTGAGGTAGAGGAACACTACTTAGAAATAGTGTTTGCTTTTATTCTTAAACAACAACAACAACAAAAAAAGAGAAAGAAATGAAAATTTACACTGAATTCTCCAGTCAAAGTTTGGAAATATTACTTGAATGTGGATGGAGTAGAATTTGAGTCAGCAAGGGAAATACATTATCTAGGTTTTGCACAGGTTTTCACAGAATCCCTATTAAACATTTTTGGTTCTAAGATCCTAAATTATTTCAGGCCAGAATTTCAGCTGTGAGGAAGTTAGCATGGAGCTTTTGTTTATGTGTGCAGATGCTCAGATTTCAGGGGCCTGGGCTCCCTCAGTTTAGAAGTTCTACTGGGCAAGAATCCTGTATCTTGTTATTTTTCATATGCCATTTTTAACTAATAATTACAAATCCCTGTATTAACCTGTTTCAGTAGGGTGTTACAGGGATCAAACTTAATTTTTTTGTAGGAAGACTATGAGCATCATGAAATATCTTTGTTGCGTTCTCATATTCAAAGTAGAAGATTGATGTATCTGAGTACTGAGTTTATGTGTTGGCCCATGACTGTTAACTGATCTGATGCAAGAGACTTGCAGTAGGTTGGGCTAAGGCCAGAATGTTGATCGCTCATTTCTTTTGCTGGCTTAGGTTGCAACCTTGATGCTGTGTTGATGTAGTGTTTTGGTTTTGACATGCACCACATACCAAAGTATATTTGTGCTCTGCTACAAGTGTTGCACGCATTTGCTTTGTCCCTTTGGGTTTAATGTTTCCCTGATATACCACAGTCCGTTTAAGTTAGGAAGTTACCTGCTGCTTGAGTTTGGGGAAACTCCTGCCACGCTACAGACAAAGTGAGAAAAATAAAGTGTCTGTTTTCTGTGTCACGGAAGAACGTACTTGAAAATAGCAAAGTAGTTATTTCCAGCATATATACTTAAAGAAGGTTTTAAAACCTCATATGCACTAAAGAAGGTGCAGGCAAGTGAGCCTGAAGAGCTGTGTGTGCTTGATTCCTCCGTTCTCAGGAACTGAGTAGAACTTGCTGTCCAAACCGGAGCATTGCTCAAAGCAAGCTGCGTTTTCATTTTGTGAGAAAGGGTTTGTACTTGTCTTGTTACAGTTGCTGTCTATATCTGTCCTGCTGTTTTCCACCACGTAACAGTTCTTTGTTCAGCAAGTCGGATAGAAATAGACATCGAGAGAAGGGATCAATAGAAATGTTGCATTTATCACTCTTCAAAGATTTGATTCTAGTTTGAAACTACACTTTTTAGATGTGTTTTCCTAAAAGACAGGGTAGTCTGCTGATAATATGCTCAACTGGTGTAAATTGGTATGTCACCTTTGCCTTCAGAATAAATGTGCAGCATCAAAAATCTATTAATACCTGGCAAGCAAATTAGGGAAAGTTGTTTGGGAGGGTTGTTTTGGTTTGTGGGTTTTTTTTTTTTGGTTGGTTGGTTGGTTATTTTTGTTAGATTTGCATCAGAATCACAAGAAGTTGCTTTTATGTATTATTTGATTAATAAAATTTGGGTCCCTGTAGATGTGCAGCTTTCTTTTGAGATGGGGGCCGTTTCCAACAGTTTCTCCTTCCAGACAGGACAGTTGCATGGCAACTTATGAATACTTCCTGGATAAATCATTTAATTCTAGTACAACCAAGCTCTTTTAAATGAGTAAAGCAATCTTGGAAGTAAATAATAGTGATAGCACTTGCAGCCTGGAAAGTGCACTTGCAGCCCGGAAAGCCAATCAGGTCCTGGGCTGCATCAGGAGAAGTGTGGCCAGCAGGTCAAGGGAGGTGATTCTCCCCCTCTGCTCAGCCCTGGTGAGACCCCACCTGGAGTGCTGCCTCCAGTTCTGGAGCCCCTATTACAAGAGGGATATGGACTGGAAGGTGTCCAGAGAAGGGCCACGAGGATGAGCAGAGGGCTGGAGCACCTCTCCTATGAGGACAGACTGAAGGAGTTGGGGCTGTTCAGTCTGGAGAAGAGAAGGCTCCCAGGTGACCTCATTGTGGCCTTCCAGTATCTGAAGGGGGCTACAAGAAGGCTGGGGAGGGACTTCTCAGGCTATCAGGTAGTGATAGGACTAGGGGGAATGGAATGAAGCTGGAGGTGGGGAGATTCAGGCTAGATGTGAGGAGGAAGTTCTTCACCATGAGAGTGGTGAAGCCCTGGAATGGGTTATCCAGGGAGGTGGTTGAGGCCCCATCCCTGAAAGTGTTTAAGCTCAGGCTGGATGAGGCTCTGGCCAGCGTGATCTAGTGTAGGGTGTCCCTGCCCATGGCAGGGGGTTGGAACTAGCTGATCCTTGTGGTCCCTTCCAACCTTGACTGATACTATGATAGTATTTCTCTTATATTCCCTCTCTGAGTAATATATGATGCTGCTAAGAGGTCTTATGCAAAGCGACATTGCAGGCTGTCATTAAAAAATTTAAAGTTCTCTCATTTTTTTTAACTTAAAGAGCTGAGAGCGGCTTCTTATTGCCCAGTTTGTATAGCCATGGCCTCACTCACAGTGACATTTAGACCCTGAAATGGTCTGTATAAAATACAGCATTTGAGGGTTAATTACAGTGATGGCATTGCAGGTGAATTTCAGCCTTACACCAACATTTCCAAAAGAAGGGTCTCAAACTCCTCAGTTCTGGTTCGCAGTCAGTGTATCAGGGCAAATACTCTTGTCTTCGTTCCGTAGGCTGTTGTTCACTGTCAGAGTCTGAAAAAGATGACCTGATTTTGCAAATAGAAAAGTCTTTTTGGCATTAACTAGACCTGGAGGTGCTCACCAAGCTGGAAAAACAGGTCATGTAGCAATTTAATATGCACTCAGGACCCTTGGTCTTTTACATATTCATTGTGCTAGAGTTAATCTATAGATGCCCAGCGCACGATGTATGCACGGCAATAAAAAATGCAGTTATGCATAAACTAGTCAGCATTGAACAAACCAAGTTTATTTCTGGTGAGAAAAGGGAAAAACAAATCTGCACAATTGCCTGGGTGAGCTTCAGAAAAAAATCATGTGAGTTAACAAAGGAAAAAAAAAGTGCAGAAAGTGCAGATTCCTTCACTTTGTCAGTTGTCTTTCGAGTCCTTCTCTCATCTTGCTAATACTCTTGAGTGCAGTCTTTGGAGGAGCAATATGTTGTTGATGCATAGAAAGAAGGCATTAAGAGATAACTGCACACACAAAAGGCTGCATAAAAGCCCAGCAACATTTGTCACTGTGGTTTAAACACTTCCAAACTGTGAGTTAAAGTAACAGTCTATATTTAATAGCACTTTGGATTGATACAGTACTGTCTTGCATAAATGTTTGCTAATTATTTTGTAAGTGCACAGTAGGTATTATATGAGGGTAATCATGTTTTGCCTCTTTCCCAAAAATGCTTTGGCTATTAATTATATTTTTAAAACACACTGCAGATAATAAGTACAAAGCATTATTATAATGAATTGGGTTCGTTTGGGATGTAAAGCTGCTAGAGTTGTCTAAGTTTTTAAGCACATTATGAATGTTTCAGCAGTGTTTGTGCTTGGTGTAACCTGCATCAGCAATCATTTAAAAACATGTTTATTTCTGCTGAATATAGATTATAATTAATCATGCCTTGCTGGGGAGGAGAAGAATTGAATCTGGCCTTAGAGCTCTTGGCAGGTCCCCTAAGCTTTAGCTTTTCCCTGAGATTTCTCTCTCTGTTGCCATGGGGTAAACTGTAAATGTAAATTGTTATAGGTCCACTGTCTTCAGTGGAACTACACCCATTTTCCCCAGGTAAGCATTTCCCTTCTGACACTCTGTCATCTCTTTCTTTGGTCAGGAGTACACAAAGCTAACTGTGTTTTCTGACTTGTCCATCTCCAGAACTGCTTCCCACTTCTTGCATTCCTCTAGGCCTGAGTGTTGCTCATATCCAAGCTTCAAGGTCTGCAGAGACAAATGCAGAAATGTTGTTTCAGCCTGTCGTTTATTTCGTAATGAGCTTCACTGTTGGGGCTGAAAGAATCACTCATTCATGACTGGGTTCAGGAGAAAGCATTGATGATTTAGTTTTTCATGTGGATGTGAGTGGCATTTGTTCCTGTGTTCAATATCGAAGTGTTCGGTTTTCTTGTATTTCTGTTGTCTTTAACTGTGCAGCACTGAAACAGTCCAGAAGTTGCCTTTGTGTAGGTTTGACTTTGATAAAATTTGATTTAGTATTAATCAAACCACTGTATTTTATATCCAGTTTTGACTTTTCTTCACATTTTTATGTCTCAGTAGACTTCATTGGAATGTCAGAATATCAATAAATGGGTCTTGGGAGAGTAAGTCTCTAAGACTCTGAAGAGATGCAAGTCATTTATCAAAGGGTACTGTGAAGCATTAATTTCAATTTATAACACAAGAAATAATTATTTCATACATGTAAAGCCAGAACACAATGATAGTAAGGGAGCCTGTAAAATAAGTGGTACTGTCAGGCACATGCTAGTAGGGTTACAAGCCATTCATGTTTCTAAGAGGTAAAAAAATATGATTTCTGTAATAAACTCAGTCATATCAGCTGGAAATGTCAGGAGGTGTGAAAGGACTGGGTGTATTAATCAGAGTATAACTTTGAGTTATGAACTCATCCATGCAGCTACAAAAAAGGCAAATCTAGTCATAGACTGTATCAGGCAGTGAATTACCACCATTATATTGCTGAAGTCTAATCCAGAATACCTCATCCAGTCTAGTCAGCCTTACTTGAGAGAGATGAATTCATGCCATTGCAGGTGTAGAGACAGGGGAATTAGCATAACCAGCATAGGACAATCCATCTCAAGAGACAGGACCTGAGTATCTTGGTTAACTGAGTGCTGGGTGCGAATATGGCCTAAATAAACGCAGAGTGCAAGGGGAGTTGATCAAACCACAGTTACTTAGGGTAAAAAGAAATGTTAAAGTAAAAGGATGTGAAAAAGTCGGAACTTGTCCATCTGTCTGTTGAGTAGCATTCTGGGCATAGCTTTTGAAAAGAATTGAGGGAAAACTGTGGGCAAACAGCTTGTGTTCTCTCTCTAACCCTAAATGTGAAGATGAGAGTTAATCAGTGAAGATTCACCTCACTGCCTCTGTGGTATGTTCCTACTGTAAAAGACTTCTTAAGACAATGGCTTACATAAGTCAAAAAACGTGTTAAGGCACATTATTTGGTGACCTAACTGTGAAAGTGCAACACAGATACAGTATGTTTCTTTCTGAGGTTTTGCCATATTGCAAAACCAGTAAGGCAAAGGTACATGTTCATTAACCTTTAGCTAGGCAAGTGCCTATGTTAGCATTAGTGTTAGTCTCTATGTTGGACCTTTTATATTGCTTTGGAACTTAAAAAATTCAAAGGGTGCGTGTTAAAGCAGGCCCATGTCTTAATCCCTCCTGTTTGTTGAGACCTAATAAATAAAATGCTTTTTCTGTTGACTTTTCATTATAAAAGATGCTGCTGGAGGAAATAATGATAACCAGCCTTGGAGAACATACCTTTTCAAGAATGAACCTGCCTGTGCTGTTGCTCAAAATCTTTGGTGCTTAATACCTTAGTGAAAACTTGGATGTCAGAACAATAATTTCTCTGAGACTCTAATCCTTCTGAAACAATCTGGTTCAAAATGCAAGTTCCCAGATCAGATGGGTTATGTGAAGGTGGTCAACTATCACCCAGCTGGTATGACTGGTATGCAGAATTTATCCTGGAGATTAGTAGTCCTCCATCTCCAAATACTACCTTTGGTCCCACATCTGA
Organism: Picus viridis; assembly: GCA_033816785.1. NCBI lineage: Eukaryota > Metazoa > Chordata > Aves > Piciformes > Picidae > Picus > Picus viridis. The sequence continues at coordinate 1,298,421 of CM066569.1, read as the reverse complement.
GTCACAGTTTTGTGACCATGGATGAGGGCAAACCAAGTACCTTTCAGTTTTATGATACTTTGTTGTCAAGAGCATCCAGCAACATGCCTCTACTGTTAGGTCTTCAAAATTAGTTCTCCATTCAGCTACACAGACTGTGACCATGCATGTGCACATGTGCCCAGCAGAATGCAGTGGGATATGTTTTGGTTCCCCAGTACAACCTGGGCATCTGGGTGAACAAAGCATCACTTCTTCAGGCTGAAGGACTGGCAGTCCCTCACTTTTCTGAGTGTCTCTCACACTCTTCCTGACTCCAAGTGCTGTGGCCATCTCACTCTGTTTCTAAAGCCTTTGCAGCATTATTTATTCTTTCTTCACTTACTTAATTTATTTGGTTGTTTTTATTTTTTTACTTTACAGATGGACAAAAGAGGAAGAAATCGTTAAGAAAGAAACTGGACTCACTAGGAAAGGAGAAGAACAGAGACAAAGGTAACTTAAATTAGCACATGTTTTCTGCTCAAGTTTTAGTTTTGCATATGAGGTTTCTTTCATCTTAACTTATATTTTCTGGAGTAGGGGAATGTTACTGAGCTGATGTGCTGCCCTGGAATTCTGAACATACTGAAAAATATGTCTTATCTTTTATATTTGTCATTAGTATAACCCACTTCTCTTCAACTGAAAGGTTATTTCCTGGGAGAGGAAGCAGAGTTAAAGGGCTGCATCTTTTCTTCATTGTTCTTTCTCCCCATTTTCACCATCCAGTACAGAGTGCAGTCTGGATAACATAATCCAGCTTTTTACCTGTATTTGCACTCTCCTATTTTAATTTGCAAAGCACATGACCCCAGCCCTGCCCAAGCAAGTCAGTTGATTTGCTTTTCTTTTTATAATCTTAGGAAAATAGCCTTTGTTTAAAAATACACAAATGCTTCAGTGCTACCGATCAGTTGGATTGTAATAGACTCCATATGTCATGTATTTACAGATATGGTTGGTACATTTTTGTTTGGACACTAATTGACTTTATGGGCTGGATCCTAATCCACTGGGCTTGACCTGTATTTGTAGCTTGTTTGAACTAAGTCTAGATGTTGAGACATGAGACATGAAAAGTGTCTCTGAAATTGCAGTTTTCTGCATGTGCCTAATTGTGCATCTAATTTTGTATTCCCTTCTTGACCAGAAATTCTGGGAAAGTGGTTGTAAAACTCAGTATTAACACCCCAGTCTCAGACACCCCAGACACACACACAAATGCATACATTTATAGCGAGATGTGGTTTGATTACTCTGACATTACTGCTTGGAACCTAGTTTGGCAGAAGGATACAATACAATACAATACACCAGGTTGATCATCGTGTCCAACCCATCAACCAATCCAACCCACCTAAACAACTAACCCATGGCACCAAGCACCCCATCAAGTCTCCTCCTGAACACCTCCAATGATGGTGACTCCACCACCTCCACGGGCAGCCCATTCCAATGGGCAATCACTCTCTCTGTATAGAACTTCTTCCTAACATCCAGCCTAAACCTGCCCTGGCACAGCCTGAGACTGCATCCTCTTGTTCTGGTACTGGCTGCCTGGGAGAAGAGACCAACCTCTGCCTGGCTACAACCTCCCTTCAGGTAGTTGTAGAGAGCAATAAGGTCACCCCTCAGTCTCCTCTTCTCCAGGCTAAGCATGGAACAATGGAATTCCATTGAAAAAATTAACATCCCTGTTTCAAAGTTACTTCAAGAAGAAAATGTTCTCCTTTTAATTTTTGTTTGCTTGGTGACTTCATAGATGGGATCATTATTTTCATGGTTTAGAAATGGCAATGGAAAATATTTGCATTAATCTGTCTAAAACTGAAGGTCCTCTGATGTTGTGTTTGTTTGGATAAATCCAGCGGCCTCCCACGTTGCACTGCCAGTACCAAGCCTTTCATTTCTATAGAATTGCTTGATGTGGGACTGAGCCCACGTGCAGAAGGAGCCTTTAAAGAAGAGATTTAATGATTTTTATAGCTACCTTTGGGAGAAAATGTGTCTTGTACAGCTCCTGTCAATGCATTATATTTGGCTGCAGTGTAATTAATCAGTCATTATGTTGTTTTGTTTCTCCTTGCAGTTAAAAGTGTGAAGCACCATAGCTCTGTGCAAAATCTTCCCTGCTTTTCAGTGTGCTTGCCAGATATCTTCATAGCAGGCTGTAGTCTTCCTTCTCTATGGCAAATGGCTAACCACTTACAGTTGTTGAAAAAGAATTTGTTCTCTCTCACAAATTTTGGATGCCCTGAGAGTTTTTAGCTTTCCCCTTGTGTGTCTCCTTTGAAAGTTTTAACTTAGAAGCTCTTTTGAGAGTTTAAATTTGTTTTGTCTTTTTATTCTCACATTTTTCATTTGTAGCAGCAGATTTTACCAACTGTACATTGATTTGATAATCCACCAAAGACCAAATTTTGTTGTCACCCAAACCTGGTGGATCTTTGCAGTTGCACTTCCAGAGCTTCTCCAGTGCATCTTTGGTGTAGTGGCTTGAGAAATGGTAACTGCCCAGCTGTACTGGTTGAGCACTTAAAGATGATCCTGTTTTCTGCTCTTCAGGCACTTTGTTTGTGTTCTTACTTTGCATGATAGCATTTATACTCCATTCAATCAGTAATTTTCTCTTTTTATTCTGATGGATCTTCTGAGTGCACTTTGCTGTTCAGGGCTCTGTAGTTGACCACAGCAAAGGTCAGCACTTTGTACTTATTTGTCCATGTATAAATTTATCTACTTCCTGTTTTCCAGCATTACTCACATTTTCTGGTTAACTGTACCCACTCAAGCATTTTTAAACATCCCCATGCTGAGTCTCTTTATTTTAATCCCTTTTTTCTTCTTCTTCTTTTAACTTCAGGCATTTAAAAAATGTACCACTCTGCTTTTATCCTCTTTCTCCCATCTTCCACTACCTTATTCTCATTGATAGAGATGTCTTACGTGCTGTCTCCATGCAAAAAAGACTGTAGGACCTCCCCTGAGGGGAAAACACCCCAGCACTACTCAAACAGCAGGATCTATAGCTCTCCTTCAGGATGTCTGTATTGATTGGAGTATCGAGTTGGTCAGTAAGGGTTCAGAGGACAAAGGAGTCAAGCTCTCCTGCCAGCCAAGTTGTGTTAGCAAAGTGAAAAGCAAGCCTTGTTGGCTTGCCGTTGTTGCAAGCAGTATACATTAGCCTCAAGACAGCAGCATGTGGTGCCCTACTTCTCAGGGTTTCTGCCCATGATCATATCTGGTGCACTTGTTGCTGCCCTTTTGATTTATTAAAGATCATTTGCTCCACTGAAACTTGCCAAGCGGACTCTTTTCCATGATAGCAGAGGGGATGGTGCCAGCTCTGGAAGGAAAAAAACCTCAGACCACGTGCTGCTGGTCTCCATAAGTGTAAGCCTGCTATGCTCACGTGACAACCAAGTCCTGCCAGCTTCCCTGAACAGTGGTCTCCATGTCACCCAAAGTCTGAGTTAACCTCCCTTAGTGTGTGTTCAGCAAGCTGAAAGCATTATCCTGCTCTGTTTCACAATATATTTTAAATAAGTATTCCTACCATTTATTTTATGAAGAGAGTATCTTCCATTTCTGGGCAGCCAGTCCAAAATGAGCACCATGGATTTGAGTATGCTCACACAAAAGGCCAAGAACACTTACCCATCCAGGCAGGTCCCTAGTCCTCATACCTGAAAGAAATGCCTTCCTTTCTGTTTCTTCTCAGTTTTCAGTCAGGGGCTTTCTTGGTAACTAGTCCAGCTGCACCATTTTGAGAAGGAAACAGCAAAAGCAGGCAACAGGATGTTTGGTGGGAAGCAAGGAACACTTTATATAGACAAGTTGCAGCTGTCTTAATACAAGCAGCATTTTCATCCCTTCAGAACTGCTCTCCTAGGCACAGTTGCAGTTTGAAGAGTATGTAATTAATTCCAAACATTTTGAACTTGTTATATCCCAGCCTGAGAGACCCCAGGTTCCAGGGCAGGTAGCAGCCGAGGGGTCACGTTGTTAGGTCTTGCTTGCAGCACATGCCACCCAAAAAGTCTTTTTTTTTAATAAATAGACTTCTGAAAGTTAGTCCTGATAATCACACAGCACCATCTGATCCTGTGTGTGGGTTGCAGCCAAAGATCACTAAGATGTGCCTGGCACAGGAAGCCACGCAGCCTATTGTCCTGATCACCAGGGATGCACAATAGAAGCCTTGCTTCAGGGATCACAAGGTGCAGACCTTGCACAGCTTGTGTGGTCAGCATTGTGTCTTTGTGTATGGGTGGCTCCAGAGAAAGAACAGGGAGGACCTGTGTCCTTGGTCTAGTCTGACAAACCCTTTCCTTTAGCGCTGACATGCACTGAACTATGCTAGTATGCAGACTTAACAGGGGTGTTCTCTCTGGGAATGTACCACCACTCTCTGATTCGTGCGAGACTGTTCTCCCTCACCCCACCTCATGAGATGTCTGGGCTTAAAAAGTATGACCAAACGATACTGTACTCATTTCTTCCAGGACTGTTTGGAGGTGTTATCATTCATATTTTAGGTCTTGGTGCAGTTGTGGAGTTTTTGCTCTCATAACATGACATTTTACTTGAACAGATCGGTTGATTGACCTGCCTGTTGAGGGAGAGTTTTGGCAAACTGTTATACTTCTGAAGGCCACCAAAGACACAATAGAATTAACTGCATTTAAAATTAGATGATTATCTTTTATTTTGTCCTTTTTGACAGGTACATCTGTTGCCATCTCACTAAAAGGGGAGAAATTCTAAAACAAGTGGGTTTTACATTGTTTTCACATCTCTGAGTGACTCAGCAGAGCAGGATACAGCAAAACTTGCCGGATGTAAACAGGCAAAACGAGAGAGCAGCACTCCACCCAGATACTTAAGCAGTATTTTCTGCTTCCATCATTCAGTATCTTTACTTTTCTCTCCTCAGTCTCCTGGTTATTAATGGCCATCACGACTCTCAATTGTGCTGTCTATGTATGTGTCCAAACATTTGCTTTAGCTGCTGACAAACAGTACTCAGGCTGAAGTGAAATGTCAGCGCTGCTTGGAATAAGAAATTCTCAGCATGTTCTGCGTGCTGGTGGCTGAGTGCTGTTCCCTTACAAATTCACTGCTAATTTTGATGGCAGCAGAATTGGAGCCTTTTGTCTGTCTCCTGCAAGTGATATGTGGGTCAGCGTAAGCATGCCTACTTGGAAAGTATACACAGGCATTCCTGAGAGAGATGCCTTCCAGAAAGGATTTCTCCTAGAAGATTTTATCAGTAAACCAGCTCCATTTTGCCTTAGTTCCAGTAAACCCTACAGGTGAGCTAAGAGACTGGCTGAGAAATAATAGTCACTTGTTACGTGATTTGTTGAGCAACTGAGGTTCGTCCCTTGCGCTGATCTTTCTGTGTGGAATGTAAATAGTTTGACAGGTTCATCTGCGGGGCCTTAGCAGAGCTGCTCTGTATGCTGGAGTTTCTGAGAAAAGGCCTTCCTGGGAACTGTGCTGCATGCAGGTCCAACAGCAGATACTGCATTTTTCTTTAGTTCATTATTTTTGACAACGTTTTCCATGTTTACTTCCCAGCCATGCTCAGTAAGTGTAGACATACTTCTTACTGTCTGCATTTGTTCTTCTGTAATTCAGCCTGTCATGATGTCAGTATACCTTGGCACAACCCGAGGAGAGAGCTGAAGAGATGAAGTTTCTTTTGTTTTCATAGTGTATCAGAAATGTGGTTTATAAATATTCCCTTAGAATAAACCAGGTTGGAAGAGACCTACGAGATCATCGCGTCCAACCTATCAACTAATCCAACCCACCTAATCAGCTAAACCGTGGCACCAAGCACCCCATCAAGTCTGTGAGAGCTTTTCAAACCTCTCCAGCATCTCACTGAGCTTTTTGGAAAGCTTTGGAAACGTTTCTCGTGCTCTTTAGGCATACAAAAGGTTTTCTTAAGCAGCTCTGTGTCATACTGTCTAAGAAAATCAACCGAAGGACTGAAAAGACTCTTAATTTTTATTATTTTTTAAAGTAAAAAACCCTCAAGGACCTGCCCACAGAAAAAGCCTGAGTAACTGGGATGGTCTTCTATCACTCCCTCAAGGTCAGTGAGCTCTGACTAGCTGGAGAAGGGAATTTCAGCCACAGAACTGATGCTCCTAACATTGTTTTATCATGAATCTTCTGGAGTCAGCGCAGTGTTTTGATGAGCCTACAGAATGAAGGAGTCTTGCAGTTCCCATGGTGGACTGGATTTTACATTTCCCTTATTTTCTTACTTCATCACTCTCTTTATGGATCCAAAGTAATTTAAATTTCAGTTAGCAAAAAAGTTAACCAGTCTGGCTAGCTGCACAGGTTGACTTAAAGACCCCCTCCCCACTTAAACATCTCTTAAACCATATTATTCTCTCAACTGTCTCCTACTCTCTTCCTCTCATTTTAAACAGAGGTAGTACAAGCACCGTGGTAGATCTGGATTTTAGCAGCTCAAATGCAGGACTTAAGCTGTACTTTAAAAAACCCTGAGGTGCTAAGGAGACTTTCTATAGTTGCTGCATTGTATGCTGTTCACTTTATTAGCCTTGAAGGCCTCATTAGGGTCTAGAGTATAGACATCACTGGTTATGGTTTGTAGGATGGAAACCACAATTTTCACCAGCTAACACTTCAGAGAAGTCTTTGAAACTATGTGTGGGCAAGGTGGCACAAGGCCAAGTAAGCTATGGGTCAACATCCTGGATATCATCATTGAATCAGCAAAGAAAAGGATTTCCGATCACTGAGACTCATATTTGATCTGGCAGAGAGTTTTTCTGTGACATGCAGCTGAGAAGAATTTCTTAGGAACATAACAGTTTTGATCAAACTTTGAAGAAACTTGCCTCAGCTGCAAGGTGGAGTTTCTGAGAAGAGGAAGGATGCCCTTCTCTAAAATAGCAAATTGTCTCCTTTGCTGGTAAACACTCAAACCCAGAAATTCAGCAGTCGAGTCCTTACATGCTGCTGAGGAAGGATCCAGGCCTGCGTTTCCAAGCCGACTGCCCAGTTTGCCAGCTTGTTTCACAGTTTACATGGTGCTTGCTGAAAAAAATAATTTTAAGCAGCCCACTTTTCTAATTGAATAAATGATGGATTTTAATTGTATTACAGAGAGTAACTGACTTGGTAGCTTTGGCGCTCAGTGTAGATACCAAAAGTTTGAGCCCCTGCTCTAAGGAACATCTCTTCAATGAAACATTTCCAGCGGCGGGGATTGCCAGCCTACAGCAGTAGAGAGGCAGTTGGTACTTTGGTCTTGATTGTGGGACCAGAGCCTCAAACCCCTGTCAATGGGTTGCTAAATAGTTTGCATGACTGCAACTCTTTTTTACTTCTTTATTCATTCACCTTAATGGACATTGCATCACCTGTTCAGCAATGGGATTTTGATGGGATTGAATCCTTTTGAAGACTGATGGCTAAAACATGCTCCTCACTACCACCCTCTATGACACACAAAGTCTGGTTTTGGTGGGAACTTGAGGCTGTAGCCAGTGTGCAGAGGATACAACCAATTCTCTCAATTTCAACAAACAAGCAAAAAGTTACTAGTTTTGCCAGTTCTTTAATGTAATTACAACTGCCAGCCAGCATCAGTTCCATCTGTATTTAGCCTGAAAATCAGCCAATTGGTTTTCATCCAGTTCCCCATCTCTGCCAGACATTGAGAAATCAGTGAAGTGGTACTCTGTGATGGAGGCCCACAGCAAAGCAGTCTTGAGTAGAGGCTCAGTGTCTTTTCACTGCTCCCTGGGCACACCGAGCAGGAGGAATTAAAGTCTGGCATTCCACAACTGAGAGTTGTGCAAATACTTACCTCAAACTACCAGTTTTTACATAATAAAGCCAGAGAGAGGGGTGTTTAAACAAAACTATTTTGATGAAGCCATGCTGACATCTCATCTCCTGCTGACCTTGTCCTATTTGACCCTGCTGTTGCATCGGTGGCATCATCGTGCAATTGGACATCATTGGGCATGCTGCTCTTCTGTGCCAATTTGAAGCATGAGTGACTGTCAGCCAAAACAGGAGAAATTTTTCATGTTCAGGATTTCATCTGGCTCAGTGGATTTTCTCAGGAAATGTTGTGGAAGGACAGAGAAATAGGGGTGCTGGATGTATAACAAAGTACCTGGTTAGACAGCTGCAGGGAGTGATGTCGCACATTTGTGCTTCAAATTTGTGGTCTTAAATGTTCATGAGGAAAATAATCTGCTGGGTACAGGAGGTACAGGTCTAACTCTGGACTCCTGGAACTGGCAATCCCCACGCTGCTTGATGCCCATATGATTATGTTTCTTTTTGTCCTAAATTAAATGCAGGTGGTTTAAGATGTCATTGTACCCGCAGGTCACCTCCAGGCTTGTTTGATATGTAAGGCTCTGCTTCCTGATTTATTTTTGTCTGGCCACCAAAGTTAGTTAATATCTTAACACTTTATACTTCTAAAGGGTGGTAGTGTTTCTCATCAAATCAGAACAATGGTCCTTTGTCTCTAGTCGTGTCCTTATTCAAGATTCATAAAATACAGTCTTGAATGCTTTTCTTTAATCTTAGTGATAATGCAAGCTGAGATAAAACTTGAAAGTGTCATTGAAGATACAGTCACACTTGAAGTCCTAGGAGGAACTTTGGTCTTTAATCATTTAGACACTTGTAGCAAAAGAGAAAGGTTTTTTCCTTTTTTCCTTTCTTTTTTTTTTTTGTTGCTGTTCTTCTATTTTTTCATGCTTAAAAAAGAATAAAAATTTGCTTTTAATCTCGGATACTTTATTTCTGATACAGGCAGGTCTGAAGCTGGAATTGAGTAGAAGTTGCACGTTTGCGCCCATTGAGCACAGAACAGTTGTAGTTGGCAGCCTGGCCTAATAGTTTTGATTCTTCTAATCTGACATATATCTAGATTTGAAACTTAATTGCAAGAATTCCAGCATCAGTTGCTGTTGGCTTATTCACTGTAGAGCAGTTTCCTGTTTTGTAAAATAGTTCAGCATTGTACTTTGAGGTCTGACATATGTACCTGGTTTTGTACATTACAGTTAGATTGGTATGGGAAAGGCTTGTGTTCTCTTTGTTAATTGAGAGAAACCTCTGCTCTCCTGCATTTTCTATGTCCATGTACATTTTTGTACTGTTATAAAGGACCTTGGTACTGATACACTACTAACATGCTGGTTGAATCTTACAAGAATATACTGCAGTGACATACTGGTATGTACTTAAAACTGTATCCTTGACATGTCAGTCTGAATAGTGGATGCACTGAAAAGCTTCCTGTACAGGTAGGTCCTGAACTGTAATGAGACCTATGCATGTGCCTGTACACCTTCATTCTGGTACCCTGCAGCATTTGTGAGGAAGAAACCTCCTGAAGTGGTCTGAAACATGAGAGAGCTGTGGCATGGTCCAGCTAGGCTCCACAGTCTCAGGATTAGGTTACTAGAGCCTCTGATGGCCCTCTGTACCATCTAGGTGTAGACAAACGTGCTTGACTTCTAGTTGCTTTCAGTGGAAGTTAACATTTTAATTAGATGCACTCTCAAGCAATTTTCCAAGGTTCTCTGGCATGATCCAGCTGGAAACAGGATTCAGGTACCATGGGCTACAATTACCTGGCACATCTCCACAATTATTTTATTGGAATCTTGTTATATACAGTCCAGTATCTCACTGGAATTACTATACAGTTAAAGGGACCTCAGACTGTTTTTCTTTTTAACAGCTTAATACTCAGTTCATCTTGTCCTAAATATATACAACATGTTCAGTAAATCTTCTTCTTGTTGTTATTGCAGAATTTATTCCCCAGGCTTTTGGAATGCCCTTGTCCCAAGTGATTGCTAATGACCGAGCCTACAAGCTCAAGCAAGACTCTCAAAGAGAAGAGCAAAAAGATGTTTCAGATTTTGTGGCCTTTCTCTTGCCATTTGGAACTAAAAGGCAGAACAAAGAACTTTCCAGCAGTAACTCATCTCTTAGCTCAACCTCAGAAACACCAAATGAATCCACTTCTCCTAACACTCCCGAGTCAGCACCACGAGCAAGGAGGCGGGTAAGTGAACACATCGCAATGTGGGGCATGACAGTAGGTCTGCAGAGTCAAGCTGAAGCAGAAAAGAACCCTCTTGTGATGGTTTCATGTTCAAACAGTGATTTTGGGTTTGGTTGGTTGGTTTTCTCAAGTAGAAGCTGGCCTGTTTGATACCAGAAAATTTTAACTGTAATGGAAATCTTTCTCTGGTGCTGGTGGGGAAAGATCACACTGTCTGCTCATGTCCAGCTTCTCGTCCATCAGCACCCCCAAGTCCTTTTCCAGAGTAGTGAGCAGCAATGTGCACGATATCTTGCATCACTGCACAGCCCTCATGTAGGTCTGACTGAGCCCAAACTAATACATCGTGGCTGAGTTTGAGCTGGACCCATGGAATATGTTGGTAGCAACATTAAGAATCAGGGCTTGGGCTTGGTATTGCCAAGCAGTGCTGTACTTCAGCCATTGAATTCAAGGTCACTTTTCCTAAAGCCAGCTCAGTGCTCAGTTAATCCACAACGTTGATAGAATGCCCAAGGGTGATAGGCAACTAACTGTATTTGCATCTATTTTAGGGATCTGAATCCGACTTAAGTGACTTTGTGATAATAATGATTCATGAGGTGAGGATGGTTTGCAGACAGGGAAGGGCCAGTACAGCCAGGGTATAGAGGAAGGCACCTGTTGTACAGTAACTGCATGGGAGCTGCAGCAGTGAGGATAGTGTTGGGATTTTTCCTGTCAGTTGTCGGCTTTTGATGTCTGAACCATTAAATGCTTAAACCCAAATTTTTTTCAGTGGAAATTTTACACACCTAGTCAGAGAATCTTGTTTGGTTTTGAGGTGGTGTGGTTTGGTTTGGTTTGTTGTTGTTGTGGGTTTGATTTGGTTTTGTTTCCCTTTAGCAGGGAATGGTAAAAGGAATCAAGCAATTTCACTTCTGAGAGACATCAGATACCAAGGTCAGGGATGCATTCTGAAGGGTCTAGATATTGTTCAGTTCTGTGGATCCCCCCAAAAATAAATCTATAAACTTGATGTATAAGTTTTCCATGAGTTATAAGAAACAGAACTATACCTGATAAGTTAGATTTATTTCATAGTAACTTCTGAATTCCATTGAAATCTCAGTGGGCTTTGTAGGAGTTGCCTATTAGTCAGAAATCTTTGGAAAGTTCAGTTGTCTGGGTGGATGGAAGAAAATTCTTCCAGAGCCTAAAATTCTCTACCAGTTGTCCTGTCCTCCTTTAAGAGGTGTGGGCATCTCACTAGCAGTTTATGAAAGACCTGTCATCAGAACTGGGTGTTTGTAGGAAACTAGAGTTGCCAGCAAAGTTTTGAATGGAAATTTGCATTTTCTACCTCATTTCTTAGGATGATGTGCTGGATCCCTGTGCAGTACTTTTTAAGTTATGGTAATATGAATTCCTTGTTTCAGAAAGCAAGACAATAATTTGCAATAGATATTTTTAATGAGGATTGAAACCAAAGTTTTTGTCTTGTTTGTAAGCCTAGTCCTCCCCTAGAGTGTTTTTGCTGGGTATGTTAATAACAGTGGAGAGCAATGGTTGTTTTGAAGTGACAATAATCTTGTGGTTAAAAGAAAATAAAATCTATTTCAAGTATAAACAGTGAAGCATGCCATAAAACTCCTTCTGCTTGTGCTACGTTACCCTTTACAGATTACTTAATGTCCCTTGCTGTAATCCCAACATAGTTTTCAGAGTTTTCATTGGAGTTCTAATGATTTTAAAATACTGAGGAAGTAGAACTATCTGAAGAATATTATTCTTCTGTTTCTCTAGTGTGCCTTTGTTTTCTGATAGCATGGAATTACTTCAGCCTCTGCAGTTGTATGTAGTTTTGATGTGGTCTGTGTTTGTAAATCTGTTTCCATTATTTTCACTGATACAATCACCCAAGCTGGAGAAAATGAAAAGGATCAGGTTTGACAGTGTGTATGTATCACCGTGCAGCATGTGCTGCTGAGGTGCACACACATGGAGGGATTTATCCTTGTCTTGCACTTTGTGCAGGCTTACAACAATGAGCAGGTGTGCAGAATGAGTGGAAAGGACTTAGTTTCTTTTTGATATCTAATCAATATTCCTTGTAGTACAGCAGTAATAGCACTGGTACCGTTATGATCTTCCCATCCATCACACTGGTGTTACAACTTCATTAGTGTGCAAAATCTCTGCAGCAGTTTGCCTTTTTGTATTAGTTTGTTTAGAATGCAGGTGTGCCATACTCTTTTGTAGGTAAGTTTACATGGTGTTTAGATTTCTCCAGCTGTACTGATTGAGTTTGTGTGTGTGTTTTACAGGGTGCAATGTCTGTGGACTCTATTACAGATCTTGATGACAATCAGTCACGATTATTAGAGGCTCTCCAGCTCTCTTTGCCAGCAGAAGCCCAGAACAAGAAAGAAAAAGCAAGAGATAAGAAACTAAGCCTGAACCCTATTTACAGGCAGGTTCCTCGGCTTGTAGATAGTTGCTGCCAGCACTTGGAAAAGCATGGTAAGAATATTTTGTTTTCCCAGTTGTGGCAGATATGTTTTTACTATTGTATAAATAAATGTGTATTTGAGAAGCAACAATGCACTTCCAATTTCAAGGACACCTTTGAAAGCCAGACTCTTTCCCACCTGTTTTGTCCCTTTCCAAAGACAGTGTCTCACAAGTGATTACGTAGATGATCCCAAATCAAGGACCTGTGCTACAAGCTTGCAAACTGGCCCATACAGTATGAAGGAAGAGGCATTTCTTGGAGGTCATTCATCTTGTACTGGAGTGGTCAGCTCTGCAGGAACAGCTCTTCACACACCCTGTGGGTTTACCTGTGCCATGAGAATGAAAGTCTGACTCATGCCAGTTAGCCTGAAGCCACTCTTTGCCACCTGTAGTTCTTCTGGTGTAAGAGTTTTGCAATACAAGATACAGTGCAAGACTTCATGAGAAACAACGTTCGGAGGCAGAGGCTCAGAGAAAGAAAAAACTCCCATGCTAAATCATATTAAGCTCCAAGAAGCTTTTTCCTGTTTGCTATAAGGCTTGCAAGCTGGCTACTGACTTTGTTCCTGGCTTGAGTCCTCCTGCCAGGCCTGCTCTCTCTGAAGGGAATTACAAACTCCTGCCAAGATTCTTCTCATGTGTTCATGATCATCCAGACACAAACCTCCTACCAGATTTATGCAATGCAGAAACAATAGTTGATCAAGGACTCCTTTGGAGGTGTCCTTTCCATCCCCTAATGTTCTGTGATTCTGTGATTTTTCTCTCAAATCTTTCAGGCTCTGTAGCTTGGCAAAATGCTGCCATTCAATGACTATGTTATCATTTGGTTGAACTCGATGATCTTCGAGGTCTCTTCCAACCTTGGTAATACTGTGATGCTGTTGGTACTATGTGCAGGGCTGGAAGAATGTTTGATTTCTTTCAGAGTAGCAGGCAACACCCATTTCCAAATAATTTTAAGTCTAAATGACACAAGAGTTTATGCCTTTTGCTCTTTGTCTGAAGTACAGCAGTACTTGTTTACAGCTGTAAACTGCACACAACTCCTAGGCAGAATTCTTCCCTCTTAATCTGCCTGACTGTCCTACTCATGTCCCTTGGAAGGAAATTCTCAGCTTTGTCTTGAGAGGTTCTACAGAGCCAGCGGGTAACCCCAAACACCAACTCTGTCCTATATCCAAAGGCACAGCTCAGTGCCCAAGTATTTAGTTATTTTATTGCCTGTTTCCTTTGATGTTGGTCCTGGAAATGCCACCTCCAAACACTGAGCAGTGCCTCACTTTCTGGTGTCTCCTGGAGCAGCAGTGGCACTACCAGAATGTCATCTCATAGGAATGTCATGGAGATGCCATTATGCAAGTTAGGCAATGTAAGGTCCTTAAAAATACAGTAGATGGCTTCTTAATCCAAGACAACTGAACTTTGCTTCAGCATGGTAAGTAAAAGTTTATAGAGAAATAAATTTTGGGGGGTTACACTTTTAAGTACAGATTGTTTGGGTTCAGTGCAATTTTCAGCAGAAGATTAAACAATTAAAGAGTTGTCTGATGTGCTACACTTGCAGGTCTCCAGACAGTAGGAATATTCAGAGTTGGAAGCTCAAAAAAGAGAGTAAGACAGGTGAGTGGATGTGGATACACTTTTCCTTCATCAGCTGTGCTGCAGACAAACCTGATTTGCTCCCCATCACTCAGCTGGTGGAATTCAGCCTTTCTGGGTCAGTGACTTTATTGGTTTATTGACAGCTTATAGCAGACTGCTCCCAGTCATCTTTTACATCTAGTGAAATCCTTGTCAGTTTCTCAGCAGGTTAACAGCCTCTGTATGTTTTACTCTGGCAGAAGTAGCACAGGGTTGGAGGTCCAAATAGACTACAGTGATGAAATTTTCCAAAGGTTACACTGTAGGGGAAAAAAAAATCTTGGCTGCTAGTTTCATCTCAGAAACAGATGAAACTCCCAAAGTAAACCCAAACTGTAAATGTTTTTTTGAGAAATCACAGTATGCGAAAATATGCAAGTACAGAACAATCTCTTTGACCCTCAAATTGCTGCTCCCAAGTATCACCTTTCTTTTACCCCTGTTAAACTTGAAGGTCAGAACAGACCCATCCAAGTCCTCATCTCAGCCAAATGTTGGAAAAGCAAGAACAGCGTGCAGTGAGGTTCCAGAGAGCATCAGAAGTGGGCCTTTCCTCAGCCCTACACAGTGCATTGTTACTCCCAGAAGCTGGCAATGGACTTTGAGTTAGAGCAGTAGAAAGCAGAGCTTAATGGTTGCATGGTGCTTAGGGAAGGGATAAGAAGTTACAGGAAAACACCCCTGCCAGGAAATATAAGACCAAAAGGATCAAATAGGGAAAAAAACCCCAAACCAAACCAAACAAAGGAAAGCTTGACTGCATTTGATGTCAGAAATAATAGCTCCTGCAAAAGCTATGCAGCATCATGCCTGATGCCCTGGAAAGTTACTTTAGATAGTGAAATTGTCTTGATTGTGGCTGGTAGGACAGTACAGACTACTGCTATGTAGCACATGATCTGTCAATTTCTATTGCCAAGTTGCTGGTGTAACACAAAATAAAAAGCACTTGTGGTCTGCAGAGGCAGTTGTTAGATCAACACTGAGCTAGAAAAAATACTGAAAACAGAGTTGCCTGTCATTTACATTATAAGCTTCAATGTCAAAACATAGATTGTCATTCAGGGTTAGAGTCCAATTGCATCCATTCCTCCTTGCAGGAGGCTTGTATCATTTCCTTATAAACTAAGACATGCTTTGAACATCAGTTACTTTCACCGTTTTTTTTAATTTACTGTGGTTTCAAAAGCTGAGGAAGTAAAGAGGTTTGAGTATTTATGTATTCTATTACATGGACTAATTCACTGAACTAGTTGAACTGGTGTATTTTATTAAACAACATGGAAGCATCAGTTTGGCCCTTGGAGTTACAATAATAAATGCTGTCAACATGAACACATGGGAAAGTCTGGATTCAATTAAAATTCCACTCATTTTCTGAACTGTGGAAAGCCAAACCCAGTACTCAGATTTTGGTGTGCTTTTGCAGCTGTTCATTAGTTTTTCTTGTGCAGAAGGTTTTCTTGTTTTGTTTCCCTGTCTCTCCAGTTAGAAAATCCTATTTCAACTACAGTCTGTTTCAACAACTACCTAGGTAGGTAAATGTATGTGCCAGTGGAGTTCTTGGTTGGTGAACAGGAAGAGAAAATCTATGCCTATTAAAAACTGCCTCCTTCACCTTCAGTGGGGTGTAGGACAAGGACTCCTGAGCTAGTTTTGGCTGAAGGTGGCGGGTGTGGTACACAGGGATAGCAGGTACCAGCATGTGCCCAAAAACTATACAGATGCTTGAGCAGAGCATTGTTGCTGAGCTTAAAGAGGGTAGCCCTCTGTGCTAGGCCTGGCAGCTTGGTGGCAGCTTAGCAGGTGAAGCAGTGACCAGACTCTGAGGTGAAAGAGCAACACAGCTGGATCTCTGCTGTCCCAACCCCTCTCCCAGCACGCATGTCTTCAGCTCTCACATCTTGAGCTCTCGTGAGTGCTGCACTTCACCAAGAGTGTACCTTCCAAAAGTCTGAAGGTATTCCCTGTGAATGAAGTCTGAGAGACCAGAAGTTTAAGCTTAGAAACACAGTTTTCAACAGCCATGATAGGCCTGTAAGGATTAACTGATCTTGTGCTAATTAGGGTATCTCTGTAGACCTCACAGGATATCAGGTCAGAAGTGTCATATTCAAGATGTAAACAGCAATTTATGATTTAGACAGGTATTTGGGAATTCCTGCTGCAGTGCTAATCTGTTTCACCAGCTGCTTTTGGGCACTAAGTGCAGAAACAATCTTCTGAATAGAGGTAATTGATGGTGCTCTGCATTTCCCTCTAGTCTGAAAGAGTAGAATTGAGCTGGTAATGGCATTCCCGAGTTGGCTGTGGAAAATCTTTGAACACAAATCAGTAGAAGGTAGCATAATGGTAGATAAAGAACAAATTCTGGTCTTCATAGTATAATTTTTCATTATTAGTAATGACTGATATTAGTAATGTTAAAGGTAGTCTTGCATTAGACAAGAGTTTGTAGTTTTTACAGAATAGCTTTCATACCAGTTATGAAAGTACAGTTTAGGCTTAAAATACAGGATTTACTACATTCCCTCACTGCACACACTCAGGATGACTTTGCCTGTGATCAAGATTTGCCATGGATTATCACAGGTGCAGTTTGCCTGTGGCTTTACCTTATTGTCTTTCGATATCATAGCTCAAATTCCCTGTTGTTTAGTAAGATCTAGGTGTGATTACTCTCTGAGAAGGTACATGTGAGGTCATGATGCCTCATAAGATTAGCAAAGGTGCAGATTTTTCCAAGCAGACAGTGTTATAACATCTTGACTGTTTTCAAAATGAAAAGCTCTCTTTTTGAAAATATTCTGCTCTTGGTGCTGGGAATCTCTCTGGAAAGATAGGCTTTTATCCTTTCATAAGGTATGTTGTATATGGGAAA
Organism: Picus viridis; assembly: GCA_033816785.1. Lineage (NCBI taxonomy): Eukaryota > Metazoa > Chordata > Aves > Piciformes > Picidae > Picus > Picus viridis. Next base: position 1,281,283 of record CM066569.1, on the reverse strand, counting down.
GGGATTTCTTCTGTCTTTGGGAAGTGTGATGCCTTTGAAGGTCACAGAATTTTCCTGAGGACTGCCTGGAACAAAATAGTGATACCTTGTAATGGTATCTTGTAGCTTGCTGTATAACTCCTTAGTGACAGTCACTTAATTGATATAACTAAATTAGATAGGCAACAGATTGCGTGTGGACAAAAGCCATGAAGTCTTAGTGAGCCTCTCTGCATACTGCTTGTGCTCAAATACAGTCTTAAACCAGAAGAGAAATAGGAGTTTGGTGGATATTGACATGGCCTTAATAACATTATTGTACAAACCCATAAACGTTTTGAAATGCAGTTATAGACTTTCTGGTCCTAAAGTCTAACAATAATGCAGTAAGGTGGTATAAGAAAGCCTTTCTTGCAGTTTTACTTGCTCTCCCTGGTTTCTGCCTTTGATATCAATCCTGCACTTTTGCAGAAGTTGCAGAAATTGTATTTCCTTGGGCACATTTTTTGGCTAAAATAATGCCACGTATTAGCTAGAAGGAAAGAATGGTGTTGTATTGCAGGCTGGTACAAACCTTAAGTTACATATCATGGAATAAACAGCAATTAGACATTAATTATACCTTTGGCCTTACCAGAAACTAGTCATATCTAGTCTGAAAAGTGACAATGAGTAAATCCATATCTTAAAAGATTTTCTGCTTTGGGATGTGCTAATTGGGAAAATAAATGGCTGTGGGTTTGCGTCATGATCTTTTTCAGCTACGTGAGGAGTTTGACCGAGGCATAGACGTTGTACTGGACGAGGAGCACAGCATTCATGATGTCGCTGCTCTGCTGAAAGAATTTCTGCGTGACATGCCTGACCCGCTCCTCACCAGGGAACTCTACACCCCTTTCATCAACACTCTCTGTGAGCTCTGCACATCTTCGTTTACTGATTCTCAAACGCTTACCTCTTGTAATTCTTTGAGCTCTACTAAGCATATTCTTTTCTTTCTGTACATTTAATGCTCTGTCCTTGATTTGCTCCCAATATTTGTATAGTATAAACATGCTAAACTCTTCTCATTGTTTTTGTGCTATGTGTAGCCCAGAAACCTACGACAACAAAGATTTCACTTCTTATCCCTACAGTAATATATAAGATGTGATTCATGTTATCTATTAAATCCTGACTCTGTCATTGGTAGCAGATAAGAGACTCTCACTTGAATCCTGGTATCTTGGCACTATGAATGCTTTCAGTTGTTGGAGTTGTTTACTGATCAAAATCCCAGTCTTGCTTCAAAAAATGCAGCTTCATAGGTTCAAGTCTCATCATAGTTAATGGTCCCCAAAGCCATCATATTAAATACTCCAAAATGTGTTGCCTAAGGCCTGAGTACAAACTGCCACAGTTTTAGGAAAAAGTCAAGTTGAACCCTTCAGGCTGCTGCCTGGTGTGTGTTCTTCAGATCCTTTGTAGCCATCCTGGCTGAGAACCTGCCACTGTCCCACCTTTATCACTGGCTACTACTACATTTTGGTCTTTTGTTATCTCTAGTTACTTTTCCAGTCTCCCAGTACCTCTGCAAGATGTGAAATTGCAAGAAAGCCCATTTAAAGTGGCCAAATCATAAAGCTGACTGGAATGCTTCCCAGCAGTGCCCTGTATGTAGCAGTAGCTATACCAAAGTTAATGTAGTAAGTAGAAAATTAAGCAGAACTTTTGTGTCCAGATGGAATACACAACATGAATTCTGCTCTCATAGGCTGGGAAAAGATCCTATGAACTTGTGAGCAAGATGTTGTCCAATCAAAGCAAGAATGCCACAACAGTGTTACACTTTTGGTGTTTTGATATTTCCTTAGAGTTTTCTCTTTTTCTTCTGATTATTATAAGGAGAATTATCCTTAAACAAAGCTCTTCTTAGGGCTTCTTTTGGGCTGGGGACAATATATTTGTTCTGCTTTTAGGTTAGTTGGAGTGATTTTCTTACAATGTATGCTTTCCCCCTTTAGTATTGGAACCAGATGAACAGCTAAGCACCTTACAGCTTCTCATTTACCTTCTACCTCCCTGTAACTGTGACACTCTGCACCGGCTGCTGCAGTTCCTCTCCACAGTGGCTGGCCACGCAGAAGACACCACAGACAAAGATGGCCAAGAGGTTAGTCCTGGTCACTTGTTTCCTTTGGCTTTGCTTAATCCATGATCTGAAGAGATATCTATAAAGCTGTGAAACAACCCAACGGTGACATACCCCTGAAAGATGGGAGAGACTTCATGTTCTTGCCTGTACATTTGCCATTTAGGTGTTTACTCTGTTCTTAAGGCTATGAACATTTAATTTTTGTATGACTTAATCTGTAAAGCATCTGCCACTTCCTTTGGGAGATTCACAGCATAATCAATCATGTTGTGGAGAATGTCTAATGTTACCCATCCTTTCCCCCCACCTTGCTTTATCCTACTGTATTCTGTGGAAAAACCACTCACACAGAAGAGTGTCAGGCATTAAAGAACATTCTTTTTCTTCCTCTCTTCGTTCTCTCTTGTTGCTTTCATATATGACCTTTGGACATAGCAGTTCACACTTTGGTTCCCTGAGCTTCCTCAAGTCCTCTGGGTAGTGGAGAATGAAAAATAGAGGACACAAGCTCCAGCTCTATTCTTGCAATTGACAGACCCTAATCTGTAATTGAAGTCAGGGTCCATCTTTGCCTTTTTTCTTTCTGACCTTCTTACTGTTACATTCTGGATGCAATTGAGTGGGGAGGTAGGAGTACGCCCACTTCACAGGGCTAAGAGCACCCATCGCCGTGCGGCTGAACTACACTTCTGAGCGTCTGCATGTGTGCATCTCCACTGTTCAGACTAGAGAAGATCTGGAAATGCAGGCTTCCCGTTTTCTACCAGGAAAGTGCTTGAACTGGTGGGATGCTCTGCAAAAAGTGGTGACTCTGGTGGCTTTGAAAATATGTGGATACAGCGTGTCACTGGTTGGCAGAATTCCCCCCTTTATCTGCGAGAAGGATTTGTCTGCCTTCTGCGCTGCGGCGGTGACTGCTTCTGAGGTCACTTCTGAGGCTCCTGTGAAACACCTAGGGAATTTTGTCTTCCAGATGGAAAATCCTGCTGACTTCTGTCAAATTTGGACACCTTGTACATTTGGCTGGTTTTAACGGTTGGCACTTTGAGTTTTGCTGCATTTCGTCTTTAAGTCCTAACTTCCAGTGTGCTGTTGTGACTTCAAGACCTTCTTCACTTCTAAATCCACTTTAAATGCTATTATTTTTGCTCTCAGCACGGAGCTGATAAAAAACTACACAACTATAATGGAAAGCATTTAAAAAGAGCAGCCTGTAACATTTTTACTGTGCTTAAAAACCTGTACAAGCCAACTAAGGTCATGGTCCCACTAGTCCTGCAAGGTTGGTTTAGGAATGTATCCAAGAGGATCATATTGCAGGCCTAAATGATGCTGCATATGAGAGTTGGTTTGGCCCAACAGTTGTACTAAAGGCATTTTCATTCCCATTTACAGTACATCAGCTCTGCTATAGGTATTTTGGCAAAGCAACTTTTTGTAAGCTACCTTGGCAGTATTGTGTGTGTCAGGGATATTATGTGCAACTGGATACCTTTTATAGATAATACAGTATTCTGCTCACAATTGTTTAAGCTATTCATGAATAATTAAGTGAATAAAAGCATATAGGGCAAGAGAAGGTATTTTAACAGAATGTTTGCTGTCACTGGAGGCAAAACAGCCAAGCTTTGGTGCATAGGCTCTCGTCATGATTTCTTTCAAAATCCTTTCTCTCATGAAGATGAATGAATAACTTCCTTAAAATTACTCTTTCAGTTAATTTCACAGGGTGTATTGACATTTTTTAAGGGATACCCTGAGGCTGCCCTTAGAAAAGACTGGTGGTACAAACAGCCTACACATGCAGATCCAGGCACAGCCAAAGGCTGCCCCTGGCAAGACTCAAGGCACCACGTGCCTGTGCATTCTTGGTGGCTCAGTATTCTGACAGTGCTTAAAAAGCAGATCACCACACCTGGGGGTGTGGTGGTGCACAAATAAGTGAGTGTGCTGTATTCACAGTCATGCAGGGATGAGTCTCTAAACAAAGAGCCAACACATGATCCTTGAGGTCCCTTCCAGCCCTAATAATTTTATGATTCTATGGTTCTATTTGTTGTGACTGCCCATGCACCTACTGACTGTAGATGTGTTACCAAGATTACAAAGTGATGGCACCAATTAAAGGAGAAGCTGCTTTTGCTATCATCTCTATGCTATGTAGTTGAACTCTGTGGAAAAATAAACCAGGTGCAATTGGTGAACAGTTGCAGGTTTAACTAGAGTGTTCAGTAAATTGCTATCTACCAAAAAAGATGAAATACTACTCTGAAAATATTTGGTTTGTACCACTGATTGCTTAAATGGCTATTTTTGCTCCCTCTTTTGGTGCCACTCTTCCTGATTCTTTTTCCTCCTTTTTTTTTATTTTTAATTAATCAGTTCAACAGATGAAAAATAACTCTCATGGTAATTTTTCTTCCTTTAAGAAGTGCCTGCAAGAAATACTGAGTCAACAGCTGAAATTCACTTGCAGTCTTACATAGTCAAACTGCTGGCATCATCTTCTGCATTCCCAGAATAGCAACCAAGTGGAGAGACAGAGGAAAAGCACATGACCCCTGCTTTCTGCTCTGTTAAAAGAGCAGAACGGGAAAAAAGTAGTCAAATCACAAGTATGGCTGAACACTTTTATTTGATAACCTATCTGAAATATTTATCAGATAAACTCTATCTAGTCTAGTAAGTATTACTAGCTTTTTTCCTTCCTCCAAAATCAGGTTGCTGTTACTTCTTTTTCAGCACAGAGTTTAAAAAAAGGGAAAAACCACTCACAGTAAAACAAAACAAACCCACACACACACAACAAGCAAACATTTGGCATATTCTAGGGAAAAGGCAAAAAGACAGTAAGATATTAATACAAAAGAGCATACTTCTTAAATCTCTAGCCCATTGAAACATGGGAAACTCTGTTTTTTCCACACTCTCTCTGTTTCAAATCATGAGTGCTACTTGAGAAAGCTCACTGTTCTCAGTACTTGGTCTCAAGATGTGGTAATGTGCTGAGGTGGTGAAGTAGGAGGGCGTTTGCTGAGCTTCCAAGGGAACTAAGGGTAGGCAGTAGGCAGCACTTCCACCTTCTACTCCTTACAGCTGGAAAATCACAGTGCTTGTTGCAGAGGTGTCCAAACAAGACTAAAAGTTGTTCATTTTTATTTGACTAGCACTCAGGTTTGGTTTTGGTGAATAAAGCATCTGCCAAATTGGGGAGGTGGGGGATGGTGTGTATGTACGGACCTGTATGCATTAGACCCTTGGAGACTCCACTTCATTTATATTCTGTTTTGTAGATTACTGGGAACAAAATGACATCGCTTAACCTGGCTACCATTTTTGGCCCTAACTTGTTGCACAAGCAGAAATCTACAGACAAAGAATTCTCGGTTCAGAGCTCAGCTCGAGCTGAAGAGAGTACTGCTATCATAGCTGTGGTACAAAAAATGATTGAGAACTATGAAGCCCTTTTCATGGTAGGTGGATGTTTCTTCGCATTACTCCTATGCATTTTTAAGTTAAATGAAGAAATACCTGATTGGTATTAATGTAGAATAGGATGAAATAAACTCTGGAAATGGCATTAAATGAGGATCAGTTATTATTGGTAGAAAAAGTGCTTTGCTGTAAGCAGTAATATTAAAAATGTCTACTTATATCTTGCATGGAACAATTTCTGTGTAGAAAAGAGTATCCTAGAAGACAGAACTCTACGAAATATGTGAAAATTGTGGGGTTGCCTGTTGCTGAGCAGGGAGGTTGTATACTAAGCAATGTACCAACTTTGTTCTTTTGAAGACAAACTGGAAATGACCTTTCATCTCTCAAATTTGGAAGCCAAGGAGCCAGTTTTTCTTCAGGAAGTAAGAGATCCTTGGTTAATTTAAGGAATAGCCTCCCCTAAAAAAAATGTTTCTTGTTGGTTGGTTGAGGAGGAAGGACAAAGCTTTCTCAGTTGTCAGCTGGACAAAAGGAGTAAAGCATAAATCTGTGTTGTTCTGGAGCTCCTTTCTGTTCCATTGATGCAGCAAGGAAGTTCTTCATAAAAGGGGTGACCTTGAACTAGGAAAAGTTGTTTACTGAAGCTACATCTGAGTTAAATCACTATTCTGTCTTCCTTTTAGTCAATAGACATGTCTTAACAAAACCAGTGTCTTTGAAAAGGTGAGAATAGCTGTGATTGTTGTGTCCTGATACTGAGCAGCACTGTATGTTACACTGAGAAATAGGCTCCCAAAGCAAGAGAAGAAACACTTTGAAAAACTCCATTAGTGCTCCAGCAAAACTGGATGGGAAAACATGGGCAAGGTTGGACTGTGGACATGCGGGACTGTGAAGATGTGTACCAGATTTAACAGGGCAAAGAGCACAAGAAAGCAGTCCTGAAGCTGCCCATCAGTCTTGGCCTCAGATAAACATCTTTGTGTTTTTCTGTTTCCCCCCTTGCACTGCATTGCCTGGCATTGCAGCTTTTGCCTGATTCCTATTCTTGTTCCAGCAAGAGACTCAACAATCTGTCTCTCTTTTTTTTTGTTTGTTTTCTTTTCTTTTCTTTTTCCTTTTTAATGGTTTTCACAGTTTGGGGAAACTTCAGGTGCTATTTTTATCCTTCCACAGCAGGAAAAGAAAATGACAGAATTGCACTCTTGTGCAGAGATCTGCTGGCTTGGAGTGAGGACGACACTGACAAGTTTAAAATGATTCTTGAGTTAGACTATTTGCAGTACTTGAAGCTTTCTTTGTTTCTTCTCTTTCAGGAAATTGTACAGCACAGGCACATATTCCAGCTTTCAGTGTGGAAAGGGTGGGGCTTAGGACCTGTGGACTAACTTACATCTGGTCCCTCTTAGTTGTGGCAGATTGATTCCTTTATCTCTTCACATCTTACATTTTTCATCTGAAGGTTAGACAGAATGTAGGGAGGGAAAGGCGTTATCTTTTGTTTTCCAGAGTATCTTGTCAGTTTGTGGTGGGAGATTAGAATTGGATTTCAAAGTAAGAGGATAGCTGCATGTGAAAGACAAACCTACCTCAGGTGCTCTCCTGAAAGCTGAAATACCCTGACATGAGATTTATAGAAATGTCTTAACAGCTGAGTATCTCTGGGTGCTTTCCCTCTTCCCATTGCCACAGCTTAACAAATAACATTGTAAGCTCTGCCTGGGTTTTGGGGTATGTCTAGACTCACACATGGTACTTGATCTCTAGGGCTGTATCAAGTTCCTTACAGTTAGTGTTTTACAAAACTTCTACCACCATTTACTTTCCTTTTTCATGTTTTCATTGGCAGCACAGAAAGGCCCTTTTAATTCTGAAGATAAATAGCCAGTGCATCATTTGGTAGTATATGCATTGAAAGGAAAAGACTTGTACCTCCATTTGTAATAGAACTCTGATCATTTGAAATTAGGCAGCAGCAGTTTGTTTTCCAAACCCCTAGGAGTGGGGCCAAAGCAGAATTGCTGTTTGTACCTGGCATTTATGCTCTTTACAAAAGGAAAACATCTGGAGTCGAGTGTCCAGCTACAGCTGTGACATACATGCAGCATGTTGCTGCTGAAGTGGTTTTGTGTTTGGTGGTGACAGGGGTGGGTCCTGGTCCTTTTGTTTATGGGAAGTTTCTAAACTCTGATTGGCTTCAGCATTGAAACTGGAGCATCATTTGTGAAATAAAACCTGGGAAATCAGGATGTGTTGTGGCACCCAGACCACAATATCAGAATGAATCTGATCTATTGTGGGTCAGGAAAGTTCTCTTTGTCAGAGCAACCCAGGATACTGGAAACTTTTTACTAAGCAATTATCATTGACATCAGTAATACACAAACACATGGATTTTGTGCAGATGATGGATTCTGGTCTTGCTTCACTGATGTTAAGGATGTTAAGGCCTTTCATATCCAATTCTCATGCATTTCAGTGAGTCTTAGGAATGCATTGAAACATTTTACAGGAAATGTACAGAGGACTATTCTGTGCCAGTCTTTCAGCTGTGCCCAGCAGCTCAAGGTAGAAAGGTACAACTCAGCCACACTTTATCTCTTAGTTTGACTTAGCATGGAGGATTGAAAAGAGCCCAAATCCAGCCCTGCTGCAAAGAAGCACTATATATTGTCTGTAAACGTCGTACACATTCTTATTTTTAGTGTTGGAGGCTCCTGTGGAGGCAGTCACATGTTGCCTCTCTGTGCCATGTCAGTAGCAAGAGACAGCACAAAGGAGACATTTCAAGGGTCCCTCCACCCTCCTGTGTCAATATCTTTGACTATCATGTCACAGAAGTCTGAGAGTATCTCCTGCACTACTGGAGTCCTAATAACCCTAGAGCCCTCTGATCTGTCCCAGCATGTGCTTGACAGCTGTTATTTCAATAGTGTCTTGGCTTACCTTCTCTCCCTGCATTTTAAGTTCTTGTCCATCTATTCAGCCATAGCTACCAATTAAACAATTAATTCAATGATAGTTACTGCAGCTCTGTAACATCTTCCTGAGATACAAATATAGTAGTTCTCTGTAAGTGTTAAGCTTATAATTACATACAATAATACAATACAATAAACCAGGTTGGAGGAGACCTTCAAGATCATCTCATCCAACCTATCAACCAATCCAACCCACCCAAACAACTAACCCATGGCACCAAGCACCCCATCAAGTCTCCTCCTGAACACCTTCAATGATGGTGACTCCACCACCTCCCCAGGCAGACCATTCCAATGGGGAATCACTCTCTCTGTATAGAACTTCCTCCTAACATCCAGTCTAAACCTCCCCTGGCGCAGCTTGAGACTGTGTCCTCTTGTTCTGGTGCTGGCTGCCTGGGAGAAGAGACCAACCTCTGCCTGGCTACAACCTCCCTTCAGGTAGTTGTAGAGAGCAATAAGGTCACCCCTCAGTCTCCTCTTCTCCAGGCTAAGCAACCCCAGCTCCCTGGATATTATTTCCACACTTGGAAGGTAGTTAGCTAAACTGAAGTAAATTGTTGCAGAGGAGGAAGCTACAAAGCCACTAGACAGCTAGCAAGGAGAGCATCAGGACAAATCCAGCTGAAGAATCATAGATTAATATGCTGTTGCTCACTCAGATAGAAGTCCTGTAACTCAATGTAAGTCTGAGTTTTGTAGAGGCCTTCAGTAGGAACTGAACTTCCTGTTGGAACCTTTTCAGATTTGTTTTATGGAAGGCTGATTTTATCCTTTTTTTCTTTTTAAATGACACAAAAAATGTTTATTTTCCTGACAAAGCTGTCTCAGTGGATTCTAACAAGTTTATCAGTGTCATACAAGGCTGAATATTAAACTGCATACAGAAAGGTGTGTATTCTTTACCCTCAGACTTACCTGGAGTTTGTTCTGCTGTATGGAAAGGCTGTCTAAAAGTTACTGCACACCACGTTTCCAAAGATGTATTCCTGTAAAGAGCAGATAATGTATTTGGAGACCAATATGTCAGTGACCATCAGTAAGAGATGTTTTTCAGCTTAGAAGCTAAACACACATTTGTAAAAAGGAATATGTGGTCCCACAGGTTTCTCATAGAGATTGCAGATCAATTAGCATTCAATGATGTGTATCTTCATTTATTTTCAAATTATTTCCTTTTTTGAAGTATGTCTTTTTCTGTAACTTGACTCCTTAAATACCTTCCAAACTGAGGTGTTCCCCTGAGGAATCTATTAGTAATACTATTCTTATTTCCCAGAAATATCAGGGAGAACAAATGGCCCATGCAGTGTGACCTGAAGGTCAGGAGATGTGGGCTCTGACAAATTGCATCCAGAAGCACGTTGCACAGTTGATGACCCCTTGCTGTGATTGTCTTGCCTCCAGCTCCATCCGTCATGAGTGAACCTGGGCTGCTAGTTCAAGTTTCTCAGAAGTTTCAGTGCTTTGAAAGTGGAGTTGAATACTCCACTGTGATGTGGGCAAACTCACTTAAAGATCAACAAGACTTGTGTAAACCGCAGTTGAAAGCACAAAGTTTACTTGGGCAAGTTTGAGAGTGTCATTCCTGCCCACTGCCTGAGAGAGATGTTGCTGTATCCTGCAGAAGCTGAAGATACCAAGTGTTTCTTGAAGGTTCTTCTCTGTATTAAGTGGGCAAGAGAGAATTAGCAAATTGGAAGGCCAAACTCTAAAGAGGATGATGCACATTCTGGCTGAGCCTTTCTGCTGCTTGAAGTCCAGAGTGGCTGGAGATCCAACAGGACCCACTTGTATACCTGAGTTATAGACAATTGAACTCTCTAATTCCTTGAGTTCTGACTGAAAATGAGCAGGAATTTAAATGCTTCTAGATCCCAGGATTTGGCCTTTTGGATACTCAAACATTCAAATTTTATAAGGCTTCCTTTATAAAAATGTTGTCCTTTGGTAGCTCCCACTGAAATGAGGCAATTGAAGAACCTCATAGGACAGATACCACAAGATTGGTGTGAGAAGGACATAAATAAGTCAGATGCCACAGAATCATAGAATCTTAGAATGTTTTGGATTGAAGAGACCTTTAAAGATCATCCCAAGTCTATGGAGTGAGCAGGGGCATCTCAAACTAGATCAGGTTGCTCAGAGCCCTATCAAACCTGACCTTGAATGTTTCTAGTGGTGGGGCTTCTAGCACCTCTCTGGGCAACCTGTTGCTGTGTTTCACCACTCTCATAAAAACTGTATTCCTTATATCTATCCTCTTTTAGAGTACTCTCATTGCCCCTTGTCCTGATGCAGTGTGCCCTGCTGAAACGACTGTCCCTTTCTTTATTATAAGCTCCCTTTGAGTACTGAAATGATGCAATAAGGGTTCCTTGGACCTTTTCCCTTCTCAGGAAGAGCAATACCGACTTTCTGAACCTTTCTTCATAGAAGAGGTGCTCCATCCCTCTGATCATTTTTGTGACCCTTTTCTGGACCAGCTCCAGCAGGTCCTTGTGCTGAGGACTCTAGAGATGGATGAAGTAACTCCAGGTGGAGTCTCACCAGAGCAGAAGGGGCAGAATCACCTCCCTTGACCTGCTGGCCACACTTCTTTTGATGCAGCCTGGGATACAGTTGGCCTTCTGGGCTGTGAGCACACATTGCTGCCTTATGTCCAGCTTTTCATCCACCAGTACCCCCAAGTTCTTCTCAGTCAGGGCTGGTTTCAATCCCTGCATTTCCCAGCCTCTATTGTTATCAGAGATTGCTTGGAGTCAGGTGCAAGACCTCGCACTTGACCTTGTTGGACCTCATGATGTTCACATAGGCCCACTTCTCAAGTTTGCCCAGGTCCCTCTGGATGGCATCATGCACCTCATAAGTGTTAAGTGCACCACTCATCCTGCTCTTATCTACAAGCATGCTGAGGGTGCTCTTCATCCTGCTGTGTCATTGATAAAGGCTGGGAATCTGTAATGTTTCCACTTCTTTGATTGAGGATGTAAGGTGAGGACCTTAAACTGGAGCTTTTGAGATCAATGATACATCAGTTATCCTGCTGCTGTCATCAGATATAATGCTCAGCTGGGTACCAAAGGGTTACTCAAGAGTATTTGGTGTTCCATGTTGTACAAAGTGATCTTTATTCCATTTTAACTGCTGTTACATGAAAGTTCTCTCAAACAGAAGCATCTGAGTATTTGTTTTATACTCTATGTCAATATATCTCTACTTGGACTTTCAGATTAGCACCAAAATGAATATATATGACGGAATGAAAGCATCTGAATATTTGTTTTATATATCCTATGTAAATATGTCTGTGCTTGGTCTTTTAGACTAACTGTAGCACCAAAATTAATACATGTGACAGAATGTTAAATCTCCAGCTAAGTGCTTTTTGTTGTCTTCATAGGTTTCCCCTGACCTACAAAATGAAGTCCTTATTAGCCTACTAGAGACTGACCCAGATGTTGTAGACTATTTGTTGAGGAGGAAAGCTTCCCAGTCATCGTGAGTAATCCGTTTTTTCATCATCCTTGTTTCTACTGGGAATTTCTATCTCCCACTGGATGTGTTCAAAAGGTTCTAGTTTTCCACGTCCCTTCTGCACTGTCTACAGTGGAGTAGAAATAATCCTCCTCATTACACAGACTCTGCCAAAGAAATCATGACTCTTGTACAGCGTTTTCTAAAGACAGATCTTGTTTCCTGATTCAGAGGAAAGATTGTGCTCTGCTGCAGAGAACAGCATGACATGTACATACAAATATTCAGTGCACTACTATCTGACAGGATGTATTCTGGTGATCTAGTGGTTCATGTCTTGGGTTAACTGTTGTAGTCTTCAGTAACAGGAGGTGTGTATTACACTGCCCTTGAAGCACACCCTAGAGTGCCTTAACACAATCACAGCTAGCCCTTTGGCTGGTTCATTGTTCTTTTCCTATTGTATACACATAGGACACTGTAAACAAGTCAACTGCCACAAGCGCAAGTTTATGGAGACTCTTTGGATATTATTTAGTTTTATGCTTTGTTAAAGATCTCAAGAGATAAAAAACCCACACTGGTCACTGTTGCAGTTATGACATATAACATATTCCAGCTCTGTGTATGGTGTATGTATGCCTGCACCTGTGTGCCTTAACGCTGTGAGTTCGTGCATTTGGATTGACAGGATTCCCGGGACACACAGTCATTGCCTTTTATTCTAGTGTCAGACCCCAAAGTCACAAAGTTTGACAAACTTCTCTAAGTAACTTTTAAGAGGTTTCCTAGACTCTCTTGGACAGATTGGACTTTGTCTTCCTGTGTGTGTGGAAAGTGCCTAGTGCATTCAGAATGTAACTAAAACTGGATGTGTACAGGTGGTTAGTTACAAAAATTCTCTCTCCTTCTGAACCTCATATAATTGGAGGTAATGTAACAGTGTGCCTGGCTTTGAAGGAAGAGGTATAAAAGAAGTAGTGTAGTTAATATACGGAGAAAGAGCTTGCTTCAATTATAAAAATAAGAAACAAGTATACATGCAGAATATTATCATGTAAAGGATTTTATTAGTTTGTTGACTTAACCACATAACACATAATGCAGGAGCAAATTAGCACAGCTCATCTGGTTTGGGGTACCATGTCGTGTACCACAGACATGAGATCATTTCAGTTGGTTTATGTCTGACTGAGAAGTAGCTGTGCTTATATTTAGATCACAATAAATGCAGCATACTTAGAGGTGCGTTAGCTGTCTTTGCACTTGTTTCACATTTGCTGTGAGCCCAGGCCACAGTTCAGAGAGGCACTACAAATCACCTGACATGCAGTAAAGCCTGTGTAGAGACTTCTTTCTTTAAACCCTCAGTTTGAAATGGTCATATTACTTCTAACTCAAGCTAATAAAAACCTCCATGCTGGGTTTCACCATCTATATAATATGAAGACATAAAACTGTATCTCACGTGTGGCTATTTATATCAGTTGAGCATAAATTTGCCACAAGTCATTCTGGATGTTACAGATTGTTGTTAGATCCTGTTTCCTTAAATTAACTGACCTTCCCTTGAGCCTTCTTACTTTTCAGCCAGCATGCACACCTACAGGAGAAAATGGATCTTGTCTGCAAAGCTAGTCACAACTGACAAAGAGGTTCTTGTAAGAAAAAGTTATGAAACCAAACAGGAACCTTTAGCCACACTAGTACCAATTTCATGTAGTGGGCAGATGAAGTATCACTGAGACAGGAGAAACTACTATCTGCCATTTTTATTCTACTCTGCTATCATGTAAGTGATTTATTCTTAATGTTATGAGCTGTGTTTTCACTGTGATTACAACTTCTTGATGAAGATATTCCAGGCAATTAAAGGGAATGTTGTTTAGTGTCGCTGCTAGGAGTGTGATGCTCTTAAGAGATTAGTCTTTTTCATAATCTCAGTTTTGGGGTGACGTATTTGTTAGCTATTTTTTCTATAACAAATGTGAGGCAGCAGACAACAAGGAGAGGTTTGTCTTGATTTGGTAAAAATGAGCCACCAAAATACATCCTTACTACTTTGGGAAATTTCCTGGTCAGGTACTCAAGATCCAAATTTGGATCTGTGGAGCAGAAAACTTTGCATGTTCTTGACACAGTCTTCATCAGAAAAGCTGGTTGGCTGCATAGCATAGCGTTATGGAATCCACTTCAAGACTTTATTGTCATATGAATTGCTCTGAAGGTCCTGCTTCTGCAATTGCCCTCACAACTCTGCTTTTAATGTCATTACAAATGCTTTCTTGGCTCTGATCTAATAGAGAAAACACAATCTGGTCCTCCACAGAGGAGGCCAAATCAGATGTTCCTCATCTTTCAGTTCTCTTAAGAGCTGAGCATCATGAGTGGTGTGTCAAGGAGCTTATGGAAGTCGTTCATGGTGAAGCACTAACTGCCACTGGCAGCAGTTATGAAGTGTGCTTTTGTGGATTACTTCTCAACTTTTTTCTACATTGGCTTGATGACAATGGAATTTCAGATTTCCAGCTGTAAGATGAAGTGTCTTTAACACAAAAATAAAGTATGTTTCTTATGATGTTATGATGCTTATCATGTTTAGTAGTCCTCTTAGAGTAAATGGGCTTCAGAGTGAGAGAGTTTTCAGGTATTTTTGGATGGTGATGATGGGTTTCAATCCATCCTAAACTGTGGCCCATACAGCACATACAAATGCAGTTTTCAAAGCTATAGAGGCTCTTGGAATCGTTGAGTCCTGTACCCTGTTACAGAAGCAACCACATCATAATCCCATAATAATGTGTTTGGGGCGTGAACCCTGTGTTGCTCAAATGTGTGTGGAAGTTACTACTGCATGCTGCCAAGCCATCAGACTGTGTGATTTACCTTTACCTCTCGTAAGACAATTGTTTTCCTACTCTGAAGATTTTAAGGTATAACAGAAGAGGATTTCTGTCAACAACAGAAAGGGATTTCCTGATGGCCTTGGTGCCAATATAAAAGTAGGAATATCCTCAGTAGAAAAAAAAGTAGGAATATCCTCAGTAGAAGTAACTATTGCTAGCATTGCTATTAACAATTATAAGTAATTATTACTATTATTATTACCAACATTTTTCCAGTTCAGGCTGTGGTGGATAACATCTGTTCAGAAGGCTGTAAGCTAAAAAACCAACCAAATAAAAAGCCCATGACTCTTCCACAACATAGCCAATTTTTGCTTTGGAATCTGTAAGAGTATTTTTGAACACATTGATATAGTTGGGTTTTTTTTCCTGCAGCTTTCAAATCTTTGCTATACATAACAGCTCTTAAAATCTTAAAATTCCTTAACACAGTTCATACTCACATGAAAACACTTGACTTGCCTTCCCATTTCTCACAATTGACAGTACATAATTCTTTGGAGACCATAATTTGTCCATCCTTACAGGCTCATATAGATGAGTAGGTACCTTGTTTTTCCCAGGATGTGGGTAGAGAATCTGAAAGCTACCCAGGGAAAGGTGAAGTTTGAATTGTAGCAAATATCCATTTCCTACTGAACTCAAACAGATGCAAAAGATTTGTTCTAAGGAATATGTGAGAATTCATTCTTTATTTGCAAAGGTGCAAACCAAAGTCTTTCTCAAGTTGTGTTTTACTTTCTTTCTCAAGAGCAGGGTAAAGCTGCAAACAAATAAGATCAATTTCCAGCTCTGAAGTATTCCATCCATTTTGGGGGTTTCTTGTAATAAGATCAGCAAAGTCCACAGGCATTTGTAATGAGTTTGAATTGATTTTTTTTCTAAACAAATTTCAAAGTGGTATCGTGTGTGTGTATAATTGCATAGGCTTTCTAGCAGAAACTGTAAATGAGTTCAGAAACTTGAGTGTTTGATCTTTCCAAAGAGTTGGCTGTTTCCATTCAAGTAAATTTTTATCAGGAGCTCTGTCTTGAGAAGAGATAGACTCTAGCAGATTATTCAAGGTAAGACATGAAATCGGTGTTTCACAAAGCTCCAGTTCATGCTCCCACATTGTTTCATTTCCATTTCCCTTCCCCTATTCCTTGTGTTACCTTGCCGTGGCTAAATGGCAGTGCACCTTTCTCTTTGCCTTGTGCAGCGTTGCTAGATTTTGATCTTGCAAAGATTTACATGCAAGAAGCTTTATTGGTGTTACACTTAGTGCTGATTATGTCTGCAGGCTAGCAGGGTGAGGTTTAGATGACATTCCATCTAGAAGGCTGGAGACAAAGACATTTGGTCAGAGGAAACCAACAGATAACAACATTTCTCTCCTTTTCCAGCCTTGCTGGTTCTTCTTAAATTCCCAAGATGTTGCTTAAACCTCATTTTAACCCAAACTCACTACACAAGCTTCATTAGAACTTAAGAAGGCAGAAGGAAAGGAGTAAGGGACAAAAAAGGGGAAAATCTTTTGTGTTAGAATAGTACATACTTGGAAGACAACAATTTTTCTGTTTGTGGCTTTTTATGGATTAATTTATGTGGGACTTACCTTTGGATGAAAAGTTGAGATGGAAAGTCACATAATTGAGGCATGATTTACTTCTTTCCTGTTTTTTTTTTTTTTTTTTAATGCCTTCCCAACATTGTCACATCAACCACACTGGGAAGCCTGGGCCAGGCTTTGCCAAATGGCAGCTCCGGTGTTTTGAGTTGGTCGTAGTTGAGGTTCAGGATCAGTTCAGTGATGGATTTCTTCCTGGGAGTTACCAAGGAATAAATGGGACACACGCCCCAAAACATTATTGAATAACATAGTAATCATGATATTGAGTGTATATATTTTATGTTCTGACACATGCAATAAGTAAATCAATCAGAAAAAAGCAAAACAACAAAACAAAAGACCCAAGAGCTTGAAAATAGTGTTAAGTTCTGTCATGATTTGTGTGTTACTATCAATGTGCAGTGGCTAGCCTGTCTTACCACTGTGTGGTGTTTTTATTCTCTCTCTTCAGTTTTATGTCATTTTTCTGGGAAGCAGGTTATTGTTCCATGACAAGTGCTATGCTTTGGCTGCTCACTCAGTTCAGGCTCTTGTTGGATTTGACTCGGAGAAGTCAGTATACATTTACGGGAATGAGCCTCTCCTGTAGTGCATTCAATTAGAAAAGATAGTAGTGTGAGGTCACTGAGAGGAGTGTTTGAGTCAAGAGAAACAAAAGATAAGCATCTGAGAAACAAAGATCAGGCTGCAGAGAAATAAGAAATGAAAATATAAATTAGAGAAGACTAGTACAGAAAAAGCTGCATTTGTTTTTACAGATTTCTACATACTCTACGGGAGGTTCAGTGACTCCCAGACTGCCTCCTGTCTGTGAAGTAAACCGTAACAGTTCAAGAAATCTCCCTCAATGTTCCAAACACATTTCAACAATGACAGTTGTCTTCTGAGCCTTGGCTGTGCTTTGGTGGGAGTTCTGTTTGCCTTGTTTTGTTTTGGCTTACCTTCCCAGTATTAAATGCAGGCCTTGCTGGTGGTGATGTAAAGGTGAAAAGGCAAAAGAAGTTGTAGCAGTTATCAACAGAGCAAGTTGGTTGTTGTCACCATCAGAAGTATGGTAGATACACTTGCTGGTCCCTTGTAGAATATTTACTTTCTGGTGTCTCTAAAAGAGGATCCTTACAGCATGAGGGGCAAGCTAAGGCTTGGGGTTCTCTGTGTAGCGCTTCAGAATGCAAGAAGCGATTTTAGAGTACTGCTTAGCATCAAACTAATCTTCCCTATCGTGCCCTCAGATTTACTGTTGCAAACAGCTGAATTGTCAAGGTAACATAGGGAATTGATTCACTATTTAATTTCCTGTGGTGAGCTGCACCGTTGGGTGGTTTTTGTTTTTCCTTGACAACATCTTTTGATTTTTAGTGACCTCTGCTGGCCACTTCGTGGCAGAAGTTTTACTCGTGGAACATTCACCTCTGTGCTGCTTCTGAAGTGTTCTCATTTCAGTAGCTGTGATCATACTCCTGCATTTGATGTTGTTTGTCTGATGTCAGACTGCATCTGTAGCTGTGAATGTAAAGAATGTTTCATTAATAGTGGTTTGTTTATGAAAATTTCCCAGGAGCCCTGAGATGCTGCGGTCAGAAGGTTCCTACTCCACAGGAGGAAGGCATTCTTCCACAGACTCCAACAAGGCTTCAAGCGGAGATGTTTCCCCTTATGACAACAACTCCCCGGTACTCTCCGAGCGCTCGCTGGTGGCAATGCAAGAAGAAGCTGCCCACAGCCCAGATAAGCTGTACAAGGTACCTGAGCAGTACACACTGGTTGGACATTTGCAGCCTAAGACAAAGGAGAATTCTTCTGCATCACAGGCTGGAAAAGGTAGAGTATGTCCTGCTTGTGTTCCTTGTCCTCAGTGACAGGTGGAGGTTTCTGATGTAATTGACAAGTGTTGGGTTTGTATCATCAGCTGCCAGGATTTGAGGAGCAATAGTGTAAATAGCCTCATAAAAATGTTCTTTGCGTTGAGCTCAAAGGGCTCAGTCCTGCTTGCTGTCTCAGTGAGCTGTCAGGGTGCTCTCAGCATGGCATTTCTCGAAGCTTGGAGCTATTATTAGGACAATAGAACTGCCTGTGTCCTGTCTGTGAGAGCACAGCAAAGACTGACTTCCAGTCCTGCTCCATAGGACTGCAGTACCTGCAAGGTGTTATGCCCCAGGCTTTGGAAAAGTCTGAGACTTTAAGATGGAAAATGACAAATTTTCTCCAATTGAAAAGAATGACCTCAAGAGCCTCTCAGTGAAGAACACAGCTGAGCTGCACAGCTTTACATCTGCCGCCGGTTCCACCCCTAGCAGCACTAGTGCAGGGATCTGTGATTTCCGTGGCTGTCTAGGGAGTGCACACCTGAATGACTGCTCCTGTGAGGCACTGTGGTATCAACTGATAGCTCACCACCACTTCCAGTTGCTTTTGATTTAAAAATACTATTAAAAAAAATAAATTAATGGAATGTATATTTAGTGAGCCAAACTTGAAGAATTTTCCATGCTTGGGGATACAGTTAGCTGTTCGGTGGTATTTCAGAGGTACTGGTAGACATGCATTCCCTCTGGGATTTAGACTGTAGTCTCCATGTTATGCTTTATACATGCCAATGGGCCTTTATCTTCCATATCCACCGTCTGAATCTCTGAACAGAATTCAACTTTTGGTCAGACTTCTTGTAAGTCAGGAGCAGGAAATACATGGAGTTTTATCATATTCACTGTCTTTTGGACTTTAGTGACACTGGAGCATGACAAATTAGAAAATTCCTTTACTGTCAGGTGGAATCAGAAAAAAGCATGAAAGAGTTGTGAGCCAGCACAATCCCTGATGTGGGCATTTCATTCAATCTCCATTCTTTGAGAGCTCTTCTGTCTAAGACTCAAGGGATGCTGCAGGCTGATAGAGCACACCGTACAGTGAGCCCTGGGGCAGGGACTACCTGAGGGAGCTTTGCCTTTCTCTCCCATAAAAAGCACATGAAATACCTTGTGTTGACCAAGCCCTCCAGTTCTTGGGCAAATTCTCCAAGGTGGAAGACTTAAGAGAAATTCTGTTCTCTCAGTAAACTCAGGCCTCCTGCCCATGCAGAGCTTACTGAATCCATTGCAGGAGTTGGGCCGGAAACAAGGTAACTCTGGGGAAATACACTTGAGTTGTTCCTGTTATGTGCATAAGTTAGCTGCTAGTGTATGTTACCTACTTCGATACCTTATGTAAGGTCCTGCTTTTCCATGTGCATGCTTCTAAATAATGGATTTAAGGCGATGCAGTCATGATTTTTTCCTGTTCTTGCTGGTGTTTAGATGTTTCTGAAGATCACTTTGATATCTGGGGCACCTGGCATTCAACGCTGAAAAGTGGCTGCAAAGATCCAGCAATGACAGGTCAGTTATTTGTCAAGTTTTAAGCCTAAATCTAGGAAAGGCTTAAACAGTTTCTTGGTTTGGAGCGATTGTAGTGAAACCAGTAGGAGAACATTGTCTAGAGTTGTACTTCTAAGAAGTGGCTGTTGAATAAAATCCAGAGAAGCAGAGTGGTTTTGCAAGGCTGGTGACATCTCAACTGTCACAAGCTAATTTAAACGTTGTTTTTAAATCATGTCCAAAACCAGTTATGTTTTTCTGAAAGTCGGTGGAAGATGGACACCTGGTGGGGATGTGGAGGGCAGCTGCCACCATGGCAGGCACACAGGCGGTGAGGTTGGCAGTCCTGGGTGCTAACCCTGCCACTGTGGCCCCAGCAAACACCTAACCGGTACTGCCTTTGTTTTGAATTATTGCACAGACTGATGTTGTCTTTCTGACTCTGGCCCCCAGGTTCATATGGGAACATTTATGAAAGCAGCTCTCTGCGACCTGGACAGTGCTCTCTTTCCCAGGGGAACCTCACCATGTATTCTCCTTGGTGGCAGAGCAGCTCCTCTGACTTGGACACCAGCAGAGAGGTCATGCGAAGGAGCCAGACAACTGCTACCATTACTGAGTGTCAGCTCCATCCCTCGGTATCTCGGATGTGCAGTAACTCACAAATTCAGGTTGGCAATAGGAGTTCAGGCCTGCCACACTCCAAGTCAGAGCAGCACTTGACTTTAAGCAGTGTGGAGGACCTCAGTGAGCGTGACTCAAATGCAGGTTGTTTGCAAAGTGCAGCCAAGCCCTTCTACAGGAAAGAGCGACCGCCGCCTCCCTACCCAGGCACAGCAAAACCAAGCTCTGTGCTGGCACAGCGATCCAGTGTTTCTTCAACATTGCACTCTCTGTGGAGATTTCAGCGCCCAGAAAAGAATTCAGGGACCAGAGCAGCTGGAGGACCACCAGCCAAAGCTCCTCCTGACCAGGCTACGTCCAAGCAGGAACATCTGGCCCCACACACTCAAGCAGGTCACATCTGTTCCACAGCACCTCACAGTCAGAACAGTAAAAGTATTTCAGAGGCAGACTGGCATGATTGGCAAAGGGAGAGGTGGCAGATTTGGGAGCTATTATCAGCTGATAACCCTGATGCCCTCCCAGAAACCCTGGTATGATCGGACTCCGCAGAAGTGCCCCTCGTACCTGTGCCTCTGTCTCCTAGGAAAGCAGCGGTGACCTTGGAGAGCAGGCGGGGGCTCGTTTGTTTTGTACCAACTGAACTGCCTATGCTTTGGGTAAACTTTGTTCACTTTAATTTCTTCACAGCACTGTTGAGCAGCCCCATTTACAAATAGAGCTTTTGAGGGGGAAAAAAAGGAAAGATTTATTCAAATGAACTCCTTAGGCAAAGGGAGGCTGTGTGTACGATCAAACGGTGGCTTTGGTGTTGCTGCAAATGTATTTATATATCTGCGGTTCTGATGATTGTATATTCTGTCATGGGTATTGTATGATAATCATGTATTGTGTGTTCATCTACAGATGCCAAGCAATCGTGACTGCTTGTTTTAAAAATCACTGCACTTAACATTGCCATGATATGCGTTGGAATCCTATAGGAAGTGCACAAGCTGGTTTCTGTGCTTATATTAAATAGAAAGAAAACCCTGGAGGAAGTTGTCCTCCTCTTCGCTGCCTATTGAAAAACACTAACATAGAGTGGAACATGAAAAGCCATATATTTTATAAGGGTAGTAGTGAGCTTAGAGGTTAAAGTACCAAATCTATATTTTTTTTTCCTTATATTTACAAACAAAATTAAAATTTGATACAAGATTGTAAATTTTTTTCTTTAAAGATTCTGATAGGACGCAGCTCAGAGAATCAACCAAGAGCGAGGCCAGGCCAAAACCCGCTAAGGAAGGTCTGCCTTCCCATTCTAGAGGAAAACCAGTGTTATGTATACAGGATATAATATATATATTTATAAACGTATCATTTTATGTGTTGCTCTAAAACAATAAACTGGAATCCAAATTTCAGAAAACCAAACCAAATGAATCGAGGTGTGTAAGCTGAGAGGGAATATGGCTTTTCCTTGGAAATAGCAAAGCTTCAGCAGCAAGTTAGAGAAAGCTAAAAAAAAATAATAGCAACTACATGCAGACAGCCATAGGAAAGTGAGCGTGGCGTTTGGAGAAGCTCACAGCTGCATTTCTATCAATCCTGTGCCAAAGTCGGGGGCAATTGTACTTCTTCAGTGACTGTATGGTGCGTTGTTCGATGTTGCCGTTGTACACACGTCCCGGTGGGGTTGAATTGCAAAACTGTCTGTGGCCAGCAGGTGGCGATGTACTTCAGTATTCTAGAGAAAAGTCTTTTTTATCACTTGATAAGGGAAAGTATCATAGCAAAAGAATTTTATAAAGCGTATTAGTCTTAATTTTAATGAAGTGGGAGATTTATTCAGTGATGTCGTCTTTAAGTTCTATCTTGTGCCATAACGATGTGGAATAAAAACGCTAAGCAAAATCATGAGCATATTTTTTGCCCTTATTTGTTTGTGGGTTTTTTTTAAAGTAAGGTTTATATCAAACCTGATGTGCTTTTACTACATTCCTGGCTGTCTCTGTAAAAAGCATCAAACAGGATTAGGAGCTTAAGCACTGTTTTCAAGTACTACTTAAATGCACAAGATCCAAGATTTTACTTGTTCTAGTCTTAAAATCCGTCCTATAAAGTGTCTGTCCCTCATATCTCCATTTCCTGAGTAAAGTTACCAGCCTGAGCAAAAAGGAGTGGGATTTGGCCTTTGTCTGTTGTAGCACTGTTGGGCTGGCCACCTTTTTGTGTGTGTGTGAATACTGCATTCAGACTAAATCTCAGCTCTCTTCTTGTGATTGAAAGGCATTTTCAAATACCACCTTGATAAGAGACTTGATAGGAAAAGGCTCTTGCATGCAGCTTGTTGCAGCAGCTCTGTGTCAATTTACAGGGAATATGAGGGAGGACAGACATGAACTCTCACAAGCAATCTTCTCTATTGATCTTGTCTCAATATTATCCCAGGCTTGATAGAGATTTGCTACAGGGACTTAAAGCTCCCTGATACTCCTGAAAACCATGTATTGTGTAAATCCTGCTGCAGAAGATACATTATTCACTAGATGTCCATCTCTTTGTTGTGAGTTCACGTCTAACTACAGAAGCACCATCATATTTGGGACATTTTTAGATGTCTGATGATTACTCAGCCTCAAAGAGCTTGCTTTGCACCATAGAGCTTGCTTTGCACCAGTGCCTCCATGCTTGCTTTTTACCAGTGCCTCTCTCTGTACATGTGTGTGTTATCTGTGTCTATTACCATCTATATGCACTTTGTGTGAAAACAACCAAAGACCACTGATGGAGGACAACCTTATCTGCCCCCATACAGTTGCTTGGAAGAAAAGAGGTACAGAATAAATGCCACTGAATTAAAGTAACACTTGTCGAAATTACATATTTCCTGCCTTGTTATTTGACCAGGACAGAGCAGAAGTTATCACAAGCAGGTTCAGGATGGAGTAATTTTGGGCTGTATCACTTTCCAGGGTGAAATTTGTGACATAATTTCCTTTGATGTCTTCTTTATAAGTCATAAGACATGTAGCCATGGAAGATTGCTTCTAGTTTTATGTTAGCTGGTAGTTCTGATTCCATTTTAGATCTCTGCAGCATTGTTCTTCCTATGCTGTGTGCTCTGGTACAGCTGTATCCCTCTGGGGGAATCAAAGACACAGCTCTTTCATTTGAGAGCATGATTCCTGTTGTAGCAAAAGGGTCAAGAGTCTCTGCTTCAGTAAAGAGCATGGTAGAGAAGGTCTCTTTTGGAGGTCTCGAGGCCTCTGGGCAACTTCCTACATCTCCGTTCCTTCCATAGCTTCCTATCACACCATGCTCATTTTTGGCTAGGACAGAAAGAAACCATATTTCTCCCAACAGTCTCCATTACCTCCTTTCTCTCAGGGGGTGTCTCCCAGCTGGGAGGAAGAGTGTGCTGTGCTTGCAGGTGAGCCCAGAAGAAATGAAATCTGCATCCCAAGGGTGAGGTGCCTCCAGGTTGCCCACAGGGCAGGATTTGCTTTTCCCTCTTGTGTTGCAGAAATGGAAAATGAGGAGAATGGGTGCAGCTCTGGATGTGAGCCAAATAAGAAAAGAGGAGACTTTAAAATGCTACTTTAAAAATTGTGATTGCTGTTGCTGCCACCTTTTAAAACAAGATGTGGTTGCACAGTTGACTCGCTCATGCTCCCCTGGTAAGTTACACCTTCTCCCTCTGCCCTACCTTCCTATCTCATTCCCTTACACCGGATCTTGGAGTGGTGGGAGATATCCCAGGGCTTGTTGCTCTGGCTGAAACTTGCCCTGTACAAGGAGCATGTAAAATTCAAGTAGCTCAGTAGCTTTCACAAGTGGTAGGCAGAGGGGAGGAGAAGGGACAAGGTCAGGGATGGGGAGAGGAGGAAGGTGCGACTGGCCAGCCTCTCTGGCAACAGTCTCCAGTCTGCCGTGTTTCAGCTACTCCTGTAACTGCAGGGCTTGCTGCTTCCATGTTTTGGCAAGAGTCCAGCCAAGCACTTGAGACTGGCTCTGTGTTAAAAGCCCAAGCCAATCCAGCTGCTGGCTTGGGTGCTTGAAATCTCTCCAGTGCTCCGCTGTCTACACTGGGAGCCTAGGCTGCTTCTGTGTCAGAGGTCAATGCCACTCACTGCTACTCTGCTATTGAAATAACATGATTCAGTGGGCTGGGATTTGTGGTTGTGTGGGCTGGGGTAGATGTGCTGGTTTGTTGTTCCACAGGCATTGGTTGAGGTAAAAAAAACTTAGTTCCAGCCTTTTTGGAGTACTGTCTTGTTCCATGGAGCTGGTTTGGGAGAGAATCAAGGATTTCTTTCTTCTCTGGAAATGCACAGGATGTCTGAGCTTCACCTTGCTCCTCTCTCACTCTTTCCCTTCTCTTTACATCACTTTCCAAAAAGAATAAAAACTGAGTGGCTCCACTGTGCGATGCCACAACCTCACTGAACTGCAAAGCAGTGGAAATGGTTCTCAGTTCCATTAAAGAGTGTCCTGACATCAGTAAACCATTTTTACAACATCACTGAGAACAGTGAACTGCTGCTGTGCTACAGTTGCTTTAGGGGAAGTCATCTCAGTGGCGTCCAGACAGCACTGCAGAGACCACAGAACTGTTCAAAGCACGTAGGCACCCAGAGTGCTGGGTCATAAAATGCACCATCTTTGAGAAGAGCATTCATGTCATTTTCATGAACTTCAAAGCACCTCCAAAGGTGATACCTACACCTGGAAAAGCCAACCACAAGCTCCCTTTTCATTCAGTGGAGAGAGGCATGTTTCTGCACCACCATCCATACAGTCTACCTCAGTTTTTCTTTGAAGGATGGTCCCCTCTGAGGGGCTCATCACTAGAAGAGCCTATTTCTTTCCATTGTCAATATATAACAGAAACCTAAATAAGTTGCCCAAATAGAGGCCTCTCTATGGTAACCCTCCAAGTTTGGCTGAATGAACCTCAATCGAAGGGTCTGGTAAAACAGGAAAGGGATGGTCCCAGCAACAGTAAGAAAGAGCATTTAGTAATGCTGTTATCTTGAGCATTTGGTAGTGAAGAAATGCAGGATGTTCAGCACTCTTTTCCCCTTGGAAAAGTGAAACTTCTCCCAGAGGCCTCCATGGCTGGGCTCCACCTCGGTCTCCTGGGTGAACCTGGTGCTGGTGGGGCTGGCAGAGAGAATGCTGCTCCTAGAAGCCTGGAGTGGTTGGCAGCAGAAGGAGATGGTACAGTCAGCTCTGCTGGGTGCTGTAAGAAATCCATGTTTCTTGGGAAAGTGGGTAGAAAAAACTGCCAGGTCTGGAACTGCCTGAGGAGAGAGAGGGGAGAGGGAGAGGAGACTTTGGACTGAAAAGTACTTTCTCATACAAAAAATAACAACTGCATGCAGCAGCCTGCCAACGCACTGTTCACTTAGGGACAAGAATCCTGTGGTCACTTTGGGAAGATTGAGTGTTGAATATGGAAGCAGTAACTGGCTTGTCTCCTAAAAAAAGATTTAAACGGGTGAGCTGTTGAACAAACTCTTCTTTGCACCCACAGGCTGCTTCTGTGACTCCCAGTGGCCTGCTAACGGTTACCAGCTATGCTTTTGCCCAGGGCAGTATCGACATGGTGTAGCTGTGGCCTGATTTCTGACAGCAGGGAGAGCTCAGAGCTGTAAGGAGGCTCTTCTGAAGTCTTTCTAACAAAGCAAACAGGGCCCAGGCTTCAGTGGTATCAGCCACTTTGCAGCTTGTGAAAAGAGCAGTGAGGATGGAAAACAGAGTAAGGGAGATCTCTGGAGTAGCAGCTGTGTCTCTCTGGAGCTGTTGGTGCAGGAATGGTATTTCGTGAGAATGTATAGCTGCTAACTCTGTGAGCTGGCAGTGGTATATGAGTGGTAGGACCTGGGGAGCTGGAAGAGTACCCTGCAAAAGGAACAACTACTCTAATGAAAAAAGAAAGATAAAGTTTCCAATGGAGAATGCGTGTTGTTTCCTATGATTGCCACTGACAGGCCAGTTTCTGACTCTTCAGGCTTTCTCACCCTTGAAGAGTTAAGATTTTCATCCAGAAACATCCAGGATCAGTGCAGTTGAGTAGTGGAGGGTCTGGGAGCACCAGAGAACAGAACTGAGTGCAGTATAAGGCAGGCAAAGAAATTCAGGCACCGAGGACAATAAAGGCAGTGTTATCATCAGGGCTTGGCTTGCCGTGCTCTGCTGTGCTGGAGTTTGTTTCATTAATGTGAAATGTAGATAACTTCTCCCTGGTCGGAGAGGTATGTCACAACTTACACAGGAAACCACGGTGAACCTCTCAAAGCTAATAGCAGCTAGATAAGATCAGAGTTTTCAGGCCATGATTTGTATTTACAGCTTAACAATAATAGCTTCCATCTCCCCTCTTGTTATTTTCTTTTTTTCCTTTCTCAAATACCTGATGTTGCTGTAAAGCTGTCCAGGCACAGCAGGGAGGACGTTTCTCTGCAGTGCTACATGTTAGGAAGGGGTGGCAGAGTATACTGCATGTCCAGTGTAGTGCTAGGCTTGGGTTTGGTGCTCAAAGCTAAAAGCTGGCTCATGCTGGCCCTCAGGTTTACATTTATCTCTGAAAAAATCTTTGACAGGAGAGAGAGAGAGAGAGGGAAAAAAAAACAAACCATGAACCATAATCATGATGCTTTTGCTGCTTGATGAATGTCCCCATCTTCACAGGCAGCTTGGTGGATTAGCTGTGCAGGGACAGCCCTCCCTGGCAGAAAGCCCCTCTCACCCATAACTGCTACTGTGAGGGGCACGCCTAGCTCCTATCCTGATGGCAGCTGTCAATGTCAGCCATGCACAGCTGTGTGTGGCTGCAGCAGGAGCAGTGCTGATTCTCCTCCAGGGCCCTGGGGCTCCATGCTAGCTCTGTGACCTGTCTCTATCTCTTCTCAGTTCTCTACAGTACATCCCTCAAGGCTGATAGATTTTGAGCAGGAAAAATACTCCATAGGAGTTTCCCATCCCCAGCCCAGCTCCAGGCAGGATCTCAGGGCAGCTGAGCACCCAGCTCTCACTGGGTGCACTCAGCCCACAGGCTTTCCAGTGTAGCTGTGTCAGATCCAGTGATTGGAGAAGTCTTTGTAGAGCAGAGAAGAGATTATGCTGTGAGGATTAGCATTGTATACCCAGAACTTCTTGCACTTGTTTCCAATCACCCAGCAGATGTTGTTTGTTTGGCAGACATGGGCCAACATGCTAGCAGGGCAACTGAAGCAGACCTTTCCATTTAGAAAGTTTCTGCTTGCTGCACAACTGAGTTAACATAAATCCATTATAATTGGATCAACAAGAGCCATGCTGAATACCTGAATTCTTCCACCCAGCAAACAGGCTGCTGGGCTGAGTTCCTTGTGGCAGAGACCCAAACCTTGCCAACCTTGTCCCATCTGAAGTAGATGTTCAATGAAGGGAGAAAGGGAAAACCAACTTTTCTTAACCATATCCATATGGGCCTTGCCTTGCAGCTTTTTATTTTAATCAGTAAACCAAGACACAAGTCACAGAGCTAGGTCAGGTGAAAACTGGAATACCTGTTGCATGCTGGAGCTTGTGGACCTTTACTTTAAAATGTGAGATTTTTGGGCTGGGTTCCCACAAAGGGATTAACCAAAGAGTCTCATTGCCCAGCTCCCTGCAAGTCTGGGTGCTAAGCTGCCTCTTATTCTTTCTAAACATTATACTCTTGTAGATACAGCAGGAGAGACATAAAACTAACTTTGTTTTGTGGGACCTTCTCTAAGGCCATTAAGTTCTGTTTCAGTTTTTCTGCTTGTTGTTGTCACATGTTCAACACCAGGACCACCCTGAGGTGAACGCTGAATGATTGGGCTGCCAAAGAAAGTCATTGGAAGCCAGATCAGGCTCACACAATATTGGCCATTTGGTTTGACTGAATGCAAGAACCTGTCATTTGCACAACTGAGACTGCAGCTGTCAGAAGAGCAGATGCAAAGCCAGTGTGCAGTGTGAGAGAAAGCACAGCGAGAGCTTTCTGTGTGCTTCAGACAGTACCTGAGGCACTTGATGGGTTTAGAAGTACAGTGCTGCAAGAGGTGCCCTCATGGCTCTCATCTGTGTCCATTGGAATGACTTGTTTTGATTTTAAGCACAGTTGCTGGAGATCATAGAGTGTATGTAAGGATATTGCAAGTATTATTACAAGGCAAAGCCTTGGACAGCCACACATCCTTTCCCTGTGCTGTGGGAGAGCAGCTGAGGAAACGCAGCACTGCAGCTCTCCTTTCACAACTTCTTTCATCCCAAGCAGAAGTTGGGTCCCCTCCTAATGTCTGTTCTCAGAGTCAATGGCAATCCTCAAACACTTACTGGTATTTAACCTTAGCATTGCATGATAGGCGCTCAATGGAGTGAATGAGGTGGTCTTAGAATAAGTCCCTGTGGTCTGATGAAGTAGTTTAGAAGGGACTTAGTACGGTCTGGAGTTTCAGGCAGCCTGAAACAAAATTTCACCAAATCCCCTTTCAAAATTAACTGACACCACTGCACTAGCTACCCAGAATTTTGGGGGTTGCCTTCTTTTTCAAACCAGAAAACCCTTCTTATAAACACAATCCCCAGCTTTGGTAGCACTCCAGTTCTGCTGCTATTCCTCAGTGCATTGTGATGTCTTGGGCATCACCCATGGTCACGCACCGGCAACTGCTCTGGAACTGTGATAGTTACATGACAGATGAAGTCAGACCTTGCTTGTTTTGCTGGGATGAAAATGTGGTCATTTTGTGTGGTCTTCCTGGGACTGGAGTGTTAGGTGATGGCATACCAAGGACAGTTGCTGCAGCCTTTGTTTAGTCTTGCCATCCTGCTGTTCTTCTCACAAAACTGTTTCTGCATAATTTCTTGTTTTCTCTGTTTTCTGTGCTCTGTACATTGTTGTTTCCCTCTTCTGTCCTGTTGCATATACTTAATGCTTCCCATGCCTTTACATTTTTTGGCAATGAACTCCCCAGAAGCTTTCACCCTGCTCAGACTGGGGTCATTCTTTGGGGCCATCCTGTCCTCAGTGAACTGAAATAAGGATGGTGAGATGATGGAAGGTAAGGATTTCATCTGAGTCAGGAACTATACTGCATGTATGTGTCACTGCTATCATGGATTGGAATGGAATGGAATGGAATGGAATGGAATGGAATGGAATGGAATGGAATGGAATGGAATGGAATGGAATGGAATGGAATGGAATATGAATGTCTTTTCTATTCAGGAACCTGGCAGGTAGTGCTGTGCCAGAGAGGAGAAGCAGCAGTTTCCCCTCCATCCTTCTGCCTCTAGAACTGCTCCTCTCTGAGCCCATTTAAAGAAATCCTATCTGAAGGGTCCATATTATCTTCCTTACTTTCCAAAGCCATGCACTAGATGGACTTGGCAAGATCAGTAACACTCTCAGTCTCAAGACATTAGTTGCAGGTTTATTTTCTGGAACTGTATCAACAGTTCCTTTTAAATATATTAGCTATGAACTGTTGTTCTTTATAGGACCAAGAAATATTTTATTTACTAGATGGAAAATTATTCTTATTGAAGAGAAAAATGCTCTTATGGAGTGCTGCTCTTGCATAGGCAAGCCTGGAGGGGCGGGCTGGCAGGCTCGTTTTAATCCCTTTGGAAGGCAGGGAGGTTGAGGAGAGGGATTATTTCCTTCAAGCAAAAAAATGTGGATTTGGCATCCTAAATCTATTTGTCTGAACTTGCTGGGTAGCATGCATTCTGTTGGTTTTATGCTAGAAGGATAGAAGGGAGTCAGGCATCTCTGTAGCTTATTCAATAGCCAAACCAGCAGGAATGTGGAAGACCCAGTTTAGAAACCTTTCTCTTGCTAAGCTGGGGTTTCACCTGCTTCCTCCCTCACTCCCTTTTCGGTTCCCCGAAGGTTAGGGTATAAACTACGAAGCTAAAGGACATTTTCAGGAAGATCTTCCCCAGGGTGACTAGTTGCCATCACAGAGACGTGGTGGGACGACTCGCATGACTGGAGCGCTGCAATTGATGGCTACAGGCTCTTCAGGAGAGACAGGCAAGGAAGAAGGGGTGGAGGGGTGGCCCTGTACGTCAGGGAGGCACTGGATGCTGTTGAGATGGAGATCAGGGATGATAGGGTTGAGTGCTTGTGGGTGAGAATTAGAGGGAAGACCAACAGGGCAGACATCCTGGTTGGCGTCTGTTATAGACCACCCAACCAGGAGGAGGATGTCGATGAGGCATTCTATAGGCAGCTTAAGGCTGTCTCAAGATCACCTGACCTCGTTCTCATGGGTGACTTCAACCTGCCTGATATCTGTTGGGATCTCAACACAGCAGAGAGGAGGCAGTCTAGGAGGTTCTTGGAGTGCATGGAGGACAGCTTCTTATCCCAGGTGCTGCGTGAGCCTACCAGGGGTAAGGCTATGCTTGACCTCCTCTTCACCAACAGGGAAGGGCTGGTGGGTGATGTGGTGGTCGGAGGGTGTTTAGGCACCAGTGACCACGACATAATAGAGTTTTCAGTATGCAGCCAAGCCAAGAGGGGCAGCAAGAAGACCTCCACTCTGGACTTCCGGAGGGCAGACTTCAGGCTGCTCAAGGAACTAATTCAGAAGGTTCCTTGGGAATCAGCCCTTAAAAACAAAGGGGTCCAGGAGAGCTGGACCTACTTCAAGGAAGAACTATTGAAGGTGCAAGAACAGGCTGTGCCGGTGTGCCGGAAGATGAGCCGCCGGGGCAGACGGCCAGCCTGGATGGGCAATGAACTTTTAATAGAACTTAGGGAAAAAAAGAGGGTGTATCATCTTTGGAAGAAAGGGGAGGCAACCTACAGAATGTTTAGGGATGTTGCTAGGTTGTGCAGGAAGAAAATTAGGGAGGCAAAAGCCCATTTAGAACTTAGACTGGCCTCTGCTGTGAAGGATAACAAAAAGTCCTTCTATAAATACATCAATAGCAAGAAGAAGGGCAAGGACAACCTCCACTCCTTGGTTGACACGGAGGGGAACGTTGTAACAAAGAATGAGGAAAAGGCAGAGGTACTTAACACCTTCTTTGCCTCAGTCTTCACTAGCAGGGCAGAACGTCTTCCAGACAGCTGGCCTGCAGAGCTGGCAGAAGGAGCCAGAGAGCTGCATAGTTTACCACTGCTCCAAGAGGAAGTTAGAGATCTACTGAGCCGCTTGGACCCCCACAAGGCCATGGGACCGGATGGGATCCATCCTAGGGTGCTGAGATTGCTGACAGATGAGCTGTCCAAGCCACTTTCCATCATTTTTCAGCAGTCCTGGCTCACTGGAGAGGTCCCAGAAGACTGGAAGCTGGCTAACGTGGTGCCCATCCACAAGAAGGGCCGGTTGGATGAGCCAGGGAATTATAGGCCTGTCAGCCTGACCTCAGTGCCAGGCAAGATTATGGAACGGCTCATCTCGAGTGCGATCACACAGCACTTACAGGATGACCAGGGGCTCAGGCCTAGCCAGCATGGATTTAGGAGGGGCAGGTCCTGCCTGACCAACCTGATCTCCTTCTATGATCAGGTCACCCGCCTGGTGGATGTGGGGAGGCCTGTGGATGTGGTCTACCTGGACCTCAGCAAGGCCTTTGACACCGTTCCCCACAGCAAACTCCTGGCCAAGCTGGCAGCCCATGGCTTGGACAGGAGCACACTGCGTTGGGTTAGGAACTGGCTGGAGGGCCGAGCCCAGAGAGTAATGGTGAATGGCACCACATCCAGCTGGCGGCCTGTCACTAGTGGTGTGCCCCAGGGATCAGTACTGGGCCCCATGCTCTTCAACATCTTTATTGATGATCTGGATGAGGGCATTGAGTCCATCATCAGTAAATTTGCAGATGACACCAAGCTGGGGGCAGCAGTTGATTTGCTGGAGGGCAGAGAGGCTTTGCAGAGGGACCTCGACAGGCTGGACAGATGGGCAGAGTCCAATGGCATGAGATTTAACACATCCAAGTGCCGGGTTCTGCACATTGGCCACAACAACCCCAGGCAGTGCTACAGGCTGGGGTCAGAGTGGCTGGAGAGTGGCCAGGCAGAGAGGGACCTGGGGGTACTGGTTGATTGTAGGCTGAACATGAGCCTGCAGTGTGCCCAGGCAGCCAAGAAGGCTAATGGCATCCTGGCTTGCATCAGGAACAGTGTGGCCAGCAGGAGCAGGGAGGTCATTGTGCCCCTGTACACTGCACTGGTTAGGCCGCACCTTGAGTACTGTGTCCAGTTCTGGGCCCCTCAGTTTAGGAAGGATGTTGACTTGCTGGAACGTGTCCAGAGAAGGGCAACAAAGCTGGTGAGGGGTTTGGAACACAAGCCCTATGAGGAAAGGCTGAGGGAGCTGGGGTTGCTTAGCCTGGAGAAGAGGAGACTGAGGGGTGACCTTATTGCTCTCTACAACTACCTGAAGGGAGGTTGTAGCCAGGCAGAGGTTGGCCTCTTCTCCCAGGCATCCAGCACCAGAACAAGAGGACACAGTCTCAGGCTGCGCCAGGGCAGGTTTAGGCTGGATGTTAGGAAGAAGTTCTACACGGAGAGAGTGATTGCCCATTGGAATCGGCTACCCGTGGAGGTGGTGGAGTCACCTTCACAGGAGGTGTTCAGGAGAAGACTTGATGGGGTGCTTGGCTGTATGGTCTAGTTGTTGGGTGGGTTGGATTGTTTGATGGGTTGGACGCGATGATCTTGAAGGTCTCTTCCAACCTGGTGTATTGTATTGTATTGTATTGTATTGTTCATGCTATGCCATGCATTATTAGCATGCAGGTGTTCTTTGGGAAACAGTATGTGACAGGGCATGCAATGGGAGGTGAGATGTGCTGGGAGCAGGAGATGCAACCCAACTCCTCAAGGCAGCAGCCCAGTGTGTTCCATAAAGCTCTGCAGTGTGAACAAGGAAGTGAGGGACCTCTTCCCAGCTGACCTTATCACTTGAAAAGCAAGGCATGCAGAAATCAGATGATAAAAGATAAATGACCTTACACAGAGAGGGGGACTGAAGCTAATTTTTCCATGCCTCGGGTAAATGTCCTCACTACTTGGGTGAAGAAGGGTGTGTTTGGGGGAGCACCAGTACTGACTGAAACGTCTGGCTTAGGACCTGCCAAGTGTTTGCTTGATTTGGAATGAAATATGGGATAATTTCCAAGAAAACAAACCCAAAATTTTCAGTGATCTGCTCTTTATTTATTCAGGCCAGCTCTTGAACTGAAAATACTCATTCCAGGGCGCACAATGCTGCCTAAGAGCAAAATGCTCATTCAGATGTGAGATGGACAAAAGCAGTAGCAGACATCTTTGGGCTGCTGTGCCAGGGTTTCCCAAGTATCTTCAGGAGAACAGAGATGCTCTTTATGCCTTGCACAAGAAATAAGCTCCTGCAAACAAAGAAAAATCTCTCATGTTCTTTTCCTCATTTCAGATGTTTTGGACCATGCTGGAGTAGGGCTTGTTCCTAGAGGTGTACCATATATTTCAACCCATTTTGAAGTGTTTCTTTGCTAAGTAAGTTGAAAGAATTGAAGAAAGGAAAAAAGCATGAACGCAGGCAAAGGGAGAACTTGTGTCCCCCTTGCTCGCTCTCATGGTTACTTGCTGCAGATAATGAGTCTAAGCACACGTCATTTACTTTGTACGCTTGGCTTAGTGCACTCATTTTGATGTCTGAAGGTTTTTACACAATATGTAGCAAATCTCAGAGGACAATGAAATGTTTTGCTCCTTTGGAGTGGAAACAACTGAAACTCCCTTTAGGATTTTTGAAACAAGGCCTCGTGAAACCCCAGGCTTTTATTTGCAAAGCTGGCCATGTAAATTTCTGCTGAAAACTGAGACTTTCTTCCAGGTGTATCTTTAACCTGTCTTTCTACTGCAATGTTAAAATATGGCCCTCACAAGCTTCTTCCAGTGCAACAGCAGAGCAATCATTAAGAAATTTATACTCCATGAAAACATACAAGACAGTGAGTGTGCTCAGTCCTTGCAGTGAACATGCCTGTCTTCAGAGACAGCATGCTCTGTGAGCACTATTGTGGCTGCAGCTGGGGGTACCTGCATGCAGAGGGAAGTCATAATTGTTGTGGTCCTTGAAAATAGATGCTTTCATGATGCAGCTTTAGCAGAAAAAAAAACCCCGTGGTCTGTCAAGAGAAGGAAACAATTGCCATTGGCAAGAGAAAGGTTTCCAAACGTGGTTAGCGCAGTTTTCATCTAGAATCTGTGTGCATCTAGGTAGGAAAGAGAGAGGCAGGAGGGAGGGAATCACTGGTGTCAGTTCTTTAACCTGGAATATACCTTATTCTGTAGCTCTTTCAGCGGGTTTAAACATTACTGTCCCAGTTTTAAAGCCCTTGGAAATAGGTGTGTTTGTATCCAGGCTGGATGAGGCCTTGAGCAGCCAAGTCTAGTTGAGAGGTATCCTTGCCCATGACAGGGAGGTTGGAGTAGATGATTTCTAAAGGTCCCTTCCAGCCTAAGTTGTTCTATGAATCTATGATTTCTGAAAGCCCTGCTAAACGTTCTTCACATTGTCAAGGACAGAAGTTCACTTTAAATAACCACCCTCAGTCCCTATCTGCACTAAATGGAGATTAAAAATCTCAGAAAGGTTATTTTCAGATTGGGAGTTTTGCCTTGGTGGTTAGTCTGAGTATCTGCTCTTTCTTTACCTCCACATAGCATAGTATATGCACTGCTCAACGCTCTTCTGGCCAGAAGAGCATAGCTTGAGGTGTGCTTGTGTGAAGCCTGTCTGCATGCAGGCATGCACTCTCACCCACTGAATAAAAAAGGTGAATTGCATCTGGCATCCTCTGTTCCAGTAAAAGGAGTGGGGAGTGATCCAGAGCATCCTGTCCTGCTTGCCCAGAGACATCATGTCTACTCAGAGCAGCGTAAAAGGACATCCATCAGCCAGGAATTTTGATCATCCTCCTCCTCTGAGCACCTTTCACTGTGGATTTCTGGCTTTTCCGGTGTTTTTTTCTCCTATTTCCTCAGATCATGATGATGGCACAGCTAGCTAGACTGAATGCTCTCTGGCTTTGGTTTATAGGAGAAATGAGCTTCAAGCACTTAATGTATCCTTCACACTGTATTTCCCATAAAGTATTTTTTTTTCTTTTTATGATTTACTTATGCTTTCTAGTGAAAAAAAAATGGTATGACATATAATTTATATGATGAATATAAAGAGACACATCTTTTTTCTTACAATACTGCCAGAATACTGTCACAGTCAGGATCAAGTCCTGTCTTCTATAAGGACTTAAAATCCTTCTGAAGTTCTGCATGTTTTCTCTCCTCTTAGGTCACTAAGTAGAGTCTGCAAGTGTTTGCTTTACTAAAAGATAAATACAAGAATAATCCAATTTTCCTCTCCTTCATAATTAACTGGATTTCTAAACTTGAGTGACTGGACATGTCCTAGCACATGAGGATTTGCCCAGTGAACTAGGAAACATTTTGAACTTCAGGAACACATCCAGCTAGTAATGGAATTTACACTCATTCCCTCCTGTCATCAGGATTTTACATAGAAAGTGCTCAGCACAGTTTCCCAGCATTAACCTGTTTGATGCCACAATAACTCTGTGTTGCTTCTGCCTTTACTGCATCTGCATGCTCCCTCTCCAGCCTGAACCCCAGAGGGTTGTTCCCCGCAGCCCCTGAGGGGTAGGCAAGATCTTGGGAGGGGGCACAGCTGGGCCAGCTGACCCAGACTGGCAAAAGAGGTATTCCATGCCATAAGACGTCAGCTCAGATATCAGGACTAAGTGAAAGAAGGAAGCGTGGGGATATTCACCGATGGCCTCTGTCCTTCAGAGCAATCGTCACATGTAGAGCCCTGCTTCCTGAGACCAACAACCATCTTATGATGGGAAGTAGAGACCAAAATCTCTCTTTGCTTTTGCTTTCCACACATGGCTTTTGCTTGTTTTTATCTTATTACTGGCTTTTGTTATATTTTCCCCTGTGCATCTAAGAAGGGGAGGGATAGAACATCTTTGGTGGGCATTAGGCTCCCAGTCAGGGCCAAACCACCACAGTCATGGACATCTGTGTATCTAATAAAAACCCCAAACTTTCCTCTCCCTGCAAACTTTGTGGTTCCTTATCAAGATGAGGGAACAAATGCTGAAGAGTCTGGCCTGCAGAATTATTGTTTTCTAAACTTTACAACGTTAGGAAGTACTCAGAGCCTGTGAAGAAAGAAAACAAAACAGAAATTTGGATTGATTTCTGCTTGAGGACCAGGCAGGAGGTAGCAGCCCTCAAGAGCTTGTTGCAGGCTGAGGGATCAGTTACTCTTACTGTCCATCAGAACCACAGAATCATAGAATCAATAAGGTTGGAAAAGAGCTCAGAGATCATCAAGTCCAACCTATCACCCAAGACCTCATGACTAACTAAACTATCTAAACTCTCAGGACAAGGTGCCTCTTGGTTCCTGTGGAAATCAGCAGTCAAATTTCAGAGGAATGCGATCCTCCTTGCTTCTCCTTTTCCCTTGTCTTTAACAGTTAGCACTTCATGCTTCTGAGGATTTTGAATTAAGTATTTACTAAGCAGAGTGCCTCTCCTTCCTGTTGCATGCTTGGCTTGGAGAAGATTTTGTTCCTTTGTTTTTTGCTAAGGACATGCACAGCATAATGTCATTTGGGCTGCTTGCCAATAACAACAAATACACAGGAGTAAACTGCATTATTCTCTGTCACAACAAGGAGTGTTGCTGTAAAACACAGTGCTGAGGGAAACGTTGGGCTCTGTGCTGAGGTATTTGAATGAACCCTGAATGTAATCCTATTAAGAAGTTATGAAAACCTGACCCAAAATTGTGAGCAGGGCTCTCTGTATGACTTGTCTCATTCCATCCAGCTTAAGAATCCTACAAAAGCAATTGCAAAGCCATAGAGAAGATGACTGCAGATTCTGTTTGCAGTTTAAATTGAAGATAGAGACCTTGCCATCCAGCCAGACATAGGCAAATTCTTGCAGTTGATAGAAGTTACACTGTGGAACTACTTTATCCAGAGGATTATCTGGATTATATAGATTATTTATTCTATGGATTCTTACATTGGTTTGGCTCTGCTACAATAACGAAGGCTTGACTGTGTAATTTCAATTTAAGTATCTATATTTCATTTGTTAAGCAAACAAAGCATAGCTTCTGCTACGTAACCCTCTGTGGGTTTATATTTCTGCATGCACACCAGGAGCTGAAGAAGCCCAACTTACCTTTGTTATCCATGTGTGAGGGGATTTCAGTATTTCATTCACTAAATGTAACTTTTAAGATCTGTTTAATGTTTCTCTCTTTTTGTCCATAGACCATTTGCAAGTGGTAATTGTGCTAAATCCTTCCCCCCAGAAACTTATTCTTAGGCACTCAATCCAGATGAACTTTTTAATGTCATGACATGAGCAAACAAGTGATTTGTGTGAGGGTTTAGGAGGAGATAAGTGCTAGGAAGAAGACCCAAATAAGGCTTCAAGAGTCTGTGTACTTAAACATTTTTTCCTCTATTTTTTTCCTTATGGTGTGTTAATTTTGTGTGTAATGCCATTTATTTCTTGCTGTGTCTTGGAGTTTCTGAAGATTTTATTTCTGCTTCCTCAAGTAGGGTCCAGGTGGAGCATAGGTGTCTGTTTCGTTGTTCTGGCACAGCTGAACAGTAGGCCAGGTCTTGGCACAGTTAGATGGGTTCAATGGCAAAAGCAGAAAACGCAGCTTCAGTTTCATCCAAACACTTCTGTGTGACCTAAGTCACACAGAGCTCAAGTTGCAATTGGAGTTCAGGTTTCCATAATCATTTTCTTAATGAGATTGTCTCTGGGATTCATTCAGTTCTTCCTTGAAGAGGTCATGGGGGGATTCTGAGCATGGAGAACAAGGTCCACTATGAAGCCTCCACAGACATAAGGTGCTGCTGCTTCCTTCCTGCAGGGAAGCTGAACTTGCACTGGAACATCTGGGAATTATGCATGGAGATAAGAGACAGAATGTTTTTTCTCTAAAATATTTTCATCATTTCTGGTTTTTTTTCTCCTCAGAGTGATGAAGAGAGGGGAAGCCTCTGCTAGTAACTTTCAGGGGACTCGTGTAAGAGCCATGGACGTTTTGCCCTAATATTACCAAATCTAAAAATCTACAGGGAAAATATTAATGCAGGCCTTGACTGACTGTTCTGTCTTGAGGGCTGTGACCGCCCCTCACAGCAGAGGAGCTGTGCTGCCCTAATCAGAACCACTAAGAGAGAAGCATTTCCTTTCTCCAAGCAAGACGAAAAGGGACATCTTTTTTAGCATCCTGACAGTTGTATTGCCAGCTTCCTCCGTGAAACCAAAATAAACTCCTGAGGCAAATTCCTTCAGAGAATTGCCAATTTTCTACAACAGCCTCAACCTCAGAATATAAGCAATGCTTGGAATGATGCAACAGAAGCAACACATGGGTCATCTCTTGCTTTCTGTAGCATCCTTGCTGTATAGACTTGTACTACAGCATTCAACTGAGTCCTTGCTGTTCTAAGTACTTTGTAGATAGACAGACCAAGAGACAGAGACTTTGACAGAAAGAGGAGACTGCTCCATACAGACTACAGCAAAGAATGGGCTCCATTAAAAATGAATTTTTTTATTGTAGAATGTAAGAAGGGGGAAGAAGACAGAAAATATACTCACACAGCAATCTTAAATAATCCAGCTGAAACATGGCGTGTTGCACAGCGTTTACAACAGTAAACAGCCTTCCAAAACTCTCATATATTCAAGTTTCAATTCGGGCAACAAATTTCAGAGGAAGGAAAGGAAAGTGTTAGAAGAACATTTCAGAATGGTTCATAATATAAAATCGTTTGCATGTAACTTTGTTGCTGAAGTGCTTTTATTATTGAATTCCTATTAGGCTTTTATTACCGACAGTGATTCTTGGGACTCCTACAAAACTGGGACTGTCTCCTCAGGCTTCAACAAACTCTTTTGAACAGAGGAATCCAGCATTAGCTAAAGTCTTCAGAACATGGCTGGTTTTGCTTTTCTGGTAGGATGTGCACACTGATGATGACAGTGTAAGTGGTATGAAAGAATACACACAAATGCTGCACAGCAGTCAAACCTCTGATATGGTGAAGTTTGTACTCAGCCACTGAGTACTGGGATAGGTAAAATGGAAACAGCTTGAGTTTACAACCAGGTAAAAGATCGACCAGAAAATGTTAATGGTTATTTATTTATTTATTTATCAAATTTGCACTTCCGTTTTTCTCTGATGTCAAGACCAAGGTCACCTTTGTTAAGGTTTTAGGCCCCATAAGGAGACTGGCTCTTATTCCAGAAACGGATTTCTTAAAGTGACCAAACTATTCAGGGATTAAGCAGGGTTAAGGCTCCTGACCTGACTGAGGTTCTCTAATGAGTGAGGTGCCTCCCTTTGACAAGGCCTGGGCATAATGCCAGAGAGAAAGCCGACGTGTAGTTAGTTGCCTAGTGGTGGGGAGGTCCTGAGGAGAAGGATGATCCACCTGCGCAAACCCAAAGAGCCGGAAGGAAGCCGAGGGGGCCTCGGCAGACCTGTGCCCTAAGGTGCATTACATTTAATTGCTGTTGCTCATACCTGCCTGCCCAAGAAAGCATCAGAAATTGTTATCTATTTTAGCAAAAAGCGTTGACTTTTAGCTTTCCAAGTTTTATTGCCATTTTATTCACCTTGAATGACTTCAAGCATTCATTGGCTGAATAGGGCTAACATTTGCTCTGTTTTTCTTTCAATAGGAAAATGCTAATTGCATTTCAGTTCAAAACCATTCTAAGAAATGTCATTTTAACACCACAGCGTATGTGAGCATTGTCCCCATGCCGCTCCCTGAGCTCTTTGCAAGCTCATGTAACTGCAAAAGTAGCGTGCACAGCCCCTGTCACCTGAGGTCTGTGCCTGTAACTGCTGTTACAACATACCAGCCTCTGGAAGAAGTGCTGAAAACAATAGCCAAGGCTCATGCCAAAAATACTTTAGATGGAAAGCGAATTTTTGAAGTGTTAAGCTGGCTTTGAAGTCTGTGAATTGATTTCCTTATTTAACAGTGTTCTAAAAATAATGCATAAGGAAACTAAATACCTGTACTAAGCCACTCTCCCCTTAGAGCTGCAAGGGAGTTCAGTTCTTTGACTTCATGCTACTTTTAATCCCTATTTTTTTTTTCTTCTTTTTTCTTTTAATGACCCTGGGAGAGGGGGAGGAAGGGGAATCATTGTTTGCCTCTGAGCCCCAGTGTCTGCTAGAAATTACTCATGTTTGTTTCACAACGGGGTGTGAATTACTTGGTTGCAGTCAACCATTGTTTGGAAATATATTTTGGAATGTTTCATTTATGAAAGGTTTTTATTTGCTTAGGATTCCTGATTCTTTATTTCTTTCAGCTGTTCACATGTTGTGTTGCTACAGTGCTGCTCACTTTACAGTAATGGGTTCAACTAATAACCAGGCATTTGTTTCAAACTACATCCTGAAGCACGGTGAAAATCCGACTTCTGAACACTGCATTAAACCAGGATCGCATAGATTGTACATTCTGCTAACAGTAGTCCTGGGACTTAACTTTTAACAGAAATATTTCATTATTTCCTGGAAATAATTAAATAAAAGGAGGTCCTACATTTTTGCAAGTGTGGTGAACGTATTTTCAAAAGTGATGATTTGGACTGAATCGTTTCAGATCTTTATGATATGTTGGAAGACAGGAGCTGATTTTCCATTTTGTCTGACCAGAAGTGAACAGCTACATAAAATGGATCTGAATTCCTTAGTGCTGGATGATCTGGGAGACTAAGGCTTACTTTACTTTTGGCAGTGGAGGGGAAAATAGTGGAGTTTTCTTTTCATAGTGTTGATTAGAACTGGATCACTTCCAGTTTAATCCAAATGTTACTACCACCATGCCTAATTTGTCAAAGGAAGGAATGTGCCTGCGGGAAGGACGCAGAGGTGGTCGGGCTGGTACAAGCATTAGAGCTGGAGTGCTTTTCTCACACAATACCAAGATTTGAAGGACCAAGCTGAACACCAAAATTCAGACTCAGGCTTCTGACTCACCAGTAAAGTGCTGGGCACCAGAACCTACCTGTGGCTCGGTATTTGTGGCTTTGTAAACACTTTTGAAGACTGGGACAATGAATTTTGGCATTCTGGAAAACTAGGACTGTGAAAATTGAACTTTGCTAGCCATATAAATATTTTTGATCATGATTTTGACATTTCTGCTCCCTACCCAGCACTTGCTGCTGGTTTGCAGGAACTGCTTTACTGTATTTTCTTCTGGATCTATGTTATTTACTTACATGCAAGTGAGCAGCTCACCTCAGCAGAAAAATCTGAGAGGTGGTAAGTGCAGCCTTTGGGTCACAGTTGCCATTTTTAGTTGTGTTCATCATGTGGAGTCATAGAGACATGGATAGGAAAAACCTCCTGAATGACCTAATCCAGCCCACTGCTAACCTAGCCAGCCGCAGAATCCACATGTGAGAAATTTGTCCTTGCAGACTCGAGTTCTAGTTCCTTTACTCTTCTTGAAAGGCTGCTCATAGCATTGTTTGGTACATGATTTGAGGCCTTTCTCCAAGTACATGTGAACAACCCCAGTTCACAGTCAAAACTGCCCTTGTAATTTGTTTTCAGCATCTGTAGCTCTTTACACTCGTGTGGAGGAGGCTGTTTTTCTGATTTGAAAGCTCTTCATACCCTTTAGCTTCAGTGTAAATGCCTGCTCCAGACAAGTGCAGACGTGAAATGGCATCTGGATTTCTTTCTTTCTGCACCATTTTTCAGCCTGCTGCTTTCTATGTTCTTCTCATAAAAATCAATCAATCAGTAAATAAAGGGAGTCAGGGCTGAAGTATGGCAGGAAGCTATTTCTTTAGAAGGCTTCTTTTGTCCTTGATGTTTCTGATCTGCAAATTTTTAATCAGTTTCTTTTTTATTTTGCTTTTCCTCAGATTTATTTGTTTTGGATTTTGGAAGTGCCCTGATTTTGCAGGCCACCCATAAGCTGCAGCCGGTTAGCAGTTTAAAGTCTGCTGGGGCAGCTCGCCTGAGCTGGCGACAGGTGTATCCCATACCCATAAGTGTCCTGATCAGAATAAAGGAGAAGTTTGCTGAAGACTGGGGGCATCTTGCTTGGGCTTGTGTTTGGATTTCTTTTGACTTGGCTCTTTCTCCCTTTTTTGAGGGTTGCCTTCCTGTGTACTGTGACTGTTGTAGCTTTTCTGGGCTGAGTATAGCTCTATGTTGGTATCAGTTTTGTTATTTTATTAAATTTTTCATTTCAACCCACTGATCTTCTTTTTCCCCAATCTTCCTTCACTGTTGGGAAGGAATCATAGGGTGATGGAGCAACTGTTACAGTTTAGTCCTGGATACAGACTACGCAAACCCAGGAAGGTAAGTGCTGACTTTGTGTCCCAACTTCAGTAAAAATTACAGTAGGTAACTAGAGTACTAAAGTAAGGAGACAGCAGTACTTCATCCTTTGCTTGTCCTGCTTTGCAGACTGGAGGTACTACTCCCCTTCCTCTCACACCTCCACGCTCTTAGAGCAGACAAATAGGGGATAAGTAAGTGGCATTGTTACATTCCTCTGACTTGTCCGCTACTGTAATGGCACTGAGTATTAGCCAGTATCGTCTTGTGTTTTACTGCAAGCCATTCTGTTAATCATATCATACACAATTCAGTGTAGAAGAGAAACCTAGGCAGTCCTGAAATCCTATATAAACGTTCCACAGGTGCTCAGTTCATTTGTCAGAGCTCCTGTGTGTTCTGCAGTACTGTGGCTTGCTTTCCCTTCAGCTGCCTGCTCGGGTCAGCTGGCACAAGGTGCTTGTTTCCTCTCCAGAGGACTCCACCTCTATATTGTCTTGCATCTCCTGTACAAGACATTTTTTCTTGCTTTGCTTCGTGTGTGGGGGATGTCTAGAGGTTTTAGAGAAGAATGTCATGTGTCCCTTTTCCTGCCTCCTGTGATGATAATCGTTATTAAAGAGGCTTTTAATCGGTACAATTGTGACCGTGTGGGACCAGTGGTTTCTTATCAGAGATGAGGATTGGATTCAGAGTTTATAGTTGTGCTTCCAGTTTCTGTTTAAGGGAAACTGTTCAGAAAAGCCCTTCTACTTTGTAGGGAAAAGCTTTTCTCAGTAATACTTTGTTTTCTGATCCTGTCATGTTTTATTCACTGCACGTAATTTGGGACTGTTTACATAGACAGGAGATTGCCAAGTCTCAGTTGAAAATGATATTTTAGAAGCATGGAAAGAGCTGGCAGGCACCAGATACTACAAATCTTAAATGTACAGCATTTCTCAGTTTTCCTCGATGGAGAGTGAGCCAAACATTCCTCTGCTGCCTGGTGATACTGCAGTTTTATACCAACAACCACTGTGAAATATATACAGTTAAACTTATGCCTGCTGGTTTTGGTGAGCACACATTTGATAAGTTGCTTTGTTGGTTGTTTTTTGGTTGTCTGTTGTTGTTTGGGGTTTTTGAAAGACAAACACATGTTTTGTGCACAGGTATGCAGCATGCTTAGCTAGTCAGTGAGTTACATTCTGCTCAGAAAAGGTGGAGATTTGATTAATATATTTTTTTCCACGGTTGGACATGAGCTTTTCAAGTTTTCTCTGACACTGTAACAGAAATTGAGTATTCTTTAATTTTTTTTCTATCTCTTCTGAATCCTTGTGGAAGTGGTTTAAAATGAAATTGGAAGTTGATGCCATCAACAGCAGAAGCAGAGCTAATCAACACTGTGCATACCCAGCTACTCAGCTGCTGTCTTGCTTCCTTGCCAGGCTTTGGGAAGCTTCAGGGTGTATCAGGTTGGAGCTTATTTTATTTTAACTTTTTTTTTTTCTTTCCCCCTGCTTATCCTCACTTAGCAAAGTAATTCTTACCAGCCACCTCCTGCAGTGAGTGAAGGAGCACTAGGCTGACAATGGTCCTGGTGTCTGTGTCAGTACAGATGATAGTGTTCCTAAGGCTGAATTAATTGGAATTGTTTCCTGCCAGCATCCTTGGGGGCAAATCCAGAGCACACCCAGTTCTAATCATTCCCTTCCCATCCCCCATCCCTGCAGGCAATGGTTGGGAAGAAAGGGAGCTGATTTGATGGGCACTGGAGCCGTTTCCCATTAGGGGGCAAAATTACACAGCAAGATTTTGGCATGGAGTGTGTATTATTTGGATTGCTCAAAACAGTTAAACAGGGGAGGGAGACAGCCAGTTGTGATTTCCCCATTTCTTTATATGATGGGATCAGTTTTCAGAGGGGAGAATAGATAGGAGTGCTTGACATTGTGGTTGCCACATGTAAGGACCTGTAGAACTTCAGTCTCTCTGGATGCTCAGAGATAGTGTAGAGGAGAAGGGAAGACCCAT
This sequence comes from Picus viridis, assembly GCA_033816785.1. NCBI lineage: Eukaryota > Metazoa > Chordata > Aves > Piciformes > Picidae > Picus > Picus viridis. The sequence continues at coordinate 1,236,351 of CM066569.1, read as the reverse complement.
CTCAACGAGCAGGAGCACTCTGTCCTAGTTTCCATAGTCTTTCATAAAGACAAACTTTAGGTATAGTCAGTTTGTAAATTAGGACACCTACATTTAATTGTCTTACATGTAGCTATTCCCATGCAGGTAAAGTGTGATCAGGGGATATTGAATTGCTGTTCAGGAGTCCAGTTACAGCTCCATACTGTTTGATGAGGTGATTTGAGCATGGTAGGACCTGAAGCACCTAGCTCATATGGGGGGCTCTACACTAGCAAAATTCTGCCCTTTGTCTGTTGTCTGCTTTGCTGGGTTTTGTGGGGGTTTTTGTTGGTTGGCTGGGGAGTGTTTTGTTTTGTACAAGGCAACAATGCTTAAAATTCTTCTACTAGAAGTCCCAACAATGCAACAGGGGCGGTCACCAAATCCTTGCAGCAGATTGTTCAAAGGCAGTGGTACTGCCACCCTTCCACTTGCCATCCTGGCAAAGGAAGATGGACTTCTCAAGTTCCTTGGACAAGCTGGGCTAACAGTGCAAACTGGTGGTGGTGGGAGAAGAGCAAAGATATCAGCTGCTCTGAAATCTTAGCACAAGAAAGGCAGGAGGGTAGCTCATCTCCAGAGAACCTGGTATTCAGTTACCTATGAAGACAAGCTGCTTCCTGTGTTTCCATTCAGAAGTAACTGCCTTTAATAATAGTAATCTTCCTCCAGGAAGACTTTTGCCTTGAAAAAAAATCCTGTCATCAGTCCAGCTGATGTTAGAGAACATGCATGTTTTGGCTCAGGGCTGGTGTTGGTCAAATGAGAGGAACTGAGTCAATATCCGTACCAGTGAAATTAATCCCGTAACATTTAGATCAGATGTTTTCCCCCTCGCTCCCCTTTGCATTCAGGCCATGTTGCACCAGTGTACTGTACTTGGCACCTGAATAAACACTTGCAAATATTTATAATTCCCCACCTTCTCATAGGGGACTTTCTGAGATCTTTCCCACAACTCTCCCATGTAAAACAGTGGAATCCCTCCTCTTAATATAAACATGGAGGTAATGTGCCCCTTGTTGCAGCAGACATCTGTTATATGTACAGTAGTTATTCTGTTACTCGCAGATTAATCATTGTGCTCCATCTCATTTTGCATTGCAATCTGCAAATTGCAATGTTTCCTTGAAGAGAGAGAAAGCAGGTTTTTGTTCTTTGTATTATTAACAACATCTAAATCACTCCCATATTCCTAACTGGGTTTGTGCGATTTGTTCAGTCTCTAGATGACAAATATTGGCTGCTAAAGACCCTTTACTATGTTGAGCTTTGCTAATTGCCCCGAATGAAGCTTGAATTGAACATTACTTAACTATTTCTGTAAAGGGCTCATCACAGCAAAACCTTCTGTGCTTGTGTGAATTTATATTTGAAGTCCCATGACAAATGCAAGCCCTTTCAGCAGTTGGTTTGCAGCTCTTGACGAATGTTTCTATTTCGTTCTTTAAGCTATGAATCCAGTCACTGCATCAAAAATAGCCATGGCTTAGGCTTGCATTAGGACAAAGTACTCTTGAAATGCCTCTCCAGTCTTTGGGGAACCAGCATGCTTTCTCTAAAATGAGGATCTTCCTCTCTCTTTTTTTTTCCTGAATCAATATGATTTTATATAACAAGAGAATTAAAAATCTCCACGAGGGCACTGCAATAACCCACATATAGGGGAGCAATGCGGTGCAGGAATTTCTTCCAAGCCAGTATTTCTCTGCATTTTTGTTATTATTTATGCTTAAAGTAACCCATTCTTTTCCAGTGGTGGAAACACTTGGGGTTCATTCTTGCACTGCTACCCTTCAAAGCCTTTGCTATGAAGAACTTGGGGGAACCTGGGGTCAGTCCTTTGTAACCATCTTCATCAGCAATTTTATTCTTTAGGATGGAAATCTGATGTTCCAAATACAATCCTAAATGGGTTCATTTTAGGTCTGCAGTAGCTCAAAATGGTAATGGTGCACACTGGCAAAGCCAATGTCATTGCTTTGATCAGCTACCAAAATGAAGAATTCATCTGGTACTTTCATCTTTCCTCCTTCACCCATCAGCAATGGTAGCAAATCTTCCAAGGCATGGTGGTCTTGGGTGGCTTGGCTGTGAACAGAGCGCTGTTTATGACTGTTCTTTCTTGGTGCTCTGAAAAGTGAGCTAACTCCTAAATTGCTTGAATCATCCTACAAAGAGTGCTGCTTTGTGGCTGAGTGCATTGTGCAGTCTCCTACCCTGTGTTAGGATTTCAGTTCCCATATATAAATATGAGTGGTTCTTCAGCAAATATTTGAAAGCTAAGCTGAAAGATGTGAGCACTCCACCCAGCTGCTGGTATGCAACCAAACAATATTTTAGGCTGTTTTGATGTTGAATAGATGCTGGGAGGACAATGCACCCATCTAACAGGAGTGTGGAAGGATTGAAAATAAAATCACAGCTACCCATGCAATCAAATATCATGGGTGAGTCCTCTGCTCTGTTTTCACAGCCTAGCTTTTTTTGCAATCGTGACTTCGGGACAAAGAAGCTTAGCCTGGAGAGAAGAACTGAAACTTGATTTCCAGAATATACCTCTGGAGTATTTATTTAAATATGTGTAATATATGTACATGACTCTTTTTTGTGTGTGTGTGTGTGTGTTTGGTTTTTTACATCTTTTTTGTTTTATTTTATTTTTTTAGAGGCTTTTGGGTGACAATTTTCACTTGCATTTGGTTTGTATTACAGCATGTACTTAGCCATCACTCTTGGAGAGGAGTTGTGCAAATATATATCCATTTAATCTATTTGTGCTAATAGAAAGGATTCTGCATGATTTTCCTGGGCGTGTTGAGTTCATGCCATGTACATCCACTTTGCTTTCCTCTTTCCAGTGTTGTCTGTGGTTTATCTTCATTAGTCTCAGGTTTTACAATTCATATGGCTTGAATTTTGTGCAAAATCTGGGACTGCATATGTTGGGAACTAGCCTGGAATTCAGAAGAAGCAGGCTTACTTTTCTTCTGTACAATTTTGAGCCTTTGTGACTCCAGGCAAGTCCTTCAGTGCCTCTGACTCCGCCTGTATTTTTGTCTTGTTAGCCTCTGAGAGCAGGCTCTTCAGAGACTCTGGTTTTGTGCTCACATGGCAACTTGAGAAACCTATCTGCGAGTGTCTAGGTGCCATCAAGGTTCCCAAACTGTGCAAGCCTTGGGAGAAAAGTTTTCATCAGAAATACAAGGATGTATTTTCAGTGCTTTTTCATGACCTGCTGAGTCCATCTATAGGATTGTTTTATGGCCATAAATATTTTTGCAGCTACACAGAGGGAAAATCCTCCTTCCTGGAAAGAGGTCCCACACAGATTTTAGTTCTTTGGGGGCATCTGTATGCTCCCTTCCCTCCAGGGCCATCTCATTATTGTCTGTGCTTATGCTTATTTGCAAATCTGAATCTTGCTGTGTAGATGGAGAGACTCTGACTCCTCCTTACAGATAGAGGAAAATGCAGACAGCATATTCTGCCTTGGGATCTGCAGAGTGCCAGGTTTGGATCAGTCAGCACTATTCTCAGTAGCTGGATCTGCTGGATGTTTGATTATGAGTTCATGCTGCCCACTTCTCGAATCAATCCTGCAATTGGTAGTTAATCCTGTGGATTGCACTCCTGATAGTATTAGACTGTTTAACTCCACACTCTTAACCTCTGTTGTGATGAAAGAGTAGATGATGTTGGCTGCTCCTGTTTATGCTTATGAAATTATGCATCTGCTGTTCAGGCAAAGTTTTTGGGTTGCTTGGATGCTCATCAGCTGAGAAAGCTTCCTTGAATATTCAGTGGTTTGTAAACACAGGCCCGACGATGCATTCAGTTGAAACTTAATCCCAGCCTTGTGGCTTATCCTTGAAAGGCTTTCTTCCATCTAGCAGCACCACCAACCTCTCATCCACACTGAAGCTGGGCCAGCTGTCTGCCTTCCAGGTACTCATCTTCTGAAGTGCTGAAACATCTTATGGGTTTCACTGCCTTCTGTGTCATGGGAACCCCAGTAAAGCAAATGACAGAAGCAAAGATTGCCTTTCTAGCATTTCTAGGCACTGCAATGAGACAAGTTCATGGAATAAAACTCCACCCAGGCCTATTACAGTTCAATATGTTGATTCAACTGTTGGCTCAGGAAGTCCTAGATTGTTTGGTGCCAGGAACTGGTAGAATATACAAGAAATACCTCTGTCTACTTGCCCTTGTTTCTTAACCTGTTCCAAAATATTCACTACTTTGAAATCAGCTTCTGAGTTAAATGGATCTTCAGTGTGGTCCTGTAGAGCTGGACTTCTCTTCTTTAGTGCTTCCCATATATTTGAAAGCAATGTGTGGTCTCCACAGAAAGTTGGCAAGGGACCCAGATCACAAGCTTGACAAAATGTATGCATCATGTGACATTTTACATGAGTGTTTCAGTAATCTCCAGCGGACCAAAGGAGTAATCTGGACTGAGTGGAGGCAGCCAGCCAGCAGGGCTGACTGAAGAGTGTAGGAGCGAGACTTTAAACACATAAGTTGACAAGTCCCATCAGTGTTCATATTTAGATCACAGGTTTCTGGATGGCTGTGTAGAAATAGGACAGAGAAATTGTGAACAGTCAGAAAAACTGAGCTAGATTGTCAAGAGGCACTTGAATCAGCAGAAAAATCTGACTCTCGAATAGATGAGGCAGCTGGGGAGGGAGGGATGTCTCTCTGAATGCAGGGTCCCAGGACCTAGAGCAAGGGAAGGCATGATAGGACCTCTTGCAGAGTGGAGCTGAAGCAGCCAGGCAGGAGATTCCTTAAGTATGGTGAAGATTTTCTTCATGATTCACTGATTTCTGTGTCTAAGGCCCCTTTAAATTCTGCAAAGTAGACAATCCTGATAGCAATGTTGGTAAATTTGTCATTAAGCCTGGGTTGAAGTGGATGAAGCTGGCGCTGGTAAGATTAAGCTACACTGTTCCCATGGAGAGTGCAGATCAGAGTAAAGCCTGCTTCCACTAAATCAGGAAAATGTGGGCTTAGTTCTGACATATGTTTCTCCTTCCTTCAAGAGGGGAAGTAGTGGGAGGACTCCAAGACCATCACAAAGTAAGAGTCTTGCACTGAGAAGAGGTGCCACTAGCATCTTGCATCTGCTACCACTTCTTGAATATTGTGTGTTGTGCCATGCCTTGAATTACAACGCATGTAACATACCGGGCAAATCACTTTTTTTTTTTCTTGGCCCATTCCTGTGTGCAATAAGGGGCAGAATGATATCCCTAACCAAAGGCAGGCCAAAGACAGAAATGTACTAAAATAAAGTGAGCTGGTCAGAGAAGAATGGTAACAAAGCCAATAGAATTAGTTTGGCTAATTTTAGAGGAAAAGCAAAACTAACATAAGGTTTCATTCTGCTCTTTGGCTCTGAGGCAGAGATTGATTCCGCTTCACTTATGCCATCTGAGGACCTGTAGGCCACACTGATCGACCAGCAATAATTCATTGTTGTCAGAGTGGATCAGATTCATAGTTAATTAATAAATAGAACAATTTGGTGGTGGTGTCCTATTCATTATTGTTTAATTAGTTCTTTTCTAAGTTAAAACAAAACAAAAAAACCCCAAAGCAGATACGAAGCTTGGCAACAGTTTGGCCTTTGGAGCATGTAGTGTACACTCCACACTACTGCGTGTACTTTGTTAAGGTACTTAGTAATATATAGTTATAATAACAGGGACCATGGCACCTCCCATGCTGGGTAGTCCAGTTGAGTGCATGGACATGAATTGTTGAGTAAGTCACCACTAAATACGAAGGCAGTCTGTGGTGGAGTCTGCCTCTGAATGCTTTCTCTATGTAGCTGACACTGCGGGAGCATTGGCGGTTCCACTGTATCATCGTTGCATCAAATTTCCTGCCTTTTAAATTCCAAGTGGGCCACATCAGTCTCTCTAGACACAATTTTTCATCTGCTTCCCCCTTCCTCACCTTGGAGCTGAGTTTTTTGATTAGCACTAAATACATTATCTTTTCAAAGTGTTATGAATAATGGCCGTGAAACCCAGCGGGTGACTGGTTTGAACCTCAGCTGCCTGTTTTCTTTTTGCATCACCGGGGGCAACTCAATGCTTTGTGATACAGGATCCCTTCTGCCCATTCCCTCTTCTTCCATACACCTCTGTCCTCTCATTCAGACCATTGCAAGATTCCTGTCAAACAGCAGCGTGTTAGCTTTTCAAAGTTCTTCAAAGCAGTTATTTCCCATCACCACAGAAGCAAATCACTGAAGTTTCTCCTCAAAAAGGAACTGTTCCTTTATTTTCCCACTGCAACTTGTTCTTCCTTGCTAAGCACTGTTGCAGATATCATTCCCTCCTTTCAACTTCCTTTTCCCTCCACCCCTGAGAGTTGTGAATTTCAGTCAGGCCGTTTTATTTGTCATTTGAAAGGAACCTATTCTGTCAGCAGAACTCTTGCTCTGGTGCTTTTCTAATCTAATTAAAATAATCTAATTTGCCCACACAAAATGGTTTTGCAAATTATCTTTGAAAAGTGGAAGGGCCATGACAGAGCAAACAAATAAATTATGCTTTGAGGTCCCTCTTTCATATCAAAAAGTAGTTTCTGCAATACTCATCTCAGAGCTTTAAATTAATCTGGCTTTGTATGCTTCAGTTAAACTTCAGGGCCAACAACTCCCTTCAAGCATTGCTAGGCACAGATGGACTTCAAATGCCAGTAACTAATATAGGAAGTGAATATTTGGCATTTTTTAACAGAAAGAAAGGAGTCCTAAAAATATCAAATGAAAACCCATCTCCTTTCAGTCCTGAGTTGAAATGTGAGCTTTATACAAATTTGTCTACCTCTGAGATTTCTGGATTGCTCTAAAAATAGGAAAGGAATAGGGTGAGCAATTTGAAGAGGAATCGCCAAACTCTTTAGAAATTACTGACAAAATAATTTTCTTCATATAATTATGCTTTTTCACCTGGGGATAGTTTTGTGGGTAGTTTGTTGGGTGTTTTTTTGGTTGGCTTATTGGTTTGGTTTTGTTTCCCCTCTTACCCAATATTAGCTTATATTTATGCTTTCAAGACCTCTTTAAATGCCTTTCCTGTCTAGGTTTGGAAAGAAGAGATTTAATGAGGCAAAATGGCTGATGATTTTATGCTAACCTGCAGCATTTGTTAATCCCAGTGTCATAGAGGTTTATGTCCCTTAACAAAAGTTACCCAGCTTGGCTCAAACTCATTAAAACTATCCTAGCCAAGAGGGACAGGGATCTACTTGAGAGACTGAGGGCTACAAGGATGATTCAGGGACTGGAACATGTGCTCTATGAGGAGAGGCTGAGAGACCTAGGGCTGTTCAGTCTGGAGAAGGCTGAGAGGGGATTTAATAAATGTCAATAAATATGTGAGGGCTGGGTGTGAAGAAGGAAGGGACAGCCTCTGCTCACTCACACCCTGTGATAGGACAAGGGTCAATGCATGTGAAGTACAGCACAGGAAGTTCCACCTCAACATGAGAACTTCTTCACTGTAAAGGTCGCAGAGTGCTGGAACAGGCTCCCCAGAGAGGTTGTGGAGTCTCTTTCTCTGGAGACTTGCAAGATCTGTCTGGATGCATTCCTTTGTGCCCTGCAACATGGTCCTGCTCTGGCAGTCACTGTCCTATCACTAACCTTCCTTATGACACTCTCAGTCCTTCTCATATGAATGAGATTGTGGCACATGTACCAGCTTGCAGTTCAAGCTCAGAAGATGCCTGGGCTTAGATGATCCTGACTATGCCTTTTCTCCTGTGATCTTTGGGGCAGTTTTTCTGCCAAAGCAGAGTTGTTGTATTCTTGTATGATAAAGAGTATCCACCCTTGCTTTTTGATGGCTCTATAAATACTGTGCATCCATATTTCTATGCTGGAATTCTGTAAAATAAAAGTAATAGTAATTACGAATAGCTGTTTCCTGATAGACACTCCTCTGTCCTTAAGACACACAGCAAAAAGGACTGGGAGTTACACATGGCTCTGCTTGCATTTTGCAGTGCTGTGCAGAGTTTGACAGCTCACCCAAATAACCAGTTCAGGGAGTTGGGACTGGGAGTGTTTATTACAGTGCAGTGATGCTGGACACCATTCCACTAGGCTTCATACCATGGCCATGTGAGATGAGCTGCCTCATTCTGCATTGTAGGAGCAGATGAGTTATCCAGTGGGCAAGGGCTTGAAGAGTGTGGCTTATGTGACCAGATGGAGCCACAGTGATAATGTGGTATGAGCTTCCAGGTAGTTTAATAAGAACTGGCCAAAGCAAGACATCAGTTTCATGATGTGATGCTTTTTTTTGTTGTTGTTGATGTTTGGTTTTGTTTGGTTGGGGTTTTTTGGTGGTTTTGTTGGTGGTGTTCTTTTGTGTGGGTTTGGTTTTGTTTTGTTTTCTTTTGACAAGAGCAGAGAGTGATGAGGTGTTAATTAAGAGGGAATTAGCTCTTGTTGGCTCTGGATATACATGCTCAATTATGTGTTTTACTTTCTTTGTTCTAGACACAAAACATGGTACTAGAATCCTACTGGCCCTAAATTGTAGAAGTATTTGAGCCTCTGAAAGGCAGAGGAGGAAAGCAGATGCCATTCGTGGTAATGGTACAGGCAGTCCATTTAGATTTGCTTACCGGAAAACTCAGTCTTGCTGCCTGGCCCCTGGGCAGTGATGGCATAACAGCTCAACACCACAGAGTGCTAAAGCACACCCACGTTGCCAAGGCTGGTGTCTTCTATTTTGGATCCTGTTAAAGCTGATAAGGTTTAAATAGGAAGTCACAGTACAAGTGCCTAGGGCATGCTGGCGTTGGCTTTTGAAAATAGATGTGCACAGCTGAAACAGTGATGCCCTCTTCCAAATCTCTTGGGGCCAAATCATCAGGTGTTCAACTCCTCATTTAGAAGTGCTAAATTATTTTCTTTATAACTTCTGAGGCAGATTAATTTTTAATTTTTTTTTTCAGTAAAACTGAAAATAATAATAAATAAAATGATAAAACTGTAATAATTGGCAAACTGCGGAAATAAATCTTTGTGTTTTACAGCTCCAAAGTGTAGGCAATAAAGCTGTAATGTATAGATTGACACACCAGCCCAGCTATAGGCAACTCCAGATATTGCTTTGCTGCGCATTAAAATAAGTGTCCAGCTGCCAGACCAGTTCTAGCGTGCAGCTATGTGGCACATGGCACCCAGACAGCAAGACAGGATGCCTTCCAACTGAAGTAGACCCACAGACTACTGTAGCCTGGGAATCCTGCTCTTTAACCTGTTGTCTCCATAGACATGTTAGCAAAGCTGTTTACTTTGTATGGCTTTCATGTGGTCTCCCTCCTCTGCCTCAGCTTCCCCCAGATGTCATCGTGTTTCAAAAAGGGAGTTATCCAGGGTTCTGCTGATGTGGCAGCTGCTGCTCCTGTTGGTCACTCGTGGAGAATGCAAACCCATCCATTTTAGAAACATTTGCTGCTATGGTTGTGTTGAACTGTTTTAGGTGAGCAGATTCCTCTGGTGATCCTGACACCTTCCTGAAAACATCAGTTTTTGTGAAAGATAACCAGCTCCTGACTTTTCTTGCAGGTCTGTGGTTTCATTTGTCTGCCTACTTGAGTTCAGGGTCCTGTAAATAGAAGTAAGGTGCTGCTGCTCATTGTGACCGTGTATATATATAAAATATTCAATGGTTTAAGGAGACTTAACTAAACTTGGGGACAGTGATGTATTTTATTGTCTTATCAAAATCAGTGTGGCAGGCAGGCTTGGTGGGCCCTGCTCAGGAGAAAGGAATCTCCTTAGCTGCAGCACTGGTGTCAGTAAGTCACTCCACTCTTCTTCAAAGTAAGTTGTCCGTGCTCTCTGTTCAGAGGGATTTCTGGCCCTCAGCTTCCCTCTATAATGAGGGGCAGAGAGTGTTTTCAGCATATGCTTGCACCTTGGCTCTTAGCCAAGTACAACACAAGCATCTTCACTTCAAGATGCCAGCTAGGCTTGCTAAATTTTGGAGTCCCAACCTGAACTCCACTGCCTTCAGCAACCTCTTAATCATATCTTGATTTGTTTGTTTTCTTAGAGAAGGTATTTCAAAAGATAAAACAGACCTGGCAGCAAAAGGAAAACACCAGAGAAGAGTATGCATCTGGAAAAAGATTTCTAATCCATCCTGACACACCTGTTGTTTTAGAGGAGAAAAAAAAATCTCTTGGCTGCACTGAGACCCTGCAGCTATGTGTGCTGGGGGCCTGGCTATACAATCTGTGGAACACAATTATTCTATAATTATGTCACTAATTGTGTGCTACCGCTTTCTTCTTAAGAACAGAGTGAAGTGATTTATCACTTAACAGTTTTACATGAGCTAGACTGTTAACTGAAAATGAGCACTTGCAATGTAGCTCCTAATAACTGCTATTGTTCAGGGCATGCTATCAAGCTGCCTGAATGCCTTGCTGGAAGGTGTAGCCTTGCAGAAATATTTCAGACTGAAAATCTCAGCAGTAAGGTGCTTTTCCAATCTTGCCTGTAGGCATATAAAAAAATAATGGAAGGGAGGTTGGGAGAAGGGGTAAGAGCAGAGGGAAGTCTAGGTAATGCCCATAAAGAATTTGAATAGAATGCAAGTAGCAGAAAATCTGGATTTTGGAATGGAAGACACATTTGTAGTGAAAAGTAGAGGAATTGGATTTTGGGACAGGCTGTAGTCCTTTCTTTTTCAGTAATGGGGAAGATTTGGTAGTCAGGGATTAGACAGGATATTTCCTCTCAACATGTGGATGTATTTTATCTGGGTGCTACCAAAGCTGTGTTTGCTTTGCCTTGGCACAGGTATTAGTAGCTTTGTCCTTCCAAATGTTAGGAGATGGGAAAGTATTGCATGTTACAGGAGGGGTGGGGGAATTAGGCAAAAAAATCTTTCCTGTTTAATTACATGGAAATTTGAAGTACAGCTTGAACTTTTTATTTTTGTCCCCAAACCCCAGAATATTCAACTAATGATGCATAGCACTAATTGCATGTTGGGATTTTTGACTGTACACTGCTTGCCTTGGGAGTATTTTAACTTCTGAAATACAAGCTGTGGTATGAAAAGAGCAATTCTTCTTTCAACTCTAGGTATTAAAAGATGAAACACATCCTGTAATCTTTGCTCATTTTAGTTTTATGGTAACGGTTAATTCAGTAATTCAGCTGTTGGAGCTGTTTACTACTTTGGGCTTAGATTTTTACTGCTTGTGAAGCTGAGTCTACAGGCTTATCATGTCAGAAATAACATGACCTAGGCTATGAGATCACCATAGAAGATTCTTCATTAACAATCACACAAGATGTATAAAATCATTTTCTTTCAAGGAATTTTCCCCTCGTTTATCCCTGGAGAAATTTTCAAGCCACTTGGTTCTGATACTATGTAGAATACATACAATACTCATTTTGCTTGATAGAAAGAGCAGTAGATTAAATGGCATATGCTTTTGAGGGGAAAATACTTTAATTTGGAAACCTTATTAAAGTGACTATTTCAAAAATTCAATCACAGTGTGTGTGTTGTTATGTGTGTAATTTCAGTTCTCTGCAAAATATGGCATCAGACACGTTATCTAACTCAGACTGCATGAGTTGTTTTGGCATGTTCAGCATTTACCTAATAGACTGAACTCAATAGATAAGAATAAGTTATTCAGCATGTCCTGACAAAGTAGTTGTAAAAGAAAGAAGCAGAAGAAAAATTAGAGCAGTGGAAATGTTTAAAGTGAAGGGATAGGAACCTGGAATACAAGATGTGAAACAGAGTATGTGAATATAAATCAGAGTTTGGTATTCATTTTTTTTATTGTTCCAGTTAGGTCACTTCTGCTTCTCTCAATCTGTAGCAAGGTCTCTGTTTTCATTAGGAGACTATAAGTTTACAACTATTGATAGGCTGAATACATATACTGAGAGCTATTTCAAGTGTGATGAAGCTGTTGACTTTAGGCTTTTACTTGTGAGAATTGCAGAGTCTGAGGAACACCTTCCTTTACTAAGGAAGCTTGTGAAGTTCTGCTGATAGGAGGATAGCAGATGATCTTCTGCTAAGCAGGGAATTTGATTTCACTTACTGCTCAAAATATTAAGATAAGTGCAATCTTTTTCAGGCTTCTGGTTAAGTGTACCACATCAATTCACAGGATTTACTAGGAGTGCTGTTTCTCAATGTTATCCTGATAGCAAGCAAAACTTCCTTGTCTCCTGCAGTGTTCCCTTGTACAGTTTTTCTCCATTCATAATCTTCACTGTTTAATCTGCTTTACTATTTGACTTTACTGTATGCTGTTCTATGGACCCTACAGCTACAAACTGAAGTACCTATCCAAGCTGAAAGCCAGGGGAAGGGAGATAATCTAAGAATATAGGCTGATGCTCCTGCTTTTTGTTTCTGTATTTCTCAACCTGTAAAATGGATATACTACTTCTTACTGAGGTACATGGCAAGTGGTTTGTTTTTTTCTGTTCTCACTAATGGCCTCTCTTCTCACACCCCTCAAGTGACAGAATCACAGTGTCTCTGGCTGGAGGAAACCTCAAAGATCATCCAGTTCAACCTTTGCCCCAGCCGATGTATCAGCAATACTCTGATAACAGAAGCGATCTACCCAGCAAGCAGCATGCAGCAACACAATATCAGGACAAAAGAAGTATTCCTCCTGAAGGGACAAAAATAGGAAGTTCCTAAGATGCTACTTGCTTCAGTGTCAGAGTGTTGAAATATGACAGGAGAGCATTTCAGCTTTGTGAAGTGAAGATGAGCTATGAGGGCACACAATCAAACCAGTCAACCTATAAAGAACAAAGAATACTAGAAAAAAGGATGCTGATCTTTACAATAATTTTTAAACAATAAAGCCAAGCCAATCTCTTCAATCCATGTTAATAATTAGCTTTGGCCACAATGTGAGAACCAAAAGTAATTTTCTCATTTTAAAATTTAACTAAAAGAAGATCTGTATTTGGCCATCAGAAACGAAATGCAGAACACTGCTGAACAGCTCAAAAATGGAATGGTATGGCTGCTCTAATGCAAAACTTGTTTCCCTTTCACAATACAACACTTCTCCCCCAACCCCCCTTTCTGTTAAGGGCATTGCAAGCATTGAAAAAGCTGAAAAAATAAAAGGATGAAGTGAATGTTCTGCCTGACCCCAAGCATTTTTTTATAGCTGTTTCAATAACCTAACTAAAATAACGCTTGTTAACATGATTCCAAGTACAAGGTACCTTAACAACAAATCCCCGGGGATGCTGTAACACCTTTGTCAGATTCAGTTTAAAGTCAAATTGGCTGCAAACATGCTCATTCTATGAAAAAAGGGAAATATTTCAACATTTCCATCCTAATTTTGGAAGAAAACAAATGTTGAAATATTAGAATTTCCCCCAGGATGCAAATTCTAATATTTTGCTCAGCTCCAGTTTCCAATAACTGTTACACTTTAATTTTGTAATATTTAACTTAATGCTTCCCATGTGAGTATTATAACACTAGTGGGTAAAACTTTAGTCACCTCACAGATTAGGCATGCAAAGAAAAACAGTTGGTGTATGTTGAGAGGCAGATTTCTCCCTTCGCAAGTGCCTTCCTCTTGTTTCCCCTGCTGATGACATGTCAGTTTATTACAGACTTGATGAATGGAGTTTCCTTTCTCAGGAAACAGTAGTCAGGCCTATGGAAGCATTTATGTAACAGCATACATTTCCTCAGTGGAAGTTCCCTTTTTACCCCTTCCCTTGGCTGTGTTGGACCGTGGACAGGGACAGCCTGCTGTAAAATGGTGAAGTGTGGGTGCTGGGACATTTGTGGGAAATTAACCTTAGCAATCTGTCTTAAGAGTTGTGAAGCCACAATCAACCCCCTGTTTGCACCTCTGTGGAGTGTTGAGTGGGATATCTTCTGTGCTGTTAATCCCTACATGCTAGAAAGTCTGGTGTAGCTTTTCCTGCCTGGGTAAGGTAAGCTTGCATGCCCATGCACTGAGACCTAGTCCATTCCACACATCATGTAAAATCTCTTTGGGGCATGAAGTGGCTTCCTACCAAGTTGAGTCTCAACTAGAGCAGGTCTTTGGTTGCTTCCAGTGCTGGGTAGCTTCAAACCAATCAACCAAAAGAAATTGCAATGTACACTAGATCCAGTTCCTATTCAAACCTAGTCCAAGATAATGTGAGCAGCTCTGTAGCATGCACTTCCCTAGATCTCAAAATACAGATTATCTTGATTTTTGCAGACTGGAAAACTGAGATGTTGACATAGTCACAGTTGCAGAGAGGTAAACACCACTAACTCTGACATTGCAGTAATGAATGTATTTTTAAGGGGTAAAACAATGCTTCCATGCCCAAAGACCTTGTATGAAGGAGCACGGTTCCTGCTGGAATTTCAGGCTGTGTTCCTATGTATGCATGAGACTTAGAAGAGCCAAGAGCTTATTTGCTGTGTGAATATTGCTTCTAAGCATTGATTTCTTCCTCCTTCCTGTAGGCTATAAGTACCTAACTCAGCTTTGCCAGGTGTAGCCCAGAAACTAAAACTGATGTGGTACTGCTGAGGTGGCCCTTCTACAGATACAAACCTCAGCTTCTGCACAGACCACTCTTAAACATGTAGGAACGTCCTTTACTGTCACTATTTATGAAGAATGTCTTATGAAGCAGTTAGACCTAAGTCCAAAGGGAGACTCCAAAGGGAGTCCAACTGAAGAGAAAAAAGAGAATTAAAGAGCTCAAATATACAAGCTTGAGTACAGTTATGATTCACTCATTAGCTGGAGAAAACTACTGAAGGTAGAGACTTGAATATGTGTCGCAATTCACACAGACAAATATATTGTGGAACCTAATGCATCTATTGTGATAGGATATAATGATAGTACTAAAATAAAAGGCTGGAATGGCAAACTTAAAAATACCTTAAAACCACTTATAACGAAAATGGCAAATGGTGTAATTGTTGGTTGAATGTTCCTTGTTTTTCAAATTATTCTTCCAGTGTGTTATGCTCCTCAGCAAATGTAGCCAAAGGGACAGATCCAAGCAGTTCGGTTTTCTAATAATACCATATAATAAATAATTAAATTTCCCATCCTCCTAGCATTCAACTCAGCAAGCTGCATTTCAGGAAAATATTCCTAATGTGCACATAGCCAGGAAGAACTCTAAACTGATGGTGGTGGTGAGGCAAATCGAAGGTCATTTCTGTGCCTTTAATGCAGGCTTCAAGGTATTTCAGGTTTACTTTATCTCAGAACTTTTTGTATGTCCTGTTAATAGCCCTTCAAGTCTCACTGGTTTAGGTTTTGCTTTCAAAGCTTTTTGTGTGCAAGTTCATTTCCTGTGTATCATTCACTGCTAATGTTTTGTGTTTAGTACACTTGATCATAATTCATTTATCAAATATGATTCTTGAAGTACTAAGAACTTCTTCATATATTGAAAGTTTGTCTTTTGCTTCTGTTTTCTAAGATACAAATGCAGCTGGGTTGGCCTCTAATACAATTCTGGGTGAAAATCAAAGCCTTCCACATCCTGCCTGGGTTGGTATTTTTCAAGGAAAAAAGAAACGTGGAAGAATAGGATCAATAAATGGAAAATATTTTTTTGTTCTAAATTACTTGATATTAGTCAGTTTTATGTGTCCTTTTGATAGAATCTGAAAAAAAAATGTATTTTGGATCTGTTAAGATGTTAAAATTGCACAAATTCATAAGAGATTAAAAAAAAAAACAAACCCAAACATTTTTATCCAGGTTTTCTTGTAACAGCTGAATCCTTCATTTCTCTGTTCCCTGCTATATGACATGTAGCAACATCACAGTCTATTCATGAAGCTGTCAGTAGAAGTCTCTTGAGATTTCTTGTGTGCTGTCAAGATGGCAGGGGGAACATTTATGCAACTTTAGCCACTATGGGTAGGACAATTAACACTTGCTTGAAATTATATTTAGTTTGGAACAAAACAACCCGAGCAAGGAAATGAATGGTTAATGCCTCTAGAACTTGACCTAGCTCCGTTTAGCCTGTTAGGAAGAACCATTACATCCCATTAATGAATATGGCAATGTGAGCTGAAATTCCTGAGTCTCTGACTTTGCTAAAGATTTGCTGAAGGCTATAATGAGGAAATAAAACTTATTTTCTTTCTTTCCTTTTTATTTTTTAAATCTGTCAAACAAGGAGAGGAAGCTTCATGAATACAAGCAAACACCAGACACTGACAAAAATTCTTTGTTCCTTCCTGAGCTAATGAAGACTGGATGAATATATTCTATATGTCTTGCCAAATTTATCTAACCTCTTCTCGGGAAATACAGTGAGAGAGACCTCTGAGCTTTCCTAGCTAATCGTTCACAAGTGCTTCACAGTATTGGTTAGGCCACACCTTGAGTACTGTTCCAGTTCTGGGCCCCTCTATTTAGGAAGGACATTGAGACACTTGAACGTGCCTAGAGAAGGGCAACGAGGCTGGGGAAAGGCACAAGCCGTATGAGGAGAGGCTGAAGGAGCTGGGAAGAGGAGGCTCAGGGGAGACCTCATTGCTCTCTACAACTACTTGAAAGGTGGTTGTAGCCAGGAAGGGGTTGGCCTCTTCTCTCTAGCAACCAGCACCAGAACAAAGGGACACAGTCTCAAGCTGCACCAGGGGAAGTTTAGGCTTGCGGTGAGGAGAAAGTTCTTCACCGAGAGAGTGATTCGTCATTGGAATGGGTTGCCCAGGGAGGTGGTGGAGTCACCGTCCCTGGAGGTGCTCAATAGGGGACTGGATGTGGCACTTGGTGCTGTGGTCTAGTCATGAGGTCTGTGGTGACAGGTTGGACTCAATGACCTTTGAGGTCTCTTCCAACCGTGGTGATACTGTGATACCTGCCATGTAACCTGAGCCCTGTTTGCTTCAGTTTTAAAACCCTTTGCTTCTGTTTCTGTGCATGAAGAACTTGGTAAACAGGTTTGGGGCTTTTTTTGTTTGCTTGTTTGTTTTGTTGGGGTTTTTTAAGATTTCATTAGATTATTTTTGTTGTGATCCTTCTATGTTGTCGATTGATTAGACATTTAAAACATTGCTTCTATTAATTATGGCTGTCACACAGCCATCTGCTTTGTCAATTCGAACAAGCTCAGGTAAAACAATTTTTGTTACATCTTTGTGTTTTGCTTCCTCTGTGATTTATTAGTGCAGGCTCCAGAATTATTATTTTTTTCTTATTTAGTTTTGTATTGCTAAAATAAGATAAGTTTTTATGATCAATGATCTCTTTTCTTGGGAGGTGATGTCTGATAATTGACCGATCCAGTAGAAATGTATTGGTAATTCCAAATCCCCTCTCTTCTCTACAGTTGAGTGCTTCATTCAGGCATTTGGCATTATATGCCCAATAGTGAAATACTGTGGTTTTGAGGAGAGTATTTCTGAGAGGGCCTCACTCCTGGATAGCATTCAGGCTCAGGAATTCAATATTGACCCAGTCAGTAGGAGTGTGCTGCACTGCTTTGCAATTGTGAGCAAAAATTCCATCTGATGCTTCTCTGTGGTAAGAATGACAACCTGCAGAAGAAAAATATTGCTGCATTTAAAAAGAAAATTAAAAAAAAAAAAAACATTCAATGGATTGGATCTGTGGGTTTTGATCTGACCCTTTAGGTGCCCTGTACAACTCAGTAAAGAATTCATTTGAATTTTACTGCAAGTAGGAGCTGGCTTGTTTGCTGTATAACTCTTGAGGAGGCACACATTGGGGGTAAACAAACAGGGCTGTAGGGATTGATTCAGGGATTCCTCCAGACATGCCACTGCTTTTTTTGCTGAGATAAAAACCAAGAGATTACAGACCAGCAGTAAACTCTCCTAAGGTGAGGTACATGATCTAATGACTTTGTTTTACAAGGCCCAGGGTGTGTTTGGGAAGGGAAGCTGTTAAGACAGCTGGGATTTGGTGATATATTGTGTTTGGTGCTTGTATAGTGCTCTTTTCTATCCCCTCAGTCCCATTGGAAGGGCTGTGCTATGAACTCATTAAAGGACCAGATGTACTTAAACTCCTTTGCAAATGGTTTTGTTGTTGCTTAAAAGCTGGCTCTGTTCTGGGGCCCCCAAGCAACAGTTTGTCCCAGCTTGAAAGGCTAAGGGAAGATGTGGCTGAGTGGTTGTGAACTAAGTGAACTGCTGGGAAAAGGAGAATGTGGAAGTGAAACTGTAGTGCTTCCTAAATGATGAGGTTACCTAAGGTAGTGAAACACAGAGATGAAAGGGGATGAGAAAACGTGGCTGCCTGTGGAGCTCTTGCTGAAGAGTGTGGCCAAGAAAGCCAACGGCATCCTGGCTTGTGCCAGGAATAGTGTGGCCAGCGGGAACAGGGAAGTCATTCTGCCCCTGTACTCAGCACTGGTCAGGCCACACCTTGAGTACTGTGTCCAGTTCTGAGCACCTCAATTCAAGAAAGATGTTGAGAAACTCAAACATGTCCAGAGAAGGGCAGCAAAGCTGATGAGGGGTTTGAAGCACAAACCCCTGGTGAGGAGTGGCTGAGGGAGCCTGGAGAGGAGGATGCTCAAGGGAGACTTTGTTGCTGTCTAGAACTACCTGAAGGGAGGTTGTGGCCAGGTGACGTTTGGTCTCTTCTCCTAGGCAACCAGCAACAGAATAGAGGACACAATCTCAAGCTGTGCAGGGGGAAGTTTAGGCTAGATCTTAGAAGTTCTTCACAGAAAGAGAGCCCATTGGAATGGGCTGCCCAGTGAGGTGGTGGGGTTGATGTCCCTGGAGGTGTTTAAGAACAGCCTGGATGAGGCACGGAGTGCCATGGTCTGGTTGATTAGTTAAGGTTGGGTGATCAGGTGGACTTGATCTTGGAGGTCTCTTCCAACCTGGTTGATTCTGTGATTCTGTAATGATTGATGCTTGGTGATGCTGGTGCTGCTGCAGAGGGAAGACCCAAGGGGACTGTGCACTGTTGGAGGAGTAATCATTGGTGAGTGTCTTTGGTAGGACAGCAGGCTACACAGGTTCAGCCTACGGGATCCTCCTGGCTTCAGCTTGCTTCTCCCCATTGTACCAGGAGGACTTTTCTGAGGGCCTGTTCCCCAGCTATGCTAGCACTACTGGATATGGCAGGGTGCAGGAAGGAGTGGCATGAGCGGAGACCAAGGGAAGGGACTGTTACTGGAGGAAGGAAATTCTTGCTTTGGTGTTGATGGGCAGGAAAGTGAGTTGCTGTGGTGGATGCAGCAAATTTGTTATCTCTTTATAATTTGGAATTTATTCACACAAGGGCCATGAAATAAGAAATCCAGACCAGACTTCTCAACACTTCAAAAAAAACTCTCTTCTAAATATAGCTGAACAAGCAGGTTAGATGAATACTTGCTTCCCTGTTCCTTCTTTCTGAGCAATTTATAACGGCCAAATGAAAGCACATTTTAATCATGATTATCACATTCACTCTTGTTAGGTTTTTGGACACATGCTTTCAACTAGTGCAATATCATTTAGACAGATACTGCTTATAATAATAGAAAAATCCTTAGCAGAAATGATGCTTACCCTAAGCATGCAGTCTGCCTGCCCATCTCTAAGAAGCAGTAGCAAATAGACCAGATGGCTAAAAGGTAAATGATGATTCAGTAGTGCTGAGAAACAAATCAAATACATTAATAACCAGGCTTCAGTCTTCTCCAAGAGCAAAATGAATGTATGCTTGTCTAATCATCTGTTCTAATAATGATTTTCAGCCCAGGCACTCATTCTCTTAAGCATATGGGATATCTGGCTTTTCTTCCCAGCAGCAGAGTCCCTACTGGAGGGAATGTGTTGCTGTCACAGTACAAAACCAGACATCCAAGATTGGGTAGCATCAGAAAAGCTTGTTTGGAGACAGCTGCTGATAAGCAGTCAAACATGTTCATGTTTTTAGTTCTTTGTGGAGTGGATACTCTTTATTTTACTTAGAAATATGTGTTTGAGTGTAGAGAGTTCTGGTGATTATTACTTGGGGTGAAGGTATATTCAGTTTCTGTAAGCAGAGGTATATGTACCTTCAAAAACATCCTCTGCCTCACGACTCTTCACCTATGAGTTACTGAAGGCTATCTGTGAATAGCTAGCTAAACCATCCTGCTTTTTAGGGAAGATCGCAGGAACTTCCTCTCCCCTCCACCCCTTCACCATTAAGAGTAAAGTAGTTAATTTAGTTTAGTCTTAGGTCTTTTACTTAAGTTTTGTCTAATGATAATTTGCCTCTATTTTAATCTGGAAAATGAGAAACTGCTGTTATTTTGATACAAGCAAGATTTACTTGATTATTTTTTGTCCAGAATTGTTTGCAGCTTGAGCCTTTGTGCAGAGCCTGAGGAAAAGGGCTGAGCAAGTAAGGAAAACAGAGGTCAACATTTGGTATTCCTTGGGACCAAGTTATTCCCAGTTACAATTAAATATGCAATGCCATTTGCAAAGATGTACAGTGCAGATGAGTTGAACTTATTTTCAGTGGACCTGTTCTACATGAAATGTAAATAGTGAAAGGGAATGAGAGAAACTTTTTTTTTGGTCTTTTCTTTCTCCTTATGATGTTCCTCAATACTTTTTGCTCTGGTATTCTCCAGCATACTATGGGCCTGATCCTGATAATCATAGAATCAAAGAGTCACAGAATGGCTTAGGTTGGAAGGGGCCTTAGAGATCCTGTACTCCAACCTCCCCACCATGGACAGGGACACCTCTCACCTAGACTAGTCTGCTCAAGGCCTCATCCAACCTGGCCTTAAACACCCTCAGAGAAGAGGTATCCACAACTACTCTATTCCAGAGTTCCACCATGCTTGTCATGACAAACTTCTTCCTCAGATCCAGTCTGAACCTACTCTCCCTCAGCTTAAAAACATTTCCCCTTGTCCTATTGTTGGACTTCCTTATGAAAAGTCCATCTCTAGCCTTCCCATAGGATCTCCTCAGGTAATGGAAGGCAGCTATAAGGTCTCCCTAGAGTCATCTCTAGGCTGAACAACCCCAACTTCCTCAGCCTATCCCCATATCAGAGGTATTCCAGCCCTTGGATCATCTTTGTGGCCCTCCTCTGGACTCCCTCCAACAGCTCTGTGTCCTTATAATGGATGGCACTATCTGAGGTGGGCTCTCACAAGAGCAAAGGGGAAGAATCACCTGCTGACCACACTCTTCTTGATGCAGCCCAGGATTTACCTTCTGCGCTGCATGAAAATACTTCCCGCTCATGTTGAGCTTCTCATCAGTTGGTACACCCAAGAGCCTTCCTTCAGAGCTGCTCTCAAACAGCTCTGCACCCAACCTGTATTTGTGCCCGGGACTGACCTAACCCAGATGCAGGACCTTGTACTTTGACTTGCTGAACCCCGTGCGGCTGTTACTGGCCCACTTCTCAAGCCTGTCAAGATCCTTTTGGGTAGCACCCCTTCCCTCAAGTGAGTCCACTGCACCACACAGCTTGGTGTCATCGGCAAACACGCTTCTGTCCATGTCGCTGGCAAAGATGTTAAACAGCACTGAACCCAGCACAGGTCCCTGAGGAACTCTTCTTGTCAATGGTCGCCACCTGGAAAAAGAAAGTGAAGGATCTGCTCGTGGGAAGTGGATTATTATACTCTTAGTGAAAAAAAGGAACTTGAAAGGCAAATTTAAATAATATATGGCAATATTAAGTGATGTTGTGATGCAAAAGCAACATAATGAGGCCTCATTACAAATGAAAATCAGACTCTGTATGTTTATATGAATTATACATCTGCAAAGTATCTATAATATAGAACATAGCAGTTGTTTAATTTTTAACTAATTAGAGAGGCTTGGAAACATCTGGTAGTCGACACCGATCCATTCTTTCACTGTATCCTTTCTTGGTAAGTTGGGAATGGAATACAATATATCCCAGGAGATGCTCTTTAGTTTATGACAGGTGTGTGTTTCCTAGCTGGCCACTCCATGACACTCTTTGTTTCCCACAGATACAGCTGGAAATACATTTATTTGGCAGTAAGGAATTACAAGGGAAAGAAATACTGGTTTATGAGGAACCTTACATCAGAGATGTAGATATATAATGTTTGCACAGAAATCTCAATGTGGCATTTCATAACTTCCACAGACATTTGCTTTGTCAATCAAAATAGAAGTTTAATAAAGAGGGCTGATGCACAATTTCCAAAATTAGTATAAAAAGCAGGATGAAGTGTATGTTGTCAAGCTATAATCACCCCCTAGCATATATAACTAATTTTATTTAAACTGTGAGTGAGTTACTCCTGTTGTGTTTTCTGCTGCTTGATGTAAGGGGAGCAGTGAATTTGGGCAACTGCTGGCCAAGCGGTGGTTTGGGCTATGTGTGGGGTCCGGGAGCTTTCTCTTCCTTCCTTTTTCTGGGAGATGTGAGAGTCACTGCGACTGCATGAGAGAGACTGGGGAAGAGTTTAACATAACTCAGCATGGAGACTCTCATCTTCTGGTTAAAGAAAGATTAACTCCATCAGTGTTGCCTGCAGAGCGTGCTTTGCTTTAGCCTAGCGTTGGTCTGGCACTTAGTCTGGACCAATGAACTCAACAAGGCCAGAACACTACTTGGTCCGGAGGCCACTCTACGTGGAGCACCTCACAGCTATGCTGTTAAATTGTTACCCTCCAAAACAGTCACAGTATCACCAAGGTTGGAAGAGACCTCGAAGATCATCGAGTCCAACCTGTCACCACAGACCTCATGACTAGACCATAGCACCAAGTGCCACATCCAGTCCCCTCTTGAACACCTCCAGGGACGGTGACTCCACCACCTCCCTGGGCAGCACATTCCAATGACGAATGACTCTCTCAGTGAAGAGCTTTCTCCTGACCTCCCTTGGTGCAGCTTGAGACTGTGTCCTCTTGTTCTGGGGTTGACCACCTGTTAGCAATGACAACAAGTTAACTTCCAAATTGTGCCTGGAAATATTTGGAGGCTGTTCCCCATAGCATAAGTCAAAGCCATACTAGAAGAGAATGATACACACAAACTGCAGCTCCTGGGAGCATCCCTTTGTGTCTTTTACTGGTACAGACATGGTCCAAATGTTTCTGTTTCACTTGTTTACAACTGGGCTTTCCCTAGGAAAGTGTATGAGGACAAACACAACCTTGTGAAAATTTCTAGTTAATCTAATCTTTGTGGTGGTTTCTTTAGTCCAGGCCTTTTTTTTTTTTTCCTTCCTTCTTTTTACTTCTTGTAATACTTCTGCATTGTTTGGTGGTTGTTTTTTATTTTTTTGTTTGGTTTTGGTGGTGGGTTTTGTGTTTTTGTTTTGTTGTGTGTGTTAATTTGCTTTTACTTTTGGTTTGGGTTCTCTGCTGTGGTGGATTTGGGTTTTTTGGAGGGGTGGGGGTTTGGTGGTGTGTGTGTGTGTGTGTGTTTTTGTTCGGGTGTTTTTTCTCTAAACAGGAAGCTATCTTTTATAAAACTTTCCACAAATCTTTAATGAAAAATATCATATAGCCTCTTGCCTTATGAAAAGCTATAGGACATATGTCTGCTTTAATCCCATGTGAGTGCCTCAACCAAATGAATGCGCTCAGATCACAGGTGGTGTGATCCTACTGCTGTGTGGCCGAGGCTCTCTCCCTGCCCACAACCAAAACAAGCTACTATATTTAGGTGTTTTTTTTTTACCCTCAGGTGCATCAAGGAATATGATTTATTTTCTCTATTGGATTAGGCACCAAAAAAAAAAAAGAAAATCTGAAAGAAATCTGTAGGTGGGAGGCAATTTTCCTTCCCCCAGCCCCCCCCCAGAGTATTAATGAACCTTCAGTTGCAGTGGAAACAGGTCCAGTTCAAACGCAGCTGGATTTAGTGAGGTGAGGCTGGTGTGGGGGGCTCATAATTACTTTTTCCTCATCACTGTTTGTATGGTTCCTCTCACTTTGGGTTTCTTTTTTAAATTTAAGCTTCTGTCATTCCTCTGAAGTTGTTATTTGCCTTGACCAAACCCCTCTCCCTCTTCCCAAAAAGCTAGTGCTTGATCTGATGACATTGTCCAAATGGATTTACGGATTTGTTTACTAACCAGGATTCAGAGTGGGATGAAACAACTTTGCCTCTGGGAATAGATATGGCTGCTGCTCTCTTCTGAGAGCTGATTTATTTATTTATTTTGGTCACAATTTTTTTTAAAATGAAGTAGAAAATTATTTTTAACTAATGGAAATCGAGAGTAAAAAGCTGTATTCTTATAGCAGTTCTGAAAATGGCAGCCTGGCATTTCGAAAGCCACGAGGTGAAACCTAACCGCTCTGTGAAAAGCATTTCCTCCTCCCTTTTTGGCATGTTTTCACTTATATCCAGGGTGGTCCTGAGGATTTGTGGGCTCAGGGAGAACAGGAAAGATTTCTCATTTAATATTTCTTTCCCTCCCATTTCCCTCTTCTTACTTTGTTTCTTTTTTTTTTTTTAATTTTCTTGTTGTTGTTGTTGTTGTTGTTGTTTGGTTTGTTTTGTTTTGTTTCTACTTTCTGCTATTGTGACCAGGTCTGAAAAGTGGCATCTCAAACATTTGGTTAAAACTATATCCTGTACCAGTGAGAGGCACCATGCACAACTCTCAGCCCAATCAGAGAAACACAGTTTGGCACAAACTGTATTGGGCTCACGCATGAGAGCAGCAGGCAGCAGCTCCCTGGTGTGTAGGGGCTCATAGCCTTGCTGGGGTGACTCTGCTGTTACTGTTCCTGGTATCTCTCCTCTGCCTGCACCAGGGGGATGGAGCATTTTGCTTTGTGTTGCCCACTTATTCTGGGGACAGGGAGGAGGCTTGCTTTCCTCCTGCCTCACTCCTTGCAACCCCACTGATGGTTGTCTTGGTAGTTTTGTGTGGCTGGTTCATTACTTTTCAGAATTACACTTCTAGCTTAAGCTTTAATGCAGTTGTATTTTCAAGTCTGTGGCTGAATCTTCTCCCAACTGCTTTTCTCAATCACTGTAATCTAATATTCCCTGGTTTTTACATTGAAAATGTCAGGCCTTGTTTCTTCCAAAATACACATATTAATGCTATTACCTACCCCCTGCCCCTCCTCAGACCTTAAACCCTATGCAGTGACTTCAGAAAATGAAGGGATTTTATCCGTTGTGGGAGGGGGAAAAAGCTTGCCATTTCCATTTAATAGTGTCACAGCTGAACCCAACGATGTGAGAGTGAGCACTGGCACTGAAAGAGCCCTTGCTGTGAGGAGAAGCACATTCCAGAGGAAATTGATTTCCATGTCACCATCTTACACACATTTTGAAAGTTAGGTTTTGAGCCACAGGGTTCACAGCTGATTTATTTGTCTTTATTTTTTGTTAAACTGGTTCAAATGGATCTTTAGTTGCCTCTGATGCAGGCTGAGGAAAGGGTCCTGCAAAGAATGTACAGTGCAGCGTGGTGTGTGTCTACAGGTCCAGACAGCCTGGTGGAATGCATAAGGACCACTGATGGCAGTGTATGACTAAAGTCCTCCAATAAAGTCTGTGATTTGTAAAGCCTACAGCTGGAAGGCGATAATGTGGTCTGCTCTCTGTATTTCACACGCTGCTACACTTCATCCCATTATCCGTGTTGAACTCTGTGTTTCCTGTTTGATTTAGACATGCCTTCCAAAGAGGCCTCCAGTTTTGATCTGAAATTAAGCAAGGTTTGATTCGATAACTCTTTTTTCTTTTTGGTGATTGACAAAGTCCAAACAAACGATTACTTTTAATTTATCTTTACCTGGCATTAGCTTCTGACCGCCGGGGACTCTGCTCTTCAGTTAATAACCCTGTTTTCCCTGTGGTGTAGCTGTGCTGCTGCTGTGTCATTGTCAATCTTCTTGATAAGCTCAGGTTTTGTGTCTGCCCCTTGGAGATATTTTCTATACATCAAACTCCTTTGTACTTTTCACGATTCTTTCAGTACCCTTTAAGAGATGCAAAATTGTGGAGGGTAGCCGACATCTTAATATGTTAATGTATATCTCCCCTTAGGTGGGTCAATTCAGAAAATCAATTTTTTTTTGGCAAAACACAAAACTTGAATGCATTTGATGAATAATCTCCACATACATTAAGAGTATGAATCCAGTCAATTTCAAGTGAAACTCCCAGCTGGTGCCAGGCAGCTTGCTTTCTGAATGTCACATGGGCAGGTGTATGGCTGGTACTGGTTTTGCAGGATTCTGTAACCCTTGCAGCCTACACCACGAAGAATTTCTTCATGAAACTGCTGCATGCTTCAGATTAAAGAATTCTGTTTGTCTCCTACTGTGAAATGTCCTCTTCATGTCCTCATCAGCAGTCATAAGGTATTTCAAATCCTGCTAGCTCCTTTTGGTTTGTTTTTTTGGGTGGGTGGGTTGTTTTGGTTTGGGGCTTTTCGTGTCTGTTCTTTTTGTGTGTGGCTTTTTTTTTTAAAAGATTTTTCTGGTCTGAATTGGGTTGTGTTTGTATTTTCTTTGATAATGTGCTTTAGTGAAGGAGTGAGAGGAGAAAAGCCTAGGAGAAGGTACAGATAACTGCTCAATTGGTATGGTTGTTTCCTCTCAGGCTGGAAACTGGTGATAATAAAGGTGTCATTCCCATGCTTGACGACCTTCTCTTAGCTCAGATGACTTAAGCCTTGTGGAATCTCCCACACCACTTGGCAGGCGGGGGAGATAACACTCCTCACCAAAGAACTGCTTTGCCTTGTTTTGCCCACCTTAGCTGGCGTGGCTTCCCTTATTGGTACTGTTTCACTTAAAGTGTGCATCCATGGGATATAAACTTGGCAATGGCTTTGATTGTTGCTGTTTGTCCTGCACGTGGTCAGTGCTTTTCCCTGTCATGACTGGCCTCCTAATTGTGTGTGGAATTCTGAAAACGTGAAGAATTCCAGCTAGACCAGGCCTGAATTTTTCAGGGCAGTTGTACTTTGACCCTTTTTAGGAGATGATTGAAGGGGTCTGTAGGAGTTATTAGTTTTCTTTATCCCTCCCTGCCTTCCTCCTCCAAATAAGCTCCCCCAAACTATTCAGTGCAAGATGTCTGCCTGCATATTTGGAGCAGTGCCAGGAGAGCATGACATATATATTCAGTTTAATTTCAGTGAACTGCAATGCTGAAGGTTGATGTATGAAGGTACACTGATTCTGCAGGGGCTGGAGAAACTCAGGAGATGCTTGGTAGCTTGAGTTCCCTGCCTTGTACCACATGTATGAGCTAAAATAAACCTATTTCTTTATTACTGTCATATGTTAGTCTCACTCTATACTTATGTTCCACGAAGTGCATGTTGGAACTACAATGGTTAAATTGGTACAACCACAAGGTTATCCTCATTTGGTGTAGCATTGATCTGAGCAAATTACCTGTAAGTTCTGAGTAATCCTTGCATCAATCTGTTACAATATAGCCAGTAATAAACAGCATCATAAAACTGACATTGCTTAGCCAATGTTTTTCTTCACACTTAAATGATGGCTTCAAAGAGAGAATGCCTCGAATTAGGAAGGCTAGGAGAAGTGACCTGGAAAGTAAACTTATCTACAAGTGCATATTTTGAGCCTTGGGTAGTTAAATCAATTAAAAAGACGGAGAGAGACATAGAGTAGAAAAAATAAATGTGTACATCTTCTCTGTCTTGTGCATTTTGCAAGCAATAGCCAGAGGGATGGTTTTGACCTCAAAGTGAGGTTCACTTACAGCATTATGGATTTATCTTGCCTGATAGTTAATACTGTTAATAATTATGAAGAGTGGGTTGTTAATCCAGAATATTGGCTCACTTTCTAAATAAATCTCAGTGCTAAAGAGGCAGTCTGTTAACATGCAAAATGATTGGCTCTCGTGCTGGATACATTTTTTTCCATAGCTGAAAGGGAAATGTATTTTCAGTTTAACCTCATCTGCTTGCATTACAGCAGCATTTGAAATCTCAAGGTGGAACCCCTCCTTACAATGAACTTTGTTATGCTAAACATTATTTAAATATTTAACGTGATATTAGTTAAATTCTAGTAGCAGGCTGTCACAGATGACTGTACACATGCTCATAAAGGAGAGTGAAGTCATTTGCCCACTGTCATAAATTAAGGTATTACCAGAACTCAGATATTTAGGTTTATTAACTGGTCCCTTGCACACAGACCCAGTTGCTGATTGACTGATGTTATAATACACATCTCCATGGCAGACTATGTGATGAATTTCCTCCCTGATAGCCAGAGTGCAGTAGCTGAAAGGGACATTTTTTTTACTTGCATGCAAACAAGTGCATGAAGTATTAAAAATGCATGGAATAGATCTTTGGCGTTTCATGCAGTTCACTGAAATCTCAGAAATCATGACTTTAATAAGGGGCTTACTACTTTATAGCCTCAGCACTGGAAAACCAAGCACTCTGCAGCTAGCTTTAATAGTTTCCCCTTTGAAGAAACTGAGTAGTTTATTTATAGTGACTTTGGTTTTTGTAACAGGAGTAATGTCAATGGCAAATGAACATGGTTTAGAAAACCCCACTGGTTCTAGAATTCTTTAAAGGTAGACCTGAATATTCAGTGTTTAGTGTAATAAATAGCAAGTTAATTCCATATGCCTTTACTTCTGCATAAACATTTTCATGTTTTTAATAAATTGAGAATAAATGGGCTTGGGGTTGCATCCTGCTTAGAATGAAAATGCTGGTGGGGAGTGAGGGGGTGGTGGTGCAGAATGTGATGGGAGAGAGTAATGAGACCACAGAAGAAAGATGAAGGAATGTCAGCAGCAGTATTAGAAAGATTGAGAAAGATCCTATTGGGTAGAAAGGGATGAACCTCAAATCAACTGGGCAAGTTTACTCACCTACTTCCTTTTTTCTTTATTCATAAGAGGGGTATATAGCCTTTACACAGGCACAATGTATGTGAGAAGAGAGAGATGTCGTGGGTTACAGTATCACAGTTATATGAAACGAGTTTGTCAGCTCTATCTGACCACCACTGTGTCCCCTTTCTTCACCAAGATCAAAACCTGCCTGGTAAATGTATCCTCATTTCTTGGGGGGAGAAAGCAAGGGTATCTTGTACTCTCTGCACTGTCAGAGTAGCATTGACTCCTCTGTGCTTGGCCTTCTGGCTGTGCTAGATATCATAGGTTTCTCTCTCAGGGGAAAATCAATGTTTGTATTGGCTGGAACTCAGGACAGGAAACTCTGTGTGTAGGCATTAATCGTAAGAATCAGGTTCATAAACTCTCCCTGTTACAAAAATTAGACCCAGGCTTCAATTTTTGCAAAGCTGCTATTTCCTCCACACCTATTTTCTTATTGCAAAAGATTTGTACCCATTTTAGGTGGATTAGTGGCTTTCAGTCTACATTTAAGCTCAATATGATAAGTCAGTGCCTTTCAGACTTTTTTTTTCCTTTTTTTTTAAGAAAAGGTCCTTGTTTGGTTCCAGAGCTTCCACAATTACTCCCCAAAGTGTCTGTTGTAGAGCAGAAACAGTGATACTATCCTGGCATTTCACCACAACATTTGCTGATACTTGTTGAATTATTGTTCAAAAGGGATAGGCAAGGAAGAAGAGGTGATGGAGTGGCCCTCTGTGTGAGGGAGACATATGAAATCATTCAGATTGTAATAGAACAGAATTAACCAGGTTGGAAAAGACCTTTGAGATCATCGAGTCCAACCCGTCAGCTTTGGCAGCTTTGTTGGGCCACCAAAGCAAAAGGAAGGCAAACACTGGGGACTTTGGATGAGGCTGGATAAAACTCTAAAAGGAAAACTGCTGGCAACCTATGGTTTACTTTGGGCATGTTCACTAGCAGGAAAAAGCAAGAAGCTTTAATTTCTTAATTCTTCTAGTATGTAGTAGAGAGGTGGCTGTTAAGTTGGTGTATTTCAGCCAGCCATATTAACTGAGGTGCTGCAGTCTCTATAAAGCATGCTGCTGTAGAAGAGTTGGTGAACTGGAAAAACTTCTTCATATGCTACTAAAGCTAAGCATGTGAGCTTATAATGCTTTTATATTATAAATGGTATGTCACTGTAAACAAGGCATGAAAAAAATTAAATTAGAAAAACCCACAAATCTGACTTGTTCTTCATTCTCTATACTGTCTGAATAAATTCTTGTCACACAGATGTGTAACTCATCTTCTTTTAATCAAGTGCAAATTATAACATAGAAGTCAAGGTATTAACCTTTTTATTCTCAAACTACTGAGGTGATTAGGTTCCAATCTGATGTTTTAATTTCTTATCTCAGGAGTTTTACTCTTTTGCTGTAAGAGGAGTACCTTAAGAGAGTTAGCTCTATTAATCACTAGAGTGTCACAATGCCATTCGTAAGTCTGAGTAACCCCGAACACTGTGCTGGCTTCCAGCTTGTACATTTGGCAGCTGTTTTTTGGTGGTTGTGTATCTGCCTTTGAACATTAGCCTAACTGAAGTCCAGACTGAAAAATCTGAAGCCGCTGATCAGCTCACGTGAGTGCAGATGATCCAGCCATAGCTTGTGGGTATACAGACTGTGTCTGAGCTTGGCGTGCAGTGCTTGCCATCAGCCTGTTCTAGACACCCATTGCTTTCAATATGATGACAAGGTGGCAGCATGTCTGCCAGTGCTGTCATCTCCAGCATCCTCGCATGTGAGTTGTGGTATCCTGTGGCTTCCATGGTAGGCATTCACACCTTCTCAACTGAGACAATGTCACCATGTCACTCCAGGGCTGTAAAAGACTCATAAACTTTATTTGGGGTCAGTGATAGTTTTAAATGCCTTCCAGCACTCGTCAGATTTGGTATCTTTGTTTTATTACCTGCATTAAATGGTAGATACTCAAGCCTACTTTGAGGTCTCATCATCACAGAGAGAAATCTTATCTCAAAGGCAGCAGTGGTTCCCTTTTCACCACTCACTCAAACCAGTAACCAGTGGCAAAAGAATGCTGGATTTCGCAGAGCCCCTGGAACAACACCAACTTGCCCCTTTCCAGCACCTTGAGAAGGCTGAGGGTGTCTGTGTCGTTGACTCTGAGTAACTGCTAAGTGTTATCTGGTGTGAACTGTGAAAGTGGGGACACTTCTGATTCTGGCCCTGCTGAAACTGAAAGCTGATGATATATGACCAGGCAGAAATACTGCTTAAAACAAGAAGGGAAACCAGTAGAAGGGAAACTTATACATATATATATATATATATTTATTACTAGTGAATTACTTGGCACACAGGGGATTTTTTTTTCAGATTGTTCAGGTAAAAGAAACTGCAGCATCAAATGTGGAATGTCACAAAAAATTAAGCACAAGTGATATGCTTTTAAGTAATGATCCTGAGTACAGTATGTAAATGACTGAAAATGAGGAGTCAGGCTATTGTGTATGTGAGACCTAAACTGAATCCTGGTTGGGAAACCAAGTGGGGATAGAATTAGAGTCAGGAATAGAAGGCTGTATCTGAGTTAGCCAGAAAGATGGTGTAAGAGTAGCTCAGTTGTTGATGCTGAAATGTGATGCCTGCACTGCACACTGTTTGGAAGTTTTGCTTTCGTGTAGCTCTAGTCTGGACCTTTGGGCTGCATATCCATTAGCACATTGAGAGCACTACCAGTTTGTTTCATTTGCAGGGAATTCAGTGTGTGTGCTCCCATCATCCAAACAAAGCACAAGTGCAGACTCTGGGAGACTCGCTCTCAAAATGTACTGTGATAGGGTGTTGGTTGAGAGCAGAAAGCTTGCTGCAGCTGTCATGAGAGGTAAAGATAAGTACCTGCCAAGCAAAATAAGTCTCTGTATGTGGTTCATTGGCAGGACTCTTAAGTTGGGTCCACAGAGCATCTTGGAGGGGTGAAGGGGCCAAGGTATGTGGGATGCTCATGTTAGGCTCTACACAAAACCAGCACAGGTAGTTGCACATATGAAGAGAATGCAAGCCCAGCATTTGGGAAAACAACCTAAGACTCCAGTTAATTCCATCAGTTTGTAGGATGCCAGGGAACAATCCTTCTCTTGGGAAGCAATATTATCTGCCTGTTAGTAATCTGAGCTCTGAAGAGCATGGTGCAAGATGCCAGGCACTTTCAGTTCAAGTGCAGAAGCCAATGCTATGAAAGCAATAGGGATATGAGCACTAAACAGCTCCAGACCATCTTGCCTCCCTGTCTGGTTCCCACCTAAAGCAAAGACAAAGAAAAGTAAGCATATAAAATCAAGAGCTTTCACTTTTTCACAAAGGAAAGAGAAACCAGGGGTTTGGTAGCATGGAGTCTCAAAACTCTGAGGGAAGTATTTGAAAAAGATTGACACAGAAAGGTGAACTTTCTCTGTACTGCGCAATAAATAGTGAAAAGGCCAGCTACCACCTACTATTTCATTAAACCATCTTTAAAATTTGAATTTCTCCTAATCCAAACTATAGAGAGCTACAAGAATGGTTATTCTTTCTTATTATTACAAGTAAAATGCAAGTAAAGTCAAAATTGTTTATGGAAACTTCTCGGAAGTTGCATAGCCACCCTACCAAATGGGACTTGGGAAGCATGGGCTGTTGTTGGGTAGCTGTTTTTAAACAAAGAGCCAAAATCCCACAGACAGACTATAGGTATGCCTGGACTTTGACATAATTCTGTATCCTGCCAGCTCCTGCTTCTATGTGAAAATGTTATTGCAGATACCTGTGATAGACAATAAAAGCAGAGATGCTGCTAGAGGTGGTGGAGTCCAGATTATGGTGCTAGAGACAACACCTTTTCCACCCCTGTGTGTTTACTGTTTTGCCTGGTAGGGTCTGAAAGAGAAAGCTGCTCCACCAAAACAGTTTCATAGAGCCAGAGCATATTGTGTATGAGAAGTAAATGAGCTCTTACAGGTCCAATGTCTGCTGGGATTTTCAGGTTTCCCCACAGAGTAGTATGTAGGCATGTGGGATGGAGTGAAAAAGAGGCCAGTCCCTGTTCCAGAAGCCAAGCTGCTGAAGTCACTGTGATGTGCTGAGTATACCATTGACCATTTTGGAACAAGCCAGGTTGCTTCTAGCATAGGAGATGGTGCACAAAACCCCCTTACACCGTGTAGACATCCCTGGGTACTGATCCTTCCAGGATAACTATTGAAACACCATGCTTTGTCACTCTGCAGAACTTACACTCTGAATTAGAAGAGTTAAAGCTAAAGGCAGAGCTTGATGTGTCCAAGCAAAAATTCATTGAAAGGTATGGGGTCAGAAATGAAGCAAAGTATCATCATTGAACTGATTTAGCTGATGCTTTGGCAATCTTCTATGGGAGAGCTGCTTAACAGAAAAAAAAGACTGTAGGGTCATGTGTGTCAGTTACAAAGGGTCACAAAATTTTATGGTATGTTGGTTATCTGTCTCATCACATCTTGTGCACTTCATTGATGTTATCTAAGACCTTTATAGTGGGGCATAGCTGTACATAAACCTAAAGTATATTGCTGTGTTTGTAAGTGAGGGGAAGAAACCACACACAATGTAAGACAAATGCGAGCTGTGTACTGTTGTGTGTGCTGAGCAAATAGCCAAGATTCCTGAGGGGTTTTAGGAGACAGATACACTCCCCTGTGTTTTTGATAGCAGTATGCAGCAGAAGGGAAAAAAAAAAAGATAAGAGGTTTAAAACTGTCACTTAATCTCAAAAGTGTCACCTGATAAAGCGTTACAGATTTTCCTCGGAGCCTTTCATGGCTTTATTCAAATTTTACTGACCATACCAAATTCAGCAAAAAAGGAAATAAAATTTCAAAGGGAACCTCCATTCAGTAGCATAAGTTGAATGTTCTGAACAGAAAGTCCGCTCTTCTTCCCTGTTTTGATTTAGCAGGAGAAAATCTGATACTCCTACACTTATTTCTGCAAATAAGTAGGGTTGCCTGTAGCTAAAAAACTTCAAACAAAATTGTATAGTGAAACAAATTGCTAAACCAGTGAACCCAGGATATTTATTCTAGCAATTTTACTGAGATTCAGTCAAATCAGTGTATCTGCTGTAGATTTCTGAGGAAACTGCTCTTAGATTTCTGTTAGGTTTATCCCGGTGCAGGGAATACAGATGTTGGGATTGTGAGCAGATATCTTTGAGGTTTTTGATCACTTTCTCAGTGAGAATAATTTTTTCAGTGACGTTGTTATCAGTGTCTCTGACAAAGTCAATTTCTCTGAGAAGCTATAAATGTGATCTGTGAAAATTATTTTGGTCCAAATTAGGTACCGGATGTTGCATGTTCATAAATAAGACACATCGATAATGGAAGAATGAAAACTTCATTCAGAGGACTGTCAACAAGAAAAGAGTATTTTCTCCTTAATGGAGCGAAGTTGATAGTAACCCTATACCTTCAGATGTAATAGATTTGCAGTGTCACAGGACACGGCTAAAACACAGAGTAAAAGTAAAACAAACCTGCCAACAGTTTGGAATGTGCAGGCTTTGTTTCTTTTGACATGCATATGGAGTAGTCAGTTTTAAACGATGATATTTGCTGTGCAGATCTATAATACTTTCTCCCCGTGGCCCTCTGGTAATTTCTCTTTTGTCTTCGATGCTGTTTCTGAGACTGAAAAAGAAGTGTAGCAACATCCTAAATACTTCAGCATAATGGAATAATATTATGATTTGAAAGTTGAAACGCATGTGGTTTTGAATCCGGAAATCCTGGAGACACAGAACTGTGGTTTGTGAAGCTGTGTTACACATTACACTGCATTGTTATGAAAGCTTCTGTTTTCTTTAATATTATGTTACATTGATTAAGAGATTCCTTCACTTGATACGTTAAAGAAGAGGTAAAATTAAATTAGCTTCACTCAGTGCGTGTAGGGATGCATCTATCACGATTCCTGTGCTACAGGTTTTTAGCTTTCTCTTTCGTTGACCCTATGTGGTGGGTTGACACCGGGTGAAGAGTAGGTGCTCACCAAAGCCACTGTGTCAATCTGTTCCTCAGCTGAACAGGGGAGAGAAATCATGGCAAAATGCTCAAGGGAATTTGCTTGGGTATGGAGCCACATGTCAAGCAGGGAAACATTCCCCAGTTCCCTGATTAGATATAGCCTGAGATCTCACCTATGCGAGCAAGTATTTATCCCATATATATACATCTCTTTGATATGAGGTCGTCCATGAGCAGCAGTGGATTATACTGTCTGGCATTTCCATTTGTTTCTGCATTATTAGAAGTCCTGAGATAATGATTCTTCTAAATTACCCAAATTTCTCTAATGTTTTTCATATTTAAGTAACTAAGCTTTTGAAACTCCAAGCTACTTATCTGAAGTTAAAGCTGCTTTGCTAATTGCCGAGTCCCGTGCAGTGTCTAACTCATGAATGCTTCTGTTAAAGTGTTGGTGATCTTACGAAGTCATTGCACAAAGACAATAGCACTGCTGCTTAATATGAAGTTAAATGGGTGTTTAATAATTTGAAATAATTATTCTAAAGGAAAGCAGTTGCATGGAAGACATGCTATTGTAGTAGCTAATACCAGGAATTGGTTTTCATTGCTTCTAAAGCCCTCTGTTGCATAATGATCTCTGCTTTGGCAGGAAGGAGAATGTCTGCACCAGTATGCGCTCCAGAACAGGAGAAAGATCACATAAAATCCTGTGTTTTGCAACGTCTAAAATGTGTCTTTTGCTTGCTCTTTTTTCATTGTTTCAGAAATCGAAGTAGCTTGGCTTTTTGTTTTATAGGATATGTGCCAGTTTAACACTTAAGTGTCTAGGCACTTCTCATGTGTACCAAGGCTAAGTGCTGGAGATGAAGGTTATGAATTAAGCAATGGAGTAATACCTTGATTCCTTTGAAATGGAAATAACAGGGGTTTTCACAAGATTTTTTAAGGCTTACAGTACTTACTGCTGTTATGGTGAATATCTCAACTCTATCTAGACTAATATCCCAGATCAAAGCAACATTGTTAAAGGTCATTCAAATTCATAGTGAGGGAGCCCTGACAAGCCAAAACCAGAAGTAAAGTCATATGGGTAAGCTTATTCTAGCGAGTAGCTGAGGAATATATCAGAGAAGTAGTTCACACGTAAACTTTCTAAACTAGGAATGTACTTTAAACATTTTTTAGTGAGAATGTGTAACCAAAAATTGGTTACTTAAGTGGTTCTAATATTTTCACAAATGACATTAAAAACAGACATTTGAGTTTTCACCAGCAGCTGTGTCTTGGCAAATCAAACTTTGACAACTGTTGTAAAAACTTTGGAAGGAAAAACTGGGGGAGGGGAGTGGAAATCATCTTTAAAAAACAAAACAACGTTATAGTTCACAGTAGTAACTCTTGAAAAGTCACAAGACGTTTTATTTAGTACAGCTTTTGGATCTAAACAGCTCAAATGCATGAAACACAGATCCAGATCTCACAGGTACAGGTGTTATTGTGAGATTTTTATTTTTTTCTTGAAAAGTACAGGAAAATGTGTAAAAATATGTAAAGAGGTGTACTGGGTCACAAGTGCATGATAAATCCACTAATTCCTTATGCTATATAAATATGAAGTAAGCCAAGAGAATTAAATTAATCAGAGACTCCTACTGCAGCAGAATGACTTTTTCTGGGGTTT
This sequence comes from Picus viridis, assembly GCA_033816785.1. Lineage (NCBI taxonomy): Eukaryota > Metazoa > Chordata > Aves > Piciformes > Picidae > Picus > Picus viridis. The sequence goes on along the minus strand of CM066569.1, from coordinate 1,199,713 downwards.
GATGTTATCATTTTTCCTGTTGCAAATCCTAAAATATTTGGTCTGAGACTTAATTTCCACACTGTCTACATGTTACGGAACAACTGTCCAGAATAACCATCGCTCTCTGGTATTTCATGTGACAGGAGGGAAAGAAAAGACCCTCTCTACAATGCTGAGCTTAAAAATAAACTTTTCATCGTGTTTGCAAATAAGGGAAAGCACAATGGCATCCTGTGTCTCAATCTCCTATGTGTATTTATCGTGGATACTTGCTTATGAAGCACAGAACTAAAGCCAAAGTGTGTACCCCTGGTTACAAGACCCAGGGGATGACTGGATTCACTGCTTGGTAACTTGTTCCTCAGGGATCAATTAAAATTACACCAGGTAAAGATAAATGCATAAATAAGTAAATAAATATAAGTACTGCATACTAGAGATGCTGCTCATTTCTGGAAACTGGCATCAAGGGACTCTAGGTAACCAGCCCTTTTTGTTGTCTTTACCAGAAACATTTCACAATATCTGTAAATTCCAATTTATTTCACCATTTATTGTCAGAAATAAATTTTAACTATATAGTCCTGCTGTCCTTGTGGAAGAAGAAGAGGTATGATCTTAGCTGAGAAACTGCCTGCGCTCTTACAACCCCTACAAGAAAATATTCTATGCCTTTCTCTGCTGATGCTCGTGGAGAGAACCATACGAAGGAATTTGAGTTTTTGTTTATGTCAGTAATTTAATCTTAAATTCATAAGAAGGTATTTATTTTAGCTCTGCTGGTGATGAATTCTTTTTGCTTTGAGATAAATCACAGTTAAGAGAGCTGTTGAATAATTCATCAATATAATTCTGAACACTTTAGTATATTGGATCTCAGAAAATATACCTAGAAAATGGACAGGGAGGTCACATAAAGCACCCATAATGCAGTGTGAATGTATGTGCTTGAATGTGTGTGAGCTTTGTCTCTATTTTCATGTAGATCTCCTGTTATGCTGGTGTGCTTACTGGATTTTAATAGGGGTAGTCCCCAGTTTGCAGTGGTGCAAATGGTAAAAGAAACAGGAATATGATCTGATATGCATGGATGAAATGGAAAACGGGGGCAGATCTACCCATTGCAGTAATGTATTGGCTCATGTTTAAACATAAATGACTGTATCAACAAGCAAAGAGCCATTAATGAGCAGCTGTTAACGCTGTTGGAGATTTTATCATATGCATGAGTACGTCTTGCTAATGAGCAAATGCTTCATTTGTCAAAGTAATATTGGTTTCATAGAGATGTAATTCCAAGTTTCTTCTGTTGTACTGGGGATACCAAAGGAAATAAAGAATTAATTAATTGGTGCTGGTATACTTGAAGAGATTTAGAAAGAATGGAGGAGTCTTTAGCTGAGAAATGCATTTTGTTGTAGAGGGTTTGCTAGCAAAACAGAAAAAAAAAAAAAACCCACCCCACAAACTAATAACTAATGCGGGGGGGGGAAGGCAGGAACACTGATTTTTCAGGAAGCCCCCTTATTTGCTCTTTTAGTCAATAAAAGTAGTCTGAATGACTCATTGAAATACGCTCTGGAGCTAAGTCAGGGGGAAAAAAGGCATTTCCAAAAGGCTACAGAACACAGATATTTAATGTAAGTGGTTGGTCTTGATGACCTCCGAGGTCTTTTCCAACCTTATTGATTCTATGATTCTATGGTCTGTAAGTTTTGCCCCTCTGGTGGCTAGGAGATTCTCTTCAATAAGGATCCCATTATTTATTATTCATTAATACTAAGTAGCACAAAAGGCAGCTACTGAAGAACGCAAAATTGAAAGTTAAATTAAAAAGCAGATATTGAAATGAAATTCACGAAAGCATGACATTCCAACAGTCCCCAGTTTCCAAGTATTAAGGGATGTTGGCTTTTAAAATGAGGCTTTTCTAATTTTTCCAACCAAAGCAAGCAGCTCTGTAGGAATATTGTTTCCCTTTAAGATCTTACAAGTCTGATGCTCTGCGATATCTGGACACCCACAAAAATTCCTGATCCCATAAACTGGGACGGTCAGGCTGAAAACTAAGCTTTGTATACTCTGGTAAATCTAGAAATGAAGACAGAAGCAGGTAATTTTTCATTAAATGCTTCAGGGTTTTGTTGTTGTTTTTTATTATTATTATTTAACTGTTGATTCAGCTTGCTGGCAGAACTCTATGCTTAACATTTGGAAAACAAATAGAGGCAGAAATTATTAACTGGCCTTTGTGTTTATAGCAAAATTGAAAATCTGTGAAGAATATGTGAATATGTGAAGACTTGAAATCATCTGATGGGAGCCAATGGCTGTAATTCCATAATTCTTTGCTCCAGCCAGCAGCTGGCATTTTGCCGTGTTTCTTATAGTCATTCTTGACTCCTTGAAGTCAGTCAGCTCTTAAGCTTTCAAAGTGTTGAATTTGGGTTTTATTAACTAAAGTCTCATCATGGTCTTATAGAAGCTTGTGGAATCATGAACTAATGAGAGCTGATCTTTGCAAAAGTCAGGCAAGCTTGGACTAGAAGTATGGCACAATTATTTTCTCTATCAAATCCCAGTGACTGTTGAGGATGCCCATTAAATTGTATGTAATTGCTGATGTTAAAGTGCTTCTATTATGGGTAAAGGAACAATACTTCTTTTGTATGGGCTAGAAACACTGGGTAAGGAAAATCTCTGCTAGAAGTGGCTCACACTCAGAGCAGTAAAAAAAAGAAAAAAAAAAAGGAGAATGTGGCTCCCAAGAAGATTGAGCAGAAAAGTAACTTGAGAAACTTCATGGAAGCTTGACCATGGTATTTACTTTATTAGCCACATTCACCTATGGATTTTAATATTCAGGTAGTACCAAAACCATGGTTGTGAGACCATTCACCATGTGCAAAGCCTTTGGCTATGCCCCTCCCCTTCCCCTGAGAATCATGTCAAATACTGTAGACATTTGACTCTTCATTGTCGTTGTTCCTTCTCTTATTTCACTCCACCGGACTATTTTATTTTATTCTGATAAGAGCTATTGGCAAGCCACAAGAGATTATCATCCAAAGCCTCAACACCTGGCTTACCTCCCAGCCATGATTTAAAGCTGAATTTCACTTCTTAAGGAACAATTTACTGAATGCCAGCCAACCACTCAGATGTGGTCTAGAATAAATGTGAATTACTGCTCTCTCATAAAAGTGATGTAAGCACAACTTAGTGAAAATAAACTAGGTAGCAGCACTGTCTCTGTGTATGAGAAGTATGACCAGTACCAGAAGTATGATCACTGTCTATTAAGCGTAAGTTCTGTGAAGATGCTCCAAATTAGAGATACACAAGGGATTCTCCACTGTTGCAGAACTGCTGCCTCTTGTATCCTAACACACAGCTCCAGAAGTTGAGTTCAATTGAATTTATGCTTAAGAATATACAACTGACATTTTTTCCATCATCAATAAGATGTACACAGTTTGCTTTGGCAATATAGTCCATGAGGACCCAGGGGCACAGGAATCTCATGAAGTAGAAGGCATTAAAGTAGGAGTGCTACTTCTTCAAAACAATCATGGAGCGATTCCATCTCTCTGTTTTTTTTTTGAGTGAGCTGGCAAATGGTGTCTGAAATATCCCAGTGTTTCCTCTTTATGGAGCTGCTGTCAGGCAGGTCAGCTACTGAACAAAAAAGGAGGGAGAAAAGTCCTGCCTGTAGTATTTAACTCAAAGCATTAGGACAATATCAACAGTGTGACTTCAACTTTTTGTTATTTCTCTTGTCTCTTTTGGACTTCCACAAGTCACAGCCTCTGCTTTGCTTCATACTGGAATGCACAGGAGTGTTTATTGTTTTGTTGGACAGGTCTGAGTTAGAATTAATGAAAGCTAACACAAAACTAGCAGAAAAATGGCTAGAAATGTTTTGCAGAAGTGCAGATTTACTTCCTTCATCAAAATTTAAATATTCTTCCTGATGTGGTTAATTTTGGAATTGGAGGTTTTGAGACTTACTGGTTCTGTTTACACAAGCTTTTCTGGCCCCCATTTAGGCTCTGAATCTGTTTGCTGAAGTTTTGTTTATTTGTTTTCTTGTTTTTTTCTCTTTTGATAACATCTGTGGAGATTTGGGGTCTGCTTGTTTGTGTTAACATCTCATTGATGTAATGTTGTTCTTCTATTTGCCTGAAAGGCGACATCTCTGTTTGATATATTTAGGATAAGTTTATTGGGCTGATTTTCCCAATTTTTCAAACTGAATACAAAGCTAGCAGTGTATAGCAGGTGGCTATTAAAATTCAGCTTGAGGTCAGCTGTTAGTTGATAGGTCCATGTGAAGTCACAGCTAGTCACAGCACTAGAAATATACCTGTTTGTTTTTTTCATAGCTGTGCAGCTAGTGGTGCATTCTGTTGGCCAACTTAGTGACCTTTGTGAAATTTAGCCCCATGATAACCCTCATTCCTCTCCTTAATTCCCAGGTGGTCTATTTGCACCTCTCTGCAATCTTCTTTTCCATTTCTCCACCCTGTGGTTGATTGTGGTTGGACTTCTCTCATAGTATGTAAGCATCGTGTTCAAAATGAAATTGAGACTCTGCCTTATACTGTCCAAGGCAAGGAAACTTAAAGCAGGGACTGCCTTGTGCTTTGCCATTGTACAGGTGCTGGTGGCATGTCAGAAACGGTCTGCTTCTGTGTGAAGATGATGCTTTCAGGTTGAAAGGTTATCCTTTGGAGACTGCAGCATACCATCAATAATAGCACCAGGGTCACAATCACAAAAAAACAGCAAAAGGAAAATTAAATTCATTGAAAGACTCTTTTTTAATCCAAAGAGCATATATACACAATAAATGTTTTCAGATGAATGGCTGAGTTGGCACTCAGCTCACATCACCCTGATCTTGTGCTTTTCTAGCAATAATCCTTGTGTAATTACACATTTGACATGTGAAAACTGCCAATGTGGTTTGACACTGCTTAACAACGTGTAATCTTTCATGCTACAATCTGCAATTTTCATAGCTGTATGAGAGACTATGTGCTGTCAGCTCTCTGCAGTCTGGGTTCATTGCAACTGACAGGCTGCATATTTGTTAGTTTACTTTTGCTTACTCAACATGTAACTGTATATTGAATTCAGACTCTGATTATGTGAACTTGAGAGGCAATTTCTACAATTAGAATACTCCTAATTCACTCTTGCTGTTGTAAATCTTCCGAATTGATGGACTAGGATTACTGCTGCATGTGGAAGACAGCCCACTGGTCTCTGATTTTTCCATCGAAAGCAGATTAGCATTTCCAATTTTTGATATCTGCTCTTCAGATGCTCTCCTTATAAGTAATGAATTAATGTTGTAAGCATTATAACATAAAAGGAGCTTTGAGCAGGAGACAATTTCAGAATGTCTGACTCTCAGTCCTAATCAAAGAATTATAGATGTGAATTTCCAGGCTTGAATCTGCTTCACTATAATTTGTACACAGAAACATGAATGAGAGTGGGAGAATAGGCATCTGAGGGAGGACTTAAATCTTCTCTAATCTTTTCCTCACCTATGGAAATATAATCATCTGGCTAAAATAGCAGCAGAAACAGGGAAAGGTAGGAAGGGAAAATATTTATGATCATACAATGTAGCACGATGGCTCCACTGTGGAAACTGTTTTCAAAGCTCTTGTATTTAGAAAAAAAAAAAAGTAGTGTCTTAAGACCAAGTGGATGCACTGAATATGCTTTAAGGTCATTTGATAGAAGACAGCATAACTCATGTCTTACTGCTTACTTCCACCCATGGTGAGGCACTACAGTTCCCATCTTTCAGTACAAAATGTATTCTTGGGTTTTAATTTTTTTTTGAGGGGGTAATTTCTTCTATTAAAAAAAAAAAATCATAGAATCAATAAGGTTGGAAAACACCTCAGAGATCATCAAGTCCAACCTATTACCCAATACCAAACACCTCCTGACAACTAAACCATGGCTCCAAGTGCCACATCTAATCCTTTTTTGAACACCTCCAGGGACAGTGACTCCACCACCTCCCTGGGCAGCACATCCCAATGGCCAATCTCTCTTTCTGGGAAGAATTTCTTCCTAACATCCAGCCTAAACTTCCCCCTGCACAGCTTGAGACTGTGTCCTCTTGTTGTGTTGGTGGTTGCCTGGGAGAAGAGACCAACCTCCACCTATCTACAGCCTCCTTTCAGGGAGTTGTAGAGAGCAATAAGGTCTCCCTGAACCTCCTCTTCTCCAGGCTAGATAACCCCAGCTCCCTCAGCCTCTCCTCTGATAGCATACTATGAAGTTTTCCACCAGTGAGTTGTATGAAGGAACTATTAGACTTTCATTCCAAGTTTGTTGAAATTAAGTACATTTTTTGTATCCATTCTGGATGTAGTGATTACAGCATGAACTTCCTTGTGAACAAACATTCAGCAGCTAGCATTCAAATATTTCCTGATGTTGAAGTAAGGTTAATGTAGAAATTAATAGTGCAGCACAGACAAGACTATGTGGGTTGTATCAGATACTTAAGCTTCCTCCCAGGACCTTCAATTTGGAGAAAGGACACGTTGGCACTAATGTCAAATCATAGTGGTAAATTACTTCATTGTCACGTCCCCAGTGAGATGCCATCATCCTTTTAACAGTCCTTGCATCTTTGTGCTAAAAAAGTGATGGTTCAATAAAAATAATTAGAGAGGTGGAGGATGATTGAGTGGCATCTATATTATATGTACCCACATGCACACATCATTTCCTGGCTTTTGGAGCAGTGAGGGGAAACATAATGTTCGAACAGTAGGTTGCTATGGCTGGCTGGTTCTTTGCCAAAGACAGATCTAGTTGCGTGGATTTCAAACATGTTGCCACTTTCAGGTTGGAAATAAAGCCCTAAAAATCAATAATTGGGCTTCAATATTAAGTTGTGTACAGTAATTTCATTGTGGTTTTATTAGATCAGTAAAATACCCACTGTGGAACAGCATCACAAGGAACTAATTCATGTACCAAGGTTAAAGTCTAATACATGCCTAAGAGTTTAGAGAAAGGGATTTGAAAGAAGTGAAGGAGCTACATAGAGGCTTTAGTGTTTAAAAGAGGTTTCTAATGAGAAAAGAGTAACAAGAAACTAAAGTCTAATAAAGCAGATACTGTAAGATTTGAAGTTTCAGATTACCTTCATTTGCTTTGGGAATTGCTAAGGAAACAAGCTCCTGGGATGCTTTCTCTATTATGCCCCTCGTCAGCCTGTCTCTTTCCTCCCATCCATGCTGAACATACAGAACCAAACAATTAATGATGAGAATTCTTAAGCTTCTTTCAATTAAATTTGAACCGCCATTTGATTAAAACATCTGTGATTGTGTTTGCTTTAAACGTTGCTGTATGTCTGCCACCTTTACTCATGCTGAGCAAAGTCTGCCTGCAATTTGTGAGTTTTTGAACAAGTGGATCTTTGTGGTGCTCTCTCATCAGCGGCTCAGATTCTGCTCTCATTTTTGTTTGTGTGCAATCTACCGAGCAACCTTTCTCTACAGACATGGGATTTGAAATCATCCTGGTGTTTGATATTATCCTGGATTTGTATCACTGTGCTTGGAAATCAGAATTAGACCTCGACCAGGGAATTAAACTCTTAACCAGAAGTTGTTCCCACAGACCACAGCTCTTCAGAATAATCATTGTGTTGGTCAAACATGCAGAAGAAAGTTGTGTCACTGGTATAACTGGGCTTGGCAGAAGCCCCTGATGTGCTCATGGCTGTGCCAGCAGCACATTGCTTTTGTATTGTGTGAGAGAAGATTATTTATATTGCTACAAATTGAATCTTTGCCTCATAATGTGTCAAAATGCATTTGTTTTTTGTATCTGAAAGCAATAGTCCTGTAGCGATAAAACACTTTAAAGCAAAGAGAAGCCTTAAAGAACACATTCCTATTAATCAGTTCTGAATGAAATAGATGGTGTATCAGGGCTTTTATAATGTGATAACAATGATAACATGTAACACAGAACATGAGGACCAAGTAGAAGGCAGCAGTGGGAATATCACCATTTCTAGTTCATGTTCATTTGTCAAAAGAGTTAGTCAAATCTCAGAGAAATTTAACTCTAAATCCTGAGAACTATTTGAACAGCAGCAAAAGAAACTGTGGAGTATATTTGCTAGCATTTCCACAGCCCTGATGCATTTCATCACACACATTTAATGCTTGAGGGAGCTGACTTAAAAATTACATGAGATCAATTAATAAAACTCTACTAAATTCCCCCTCAGTGATTTTTCCATTGCTTATTTTGAGCTCATGAACAAAAGATGCAGAAAGCCCAGCAAAATCTGGTGATAGTGAAGTGCAAATACGTGGCATGAAGTATGTGACTACAGTGTGACAGGTGGGGGGAGAACTGAACCCCAGAACAAAACAGGTGCCATTGCTTCCACGAAATTCGTGATATGATTAAATTGTTGTTCGTTTTCTGTGCAGTCACATATCTCAATGTTTCTGTACATTATGAGCTTCCTACAATACTTGTGCATAGAGGAAACACAATAATTGAAGACAAATATGCAAATAGATGTGGAAACACTATCAGCACATTCCAGACACAGTCTTTGATATTCATAATTTGTTTTCAATATCTTTCTCTTTGCTACAAAAATCCACAGGGCTTGCTTTTGTCTGTGCCAGATGCCTCTCAGATAGAGGAGGTAGTTGCCAAACTGCTCACCATGCAGTGGAAATGGCAACTGAAAGTGATTACACCCAACATATGGTCCAAAGTCAGACATCTGCTAACAAAGATTAGGGCTGCTGTGGCAGATTCTCACTTGTTCTAATGAGCCAAATGATCTTGAACATAAGTCCGCTAGAACAAATGAGAGTAGCCATCAATGGATTTTGCATCAGATCTGCCTCCTCCTGCCTCTCTCCATACACTCCTGTGCCTTGCCAGCTTGGGCAAGCAGTGGTATCATGGGAGACATAGGTATGTTTGCCAGAAATATGTCATAAAGCCATTTTAATTAGTTACAAAGTAGTAAGAATAGTACTTCAATAAAAAAGGTGAATCTAACAGTTTTAGTGGAATGCGGTAAGAACTTAGGGCAGGCACCTGGTGAATTTAAGTAGTATACAGGGAGGACCAAGGCAAGTTCATTGTTTCTCATGTCTGGAGGTGATGTATGCTCTTTGCCCCTCTGCAGTTTCATCATTGGAGAGACAGCACTGTTTCACATACATGAACAGCGTGGGTTTTTTTATTGTTAAGGTAGAAGTGAAGCTTACGTGCAGTCACAGACTTGAGGATTCAAGTTCATGGGTTCTAGGTGAGAAGAGCTGAGAGACCTATGTGAGAGGTGTTTGTCTCAATGTGTCACAAGGTGCCCAATTTATTAAAGGCTGGGAAACCAGACACCAAAGCTACAATCATAGTAGCACTTGATACTGCATTGCCTCATGGATAGGGATGGTACAACAGGGGTGCTGGTGGATGGAGTGGCTCGACGTGGCATAAAGAAAGAGTGAGAGTTGTTCATTGAGGAGGTGTCTACTGACAAGTAGATCTGAGAATGAATGACAGGAAAAGGGAAGTGGCCTTGAAGGCTGTGACTTTGGGGGTCACAGGTTTTAAGCTAAGGGCAAGAATAATAATAGAGATGGAGAGACAAGAGGTGTTGTCAGAGGGGAAAGTAAAAAAACTCCAAAAACCTGTGATGTGAGAGTGGTGATGGTGTTAAAGTAAGATAGTACTGATAGTACTGCTTGTGTCAAATGAAACTGGTAAAAGGGGGTAAAACTGGGGGAAGGAAGTTTGATAATTAGGCTGGGTGGTAGTACTTGCTGAGTGTTGAAAACACTGCTGTTGCATCTTACTTTGAAGCAGATACCTACTTTGGAGACCCTCACTAAAACAAGGACTAAACTCTAGGCAGAAAGAAGCTGTGGAGCTGTGGCTTTATCAGTCCTATGGAGAAGGAAGAATATTAAGAGAGGATTATCTCCTCTGCTCTTTATTTTCAGGTAGAAGATTATTTTTACACCAGATCATTTTGATGCTAAGATACATCATACTTTTTTTCATGTGATTGAACAGAAAGTTGAACATTAAGAAAGCTGGTGCATCAAGCTCTTCTTGAGGTTTGAGAAATAGTATTAAAATGCCAAGTGGTGTGAGAATGTGATATATATTTATATAAATAAACAAATCCATGAGGTGTGTGTACATTAATCCATATTATGCTATATATGCAGACCAAAAGTGCGTCTCTATCTACATCTAGGAATGACCATAGATACAGATATGAATGTGTGTGTATTGAGATATATATACAGCCTTATTAGGCTTCCTCCTGTTTTAGGGAGACTATTCTGGAGTGTCCCTGGGTGTACAGTAGAGTTCAGGTCCTCTCCATCTTTATGAGAAAGAAACTTCCATTATTAAAACTGTTTTTGCTGAGTCTCTTGAGTGTTACTTGATACATTCTCAATATAGTTTGTAAAATATGATGGAAGTGTTCCAATAAAGAGGTGCAACATTAAAATATAAGATTATTAACAACATTCCTTTTGGCTAGGCAGGTAGAGGTGTATGCACTTTCTAACTTTTCAGGCATTCTCAATAACCTATCTCTAAAGTTTTAGATTTAAGCATCCTGAAGTTATGGCTTACTACAGGTAGGGCTAAGTGGATGATTGTTTATCATTTTTCCCACATGATTCATTTTGATGTCATAACCCCAGAAGGAGGCTAAAGATCATAAACTGTGTTCATATTAAGATGTTTTAATTAGATGATGTTGAAATTAATTTGGAATATACAAGAAGTTGTTGTTTAACCCATCTACTCTCTAATAAAAAACTACAGATGCCTCAGCAAGGGTTAAAATTGTGCTTATTGACTTATGGAAGATATAGAGGCTTCCTTGTAGCTGCAAAAATCAATGTGCAAGATAGTTTAGATATTAACATTCCAGGAGTTGACATGTTGCCTTTTGTCTTCTGATTGAAGATTATTGTCCTGGCATCTAATCTGGAAATGACAGGTTGTTATTCTCTGCATGTAAAGTGCTAACACAATGGAATTCAGGCTCCTCTGGAGTCAGAATCACCTATCCTAATTTTGAACTGCTAAGGGTCTGGGTGTTTGCCAGCTCATGGATCTTTCATCTCCAAGTGAAACAATGGAAGTGGACACTTCTGCTTGGCAAACACCTAAGGAGTTTGTATTCATGCTTGGCTCCCTTTACAAAATGAGAACTTAATTTTCCATGGTAAGCTTGTTCAGATGCCTACTGGGTTCTGCTTGGACACTCAAGATAGAGGTTAAACTGAGGGGAGAGTCATTGATTCACAATTTGCCTTCATTCATGTGTTTTGGAAGATTGCAAAGAGGAACATCTTCAACATATTTCAGTATGTAAAATCTCTTTGAATATTTTCCTTATTTCTGTTAAAGCTTGAAACAAGCAACACAGTGCAATGCTTGGGGCATACTTTTGCACGTTAAATAAGAAAAGCTGAGGCATCAAAGGAAGTTGGATGGATGTAAGCTGTCTTCAATATACCTCCAGAATTAGGGTCAGAGTTCAGTGGTTTCTTTTAGGTGAACATAATGTTTATTATATTCTGCTGAAATTCCTGTCTTGTCTCCTTTATCTCTCTGCATTGCAGGGTTTTTTCTTCTATTATTCTTATATGAAGGAATATCATTGTAAACTAATAAAACCCCCTCATTTTGTATGCAGTATCACATGTAATGTATCTATATCATCTCCTGCCAAGTGTATGAATTGCCATGGCAGACACTGGCAAACAAGGGAATTGCACATCCTTTGGGTAGTTAGTCATTTGCTGTGACATATTTTCAAATAATTTGAAGACATATTTCTGCTTGCAAATTGTTCTCCTAAAATGTTTCCACGAGTCAATGTCTTAAATTAGGCCTTAGTGGAAAAATGGATGAAGCATTAGATAATTCTTTCCTCCTCTATCCATGGAAATAAAGTTACCCACTACTGTCTTTCAGCCTTTCTTTTTCTGTTTACTTTAAGCTTCTAATTAGTTGCAGTGATCAGAATTGCTTTCTATTGACTATAATAGATGGAATTCCAATAAGGGAGATTGAAGCTGTCCTGAAAATAAACTGTGCTCTATTAACTTCCAACCAATGCATAGTGGAACCAAGCTATTTGCAAAGTGGTGCTTCAGTTGTTTCGTATCATTCTGTGGCTGACATAGGGAAATAGGATAGCTTTGATGTGGTAGTTGTAAAAGGTGAGACAGAAAAGTTACCTGGGTAGAGTCTGTACTTTTAAAGTATGTTCTGATGAGGCCTGCTTATAACTGCATAAAGTGTTAAAAATTTGATCCTTTTAAATGCATTATACAACTTGTGTGAATAAAGATAGTTACAGCTTTAGCACTTCAGAGAGCTTGTGTCGTTTAGATTGCCAAACAATGTGGTTCGGTACTATATTTAGATACACCCTTTTGAAGAAAGAAAATGACTGATTTAGGAATCCTGCTCTGTTCTCCTGCTGAGCTTGAGTACAGAGCAAATGCACTCTCCACCAAAAAAGTTGAGAGAACACTTAGTCTGCAAAGTTTGCAGAAACTGGTGAACCACAGACTTGAAGTAATTACTGTTGACATGTTCAAGAGTGTATCTTACTGCTCAAGAATATATCTTACTTTGCTCCTTTAGTGAGGCCTGACTCCTGCTGCACTTTTGCAATGTGTTCAAAGCTGTTGCTAACAGTGTCTCTGCTGAGAATGTCAATGGTGGAGTCTTCAGCATACATTTACTTTAGAGATTGTTATACTATGATAACAGCAACGATACCTATATCAAAGCATTCACAGTTAAAAAAGCCACAGAAGTGATTGAATAGATTTGTATCTAGCAAGACTTCTGTAAGAGGTTGTACAGCTAGTCATTTCCAGCAAAATGGTTTCACTTGCTTTCTCCAAATTTGTTTTACCTTCTCTTTCATTCAGATAATTTCTTCACACTGTTAGTGATATTGTGACCTGGTTTTGTATCATTATCACAAGGGTGGCAGAAACTGAGAGTGTTTGCTTGGTCAGCTCAAGCTTTGGTAATCTTTTTTTTTCCGAGTGTAATTAATGTCAGCTGGCATCTGGAAACAAGTGTAGTGTAATTAGGCTTTGATTTGTTGACACCTCTGAGAAGATCTAGAAACAGGTCAAATATGATCTCTTAACAGGTCTGTAGTCCTTCAATTAACGTTTTTTCTTTTCCTTCCCATGAATTTCATCCAAATGCTTTTAGCATTTGTCAGTTTTGTGTTACTGATGAGGTACACGTCTGAGTGTTATGCTTTGTCACTCTCAGATATGAAATGCTCCTTTCAAAGCATTGGTTGACTGAGGTCAAGGAGCAGCAGAAAGATTGTTCACCTCTGCAATGCTATTTGCAGCCAACTCGTGACTGCTCATGGGCTTGAAATACAAGCAAGCAATTATGCAGAAAACCAAGGACTATCAAACAGACACAGAAACAGCTTCTCTCTGTGGCCTCACATGTGTGGTTTGATTAATTTATTGCCATAACTCCACTCACTGAACGTGACACTCTAGACAAGTGTGTGACTTACTCTCTCAGGTATGAAGAGGGAGAGGAAGGTCTTGATTCATTACAACTGAGTGAACACCCAGAGCTGTACTTAGACATTTTATTGACATGTAGCAAAACTGAAAGCTACTTGTGGAAGCCACTAAAGCAACACCAGTTTGCTAATCCCAAGCTGGCAAGAAAAGAGAGTTAAAATTATATGTTAATTTGCTGAGTAAATGCTTATCAAATGGTAACTCCAAAAGCAGTGAGGCCCAAGGTGGCTGTCAGGAATTAGCAGTCCTCTCTCCATAAGAAAAAAATCATTTAAAGAAGCAGCATTCTTAAGCTCTGTAGGATGGTACTGTTGTGTCTCACAGTTTTTAACAATCTTGGGCTGGAGGAAGACCCTTCTGTGTTATCACTTGATTATTCGTCAGATTCCCAAGTGTCTACTTCTTTGTGATTACTGTCTCAGATTGCTTAGGAAGGCACTTAACACTTTTATAATATGACTAATAGAGCACTGTCTGTGCAGGTTCTACTCCCTATAAAATTGCACACTTTTAGCATGTAGATGTTATGGGAGGTGACACAATTCAGCTGTATGCTGTTGGCAATGTTGGCATTCAGGCGATGGCAATGACAGCAGCATCTTGCCTCCAGTTTTCTAAATGTGCATACCTCTGCAACCACTTAGGGACATAAACAGAGGCTTTGTCTGGTTCCACGTTGTCTGCATTCATCTTCATGAACTGAGGCAGAGAAAGGCTCAAAGAAATTCAGGATAAGACAGTGGAGCTGGGAAAGAGATTAACTATGTTTTGCTCATATCTGCTGGTACCTTTAGTTAACAGCACTGGCAGTTGTGCTTTGATAAAATTTTGGCACCTCCAATGAGCCAAAATTGAAAGCCATAGGGAATAGAAATTGCTTTTCAGACAACTGAAGTGAGTCATTCCTTCCTATTACTTTAAAATGTTTAATAAGATTTCCTTATTTCCTCAAGATTGAGTAACAGTGGAAAACCATCAGTACATACGAGGGTGACTTTTTTCTTTCCTGAGTGAAGGAAGTTTTCTAATATTATTTGGTAAAGATATACTTTCCTATTTGAATACATAATAATATATAGCTATAATAATATAGCTGAAATTATGTGCTGCACTAGAGCACTGTAGGTTTCTTGGTTGCTCGGCCGTATCGCTGGCACTTGCCTGTGAAGGGGCCAAAAAGGACTCTACTGAACTAGGATGTCTGAGGCCAGTCTTAATGCAGTTCTGCAAGAACATCAGAGCATAACCTAAAGTCAGAGGACCTGCTGTGCTTAATTTGGTCTGAATCTCTTAATTGTACATCCAGTCTTCTCATGCACGCAGCAATATGAGTTCAGGGTATGGAAATGATGAGGTTAGAGGAGATAAGTTTGGATAGCCTGTCCAGTAATTCTGTTTGTATTTAATTGCACCTTATTGACATTTACTCCAGTTACACTGATTAAGATTATCTTAAATTGATTATGAGGGTAAAACATTGTCAATATCCCAATATTAATGTACCATTTATATGAATTTATGTATCTCTACTTGTAGTATCTCTGGCCCTTGTGATGTCAAAAGTTGTCCCCAGCTGAACTGATTTCCTCTGAATTTTGTGGTTGTGGAATATTTTTCTAAGTAGAATGTTGGGAAGACTAAAATCTAAAGATGTTGGTAGCTTTTTGCTTTGGAGTCTTATCTGTGTAACACAGTTGTCCTTCGTTCTTTCTTTCATGACGTGTTTGGGAAGTGCATTTAGAGTTATTTTTTATTTAAAAAATAAACAGTGGTTTGGTTTTGGAGCAGGAAAACAGCAAAATTTACTGTGGAAAAAATATTTTCTGGTGGGAGTGATGCATAGAAAGATTTTGTAATGTTTTTATTGTCTGAAAATCTAGTAGTTCAGGCAACACTTTCTATGTAATTCCATATTAAAATGCTCCAACACTGTACAAAACTCTAACTGGGTAGCTAAAAAATGGCATCAATTGCAAAAAAATGTAGGTTTATATACAAACTTCCTACCTTTGGTTTACTTGGGTACCAGATAAAATACAGCAGCTCATCATACTTGAAAGAACCACCTGAAACAATTAGTCAGCTAGGACTTTGCTGCCAATCATTTTGACATAAAAAAACCTAACTTGAAGTACATCAGAGTTTGCAGAATGGCCCAGAGTTTTGTGTCCCTTGTGTTTTAAGAAAAGGGGTTTTTAAACCTAAAGTACAATTTTTCTACCCTGGAAGCTGCAAGAGCAGTACTGTTGATAAGCTTACTAGCTGTACTATTTGCTCTCAGTAACTTCTGGTTTCCTTCTTTTGTTTCAGGATATCAATAAAAGATGTGATCATAGGTGCAGATTTACTGGTGGCAGCCATGGGCTTTTGACTTTCTTTTGGTGTTACCTTTCTCATGTCTAGAAACATCGCTAGATAACCAAGAGGAACTTGACCATTTGCTCAAGAGATCTAAATCTTGTAGAAATGTCCATATTGACTGCTCATCACACACACAAAGAATTGGCTTTGTCTACACATATTTTATTAAACCTAGGCCATTTTGTAGTCATGCATACCTGCAGTTGCATAATTCACATGCCTTCCTTGGCTACCTGGGATTTTTCAGGTGGAAATACATGCAAGATATGGTTCAAGATCCTACATCCGCTAATACAGTCCTTCTTCCCTCTGCTGTTCAGATTGTGACTATCAGCTTGAAAAGTGATCTCTCAGTTTTCTGAGGCTGTCTGTATTCCAAATGCACATCTCCTCCTTTGCCACCACCATCTTGTAGTGTATGGTCTTTTTATTTCTCTGTGTTTCTTGATGTGGTCGCCCCCTTAAAGGACCCCTGGTGCCAAATGCTGCAGCTGTCTGGAATGATCTTTTGGACACACGGGAAAACCATGCAGTGTTAAGGGCAGGTTTAAAATTTGGCAAACAAATCAAAGGCTTATGTGCAAATGCCCCAGACCTGCAATTTTATCCTATGACATATACAGGTAAGTACCTAAGTCACAAAGAAATATACAGGAAAATCAGTTTTCTTCCCTAGACACTTGGTTGTTGCTGTCCATTTTGATGTCTTCAAGTCATAAGAGGACTATGGGAACTGGTTGTGTATAAATAATATTTAGTTTCCCTAGGAACATGTTGTGTTAATCAACAAGGAGTGACAGATAAAAAATGCAGCCTTGCTATAGCTCTTTTATGCTGTTCTCATGATCCATAGGTGCTGGAAGGGTACACTTAAGCAAATGTAGTGTAGTGTAGTGTAGTAGTCTGCTCCGACATTGTCAAGGACTTAATCTCTGGTTGGCTTATGTCAAAGGGGAATGTCCCAGAAGTGTAAAGCCAAGTTAAGATGAAGGTTAACAAATGTCTTTCCCTCTCTGTAAGAAAGAAATTTCTGCACAGAAATATTCAAATGCTAAAGAGTAATCAGAATGGTATATTGCACTGAAGTGCTCTTACAGGGCTCTGTGGAGCAATAGGCTTAAGACTGTGACAAGAAATTTCCCTCTGTATGTTGCCCCTGAATATTTAAGCAATTTCCTTAAAATGCATTTCAGCAGCTAGGTAGAGGAAATTAAGGAGCTGCTTTTATGCTTTACAAAAACCACATCCTATAAATAGATTTTGCTACTGCAAAAGCCTATGTCAATTAATTCTTCCAATTAAGCCTCAATAATGTATACCCCATGAGAATCTGCATTTGTGCATTATGCATGGGAATTACACATCATAATTTCATGAGCTTTGATAGTCCCAGACCTACCCTGGGATCAAAGTTGTGCCCTGTTTCTTCTCCTTTGTTTGTTGGCAGGTTTTGATTCCATCAATCGCAATGAGGCAAAGTCAACTTTGAAGAGACACTGCTGGGTTACTCTAAGTACTATTTTGGCATCCTTGGAGTAGTCTCAGACAGAGTTCTATGACCAGTTGACCTTTTTTTTTTTTCACTTCTTGTAGCCTGTCAGGGTTCCATCTTCAAACCTTGTTAGTCTTTTGCTGTTAAACGTTTTGCAAATGCTGGTATCTAGGTTACAGTGGCCATTCAAAATGTTAGATGTACTATGCAGATGACAAGACTCCCTTTCTGAGCTGTCCCTTCCAAATTTGATTTGGTTCCTGCAGTTTATGAGCTGCTCTGAAGACTTATTTCTGAATTTGAGCCAAAACCTGCACAGTATTTTGCTTCAGTGATTTTTTTGACAGAGCATAAGCTTTGTGTGGGGAGCTCACTACCATGCTGGACTAGCTCTTTCTTTGCAGCCCCTTTGAGGATAATTTTTCCATTTCCTGTCACTACAGATTGCACTCGTGGAGGCAGTTTTAAATCAGTGATGTCTTTGATGTTTTTCTTTTACCATGCCAGGAACATTCCCAGAGTGACACTGATGCTCTCCCAGGCTGTCCAAATGTGTATTCATGGCAGGCTTCCGCTAAGCTGCTGTAACACCCTCCTGCTCTGTTTGCTAGCTTGCCAGATGTGAATAAGCTCCAGTTAATTGAAAATACCAGATTTTGAATAGGTTGCAGTTAATTTGAAATGCTATGGCCAGATTGTATATGGGGCTAAACATTATGTTGCTAAATTTTAACCGTTGCATCACTCCTCTGTGAAAACCAAATGACAAAAATGCTTCTCAGATGTTTCAAATATTTTGATCTTGGACTTCCAGTGCCCATAAAGAAAAATGTTCACTGAATCTTTCTAAAGCAAGCTGAATGCATCAGACATAACTGGAAGTCAGGTAGAGCAAATGACCTAGTTGTTTTTAAGAGACAGCTGAAAATGAGGTGATAACATTCTGAATTGCTTTCTGTCACTGCTGTAGAGTTACATACCTACAGATGGGAGGAATTAATGTTCTGTCTGCCACTATAAGAGCTTGTCTTCTTTTGCCTCTGCCCTCTAGTACATTAAACTGGAATTTAAACTTTGTACTCAATGGAACTTCTGTGGTTATGGCAAAAACAACCTAGAAAAAAGATTGAGTTTTGTTGTCATTGCTTCTGTATCATATGTTTTGCAGTACTTCTGCTTCATCCATTTTGAAGTTTGGTGAGGGTGTTTGTGGGGAAAAAAAGCGTTGTGAATACTCATGACGTAGTCTCCCAAGTGTCCTAATCTCCATTATTTGTTTTGGGTCATTGTTGTTAGAATACCTGCTTATGGAAAGAGAGAAAACTTCAGGCCAGCATTGAGGAGGGAGGAAAAAAAACCACAAAACCCCCCACAAAACCAAACCAAAACAAAAAGCCCCAACCAACAAACAAACAAACAGGAAACCAAACCAACCAACCAAAACAAAACACCACAATAAAACCCCATGAATTCTTATCTGTCTTAAGCTACAGCTGCTGGATGTGGCAACTCTGTAATTCAAACATGGCATTTCCCCCCCAAAATACAAGGAAACATAACATTTTTGTTACAGAAATTGATCTTTCTTCCAGCATCTGGGTATTAAATATGCATTCAACAAGAGCTCACAGGTTTACAAGATCAGAAGTCTCACACGTCAGTGATGATACTGTAGAAGGAGAATTACCCAAACACTGTGCCTCATGAAACTGCAGATACTGGGCTCTTTTGAATCTTCAGTAAAAGCTTTTTGTGTCTAGAATTTGGAATGGTTGTATCTGTATGTGCTAAAGTGATGGCCTTTTCTGCCTTCCATGATGCTTCTTGAATTAATGACACAGCTAGAAATATTCAGAAAGAATGTTGTGAGGAATTTGGAAAATCCTGTGCTTTTCCATCCATCTGGATGAATCCAGTACTATCATGTTTTATACAGGAAACCTGAGTTATCTTTCTAACAACAAAGAGGCTCCAGGCAGGGGGCTGTGTGCTAAGACCATACGAGCAGCTGAAAATGATGGTCCAGCTGAAGCTGTTAGACCAACGAGAGTGACGTCAGACAGAGAGGGAAAATCAGAATGCTGATGAGAGTTTTAATTGTTTTGAATTTAAAAGATGGGAATGACTCAAGCAGCTTTTTTGGCATGTTGGTCTGGTTTCACTCCTCTGGTGTGGTAAGTTTGGTTCATCAAATCAGCTGTTCACTTACCTCAGAAACTTGCTTTCGTAAAGCACCAAGCTATGTGTTATGGTGATTAGAAGTCAACACTGTCTGATATTGATTAAGTGCAAATTAAATGGATTTAGATTCTTGGTGCCTGATATACATCAAGGTGGTGTCATGCAAGATTTATGATGGAATAGAAGTATTTCAAATGTGATTTTGCAGAGATCAGTTACAGGTCAGTGCTATTAAATACTGCTTTATAAATAACTGGAAAATTGACTATAAAAGCATTGCAAATGGAATTCATGGATGACATAAAGTGTGTCCAAATATTGAGAACAGAGCAGGCAAGCTAAGCAATTTGGATTTCTTAAACTGGTAGGATGCAAGCAAAAGCTTAGTTCAGATGTCAGAGGTCCTGCTTGAAGAGTCTTGCATGAGGACCTGCATAGGCTGCAGTTGCAGCTCTATTCCTGTGCCGCACGACCTTCTTCCTTGGCATGCTTACTCGTCTGAGAAGAATGACTTGCTGGCACTGCTTCTGGAACCTGTGTCAGTATCCTTTCCCCAGCTGGTGCTGCATTCTGTGTTGGTTATCTCTAGTTACACAGTTCTACTTGGTGTGATTAGAGACCAGTAGAAGTGGTGTCACAAACAAAGTAGAAATTAGAGTTATTTCTATTAGTAGAGTATGGAATTATTTTGAGGTCTTACATTGGAGTCATCACTGCCAGGTCCATGCTGTTAGTTGTCATTTGTTTTCCAGCAAAAGCTGGAGAGCACAAGAGTTGCAACAATGCAATATTTATTATGGGAAGCTAAGTCTGCAGAGATTACAGTAGTTGCACAAACTGAGCATGAGAAAAAGGCACTTTGAGCTGAAGGCTGATAGTCTGTTTTCCAGGGGCAGTATGAGCTAAGCTTATGGTATTACAAAACTAAAATAATTGAGATTGCCAGGGTCTATAACAAGCATAATATAATTTTGTATGTGTATATACATGATTATGTGTGTATTTCTATTTGCCTGTTCAGTCTCTGTCACATAACTGGTATCAAATTTTACAAAACCCAGAAGGAATAGCAGAGGCTTCAGGCCAATTACTGGCTTGTGCCATTGTTTACTGCAGGGTAAGTCCATGCAGCCACTGCAAGAGGGGACTACAGTTCTTATTCCCACTCTATCTTTTGTGTTGGCACCATTACATGTACTGCTTCATGGTAAGGGAAGCACAGGAAATGG
Organism: Picus viridis; assembly: GCA_033816785.1. Classification (NCBI taxonomy): domain Eukaryota; kingdom Metazoa; phylum Chordata; class Aves; order Piciformes; family Picidae; genus Picus; species Picus viridis. The sequence goes on along the minus strand of CM066569.1, from coordinate 1,178,828 downwards.
TCCTTTTAAAGGAAATTCAACCAGAAAAGGTATTCTTCAGCTTGATAGCTTCCCTGACTCTTCTCCATTTGAGGCCATTTGGGCTCTTCTCCTGGTGCCATGTAGGCACAGGAGAGATGCTGCCTCTTCAAGGCAGCGTTGCAGACTTGTGTTGGATTGTAAACTTGAATAACAGGAACACAAGAGGTTTCACATCAATAGAAATAAAAAAATCTTCGTTTTGAGGGTGACAGAGCCCTGGAATAGGCTACTCAGAGAGGTTGTGGAGTCTCTGGAGGCATTCTCTAGCCACGCTGACATCCTCCTGAAGAAGCCAAGCATCATGCTGGCCATAACAGGGACACAGTTCTCCAGAGCAGTCAGGAAGGTGGAAAATATACAGGTCTGAGGGAAATTGTTGCTGCTGCAGGCAGTGGAAAATAAACACAGCTGACCTCCAGAGGAAAGTCTTTTCTTCAGCCACTTGTAACACTCAATGGGGTGGGGAAAATGTAAATGTAATAATCTGGTTGTAGCATTTCTTCTTCCTGGTGTAAATGGATGAGTTAGGCAGAGAACAAAGCTAGGAAAAGAGAATACGGATGAGAAAAAATGAGAGAAAAGCAGATTGAATATAGTGAGAAACACACATAAATATATGTCTTCTTCCAGCTTCCCCAGGCATGCTCTCCATCAAGGTGTGAATTACAATAACAAATGTGTAGCCTGTGAAGTAATTTTGGTGACAAATTAAAGTACTCACAACTGTATAGTTAGGAAGTATTACAATTAACAGGTTTAAAGACCTCTGACTACATCTACTTGATGGGCAGCTGTGATGTAGGCTAGGGCACTGGCTGAGCTAATGCCAAGATTTTAGCTCTGGGCATGCTGTGGAGCTTTTGTACCCACTGTTAAGAGCTGCTTGTCTGCCCCACGGATGCCAGGCACTGGCTGAAGGAAGCTGGCAGTGGGTAGCACTTAGCAGGTGACATGAGTTGTCTCATCTATCTTGTTTGTGCTTCAGTTCCTTTAACTAAGTGGCTTTTTATTTCTACAGTGACATAACTGGTTCTAATGTTTATAAATATGTGAAGGGTGAGTGTCAGGAGGATGGAGCCAGGCTCTTCTCACTGATGTCCAACGATAAGACAAGGGGCAATGGGTGCAAGATGAAGCATAGGAGGTTCCATGTGAACATAACAAAAACCTTTCACTGTGAGGGTGACAGAGCACTGGGACAGGCTGCCCAGAGAGGTTGTGGAACCTCCTTCTCTGGAGACATTCAAAATCAACCTGGATGCCTTCCTGTGTGACCTACTCTAGGTGAACCCACTCTGGCAGGGGGATTGGATTAGATGGTCTTTCAAGGTCCCTTCCAGCCCCTATCATTCTGTGATTCTGTGTGATTCCATACTTGTACCCCACAGACACCAGTGACTGTTCATGGGTAGTATGGCACTGGTTTATGGACTGTGGTTTGAAACAATGTCTGCTCTATTTTATGAGATATCTTTACTGGACCTGAAGGTGGCAAGCAGTGGGCAAGGAGCTGCAGTGAAGGTGGACCAGCACTCTGGTGATGGAAGCAGCTTCTTTCAGTGGCATCTAAACTGTAGTGGTCTATTACTGTGCTACCTAATGCACAGTGTGCTGAAATGACTTGCACTTCATGAGGAAATGCAGTGTTTCTCTTCCTGTGTCTTGAGATAGGTAGATTTTCCTGTTGCTCATGTATTGCTTCCATGTCCCTCTTGTCACTCTACAAGGATTTTTGCTGCCCGTTTATGCAAAGAGATTTTCCCAACATTTATTCTGTAGTGAACTGCTCTGGACCTGCAGTCCTTCCATCACGTCCAAGCACAGCATGGGGATATGTGTACTACATCATACACTCCATAAAGTCTTCCATATGTAAAACTAATTAAGGGCTAATATTGTGTCCCAGGATATTGTACTGGTGGGAGGCCAGGATTCTACTGTTGCAGGTAGGGAATGTTGCTGCCTTTTGGAGAGGCTATATGGACAATATACATGAAGTATATTTGAAGCTGTAATCTATGAAGTACCAGGAGAATTAAAAAGACCTATTTCAAAGGATAGGCTGGCAACAATGAGTACTGAAGTCAAAATTATGACAGCTTATCCCTCTGAACTGTCTCAGCAAGAATAACTATCCCGCCTGGGTGAAGATATGAGAGCATTATGATATTATCAAGCTCAACCTGGATTGCAGAAGCCACAAAAAATGCCTGATAAGAGTATCTCAGCTTTCTATTGCTTAATGCACACCCTGCACACCTGAGTTGGGTAGACATCCCCAAGACAGCATATTTGCTTTGTGTATACTTAACATGTGATCCCACAAGATTGAAACTGAACTACCTCAGACACCAACCCTAAGAATGAAAACCTAGTCCTGAGTTTGTAGTAGCTGAAGCCAAGGACTAGTCCAGCTTTCTGCCCACTCTATATGGATCTGTGACTAGGGCCTGTAATGCTAAAATACGTAAATCATCTTCTACCCTTGTGCAGCACTAAAAACACTCTGCACCCTGTCTCATTTCTGCCGTGGATAGATTTCACTTGCATGATAATGACTGAGGGATTCCTGCAGATATTTTTTCTGGCTGAATGTGTCCGGTCAGGAAATGTCTTCTTAAGTGTTCACACACTTTCTGAGAGCAAAAGGCTTGTTACAAACAACTGATACTTCCCTTCTCTTCTCCCACCACCTGATAAGATGCTTCATTACTGCACATTATTGCTCCAACCATTTTCTTATTTTGGGAAGAAAGTGCAAAGAAAATGTGCCCCTTTCTTTCCCCTCCTGTTTTATGAAAGAAAAAGGATTTTGAACTAAATTGTCAAAGATATAAATTGTGTGCAAGGCTGTCTCCCTTTTTAACCCTCTTTAACTTTTTATGTTATGGTTTCAATTTTGCTTTTGGTGTGCACACATCCTTATGCATTAGGCAGTTCATATAACAGCACAATTTGTGCTATGAAGAACATGCAATTAGGAAACTCAAGTCCTATATTTGTAATCAAAAGGCAACAGCTGTTTTTTCACTGGCCTGAGGTTGTTAAATTATGAAATCTTTCCGTCTTTCTTTTCCATTCGGTTTTGCCTTTTTAAACAGAAGGCCAAAAGGCAGGCATGGACCCAGTGTTTAGTCTGAGACTGTGAAAGCTCCATCTCTCTGCAGTTCACAGTAGACTGCAGTCTTTATTACTGCAAAAAATTCCAAGTAATTTCATAACATTATTTTCTCTTGCTTTTTTCTTTTAGGCAAATGTCTGTGTGATAAACTCTCTGAGAGACATTAAAATCTGAGTCTTTTTGCACACAGCTGAGTAATAATGCTTTGTTTGTGCATGAATATAACTGCTGTGCGAGACAGGAGTAACCTGATGCTCAAGTGACCATCCTTTTCAGTATGAAAATAAATAAATAGCCCTTCAGAACACTTTTACCACCACATAAAAATATAGTGACAGATATTTTGTCTGTTGTAATCTTTGGGAAATCTTACCTGTAATTTAGGATAGCCTGGTTATGAATTTAGTAGAGAACTGAAATCTGGAATTTCTATGATTTCCACCTTATCCAGCACAGTGCCAGTTATTCTATAGGATTCTTAACTCTGACAAAACCCAAGGCTGGGTCTGTGGCTCTCGCATTGAACTCTCGGTGACATGTAGGTGTCTGATCAAGTAGGAGATGCATGCTTGTGTGCTGTAGAAGCTACAGAGTCCCCATGGCCTATCTAGCAGAGTGCTGCTGCTCCTGTTGCGCTGCTCTGTGATGGACACCCCAAGGAGCAGCAAATCTGTGCTGCGGCTTGCAAGAGATTCTTATTTAGGGGAGTCTGAGATGGGCATAACGTGAATACAGGCTTGACGAGTCCCCTGCTCTGTGGCTGGATTTTACATTTTACATTGTCTGGCTGGAGCCTGGTAAAATTTTCCAATAAAATTTTTATTTCAGTGGATTTTTTTTTGTTTCTTGGAAATACACTTTTCCCTTTCCAACAAAGAAAAAGCGATTCCCCTAGATAGCTCTACCAGCACTGAGCCTGAACGTCCATTACAATCCCGTCCTGTCAGACAAAACTTTGCTGTACTCTACAACCGTATCAGATTTCTGTAGCTGCCATGCCTCACAGATGGACTTCACATTACGCTCACCTTGTCCACGGGGTAAGGTTTATTACAGATACACTGTAAAATAAAAGTCCCACCATAAAGGGACTAAACAGGGAAGACCAGAGTTTCTCAGAGAAGCAGCTGGAAAGTCCCCAGTCAGTCCCCACAATGGGGATATCTACTCTGCTCATTCTGGACAGGTGTTCGTGGCACAAACAAACCCACTGCCACAACTGGCAGGCGACTGTAACGACTCTAGGCAGAGAAGCCAGGTGGCGAACGGCCATCAGCTCTGCACCCCGCTTTGCCCTCAGCAGCCCAGCTAGCATGCTGTAGGGTTGTTGTAGGCTGGTGGGTTTGGCTCTTCCTCTGACTAGAGAAAAGCAAAAAGAGTTCCTGCTCCTGTCTGTCACTACCTTTTCAGACCTGTAGTCTGGTCCAGGGAGCTGTGACATGTGTTAAAAGTATGAAGGGAACAACGTGGCAAACTCGGCAAAATGGTCTTTTCCTTTTTCAGTGTCCTCTGTGCTTTGCTGGATCTGTCAGTTTCTTCGGCAGGAAATATAGCTGTAACTTAGGAAGGGTTTCAATTATCTTCTTGTTTGCTGGAAATAAAAAGAAACCTCAAGCTGACATGTTTCTGAAGAAGAATCCCTAGGGATACATACTTCATACCACAGAAACCAGAAAGAAGAAAAAGGAAGAGAAGAATTCCTAACCAGCTCCAAAGGCTTCACTGGCCAAACCAAAGGGGAATAGCTCTCTTATCTGTTTATTAGAGTCTTACTATCACCCCTGTTTTAAAATCTTAGTGTCATTCATGCTGAAGCTTGTTACTGTCATGCTGGTGAGCTGGTCTGTAATATCTTCAAGGGCCAGAGAAAGAAAAATATCAGAAACAAGGGTTTGCAAATATGTGTACAACCTACTGCAAGCACACATGGACCTTGGGGAATTGTGTGCTGTGGCTGATTATGAAGAGGTCACAGTTTACCACCTGAACAGTCTCCCCTGGGTTTTAACAGGGGAAGTACATCTCACTAGCTGTCATCATTACATACGTAAGTACAAAACCGTGCATGACACTCTCCCTTTTCCTGCATGTTAGCACCACCATTCTCTGCAAGCAGAGGAAATTCTGCCTTCTCACAGCCTTCCAGAAAGCATTGCCCAGAGATAAACCTTTGGCTTAACAGTCTCTTGCTTCCACTACTATGACAAGAGGAGTTGAGCCAAGTGATCATTTAATATGTACATAACCATCTGTAAATAAGATGAATTTTGAAAAGAGGTTTTAGGTTATTCCAAACAACTTTGAAAAGAAGCATTCTATAGTCTGTTACTCCAGTGCAGACGTTCCCCATTGCTGCTCTTATTCATGATGGTAAAAAAGTGTTCCCTCTCCAGATTTTTCATTCATGGAGGTGGTCTCTTTCAGGCTGCACAAGAAGCCATAAGGTATAGTGTATGTGCCCCCTGAATCTGCAGCAGTGAAGTGAATGTCAATCAGTAAAGTGTCAACAAACAGCCGAGGTCACCCCAGCTAGCAACACCACAGCCAGGAGTTAATGGATGATCAATGTTTCCCGTTGTTGGCAAAACAGACATAAATTGCAGATACAAAATAAGATAAGGCAAGAAGCTGCCTTTCAGTCTTACATCAATAAGCAGTTTAAGCCTGTACACATACCTCTACCCACCTGTACAGGTGAACAGCAGCTCCAGCTGATGATGTAGGACAGGGCCACTTAGCCCCTGAAACCATTTAGGCTGTTGTACTTGGGTTGCTCAGGAGAAAGCAGTGTGTTTGGTCAGCTAGACACTGCACAACTCTTGCAGAGCTGGTAACTGGGGGGAAAATGAAGAGGATGTGGGCACTGGGAATTATTTCTTGGGAATGTGGGAGATGTTACAGACCTGGGAGCACAGTGATATCTGGGCAGTTTTCTTGCAGCCTGAATGCAGAGTGAAGCACTATTTTTTGAATAATTCTGACACAAGGCCACATTTTCAAATGTAGGTGACGCTCCTGCTGATTTTTACTGTGGAGAAATCTGATGTGAATTTTGTTGGACATAGCCATTACATATAGTTGCTCATGCACAGAAGTGTAAGGTGGTTGGGATGATTGAAGATGTAGGGAAAATGTCACTCATTGTTGAGTGGGTTCACCTGATCTGGAATGTCACTTGAGATAACTCTTAATATGGCAGACCTTATGAAATAATCATAAGTAGTAGTGGCCAAATACACACTAACACCTAAAGTTATACCTCCCTATCTACTCTGAAATCTGTGTTTCCAGTATGATAGCATCATGAGACATAGCACTTGAGCTGCTGATTCACTAGGAAAGCACATAATTTCTTCATTATTCAATGACCTCAAATGGGAGGGTTTCAAATATCAATGTACATGTACAGGTACTGATCTAGCATGCTTCTGCTAAGCCTGTGACAGATGATGAGGTCATCCTCTGTTATTCTTATATTTGCCTGCATCTTAGCGTTAAAAAAGGTCAAGTTTTAGCCATTTTCACTTTGTGCTGTGCAAAATGAAGTGTATCGAACTACTTCAGCAGCAGAATTGGTTATTTAGGGCAAAATTAAATCAATATGTAGAAAATTTTATGTAAATTCTGATGCTTCATTTTGGAGCACATTTCAAGTGATAGAATTTCCTGTTAGCTTTTAAAAAATCAAATTTGGTGCCAAGAATGCAGAAAGATTCTATTTTGCCCTTGAAATCTGAAAGAAATAGGGTGGTTTTTTTCAGGAAATGAAAGTTCCCTTCACTTCTTGGCCTTGATCACACAGATTTCTAAGCACTTTAGGTTATTCTGGCAGCTCCAAGTTATCAAAACCAGACACTTCTAAGAAATTCTCCTGTTTTCCTCAACCTATGAGTACCCAAAATACACAAATTTTTTTTTTTTTCTATAAATGCTGCCATAATACTGTTTAAAACTCTAAACTCCCTTGTTGAAGAGAAAATGTCATTACCTTCAGCTTTTTGGGACAGTAAGTAGTATTTTCTGATTCATGAAACTAGGTGCTGCAGCATTTTCTGTAAGAGGCTGAACAGTTTTGTCCACTTCTTCTTTCAGTTGCACCCTCAATATTACTGAGAGTAATGAGAAACATTTAGCAAGAGAGGATAAAGAGAAGAAATAAAAGTAGATGTTGTTTCCAGAATAATGAAACCCCAAGGACAGTGACTACATTTTCCTACCTATAGATCAGCTTACCAGCTACAAGTTTTCTTAAGAGCTAGATTTAATTAAACTTCTTTTTCTGCATCTGCCATTAATGGAGCATTTCTTTCTCTTCCTGTGATTAACATAGATTATTCCAACATATTTGTGTAATATTCAGCAGACTTTTGAACTCAGAACTCTTTTTATTTTCATTGTTCAAGCAGTTGTAATTCCTTTTAGAATTAATCAAAGTGTGGCACTGAATTACAATCACAGACCTGCCGGGTTTTTATTTCTCAGGAGTTGCTTGAAATAGGAAGAGAAAAGGAAAAAGAAAAAGGAAAAGAAGACTTAAAAAAGAGAAAAAAATGTATTTTGCTTTTCTCTGCTCAAATTACTTCAAATTAGTCAAATGACTTCTGTAAATTTAAGTGAGATAACAAACCAGCCTCTATCCACCAAATGTTTACCAATGTGAATATACTGAACCAAAATAACCAAGTGGCCAGACTTTCCTTATTGCTTACAACTGCATGTCCTTCTGGCTCTAGGGGTCCTGGCAGTGGACATCACTGGTTACAAGTAATTTGATGATTTGGTTCTATGTTTAGTGGCAGATGTGCTACCTTCCTGCTGTTTGACTACTTGAAGTAGTTGCTAAGAGGATGTAAAATTTTACCAAAAAAAAAAAAAAAAAGTCTGAAGGTGGGAATCAGCTGACAGTGTCTGAGCCAGAGATCAATGTTCACTTTACAGTCCCTTGAGAAAAATAGGCCTTTACAGGGTATAATTCCTAAAGCAGATGCCTAAAATAGCTGGGCTAAATGAGCCCTTGATGTGCTGATTTCTCCCCATTGAATACAGCAGCAGCCTACAGTGATTAGCTCAGAAGAACTAGATGGAGTGATGAGGGGCAGGCAGTGAATGTGGTCTGCTTTGACTTCAGCAAAGCTTTTGACACTGTCTCCTACTGTATTCTCACAGCCAAACTTAACAAGTGCAGACTGAATGACTGGGCAGTAAAGATGGATTGGGAGATGGCTGAAGGACAGGGCTCAGAGAGTTGTAGTCAGTGGGGCAGTCTATTTGTAGACTTGTGGCTAGTGGTGTCCCCCAGGGGTCAATACTGGGTCCAGCCCTATTCAATATCTTCATCAATGAACTGGACAAAGGGATAGAATGTTCCCTCAGCGAGTTTGCTGATGAGATGAAACTGGGTGGAGTGGGTGACACACCGCAGGTCTGTGCTGCCATCTAGCATGATGTGGACAGGCTGGAGAGCCGGATGGGGGAGGAATCGAGTGAAATTCAATAAGGGCAAGGGTAAAATACTGTGTCTGGGGAAGAACAACCCCGTGTATCAAGACAGGTTGGGTCCTGACCTTTTGGAGAGCAGCTCTGAGGAAAAGGACCTGGAAGTCCTGGTAGACAACAGGATGACCAGAAGACAGCAGTGTGCCAGTGTGGCCAAGGAAGCATATGGCATCCTGGAATGCATTAAGAGGAGTGTGGCCAGTAGGTTGAGAGAGGTTGTTCTCCCCCTCTATTCTGCACCAGTGAGGTCTTTCCTATAGTATTGTGTCTAGTCCTCAAGAAGGACAAAGAACTACTGGAGAGAGTCCAATGCAGGGCCACTAAGATGATTAGTGGAGTGGAACAGCAATCATGTGAGTAAAGGCAGAGAAAGCTGGGTTGGTTTAGCTTAAAGGAGACTGTGGGAGGGATCTTATCAATGTTTGCAATTACCTAAGGGGTGGGTGTCAGGAAGATGGGGCCAAACTCTTCTCAGTGGTCCTCAGTGGCAGGAGAAGAGGTAATGGGCATAAAACTGAATGTAAGCAGTCCCATTTGAATGTGGGAAGGAGTAATTTAGAATAAACTAAATTCAGAGAGGCTATTTGCATACTTGGGAAATCTTAAAATAACCAAGACTTTGCAGGACTGGATTCTTAGTATTATCACCAGCCAGATTCTGTAAGGGCATTTTACATGTGAAGTCCTGAACAAAGACTCAGAAGCATAGGCTGAAAGAAGTGACATGCTCCAGCCTTTTACATACTTTACAGGTTTATCTGCTGCACTATTTTGAGTATATTATCTAATCTCCCTTTAAGTATTTCCTCCTCTGAGATCTCAGGGGTTTCTCTTGGCAGTCTGCTCCATTGATGAATAACTCTTATTTGGAGGCTTATCCTCACATCTAATTTAAATTTCTAGTTATGTTTTAGGTGAATATTCTCCATGGTCAACTATTATCAAGTCTCTCTTTTGTCTTGTTTTTCTCAAAAACTCCTTAAAAGTCCCATCTTTTGTTTAAACTAGATGTCTTTTCCATCATGTTCCTTGTATCTTGCAGCTTTCTTAATGTTCTTCCTTTGTTGCTTTCTCATTCTTTGTAGTGTGAAGGTCAAAGGATATCCTAAGTGAGGCTTTAGCTGTCATGTGAATATGCCTTTTATTACCTCTCTACTCTTAAGTACAGTACTTTGAGTATGTGTTCTTAATATACCAGTTGTATCTCCTAGTTTCATTTGTAGAGACATGAAATCTAAAAGTGCATTCTGCCCTTAAGTTTCACGCTGCCCTAATGGCAAACACGGGAGCACACAGTCCTGCACAGCCGTTCCTACCCACATGACCCTCTGGACCATGTCTGTGGACTCCTATAGGATTTTTCAGTTCAAGTGACTTTCTTGCGTCTTCTGCAGCATTACATAGGGTCAAATATCAAAAAAAGACTAGCAATAATTGTTTCATTTGCAGCATCACCCTCCTCTGCCATCTAGCTCAAGATTGTGTTACCAATTTAACTAATCTGATAGTCATGTCGGTTCAAATGCTCATGACCATTTCCAATAGCCCCACCATTAATGTGGTATGCTTAATATGGAAGATGCTGCAGTTAAAAGGCATCTTGAAAGAACTTTATAATAAAGCTTCAAGCACAGCTGGTCAGGATTAAGCATCACAGTGCTTAAAATCCCCAGTGTTGATGCTGACATGAGGACACTTTCTGCTGCCTGGAGTCCTATGGCATTAAAACCAAGCGTTTCCCAAACATCCTTCTTAGTGGAGGTATTCTGAGTGGTTTTCCCCTGGACCCTAAGAAATTTCTGTCATTCTCAAAGCTGATTTAATTGTCTGGTTTATTTTCTGAATGCCACTTTAATCCATCTTTGATCTTCATTAATAACAACATTATAACTACTTCATTAACTTTTCCAGATAAAGCATTTAAACTCTTCAGGAGCAAACAGCACTTTTCCCCCCAGATCTTGTACTAATTGCTTTGCCTAATAACATGACCCTGAGTTTCAAATGTATTTAATGAAAAGATAAAGGTCTTGTTTAGTGCATGCATGTTACTGATACCTGAAGAACATGTGGTGCAAGGGTAAAGATAGTACTTTTTTTGTATTACATGGCTTTTAATGATGCATTTTGAAACACTGACGAGGAAGAAAGCTCAGTTCATTTCCCAAGGGTAAAAATAATCCCCTTAGACATTAACCTTTAACTTGTTTTGACATCTTTGTTCCTGTGTAAAGGTTAAGTAATATGGTCAGATCTTATAAGTAATGCTTTATTAACGAAGTAACTTGCATTAAGGTTGTAAAATTGAACACCAGGTCAGGAAATAATAAAAAGGAAAGGTTGTATCATAAAGTTAACTGATCCATACAGCTAGTGTTCCCCAGATAAGGTACATGCTCAGCTGTCTATGGTGTGTTCAGTTGTGAGTTACTGCTTCTGAATGCCTTAACCTTTTAGTCTCTTCTTGAACATTTCCATTTACAGCCTGAATGTTGAACTAATGTATGTTCTTATGTTAATTATTACTTTGCATCTATTGGGAGAAAAGAATAGCGTGCCAAAACCCTGGGCCTTCTTTGAGCTGAGCATGTGAATTGCATGCTGCATCTTCAGAGCTCTCAGTCCCAAGTTTGTTGCAAGTATGCCTGCTAGCATGGAGATGTGGATTGCCTGACTGTGCTTGTGTGTATACAAGCAACTTCAGCTGCTTCTCAGATCTGTGATTGCTATTTAGGTCCTTCTAGTGCATTTCAAGGGGAAGGTAAATGACTTCAGTTTGCCACCACAGAAGGTAATGGAGCATGACCGTTTTTGACTTTTTCATGAAATGAGATGGAGGCATTTACACAGGCCACTCTGAGGTATCTTCTGGAAGGCAAAAGCTGTTAGGTGATGAGTAGTAAAGAGCCATTTCTGAAACTGCTGCTCTGCTGCGAGTTTCTGGACTGGACAGCTAAGTTGTATGTCAGGAATGACAAGATTAGTTCTCACATTTCAGACCTGCTATATTTTCTTGTGATGGGTTGACCTCAGCCGGCAGCTAGTACCCAGGCAGCTGCTCACTCGATCATACCCACTCCAATAAGACAAGAAAAGAAAACAGGAAGAACGAAAATGGTAAAATTCATAGGTCAAGACAAAGAGAGTTTGACTGGTGAGAGTGGGGGAAGCACTACAAATTACAGTCTCCACCCTCCAAGTCAGACCATTGCCCAGACAGCCTCCAAACAATGGGGACATTGGAAGCTAACCCCTTCTTCTTACTCTATCTTGATTTTTATTGCAGAGAGTGATATTATGTGTTATGAAATAGCCTTTTGGTCAGTTTGGGTCATCTGTCCTGGCAGGATCTCCTGCCAGTTACTTGCCCACTCCCAACCTACTTTCTGGAGTAGCTTGCATATTGAGGTGGTGGAAGCACTGTTCAGTAATAGCCAAACAGTATGTTATCAACACAGCTTTAGCCACTAAGACTAAATACGGCACCATACTGGCTGCTAGGAAGAAAGTTAACTCCATCCTAGCCAGACCTAGTCAGCTGCATTTCTCCAGATGTTGTCTATCTTAGAGAAAGTTGTGTTCTAAATCAGAGCATTTTGTTCATAGCTTTTTCAGATGTTACACCCAAAGGCTGAGTGTTAAAGCTTAACTGCTCAGACTGCAACAATATCTCATGACACAAATTTAGCATTCTGAGTGTATGAATTATTTTAGTAGTGGTGCAGGAATAACACTTGTGAAGTTGGAAATAGCAATATATTCAGGATTTTATTTTTTAGGGAAACAGATCTTCTGACATGGAAAGAGAGATACAATATGCCATTGCATATCTTTGAGGAGACTTGTATGTTAAACAAAGGCTGTTAGAACTGAATCTACCTTATTTGTGAGGTACTTGCTGCTGCCATTCTAGCCCAGCACATTACTTGATTTGATGACTGGGTAATGTGGCTGAGACAAACAATGAACTATTGAATGAATGATCTCGTTGCACCCCACAGGAACAGAGCATGCATTGTGGTATGCTTGGTGATGCACATCTCTGTGGGAAACTGAAGATGTAAAGATGCAGATACCCAGATGAGGAATGAAATCTTGTCCATATCAAAGTGAAAGGAAGTGTTGCCATTGCATAGAAGGAATTAGAACTTCAAGAATGCATTAACAGCTTAATTCTGAAACTGTGGGGCAACAGTGTTGTGCAATGAAACTTGAGAGATCTCTGGTGCTTTAAATTTACCTGGATAGATTTAACCAATTTATTTAGCCACTCAAGTGTGGTCATTTTCAGCCTACAAAGAACTTCAGAAGAAAACCCTGTTATTGAGCAAGAATGCAGTAAAAGAAGACTGCATCTGCTGTGTTCCACCCTGAGCTTTAAATACAGAAAAAAATGTCAAGGTACATATTTAGGCACTTGTGGCAGGATTAGGGGCTAGCATTACTTGTTTTATATATGTATTATTGGAAAGTGCAGGAAATTTCTTTCTTGGTGCACTACACTTATCTGTTCCATTCCATCAAAATTCACTATAGAAATTTACACTAGGTTTCCATTTCTGGTACGGGAACATAAACAGCAACAGGACTGTATATTTTAAAAAAGGGCAGAAATGGGAGGAGGAAAATCCATCAGTCTTTAAATAAGAGAATATATTTCTTATAAACTGTCTTCTGAGATGAAGAAAATATGGCCAGTAAGGCGTGTAACTGACAGTAAAAAGAAACACAGTAGTACATTGATCAGCCGCTGAGGTGATGCCTAGGACTGGGGTCTTTGGCTCTGCTGTACAAGGGTCATTTGGCTTATGAATAGATAGTGTCTAAACAACAGGAACTAAATTAACCTCAATAAACCATTTGTATGAATTGTGCAGAGGGAACAAGCTCATGACATACTGAATGAAAGTGTCTATTTAATGGTAAGCTTTTGCTGGAAATAACTTGGAGTACTGTAACAAAGAAAATAGCACATTGTTATAGATTGCGTTCATTTTTACTGAATCTTTGAATTGCTCGCATTAAAAAAATCATATTTTAGATGTCTGCTCAGAGCTTTTCCTATATACTCTAATTCTGCATGCAGGCTCAAAACACTAGCCCTCTTTCTGGACAACAGGAGAGAATGGTTAGAGAGTAATTATAGTCGCCTTGGTATTACTTGCAGATCATGCATGCATGGCAGCAAAGTAAATGGAAGTAATAGGATTGCTACTTTCAGCTTCAAGAGTCGACTGGATTGCTTCAGGATTATATAGGGGTTTTCAAAACCAAAGAACTTCATGGAATAAAAACTATTTACTATTAATAATTTAGCTGGGACATGCAGTAGAAGCATAGGTAAATTTCATCCTGATTTATGTGTGAGGAAACAAACTATTGTTTTACTACAAGATTTTTTAAGTAAAGGGGTTCTCTGTTACATACATAATGGACTCAGGAAAACTTTCCATGCTTGTACCAGCAGTCTAAGGAATTCACAGTTAGGAGGTCAGAAACTAAAACATGAGACTTCATATCTGGCTATATAACCCTAAATCCCATGACCGATTCAAAGTGTGATGTTTGGGTCATCATTATGGAGGTAAAAGGGGTATGCCAGGTGTAGCACATGACAGCTAGGTGAGCTCTTGGCTTGAAAGTTGGGGAAATTAGATATAAAAGAGTAGTAGAAAAATCTTTACTTGAGGGAGTAGGCTTGGATAAATGAATGTGATATTTATTGTGGGCTCTGGGTTGACCATCAGAAAAAGTGCTAGCTGAAGCATACAAAGTTGACTTGTACTTTTGCCTAATAGCCTTTTTCAACTTCCTTTTTGTTGCAGTTTTGGAACTCTGATGGATTTTAATTAGCTTTAGGCTTTATTCATGTGAAAAAAATTGATATTCAGTCAGGAACTGGTCACAAGCTCACTGATGGTGAGGGAATACATGGCTGCATAGTCCAGTGCATAGGCTTTGTCACAGGAGCATGAACTTGGAAAAACCAACACACTTCTTAGGCAGTAAAGCCACAAGTGAGTTATGTGTCCTTAAGAATCCCATGAAGGCCATTATACTAAGACCCTGGCCACATATTCCTGATTCCCTATATATTGTAGAGAAAAACTATTTTAGATATATTTATTGAGTGTCTTACAACTTTTATTGGTATTGTTTTTAATTTTTCTCAACTTCCAAGCCAAACTCCTGCAGTATCATGAGGTTGAATGTTTATGCCTCAGGGGAAGAGAAAAATTATAACTAAAGTAGTATTGAAACCATTAGGAATGATCATTAGGAATAGCTTCGCTGCAGAGTAAACTACTTGATGATCTTTAAGTCATATATTACACATGGAAAGGAAAAGCTGTAGCCCACTGGGTAATGATAATTCTTAGCTTTTGGGTGGTGCTCTCTTACAGTTTCCATAGATCACCAGGAAGCCAAATTTGTGTCTTTTGTCTGTTTTGAGTTACTGACAACACATCTGCGAGAAAGAATGAAACAAATTATATGTTTTCATGAGTTCAGTGTAATTTTTCTTTAAACATCAGCCTCATAATTTGATCAATATTTTGTCTTTCCTCCTTTTGACTATATACTTTTTTATTTTGATTTCCTCCACTCTTTGTTTTAGTCCTTCCTTTTTTCCCTTTACTCATGCTTTGCGGTCCCTGTCGTGGTCCCCCTACCCCCCTGCATATTGACAATGATTTAGCTTTTAGAACTTTTAGAAGGACCATAATTAACAGGTGAATCTTGTCTGAACGAAGGGAAACACATTACTTAATTTTCCCTGTAATTAATTAATTACCTGCTGAAGTTCTTCAAGGCACATAAGTTTGTGTTTACAGCAGGGGGCTAGTGAGTAGTGAGCAGGAAAGAGGGAAAGCAGGAAATAAATCTATGAAATACATGTGTCTCTGTTTTGCACAGTGAAGTATCTGCTTGTTCTAGGTACTCCCTCTACGTCCATATTTCCCTGTTCAGATAGGGGCGTGTCTGTTAGTAAATTGCAGACATACCTCTGACAAAGAGCGATCTATCTCCACAGGCTTGACTATTACATTGCATAGAAAAGGAACTGGAGAAGAGTAAACCCAGCTTTTCCTATACTGATTCTTCCCGTTGGTAGCAGTATTGCAATCTACATTTCCTAACCTTTTCACTTAGCATTGGATGTATCTGTTCTTCACGTGAAAATTCTGACAGGGCTGGAATTACTTTGATTCCGTCGGACTGCATGTGCACGTATCTTTGTCATCTTGTGTACTCCTCTTGGAGCAAAGCATAGACTAAGGAAAGTGTTCTTTAAAAATGTTAAGCATTTAATATAATGCTAACACAATTCTCAATATTTTTATAGCTTTAAGTAATGGAATAGTTTCGCAGGTACTGAACTGCTAGAGAGTTTTTTCCTCTCTGAAGACGCTTCACAGCACCGCGCTAGCCAACTTCAGGCACTCAGACTCATCTGGTATCTGTGGAGTTAACTAAGTTAAGCTTACTGCCAGTTAGCCTCTTTCACCAGGAATGCAATTCCGTGTTTACCTATATAAGGAAACCTGTTAGACTTAAACGAGCTCGGCAGGGCTGCGGGCTGCTGGCGAGAGGGGCGAGGAGCAAGCCCACACCCGGGAGGGCGGGGAGTGAGTGAGTGAATGAGGGCAGGGTGGGACAGAGCCCGGCTAAGGCTCCTGCTTCGGGACCGGCAGCGCCCGCCCGCGACTTCGCCTGTGCCACTCACTTCTTCAGCTTCAGGAAAAAAAGGAAGAAAAACTGTCAGGGGAAAAATGGAGAAGCAGGTATGTGAGACAGATCCGGGCAGCTGGAGGGTAGCGGTGTTAAGAGTGCAGAGAGGCTGGGAGCGAAAGCTGCTCTACAACCCTCCAAAAATGGCTTGCGTTTTTTATAAAGGCTGCAAAGCAAAAGTGTGTTGCTTGTGTCCAGCAGAATCTGTGTAAACAGCAACTTGTCGGACATCCCATGTGCTTTTAATTCGGATGGATGCACCTTCTTTTAACCGGAGAGGTTCTCAAACTTTCTTATCTCAGATGGAACACAGATGTGAGCTGAGAGTGGAAATAAGGCTGAGATGCTTTGGTTAGCTGGCTGAAGTTTTGCGAATGCACAGCGTTATGATGCCAGTACGTCTGGGAAAAGGAGTCTTCTACTATTTTATGGGGGTTTTAACTTAGGATGTGTACTTTGTAAAAGGTACTCCCCTGTAAGCATTCCCAGGATTCAGTGTACTTTATTTGGATGTGTATGAATGCAGCTACTCAGCATAGCTGGAATGTGTTTGCTGGAATACAGGGAGTTCCTGCACCAATAAAGATTTTTTCCAGTGAGATGAAAAATAAGGTGCTCTTCTAGGAAATGTAAGCAAAACGTGTTCATCTGCGATCCAGCTCAAAACAAGGATATGTGTTAGGAAGTGGCTTTGTATTTTGATAACCCTTAAAACAGACTCCGGGTAAAATCCCCAGGCAGGGAAAGATTATCCCTTGAAGATTTTGGTCAGGATATAACGAAAAATAAAGCCGAAATTTTCTTTTGAGCAGCTTTCTTGTTTGCAGAACACTGTTGTGCAGTCCTTCAGGACTGTTACTTTTGGGTATCAGCATATTAATTGTGTAAGTTCATTCAAGTTTTATGCTGTTATGATATAAAAGATAAGAATGGAAAATTCCGTTATTACTCTGAGTGCTTTCTAAGAAAAGAGAAGTGCAGAAAACCAGTCAGAAATGGGTGGAGTCAATTTTCGGAATGGTTTTCTTTTCTGATCTTAACAACTGATAGACATATGATTTCTTTTCACTTATTTTTTATGATTATTCGTGTTTGTGGGTACACGTGCATGTGAATGCACGAGTTATGGCAGATGTAGCTAGAGCTTTCCTAGGAGTCAAAATGAGAAGGTAAAAGACCTAAGAGATTAGAAGCTTACAGTGAAGATTATTGTTTTAAAAGCCTCTTCCTCCTAAGTATTTCTAATTGTTATGAATTAATGTCTGCTTGAAATTAATAACATGGTATTGCTGGGTTAAAGGTATTCCTTCAGAATAAGGAACTGACAGTATTAAAACTCACTTGTGTGGGTACAAAAAACTAAGTCTTTTCTGAATCTTTCTCACTTTTTTAGTGAAGTATAAATGAAATGGCACAGAAGAGTCAGTTGTTTCAGTAGGGAATTCTGTAGGAGCCTGAACATTGAGAAGTAGACAGCAAGTTCCTTGATGCTGCTTAAGTGCTGAAGCTAACGGGTTCATTGTCATGAAAGAGGGTTGGAACAAGATTATTTTTAATGTCCCTTCCAACCGAAACAATTCTGCTTCTATGAAATCTGAGAAGAGAAACACTTTTGGTCTTGGTGGAGGTCATCACAGCAAAGGAAGGAAGGCTGGTAGACCACAACCATCGACTTCTCTTGTCTCGCTTCTCTTCCTGGTGGTTTTGCAGATAACTTTTATTGCTTGAGAATCAAACAGGATCACAGGGGAAAAGCTTTCATCAGGGGTTTTTACACTAACCCCAGCGTGAATTTAAAGGCCAAGAGAAGGCACCAAGGAAACGTACTTTTAAATCATCTCTTCTTGAGTTTCTCCAGTAAATTGCATTATCTCCCATTGGTTTACTCTAGCCATGTTGCAGTAATCAATGGTCGTTTGATTTCCCAGTGCAAATCAAGGTACATACCTGGTTAAATGCCCACACAGTATATTCTGGGTTGATATGTGCTTACTGTGCCCTAGGAACTGAGCAGCCATCTGTGTCCATGCTAGTGCAGGTCTGGTCCTGGCTGCAGCCTGCCCCAGGAGAGCTGTATGGCTGTGACTCTTCCAGGGAGGCAAGCAGCCATGTAGAGCCTCATTCCTTTCAGCCACAATACATGCTTGTGCCCTCCTCTGCCACCCACAGCATGTGTAATGTGGCTGCAGAGCCTGTAGCATCACAGTGGGGCCTGCTGAAAACCAGTGACTCCTCTATTTATTTTTTTTGACCTCTGCTTGGTGCTGTCTGTGGTGTTGCATGAGTTTACATTGGCCTGGATGCACAGGAGACAGAGCAGGATATGTGATTAGAAGCTGTATGCCAGGGAAATTTTATCCTTGTTACAGTGAGAAAGAAAATGCAATGTAGATGAAGCAATTTAATACCTTCTGTATTATCTCAAATAGCAAAAAAAGTCAGCAGCTATGGCTGAGCTATGCAATGACCCTTCTGCCTGAGCTCCTGCAAACTGTCTTCCTACCCTAGACACTGATCTCCAATCCACGTTAATAGGTGACATGTTTCATTCACTGATTAAAGAAAAAGAGCCAACATTCATTCAGATCCAGTTTAAAGATTAATTTTTCATTCATTCAAGGATACTTTTATATCAGTTTTAATGACAGAGTTGTGTTCAGGATGCAGTCATAGCATGATGGTGTTTAGTCTGTTTTGAAAATGATGTGCTGAACCCAGACAAAGGCACTAAGCACACCAAGTCGTTGCATGCATCTACAGTACCAGCTATGGTCGTATAACTGAGACAAGAGTGAAGTGAAACAGAAATACTGGAATCTGACAGTCTGAAGTTTAATGGATGATTGAGTTGGAATTTTTTGTTTGTATGCCAGAGGTGGGAGACCCCAAAGTTGTGACAGAAGCTCTGATTACTTGAACAAAAATGATCTTTCATCTCACTGTTGCATTACCAATAGGTTTAATTCTCGACAGCTATTGCTCATGTCTCACTTTTATGTTTGGCATACAGTATCATATTTTTTTCTATAAACTTATTAAATGTATTTTCACATTTGGTGACCTGCTCATCCTACAAATAAAGTTGGGTGGGCTGAGGGTTTTTTTGTATGTTTACTTGATGTACAACCATCACCTCGTCCTTACTTTTTTTGTGATTTGCATATAATTTGAAGCCGAGTGCTCTTACACAGCTGAGTGCTCTTACACATTTGCAAGAGGCAGTTAGGCACATCATGCCTTTTTTTTTTTTTTTTTTTTTTTTCCCCTGGTATCTTTTCACTTATTCAATAATTAAAAGATGACTAGGCTTTCAAGATGTAGCTGGAGAACTTGAAATAATAAAAGAACATGCTGTACTATTTGCATGATCCCTTTAGGGTTTTGTTAAAGGCTTTACCATTCCATTATGTTATCATTTTGTAGTGTAAGCATTTTATATGGCATGTGTGATTTCATTGCCCTTAAGTGACCTTGGTAAATTCCTTATTTCCCCTGAAGCATATGCCTAATTGAAAATTGCCATCTGCAGTTGCAGAGCTCTAAGCAAGAACTCTAAGAAAAATGCAAGAGGGAGATGGGTGTCTGGAGAGTGAGGCAAGACAAATTGATCTGCAGCACTGAGTGCAGTGCGTGAAGTTAAAACTTTCGTTTGAAGATAAATGATAAGGAATTATAAGAAGAACACCTCAATCTGTCTGCCCAGCTCATTTTCCTGATGCTGACATCCAGAGATCATGTGATACATTCAATGGGATACTTGGAATCATCATTTTTATTTTATTTTTTAAACTTGTGTGTCCCTCTTGTTCCACTGCTGAGTGAATGTATCTGCAGCTTAAAGTGAAAAATACCATTCCAAGTCTGAGCTATGCTTTCTAGTCTATGCTTTCTATGCTGCTGTCCTCATACCACAGTGCCTCACTTGGCTCTGCCGCAGTGCTGGGTTTGAGGATGTAGTTATGATGACCAATCTGCAACCACAACCTAAACCCGAGATGTGTTCCCTGCTAGAAGCCTCTTGCCTAGCATTGCATTACAGGTTCTGTGAGCATGTGTGCTTAAGGGTTGTGCAAGCGAAGGAGGCAAAAAGCTGGACAGTGTAAAGCTGAGGAATGGCTTAAGAAGATGCATTCTCAGAGGAGAGAACATTAAACTGTGGCCTGGATTAGAAAAAGAAGCCTGTGACATCTGTATATTTATTCACTAATGTGTAATGTTATTGTTTAGGACAGGGAGAACGCAAGCATTTTAATTTAAAAAGGTTGAGAAACATAAAACGTGAAAAGTCTGTGATGAAGATGTGGACTTGCAGTTTTACCATGCCTCCTTGTATGTTTATTCGACCTGAAAAGTTCAGGAAACTACTGGGCTGAAAATTAAGCCTGTCTTTGAATTTATCTGTTGCTGTGCTAATTCCAAGTTACATTTCAAAACTGTTTACCAGAGCTGAAGTTTCGGAATACCCATTGAGACACAGGAAGGTATTGAAAATATGCAACATGTGTTAGGATCTGAGTTTACCAGCTGCTTAGAATCTATTTTCCTGCTGTTATGGTGGGTTTTGTCTTTCATCAGAAATATTAATGTTAAATCTAGTTTTTGGTGGTGTAGTGAGTGATTAAGGGATTGCATAAACACGCCTTGGACAGTTTTCTGTGGTTCCCTATTTGCATTTTTTTCATGGCAAATGTATCATATGTTCACCAGGGTATTTAAGAACATACTTGAGGCTGAATGTCTGTGCATAAGGAGTTCCCAGTGTGCCTATATCTGGGATAGTTACACATTTTCCATTTCAGATGCATCTAAATTCTCTGGTGAATATTTTTAGTAAAAAGTGCTATTCTTGTGTGGCTGTGTGCACAGTGGCTGGAACAACTGCTATTTGCTTTTAAGTAAGCCTATGAATACCCACAGGATTTTTCCTTTTACAGATTCTTTGCAAAACTCCTTTGAGGAATGGATATTAAGTTACACTTTTTTCCTTTGGTAGTTTCAGTCATTGCTGGTTTTGATATGGGTCCTCTGAATGTCAGGTTCAGGGAGATGGCACTGAAAAAGTTACTTCTGTTAGTTATCATTGTAGTAAGTTCAGCTTCCTTTGGCATTTGGTGACGGCCACATTCAGTGATTTCAACAAAATGCCATTTTTGACACCTTGTGCATAGCTTCAGTCATTCCAACAGGCTGAGAGCACTCTTGCTGCTAATGCACTGGATTACAGTGTGCTCAGGGTATCAGCTTGGAAACGTCATGACTTGTCTGCTGTGCTCCTCCAGTGATGCATGTATTCCTGCTGCTACATTTCTAACACTTCTGTTTTGTGGCTGCCTAGCCTGGAAATTTCCATCTGAAACCTCAGATCAGGCCGCCTGAAGTGGACTTTTTGGGGGGAACATTAAATTTGATCATGTATGAAACAGTGGCAGTGTTCCTGCTATGCTAATTTTATTGAAAGTGCAGTTATTTTAGTGTGCTTTCATTTTATTTTATTTTGGTTTTTCACAAGAAATTCCACCCCATTTTAGCCAAGAATTGTAGGCATCAGTTGATTTAGAATTCTTACCTTCATTATGACAATGTACCTCAGGGTAGTTTAAGATCTCCTACTGCTTGTGGGTTCAAAGTTATGAAGCTGTGCTTAACACTCTGGCGTGCAATTCTGGCTGTGTGGCATCTTGCCTTCAGTGCATTGCCATACCACCTCTGTTAGCACAGTGCTTAGACTGCAAACATCTGTTTGCTTTGATCGCACATGTGTGGCTTAAGATACTCTTCTTTTACATGATGTAAGTCACTGGACTCCACCAGCATGTATGATTTATTTACTGAGCAAACCTTAGATTGTGTCAGTAAAATGTATATCCTGTGGGATGATACAGGTGACACATAGAGAAAACTGTCATGTTCCTGTCTGGACTCAGCAATATTTCATGTTTTATTGGGCTTTTTTTAATGGTTGGAAGGTAGTCATGTAAATGCCAGTACAGGAGAAAAGAAGACAGTGAGACTGGCATGCATCCATATGTCAGATAAGGAAGATGGGAACAGAGAAATGCACTTGATGTCAGAAAGCAAAATGATGGCACTTTTCATTCTAGAATCACACCATAGTCATGGCATGAAGCAGAACAAACACTTAGATAAAACCAGATACATTTTGGTATCATTGTAGATAGTCTCCAGTACTCTCATGAATGGAAAGTTTTACCTGGATCTTGAAATAAGTTTAGTTGTTGATCTCAGCAGCATTACAGCAACATCCCATAGGTAGATTGGTCTCTTGGAGACCTAACATCTTGGTTGTAATCTGCATCACTTCATGTTGCTGTAATGTACAACAGGATTGTTTTGGTTTAGACTAATGAAAATGAACTCAGTGAAATTACTTACAGTTGTTAGCTTGCATTTTAATTTTGGAAGTTAATGTAGTGTGCCTTGAAGGTTTTAGCTCTTTTGTTTCTGTTCCGTGAAGAGTTCAGTTTGAACATTTTGTCTGTCACATGAGAACTAAAGAAACAGAACATGAGGAGAAAATGGAAGATTACAGCGGAGCAGAACAATCGTACGAACAGGATTTTACTCACCCACGGACACTTAAAAGTTATGCAGAACTGCTGTCATACAATAAAAATTAGAATAAAAAGCTTTCTCTACAAAGGGCTTACTAAAATGAAAAGTTTAATTGATGGAGTCAGCGTCATCTGCCAAGTTTCTGGCACATCACCCATGCTGAGGGAGCTGGAATTAAATTTGAAAGTAGTTTGAATAGCTGGCAAGCAGTTTGAAATCAAGAAGATATAGAGGAACCGAAAGAAGTGTGAGTTGCTACAGTCAGAGAAGAAAACACAGTTTATCTATAGAAAATGGGGAATAAGCCAGCAGGAGTATCTGCGGGCTACCACAAACGAGAAAATGAATGCAAGTTGCTGATGTGACAATGCTGAAATGTGAAAGCATTTCTGGGAATCATTACTGAGAGTATTGTATACAAGGGGATGAGAGATCATCTGTCCTGTTCCACTGTGATAAGCCCACAGTCTGAATTTTTCATCCAGTTGTATACATGATACTTTATTCTTTCTCCAGTTTGTGTATCTGTTAATGGAAAGTGAGCAAAAAAAAGGGTGACAAAAAATGACACAGATTGCAGGAACTGAATATGTTTTATTGAAAACCTGGCTTCCCACAGTGTCCTGTACAAGGACTCTTCTGAATTAGCATTCTGTCCATCTGCCTTCACACAAAGGACCAAGGAGGAGTGGAGCTCTTCTGATGCCCACTGCTGTCTTCATATGAGAGTAAAGAGAACACAGCAGAGCTGGGGATCACAGGATGTTACGGGATCACAGAATGTTAGGGGTTGGAAGGGACCTCCAGAGATCAAGTCCAATGCCCCTGCCAGAGCAGGACCGTAGAATCCAGCACAGGTCACACAGGAGCACATCCAGATGGGTCATGAAAATCTCCAGGGAAGGAGACTCTACAATCTCTCTAGGGAGACTGTTCCAGTACTCTGTGACCCTTACAGTGAAGGCGTTCCTCCTTGTGTGGAGGTGGAACCTCGTGTTGCAGTTTATATTCATTACCCCTTCCCTATCACAGGATGCAACTGAGTGGAGCCTGTCCCCTCCCTCTTGACATCCATCCCTCAGATATTTATAAACATTTATCAAATCCCCTCTCAGTCATCTCTTCTCCAGACTAAAAAGCCCCAGGTCTCTCAGCCTCTCCTCATAGGACATGTGCTCCAGTCCCTTAATCATCCTGGTAGCT
Source organism: Picus viridis (assembly GCA_033816785.1). Classification (NCBI taxonomy): domain Eukaryota; kingdom Metazoa; phylum Chordata; class Aves; order Piciformes; family Picidae; genus Picus; species Picus viridis. Next base: position 1,154,680 of record CM066569.1, on the reverse strand, counting down.
CTCCATTACACTCTTTCAAGTAGATCACTCTCCCTCTTCAACTGGGGAGACCCAAACTGGTTGCTGCAGCTAGGCAACTTGGTGATTGTACTTGCACAAACTGAGCCTGGTGAATTACTCTGGAAAATAGAATAAATTGTGCTGTAATAAACAGACATGGTTATAAATATGACAGCAAGTTATTGCTCTTCATCTCTGCTGTGGCTGGAACACGATGCAAATTTGCAGCAATGGTGGCTTTCATTAGGTTTCTTTTTTTAAGAACTGCATAGTTATAATGGTGTTCAGAAACTGAAATGTCTTACCTAAAAAAGCTGTCAGATCTGGTTTGGGAGTATTTTTTCAAACTGAGCAAATTCCAGTTGTAGGTGATGTTTGTGTATCTGATCCTCTCTGCGAGCAGGGAGATGAGTGGACATGGGTCTTCTCCAATCTACATCTCTTTGATTGCTCTGATGACTCTGGCTGTGTCCCAGGCATGGAAGCTGGAAATGCTTCCCAATTTCAGACCCCAGCTTGTCTCATGACCATGGCCCAGTGGTGTAGGAGAGTACCTAAGCTGTGCCTTCATCCACTCTTTACCTCTCATACAAGTACAGCAACTACAAGAATGAATGCAAACCCGAACAATCTGGCAAAAAGAAAGTAGGAATAGCTAGCTATGTGAAACCACTGACACTTACTAAATGCATGCACACACAGAAAAACCCAAACAAATATAGCACAGCACCATCTCTGTAGAGGTAAAGCAAGCAAGAAACTACTGCAGACAAATGTGGGTAAGTGGAAAAACTCCCTTGTGTTAGTGTGAGAGAGGAAACTGCTTTCCAAAGCACTGTAGCTAGGTAGAGGTAGATCGGAGAGCTACGTGACAAGGTTCTCCTTGGAGAGCAGAGAGTAATGTTTGGTTTGTTGTATAAAATGTGTTATTGATGTGCTATGAGCAACAAATTAGTACATGTTCCATGTTTATGTAGTAGTGCCAAGTCATTGATTAATGTCAATCAATGCTATAGCCATTAAGCTCACTACAAGAATACAGAGCTTAACATTCAATTAGTAAGGTCTCAGATAAAGTCAATGATCCAAGAGAAAGATAATTTAAAAATAGAAAAGAACAACAGGAAAATAGAAGTGAGATTAATGTCTTGCACTTGATACTTCCCATAACCTCACTCTCATGACTCAGCATTTCTGAGGTCAGCCGTATTGTGAAACTGGGCAAGCTGCATTCCTAAATGATGGTTGACTTAATTGTTAGTGTCTAGGTCATAAAATGGCAAACACTGAACTCCTGACCTTCCTAAAGTTAGGAAAATTAGTTCATATTATCAGTTTTAAGAGAGGTGAATATTGCAAGGGTCTGTCTGAATCAGTTGATCTACTCCTTCTTCTATGAATAGAATGTTTTACTCTAATGCAGAGGATGCAAAGAGCAATTTGCAGCACAGATATTTCTAAGCAGAACAAGCTGCTTTCTACCACATTCTTCAGTTTCTCGGAAGCAGAAGCTGAATATGCTCCTTTCCTTGCTGCAGTCAAGGGCTGTTCTTCAGAAGTGCTTTTCAAAGCAGTAGTTACATAAGTTGTGAGATGGGCACTGTGAACTTTACAGCTTTCTCAGTATGACCATGAGGTTGAAGACAGGAGAACCCAGATTGCAAAAGGGATGGCATAGTGTCTTCTACACATTCCTGTTGAAAAGTTATTGTCTTCCACAAGTGGTCTCTGACTTAATCCAGGCCTTATCCTGAGCATACAGGAAGGGAACATTGTCTCAGGCAGTATGATCTGTAACTGTTGGAAAATACTTGGTTTGTCATAGCAATCATTACTATGACTTTCAGCTGCTGTCTTTTGCGACAGAACCATATTACATTTTATATTCATAGGCAGCATCACTATCTGACTCATTTCTGAAGTTTAGAAGCTGCATCTAAAAATATTTTGCAAAAATTAACTTGAACCAGGCCACTGAAATATTTGGTAACCGTAGGCAACTGTACAGCCATATGTCTGTTCCAAAACAGCTTTTAACATTTTGCCTAGGGGAAAATCCTCTCTACAATGCCTAGACAAGCTAAGTCTAAAGCCTAAAACAGGTTGGAAAGATGTCATTCTTATGAGCACAGTTCAATAATTCTCCTAGATCAGGAATGTGTCAATGGTTTTTCATGGCTTTATGTTCCAAAGATGGACATGAAAGTGGAAACCTAATGGCATGTGACACTAAGCTCTTGTTCAATAACGTGCAAATGCAGTACCAATATTCAACAAAATGCAACCTGTACTTTCTAAACAAATGGGCCTCAGCAGTTTTTGCTTGGTTTTGGTTGTTTTTTTTAAAGTTCAAATGCAGTAATGGCTTGATATAACCAGACTGTGAAAGTCCATTTTACTGCTTATAGTGGATTCCTCATCTTGTGTTTAAGTCATGGTGTTTTACTATAGGGTGAACTGGATCATGTCTGAGCACAGAGCTAGGAAGGTGACAGTATTATACTGCTGCAACCATGAGAGACTGTTCTCAAGGCTTTCTCTTCCATGCCTATGAAATCATATGTTTTAATTCCCTTGGAGGATTCTTTCTTCTTTGTGACACATCAGGCATGGCTATGGCTTCCTTCCTCTAAATGGTCAGTGTTTTCAAAGTGATATCAGTCTGCCTGCAATTCCTATGGAAGAAATGGGTAATTTATGAACTGCTGGGAGCAGAGAGCCCTGTGTTCAGGCGTGATAAGGTTTCAAGGCTCTGAACACACCAGTTGCTAGGTATGTCCATGGAAAATGAAATTGCCCTCATTTTTAAAAGCTGCAGGTGCAAATTAATAATTTCTGTGTTACCAAAACTCAGCAGCAAAACCAAATACGTTTAAGGGCTATAGGCAGTTTTTCTATTGTTTTCTATGTCCACTTTTCAATACTTAGCACTGCTTTCTCATGCTCTTAGACGGGCAGAAGTTGCTTGCTCATGTATTGTTTCCACTGTAGGCTGTATTGAGCATTTATGCCTGAAGCATGACTTCTCTGTCCTCAGTTATTCTGATGTAGTTTGTCTGTTAAGTCTCTGTCAAGCTGTAGGAAGAAAGTGGCTTTTAAGATACTGCAAAAGAGAAAGGGTCTTGACATTTTATGTCATGCCTTGTTAGAAGCCCACACTTGGTTCTGGACAAAACATTCCAGACAGTTGGCCTCTCTCCAAAGTGACTAACAGCTTTTCTCTTAGAGGGAGGGATCCCAGGTGCAGGAGACTTAACTAACAAGAGATTTAATGTTAAGAGAGTATTTATTTATTTTTCTGAACTGTGTGCTTCCCTCCCTACCCCCAATATAAGATAGGTATCATTCCAAACTAATAAACAACTGCAATCCATAAATGCACTTTCCTTTTAACTCTTCAGGTGACAAATACTGCTGTGTTGAACCCCACTATTCATAGATCCTGTAGAACATGAAGTTATTCATTCTTCTCCCTTCCCACAAAAAAACAAATGACAAAGCATCTTTCTGCTTCAAGAGATAATCTTCACTGTATGTTACTCTGAAGTTGAGTTGCAAGATAATAAGCTGAAACAACAGGATCAAGACTTTCTTTTGTCCTGTATGTTGTGCCTCTTCCAGTGCAGGGTTTATCTGCCTTATATTCAAAATGCTGGCTGTAAAGAATACAACTTCTGAAAAGGTCTCAAAAAAGGCATGAAGGGGAATGGTTTAAAGTGTCTCATCCCAGCATGTATAACAAAGAATGTCAACTGACTGCTCAGAAGCACTCAAACTACACTGATCAACACGCAGAAATTAATATATGGTGTGTGACAATTTTTGGAAGAGATCTGTATCCAATTATAAATTCCTCTTCTGGCTTATGAGTGAAACTTAGGGAATAGTCTTCCCAGAGAAGCAGTGAGGCAGCATGTACTAAACCATCAGCAAATGATCTGTACAAAGTGTTTGAAGGGTCTTCAGAAAGCAGATCTGAGAAGGGTGGCTGTGTGGATGTGATGACATAGCAGAGTTCCCCTGTCCCATTTCTGACTTGCATGATGGCACTCACGAAAGCCAAAATGTGCTGCCAGCAGGTTTTAGTGTTTAGAGTATAAGAACCCCTTCCTTTGTCCTTGTTATCAGAGAATTCTCTGATGGAGCATGTTTTTATTTGGTAATATATGTATTGGAGATTGAGGGGAAATGTATGGCAGTTTAAATGAGGATGGAGAGTCTGTACAAAGTGCACGCAATAACAGACTCTGGAATGGCAAATGCCCTACCAGTCTTGAGAGAGACCCAGGTCTGTCACCATTTCACACTTACTGAAACTCCTGCAAGGAGTGATGCAGAAAAACCTTGTCTGGTATCTGTGAGCACGACAGTCAGTGCTGTATTTGAAAAGTAGCTGGATTTTACTTAAGGAGCAAAGGAAAATGAGTTATTTTAGATATTTACAATTTGTGTTGGTTTTCCTATTAAGCTTTGCATTAATTGTTTGTAATGGAACACAAGTTGGTCAAAACACTTTTATTTGGAGGACTGATAAAAATTGACTATACTTCCATTATATAAAAGGCTCTTCGGTCTTAAGAGTAGCCAGTGAAATGGGCTATGTGGAGGAGAAATGTAGAAGCTAGTTTCAAAAGGGCAGGTGGGTTTTGTTTCAGCTCTGATACAGGCTTTCAGAGTCACATACAATTATTGATAGAATGGGAGCTTAACTCTGAATTTGTTGTGTCTTTGGTGAGTGATCCAGATCCTGGCTGCTTTGAGCTATCCTCAGTAGCTCCTAATGTCTTAGTAACAATTTTATTTCTGGGCCCTAATTAAATAAAAAACCAAACCAAAACCTACCCTTCAGGTGAGTGGTGTAAGCATTTTATGAGAGCTTGAAATGAGTGAATCTCCCTTTCTGTTGTCTTTCCTGATTCAGATCACCATAAACTCCCTTAGGTGTATAATGAGGCATTTCTGAAAGGAAAACTTCTTGCCTCGTTCCAGCTTTTGCCAGTATAAAGTAATTTATCTCCATGGTGTTTCTTCCTATGCCTCCTTTCTTTGCAGTAACTGTTAAAACACCCAGTCTGTTGGAATTGCTACGTGATTAAGCAGGGAAATGTGGTCCTATAAAGAAAACAGTTCTGCTCTGCAGTGACTACTCTATAAGGGAAGTTGAAGTGACCTTGTTTTATGTCAGACCAGCGCAACTGGCAGCTTCTTGTACAATGCTGTATGCTCCTGGAACAAGTTCAAATGGCTTTTAGTGTGGAGGTACTTAACCATGTGAGCTACCAGCTTCACTCTTATGTACTCTTCAAATGTAACTAGATTAATAAAAGGGCAACAATGCTTCTCATGAGGGCTTTTGAAGGGGATGGCTATCCTGATTCATCCACAGCTGCTTCAGTCTATCTCCTTGTCTGGGGTCCTGAGTGTTTGTGCCCACTATTGCAGAGGTAGTTCTTGCTCGGGCTTTGAGTCCCCTTTCCCCAGGAACTCGATCACACTGCTGAATGCCTGTTCATTTGGTAAACTTGAGCTCTGGCTAAGCAATGTTGGCAGTGTGTTAGAAACCAAGGACTCTTGAGTCTAACAGCTTTATCTGTTGTCTTTCAACTGTGTACATGTATTGTCACACTCAGAACTAGTATGTCACTCCCACTGTAATGGAGTGCTGTAGCCTGCAGTAGTCATGCCTGTACCACCTGTGATGAATTCATCTCACTGTCCAGTTTTACAGCATTAAAGGACATACTCTAAGTGGTGCAAAGTAACTATGCTTCTTGCACACAGTTTCAATGCTTAAACAATTATAAAGGGTTAATGAAAGTGTAACAGATTTGTGTGTGGCTGGAACATCATTCCCATGGAAAATGGAGGAAATAAAAGGAGAAGGAACTGAATTTATTGCAGATATTACTTGCTTTGTTAGGTCATGTGGACCAAAACAGGGATCTAAGGCCCTGAACCTGCAAACACTTACACACTTCCTTAACTTTACTATACAGTATAGTCCCATGTTAGTAGGTCTGCTTGTGGCAATAAAGCCAAACATTTAAGAAAGCCTTCTATTTGATTCTCAGTACATCAGAAACCCAGGGAAGGGGTTTGTCAAATGGCTTAACAGATCATATTGGTAGCTAGATGATTTTTTTTTTTTTTTTGGTCTGAATTTTGAACAGATGGCAAGAAGCCTTCACCTTGTAAACTGAAAATATCAGTAACACCTGTCTGTAAGTGTAGCAGTGAGTGAAGTCTCACTGCGAGGATGCAGAAAGAGTAAAGTATGAAATATTTTACAGATGCTACCTTTTCCATTTGCTCTTCCCACAGTTCTGAGATTGGTCCCAAAATGTTTTGACAGTGTTAAAGCTATTCCCCTCCCTTTACCCATCACAGCTTGCTAACTAGCATTTTCATGCAAGATTTGAAGTGGAATGTTGTAAAGTTATATGCTTTTAGTCTGTAAAACTCTGGACTTTGTCCAGCAGACCGTTTTTACATGCCCTGGATCCTTTTCAAACAAACAGGATCTGTACTAGGGTGCAAAACTTTAGACAACTGATGCATTCTTTGAAATAACTACAAGTTGGCTCACTGCCCCTTAAGGGAGTCTGTTAAGACTCCCCCACTGCTGCCTAGGAATATACTTGTGGAGACAGCAATTGTGAGTGCCAGCAAAGTAACAAATGTAAAGATAAGCTTTCTTTGGTGCTTTGACAATTTCTTTGCAACTTCTTCGCCAGGCAAGCTCAATGGGTCAGGGCACTTAACACTTCTGGATCAACGCAGCTGTAATCTTAGGGAATAAATAATTCATTCTTTATAAAGGGTAAATGTCTCATAACAGTTTTTATTCTTCTTTAGTGATAGACTAACTTCCAAATCCATAATGATGTCAATCCAAGGTGAAATTTGCTCAGTGATAGAAGCATCCCACAGAAATATTCTGCTGCAGGTAGTAACTTCCATGAGCCCATCTGGAAAAACTCTACTCCAGCTCGCTGCAAAGCTATATTAGTTGTACTATTTCCTCACTATTTCATATTTCTGCCCTGTACTTTAACACCAGAACTAACACATCTTCATTTGTTTGCCCTTTTACCTGATGGGATCACCTGTAACTCCTTTTAAGTATGTTTCTCGCCACAGCTGTGGTGGTAGTAGATGAAATGTTTTATCTGTGCCCACTGTTGGGTTCAGCTAGAAAAAAAAAAATCAGTCTAGTGGCAGGATGGGCAAAAGAGGGCTGGATGCATCTGGGATTCTTCCCTGTGATAAACAGACAGGTCCCCCTTTGCTTTTGGTGAGAAGAGAGGAAGGTTCATAGAGAGAGGTTGTCTACAGGAGGAAAGAATCATGACTGACAGCCACTGTTCCCCTTACTTGTTAGCAAGGAAACTTAGCACAGTGTTACTGGGATTCTGGGCCCCTCAGTTTAAGAAGGACATCGAGACACTTGAACGTGTCCAGAGAAGGACAACAAGGCTGGTGAGAGGCCTTGAGCACAAGCCCTGTGAGGAGAGGCTGAGGGAGCTGGGGTTGTTTAGCCTGGAGAAGAGGAGGCTCAGGGGCGACCTCATTGCTCTCTACAACTACCTGAAGGGTGGTTGTAGCTAGGAAGGGGTTGGCCTCTTCTCTCTAGCAACCAGCACCAGAACAAGGGGACACAGTCTCAAGCTGTGCCAGGGGAAGTTTAGCCCGGAGGTGAGGAGAAAGTTCTTCACCGAGAGAGTCGTTTGCCATTGGAATGTGCTGCCCAGGGAGGTGGTGGAGTCACCGTCCCTGGAGGTGTTCAAGAGGGGATTGGATGTGGCACTTGGTGCCATGGTCTAGTCATGGGGTCTGTGGTGACAGGTTGGACTCGATGATCTTCGAAGTCTCTTCCAACCTTAGTGGTACTGGTGATACTGTGAAATGAAATCAATCAGCCTAGGAGGGCAAATTGTAACAATTTTTATGAATGAGAATGAGATAAACAGATTCAGGGAGGATTAATTGTTGCTGGGTAGGCATGTTTGTTTTTAGCCTCTTTGCAATGGGACTCCAGCTCAAACTACCCTGATTATGTGAAAGAAGACAAGGAGTGTCTGAAAGCATTTGCCTTTGGGTTGCAGTATTAGTCGACTTGTGAGCACTCTCACAAACCACTGTCAAGTTAATGGTATCTGTTAAAGCCTGAAACCAAACTTGACAATTCTTGTCATGGTTTATAGAGCTGTAAAGGAAAAATGTGCTTTGTGTTATGCTTAAATAAGATTTTAGGATAATTACCCAGGGGTGTGACTTGGCCCTCGGTTCCACTGCACACAAAGAGGTGCATGTGCAATGAAATACGGAATCTGACTCTTTACAGATTCTACTTACTGAAGGAAAGACATCTCTGCTTTCCCTGCCTTTAGTTTGTTATGTGTTTTTCAAGCTCTGCATAACAGTAACTACTGATTACAGAGTGCTTTAAGCTTCCACAGGCTGTGAGGATGACTATCAAGAAATAAGAAGTGACTGAGTCAATTTGAAAACAATTTTTTAATCCACTTGACAAACTTGATTGCTAACTTTGTTACTCGTGTGCCACCCCCACCCCCCACAGAAACTGCTGGGTCTAATTAAAGATTTAAAACAGCAACAAACAAATTGCAGTAAGTAGTAAAGAAACATTTTTGCCAAAAAGGAAAATCAGTATCTTTATTTTAAAAAATATATATTTTTCCCTGAGAATTATCTACTATATTAAGCAAGCAAAATACAGGAACATTTCTTGCACTGCTGCAGCAGGAAATATGTAGCTTTGGCTGTGTGAAACGACAGTGCTGAGGAAGGTAAATGCGTTGAATTACTCCATTAACAGACAGGAGGTGGTACTACAGTAGTTTCCCCCAGGCACGAAGTTTCACAGGTGCTGTAATCATGGTGGACTACAATGACAGTACTGTAAATGCAAAAGTAGCAGCTTGCAATTAGGTGCATTTTTGTGTGAAATGTGATAAATCAAGGGATGGAATTTGTCAGGTATCAGTTCCCTAAGAGCAAGAATATTTATCTAAAGTACAAAAACCTCACAGCTGAAATCACCATTTCAAGTTTTCACTTGATTCACAGGAGGAAAACTGAAATACAGTTCCTAGAAAGAAACTTTTGATTTCTTTTTGCATTCATTACAAAACATTTATTTTTTTAAATGCAGGCATATTGTTTGCAATATCCATACCTTTATCTGCATGCTTTCTAGAAACTGTTAGCTTGTCATGGGAGATGGCACTATATTGATGCTACCTGTCATTTATCCCACGCTTTGGGAGGGGTAGAATGGATAGATAATGAAGAGAGCTCTCCTGAAGAGTTCTGCACACCAATCAGCTTTGATCAATTAGAAGTTTCTTGCTTTTGGAGAGGGTGCTGGTGTTAACTGCAGCCTATTGGCTAAGTATCACTGAATTCCTGTTGGAAATACTCTGCTATGCATTGTCAAAACCCATGTAATTGAGAAACTATAACTCCACAGTGATTAAAAGAGTTGCCTTACTCATCACCTAGTGTTGGAAATCACAGCTTTCCTTGCAATTGCACTTTCTTTGTTGTTTAAATCTTGTGGGTCTTAAGTTGTTTGCTGAAGGGAGAGGTGCTCGTTTTGAAGTATAGAAGCAAAATTATTACTGTAGGAACTGGGCAGTACTGAGTTGTTTAAGCCTATCTGCTTAGAATCTCTTCTGGGCTGGTTGAAACTTTTCAAAGTGTGAGTCCTTCCCAGCGTCCTGTGCTGTATTCACTCAGTGGGATGTCAGCTGAACATGGCCACTGGAGTAAGAAAAGAGTCCATAAGTACAGATGAGGCGCAATGATTAGTTAACAGTGATTTTTTTTTTTGCAGCATCAGTATTCTTTAGCCATTGCCACATTTTTGTCCCACATCACAGGAAAAAATAAATCAGCTTTTTGTTCCATGTTTCTCCTTTTTATAACTTGGTTCCCCCTGGAAAGTGAACAATTAAATTGTTATGGAAATTATCAAAACACCAGTCAGGGCCTCTCTTTTTAGTTTTCTTTTTCCTTTTTTTTTCTTCATGCAAGTGTGTGAGTCATCCACCTACACAACATTAACTTGTCTTGTCTTAGTGAGCGCCCCATGGACTCGGGGTCAAAGCACAGGATATATTTAAAGTGTGGGGTTATGTTTTCTGTTCCTTGTGGCCCACCCAAGGAGTCTAGGACACAGAGGACAAAATTATGCACCTTCCTAGAGGATACATGGTGCCAGGAGCTGGGTAGGAGAGTTTGTATCTAGGTCTCCGTGACTGCAGTGCTCCTAGGAAATTTGCCTCCAGGATCTGTGAGGTTCGGAACCAACTCCATGGCCCACCTTGTAGGGGAGCTCAGAGGCATGAGATGCCAGGGCCAAGCAGTTTGCTTCTCCATGTGATAGCCCCAGAGACCTGGCTGTAGGAGTGGCTGACCTCAGGCCAAGTTTCACTACCCTGTACGTTCCTATTGCCTTGAAAATGGTTTGGTTTACTGCAATGCAATAAAAATCTAGTATTTGAACATAAACTATAGGTGAGAAAACATGGTTAATGTGTGAAGTGTTAACCAGAGTCGGGCAACAAATGACTGTGATGGGTGAAGGAATCTCTTGCCAGCCTCTGCAGTGGAAATAAGTTCCCCTTCAGTGTGGCTCTGAGTGACAGACAGGACACAGAAGGAAAACAAACAGTAACTATTATCTTTCTGCTGAAGCAGCGTCAAAGGGAATATAAATACTGATTGTTTGGAGACCATCAATTAAGCTAAGAAGTATTTAGAGCAGGTGTAGAGGAGATAATAGATGAAAAGAGAACTTTATAGTCTTGTATGTTTAAAACAGTTTGGCTTTTTGATGTTGTTTGCTGGCAAAAGTATTGAATTGATAGTTGGAGCCTGTGATTCATTTATGAACAGTTTTTAGTTTAATAAACACTGCAAACATCAAGAGGGAAGGTCTGGATGATGGGACCTTTGATGAAAGGACATTTTATTTGTAACTGCAGGAGTATTGGAAGAACATTTGAACTCATGGATAGAAGTCTATAGACTTTTTTTGATAAACTCTGGTTTATTAAAGTATATTATACAACCTTTCATATACTTAACTCCCTAGTGGTGTCTAGAGGCTTTGCTGAGAATGGAACTTTCTCATCTTATTCAATTTGTATGGATGTGGTTTCTAGGAAATTGAAAAGCCATGTCAGACAAAGAGTAAGAGAAAAGGAAACATTCATTATCTTCACTTTACAGAGAAGAGTCCAAAAAATACAGGAGCAATGGACAGAGAGGCCTGCTGCTTCTACCAAAAGAAAATTTAATTGGCTTTTCATAAGGGAACTCTGCCGATGAAACAAGAAGCTGAGCCCTCATCTCCCAGTAGTAATTGAAGATAAATGCAGATTGATGTAGCTTTTTCATCTCTAAATGTGGAGTATGTAACAGTCTGAATTTATCTTTTTGTTTGTTTTTAACCATTCTCAAATTTTATTCTTCCCAGATTCAGCTGATGATATTCTGCACTGTCATGACCTCCACACTTTGTTTTCTCATTGAGTTTTGAAGCAGCCTATAAATGGTTTCTTAACTTCTTTGTTTTCTCTTCTGGAAAGGCAGGTTTACTATTCAGGTCTAAGCACTTCAGGTATTAAAGAGAAGTGCAACCCTGGTTTACTGAATAGCCTGGGGAAAATTGCTTGATTCTTTTGGCCAGCTTAGTTATTAAACCAGTATAAAGAAACGTGTCTTCACTGACTGCTAGATCCTCCATCCAAGCTGACCACCCCCTTGGTAAATATATTACTATGTTAAAACTACTGCTAACAAAGGTGAAGCAACTCTAAGAAATGAGCTTATGAGCTGCCATGGCATGCAGAGCACACCTGAATTACCTGAGGAAGACACCAGTATCGGGGAGAGTTGTGCACCCTTGGCACAATGCAAAGCAGAGAAGTGGTGGTGTCTTTGTGTATGGCACAAGAGTGCCAGGGGCACTGCAGTGTGAGGTAATGCCATTGCAAAGATGCCTTCCTGTGCCTTCTTTGCATCCTGTACAACTGCATGGCAGATGAGGCGTGGTGCAGAAGATGTATGGTACACATGAGCCAGCAGTGTGCTCAGGTAACTAAGAGGGACAATGACATCCTATCCTTCATCAGGAATGGTGTGACCACCAGGACTATGCATGTGATCTTACCCCTGTACTCAGTGCTGCTGAGATGTGTTCAGGTTTGGACCTTCACTACAAGAAGGACATTGAGGTTCTGAAGCTTGTCCAGAGAAGGGCAAGGAAGATGGTGAAGAGTTTAGAGAACAAGTCTTATGAGGAACAGCAGAGCTGAGGTTGTTTACTCTGGAGAGGACGAGGCTCAGGAGAGACCTTATGGCTCTCTAAGACTACCTGAAAAGAGGTTGAGAGAGGTGGGGATCAGTCTGTTCAATCCAGTAACAAGTGACAGAACAAGAGGAAATGGCCTCAAGCTGCACAAAGGGAAGTTTAGGTTTGATATTAGGAAGAATTTCTTCACTGAAATGGTTATCAGATATTGGAACAGCTTGCCCAGGGAAGTGGTGGAGTCCCCATCCCTAGAAGTATTTGAGTCATGTAGAAGTAGTGCCCAGGGATATGGTTTAGTCAGGGACATATCAGTATTAGGCTAATGATTGGACTTGATATTCTTAAAGGTCTTTTCCAATCCAGGAAACTTTGTGATTCTGTTTCATACATCCTCTTATCTTGTAGAGGCTCCCTTCAGTAAATCCAGCCACTCTGCCCAGGGTGACTACAGGATGGCATTGTTCTCTGTGGCGGTGGAGGTGGGGATGGGACAAATTAATTTGGAGAAGCTTGAGGTCATCACAGTTTTTCTTTCTCATCTTTCCATTGATGATCTCCCTGCAAATCCCTCTCTAGTTTGAATTACTGAGAATGAATTACTTAGCAATGAAGAAAAAGTTCCCAGTGATTTCATCTTGTGTTTCAATGGGAAGAAACCAAATCCTTCCTGGAGGTGGCGAGGTTACCTGAGAGTCCCTGTGTTGACCAAGAGGGAAGGATGATATGAGGATGAGTCTTAGGATAAACTGACTTTGAGCCCTCATGGACTGGTTAAACTACTTAAACATCACCTTATTTGTAACACAAAGAGGCATGCACAAAGGGCCATGGGAACACACAGGTCTGTACCCTGGTTGAATAATATATTACTTTATTAATGTGAAGAAGACAGAATTCTGTTTCAGTCAAGCATAACACAGTTTGCTGTTAAATTCACAGTTATACTGAACATATATTTGTACATTTGGTTTTAGTTTATGTCAAACTGTCTTGCCATTTGTTTTCAGTTGATCTGGAACTGCCTTGCCATTTTTAGGCCTTAAATGTTTATAAAATCCATAGAATGCCCATCTTCCTTTTTTTTTGTGTCCCCCCCCCCCCCTTTCTTTAACCAAACTGATTCAGTGGTGTTTATCTACTAAAGTTTTAATAGAGCACACAATTTTTACTTAAAAGTCGCTCCAAACTCTGCTAAACCCTGCTGATGAAAAATCTCACCACAAGAAATAAGTTTTTCCTATATATATAAAAGGAAGATAGAATCAGGAGTGAAACATTTAGGCTTGCACTTTCAGTGTGTTATAAACAAGAGATGTGCAACCATACAAGCAAGACAACGTTTTATATATGGTGGTAGTTGCTTTGAGTTTGCTTTTGAATGTAAATATGAATTTAATTATCCCTTGAGTAAAATGTAGGGCACAAATATCCTGTTACTGCACATCAAGGTTCTCCTTCAAACACAAAGTGATCTCTTCTTGAAATTTCTAAAGGGATGTGCCAGCCCAGGAGAGGCTTACAACTCAGCCACGTGTGCTAACGTAACTACATGTACCTTGCCACAGGAATTTACACCATGCTCTGTTAACTGCCGTGAGGATATCATTCACTTTGCAAGCACTTGGTACTTTGTTCAGCAAAATAATTGATTATTTTTCCCCATGTAGATGCACTCTCAGTCCTCAAATGCTAAGACAATTAGGGAATTAAAGCTAAGATTAGGAACTGTGTCAAAAGTAGTTTCCTGGCATGGTTTAGATTAAATTATAGAGGGAACTTTTAATGAATCTTCCATTGAGAATAGTTTATTGCTCGTGCTTTTTATGTGTGTGTCTCATACAACAGTTCAGCATTCTTTTAATTTGTATAATTAACTTACTTTTGTATTGCCTTGTCAAGACATTTTTCCGAGCCCTGAGGAATTTTGGAACACAAATACCATTTAAATTTCTTTAATGTTTTAAAAATGTAGGCACTCTCCACCCCCCATCCTCTCCCACTGCCTTTTACTTTTTTGCCTTCTCTCATTCTGCGTTTTTTAATCAACCCTTTAAAAACCACTGTTTCACTGTGATGTTTCCCCACCCCTCCAGCCCTCTCAAAACCGTGATGTTACTGGTTCAGACTCAGAGTCATCATGTAAGAACTTTTTACCATTTCATCTCCAGAATTTGTTTGTAGAAGAAATCACTTTCCCTGATGTGGCTTTGCAGTGCATGGTAGACCCTGCAACAGCCCTGAGTAGAGGCACTTTGTAGTGCAGTGCAGTGTGGATCAGAGGAGACCTTACTGCTGTCTACAATTACCTGAAGGAAGGTTGTAGCCAGGTGGGGGTTGGTCTCTTCTCCCAGGCAACCAACACCAGAACAAGAGGACACAGTCTTAAGCTGTGCCAGGGGAGGTTTAGGCTGGATGTTAGGAAGAAGTTCTTCCCAGAAAGAGAGATTGCCCATTGGAATGTGCTGCCCAGGGAGGTGGTGGAGTTGCCGTCGCTGGAGGTGTTTAAGAAGAGACTAGATGGGGTGCTTGGTGCCATGGTTTGGTTGATTAGATGGCGTTGGGTGATAGGTTGGACTTGATGATCTCGAAGGTCTTTTCCAACCTGGTTAATTCTATTCTATTCTGTTCTACCATCTTGCAAGACAACTGATTTTGAGCTGGGGAGAGGGCAACCTTGAAGCTTAATTTTCTCTCTCTGCCTTTCTGCAGGTCACAGCATGTGTCCTTTTAGCATCATGTCACCAATCAGTGGTGGTGTTCTTTTGGATTGTACCTAGCCATCCTGCACCCTGGATGAGGAGAATGCATCCTCTCCACCTGGTTTTGCTGCAATTACCCATGCAGCCTGGTTGCTTCCAGTATGTCTAAACTTGGAAGATGGGCTCTTCTTGGCAGAAATAATCTCCTGTTTGTTGAAAAATTCCTGGTGTGCTTGTGGCTTGACATGGACACTTGGTGGGCTCTTTTTGTTTTCATGGTATTTAGATGCTCGGATGACATGAGGTGTTCCCTCCGTTAGATGGCACTGCTTGTTTCAGCTGCCCCTTCAGTCACTCCTGCTGTGTTAAATTGAAAGTAATTAAATTTTAGGAGGTGTGTTTGATATCAAAAGCAGCCTCTCCATGTGGGTGTTAGTTCTTTGTTCTTAACAGATTGAGGAAAACTATCTTTCTTGCCTTTTGTTCTTTTTTCCCTGTTTGAGCAAAGCAGTAGAAAGCCCACGGTGGGAACATGTGAGAACACAACTGTGTACACCTCTCCTGCCACTCTGAAATAAAAAGGAATGTTACCTTTGTAGAGGTGATTTCATTTGGATCCCTGTGAAATGAGAAACCAAACACCTGGACAAAGTTTCTTCACTATTAATGGCCATGTTACAGACCAAAAACAACCTTCTTCCCTTAGATGGTGAAGCTCACAAAATTATAGAGCTAAACTGCAGCTCCCAGACCTATGAAAGAGATGTGGATAAATACCTGGTTTCTGTGTGACAGGGTGGGAATCAAACTTGTTACATTGATGGAGTTGTTCTTGGACTTATTTGGGTGATTAAGAAAGATCAAGGCAAGCGATCTTTCTTCAGCTTGAACAGAAATTCACCTCTGAACAGGAGGCCAGTAGGAGGCATGGGAAGGTCTCTGGATACTGGGTGTGACTAGAAAGGTCCTGGGCAAACCAGCACTGTCTTCCCTGTTCCCAGCCATGGTTTGGGCAGTACAATGAGCCAGGGATAGCCCTTTTAAGGGATTATGCCTGTGACCACTCTGTTTTAGAGGACAGGAGAATTTAACAGTGTGAATGTGAGTTGTTCCATGCTTGTTGGCCTTGGTGCCAGACAACAGTCCCAGAATCATTTAATTGACTCGTATAACTGCAGGTACAATGTCCCAGCAAAGCATTAAGCAAATGGGGGAATTTACCCATTCAAGGTTTTTCAGTCCAAGCAAGGCAATGAATAGCAGCAGTGTATCTGGTGAACATTTTACTATACAGGTTTTTGAAAGAGCCACTGCTCTTGGCTGTGCCCACAGTGCACATGTTAAAAGAGACTGTAAAAGGTAACTTAGTCAAGAAAAAATAACAGTAAATGGGATTGGGGCACAGTATTGTGTTGAACTGTGAAGATAATACAGCTCTGCAAGCTGACCTGGGTTGAGTGACACATGGAGCACTACCTAGCTGACTCTCAGGGTGACTTTGAGCCAAATACTTCATCTTCAGTTTTCAGAAGTGAGTAATGAGTTTTCCTGGTAGCTGGACAGTTCTTTACAGTGTCATAATTCAGTCTCTAAAACAGTGGCCTTCCATACACTTAAAGCTGTATTTTTTTTTCAGGTTTGAATCTGTGGTGTGTATTCTAACGTGTTTTGTAACTGAGCTGCTTCTTACTTTGTGTACTTGGTAGACGATAATGATCTGACACATCATTGTCGAATCACACTTGTGTCACATTTTGGCCAGCAGAATATGCTTACAATAATATTCATGTTATTTATGTTAACTACATAAGGTATTTTTATAACATATGCATATAAACTAGCATACAAATAACAAAACCTGTAAAATCTGCAAAACAGACTTCATAGACAAAGAAAAAAGTATTTTAACAATGCACTTTACACAACAATAAACTGCTAACAACTCAGACTTCGTTCAGGATTAGACAGGAATTCAAGCAGGTGTGGTAAATAAAATCTTGAAAGGGGGGAAAAAAAGCCCTGTAAAAGTACAGACTCCTCACTGTTTAATTTCTACAAAATTTCCAAAAACTTGAGTGAAGGCTCAATTTACATTTTCATTGCAAGCAATTTTTCAAGATCTTATTAAAAACCTTCAGAGTATCCCTTAGCAAGTAGCCTGTATGAAACATAGAATTTTAATTTTGCAGATCTGCTTTAAATTGACAGACTTCTAGCCAGTAAAAGCCACTGGAAAGCAGTAACTGTGATTAGCTTTCAGAGAACTTGGGGATTTAAATTTTTGTTGAGTTTTTTCACTTAGTGAAAGGGATTTTTCTATGACTGAGCCTAGATTTCCAAGTCTGGATGTTGCACTTCTGCCATCCATAGTTAGTGCCTGGCGTCACGTGTGAGTGAGAAGCTGTGCGGAACCCAGAGCATAAGAGGTGGCTGGGTGGCAATAAGCTTCTCAGCAGACTGGAAATGCTAGTTGGTTCCTTGCGACACTAGAAGTCCAGTTCTGTGAAGCTTTAAAATGGAATGTCTATTTTTGTCTCGCCAGAGTGTGATCCTTGTTGGTTTTGCAGTTATTTAAAATTATAATGGCTTGTTGTATTGGATCACTTCGGTGGGAAGGGATGTCAGCCAGAGAATTGCTCTGCTCTTCTACAGCTCTTGATGATAACGCTGTCTTGCTGTTATGGGTCTGGATGGAGTGCAAATTGGTCTGATTAAAACCTTTACAAATATAGTGCCTCACACTTCAGTGTTTGGAGCCTGATCTTCCATTACTTGTCAACCCTTTAATTCATTGAAATAAATCTAACTATGTAAAGAATAGAAAACTAAACTTTTTGAGATCAGTGGCTCCCTAATAGCAATAAAATGTGTTCTGTTGTTGTTGTGTTTTTCTTTTCCACACAGGATGTTTCTGTGTTTATGGAAAAATAAAATCTGACAGAGTCTAATGTTGGACTTCATCTATAAGGTAGCAGCTGTGTGTTAGTATTGAGTCGCATTTGTTACAGAAGACAATGCTTAGATTTGCAAATGAAAATAAAAATGGAATGAGGGACATGAAAAACAGCATTGTAAATGTGGAGAATATACTTTCTGCCTTTTTCAAAGGTTGTGAATAATAGTTATGGATTATTAGGCCAGATATTGTTGTTGTCTGTGCAGTGAAAAAGAGATGAAAGCCACTTGAGAGAACAAAATAGTGGTAGGTGGGAGGAGAGGCCCATGTGCCCAGTGTGGATCAGTGGTTGATATTACTCAAGAGTCATCTTACCTCCAACAGCTTGTTTCTCAGTGGAAATGTGTTATATCCTAACTGTATGGAGTTAGTCTCCTGAAAAGTCCGTCCTGAGGGATGCACGTTGGGTGAGTGTGCTACCCACCCACTGGCATCATGCATAGAGCAGTTCTGAGACGTGGCAGAGAAGAAGGGAGGCTTAGCAGTGCTGCGTGGAAGGATGTTTGCACTCTGGATGACATGGGATTTTGGGAGCTGGATTTCTTCATGTGGCTGCTGCCTTCCTCCTTTCTTCTCACTGGATCAGGATGAAACAGAACTGAATTCTGCTTTATTTCTCCTTCATCTGCCCTGCCACACCCCCATGTTAGATGTGGGACTTGCCATTTGCATTGCTTTATCCCATTCTGCAGTTGTTTTCCAAGTGGTTGAGAAAACATCTCGGTCTCTGAGATGTGTCCCTCAGTTAGACACATTCCATATACTGGAATATATGCCCTATGACACGAGAATCCTTGAAAGGGTTTGATTATCCTTGCTTCAAACAGGAGGTTAGCCTGAATGACCTTCCAACATAAATCCATCTATGGTTTGCAATTTCATAGTGGGTGTTGGGAGGAAAAAAGACTTGAACAGCAAAACCACAAAACAACAAGACAGAGATACATCAAAGATAAGGATACATAATTTGCAGCTGTTAATTATTAGTATGATGGGACATGATTATTGTTGCAATTCTTTCCTGGGGAATAGAAACCTAGTACTCCTGGGTTGAAGTCTGTGGTGGGAAGCATTCCCAACATGTCACACATTGCTCCTGAGACACTGATGATTTGATTATTCACACAATTTCAGCTATGCTATCATTGTTTAATTAAATAATGTAAACATACATATGTCATATCTTTGCTCATCGTTGGGGAGGCTTTTTCAAAGCAGAGAGTGCCTGAGGAAGGAATTTTTGTCAGTGTGGGTTTAAACATGAACTGGGAGAAAGGCTACATTTTTGAAACATCTGTAATCATTTGTGTGTCATGTAAGTTAATTAGCTGTATATGGATTTAAACCAGTTGACTCCTTTTCTGTTGTATTCATATTGCATGTTTTGGGTTCTTGAAACCTTTACAGGTTTCCTAAACTTGATAGAAACCTGAAATCTATCTGAGTAATCGGCAAGATTCATGGCACTTGGGGACATGGTTTAGTGGTCATGGTAGTCTGAGGTTGGCTGTGGGACTTGATGATCTTGGAGGTCTTTTCCAAATGAAACAATTCCAAGATTCAGTAACATGGCTATTAGTATAGCTAATATCTACCTGCCTTCTTTTTTTCCCTTCCCAATTCCTCCAGTGATGTGGTGGGTTGAAAATTCCCACCCCCTAACATTAAACTTGCCAGAGCAGCTCAGTGGGAAGCTGTATTTACAAGCAAAACTACAATCTACAATGAAATACGATGAATATATACAATGTTTACAGGTATTTACAATTAATAAACAGGCACAAGGACCCTCCTGGTCAAAGAGCAGGAAAGCTGCTAATAGCTTCTCCCTCCCTGCCCCCATCCTTACCCCCTTGGACACAAAGGGACCAGTGAAAAAGCAGAATAAAATTAGTGGGATAGCATCCTTCACTTCCCCTGTGTGAAAAGCGTAACTGTAACCAAGGAACAAAGTAGAGCATCTATTTTTACTATAAAATATAACTTGACTGTGGGACTTGAGACCAAATTAAGCAAAATAAAGACCTTGTGGTACTAAATGAAGAGTGTGTACAAAAGGAGTTTTCCACACCTAAACTCAAATTGGTGTAAAGATAATTTGCATCAAAATTACAGATTATTAGTAAATAGCAGTATCTGTGCATAGAAGCAAAGACTTTGGGGTTTTTTTACCCTCTGTTGCTTTGTGGTCACAAGTAATAATTACTTGCATTTTTCTTTTTCAGAGATTTAAGTACTTTCTTATTCCTCATTCCAGTCCTCCTTCCCTACTGTTTTTCTTTTTTTAATTCCTATAATCCTCTACTGACTGCAGTGAAAGATGATGTCTTCAGCTGTGTCACTTCAGTTTTCTTAAATCCTTCTTTCTCCTGAGCAGCAAGATGATTGATTCCTTCTCATTAAATCCAAACCTCACGGCTTTCCTTCTCTCAATTTAAGTACATTTGTGATCATTTTAAATAGTCAAATGTGTCCTACCTGGCTGCAGTACAGTCTCCTTCTTGGACCTCTTCTTCTATTTGTGTTTTAATTGGCAGTAATCTGAAACTAAGCAGTCAGGCATAGTGGGAGTATGGGATCATGTGCACATGGGCATATGGAGTCTGGGAAACTGATTGTATTTAACATCAAACTGTATGACACGAAGGGGTAAAAACAACCCTGAACAACTAGGTGCCTTATATAAAGCCAAGAAACAAAGCCTTTCATTGTTAAGTTTTCCAATTCCTATTAAAGTAGGCTGACAAAACTAATGAACCAATTTCTTTTGGTGGCTCATGCGCAATATGAATATTTGCACCATTGTTGTTGCCTCTGGCAAGCTCTTGAGAGGGCCAAGGGTGTCCTGGAAATGAAAAGGCAATGAGCCGAGGCACTTATGCTCAGCTGGGTCTCTGGCATGATAGCTGCAAGGTGTTAGGGGGCCTGTGCTGCTGCTCATCAGACTATGCAGCTTGAAAGGAAAATGGATTTCTCTATGATGGGTCTCAGGTCTCTGATCTCTTTCCTGGGTGCTTCCAGGTGCACTTCCGAACCGATTTTTAAAGTAAGTGTTGGCCATCAGCTAATTTCACAGGCGGCTGAGAGAATGGCAAAGTGATTCCATAGCTCTTCACTGCTGACCAGAGGTTCCTCCCAACCTCTGCCATTCTATGATTTTAGGCCAGGCCCATGTTTGGTCTCCCCATCAGTTTCTGTTCTGTATGAAATCAGATTCTCCCTGTCACTCAGGATGGGAAAATATTTATTCAATATTTTTATTGTGAAGTTTCTTGATGCTTTTTAGTTATTTCATTGGGTTTTTTTTAATGAACTTTTCAATATGTGTGGATGATGATTAGCTGAAGTCCTTATATGTTCTAAGTCCCATCTGCTGATGAATAGCTGAAATTACGAGCAGCTGAGCTGGGTCCTCTTACTGCTGGGTAATTGATCCAGAATAACATATCTGCCACTGAGTGTGTGTATCCTCTCTAGTGGCTTGTGGCTTTGTGTCTGGTAATAAGACAAAATCAACCATCCAAAACATTTCAAGCTATCAGCTAGAATTAGTGATTAGCCTCTGCAAGAGTATACCAATAAATCTGCTCTACCTCTTTGGTCTTTTTGACAGCCAGCAGCAGAGAGACTTCAAATGTAATTGTTATGACTAGTGAAGGTCTGTGCCTTTTCTCCCTGCTATTTGTTCATTACAGATCAGTACTTTCACTGAGACTGGTAAAATGCTGCTGCCTTCAGTATCTTACTGATTGTCTTTTTCATCTTAGTGCCTAACTGGAACAGAATGTAAAAGTTTTATTAGCTCCCCTTGGAGGGTATCCTCAAGTAAGCCCTGGAATTAATGTTACTTTTGTTTTTAACATAAAAATTCTAGATTAGGAAATCAAAATGTAAGTGTAAGCAGCATCTGAATTTGCTCTGGACTCTCAAATAAATGGATATCAAAAGCTGGAAATAGGCCAAACCCAGAAACTATCTGATGTAGGTCATAGATCTCTGCAAGCACATGGATTTCAAAGCATTAACATTTACTTGATAGATTTTCAGCACTGGTCACATTGCTTAACTTTATTTCACTCAAATGATGAGTCACAAGTAAAGCTGGTGGCCTGCACCACCCCTCTGTGCTGCAGGCTAAGTTGTTGTGCACGTGCTGCTTGTTGGTCCTGCACACGCATGAAGATCATACTCTGCTGGAGGGGCTGGTTTTGCCTCTTGTGCTCCCTGCAGAGCATGCCTACCCAGGGCTCCCAGGTGCCTGGGCCAAGAGAGGTCTGCTCTTCACGTCTTTGTGTTTGTACCTTTAAAATACGAAGGCCAATGGACATGTCTTCCTTGGGGAAGTGCCCCAGGAGAGGTGGAGGAGACCTGGGAAAGTCCATGATGAGGCTTTCACTGGCCTGTGTGAGCACTGCTTCAGGGTCCCACGGTGCTTCTCTTTCCACCGGTGGGATTTAACAAGCTTTTATGGTCTCTCTTCTTGAGAGCAAAGAGAATGATAAAGCTGTGTGTGTGTGTGTGCTTTAAATGATGCAATTGTTATCATTAGCTTGAGTTAAAAGGTCAAAACATATTTGTATATTTTGAATACCTTATTTTTGTAAACAAACTATTTTTATAAATAGACTTTCAAAAACGACTGAGGTAAGTGAAAGGCTTTCTCTGCAGTTTAGACTGAATACAGTTATTAGGTTCATTGGTAGAAACAATTCTTTGCTTTCAGTGGTCAGAATTAATCACATGTGGTGTTCTGTACTGTATGTCCTGGGGAGAAAGAAGGGGATAAATGATAACAGATTGAAAAAAATCTTTTGTTTCAGCCTTTACTTTTAGTAACTGATGTAAGAGTTCCATTAGTAATACAGTGTAAATACACATTTTCAATTAGTTATGAAGAGAAATGCTATAAAGAGAAATTCAGGGGAGAAAGAAGTTTTCATTCTGTAGCCTGTAGCTCAGTAGTATTCTGTGCATTTTGTCAGATGTCTGGATTATTGCATTAGAAGTACTCTTTGGTGTCAAATCATAGTAAATTAAAATTCAGGGCCACAAATTGAGTTTCCAGAGCCAGAAACCTTGAACTTCATTTTTCCATTGGAACAGGTGTTAGCCCCCAGCTTCCTTTCAAAGCCTTCCACATGTAATCCATCACAGAAAGTTCAAAGTGGCTTCAGTTTAGGCAACATTTTTAGGGATTTGTAACCTGCTCAGGAAAAGTCTTAACTGCTTATTTGCAATATAGATCTTTATTACAAAGAGCATGTTATGTGTGTAATGTGTTACATTCTCAAAGGGGTGTTTTGCTTGTTCTCCATCACTTAAACAATCCTTTTCCCTTATAATGTCAACCTGTACAGCGAGGCTGAGGAAATCCTGCTCCTCTCCTTCACCCAAAAAACCTCAACCAAGCACATACCTGAGGCTGGGTGCTTTCTTCTGTTGGAACAAACAGGTAGTTTTCTCACTATTTCAATGAAATAAAAACCAACAGAAGCTTTCTGTAGCATATCTCTTCGGTGCTATGAAAAGCATTATCAGGAGACAGATAACCTGGGGGTAGTTCCTCACAATAGTGCAGTGTAATTTATAGAACTTATTTGATGTTTGAGGTGATCTGCCCTTTTCAGAAGTAGTAAGAGTTTTGTAACAAATGGAACCTCTAGTCATAGATTCTTATTTCAGCACCTGGGCTTATGCTGGTCTTACTTTTATATTTATCTTAGAATATCTTTATATGTAGCACCCTTGGAAGATAGATGGAGATTTTTTAAAAGCAGATGGAGGTTTGGCAATGACTATAGTGGAGTCAGAACTATGATTATTCCTCTTACAAAGATCACTTTTAGAGGACTGTCACTCTTAATGAATTTACTCACAGGTAGAACCAGTTCTGTTTAAAATGCGCAAACATATAAACACACACATCTGCTGATTTGATTATACACAAGTATTTGTAGGTTTAATGTAGAAATCCTATTAACTTATTAAATGACTTAAAGACTTCATGGCTATAAAGCAGAATGTGTATTTTTAGCAGCATCTTATAATCATAATGCAATTTAATTTTCTGATTGAATATTCTTAAAAATGAAATGCATGGTCCATTGCCTTTCTCATTACAAGCTTGACTGTAGACTGGAGAAGAGGTTTGCCTTTCTAGATTTCTTTTCTTTCTTAGTTGTGGACACCATGAATTATGTATATATGTTTTATGATGAAGGTTATTTGTTTTCTGAAGATGTAGTTAGCCTTTTCAGGTGACCGAAAGGACAACAGAATTCAACAGGTTAAAACTTTTTCTGGATATTTGAAGGAAATATTGCAATTGAATTAATGATTTCAGGGTTTTATGGGGGGAGATTTCTCATGCCATTTGGGTGAATACACATACGTTTTCTTTAGTTCACATGCGTAAGCCCCAATCTTTTCATCAGTAATTAAACACATGCATTAAGAGAAGAATGTCACAACGTTTTGTTTCATTGAGAAAGTTGGCATGAGAATGGAACGTACATTTATGACAGCTGGGTATGCAACTGACCACAATAGCAGCAAAGGAACAATTACACTTGATTAGTTCAATAATCTTGCTAAGAAGCAAATATTTACTGTAGCTCTGTGGATGAACAACATGCACCAGATTTACAGCTTCAGGGGAGCATCATTATTCACATCAGCTAATGTCCAGGACCAAGAGCTTCACTCTCCTTCTGGGCAGTCTAGTCTGGAAAAAGACACTGGCATGGGGTAGAGCAGTATTTTAGTTTAGGATTGGTTAGGCTGGTTACTGCTTACAGCTCCTGGATTGTCTACTCTTCTATCTGTTCATGCAGATTGAGGAGAGTAGGGGGAGGGAGGCAGAATGAATAGTTCACTTAAGGAAAAGATGTATCTGAAACATTTTAGAGCAAAGGAGCTGCAGGAGCAATGTCATGCATTGTCTTCATAATATTCCTGAGATACCTCCAGCAGTGTAAAACAATGAATAGAATTGATGTGAAAAATGGAGTTCTAAATGGAAATTTACTTTTTACAGTTTCTTGGCTGTTGTAATCTAGTAAATGTTGAAATAGCTTGCCATTTTGACGCTACCAACGTTATATGAACATGTGTGAAGTCTAAAGCTGGCTTTTTCTAACAAGGATTCTGCCAGTTAGAAGCTGCTTGTAGACCAGAGTAGGCATTTTGTCATCTGAACATCGCACAGAACACTTTAGTTCTCAGATTATCAAGCTAGTATTGAATGCTTTCTTCTGCCTGCTTCAGCGTTGTGGAATATTATATCACTGTTCAGAAGATGAGGATCAGTATCACCAAATTAGTAACAGAGAGGTTACTTACCAAATTATTAGTTTGCTTACATTAATTCTCCATATGCTTTTAAATTAATTCAAAATATTTTAGTCCTCACACTTTTTTTTTTTTTTTTTTTTTTTTTTAAATGTAGGCATTGTATGCTTTAACTTACAACGAGGGCCTCCCCTCCTATTATTATGGCATTTTATCCTCAGTAAATGGCAGGCGTTATTGGTACTTAGAGATACATTACACATTCTCTTACTGGAAAGCCTTCATTGCCTGCCATTAGATAGCAGCGTGTGCTCTGTAGCTGTAGTCTCTTAGCAACTAACTGTCTCTTTCTTTTGAATTCTCCTTTTGTGACCCAGAGGCAGGTCTCAAGACATAAACCTCATCTTATTTTATTTCCCAAACCTTGAAAGCTGGAATGTTTTGGGCTGCTTATGAGAGGTACACATAGTGAAGGAACAGGAGCTTCAAAATCTGTTGCGTGCATTGAAAATGCAGATAAGCTTCTGCTTCGTGCTGCAGTAATTTAATAATAAATATGACTGTAATCCTGGCAGACTATAGCATTGTTAGGTGTGACATGCCAAGATAGATAGATATAGATATACATATAGATATATTTTAGTATGAAATTTGGTTTTAAGAAAGCACATCAACGGAATCTGCAGCACTGCATTTCTCCAGAAAATGTGCAACCCCTTTCCCTTTAATGTTGTGTCTTGTGGTTTGTGTGGTGGTGGTTTTTGTGGTTTGGGGTTGTTTGTTTTTTTTTTTTTTTTTTTTTTTGGGGGGGGGGGGACGGACACGGGACATTTTGGGGCTTTCTCGTGTTTGGGGTTTTTGTGTTTGTGGGGGTTTTGTGGGTGTTGTAGGGTTTTTTTGTTTGAGGGAGGGTTGGTTTGTTGGAAATATTTGTTGTAGCATATCTGTATTTGAGAACAGGATGAACAAAGAACAACATTCCTTCTGGTCAGGAGATACAGGGCTATTCTTTCAAAACAATTAGAGGTTTACATTCAGGCCTTTGTGTGTATCCTCCTAAAGCTGCCATTGGATGTTTTTTGTTATTGAAGATTTTATTTGCCTTTGGGTGGCGATGAGTGCTGGAAAACCTTTTCATTCCTAAAGAAAACCCTGGGATCAAAAAATACTTTTTTTCAAACCCTTCTGTTCGATTAGGGAACATAAAGCAGTTACTATGGGGTGGGGGTGAGTTGGTTTCAGGAATCATGGTCCTAAACTCCGTATATATTTTTATGTCTAAATCGGTCTGCAGTGAGGAGCATAAGATAGTAAGAGAATATGCAAAATCTCTTTGGTGCATTGTCATAGAATAAGCTTTGCTTTTTCTTCTGCCTTTTCTATTTTTGCTTGCCCTTTTTCCCCCTTTGTAGAAAGCAAGCCATATACTTGGTCTGGAAATCTTTCTGAAGTGACAATTCTGATCGACACTTCTGTGTTAAGCTGATTAACTGTTTCTGACCTTTCAAAGTATGTTGTATATAATCCTAGACGACCACCAGAGTTGAAACTATTCTGTTAGTTTTGACATTCCCATCAGGCTTTCTGTCTGTATCACGAGCAATCCTAATTCACTTGTTATTAGTTAATTTGACAGGTCGTTGTTAACATCATTACTAATAGCTAAGTGCTACAAGTTAAACATGTTTTGACAAGAGGAGTCTTCAAGAAATGGCAATACCAGTTAATGAAAGTAGAACGAAGGTGCTTATTTCTTTTGCCATGAACTGGATACCATCTTAATGTTTTGGGAGTAGAGGTGAAGGGAGTATGGTTACTTCAGGAACAAACTTTTTTCTGGCTGGCTAAAATCGAGTGAGAGCTGAGATGGAAATTATCCCAACACTGTCATGCACATCACTCCACCTAGAAAGTTTTTCTTTCTAGTAGCTGTTTGTCAAATATATTTTTGAATGAATCACCACTCCTCTAATTAGAGGCACTACTACTTTATCTGGCATATAGCAACCATCTTGTTTTGTGGTTTGTTTTTCTGTATGTGTAAGCAATTCTGTCCTTGAACATGAAATAAGTTCTTGCATGCTGAGCTGTTTCCCCCTTCAGACCCAAAAAGCTGAGAAGATACAGATCCTCACCTAGTGAATGCAGTGTAACCCAAGTATGAGCATTTTAAAAGAGAGATTCAGGACCACCCCTGAAAGTCTGTGAGGTGAAGTATCGTTTAAGGAGTCATTTGTCTGAGCAAATGATTCATGGCTCATGGACACTGACACTCATAAAGAGTAAAAAAAAAAAAATCTGAGGATGCAGTCATAAGTGGCTCAAGTGTGAGTGATTTCAACATGAGGAAATACAGCATAGGAGCTTTTGAGGGAAGTGCTACAGATATTTCTCTCTATTTCTATTCACTAGCCAAGGAAGCATGCAAATGCTAGACTGGTCTGGAGTCATAACATCCAGTGCCTGATCAGCAAAAACGATCCTATCCTGCTTAGAGTTTCTAATTTTGGTATAAAACTTACAAACAATACATGAAGAGTGGTTTGGCTTTAAAAAAAGAACAAAGCAAATCTTCAGGAGGAACAAACTCACATTTGGTACTATGCTTAGAATAACTCTGTATGAGTAGTCTTGAAAATTCTTTATACCTTTTTACAGGACAGTGAATTGAAGGCACCTCTCATAAGACGTTTATCCATTCCTGATTAGACAAATAATTTGAAGAAAGTTGGCATGACTGTGGTGTCCTGGTAATGACAAGAATCCAAACCTGCTAATTAAGGTCTGACTTGTCATTCTTGGATCCCAATCATTCAGGCCAGGGGAGAACACAGTACCACCTTACATGCCTGGTTTGCTTTCTACGGGAAATCTCTACTTGTGTGGGGAAGAGTTTTTGCCTGTAATCCAAGAGCAAAATCAAGTGCCACTTTTCTGTTTAGCAGAAGTAACTTGCAATCTATGCTAAGCTATGCCTCCTGTGCTACACCCACTCTGCTTATGGGAACTTGATGAAAGGGGAATTCCTGCCACACAGGTAGTGATGGGATTGGTGAGAAAAGCAAGTGAGAGGAGAATTGGAGCCAGTGGATCACAACACACTGAGGAAAAAGATTGTTCTAGATTTGGTTCTCTGTCCTGCTAAGAGGAAGAGCAAGTATCTCAGGCTGCAGCTGCTTGGTTTGAAAGATTTAGTAATAAAATATTTGTGGAAAATGTTTTCAGAAAGTAGGGGGAAAAGTGTCAGTCTCATGGGTTCGAAACTATGTGCTTTCATTCATTGAACTGCAAGAAAATTAGCCTTCTAAATCAATAAAGGGATGGATAATAGTGGTTTACTTTGTTACATGCCAGGCCATGTTTTTTCCCTGACATGAGCTAGGGAGAGCTCTAGATTATTCTGTTCTCTTCCCTCTTCCCAAGACTGCTTTTGTTGAATAATTGCTTTCTAATTGCTTGCATCTAAATGGCTTGATTTGATTTATGCTTAATTTTATTTTAAAAAATCATTTTAAAAGTTGGTTTAAATTATACATCTTGGTAATGTTATATGCCTATTATACTTCTATAAGCATACACCTCCTATAATGTTACCTTATAATATTTTTCTTTTAATAAGGAGAAAATGAGGAAATTGAGGTTATGATAGAGCAAATAAGAAGGGAGATAAACTTGAATAGTAACCCAGGCCCAGAAACTGTAGTTTGGCATTTAAAGAAAAGAATGGCTCTGAAGGTGCTTTCTTTAGGTAGTAAAGAAAATGTCAGTGAGGCAATTTCTCTAATCACAAGGATCGACATTTGCTTTGAGATTGAGCCTGCCTGCTTAATTAGAGTGGTAGAATCACATTACGCTCAGCTTTGCATCTCAGCAGGCCCCCACTGCAAGATTTATATTTCACAGGGAGAAACAGTCTTGATAATGAAATGATGCTTTGCAGAGATATGTGCAGAGAAGCACAGTTGGATTATGTAAATGTGATTTATCCAAAGCTGCAGTGCATGAGTCTTTTTATTCAGATGCTGATCTATAACTCACTGAAGGCTCTTGTGATTTCACATATATGCGCTCAGTGATTGGTATCAACTTTTAAGATCATTTATTTTTATGTATGCCATAAAGGGCTTACATCAAAGTTAATATGTATCCTCTACATCTCCCCTGACAGTGTTTTGCTGTGGTTATCTTCTCCAGCTTTGTCATCAGTCAGGGTGATGTTTTCGAAGGAGGGAGATTGGTGTTAAGTGTGTCCCATTTAGCAGCAGAATTAACTGAAAAATGTTTAGGAACCAAAATGTAGAGTGTGGTGCCTACTGGCCCCCTTACAATGGTAGTGTTGTCCTTTCAGCTTGGAGAAACCTTTTACATTATTTTCTCATTATCTGGACAAAGCAGAAGGAGGGAAAGAGTGTTGTGAAAACCTTTATTGGTACTGCTGCCGTAGCTGAAGTTTCTGAGCAGGCTGCGAAGCACCAGAGAGATGCCTCCCCTCCTTTGCTGGAATTTGCTTCTAACTCCTTTGACCAATATTGCATTCCTTGTGCTGAAAATTAAGACTTGGGGCTTTATGGTTGCCAAAACCAGGGCAAGTGCTTGGCCTCACGTGGTTTTTCTGTTTCCCTCCTACATTCTTGGGAGAATGAGATGGGTCTAGCCTGATTTCCTCATTGAACTTTGTGTGTCTGGGTTTTAGGGGTTTATGTGTGTGCGTGTGCCATTTTCCCCAAGGCAGATTTGGAAAGTGATGGACCTGCTTCAACCAGGCTTAGCAGGAAAGTGAAGCCCTCCAATGGGATTCGTTTCTACAGGGGTTTGTGAGGAGAATTCGTAGGGCAGAGGAGGGGCACCCATGCTCCGGTAAAGGGCTGAGAAGCTGCTGCCAGCTGCTGGCCACTCCTGCCCATGTGACACTGGGGTCTTCCCTGCCTGGGGCAGCAGCAGGGAGATACAGCAGAGCTAGAGTCGATCTGTGAGCCTTCCTGTGTGGAGTCATATTGTGGTGGCAAAATTAAATCCCTGAGAAATCATCTTCAGTAATCAACTTTTCAATTGCTTTTCAATTTTCCAAGAAAACCCTGCTTGCTCTTAGCATGAGAATTAATATATTAATACAAATAACATCTCTGCTTAATTAAAGTAATATGTAAGTGTGAAACAACCCTCATTTTTGAGCTCATCACTTTGGGGAATTTCCTGAAAGCAACTGAATCACTAAGTTCAAACAGAGACAGAAATATGCTGACAGCATGTTACTTTTTTATTCTGCTTTGACAAGAAGATTCGAGTATCTAAAATCCCCATGGTATTTCAGGAATGCAAGACTGGGCTGGGAATTGTAGAAAACAGAACTTGCCATTGTTAGCTGTTGACCTAGGAGCCTGTTCTGCTGATTTCTGAACAAGTGGGCAGGCACTGACAAGTCATCGAAATTTGCAGATGATTTGAAAACTCTAGCCAGAGGTAGAGGAAGCAGAGAGCCAGTGAGGCTTGTAAATATGTAAATTACTTGAGAATCAGAATACATGTTTAACTGATACAGGCATGTGTTTTTCTAGTCTGCATTGAGTCATGAACAGTAAGAGGACTTATAAATGTTGTATGTTCTGATCTCTGTTTTAAAAGTACAGTAAACAGGGATGGTATTTCATCTTCTACACATCAAAAATGTAGAAATATTCAGGTTTTAATATTCACCTCCCATAGGAAAAACACCTATACATTGGAGAGTAAACATTTTGAGCTAGTATAGCATAGCATGGCAATAGAAATGCATAAATAGCCTACTCTGACCAGGTCCAAATCTCATCAATCCGAATTCACAAACGATAATAGGAAGGACAGACACAGATTTGGGGGCAAGGTTCCAGATGTCCTCCCTCAGGACATACAAGGAGTTTACAGGATGGTTCATTGGAGAATCCCTGTTTATATAATTCACAAAGTACTTCTAAGTAGAAAACTTAAGTGCTTCTCACTTTCCTTTGAACCTGAAACATCATTCCGTTTGAAATTCTTTCCTTTGAGAAAAACCCTCGACCTGGTAAGTACTTCAGTGATTGACTTCTCAGCTGAAAGTGCCAGTGGAGCTAAACGGCAATGTTTCAGTTGATTGAAGGGCTGGACTCACAAGGGAAGGCTTATGCTACTGTAAATTCCACGTAAGTGTCAAAGAAAACCATTTATACTGCTAATTGACTACAGGATAACAGAAAGACAAACTACCTCTGAGCACTTAACAGCTTTTTCAGTTCAGCCTCTTTGCTGTCTGGAAGATTGTGAGAGAGCAACTGCACCAAAGACTTCTTGCTACGTTTTTGTATACTTTCATGGAGGAACAGCTGCACAACCATTTCTAGGTTTTCTTCCTTTTGCTTTCAGGAAAGAGAGTAGCTGAAAGGTTAGGCTTAAAGCCCTGTCCTTGTCCACACTCCTGCACAAGGTGTGGAGTCTGTGACACCGGACTAAAGCAAGTTGCCTGATGTCACACTGGCAGTCTATAGTAGAGGATGGAACTGATCTCATACACATGCATTGAGTTTTGAACTAGAATTACTCTGGTTTCTTACTTTATCGTCTTTCAAAACAGTACAGTGTTATGAACAATCTAAATTTTAAACAAATCTGAAATGTATGATTAATTGTCCTTGGCACTACTTAGCAGTCATCAGTGTGCATATCACAGGCTCCATTCTGCTGCCACTGAAGTTTCTGCTAAGATTTCTATTTACTTCATTATGACGTGGAGCAGGCTTTAGGACTACAAGCATACTCTGTCCATTTGGAGCAGCAGTCCAGTCAGCTGGATGTACAGTTTTTAAGCAATGGAAGGGGGGGGGGAAAGGCAAAACAATTTCAAGAGAAAACTCTTTGACTAACCACTGGTGTTTAATTTACAGTGAGGAAACAAACCTATTGACTTCAGAAAGCAGTAAATAACATGTAGAGCAGCAGGAGAAGCACAGATGTTTTAAAAGTTTTGTTTTCTTTCTATTTTATGTCTGTGTTTTCTGCAACTCAAACCCAAACATATTAAATAGTGTTTCTAGGATCTTTGACAGGAAAGAATTCAGATGCTCACAAGGTGCATGAAATTTTTAACATCTGTGACAGTTTATTGTGCGTTTTCAAGTAGAAAGCAAAACTAGATGAGAAATATTTAGTTTAACACAGGTTCCTCGAGTCGTTAGGATTTCAGCTAAGCTGAAGCCCTGAATCTGGGCATCACATCTTGACAGGTGTCTTACAACCATCTCTGGTCTTCCCCAATTCTTGGCCTTATTTTTGATTCCATGAAAGTGAATAGTAAGTCTTGTTCCTGTGACACAGTTGGGCCCTGCTACAAATTAGGCAAGCAAAATTCTAACAACAATATGTGGGAAACACTTCTCATCATGAAAGAATTTAGGATAAAATTGAACATAATGACTTTTCTTCCGAGCTGCACTATGAAGCTCTCACTACCAATGTCCATCCAAATGATGTGCAGCGAAGGCTGAAAACCATGATGCTTCTGTTTAGTACATTTGGTGCATTGAAACATTGATTGTTGTGTTCCTCTGTTGTCGCATGTAGGAAAGCATCAGGCACCCCAAACTGCAGAAAATATTTCTATATTATTTTCTTTTAGAAGGTAGTAAAAAGTATATAGAAAGAAGCAGTGACACTGCTTCACACTGAACAGTTACTTGCTTTTTCATTGCTACAGTGACCAGCTGGTAAAATATAAGATGAACTTGCAGGACCATGCATTGTCAGCTTTAAACTGCTCAGCCCTGCAGAGCTGCAAGAGCTGAAATTCAACTTCTCTGCAGTCAACCTTAATGATCTCAAAAATGTTGCCAAAATGAAACTGCTTCTACTCTTGATGCTTTGTTGTATTTTCTCCCAATAGCTTAAGAACTGTTTATTATCTGACAGATATGTGTGTGTGTGTATATATATATATATATAAACATTCCTGGAGTATTGTCTGGGGAGTAGGGAGGAAAAACTATTGAATTTGTGTTTAAGCCTATTAATTTGTGAGCATTAAGTGGCCACAGATCTTTTACTAGCTCTGGAAACTGCAGTTGGTTTTGTTCTGAAAAGGGATTAATCAGGCTGGAAACAGGTTTTCAGAAATGCAGGCATCCAGCATATTGCCTGAGGAATAGCCAAGAGCAAAGTTGTTGGTCACAGAAACACAAGAATATGATTTGAATTAATTAGTATAAATTATCGGTTTATTGTTAATAATCAGAAGAGATAATCAGAAATGGTTTAGTGAATATGTTTGGGAATTGCATCTCAAAGCAATGAAACAGTGCAATTCCTCAGTAATTTTAAACCAAAATTAAAGCTTGGCTTCCGGTTAAAATGTACATAGACACCATAATGCTCATAAATCAGGATCATTTGTGTCAGACATACTGCCCCATGCTTGATTTGGAATGGTGATCTCACCTTTTTCATGTTTCAGCTGGTTCTGTTTTCTTGGCTCTTTGAAACATAAGGAACATTTGCTTTGACCAATGTGATACTCTGGTTGGAGGCTGTTCAGTGGCACATACCTTCAATTTGTAACTCAAGACTTTTACACATAATAAAAATATTTTCTTCTAACCCTTTCTTTAAGAACTTCTTGCTTTAACTGGGATAATTTCAGAGCAGTGCATACTCTGAATAAGAACAGTCTATGTGGCAGAAGACAACACTAGAAAATTTGGCATTACAGCAACTTTTTTTCCTTATGAAGCAGTGTGTTATACCTGCAGGTATTTATGCCTTTTTGGAGGGAGATAAACTGACCACTTCCCA
This sequence comes from Picus viridis, assembly GCA_033816785.1. Taxonomy (NCBI): domain Eukaryota; kingdom Metazoa; phylum Chordata; class Aves; order Piciformes; family Picidae; genus Picus; species Picus viridis. The sequence goes on along the minus strand of CM066569.1, from coordinate 1,120,596 downwards.
TAGGTTTTTACTTTTGGTTGTTTTCTCTTTGCCAAAGGAGCCTGGCATCTATTTAATCCACCACAGAAGTTGTTTACTCTACTTAATGTTTTAGGTCTATTGAACTATAATACCACAAACAGTTCTTGTTTATCTTCAGACAAGTGGTGATTTGCTCCTATCTTTGCCTTTACAATCAAGCTGAACAGCCCATTGATGCAGTCCTGAAAAATCCAGGATTGCTTGTGCATATTTCATTTTAGTACAGGCAGGACTGATGTTTTTGCTGCAATTGTTCCATCTCTAAACCAAATTATATTTATTAATTTACTTTTACTGAAACTCAAGCTCATAAATGCTGTTGAATGCATTCCTCTGCGGGATTTTTTTTTGTGAAGTGGTTGCAAAAGTGACTTTGGTTCTTCAATGTGATACAGTACTTACCCTTGTAATCCTAAACTTACTGTCCTGACAGCTGGGGAGCTGGAGAGGAGCAACATTCTCTTTCTTTGTTTCTTTCCTTGGCAACTCTCACTAGTGCAGGGTGGAAATACTGAAAAGAATAATCTTCTAAATGACACTCTCAGCTCAGCCAAAGAGAAAGAGGAGAATGAGAAGATTAAAGGGAGAGATTGTTTTAAAAAACTATAGATTATTCCATTAGAGTTTTTGCAAAGTTAAGTTTTTTAAACTCCAGAAATGGAAGTTAATAACTTTCAACTCTGCTTTGAAAATTAGAAAGGCTTCTAATGTTAAGTGGATAAGAGGTTGTCTGGCAGATGAGTGAAAGCTTTAGAAGATTTACTTCCATGCTGGGGACTTGACATCACGTTTGGCAATACTTGTTTTCTGCAAGGTTGGTAAGGTTTTGCACAGGTTCATATAAGCATGTGCTAACCCATTCAGTAATTAGTGGCCTTGATTATTATTTCTCTCTCTCTCTTTTTTTTTCCTTTGGAAACAGATCTTTTCTTGTAAATCAAATTATCTGCATGGTGTTATAGGAGACTTCAGAGTGTTGTCTGGGATGAACAATGTTTGACTAGGAAGAGACAGTATTTTAACTTCCTTCATTTTTATTTTCTTTGTTTTGTTGTGGGTGTTTTTTTTTTTTTTTTGTTGTTTTTTTTTTCTTTTTTTTTTTTTTTTTTCTTTAGCAATGACTACAGTTATACTTCACCATTCTCTGTCCAGGACATGTCTGATCCCATGAATGCTGTTTTAACAGTTTTCAGTATGTGCAGTTTAGAGGTGTGGAGGAGGTATTCGAGGATGACAAGAGGTCCTCCAGATACTACCTACCAGTTAGATCATTAATGAGTCATTGCTTGTGTAAGCAATGAAAGCTTTGAAAAAGAGCTCACTAGCCCAAGCAGGCTTTCATTTTAAATGGAATTGGCTTGTTCTTTTCTTTGTTTCTTTTTCCTGGAGGAACTGCTTCTGGGCTATTATAGTTCTCGTTTTAAAGGTGTCTTCCACCACTCTCACTAAAATACCAGGAGGAATGTGCTTCACTACTATCATCTTTCTAGCTACTAACAGGTCTTTTTCTGTTGAAGGTCTTAAAGTTTTAAACTACACAAAATATTTTTAATTTATAAATACTATCAAAATCTTCAGAAGCATTTTTAGAGTCTGCATTCAATGTATAGCTCATCTGTGGAAGGACAGTTAGGAAATTAAAGGAGTTGGTTGTCTTCCTTTGCAGTCAGGCATTTTAAGTATTCAGGAGGGACTCAAGAAATATGCAGGTATCTCTTAGTTTTGTATTTCAGCACTGTTCTCGGGTCTTCCATGTTGTTTTATGGAGTGCCATGCTCTATAAAAAGAATTTGCTGTAAACCTGGAGGAATAATGAGGCAGCTTTGCTGTTTTGCACTGCTATCAGTGACTATTGACTTGCTGTTCCGGCAAGGTACAGCAGTGCATACAGAGTCAGCAAGACAGGGAATATCATAGGTAGGCTACCAACTCAAGACTACCAGGCTCCTAGCTTGAACTTCATAATCAGAGATAGGATTCTTCTTTTCTGAGTTGCTGTTAGGCAAAACATTTCATCTCTCTTGGGTCATTTACATTCATATGCCAAAAGCTTGGCTTGAAATGTGAACTTTATGTGACCACAGTTTTTCATATATAAACACATTTGAGGACCTGGCTGTGGAGGAATGGTTGACTAATCTTTGTAATGAAGCCACTGAACAGTATATTTGAAACTGTGTTCTAAAAAAATTAAGTACAAACTCTGTTATCCCAGCTACCAGGAAGCAGATGAAAGATTGCTAGTGTTTTGCTGTTAGTACCAAGTGCCAATGACATCCCACTAATAAAGACATCTTAATCTGTTTAGAAAAATCATGCTTTTCTTCACTTTTCCTATCTGATAATATTTTTAATGGTGATGCATGTGCATGACATAAGTGTGGGACAGGAGCTCTCATCTCTGAATATGTTTCTTAAGATTCAGCAGAATTGTGGTGCTCTTCTGACTGGAACTTTCAGACCTGGGTCGAGCTTATTTTTAAGTCCTTGTTATTGAGTATATAATCAGAGCTCTTTTTGTCCTATGCATACGATTTAGGCAGGTACTCTCCAGTAATTAGGAAAATGGGAGGACTTGGGCAGTGTAGCATGCACATGCTTTTAGCATCTCATTCTCTGGAGAGCATTGAGTTCTTTAATTATTTCCTGGTTTGTATGCATGTCCTCTGAAGACAAATGAAAATGTTTGTAAGGAGTTGAACGTAAAACATCAGATGTAATTTCTTACTATGCACAGAAAAATGTGGTATTTCCCCTTAGATATGTAGTAGATTCATGTGACATGTGAAAACACACTAAATATGCATGTGAGGGAGTGACCCCCATAATTCACTTGAAGTGCAACTTTCATCTGTTCCGAGTAAAACTGTCAGAGACATCACTCTGTATCCCCAAATCTGCAGCACACCCCTGACATAGCCTCCTGAGTCTCACTTTTTTGTTTATTTTCCTCGTTCCCTTTAGCAAAAGGAGAGAAAAAGGAACAGAACGGCAAAACATGCATTGGATAAGGTAAAGACGCCAAGCATGGGACACAGTGAGGATTAGAGAGGAATGTAAATTGTGCAGGACAGTGGTTCAGTGGAGTCTCTGCCTGGTTGTCCTGTTTTGTTGTATTCAACTTTAGTTTAACAAAGCATGCTGTAATTATAGCAATTGTCAGCTTTGATGTGTTTGCTCTTTAAGTTTCATCCACATCTTGGTCTTGAATTCGAATTGGAGTCTTCTGTATCTGATAACACCATTAGGAAAAAAATAATAAAATACAACTTCAAAAATACTGTTCTGTTACATGATTGTGTGCAAAGACTCATCCCAACCATTAGCTTCAGTAATGTGTTGGATCATGTGCACTTAAAACTGGACTTTAGAAGGCAAGATGACTGAAGAGTAGAAATACCTTTCTTTTGAGGTTCTATCTGTCTTGAGAAGATGTGTTTTCTTTTACATGGAGTACTGTGTTTAGCTATGGAAGCCCCAATGCAAGAGGGACACAAATCTGCTGGAACTAGTCCACAGAAGGGCCTGAAGAAGATCAGAGGGCTGGAGCACCTCTCCTGCGAAGACAGGCTGACAGAATTGGGGCTGTTCAGTCTGCAGAAGGGAATGCTCTGGGCACACCTTAGAGCTAAATTTCATTATCTGAAGAGGACCTATGGGAAGGCTGGGGAGGGACTGTTCAGAAGGGCTGGTAGTGATAGGACAAGCAACAATGGTTTTAAACTGGAGAAGGGTAGATTTGCGTAAGACATAAGGAAGACGTTTTTTACAATGAAGGTGGTGAAATAGTGGAGTAAGTTGCCCAGAGATGTGGTGGAAGCCCTGTCTCTGAAGATGTTCAAGATAGGACTTTATATGGCCCTGGCCAGCCTGATGCGTTTGGAGGTGTCCCTGCTGACTGTACAGGGGTTGCACAAGATGACCTTTGAGGGTCCTTTCCAACCTGATGTAATCTATGACTCTCTAAATCTGTAATGATTTGCCACTGAATCATGCCGCTAGTGAAATAGTTTTACTGTAGAAACATGTACTGTATTTTCAGAAAGGGTGGGAGTGCCTTTCATTTTATTGTTTGTCAAGTACCACTATCTCAGCAGGACAGTTCAGGGATCTGCTGTGCCTTCTTGCCTAGGAGTATTTATTTCTTAAGACAGCAAAGCACAGATCATTACCCATCTATGTTAATTACAGCGTGATTAATTCAACTATCTGTTAATTGGGGGTGTGATGTGCCACATTCCCTGATAGTCTCATAACTCTGTTAGTGCCAGATGTTAGTCCTGGAGTCTGGAAGGACTATCTTTACTGGTGTTTAAAGTACCTAGTGCACCCACAACCACATTTCATGGATTTGCTAAGTGCAGTGATCGAATCCAGCTGTTTGCATTCTGTGTCTTCTTGTCATTTGCCAGCCACTCACCATGAGAGTTGGGCAAGAAACAATTTTCCCATGCCATTAAAATTTTGAGGGGTTTAGGGGAGGGGGGGGGGAAAGGCAGAAGCATATTTTAAGGCTGTTCTCTAAAAAGAGAAAACCCCCCAAGATTTGACCCTGAAATAGCTTGTCCTTATGACAGTCACTTAGAGGGGAGTCATACTCAAAACTCCAAACTGGAAATCTTCATTAAATGTTTACCTTTCCTACTAAATCTTAACTTCCTGGTGAAAAAATATTTAGTGTCCCAAATTCCTAACTCTTTCTACACCCCAGAGCCACTATTTGAACATAGATGATCTGTCATAGTTTCAAAGGGTAATTTCCCCACCCCCCACCTTGATTTGAGTGACTACCAAGGCTTTTGCAAAAGCAGACACTTCAGAGTTCACTTTCACCGACCCTTATCATCCGTGCTTCACGTGTCATTTCATATCTCTGCTGAGAGTATGGATGGAATTTACTCTCCCTTTTTTCTTCATGGTGACTGTCAGGGATACATATAAGACAAGTAGTAAGTAAATGTCCTAACAGTGCTTTCTTTGCAAAAGGGAAGGGTGCACACCTATACCTACCTCTACTACCCACCTAAATGTCAATTTTGGCTCTAATTTTAGTGCTTCATTTTATTATTCACAGTGGAATATTACATTATACACTATTATTTTTGCGCCATATTTTACTTGACAAGTGCATTATTCTAGGCACTGTACCAACATAGTAGATGACTGTCTTTCACAGCCTAAAAGTGATCATCTAAGGATTTACAGTCCCACAGTATTTAACATAAATTGCTGCTGCAATGTATAACTGAAAATGTTTGCTCACTGGAAATTTTGACCTAACACATACTCTGCGGCCATGGAGGTGTTAACTCTTAAGGGAGAAGGGGAAATGGGAAGAAACAGAAGTAGTCTAATCTTTCCTTTTTCTCACCAAGTTTAGGTGCACACTGGGTGTTGAAGGCTAAAAGGGTCTAGAACTGTTTGGCATAGGAATGAGGTACAAGCCACATAGAATAGAATAGAATTAACCAGGTTGGAAGAGACCTCTGAGATCATCAATTCCAACCTATCATCCAATACCATCTAATCAACGAAACCATGGCACCAGGTTCCTCATCCAGTCTCCTCATAAACACCTCCAGTGATGGTGACTCCACTACGTCTCTGGGCAGCACATTCCAATGCCCAATCACTTTTTCTATGAAGAACTTCTTCCTAACATCCAGCCTAAACCTGCCCTGGCACAGCTTGAGACTGAGTCCTACAAATTTTGACAGTGCAGATCAGCAACAGGTTCAACACTAGAGCTGCTGCAGCCAGCTCTCTAATGCTACTTCAGGATGTCGATGTGTGCAGGAGCAGCTTGGTGCATGCTGCATACACCTGCTTTGGCACAGATTGTGATGCTGTCCCCACTGAATGCAATAATAAGGCTTCCAGCTATTTTTGTGTAGCTGAGGTTTTGTGTTGGCTTTTGGGGGGTGGGGGTGTGTGTATCTGCTCACTCATCCTAGACTTTTCTTTGTAGTACTACAAAGGGTGAATGATGTTGGGCAAGAAGCTGGCAGTATTGGGCCAGTCTACGTGGAGAAAGTGTGCCGGCACTTCTGGCATATTGTGAGGGGTGGTGCAAAATTGGCTTGCTCTTTCAGCACAGCTGGTGGCTGTTCAACACCTTACCTTTCTCTGCTACTGAAGACAGTATGATTTGTTGAATGGGATTCAAATGGATTAACTGTAAATGAATACCTCATTTATGAAGTTCTGTGTAGGCCAAATGACTAGATAATTTCTACACACTACAAATCTCTCTTCTGGTTTATGTTTGCTTCTATTCATTTGGTGACAAAAACAGCAGTAAAAGCAGCACACCAATGAACAGCTCTTTTGATACTTTCTTTGACTAGTAATGTATGAATAAGTTCTGAAAGATACTATTAATGCCCCTGGTGTGACAATAAAAGTGCTAAATAAATCTAAAGACTGAAAACAGCTCTACCCACCAATTTATTTCTTATAACACCAATAACAGGGCTGGTAGCTTCATTATTATTTTGTTTAAGTAATTCAAAACAAAACAAAAAAATCAAGCTATATCTGTTAAGCTGTAGACCTTGTAGGGTAATCTCTCATATATATCTTCTGTCATTTTATTTATAGACTCAAAGGCTTTTTTTATGATACTCCTCCACAGGATATCCAGGTATCTCATAAAGTTTAATGGCTTTACCCTGACAATGCTTACCTTTTGAGGGAACAATATCCCAGTTATAAGGAAAGAGCAGTGAGCTCAGGATTACCCAAGGTCATGGTGGAAGCACACTACAGAACAAATGTGGAGTGCAAACTTCATAATTCTATATTAGTACCTAGTTTCCACAGTATCCTTTCCGCTGTCACCCATTGCTTATTTATAAGGAGCATTATGACATATTATGCAATTTAATTTTGTGGCAATGGCAAGATGCCCATGATTATTTCTCTTCAAATACTCTTTGAAAATGTGTTCATCACTACCCCAAAATGTTACCTGTGAGCCATTCCTGTTGTCCCAGTCACTATTCAAGTGACAGAAAGGCAGAGAAAAGAGGTTTGCCTGCATGAAAGGGTCCCCACGATGGAAAGTGACCTCTGGCAGTCAGACGTGTCAGGCTAGTTCTCTGCGTGATCCAGCATAAGCAGGGCTGACTTCCAGCCTCCAAGCACAATGTGTGATGTGTGGGGTCACCCTCCTCCTCCTCTGCCCCCTACTCCCAGGCCACGGAGCTGACCTTCTCCCTCAGGGATCATGACCCCTGCCAGCCCAGCTGAAATGGGCTCAGTGGATTCCAAGCCAGAGTGCAAGGCTCACAGTAGGAAAAAAACATTTGTCTTTGGAGGCACTGCGACTGCCAAAGAGAATATTCACATCCATTCTTATTTAAATAAGGTGCATATTCAAGACTTCACTTGGTTTAAATGCTCTGTGAGATCTCCAAGGAGAGAAAAACAGAAGCATGCTGTCAGGCTCCTCTGGCAATTAAAAGAAAAATAAAGGGACATTTATTCAGCTGTGATTTAGAAGGTGTAATTTTAGTGATGTATATGCACATATATATGTCTGCATAATAAGTCCATGTGTGCAGGGGAAAACCCCCACATGTTACTGCAGTTAATCATCAGGAAAAAAATAAAAATGGTATGTCTGAATTATTAAATAAAGCTTCTTCTGTGATTAATATAGATTCACTCAAGTAACCTTGTTGAATTCAGTGGAACCATTTGTATGAATGAGAGAGGCTGCATCCTGTCCTTGAGACAGTCCCACGGTGTGGTTACTGCGTGGGTTGAAATGGCCTGCAACTGAAAACCAGGCTATTTTGCATTTTTTTTTTTCTATGTAGCTCGCTTCAAGCACTTCTAATATTGTTTCCATTACTTCATCACGTGGAAAACAAGTTAATTAGCTTCATTATGGAAAACTGGAAGTTGCCAGAGTACAGTAATTGAAATATTGAACTTGCTGTTATACTGTGCATAATACTTATAGTTCAAACTGAATTTCACTTGGAGTGGATTTACAGTCTGATTAGGTTAGTTTGTTCTCCAAGGCCTTGTATAAGAGAGCACATGGAAGAAGGACCAAAAGGCTGTGAAATCTGGTGCAGCGTACTTCTGAGTATGAAGGCTTCTATCCAGCAAGTTATTTCTTAGAGTTGTTGTGACCCAAGACAGCTCTGTGCAACTTTTCCCATTTCTTCTTCACCCTCCACTCATGCAGAGATCTGGGAGACAGTTTTGCTCATCAAGATGGAAAAAAAAAAGACATGTAGCCTCTTAGAACAGAGGCAGGGAACTGGCAAAGCAGATGAGGAGGAGGTTGGCAAGTGAATAGCTTTGTAGCAGGGATTAGTGCGATAGCTAGATTTATGTGTTTATTTTCTTCTTTATTTTAATATAATTGCAGCTTATACCCTGCCTTGAGAAAGAATTCCTTTTTAAATAATTTAACAGAGCAATGGCAGAATAAATGGATGGAGATGGTGTGCACAATTGTTTTATATACTACGTGTGAAATATGAGGTGCCCAGACTGCTGCTGGCAATTGCTCTTTAAAGCCCATTGCCTCTCATGAATTTTTTTATTTATGTATTATGCTCTTTAAGGTACACTCTTGTTGTAATGATGCTCATAACATATTTGCTCATGTGTAAATAAATGTACATAAAACTCTGCCACAGTTCACACCAGGTCAACTTTTTAGATAATATTAGGCTGAAATAATGAAAACTGCTTAAAAGCCATCTAGTATTACATGCACAATAAGTGCTCTCACAAAGCTTTTTCTTCTGCCCCCTTGGGATAAAGTCCTGATCCAGTAGTAGTTCACCACTTGAGAAACTATGCTGGTGACCCTCTGGAAGACAGCCCTTAAACCATCCAGTCATGGTTCAGTTGGTATCTACTGTCCTTCTGGTGTCACAAGGGAATAGAATAGAATAGAATAGAATAGAATAGAATAGAATAGAATAGAATAGAATAGAATAGAATAGAATAGAATAGAATAGAATAGAATAGAATAGAATAGAATAGAATAGAATAGAATAGAATAGACCAGGTTTGAAGAGACCTTCAAGATCATTGCGTCCAACCTATCAACCAATCCAACCCACCTAAACAACTAAACCATGTCACCAAGTACCTCATCAAGTCTCCTGAGCACCTCCAATGATGGTGACTCCACCACCTCCCCAGGCAGACCCTCAGCTCCTTCAGAAAGCCCAATGTTTGCTCGTGTGTGAAGGCTAAAATCAAATATGAAGTTTCATTGCAGGTGAATGGAACATTTATCTAAAAATTAAAGCTGTGGGTTTGGTTTTTGCTTTGGGGTTTTTTGTTTGTTTGTTTGCTTTGGTTGGTTTGTTTGTTTTGGGTTTTGCTTGTGGTTTGTGGTTTTTTGTGGGGTTTTTTTTGTTTGTGGGTTTTTTTTTTCCCCATAAAAGCTGTGACTCTCTGTGAACAGCTGCTATGTAGGACGAATGGCACTTCTCACCACATGATCCAGGTTAATTTTATATTCCCCTTTCGACTAACCTAAGATGCCTCAGAGAACTGTGTGTGTGTGAGGCTACATTTTATTGCAGAGCTTAACTATTGCAAAGGATGATCTATCTGCTAGAAGTTCTGTTCACATTAATAAACTCTCTTGGAAATTACATAAACACTTACTGTAGTCCGTTAATGGGAAGTGTGCTAGTGCAGGTGTTGTCTGTACCACTGTAAAATGTTTGCAGTCGAGAGGCTGTTTACTGTACTCAGTCACATACTCTGTTGTACTCACAGGTATTGAGGCCAAAACAAATGAAAAGCCAAGACTAGAGCTTCTTAAAAGGTGAAATAAGTTAAAGGAAAATATTTTTAAACAGTGTACCCTTTTTTGTTTGTTTGTTTCAAAACAGTGCCTCATCAGTTTAGAGCAAACTGTGTGATTTCCCTAACAGACTGTCCATGATTTTAATTTTTAAAATTTTAATTGATTTAATAATTTTTTTTTTTTCATTCATAGTATCATAGTATCAGTCAGGGTTGGAAGGGACCACAAGGATCACCTAGTTCCAACCCCCCTGCCAAGGGCAGGGACACCCTACACTAGATCAGGCCGGCCAGAGTACTTTTAAGTACTCGTAAGTACTTCTGCTTTACAGACAATAGAAACCAAGACAACTCCTTTTAGGTCTGGTAGCCTTGAATGTAAATTTCTCTGCCCAGAGAGAGTTACCAAAAGAGTTTACTTACTGTAAAAAATGAAAGTTAAAAATCACAGTCTGTTTCAAGACAAAAATGAACAACTGAATATTTTCTTAAACATTTTTCCCCACCTTGTTCTTGGCATGTCTCTGTTCTTTTGGTTAAGTGGCATTACTAGACTCAGGATACAGATGCTACTATATCTTTAAGATAAGTAAAGCTGTTGTTTCTCAACCCTTCAGTCTATTAATTCAAAGTTTGTAGTTTCAGAATCTTTACCTTGTAGTGTAAGAAAGCAAAATACAAAAGCTAAGAATAACTTATAAGTAGGGATCAAATCATATAATCTGTGTGTTTCTGGTGTGTTACTCTTCACTGGTAAGCTTTACATTCCTAATGGGTTTGAGACAACTTTGAATGGTTGTGGTTATTTTATGCAGTGTGTCCTCACTGGTTTTGTCTGTCCAGTATTTATTCCTGAAAGTGCCTCTTCTCTGGCTGCCATACTGTTTTAGCTGTTAAAATACTACAAAAGCATAACAAAACGTTTGTAAAAGGATTTCTGAAGGGAGGTGTGAATGCTTGGGTCTGGCATTGAGATTTCATTTGAAAATGAAGAATAAAGGTATTATTATTACATTATTTTATCACTATTTTTTGTGCGTGTGTAAACAAAATACGAATTTCTGTCCCAGTTTCCAAACGTCTTGCATAAGTAATAGTGGATTTCTATAGTTTTCTTTTTCAAGGTGATGTGCTGGCCTTTGTACCTACCAAGTGACCGTGCCTGAAGAATCCATGCTCATGATGGTGCTCACAGTTTTACACGGTTTAACCGTAGGAGGGAGCCTCTCTTCTTCCCAAGTTACATAGGAAGACACAACCATCGGCCTTTGGAAGCCTCTTCCTACCAGCTAGCATTTGGAGCTGTCGTTTTTCCTTTCTTTCTTGTAAGGCTGATCCGTTGCCGTTTCACAGGCAGGCACAGGAGACAAGCCTGCTAGCTCCAGAAACAGATATGCAGAAACTATCAATCCCTGCTCCTAAAGGATTGTGAGAGTGTGATTACACATGAAGATGAATGGGATTCAGTCTTTAGTAGAAAATAGGTGGATGATGTAAATATGGCAGTAAGCACTACAGCTGCTGCTGGTAACTCTGTTTGCTTACCTTTATACTGTGCAGGCTGTGCTGTATCCTTTCCCATGTCATCTCTGTCTTCATTGCAGCCAATCATTACTGGACTCTTACTTGTCAGGATTTTCACTTGTCCATTTGTTAGGATCAAGTTAGGTACAGCCTCAGCACAATGTTTACACGGTTTAAAAACAATAATCCATATTTTACTGGAGTTAAGTAGAAGGAAGCCCATGTGTGAGTACCTTTAAATACATTTGTAATGACATTGATTACATTGTTTTGGATCAATAAGCTGATGTGAGAGAGAGATAAATTAATCAGTCAAATTAAAATCTACAAAATAAATGCAGAAGGGAAATTCTGGAGAATTAAAAACAGAATGATTAGCAAAGCTTGAGGAAAATAATAAGGTAAAATGATTGATTATTAGAGCTTAATATTCAAACTAAATTTTGGGTGATTTGCCTCGTTATTTTTTTTTTCTTCATATATATAAATGAGATCTAAAGAAAGCTAACCTTAAAGTTTTTAAGTGATTAGAAATTATTTCTCAAGTTACTTGTGCCTGGTGATTAAGATTGAGTCTTCCCTTCATGCTCAGCAGAGGTTTCTCTGATGTTTGACCATCAGGCCTGCCATTCATTTCCTCAGTCTACAAGTCTGAGCTGAACCACTGGGGCTGGAGTGGTGTCTAAATGAGAGATGGTAATTATTGCTGAGATGGCACAGAGGAGCATAGTGCTTCCAGTTCCTGGAGTGAGAGCTCACAGCAGACTGAAGCAGGAAAGTGGGGTCTCACTTATTCTGTCCTCTTTCTCCAGCCTTGCTAAGCTGTGTTTCCCAGTTTCTCCCCCTGTTAATTCAGTACTGAGCCATATTATTATTTTCTGCATCCTCTGCCCACTCAGTGTACAGTCTGAAGTCTGTCCTAGATAGCAACAATTTCATCTTATGTTATTCTGTACAAATAAAATCTCCTATTTTCTCCCAGCTGAAGCAGTACATGGTATTAACTCAGGCATTTCCCGCACCTAATGTTCTACTACTTTTCTTGTGTACATGATTGGATTATGTCCAGATAAAGTGATAGGTTATTTTTCTCTTGTCATGTGAATATGATGATAACTCCTAGGAGAAATCTTTGGTGGGGGTGAGGTGTAAATCTGCAGCAGTGCTTATGTTTACAGCTCAGTACTGCGAATTCTTGATCATGTAAGCAGATTTCTTGTATGGAGTCTGAGTAACTACAAGGCAGTGATGATGCCTCTGCAGCAGTTTGCAGGGCGGTTTCCCCTAAGTTTATTTATACCATATGTCAGTACACTACGCTGTTTCTTGCTGTTTCTTCCTCTTCCCTAACACACCCAAGTTAACTATATTAATGTCTCTTTGTTTTGGATATATGGGCAAAGATACCACTACCTAAGTCATTGTGTATGTATTTTTTTATCATAGTAATATCCAACAGTTGGAATTCCAACTGTGCTGCAAACCTCTGAACCACAGGGAAAATACATGTGTCTCCTCTGAAGAACTTAACAGCCTGAGGCTTTAAGCCCAGGAATTATTTATGCAGATGCTTGTCTTTAAAATGCTGAAGGGGTTACAAAAACCTTGGTGGTTGGACTTTTGAGGGCCTTTTAGTTTTTTCAATGCCTGTCCATATTCCTATTCCTCTCAGTCAGTCTGTAGCACAATTATGATGATAACATCATTTGAAAAAAACAACCCAGGGTGAGTCTGTATCTTGAATGTCTCTTGACCCCAGGCTGCCAACCCATGCCCAGGCTGGTGCAGAGGGATGTGGAGGATGTGCTGGATTATGAAGACTTTTTCTTGTCTGCACAAGAGCTATACCCTAAAGCCCAAAATTATAGTGTTGGCTCATCTCTGACCAGCATGCCATGTATGCTAAAGCCTCTGAAAGGTGCTTGGAATGTGTTTTCTGCCCACTTTATAGAGAGCAACATCCTTCTTGCTCCTTATAGAAAATGGATGGAGGATGGAAGAAGGTTTAACCTTTACAAGCCACAGCCTATTCATACTCTTTCTAACTTAGCTCTTCTATCAAGCTTTAGAAACTCTGACACATTTGCTGAAGTCCACAGGCTAGATGCACCAGTGCTGGCTGACATGCTTTGAAATTCCAATCCGGATACCCTCAGCTTCACACATACAGTCCTAGTGGGAACTCAGCTGCACTGCTGAATACTTGCTTTCATCCAACTCAGAATCAAAAGCAAAGAGAAGAATGGGTTTAGACTGAGCCCATGGAGATGAAACCCAAAAGAAATATTCTTAGAAAACCCTTGTTGAAGTGAAACACTGATCTGAGTAACCTTCTTTCTAGAGTGACCCGCTCTAATACTCTATTTCTTTTACCTGACCGTGTTTTTCTATTGTCTTCTTCCCTCATTGTTAATAGTAACCCTTCCTTCTCCTCAGGTCACTCCACTTCTGCTTTGCAGAATTGCCACCACACTGCTTTCTCAGAAGCCTGATCACGTGAAGCAGCTAAAGAATATCCCTGAAATTCAGCACCCATATGTTAGAGGCTGGCTGAGCATAGATCATTAAACAGCCTTACCTTTGAATGGTAAAATTGATTTACTGTGTTAAGGAGTCTGCTAAAAGATGTGCTCTTTAGGGCACCTATTGACTATCCTGTGATGGTTTATGATAATTGTTAGGTCATAAATAATTTAATTTTTTTTTTTTACATTGCAGTTGTTTGTCTCAGGTTGCTGCATTGAGGCCTTTGTCCAGTAAATAATTGTCGAAAATTCCTGGTTAAGTATTTAACATAGTTAAGAGACAGTTCACAAATCTCACACTCCACGTGTGAACTTGGTCGTAAATGAAACAGACAGAATTCCTTCTTTCCTTCCTCCTTCCATTGTTCTCTGCTGGTGTTGCCATTTTCCTAACCCAAAGTATAATTTGGAGTAAACCATTAGAAGGAATTCTTCTCCTGGAAACTCTTTATTATCCCCTTACACCCTCACCCTAACAAAATTGGAAAGGGATTCCTGATTTTGAGGCAAGTAAAAGGTGTGCCAGACATTTTGTCCACGTTCAGTTCATTTTCACTGTTAAAATGGCTCGGTGTGGTGGAAGATGCTCCTCTGCTCCTGTCTCCTCACTCAGCTAAGCAATAATGGGGAGACAGAGCTGTGAAGTCACAACCCATATTGGGGAGAAAAGAAAAAAAAAAAAGAAGCTCTCATCCATCAAACTGTCACCTCAGCTTTCTGTCCAGGGTCACAGAGGAACAAAGTCAGCTGGTGTCAGGTTGAAATAGCATTGGTAAGTGTTAGTGTGTGTGAAGCTGGTGGTTTGAAGTCTATTTATTTTGTTTGAAAGGCTCAAACAGCATGCTGCCAAGCAGAGGAACAAGCAGGAGGAAGTCTCCTTATTAATTATTACTAGAAGACTCACAACCATCATTTAAGATGTGAAATTGTGCCATCTGCTTGCCTAGGTCTTTGATTTACTTTGTGGCAGCTATCTGTTTCTGAGTTTCCACAATTCACAGAGAGATCAAACTTGCATTGAAAACTAATACAACAGCAGCATTTCATCAACGAAGATTTGATGCTTGCTTGAAAAGCAGACAGGATGCAGAGGATGTTATCTCAATATTTATGGCATGCTTTTGAGACAAATGATATGAAATAAACTGGATGTTATCCAAAGTATTTCAGGGGGCACCAATGTGTTTGGTTTGGTTTTGGTTTTGTTTGGGGGTTTTATTTGATTTTTTTTCCCTTAGTATTGCTTTTAATTTGGTGATTCCTAACCTTATTGATTTCGTGTCACTTGGGGTCTTTTCTCTTATGCTTTTTATTATTGATCTTTCTGGGGGAGCATCTTTGATGTTATTTTGCTGTTTGAAATTTACTTCAGCGCAGGCTTGGTGGGGAACTCCTGCAAGTACCCAGGGGTGTGCTCATTTCAGAAATGAGTGGCTGCACGGGTGATGAATGGAGATATTCACTACTCTGTGCCGTGTCCCGACACGCTTGTCTGCGCAGGGGATGTGCTGCCCAAGTGCCCGGTGATCTTGTTTGGATACCCTCCCTGAGGACTGCTGTGCAGCGGGAGGGGGTAGTGGGGGATGACTGAGTGGCAGCAGCATCTCTTCCCCACCCCCGGCAGAATCGCTTCTGCTGAAGTCATTTGGTGCGCACTGCTTTTTCCCGTGCGAGGATTAGGGAGTAGGAGAATGGCTTTGTGAGGAGGCTCGGAGAGAGGGAGCTGAAGAGAGGCTGAACAGAGGGGCCGTAAGACTTGAGCCTTTCATAGTCCTTTCAGTCATTTCATTCTGAGAGACCAATTGCATGCGATACGGCAGCTGGGGGTTTTGTTTTCCTTTCAGCTGTGTACTGTAGGAGAAGCTGGTAAGGTTATTTTTTTTTCTCCCTTGTTCTGCTGTTCCACCATGCTATTGTAATTGCTTTATGGAAGCTACTGTTTGGTGAGGAAGGGAAGTTGGTTAATGATGCTGAGGGTCCCCTGCATTGTCTTTGCGTCGTGCAGCTGCATAGTTAGAGAGGCAGTGTTAACAGTAGAGGGGCTGGTTTCCGTTGAACAACTTTGCTGTTATTCTTCCAAAGTTGTTCCACCCGTTCTTTCAGCAAAGGTGGCAGAATAAGCAAATAAACAGGCTCGGCTCTTTCGAAGTGGATACATTTATGAGAGGCTGCAATTTCTTGCAGAAACTAAGTCCCAGTTTCAGATGTTCTTCCTTTGATGTTATCGGATTTGTTGCTCTGCTGGATCTACTCCAAAGCTGAGTTTTATGTGAGAACATTCTCTCACAAATATTTTCTTCACATTTTCAGCAGGGACAAGGTATGCCACTTGATAGCTGAAGAGAACAAAATTGTGAAAGTATCTGTGGAAGGTGGAAATAATTGGAGAAAGGAAAAATCTAAGGGGAACTCTGGAATTAAAAAATAAATGAAGCATTAATTCTTGGCTCTAATTTTCAGCAGAATGTTGATGATCAGTGTAATAGGAAGCATGTGGTTAAGCAGAGGATATAAATACTCCTCTAGAAGATTCAAGATGAGCAGGTGCACATCCTGTCTCCCGGCACCTTTCCAGGGAAAGAGTTATTATATTTATCCTCTTTGAGAAGAAAATAAAATATGTGAAAAGGAAAAAAAAAAAAAAAAAAGGAAAAGAAACCCAGAAGATCCTGACTATCCTGTCCCTTTATCATCTTCTTGTTATCTCTAGAATAGTGACACGTGTTTGTCAGAGTCTTTTTGTTGCCTTTTATACTATCGTGGGAAACTTTAGCTTGAATTGGTTGGACATCCATGAGCGCAGCTTGGGGTATGCCACGTCTGTTCCAGAGGCAGGCTATGAAAGTCCTGCCTGTGACTCAGATGAATTGTAAGGACCATAATTACCAACAAAAGTTTCTTTTGTGGCCATTCAAAAATCACAAACAAGGTAAGGAGGAATGACTGACAACAGTTACACTACTGATTGACAGCGAACCAAAACCTTGGTCTGTGACTTAGTATGTCAGTTTTTTCACGAAGCACTGACCTTTTTCACTATTATTCTTTCTAGTGGACTATTCCCAACTCCCCTATTGAGGATAAAATGTCTATCTAAAATGTGTCTGAGTAATTACTGTCTATAGTCTGTACATCTCTTTACAATGATATGCTTATTTGTTGATGCCAAAGCAAGCCTGAGAGATGCTTTGCAATCAGACCTCCATGAAAGAATGTGTATCTTTTATATGTCTCGCAGGCTTAGTTATTGATTTCAGCTACAGATTTCACTCTTATGGAGTAATGAAGTGCCACATCCAAATCCTGCAAATTTATACTCACAGTTCTAGCTCTTAATAATGGAAAGCCTGAGGATATCAATGTGGTTACTCATGTGAGCAGAGATTTGGAGACTCATTTCCCATTCATGAATGAAATGGTTTAGGAATTGCACAGTTACTATGGTTCTCTTTTTGCTCAAAAACAAAAATCTTCTTTGAAACGACCACTAATGAGATTTGTTAGAGGGGCCCAAGGGTAGGCAAATTCACTGATTTTTATATTAGAATGTGGCAGACTCTTGACAGCAGTATTTTGAGAAGAATGATAAAAATGTTCTTTGTTTTCAGCTTATTAACAGTTTTAGAAACACAGGAAACATAATTCATTTCTTTGTGCTGCACCACTAGATGCAGCCATGACCCTTGAAATACCACCACAACTATGAGTTATTCCCCTCTTTGAGAACAAAAGTTAATTTAGTGTGGTCTTTATCCCCCTATTCCCAGTAATACCTGTCAAATGACAACAAACTGATATTTCAGGCTGTGCTTCTGATTTTCTGTAGACAAAGATGCAGTATCTCCAGAATATGTTGTTCTTCACTTTCATATCTTTGGTTTCACTGCAAGCAAACAATGCAGGATGTGCTGCTGGTTATTGATACACCTGTCTAAGTTCCTCAGCTCTCTAATGGATAAACTACTTTTGTTCCGTGCTCCTAAACTGTTCAACAGCATCTTTTAGTTTAGAGAGGTAAAGAAACATTTGCTGCTATTTCTTTCCTAGTTTTATGGATTCTATATTTCAAAATATGATTCTTAAAGAAAAAGTGGACATCTGAGAACAACTCACAACTGATATTGCATCTGTGCATGTGAATGGTAAAGGAACTACACTGAAGTTGTTGTGCCAACCCTTAAATTAACTGCCTGAAACAGAAAAGTGCTTATCTTATCATTTCATATAAAGCAGAAATACATATACTTTTATATGGCCATTTTAGTTGGAAAAAGTCTCTAGTTATAAATGAAAAATCACCATGAACATTTATGCATAAAGTAAATTCTGCCTATAAATGTCGTTGATTAAGTTAAAGCAGAACAAAAATCAGTTCCAAAGGTAAAGGGTAACACGTATAAATAAACTTAATATCCATTTACTCATAAAATTAAAGCAATTGAAACATATTCCAGCAGTCATTAGCTACCAGCTACTTGTCACAACTGGAAGGTTTAGGCAGATGAAAACTGTGATATTGCTTCTAGAAATATATATACAATTCTGTAAAATTAATTGTAAGGTTGGAGCTGCCACAGTGAAGCTGGTCTGCAGTTCGGTGAATTGTTTAGTCCATAAAGACTATAGAGCAAAAGAACCCAACCCAAAACAATAAACCAACCAACCAATCCCCAAACCCCAAATACAACAACAACCCCCCGCTCCCCTATATACATATACACTTACCTTTGCATGTTACTATAAACATTAGTGGCTATTTACTGAAATGCAGTTGAGACACTGTTTTCAGACTGGTTTAGTTGATATTCTTACACTTGTACTCTTGCTCACATCAGTGTGAGAGTTGTTTGAACAGACCAGTAAAGCTGCATGCTAGCATCATGCATCTCCTGCGCTCCCCACGTAGCTTTCATGTTAACTAAACCCTTCATATGTTTGTTATTACACCGAGGAGTCACAAAACTTAAAGCTCATAGCTACCCATCTTCCTAGTGATAACCACCTGAAGTGCATGTCACTGTAAGTCAGGCTAAGCACAGTGTAACATGATTCTACTTTTCTTAACTGAAAGAAAACACATCTGGGGTCTCATGGGAATCTGCCATTTTGCAAACAGTAAGCAGCAGGAGGTCCAGTCTGGTGGAACTGCGTGGGCGTTAGAGACTACAGCTCCTGTTCAACTGCCTGGCAGGAAGAGATTCTGAATGTAGCATCAAAATATTTATTTTAATTTTGTTTTGTTAATTGCTGGTAGTTAGATACTCCTTCAGTCATTGCTAATCAGAAAGTACTAGAAAGTACAACAGGTTTGAGTGAGGTTTTGGGCATAGATATTTAAATTACAGTTCCTAGATACATCTATGTAATTTTCAAAACTTTTGAATTAAATTCTGCACAATTATTGATGCATCTTTCTGTTATGCACATCTTCCAGCACCTTAGAAGTGCAGTGTGTTCTGTGGCTTGGGATATGCTTGCTTTTTAAATCCCATGCAAGCAAAGAGAAACTGAACTGCTGAGAAAGGAGATCATCTGCAGACTGGTTTGACTGCCAGAACTGCAGGACATTCTAAAAAATATGACTGAGGTCTGTGAAGTTCACAGGCAGCTCACTGTCTTCCCAGGGTGTGTTTCAATGATGTGTGGCCATGACTCTTCATCACTGAAAATGGCTCTTCATCACTTACAAGCAAGTTGTCCCTTCTGATTTGGTGTAGTAGGTATCTTTCATCTTCAGCATTTCAGTCTTGTAGAAAAGTAGTATCTGTTTCCATGATAAACATTTAGTTTTTGAGAGGTTGACTTGTGGTCCCCTATAAGCTAAAATTCAGCCTACATGGTGTGACAGACTGGGCAGGATGCTGTCTGTCAAGGTCTCCTAGCTGGTGCAGAATGAAATTATTGAGATGTGGAGTCTTACTCAATTAAAGCTGCTTGAAATGTTAATGGTCTTTTGGCTGACACTTTAGGAAAGACCACCAGAGATTTCCTAAGGGGAAAGAACTATTAGCTTCCAACCATACCTGAGTCTGCCCAAACCCAGTACATTATTGACATCTATGGAGATTTGTAAGAGCTTTTGAAGTTTTCTGGGTTACATGCAGACTGAAAAGAGATGGATTATTTTTACTTCCATGAACCAGAGTATCATACTTCATTGCTGAATAAAGGAAGCTAAGGGTCAACCTGTCAATCAAAACTCATCTACGTTACAAAAATGTATGAAGCTTTATTCCTGCACTGTTCCTTCTCATCCAGTGCAGCCAGTTGTAGAACTGGTGTGAGCTGAGACTTTGGGACTCCAAGAGCTTTCAGAGCTTCCTCATGTGGCAAATGAAGGAACAATGAATTCTGACTGCCTCTGCACCTCTCCCAGTAGACTACCATCTACTGTAGTTCTAGTTAGATGTATTAGTGGGAATGGGTTTATGCTAAAACTTGGATCACAGTTTAAATTTCTGTTGGTTTTTTTTTCGACTGAGTTTACTGGGTCAGGTCTAGGCAATTGCTGATTGACTTTTGGGACCTGTTTTCCTCCAGGCTGTGGAAGAGATGAATGCACCCTGTTGATACTAGTATAGTGTAGTACAAGGAGACATCACTTGTGTTTTGGAAGTTGTGTCAATAATGGTTTTGCTTCTTGCAGTCTCAAGGCCAAACATCAGACTTTGTACTGGGTGCTATTCCCTTTTTTTCAGACTATTTCTGTACTCCATACATCTTGCAGTCTAAATTAGTAAATTGACTAGGAGGACGTTTTTGAAATGTCAGTAGATGCTGAGAGAATTGTACAGTGAAAGCTGGAAGCACATACAATGCAATTGGATGGTGTTCAGTTCCAGATGGTCTCTAAAACTTGGGTAGCTGTGTATAAATGTCTATTTGTGATTCCACTCAAATCCCAACACCTACTATTCCGTGATTCTGTGACAGCTGACACTTGTGGTTCAATTCAGTTGCCCACACACAGGCATCTAATGTATGAAAGTACCTCAGACATCCATATGGGACTGAGAGGTGACACACGATATGTGGATGTGTCTTCCTGGAGAAGTGGTTCTGCCAAGGCATCTGAAAGGATGCAAGACAGCTACATATAGTCCCCTGGACAGGCATGGTATCTTACCTGTCTGATTCTGTAGCTCTTCTCATTCCACTACTCATGTTAACTCATGATTATCACAGGCTACAGCCCCACCGTTCACAGTAAGCTTGTCTACAGACATCTACCCACAATCTGAATAACTGCTGATTTTTTTACACCTTTTCATTATGTCATTTGTCTTGAATAAAAAGATCTGAGTATCTGATTTATGGAGCAATATTAAAGTGTTTCTGTTCATTATGATAACATAGGGAAGAAGGAAAGCAGGAAGGAAGAGGGAAAGCATACTTATCCTATCTTCTGAAGGCATCTTTGCTCTGTTAATCTCTAGCCAAGGGGAGACAAAGATGCTGAGCTGGTAACACATAGGAGTAGCTGACAGGAAACATCAGGTATGCCCATTGCAGCTTAAGTCATCTGAATATGACATACTTTCCTAAGATTTCTCTAAGTTCTGTTAATAAGTGTTCAGACCAAGAGAGATTGTACCCCACAATTCTTTTCAAGATACCTTTTATTGTTTTATTAGTCTAATTTGTCATAACTGCTCTCCTGTGTGATTTGAACTGACTTCTAGTTGTATCTACCTCTCCTCATCAACTGCATAGGACCATTGCCTCTGAGAATATACTCTGAGGGAAGAAACACTTTCCTTGTTTCATGCACCCCTTACCTGAAGCTGTGCTGAGATATATTTACACTTGCACATTGTTTATGCATATCTATAGTGTTTGTCTAGTGTATTTGTGTGTATTTTGAAGCAATACACATACGCACTCCACCTCAGTGCCAGAAAATCATTTCCCCAGCTGAACAATACAAATGCAGTTATTGTTTGTTTTGATGCCCCTAATTAGAGCTCAGATGGTAGGGCAATTGCAGAAGAGACTTTACCAATTTACATGTTAATCAAATATGGACTGATGGACCATGATTAAAGTTGGCTCAGTCAACATCTTAATTAGCTAGAAGCTCATCATGATGTTTTGGTGCCTGCCTTCTCACCCCTGAGAATTTTTCCAAACAAATACAGGTTCCCAATAGCTGTTTTCCATAGCACTGTTAAAGCCAAGACCTTAATAGCTGGTCTAATAAGGGAAGTTAACTTAAAACTGTTTAGGCTTGTGTAGAACACCTGAGGCAGCATAGCATCTTCCCTAGAGGGCAGAGTGTGGCCAATGGGTAACCTGTATCAGGTATGCTATTAAATAACAGATTTGTACCAAACACATTGGGCACAGAATGTTTTTTAAGAACTGTGGATGGGTTTATCTGATTGATTAGTTCCACATGTATGCAGCCCCAGGAATCTCTCCACAGGAGCCCACATGGAATCAGGATAAGCACAATTTAAGTATTTCTTTGTAGTTGAGTAACCTGCTGGGCAAGACTTCATCTCTGCTAACAATGTCTCTCCTGATATTTTGTTTAAAGCCTTACTGGTCTGCAGCAAATTTACTTTACAAGTAAAAATCAACTTTCTTCATACATACATGTTTTGAAATTCCTTGAATACTATCAAATATTGTTTTCAAAAGCTAGCCTGTATGAGACTATCTCCCAGTGGAGAGGTTTAGAATTTTTCACCATTTGATTCCTTGCTGCACATCTTTCACTGCTGCAAAGTACACACAGTCGTATGTGGATAGAAATGTTCAGTGTATATTTATCTTTAGTTTTAAAAGGAAAATCTTGTTATGAAATATTTTAGAGGGAAGAAGTCCTTTTTTTTTTTTTTTGGTGAAACCAGAAACTCTACATCTCTAACATTACATGCTCCCACTAACACAGGCATGCAGAATAAATGTGCATGGCATGCAATTTCTGTCCTTGCTTTCATGATTGCTGGAGTAAGATCTGCTGGTGATTACAAGGAGACAAGCATCTTTTGTGTTGTTTGGAACTGACAGCTGAGCAGAATAGGCCCCAATTTATGGCTATATATTTTCTATTTTCTTCAGGCATGACATGGCTTTTTGAGGCAAGGCAAGAACTGTGTTTGGAATCTGTACCACTCACTGTGTGAGTGTTGGATGCTACCCTGGCCTTCCACCCAGGGGACTGGTGTCAGACTCTCCCATATAGGAAGCGTTCTCTCACTACAGAAAAAAAGGGAAAAACGCAAGTTACAAGATATTTCTTGCCAAAACAGAGAGAATTTATTAGTGCAAAAGACCCAGGAAGCTTCCTTGGTCTATTTGCCTGCCAATGTCTTTTATTTCTTACATACTCTCAAAGGTTTCATTATGTTCAAGCCATCCTTGCAGGCTTTAACAGAGGTCTGGCTTCCTACTTAGGGGTTATTTTCTCAGTATTAAATGTTCACTTAACTTTATGCTTCCATTTGTAGTACAAATCACCATGCTCCTTTCAATTCCAGTCACTAAACAAAAGGAATATTCTGTATAATTATGGAAACACTTTTATTACATTTCCAAATATACTGTAAGTTTCAGACAAATGCTCAGAATTTGTGTTGAATCCTTTCAAGAAAAGCTAACCTATAAAGTTATTTAAACCCCAATGTTTGATACTGTAAAACAAGAATTTCGTGCCTTGTAATTGGGAGTGTTAGAAATTGCCTTTACATATAGCACTTGAAATATCTTGGGCTCAAAATGAGCACTGTGCTTGTTTCAGTTTTGTCTTTTGGTGGATCTGCCTTAATATTAGGGTTTATACTGTTCCTCATTACCTTTGCTTCTGATATCCATCCTGGATAAGTTCATTGAAAATGAAGATTCCTCTGCTAACCTTGGTGAATTAAAATAGTTTGACAGTTATAGCAGGACTCTTGTAGGCAGATTTAAATACTCATGTTCTTAGGTTTAACCCCTAATAGCAACATGTAAAATATAAGTGAGAGAAATCTCTTCTTCAATGACTCTAGATGTGGTATCGGTGTAATCTCAGTCTGAAGAAGTATCTTGATATTTAAAGGTGAAATGCCACCCTTAAATAAATATAATGCAAAAGCTTTTGACCAGGAGAAATGGCCAAAAGGTTTAAACAATTTTATATTAGCAGTTGGCAGCAAAAATTATTTGCTAATGTATGATCTGATTTTCTCTGGAAAGATCTAACTGCGGTGCCTATTTGTAACAGCTCTGGAACATTGTTTTCCTGAGAGTTTGGTGTGTGTTTGTGGTTGTTTTTTAATACATTTTATATATACATATAAAATTATTTCTTAGATTACATAGTGAATTCAAGTGAATGTAGTAAAGAAGCAAAGCAAAAGATTTAAGTGTGGTGAAATGACATCAGCAGAGTTTTCTTCAGGTGCTTAGTTTGCAAACCTTAAGAGGGGACAGCTGTTTTCTAGAGCACAATGATTTTTCCATTGAAGTGCTTACAATGTAAGAATCATACATAGAATTCATTGTGATATGCCTGAAATCAGTCATCCTCCCAGAAGTATTCAAGTAAAATGGTCATAATCAACTTTCATTTATGCATTTTTTTCAGTGTAAGGAAATCTGTATGAAGTTCTCTTTAGCAAAAGGAAGATAAAGACAGAGTTCAGTGTGTTGGTCATGATTCTGGCATTTCTGAGCCAAGGAGGTCACTGGTATCTATGGGAAGGGCACTGAACATCTTCCATGGATGCTCCTCCCTCCCCTGTGAGAAGATGTTCTCCTGGAATCAGTCCCAGGGAGACATATTGGGGGAGCAGGTGGGGATTTATTGAAAAGAAGACACGGCTGTTTGAGTGCTATTGTAGTCATTAACAATGCAGCCATTAACCTGACAGTAAATATTTCTGTGAGACTGGTGATCTAGTTGAAAAAAAGTAGAAAATGGGACAAAAATGCCTGTGTGTTAATGTTATTTCAGTTAGGTGTCTGAGTCTACTACACTATGTCTGTGCTGTCATCTTTCTATACAGCTGTGGGCTTTGGAAATGCTAGGTCAAATTGAGAAGGTAAAACCAAGAAACAATAAATTAGCAGAGCAAAAGCAGGCCAAGAAAAAATATAACTAGCTATAGTCAGTACTCTGCAGCGTGAAAAATAGGCTGCTAATTGTCTGTCTTTTCTTTTTCTTTCTTTTCTTTTTCTTTCTTTTCTTTTTCTTTCTTTTCTTTTCTTTCTTTTCTTTTTTTTCTTTTCTTTTTTTCTTTTCTTTTTCTTTCTTTTTTTCTTTTTTTTTTTTTTTTCTTTTCTTTTTTTCTTTTCTTTTTCTTTCTTTTCTTTTTCTTTTTTTTTTCTTTCTTTTTCTTTCTTTTCCTTTTTCTTTCTTTTCCTTTTCTTTCTTTTCCTTTTCTTTCTTTTTTTCTTTTTTTTCCTTTTCTTTTTTTTTCCTTTTCTTTCTTTCTTTCTTTTTCTTTTTCTTTTCTTTTCTTTTCCTTTTCTTTCTTTTCCTTTTCTTTTTCCTTTTCTTTCTTTCCTTTTTTTCCTTTTCTTTCTTTCTTTCCTTTTCTTTCTTTTCCTTTTCTTTCCTTTCCTTTTCTTTCCTTTCTTTTCTTTCCTTTCCTTTTCTTTCCTTTCCTTTTCTTTTCTTTCCTTTTCTTTTCTTTCCTTTTCTTTCCTTTCCTTTTCTTTCCTTTCTTTTCTTTCCTTTCCTTTTCTTTCCTTTCCTTTTCTTTCCTTTCCTTTTCTTTCCTTTCCTTTTCTTTCCTTTCCTTTTCTTTCCTTTCCTTTTCTTTCCTTTCCTTTTCTTTTCTTTCCTTTTCTTTCCTTTCCTTTTCTTTCCTTTCCTTTTCTTTCCTTTCCTTTTCTTTCCTTTCCTTTTCTTTCCTTTCTTTTTCTTTCCTTTCTTTTTCTTTCCTTTCTTTTTCTTTCCTTTCTTTTTCTTTCCTTTCTTTTTCTTTCCTTTCTTTTTCTTTCCTTTCTTTTTCTTTCTTTCCCCCCCTTTTTTTTCCCCCCCTGTAGGACATCATTACAGGGCTTTATGTTCTTTCCAGATCAGTACAAAAGGCATTCTATATCTTGACGTGTGTCCATGAATTTGAGAGATGTGACTTCTGTAGGGGATACTTCTGCTGGCTTTACATCATTAATGCTTCCCTTCATTTATTTCTGCAGAATACCTACACTGTCTTTTCAAGTGGGAATTGCCTAGGGTGACAAAATGGATCTTGAGTTTTTACACCTGGCACCAGGAGAGCCTATACATTAGTTATGAGCTAGGAAGATAGAATCCTAAATGTTTCTATTTCTCATAGGAAAAGTGACCCTTGAGGTCAGTAACCAAAGAATGAAAAAAAGAAACGTGTTAACAAGGAAACAATTAATTATTTACACACATGTGGGGGTTTTCCATTAGCATCTTTAGAATTTGAAGTCCTTGTTCTGCTAGGGTGGTGTTTTGTTGTGGGTTTTTTTGCCATCAAGACTGCAGTTATTAAAAATGAGCTTTAGTGTAGCCCATTTGATATGAGGAAATATATACAATAGCAACTGTGACTTTTAGCAGGGCTATATGTGTCCATTGCTTCTGATTTTTCAAAGGAACCAAAAATTAAGGTGTCTTTTTTTTCCACATCTACCCTAGTGTGGAATCACCACTAGTCACTGCCCCATCACCCCCAGGCTGGTTTATTGTTCTAGCACATTCGTGGCCACGATGAAGTAAATAAATTATTGAGTGCTGTGAGTGATTTCACTTCTGTCTGTCTGCATGTATGTCATTGTTAGAGCAAACAGCAGAGAAAAACCTTGCATCCTAATATGACTCCCATGGGGATCTACTAATGCCATTCAGCCAGGTGGAGCTTCTATGTGTTTTTTTCAATTCACTGCCCTCTGCCTAGCCATCATAATGCCTTGAGCACTTTTCATCCATGAAAACTCCTTGCTGTAGCAATATATAAGCTTTGTAAATAAAGTCTGGCACCCCTAAAGGGAACAATATAGACTTCTAGGAATTCTCATATATTTAATCTGGTTTAAGGCCTGAAAAGTATATTTCTGTAATAAAATATTTTAAGACCTTTTTGTCCTGGGAAATTTCTTTTCCATGGCAGGTGACTTTTACAGATCCTATCTGGCTACATAACTGCTACGGATATGAACATTTAGAGGTTTTAAATGGATACAGTATGATGCATACTGCAAGGCTAAAGCACTCCCCCACCAGCCTCCCAATATCTGAGCAGTTTGAAAGCATCAAGACCCACGTTATCCCTGCAGATACATGCAGAAAACTCCGAAGCCAAAGCTACACATGTGCATCCAAGGGCATTATTTTGGTTGTGAAGGTTAACTAGGATATGAAAGAATAGATTAGGGGTTATATAAGTCCTTTCATGCTTGTTAAGACTCAAAGCATCTAACAAAGAAATGAATGAGATGCTACTAGCACAGGGAGCATATAGGAAGGCTGAGAAGATATTAGGTGCTTAGTAGAAGGTCACAGTGCTTCAAAAAGCAGTCTCATTTTTTAAGAAAAACAACAGCTGCCAGAAATATTGATGTTGTTATTTCTTCCTTCCTCCTCCTCCCTCCACACCTACAAATGACACACTGATTTTTTTTTTTTTTTTTTTTTTAAATCCAGAGTTTTTAACTTGATGTTTTAAACTATCAACTTTTGCCCTTGGCTTTGTCTTCTGATCATCCAGCAAGAGCTGAGTGTAAGATTGAAACAAAAAAAAGCCTTCTCAGCCTCAGCCCTACAACGTCAAATGTTGACACCAAATTCACAGCTATGTAGTAGGATATATGTGGTCTTTGGGAGGAAAGACACTCCTAAGCAGCTAAGCAAGGTAGGCACAGTTTTCCAGGAACTTCTTTAGGACAACCTGTGCTACTAGAGTAGACGCATCTGAGCTGGCACGCTCTCTCCTCACTCCAGACTCCGGAGCATGCAGTACTGTACAGCATCTGAGCTGGCAAATCCTGTGGGAGCTTAAATTCAGAAGCAATATTCTCACACTGAGCCTGGGCAAAGAATGGGCTAGTGCGTGCTTCCAAGATACCGGACTGCTCCTATGTAGCTTTTTGCCATGACCTAAGTAATTCTTCACTCTGCTACCCTAATTCAAGTCCCCAGAAGCTTGGGCAATACGTTATGTGTATCAAGCTCTGTTGTGCAATGAAGATCTGCCATGCAGACCCAGATCATATGGGAAATGCTGAGGCAGTAGATTCCTCTGCAAAGCTCATAATACAATTTGGGGTAAGTGGAATGATACAAGAGTTGATAAGTGACTTGAGCGCAAATGATGTTAAGTTTTGAAGGGAAAAGAATCAGCCACAGAGGCCATGTGTCTAGCCCCAGAACCAATGTTTAGAATGTGTACTTTTCTTGTTATCCATTTCTGATGCCATGTGAGAATCTCATGCACCTGTAATTTCTCTTTTGGATGACTCTCTGAGTAAGCACTCTTGCAGTGACTGCATAGCTGGCATGACTTGGAACAGTTTGAATTCATAAGATTGACATCAGAGTTGGATTTATCTGATGATATTTCCTTACTGGTTGAACTTGTTAAAACATTTATTAGAACATTTCTTGAGTGATGTACTAAATATTTTCACCATCAAAATGAGCAGGAACATGTGCCTCTGTCTACTACTGCATTTGAAGTAGTAGGATTTGGTCTTGGGCAGTGCCCAGAACTTGGTGCTTTTGAAGTTTGGATTCAATAATTTGGATGCAATCACAGATTTTCTTGCTGATTATTCTCTGACTTACAGTAAGCAAGATTATGTGAAGCTCCCTTAAGTAATGTCTGTAATATTAGAATATCATATATCTGTTAAGCATATACACACATGCATGTGCCACATTTACCCTTTTTGTACCTGTGTTTTTTAGCAGCTTAGTTGAACTGCTCCCCTTTGTTTTGCATGTGTGTATATACATATTTGTTACAATATCCTCCCTTCTATTCCTTTTTTTATATGGAGGTGAGGACTAGGCACATTTTGCCTCCTTGAATCATTCAAGGCTCCCTGCTAATTTGTCACTTTGCACTTTAGTGTTGCAGTGACAACTAAAGAAATAATATGAAGTACGACAAGAAGCTCCAAAGCTCTAAACTATAGTGCTTTATCTCGCGTTATGGAGACTTTGCCTCCCTTTTCAGATAATGTCAGCAGTGTCACAGGCAAAAGTGGACCAAAAAGTGGATCAGGGTCAGGATGGTCATGTCAGATTCAGGAGAAAAGGAAAAGTTGGGAAGGAGAGCTGTGGCAAGACCTCTATGAAAATGGACTTGTGGTTCCTCCAATGGCTAAGGGAGAGGGCTGAGATACAGGAGCTTCCTGGCAAGGAGCAGCCTCTTTCAGGCTCAGCCACCACTCTGTGTCCATGGGGTACCCACTGGCACCTACCTCCCTTCAGAAAAACAGGCATCAAGGCCTCTGCTGTTCTCCTGCCCCCATCAGTAAGCTGCTTCTCTTACCTGCACCTAGTGCTGGCTGGCATGGCTCCTATGGTCTGTGCAATATTGATGAATCATTATATTTTAGCTTAAAAATCACAATAAAGGACATTTCTGCATTCCTTTTCTGTAGCCTGGGGCTTTCAAATCATGGGGTTACATTCAGGTCAGACTGTCAGCTTGCTCTCTATGACAGTCTAAAGGCTAAATCCCTTTTAAAAAAGAAAACAAATCTTCAGTTCTCATGTAATGACTTGGTATCTGAAGCTGAGGCTGCACACACAACGATCAAATAAAGATCTCTTTTGAGAGTACCATAAGAAATGGTAGCTCCTCATCATCCCATTGAGTAATGTCTCAGTTATGGTGTTAAAATGGACCAGAAGAACCCCTCCAGTCTTTGAACGCTGCCTGAGGCAGGTGACCAAGGATGCAGTCCCTGTGACTGGAGCTGGTATCACTTCCAGGCCGTGCATGGTGGTGATTGTCACTCGGGCTCTGGCTGCTTACATTGTTATAGATGCTCACTCAAGTGTTACACAGAGTTAAATTGAATGGTTGTGGCGCAAAAAGTGTAATGAGACATGGGATACTGTGCAAGAGTTAATGACTCATGGGCATAGAAGGGACCAAAAGTGGTTATGAGCAGGTGCTTGGCGTTAAACTCTTAGAAAGTTTGAGAAGAGCAGAGGAGAAGGGACTGTAAAGAGAACAGCTCATTCTCTCTTGACAATTTTTCCTTAAAAACAGGGAAGAATCATTGTCCCATTTGGACCTAACCACGAGCTCATCTCAACCTGGACACTCTTCTCCAACAGCTGCAGCTGCGCTGCAGCAATCTCTGTGCCTGTGGGATAAAAGCATTTCCATGTGGTCTTTCCATTCCGAGACCCTCCAGTGCATTCTTGTTCCTTGAAATATTGAAGTCTGTTAAGTTTAATTATTGCTAAATGTCTGAGAGGAAACAAAACCTTACAGCCACTTTAAGCTGTTTCAGTTTAGGTACATATAAATTGGAAACGTGCTATCAGTCGTGGGAAATCCAGAAGCCAGCAGAAAGCAGTTGTATTTACTGAGGAGAGTGATCATAAACCTCACATGGTTTTCTCACTCACAGGTGTAGGGTTTTGCAGTTTGTACCCTGGTGAATATAATTTCTAGTGAGGGTGTCTCTTGGTCAGGACCTATGCAGGACAAACTTGTAGCCAGAAGATGAAGTGGGGTCAGGTGTCAGAGCTACCAGATGCCTTTCCAGGCTTTCATGAACAAGTCATGAACAGGTGGAATGCTACCAGCACAACTTTGTGCTTTATCTTGAAAATTTTAAATTCCCCATAAGTACAAGGGAAATCAAGGGCAAAAGTTTACTTTCAGCCCTTTTACCAACCGTGTGTAAACTAAAATGTCATTTGGAGAGATTTTTTATGCTCATGAGGGTACAGCATGAAGCACACATTGGAAAGTTTTCCTGGTTACATATACATCCTTGCTATCCCTCTGCTGTGCTTCTCCCAGCACAGGGGTTTCTGACTTGGGGGAAATACTGCATTATGCATGGACAGTGAATTAGTCAGTGAACATCTAATCCATCTAGTCTTTGATTTGAATAGAGCATTGTGTGACTCTGTGTGTGTGTATATATATATATATATATATATGCCTTTTACAAGGCTGTGTTGACTTCTATCCCATTCCTGTTTTCTAAAAAACAACAAAAAAGAGCTATTGCTTTCTTTAAGTTATGCTGTAGCAAACCAAACACCAATGCACCAAAAAAATATATCGCTTAGGCCCCAGAGAGGGGCAGTACAGAGATGATAGTACTGATAGGTAGCTGTTCATATGGAAGTGTATTTCTTCTGTTGCTGGGCTGAATGCAAATCAGAGTTCACAGGACATCTCAGTTTACAATTTAGCACCATTCTCTGTTCTCTCCATGATGACCTCTGGAAACCACAGCAACCAAATTCCACTATTCATTTTTAAAAGTATTTGTATGTTTGTTGAGAAGCAACCACTCCATCAAAGCAGGAGCAGTGGCTTGCTTTCAGTTTCATGTGTGCTATATGCTTCTTGATGTTGTCTTATTTATTTACTAGCAAACTATTTCAGTTTTGTTTTTTTTTTCTGATGCTTAATTACATTGTTCGTTCTTCTTACATAAAATTTTCCTGTAAAAGTTTAAAGCCTCGTGTTTCTGCTGGAAACACCTCCTGTCTGTTTCTAAAGACCTTTTTTTGATCTTCATACCACACAGGAAAAAGGGGAAAAAAAGAAAAGCCATTACTACAAATCAGAGGGGTTGCTATAAAGTGTTTCTTGGAAGCAGATGTGAAAAAAGCATATATCACGTTTTGTGGAGGCTGCTGCACATTGTATTGTGATTGGAAGTACTGAATCACTGGCTTTTCCCATGGAGACTGTTTATTAATGACTCTTGACAACGTGCATTGATGAAGCTCGTACTCTAGGCTGAGCTCGAGCAAATGCTGATAAATTCCACTCTCTAATCAAACATCTTTCAGAAACATTAACATTTTCAAAACAGACATCTTTTCTCTGTTCCTGTAATGGATGGTTTCAACATTTTTTTGCCAGTCTTTCCACAAAGCATAACAGATGGCCACTGCTTCTAATGAAATAATTATATTACATAACTGTTTCCTTGGCAAACAGAAGGTTTGGGTTTGATTTTTCACTGTCTTACTCTTGTTTTCTATGAAGTATCTTGTATCTGTTGCTAATATTTTCTATTAGTGACTGTGAAGACAAAAATAAGGATTTTGGTTCAAAAATCTATTGGCAGCTTTAAATGCAAGAATGGCTACTTTTCTTGGTATTGTTTTTTGGTTTGGTTACCCTTTCTGTT
Source organism: Picus viridis (assembly GCA_033816785.1). Lineage (NCBI taxonomy): Eukaryota > Metazoa > Chordata > Aves > Piciformes > Picidae > Picus > Picus viridis. Next base: position 1,088,428 of record CM066569.1, on the reverse strand, counting down.
CACAAAATATGAAGGGGAAAGCTCAATGCATAGTCATCTATCAGAGTGATATAGTAGATCTATACTGCTCTCAGAGACAGATCTTATGAGTGATTAAAAACATCCTCTTCTCCCTGGCCTACCTATAACCTGCTGGCAAAATTGCTTGAAGATACCTTCTGGGCGTCTTCTTTGTGTGTTCTTGGTGGCCCGTTAAGTCAGTTGGCTGAGTATTATTGAGATGCTAAACTGCCAGATAAGTTTATGCAGGCAAGGAGACATGTGATGTAGAAACTGTCCTCTAAACCAGGTTCATGTCAAGCTCCCAGGTCCAGCATTTGTACAGAGATGCAGACTTGAGAACTGCCCACTAATGAGGTTAGTCTGCTCTCTGAAACACATTTACCCTGCTGAGAACTGGAGCGCTGTCAAAAACGAGTGTGCTGGGGTTGCTCGAGAGCACATAGGCAAGTTGGAGCCTTTCTGCAGTGTGCTCCTGTGTGTGCATGTGATTGGCAGAGTGAAAACAGAGACTCCTCAGATTCAGAATATACTTGATTCCTAAACATTTCAAGAAACTATTTGACCTTTGACATTGATGATATACCATAGATGGCTAATAATAGCGTGCCTGAACTTTTGTTGGAAAAATAAGCACACCCCTCAGTAATTCCCACACTCCTAGGTTAAATCACCACACCGCTGTATTAGTGCTAGGGCTGAGGAAATACAGAGAAATAGTGAAACTTCATATGGGTGAAACTTGTTCTTCTTTGAGGGGTCTTTTTTATGAGACTGAAAAGAAGAACAGTAAGATGTCAGCTAGTCACCTGTCAGCACCAAGAGCACTGATAGGGATAACAGGATGGTCTTGTCCCACCCTCTTCACAAGTGCTGAGCACTTGCACTAAGTCTGCTGAACTAATATAACAAATGCAGTTTCATTAACTACACCTAAAATAAAGGAAGCATGATTAAGAAGAAGATTCACTGAGTTAAATGGAGGCATTCCTTTAAGGAAATGCTAGATGGAGAGGAAGTTCTGTCTGAAAGTTAGGTTGTATTGCTTTTGTTTGTTTTTTGTAAGCTGAATACAATCTCTCTACAAGAGGAGTACGAGCTTGGTTATGAATTCTAGGTCTGGGGATTTTCTGAGAACAAAGGCAAGGACTCAACTTATTCACTCCCACAAATACTAGGGGGTAAATAGTGGGATTTATGCTGGAATTCCCCAATATTTATAATTCATACATGTAGAAAGAAATTATTAATAGAAAAGTGTAAGTACAGAGATGAAAGTTAACTTCATTATGTGGAGACCTGGGTTTTGTGTGAATCTTGGAGGATTTAGTAATTAACAGAATAATATTGTTTCCACAGAGTCCTTATATGTATAAGATAGCTTCCCTGGTATTGAGCTCATTTCTCACCTGTCTGGACATGACATTGCTTGTTTAATAGAAAAAAATCAGTGTTTGTGTCTGCTGGGTACCTCTTCTGAAATCACACACACAAAAAAGAGAGAGAAAGGTGTGTGTCAAACCACACAGTACAGGAGGAATGTGAAAATGAGCAAGGTGGATTGATATCTGCAATGGTGGAATGGTTTGTGTTATGCTGAGGCTTGCTTGCTGGTGTTTTTGTCCCATTTTTGCTGACTATCAGGATATCCTGTTGCTGTAGGCTAGTGTGGAATGCACTCTGCTGTAATGGTCAGAGTTCAGTGGTTTCTTTGTATTTTCACAAGCAGAAAGCTGGTCCTTAATGATTTTTATTTATTTATTTATTTATTTTCCCCAGGGCTAGGCATACACTGGGAAGAAATGTATCACGAATTCCAGGTATGCAAACTCTTCTAGGCTTTTAAGACTGTGTCGACAGAGACTTCACACCATAGAGACATGACCAGGGTAGTAGTGCTGGGACATAAAGTGCCATATAGCACGTTCCTGGTACACACCAACAGCGCAAAGATTGCTCTGCAACCATTCAAACTAGGAGGGGAAAAGATAGTTGTCATTCTGAACTTGTGTTATTTTCTTTTCGTGCGTAGAGATCAGCTTTATGCGTTAGAGAGGTGTAGAAGTAGAATCCAAGTCACATCTCAAGAAGGAGAGGACTGCATTATCGGCAAGAATCGATGGTACTGCCTGCTGTGTAGAATTTTTACATTTGAACGTTGCCAGATAACAAAGATCAGCTGAGGAGCAACCTCCGCTACAGAACTTTAGCTTTTTCCTGCAAATAGAAAGTTTTTGCAGTTCCTACAAGAAATCGGGGTCGCAGCTGCCCCATAGGGAGCTAGGCGAGCCTTCCGTCTCTCTGAGACACTCGACATCCAAGCTTGCAAATTGTCCTTAGCTGGGCAGGCTGTGGCGGGGCACAGGGGAAGAGACGGGAGGAGAGGGCAGCGGCGGCCGGCAGAGGCCGCTCTGTGCCCGGCTGCGGGACCCGTTGGGTTGCGCCGGCACCCGGCGCTCCCCGGTGAGCGCTGTCAGCTGGATGCAATGGATCGCGTCGGTAACCATGGGAAGGTCACTTCCAAACCAACTTCCTTCTTTCCCCCGCATTTAGTTGCATATGGGGAAATTCTAGGTTTGTTTTCCTGAGCGATGTCTCTGATCTCCTGACAGCTTTTTCAGTTTCTGTGTGTTCATGTCACAGTGTAAGACACTGAGGTCCTGGAGTGAGGTTCTGGGGCATGTCCAGGGCAGAGCAGCAAGGCTGGTGAGGAGTTTGCAGGGCATGTCATATGAGGAGTGGGTAAGAGAGCAGAGATTGTTTAGTCTGGAGAAGAGATGGCTAAGGGGATATCTTACTGCTCTCTGCAACTACCCGAAAGGAAGTTGTAGTGAGGCTGCTGTTGGTCTCTTCTCCAAAGTAACTAGCAATACAACAAGGGGAAATGGGTTTAAGTTGTGCCAGGGGAGGTTTAGATTGGACATTAGAAAAAAAGCTTTACTGAGAGAGTGTTGAGGCATTGGAAGAGTCTGTCTGTGGAGGTGGTGGAGTCACCATCCCTGGAGGTGTTCAAACAGCATGCAGATGTAGCACTTCAGGATATGGTATAGTGGCCATGGTAGTTGGGTTGCAGTTGGACTCAATATTAAAGGTCATTTCCAGCCTTAGTGATTGTATGATTCTATGAGAGTTTGATATCCATGAGTTCAGGATTCTGTTTAAAACATAGATGTGCATATTTGCATGGAAGTTCTTCCTTTCCCCACTTTTCTGCCTCATCATTTATCATGCCATCCACTTCCTACTGAGTTCTGCAATCAGGGCTTATTCCGTAAGTGCCATAAGTACCTAAATACTGAAACTAGTGGTAGAATCATGATACATGAAAGCTGCCTTGATAAAGAGAGGGTTAGCTGTAGGTTTGGAAACAGATGTCTTTAAAATTGCTAAGCTTAAAATGGCTGATGACACCAGTGCCTTCAGACCTCACCAGTCTGGTTGGGGTGTGCTGAGGAACAAGGAGACAACAAAATTCTTACATTTCAGAAGGGAACCCAGGGTGAGAAAGGAAATACACAGTGAGTATTGGATATTTTGTGGATAACAAAAGTGGCAATTGTAGAACCAACTGGACAATTTTAGCTCTGCTGACTACAGCACAGAAAACACTTCTTGCTGAATGCTTATTACTCTGCTTGCAGATTGACTTCGTATGTACCACATGTACTTATTGTTGTTGCGTTGTGATTTCTAGCTTTTATGATGTGATAAGCCACACATTAATCGTTTTAACAGAAGGTGCTCTAGTTGTTAACATGGTCACACCTTGCAAGAGCAATATGTCATGTCCATTTCTGGTTCTGGAAATATGCAACATTTTGCACTTCAAAGTGCGTGAGGTATGTAGTAGTTAGTACTTGGATCTGCTCGATATATTATCTCCACAAATTCCTACCCTGTTGCTCAGTCCTGCTATAAAAATTTGCTGCCTCAGATTGAAAAATAAAAATTAATTTCTCAGGAATCTCTGGGTACAAGCTGTGAAAGCAGATCTGGAAGATGCAAGCACATTTGCTCTTGCTTAATCTAACTCAAAACTGAACTGCTTCCTAACAGTAGTATAGGAACAGGTGTTCAAATACATCCAAGCCTAGCCTGCTGAAGTTTTTTAATTGTCTTTTGCTTATCATAGTCAGGTAATCAGAGGCATATAGATGAAACCCTAGTCCTCAATAAAAGTTGTGCCGCTACTGTCCTGTTGAAGTGAAAACCAGGTGCACAGATAATGGTTGTGCAATGGATGTGGTTTATCTTGACCTCAGGAAAGCATTTGACACTATCTCCCACAGCATCTTCACAGCTAAACTGAGGAAGCATGGTCTGGATGACTGAGTAGTGAGATGAATTGTGAACTGGTTGAAGGAAAGAAGTCAGAGAGTTGTGGCCAATGGGATAGAGCCTAGCTGGAGACTGATATCTAGTGGAGTGGCTTAGGGGTTGGTACTGAGACCAGTGCTATTCAATATATTCATCAATGACCTGAACGAAGGAACAGAGAGCACTGACAGCAAGTTTGCTGATGACACGAAACTGGGTGGAGTGGCTGGCACACCTGAAGGCTCTGCTGCCATTCAGTGGGACCTGGACAGGCTGGAGAGTTGAGTGGGGAGAAATTTAATGAAATGCAACAAGGGCAAATATAGAGTCTTGTACCTGGGAAAGAACAACTCAGTGGACCAGTACAGGTTGGGGTCTGATGTGTTGGAGAGCAGCATAGGAGAAAGGGACCTAGGGGTCCTGGTGGACAGAAAGATGACTATGAGCCAGCAATGTGCACTTGTGGCCAAAAAGGCCAATGACATCCTGGGGTGTATTAGCAGGGGTGTGGCTAGGAGGTCAAGAGAGGTTCTTCTCCCCTCTACTCTGCCTATAGGCTGCATCTGGAGTATAGTGTCCAGTATTGGGCCCCTCAGTTCAAGAGGGACAGGGAACTGCTTGAAAGAGTCCAGTGCAGGACCACAAAGATTATGAAAGGAGTGGAATATCTCCCTTATGAGGAAAAGCTGAGGGAGCTGTGTCTCTTTAGCTTGGAGAAGAAGGGTGAGTGTCAAGAGGATAGAGCCAGGCTCTTCTCAGTTATGGTCAATGATAGGACAAGGGGCAATGGGTACAAGCTGGAACACAGGAGGTTCCACATAAACATGAGGAAATTTTTTTTTTCACTCTGAGAGTGACAGAACTGGAACAGGCTACCCAAGAGAGGCTGTGGAGTCTCTTTCTCTGGAGACACTCAAAACCCACCTTGATGCTTTCCTATTCTAGGTGATCTTGCTCCAGCAGAAGCATTTGACTAGATGATCTTTGAAGGTCCCTTCCAAACCCTCACATTCTGTGATACTACTGTAAATGAGTTTCAAAGTAGTAGAATTGCACTATGGCTGCACCTGATGTCAATGAGATTTTTCAAAATAAGGCACCAGGCATATAACAGTCACAGTGGTTGCAAGAAAGCCAAACAGTGGTGCTATGATCACAATAAAAATTAGGTTACTTTATATTTTTTAAAAATTTTGGATATCTGAATAAACAAGATAAATTAATTTGTTAGAACTTTCCCTTAGTGGCATCACGAAGAGGACACACTAGGATACAAATACCAAATCTGATGTCTTTACTGTAACTCCTTTCAACTTGCCCTTCTGGATAGGCAGTGCATGAAAGCATTTGCCCATGAGCAATATCTTATTAAACTGTCATGATTTGATGTGACACTTTTTTCTCCCCATTTGCATGTCTGATAATAGACTTCCTAAACATCACCCTCAGGTCCGTTGGCAAAAAAAGTAACCCATCTGAAAGAAATGTTGGATCAAATGTTGGTGATGGGACAATCTCAGGGCCTCATGTGAATGTGAAACAAAGGGTTCCGGCTATTAAAAGCTATATGGTCTATTGCCATGCTAATGCTGAGCTCTTTGTGCAGTGTGGGCTTGTTCCATGACTCATTAAATCCTCTGAAATAAAAGCTCTCACAATTCCGGTACAGTGGAGCAGTCATTTTTCGATTTAATTATAAACAGGATACATAATGAGCTACCTAACTTGTCCCCTTTATCTGTAGAACAAGAATGATTAGTGACCTCTCCTTTCTCTAAACAATACCTAAATCCACTTTATTTGAAAGATGGACTGGAAAGCCTCTGACAAAATAAAAGGGGTGCATAAGCAAATGCCAGTTAGGTGACTAATATTTTACATAGCAAGTAGAAATCTGTATTTTGTGAAACTCTTTGGCATCCATCTTATGAGAATATAGTAACCATAGCAACCCCTTATCACCTGTTTGAGACACTGCAACATCTTAATGAAATGTCTACAAAATGCCTTGCTAATATTTGTAAAATGCTGGTGATATTATCTCTTGGAGAGAGCTACACAGAAAAAAATGTATAAAAATGCTTGAGATTCACCATTCTCCTGTCCGCCGCTTCCGTGCCTTTCTGCTTTATACAGATAATGCTTTATTTCTCAAAAGCACAAGATCAATGAGTACAAGGAGTCACCGAGGAAGCAGGGTGCTGAACACACACCACTCTTCACTCACCATGTGCTTATAATAATGGCCCTCAGTTAAGTGCTTTGAAGGCTTTAGTGGTTTGTGGTGACTGAACAGAGGCAACACAAAGGGGAAGGCTTCCTAAAAGAGCTGAACATGGGATTTCACATGAAGGTACCCAAAAGTACCTGGCAAGCACAGATCCCTCCCTCGAAGCAGTTATGTTTACAAAGAAAATTGTGGCTTTTTCTTTATTTGCAGGCTTCTGAATCACACAAAGCTGTAACAATAATGATCTTCCTGGCTGTAATGACAGCCAGCTTCTGCCGTTTTAAACTTTGCATTTCAGGTGCTCTCTCTTCCAAGCTGGTCAGAGCCCTGCACTTCTGAAGTCTAACATGTGGGTACAGAAAGTGAATTTTTCTGCAGTCCTATTTCCATGCCCCACAGCCCTAAAGCTAAGGATACTGAGGTGGCTTGCAAAACTCCCCTGCTGAAGTGTCACCATCTTTCCCCAGATGATTCTTTGCTTTGTCCTTTTTATATTTGTGTGTGTGTGTGTGTGAGGTGGATTGTTTTCTCAGCCTATGAACTGCTTAGAGAGGCAGGAGCTTGTAAGTTATCTGAAGATCTCACTGAATTCAGTTCCTTTCATAAAAGATGTATGGAAACGGCATTTAAATAACAAACGTCTTTCATTTCAAAACCTCAATATTATTGATTCCTCTTTCTCTCTTACTTCATTGTGAAGTGCTGTATACTATGTATATACACTTCTACACTGAATTACACATGTAGAAGAATGGTAGGAAATTTGGTTACCAACTGATTTGGTACTCAGCAGCATAGCTGCACAATTCACCCTAATTGCTCTGCATGTGCTGAGGCACCTTCATGATTAAGTTTTGTGTGCGGCACCATGTAATACCAAATCCTTTGGTCTTAGTAACAGGTAGTAGATGGGAAACTGAGAGCACTGAAGGCATGGGTGGCTGGACCTGACATGGTTATCAGCACAGCACTCCCCATTCCCACTGACATAAAGGACATTCTTGGTGCCCAGGAGGTGTGGGAAAGGCCTTGATGAAACGGGAGCTAGGACCTTCCTGTATCATTGCAGTTTCATAGTCTGTTACAGAAAAATACAAGTGAGAGAAGATTGGAACAAGACGGGGAGAAAGTCTGAGCGTATGTGATGACATGTAGCCCTAGGGATCAAAATCGACATGATGCAGCTCAGGAGACATGCATTAACCTTCGCTATTGGGGTAATGTGCAAAATAATGGTGTCAAAGAGGTTGCTGCAGGCAGGAGTTAAAGTCATTGGATATCCCTATAAAAAAGCACGTGTGCTCACGATGAGCTGGGATATCTGTGAATTTCAGCATCGAAGTGACAAATGCAGACTAATTATAAACTGCAGAAGCCTTCATCTTCCAAGTCTTACCCAATCAGATTTTCTGAATCTTCATGAAAAGGTTTAATGCCATCTATGAACATTCAGTGTCCACGGATAAGTTTGTGGGTTCATTGCAGCATTTTTTAATGAGAGTGGCTTATGAAATGAGAACCAAAGGACTGGATTATAAAACTGGATTGCTCGGAACCTGGAGAAGGACATTATCTTTGCAGTCATTGTCTTTTATTATCAGTGCCACTTAACCAAAAAAAACCAAACCAAACAACAAAAAAGAGGCCTGAAGAAGGGACACATCTGGAAATGTGATCTAAATAAAGTAAAAATGCTTTGGAAACTGGTAAACCTATACTATATATGTCTGTAATTAAAAGGAGTGCCTCATAAAGGTACCATCTGAAAACAGTTTAAAGGTTAAAAAAGGGCTACTTGCCAAAGACAAAAGGGGTGAGACCCAACCAGACCGGTCCTCCCAGGGCAGTAGTTCCCATAGGCCTATTTATAAGTATAGTGTTTCAAACCTCTCCTTAGCTAGTGTACACATAAATAATTTTGAGCATTGCTCCTGGTGAGAAAAAATAGTAATGCAATAGGGAAGACCTCTGAAACTGTCTCCTCTTTTATTACTGTGACTAATGCTTTGTGATATTTGCCCAGGAACTTGAACTATGTAATATAAAATTCTCTGGTAAGATTCTTTCGCTTTTCTTCTAAATGATTTGCCTGTTTTTCTCATTTGAGATTCGAAGAACAGGATATTTTTTTTCTGTGTGTACTCCTTCCCACATAAATGTACTATATACTGACTACCAAAGGCCTCACAGAAGCGGTGGGAAGGGATAGTAATTTGATATTTCGTAGGTAATTTGACCTTGAGAGTAACCCCAGTGAACTCCAGAAGCTTATGAGTCAAATCATGGCTCACATATGTTAGCAAATTCTCAGTCATGTGAAGAGGTTTTTTTCTGGGCACAGTCTAAGGACTTCAGGTTTGGGTCTCCTTTTTTTTGTTGTCATTATCCAGCCCACCCCTGTGACCTTATCTCACCACAAACATTGTGATCCATTGATACTCTGGCTAGGGAAATATTTTGCTTAGTTGTAGAGAAGACAACCTCAAGATCTCTTTCTTTTTAACGGAGAAAGTCCAAGCACACACATTTGTTTCTTCTTGTAGAATGTGAATGTGTTTCTGTTGCACATTTGCTTGTGCGCACACACAATTTTCCAGAAATCATGTCGGTAGTTACTTGTATGTCTGATCAGTGCTGTCTTTCCCACTCTGGCCTCTTACTTATGTTTAGCTCAGAGACATCTATGAAGATTAGTCTTTTGTGCCTTTCATTCCTGATGTGGAATGAAAGAAGAACCTGTGCTGCCCAATTACGATAACGTCTTGAAGATATTTTAGTTTTTATTGAATTATTCTTTATAATCCTCAGGAAACTAGAGGTAGCTTCAATACACAGCTTGACAATTAAACAGTGGGGATAAAATGCCTTGGTTATGGACACATAAACAGTTTACAGGTAGCAGGGTTGTACTACTGTTGTTTAAGATGCAACCCAGAGTGGCTTTACTGCACAAGGCTTCCATGTCACCCTGTTGCTGAATGGGCGACAGGTAACTCTTGCATCTCCTGTCCCAGGAGGTTGCCTGTTTCGGAGAAACCCTTTTTCCACATGTCAGGCAGCTGGCACGGGTAGGCAGGACACTGGAGAGAAGGAGTAAATGAGAATCCCTTATGGGAATAATCTTGAGGAGGTTAAGCTGCAGAAAGTTGGGAAGTTTTGTGGTTTTGGTGGTGTTTTTCCCCTGCAAAAACAGTTTCCATGAGAAAATGCAGATTTGCTTAATATTTTTTTCTGCCTAGAAAAGTGAAACCATTTTTTTTTAGTTTGACTAGAACTTTTAGGTAACTTCATCTCTGTTGACTTGAGCTGAAACACCTGATTTCAAGACAGTGAAACACTGGTTGCTTCATGGGATTTGTAGAGAGCTGCCAGGCCTCCTTTTACACCTCAGTATGACCAGAACGGTAATGCCATTCTGGGGAAGTATAGCAGAACTTGGAAATATCAACTGTTTTCTGAGAATGTGGAATGTGGAGAAGAAAAAACAGTGCAGAAATACTAATTTTTCAGGATAATGCCTTCCCTCAGCTGGTAGGTTGAAGGGTAATAGAATTCCAGGATTTATTCTGCTTTGGAAAGTTCTGCAGCACAGAGCAGATCTCTCTGTAATTCTTCTTGGAGATAGCACAGTTCTGATAGTGCTTACATCTTCTCACTTCTGGCATGGACTTCTGCATGGCATGTGCCATATCCAACCTGGTGTGTGCAGCTTTAAGAAAAGCTCTTTCATAGCAGAATGGCTTAAGTGTGAGAAGGTTACACATTTTCTTGCAAATTTGTAGCTGGTGGGGTTCATTTAGAAATGAAGTATTTGCATGCTTTGGTGGCCCTTAGCTAACACAGGTACTGGAAGTTTGAGCTGGTACCTTCTTGCTTCATGTGACAATTCATCAGCTTAGATTTTGATTTGTTCCAGTGAAACTGTGGCCAGGTGAGTCTTCATTGAATCTGTGTGATTGTGTATCAGGATGTAAGGCCTAGAATAGCAGAAACTGTAATGGCTTTGGCAGGTGCTGATGTTTGGTGGTAAAAGGCATATATCGGAAAACTTTTGCTATTTGCCTGAAGCTTTATTTGCTTCGCTTAGCCACTGCCTGGCTGATTTTTTCAATCAGTCCCTAAATAAAGCAGTTAGAGTAAATCTATTTTGATGAATTTTGTACCTTTTGTTTGTGCTAGAAGTACATACAGCAATTCTTGCCTTGTTGCTTCATGGATGATGCTTAAGACTGGGCCATTAAGAAAATTCTGGTGTCATTTAACTATTATCTATTACTTTTAAGAGTAATGAGGTATAATCATCACTGAAGTGTCAACTAACTGTAAAACTCTAGGAAATAAAATGGAGAAAAAACAGCAAACTGATTTCCATTTAATTCTGCAGGTATATATACTAGAGAACAGATGTTTTGGAAACTCTGAGCCCTTGTAGCATCCTTCTTTGTCAGTCTTTTAACTTACTATGCTTCCATATAATTTTGGAATAGGCTATGAAAGTCATCTTATCACTAATTTGTTACACATGAATGTGCACCAACTTGTTCAGCCTGACAGGTCAAGTATCTGCCTCATAGCAGATGTGGTAAAATGAAATCCACCAGGTATTATTCTTCTGATTAAAATACCTTAAACAAAAATTCTAGTCAGTGTTGTCATTAAGGCAAATGCAGATGGATCATTTTTTAACCACCTTTCTGTCCGTCTGAGCTCTGGATTAGTTAGATTGCATCAGACATGGAGGCAGAAGTTTTCTGAAGATGTCTTCCTTCTCTCTTGCCTCCATCTGGTGCAGCCCTAAGTGAGATCAGACCTGTTTGAGGGATGCTGTAAATAACTAAGCAAGGATGGATGGTCATCTAAGGACCACTCCACCAAGAGTAGGGTGCTCTGATTCTTCTCATCTCCACCTGTTTTAGTGCTACCCTGCCAAAAGGCTGAGTCATCTTGCTTGTAAGGCAATGAATGTCCAAAAAGTCTGCCTTAAGGACATCTTTGTGCACCGTGGTTTTCAGTGTGCATATGTAAATTTTAGGATAACACTCCTGTCTTATTTTTAAACATCTGTGGGAAAAAGTGTGCATTGAAATGCTCATGAGCCAGACACTCTGCCAGGATAATGTGTTTATCTTTGTTGCATTCACTGCAGCAATGTTGATAAAAGCAGTAAAGCACTGCTTTGTGAGATCCAGCTCTGCACATTCTTATATTCACAAATATTGGCTTTATACCTCTAAATCATTGTGTGACACTTTCACATCTTGAGAACAGTGCTTCATATTAACACTATTTCTGATTTTTTTCCCATTTTTTATACCATTGTCTTCTCAGAAATCTGTCTTCATTTTGCAACCTCCTATTTTGTGTCAAGTTCTTCTGGAGGTTATTTTTATATTCCAGTGTTGCCTTGAGTTAGTGTTATCTGGGGTTATTAAATAGTGTTTTGTATTCTGGACACCCTGCTCTTCCTGCAGGTGCCAATTTGAAACAGCCAAGGGAGGGCCTATAAAAACCATTAGAAATGAATTTAAGCGCCAGTAGTTGGGGTGTGAATATTACCTTTTGCTCCCAAAATGCATCAGTTAAGCTGTTTGTTTAATTTTTAAGTGTGTCTGTATCAGTTGTCTAGATTGCAAATTAAAGGCAATCTATTTGTGACTGACTTCCTACCTGTAGGTGTTGATTTTCAACACAGGTTTGTTTCTTTCTAGCCTGTGTGCTGGGTCCTATTTTTCCTTGTTGCAACTCTTTCACTCCTACCATATAATCAGATCCTGGGGTCTCCTCTGTCTCTATTTAGCACAGCTTTGTAAGGAGACAGTGTGGTTCTTCTATCTTTAGCATACATTGAATTCTCTGAGCCCAGAAGGATTTTCATGGCAGCTGGAACTCAGCTAAAGAAAGTCCTTTTCTCCACTTACTAATCTGTGCTCCCCCTGCAGCTGGTGCAGACCACATAAAATTGTGTTACAATAAAAAATCTCAAGTGGCAGAGTACTTCTGCATTAGGTTGCTTTGCATCTGGTTCACCAGTTCAAAGCTGTTCCTGTGTTTGGCAATTTATTGGAAAATGATCAAGATAATTAAGGAAGGTTTAGTAAACAGCTCAGAATAGGCAAAATTTTCAGGTTTTGAAACAGTGCTGAACTTTTGATATCCGGGCTGTTGTCCTTGCCTTGTCACAATTCCACAAACTGCACTGATGAGCACTGAACTAAGCCACTCAGTAAACTCAGCTGAACTGCTGCAGAATGAGAATTATGTGCTGACAAAGAACATAGAGCACCAACTTTACTATGGTTTAGTAAAAAACATTTGTACATACTGTGCAATTTATAATTTGTGTTACATGGTTTGGGGCTTTGCTTACATTTGTAAAAAACCTCAAAGCTTTTTGGCTGCTTAAAACAGCTTAGCACACATGCTAAAATTACCTCTTTATCTTAAGTAGCAATAAGAGGCAGGATTGTGAGTTAGCACCCAACGTCCTGAGTTCCCACAAGTACCTGATAACTACTTTTGCTAGGTCATCATGGACTGTGCTGAAATTCTTGCTGGCCAATCCTGCTGGTAATGGAAGCCCAGCTAAAGTTACCCTGCCTTGACTCTGCTTTAGTGAATGAGGCTACACTGTGCCTGAGATCTAGCGATGGAAACTTACATGTCTTCCCTTTTTGCCTGGGAGGTGCTTGGTGTGCGATGAGTGTGGCAGACACCTGCAGTGAATGGTCAGAGCTGTTTTGATATTTCTCTGTCTGCTGGAGTCCCTCATAACTCCAAGGGCATGTTAAACTGAGGCTTGATAAGGCAGATCTGACCATTACTACTGATAAACCAGAGTTCACAGAATGTAAAACTGCAATGGTTGGTGTACTTGTGGCCATAATACTCCTCTAAAACTACTGGACTCATAACCATGGCTTTGGTCTCGCTTACAGATCACTACTACCAGTGATGCCTGAAATTAAACCCGGCACCACCTCCTCTGGCTGCCCTTCCCTCTGTGGGTTCCTACCAGACAGTAAAAGTTTCCTTCTTCAGGGACAGAGTGTTTTTTCAGTTCCCTGAAGTCCATATGACTTCCTCAGGCATGTGCATACACTTGGGTCATAGATGTGAATCTGGGTATTTAGAGAAAGATTTTAAACCAGCACCAGTCTTCTCTTCATCCCAAGTGGCAATTCCTCTTCCTCACATCTAGCCGCACCGTTGTGTCTTTGGATGCTGGCTATCTTCAAAATCAGTTCACATGTGGACTTTTTCCTCTTCCTCTCATGCCACTCAGAAGACCTTAGAAGTAAAGAATCTAGCTTTCTGAATTCACTGTCGTGTGATAGTACTGCTGCCTGGAGGGGTGATCACAAAGCACATTCCTCAAAGGTGGAACGTGAATGTTGGAATTAGAATGGGGGCTGTCCATGACACTTGTGTATTTCAGTCATTAAACAGTCCTCACCCCATCTTGAACATATAATTGATGAAATGCTTTCTTAGAATTTGATTTTTTTTGGCTAACATTAAAAATTAATTTTCATCCTATAGAATGAACTCACATTTTTATGCTACATTCTGCTGAGTTTTCAGAAAAAGGCAATTTGCATCCCTTCCTGCAAGGAGTGTGTGATGCATATGAAAAGGTGTGCATTTCAAGAAGAGTTTTGCAATTGTTTTATCTTTAAACCGTTGGAGTTCGTACTGGACCTTTTCCTGTGTTTCCACATAGACTTGTCCTTGGAATCCCTTCTTAAACACTTGAAACCAAATACAAGGTTTTGCAGTGAATCCAGTTTTGTAAGTTTTGTACCTTTTACTAAATCACCTTCACCATGGAAGCTTATCCCTAAGACTCTCCTTGCTTAAGAAAAGTGTTCTTATGCTTCCTTTGAATGCATCCTGAAAAGGATCCTCCTAGATTTAACCACAGTAAAAGGGCTTTGCCTACCGCATGCTCATTTCAAGTGACGTGTCCACTGAGCTATGTTTGGTGAACAGGGGACAGACATTCCTGTGAAGTGCTCTCAATGCCTCTTGCTCTGCAAATTGCAGCTGCTTTGAGTTGCTGTGCAAGTGTGCAGGATTTGACCAGCATTGAAAGATCCTTGAGTTGTCTCCATGCTGGCAGTTGTAAATGGTTGGTTTTACCCTCATGCAAACTGCTATCTTTATCCCATGAGATAGGTGGTTTCTGTTGTATGTTAAAGCATGTAGCTGGATCCTTCCACCTGAGGACATGGAGCAAGCAAGAGCACAGCTGGTCCTGGATAAACTGTAGTGGTGCTTTAAATCAAGTTTTCCCTCCAGCCATACCTTGCTTCTGAGCTGCACAGTGCCAATACTGCATATACTCCTTTCTTGACTGCACTTATGAGAAAAATCATTATTGTCTTCAAATGGGAAAGCAAATTAATACATTTTTTCAGACCTTTTCTTCTTTTCCCAGTTCTGGAGTTTATCATAAATTAAAAGGAAATACATTTCAGGAAGCCTTTAATTAAAATTCTGAGAGTACACCATTGTGATGGTTTTTTCCCCCTGCAGCTCAGTTCAGTAAGATTTCTTGTACTGATAGGACTTTTTTGAGATAGCAACTACTTTTTGCACTAGTATATAAAGCCCTTGCAGAAGCAAATCCATCATATTGGGGCTTTTCCTCAGACACGAGATTTTCCCGATTGTCGCCTGAGATCAAAAGTCAGATTTCCATTTAGGCTGGAACAGAGAGACTAATAGGCTTCTTAACTGATATTAAGCTAGAGGCAAAGAATTTGGAGAAGAGTGGGTGGAACAAATTTCCAAGTTGCTGTTTCTCTGCATTTATTTATTTTTTTTCTAACTGAAGAAAGGTGTAGCTCACACACAGCAACAGCACTCAGGTCTGGGATTTTTCTTTCTTGCCTTTTGTTTATTTTAGCGAGAACCACCGAGGGGCAGCAGATAGGAGCAGATCTTGTTAAAATATTAAATAAATAAATAAATCTGCTGTTTTTCCTTTTAAGTTGCATTTGGCGTCTAGTGCTATCTTGCACAAGGAACTAAACTTCAGGAATGAGGAAATCACTCTCTCTTCAGAAAGGAGAGCAGATGACACACTAGTGCTAAGGCTGATTAAACATTTGTCACCGAGACAAAGCTTTGCAACAAAACATTTCCACGCCCTGTGGATCCACACACGCGTTTCTATTCCTTGCAGCAGAAAGGCACTTGCTCTTGGTGTAGATGGCAGAGTGTATTTTATTACTTCCGGCTCATGTCATTGTGCAATCTGCTTTTTAATCTGGCGTGAGGAAATTGGTGCTTCTGGAGCGTATGTGTCTCTGACTCGTACGGGATATTGCCACTTGAGCGAGTGGTTGGTCAGTGTTTCTGTGTTGCAGTATCTCCATCTGGACCTGCACACTTCCTTGGTGAAGTCCTGGGAGCCCGTTCGGCTGAAGGCAGATCCAGAGCAGTTAGACGAGCATGGGGAATAATCTTTCACACCGCAAATTGACTTCCCTCGTTGTAGCTCTAGACACTGTTTCCAGCTGCTTTCAGTCTTTTAAAGCCTTGAAAGCTTTCCTAATCCCAGTGTAGGCGGCCCTTCTGCGCTCGGCCTCCCGCCCCTTCCCCCTGATTGGCGAGGCTGCCTCATGGCCTAATTCAGCCAACTCCTGCATCCCTGCGCAGCGGTTTGAAATAGGAGCCAGGCGGACAGTTGCCTCGCCGCTCCCGACTTTTAATAGGCTGGGGAAGGAAGGTTGGGAAACTTGACATTGTCTTAAGAAGAATCCCTCCCAGCAACGGATAAAAAAAGGGTGGGAGGGGGGTGGAGGGGGTGGTGTGTAGAGTTAGGCAGGGAGGAGGAAGAAGAGAAGGAGGGGGGTGGGGGAAACTTGCTTGCGGTTGGAAACTTGATGGATTTCTGCCCTGCCGACAGCAGCGCCGTGTAAGCAGCCCCTTGCCGGCTGGATGGATGATGGGAATCTCACCATGAGGCAGGTAAGGAGTCGCTGCCCGCTGGCGAGGCGAGCCCGTCCCAGGCTGTTCCAGCTGGCCTTGCCGGCCCTGGGTTATCGCTTGTATCAGTCCCTGCGGAACTCCGGACGCTGCTTTGGTTTTCTTGGCTTTTTGCTTCTTAGCTTTGTCAAAAGTAAGTTTCCAGGGTAGGGAAAAATAAATAAATTACCGATCTGAGAGTTTTTGCATAATCCTCTCGGCAGGCAGTGGTGCCCATGCAGGTCATTGTGCGTTTGGGGTTTGTGTGGGGCATGAAAGAGCCTTGCGAGAGATGTAAATCAATTCCAGTTTGCCATGGTTTAAATGCATTGTGTAGTCTGTCTCTCAGCCTTGTTTGTGACATGCGAAAGGAAAGGACTTGCTGTGTTAAAAGCTTAAATATGCCAATAATTCAGCCCAAGGATAATTTATTAAACAGCTCTGCATGAGTTCCTTGCCTGCCAGTGCTTTAATCTTCTGATTGTTTTAAAATGTAGTAGTTTCAAGCTGTCTTACAGCTTCACAAAAGTAGTTTAAAATTGGTTTTCTAGAGATTTTTTTCCTAAGATTATTCGTTTTTCTTTCTTTTTTTTTTTTTTTTTTTTTTTTAAGGCTTCCGTTCACCTGAGGAGACAAAGGGAGCTTTTATTCCTTATTGTCACAGTTGAAAGGCACAGTGGCAAAATGGTTTTGATCCTCGTTGTTCATAGTTTTACAACAATGTGTGGTTAGAAGAGCCTTGTGAGAGCAAGGAAAACTGGCTGGACTGTATCTTAGGAATGAATCAGAGATCTGTCCCAGTTTAAAAAGCGTTGCCAGTCCACTTCCAAAACTTGCACTTCACATATTATCTAGATAGGCAATGGGTAAATACAAGGAAATGAGAGAAGTGGTTTAAGTTCTTTTCTGTGTGGGTGTAATTCATTCAGCTCTCAGTGGGACTTTTATAGTACATGTCCAGGGAAAGCATGTGTGAGGATTTTGCACCTGTAGTGCAAATGGAGCATTTGTTTTCTGTTCCCTTTCTGAAACCACGTTGGGAAATCTCGGCTTCCTTACACCATTTTTCTGTAAGTTACAGGAATTAGAGGGGAATTCTTGTCCTTGTGAAGCAAAATGAAGGTCATTTTGTATACTGCATAGCTCAAGAGGGTCAGTTGGAGGTATGTTGTCATCAGAAATCATTACCACTGCAAGAGAGTACTTTGGCACAGAGGGTTGCCAATGAGAAGTGAGAAAGCAGCAGAAATGATACAGGATAGCAGTAATAAAAAGTAAAATGCTCTTTAAAACATGTACTTTACTTTCCCGACATGTCTTTGCCTAAGGCAGAAGGCTTCATGAGTAATGAAGATTCATAGATAGTGGGTTAAAGAAGCGACGCAAAGAAATGGTAAGGGGGGAGAGAATGTTAAAGCGCACGAGAACCCTCCCTCCCCCAAGAGAGGAGGAGAGGGAGGAGTGGGACATTCCAGCCTAAAAAGCTGCAGGCTCAGGCGGGCTTATTCTTGCCTAGCCCGTGCCGTCCCCGTGGGTATCTGCCTGGCTCCTACGCCCCCGCCGGAGCGCAGCCGGGGGTACGCGCGTTCCCGCGACGGGTTGACTTCCCCCCGCGCGTTCCCGCCGTCGCCGTGCCTCCCCTCCCCGGAGAAGGAGGGGCGGGGGCGTGTGTGGGGAGCGCCGGCTGAAGCCCTGCCAGAGTTTGTTTAGGTACCTGCCTGCCAGGGCAGGCGCTCTACCTCCCGTGCCGGCCGCAGGCTGGCAGCGGCTCTCCGGGCGGGGCTGGCTTGCTGTGCACAAGGATGCTCGGTTTGGCAGGGAATCTGTGCGCGCTGCTCGGCTGGAGGGACAAAATCCAGGGAACTGGCAGTCGCGGCGGCTGAGCTACTGCGAACATCAGCCCAACGGCAGCAGGCTTCGTTTTAGTGGGAACTGAAGACTGTGATGGGCTATGAACTAACTGTACGAATGCTTAGGAAATCCTGTAGAGCAGACTCTTACTCCTGCTTCTGGATTGAAATCAGTAGGGAAAAGACGTAGGCAGAAGATGACTTTTCTATTGACCTCTATGGCCCACCTATTTAAAGCAGTAGAAAACTTTTTTTAACCTATTCTTCTGTCTTGAAGTCCCTCTCCCTACTTTTCCTGCTGCTTTCCTTGCACTTCCCGAGTGCTCCCTTCCCTATCCTTTTGACAGGTGGCTATGAGACAGTGAGGGAGCAAGTTAAGTCCTTCCTCTTACCAGGCTCTGAAACTAATGCTCCTTTGAGAAGCTTTTACAGATTCACAGATTGCTTCGGGTTGCAAGGGACCCTCGAAGCTTGCCTTGTCCAACCCCCCAGCAGGGAGCAGGGACACCTCCAACAAGCTGCTCAGGGCCACATCAGGTGTCTCAGGCTATTGCTTCATTTGGGGTTGCAGAAGTAACCATCAAGCAAGCAGTGCGTTTGTGGGGGCTGGTTTCATTGGAATGAAACCATGCATTATGCTGGTGACTGACCTGGCCCAAAGGCAGCACATAAGCACTGAACAATGGCAAAAAGCCCCAATACAAGTGCAAAAATTACTGTAGAAATCAACTCAGCAGAGTGCATATTACGTAAGATGCAATCTACTTTACCACAGTGCCAGGCCAACAGTCTTTAGCAGGTAGCAAGTGGGAGTAAATGTTGAGTCAAGATTTTTAAATCAGATGATCGAAAGAAGCAGGCATTTTTAGGTGGTAAATGAAAACCTCAGCAAGAAGCATGTCCTTGCTGTCAGATAGAGTGATCTCACTTAATCACCAAACAGGAGCCTCCTCTAACCAAGTGGGAACATTTCTATCCTATTGCTGTGCATATGACATCTGGGAAAACGTGCTGGTCACAATGCACCTGCCAAAGTTTAAGCATCCACAGGATATGTGCACATTTGGATGTGCTAGCATGCTATGAAACTAGTGTTAGGAAATCGAAGTGCTGCCCTCTTTTTTTCTTTCCCCTAAAAAAAAAAAAAAAGAGAGAAAAAAAGCAAGGTATCTAACATGACTGCAAGACCAAAAAAAGGCATCCAACCTGACAAAAAAATCCTTTACAGGTAACACATTTTCTGCTTTGCTGAGTACTTGGTTCAGTTTATTACTTATAAAAAGGGATTTCTAGGTAAGGAATCTTGCAAGTGATGGAAACTCCCGAGAAGATGCTCAGCCTTCATGTGGTGGAATGGCAGTTTTGTGTGGCTAGGCTCTCTTATGTGGCTTGATTCCCTGTTTGCTGCAGAACTGGAGAGGGCACTGTGGGCTCTCTTTTAAGTTCCCTACTTCACAAAAATCAAATGTTTGATGAATTCTGATAGTTCATTTTCACTCACTTTAGCCCACAATATATCCCTGAAGTGCAGCCTGTGGGAATGTCATTGACAGCAAATGCAGTTCCTTATTTTGGCCTTTTCCTATTGAAGTCCCATTGACTTTGATCAAGGCAGACTTGGGTCCTTTGTCACATCAAGAGGTTCAGCAAAATTACAGTTAACTGACAGGCCACTTAAAAATGACAAAGTGTGCTTTTAAGGCACATAAGGCCATTGCAGTTACTTATCATAACTGCAGTCATACAGCTTTTTAGGGTGCATGTGATTCAAATGAATGCACACTGCATACTATTTCAGTGCAGAACACTGGCAAAATTTGAAATCTTCCCTTCCTTACAGTTGTTGAAGTTCTTAGCATATGTTTCTTATTTCCCATTTTCTTTTGCATACCTTTTTAAAATTCTGAATGTGTTCCTTAGTGGAAAAGCTGTATTTAATCCTGCAGTGCTATAATCCTTCCCCTCGCTGTAGGGAAACTCTCTTCTAACGTTCACCCTGTGTTGTTTGTTTGGCCTGTGAGGGAAGAAGGAGCATCTCGGAGAATGCTGCTGTATTTGTTGTGTACTCTGCTGAATAAAGAAAACGAGAGTACCAGGTCCACAGGCTGGGAGCGTATCAGTTAATTAGCAGCTGGACGTTGCTTGGTAGGAAGCCTGGGGAGGTATTGTGTGTGTGTGCATGTGTTGACTGCTCCCTTTGATCACTTGTGTGGTAAATAGACATGCAGGGTAGCTATAGCAACATGTGCTATAGGTTGGTGGGAACAGAGGGAACGGGATCCTCTGGACAAAGGGTAGTTTGTTAGAGTGGTTGGTTCTGATTAGGAAAAGGTGGCACCAATAAGGGCATTTAAAAACATCAGTTTTGCAAAATGCAAATGGATGTTACTGGTTTCAAAGTAGCATCTGTTTCTCTAGCTCTGAAAGAGAGACTGGGGAGGAAGGGGGATAATAAAAAGCAGAAGCAAACCCCCATAACACTTCTGAATGTAAAAATGTACATCCTGGATGTGCTTTTTCTGGTGTTGCTGCACTGTCCACGTGTGTTTCAAGAAAGTATTTATAGGAGCCAAATTGCCACATCTGTAGTGTCTTTAGAATCCAGCTTTAGAGGTTCAGTGATGATAACCTGATGTTATGTAGCACATCTGATCCAATATCTTTCTCCAATGTATAGAAGTTCCTCTGTACCACTCAAACCCAAAAGACACAGTACCTATTTCAGTGGCCTACCTGTAGAGGTCAGACTTGAAGTTCTCAAAATCTTCACATGATAGAATTTCAACCTAAAGCTATAAACATGCAAAATCTGGCATAGCTTCTTTCCTCATTAACTTTAGGTGGAATACTCCTAAAATAATGTTGATTTGTCAGTGTCAGGTTATTAAGTAACGCCACGTTCTGCATTGATGGCAGCCTGAAATACATTGAAATTCAGCTTCAGCTCACATCTTCAGTGGAACCCTGCCTAAAGCTTTTATTAGCACCTGAATTATTTAGATATCTATCTCCCATTCTCTGATCCCCACCAGGCCTCTTACCTTTGATGAGATCTGTCTCTGTCTCCCTCCCTTCCTCCCGCCTGGCACTCTGCTGTCTGCCTGGTCCCAGGGCTTCTCCGTTGGGGAGGGCTGGGAGGCAGGCAGCAGCAGGGAGGGCTGCAACAGCTTCTGAGCTCTGGAAACAAGTTGTCAGATCTCAGAGTCTCTCCACAGAGTAACACCAGAGGTAAGGGGTTCTGCTGGATCCTGGGGTCAAGGAAAGTGAACTGCTGGGAATGAGGAGCTGGCGGTGGTAAATGCTCAGGGAATGTGCTGAAGCTCAGTAGATGCTTCATCATTCGGAGAAACAATTTGGAGAAATAAACAGTTTGCTTTGGCTGAGGGTGAAGATGGAACTGATATAGAGGAGTAGATCTGTATTTGCATACAACCATGTGAATAGCCTTTTGAGTGGGCTCTGGAGTTGGAACTGAATTTCTGACTTCTTAGGGTACTTCATTCTTTAGGCTGTTCTTGGGTTTGAAGTCTTTTATTGCAGTTGTGCAGCTTAGAGGCTGTAATGCTTTGTCAAGCTCCAAGGAATTACTGCATATCCCTGATATCCCTGGTTTGCAGTGCAGAATCCATCCTGACTGAAAGATGGCAAAGGCACTAAAGGGTAGGAAGCTGATTTTGATCTCTTTTGTAAACAATGAAAATAGCTCTCAATTCTTTAGAATTCTTTCCTATTTGTTGTCTGACATGGTTGATTGTCATTATTATTTATCTATCTTCCCAGGGGGCTTGCAGGAGGACAAAAAAAAGCTGGCAAAATAGGCAGTGTTTCTTTGGCCCTGAAGAATGATGAAACTTTTTCTGATTGCATAAGTGTTGAGATAGCTGCCTCAAGAGCAGTTTTAAGATAGTGAAAAAAATAAAAGCGAGTCCAGGCTTTTACTCCTCTCTTCATGGGATAGTAAACAAGGAGATCTGCAGGGCTGGTAAGATTTTGCATTGTAGTATGATAAACTGTAATGAAAATATTTACAGAGGGATATTTCATGGCTGCAGAAAGGAGCTGGTGGCATGCTACGACAGTCACTCCACATTTGGGGGTGAGGAGGTTGACATATTTCTCACGTCTTTGGTGGTGATGACAGCTTTCCCATCACACTGCACCCTGGCCACCTTGTGCTGCACGTACACCTGTGGGCCCACAGCATCTCCCCTTGGCACCCCTGAATCCCCAGCAGGTGCCCATGACTAATGGCAGTAACTTGGGCCTTTGGGTCTGCGGGTATTTAATTACTGAGCGGCTGCAGTAGAAGCTCAGAGAGACACCACCCCCTACCTCTTGCCTCAGAGCAGCAGGTCAGACTTATTTGTGATACTGGTGAGCTGATGCACTGTTTGGACTCAGGTGAAGAGACAGCTGGCTCAAATGCAATGCCTCCTCCCACCCCCATCTCTGGGATCTCTCGGCTTTTAGCTGAGGCTTGTGCTTTCTTAAGAAACAAGCGAACAAAACCAACAAACCCCAACAGTTTTTGTGTATTTGGTTGTGGGTTTGTGTTTTGGTTTTGTTTGTTTTTCTTCTAACTAGAGACATAAAATAAAAGAAAACAAAAAGAGAAACACTACACACACACTCACATATATATTAAAAAGTATATATGCAAATATAGATATACCTGGAGTTCCCAGATTCAGCCACTCCATCGTAGGAAGAGCCAACATGACAATTTCAAGGTACTCTTCATCACCAGGAAAGCTTAAAAAATATTGGAGGGGATCTGTCGTTACGGGGAAACTCCCAGTACATTCTAAGATTGTGCCCTTATTGCAAAATCTGTGTATTCAACAGGAAGCTGTGAACTCTATTGACAATTTCTGCTTTGAGGACCACCAAAGGCTGTCTCTGCCTGCTGGCTCAGCTTTTTTACCTCCTTCCTGCCCAGATCCAGCTCCCTGCTCTCAGCCTGATCTCTGGTCCTACCTCAGTTCTGGAGGCAGGGATACAGATACCACCCTTTCTTCTTGTTTTTCTGTTCTCGTGGAAGTTATGAAAGGCTGTAGGCAGAAACCTGCACAACTCCGTTAATAGTGTGATTGAAAAATATGCGTGCTGTAAACCTGGTGTGCAAAGGAGCAACAAGAGAGAAGGGAAGGCTGCCCTGAGCAAGAAAAAGAATTGTCCCTTTCAGCATGGCATGTGGATGAAGCTTTTGGGCAGGGACACGTGATGGCCAAGCACAGAGCAGGTCTGTCCATGTAATGCTCAAGAAGTGTGTGCATGCCTAGGTTCCTCCTTGTGTTAAATAGCATGAAAACAGCATGCACTTTGCTCACTGATGGATGTTAGCTATGTAGACCTTGCTTTTGATAAATAATGTGCCAATTATGAAGCTTAGATTTCAACCTGTATGCAAAGCCGTGCTGTTTCACCAGCCTTGGCAGCACCTATTGAAACAGGGGACTGTAAAGAGTTAATGACTTCATTTCTAACTGGATAACCTCAGAAGTGTAGTTCAGGCAGAGATTTCAAACTGGGATTTAAGCAGTTCAAAAGTGCACTATATTGTTTTGGTCTAATTAACACAACATGGTGATAAGACATTAAGGCAGAGTGACAAGACTATACATTGATAACAGGGGACATTAATGCCTGCAGACACAGTCTACATTGTAAAAATCTGAAAAAACAGGCTTATTATGTTAGATAGGTCAATGTGATTTGACCTAGTTTTGCTTTGCTGCTTGGAAATTATGTCAGTATTTGTTATGTCATCTCCTTGGGTGAGCAATTTAACATCCTTTTTGCATTGCAGTGTTGTCCTAATATTTGATATGTGTTTACTTGCTCTCTAAAAGGATCCTTCAGGCTAATTGTAGAGATCCGGGAAAAACAGATGCGAAACAAAACCTCCTGAAATTGTCTTCTCTTTTATATATGTTGTGTGTGGAACAAAAAACAGTGAATTGAATCACAGCAAAATTATAGCTGCAAATTCTGAAAAGTATCTTGTCCCTTCTGCATGTAAATCTCATTAAAATGAATGAATAAAGGATGTGCTAACTCATATAGCAATTAAAATAAATTTATTTGCCATTATTTTAATTTTAATTCCTATTTCCTTGAATAACAAGAAACTGAGTTTGAACATGAGCTTGTTCCTTGCAGTATTTGAAATGTTTTAGTGGTGCCAGAGCTGCACAGGTCCCTCACCATTTTTTTTCACAAACACTGCTTCAAAAGGTAGCACTCATTCAGATTTTTTCTTTCAGCTCAAGATTAAGATTTTAATAGGTATCTGAAGTCTTTGAGTATACTTCAGATGCAAACACTCTTGCATCCCTTGTTAACCAGCTTAATTGGAATAAAAGCCCAACAAGAGAGAGCATTCAGAGGTGCATCTCCTCTGCTATTAATGTTTGGTCTTGATCCCCAATTAAGCCATGTTACCAAAGGTAAAAAAACATCCTCCCACAATATAAATCTCCTTGAATGTCTTGACTGCTCAAGAAACTGTCATGGGAGAAGTCTGCTATTGCCTCCCACACTCCTCCTCCCTTTAAAGAGAATTAAAGTGTAAACTGCTTATGAAAGACTGGCAATGGCTGGAAATAAATATTGTGTATCCCCAGAGTAGTTGAAGCCTCATGCTTGAGGAGGATGATTGTGGACTGACAATGCTGTTCATATAGATAGGAAGACTGTGCATTGCTAGGGATTCACAGGAAGCTCTGATTGGACTCTAGAGATTATCTGCCTCAGCTTTATCTTCAGTACAGGTCAGTACAGCAACTTCAATCAATCTTGAGCATTTCCAGCATGAGTCTACTACTTCCTTGGGCAGCCTTTTCCAATCTTCAGCTTCTCTCATGGGGAGAATTTATTTTTTTGTCTCCAGATAGAATTTCCCTCATTACAGATCAGCAGGCTTCCCTGTGGAGAGCAGCTCCATTTCCTCTATAACTAACTTTTTGGACACTCAGGAAGTGTGATTAGATCCCCTTTAAGCCTTCTATTCTCCAGGCTAAGCAAAGCTGGTTCCTCCAGCCTTTCTTCATATGTCAAGCTCTCCAGCCTGCTAATAATCTGCTGGCCTCTCCTGGACCCTTCACTACTTCCCCAACTGGTACTGGTCATAGTATTTCAGTTGTGGCCTAAAAAATGTCAAGTAGTCTGAAATATCAATATTGATTTACTGACTTTACCTTTATGGATGCAGCCCAGGAGACTGCTGGCCGCCTTCCCTACCAGTACACACCACTGGCTCCTGTTCAGCTCAATGCCTGCCACCACCCCCAGGTTCCTTTCAGCAAAGGTACCCCTCAGCTTATCAGTCCTCACCTTGTGGTGCTGCTTGGGATTCTTTCCAGGAGCAGGACATTACATTTATCTTTCTTAGAGCTTGGGTTACAGCCATGTTGAGAAAGTTTACAGCCTCCAAGAGAGGCTTCCTGGCTAACATAACAAAAAAACCCAGACAAATGATGCTTGAGAAACAAACCCTGTTGTTGATGTAGACCAGAAATCCTGGAGCATTAGATCATGGATCTTGTCTAAATTGTCTATTTCCATGATTTTTTCTATTTGTTTCTATTATTTTATACCTGTAAATACTTTAAGAGAATGAGCTTTAGGGAGACAGATTGTATTGTTCCTGTAAATACTTTAAGAGAATGAGCTTTAGGGAGACAGATTGTATTGTTGTGATCTAGAAAATCTGGAAACTGTTACTGGAGGAAGCAGGTCTGTGGAGAAATGTACTTTATTTCCCAGCTTGTCTGGAGCTAATGAGGTAGGTATGCCCCAAGAGAAACTAAAAACCAGGGTTGCCAATTCTCCACCACCCACCCCCCCACCCAAGGTTCCCTTTAGTTTTCAGACTAATTCAAGTACATTGTCCTCCTCCAGTGATTTCTTTATCTCTTTGGATCAAAGCTTGCTGCCCCCCACCATGACACTGCTCTAGGATTTATGTTACTCACTCCTCAGTTCCCTGTCCCTAAGTTTTGTAGGGTAAACTCAGAGGGAAGAAAGGGATCTTGAAGAAAGAGGAGAAATGCCATCTCACTCTTCTTTTCAAATATGCTTTTAACCTCATCAGGGAGGCAGGCTTTGCCAGCCTAGGACTTCTGTCTCAGTGTGCAGCTGGGAGTCTGAACGTGACAAACAATAAGAAAACTGATAGCCCTGCCTCCCTCTCCCCCTGCCTCCCTCTCCCCCTGCCTCCCTCTCCCCCTGCCTCCCTCTCCCCCTGCCTCCCTCTCCCCCTGCCTCCCTCTCCCCCTGCCTCCCTCTCCCCCTGCCTCCCTCTCCCCCTGCCTCCCTCTCCCCCTGCCTCCCTCCTCCATCACTGAATTGTAAATGGAAATTTTCATTGACAATGCTAAGCTTAAAAATATATTTTAGTCTTTCTTTACATATATTTTGGCCGAAGTTTGTGCCATTGGTTGGTGGTATGCCAGGGGATGACTAAATGGGTTTGCCTTTTTGAGGTACCTGAGAAGAGGTAAAGGAAGGGGAAGATAAAGAAAGGGCCAGGTCTGGCTATGTGCTGTTCCTAGAAAGAAAAAGAAAAATAACAACAACAACAAAAACAAAATCCCCAAACAGGACAAGGAGTTCTCTCAAGTGCATTCCTGATTCTTGACAAGGTTACTCAGGAAAGAAAGTATGGAAGAGAGGGACAGAGTGAGGCCTAGAGGGAAAAAGGAGAGGAGACCAGGAGGAGCTTACAGAGAAGGAAAGACTAACCAGACTCTCTTAAAATTGCATTAGGAAAGCAGAGGAAGCAGCTTTTGTACAGAAATTGTGAATGAAGCTTGTTTGAATGACTTG
Source organism: Picus viridis (assembly GCA_033816785.1). Lineage (NCBI taxonomy): Eukaryota > Metazoa > Chordata > Aves > Piciformes > Picidae > Picus > Picus viridis. The sequence continues at coordinate 1,061,230 of CM066569.1, read as the reverse complement.
AGGATGAAAACAGGACTTTTCAGTGCTGCAGAATCAGAACTTACATTTATAGGCACAGATTTAAGAGGGAGGAATAGTTTGTGAACTTCAAGAGCTTGGAGCAGGAGAAGGAAGGCAGGAGACAGAAATGTAAGGAGGTTTAAGCAGACCAGAGGCACACAAAGAGGTTAAACGCTCACAACAGTCATAACTTCCCATTCTTTCTCCATTAAATTGTCTGACATCTCTTGTTCTAAGAACCATTCCTGATAGTACCTGACCCTTACAGGCCCCTTTTGTGTTACAGTGTAAAGATGTAATGGGATGATCAATGGAGTTTTGCTTTATTAAATCCTCTGGAAAATTATTTTCCCAGCAAGCTTTTCTTTCTAATGAGTGTTAAAAAGTCACTGCAATATTCTGGGTTGTTGAGCTCTAAAAGCAGCTAAACACTGAGGCTTTTTTTTTGGTGGATCACACTGCAAGGCTTTTGGCTTTTTCTATCTTGAATTTGTGTAGTATGCATAAATAAACACTTTCTACCAGGCATTGAAACCTTGCGTATGAGGGCTAGGGGCATGCATGATCCATCATCACTTCTGGACTTGTAATCCAGGTGCATGGGACAGCATCAGTGTGAAAAATTCTGGGAATTTTTTTTTTTTTTCCACTCTAAAGTGCTGCTGAAAAAAAAAAAAGAAAAAAGGAAAAAAGCCTTCATTCCAAATACAAGAGCTGTGCTCCTGATGGTGTTGTAGGTATTCCACTGTGTGAACAGAGACTCACCTGAAGAAGTGACAATCTGGCTTTTAGCAGACAGAAAACCGATCACACGTTGCTTTGTTTTACAAAACCCTTACTCCTCAAAATGAAGCTTTCCCCACCCAATTTCATTACTGTAGTTATATGGGAAAAGATAGTTTTTATGCTAAAGGCATTTGGTGTTGTGATACATCATCTCAGTTAAAAGTACTGTGAAAGATGTGACACCAGTTACATGTTTATATGATTTGGACAGATATTGTACAATGGTGTACTTCAGGCCAGGCATAAGAGCCATTAGACTTGAAAGGTGACTGACTTACTTAATTTTCCCAGCTTTGGACTGTTTCATTTGAAAGTGCTGTGCAAAGGCTTACCCATTAGAGATGTGAAAAATATGTGCCAGTGTGCCTTTCTGTGAATGTATACCCTAAGTGGTATTAGGATGGCATGTGCACTGTAGCAAATAAAGCACTCTTGGGGATATAGTCATGTTTACAACAGACCTTTGTTTACTTACTCTGTTCTCTTTCTGGTGTAGGGTGAAAAAGTTACTTATGCCTTCAGGTGACTATGGCCAAGTTATTTAATTAATAAGGGTGGGTTTGCACCAAATCAGAAGGTCAAGAATCTTTGTGTAGTGTATGGAAAAGGATTATACTCAGAGTGATTAACACCCAGAGGAAATTTCTCAGGGTTTATTTTGACTGGTCTGTAGCTGATAACTCCCTTGTGTAATGGCACGTCCAATTCCATGTCAATCACCATTTGCAGACCTTAACTCTTAATAGCAGTTATTTGGTCACATATGCTGCCCTGTCAACTCTCGATTCAGAAAGAGGATGCAAAATGGCACATGGGTAAACCGCAGCATTTGTTTCTATTCTGTTTTTATTGTTGGAAGGCTCTAATTTTTTAAAGAAAAGGTTCTATAGGAAAGCTTCTTTTAATATGAAGGAAAAGAATGCTGCACTACTTTGTTTTGCAGGCAGAAGTTTGAGAGAGAGGTTAGGAGAGTGGGAATAACTGAACAAATTCCTGTGGCTGTTACCACTTGTGCCATAGGCTGACAGGCCAGTGCTCTATGAGGGGACACTGAAGAATTTAAAGACTGTTTATGGATAAAAACAATGACCTGAATCATGCCTCTGGTTGTTGCTGATAATATTCACACTTGACTAGTCTTGTTTCTATAGAAAGAACAGCGTCAGAAGGTTGTTAGTTTCTGTGTGGTCCATGCCAACTATGACTTTCTGGTGTTCTCAGTATAAGAGTTGTAATAACAACAAATCCTTTGTTGGCCATTCCACATCAATGAGCTGGGAGTCTGACAACATCATACTGGAGAGCCTTTGGAAATTTTTTTCAAGCCTTGGTATTCAATGAAAATAGAGATTGTAATGACTTTGAAAGACATTCTGAAACTTGCAGCTTTACTAATATGGTGACACTGAAGATTTAAGAAGGTACAGAGACAGCTTCTTACTATAGGGTTAAAATGTATACTGTGTCTTTGTGGAATATGTTTCTCTTAAAATGGTGCTCTCCTCTTCATCAATATCTGATCTTTATTCTCTCCTCAATCCCCTCTAAAAAAATTCTCAAAACCCTTCCAGACCAATGAACACACTAAAACATCTTCATTTTCAGATGACAGAACCTCAAAAGAAGGCTAAGTTTTTGCACTGTATCTGGACTGAGTAATTGTTTTGTGCTATATTAAAGCACTAAACATGCTATTTTATAGACTGGCTAAAAAAATATATATTTATTTATTATTTATTTTTTACTTGACCTAAAGGAAATGTTTTAAGGACTAACATACTCCTATGAAATGTCTTTTTTCTAATGAAACTGAGCTTCTCAACAGGGAGCTACTCTATCAAAACCAAACCCAAATCTATTCCTCCTATGTATGAATGAGAATGAAATACTCATCAAAATGAAAACAGCTAATGAAAGAGGAAGTGAAGAATTTACATGGAATTTTTGAAAATATTATTTCATTATGAGATTTTGAAGATCATGAGATTTTTGTGTCAAACCAGGTGATACAAAAGAGCCTTTATGAAATGTAAAATAGGTGTTCCATTGTTGAAGAACAAGTACTTAGAAATACTTAATCTGATCAGGTCTCCTGATTCCAGTAATAATAAAATTGGTCTTTTTTTGGTGGTTTTTTATATGTTTTTTTTTTTTTTTTTTTTTTTTAAACTAATTACAGGATTACAATTATATTGTAGCTTCACTGGAAGAGAAAAATTCATGGCATTCTGGATAAGCATCCTTAGCCTAAGCTACGGTGAGGATCTTGCTAGCCACTTTAATGTATATCCTGCATTTACCTTGTTGCTTCACGAGCTTTTATAACAAGATAACCAACGTGCTTATTTTTCAGTTCTTCTTCCCTTGCCATGCTTCTATCCAGACTGACATGCACACACCTTTCTAAGAGGTGAAGAAATAAAAGTCTCTAGGGTTTGCACGAGGCATCAACAGCACACCATGCTGTGATATCCTTTGGCACAAAAAATAAGGTGTCCAGAATGACTTGGAATGAGAGATACATTGCTAGCATACTCGTACCAGCAGGAAGTACTTTGGGAGGAAATTGCAAATGATGCTGGGAAGTGGACTATGTTCTTATTAAGGAGGACTGCTCTACAAAATACTGTAAATCCCCAAATCTCATCTGAGGAATTTCTGTCCAGACTCTAGATGCATTATTGGTTTAACTTTGAGCATGCAAGATGTGTTGACCACATTTTCCAAATATTCAGAGCATTTCAGTTCAGGGGATGGAATAAGTCACAGATGTTGTATTATGCCAAAATTTGGCTGTGGTTTAAAGCATTGTGTTAAAGGTTTGGTACGTGGTTGCATTTTTAATATTTTGCAGGTTTATCTTCATCTTTCACATGCAAATGTTCTGAGATGGAAAGCCTGGACTGGGCCAGTTCGTGGCTTTGGTACAATTTCACATCTCCATATGTTCAGGTTGTAGCCAAGTTGTTGTTTATCTTGTTTGAGTGATGAACCCCAACACTGCCAAGATAACACAGGCATAGGTATGAAGTAGGCCTCAGTTTTACTTTTGTGTCAGACTCTATATGTCCCCTATTAACCTCGAGGGGAAGACACAGACTAAATCATGCTAGTTCTCTAGAGCTTGCTTGTATTTCCCTCCAAGTGCACAGAAGACTGGGGAATAGGGAGCATCATGGAGTGGTTCAGCTGCAGGTGGAGGAACCACAGAAACTGATTCAATAAATCTTAGCAACAGACACATGAACTTCAGTCTGAAGACTGGTGTGAAAAACAGTAAGAGTGAAAATTTTACACACTTGAGTGAGCACAAATATATCTACCTCATTAGCTGGATTTTAGACATCTGGGTCTAAATCTTTGGCTCATTGCTTTTATCAAGGAAAGAAGGAGATCTATAAAAGAGGACCTACAGAACTGGGTCTTTCCCAACAAAACCTTGCATAACTAATCTTTATCATGAGAGCAGTCTATCTTCAGGCTATGTATGGATTGACACACAGAACTTACGCCTCCTGGTGCTGTGTGGGATGTGTCATCTAGAGTGGGATTTGCTTTCCCTGACCCCTGTTGTGTCCCATTAAAAAAAAAAAAAAAGTCTGTATGAGACATGCAGAAAAATCTTGGGTTTGTTGTTTTTCTGATCTGAAGTCAGGTAATATGAATTTCAGCCTCTGTAGACGATGTGACCTACTAAGGTTAACAGAGTGGTATTGCAGTTTCCTAGCAGCCAGGGGTGATTTCATTAACAGAATTCATGCTGCAGTTTATTTTAAGGGCTGCTTTATGACATTTAGTCAGAGTGAACTGACTGAGGGCACAAACTGACCACAATTAAAAAAATGTGGATGCCAGAACCATTTCTCTCATCCAGAATGTTGACATGGCTGAGACCTGTATTACACCCTGCAGCTCAAGTGTTATCTACTTCATACCACACATTTTTATATTCATAAACTAGGACTCCAATCATGAGTATCTCCCATCTTTCCAGTGTTTTCAAGCCTCACTCATTCCCATGACTCCACCTTTTCCTGTATACTCTGCTTCTGAAAATCCACATTCCCCACTCCCCAGAATTGCCCGTGCCTGAATCCTCGTAAGATTTTCCTGAAGATGCTTAGGTTTTGGTACCCTCTGTGCCTTTGTCAACACCAACAGGCCATGCTGAACCTATTAACAGCAGATCTGTAGAGTAAAGTGATTGATGCAGGGAACCAAATACCCAGACTGTGCATGTTGGACTCCTAGTCGGGGCCTGATGACTGGATATCAGTTTTTAAGTGCTCATGTAAAGCTCATCATCTGGGTTATTTTCTCTGAGAAGAAGAAACTTCATATGCTCCAGCATCAGAGATGTGAACCAAAGTTTGTTAAATGGAGAAGATTGGGAGATTGGTTAAAAATGTTCTCTTGACCTGACATAAAGCACTGACAGGAAGGCATACAGCAAGTGGGAGGCCTTCTGTTTTGTTATGGCACAGATATTTGAACTGCTAATTTCCCTAATACTGCTTTGCAAACCAGGCTCATCCTGTGTGATAATGTTAACAGTGCAGATAAAGCTAATGTGCAAGACACACTCAAACCCCTCATAAGGCACAATGCTGTGATTGTCCCCAGAGTTATACATGAATGAATTTAGATATTCTGAGCACAGTAAAAATTTTGAAGGGTAGACATAGTAGTAGGAAGACGGGTTTGGGTCAGACTGAGAGAGAGAAGTTCTGATGCTAAACAGTATTATAGTGCTAATCCTTTTAACTTCCTCTCTGGGCTTTGTTACCAGACCCCTACTGGGGCTTGATTATTCAGACTGCTGTGTGTTCCCAGCCATCCGTTTTGAGCAGAGCTGCTTCTTTCCCTAACTAACAGGAGGCTGAACTGCAAAAGGCATCTAATGTTTCTTCAAGGTGGCAGACAGCTTTTTACTGTTAAAACGTTGTAATTCAGCCAAAGGTACAGAATATCTGCTGACCAAGCATATGAATGTGTTTAGGAAGCTATACTGCTCAGAAGTATGGGACTATTGTATCTGCGTTGCATTATTTCTTATCTCTTCTAACCATGGAAGGATCTCTTCTATAGAAAAGCTCAGCAGTACATAAAGGCACCGTTGTTTCTTGGAGTTAGTGAAGCTATGAAATGCATGAACTTTACCCCTTTCTTCTACAAAAGGTCAGCCAATTCTGGGAATTTTAAATCCATGGGAAATTTTTGTTGCCCTCGGCTGTTGAGTTTCAATGGCTAAAACTCTTTCTGAAGTTATGCTTGAATGCTGTTTTCTTTACAGCCTCCAAAATGACACCTATGCTTTTCTGGTGTTCATCATGCTGAGAAAAAGATGGACAAGTGCTCTCTGTCCAGACAACAGTCGTACATAATCTGGTTGGTTAGGTTGTTTATACATAATGATTTAAACCCAATCACTGCAAGAAATACTAAAACCTGTTTAGCAGTTTGGTGTTTTAAAATCTGGGAATAAAAAGGCTGATGATATGATCCATGAAGGAACAACATACACCAACTGGGGCTAGGGCACAAGAAAACTGAGATGTTTTCTATGCAACGAGCCATGCAAGGCAAAATCTGTAAGGAGTGGTTGGCAGCAGAGGTCTGTCTGCAGTGATGCAGTTGGTTTATGTTCCTTTGAGGTCTTTGTGGTTTAGTATTTAAAAAAAAATATTGTGCTGCAGGAAAATGTGGAACCTGCTGCACAATTCCAGTAAGGAAGAAACCCAAACTTCAAAGATGTCATATGGAAGAATTACATCCATTAAGTTTTGAATTTTACCTGAGTATTTTGGAAATGGGGGAAACTGATTCAGGAAGGAAATGGTGGCATGCTGAGCACTGGAAATGTCAAGGCACACGTGGACAAATGCAAACAGCACATTTCTGGTTATGTGACTACAACTTTACTTTGCTTGCTCAAGATGATGGTCAGAGAGAACAGCCTGTATTTTCCAAAGCCCCTGGCAGCATATTAAATGGGCCTGGTTTTTAAGCGGTACTGAGCACTTATTCCTCAAAAAAAAAAAAATGAACACAAGACAGACACTATTAAAAAAAATATATTTCTTGTATGCCTTTTTGAAAATGTAAGACACAGCAGTAAGAAAGAATAAGAATTAATCTTCATTAGTCTTAGTTTTTCCGCTTGTATTATAGTCCAATATCATAATCAAAACCATCCCAAGAAATGTCCAGGCTACTGCATCAGAAGGCCAAATCCCAGGATTTTTTTTCCTCCTTTTCTTCGTTCCATGTTTCTTTCACTGCCACAGAAGTATCTTTCCTTAGCTGAGGAAACACCAAGTAAACAATGGCTTGGACTGCACTGTGGTCATTGGCTGTGCAGTTGCCCCAAGCAGCCCTATCCTACTCTAGATTTCCAGATTTAATGTGAATTTGATTTCTGGACATTGGGCTTGCTGAAGGTGTGGCTATGATGACTTCTACCTTCACTGAAGCTAAAGCGCACTCCTGTCACTCACAGAGTGACTTTCACAGGCTTGACTTGAGCTCAGAAATGGAGTTGATCTCTTGTGTCAGTGTAGTAATGCAAACAAATCAAAGTCCACAAAGGCTATGGGAAGATTTCTCAATTTAGTTTATGTGAAGTGCAATAAAATAATAGCTTTTAAGTAATTTTTCTAAATTCTGTTTCAGACTCGTGTGCATGTGAGGGTAGTAATAATGAGGCTTCTGCTTATCTATGGTGATTGCATTGCTGTGGGCTGTAGTGGGATGAGATGACTATCAGACCCATTCTCCCCGATTGCACTGCTAACCAATTTACAAACCACTTGTCCTGGAAAAGTCAGCCTGTTTCAGATGCCAGGTACCATCACACAAATCCTTTTCACTCCCCAAGCATCTGAGAAGAGCAGATGAGGAAGCTTGATAATATTAACTATAAAAAGACACTGCTTCCTCCTTTATCTAAACTGTGCATTTGTTAGCATGTCATGATCCAAAATAAGCAAACGTTTACTTCTGAAGCATGTAAGTTGAAAGCAGATCATGTCTCTGATTCTTTAGTAAATATGTATGTGAGAATGTTTTAAAAGGTTGTGGTTTTAAAAGCTTTAGTCCTAACAGCAAGCACTACTTAGTGTGCTAGAGATCTTTCCCAAACAAACAATCCATCTTTGAGAACTGGTATACTCCACCTGGTACAATAGGGTGATATTTATCTTCAGACTAGACAGAACAAATCTTCTTTTTAAGCCCTTGTAGCCCTCTGAGTACTGGTATGACTCAAAGGAAGATATTTATCAGAGAATCTCAAGTGGATGGTGAAGTATTATGCTTTGAATAATTTATATTCTCCTCTCTCTCCTATATATTACTTTAAACCCTGTTTTGCTCTGCATGTGAAATATGATGGTAAGATATCAATGTTTCCGATGCAACATGAAGGTATGTGACATAAGGTTTCCTTGTGTGGCTGTTTTGGGGGAAGGGTATTGCACAAGTGCTTCTGAAAAAGTAATATTGCTCAATGATTGAGGGCTCAGATCTCATGATTGATTTGCCCTGTTCAGACTGTTACTGCTGGCATACACAAGAATAATTCTGTTCATAATATTGTCAGATGCTTTTCCATGTTACTTAAGTATGAAACCTGAATAATGTAATCTACTTTATTGGTTTCTAGAAGTGAAAATCATTCTAAGCATTGTGGTCAGTCATTTGAATTTGAAATTTTCACCATATAACTGAGTCATTTCAAGCCTCTCTCATGCAGCAAGTAGTTTTTTGTTTTGGTTTTGTTTTGTTTACAGAATCACAGAATTAACCAGGTTGGAAAAGACCTTCAGGATCATCAAGTCCAACCTATCACCCAACACCATCTAATCAAATAAAGCATGGCACCAAGTGCCTCATCCAGTCTGTTTTTAAACATTTTCAGGGACAGTGAGTCCACCACCTCCCTGGGCAGCCCATTCCAATGGCCAATAACTCTTTCTGGGAAGAATTTCTTCCTAACATCCAGCCTGAACTCCAAAATTGGTTTAGAATCATAGAATTGTTGGGGTTGGAGGACACCTCAAGGATCATCCAGTTCCAACCACATTGCCATGGGCAGGGACACCTCACACTAGAACAGGTTGCTCAGAGCCACGTCCAGACTGGTCTTAAAAACTTCCAAGGATGAGGCTTCCACCACCTCCCTGGGCAACCTGTGCCACTGTCTCACCACCCTCATGGGGAAGAATTTCTTCCTATGCTCTAATCTGAATCTACCCATTTCAACTTGTTTTCCCATTCCCCCTAGTCCTATCATTACCTGACACCTTAAAAGTCCCTCACCTGCCCCATTTTACCCTTTTTCCCCTCAAACCCAGAGCACCTGGGCTCTGTTGGAGTCTCCTCCCACCCCAGGTGTGGCTACTTGGCCCTCCCCACCCACTCCCCTTTTTAATCCCCATCAGGAAGAGCAGAAGCCCCAAGCTGAGCCCATGTGGGCTGGAGGATCCTCCTCTCATTGCTGGTGAGTGCCCCTGGTGCACACTGGGTGATGGTGGTGGTGACAACAAAGGCCGGGGGGCCTGCTGGCCCCCGGTTGTTAGGACCAGTATTGATTGCCACTCCAATATCCTCCACGGGTGCTGGCTGGGGCTGAGCTCCTCTGGGTGGTATCTTGGCTAGTGAAGGTCCTGCCCCCAGATCCAGGATGGGTGCAAAAATGGTGGCTGTGGAGCGGGAGGTGTTTAGGCAGATGAATTATGCTAATTACACTATTTTTACATGGATGCCCCTTGAGTCTGCTCTCATCTTTGCTTTATCCATGTAGTTTTGTGATATATTGAGGTTTCCACACAAAACAAAGAGGTAACACCTGAAGAAAGGCTGGTAATACCTTGTTTACATGGTTCATAATTGTAAACCATCTTGTCTACATCTTGATTATATGCAAAGGGTCCAACCCACCTGAAGACAGTTGTGCATCTTAGCTTGACTTGATAATAAAGCACTCAGGAAGGTAAGGACACTGTCTTACAGAATCACATTTTAGTATTTTAGTTTCCAGGAATTGGAAATTAATGTCATAACCTCAAGCACCAACATTATGCAAAGCTATGGATCTTAATTGTGTGTGTTTGTGGGGTTTTGGTGTGGTTTTAATTTATTGATTTGAGTTGTAGCACTTTGACAGTTCAAAATAATTCACAACAGAATATTGATAAAGGGAACAGAGCACTTTATGCTCCCTGTGTGGGATTAAAATCCCAGCATGAATGTCCAGCAAAAAGAAGTGTTAGCTTTCCTTTCTTCTTAAGAGTTCAAAAACATTTTGCTCCTGTAGGATTTAATGTAAGTGATGCTGGATGTTTAGTCTACAGTCTTCTATTCACTTTTGAAAAGCTAAGTTGTAATCTGATTTAGGTGACAATTGAAAGAGCTCAGTGGTTCCTTGTTTATGAAACCACCATCACACACACAACAACGCTGCTGAGCGTGGCAATGACAGCTTTTGGGGCACACTGACACAACTGCAGTAAAAGAGACATGGAGTATAAAGTTGGCTTAAAAAAAAAACCCAAACCAACAAATTCCTTATTTTTAAAAAACACAAACATTTACTGAAATTTTACAGTCAAACCTTCCCCACTGGATGGGATGCCTTCATTCTCACAGGTGATAAACTACTCTGTGTTACAGTGGCAAAACCTTTTGGTACTGATGGAGAAGAAATCTTCAGTGGAAGGAACTACATCATGGTAGTGATTTGCAGTGGTTTATTAAAGGTATCAGTATACCAAAGTCTGACCAGATGGTACGTTAGTTGACATCAGCTCAGAAACCATGCTAGATTGAGAACATGCTGACTGATCAATATCTTCAATCATCTGTTTACATCTGACCCATACTGAAGGTGTCACAGGGATATCAGGGTAGTGTAGAACTGCCACAACAAACAAATTAATTGATATTGGCATGAATTGGAATACAGCCTTTACTAAAAAGTGCAAGACAAAGCACCGATTTCTTTATTAAAAGGGTGTTTCTCATCCTGCATCATTGCATTCCAAAAGGACAGTTTTATTGTAGTTTTTGAAAACACTCTGCCAGTTAGTTCCATTTCTGTAACCAAGTGTGGATGAAAACCATGCATTGCTGCCATCAGTAAAGCTTTTTGCCACATAGTGAACACTGTAGACATAGCAGAAGAAAGAGCTTTAAAGTTTAGTGCCCCAGGGGGCTTGTGTGTTAAAGCTACTGCTCGAATGAACCATAGCTTAATCCCTCTGCTGGCAGTCAAAATAGTGATTAAAAATCACCCATCCAGGTGATTGCTTCTAGAAGTTAATCTACAGGGTTATGGGGATGGAGTTAAGGAGATGGAGAAGAGCAGGGTTTATGTATGTAAGGCCAATGTTTGAGCAGCTGAACTTCAAAATGAGGGAGGGGAAGTGAGGAGAAAACTTGGTTGGCCCCAAGGGGGAGAAAAGAAAAAGAACAAAGCTTCCACCAGTAAACTCAGCCAGTCACAGAATAATAATTTCTGATTTCCTCATGAGACAGCCTGCTAACACTAAAGAGAAACCAAGATTGTGAAATCAAGGCAGCGCTGGGGAGGGGGGACAGAATCTTTCAAGTGAGGCAGGTTTTATTCTGAAATAATAACCTTAGCTGTAATGACAAGGCTCCTGGTGAACTACTCGGTGGACTTTTTAATCTGTCTTCTCAGATGCAGTGTCTGCTGTTTTTCAAGTAGATCCTTTGTGTCAAAGGAGCTTAGCCTTGGTGACGGAATAACATACTCTTTTACTCTTTAATGTGCATATGAATGAAAAAATACCTTCCCCCGTGACCCCTGCTGGTAATTCTGATATGTAGACAATACCTTGATATTGCATGTTTGTTTGTTTTGTAGATTTTTGGGGTGGAGGAGGGTGTTGTCTCATTACTACTAAATGATCTTTTAAAAAATCAATGTAGAGCAAATGCAAATGAAGGTTTACTGAGGATAGCATTAAATCTTCTTTCAGCATTAAACATTTAAGTAAGTGATGGAAGTGCTCCTGCCGTTTGAGTTCACGCATGTCAGCTAAAATACTTCATCTCTAGGGCTTTCTTGTACATCTCACCCACGCTAATGGGAGGAAAATGTGTTGGTTTCTGATCTTTCTCAGGGAACATTTCATTGAATGGCTGGTATACTCAGTGCCTTGAACAGACAGAGTAACCTACTGCTGATAATTTCGGTCCAAAAGATTTACTTCAGATTAGCTGAAACGCATGGAGTCCTTAAGGACCACGCATTCTTAACAGAACAAAGCAGCATGCCATACGTTGCTCTCCTCTGTCTGTTAGATTAATTTCCTTTGAAAGAAGGGCGAAAAAAATAGTATCTTGTCAAGGAGGAAGCCTAACTTGCCAATAAAGATCATTCAGAATATGGTGTATGGTTAAAATCAGAAATACAGATAAGAAAAACAAGTCTTATTGGTTTGATTTCTCTCAGACTCACTTCATTTTTTCCTTCATTGCTGCCTGAGAAATGGGCTGCAATGAAACAGCTGCAGACTATTCAACATGTTTAGGATAGCAAAATTTGGTATTTTACTTGGGGACTTTCTCAGAATAACACTTCAGAATCTGGTCTCTCTCCTGCTTTAGGAACTCTGTTGGTTTATTGCTGAAGTATAATCAATATAATGAGCTGGAAGCTATGGAACTACTGGTACCACCTTTTCTTGTGTATCTTGTCATGCTTTTTGCCAGGGATTTAAAGTAGTCCTTATTTTCTAGAGGCTTCCATAGTTTAGGGAAGGAAAGAACTTCAAAAGATACCATTCAAGTAGTATCAACAAATAAGGTGCCTGTATTGTGGACCTTTCATTCACAGCTTCTGTGAGCTTGGATTATTTCAAGAATTGTTTCTCATGAGCTGTAAATGAGAGCCTCAATTTTTTTTTTAATCAGTATTTTAAATACTATTCAATATTGGGCTAAAGTAAGCTACTGAAAACAAACCTAATTTCTTGCCCAGGCCTGTGTATTTTTATGCCATTAACATAGAATCTCCCTCACCACTGCATCTGGAAGTCTTCCAAGCGCATTTGCAAGGCTAGTGGAAAGTGGAAATATGCCCCTTTTTTTTTTTTTTTTTTTCCTTGGCAGAAGTAGGTCTGGCCTTTGTGAAAGTACTGACAGAATGCTGGCCATCCATTAGTAATGGCAATCTAGGAACCTGAGCAGGCTTTGAAAGAAGTGGTATGAACTGGATATCAGCTAACTGTTCATGGCAATTGCATCCCCTTCTCTTCCAGAGAGGACTGCAATAGCTTTTTGAAGGTCAGGAACCTAGAACCTACTGGCTCTAGTGGCTATATTGGCTTCCTCAGTTAACTGTGGAAGAAACGGTTTACTAGAGGGAAACTTATGCTATCTGCTTTGGACACCCCAAGGTGCCTGCTTCATTCCATTTTCTAGATAGAACCTAAAGAGTAGTAGCGTAGAAAACACTGCAAAACACAGTGCAAAGGTCTTAACACATCAGTCTCACAGGGTGCAACAATTATGTTTACTCTAACTTCCAGCAGCAGCAAAAATGTTATTTCTGTACATACTGTAGCTACTTACATATGGAATAAATATATTCTATACTACTTCTCCATCATCTCGGGTAATACAACACCTCTTCAACAGGGAGCTAATGAGGGAATTTTCTCAGCTAAGGCAAATGCAAGCAGAAGACCATATTAGATTGCTCAAGCAGAAGACAAAGGTGATGAGAAAATGTCACATTTGCATCCTTACACCCACAAACAAAATGGGATTCTGCTCATTTCGTTACACAAAAATTATTGTGGTCTTGAATTTACAACAGATTCATAAAAGTTAGTCTGCAGTCATCTAAAGGTGGACTGTTTGGCCTGTCTTGTCCATCTGTGTCTTTTTTTTTTTTTTTTTTCATCACATCATACTTGGATATTGTATGTTGCTGAACCTGTTTGGTTGCTTTGTGGACTATGAATGGGCACAAGCTACCACCTGGAGCAGCTACCTGGGGCAGCCGCTGCTATGTCTGACTAGTTCACAATGACACATTTATTCTGGTTGGCATTAATTAGATGAAGAAGGTGGTAAAGGATAAGAGAAGAAAAGAGAAGTTATTGCATTCCTGAGCTGATAATACATAGAGGACCGACAAGTGGAGAGGAAAATTGCAAAGCATAGCAGCTGTCTCTACTGGCAACTGAAAACTCAGTGAAGTCAACAAAGCTGGCTATAGAATAACCCAACTTAGTCTATTTTTTTTCAGTCCAGTAACTTTATTTTTCCAGGGGGCTTCTGCTTTGTCAATTTGATTTAAAGAGATCTAGGTAGAATAAATTAGTGATAAGTGGTAGATGTTACCTGGAATGGAAAACTGAATTGGCAATTAATATTAAAATGCTGTGCTGCTTCACTATATAAAGCACTACTAAGCATCACATCTTCTCTTTCCTGAAATTGTTGTTCAGCAGGTCCAAAGCTTAAAATTAACAGTGCCATGCAATGTCATGAAGGCCTAAAAGTATAAAAGATCTCTCAGAGGAATAACTGATGGCAGATGGGCAGATGGCTGGCTGGCTATTGCAAGCAACAGGGTGGGTATTCCAGAGAAGGGGTCAGTCAGTAACGGATCCTCAGCAGTTCTCTCTTAACTCTCACACCTTCCATGGGCCATAGCCTTTCCATGGCACTGATGAAGAGGAACATTTGGTTAATTTAGCATGGCTGTTTTCTATTAAAAAAATATGTCTGTATTAAAAATCTGAGATTGTATTAGATTAAAATTAATAGCTGCAGTATGTATTATTCTCAGCTGGTCTTCTCTGTGGCATGCTAATATCAATCTTGCACAATCTTTAGCTTTTGAAACCCATGACTCACTGTGTGATGGCTTCTTCGTTGATGGAAACCTAAAGATTATTCCCCCTACCAGTTTGAGGACTTTGCCATTCTTTTCAGGCTGGAAAATTTTATTCTCTAGACCCAGAAGTTTCATAACAATTCCTCCCTAAAGATATTGTTGCTGCTTAAATGTTTTTTTTTTTTTCCCCCTTCAGTGACTACTTGGAGCCTTTGTTCTTATCTGCTAGAATTTATTGTATTTATGCTTTTTCATCTTCTATTGCTTGAGAATAAAATGCACTCTTTTCCACTGCTTCTGAGATGGACTTATGTTTTTTGTTGTGATTTGTTGTAACTTATGGTAGGATATAGTAGCAGGATGCTCTTTTAAAGAAAAGCAGAAAGTAAACTGTATTGTATTTCTTTCCTTGTATCATGATCAGCACTACTTTGGAGGAGAAACTCCTTTGCATAGACTACAGTGATAGTGAACCTGAGAACTGTAAGGGCTCTGGAGAGCCACCTCTCTCAGGCTAATGGGAAAGAATACTTGAATGAATCCTCAGTCTATAATTTGGCAGTGAGCTGTATTTTTTTTCTCTCTAGATGGAAATGCACCACCATGATGAAGACACTGACGTGAGACTAAAGAGTTTGACACAAAAGAAGAGTTGCTAGATAATTAGAAATTTAATAATAAATGGGGGGAGGTTGCTCTGTTACCCAAGATTGGCACTCATTTAATCTCTTGCAAATCACGTGTACTTTGTTTGATGGCATTAATTAGAGCTATATGTTTAACAGGTGTAACTAGATAAAATGGTCTCATCAATTAAAATTTGAGCTTTGTAATCTCTTTGCAATCCATATTGGTTTATGAATTATTTTTATTTTCAATAGAGGAAACATCAGAGGAAGAGGTCAGCAGTGCATACAAGAATATGCAATGCATTACAATGATTTATATTTCACTGGAGAGTCAAAAAACTATAAATCAACACATAAATCAAGCATAATCAGCAAGGTCAGCCTTTGTGGAGATGTTTTCTTTAGCAATCTCTGGAGATCTGTGTTTAAATCCATCTTGTGTGTATTTACACAAACTGGTCTTTGAACTAACCGTGGACTAAGTACATAATTTTTATGTTTTAAGCAATTTGTTTTCCTTTGAGATCTTTGAATATCCATAACCCTCTTCTTCTAAGCACCTGCATTTGTCAATAGTTATACCAGTTCATTTGATAAACTCTTAGCAAAATAATTTAAGGGTGTATATTTTTTTTACTACACATTGAGGGTCTCGATCCTGCAGTCCTTTGCAAATGTACAATGCACTTGAGTTACTCAACAGGCCCTATCTTGTTAAGTAAAGATTTATGCTCCCTGATTCTTTGCTTTGTTTCCATGAGCTAATGTTGTCTAGTAAAAAGTGCAAGCTTTCTTCTACTAATACATTTCAAGGGTCTTTAGTTAAATTGGTCCTCATTTATTTAAAAATATAGCGGTACAGTGAATAGAGGAATATCCCTGTAAGACAGTAGGTATGCCCTCAGGACTAAAGATCCTTTCATTAACATGCACTGGCTTTGACTCTAATCCTCTAAGTGTTTGTCTATGTACTTAACTAGGTTTAGCATTCCCAGGAAATTCACATATCTGATGCTGTCTCTTCATGTCTGCAGAGCAATTGCCACTCCTGTTTGCTGAAAGACTACACCCCCTTTATAAGAAAGCTGTTGAACTGTGGCTTTAGTTGCAAACAAAACTGAAGCTTCATCTAAAATTCACCCTTGAGCTTGCAAGTGAGAGAGACAGAAATTTATCATATAATCATGCAAGTAATTTGAAGCATGTTATTAATACTCAGATAACAGATTCCAACATGCAGTCCTAAGACTGTAATTAAAGCAATAGTTTGGTAATAGACTGAGCTGTGTACTTTCCAGTTATTGCCTATTTTCTTTGGAATACATGAATTTCTGTAGGACAATGCACAACCTGCAGGAAGTATGGAAGGTAAAGAGAAATTAGTTGGACTTCCCTTTGAATGTAAAGTGCTTGGATCTCTAAAGATAACATCTTACGTGTTAATATCAAGTTTAATGAAAGTGATTTGTGTCACAGAATCATAGAAACATTCAGCTTGGAAAAGACCCTCGGGGATCACCAAGTCCAACTGGCAACCCTACTCTACAAGGTTCACCCCTAAACCACATCCCCAAGCACCACATCCAAACAACCTTTAAACATATCCATGGTCAGCAATGCAACCACCTCCCTGGGCAGCACATTCCAATGCCTGACCACTCTTTCCATGCAAAAATTTTTCCTAATGTCCAGTCTAACCCTACCCAGTCACAGCTTGAGGCCATTCCCTCTTGTTCTATCACTAATTACCTGGGAGAAGAGACCAGCAGCAGCCTCTCCACAATGTCCTTTCAGGTACTTATAGAGAGTGATGAGGTCTCTCCTCAGCCTCTTTTTAAAACTAAACAGCCTCATCTCTTCCAGTCGCTCTTCCTAAGATGTATTCTCTAATCCCTTCACCACCTCTGTTGCCCTCCTCTGCACTCACTCCAGCACCCCTCAGTGATGATCACTTTTCTGAAATTTGTCAGGAATATGAATAGTTTTTTTCTAAGAAAACTTGATCTAATTCTGCATTATTCGGGACTCAAAACTTGCATCATTTTCAGCAAGGATGTTGGCCTAAAAGCAAAGAATAAACATAATCAGGTACTTACTAGGGCACTTGGACATAGAAACACTAATTGTTCCTTATTGAGCTGTGAGCCTGCCTTTGTGAAGCTCTTTGGGGAAACTCATCTTTTGATTTTTATCACTGAAGCATCACGCTTGCCTTCAGCAAAAGCAAGAGCTGGATATGAGGCTAACATGCACTTGTAATTACTGAACGTGTAGATTTTGAATACTGCCCATGATCACCACGTAATATTCCTGTGAGACTAAGGATTGTGTTTCAGTGCTTAGGAATACAAATTTAAATTGGTTCTCTGCTGCAGTTTTGTGGCACTCTGTGAAAACACAAACAGATTCAGGAAGTGTTTCTCAAGTTTGTGATATTCACATTCCAGAATTCTAAACTGTATCTAACACAGAGGTAAAGCAAAACCCTACATCCTTTCTATAAAGCACCTCCACTGAAGAGAGTAATCTGCTGCTTAGGCTGAAAAACAAACACACACACATGCTGTGGTATTTAGATATAGCCAAATAAAGACTGATCTTCAAACCTCCCAAACTTTTGAGGCTTCCTCATTGTCCTCTGTACCACTTAGGATTAATACTTTTTTCCAAATACTGTAGCAGAAACTTTGATTTCAAAAGACTTCAGAAGCCCCAGGCTTCATGTTTAGTAAGCTTCATATCAAGTTTGTTTTGGCATCATACTGCCAAAAAGCTGTTTACCAGGAAGCGGAAGAAAGCAACTTTCTTATCTTTTCAGAACAAAACCTTTCCTGTGAGATGAGTTTGAACAGGTAATCAATCCTTTAGGCTATGTGGCAGGAGAAGATGTTAAATAAAACCAAGAAACCACAACCAGATTTGACTGGGGTCTTTTTGTCTGTTTTAAGCATACACTTGTGCACTGATCTCTCTTCAATCTTATTTTAATAATTTAGTCCTCCTTATGTTTTCCTGCCCTGATCATTTTCTCATTGCCCTTCGAAGGAACAGGTTAGAATTCGGCTCTAATCTAACAATTTGGAACAATGTAATTGATCTCACCTTTCTGTACCCGAAGCCCAAAATGCAGCACTGAGCAGTGAATTGCGATGGGAGTAGGTTTTATTTTTGACGCTCCTTGCCTCATACAGCCACCAAGATTACAAGCAGTCCCTGTCAATTGTAAACGAGGGGATTTCCTCTTCATGGCTTACCTTCATCTTTAGAAAGAGACTATTTTGTCTGTGTCAGAAAAAAACGATACTTGATGGTGCAATTCATAATCTATTCCTCTAACAAGTATCAAATACTACATGTTGCTTCTCTGTGGAGGCACAAAGTGTTTCAGGCTTACACACTGCTACAGAAATCACACCTTCCTGCAGAGTGCACTAATGCTGTAACATTTATAGTATGACTTACTGCACCAACTTCAAATTAAATTTAAATGGGCACTGTGAAATGCAGATGAAGCATTAGAAGGGAAAATAGCATACCTGCACACAGCCACCAATCATTGTCTTAAAATGTCCATCAATACTGCAACAGAGGGATTTCATAGCTTGGAGAGTAATGAATATTCTATAATCATCTGAAGGAGCCTTGGTATGCAACATTCATATAAAACCGTTTCATACTAAAAAGCTGCTACTGCTCTATCACATGAGATGCTTTGCTCACGTGACATTTCTTAGTTTTTACAAATCCCAGACTGCCTTTTTCTTCCTTCTGTGTCCTTGGTGTGCAAAGAGAATAACAAGGTGCAGACATTGACTAAAAGTTTGCAACTCCTACACTTTCTCTACTTTTACTTGGGGCGAGCGCAGGACAGCAGCATAGTGAAATAATTTGTCCGGAGCAGAAGAGCTCTACATCTCTGACATGCTGTTAAGAACTTACTCTGACTCTGGCCCTGTTCAGCAAATCAGAAAGTTGCAAATGTACTTTGGATCAATCCCTCTGTGCTGAGAGACAATATAGTGAGAGAAGAAAGAATGGAGAAAGATACTACTTTTAACAATCCACTCTTATTTTTCTTCATCTTTACATCCTGCAATTAGCTGTATAGAAGTAGTAATTTATGTGAGTGTTCCTGCCCATGAGAAAGTTGCAAACTCGGGCATATTAGCATATTTGTTCCAAATGTTAGTGTTACAGTTTCACCATGATCTCATTATGCTACACCATGGCATCTGCATTCTGTGGACAGTGGACTGATTGTTCTGAGTATGAGCCTGGCAGCAGCAGCACTTATCAATCTAAAAATGTATGTCCCCTTTCCATCAAAACAGGATGAAATAAAATTCCACAAGTAATAAGCTTTAAAACAAAGATCGTGGTTTTGTTCTGCACATGGCACAGAGAATTTTCTTTTGTGGTCAGATGGTGAAGCAATAAAAACAAGCAGTTTGGAAAAATGCAATTTAGCATTTCCAAACCAAAAAGTAAAAGTTGCACTTTCTACCAGTTAAAAGAAAAACCTAACACCACCTGGACCAAATTTCAAGTCCAACTGTTTCTACCAGGATGCCTGACTTACTAACAAGACAACTGAATCCAACAAAAATCATATTTTGAGAGTCAGTGAATTCCAGCAGTGGCAATAGGATGTGCTTTTGTGCCCTGTATGAGTTGCTTCTCCCAGACAGTGCTGGTATTATCTTTTTCTAGGAGTTTGAATGCACTGTGGAAAGAGGATTTCTTGTAACATAACTGGGCAGCACCTGCTTGTTTCTATCCTATCGTTTATCTGCTCCGTCTCCTAAGGCACTCTGTTTCTTGACTGCAAGGAGCATTGTAACCAAAGTTACTCTAGATCACAGCAGTGTGCATGCTGTCTGGCACTCACCTGAGCAACAGGATCACACTGGCCACACAGATCTGACTCTGAATTCTGGTGAAACAGAATGCGCATGGCAAGTGGCTACATGCTAGAGATTCTGTCATCAGAAAGACATGATGAAATAATAATTTTATAGTGGTTCAATAGATGGATATTTGCTACTTATGTGAGCCTTAAGGCATGTTAAATTTAGGTATGATAACTTACTTCTCCAGTAATACATTAGCTCAGCGTCTTACACTGAATTTCTGTACAACCTGATTAAGCTAGGAACATTGCAAGTGGAAATCTAGCAAATTTGGCACAATTTAAGAGATTGCTGTCACCAGCTATCAGCTTCTTTCTTTTGGGTTTGAACTCCTAACCATTTCCATGCACACATGTATGGGTGCATAAATTCATGGGATGGTTTGGGTTGGAAGGGACCTTAAAGATCATCTAGTTCCAAACTCTATTCACATCTGAACGAGTGTGAGCCATCATGGCTGGAGTGAGAGTCCAAAGAAACTGCATGATGCTGTTTAATGAAAGATCAAGGACGGGATATGAGCTGAGGAATCTAAAATCCTTCCGGATGGGAGTCCCATGCCCCTGCTGGGCTGCTTATAACTTGACTGCAGATTATCCATGGACATTTAATATCATGGAAAAGAGTTCTCCATAATCGTAATCCCTCTGCACATCTGTCTTGGTTTCTGCATGCTCATTTTGCCTGTTACAAGCTGTCATTCCATACACACTCTAGCAGGCATTGCCAGCAGAAGCCTTTAAAAACCTTATGAGAAGAGTGCATTTATGAGGACTCTGGTCTATTGTTTCAAGGAAATAAAATGAATAGGAAATTAAGTAATCAAAACAGTTGTTTATTGTTTCACTGAGAACAAAGTGCAGGCTTGTCTATTGAAGAAAGACCAAAGAGGGTGTTGGATTTGCAACCTTATGCTCAAATGTCTGAGGTATGTTTTGTTTCACTTTGTTGTGTTGGTATTATATGAAAGGGCATTGCAACATGAAAAACAGAACACAAGGAAGTAATTCTTTCCTGCTGTTTCCACTTTGCATGAATTTTTAACACCTTTGTTGGAGACCAAATGTCTGGTGTGACTTCAGTGAGGATTCCTTCTGGGTACTTAGCTGAAGCATTTGTAGCTTTCTGCTGCTATTTGCTGCTTGCACACAAGCTCAGTTAAAAAAATAAAGCAATTGTTCTCATCTTGTGTTTCAACTGTTGAGCTTCAGCAAGTGAAGTCTTCGTGGTGTTTGTAGGAAGAAAAGACTTTCTATCCCATGCTAGGCTGTTTCAGATAGTCCTCACTTCTGGCAGACTCCTACCAGACTTTGCATTGTTATGCTTTTTTGTGTTTGGGAAAAAACAGTAACAAAAAAAGTGAAGTAGTTATCTACAGCAAGTCTGTTGTGCAGAGTTCTGCAACTTCAGAAACATTCATTTTGTGTGTGCCAGGTTTGGCTGCTCTGGATCTGCCTCCTGTTGTGGAGCTGGGCACTGCCAGCCCTCACTCTGTACTGGGTTAATTGCCCCGGGGCTGAGCTTGCCTGGGCTTCAAAGCAGCTCTGTCCTACGGCAGCCATCTTGGGATGCTCTGCAAGAAGAACCATTTCTTCTTGCCTTCTCACCTCACTGGGGCAGACCCTTGGAAAGGATAGACATTTTGCTGTGGGCACAGCGTGAAGGGCTGGCTTTGGGAGCACAAATCCTGGCGGAGGCGGTTAGGTGGAGCAAGTTTTCCTGCAATTGTAGGGGAGATTTTCCTGTTGTGATTCAGCTGCGACTTGTCTCACAGTTGCAGACGGAGTCAGTGCTGCCATAGGATTACTGGGAATGTGGTGGCTGCTGCTGCCTGTCCCTCTTGGGCTGCTGGTGCTTTTCTGAGAGGATCAGCACGATCTCTGTGTCCGCAGCAATGTTGCAGCCAGAAGATTTAGGGCGGGATCCAGCGGTGGGTATGCGATTGGATGGCTTCTTGGGAGCTGGAGTTGATGTGTTTGTGTAGGCTTGCCATTGCGAGTGATTTAGGAAGTATTTCATAATGTGTCTAGCAGTCGTATGGGAGGAGTTGAGGTTTGGTCTGTTGCTGTGGTGAATTATCTTTACAGTACTGAAAAGTCATGAGAAAATGGAACTTTTCAAGTGGAGTATATTTTTCATTGTGTATTTTCAAACAAGGGCTCATTGTTCTCTTGTTACTTGTTGTAAAACTAGTAAGAGAGATAAAGGGGACATGAGCATCTTTATACTGTTAAGGACATTTGGAACATTCTAATTCTGCTTTAGAAATAACAGATGAAGGCTGAGATACATATTTACATGAGAAGATTGAAAAAAGATGTTTATTCCCTAAAGCCTGCTCCACTTCTTGTGAAAAGTCTCTCAAATCCCACTTATTTGTAACTGATGAAGCTACATACCCTAAAGTGATAGTGCATCTAAGTAGATGTCTGAGAGACATGTTCTTTTCAAAGGATGTAATTTCTGGCACTGGTGTGCTCGGAGTGATGGTCTAGTCACCATAGTATTCTTATATGCAAGTTTTGTATCCACAAAATGTGCCATATATTTAGGAGGATCAGAAGCATGTATACTCCACAGGTACAGAATTTCTAATGTGGTCTTTCCAGTGCAATATTTCAAGCTTAATAATTGTCTAAGACAAAGATAAGCTGACATTCAGTGAAGTTTTAAAGTGGATATTTAACAAGGTCCTGGAAAACAAAGCTTGAAGCTGGAGGTTGTGCAGATGCAAGCCAGTGATACTTCCACAAGTGCCACTCTGTTACAGTAAGGGGCTTGCTAGTTGACAGGAAAGGTACAATTTATTCTAGTTTTTTGAGATAAACGGTAAGACTTTATATGTTGTTGATGAGGAACGTCTCAAAGGGATGTAATTAAGCTATTGTTCTCTCTTTTCATGATATCTTAAAAGATACTAAGCTATTTTGTGAATGACATTGAAAAACTCTTCCTTGAGAGGTCTATCTAGGATACTCATACTCAGCAGCAATTGCTCATTTTAGTTGGTTTTTCCCTCCTCCTTTTTGGGATGTTCAGAAGAATATCTGCAGGACAATTAATTTGAAGATATCTAGTAAACCAGTGAATAGTCCAAACAAACTAGTAGGTAGCCCAACCAGCCAGTGAATGCTTTTTGTGTGCACACGTGTGTATTAGTGCGTGTGTGCGTGTTTGACAGAACACAGCCATAGCCAGGCAGTGAAAAAGCATTTTCCATTCATTTCATGAGTCTATTCAGCAAGGCCTTTCCCAGGATCAGGATGATCTTGAGCACAGAAGAGCTATACAAACCAAATGACACCTACATCTCAAAGCTAGAGGGAAGGGGAGCTCTAAGTAACAAAGATGCCATACAGTGACAGCTCAAAAGGGCAACATTTTCACTCAATAGGATGAGCTTAAATTTAGTACTTCTGCTGCTGCTGTTCAGTTTTCTGGTTGATGTCAAGTGAAGCACAGGTAAATCGGATCATTTTTTCTTATTATTTCACTTTCTGGAGTTGAAACTGAGGTTACATGGTTTGCTAATTTACTTCAGCTCCCCAGATCATCTCTCTGGTCATCAGAAGGGGTTTAAAAGCCCAGTACTATTTACCACTTCAGTTTCTGAGATGAAAACCACGTCTCTGATACAGTGTAGTCCTTTGCTGATCTGAATTTCTTTGCCTGAAGCAATGAAGTTTTGCCACAGTGAAGTTACTAAAAAACCTGTGAGGCAAGATTATGTGGCTGTCAATAATGATCTGGGTTGGTCTTTTAAAAGTCTTTAAAGGATGTAAATGCATAGAAGAAAATATTTGAGACCACTAGGGTTTATCGTGGTATGTTTCTGTTAAGTATCTCTCAAGAAACAAAATATATGTGGGTGTGCCTCTGGTAAACAATAAAGCATTTCTGGCTGCTTGCATAAAGCACCAGCTGATGTGACTTAGGAAGTCCTCAGAGTGGTTGAGTGGAAACCTTCCACCTTCCTAGGATTTAGCTTTATTAGCAAGTAATAGAGACTAAGACTTTACATCTCATTGTGAGTGAAGGGAATGCCAAACCCTTGAGTGTCTTAGGGGCAGAACAGTCACCTCTTGTTAACCACTACATACAACTCTGGGTTTTGTGTGTGTGTGTTTGGGTTTTGTTTTAGTTTTGGTGTTTTGTTTTCATTTTGTGTCCTATTGTGCCAGAGCCAGTTCCTACTCATTCACTGTTTTACTTTGCACTAATCATTTTGGGTTATTTGGGTTAATACTGCTGCTTGGTAACACCAAGTAACCTGAGGAGAGGATCAGTAAAATAGTTACTGTACTCCTTGGGGTTGTGAGGGGGATAAAACTTAGCCATTTGAAGTCTATCAAAGAGCTGCAGTGGGGTGGCAGAAAGGACAGGGACGAACAGTTGGAAGGACGAAAGTCTTTCATGTGGTTCATGATCTGCAGTATAGGAAGGCAAGCTACTATTTTGTCAAAAAATTATGAATAAAATACAGAAGCTGAAGTTAGGTTTGTCATGAGAAGCAGGCTGGTCTGCAGACAATGCAAGACCCCGTTGCATCTGGGTCTCAGGAACTGTCTGCGCACCTCTCGTGCAACAGAGACAAGAACCATCTGAACTAAGAAAGATCCCAGCTCAGTAGTGTCAGCTGGAAATGAGATGATTTAGGATTTTTCTCCTGCAACTCAGTTCAATTTTCTGTGTATCCTTCTGCATCTTTAAATACAGATGATTATATAAAGAAGGCATATTGGGAGAATTACTGGAAGTAAATTTGAACATAGCTTGAAAGAAGAGAGAAAAAATCTGTGTGTTATATAGCAATTTGTCCCTTTTGGCTAGGTTTTGGGGTTGCTCCAGTTTTTGTTCCACCATAACTTTGTTGGCAGGTTGCTGCTGGTACCACTAGACCTATGCTGGATCACAGGTGCTAGAGATTAAACAACCCTTTGTTTTCCTTCCCCTGAAGCGTTTTGAGAAAATATTAAATCTTGTATCTAAAGCCATGTGAGTTGCAAGGCTTATAAAAAATAAAGGTCAAAAAGCATTCAAAATGTGTGCTACTATAGGCTTATCCCACTTGCAATACTTTATCTAATATATCATATCAGCTATTTGTTGATTGCTTTGGGATTTAGAAGACATGATATGTTATTTTCTTACCTGTTAGCTTTCGAGGCTCAATTATTGTTTCAGCTCCCATGAGAAGGAGTATGAGATGTGTCAAAGACCTTATCTTGTGACATGTGCTTGTCTCCCTGAACAACATGCAAGATTCTGCTTTTTGGAAATGTGTTGTCCTACTAGTACATTTCAACCAGAGAGGAATGTTGTGTAGGCTTTGTATCACCATAAACAGCACAGCAGATGTGCTTTTGTTGTACTAATATTCTTTAAAGGTTGCAAGCAACTTTCTCGACATCATGGAGATGCTACCTGTAACTTACCTCTAGAAAAGGCAGCTAATCATTCTTCTGTCACTGAAAATGTGTGAACAGGATGAACTAGTCAACATCTTTTATGCTGAGTTGTTGCATATATCACGACCAGTTTAAAGGGAACTGTGCTTTGAATATTTATTAATTCACACTACTTTGATAAGTAACAGTGGGGAAACAAATAATTGAAGGCTTTGGGGTGTGTGACTCTTGCTTTCTTTAGCATTATAAAAGTTTTCATTCAATGTTTCTAAAGAAAAAATTCTGATTTTGATTATTAGCTTGTTTTGTACTGTTTGCACAAAGACTTACACTAACTCTGCTGCTGTCAATTGCTATCAACACAAGTACTTGTAGACTACAGTGTCTATGCTGCAGAAGGTGAAAGCTGTAATGGACTTGAGACAGCCTGGGCTGTTCATTGTTTTAATTGTATTTGAAATGTTTATTGGATGTGATGTGAAACAATCACATCCTCCTGTCGGAAGAAGAAGTTACTCCTGAGGCAGTTTTGTGTATATCCTAGAACAGGATACAACACGGCAGAAAGAGTTTTTGAGTTAGCATATGAGATTGCAAGTGGGTTGGGAAGTTTGTTTGTTTGTTTTTATTGCCCACAGCAGATTTTATGACAGGAAGATACCTTTTAAATTTTCTTTTTATAGTGCACATGACAGAAAAGCACTGCCACTTTGCAAACTACAGCTGCATGCTCTGATGGTAGCTTGCTCGAGCACGCCATAACCTATTCAGGAATAGTGTGTGTATCAACTGCAATTTCTCTGGTACTATAAACCCAGGATACACACATATAAATATGCACATAGGCATACATACATGCATAATACATTTTATCACGCTCAGAGAAAATAGAATAGAATTAACCAGGTTGGAAGAGACCTTCGAGATCACCAAGTCCAACATGTTCATCATTCATATAAACTTTTGTTTCATGTTCATGGGATGGCAGTTTAAATACATTTTATTTTCCAACTAAAAAAGTGGGCAAATGTTTTCTACAAAAATACTTAATGTGCAAGTGTATGTTTTTTAATTTAGCCTGGTGGTCTTGTGTCCATTCATGAAGAATCCTGTATAAAAGTTTGGAAGACCAGGACTGAAACAGCCTTACTGTAATAGGCATCTGGTAGTAGCCTCAACACAACAAATTGTTAGAAAATATTATTAGGAAAAATGCTGTTTGAACCAGCCTGTATGTTGTTTGGCCATAATTCATCCAAACCCAACACTTATGCCTGTTCTGCCATCAAGGAATTTTGGACTATGGCACAAGTCCAGCTCTTTTGCCCAGTGCAGTAAGATGCTTTAAATTTCCAACATGGTCACAGAAAGAGAGATTGGCCACTGGAATGTGCTGCCCAGGGAGGTGGTGGAGTCACTGTCCCTGGAGGTGTTAAAAGACAAAGACTGGATGTGGCACTTGGAGCCATGGTTTAGTTGTCAGGTGGTGTTGGGTAATAGGTTGGATTTCATGATCTCTGAGGTCTTTTCCAACCTGGCTGATTCTGTGATTCTATTTTATTACTGTAGCATTACAGCTGGGTGCTTGTAATTTTCCTAAGGAGGATAGCAGACTAATTATTTCAGACATTACTTGCAATTTTCTGTGTGCCATTTGGATGCAGAAAGAGTGTTAGCCTGTGTAAGAGCTATGTAGGGGTATTTGTGGTGAGAACAGCTCCATGTAGGAATGTATGGTTAGCAATAACTTTCTAAGGGTAGGCGATTTCTTGAGATCACAGGAGTGCGTTGCTTCCTGTGAGGAAATGCTTGCAGTTCTGGTTCATGGAATTCTGGCCCCACCAACACTTCTGATATTTTTATCCTGCAGCTTCTATGTACTTCTTTCTGTAATTAAAACATAGGGATCATTCATAACATTGGCACTCCCAGGAGTGAAAATTCATTCTTGAGTTAGCCTTGGACTGATGTCAGAGACACCAAATCAGCTAGAGTCAAAGAATCATTAAGGCTGGAAAAGAGCTCCAAGATCATCAAGTCCAGCTGTTAACCCAGCACTGCCAAGTCTCCACGAAACCTTGTCACTCAGCACTGCATTTGCACAGCTTTTCAATTCCTCCAGGGATGGGGTCTCTACCACTGCCCTGGCCAGCCTGTTCCAGGGCTTGACATGCCTTTCAGGGAAGAAATTGTTTATAGTGTCCAACCTTAGCCTCTCCTGCTGCAGCTTCAGGCCATTTCCTCTTGTCCTATCACTTGTTCTTCATCCTCCTCAGGAAATGTGTTTCTGGGCTGTGGTTACTAGACACTCGTTAAGGTCAGTGGCAACAATCTACTGGACTTTGCTAGTATCTCTGATCTGTAATTTTTCGAGTATAAAACAAATGGAAGGCATAATTCATCATTTTTGCAGCATAGCATTGCATCCAGTTATGAAATAGCTTGAGATAAATGTTTAATGTAGTTCAGCTTTAATTTTAATTTCTCTGATGTCTCTTTACTTCTGCAAAGTTTTATCCTTCTGGGCAACTGAAGACATTAATGCCATCTGCAAAATGTCATGCTTAAAACAAGAAGTACAAAGGCCCTAATTCCACAAAGTTGATAGAAGTCTTCCTTCAAACTGCATTACCAGGATGTTGTTTACTGTATTGCTTACCACATAATGCAAAACTAATTGTTATGTGCTAAGGAGATGTCACAAATACAAAGTTAATTAAGTGTATTTTTTCCTTTTTAAAATAAGGCTTGTTTTCTGACAGCCACTTCTGTTTGGATAGCTATTCCTGTAACTACATCTTGTGGCTAGAAAAAGAATGCTTCTCCTTTCAGTGACACTTTTGCAACAGTAACATTTTCTGCCAGTAATTCAATATTTTTGCAAATATGAAATTATGTTCTTTAAATTATTTCTTTCCTTTCTGTTTCTGGAGGCTGTTTATATGGTTTTCAGTTTACAGGCCATATTGAATATGGAATACAATTGTGCCTATATATCCACTTGTCTTGGTGTGCTGAGTTTCTGGCTAATCTTTTCTGAAGCTATGGATTCTATAGCACTCTCAAGGAAAAGATAATGATTATTAGACATTAAACCTTAAGGCAAGGGTTGGTGAATTTGAAAGGTTCCACAGCTGGATCATCAGCACACTCTGTACTTCAGGCATCAACCTAAAAGTGAATGCAGAATTGTAGCTGATTAAATAATAATTACTGGATGGCCCAGAAGATGTAGCCTCTCTTCAGTGACTCTTCAGTGATCCGTCATTCAGTCCCAGATGCAGCGTGTTTTGACTTATTGACGACTGTGAAAAAAACAAGCAAATGCCCTTTTTTTGGTCTCTGTCAGCGGGCTCAGGTTTGGTTAACTTGGAAGATAGGCTCTTATTCCAAGATGTTTACAGGCTAAGATCAAGTTTTGGCAACCTTGCTCATAACTGAATAGCATTAGTCAAAGATGAGCTGCTGCTCATTCAGGTCAGATAGATCAGAATTAGTTATCAATGTGATGTTGGTATTTGTGCAGAGCTATGATGGCAATTCAAACATCCCTCCATGAGGCAATGGTGCAAATGGCTTTCTGCTTTTTTTGTCCATTTATTTTTTTCCTGTTTTGCATGAGCACCTTAAAAAGCCTTTGGTTTTAAAAAAAATGCTTCAAGAAGGAAACCGAATGGAAGAAACTGTTCGGCACAGGAAGGAGTAGGAGGGATCGTGTACAGAAAGGATAGCATGGCCAAAAGCCCCATATTCCTGACATGGTCCTAATAAACTCAAAAGATTAGTAGGTTTTCACTGGACTGCCATTATACGAACAATGATTAGTTTGCCTTCTAAAAATGTTATCTCTTGCCAACCCCAAATCCCCTTCTCCTATTTCCAACACAGCATTCAGCCTGTAGGATAAGTAGATGATGAGGTACACAGTTGTGGTGTGGAAGAGATTCAAACCATGTGAATGAGTTTTTGACCTCCTGGGACTTCTGTGATACCGAGAGCAAAGAGGAGGAAAGACAAACTAGTCTTCATTTGCAGGAAAGGCATTCATCTCTTCTATGCTATGTGGCTATGGCTGAGGAGAGAACAGGGGAGTTGTCTTCCTGCTTATATCAAGTTGCCAGAGCTTTAATTTTGACCAGATGTGCCATACAATTATAGCAACTGATGGATAGTTATAAATTAATTAGTCTTTGGCAAACTGAACTTTATTTCAAGTAAAATCAGCATCACAGAAGACACAACGGAGCAAATTTTGTGATGGGGTCAGTGAGTTTTTTAAATGCTCAGATATCTTGGCAGAATAAAAGGACGCATTAGTGCAAAGAGGCAAAGTATCCTCATTTCTAAGCGTACCTCTGAACAGATGCCTTGCTGCTCTTCCCACAGAGTAAGGACAACTAAATACCAATGGGCAGTCTGAACCTTGCCTCAGTTTGCTGAACTTTCCCTTTTGCTGTTCTTATGGGGGTTATAGGTAGCATTCCTCTCATTGCTACTGCACTCCCCACACTAATTGTCGTGAAGTATAGAAGCTTTAAGCAAGCTTGGTTCCCAAGGCTGCTAATGAGCCCTGAGCTCTCCTCACCCTTAATGAACTAAGGTTTGTTTGTGGGAGATTTCTTGTCCATCCCTCCTTTTCCTTGGTCAGAGAAGGAGGCAAGTATTCACACAACCAAACAATGACTTTACAGTGTAAGGACGATGCAGCTGTGCCATCTGAAGCTGTCCTTAGTTATGAGCAACAAAGCTTAAATAGATTGTACTGTGAAAAGGTACAGCTCTGTGAGTGTGAAGCATAGCTTTTGCTTCTGCTTCACTGGCCTGTCTGCTTGAGGCAGCAACGGGCCCTTGATGGGAGCTTAGGCAGGGAAAGATGCGTAGGGTGACTCTTTCAAAACTGCTCTCTGTAACGCTGACCACAGGAAAGGAAGCAAAACAAAGTTTCAGCTTTTCTTTAATGGGGGTGTGCTGCTGCCTTCTCGAGAAAATCCCATGCTTCCCATTTAAAAGTCATTGATTCTTAATCCACTTCAGATAATTAGTAAGGCCACTAAAGCAAGCGTTAGTTCTTAAGTTTTAGCAGTAGAGAGTACTGACACATAAGTGGATGCACACACACACACAAACTCCTCTTAGTGCAGCCACACATTTCACTGTCTCACTGTGTTTTATGAGCTTATTCTCTAGAGGCTCTTTTTGTACCAGACATTAGGATCATCAGAAATTTGGTCTAAACTACTGTTCATGATTTCCTTCATCCACCTTCCTTTAGGCATTTTGGTTACAACACTCTGTGATCCTCAGCTACATTTACATTGCTGCAAACATGTACTTCATATATTTGGGGGCATATGTGTTAAGATACATACAGACAAAAAAAGTACAGGTGCATATAAATGCAGTTGCATATGTTCTTAAAACACACATGTGAAAAAAATCACATGCTTTCCTAAAACATCAATTCCTGTATATAATCCTGTGTATATTTATGGCAGTAAACACAGACGTGCACTTCAAATGCTGTGCCATTGCTATACTAGCAAGTGAATATTTCAGTCTGATAAAATGAATCTGTTAGTTGTAATTGCAAGGTTGTCAGTTTCAGTACTCTGGACTAATCCTTGCTCAATGCTATACAGAGGTGAAGTTTCTTGAAAAATGTTTTACTTCTAGATGGTTAAAGCCAAAAGCAGCATCTGCAGAAGAAATCTGAATTTGCTGTAATGGTCTGTTAGAAAGTCAGCATTTTGGGCTTTAATAATGCACAGAAACATCTGCTGTTTTGTCTCAACTGCATGAGAGAGAAAGGGAAAGAGAAGCAGATTAAGAAGGAGCTTTTATTTTACATTTTTAAGTGAACAGAGAAGAGGGGTTAGGTAATAAAACAGTCGAGTTTTTAAGTACCTTGATACATGCGTGTGCAGGTTCCAAACTTTCAACTGTTCTCCTGCCTGGAATGGTGGGTTGATAGCCCCTGGAGCAATGGTTAAAGTTGACAACCCCCCACAGCTGACCCCTCATGTTCCCTCTCGCCTAATCGAATCTTACGTGTGTTTCCAGATAGCTGATCAGCTTCCCTGGATTTCGCTGACGCCACAGGAAAGCTTTGCCTGAAGATGGAAACACTGGAGTCGGAACTGACCTGCCCTATCTGTCTGGAGCTGTTTGAAGACCCGCTGCTGCTGCCTTGCGCTCACAGCCTCTGCTTCAACTGCGCGCATCGCATCCTGGTCTCCCACTGCGCCACCAACGAGCCGGTGGAGTCTATCACTGCCTTCCAGTGCCCAACCTGCCGCTATGTCATCACCCTCAGTCAGCGCGGTCTAGACGGACTCAAGCGCAACGTCACCCTGCAGAACATCATCGACAGGTTTCAGAAAGCCTCCGTCAGCGGGCCTAATCCCCAGTGAAACCCGCCGGGAGCGGGCGTTTGATAGCAACAGCATGTCGTCCTGTGAGAAGGTTCTCTGCCAGTTCTGCGACCAGGACCCTGCCCAGGAGGCAGTGAAAACCTGCGTTACCTGTGAAGTGTCCTACTGCGAGGAGTGCCTGAAAGCCACTCACCCCAACAAGAAGCCCTTCACCGGACACCGTCTCATCGAGCCCATCCCGGACTCTCACATCAGAGGATTAATGTGTTTGGAGCATGAAGATGAGAAAGTTAACATGTACTGTGTGACCGATGACCAGTTAATCTGTGCCTTGTGTAAACTGGTTGGGCGACACCGTGACCATCAGGTGGCAGCTTTAAGTGAGCGCTATGATAAGCTAAAGGTTAGTGCTACCTACCTATTGTCCTTTCTGGCCAGGCATCATGTGGTTGGGATGGGAAGGGCTCTTTGGTTGCATGCTGAATTCCTCATTTGGGTAGGGATTGGGAAAGCAAGGTTTACAGATCTAGATGTGCATTTGCTCATCACCATTGAAAAGGTGACAGATTTTGCTTAAGGGAAAATTCCTTAGCTGTACTTTGATTTCTCTATAGCTGTTATAAAGAATATGCAGTATATACTAGTGTTTAGGTGAATTTTCTTATCTACCTACAGCTTTATTTGTGGTAACTGGCAGGGTTTAGTGCTGACTGCACAGACACAGGCACTGACTGAGATGTCAGGAATTATTTGCTTATGCTCTGCTCTTGATTACTTTTCATTTGATTGCTTTCATTGTGAGAATCCCTTCATGTTGCTGCTAACAGGAGATACATTTATCTTTGCTGTCTTCAGGGATGCCAGCTCTGTCCAGCCAGGGAAAGTGAATGCTGGTTCTGCTCTTCCTGTTCTGCCTCTCACCAAGGCTCACAGGCAATGCAGTCCTGGAAACAAACCCAAAAATGTTTCTGAGCTTCCTATGGCATTCCTGTGGCATTGGGTGATCTCCTGGCATATCTTCTGCCAGGTAGCCAGGTGTCTCCAGCAGCCCCCTAGCTCTGCTCAGGACACTCTGGGTGGTGTGACAGTAGATGGCCAGATCACAGCATGCTCTGGCAGCTCTCCAGGCTGCTGGTGAAAGCAGAGCTCCTGCTGAACATTGAGGGCATGGTGAGTGGGTGCCATGGGCATACATTCTTCTCATGAGGATTTAGGTACTGCTGTAGAGAGATCCTTTCCTCACCAACTCCTTCCAGACAGTCTGCTTATGCTTGTGCATGACTTGGGGCAGGAGGGAGTGGGGTGGTATTCCTTTTAAAGATGGACGACAATCAAGAAAACAGAAGTGCAAAGGGCAAAGCTTATCTGTCAGCCTTCTCCCTCAGAAATTTGGAGGAAGAAAAAGGAACCAAATTAACTGTGTGGGTTTTCTTAAACACCTTCACAAAAGTAGTATGTGGCTGCACAGTCTGCCATAACTTTATGTGAGTGCAAGTGAAACCTTCCTACACCTGCTCCCTGGCTTTTTGTGCCTCTATGCACGTGCAAACATGCAAATCATACGCTGTGATTATTTAAACACAATGAAAGATACTTCTTTACCTGCACCTCACAGCTTCCTTTCATCTCTTAAAGACATTTTTATTTACTAAGAAGTCGTTATTTTTGTGCCTGTTTGGGTTATTTTAATGTGTATGAGTTTAGCCATTGATAAAATGGAGCATGGGCTATAAATGTGAACAGAAGGTGCCAGGGTTTACAGTACTTTTCAATAATCTAATGGGTTTATATCCTTACCAGGTGCTGCTATTTGGTGAGCTAACGGTGATTGAACCATTGTATTGTTGATCACCTTTATAGGAGTAGGAATTGCACTTCTCAGGATGAAGTAGCTTCAGAATTAAATACTGGATAAGTGTACATTTGAAGATGCCAAAAAATATTCAACATTTTTTACTGTTGGATTATTTAGATATGGCAAGTTGTGAAAAACAGACCTTAAATGGCATGTATCTTCTCCTGAGATCTTTGACTTCATATTGGCTTTTCTGTGCCAAGATTCCTAAGCAAGCTCTAAATGGGTATCTCAGACAGGCAAGCAACATTGACATTGGAGGTTAAACAATTTAGCTAACTTGGCCAAAGTACTTTCTGTCAGCCACCTTGAAGAGCAAATAATGGTTAATGTAGGCTTGGGTCAAATAACTCCTTCCTTATAATGGTATTGTTTATAATATTTGTACGGGTTTTAAGATGTGGACTTTACTTGTACCCAAACTATCTAAAAGCACTTTCTACAAATAATTATTGACTTACATGAAATGTGGTTTCTGTGTTCTTTGTCATGAGGCAGCCTATTTCATTTTGCTAATGCAAATGATGACATTAGTCATGCCAGTTATGCCAGCAGTTGTAACATATTCTGAGCCCAGGAACAATGGGATAGGTGGTTTCCATTCAGATCCAGTGTGTATTTATAAGAAGATAACCTGAAAACTGTGTCTCCCCTCATTACCTCTTCCATCTCAGAA
Source organism: Picus viridis (assembly GCA_033816785.1). Lineage (NCBI taxonomy): Eukaryota > Metazoa > Chordata > Aves > Piciformes > Picidae > Picus > Picus viridis. Next base: position 1,026,719 of record CM066569.1, on the reverse strand, counting down.
ATTTGTGCTGCTTTACATGTACAACTCCAAGAATTAGATTTTCAGTTCTGTAGGCTGACATTTATCTCTCAGAGGTAAGGGAACAATACCAGTTCACATCAGCATTTGGTCACTGAGAGGCAAGAATTTCAGGTTGATTTACATGTTTAGGTCTTCTCCTTCATAAATGGTGATACAACCTCTTGAGTCACTGATCATGTTGCTAACATAAATCTTAGGTCTGAGCTTGCAGATGGTGTTTGTTAAGTCATGGATAATGAGCATATGCCATTGGCAAATTCAGCATTCAAGTGGACCAGAAATCCCTCACCTGAAAACACAGCCTGTTGCTTGCTATATTGCTACTGTGGGTTCTTTAAATACTTGGCGTTTGATAGATAGGCTACCCAACTCTTAATAAAAACCTTCTGAAAGAATGAGCATGCAGTAGCCAACAGCATAGAAGATTAATTAAAAAAAAGAGTGATTAATTGTATCTTTAAAAGAGAAAAGCAAAACTGCTTTCAGTAACACTCTTTTTTGTGATTTCCTTTGTAAATTGACACATTGTCGATGCTAACAAAGGCAACTTGTGTTGCTCTGGGTGTCAAGCTATGCTAACTATTTGCATTCTTTTCCAGTGGTGTTACTAATTATTTAAACAATATATCACCCTTCATTAAGCAAAGGACAAAAGATGCCATTACGATATAGCTCCTTTTGTGGCAAAAATGAAACCTCTTAATTAGGAGTTCTGTACACTTGTCCAACAGGGGTGTCTCTGCTGAAGTGTGTTTAACAGTCATTATAACACTATTTCTGGACATCTGAAAATGAGAAAGAGTTTTCCTCAGGCAACTACAGTTCCAGCCCTTGAGAGGTGCTTTTCCTTCTCAACGTGTATAGGGATGGAGGGGGTTGAAAGCACTCATATTCTTCCAGGAATAATCCTTTCTTGCTTAGTTATGCAACTACTCAACGCACCTTCACACTTGTAGCTGGTTTAGTGTTTATAGATGCAGTGTTGGGTTGGGAATTTTTAGTACATGCATATTAAAAGTTGAAAAAAATTGTAAACCATGAGCAAAACAGAGAACAGGAAACATCCTGTTGATATGTTGGATTTATGAGGTAGTGGTGGTCAAAATTGTGGTATAAATTGGAAATAATTTTTAGGTACCTAAACAATGAAAACTTAGCCCACCATAAGACCCCACAGGAAATACTTACGGCTAACCACTTTTTGCTATTTATTCTTTTCTTTTTGTCTTTTTGCAATGGAAAGGAAAAAACAATTGAAAAGTAAGTCTTTGGGTTTTTTTTCATAGAAAATTCACAAGATCACCATTGTTCTCTAGATGTATTTATACTCAAGGAATTGATAAAGAAAGATGAAAAGGTAAGATTTACTTTGAGGAAGAGAGAAAATCTGGGGGAGGAGTTACAAGGTAGATAGATGGTAAGCCATATTTTTAAATGGTGTAAAGCCAGCATAACTCCGCTGGTTTTACTCTCCGTCATACTGACTGAGAATCCAGCCACTGACACACATATTCTTAACGAAACACCATTTTTATCACAGATTTTGTACTGCTTAGTCAAGAAAGATCTTTTGTTGACTCGAACTGCTGTAGGTTAGCTGTGGTTCTCCATGGTTTTGTTTGAATCTTATTGTTGCTGACGTGTGTTGGGCATGTTTACCATGGCAAGGCAGTCCTCTGAATGGCACTCGGCAATTCCAAGAACAAAAGGGAGCTTCTTCTTCCTATGGTTTTCATCTAGTCTTAGTGGCAGAATTGGTGCACATCTCTCTCTACTATACTGTTGATTCAGGATGCAGCAGTTTAGTGGGAAGCAGCCACAGACTGGTTTTGTGTAGGGAAAAGCATTCATGTCTTATAAGCCTACTTTGACAAGTCCACAGCTTCCGTAAACAGAGTGCAAAAATATGCTTGCTTCCCTGCTATGCACATTATGAACGAAAAAACCCAAACCAAAACTTTTCAAATGTAAATCTCTGCCCAGAAATTCTGGCAAAATATGTGGAGATTTTTTTTTCCTTTTTACAGTATTTTGTAATTGCAGCTGGATCATTAATTACTATACTGTGATGCCTTAAGAACCTGGCAGTTACAAATCTAAGCCTACACAAAGAGTAGCATTGACAGCCTGGGCTTACAGATACATATAATGCACATGCATGTGAAATGTGTCTGTATGCATTATGTTCATTTATCTGCACACTCATAGTGGATATATTAGTATATAAAGGCAATGCTGCATGATTATGTCTGTGTAGACTTGTCTAGCATAGAAATGCATGTCATTTCTAGCAATGTCTTAAGTTCATGACTATCTAGAATCTTGAATTTTGATAAATGCACATCTTCATTTCAAGTACATATATACAGTTTCATATGTATGTAGGTCAGCCAAATATATCTGATCATATCCACACACATATATAAAAGCTACACATTAGCTGTTTTACTTGGTATCCATTTTTAATGCCCCATGCATATATGGTGTTTTTTTTAGTAGCTGGATATTTTCTTACTGATATTTATAGTTACCCTGTGTACCTCTAACTGTACTAATTTCTTATTTAATGGAAGTTGTTTAACTAAAAACCTCCCACTTACATTTAAAGACATAACATATCAGTGTTGTGGTGACATACTGATAAGCAGGTACATAAATGCCACTTTTCCTTGCATTGTACTTAACAGATTCAGAATATAGAGCTTTACTTTCAGTAGTGCCAGTAATGCATGTCTAACACATAGTTACAACACTACAGCCAGCCTGACAAAACATGAAGCTCAAGGACTTTCATTATTAGTTTATTTTTCTATTAGATGCAGCTTGATATTATTTCAGATTATTACTAGATTAGACACAGCTCAACAGGTATTTCAGTATAATAATTTTTGTGAAATTATAATGATGAATGGGCACTTCTGTATTAGTATGGAATTGTATTTCATATTACTTAACTCAGAAATAGTTGCAGAAATGTAGCTAACTGTATGTGTTTCAACATTTGCAAAGACCCAATAATATTAAGTTGTTGCATTGAGGACGATCAATGTAGGACTGGTTTATTGTACTACAAATTTGTTCCAGCTACATTTATTTTATTACACTAATATATAAACATTGAGGCAAACTTTAGAACATTCTCTCTTTAACTTGGTGTTATTTCACAGGGCTGTGTTTCCTCCATCTGGGATTTCTTTGGTGGAGTTTGAAAGGATAATAGAAAGTGTCAATACAGTAACAATTAGTCCTTTATTTGAGGGATTGTTTGTTTGGGGATCTTTTTGCATTGTTTTAGTGTAATATGAAGTTCCTTGTTTATGACTGAGCATAATGAACTGTGACTTTATAATAGTTATAAGTACTATGAGATTGTTGTTAGCTATGCAAGATCCTTCAAATAATATAAACCATAGTTTTTTGTAACTGTTTGCATAGTACTTATTCCCTTCAGTTTTGAGTGAAAATGATGTTGCTGAAGGCATAATCCATTAAGGAAGAACAAGGAAATCAAATAAAATTGTAAATAGCAGAGCATTATTACCTTTGTTCTCATGACTCTGGTTTCCAGGGAAGCCAAACTAGGCATTAAGTAATATGTATGTTCATACTTTTCCATGGATCCAAACCATTCAGATAACAGACTTCAAGTCCACATTCTGGCTCTGAATTTACTTATTGTAATGACCTCTTCACTGACTCTTCATTCCTTATGTGTTTTTAGATAACACAATGTGTGAAAGTTGGTGGTGGAATATAGTACATGCCAGATACTTCCACAGAGAGAGAATTTGTGTTTAAGCAATAAAATGATAAAATAATAAATCAATAAAAATGGAAATTATGCAAATAGATGAGGCTAAGGGCAAATAATGGTCTGGTTTATAATATTGAGCAGGGGTTGAGCCTGCCAGAGTGACAAAGATGGGGTTGATAGCAGGAGAAGTTACAAACAGCTGACCTTCCAAAGGGAGAACATTTATGGGGTTTAGCATAATCATAGGTTTTCCTATAAATGATAAATAGAATGAGTAAGCAAATTCTTTTGTTGCTTTACTGGGGAATCAGAGGTCCCAGATGACTGGAAACTGGCCAATGTGGTCCCCATCCACAAGAAGGGACGGATGGAGGAACCCGGAAACTACAGGCCAGTCAGCCTGACCTCAGTGCCAGGGAAAGTGATGGAACAGATTATCCTGGCGGCAGTAACTGCACACCTGAAGGATGGCCAAGGGCTCAGGTCCAGCCAACATGGATTTAGGAAGGGCAGGTCCTGCCTCTCCAACCTGATCTCCTTCTATGATCAGGTGACCCGTCTGGTGGACGTGGGGAGGCCTGTGGATGTGGTCTACCTGGACTTCAGCAAGGCCTTTGACACCGTCCCCACAGTAAACTGCTGGCTAAGTTGTCAGCTCATGGTTTGGACAGTAACACTCTGCGCTGGGTTAGGAACTGGCTGGAGGGCCGAGCCCAGAGAGTGGTGGTGAATGGTGCCACATCCAGCTGGCGGCCAGTCACCAGTGGTGTCCCCCAGGGATCAGTGCTGGGCCCCATCCTCTTTAACATCTTCATTGATGATATGGATGAGGGAATTGAGTCAGTCATCAGCAAGTTTGCAGATGACACCAAGTTGGGAATAGATGTTAGTCAGTTAGAGGGTTGAAGGGCTCTGCAGAGGGACCTCGACCGACTGGACAGATGGGCGGAGTCCAATGGGATGACATTCAACAAGTCCAAGTGCCGGGTGCTGCACTTTGGCCACAGCAACCCCATGCAGAGCTACAGGCTGGGGTCAGAGTGGCTGGAGAGCTGCCAAACAGAGAGGGACCTGGGGGTGCTGATCGACACCCGCCTAAACATGAGCCAGCAGTGTGCCCAGGTGGCCAAGAGGGCCAATGGCATCCTGGCCTGTATTAAGAATAGTGTGGCCAGCAGGAGCAGGGAGGTCATTGTGCCCCTGTACTCTGCATTGGTTAGGCCACACCTTGAGTACTGTGTCCAGTTCTGGGCCCCTCAGTTTAAGAAGGACATCGAGACACTTGACCGTGTCCAGAGGAGGGCAACAAGGCTGGTGAGAGGCCTTGAGCACAAGCCCTATGAGGAGAGGCTGAGGGAGCTGGGGTTGTTTAGCCTGGAGAAGAGAAGGACCAGGGGTGACCTCATTGCCCTCTACAACTACCTGAAGGGTGGTTGTGGACAGGAGGGGGTTGGTCTCTTCTCCCAGGCAACCAGCACCAGAACAAGGGGACACAGTCTCAAGCTGTGCCAGGGGAGGTTTAGACTCGAGGTGAGGAGGAAGTTCTTCACTGAGCGAGTCATTCGTCATTGGAATGGGCTGCCCGGGGAGGTGGTGGAGTCGCCGTCCCTGGAGGTGTTCAAGAGGAGACTGGACATGGCACTTGGTGCCATGGTCTAGTTGTGAGGTCTGTTGGGACGGGTTGGACTTGATGATCCTTGGGGTCTCTTCCAACCTTGGTTATACTGTGAAACTGTGAATCATGGGAAATATGGAAGTGTGGCTAAAAACTCATGCTCTTTGGTGGCATTGAGAGGCATGTGAAAAGGTTTGAGTATGTTTGTCTATACATTAGGTGTGTATATTCTGAACTTATTTTAAGGTATAACCTAATTTTAACACAAGTATTTTAAGAAATAATGTGACAGCGAATGCATTTTCAGACAAAGATGGTTGAGTATGCTTTAAATAGGGGAGAAAAGATCCCAAGACCTGGAGATAAATATCTCCCAAATAAGCACTCCAGAACATTCACTACTCAGTTTGTCTCAAGCTTTAATTTAATATGTTAAATTACCCCATGAAGAGAAATCCAAATTACTTTAACTCTGCCTTGTAATGACATATCATCATGAGAACATGATTAAAGCATTATGGTTCTTCATATTATGTTGAACAATTTTAATGAACTTTTTTTCATACTGTCTGGCCCCAGTACACTACTTTCCAGTTCAGGCTTTACAAACATACAGCTTTTTTTTTCTTTTTTTTGTGTCCCCCCATTTTTTTTCCCAGCAAAATCTACAGTTCCTAGCAAAAAGAAAATACTTGTATGTATCCTCAGCATTGTCATGGGGTTCATACCAGTCAGAAATGGTGTCTGATTCGGAAAGCCTGAATAGTCCCATGGAGAGGGAATCTCCTCCAGAAGATGATGGACTGGAAAGCCATATTTGATTTGGTAAAGAACACTGTGGCCTGATATGGGTGATAAGATTATCTGCTCTCTCCTTCTCCCATTGGTGTTTGCCTCTTCCCATCCAGCTCCCTGTCTCCCTTGACATCCTTTGACCCTCCATGCAGTTTTCTGTGGAGGATGTTGTTGCCCTCAAGAGTGAGCACCCACACCAAGGCCCAGGTGTGAGGGGATTCCTGTCCCTCACAGCTTTCACATCCCATTTATAGTGCACTTTTGCAAATCAGACAGGGCCTGCTCTGTTTTCCAGTTATTTAAAGTTAGTGAAAAAACTAGGAGAAGCAAATAAAATGGCAAATTAGTCGATTTTATTACAGTGTGACCATAATGAATTATTTCCACATCTTTCATAAATGCTAATGTAAGCATTTCTTAAGCTTTTACAATACAAATGCTCAACTGAAACATTGTCATAGAATCAGTAAGGCTGGAAAAGACCTCAGAGATCATCAAGTCCAACCTATCACCCAACATCTCATGACTTTGTCCTGTATTGTATGAAACAGAGGTGCTCTGCTGCTTCACAAGCATTTCACCTTTTATTTCTTACTGAAAGTGTGCTTTCAAGACCACATTCTTTTCCAAAGAGTATTCTAAAATTAAAACATACATGGTGGAATGAGAAGAGATTTTTTAATGTAACATGTGCAGCAGCTCATATAAACTACAGAAATATTGATAAAGTGTATAGTGTTTTCTTGAAAAGCTAAAATGCACAAAGGGGCCTTTTGGATACCACTGCTTCCTAGATGCTGTACTGCACGAATCATTTCTTACACACATACTTGCTGTAGGCTCACCTGTTGTGGGTCATAAATCACTGTTAATACCAGGGCAGATGAAGATGGGAACAGCAATCTGCTGTTAAGGCTGATTGAAGAGATGTAAGTGAAAGAGTGATGGAGCTCTTGGGTTCCAGGACTAATAGCAGGGTGGGATTGCAAATATACTCTTGTTCAGGAGTATGCCTAAAATCACAAGCCACCTGGTGTTTTTTTATTGTGTTTCCCATCATGCATTTCAAAATATGTACTTCAAAGGTATTAAACTTCTACTTTTCCACAGAAGATGTACACTAACCTGTTCAGCTGCAAATAATCTGTAACATCTCTGATGTCAGCACTGGAAGATTTCTTAGCATGCTCAGAGTATCAGAGCCTGAGGAAGCAATGGCTAATTTGAAGCTGAGTAAGAAAGACAAAATAATCAAAGTGCATCCCTGGTTAAAATACTTTAAAACTATTCACATATGTGTAAGCAAGACTTGTCCAATGCTCCTGTTTACCCCATGCAGTTTATATTGAGATATCATGCTATCCTTAAATAACAACGTCAGTTCAAGCTTGTGATGCATTTGACTGTCAAGTTTTCTGTATCCAAGTCAAGCAGGTAGGTGAAGTTAGTTAAAGGTAAAAAAAGAAAAGATATCATCTTCATTAATTATTAGAGAAATGGAAGTATCCTGTGACAGAGCAAAAGAGAAGAACCTACATTGCTGTACTGCTGATATAGATTAATGATCTCCTAGTCAACACTAGGAGATTTACTTTGAGAGCAGCTGGCAGTTGGTCTAGTTTCCCATGTTACAGTAGCCTCTCTGATGAAACTCATCTCTGTGCTTCTGGAGGCACACTGGATATTTGGAAATGTGAGACTATACAGCCAAGTTTTGTTATTTTCTGTGATACAGTCATACTTTAAAAGAGATTAAAGATGAGCAGCTGTTCACAACATATGTGTCTTGTGATAGGAGCATTAAACAGGCTCATTAGACTGTAGCTAACGACAGTGTGTTCAAATTTTATTTCCAGATTAAGACAGCAGCATATGGAGAACATAACTCATTCAAGCTTAATTTGAGCAATATCTGTCTTCGGAATAAGTCTCTAGAGAGAAGAAAACATATCAATCAATGTATGATGAGGTATCACCTGAGTAGGTTGGGGTTTTGTTTGCTTGGGTTTGGGTTTGGGGTTGGTTTGTTTGGAGTTTTTTGTGGCCCAAGGACTCTCACCACATACATCAAAGAAATAATTAAAGGAACTATTAAAATATTACAAATAATACTTGTCTGACATCATTACTTTTTAAACCCCTAAAATTTGTCAATCCCAAACTAGACATTTTCAATGCATCTCCCAATACACCAAACCTGACTATGTTCTGTAAAGTATGCTATGGGTAGACAGGCCAGAGGTTGGTAGAGATGAATGCTTGGTATAGAAAGATTCTGTAGTTTTCCAGTTATGGTGACCATCGAGCTTCCTGCCTTTCCTATGGTTCCTACACACCCCCCATGCTGAAGGCAGCTGGAGGCTCTTGGGGTAGTGTGTCAATCCAGGATGGTCCTACTGATGCTGGGGCTCTCCTGTTCCACAGGATGCTCTTCACAGCTTTTCTCTTGAGTAAATATTTGTGTTGCACTGTGGGAAATCTCCACCATGTGAGGGAGCTGCTGCAGCGAGGCCCTTTTAAATCCCATGGGGTATTAGGTGCCCATTTACTAAGAGCCACTTAAGATGCCTGGTGAGGCTATGCACACTTTGGGTGAATTTATATAATGATGCAATCATTTCTTTCATGTGGCTTAAGCATGGACAGGTATTGTTCTTTCCCTTTCATTTAATTACAGTTGTCAACTTTAAAAATGTGCTGCAGCTTGGAGAAAGGAGCATTATATTAGAAATACAATAATGTTTTCACCCTACTTTGAGCTTTTCTTATGACCACTCCTGATCCACCAAGTAAACTAGTGACCATGAGGATTTGTTGTGGTTTCCACATTCTCTTTCCCTCTGCTGAATTAGCTTACTTTTCAGACTTGGAAGACAAGTGCTCCAGCTCTCTTGAAATTGCAATGTACTGGAATTCTTATGCAGGCAGGATGTTATGAATTACTATAGTTCTTTTTGGATAAGAATACTATCAGAGGAGCCTTTTATTACCTCTTTAATTCATTTGATTGCTTCCAACTTTGTCCATATTTATACAAATTGAAAAGCTTTGTCTGACTAGAGTGAATTACTGTAAGGAATGCCACTTCTTTAAGATTATTAGTTTTCTTGCATTGTCTTTTGTCAAAAGAGGCTGAGTAAAGGGAGCGATAAGCTAATGGAACATTTTTTTCAACATCTGAAAAATATTTAATTTTTGAGCAGCTCTAAATGGGTTCTTGCTCTGCCTACATCACTTTGCACATTCTCACATGAAAGCAATGCAAATTTTCTGTCAAATCATTACTGCTCGTAAGGAAAAGCCAAACAACCATCAAACAAAACAGGTTTGGAGCTCTGCATTTGGATCTTGTAATGCTTAATTTCAGCACTGGTAAAGTTAGTGAAAGCTTTATATTTCAATATGTACAGCATCAAAATAATGTTGAATAAATTAGGAAGCTATTTTAGTCTGATTGTTGTCTCTATTGTGTGCAGAGTTGAATGTTTGCAGTACAGTGGTATAAGTAAATTGTTGGGTTGCAGGTACACGATTGTCATAAGTTACAAATTCAGATGTGGGAGAGGAGATTTGTAATAACTCTGCTTATACTTAGCAATGAAACTATCACTCCAAGGAACAAAGCAACAGCAAAGTAAAAGAGGAAGACTATTTATTTTCTTTTCTTGTTTTTTTTTCTGACATATTCTCAGTATAGTAGGAGCCCCAGTTCACCCTGCAGTTCAAGACCAGAGGTGCCTCATTGAATGACTCCTGCTTACAGAAGGGGCTCTGAATCTGCTGTCACGTGTTTTCCTTGGAGGAACTCGTTTCCTTCCTGAGAAGGTCTGCAAGGTCAGGCAAATATCTGAACTTGGAAGCTGCCTGTTTCAAGGCTGCTCTCTCCAAGTCATTATTTCTGCAGAAACGTTTAGAGGAAAAGTCTGTCAAGAACCCTGGAGTGTAGCTAAGTGCTTCAGTATTGGGAAGCGGTTTTAAACTGAGCATGCCAGGTAGAAGAGAAGCATTTTGGAGTTTTCTTCTCTTTATATAGTACATAAGTAATTTCAGTATTCTTGTTTAAGAGGCAGGATTCATCTGATTGGTTTCTAGTCCTGTGAAGCAGTAACACCTTGGAAGTGTGAATTGTGGCTTCCAGTTCAGCCTTCAGAATTTGTCCATATTGCTTCGTATTATGTTTACAGTATATACCAAATTCTTGCCTTAGGCACACCAGCAGAATTTCGTGATGTTTCAGCAAATATTACTGGATGTTTTCATTATTCTTACTATTTACTTATTTATTTATTATTATTGACTCTGTGAGGGTTTTCTTATTTATACTGTTATCACTGAGAGTGCATTATGGGATCATTGAACTGATTTAACAAGCCTGCTGCTGCCAAAATACGGTTCATCCTGTTACATTGTTCTTCCTATTTTTTTAATGTATGCTGCTGTCATGCTGCTGAAGCAGCTCTGGCACTTGTGTGACCTTTCGATGAACTGACTCCCTGCATTTTCTGCTGTCAGTGACAGCCCTGGCAATGCAGTGGTGCAGGCATGCCTGATGTGGGACCACTGAGTCTAGTCCATTTCATCTCTCTTTAGGCAGCCACCCATCCTCACTGACCACACAGGGGTACCCCAGGAAGACTACTGAGCTAGATGCTGATAGTGCATAAGTCATGCACCTAAAATACAATTTCCCAGCAACCAAATCAATTTAATGGTTGTTTTTTGTGTCAGCCGTTTCCCCCCTTCTGTAGTGGTTCATCCCTACCTTCTCTTCAGCATCTGTGCCATACCTGACTGATCTCACCCTGATCTATGCCATGTCTCAAGGCTGGTAAAAAAACCAACTCTGCATAACTGAATGATCTTCTGGATGTCTAGCAAGTTGAAATGACTCAGTGGTGGGTCAGACTTACTCTGGTTCTGGCACAAAGTAAAGATGAGGATATTAGCACATAGGACAAGGAAGAAGGTGATTGGATTGAATTGACTTTAAATATTACCCAAAGCAAGAAGGAACAATTCTGCCTTTAACCGTATAAAAGAATTCTTCTATATACCAGCTCTGCTATGGGTTATTGTCTTTATCACCATGAATCTCTTGCAAGATGTGCAGATGTGACTCTTAACATTGAGGCAGCCTTTCAGAATTTGAGGAAAGCTGAGAAAAGAAAGCTTTCCTTTTCCTTCTATTGTTAAGTGGCCAAAAAATATTTATGCCAATTAAACCAACTACATTAATAAACAATGCAAAATAAACTACAGGCATATGAAAAATGGTGCTCTAATTATGCCTGTGCAAAGACATTTTTCAGTCAAAACACTCTCTACTGAAGCTACCCCCTCACAGGGTACAGACACTCTGGCAAAAGCTTCTCGTGTAGCTTCTAATGTGAAGCTGTGGCTTATGTTGAAACCATTGGTAGTAGAACAGATTGCATCTTTGGAGGTTTTTACACTCCTGTTGTGAATTTTGGCCTACAATTTGGCTTCATGTCACCCCCTGGTATGTACTTAGGACTTACTGTAAGTCCTCCGGGGAGTTCCAAAAAATCAAACAAATGTTTCACAACTCTGGCTTAAGTTTGATCTTGGAAGCAGTCACAGAAGTCTAGATTCCCTTCAGAACCCTTACTCAGTTTCTAGTAGAGATAGAATCTTTTCTTTTTTCAGAAAAGTTCACCCCTGGGAAATATGGACAAAGCTAAGTCTTTGTTATTTACATATTCATCTTGATTCATAGCCATGATCTTTTAAATAGTCCTGGAAATAGAGTGGAATGGATCCGTCTGGCAATTCTCTATGAGCCACAGACCAGCAGGACTTCAACAGCTGAGCTGCAACAGGTGTAGATATATCTGCTTTTTGAAGAACTCATGTCAGTGCCTTTCCACTTTCTCACAGACTGCAGGATCAAATGTTCTTGTGAGTCATGCTCACTGAAACAGGGCTATTCTAAACCAAATAAAGAACAAATTCCAAAACACATCAGAGTTAGCTTGCCATTGTTTTCACCATCAACCATAATGAATCCTCATCAAATGAATGCAGCTGCTATGGTCCTGTATCCAAAATAATGTAATTAAATTGCTGCTTGGGGAATTTTGGAATATAAATTTGGCAGAGACTTGTTACTGGCAATTTGACAGTGAAGCATTTATAATCTTATCCAGAGAGGTGATCCTGTGGTCTGTCATTCTATGAACAGAGAGAGGAGAAACAGAGCCAAGATGATGACAAATGGCTAGCCCAAAATCTGAAACAAGAAGCCACAAGAATTTAAGGCTAATCCTAACCATTCTGGTCAGTCTAATAGGCTTCCCAGGAAGTCAAAAATAGGGAATGCAAAGGGGGAGGATGGGAGAAGAAACATTGAATGGTTACATTAGAAAAATTCTTCACCATGCTCTGCAGTGATGAGGTCAACACAAAATGAGGATTCACCAAAGCAAACTAGTAGGAGCCAGAGCTTTGCCACCATCACAGAAGAATCAGGCAAGGGGGGTTCTGGGGCATCATGCCTGCCACTGACTTCCTACCTCCTTCCCTACAAAAGCCTTCCCCCTACCCCTCGTGCTCTCAGTGTGTGGACACTTGATCATAACTTCAGTGACCTCTATCTGGGTGCATGATTGTTTCTCTGGAGCTGTCAGGACCCATACTGGCACTTGGAGAAACAAACTGAACACCCTTAAAAATGTTCATGATGTATGTGTGTTGAACAACGCGACCTTATCTTTGGTTGGGCTGTTTGAGATCAAACAAGCTGACATTAAAGTGTAAAGAGTTATGATGAAGTTACTACTGCAATAATTTTCTTGGTTACAGAACTGTAAAACTAAAATCAGGCTCATCCTGTCTCATTAGAAAACAGGTTTTATTTCTAATTTGTGTTTAAAGTGACCTCAAATCAAGTTCTAGTTTCAGGAGAGAGGAACTTGCACCAGGGCCAAATCTAAGCCTTTCAGTGTGTGTTTCATAATCCATAGTTATGCCTGTTCTAATTAAGCACATGAAATATTGCATCTCAAAGCATGCTTTAGTCTAGCAGAAATGTTTCTGTTCCTTTGTGTGCTAAGCAAAACTCCTGGGACTGTGTTTCCAGTTCGGCATTATGGCTTCAGAACTGGATATCCATGAATATTGAACATTACATGCTCCCAAAAGGGTTACTTAACACTTCAGCTCAGAAACAGATGATCAGATAAAGACAGCAAAGTCCTTGACATCATCTTCAAATAAAGTCCTTGACATCATCTTCTTTAAAAAAATATAATTTTTTTTTCCTATTCCATAGTGCATAGGAGTTGCTAGCAAAGTGGCAGAAGCAGCAGCTAACAGTGGTGCCAGCAGAAGTAATTGAAAGGGTATGGTGGGGAAACAGGAAAATTTCAGGCCTTTGATGAAAAACAAACAAAAGTTTACTAAAGAAAGAAAAGTTTAGAGATCAAATGTTGAGATTAGAGACTAATGTGCTCAACAGTAAAGTTCACAGAACAGCTTTGATGTGGAGAGAACATTAAAAAACTACTGAGCAAAGAATTGAGAGGTAGGTGGGAATTCTTGTTACACACGTTTATACTTTGAGAAAAACTATACTTTGAGGTTTGATATTCCTTCTACTCTAAGATGTAAGACAAGAAGAAAAAAGGAGCCTGCTGTATCCTTCTGTTGCTCAGTGTTGGCCAGTAAACATACCTTTGGATGGGAATGAAAATAATTATTAGAGCTAACATTAGGCCTTAGGTAAATGTTTCAGCAACATGAACCTACTCCAGCAGCAACCTGATGTCTCCTGAATTTAAACTGCCAGAAGGGGAAGTGAAGAGAGAAACAGGGTGGGATTTGTAGGTCAGTCGTGGATTTCATATAATTCATCTGTTTATGTAGCTTTGCAAACTCAAAGCTGTCTGAGATTTAGAAAAACAAATATTCATGTCTTCACAGAGGTGTGCCAAGTGACACGGCGCTGGCGGTCTTAGCAACAGCCTGAAATAATTTCTTGCCATATTGTTTCAGCTAACAAGGAGCTTTACAGTTATCCTGGACTTCAAATGTAACACCTTCAGTGTTGCTGAAAGCAATTGTGTGTCTCTGTCCTGTGCCATAACTCACGAGAAATGTTGTAGCAGTTGCTTAACAAATCCACTGTGATGTTTTTAGCATTACTGGATGCCGACTTGGATTTCGGCCTGTCTGGCCAGGTTAATTGGCTGCTGTAAAGTTCTATAAAGTCTCTGAGAAAATGCTGGCATAATCTTGAGCTTATTGGAAGGATCAGACTGGCCTTATACTGAAATTTAATCAATAGAGTTGAGCAGCATTTTTAGTGACTGTAAAATCCTCACAAATGGAGTTTGGATTCTAAAGCTGTTTCCATTTTTATTAAAATACTGAATTGGTTTGAGGTGAGGGGAAAATTAACCTGGACAAGTTCTACTCATGCCACTCCTCTTTTCACACTCCAACTTGGGGATTATGGAATTTGACTTTTATCTCAGCATGAGAGTATTGGCAATTGCACCTCGTCAGCAAAAGGACAATGTTTCCAAGGACAGAAGTAGAGGGAATTTGGAATTGGTTCTTCTTTCTCTCTTCAGTGTACTTTGTGTCTTTCAGCTTGATGGGAGAAAGCAATTCTTCCCCTGATCCTTTCCTCAGTAAACTGCAGTAGCATTATGTGTCCCTGGTGCCATGCATGGTGTTTCTTTTGCCCAGCCAGCCAGAGGTGGTCCACAACTGGTTCTGCCAGCTACTTTGGTGCAAAGTGTCCTTCGCAGTGCATGGTCTTGATGCTCACATTACTGCTGAAAGCAGTTTTAACAGCAGAGATGTTGTTAGCTAGCCATGCCTGCCTTCCTGCTTGGTTGTGACAGAAGCTGGAGGTTCAGTCTCTCTTGTAAATGGGAACTTGGGTCAAGTTCATTCTTATGACTTCATTCCCAGTCCAGGGTTGGGAGACGACCAAAGAGACACTGCTACTTTTTTTGCTTCCTGTATTTCAGTTTGGCTGTTGACCCAGAAAATCAGTTACAGTCACAGTCCTATGTAGCAGAATAAAGTAATACTCAGTATGACAGTGGTCATGTCTGGCCTGTGTGGATCTAAGACACCTGCAGAGACTGCTCTCCATGTGTTACCTTATACGCTTCTTTATACTCCTTTGCATTCTCCAAAGGAATCCTGTCTTCTCTGCAGGTTTATTTAAAACAGACATGCAGCAGATTAAAATAATAGAGACATTTTCTTTCTTTTCTTTTCTTTTCTGTTTTATTTTTTTGGCACAGGAATTCCAGAGACTGGTCTTAGATGAAGTTCAGCTAATTTATGTACTAACAATAGTGAGCTGATATTTCCTCTGATACTGAGACTTGGCAGAGAGGACCAGAAGGAAGTGTTTCAATCCAATATATAAAAGAACACCAAAAGGGGAAAAAAAAGAAACTTCCTCTTTATTATGTGACGAGAATAATATATTATAAATAATTTCCACCCATTAGAACATCCTTTTGTTGTTACAGCCTCGTTTGGGCTGCGTGGTCAGTCCACTTTTGATCATTGTACTACCTTGATTCCTCGTATTTGTAGCTTGTCTTTACATGTGTTTCATCAGAGGTTGACTGCTTATATTCAAAGATCATTAACCAGGACATTTATTATGAGAGAGTAGTGGCCAAAGTTTGGGCTATTCTGGTCCAGCCTTTGTGGATGGATTTTTGTGGTTCTCAAATCTGGATGCCTTCATCTTTAATCAACTGACGCACTGCAATTTGGTGAGGCTACTCATGGGCCAAACTCTCTAAACAGAAGTACTTAAATGAGCTTTCTGAAGTTTTGTATATCCCAGGGTTAAATCCTACACTGAGAATTTTCCCTGAGAATTTTAACTGTGATATCAGATTTTATGTGGTGTGTGCATGAGTTATCACTCTGATTACCGAAGGGCGTGGGTTTTTAATTACAAATGAATAATAACTGCAGGAGAAAGAAGGAAAATTTTTTCACTATTCTTTTTTTGTACACCACCAGCAAAACAGGAATGTTTTATTTGTTTATGTAGGGGGGTTTCTGTACTGAGGCACCTGGCCTCCGTGGCCCACTTTGTTTTACTGGTGTTGGGAAACTGACGTTTAGTGACTTGTCCCTTCAAGTAATATCTCAGCCTCAGTGCTGAGCGGCTTTTGTTGTTTGAAAACCACACAGTACAGAAGACCTGAATTGTTCAAAGGCTTTTCTATCAGAAGCATGCCCTGAAGTCCAACGTGTGTTTGATTTGGAAACCCTGAGGCATGATGCAGTTTAACAGCAGAAGGTGCTGTGAGAGACGTTGCCAAGTCTTGTGGAACCCAACATCAGGTTTCCAAGTGTGACAGAGAAGGAGAGGAAGAATTCGATGCCAGGTTTTCAAAACAATCAAGAAATGACAGTAAGTTCTGTGGTGCCTTGGGAAAGGACTGACTTCAAACCACTGATTTTTAATAGCTTTAGGACACAGTCAAGCAATAAATGCCAAAAGAGTGCTGGTCCCTTCTGCACTTTCACGTTGGTTGCAGCTCAAATCCAGGAGTCTGAAATTTTATTTAACACCCTATGGAGTGCGGTCCTGGGAATTAAAATTATCCAAATAATCAGCAGTATGGAAAAGTCTGTGCTTATGATTTGGTCAAATCTTTGGTCAAAACTAACTGTTACCATAAGGAACCTTTTCTTCTGAGAAGCACCAGGACAGGGCAGATGTTTGGTGGACCTCTTGTTTATTGACTTTGAATTCTATATAAAATTGGCTCTCATAATTTCAGAATTATTGTTAATCTCCATGAAAATTATAGTTTGCTATTTGACTTAAGTGGAGGGCTGCTTGTTTGGATGAGGATTGTAATGTAGTTTATTAATTCCAAATATTTCAAGACAGTTGTATTTCACTCCATTAATTTGTAAAAAGAAAACCCACCAAAACAAACAAAACAAACAAAAAGAGAGAAGGAGAAGAAAGAATGAAAATAGGCACAGAAAATGCATAAGAAAAGAAAAGGTAAATAAAAGCTGTGTAAAGGTCCCAGTCTTGGATGTGGAAATCATGCTGTTGATTTCAATGGGAGCAGGAACTTGCCCTTTGGCAGAATAACTGCTTACAAGCTATGGTCCTGTCATTATGTAAAATGGTTTTGTGTATTTCCTATAGCTTTTTTTCACATCATGGAAAACACCCAACAGCTAAAGATCCCTAGGCTAGCAGGCTAGCATTTAATGTCTAAAATAAGTTTAGTAAACCACTTATTTTTGTTGGCAACTGGCAGTCTGCTGCAGCTCTCATTTTGCTGTAATAAAAAAAAAGGGTTTTTAGTGAGGTAAAACATGAGCTTTTTGTGTCTGGGCACTTGGCAAAGGATGAACACTGGAGTCTCAGACTGGCATCTGATGTACAATAGGTGACTGCACAAAGCACCTTTGCAATTTGGCAGCCTTGTTTGCAAGAGACCCCAGGATTAAATGAGACTACAGTAAATTATTTAACGTTACCCCATAGACATCTGCTTCTGTAGGTCAAATATGAAGTTAATTCACTAAAGTTGCTGCAGTTTCTCTTTCTATGATGTTCTGGGCCTCAGAGCACAAGAGAAGACATCTAGCTGAATTTAGTACCTACTTCAGGTATTGGTATAAAATGTATTTACAGCTCTGAAATACAATGAAGAACTCAGTGAATACAGATGTGATGCTCACTGAGAGACCTCACAAATTGCTTCCCATAAAAAATATTGTATTCAGAATCACTAAATTAATTCTTTTGCAAATACTGTTGGTTATGTTTTGAGAACTAGAACTTAGTTCTTTCTAATCTAAGTGTCATTCCTTATAAAATATCACTCAGTTTTTATCATCTATTATTAGGAGCATGCTTCAGTTTTTGTACCCTACACTTCTGAAGTTGGTGTTAACAACATTCTGTGAAGGCACACCTGGTTCAGGGCTTGTTAGCATCAGCAAAAACCAAAGTCCTAGATGGCTTTGGTGGTGGCTTCACAAACACCATAGAGAATCCATGACTATACCAATAAAAAATTTACTGCGATTACTTTGAGTGTTTTGTCTGCATCTTCAGTAGTAAAGTCTCAAGTGAGGTCCGTGGAGTCAAACTGTGCATGAACCATTTAAATGCGCTGCAGCGAACCCCACGTGCTTTGATTGAGCACTCAATCAAGCAATTAAACGTGCAAGTACCATGAACTTTACATTGTGAAGTAGTTGTCTGACTGCTATTTATTAACTCCTCTACAAGCCTTAATAATGCCATTGTATAGTGTTTTTCTCACATATCCTTTGTCTCATTCCATGCAAAATATATCTAGAAACCTTTAAAGTACTATTTTTGCATAAAATGTGTGTGGTGATTTGGAGTTAAAAAAACAACAAGCACTCTTCCACATCACTGTTATGCTTTTATTTAATCTTGGATCTTTGATTTCAGTTTTACAAGACAGAGGTCATGTCACCTCTGTTATTTATATGTCTTTTATTCCTGTACGTTTCTTGGTATCCTAGGTGTAAATGAAAAATTATTCAGTTTCTAACATTGTCTGGACCAGCATCTGCTCAAAGCCTTGCAGCTACTGTTATTGTTTAAGTTATCACTGCAAAGCAGGAATGTAGCATGTCCCAAATGTACAAGCAGCCTTAAAATCAGAGACTCAGCCTGTTAATAGTAGATATGGCTTTATTTATACCTGTGAGTCACCACCAAAGGCTGCAGAAGAAATCATGGAAACCATGCAGGTTTTGTATTGTGCAATGGATCACACTAGAAAATCAACTCTTTCACTCATCAGGCTGGCATAACTCTTTGAGAATTTTGTAAGCTGGATGTTATTTTGGACACTGACAGCTCTATGATATAGAATCATAGAATCAGTCAGGGTTGGAAGGGACCACATCTTGGTTTTTGTTCGGATTTCTTACTCTAGGTTCTTTCTGTAAACTTTTGAGTTAAGGTACTAACAGAATTTAGGATGAGATAAAAGCTTTGTTGGAACTTCAAAGAAAACCACAGCATGAAGTGGAAGAAATGCGACACTGTGGAACACCACAAATGTTCTTTCATCACTTCTGTTGTGCTCTCCTTCTCTTCAAGCACTTCATATCTACCGCCACACTTTCTATGAGTGTACCCTTAGTTCAAAGCAAGAACACAAAGCATGTGTTCATCTCATCCTCAGTCATTGCCAAGCCTTGAGAGGGAACTTGGGTTACATTTCTAGTGCCAATAGTCAAGTATGAGTATCTTGCTCATGCTCTAACTAGTAAATAATGCTGCCTCAAGTAGCTGCAAAACATTTTCTCCATTCCTATCTACATTTCAGAATTTGAATACCTGTTTTATTCCATGTTTCGATGTTTATTTCAAGCAAGCAAGCTGAACAAATGTTTCATTTTTTTTATTACATTAGATAGAGGTATCCTAAACATTTGGCAAACTATTATCTCCTAGTGGAACAAAGAAAGCAACCTGAAACTTTACGAACAATGAGTGCTTCAGTGTAGCTTCCAATAGAAAACCTCAGTATAGAGCACAGGCAGATCAGATCAGGTTTATCTTTGATCAAGAGCCAAACGCATCAGGAAAATAATGGTAGTAATTTTATTCTTTTATTTTCATAAAGAACATGAGATAAGAGTTGGAAAATGGTTATTATTTATGTTAAAGGAGAATTCATTATCAAATTCCTTTATTTAAATCAAAGCTAAGACTGAATGAAATAAAATTGTGTACTCTTCTCCTATCCTTCCTATTTAATAAATTATCTTATCTTTTGTCATCTCCTGTCTAATATTCTGTTCTATTCTTCAGTCTGCAAGAGAAAAAAGTTAATTAAATATAGGCTAATGCCTGGGCTCAGAGCCACTTTTAATACTGTAATTCACTTAAATATATTTTTTTTGTCATTTCAGAACCAGTAACTGAATCTCCTGTCACTTTTACATATTATTAGGTCATAAGATAAATTTTCCATTCCTGTATAAATTTTCAAGTAAAGAAACTTGAGGGTTGGTTGCTTTGTGTGTGTGTGAGTACTCTTGATGAGGACATTTGAATCTGTGTTGCAAAAATAAAACCATCTAGTTCAAGGAAGAACCTTACCTATCTTTACAGAAGTTATTCCAGAGATCTGTAGATCCTGGGGTGGTAGGATTGTGTATGGAACTAGTAACAGGGATGATTAGGATTTTGAGAAATAGCTTTCTGCTGATGTTTTTCTTAATAAATGCTGATATACATATATATATTCAATTATTTCTTTGTAAGAGGAATGATCTATTTCTAATAAAATTTCTGCAGAGAGGCAGAAATTGCTTGAAGGAAAAAGGATTGATGCACTTGTCTTGCTATTGTCATTCTTGCATAGCTCTAGAGTTTTCACTCATTTTTGCTAGAACACATTCAGCCAGTTGTGGTTTTCTCTGTGCATGTGCTCCCACACTTTCTTTTGTTCCTTAAACCACATTGGGCTTTCTTTCTAAGTGGCAGCAATTGTTTCCTTGCCCCCATCTGCCTAATGCTCTCTTTAAAACTTTCTCTCACAGAGTATGCATCTAAGAAATTAACTTTAAAGGCTTTTGACACTCTGACCTTTAATGACATTTTTGGGGCTTGACATCTTTCTCTGAGAGCCATATCTCAGCATCCTGTGCACACAGGCAGTACTTCTCATCAGCGGGCTTGATTTTCGCTTATTGCAGTTGGGAAGAAGTTCTGAAGGAGGAGGAGCTGGGGAGAAACAAACATAGCTTGGAACATAAATAAATCTACTGGGTCCTGGAGAAAATCAGCCAGTTGCATTAGTTTTGTCAAGGTTATTTTTGATTACTGACAAACTGTGTGTGCCTGTGTCTGTATATATACACATGTTCACAAGCATATATATATATATGCATATGTGTGTATGCATACCTTTGCCTAAAACAACAGTTTCACACAGGCTGAAGTTTCTTATATCTTCAGCCTTTCATTTCCTGGTACAGTTGCTCTAATGCTCATGACCTTGTTTGTCCATATGCTAATAATTTCCCATATTAGGCTTCTACTCTAGCCTCCTTGTGGATGTTGATTCTGCCTCACTTTACTCCTGTTTGTCATCCAAGGTACTACTTCTATGTTCAGCTATGTGTTTTGATGTCCCTTGAACAGCAGCTTCCCATGTTTCCTTTGAACAGCCTACACAATGGTGCTTTTCCTGCATCTCCTGTGTCTTAACTGTTGCTCTTACTGTCTTAGTGCTGCCATCTTCCAAATAGGCATTTTTCCCCCTCACATTTAATTCCCTTAAACATTTAGCCACCCTGTAGAACAAAGCTTGGTGGTTGAAGGCATGGTCACATCAGGCTCTATAGTGGCAATTCCGAACCAGTAAAGGCTGTGGTTTTGCTGGTTCAGGATGTCATATAACAAGGAATTTTAAAATAATGTTAATAGAAAGCTATATATTTTCCCCCTCTTTTTCTTTTAATGCTAGGCTTTTGTTTGTAATGTTTAACTAATTTGGGGTGGCGACTAAATTTTTATCTTATCTTTATACAATATCCATCACAGGAGAACTCTAATGTATAGTAGCACATACGGTAGGACATAAGAAGGACACAACAAGTGGGTAAAAAGCTCATTTCTTTATTTTGGGCATTTCAAACTACTGACTAATTTTAATCTTGGATCCATATACAACAATATAGAAAGTATTAAAAGCTGCAGAGAGAAAATTTTTTTTATTTTAGTTTTATTTAAATATATTTGAGATGGTTCTCTAATCATAAATTATTCATTTTATAGCACAGCCTGTAACATTTACATATGAAGTTGATAAATTAGTTTAATTTTGACCAACTATCACTCCCGAGTGATCAGTCATTTGTGGGTTATGGGTAATTATCAGTATTTACATTTTGGCCTAAATTCTCTAACTAGAACAAGACAGTATTTGAATAAGTGTCCCTGGAGGGAATGTTTCAGTGCTCAGCTTTGCCTTTAATTACTACAAATTTCTGTTAGCTTCACAGTTTTATTTAGAGATTGACGTCTCATGCACTAGAGAAGGAAAGGCTTTCTAGAATGCTCAAAATCCAGTGCTTTGTTTTGTTTTCCTTTCCTTTCCTCTCTGCTGATAAATATAATATCAGCTGACTCTCTGAACTTAAACAAAACCCTAAAGAAAACAAAACCATTTCTATCTTCAATAAATATTTTCCCTCTAGATTGTTTAAAAGCTACTTTTGCACCCCTGCTCTTCACTCCTTCTGCAGCACAACACTACACAGTTAGTTAGACCAAATGTTTTGGGAGTGGCTGTGAAGATACTCAGCATTCTACAGCTCTAACTTATTCATCTAGAAAGATAAACAAACTGTAATGGCATGCAAATAAAATATTTCTGACTAGCTGACTGACCCTTTTCAGGGGTTGGACTAGATGATCTTTCAAGTTGCCTTCCAACCACTGACATTCTCTAGTGCTAGTGGTAAGCTGCTGCTTGGGGTGGAAGCTGCTGCTTTGGGTGACCAAGCACACAGATGCTGTGATGGGAGATGTAAATACACTAGGTTGAGCTTATTCAAGATCTGAAAAAGTTACTCAGGAGTTAGGATGCCTAAAATAGAATGCTTCATGGGAGTGTTGTTGGGTTTTTTTTTTAATCTGTGCCTTGTAAATGGGTCCTTCAAATCCAAGGCTTCCATAAAAGCAAATCAGTAGCATTTCCAAGTAAAAGCAGCTTAATTTTCAGAGAGGCTGCAAGACCTTTGACAGTCACAAGCTTAAAGAATATACTGTAAACTCTAGAAATCTCTGAGGAAAACGTGTCAGCTAATCTGAGACCTTGTCAATAGGAGCGATGGTTCTGCTTCACCGCTTGCTTTAAGACAACTTGCTGTCCACTGCCTCATAAGTGCTGGCTGTTACAGTCATGCTCTTTTGGTAAGGATATGCTTTCAGTAAGAGTAATAGTTTGACGTAATTGACTATATACTCCCACATCTCATAGTGCTAATGAAAGAGTGAAAGCAGGAATATCCTTTTCAACAATGGCTCAATCTTCAGTTATTTTATTAATTTTTGAAATTCAGTCAATAGCTGCCAAAAAAAAAAAAAAAAAAAAAAAAAAAAAAAAGACATAAAGTTGAGAGGTTTTGTCTGACTGCTTAGGGAAAGGGTCTTAAGCAGAGCCCTTCCTCTGCTCAGAGAAAGTGTGGGGTTTTGTACGAGGGAGACTTCTCTGAAGTTTCAGGAGCAGTCTCCAAGTCACCTACCACATGCTGACTTTGCTATCTAATTCCGCTCCTTAAAATTGCATCTGCCATAAATAAAAGATGCAATGATGCCATAAACTCTATCTCTGTCAATTCATTTCTTTCTCACCAAGGAACTAACCCCATCCTGGAGTCCAGATCTTGCTGAGAATTCAGAAGCTGTGGCAGTATCTCTCTGTAGTGACATGATAGGCCAGGTAAGGAAACTTGCATTCATAATTCAATTTGCTGAACACAAGCATATACTCATCCTGTAATGAGTATGTTTTCAGTGAAAAACAGAGCTGAAAGAGGTCGTTGTTTATGGTACATTAAAGTAGAGCAAATTTTTTGGCCATATACATACATTTAAAATAGATCTTAGACAGGAAGCAAGAAGTCTGCATTGCAAAGATTGCCATACCAGTTGAAAATACGTAAACAGAACACCATTAAATGATCAGGTTTAATGGGGAAGTAGCCTTAGTTTACAGCTGGCCCTTACTCAAACTGAATAATGTTCTGCCAAGGACACATGACCACACACCTCAGCCTACACTTTTCTGAGAACTAGCAGTTATTATTTTACAGTTTACTTTTTATATACATATTATTTATATATAATATAATAGCATACATTTATGCTCTTCCTTCCCTTTCTATTTTATCATCACATGTAGTATCAGTTGTTGATTTCACAGTTTTCTTTAGAAAATTCCTCTATCCTTTTAATATCACATCAGTGAAAAGAAGTGAGCTATAGAATTGTATTTTACAGTGTTTAAAGGGACTGGGTGAGTCAGAAACACTTCACAATGGGCTGAATTTGGTGTGAAGATTGCCTCACAATTTCTGGCCCTTCAGCAGCTTGCTCTCCCCTTTCTGTCACAACTCAATACCTCCTCAGTTTTTCTGCTACAGCTGTCTGTGGAGCTGCATTGCAAACTGGATCTCTTACACTGGTTTAAAGTCTGTTTAAATAATGCAGCTCTCATAATAAATATATTTTTTCTTCACCAGGTGTAATCAGTCAGGACTGCTCTTTCCTTAAATAAATACTCAAGAAAGTAATATATATTTCAAAGCATGCTGCTGTGTGCTAGAGCTGTATGCCATTTCCAGAACCTCTTAAAGAAATGGTAAATCTTGTTTTGCCTAAGCATTTTTTTTTCCATAAGTGATTTGGGAGTTGCTGGGAAGTCTGTGTGGGTTCAGTCAGACATGATTTTATGTTCACAGCAGTTTTTTGTCCAGGCAGTGACATATTCCTTGAACAAACAGCAATATCTAGCAGTATAAGATAAATGGTTAGTACTGAAAAAAAGCATTGGGAAAGAACATTTTGCCTTTGGCATACTGCAAGCATTGGATGAATACTAAAATACCTTTAAGCTAGCTAGCTGAGCCAGGCTCTAATCTTCCTAAGTGGTCTTACCTTGTTGGATGTAAGGAGCACAGAGAGGTCTGATTATTGCAGTATTAGCAGCTAGGAACATTTTTCTCCATTGTGAATTATTTTCACCAGATCTGCCCCAAGAATAAGATGTAGGGGAGAAGGCTTTGGCTATGGAAACAGGTATGACTGGAAAGAATGAAGTAGGAGTCTAAGTCCCTTTGAAATTAATATGCATCAGATATGAATATCTTACTTACAGATCCATACTGTATATATTTGCTTCTCTAGACATTTATGAATACATACTTGCAGTTGCAGCCAACACACCTTTGAAAAACATAGATCAGCACATCGACCCTGCTTTTACACTGATTCTGTATCTTGTTGCAGTCCAAACCAAGTCACAGAACTGAACATAGAGATTGGAAATCTCAGCAATTCAGTGCTGAATGCATCAACTGAATGTGTCAACTGTGGTGTAGAGGGATGGCAAGGACAGCTGGGCTGTTACTGCATCCTGGGCTGGAGCCATATCTGGTAATCTGTATCTGGTAATGAAGACAGAATTGAAACTCAGTGAACACCATACATTCATAATTTGCATCCTGGTGTGTTTCTAAAACACTTTGTTAGCTAAAACTTTCACTTCTTGGGTGTGAGACAGTGTTGCCAGGGGACTGGACACAAGTGTTGAATTTCCAGCTCAGTGGTCTCCCAGTCCCTGGATCTTTTTCCAAAGTCATTCTTTGCTCACTCTGCTTTTCCAGGTGTCCATCCTGATTTTTCCCAGCACTTCCTTCCAATCTAGCCTCAAAAGGAGCAATATTTGTCCATTACTAGTCTATCAGATCTCATCTCTTTGTAAAACTCCTTTCTCTGTCTCTACTCTAATCATGGCATTTGCTTAATTTCAATTATCAGTTGAACTTCTATGTGTTAAGTAGTGAGTCCTTGTGGGACTGAAGGCACAGGACAGGCAAACTCTCTGCTTTTAGATCTGGGATATGACCCTGCCTTGAATCATTAGGTGGGAGAAGTTGTTACAAAGACAGTGTAATTTAGTTTTAGTAGCCCTGAACTGTACCATGGTACACATACCATCTGGTTCACTGGGACTCAGACAGGTTTGACAGGCTTCAGAATTTTTAGCTGCAAAACTGTGATGTACAATTTTTTTCAAATCTCATCTGTCTTTGAAAGGACTGGCAGAAAAAGACATATACCTGCCAGAACAAAATACATGTACCTGGCAGAGAAGCCTCTCTTTCAGAGCACTGAGGCAGCAGAGCAAGATTTTTTTATCATTGATAGAGCACATTTTGCTCAGCCTGTTTTGTGAAATTAGCTGCTGATTTTATCTGTCATGTTCATAGAAATAAAAATCAAATAAAATCGGGCCAAAGAAATGCTGTAACTGGAAAATGTAATCTGGAAGAGCTGAAGTTTGACATTTCTGTATGTGAAAACAGAATTCAATAATGGGAAATGTCAGTGCATAATGCATAATCATAGGTGAAACTGTGGTCCCTGCTGGTAGGAGTAACAGCTTTAAAAATCTGAAATCTAAGTAGTTGAGGATAAATTAAGAGCTGAACTGCATCTCTAGAAATCATCTGATTCGACTAATGACTGAATGTAGCCCTTTGCATATGGCAAAGCTTCTCTTTAAAACTTGCTGCAGGCAGACATAAATTCTCAGCTTTCTAAGGCCAGACGTGACTGAGGTAATTGCAGAACTTGACCTCACGTGCAATGGAGAGGGCAACATTTAGCATACTAATTCTTCTGTTTCACCTAAAACTCACAAACCAAGGTAGCTGTTACTGTATCCAGTTCCAGATATCAATATGCATGTGTTCAAGGGGGGCTGTTTCCTGGGTTGTGTTCAAGAGAAGAGGTTGAGCCTAATGGCTGTAATGACATGGCTGTATCCTAATGGGAGCACACCACGAGCAAAACATTCCAATTAACAGGGGATGTACTGAGCTGAAATAAATGGGTTCAAGTGATGATCATCCTGGTGTGAAATTATAAACTCCATTGTTAGTAACAAAATGACTAATTACAGAATAATTGCAGAATAGCACTCAGATTTTAAAATCCGTGAGGCTAAACTGAAAATGCTTTCAGCCTTCCGCAAGACCTCTGGGGGAAAATGAAGAGCGTGCAATTTTTAGCTTGCATTTTTGTTTAATTGGTGCATTATTGCTGTACAAAGTATTAAATAGTATTTCTTTCCTCTTTCTCCTAATTAGGAGACCCATACTGTATACCCTCAAAAGCATTAAGGATTTCACTGCAGTTAAGTGGCATTTTCTACTGTGGAAGAAAAAAACCCAACCACCAAACAAGAAAACCCCACAGTTTCATGAAGCTGAGGAAAACAGGGTAGCCAGGCTATTCAGGGAAAACTGAGAAATAGGAACAAATGTTGTATGAGGGTTTGTAATTCACTAAAGTGGTGCTCTTTTCTTTGCACTTTTCTAGCACTGTATAGTATTAAATCCTCTTAATTTAATTTGTACTTCTACGTAAAGCAATCCACACACATCTTAAGGCTTTTTCTTCCTTTTGCTCCACAGCTTTCATGCCAAGCAACCAAATGTTCAAAGCAGCTAAAAGCAGGCGTGAATCTGTTCTGTGCATTGAAAGGTTTTTAAATTAAAGCTCTTTGAAACTTTCATGCCCGCAAGTGCAGCCCAGGAGCAGAAAACCACATCTGGTGCCACATGCTGACAAACCAAGGCTTGAAAAAGGGTTGCAGTTTTTCCACCCTTGCTTAGAGTGCCCAGCCAATGCCAAATGAAGGAAATATGTCTGGTTTTTCTTTTTTAGTAGAGTGTGTTAAATAATGAAGGCTGAAGATGCCTCGGAGTTCCTGTTCTGTTTTATTTATTGCCTCTCACAATTGCCCTGAAAACTGAAAACATCCTTTAATAAATGAGACTTTCTTTGTGACACATTCCAGGTGAGGTAGAAAAGGTGTGATGTTTCTGTAATTGTGCACTACCTAGAGATTATATTATTCCCTGAAACCTGATATCCTGCAAAGGATAAGAATTCAAAGAAAAGATTCAATGGAGTTAATAGAACAAGCTACATAGCCATGTGATTCACTGGGTTTAGACTGCACATTAAATACTGTAATCAAATGTACAGAAAAAGCTGGCACCTATGAACTATGGACATATTAGTCATAGCTGATAAACTTTTATGCTTATGAAAACCCTAAAATATGATCCTCCTGAAATCTGCCTCCTTAAATGTTTAAAACAAATTCTTAAGTTCATAGATACTTGTTAATTTCTTGTGCTTTTACCAAAAGTGTGTGAGCTTAGTTCAGGTTTGGATGTTACAGGCCTCCTAGCTGTGGTGAAACATACAATAGTGTATAAGAAAACTTCTAAATAAATATACTTAATTAAATTTAAGGCTCAACCATCTATCCTGAAAGATCTTCAGATTTTCACA
Source organism: Picus viridis (assembly GCA_033816785.1). NCBI lineage: Eukaryota > Metazoa > Chordata > Aves > Piciformes > Picidae > Picus > Picus viridis. The sequence continues at coordinate 998,402 of CM066569.1, read as the reverse complement.
ACTTTAGGAAAATTTGTGATTTTTGATACCAAGCATCTTAATTACAGAATTACAGAATAATCTGGTTTGGAAGAGACCTCTGGAGGTTATCTAGTCCAGCCCCCTGCACAATGAGAGCAGGTTGATAGGGATAACTATTTTGAGTATCTTTGAGAATGGAACACCACAGCCTCTTTGGGCTACCTCTTCCAGTATTTGAACACCTTTAAGGTGACAACAGCCACCTTTCCTGTGAAAGCACATTCACCTTATTGTCCACAAGGATCATGGGACCCTTCCTGCCATTGTCAGGGTGAACAGCCCTTTTACCAAGCACAATGTTTCCTGAAAGAAAGTCACAAAGTTGTACTATTAGATGAATTATTTTTATGCTCATTTCCATTTCTTTAATTCCTGATCAATTTTGGTGCTGGCTGTTCTGCCCCCAGCCTCAAAAGCATTTTTGATATACAAATTTAATTTCTACTTAAGTCATTTCTGAAGGCACCTGTAGGGAACTCTACACATTTTTTTTAAAACCAGAGTTCTATTTACTTTGAAAGGCACACATCATCTAGTGTCATACACTGGGGTCATACCACAGCATGTGTTTAGTAATGGGAACGTGCAGTCTTAAAGGTTTGGACAAACTCGTCAGGCAGTACTGAAATCTCCTTTTTTTGCACAATTACATTTGGCAGCAAGAAAAAAATTTTCATAAGAAATTTCTGAAGTGCTAGTGTTAGAAATCTGCATTGGGGATGTTTATCCACTAAGTTTTCCAATTCAATCATGTGTCAATGAACTCTGGCAGGGAGGCAGCGCTGTTATGTCGAACCTAGGTACCTCCGAGCCGTTGTGTTTGTTATCGTCAGCAATCATGTGCATGCTATTTAAGCAATATTTTGATATATATACCAATACTGCTCTGACAACAAAGTAAGAATTAGTCATTATCTTGAGCACCCAAACTACATGTGTTACCAGTACATGGTATCTGTGACAAGAGAGACCCTTCTTAACTTCACTGGCTTTTAATGACTCTCATTCCAAGACCACTGACTCAGTAGAAAAGTTAGTATAGCTGAAGGCTATATGGGTTTTGGATTAAAGGCATTTAATCTTAGGGAAGATGAATAATATGTAAAGTAAAGATCATAATGTTTCTCTCTTGCAAAAGTGATTGAAATTCATAGAAAGAAAGTATAAAGTATGTATTGTTACTCTTTTATCTCTATTGAGAAAACCAGTTTTATCATTTTTCATTTAATTACTTAAGTAATTTAAGGCATTTTAAGGCCTCATGCATTTGGCATTTCATTTGTTTCAGTTGAAACAGGGTAGTTACTATGGAAACAAAGACATTGTGTGATTTGAGTTGCTGTTAGCTTTGGGAGCAAATACATTATTGCAAAACCAAAAATAAATCCCTGAGGTATTGAACTATAAAGTAGAATAACATCCTTATTATTTAACATATCCCGAGTAAAAGCTAGTTTTGTGCTGTGTGGAATAGGCACCCTCTGGTAGAAACAAGTTTAAGGGAAAAAAAGGGAGTTAATGGAGCTGCCCTTTGAATATCCAGTAACATTATCTAGAATATACAGTTTTGCAGAGCTAATTCCCATATCCTGCAAGAACAGTTACAACAAAGTGAAAGGCCTACAGACACCAACTTGCTTTTCCTGTCACAGTGGAACTGCAAAATGTATGCACTTCTAGAAGCAGCAAAGCAATTGGGAAAATAGAGCTGCTCACAGCATCCGTGATGTGGGCAATATGTGGCCTAGGCCTCCTGGCACACCCTCAGCTATTTGCACAATTTCTTTCTTGGCCATCTCACAGGCTTGCATGTCTATGCATGGGGCAAGCAGTCATGCATGCAGAAAGTGGGGATCAAAGACTTATCAATGAAACAAATTCAAGTCTTTATTCCAAAGAAATATTTTCTGAATCAAAATTAACCGAAGGTCCCAAATCAATACTTCCAAGGGCTTAATGCTTTTTGTATCTTTTTAAAGTGCCATGAAAAGCTTACTTGTATCATCAGCATTGGCTCATATTTTTCAGTGTCTGACTTGACAGTAGGGAAAACTTCAAAGACTATGATAAATCAAATGAATAATTTGTCTGGAGGAAGTCTGTATAAATTGGCTGCATTATCTAAATGTGTCAAATGAAATGTTAAGATCTTTCTCTCCCTTTCTTCAGGAATAATTGGATTTGTACATCACTCTAAATTGCTAGTCTTTTCACAAAAATGTAAGCGAGTTTATTTTTCATCACCTGAGTGCCTGTCATGATAAATGGCACAGAAAAGTGGCCAAAACTGTTTGGGAGGGTTCAGGCAGGCTGATCCTACATTTTCCTGCTGTTAGGCCACCTGTTGTGTACATGGTCAGCAGGCCATTTAAAACTAGGTCAGTTCTGCATCCCTAATTTAAATATGTTCTAGTCCAGATAAGATCTGAGGATCGAAGAAGAAGCAGTAAAGGAATTTGAGAGAGCATTGCAGCAAAGCAGCTCACAAGGCAGATTAGTGTAGTTAAATCGAAATGCAGAGCTGTGGCTGCAAGTGGCTAATACCCGTGCTATGTTTGAGGGCATGGCTCTGCAGAGAAGTGAGAGTGCAATTGTAGGTATTCCCTAGACTGTTGTCCTCTCAGCTAATGAAGATTTTACATGGTCAAGAATCTGAAACACTTGGATTTCCTTTCATTTCCACAATGGCCCATTTTAAATAAGGGTTAATGAAAAAATTAGTCCCATATTTCTATGAAATATGGAAATAGACACAGGTTATTTAACAACCTTTATGTCAAATGACTTAAAATACAGCTATTTTTATTGCACTTTTAATAAAAATATTCCTGGACAATTAATTAACAGTGCAATACCTCATGGGTCTTTCCTTCTTATATACTATAATCAGTTGAGGTACAAGTCTTAGTCCCCAGGAGTCTATCCACATCATAGCTGTTATTTCTTTTCATGTAGAAATGTGGAGTGCAGTTGTCAAGCTCTGCACATTTGAGACTTGAGGTCAATCATTCCTATTAACTGCAAATGTTACCATTCCCTGGCTGGAGAAATACAAGGCTGAGCATGTGTATCCTGTGGAAGAGTAGTCATCTGTTTCAGGACAAGGATATAGAATAAAAATTAGCTTAAGTTCTTCCATGTGCACCTGGCATGTCCATTTAAATAAAGAACAACAAAGGAAACATTAAACTCACATAGACCCAAAATCTGGCCCCAAACCGTGCTTGATAGTCTGGCCATTCCTCTGGAATTGACTGGCAAGTTTCTTAATAGGTTAGACACAAGTCCTGGAGGCAACAGGCCTAGGTCATAGGGTATGTCACCACAATGAGGTGAAAATGTAACTGGAGCACATGCAAGCATAGCTTCTTCGAGTTAGAGGGAAAAACAGTGGGAGTGAAGATGTGGTTGCATGGACTTTGTTAGCAACACAGTGTATATTTATGAGCAGCTGGCATGTACTAGAGACTAACCTGCCATGTCAAGGCTGCTCTTATTGCTTCAGTAAGTTAGGATACAATCATGCTTCTGCTTTATGGTGTTTTGTTCCTCATCTCTGTTCTACTACAGCATAACTGTGGCTTTTGGTTGCATACTGTAACCAAGAACATCTGAATATATACAATCTCTGATTCAGTTTGATCATTTGTAAAGGGGTGATGGGAGGGTGCCTGTGGTTCTCATGAAACCTACAAAAGTACTAAGCCTAATTTCCATTATGCAGGACTCTGATACTCAGAACTCTTTCCAAAGTTGTCTTCTCTAAACTACAGGGATCACTACAGGTGATCTTTCAGGTCCCTTCCAACCCACAATGTTCTGTGATTCTGTGTGATTCTCTTTGATTCTGTAAGCCAGGAGGTAGCCTCAAAATATGGCTTACTCTGGTCAGTTCTACACCAGGAGCAAAGGAAACTGCAGCTGCTCTAAGTGTTTGTTGCCAGAAGGTGTTGATCACAATGGATTTGATGTTAATGGTGATCAAAGCCATTGTTACGGAGTGCAGTCCCACAGCGTGTGAGTCTTAGCATGTGCTGCATTTTCAACGCACTGCTACTCAAAGCTCTCCAGTAAGCAGGGAATGGTTCTCATATTTACCATTGGCAGGAAAAAGAATATTTTTAATGAGGAAAAAAGACAGTGGCTTTACTTCAAATGGACTTTTACATCTCATTGTAGCTGATAGTTGCATGTTTTACTTTGAATAGATGCTATTTATCAGGCAGAAAAAAGCCTCTGAGAACATGACCTCAGGAATGCTGTTTGCTCTGCTGTGACGTAAGGCAGGAGCACACAGCTCAGCATTTTTCTCCTTTTGAATCTTACATTAATTTATTTTGACAGCATTTCTAACCCTGTAGTAGCTCACAACTATCTGTGCTACCTTCTGATTGTAGACAAGCTATGCTTTGCGTGAGACTGTTAATTTGGCAAAGGGCATGGGTTCACATTTGGTTTTCATAGACTGATAGATTTAAAGGCCAGAAGAGACCATTATGATCATCTAGTTTGACCTCCCACTTCAGTCGGGACACAAGCCTCACGCAATCACTGCTGCCACTTCAGTGTGAGCTAGACAGCAGCTTAAAAAAGGCATCCAGTCCTGAGTTGCCTTTCTCTAATTATTAGCATTAATTTTTCTGACTTCAGACTTGAGTCCCTGGATTGTATCATTTTATTGGCAGGCAGAGTCAAAACGAAACATCATCCTCAACTGTCCTTTTCAATTACATGTCTGTGATTTCATGTACTTGGATTCATTCCAAGATTTTAGGAATATTTATGTTGTAGAGTTGTCAGACCATGCTAAATAGACGGTTAGCATTCCTTTTGCTTTATACTGAATGTTGTAAGTACAGTTTCAAAGCACTCATAGCACGTCAATATCTTGGGCTATGTCTGCGTTTGTAAGTCAGGGAGCATCCAGCCTGGCTTTTGTCTTTCAAGCTCAGTTTGCATCCACTGAGTTAAGATGCATGAAGTCTGTTCACAGAGTAAATGCACAGCACCTATTCTCCTTCTAAAAAACCAGCCTCTGCATTTCCAATATCAGTCTTTAATAGGCAGATAAAAATAAAATTGGTGACTGACAAAGAAGGCACAGAAAGACAGATGCATATAGTAGCAGAAATTACTATTTACCTCAATAATAGGTAAAATAGAGCTGTAATTTTGTTCACCTGGGAGAATGACAGCAAAAGATTAGGTGAGAGGAAGGAAGATGCTTTGAATAAAATTATTCTGCCACTCATTTTCACATGGGCTCATCATAATGTAAGAGCACACTTTCTCCACACTGAAAACCCAGGCAATAACTCACTATTCCAGAAATTCTGGTCGACAGTACTTGATCAGTTTTTCAAGATGAACAAAGTTCCAAACCTGGGAAATTTCAAGTGTGGATGTGAAGTGAGTTTGAAGCACTTTGGAAAGCCTGTGAGTAAATTTCTTCTTCTGAAATTTACACAGCTTTCAGGCCCTTGCTGGGTCCCCCTATATGGAGCAAAGAAAGAGGGCAGGACTTGAACTCTTCTGGTGCCTACTGTCATATCTTCATGTATTAATGGCCTTGGCTGAAGATTATTTAAGGTTATCTGAAATCACTTCAGTGTTTCATAACAGCTTTGAGAGCATTTTTTCTTCATAGTATATCTGGATCCCAACTGTTAGCATTTATTATGTCAATACATTTTAAATTAGGCAATAATAAATACAAATATTTATTTTTTGAACCTTTTAGTATAAAATATTAGAGCATGTATAAAAGCAATATATGAGCAAGAGGAAAGTATATCAATATCGTTTCAAGAGTATTTGCACATTTGGATCTGCTTAACAAACTAGCCTTTAATGACAAAGGTTATCTGATACTGTAACTATGTATGTTATTTTGACTTTGCATGTGAGTCTCAGCTCTGCAAAGGGACATCTAACAGCACAGGAAACATGCCTTTGCAATTAAATATTCACAGTGCACCTTATGGAATTATAAGATACAGTTCAAATTGTTGGGTAAACAATGCCCATTCTTGTTACTCTTTCTTTTAATGGGCTATAAAAGGAATACAGCGTAGAAGGTACTTTTACAGCCAGATCTTGTGATATGCAATATGCATGGCTGCACTGGGAAGAAAATGCCAAAATCATGTTCTTCCAACACCCATCACACTTCTTGGAAGGGTTATATACATAGAGCCATTAAAATCCTCTGGTGTCTTTAACGTAACAGCAGTGTCTACTACTGCAGCACTTACAGCATCAGCCCTGGTAAACGACAAAGCACACAGTACAGCAATGAACTACTGCCAGTTTCATCAGTTTGTAGCCCTATGCAAGAAGGAATAAGAGAATTGCAGAGATGTAGAAAGGGAGGGGAAGGAACAAAGTGTTTTAAACCAGTGTGAAATAGGCAGAGAATAACAGTGTCAGAAAACACACATACATTAAATGTGTGCATGGAGGTGGGAGGCAGGAAGCTGAGATAAATGAGGGAAGTCAAATGAGTTAATGGTAGCTGAAGGGACTTAAGCGATGTAATAGATACATCAAGGGGAAAAGTAGTAGTGTGAAAAAAAGAAGCCCATTAATAAAAGATGAGGAGGGATGAAATTAATGAGAGCTCTGCAGAGACACTACAGCCCTTGTGTGGAGAGAAATACAGGGCCCATTTCTGGTATTCTTCTTCAGTACTTCCTAGATACTGGGGACTGCTCAGAGGACAAAGTACAATTAAAAGACAGGGACTGTCAGCCTGTCAGGAATACTAAGCAAGGGACTAGTCTCACACACTTACATAGGTGAATAACTATGAGAAGCAGCTTGTAGTGTCAGCAACCCTCGGGTTTTTTAAGATGAAATATATGCCCCTGGAATGAGTATTTGCAGTCAAGATTCATTTTAATGGCTTCTTTCTTATCTTCTGCTCTATGTACTTAATTTATACTCACAGGGCTTTTTATCTCTGTGGAAACTTTACTTTTTAAATGAAAAAAAAAATTACTTTTCCATGCCCACATGCTTCCAGAATATGGAATTTCATGTAGAACAGCAGATATCTTGAGACATGTGGTAAGAAAAAAAAAAAAAAAAAAAAAAAAAGGCTGGTAGCTGCAGGTTCCACAGTGCAGCCAGGCCAGGGAGTGGGTCACAGCCATCAGAGACCTCCTTCTCTTTCTCACATGCTTGGATTTCCTTCCTCTGGATAGGGAGAGGAGAAAGGAGGCTCAAATATTTCTTGATAGACCTCAATGCAGTTGCACAGTGACCAGGTTGGGACATCACGTTCAGAAGCTGGAAGGCACACTGATTTCCCACAGTTGCAGGTATTGTTTGATACCAATATTGGTTGATAAACATAGACACAAACCACAAGTTCTCTATTAAGAACATTTATTGAAGGGACAGTCTATGAGTAGATATTTCATTCTTATGTACAGAAAGGATGTTTTTTCCTCTGATACTATGTTTTATAAACTCTAACTCCACAGAACTATGGAATTAAATCCACTAGCTCTATTGCCTCCAGCACTGTGAATCCCAGAGAGAAAGTGCTGACCAGCCTACTGGGTCCTTACAAACACAGTTCTAAATGGGCACATTCACAGAGACCTCAGTTAGCAGTAGGCTTTTAAATGCAGATATTAGACTGAGAGCAGGAAAGGAGGAGTAAAAAACCCCCAATATTCCCAGCCTAAGTAAAGAAATCACTCTCTTTTTTTGGTGAAATATTTGTAGCTTTGGGGCTCCTCTACTTACCCTATGTTTTTCCCTGATTGAAACAAATTGCTTAACCTAGTTTTCAGTAGGACCTTAGAATCACTCTTTTCGAAAACCCACTTTCATCTTGAACCTGTCTGGTATTTTGTCTTGCCATACTTAATATGTACAAAACATGTAATGGGGCATATGAAAGTCTCATGTTCATACTTGTGCAATTTCAAGATTCAAATCCAGAAGATATATCCATTTCTTAGCTGTTTGCCTAAGCATTAAATTCTTCAAAGTGTTAACCTGTTCTTTTCTTTCTTTTTGACAGCAAAATTTGGAAAGTAACCTCACCAACCTTATTAAGAGGAATACTGAACTGGAAACTCTTTTGGCAAAGCTCATCCAGACCTGTCAACATGTAGAAGTGAGTACTGATCTCCATTTGAAATACTTGTAGACTTAATAACATTCACTTCTAGCATTCAGGAACAAAAGTTTAAACAGAACCAAACAAATTACAACTACAAATAACAAAACCTCTTACAACAAAAATGAACAAACAAAAACACCAAACCAAACAAGTGCAAAATTAAATCACATTAGTGGCAGTCTGATCTGGAGCCTTTTCACTTTACATTCCTTCCTATCCCCTTTAAGTTGTGATGTTTTTTTATATAGCCCCTGCCACTGCTGTACTCACTATGCATAACATGCTTGTGTGCTTTGTGAACTAGAGTAACATTTACAGTTGGAAAACGAAGGCAAAGAAATAGTAATGTCCAGATCCACAACAGTATTTAGGTTTCTATCAGCCACAGATTTTTTTTTTCCTTTTCAGAATTATCTAAATAGATGACAGAAACATTCTGTTTGGAAAAGACCACTGAGAGCACCAAGTCCAACTGATAACCCTACTCTACAAGGTTCACCCCTAAACCATATCCCAGGCACCACATCCAAACCACCTTTAAACACATCCAGAGTGGATGACTCAACCGCTTCCCTGGGCAGCACATTCCAAAGTCTGACCACTCTTGCTGTGAAAAAATTTTTCCTAATGTCCAGTCTAAACCTATCCAGTGGCAGCTTGAGGTTGTTTCCTCTTGTTCTATAACTTATTAACTGTGAGAAGAGACCAGCACTAGCCTCTCCACAACAAATTTTCAGGTAGTTGTAGTGAGCAGTGAGGAATCAAAAGTCATACAAGAGATATATTTCTTCTTAGAAGATGAAAGATGCCTATAGACCTTTGAGTTGCCTTGGTTACATATTCCACTTTGAGTGTCACAGAAAATATCTATCAGGGAGAGATCTGAATCCATATTACCCCAAAATTACTGGGTTTTTAGATGGCCCCAGAGAGGCTACTGCTATACAAGCAAATTATAATAATTGCAGACTAGTTCAGCCTTTGGAGCTCACGCAGGAAAAGATCAGAGTCCAAAATAAGTGCTTTTGTAGCAAAACTTTTCTTTCTACTTTTGCCAGACTGTCCATAATAGGTCATTTTTTTAGCAAAACTGTTTTTTTTTTTTTTTACTTTTTGCCATGCTTTTTCACTTCATGAGATTATGCCTTCTGCCAGCAAGTATTATGCAACCAGCCTCATACAATCAAAACTTTATCACCAGTGCTTTTCTTCTTGTCGGTTTCAGCCATGGGTCCCAGGTGAAACATCAGATGTAAAACATTTGTCCCCCTTCTCCAGATAAACTGTGGCTGAGAAACACTGACAGACTAGGAAAGGCTCAACATCTTGAGGCCCCTGTGCTTGTTGACGTATACACTGGATTCACTGGGATCTGCCAAGGGCAGCATTTGCAGCGCTATCAGCTTTCGTTAAGTGTAAACTCTGTCTAAGGTGGCATGGTGAAGTTGAAGGGGTAAGAATCAGAGGACCTGATACAACATAAATGCTGCCAATTTAGTTTGAAACAAGCTTTAGATCTCAATCAGAGAGAAAAGAGTCTTTGCATTTGAACAGCTAAATACTAGTCAGATTACCAGTAAGAACTTTATTTCCTTGTGAAAAATGGTTGAGTTTTGTTCATATTACAGTGCTGTCTGCTGTCAGATTTCTGCATAGGACCATTTCACTTCTGACTACGCTGCAAATGCTGCAGCAGCTTCATCTGTTCAGAGAAGGGCACTCTGTATGTTCCTAGCAGACAAGCAGATTAAATAATAGCAGTGACGTGCAGGAAAATTATTCTACTTCGAGTGTGTGTGTGAAAGCAAGCCAGCTTTCTTTGTCAGTGTTCACTTGAGCAGAATTTGAGAGAGGAAGGTAGCCCTGACCAAGAGCTTCTGAAACAAGTTTATAATGGAAGAGAAAGATGTAACACAGCCACCTCCCAGCTCTGCTGAAAGGTTTTTAGAGAAGTTTATTTTTCTTTTTTATGAAGTCCCATGGAAGTTCTCTACATCTCTACAGGGCTTTTGCTTTTAACTTTTCTTTTTTTTTTTTTTTTTTTCAGGCTAAAACTCAGTGACTTGATTAAGCCCAAGATCAACTTTTGCTTGTGAATAGATTTCAAACCACATCTTGAAAATCTTGCATCTGTGCCTGTTCATTAAAAGAAAAAACCAAAAAACAAACCCCAACCAACCAAACAAAAAACCACCAAAACAAAACAAAACAAAAAGCCACACAAAAAAACCCCAAAAACACACAAACAAACAACACCCCCCCCAAAAAAAACCAAACAAACAGAAAATAAATCCACCCTAAGAACCCCTAACCAAATTAAAGCAAACAAACAAAACAAAATCTCAGGACTGGTTTTTCTGAAATCATCTTCTCTATTTTTCTATCAGCTCTTCCCCTGTGGCACCTCGCTGACTTTGTAGGGCTTAATAAAACCGTGGAAGTCTATCCACAGTACCAGACATGAGGCAAATTATTTGAGTTCTTTGTACAGTCAGAATAACTTCAGGCAGAACAGCAGTAGTACCTGCTGGAACAAATGTAGTAGATATTGAGAGAGAGAGGCAAGAAATGTTTCCTTCCTCTGTGTATAAAACTTGGAGCAAAACCCATGAAGCAGATGGGCTCGAGACAGCATAAGGCCTCTTCTTCATTGGTAGCCTGTGTCCAAGGTGGGCTAGATCTGGAAAATTGTAAGTCCCTGCTGCATCTCCTATGCAACTGTGCAATTCATGACCACCTCTGAGGTTTAGAATGACAAAAAATGTAACTTGTTCAACTGGTAACAGATGCGCTGCTGTCCCCGGAGCCCTGCTTTAGAAAATTTCTCTGTAGACATAAAGCAATAGCAGAAAAAATGTTAATTAATTCCTACCACGTTTTATTCATCAAATTACTCTAATTAGCATTTAAATTAGCCAAATATTAAGAAATTAGGTTCAGTCAAAACCCCGGACCTAGGCCACGCTGGAAATTGGGCAAGTGGGGATGTGGAAGTAAACTTTAAATCTATCTCTGTTTCCCAGAGCTCTGTGAAAACTTCAGATTCTTTGTGAGTATCTCCAGAGTTAGAGAAGCTTATGCTTAGATGTTGGGTGGGGTTTTTTTAAGTCAGTATGGTCTCTTTCGTTGTATTTGTTCACAACATAAATTCACCTCAAACCAGGAAGCTGAATGAAGAATTGTAACAATAATGCTACAAGTTTAAAATTACATATATTAGGAAATGAAAAGCTGGCACATCCAATGACTGTAATGGTGTTGCCTTAGGAATTCATTCAAAGGCTGAAACCTCTCACAGGAAAAGTTTCCTTTCTCAGATCTTAATAGTGTATACCACAGAAGATAACATAGAATGTATTGTATACAGTTTGTAAAATGTAAAAACAGGCAGTACGCTTCAAAAGCTGCTCTTACATACTTTCATTTTCCTTAGCTAATTGTAAATCATTTAAATAATGCTATCTTAATGCTGATTTAGATTGGGGGTGTGTTAAAACAAAAATGTTTAGGTTTCACCCATAATTTGAGATTTGAGAAAGAAAGAAGGAAATTAAATAATTATTCCCTGTGTTCAAGTTCCCTTGGTCTTAGTAAGGGATACATAAACTTTGGGGGAAAAAAGTGATGCTAATTAACATTTATTAGTAGAAATAAACACAAACATTTAAAAAAGTCTTTACCATGTCCTATGCCAAAAAACCCTTACTGTTACATGAAAAATGAAAAAGGAATGTCTTTCTTTGGGTATTCAGTACGAAGCAGAACCTGATATTTCTGAAAATGAACAACAAACAGGCTCTTTGTCTTTTGAATAAATGAATCCTTGCCAGCCAGACCAAATGGTGTCCCAGAGCCACTGTTTCTCATCAACCAAGTGAGCTGTTAACGTCTTCCCAGCAACCAGCTTCACTGCAGATGAATTATCCTCCCATACATCCTTCCCATCAAGCAGTTTTAACTTCATTGATCGCAAAGGCCAAGTCTCAGTCTCTATGTTTCAAAACTCTTCTGAAAAGAAATAGAATTATTTTTAATTCTCACTCCCATGAGCAGGCAAAGACTGGTTAGGGATGTTAATTATCTGGAAGCTGGATGCTTTCCAGGCACCAGAGTGGGGGGATCTGGGGCCACCTTTCATCACAGCAACAGAGGCATGAATCTTGTCTATATTTAGATGGATTTCATCAGTTTATGACTGGATTTGTCCTGATGGGGATCCTGATCTTGGGAAATTCAAGAAGTCCACTTCCAGTCTTGCATTCCTGTGGGCAGTTCTGGGCATGCCAACAGGAAATCTTTGGTGAATAAATCAAGGCAAACTTGTGCTCTTTACTGCTATAAGTACAACAGGGATATTATTAAGCATTTTATAATAATTTCAATTTTAATATCTGAACGTCTGTTTTCATACTTCATATGAAAATAGTCTGTGCTAATACTAATATTATGGTAACACTTGATTTAAAAAATCCCATTTTCTCAACAGGAGCCATAACCTGAAAACTGAATGCATAAGGTGATAATTCTCCTCTTTATCTCTACCCTTTCTATTTTGATAGGAATACCTTGACACACTGGGTTTATGAATCTTTCAGACACATCCCTAACATCTTTTATCATTTGCACTTATTTTCCCATCAGAATTTCTGTTCTCCCTTCCTCTATAATCCTGTCTGTCATTTCTTGGCTTTGCAGAAACCCTGAAGACTGTTAATCAGCAAAGTTTTGCTTTCCTTCCTTGGAGATGATGACAGGTCATGCCTTTGGCCAGGCTGCTTTCTGTAGAGCAGTCCCTCCCTCAGGGCAGCTTGCTGGGTTGGCCCTGGTAAGCCAGCTCTGCTCCTCCTCTGTTTAGGGATAGCAGGCTTGGCGACATAAAATGATAAACTGATTACCAGGATAAAGCACAATTTTCCTCACAGTTTGAGAAAATATCATAGAAAAGGCTGCTAATCTGAAGTATGTTTGTTTGAAGTGCTAGTTCACAGCATTCACACATCTCATAGTATCTGGAGAATACTGTTTTTTAATTTTAAAGGCATTTTAAATTATCCTGGAGAATTTTATCTTTACATTCGGTGGACATTCATCCAAAAAGAGAACCCTCTGGCATGGGGCTAAAGCAACACGTGGCTCTTAAAAGTCTATAAGGATACTTGTGCATGTCAGGAAAACTTAGTTCTGAAGCTACTAAGGAGAAGGTATTTGAGGGAAAAGGAGGTACTGTAAATATTTATGCTTTGGCATAAATTTAACATCTAGGTACAAGCGTCCTTTCCTCAGCTGAGGAGGAAGAATCTCTGTCTGGATCCTGTCCTGCTGGGTGAAACAAGGCTGCAATAATTTGCTTGTAACAAACTTGCCATGAAAATTGCTCTTGTGAATATCTCAATATTTCAGTAGAATCCTTTAACAAATCTTCCAAAAACCTTGTTGTAATATTGTGATTGACAGGCCTAGGATCTGTGAATATCAGTTTATCCCTGGGTGACAGCATCCCCATGACCATACCAACCCTTTGCAAGGCCCCCTCCTTCTGCCATGTGCTGGGGAGGTGTCAGCATGGCAGTGTCCCGGGGGGGGGTGATCTTTGGCACCCCTCCCTACCTGCCCTCTGGCTGCTGCGTTTCCATCCTCCCCTGCATGCCTGCTACACGTGAAGTGATGGGGTCCAAATCCTACCTATTCTGCTGGCCTGTGTCTTTTCCAGCTGGATGCAGATCTGAGTTCAGATGCTTCACTGTTGAATCAGGGAAGAATTTAACACTGCAAGCGTTTGGGTTCTCCTCTTGGTTTTAGTGTTACAGGTTTCTCACTCTGACAAAGTGCTGTATCGCAGTGAATTTGCTTCTTTGCCATAGTTTCTAAGGCACATTGTTTCTGTGAATGAGTGAGGCTTCTGCAGACATCTTCTAGATCATCTCTTCTAGGAAATACATGATTAAAAGCCTGTTACATAGTCAATACCATGAAGCTTCTCTCATCTGTTAGGCAGAAATGTAATCTATATTCAGCTGGAGGGAAAATTGGAGCAATTATGTAGGGGGGAGGGGAAAGGAAATAGGTTTTGCTTGTAGACAGCTTTATAACATCTGTATCTCAGTCTGTTTGTTTTGGTTTTTTTCAATTCACTAAACGTCATAGGAAGCAAATTTTGGACACTACTGCAAAATCCTTTTTGGTTTTATAAGGAAGGGAAGGCATTTTCCTCTGATTGTGTAACCCTCAGACTGCTGTATCCTTTGCTTTCTGTTTGTAATGGAAATGCTCAGTTTCTACCTCACTTCCAAAGATCTGCTGCAGGCTAAATCACAGCATGAACTTCTCATTTAAACATTGGGTTTCTCTGTGTCAAAGGGTGGGATTTTTTTATGTATATAACCATATTACATATTCACCGGGGCGGGGGAAAGGTGATATATTGACAGACATGCTGAACACTCACACATATCAGATAACATTTTTAAATCAGTGGGTTTTTTTTGGTGGTGGTGTTTATTTGTTTTGTGTAGCTGCTCAAAAAGAAATTACTGAATAGATAAATAATCACAGAATGTTAGGAAGGGACCTCTAGAGAGCATGGAGTTCATTCCCACTACCAAAGCAGGACCACTTAGGGCAGGCCACACAGAAACCCATCCAGATGGGTCATGAAAGTCTCCAGAGAAGGAGACTCCATAACTCCCCTGGGCAGCCTGTTCCAGTGGTCTGTCACCCTCACCATAAAGAAGTGTGTCCTCATGTTGTGGTGGAACCTCCTGTGTTCCAGCTTGTACCCATTGTTCCTTTTCCTATCACTGGGCACCACCAAAAAGAAACTGGAACCTTCATCTTGACACCCACCCCTCAGATATTTAGAGACATTGATCAGATCCCCTCTCAGCCTTCTCTTCTCAGGAATAAACAGCCCCATTTCTCTATCTTTCTTCGTAGGAGAGATGTTCAAGTCCTGCAATAAAATAAAAATCTGAGTTTCAGCTACAAGATAACTTCCTCACATTTTATGATGAAATGTCTCTCAGGTTTTATGTAAGGTACCTATAGCATTTCTGTCACTTGAGGGACAGCAAAGTCAAAACTTGTTTGTTTGTGTGATTCCCTGAGGATGCTCAAATGATAAAGAGGTTTTATCTGTGATGATAAAAAGTATTCTGTTTTCACTAAGTTTCATGGTACTTGCTCCTTCTTGAGACTTACAACCATCTCAGTCAAACCCCAAGTAAGGGAAGGAGTTCTCATTGGGAAAATTTAGGTGGAAAGCAAATGGCCTTCATAGTCATCAGTAGTTTGGAATTAGGAATCCAGTTTGCTGGGGACTCTTTTAGGTAATAGGAAAGGGGACATGGGTTAAATGTTTACCATCATTGTGAAATACCTGGGGCAAATAACTTGGAAAGTAGCTCCACTGAAAGCTGCTTTTTCCTCTGCTCCAATACCTTCCATTTTGGGGAAGATGCTTGTTCAGCAGCTAAATTTATTTGCTATATTTAAATGCTAGAAGTAACTGACATTTTTTTGATTTGTGAAATAGGAAAATCTGACTTGAAGGAAATTGGGACTTCTTACTCTCAATAAGAGACTAATTAACAAATTTCATGATGTGCATAAAACCCAAAGGAGGAAGTTATAGCATGTTATTCCTAAGACAGTTTCTAATGAGAAAAGGTTCAAGAGACACTTTCTCTATTAACATTATGTAGATTAAATACATGGCATGATCTACTTTTGATTTCTGATTACTACAGTTCTACATTTAATTCCACTCATAAAAGCTGATTTGAGTGAAAATCTCAGGTAAGCTGTAGTCAGTCTTAATTTTATATAGCGTTAGAGAAAAGAGAAATTTCAGGAATAAAACTGACAAAAAGTGTTGCATGGCATATGGAAATACAGAATATTTATTTAAGAGTGTCTGAAGCTGCATGCCCAGTAAGAACTAGCTTAGCAGTCATACAACTGACCTTTGCCCATCGATCCACCCTGTCCAGAATCCTCTGCAGAGCCTCCCTACCCTAAAGCAGATCAACACTCCTACCCAATTTGGTGTCATCCACTCTTATTGAGGATGCACTCTATCTTCTGATCAAGGTCTTTGATTAAGATGTTCAACAGAAGTGGTCTCAGTACTCAGCCCTGAGGAGCATCACTTGTGACTGACCAGCTGATGGATTTAATTCCATTCAGCACCACTCTTTGGGTCCAGCCAGCCAGCCAGCAGAGTGTACATCCATCTAAACCATGAGCAGTGAGGGTTTTGTATGAGAATTCTATGAGAAGCAGTGTCAAAGGCTTTATAGAAGTCCAGGTGGACAACATCCACAGCCTTTCCCTTTTCCACTGGGCAGGTCATCTTGTCATAGAACAAGATCAGGTTTATCAAGCAGGACCTGCCTTTCATAAACCCATGATGACTGGATCTGATCACCTGGTTGTCCTGTATATGGTGTGTAATGGCACTCAAGATGATCTGCTCCATGACATTCCCTGGCATCAAAGTCAGACTCCTAGGTCTGTAGTTCTCTGGATCCTCCTTTTGGCCTTTCATGTAGATGGGTGTCCAGTCCTCTGGGACCTCCCCAGTTAGCCATGACTGGTGGTAAGTGATGGATGCTTGCACGTGTATGTGTTTACATTCTTGCTACATTGATAGGCCTACAAAACTTTGTCCTTAGACTAGGAAATGAGGTTTTGTTCACTGTTAATCACTGGTTAACTAATGCAGTAGGTATAGTTTCAAGATGATGCTGCATTTGTGTTTTTTCTAAACAATAACAGAAGCAAGCCCAGTCAACGGGCTTTACAGCTGTCAGCATCTCTGGAGTAGCTCTTGATGAGAACTTTCCAGATCATTTGAATTTAATTATTTTTTAAACGTTTTTAATGGAAATCTTATCAAAGCAGTTTGTTTTCCTTTTCTCTTTTTTTTAAATTGTGATGAGATTGTAAATGTCACCAGAGGACTGCTGGGCATCTTGCTGTTTAGTTTCTCAGCAATGTGCTTCAAAGCACAGTGGGACAAAAAAGCTTTAAAATAATATTTTAATAAGTAACATGAGCATTTCAAGCTTCTAGAAAGGTTTACTTTTAGTCAAGAATGGGGCAGATAGACTTATCAGCCTGACCCAAAGTGGTTTAGCTGTCCTGGCTGAATTGATCCCTCATTCATAAAATTCCTAAGTAGCCAGAGTAAGTTGCTGTGTTTTTGCTCTGACCTTTGTTTAACCTGCTCTGAGACTGCCTCTAAACACGGGTCCCCTGGTTAGAGATAGATGTGGAATGCAAACAAAAACAAAGCCTCTAGCACACTTGAAATGGGAGATGACCATTCCTTTCTCCTGTTCCAATTCTGAATAAAGGAGATCTAGATGATCCATTCAGATGGCAAGGTGATTAATATCACGTATTTCCAAAGGCACAGCCTGTCATAATAGATAAAATCAGTTTTACACACAGTGTAGATAGTCTGAAAAAGCTCTATTCCAAGAGTTGCCTTTTGCTCTACAAAAACCTGTAATGAAAATCCCATAGTATCAAAAGGAGATGTAAAAGTTTGAGTTCATGACTGACATTCAGTCTAACTATCCATAAAACTAATGTTTTCATAAATGCTCATTAATCCTTTGTACTTCCATTAAATAAATACATGAAACATGTAGGATGTTAAAATATGACTTCAGTGTACTGTGATTCCATGAAGAAAAGTTATTCACTTCACAACATGGAGTAATTAAAAAGAAGAAAGGCCTCTCTAGATGAGTACAATCCTTTAATTCATCTAGAGACTAATCCTACACAGGATCACATCTACAGGACAATGAAGAAAATTTTCCTAGAGAATACAGTTACCAGTCATTATACGTCATCATGTGAGATTGTTTTCCCCCCAGTTTCTGGGTTTGGTGTAAGGAGGAATTCAGACTCAAAATCTAGACTGAATTTTGTGGTGATGTTGTTGAAGTTAAGAGGAATCATTGCCTTTTGCTTTTCTGATATTTTTGCTTATTTGTGACTCTGCAATAATTCTGTAACCATCAACTCAAACACGTTAAAAAAGAAAAAAGCTGATTCTTCTTCACCCAGGTGGCCACAGATGCACAGGATCACATTTTTTTGGCAATGAGACCAATTTTAAATAGTAAAACTGAAAGTGAAATTCATTCTCACTTTCCAAAGATCGGACTCTGTACAACCTGCTTTCTTCCATTTTGCATAGCCAGTGAAGGACTAGTAGATGAAAATTACTCTGGTTTTGGTGAATTTATCCCAGATAGTGGAGTCTAAAAAACCAACCCTCCCCTAATCTAGGATGTGTTATTTCATTTATCATTTAGAGACTATTTGCCCGACAGACACGTGCACTTCCACTTGTGGACAAAATTGCCTCACCCATAAGAAATCTCAGAGGAAATCTTTCGCCCCTGCAAGAAGCATTCTGCTGAGACACTACAACATCCTTTGATTCCAGTGCATTAGTTGAGGAAGTTTTCATGGTTATGAACCTAGCCCTCTGACACCTTGTTTGCCTTTGAATTAACTATAGAAGCTCCTCTGTAACCATGAGCCACTGGCTGCAATGTAGTTCTGTGATTTTCCAAACATCTTCTGGGGACTTTGAAACCACCACATTCAATTTCTTGTGACCTAAACTGCAATTTAACTTAGGTCTCTGAAGATGAAAGCCAAGGAAGCCTCTGCAGAGAGCAGAACATTTTCCAAAGCAGCTCTCAGCTTGAGGAGCCGAGAACAGCTGGCATGCTGTCCCTGTGGGTCTGGAGGGCTTGTTTCCAGCTCCTTGTCAGACATCTGAGGAACCTCCTTTTTATTTTTTTTTTCCGGTTTTGGCTGCCCCCACTTCCCAAGGCAAAGGCTAGCAGCCCCTGTCCATCTGTCTGGAAAACTTGGAAAGAACCCCCAAATTATTGTTTTGTTTTCAGTTTGAGGTTAGTGGATGTTACAGATACAGCAGCTGGACTGGATCGAATCTGTACTGCTTGCTTGTTTGGTAGCAGAATATATCATAATTTTTGCTAAATTGTAGCAAGGCCTCTTCTTCCTCAGCACAGGAGTGTATAAAAATGATACCAACAAAGCACAAAGTTTAGGTCTGAAATAGTTGTGGATGTGGATTTTTCAGGAATCTGTTGACGTCAAAACTAAATGTACTGATGTCAGAGAAATTTTCTACAGAAAGATGTCCCCAGGTACAGCATAAACTCTCCAGCAATAGACAGCTCAGGTTAAGGAGTCAGCATCAACCTGGGATGGAAGAAACCCAGATACAAAGTCTGCTCTCTGCATCATTCAGAGCCTCCCATAACCAAAGTGAGCGACAGTCTCCACACTTTTCTGATGGAGCTCTCAGTCTCTTTCAATGAACTTCTTGGAAAGAGGTCTCGTTTTTAATGTGAAAAGAGGTAGAATGTAAAGCCTCAAATATTTTCATCAAACAGAATTTGAATTCCTTGGCCAGCCCCAGCTGGAAGTTATTGTCAAGGTTGCTGCTCGTCAAAGGACTCAAGCAGAAGGCAGAGAGTCATTCTGGTATTTCTGTAGCACCTCTACAGTGGAGCCCTGATCCATGCCTATGGCTTTTTGGTCTGACTCCTCAGAAACATGCAAGCAAATATTATTCAGTGGTAACCTCACAAAATAGTCCCTTTAGGGCCACAGGTAATATGATGCACTTAAAGTTAGCCTTGTGCTCAATTATAAAGTTATTACTGAATCAGAGGCCTTGTAGGCTGAAAATCTGATTAAGGTGTCTTTCAATTTGAGAAAAGTCCCCAGATCAAATGTTGGGGGGTTTTCATACAAAGCTCAGATGTATCACATCATTTGGGGAATATTCTTTTCACTTTTAATAAGCCTGTGCAAGCTGTAAAGTTGGAAATGCCTTCAAATGAAGTTTATTGAAGAGCATACTTTTCAGATTTTAAAGCAAAAGAGAAGTCTGCAGTTAGTGCATAAGAAATCCAAATAATTTTTCCAAGCATTTTGTGTTTCTTACTCTAGAGTTTTTTAAAATTAAGATTCAATTAATATGTTATTATTCAAACCAACAAGAGCATTAAATAGAACAATGTTGACCTAACCTTCCTATAACTCCGTATTTCATTACAGTTACCCCAAAGATTAATTAGATCTGCTCAACAAAATGAATTTGTGATATAAGTGGTCATAGAAATAACACTTTGAATGGAAAATCCTGTGAAGTATTACCATGATTAAGTGCCAAAGTCGGCTCTGCCATGAGCAGACTTCAGCACTGACATAGAAGGAGTTGTGTCCATGTGCTGGGAGTGATTGTTACCCTTGGCTGAGCACATATGGGATTCCCTGCTCTGTGGTGGAATTTCAGTCCACTGGTAAACCTGGAGTTCACACTGAGGAAATTATTGAACTGGATGGCTCACTGCAAACAGCTCTGCAGTGTCTCACACCAAAGACCAAAATACAGTGTGTGACAGGAGGAGTATGATGCAGCCAAAGTGGTGGGATTTGAGAAGAGGGGGAATGGGAGGGATAATGTTGATTGATTAGTTCCTCTGAGCTCCCTAAGCATGAACTGGGGAGACACTGGCACTGCCAGAGGCTGTGGGTGAGCTGCTCCATGGTCTTCGTCTCCTCATGGACTATGGTAGGAAGCCAGGCAGAGCAAATAGCTAAAATGAGGACGTAAATAGGCACCTAAAACTTCACAGTAGAAGTACTTTCTACATCTTCACCCAGTGTGTGTAGATTTCTCCAGTACTTTCAGTATGATCTGACCCCTTCCAGAAACAAATATATCTTCTCTTTATAACCTTTAGAGAATGCCAGGGTTTGGAAGGAATCTCTGGAAATCATCAAGTCCACCCCTGTGGAAGATTAAGACATCTTAATTAAGATATCTTGATAATTAATAAAGAAGCATGTAAAATATGCAACCAGATTTTAATGTTATGAAAGTTTGGAAAGGATAATCCAAAACATCAATGAAAGCAGACCTTTGTACACAAGTCCCCTCTTTGCCTGGAGGACATAATGTATTTCACATAAGAAGGTTATTTGTAGAATTGGCCATGGTCCAAATTTAGACCTATAAGCATTTGCTTAATCTTAATGAGCTCCAGGTAAATGCATGTTTAAACACAGCACTGGAAGAAAAGAAAGAAGGCTGAAGCAGATCAAAAGACTCATCAGACTGAAAAATAACCAAGGGGGAATGTTCCTTGTTATTGTTCACCACTAGCTCTTACTAGCTAATGTGGCTCTAGGAGCCATTGGTCAGGGCTGAAGACTGCTTTACCCTCTTCACAAAGTGTATATGGAAACACAGCTCTGAAATTTCCTCTTTCCATTTTCCTTTGTTCTAACTGTGATTACAACCCTTTGCGCTTTTTTCCTGACTCTTTACGCGTGCATGTAAGCAATACACACTGCTGCTGGTGGGGTAGTACATTTTTCTTGTGGTACAGAATGTTGATTTTTCACTGAGAAAGTCCATCTCCCCTAGAAACAAAACATTTTCAGCTAAGAACAAAAACTTTTATAGTTTAATTTTTCTTATTTTTGACAAAAGTTAACATTTTCCATAGACAGGTAATTACTTAATGAGTTTTTTAGTACTGAAACCTGTTTCACTAGCTCATATATTTGTACTGTACAAAACTACGTGAGTACAACTATTATTTTCTATCTGAATCTGCTGTGGCAAAGTGATAATAATAAAGACAGTCAACAAACAAGACTTGGTAATGTCACCATGTTATTTTGAACCTTTAAGGAACCACAATATTTTAAAGTGTTAAATTATGAATATTATGAAAATAATAAAGATTAAGTAGCTGGAAG
Organism: Picus viridis; assembly: GCA_033816785.1. Taxonomy (NCBI): domain Eukaryota; kingdom Metazoa; phylum Chordata; class Aves; order Piciformes; family Picidae; genus Picus; species Picus viridis. The sequence goes on along the minus strand of CM066569.1, from coordinate 976,411 downwards.
GTGGCAAGTTCAGTTTCTTCTAAAGGAGATGATTGTTCACTTGTCAGTGAACTGAGCTATGGCCCTCACTGGTGGAGGATGCTGGAGATACTTTAAGTTTACAGGGGTTGAAGGAGAGACTCAATAAATTCACAGAAGATAGCTCTTCTGAGGTTTAGCACTGATGGAGAAATTGTGTCTAGGTCGAGAAGACTCTGAACTGCAAATGTTTGGAGGATGAGAACATATTAATGGGAATCATTAGGCATGTTGGAATGTCTTCCTAAGATGCTTTACTAGCATATGAGACAGGACACTGCACTAATGGACCATCTGACCCAGTACTTGTGTTCTTTTGGGCATTAGTATTCCCTGCAGTCCTATATACAGCTCAAAACTGTGATGTGTTAAGCACCTCCTGAAGAGCTTTCACTTCTCACTGATGTCTGCTGCAACTGACATTGCTAAGTACTCACAAAGTACTCACAAAGTACTCACAGGCCCATGCTTGTCTTGCTTGAATTAGAAATACCTGATGAGTATCTCTTTTCAAGTCCTACCTCCTACAGACAAGACTCTTAGACTCCAGTATTTTACACAGTCTAAGATATGGAAAACAAAATGGCACATAAATTACACACAGAAAGGAGCCAAAAGGTGCCAGGACAAACAGTTTAGAAATTAAAAATTTTCAACTAGAAAAAAAAAGGAAATGTTTAAAAAAAACAGGTTTGCTAATCATAATTATTTGCTTTCTAGGTAAATGCATCCCGCCAAGAAACCAAGCTGATGGAAGAATGTGACCAGCTCATTGAAATAATCCAGCAAAGGCGACAAATAATTGGAACCAAAATCAAGGAAGGAAAGGTAAAAGCTTTTCTTCTTTAAATCACAAATATGTCAACACTGCTTCCTCATGCTTACAGCTTTTTGACCTCAGGTACTATTAATACAATTTTGTATGAAAGTCCTTATGTAGTCTTGCAGTCCTGGGCTACTGCTGCTTCCATGTAAAGAGGAATAGAATATATCAAAATTAGTATGCTAGACCCTAACAGTTTATTTGGCATTTTCCTTAGTATATGTGGTTCTTATTTTTAAGGATAAACACAGAAATTGTATCACCATCAGTAAGTGATAATTAAACTATGGCTAATTAACAATTCCTTCACACTGTTACACTTCTGAGAGCATTTCCCCCAAAGTTTTCACTTTCACAAAATCACAACATTTGATATCATGGATGGCAATTATCTACATGAATATTTTAGTCTGGATACTCAATGATTAAAATACTATCACAGAAAGAAATTGTTTCAATCATGGTCATTCCTGAGAATAGGAAATCTAACTTATTTACAAAAAAAACCCCCAAAGATTCAAAAACCTGCAGGAAATGAAGCAAAGCATGCATTTCTAGTTACTGAGGTGCAATCATTATTAGCAACAAACCCACTGGGAAGGAAAAATCTCTGATATTTAAGTTTCAACCCATTTTGCTAGCTGCCTGTTAACTCAGAAACACATTAGAGTTGAATTAACATTCTTATTTTCCGTGTGCACGGTGTTTACTCTTTAACTGCTAAACTAAGTCAAATATAAACTCTTCTTGTGTGGGAAAAACTCAGGACAGGAATGAAGTCAAGAGCAGGTTGAATGATTCATGCAGCTGACAGGATACTTCAATTAACTTGAAATAAAAAACCTGTAGGCAAGTCTGACTTAAATGTGTTTGAAACCACAAGTCCCCTGCATTGTGTGACAGAACCTGCATTTCTTTATACTGTTAACAAATCATAATTCCCGCCAAAATGGGGAAAATGGCCTTCTGCATTATTGTTTCAAATCTTGCTTTATGAAATAGAAAACTTCCCATTCGTTTGGATTTGTGCTCTACAATAGCTGCTTTTAAAATCAAAATCTGTTGCTTGCCTGGATGTATTCTAATGTCCAGGTTAATGGAAGATTTATAATGCAGTTAGCTCCAAGTTTGTTTGAATATAGCTGATATTAGAGTTTGTTCAACCAAAAGTGATACCAACAGAGGACCAGTAAAGATCTGGAATGCTTTGCCCCAGATGTTGTATACATTGCAAGATTTCGGGGGGAGTGAGAGATACATAGGAAAAGCCACAGGAGATTCTGCCCAATGTTTCCCCTTTCATGAGAGCCTGTGGCTAAGAATCCTTCGGGAGGGTAGGACACAGCAAATTGTTAGGGCGACAGAACTGGAAACATTCAGGCATCAAGTTCTAGCTTTGTCTGAATGGCTACAGATTCAGCCACACAAGTCTGGCAATGTGATGCAGCTCCACCCTTAATCTCGCCTATAAACCCTATAAAATTAGGAGGGTGCAACAGGGACAAATAGATAGTTTCACTTCCGATGTCATTCCCGCCATTAAGGGAGGGGGTAGGCAGTGCATGAGATGAGATGCTTCCTTTTGAAGTTTAGCATCAGTTGTCTTCTTGAAGAAGATATGAAAAAGAACAAAGCAAACAAAAAAAAAAGCAGCTCATATATAGACCCCACAAATCATGACACACCTTCTGATTGCTCACAAGGTACCATTTATTTCAGTTAATTGTTTGTTTTCTTACTTAATAAGTACATAAAGAGATGAGCTACGTAATATGGCAATGAACCTTCCTCTACTTAGGCTGGTATGGACCAAATGGTAATCTCTGCAAGTGCACTGACAGACAAAACTTCATGGTGTTAGTTCAACCTAGAAGCTCATCAGATCATTAGCATTATCAAAATCTCATGCTTTCCCAGAATTTTTCTCCCTTTGTTGTTCCTATCTTTAGAAGAAATAATAATTTTACAGAGTACTGGTAATTTGGCCATTCTTTTATTTCTGACAATGCTCCAGAAGATTTCTTTTCCTACAGGTTTGTGTTGTAGGACAGGTGCACTAAGATACCTTTATCTCTAATTAGGGTAAAATTATATCTGAAATTCAATCCATTAGCTTCATAGCTTGTGGCCTAGTTGCTGAGAGTGGGAATGTTATTGTGATCATAAATTTGGATATTTCTGCCAATCCACTTTCTGGTAGGTTTCCTCATTTTTAATGTAACTAAATTCCATTTCATTTCCTTCTTATTTCTTACTCCTGTTCAAACTATGATCCTGATGTGTTAACAATGGGAAGGACTCGCATGCCTTTCAGGAACCAGGAGCTTTGGTTAGCCAACATTGTCTTTAAATGGAGGATAGACCATGTCCCTCCCTGCTGTGCCCCTCCTTAACCTTTCAGCCAAAGACTACAGTCACATCTACAGTGTTTATCTCCAGCACTGTTCACAGTAGTAATAATCAGCTCTCCAGCACTACTGTGCTTTTGTCCAGTTAAAAATAACCAACAAGAAAACACCCTGTTTAGAAAAAAAAAATGCATAATGAAAAGGGTAGGCATATATTGTGAGAAGAATTGAGCAGGATTTTCCTGTCAAGGTTCTTTTTTGTCAAATTATTTTTTGTGAAACTCACCTCAGCAGCAGGAAGAAGTAGTTAACTATAAGCTGCCTTTGACACAGATCTCATCTCTTCAGGGGAACTGTTATCTAAATAGCCCTTGGTTATCATGTATGCAGAAATACCGGGAAATGACGTTTATTCTGTTGGAAAAAAGGCCAGCTGTGCTTGTTTTGGCTCTCCCCTGTTGTGTTCCATGTGGAAAATATTGAGGCTGAAGGGCTGTGCCTGCCCCCTATTAAAAATGTTACATGGCTAGATGGGGCTCACCATCAGGCTATTGTGAAAGAAGCTCTTGTCAGCAAAGCCGTTCATCTTAGCTCCCCATTTGCATTCCAGCTTTGCCTCGGAAGTGCATATGCAATCATGATTTGTGACCTCAGAGATGTGACTGCTTTCTTATGTTTCCACTCAAGGTGGTAAGGTTGAGAAAACTGGCTCAGCAAATTGCAAACTGCAAACAGTGCATTGAGCGCTCAACATCCCTCATCTCTCAGGCTGAACAGTCACTGAAGGAGAACGACCATGCTCGCTTCCTGCAAACTGCTAAAAATATCACTGAAAGGTAAAGCGGACTTTCCTCTTGCAAAACCTCAATTTAAGGCAAATGGCTTATCACAGTTACCACATTGTCTTGTCCAACCAAAGGAGTGGCCAAAGGAGGCGGGGGGGTTAATTGACACATTCCTCCAAAGCACTGCTTTGTGCTGTGTCACAGTGGTAAGGACCTCACTGTAATGCTGAGTAAAACGTCTCTCTGAAAACTGGAACAGTAGGAAATGGGTGCAAGGTAAGAGATGGAACAGTAATAGCATGCACAAATGAAGGAGGCAGCTCAGATCACAAGAAGGCATCTGGTGCTAAACAAGGCTTTTGGAGGCTGAAATTCCTACTGCATGAAATATTCTGAGATTGAGAAAGAAATCAGGCAATGAGCACACTCCGTAGATGATATTTGTAATTATCACAATGAATTCATATTCTTCACAAAATAGCAAGCAGCTGGGTAATGAAACATGTAACTCTGGGAACCTGTGACATGCATCTCTGAGGTAGCTTGCTCAAAGAATTGGAGATTCAACAGCTTGTGTGTTTGGAAGTTAAAGCAGCTGCTGTGTTGGATTCCTGAGTGCAGGGAATTTTTATGGCTTCTAGGACTCTAGCTTCCCTTCAGTGTGCCAGAGATATCAAGGACCCAAAGACAAGGGAGTAAATATCTTCAGAAAACTATGCTGTCAGAAAATTTAGTCTGCTTTTCAATGCAACACTGTGAATGCTAAAACATTCCCACTTCATATTAGCAGTATTTTCTAATGGAAAAAAAAAAAAAAAAAAAGTTCTGTTGGAATTACCAGATAATTAGCCACTAGAGAAACAAAAGAAGGAGAAGGGACCTGGATAATGAAGGAGAAAAGTATATAAAATATGCTCATTCTTTCAGCTATTTTTAAATTTCCAGGGTCACATTGTCCAGCCAGTTCTCACCAAATTTGAAACAGTCAGTTCCCTGTTCTTAGTTACTACTTAAGTCTATCACTTTGAAGTGTTGTATGCAGATTCTTTGAATATCAGGCTACAACAAAGATACCTAATCAATTTAAAATTGAGAGAGCACCACTGGCTTGCTCGTTACAGATTCAGAGAATAGAAAATCTGTTGAGAAGAGCCAGACAAGGCAAGGTAAAGGAAGGCCAGGTATGGAAAAGCAGTGGATTGCACATGATCTGCCATACTTTATGGCCAGACCATCACAGGCAGACTCTGGTTTGGATTCGGCACATTGTGACATCCCAGCAGAAGCTGCTAGTAAAACTACCACATTGATATCATGAGTAAAAAGCTGAAGGTGAGGGTCTTCCCTTTTTCAGTATCCAGTGGAACAAGCAGTTGGGTAGAAACCTGTGGAGACACAAAGCTTAATTGACTAGCAGAGAATATTCAGAGTAACTCCACTTGTAAATATGAATAGTTGCATCATAAATACAGTCACAGGAGAGACACTCAGAGAGCAGAAATGAGACCAGCTGACGTATGTGCCAAATCAAATCTGATTCTTGGCTATCATGGATTGCTGTCTGTAATGAGGTGGCTGTGAACACTCAGAAAACCAGAGAATCATTTTAAGGAGTAAATAAAACCAAGGGGGAAAAAAATCAAGTGCTTGCAGACAAATTATAAGAGGAAAAAGAGAGTAAATCTGATTAATAAATTATTCCCCACAAGTAACTCTGTTGGTTCTCATGTGCTGAGCAATATTTTGTTTGTTTCTAGACGGCTCATGTAACCGTCTCACCAGGGCCCTTGGCTCCAGCAGCTATCGCAGCCTCCTGAAATTATGCTCATTGCATTCCTTTATGCACATATTTCAAAGTAATTGCAATATAATATTCTCGGTTGTAAGCACAACAGGTAACTATGTATAGCAAAGACATTACACATGCTACAATGATTAAGATCATGCAGTGTTTACAGTGAGTGAAACACATTTATTCTAGAAAACCCCTTCCAACTAAGTGCAGTATCAGATAGAGCAGGGAGAACTACAAGAGGAATTCAGTCTTCTGGACCTAATATGGTGACATGATGTCTGAAACTATGAACTGTTGAGCTCTCCCCAAAGCTGACTTACTCACTCCCAGTGCACCCTTTGCATGGCCCCAAACAAAAGTCCAAAAGGGCCTCTTGATATGCTCTTCTTCACAATAAATGTGTGCTTTATGGAGGCATGCAAAGATGCTCTTAATCCTAGATCCATGCTTGTTGGTTTATGAGCAAGGTATTTGTTCATTTTGTAGAGGTGTGTATCATTCTTAAATTTGCTCTAACACAGACCCTACAAGAAAAAGATGTCTTTTTTTCCCCCAAATGGATGTGAAAGCACTGTGGTGCAACTGCAGATGAACTGCTGGGAGGTGTGGGAGAAAACGGAGTGAAAGAGCTCAGGGAATTTTTCTCTCTAAGTACATAGGGCAAAAACCACCTCATTTTTCCTCTCTGAAAAAAGCACCATCTGTACCAGGATCTACTTCAAATTAAGTTCTACAACTAAAGCTGCAAGAGAAACACTGCTAAAAGCTGTACAATACAAAGTATTGACTAGGAAACCTCCTCATCCTACTTCTTGAACACTGTGCAGAAGGCAAGGAAATGTGCTGCTGAGCTTTTGACTCTCCCATGGTATTTTCCTAAATGCTGCACAAGAAATCTATGAAAATACACTTCCCAGTAGCTCTCCATTTGTCCTGGAGCCATCTGAGCCCTGTCTACAGACACATGCCCTAATTGGAAAACTGCTAATTGGAGCAATCAAAATATTTTCATCTGACATGGCATGGATGCTGACATGAATAGCTGATACTCTCCATGTGCATTAGTTGTATGTTTGCCTCCAAACTTAAATTCTTAACAAATTTCTGTTGTGTAATACAGGATTGAATAATCTCTTTGCTTAAATGGATGGAATTTTTTTGTATGTGTATCCAGTATCAAGCTATCCAGAAACAGGTATTTTGAGATGCTAGGCTGAAGGACCTGAAAAATCCATCCTGATAGCAGTATTCTTGTGAAAGCAAAAGCTCATCTCCATGTATTAGTACAGCAGAACAGCAAAAAGAGTAGATGTAGCCTGTAAAATGAGGTAGGCAAGGAAACCTTCCCATTTTGGAGGAAATGTAAGTATGCACACATGCTTTGCAGGAAAAAAACCTTTCAAAATAAACTGTGCTGACATCTGTTTGTTTTATCTCCCCCTCTGTGCTTTTTGAAGTTAACAACAGCATGCTGTGCTGAACAGCTAAGCAGGTGTGAGGATCTGCAACCAAGCCCTTGGGACAGCAGTGCCAAGGAATGCCTGGAGCAAGAAAATGCTTGGGAAAACAAGGGTTGGGAGAGATGCAACATCTGTCATGAGTGCTTAAAATACACATAAATATGGTGCTGTTGCTACTTTGATTCAATGGGTGACCAGAAAGAACAATTCAAAGCATATTATTGCTCAACCAATATTTTGTTAAAAACTCATCTAACACTGCATGTTAGGTAAAAACTAAGTAATAAGAGATTTTTTTACTGGAGACTTTACTCACAAAAATGGAAGTGGCAGAAGAACCTAACCTAAAGCATGTGAATAAAATACATGTAAAAGGTTTTGCCCAGCTTTCTGAGAAGTGATAAAAATCATAGTGATCAGGTCCTACCTTGATGTGAAGGTTGCTGTGTTGCATGCTGAAAGACTTTTGCTTTTCGTTTCAGGGTTTCCATGGCAACTGCATCCTCCCAGGTCCTCATTCCTGAAATTAATCTCAATGATACTTTTGATACTTTCGCACTTGATTTTACCAGGGAGAAGAAATTGTTGGAATGCCTTGATTACCTTACAGGTAATTTGTTTTTTCTCATGGTGCATCTATTATGTGTTTCTCATTAAATAGTAGTGAAAGGATTTTCTTCATTCCTCTCCTGACGAAGTGAGAGCAACTGCTCTGAGAACAACTGAGGAACTACTGAGTCAAACAGAGAGCCATGAGGGTGATGAAGGGTTTGGAGCACCTCTCTTACAAGGAAAGGCTGCGAGACCTGGGGCCTTTAGCTTGGGGGGAAAAAAGATGACGACTGAGAGAGAATATTATCAATGCATATAAATATCCAAATGGTGGAGGTTAAGAGGATGGGGCTGGGCTCTTTTCAGTGCTGGCCAGTGACAGGTCAAGGGTCAGCGGGCACAAGCTAGAAGACAGGAGGTTTTACTTAAGGAAAAACTTCTTTGAGGGTGCCTGAACACTGGAACAGGCTGCCCAGGCAGGCTGTTGAGTGTCCTTCTCTGGAGACTTTCAAAACCCTCCTGAATACATTCCTGTGTAACTCGATCTATGTGAACTTGCTTTAGCAGAGGTGTTAGACTAGACAACCTCCAAAGGTCCCTTCCAGCCCCTACCATTCTGTGAATTTGCTATATCCACCTGCTCTAACATGGATCCTCCACAGGATGCAGTGTAGATATTTGCTCCACTGTAGTCTTCCAGGGGCTGCAGAGGGACAACCTATGTCACCATGGTCTTCTCGACAGGAGAATCTCTCCTCCTGAGCCTAGAGCACCTCTTCTCTCTCATTCTTCACTGATCTTGCTGTCTGCAGGGCTGTTTCACATTGTCTATCTCAGCTGCTGTGCAGCATTTTTTACCTTCCCTTAAATATTTTATCACACAGATGCATGACCAGCATCAGTGATAAGTTCAGGCTTGAGCAGCAGCAAGTCCCTCTTAGGAATGACTGTGTCCAACATGGTCTCCTGATCTTTTCTCACAGAAGTCATCCCTTCAGCCCAACCACTACCAAAACCTTGATGCATAAACCAAACACACTCCCTCTTAATTCTGAACATATCACTCCCAGCAGGTCCAGAATGTTCCAGGAAGCCTTAGGTACTATAGAGCACGGCTGTGATGCATTTCCTACCTCCTCTTCCTTAAACCTCCCCACCAGGCCATGGGCAAATGGGAGTGACAAACGGCTAAAAGCCACTGCAGTGTAGTGGAGTGAAATGAAAGAACAGCTGGAGATCAGCCAGCAGCAGCCAAAGGAGGGAAAGCAGGGACCAAATCCCATTTCCCAGGGGACAGATGCTCCATGTGTTATCCTCTCCCTTGGGGCTACCTCCTCACTGTGGCAGATTGGAGCCTGGCAGATTTCCCATGAACAAACAGAAGCTGTTCAAGCAATCAACATCAAGGATTCAGGACTGAAAGATGTGTTCTTATGCCAGTGACACTGTGTATATCTGCCATCACAGAACTGGAGGAGTGTCTGGGACTAGAGAGCATGCAGTGTTGCCTGTGCCAGCATGTGGGATGGGTTCCTTTCAGAGCAGAGCCCTGGCTCCCTTAACTGAGAGCTTTGGCCTGAAGAAGCTTGCAGGATTAGACCTTTACTGAAGGCCTGAGTAATGTGTGATCCCAGAGTATGTCATGACTCACAAAGAGAAACAAATTACTGTAATTTAGGGTGTTTTGATTTCAATGCCAGAATTAGAACAATTCATTCCAGTTCAATTGAAAACAGAAGAGACAAGGGGTAGGTTTTCATTCTGCAGTCTTTACGCATCTGCTGTTAAGAGCAAGAATTTGCAACGCAATGCACAAAGCACTGTTAGAAAAACACTTGGAAGCACTTCCTGGGCCCACCCTCAGAAGATACACCTGTGCTGCTTCAGAAGAATGGGAGTGTGTGGAGTCTTCTCATCAGCAGCCACTGGAACTTTCCATGCAGAGGGCTGGATTCTGGCTCGTTATTCAGCCTGCAAAAGACTTGGTTGTGGGCTTATAAGAAAGGTGGGGACAGATTTTTTAGCAGGGCTTGTTGTAACTGAACAGTGGGTGATGATTTTAAACTAAAGGAAGGTAAATTCAAAGTGGATGTAAGGAAGACGTTTTGTATCACAAGGGTACTGAAGCATTGGAACAAGTTTCTCAGGGAGGTGGCAGATGTCCCATCCCTGAAAACATTCACAGTCAAGCTCAATGGGGCACTGAGCAACATGATCTAGTTGAAGAAATCCCTGTTCACTGTAGGGGGTGTTGGAATAGATAACTTTTAAAGGTCTCTTCCAATCCAGATTTTTCTATGACTTTTATGAATAAATGAACAAATTAATACTGGGAAGAGCAAAGCTGCCTGCATGCAAAGGGCAGCACCACTCTTGATTTACAGAGTCGTAAGGTCATGTATCTGAAAGAGAGATTTTATCTGAAAGAAATTTCTGTATCAGTGTGTGACTGGTGAATACAATCAATGTTTAACACACACTCTAGCAAATTACAACAATAGTCTGGTGAGAGTAATTTTAGCCTTTTATACAGTACCACTGGAACGTTCTGGTGTGAAAACACTGCTCTTCTTCCCAAACTATGCTGGAATTTTGCTACCATGTTGAGTATTCACCCCAAAAATATAAACAAGCCAAGGAAATGAAAGAAAATGTTAAGAAATAAATGAACTAATTTGCCCTAACCTTGCAATCTATTTGTAAAATAATAAACCTCAGCTTCCTTTATAGTCAAAGAGGAATAACCATCTCATTTTAAAGCATGTATATCAGGTCAGATGACCTCGTTCTGGAAGAAAGGATAGAAAGACTCATTCAAACACAGACATTTGTAGTTTGGATCTTTAAATCTATCTAGCAGCCTGTTCCTGTAGTCTCTAAGTCTTTTTGCCTTTATAAGTCACAGCTTCATAATACTGCTCTAATTGATGTGCACTGTAGAAAATGAAGGTGGAATCTGTACCAAAATGAAGAATGATCTTATTACAAAACTCCTTTCTGTGGTCCATCATGCTGGCTTTGTCATTTACACAGGTCCTTCTCTGCCTTCTTCCTACCTTGTCTGCAGTCTTGAAAAATTACTCACAAGGGAGTTTGAGGGAACTTTCAAACATATAAAGCAGTTTAGCTGGTTTTTTGCCTAACCTACCATTTTCACTCTTGCCTTTGATGCCCAGTGAAGGACATTTTTAGCTGGTTCTGTCTTGTACCATTTTTCTTCACATTAATAAATAGCATATGGCTGCAATGGAAAAATCCAAAACACATGTCCAAATTATCTGAGCATAAAATACAACTTATGCAGAGAGTTGAAATACATTTGTGTAAATATACGTATGTATGTAATGTTTATGTGTATATGCATAGCCCCCAAAGTCAAATGCACTTAATTATTGTCTATTGCTGTTCAGAAACTCTATTTTACCTCTTTCAGATTGGTGAACAGAATCTTCATAGGTATTGAACTGAAAACTGTATGGCTGAATGAATTGGGCTTTGCTTTTATCATGTTTCACAGTTAAGTTAAATGAAGACCATTTGCAAGCCTTAGTGGTACCTCTGTGTTGTGAAGTAAGCGAAGAAGCCTGTCTTGTATCTATCATCTCTACTGCTTATGACCAAAATGTCAAAGCCTGATTCCCAGCTTCATCCTCTCTGCTGTCAGTTGCCTTCAAAGCAACTGACCTTGACTGTCTTCTGGAGATTTTCTTCTCCTGTGGTTCTTCCCAGTGTACTACTTGCCAGATCTTCATCTTCTAACTCCCCGGCTCCAGTTTTTTATGTGGCATATTGGATTTTGCATCTTTCTTTCTTCCTAGGCTATCTCTTTCCCAAATATAAATTTAGCTGCTTTGTGCTTATCATTTACACAGCTGTCTGTCCAAAGTTTCTGCTATCCAAACGAAAATCTTACATATCTCTCTGAACGTTGCCAGCCAGACATTGAGATGTCAAGTTCAGTGTATTAAAACCATATCCTTAATCTTCCTCTGACTGTTCTATTCTCTGTACATATAGCCTTGATGTCTTTTGAAAGCTTTCTTATCTTGCCAGTTGCTCAAGCTCTTCATCTGGAACTTATCTTTTTCTAAACATGTCTCTAGCTAGATCAAGGCAACACATTTGACTTGCAAACTCTCTGCACAGCATTACCAGCATAAGGGCTTTTTTTATCCACTGTGAACCAAAAATACTTGTTCTGTCTCTTGATACTTTGAAATCAATTGCAGGAACATCTAGTCTGACCTTGCATTTTACCCTTCTTCAGAAATCCCATCTGAAACAGTGGTAAGTTTTCTTCTTTCATCACTTTAGTTATGGCTTAACAAAGAAATAAGTCTTGCCGAGCAGATGCCAACATTTTTGTCAGAGAAAATCAGCTTCATTCTGCAAACCCTTTACAAGGTTTGAAGAGTCTCATGCTTTGGGTGTAATTTCTTCTGATTCTGGTGGTTTTGAATAGTTCTGCTCTATGCAAAGACTATGTCTAGAAGGTTGTATGACTGAGCTCTTGAGGCGAGCTCATGTATGACATGTTACTGATACATCAAATTTTTATAAACATCCAAGTGCCTTTGAAATTCCTGCATACTGGTACTGTACATGATAGACCCTAAAATCAGTGAAAAATAGCTGAGAGTGCTCCAGAGCAGTTTCCTCAACTCCCTCATGTTCACACCAGTAGTATGTGGTACCATTAAGTTATGGAGATGCCTTAAATCTTCCTTTTTCACTCAGTATCCAAATCAGTAAGGAACCCTTACAAAATCAATCATGTCATGACAGGAGGGAGGCAGAGACCAAGCATGCAAAAGGAAGTTGAGTTGATTTTAGTCTCTGTGACTTTGTGCTGAGAGGATTGAGATATAGTCTCAGTAGTCACCCAGGAGCCACTGAATTCTTGTTGGGATTCATCAATAAGAGGTGGCAGTTTCCCTAAACTCTGTCTTAGGTGTATGGACCATGCAAGTACTGTCAGCCTTCTTCAGAGCAAAATGCAAATAATGTTGAAAGAAGGTGAGTTAGACTAGCCTGGTTGAAAGGGAATAGGTGTGCTCACAATGTCATTTACTCCTGGGAGCAAATTTAAGAAACTGCTTTTCTAATAGTTCCTGTCCTTCCGGCACTTCAGATGTATTTCCTGACCTTTTAAACCTGCCTGCTCGGTTTTGAGTTGAAGTCAAACAAATTAACTCAAGTAGCCTTCAGCAATTAGTTTCTCTCCTGTCAGAGAGTGTGGATTTATGAATCTAGGTGGATGAAAGTCAGAGTGACTTAAGCAGTTAACACTCCCACATCTTTGCCCTGGTCCTCTATGGGCCTTGTCCCATTTGTGGAGAGCTATACCTTAGAAAGCAATTCGTTAGAACACTGCAGCCTTCATTGTGTCTTGCTAAGTCTGCTGGCACTGATTCCAGGTACCTTCTTAAGGCTGTAAATTTGGGGTTTTCTAAAGCTGCTTCACATTATTTTTTGTCTCTCCTTGCCAGTGAGTAACAATTTGTGAAGGCTGCTAATAACTCACATTATGGACATGACTTGTCAAACTTCACTCCTGTTTGATGGACTGAAATGGACTAGAAAGGGTCATGAGCAATCACTGCTTCTCCACTGGGAAACAGGACTAAAGGGTGGATATGTCTTCCACTGCTGTGCTGGAATCATCCTGGGCTTCCCCTTTCAGAGCAGTGGTGAAGCACAACCAAGTCAAGACCAAGTGGGGGAAGTTACCGGTGCAGTCTTGAGGTCACTCTGGAGTCTCTGTAGAGCTTTCTGTGTGGCACCTGAGCTCTGAAGCAGTACTTGTACTTCTCATATGCAAATCATGCACTATCAAACATAATAACGAAGATAACTGATTACAGTCAATTTCTTTTAACTGCATTACCATCTTACACTCAGCAACAGAAAGTAGAATGTGGAATGATGAATTTGATGATCAGAATTCTACATTATTTTGAAAGTCAGAAGAAAACATTTTCATGTAGCCTTCCTTGCCTGTCTGCAAGAGAAGCGGGTATCTATTTTACTGTGAGTGCTTTATGAAATGAGTATTTGAAGAACTGAGTTTCATGCAGTCTTAAGTGGGTGTGGCTTAATCACAAGAGCAAGGGAAAAGATACAATACAATACAATACAATAAACCAGGTTGGAAGAGACCTTCAAGATCCTGCTTAGGTCAAGTGACTGTTTTTCTGTCATTCTCTTTACATGAAAGCTAGTAAATCTCCAGCCATAGGGCCAGCCAGGTGTGCACATGAAGAGAGAACTTAGCCTTGTCATTTTCAAAAGAGCTGAAGACACTAAGGTAGTATTGAAATGCACTTTAAAGGTCATTAAACCTTCAGTAATTCTTGCTTTCCATAAATCAATATTTATTATCTGTGTTGTAATAACAACAAGTACTTTTCTCAGGTAAGAGGCTTTTCTCTGTAAAGTGAAGAAGGTGACTGAAGATGACTTTAGTTGAACGCTAGAATGCAAAAAAAAAAAAAATTGATCAGCTGATCTCTTTTTTTTTTGCTTTTGGAGGAAGGTGGAAATATGAAAATAAACCTTCAGACACCACACCAAACCAACCAACCAACCAACCAACCAAAACCCACAAACAACAACAACAAAAACCAACCAACAAACAGTCTAATAATTGCTCCATCAGATAACATTTTGAAACAAAGATGACAGGATGGATCCAGTGCAGTTCTCACAGCAGTTAGCTGGCCTCAGTTACTTAAAACCTTCAAACTGCAGCACTAATCTCTCAAGAAGACTGCAGTTATTATTCTCCTCTTTTCGCGTATATTCCCACCCTGGACGACTGTTCCTATTTTAGTTCATTTCTTTCTGTGTTTACTTATATCCATCTGTCCCAAGGGTTCCTCTTCTGCATTAAAAATAACAACAAACAAAAGAAAGGTATTAGTAAGCTTCTGTGCCACAACATTCAGAGCATTACAAATCATGGTCATATCATGAAACACGTTTGAACATTTCCTTATGCCCCTTAGTTGAAAAGGTTGCTTGGAAATGCAGCTGCACTTTTAATTCCTGGGAATGTAAGTCAGTAAAGCAGGCACATTAACTGTAGGAATTCTTAATGAGAAATAAAACAGATGTTTTATAAAAATAAGCTATTACAAAAGTAAAGCTGAAATTCCTTCAGAGGGGACTTCTTTTAAGGCCAGTAATTGTGGCTAAAGGAAGTTAAAGAGATGACAGTAAAAATACCTTTCAAGTTGCCTTCCTTTACCTTTACTGCAGGAGTATTTTGATTGTTTCAGCCTGAGTGGCCTCCTTCCTCATTTCATGACAGCTTCAACACCACTATTAAGCAAAAGGATTTCTCTTTTTGCATCATAGTGTCATGCAGGGACGATGATTAAGAAAGAATCTCCCGCTGTGGCATGCATTGAGGAAGGTCCCCTAGTCTGTCAAAGAAAGACTAATTCCTTTTTATTTAGGTGTTTGGCTTTGTAAAGAATGCAAACAAGGAAAACAGAGATTTAAGGAGCTTGCTTCAAGTTTCAATTCTTTAAATAGGTCTTTAAAATAAACCTATGAGTTAATAGGGGAGAAGAATTTATAGCTTGCTACACAGAGATATTGCTTCTTGATTAAAACAAAACAGAACAAGAAACCCACATATAAACAAAAAGCACCCAACAAAAGAAAGGGACAACTTTCTATTAAAACATCTGTAAAGCTGGAAAAAAGTGAGTGTATAGCCAACAAATCATGTGTGTCTAAACTCGAGTGTAGAGCTAGGAAATTGATAAAAAGGAACTTACAGAGAGGAAAAGATCGAGCATAAAGCCTGAGTGCTTGGTGGCTTCCTGCAAATTGTACTCTGTAAGTACCACTTACACCAGTCTCTGGTAAGACAGGTTAGGCAAACACTGCTTTAAAGTCAACAGTGTTGACTCTCCCTCTTGATATCTACACCACATGAAATGTTGATAATTTTACTATGATGGTCAGAACAATCCCAGGAAAAGTAACATGTCAGTTGTGCCCATCTAATCACAATGTGACCACCCACATAGGAATTAAGCCAGGGTGTCTGAAATTAAGGCTACTTTAATACACAATATTTTCACAATCCAGTGCTCCTAGGTGCTTATATAGATAGTAAGAATTCCTCTTCAACAATTTATTGATAAGCAAAATTGTTACTGGAATTGGTAAAAAGGTGTTGAAAAGTCTGTTGAATGATATAGAAATTTACATATCAGATGCATCCACTGATCTCAGGTGAGAAGGGAAATATTTAACTGATTGTGTCAGTAAGCCTCCTCTCTTGTATCTCACAGCTCCCAACCCACCTACGATTCGAGAAGAGCTCTGTACAGCTTCTTATGATACTATTACTGTCCACTGGACATCGGATGATGAGTTCAGTGTGGTCTCATATGAGCTGCAGTACACCATCTTCACTGGCCAAGCTAATGTTGTTAGTAAGTATGAACCTTCTCTTTTCTAGTTCTGTTTCCTCATGGTTTCTCTCTAAATCAAGTGCCATTAAGTATACACGTACTCATACATTAAAAACAAAAGGAGAGAACATTTTCTAAGGTAGTTTATAACCAAAATGATAAACCCAAACTAACAATGATTTGAAAACATTTTAAAATTCAGAATTAATTCAGCTAAAATTTCCTGTCTTTTCTGTGAGTGCCATACAGTGAGAGCTTTCAAAGAATAAAGCCAGTGCATATTAGCAAAGGTATAAATATCATCTATGTTAATAGGACTTGTTTCTCGCATCCTAGGTCCCTTGTTGCAGATGTAGTAAGGACAAAGATCTCAGTTCCATCGCCTTAGCTAGTCAAGCACTTGGAAGCCTGTGTTGGACTGATCATTAGTTAGACGTGCAGCCTCATTGTGATTTAGATAACCTTGACAACCAGAACTTTTTCAGAAATGCAGATTAAGTTCTTCCTTCTCAGGACTTTTTGGTTTTGTTTTTGCTGTCTTCAAGACTACAAAGCAAAGGTCTCAGTATAACGAAGGCTAATTCAGCAAACACCAGTGGAACAATTAATATATAATAATTATATAACAATATATAAATAATATATATTATATAACAATTAATATATAATAATATTAATAATTGGTTTCTATTTTGTATCATAGCACCTTTCTTACTAAATTCACTTTCTGTTTTGAATCTCTGACTTTCCTTAATGAAGAGACTTACTGATTATTCCCTGTTTTGGTGCCAAATAACTATTCTTCTGAGAACGAAGCAAACCAAAACAGGCCAGGGAGCCAACACTTCTGGATTCAGTGGATAGTGATCCTTGACTATGAATGTGAAGAACTTCCTGTTCTTCTTACATTTAGAGGGATTGCCACTAGCTGACGTGTACTTGCTTCGTGAAACAGAGTTTCTGATAGAGATCAAATCAATCAAAAGACAGAGTTTGTTCAGTGAACATGTATTTAAACTGGGAATTCATTGCCACAGAGGCCTGTTGTGTTTTGAGTTCAAGATATGACTGGACAGATCATGCAAGAAAAATCTACTGAGAACAATGAAGTGCAGAGACTTCCTCCTGGCTCAGGAAATCCCAGAGCACTAAGCTACTGAGGCCTGGGAGAGAGTGGTGAGAAATGATCACGGTGTGCTTTCCCTGGTCATTAACACCTTCCAACGCTCCTGTTTTTGTCTACTATCAGATATCCCAAACATACCCTGATAGATAGGCTTAGTTCTGATCCAGTGCAGAAGTGTTTTTCTTCTTACAAAATCCATCAAGATAATTTGATGAGGGTCAGTGCTGTTGATGCATTTACATGTTTTATGTCAGTGGGAAAATGGTATTGCCTATGCAAAGTTTCAGTACTGAGCCAAAATTACTCCTCTTTCTGTGTGCACCTAATTTTCTCCATCACTTAAATGGAGTTAATTTTCCAAGCCATCTGAAGGAATATCTGAAGTGCTATCATTTTAACACCATTTTTATCCAGTGTACTGTGAATATATTATGGTATTCAGGACTGACTGAAAAATTAAGGTGGACTGTGAGTGTTTTGCCAAAAACTCCATGTAGCATTTCACTGAGCAGCCTAATTTTGGCTAACACACTGTAAAATTTAAGACTGCTGAAAAGACCAGGCATGTGCTTCTACATCTGAGCAATGTAGATAACAAAAAGATCTTACAGCAATTTGAAACAAATCAGTGCAAGGTAGATAAGGAAGGAAAAGTTTCCATGATTAATCACTACTATGTGGTCAGGACTCAATGATAAAGTGCATTGCTGTTTTCTAGCCCGTTTTTCAGAATCATTAGGGTTGGAAAAGACCTTTAAGATCATCAAGTTCAACTTTCTACCCAGCATCTCTGTGACCACTGCAGTGACACATCAGCATTTTTGAATACCTTCAGGGATGGTAACTCCACCACCTCCCTGGGTAGCCTGTGAAAATGCCCCACCACTTGTTCAGTAAAGAAATTCTTCCTGATACACAACCTAAACTTCCCCCGATGCGGCTTGAGGCCATGTTAGGCTTTATGCTAGAAGACTTTATGCAAGTCCGTAACTGGCACTAAAGGCAGCAGAAAGGTCATTTCCACACCTCTGTGATATGGGGTGTTACTGTTTGCTTACTAGCGAATATGTGACAAGTAAATTAGCACTGTAAGAACTTTGTTTACAAAACATTCTGAAGGCCTTGAATAACAATAATGAAATTAAAGAACTCTGCCTTTTAATTTTTAATTTTTTTTAATGTACAAATATCCCAGCTGTCAGCTTCCATTTTACTGAAAGCTACAAAGTCAACCTAAATTAAATGCATGTATATATAAGTGTATGTAAACGGGTTTCCTTAATATTGTAGAGGATTTGTTTGTTTGTTTGAATCACATTATATATATTTAATGTAGAGTTGAACATTCCCAATAGAGATGTTGCCACCAAAATTAACTGCTACAAATTTGCCCAGTTCTCTAACACAGGAGACTCTCACATTTCATTCTAAGTTCCCCTGATACTGGAGATTTGCCAAATAATGTCCTAATTTTACTTAGAACCTGCTTGGCCTTTTTTATTCCACTTTGGTGTGTTATACTCTTTGTCCTGCAAAAGGTTTTAGTATCTCAACTTTTATAAATTGCTTTCAAAGAATGTCCTTAAGTATCAGAGTGTACCTTAGTGGTGTGGCTGGACACAGAGTGAGCTATTTTTACTGCAGGGGACGTTAGCAGGTGCTGTGCTTCAGCCTTCATGTTTTGATGAAGTGAAGCTAGG
Source organism: Picus viridis (assembly GCA_033816785.1). Classification (NCBI taxonomy): domain Eukaryota; kingdom Metazoa; phylum Chordata; class Aves; order Piciformes; family Picidae; genus Picus; species Picus viridis. Next base: position 957,372 of record CM066569.1, on the reverse strand, counting down.
TGATTTTTCTTTTTTGGTTCCATTTTAATGGAAGAGATTTTGAATTAGCACCAATTTCTTTCTATTTTTGGCACTTGCACATAATTTTTTTCCCCCCATTTGTTTCTCTGCCATATCCCAAGAAGTTTCCACTGGCATTGTGTGTTGCCTATAGCAGGTAATGTAAACAGATTAATGGATTTTCTTTGGTTCTGTGTTTTTGTAGCTATGAATTACTCAGGAGGGAGAAGGATGAGTGCTGCATTAAACTAACAAGCCTTTTTCCCCTGAGACAATAGGAATCACTTTGCATACATACCCACCAACTGTGCTAATGGAAGCTGTTATTTTGGAATCCATTTCTTAAAACCACATAGCCAGACTGACTGCACTTTCCACTGTTCAGTACATTCCCCCACCAGAGGCATATATCACTCAGACATTGCTAAGAATTCAGTAACAAGAGCAAGCAATGCTATGTTTTTCTAGTGTATTTTCAATCCAACATAATCAACTATATTCTTTTTTATTAACTGAAACATCGGAGAGTTAACATTTTATGGAAAAGATCCAAACAGAGTATTTCATTTTGAATCCTATTTCATACAGGAAAGATTATTTCCAAATGTGGCCAAAGTGCTTGGCTATTAAATGCTTGGCAGCCCTGTTCTATGCATAAGAGCAATACAGACTTTAAATTGATCAGGCTTTTACTAAAGCAGTCGTACTCAAAGTGTTCTCAGTTATACCATTCACACATTTGCATTTCTGAGAGGCACCTAATCACCTGCAATCTGAATATTGTAAAGGCTTTTAAAAAGACTTTGTCACTAGCTAGCTAACATGCATTACAATTTCATTATCTCATTTCAATAATTTTTCATTTATTGAGCTTGCATTTTTTTAACATCATGGATTTGCTTCGTGTGCCTCAGGAAGGGTAAGATTTAAACATCCCTTTGTTTATTAACTGTGGTGCAAGAAGTCTTTATGAAAAACGCATCTCTGTCTTCAGAACAAAAAGAAGTAACAATTCTCTCTCTCCTGGTAAACGGAACTTAGGTTAGTTAGTTACATCAGCTAAATACTAAAGATCACTGTATTGAGGATGCACTGTACCGTTAGAGTCTGTTCAGTGTTACCTGGTTACACTTCCCATGATATTAGGATAAAATTCTGTTGAGGATCTTAGACAATTAGGAGCTCAAGCTTCCCTGAAAAGCAGTGAATTTATGATTCTTCAATTTATTTTTGAATATTCTTGCTTTTGTCTGTTTCCAGAAGTTTTCATTTATTAAAACCAGATTCCTTACCATCCTCAGGTGAGCATATTCTAGTATTTCAAATGCAAACTTGAGATAAACCCCAGAAAATGTCTGCCTCTTGAAAAGAATGAAAAGAGTGTGTTTCTTTAAAAAATGCCATGTGGTCTGCAGAAATCCTGCATCTATTATTTTCTTTCACGTGGGAATGCAGAGTGGGGGTAGAGAGATATTTGTTACTTTCACCTACTGTATTTATTCTCCCCATTTGAATTGGTAATCATTTATTCAAATAAGGCTTTTAAAAATAATTAAACTACTCGAGAGATTAAATAACCTTCCCACGACTTTTGTGCTCCTTTTCCAGCTTTCCAGAAGGTCTATTGTATTAAAACCTATCCGTGTCAATTTTAGGAGGATTTACACCCTGGGATTTTTCCCATCTGTTTTTTAAAGTGCATCACCAGCCAACACCAGGCATGTTGCTTTAAAAATTATTACCTCCAGACTCTGAGAAACTTGTTTTGAAAACTCACACATCCTGTATGGACATCACTGTGCTCAGTGCACCATTCCAGGATGTAATTTAAATTCTCTACATTTTTGTAGGCTACAATTTTTAAATACATTGTTTTACCACCTGCATAACCCTGTGTTTTTGAAACAAGAAACCCAAATGTACCCTGGGTTAGGAGTAGGTACAATAGGAGCCCCTTAGCTCCTGCTGCTGTGCCAGTGAGGATGTGTGTTTTTCCACTTAACCTGCTGCCACTGGGTAGGGAGCCGAGAGGGCAAACACTACCCTCAGATGCTTGCATTACCAGGCTACTTGCTCGCTTCCCTCAACTTTATTAGTAATCTTCTTTTGTATTCAGAGAATAAAGGCTGTCCTGACAGGGCATAACTGGAGACAGATTCTTTTGATGCAGTGACAAAATATTCTTTCATACATAAAAACTTAGCTTGGTTGCCACTAGCTACTATTCTCTCTATTGAAGGATTTTAGGCTTGTAGTTGGACACCATCAAAACTTCATTCCCAAGATTTATTTTAATCAAAGTTCAGCTTAAAGCCTGTTATGAAATGGCTCACAGTCAGGAAGCACATGGGCACATCACTGAGTCTCCTAGTGCATAGGAATGAGCTAAGCCTGTTGGGTCAGCAAAAGGTTGTCAAGCAAACTAACCAAGTCAGTCACTGCACATCCAACATCTATTGCCCACCAGCTGTCTGGTGTGCCTTAGATTGGAAGAACAAAGAGAAGAAATCCACCGTATCTTGGGTCATCAACAGCCTTCCCCTAGAACATGAGTCAGATCAAATGAAGGATTCCCAACTCTCCCTATTGACTGCGCAGACAGTTTAGGGCAGGCAAGGTCTCAGGACCTCTGCTCTTTGTCCAAGGTCAGATGGGATGAATATGCACCTGCCTGTGAGTGTTTTGACATTAACTCCAGCAGAAGTGGACAAGGCATAGCAATACCTAAAATGATTGTAGCTCTGGTTTTTATACACAGAAATATAAATTAATCATTAACTTGATTATTTAATACTATAATAATTTGCTCTGTGTGAGTATTTACAGACTCATGAGTATTGCGTATGTATAAATCCACACGCACAGAAGGAGAGGATAGACTGGAGAGGAGACACATAACAAGGCGACTGTACCTCTAGAGTCCTTCATATACCTATTCAGATAGGGATTTTACTTGCTTAAGGAGCAATCCATCTCTGTAGAATATCATAAAAAGTGTAATGCAAGCCTGGAAAGTGTGTGCTTCAGAGAGTTGTAGTGACTAATACAAATCTGTTGTCAAGGTGATTTAGCAAGACTCTGGGTATTTCTGTGACTGTGTCAGGTTTATATATGGCCTCTGTATAACATGGACAGTTGCTTTCAACATGTGTTTGTGGAAGGACCACTGTCTGGATCCATCCCAATTACTTTCATATATCATTTGATGTGTTATCAGGTCAGACATTGCAGCTCTTTGTTAGATGGCCAGGTGAAGTGAGTCCCACCAGAAACTGTGCCTCAGTTACCCATGTGCAGCGTATGAATAGCTGCCTGCCTCTCAAGGATGCTATGTAATGTAGGAGAACTTTGAGACAAAAGCTATGTAATTATTGCATTGAAATTTGGGGTCGGAGTTCTGTTTCTATTGATCTTGTTAAAAAAGCATATCCCAAATTAGGAAGGAATCTCCCAGTATGCTTATTAATTGTTTGTGAGCTTGTAAACCTGTATCACAGGTCCTTTTCTTTCAAGTTTCAGTTTTCATGTCATTAGCCTTTTTATTTTACATAAAGGTTTTGTGTTGTCTAATACACAGGGCTGAAAGTAGTGCTGACTTCTGCAAGGTTCTCTTCACTAGTAGGCAGTGATTTGCTGGTAAAACATGAGTTAAAAGCTGAAAGCTGGATTTTTAATAGCATGGTAGTTCTCACAACATGTTCTATGCCAGTACAGGCAGAGACTTTAGACTTTATATTACTTATCCAGTCAAGCATCTTTAAGTTCTCCAGTCTTACCTAGGCACACACATGAATACATTTCCATCTGCAGGTATTTTTTCTAGTTGTATGTCTATATAACATGTTCTGAATATATATACACTTCATGAATGTTAAAATTGTTGTTTATGTAAACATTTATAATAAGAGAGCTGTGAGACCAGGGATCCATCAGATCAGGAGCTGTTCAGAATGTACAGTAAGTAATATAGGTGATTGAATGTCATTGCAATTATATCACAGTAGGAAAAAATTATGTAGATGAATAAGTTCATCTTAATAGAGTTTGTTCATGTTTTGAAGGTGATACAGCTCCTCCTTTATTTTACTTACTTTCTATGTATTATACTTCTGTGGTAAGCATGAAATGTACCAAAAAATGTTGTAAGTGGAAAATTATCTGACTCTTCTCCAGTTGACATCTAACTGTGAGGATATAAATCAAAAAGTTGCATCCATTAAATTTGCTGCCTTAGACTACATCCTGGCAAAGTCTGGAGTGTAAGAGCTGAAGCCCATACTCTGCCTCATTTGGCCTTATGATTTGCTTCAGGTTCTGAAGGATTCATACATGGGGACTGTCAGCAAAGGTGCCTCCTCACCCCTCCTAACTTTTCTGCTAGCATTAGTTTTCTAAGGTTTAAACTGAGTTCATTAATCCAAACAGTAGATTGATGGGATCTCCATAATCCTCTAGTTCTTAAGCAATAAAGAATTCCTTGTGCTGGGATACGAAAAATCTCAGATTGCCCATGCCTCTACTAAGTCATTTCTTAAATGCCCATTTTTCATGGTTGACTTCATACAGCAAGAACTTAAAAGGTACTTTGAGGGCTCATGAAATGAGTTAGTGGAATTACATAGTGACTCAGTAAGTACAACCCCACTTTGAGAGGTACAGAAGCAAAATTCGTATAGGCCACTGGGTGCTTGGGAGTGCTCTAAATGTTCCTCTGTTACATAGTGGTTTGTATGTCATGACTGATGTGCTCTGTTTGAAATTGCAGGTTTATGCAACTCAGCCGACAGCTGGATGATTGTTCCCAATATCAAACAAAACCATTACACAGTGCACGGCTTGCAGAGTGGCACTAAGTACATCTTCATTGTTAAGGCCATTAATCAGGCAGGCAGCCGAAGCAGCGAGCCTGGCAAGCTCAAGACAAACAGTGAGTAATGTGAGACACAGTACACACCCATTCTTCTTTCTTGTCTTTCCCTTTAGGTTTGATCTTTGGAAGATACGTAAGCACAGAGCAGTTTAACTTCTTTAAAGTGCTTCCCACAATGGAAGTCACTTATTTAACTCAATTTAAGATTGCCAGAATAGTGCAGAAATTGCCCTTTTTTTGGTTTTTTTTTTTACTTTTTTCAAGAGATCCATCTATAGTTTGGTCACTGGAAATATCATTTAGGAGCAGAGCCATTACATATGAAGTGATTGAAAGTACTATTTTGTGGTTTTGTTTCAATGTCCTCCCTACTCTTTTTCCTCTACAGAGCAAAAAAAAAAAAAAAAAAAAAGCTTTTGTTTTCAATAGAACATTTCATTTTTATGTAGTGTTCATAAGATGATTACTAGCTTAATTTTATCCTCCAAAATGATCTCTTCCTTAGGGCACTGGAAAACTTCCTAGCTCCATCCCCCTCAGTTTTTTATGGTGTTCAACAAGGTGGTAGAGTAGTCAGAGATCCCACTTCAAAAAAACAAGGGTTACACAAATTTTTAGCAGATGTAGTATAGCAATTTTAGGACTGGTTTTCAGCACTTTTCTTCTTGTGCCCTAGCCACTAGCCACTCCCTCAGTCATAAAGTCATCATAGGCAGCTCTGAGCAATGGAAAGGGAACACTGGAATTTGTGCACCCTCTGAAACCTGTTTATTGTAGAGAAGGGTGCTTGAAGAGGGGTGATGCTGAGTGTTGCAACAGGGAGGCTGGCAGGGAGTGCTGTGTACACTTCTCTGATTTTCTCCTTTCTACTGTTAGCCTGATTTGCGCTTTGCAAAACACGCTCATACAAACCCAGTATGTGTACTGTTAAACCTGGCAACCTACAAGCAAGTGCACAGATAACCTAGCTGGAAATGGCAATCTTTTATTCATCTTTTTGTACCCCTGTGTGGCACCAAAGCAATCCCTCATCTGACTGTGGGAAGTGATGTGACAAGATGCAATTCAGTACCGGAAAAGGCATCCTTCAGGTACTGCTTTAGCAACACAGAGGCTACTACTGAGTTAGAGAGGCAAACTGCAGGTCTTTTATTGCTGCCAAGTAGTAAGAAAAAGCAGCTAAAATGTGTCCCCAGATGAGTTTATTCCATATGTGGCCATGAAACATAACTAAATATATATTGTAGATGAACAATATACATCATACTTGAACTACCTGTCACATACAGACTTTTCAATAAGTGAAAAGGGCTTTGCTGGACCACTTGTGGACTCATGCTTTACTAGTTGTTTCCTGGTGAAAGTAAATGATCATTCTGCTTTTTGACACAATGAGCAAGCTTGTCAGAATTGTGGTGGGCTTTATATATCTACAGGATTCAGTTTACCAAAAAGCTTCCTGTTATTGTCTACAAACCTTGTGCTACAGCCAAAGATACTTGCCAAGAGCAACAGCCTTAGTAATGTTTTTACACCATATTATTTGGTCCAAGTTACAATTCACTTCCTTCTTTTTAATGCTCAGTATCCAGTACCGTGTGGGCATGCTTCCAAAGCAATCCTGAATTGTTGACTGTGATTGTTATAAATAAAGCTGTGAGTGAATGAACAGACAAGGCTTCTTCCTATTTTCAAACTCAGTTTGTGGAATGTGAAATCATAATTTTGTAGTAACAATGAAGATGTTATTATGGAGCTTTATCCCTAGAGAACTAATTGAATGTAATTTATTTAAAATCTAATATGCTGTGGAAAAAAACCCAACAACCCTCCAAGCTTTATTAGCATGTATATTGGTTTCAATTACATGCAGGAATTAGAGCATTCGGGTTACCTCTAGGTCAGAGATAATGGGCATGATGATTATGCAGGGCTCTTTTCAGGGATTATCAACGTGGGGAAGTTAGTGCACAATGAGATGGACAGTAAACTGACAATGCAGGCTAGCTATTGCAAGGAGCAGAATAGGTTAGTCTGCCTCAAGAATGCTTCAGAGGAGAAGATTAATATGGTTGTGTAATCTTGTGGTCTTCCTAGGGGCTTGCTAATCCACTCTCCTTTTTACAATCAAAGCAAAACATTCTTCTGCCACCTTTGTCTGTGTCTTCAGGTCAGCCATTTAAACTGGACCCCAAGTCTGCTCACAGAAAATTGAAAGTGTCTCATGATAATTTGACTGTGGAACGTGATGAAACATCGTCCAAAAAGAGCCACACACCAGAGAGATTCACGAGCCAAGGGAGTTACGGAGTAGCTGGCAACGTGTTCATTGACAGCGGGCGGCACTACTGGGAAGTGGTTATAAGTGGAAGTACATGGTAAGTGTACAAACAGATGTGAATGGAATCACCAGCTCACATCATGCAGGTCTTGGCACAGTTTCTCTTGTTGAGACCAGTGGCAGAGGCATAGCAAATAGTAGAAAAGCAGGATAAATAGGCATGGGGAGGCATGGGGAGCAGTACAGGAGGACAAGCATATTCTTTCACATAGTTTGTCAAGACTATTTTCCAAATCTCCAGCACTGTTAGATCCTGGAGTTAAATCTACTAGGTAAAGTATCTGCCTGGAGGCTGAAAAGAGGTTGGGGTCAGCCTATCCAACCAAGAGACAAATGATAGGACAAGAAGAAATGGCCTTGAGTTGTGCCAGGGGAAGTTTATGTTGGATATTAGAAAGAATTTCCTCACTGAAAGTGTTATCAGGGATTGGAAGGGCTTGCCCAGGGAGGTGGTGGAGTCCCCATCCCTGGAGGTATTTAAGGGTCATGTACACAGTTTAGTCAAGGACTTGCCAGTGTAAGGCTGATGATTTGACTTGATAATCTTTAAGGTCTTTTCCAGTGCAGGCAATTCTGTGATTCTGTGATCTTCATACTTCATACTTCATACAGGACTTTTACTACATATCTAGGAATGGTTGGGATTTGAACCTACATGCAGCATAGTTTAAGATTTCAGTGAACTGGAGAAGTCAGAAAGTTTCATTTCATTTATACAACAGAGTAACCATTTCTTTACTAAATATCAAACATCTTAGTGTCCTTCAGTAAGGAAAAGAAAATGAGGACAATTTGATCATCCAGTTTCACATGACTCGAGGTCAGATTTGATTAGGGACAGGCAGAGCTGTAAGTCTGTGCCCCAGCGTATGGAAGTAAGGGGTAGAAAATGAAGGAATGCATTTCTCCATTCCTGAATGATCCTCTGTCCTACGGGAGTGAATTTCAGGGACTCTTTAGACAGTGCAAGTGATGTCATCCTTTGAGATTCAAAGGCAACAGTTATGAAGGAGGTTAATGGAGTGGAAAAGTCAGTAAGGGCCTCAGGTATGCCCACTGTCTCAAACAAGGAAAATGGTATTTGCCTGTGCCAACTGTAAGGAATGGAAATAGAATAACATGTCACATTAATCTCTGTTGATTGAAAGCCCAAGCAATACTGCAGTATCTCCACAGCAGGAGGAACTTCTACCTTTCTATTCTATACAAGAAATCAGGTATCTGCCCTCAGTGTCCATTTATACAAACATTTTCTCAGTCCTTTTATCCTGTACATCTTGCCATAAATTGTGGTTTGCAGAGCAAATGTCTTCACCTATAATTGCTTCACTTGGCCCAAAACACAGTCTCAAAAATGCTCGTTTGAATCTGAAAACCACACCAACACCTGGAAAAACATATTTCAGAATGGCAAAGAAGTGTGTTTCAGGTTTGTGTTTTTTTAAGCATATCCTTTGATGCTTACACCTGCAGACCTTCTTCTGGGACATATATTAAAGGAGCAAAGAGCGATCAGATTATCTGACAGATAGCAGTGTATTTTAAAATCAATGAACTCCTCTGTATTCTTCTGTTTGGAAGTGGAAATTTGGGAAATGTAAATTGAAATTTAAACCTAGAGTCATCAATATTCAACATTTTCCCTTCTGAATACCAGAGGCAATGCTCCAGAAAATTATCATAGTGAATATTATGGTTTTAGTGCCACCTCTTTCCCGCTCCCACCTCCTCTTCCCAAGAGATAAGGCAGGGAGAATCTTCTAGTCGATTCACACAGAGTATTTTACTCCTCCACTACGAGAGTAACAGATTACATCAGTACATGTATGAAACAGAAGGAAAGGGAAAGGGAAAATGCCATCCAGAATCCCAAAAATTAGCAAAAACATGCCCGCACACTGAAGACCCGGAAAGTGAGAGAGCAACCTAGAATCCCCTGTCCAGGCTGGTAATGCCCTACAGTTGTAAAAGAGAGACAAACATAAAGGCTTCAAGGAGACATTATTGTGACCATCCAGTATCATAAGGGGGCCTACAAGAAAGCTGGTGAGACTTTTTAGGGTGTCAGGGAGTGATAGGAATGGGGGGGGGGGGATGGAGCAAAACTAGAAATGGTTAGATTTGGATTGGATGTTAGGAAGATATTCTTCCCCATGAGGGTGGTGAGACACTGGAACAGGTTGCCCCAGGAGCTGGTGGAAGCCTCATCCCTGGAGGTTTTTAAGGCCAGGCTGGATGTGGCTCTCAGCAACCTGCTGTAGTGTGAGGTGTCCCTGCCCACGGCAGGGGCATTGGAACTGGATGATCCTTGAGATCCCTTCCACCCCTAACAATTCTACGATTCTATGGCAGGAAGCATTTGTTTCCTTTAGCTGTTTTTGTTTTGCAGGTATGCTATTGGCATTTCCTACAAGTCGGCACCCAAGCACGAGTGGATTGGGAAGAATTCTGTCTCCTGGGTGCTTTGCCGCTGCAACAACACGTGGGTGGTTCGGCACAACAGCAAAGAGATCCCCATTGAGCCTGCTCCTCACTTGCGGCGGGTTGGGATTTTACTGGACTATGACAACGGTTCCCTTGCTTTTTACGATGCTTTGAACTCCCTACACCTTTACACTTTTGACATTTCCTTTGGGCAGCCGGTGTGCCCCACATTCACTGTGTGGAACAAGTGTTTGACCATTATAACTGGCTTGCCTATCCCTGACCACCTAGACTCCTCTGAGCAGCTCGCATGACTGCTAAAAGCCAAAAGGTAGGACGACACATCTTCCCAGGGTGGCCAGGTGGCTGCCTGCATGAGCTTGCCTGGAGCTGTATGGCAGACCATGTGGCATCCCAACTGTTGCTGCCAAATCCGGCCAGAACTGAAAAGAAGAGCATCTCTCTTTAATGTGTACTTTTTATGGAAGGATGAGAAGTGGCTTTAATAATATCTTAGAACTTTTTTTTTTTCTCCTGTTTTTTTGTTTGTTTGGGTTTGTACTTAGTCTCTTACAGGAAGATTTATAAATTATTTATAAAGAAAAAAAAAAAAGAAAAAAAAAAAAAGAAAGAGAGATAAGGGAAAACCTGATTTGGACACTTGGTAAATGACTTTTTTGTTTTGCACATTGATGGTCCTATTAATTAAAGTTTCATCAGCCCTTTACATCATTTTATTTTACAGTGGATAAAATGAGGAATCTGGAAGGATGAAAACTGCACAGTGGACAAGTCAGTATGCTGAAGGTTTTACTCCTGCCAATACTACCACAGTCATTACCAGGCTTATTGAGTATGAGATCTCCTAATTTCTACTTCACATGTGAGAGCGTGCAGACCAAAAAGAACAAAAATAAACAAGAAAGGAAGTGGAGGTAGCCAACACAGCAAAAGAAGAAAGTTTAATTTGCTTTTGTTCACAGGGCAGTGCTCCCTCTGTTCATGAAAAATATGTGGAACATCTCCTAGAATGTGAGTGGATAAATCATCTGGTGATTTATTTTGTTGATGGCAACATTCCCATCTTCCAGTGCTTCGCTTTCATCTTTGGGAAACATTGCAGAATCACTGAGGATGTGAAAGACTGATACCATCTCTGAGAATCAGCAACACTGAAGGAGAGCAGCCAATACAAGGTCTGACTGTAGACTAATTTGATAAAGCATGGCATCATTTAAGGACTGATTGTAATAGAAGATGTCACGGTTCTGGTGGCAAGCATATGAATGTTTATTGCTGATTTTACAAGCTTCAAAACAGCAAGCCTAGCCAACAAGTCAAAGTAAGACATGCTCCACTTTATCATTGATTTTAAAACAAATGCAAGCGTTTCATTGTCATACACAACGTGGTCTCTATAACAAATCAAGGAAATCTGTTTTGCATCTACTTTATGAAGAAATGATGCAGCTGGAGTTTGCTCATAACTATCATTATCCTGGGTTGTTGGGGAAAGCACAGGTGTCTTCGTGAATAAGGAGTAAATAGCAAGTTTCAAGCAAGAGTAAGAAGCTGCACAAGCAGGCTGTATGTTCATCCAGGTGGTGGTGGATGGACTTGAGTGAAGGCAATAGAGTTTGTTCCAAAGTTATCTCAGAGCTGAATCAGGTGCATATTTTTTCTGTTTTCCTTCTACAGAATAGAAGCCCTTTGTAATTACTCCAACACTTATATACAACTGATCATTTGGGGAGATGCTTGAGGCATATGACAACTCTAAAAGAATGGTTTTCCCACAGTGTTTCATTGTTACTATGCCTACACTGCCTGTGTAGGAAAAGGATAAATTGAGTATCAGCTTTAAGGAAAAAAATTGCTTAATAATTTATGACGATGCTTTAGGTGTCTTTTGAAAAGGATCCCTTAATGCACTTTGCTCACTTGCAGGTCCAAAACAGTCTGCCTTATGATGATGTAGGAGACATATGATCAAGATGAAGAATACATACATACCTATTTAGCTGGGGGGTTTGTTTTATTTTTAATTAGAAAATAAATACATATCCATACTCCTTTGATTTCCCTTTACATGCTCTGCTCACTGCTGAATTAAAGGGAGAACATTCTGTCAGTACATTGCTGGTACCACAATTTCATCTGGGGCAGCATCCCATGGTTCATGGGCAGGAGACACTGATCTTTACAGAGTGGACATAAATAAGGGGGAAAGTGTTTCTATAGTGAGCTGCAGTGTTTATCATAGTCTTTCACAATTATGAAATGTATACCTTCAAAAATTAAAAAGCAAATTAATCCCTAAACTTTACACAATCTTACCAATACAATCTGGTATACATTGCTTAGATGATCTAGCCAGGGATGTGCAGGAGGCATGAAAATTATCATGAGTTGGTGGGAGATGACTGATGCAAAACAGTGATAAAAAAAAATATGTAGATGGAAAATAATTTTTATCCAGAAATATTGCCAAGTTTCTGCCTCAAAAGAAAGGGTGCATTACCAAAGTACAAATAGCAAAGCTGTCTGTGTTCTCTTTTGCCCCAAATATTAAACCTAGAAGCTGATTTCAGTAGTGGACAAATAGCAAAAACTGTTCAGTGTTTGGCCATACAATGTTGGCAAAGATTGAGCTGGGTCGTAGTAATACCATGAATGATCTCACGTATTTCCACTGTAAAAATAGACCCTGAGTCTAAAGATAGATCATGGGTTTGGTCAGTGGGAAAATAAAGGTCTGTTGTCTACAGGCCTTGCTGTATCGATTTTATCTTAACACCGAATACATCATTTAAGATAATCCAGATTTCTCCAGTGGACTATTAGTTCAGTGAGTGCTCCTTGTGCATATGTGTGTGTATATATGTACATATATTCATGGGTGCACACACACACCAGCATATGCACAAATACAGTGTGTGGTTTGTGTATGTGCATACATGCATATACGCACACACACACACAAACTGACAGTAGTCAGAGGTATTCCTTTCTTGCTTGTTTCTTGAACAGTTTCGTGTTTTGTGTGACTATGAGGAAACAAGTTTGCTACCAATGGTATTCTTCTGGACATTTTTTAATTAACAAAATCTGTTTATTTTACAATACTTGATTCAATGCCTGATTAATCAATAAAAACATCCATTTGAAAATGTAGCTTCTGTGGTCTGTGACATTTTGCATGGTCCATAGTAATCAACTGAAATGAGGGGGAATGGTAGTCCTTGTGTAAAAATAAAACCTGGTACTTTGATGTAGTGTGCAGTCTTAGATGAGGGTTTTCCCTGATTGTTTTGTGACTAGGAACGAGGTAGCGTTGTATAATGCCATGTTTAAAAGAGGTATTTGAGGTATAGGCTGAGATGCAAGCAATGAATGTAGTAGATAAAGCTTGTGTTGGTATCATGGTTGTTTTGAAAGGGTATTTAAAACCCAAGCTGGGATTCAGCAGAGTTAGAGCTAACTATAGCACAATCTCCTTAGAAGACAGTAGCACTGGCTCAGAGTAGTCAAAGCTTCAGCTAATGAAGCAGTGGAGGACCTTTTTATCTCTAAGGCCAGGTAACAGTTTCCATATGTTTCCATGCGTGGGGAAAAAAAATCAATCAGTAATGGGCTGCATGTCATGAATTATTTATTAGACTGTCACCAGCCCACTCTAGCTCCCAACTGCCTGCTTTCACAGAGCAACACAGTTGCTGGTGTGGGTATCCCATTTCTCAATTGCTCAGCAAAAAGACCCCTGTGAGGAGTACAAACAATAGGGAGCATAAAAGTCCCTCAGGTGTGGGTACACTGCAGAAAGATGGGGGTCTGCAAGTACAGGTGAAAATACATGCATGTTCTTCATTATAATACCAATGGCAGGTCGCTAAACAGCTGTGTGCATCATCTGTTTCAATCCTGCTTTTTAACTGCAAAGACTCCATGTCAGCAACAGGACACCATTGATAGCACAAATTAAAGTGTCAGCTCTTTAACCAGTACACCTTGTGATGGCCAGCATTTACTGTAGAATGTTCCTCTAAACTATTGACACTGAACACCATATAAATATTGTTTCCCTAGCTATTCTGATACAGCAAACGTCCAGTAGTTCCTAGATCCTGCTTTCACTTACTGCAGCACAAACGCCAAATAAGCTCATGTGCCAAAACAAAGGATTGTTAGTCGGCCTTCCCTGCACCACCAAAACTGAGGGACTCTTTTTTTAATTGGATACTCTGCCTTCATTTCTGGATTAGGAGTGGAGCAGTGTTGGATCCACACAGACAGTACACACCAGACTATCTCAATGATTTGCCAGGGTACGCCTGCCCTGAAAGCCATTGGTGGGGAAGCTTTGAGAAGTCAGTGATACACAAAAAATACACAGAAGCTGCTTAAGTGATGATGTATTGGCAGTTTTCTTGTGACACTCTCTCTAATGTCTTTTCACATGCTGATCTTTCCAGTAGTGGAATTGTGTGTTAAGAAATAGGAATGTAAACTGCATTATTTCCCTGTGTTACTGGATTATTTACCCTTTTAGAAACGAGCACAGTGTTCCAAACTTCAGGCTTAAACTTTGTATTCTCCACATGGCCTGGGTCACTCCCAAGTGCTGGTGGCAGGTGTTCTAGATTATACTGAGATAGTTTTATTGTTCTTTCTGAAGTGAGTGAAACTCACTTTACATTTCAAGCTTTGGTCTAGAACTCAATTTTCTCACACTAAAGAGCAATGATGTTAACAATACTTCGGTGTAGATGAGACCCTTGGTTTGAACTGTGAGGCTTAAGCCAAATGTATACATAAATCTCTGTGCCAGGGTAGACTGATTTGTCATTCATGTGAGCGTTGAACAGCACAGGTGCAAGTGTTTTTCTACTGAGGCAGGCTGTTGCATAAATTACACTCTTGGAGTGGAATACTCTGTTTCTTTAATTGTTTCTTAATCGGTTTTCTGATTCAAGCACAGACATGTTAGTAAGACTGTAAGTAATATAAACTTTCAGCATGTTACTTATTTTAGCAAGCCCTGCCATGTCACACGCCTCTGGCAGGTTGCTGAATACACCACCTGCAGCCATGACCTTTGCAATATCACCTCCAGTGTGCGGACTGGTGTTTAAGCCATTGACTAAGTATATAACATCTTGCAGTGGGTAACGAACTCTAGCATAAATCTTGACATTAATTCAAAGTGAGAGGTTCATGTATTTCACAAAAATGATACAGGAAAGGTGTGGGCTTGAATGCCACCAGTATTGAGGCAGTTCTGGTTTAAAAGCGTGGCAATATATTAGGAAGCCTTGAAGTCTACTACAATGTCATCCACAGTGGCATTATTGCTGTTGCCTGGGAGAGGAACAGGGGTAGCAAAAGAGAGATTGTTCAGAGGCACAGAGGGGGCAAATAAGAGAGATCATTGAGACAGACAGGACTGATGGAAACCTGCCACCACTGCCTTTCCTGGTGCCATGCTGCAGCTCTGCAGAACAAGTGTGCACCTATTCTTCTTCTTTACAGCTCAGCCCCAATCCACACTCCCAAATGACAGGAAAAAAAGTATTGCAAGATGTTGAAATCCTAGCCTGAATAAAAACAGTAGGGTAGGGATGACAGCTGCAGGCCTTGAATCTCCTTTATTAACACAGATTTCTACATCTGTTGACTTCAAAGGAGATAGTCCTGATTTACACAGAGGTAGGTACAAGCCTATGAATCTTCAGTTTCCAAAGGGTCAGACGTAAGCAAAGCACGAGCCCCTGTGCAAGCAGCTCAGCATTCCTATTAAATCATGTCTTTGGAGAGAGCACATTAGTTAGCTGCTAGCCAAGCTGCAGTTTCTCATGAGCAGTTTCCCAAGGCCAGCACAGGTGTGTTTGGAAATGTATGGTTCTTTTCAAATGTATGGTTCAATAACATTCTTCTTGGGTGAATTGTTCAGGCAACGCATTGCTCTGTCCTTCAAGCAGGATGGAAACAATTCATTTAGCAGGTGCTGTGATAAAAACCACGAGTGGCAGATGCACAAGCTATAATACTACCACATAGGACTACTGTTCTTTGACTTCCATTTTTAAATGGCTAATAGGTAAAGAAGTTTAAAAGTTCACATCCTCTATCTGTTTGTCCTACTTTATTTAATTATTTGACTGCATGGTGGTGTTTCCCCTCAAGAAATATCACCTCCTTGCTTTGTAACACACACAGACACATAGTAATTAGGACTGCTGCTGAAAATCTGTTAATTCCTAGAGCAGCTTAGAATCAGGCCTTGGAAAGACAGCAAATAGAGACTTTGCTGTTTGCATAACATTAGTCATTGAACAGGGAGGAAAAAAGCTACAGCTCTTTAGATCACACCCACATGCCACCCAAGAGGATGGGAAAGTTTTCATTTGGAATTTTTTTTTCCTTGCTTTTTTTTTTTCTTTTTTTTTTTTTTTTTTTTTTTTTTTTTTTTTTTTTAATATAGAAAGCAAATAATTCCACTTGAAAATATTTCTCTGTTATCCTTCCATTTCTTCACCTTTGTTTTCTGGTTTCAGTGTCATTTTCAGGTGTTAAGTATTAGAACAGCAAGAAGTGTATGTTTTAAAAAAAATAAAATTAGCTTGTTTTGCATTTCCTTGAAAATTACTTTTTCATGAGGCTTACAGAAAACAGAACAAGAAGTGAAAGTACTAATTTGATGTGGCAGTTTGAAAGTCAAGACTATTTCTGAAGTTAGAGAAGGGATGCAGATAAGCCTGTCACTCTTCTACAATTCCTGAATTATTTGGTTTAATTTTTCTGGAGTATTCGTGTATTGTTCTCTAATTAAAACAGTGTTAGAAGAACTGATTAAGGAGCATGAGCAGAGGAACAGTGGATTATTTTAGGATAACCCTGTAATGAGTTCCCTTTAATAGCAAAGTATATACATTCAATCTCATTAATGTCAGCTCATTTGTTGGGAATTTTATTTGGCTTTTTGAATTTTTAAATATTGTGTGTCTTCTCTAAGCAGTAGTTCCCAGCCTAGGAGTGTGTCTCTCTTTTGGGCCTAATTTCTTATGGAATTATTGTGTAATTCCTTATGGAATTGAGAAAACTGTCCTCCCTATGGCAGGTGTGAAGGTGGTGCTAGCACAGTGAGAACACGTGCCACTGGCAGGGGGCAATTTGATAGGAATTTCTGTCATCATCTTTGTGCAGAGTGATGACCAAACTGAGGTTTAAATAGGTTCATCCAGATTTTGGGGTGTGGGAAGAGGTGGAAGGCCTCTCTGGTGAATCATGACCAGCAATTCCAACCAGTGATGATCCCAACCCAGAAACAGAGACTAGCAAATGGAGATTTGTTCATTAATGCAACGAGTAACCTATCGTTTTAATGCCTTCAAGTGACTGTGACTTATCTCTCCATTTGTCCATCAGTTTACATACTCACGCTCACTGAACATCTGTTAGAGTTGGAGCTGGATGTGTTTGGGATTTTAACTGTTCAGGTTTTGTCAAGCTGCTTCAAAAACAGACGTTATTGATATAATGTCAGTAGCCTATGGCAGAATGTAGAGGTGAAGAACAACACAGGACGTAGAGACTAGAGGTGCAGGCTGAATGCAGAGCACTGTAATGGTGCTCATAAACATGGTTTCCATCAATTGTAATTGAAATTAACCTAGCTGAAGAGAGAGGATCACGACTGAATTCAGCCTTGTCATACACATGAATA
Organism: Picus viridis; assembly: GCA_033816785.1. Classification (NCBI taxonomy): domain Eukaryota; kingdom Metazoa; phylum Chordata; class Aves; order Piciformes; family Picidae; genus Picus; species Picus viridis. The sequence goes on along the minus strand of CM066569.1, from coordinate 940,014 downwards.
CCAGTCAGTACAAATCAGCAGAGGGGGCTGAAACAATTTTAAAAAAAAATCTGTACACTTGCAGTTGATATTTTTTTCTGTTCTAACAGATCACAGAATTCCTACATTGCTGATATTGAGAGAAACAAGAGGTAATATTAATGAAAATGCCCCATGTTATACTGTAAGTCCTTACCAATACAAGTCCAGTTGAGGACACTAGGATATGATAGGCTCAAAAAGAACAGAATAAGAAGTTAGTTATTTGCAATCAATAATTCAAACAGACCCAGACCATCCCTTCTTAGAATGTTGATGCTCTGTTCTTGCATCCCTCTGTGGAGAGGATGAAACAGGATACTTTTGTCTTCCTGTTCTTATGAAGTCAATGCTCCATATTAGTGTTACTTGGAAACCTCTTAGGATGAATAAATTTAGTAGGAACCAGTACACAATTCTCACCAGTCTTGGAGCCTGAATAAACCATTAGCCAGTTTCAAGGATGAGTTACCATCAAGTTATGAATGCTTTCATGAATTTTTAAGTCTGCAAAAAAACCAAAAACCTCACAACCCATAGCATTAAAAAAAATAAGGACAAATTTTATGTAGATGTGGGAATAGACATAATCAGGTCCACCTACAAAGCTGCTCTTTGGTACAGGGGCAGGAATATATTGTGATGGATTTCATGTAAAGTGCCTGCACTTGTGCTGGTTCTCATTCACATAGAAATGCAGTAGCCCCAGGTCCTGACAACGTTTTATCTGTGTGAAATTCAAAAGCTCTGCAAATAATACTGCAGGGGAGGCTGGTGTGTGTAGGTACACATTTCTCTTCTAGCAAGGTTCAAATATTTCTCCAGTAGCTTTCCCAGCTTTGGCTATACTCAAGAAAAGCAAAGGGAAATCTGCTGGAGGACAGAATGTGAAGATGGCACATCTTCTCAAGATATGTCTGACAGGCTCACAGAGAAAACTTTTAAGTGGCATTCATCCTCACTGCAAGACCGGGATAGATTTCCCCATGTTTCCATGAAGGTATGGAAAGCTGCCTCATTGTGTCCCAACTATGTTAGTGCTTCTGGGAAGACAGGCCCCACAGTAAATCTTGGAGAGTGGAAAATTATTGTTCCATGTTTTTATCTCCACTCTCATAAAAAGTCTGACAAATGGGAAGAAAAAATTGTGACATTTCACTGCATGAAGCCTCATACCACTGATCTTCATTATCAAAACAAAGACAATGAAAAAAGAGGCAACCAGACAGGTATTATAAGAGTTCTAGAAACAAAGTGGAAGATTTATCATGACTGGAACTCTGATAATGAAAGACAGAAATAGAAGTTGAAGACAGAAATAAAATAACTGGAGAATGCACTTGGGAAATAAAACCAGAAAGAGTTGCTACTATGAGTAGCAGAGACAATGAGTCTATTATAAGTGCATCTGGAAGACTACAAAATTCTGGTCTACCATAGTCAAGAAAAGTAATGTTCAGTAACATAGGAGAAGAGAAAGAATCATCAGAAGTGAGAGCCTAAGTTAGAAGGGCAGATGGATATGTGGTTTATTTAATCTAGCAATTGATGGTTGAGTGGAGATGAGGTCATTGCATCTGTAAACACATGATCTGGGTTAGCACCAGGAAAGGAGAACAGCCATTTGAAGTAGAAGTTAATACTGATATGAGAATAAATGCAGTCAATCTGTTTATGGTCTATAGTCAGGTCTATAGAAATCAAGGTTACTTCATGGGACAGCCAGAGGGAAAAAGGAACCTTGTTGTTTCTTGGACACAGCTTTGTGAGTGAGATGAATCGCACTTCAGTCTAAATGCCCAAATGTTAGTTGACTAGGCCTAAGCATATTTGTTAGGCATCTTCTGTAACAAATGGGAAACAAATTTCATCTCCATATATTCATCTCAGTCTAGCAGCCTAACTTGAAATAGGAAGAATCCCATGCCATGACTGATCATTTGCCATTTATCATGTAAGTAGTCATAGGCAACTAGCATGAACTTGATACCTGCCTTTTAGATAGCTAAAGGCAGATCACATAACCATCACTTTATATATTTAGCAAACAGGATACCAACATCCTATATGTCTTTATCAACATATAGAGAAAATCCATTTCTTTGGATATAATACTGAAATTTATAAACAGCTTCTAACTTAAATCCTTGCTATGCTGAATTAAGCAGTAATCTTTCCTTGGCCTCACTGAAGCCTAGATTTTGCCTCTTTAAAGTGAGCAAGGTAAAATACTGTAAGGCAAAGTTATATTAAAGGTAGAAATCTTCCCTAACCAAAAACTGTTCTAACCACTGAGCCTTTGTTTTTTGAAAGCAAGTTATTTGCAACTCTTCATTAAAATGACCATCCTGGCAATGTCCAGGCATCTATTTGACCACAAACTGTCTCAGAGATTATATATGCATTCTCTCACATTGATAGTGTGCACAAGTATTTTAGACTCCAAACTGGGCTGCTTATCCACTGCTGGGAAAACCTATGTATTAGCATTGTTCTAGCACTATTCTTAAAGTTTGTTTTAATAGACAACACAATTATATCTCCTCTGGCATGTCCTAAATCCAACATGTAACTGTAAGGTTCTATCAAAGCTACAATAGCTAGATATCAGCTGACATGGCTGCTTCATTCGTTCCTCACAATAATGAGCATATATCAGTATGACAGAGTAGAAGTATTAAACTCACAGTGACTGTGAAAACCAGTTTTGTTTGTGGAATGAATATCTCATCAGCATAACTCTTTCCTGATGGAAAAGTAGCCAACGGTTATAAGTTAAAAGGCATGTATAAGAAACAGCTGAGAAGTGCTGGCTCTTTTACATGTACTTCTGATGCTGAGGTCAAAAGTACTTATTTTGCTATGTAATTTATTTGCATCCTCTGCAAAGGAAATAAGGTTGGTTCTCTGAAGGGTAACTGAGAGTCCTTTTGATAGTCATCACAGATTGTTTTGGATGGCTACCTTCCAGAAAATCTTAATGGGGAGAGAAAATATTCTGCATATGGATGTAAATATCCTTTTTAGAAGGGTTTTCTCTTAGACTCATCTCTCTGTATAGACTCTAGACTCATCTCATCTCTGTATAGGTTACTTTGAGAGGTTTTTTTAGTCGATGTCTAAACAGCAGGAGTATTTGTGTAAAGATGCTGTTGTCAGGTTTGACTTATCCTTCAGGTTAATAGAGTGCACAGTTGTAAAAACCCCTCACGTGCAAAGTATTGTTAACTGCTAGTTCTTTGTAAAAGGGAAGGAAATTACTCAGGCTGGAGAAATGTTGCAGTGAAGATTGTTGATGGTCTCCAGTGTGATAGAAAAAGAATTGTTTATATAAAAGGTGAGACTTTCTGCAGGAATGGCTTTCAGATGGGAAAGGGATTAGTGCTCCAGGAAGGATAACTAAGGAACATTGATAGGAAATCACCCAAAATGGGCAAATATTTTGTAAAGGTCTTGGCAAAGAGGGATTCAAGTCATAGTGAAAATGGGAATACAGACAGGACTGAGCTACTCTGGTGCTCTTTGGAGGGACCAACCTGAGCATTTCTATTTGCAAAGTGTATGGGAATAGCTGGGCCATTCTGCTTAGGGGTCTCAAAGTCAGAATCAGCAGCAGAAATTAAAGAAACTGAAATATAAGTCAAGAAAGAAGAATCTGGGAAGATTTTATTTTCCCAGTCTACTCATTAAACAAACAAACAAACAAAAGTACAATGTGCAAGAGCATGAAGCAAGAAGTGTGACAAACTTCTGGAAACTGACAGTATTTCTCCTTACATTTGTGTTTTGTAACATCAGCGACTATTGAAATGGAGTCAGCTCTTCAACTGCAACTTATTTTCACAGGTAGTGGCATCTTGCTTCATGACTTCTGTTAATTTTCAGCATTTGAACAAAACATTCCTTGATTTCTGCTGCCTACAACTCAGCCTATAGTCCTGATTCATGGGCAAGCAGGGCCCTACATACTTAAGTGTTCCCCAATCCACACAAGTGTGGAATCAGTTTTGTCTCTTTATAAACCCCGAGCCCTTTCAATAGCATGGCAGGAACATGGAGCATTTTTTCTTCTTTTTTTCTGTGTTTAGTTGATCCTACCAAGCTTCTTGGTAAGTGATTGAACTGAGTATCGTGTCTCTACAAGTTCTCTAGTTTTGGGAGCTTCATGGATGGATGTGGCAGAAGTAAGGCAAATTTGTCTTTTACACAGAAGCAGGTGCTGATTGAAAGGTTTAAGCAACATTGGGTGGTTTTGTGCCAAAATGCTGGAATGGAATGTCTGAAGGGTGGTGAGGATGTTGGATGCTGGATGAGGAGTAAGTTTTGTCAAGGCATTGATGAAGTCTCATTATCAAAGACGTCAGTGAAACATAACTACAGTCACTGTAATCCCTAAGGACTTTTGCAAATTTTTTGGAAGGTTATTGTGCTCTGAATGATGTTAAAACATTGAATTCATGTAAATGTAAATCACTTGTTTAGTTATTGGAATAAGGTACTGCGGATGTATTGTAGGATAAACATATAAAAGAATGTGTTATCTAGATGACTGAGTTATAGAAGATGGTATGTTGGCCATCTGTCAGTGATTTTTCTTTCACCAGGAAAAGGAAATTGTGGATATGAAAAGAAGTGACAATTTATCAGCAAGTTTTGGCTTGTATGAATGTGTCTTGATTTTTTGTAATAAAGAATGTTAACTCTACCTCTTAATTTCTGCTAAAGCAAACCTGTGAATTTTAGTCATGATTTTCATTTGGGCAGAATCCAGCTTAACAAAACTAAGAGTGTTGATTAAACCTTCTCCAATCTTAACTTAAGATAATGGTCAACAAAATAGTAATTTGTTCATGAATCATTGACTCACCAAGGAATTCCCATTGAAGGGAATTCACAGAGTGTATGTATCCGGAGGCATCTTTCCAGACATTTGTCCCAGTGACACCCTGAAGAGAACAGTGAAAGCTGTGGTGGAATAAAAACATCAGGATTTGCCTGACCTTTTTATGAACAAAGAAAGTAGACTTCATGTCAAGGAAAACAGAAGGGCTTCTAGCCTCACACCCTCAGATTAGATCCAAGTCACTCCTTGAATCCAAGCCACTTTTCCCTGCTCACACCAACTTTCTCCTCCATGCAATTTCATAGGAGCTGAAACAGTTCTCTAGCAAAATTATTTAGCAGCATAGAACTATTGAAGTTAAGGGTAATAACAACAAAACTGAATTTGGAGAGGTGCACACGTGAGGGAGACAAAAGGGGGATTTTTACTGGGATGAATGAGCTGTGTACAAGATGAGTAAAACAATGTTCAGAGGATTTGTTTTTCTCTCTTGGAATCAACATAGTTTCAGGATTACCTCTGGGTCACAAATTCCAGCCAGCAGCATAAGAAAATGTTTCATTTCACTTTTGTCTGAAAGACAGCTTTTGACCACAGTTTCACAGCCCTGCCTCAGAGTTACCCTATCTAAACTTGCTTAGAACTACTCATCAAGTTAATGCTAGAAGAATCACACCCTTTTAGTCATCTTTTATTACTGAAAAATGAGAAGAATGCAAAGTACATGAGCAACAAGAATGCAAGATTTATAAACCCTACATTCTTCTCCTGGCATAATCACTCATTGAATTAGCATGCTTTACAACCATTTTAGTCAAGGGAAACTCTTGGTGACCTTCATGTGTTTGCAACTATTGTAGTCCTGTGTTGGTGTCCCATTAGCTTTCCCAAGGAGGGCTAGGTCAGGTCCAAGTGCTCACAATGCTGAATGCAGTATCCTTCCCCTTCTCAGACTGTGTGTGGAACCCCACTATGGTGCTGTGACATGTCAACACCAGTAAAGAAGTTTAACTGGAGCACACATGGACATACTGAATGAGCTTAACTGAAGCTAACTGTGACAGCTGTTAGAAACTTTGCAGTTAGGCAACTTTTGCTGTGCTTGAAGACTGATACCACATCCCCTATAGGTTTGTTTGCTTGTTTGTTTTTCTTCTGTTTTATATTTAAAGTCTGTAGTGCATTCTGGTTTTCCCCATTAATCATGTTTTCCAAAATTTGTCATCATTTGTATTGCTTCCTTCTTGTAGTGGCTTAACCCCTGCCAGCAACTAAGCACCAAGCAGCTACTCATTCATACCTGTACCCTGGTATGGGGAGGAGAGCCAGAAAAAGAAGAAACAAAACTCATTGGTTGAGATAAGAACAGCTTAATAATTGAATTGAAATGACATAGTAATTATTATAATGAGAAGGAAGATTGGGGGGGGGGGGGGGGGCGGGTTGGGGGAAGAGAGAAGGAGAAATTAAATTAAAACCCAAGAAAGACAAGTGGTGCACAATGAAGTTACCACTTGCTGACTGATGCCTGCACAGTGATCAGCCTCTCCTGACCATCTCCCTGCAGTTTATATACTGAGCATGATGTTCTGTGAACTGCAACATTGCTCTGGCTAGTATGGGTCAGCTGTCCTGGCTGTGCTCCCTGCAAGGTCTGCACTAAATCCAAAGCATAGGAGTGCACCAGCAACTAGGAAGAAAATTAACTCTATTCCAGCTGAAAACAGGACACTTAGAGTGTTGGAGGTTTTTCTATTAATATACATTGCCTTTACTAAAAACCAGTGGCCCAAACTGGAGACAATTAAGTGCAAGACTCACAGCTGTCTGGAGCTGAAGGGAAAACCAATCATCTTTCAAGTCATTGAACCTCAGTACAGTGCTTGCCTTCCTCATGACAGCATGGTAGTGCTGAATAACATGCCTGTCACAATCACTGCAGACTCTTCAGGAGAGCCACCTCCAGTCTGTCTTCACCTTGTCAAGACCATGTCTAGTTTTAATCCCACCTTGTTGGGACCATGTCTGCTTTCAGTCTTGTCCTGCAACGAATTTACAATCTGGGTTTGTGCCAGTATGTATGAAAACTAAAGAAGAAGTGTTCAGCCTGAGATGGACACCCTCTTCCTCAGAGGACCACACATCAGTGTGCTCTGGGTATTGTGAACTTAATGATAGCTACTCTCTGAGCAGAGCTTTCTAATGACCCTTATGCCTACTTGTGGTAGTTTCAGTCTTATCACATTTCCTTTATTGGTTTCTAAGACTGTCACAGGAGACAGCGGCAGCAGCTTCACTAAGTACTAACTACGTGACAATTACTGCCTCTTGCTTCTCCTCGGATCTGGTTACCCTGCTGTAGAAGGAAATTAGATTTGTCAGATATACTTGCTCTTGACAAATGCATGTTAACTTCTACTCATTTTGAAGTTATTTTCTAAGTGCTTACCAATGTATTTTACATGAACAGGCACATAAAGTGCTGACAGTGATGACTGTTGTTCTAAAAAATTAATAATTATGTGATAGTTTCCCCAAAAAATTACTGAATTCTTTCTCCAGCTTTATGCACAGTATAAGAAAAACAACATGAAACTCAGAACAGATGAGAGAGGAAACAGATATTGTATGAGATGATTGGTTCAAAACTAAGATATCTAAATGCTAACATGTGACTAGTGCCTAGGCCTAGATGTCTAGCACCATTTGAGAAACTCCAGGGCATGGGAGATATCTGTGGGGATCTATAGGAGACATGACTTCTCCAGAGCAGAAGGCCAGGTACTCTAGACACATAAAATGGCCTATAGTTAACAACTGGATCGTTCCTTGGTTGACCTAAATTAATTGACCTTAATTTCGTCATTCTAATCTCTTACAATATCTCTGCTCATTCATTTTTATGTTACTGCTGAAGTTTGAGTCCTTGGTTTTGGAAGGCCCTCTTGGGCATATAATCCTGAGGCTCAGCCTAAAAGGGAAAAACAAGGCTTTTTAAAAAATGTCCTCCCCTTTTAGTACATAGTGTTTTTTTAAGTATAATGGAAGGAGGAGGAGAATCTTTTCCCTTTGCTATACCCTTGTCATAGCAGACTTATCAGAGACTGTATTTAACTGCCTTAGCGCAAATAATTACAGTGAGCCAGAAACCATTCCCAGCACTGCTACTTGCATTTGAATAACTGGTGTTCTTTCAAGTTATAAAAAAAGTCAGGAAGCACAGAAAGGAGATTCACATACTGGTCAGTGTTTAGAATAGAGCTAAGCAGGTAAAATAAATCACTAACCTAATCTACAAAACAAGAGAGGAAATATAACCCTTGTACTACTGGGAATCAGGATAACACTGTGGTGCAAAGGGGAGGCTCAGAAAAGAATATGCATAAGGATGAAGGGTCCACTGAGGAGCTGAAGCTGTTTTTACGTTCACAGAAGATGCTGACAGGTGCCCTGTATCATACTTAAAGAAGTATACAGCAGAAGGCACAAATTCCTACAACGATATAATGTGATTTATTCACATAAGACCAGACCTCTCTTCTCCCAGAAGAACACTTACTGCAGTGGCTGGAGGTGCAGAGATTTGGTGCTGCCTCTGTTCTACTCTCCTCCACGCATGTTGCAGAAGGGTAGATGGATTTGTGTTTGTTGGGGTGCCAGATGCTTTGCCTGAGAAAAGCAGCAGCCTTTTTGCACCCCTAATGGAGGCCACATTTGTACTCACAATGTATCTGCCAGATCCTTGTCTGTCCTGTCTGTTTCCACCGTGGAGGACCTTGTGACAAGAGTTATCTTCTGCAGCAGCCCCCTTAACTCTACAGTACTGTTGCCAGAGTCTCAGACCCAGCCCCAGGCTCCCACTGACCTCTGTGCACACTGACAGCTCTCACAGTTTGGGGCTTGTCTCCCACGTGCAATACACGTGTGGGAATCAAAATCATGATGGCAGCATATTGCCTACAGCATTATCAGGAAGAACATCTGTGTGGCAAGGGCCCATTACACACATAATTATGTTCTCTCTTAGGTAAGTCCACCCTGGCAAATATCCAGTTTTTAAGCTGGCCACATACAAGCCATTTGTGGTCTGGAAGCTGTAGAGCTGTGTTAGCACTGGACTTTCCCAAGGTAACAAATAGTGCTAGTGGAAAAGCGAAGTGCTTTGTTGCAACACAATTCCCACGCTAGGACAGTCATATACTTTCCAGCTGGGGCAGGCTCGGACACAGTGCTCCCAGGGTGTGGGTCTTCTCTCTATATGTGTGCATACACACTTCAAACAATTAACATCTCAATCATCAGCGTAAGTGAAATATGAGCTAAGTCTTCATAAAATGGATTTAAAGCAAAACCGTTTTTTGAAGTGTCCTGGCAATAAGACTCAGCCTCTTTCCAAGTAAGCTTCTTTCTAAAAAGTCACAAATTGGTAACCTCACATTTTTTCCACAGTTGTAACAGTGGATTTAATCCAACTTCCCATCTGTTTTGGAGATGTCTTTTCTTATGCTTTCAAAGCATTCGGAAAGTTCAAAAATTATTCAATGTTTGTTTCAGAATCGATTTTAATTTAATGTTAAAGGCCTGAAAAGGCATATGAGTGCTGTGATTCCTGAACAATGAACAGCCACAACCTGACAAGCAATCTTAAATGTGTTCCAGTTACTAAGAATCTAATCATTTTCATTGTGAGACTGTTTAAATTACAGAAAGCTTCTTTTCACCTGTTTTTGTTTTCCCCAGTGTCTCCAGTGCAGATGCTAGCAGTTTAACACTTCATACCCCATGAATTGCTCAATAGCAATGCTCAGGTTCAGCTTCCAGGGGAAAAGTCAGAGTAAGGGAGCTTTGTGTTTAACAGGAAGAGAAGATGCTTGCAGGACCTTGTTGGGAACATTTTTATTGCATTCTGCTTGTAAATCAGATCATAGATCAGTAAACAAATATGTATGTATTCATGATATATATTGCCTACCTGCAATACTTGCCTAAATAAATGAAAATTTCATGATAGGTGTACTGTTAGTTTTGGGCCCAGAGAGGGAGACTGACTGCTTCTCCATTCTCTGTGAAGGGTAGCCTTGAAGGCCAGCCCCTGGGCTAGGGGCTCGCTGCTTGCACACAAGCCTGCTGTGAGCATGCAATAAATGGGAGCAAGAATGACAGGGAGGCCTGCATCATGGCCTTGGGGACAGGGAGGGACCTGTTAGCCAGGAGCTATGGATCCAGCTTCTTCAGAGCTTATTAGCATTACTTATTGGGGACCTCTCAACTGAGTGTCTTTCAGCCTGTGCAAAGACTTGAGGAAGGGCTATATTCCACTGGTGAGCATTCATTGGCAATAAGTACTCATATGTTCACTACTCACTGGCAAGGCTCTGCTGGCCCTGCAGCCATCAGGCAGGCACAAAAGTGCCATCCTTCACTGCATGGCTGAAACCTGATCTGGCTGAGTTGCCATCATCTATCTCTGTTACTCACCACCACCTAGTATTACAACCTTCACATCAATATTTCCCTCTGAAGTCCCAGACTAACCGTCACAGGCTCACCCCAATTTTTGCTTTCACTTTGCTTTGTTCATGTGATGCTAGGAGAGGGCTCACTTCTGAGCCAGACTCACGATGGCACCTCACAGAGCTGGCTCTGGGGTCATAATCACCCTTGGCATTAAAACCAAATTTCATTCAGTGATTTGCATGAGTACCTTCCAGTGTGAGTGTGTTTGCTAAGTAGGCATTCAGGGTAGCTTTAAGGATTTTGATGGAAAGTTTTTATATTGAAATTCTTCCAGTGATTAATATAACAGAATTATGGGTTTAAAAAATAAAGCTTGCCTTAATTCCACTTTTAATTCCTCTAGTTTCAGCTGCACATGGAAATACACAATCCAAGATTTAAACACATTAAAAATCCCTTTTTGAGAAATAGGTATAGCTGAAACAGTGAAGGTGGAAAATTTCTTAGAAGAAAGATGGGTTTAGAAGTGGTCATTATACATCTGATTGTTTGGGGGGAAATAAAATAAATTTGAGGGAAAATTGGTTATGTCCTCAGATAATTCCATAAACAGAGAAGCACCTCTCTTTGCTTGTCATAGTCTCAACTTTAATCACAGCTTTAAAAAGCTAGTCCATTGTTAAGACTTAAAAACCTCTACTGTGAAAGGGGACTACAATAACCTTTGCTGTATATACACCAGGTGTTTTTCCATAACAAGCACTGCTGATAGAGTGATGTTTAATCTTTGATGGCAATATCTAGGGTGTATTGAATTGCAATGAAAACACTTTCCAGACACAGTATCTTCCAGGATTATAAAATCTATGGACAAGCCATATGATTCTTTATGATGGCATTAAACAAGGACTAGTGGTGCCAGGGAAATTTGGGTAATGCTGTAAGTTTGATCACTTATGTGGGAAAAATCCAGAGTGTTTAATAGCTTTATTAAGTGGCAAGAAGTTTATTCCTGTGTGTCAGGTCAGCAATAAATTCTTACATTACTACTGTTATAAAAGTAACAGAAACTTGAAGCTATGTTACATGACTCTCCCCTAGGAAGGCTCAGTGATTCATTTCACTCAGTGCTGCACAATGGTGGTAGGAAGCACCAGATTTACAGGGGAAAAAAAGATAAAAGAAAAAGAACAGGGAGAATAATAATCCAAACTCTGTGCTAGACAGCTGCAATTTGATGCACCACTACTGAAAAATCCATTTGATTATCACAATCAAAGTAGATTCTCAGTAAAAGCAGAATTTGGGAAGTGAAAAATGTTATTAAAATACACTGAGAATTCCACATGAGCTAAAAATGCAAGGGAAGAGTGGAGGAAAAGGCTGGAAGCAGAGGGTAGAATGCTGTGCACCCATTCTTCATCAGGTGCCTACTTCATTCCTAATCTTAAAAAATCCTGTCTCAATCTAGCAGCAGCTTTGAACTTTATCCTGCATGATAGGTCATGGCCTTGAATGTCTGTGGCTCAGTCTTATGCCCCCAAAAAAGCAGGAAAATTATCACTCTTTACAAGTCCCCAAATAACAGGCTTTTTACTCTGTCTCCCATAGTATCCTCACAGAAAAGCTCAGGGAATGTGGTATAGGTCAGTGAGGTGGATTGTAAGCTGACTTGTCAACAGAGTTCAGAGGGTTGTCATCAGTGGCACAGAGTCAGCTTGGAGGACTGTGGCCAGTGCTGTTCCCCAGGGATCAGTACTGGGTCCAGTTTTGTTCAATATCTTCATCAACCACCTGGATGAGGGGATTGAGAGTACCCTCAGCAAGTTCCTGATGATACAAAACTGAGGGGTGGCTGACACCCTGTTTGGCTGTGCAGCCGTCCAGGAATATCTGCACAGGCTGGAGAGCTGGGTGCAGGCAACCCTCATGAAGTTCAATAAGGACAAGTGCAGGTCCTGCATCTGGGGAGGAACAACAACATGGCCCAGTGCATCTTAGGGGCTGCCCTGATGTAAAGCAGCTCAATGGAGAAAAACCTTGGAGTCCTAGTGGACAGCGAGTTCCCCACGGAATAACAATGTGCCCTTATGGCCAAGAGAGCCAATGGTACCCTGAGGTGCATCAAGTGTGTCCAGCAGGTCTAGGGAAGTTCTTCTCCCCCTCTACTTTGTCCTGGTGAGACTACACCTGGAATACTGTCCAGTTTTGGGCTCACCAGTTCAAGAGAGACAGAGAACTGCTGGAGAGAATCCAACAGAGAGCCACAAGAATGATTTGGGGACTTGAGCACCTCCCCTACGAAGAGAAACTGAGAAACCTGGGGCTGTTTAGTCTGGAGAAGAGAAGACTGAGAAGGGACCTCATTAATGTGTATAACTATCTGAGGGGTGGGTGTCAAGTGGAGGGGGACAATCTCTTTTCAGTGGTGTGCAATAATAACCTAAGGAACAACATCTTCAAGCTTGAACATAGAAGATTTCACCTCAACATGAGGAGAAACTTCTTTACAGTGAGGGTCACAGAGCACTGGAGCAGGCTGCCCAGAGAGGTTGTGGAATCTCCTTCTCTGGACACATTGAAAACCCACCTGGATGCATTCCTGTGCAGACTACCCTATGTGATCCTGCTTTGGCAGGGGGTTGGGCTTGATGATCTCTGGGGGTCTCTTCCAACCTCTAATGTACTGTGATACCATGATACTGTAACAGAACCACAACAAGGAGCCTTTGCCCAGTACATCTTTGCGTTTCTTTAAGACTCAGCTCATTGTTACCACTGAAAAGTAAAATCCAAGTCTCAAACCACCCATGACCACAAACTAGAACACCGAAGAAAGCTGAGGTAGAGTTACTGTGATTTCAGCAGAAATATGCCTCTGTGCTCCAGAGCTTGAACACATGCCTCATTTCTACTTCTAGGCAATAGTAAAGTATGTTACAGGATTCATAGGAAAGCAACATGAAGCATGTTGTAGTCAGGGAAGTTTTTTAATGAACTGGGATTAATCTTGCCTACCAATTAATGTTAATCATTTAGCTTAAACTAGCACTTAGCTTCCTGCTATAGTCAAGAGAGAAGGACAGACACCTCTGAGGGGTGATTATTCCACTCTCTACTGAATACCCAGAGTGGGATGAACTGCCTTTCATAAATGCCTGCAAGTCTCTACAGAATACAGGACTCCAGATGATTACCTAAGATCATAACTTTATGTTGAGCCATTGTAAACTAGATGAGATTACTTTCACTGCTGGTGATTAAAATAAGGCACTTTTCCACAGCTGGCAATTTCATCCACTTTTGTCAAATTCATTTGTCGGTTGTCAAATTCATCCACTTCTATTTGGTCTCTAAATAAAGGGAAATGTGGAAATGGAGCATTGTTATTCAGCTAGTTCATTCTTTGCTTCCAGGAAGCATTATTTATGTCTGCTGTGGGTATTCTCAGTCAGTGCCTTTTTCTCTGGATTCTGATTCATCCCAGAGAGAAAAGCAATCGTATGATACTGCAGGCTACAGCAGAGAATTGTCAGCCGCCCATGGGCCAGACACCGCATAGCACTCCATTGCAATCCCAAATATTACCTTAATATTTTTAAAGGATGAAAAAAGAACATTTGGGCTAGAAAGACTGCTGCTACCACAAGTCACTGTCTTTTGTTAACAAGGAATATTTAAAACCATCGTAATGCCCATTACATTAGGTGACTCTGTAACTCATGGTCTTCAGTTCTGGAGCTGTAAAGAGCCAAACACTAGGAGCTTTAGGATGTGATTGCCCTAAGCAATGCTGTAGTATCTAGAGGACCAGTTCAGTCCAGTTGTGAAGCATGATGGCAGATGTCACACACTTTTCACTCTCTTCCTCTCAGTAATTTTTCCCAGGCTGGAGAAAGGAAGATCAGTAAGTTGGCTTTTCTAGTTTCCTTTTTGTTTTTAAAACTATGGCTGTTTCCAGGCAGCTGACAAGCTAGCATCTCTGAAGAAGGTGTTGATAATTTCCATTAGCAGCAGGCAGCAGTTTTTCCACTGTTTTTCACCAGTCAGGGAGAGTACAAATCTGCTTTGTAGGAGGCAGCTCACATAATCCTAAGGTCTTCTAGAATTTCATTGTCTTTGATGGAGTTTCATTATGCTGGGGTAGTGAGGTGGTTAATACCTACCAGACCAACTGAAAGTTGTCTGCTGCTGTGAGCTCCTGTTGTGTTCAGTTTATTTCATCTACAAAGTAAGATAAGAGCTCTTTGCTACAGGCTGGTCTCAGATTTAATTCAAAGACATTCAGTCCTTGAATGTCATCTCTAACTGGCCTTTACTGATTGCTGATCACAATATACTTAAGCAGAAATGAAAACACAGATAATAGACACAGGCAGATAAAGACAGATATATAGACAGACACAATCACAGAGACAAAGACAGCCTTATGTGCGTCATGCACATAGCTTCCGGCAGCCCAGAATTCCTCATCTTCTGCATGGTGTGTCCCTAGACACTACAGCTTGCCAAAAATCAACTTTTCTGAAGGGAAGAGATATTTAGCTAGCTTCTTAATTAAATAGCCAGCCACTGAATGTCCATAGAAGGGCATTGGTTCTCCCAGCAAAAGCTCTGTTCAGAAAAGAAAGAAGCCCCAGCAAACTGAGGCCTCCCTATTTTGTGGTGGGTTATATGGCAAGGCAATGAGTGGCAAGCTCTGTAGCCCTGCTTAGGGTCTTCCAGCCAGTGTGAGGTTAAAGAGTTGGAAAGAGGCTGAAGTGTTGGGCTGGGAATGCAAGCTTCCCGAGGCCGTGCAAAGCTGACCATGAGATGGGCGCTGCTGGGAGAGATGGAAGCCTTTCTAACAGGATTAAGCCTGTGCCTGTTCACATGGGCAGCCTGGACCAGGAGTATTAACCCTGAAACAGAAAAAGACTGGTCTCTGCTCAGCTTCCCTTGCTCTCCCACAGAAAGAGGCATACACCAACCCCAGCCTCAGCATGAATCGCCAGGCTCTCGATCGGTTGATTTAATGCTTGCACTTAAACCCAAACTGAAACCCAGTTAGGCTGGTACAGTGTTGGGAGATCAGCACAGGTGACAGGAATGCTAAAGAACATACCAGGATTTTGCCACATGCAAATGGTTGTCTTTGTGTAATTTAAAGAGACAATTATCCTTCTAGATAATTTTATCTGACTATCATTTGTCTTTACTACTGTATCAGCTGTAATTGCAGAGCAAATTACTGACATGAGAAATTAAGACTCCCCATTTAGCTCCAGTACTGTAAGATTTCCTTGATCTTTTACACCTTTTGAAAGTTCAGCAAGTTCAAGACCTTGATTAAAACAACTGTGAAACAACCATGCAGTCTTCCAGTGAGACATGCCATAGGGCACAAAGAAGCAAAAAGATCTGCCTTGTGCTCAGGGCCAAGAGGCATTTCTCTCTACAGGGTATCAAATCTAAACCTAGCTACTGTCATCAGTGGCTACCCGTCATTGTCACTCTGTGGCTCTTCGCAGCTTTGGTTGGGATTTCTAATAACTGTGTTGCGAATCTGTCATCGTTTGCCATTCTAATTCTGTGTTACTTTTCATCTGACAGCATGCCTAAGAGTAGATCCTGGATCTCTCTTCAGTATCAGATGAAAGGCAGATGGGAATAATTCTTTTTGTTAGTTCCCACTCTACTCATATCTCTCCAGTGCAAGATGAATGCCAGGTGGCATAAGGCTTCACCACCAGCATCTTTGGAATGACCATGTTTCTAAATTTAAAAAAATCATCTTTTTAATTAAATGTCATACCTTAGAGTAGCAAAGTTTGAAAGGAATCTCTTGAGATCATCTCATCCAACCATTGTGGTCAGAGCAGGGGCAGCTGGAGCAGGTTGCTCAGCAGGGCATCCAGGCATGTTTTGAATTTCCACCACAGACAGAGCTTCCAACAGCCTCTCTGAGCAAATTGTGCCAATGTCCTGGCGGAAGAAAATTTTTCTGGTGTTTAAACAAAATTTCCTGTTTCAGTTTGTGCCCAATGTCTCTTGTCCTGTTCTGGGCACCACTAAGCAGAGTCTGCCTCCTACTTCCCCCACAGCAGGTATTTATACACAGGGACAAGATTCCCCTGAGCTTTCCCATCTCCCTCGACCAGGTGGCAACACTTTGCCTAAAACAACCCAGGTTGCTGTTGGCCACCTTTGCCACACTGGCTCATGGTCAGCTCGATGTCTACCAGACCACCAAGGTCCTTTCTCCCAAGCTGCTTCCCAGCCACTTGACTGGTGTTATTCCTCCCCAGGGATAGCAAATGCAAGAGTTTGCATTTGTCTTTGCTGAGCTTCATATGGTGATCAATGAAGGTCAATCTGACCTTCACAGCAGCACATTGCTCTGTCCCAGTTCTGTAGCAAACACCTGCAGCCTTGGTGAGAGTGAATCCTTCCCCAACACCCAGGCCATTAACGAGGATACTAAACGGTACTGGTAATCGTACTGCTCGTCTGTGACCTACCTCCGGCTGGAGACTTTGTGCCACTGACCACAGTCACAGGAGTTTGGTAATTCAACCAGTTGTTCATCCATATCACTGAGTGATAACTCAGTGCAACAAGAGCTACCATTTTCACAGACGGAACAAAACAAGATCTTGAGGAGAAAAAGAAAATGCTACTGGAGATGACTTGCTGTACCAATAAGAGCAGTGGGCTTTTGCAAGTGGAAGTGGGCCAGGAGCTTGCCAGGACCAGTAGTTGTGTGGGGTTTGTTATGTGCTATAATGGTGCACAAGCAGTATAATGATAAAGCAGTAAGTATTATCAATCTGGTCACGTCCAAACTATTCCTGAAAACATTCTAGGAATTTCAGGTTACATTACAACTCTGTGACCTCTTTTTTTATTGTAAGTCTTCTCCCAGAAGACTCCTTACTGTTTTACAAATCCAAGAAAAATAACTCTTACATGTTGTGTGAGTTGGTTTGGGGGTGGGGGCACACCTTAATTAGCAAGAAAACAAAGGAAGGAGATGCGCAGTTATACCAATGGGCTACAGAAATCTTACCTATTAAGTTTATCTGTGAAAAATGCATATAGCAAGTCGAACACCCAGCTGTCAATTGTCTGTCGTGTTTCCCAAACCAGGATGGATGTTAATTACTCAATAGCATATTCAAGGACTTTCTGTGCTGATTTATTTTTTGTCCTATTTTGGGATCCTGAGATTTCCAGAGACGTCTGTATCCTCTCAGAGAGATTGAAGTTGTGTTTCTTAAGCAAATTTCTTACAGCACTTCTGCATCCTTACAAGCCATTGACAGGAAAGAGTCTCTCTGAGCGATACCGCTGAAGTCCAGTCCAATTAGTCATTTCCTTGTCTGTGAATGACTGTTCCCTCTACACCCCTTTGTAAACTACATAGCTCAGCCTAGTTTTCAAATTGTCTTTTAAAAGTCTTAGTGACAGAGCTGAACAGTGCAGTCATAGAAATATGACTAAACAGAAGAAGAAGTTTATTGACCTTTTGGACATTCAGGAATGCATACAATAATGCACAACTTCAATTAGGTGAATCCTCATATATAATTAAACATTAAACATAATTTAAGTCTCCCTATTGGGAGTCAATATCAGAGTTCAAACTAGTAAAAGGAGGCTGCTATATTTATTGTGTGCCAGTAACACAATATATTATTTTGTCAAGTAAGGGGACCAACAGCTAGGGAATTGGTTGTTAGAATGGGGCAAGATTATTTATCCCTGCTGCAATTGGGCCTAATTCAAGATTTTGAATTGTCAGGGAAAGAAACCATGTTTAAACCTCCCATCTTTATTATTCCAGTGAGTCATTCTGGATTTACATCAGAATCCAGTTTTTCACATTCTAAGCCTGATATGAAGTTCTCATTACTGGAACTGGACCAAAGCCTTTAGAACCTCCTGAAGTTCATTAAAACTGCACTTATTTATAAGACATTTCCTTCCACACATCTTTCAGTCATTGTCTCAAACTGACTGTTTGTTTAGTGTATAATCAGGTGGGCTTGCATGTTTAGGCAAGTTGTTGCAGGGAAACAAGGATCTTGAGTGACATTCTCTGGATTTTCTTCAGATTTGCTCAGCCAAGCAGTTTGCCTTTGGCACCACTTCAACAGTTGTCATCCAAGAAGCTCCATGGGTTGGGAGGATATTTGGGTCTTACCTTACAAATACCCTTTTGATGCCACATGCTCATGAGGCTTTTCGCAGCTGTAAGCTCTGAGAGTTCCAGTGAACCTCAGGGCTCTGTCCTGAGCCTTTCAGATCTTTCATTAAATTTAAACCTCCTTGAAACACTGATTGTGTCATACGGCTTTCATTACCATAAGCATGCTGATGATACTCAGATTCGTGGTTCATGTTAACCTTTCCTACTGAGGTCAGTAACAGTATCTCTGAGGATCTAGCAGCTGTCTCCCTGTGGATGCCTTGTAATTTTCTAACATTAAACACAGGCAGTAGAATGCTCTGTTAATTACATCTGACAGTTTCTATTCTTCTTTTGGTTTGCATTTCATGGAATCTGTGCAATACCTTCATCTGGGAACTGGAGTCTTATTCCTGACAACAGTTTGTCATTTACTGCGCTTGTATTTTGTTTCAACAGAAAACATGCCATTGCTTAACATCTCATAAATTTGCCTGTACTTAATCATTACACCAATAAAAGCATCCATCTGTATGCTTGTGGTTATGTGTTTTGAGTTTGCCTTTATTCAAAAACATATTTCTCATGTCATCATATGCATACTTTTACGCTTGTACCATCTTTTCATATACTGGCAGCATACAGTGGATCTGCAGTAAGCAGTGTGTGCTTATTGACAGCGTATATGAGCCTGGGCATTCTGCCCCTTGGGTGCACAGGGCATTTGTCCTTTGGCCTGGATCACTGATGGCCAGCCTGAAGTCTGGGCAGAGGAGCCAGTCAGAGACAAATGTTTCTGTAATTTAACTAAATTGCCTGTGTGGGCAAGAAAGAAAAGCGTATGGTCTGCTCCCGGCTCTCAGTATGGGGGTTGCTTTCAAGCAGGGTATTAAATAAAACAGCACAGTTGCTCTCCAGTGGTCCTTGAAACAATTAGGGGAATACTGTTGTGTCCAACCAGCAACTCCTGTCCTGAGCGGCAGCAGTGGGACAAGTAAGAAGTTTCTGTTCAAATAGATTAGTAGGGGGAATACACATATGGTTTTCCTCTGTCAAAGGTTAAGGGGAAAAAATAACCACAACAAAAAAACAACCCACTATTAGGGGTTTTTATTTGGTGGTTATTGAAAAGTTGCAAAAAAAATTTTCATTTTCTATTTGTGCTCCATTTTAAAGAGATGTTGGTTGGCCTACCAGAGCCAAAATGTTGTCTTAATCTGGTGGAAAACAGCTTATATTTCTTTTCTTTTTTTTTTTTTTTTTTTTTTTTTCCACTTTAAACCCAGGGACAACAGAAATACAAACTTCAGTCTGTAGATTAAAAAAATCAACAAATTACAAGGGCTTCAATTTCTTGAAGGTCTGGAGATGTAGTCTATTGCTGTATATAATCAGGTAGCTGAAAATAATGGTGAATATTGGACAAACAGGATGTGGATTTTTGCACCTTTACGATGGTGAGATCTGAGACAGACGCAGGGAGGAAATTTGTCTCATAGAAACAGACACAGTAAGTTTGTTACAGTATTATACTCCTTAGCACATACTCGCCTCTCTAAGAAGAGAAAGCTCAGCTCTCAACTCAGTACTGTCCCTTTTCCAAGCATTTCCCAATGGGGAATAAGGGAAAATACAAAGTCCAGATATTTTCTAAGAGCAGCATGCTTACACAGGCACAAATGACAGCCCTGAGCTCAGCAGGTTGCAAGGCAGTGCCTGTGGGTACTATGTCAGAAATGTCTGACAAAAATCTGTGCTTGAAATATTCTCCAAAAGATTAGTTTGTGACAGATTTGATCATACTGGGACTGCCAGACCATATTGTTGGTCTATTTGCTGCCTACTGGCATCAGTAGCTTCCATACTACTACTGCATCGTCAGTTTGTGGAGGGAGTGTGGTACCCAGCAGTACTACCCTCCACAAGTTAGGCTATCAGAAAGAAATAGCCCTGGGAAGGTTTCATTTCCTGTGTAGGGAGTGGAAACCTCTTCATGGTTAGCTCTTCTGCCAGGCACCCTCACCTGAAGCTTAAGGCAGGTGATATCTTTCTCAAATAAACTCAAAGACAATTGCAGAACTGAGAATGTTCACCTTCATAGACATCCACTTGCCTGATAAGCTGGGAACAAGAGTTCTCTGCTTGGTTTCAAACTTGGATTTGAACTTCAGTGTGTCACCCCAGTGCCCCAACTCCTATGTTATTGAGGCAAATGTCTCCCACTGCAGCTAAGTATTTGTTATAAGCAGTCATTATCCTATCAAGTAGTAAGGTAAAAGTGTCTTATCCAGGTAGCAGTGATGAGTCTTACCTTTAATGCTTTCCTCTGCTCAATGAACAGGAAATAATTCTGGCATTAAGAACTAAGAAAATATATTAAAAAATAAGTATTCTGCTTCACAGCAGTAAGAAATGTTTCCCTTTTTATATATTTGTGCTTATCCAACTGGGATTTAAAAGAAGCTAAGTCACAATTTCTGATTCAACCAAACACTTCGTGGATGAAGACAGAAAAGAAAATTTGGGGGAAAACATGATCCATGTTTCTCTCATATTGTTATAGTCTTATTTAGTTGGAAATTACTTTGGTCTCTCCATCTCAAGGATTACCATAACACTGTGAATCTTACTCTGAAAAAGATGCTTTCAAGATGACCTGAAAATGGAATGTAAGTCACTATGAGATGAAGGAATGGAATCAGATATTCTTCGTAGTATTATGCTGCAGGGCGGGGGGAATGGTTTAATAAGCCAAATACTTACTGGGGGAGCAGGAGAAAGATTTAGGATAAATGCATAGCAAGCTTGATTGTCAGTTAGTTGAAGGAGTATGTCATGCTAAGCAATTTGTTTTCCAGTTTCATTGCATTTCTTTAAGCATTACTAGCTGCAAGCTGGGGAAAATTAAAAGAATAGATAAAAATTTCTGACACTGACTATGAAATTAGTAACCACAGAAAAAATTTACCCCGAGTTTAAAAGCCCCTAACCCAAGTAGCTCAGACATTTGCAGACATATTCAGTGTCTGGTAATGTTACAGTTTTCCCCAGTTTCTGGACTAAATTTCCCTTGCCTTCCAGAAATTTACAAGTTCAGCATATAGAAAGATCAAATCAAGACATAACAAAAACAGTCACAGTGAGTGAATCTATAAATACAGATTTTGATGTTAAAAGAAAAATACAAACAACTCTTCCAATTTATTTTCCTATCTTCCGCATGTTTCATTGTTGAAGCTGTTACTAGCACCTCGGTGGGGGACACATCTAATAGTTTGAATTCTAGGAGGAATTTCCCTGCTCAGACTGAGTTTACAGATCATTTCTAGGGCAGTTTTCCTTGTCAGAATATTTCAATCTCTTTCATTGAACTCCTGCAAATAATTTTTTTGATTTCTTCCTTTCTGAGGTCATTCCCTTCCAGGAATACCCAATAAGAGCAGGCGCAAACAGTTCCTGGGGACTATCTCAAAATAAATGTATCTCCAAACTCTCCCTGAAACAGAGTGGTTTGATGATTATTTGTTGAGGAAGTTCTTAAAATAGAGCAGTAAAATCTCCTAATCCCAGTCCTATTTCTCATTATCGCAAATAAAGCTTTTAAGAAGATAAGCAAAACACTAGTGTATAATTAGAAACATACAAAAGTATACACCCAAATGTGCTATTCCACTCTGTGAAAGAGCCATATCTGTCAAACACCAGCTTACACATCCATTACTTCCCATATTAACTATGTACAGCTGCCTTATCTGCTCTAAACAGATAGTGATTTTGAGCAACAACCTCACAGAGGAAGCAAAAACACATCTTTCTCTTGCCATGGCTGTACGGTGTGTGTCAATGCTCAGTGCTAATAACATGGTTCTTGCAGGGTTGTAAAGAGTATACCAGCACAAGATTCTTATAACAATCTGCTGAAGACAGGGTAGTACTCTTCAATGCATTTTTACTGCCTTCATTATGTGGCTTTTGCTAAAGAGAGCAATGCATGGCCCAGACTGTGATTCATATCTCAGCCATTTCACATTTCTTTGCTTCTGAGAATATTTTCCTTAGACACTTTTCCCCCAGCAAAGTTTTATAGTGTAATTTTTGCCACTTCACTAAAGCTAAATTCCTTTTTACTAAACTAGAAAAAGAAATCTGAAATACATGGTTTAAAATGCTGCACATATTAAAAATGTCAAGGAAAATAATAAACTAGCCATGAAGAGATTTGATTTCTACAAGTAGGAACATAAGAGCATTTAAACCTGGTTTAATGCTAGCTAAACCAGAGGTCATTGAGGCTAGTTTGGACATTCTTGTAAGTCTGACAAATTTTATGTATGGGAACCATAAATTTAGTAAAGAAATGAAGGACTAACTGAGATCTAATTTGTTTTATTTGACTAGAACATGTACATGAAAAATATATTTTCCCCATCTTAAGGACTATAATTTTTATTTTCATTTTTAAAAGCTGTTATTTAATATGCCCTTTCTTTGCTGGGGTAGACTCTCTTTTGTTGGATATATTCCTTTAACATC
Source organism: Picus viridis (assembly GCA_033816785.1). Lineage (NCBI taxonomy): Eukaryota > Metazoa > Chordata > Aves > Piciformes > Picidae > Picus > Picus viridis. Next base: position 916,993 of record CM066569.1, on the reverse strand, counting down.
TATGCCTAAGCATGGGTGGATCCTAAAAACACCCATAATTGCAAAATAATGTGACATGCTATTAAACAAACAAGCAAACAAGCATATTTTGAATTCATTCCAAGACCAATCAGAAGAAAATCTTTGTGCCAGAGCCGCAGATGATGTAGGGCAAATTTCAGCAAAGACCTAAAACATATGCAAGTTGTATGAGGTGCTACAGACATGTTAGATGTTTGACTTTCAGACTGTGATCTGAAATTTGAAGACCTTGAATGTCTTCTCAGTGCCTGCATCAAGGAAGATATTCCAGAGGAGCAATCCACTGAAACCCATGCACTGAGTGAAGAGGTGCTCCAAGTGATCACCAAAGGGAATATTCTCCTCCAATCTAACAAAACCAGGAATTTCATTTACACAGCAGGTCTGTGCAAAGTGGTTAGCTTTGCTTAGGAGTCGATACAAACAGCACCATGAATTTCATAGCCCTGCTGAGCAGCAAACCTTTGAAGCAAAGAACTGGCAGAGGGCATTCCTCAGCTAGCACAGCACTCTGCCTGGGCAAAGCACCCCAGACAGGAGTGAGCGTGTGTCCTCCACTGGATGTGGATTAGCTACACTCAAATCTACACAGATTTAGTTTGCTGTGTACAGGCTCTTATGTTGCCAATGTACCCAGCTAGAACAGTTCAACCTTTTTGAACTTTACACTGCCTTGTCTGTTGTATGTGTTTTAATGTATTAGAATGTTTAATTGTAAACACTAGTCTTTTGCCATGTTGATATATGCCTTGGAGATGCAATGCAATGTCATTTTGACATGGCTTAGCATCCCTTTAAGGATGCTATATCCCATCCAAAATAAAGCAACTACCAAATATTGTCATAGCCTTTCTTCTTTTAGTCATGCTAATTTCTGCTCACAGCATCTGGGTACCTCTGTTCTCCAGCTTCTTTTAATCAATGGCTTATGATTGGAAAGCTCTAGTGTTTAAGGGCACCTCTTTGTTTGTTTATTTTTTCCTGATAATTTCCAGACGTTTCCTATGGCCATTTGTTCTGTAATGCAGGAGTTCCATCTCTTCCTTCCTATACGTTGGCTTTGCTTTATTTTGCATCTGCATCCCATTGTGATTCAGAGGATTTGAATTAGTGCCTCTTATTTTCTGTACTGCCTATTTATCATAATTTCTGCATTTGTGGATTGTTTCTTCCACTGGTCTGAGTTAATTATTGCAACAAATAATTAATCAAAATGTACTAGGCACTTCTCTGTGCACTTTAGTGTACTTTTAAACTCCTATTTGAAACTCCTTGCAAATAGCTGTTCCTGACCTCAACAGAGTTCAGAACTCCCCAAAAGACTGGGCATCTGCTCTGTGATACAGGTCAGTTTGTTGGTGCAGGGTAGCAGTCTAGAGAAAGCATTTCCAGTGAGTGAAGTACGTCCAGTATGCCAGGAGAATGCCAGGAGAATGCCAGGAGAATGCCTGTGTTATAGACATTTTCTTGAAACTGGAAAATTAGCATTTGAAGTTCCCACACAAATCCCTGGAGTTGTAAAGAATGTAAAGCTTACCTTTTAAAATTAACTTGGCATGTTAAATTCAGGCAGAAATATGACCAGTAAAGGATGAGCATGTTTGAGGATGTGAGGTAGCTGACTGAGGGCAATATGACATTCCAACCTTTGGAATGCTTCTCTTTTACCAGTTTTAGCACATTTGTTTAATGCATTTCTTCTCATCAGCAAGGCACCATCTTTGCTATATGAAGCTTTTAAATACAGGCTTTAATAATACAAAGTATGATGTAATAATACAAAGTATGAATTGGAAGTAGTGGATGGAGGAAATCCTGTCTCATGTTCCAGTAAAAGGCTTTGTGAAGCTGCTCTGAACTAAGAAAAAGTTAAAAAAGAAATCTGCCAGAAATTCTATAGAGAGAGTTCACAGTGTGTCCATTCAAGAAACGATGGAGATGAAGTCAGGAAAAGATGTTAATGGGAATACCTGCAGCAATATGGCTGATAGAGCCTTCATGCTGTGGAGCCACAGGTCCTGCGTGTTCTTGAGGACAGAATCTCTCATTGATATATACTGGGTGATTTATTTTCCTTATTGAAACTTTAAGTCTTCTCCTCATATTTTCTTTGCCATTCTTACTGCTTTAGGAAACAGTATTCAGAAATTAGTATCTTAGATTTTGTGTGTTACCAGTTATCAGTTCATCAGAAAAGATTCACTTCTTCATTGACCTAGTATTTCTTCAAGTGCCAGTGCTCCAATACTGGCATTTTAAGCTGTCTCTAAAGTGCATGGTTGCAGAATGATAGAAGGAATTTTACACTTGTATCTTTTTTAACTTCAGTCTGTTCTCTTCCCCCACTGAATATTAATCTCATGTCAAAAAGGTCATCTAGAAGTTTCTCTCTCTCTCTTCTGTGCAGTCTATTGGTACAAAAATATATTCCTCTCTGTTTCAAGGATTTCCCAAATGCATTCCATTTTGCACACTGCTAATATACTCAACACCTAGCACTTGGATTGTATGTATCAATGTCATTTGCATGGTCCATGTTAAAATAACTCGGTCTCGTTAGCATGCTACTGGTATGATTACCTAGAATCCATTTCTGTTTACAACGATTTTTGATTTGCACTGAAAGCAGCCTAGTGAGTTGCTGTCACCTCTGAGGGTAATGTATAATCTATGGATTGGACCCTAATAAATAGCTCTGCTGTATAAAGGAAAATATTCAGCAAAATTAAAAAAACAGAAACAAACACCTGGTGGATATGTTGCTTATCCAAAAAGATAAAGTTTAAATCCTCAGGTATTCACATAAGTTTTGAGAAGCTTCCATACATACTCAGCTTCAACATTCCGTCTTGTTTTTTCTCACCTTAGTGTGGCATAAAGCCTCCTTTATTCCTTCTAACCTTTTGCTGCGGCAAGATTTCATCAGCAGAAACCCAATACAGCCATTCCCAGCAATTTACGACAGAAATCCTTTTCTTCCTTCCTTCTGTTTGTTGTTTTTTCATGTAAACTGTTTAGAAGGCTACTGAGATTAGACTGCTCCTTGTGTCAGCAGGCACTGCTTTCCCAGAGTGACAGGCTAATTTCCTCCTTTTTCTCCTCATAGCCTTGCACCCTGCTAGCACCGTCGTGGGAACCAGAGAGTTTGTCATTAGCATCCTGAAAAGGTTTACCTAGCTCTTCATTTGTATGCATTGGCAAGTGAAAAGCAAAGGGATAAAAATAAAATGCATGCAGTATGGAGGTGGGGCTTAACTGCTTCAAGTGCTGGAAATCAAACCTCCATAGACAAAAATATAGCATTTGGGACTCACACATAGTTTAGGATATTTTGCAAAATGTAAAGAATTCTATAATGGCAATGTTTTCAACAGCACAAGATTAAAACTATCTTAGAGCATGCTTTTATATGAGGAATGAAGTCACCCTTTCTGAGGAAAACCTGAAGCAGCAGCACACAGCACTCTGACAAATGGGCACACTGTGTCTCTTCCTCCTGGCATTGCACAATTTAGTTTGGTTTCTATTTTCACATTAGAGCATCAAACTGTGAGATCTCAGAGATAAGCCAATACAGAAACTTCTAATAGAGGGGAGAGGATACGACTGAATACGAGTGCACTACTACTGGCTTTGCCCACATCAGGTGCTAGATGTCTATTAACAGTTACCTGGTCCTTGGTCACCTGTGAAACATGCTGCGGATAGGAATGCTGTATGTGAGCTGAGAGGCAACTCACCAGCTTTGCCTCATGGTGAGATGTTCTGCTCCCACAAATCCTTCCCCAGAGGACAGTCATGAAGGAGTCTCACCCTGTCCTTCTGGCACATGGTACAGCCTGCAGAGGCACTTTCTCTGATTACTGGATGATCACTGTGGTAAAGTTAATTACAATGAAGCTGTAATTTCAGCTGCTATCTCCACCCAGTCAAGTCATTTGTCATACCCAAATGGATCACAAAGTGAACTAAGACCTGAAGTTTTAGCTGAATCATTAATCTGCTCTGAATCAAAATTCAGATCCTACTGCTAACTTCCTTTGCAATCTATTCTCTCAAGTTCATATATTATCAAATCATGTCCTTATTCTCATATTGAGAATAGGCACAAAACTCTCTTGATTTCAGATCAAATTGAGGTGCTGATCTTATTAAACGCCACTCAAAGTCCTTGTCCTCTGCCCTGATGTCATGCCTTTTTCTGACGAACAGCATTAAAAATGTATGTATCTGACATCAGCCATGTGTGCTTCTTACCAAGCACGCCATGGCATGGCTAGAAATCATTTAAAGAACTGCTGCTGCAAGAACACCTTCACCACACCAAAGGTACACAGTGCGACACCTTTCTGACAGCAAAATACTTTGCAACTCAATCAGAGCGAGTCCAGACTAGTACTAAAATACAGCTGACATTCAGTAATTTTATGGTAAAATCCATAGAAACCTGATCAGGAGTACAGAGGAACATAAATTACCATAGCAATTTAAATTAATTGGATACAGCAGTCCATCCTTTCTGGCACCTAGAAACTGTACAGTTTATGCAAGTAAAGAAACACCACTCTATCTATATTTCCCAGCTGCTCTAATACCAGAGAGAGAGAATGAACTTTTTTAAGATCTTTGGGAGAGAGGTGGAGGTGGTATTTTCTCTAGTAAGAAGCTTTTTTCTGTAGTTTTTTTTGTGTGTCAAAAAAACCCCCATGAAACAAAGAGAACCTATTCAGTTTGCTGTTATGATTCTTGCTTCTAATGAAGATCTGTAATCAAAATATGGTCCAGAAGATGTCACAAAATTAGCAGTCCTTCTCCAGCCTTCTTGTAGGCTCCCTTCAGGTACTGGAAGGCCACTATTAGGTCTCCCCAGAGCCTTCTCTTCTCCAGGCTGAACAACCCGGTTCCTTCAGCCTGTTGTTGCAGCAGAGGTGCTCCAGCTCTCTGAGCATTTTTGTGGCCCTCCTCCGGACCAACTCCACTAGGTCCATATCAATACAATACAATACAATACAATACAATACAATACAATACAATACAATACACCAGGTTGGAAGAGACCTTCAAGATCATCGCGTCCAACCCATCAAACAATCCAACCCACCCAACAACTAGACCATACAGCCAAGCACCCCATCAAGTCTTCTCCTGAACACCTCCAGTGAAGGTGACTCCACCACCTCCACGGGTAGCCGATTCCAATGGGCAATCACTCTCTCTGTGTAGAACTTCTTCCTAACATCCAGCCTAAACCTGCCCTGGCGCAGCCTGAGACTGTGTCCTCTTGTTCTGATGGTGGCTGCCTGGGAGAAGAGGCCAACCTCTGCCTGGCTACAACCTCCCTTCAGGTAGTTGTAGAGAGCAAGAAGGTCACCCCTCAGTCTCCTCTTCTCCAGGCTAAGCAACCCCAGCTCCCTCAGCCTTTCCTCATAGGGCTTGTGCTCCAAACCCCTCACCAGCTTTGTTGCCCTTCTCTGGACACGTTCCAGCAAGTCAACATCCTTCCTAAACTGAGGGGCCTAGAACTGGACACAGGACTCAAGGTGTGGCCTAACCAGTGCAGTGTACAGGGGGAGAATGACCTCCCTGCTCCTGCTGGCCACACTGTTCCTGATGCAAACCAGGATGCCATTGGCCTTCTTGGCTGCCTGGGCACACTGCAGACTCATGTTCAGCCTACAATCAACAAGTACCCCCAGGTCCCTCTCTGCCTGGCCACTCTCCAGCCACTCTGACCCCAGCCTGTATCCTTCCTCATTAGGATATGCAGCAGGTGTGACATATTAATTATTCCAGTGGAAGCATAGAAAGATGCTGGAGGGGATCTGTTGTCTTTTTTCATACTCACATGCTAGAAAAAAATATGTTTGCGTTTTGACTGGACCAAAATCATTACTTCTGGAAACTGTACCTTCTTTTTGTGTGTTTGTTTGTTTTCTTTTCCTTTTTAAAATGCTCTTATGTGGCTTAGGATAAGTGGCCAGCATGATACAGCTTTACATGTGACTAATAAAACTGATCCAAGAAAGGACTCAGTCCTCATAATAATGTTGTGTCTTTGCTTGGACAGCCAACAATTGTTCCCAAGGGGTCCTGAGGTATTTTCCATTTCTGCAATTGATTCAACAGTTGATGGGAAGAAAATTCTCAATGCTTACTGAAATCCCAAAGGAAATACAAAACGAGAATTGCTAATGTCCCTGGAAAGGATGCGACTGCAAGTGCCGGGATGTGTTTCTCTGTGTGTGGTTTCCAGTGGCTGGGATCACAATTCCCAACTGCCAGATCGCTCTCTCCTCACAAGCTCTACAGAGCCCAGCTCCTCCCAGCACTTCACTCATCTGTCTTCTGTGTCCAACTCACTACCAGAAACTGCTGGCAACTTGCATTTTAGAGGCACCAGGATGCTAAAGAACAGATACATTTTTGTGAACTGAATTTTCTTTGTCCTGAAAGAGTGATACTTTCAGCAGTAAAAACACACTTCCAGCCTGCACAGGTAGTGGTGTTCCCAAATGGGATAAGTGGTGGCTGGCCCATTTCCTTAAGCATTTCATTGATTCACCACCAGTCAGCAGGTACAGAAACTTCACAGAACTGGTGTTGTCTCCTGAGTATTTCTGCAGCAGCATCTAACCTCCTCCCTGGTATATGTATTTTTTGCCTGTGATATGCAACTAGAACACCTTTTGCTGAAGATCTTAAATGGTTTGTGAATAAGAGTATCATATCAGCATGAGTGTGAGACTGAGACACATCATTTTTCAATGATTCTATGTTATATTCTTCTATGTGGCATTTTTGTCTTCCAGAAAGCTCTTTTCATAGTATGGGGGAAGATCTACCCAACCAAAATCACTGCAGTATGGTAGAAATTATACTCTTGTGCAGCTAGTGATTTTAATTAGAACAACAACTCTTCTATCAAATGGAAATTCCCCTGCAAAGTCCACAACAAACATTGTCTCTTATATTCTAGGCACTTTAAAATAGGTATAATTTTCATTCTGACTTCTGGGGAATTTTTGTAAGCACTAGAAATCTCTTGGCTGAATTCTATTTTCCTTATTCCAAGACACAGTCTGGGTCTCACTGAAATTACCAGGAATGTGTGCATGAGTAAGGCAGGAAACTTTTAATGCTATCCCCACAAAGCATGTGATAGGGAAATTTGTCAGCCAGGCTTTCCAGGAATTATTGCATTGATTTATCTTTGGTGTGGTATGTCTCAACAAGATTTCTTCAAACACTTCATTCTTAAAGTTATTTCCCTTTAAGATATTCCTGACATCTGCAGCTTGTGTAGCTCGAAGCACATAGCTCCTCAGATGGTCGTTACCTCACAAACAGTCATGGTTTTGACAGCATGGGCTATGCACTGCAAAATCCCAAATCTCTGCATTAGAGATTGTATTTTTTTCTTTCAGAGAATAATTCTTATGACTTTCTCCAACACTTTCTTCTTTCATTTTGCATAGTTTCTTGTCATGCTTTCTGGAGCTATAAAGGGGCTCTTTATCCCTTCCCACAAGCACCCTCCATATCATGTGAGTATGTTCTCTTCTCTTTCTGTTCTCCCCAGAATTTCTCTGCCATGTCAGCTGGCTATGTAAAAGTGGAGGATAAAGAATAACAACATGTCCTTGTGCCCCCTAATTCCAAGGTAAGTCTTGCATGGCACTGACAGTCACTGTTTGTCCAGGAGAGGTGCAGCATGACAGATAAGAAAGGCATGTGGGCTCCAGAGAGAACCTCCATAGGAAGTCCAGTGGAGCTCTATGCACCAGGAGAAAAGTGCCTGGTATATGTTGCATGCAGACTGACTAAAAACCAACAAGATATCCTAATTCCACAGTGAGTTCAACCTCTTTATCTGTAACAGACCTTATAACTTCAAAAGATTCCTGTACTTATTTGGAGCCTCTCAAGTGAGACCATAGTGGCATTCATCCTGAGCTGTGAAGGGAGAACTTTTGAAAGCTCAGACTTGGCAGCTTTGTCTGTAAGAGCTTTGCTGCTGCCATAATGCCCTAAGGGAATGATGGGGAAAATGCAGGCTGCTAAAAATTAAAAGGATGAATAACATAAACAAAGTGACTAAATTATGGCTTTAGGGTAGCTTATGTCCATTAAAACGGTAAGATAAGCCCTGTGGAGGACAATATAACAAAAACACATAGTCATGGGTTCCTTTGGGATCCTTGAGATTTGGATCCGTGCTTTTAGCTGCCATAAAGGACACGTGAGCCAGTAAGGGTGCAAAGAGTCAGCTGGCCCTGCTCTCTCAGGTAAGAGGTGCAGGATGTCATATTTTGACCATGCCAAATTGGGTGTGTGTACCCCAGGGCAGTGGAACAAGAGAGAGCAAGCTTCTCTTTTCCTCAGGAAAATGTGGAGAAAATCATCACTTAAAGAAATATGGGCAAGTCTTGAGCTAGTAATGTCATTAGAAAGATACAATAGTGTTAAAGAAGTGCACACTTTGCTGTGAAAGAGGGTGATGAAGCCATTGCTCTGGAGATCTTGGGTCAGAGGAACATGATTCAATGAACTGAAAAGTCTCATTAAATTATCTATCCTGTTTCTTCTCTCTTATATCATGAATACAACTAGTGTTCCACACAAAGAATTCTGGTCAGCCAAGAGAACACCTGAGAGAGGCTGAAAATCTTCAGTAAGAATCAAAACAGAAGAGGAATTTCAATGAGTTCAGTCCCCTGTCGTTTGTGGCAGTCACATCAAGTAACCCCATAGGTTTATAACTGATCAAGCTCTATTTTACAGCTAATTAGATTTTTAATTTTTTTCCTTAATGCCTCCAAGTAGAAAGCTATTCCAGATCTTCCCTGTAATAATGTCTAGAAGTCTTCTAATTATCAGCACAATCTTCTTTATGGCCAGGTTATATTAGTTCCTTAACCTAAATAACACTTTCTTTGCCAGGGGATTTCCTTTGTTAATGTATTTATGAAGATCAGCCCTAGCCCCTTTCAGTTATTAGTGAGAACCTAAACAAACCAAGTCAGTTGCTTTTTTATTATTTACACATACTCTCCTTAAGAAAGGTGAGTGGTGGAGGGAAGGACAGGAATCTGGTGACACAGCCTGCATCAAACTTGATGTAAGTCAAAGGGTTCAATCTCTGCTCATAACTCAGAGGAGAAGCACCTCTGGGATCCTCCTTTTCTAAACCCACAAAAGAGCAAAATATTTCAGACAAAATGCTGATCTCCAGTTGACTGAATTGCACTAAATGCCTAAATATTGCCTTTGATGTAAATTGAAAATGAACCAGCCGCTGTTATTGTCATCATAAACTCAAGGCAATGAGCTTCTGTGCATGTGCTGTACTTTCCATCACTGATTTCTCTTCTCATTCTGGTTTGTTTGATCTTTTCCTTGTAATAATAGGGAGAAGATAAGAGAAACCTGAACTGTTTTTTCTTATTCAGTATTTGAAGTGTTTGCATAAGTTCCAGCACATAAGAGACAATACAGTGCTAGTTGTGCTTTTATAAATGCTTTGAAAGCTAAGCCAAGTCACACTGTGTAGAAATGATTTACGCAGATATATTTATTGCCTTCGATACGACCAAATACAGTGAATGGAAGCTGAAATGAAATAAAATAGAATTAGAAGAGCAATACAAAATTGCAACAGCCAGAATAGGTGAACTTTGGAACAGGTTATTGAGAGTAATGGCAGTTTCTGCAGCAGCAGCCATTTATACATCATGACTGAAAGCTTTCCTAACATATATGCTGTATCTTAGGGAAGAACTTCACTCATTGAAGCATTTAAGTTACACAAGGTGTTCATAGTAATCCCGACTGTCAATAAAAACAAGTTGTTTAAAATTATTGGATATATTGTGGGATTATTCAAGCTGTTCTAGGCTAGAGCTGTAAAACATGAGGTAACTCCACTGCAGAGAAGTGAAGCTGGTAGCTATCTACTCTAATAAGAAGTTATAGTGGCAGCAAGAAAAGCTTATGCACAAATATTAAATAGTTATGATTCCTTTTAATGTTAAGATTAGTGATTTATCTGGAATAATGGGTACAATATGTAAGATATTCACTGTTATGGGGAGCCAAGGGAACCAATAAGACTTATAAGGGTAGTGCCCTTTTTGCTTAAAGGAGCACTTCTTGGAATTGAAAATCCTTGTGAAACCTCTCCATAAAAGTCAGACTCTGGGAGAACATGGCTGGAAGCTTATAATACACAAATTTCAGGCAAAATGCCAATAATGAGGCCGTTTTATATTGAGTACAGACATGTTCCAGTACACCACTACACCCTTTCAAGTTCAGCATGAACAAAGTGTTGCCATATTGTAAGCAAGATGCATTCCAAGAAAATGCATAGTGATACAAAGCAGATGCTGCCCTTCTGTCATCAAAACAAACGTTTGTAGAAATGATGTTTGGAGGAATTCTCCAGAATAAACTAGTCCAAAAAGCTAGGCTGCTGCCAGTTGCCAGCCTTGGCATTGTCTGGCCACATCTTGAAAAGGAGATTCCGCAATGTGACTGAGCACCTGTTCCAACATTGCACTGCTCTCCTGCATTTTTCATGCACCCTGCCTTCCAGAATTTCCTAACATCCAAACAGAATTCTCACTCTGTCCTTTGCTTTGTCTTAAACTGGGAGGGCTTCTGTCCATCATCTATGTAGTGACCTTTCCTTAGCAGCATTGCCCCTTTTTCTTAGTTTGTTCTTCTCTTGCAGTCATATAAGTTTCTGCACCTCTTTGTTGCCTCCCATTCATTAGTTACATTTCTTGACACCCCTATACTGAAAGTTCTGTGGCCATTTCACTATTCTGCAATGGGGAAAATCTTTGCATTTGCCTTTACCTTGTGATGCTTCTATTATATAATTCTCAGTTCTGCTTGATTTACGAAGCATTTGCGGGACTGACTCAGAGTTCACAGAAATCACTTTGGAAAGGTCACCAAAAAGGCTGATTGGATTTCAGCTTCAGGTGAGTGATTCTAAACTTCTTCAATGTGCTGACCATTCCAGAAGTAAAAATGCAGTAAGACCCCTCATATATAGCACAAGGCTCAGCACCACAAACTAGTGCGAGGGCTGTAATTCCAAGCAGTCGTGAAATAGGCCTTTCCCATTTCTCAGGTAAGTTTAGAAGAGGCTGAAGGGGGGCTAAACATGAGGAGTTTTCTTTTTTATATAATGGTGGAGGAGTTTTTGACTATTAACTAGTTTCCTGTTTCTTTTCTGCAAGATGGGGAGAAAGGAGCATAAGACAAAATTTTCACTAAGTGCTACCCCATGTACAAGGTATATTCCTTTGAAGTATCAATGCTCTTTTACAGTATCTGCTCTTCAAAAGGAAAAATTACAACAGATTTGAATAGGAGACCTTAAGCCCTAAGCATAATAGATAAAGAATGTGAATGTCTTTTGATGTAACCAGAAGTCTTTGATGTATTTATAAAATCTTGCAACTCATCTTGTATTTTCAGCCAGTTAATATAAGGATAAAAAAAATAATTGGTTATAACTAACACATTTTACAATGTTTTAAATCCGTTCTCCTGACTCTTCGCTTTTCTTCCTTCACAGCTGACATACCTGCAACTTTTGGAAGCTATATAGCAGAGGCAGATGTGCTGATACAGAAACGTTTAATGACTCAAATAACACTTCCTTAGTCCAAATGGAAATTAAGAGTAGAATGTGTGTTGGATGAGGGAAATCAGGTTATGCTGCTGGTTTCGTTTACAAAATTGACAGTTCCCTTGTTCAGCCAAACTGTACTTTCATTTCATGACACGATAGTATCAGCTACCCTAGCTCCACTGAGTTCAGTGCATTCATTTTCATTTTCTCTCTTGGGGAGCAGTATTTGCCTCTCATTGGAATAGGATTTCATTAGCCACCTTGTAAGACAAATGTGTCAGAGACAGGAAAAATCTAAACTGAAGTATTTGTGCTATTAAAATATGCTATTAATGTGCTATTAATGTGCTATTAAATGTGCTATTAATGTGCTATTAATGTGCTATTAAAATTTGTGCTATTAAAATAATCTTATTCTTTTTCAGGGACTGCTTTCTAAGGAGGGAAAAAAAAACAAAAACTCCTTCCTCTGAGTTTGGAGAATTTTATCTGACCAGTCCTCTCCACTGCTCCTGTCCTGCAGTCTAAAATTGATGCCTTCCTTGAAGCTCAGAGCTTCAGACTTGCCTTGTGCTTCCATTTCATGGGAAAATTGTTGCCCTGAGAATATATCAAAAGCTCTTCTGGCTTTTTGGCTACTCATGACTCTATTTTTCAGAATAAAATCAATTTATTCTGAAATCAGTGGAGTGTAATTGCATGTGCCTAGGGAAAGTTCACATCTCCTCTGCTATAACAAATGTGCCCCAGGGCTGTGCTGCCTATCTGCCCTTCCAAACTGTCTGCTTAATTTCCCCTGCAGCAGTCAGGCACCTGCTGCTCATTTCACCATGGGGACTCACTGTGAAATGTTCTAATAATATACATGCATCTGTCCTGCACACTTTCTTATGTGAACAAGTCTATTACTTTCCTTCATTCAAACTACCTTTGTTTCTATGACCTCTCTTTCATGAATGCTAGGGACTTAGTGCTATGTGAAGCATTATCACAAGTGCCACCTGGTCTTCAGAGTTCTCCACCTACCTGTATGGCAGGCATGACATACCAAACACCAAAAACATGACAAAAAGCCTGGTCTTTAGTTCATGCATTTTATACTTTCAGAGGTTTTCCTTGTAAAACCATGTGGCTTAGGGGGAAGTGTCAACAAAATGCACTTTCTGCATCAAATCTCATCTGTCATACTGTCCTCATCATTTCTGTCCTTGCAGGTCAGTGCAATTACTCTGGATGTATTACTGTCAATCATTACTTCAGATACTGCTTCTGCTCTTTGCTTGATTTACTGCTTTGTTAGAAACTCCACAGATAAAGTGACCATGGTTCTTTTCCAGTGATATACTGGACAACATGGGAGCAGGATTCATCTTGGGATTAAGATGTGTGAATTGAGATGTCTATGTTTGAGCTACAGGATAAAATCACCTTCTAAACTCAGCCTGAAGGTGTGTCACACGTCAACTGAAACACCAGGACATCCAGCAGACCCATAAAGGACTAGCAGGACACATAAGCCATGTGAGGTTTTCTGAAGAAACAAGTCCAAGCAGAAGGCACAATAGCATAAAAAATTATGCTTCAATATCTACACCTGCTAATACTATCTTTTCCAGGTGTTCTGATATTGAATTGCATCCTGCCTTATGTTACAAAAGAGGAATCAACCCAGTGTGCCTGATTCAGGCAAGAGCTACTTGGTAGATGGGGTTTTGCCTGAACAAGGACATTTGGGTTTGGTTTCTAAGCATGTGTGTGATTACTTGTAATGCAAAATCTACTGGAAATACTCATTTTTGTTTATAATATCCTCTGCTGAAAGCACTTTTGGGTTTTTTTTCCTAAAATATAGAGCAGGTGAAAGCTGCCAAATTTCAGGGTGTTTTATTGCCCTTCGCATACTGTAACTTTCAACTTCTTCTAAGTCTAACACATAGGTTTCTCATTGTTTCCCTTCAGATTGCTCCCAGATACATAATGGGCCCCTATCTGTGTTCTTTTTGTGTGGATAAGGTCCTAACACTTCAGATGTCTCAGAAAGTTTTGTTTGCTTTCAACCTCACAAAGATGAATGAATCATAGTCTGATTCATTCTCTCTTCTGGATAAAAACAAACAAACAAACAAACAAACAAACAACCAAACCCAAAACAAACGAAAAACCCCCACACCATAGCCAGAAAACCCCCACACACCAAAAATCCCAGAGGTTCATTTTTCATTAGAACAATTTATCTTCTATTTTCTTTATGAATGTGACTGTCCTGTTTTTGCAAACTCCTGCTCAAATCTCCTGCTGGTACCCCACGCACATACATCAGGCTGACTGGCAAGGAAGACAGGAAGAAAAGCTGCAGTACTTCACTGAAGCTACGTTATATTTCATTTCCTCCAGATACACCGTGTCTTGAAAAAATAGGTAATGCAGTGAATTAAAAGACACTCAGTGAGACTGAATGAATTAATGAGAAAAAGACAAACACCAACACAGAGAAAAGAGGCAAGGAATCAAAAGAGGACAATTCAGTAAAGTCCACCTTCAGTCTTTGAACACAAACTTTTTGCTCTTCAGGCAAAAATTTAAAAGCTAGAAAATGCTGGAAGCCTTGTGTAAGGAGTTTTAAAAAAAGAAAGTAATCAGAAGACAGGAAATATGAAAGTTCAAGTGAGGAGTAAAGTCTTGCAAAAGATTTTTCTGGGTGACTGAATCTGATCCTCTGCCATTTCAAACAATCTTCCTGGTAAACTGAGCAGCCACCCTCAAAGTAGCTGAGCTTTTAGTCCCTTCATTCCTAAAGGGAAACCACTGCAGCATTGCTGAATTTCTGCCTAAATTTGTCCACAGCAGTGCAAGCAAATAACTTCTTGAATCAGCATCAATAACTGAATTCATATTTACCCCCTATGAGTTACTAACATGAAGCAAACTTTTAAAAAAAATAATTACTTTTAATGTCTGCTTTATGAATGCACTATGGTGATCATCATCATTAAGCATTATCTTTCATGTAAGATTAAGATTATTGCAATGTTGTTATAAGATTTTGGAACAATTTTTTATTAAATTCTTGATAAAGTAATCACTCCCTAGCCCACAAAAGTAAGAGATACAGGTTAACAATTCCAGTTCTTATGGAAACAGAAGAGCATGTATGACGAAGGCTACCATGGGTGATAAAGTTTCCAGTGCCCATATTAGCTTAAACGTCCCCTGTAGCCTTGGGGATTCATTTTGCTGTGAGCTCACTAAAATGGGGATAATAGTGTGTTACACAGGCTTACATCAGGGTAAAGGGTTTCAGACCCTGTGATATCCATAGACATATTCTAGAGAGTCTGGCAACAGGTGTTTATTGTGAAAGCATTGCAGCCTTCATTTTCTTTATGGGATAGACATATGTTTCATATACAATACATAGAGTGTGTCATATTTCATGTAGTACCACAAAAGACTGCAGTTTATTAAAGCTTCTATCATACAATTAGTTACTCTATGATCTCATATAAATTCAATCTGTGAAACATTTGCAATGGCTCTTGTGTTTGTCAAGTACTTGGACCATATGAACTGCAGTACACACCCCCAGCAAAGAGCATGTGGCATCTTATTTACATCATGGCATGTGTACATATTAGTAAACAGAAAGGTTCTCATGATCTGTAGGCCATTTGCTAATGTTCCTGAGTTGTTAACAAAGAGAGCTGTGGATGAACAGAGCTTCCATTTCTACAATGGAGAGGGGGAAGCCCTCTCAATTGCATGTTGGGTTGGTTTGTTTGTTTATAAAGCATTAATTCAGGACAGCACCTGTGGGAATCTGCAACAAGTTGAACTCTTTCTTCTTTATCGGACTTGATTTTTACAATCCTTATTTTTCTTACTTCTTAGTAGAAAATTATTTCCTTGTTGTGATGTCCTTTGAAGAAAGGAAACCTTGACCAGCTGAGAAGCAGAAGAACATGAAGCACCCCAATGCAGTTGTCCTGACACACCACTGCTACCTCAGATTTTCAGTACCAGATATATTGTTGATGTATTTTGATTGTGAGCATTCAATTAACACAATCAACATTCTGTACTGATTTAAAATGCCATTCATCTTTATTCCTTGTGGAATAATAGCTTGTTAAGGAAACTTCCAACTCCTATTGTAACTTTTTTTTTTTTCCCCTTCATTTTTCATTTCACTCTCCTACAAATTGTTCCTTCAAATTGTCAGAACTGTATGGCCATGACATAGCTTCATTATTCCTATATGATCCTTTGAGAGCAGTAAGACTGGATTGTTCTGGGCAGTTGTTTACCTTGAGGAAGTGAGTGCTAGGTGGAATAAAGCAGAAGTGTCTATTTCTGGTGGCTCACTTAGAAAAATAGAGTGCAAAGCTGACAAGACACCTGAGCACATCTGATTTGTCAAGAGACTCTGCTGCCATCAGGTAGCTTCCCCATCAGTCAGTCTTGCCTGCTTTTACAGGATTGTCATCTCATTAATTTTAATAGGGCTGCTTGATGGCAGTGGGGGTCAACACTGATTAAAATAGTTTCAGAGTGTTGCTGATAAACTGGAGCCCAGCTGTGTTGTTAATGAGAGGTCAGCAAAGGCCATGAATCAGATCCCACTAAGTTTTGGACAATTGGGCCAACAGTTGTCAGAAGAGGAGGGAGTGCAACTAATAAGCTCTTACAAGCGACCCAATAAACACATTTCAAGGAGGCAGTAGAAATACCAAGGCCTATATGTAAGAACATAGTCAGAAGTATTAGCTATGAGACCTGAAGTACCAGCAGTGGCCTTTATGTTACGCAGCATTACTGCAACAGAACACCTCTTTCTCTAACTTTATAACATAATCTGTAACACTAGGAAATTAGACCTCAAGTAAACATCCCAGGCTCACTTTGCAGTCAATAGAGTGGAGGATGTTCTTGTAAATGCAATTCATCTTTTTGTAACATCTCAAATAAACCAGGTGAATCATACCCTAGAGGTTCCTCTGCTGACTGCAAATGAAGCTTAAGGCAATTCAGTAACGTCAGGTGCAGATACCTTTCATTGTTGCTACCATGTCAGGAGACATGAATCTCACTGAAAGATACTGCACTTGTGGAGGTGCTCTGCTTTTATTAATGGAAAGGAACAGACTTCTATCAACAATATTAATTTCTAGACATACTTAATAGCCTGTATAAACTCTGCATGAAGAAACAAATAAATGCTTATCTTAATGTGCTTCTTTAGCCACAGACCTCTGCTGGAAATAGACCAACCTGTTGAAAAAATACCCAGTGCTCCTGAACACCAACTCTTTGCACAAGCTACATAGAAAAGAATTGGTTGAATCCAGAGAAAACTTCATTGACAAGCTTATGAGGTTTATTTCAGCCAGTATGTTTGCCTTCCCGAAAGTAAAGAAGGCATGGGAAAAAATACATAGGACACAAAAACCATTTATTGATATTACTACCCGAATGGGTGGTACAGGTTGCGTTAACCTTCATGATAACTGGTGATGGAGCTCATACTGTTAGTGCTGGCTGGAGACTGAAGAGCTCCTTCAAGGAAACTTTAGGGAATTTTCCTAACCTTCCTGCAAAATAAACAATCCAACCCTGTTTAGTCATAGCAATACCATATGCACGAAGAGCGATGCTAGTCCTATCATTACTTGACAACCTGAAGAGTCCCTCACCACCTTTCTTGTAGCCCCCTTAAGATACTGGAAGGACACATAAGGTCTCCTTGGAGCTTTCTCTTCTCCAGACTGAATAGCCCAAACTCCCTCAGTCTGTCCTCATAGGAGAGATGCTCCAGCAAATTCCCAAGGCAAAGATATTTTTTTATCCAATACCAAGAACAGGAGCAAGTGATCAAAGGCAGGAAAGCAGAGGAAATGGGGAAGTTATCTTGCAAACGCATAATATAAGCATAGCAGCTATACTCACATTTCTTTGTCAGTGTCTGATAGTCATCTGGGGAAAGTGATATTTAACAAGATGATTTGCAAGACAGATGCAAAAATGAGTTTTGGTAGGACTGCCCTAAGCTATGACCATTCTGGAGATACCAGGGATTGGAATGAGGGTCAGTCTCCAATATATGCAGATTCTCACACTTCACTGTGATAGGGTATATCTATACATCTGTCCACTTTTTTTGCCATTGCTAATGAATAAATGTTTCAGAGATAAATTCCTAGTATCTAACATTTTATTCCAGTAACCCCAATGGTAGTTTAGTAGAAACCCTAGGATCAGAATTCCTCAGTTCATCTTCCTTTATATTGACAGGTTTATAAGTTCTAGCCATCACATATAGAGAGACCCAAAGTCAACATAGCTAATTAGGCCTTATCCATGTTCTGTTCTAGACACCTTTCCAGTGTGGCCATGTCTTTGCTTTGGACTCCTTTGTCCTGTCCATCAAAGAGAAATCCAGGTCACACAAAACACTCACGAGGTCATAGTCATTCCCTGCTGTGCACCCATGTGAGATTGCTTTTGGCTCTGACAGTGAATCTTCTGCAGCATTTTTTTGGCTGCTTGTCAGCAGGCAGCATTTGTTCCAGCTTCTTTTATTTTTCTTTGTATTTTCTTTTGCATCAAAATCCATATTTGACAGAACATGGTAGAGTAGAGGAAATCCCGAGCAGAGGTGTAACCACTTCTGGCTTGGGTTGGGTTTTTGGTGGTTTGGGTTTTTTTTCCTCTTTTATTATGGTACTGATAAAGAACATCCTAGACTTCTCTGCATGTTTATTTTTAAACATTTATTGGAAATGAAAACATTTTATGGATTCCAGCCACCATTGCTCTGTCTTTGATCTGTTACTGGGAATACTCCAATAAACACAATCTCTGTGCCTCAGTCACTGTATTTCTTTTTCACCTGTTCTGTTTCATTTAAAGACTTCCCCTTCTGCATGTTGTTTTTAACCTTTCAGTATTGTTATTCATAAATGCTATGCTCTAACCAGCCCATATTGACTTTTCACTGCTTCTTAACAGTCATAGAAAGCAATAAATACTACAAAAATGTTTTGGGAAGACATGAGCAATGGTGGTTTGAGATGAGAAGAAAAGGTAGCCTACATCTCTTGATATTTGTTAGAAATGCATAAGGTACATATACTTTTTAGTAGTAAAGGTTACATTCTAAAGCAGTGCATTGCTGTAGCAAGAAGTCTCAGTGTAGAACAGAAGTATTTCATTAACAAGTGTGGTAAAAGAGAATAAGGACAGCAAGATTTGCTTCCAGTAGTGTCAGGGCAGGCACAGCAGAATAATTGCATTCTAAATGTCAGAATGGATTTTCAATGCTTAGAGACCACATCCAATGTATGCAACACTGACCTATCAGTAACACCAGCCATTTGCCTACTGCATTCCCATTATGGGTTTTAAAACGAGGTGGTAGTCACAAAATGTGATAGTCAAGCCACAGGTCAGGAACAAAGCAAACCTGAAGGAGAAGAGGTAGACTTAAAAAAAGGAAAAGAATTGCTTAAAAAAGTCACGACCACAACAGCCACTGAGTTATTTCTCTTTGCCATTATCCATTTTCACTTCTACTACAGAAGATTTCTTTTTCAGGGCTTCCAACAAAGGGCAACATGTTTTCATATACAATCAAATATCAAGGATAAAGTAAGACATCTGGGGAAATGTTGAAGTGCCCTATACCAGGAAGGAAGACTCATTTGCAGTAACTTGGGTTTATACTCCTCAGTGAGGTAGGCATATTTTAAAATTCCAGTTACTTTCTAAATCCTTCCATCTTTTTTGCAGACATCAATGCATTGTTTTTTTCCACACACACTGCACCGGGAATTCAGTCAAGAGGACATTCAGGTGTGATTTATGTGACCAGATGTAGATGCTTGCATCTGAGCTGGTCGTCTGGCTGTTATCTAGCTTAACTGGTGAAATTCATGTGGCAATAGGCAGCTCCCTTCATAGGGTATGTTTCCATGCATGCTACAAGAACCAAATCCTAGGAATGCCTGTTTCTTTTCTCTGACTGTGAAAAGAGGTATAGGTGAGGAACCCAGGTATAAACATTTTTATGGTAGATATTTCAAGTCAGGGAGGACAAATCACAATCTGAGAGTCAATTCCAGACAACACATCAACATTTCCCATATCGTACCATAGAGCCACCATCAGTCTTCATTTGCTAATCAAACAACGGTAGGGGTCTTTCATCCCTGTCTTCTGTCACTCTAAATAAATGGTGGTGATACCATGACAGAGAGCACACCCCAGCCAACAAACCTCATTCAAACAAAACACACAGTTTTTCATGACAGAAGGTAAAAGAAGTGATATTTTCAAATAGAACAAGTCCTCTTGACTCTCTCAAGTTTTTCTACCTCCTGCATCACAAAGCCAAGGGCAAGAAAAATCAGTATGTTATAAGTATCTGCTATGAAACTTCCATCTTTGGAGACATGGTTCTCATTTTCTCCCTCCCTGAAAAGAACTGCACATTTGACCAAAACAGCTCATAACAGGCAACCATTTCTTTTAATTTTGGGGTTGTCTTTTGTGTTAAACATACATTAGTATCAAATAAATCCTAGTATATAGGGTATTTTTTGCTGCTATATCGTTACTATTCTTAGCTCCCCGTTGGTTAAAAGGTGTTCAGCTGTACTCGCTGGCATCCTTCCGGTTAGTGTTCCCAAATGTGCTGCCTTTAAAGCTTTTTTCCCTTCTTTTACCACATTTGGCAGCTCTGTCTCCATTTCATGATCAGTGCATTCACAAGGTTGTCTTATGCAACATGGTGAATTTCTGCCTGGTTTGGAGATATTGCCAGGCTAAAACTTACAATGATTTGTCATTCAGACTGTGCTGAAAGCCTTATTACACCTGACAGCTGTTGAAGAGGGCTGCTGTGAGAAGGGAACAATTGCCTGGTGTCCCAGGATAGCTCATGCTAGTGGAAGAGACCCAAAGGCTGCTTGCTCCTCCAGGCTACTCCAGGGCTGTGGCAGTCCCATCACACAGGGCTCCTGTGCCCACTGCCCCTGTGCCCTTTAACTTCATGTATTGCAATGCACCAAACTAGGATTCCCTTTCAAATAAAGTATAGATAAGTGGGGAGTATTCTGGGATGTTTTCTTTTCAGAAAGGTAGTATGGTTTCAAACTCAGGTAGTCCCAGGTTTTTTTAAAATATGATTCTCTTACTAGAGGGTTAAAGGGTAAACATTTTATTCTTTTCCAAAGCAGAAATGAATAATTCAAGTACAAATTCTTTATTTTCCAGCATAGTAAAGTAGTTATAACTGTAATTCCATTACAAATAAAAGCTGTAATTCTTTTCATCCATTACTTTTTTTCCCCTGTTTTTTTCCCTATGTGTTCCCCATTCATAGGAATGGAGCACATATCTCTGAAAAATATGCTTACTGATATATGTATCTATGGGAAAATACAGGTCCTTGAAGTTGTACCTTTAGAACACACCGCAAAGAAATTGGGAAACTGCTTTTACTCTTGCACATCACCTCCAGAATACATTTACTTCTTCATGCATGGTTGCTTTTATATGCACTGCTTGTGATCTTGATTTTGTTTTAATTAATTTATTTCCTGTTCAGAAAACATGTAGGCATTGCCACCTGGATGAGTGTTCATTTAAATATGTAGAATAGAATAAAGCCAAACAGAACAAAGTAGAATAGAACAGAACGGATATGTCAATGCAATTCATATCGGATATTAAAGTGCACTTCAGTCATACACTTCTCTTAGCTTCCTGCTGCAATCATAGGGGCTAAAGTATTTTCTCTTTAAAGCAAAAAATGTTTTCTATATTGTATGGCTTTGACACACTTACAAGTAGTGGGGATTATCATGAGAACTGTCAGAAATAATGAACTTTGGCAATGCTGTTTAAAGTACCATGGTTTGGCAAACTTCACAAATGATAAGAAACAAGACTCCTTCAGCCTCCTTTCTTCATTTGGAACAAGAAGCAGAAAATAAAAAACCCAAGGTTTTATTTGTACTGGTTTATACAGAACTTGTCTAAAAATATTTAGATAAAGATATTTCTTTGGGAGCAGTAGTCTTTATTCCCAAATCCTTTGTCTGGATGGCCGAGGGTGGCGGTGCAAGGTAACAGAGAGCTTTCACGCACATTGAACAAATAAGGTTTTGGCCCTCTTTTGAAGGTGCCTATAAACCACAGTCTTTTCTTGGCTGATTTTTTCTGAACAGACTTTATCTGTCTGGTCTCCCCCTGCATTCAGCAGAGAGAAATAATCACCTCCAGGCACATCCTATCATATCAGCTGAAACGTCCTCTCTGGGTGACTACATGTCTCCATGGAGGGTGCCTTGATGAATACTGAGAATACATAGACAGCTTTTATGGAGGGGAAAAAAATAAGATGAGATGGATCCCTCCCGATTGATCATGGGGAGAAAGAGCCCTGCCCCCGTTCTGAGCCAGTGAAACCTGCTACAATAACTCATCCAGGCTTTAAACAGACTAAGTGCTGGCAATCCTGCATTCCTCAGTGCATGATGTGGAGAGCTTCAAAGGGAGCTTGTTCTTCACTCAGACTTCAGCAAAAACACCAGGTCAAAGGTTGAAGGTTTGTAAACTAATAATCCCCAGATGACAGGAGAGGAGCCCTTACCAAAATGCTTTCCTTTTTTCTTTTGTTTCTCATTTTTTTACTTCCTGAGGACTATGTCAAAAAATGGTTGAAGCACAAGTTTTAAGGCAAGCAGTAATGCTGCAGATCTCTTGCATGAGGAGGGAAAGAATTGATGCACATTTTCACCCATTTTAGAAGAGGAATATGCATGATCCTAGAAGAGATTTATGGGTCAACTCTGAAGACTGTATTAGCATTTGCAGCAATGATAAATCTTGACACTTTCTGTCTATCCTCCTTCAGTTGTCTTTCAGGCACATGAATTGTCTAATAAAGAGGAAAACCAGGATAGCCCCACCTGGATTAGTAAGGGAGTTATTAAAAAATACTCCAGACAATGCAGGTCCTCGATGCAAATCTCAATACCCAGTCTGAACACAGGCCTGCTTTACTAATGCAAGAGTTCAAAGTTTCATATGGGAGACTTTGTAGGCAGGGAATACAACTGGAAGGTTTGCAATGACCCGAGGTGTTGAAATAGTCTTTGGGATAACAGTTTCCAGCCAGAGGAATCTCTTGTCTGTCAGCCAGTAACCCCAACCTGTGCAAGATCAGACATTTATCTCCAGTAAGCTTTCTCCAGCTCAAGTTCCCATAGCTCAAGAGTAGATGTATCTCTGAAAAAAACATGAGACAAAGCAGCTCAGTCTTTCACCCATAGTCCCTCACTACTTACTCTGTGAAAGAACTTCTGTACTGAGGTTTCTGTATGTGCATCTAGATAATGAAGATATTTAAAGCTATGCTGACAAAAAGAAATTGGCCAGGGAGCAAGCTACATAAACAGCAACCATTTCCCAATGTACAGTCACACTTCTCAACACGTGTAAATTGCCACAGAGAAAAGCAGGAGAGGAAGAGAGCTGCTCCAGCAACTGCTCATGTCAGGGAAGTATGAAATTTCTTAACCACCCAGTAAGTGGGACAGAGGCTAAAAAGTTTGGACTACACTAAGCCTGACAGCAAACACTGAAAAAACACTGACTTTCCCACACAGTTTGTCTTTGACTGCCACCACTATGGGCCATTATGGGCTTTGTCTGAGAGAGAAATGATCAGATTTGATTTGACAGCCACTCCCCACACAGGACCCACTAAATCAGGCTTTCTTGCAGTTAGAAACGTGGATGAGAAATGGGTTGTATCAGTTTGAAGCTTAGATGTCCTGTCTGATCTGGTTATCCATGATCTACATATAACTACAGACATGAAGGAAGAAAAAAAGAGCATATAGAATTTTTTTGTGTGTCTCCTCTCATACAGTCTGGGAATTATTAATTTGCAAGCCTTCATACTTTGGCTTAATTTGTGCTTAAGCCTAAGTGGGAAATAGCTGCTTTGAAGCTCTTCTCAACCTCATGTGCTATGACAGCCATATCTCTGTAACTCAGCCTATTTTAAGTCCAGATGAATTATTGTAGCAAGCTTCACCCGTTCAGGACAGGTTATTGATGCCCACACTGCTTACTCCAAGTGGGAAGCATCTTCACTTGCCTACAAGATTGGCTGGTTTAATCTTTCAGGCCCTTACTTTATTAAAAAATTTAGAAACCTTTATAGGGCAATTAAGCCACCTCTCATGTTTTAGGACCGGCTGAACTGACGCCTTGAGTTGCAGTTCTCCCCCTCTCCCTCTTACACAGACCACAGTCAGCTCCCAGAATCCAGAAGAGACATCTTCTCTAAGGACTTCAATGAACTACTCAAAGAAAATGGCAAAAAGAGGTTTGTGAGAGGGAGACAAGAACAGTGGGCATAAAGCAAAAGAGTAAATGGGTTATGGCACGTAGTGCTTCACAGGTGGAAAAATAAACTGCCTGTGTTCATTTAGTCACATACAACTGCTCCCTACATGGCACTGCTGGTTTTTTCCTGCTGTGCTATCCTTCATCCAAAGAAAAATACTTCACTCCTCAGAGAAATGGCTTTGTCTGCAAAATTGTTTTGTCTTTGCAAGTAATGACAAGAAGTTAAAGCCACACAATGGTGGCCCTTGTCTATATATTCTACCTCCAACCTAGCCAGTGTGGCTTTCCTTAAGAATAGCAGATTTGTCATATAGCAAATACGTGACATACTATGTATGGCTTATCATAGCCAAAACTACATGACAGGGAAAAGAAAGAAAGTGCTTAGTGTTACAAAATCAACAGACCTCATGCTCAGAAAAATGTAAGCAATTTATTACTGGTCTAACTGGTATCATTCTGCATGGTTGTAAGAAAGCACGAGAGTTTAATTGTTGGGAAAAAACAATCAATCTTTTACTGGAATCTGAAGGATCGAGGCGAAATGTGGCCTTGAGCCCAGCTTTAATAACCTTCAATGACATGTGAACCTTAATTTTCTTCAGCAGAAAGGTATTTTTTGTTCAAGTATTTTCTCTTTTTCTTTTTCTGGACAGATATTTGACTACCACAGAGCACATAATACACTGCCTGCAAATAATTTTTTACAAAGTATGTGGCATCCAGTTCTGGATTAAGAAGAAAATTATTGGAACAACTGGTAATCTTTGAATATGCCTTTTTAAGTGTTTTAAAGGGGTTTCTAAGCCTTCTCTGGTAAAACAGATTAATTTAAAAGTAATTTAATTTAGCACAACTTGCTTCTACAGATATCATGACATTGCTTATTCTCAAGCTGTAAAACTGCATTGCCCTTTAATATAAGTATAAAATGTTTGATAGATCAATGGTCTTTAATTATTTTTCCAGTCTCTGTCTCAAATTTCCCCTGTATTTTTGTTTTGTTTTGTTTTCAATTGGCTTATCTAGAAGGCAGTTCCCATCTGTTGTTGAACCCAAGTGAAACTGAAAAAAACAGACCTTTTGAGTTTTCCCACAACACTTCTGCTGCTGCATTTCCTAGATGATGGATGAGGATTGGTCTAAGTCCAGGAGCTTTGCTGTGCACTATGCCATGAAAAGGTGGGGGTGAAGCAAAACAGGAGAAATCTTAGCTAGGTTTTGTTGGGTTTGACCTGTGTTTCCTTCTTGCACTCTCATTGTATATACAGAAGTTACGCTATTAAATTGCAGTCTTGCACGCAGCCAGTGAACCATGCTGAAGGCAGCTGAAACTGAAATATCTCTATGAATACATGCAGAATTAAAATCTGCCTTTTAAGCATATGTAGACAGAACCAATTCTGCTGAAGAAACCTAGTACATCCTTTATCACATGTGTGATGCTGGGAAAGCTTAGGAAGAGCCCACAGAAGGAACGTTGGCCTTGCCCTTATCTCTCCCTTCCATTGTTTCCGGTCTCTTCCTGTTTAGGTGAACTCTCATGAAGTTAACTAATAACAAGATGTTTTGTCAAAAAAACAGAGCTTCAGCCAGCAGGGTGAGGGATTATTTTCCTCCACCTCCTCCACCTCTACTCTGTCCTGGTGAGGGCTTAGCAGGAATACTGGAAGGACAAGGAGCTACTGGAAAGAGTCCAGCAGGGTGGCACTGGGATGGTCAGGGGACCGAAACTCTGCAGTCTGAGGAGGTAGAAGGGATTTTTAAATTTTTTTTTCTTTCCCTTCTTTTTTGTTCTTTTTTTGTAATATTTTTAATATTTTAATAATACTGCTGGAACTGGAATTGGAACATCTGCCTTAGCAGGAGAGGCTGAGAGAAGTGGGCCTGTTTAGCCTGAAGAAGAGGAGAAGAGGAGAGTGAGGGGAGATCTCTTTACTCCTTATAACTATTTAAAGCACAAGGGTCATGTGGATGGAGCCAGACTCTTCTCAGTAGTGTCCAGTGAGAGGACAAGAGGCAACAGACACAACCTGGAACACAGCAGGTTCTGTGTAAACATAAGTAAAATATTCTTTGCTTTGAAAGTGGCAGGGCGCTGAATTGGGCTACCCAGGAGGTTGTGGAGTCTCCTTCTCTGGAGGCATTTTATATCCAAGTGGACATTTTCCTGCATGATTTACACTAGGTGATCCTGTTCCAATAGGGGGGTTGAACTCGATAATCTTCAGAGGTTCCTTCCATCCCCTACCATTCTGTGATTCTGTGATCCAGTGATCCAGCTCTGGGGAACCCAGCATAAGAAAAATATGGGCTTGTGAGAGCAGGTTCAGAGGAGGGCCATGAAAATAGACAGAGGGCTGGAACACCTCTCCTGTGAGAAAAGGCTGAAAGAGTTGGAGTTGTTCAGCCTGAAGAAAAGGCTCCAGAGAATCCTTATAGTGACCTTCCACTGTGGAGTGGGGGCTGTTGGAACTAGATTATCCTTAAAGGTCCCTTCCAGCCCAAACCATGTTGTGATTCTGTAAGAATGTTCCTTGCCTTTTACAATTGTGCCAGTATCCTGGCTCCATTGTGTTTTCATTCTATTAATCTTCCTTTTCCCCCTTTTGCTTCTTCCCTCCCTGCCAGAATAGAAATGCTTCAGGGTACTGGACAATGGAAATTTTAGAAAATGTGATTCTTCAGTTCCTTTTTGGATGGAAAACAAACCTCACAAACATTTAGAAGAATGGGAAAGTCTTTTGTTCTCAATTCTGTTGCTAACAGGTACATTCGACATATCGGTGAAATCTTGATCCAATTATATCTGTATAAAAAATTCAACTGATTTTAGCTGGAGCTCCTCTTGCATTACATTTTACATCTACTGAGTGTCCAAAAATATGATTTTCTACTGGACAAAGATAAAAGGGACTACTCATTAGTATTGATGTAGATACCACTAATTTAACTTTTATCTGGAGGTCTTAGAACAGGAAAAGTCTCTTATTGGACATGTAATAGTGAGCATGCTGTGGTCAGGGATATTTCTTCTGAAGTCCAGAAGAAACACAGTTGTTAATCTGCAGCACTACATGGATCTGTGTGCAGCTGAATGGTTTTTATCATACATTTAATAGACTTTGTTACATCTCTAAAGCCAAGGAAGATTTGAACACCAGTGTCAGTGCTTAAAGTTGTCATTGCTGGTGCTCTGCCTAAGAGTGACAAGCATGCTATGAAGTGTACACGTGCCTCAAGTGACATGCAGTTATGTTAAGCGACCAGTTGGAAATGTCTGGTTGCTACCCCGCTGTTTTGGTTGGATTAAATCAAAAGGTTTGTGAGTGAGTGCTTGAAGCTTCCCAATGGGTAAAAATTGTAATATGCCAAGGGGAGCGTGAATGACTCTCAGCTATTTTAGGCAGAAGTTGCTGCGACAACCTTAAAACTTCTGTGGTAGATTTATAACTACATTTATTTGCAGCATTACCTCCTGCTGTACACAGGTACAGAAATTATTTCATTCTCTCTTGCTGTATGAAAGATACATGCAAACAGGGCAATTTTAAGCTTCAGGAAAAGACACACAAAGGAAAATGCTTTCCAAACACAAGTCTTTTTTACAAACAACTTGAAATGACTGATTTAATCAGATATGACCCTTGCAACTTCCAAAGACTGATAAGCTGATTGTATTGATCTCTACTGTAGTAAACCACTACCAACTCTACATAAGGTGACCACAGTTTGGCAGCCTCTGTGATAATATGTTCTGAAACCAAATCTTTGGAAGCTAAGTTTTGCCTCTGCTCATTACTGCCTCTAAATTCAACCAGAAAAATGACATCATGCTCTCAGAGGCAATTATCAGTGTTTGCTCTGGGGACCTTTGATTTTGAAGTGAGCTAAATGATGTGGTTGGTTCCATGCATAATATCCTAATATTTGCACAGGCTACATATATTTGCACAAAGCTGTGTTTATACAGGTTTCTGTCTGAAGCGGCTAGCTAAAAACTCCCTTCTTGAAGCTATACCATCATGTCATTATGGAAAGATGCTGAGTGGACTATGTCAAGCAAAGCACAAAGATAGGCTCTTTGGATCCTATCTGCTTTCAAGGGCTCAGCTGCTTCAAAACTGGGGCATCTTGAGCTTCCCTGCACTCTTCTATGTAGATGTATCACAGGGCTGCACCCAGAGCTCTTTGGAGGTACCTCAGCTGTGAGTTGGGACTTTCTGTCTGCAGGCAGATGGCCAGGCTGGAGGAGGAAGGGACATGGACCAATGTGTTCTCCTGTGCCCTGCTTCTGTCCGGAACTAGGGTGCAGCCAGTTTAGGAACAGCCTTTTTGTTTTCACTGGAGGCTGAAATTATCTGTAATAGCTTACAGGTTTAGCCTGGATTCTGTAAACACTCAAAAATTTGAGAATGGCCTGGGTCATCAGAGCAGGGTTGCACAGGTGGGAGGGACACCCAAGCCCCCTGTTCAATCCCCCCAGTTCAGCCGGTGCAGAGCTGGTGCTGGATGAAGAAATGAGCAAAGATGAGTTCTCAGGAGATGAACCCAGGGAGGTGTATGGGAGGCAGCAGAACAGGCTGTGTGGGGAGCATTGTACCTATCCCTCCCACTGTGCATGCTGGCTGCCTGGCTGTGGTCCTCAGGAACAAATACTCATCATCTTGAACTCATTAAAATTGTCCTCATCTCTTACAGGGATCTTTTTTCTTTTCTTTTCTTTTTTCTTTTCTTTTCTTTTCTTTTCTTTTCTTTTCTTTTCTTTTCTTTTCTTTTCTTTTCTTTTCTTTTCTTTTCTTTTCTTTTCTTTTCTTTTCTTTTCTTTTCTTTTCTTTTCTTTTCTTTTCTTTTCTTTTCTTTTCTTTTCTTTTCTTTTCTTTTCTTTTCTTTTCTTTTCTTTTCTTTTCTTTTCCTCATCTTTTCTCTTTTCTTTCTCTCTTTTCTTTTCTCTTTTCTTTTCTCTTTTCTTTTTCTTTTCTTTCTTTTCTTTCTTTTCTCTCTTCTCTTCTCTTCTCTTCTCTTCTCTTCTCTTCTCTTCTCTTCTCTTCTCTTCTTTCTCTTCTCTTCTCTTCTCTTCTCTTCTCTTCTCTCTCTCTTCCTTCCCTTCCCTTTCCTTCCCTTCCCTTCCCTTCCTTCCTTCCCTTCCTTCCCTTCCTTCCCTTCCTTCCCTTCCTTCCCTTCCCTTCCTTCCCTTCCCTTCCCTTCCCTTCCCTTCCTTCCCTTCCCTTCCCTTCCCTTCCTTCCTTCCTTCCCTTCCCTTCCCTTCCCTTCCCTTCCCTTCCCTTCCTTCCCTTATCTTATCTTCTCTTCTCACAAACAAACTGAGTTACCCTCCCTCATTTGAAAAACACGAGATATATCCAGCAATCTGACAACCTCTCAGGATATTTATTTTAATATACTGGCCTTTCACTTCTGGAAATTAGGGAATCCCCTGGGGGCCAAGAAAATCTTAACAGTGAAATTCAAAGGGACATGGAAATGTTTTGGTTTGGATTAATTAAATACTTTACACGTGTGAAAGACTTCTGTGCTAGTTTTTCTAGTAAGGCAAATGCAACACATTATATGCTGGAACTGGGTTTGATCTGAGACATTTCGCCAGCTAAAAACAACCATCTGAGTTGTGGGAAGATGAATGATCTCTCTGATCCAAACTCAATACCTGGAAGGGAGGAATTTGTGTTGCATGAGGGAGGAAAACTGCTGGGAAGCAGTAGCAATCATCAGGATGCGTCTATCTTGCTCCAAGGCAGTTGCGCAAGCACTGCCATCTCCCCAAACACAGGGAGCAGCGTTGGCTCCAGGTCAACCATGGGTCTCACAGGAGGTGTTTCAGCTCTGAGCTCTCTTTGCAGATGGGGACCAAGTGTGCAGGCTTGGGGTGTGAGGCAGGAGGGGCTCCCCAGCAATGTCAGGACTATTTCAGTGTTAGAAACCACAGCCTTCTGAAATGAAAGCTATAACTATTCCTTCTCAGCTATGAAGGCTTTGGTTAGCAGCTTTGCCAGGAGCAGATGTCTAACTCGTCAAACAAAAGAGTGGTCACTAGCCCCTGCATAAAACAGGAGATACTCAGACCAGAGATGAAGAAATCTGAGAGACTGACAGTTTTAAGAAGCAGTTCATGAAGAAATGCAAATAAATCCATAAAATCCTTGGCAGATCCTCTCCTTTGGTGAAGAAATTAAATTGTCTCTTGTCCACTGTTGATTTCTTTATATTGTTTCTGTCACTTAGAGGAGCTGCTGAGATGTTGCTTTTAAAAATATGATATCAGTCCAAGGCATGTTGGTAGCTTTTCTGGCTGGGTGCTAAATGGCTTTTTTAGAAAGAACAGTGCTCTATTTTTAGGGAGGAAATTGGTTTATGGATTAAAATTCAAAGGATCAGGTAAACAACTGCACATAAATCTTTACTGCAAAAGATGATTTTTTGCTCTTTAGTGCAGGTTAGTGTTTTCACAACTAGCTGATGAAAGAGGCCCTCACTGCTATTTTTCCCCTGTACAGGCTACACAACCTCTCAGGTACAGTAATAAATTATGGAAGAGCAGAACGAGTGTATATGGAGGAGAGAGGGGAGGGAAGTTAAGCCAGCAAAATTAGCTTCTGATTGTCAACTATCCCAGCTGGAATTAGATTATGTCACTTGTGAATATTTCATAGCTACCAGCTGAAAGACATCTAGTCAAGCAATTAAAGCCAATCAGTGGAAGATCTGAGTGTTTTGCTTCTCAGCTAGCTAAAATGAGCCATGAATTGTATTAAACAAGAAAAACAATATACTTCTTCCTGCTGGCAACTGGGAGGAAGTGCAGGCACAAACTGGTCAGCCAGTGCGCATTGCTGAGTGGCAATTCCCTGGGGGATTGGCTTAGGGATTCCTGTAGGTGGCAATATGCCTGATGTGGGGAAGCATTCATCTGTTGTGCTCTGGTCCATGCAGGAGGCATCAGGGAAAACCTCTCTTCCTTCCTAACTAAAGCATGTTGGAGGATGTTTTAGCATCTGTTTCTCAGGGCCTGTTGAAACAAGACAATGGATAATGTTTTTAAACTGAAAGACTGTAGATTCAGACTAGATATAAGGAAGAAATTACTTACTGTGAGGGTGATAAAGCACTGGAACAGGTTGCCCAAAGAGGTGACCAATGTACCATCCCTGGAAACATTCAAAGGCAGTCTTGATGGGGCTCTGAGAAACCCAATACAGGTGAAAATGTCACTGCTCACTGCAGGGGGTGGACTAGATGATCTTAAAATATCCCTTCCAACCCAAACCATTCTATGATTCTGTTTAGCTTAGAAATTCTTCCTGTCAATCCCATCTCTAAGCTAAACTCCCACTGATGGTAAAGATAATTGTCCAAAGGAGGCAGCAGAGACGTGATTCTAGAGCCCTGGAACAGATTGTTAGCAGGAGAAGGCAGGAACGTAGTTCTTGTTTTCTGAGCACCATCACGTGGAACACTAGAACAGGTTACCCAGGGAGGTGATGGAGACTCCATACCTCGAGACATTCAAAGTCAGGCTTGATGGAGCTCTGCATAACCTGATCTAGTTGGGGATGTTCCTGCTTACTGCAAGGGGGTAGAACTAGATGATCATTATAGGTCTCTTCTATCCCATTACTTTCTGTGATTCTGTGAAATTAAACCTAATATTCATTTTCTAGAATAACATTAACTTCTATGAAGAAATTAATTGTTCAGCTGGCCTCTTAATCTAGATGACAGTTTTATTACAATTAAAATACCACCTCTAGGAGCCCCTTTGTTTGTATTTGACAGATTTTATTGTGTTTATATAGACTAATGAAGCAGAATGAAATTACACAGTTTATATTAAGCTTAAATGACTGATTTATTGTATTTAAACCCCAAAATTTATCATGCATGCTCTTTAATGCCACACAAACTACATTAGATCACTGATGGTTTATATTCTACTTTGGTGATTTGCCCAATTGAATAAGGTTTTGTGAATGCACTAAGATAAGGTGAATTAATGTTCAAATAGTTAAAACAGGAAAGACTCTCTTTAATCATTTTAGAAGGGTAAAACTGTCATGATGCTAGGTCTAGCCTGTGCTTCAGGTCAGTGGCTCTAATTTCATTGGTTGCTGTTGG
The DNA here is from genome assembly GCA_033816785.1 of Picus viridis. NCBI lineage: Eukaryota > Metazoa > Chordata > Aves > Piciformes > Picidae > Picus > Picus viridis. The sequence continues at coordinate 884,772 of CM066569.1, read as the reverse complement.
TGATCTCGCCCAAGGGCTTTAATTAAAGCCTTTGCCAAGTAAGATCAACTTTCCACCCACTCATTTTTGTTGTTCAGCTTTCTTGTTGCTTGTTTTGATCAATCTATCAAACTCTGTTATTCCCCACTGAACATGCAGCTCTATTGGTCCCTATTGCATACAGTATTCAGCAGAAAGGAGTAATGAGTGTTCAGATTTCCATGTAAGTACTGAGCTGGCCACCATAAATCTAAATGCAACCTGCTTTACATTATTCTTAATCTTTTGTCATGATGGAATTCCTCTCACCTTACTTTAGACTTCTGTCCCATAGATGCTTAGAGCCCATCTCATTACTCATTAACAGAGACAATTAGATATGTGGTGAGATTCACTGGACATGTCTTTTAGATGCCAGCTTCAGGATGAGATTGGTTGTGCTGCAATGCTTCTATTCCTTTCCATATAGAGGAAGCCTAAGGTGATTATTTCAGCTGTAGAAGATACCTACAGTGCAGAAATCTGTTTAGTCAGATTAATCCCAGGGCTAATATCTCAAGTACTGCTAAGATATATTCAAATCACAGTGAACACTGGTCCTTATTATTGTCAATACAAGCATAGGTGAAGGGCTTGGGATAACACCTTTTGTGAATGAAGCTCCAAAACAAGTAACTGGAATCACTGCTGTTGGGGTGTTTCAGACAGTTTTAGGAACCTTTGAGTAGACTAAGAAGTGTTATTTAAGAATAGAAATATTCCTGGAAAATTGCCTGTCAGAGAATAAATTAATTTCATATATCCAGCCTGAATAGGATAACCAGTTTTGGCCAGAGGAACTAAAGAAGGAGAATTTCAGAAGTAATTTTTCTTCTTTTACAAAAGTGGTTGGTGAACTCATGACACCACTGATTTATTTTCCTTTGCAGTACTGCTATATCTTCAGCTTGGCTTTCCATTTTGGCTATTAGCTTGTTGACACAGATTGTTTCACACATAATACTGTGGGGAAAGAACGATACTGGGGCTGGTTTTCTGCTCAGTTGTTAAAATGGTATGACCAGGAGAACATTTTAATTGATTAGTGTGACTAAATGCATCATTTAACAATATAAATATTTGTGGGTGTGAGTAGATTGGACCGAAGAGTCAGCTTCAATTTTTAGGACTTTATGCAGAGAGAAAGAGAGAAAAAGAGAGAGAGAAAGAGAGAGAGAGAGAGAGAAAGAGAGAGAGAGAGAAAGAGAGAGAGAGAGAAAGAGAGAGAGAGAGAAAGAGAGAGAGAAAGAGAGAGAGAGAGAAAGAGAGAAAGAGAGAAAGAAAGAAAGAAAGAAAGAAAGAAAGAAAGAAAGAAAGAAAGAAAGAAAGAAAGAAAGAAAGAAAGAAAGAAAGAAAGAAAAGAAAGAAAGAAAGAAAGAAAGAAAGAAAGAAAGAAAGAAAGAAAGAAAGAAAGAAAGAAAGAAAGAAAGAAAGAAAGAGAGAAAGAGAGAAAGAGAGAAAGAAAGAAAGAAAGAGAGAAAGAAAGAGAGAAAGAAAGAGAGAAAGAAAGAGAGAAAGAAAGAGAGAGAGAAAGAAAGAGAGAAAGAAAGAGAGAGAGAAAGAGAGAGAGAAAGAGAGAAAGAAAGAGAGAAAGAAAGAGAGAAAGAAAGAGAGAAAGAAAGAAAGAAAGAAAGAAAGAAAGAAAGAGAGAAAGAAAGAGAGAAAGAAAGAGAGAAAGAGAAAGAGAGAGAGAAAGAGAGAAAGAAAGAGAGAAAGAAAGAAAGAAAGAAAGAAAGAAAGAAAGAAAGAGAGAAAGAAAGAGAGAAAGAAAGAGAGAAAGAAAGAGAGAAAGAAAGAGAGAAAGAAAGAAAGAAAGAAAGAAAGAAAGAAAGAAAGAAAGAGAGAAAGAAAGAGAGAAAGAAAGAGAGAAAGAGAGAAAGAGAGAAAGAGAGAGAGAAAGAGAGAGAGAAAGAGAGAGAGAAAGAAAGAAAGAAAGAAAGAAAGAAAGAAAGAAAGAAAGAAAGAAAGAGAGAAAGAAAGAGAGAAAGAAAGAGAGAAAGAAAGAGAGAAAGAAAGAAAGAGAGAAAGAAAGAAAGAGAGAAAGAAAGAAAGAAAGAGAGAAAGAAAGAGAGAAAGAAAGAGAGAAAGAAAGAGAGAAAGAAAGAGAGAGAGAAAGAGAGAGAGAAAGAGAGAGAGAAAGAAAGAAAGAAAGAAAGAAAGAAAGAAAGAAAGAAAGAAAGAAAGAAAGAAAGAAAGAAAGAAAGAAAGAGAGAAAGAAAGAGAGAAAGAAAGAGAGAAAGAAAGAAAAGAGAGAAAGAAGAGAAAGAAAGAAAGAAAGAAAGAAAGAAAGAAAGAAAGAAAGAAAGAAAGAAAGAAAGAAAGAAAGAAAGAAAGAGAGAAAGAAAGAAAGAAAGAAAGAAAGAAAGAAAGAAAGAAAGAAAGAAAGAAAGAAAGAAAGAAAGAAAGAAAGAAAGAAAGAAAGAAAGAAAGAAAGAAAGAAAGAAAGGAGGAGAAACTGACAAAGAAAAGAAACAAACAAAAGACTGACATGCCTTTGAGTTGAGGAACAAGATATTTCCTCCCAGAACTATCCCTGACTTGTCTTGCTGCTGTCTTTTTTGCTCTACTTAAATTACAGTGATTCAATGAACCTTAGAAGCAAAGCTGTTCAAGTGTGGTAATGATGTGCTTGTCCACTTGGCTTTGTTAAGTAATGCCTGGGTAAAGTGTTGTGTTTTGCAGCAAATAATTTGTTACAAAATACTTGCAATGTAGAAAAATATGAAGAATTTTTGACCAGAAAAAAAAAGGAAAACATTATTCTGTGACCTTGTATAAAGAATTTGTACTAAGAAAAGGTCTTGTACCTGTGTATGGATCAGCTGGAAGTTTGACACAATGCCCTTGAAAGTGATAAAGCTGTTCAGAGTTAGAGACACAAATAAGTCTGCAGAGACACTTGATGCTACAAACACTTCATTTCCATGCTTATCTGGGGCAGGATTCTGGTGGTTTCTTTATGGTAATTTAATAACTTCCTAGTTTCTTAGGATAGCAAACTTTAAAATGTAAATGCTAGTTGCCTGCTGCTTTTCCCCTCGTTTTTGGGATGTCTTGAGTGATTCATTGCTTTTTTCCCTCTGGAAAGTTTTGGGTGCAAGCAGGACAAGACAGCTTCATAGAAGCCCTGAGGACCACAGAAGACTTACTTTACACCAAATTAACAGGACAAAGCACTAAAGGTTTAAAGCTTTTATTGACAGTTCATGCTGTTAGGGATTCCATACTTTCATTTCAGTGCTGCTATTTTCACTTTTCATCCAATCATTTGAATCAAGGCAAGGAAGCTGCTCCACTCTGCAGTTCACAGGTGGCAATTCATATGTTAGCATATTTAATTGAGCCTGTTGCAACCACTGAGACTGTGCAGTCTGGGCTTCATAAGGTAAGGCCACATGAAGCAGCAGTAAACATGCCAAAAACCCAGTCAGTCTTTACAGTTGCCAGAAAAGGTGTTAATATTTCTCTCTGTTCTAGTGGAGCCTCATTGGGATAAGAAAAACTCATTTGTTGAGCACCGCTGCAGACTGACAGATGCTGACATATATAATTTGACAGCTGCAAATACCAGGTACTATAAAGTGTCATTTCCCATAAGTATAAAATAATGGGTCATTATTCCCTGACAGATTAAAAACCAAGTACCATGAATAAATGAATCAGTAATCCTGTGTACTTTAAAGGAAAAATAGAACATTCTTTTTCTTCTTCCAGAAATAAAGGTGATTTCCTTTGTTCTTCCCTCACCTGCATGCATTGCTGTCAATTGCCAACCCACTGAGGAGGTGGAGCAGAGGAGAGTTCGTGCTATCTACTTAAGGTATTTACAATCTTTATGTTCCTGGAGGAGGGATGCTGCCTTCCCAGGTAGCCAGTGCAGAAATGGCACATGCATCCAGCACATACTTCAGAGGAGAAAATTCCAGTCTTTTTGATTCCAAGAGGGTCCCAGGAGTGCAGTTCACCCAAGCTAGATGCCTGATATGAAAGGTGGAGATATTTGCCTCTTGATGGTGATCTGTCCTGCTTTGTGCTTATTGATAGGATGCATGCTGTTGTGTGACCCCTTAGAAGTACCTCAGCTGTGACTGCCTCTTGCCTTTAATTTGGAGCCCACTTTTCTGCAGCTGGGACACTGGCCACGGTGACCTTCCTCAGGCAGATAGTTAACAGCGGAGAAACCTTGACATTTCAGAAGTAGTACTGTTAGAGATGATTGTCTTGCTCAGGGCAGGGGAAATCTGTCCACTGGTTGAAAGTAAAGGGCAGGTGGGGAGCAGGAACTGATCACACTCAGCAGAGCTCTGCTTAAGCTGTGCTTGCTGGAGGGGCTGTGTCTCCCTGGAGTGATACTCTACCTAATGTGGCCTGAATCGTAAAACAAGGCACCAGGCACTGCTCCCAGTATGAATATATCTAGCACATTTAACATGAATCTAGTTGATGTCAAACTGGTTTACAGTGCCTGTCTGTACTTAGTGGCCTTGCACTTAGCTTGTACTGTGTGATTAGCAGTTAAAACAGAATTATACTGTATCTTCCTTCCTCCCTCCAATACGGTTATCAAACCCATCATCACCATAACAATATAGTGCATGAGATGCTGCTGAAACCAAAGGCAGTTCTCCAGGTGAGGTGATGGATATTGTTCAGTCACAGTTGTGGAAAGGAGCATGGCAGGCGTTAGAGCAGTGAGTCATTGGTGGAGGAGTTAATGGCCTCTGAGTCACTGGAGAAGTCACCTGAAGAGAAGGTGTCTGTTGATAACTAGTTAAGCAGGCTATAACAACCCCAGCAGCACTGCAAGAACAAAGCAGCTGCTTGAGAAAAGTGCTCTTTGGTGTCTCTTGGGACAATGTTTTCTTTCAAAACCAAGCATTATTTATTAATTTATTCCAGCTTCTTTTAATCTATGTGCCTCAGATGTAACACAAGATAGAGCCATTATAGCTGATAATTTTGAGGTATTGTATAATGGAGGCCCTACAGAATTTCACTCTAATGCTAGCATTAGGGAGTTGCTCCTTTTTCATGTAAGCACAATCACTCACATAAAAGACAAATAAAATAATGTCTTAACCCATTACTTACTGAACCTATGTTGATAAGGTTTTTAACAAAGTATTGAAGCTTTTCAGTGAATTTGAAAATGTAACTTGTATCATGCTATCAGGGCACCATGAAGATTCAGACTTGTTAGCAAATACAACATGTTTAAGATCTGGGGCTTGTGTTGATTTCAGTAAATTTTGTTTGCTACTGTCTCTGTGGGTAGCAGATTATTTAGAAGTATGATAAAAGCAACTGGGAAAACAACACTGAAGTTAATGGATGGATATCCAAGACATTTTTTGACATCTCTTCTACTCTAAGCACTGTAGCCTTCAGGCCTGAGACTGAGCTCCTAGGAAGCAAAACCAATAATAATTAGATGGAAGCTAAACCCAACATGACGGTACTGAACAAATATGCATAATTACAAATGTGTCCCTCAATGGGAGTGAAGGGAATACACCTTCAGTATTCAGATTTTAATACCTCATTACCCAGAGATCATAAATATTTGTTTAAGGGATGGATTAGAGAGAACTCTTCCCCCTTCCCCCATCCTCTTGTTTCTTCTCCAGTATTTAACAATTGACAGCAGTTCAGACATCTGTAGAATTTGTTGAGGTTTTCCCATATTTCAGACCTAGAAAATGGTATCTTAAGGTTGCCAGTCATCAGGCTGAACTGGTTAGAGAGAACATTTCTGGTTGCCTTACACCACTGTTTGTGAACTCAGCCTCATGCTAATCATCACCTAAGATGTCAGACTTCCAGTGCTAGCTCTGTTTAATGAAAGATAGTTGAACTGTTGTTTGGTGGGGGGTATATTCTTCCTTTCAAGAACATGTTTTTGAAGATTTGGAAGACAAGAGACATTGAAACAAGTTTCCAGATAGGAGATTACAGACAAAAACGTGTAACAAACTTTGCAAAGCTGAAATGAATGCTTTCCCGAGTTTCTTAAGCACCAAGTTAATCAGGTCAAATATTAAAGAGCTGTTAAATATTGTTGTAAATGATTATTTGGACAAGTCTCAAGCTCCCATACATCTATAGCATATATAGAATACATGTGCTTACACTAATATCATTTAAATTTTGAAGAACATAGCTAATGTAAAAAAATATATATCTTATAAGCAGTAGAGTTATTGCATTTTTACTGCTTCCAGGGCAAAGATTTAAAAGGGGAAGAAAAAAAAAACACACCAAAAGTAAGGTTAAAATTTTTTATTGAGAGAGCTGATGTGCATGCTTACATGTTTTCATTTTCTTGTTTTAGTTTGAGGTGTTGGTAACTGAAATTTCTCTTTGGTGATCCTGCTTTGGCAGGGGGCTGGACTCAGTGATGTCCAGAGGTCACTTCCAACCCCTACCATTCTATGACTCGGTGTAGCATATGGCTGTAGTAAAAACATGTCTGTCTCCTCAGTATTTGTTGGCAGTATAGTTTGCTTTTCTGTGTACAACGTAAAAGGCAGTAGCACAGGATGTGTGGTGCATGGAGTGCCAGTAAAGTGGTTGAGACACTGCTGGCAGCAGCAGTCTGCAAAGAAACCTTCACATCAGAATGAAAACAGCTGTCTGCCAGCACCATAAAATTTAGGAAATGTTGTGGGTGATTAGTTGCTGCTCCTAATGTGTGAAAGTTGGCCTGTCTGCATACAGACAAAATAAACTTATTTTCACTTCTTGCCACTCACATACAGAAATCACAGGACATTATGGGATTGATTATAAGACATAAAAGCCAGGAAGTTCAGTTTTAGATTGAAGACCATGGCAATGACTGTCTATTTCTATTTGGATGTCACTGCTTAAAAAGCTAGGTGAAATTAAAAGGAGCAGGAAACAAACCTCAAATGGAGAATAGGATAAAAATCTAATAGGAAAAGCAACTTGGTCAGGAAGAAACACTCAAGCACATAATATAAGGCACCTGGCCTTTCTGGAACTTGGGGGTTTTAAGTAAACCTTAATGGTTCTGGAACAATATCATGGGAACAGTCCAGCAAACACAGGTTCTGCTGAGTGCCACATAGTTTTTTTCCCCAAAGAAAGACATCCTTCCCATTTCTGCCTTCCCACTAGCTGGAATATTCTCAATAAATTCCACTTCAGTGAAAGCAAAAAAGAATCTGGGCTGATTGCAAAGAGACTATAAAAGAGGGGCACTTCTTTGTTGTTGGTTTTGTTTCGGGTTGGGTTGTTTGGGGTTTTTTTGTTATGAAACTATTCTGTTACAGTTGTCTGCAACAAACTGTTTTGCAGGTCATTTCAAAACTGAATCATTTGAATGTTTTCTTTCTGTGAGGGATTTGTCTCACTGAACTGATTATGAAATAGATGTGAAAATCAAGGACAGAAGAGGGGGCAGAAGGTTGTTTTTTTTCCTTTATATACCTCTGAGCCTTCTGCTTTAGGCAATCATAACAGCGATAAATATTTATATAGCACCTGCCATTCTGTGGCTTAAAAGCACTCAACACACTTTAGTATATACTATTGTTCAGAAATAGACAAAAACAGTGTTCTAGAGGAAAGGCAATTTCTAGCTGATAGCAGTACTGGAAAACAGAAAGTAAACAGGATTTAGTGCAAAGTAAACCAGAACTATTCAAACTACGAGCTGACTAGAAGAACAAAGCTAGTACTACCATTGCTGCAAAACTTGTCTGTGGGAATTTCAAAGCCTGATATTTGTTATCTTTCATAAACAGGCTGTGAAACTTAGGTCCCACAAAGTAAATGGATGGTTTAGTACTTACTCTAACAAAGGACAAGGTTTTATTCTCCCAACTTAGTAAGATCCATCCTTGGAAGAAATAGTAAGATTTAAGTCTAAGTGCTCACAAGGGGTTAAGAAGGGCTGTAGAAATGACTAATGCTTTTGCCTAAGCAATAAAACCAAATTCTTGAGTGGGGGAAACTGCAATATTTTTGAGTGCCTTTTCATCACAAAAATGTCATAAAAAGATTTTCTTTCTTTCAGCGTGATTCACTTCATTGTATTTGCAAGAAAAGCAAAGGAAATGAAGACTTTTACTCTGGGAAATGCCATGTTCACTTTTTAATACTAGTCAGCAGCCCAGTGATTTAGGAGTCATCCTCAGGAGAATACTAGGACTAGCAGATGAACTTTCATGTCTTCAATTCTTACTGGTCAAATTAACTAAATAAGTTGCTAGAGAAAAGCAGAACCACAGGCCTTAGGTAAACATCCTAGAGGTTATTCCACCAAGTGACTCTCATTCAGTGAATGCATATTTAGTAGCATTCTAGTTTTGTGGAGAGTAGGACAACTCCAAGAGGAATGCATAAAAGGGCCTGTCTCCTAGTGCCCTGTCTCGCAGGACAGATTTATTTCATAAACATAAGCAAACTGCTAACTTCTGCATGTGTAACCTTAATTAGAGCAGAATTTAACTTTTTTTTTAATTCTTTTAAGCCAGTTAGGAGATTTTTCTGCTTACTGTGGAGACTATTTTAGGAATTAATTTAAATATCCTAAATTATCATGTATGTATACTAAAAATATGCTAAATTTAACCTTTGAAGTAGTTCTTAGTTCTTTTGCTTCCAGAATGAAGCCAACTGAATAGAAGTTGTTCTGGATTAGAGGCATAATCTGTATTTCACTCTTAGCAGAGAAAGATCTCTCTCCAGGGCTATAAAGGTAGTGGCTTTGTAATAAGCAGCCTTGGTCCCTAACAACTTCAAACTCACGTGAGTCAGAACCAATCCATTAACTCCCTGACAATCACATTGATCCCAACAAGCTGGTACAGGACAACACATGCTACATCAAGGCACTAATCCTGGTCCTGGGGTATCCTAGCTCAGTAGGTACAACATTTACTCTCTGCTGATCTCCACCTGTGCTCGGAAGGATTGTTTCTAGCCCAAGCAGCAATCTGTGTTGCCTCCTGTTCAAGATCCATATCCATAGCCAGATATAGATCTCTAAATAAGCATACAGCATACTTTGCCATGACTCCCTAAGCTTTTGGAGACAGACACCAAGACATGGGAGACCTTGATCTGTCTTAGCCAAGCCAGCCTTCTGGCATCTACCTCCTGCCTTCTGGGGTTCATAAATGTGGTGTCTCCCCAGCATGGTGCTCCAGCATTGCTGAATGTCACAACCTACTTACATTCAGCTACATGACCCAAGGAAGAAGTGATGAACCAGAAGCATCAGCAGACTGTAAGATCGTCCTCAGTCTGGGGGCTACCAGCAGCCACAGCTTCATGTCTCAAGGAACATGTGCTGACCTTCAGGCTAGAAAAAGTGAGAGAAAAGTAGTCTCTGCCTTCCCTGCTGAAGCTGGGCCACAGGAATCCATGATGTGGGACCACAGTATTGCAAAGGAAAAGTCTCTAACCTAACTGCTGTGGCATTTACTTCAGAGGTGGGAGACTTCAGTTCTGTCTTTGTTCCCAAACATGGTAATATATTGCATATTTAAGAAAAGCAAATAAAATACATAAGGAGAGTTGTAAGAAGGGGTGGAAATGCAGAACTTCCTTACCCTACTAACTGCACTTCCCTCCCTCCTGTCTTTCCCAAGTTAATTCTTCTGAAGGGGTTGGGAGTGGTGTCCCTCTCCTGAAAGGAAGTGGGGAGAGTGGAAAGCCCTGAGCCCTCATTTTCTACTTCCTGATCAATGTTTTAAGCTCATATAAGATGCAGAGCACAGCACCAGAAGTTCTCAGACACTTTTCACAAGAAAAGTGAGCAAGAGCTCTGACTTTGCTCAGAAATGTGATCCAGAGGGACAGAAAACTCCTATGATCTCTAGTACAGGGAAGAGGTGAAATTTTAAGGTCTCTGGTATTCTTCCATAGCTAACATCAGCTTTTGCCTGCTCCGTTTGGTGGCTACAGCAAAAGCTGTTCTGAAGCACTTAATTCTCATTATACTTTTAAAAGGATATTTAAGCACCTAACTTGCAGCTGTAAATTGCACAGAAGCCTAAAGGTTGCATATGGTAATGCTGCCCACCAAGAAGCCTATGCTATTTTCTAGTTCTGACCAAATGATTTACAGGGAAGGCCTTTTACTTGAATCTCTAATGGTGTTTACTTACATTTTAGACTTGCCTTTGTGAAATAAGAGATTTCCATGCTCCAAGGGCCTTTGTACATTTCCTACACAGATTTTGGTATGCTAGGGGAAATGCTTATGCAAATAGGAAGGATGGTAAAGAAAGTGGAGAAGAAAAATATCAGAACAGAAGAACAAAACTGCATTTCTTCTAGCTCCATCAGATTGGCTATATTTTCTTCCTGACAGCAACTTTGAAATAGCAAAGGAATTCCTTCTTCCAACTCTTCTTGTGACCTAAGTGCATAATTGATGAAAATGTATTGGTTACATGAAAGCCTCACAAAAACCGCCAGGAAAGCACTGTAGATTATTTTTTCCTCCTTTTGCCACTATGTTTTTACAGATGTGATGTGTGGCTTAAGCAGCCAAAGCAGACAGTCATGCTTTAGCCCTGCCAAATAGTCCAAACAAAGAAAGGGGTCTTTCTTTCCTCTCCCTTTCACTTTTTCTCCAGAGTATCACTAAAAAAAAAAAAAAAAAAAAAAAAAAAAAAAAAAAAAAAAAAAAAAAGAGAGAGAGAGAGAGAAGAGCAGTTTTTAATTGACATATCCAAGAAATTCATGACAAAATGACATTTAGAGCAACAGCTTTGATTCCTGCAAGACTCAGCAGGAAGGAAGGACACCCCAGTGGCCTTTGTCAGCCGGTGCATGCCTGTAGCACCCCAACGCTGCGGCTGCTGCCATGTGGAAGGTTCGAATGCCACCTAGTGGGCCTCCACCACCTGAACCCATTGAGGCCATTAAATTAGATCCCTGCTCATTATCCTCACAATGATTAACACATATTGCAGGTGAATCTAGAGCCCGGAGCAGTGGATTACAAAATACCTCGAGGTAGCAGGAGCAGCAGCAGCTGAGGAAGGCATTTGCCATAGCATCTTGCAGGGGTACCCAGGATGGCATCTGCTGGTTTGGAGGCAGCACAGAGCGGCAAGGAGCCACGACAAGCAAGAAATAAGATCAGGGAAGTGAGAAAGGAAGGACAGTGATGAGGCTTTTAGTTACCTACCCTGCCTGGTTATCCTTACACAGAGAGAAAACTGGTACATGTGGAATGGTGCCTGTGTATCTGGAAAGAGGCAGTCTGGCCTGGCAAGATTTAGTAAACTAAGGCAGCAGTCAGAAGTGCAGAGATTTCTGTTGCCTAAATACAGCTTGGCAGAGGGAAGGATTTCATTTATGCTCACACAAGCCTGGAAAGGAGAGGTGCAGTGGAGATTACAACTTAGTCCTTGTGCTCATGTGACTAGTACTGCGTGGTAGTGTTCCTTAAAAGTTGAGCTTTCAAGGAACATAATTCAGATTTGATGTTGATTATCTCTGATGTGGCAAATCTTCAGATAGACTGTGTTTACACCTCTGTTTAACCTATAATTATAGTACCACTTCAATTAATTAATTGAATAAGGAAATAAATAAAATGATGAAACAGACGTGTAAATATAGGACAGAGATTCAAAATCATTAATTACTCCAATAATCCAAACGGCAATTGATCTCAAGCATCAACTACATATAAGAAGATTAAATATTCTGGCCAATGACAAATGAATGTTAGGTGTTCTGTTCTTGGACTTTTCTTCTTGTTTTTTTTTTAACCATTTGACCATCTGGGTATTTTGTGCCAGTGAAACACCTTAAGGAACTGGAAATTGTGAACAAATTGTTCAGCAGTCTGGAAAGCAGGATACATTCCATTGTATAGTGTAGATTTTGCTTGTAAATATAGCTTCATTTGCTTCTAACTGAGTTGGTCTGGCAAAGTTAATGTTGGGGGAAACTTCAACCCACCACAGAAAGGCTAGTTAATCTGTAGGGTATGTGATCTACAATGACAGCTGGCCCACGCAGCTATTTCTCTAAAGCCTATGCAAGCCAGGAATGAACCACAGGGGCTTTGCAAATCCCCACAAAGAGTCATGGACTGATGGTTCAGGCTGCAGAATCATTTCTCAAATGAAACACAGCTGAAATGCCAAATTCTGACTCTCCTCGGTCTGGCTGTTACACGTGGTAGTGTCTTCCTAACCAGCTAACTGCTGCAACTGAGGAAAGCACTGTATCTGTCAGAACACTCTGATTGTTTGTGACCCTGACTATATGAGATAATTCTGAAGATAGCAAGGGTGGAAGTCATTAACTGTGCTCAAACTCTACTTATAAAGTGCCCAAACTGAGCATATCAATTACACTCAGAATGCAGGAAAGATTAAAGGAGGGATACAGAGCTGATGCAGTTACAGTACATCAATTCCTGCCTCATTTTTCCTGAGATCTTAAAACTGCTTCAGGATACAGTTCTCACAACCACATTCCAGATTCTGATGGACTTCAGTGAAGTCACTAGTTACTGGCTGAAACAGTGAACACATACGGATGGCAACCAGCTGCTTGCTTCAGGTGAAGCGAGGACTGATGCCACAACACATGGTGCACAGCAACTGTGGGCAGCACTGAATTGCCCTCAACATTTTCTTTTCTATTTCCCAGCTGTGCCATCACAAGTGATGACAGGTAGGTCTAAGGTTTGGTCCCTCATGACTAAATACAAACTACAGGAACTATTATTACTTATTGAAGCTGCTGTGTGCCTGGTAGCTCCTGGTTTTCAGTGGATGCTGTGTTAGGGCCACAGTAATCAATGGAAGAAGCTGGAGGCCCTGGGACTCCAGTATCAGCTTCTGAAATGAGAATTTTAACTTAAACTAGGATATTGCTGACATATCAATTTTACCAAACTTCTTCCCTGGAGCATGTCTTGAGCTCTAGAATGTTTCTTTTGGATAAACCACTGATTAATGTCTCATTTGCACAAAGCCATCATGCCTTTCTCTTTGGTAGGTATGTTAATCAGGATGAAGCCCACATTCTTTGCTACTACCTAAAAGCCCCTGACAGAGATTTAAGGGATATTTCCACCAATTAAATGGGCATGATCGAACCTGCCATTCTCAGTTGTTGAGCTTAGCAACTGAAATGTATACACAAACCCAACAGATGAGGGATTTGCAACATCTAGCTTTAAAGAAGTTCCATGATTATCACAAGTGGAACATGCTGGTAGGAAAAACCTTTTTTCTTCTCTTCTTAGATTTCTTTAATAGAGGATTTATGATGTTGTAATAAAAACCACTTATCTCTAATACCAAAAAAAGTCAACCATCAAGACTGATTCTTTAAAGTCCACTGAGGAAACTTGAGTAATGTAATATTAGCTAGACCATAGCTAAACTACATATCCTAGATCATTCATCAAGAGTGAGTTACTCCTATAGGTGCAAAAAGGAAACATCAAAATCACACAGAAATATTAAATGCTTCTCTAATTACTAAGATGTTCAAGAAGTGTTTCCAGTACTGTCAGTTTTATTTTAAAAATAGAGTCCAAACATTGCTTTTGATAAGTTGCAACATCTTTTCTACAATTAAAAAAATCAAAACCAAACCCCAACAAAAATAACACCAAACCAAAGCAAAACAATATGCATCATCGTACTGGCATTCCCACACGGAATCAGTCAGTCTCCTGTAATACTTAAACATTCTTTTTCTGCTTCGTCAAAGCATAAGAACTAATAATTAGCATCACTGTGACAGCCAAAGAGTCTGGCTAATCTCATCCACATTCTGAACTTTAATAATAAGCTTTCTGGTACAGATTGCTTCAAGTACACATCAGAAGCTGAATGTAATTGAACACAGTTCATGCAAAACAAAGGTACAATACTGAATTTGTATCATCCAGAGGTTTTTGTTCTCTTTTTAGCTTGATGTCTTTGAAGTCCAACTGCCTGATCACCAGTGAGCACTGGATACTAAACTACTGACGTAACTCTCGGATTTGTCAGGCTGCATGACTTTATTGAGCTCTACAAACTCAAATAAATACGTGAGGCTGAGATCTGTGCCTCTTGGCGTCTATTTGGTAACTTCTCAGACATATTTGGGGGTACAGATGGAAAACTGACTGACAGTGAGCTCGTTAAGGGGAAGTACATTATGTCATTACGTAATAACAGCATTTTTTGAGAAAAAACATGTTACTCATTTATATTGAGTGTTTCTCATTCAGACACTCAGGTAGGCAATGAAGACTGCAGTATGGAGGAAATGTTCTAATTAGCAACACCTGTGCAGTCTCAAAGCTCTATTTGTCATTCTAGCATCATCTCAGCCTTGATGATTCCAAGTAGCTGAAGTTAGATATGACCGTGCCATTTCTGGACAGCTAGGTATCAATCCCTGCTCTAAGGGGTTGAAAATCTCTTGAGCAGACACTGGAACAAGCAGCAGCAGTACATGGTTACACATTCAAAGCTTTTTTACCTTGACCATTCCATCCAAAGAGGGACATGTTTGACAGAGGAAATCTGTACACTCATTTACCTGCCTTCTGCTTGGACAGTAGTTCCAGGATCAGTGAAACTGCACCTCAATTCCTTCTGTTCTGTTTTTTTCTTACAAACCACCATGATGCCTTCATGGATCCTGATTTAAGGCCTGAGGGCTCCTTGTTATGCCTGTGAATAGCCATGGATTGAGTTTAAGCTGATAAACCAAAGCAATACCCAAATAAGTTTCTGTTTATGGCCAGTGTAACTTCAGTTAGATGATTTCATGTCTTTTTCTCAGGAAATTACAATGTTTTCCAGTGTTGACATATCATTCTGGTTCCTGTTAGCAAACATTGCCCTCAGCAGTATGAATACAATACAATACAATACAATACACCAGGTTGAAAGAGACCTTCAAGATCATCGCGTCCAACCCATCAACCAATCCAACCCACCTAAACAACTAACCTATGGCACCAAGCACCCCATCCTCTACTCCTCAAGCTCTGCTACGGACTACATTATAACTCAACATGGCCTGAAATTTCCTTCACTAACAGAGAAGACTTTAGACCTCTCTTTTTCCCTGACATATATGAAGCCTTGACTTTGATTTCAAGTAGCAGAGGAATTCACTCACAACTTACTGCTCTTGGTTTGTGAGCAAAAGAAGTAATTAGAAGTGTTCAAGTGGGAAACATACACACTCATGGTTCCTATGTAAACATAAAGGAAGATGGATAAAATGTTCATCAAATATGTATGTATTAACATCTAGAACAATAAAAGTGAAAAGCAGAACACAATCCTTGAGCTTTAATTTCAGAACAAGATTGCTCTCAAAAATCAGCTTATGTATCTTAGTCCAGATCCCTTAGATTCTAGTAGTTTTAGGTTTAGTTATGGGAATGGACTGATTTTATGATGGCATCTCTGTTAAAATGAGGGAGTTCAGTACTTATGAGCTTAGTCATTGACTTGGTTGGGTTTTATGAGTTTGGCTGATGCTAGCTTCAGAGAAAAACATAAGAAACAAAAATTTTATGTTGTATATCTTATTTTCAGAAGGAAAGGTTTGTTCAGTTGTATAGCTTACATAGCTTTAACAATATCCCTTCAATAATACAACGTACTGCAGATGTTCAGTATACACTCAAGCATTTACAGGCTTTGGCCAGAGCAACATATACTCATGTCAGTTTGTTGCAAACACTATTGTTAAATGGAGTACTTAGCAGATTAAAATTATCCTTTTACTTCCGTTTCTTTTACTTAAACAATTTGGGCTATATTTTGTGTGAATGCAGAGGGACACATGCCAGAGGGAAGCAGGGCATTTTACTCAGGCTGCACCTGGCTAGTTTTCTCAGTCCAGGGACACAATAATCACACAGACTGCCTACAAGTTGGATCAATAGTCTGGCTTTTGTCTGGAGCAAGCAACAGGCTCTTCTGGCATGAAAGAACTCCACTCATCTCTGTCCATGAAGACCATCTGGATGCAATGACCTTAAACTACCAGTGTCTGTATGAATTCAAACAGAAATATTATACATCCTTGAAGTCTAAATGAAGTGACCAGACTCTGAGGGTCTGAAGGTGATTCAAGGCATCTAATGATGCAACTTCTCTTTCCAATCTTTAAGTTTGTAGTCATAAAGCAAACAGTGGACAGTGTGGACTGCATGTTACTGACAGCAGAATTTGGCCGTCTCTTACTGACAGCAGTGTGACTAAAGTGCTAGTATATTAACACAGACAAGGTTGACTTTATGCATCTCACAAAGGATCAGAATGAGGGTTTAGGAAAATTTAGCACTTTTACCTGAGTGACTTGGAGGTCCCTACCAGGGGCTCTTGTGCTCTTGCTGCAAACAGATAAATAATTAAAGCTTTGCTATCCATGTTAGCATTCTCAGTCCCTTTGGTCTTAGCCAGCCACTGTTGTGGGGAGGGATTCCATAGTCCTATGACTAGCAGATGCATAAAGAGTAGATCTGCTAACAGAATAAATACCTGTGACTGCTTACTTCAGAAATCTCTTGGCAAGGCAGACCAATGTCATGAAAGAGCAGTAATGAAAAGGAACTAAATGGAGAATCAGGAATCAATGCAGAACTTCATTAGTTTGTGAAAAAATATGATGTACACAAAGGGAGACAGGGGAGGGATTCACCCTCTTGCCACTAACATCAAAGACAAATGGATAACAGTCTCCCTTTAGTGGTTTAGAAAACTTCTCCATGGGCTTCTATGTTTGTTTCTTTTGTCCACAACAAAGAACATCATACTAAATATTACAGTACCTGTATGCAAAATTGCATAGAGAAATACTATAGCCTTCCAAATAAGTAACATTTCAATATTAACAAAGGGAAGTTGATTGACAGAAATGCTAAGCTTTATAAAAATCAAACAACTAAGGCAGGGAGCAGGGCACACTGCATTTTGAAGTGAATTGGAATGTGTTCTTGCTCCTTTAACTCCAGTCTTGATTCACTTAATTTTTATAAAAATAAATGAAGATGACAATTTTTTTCCATTTTAAAATATGACCTTTTTTTCCTCTCATGAAAATGGTGTAATTTAGTAGCAAATAAGTAGCCATCATTTCAGTAATAAAAGCAACTGACATTACTCATACACACTCTTCAGTCTGGACCATAGATCTTTGTATCTCGTAACAGCTTATACATAAACAGTGTCTGCTGGTCTTCACACCTGCCTCAGGAGTTACTGTGAACACTGATGCACCCCACTGGTGCGCCTGGCTCTTGGTTTGTAAGCACCACATCACTTATACAGACCAACACTCCAATTGTGCTGTTGGGAATCTCATTAGGGAAACACAGCTTGATGTCTGCAGCTGCTCAGAGCTTCTAAACTGCCTTCCTCATTAAATAAGTGCCATCCTGCATCCAATCCCTCTGTCAGAGGCATATTGGGCCATTCCTCACACACATTACATTTTCTCTTTAAACAAAATGAAATACCAATCGCAGCCTTTGTGTTAATCTAGAAGGGATTCCTTTGGGGTTACTTTCTTCTTCTTTCACCAGTCTAGTTAAACATGATAGATTCAGGGTCCTGGTTTGCCATTTGAGCCATATGTCTTAATACATCCTTTTTAGTTATGATACCCAGCAGCCTCCTAGAGGAGAAAAGGAAAGGAAAGGTCAACAATCATCTCATATATCATCTGGGTTTTTTTACCCTGTTCAGCTGCATGGACATTGTGTGAGTGTCTCCACATAGCATTGCTCATTGCATCCATTCCCAAATGATTATCTTTTACAAAAAGCATTCTCATCTAGTGTGTTTTTACTACCCTAGGCATGATCTTAGATGAAATTGTTTCCTGGTTTTGACTGAGTGAGAAGCTACAAATAAGATACTTTGTACAAAACAAAAAAGTAAGGAGTTTCCTTAGGCTTGGGCTATAGAAGACCAACAGCACAAAACCAAGGTGCCAGCACCCTGAGCTTGCGCATGGGGTTTAGTAATCTACAAACTAAGATGTACCACAGGTTTTTTAAACTTTTGCTGTCCAACAGCATAATTACTTCAAATTTGAGTGAAAATCCCTCATTTATGTGAACCTAAAAATTGTATCTGTCAAGAAAGAAGAGGCCTGTGGAATGTCTGACCCCAAGAGTCAAGAGTTTCCTAAACCTCAGTGTTTAAGGGCTTTTATTTTGAGTCTTTGAAGGCCATGAGGCACAGAAGTTTGAAACTACGTCATTGCTACAGTTCTTCCACTTTTCATTTTATGTAAAACCCAAATCCAGCCATCTGACAGTGGTTCTTATTTTCTGCATTGATAGTAACAGCTGATAAGCAATATGTTTGAATAATAAAAAAGCTTTTTGCAGAAGACTAACTTAGTCTTCCATATTTGAAAATGTTTTGGGTTTTTTTTTCTATCCTGTTGTGAAATTTATACTTGCTGATAGATCCTGGTATGAGCAATGATCCCCAAAATAGCTCAAATCCCATTGAGATTCCTAATTTCATGTTTGCCCATACTACTTCAGCTCTTCTCTCTCTTTTTTTTCCAGTGGACTTTTGGTTTATACACTCTTTAATTTTCCATTTAAAAAGCAGAAAATATCCATTTTCCACCATGGATGTCTTTATCACAGTCTTCATAGAATCATAGAATCATAGAATCAGTCAGGGTTGGAAGGGACCACAAGGATCATCTAGTTCCAACCCCTGCCATGGGCAGGGACACCCTACACTAGATCACACTGGCCAGAGCCTCGTCCAGCCTGGTCTTAAACACCTCCAGGGACGGGGCCTCAACCACCTCCCTGGACAACCCATTCCAGGGCTTCACCACTCTCATGGGGAAGAACTTCTTCCTCACATCTAGCCTGAATCTCCCCATTTCCAGCTTCATTCCATTCCCCCTAGTCCTATCACTACCTGAGATCCTGATCCTTCACAAGCATCTATTCTAGCTGCATGTCTAGAAAGCTGAAAGCTAAACAATAGTAGGAGTTGGGAAAGTTTATTATGTATTTACCTTATCTAAACGACAATACACTAAGGATTTGGGAGAACAAAATAAACATGACAGCCAACCAGTGCTATTAAGGTTCTGAGTGTGACTTCTTCTGTTGCCCTGGAGAGACACTGGGTCAGTTTCCCTTATTCTTCCATTCACAAAACAGACAACATCAAAATGTTGACTTGCCTGTCTCAGAGGTGATGATTACTTAGCTACTGTCTATTCTTAGCTTTTGACAGCAAAGATGGTGGGTTTGTTAATGCTGAAAAAACTCTCTGGAGCTTCTCTAAGCACTCACCCACTGCGAGTGACCAGACACTGCCGGAGCCCCAGCTTCCTGAAAATGTCGACCACCGTCTCCATCGGGGTGTGGTCAGTGACAGTGAAAGGGCTCAGGTTGAGAATGCGCCGGAGCTTCAGTGGATGGGGACTGTTGGGTGGCAGCTCAGGGGGTCTTCAGTGAAGTACACAATGGAGTTGCTCACCACTCCGTCTTGACGCTGTCTGGCATTCTCTGTACAACAGCAAGATTAAGGTAGACACCCAAGTTAGTCTTGATCACAAAACAAAGGCAAATATGCTGGTCTTTGGAAAGCGAAGGCAGTAGTTGCAGTTTGCCTTAAACACACTGAGGTCTCAGAATTTCCTTGAGACACTGTTCCCTTAAAGAAAATGTAAAGTGATATTTTACAAACACACACTTTTGCTTGGTTGGGATAATGTTTTCTGAAGAAATATGCAGCTTATTGTATTCACAAACATCACTAATCCAAATTCTGTCAAATTCAAGTAACTCTGTGTCATTCCTGCATTGTGAGAATCACAACAGAAACTTCTATTACATGCCCAACAGTGGAGTCAACAGGTGTGTATGGTCCCAGCTGGCTTGGAGCACTGTGTTTGTTCCCAGACTTCTCAGTGGAGTTGGGGAAACCTGGGCACTGTGAATGGATTTACAAACACAAAGCCAGGGAAAGAGAAATTCACATATTCCCTATTACCATATTTCTACTCAACAGAATGTAAACAATATATGAAATGGATTTCCAAATGATGGACAACTTCTCTTACCCCCGAATATGTACATCATGTGTTTGGCTCTGAAGTTTTAACTCTTTGTATAAATTACAAAGGCATAGCAATGGACAACAGTTTTAAACTAGAGAAGGATAGATTTAGACTGGACATTAGGAAGTTCTTCACTGTGAGGGTGGTGGTACACTGGAAAAGGTTGCCCAGAGAGGTGGTGGAGGCCCCATCCCTGAAGATATCCAAACTCAGGCTTGATGGGGCTCTGAGCAACCTGACCTAGTTGGGAATGCCCCTGCTTACTGCAGGGTGTTGGACTAGATGACCTGTAAAGGTCTATGATTCTATGAAACTTGTGGAAATAGTTGAATTATTATCTATGATTAACACAGACTGCTTCTGTTCTTCAGAGATGTAGCAAATCAGACATACTCAAAGCATGTATGTATATTCTTGGAGCTCATTTCCATTAATCAAAGCACAAAAGCCTGCTCCTGTGACTTGTAATGTGTAGACAGTAATGGTTTCTAACATGTTCCAGCTGCATTTTTTTCCCCTTTAATGATCATTGTGTTGTAACATTTCTGGAACTGAAGCAGTGCTGGCTCAAACCTAGCATCAGTACAGTGTGTGATTTTCAACCTTCTCACCCCACATATTACAAGCCCTATTGGAATTTATAGGAATGATGCTAACTTTGCCCCATCTTGTTTCAATTCATACATCTAATTTCAAGTGTGAATATGACTGCCTAGATCTTTGATATATGATCTGTGCTAAGAGGTAACATTAATCAAGGTAACTCCTACGCTTTGATAAAACCCTTGACAGCTAGGTATTTCCTTCCCGAAGCTGTGCCCAAAGCATTTCAGTTACCACATTGCTGCTCCCAAAGCAGCAATGACCTGGACAACAGTGATTAGCCAAAGCCATGACTTCACTCTTGCAAGCCAAACGTCTCTCTGGAGAAATTTGAATGATGTAGTACTATTGAACAAATTCAGCAGCATCAGAAAAAAAAATGGTGGAATTTGTTTGCAGTCTCACTGGAATGGGGAGCTAGAGTAAAGGTAAACCAGAAAGATGGATCATTCTTGCAGTAATTGGGTAAGAAAAACAGATACAGTTTAACAGAAAGAGCAAAGTGAATGGATGATGATGTTTGGTTTTACACAGTAATCTATGCAGAAGGCTCTTGTCATAGCCAGAGAGTGAATTAGCTTTCCCAAATGTGAAACGGCCTCTTATATTCAGGAGTTCAGAGTTCACAACCTACATTAACTATGTTGCTCTCTCAACTCCACACTGGAGGAAAATACATTATACAGGCCACCTGGCTTGTGTCCAAGACTCTGCCTTTTGTACAATGCCTCTTGCACTGGATAAGTTCAAGAAGAGTTGTGCAGGGTCAAATACTCCCCTCTGTAAGTCTGTAAAGTAGGTGCCATCTAAAATGCAGACATCTATCCTCAGAGTGTGACCCTACCCACCTGACCTGCCTACCTGCTCAACAAGAACCAGTGGAAGCATGCAATCCTCCTCAAGGTGCTTTAGAGTACAGGGAAGTTTCCTTGCCATTTCCTTCTCATGGACTGGATGCATTTATAGAGCATGCTTAGTGCCCCTCTTATGAAGAAAGAATGACACAGGGGTAACTCACATGACTGCCCCAGCTGCTGCTGGCTGCCCATGGAAACTGCAAGAAGTCTGAAACTGCAGTGGCTCCTGATGTGGTTCTGACAGGTTTACCTCTTTTGTCTCTTGCAGAATTGTACCGTTCCAAGTAACAGCAAAATTTAACCAAAAAAAGTCGTCTGTAGAAGTCTGACAGCTTGTAAGTTGCAATACAATCCAGCTATGGGTCATAGCAACTTATAAAAGCCTGACTAGGGCCAAAAAGTTAGGTTTAGTTCTTATCTACCCATTCTTCAAGGTGAATAAAACTGGTAATATCAAAATCAAACTTGTACATACTCTGCTACTGTACTCACTTATAGCAAGAATCAGCTCTCGTCTCTGTGCAAATCCAATAAGCCTTTCAGAGTCCCTTGAAACCACCACTGGAAAGCCATTGTAGTCAGTCTCCTTGATCAGTGTCTCAACATCCTCCACCGTCATGCTGTCTTGCGTCAGAACAGAGAGAGGAGCTTCACCACGTCTTGGTCTCATAACATCTGTTGCCAGGGTTCGGTGGGTGAATTCATCCTTCACATCCAGAAATGGGTAACCATTCAGATGAATGTGAGCTTCATAGATCCCTTCTTTCCCAAAGGCATCTGCAACCCACTTGCTTGTGACAGCTGCAGCCATAAGAGGTACAATGTACTCCAG
Source organism: Picus viridis (assembly GCA_033816785.1). Classification (NCBI taxonomy): domain Eukaryota; kingdom Metazoa; phylum Chordata; class Aves; order Piciformes; family Picidae; genus Picus; species Picus viridis. Next base: position 862,386 of record CM066569.1, on the reverse strand, counting down.
ACCTCCAGTCAGCTCGAACATAATCACCACCAGAGAAACTGTCATTCGGGTAACACCACCTGCCGACAAGGAAAGCAGTCAAGTTTCCCCCAGTGCTCTGGAACCCACTAAGAAAGTAATTTCTATTTTGGGTGCTACATCCAAAAAGGCATGAGATTACTCATTATGAGTACTTTGCCATTATACTTTGTCAAGCATTTTGGGGCTTATTTCACTGGAGAAAGAGATTTTTTTGTTTGCTGCACTTTTCATGCAAAAAAAAAAACCCCACACCTGTGTGAACTTGCTCAAGACAAAGAGGCTAACACTGGGAAGTAAATAATGAATGTTAAAAGACAGAGCTATCAAACCAGAAAACATACCCAAAGATCAGCTATACACCTGAGAAACTAAATCTGAATCCTCCCAAGAATCAGCTAAGTCCCAGGGGTTGAGGTAGGAGCACTGAGAGCTGGCCGTCACATTGGTTTACCTAGCACATTCATATTAAAAAGAAAGTTAAGCATTATTTTGGGGCAGGACATGGTTACAAAATCCTACATGAGGATAGTTTAGGGCCACTGCAAGAGCTATGTTACAGCTTAAACCCTGATTTTTGATATCAGTATAGCACACAGTTTGAACTGTACACAGCTTCGTTCGAGGCCATGTAGGCATGCAGCTGTAGGTGGGGTTGGGGCTGTGTTTTTCAATCTAGTCTTTCAATATCAATTCCATAAGCAAGTTCTTCACTCCTTCAGTTTACATTAAAGGATAAAAATAATCACATAACTGCAGACAAGTGTTTATGTATCACTGAATTATTAGGTAACATTTCTTTGCCTCTGTTCAAAAGGTAAATGTAATAAATCTGCTATTTTTAGGCCTCAAAATACAGCACCATTTTAGATGAGAGAAATCAGAAACAGTTCATTAAAAGATGCTTTTAATCTAGCAACATACAGGGAAATTCAATTGTTGATTATTCAACACAATGATCCGGATATGACTTTCATCTGAAGAATGCCTTAAACTTATGACTCTGAAAAGCTGAGAGCAGAGTAAGGATCTTTTACTCTGAGTCAGGTCTTGGGCTTAATAACGAGCAGCGACGTTCTGCTGTTTGTGTCACTATACTATTAAAATCATTACAGCTACATTAGATCCACAACTACCTGAAAGGAGGTTGCAGCCAGGACGGGGTTGGTCTCTTCTCCCAGGCAACCAGCACCAGAACAAGAGGACACAGCCTCAAGCTGTGCCAGGGGAAGTTTAGGCTCGAGGTGAGTAGAAAGTTCTTCACAGAAAGAGTAATTTGCCACTAGAATGTGCTGCCCAGGGAGGTGGTGGAGTCACCATCCCTGGAGGTGTTCAAAAGAGGATTGGACGTGGCACTTGAAGCCATGGTTTAGTTAGTCATGAGGTGTTGGGTGGCAGGTTGGACTTGATCATCTCTGAAGTCTTTTCCAACCTTATTGATTCTGTGATTTGGACCTTTCAAAAAGGAATGTGACTGCCAACTATCATCTGGAATATCAGAGCAAAATGCACATGTATCACCTACATTATGAACATTTATGAACAAGAGGAAGCGCTTTACTGGTTTTGACAGTAAGATTCATCCTGGGCTATTTTAATGTGCCTACACCGCTGTATGTGTTCACATCCAAAGGGGAGATCCAGATTGCCTTTATAATCTCTGGAGAAAAACAAGCACTTCTGAGGCCAAATTAATTTGTTCATTTTCCTGGGTTTAAATGTTCATTGCCAGATGAGACCGATCTTTCCAGTACCTCATTTTTTTGTTTTGACTGCAAAAGATATCAACACAGTGAGCTCAGATGTTGATGTCTACACTACAGACATTAAATTTAGACAATCAAATCCCACCCTTCTTTCCCCTATAACAGATCATACAAATAATCCTGCTTTTCTCTTATGAGACTCCAAAACTGAAACTTTTGCAGCTCTTTCCTGAGTGCATCTTTCATTTCAAATCTACCCAATTACACTAATTGTGCATTATGCCTCCCCACTATCATTTCATCATCAAATGGCATTATCAACCACAATTAAAAAAGGAGGCAAAACATACAAGGGGCATAGAAAGGGACAGATATGATCAGGCAAAAACATGTTCAGATGGTATGCTTAGAACATTCCTGTTGCCTCTGTGACTAGAAATGTGATATCTGAGGTATTATTCAATGGTCTTGCTCTAATAGTTAACAGATCATTCCTGTTATATCCAATAAATTCTATTGATTGGATGTAATCAGACACTGGCTTATGATCAAACTCAAACCAAAATCAGTCCAGTGGGTCATAGTGTAACACACAGCCAAAGTAAGATGCAGAATTTTTAACTCTGTGTAGCTTAAATTCTAGCCAGAACTATGAAGTTTGTCCACTGCTCTGAAAGAGCACAGTCCAAACAAAGAAGTAGGTTTAATCCAGCTACAGCGGATTTCATTACATTAAAGGAGGGGGAAAAAACAGGCAAAACCACTCCTTCTTGGAAACCTGTGACCTAACTTTACTTTTTTCTTTCCTTGTATGTGCTTTTTGGCAGATTACAAGGAGTAGTCATTGATGACTGCAAGCCTCTCTGTTGCTGACTATCTGGCATATCACTGGAGAGACCATTAGAGGAAGCTGCCCTTCCTTCAGGCCAGCACTTCTCAACTTCCATTACTTCCAGAAACGCTAGAACACAAACATAAAGCCCTCATAAACAATTCATAGGTCCCCAAACATCAGTGGTATTCATGCACAAACCAATGATCAGCAGGTACTGTACCCAAGCAAGCTGCTGCTCCCACCATAGCATAAAGTCCCGGTGTGACACAGTCTGCCCCAGGTCTGCACCAGTTCCTGAAGATGATCCAGTCGTGATGGTGATATGCCAGCTGCTCTACTCCAATACCAACCATCCTGCCAGCCATGGCTCCAACTGCCATGCTGGGAATGAAAAGACCTGAAGGGATCTTGAATGAAATATAGACACATGAGCACCTTGACAAAAATGACTGGTAATGAACTTATTGATCAAATCATTTTTACTACTAGCAGTAAGAGTTTCCTTATTAAATGCCAGCTGAGAAGGCCATAGCATGGCTACATGTGTATTAATAGCTTTATAAAATATTAAAGCAGTTTTTAAAGTAATTTTGAATCCTGCCTGCTGCATCTCACTGAATTTAATTGATAAACTGCGTTTCTGAATAATAGTCTGCGTTTAAAGTTAAGATGCTCCTGATCCTGCCTTTATTGCTTTCTCAGCAGGAAGTCAGGAGCGGCTGGTGGTTTCGTCATGGGTTGAGAATAAGCTTAACTGCAAATAAGATCATGATTTCACCCTCTGTCACACAGAGTACTTTATACTTTCATGACCACTCTTTCAGGTTAAATGAGGCCAGATTTTAAAGTAAATGTCAAATGTACAATACAAATCCAGAGAAAGGAGGCTGTGTTCAGAGACAGCTATTTCTTCATCTCAGTTTGCTATATATTTTCCATGAAACAATATGAATCATTAACTTCTTGCCCCCTATGCAGACAACTCTCAGGTCACTAAAATACACTATTCAAATTAGAAGGGAGGGGGGGGAAAAATCACTTCTCCTTGGGTAAGTTGGAGAAAAAATTCCTGATGGAGAAGACAACTCAGATACATAGTAAGGGCTTGCATGGAGTTCTTGGTTTTGGAGAGGAAAGGCTGTTTTATCTTTTTAATTATGAAAACACACTTTGAGCTTCCTGGGGAACTAAACTTACAACCTCAGTATGGCCCAGAGGTACTAGGGCTGGTAACTGGAAGTGCTGTCTCCCCCACCATATAGTGTCAGTTTTGCTGATACAGTTGGATTGAGTTATCTGGATTTGGCAGGTAAAGCTATTTTTTCTGTTCTTTTGCAGTCCACTTGAAACTGTTAATAGCTTCTATCAAATTTTAAATAGACAGAATGAATAAAGAACCACATATAAAATAAAGAACCAAAATCAGAAGTTTTTAGACAAATGAACAAGCATAACAACTGGCTGATGGCCACAAATCAGTTTATGCAATGAAGGGCATTTCATTTCAAGTCCCCCTCCAGAAATATTAGACCTGCAACATCCAAGTGCTCTGAAACTCTTACTAACTCTCCCTGCTCAGGAAATCAGCAGGACTCAAGTCATTGGTCCTGAGTGGCCTCCTACCACTCAGTATTTTTTGTTATCAAGTGGAGAAAACACAAAATAAAAACAAAACTCCAACAACTTCCTACTATACTTCAGGTAAAAGTCCTTCTAAAAGATGGATCTTCCTTCAAGTGCAGCATTTAAGAGAAAGTTGAGATGCTTTAGCCTTGATTGTGCTGCAAAACGCAGTGTATAACTCTGACAAAACTCTCATCATTTGCAGAAGTAAATCCAGAATTAAATGCTCAGATAATGAGAGCTGCAGACAGACATATAGGTACTTTACATTAGTTCTAGCAATCAGATCTATAAAAGTCACCACAAACAGCTTTAGACATATTGAAAGCTTGGATAAATTGTTCTTGGGCTTTCCATCATTCATTTATGAAGAGTCGGAGGAGCAGAAGGAAAAGGTTTCACAACCAAAATAATCAAATCATATATCAGTCAGTTCTCCCACTCAGTCCCCACTTTTTTCCAAGCTACAGTGCTTAAAAAGATTAAAACCAGAATGTTTCAGCTATTTTTAGGGGTTTTGTGACATTTTAAATGTGTAAATCAGTGAATTTTAAACTATTACTTCCCTGAGCATAGCTACCTTGCATATTAAGTCATTAATCCAAGAGGACAAACAATAGTAAATAGTCCATAAGCCTGTGAGAACTGAAAGACAACTGCAAATGACTAGAGGGTGGAAAAGCAGGGCTTATCTCTCTGCTGCAACAGGGACCTACAGAGCAAGTTGCTGGCAGGCAGGTCAACCAGGAGGCATCGCAATGACACCTGTGTCACTGGGTTTAGGTCAGAGACACACAAACCCTGCCAGATAGGCCACAGCTACTGACAGCAACTCATCTGTGCCTTGTGCTTGTATCAGCTTCTGTACCTGCCCCCGATTTACCTTCATGCCGAAAGTGAAAATCGTGATGACAATTTTAAACACCAAAGCCAAGGCGAGCTGCCACATGGCTGTGTAGACCCCAGGGCCAGCAGGTCTGTCAGGAATGTCATCCACTGGTCGGGTCATGTTTGGGTCGTTGATATAGTCACAGAGCTGCGATGACTCCAGGGCACCACAATCGTTGAAGAGCTCTGAGATCAGCTCACTTGTGCTCCGACGGGTGTAGGGGTTGGGGTAGGCAATGATGGCAGTGATAGCTGTTATCACTATGACCTCCAGGACTGGGTATTTCCCAAGTCTGGTGGTTTTGCGCCTCCTGCACCAGGCAATGTTGCATCGGATAAAGAGGGTCCCCCACAGGCCACCGAAGACGCCGAGCAGGATGAAGGGGAAGAGCTCAGCCATGTACCAGGGTGTGTGATATTCCACATAGAACAGGACCAGACGGCTGTTTCCAAAAGGATTGATGGACCTCAGTGTGAAGGCAGCCACGAGAGCAGCAAAAAATGACCTCCAGAGGGTTTTCAGAGGAAAGTAGTAGCTGACCTAAAATGAAGCAGAGTCTGTAAACACTTCGCTGAGTGTGACAGAGGGTGTTAGCTTCAATTGCCATTGCTGTGTGCTTTATCTGGTTTTAGAGAGGGCATTAGTCCTTACCACAGCCCAAACAGGTTCACAAGAGTATCAGCAAAGGCATTTTCAGATTTCAGATAGGGAGCAACAACCAGTTAAAAGCCAACAAATCTAAATGCAAAGTTACTGCCTAGAGATGATGACAAATGCTTGGCAGCTTGGCCCATGCAGCAGCAAGCTGAAAGTTGGAGCTCTTCTCCTCCTCAAATTAGTCTGAAACACCTAACTATTTCTTATTACTAGAAATCAAATATTTTTGCTTCAGAAGAAAAGTAAGTATATAAGTATTTGCAAAATTAAGAAGCATCTTAGGAAAAGGTATCAAATGAAAATGCATTCATTGAAGTGAGTCAGCTGTCAGGTCTCACCTCTTCCAGACTGAAAAGCACTCCTCCAATCGGAGCCCCAAAGGCAACAGAAACTCCTGCAGCAGCTGCAGCCGAAAGCACCTACAAAGCAAATATTTACATACAAGGCATGAGTATTCTGAAACACTGAGTATCCAGAGAGAGAATATAGAGATGATGGGAGCCAATCTCACCTCTCTTCTCTTTCCTTCGTTCTTGCTGTACTTTGAGAATAGGCTGCTGAAGAAGTTTCCACAGCAACAGGCCACGTGGACTAGCGGCCCCTCTTTCCCAAGGCTCAGGCCTGAAGATACCACCAGAACCAAGGTGACTGTTTTGATTAAAAGTGTCCACTTTCCCAGGTAGCCCCTAATAATGAACCCACTCAAGATGGTTTTTATCTGGAAAGCAGGAAGAACACATTTAAGAGCTGAAGAAACCTTGTCTACTCTGAACTTGCCAATGGAGATAAAACACCAGTGAGTGCAGTTACCAAATTGCAGATTGCTTGAAACGAGACAGGAGTGGAGAGAAAGTACCCATAGGTAGGGCAACCTTCCCAGTGATATCTGAGCAGGAGTTAAGCAGACCACACCTTTACTGTTGTTATGGGTGCTCCCCTGTGCTGGTAAGGAGTCTCATAGGGATCAATGAAAATACGAAACCCTCACATCTCTCTTTGTCTTACAGGATCACAGTTAAACTAGACTCAGTTTTAGTAAATCAGGGGGAAAGTGCAAATACACAACCACAGACTTCTGCCAGTTAAAGTAAGGAAAAAAACAAGTTCTGAATATTTGGAAAGGCTGTTCTATAAAGGCATGCAAGGGTTACCAGAAGAGAAAGCCCAAAAGATCTTATTTCTACACATGGTCTCTTTATTTTGGATGTGAGTGGCTAGAGCAGACCACAACACACATGCATGATACACAGGCTGCAGGGTGGAATTTGGGAATAGACTGGAGCTGAGCATCACCTCATGTGAGAGATCTACCACTTGGAAATAGATTTACAGTTTTAACAATGAAAACTTTTTTTAAAACATAAATATATCAAATATGTAGCAAACACATGCCTGTGACTGCTTGGAAATGTGGAAATTATTTAAACACATCAAAATATTTGTGCTTGGGTTTTTTTTTCCTAATTGTCTATGAATCACTGGGATGCCTCTAGAGGCAAAGGAAAGAAGTATGCCAAGACTTCTAAAATCTGGGCTATTGACTCTGTCAGATCCCTAAGTAATAATCCAAGTGCTTCCATAGCACTTTTAATAAAAGAGGGTCTTGATTTCAGAAACTCGGAGCAGCTCTGCTGCTTGAATTACACAGTTCCTCATTCCAACAGCTTAGATGCAGACTAAGGCTCAATAGGCAAAATACTGAAAACCAAGCAGAGACTGTGGCTGCAAAATGCTGTCACACCAGCATGACATTCTGTACAGGGACACAACTTGCAGAATATGGACACCAGGCACTTTTCTTTCAGGCATCCCAGCTGATGGGTGTTTCACATCTTCGGTAGCTTAGGAAACCTTAGCTCTGTAGCCCTCTTTTTGTGTTTTTTTTTTTTTTTTCCTTCCTTCCCAATTTATTTTGGTTTTATTTAAAGCCTATCCTAGAAAATGTCCAGTTTTCAACTGGCCCAAATAACTTAATCCAAGGGAAGCTCTGTATAATCTTCTAACAGGTATGTGTCTTGGCCACAAGAAGTCGGGTGTCCACAAAGTGATGGCTGGAAGCCTTTGATTCATTCCTTCAAGTTCTGTCAATGAAGCAGTACCTACATTAAGCTGCCACAGTGGCTTTTGGACATTTTCTACTACAAAAAATGATGATGGGCACCACAACAGATGTTAGACAAAGGCATTAAGGTAGGTGAAATGGAAAGACAATCATCTTGTTCCTACGCTATCTCATTGTACAGTTCTCCAATGGGAGAAGGTGGCAAAATGTTTGATTTATTTGGATATTCACACACAAAAAGAAACTCACCTCTGGGATTCCAGAGCCACATGCATAGGGAGCAAACACTCTGACCAGGGAGACTGCCAGGAAAGCAAAACACAGAGCCCACATAATGTATAGAAAATAGTTTAGAATGTAAGCACTTGCACCCTAGAAAAATAACAGTAACAAACATTGTTAGACAAATGCAGGTTGGCAAATTTCACAGTTCTAGTAGGGATCATGATGCCATGGAACATGACCTTTTCATTTACTTGCTAGCTGCTGGTTTTCCCCAGGAAGGACCACTAACTTTATATACACCAACAATTTTATTAACCATGGAAATAAGCAGCATACTAATATATATCTAGCCTGGTCCATAAAATCTGTTTGCAAGGGTCCTAAACACCTTAAGCAGAGCATCTTTCAAGGGCTGAATAATTAAGCCAAGCACAAAATGTTCCAAAACATCAAACAATTCTGCCATAAGGGCAAAAGTAATTGGTGATAAAATGCACCTAATGAAGGAACCTGCTCTGTTCATTCCCTGGCAGGTGACAGGGGATACATCTTTTCATGAGAGGTGGTATTCAAAGGTCTCATCTTTTCAAACGACATCTAGTCAGTTCAGGTCACAAATGGGAAGGATAAATCCATAAATAAACCCCTCCCTTCTACATGACACTATTGATGATAGGGCTGAAAAATCATTTGAAAACACACCAGCTTGGCAGATCCCATGCAGACACATCTCAGTCTTTCCCTCCCTGATATTTTAAAAGCAGTCAATGATAAACCATTTCTTCAAACTGAATAGCTTTACTCTACTGATAGATTGGAAATGCTAATGATATTAGCAACAATTGACTGCCCAGTGCTACAGTGAAAGCATAGCAAGGAGTGGCCTTCCAGCTTTCCAACCTGTCTTCAATGGTCAACTCAAACCTGTTTAAATCTGCCTCAGAATACCATGCCCTCTTCACAAGCATTTTTTTTTTCAGATTCATTTCAAAAACCTCACCTGCAGAGGCAAGAGGGAATATAGTCAGAGGCATCAAATCAAGTCTAAAACTTTGAGAAATACCCTCTACCAACATGACACTACAGAATTAAAACCAAGATGAACCTCGGTGCACAAACTGGTATGACTCCTTCACCTCTAAGTGAACTCTTCCTACCGGATGCAACCCCAGCTGCTCAAGAACATCAGGGCCCTTGCCTCTGCTCTGCAGGACAGCAGCCTGGATATCAACATTATGATAAATCAAACAGGAAAACAGGCATTAACCAGTTGTATTGTATCTTCAGTTAGCAGAGCTTGCCAAGCGCAGTTTCCAGTCGTAAAAACCCAGAGCTGAGAAGCCTCCCTGTTTGCAAGCCTGCAAGGAATCAACCTTTAACACCACAGATGCTTGCTAGCTTCATCTTCCAGGTCTTTGTCCAACTGAAAAGACAGCAAGGGAACCACTGCCCTTAGCTTTTATATATCTGAGAAAAGGGCAATTTGTTATGATCCTCTTGTGCTCGCTGAAGTTAGCAAATGGCTTTGGCCATGACAACAATAGAGCAATATGATGCCATCCCCCAATGCCCTTAGACTAAGCAGTCATGAATCCCACACTTACAATGATTGACACCTGTCTGTACTAACCGTGGATCTTTGTTGCTACAGCTGAAGACAGTCTCATGAATGTCTTCTCCCAGTGCTCTTAATTACAAACAGCTATGACAATATTTACTCTCCCTCTAGAGAAAACTCTGGATATGTTGCCCCAGGATGAAATTCTCCTGTCAGTGTGAACCTGGAACAACTCCAAAGAAGACCAACACCAATACAAAAATTTGGCCCTACAATGTTGAGTGAAAGCTGTAGTTTTGCTTCTAAATTCACTGGAGTCAAATTAACTTTGTTTCTTTTTCATTTTTCTTCTTTCATATCTCAGAAGTCATATGAAATCTATGTCAGCTTGTTAATGCAGTCACACATACACCTACAGCACTGTGGCAGGATGCCACAAGAGTCTATATGGCCGGTTCAGTCCTATCCCTCAGGACAACTTCCATTGTTACATTTTCCAGATATCTGGCACTCTGCAGGTCCAATAGCAGCAGCTTCTAATGATTAATAATAAGAATACCTCTGGTAAGTGAAGCAGTAGCAACTCGGCATAGCAAATGGCTTCACTTCTCATTACACACAATTACTAAGCCCCTGAATCAGTAAAAGCATTAAGCCTGCACAATGGAATCAGAAACTGAAAAGCTCATCCACAGAGATGCTCCTGCAGAGGCCTTTTCCACAAGCAGAAGAGACGGGCTCATCCTGGCAAAAATAGTAATGAAGCAAGTAGGGGGAACTGAACAAACTCTTGTATTTTAGTTTGCAAGACCAAGCAGTACTTCAGATCTGGTGTTAGTCCAGTTTAAGAATAAATGGAAGACACTGAAAACAAACTCGGAATCCCTGAGGATGCCATCCAGTGCTTGTTTAATTTAGAGGCCAAAAGCTCTACTCCGTCTCGACTGGGGATCTCACAGTTTGCAGACTCCCTCCTGTGGACGTTACAGCAATGTGTCTCCTCAACGCCCTCCAGACAGGAGATTCAAGCTTGCAAAATTGGGAAGTGCATTCTAGGTATAGAGGAGCTTCCACTCTTGAAGGTCCCAGCTTCATTGTAGGAGATCCAGAAACCCTGGGATGGGAATCCAGTCTATTGCTGGATCCAATGTCAGGAGCCACAGAAGACACCAGGTCCTTTCCTCTACCCTGAACCGGCATAAGGCACCAGAAATGCGGTCCTCAGCTTCAGTGGGCTGGAGTTGGGACTTAGCTGGATCTTCAACACTGGGAAACCCCAGGTCACCAGATACTGGCTAGACATCACTTTAGCCCATTATTTCCCCACCTTTTGGTGCTAGCTAAATATTTATCTGATAGGGAAACTGATTGCAAAGGTACCACAAGCATTCTTATGCAGCTCCCATGAGTACTCAAATACACAAAACCCATTTCCAATCCTCAAAGTTTCCTCTTTGATGTATTTGTCAGCTGGCATCTATTTTTTTGGCCCAGAAAAATAATTTCTAAAAGTTTAAAAATGGATAGCAGCCCCCTGTGACTCTAGGTGTTTTGAGACACTATTTGATTAATACAGGCTATAAAAAAGAGAAAGACAGAACTCCTGGTTTTCCAGTTTCCATCACAGTCAGCACTAAAGCACTGAGACCTCTTCCAGGTTAGGCAGATATTGCTTATGGAATATGCTTTTGAGTTTTTTTGCAGCATGCTTACTTTGTTATTTTTCCTTTTCCCTTTCCCTCTGGAGGGAACATCAGCAAGTATGAAAAAGGTCATTCCCTGGCCTGCTGTGATCCCAGCTTAATCAGGTCTTCCATACCTCTGACTGGCTTACAAGAAGTTCTGACCATTTCTGCCACTGGGGACATTTGTCCCTGTCATCAAATGTAGTTTCATTAGATGTCCAGCAGCACTGCTCATGGCTGTACCAGAAGGCTGACAGGCAGACACCCTCTTTCAGGTCTGTCATCCAATCCACAGCTAAATCTATCACTCCAGCTAAGGTGCCTGAGGGAAGAAATGCAGAAAAAGAAACAGTGGTGTTAAAAAATATCAAGTTGCAAGGAAAACACCCATCTAATTGTAGTATCAGGAAAAAAAAACCAAACCACCATGATTTGGGGCAGCAGCTGCAATGTAAGCATGAATATACCAAAGAATGCAATGCAATAATAAGTCTGCAAATAAACAGCTACACTAGCTTGCTGCCTTCTCTCATAAGCTTGTATTTTAAATACTTTTTCATACTGACTGATTGCCAAATAGACATAGCATAAACAGTGTAGGGCTTGATCCTGTTGCCTGTCCCAGGCAGGTGTACTACTAGACTGAGATAAGGAAGACTTCATGCAGGGTTTCTGTACACATACTAAGCTACCAGTCTCAAATCACACTGTCAGGGTAGGGGAAGACGAAGAGATGTGTGTTTTCCTATAGCCTTACTGGTCCCAAAGCCACAAGCTTTCTGAAGGATAGTACCAGTACAGAAACTATATAGATAACAAATGCCGACTTGTGAACTTAACAAAATCGAGTTATCTTCATTCATTAGCAATCCAAACACGCAGAATAAAATTATCTTTCCAATTCTCTGTACCGAACTGACCGTGACCTGTTTGGCCCTAGCAATTAGTTACATAGAGCTACAGTGACACCTGGTGGCCGCCAGACACAAATACAAGTAGATTCATAGAAGTGTTAGGGTTGGAAGGAACCTTAAGGATCACTCAGTTCCGACCTCCCCCCCCGCTATGGCATGACACCTCACACTACATAAGGTTGCTCACAGCCACATCCAGCCAGGCCTTAAAAACCTCCAGGGATGAGGCTTCCACCACCTCCCTGGGCAACCTGTGCCACTGTCTCACCACCCTCATGGGGAACAACTTCTTCCTAACATCCAATCTGAATCTACCATTTCTAATTTTTCTCCATTCCCCCCAGTCTTATCATTACCTGACAGCCTAAAAAGTCCCTCCCCAGCTTTCCTGTAGGCCCCCTTAAGATACTGGAAGGTCACAATAAACTTGCTGTGGCCAGACACACACAAAAAAAACAAAACCAAAAACCCTATACTACAAAAATCCTGCTAAAATACCTCGGTAGCAGTACTACCCTGCCCCAGCACCCCCAGAGCAGATGTGTCCTCACAAAGGCAACAGCAGCAGGAACAGGGAGGCTGGGAGCAGCCAGAACACAGAAAGGCAGACCTGCATTTGGCCCCCACGTCCAAGGTTTCTGGAAAGCAAACCACCAGCTTATAGAAGACTCATGTGAAGCTTTCCAAACCCCTCTCAGACACAATGGAAAGCAGAAGTCAGAACTATTTTTGTAAGTCATCAGTAATATGATTTCAGGGAAACAGTAATGGATTTGAACAGAATTTAATGGTGCATTTCAGTAGGACTAAAACACTGGGGAGAAGTGCTCTGAAAAATATAAAATTGTTTTGGTTTATGCTTCCAAATCTTTTAGCTTGGTGGCTCCCGCTAAGAATGCAATTATACAAAGCAGGGGTGGGGGCTGCTCTCTTTTCCCCTAACAGCTGGGGCAAACAGGTGAGCTCAAGAGCTGCTTTATTTGACCTGGAAGTAATTTTCTGCTTTTCATTTTTGTTGAAAGGGAAGTGGGGGTGGTGGGGGTGTGATCATATATTTATTTGTTTGTTTATATCTTTATATACCTCTCTGCTTTCCCTTTGGCTGGTGATGGCCAATACACCTCTTTTACAATGCCCTAATGACAATGTTAAAAACGTTAAAAATTTGCTCCTCATTCAGCTCTCACATCAAAGAAAATCTCATCACCTGCTCTTTGGAAGGAGCTCAGGACCAGAGGGATGAAGGGGGTAACTGACCTACAAAACACTAACTAGGGAAGGAACCCTAGTCTGGTACGTATCTGATGTACTATTACATCTTCCATAACAATTTTTGTCAAGACTCTGGGTTCATTTCACAGGAGAACTAGAATTGCCAAAAAAAGCATTTTTCAAGAGATACCCTGGGAAATATCTCCATTCTCAGTGAGAACATGCAGGCAGGGCCTATCACGGACATAAAGCAGCAAAACCACAAGGAAGAACTGATCTGCAGCTTACCCTGTCTCCCCCATTCCCAAACTAGCCATACCAGCATTAGAGCTTCTGAGAGGTCAGCACCTCTGGCTTTCAACAGCCTTGAGCATTTCAGCATAACCTTTCATTGCACACTGAACTGAAACAAACGTTCTGGAATACTTTTGCTGAAACAGGATTGTGTGAGTGTATAACACAGTCTCTGTATGAGTGAGGAGATTCCTGACCAGCTTGTGGAAGGTCACTAGAGCCCTCAAAAGCTTGCTCTAACTGCATTTACAAACAGAATTCTCCATCGCAGATGACGCCAATCCTGGCCTTCAGATGGGGCTCAGCAGCCCTGGCAGTACACAGTGTATCAGACTGTCTTCCCAACTCCTTCTTCCGTCAAAGCCACCTGGAAGTTGTGAAAATTTACATCATGCTTTTACTGAGAAGTGTGACACAAGAGCACCCTGACATCACTGAAAAAAGCATAAGAAGTGGCAGCTGTTTCAAGTTGGTAAAAGAAGCGCAGCTTTCCAAGTTGGAAGATGTGCTAAACTGAGCAGAAGACAGGAGCGATTCAAAGAGTTAATGAACTTGCCGTCTGAGTTTGTGAAGGCTGCGAAATACGTAATGTCTGTCTGGCCTGGGAGCTGACCCCAAACTGAGTCTGAATTTGTATTTTCCTTTACGCATGTATAAAGAAGATAACCCAGTGGATGGAGCAATTGACGAAGCTCCCCCTTAAGTGTCCACAAGAATATTTTCGCTACATCATCATAACCTACTTGCACAATTAAAGTAAGTGATGACATGAAAAAGAATAATCCTACCAGTAAGATTTCTTTCTGTGACTTAAGGATTCAGAGAGCCAAAGTAGCCCATCCAGTGTAAAGTGCTCAGATGGGTGTTTCCAAAGGCAATAGAAAAGTCCCTCTGCTGGTGAACGACTTTTTCCTAGGTCAGCCCCTCGGCAGGAGACTTTGCAAGTGGGTATTCTTATAAGTGTTTCTAACTGCATGGAAGCACAGCTGTCTTTTTAGCTTGAAACAATGAAGCAAAAAGAGAAGCAGATGGCGTTGAAGGAAACTTGGTTGAGATGGTTTCTGGCATGACTGTGACACTAACATACACATACCTGCCAGTAGTCCTATAAGAAGCATTACAACCCATCCTGACCAGGCATCTAGCAAACTCTTGATGAACTCCCATATGGATTCCTTACTTTTGCTTGTAATCTGAAATTAAACATATCTTTATTTACCATATATAAACATATGCCATATAACCACAGACACACTGCTGACTCAAGCTGGCACAAATCTTTTTGGTGTATAATTTGTTAGATAAAACATATCTAACCTCCCAGCAGGCACACACAATCTCCCTGCTCCCCACCCAGTCCCAAAAATCTTTTGGGGATGCTCTGCAGAGTAAGTCGCCAGAAGCTCTTTCATATTTACAAACTCAAAAACCCCCAAACCAACCAACCAACGAACCCCTACATCCATCTTTTTGGGAGCCCTCCTCAAGTCATACAATCAGGTAGGAAGAAATAACTTTGGAGAGGTGTTTATTTTGTCACCACCATGACAGCTGTAAGCCAGGGACTGAGCTGCATCAGACACCTTTACCTTTCTGTGGCGGTCGGTGTCGCGCGATTTCTCCCGCAGCCAGTCGATTGTGTGGAAATCTTCATAAGTTCCAACATCTGGGAAAGGCTCATCTAGAAAATCCATCAGGTTGCCAGAACCATTCATGTCTCCTGCATTGACCATGTTAGGATCTGCACACAGAGGAAAGCCAAGCATGTCAATAAATTGATGCACCTTTGCCAGCAATTTCAGAACCAAGTTTTCCAAAACACCTCCACAAACCATGCAGTCAGGAGAGCACGAGGCAGCAGTCCTGGTGGTACTCACTGAAATCTACACACTGCCACTAGAAAACATCTTGCTGAAGACTACTGCAACAGCTTAGCAAACCCTGAAAAGCACAGCGCACTCCTACACCACTCAACAGAGCATTGCTCCAAAAGGTGACCAATCCCATCCAGCCTAAAACAGGTGTCTGGCAAACGTGGTCTTCCAAAGAGTGCCTAGGGTTTGTAATCTGAAATGGTAAACCTAGCAAACAAACAAGAAAACCCAAACAACAAACTCCAACAAAGGGATACCAAAAAAATAAATAAAAGAAACACTTAAGAAAAAAAAAATAGAGACAGCTAAAAACATCAGGAGTTTTACAGACCTGACCCTGCAGAACCTGCAGCTCCTTGATGGACAAGCTAACTTTTGCAGGTCACTGATGTGGCTAACGAGGTACTCATGACTGCTACCCACTTCCCTCCATCAGGTATGCAAACAAAGATTCCACAAGTAAAGAATTTGGATCTTTGAATCTGTGAGGGAATTTCTCAGTCTGTAACTGGCACTGCCTATATACCCTGCTGCTCTGCTCAGCTCCCTTTTGTGCACTGCCTTTTCACCACTCCCCTCGTCTCCATTTTCATATGTTTTACTCCAATCGTCTCCCTTCGAGTTTTTGGGAATGTAACAAGCATGACTACTGTTTTGTCAATGTCTGCTCTCTGTGCTCCACCGAGTGGGACTGCTTTGGATGACACAAGCCAAGCGGCTGAGAAAAGCATGTTCTTAGCAGGCAACAAGCAGCTCACCATTATAATGCTATAGAAGCCCTTTTAGGTAATCTCCAAGCACTGTGGAATGTTTTAAAGCGAATCAGGCAAGTGAGCAACAGCCTGGGGAAGGAAACCGAATGCAGAGCAAGTGCCCCTCATGGTATTGCTGAGCACAAACAAGCTGCTGCAGGACTGAGGCGATTTAACAAGCAGCAGTTAGGAGCAGTGATTTTGAGAACAGCAGCTCTTTGCCAAACAGATGCAAGCACACTCCCACATTTGCTAAAGAATATGAGAGTATGAAGGTGGGATGCTGTGGCTGACACCAGGAAGGTGAAGTCACAAATGGACCTTGACTTCAGTGTCTTGCAAAGCATTCCAAAGACTGCAATGGGAAGGTGAAAGGAGGTGAAAGGATTAGACCATGCCATTGTTTAGCAACGCTGTGATATTTTGCAGATCATCTACTTCATTCTGTTCTTCCCATACAGCACAGAAGGACCTGTAAAGAACAAGCAGTTATGACTGCTTGCCTGCAT
Source organism: Picus viridis (assembly GCA_033816785.1). NCBI lineage: Eukaryota > Metazoa > Chordata > Aves > Piciformes > Picidae > Picus > Picus viridis. Next base: position 845,573 of record CM066569.1, on the reverse strand, counting down.
GATGCAGTCTACCCCCTACATAAACAAACTTCTGGGAACTCCTGCTGAAAACTTTGGCAAGTCTTTCTTCACGCTATAAGCAAACTACACAACATGCTAGTTGTATCACAAAAAACAGCTTTATAAGTGTGTTGTCCATGCCCAGCACATGACAGTATTTTGATGAATAATACCAGGCCAGACCACAAGTATGCAGGATAATTACAATCTCATCCTGAATCTACCCCCAAAATACGTGCTGCACAACACATCCAGGGAGAGAAGAATGTGCTAGAGACCACAGGGCCATGGAAGACTAAGAAATTAAATAAACTTTGAACTCTAGGTAGCACACCAAGAACTAGAAGTTGCAGCTAGCTGGATGATTACCAGCCTGAACTCAGTTACAGATATTTTAATTCAATAGACATAGATTAGGATCAAATAAATTTAATCCAAACATGAACTGTTAAAAAGAGGTATCTTCCAGAAACTGTGAACTGGGTCAACCTGATGTTCAGTCCCTGATCACCAAGCTACCCATGCTTGGTGCACGATATTCTGAAGCCAGGAAGAAAGAGACATTGCCCATCAGAGGCACAGCACGAGAACAGCTGGAGGCAAGGGTCAAAAGAGCAAGTCCATATATTAGCCTGTGATGCTTGCTTTAGGAAGCAAGGGAAGTTTTAAGTGAGTAACCACTGAAATCTCCTATGTAAAGAAAGCGAAAGAAGAGATTAGTGCAAACAACCTAAAAAAGCCAGAGTGTGAACACATTGAGGGGCCTGATGGGCTGGGAGAAGCCAAAAAGCACAGCAAGTACTGCATGGCTTACAGGTCTCTGCTGCTACATTTACTCACATTCTGTTCTTTGTCAAAGAACCAAAAGGTAATAGAATTATCCTATTAAAGGTCCTGGTTTTTATGCAGGCCTCCCTCACAGTGAGCAAACTCATGTGATTGGGACCAGCTGCAGGATATGCTGCAGCTTGGAGCTAAGTTTTATAGAAGATCGATAAATTACATTTACAGTGGAAATGCTGACAAGCTCTTAGCTTTATAGCACTGTTACAGCATGTGCAATTATAAGAGCCAAGGCTCTGTTGGTGAACTGACATTCTAGATATTATATTGAGAGACTGATCAGCTCTGAAAAGTATTTGACATGGCAAGCACAGACCAAAACATCCCATGGTTCAAAGAAGCAGAGAAGTATACTGATGGGAAACAACTAGCTGAACAGTCATCAAAGGAAAAGTCTTGGCCCTGGCCTGTTGCTACCAGACATGCTAGCTCCCTGCTACATTCTCCTCATCCTGTTTTCTGTTTTAATTGGACACATTGCACCAAGGCAGGCAGTTTGCTTTTTAATGCAATTCCAACAAGTTTCAAGTTACTTTCAACAGATCACAGTTACTGAATTACTTCAGCACTTCAAATGTTTGTAGCAGATGAACGCTCACCTACACACTTTCATGTGTATGCTGCGTTCCTTGAAGACAGTGCCACGTGAAACATAACTATGCATGCAGCAAAGCATACCTCTCTTCAGTGAATCTCCTGCTGTAGCATAAGGAAGAAGTGAACCTGGCAAGTGTCTGGGAAGGAAAAACAGAAGCCTAAAGGCCATTTGTAACTTCCTCAATTCACATTTGTTTGGAGAGATTATTCCAGGGCATCCAAAGCAAGCATCATCTGTTCCATCTCTTCCAAAAGTGGTGTGAGTTAGCCAACACACAAAAGCAGAACACAGTGCATCTCAGGGCTTTTCTCTGCTTTAGCACCAATATCACAGTATCACAGTATCACCAAGGTTGGAAGAGACCTCAAAGATCATCGAGTCCAACCTGTCACCACAGACCTCATGACTAGACCATGGCACCAAGTGCCATGTCCAATCCCCTCCTGAACACCATATATACATGTATATACATACAATGACAAAACAGGGAAGATCCTACTGCAGGCACAATACTTTTAAGTGGTTTCACTTCAATCATGACTCCATCAGAGCTGAGCATGCCACCGATTCAGTGCTTGGCAATATGCTGTGCCTGGACAGCACTGCATGACAGAAGGTACTGCACATACCAAGGAGTAGGGGGGCTGTGAAACTTCTGGCATTTGTTCCATAATACTGGATAATGACAATGCAATCTTATTACTTTAATAGGTGGTGATCATCACAAGACCTCTGTGTGCTGATGAATGATTTGCCACTGTCTACACCCTTAAAGCTTGTATTGACCATTCCTAGTACTGTATTCTCACAACAGCCAAGCACAGTGCCCCAGCCCCATGGCCATTAACTGCTCAGTGTGCTCTGCTGAGCAAAGGCACTATGACTTGAGAGCTGGGTGCTCTGTCAGCATGCATCCACATCTCATCACAAGGGACTTAGACCTAGTCATAGAGACGGATGCAGAGCACTCTCCACTGAAGGCCTCGAATCCAGGCAACTGGGAGGTCAGTGCTGCCCACAGAGTGAGCTGAGAAAGTATTTAGAAAGAGCTGCCAGAGGATAAGGCTAAGGGAGAAAGTTCGTAGAGATGAGCACAGTTACATGGCAGGTCTTCAGTACCACCTGGCAAGAGACCATGGGCAGCCTCTATATATGAGTGGATAGCACTGCAAGCTCTCAGTCTCCTGTCACACAAGCACAGGCAGGCTGCAGTATCAGAAACACTCCTGGAAAATATAGGCAGCATTTCTCTCTATGGCCCCTCCACCACCACACATTAAGGAGTTTCCTGTTTTGTACATGCTGGCAAGCTAAACAGGGTCTCATCTTTGATGTGCAGCTTTACCCTGACTAACCTCCATGGAAAAAATTATGAAGCCAGAGCAGAGCTCAAAAAACACAGGGCACCAGATCACAGGGGAGAGGGCCTGAGAGGGAAGGGGAAAGTGGGAGGGAACATTTGGGATAAATGGTGGAAAACTGAGGCACAAAAGGGTCCTCTCGACCACAGTCTCCAACTGCCCCTTCTTAAACAAAACACAGGCTCATGGGGTGAGCAGGGTATCTCTTCGGGGAGACAACAGGGCTGGCTGGGGCTGCAGGTAGCAGGAGGCATGGGGGCACATGAAGCACACCAGCAGACCCCAGGAACTGATAACCAACCATCAGGGCTTCCTGAATTTTCAGCAAAGGTCTCTTCTTTTCTCCTGGGAGGCCCCTGGCTCATTGTGCTCCTTTTCCTCCGAGGGGTGAACCTCCCCTGCTCCCCACCCCTTCAGGGGACAACTCCCACCAAATATCATGTGTCTGGATCTCTGATTGAGTTGTCTTGGAAAGACTGTGCAAAATTAATTCAGCTGCTGAGTTATGTCAGAAAGGAAAGGGGAAAAAATATCCCAGCTCTTTTCTCATGAGCTGTGAGTGGAATTTTCACACTCACATAACTCAGAATCAGCTTGGTACAGGAAAATGCTGAACCCACTTCTCTCTTTCCATTCATTTTCTTAATAAATTTAGTTGTTAGTGTAGGTGTCAGGGCGGCTCTCTGTCTCCTCACTCAGAAATAAGGAAGGAAAAGAGAAAGGGGGTAAAAAGCAATTCTTAGACTGCCAAAAAAAAAGAGGCCAATGCATCCAGAGAGAACAGAGTTGCTCTGCCAGAAGGGAAACAACCTGGCAAATAGTTATTCCTAAGAAGCTCACTCCTTAAAGGGGATGTTCAATGATATTAAATACATCTCTCACTGAAAACCTTTTTAAGCTTTCAGCTTGCCATCAAGCTGATAAACCTGCAGTAGAAAAGCCATTAATCTGTTCTACCATGTCATTTTCATGACATGAGCGTAGGTAGTGAGTCATTTTCACACAGATGGAGGGCAATGTTTTCCTCTTCACGGGGCACTGGATTTACTGCTGCATTTGCTGCTGATGGGCTGTGCAGCTAAAGGCAAGTTAGTTCATATCACCAAGAGGAAGCTCCCCCACCAGTAAGATGAAGAAAGCTTTTCCTTGGGATGAGAGCAATACTATACAAGTCTTTCAGGAACAGCAACCTACTGTAACCCTGCCAGAGTTTCTCCTTTTGGTATTAAAGATGATGTGTGGTTGCTCGGTTATGCTAGACTAGTGATGAAGAAAGCCAAGAAAACCCAGTTCCTGGTGTGCCTGTATGTATGCACAAACAACTTAGACTCCACTCTACAGCCTGAACTCATATCCCTAAATGGAAAAATCAACACACACATACCCACCTTGGACACCCTGCAAGCTGTAGCTCAACAGCAAAAGCAAACTGGAAAAGGACCGGTACCTATGGGCACTATGCTGCTGTTTGAGAGTCATGAACCAGGCCGAGCTAAGGCTTGGTCAGACCTGAGCGAGGCTCAGATGCCACAACGCTGATCCACAACACACATGCAGTGTCCCTGATCTGTGAGTGAGGTGAAGGTGGGAGCCTTTCTGTTTGCCCTGCACAAGGACTGGGCTACAGTGATGATCCTGCTCACTTTCCCCTGCTGCTGAACAAACACCTGGCTTCACAGTAAAGCAGATCCCAGACTACAGAGGTTATGGCATTTCAAGAGCTTGTTTACCCCAGAGTAAATGCTTCTCTCCAACACCACCCTCTTCCCCTTCTCCAGTCCTTGTTTAACAGCCACCAGCCACTACCTTTGAAAAAGTACTACCTTTACAAGGCAAATCTCAGTGCATGCAGGTGCTGAGTATCCATGCAGCTACGTGTTGGAGCCAGGCATGGCACCACAGTACTGACTGGCAAAGAGCCCTTCCAACTCCAGAGTCAACATTTTGTACTAAATAACTGTAACAAGACTTAAGTCCCTGATTTCCAACTTGTCCTAGAATAAATTTAGGGCTGGTGCCTTGTCTTTTGTTGCACAGACTTGACTCAGATCAGGCCAGGAGAACTACCACCCTGCATGTATTTCCACAGGGCATTGAAATATGACTGGGGGGCAGGGAAGTGGGGCAAATCCGATAAATCCCACGTGTGGCAGCTCTGATGTGCACTTCACGTGGGCACAGAGCCAAGCCTCAATGTGCTTGGTGAGCAAGAGCACAGCTCAACTTACTCCCAGTGCTGGAGAGAATTGACCCAGCCCTGACTTCAGAGGGAGTCAGGAGAACAACCCCACCACAGGTAGTGTCAAGATGCAACACCCCACCACCTCATACAGGGCCAAGTTTGCATTTCTACCACTTGTGAGGCTGTCTTGGAAAAACCTCAAGGTTCTGTGGGAGGAAAATCAAACTGAAATTTATTTTCCATTTCGGTTTCAAAGAAATTATGTCCATTTTGTTCTTCAACAATTTTCTATATACTCCCCCACCCCCTTTGTTTTCGGATGCCGACATCACTGCATCCCTAGTCACTAGAAACCGGAATTCATCTTTCACTAGGATGTGAAACCTACTTCAGCACATGAGATCCAAAAGCTGCCCGAGGAGTGTATGGGTGAGCACACAGAGACCCCAGGCCTGCCAGGTGTGCAGTTTTCTCCAGTTGTGAGAAAAATTGGTTTGAACAAGTAACAGATTTCCAAGACTAAGAAACTTCCTGCAGACTAAAAGTGAAAAGTCACCTGACCCTCTGCCTGATGAAGCTGCAGCTGAGTCATTCTCTATTCTCTGGCAGAGGCACAGAGTTAATTATTAGACTCCTTTAAAAATAATGAAAAAAGGTTAAATTTCGTTTTTCTGAAAAGTATAAGCTCAAAAATTAATTTAGCATTTTGCTAATGTTTGCATTAAATGCAAACTGTGTAAGCTAACATTTGCATTAAAATAGTTTTGAACAGTGATAAAGTATTTTTGAAAACCTGATGTTTATTTGAAAAGCAATAGAGAGAAACAAAAAATACCACAGAAGAGTCACCATTTTTTTCCTCCACAAATATCACAGAATGTTAGGAGCTGGAAGGGACCTCGAAAGATCACCTAGTCCAACCCCCTGCCAGAGCAGATCACACAAGAACACATCCAGGCAGGTTTTGTATTGGTATAGAGTGCACCAACACATGACCACACCGTGGAAAGAAAACAGACTCTGGACTTTGCTTATGTAAATACCAACAGTCCAAAACCAAACCCCCCAAAAAACCCAAACAACATTTTAGCCTGGAATTTTCAGCTGCTTGGTGAGTGGCATTTTGTGAGAGTAAAAATCTGCTTGTCATGTCTTATGATCCTTCTGGAAAGTACTTTTTCACGCTTATATGGGTGACAAGCAAAATGCACCTCACACTACAGCAGACGATGCAGGAAACCTGCCAGCCGAGGTACAGCCAGCAACACTTCACCATAAAGGAAAAGCCTCTTTCCCCAAACACATCGAGTAAACCCCTAAACAAGTTAATGCTCATTCCTTTAGGCGCTTAGACACATCTCTCTGTACAACAGCAACTTCCTTTAGGTATCTGAGGGGCGGGAAAAAAAAACAAAACAAAACAAAACAAAACAAAACAAAACAAAACAAAACAAAACAAAACAAAACAAAACAAAACAAAGACAGACAAATAAAGCAGGGAATGCCAGCAAAACACCGCTGCTGCTGTCCCCGCATAGCTGCTGCTGCTGGCTGCTCGCATCATGCAGCAGACACCCGAAGCAGCCATGACAAAACACAGGGACAAAGGGCCTTCTTCAGCTTTAACGCTCCATCTGGCAGCCGTTCTACTGGCGATGACAGCCGGGAGAATAGCGCAGAGCCAGCGGGCAGCCTCTGCACCTGCAAAGCCGCTGCCTGCAGGCATCCAAGCCCTTGCCCAGCAGAAACTCCGCCCGGCAGAGCTGCAGCTTCAGGGCAGCGGCACGAAAGCAGCTGGCGAACTAGTTTTTACAAACAAGTATGTTGCTTACCTGCGGTGCAACATCATTTAGCCCAGTCCCAAAGATTTTAATAGCATCCTTTCTTGGGTGGTATGGCTGCAAAAGCAGTGATGTCATGGGGAGGAAGCAGTAACAATCATGTGACTGCATCCTCCGTCTATAGGATATCTGATCTGATAGGAGACGGGGCCAGAGGGAGACGGACCTGTCTGTAATCCCGCAGGATTAAACTGCAAGCCTCTTTACTCTGCCCTGCCTGTTCCGTCACCATGAGAACATGGATTGCTTTATTCCCCTTTTTAACCTGAACTACGTGTCTTTAAAAGGCTCTGTGGATCTTTTTTTTGCAGCCGCAATGACGGTCAGGTTATTCTCAAGGAAAAAGCACAGCAAGTGCTCTGCTCCCATACCGGGAGGCATTCCTGTTGACTCTGCAGCAACGCCCCGTGTCATGTTTTCTTTCATCTTTATGAAATATGTAGCCACAGCGGCCTGGACACGAGGCAAACCATAAACCCACCATCCCTTGCATTTTTTTCCATTTTCCTGTGCTCCATTTCAAGCTTACCCACCAGACTGACTTCCCTCTGTCTTCTGTGCCCTCTTCAGGCTTTGAAAGATGACCTCAAAGATTTCTTCCACACTACCTCCACTTCTTAATTCTCCTTACATCCATCGATCCACCCACCACCCCATCTACAGCCTTCTGTCTTTTCCTCAACTGTCACTACTTGAAAGATCCTCTCCTCTATGCCACCCCACTTCCCCTTTCAAAACTTCCAACTTTTCCCATCATTTAAAAAACAGAACTTCCTGAAATGTTTCATTTTAACAAAACCAGCAAACCAACCCCAACCCCGTCAACACAAAAAGCACACAACCAAAAGGCAGAACAATTATCCTGAACTTCCTATTTTGGTTAACTGAATACTACATCTCAGAACCATATTGGTGGGGTGGAAAGGATTGGTTGAGTTGAATGTGGGTTTAATAATTTTATTAGACACTAAAATGTATTTGAGTTCTACAGCAAAATAATAAATGCAAAGTTCTGACAGTAGGAAATGTGCATAATCTACCAGAATCACGTGGTCACTGTTCATTGTGTCAACATCTGCAGAGGTGCAGTGTGTTTTATTTCAGGACGTTCAGCTCTTTCCCATGTTTAAGTGCTGTGCAGGCTGGTTTTACCCATCAGAGGATCCAGGGATGTGCTTTGTTTATTGCCAAGCAGATGCATCAGCTAGTTAGAAGACAATGCACAAGCACCCGTGAAAATATCCACGAGTGACTGAAGGTGCACACCTGACTTCCACTCACTTCAAAGGCTAAGGAATGCAGTTCTGGAAAACCTTTCTGCCCCAGCACGCTTGAGCAGGTATTTATGGATGCAGGTACTTACTTATGCAGCCTGTCCCAGCATATCATGCCAGTTGACAGAGAGTATACAAAGCCTTTTACTCCTCCAAATCTTGGCTATAAACTGAAGAAAGTTCCTGTACTCCTCGTTTCTGACGTGGACTCCCCACACAGAAACCACAAGTTACGGATTTTATTTTGCAACGTGAATGCTTAGCTTGCTTCACCTCAGATTCCCACGTCTTCCTGCAGTGAGGAGTGTGGCATTAGAGAACAGATTTGATTATGCCTTTTGTACACAGCACTGCAGATTGCAGTTCCATACTGCTCAAAGATCAGGAACAGCACCAGGCCTGTTACTACAATGTCAGTGACGTGTGGAAAAGCGATAGAAGTCTCACTTCTTAAATTTATTGTCTTGATAATATCTGCAGTTTATGTGAATTAGTTTGAGTGGGAAATGTGGAAAACAGCAAACAGCAGCACCTAGTTGGTCAGACACAGACATCTGTATCTGGGAACTTCTGTGCCACAAGTAACACACCATAACACAGTGTCCTAGACACGGAATACTAATTTTGTGCACTAACCCAGTGAGTGCAAGGGCCTCGGCCTCCCATTGTTTCCTGAAGAGGTCTGACCAAATTCAGTTTGTTTTCTCTTCTCTGTTACCACAGCCGAACTCAATGGAGTTTCCTGCTGAATGCATATTTTTAGTTGGATGGTCTAACTGCAAACATACTGCAGGGCCAGAATACCTAATTCTCTGGAAAAAATGTCCTTCCATAGCCTAGATATCTACGTACAAATTCAAAAGATAACTGAAAATCCTAAGAAGCCAGAAACAGCTCCTAAGAAGCTTTTAACTCCAAGAATACTGAGGTTTTCCAAAATGTAAGTAAACAATCAATGACATTTACAGATTCTAAAATAAAATCAACTTTGCTCTTTGATATTTTCTTCCAGTGATACCTAAGTCAGTTAGGTGGTCTCATAAAAAGTACTCTTCACATAATATTTTGGAAAAGACTGCTCTCGATTTTGTTAGTTTGGAATTCCTCAAGTGTCTCCATACATTTTGTCCTCTCAAAGGTGTATGACTCTGTGGTTGAAAAGGAGACCCGAGTTGAAAGGAACTCCCAAGTTCCCTCTTCCCTAGAAATTCAAACTTCTGTTTTACATCCCCTGGAAAATCATATATAGTCCATCTAATTCCTAGAAAAATAAGACATTCTCTTTTTGTATAGCACTTACCTTGAAGTCTTTCAAAGTGCTTATAAGACCTGCAGTAAGGAATATATGTAAGGCTTCATTCTTATAGGAGGAAACCCCTATGGACATACCCATTATGACTTTTGCTGTCGATCTTGATGCAGTGAGACAGAGATGGCTGGTATTCCAAATGGCTATTTCTAGCAGACCATTTAAAAATAACCTAAACTCTGTCATACCCTTAATGCCTTGCAAACACTGACAGAGACAGGAGTCGTCTGTCAGTACTGTATTTTGCCCATGCTCCTCCACTTGGAGTGCAGTGAGGAACTGAGAAATGGCCTTTCTGCAAGCATGAAGGTTTAATGTTTCCTTTGTGAAAGCAGCAGTAACATTTAGCCTAAAAAAAGTTAACCAGTACTGGGTGGCTTCCACCTTGGAATCAGTCATAAGTAAGATATTACAGAACTAACAATGGCAGCTTGCTTCCTATTCAAATCTACAAAGCATAAATCCATTACAGGAAAAGACACTTCAATGACTTGCGAGTGGGGCTACCCATGAATTCCGGGAATATTCAGCTAGGAGGCTCTGATACGGCTGTCAGCTTATCTTGAGTGATAAGCACATGGGAGAACATACCTGCCATTCCTTGCATGCTGCATCCCTTTTGGGTCTTCAGTGTAACCTCTCTAGGATCTCAGATTTCACAGATTCCCTTCTCCTTTTATTTGCAAGTTCCTTACCTCCTCCACACATGGCAGCATTAAATCAGAGCACACAATTTCTTCATCCAAGTGTCAAGCATGTGGCAAATACAAACTGTTCAACAAATGTCTTTGACATACAACACAACTCTGTTACTTTTTATGGCAAATTATTTTATTTTGTAGAAGAAATACTTTCAGATAATACAAAAATGACACAATCATACAGAACTGTGACAAAAACAAGAGAGATGAATACTGAATATGATAACTCATTACCACATCAAGACAGAACTCACTACAGCAGTCAGAATCACAGACCCACAAGATACACTGACGACATCTCACAGCAGTCACTATTTGAGAACACCAACTGAGCCCTCTGACAGAGGCCACCAGACACTGCCCCTGTGTTATTGCCCCTGTGTTATAGCCACAGAACAATTCAAGGTGGAAACAGGGTCCCTACCCCAACCCAAAGCAGGCTTGACATGACCGGGATGCTCTGGGCTACATCAAGCTAAGTCCTCAAAGCCTCCATGGACAGAGGTCCACCTTTCTGGGCAACCTCTTCCAGTATCTAATTATTCTCACAGGAACACAGTACACACCAAGTCCTTCTGCTGTCACTGCACGGCAGCTTTTGAAGAACACTACTATGTAAGGGCCTCCACTGAAAATGAAACGTGGAATTCTGACTAACTGGTCTTTTCAAGTGAGGAGCACTGAAAAGCTTGCTGTCCCTAGACTCTTACCACTTACCCAAACACTAAAAATTTCTTATGTAATTTGTTTTTGTATCTGCATCGTTTCTGAGTATGTCTAGCTGTGCCCAAGGAACCCGATATTGGATGGTTAACTTTAGGATGGTTAGCATGATAAATGTTAAATATACTTTAATTTCACATATATTGCTATAGAGTTGAATCACTGGATGCTTGTAATGATTACAGGCTATACAAGGAAACAGGGAACACTACCTTAAATGTCTGTGCTAATCATCCTCAGTGATCAGTGATTTTGATTTACAGTCTTTTTTTCCCCCCATTACTTTTTGCCTCAGCTTAGACAAGTAAAGGCAACTCAGTTTCACTTTTGGGTTTTCCTGATCCTTGACAAGCTAAGCTCCTGAAACTCATGAAAGACCTACTTACAAAACTGATTGGTCCTGCTAAGTTTTCACTTCATTCTTGGCTGTTGTTTTTGTTTCCTGACATGTAAAAATTTGGAACCAGTTTGGCCTTTAATTCACAGACAGTATGATCTTCTTTCTAGAAGAGTTCAGCAATTTGCAAAGTCAGTCTTGTGTCGGGCACCTCTCTTTGTAGGTAATGCATAATTAGAAACTCTATTATAGTAGCTTAGTAAAGAAGTATTCTTACATACTTGCAGGATGCAAGGACACAAAACTGGCATTCTCGGGAATTCAGGGTGACAGAGTCTTTCTTTAAAACAAATGGTCACAAGCAAAACTATTCCATACCAGATTTGAGCTGGTCCAACCAGCAACCAGGTGAGCTGAGCCTTCCAGAATTATACACCTTCCTCCTGGAAAGTGTCACTGTTCAACAGAACTTGCATGCAGTAACCTCAAAGCACATCCTTCAGGATGAATGTGTGTATAAGCATCCTTACTTAATGCAGCTGCTTTCCAAAATCAGCACGTATGTACTTCCCTGAACCAGATCAGAATCTGATTCAGCGCTGCAGAAATTACTACACTATCCCTTTAGGGACCTTTCCACGCAGCCAGCTCCCATTGTTCTTTTAACTCCTTTCTCACCAAACAAACCAAAGACCTGTCACCCATTTCCTTCCTCCGTTTAAACTGAGAATCTAGTTAAGAATATAAAGATATTTTAGACACAACTGAAAGGAAAACAATCTATTAGTGCACAGTAAGAACATGCAAATGAATTCTGCAATGTTTAACCTCCGTTAAAACACATTGCAGGTGATAATATTTTGCTATAACACAGACAGTGCTAAAGGATACAATGTACATAATAAGCTACAGATAATAAAGCTGAAGAAAGTGACAATTTTAGAACATAGTACTTTTGTTTCAGGTATCAGAAACAAAACCAGCTCAATGGTTCCATTCTACTGCATGACAAACACTGAAGAACAAAATTTCAGTCTTAAAATACATCTTAGAGTAGGTATTTTCCTTCAAGGAAAAAAAAAAGGCACTATAAATAAATTACACTACAGTGAATTTGCCTGAACTCACTTTGTTTCTGTCTTCCAGCCTTTAAGTCAAATAAAACAGCATAAAAACTGTACACGCTCTTAACAGGATAGTCGATCTCTTATAAAATAAGTTGTCTTCAGAGATGTCAGTTTCACAACAAGGGAAAACCAAGCCCTGTTGCGGTCGCTATTATAAAATATATATGTATATATATTTATATATAATGTTTTTGTTTACTTTTACTTTTTTTACTTTTTTTATTTTTTACAAAATGTGTATATTAGCTTTTGCACAATTTTTGTTTTTTGGGTTTTTTTTTACTTGAAAAGGAACTTGGCTAATCTAAGAACTTCATTAAAATAAAAGCGATAAATACTTCATGTTTACAACGCAACAGGTCATACATCATCAGCTGGCAGAGGAGGTATGTTAATCCTTGGTCTTGTGAAAAAAGCTATCTTCTCTCTGTGATCAAAGCAAGATAAAAAGGAAGTCAGACAAATATATGCCTACCTTCATCTTCCCCGAGACCAGGGTTTCTTTACTCTGGTTAGCATATGTTAGTTACGTACCGAACTGATAGTTTATTTGACTACAAGGTAGAAGCTTGATACAATTCACTGAACATCAGTCACAGCTGACTGTGGGACAAGCCCTGCATAAGCCCCTTCTGCAATGCAAACTTCACCCCTGTAAGCTTTGCTTATGTAAAATGGGGGGGGAGGAAACCAGACAGCCTTCTTTTGGCTTCTTTATAGAGCCAACAGTCCATGCTGTCAAGTAAGTGTCATTAAGAACTGGATGTCTGCAGTACACATTTCAGTACACATTACCACTTACCTAAAAGTCTGCACCTGAATAGGCTCCTTCTGGTTTTGCCCACGCAACTGGTATATTTCTTTTGATGCTTTCTTTAGCATCTTTTCAGCTGCTTGCTCTTGGTGATGTTCAAATTTTGTCTGTCTGGTCTGGAAACATGAATATAATGCTTAAAATGATCATGTAAATAAACAAGAATAACTAGGTTAAAATAACGATTGGTTTTTTCCCTGCCCACCACGGTAAAAGCCATACAGGGACACTGTCTGAAATACCTGATCATTTAAGTCATTCTAAAGACTGACAGTGGGGTTTCATTTCTTAATGCTCTTCAGACAGATGTGTATTAATCTCATGATATTTACTGCACACAGATTTCTCAAACAAGACCTTGCAATAAATTTAGGCTCACTCTTTGTCTCTGGTAATCCAATGCCAATTTTGTTTGCTGCACACTTTGTGTGTGCAGAAAAGCAAAACCAAAATCATCACATACTAAGGGAACGTTCCAAACAGTTTGAAAAAATGAAGCATCAAATCAGAAAAAAAAAAATCTGTCAAAGATCAGAAGGAAATTATTACAGGTGCAATAATAAAACACATAGAATTAAAAAAAAAAAAAAAATTAACAAACCCAACCAAACAAGAAGCCGAGAAGTGCCCCTGGCAAAGAGGGCCACTCTCCAGTAACTGTCTTCAAATAAACACAGCGTGTGGTCATCAGCAATGCAATGATTTTTATCATGCTAAGTTCAAGAATATAGAAGCAACATTTGTTGTTTGAAGTGCTGCAAGAACAGGTCGTTAGAAACCTTGCCACAACCAAGTGTGAGGTTGAAACAGAAGTTTCAGAATAGGCTGAATGTTCCTTTCATGTTACCATACCTGCCTTTCGGCTTCCCTCAACAAGTTTCGGAATCGCTCATCCCGAAGGACCCAGTGGGGTAGATCTGTCTGCCCTCTGAGCTGGGCGTCTTCCAGACGCTGTCTCAACTCTCTTAAGACACATATCTCCTCGTTCAGCTGTCTCTGTCTAGTTCTGGATGCCTGGAGATCCAGCTCCAGGTCTAGGGATGTCCTCGCCATAAACTCAGCCAAAGGTGATCTGCAGGACTGCTGCATTATTAGGATTGAGATGACATGAACAATAGGTTATTCCAAACATGGTATACTGGTCTGCCTTTAGCTATCTAGAGAATATGTTGTCTGTACTTCACATGCAGAGTCTTTCTTGTCACAAAGTTTTGGCGAGATTATTTATTTCCCATAAGGAGAAAGCCAATTAGCTGTGTGGCTTTTCTGTACCATACACAAACCTTTCCAGTGAATGCTTTCTACTCCCTCCTTCACACAGTCTCTTTTTGGCTTGTAAATGTTTAACTAAACTAATTTAAGTGTATGGACTAAGATTTTGCATCGTGATGATAATAAAAACAATGCAATATGAAAAAGTCAGAATGGAGTTACTGTCTTTGAAATACCTCCAGGGATGGTGACTCTACCACTTCCCTGAGTAGCCTGTTCTGTGCTCAATGACCACTTCGGAGAAGAAATTTTTCCCAATACCCAAGGTAAACCTCCCATGAAAGCCATTTCATCTCATCCTATCACCTCTTACCTCAGAGAAGAGGCTGGCCCCCACCTTGCTACAATGTCCTTTGAGGTAGTTGTAGAGAGCAATGAGGTCTCACCTCAGCCTCCTCCATGCCCAACAACCCCAGCTTCCTTAGCCTCTTCTCACAGGAATTGTGTTCAAGACTTCTCACTGGGGTCAATGTCATGAAGTTGGAAAATACTGTACTAAGCAGGACTTCCCTTAAAGGGCTTTATTCAATACTGGGTTTAAGCTATATTCCAAATCAAAATGGGAAGCACAGCTGTCTACTTGCCTACACCAGAATGAAATTTACTTCTGCTAACTAGGAAGCATGTGGGGCGGCACGGGGGGGTGAAGGGAGGGCTTAAACTATTCATTCCTGAACACCTGGGTCTCAAATACAATGATCTGCCAGGCTGCATGGAGGTGAGCTCAGTGTTCTACTGCCACTTTCACACACTTCTCCAAGTCTGCACCTTGCATCCCAAACTAGATTTTAAGGATTTAACCAAGTTTACATCCAAATCAATACAAACTCTTAATGCCTGCTTTTTAGCTTAAAAATGCCAACCCCAAAAGATGCATGCCCTCCCCAATTACATTACAGAAGCCTTAAACGTTTTCTAAAATCATCAGAATGTACCTGCAGACATCTAAAGCTTAGGTATGGAAGTGCCAGTGTTCTGGCAACTGAGTGAGAGCCAACCCCGGGCTCCTGGCTGTACCTGCTTATACCGCAGGGTGCGCCGCTCCAGCGTGTTCCGCACGAATGGGGACTTCCTTGGCAGAGTCGAACTGTCGCTGTCACTGCGATACAGCTGATCAGGGAAGAGATTGAAAATGTAGGTTGCTTACAAGTTTGTTTACATTAAGAAATCTGTATTGTTGTTTTCTTTTAAGATTTATTTTCTAAAATGCACCAAAACGGTCATGAGTTAATCAACTTTTTCCAGCTTTAGTTACTTATGAAAAAAATTTTATATCACAGTGTTTATACTGTATAGTCACCATAACTCAATAAAACTTCAACCACCAACAGCTCAGTTTCATCTAAGCATTCTACAAAAGAGCCAAGGCAGTGTAACCTAGAGAAAAAGGGGAGCTCTCAAAAGCTTATTAAAGAGTACAACTAAAGCTAAATGCATTCCACCAGCACTGTAAAAATCAACACCCACGTACTGATCTGCAACGCCACAAGCAAACTGCTTATAAGCCTTTTGCCACTGGACATACCAATCAGCTAGCATGAACTTGAGAAACTGTTGTGCTGATCCTCCATTACTTGCAGCAGTACACCCAGGAATCTCACTGTAACAGGCATCTTGTAACATTCAGGACAGCAACCAGAGTCATAAGAATATTTATGCAATAACCTTAAGATAACACATTCAGTCCCCTTTCCAAAACTTGTAGGTAGATGAAAGTTAATTATGACTACTAAGCTCTTTACACACCTCATTAGGCAGCACTGTACCTATGTAAAATCAATCACCCTAGTCTAACATGTAAGGTTGCCAGAGAAAAGAGCTTGATATCTAACTTATCATAGATTATTTAATTTTAAATGTAATAAACTCAGAAAATCTTTAAAAGAGCCAGGAGATTTCTCTCTCCCACTGCAACAATTAAATTCAAGGAAAGACTATTCATCAGTATTAAAATAAAGCATATTTTTTTCAGACATGTAACAAAGTCTTACAAGGTATTATCAAAAAAAGTACTGAATACTTGCAGGAGGCCCCTCCCCACCTCCTTTTTAAGCCTTACTCACTCTGCAAACATATTGACTCCGTGCTCCAGGCGAGAAGGTCTGGGACCGAACAATAGTGCTACTGCGAACAAAAGCAGAACCCCGTGGCCTGCGGCTAGCTCTCTCTTTTGGAAGAATAGCAACTTCTTCAGGAAACAGATCCTCAGTGTTAGTTTCCTTATCCACCTAAAATTGCAATGAAAGAAAAATTTTTATTTTTTCCTTATCTTCTCTCTCACACCAGAAACAATGAAACATATTTCAACAATATGAAAAGTAAGCCATTTGCCCTCCTAGCTACGTTCAAGTTCTAATACACACTGAGAACAGAGGATGAATCACCTCACTTTTAAAAAAAGTTTTAAAAACAGGTCATTCAAAATTATAAGATTACATTTCAGAAGCCTTTTCTGGAACAGTAACAATCACAAGATGCAGCTAGAACATGAATCATAACTGCACAGCACATGGACTATGTTCAGCATTGGCAATGGGGCATTAACCCAGCCATCACCTGATCTCCAGCCTCAACAGAAGAAAATGGAGACACCTTTCAATAGGCAAGTTGACCCTGAAGCAAGTAGCCACCATAAAAAAATGGAGGAAATCAAATCAAGAGAAGAAACTCAACAAAAGAGATCTGAAAGACTGTTGAAACAATGCAGCAACACTAAAATATTCTGACATAGAGAAAACATACACTACTCTAGCACAGCATCCAAACTGTAAGGTAACTCACTCCTCACGAGGAGGCATGATCTTCTCTAAAGGCAACACAAACAGCTTATGTTCCTCTACTTCAATGGAAGTGGGCTGATTTCAGCTTATTTCCAATGTCTCATATCTTGGATACAGAAGGTTTCAAACACATCCGTTTCAGCACAATTGTTCTGAAAATTTCAGCTGTATTTATTGTAACACTGAAACAACAATGTAAGTCTTAAAACGTGAAGCTTTTCCCTTTGCAATTCCTTCAAAAGTTCTTATTTCTAAAGAGCACTGGAATTTGATCATGACCTTTTCTGTTGCAATTTCAGGTTAACAGAGACATTAATATGAGTGTGTATTTACAGATTATATAAAGGCCACAGTAGTAATAGCTTGCCTTTTTCTCAAAAAAACCCAACCAAGCAAAAAACCACAGACAAAGAAACAGAATTATGTCCAGAAATAACTAGCAAGTGAACAAAAATCCCAGCCCTAGAGGGCATTTTCAACAACTCACAAGGCACAATCATGAAGGCAGTGCTCATAGAGGGTTGTTAATGTCATTTCGTACTCTTTCCTCTCCTGATCAACTTGGACTCAAACCCAAGGAGCAGCAGTAACGCACTCTGTGTGTGCCAGGCAGCGTGGCAGCTTGCATACTGCTGTGTCTTTTCTCATTACCTTTAGTGGTGGAGACTGCATTTTTCCAGAACCGTACTGGCCTGCTGGAGCTGCAAACATGTGTCCAGCTAACGAATCCCCGCAAAACGGCTCTGGATAAGGTGGACTAGTCTGGGTGCAATTACTGCAGCCACTGTCAACAGATTCTGCTTGCCAACTCCTGAAGTCAGAACATCACAAGAATGGTGTAGGTATTAAAAACCCCTATATAATCATGCATCATGTTTGTATATTTCATTATCAAGGTCAGTTTAGCCTCATAAGGAATTTCCAAAAGGACAACCTTTCTCAATTGCATTTCTGTGGACATAAAGCAAATGCATTCCATGCCAAAAAAAGAACACCCCCACATTAAAAAAAACAAACTCCTCCTTCACAAATTTTCTTAAGGTCTGTGTTCTGGTCTTTATAACAACACTAAGAAAACAATAACAAAAAATGTAATGCAACTCATGCAGTGGATTAGGCTTATTATTCATGACAAAACAACACTGTAATAAACACTGAAACACTAAGAGCTGTGCTGCAGGCTCACTCCATAAGGACCTCAGTGCATGCCTTTCTCTGACATGTGCCCATCTCAACACAAAATATTTCTTTTTGTTAGTACAGTGCTTTTGCTAATCCATTACAGTTGGCTCCCTAGCAGTTTCTGTTTCATATAATGTCTTCATACTCCCTAAATTTCATGTTTGCATGCCACCACACAACCGAATTTTTGTAACACTAACAGGCAGCTGGCGTCAGAACCTGCTGCAGTGTAAATGTCACTTGTGTATTTGATGAGGTATTTAAACGACTGTTTTTACCGTTCTGATATGGCTTCTGCCTGATCTTCCTTTCTTTCCATCTCCAAGATTTCCTCCTCCGTGTATTCCAGTTTTACTCTCTCTTCTGCCAGCTCTCTCTCAACTGCTTCCAGCTGGGCAGTGGTCCTAGCTAAGAGGGCAGTCACTGCATCCTGAAAGGC
The DNA here is from genome assembly GCA_033816785.1 of Picus viridis. Lineage (NCBI taxonomy): Eukaryota > Metazoa > Chordata > Aves > Piciformes > Picidae > Picus > Picus viridis. The sequence continues at coordinate 826,790 of CM066569.1, read as the reverse complement.
AAACTAGACTTCGAATAAAACCGTTTCAACAAGCCAATGTATTTAACATATATTATTCAAAGAAAAGAAAAACATGGACATTTCATTTTCCTTTTAAAAAAATTATAAATGTCCTGAATCTTAAGGATCAGAAAGTAAGTGGTGTTCCATAAATGTAGTTTCTCTCAGAATCCAGGCAGACTTTTTGCTCTGTGGAGCATCATCAAACAAGTCAGGTCAGCAGAGAACCCTGAAGGTTACCTAGTCTGATGTCCTGCCCAAAGCAGGGAAAGCTTCATAGCTACATCAGGTTGCCTAAAGCACAGTCAAGGGTGAAAAATCTCCAAAGATGGAGAGTGCACAAACCTTTCTTGACAATCTCTTGAAGTGCAGCGACAGAAATTTAGTGAGTTGTAGTTAGCTGAAGAGGAAGTGTGCATACAAATACATGGAGTACTATTTCAAGCACCTGTCCAGACATCACCTAGCTCTTAAAGATTATTTTAAAATCCATCCACTGCCACAAGAGCTAAATCAATGGATCACCTTCTGTGCACCACAGACAAAGTAACAAAACACACCCCACAGGTCAAACAAAGTAAACACGGTTTTAACTGTAGTTACGTTTCCAGAAGCACAGGGAATACTTTCTTCACACTGGTTTTTGTTCTTTGCTCTCTGGGGGTCTGAGCCAGTGAAGATCTGAACAGTATACCAGTGAAAATACATGTCACCAAAACCTGCACCAGTCAGGTTTATCTGAGCAATGCCCTGTAAACAACAGAAGAATTGACCACAATAAGACTATGTTATTTATAATGCAGAAAATACGTCTTAACAAATACTACTTAAAGAGAGAGAGTTTTGTTCATCAAAATGTCTAAGATATTGAACTCCTGCTTACATAAGTCAGAAAGGATCAGGGTAGATAAGTAATTTTATTTTTTTTAATTGAGAAATAAAATTTCTGTGACTGATGAGGGTATGTTTGTTACAGCTGATAATATTTTGTTTTTAAACCCCTAGCAATTATAATCTGATTTCTATATTTGCTGAAATCAATATTACTTTATCAATATTACTTCAATATTGTTTTGGGTTGGGGTTGTTGTTGGGTTTTTTTTGGTTTTTTGCCTTTTTTTTTAGAGAACTCTATTTGAGATACTCTTCTGTTCTCAGAGTCATCTTTAAATGGGAAAAACGTCATGTGAAACAGTTGGCTTGTTTCCTGCCTATCTGTATCATAAGGCAATCAAATAGGTCATAAAGTAATTTTTCCACTTTCCAAGCCATTTTTGTATTTCCCAGACTCAGGTTTAAAAAAAAAAAAAAAAAAAAAAGGTTTAATGAAGGCCTCCCAATAAAGTATTCCCAACTTTAAAGTAGCCCTACTCCACCAGACAGAGCTTATGTAATAAATTTCTGAGTGCTGACCTAAATGAAAAACAGCTGTGAGTAAATCCATGCCTTTTTTTTTTTTGGTATGTCAGCGCACTAGGTGGACATAGCAATGATTTTGCATCGGCTAATCTACAGTTACTGCTTTGGGCTTCATCTGGCTGTCTCTACACCCTGTTCATCTCCGTGCTAATGGATCATATGCTAAGAATGTTTTCTTTTATGTTACTTGGAAAATAGTGTAAAAATTGTTCTGATCTCTCACAAAACAAAGAGCTGGATGCAGTGATTACAACTGTAAAGGCAGTAGGAAATGTATACAGAAATATCATTAGACTCTAAGCAGTTAATCAGAAAATAATAATGACTTTTAAATCACTATATTGTTTTTCCAAGACAAATGTTTAACAAATGCTTAAACAGGTGTATAAGGGACAATGGAGGAAAGTTTGTGAGATTAGCAAAACCATGTTGTATCATGATACGACATGTCGCTGAGAACATTTTAGGCCAGCATGTTGGAGTCTTTTCAGATGTCTTTTCATTTATATACAAGAGAGATGTCTTCTAATTATCTACTAGCTCAGGTGCAGTGTAGGAAAGAAATGTGTGTCAAACACTGACACTTGAGAGCTGGAAAATATTTAGGACATGTTATGTTGGTTTCAGTTTTTCTGACAAAAACTACACTAAGACTATGAAGAGAAAAAAAATTCCCTATTGAACTGACGAAGCATTATTTTTTGCTAATTCAGTAACAGCTGTTAATAAAAGTGCCATAAACTTAGATGCATTTGTGTCAATATAAAGATGATTTGCACTGAAATACCTATTGAGCTTCCCAGAGAAACAGGCTAAACCAGTATAAAGCATTTTTCACCAACGTATCCTGACCATGCTTGAGATGCATTTCTCTTTCATTACGTGGTAGTGCAAAAGATAACATTTCCTGCTGTGACATGACCTTGGGTCCAATTCTGCTTATATAAAGGTGCTACCTAGTTTGAAGATAGACTAACAAGCATGAATTCTTGACCAGATCTGCTCAAATAAACAACTCTTACCCATAGTCCAGCATGACAGTGAGCATATGTGACCGGTTTAGGCTGTGCCTTTAAGAAATAGACACTTTCTGAACACTGGCTGAATGTTTTTGATATTTGAATGAAAACAAAGATATGCTAAACCAATTTCATTGGTAGAATCCAACTGTAAGTTTTTTAGCTTAGTCTGTCAGTCTGGGCAGTCTTTTCTTCTTCTCTCTGTCCTGTGAGCTGGCCTGTTTCTCTCTCTGAAGCAACAGCTTGCATGGCAGGAATGACCTTGGATTAACAGAGCTAACCAGATAAGAAAACTAACTTGCATTCGCTTTGAGCTTAACAGAATTTTACCCTTTTAATTACCTTACCTTTCTCTCTCTCTAACCCTTTTGGGAAAAAGGGGAGGTAGGGAGGGAGAAGGGGGAACAGGCCGAACCCCCTGGCCACAGGGGGGTTGGGAAAGGTCTCCTGTATTGCATACATTGCTGTATATTTCTGTATATATTGTATATTTTTGTACATATTCATTGCATTCCATTTCTGCTTGTAGATATAGCTTTCATCTGCTTCTCCGGCTGAGTTAGCTGTGGATTCTTTTGTGTGTTGGGGGGGGGGAACCTTCCTATCCCACCACAGCATAACAGTGAGACACCTGTACTTTTAGAGGCTTAGTAAAATTTTCACTAACCCGTTTAAACCCCTCACTAAAAATGTAGCCCACTCCAAAACAGCAGGCCACTGGCCCTAAGGCAGATTTATTCAAGCATATTTACACTCGATTATAGATAAATTAAGCCAACACTTAACAAATCTAAAAAGTTAACACAATTAGCACATGTAACCTACTTAAATTGCTATATTTATTTGAATGCATCTTCATCAACCAGTTGAAAGTAAGAAATTCATGTAACCAAAACCTGCCTGGACCGCTATTATCCTGCAACAAAGACTGATATAACAGTAGACTCCTTTGCCGACTGTTATATAATAACAAGGCGTTTGTCTTCTTTTTATTAGGGAACTATTTTCATGATACTGATTGATCATGCATGCATTACGGTGCCACACAGACAGAGGGAGAAGTCTTGAGCACACTGTAATATAAAAGCTGTCAGATGAAGCCTTTGAGGAAAACTTTAATTTCACTTCTTTTAAAATTAGTATTACTATTTTTGACACAATGCTTTCCTTCTTGCACCAACATTTAGCAACAGAAAATTTTTTTCCACTTTCCCCACAGCAGATATTGTAAGAAATGCAATAAATAATAAAAACTTGACCCATTGTCTACTAAATCCCACAGCACTGAATGTAGATCTTCCATACATTTTCAACATGCCTCCACAATGTAAGGGTACAGGCAGCTGTACTTTCAACACTGCTCAAAATGTCTCACCTCTGCTAATTTAGCTAATCATCTGGAATACTTCACATAACCTAAAATGCAGGTATTTCAACTACTAAAGAATCCTATATTTTTTAGTAACAGAACTGTGCTTACATATGCAAACAGACACATTCACATTTAATTCTATCAGCACTTCTTATGGAAAATAACATCTTCACTTCCTCTTTTTTTTGTTTCCCATACCACATGGCTTTTAAGAAAACAGACCACTTACCAATAGTTCTTCTTGCTGCTGATGGTCAACTGAGCAGATATACAGCTGCAGTGATTTTAATTCCAGAACACTTGAATGCATGGGGATTCGGAAAACTTCATTAAATATTAATGGAGTTTGAAATTCCATAGCTCTAGAGCAGTAAGTGGTTGGTGTGCCTGACTCAAGTGGTGGCAAATAAACTCTCACATGACTGGGAATGGCAAAATAGACAAATAGCACAATTCAGACAAAGAGCTATTTTGCATTTCTCAAAATCAAGCTAAGCAAAAACATCAGTGTAACTTCTGTATTAAGAACCTGCTCTGGGATCTCCTTCCCACAGGACTCGACTTTGTAATCCTAACACAGAGGAACTGCCAAGCTGATTCGGAGCATCATCCTTTTAACTAAAACTGTCTTTTTTTTTTTTTTTAAACTTGGTGCTTAGGCAGAGGCACCAAGTGGCACTTGAGATGCCCTGAGGTATCCAAGGCATCTACAGGGTGCTAGCAAATATGGCATAGGATCTATGGGAGAGTTCCAGCCTTCTCCTGAGCTGCAGCAGCTGGAGGCCAGGTGCTACACTATGGTATTTCAAATGGAAACACATGCCTGTTTAGGCATTGAATTACTCTGAAAGCATCACTGAGACATTTCTTCCCCCCACAGCAAAAGAAATCTACAATTACTGCATCCCTCTGCCATTGTAAAAAACAAATTTAAATATCTGGTACCAACTCATTTAAGACTCCAAGCCAAAAAAAATTTTTAAAATCCACAACTATTTCAATCTGACAGAGTTTAATCAAACAACAGAGCTACTTACAGAAGTCTTTCTGTGTTCTTCCAGTCCATACTGTCTGCCTAGGCCCTGCAACATCCTAATTTTCACTATACCTTTCCTTCTGCCAGCTAACAGCTTCAGGCTACTGTGTTGTGAACCAGGTGAGACAATTTATCTGGTTTAAAAAGCTTCCCAAAGGGAAGAGGAAGCAGTTGGTAGAGAGCTTCTGTCACTCATTCAGTGGCCTGCCCAGCCCTATCCCTTGACAACTACAGAAATAAAACAAGGCTCAAGGATTAAAAAAAAAACCTTCCCGGTCAGAGGCTCACTTAAGGTGACTACACAGCTGTATGAATTCTTGTGCCACCAACAGAGAAGGGTTGTCACTGATGGACAAATAAATAGATGACAATTGGAAGAGATCACTATGGTGGAACTGCAGTGCTGGAGGGTTGAGCATCAAGTTGGCTAACCAGCTTCCCATGCTGTAAAAGGGAGCCATCCAAACCCTCTGCTCACTGACTGCTGCAGGTAACTTCACCCCTGCTGCCCCCAACATCTGATTCAATGAATGTACAGTTGCATGTAGGTGTTCATTAAAACAGCTAAAAGCTTTTTGGATTTTGGTTGGATACACTTCTTTGACCAGTCAAACCACCTATTTAACTCTGCAGCCATGTAGTTTCTTGATTCCAACCCAGGCAGATTTCTACAGGTCTGCAGGATTAGCCAGATCAAGCACTCTCAACAAAGATCATCTGATCCAGTGAGTCACTCAGTGTCCCTTCAACTTAAACTCCTACAGAATGGATGACTTTACAAGACGACATCATCACCATTTCCATTTCCCAGTTTTCAAACAACCTCTCCCAGAGATAAACAACTTTAATGTGTCAAATTTCTTTAGAATATGCTACAATACATATCACCAGGGAGAAAGGTGCTTTATGGCAACACTGCCATTATTTAAGAAACATTTATTAGACTAAACTAAGGAGTGGTCTATATAATATGATATGGAGAAGTAGCACAGACCACCAAAAAATAAATAATTTTAATTGATTCTTAGCTAGTATTTGTGTTAAAATTATCACTGGGAATGTCTTTACAGATATTCGAGGATATCTGTAATGGCCACATAAGCTATAGAGAACTTATGCAGCAAATAATATTTCTGGGATACTGCAAATAACAGAAAGCTTTTTCTTTGGCAGATGGCATGGGGTGATAGAGGCACAACTTCAGTATTTTTCCTGTGCATAATAAAAAATGTAAGAACAGGGGTCATTAGAGACTACACTTGTTGCCTCACTATTTTGACATTTATAAAAGACATTTTGCATCCTCCTAAACTAAGACATACCATCTTCTCCAGAAATGGCTTAATTTCGCATGAAAGCAAAAAAACCCTATGGTATTTGTGATCATGGCACAAAACAAGGAATGATCAGACTGCAGATGAAATTTAAGCTTACATTTTGGAGTTTTCTTTCACAACTAGACTAGTGAGGTTCTTCAGCTGTAGTACATGGACTAACAGACATTCACTTCCACTGTCGTGCCTGGAAAACAAATTTCCTCTGTTAGTCACCAAGTAGCAATCCATTGTTTAACAGATAGAGATAAAAGATTTAAAGAACATAAAAGCACCTTTTGTTATTACATCTCTTACACAAATCAGAACAAAAGCAATTACGGTTATATACACTGATAACAAAGCCTAATTAATAATATGAGCTACAGTAATACAATTACCAGAACTAAGATAATTAAACATTACTCAGTTTGAAAAGGGGAACATTCCTTACTGTGACTCTTGATAGTGAATAGGTTTATCAAATACATTTCTTACTGTAAGCAGTCACAGCATATGCACGTGCCTGTGTGCACACACACACAGGTAACCATGCACCAGTCACTCTCACATCAGCATGGATTTTGAAATGGAACCAACAAAACTGTTTGAGATTTCAAAATTCCCATGCATGGCAATTAATTTTCTACACAACAGAGACAATTCTGAAGGGCTAAGATACAACATTCTGCCTTGCACTGCTATCACCTGCCCTTCCCTATGCCATCCCACTACCAACAACACCACAGCCTACGTACAGGATTTCCAAGCTGTATTGGGGAATTGTATTTGTGTCTCTTCACCTATGACTTTCCTAAGGTAATCCTCCTTTATCTGGCATAACAAGATCTCACTCACAGAGATAAATCCCCATACCCATATTCACTCTAATGGTCCAGACAACAAAAATAAATGCTACTGAAACAAACAATGAAGGTCAGCATGCTGATGAACTGCAGTTAAGGCACATCCCCAGCACAAAGTGGCACATGCCTGACTGATGAGTACATCCATTAAGCTTTAGCTGTCAGATCAGAAACTTCTTTAAACTCTCTACTGCAGTTAAGTTTATTAAAAAGTTAAAAGCCAAACTCAAGAAACGTAATGAGCAATTCCTGCTGAGCTGACAGGGAGAAGGAGGAGGAACTACTCACAGAAGTCCAACACGTATTTGCGGTTCCTCATTACTGGCAGCATCACCATAAACAGGCTCTTCCAGATCTTCATTCCTGCAGGAACAGAAAGGACTGTAAACTACAAACTGACTTAAGCTGTTCAAGCAGAATGAAATGAACATTTATTATGTGATTTGTGGATAAAAACAAATGTTTAGTAATACCAGAGCGGGTGGTAATAGGAGGGGTTGAGATATCTATTTGAAAGTACCACAGAAGCAATAATTCACAATTTTAAAATCTGAGGGTCTAGAATACTGCTTTCAAGATATTTACTTCAATATTTATTCAGTCTTCCATTTCTCTCTGACATCCTCAAAACTCTATCTTCTTCCCAGTTACTGTTTACTGTGTTAAACCAATCATAAAGTAACAGATCTTCATCCATCCTTCAATCTCTTGCTCAGTCTACACATTCTTAGATTTTCAGCAGTTCAGCTATTTACTTCTTGTAGTTTTATCACATGATACTCAGAATTCCAATCCACAACCTACATTATTTTATTTTGTTATACCTAGTTGAAAGAAAATTACTGATTTATGGGTAATAAACCGAAAAAAAAACCTCTATTTCAAGGGAGAAGTATATGGTGTTTAGAGACAAAGTGAGAGAGACTTGGCACTTGCAGAGATGACAGTGGAACTGCATGTAAAAAAGCTTCTTTCCTTTAAAACACACAGTCTAGTATTTTTATGTTACTAAGAATTATCAATTTCGAAAGCCTATTCAGAAATTCACAATGAATTTTCTTGGACTGTGTGGTAGCACAGGAATATTTCCAGTTTACCATGCATTTATACACCTGACCTTTTGCTTAAAGCTTCAAACACGCCACTGTCACTAGCCAGTGAATGATCTGAGAGACATGCTGAAACTCGCCTGGCTCGCCTCTCCGATCTTCTACCACTGTCTCCTCGCAGAGTTACAGCTGTCAAGGAGAAAATAGAAGTGAAGACAACATCAGACAGTTTCTTAAAAATGAAACAAGAAACATTCATTGTATCAAAACTAGCAGAAAACCAGCATGAACACAGCTCATTGCTTTTTCATTGAATTTTAAGCTAAAAATTAAGAATACAATTGACCGGAGATTTTCTGTGGGAGAATGAAGGAAGGAAGTTTGTGGCTAACTTCTCTCTGACAGGACTAAGTATAAACCCATTGCATTGTTGTTAAATGCTTTTCTGGTGGCATAATCCCTCCTGGAGGAAGACTTAACATTCATTCAACATATGTACACATGATACCCTAAATATGTATGATTTACCTACCGAAATACAATAGGTTGAAAACAAACACAGAGACTAATTCTTTTAAGAAGTTATCTGATAACACAATGTGAGGTTTTGTTCTCATTTGTTTCCTAACACAAAGTCTCAAAGCATACTGTTTATACCATAGCATAATAGCAGCTTTTATTTACAGTCTGAGAGGCATTATCAAAAAGAACCAGTGCTTTCCAGCTCACTCAGACCACTGTTGTTCCAAATTCTTGCTGGATTACTTTGAAAACTGACTGGGGGAGGAGTAAGCAATATGCAGTCCCTTCTTCCACCCTTCCCCAAATCATCAGCAACACCATAAATACTGACTCAGGAATCATTTTCATGTTATAAGTAAATCAACAAAAATGTTATACATCAGGTTTTGCACAGGCAAGTAGGCCCAGCAGCTACCGATCCTTTAAAGTATGTGCACAAATGGTAATGCTCAGGAATTGCATGGGTGTGGTTTGGACACTTCGATGATAGCTCCTAATCTGAGGTTGTTTTTCTTTGAATTCAAGAGAGAAACAGTAAAGAGTTGTGCAAGTTATGCCATCTCTTTACTATGCAGTGAAGAACTTCTACCAACTTTCTCCTCTTTTGCTTAAGGTCCAGTGACTGTCCTCGAAGCAGAAAAGCAATGGGAAAGAGATGTCAATAGCATTTCTGCAGAATCAAAACTTGCACCCTGTGAAGACATCTTTTAATATGAAAGCTTCCCAATAATTTTACTTCTCTGGAAAGAGGCTGAACTTCTCAAAAGTATACACATTTTGTACAGAAGTGTTCCATAATATCTGTACTAATTTCAGCAAGTTACACTAGGGTGACTTCTTTTTGTAAATAAAGCCTTTGGGTCACTCCTCTATAGGTGCAGCAGATGAAAGACTTCATGGGCTCTCTCCTTTGGAGGTTCATGCTCCCAGTTTGTTAGAAAGCAAGCAGGAAAAATTGGTCAAGAAGAAAGAAATGTCAGAAATTGGTTTAAACAGAGAAAAGCTTAGCACAGGTTACAAATCTTCCAATGCTGAATGCTAAAGAATTGCTTAAAGTTTCTAAGAGAGACCTCTCATTTTCTCATTTAAGTAACAAAATTGGTGAACAATACATATTAATTCCCAGAACTACTGGTTGCCAAAGCTTGATAAACAACAACCTGATTGAAAGAGTATTTTCAGTTGTCATTAGTTGGAAAAAGTAAACTCCAAAGGAATTAAGTAAATAAATAACTCTAAAGCATGTTTTGCAAGCTTAGGAGAGTACCAATACTGCATGTCAGCTGAAAATGCACTAATAAAAGAGTCAAACACTTCCATAAAAACTAAGTAAGGGACACAAACAGACCTCACCTACCGTGACGCTGTCAGGCATTACTATATAGTGAAGCTGAAGCTCACAAAACACGTTCCCCAGAAATTTAACTACAGCCATGAATACATTGTTTAGTTGACAGAGCAAAAAAATTAAGTATGCCATAATGATTAAACAGATACAGCACAATATCAAACAAACCCAAAGGTAGCAAAATTTCCCATTTCTTCACATGCAACTAAAAAAACAACCCAAACCAACCAACCAACTACCAACCAACACTTCATACAGAAAGCCACACTGGAAATTACAGGCAAAAAACAGCACAATAAGTAATTTCAGGTTCACTTACAGTGCTTCTGTTGTGCCGCATGAGAAACAAAACAAAATGGAAAGCACACAATGATAAATCATCTCTTAGATCCATGACAACATTTTGCAAAGAAGAGACCATTTCAGCATTAAAAGACATCTCAGCATTTGAAAGATTATTTTATGATAGAGAGGAGGAGATAGTGAAGATACTGGTATTTTATATTTCTTCCATTCCCAGCTATATAAACACCTTCCAGGCATATTCCCTCCATTCACACATGCTAACATTTTTCACAGTATGCCCCCAAGACAGATTCAGAACAAGAAAACAGCAGATCAGCAACAGACCATCAAAACTGCAGTTGCTGAAGAATGCTTGGACCTGCTCAAGTGCTGCTTCAGTGCAAAGTATGCACAGCTTAGTCAGTGCTAACCCTCCTGGCTCCCAGAACTTGTGAAAATTACATCATGTTTTGTCTAGCGATCTTACAGGCAGAAGATGCCTTGAGCAGACTTAGTGATTTTGCATCACTACATTATGCTACCAGACCATTGGGTGGCAGCAGCAAAGCACACTGCATAGTACCTTAATGAAAAAACAAAACCCCAACATCTGCAGGTTCCCAAGCTGTGATATACAAGCTTGATGCTCCATCAAGTTCTTCTAGAAAAGAGTACAAATCCGTAACTATTTCAAAACTTCCAACTGACACTTGAAAAGAACTGCACTACAGTTCCAAACCCACCAGCTTTTTTGCATGAAACTCAAGGTAGCCATGACTCCAGACAAAAAAGTTTTAAACTATTGCTTTCAAATTCAAATATAAAACCAAACATACATAACAAACAAGCAAACAAAAAACAGTAATGCAAAGTCACACAACGAAACCAACGAAAAAAGCCCCTAACAAACAAACAAAACAACCTCCCCCCAACCCTAACAATCCCAACAAAAAGAAATAGAGACAGCTTGGCTACCTTTGAACCATACATTCTTGCTCAAAAAGCAACACAAAGCATTCTGTTGTACACAAAGTAATGCTGTAACCCCTGGGCTAGGAGCTGGACACTGCAGCAGTGGCAGCTGGTAGCACAGGCAGGTTCTGACAGAGGTTTTCAGAGAAATGTGAAATGCACAGAAACATGACAGACAAATGGGAAAGGTAAAACCAAAGCAGGAACTTGTCCCTTATCCTATTGCTCCCTAGGCCCTTCAGACCAGGCCTTCACTTCTAGGAAACACGTATGAGCTATAAATGAACTACTAACATAGTTTCGCTTACCACAGTGGGTGAAGACATGCTGTGGTCTGATCTGAGGTTTAAAGAAAGCCTCAGGAAGACTTTTCATGGCACTAATTTAAGCACAAGCTTACATGCTGGTCTCTGGAATTCTGTTTATTTTGGTCTGAAAGCTGCAATATGGGCACAAGAAATGTTTACATCTAGTAAATGTAAATTCTGCAACAGTATCTCCTGGCAATGCTAGCTGTGTTAAGGAAAGAAGGCGAGTCTGGACTCAAAACGCTGTTGGAGCAACAGACTTTTCAGCACAGTGGTGAAAATTTCTTTTTAAAAATAAAAAGCTAAAAGATTTGGTTTTAGATACTTGCAATGTTCCTTCTTATTATCAATTGGCAAACAGAATTTTTGGTAGGATAATATCATGCATTCTCTGACTATGTTTCACATTACTCCTAAGTTCTGAATGCAATTGCTAACACAGAATTCTGCATATAGAAGTGGGATGGCATCTACAAGCTTTAATACAGAAACTCTGCTAATCTTTCTCTACTGGTATGGTTTGATTAGAAACATGAGCAAGCCAGTACACCAAAATACCATCAGGAAGGAATACTCTTTTTTCATTTTAACAGCAGTTCTTCTATTGATGATCAACACAGGGTAAGAGATTCCTCATGTGTTTGTATGCTGAGGGGTTTGAATTGGTTTTTAAAGTAAGTTTCTCTTTCCTCTTTTGATCTCTGTTGTGCCTCCAAAGCTTCCACCAGTGCAAGCTAAAGCAAGTCCATCAACTTCAGAGTCAGCAAAATAAAACTCAACAGTATGTGTGCTGTTGTAACTGCACACAACTCTCCTCTCCTATCACAGAGCAGCAGTCCACCAAGACAACCACCCTAAAAAACGCTCCTTGGCTGTTGAAGCACTCTACTCACAAGCATGGTACACCATACACTCATAACTACCACACCACTGTGACTTCTACTCCACTGCAGAACTTAAAACATGGGAACCTGGTCTGGGGTATGTATGAACTCAGTATGCAGTCTGCCAGCCTTCAAGCACTGTTGGCAGCATTGCTTGACTGCCTGGTTTTATGTTTGGGTTTTTCCTGGGAAATTTCTTGGACATTTTTGTATCTCCCCTGGGTTTGTGTTCCTCTAAATTATCAGGATAATGGCAACATGGGCTCAATTGAGGACCTCAGAAGTAACTAAACCATTCTTTGACTGGTTTCTGATCCAAGACTGAAATATTTATTCCTTGATGCACTAGACTGCAGTCAGCCCATGTTCCATTCTCTTTTGCCCACCCAGTTCACCACTCTTTAAAGACCTACTTGCAAGCTTTTCCTCTACTATTTCACCTCTCTGCCCCAAATCTAAAGTTCGGGGTGTCTGGGATTCAAATTTTTTTATTGGTTTGGGTTTTTTTTACAACTAACACCTACCATGTGATTTTTAACTGATGAAAGAAAAATAAACTAAGCTGAGTAACAATTTCTCCTGTGATGGTTTGCTTATGTCTCTGTGAGGTTTTCTGTGATAATAGGACAAAATAATAACGTCCAGAAACTCACCTCCACCAGTCTGGGCAGAAGTCAGCTGTGGTCCCATTTCTCGCAAGCCTTCACTGTCCACAGGGTAAGTGGACACATGAGATGAGCTCATTCCTTGTGTGTCATCGTCACCCAGTGCTGTGGTCTGAGCCCTGAGCATTTCCAGGGCTCCTATGCTTGCCATCTCCTCAAAACCTTCTGACATCTGAGCCAAGGGAGAATCTCGAGATGCAGAGAGAAATGGGGTGTCCAGAGGGGAGCTTGGAGGGGACAATGATGACAAGGAGGACCGTGACGACAGGGACGCCAGGGACTGCGGGGTATCCAGCGACCGCCGCTGCTTGTTGAAATTCGAGTGTCCCGGGTCAGCGTATGGCACATCTTTGGTGAGCGACTCAAAGGGAATGATGTCAAAGCGCAAATGCTGCCCATAGTCTGTGACGCCGTCCGACTTGTCATACTGCGGGAGGCCATAGATGTCCGTAAAGCTGACTGAGCTGAGGGAGCCTCTGCTGGAGGCCAAGGATCCTCGACTGGAGGCCAGAGATCCCCTGCTGCTGCCAGAGGACATTGTGAGGGTGCTAGCTGACAGACTACAGCAGGTAAAGAGAGGGAAAAAACAAAGGCAGCCCTTTCAAACAATCGGAAACAGCAGCACAGACAGAAACACGTGAATCCAGATTACACAAGCAACTTTACGTGCATTCAGTGCAGTGACAGAGACAGAGAATCTGGCATTTCAAGGTCTAGCTCATGTCCCTTGCCCTGGTCTCAAAGACATCTTTCACTGGAACTGGGCAAGTGACAACCAAATCAGGGCCAGGTACCTGAAGACAAAAGGTCCAATAGGACTCTTTCCTCCAACACGTAAGCTGCCCTAATTGAGCAGAAAAGAGACCACAGTAGAATCTGGATCAGTGGACTCAGTGTAAATCGAGGAAGGGCTTGATCCAGCTTGAATTTGTGTTAACCATGGTCATAAACATATCAGGGAGAAGTGGTATGAAGGGATTTGGAAAGTCCTAACAAATGGCTGTGCTAGCATCGCTCTCACAGGTTTTGCCAGTGCAAACTAAGACAGACGTTAGCGTGAATCCCATTCCACTTCCTCTTTGCATTCTCAGACAGGGAGAGAAGAATAAAACTGACTAAGAGAGATCAAGTGAGAAACAGCAGGAATGGAGCTTTTGATGTTGGCATGGTGTTGAGCTGAGGAATCCCCATGAGCTGCATCTAAAAAGGCAGCTGCAAGTGTGAATATGCAAAACATGCTGGGCTTCTGTGTGGGTCTTAGCACATTCTCATATTTAAATGGCAAAATTTTGTCATCACCAGGGATCAAAAACCCCTCCTTTGGAGAAGGTACCAGAATATTAAAACCTCAGAGAGCTTAAAAGAATGTTCTCATCGTATTAAACCCATAACAATATTACAATGGGGCTTAAGTACATCTTCTCTTCAGAAAATAAGGTGAAATTCCCAAACATACGTAATGATCTAGCCCAAGCAGCCATCAACAATACTATCCATAAACCTCCATCAAAATCATCACATCCCGTTGACCAAACTGTATAAATTTGATTAAAACTTAATTTACTTGGCACATGTACACAAAAGTATTAAAAGGTAAACTTCATCGATCATGAATATTATTCTCTCTCGCAGTTAAACTTCTAAAGCTGCTGATTGTACATAGCTCACCTTTTTAACTGGGAGTGTAAATAGGAGGTTAAACGAGTAGCTTCCTCTAGTTGCATAAGCAAACAATTTCTCTTTTCCTGTAAGAGTATCCTATAATTAAACAGATACATATTACTATTTTTCTTCATTTACAGTAGTGCTCCAAAAGTTCCACAAGCTTACTAAGTATTGCATTGCAGTTTGAAATAAAAAAAGAAGTTTCACTGTTTAATGAAAAGTTTTAATTAATGTATCTTACGTGCAGCAATGGTGATTCCAGCAGGAACACAACAACCAAGACTCCAGCAGAATTCCCAGAGAGGTGTTTCAAGTACATTTATAAATCATCATATTTAAGTAGGTGATACAGCATTTTGAATATTGATGTATGACAATAAGCTCTTGCTGGACTTAATTTTTGCCCAGTCTAAAAACAAGCAGCTGAATTACTCAGTACCACTGCCACAACACAAATGGAATGTACCTAGAATACAGTTGCTCATAGGTGCCTGTAAGATATCTACCTTAAAATCTGTATTTTGCAATTAATAAAATTTCAAGTAACAAATTTTATCTATTGCTATTGCCTTTATTCTTTTCTGAATTTGGAATTAATTATTCCTGGTGTTTTGTTTTTCCAAGCCCCATCACTCAACTTCAAAAATAAAATCAAAGTGGTAATCTGTTTTGTGCTGCACATTTGTACACTCAGATCTAGTGCTGCATTCACAAGCTGGATGGAAATTGGGATTCTGATGGAGTTTGGAGAAAGCTTATTTCAGTGCTTCATACCTTCCTCAACTGCAATGACAGCTGTTAGAATTCAACAAGTTAACAGGCAGAGAGGGTGCAGGACAAGGAGAAAGGAAAAAAAGTGGGGGTGCAGGGCAAATAAACCCACCCACAAAAGCAATAAAGCAACAGGGAGCCCTTCTGGATACAACAAAGTGGCAGCATTACTTTCTATAAACTTTGTATGGTTAAGATATGAAAAAAATATGTCTTTGTTAGCAGTAAAACCATAAATCTCTCAGCTTTGTTGGTCTCCAACTTCATCAATTCATATGCTGGCAAGGGTCCGTACTGCTATGCTCCAGCAAGCCCACCACTCTCCAGAGAGGCTCCCTTTATTGAAACCACATGGCGAAGCTGCATGCCCAAGCACATGCAACACTGAAGATTTTCTCCTGCTCCTGTGAACCCTAGACCAGGTAAACCAAGTGGTGCAAAGGCAGCTGCAGCTCAACTATATAAACTTAATATGACAAAGGCACTAAACACAGGAACCAAAAGACAAATGGAAACTAGAAACTTAACTGATTGAAAAGCTTGCAAGGGGTATCCGTATCACATACTTTAAAACACAAACTTAGGAACCTACACTCCACAGTCACCAATGCTGTAAGTTAGGCACCTGTGTTAAAGGGCAAGAAGTGCCTCTACAACTAAGGCTGCCAGCCAATCTTACAAAACAAACAAAACAAGCCCAAAGAAAGAAACAAAAACAAAGCAAAACCAAAACCCAAACAACACCCATCCCCAACCAACATACACACACAAAAAAAACCCTACCTCTGTCATACAAATTGTATGTTAGTTATGATCTGTGTATAACTCAATGCCTTTAAAACTTGGTAACAGGATAGAAGGGTTAATGATTTAAATGAGGAGACTTCTTTGTGTCTCATGATTGGGATAAAGGAAAAATAGAAAAGCATTAACTAGGAATGGGTTTGGATACTCCTGAGCACAAACCCAACAAATAAATTACACAATTACTAATTGTTCAGCATTCCTCTAATGTGCTACAGAAAAAAAAGTGTGCCCTTCAGTATCATTCTAACTTCTATTCAACTTTTTGCTAGCAGTTGAAATATCAAGTATCACACTGGAACGTTGGTTTCCACAGCATGAACTACACGGAAAACTAGCTTGGTCTTCTTGCCAACATAGTATGTACTGCCTAACACAAGAGCCCAAAAACAACAAGTAAAACTTACTACACTGCAGTGTAAAGTGAACTCCCTTTTCTGTCAATTTAAGCTGGAAAGCCAATATAATGGTACTGAAAAACTGCAAAAAATATAGAACACTGAACTGTGGGTTGGCTGTTAATTTTCTCTCTATTGCCTGAACTTACTGTCTGAAGAAAGCCTTTTCAAAGGCACTGAATTTCTCAAGATATATACATAGAAGCCACTTTGAAGTATTTCACATGTCTTAATTATGTAAATATTAATCTTCACAGAGATCACATTAGAGCTGGTTCATGCAGTTTTCCTCAAACCTGGGCTTTTACCAAGCCTCGGAAACAAGAATGAGTACTGGTTACTTGGTAGGAAGAAGAGGTTAAGAAGCTTTGTCCGTTTCTTTGGCTACAGGAGAAACTGGGCAACTTTGAAATAAACACCGTGTTTCCTATCAATATGGTTTGGATGTTTATTCATATACATAACTTGATATTTAAGTTTTCAAGAGTGGTTCTGTTTACTATTTTCTCTGAATGTCAGAGTTGGGATATGCTCCCACTGCTGAGACTGCAAATTAGAAGGAAAAAACCGTATACAAAAGGCAGTAAAGATTCAATCATTTAACTTTTTTTGTTATAAGCCAGAATCCAAATGCAGAAAATTACCTTTGTTCTGATGCTTCTGGTGATGAATATTACTCCACTTCAAAATAACAGAAAAATCTTTCACTATACAGGAACTGCTATTCAGGTCTCTACTACCAGACAATATCATAGAGACTTTTTCCAAGGCACCTTTTGTGACTCTATTCTGATTTCTTCTTCCTATTTAGACTTTTTAGATTAATTAAAGAACTAACTAATCAACTTCATTCTAACTCTCCTTCAGAAAACTTCAAGACAGAGAGAATTAAACAATGGCAGTCAAGAGCAGTCTCTTCCCTTTGTTTGCAAATTAGCAACATTTTGTTTGCTTCTTAAACACAGTGACATTCCCTAGTCTTCCTTTGAAACTACCTATATGGATCTTACAATAGACAAAAAACCAGTTTAACTTCTCAAACCTTTCAGTGGCCCCATGTGCAGATGTTGCTCGAGCCCGCTGAATTTCATCCTCCAAACGTCTTTTTCTTCCTCCAAACGTGCAATGTCTTCTGGGGATCGCCTCTGCTGACTGATGAGCTGCAACTCCTGAAGAAGAGCCTCCTTCTCTTTGATGAGCTGGAGACGGTCTCTGTCCGCTTCAGCCATTCCTGGCCAAGATTCATTGTCTAGCAAAGCCAGCTGCTGTTGTATATTTGAAACCCTTTAAAAGAGGACAAATGTATTTCAAAATGCAGAAGAGAAGGATAAAGAAAATAAAGAGGAAAAATACCAAAAGGTGAAGCCTGTTGACTTCCGTGACTTCTTCTGGATTTCAAAACAAAACTGAGAGGAGTTCCAGATGATTATTTGGTTTTGTGGCTCAATAAACTAACTTGTTTTGTTTTGGCGTTTTTTTCCCTGTAATAGGCTTTACAGCCAAAAGCAGTTGTTATATTTCAATATGCTGAACCTCTACACAAAACAACAGTTGTGAGAGTTGTTTCCACAGTTGACACCTTAGGAAATTGTTCTGCTGAAGTCTATTTTGAGCCCTCATAAATATTACAAAGAACCCTAAAACTAGAACTTTCACAAATGTCTCTTTTGGCAAAATCAAAAGGTATATAAGCATAACAGGGGCAACACTCTTTTACTGCTAGATGTTTATGCTTGTCTTACAATGGGCTATTTAGACACTCCAGAATGCTACAGTTAAAATGACAGGTAAACAAGAGAAATTCTAGATTTCTGATCTTTGAATGTTTTAAACTAAAGAACTGCACAACAGATATGCAGCTGCATACCTCAGTTTCCTCTTCACTTTGAAATGGTAGCATTCAAAGTTCAGTGCACCATAAAAGATTATGGCCCTTTAAATAAATTTTTTAAGTGCATTTAAAGCCAGCCATAGAAGCAGGATGTGTGCTTGTGCTTTTGCTCAGTTAATCTTTTCTCCAAAATATCTGGTACGAAACAAAAGCTAGTAACAAACAAAGCAAGGTAAAAGTACGTAACGAGCAGACAGCAGCTTCACAGAGGATGCACAGTGCAGCAACATGCTCAAGAATATTGAAAAAAAAAAAAAGTATAGTCATGACAAAGGTAAGGTTTTCCCCATCAAAAACAAAACCTCAGGCAATGTTTATTTCATACTGACATCTGGAAAGTATCTGGCTATGTTATTATCATGGGAAGAGAAATAAAGTATCAATACAACTCATTTCACAATGACTGTATTCACATATGAATAATAATTTTACTGTGAATTTTGTAAAATACATTTTCTCCCCCTTAGATTTCATTCACAGCAAGTAAAGGACTTGGGTATTATGTTACATTTTAGTCTAAAGCATAATACTTTATCAAGCACTTCAATGCCATTTCCTCCTCCTTGCATTAATAACCAACTTCCTGCTGAAGCTACTGAAAAGCACCATTGTGAATTGCTACGTAGAATCTACATATTTCTTGCCTCAGCTATTGTGCATGAATTCCAGATGCAACTTCCTGAAGAACACCTCACCCCATCGACCAAGCAACAGGGCTAGGAGAGCAAGCAGAGTCAGGACCTCTACTCTCCCCTGCCCAGGCTGCTATGGTGTTGAAGTTCCAGTAAACAATCCTGAAGGCATATAGGGCTTGATTTTCAACTGCACATTGCCAAATGAAACAGATGGGGACTCAAAGTCCTCTCAACAAAATTAGAGAATTCAGGTGCAGCTGAGTTATCACAGCTTGGCAAGCGAGCATGAATCAGATGAGCCCTGGCAATGTATTTGAGTGATCATGTTCATAAGCTCTTAAGCAGCTTGTGGATGAAAGAAGACTAAATGTGTCTGGTGAGGTCTCTGCAGGACTGGTCTCCTCCTTTGTTTTAACACCCACAGTTGTTTTGCTAGCTATTTCCCTAA
Source organism: Picus viridis (assembly GCA_033816785.1). Taxonomy (NCBI): domain Eukaryota; kingdom Metazoa; phylum Chordata; class Aves; order Piciformes; family Picidae; genus Picus; species Picus viridis. The sequence goes on along the minus strand of CM066569.1, from coordinate 807,120 downwards.
TGCAGAGCGAACTGGATAAGAAGCAAACAAATGAAGCAAGCAAATGCTAATGCAGAAAACAAGGAAGAGAGAAGTACCAGGAGGCAAGTGGAGAAGGTGGGATCCCCCTTTCAGCACTGTTTAACTGAATCAGCTCGGCTGTAGAGTGAAACATCACCCTTCAATACAAGAGGCTTTAATTTAGCCTCTTGAGCTTGCTGAGAGCATGTAACTCCCTTTGTGTATGACATTCCAGTTTAAAGCTTGCTTTTTCCCCTCAGCTTCAGTTATGCCGATGCTTTGAAAGTAGGAAGTTGTTGTATGGTAACTTAATTACACTCTTATTAAAAGGAAAAGTACTGCTGTGGACAAGGTTTGTATCACTGAAGAGTTCCAAAACCTGATTAGGTATTTACTTTTACTCCTTTGACACTCCAAGCATTTCCGCCAGTTCTCCTTCTCTCATTTTCCTTTCAAGTGAAGAAAAAGCACTTGCAAAACAGCATAGTGAAGGAATCTGTTGGGAAGGGAACTTCAGCGTCCACATGCCAGTCTTCTGCAACCTGTATTTCCTGTAACTGAACTGGAGTTTTGTGCTTGCTTTCCAATGAGGATTCCCTCTGTATGATAAGTTGCTCCAAAAAGCTACCAGTAATAAACTTGTTAAAGTTTACCTCCTTGTCTATTTAACATCCCTAAGGCTTTTATGGTTTTACTCACTGAAACCTAACACAAATGGTTGAAGAGTCATGATCAGTTCTTCTGAAAACATAACAATTAAAAACCAAAATCCCCTTAAGCATGTTGTATAGTTGCAATCTGTTTGCCTTCAACACAAGCTTTTCTTCCCAATAACAAAAAATACATAAATAAATCTCACCATACTCATCCATGCCAGATTTTATACCTAACCTACACCAGCCACTCTCCCTGCTGGTCTGCTACAGAAAAGTGACAGGTTTGCACTTCTGGACCCAGGGCATGTATTCATCTACTGCAATACAGACTGCAATTTAAAGCAGGGGGGCGCAATATATTCTTTTTGAAGTCTCTGTTTTTCAAGCACATTTTTTCCTTCCCACTGGGTATTTTTTAAAGATACTACTTCTTTAGTGTAGTCACTGTAAAAGACTATTTTTGTCTGGCCTGATGCCAGACACTGAGGTCCCTTACCAATGTAGCGATTTAACATATTCCTGGGGAAAAAACAGTTAATTTTGAGCCATCAGCATTCCAGGCATTTTGCCCATTCCCATCCTTGCATAACAAGTGCTGAGAAGCTTGCATTCCATGCTCAAGTAGGTGGTATCAAATGACTGGTTTCCTTGCTGCTTATTTCAGTATTTAAAAATTGCAAATGGAGATGAATGCAAGAGCTCCTGTTAAGCAGAAAAGCAGGAGGGGCACTGATGGGAGGACAAAGATTTAACCTGGTTGTCTGAACTAAACATTGATTCAAAATGGCAAACTTGCCCTGAAATGGCCATACTAATGCACCAAGCATGATGTCTGGCCCACGATATGGGTAGGCATAGCACGGTGAAGATGAGTACAGCCACAGCAGTTTACTACACAAACTACATTCACCAAAAAGCGTGTATTTTTAGAATTCACAGCATGTCTGACTGATCATCTATCTACACAGACCCCCTGCCTAGACAAAATGAGGCAAACCTTCTGCTACTGGAAGCATTTGGAGAACCTACAAGATTTTTTAGTGTCTAGAACCAATTTTCATGACTGCTACCTGAATGCAACACTAATGAAATTATCCTACTGAGCTCAAGAACATTTCAGTTCAGAAGGGGTTATTTATTAAAATAAAGCATGAGAAGTGAGACTGAAGAGAAATCACAGTGTGATTTGCAATTACAATTTACCTCATGCTTAGACCATTACAGGGATTATGAACAAGACAAGTATCTTGAGGAGAGAAATACCTGAAGCATCACAAAGGTCTTAACTCATGCTGATAAAAGGGACAAGGCACTTCATAACCTACAAATTCTGGTCCTTTTAGCTTAAACCATTTCTTCACACTTACTCTGGTTTGATTTTCCAAGGATATCAATATGCCCCTACATTTAAATGCCTAGAGTTACCAGACTACTCTATAGCTGAGGCTTTCATTACCTACATAATGGGAAGAATGGTGAGCATAAAACAAATTACCAAAAAAAATCCAGTAATGACTTGAAGAATGGTGGCTAAGATCACACAAATACACAGAGATGATCAACATTAATCAGCTCAGCTTATTCTTTTCCTTCAGCTTACAAAAGGATTATAATTACAGTCAGTTCTCTGCCACTTCAGGTGGCAGGGAACTTCCACACGCAAGAGGAAGTGGCCATGGGACTGACGGCATGTAATGGTGGGTGCAAGAACTCAGTAATTTCTGATATTTATGGATCCACTTGAGAGTGGATTATGATTTACTCCCAAAAAGGAGAAGGCTAAGGAAAGGGGAAGAAAGAAATGGAAAGAACAAGAAGCTGGGGAACTCAGCCAAATGCTCACAAAACTTCTCCACTGTGTCTCCTTTGGCTGTTCTTGCAAGTATGTGCCACTGTGGCTTTGGCGGACAACATGAGTACGCTCTGGAGAATATCCAGCTTTCCTGGCAGCCCAGTTCAGTAACAAGGAGGTCTTAAATTGGCTTAAGATGCTCATGAAACCTTTAGAGTTCACTGACATTTTGCAGACAAAAATAGGTATTCCCCTTCAAGAAAACTGCAAAGCCTGCTAAAACAAATGAGAGGGAGGAATTACTGTTTCCCCCCAGCTCACAGGTAAAATGGTATAATGAGAGCTTGAAAAGGCAGTTCAAGAGCATGGCTCAGCATCCTTTGTAACCCTAAGAAAAAGTTTTACATTTAAAAACTAACACTGGGAAATTTAGGTTTAGCTGACCTGCCTGAGCCAGAAATTTACACATCAGAGAAACGTTTTCATCCCTAATAAGATTTTCAGATTAGTTTAGGAGAATAAAGCATGCAAATCCACCAAATTTCACTAAAAATTTGGCAAATGCACCTTGAAACCTGCTTACACAAAATTTCAACAGGAAAATACTTAACTGTGTTACTGTATCAGTACTGGAATACTGCTATAAAGATCCAAACAACATGTATTTTGCTGGTACAAGCACAAACTGCCCTGGTGTGCTGCTTCTTGAGCAAGTGCTTTTCAAATCCTAACTGCAAATTAATTTTGGTAATGAGACAACAAGTTTACAACAAAGTAACTATTCAGCAATTACACTGAAAAGAACTAACATTCCTAAAAGGAATGTGAAAATGTTAAGCATAGCTTAGGAGGAGGCTGTAATAAACTGTTGACAACCACTGTATGATTTAAACAACTGAATTAAAAAATAACATCTTTGAATTCAACTTTACAGAAAGCAGAAACAGGTTACTGGTTTTGCACCCCAACTAGATAACCTGGCTGAATATGCTTGGAAATATTATTTTTTTAAAGGCAAATACCATCAGACTGGGAAAATCACAGTTACAGGCATTTAAAAATCACAGTTACAAACCTTGGAGAGATAACTTTCTTGATTACTACATTCTCAAGATATGAGGCACTGCAGCAATGACATTTCATGGTAATTTGCTTATATACTTCATGTAGTCATTACACTGAACTGCACAACCTAAGAGTTATCAAAGAAAAACAATTTGCTTTTGATTTCTGTGAAACAGACTATTCAGAAAAGTGCTCAAGGGGTACACTTTCCAGTGTGTAAATGCTTTCATGAGAGGTGGTCTCACTGAAATAGCAATTGAAACTAAAAACTGTATTTATCCAGGCAGCTTAGGGCTGTCTGTTCAAAAAGACTGTCCTCCTCCCCCCTCCTTCTCTGAAGGGCCACACTGACAGATCTGAGAGAAGAAATTTCATGGAAATAAGGTACAGTTTACTTAAAAATAATGGGGGGAGAGGGGGAGAAGAGAGCAAGAAGCAGAAGACATGTGATGGAGCCTCTGTTCAGCATGACTGGTGAGTTGAAAAGTACAATTTACACGCCTCCTCCCAAAGCCTGGATCAGACACATGAGGGAGGACCTCTTCCCCAGCATGCTGAAGATGTCAGAACCCACAGCTCACATAATCTGAAATGCCCATGGGAAAAATTAAATTGCAAATTACCCAACTTCCTTCCAGAGGAAAACTCGGGGCGGGTGGTGAAGAAAAACAAAGGGAATGTGAATGTCTTAATTTATGCAAAGGCCAAATGACTCAGTAGTTAGATAAGTTTTTTTAAAGGAGGAATTAACATCTTCGTATCTTTTATGAGGGAGGAGATTTATTTGAGGAATATATGCCAACTTTCCTACCATCATTTGGTCTCATCTCCTGAACTCCTCAAACAGTTCCTTCAGCAATCCCAACACTGCATCTCCTTCCTTGCTCAGACACCACATACAGAGAATATATTTTTGTTTCTAGAGCGTGTTCATTACAAGTGGCAAATATTCTGCTCCTGTCTACAGCTCTATGATCTTCTAGCTAGATCCACAAGAGTGACTAAACTGCAAAATACTGCCCTTCAGTTTGTGAGGCTTTTTTCCTGCTTTCCTTTATGGGAAAAGTGTACTTTTCTCCTACAGTGTATTTTAGAAGTCTCCCCTTAAAACCTGGAAGAGAGAACGTTTTGGCTGTTGTACTCATTTGCTGTAAGTATCCACACCCCGCCTGACAAGCAGGCGGCCATAATACACTGCTTTACAGTTGTGAGATACTGTAGCACTTTACTTTTCTACTTTGTAGATTTTAATCTGTTGCAGCACATTCTGTCACCCACACTGTGCAGTAACAGTAGATATTTCACCAGCCAAGGGAGAATGAACACAAAGATATTTAATAGAGACAAAAGCCCTACAGAAATGCCAGCAAGCTAAGGGGAAGGAATGCATGATAAATGAAGAATGCAACCACAGAGATAACTGGTAGGGGCAATGAGCTTTGTGCAGTTCCACTCAGAAGCTGAAAGCTGATTACTTCTGCACAATATACTGGGCAAAATAAGGCTACTATTTTAAAACAACTAATATGCTTTTGCTAAATAACAGACTATTGTCAGAGCTGCTATCCTGGGACAGCAAAACTACCCTTACTGCAATTCTCTAGTTGGAAGGTTATTTACTTGGATATTCCACACTTAATTAACAGCAAACCCCATCTCACTTCTGAAGTTTAGAAATACTGCATTCCACACACAAACAAATGTTTGGCATTTCAGCTGAGAAATACTTCTGCTGCTCAAAAAAGAAAAATTAAAAAAAGAGAAACCTACAAAACTGCTACTAGCACTCCATCCTCTTCCCTGATACGACACCCAGGAAGAGAACTGTTTCAAAGAACAGATAGAAAAGGCACACCAGAAAAACAAACTATACTTTTTTAATGTAATCTCCACAGCACTAGCATGTTTCCTAAGCTAAACAATACAGAAGTAAATTCTATCCTTCTTTTAGCCACTGTCATAAAACCCTAAATTATCACTATCATCATTAAATGATAAGGGTTAAAGTCTGTGACAGATCAGGACAACTGACCAGTTTCTGTTCTGCCCTTTCCCCCCAATTTATTAACTTTCATTAGCTAGTACGCACTGACATTCACATACAGTATTTTACAATGCAGACTTTTATTCCAGTTAGAAATCCTGAGGATTTAGCTGTGTATTTCTAACGTGCTTACACCAATGTAATTTTTTTTCTAAGCTTGTATTGCATCCAAAAGTGGGTAAATTTTCCAAGAACAACAAAATGGTGAATTGCCTATGAAGCTTCCAGTCCCTGCCAAGACATATGACAGCATTACGGTTTCCCCCAAAGAAAAACCTCACTGTAACATGAAAAAAATGAGGCCAAAGTGTTGAATTTTTTTAACCCTCGTTCTGAGAGTTGTATAAAAATAAAAAAAGGTGGCAAAACAGGCAAAGTTGGAAAGAAACAAGAAAAATCCTAACTCCAAAAACAATACATAGGGGTTTCAACGTTAACTACACAAACTCATAGGTGTCAGTAATCTTAATAAAAGAATGTTCTGCCAGCACAAATTATAACAATCATATCTGCATGAAATCCTGTGTCCAATTCATCTCTACCTAAAGTACTGGCTTAAATATAGGGCAAATAGGCTGATTGAGGACCTGCTAAACTATACTACTAGGTAATATTTTTTAAGTAGTACTACATAAGAACTGATGACTTGCACAACAGCATGAAAAAGCACTGCAAGATTGAGCTGCACGTAGGAAATACGATAAGCAACTGGAGTGAAGGACAGTGAAGAATTCATTTATTTCAAGCAATTATTTGTTTACTCTCATTTCTTTTCAATGTCAACATTTATTTTTATGTACTCTTTTGTTCAGCTTTGAGCATCCAGATTTATCTCATAGGAAGTTCTGCATGCTTCACACTCAGTTCACAACCTCAGTATACTGAGCTTGGAAAGACAGGTACACAAAGCTCTGGACATACTGACAGACCAGGCTGAGGAGTGCAAGCTGAAAGACCATTTATACTGAGATTTTAGAAGGGGAAAAGTTAAGGCAGTTCAGTTAAACTACGGCAATTTTGTGTTTATACTAGTGTAGAACAGGGCTGACATTTAGCTTTATCTCTGCAAATGAGGATCGTAATCTCAGGATAAAAGTCTTATGCTTACCTAAGTTTTTGTTATCTGGGAACTACTCAAAACAGTAAGCAAATTAGTCTTCCTGAAGATGTTTCAGCTAAGGGGCTGGTTCTAGTTCTACTTTGAAAATTTTAATCACTACAGTGAAAATTAAACAAACAAACAAACAAAAAAAAAAAAAAACCCAACACCAGATTTTCCTTACCTTTTCTTTGCCTCTTCATACTGCCAGTTCAGTCTTACTTTGTCTACAAGTCTTGTTTTGTCATCGAACCCAAACTTTTGCAGAGTTGAAAAGCAAGGTGGGAGGGGGAAGAGAGAGAAATGAGAATTTGAAGACATTTTTCATCACAAAGAGAGGGACAAATGAATCTCACAGTATTTACCAAAAACCCTCAATGCTTTAAGAAATAACATCACAAAAATCAATGTTATGCTTTAGAAATACAAAACCTTTTTTTTTTTTTTGCTAAAAATACATGAGAGAAACGACCCCTTTCAATACATTATGATCCTGGAAATCAAGGGCTAGAAAATAGAATCACTGATGAACCGTCAAAGCTTTTCAATTTTATCCAAGCCTAAAACAAAGAGAGTTTTAAGTGAAATATTTTACTCCTTGATACAGCTGTTCTTTGGACAGTTTAATTACAAATAATTCAGATTACACTCCCTGTACTTTGATAGCCAGCACTTACAATCATTATATCATTTTAAACAGTGTTAAAAAACCACCCCCGATCATTGACTTGGTTGCAGAATGCACATTTGTGCTATTCCTACTGTACATACTCCAGTTTCTACAGCATGTTCTCTCCACCTTAGGCCATCAGCTGTTTCCCTCAGAAGTGTGCATGCAGTCTAATAGTCCCTATTTAAGTGCACTGCTGGACCTCTGGATTTCTCATCTAACTGCTGCTATTGCTCTCTACATCATCACCCTGTTTAAAAAACAAGTTAAAATGGCTTCTTTTTTTATTCACATTCTGCTACTAATAATTCAGGAAAACAATTAGCTTAATTATGCAATTTTGATTTCCTAACAAAACCCCTATACCTGACAAACACAATTTGCGGAATCTGCTTGTCTGGTCTTGGATGGCATTCAATGTGTATTGTGAATGGGAGAATGCTGCTTTTGGTAATTCTCTTTGGAATTTAATAATCACATCCATCAACACTCCAGAAAAAGACATCCCAAAGGCACCATCAACCTAAATACTACACCGAAAGGCAGCCTAGTGTAAGCTAAGTTTTCTTAGATGCTTTAAGGGTATGGCTTCTTAAAAACACAAGATTTCCTCTTCTATTGAGACTCTCTGGAGACATCCAAATGGGCAGCCACTCAGCAGTGAAAAAAGACAATAGAGGAAAAACGGGACGATAAATGTCTATAAACAAGAAGTTACAGTTCAATAAAAATCTCTAACCCAATATGGAATAACTTCCACACTACAATACTAACAGGTTACAAACTATTGTCTTCTTGCTTTGCTGTAAATCTCACCAACAGAGGAAAAGTGTTTTACTGCTGAAGAACAGCTTAGGCTGCCACAGTACTAATGAAAGCTAAATCCTTATTATTTTGAATACACAACTCCATTCACACAGAGCTACTTCCAAAGAATGCCAGTATTTTCTTCTTAAATAACACATTTAAAGGTATATTTGAGCATAAAGGTACAACAGACTAGATCAGAAGTTTTATTATTTTTTAAGAAAACTGTTTTGAGACTCTTAACAGTCACTTCTCTTACCTCAGGTAGAGTGGCTGTCTGGCCTACATCTCTGCTGTGTAGGAACAACGATGACAAGCATGACAAAAACCAAGATTTTTTTTTTTTTTAAAACCCCATCTATATATGTCTCTTTGTACATTACTACTACCAGAACACTAACATCTCATGCTGTTTGTTGCACACTCAGCAGGTCTCTGCTGCAACTTTAAGCTGGCTGAAGCGCTTGCTTTGTTTCTGCTTCACTACAAGTTTCAGAGAGTCAGAACTGGTGACATAAAAAGACATTCATGGACACCTCAGCAAGAGTTGTAATGCAGAAATGAACCTGTGGTGAGCGTAGTGATGATGTGGGAAGTGCTCTACTGGGACACTTGAGTCTGGGAGCTGATTTTACCTGGCACTGACCTGCAAGCATGTCACTACACCCCTGTGCCATGATCAAATAGCAGAACCACAAAGGCCACCACTCAAATGATCAGGAAACAATTAAGCAAACAACTCCCTCACCACCGATACTGCTTTGGATGTTTTGTGCTGTTACAGCCAACATCTCTTAAATTAAAACAGGAAATAACAATGTACCACTGGAGCAGAAAAGCAGCTTCTTTTCTACAGCAAATGTCTCACACAGGAACACATACCTCACCAGTGATGTCAGTCTGAGAATAAGCATCACAGTGTTGTTGAGGTAAACAGGAGTCGCTGAGTGAACTACAATTGTGCTGGAGATCCTGCAGTGAATCTGTAATACAACAGCTATTCCTGAAGCCATCTGTTAACTTGGCCAGGCTCTGAAGAAAAAGGTTAAAAGAAAAAATTAGAGAAAAAAAAAGTTTGGTAACTTTTATCAGTAGAAGACAAGGTGGGGGAATCTATTTTAAAAATGTAACAGGTAGATTACCTATAAAACCTATTTAAGAAAGTAAAACTCATGCAGAAACTTTGCTCTGTAATAAAACCTCTCCTTTTAAACGATGCATCTAACAGTCAACAGATTTTACATCATTTGGTTTAGATCTGTGACTACTTCAGCTTTTGTATGGCTTGCAATCTAGTAGCTGTCAACTTTCAGGTTAGCTGACAGGGAAGACAAATGTGATTCACCTGCCCTTCTGCCATCTTCTGCACAGGTTACACTCCTTAGTCACTACTGCTATCATATCCAACTTGATGAATACCTTGTATTGATCGCATTCTTTTGGCAGCAGATTTCACTGTTGTGGCTCTCTTACCCAAAGTTCACATAATTAACAGATATTTTACATTTTGGGCTAGGCAAGAGACAGCTCCGAGATTTCCACACAATGACACAAACAGTGAGAGTACACAAGGGACCTAAATCAGTCTTTACATGGAAAGGGGAATAAGACAGAATCACACAAAATAACAACTTGTTTGATAAGACAAGCTCTTAAGATGCCCTATTATCAGGCTCTTAAGATGCCCTATGAAAAAAAAAGTTAATATTGCTTTTATTTTCTGATTGTGCACCCTTCTTCAAAAAACACAGACAATGTAGTATCAATAACAAAATCTTTTATGGTGGAGACCCTAAGCATTGTGCAGCAAAAGACAGTTTAAAAAAAAGGCCTAAGGTCTCCTCACCAGAAGATAAAGGACTAACAAATTACACAGACAATAATTTATCAGAAATTTGAAAACCTCTATCAATTTGTAAGTCAAAGCATAATTAAACCATTTGCTTCTAAAAATACACGTGAAAGCTCTCAAACACTCCAGTGTGTGAATTACAGCATCAGAGACAGATGCTTTGGGAAAAGGCCAGCCCTCAGGAACATCAGAGAGTCTGACAATTGGTGATTTGCAACAAGTCCCAGTTATTGTTGTCCAGATCCAATTACTAAGAGAGTTCTCAGTCTTCAAAGTGCAAGTAGAAAAGAGTAACACATCAATGCTGCCTTTTCTTATAAAAAATTCAACTGACGGAGTCAAGATGACAAATTTTTGCAAAAGAAACTAATTGCTGCTCACAGGAACAGCAAGGCCACCTTGAAGATGAAAACATCTAGTTTCAGAGCCTGGGAAGCATCCATAGGAATTGCAACAGGCCTAAGACTAGACAGAAAAAAAAAATACAGCTTTTTCCAGTAGTCTCCAATTCCATCCATCCCTTTGCTCTCATTATACACCGGCCCCTCCAGCAGGCCTGCCTCCACTAGAGGTGAAAAAGAAGGAAAATACCCAGCCTGGTGCAGGAGGAATTAACAAGCAGACTCCCTGACCACAGGAGAAGGGGGAGCAGTGTTCCTCCCTGCCACACTCCCACTCACACACACTTTGTCTTCCTCCTGCAGCGGAAAGGCAGGCAGAGACACAGCACATGCTGCTTCCTCTTCAGTCTCTGCTGCTACTACAAGGTCTGAGCAGGGCTGGAAATTTGCTCTCAGCCCTGACAGGGACAGAAGACAGTGCAGAGTGATGCCAGACATGCTAGCAGTGGGACATGGCTAACACTACTTGCTGCCTGAAGCCAACTTGTCTTGGGTCCCCAAAAAAGACAATTCCTCAGCCACCTCCCAACTGAACTGTGCCATCTTAGTATGAAGGACAAACAAAACAGCTTCTTCTCAGTCATAGGATAGCAAATTTTAACATCAATTTATGTTGACAAGTAGTTTCTAGCTAGTGTCCCCTTATCCTCTGTGATTAGCTACAAAATTAACTGCTCCACACCATGAAAACCAAAACAAAAAACCAAACCACAAGAGTGTCTTCCATGTTATGAAAAGTGATTTAACTTTCTTCCTCAAAACCTACCGAAAATCACCAAGTCCTGTCAGGCTCCAACTGTATGGAGGATCCCTAATGGCATTAAAACATGGAAACAATCTCAAGTCACAGCTACACAAATATCAAACATTTAACATGTCCTCTTCCCAGTAAAGCAGAGCCAATAACATGGGAAATAAAACAAACAAACAAGCAGATTCAGAGAGCCAGAGGTTTCTCCCAAATAAGCTATGTTCCATCTGACACCTTTGGCTAACACACCACAGGTCTGTGTAATGCCAGAGATCACCTTTGGCTAACACACCACAGGTCTGTGTAATGCCAGAGATCCTCATTCCAGAAACTAAAATTAACTTTTTGCCAGTATTTCAGCTACTTTGTGTATATCTGGAGAGCTTCTGATGCCCTCCAGCATCTCCTTGGCAGGTCATGAAGGGCTGCTTGGCTGCTGGCTAAGCTTCCTATCTGGGCACAGTCACTGAACCCTGGATATTACTTTAAACTTACATAATATTTGGCGGGTGGCAATCACCAAGTAGCATCACCTTAACTTACATCTACCTGCATATGTGACTGTGCTCTAGGGTAAGCATAAATGCTTTGAGTCCTTCTAGTTGGACGAAAGTATAGCCCCCAGCAATCCTAACACAGAAAAATACAACCTTAGTTAGCATACTTTTAGACAGAAAGAATTTACATAAACTTTCCTCTGGGGTTTATGGATTGTTTATGGCAGCCCCACAGAAACTGCCAGACCAGCCTAACATACGGGTGTGAAGTTCTAGGCGCACAGGACCTACCCGAAGCAAAATGAGCAGTCATTTCATCATTGTCTGCTCTGATCTGAACTGGGAGCTCTCTTCCACTAACTATTTCAGTGCAGTTCCTATCTAACCTACTCAAATAGGAAAGAAAGAAAAAGCCAAAAGAAATTAAAACACACCTACAAAACTCCAATACTTCCCAAAGCGAAAGGACATTTTAAAAGCATGAAAGGGGTGAGGGGAAGAGAGACACACATACACACTGCTTTCAGAAACCTAACCACACACCTTGATTACTCAGTACTATATAAAAAGCTCACCTGCTTTTTTGAGCAGTGACAGTGCCTGTTTGGCTTTACTTGTAACCACAGCATCCAGTTTAAATCTGATCACTCTCTCCTTCCCTTGTCAGCCTTCTCTCCCACACAGCTCAAGCCAATTACCATATTTCTACGACAGCTACAATTTTCCAAGCACCTACACAAGACTGAGTCACTTTGACTATGTTTAGTTCTCTTGCTTACATTGGCCAGATTTAAATTAGGAAATCATAAGAAATTGTCTATTTCCTTTCTCTGAAATAAATCCCCCTTTGTCTACACAATACCTCAAACTCCTTTATAAACAGTTCTTGAAACAAAGCTTTTCGTAAGAAACCCTGTCCTGCTGACTAGAGCTTTAAATGTAGCATTTCAGAGAATAAAACCATTGCAAAAATGACAGAAAATTAAAAATCAAATTCTGAACTTATCAGGAAGATATTTAAAACAGGCCTGCAGTTGTTTGATACAGTTCAATAAATCCATAACAATAATTTTCAACTAATTACAAAAAACCTAAAGCACAGAGAAATTTGGTGACAACAATAATAGTCTTTTTTGGGGGTCAGATTCATTTTTAAGTGGGCAGAAAGCTGGATATTTTACCAGAGCACAGTAAGTTGGCAGAAACACACGATTGTTACAGCTGTTAGCTTTTGTAAAACATGGCATTTAATCCCTTATTACAATTGCAACAGAACATGCACAACCATTTTGCATGCTAGGTCTGTGTGGAATAACTCTTTCCTAGATTCTCCTGGACAATACATCTATTACTGGATGCTGCCAAACCAGATTGTCATTCATTACAAAAATGACAAATATTCATGACAAAATGACCAGTATTTCCTGCATGTTACATAGAATCATGATGAAGGGTAGTAGCACTCTGAATTTACATTTCTCTTGTATGCAGCCTCTACATTCTGGTCCTGCCAGCACTGTCCAATCCTTGATGCTGAAGCTTGATCCTAAGCTTCTAATTCCCTCAACACTCTAATTAAAGAAACTGCAGTTGCACTTCAAGTTGGCTTAACGTTTGCAGCTGTATTTAGAGCAATGAAAATGTAAGGAAAAGGTGGCAAAAAAAATAGTAAAAAAATCTAGTGGGGGCGTCAAGACAAGGCCAGTAGTTAAGTTGCTCCAAGATCTCACACGCAGGGCTTCAAATTACCCGTTAAGTTTCCTAAAGGGTGCGGCACTGCATCCATGAAGAACTGCCTTCCCAATCATGTCTTGCTAGCCAGGCATGTGGAAGACTGAGAATCGCTTTGAAAACTTGGCAAACACAAAATATCAAATATGCTGCAAGTTACCAAGGTAGAAACATTTCGCAGTGACTTAAGTGTCTACTTGAACAAGGATTTGTGGCCCATCAGATGGCCTTTGGGTAATGCTTTGGAAACTGAGTAATTGTGTAACTATAGACATTCATTGCATGTAGACAGCAAGCTACCCATAAACAAGTTTTAAAAAAATCAACAACATTAACAATCTAAAAAAAAAAAAACCCACCAAACCTCAACAATCCACCAGTGAAACACTACTGCAGATAAACAGAACCAAAACATTTGAATGGCAGTACCGACTTAGCAGGATCTAGGTAACAAAGATTCCTTTTTTCTATACAACAGTTTGAAAACTGCATGAAGAGAATTGTCCTTGTCATCCCCCTCTGTATCTGCAGTGCATTTGAGCAACTCTATACTTGAGTCACTGTGGTGGCAGAGGCTCATGGCTCTTTGATCAAGCTCTCATCATATTGATAGCACAGACACAGCAACTGAGCGCTCAGGGCAGGATGCAGAATCTGTTCAAAAGCTAGGCTGCTCCTCAGGAATGTCTCTCTCCTCAATCCTCATTCTCTGATTCATAAAATGATGTGAAGCTTGCTTGATGGTTTCTGCACACATGGTATTTAATCACACTCCAGGTTTTGTGAAAACATTCGAAATTAGCGTGTCTTGTTTGGTGTACTTAAAGAGGAGAGTTGGGGGCAAAAAAAAAAGAACTGCCCAACTGTGACACAGTGACACAGAGATCAGATTTGAGATTTTTATTTTTCTTTTAAAGGAAAAAAACTAGAAGAAAAAACTGGTAAAAATTTCAGCACAAGAATTCTCAGTCCTACTTCATTATAGGTAACACAAAGAGACATTAAACAAAGTAAAAAACTAATACAATAAAACTTAAAGTAAAGGCAAAATAATCACTCCATAGCAGCCTTTGCTGTAGCCAGCAGCAACAGAAAGCTACGTTCAATAAACACATTGATGTACATGGATGCATATGAACACGTATCGTCACAACACAAACAATGATTACTTACCTCTTTCAAGCTGCCTGCTGTTGGCCATTATTAAACAGAAAAATCAGTTTAGGCCACTCCACTTCCACTATTTAAAATGGCCAACCCCAATGAAACAACAAACAAGAAAACAGAGGGATTTATTACTTTTTAGCAGCTATTTGTTAAGTAGCCTATTTTTTACCTGCATAAGGTCCTGCCTTTCTTTTTCACCTGTACATATAGCTTTCTTTATGGTTCGAAGCTCACTCATTATAGCTTGTGCTTCATCCAGTCTATAATTTGTATGAGCACTTGACATCTTTCGATCAATCCTGTTGAAAACATGAAGACAAATTCAGGAATTTTCACATAATTAGCACACAGAAGTTTTAAGACCTCTTGCTTATTCGTGTACCACCTTATTTCCAGGAACAAAACGACAACTTACTTTGAACTAGCACAACATTCAGTGACAAATACACTATGAAAACAAAGCAATGCAATTTTCGACCCAGGTTCTTCAGAACCAACAAACTTCCTGATTTTAAGGGCCTAATACAGAGCTCAATTACAAGCAATGTCTGTGGGCTATTTCATACAACAAAAGTAAAATCAACCTAAAACTAATCTATACCATAATATCATTATCTTTTGCGTTATTTGCAGTCCAGCTGCCACATTTTCCATGCAGTGCTACACACTGAATCATCTCTTTCAGGACTGCTATCTGATCTTGCTTTAGGAGTTTCCAACAAAGACATTTCATGTTCTTGGGAAGATATTTTAACTCCCAAGATTTTATTGCAAATGTTTTCCTAACGTTATGGCCATGTATGGATTTCAAAAGCACACTTGGCAATCAGCAAGAGTGCTACTCACTACATCAGGTTAAAGTAGCACCACCATTTCCACCCTGACTGAAAAGTAAGAAATACCTCTCATCTTAAGTGGGGCATCACAGTCTGAGTTTTTCATTTTTTTCCCCAGGAGTTTTCAGCAGTAAAGGACAACAGATCAGGATATGGAGGCCTTGTCTAGTGTATGATCTTGATTATTTACTTGGATTTATAGATAAAGAATGAACCTAGAGGCTTGCTGGAAAATCATTTGGTCTTGCATTTATCACAAACAACCAAGGGATTTTAACAGGCTACCCACAGCAATTAGTGAAAACTGCATTAAACTCCTGTTAAAACATAAAAACCTCAATTGGCCTGTTGATCCAGCATAGAAAGTGTGCATATAGAAGAAAGGTGGTATGTGTAATGGTCCCTAAGCCAATGCTAAGGACTAACATTTCCAGGGAAAGGTTCCTGGTTAAAAGAATTAAATATGTAGCATTCATCAATCATTACACAAGAAATCAGTTTACAAAAAGATGATGTAGGAAAGGGCATCCTATACATACATGACAAGAACACCCAAACTGTTTAAAACATTAAGAATAAAAGGTTTCACCATAAGTACTACATTAAGCTAAGAGAGTCCACAACTCAGCATGTTGTGCAAGTTAAACACAATTAAACACCACTTGTAGAAGATTCATTGCTTTAAAATTAGGATATTAAAATGAAAAACCAAAAGGCTTGAATTAAAATCTTACAGTTTTACTGTGTAGCTCACAATATTTGAGAAAAAGATGATGCACATTAGGTTTCTATGGTTTTGGGCTGGTTTTTTTTCGTGACAGCTCCTGCTTTTGGACACAACACAAAATAAGTTTGAACACCAAGCTTTCTACTTAAACAGAGTTTTCCCCATAGTGCATAAGAAAATATACAAGCCATGATGATTTTTGGTTCGAGAACAAGAAAGGACTTAAATGTCAGTGGGGTTTTTTGGTTTTGTTTTCCTTTTAACGTGTTTGAGTCTTTACTGCTTTTTTAGTTAAAATCCTGACAACATTAGACAAAAACATGGTAAAATAACTAATGCAATTAACTAAAAGGTACAAGAAAAAGATAACGTGGTTTAATCTAAAGGTTACCTTAATGCTGAGAACATAGATTCCACCCAAATGTTAGACCTGAAAATGCCTCCTACACAACTGCTCATTATACTGTTTGCCAGGTTCATGGTGGCATTTCAGGAAAAGGAAATTATTTACTTTCAACCAGATTTTTGTCCAGTTACCCGCAGTCATGTTCCTGGATGTCACTTTGGAGCCCAACTTATGAATTGATAGTTGTTTAAGGAAAGAATCAGAGACGTTTCTACTGCCGGAAATACTTGAGCATAAAACAGCACTGCTGTCCACCCAAACTGACTTCAGTATTTTACAAAATTATTTGTTATTTATTGTCTGTTAATCTCTCCCCCCCCTTTTTCATAAAGCTCTAGTTTTGAAAACCACAATGTTAACAGAAATCTTCCATTTCATTAATGGAAAACAGCATAATACAAACACAGATTAGACCTTTGTGTGAATAGAAAGAACATTCAAATAATAGACAAAAGTATGAATGAAGTACACATTTTCTGAGAGAGATGTTTCTAGTGTACATGGACTATTAATACACCCACAATCATCTCAGTCCTACAGGGCATTTTCCACGTTCCTCCTTTTTCCTCCACATGCTTTCAAACACACAGCACACCCCCACCCTCACTGAAGCACAGGTCTGTGGTTCAGTTAAAAAAAAAATAAATAAATTCTCCTTTAAAAATTTTTCTCAGCTCTTATACCCTCAAACCTAGTCTGTAGCTACAAATGGTTTAGTCCTAATTTCCTGTCTCTCCCAACTTCTCTCAGTGTTCATTTCGCTCTCACAATCAACTGGCCAAGTTTTAATTTCCTTTGTTTCTAACTGCCTTCTTCCTCCAAAATTCCTGCCGTGGAGCATAAGGGTCACTGAAAACAGAGGGGAGGAGGAACTGCTCCTCATTCTCAGTCCCAGCTGACAGGTCAGAGGAAGGAGTTTGTTCCAAGACAGGCTCATCTTTAACCCTGTAACTATGACTATAACCCAATCAGCCCTACTTCGGGGCAAAGGCACCTGCGGAGGGTGAGGAACACTGTCGTGCAGAGTGCCATCTTTGCAGGCTTTAAAACAGTGAGCTCTAGAAAGTCTCCAGTGGGCAAAGGCTGACTGTGATGCCCAAAAACTTATCCAAATGTTGCCAGATTTGGATGAAAGTGTAGAAAATACAGTCCTAATAAAAAAATACTGACTGTACTGGAGTTGTAGAGGTATTAGCAAAAAAAACCAACCAAACCAACCAACCAAAACACAAATACAATCCTCTCTCCCCCCACAAAAACCCCAATTTCCTCCAGGGTTTTTGTGGGTTTGGTTGTTTCGTGTTTTTTCAGTTCTCCTCAAAGACAGCTAAGTCATTTTACTAAAATTAAAAAGAACAGAAAACAAAATACAGTCCAAGGCAGACAGTGCACATGGAAAATGTCAATGCAAGAGATTTGCATTTAACAAAGGCATCTGAATCAGACAGCAACATAAAATGATGGAAATATTGAGCAACCTAACCACTCCTACCATAAAATTTGTCTTTTCTCTGAGAGCTATACCCAGCACAGGGAGCTGCATGGCAGCAGCTTCTGATACCTGCTCAAAATGCCATTCTGGTCAGACTTTGAAAGCAAACACTCAGCCAGATGTAAAGCTCAGAGTGTGACAGCTCCTAATATTGTTCTTGGCTTATACTTGAAATAAAGCGAAGAACATGGCTTTTAAAAAGCTGAACAGGATGCATGCCATTCTCAGTTTGGCAGTTACTTGAAGATTTGACCTAGCAGGAGAAGGAAGAAAAATTATGCAGACCAAAACTTTGAAAAAAGTAACAAAATGGGGAAATGTCCAAGATGTAAAAAACTTAATCAAAAAAGTAAATAAATGGGGAAAATAATCAACACTTTTGGTTTTAAGGAGGAGCAATGATTTTCTTTTTAGACAATACACTTGCTTTGTGTATATGCAAAGACTAAAATACTTTGGCACTTGAGTGACCCTTCCCACCCACAAATACAAGGTGTAGGGAAGATATCTCCCAGGGACAATAGAGAGCAGAGTTAGGCTTTTAGCCTGATTTATCTGCCGACTACACAAGGAGGCTAAAGAAATGTCTATCTTGAGTTGCTAGTGTGAGTACTCTCCAAATTGGCTTACTTCCTACTCTAAGCAAAATACTCAGAAGAAAGCACATATCTCACCAGAAAGGCAATTAAAAAATTACTTAAAAACACAAAACAAAACCAAACCCATAAGCCTCTGGTTAACAAGTGAAGGCTGCAGAGAGTAGAGCTTGGCAAGGCACAAACACTGAGAGAAATTCACTGCGGTCCCAGATAGCAGAGAGGCAAAACACTCTTCCTCAACTTCAGCAGGCAACAACAAATGCCACCCAGTGCACCACCGGGACAGAAGGTGACAGTAGCAACAGCAGCAGTGGGCAACGCCAAAGCATTGAGCTGTCACGTTTGAACTTTTAAACTAGATGACCACTAACTAATCAGATATGCATTAAAACAATCCCTCTCCGCAAGGCATCTCCTCTCTCCCCATCCTGGAGCATGGGCAACGTCACTTGGGATAAAATCCAAGACTAACATTTGTGTTCTTAATCATTTGCAGACTTTACTTTTCAAAAAGTTGCACTTTGCTGGTCTGTCTTTAATTAATTGCATTTGTTAGAACAATCTTGAATTTCAAATGACCTTCAAATACTTTCATCATCTTAGTCAAACGGTTAGTCCTTTTATAAAACAATTGAGCCTATACCCTTAAAATAACCCAATAATCAGGAGATGGAAAAAAAGTAGAAAAGGCAAAGCAATTCTTATTCAAATTAAATATTTAGGTCACCATTCTAAAATATTAACTATACTTAAAATACTACTTAAAATGTTTGCTGTTTCAATATACTGAGTGCTTTATTTAGCTGATTTTCAGCTAACAGCACATATTAACAATTTCCCTAACTACCCATACATGCTTTGTGCAGTCAGTAAAAATATATTTGTGTCTGAAAATGATTACATTCTATCTGCCAACAAAGGATTTTGGTTGAACAAGTTTTCTTCTCGAAAGCTTTTAAAATGTTTTATAGAACAAAAAGAACACTGCCAGCTGGGAGGGAAAATACCTGAGCTGCACCCTCTCCTTTAAAAGTAAAACCTGAGTGTCTCCTTTTTTTATCATTCTGTTAGCATAATGTCAATCAGAATCAAAATTTGAAAATGGTCTAATTGTCCCAGGTTTCCTAGAACTTTGACAGAATTCCTGAAGCAAAGGCACGCCCCCATGCTTTGCAGCACCGATGCAATAAATCCAAAGCTTCAAATTACTTTTACAGATCCTGTACTTACGCTGCAAAACACATTAGATATGCAACAGCTCCAACATTTTCAAGGAAGTGCCTGCATTAGGCAATTCTTTCACATGCATGCTGGAAAAAAGGCCAAGTCTTTTAAATGTGTGGCCACACACCCAGGGCAAATCCAAGAGCTGTTCCACACATGGTCCAGCCTCTGGCCTTGCCGAGCAGATCGGAAGTCACAACAACCTGTGTTTCCCTGCCATCCTTTCCATGATCTGGCAAGCTCTCTGGCAATCCCACCAGACATCCCATGTATGCACTACGTGTGTAGGTGTGCTAAGCAGCACACAGATGGCAGTCACTCAGTGACCAGCAGGGAGAGGCTCACCACAACACTTCACAACCTTTGCCGCCGCTGAGTATGAAGTAACCAAAGCACAGTATGCCTAACAGCCTTGGAAGCAGTGGCAAACTGCCTGGAACTACCTCACAGATCAGCCATACTGTGCAGAATGACCATCAGATAAAAGCAAGAAGCAGTGTGGTGGTGTGCAGCCATGACAAGTACTGTGCCCAGCCAGGAAGCCTCGGTACTGTTGAGAGGAAGACTACTGCATGGTTCTTTGGGCTGCGCTCCAGGGGGTAAATGTCTTCAGAAAATGCTTGGGAAATCTTTTTTTTAAATCAAATTCCACCGTGACATTTTCAGGAAGAGTTAAAAAACAGGGCCTGTAAAACTGGTTTTGCATGTGGCTCTATGAAATCACCATTTCAACCAGTTCTGTCCAACCTTTCTTCCATCATTTCATACTGTCTTACCCTGCATCACTATTGTAGCAGGAGCTCTGAAGCAAAGCAATTAAGTGGTTACAAACTCTTTTTTTTTTTTTTGCAACACTGTTCTATGAAATTCATTCCAAGGTGAACTAAAGGGAAAAAAATTCTTCCACAAACTCTTAACTTACTCTTGCAGAGTTTCCACTCCTTTTTCCTTATATTGCAGCTCCTGCTTCATCTGTGCCAGTTCTCGTTTCAGCCTAGAAAGCTGAATATTAAAAATAAAAAAAGAAGATTAACAATATGCAACAGAAACTCTCATCATAAAAGAAAGATTTTTGTATTTGAAAAGCAAGTAACTTTAAAAAACTGAAAGGTGGTAAAGTTATTTTCTGGCTTTTTTGCTATAAAATTTGCACTAAAATAACTGAAGACTTTCTGGAATATCATAAGACCTAATCAAACAGCAGTCACAATATTCAGCCGCTGAAGTATATATTTCTTCATCTAGTCTACTGGATTTCTATGTCCAGTAAGTTATGCTAACAACTAGCAAGTTTCAGTCCATGTGAGTTTTCTTCTTCCCTTGTAGCAGACAGACACCTCTCAACTGTCTTCAACTCTTAAGTCAACTTAAAAGAAGACTGAACTGAACATTCAGTGCTATTAGTTTTTCAACCTGGGAAAATAAAATCACTGGCAACAGAGCTGGCCTCTGTCCCAGAAATGGCAGCCTGATTTTCTACAGTTATTTTCATATTGTCCTGCCCTCTCAACCCCTCCACCAATTACCTTGTTCCACCTGGCAGACATAAATCAAAAGTGACAAAGTACTGATGGCTCCATAAATATTTTTGTGGGTTTATGACAACAGTTACTAGAGAAGGTGGGGAAGACCTTAGAAAAGTGATCTGCGAAGAAACAGCGCCTTGCCCTCCAAGACGGTGCAAGGCACTACAGGCAAATGGCGGGGGGGAATGAGGGTGTTTTAGTGTGTGGTAGTGAGGCCCAACACTGAACTGAAGAGTTCAAGTAGGAGCAGGTTTGGGAGAAAAATGCTCTCTGTTCCCAAGCTATCAAACTTAGTACCTTCATTAAGATTAATCCAGAATGCTCTTGTTTTTCATAAGTATGTCAATAAACGGCAAAACCATTACTTAAAACAAACAACCCACCCACCAGCAAACAACTAAATGAAACAAAAAAGCACTCCAAACAACAAAAAAACTCCACCAAAAACTAAAGACTCACAACTTAGAAAGAAAGCTAAAAAGAAAGAAATAAATTCCTGCATACCCATGTGCAGTTTTTACCAGCTTTACTCCAAGAGTGAGGGACTTCACAGTAGTTCTGGGAATGCAACAAAGGACTGTCCCCCATCATCCTGCATGGCTCTCCCTTCCCCATGTGTTCTTGCCTTTTCCTCAAAATTCATTACACCAGCTCCCAAAGCACTTCTATAGCCTCACCAATTCTTTCAATACTCACCAGAAGAAAAATGAAAAAATGCAACACTAAACCAAGTACATGAACACTTCACAGTGCATCTTTTATTCTGGTACCCAAAACAACTGAATGCCTGTGCACACATTCAGCTGAACAAGTTTCCCTGTGCACTTTGGAAACAATTTTGTTTCAAGATGCAGGAACAGAGAGAAATATAGATACAAAGTCAAGACCTTGTTTCTTTCCTTTAACTATTATATAAATAAATAAGGCTTATTTTTCTGTTGTGAATACACTGACATTTAAAGCATGTAAACCAAGCAAACTGAAGTCAACACATAGTAAACACACACGGACAGAATAAATGCCTTTGAGGGGTGGTGAACAGGATTTATTTTCAGAGGCACTCATGTGAAAAGTGTTCACTACAACAAAAATGGAACACTATCCTGCAAAGATAAGTAGTTTTCATTTATTTTGTGAGCCAAGTGCCTGCTTTGTTAAATCCCATTTCATCCATTAATAAAAAGAAACACTCAATTTAGAAATTGATTCTAGAGCTTAATATTACAAACTGCTTTTAATAATTGTTTATATGACTGCTGTATCACTTTGCCTGAAACCAACGTGCGGGCTAACTCTATGCTAAAGAGGCACGGGAGAAATTCAAGAAGTCAGCATTCTTCATTCTACAACAACAGTACCAGAAGCATGATTCTAATTTAAATATATGCATGTAAAAGCAGAACAGTTTTACTACAGAACTGCCTATCACTTTCAGAAGGCTTGAACTGCCCAAGCAGAGGAGTTCTGGCCCAATCAGATAAAAAGTTTCATTTCACCAACATGCCTACTGAATTGTGACCAGATTTCCAAAATAAAAAGGCTAAATGTTCGATGACACCCATGGAACTTTTGAAAATAAACAAATGTGAAAATATCAAGATAGTGGATTTGATCTGCACTCTAACCAAGAAAGAATCTGGCTACAGAGCATGGCTACCTGTGGCAGTTTGCGCAGAGTAAACAATTCCTGAAAGCCTGGTTGACTTTGCCTCCGACATCAGTGACAAAAACATTTATGCTTGTAACGTGGAAAAAGCATTACTTTGCAAGTCACTGAGTTAAATATAGACTCCTTCTTATTAGAGCAGAAAAGCAGCATGCAACATCCGGTGTAAATGCTAAGGTGAAACAAAAGCACACATGCCTCCTCCTTTCCCTGTGTCTAATCAAGATATTTACAAATGAGAAGAGATTACTCACTCTATCCCGACGGCTGGCTATTTCTGCTTTGATCTGATATGGGTCATACTTGGTATTGGTTGAAAATCCAGAGAATGCTAAACAGATGGAAAACAGTGTTTTAAGTTATTTATTTTTCTTATTGAACACAATTGTTAAGATGTGACATTATTTAAGAGACCACTGCATTCATTATTTGTGTTACAGATCACTACTAGGTTGTAAAATAATCCTCTGCACTAATGTACAACTGAAAAATGACATTTGGCTTGCCTGATTTTTTTCCCCCAAAAAAAACCAACAAAAATTGAATATGGCAGCACTGCACACTGGCTAAAAGCAAACAGTTTCCATGACAGGATGGTGGTATTTACTGATAAAAGCAATTTGCCTAAGATTAACAATTGTTAACTGCTTCCTAGATATTTTGGATTAACAGTATGATAAAGTAACAAAACTATTGTCAAAATAAAATTCAGTCAGCTGCAGAGAGAAGTTGCCTCCTAAAACAAGAGCATAGGGAACCAACACACAGACCAGCCTCTGGCCAAGTAAGTCTTAACACAGTGGATCTAGAGTCAGGCAATGATTTCAGGCTGTGGCATTACAAGCTAAAGCCTAGACAGATGAAGTAAAGCTCCTAGAGGATAGGCTGACCAACCATGATTTATTGGGTGAGCCATTCACAGCAGTGCTGGCCCACTGAAAAATGCCTGGTATGTGTGCAGATGAGGTCGTGCTGTTAGACCTAGCAATCTCTTGTAGAGCTGAAGGCTGCTGCTTTGAAACCCATACCCTTGTCTGCATTGTACTGAGCCTTTCGACTCTCCAAAGAATACTGCAACACCCAGGTCATGTCAAGCATGCAGGAACTTGCCAAAATGAGTAGTCATGCCTGGACTAATTCTCTAAATCCAGGATTTTCTATGGAGTGGTTATTTTTGGGTTTGGGGGGTTTGGGGTTGTTTTGTTGTTGTTGTTCATTTGTGGTGGATTTTTGTTTTGTTTTGTTTTTGAAACAGTCACAAACCTGCTGCACGGGCACCTCCCTGCCAGCCCACAACTGCTGAGCTCACACCACCTCCCACTCATGAGCACACAATGCTGAGTCAATGGCAGCACCCACAAGTAAAGAGAATGAACACATTTGGTGAAGTTTTAGCTCTTTTAACATAACATATTGAAACAAGTGGTGGTGGAGGCGGAAATGTTCACAATATAAGCACCAAACTTTGGCCATATAATTAAACTTACATTAGGAGCCTAAGATTTCTGTCCAACAAATGGAGTGGGGGCATCGAAAAACAAGTGGAGAAGCCTTGAGGAATCTTGAGTTGACAGCATGATTAATCCCCAATGGGATCTTTAATTTTTTTTTTAAATGTATTATCTTATTAAATCAGCCTATCCCATGCCTAGGATAGAATAATCTATGAATTTAGGAGTGCAAGTAGGCGGCTGGTCCAGCAACATTCAGCCTTGGTTTTGTTGCCTTGTATGAAGCATCAGTATGGCTGGCTCAAGATGCTAGCTGGGATACATTCCTGTCTGATGTTAAAAAGGCATATTCTAACAGATTTAAAAGGAAATGGAAGCCCTTGAATAGCAAAATCAAAGGATACCACCTCACTTCTGTAGTCAGGATCTTCATTCAAAGGAGATTTGCATGACTGAAGCACTTCACACTATTTATTACATCACATGTTATGAGAGGCAGATGGGTAAGTCAAGACAAGACAGGTGAACTCACAGCTGGCATAAGAACGGCTGTCATCCTCACACATTTTGTGCAATTGCTGATATTCTTCTTGGGCTAATTCAAAACGCTGCTGCTTGATTTGGTAAATCTCTTTCTTGGCATTGAGTGCCTCCTGGGCAACTATTAAATATTCCTTTAGCATGCGCTCCTGCTCCCTTCTCCATTGCTCCCTTGGGTCCTCAATTTGTGTGAGCTCTACAGAGAAAAGCATTTCAAAATAAATTAAAAACTGTAGGAGGCTTTATTCCACAAAGTACACATTCTTTTGGTGAGGTTTGTTCTTCACTATTCTATCTAGTACTACAGTATTTTAAATCACCCCAGCCTGGACGAGATTGAAGGATTCAGAATGGAAGAACATGAGAAGTCCTTTCAAATATAAAAGGTATTTAAATGTTAGCCTTTTCTTTGCAAATGAGAGTAAACTGAAAGATAACAGTGATCTGGCTCTAACCTTTCCTTGTAGCCACCTTGAAAATTCTGACTACAGCTCAGAAGAGTAAGGGTATCTCAATGCTTAACCTGTAACTCTAAAATTGGCCAGAAAAACCTTAAGATAGTACACAAAACTTCAGAAGTATAACATCCTGAAAGGCCAGTGACTACACCTGTGTAACTAAGAATCAGGTCATTCATCATTTTTATCTTCAAATACATAAAAATTGCTTCCCTTTTTTGCATTAAGAAACAGCACTCTCATCATTTCCCTTTCTAGGATTTAGAACAGTTCATACTCAAACAAAAATCAAAAACAGGTCTCCAGTAGAAAAATCTTTCTTGAATACACTGATTTTCTACCATATAGTAATCTTTTTGCAGTTTCACAGACATTTAAGAAGGACATATGCATTAAAATCTTTAAAAAAGACTGGGTTTGGTTGGAAAAGACCTTTAAGATCACCAAGTCCAACTCTGTTTTCTTTTTGTGGTGACGGTCAAGCTAGCAAATATGTTTTACGTGAGGATGCCCGTGTAAAGTTTCCTGTTTAAGTGAATGTTAATTTCTGATGATTGAGGCTTGGCTTTACTGGGAAGAAGTTGCTGCAGATGCAATCTCAGTGTTCAAGGTAGTAGCAGAACCTGCAGCAACAGTCAGAAGGTAAGCACCTAGTCATTTTTTCCAAACTCTTTTTGCTTGAGGAGATAAAATCCAGTTACATTCTGTGTTAATCTTGTGTACATATTGGTATCAGTGGTGAAATAAGAAACTGTAAAAGACTGAGTTTGACACATTAACAACTCTAATGGTGTCAAGGTCATGCTAGCAACTCTACCATTTGAAAGCCATATGAAAAGTACATAAACAAAACCATAAAGCTCCTCTATGTACTTCCAACAGATTTGTATATTAGGCTCCTAATAACCTTTTCTCTCAACTGTTAGGTTACACATCCAGTTTCTGAGGTCCTATACTACAGGGCACTGCATCTCTTACCAAATTATTTCAGAAGCCTTCTGAAGAGCTTTCACCATTACTCTGACACATAAAACTTCTTCAGTACAATAATGATGTCCTCTTCCATTTCATAAAGTACAACAGCTTGAGTTAGCCCCGAATTTCTACACAAATTGGCATGTAATGACAACACTGAAACTATGTTGTATGAAAAAGTTCATTTCCTTCATTATATTATAACCAATTAAAAAAAGAAATCCTACAGTAATTCAAGCACAGTCCCAGACAAATGCAGAGAATATAGAATTCCCTCACTGGGGAATGCCCAACTGGTTATAGGAAACTTCAAAGGTTCCCTAGATTCTGAGGAGGAGGGAAAGGAATTCTGTGGCTGGCAGCCGCCAAGGTTTTTAAGCAATGCTTGGAGAAGAGCCAAGAGCAGCTTAGTAAGGGTGTCAACAAAGTACTAAATTTACAGAACAAGATGGAGATCAGGGTTGGAAGCACCATTGAGACTTAAAGAAGATTCCTCTGCTCCTGGGATTTTTCAATAGAAGTGGAAAGTTATTGCCTAGAAATCTTTTCATTACTTTCTGGATAAACACACATAGCAAGAGGCTTGGAATAATCAGTTGTATTACTGGCTTCTTTTAAAAGGTGAAAGGGCAGAAATGAACCTGGGGCTGCTGTTTAACAGCCAGCTGAACTTGAGCCAGCAGTGTGCCCAGGTGGCTAAAAAGGACAACAGCATCCTGGCCTATATCAGGAAGTGTGGCCTCACTGGTGAGGCCACAATGGAAATCCTGTGTTCAGTTTTGGGCCCCTCACTAGAAGACAGACATTGAGGTGCTCGCGTGTGTCCAGAGAAGGGCAAAACAGCTGGTGAAGGGCCTAGAGAACAAGGCTTATGACGGTTGTTTGCTCTGGAGAAGAAGAGGCTTAGGGGAGACCTCACTGGTCTCTACAACTATACCTGAGACTGGAATGAGGTGGAGTTTACTTCTCCCAAGTAACCAGGGACAGGACAAGAGGAAATGGCTTCAAGTTGCACCAGGGGAGGTTTATATAGGATACTAGTAAAAGAGCCAACTGTCAACACCCACAACATTGGAAGCATTCACTCTTTGGTGATAAGAGCGGTCACATATTGTAACAAGCTGTCCAGGGAGATGGAGGAGTCACCATCACTGGAGGTTTTAAAACACCATGTAGATGGTTTACTGGGCCGTGGTGGTGGTGGGTTGACAACTGAACTTAATGATCTTAGAGGTATATTACAACCTTTACCATTCTCTGAAAAAGCTTAATATGGTGCACGAAGTGTGGGAGGTCCCTGGTAAGCATAACTTTAGAAAGACATTCTCCGAACTATCTATTGTGCTTTCTCCCAGTACTTCTTGAAACCAAAGAACTTCAGTGTTGTCAACAGAACGCCAGTGCTGTATAAAGCATTTAATCTGGTCAGCCACAAAGCACAGCCTGAATCTTCTCACATTAAAGTTGCCATTCCAAGTATTTTATACATTGTTCAGAACAGAATGTAAGGGACTCATTTCAGAAAAAATTCTTCAGTTTCTACATTGTCTGTCACCTGCCTGACACCATCTCATGATGCCCATGATTATCTCTTCATTAGTTCTCACTTCTACAAAGCAGGTTAACGCAGTCTTGATTGGTACCTTTGTTGTCTGCAGTTGAAAATTGGATTGAGTATCCTATTAATTTTAGAATAATGATTATCCAGCTAAAATATTGAATCTGTCTTCCCTCTGAATTAATATATAAACCTTGCTTGTATATGCAAGCACTGTATTAGCCTAAGAGTGACAAACCCATTTAGCTGTGACGGCTGAATTACCAGTTAGGATAATACCTGTGGGCTGCAAGTAATTAGTTATCATGAAAGAGACAAATTTTGCAACCTTGTTAATTGCAGAATGATTCCTTTCACTCAGTTCAGCACTGGCCCTATGAAGTTTCCATCCTTCATGTGTTACTTTTACTTAATACTTAGTATAATTGGCTTTATTTTCCCAGATTCATTTACATTAATCTCCTCTTTCTGTGTCTTCCCACTGAGCATTTGGGAATTTAATTTCTCTGTGCAAAGACTACAGTTCTGCTCTTAATTGCACATACAAAAAAATCTGATCTGACATGCCCACAATGATTAATATCCATTCTGTAAGTCCAAACTTGATGTCTCTGGTAAAGCAGCTACTAAGTCTGAAAAGCAAAAGGGAATGATTTCTTTTGCATGTCATGACAATTGTTATTCCTATTAAAGATGCCTACTGGTGGGATGCTTTAATATGTTTTATAGTCGCAGCACTGCAATGGAGCTCACATCCTACTCATTATTTATAGATTCCTAAACCTTTTACAAAGTTGACAGAAAAGAAAAAAAAAAAGGAGTCCATGTCCTGCACTCACACACATGCACACATCTGTGCAAGTGTACTCCAGTACTGTACTCTGATGTAAACCTTATTTTCTATTAAACTCCATCATTAACAGAAGTTATCATGACAGCAAACAGCAATGATTAAGCTACAAAAAGTTATTGCAAGAACAACAGTATGTATTTATTGCCCTCCCATCGTCTGGGTTATCAGTGCATTAACAGCTCTATTAAGTTCATTATTTAATTTATGATCTTTGTTAGTTCCACTACAAGTACCTGTGTGGGTCAAACAGTATCATGGGAACATTTGCTACTCTGTTGTTTGGAACTTTTTTTAATAAGTAATTGTGAAACCACAACACACAAGTAATTTCCACCAATGGCAGGAAGCCAAAGTAATTTCTGCACTTTTTTAATTGACTAGATTTCAAGAAGATAGGATTGAGGTTCATTTTGCAGATTATAGTGTTTACCACTGCTGTGATAGTCCATGTAACTACTTTCTTCTTTTCTCCCTCCCTGCCAACTGTCAATACCCACAACATTGGAAGCATTCACTCTTTGGTGATAAGAAGCTTAACGACAGCAGCACAAGAGCAACAGCAGCAGTAGTACAAAGCTGTAAAGATAAGACTTTTTTTTTTTTTTTTTTTAAGTAGAACTGGCAAATGCACCAGACAGGGTCACTACAAAGCTCAGTAACAGCCCAAAAGGAAAAACACTGGAAATTTCTCCCTCTTAGTTTCCTGTTGTCTCTTTGATAACACTTTGTAGTGTATTAAAGCATAAAACATGCATTGCTAAGACACAATTAGATTACCGTATTTTGTAGTGCTTTAAATTAAAAGTCAGCAGTGTTGTCTCAGAACAGATTTTGTTTTCAGTATAAAAGAGCTTTCAACATAAAAGAGTGAACTACGTGTGACTGAAATATAGGAAATACAAGAGTATGGCATGAAAACATTCATAACATATGACAAAAAGTAACACTATTACTGACACTACACAGTATGACAAAGCAAAGCAAAACACTTTTATCCACTATAACTCAATCACAGGTTGCAAAATTCTTTACAAATGGAAAAAGGAGTATGCCCCCATCTGAAAGATGAGAGACAGTGCAAGAAATTACTTGCATATATTTTCTCACAGTAGCATGAGTTGCATAAATGTTACTGAAAACAAAATTAGTGCCATCAGTTAACTGTAGCTTGCTAGGATTGCTCAGAATAATCACACATCTACTCACGATTTATGTGGTCCATATAATAAACTCCAATCTGTTGATCATAAACTGTTTCCCATCCTAAAGGAAGCTCATCACCGACACAGTCAGCAAATGTTAATGGCTTTGTAATCCTGCAAAAATAAAAACAGCACAAATAAATACAAATGCTGCAGTTCACAGCACAATGAGTGTTATTATATGTTTTGAGGATAGCTCCACCATTTGATCACAAACTAATTATGCTGCTTAGGAATGTGTTAATAATTACAAACATACTGTTTCAAAATATTCATTTAAATATGCTGACAGCTACTTCCCAAACAGGTAAGGCAAGCTTCTCCCTTCAAGTTTCTATGTTTAACAGTTTAATTACAGTGGAATGCAGCCCTGCCAGTTTTTCTTCCATATTGCAAAGAACACAAACATGAAGCTGGAGTTCACCACTGCTAAAAATTACTAGGAGCTTTACAGGCTTTAATGACTTCAAGGTGTCAAAGCAAATAACTGTTTGTTCTTTAAAAATGAAACTAAACTTAGAAAGCACTATATAATAGATCCCTGCTCTTTTCAATTACACTTTTTCAGCTATTAATCCCTTGATCCAGATCACAGAATCACTTCAGCTAGAAAAGACCTTTATGACCAAGTCCAACAATTAACTAACTCTACCAAGATCCACACAAATCATTTTTCTCCCTCAGAACAAAGAGAAACAAAATCTCTAGAGCATTCTGAAGCCACTAGAGCATAAATTTTAACTAATAAGTAAGAGCATTTCTATCTCACAGCTCAAAATGTGACAACCCCTTCAAGCCAAACTCACAATAGACCTGTGGGCAACAAAAAATCCAAAACAGCAGTTGACAGTAATGTTGAAAACATTGGCTTACACATTCTAGAGAAAGACTCTAAACCAACACTGTTCTAGAATACCAAGGTATATTAAAAACACCTAAGAAGAACAAATGTTGTAAATTGCATATCCTTAACATTCCGTTGAGTTGCATCGATTTCCAAAACTGTTACTTTAATCATTACTTAGGCCCTAATATAATGTTTGTCTCCAAAAGCTGCCATAAAATTCCTTTACAGAAAATATATTAATACAGTAATTTCAATTATACATGGGATATAGATCCAACACCTTCAGCATGTAAATTTTTAGTACCTAGGAAGATGACATCTTTGCAAAGATTCAGCACATGCATTAATTTAGAGTCTGACTTGAGTTCACCATAAGCCATAGCACAATACTCTTTGGTGTAAAATGGAAATTTCATTCATGTGTTATGAAACCCAGTTAAGGTTTCCTGATATCAGATTTGGGCTGTGCTTACAAATACCATGCAGAATAGAGGGAACATTGGGGTTGGTAAATGCACTTCGTCTGATAACACCTGTATAAAACAATAAATTCATCTGAACTAAAACATGTTTGTCTTTGAACTGGAAGTCCTTCTTCAAAACAAAACCAGCCACACACATCCAACAGTAAAGATTTCAAATGATGGAAATACTGTTACAGCTACATTCTAGCTATCCCAATGGTCCAGGAAGTGCACCACTCAGGAAAAACAAACCACTAGGAAAAAAAGCACATAACTTTGCCCACAATAATCAGGGAAAAGCTCAATTTACCACCCCCTAAATATATTTTCATATTCTTGATATTGAAATGTTCAAAATTAACTTTAGTAGAATTAGCACCCCCCAAAAAAAAAAAAAATCAAAAAACCGTTCCCACTATCTTAAATGTAATTATTTGACCAGCTCTGCACAACAGTACAAAGATCATGCTATTTAGGTCAAATAATAAAGAGCTTGATTATATCTTGTGGATTCTCAAACACATATAAACAGTTTAATAAGAAGAAGATGTGCTTAAACTTGCTCACTGCTGTTTAAAAGTAAAAATCTTCCACTGACTAATCTGCAGTTCACGTTGTGCAATCACACAAATCCAAAGCTGAGGTACTCAAGAAAAAAAATGCTACTATGGCCTGGCATATGCATTCTTTCAGTAATTTATCTAGCAGTCAGGCAGACCAAACATTGCCAAATACTTCTGATCTCCCTGGAATTCAGCCAAATATTAAAAATATAATATAAATTCTCATGGTTTTGTTCTGAAGACATCATGTTTACAATTACTCAAAGTAGTCTAGACATTGGCTCCTAAATTACCAGGCCATAGACAAGGTTTTCTTTGGAATGAGTTATACAAACACAGCCTTCACCCTTTATTTGTAAATGAAACCTGCACATGATACTCTAACCTTTCACACTAGCAGAACTTTAATTCATAGTTCTCGTGATCCCACCAGGGCTCAGACTTCCAGGACAAGGACAACACTCCCTTTCTGGAAAAGGGAGACTGAAGAAAGCCAGTGCCATCTGGTCCGAGTCCTTTTCATTCCAATGTTACAAAGCAGACATGAACAAGTTTAATGGTTTTGGTGGAAATTTTGTAGGAAAAAGAACACATTAAAAGCTCTATTCTAGATAGTCAGACTATTGTTAACTTGACATTGCTCATTTTAAACTATATTCCAAGCTGCTCCAAACTAGATTCCCTTCAGACAATGTATAACATCACATTGATTCTCAGTTCACTCCCGTCTATATTCATGTAACTCAAACATCCTTCATTCAAATCACCAAGGTCAAAACACGCAAAGCTTAAACTTAGAACTGGAAGTTTAACTAAGTCAACTGAAAAATACATTTCTGGTTTAACTACCTCCACTCTAAGGATAAGATTACTTTCTCAGTTGATTGGTTTGGGGTGGGTTGTTTGTGTTTTGTTTTCAGTTAGGGAAACGAAGGTTTTGCAGAATAACAAAGACAAAATGGAACAGATTCAGATATGTATATTGGAGGTCAGCCACAAATTACAGCAGTAGACTGCTGAAATGAAGTATCTTCTGGAAATGCTGCTTTACCCTCTGGGGCTTTGTAAAATTGGACAGGGCTTTTCTGCTTCTATATGAAAAATTGTACATCTGTTAAAACATTTCAAATTGTTAAAATAAAGACAAAAACCATTGTGAAGTTGTAAAGACAAAGAGAAAAAAATGCTACCACCATTAACTAAATAAAAGACAGGGTTGTTCTATTCAAAGTAGTAAAAATAACTAAGGTATTTAACTGCCACCAGTAATCATCTCCTGTTTCCCTCACAACTAGTAGACAATAGTAAGGTTCTGAACTTCCAGCTGCAAACAGTTCATATTATCAACCACTTTTGTCCACCGGATCTACAGCTCTGGTGCAAGTGAAACTCATCCATGGGGGCCAGGTTTGCACATATCAAAGAGGTGGTCATAACTTCAGACAATAGACATGCTGACTTCATTATCTTGAAACATCTATCCTTTCCAAAAGTAACAATGCTCTTCTGTCATTAGGCACCCAATCATTGGGGACTCTAAAACTCCTTCAAAAGCAAATACAGAAACACGTAAAAAAGCTTCCACAGCCCAAATCCTGCATCTGCCCACCTCTAACTCTGCCCAAATTAGTTTTCATTCAAAAGAAAATGGAGGCCTGGTATTTGCACACAGTAAAACAGAAACATCTGAAAACCTACGTTGTTTTAGTTTGGGTTTTATCAAACTAAACAGTCAAAATACAGAAATCAAACTAAAAAATAAAACCAAAGAGCTGAATAAAATTGCTTCTGACAATGATGTGTTCCTCCCGTTCCTTGTGTATTTATTGCTTATCTTTATCAACTAGTCATACACAGAAGGATTCCAGAATACATTACTACAGCATTCTGAATATGCAGCAGCAACAGGTATTTCTTGAATGCTTCAGTTCATGGCAAGGTGTGGGTGGAAAGAAGACAGCAAAAGGCAAAGGCTAAATATAATTTTAGATAAATGACTACAAAATTGCTCTCAGCTTGAGTAGTTAACAGAATCTAATTTCAACCCCCACAAAAACCACAGAAAACCTCAGCTGTTAAACTTGTGGGTTCAAAGAAAAGGCATACCTCAACACTCCAAAACACAGTCTGACTAACAGCATGGGGCAGCAGTTTCATCGACACAGATTTTCAAAATCACACCAGATCACTAAAAACACAAGACACCAGAAAAAAATTAGATAAGATCCTCAGTCTTCCCATGGTCCTGATGTCACATCAGAAAGCACTGGGTGCTCAAAATCCCTAGGTCTAACTGAGAGAGGAATTAAATTAAGACACAAACAGCCTGTTTTTGAGAAATCTTGAACAGGAAATCCAAAAGGTGTTTCCAAAGTAGAAATGTCACTGCAAGCTAGCTGCCACCTCACAAGCAATGCCTAGATGCCTAAATTACATCCAGGGTCACCTTATCTTCCAAAGGGGACCTGGATTAAGAGGGAAGCACCAACCACAAGGGCTAATTCTCAAAAAGAACCACTAAATTCTGAAGAAAAGCCACCATGTGTAGGGGAGACAGATGGAAGCAAGTCAGACTGCCAACTGTGCTTTTATTGTTGCTCCTGATTTTGGTCAAGCCCAACAGCAGAAGCAGTCTAATAAAAGTTGATAATCCTCAACAGACAACTAGAAGAAACAGTCTCTTAAATGTGAGCTCAGTCTGAATAGTCTCTAATGGTGTATATACAGATAGATGGTTTTCCCCAACAAATACAAGTTACCAGCTAGAAAAAATCACAGTATCACAATATCACTAAGGTTGGAAGAGACCTCAAAGATCATCGAGTCCAACCTGTCACCCAACACCTCATGACTAAACCATAGCACCAAGTGCCACGTCCAATCCCTTCTTGAACACCTCCAGGGACGGTGACTCCACCACCTCCCCGGGCAGCCCATTCCAATGGCGAATGACTCTCCCGGTATTCCTTCACACTGCAGATCTGAATTCTGATACATTACTGAATTGTCACAAGGCAAGAGAGAGAAGGTGGTAAAATAAGAAATCATGCACATGTTTCATAGCTTCTAGCCAATTTTTTTTCTGACTTCCTTTCAAACATAAATTTGTGTTACAACCATTGTTATAAAATTCAGCTAACCCTCCTGTCTTGTATCATGGTTTTTATTCTCTCCAACCACACAACAACAAACCCCAAAAAACCCCATGCAATCAAGCATAAATGGAAGATGATTTTTTCTGTTGGTCCACAAACAGAGGCAAGAGCAGCTGTTTACACTGCAAGGATTCTAATCTTGATCTCAAAAGTCACAGTGAAGTCTCAGTGAACATCCTCCACCACCATAGATCAGACCTGGACAGCAGTGTGCTCCAGGCCTGCAGGACCTACCTATAAGATGCAGAGAGAGTCTGTGGCCACCTAGCTGGACTGTGACCCCCCCCAGTAGACACAACCCACCCAGCTCCTCCAAGCAGGCTGCCCTGAACAGAGCACTCCACTCCTCAGGAACCACTACCTCTTACTCTACCAAGCAGGGCAGGAACACTTTCCACATATGCTGCCCAGCTGCTGAAGTAGGGAGCTTCAGGTTCAGCAAGAGCCATGCACCAGCAAGACCCACGCAGCCTCACCTTGTGGCAGCTGTTTGCAGCAAATGCCACCTTGAATTCCAGATCCCATGTGACAGCACTCTGGAGTACATCATGGTTTTACTCACTGTTCAAGTAGAGAGGCCTTAAAGGAGCTGGTTTTGAAATAATGCTTGACAAATTACATACTGACTGCTTAGTCAAAAGTACAACAAAGTTCACCAAACTGTATGTATCTTTTTAACATAAAAATCCCTTGTCACTTTTTTTTTTTCCCAATACAAATGATACAGCTTCATTTTAATACATAGTTTAACCTTGAGTTCTGAATAAAGTAACTTTACTGAACTTCTACTCAATCTTTCATTGAAGTAAATCCATGGAATAGATGGTTCATCACGTTCTGGGCTCAGAACAAAGACTTAAAGAAGGTAACTTGTTTTCAGAGTCATCGCTGGGACTCATTTCCTTCAGAAACAACAGCATCAGCTCTTCTGAAGTTCACTTGAAATTCAGTCACTTTAAGACCACACTCTACTTTGCAATGATTTTCATTCTTTTTTCAAAACAAAACAAAACACAACTGCAAATAAGCACATGAAAGAGAGCTAATAATGCCAAATTGGTGTATTTGCTTCAATTAACTTTACAGTAAAATAAGCCAACACACCATACATCATTGTGCAAAACAGAAGG
Source organism: Picus viridis (assembly GCA_033816785.1). Classification (NCBI taxonomy): domain Eukaryota; kingdom Metazoa; phylum Chordata; class Aves; order Piciformes; family Picidae; genus Picus; species Picus viridis. Next base: position 770,916 of record CM066569.1, on the reverse strand, counting down.
CATAGAATGGCATTAGCCATCTACAGTACTGAATCACCATTTTTAAGCATGGAGAAAAATATGTTCATTACCAGATGATTTTTTTTTTATTATTATTCTAAATAGAAACAAGTGTTAACTGCCCTTAGCACAGTATTACAAACCTAGACAACCTATGCTAAGACAACCGAGAAGAATGCCACTCCCACAAGTACTTGGTTTACTTGTCAGTCACAACCTCCCAAGCCATGGTTTGCCACTGCTTACAGTGCGTCTAAGAAGCTGGTGGTAGCTCCTTTTCACCCCACCTTATAAGCTACAGCGCTCCAGGAGCTGGTTAAAAAGCAGCTCTAACACCTGTGCAACAGGGCAGCACAGACAATAACGCTGCTCCCGAGTCCATGAACTGTTATTTCACAGACAACTGAGCTTACGCTGATCAAGAACATTAAGTGGTTTCAATTACCTACCGCTCTCTTGTGACCTTGTGCAGGAAAAAAGCATTAAGGAAAACCAAAACCAACTGTATAAAACCTCAGCAGATTGACCAGAAAGGACAAGCACTCTATTTTGGCACTCAAAAACTGAATGGAAGGATTTTGTTTCCTACAGCATTTCAGATCTTACTTTTTCATGCCAGGCAGCCTCTTTACATTTTTCATAATCTCACTAAGACATTTCTGATGGGCAGAGTATTATATATGTATTTGATTAAACATATTCACTGGCACATGCAATGTTAATAGGGCAGGTGAACATGAAAACACTGCATAATTCCATTTTATAATGAAAAATGTGTATGAAGCTCCCTGTGTAAGAGAGAACCTATATAAGCTGATTTAGAAAAAGTAACAGAAATTTATATTGCCTAAAAACACCCACAAGAAGTGTGTCTGAGGACACCCTCTAACCTCATTTCACTATTCTAGAAATTATAAATATGCAACAATCAACCAATATCAGAGAAATAACATACTTTTGCTTTTATCCTTTATGATAGTCCCCAAACTCAAATCTGCTAGAAAATATTTACTCAGTGTGTTGAAACGTAAAATCAAATCATATGTCCCATTGCAGCTCTCGCATAACTTGTCTGGCTGCTCAGAAACTGCTGAAACAGTTCCACAAAAGCAGCCAAGTCTGCCAAGCAGCCATCCATTTCTTAACAGCAACTATGACCCAGATCCAAAATGAGAATACAAATATTATGGGAAATTCTTGATGAACATATACCCATATTTCATCAAGACTACCAAAATGCTTCCTTCAAAAATCACAGCTGGGTTAAAAGTCAGCACTTTCAAGAAAACGGCTTTGTTTCTACTACTTGCTAATTTATTACGCCTTTTAAACAGAGGATAAACAAAAAAAAATAGAGGTAGAGAGGTTAAATCAAATTGTCCATGAGCTTTTTCTGCATGCACAAATAGACCAGTTACAGGCCACTGTGCAAAGCCACCAGCCAGATTCGTGGCACAGCAGAGGCAATTGCTGAGGGAAGGCAGGCAGTCTGGGCAGCAGGTGACTGGACACCTACACCAGAAAACACAAAAAATTACATACAGCAGCTGGGAATAAGCCATACGAGGATGACAGCAGGAACATGTGGCAGATAAAACAGCTAAGTAGGAGGAATTGGGAAACGAAAGTGATGTTAAACTGGATCTTTGTATGAGATCTTAGCTAGAACATGCAAGGTATTTATTATTTGCCAGTACTAATAAAGCTGCCTTTATTGCTCAAAATCTCTAAACATTTACAAGATTTTGTCAAAGATTTGCATACTGGGAAAAAGAAACAAACAAAACAAAAAACCCCACAGCAAACCCCCAAACTTATAAAAATCAAAAACCTAACTAAACTAAAAGAAGGAAAATGTAATGGGACATTTCACAATCTGAGAAACAGGCTGAATTCTGACACCAGTCTATGCAGCTTAAATGACACTACACCTGTCCACAGCACAGCTTGAGAGAGGGCAAGGAAAGCAGTGTTCCAGCTTCACTGACTCCACATCAATGTTTCTATCCTTTTCACCAATTTCTGCAAATAGCAGCGATTTCTAGCTACATGCTATTGATAATTAAAGTCCTAATTAGTAAAGGCCAGCCCTGCAGTTAGCTGCTTATGTCTTCAATCCTGCAAACCACAACTCTGCAGCCTTTTGCTAGAGAAGAGCAAGTCACACAGCTGTCAGATTTTCTACATCCCTAGTATGCATTTAGGCCTATTTCTATGTTCAGGTAAGTCTATTAAACTGTTTTGCAATGGTAGCCTTATTTTTGCAACGATTCTTTTCCGGTTTGAGAGGTCACATTTCTGACAAGCTTACCTGGCCTCAATCCTGCCCTCCAGTTAATTAAACCATCATAGAAGAGTTGCTGTGAGACATGATGAATTGATGCACTCTTATATAGAGAGTATATGTGCTGGTGCATAAATATATGCATATACATGCAAAATTGTTCTCTTCTGACTGCTGTTTACAACTTCTATATGCAACTACCAGATGAGGAGGAAACACCTGAACTTTCCTAATAGAAATCATCTGATCAAGGCAGAAAAGGTGCATCTGTGTGACCTTGCCAGCAAGTTCTTAGTAATAATCCCTTTGAACATGAACAAGAATAATGGGAGGAGTTCAAAACACAAAGAAAATGAAGCAGACAAGGGAGGTCCCAAGCAGACAAGAATGATAAAAATGGGACATGATATTCCAAATTAAAGTCCATGAACCTCCACGTTAGAAGGAAAGGAGGTGTAAAAAGAAGCTTTGCATCTCAGTAACAAGTAAAATGGTCTTAAATTCTACAAGGCACAATCATGCAGTGGAATACTTCCTGGAGACTTTTGCAGGATCACTTGAAGTTTATATCCAAACACTCAGCATATCCTCAGTATTACATAGCCTCTTTCATTTCTAGTTCATCGTGGTATCTTGGCTATCTCTAGAGCAGTACAGAAGCAAAAGTTACAAGTTTTTCAAACTGTTTTCCCAGCTACTGTGTTCTCTTGCTAACCTCGTATGCCCTATATCCAGAAAGATTATGCCAGCATTTGCTGACTAGCTTGTTACCCCTAAGTCCAACCTTCTGACACTTTTGGAGTCTGTGATTATCCCCAACATTATGGCACAGACTTTTCTAAAAGCTTGTGATAGCCATTGGTAATCCAAGCTTCTACACATTTGCTATGGTTAGTTCTGCACTGCTGAAGGCCTCTCGCCCTCCCTTTAAGTTTACCATTCTTTTTACCAACTAGACAGACTGGAAATAACTAAATACGTATGTGAATGTGTGAGTGTGTGTGTGCGTGTACATACATATAGACACACACACCTCATTCCTTGATTTGCTCAAATACCACTGAAGTGTCAAATGACAGAGGTTTAACCTAAGCATCATTTAAAGAAAGCACTGTAAAATGCTTCTGTGAACACTTTAAATCACTTTAGGCAAGTGTCAGTCAGCAAAACTGAGAATCTTATGTTAAATAGTAATCTTTGGGCCACCTAGAATGCACACAGCTGAATATGCACAGAGTTTAATAACAACAGAATCCTGAGGTATATCAGCAATTACATTCTAATGTGGTCTACAACTTCTTATTAACCAAAGAAAACCATTCTCATACGCAGAGGTATTAGAAGTAGTCTAAAAATAAACCCATTGTAGAGAACTGTGCTTAAAATGTGGGGTTTTTTCCAAGTGTATCAAGCAGGGATTTTCAGCTGTGCTGTATTTTCCTCTCCACAGCTATCTCTGTTTTTGTTTTAAAATTATCTACACTTTATGACATGCTAGTTTATATAATTCCTCAGCTTACCAATGACAAATTTATGTAATATACAAATATATAAAGTTAATACAGGTGTTGGGGAGAAGATTCTCTCTAAGAGTGTACCTAAACTCTTACAACTGCTTCCACATCCCAGGGTGACACCCACATCAGCCAGCAGTTGCTAAGCTTTTAGGAAAACTTAGCCCATTTTCCCAATATTCAACTATTCCAGTGTTATTACCAGTCCCCAAAGGCACTTGCCTCCTACAGTCCTCCTTCATGCTGACACTGTGAACTAATGCAACATATTCCCCAAACAAAATCAGTAATTTGGTAACATAGCCTAAATAAAGTTTTACATTTATGTCCATCCGACATTTTCAAGAGGGTGAGGTTATAAAATTAGATGCCATTACTTCTATGGCTGCCAGTAGCTGTGTAATAAGTTTATGTATTTAAGCTTTGAGCTAGACCAATAATGTACTTCCAAGTAATTAATACAAGGAATTACTCATAATTTTACTGTCATATTTTTGCTAAAATCAGGAATAAAAAGTAATTTGTGAAAAATCCAGGTAAGTACCATCAGATATCGTAATTTTTTTTAATAGTAATAGTGACAATCTTCTCAGGCCCAACAAAAAAAATATTCAGAAAAATTCACTTTCAGTATAGGAAACTATGTGAGAGTAATACAGTACAAGTAATGGTTGAGCATTTTAGAATATAGCATTTCAGATCTACCAAGAAAAGAGGAAAGTAAAAACCAAATCAGGAGACAAAGCACAATTATAGAAGACACACCACGCCATCCACCCTGCACTGACCTTAATTTTAAACATAACTGAGCATCCACAAGTAAGAAGTACCTCTTCACTAAAAAAAGCAGTGGAAATTGAATTTATAGTAACAGACTAAAGAGACTTCAACAGTAGATGGCTCCTCTTTTTCCTCCTCATCTTCCACGACTAAGAAGGTTAAAAATAGAGGCTTCCGTTTCCTCAGATTATTTCTCTCTGAACTTTTCTAGAGCACTGAAGTTAGGTACTCTGCCAGCTTCCTACATTTGTGTTAGAAAGGAGGGAGTGTTAAAAACATGCTTCCATTTACAGCAACTCAGGAAGCCAGCTTCTGTGATCTGCATTATTACCATTTGCAAATGAGAAGTCCGTCTAGAAGCTGTGTAGGTGTCTCTACCAAAGCTTTGCATGTTGGTGACCCAAAGGCCCCTTACACCACACAGTAACATATTTTGGGGATAATCTTCTGTACTTGCATATTTTCCTGTATTTATGCATTCCTTTGCAGTTAGTAAACACAGATATTTCAGTGCACAGCTTTGAATTTCCCATATCCAAGAACAGCTCCAGGACAAGGAAAGAGAGTTTAAAAGCCACAAAATGCCACCTTCAGCTCCCTTCCTCTCTCCCTGACAGCACGGAGCCTTTGAGGAAGTCAGAGCTGCAGGAAGCCTCTGACTTCCACCATGGCAGCACAGTGTGGCCCCAGTTGTCTGGGTCCATATTTTAAGGTCAGAAGGAACCACTGTCATCATTTAATTGATTATTATGTAGTCCACAAAACTTGAGCTGGTAATTCTTGCATCCAGCCCAACATCTTGTGGTTGACCTAGAGCATATTTTCCATAGTGGCAAGAGCAGTTTGTTTATATTGAAAAAAGACATACATTGCTGAATAAGTATCTGAACTTTTTATCTGGAAGGCTTGGGTATCAACAAACAAAAGCAGCAGGCATCCAACTTCTAATGTAGTATAAAGCTGTATCATCTACGAATTGCTATGATGCGATGCCACCCATTCATTAGGGCATCTGGTATGCTCCACGAGGCACTGCCCCAGTAGGCAATTTTTTGATTTCTTCTAAATCTGTTACACTGAAGTCCTTCTGGCTGAAGTTCTCCCTCCGGAGGATGTGCCTCATTCTTAACTCTTGAGAGAACTTCCAATTAATACAGCTCAACTATTTGAAACAATGCAGCAGAGGAAGAAATGTTGTCCCTCCCCAGACACATGCTAGAATTCTTACAGTAGTCTCCCAGACAATCTCAGCACTGCTAACACCAGGACCTGGATTTTTTCAGTCTACTGTCCCCATGGAAAACCATTCAGATCTGGTGAAGGCACAGGGCAGTCGGAGAGGGAACACTGTTGCACATGTTCAATCAACATAATTCTGTGAAGTACAGAAACCCAGTTCTCCTAGAGATTTAATGTCCCCTGAATATGAGCCAGCTTCTCAGGACATCTCCCGCTACACACCCACCCAGTGTGCCAGGACATCGTGAGGCTTGCTCCAACTGCACAGAGCAGCTCTAGAAAAACATTTCCAGTACCACTGAACAGGAAAGATCCCTGTTGTCTTTAAATGTGTCCCCTTCTGCAGCCCTAACTTCATAGTCCCATATTTCACAGCACAACTATTTCTGACACTCATCTGATCATACTGTAATCCAGTAGCAGTATGCCTCAACTCACTAGAACCACAAAAAAAAGTAATGGGGAAGGAGGAAAGTAGTAATTTGGGGGTGTTCCCATGGTTACTTTGCATTCAGATGAGAAAAAAGACAATGTAGAGGAGGTGAAAGGTAAGCAAGTTAGTCCAATTTGCAGGGTACTATGGGTGCACTAAGCCTCACTCCAAAGTCAGCATGCACTCACATAAATAAAGACCATTTGATAATAATGACAATACAGTTCTTAATTCTGGCATTTTTGAATGTCTACATTTAGCTATGTAACTTTAAAAAAAAAACAGCACACTAAAAAAAAACTTAAATATGCTTCACAGAAATATCTCAGGAAAAGCATATTTAGGCACCAGGATCCGTATCTTTCAAAGTCTTCTCATGTCTGGGGGAAAAACAAAAGCCTATTTTAATATGTCTGATTCTTTCCCGAGAAAGTCAAGTACACAGCAAATGAAAAACCCAAACCTCAAAAGCCCATTTGGATGTCCACTGCTAGGCAATGGTACTGTCACTCCTAGGAACAGCAGTCCCCAACATGAACACTTCCTTCATTGCTCATGAAAGGTTAAGGCTTAACAACATCGGCCCTTGACATGGATGGCATCTTTGGAAACCACCTAATTAATCCATTTATCTGTTAAGATTGGTTAAAAAAAACAACAACAAAAAATTCCACACACACCAAAAAATCCCACACTGAAAAAGGGCAAATTTCCTGCACACACCACACAGTAGGAGCTACTCAGGGGATAATGAGATATTCATGACAGAAACAAACTACACTGAAGCATGTAATGATTGACTGGCCACACAACCATTAAAAGGAAGGTGTACAAATGAAGACAGCTGCTGTGCTTTGAGCCATATCAACAACACCCTTGCTAAAAAACAGTTTTTCTTAGGGGCTGCAATTAAAATCTCTACCTTGATTACTTTTTGGTTTTTTTTAATAAGACCAAGTCCATATTTAATACAGAGAGCACTCCCATGCAACAACAGGGGAGCCACAAAGGCATGGAAAATACAGATTAAATGAACTACAAGAGAAGTGGAGGCAAAAAGAGAAAAACATTTGCATTTTCAAGAGGCCTGGCTGGTACTGACTATCAAGCAGGTGGGACAGATGGGGCATATCAGTCTGGCATATTAGTAATCAAAGCTCTTCTCAGCGCTATCAAAACAGACATGTTTCCTTTATTTAAAATACAGAAAATTACCTGCCCACAGAAAGTATATGAAGTCTTGTCAAAGGAAATGTTCTCTGTACTTCACAGCACTTTGTGTTACTAGCAAAGGAAGCACTAAAACTTTTAGTATAACATCAATTTACCTACTTTCTTCAAAATTATTTATGAGCAAGACCTAACCATCAATGGGATCCTCTCAATCTTTGAAGTGAGCATGGTATGTCAAACTGTCTCCTGACTTAGGAGTTGATCAGCACAATTTAAGAGGGGTGGCAAATTTTTCCCAACAATGCCAGCTATTTCCAATTATATAACAACAATCAGGTAAATCAATAATAGTAATGAAACAGTACATACAGCGAGTGATACAAAGCACAGCACTGACCATGACAGCTCAGCACAGCCTGCTCACCTGGTCCTGTCTGATGTCCACATCCTAGTCACACAGTTACCTACTTCAAAGCACTCCTGCTTGCCCCAGCTATCCTTTCTCTTATATAGCAGGCATGACAAATACCCACTGACTGGTTCAGCTGCCTATCTTCTTGTGAAGGTTAAAAAAAAAAATATATATATATATATATATATATATATATATATATATACACACATACACCAATCTTTATATGTCTAAGCTTAACCCTATCCTAGCCAAACCCAGGACAAACACGCCCGGCAGCATATCAACTATCCAAGACATCTCTAACCCACACTGCTTTCTAAGTCGACACAAGCGATGCCAAGGGTAAGCATCCACGTACACAGGCATGTTTCATATTTCTGGTTGAACAACATGCACTTTCCCAAATGCCACCAAGCACATGAAAGCACATTCCTTCAGCATTTAGCTCTTCCCAGAAAATTGACAGTGACAGAAGCAAAGGACAGGATGGCATCCTTGCTGCCATCTTAGAAGAATAACAAACAATTTATTGACAACTGAGCCAAAATAACTTCACAATGTAACATTTTATGTGATCCAAGAACAGTATGAAAGTAAACAAACAACATTTAAAGAGCTCTTGTATACAGACCCTGACTGCTTTTAAAAGGAAAATAGATTACACAAATGCCATTTTCAATAGCAGCTTGTCTAACACACGGTTCAATTTAACAGGTATTAAAGATATTGTAAGCACGAACAAATTCTTCATGGAACTTTTAATATCCATGTTTTTCTTCAGAAAAAAAATAATATCACTGCGCTCAGAGATTAAAATTTAATTCCTTATTTCTTGCTTCCTTCAAAGTAATCATGAAAATGACTCATCCTCATTTATTTTACACAATTAAGCCCAGCATGCTCTTCCATTGTTTTGAACCTACACAGCTTTGATCTCCATTTTCCAAAACCAGAGAACTACAAAAGCAATCTCAGACACACCTTCCAGATCAGACAAGTGCTTCCCCAGACACAAACGCATATATTAATGGCACAAATTATTGTATTCCTTGTACACAACTGTCAGTCACAAGCCTTTGTAAGTGTAGACTTTGACTGCACAAAATATAAAGCTGTCCAAACAATGGCAAAAACGCTTACTTAGTACTGTCTCCCATTTCCTTCCTGGAACTGCCCAAAAGCCTTCTGACAAGACTGGGAGCCCCCAGAGCTGAGGGCAGCTGTTTCTTACGCAAGGATGGCCAGTGCCAGCAGCACCTCTGTGAGCACCATGCCAGCACCACCACACTGCCTCATGACACACACTTCTTGAGTACGATCCAGCACACAGGAGTGGGACACAGCTTCCACCTGAGGAGCTAGCACAGGAGCAGCACGCTCTGACAGCTACACAATGCAGTGTCACAGAGAAAAAAATGGAGGGTTCCTCTTGCAAGCTGTAACAGGCACCTTACTAATTTCCAACGCATTCTGATGACATTATGGCTACTGCTTTCCCCAAACAAAACCACAACAGGGTAAGATGTCAATCATTCTGCACTGTGGTGCACACCTATTACTCACCTCCACCAATCTAATACAAAGCGAACTTTTCACGCAAGCTATCATACAGCAAAAGGACACAGCTTAACACAGGAAATCACACTTGCAGAAAATGAGAAGCATCTACATTCATTGTACTGTGTTTGACAAGTACAACTGTAATATGAAGACAAGGATCAATAAATCCCAACGATTTTTAATGCTTATTAAAAACCATTACACCTCCTGTCTTTGATAACAAGGTAGAACAGAGGAGGGAAAAGAAAGAAAGCGAGACCACGCTATTCCATCCTCAAATCAAGCTCACTGCTGCATTTCTTCCTGGTGTCATCAGTAAATTTCATTTCAAAGAACTAGACAAAGTAATAAAAGATACAGGTACTAAGGTCTTCTGCCTTTGGAAGACTGTAACTGAAACTAAGTACTACCTAGTTTAGTAAGTGCTTTACAAAGGAAAAGCATGAACCTTAACAAAAAAGAAAAGATAATTGAATGTTTACATCACTCTTTTATTGCATTTATACAATCACAATATTACTTTACAATTAGAACACCACTGTAAAGTTAAGAAATACCATAATTAGTAACTACCTGAGCACCAGATACAAGGAGTTTAAAAATAATAGTACACAAAAAAAAGCAGAGCAGATAACCAAACCTCTATCTCCCAAATCCCAAGCCAGTACCACTGTCTTCTTTGGAGAGGCATGACTAAAATAGGCAAACATTTTAGGACTGGTATTTCACAACAACAAGAAGATGAGGTCAGAAAAGGCACTGCAGTAATACAGCTGGGAGACAGGGAAATGAATCTAAAACAAGATTTTGGAAGACTGGAAAAAAAAAACTTAAAGGTCCTTTTTTTGTTTCTATCAAGTATTTGAAAGGTTATTTAGTTGTCTACTTTGAAAATTCAATTTATCCTTCCAAGAAGGTATTAGAAATCTTCCTGAAGTCGTGGCTTTATTTCAAAGATCTTTGCTTAAGATAACTTCATTATATACAAAAATGATAGATTACTGCAAATTGCCCATTAAGAATGCTATTGACTAATACTGGTGAGACATCCTATGACAGTACAGATTCTACATATGCTTTATAAATACAACCCTATGATAAATAACTAGCACCTACAGCTTGCACAAAAAGAATTTTAATGGATCTCTGTAAAGAATGTAACATTTCGGGTACTGTAAATTCATATAGTAAATTAATTATTCCACACAAACATTTCCAGAATTTGTCTACACAGGATGAGATACTTCCAGCAGACTCATGGCAGCTCTGCCCTGGCTCCCATGTGTACAGCTTCCAGCTACTTCAGTGTGGCACGGAGCTGGATCTAACATAACCTATCCCACAGAAGGCTTGTTTGCTCAAGTGTGGTGATGAATTAACCACAGCCACCTGGCTCCCAACCAGCTCAAAGCACAAGCCGAATTTGCAACATTGCATTTAGACACAACTGAGAGTGTCTCATAATGAAATTGCTTACTCACCTTATTCATCCCACTTACTTCATCTAGTGGAATAAACTACTCACCCATATTGCTACACAAAAAGCATTCACACGGATGATTGAGGGCACTGCTTTTTCACACCCAAGATTACTAAACTCCATCTTTTCCAGGTAATAGAATCTGTGCTTAATGAAGGTCAAAACAAAAGTGAATGCATCTTTGCTGACAGTGAAACCAATGTTTCACACAATACATCTCTGATCCTTTTTATCATAAGAAGAAAAATATTAATAAAATAAAAAGAGGTACATGACAGCAGGTACATTAATAGCAGGTACCTCACTGATAAATCTTCTGCAGGACTCTGGATCTCTGGTCAAGATAGCATTGTTTGTTCACACACAAGAAACCAAAGCTAAAGCCAGGCAGTGTACCACAGGCAATGCAGCCCAACAGCTCTACAGGAAACTTAAATCTAATGCTTTGTTTCTGGGGAACAGTGCATCCATTGCATGCTCCCCACAGAACAATTCTAGTTTAAGCCTGTGCAATAAAATCTGGTGCACTAATCTCAAAATGTATTTGTATTACGGACTAGGTAAAAACATCACTCTTTGTAGGAATTGGCTTCTGCCTTGATGAACTGATGAACTGAACAATAAATAAAATTAAATAAATTAAATAAAATTAAATAAATAAATAATAAATAAATAAACCACCACACCAAGGGCTTATAGTCTCTATCCCCTATGAAAAAAAGACATGATCTTTATTAATAACAGTATTACTTAATAGACCTGAGTCTGTTTGGGTTTCATTCTGTCCATGAGTTTCCAATTTTAGGGAAAGCCCTCCAGATAATTCTAAATCCTATCAAAGCTCGTGAAAGTAGGATGCCTAGTAGAAGTCCATGTTTACACCTAACTGGGTATCAGAAAATCTGCTCAGGAGCAAGTGGATGCAAATACTCCAAATACAAGGCAAAAAGCATCTGGCAGAACTTTCACCTTCCCAGTTAGCTGAAAGACACAAACCCACAGGAAACCAGACTTCATCAATTCCGGTACTCACGGAAATACCTGACTTCTATAAATGGTAACATTTTCCACATAACATTCACTGTGAGCCTCTTTAGCACTTCAAACTCAGTACCCTGCAAGGCATCTCCCTGCCCTACCCTAAACACTCACGTGCAGGCTACCCAAATATTTTTGTTTCCAAACGTTATTTTCTTTTAAAATACACTAAATATTTCCTTTAAAAACCCATCTAGTCCTATTTATGTGACTGTTTGCTGGGTGGAACAAAGTTAGATGCTAAGATGGAAATACCATAACAGCTGAGTATTTTAACTGGCAACACCCTTGTAATGACATGCCTGTGTGTCATATCAGCTACAGACTCCCCAACCTTACAAATCTGACATCTTCTGGCTTGAAAAAGTAATGTAGCAGGTTTGTCGGAATTTCATATGCACATACTCACAGACGTTCTTGCTCTGAAAATACACAAGAGCGCTGTATAAAGCAGATATTCACAAGTTTGAAGCTTGTTAATGAAGAATTCAGAAGCCAACTCAGGCAAGTCAGTATGCTATTCCCCCAAATGTAGATAAAACTTTTGTACCATGCCATAAACCAATTTACATTACAGCAGTTTTTCCATAGAATAAAAACCCAAAGTAAGAGAATATACAGCTTCTAACACTAACATTTTATCACTTTCCAGATAAAAATCAATAGCCTGATTAGCTGCACTGTTCCATCAATGCAGGTGTGCACTACTTATATAAATTAGCAGTGCTGTTCAGGGAACTTGTCCTAAACAAACACAAACTGTATAAATAAGGATGCTGCAATTCCTTATGCATCTAATACCTCTGGGCACAGATTTCCCCACCCCCAGGTTTGAAAGCCAAGGTATGGCAACAGATACAAAGGCTATGCTGCGTTTCTCTCGATACAGATACCAGAAAAAGGCACGTTCATTCACAATTTGAATATTTCCCGATAGATTGTTGCCACGTTTTATAACCTGAACTTTGCCAAGACTTATTTTGTCGCAGTTTCTAAAGATAACAAGGGGGTAGGGGGCAGTTTGAGGGGAGAGCTGAGGTACTGCTGGATTCAGCAATCCCGCAGATACCAGAGCCGTGATTAAAATATTTCTCCTAATTAAAAATGACCCACCCATGAGAATCAAAGAGACAGAAATCTGGATTAGTGCCAGTTCATACAATAACTATGTTTATTTGTCTTAATAAATATTTAAGAAACATGACTTGTGGTATTTGATATAACCAAGCCCGTGGTTAAAAGGCCTCTCTCCCTGACATAAGCAAATACAGTCTATCCTCTTTATTTGTCCAACTTCTCTTCGACATTCAAGGCTAATCTAGTTTTAGGTCAGGAAAAGGACTGTGGTCTATCATTTTAAACAAACCATTGTAGTAAAACGTGAACAGGAAATTCCTAACTACACTGTTCAAAGAACAATGATTTTAAAAAAACAATGCTAGCTCACAAAGTACAAGAAGCTTACAACTTATCACAGGAGAGTCTGGGTGGAAAATAGGAATAACATTTCTTAAAAGTTAAAGTTAAGACCTATCCACATATACACATAGAGTCACCTTGCTCAGTTTTTCTTTCCCCCTTACTGTTCCCCACTCCCCACTGGGGCTAGGGGTCCTTTGAACTTTGCCAAGGGAGAAACTTTCAGATCTGAAGGGGGAAGAGTGCAGTATATACAGCTCTGTCTGATACCTTGGAAATATCCGGCCTGCGGGAGTCAGCGCAGGCATGCCATTCATTCCACAACATATAAATGCCCTCTTTAGAGCCTCATCTAAGCAGCAGTTTCATTTGGATTTTGAGGCACAGGTCTGCCTTGTTTTTCAATAAGCTGCAAACTATTTTTACCATGACATTAAAAAAACAACCAAAAAACACTTTTGAAAATCCACCAACCCCCAGCTTTTAAAAGCTGATAGCATACAGAGAGTATACAAGATGAGTAAAATGCAGATGTGAGGGGGGAAAAAAAAAACTCCTGTATGAGCATTGTGCAGATTTCCCTCTCCTAACATGTAAAAAGACCACCACCCAAAAACTAAACTCTCAAAAACCCAACAAAACTTATACATTTTAAATTCTACCAGGTACAGCATTTTAAAATGCTCAGAAATTCTTCAGCCAAAGCACTCTGACTCTGACAACTCTTTGGAAATTATTCTCACAAAAGTCTGGACATCAAACCATCTTCACTAATGGGGAGAAAAAACAGATGTATTACTAATTTGAGACAGAAATTATAGTACAGGAGAAATATGTCACCTTTAATGTAACATAGTGATGTTACAACATTGCCTCGAGAGCGTATTAGTCTGTATAACCTCTCAGGAAAACATTTTTTTTTTCTCCTTTACAGGAGACATATCCTAAAAATATCTGGACACAAGTATATTAGCATTCAAATCTTCATCCACTTTTAAAAATAAGTCTCACAGCACATACGTAAAAGGCCAAAAAGACAGAAAAATGAACACATTATCTTGAAAGAATTGCATTTTAAAGAACACAGTTCATGGATTAGAGGGAGGGGGGAGAATTTCCACAGCCAGGACGCTATGCATAGTTTTGGGGTGTTCCTAATGGACCCAGCATACTGGACACAGAGCAATTTATTTTTTAAAGAGGACAGAAAACTGGTTTATAAATGTTCCATAGATTGTAAATGTAACAAAAAGCAACTTATGGTTGTGATTAAGGCAAAAAATAAACACAATTTTATCAGCTGAGTTCAGAGAGAATAAAACAAGTACCGAAAGAACAGTGTAGGCAGATGTTCATATCTGCAAAACTCCAGTACATAATCCCACAAAGGAGATACTCCAGAAATTTATTACCGTAAGTTTTAATGATACAACAATGCAGCTATATTTTGAAACAACAAAACGTTGTTTTTGTTTAACTTCTGAACCCTTCACATGTAAGGTATTGAAGGAAAAAACATGAGTATCTTCCTTCACATACTATTTCCAAAAGAATCGAGTAATTGCCAAAAAGCTTCACACAAGTCAGCAAACAGCAAAATCCAGAAAGCCTTTAACTCAAGAATACAAACGGAGTCCTGGTCAAGCAGTATCACTTTAGGGTTGCCTGGCAGAGACTGTGAAAGAGAACAGAGGATGTGGCTCACTCCTCACTGATATCCAGAGAATAGAATAGAATAGAATAGAATAGAATAGAATAGAATAGAATAGAATAGAATAGAATAGACCTTCAAGATCACTGCATCCAACCTATCATCCAACACCACCTAATCAACTAAAACATGCAACCAAGCACCCTATCAAGTCTCCTCCTAAACACCTCCAACACCTCTCCAGGCAGCCTATTCCAATGGGCAATCACTCCCCCTGTGTAGAATTTCTTCTTAACATCCATCCTAAACCTCCCCTGGCACACCTTGAGGCTGTGCCATCTTGTTTTGGTGCCAGTTGCCTGGGAGAAGACACCAACCTCTGCCTGTCTACAACCTCCCTTCAGGTAGCTATAGAGAGCCTCCTCTTCTCCAGGCTAAGCAACCCCAGCTCCTTCAGTCTCTCCTCAGAGGGCTTGTGTTCCAAACCCCTCACCAAAATAAAACCCAGTAATCATTGCTCTTGCCAAAGGGAAGATCTGAGCACCCATGGCAGATCTACAGGATCACTCCCAGAAGTAATTTACCCAGCACGATATTACAGCAGGCGCCGGTAGTTCACTCTGTGCCTAGAAGAAGCTCAGCATACAGGGCACTTGGTGTTACAGTGGAAGGAAGAAATTTTCCACAATCACTGGAGCTTTATCTTTTCTGTCAGATTTCCACAATATTGTGGCAAATTTTACGAACATTTGTTTAAAATACAGACACACAAACACATATCTATATACCTTCATCCACATGAACCATCTGGTGTTTTGCCTTTTAAGTAGTCATGGAAAGACACAGTTTAACCTGGTTTAGCATGAAAACAGGTTTACATCTAAGCTCCATGAAACATTCAAGGATTCTTTTACACACCCTTCTGGGAAAACTCAAGACTCTTCTAAGCACTTAACACACTCGTAGGAGAGAAGAAGCCGGGGCATCAAAATTTGTACCAAAATTTCCACAAGCTCCTTCTGAAGATCTTGTAAAAATTAAGGTAGTTGGTAATTCCTTAAGACATACTTGAACCCCTGTGAACAGATTCAGTACAAAGAACTGGGAAGTTCTGAGTGACATGCACAACCAATGACAGGAAACATTAACTTTTTCCTTTTTTTTAGGAGAAAACACATTTACCAACAGAAGCAATGAGGTTGTAGCTGTAAGAAATCATTGATGGCAAGATGCCTGAAACTTCAGCTGATTAAATGACATTGCACAAAACATTCACATATTCCCTCCTACATTCTTCTAAACAACTAGGTCTATTATATAATTGGCCCAACTAAGCAGCTACATTAAACAGAGAAGTGGAATTCAAATGATTCAAATTAAGTAATGGTTGGACTCAAAAGGTTTTGTCGAACTGAAACAATTTGGTTATGTTTTCTGTAGCTCACAATGGATAGTCATCAGGTTAACTGATGTTAGTCATCAATTATAGTGTTAGAGACTACTTAGATGTTACCAACATTTATCTATGCTCCAATAGCCATGATAGTCATTAAAAGATTTTTTTCTTGAGTTTTGTGGTTAACTTCTGAAGTTTGAGGCTTTTTACCTATGTACCATATTGTATATCTAATACTGTGAGTTTCAATCTTATACAAAAGATGTAATCTGGGGAAGCAGAAAAGACAAGACTGATTTCTGAACACATGTAATACTTTCTCCATCTCCTACTTCCCCAGTACTGGGCGGGGGAGAACTCAATGGCAGTTTACCTTTTTTTCTGAAATTCTCTTTTATTCGGAAACTCTCTTTAAGCATGCACAGCATAGCTGTTCAAGTCAAGTAGCTTTGGACTGTATCCTCCTTTGAAAAGTGTGTCACAAATTGTTTATGCTATAGAATTAGATAATTATGCAGTACTTCAGCAGCCTTCCAAATATGGATAAGCTACTCTTTCTAAGCATGCTTTGTGTATTAAGGGTGTTTGAAAACTTTTTTAGCTGTTTAAACTGTAATCCAAGATTAAATAAATCAGTGTTTAAATAATACGTATTTTCAGCTTTGATATCAAACTTGCATCTTGCTGCAAAGAATACTAATCACTGTGTGTGAAAGAGTTTCAGCCTAAGTACAATATAAATCAAAACTGTTTCAACAAGATTCTCCATAGATACTTCATTTTGAAAATAACTCTTTCAGAAAGCTATGAAAGATAGCCTTTGATTCTCTGTTGCTGGTTCAAGGGTGTTGATATCACTGTACTTTATTTTTGTCTCACTGCCAATTAAATACACTGAAATAGCAAAGCCTTTGAACACAAAACCAAAATTTTGAAAGTTGCTCCAGTTTTTTATATTTACTAATTCAACCATTGGAGGCAATCGGCTCCTTCAGCCAAAAGAGCTAACAGTAGAGCACAGAATCGCCTCAATTCTGCCAAAGACACTGAGATCACCATGCTCATCACTGGACAGAAGAGCCTTTCCTACTCCAGCAAACACCCACAAAAAGGCAGAGAGACAAACTGAAAAACACTCCCACTTACTGGATCATGCAATGTATCTAGAGCAAGCCCCACCAGGAGGCTAGCTGTATTAAGTGGCTGCCTCAAATGATTCAATGGGCCATTAAAAGTGTCAGATCATGTCTTACCATGCTTTCAGCACACCCTAATTGTACTAAGTCCAGATTAATTTTCCTATCTGGAACAGAATCAAGAAATTATCAAGACCCTTGTAGCGCGGCAGAAAAAAGCCTGCATCCCTGTTCCCTTGCCATTAATGACTGCTTAAGAACTGTGGGATTTATCTCCACTAAACAGGCTTGGGATTGGTAGCAAGGCAAAAAATCAGGAGCCCTTGTTCCCTTCCATCAGCAAAGATGTTCATTGACTTCAAGTACTGTAACTTTCTTCTCTACAACCTGGCAATTTCAACTTTGACGCAGTCAAGTCCCTTAAAAAACTCCCCCAATCACACTGCCACAATCTTTTTGTTGAGTTATAGCTCCAAACACTGGAGACAAAGCTACCTTCTAAGTTCCCCCAGTAGCTGCTCTGTGAGTTTTTTGTTACTACCTGAACATGCCTTTTCACATTCCACCCTTCCCTATTTACACCCTACACTTCCACACCAAACCTAGATCTTCCTTGGAGGTGCTACACTGTCAAAATCCGCCCCCACATGTAGCTCATCATCTTCAAGTGCCCTCTGACACACAACTCCAAGGTACTGCACTGCCACTTCTTCCCACAGACACTTACCTGGTCCTTGCTCCAGTTCACTTGAACACCAACTTCAATCCCTGCCAGGAATGGCAATGCTCACCACTGATGTTTTGCTCACCACCAAACCTTTCACATGAGGGCTTCCAAGCTACCACCGATATCCCAAACTCTGTCCCCAAACTGGTTCTGCTGCTTTTAACTGTCTCACTTCTTAACAGCCACTCCAATGCTGCTACTCATCTGAAAAACTGACTCTGATACCTACTAAGTTGAATTTTGTTGGCATTTATACATCTATCTTATACCTGAAAAAAAACGAATCCTTCCTTTTAAACATAACACGAAGCTTGTCTAGAGATATGTCGCTTTACTATGGGTGCATTTTAAAAATCAGTAGTCAAGACCACTCACAAAAAGATTTACTCAGAGAAGGTTTTAAACAGACTCATCACTTTTGCCTAAGCCAATTTCTCCTTGAATTAAACTTAATTGACCTAAGTCACTTACATACCCATTTGCCATGAAGGTTAAGTCATCTTAGGGAACTAAACTGGCAGAAATCTACTCTCTCCAAAACCAGGCAAATTGAATTATGCATAGGGTTGGGTTTTTTTCCTAATTTTTCTAACTATAAAGTCAAATAAACACCAGTAGCAGTATAAGAGAATGGGGAGACCATGTGGCTGATAAGGAGCACACTACTGCCTTTCGCAGCAGCTAACCAGTAGCTCAAGGGTTCTGTATCGCAAAACCTTGCTGAGCATGCACTACTCTGCAGTGGCAGAGAGGTAGGAGAAGCACCTAAAGCATGTTTGCTTTAACTAGCTTCTTTCAACCAGAAACAAGATGAAGACTAGCTAAAAGCTGTGATACTGGCAGGTTTTGCAGTGAATGTGAACTGTCACATCTGCAGCAGATAAGGTACTATTTTTAACCTTAAGCAGAAAAAGTATTGGTTGTATTTTGCTTCATCAAATTATCAACTAAATACTTCTGTTTGGCCTTACATACAAATTTACAAAGCTCTGCCTTATGGTAACCAACATAAAATTATAAACCAACGTTACCTTTAACAGGCACCTCTGTGAAGCCTGTTAACAAGACCTTCCTATAGATAAGTTTTTGTTGTTTTTCTTTGGTTCATTGCCTACAAGTAATTTGTTCTTATGTTTGCACAGTGCTGTCACTATATTTACATTCACTAAAAACACTTAAATTGTTATCTCTCAAACTAAACTTATCACAAGAATCCAATCCTAAACACAATTTTTTTTTCTCTAGATAACAGAACTTAATACCCAGCCCTAGGCTTGTGACATTTCAAATCTTGCATTCTCACATGTGCAGACTACAGGTCTTGAAAACCAGACACTTTCCCCCACACCTCTGAGAAGATACATTAATGCCAATACCCAATTTTCTCTTAACAATGCTTGGTGCTGTTCAGTGACAGTAAGTGCAACTATTATGACAATATACTGACTCAGATATAGGTTGATTTATGCATACAAAATATAGGGAAATATCTTCTATGACAGTTTTGAGCACTGACAACATCCACAACAGATCACTCTTTCTCAGTCAATAAGATCCAACTCACATGTAAGGCAGTCAACAGCATCTCACAGAACCCTTCAAGGAAAAGCCCATGCTCCCATAACATCTGCCATTGCACTGCTGCAACATGCTGGTCACAAGTGCTAATTTAGTCCTTTCTAGAATGCACAGAGATACAGTAAGGCAGGTGACTGCATTCCTCATCTAATTACTGAAAATACTTATATTTAGAGATAAATATTACAAATGCACACACACACAAAAGTCCCTTCACCTTTAAAAAAAACACTGAGAGGCTTAACAACATTTTTATGGTTAATGAGGTTGCCATGGCTCAATGGCAGTTTTATGCTTTAGCACACGTGCATTCTATCCTGCAGTTCTACGCTACCTAATCTAGATTTTCGAAGCATATGTATTTTAACCAGTAAAACTCAATTAAATAAATCCAAATTTTCCTTCCAATTTTCCTTCTACTGTACTACAAGGAAAATCTGTCACCTTTAGGAAGAAACAGTGGATGCCTCCTGCATCTACTTTCTGAGATACTTTAAAAATACTATGAACATTAATACCCTTCAACAACTGGAGCTGTAGCGCTCATTTTTAACGAGACTGAATTGCAAGAAAATGTGAATCCTTGTTTCATAGAGGTACTGCTTTTTCCCAAGCAGCATAAATCCAACAAGAAATTACACGCTACTGTTAAAAATATTTAAACCAGAGAGCTGAGATCAAGGGGGGCTAAAAATGATGCAATAATTTACAATTTTTTACCATAAATCAGCTGATTAACATCTACCTGCTATCAGAATCGATCAAACAAAAGACTCAGCTTGAAAAACATACCTGTGGCAGGGTCACAATACCTAACACCAACATCAATTCCAGGACACTTGTTGTCTACATTCATTCTTAAAACAATCATTTTCAAGGAATTCAGCCACAATGTAAGGTTAAGTATCTGCCTGTTTGAAGACCTACTGGCGAGGACAGAAGATCCCTCCTGAAAGGCACTGAAGTAGATTTATGATGGCATATACATATACAAAGCTTTCAAAACAAATGTCAGTTACAGTATGCCTTTTATAATACTACCAAATTATTCAGAACAAGAACTAAAGCACAAATATCTGCAGACTGCCCAGGGAGGCTTAGGGCAATGCAGCCTTTTCTCAGCAGCATGTGCTGCAGCATGTATTCTCAGTCACATGCCAGAAGAGCAGCCGCACAGCTGCATAGCTTTCCCATCCACACTGTGGCTGCATCCAGGCTTGACATTTGCAACGAAAATTCAAAACATCTGGAATCAAGCACTACTTTATATGCTATGCTTTTAATATAGATTGTATCAAGTCCATTGTATTTATTGCTAACTTAAGATAATCAAGGTCTAAACTACAGTGACCCAGATGCTTTAAATAATGGGATGGATTGGTTTTCTTCCTTAATACATTAAGAGAAGCAACCAGATAGCGAAGCTCTCTACTTTCTAATGAAGGGATGGATGTTCTGCCAATCCTTATGAGATATATTTAGCTATATATAAGTTTTATATAGATCAAATGATATATCATGCAACAGAGCCAGTAAAAATAGATGGTTATAGACAATGAACTTAAAATGATAGGTAACTTAAACCAGACTAAAAAAAATTAACTAGATAATTTCAACTAAAGAACCTAAGCAGATTGGAAAAGAACATTTTGATATTTAATATCTCTTACTATTAAAAACTTACCATATTTCTGGTTTCAACTTCTGCCTATCAGGTATTATTACAAATCTACTAAACAAAACAGCTCTAAAGCCTCCAGTATAATCCCTTTTTCTGAGCAGTACACAAACTATTTCTTAAACACCTCTTCAAGTGAATAAATCTTGCTCTCATGGACAAACATTATTTTCCAGATCCGAACTCTTTCAATTGATTTTTCCCCCTTCAACCATCTCTTGCAAGTATAGCACTGACAACCTAGAAAGCCAATTTATAAAAGCACAAATTAGTACTTCACTAGTTTCTGATCCCCTTTAAACAGCATCCAAGCACCACTTGCAAAAATAC
Organism: Picus viridis; assembly: GCA_033816785.1. Classification (NCBI taxonomy): domain Eukaryota; kingdom Metazoa; phylum Chordata; class Aves; order Piciformes; family Picidae; genus Picus; species Picus viridis. Next base: position 749,085 of record CM066569.1, on the reverse strand, counting down.
ATTTTTGCACCACGTAGATTACATTTTATGTTTTAAATTATTTGACTGATGCAGTCTGTTAAGGCAAGTGATTTAAATCAGCACAGTCATCATAATGTTTTCAGAGGGAATATTAAGATCAACAATCACTTTGTTTCTTCCCATTCCACAAACAGCATTAGTTCAAAACAAAACTGTGTGCTAGAACAGTTCATAATCAAAATATAGCAGAAAAAGTAGACACAAAAATCTGAAAACATGCATGAACCTGAAGCAAACTTTCAAAAAAGGCTAAGGTACTAACCATTCTGTTGCCTTCACCTTTCTGACAAGTTGGAGTGAAAGTATTTGAATTCTGAATACTGAATGACACTAACTGAGACTCAGTGTGAAGGTTTAAGCCAGGTCTATTTTGTGAAAAATCTCGATTTAAATTCTGCTTCTAATTGCCTTGACAAAAAGCCCACTGCCTTTCTAAACATTTAATGCATTGGTGCACCAAAAGATCCTTTCCACTCACTAGAGAGGGGAACATCTTCCAATTTTGGCAAAAAATTTTAGAAGCAATTCTCATCGCCTCACAACCCTCTGGTCTGGCCTCAGAGTATCAAATAAGTATCTGGCCTGATGTATCAAATAAGGCAAGAACACACATGAAAACATAGTTTGTTACTAAAAACCCTTTTAATACAACACAGTAAGTAGCTAAGCAAATTCAGTCTCGAGTGTTCAAGGTTTGAATAACTGACATGAATATTCTCCCCATTTAAGCTTCTTACTTGCAATTTCCCATTCCTTTACAAAATCAAACTGGGGAAAAAGAAATTGCATCATCCAGCATCACACTGGCACGTGACTTTGAATACCTCACTCTGCCACTTGCCACAGCAAACAATAGTAGTAATGGACTGTCTTTGCCCTACCCCAGAGAGAAGAAGCAAAACAGGTCTAATTTGCTAACAGCAAATAAAACTATGAGAATGAGGAGCCCTGAAATCATCCCACCAAAAGAAAAAAAAAAAGCAGCCATCACTTTTGGGGTTTTCTGCCCCCTTTCTCAGGCTGACTCCTTGTTTCACACCCATTAGCTTTTCCTGCTTATTTCCAATTTCTACAACCCTGATTTTTCATCAATCAAGATCCTCACAGATCTTACACTTCCTGACCTTCATTATCATATTTTATACATAGTTCTTACATTTCACCTTCCAACTATCTCCCCTTCTTCACCTAGACTTTGCATGCTGCCTCACATGCATATTTTCTAACTCATCCAAACTCAGTGCACTCTTTTCCCTCAGGGTTCCCTGTACAACCAAGAAAAGAGATGACACCCTCACACCCTGCACCCTCACTAGACCGGTTTCTTCTTACCTGTTTTTCCCTGCCCTACTGGTTTTCAGTCCAGTTCCCCTACTTTTTTCTTCCCAGGCTTAAGGTGCCCTCCCTTCTTTCTCCCTATCCCCAACTCTTGATTGCTTTGCTGTCCATAACCTACTGAAATTTTGCCCCTTCTCTCTATTTCCAATGTCAGTCCCCACTTGTTCCCATATTCCTTGCAACCTACCTTCTCTACAGGACCAGGGTTTTACTCTTGTACTCAAATTAAGCAGCTTTTAGGTCTCATGCTGATGAGGACACAGGACAGATAACTCCCTGATTTCAATTAACACGCCAGCAGTCCAGCTTGCAGGAAGTCTCTGCAAATGCAGCTGCTAAAACCTAAGTCTTTACCCAGTGATTTTTCAGTGCCTACCGAACTCACCCAAACAGACAATTTCTCCATGCAAAACCAGTGATACAAGTTTAAAATCCTGCCTCGTAAGATTATTTCAATCTTCAAACAAACAAGACAATTCACAATGAGAAGCTGAAGGAAACAGGCCCTCTCCCTTAGCATTTGTCAGCAAAAAAGTACTACTGGGTTTTATCTGTAGTTTCCACATGTAAGAAATCCAATAAGACTCACTAGCTTTTTGGAAAGCTTTTGCCAAACTCAACATTTTATCTAAAATCTAATCATCTGAAAACGCAGTCTTGTAACAAACACCAACAGACAGCAACAGTAAGATCCTTGGTGCCACGAGGATCTCCGATATCAACCACAAACATAGTCAGTGTTTTACAAGATCATTTACAATCCCCACTTATTGACCAGAACCTCAATATAGCAAGTACTATGCAAACAAGATAAAAAAGCTGCCTTGAAGAACTTGCAACCTATTAAGATAAGACTATTACTGCAACATGAAGACCTGTGTTGCTCCCAGGATCAACCGTTCACAATCCGCTCATTATGCGCAATCCACATGGATCAATACACTATCTTCCCCATCCTAAACACCTATTTGATACCAAAGATGCTTCTCAAATGACTCATCTTCTTACTCTTCTACTACTCTCCCTCTTTTTTTCTTAATTTATTCAACTTTTTCTTACCATAGAAAATCTTAAGGTATCCAATTCTGAGTCCTTTATCCCCTCTCATTCTGGTTGTGGGGGTTTTTTTGACTCGCCTCCCTTGCCTTCATCACCTTCTCTTTCCCAAACTCTGAAATCCTTTACTGACTCAACCTCTCCAAACCAGTATTTCCTTCTTCTCTTGGCTTCAATGGGAAAAATGCTGGGGAGGTGGATTATGTGCTTTTCAGTTTGAGTTTTTTAAATCAATAATTGCTTCAAGTTAAATTCACAACCAAACTACACAAAACGCTCAGAAATCTTTGGAAGGATGCTGAAAAGAAAAAGCAAGTGCCAGCTGCAGGAAAAGAGGAGCCTTTGGGGATGCCTGTGAGACTTACTGCCCACAGGAAAGCTTGGAGGTGCTGATTGTCAGATCCCTGATCAAATCCAGCATGGCCTGCGGTCCCATAGTTTTACACAACTCCTCCCCAATAGAAACAAAACGCTCAAACACAGAAATGGTGATCTCTGACACTCTATACCCAACTCAAAATGCTGAGATACACATGAAACAAGTAGGTTATTCTGCTCTCTGCATTCTCAACTTGTTTTTACAGAAATACAGCTACAGTACCATTTCCATGCTGCACTAACCTTTCTTTCCCAAACCGAGCAAGAACACAACTAACTTGATCCTTTCCTACTTCACTGCTGCCCACGGGAATCTGAAAAGCTGCAATGAAAACCTGGTCACTTCCCACTGTGCAGAAGAACAAAGACAACTCACTGATATAACAGTAGTAATCTATTCTCAAACAGAGATGAACGCTACAATCATAAAACTAGCTCCTGCTACCTACAGTCTGCAGAAACTCTTGATACACGCTCATGAAAGCGTGTCATTTCTATCTGCTCAAAATTAATGCCTCAATCTTTCCTCTACAGCCTGTTCTTACCCAATGAAAAAAAAAAAATAATCTAAGTTTAAACACTGATGTGAAATATTTGGAGACACTTTCAAGCACTGAGTGGCATTTCAATTATTTCTTAAAAATATGAAGTCATCATTTTAGCAATACTACCTACATTGAACAGTAATGGAGTTTAAACACAGTAGTACATGGCTAAATCCTTTTTTATATTGTCTATATGCAAGAGGAAACCACATACCCTCTTAAATTTAATGGAAAGGATGACAGACCAGCCACAGACACAGTTATGTCATTGATTACCTTTAAAACAGCATATTACAAGTAAGCTAACAACATGTGTATGCACTTTAATGTAGAAAAATGTGATCTCTAAAGCATGTCAACCAATATTTAATGCCTCGGCAAAAGAAAAAATATATATGTGAGTGCATAAATATGTCTCAATGATGAAACAAAAAGATCTTCATCTGGTAGGTAAATATTTAAGCTATTTAAACAGTTATGTATCATTGTGCAAGACGGCAGAAATTGCTCAAATTACTAGTCTTTAACCCAGACTGTGCTTGAATGTTTCTGTGGCCTGCTTAACATTCCAGGCATACTTCTGGCAAGGTAGCTCTGGCTGAGGTTCAAACTGTCCTTGTCCAACTTTCACTTAGTATTAAAACATTGTTTAATATAGAAAAGTATACACAGAGACAAATGTTTCTTATTTCGCAGACACCTAGAATACTGACACTTGTGTTCACTAACTCCGCGTGGAAATTTTTAGGCGAACGCTTTCAAGCGAGGGTGCATTTACCGAGCGGCACCCGCTACGGAGAGTACACGCTTCCACCAGCTTTAAACTGCAACGCTTAAATGTCGCTTATAATGCAAGTCTACTAAAAAAGCATAAAATCTGCCTGTGTTTTTTCACCCTAATTAAAAGGAAAAGGCCTAACCCGATCTCACCACGCACTGCCAGGCCTGGGAGCCGTGACAACGCTGTCCCGAAACAACGCAGCAGTCGGGTGATTTGCAGCAGACAGCGTATTTGTCAAATTAACTGCAGGAATTTACCGGTTTGCTTACCTCCACGCAGCGTTATCTTTTATGAGGAGGTAATCTACCAAATTACTTCAGCATGCCTCCAGCCTGCTGCTGCCAATTAGTTCAGCCCCGCTAATAAATCAGGACGGCCAGGCCACTCAGTTGCAGCGGTACTAGCCCAGTAATTGAGGAGCATAAACAGCGCCAGTATGTTCCTGCCCTCCATCTCCCTTCCAGAGGGACAACACTTGGTTTGAGCATCCACCACAAGAAGGGTTAAAAAACCAAACAAAACGAAACACCACCTAACTTCCCATTTTTCTTGATTTAATATTTATACTAACGGCAAATTAGGCAGCTGCTGGGGTAGGGGCTCGGCCCCTCGGGTTTTCACATGCATCGAGCGAAGAGAGTCGATGTGACAGGGCCCCCTATCCTGGCTCGCCTTCGCTTCAAGGCGAAGGGAGGCGAGGCGGAGCGCCCAGCCGGCAGAGGCACCGGCGGTCTCGCCGCCCACACCCTCCCGCAGCCGCGAACAGGGGAAAGAAAATGTCGCCGACGGGCCTGGTCCCGCTGCCTCGGCTTCCCCGTCCCCTTCTCTCTTCATCCTCTCCCCCGCTGCGGCAAAGTTGGCGCCCGGCAGGGTGAACCAGGGTCTCCCTTCCCTCGGGTCCTCCCTCGTTCGCCGGAGCCTTCACTGTGTTACCTGTCCCGGGGATCGATCCACGAGGTCTGCCGAGTGTTATGGTCGATGTAAAAGACTCGCCCGTCGAAGTCCCTCGCTTCCTCCCACCCGGCGGGCAGTGGGAGTTCTGAGCTCTCCCGGCCCCGCTGCCCGCCCGCCGGCGGCCCGCCGCCCTGTCCCGCCGCCACTTGTTGCTGCCGTCGCCGTCGCCCACCGCTCAACCACGGCATGGCCGCTCCGCTGCCGGGCCGTCGCCGCCGCCCAGCTCCGGCCGAAACCCGCTCCCCGCCCGCCGCCGGGGCAGCTCCCGTCCCGCCCGGGCCGCGGCCGCCCGCCGCCGCCTCTTCCTCCTCTTCTTCCTCCAGAACTAACAGGCGGCCCCGCAGGGAGCGGGACTCGGGCGGCTTCGGCTGTGCCGCGCCGAGCTCATCCTCCCCCGCGCCAGCCCCGCACCGCGCCGGGACCAGCCCCGCCGCGCTTCCTAACCCCGCCCGGGTCCTGCCCCGCGCCGCCGCGGCTCCCAGCCCCCGAGCTCGGCCCGCCGGGCCGAGCGCCTCCGCCCCGCCGCTCAGCAGCGCCCCGCCGTCGCCTCCCCCTCTCCTGCCCGGCGCCTGCCCCGGCCATCTTCCCTCCCTCCCTCCGACAGGGCCCGGCCCCGGCCCCCGCCTCCTCCCCGCCTGGCTGTTCCCACGCCGCGGAGGGCCGGTCCGGGGTGGGAGGACCCTCCCGCGCTGGCCTCTTCCCCTGGCCGGGCTCGGTGTGCGAGGCAGAAGGGAAGCGGTAGAGGCCGGGACGGCGGCCGCGCCCCGCGCCGCGGAAGCCGGGCTCAAACCCAGACACGTCGCCGATGGAGAGAGGCGGTAGCCCTCCCGACTGGGCTTGGGCCGGGGGAAAGTCTGAGGCCCCTCCGGCTCCCGTCCTGTCCCGCCCCGCCCCAAGGCCTGTGCTGTGTCGTGGCCCGTTGGGGAGGGAGGCAGGCGGCGAAGAAAAAGTGGAGCGATGCCAGGCCCCCGCTGGGTCACGCATCCCGTGGTGCCCACTCGAAAAGCTTCGGAGGTGCTAGAGCAAGCTCGATAGGCACAGAGGCGTGAGAAGGGGCAGGGGTTAACTGCAGAGCCGCAAAAAGTGGTGGAAGAGAGGTGCTGCGCACCACGCAACAACCTGGGTAACGGATGGTGGAGAATTGCATGTCTGACTCACTTGACGTCTCAGTCGGGTCCCTCAATCTCATCCGGTAGAGCAGAAAGCAGCTGTGTCTTAATTGACCTGAGCCTGCTGGAGATCACGACACAGAAGAGAAAAAGTTAGCCTGTGGCATGCCGTCCCTTTCCAGGATGCTGACTCCAACTAAAACTTTGAAAATCTGGAAATAAAGAGTTCAGGTAACGTCTAAGCTTCTGAAAACTAGGAAAGGGTTAGCAGTGTGTTCTTGAACATCTTTTAACTGAGCCCCCTAAAATGTGTAATGCACTGCCAGGGATTAGATTACAATTCCACTTATGTTCCACTTGCATTCACTATTTTAAGTTGTAACTGTGAGCATTAATTGTTGCAGTGCCGTTATAAATGGAGAAGATTAAGAGACTTCTGTTTGCAACGTCTTAGGCCTTTCTCTCCCTTCCTCTCTTTATTCTCTCCTAAACCATGAGTTACCAAACAGCAGAGCAGTGCATGAGAGAGGCAGTATCAGTCATAGCAGAGATCAGGCCTTTAACCTGTTTTCTAAACTGTTTCAATAGTAGTAGGCTGAAGTCTTCTTGCAAGGGGTATTGTCAGCAGTGAGGTGTGATAATGATAGCTGGGTTTAGTGATCAAAGCGCTGTATGAAGCTCTGAGGGCAGTAATGAAGTAGACTTAAAAAGCAGTAAAGATGTAAAATTTAGCATATGCTAGGTTGTAGATCTGATCTTCAAAAGCACAACAGATTATGTTGTATGTTTTTATCGGCTCATACCAACAGGGAGCTTGCTTCAGGAAACACTGGGTTGTTAGACTGTCTTATGGTCCCAAGAGTTCAGCAGTACGTCCAGGAGCAAGGTGCTGCTTGTGTGTTACAGATATTTTTGAGGCATATTTCAAAGACAGCAGAGTTAAGACACTATGCAAACTCTCTACTTTTCACTTGTTGCAGTTTATTATTTTAGGTATGTCTGCCAGACGTTCAGTGGTTTTATTTAGCAGAAGTAGACCCTCTCAAATGGCTCAGGTTTATATTAAGAACATCTGGGGGCATTAGATCTTCTTGTTATTTAAAAAAAAAAAAAAAAAAAAAAAAAAAAAACCAACCCTGTGCTCTGTGTGCCACCATTTCTTTTAATGTCATTGCAGCAATTAGCACAGTGTCTGCATAGCACCATGCCAAGACACTGGACTAGTTCATAATACCTGGAAGTAGTAGAGCCAGGTTGCTATAATAATCCACCAGGACTAATTAGTCCTGATAATCATACGTGCATCACCCTCCAACATAGGCTGGTTCTCCCTCATCAGTCCCTGGAGGGTCTGATGCTTCGGTGGGTCAAGGGAGGGTCAAGTTTCAGCGAAGAACCTGTCAATGGAGGTTGCAGAGTGTGAAACTAACCACAGTGGTAACAAAACTATTTCAAATGTGAGTGGGGAGCAAGAGGGGAAATGGCAGGATTGAGAGTGGAACATTTCGTTCAGCTCATGGCTCTTCAACTAAATTCTTGTTTTAACTTTGGCAAATTGCTCCGGGTTAAAGCCAAAAAACGACTTGGCTGGGTTGTGGTTTCTCAAGCAAAATTATGGTGCACATGTTCCATGTAAAACGTGAGCTGAATGTCCAGTGTGGCCTGGATCTCATGGATTCATTATAAATGTAGTTAAGGGTGCATATGCTACTACAGAAGGGACAGGTCCGAGATTTTCAGATATACTGTAGCTGCTTCTGTAACTGACAGAAAAAAATACAAATAATCCTTTGGTTCTGCCGGGCAAAGTTTGCAGGCTGAACAGGTCCTAAAAACTTCTGATCTAAAATGTGCCCTGACTTCAAATCTAACATTCAGGCTGTCCATATCTAGAAAAATCAGGAGCTGGAGCTTCTTAAACACTCATGAATATAGGTCTGAAAAACCTAATTCCAAGAGTCCAGCCAACTGTGCAGAGAGCTGCCTACAGTAACCAGCAGGGAATGACAGGGCAAAGAGTTGCCACAGGAGCAGAAACTCCCTCTGTCTGCAGCACACTCATGCCAAGATGCCAGGCAGGAACTCTCAATTATTTTTCAGTCCAGAATGGTACCCTTCCTCAGATGTTACCTCATCCTTCTGCCTGTTCCTCAGGAGGAAATGAAGAAACCATGCAAGAGCCAAGGACTACTTTTGAGTAGAAAAGGCAAGAGGAGAAGAACCTGAAAAAGTCACTCTAGTTTTCATGCCAAAGGGCAAATTTGCTGTGCATGTTATGCCATCCTTACCCTACAATGAAACCCTCCCAGAGACTGCTGTCTCCCTTTTGTTTTCCTTCCTCCTAAATGTTTGTCATGCTTCAAGATAGCACAGGAAAAGAGAGGGATGGAGAAGCTGGTACAGCTCAGTGTATCTCAGTTCTGAGTTGCAGAAAGGAATTCCTCTACCAAAGATGAGCTGCATAGTGCAGAACAGGCAATAAATAACATACAAGGTTTTGACTTAGAAGAGATAGAAGTCTGCCAAAAGAAATTAGGTACTTGCTGGGCATATTTTAATCAATTTGCACAAATGCCAATATATTTCATACAAAGGTGTATCTGCAAAAATTTACATCAATCCCTTGTCTCATATCTTATTCATGTATACATAATACACATCTCAATTCTCATATATTTCACACACCTTCATTCCACACCTGTTTTCCTTTCCTTCCATTTTTTCCCACCCACTAACATTGCTCACATGTTCACTCATTCCTCAGGCACACCTGTTCTCATTAATTCAAAATTACATAAGCAGCTTTTCTTCATGTACCCTCCCTGCCATCTTCGGTGTTTATAACCACAGATTCTACCTACACATCTCTGTTATACATGCTCTTATACTGAGGTCTGTAATTGATATCACACTTTCCATAAAAATGTAGATAACATTTCCCACTGTAGGTTGTAGATAACAAGTTTCAACTTCCCTACCATTCACAGGAAAAGCTCTTAATTCTGCATGGAAATCCCAGCCTCATTCTGTCACTGCACTTCTTTCTCACAATTGCTGGAAAATGGCAGCCAGTCAGGTCTGTTATCTCATTGTATATAATAAAACTCTATCCTTCCAGCTGTGAGCACTTATTTGTGATTTGTTTCCCGTTTCCCAGATCTTCCAACCTGTGTGGGACCTTTACACTGTCTTCACACCTAACTAAAAGTTTTCGCTTCTCTGTGATTGTAGATGTCTTCTGGAACAGCAGTGGCCAGCTGCCGCTCATCCTGCAAGCTGGGGTTATACTACTTTTCCCATGTCCACTATAATAAAATATTAAGAAACCGTGACTTATTTTCTGTCTCTGTCCCTTCAGATCTCTTCTATACATGACACATGCACATGTATGCAAAATGTAGAGATAAATTAGAGAGGACATAGAGATATGCACACACATATACATATCTACACACACACTGACAGATACCTTGTAAGGCTCATCTCTCCAAACCTAATATACCTGCACACTGCGTAGGACAACCTATGGTCTTATGCAGGACAACCTATGTCCTATGGGTGAAATCTTTCAGGGGAGGGCTGTTCTTTGGCTACTGTACAGGGATTTTGGCATCCTTCAGCATGGTGGAAACCATGCTGTCTGCCGTGGTTTGCAACCACAAGCTGATGTGGGGTCTGAAGTATTTTCAGAGGGTTGCTGGGCAAAGGAGAGACCTGACACTTTGTGGCATGGTGAGAAAGGTTCCCACACACACACACGAAAGAATCCACAGCTAACTCAGCTGGAGAAGCAGATGAAAGCTATATTTACAAGCAGAAATGGAATGCAATGGATATATACAAAAATCTACAATATATTTACAATATATATAGGAATATACAGCAATGTATGTAATACAGAAGACCCACAGCCGGACGAGGGGTGCCCCTCCCCGGCTGTGATCCCCCTTCTCCCTCCCTACCTCCCCTTTTTCCCAAAAGGGTTAGAGAGAGAGAGAAAGGAAGGTAATTAAAGGGGAACAATAAATTATGTTAGTTCAAAGCAAATGCAAGAGTTAGTTTTCTTATCTGGTTAGCAAGGTCGTTCCTGCCAGGAAAGCTGTTGCTTCAGAGAGAGAAACAGGCCAGCCCAACAGGACAGAGAAGAACAGACTGAACAGACTAAGCTAAAACTTACAGTTGCATTCTACCAATGAAATCAGTTTAGCATATCTTTGTTTTTCAATACATTCAGCCAGAGTGTTCAGAAAGTGTCCATTTCTTAAAGGCACAGCCTAAACCGGTCACACACTTGGATGTAAGTATGTTGAACAATGTGGGATCTTGTCCCTTCTGCAGGGAAGGCAATTGAAATGGTATAGAAGAACTGGACAACCACCAATCCCTGTGAATTACACAGGGCTTCAGGGATGGCATAATAGATGCCACGAAGAGATACAGTATGTAGTAGGAAGGTAGGATCAACAGTCATCCACTTCAGGGTAACTGAAGAGTAGTGAACACCCAACCCTCACTTGCTGTCAGCAGCCAAAAGCAGGGTTCCAGGATCACTGATGCCAGTTGGTGATCATTCTCTGTCTCAGCTATAGGTGCGAAGGGTGCCAGGAAGCAAAGGAAAAATGTGAAATCCTTGAGGGTTTCCAGAGTGGAAGACACAGCTGTGTACACATGAAGGAAGCAAGTCTTTCCATCTACACACTGAGTAGACCTGATGAGATACTCTAGAGGCTGGGTATTCCCATAGAAAATACACTGCAAATCCCAAATCAGTGGGAGAAAAAACAGAGGACAGGTCTGAATCTAACATGAAGCATAACTGAAAGAATTTGCAAATAAGAGTGCTTTATCAGGAGGAATTTACATATGAAAAGATTTATTAATTCTGCAGCAAGAAGTCCATCTGAGAAAAGGAGAGTAATTTTACAGTACTTTCAGTTCAGACATTAAGACTGTGGTTAGCCTTTGAATAAATGCAATTCAAGTGCCTAGGTACTCATTGCTATGAATTACAGACACAACTATTTCTTCTCATATCATTATGACCATAAACCACTGAAATGTGTATATAATGTGCTTTTATAAAGCACATGCAAAATTCTGTGGCATGCCAAAATTCTTCATTTATGACACGGACTTAATACACAGTATATAGGTGGAATTACCAAACAGAAAATGTTAAAGAAACCAAATTATGTAGAAACAGTAAGATATGACACTGCCATGGTCTGCAAGCCATTAGCAGTGTTGAAGTCATTGTAGTTGTGTCCTGCTGCTCCTTGCCCCTGCCTCTCCTGGAGGGGCTTGCTTACCATTTTGCTGCCAAGGACTGTCTTCCTGCTTATCTTCACCAGTGTATGTTTGCTGGACTGAGCATAGCTTTGCATAGTATGGATTGCCATTGATGTTAGTTTTCTTGTTTCACTCAATCTGCTTTCATTTCAACCCACAGATGGTGCCTCCTTTTCTCGATTCCCCTTCTTTGATGGGTAGGGGTCATTGAGTGACAGAGCAACAGCTCCAACATTGGTTTAGCCCTGGATACAGGCTATATGTAGACAACTTCACAGTGTAATAAGACTATATTAGCTACAAGCAGGATAGTTATGAAATATACAGAAGTTAGATATTAAATAACTGTAGCAACAGATTTAAATAGATTAGTTCCTCTGAATGTGCAGATCTGCTTGCATCCAGCTTGCATATCCCTTTCTAATCCTCCATTTCATGGCACTTACTCATTTGTCTCTAAAATGCCTGGAATAAAGGTAATGTGAATTTCTCTTTTTCATTCCTATTATAATGTTTCACTTGACTTATTTATCAGCTGGCAGTAGTATTTGCTTCAAATAGTCTAAGTGCTCGTACTCAGGAAATCCCACTGACCATGTTCCCTTGAACAAATCCCATTCTTCGTGCTACATGCCAGCCTGCCAAGCATTTAAATGCCCAGATTTATCATTTTATCTGTCAAAATATTTAAGATGTTTATAATTATGAAAAGTTTTTTTTTTAATTCTCATAGAGGCACAATTAATTTTTTCATGTTCCTTCCAGTACATTCTGTCCCAGTCAGCTATCAAGTCTGAAGCTTATGTGCTGTGCATAAACTGCATAACATCTGAAATGTCAGGGTTTGGTGTGTTTTTTTTCATTTTCTGTAGGGATCTGGTAAACCATCAAGCTAGTTCAATCCATATAAAATTCCTGCTCTAACACCCCAGCACAGGACTTGAGAGAGAAGGTGTAGTTACACTACAGTTGCCTGCCTCTCATCCTGTCTTCTCTGTGGATGCTCACCCACTTATTCTATTTGCAAACTTCAGCCTATTTCACTTAAGTGCTTTCCCAGACAACTATAAATAGGCTCTTGGAAGTGGTAATTAAGTCAGGACCACATTCACTCACAGGAATTTAACAGCTTCTCCTGGCAGAATACAATTGTTTTTTCCTCCTCCATCCAGGTCTTTGCAATTGGCCACAGAGGACCTGGAATGCCTTAATGGTACAAAGCATTTGCAGTGTGATTGTGTACCTCTGCCTCGTTGTTCGTGCTGCTATTAATTTTCATTAAAAAAAATATTGTTGGGAAACTTTCACTCTGAGCTCAGACTTGTCATGTACCCAAACTAAAACAGGATGGAGGACGAGAGTGTGGAGCTGACCTAGAGGGCCCAAAGGCTGGACAATGAGATGGTGGGTGCTAGGGAAAACCTGTGGAGATATGAACAGAGACAGTTGTGAACTTCAGCATGCAGAAATATATTTCCACTGACTGAGATTATAACTTCAGGCTTATTGTTCTCCATTTCCCCATCTTATACTAACTTCAGTGACTGCAATGACACTTTTGTATTACTCATGTCACCATAACAAGTTTCTGTATGGCAATGTCTCTAAAAAAAAAAAAAAGGTACTGAAGTTAGCTTGATTTTTTCCAAATGTTAGTTAAATTAAACTTGGAGGGAAAAAATTCTCTTCTGGAGTTTTGTTCTGCTTTATGCTTAAAGTGAGGCAGAGCTATTTGCTCTGTTAGATTTTACAAAGAAACCTGTCATGCCAGTGTGCTTTTATACAATCAGTGATCACAGCCCACGGCATTTCAGCCCCAACAGGGCATGTTTTCTTGCCTCTTACAGCCAGCACACGTGCTGTGCCACCCTGTGGCACGGAGGCGCCCTTCCTCCTGCTGGTGCTGTGTACCCCTATGACAGGTTGCTCAGAGAAGAAGTGGACCGGTACGTGTCTTCTGTCCATTTGAAGGATGGTAAATGTATTCAGTCTCCTGCATTAAGCTTTAAAAAGACAGGAATAGAGAACTTTCTGGATAAATTACCATATATAGGCTTTCTGCAGGATTCCCCAGCATATTCACTCAGTCACTCCCAATTACTTCAACAACACTGTAGTGCTTGTTCTCACATTGACATCACTGGAGAGATATTTATTCCAAGACAAGATGTTTGCTGTGCAGAATATGTCCAATTTTGTTTTACAAAAGCACATTATTGCAGTTCATTTTTCATTTTCATTCAAAGATGTATTGTCTGTGGTATTGCATACTCTCAGAGAAAGAAACAACACAAAACCATGCCCTGCAAACCCTTTTTATGTTTTTCTATCTAAACAAACATGCCGTTCACATGTGTTCCAGAAACTATACATTCCAATTCAGCAGTATGAGAATAATACTGGCAATGTGCACTGTGATTTGGATACTGGAAATATACTATAAAACCTCTGTAACATGAAAATTATTGTACTAAAGTCAAACCAAAGTCCATGCAGCCTAGTGCTGGGTTTCTAGCAGTGACCACTACCAGCTGCATAAGGGCAAATCAGACATATTGTGACATTTGATCATTAATTCTGATTCTGTGATTGATTTTTCAAAAACTCTCTTCCAATTTCCAGTGAATTCTGAATGTTCTGGCCCAGAGCTCTAATCCTTGTATTCAACAGCTCACGAGGGATTTCATGAGGGAAGTTCAGATGTCCTTGAGTTCTTCTTAAGTTTACATTCACGTTTGCATTTAAACTGACCTCCAGAGATTACTTTTTAAATATAGATGCGTTAATATCACAGGATCACAGGATGTCAGGGGTTGGAAGTGACCTCCGAAGATCATCAAGTGCAACAACTCCTCTGACAGAGGACCACAGAATCTAGCACAGGTTGCACAGGAATACATCCAGATGGGTCCTGAGTCTTCAGAGAAGGAGACTCCACAACCTCCATGGGCAGCCTGTTCCAGTGCTCGGTGACCCTCACAGTGAAGAAGTTCCCCTTCATGTTGAGGTTGTTGTTGTAATTTATATCCATTACCCCTTCTCCTGTCACAGAGTGCAACTGAACAGAGCCTGTCCCCTCCCTCTTGACATCCATCCCTCAGATATTTATAAACATTTATCAAATCCCCTCTCAGTCATCTCTTCTCCAGACTAAAAAGCCCCAGGTCTCTCAGCCTCTCCTCAGAGGGCATGTGTTCCAGTCCCTTAATCATCCTGGTAGCTATCCATTGGACTCTCTCCAGCAGATCCCTATCCCTCTTGGACTGCAATATCCTCAGTAGATCACATCATATAATGTTAAGGAAAGTTTAAATTATCATTCTGGGTGCTTAGATAGTGTTTCCCAATATTTAAAAACATATCATTGGCTTTAAAATGTTATTCTAAGATCTTTCATCCCTTTAAAATCAAACTTCTAAAATCAAGGCTCTTTTCCTTTATTTTACCTTTACTACTGGAAAATCTGCAAGTTTCTGCAGTGCCTAGTACTGTAAAAACCATATTGCCACACCAAGTATAGCAATAATACAGCTTAAGGAAAAGCATCTGCTGATTTTACTACATTGGTGAGCTTCTGTCACCAAACAGAGCAATCTATTAAAAATCTAGGGGTTTATTAATTATTTGATCCAATATATCGTGTGCACAGAAAAATCCTTACATTAAGGTCAGTACCCTCAGAACAGTTTGATGCTGAGAGCTATGTGGTGACTTACTCCTTGTGTCATGCCAACATAACACTGAAGATTTGGTCTGCCTTCAAGCACAGTGAGCTCTTCCATGCTCCTCTAAAAAAAAGTGAATGCATTTTCTTCTCTGTTGACTCTGTGGACATCTCGCTTTGGAAGTGAGTTGCAGACTTTGAATTGCCTGAGGCCAGTAATGAAGACACTACCCTTTAGTAATATCTGTTATAAACATCTGCTCACCATTACAAAGTGAAGAATTTGGGGCAAATGCAGGGCTGCAGCCCAGTTATCTGGGGTCGGAGGCACTTAATCACCAGACTTTCTCTTCATATATTATCTTGCCTCATTCGCTAAACACTTCCAGCTTTTGGGGTGCAAAAGTGAAACATGAAAAGTTCTGTCAAAACCAAAGTTGAAAGGTTTAAAATGACACTGAGTGTGTAGCTGAAGAGACCTTCCTTTCATAAACTCTGACTCTGGGATTGCTAGAGGGAAGTTTTGGGGCAGGGGTGGAAATTGAGGGACTGCAGCTCTTTTCTTTTAGCAGTTGCCAGTATCCTGCAGACATCCAGTCAAAAGATGGAAAGGCTATCCTAGAGAGATGAGCTGCCTGCTAAATTGTTCCTTCACTTGTAGTTCTCGGACACCGCTTAGGCCCATCACTGGTATGAAAGAGAGAAAACAAATTCTGCAGGCATTTGAATGTTTCATGAAATTGAATCAACACAAAACCCAAACCAAACCAAAGAAAAACCCCAAATCCAAACAGTATCTGTGATGTAATATGATATATATGACATATGATTGATAGATATATATATGATGTGATATCATTTTAATCTATGCCTAGATGGAAGATTGTGGACCGTATTCATTTAATTTCATTACCAGATCTGATAGAACAATAGGGAGGTCACAGAGAGAGGACAAAAAACCTCAACAAACCAACAAGCAAATAAACACAACCCCAAAACAAAACAAACCAACAAAACCAACCCCAAACAGCAAAGAGGAAGCATTACTTTACAGTGCTAATCAGAATGTGGTAACTGTGTGCATGAAAGCTATAGTAGTCCATTGGATCTTTCTGTTGCCATTCAGCAACAGTTTTTAGTGTGTGCTTTTCTACAGCCACTAGTTCTGCTGAGGTTTTGGTCAGCATATTTAGGATGTCCTGTATTCTGCTGTGAGAATAAAGGAAAGCCTAGAAAATGAGCAATAACCATTTCAAGTGGTGTTCTCTTTTCCACTGTGAGATTTCTGACTGTGGTTTTGTTCTTTGCAGTGGCTGTCCACATTATGATGAAGTTTTAGGACTGCACTGTACAAATAAACCCCTTGAAGTGTTTATCAAAAGTATGCTATGTAATTGTATATAGCCTAAGGTACTGAGCCTGGTATTCACAGTATCACAGTATCACAGTATCACCAAGGTTGGAAAAGACCTTGAAGATCATCCAGTCCAACCTGTCACCACAGACCCCATGACTAGACCATGGCACCAAGTCCAATCCCCTCTTGAGGAGGGAGGACATTGCTGCCCAGAGAAAACTCTCCTGCCCACTGCAGGCTTGAACTCACGACCTTCCCAGTAAGAGTCTTACGTGCTACCAACTTAGCCACATGGTCCCCAGCTCTTTAGGGCTGAAATAGTAGGATTTTTCTTTTGACTGTAAAAACTTATAAATGACATTTTCCTTTCCACAGACATGATTCCAATGTCTTTTTGTTTTTCCGCCCCCCTACAAGGCAGACTATGTATGAACTAGGTTGATAGCAGCTAAGTTTCCTAATATCACCACCCTTTGGGAGTATCACTTCACTAGAAGTAAGATGACATACAATCCTCCCCACCACCACCACCATCATTTATTGTTACTCTATTAATAGGTCCCATAACTTGGTTCTATTAGCAAAAGATATGACTGCATATTTGGCAGTAACTCTCTTGATATCAAGGCAAAAAGCCACATGATTGGAACCATATTTTTCTCAAAGCCACTTTCTAACAATAGATAGAATTCACACCAAAGAGCCTCTCACTAAGAATAGATGGAATTATTGTGTAAAAATGCTTCATGCACAGTGGAAAAAATTCCAAGAATTTTGGCTTGGAGGCTATGACAATTTGTGACAGAAAGAAAACGAAGCTGTCACAAGCTCAGAAAATGCTTTAGGTCTGCTAGAGTGCCACTTGATTGCTCAGCCCCAGGTGAGCATTTCAGGTTCTTTGGAAGAACTTCACCTTTTTCAAATTTACCACTATTACCATACATGAATGAAACCTGAGATTACTTTTTCTTTGGGTAATTGTTTTTTGGAATGTGTGTGATCCCAGTGTAACTTGTCTAGGAAAGGAGGAGTGCTTTAGCAATATCTTCACAGCTACCTCACTAGTCCTCAGAACACAGTCTGATGACTTCTGCACAGTCTGTCTGCAGCTAGACTTAGACTGCCAGTGTGCTTGACTGGGTACTATGCTAATACTGCAGCAGGCATTTCTTATACGTGTCTTTCTCTACTTCTCCAGCTCCCTCTTCAAGAGAACAAGTTCCTAGCATTCTTAAATGGTAGCTCATAATTAGCATATTTAGCAAGTGCAGTTTCTATCATTTTTAGCATCCTGGTTATACCTGGGACAAAAGAAGTCCAGTGTCCTTAGAGCTATGCTGTGTTCTTCAATGGTGAGATGAATCACATCATCCCCTTGAACTTACCATGAGAAAGGACAATTTGTTTTTAGGATATACTTAACATACATGAAATGTGCATGCTTCACATCACATAAATATGTGATCTGAAGAAATAACTCCTTGACACAGCTACTGTATCTGAGCCAAAGTGAATAGCCTCACCTCCAGCTCCAGCAATGCCACACTGAATGTGTTAGCGAGAGTCCACTACCCACACACTGTATATGTAAGATCCCACATGACTAGCTTCAGGCCCATGCTGAATGTGTTAGCAAGAGTCCATGATCCACACCGTGGGAGCAAGGCAATGTTCCTGCTGCTGTGTGCTCCCCCTTCCCTTTGCTTGTGCACATGAAAGTGAGGTGGGGAACCAATAGCTAGACAGCTCCATGACGGCTGTGAGAACAGGACCTGAGTGGTAAGCTACAGGTCTGCACACTGAAAGTGTAGCAGCCTGACATTCATTTCGTAAGTTTACTCTGCCAAGGCAGCTAACTAAATATAAATATCTCTGTGTACTCCATTCAGAGAAATTTAAAGTCTGCTGTAGAAGAACACATACCTTTTGTTAATATATTCTCATTTGGATGTATTTTATTTCAGTACTTTCTTAATTTAATTTTTGACTTTTCTACCCATAAATTTGAAGTGATTGAATGAAATCTAATGGCAGTTCAAACTAAATGTGAAGGTCTGAGCATAGACAGCACCACAGCATCAGCTGATAGGTTAAGTTTAAAGCTCTTCTGGAGAACACACCTTCAGGAGATAGCTTCATTCTTTTTCCACAGATCACTTTGGGTTTTTTCCATAGTGTTTTCTAGATCTTCAGTATCTTCTCTCATCCTGTGTGAAAATCACTCCTGTGTTTAAAAATCTTTTTGAAGAGTAATGTCTGGAAGCCAAATCTGCCTCTGTTGGTTTGTGGCTTCAACCTTCTCTTCCCATATTAGCCACAAAATGCAGAACTGCCTCTTTAAAAAGAAAAAACAAGTTACCAGCATAACCTGCAGTGATGTCGATGAGGCATTCTATAGGCAGCTTAAGGCTGTCTCAAGATCACCTGACCTCGTTCTCATGGGTGACTTCAACCTGCCTGATATCTGTTGGGATCTCAACACAGCAGAGAGGAGGCAGTCTAGGAGGTTCTTAGAGTGCATGGAGGACAGCTTCTTATCCCAGGTGCTGCGTGAGCCTACCAGGGGTAAGGCTATGCTTGACCTCCTCTTCACCAACAGGGAAGGGCTGGTGGGTGATGTGGTGGTCGGAGGGTGTTTAGGCACCAGTGACCATGACATAATAGAGTTTTCAGTATGCAGCCAAGCCAAGAGGGGCAGCAAGAAGACCTCCACTCTGGACTTCCGGAGGGCAGACTTCAGGCTACTCAAGGAACTAATTCAGAAGGTTCCTTGGGAATCAGTCCTTAAAAATAAAGGGGTCCAGGAGAACTGGACCTACTTCAAGGAAGAACTATTGAAGGTGCAAGAACAGGCTGTGCCGGTGTGCCGGAAGATGAGCCGCCGGGGCAGACGGCCAGCCTGGATGGGCAATGAACTTTTAATAGAACTTAGGGAAAAAAGAGGGTGTATCATCTTTGGAAGAAAGGGGAGGCAACCTACAGAATGTTTAGGGATGTTGCTAGGTTGTGCAGGAAGAAAATTAGGGAGGCAAAAGCCCATTTAGAACTTAGACTGGCCTCTGCTGTGAAGGACAACAAAAAGTCCTTCTATAAATACATCAATAGCAAGAAGAAGGGCAAGGACAACCTCCATTCCTTGGTTAACACGGAGGGGAACGTTGTAACAAAGAATGAGGAAAAGGCAGAGGTACTTAACACCTTCTTTGCCTCAGTCTTCACTAGCAGGGCAGAACGTCTTCCAGACAGCTGGCCTGCAGAGCTGGCAGAAGGAGCCAGAGAGCTGCATAGTTTCCCACTGCTCCAAGAGGAAGTTAGAGATCTACTGAGCCGCTTGGACCCCCACAAGGCCATGGGACCGGATGGGATCCATCCTAGGGTGCTGAGATTGCTGACAGATGAGCTGTCCAAGCCACTTTCCATCATTTTTCAGCAGTCCTGGCTCACTGGAGAGGTCCCAGAAGACTGGAAGCTGGCTAACGTGGTGCCCATCCACAAGAAGGGCCGGTTGGATGAGCCAGGGAATTATAGGCCTGTCAGCCTGACCTCAGTGCCAGGCAAGATTATGGAACGGCTCATCTCGAGTGCGATCACACAGCACTTACAGGATGGCCAGGGGCTCAGGCCTAGCCACCATGGATTTAGGAAGGGCAGGTCCTGCCTCACCAACCTGATCTCCTTCTATGATCAGGTGACCCGCCTGGTGGATGTGGGGAGGCCTGTGGATGTGGTCTACCTGGACCTCAGCAAGGCCTTTGACACCGTTCCCCACAGCAAACTCCTGGCCAAGCTGGCAGCCCGTGGCTTGGACAGGAGCACACTGCGTTGGGTTAGGAACTGGCTGGAGGGCCGAGCCCAGAGAGTAATGGTGAATGGCACCACATCCAGCTGGCGGCCTGTCACTAGTGGTGTGCCCCAGGGATCAGTACTGGGCCCCATGCTCTTCAACATCTTTATTGATGATCTGGATGAGGGCATTGAGTCCATCATCAGTAAATTTGCAGATGACACCAAGCTGGGGGCAGCAGTTGATTTGCTGGAGGGCAGAGAGGCTTTGCAGAGGGACCTCGACAGGCTGGACAGATGGGCAGAGTCCAATGGCATGAGATTTAACACATCCAAGTGCCGGATTCTGCACATTGGCCACAACAACCCCAGGCAGCGCTACAGGCTGGGGTCAGAGTGGCTGGAGAGTGGCCAGGCAGAGAGGGACCTGGGGGTACTGGTTGATTGTAGGCTGAACATGAGCCTGCAGTGTGCCCAGGCAGCCAAGAAGGCCAATGGCATCCTGGCTTGCATCAGGAACAGTGTGGCCAGCAGGAGCAGGGAGGTCATTGTGCCCCTGTACACTGCACTGGTTAGGCCGCACCTTGAGTCCTGTGTCCAGTTCTGGGCCCCTCAGTTTAGGAAGGATGTTGACTTGCTGGAACGTGTCCAGAGAAGGGCAACAAAGCTGGTGAGGGGTTTGGAACACAAGCCCTATGAGGAAAGGCTGAGGGAGCTGGGGTTGCTTAGCCTGGAGAAGAGGAGACTGAGGGGTGACCTTATTGCTCTCTACAACTACCTGAAGGGAGGTTGTAGCCAGGCAGAGGTTGGCCTCTTCTCCCAGGCAGCCAGCACCAGAACAAGAGGACACAGTCTCAGGCTGCGCCAGGGCAGGTTTAGGCTGGATGTTAGGAAGAAGTTCTACACGGAGAGAGTGATTGCCCATTGGAATCGGCTACCCGTGGAGGCGGTGGAGTCACCTTCACAGGAGGTGTTCAGGAGAAGACTTGATGGGGTGCTTGGCTGTATGGTCTAGTTGTTGGGTGGGTTGGATTGTTTGATGGGTTGGACGCGATGATCTTGAAGGTCTCTTCCAACCTGGTGTATTGTATTGTATTGTATATTCTTTCACATTTGCCTGCCACGCTTCTTTTGTTTTTGCCTGTCATTCGGTTAATTGTAATTTCATCTGTCTTAGGCATCTGTCACTTTGTTTATCTTTTCTGTACCATGCATACTAATGACACTGCCTAAGTAACAGTACAAGTGTGTTTATACTAATAACAACAAGCATACAAGGAATTGTTCTATGTCAGGTGCTACCTTACAGCATCCCATTAAAAGCACAGATTACCAGTAAACACTGAACACCTGTTTTTTACATTCTTCAGTAAATGACTAATGTTTATATACAAAGAGAAGGTGACCTCAATTGCAAACTGTAGCAGCTGGCAATGACGTTGCCAAATCCTTGCAAATGTTAGCCATTTAGCAAAAGGAATAGGTTTCTTTCTGTGACTTCCAACCCTCAGCTTATTTGTTCAGCACTAACTCAAATATTACTCATGCATACAGGATCACAGGCCAAAGAACTTCCTGCAACCTTCTGCTGGCACGGAGTGTGCCCCATTGATCGATAAGTAAGGTGTCACAATCACAGGGTTTATCCCGACAGAAGGCTTCACAGCTTATCAGCAAAGAGAAGAAAGATCCCCATAAGTAAGGAACACAAAGCCATGCAAGGTCCCTAGAGGAGAGGCAAACCCCATTTCCTGCCTGGCTAGGATGGAGGGGAGACAGAAAGGAGAAGGAAAGGAGATACTTCCATTGTTTGTAAAAGAATAGCAATTCCAGCTCATGGTAAGTCCTGCCTCAGTTTTTCGAGAAACATTTCCATATACATGTTCCATGAGGAGGAAGTGAAAAGTATTCCTAATCTTCCCACAAAATGTGCACAGAGCATGAGCATTTCAACAACACACATTTCTACATGGAAGAATATTTTACTGACATGAAAATCAAAGCAGCACATTACATGATATTCAACACACACTTTCTAGTTTGAAGGGAAACAGAATTTCCACATTACTACCCAAGTGATGCCAGAGGCAGAGATATGATTTACAAACCACAGCCTCCAGTTTGCCTGCTCCAGATACAGCAGGTTAAAAGCCAGCACAGTAACCAAGAGAGAAACCAGCTATCTTTTGAAAAAAAATAACTTGTATTACAAGAAGGTATCCAGAAGTCTTTATGAAAATTAAATAGCCAAACTCTCGTGGCATCACTAAAGAAAAAAACAATGTATTAATTATCATCATCATATACATACCAAATTAATTATTGTCATTATATACATACTACTTAAAAGCAAACCAATTAAATTACTAATATTGAATGTGGGGGTTTCATTCCTGGTTGTAAGAAAAAATCTTTTGAATGAGATGGCAATATTGGCCACAGTCCTGCAATTTGTTCAGTAGGAACTTTACTTGTTCATACCCATGAAGCTGCTCACTCACGTGGCATATGCATTTTGTTGATCAACCCATATTGAAAAATTATTAACAAAGAATGGTTCTGCCATTTTAACTCAGCATTTTGTGTTCCATGTTTTGTCATCTTTTGTATCGCAATATTTACTGAAAGCTGCCCATACATAAGTTTAACATGTTTTCCTGGAATTAATGTTACTTTAAGTCATTTCCATCTCAATCTATTTTGGAACCTAAACCAAACCCGAAAATCTCTAGCCAGAAAAAATGTTTATGCTACTAGGCAGAGCACAACACATACCCATGAACATATAAACACTCCCTCTTGCTGCACACTATTGGTATTTCTTTCCAGCTTTGTAGAACCTTATTACAAAGTTGATTTATGTATAATGCTTGTCAAAATGAGAGCTGTCATGGCAGCATCTGAGTCAAATCAGGGGTAACCCTATTCACTTTTTGGGCATTGTAATTCTTGCATAGCTAGTTTTCACCTTCTGTATCCTGCCCTATGTTACCTATCAATGTTACCTACTAAGGAGTCTTCTTTTTCCAGCCCAGATGAATTTTTCTTTTAGATAAACCCCTGAAAGATGGAATGGGAAGGTACTTAAAGATTTAGATGTCCAATACTGACATCCAGTGAATATAAAAGAAAAGCTTCTGGTCAAAAGCAGTTGAGTGTCTATCACCCTTAAATCTTTCCAAAAATCCCAGCCCAAACAATGTGTGAGTACAGTGTAGCATGCAGCTAGTCTCTTCCCGCAGCTTCCTTAAATCATTGTGGAATGACACCAGCCAAGTAGCAAGTATTTAAATGGTAGGGCCAAGGGCAACTTATTAGCTGTCTGTGATAGTGACAAGATTTCTGCACTGTTGCGTTATCTTAGTTCTGTAATATCTAATTATATAACTCCTTCTGAATATTTATATTACAGAGTGGTTGTCATACTCTGCTACCCACTTACCTCAATGACAAATATAAAAGTATAGAGGATATTAAAAATCAGGTGTTTCGTACCTGATCAAGGCTCTTTCTAGTGGTGTCTGTGAGAGAATCACAGGTTATTTTCAAATTAAAAGCTTTTTTTCCCCCCTTTCTATAAATTCACTAAAGGAAGGAAGTCTTCACCAGTAGGCTCCTCAGGTTGGTTTCCTTTCACTGGCATAAGAAATGCCATTTGATTACTTGCCTTGAAACTGAATCTGTCCTGCATCAAAACCAGTTCTCCAGCACCTTACTTATGCATCTTCTGAGAAACATTTCTGAAAGTCACTCTTGGACACCTTCAGTGATGCTTGCTCACATATTGCTTCATCTTTGTCTTCTTCATGGGTGTGTGGGGAGGGGTTACAATACATCACCTTAAAAACCTCCCCTGTCTGGACAAGTAGCCAGACTTGAACACTGAGAAAGGAACCTCCACAAGGCTCTTGGTGGTGCATGCGGCGTTTTGTGCTTTGCTGGAACGCCTGCCACGGGCATGGATATGAACGGTTAAGTTCATCATCCTTCTGACAGCCGTCCTTGCCGGCGTGGGAGCGAAGGGGTAGGGACTGCAGTGCTCCCGGCGAAACACCGGCTTTCGGCGGGCCGGGCAGGGGCGCCGCCGGCAGCTCCCGGCCACGGGCAGCCCGTCCCTGCCCTTCCCTGCCCGCCGCTGCATGCGGGCGCCCCCTGCCGCTTCCCGCAGCGCCACACGCGGAGCTGCTCTCCCTCCTCCGGTCTGTTCTACGGCCGCCGCGACGGCAGCTTCCAGTATCCTTTTGGGGGGGGGGGGGGGGGGGGAAGAGGAGAGAGTGGGCCAGAAGCCATGCACCTCCTCCAGATTGCTCTGCGGTTCTGGAGTACCCAGCCCACCGGCTCTCTCCTCGACGCGAAGAGAGCGGTCAGCTGAAGCCAAGGGTGCTGAGGACCCTGAATATTCCTGGCATATACATGCCCTCCTTTTTGTAGGATTTTCTCTCAGACCTGCTATCTTGAGCCCGCTGGCTGTGCAGCCAAATTTTCTGTTTGATCAACATCTTGCTTCTTTTGGTTCTGGGGTTTTTCTTCTTTTTTTTTTCCCCCACACTGAGTCCAGGTTAGACTTGATGATCTTGGCAGTCTCTTCCAACCTTGGTGATACTGTGGGTGACCCATTTTCAGCAGAAGGAACAGAGCAATACAGTGTCCCCAGAGCTTCCAGACATTTAATTGTATGGTATTTTGCTCCATGCTTGGACTTTGAAGGTAGATTTTCTTTTAAAATCTGATTCTTCAGTCATAAAATAAAACAAAATAAAATAAAATAAAATAAAATAAAATAAATGGTATTTATTGTGATGGGAATAAAAGTGTAAAAACTGAGGTTTCTGGGCTTCTAAAACTCACCTGGTAGAGCATGTGAACATATGACTATCCAAACTTTTGTCCCAACTAATTCCTCATCCCACCCCCGGTCTCCAGCACATAAGCTGAAAGGGGACCTTGTAGCAAATGATGAATTACTGCTTGATACCACTCTAGTGGGCTGTATCTATAAAAAAATCCTCTACTTACTATCCTAAAAATAAAATGTAGATATTTATCCAGAGAATTTTAAACTAACAACTAACACATTTAAATATCTTTGAAATTGTTAAAGGAAGTAGGTTTCCATTAAGGGAGTGAATCAGGGAACTGTGGATGGCTGTTTCAAGTCAACAGCCCTGCAACTTCATTTGTGGTCTAAAGCACCTGACTATATTATTTCAAGGAGAATAGCTCTCTTTTAACAATTTTGCTTAAATCCATAAGAAGGGAACATTTTTTTATGCCTTTCATGGGGCTAAAGAGTTTCTCAGTCAAGGTCATCTTCTTTTAGGTTTTACAGTTTTCCTCTGCAAGAGTCTCCAGGCTTGAATCTGTTATTTCTCTCAAAGCAGCCTTCCGGCCTTTTAGTCTGAAGAAGTACAATTTAGAATAATAATAATAATAATAGTAGTAGTAGTAGTAGTAGTAATAATTTTAAATAAAAAATAATTCATGCAAAATAAGGAAAGCATTATTTGACAAGTGATCAGAAAAGAGGAGTCAAGTAACTAGCAGAGACATCATAAATGGTGTGGGTTGGGTTTCTTCATAATCCCATTGCCAGGTGGTTACCCTGAGAAAGCTGCACTAAGGTTCGTAGGGTTTGTAAGCGTAATTCCTCTTCATGTATGTCTGTTACAGGACAAGACCCAGTTTCTCAATTCATGATAATTGGTTTCATTTTATGATGTCAGCTGATAATCTTTTCCCTGGTGATGATTCTGCAAAAGAGCAGCCTGTCCTGAAGCCAAGCTGGTATCTGCAGATACTTGCACACTCTTAGTGGCATTAAGTCACTGATCCTTAGCTCAGCCATCCAGGTGTTGTCTGAGCAATGCAAACAATTTTCCGAGTACTTCGCAGACACGAATGCATCTCCCAGCAGTTGTGTGTTTAGCATTGCACAGAGATTAGATCACTTACCACAGGATCTGGGTTACAGCATTTTTGTGGTTCCTAATCCAGACTTTGGTCCCCCAAACCAACTGGCTGAAGTGGACTGATTAATAAGTTTGTGATTTGTCAAAGGTTGAAAGCAGAAGCTCCTCCTGTCCAGTCTGTCCACTCTGCTGTAAACTGTTTCTGCTTTAAAAGACAAAGATCTCTCTTTCATTGGGCCTTTTTGTCCTTTTGTTTGCTTGTTTGTTTTTTGTTTGCTCACCTGCATTGAACTCATCAGAGAGAGCATTTGTAAAAGGCTGTGTTAATGTGGGCTTCCTCTACTGTCTTTCCAGTAACTAAGCATAGTTTCTAAGATTTTGTGTAATCAGTGGGTTAAACTGGCTTTAGGGTTAAATCTTCTTATTGCAGTATAATTCATCAGGCTGTAGTGAATGGACAGAAAAAGCTGTTAGTCACTAACATGGATGTACCTTCTCAGGATGAAGAGGTTGGTCATCTAAAATATGACATTGGGCATCAACTTACAAATTCTTGTAACTCCAAAAGTTTATTTCTGAGAAAGGCATAGGCAGATGATTACCAGTATGGGGACAGGGACTGCCCAGAGCCATGTGTGCTGCAAAATATGTGTTATATCTGTTATATAAATCTTCCATTGTTTACATTCTTCACTATCAGATGTACCTACTCTGAGCTCTCCAGATTTGAATGCTAGGTCCCCCAGTCGACCACGAAGTCACAGGCCAGCTATGTTATCTCTATGTGTAACTTACTCTTGTTATCTACTTTCTGAATCTGATTCCCTAATGTAAAAGTGTCCATTCTCATTTCTGAAAAGACGACCCATTTCAGGCTGAATTTTACACAGGCAACACCTGTATTTTCTCAATCTCTGACTAGATTTTATCATCTGCTCTCCTCCATCTTTATTAAACCACCATCCTTTCACTTTCCTTTCTGTTTCTCTCTTTCTCATTCCTATTTTTCTGCCTCTCTCACAGCTTGTCCTCAGTGACTTAATCAACTTTCTTTTCTTTTACCCCTCACAAAGTTTTTTCATAGCTCTTCTGTTCAGTATTGTCCTTCTACAGTTCCCACTGTTTGTTCTTATGCTTCACTCTTGATGTGCACTTTACAGTGGTTGTTTAAACAAGGTACAATCTTCAAGTCCTTGGAGTGGCCATTACAGTAAGGATGGCTTTAATTCAAGTAGTTTTAAAAGAATTGGATTTCCTCTTCAAAATTTCTTGAAACTGCATGATTTGCACATATAATAATGGAGTAATTTAGGTGGTATGGACTGCTGATACTATCCTTAAACTTTCTAGTTGTTCTTTAACTTAAACCAAACCGTTTTGAGAGCATGTCCCCAGGCAGTTACCTTGTGTATCACAGCTTAGCCTTTGTAGACTAAAATTAAAGAGCAATCCTGCAAGATGCTGAGCACGTTCCTGAGTTCCCTCTGACTGCTATGATACCCCTGTAAGGCTCACTTTTGAAGCCTGACTTGTCATTTCACGCTCACATTAATTTTTATTATATCTTCTCCACAGTACTTTGAATTTGCTGCTGTACCTATGAAGACGCACTAATGAAACAGATTTTCTGAAGCACAGCTAGGCTTCTGAGAAGTGATTCAACAACTTTAGTCAGAAGCAGGATTTTCTGCCTGATAAAAACAATCTTCACATGAATGCTGTTTGAATATTCATGTCAAAGCTTATAGAATTTGTGGATAAATCTCCTGGTGCAGGGTATGGGTGATGTCAATGCTTTTTTCTCATTGGTGACCAGCCTTTCAAAAGAAAGCAGCACCAGACAGCAGCTTTGGAGGCCTGGACTAAGCATGGCAGCTGGAAGCACCCTGGAGGCACTGAAGACTGCCAGTAACTTCAGTGACTGCATCAGCTTTGAAACTTACCAAGATCATTTGGGAATCCTGGACTATTACTACAACAATTACTATGTGCAGCTGCAAAATGTAAGTCTCAGAATTCCTGGGTGATCACTGGAAATGAAGCTATTTATAGAGATGTCCTGGTGGATGCAAACATTTCTGAGAAATAAGACAAGGTATTAATACTCTTGCAACTAATCACCTTGATAGGTTCATGAGGCATGTTGTCATGGCCTGTGCTCACAGAAAGACAGGATGAACTGGCATGTGCTGAGTGCCTTCCTGCCAGAGGGGTGTTATACCAGTTAGTTTGAAACCTTTACATCAAAAAGCATAGTCACTTCAAGAACCCCATTTTATTCCTACCATAGGTTATGATACCGAAAGCTACACTTAATGAGGGCAAATAGTGTGTTTGTCCTGCATAACACAGTCCATGATCGCTGTGTGAACTAATTCAGCTCAGTTCTAAACCAATATCATTTAAGAAATCAGCCATCAGGTGCCTTTTGGCAAAGGTACCATTGATACAGCAACTGATTACAGTATGTAAAATTCAAGTAAATGAATGTATGTACTTCTGGCAAAACAAATGAAGTTCACCTATGCAGAAAGTCACTCTAGAAATAAGACCAGTAACACTGAAGTGAACTCAGCTACCCCGCCCAGACACAGGAGTGTTTTAGATAATAATTCATTGCATAGTTTATTTTTGTCCCTCTGAACTCAAACAGCAAATTATGAATGTCACTGAAAATCACAGCTGAACCCAGAGAGCTCCTTGAGTAGATGAAGTCATTGGGTTGCTGTATTTATCCTGTAGCCCAGCCTCACATTTCTCACAGGCTTCTGAAGCCTTCTGAAGGAGTTTTGTCATCCAGCACACCACTTTATCACTTTTTGTGATTGCTACTATCTTCATTTCACAAATTGGGGCAGTCTTGTACAGAAAGACTGTGCATCAGATTTTACACATATTTTTAACACTAAAGCTCAGTTGTGAGGTGCACTGAAAGCAATTTCTGCAAGTCACATATGAACATCTTAAGCTTTTCAGTAGGACTTCTGAAAGTCCAGTAAACGGATGGCCACAGCTTGATAGGAACAAATGACTAGAGATATGTCTTTAGGTGATTTCAAATTCACCTCAAGATCTAGTCTTTTTTTCTCTCTTTTATTTTTTTATCCAGTTAGCTACTGAATATTACATAATTTTTTTAGACATAGATGAAACATCACCATATTGGGCATTTTTATTACCATAGCTTCAAACTGCTCTTCCCCAAGCTGTATCATTGTGGCCATCATCTCAAAGCACATGGAGAAAATGAAGGTTATCAGAAGTAGTCAGCATGGATTCACCAAGAGGAAGTGATGCCTGACTAATCTGATGGCCTTTAAGGAGAGCGTGACTTGATGGTTAGATGAGGGGAGGGCAGTAGATGTTGTCTACCTTGACTTCAGAAAGGCTTTCAACACCGTCTCCCACAGCATCCTTGCAGGCAAGCTTAGGAAGTGTGGGTTAGATGAGTGGACAGTTCCTTAGCCTTCAGGGCTTTTTAAGCACTTCTGCTGCACAAAGGATTTTTTCACCCTCAATTTCAAGTAGCTGACAGTTCCACTATACCTATGTAGTGAGTGCAGTGCCTCTAGTTTTCAGTTTCCCATGTGCTTTCTCTCCTACTTGCAAAAATTGCTCTTATCAGCTGATCTCAGGTATCTGGTAATATTTTGGCAATATTAATTCAAAGTGAGATCTGGTTTTACCCTTCCCAACCTATACTGTCAGGGGTCTGCATATTCAGTGACTGAGAACCTTCCTGCATGTGTAGTAGCCTTGGACAGAAACAGTATCTTTGCTTCCTCAACGTATCACTCTGGGAATTGATCTTGCACTTGGTTCTATCCAGGGAGAAAGAGGGTGATAGGATGTTCTGTGAATTGGATCCTCAGAGTGTGTGCTGTACCCCATTCCCAGTTATGAGCCAGCATTCAATTGTTTTGTAAGTCTGAGATGACATTCACTTCCATTTTCTGAATTGGCATATAGTGATTTTGACACAATGATTGAGACCCAGTACTCACCAAGCCACCTTGCTAATTATTGAACAATTCCAGCCCTCTGAAGCAAGGGAAATAAAGTAAGTTATTTGAGTAGTGGAAAGGGAAATGTGTTGGCCAAAAAAATATGGTTTTATGAGCAAATACTGGATCTGACAGTGCAGATGCTGGCAAGAATGAAAGGAATTCCAGTTCACTTTTGCAAAAGGTATATTTTCACAGAGAACCTGCCTTTTGTGGAAACCTTTAATTTAATGTACATTGGTTTCCTATTGTACGAAACCAATTTGCTGTTAAACGCCGTGCCAGACAGACTTACATCTTTCAAGCAAAAACTCTTTGTCCTGAAGTATTTTAATGGCCTAAAGAACAGGCAATTGCTGGTGACAATTCATTTTCTCCACTCTAAAGAGAAAAATGGTCCAAAATCTAAACCCAGCTCTCTTCAGAAAAACACCCTCCCTCTCATCATTGTAATACAGCATAAGCCATGTGACAACAAAGACATTTGTTTCTGAGCCTGCTGTTGGTTTTGATCAACCAAATCGGCAGCTAAGCCTTTCTTCATGTAAAACTGCTGACTTGGGAAAAAAATGTTGTTTACTGACTTCACCCAACTAATTTGATGACCTGCTCTGAGGCACAGTGTCTCTAGTTCTTCCCTCTTCTGTTAGCTGAACACAAATTGTGTTGGTCAGAACTGCAAATTCACATGGGCAGAAAATTTCAGCAGACTTTGTGCTTTCGGCCTCTTTTACTATTAGGCACTTTCCAGCTCCATCCATTACTTGTGCATCCATTTTTAAGAGGAATATTGAACATCTACTCAGACACATTTTGGTCTGTGGCCATGGATGGATGGGTGAGGTAGATGGCATATGAAAGTCAGATTAACAAAACACATCATGTGGTAGATTGATGCCAAGCAGTGTGTTATGGAGGTCAAAGATAGGTGCCTTACCATTACACCTGGACACCCAGAAGAACTCAGATGGAGTGCTGGTATTCACATCATTCACCAAGCAGTGAATTCATACATGAGTGAATCACAGGATACTTGTTTATTGTCAACTCAGAGAAAAATAAAGCAAGACTGGTTTATGTGTAGACTGAGACCAGCGTGGAGACATTCCTAGACAGGGTGGAGCCCACAAGACAAGTGGTGCTGTCACTGAGGAGGCAGCAGGTCTCAGTCTGCACTGAAGCTGGAGACAGATCTTCATGATAAGATCTCTTCCGTGGTGAAATTTGCTCAGGAGGTTTTTGCCCCTTATCTCTCTACCTCAAGCCCTGACCACTCACTCCTGTATGCATTACAGCTTGCTGCCTGTCCTCAACTGTGCTACTACAAATTAGTACAAGGCCAGGCTACAGCATAGATCCCTAAAGCAGTCTAGGTTAAAAACAGCCTTCCAAGTTTTGCATTTTTGAGTTTTAAATTGAAATAACTACAGCTGCCTGATTTTGCAGACAACCACAAAAATAGCTTTAGCAGCACAACTGCTAACAAAGTGACCTACTGAAAGGTGACTTAGCTTCTCAAATTCTAAAACAAATGTGTCATGAAAATACACACAAAGAAACCATCTCCCCTTGATGGTGAAGTAGCAGCTTTGCTTTCTTCCAATACCAGAATCCTGATGAATGCAAATACTCACTAAAATTTCATGAATCATACAGCCCTGAAGGCTTGATCCCATTTAAATCAATGGAAGCTTTGATACTTCCTTGGGTTTTTATTTTTGCTTTTTCCCCCTCGTCTTTTCTTCAGGGAAGTACTGGCAGTTCTTTAATACAGCCTGGTATTTGACCATAGCCTACATTGTGTCATATATCAATATGCAATCTGGCCCATGTGATTATTGATAGACTCCTGCATTGGAGTCCTAGGAAGCAGAGTTGGAAAGGCTGCCCCAAGCTCTGTCCCTGAGACAGGCTCACTTACACCTACAGTCTTTATGGCACTATTTGTCTAAACATATTTCTGGTGAAATGTTATTTTAAAAGATCACACATTTCCTTAGGTAACCTATACCAGTGTTTGGCTGGGCAATTTCCTCACCATCTGCAATGAAAATGTGTATTTTAATATATTTTATAATTAATATTTCCTGGCAGTGGTTTCTTCAAACACCACCCTGACTTATTTACAAGATGTATTCACAGGTTCAATGATTCAGTTGTGGGTTTTACTCTGCACATGTAAAGACAGTCAAATGATTTAAGCACAGATCTAACATTCCCAATACAGCAATTCAAACTGGAACACAGGTGCTGTGATCTGTGGGTTTCCCACAAATGGGATTCCATGGCAGATTAGCCAGGGACTCACGACTTGCTCCTCTGTCTGGTATCTTCCCAGATGCCGTGGCTATGATTTGAGCAGTCCTTGGCTCAGAGAGGGCTAGGGAGCCTCTCTCTTGTTGTGCCCAGTTCATGGTCTGGAGCTTGCCCTTGGCTTGGAGGGGGCTAAGGGGTCCCTCTCTCTTGTGTGCTCCATTGCCAGGCTGTAGCCTCTTCTGGGATTCAGTTCTCTAGGAGCTTTCCCTTCTGCCTTGGTCCAAGTGCAAGGCCTGGGTGAAGTTGTTGGTATGCTAGAGCAGGTCCTTCAGCTGCTACTCTGGCAGCATTTGGCTCCAGTTTCTTGCTGGGTGAGAACAAGGCAAGTTGCCTGACATCTCATCTGGTTTAAATACTGTCCCGAGACAATTAACACCCTTTGGTAACACAGAACCCTGGTAAGTGGACCTATGGGATGGGGCATTTGCAAACATGGCCAGGGCCACACACAGTTCACAGCTGTGTTACAAATTACACTGCTACATGTTTATCTG
Organism: Picus viridis; assembly: GCA_033816785.1. Classification (NCBI taxonomy): domain Eukaryota; kingdom Metazoa; phylum Chordata; class Aves; order Piciformes; family Picidae; genus Picus; species Picus viridis. The sequence continues at coordinate 716,087 of CM066569.1, read as the reverse complement.
TACCCCAGGAAGTGTCCAGGTTTGCACACTCACAGGTGCTTGCAAGGTTAATCACACCTGCTATACATTTGCCTTGGCCATCTTGACCCCAGGAAGTGTCCAGGTTAGCACATTCTCAGGTGCTTAGCACATTGCCTGGGCTAGGGCATGTTTGGGGGTTTGACCCTTCAGGACACCCTCTCACCTATGTTTGACATACGTTAGGACACATCATTACTGGTGGAAAGAGCTGTCGCAGCAACACAGAAACCTGGCATGTGTCTGGCATTGTTTGATCCTGTTTTCTTTTAACCAAGGAGATTAAATGTAAATAAAACTCAATAATTTAGTGAATACAGCTAACAAATACTATTTGACTCACTGAAACTTCTGTGCATACATGAACTCAAAAAGTGTTGAAGACTCCCTGTTTTTCTGTTCAGGTTCACATTCCTTTCCAGGGAATACTGGTGGTTTTATTAGTGTGGGGAACTTCTGGCATAAACACATGGATAGATATTTTTTTGCCTCTTGCAACTATAATAAGATAAAATCTGATATTATTGTACATTTAAAAATAAACCTACCAATATTGTGAAGGATCTACAGTAGAAATCAAACTGGAACCAATATATGATAGACAAGCTATGAAATCACTTGCCTTCACTGAAATTCACCTTGAAAGTGCTTTACAGCACTGTAAGGAGTCAAATGACAAATCCTTGCACCAGATAAAAAATTTGCAATTATAAGATAAGCTGCTGTTTCATAAGAGGATATTAAGGTACTGCAGACATCATGCATAAAGATACAGGATGGCAAAGTTGAGACTATGTGGAAAATGTGGAAGAAAAATTGGGCTGCTAGGACAAGCTGAGGTAGTAGCAGCCACAAACAGTAAGACCTGGCTGGCACTTTGCCTTTCGCTGTAATGGACAGGAATTATTACATCTTTGTTATATGTTATTTTCTTCCTTCTGAGATTCCATGAGTATCTTAGCAAATGGAGGACAATTAAAACAGTAAAACTAAATTACTGAGATTCCTGTAGCATTTCTTTAAAAGTGTAGTAGCTTTTTTGAGGAACATGTTTCTGAGAGATCATCAGTTTGTCAACACTGTTATTTACTCATTCCCTCCAACCTCTTTCCTTATATTTTTAATCACCCTTATTACAGTATTTGGGATATTACTCTTTCCACCCTCCTCACCCCTCCCCTCCTCACCCCCTCACTCCCCCCCCTTTTTTTTTGTAGTGGCACTGGCATGTGAAATGCCACTTAAATGACATTCATTTCATCTGCCTTTATCTAACTTAGGTGAGGTTTGGTCGTGTGTTCACAATTGCAGTGATTTACAACCATTACAGGGGGTTAAGAGAAAGAGGGTTTTTAGGAAGCATGTCATCTCCCAGGCATTCCAGGCAACCGTTTTGGAAAAAAAAGACTGAATTGGTGTCTGCACCAAAAACTATAAACTGACCCTGAAGTGGCCAGTTTAGCTATAGATGTCTGCATCAGGTCAGATAAATCACAGCCTAGAAGATGTACTGAATATTCCTAGTTACCAGGAGCACCGATTCTGACATCAGTTTTGTAACAGCCTGCAGAGGTTGTTTCCATCTGTTGCAATACCTTTGGATTCAGTGAAGTGTCTGATGCAGAAGCAAACACTTACAGACTTTTTGGCTCTACCTGAGAGAGCGCACCTTGCCCACAGGCAAACACGTTGCAACATAAAATGCAAATGGCATTAAAGACATAGCTTTTCACATACCCTAGAGGAAAAGGAGAGACTGGTAAGGCCTTTGTAAGACAATTCGGGAAGACTCATTTGACACTCATTTTATTGGTATTAGAAGTCTTGACTTGCCACAAAACATTCTTTGCTACAGACGTCATTAAATCATGGACAAAACAGTTTAGCTACCAACAAGGAAACAAGGTCACATTTTTATTGTGTTTTTTCACATTCATCTAACAAGGGAGTTAATTCAGAGTCAGCTCCTTGAGCATGGTAAAATTATCTTATGAAAAAAATACATAAATTAACAATAACATTTGTATATACAAAAGAGGACAACTGGTAAAACTTAGCCACAGTTGCTGCTCAATAGCAATCGTCCCAAAGATGAGCCTCCAGTCATATGTGACAACTACAATGGTAATTCTGGTGGTTTGTATAACAAAACAGAGTGGCTACTATAGACTGAAATTAAATTCTGCAGTTCCTTGACTATAAATTCACTCATGCTGCTGTCCTTATCTCTTGGCTACGCTCTTGTTCTGAAGCAGCACGGAGGCAGTTAGCCTGTCAGGATTTCATGACAGTGTTTGCCATCACTGGAATTCTGTATGAAAAAGAAAAGGTCCCACTTAGCAGCAGGAGGATGACAGCTACAATCCCAATAGGAATGGCAGCACCAGCTTCCTGTGCTGCTGGGCTGGAGGGCATGTAGTAGGAAGGAGGAAAGGCAATACTCCGGTTCTGTGTAACAGAATAGAAATTCCAGCTCACAGGAATCAGGATACACAGACCAGCAACTACGTAGAGGAAGCCACCCACCAGGAAGAAACGGGTAATGAGAGTTTTGTGACTGATTCCCATGTAGACATTTCTCAGAGCAAATATTGTGGCAGTCAGTCCCAGCAAGCCCATGAACATGGCGATCAACAGGAGACCCTGAGCAGCATAAATTTCATAGGGGATGGAGAAGTCATAGCCACTGAATTTATGGCAGAACTGTTCTTTGTAGCCTGGTGAGATGTGAAGGTAACTGATGAAGCAGACTTTCCAAATCCCCACCCAGGCAATGCCAGAGGATATGATGGTGGTGTCGTTCACATGCCACACTCTCCACTCCACAGTTCCCATTGAAATAGCGCACAGGATCCAGCCTACTGTACCCAGAGCAAAGGCAGCTAGCTGGAGGTGTGAAGTGCTGGCCAGGGAGCTCATCCTCTGAAGGTATTCTGCTCTTTCAATAGACACAATTGCTGTGCAGAGAGAGGCACTGGAAAGAAACATAGCATAAAATTACAAAGACAATTTAGGTGAACCTGTTAATGAAAAAGGAAAAGCAGGAGAGAATATGTGTACAGAGGGAAGATGGTAGTCATCTTTCCCAAGCTGTAATGAACTTGAAGTTTAATGACCATAGACAAGTAATGTCTAGGTTTTAATTCTGTATGTGCAATTGTAGCAGCAGAAGAGTCTCTGATTAGCTCCCATTACAATCTCCTTTCCATCACAAAAGGACAATTATTTTTTTCCAAGTTATTTTTGATAAGTAACTGTTCTGTCCAAGGGTCCTTATGCACACTACAGGTAATCAGGAGCCTCAGGGCTACTGGCTAGTAGAAGCTAAATCTGGCAGAATCCTTAGGATCCTGACTGTTGCAAGAGATCTTACAAAGCACCTACAGAAGCCTCACTCCTCTCCCCTGGCAGCAGTGTTTCTGGTGCAGCAGCCCAACTGGAACAGGCTTCTGCTTTCATGTTGCCCAGACCAAGAGTTGCTGTGACCAGCATTAGACAGAAAGCACCACAGTTCAGAGATATGAGAAAATCCAAGCCACAAAGCCACATAACAAATGTAACTTTAACCCTTTTTTGATTATTTAACCATTAATGCTACAGCAGACACACTTGAATTAATCAGAAATATACGGCTTTGTGCAGGGGCTGGAGCCTGGGTGTGTTGCCATTGCTTTCCCAGCCTCAGACTTTAATCAAGGTTTCTTTAGTGTTTTACCCTTGCAAACAGCAGCAATTCATATCCTGCCCAACCTCTCCAGCTCAGATCATCTTAACATTGTAATGAAAAATTTTAATCATTCAGCTGAACAAAAGATTTTAGATTTCTTTGTTGACTGTATATTCTGAATTTTAAAAAATATGTTAATTTCCCACATTTTTCATACAACTTTCTGAAGAATGACAGGAACGATCTGTGATCAGAAGAGATATGGCCTTGAATTTATTATGTATACCTGAAAGGTTCTAGGGACCTTTGCATCTTATAAGTTAACTAAAAAGCCTTTTCTCCTGCTCCCATTGCATTCATGGCTGAAGAGTTTGGAGTTCACCCTAATGATAACAAGACAGATTTGTAGCTATGTTTCGTTACTAAACCAATCCTTTTGCTATTTGCTTATCTCAAAGAGATTCAGCTGGTGATACAATCTAGTTGCAAAGTTCCATTTGTGGAGATCCTAAACAAAAAAACCCTTCCAATAATAAGACCTTAAACAAACACTGTCCATCTTCTCATCCTGGTGGCCACTATGTACTTACTTCAGTCCTGAAGCTGATGACAGTGATACCAGGATGAGATAGAATGGTTTATGACACCAACCAAACATGGCAACACCGGCACTGTTATCATTCTGGCCTTCCAGTTCATCTATGTATCTTCGGTAGAACTGATTTCCTGTGGAACACATTAATCACCATTACTGCAAATGTACATTTAATCCTTTCCTGCACTAAGGAAATGACTCCAGAATAGACTCCTGTGATTTTATCTGTGTAAAATGAAACCAATTCATAAATGCTATCTCGGTCTGCTACGTTATTTACAAAGTGATTGTAAAAACCCCTACCTAATTAACAGTTGTTACCAGCCATACAGCATCCAGGCCCACAGGACATTATAGATGGTTTTCTGTCTGTTCCACATCAAAATAGCATTCTTTCTGTATGTGTCTAGTGATGGGAAAACGCTTGACAGCAAAGAGCATGATCAAAGGAGCCCTGCGCTGATTCCCTTCTGCTTCTGTTCCAATCAGTTGACCACACAGAGCCCAAACCTGTGCCATATTAAAATACCATTCTGTGCATAGCCCACATTTGTGTAATACTTCTTATATATATAAAAACATTAATTTAAATTACTTGCTGATATCAAGGTCATAAAAGCATGGCAAGCAGGCTGATCTGTGTCATTGAGGCTGCTCAGAGTATGGTATCAGTGTGTATCTTCTTGGATTTAATTTATTCACCTGTGTGCCCAGAGAATTAAATGACATTGCATCTGTAATTACTGTGCTCTCTATCAAACCTTCATATGCTAAGCAACTTAGAATGGTGTCCAGAATTGAATATGAAACAAAAAATTAGGAAAAGAACATTTTTTTCCTTGATGAGTTTCACAGAAACATAGAACAAGCAATGACACAGGATGAAAGCCTTCAAAGCTTGTACAAAAATGCTGAAAACATTGGAGAACCGGCAAACAAAGATGAGCTTTAGATGAGGTACTGAATGTCTAGACACAAAAAATTGCTTATGTAGGAAATGATTCATTTTGGCTCTTTTCTCCACACCCTGCCCACTGGAACTTATTTGATCTAACTGGGCAGTACTGACTGACTTAGAGAAAAATCAAGGTGAAAAAGAAGTACTTCTGAGATCGATGATGAAGTTGAATTACCATTACCATACTCGCCTGCTTTGGAAGACAAGACAGAAGCCTATACTTATCTCTGTGTAGTAATTACAGAAATTAAGGAGCAAGATATCAATGTGAAACACCTACAGGAATTTGCTTTCTGTATGAGCACATAAACATTAAAATGAAGATCTAGTTCCCAAGTCCAATCTCTATCATTATGAATATTAATAAGCATGGTACAGTGTTGCTGGTACCATCAGGTGAGAGCAGATATGGTTGCTTGCCAGAAACATTGATTTTAATCAAAAAGACTTGCATAGGAACATTTTTATTATCAAGTTTCTGACTTGCCTCTGGTAGCAGCACTGCTGGGATCTCAGGCAAGTCTGTGGGGCAGAGACATCACACCGAGGTGGTCCAGCCAGGGCACCAGTGGTGGCCACACCATGTGCCTGCCAGCAGGCAAAGAGCATCAGGGAAACTCACTTGCCCTTAAATGTATCGTGGTAATACTTAATTGTTAGGACTACTGTGACAGCATTTCCAGGAAAAGGAAAAAAATAAGACAGCTGCCAGGCAGAGCCGGGAGCGAGCGGCAGAGGGCGACTCCCCACAGGATTTCATCCCTCACAGCCGCTCACTTTCTGCGAGATCTCATGAAGAAGGTAGACTCGTAGCAAAAAGAGCTACAGGGCCAGGCTTTTGCAGCACCCCAGCAGCCACAGACCTGCTTAGAGCCTCCGCATCCGGGCTGCGTGAGCAGCGGGCGGGCTGGGGTGACCCTCTCCGGGTGCTGATGCAGGCGCTGAACTCGGCCGCCACACCAGCAGTGCCCTCCTGTAGGCTTCAAAGGCAGGGGCATCCGCTTCGGAAAGGCGGAATTGGATCCCTCACGATCTTGTCATTTGCTCTGGGGGGGGAGGTTAAAAAAAAAAAAAAAAAAAAAAAAAAAAAAGAAAGGTGAAATTTAAATTTTTTTTTTTTTCAGAAAAGCTTTGGGTCCTCTTCAGCCCTCCCAGACAAAAAATGTGGAAGTTCAGTCCCTGCATGTTTAGAGGTATATTGGACAAAACACAGGGTAAAGCCGGGGTCATATGGCAGTCTGTGCCAACACAGACTGCACTGGCATGATCTATTGGCTGCTTTCAGGCCTTAATAATTATATAAATCTTTTGAATTTATTTAATTAGTGTAGGAAGATTACCTATATGGTCGGAATAAGATTAATATATATTAATAAGACTTAATGGCTTAGTTAGCCATGAGGTGTTGGGTGACAGGTTGGACTTGATGACCTTTGAGGTCTTGTCCATCCTTCTGATTCTGTGATGTAACATGATCTCTATGAGGAATTTCCTAAGGCACATGAACTCATAGTCAGCTATGGGCAGTCTTCTGGATAATTGCTGTTGCTGGCATGTGGTCCTCAGAGGCACAGAATTCAGCATTCAAAGTTTGTGTACAGCTATTTCATAAGGCAGAGGTAGCATACAATGGCAATCGTGCCAGAAGGAACAAGCAAGGCTGATGTGGTATGTATGCCAGCTGACAAAAGCATCACCTTTTTATCCAAAGAAGCAAGATAAATGTGTTAGCAGGTGACTGCAGTACCATGTCTTGGTGTGCCATGATTTCATCAATATTTTCATTTAAAACTAATTCAGGCCAATCCAACAAGTATTCCAGCAGCTTCTGGGGGCAGACTTTGGAAACTTCAGAAGTAATAGCTAAAAAGGAGAACTGCTTCAAAAGGCTTCTCACCTGAATCTGCTTCGTTACCATTTTCTCTCTCAATGCATTTTCCATTTCCTTCTTTTTGATAATTATGTATTTTTAACTAATTAACCTACCCAAACAAAAACAAAATGTAAACTTGTTAGGATTCAATGGAAGCATCCAGAGAAGGGGCACAAGGATGATAGGGCCACAAGTATGATCAGAGGGTTAGAGCACCTCTCCTATGAGGACAGACTGAGAGAGTTGGAGTTGTTCAGTTTGGAGAAGAGAAGGCTCCGAGCTGACCTAATTGTGGCCTTCCAGTATCTGAAGGGGGCTACAAGAAAGCTGGTGAGGGACTTTTTAGGATGTCAGGGAGGGACAGGACTGGGGGGAATGGATCCAAGCTAGAGGAGGGGAGTTTTAGATTAGATGTTAAGCAGAAGTTCTTCACCATGAGGGTGGTGAGAGACTGGCACAGGTTGCCCAGGGAGCTGGTGGAAGCCTCACCCCTGGAGGGTTTTAAGGCCAGGCTGGATGTGGCTCTGGGCAGCCTGATCTAGTGTGAGGTGTCCCTGCCCATGGCAGGGGGTTTGGAGCTGGATGATTCTTGGGGTCCCTTCCAACCCAAAGTGTGGAAGTGTGAACAAGGCAACTACATCCAGACACCACATGACTGGGAAGAAGAGGGCACTGAATACAGGGTTGGGGCAGGACATCTAGGAAGAGTCACCTTTTGGCCAAAATAATGGGAGCTAATGCTGTGTGGTGCCTGCCAGAGAAATGAGGAACACCTGAAGCATGCAGAGCATCAGCCTGGATGTGCTGCACAGGCACCAGGAGGAACAAGCATTGCCTGTGCCAACGATGCATGAGGAACTATCTGCAGAAGGGGAATCAGAGAACACATGTCCTGCATGCAGCAACCTGGTGATAAGATTTTCTCAGCAGGCATGGGGTGGGCGGTTGAAGGGAGAGATTTCCAAAGGGTTGGGAGTCAATGCTTGCTTTTTCCTAAATGACATCACAGCTAAAATAAAACCCACAGAAAACCAAAACAATGGAACAGCAAAGTATGAGTGCCTCTGTCTGCAGCATCTGTCTGTTGAAAGATGGTTTTGCTTTAGGAGTGCTACTGCAACTTTAACCACCTTGAAAAGAAAGTTTGTGATAAACTCTTTCTATATAAAAGCAGCATGAGTTATTTTTGCTCAGCCCGTGTCAGCACGAATTAATTTATTTCCATTTATTTAATGTTTTAAGCAAATATTTTTGTTTGAGATGTTGCCAGGTACCATATATGCTTCAAAATTAACATTCAAATCCTGCTTTATTGATCTGTACTGGACAAGGTTTACGAACCAAATCCTTTGTTCAATCTAAGCCTTGCAGCAGAAAGCAAGTTTAGAAGAATCCAGCAGTGCTGCAATTAAGAAGGTCTCTCCACAGAATCACAGAATCGGGTTAGGAAAGACCTTCTTCTTAGCAATACCCTCATGACTTAATGCTTGAAAACTTAATTCTTCAGTCCCCAGTTGGGAAAACATTCTTTATAAGAAACAAATATTTAAATCTCCCTCTCCATCTGTTCTCTATCAGCACTTCATAAAATAAGTCATATTAAAGAAAAGGAGACTTACTTCTGTGAGTCTGAGACTTGCCTAAGGCTTTGAAGCAGTGTCAGCTGGATGAAGCCAGTTCCAGAAGGGAGATGGAAAAAACCGCCCGCGCGAATTGTCCGACTTGTTACACTACCAAATAGGTACCTCACGGTTCCTTGTCACTCTCCCACTAAGTCAACAAAGATGTAGGAAGTCAGTTAATCATTAACATATTAGAGAAATATGAAAGCTTTACCATATGCCATTTTTTCCCTAATTGTTCTAAAACACTTACCAAAGCACAGAGATAACTCCCATGGAAAATCTGTTCTTCAGTAAGAAGCCTGTTCAGAAAAGCTGCCTCTATAATTACATGATTTTTAGCCTGAGACTACCACAATGTCCCAGTCTGAAGGACACAGAACTCTCATCTGAAAAAGGATGACAGGATTTCAGAAGCCTTTGTTAGAGTTTTTCTTCTGAATTTATGCAACCCAAATTAGCACAGCTCTGCAGTAAGAAGAAACATAGGGGAGATAAGGAGGCATTCCAAGGAGCCAACTCAAGCTGAAGTGGTCTCTTGTTGGATGGTGGCTGGCAGCACCCGTACAAACAGTACCACGCTTGCTATCTCAGTTGTGTTTTGGTTGATTGTTTTAAACACAACATTTCTTTTTTAAAAATTATGTGATATTTGACTTGCTTTGTGATTTTCTGGTAAATGCATGGCATTAATCGCTATCCTTCTGTTTTCAGCATCACCTTTAATCCAGTTCACCTCCACTCTTGCTGTGTTTTCCAGCTGACATGGGTTCACAACTTTCCTGTGCACGTAACACAAACTGGCTATGGCAACATGACCTTCTGCAGCTCACCGGGCTGCAACCTCTCCTCTGCTTGGCCACAGCTAGATGCTCTTAGTTTGTTGCACAGGCAAATTCAGCTATTCAGGCTTTGCCATTGCATGCCAATCGCCCTCTGGCATATATAGAGCCCAACGGGCTGCTTGTCTGGTGTTAGACTTGAGTGTGGCCTTTTGATATGGTGATGAGCCTACTTTTTCAGAAGGACAGCATCACCAGGCAGCAGGCAGATCAGGGTGGGTTTTTTCTTGGATTTAATAGCCACGTGAGACAGAATTTGCAGACAAAGCTATTGGTCATTTTACATATGAAGCTGCTGCACCCTGCATGTATGACTCTGCAACAGGAGTTGAATACCCTACACTACCCAGAAAAACACTTCTTTCCCCCCCAGAGTCTGTATCTCTGACCTATTTCTTCTCAGTCACAAAACTCCAAACCAACAAACAAAAAAACCCCAACAAAACAAAAGCCAAGTAAGCAAACAAAAAATCCAAACCAACAAAGCAACCACCCCCAAAAAAACCACCAACCAACCAACCAAAAAGCAACAGCAAAAAACCCAACCCATTGTCATGTTTTAAAGATTAAATTTGACACAAAAAGTATAATTTGGATATATCTGTCAACTGCCATCAGTTCAGTGAAGCTTAATTCAAATGGAAATCTACAGTGCTTAGCCTGTGATAACATAACAAGCACCATTAAGCACCATTACATTAGTGAGAAATACAATACACAAAATGGAACAGAGGCAAGGCAGGAAGCAAATGACAGCCTTAAATGTTTTTTCTTCTCAGTACATGATCGTGACTTCTATAAACATTCCTTTTTGGTGTATTAGAGACAAATTATTATGAACAAGATGGAGATTAAACAAGTTTCTGACTGCTTTATTTAGAGGAACACTTTTTACACACCAGATTTTATTGTTCCTTGACTTCCAATGGTTAATACTTTTTCAGGCAGAAAACATTTGCTTTCTTCCTTCTGTGGCCTTGACCCAAAGCTCATTGAAATCAGTGGGAATAGCTCTGCTGACTTCAAAGACCTTTAGATCTAGCCTGGTCCCTTCTGTGGTTTACAATTTCATTGTTAAATGCCACAGAACAGGAAATATTTGTTTCAAGTAAATTTTCCTTTCATTTGCCACACTGAAAAAAAAACCCAACAACAACAAAAAAGCCAGCCTGAAATCAAGATGCTGTGCAAGACACATTGGCCAATGAGTGGTACCAAACAGGCAGCAGACAGAGCCCCTAAACAGGCTTGGGTACAAGCACTTTCTCACTTTTTGTTCCAAGACAAAGCTTGCTTCTCCCAGAAAACACAGAAGCCTCCCTGCATGCAGCTTGCCTGTCTGTCATCAATGAACAGGGGACTGTAGTTTTTTTCACACTCACTCTTTTTGAGCACCTGTCATCAGACCAGCTTTCCAAATCTCCTAAGCGTGAGCCTCCAAAATCACAGCTTAAGCCTGAGACAAATACTTGCATAAACATCTTTCCTAACTGTAGACCTTTATGGTCAAATTAAGTTGTCCTTTGAAATCTATGAGATTCAGGTGAGACAAACTCTACCAAACCCAACACAACTCACATCACAAAGTGCCTCATAGCCTAGCAGCAGTAGACTCCATTTTGCCTGTGGCTCTTCAAGCATATATCATGAATACATCAGCAGTACAAGAAATGACATTGAAAAGCAGGACACTTAAAAATGAGGATGCATTTTCAGAGAACACACAATAACCTCATTGTGACTGTTGTCCCACTGTGGAGGTGGATCCCATAAACAGCCCATGGGACACCTGCATGGAGAAGCTCTACAGCTGCTGCAATAATAGACACTCAAAAGCAAGGCAGACTTTTGAAAGGATTAAAAGCCCTTGCACTTCATTGTGAATGCCTGAAGAAGAAGGAAATAAAGCTCTCAGGTGAAGGGATTAAGGATTCCTCCAAGTTGGTCGGCTCTGTGTTGCTCTGCAGATGGAGGTGGCCAGTGGTACCGGGACGGATGTGCCACAGCAAGATCTTCTTTGTGTTCCTAAACATGACCCTGAGGCATGGGCACTCTTGTCCTAGCATGGCAAAGGGCTCTGGTTTTTAAATAGTTTGACATTTTTCTTTTAGGGTGGTTATCACTCTCTGTCTTGTGAGGCCTGGCCAAGGGTGGGAGCATGCAGAAGACAATCTAAGGTTTGCCTTAAAAGACAGGCACCTACTGCCAAGCTCAAGGGACTCCATGGGGTAAACACTACACTGTACCAGATACTCAGCACAATCCCAAACCATGTTGAACCCATTCATAGCTGCCCACAGATGCTGCTTGCTTTTATGGTTAATCCCAATCAGTAGGGAGGATCTCTGGCTACAAAGACCTTGGCTAATAGTTTTTTTTGGGCTACTACCATTAAGTCATTAGTGTTTTGCTTTGATTTCTCTTCTTTTGTGACATCCCAAATGCTCAGCCCCTACCATCCTCCCTATTAGTTCTGTTTGTATTTTTCTGTTCAGCGTTGCTGAGATTTAAATGCATGTTTTAGTTTAACACTCCAGTACACTCCAACATTATATGATGGGGGGACATCGTAAGTTGTCTTTCCCAGCAAGTCAGACAGTCTGGTTTAGGTACTGGAAGCTAGGGAGCCTGTACTTCACTCATGTCCGGACTTGCTTCATTCCAAGCAATCTAGCCCAGCACTAATATCCTTATCAATGCTCAAATACTTGTTTACTGCTCCTTCCATCCAAACTATGTCAGAGATCTTTCATCCATCATCAACAGCGTCAGTCGTGTCCTCAAACTAACACTAACAACTCTTAACTTGCCCTAGAGTGCCCTAGATTGCTAGAACACGTGCAGAAACTTCCTCTGAAGAAGCTGACCCTCTGACTACCCATTAGTTAAAATATGCAGGCAAATGAAACACACAAAATACAGCTGCCCAGATTATCTCTGACATGGGTTGTTTGACATTTTCCTCAGACATCAGCAATTGAAATCCTTTGGAATGCACTCAGTATTAGTTTTTGAAGCAAAATTGGGATGACAATTACAGACTCAATAATTTAATGAAGGATGATTTCACTGTGATCATGACTCAACAAGGGGCTGATTTTAAATCATCAGAATCTGCCTTTGGCTCAGAAAGAATTTGATTTTTCTTTCCTGGAGATGCAGAACACAACAGCTCGCACGCACGAAATGAAGGGCTGCTAAAATTAGAAGCACTCTCGTGGCTTGCATCGTCCTCTGGTTATTCCCAGGCACCCAAAAGTAGGCCATCAAAGCTTAACAAAGACATTTCCATCAGACTTGTTGACATTTTAGTCCTAGTGGAAAAGACCACCTGATGGGAGGATATCATCAACATGTTCCACTCGGTTTTGCTCTGCCTTGGCAGCATTTTCTACACCGTGAGAGCTCAGTGTTACAGTTTTACACCACCAGGCTTTTTGCACTTCATTAGAGCTGCCATAGCAGCTTGTTCTCATCAGCTGTTAAAAGTCACCAGAAAATCAAACACCTAGAAATTTCCATTGAAATGAACAAAAGTAAGATATCAATAGAAATATTTAGCTTGTAACATATTGTCAGGTTTAAAAGCTTTACAAAGCAACTAACTCCCTGCACAAATCACTGGGTACTCTTAAAGTATTGCTTTAGGAGAAACGTGGAAATCACTGGTTGCTCATTAGCTGATCACAGCTTTGACTTGGGCTACAAGAAGATCTTGACTGACAGCCAAAAAAGGGTTTCTGTGCATTGCTGGTTATTATCATAGCTGTAAAGTGACTGTGATCTTTCAAATGACCAGTACTTGGCTTTAATAAAAACTGATGCAGTAGAAAGTAGACAAATGTTCTGGTGAGATGGAACACAAATCAAACAGGATTCAGCAGAAAGCAAAACAGATTTCTTGAGAACTACCTTGTCACCACAAGCAGGGTGCCACTAAGAAGCAGAAGGATGCAGTTCCATAAAGAGCTCCAGACAGGGCAAATTCCTTAAATGTGTGAAAGGCAAATGCTTTTCAAAAGCAATTTCTTGCAGCAGCTCTGCTTCAAAGGCAAGACAGCTCTGCATTTTATCCTTCTGCCAGTCTGCCATTTACCTGGGCACTGGGACAAAGAGGAGTCCAACTACCCTTGCCTTCCCTGACAGCACTACGTAGCCAGCTTGTGAAATAAAAGGCAAAGGAGCTGACAGGCCACCAATCCTCCAACAACATGTGCACCAGCACGTATGGAGGACAGTTTCAAGAAGCAGGAGCAACCACTCAGGAGGAGCTGATGAAGATACACCAGCTTTGTGCTGCCCAGAGAAATGTTTTTATGGACTGCTAAGCTTGTCAGTACAGGAGTACAGGAACACTGGCAGGAGCTTCACCCATGTACAACACGCTGTCTCAGAAAACATGAAAAAAAACCAAAAGCAAACTTACTGAGTGAACTAGCATAAGGAGAAAAGTCCGTGGCAGTTCCTGTAGGTGTGTGTGTGGAGAGGGTGTAGTGGAAAAGATCTTCTGAGACATGCTGTCTGAAGCACTCCAGCTAAGGGCTTGCAAACTCCCATCTGTTTTCCTGACCTGCCAATCAACAGAAGTCACTTGTTATAATTACTTCTGCTCTTTTAAGACCCCAATTATAAAACTGTTGGCAAGCTAAATATTTACCAAAGTAGGCACACCTTGGTATGCAGCCGTGTAATGCAAGAACTTCAAACAGGAGAAGTGGATTTATGGTGACCATAAAATTTTCATTCCAAGTTTCCTGATTGCCAGAGACTTAACACCTGAGCTTCACGCTGCACACTTTCCCTGCCATTCACAACAGGCCTCTACTCCTGACACCCTTGAACATTTGCACCTAATTTTGATTTTCATTTGCCTGTCTTGTGCTCACTGGGTCTTGATCATTCAGCAGACTTTCTCTGCTAAATGAGTCTCATTCTCTTTGTGTGGCTGGCTAGCACACACACAGTGACCTTGAAATCTCAGTTTGGACAGTATCTCTACTTCCCAGTAATTTAGATTTTCTAGTTTTCAACACCTTTGCATTGGGTGTGGATATGAGAATCAGACACAATATTTTGGGAGTTTAGGAAGTTTTCAGTACTTCTGCATAGCAGGATAGTACTTTCCCCTACCATGTTCCCAGACAGTTTTTGAGAGCCAGTGTTTTCTGTTCTGTATGCCACCACCCTGTACATATGAACTCCATCTGTGACCGGTTTAGGTCTTGCTCCTTGATTAATTGCTTTGCATGTCATCATATGAAATGGCAATATTTGGACACACCCATACTACCAATCTTGCTTTACACAGATTTCCTCTTCATTGTTTGCCGTATATGTGGCAAGGGGTGACCACTGCCACTCTGCCCCTTTTGTAATCATCTCTTATTTGTATGGTGGAACTGCCCATCACATAAACACCAGTCTAAATAACTCCACCTTCACAAAATCAGTATGACAACAGAGTTTAGTCATTTAGTCCTTCTCTTCCCCTCCCCACTGCAGTAAAAACAGGAGGAAAAGCTATTTTCTTTACTTCTGGAATTATAAATGTATATATGAGCACACAGTGGATTTGGAGAAGAGGAACAAAAAAGTTTTGTAAGAATCTCTAAAGCTCAAATGCCAGAAACTTTTCTTACATATTCAACTCAAAAGGCTTCAGTGTGTGTAGGCACTTGACACGCTGTAAATAATGCTGTGCACCACATCACCTGGGCTTTTCAAATATAATGCTGACTTAAGGCGTGGATTAATTCCACTTTCAAATCTTCAATGCCTGTATTAGCTTTGTCTTCTTAGAGAAAGGTAGGCAAGTGAGAGGTATCTAGGCTGAACCAAGTTCTTTCAGCAAACTTATCTTGGATTCCCTATAGAGGGAATCGACATCGATCAGGCTCCAAATTCAGGCTGCCAGCTATGTACCTAAATGGTAATCCAGATCCAGCACCCCATCATGCTGTAGAAGAAGAGCTGCACTTAAATCCTGATATTAAAACCAGTGTCTGCATCCAGGCATCTCAGACTACAAAAACACAGGAGGAACGTACACCTGTAGCTGCATCCTCAAGGCCTTTGGCACTTAAACTGCAATTAACCATAAGCATGAATTCAGAGCCTGATATTGACTCCTGGAGGGTAGGTAGGGCACTGGGGCAGAGTCTAGTCACTCTTCTTCCTAAGCTGTTCTCCACCCCCACCCCCCCACTTAATGTACTGATTGCCTGCCAGGAGCTATGTAAAGTAGTCCTAGAAACAGAAAATAAAAGATCCTCATCTCCCCATTGATACCCAGATGCTGAATATTTAGGCACGCTTTGCTCTGGCTTTCTAAATTGTACTTTCCTGGCAGCAGATGATGATCCAGCTTGAGCAGGAATTGGAATTGGCTCAGCCCTCAATCAAAAGCCTGATGGTAAAGCAGGCTTTAAAGAGGTGGCTATTGTGGATGCAAAACCACGAGAGTGAGGTGAGTCAGTCACACAGTAAATATGCAGTAAGCTGCTAAAGTTGCAAAACACTCTCATCTCCCAACCTGGGTGACTTAAGCATCTCAGCACACCTGGCTAGCTGGGCTGTTCAGAGGATTGAGACTGACTACAGAGAATGCATGATTTCTTCCTCAATGCTGAGGGCCAGAGAGCCAGTCCAGTGTCTCCTGAGCCAGGGAGGGGCCGTTACTGAACTTACTGAACACCACAATGGTCTCTTCCTCACACAGCAAGACCTGAGATTCTGAAGGTCTAAATTGCTACCCTTAATCCTCAGAAAAAAACCTTCATCACAGGCTCACAGGATGTTAGGAGTTGGAAGGGACCTCCAGAGATCATCAAATCCAACCCCCCTGCCAGAGCAGGAGCATAGAATCCAGCACAGGTCACACAGGAACACATCCAGATGAGTCTTGAAAGCCTCCAGAGAGGGAGACTCCACAACCTCTCTGGGGAGCCTATTCCAGTGCTCTGTGACCCTTACAGTATAGAACTTCTTCCTCATGTTGAGGGGGAACTTCTTGTATTGTCATCAGGAGGACTTTAATTCCTCTCAGGCTTTTGGACTTTACAGGTCTATCACAGAATGGCTTGGTAAATCTCTTGTAACTATACATCCATTACCTGGTTGACAGAACATGCTCTCCATCCATAGGCTAGCAAATGACCCCACCACAAGCTAACAGCTCTGGTAACGCATGCCAGACCACATCTTTCTCAGAACTAATATTGGCTCCTCTTATGCTAAAGACAATTAATTTTCAGGATAATTTATCAAACTATAAAACATTACCTGTGGTCAGCTCTACCTCAAAGTCATGCACACTTCACAGTGCTTCCCAATAAAACAGAGGATTCTGCAGTTAATCTAAGAACCCCCCTTTAAACTGAAATGAAACAGCTTCTGAGCAAGTCTGTTAGAGAAGGAGCTTTCACAGTGATCTCTATTTGCATAAAGTCTTGCAAAAAACTGACTGCAGTCTGAACACAGGATAAAGCCAGGAGAATTCTGATGACTGTACATCATGAAAGACTGATTTATTTCATCCTCATAACACATGTTCCTTCATGTCCTCTCATACTCACACTCTTAAAATACTGACTAGACATGCACACATTTCTGGTACTTACACTGGGAACTCGAGAATGATCAATTAGTCAACATGTTAAATAACCTGTGGAAAGACTGTCCCTGGAGGTGTTCAAGAGGGGATTGGATGTGGCACTTGGTGCCATGGTCTCGTCATGAGGTCTGTGGTGACAGGTTGGACTCAATGATCTTTGAGGTCTCTTCCAACTTGGTGATACTGTGGTACTGTGATTTCCATATAAACACATAGCTGGCATAAGGTGAGTAACAAACAAGACAGCAAGCTACTTCAGACCATGAGAAAACTGTCCTGGTCTTTAAAAGCTGTGGGTGCTACTGGTGGGCACCACAAGACAGCTAACACTGCACAACAGAACAGTAGGTTTTGACAGTTAAAGCTGCACACAAAAACTGACTCTACATTGAAATATACAGTTTATTTTCTCAAAGTCAAGCAATACATTTGTCAGTAGGTAAGTGTTACATGGGAGGCAGGAAAACTGTACATTCTCACTCTGGGCCAAAGGATCCAAACAGTTGGAGAAACAGTGGAGGTCTTCCACTACAGAATTGTGAACAACATAGGGTGAAGACACAGCCATCCCCAGGATGCCAAAGGCAAAACATTAGCACCAGATTTTTTCAGAAAGCAACAGTACAGCTATTTACAGATTTACATACAACATTGGGAGGCAACCATCTTCAGGCTCCTGGGGCAAGAGATTTTCAACAGCTTTAAAACAAGGAAAGGAGCAAATGGTGTCTACACAACTGCCCTGTGAAAAGGGTATATATATATATATATATATATATATATGTATCTTGCATTCACAATATTGCTACTGCTCATCAGAAAGATCTAAATCAAATTACTGTATACAAACACATTGCAATTATATTATTATTCACATTTCACATACACATTTCAGAGTAACCACAATATGTAAAGTTTTTTAAATGCCACAGATAAAACAATGCACACTTTTCTCCAAGCTAGAAGACAAGCATAATTTATTTGGGAATTGTTTAGTTTGGGCCTTTTCATGGTTAAGGGGTAAATTTAAGGACAAAGGGATCACTTGTCCTAGGAACATAGCAGCATTTAACTGTGAGATGCCTGACGACTACATTTCTGAACTAGGAGGAATAAAATAAGGTCTTGGACCTTAAGCTCCATTTGACCTCAACTGACACACAGTGACATAATTTCATTAAAGATTTGGTCCAGGTATACAAAGTAGTGCACTATATGGGTTGGTCAACAGTCCTGTTAACATTTCCACCTGTCTGTAAGGCTGTTCCAGAACAGCTTTACTCCCTGTTTCTCCAACTTGCAAGGAATTTGTACCCCTCCAGCTCTCTTCCTGCGGAAGAGAGGATTTTGGTAGGAAGGAGAGAAAATCTTTTGTGAATGCTGCCACTGCAGGGGTAGTGGGAAGAATTATTTTCTCTCTCTCTTCTCAACACTTAACTACTTGTATTTTCAACCTGCTTAGCTACAGACATCAGCCTTGAAAATGGCTTCTTGCTGGGCAACCTGTTTGCCTTGAGAGAGAAGAATGTTTTCCCTACTATGATGTAAATGGTATATGCACAAAGTCATTCAAGACTTCCCTTTGCCTGCAAAACTTTATCTTAACACAGAACTTGACATTTAGACACTACAGAATCTCTCTGTGGGTATCTGATCAAGTCAACTTATTGCTGCACTAAGACAGCTCTTTTTAGAGCTGCTGGAAATCATGTTATAAAGTCCATGGCGGTATTATGAGGACACAACCAGCAGTCCGATACTGTGAACTAGCATCCTCTCATCTAGCATTGTGCAGTGGAAACACACAAGCAAAACCCATTTATGTTCACAGTTACAAAGCAGAGCTGCTTTGAGTATGCATACTATTTACATGGCAGAAGTGTTTATATTGCATTTGGTGGTCTGAGAAAGCAGAAAGAACAAACAGCGTCATGTAGGTCAGCTTCAGCATAACTTAACTGTCTGTATAAAACCATTGCAATGTTCAGCAATCAGAAGGAAAACAGAAGCAGTGTCCTTAGCCTAAATTTATTTTCATAAAGTGTAGCAAGTTTGGGGGAAGGAGAATAAAAACATGCATAAAAAGCACAAGAAAAAGCAAAAGAGCCTTCTAAATAATTTAGATGATAAATGTTTTGAACAAAATCAGCCTAATACTTCTAGCCTTGGTAAAGAAAATCACTTTCATTGCAGCAAGAGGGTGTACAAATACGTCCTGCAAAAACAATGTCAAAAAAATTCTTCATCAAGGCAGCCATTGGGTGATTTGCAAGATGGTTTAATAAGTGTTCAACTGAGACTGATCTTAAAGTTATGTTCTGCAAGGGGAAAGTGCCATCCTATATACAATACTACAACAAATGTCTGATGCCACAGGATCAGAGTGACACTACATTTCAGCAATCTGAATGTATTAGCTGTAAGATGCATGTTTCCCCTATTTAATGTGAAAAAAACAAAAGATAAAAAAGCAAGCCACTAAATTTAGAGCTTCTAAATTTGTGTGCATTCATAAATTGCTGTTGGGTTTCCCAGCAGTCTGTACAACATCTGAACATAAAGCACACAGCCTAACCTAAAAAACATTGTTTGCATGCACAACTGCAACAGACTTCCGACACACTGAGCAGAAAGGTTAAGAGTTTATCCTTTTCTGGGGAGTTCTCTCTAAGGTAAGCAATGAGAAACAGCTGCAGAGTCCAGCACTAAAAATGTGTTCTAAAAAATTAAATACATCATCCCAAAACAATGGAAGAGACCATTATTGCTGTTGTGAGAGCTACTTGTGCACTTGTTTCTCTAGCAGACCTTCAGATAAGCTAAGATTTTAATCTGTATACTTGGAAGCTCCCTCAATCCGTTCCTCCTTTCCCATTTTTCACATCCTTGGTCAAACTCGTTCCTCTCATTTGAGCCGCTCAGGTTGGAGGCTATCAGTCAGACACTTCAGTTGCTCTTCCCCCAGCTTGATCTTGTCCTCAAGCTCTCGTTGCTCAATGATGAGGGCTGACTTCATTTTTACAAAGTGCTCATAATCTGCTAAATTCTCCTCGCTCAGGTAGTTTGCCAAAATGTCAAAGACAATGCGCTCTCGACGGTCCAGGTTTTCCTTCAGCTCCTTTGCATCTTCGTGTTGCTGGGTCAGCAGCTTCTGCTTGTCTACCAATGTCCGCTTGGAAGAAAAGAAAAACAGTTAAAAATTCAGTGGGTTCACCAGGTTGGGACAACAGATTCAGCGTTTAAAGCTCAAGTCTGTTTTATCTGCAGTGAATACTTGAGATGTGGAATAAGTTAGCTCCTTAATGTTTATTCTCAGGAATAAGTATAGCGACTCTATGAAAGATGCACCATTATTTTCTATTGGCCTCGAGAACAAAGGCTACTTCAAAGGCTACTTTACTATTTAATAGCTCAAAACAGTTATAGAAAATACAGTTGCCTTTGAGAAACATCCAAGTTGTCTAAAGTAAGACTTCAACCAGCAATGTCTTCCATCTTTAGCACACATCACCAAACTTTCACACTGAAACAGCTGTGGTTAGAGAGCTCAGAAACAGACTAATTAAGGGAGCAATTTGTTCCCACATAGCTCCTGACACTGCAGCACTTCACATTGCTGCTGCAGTCTGCACAGCTTCTCCATGAGATGTCAAGTCTGTGGTTTTAAGACATGAGCAAGAGCTGAGGTAAGACAACAGGAGGGAAGAAAAGGTGAAAATGTGCATCCCTTCACAAACCGTCTGTGAACTTTCCACTTCCCTCACAAGAGACAAAACAGGAAATAAAGGAGGTTGAATGGATAAACACAAAGAAAGAAGACAGGAGATCTATCCCATTCACACATATGAATTAGCATGAAGGGAGAGGGACATCTCATCCAGCTTCACCTGTCTCCACAGTACAGGCACACCTGAATCACTCAGCTACACTCCTTTAGCAATATATGGAAAGATAGAGGAACATTCTTAACCTATTTCATGTCTGCTTGGCAGCATTTGTCGCCTTTTTCCATGACAGAGCATGGCTGGCCTGCTCAGATGTCAAGAATGCCTGTGCAGACTTCTGAACTTCATTAAAAAGTGCCCCTAAGAGGTACCACTCCGTATGTTTTACTTTTCCTCCAGAGATGAATTCTCTTTGAGAACCTGTTTTCAAATGAAACAGTCTGCTCAAATAAATGGCTCCTCCTTTTCTCTCTCTTTTGTTTTCCATTTGAACTTCATGTTAAATCACACATGCTATGATAAATCTTAGGGATTTACAGAGGAGTCTTTTTGTGGACTGCTTCAAGACGGAAGTATGAGACAAAGTGCGATACAAACTAGCAAGCTTTAACAGACCTGTCAGAGCTGCACACATATCCTGTGCTGCTGCTTTTTCTACAGACTGCACAAAGCTCAGAGGGTGAAACACTTTCAGACTTGTGCTTCAAATACACAGCCCTAGACTACCTAAGGATTCAAGACAGCTATGCAAGGCAAGCCACTGAAATCACACAATATTAGAAAGCTCACAGTTTAATCTCCCTTTGGGCTTATGCCACTGCAAGTTGTGAGCAGAACTGTCTGCTGCAAAAGATGGAAGTACTGTTCTCCTATATTCACCAGGGGAACTAGCAGACTAGCCCAAACTCAGGAGCATGGCTAGATCACTCCCCAGGACAGCCATACAGCTTGTGTGCACACTGAGCAGCAACAGCAGCAAGATCTGATGAACACAAGAGGGCATATTATCAGCTAGCTGGTCAGCCAGCTGGTTACCTGCCTAATCTTAGGCTGAAATAGCTGCTACACAACTCACTGACCTTCCTTTTCCACGCCTAGCCAACAGGCTATGTTTATCACAGCTCTCAAATGGTGTTTCCTATACACTCACATCACCTGGAGCTCCTTCCCCATCTCTGAGCCCATTAGGCAATTGCAACCACAGTTAGAAAAAAACAATTCTAAAGGAGGATTAAATATCTTTGTTTCAGCAGCTTTGATCTGTCCCCAAATAAGCTGTCAAATACCTTTCCATCACCTCAGTCAGAGATGGGTCTGGATAGCCATTAAGCAATACGTTTGGCAGCAGCTGGGGCCAAACGGCAAAAACACAGCTTCAGACTAGCCCCAGCACTTGCTCGTTCTTCTTGGTGAGGCAATGGAGCACGCTGAAGAAACGCAGCATGAATCCACAGCCCGTGGAACAAAAGAAATCCTGTTATGATACTTACGTAGACTGCTGGCATTGCAGCCCAGAGCTGCAAGCTGAAAATCCCACTTCACATTCACTGAACTGCAGGCACTAAGCTCACCTGACACTCATGCCCCCTCTCCCTCCCCATTTGTTTTACCCATTAAGCTTTGCACATTTACATCTCTCTTGGAACTTATCTGCATCACTCAGTATCTTTCCCAGCTAAGGCCCGGTGCAGACTGAAGCTAAACAAAGTGCTGCCAGCAGATGTGGGATCCAACAGGTAAGAGCGCCCTGAATGTGCCTGAAATTTTCCCATCTGCAGAGATTCCTCCACAGCACTGCTGGGCTATTCTGCTTGGGTAAAATATGTTTCCTAGTGAAAAACTGTTTTTTGTAATGCCTCCCTCCTGCCCACCCCCTCCTTTTTCATAAGGCTTGTCCTGTCATTTCTTGCTCTTGCTCCTCATTAGGCATTGTGGAGGAAGCTGTAGATGAGAAAATATTTTCTTTGTAACAAACCTATAGATTTTTATCAAGATCTTTGTAGAGTGTAAGACTTCTGTGAGATTTCTGCATTAGGAAGTGACACTCCTTTTCCCATACTGAACTGCTGGAATATTTTTGTCTGCCTCCTTTATATGCTATCAGTGGTTCCCCCTTTTCTTTCAACTTTTCCTAAGGAGTCTGTTTTCCAGTGTGTTACACCCCAGAACACCACAATTCCCTCACCAAGCTCCTTGCAGTTCTAGCATTCCAAGCAAAAGCAAAACAAAGAGAAACGTTTTAAGAAACCTACAGAAAATGGCTTTGTGAGATTTATCCATTCAGTATCCCTGGTCTTAACCTCCACGATTTTGATAAACAAAACCAAGCAAAAACCTCCCCACCAGTTCCATGACATGGAGCGATACTGTCATTGGCCTTTCTCACCCGTTCTTCTGGAGAGGTATTTTCATCCAGGTTATTAAGAGCATTTTCCACCCGGGCTAGACGGCCTGACAGTGACAGCAGGAGGTTGACCACTTTGTCGAGGTCACCAATAAACATCTTGAATTTGTCAAACTCATTTGGTTTGCAGACTTCTTTCACAATGGCCTCTACCTCCTCCCCCAATATATTGTTGGCTTGGATGTCTTCCAGAAGTGTCTCCCGTGCTTCCTCAGCACCTGCAGCTTCCTACTAATGCTGTCAATTAGTTCTTGCTGTAGAAGATAAAAGGGATGAGAATTTATTAGTACTACTGCATTTTCCCCCACTTCTCAAAGTCATGTCACAAACAGAGCACTTCAATACACTGGCACTCCCATGTGGCTTCAACAATGAGTGCATTACAAATAAATATATGGGTGAGTATATGTCTAAGATCTATACCACTAGATTCAAAGGTTTGGGATGTAGGCCTTCAATGTCCAGCTTGAGACCTGTATTAAAGTAATTTACCTTTGTGGCAAAAGATTAATAACTGTCACCATGCCCCACACCCCTCCCAACAAACATTCCTGCTTCCTCTTTGAACAGCTTCAAAGCCTGCTATGGAACAGCATAAAGAACAGCACATCCTTCTCTCTCTAAATACCAGGCCCATAATGCCATTCCGAAAAGCTATGCTTAGGAAGATAAACAGTACCAGGAAAACAATCCTGTCCTTTCCACATGACGCAGTTAAAACTAGGGCACTAGTTGAGCCTTTTCTTCCTTTCTGCATAATATTAGCATCCCTCCAATAGCAATCCTTCCACTCTCAGAAAATCTTAGCATTAACAGTGCCTTACAACATTTCCATGGGGAAATCATAATCCCTGTGGCACAGAACAGGGAAGAAAATCTACTTCTGTACTGTATAAAGCAGTCCTGTGTGAGGCTGTGCAAAGTGGCTCTGTCAAAGGACCAAACAAGCACCTTGGCTGTCACTGTGCTATGCCAAGTGAATATACCATCCCACCTGCACTTTTTCGGGGTTTCTTAAGTGAAAACATCCAGGTGCACATGCCCTGGCTTAGAAAAAGCAAATCAGGTGCACCATCAGCAGAGCCAGACCAAGGGCCCAGGTCTCCTCCCTCAATGACCTGTGTTCCATATGTGCTGCCCAGCTGCCTCCATGCCTTTGGTATTTCTTATGTATCCATTAGGCTTTTACTTGTGCACAAGGGCTGGAAGTCAGTTCAGATAGTCATCTACTCTAATATGAGATCAATCACAGCCTAAAAATGGCTTATTCATTTACATACAGGTGCCTAATTTGCATTCAGCTAATTTCAGGTATGAACATTTTCCAGAGCGTTCTCTAAACACACACTTAGTGTGATTTCCAAATGACAATCACAAGGTTTCACACTACCTCTTCCCTGTTTTTCTTTTTTTTTTAATTACTCACAACACTCTTCAGGAACCCTTCCTAAATGCAAGTCTGATTACAAGCCTTCATGATTAGTGACAACCATGCCGACAGCAGCTACTGTTCTCAGACACCACTGAACAGTCACTGCCGATTCATTCTGGGAACAAAATCAAACCAAGCCCAAACACAAGTCTGCCATCTTAAAAAAAGCAACTGCACCCTGACAAATTAACAACCTTTTGGAAAGTAGAAATTTAACACATGGATTATCTGAGCTGGTTTTCTCCTTTTTTGTTTTAATATACTCTGGCCAGGTTAATCTGGATTTGGGTTATCTGTTGGTCTGGATGCCCCAAAGATTAAAGTAGTAAGCAGTTCTACAGATGCCTGCTTTACTGACTGATTAATCTGCAGGATTTGATTTTTCCCCTTCTCTAAATGCAAATGCAGTTTGATTTGGATTATGTAGGTCACAGTGCTACCCTCTCATTTCCCTCAGATGACATGCACACACAAAATGCTGCTGTTTCACCATCCAATACCCAACAGGATACTGTTGTGCTCAATGCTACTACCTCAAGTATTTCACTTCTGCAGCTCTGCTGCAACTTTCACTAATGAAAAACCCAATAAACACATGTGTGTGCTCGACCTTTACCTATCTGGTCTGACAATCCAGATCAGCTTTCTCAAAATTTCTTTTAAACATTTCTTTAGAAAGCCACTTTCCCAGAAGCATCCTATTTAGTTGTCCCCGAGCAGCCAGAGCTAGTCTTTCCTAAAGGACTGCTTTTTATGGGTGAAAAAGCTTTATGTACTGGCTTCTCTAAGACTTTCATATATATTAAGAATAAGGTTATGAACACTTATTGCTTCCTCTCCAGATGAAGCAGCCTTTGGATGCAGCAACTCTGAGCTCACTACAGGCTTTTGCTAACCAGCAGAAAATCTGTCAGAATCTACTAGCCAGAAGAGCTCCCATTTACATCTTGAAATGATGAATAATTTATAGCTGTGAATCCTGCACTAGCAAACAATAAAACCTTGACTTTTTTTCAGTAATCTGACTAGCAACACAGAAAGTAGCTCAGCAGGGTACTGCTCAGGTGGGTTCACTGCTTGGCATGCTTTACATCAACTGCACTGCTCTCAGCTCAGCAGCCCATTTCACGTGAAGCTCAGGCCTAAAAGCAGAAGAAAACTGGTATTCTTTGGTTATTTTTATACTCTCCAGGAGCTGATGAAACCTTCCTAAAGGAAAAGGGGGAAATTCCTACTCAGGCACACATGGATTTTGCTTACTACAAAATCATTTTTGTAGCATCTTCAACATCTGTTCCATATTCTATAATTGTTTTAAACCGACATTAAACTCAGTGCATGAGACACATTCAACTCCTGCTGGCTGGGAATATAAAGATATCCCAAATTAAAAACTGAAACAAAATTAACATCTCTATGAAATTCCTACACTTATTTCAAAAGGGGGGAAAAGCACCATGCATTCCCAGTTTGCAGAGCAGAGAATGACAATGAGTACAATTACTCCACAGTGGACTGCATTTACATCTCATAAGAGAACTGGCAGATTTCGAGGGATCAAGGAACAGGTTCTGGGCATATGCCTCCCTCCCCTAAGGTATGACTGAAGTCATAAAATGTGCTATTATCTGTTCTAGCTGTTTTATAAAGGTGCTTTGACCCACTTACCACGAGCTTTGTATGTTTTTGACAAGATCCAAGATGAAAGCCCACTGAACTGAGTACTCTCATCCTACTGCACATGGAGGAGCAGAGAGAGAAGTAAGCAGCAGTATGTGTGTATATTCAAATGTATATATTCATATGTATATTCAAAGGAGAAGACAGGGAACCTCTGCTAGAAGCTCTTCCTATCTTGCATGGCTAGTGGTATTACACTGGAGCTGGGGGGATATAGGCAGGTGTATGTCAAGGGTGAATGTGATTTTGATGTTAACCGCAACACAAATAAATGGCACTTTTGCTTATAGAAGTTTTAGTATTTATTCTGATGGGCAAAGAACTAAGGTTTCATTTTAACATGCCTCCATACATACTTTCCATAACTAATGGAAAGGAAACCAGTTCTAGCAGGAATAATGAACGTGACCATCATGTGTGGCACCATTGTTCAAAATGCAGTGAAATCCTTAATTTGTCTAAGTAGTGCAGCTGTTGGATTCAGTGGCTGTGTGGTGCAAGGGTAAGACCAGCTCTCCTGCTGCAACCACACTATGCCCCCAGCACTGCACACTGTATTGACTGAGCAATGCAGTGCACTGGGAGCACAGGGAAGGAGGGGAGTCTGAGGGAGATGAAAAAAACCAAACAGAGCAGTAACAGAAAACACTACAGCCCCCTTAAATGCACTGGCGTCCATGCCTGCACTGACGCAGAGGTGGGAAGCTCTCCTCAGTGACTAAATATATTCCTAATATTTAATAAGAAGACATTTCTTTGGGACTGGATAACCAAATTCACCCTGGGAGTAAATTGTTAAGCAGAGAGTTGGCTTCGCCGGTGAAGATTTGCACACCACTGCATTACTAAGCTTAGATAAACAGCTAAACTACATCTGTTTAACTGATCAAACAGACCATTTCCTCCAACTTATCTGTACTGGGAACTATGATTTTATTGTGCAAATCACTAGTGAGATGAGTGCAGTGATTTTAACATGGGACAACACTTTCTAAAACCACAGAAACGTCACTCAGTCCTCATTTTAATACCACGATGATTGTGTTGACCATAGACCAAAACTAAAACACCAAAGGATGGGGCTGAACAAGAGTAGACTGCCTCCCTTGCCATGCTGTGTCCAAGCTGATTAGCTGTCTCCCATCCCATCACTGTTATTAATTTGGGAGGTAGGAGAAGTAGAGGGCAAAGTAGTTTGTTGCCCAAGAAAGTAACAAGTGGGGAAAAAACAGTGGAGAGGAAAAAACACAGAGAGAGGAAAAAAAGCTGTGAACAAGGGTGTGTCTGTGTGTTCCTTCTCTCTCAGGACAAACATAAACTTTGGGCCTAAATTTCAAAACCATGGAGCAACTAAAACTTCCACCAGTTACAGTGAGATATATAAGCACTACTGTTTCTTTGCAATAGCAACTGAGAGACATACATTGAACGTTCAAAATGGAAAACAGCATTTGAAAAAACCTCTCCAAAACATCTCCTCTCGAGACCTTCCAAAATGTGCACTAAGCTGAGAAAGCACCTAATATGATGGTCCTAAATGCACAGTTGGACGCTCAACACACACCACCCTCTCACTTCCCCCAGAATATCACCCCAAATCCATGCTGTTTTTCCAAGTGATCTTATATATCTAGCAGGCCTTGTGTTTAGAGGTGTGTAACAAAGCAATTCATGGTTAACGAAATGCATGCAACTGAGAGAGTACCAGCACACTCTTAGAAATGTCTTTTACCTTCTTTTCTGATAAGTCATGATCCAGCTCATCTTCAGAATCATCCTCACTCTGCTGTTGTTGCTGCTGCTCCTGCATGTCCTTCATTTTAATAAGCAGCTCTGCCTTTGGTGCAGATGTGCTGTAGTAAGTAGAGTTGGTTGTCAAGGAGATGGCAGATGGCACGCTCTGCTCCTCTTTCCTGGCAAAAAGTCAAAACTTTTATTAGCTGCCCTGACACTCTAATCACTGACAAGAAAGGACAATCTTTTAGATTCTTCCACCAAGCAAGCAAGCAGTTCAACGGAAAGCCATTAGCTTTATAATCAATATGTATTTATCCTGATTACGAGGGAATTTTGTATGAACTCAGCACACACCCACCAAAAGCTGAAGCTGAAGTAGTGCAGAAGACCCTTCATCATTACGACTGAAATGGACCTAAGATACTTCATGCCAAAACAAAATGTGAAGTTGCATTTTATTAATGTGCAAGACCTTAGTGCCACTGAGACTATCCTTTCCAACTGCCATATTTAGAATACTACCATGTATTTAGCTTTTTCGTCCTGGAATTGCACATGACATTCTCAAGAAGGCTGCAACTTAACTGGATAACTCATACCAAGGAAACAGAAGACCCAAAGAACATCAACACATCTGAAATGTAATAGTCTTTAAATCTTTTCTTTCTGTGTTATCATTCAGGTCCAGGAATTTTTTCATGCCCACTTCAAGTTGCCCTCACAAATGTTCATCACTTAGAAAGGCTAAAAGTACAATACAATAGAATACAATACACCAGGTTGGAAGAGACCTTCAAGATCATCGCGTCCAACCCATCAAACAATCCAACCCACCCAACAACTAAACCATGCAGCCAAGCATCCCATCAAGTCTCCTCCTGAACACCTCCAATGAAGGTGACTCCACCACCTCCACAGGTAGCCGATTCCAATGGGCAATCACTCTCTCTGTATAGAACTTCTTCCTAACATCCAGCCTAAACCTGCCCTGGCACAGCCTGAGACTGTGTCCTCTTGTTCTGGTGCTGGCTGCCTGGGAGAAGAGTCCAACCTCTGCCTGGCTACAACCTCCATTCAGGTAGTTGTAGAGAGCAATAAGGTCACCCCTCAGTCTCCTCTTCTCCAGGCTAAGCAACCCCAGCTCCCTCAGCCTTTCCTCATAGGGCTTGTGTTCCAAACCCCTCACCAACTTTGTTGCCCTTCTCCAGACATGTTCCAGCAAGTCAACATCCTTCCTAAACTGAGGGGCCCAGAACTGGACACAGTACTCAAGGTGCGGCCTAACCAGTGCAGTGTACAGGGGCAGAATGACCTCCCTGCTCCTGCTGGCCACACTGTTCCTGATGCAGGCCAGGTATCTGTTCCTTCTCTACCCACTTACTAGACTGGATGATCTTGGTAACATATCTAATCACTATGAAATGGGAGAAGTTAATTTTTCCTTAAGTTCAACACTGTTCTTTTTCTGCCAGTAATGGTACCATTACAGTGTTATGCTTGACAGCTATTCTAATGGAAAAGTCTTAGAAGAGCCCCAAACCTCAACAGCAGGAAGACCCTTACCTTCAGCCCTCTGGGAAAACTGACACAATTTGCATAGCAGCTTACAAGGAATTACTGGCCTACAGAAAGTAATACTTACTTCTCCTCCGAAATTTTTGGAGAAGAAACTTTTGGCAGGAGCTTCCTGCGCTGCTGAGCTTCTTCTAAGAGGTGTTCATCTTTAGGGAATATACCAACCATTAGATCCATTGTTGTCTTTATTTTCACATTAGGATCTAGTATATCTGCTAGAGATTTATCTCTTCCCACAATCTCTCTTGCTAGTTCCTCTGATTTCCAGTCTTCTAGGGTCTTCTCTTTGGCCTTTACATAGCTGACTGCTGGGGTGGCAGTGCTGCTGTCCTTCAAGTTGCTCCCAGGTTCTTCAGCTGGTTGAGGGTCAGCTGGTTTGGTTCTGGCTTCTGGCTCTGGCTCTACACCTTGCCTGGTGTAAGCGCAGAATCGTGAATAGGATTGCTCAGAAGTGCTGAGTGTTTTAATTTGGTCCTTTTCCAAACCACTGGGTAAAGCGGGAGGCTCCATGGTACTGGCAAGACTTTGCCGGCTCTCCTTCTCTGCGCTGCTCTCAGAATGAACTATCTTGATGGGAACCATCTTCACCGTGGTGTTGTTGTCAATAATCCTTTCAATTCTGGAAAATAAGGAAAATTCATCTTTAGGAATGGAAGAACCTTACACCTCAATTCTTATCCGTGAAATTAGAAGGCAAGGCCAAATATGAAAAACAGTAGGTAAGATACCTAGGTCATGGAATGCCCCTTGCACCCTATCTCACACACTACACCTACGAGTTTTCTTTTCTGTTCACACATGTTAAACAGTGTTAGCTCATTTTCCAGTAATCCTAACATCAGACTTGCACACACTCACAGTACAGGATCTGTTTGTTTCCATGAACGTGAAGGTTCAACCTCAGCAGCCAGGCTCTGGATTTGAAACAGTGATGCTGACCCGTGTTTTCACCCCTTTGTTGACACACACATGAAAGCAAGCATGCCTTGAGCTCAACCTCATTGCCCATACAGATCCAATGGTGACCTCAGCTTGTGCTCTGACAGGCCGCTTGGCTGCCTGGGGAGTTTGTGATTCCCTAAAATCAATCCCCAGCTCTTCCAAGGGAAGAAACAACAGACCCGATGGAAGCATCCTGCAAGCTGGGCCTTTGATGAGCTACAAAACCAACAAATAATCAGACATGGAAACTCTGGAAATCCTTCAACATTTATGTCTGGTTGGTTTGTTTGTTTGTTTTTAATATCTATTTGTAAAATTTCACAAAACCCACGAACATTTCATAAACAAATTTCACCATAGTGTCCTATTTTTCTACTTCAAGAAGAAAAAAACCAGCTACTGAAGGAGACAACACATAATTCTGGATACTCCTTTTCAGGGTCACTAAGGGATGACTGCAACAGAAATTATGTACTGCAAGAGCAAAAAGGGCCACCTTGGACATGCAGTAAAGCAAACTATTTAAAGAGGAGGCTAACTTAGATCTTTAAATTGGACAATAACATGTTAAATAACATTACTGAAACATCTGTACTGTATGCAAACCATACAAGAAACTGAAGTCTAGTTCAGTGGTCTAGAGTTTGCAGAAAGTTAAAAATTATTGCCACAATGTGGGTTTGGAAGCTCTACAGCAACTAAAGGAACATTGCCTACTAGCTAAAATATTTGGTTTCATCTGGCTGGGTCGCTTGCTGCCTTTCAGATGTGAGCCAAGACACAATATGGCTTTTCCTCCAAGGGTGGGTGCGTCACTTTCCTTAAATATAAACTTACACATTATTGTACTGCACTTCACCTTCATAAGGAATAACAAAAGCTCTTTGACTTCACATGTTCATAAGTTGTATCTTACATTTTAATGGCATATTTGCTTCTGAATGAATGTTCAACCTCCCAATAGGTACTGGCTTGCCTCACGTGCTCTGCAGACATATTTAACATCTTTACTGATGATCTTGATGAAGACAGAATGTGTCATCAGTAAGTTGATGACACCAAGTTAGGTGGGAGTGTTGATCTGCACCAGGGTAGGGAGGCTCTACCGAGAGACTTGGATACATTGGATCCATGGGCCAACATTAACGGGTTGAGCTCCAACAGGGCCAAATGCCAGGTCCTGCACTTGGGTCACAACCACCCAAGCAATGCTACAGGCATGGGGAAGTGTGGCTGGAAAGCTGTCTGGCAGCAAGGGACCTGTGGGCTCTAGCCAACAAGCAACTGAATATGAGCAATCAGTGTGCCCAGGTGGCAAAGAAAGCCAAAGGCATCCTGGCTGGGATCAGCAATGCTGTGTCCAGCAGGAGCAGGGAGGGGATTGTCCCCCGGCACTCAGCTCTGGTGAGGCCACACCTCGAGTACTGTGTTCAGTTTTGGGCACCTCACTATGGGAGAGGTGTGGAGGTGTTGGAGCCAGTGCAGAGGAGGGCAAGGAAGCTGGGAAGGGCCTGGAGAAGAAATCTGATGAAGAGAGATTGAAGGATCTGGGGCTGTTTAGTTTGAAAAAGAGGAGGCTGAGGGGAGACATCATCACTCTCTACAAGTACCTGAAAGGACATTGTGGAGAGGCTGGTGTTGGTCTCTTCTCCTGGGTAATTAGTGACAGAACAAGAGGAAATGGCCTCAAGCTGTGACTGGGTAGGGTTAGACTGGACATTAGGAAAAATTTTTGCATGGGAAGAGTGGTCAGGCATTGGAATGTGCTGCCCAGGGAGGTGGTTGAGTCACTGACCCTGGATGTGGTGCTTGGGGATATGGTTCAGGGGTGAACATTGCAGAATAGGGTTATTGGTTAGACTTGGTGATCACGAGGGTCTTTTCCAAGCGGAATGTTTCTGTGATTCTGTGACATGCTCCGGTATACTGATCCAACTTTTGGGGCAGGTTTTCCAGGCTAGGATGAAACCCCTCCTCCCCTTCCACTCAGTGTGGGTGTTTTCATTCAAGGTGATTGTCATTTTAAAGAGCTTGGTGCTGTCTGTTGCTGAGCCCTGGCTACCTGTCTGCAGATACAGGCTCCTCTGGCTGCAGGAGAGCTGGGTCAGAGGCCTGCCACTTCCCCTGATCCTGTGTCACAAGGCACAATGGAAAACAATTATTACTGAGTCTATTCAACCATTTACATTAGAGTAGAGAAAAGGTATTCCAAATACTTCTGTTCAGAGAAGCAACCTCTACATTTATTCAGCTTGGAGGTTTTGTTTTCATTCTTTAACCATGAATTATAGTGCTGAAGGATTTATGAAAACTAAGATTCCTGAGCTTCATGGAAGAGTGTGTTATCTTGTGGGAGAATAATCTTTTGATGATGTTAGCAGTATCATATAGACATAGCAATCAATTAATTTCAGTTGGTTTGTCTGAGTCTACCTAGCATGGTAAAGGACTGACATTCTCCTGCTGAATCTTCAGCCCATTTCAACACAAACATTGCTGTGGACCCCTCCTCAGACTGTTAAGTGCCATGTTTCATCGTAAAAGCAACGTGAAAACAGTCATGATTTGAGAGTGTATCTTACTGTGTGTGTTTTTAAAACAGATGTTCTCACAAAAGATACAGCTTCCCTTCCCATACCTGCTTAGTCCATCACCAATTCATATTCACACACACACCTGGATGGGGAAAAAATCCATTTGAATCCATCCCTTACATTTCCTACTGCCATCTGTAACATCTGAACAACTTCAGCAAACTAAGAGAAACCACAGATCAGCTGAAGGACTCCAATGGTATCAATCACAACGTCACACAAGTCTTAGGTCTCTTTAGGACATGCATGGATGGCTCATGATTAATGAACCTGAAGGATGTGCTTTTACTAAAGAAAGTGAATAAATCATTAATCAGGTGTAACCGGGCAAAAAGTGTTAATAAAATAGTCAAGGAGTTACATCTAGTACCTGGCTGGGTTCTCATCCTGTACAGACACAGGAGGCTTATCAGTGAGCTTCTGTGGTGCAAACTGAGGAGAAGGGGACCTTGATGTCTCCATGCCAGGTTTGTGAAGATGCCGGTATTTGGTATTTACAGAATCAGACCCAAGGAGCGATTTTTCTTCTAAGTGCTGACAAACATTCTCTGTGGAGGATGCTTGCTGGAGCTGCTGTGGATAAGCACTCTTCAGTTTTCCATTGAAAGCTGCAGGACTCTGACACAGGGAGGAGTGACTGGCTAACACTTCAGCAGAGCTGGGGGATGAGGACAGAAAGGGCTGGCTGGGCACTGCTAGCAGAGATTCAGAGGAGGTGCCAAGTAGTGGTGCAGAATTATCTGGTCGCCTGTATTTGTCTCTTTTAGGTGGTGGTGGCCTCTGAGGAGCAGGTCCACGCTTCTTAAGCAGTACTGGCTCGATCCTGTGGTTTTCCTCTCCTTTGCCACGAGATGGACAGGAGTGGGTCTCATTCAAGTTCTGTGGCTCTGAGCAAGGGAGATGAGGCAGGCTGCAGTCCTTGCTCTTCTCATTCACGTTTTCCTGAGAGTATCGGTAATCACTAGGCAATGTCCCAGACCTCCCCCGCGTCTCGTGAGGCAGAACTGTAGGCTCTTGTGCATGCAAAGGTCTGACAGATGCCTTCCACTTGTGGTCTAAATTCAGGTCCAGCTGATCGCTCTTCTCCCGTGGGTTTTCCCTTAGGGCCCCTGTGTCAGCTTTCCTGGAGAGAAGAACACTTCGTTAGCATGCTGCTGATTTATTTCCTTCAGTGTGAGGCCACTGAACTGATCTGGGAAGCATAAACACTGAGATCACATCCAGTATTTTACACCAACTCCTCTAATCTATGGTAACAGTCCGGCACAAAAACATCCTCTCACATATGGGCACACATGGTGCACCTAATCTAATGTGACTAGCTAAAGCATAATGTCAAGCTAAATTAGGGTATGGAGTGCCACAAAATGTGACACAGGCCCCCTGTATCCCGAGGCAGTGCAGTGTGCACAGCCTAGTTAAGTGCACTGGTGCACACAGCAAAGTCAAAGGTGTAAATGTTGTTAGAAAACTGTTTCAAGAAGAGGAACCTTAATACTTTAATTTTCCTCTTGCCTCAGAGTCAGTAACAACATGCAGAAAACAAGTTTCTTCTCCACATGCAAAGTCAATACTTCAGCACCATTGCAAATGTGAACTGAATACCATGAATGCTTAATTATGAACCTGCAGTTTGGATTTTTCAGTAACTAGTGAAAAATTACATGAGTGCAAATAAAAATGTTTGCCAAAGACAACAAAACTGGTAAAGGGAAAATTAGTATCTCCTGAAAAAAAAGGCAGAAAAGGAAACTTAGACGGGATAGTAATTTCCAGCCAGGCTTATTTTAAACTTGAACCTCTTTTGCCCTGTCAGCACAAATGACAAAGAATGGCCAACAAGGCCTTATCTTAGAAATATTTTGCGGGTTATTCCAATTTTATGCTTTCCATTTCTCTAGCCAGGAAACAGGGTTTTGCAGCTCCAGGCCTGTGCATTGCCACAAGACTTGTAGTTCATTTGTGCTAACCAGATAAAGACAAATTGGGAAAGAAATAGAAGGCAGGGAAAAAACCAAAAGTACCTCTGGGGCCCTGAGAAGAGACAGGTTTGCTCTCCGCTTAAAGGAGGCTGAAGAGACACTGTGTGCTTAGAAAAGCTGAAACAGAGAGGTTAAATTCTTCAGAAAGCTGCTAATATAATTTATGCTACTTACAGCAGTGGTCTCTCTATTTAGAAATAGTTACCCTGCAGGCATGCACTGGCCAAGCTTTCTTCCAAGAGGACTGTGAAAGAGGCATCTGCCAGTTTGTAAGGTAAGGCTAACCTCAATTTTCAGTGTAAACAGGTTATTAACATTACTGTACCTGTTTTGAGAGTAAGAGGTGTGTAAGAAAACGACATCCCAGCTAAGAGTATGTCAAATAGGAAAGTGAAATAAGTGTAAGTACACACTGCACTACTGCTTTAGTTAAGACAGATCTTTAAAATGAAGTATCCTGGGAAGACAATTGATTAGAGGTGGGTTTTACTTTCACACCTGTAGGGTCTAGTTATTGTCAAAGTTACTGGTTTTTAGTCCTTCGATCTGTCATGTTTCAGCAGCTATGGGAAAATTTCTAAAGCAAGCAATCTGGGCATTTGCATTAAGCTGCCTCATGTATGTGATTTTTACCATTGTACTTCATACTAATTTTCACACATCAGCAATAAAATAGTATTGCACTTCCAAGAGAGATCTTTTTCACAATTTAAATCCTGATCAGTCTAATCACAAGACAGAGACATTATGTATTAAAATTTAAGGACAAATTTTAACAGATAAATTTTCAATTTATCATGAAATGAGCTGAGAATTGTTTAAACTCAGGTCTCTTCATATTGCTCTTAACTAAGAGCAGTTGGTTCAGAGAAATTAATTTAATTTAATTAATTTAATCTGACAAATGTAGAGCCAATGCTGTTTTACAGAATAGCATGTGTTGACTCCTATTTTAACACTAGACAAAGGACAGTTTTGTTAAGTAAAATGACATAAAGCCAGAACAACCAGCACTATGCAGGATTTGCTTTCATGGCATCTCTGGGCTTAGCTGGTTTTCTCAAGTGAGATTAGTGGAAGCAGAACAGGGCCTGCAAATAGTTCCACTAATTTTAATGGAAATATTTGCTAAATGAAATACTGTGTTTACATCAGCATTTTTCATTATCTAGATAACCCATGTAGAACACAATTCTCTCCTAGTTAACCTGTGCCAAAATATTCTTCAGACCTCTTTATTCATCTTGATGTACATAAGCCATAACACAAGACAGTGGAACAGCTGCACTTAGGTGCACAGAAGAATCAAGGGCATGGCACAAAACATTGTGAAGACAAATGACATGCACTATCTCAGCCAGTCTGCAAAGTACACACTGAATTTCACATGCACATCAGGAGTAGAAGTGCTGGTGGAAGCAAACAGGACGGAATATAACACACATTTACATATCCAAAGCATGGAACAAATCTATTTAATACTAGCCTGGCTCAGGAGCAATGAAAGCTTTAGTAGTCCTGTCCAAAATGGAATAAAAGAAAATGAAGAATCAAGCACAGAGAAATTTAGAGAGACTACAATTCCAAACACAGAGATAAAATTCAGAGATTATATATGTGCCTTCATACAGCTTCCACACAATCAAACATTTTGCAGTGCCACAGAAAATGGGTCTGAGGAAAGGTGGCTTATTCAACACTGAGGCTAGTTTGCATTCAAAGTGGCTCCTCATGCAAAACATGCTTATCACATTATTTTGGAGAGATTTGAGCTTACTGTTCAGAAAGGAGGGAAAGAAAGCAAGCTTCAAGCCCCAGGAGAACACAGTGGCAAGAACCTGCAAAGGTGTCACACTGTTATCAATACCAAGACATCGACTAAGCTGTTTCACATCTGTCGGTACTTCGTGTAAAGCTATGCCCAAATACAGCTGTTTCAGAAAGCAGGCCCACTGGATCAGACAAGGGTGAGCCCACTGAAAGGAACACCTAACTTATTTAGAAAAATAAAATTCAAAATATCACAAGGTGAGAGAGACAGAACACACCTAAAAACACGACAATTGACTGAATTACCACTTTTATTCTAGGTAACACACCAGTCATCATGAACACATTAAACTGGAAGTTACCTCCAAACCCAAAGCTCCTGCATTCCCATGGTACAATTACCACAATTATCCAAATGCAAAAGCCTTCCTGATGCAACAGAATCAGGAAAACTCACACCATGTTCCCCATCCCTGAACACACGATGACATTACAGCTTTGACTGCCAGACAACTTACAACACTCACTTAACCTGAACTGCAAAGGAAGTGCCATCAACAGACTTACGCTGTTGATATAAAGTGGTATTCAGTGAGGGTGAGTTCAAGCAGAGGAGGCTAACGTGAGCCTTTTCTACTGCACCAGTTTTTGGCGCTTGGGTATTAGACCCTTCATATCTAAATAGTGGGGGGCAGAAACACAAAATCTGCTTCTAACTGCAAAGAAAGGAATTGCTTCATTGTGAAAAAACAGTCACCACCTTTTCAAGAAGCTCTCATTCGTAAGAGAGCTCAACTCCCCCAGGGGATGTCTGAGTGGAAAGACAAGAGGCTGAGCTTGAGCCTCATCAAGCAGGTGAGCTTGAGAGGAGCTCTGCTCTGCCGATTGCACATTCTACATAATGGTCATAGCTGCCAAACACACCACCCCCATTTGCCATTGTGGGAATGGAAATGTGCATCTATTTCTATAATAGCATGAAGTATTTCTAGACTAGATAGACAAGTACATCTCTCAGTCTCCTTCTGGCTGCCTTAGCTTGGGATATACACATCCACAAATGAAATGTAAAGGCCAAGAGAACACTAAGCTGAGGAAATCAACTAAGTCTCCTCCCCAGTTCAGTCACCTGCAGCAGTAACACAAGAGGCTATCCTAATAAAGCAGATACAAACTAACAGCAGCACAAGCTATTACAGGCAAGTTAAACCATGCAGAGCTATATATACACATACATGTCAACAGGAGTCTGCCAGGGGAGTCAGCACACAATTACCAAAATGAATCATTGTGCAGATGCCTATCAGAAGGATAACGTTTTTGGTTGCTATAAAAAACAACCCCAAACCACTTCCTCCATTTACCCCATACTCAGGATTTGACTAAATCTGGGCAGAGAGGTAGAAGGATCTGACTGAGCATCTCAGCAAGTGAAAGTCACTTCGATCAACTCAGTGTTTCTGATTTTTGTCTGATTTACAATTTCTGCAAACAGCCAAGGTAGAGAGTGCCACAAGACACTCCAACTTTAAAATCTCAGACTAGATAAGCTGTGCAAAAATGCATTAGCCAATATTTGGAAAATGCAACGTTTGTTAAAGAGCCAGCATCTCTACAGAGGTCTCACCATGAAACATAAGCACAGTCATGTTAGAAATGAATTGTCCTGCACTAACTTACTGGCACGGACAGCAAATGGAATGGCTGTTTCCGATTAGCTTACATTCCTTCTCAAACTACAAGCTACACTGGAAAAAGGCTTTCATATCTGAGTGTGACTCCTCCATAAAATTTCTCACCTTACTATAACAACAACCTCTTCATAATCAAGGCCACAGTTTTGCAGTACCTTTAAACTGATGCCTGAAGAGGCAAATATCTTCTTAGCCCACTCTGATTTTGCCTTCCTGCTCTCTCCATTCTATTAGCAATAGCCCCACAGAAAAGTGGATCAAAGAACTGACCTGGCTTGAAACAGATAATTAGGTGGCTTAAAGCATTTGTCATACACTGTCTTTGCTTATGCCAAAACCCTGTTTATAGAGGCAGAGCCCTTGTTGATATGCTTTTTCAACTGTGAATTTTACGTGCTGAAATTATGTTTTCATTGTCTATTTGCCTGGCATTTTGCACAGTGGGATCCAAAAGCACTTCTGCAACAGTCTACAAATAGAGTAGTTTATTCTACCAAATCTAGTCCTGGTCAAGACAACAGAGTACTGCAAAGTTGGAATGGGATACATGGGGCAAGATTGCTTGAAATTTAGGAAAAAGTTTGAGACCTAGTCCATATTAATATGGTCAGTGCAATCTAATACATTCAGCTCATCCTGGTCTCTACAAGCAGATCTTGCATTGGTTCCACTGTCTAGGGGATGAGTTTAATTACCCAAACACAGGCGTCTTCTACCATTTCAGGAACTGTAAAGATTCAAAGGCATCAGCTGCCCTAAGAAGTGGCATCTGGAAGCCAACTAGGATACACTGGGCTGTTTGAGGTCTCACTAGATGCCTGTGTTTAGCCAACTGAATCAAGCCCAGGATCTCTACAGATTCTAACACGAGTCCGCACTTCAATTGCAGTTATCTTCTAAGGATCTGACTCATTACCTGAATCCTATATTCTTTTCCTTTCACAGGCTCCTGGACCCCACAGGTTTTGAAACTCTTTAAATTGGTTTTACTACTGCAATGCCTAGCAGACACACTGGAACACCACAATAAGGACATCCAATACAATGGCTAGTGGACTATTCTTCTGATGAGCACTGCATCTGCTATCACTTCTGAGTCAGTATAACACTATCCACCACATAGTGACACAGGAAGCATACTCAAAAGATACCAAATGAGTACTTGGAGTACAAAACTAGTTAGAAATCTTTAAAGACAAATATGTAGAATAAAAGACCCTTCAGAAAATAGATCACTTAACCACAATGACTGTACCGTAACAGTCACTCCAGGACAAGGCACAGCACATGTAAAACTGTTCAATGTCTTGGTCTGAAGAGGCAGATGATGGCAACTAGCATCCCAGAAGCACTACTGAAGCAAACAGTCTTAAAGCCAAAGCACATGTTAAGATGAAAAGAATAATGAATGCTGAGAAAATACTCCTAAAAAAAGAGAGAGAGAGAAAGAAAGATGCCCTGATATACTTCAAAAGGCCGCTGAAGGTACAAATCCAACCCCTGTCTCATACAGTATGCCCCATGGCACATTACTGTTACACTACTGTCCACTTACCATCATGCGAGTCTTGGTTTTCCAATTCTGTATCTGAATGTCCGTTAACATTATCTGTGCCTTGATGGCAGCTATCTGTTTATTCAGTCACACTAAATACAGCTTAGCTGTTGCACCAAATGTGATAAAGCAAAATGTCACTCTAGCTTAACAGCCCTTGCATTATCACCTGGCTTTATCACAGAATGAAATACGATAACAAGCGCTGCTCACCAGTCATCCATCCCACCAGAATTTCTCTCCTCTCCTCTCCTGTCCTGCCGGCATGGCAACATACACAGCAAGGAGTTTTCATATTCTTTCCTTTGCTAAAAATGCTCTCTCTCTCCCCATGACACTCAGAAATAAATTCACACTCACTTGGTTCTGCAGCAGATAACCAAAGATATTTTGATGGATGAAATGTAGGCCAGTCAGTCATGGGTAACAGCACAATGCATAGGCCCACAGTAAAAATCAAATCCAATTAAAATTAGATTTCTTATAACAGAATAAAGGCCTTTATACAGATGGGAAGAATCTTGTGGGAAGGGGCAGAAGGAGGGATGTTTTTCTTTCCTTAGTTCAGAAAATAAAAGCCCCTCCTCTGTTCTACTGCACATCAAGAATCAATGATAAAAGCTAAATTTATGGCTGTATTCTTACTTGCTTTATCTACTGCAAGCCTGTCCTAGCACACAGGGGATTGCCTGCATGAAATTAAAATGACTTCTGCTCACTTAAGTCAACCAGTTAATGTGTTCTATACTTACACACTGAATTTAATCATCAGAATACCCCAGTAGTATAACAAGAGCCATCCTACTGCACAAATGGCAACCATTGCAGAGACAAAAGACACTGCTAACAAGGAAATCACAGTCATGTTAAAATAAATGCATCAAAAGAAAACTATTATTTTATCAATTAAACAAAACCAACAAAAAACACCTCAATTTCAGTTGTCACTCCTTTGATTGCTATTTTTTAACATCTAGAGGGTGCTTCTGATATGCTTTTGCTATTACTACCGAAAACAGCTGCCTGCAGCTGAACAAAAACTCAGTAACAGAACAGAAGCTATAAAATGAAAACACTTTGTGAATAACAGCTAGGTCACCTGAGTTTCTCAGGCAGGCATCAAAATGAACTCACAGCTCATCTCTAAAGGAAAAAAAAATCCTAAATCAGTTATTTAAATTAATTAGCATGCATATGCAGACATTTCAACAGACATCTTTCCACTCAAAGCTGCACTCACCGCTTGCTTCCAATAGTCGCATCCAATTCTCTCACACTCCCAGCTAATATCTCCTGCTGCTGTGGAGAAGGTCTTCGTGTGAGCCTGCACACACAGTAAGAGGCTTGCCAGGAAAACGACAAGATGAAAAGCTCTCGCACCACCCCTAGCTGAGAGGAACCCCGAGCCTGGCACCCTGAGCCACAACAACAGCACTGCAGCCCTCAGTCCAGAAAACAAATATTTTTGAAAGGCACTGCCTTCTAATTCCAGTGTGCATGATGCCAACTGTGAAAACAAAAGCTGCTAAAAACAGCGCGTGTGTGCAAGCACATGCACACAAAGCATCTTAGCTGGAATTAACTCACGTTCCCCCTATTCTCCCAATCCATCAGAAGAGAGCAGCCCATCATGCTAAGCAAAATATAATTCTGCATCATGCATTGCATTGTTCCTAATGTACTACTGCAGCTTCTGCTCATAGGGACAGAAGATGCAGCCTGTACTCTAGGACCTGCAGAACAAAAGAAATACTGCATGAATTAATACCGAAAATGTCTGTTCAGAACTGACAGAAGAAGGTAATTAAAGCCCACTGCCCTAGCTGCTTCTCTCATTCTTTAACACTGAAGACAAGACAGCCTTACCCGGATTTACAGCTGTTTGCCCATATTCATTGGCTATGCAAGCTTTGCATCCTTATGAATGTGCCAGTGAGTTTTAAAGCCTTGCAGAACTGAATCTATCTCAACCACTGTGTCTCATTTACTGTAACACAGAGGATTTTCAAAGCCATGCCTCACAACAGCTGGCTTGTTTTTCCCTGCTTCCTATGATTGACAAGTTCATACAAGCTCTGTCAACTTTAACCTTGATAAGTGAAGGCTTGGTCTGTATTGTACGTTACATCATCAGAAAATTCTGACCTCAGGGAAAAGATCTCAGAGACTTCAAAGCTCTTTCCTCCCCCCACCCCCCTGGCTTTGGTTATTAAAGAGAAAAAAAAAAAAAAGATTTTACAAGTCCTTTAATTTTGTAAGGGTTTTCCCTTTCATTTGTGAAGATCATAATGCCCTTTTCAGCAACAACACTTCTGCAAGTTTTAAATCCTTAAAATTATTTTAAAATATCTGTATTATTGGACTCCCTTCTGCAACACACTCAAATAACCAAGTCTTTCATTTTAGAGAAGAGTCTCCAAGAACAGCCCTCCAGCTTGAATTTTTTGCATGTGTTGTGTGTACAGCATTTTCTCTTGCTGGAGATTCTGCAGGGGAAGAGCTAAATGCTTTCATGCTGCAAGAGCAAATTGCCACCCCCACACTCCATCTTTAGAAACCAAAGGCATTGGGGCCTTCATCAGAGCAAAGCTCAAACTCCCTTTATTTTTTCTACAAGAGCACGTTAAAGACTCAGCAGAGAAACCGTGGATATGCTTTGATATGCAGTAAAAGATCATTTTAAAGATAATCACTTTAAGAGGAAAATGCTATTTCTACTGCATGCAAAAATCACATGCAGTGGTTAGATACTGTAATACAGCACTGATATTCAGTTAATATCCTCCCCTAAAATCTTCCTGTCCCCCTAATGTTTTTGTAGTTTCCAAAGCTGTTTATTTGATTTCAAGACAGAGAGAGAATACCTTCAAGAACACTCATCTTTTTACATAATACAATACAACAGACTGCAGTCCATGCAGAAAAATGGGAACTATAGCTGTCACCTCTCTTTTCAGCACAAAACTTTACTCAAATTTACTGGCATAAGCAGCCTCCTGCGCGACAACAAGTCATAATCCATGTTGCCTCCGGGTTACAGCAGAAGGTGAACATTTCACAGGCCAGCTTTTAACACAGGAACACCACAAAAGCCACTCCATATGTTAGAAATACATGGACTGCTGCACTGAGGAGACTAATCAGTCACCTCTTTCCAAACATGCTTTTCATCAAGTAATTTAGGGGAAAGTAAAGTCTACAGTACATAGGCATATGATGCTTTTATAACCACTGGAGACTTTTATTATCTCTAACCTCCCTACTTAACACATCTAGGACTTCTCCCAGCTCCCAGCTTGGCAACATTTACTTCTGGGGACAAGGGAAGAAAATTTCCTTTAAGAAGAAACTACCCTCTGACACATGCATTTTATCAGACCATAGTGACTTCACATATCCCTAGCTGTCACTACACGCACAGTAGAGAACAGAGGTGTCAGCAGCAATTAAGTGAAAGGAACTTTGCTCAGTGATAAGAAGCGGGAAATATTTAAAAGGGGGTACGTGTGGTGTGGTAGCTACCCTCAAGTTTAGAAACAGAGAGTCAAAATTCACCTAACACAGCCAGAGGAAGAAAGCACACTTTCAAATGTGTGGGGAGCGAGAAAATCTTATGCAGGAGAAACAGGGTGACACTACTGTAGCATACTGTGAACCAAGCACAGGCTTTGGAGACAGTCCAGCATGCATTTAACAAGATCCAGCAACTGCTGGTGAGCCAGAGCAGAGCATCACCAACCTGGTGCACCTGACAGCTGACAGGCTGAGTACCGCTAGGAGAGCAAGGAATGTCAAAGCAACACGAGGAGCCTGCAAGGCTCAGCACTCTTATTTAGCCACAAGCAATCCTAGATCCCAAAGTAATGCATTTGGGATAGTCTTCAAGAACCACGCATCTGTCAGTTCAAGCAACCTGAAAGTTTTAAAATGGATAGCAGGAGGAAGAAAAAGACAGCAAGTGGGTCAATTTATCATGCCTTGATCCTGAGGTATGAGAAAAATCTGGTTTAAAACTGCTACTCTAAGAGCTACCCTGCGTCCATGGCCATATGCATTTAGATTAGTCATTCTTGAAACATCAAGAATCCCCACTGTGGTATTTAGTTTTGCAAAGGGCATTTACATACATGAGAGGAATACTTTCAAAGGAGCAAGCCAGATGGTAGAATGCTAAGAGGTAACATGCGACAAAAGATACAACACATGAAACTCA
Organism: Picus viridis; assembly: GCA_033816785.1. Classification (NCBI taxonomy): domain Eukaryota; kingdom Metazoa; phylum Chordata; class Aves; order Piciformes; family Picidae; genus Picus; species Picus viridis. Next base: position 671,597 of record CM066569.1, on the reverse strand, counting down.
AAGAAAACATGTAATGTCTATCAAAAATCCCAGATCAACACTGGTTTTCCTCTTCTTTCTCTGTTCCCTCCAAACAGTAGTTAAAACAACACCCATCTAACTAAAGGACTAACTAAAGTCCTACCCAAATGAGGAAAATCCAGAACTATTCAAGCAAAACATGCATAAACACAGTATGGTCGAATAGATCAGCTAAGCGGGGTGGTGGTGTTGCTCTCTGCTCTATCAGTGTGACCGGTTTAGGCTGTGCCTTTAAGAAAGAGACACTTTCTGAACACTCTAGCCGAATGTTTTGATATTAGAATGAAAACAATGATATGCTAATTCAATTTCATTGGTGGAACCCGGCTGTAAATTTTTGTTTAGTCTTTCAGTCGGGGGAGTCAGTCAGTAGTCGTCTTCTTCTTCCCCCTGTGCTGTGAGCTGGCTCGTTTCTCTCTACAATTCTTGCTAACCAGATAAGAAAACTAACTTTTGCATTCGCTTTGAGCTTTAACAAAGTTTTCCCCTTTTAATTACCTTCCTTTCTCTCTCTCTCTAACCCTTTTGGGAAAAAGGGGAGGTAGGGAGGGAGAAGGGAGGGAAAGGCCGAACCCCCTGGCCGCAGGGGGGGGTTGGGGAAAGGTTTCCTGTATTACATACATTGCTGTATACTTCTGTATATATTGTAAATATTGTATATTTTTGTGCGTATTCATTGCATTCCATATCTGCTTGTAAAATACAGCTTTCATCTGCTTCTCCGGCTGAGTTAGCTGTGGAATTCTTTTGTGTGTGGGGGGAACCTTCCTACTCCACCACAATCAGGTAGGATTTGCCCTTGGTGAAGCCGTGCTGATTGTGCCAGATCACCTCTTCATTATTCTTCTGCCTCAGCAGTGCCTTTTGTTTTGTCAGGTAGCTGCCTGTTCCCATTGACCCTGCACGTGTGAGTTACTAGAGAAAGCCTGGGGTGCTTGCTGATGAGAGGATAACAAATCCTCTGCTCCACTGAGAGTTAATTCCTGTTCTCTTTTTGTAAAGATCAGTTTGGGAAAGTTAGCAATTTCCCCTCTCACTCTCCCTGATTCTTCTGAACCTACTCACTTCTTCTCTGAGCTCCATCACTTCACCCTGGAGCTGTGCTGGTCAAAAACCTGCTCACACCACACATGCCCACAGTCAGCGTTACCCCTTGTTGCTGCAGGATGCCTCAGCAACATATACAAGGATGCATAACTAAAATTACTGCTATGCATGAAGGAAAAGCTGGATTTCACAGACTGTTCTAGGAGTACATTTTTTCTGTACACCACAGCAGCAACAAACCAACCAACCAACACCAACAAAACCAAAACACAAAACAAATGGTTCTGAATTCAGAGTGTATCATAATGTTGTTGCAGTTCCCCCACTGCTCCAAAAGGAACATGAGAATGTGGAAAGGCAGACAGAAAACAAGGATGGGCAAGGCCATAAAACACCTTTCACTGAGAAGACACTCCACCCAGCCACCCCCAGAAGAGGTGCTTTTCCTCACAACACATCAAAACAAAAAAATGTGGATGTCAAAAGTAGAGATGGATCCAAAACCAGTCAGGCTCTTTCAGAAAAGAAAAATGCGTGGGGGTGTTATGTAAAAACATGTAGAGATGGCACCTCTCAGTGCAGGGGCTGGGTAAGGATACCAAGCAGCGTGGATCCATGTTTGCCTTGGTTTATTTTTTCTGAGGAGCTTTTACAGCTCGGACTGAGAAAGGAAATGTGCTTTGATGGACCTTTGGCCTGTGTTTTTAAGCATGAACTTCCTCCATGTATCAGTGACTCCAGGTTATGCCGTTTCAAAGTGTGATACTGATTTGTCAGTCACACGCACACTAGTGCACTGGACAGACACAGTTCATGGCAGTGAAACGTGCACTAACTACCAGTATTCACAGACATCTAAGGAAGATCAAGGATCTCAGGGAGCTCATAATAGCTGAATAGATGCTGCTGGACTCCTTCTTTGTTGCCTTTACACACATGAGAAGAGCCACAGAAGTGTTTTCCCAGTTTCAAGTAAACAAAACCTTTGAAATAGCCCAAGACTGTACTGAATTGTCCATTGTTCCACACAATACATACAACGACATCACTGGCAAAAATAGTGGTCTGAGAGATGCCTTAATAATCCATACCTCATGATAAAGAAACGCTAGTCTGAACAGCATGGGCTTCAGAAGCTCATGCAGCTTTATTAACAGCTTAGAGCCTGTGAGGATGTATGATGGCTCTCCTGCACTTCCTCCAGATGACAACAAATAGCTGCAAGTAACTTCTGGAACGGGGAAACTGCCTTTTTTATTATTATTATTTCTAATTTCATGCAAGAAGGAATTCCCACATGTAAATTCATTACTGTTAGGAATTCAACTATCTGAAGCATTAGTTCAGCCAAACTGCTACGTCCTGGCTACATGAACAGCATGTTTTTCTTCTCCCTTTTACTTAATAATTCATCTTCCTCGAAAAAGAACAATTAAACCTTTAATAGTCCTTATTAAATTGATTTTAAGAAAAGAGCACTTCACTTCATGATCGCTTGAGTAAACTGAATGTAGAAACCATTAGTACACTGCACATTACACAAACTAACCACACATAATTTGTTTGCTACAAAATACTACTTATTAGGTCATTCTATACTCAGTAAACTGATAGAAAATATTTAATTCCCTTCAAAGAATTTATGTGAAAAGCTACAGCAGCTCTAGGTGAAGTGCAAAGCAGACAACTTGGTTCTCTTTCACACAAAAAAAATATTGAAGCTTGTTAATACATGAATGAAATGTTTGCCAAAGTACTTTTTCACTAATTCATAAGGAAGCAATTGCACAAGATCATATGATTTCTTCCTCAAGAAGAAAAGGAAGAGGGTAAAAACATTTTATTTATGCAACTCTGGTGATGTCTTGATAAGCCCTACAATGACTGAGCCACATTCATCCTGCAATATTCATTTAGAGAAAATTTCTCTATTTGATGCTAAGAATGTTTCCAGAGTAAATAAAGAATCTAAGTTTGAAAAGCTGTATGTGATGCCACACCTGCAAGCAAAGTTCTGCTAACTATTTAGGCAAATGGGCCTTTTGTTAAACATAAACCCCCTACCCCTGAGGTTCTGCTTTCAATACCAAAGCTGCCAGTTAAGCAGATACTACCACTGCATATTCTTACTATAATACTTTTTTTGACAACACGGTTAAAAAACTCCCAAAATACAGAACTTAAAATTATTTGAGTTATAAAAACCTGAGTAGTCCCCAATAATATTTCCAGTATCTAATGCACAACATTTATCATTAAAAACATAAGAAAATGTTTGTATCCAAATGTGTAATGCACATTGTTTTGATAACCCCTCTGTTAATTAGGCCTTATAGTCACAATGGTCACAAACCTGAACAACCTTGGAGAAATAACTATCACACACGAATGTATGGGTACATATATATACACACACACACACAAACTCATCCATATGTCTGATATGTACAAACACAAATGACATATCATCCATTTGCAAATTCTTGTCCATCTGAGTCAATTCAAAAGACACAAGGATATTCACATTCCTGTGTTGCTGAAAGTCCTCCCTTCTTTCTTGCACAGCAATTTGCCGTTGCACCACCTAGTGAGCATGGAGGCCAGATATTCACCAGTTCTTGAAAAACCAGTTTTCTTCAAAGTGCCTAATAATGAAGTCAGGAACCTATCAGCTCCTGTTTTGGGATTCTCAAAGATTTTTTAGAATATTACTCTTGGGCACTTAGGTCAACCCCACCAATAAATTAGTTTTAATTTGGTTTTGTATTTAAAGGCAATTCCTTTGTCTTCCAGAGCCCACTCAGGAGCAACTACCAAAGCAGGGAAGAAGTAGATGAAATATCCTAAAATGTCTCATTGAAGTTGAATCATGCCATGGCTCTACACTGGGTCACACTCTTGTCCTTGACACTTATTAGATGCTGAGAGAGTCTTCTGGACCTCTGATCTCATAAATCCTTTTTCATTTTTTGAAATTACATAATGCTCATAGACATTGCAGAAACAAATTAATAGAGATACAGGTCAAATATTCTTAGAAAGTAACTAAAAACAATGGCTGTAACATCTCAAGAACACCACAATCTTAACAATGAGATCATGAAGCACTGGGTTTTTTTGATGCAGACTGACATTCATCTGTGCTGTGTCATCTTGCAGGAAACCACAGGCTATAGGCCAGAGCACACATTTCCATCTGTAACCTTTAGAAGGGCTATGACAGTTTAGAAATTATGGACACTTCCACTGGGAAGTTAATTATGTAACCAACATACATAATTTAACAAATACAGAGAGATGTTTAAAGGACAGACTTTACATCCATACAAAGCTAAGCTTTTGTAATTAATATGATATAGAAGGAGCAATATCATTAAAAATAAAAACCCAACAATTTAAGGTTTACAGACCAGCAGACTCACGTAACTTTTAAGCAATCTTCAAGTTAAGAACATCCTTTGAATTGCATCAAGCCTTAGTATAACAATGCCTGTAAGTTCACAACAAGAGTGGTTTGGTTCTTGCATAGGAGATAATGGCTACTATTGGCTACTACTTCCTCTTCCTACAAAAATACTGCTCCAAGCTAAGAGATACAGCAATTCAGAAGAACACATTGCAGCTTTTCTAAAGAGGGAGATAAAACAAGCTGAATTCATTATAAGCACTCAGTAATCTCAGAGGAGGAAAATACAGACCAGAGATGAAAGGAATTCACAAATTATCTTCATCAACTTAAACTCCCAAGTTTCAGAAGCAATATTAATTTAGGATTTGCAAGCGTGTGCTAAAAGGAGCACACACACATACACAAATACTGCAGCAAAAGGAACCAACAGCAAGAAGTCAAAAGAGCCTAGGAGAAAATAAATTGCTTATCATCCACTTTTTAAAATCTATTTTTTTAAAAAGCTATTTGCTGTTAAAATACTCCAACTCTCACTCTAAAGTCAGTGCATCAAAAACACTCACATTTCTCCTGAAAATAATCAGGGAAGCAGTATAGTAAACATTCAAAGTTTACTTAAAGCCTGCTAGGTTTTTGTTTGGTTGGTTGGGCTTTTTCAAGCAAACAACTGTAATCAGGGAGTCCAGAGGCACCCTGTAGCATTGGACAGTCTCTAACCCAGAGAAGGTATATGTGGACTCCACAGCTGGCTCCTAGCTTGGGTCCCTACACATCCAAACCACATAAATGCTGAAGGGCTACCCCCGTGTACAGCATGGTCACACTGGCTTTAGTGGCACAAAGACAATTGCACCACGCAGGCCCTCAGCAGCACAAAAAAGTGCCATTAGCAAAAGAGTCCAATACCTACTCTCCAAAGAAAATATTAAATATGACCACAAGAAAAACCTTAGGTTTGGTTAATATTCATGTTCTATAATATACCATGGATTAGGTAAATGCTCTATCCACTTGCAGACTGCTAGCTTTTAAAAGCAGGATACTAAATACCTTTAGGGCAGCTCGAAAATCATAACATCAATTCATGACATGGTGAGTCCATCTCTTTTTGAGCACGAGAGTGCCCTACTTAAACAAGAGCACATGAAAATACATATTCTTTCCCAGGGGACAGCCAATCTGTCACTACAACGCAGTGGCAGTTCACAACACAGGAATTAAATGCTCAAATAGGAGATTTATGGGGTTTTAAATATTTTTTTAAATATCAAAGAAATATAAGCCCTCTGAGTAACACCAGCGGTGAGGGAAAGACTGCGAAAGACACCATTACAAACAAAAAAATCTTCTGTAGTGCAGTGAAATGGCCAGATACTGAAATACTGTGTCAAAACAGGCTTTGGTTTAAAAAAGAAAAAAAGTGGTTGCAGCTGGTGGCTCGTCATGTGATCTTCATGGATTCTGTGATTATAAAGCAGGAATTGTGCTGCACAAACACTGCGAAAATGCTGGCGTAGGAGTATTATTCACATGCTTTTGTGACTAGAGTTCAGCACTGGTGGATGGAAGTAATTTTACTTGTCCAGAGATGCTGTCTGCCTACAGAAGCATGTCTGCTCCTGGCTGATTTGTGCTGCTGCCTACCCCTACCCCGCCTCCCCTCCAGCCCAAGCTCCCCTGCATGCACATGCGCACATAGGCACATCCTCATGAGCTGTTCGGTTTGAAATCACTATGGTAGGTACAAAGGGCTACAAAGAGACAGAAAAATAGCAGATGGGCCATAACCAATGCAAAGTACTGCATAAACCCACAAATAAATACTAATTTTCACAAGCTTTTATAGTCATTACTGGAATATATGTTTGCAACGGCTCATGATTTTCTCTCCCTGTGAGAGATTAATGTCACTTACAGAACCCAGGAAACCCCATAGATGTTAGTTTTCCCCTACACATTGTCTCTTCTGTTACAAAGAAGGGAGCTACCAAGCCTGGCGACAGCAGCATGTGCACAATCTCAGTTCAGCTGCCACGCACCACTTAAGCAGCTGAAGTTATCAGCGATCACTGAAATCACTGCTTACATTACAATGGCTCCCACAAAATGAGGGCCAGCAGGAGGGCACCCTCCTGCATATTAGACATTTATGGATTTTAACTGCATTGTCAATACAGTCGGACATTTGAAAAGGGTCTGAAAATATTTAATTAAAACATGAATTAACAGAGAAAAGCAAAGCTGTTCAAATGGGAAAACAGCTTTTGGTGGTTTCTGTTTGCATAGTCTGCAAAGAAACAAGTAGAGAAAAGCCCAATTTACAGCACTACTGTGTTCCAGCAGCATGCTGTCTTTGCCAAAGCTAATACCGGAAAGCTCTTCTGGGAAACCACAAATATTCCCCCTTCCCATCCTCACTCTGCTCCCCACACCTCCTCCCCCACCCCCCAAAAAAAAAAAAAATCCAACCAACCCCCAAACCCCAGACAAACACAGAATAAACAAATCAACCCCAGAACTGATAAATATGAAAAATATCTGAATCATTCCATGTAGACAAGTTAGAATCATCTGGCCATCTGGCTCAGAACAAACTGCAATACACTCAACACTTGACAATTTCTTCAAGCTCACCCTAGAGTCCCCATAAATTGCAGTCCCAATGTTAAGTTCTATCATACAGGTTGAAGCATGTGAAGAGAAGCAGGGAAATAAGAGAAAAGGCACTGTAAAAATTCTGAAAGTATCATAGCAAAGCTTCCAGTTAGGGCCAGGAAAAACACAGACTTGTCATGAGAAATCTCTTAAAGACAGAAATTAAGAAATACTTACCTTACAGTGCAGTTCCTCTCGTCTGGATTGTTAACTTTAGATAAAATAGGCTCCCCATCTTCCTTTACATCCTTTGCTTGCCTCCTTACATCAAATGAGACTTCCTAAAAGTGGTTTACAGCACAAGTAAGACACCAAGTCATCATGTTTCAGACTCCCAAAAAATCTATGACTATGGAACCTCTTATTTGTGGCTTTGCTCTGTTTGAATATACATGAAGTCAACAGCACAGCACATCTTAAGCCTGTTTTTAAGTGGTACAGTATGCTATGTGACCTTGCACAGCACTACCGACCTGGCTGTGCTCAAGTTACTTCTCTACTTTGCCAATCTACAGAAGAGCTTACCGTTTACATCAACGTTCACAACTCCCATTTGGTAAAGGCAAAATAAAAAAGGCAAGCAAAGAAGTAGCAGAAGAGCTTCTCACACTTTAGAAGAGGCAAGCAGGCATCAGCTTTGGAATCCCTGAGCATGTACTTTAGTTTCTCAGTAAAACACACAACATTGCTGTTCCAGAATTTTACTATCGCACTATCTTCAAACAACCACGCCCAAAGCACAGCTCTGCATTATAAACACTGAACCTACAGGAAATGTAATTGTGCACTAGCACTGGAATAATCTGAATCACGTATGTGAATCAACATCTTCATTTACTTCAGTCTGTTGTAAGCATCTTCAATGCACTTATCACCATAATTTCCAGGTGCCTAAACAGGTGTCTGCTTTTTGCCCCAGGAGGCCTATACTGAACTTAAAGGCAGTGACTAATAAGCTATAAATGCATACATGGAAGAGATTACATGATGATTTTTCTGCTGGGTAGGCAATTACTTAATGCAGTTAATTTAATTTTCAAAATAACTTCCAGGTGAGTATTTCCTGTGCCTGGAATCTCTGCTCTACTTGGTAAAGTATCCACAGGGATATAAGTCTGCACACACACTTCAAAAATAGCTTAAAAGACAAAAAAGCCCCAAATTAAGACTCCTCAGCTTCTAGAGATCAACACATTTTGATTCTTGTTGAGCTATTCTAATTCTACTCCTTGTATATACACAAGTGCTTTGTGGATATGTGTGTGTATGCATGCAACATTTTTACCAAGAGGATAAGGGAAAAGTAATAGCTGCATTGCCTCAATTCTTTTCTTCCACAATGTGAAGTCCAACACAGGTTGAACACACTGTAACTTCTTATACCTATCAGGCAATCTTGTAGTACTTTGAACATCTTTTAAACAGATAATTTAAAAGACTTGGCTTCTCTGTTTACTTCCCCTGTCACCTGCTAACAATTCCCTAGCTCTGCTCAGTTAAAAATTAACTTAGTATTTACTTGCAAGTTGAGTAGACATTTGCCATCTAAGGAATAAACTTACACATTTTCAACCAAGAAAACTCACGTAAAATAACACACTAAGTAGTCTCATTTGTTGCTGTAGTGTAGTCTTAACATGAACAGTCATTTTTTTAATCTCTACACTTTATTACGCCTAAGTTTTGCCCTATAGAGCTTCTGTGTCAAGCAAGTTTAGAAGAGGAAATCCATGGAAAAAGGTTAGACCATTGACAAAATTGGACAGAAGATGATTATAATTTCCACTTGGAACATAGTTTCAGAGAACTGAAAGCATTAAAATAGGGAAGGCACTCACACCAATGAAGAAAAAACTCTGGGTAAAGACAACATTGATCCTCCTGTATCTCTACTGTGAAAAGAGAGGCTATTATCAAATCAGTCAGGTTTTCTTACACCTGGCCACAATACACATGAAATTACTTGATCCATTTGCTCCTTGCTACACTCAGTTTCTGTGCGATACCAACTTTGATCCCCTTAATTTTGAGAGCTACCTATTTAACACTTATTCCCTGGCAAAAGGCAGACACCATACTACACCGTGTTCCTGAGCTGGTAATTTTCATAAAAATCGTCTCTTTCCCCCTCCACCTTAGGCAATTGAAAGGATAATGCAAAAACAACACTTGTACCTGTTTGTAGAAATCAGTAGAAGGGGATGATCTAGACCTCTCATGGATGTACTGGGGTTTCTCATGTTGTTCATGCCCTGCATCAAGGATATTATCAGCTGAGTGGTACTTTCCTGAGCTTCTTGTCTCTGTTGGCTTTCGCTGCTCCTTCCATGATGCCTGGTACTCTGCAAAGGTTCCCAAGCGCTGTGGCTTTTCAGATTTCCCAGCCTTATTGGTGTTAGTATGGTGGACATTACCTTTTAAAGGATGTGCAGTTTCAAGTCCAGCAGAAGCTGTCCAACCTCTTCTCTCATACCATGACTCCTCTCCCTCTGGTCCACTGTGAGCTTTCCTATCTGGCCCCTCAGACTGTCCCTCAGCTAGACTGTGGGGAGCTGGTTTCTGTGCCAATTTCCTATATGCAGGCTTACTTGTTTCTTCAAAAAATTTCCACCTGTCTGCAAATGAGCCCAAGGCTTCTTCAGATGTATTTGGATGGCAATGAGCATGGTACTCATCCTCTGACATCCCCACCTCATTCATCTTCTCTGGTTCAGAGTAAGACTTCAGTTTTTGATCTGTTGTAAACCTCTTCCTGGCTCCGATGCGAGAAACGTGATGAGTGCCACTCCCTGAAGGGTTTGCTTTAGCTTGTGTAGCCTCCAGGCATTCAGATACATCTTCAGAAACCAAAGCCAATAATGAAGAGTTGTAACTTCCAGTTTTCCGCTCGGGTGACCTGGGGAGATAATCAGCAGGGCTGGGCTCCAGGTCCCGCCGTTTGAAGGACGTTGCTCTCAGAACCCTGGCCTGTGCTTCCTTGAGGTGATCTTTGTAGGTGCTAGTAAAGTTAGTCTCTGGGGAGGTGGTGACATCTTCTGCTGAATCTGGCTTCCAGGTATCACAGCACTCCTCTGTTTCAGATGACGCTACTAACGTAGCAGTACTTCTACTTTTCTGCAGCTTTGCTCTCCTCATTTGGATTTCATTTCTCAGGGTTGTTGCAAAACGATCACTCCTTCGTGCCTGTTTAGACAAGTGAGTGTCAAAGGGGGCCTGTCGCTCTGTTACCACTTCTGGGCTGTTGCCAGATTGGCTTTTCCCTTCCTGAGCTAAAGAGTGCAACATTGGGGTCTTTTGAGGAGAAATCTTATTACTCTCGTCTTTCCCCCACCTAAAATCTTTCTGAGCGGATCTGTTTTCAGTGGCAAGGGCACAGGCCTTTACACAGTCCTGTTGACTGTACTTCGTTTCACTTTCCTCAGAGCTGCTCTCAAACTTTTTCTTTTGTCCAGATTTTTCAGTATAATTGGGCTTTTTAACTTCTTCTACTACAGCACACCTAGCATCACACTCTCTGTCCACTGGATGATGAGTATTGTTCTCACACTGTTGAGGTAGATAGTATTTTGGTTTCTGGACCATTATGACGACTGCAGGACTTTCATGAGGTCCAAATGACGCATCAGACCCCACTGCAGGTTTCCAGATGTCATCCTTGAGTTGCAGTGGCTTTGAGCTTCCCTGAGCAGGCTGTTTTGCTGTCACACAGTAATAGCGACTCTGTCCAGTGTTGTCCATCTTCTGCTCAGTAGCACTGTTTGAAGTAGAGGAAGCATTGTAGCCATAAAAATGATCTGTAGGTATTTCCTGATTGCCACTGTAAGACACATAATGTTGCTGATCTTTAGATGCAGCTAAGATTCTGGCATTGTGAAAAAAAGTGCTTTCATCGCTGTACTGGTGCTGGTGGTGGTAACTGTAAGTAGGATGTGCAAACCGAACATCGGTGCTGGACAAGGATGACTGTAGTTTGTTCACAGCTCCTGTATTATTATTGTACCTTTCACCAGATGGAAAAAAAGTATGTTCTGAACTGAGATCAGATTTATAATTTGAGGTGCTGGCCCTCCCGTCACATGCCCTGGAGGGCCGACGCTGCTGCTCCACAGTTTCCATGTTCCAGTCACTCCTGGGCTGAGACCGGCTCAGGGCTGTAAAGTGCTGCATGCTGGCACCCTCTGAGTACACAGGGCCATGGGCTTTCTCATGGCCCTTGGTAGCAGCAAAGCTGTCACTGCGAAGAGGTGGAGGTGGTGGGGGAGGAGATGACGACTTTTTCTTATCAGGAACGTACCACACAGGTCCAAAACTGGATCTTCCAGTGCTAGTGAGCTTGCTGTCTGCATGTTCCTCTGTTCTAGGATTTCTGTTGTTCTCATATTGGATGGAAGCCGGCAAATACCCAAGTTTGTCCTCCATTCCACTGTTGTCATTCAAGAACTGGCCAGACTTGTTTCCATGCTTAGCAGTCTCCCAGTAGCCTACTTTGCATAGCATGTTCTCTGTTGAAGAAGTGTCTGCATTGGATAGAGTGTGGTCAGGGGTGCTAGAACTTGTGGAGAAAGAACCATAGGCTGAATCCCGTTTACTTTGGTTCCCTAGATGATCAATGCTACTATTAGACCTTGCAGAAGAAAGTCTTCCATACTGGGCTACTTGTGGAGTGTGGTCCCAGCTGTCCATACTCCCCAAAGAGCTGAACTGATCAGAAGTGCGATGTAGACTTGACTGTTCCCACGAGTTTGACAGGTCATGAGAAGAACTACTACGGTAGAAAACAAACAAAAAGCTTCAGCATAAATAGGTCAGTTAAAAAAATGACACAACTGTAAACATACAGACACCAATTTTACTCACATTGGTCAAGATCCAATCCATCTGTGTAACAGCTACTGAAGAAAAACAATCTAATCACTTTCGATTTTTTTAATACAAAGTCTTTGTACTCTGTCTGACATGGATTCAAAGCTCCAAACTTTAGTACCCAGCTCAAGTCCCCTTTAGAAGTTTACCAGCGACTAATACCTATTTATCTCCTAGAAGGCTCCCTTCTTCTTCTGCAAACTGTTGATTGTGCTAAGTTTACTTTTAAACAAATCTGGTTTGAGCTCCATTAGTTCACTCTTTCCCCGGACAAATATCGACTTAATTTTCAATTTATTTTACAGGCACCCTGATTCTTCCAGCTGTTAAACTCACATCCTTCCCTGTTCATCTTTTGTAACCTCACTCTGAACTTCTCCAGCCCATAAAGCTACTCCCTTATCTGGATTATCCAAATCTGCCCATCTATTTAATACTTTAAATGGAGGTACACTACGAGTGTTTTCCTCAAACGCCACCATTTTAGTTCTGAGCCTCCACATGCACTTTAATGTGGCTTCAAATCACTCTCAGGCTGGCACTCTGTTGTGGTTTTGGCTGGGATACAGGTTATTTTCTTCCTAGTAGCTGGTGCAGTGCTGTGTTTTGGATTTAGTGTGAGAATACAACAATGTCATTCAATTCCACTCAGTTCCACAACAACCGAGAGGAAAGTATCAGGAGGAGATGCCAGAGCAACATTAGCTTTGCTTGACCAAAACTAAATTTATGACCTCCCTTCAAAAATCCTCACCATCACCAGTTCCTCTCTGCCACTCTTTCCTCAACAGAAATGCCATCTTTGCATTTTCTCTGCATCATCTGCCTAGAATGTATTTCAAAATCTTGCTGCTTCTGTTGTTTTCCTACCAACCAAATAATTTCTGTTATTTTCTTTCTTATCTATCTTTCACAGAGTACCCATCTTCTGTCAATCCAGCACACTGATACTGAGATGATGGCCTTTCACATCTCCCTGTTTGAACTTCATTGGCAGCCCTTCCTGCTTTTATATACTAAATTCAGATTCTTGCCCTTGCATGCAAAGCCTCTTGGTAGAAATCCCAGAACTATTTCACTTCCCTGTAGCTATAATTATATGAAGCATCTATCACATCTTGTACAGTAAAGAAGCCTGTGAAAGCTAGCAATGAAATTAGATTAGTCCACAGGAAAAACACGAAGAGTGACAGAGATGCTCACTTGTCCTGCCAAAAATACTGCAGACATCAACTCAACATTTTTTGGAATTCAGTATCAACATGAGAATTGTTTTTATCACCCCCAGACATAGTTTACAGCACCTGATGTTAAATAAGAGAAAGTACGCTTTGTGCTTATTTTTAAAAAGCATTTTATTAACAAGACACTAGCACTGGATTCACCTTGTGGGCTTTTTTGTCCACCTTTTATTTTCAGCATTTTAAACCATCGTGCTGAATACTTAAGGAGGTCTCGGTTGCCATCTTAGGCAGCTACTGTGCTTCACATGAAGTGTCTTAGTCATCATTAGTATCTCCTTCATTAATGAAGAATATAAGCCAGATATTGCTATGAATTGCTGATATTTTTCCTCCTCTTGGCATTGATTAAAATAAAGATGACACCCATGCAGGAAAGCCTCCATTTACAAGTCTCATGTAGGTTTGCTGATATCAGATGTGATCATCAGCACAAGAGGTCAAAGCTCTGTTAGGAAATGCGTAACAAAAACCCAAAAGATGCAGCAAAAGTTTCAAAGAAAGGATAGGAATGTTTCCGATCCTGTGCTACTGCAAAGCATGGCCTCCTGTGGTCTTTTAACTGTGGGGCAATCCAGCTGCAGGGTACCCTGTTCCCTCTCCCGAACCACACATATATCCTGCTTGGAAAGGAGGCAAAAGAATCTCTCCCTCTGAACTCTCCATGTTTTACAAATGATTTACTTTTCACACTCAGAAGGAATGCAGTCAAGTACATTCAGAAGAGATTTCAGGCTATGAATACAAATCTTAGATGCTTAGCTCAAGGAAGGCAAATAACTTCCAGAAATAGCCCAAGGATGGGATCCTCGGGCTAGAAATAGCCTGGGGCATGGATATTTGTATTATCTCTTTGCATACTGCTGCTTTCAGCTGATTGCTGAGTCTCCAGTTCAGCTTGGGTGCTTCTCAGTTTGTGAACTGCACTTTCAAAGTGAGGAAGCTCTGAAGTGGCTCACCTCTATTAGCAGAGCCAAAGAAAACCCCCTCTGCAACTGGGATCCTCAAAAATACCTGAATCCTTGGTCTGGCATTCTGTGAACACTGGGCCTCCAGCAGCAGCAGTTTGAAGACACAGGATGTTAAGGGTTAGAAGGCACCTCTGGAGATCAAGTCCAGCCCCCTGCCAGAGCAGGACCATGTAACCATATAATCTAGTGCAGGTCACACAGGCATGCATCCAGATGAGTCTTGAAAGCCTCCAAAGAAGGAGACTCCACAACCTCTCTGAGGAGCCTGTTCAAGTGTCCCATAGCCCTTACTCTTAAGAAGTTCCTCCTCATGTTGAGGTGGAACTTCCTGTGCTGTAGTTTATATCCATTGCCCCTTGTCCCATCACAGGGTGCCACTGAGCAGAGCCTGGCCCCTCCCTCTTGACATCCAGCCCTCAGATAATGAGAAACATTCATTGAATCCTCTCTCACTCTTCTCTTCTCCAGACGAAACAGACCCAGGTCTCTCGACCTCTCCAGTCCTTTCATCATCCTTGTAGCCCTCCGTTGGACTCTTTAGAGTAGATCCCTGTCCCTCCTGAACTGGGGAGCCCAGAACTGGATGCAATATTCCAGGTGAAGTCTCACCAGGGCAGAGAAAAGGGGAGGAGAACCGCCCTTGATTTGATGGACATGCTCTTCTTAATGCATCCCAGGATATCACTGGCCATCTTGGCCACAAGGGCACATTGCTGTCCCAGGGATAACTTGTTATCTGCCAGGTCACCAAGTCAGCTCAGCCATCAAAGCTGTCTTGCACAACAGACACCAGGACTCCTACATCTCCCAAATACATCACCTTTCTAGTGGGTAGCACAAGCATGGTGGCAGTGCCCTGGTATTAAACTGTGCTAAAGCCACTAAATGTTTCAGCAGCATCTGGGAAAGCAGAATTTGTTTGGGTTATTAGTATTTGCATCTACCAGCAGTCACTTCTACTTCCAACATGGAGAGGGTGATGATTGCTTTGTTTAGCTCCCCTTTTCCTTTACACCCACAATTTCCTGCCCAAAGTTCATTTCAAACTGGCTTTGAACCAAACAATTTTTTTTTCAAATTGTGATTTGCGCAGCTCCTATCAAATCACACCTTGAGACATGAAAGGAAAACATTACAAGACACAAGGTACAAGGACATGCATCAGGAAGAACAGGAAGTATTTATTGATTTACAGCTTGATCAGAAGACTCAGTGGACTGAAAGCAGAAACACTTGAGTTAGCAGTGCAACCAGCAACACTATGCAGATTTTTAGAAACTCCTGGATTTTCTTTTACCATCTTCAAACCTATAAATCTAATTCAGCCTATCTATATCAAATGTAAACACAGGCTCCCTAAATTAGTGTAAACCAGTGATAATTGTAATCAAGGATTTGAGAGACATGTCCTAAAAACTTCTGCTAATGAAATAGTATAAAATGCATCAAAAAACCCTGTCTGTCTACATATTAACATTCATATTCTATTCAAGGGCAGAAAGGAAGTTGTTTTAAAGACAGTAGAAAGAAAAACAATGTAAAAATGACATGAAAATTAAGTTATAAAATATGAACATTCTTCTGTTAACTAACAAATTAACATCAACATCCTCTTATTACCTCAGTACACAAGCAAGAGTACAGCTGCAGGAGAGATCAGATTACAGATAGTTTGAACAAACGCAGTAATACCTTAAAGGCCACAAGGAAAACATCCTGTACTCTCCCTTTAAGAAAGGGGTTTTTTAGCAGTCTGAAACAATATGTTTCAATTTCTCCTCCCTTTACTATTTCACTTAAAGTATAGTAATTTTGATGGGCTAGGTTAGTTTTTAGCTTTTTTTTTCTTACAAAGGTTTGCAATTTTACCAGTGGACAGTGAAAGGAAAAACAGAGCAAGAAACATAACCTTCTACTTGTCATTAAAGTTAGTTTCTTACCTTTCAATCACATGCACATATCACACACTGTTTCTGAAATCCACTCATCCGTATGTCAAATTTCCCACGCTCCCCTTTTATAATACAACCATTCTGCATTCATAGTTTTAGAAACACTCCACAACATGACCTACATCATTACTGTCTCACCGTTGGAGCTTAATGCGTGTAACCGAGGCACAGACTCACCTTGCATGGTAGCGCGAGTGCCAGGAAGTACAGTCATTGGACGAGGAAAGGTGTGACGTGGCCATCTCAGGTTGACTTTCTGTAAATTTGGTTGCATGCCAGGAGTGAGGCCTGCAGGCTAGGTCATTTCTTCTGAAAATAAGAACAGCAGAGTGTTCTAATTTAATGCAAGCAAACAGTTCAGTAAGGTGACATGCAGCAGGGCAGTAGTCAAACGCTACACAGATAGGACAGAAGCATAATGACTTTAAATGACAGAAAATGAGACAACTTTCTAATGCATGCCAGGTTTGAAAAGACACCAGTATTCCTTCAAGTGCTCAAGATGCAGTGAAACATCAGTCCTCTTCCACACCTCTGCTTGGGTGTTTTAGGGGTCATTTTTTTATTATTATTTATTTTGGGGGTGGGGTACTTTTTATGAGGGGTGGAGACAGGCAAACAAGTCTTAAAGAACCTGACACACGCAGAGCGTTAGGAGTTACAGCTAAGTAGTAGCTTACCAATCTTTTACAAGATGACAGCAGTACAGCAGGGCTTTAGCAAGGTCTTACTACAGGTATGTGCTTATGGGCAGAGGTGCAAAGAAAAGAGTGAATAACAGGAAAGAATAAAGCTGTGGACATGGTTTCATATAAGTTAGTAAGTGATAGAACTTCAGCCAAGTTCTGCTTCAGCTCTCAAAATATTTGGTACCCCAGGTATGCATGGAGTTTCGTTTATTTGCTTTTATTTGTTTGGGGGTTCTGTTGTGGTTTGTTGTTGTTTGTTTGCCAGGCTCTGTTTGGTTTGGAGTTTTTTTAATACATCTCAAAGACAGTTCAGCAATTCACGTCAGTCCTCAGACATTTACCTGGATATCACCCCAAAATGTACATGCTCATGGACCTAAAGAAATCCCTTCTAAGAAGTACAACAGTAAGTTTTTAGAACTCAGTACCTTGCAAACCTTCAAAAGTGCTCTTCTGCCCCTTTCTTGTGTTCAGGAATTAGTAACAGCAGCTTGCAGCTCTTTCCAAGGACTTGCTGTTTGTAATGCCTCTCGGCACTCAAGAAATAAGTGCATTCTTTTTCCCCTCAGTGTTAAATAAACTTTCTGTGTGGAATTCAGCTACTTCTGTTTCAGTGAGCAGATGCTGAGCATAGGCCATTTGTTTAGACCCTTTCAGTTGCTTAGAAACAAAGCAGGAACTTACTGAAGGTAATTCATCCTTCCCTTCTCTTTGACTTATCCTGGACGAAGTGCAATTTAAAATCTGGGCAAAGTTTAAGGTGAGACAAATACCTTCCAAGTCACAGTCTGAAGCAAATGACATACTATAGAACCTTAGTTCTTTAGGGATTTTTATGCTCTTATGTATTTATGAAGTTCGTTACTGCAAGGTTGAAAGATTTCTTTAAGTTACTGAAGTAATTTGCTAAGCAGAGAAAGTGTTCCCTGTTTTCAAGCCAAACTCTCAAGGCAGTTCTACTTTTTTTTTGCTCATTTCCCCATTTTATAAGTTTGGGTTATTGGAGAGCCACTGACGTTACAGAATAAAATTAAAGGTTATTCTAAACCCAGTATCTTCAAAACAGGTTCAATAGGAGTGCATGGCTTTTTGCAGTATATTCAGGAAGATCTGGTGAATTCAGTGATGAATTGCCTTTCCAAACTCAGCATGCAAGATTACAAAAGGAAAAGAATTCTATAGCGAAGCTGTAATTGCACTAAGAATTGTAGCATCATTGCTGCCACCAAGGAAAATAAAAAAAGAGTAGTAATTGTTTCCATAAAGGAAAGCTTATGCTTCCCAGCATGACGAAACAGCAACCAGTTCAGCTGAACATCGCTGTGCTCTTCATTCTGGGTAGGGTATGAAATTCAGAGAGAAAGTGGAGAAGCCCCAATACCCTCACTTTGAAACAAGTACAAAAGATTCAGCTCAGTCCTGTAATGATGGACTCCAGACAGTCCTTGCAGATTCCAAAGGCTCCAAGACTGTGTTCAAGTACTTAAAAAAAAAAAAAATTGTTCCACTGTTCAGCTGCACAAAGCAAAGGGTTCTTCCCTTAAAGCTCATCCCTAGTAGTACTGATACCAGCTCAAATGACAAGATACCTATTTAGACAAATTCAATACTCCTCCTAGGCATCAATTCAGCAAAAATGTTTTCCTACTATGAAACAATTACTCTTCTATGATGTACCACTAAGGAAACACAAGACTAAAAAACTACCACAACACAAACAAAATTTGGAGCCTAAGGCAATGAAGGTTGGGAAGGGAACTTCTGCAATGGTTTTCTACAGGCTTGGCAGCTGGTAGGAGGAATCTGATCAGTGGGAAGGCACAGAAGGGTTGCACTTGTGACATCAGTACTGTACCTCATGGAACTTCTCAAGATCTTCATAAGATAGTTTCTTGCTATATGAACATCACTTTCGGATGGCATTTTCTGTGCTACAACGTCCACCAGCACTTTCATCTTCCTGAGCAGCCAAGCAAGGGGAGGAACAGACTGAACTGAGTTGTGACATGAGACAAGTCAAATGGGCAAGAACTTAGCAGCTCTGCTTTATTTTTGCAGTTTGTGGGCACATGTATATTTTGGAGTGGCTTTTATTGGGAGTTTTTTGGTGGTTTTGGGTGTTTTTTTTTTAAACCATAGTCCTAAAAATCTAAAAGTACTGGTGGGATATCTAGATGGTGGAATCCCATAGAAACCTGCTTTCAATGAAGTCCATGACATGACTAGAAATTAATTTACTGTCCATAACAACAATGCTTTCTGGTGGATTCTCGCTATTTAATTACATTTATTATGTCCCACACTTCAAGAAACACTTTTCTCCTAGTAAGTGGAGCATAGCATGAATATTGGTTCTAAAACCCTGCACAAATAGATAGAAAGACTAGAAAGAAAAGATTAAAAGACTCAAAACAGAAATATTTTGGAGGCAGCTAAAGATGCTGGAAGCTAAACATTCATATTCTAATGTAATATTGCTATATTAATTCTGAGTGACAGAATGAGATCATCTGAACCTACAGCCCAGAAGCCCTTTAGCATTAACAGAAGCATTAATGGCAGTGTTTCTCTGAGCGTGTCATTCTACCAGTGCTTTGAAAACCCTCTCAAAGTCAAATACTGATAAGCTTTGAAGATACAATACTAAGGGGAAACCCCCAGTTTTAAACTCCTATATGCAATCTATTAGAGAGTGGTCTCAATGGCATGCATACAAATACTCCAGTAATAAAACAGTCTTCCCAGTCCAGTTTTTTTTTAATAAATCTGTGTTTTTAATTACTGCTTGGAAGCCATTAAGGAAGACATTCTGAATTTCACAGGCTACAGAATTTAGACATAAATGTTTAGATTGATGCAGCAATATTGAGAAGGTTGACTGGATATGAGGGAGAGGGGGAGACAGTGAAGGTGAGAAGGGAGAGGGAGACAAAAAAACACCGGACAAGCAGGTCTGTGTAAGTAATACCGAAAGTCAGAAAAAACCTGTCATTTAAAAGTAAACAGGAATAAAGTAACTGAACTACTTCAGCATACAACAGTATAAACAAATAGGAGCCATTTGCTGTTTTCAAACAAATTCTGAATTGTTCTAGGTACTGTTCAGATGAACACCCAGACTCAGAGGTGTGTATTACCCCCTCCTTCCTCTCTACAGAATTTATTTTCATCTACAAAAGAGCACTTTGTTGTGACCTTGTCACAGAGGCTTTTGCATTTGGAGTCCCAGAGGCAAAGGATGGACAGTTCCAGGGACCTGTGCCCAGCTGGAAAGCAACTGCCAGACATTATTTGTCTATTAACCCTTTGTTCCAGCCCCCTGATGACTCAAAAATGGAATGCCTAGCTGCTGGCTCACACGTAGGCGCAAGGCTGCAAATCCTTCACCGCAAGTAGTGCCAGCAACAGAGGACAGCGGCTGTACCATACTCGTGAAATAGAAAATTAGCTCTTCATCCCTCATCTATCTTGCTAATGGCCCCTTTCCTTTAGCCCAAAGCAGTGAGTTTAAAATGAGCAGTGGTGACATACCCACCCAGAGGCACTGATCCCTCTCAAGAAGCAGCTAATGAACAGTTCCTAGGACGATTCCTCAGGTAAAACTTGGGAAATGTGAAAATTAATAGTCATCCTACCGGGGCATTTTAACCTGGGCTGCCCAGCCGCTTCCCTTTTTAAAGGCCATCTTCTGTTACATCATGTCATTATATTGCCTGAAATTTACTGATTCGTACGACCGCTGCTCACATTAAATTTAAGTAATTCTTCTAAATGACCGATGCCCTGAGGAGGGAGGGAAGGAAATTCCCCTCCGGCTCACGAAACGCCCCCACCGCCAGGTTTCAGCCACACTGTTAAAGGCAGCACGCAGCCGCCACAAGGAGGTCTCCGCACCTCCACCTGCACAGGGCGCAACCGCGCCGCCGCACCTGCCGGCGGCAGGCAGGACTCTGACCCCCGCCTGCCCCCTGCCGGCCCGGCGAGAAAGCACCGCCCCTCACAGCGAGGGCAGGTCCGCCGCTCGCTTTCTTCTTACTAATGCAATTTCTCATGCTAATTAACCCGTCCTCGGGCCATGAAAGCGGCTGACGTCAAAGTGCTGTGACCCCAAAACACCGCATGGTAATTTAGATTTTTTTTCGTTACTGCAGCTCTCCGACTGCAGAACTCACAGCACCACTTGCAATGTGAAGCGCTGGGAAAGGTTGGCCAGAGACGTTGCAGATGCCCTTCCCTCAAAGCCCGGCTGGATGGGGCTTGGAGCAACTTGACTCAGTGAAAGATGCCCCTGCCCATGGCAGGGGGGTTGGAACTAGATGATCTTTAAGATCCCTTCCAATCCAAACCATGCTGTGATTCTAAATAAGTACTAATCATTTATAGTCAGGGCTCCCATGGCACATCTAACCAAAAACGGACATTTGATGCCAGTCCTTGCAAATACAGGGCTTCCTTCTGTTCATCTTTGTCAGCTATACTAGGAAATAAAATCTGTGTTTAAACAAGAATTCCCATGTTTTGCTGATTTAAAAGGAAGGCTGAATTAGTGGCCTCTGTCAGAACTGAGCTGCATCTACAAAAAACCTGTTGCATAATTCGCAGAGTTAAAAACAACATAGTGACTATTTGCATTAAAGATTCTGTAAATACATATACATATTCAGATTTCAGTTATTTTAGTTTCTACACAACACAACCTGCAGATCACTGTTTCACAGTATAGTCTACATGTTTCAAGGTACAATGTCCCTGCAAGCCCCAGACTTTCAGAACTAGCCAAATGTACTTAAATTGAACAGTTGCTATCAAAATAAGAATCTCCTCCCTCCATTTCACAGAATCATTTAGTTTGGACAAGACCTTTCAGATCAGTCGAGTCAAACTCTATTCACCAAGATGCAACTCAAGACTTTTCATCAGTGAAACAATGCCTCTCTCTGGCATTCTGTTTCTAAAATAGCCCAAGCTCACATTTCCACAGTTGCAGCAGGAGAGCCCAAACTACTTAGTTGTTTTAAACCTTGCCTATAACCAGGAATTTGTCCTGATTCCAGCATAAGGTAAATCTCTACAAGACTGCCCTGCCTGCATGCCTAGGATGCATGTAGATAAAGGTCAAAGTCACAATTCACTAGGATTCTGTAACAAGAAGCACACTTGGATGCTGCTCATACTGAACAGCATACCTCACAAGGTGCCCTCTGATTGTTTCAAAGCTAAATAAACCAAATCACACCACAACTGTTTGTCCTACAGAAAAAATTCCTCTCACACATTGTAAAGATGTCCAGTTACAAAGGGTATTGCCCTGCTCCAGCCACACAAATCAACTATGAGGTCAATCTTTGGGATCATCTCAGCAAGCCACTCATCCATTGTTTTTAAGCCTGTGTAGAGAAAATGTCAAGAATGTGCTGTGACAACACAGGTGCAATTGCTTGTCCCCCTATAAATCTCAAATGGCTTATTTCCCAGCTTTCTCACCTCCTTTAAAACAACACTAGGCCAGACATACTAACACCTCATAATTTTGTTTCTAAATCTCTGATTTTTTTTGCAGTTCACCAATCTTGTGTTCACTAGATTAAGACATAGTGCAATTAAGTGGGCATACAAAAAAGGCCATTGTAAATAAGATACTAAATCAATTTCAATTTAAATTCAATTTAGGAGAAACATTATTTGGATTGTGTTAGTCTTCTGAATCCTTGGTAGAAAAAAAAAAAAAAAAAAGGTGCTTACCAGCAGGGGTCTAAATTAGTAACATATTAATAATGCCACTGGTTTTCATCCCAAAAAAATAGTTTCATACCTTCTTTCTTGTCTTCTTGAGAAGGCCTCATCCAGCTGCCTAACCTGGCCAAAAGTCAAGTTTCTTCACATTACATTAGTTATGTCTGATTGTTTAGCCTGGAGTGGAGAAGACTCCAAGGAGACCTTCTTGCGGCCTTCCAGCATCTGAAGGGGCTACAAGAAAGCTGGGAAGGGACTTTTTGGGTGTCAGGGAGTGACAGGACTCGGGGGGGGGGGGGATGGATCCAAGCTAGAGGAAGGGAGATTTAGATTGGATGTTAGGAGGAAGTTGTTCCCCATGAGGGTGGTGAGACACTGGAACAGGTTGCCCAAGGAGGTGATGGAAGCCCCATCCCTGGAAGTTTTTAAGTCCAGACTGGATATGGCTCAAGACAACCTATCCAGCAGAAAATTTCCCTGCCTATGGCAAGGGGGGTGTAACTGGATGATCCTTGAGGTCCCTTCCAACTCTCACAATTTTATGATTCTATGAAGTAAACCACAGAAAGGCCTCTGAAAACATTCATGCTGTAATTCCATATTAAAGGATTCCCTTCATATTACAAATCCCACAGTGTATTCTGAAGTGAACCCTCACTGTCTGTCAGTCATAAGCAATACAGATGATACAAAACAATTACATACACACACACACACACACATGTGTCTATACATACCAACATGCACGTGTAATATGCACACACATACTGCATATAGGCAAAATCACTTCTCAGGCTTTTCAAAATTCAAAGCACACCCACAGCTTCTCGGCCCAGGTTGATGGATTTGCACTTCAAACACTGGATTTCAGTCTTCCCAATATACTGAAGGACTGCTAAAAGCTGACCTACAGTCCACATCAGAATTTGTCTCCATGTTTCTTTCTGGAGCATCACAGCCTGAACCACTTTGTTCCCTTTCTGTAAAGTAGTTCTACTGCCTTTTACCCAGACTCAGCCTTGTTTGCCTCAGCTTCCCTCTTGGTGAGCATAAACAACAACAATTTAAATGTTTTTTCTGAAGCACACCCTACACCACCATTCATGCTGTCTATCCTGAAGAGTCTTAAACATCCTTTCAAATAGAGACAGGAAATCTGCACTTTGTTTGGGTGAGCCACACGGTGATGGCCAAGAGCCAAACCCAGGGGTCCTTCCCTGTTTGAGGCAGAAACATCAGGACTTGAAATTTAAAGCTAACTGTGTGGACATACCTTTACAGGGATTAAACCTAAAATGTGTAAAATGCCTGTTCATGTTGGGAAATAAACCCGAAAAAGTACTGGTAAACACCCTTGTGGTAAATATTTTAAAGGAATATCTTTTACATCTGGAGATCTAAAATGAGCTTCATAAAAACAACACATACCATCTCCTCTCTTTCACACTTACTCCCCAGATACAAAGAAATGCCTGAATGGAACTTTATCTGGGAGGAAAGCTTGTTGAGGGTAGCTATATTAGGTATCTGCTAAAGATTAAATGGAAATGCTGTCACAGTATGATGGAATAATTTTGGATGGAAAAGACCACTGAGCCCAACCATTTCACATCATTATTGATTAAATGCTGCTTACACGAGATGAAAAAACACCCTAGTATGCCAGCTCAACAGCCTAAGAAGTGAATGTAAAGGTGAGGCTCTTAATATCAGAAACCATCAACAGCACATTACTGTTTGCTTGCCAACTGTACTGTTTTCCAAAATAAACACAGGAAGTCTGACATATACAAATTCAGATTACTACTGTCAACACTTGAGCCATACCAGAGTCTTTGTTACAAGATGCTGCTTCTCTAGCAGCAGTGTGAGACCCATCTGTTTGTCAGAACCCGCTCTCCTTGCATATTAGTATCTAGTCTTTTGGGAGAATCCCCTGTGACAAACTTCACTGCAATGGGATGAACCAATGATGAAAACTAATCAGCTCAGTATTTGGAAAGAATTCTTCTGTTACCTCAGACAGCTGAGCCCTACTGCCTACATCTCTTTGTCCAGTGACAGCTGGATTAGCCACAGAAAAAAACCCAAACACCCAGACATCCAAGACTGGGTATCTAACAGACACACAAAAGGTGATGAACGACAGAGAGAAAATGGATGAAGTCTCAAGCAACACTGAAACCAAGTGTAGAAAGCAAAAGAAAAAAAACCAAACTTGCCATCAAAAGGTCATTAGCAGCCTTGTCATCCTAAAACACACCTAAGTATGTCTTAGTGTACTCAACTCTTTTCAAAGTTTACATATTTTCATCAGCAGAATTTATTGAAAACACATTACAGCTGAAGCAAATTGTGTCTGTTGTGGCTATTCCTACGTTCCCATCCTCAAATCATAGCAAGCCCACACTCCTTTTCCAAGCTGGTGGCTACGCAATCTTTTCTCACCTCTGCCTTCATGTTGGCAGCCAGGTAGTGGATCTACTGTAGTGTCAGAAGGAAAGTTGCAATGATAGAAGATGGTGTGGTAGTCAATAAAGCTGAAGTATCTAGGCAAACAATGATTACATATTAAATCCAGTGTCTGGATAGTAAATTGTATTAGATTTATGAGTTCTATCAACCACTAGTAAGAATTATATAATGGTTTAGATAAATGACCTTCAAAACCTATTTAGTTTAGGGACAATCCACAAGCCTGAATTCATACTAGGCCTCAGAGCTCAACATTCCCAAACTTATAAAACTTTAACATATCTACAGGCAAAGCCCTGACGTTATCTGTGAGCTAAGAATAATCAACAGTGTGCCTAAAAAACCAGAACGTGCGTGGATGTGTGTATTGATTGATCTTCAACATGAATGAAGAACACGCAGAACAACAAGGATCTGATTTTTATTCTATCAGAATCCACAAGACATTTCAGAAAAACATGGACAAGAGCACCAAAGTACTCTCCTTGAACATGTCTAAGTTCTCTCAGCTCTCTCTGTTCCAGCCCACCCAAACCCAACAAACTCCTGACATACCCTGCAGTGGTAATAGAGCTTTCTCCAGCTGCAGATCTTAAAAGCATTATCTTGCACTTGTAAAATCTTGCACTCAACACTTCTGAATTCACAATATCGTAACTACAAACTTTTGTGCATAAAAAATAAACCCAGCACTTGTTCTTTCTTAAGGTGGGAATTATTTATCCAAAACATGGAAGTCATGTTTGCACACAGAGGATGCAGCTGTCATGCTGAGATCACCACCACACTAAAAGGAGGTATGGATGCCCTGACACAACAAGAGAAAGCATATGGAAAATACTACCAGCCAGCAGGACCAGTAAGGGAACTCATCACAAGCTTCTGGCCCAGATTAGACTTCCCTAGCTGAAAGCCATTTCTAAACCTCTGTTGAACCCATGTTAGTAGTGGCGGCATAGAAACGCAGAGGAAAATACGACCTTGATGATGCATTATGTGGTGAAGTTGTTCACAAAAAGGGATAGCTGAAGCAGATGCACTGCAGGAATGGTATTTAACAACATAGATATTTAGAACAATGCTGCAGGTCTCCACTACCAACAATGAAGTCCTTTTTAGTCAGAAAAACATCGGAATAAGAAATAGAATCAACACATTAGGCCTACAAAAAGTCATTTTCCTCATCTATTTAAGAGATTACACTTGTTAAATATTCAATATTGCTTCTCAACCTATCATCACACCACTTAGGGTTCCCAAGACATCTTCCAAATAAATACTGGCCTTTCACACAGCATCCAGGACTCATTTGTTCCAGCTTAGCCATAACTGAGACAAAAGATGAGTGCAATACTTCAGAAAAAATTACAGTATTTTCCACACTTATGAAGAAATGAATAAGCTTTTTATGCAGAAACCACTCCTGAAGGCATCTTGGTCTCAGAAGGACAAGAGGGATTAGAAAGAAAAAAGTAAAAACCCAACAACAATTAAAGGGGGTAAAACAGGGGTGAAAAAGCCCCACAACCACAAACTCCCCTTTGGGACTACATACACAGGCGTATGTAAAAATGCATAGTATTTTCACCGAGTGTGACATTTGGTGATAGCTAAGCAACTGTAAATCACTATGATATATGGCATTAGTTTTATTGCTGTAATAACTATTTTCAGATTAAAAGAGACATTAGAGTTTGGCACATTACAGAGCTCATAATATGGGCATGAGATCTCAGCTGCCTTAACGTGTTGGAAGCCCAAGGCATAAGGCAGTTATAGTTGCACAATCATCATCTGAGGTTACCTCTCCCTCCTTACCTCGGCTCAAGTTTCAGCTGCTCTTTTCCAAGCTGTATTTCCTTCTTAATCTCCAACTGATGACTGTAGCAGTACGATTTCAAACATACATTCATCTAAGATTCCTCCATTGGCAAAGGAAGGGTATTTTCCTGCAATTTCTTGGAGCATGACCTCCCTCTCCACCTACACCTGTATTAACCAAGACCCAATTTTTCCAACATGCTGTGTAGACTCTTCCTTGAAATAGAGGGGATCTGCACAGGCAGGTATAACAACGTCAGTGCAGTCACTGCTGTCAACAAGAGCTCCTACAAGCTTGTAGGGCTGCAGATCTCTGTCCTACCCTGAGAAAGGCCAGGCCATCACCCTTAATTCCTGGAACAAAGACAGGGACTGCAGCAAGCCAAGTGAAAGAAGCTGGCTCTGTATCCTTGCTTCATCTCCTGATATTTTATTCTCTCAGACACAGAGCTGGGCCACAACTGCAATCCTCTTTGATACAAGACAGTGCTGATAAGGACACAGTGGTTAAGGAAGACCACAGAACCAAGAATGGATAAGAACAACCTTTCTTCCCCTGTACTGTCTCTCTTATGGGGGTATCTGGGTCATTCACAGACAGTGCTGCTCTCGCACAAGGACCAGCAGCTGTGCTTTTGTCTCTGCACACCATATCGTACCTACAAGATATAGCCTTGTTCCTCTCTCTGGTCTTGCCCAAGCCTTCCTCCCTCCATCACACATACAGGAACAGGGAAGTATGTCTGAATCCTGAAACCAGAGGGTGCAATTTCTTCACTCCTCTCAGTAGCATGAGACCCAGAAACGCAGACAAACTCTGACACTGACAAAAAGGAAATGCAGTAAATGGAAGTATATCAAAGTGGCAATACCTCTGCCAAAGATTTACCCATAACACCCACCTTACCTCCTGCCCCAGAGAAACAGCAGTGGCCAAGCCCCACAATACACCTCCAGCTTGGGCCTTAGGCAGGAGCTCCCAGAGCTGCCTGCCCAAGCCACTGGTGCAGGTGAGGAACCCAATCCAGTCCAGCCACTGCATCAACAAACTCAAGTCTTCAGTAAATTTATGCTGATCAAAGAAAATAAAACCTTGCTTAATGTATTAACTGCAACAATGCCATTTTCCTTCATGTGGATACCCTGCAAACATGCGCCTCATTTTGAGCAGATGAATGGCAGCCTTAAAACACTGAAAACCATTTCAGACTGGGAAGTTCAAAAATGACCAGACAACTCTGATTTCTGCAATTCCCATAGCAGAGCCAATTTTGTTTAGTGGATAATATTCTTGCAGGCTTTTATTTTGCAGAAACTGAATGTGCCAAGACAAGCACCCAATTTAACATCATTAAACTTGAAAGCTGGATTCAGTCACTTCATAGCAAAATAAAAGCTGCTTTCCAAAGACTGAAACTAGAATCACTTCACATCAATAACAACACAAATCTTCAATAGACCATTCCTCTTCCAGCCCACCTCACACCACCCTTTCAGATCTCAATCTTTAGTCACTCTAATTATCACCACAGATAGTTTTACAAGAGTCAATCTGGCAAAAATAAAGAAGAAAACCTGCAAGCTGAAACATGTGCTTGGATACAAAGTCAATCCAGAAACCACCTCAATGATTTTCTAAGGTCAGATCAGTTACAATGGATGACAAAAAGAGAGAGGGGGAAGGGAAGCTCTAGCTAGTATTCATAGTTACTTACTTTTGCTTCTAAAGCTTGTGCACTAAAAAGCTGCAGGGGCTATCAGCATGCCTCTGAAGTGACTGAACAGTTTAATGACTTAATTGGTCTGTACACTCTTCCCACATAAACCAAGGTATGGATCCAGATGCAAGGTATCTCTGGACAGTCTCACCACAAGTAACAATAATATATTCACGTGCAAGTTATAGTGTAGTATCATAGTACCATATAGTATAGTGTGTATATATATATATATACACACACACACACTATACTATATAGTGGATATATGTATATAATGTGTATATATATATAGTATAGTATCATAGTTGTACCCGTATGACTATTTTTAAACCCAAACCAGCAACTATGTCTGCCTCACACTTGAATACTCTATCTGCATTATATGAACTAGATTTCACCTTTTTCAGCTGGAAAACAAAACTGGTTTGTAACACTGATGGTAGGGTGGCACAACTCTCTTCAGGGAAGTTTAAATAGCCTCAAAGAACAGAGTGTGTCTTTCATATATTGGAAAAGGCCACTGAAAGAGGCACACTGAATACTACATATGGGCTCCAAGTGATTAATGAAAGTCTAATATTTGATAGCTTTAAGTTCAGTGAGGGCAGCAGAAACATGTGATGCATTTTCTGTGCCAGCACTCTGCTGTGTATTATTATATTTTATTATAAACCAACAGTAATCTTCAAAAATTCATCGCAGGTCTTCTGTGATCCACGCCCACAACTATAATGGGCAGCTTCTGTCTGAGCAGCTCACAGTGGAGGGAAGATCCATTAGCCTCACTAGATTAAGGATTTCTCTAATAGAGCTAGCTGTTCTGTCTGGTCTCCACTAAGTAGACAGAGGCAGAAACATCCAGCACCCCACCTTCACAGCATATGTTCTTGACGTGCAGGAAGCAGCAACTGCCTGACAGTGAGAAAAAAAATTAATCCTACTCTGCCAAATGTATCACTTAATACCCTCCCTGCCTTCCCAAAACTACATGGGACAAATGTATTTTTTTTTCTCCTCTTTGCTGACTACTTCATATTCCTCTCCTTCCTAAAGAGAAATCCCATAATCTCTTCTTTATATTTACATGGAGGAACAAACACACCCCTCTGGTCTCTCACATTTATCAGTATGCTCATTTCCTCTTGCACTGTTCTGTAAGAACTCCTTTGCATCCTTGTGTAACCACTGTGTATATCAGCAAACTGCTCACTGCCTGGAAAACCTTTCCCATTAAATTGTATTTTCACACCAATAAAAGCTCAAGACTGAAAAACTCTCAGGACTTTGTATTTTTAAGATTCACTAACAGACTGACTTTGCAACAGTTATTTGTCCCAAGCATATACATACACTGGGATGAAGAGTCTGGCCCAAGAAAACCATTTGAAGACCTCTTAGAAAGTAAGAGCTGAAAATTAATCCAGGGCACAGCCTTTCTGGGAGGTGAGTGGTTTTGCTCAGCCACATAAATCATGCTGAAGTTGTGTCTGCATGAGAAACAGGAGACAAATTGGCAAGCAAACCACAAAACAGTCTTCAAGAAATTACCTCCCCTCCATCACACCTGCAGACTCTACTTGCACAAGACTATTACAAAATTTTAATCAGACACATTTGAGACAGTCTTGTGTTGCTTCCCCTCACCCAAGCACAGACAAGTTAATTAAGATACAAAAAGCCAAGAGAAAGGCATCCTGACCACTTGCTTATCCCTACAATGGGATATAGGGAGCAGAGCAGGTGCTGGTGTCATGTGTCCTAGCCAGCTCAGCAGGAGGCCTCCCCAGACCAGTACAGCCCTAGGTACCTACCCAGGCACCATGCTGGGCAGCACCTTCTCCCTAAGACCCCTTCCTCAAGGACCAAGCAAGGATCCTGGCTGGTGGACAAGCAATGGGGCCCCAGCTGTAGGTTGGGACACCACACACAGGGTGCCAGCGGCAGCCCCTGTTCACAGCAAAGCAGGCAATGCTGGTGGAGCAGACCATGGGACACTGAACCCCTCTGCAACCGCCTGTCCCCCTCCTGCACTAATCCTTGCCACTGTGCCAGCTTAGGGGGATATAATTGGACTCACAAAGGAGCCTTGTTCCCGCTCCCCGCTAAGAAGTCCGAGCAGTTTTGATTAGTCATAGCAGCAGCTCCACCAACCCACTCTGGTGAGCACTACCTGTGGAGCTCAGCATGGAAAGGCTGAGCAGAGCTCAAAAAATGAAACCAGAGGACTGTTCTGGAGAAGGAAGAGGGAAGAAGGACTTTAATTTTTAATTTGAAGTGTTGTTTGACATGGCAGGCGGAAAATACACGGAGATTATGATGCTGCTGAAGTGGTTTTGTTTTGGGTTGGGGTTTTGTTGGTTGTTTGTGTTTTCTGTTGTTGATGGTTGGTGGTGCTGGGCTTGCTTTGGTTATTGTTTTTGTTTTGGTTGGGGGGTTTGTTGTTGTTTTGTTTCTCTCCAGCGATTCTTTTATTTCCTTTTGCAATCTTCTAAGAGAATATATAGGTGGATCAACCAGCCTGGGGCACTGCATTTTAATAAAGTTAGTGTCACCTGTGAGTGACAAGGAGCAAAAGCTAAAAGAAAATCTCCAGAACAACTTGAGAGTTTCAGAGATTTCTCCTATACATGAAAGCCCAAGCAGTATTCTCAGGGAGCAGCACGTTCCTCAAGAGAGAAAGCCTGAAATATCCCTAGAAATAAACCACCTCAGTTCTCCAGGAAGGCACTGGAAATTATCACCTGTGTAGCAAAGTGGCAGGTACATCCTTTCATCCCCCAGGGAGACTGATGCTACAAATTCTGGGGAATTCTTTCACAGGACAATTAATTTTTATTATCTTTTCAAAAAATAAACTTTCTTCCATAGTCACACGACTGGTCTGCTGCTGCTGACCATCATTATACCCAAGAATAGAAAGGATACAGCAAGAGGCTGCACAGTTTAGTTAGAAAGAAAATGAGAAAGATTAGTTCTGCTGTATCCTTAAGGATCAACCTAGGTGAGTAAGAAGAAACTTTCTTCTTGTATACTGGCCCATGTGCTGACATCAGGTTTTCACAAGGTTCACTAACCCATCACATTAAACACACAGTGACTATAGATTTTTATTGGTTCTGTGCTGTACCACAGCATACTGACTGCTACAAGAAGTTGAGTGCACCACAGCATCCTTATCAACAGACTGACTCACATCCTGTGTATGAAAAATTAATGTATTTCCACAGGCCAAAGGAAGATGCACTTATATTTGCAAAGGAAATGCTGCAAGTACTGTGGATTACACAGAAATCCTTGAACTTCAGCAGGCAGGAGGAGGCTGGCAAAAGGGCAAGAACTGCTCTTATTTTATGCAGGCATACTTTGATTTTAAGCAGAAATCTACTTAAGACAGCATGTGGCACAACTGTACAGCTGCAGAGTCCAGTAGCTCTGCTGTGTGAACTTGCTGGAAGCTAGAGGGCATGTGGCTAAAACTTTCCCACCCAGTCTGCAATGTCCAAGCACTTTATAGTGAGAGCATTGATTTCTCACAGATGCTGAAGTAATGAGGTAGTCTGAGATGTTAAAGCTAATATAATGAACTAGTCCTAATAAAGGTAAGCCAGACTAATCCCTTGCTCTCCAACATTACCGTGCATGCGTGTGCGTGCACGTGCACCTTCGGTTCAGAGACTGACTCTCGTCTGATGGCGCGCTTTCACTAACATTGCTTCTGAACGTCTGAAAACCAGAGTTACTGCTATATGAACCAGGATGCAAAGTCCAGCTGACAAATATTGCTCTATACTTGTGAATTATTTGGCAAAACAGGGAAATAACATCAAGTGGACAAAAGGACGTTTTTCCTGAATTTCCAGCAGCAAGCCCATCTTCACTCTACATAACGAAAGAATAAATTGCATAGTGTCAGTATTATTGAACCCGCTGTCTGAAAAAAGTATTAAAATTACATTGGAACAGGAGTAAAACGGGGGGGGGGGAAGGAGGGGGGATGAGAGGAAAAAAATTTTTTAAAAAAATAAATAAAAAAATCACAGCATTGTTAGGTTGGAAGGGCTCTCCAGGATTATCTAGTTCCATCCCCCTGCCATGCTCAGGGACACCCTCCACTGCATCAGGTTGCCCAGAGCCACATCCAGCCTGGCCTCAAAAACTTCCAGGGATGAGGCTTCCACCATCTCCCTGAGCAACCTGTTCCAGTGTCTCACCACCCTCATGGGGAAGAACTTCTTCCTTACATCCAATCTGAATCTACCCATTTCTAGTTTTGTTCCATTCCCCCCTAGTCCTATCACTCCCTGACACCCTCAAAAGTCCCTCCCCAGCTTTCTTGTAGCCCCCTTCAGATACTGGAAGGCCACAGTAAAGTCTCCTCAGAGCCTTCTCTTCTCCATACTGAATAGCCTCAACCCTCTCCATCATCCTCATTGCCCTTCTCCGGACGTGCTCCAGCACATCCATATCTTTCTTGTAATAGGGGTTCCTTAATTTTAGAGAAAAGGAAAACTTGCACTTCAAAATATAGTTGACAGATATGATTTATAATTTGGCCTTAAAAGAGCTTTTTCTGCAATCATAATCTGCAATTAGATACTGATGAGCTGTCCTCCCAGACTGCAGCTGATACAGCAGAATGAAAGGTAAGCTATGACATTGGATTTGTAATCACAATGGCATCAAGTCCACGTAGTACTTAACAGCTTTTCATTAATAACTGCTCTTTTAAGAAAAGGAGGAAACTCTATGTTCCTAATTCAACAGAACATTCTTCATGCCACGATTTGAGTTTCCAGAAGGCATTACTGAAAAATAAAACACCAACCAAGAGCTTTGTATTGCAAAACAGAAAGGCCTATGAGCTTTCCACTCCTATCTTCTCCTTTCCCATCCTTTGAATCAGAAAGCAGCAATTCAGGGTGAAAAAGCTTTCACCAGGAACACACATCTCAGTTTAACTGGTAAAGGTTTTCCAGACTAATTTTGCATTCTTTCAATAACCAAAGTTGTGGTGAGTAACCTGCTCATAACCAGAAGCAGTACCACAGAAAAAGCAGCACCTGTGATCAAGCCTGCTGCCAAAGGGGCAGTCCCACTCTCTCCTCCACCTGACTGGCTGCCCCTGAGGATTTCACTCCCCGCTGAGTCTCTCACCTGTCTTTCCTCAAGAATGATCTTTCACCAAAAAAAAACAGAGATGACAAATGTTTTGAAACCTGAATGCTCAATACATCACTTTTTGATGCTCTGGGTGATTTTCTCTAGACTAACCTTCCTGTATCATCACAATATATATCACCACAATTAATTTAGGAATTATTATCCAAAAGGGACTGTGTGTTCTAGGGCAGAAACTTCTACATTTTATACCTATCTTTGAAATTAATTTTCAGTCATTTATTAAAAACAGCCACAAGAGAGCACTACCAGCAAAGGATTCCAGCACAGGGAAGCTACAGGCTCAAAGCTAGTCAGATTTTTAAACAATTAGGTAAAAAACCAAACCAAACAAACAAAAATATCCATGGTGGTCAGGCAGTCTTATTTGCACATTTGAAAGAAGACTTCAAACATGTAATTGGTATAGCTGTGATCTTCAGAGGTCAGAAGAGAGTCTGAGTGTCTGGGTGTTAGAACACAGACTTTGAGACGTTCATTGTCGTCTTTGTTTTCAGAGGGAGATTATTCAGCAGTTTGGGGATTTTAGGCACCTTTAAAATGACTCATTCGGGGTGAGACGTGAAATGTATAGGTTGCTTTCAGATTTATTTTTCTCTCCTTCCTCTTTTGAATGATTGTATCTCACTAGAACTCAATGCAATGGGCTAAAACATCAAAACTGTGTTTTCAGCCTCACTAATTTGTTTGGATCTCTATGCACTGAATATCTGAACATTGTGTACTCCCTTCTTTCTTACCTTCCCAAGAAAAGTGCTGACAATTCTAACACCACCACCACCACCCACAGCTGGAAGCAGCAAACTGAACTGCAGCATTTTTCCCATGCAAGACAAGGAGTTCCTGTTTTTGCGTTTTCAGCTTTCCATGCTTTGCATTTCAGTATCTTATCATAAAAGGAAGAGAATCCCAAAAGACATCCCTGAAAAAAAACCTGACCTAGGCTTTGGGAAAAAAAAATACGACCAACAACAAAAAACAAACACAACCAACCCCCAAAAAACAACAAACAAAGCCAAACCAAACAAAACCTCATGTGCTTAACTTACACACTTCTGGGGGAGGAAGGGACTCTATAAGACAGAAAAGAAGTAACCTATTAACATCCACGTCTCTTAGAATCACAAATCAAACTAGTAGGTGTCTCCCAAACCCCTAAAGCTTTAGCAAAGCAGCGTATCCTATCTTAAATGCCTATTGCCACCTGCCAAAATTCAAAGATGTACACCATCACCTTTTGCCTTGTTCTCAACCGCAGCAAGACCTGCACAGTCTGTAGCATTGCTCTTTGCTTTCTCCTCCCACGTCTCAGGAAAACCAGTTGGTCTGACCTCTCATCTGCCTGTGTCTGAGAATGGAGCAAACAGCAATGCCTCTCTAAACAGTGCCTCTTTTGAAAGAGGCCATGCTGGAAGGAGCCTTTGTTGGAGAGCAGCAGGCTAGCTCCCTTCCTAGCCCACAAAGTAGTAAGTTACATTTTATATTAAAATTAAGAGACCTGCAAAACTCTCTGCTTTGGTCTGTGAAAACAAATAAACACAAACAAATTACCAAGTACTGGAGCCCTTAAAGAGTTCAGTCATTAACTTGAGCAAATCAGAATTTCACCATCAGAGTTTGCTCCAGTTTTCCTTGTACCTCTGCCCATCTGCACAGGCTTGAGCAGAACAGAACAGCAATTTCATTTACAAATAAGATATGCACTGTCGACAATGAGGTATGAAGTTGTATGAGGTATGACATTATCAATCTTCCTGCCTGCTAAATTCACAACAAACTACCATGATAAAGCATTCACATTCTGGAACTGTTTTTCCTTGCTCTGCCTTGGGGAACTAGATAGGCACATCTGGATATTTAAGATGAAAGTGTTGATCTGGGGATTTATGGTGTACTATGTAAACAACAAATACTTCTTCCTCGTTCTTATTTTGTACATATTCTGTTACCTTTTGATGGTTAGATAGGCATTAAACTCTTGATATCATTATCTTACCTCAATTTTTGTGACAATTTATCAGAAATCCTCTAAAGGATAATTAAACTTTTTTTGAGCATTTATCATCTGAAAGCCTCTAAAATGTTTCAAATATTGTAAAACCAGTGATAAATGGTGGCTCCAGCAGGTTTTACTTTCAAGTATTTTGGAAATTATCATGCCATGCAGGTACAGCACTGAAAAAATTCACCTTTAATATAAATACAAAAAAGGCTTTATTCACCAGCAATGTTGGAAAATGCAGCCTCTGACAGGGCAAATACCAACAGCAGCAGCAAGTGTCAATAGACACAGGAAAGTTTAAACTGTCTCACTGTGGCTGAAGCAAAGGATCAGGAAGGAAAGCAGCCTTTGGACACACTTCCCCATCACCTCCTTTGCCCAGGACAGAGTTAGCAAGCACAGCAGCAGGCAGCTCCCCACAGCAGCCCAGCATGCTGCCTTCAGCAAGAAGGAACTTGCCATGTCCTTGGAGCACACAGCTGTTCTCGCATTGCTTGCAGCCAGAAACAACCTGGCCTCCTAGCCACTTACCACAATGTGCTTACTGGTTCAATCACTGTCCCAAATTGTGTTTCCTCAGAAACCATGTTCCAAATACTGGTGTTTCTGCACAGGTGTGGTGCACTCCCACATCAATTTTAGCTGTGACTTAACCATGTCCAAAGTGACCCAAAAATGGGACCGGGGAAAGAAGAGCTCCTCCAGAACCAGGGCATTTCAGGAGATGGCCCAGCCTTAGTTCATCTCATTACTGATTAAAACACTACAGCCACATGATGCAAATTACTGAGCCTCCACAAAGAACAAAGTCAGAAGCCAAGATGCTAGAAATTTTATTTGGCAGAAATATTTTGCTTTGACATGTCTTAGGCCAGATCAGATTTCTGCACATGACTATCGCCTAGAGTGCTTTCTTCCCCATCACATGCCATGCCTGGTTTGGTGGCCCACTGGCCAGCAAGGCTGCTCCATGAGCCAAAGAACTGCCTCTGATTTCAATTGCCACTCAGCAGAAATTTCCCCAAACCCCATCTTTTGTCACTGTCCTTCCTTTGCACTCAGCATGAACCTGGACTAAAAGCTGGCCAAATCACTTTGCAGTGTGGTAGGTAGCTCTGTCTTTGTGCCAGACTTTGTTTTGCCAGATGATCCAGTATTATGCAGATTCAGCAGCAATGACCATCCAATAATGAGTTTCTTGTGCAAGAGATAAGATGCAAATTTGTTCAGTTACTCAGTAACTAAAACTGCAACCCTCTTGCATTCCTACCTTTCTTTTAAGCGGTTATATTTCTGGAATTAAGGATTGGATTCAGAAATTGCTTTAAAATCTTGACAGTGAAACATTTAGTAAGTGGCTCAAGTTTTCAATGTCAGCAATCATTCAATCTTCAGGAGATGAAATATGTAACCTAAAAGTACCACAAGAAGGCCTGGGACACACTGCAACACAAGCGTTGTCACTACTCTCCTGCAGCTGCACGTGTGCATGTGGAAGTTCCTGACCGGTGTTTAAAAACCCCAATGCTCAAGCACTTAGAAGTGCTCAAACAATTCAGTATTTCAAAATGCACACAACTTATACAGAAGCATGCCCTATGAAGAAGATTCCTGACAGAAAATCATTTATTTGGTCTTTAATGGATGAGGTTACAATTCTTTTTCAGACTCCCAAGAGATCCACAGTATCATTGAACACACGCACACAGAATCTGTGCATGCAAGTGAAAGTACTATGTGAAATGAGTAAGTCTTTAGATCCCCACATTTTAGAAGGCTCACCTGTTTCTCCCTCTCACCCAAGAGGCTACATATTATAGTTTCCACCACTTACGTTGAAATGCAACCGGAGAAAGCAGCTGAAAGGATAACTCCAAGGCAGCGTGTGGTAAAATGCTATGGTTAAATCCTGTAAGCACTTGCATACTTTGGCATCATCAGTCATGTGAGTGCTCTCACTAAGTTGGATGAGACTACTCATGCTCAAAATTAGCCATTTTGACAAGTGCTTGCAGGACTGGAAAAGAAAAAACCACCACCATAGAAACCACTCATGACTCACAGGTTGTTACTCTTTGCTGCATATTCCATTCCACAGAAAAGCAACATTTGCCATTTTTGGTACTTTCCCCACAAACTGAATAGCATTGCCACAAGCAACCTTCTGAGTAAGTGTATTCAAATTATAGTGGATTCCTTTCACCTACAAGGAAATGTATTGTGCCCTTCCTAGAACTCCAAACCTTGCCCTAACAGAGCTAACTCAGTAAAAACATGAAAACTACTATATTTTTTTACTTCATTTATTATTCAAGCTTCATGGGATGGATGTTTCACATAAAGAAATAAATTATGAAAGCCACCACAAGATGAAAGCAGGTCAGTCACAACACAGGTATCAAGAGAGTCCTGACAGTTCAAGATAAACATCCAAAACCACAAGACAACAATTTGCTCTTTG
The DNA here is from genome assembly GCA_033816785.1 of Picus viridis. Taxonomy (NCBI): domain Eukaryota; kingdom Metazoa; phylum Chordata; class Aves; order Piciformes; family Picidae; genus Picus; species Picus viridis. The sequence continues at coordinate 633,358 of CM066569.1, read as the reverse complement.
ACACCAACCATCAACTGGAGGAACTGAACTTTTACCTCAAGTGTCCATTAGTACATCAGCATGACTCAACTCATATTAACATGACCAAGAAATAAAGAAAAGTGTTTTGTAGATGTGCACTGCACCAAAGAGACACCTGGCATGGGAAACTCCAAACACCTGGGCGATACTTGTAGGGTCATCACAGTGAAGGGAACAGCATTCACATTGTTATCACGTTGGCTAAGTGATTGCACTGACACACAGGCAACCAGGGGAAAGGGCCCTCATTAGGACTCTTCCAAGGCACAATTTGCTGAAAATAAAAGGTGCAATCGTGCTCCTCCTTTTGTCACATCTATTCCTTCGAGCACCAGATCACACAACTGAAGGAGGAGGAGGAGCACAGTGGAGGCCTGCCCAGCGCTGGATTTGCCATGGACCATGCATGAGGCATACCTGAGCAGGAGGTGAACTCCATGCCAGCTGGCCTCCTCTGTGGAACCCCATGGAGGAGCACGCATGGAGTGGCTTATTTCGCAGATGCTCCATTAAACACTCACTTTATAGAAAGATCCTGCTGGGATAAGACACCTTGATTCCAGAAGCAAATAAAATTTAATGGCAAAATATATTTTACTTCTATTCAGCACATGCATTTGGCTTATTGAGCAGTATTTAAACTAACTGTGGACTCAGTAAGAATAATACTTGCTTAAAATCTGCAGAATTATGTACATTTTCCTACTTGTTTCCTAGACTATTTTAGCATCTATAAAACTAGAACTATCAAGTGACCAAACAGACAAGAGGCAGAACTCAGGGCTCCATCCATGTAATTGTACAAACAACACAAATTTATCACCTTCCCAAGTCATCTCTCAAACTGATATTGCCTGGTTTTAAAGAGTACTCCTGCAGAGACAAGGAACTTCAAACTGAACAGCTAGCTGCTCCACAAGTCCTAAATGGGCAAGACTAGATCCCTTTGGTAAGTTAGGAAAAACCCACTACAGAAAGATCACTGCTGCTGTTGAGCACATTTGTGCTCAGAACAGGACAATATTTCAGTGATCTCCCATCTGAACACTACAAATGACTGTCAGATTTGTATTCATATTTCTGCTCAGGTCTTTTGAGACTGTACTGTACAATCTCAGAGCCTTCAGGACATGCATTAAAAACTCTTTTTCTGCTGTGCTTAAATGGCTCTCTGTTTTCACAAAGTGCCATGGAAATTAAGATTACCCTAACTTTCCATGTTTACAGTTCACACATCACGATACTATCTTCCCTTATTAGGGGTTTGCACAGTAAATTCCAACAATCAGACTAGCTTCTGGTGGCAAGTGCTCTAACTCTCTTTTCTTCTCCTGCAGCAAGGGACTCATCAGCACTGCAAAAAACCATACATTTTGGCCACATGAAATATAGAAAAGAAAACCCTATTCAATAACTAGAAGGCAATCTAAGTTAGAAGTGTAGGCAGAGCAGTTAAATTACACATAACACAGTAATTACTTCAGTATCAACACTCAGAGCAATTTTAGGTGTGTATATATAAACACACACCTTTTCCAAAGCAAAAGAAATTCACATATAATTCCTTTAAGAAATGTCCTAAGCACAGTGTCCTAAGGAAGGAGACTACTCAAGAAACAAACTAGTACTGCAGTGATGAACTAGCACATAATTAAGATGTGTTGTTTTGACTAATGCACTGAGAAAAACAACACTAAGCCTCCCGAGTCCTCTTTAAATCTAAGACCAAAAGTACACCACACCTGTTCAACCATCAATATATGTAAGCTAAACATCATGTTTGTTGCTGAGCCAGTTGAAGTCCTGATTTGGCTTAGACCACAATAATCCAAAGTTTCAAAAAAATACAGCAAAACACATCTTCATGGCAAACAAATCTTTTATTTGGTACTACAGGCACTTTCATTTAGAGACCAATGTTACTCTACCTATGCAAGTCAAGCATCAGATACTTCACATACAGCATGCAAAAACAATTTTGTGGAAGCCAGCTACGACTACTGACCACTACTAGGCCCCCAAGAAACCCTCATCTGTCACAAGTTAATTATTGTGAACAAAACATGTAACTCTCTATGGCAAAACTTCTTCTCTTGGTTGTAGGTACATTAGAGTTCAAAATGGAAAACAGTGTGCTCCCCAGGCTACAGAAATACCTATATCAATGTGAGATCAGGATGTGGCATTACCGCACGGAGGAGTGACCCACATAGAAGAGTTTCATATGGGCACATGTGGTGGCAAATAAAACCTGGGGTTTATTGATTGGTGGGGTTTTGTTTGTTGTTTTGGTTTATTTTTTACTGTTGTGTTGGGGGTGTGCTTGTTTTTGTTTTGCTTTTGTCATGTTGGGGTTTTTTGGGGGGCATTCATTCTACTGACATGAGTAATAGTTTTACTGAAAACTAAGTTTAACACGTGACAGCTTTAAAGAAGCTTGCTTTTCAGCCCTGGATCAGTGTAGAAATGGATATCACAAACACCCCCAAAGGACAAAAAGACTTCTTAACCCAAAATGCAGGTCTTAGCTTCCCAAGCTCACTGCCACAGATAGCAAGGACAAACATGATTACAGCAACAATTTATTTTTTTAACCTTCAGAACTGAACTTCAAATTCCGTATTGAACTTCAAATCATTTGTCTATTTCATGTTTCACCTCCAGGGAATAAAATGCTAAATGAATACTATAGAGAAGCACCACAGTGCACAGGGCAAGCAGACAAATATGCTAATATGAGTTACAGATCAATACTCATCTTGTATGTAATTCATGGAAAGGGAATTGTGAGACTACCCCAAATCTCCCCAGAGAACAGTAAGTGTGAATCTAAAGAAGACTGAAAATAGTCTAAAAATTCTAAGGCAGCCATTTTAAGATTGCTGTTAATTAAAGTGCAGACTGCCTCTGAAAAGTGTTGGTCTTGTTCAGCTGAAAACCTACTTCCCCAAGTAATTTTGCAGTCAGATCAGTTCCCTGATCCAATTCAGCCCAGACCTGCAGGAGTGCTCATACAAAGACTAAACAACTGGTTTGGTTAAAGACAAGACTGTTTAAAGCACTTACTAAAAAAGAAAAAAAAAAAAAAAAAAAAAAAAATTAAAATCGGGCTAAGATTTAGGGCAAACAAAACTAAACTGCTGTTCACACCATAGCTTCTGAAAGAAAGCACACAACATGGCTATTATAAAAACCTGCATCATTTGAACTTGTAGCAGGAAAAGAAAAGCTACTTCAATACATAAACAGCAGTACATGAGAACAAGCTGGCCAAGAATAAAATGAGACTGGATGTTAAAAGGTTTCTGATTGTCAAAGAACCGATGTCCTAAGGCAACTTTCCAAGAGAAAGAGCAAAGCTGAAAAACCACAGGCAAAAACCTTAGCTTTTTTTATTCAGTAAGTGTTATGAAATGGTGTCTAATATTATGTAGGCTTTTAAATGACCCAAAAGGCTGTTGCCTCTTTTTGAGAGCTCTGGAAGTCTTAGTGAATTTAAAAATGTTTTGTCTAACAACAGCCACTGTTTCAGCCTCTTGGCTAGAACAGTTACGTTGCTTTTGCCCCTCACACGCTAGGGATAGGAAAAAAGACTGATGAGAAAGGACTGACAAAAATCCATCAGCTTTGCACCAAACTGCACACAGACATGCATAGCAATGGGGTTCTGTTGCCTGCAGAGAATGGTCACAAATTCACAGCAGCAAATCCATGCTTTATTAGCTGCACGAAAGTACTTGTGAATGATAAGAACAGCAGAGCTGCGTTTCTTACGAGAGTATTTCAGCATCAATCTTTCTGCCATTTCCAAAGAGAGATCAGAATTCACAGAGTAAGTTACTGTCATAAAACTGAAAAGCACTAAGAAAGAGTGATCTTCCCACTTAGTCTGAAGCTTTTTGTAGTAATTAAGACTTGCTGTCTTGGCAGATTCTTCAATGTCTATAAAACTTCTCAACCCTGAAGCTCTCCCTTTCTGTAACAGAAACAGCTGATGTAACATCTACTAACAAAAGTGCTTTTACTGGAATAGCCAGTTCAAGTTGAAACTGCTGAAGATCAACATGACTTGTAAGAGCTGTGAATGCATTTTATTTTGCATTTATTAGCTTTAGTGCTACAAACATTTTGTGACAGCTTCCAGAAGTACGTATTGGTGAGGACAAACCATCACCTGTGAAAGAGACTCAAGTTCCCATAGTTCCTCCTTTAAAAAAAGGCAACTCACTTTCTTATGCTACAAAAGGTGAAAGACATGCTTTTTTAGCTCATATTTCTGGCAGTCCTATTTCACAAGAGTCGGTCCTCATTTAACACAGCCTCAAACAGTGGTTGTGTTTATGGACTGCACTGTAATACTTGTCAAATCTCAGTTCTCAGCATTGTATATGTTGCAACAATTTTTTATTCTAACAGAGACACTCAAGTTTCTTACAGGAAAGACTAGTTGGTATAATTTAATAGATGTAATTAACAATCAAAGTTCTGATTCAGAGTAGGAAATTAATAAGAAAGATATTTGTCATTCTAAGTTCCTGGGTTAATTTTTTTTCAGCAGTTACAAGATTTAACAACTGATCACTTATGTCAAAACTATTTTGTGAAACTTATTTCTAATTCAGACCAGTAAAAGAAGGGTGAACTTAAAAGCTGTAAGTCAAAATGACAGAACAAAAGTTTTCCACACCAAAAATATGTTCCATTTTGATAAACTATTTCAGTTTTTCCCCCTTCACCAATAACTAACTGTAAATATTCTTTAGCCAAACCACATAAGAAATGCTTGAGACCTCAAACATTCCCACAAAGGGAGAAGATTATTTTCCAAAACCTTCCCATATAGCTCACTCCTCACTGCCCAACTGGCCTGAACCCCAAACACATTAAAAAGCACTGCCCACGTTGCCACACGCAGGCAGGGACATAGGGCTGTCTGCAAAGGCTAGCTTCAGGCCCTGCACTTGAGTAGGATAGAAATGAGCAGTCACCACATCACAACAGTGCTCACAGAATATATTACCTCAGTTTTTGCTCTGCTAACTCTCCCATGTCTTCATCCATAACTGGTCTGTGTTCAAGGGGCAGGTAACACTGCATAATGTGCACATTAATAACACTAAATGAGAGTAGTCATCTTGCCAAATCTTGGCAATTTTAGTTGCCCAGTAGCTTATAGCCTGGAATGTGTTTGGTTTTCCAGCTGAACAACACAAGCTTACCTTTTTACTACAAGCTTCAGTGTCTTGTGTGAACCTTTCACTAGACAGATTGCTTCTTGTCGGAAGCCAGAGAGGCCCACATCATTGATACCAACAATTTCATCCCCAGCCAGTAGCTTGTCCACAGCTGCAGCTTTGCTCCCATCTTCAATCTGCAACAAAAGCATATCAAATGGTAGAATTATTGAGGTTAGATAGTGCCACTTGTAAAATAATGAGCTTTTAATATTTTCAAAACTGTTCATACCATAATTAATACAATAATTAAGTGCTTAAACTAAATTTGAAAGACACATTCAAATCAGGATGATATAGATGTCATGAGGTTATACAGGGGGAAAAATAGAAAGGCCAAAGCCCAACTAGACCTTAATCTGGCTACTACCTTAAAAGATGGTTAAGAAAACTTTCTATATATACACTAGCGACCAAAGGAGGTAATCCTTTTGGACGCAGGGGGAAACACAGTGACGAATGCTGAGGAAAAGGCCGAGGTACTGAACGCCTCGTTAGACCAATTGTTGTCCTATTGCCTAGCCTCCTGAGCTGGATGACAGGGATGGGGAACAGCGCCAAATAACCCCCTAATCAAAGAGGGATACACACAGTCTCTGCAGCTGTATGGAATCCACCCAGTGGTACCAAGGGAGCTGGCAGACGTGGTCACCAAACCATTTTCAATCAATTACCTGCAGTTCTGGCTATCTAAAGAGGTCCAAGTTGCCTGGTAGTTAGCAAATGTGAAGCCCATCTACAAGAGGGGATGGAAGGAGGATTAGGGGAACTGCTGGCCTGTCAGTCTGACCACAGTGCTGGGAAAGGTCACAGAGCAGATCATCTTGAGTACTATCATGCAACACATACAGGATAAACAGGTGATCTGGCCCAGTCAACATCAGTCTGAGAAAGGCATGTCCCGCTTGACACACGTGATTGCCTTCTGTGACAAGGTGACCCACTTTGTGTGAGAGACTGGATCTTTTCTACTTAGACTTCAGCAAAGCTTTTGACATCATTTCCCCACTGCATTCTCCCTGAAAACTCTCTGCCCATGGCTTGGATAGGTGTACTCACCACTAGATAAAAACTGTTTGGATGGCCAGGTCCAGAGACTTATACAAATAAACCCAGTCACCAGACAGGCGCAATAGTATTCCCTAGGGCTCAGTACTGGAACCAGCTGTTTAATATCTTTATCAGTGATCTGGATGAGTGCACCCTCTATAACTTTGTATATGACTGCAAGTTGCATTGATCTGCTTGAGGGATTGAAAGCGCTACAATTAGTGACAGGCTGGACTGACAGGTGGAGGCCAGTCGTATGAGGTTCAACAAGGCTAAGTGCTGGGTTCTGCTCCTTGATGACAATAACCCCATGCAATCTTAGAGGCTTGGAAAAGAGCGGCTGGAAAGCTGCCTGACAAAAAAAGATCCAGAGGTGTTGGTCAACAGCTGGCCAAATATAAGCCAGCGGTCTGCTCAGATGGCCAAGGTCAACAGCATCCTGGCTTGCATTACAAATAACATGGCCAGCAGGACTTAGGAATAGCAGCTAAAGTTTAGCCTGGAGAAAAGGCAATTGAGGAGAGACTATCACCCTCTACAACTACCTGAAAGGAAGTTATAGTGAGGCTGGTGTCAGTCTCTTCTTCCATGTAACAAGGGATAAAACAGAAGGAAATAGTCTCTTCAGGACATGGTTTAGCGGTGGAGTTGGCAGTGCTGGGTTAATATTTGGATTCAATGACCTTAAAGGTCTTTTCCAACCTAAATGATTCTAAATATAGCCAGAGGTGTTGAACACTTCACACTTCAGGCACTTGACTTTCAGAGGTTTTTTCCTCCATCTCCTTTGCTGCCAGCCTAGCCTCTGGCTTCTGACCTGCGTCAGCCCATGATGTATTTAATTTTGTTACTCCTTCACTTGCTCACAATCCATATCCCACTTCTTGTAGATTTGGCACTTTGTCTTTAAAGCAAAGACTTTCATTTATGTCGTCATTATATTTTGCATCGAGTACAGTATCTCCGAGTCCCACACTATTAAATGCCAGGAAACCTAGAAAGAATAATTCCTTGTAATTGCCCCAACTGCAGAAAGCATCATAAAGAACTGCCATCTTCTGAGACATCAAAATCAATGAGATAAATCCAGAGGAAACCTAACTTAACGGTTTCTTAAGCTCACAGTACGGGTTTAAAAACACTCCAGCAACAAAAGTATACATTAAATGAGTTTTAAAAGAGCAATCTCTTTTGATGGAAGTACACTGGGATGATCTCATATACCACAGCAATCTCATTGCAGGCACGTAAAACCTCTCTTTGTGTAAGTTCAGGATAAATGGTCTTTAAAATCTTCAAACCTGTAGATCTAAGCCAAAAAGAATATAATAAAAAATGCTCAGTGTTATATCTCATTGTAAAATGCTCATTATTAATACTAATCAAGGAACTCTATTTCCAGAACTTATCTTAATAAAACCACACAATTAAAGACAGAGCAAGCTTCTATGTCCTGATGTATCTAGTTCTCAAGCAATGACTTGCCCTCTGGCCTGCTCACGGGTCTTCTGAACATGAATTTACTAGAGTACCAAGTTATCACTGCAAATCCTCAGTGAAGTAAAACATATGGCAGCAAAAGTGGAAATTGCTTATATGTAAGAAAAGACTTCAGTTCAAGGTTGTCATGTACAGAGTGGCTGCTATACAAGGCACCCTGAAATAAGGTAGAGCCGAACAAGTGAGCAGGCAACCTGAAACTTGGGTATATCAAGCCTCCTAAAGCAACAAACTGCAAGTCTATCAAGTGTTCAGATGCATTTCCAGGTTGCTAATAAAATTGCATTTGGAGATGTGGAACAGTAGGTTGGAAAAAACAGTGCAAAAACATTAATGAAAGCCAAAGTTGAATCACTAGAACAGCAGGGAGAAGGGTAAGCAGAGGTAAAAAGAAGAAAAAAAAAAGGTGGGTGGGGAGCTGCGTGACACAGCAGTATCTGTTCAGGTTTCACATTTTCAACTCCAAAATGTGGATGCCAATCAGTTACAGCCCTCATGCCCTGAGCAAGGCATCTGTTGAATGACATGGGTGAGAAGCCCCTTAGCCCTGCCACCTGGGACTGAAAACCTCAACAGGGTCTTATAAAAAATATTTTTTAAAAAAGGCGAAGATCTGTCTCCTAGGGTTTCAAGGAATGCTCATTGTTCTCAGTAAGCACGTTTGTTTTTTCTTCAGGCTGGCAATGCACTGAGGCAGGGAGTATTCAGTTACCCCCTCTGAGTTTTCATTTCTGCAGGGACGCTACACATTCCACACAGTGCAAGCTTCCCAAAGAGACTCTGGTTGTCCAAAACAACAGTAACAACAACAGAATTAAAACAAAAACCTAAAAGTAAAGCTGAAGCCATTCTCAAGAAAACCAGAAGAAGATTTCTTTAATGATTTGCTCCTGGATCAACCACAGTCAGGCAGAAAAAAACCCAACCCTACACATCCATGCACAGTTAAAGTTTGCCTGATCTGAACAAGCTTAAGCATTTCACTCAGATCCCTGAATGGCCATAGAAATGCATTTCCACTTGACCATTTGCCTTTGAGTGGAAACCTGAAAATTAGCTGGACAAGAAGAATACAGATTCTTCAGTTACACTGAAAGTCCCTTAGTCATTACAACTGAAAAAAAAATAAAAAATTAGGCTTTGCACATATCCAAAGAAACACAGCCAAAAAGTCCACAAGGAAAAGACCTCTTCAAAAATATAACCCTAATAACCTACCTCCTCTGCTCAAACTTGGATGATGCCATTTCAGCTTCTCCTTCAGGTTTTGCCTCTTACTATTTACTAGCTTTACTAGTTATTGTTTTGTAGAGGTGGTTTTTGTGGGTGGTTGTTGTTAATTTACCTATTAAGAAACATTCCATCTCAAGCCACACACACTAGAAGTATTAATCCCAGCCAAATTACATAAACATTGTAGAACTAGCAGATACACTTGAAACTGTCACCTTGCTGTCATACCTTAAACGCAAATCAGTTGCACTCATCTACAGAGTCAGCTATGCTATTCTGTATTCAGGACTTGTCTAACTAGCATTGATTTCATTCTGATTTTCAGAAAATCTAGGTCAAGAGGTGAAAATAAATCCCTGAATATGCAGAGGGAGATTTTAAGATGAAGTCTTTCAACAACAATCAAGGAGAGATCTGACTCAGTCACTGTCAGCAGTGAGATGTGACTGGATGCAACCCTGAGTGTGTAGCACCTCTGCTCAGTCTGAAGTACTTGCATAACACCTATGAAGTAAGCATCTCAACATTTTTATAGCAATACCAGGAAACAAAAGATACAAGAAAACACATCTACACCTTATTTTCTTACATATAACTGACATAAGCCTTCAAACATCCCCACCCCCCCAAACAGGTATAGTTATACTGCCTATCTTGGGTGAGTAGAGTTCTAGAAATGCCCTGAAACCATGCTTTCAATAGATATGAAAAAAGTACCCTTCTTACTATGATAAACTAACAAGAGTAAACACCATGACTTCCTATCCTTAGCAAGGATGTTCTTACTACCCCAAAAAAAGTGTTTTCAAAAGGAGATGAAAAGAATGTTTGTTGACAAAAAGCATCTGTTTAGACAGGCTCAAACTCTGTCCCTGATGACCTCTGCATAGCCAAAAGCAAAGGCAAACTTTGGGATTCTCCCAAATTTACTTTTCCTTATAAAATCTCATGCCAACAAAACAGAATTATGAGATGCTGACGTAGATAACAGGATTAAAAATGTGGCTAAAACCCCAACATATGTGTAACACTGATATGTGACATTCTTCCCATAAAGGGCAGGAAATGGGGAAAGAGCTGAGCTGCAGAGAAAAGTGTAACAGCTACATGCACAAGCACATCCAAAGGGCATTTACAAGTCTGTATCCACTGTTGGCAATACATGCAAGAGGGAAAATAACAGCCTGTATTTGCATCTTTTAAAGGATACAATGTTGATCCAGAGCACCTCTTAAGTTCTGTGTTTATCAGCTCTGACACTTTACTTACAATCCCCACATTCCTCTATAGGCACCTGTATAAACAAGCAGGAGACAGGTTGGGGAAATGCAGCGTGACAGTGTCACACAAGATCCAGTTTTGTTTACAATGATGAGAGTTTCCTGTCCATGCTCTCTTTGGACAGGGTGGGAGACGGGATGGGAACCCAAATCCAGACACAAGCACAGGAAAACACAGCATCGTTTATCAGCATTGTGCTATCGGTTGCGATAAGCAGTTTTATCATAATTCCCTTCTCATACAGCCAAGAAATGATTCTGTGGATGTTTGCCTTATGAGCATCTAATACAGATTTTTTTCCAGAAAACTAACAATCTTAGTAAGAGATCTTTAAAACAAGGAAAATGTAGGAAGTGTTATTTTTTTATCTGTACAGAATTAAACAAAGGAGAAACACCTTTACAGCTCAAGCCTGGCACGTGCACAACTCTGAGGTATCAACTAAGATTAAGAGAACCAGCCCGGCTCCAGCTATATATTCTGCAATCGCCACTCCAAGCAGCAAGGGCTGCATTCACCAGCAAGACACACAGGTCAAACTAAGGCAGGATAAAACTGCAACAGGACCAAACCAGTGCAAAGGATGTTCATACACAGAGCATCTTGCACAGGCATCCATTCATGCACCAGAAGCTGGGCCAGGCTAACACGTTTGATTTTTCATTCTTTTACATCCTATCTCTCCCACTTCTGATTTAGGACTTGGACATTAAAGAGACTGTTGGAAAGCCATATGGCTGGGAAATAACTCTCTCCTTTTAGAGATGGGCCTAACACAATGGAGGATCCAGTAAAACAAGGAATTCAACACAAACCTTCAAGTCACTGAAAATTACCCGTAACACCAAACCACCTCTACACACAGTGTGCCAAACCAACCAGCAATAACCACCCGACATGACCTTTAGGGAACACCATACAAATAGTCAGAGACTCATTGGGGTTGGAAGGGACCTCACAGCCACATCCAGCCTGGTCTTAAAAACCTCCAGGGATGAGGCTTCCACCACCTCCCTGGGCAACCTGTGCCAGTGTCTCACAACCCTCATGGGGAAGAATTTCTTCCTAACATCCAATCTGAATCTACCCATTTGTAGTTTTGTTCCATTCCCCCTAGTCCTGTCATTACCTGACCCCCTAAAACATTCCCCCCCAGCTTTCTTGTAGCCCCCTTAAGATATTGGAAGGCCACAATAAGGTCTCCTCGGAGCCTTCTCTTCTCCAGACTAAACAGCCTCAACTCTCTCAGACTGTCTCCATAGTGGTGACACAACCATAATACAGAACTTACCTTCTGCCTGGTATCACTTCACACCCCCAGTCATTGCCTGTACTTGCTCTTCCCTAGATTTTGTATAAACATAACAACAAACAGCACTAAAGTTTAGTCTATGGCAATGGACTTCCCTAAGAGCAGTTTGTTTCTTCCCTAAACAGGGCAGGCCTATGCTAACTGCCCCAGAATCTCTGGACAGAAAAACCCACTTTGGTCAGCTGCTCTTTCCAAGTGTCCTATACTGCAACATGCAGAAAGCAAGCTGGCAGGAGTGCTGCCTTCTGTCAACAGGTGGCTCTTGAAAATCAATTGGGAAGGATTTTTTTTTAAAGGGCAGAGTTCAGTAATAGGACACAGTCTATCACAGCCCTTTCTAACTGCTCCTTCTTTGGTGTACTTAAACACTTAGGTTATTTGCCCAGCAATCTTTTTTCTTTCTTTTCTTTTTTTTTTTTTTGTCTCCCCCCTTTTAAAGAAATCATCGTATTTTGAAAAGCAGTTTTAAAAGTATTTATTCTGTCCACTCTGATGCTTTGATTAAGGGCTCAGTGTCACTTCCACTAGGACAGGTCAATTTTTGTAGGGGATTTATTACAGTTGTAAAAACTGACTCCAGGCTAAAATCAGAGTTACTGAAATCAGAAGTATTTTAACGTATGGAGAACATCCATAATTTTCATTTTAAAAAAATAACACACACAAGCAAGCTGATTAAAACTTTATTACAATTATATTCAAAACAATATCTGCTATTAGCCTGTGAGAAGACATTTCAGGTTACAAATCATCAGTTACTATATCTAAAAGGATACTTTTGGTTTAGGGTATTTAAATCACAGGATCGTTCAGGCTCTGCAAATTGAAGACCAATTAAAGTTAAAAACTTTAAAAGTTAAAAATTGAACCAATCTTTGCCCCAAGAAAGTAGTAACAATTTCTAAAGGAAAAGTGTCAGGAAGAGAGAATTCCACACAGATTTGTAGGTTTTAAAACCTCAACGTGTTTATATTTAAAGATTTTTGTTGTTTTAAATGATCCTGGTGTTTCAGCAACATAAGTTGGAAACATTTCATCACTGCTGAACACTTCACTAGAATGAAAAAAAAAAACCAACAAAACAACCACCTAAACCTCTGCTTTGAAAACAGAGATAATACATCAGGAAAGGAAAGTGGGCTGCTTAGTGTCAGGGATGGATTTTTTGCTATTAGTACCTAGGCTTTGCTAGACACATTTTAAAGCTTCTAAATAAGTAAATAATTACTTGTCTCTCCAGGGCAGTACAAGTCTGGCAAGGAAACTTCCTAGCCTTTAAGCCAGCAAACATGCAAAAGCAAAGCAAAGCAAAAATGGGACCGTATTACCTGGAGTAACAAAAATCTCCAGGACAAGAATGAAGAAGATAGATCTAGAAGCAGAGACGGTAGAAGAAGCCTGTTGGTGGTGCTGATCTTAAACCTAAAGAACCATCGTTCCATTCCTTCCTCACACCTACATAACACATGCAAAGCACAGCTCAAGTCTTGATTTTTTTTTTCCCCGCTAGCACCTCATCAACATCTAGACACCCTTCTAGCCAAGAGTTCAGGCTTGCATTTTACAGAAGCTAAAGGCACCCAACCCAGAGGAACCCATCTGAACTCACAGATATCTTATGCTGTTCCTAAACATATCTTACTTTTTTCCTTTTTGTTCCAATGTAAGGTACTCTGCATAAGAAAGGAACACATACCTGTGCTACATAAAAAACCAAACCAAACCAAAACACCAGGAGGCCAAAGAAGATAACTTCTTTCTCTATATGCAATTTACTTATTCGAGTAAACCTCCTACCAGAAGTCTGAAAGGGTCAGCTTATCTGTATTTACTTGTGCAAGTTTACTTATGGATGATCATATATGTAAGGGCTGTTTATAAACTATCTGTGCAGCTAAAGTCTCTTTTATAGATCTACATTTTTGTACTTTCAGCTACTAAGAACAACGATAAGAACGGTTAAAGAGGTTAGGCATAGAAACAACTTGTATTTTATCTTTTCAAACTGGTAACAGGAACAGACTTCCAAGATGAAAAAAATACAACCTGACAAAATAATCTTTACAATCATAAGGTTCAAGGTTTTTTACTTGGAAACTACCATTCACTTCCAACAAGGTTATCTTATCTTTCTGCCTTCCTGTCCATCCCAGGAAAATAAGGTCACAGGCTGCCAAAGTGCCCTTGCCACGAACATAATGAATGCAATCCAACAGCCTGTAAAACCACAGCACAGCTAAGGAAAAGTAGGATTTACTGACAAATCAAATTAAAAATTAGAGAAAAATCACACTGACTGTGTCTGTATGGACATGGAGGTACAGCTGTGCATTAATCACACAAGGAAAAGCCTCATTTCATCAGCTTAGTTTGTGAAGAACTTTGTGACTAAAAGTAAGACACTGAGAGATCCAGTAGACAGCAATAGAATGCTTATTGAAAATAAATGTCAGCTATTCTATTCAGTCACTTCAAATATCATCTTTTACATAAAATTTAAGTTGCATCTAGGCATGCATCTACAGACTGTCATGGGTTTCCAGGAAAAAAAAACCACCAAACTTCTAGATACAGCCAGCACTGATTAAGACCCAGCAACCAAAAAAACCCTACTTCCTAGAGTGTTAGTTTCAAAAAGCACTGCCATGGGTCTGGGAAAAACAACAGGAATTTCACAAACAGTGTTAGGTTTCCATTTTAAGTAAGTTATTTCAAAGAGCCCTTTTTTACCAGAATCCTTATCTTGATAAGCTCAGATCATCGCTGGGTTATAGTCACACCTGCTATTTGGGACCTCCCATTTTGTAGTAGCACAGATACTCATTTTCCAGACAAGGAGAAAGTGTAACAGACCTCAATAACCTCAGAAAGAATATTATGATCAGTTTCTGAAAACCTGATTTTATCACAGAAGTAGATTTAATAGTTACCACTGCAGTATTAATTTAGGACCCCAGTGCTACACAGTGGAGTGAGAAGAGAATGACCAGCTCTCACAATAACTGACAGTGTTTCTTCAATAAGAGGAGGTCACCCTTGCAGAATTACTCAGCTTTAAAGAATAAAGGTCTCACTAAGGTGGCTGAATTTTAAAACATGCTCATTTGTTGATTACCTTACCTCTCCCTTAACTTCTTTTGCAAAGGAAACAACAAAACCAAAAACTTTAAAGTCACAATCCTCTAAAAATCTGAGGGTTGAAAAAACTGACAGACTTTGCTCTATATATTAATTCTTATTCCCTGTTCAGAATTGATATGCGCTCACAAAGCATCCAAATTTCAGACTGAAGCTTTCCTTTGCTGCTATCTTCCTCAACAACTTCAATCAAAACCAAGTTCAAACAACATACATTTGTTCCTAACTCCCTCCCTCACCCCAGACAACCAACCCTAAAGCTATCTTAATTCATTATTATGTAATTTATACAACCCCATTTACTGTAAGTACGTAGTGCTTCACAATGCATGGATGTAGGTATCTGCCACCACTCTACCAAAGCTGTTTCTGCCCTGCACTCTGTATGCAATTTCAACGACCCTTTCTTAAAGCAATGAAAGCTGGGAAGCTAGTGGGATGACCCTCAAGACCAAAATACCTACTATTATAGAAACAAAAAAGGTCTGGGTAACCTTGCCCTCAGTTTCTCCTGTGTTTATTAGTGTCCCAGTAAAGGAAGAGAGTTTCCTCTGCTGCACTTTTACCCACAATTCAAACATGAAAAGATGAAGAAAGCAAACACTAAAGATAGCATTAAACATTTTTCTAAGGCAGGAACTGCAATGCAATGGCTTCTAAAATTACCAATCAAGGTAATTTCAGAAGTAATTCTGCAAATTGCACAAAGGACTTCATGGTGCTTTCTGCCCAAGCTGTTCCACCTTGACAGCTAGCAGTATCTGAACTGACTAGTATTGTCAGACATCAGAGGTCCCTCTTGCCGAGACAGACTGCTAATACCACCAGTGTAAACGTCTCATGTTACCATAGTAATACAAGCACGGCAATAAAAGCCTACAACGTTCATATGCATTTATTGACAGTATGAAATAGTATCCATCTACCTTTCTAGGGCACATACTCATTCGAGCAGGACATGAAACATTTCTGTGGCTAGAATGAAGCACAACCATCTTAAATCTGAGTAAGGAACACACACAAACACCCAAACAAACAAAAAATAATCAAAATCCAGTTCTGTGGAGAGGGACAAATCAATAACATTTTATAGCTCCAGGCATCATCTGCATTATGATATACTGCCCTTTTTCCTCTAACCATCAGTATTCTGCTGTCACATATTTCATGTTAAAAAAACCACCAACAACAACACAAAAACACCACCCACAAGCCGAGTTTCACTCTTTCTAAACAGGCCTGGGTATTCATAATTTCAAGTTCTTCATTTTATGCAAGCATTCTGGAACAGGCTGCCCAGGGGGTTGTGGAGTCTCTCTCTCTGGAGATATTCAAGACATGCCTGGACGAGCGCCTGTGTGACCTGGTATAGGTGAACCTGCTTTGGCAAGAGGGGTTGGATCAGATGATCTCTTGAGGTCCCTTCCAGACCCCAACATTCTGTGATTCTGTATACCATTCCTTAAAACTCCGTTTCTTAGTATCATTACTGAACATGAGAAGAAATTCCTTCCTCATAAAAAATTTACCATAGGAATTAGATACTCAAGCATTTTTGGCATCTCTGTATTTTGCCACCTTTCTCTGCTTCAGAGGTCTAATCTTTCCTTGCATTAATGAGAGATATTAACTGATAATTATATGGAGTCACTTAATTCACACTCACATAACAAAGGTTATTTTGATTTTTTCTTTCCCTTAAGAAATTATAGGATTGTGCTGTGAATTAGCCACTATGCACTAAAATCACTATGGTTTAATATAGTGGAAATTCACATAAAACATACAAATAGGAGCTTCAAAAAGCTGCATGAATTCTGCAATAAACTGTAAGAATTCTTATACTCTCAAATCAAAGCATGCTTACTACTCTAAATGGACATTTTCCAAATAGGCTTTCACTCACGCCTCTTCTTACAAACCTTCATCATATATTATGCTGTTGACATAATTAGCTGTCAGAGCAGGCACATTTTTTAAAAGTCTTTGAAGTAAGCTTTAAAAAAAATCAGCAAAGCCTTACACATGCAATTAGCTGCTTTTCCTGATTAAGATATATATTTAATTATGACAAAATACTGTGTTTCTGCTTGTCATATGCACTAAAAGACACATCCTGTTCATGCATCACAAGTCACAGTTCCACTGCTCAGCACTGGCTCAACTATGAGTGGAATTTCAGAGAAGAACATGCAATTCTAGTACAACAGGAGAAAATTTGTAATTATACTTCCACTTGCCCACACTGGTGGTGGGACCACTACACGTGCACATCATCATACATACAGCCCTTGTCTCCCACTGCTGCCTGTGCTGCTCAACACAACCACTTCTCAGGAGTGTGTATTCCAGCGGCATGCAACTCACTAATGAAAAGTTCTTGTCTAAGTTTAGGATGTCAGCATTGCCAGGAGCGTGACTGTTCCAGTATCACACTGCACAGGAGATTTTGAACTTACACATCTTGGAAACTGACAGACTATTAAAGGCCGCTTCTATTGATGTTCTGAAATGAGTCTTTCACACAGCTAAGGAAACAGTATTGTGTGGAATCCAAAAGATACTGTATTATTTATGAACTCCATGAAACAGATGTTTACTTTTAAGAAAAGACAGGTCTTAAAAGCCTAACATTAAAGTATCTAAGATCCAGAAGCAAAGCAGTATTTTAAACCACTGTTTGATAGTCTTGACAATTTCCCACATGCATATTCTTATGATCATCTTCAGAGGAAAGTACCATGGGGTTTTGTAGACTGCCCATTATAGGCAGTACTTCTACTCAAAACTTGCCTTTCATTCCCAACGCTGTCACCACAACCAGCCTTCCCCTAAAAGCATATTCAGCAGAGACCTGATTCTAAAACCAGTGAAGGTATAGATAAAAATGATGACTTTTGTTTTATGCATAAGATCAACCTATCTAGGCTGAGATTCAATCACAAAGGAGAAGAACATTCATAGACACAAACTCAGAAGCTGAAATTTCAAAGCAAATCTTAGAAGTCATCCTGCAAAGATCATCAGGTCACAAAGCATTACTGGACTTGGCAACATGTGAAGTTCAACACAAGCATCCATCATCACTAAAAAACAATCTGCTCTTCTGAATGATATTCAACTACTTAAACTGCATCCTGCATTACAACAGCTACATACTGCAAAGTTATGTTTGCATCATATTTAAACTCTCTCAAAATTTGGTAATTTCTACATTTTAAACTGTAAGGAAACACCAAGATTTTATTTGTTATGGTAAAAGAAAATTGAAGGTTTGACTAACCCGGCAACTGGAAAGCCTTCTGGCTTTCCAAATGCAATTGGTAACACATTGCTGCATCCTCTCTTTTGGGGACAAAGACTGATCAGCTTTCCATACAATAACTCAACCTTTTGAGATCCAGGAAATTGTACTATCTGCTGAAGTTTCTGTTCCACGTTAAAGACTGTGATCAACATTAGTTCATCACAAACTCAGTCATGAGGATGAAAACTTTTTGTAAAATTAAAACTGCAGAGGCATGAATTCCAATAATAAATTTGTTTTCTAAAGATACCTGGTGTATTTGCTTCACGATTGCCTTCATTCTGGATCACTGTGTAGGCTTGGACTTCACTAGTGCACAGCTAGCTGCAGGGTTGAATCATGCCACTTCCAGAAACTTGGGGAATGTCTTGCATTATTAGATAAATCCATCATTTAGTCTCCTACCACATCTGAGCTGAAGCTTAAAATCTATAGCTCAAGCTTACTTCAGGCTGCGTATGAATCTATTCAATCTTTCCAATAAGGCAATTTGTTGCCTTTTTTTACTACAGACATAACAGGGTGGGTGAATTAATGCATTTTTACCCTCCAGTAAATCCTTGCTGAGATTCCTCATTTGGAGTTGTAGAGTATGTGGGTGTACTTAAAAACACTTAAAAAACAGAAACAAAACCCCAAACAAATGGAGTGAATGATATATTGCAGAGTGGTTCTTCTCTGAGTAGTTATGCTGAGGACTGGGCTGCAGCTGAGCAGGTTGGGTTTTCAGATCATGAAGTACCTCCCATCCTTCACATGCTAATGACAGAAGCACATTTTAATCTCAGATTATTAGGAAGGGGCTTTGGAAAAGATGTTATTTTAGCCAAATATCTGATAGATGTGGCATATTCAGAGTAGAGGAGAGTAACTGCAGCTTTCTCTCTACTTCTGTATGTGTTTATGCAGGTTATGTTCCCTGCTGCAGACATACATACAGAGAGCTGAAATCTGTACCTAGGCCAGCCCACTCAGCTATTCTGCAAAAATCATTCTAGTTATGATCTGCAAAAAAAGAAACAAAGAAAAAATATATTCCCTTTGTACCCTCACCCCAGCCCTACCGTCCACACAGTAGCTGAGGAGCACCTCGACATCCCAGTATCCACAGCCTGGTGGTCAGGTCAGTCTCCCAGTCATAGGAGGTATGAGTTTAAACTGCCCCAAAGGAAGAAATGCCTCCCATTTTCTGGACATGCATCCCCCCTGTATAGAACACAAATGATTAGCAAGCACCGCTTTTGCTGCTGCCTACTTTGGCTTCATTTTAAAAGGCGAGTAACCTGTAATCCTCAAAAAAGAGATGGAAAAAATGAAAGGGGTGGGGAGGGAAGAAACAGTTCACCCTAAGCTTGTGGTTCATGAACCCAACTTTGCTGCTATAATCCTGAGTCTACTCTTTGAGTGAATGGGGAAGAATTCAGAGTGTTTCTCTGTTCAGATGGTCATGTTGGGATACTTCTTTAAATAGCAACCTGCTTACCAGGGAGGTTTCCAGACTACCTATTTCAAGCACTTAATGACTATAAACTGTGTATGGCCTCTAGGAGCTAAATGCCAGGCGATAATGACCAATTTGTAAGCATCTAGTTTTTTGTTTGGCTTAGTTATGCATCTGAAGACTGGTTAATGTGTTTTTGAAACGTCTGGCATTTCTTGGCTTTTGTTCTTCTCCAGAGGTGCAGATGTACCTTTTGGAAGCACATGTTGAAACGCTCAGCTTTCTCCCAAACGTACTGAAAGCACAGTTGTACTTTCCAAGATACAGGAAGGCAGAGGAGGGATAGCAATAGTTCATTTAAGTTGATCTGGGTCCGTATCACACAGAAGAAATTAGCAGCCACAATATTGTGCCAATGTGGGCTGCAGTTGATACCTCTTGAGCTGCTCAGAGGGAAAACTGACTTTCTACATTAGGGGGTTTCCAGAGCATGAGTAAGACTGAACTGCAGGAAGTTAGATAACTGTGCAATAAAAGATTTAAAATTCCCATTCTGCTGTTTGAGGAAAGCTGCACAGACTCCTGCTGTGTTCCCATTTTCTAAGCTGCACAAAATAACCATAGAACAAAACATCTCACGAAGTTCTCAAGTACACGGACATCCCCAGTTAAAGCAAGCACTGCGCGTCAACTAGACAGTACCTCTTCCTTTTCTAATCTTTTAACCCACTGGTTTAAGTTTCTGTACAGAAAAAGCAGGAATTTTCTTATGCTGAAATATTAGCTAGTTACATGAAGCTGGAGAGACTGGTTGGATGCATAAAGCATTTGAGAGCTACAACAGATCCATGACAGTTTTAAGTCTGGCCATTACCTGGTTTAAGTTTACAAATGAAATCTCACTGTGTTTTCCAGGTGGTTGTCCAAACCTCAAGTTCAGTTTCATCTTCTGTTCAGATTCTCTCATTACAAACAGCAACCTTTGCCTCCTCCCCCCGTTACGAGACAGCTACTATAGTTGTTACTTGTATTTCCAGACGTTTCATAATTTGAATTAACTTTCTGAAAGTACCTTTTAGTACATACCCTTGGAATTCACTATTCATATTTTAGAACTACTTCTGTACAGAGGTTCTTCCATGATGTTTAAAGGCTATAATCCAGAGAAATATCCATATACTATTTCTGGAATACTGTTGTACTTCATTTTGTATCGGGAATATAATATTTTCTATTTATCAGTGAGTTAAAAAATACAAAAACTCTTAAGTGGGATGGTTTTGTTATCAAGAAAAGCAACTGAAGCAGTTTTGGGGTTCAATATGTAGCTGTGTTGTATAGCAACTTGCAAGGAATGAAAAAGGAAGTCTACAAAGAGTGTTTGCTCTGCTTCAGAAGTTCACCCTCTCAGTCCTAACTGGCATAGCCACTAGTGTGGATTGCATTAAAGGCTACTAGTTTTCCCCATTCATTACTTCACTGTAAACAAATCTCCAGAGGAATAGAGGCAGCATAAACTCTTATTAACCATGCAAACTTCCCTACGGTGATCTCCTAGAAGATACTGGACCAGACAGTCTGCTGCCATAGAGCTAGCAATATCATCTGACAATAGAACTATAGCTGGCTATCTCAGTATCAATTTTCCAAGAGCTTAGCACACAATGGCAAATGAACTGCTAAGTAGTCTATTCAATAATGCTATGATTTACTTACTGAAATAACTTAAAGCTGTAAAAATGTAATTACAAAAAATTATCCCACCAACAAGAAACTGAGAGCTCAACACTCAAGAATGTTGCTAACTGGACACTAAACCAAAGGTGCATTTTCAGAATTGTTACAGAGCCTGTCAAATGCAAACAGGGGTCAACAGGCAGAGCTGTAAAAATTGTGCAACTTAAGTAATGGTGTTATGATAAGGAATGGAAGCCTCTTTCTCCTGATTGTGTTATTAATTGGTAATGCTACGCCTCCCTATTGGTATCACATTACACCTCTGCCTTTCATGCTTCTCTTAGTGAAAGAAAACATTGTGTTATTTCTTCAGGATGATAATCTAGATTAGGAGGTAACACAAGCATCTTGTTAATTATGCATATGCAAAAGGAGGGCAACAGTTGTTCTGCTTGTCAAGAGAATTTAAGATGTTAATAGCAAAAGGCCAGAAAAAATAATACTCATTTAGAAAATGAGTCTTCCACCACAAGATTACAAGCTACAAAGAGCAGCTCCTCAACGGACTAAAAAAAACCTTGTGGAACATTCACCAACAAATACTCAAATCCAGTGCAAAAGAAAAATAATATGAAAAGTCATATTTTCATCAAATTCAACACTACAGATATTTTCTGCACATTGAATGATACATTTGAAAAGCACCTTCGAGGCAACTTCACCACATGTCACCATTTTCCGAGAACACAGTGGCACAACTTTGACTCCACAAGCCCAACAGTCAGCCTTTCACTGAGGAGCATCAACCTTAGCCTACAAGGTTATACCAGGAGCGAAACTCACAAGGCTAAATAAAAATATTCCCCTACATAAATTAATTTGTGACATGGCCGTTTTTATGCTGCCCTGTTACCAAAGGGGGAAAACCAAAGGGTAATTCCATCAGCTAGTGTACAACAGCTCAAAGCAGCCTCCTGGCACTGGACCAGAAAGCAAAGCCAAGCTGGCCCTTGAGAGAGGTCACAGTGACGTTTCCTGGCCGCACAGCACAAGCATCTTCTCTCCCAGATCTCTTGCCCCCAGAAATTGGTGGGAGAGATGGTTCTAGGTGGCCTGGGGGTTCAATGGGCATGTGGGTACATAAATATCCAAACAAGGCCTTCCTGTTTGTGCAAACACGGTGAGGTACAGAAGACCCCAAACACAACCTCACGCATCCTTTAAGGCTCTCCTGCTACTGTCCCACCCTAGCCACGTTGTGAAACAACTCTACTATTGGCAAATAGCAGCATGGGAAAAATAAAGAACATTTAACATTTTGCCCTTTCACCCTAAAATAAAGGCCCTTCCCTTTGCTTTCAAAAATATATTTTTTTTATGCTGGAGCATTATTCTGCAGAGTACTTATCACTCTACAACCACCTGAAAGGAGGTTATAGAGACATGGAAGTTATTCTGTTCAACCAAGTAATAATTTAGAGAACAAGAAGAAATGGCCTCAAGATGGGCCATAGGAAGTTTAGATTGGACATTAGGAAGACCTTCTTTACTGAAAGGATTAACAGGCATTGCTCAGGACAGTGGTGGAGTTCCCATCCCTGGAGGTATTTAGGAGTCATGGAGATGCAGTGCTCAGGGATATGGTTTAGTCAAGGACTTGCCAGTGTTAGGCTAATAACTGGACTTAAGGTCTTTTCCAGTCTAGGCAATTTGTGAATATTATTTTTATATAACTATCTCAGGCATATATTGCACTGAAATATGTATGGTACTGCAACGTTAACAGGCTTGAAATTACAGATTTGCCTAAGCCTATCAAATATTAAGTTTGTCTTGGGGGGGGGGGAAGTCACAATGTATAAAATTTGAGTTAGGGATTGTCCCTGTTGTTTCATGGTTGACAAATTTGTAGTAGTTTGTATTAGACCATACATTGTTTGCAAATGATCACATTCCAGAAGCTACATGAACTGATGGATGTGAGAGAAGAACTAGAGAACCACCCTTCAGCCTTCAAACTCTGCCTGTTCTGTCCACAGCACAGAACTGCAAAGGAGCTTTGTACAGTAAGGGGGAGCGGGGGGAGGGGGAGCTAACATTTTTTTTGTAGCTTGAGAAGACATTAACAAAGGATGGATCTCACCATACAGCAATTTAAGTAGCACAGCAAACAGAAGAGAAATTTGAATTAAGTAACTGAGGAGAAGGAAAGCAAGCAAAATAATCCAATCAACTGAGGCATATTCTTCAGCAGTCCTGTGGCTGAAGAGACCAGACACTGCTCATTTAAATGGATATTTAGAGCACTAAGGAATTACTTAAGGGTAACGTCTAAACACGTTGACATTCAACAACTTTTCTTTTACTCATGGAAATTGCCACCAGTAATAAAAAGACTTTTGGGGTGGCTGGGTTTGTGTTTGTTTTTTTTTTTTTTTTTTTTTTTTTTTTTTTTTTTTTTTTTTTTTTTTTTTTTGTTTGTTTGATTGATTTTAGTTTGGGTTTATTTTGTGTTGGTTTGTTTTTAAAGGAAATTCTAAGATTGCACACGACAGATGAACAAAACAATACTGCTACAGGAGGTAATATGAAGCTCTCTCCCACAGTATGATATAACCACAAATACCTAACATTTAATTGGACAATATTTTATACACTGGCTATTTCTTTGTTGCACTGAGCAGCAGCAAAATAGGATCACTACCCAAGTATTTAATGGTAGAGCACATTTCTACTGAAGTCAGTTTGTCAAGCAGCTAGGCAGGGAAGGTTGAGACACAGCAAGACCTGATCAGTTAATTTCTCTGGACTCAAGGAGGGCCTTCAAGGGAATGCTTGCAGAATGACTAGGCTAGATAAGAAATGCCTCAGCTAATTTTGGCCAGCTTCCAAACTGGAATGGTTTAACATAGCAGCCTGAATTTGAAAGTGGTTTAAAAAAAAAAAAAAAGTTATCTGGATTGTGACATTCAACATCTGACTTGTGGAAAAACAACAACAAAAGTCATTCTGTTAAATATTTTCACTTTTAAGACAGACTGTATTAACTGAGGAAAGAAGAGGACAAATAAAAGTGCTTGGGATGTCTAGCAGCATGCCTAAAGCTCAAGGTTAAAGTACAACTGACCCCACACAGAGCCATTTGAACATGTGCCAAATGCATGAAGTTAGGAAGTTTCATGCTCTGCTAAGGTAAATTTCACATCACTCACTGACTTCATCTGAGATCAAAAGCACCAAAAGAAAAACTGTGCAGAGAATCTGATTACAGATGGTTTTTACTGATGCTTTCCACTTAATCTCCTCTGGAATGTGAGGTCGTAGCCCTCCCATATTTTAAAAGCGATCTATATACTACACATGTATTCAGCTATTGTCACTGTACAGATAGTATTTTGCTTTCTCATCTGAGCAATGTAACTTAAGGAGTTTATTGCAGCCCAAGGAGTTTATTGCAACCACAATACATGCATATGGCTGCACAGCTTCAGATGTGACTGTACTTTCCACAGTGCTCACTGCCTGTAAATAAAAAGATACCTCACAGGTTGCAGTTACCTATACTACAGCCTGTAAAAGTGCACGGACTAGGGTGGTACTCCCAGTGCTGCAACCCTTAACCCTTCTGGGACATGCCTGCCCAGGGGGAACATACCCGTGTTATGCTGAGGGGGTACATGGTTCGCTGAGTTTTGTTTTGCTCATGGAACAAGTATGTCTTCACGCACCCTGGCTGTATGGCACAGAGCGGGTTTCAAGCAAAAAACTCGGAAAATCCAAATCCTATCTACTCTGGACAGTTGATTTATTCTCCTCTTAGGTCTAAACCTCCAAAGATTTCAGAAGAAGCAGGACTGGCTTGCTTTAACCTCACACTTCCCTCAGAAACAATCTCGTTGTTAAAAGCTCCCTTTGTCAAATATCCATACAAGAGAAAAAACCAAAAGCTCTGAACTTCCCACTCAACATTTGTTGTGATACTTACTGATGGATATGCCCTTCTGTTGTCAGAGAAAAGGCTATTATCAAAACTAATGTACAAGACTGATTTGAAAACTGCACTGTCCATAAAAATACCAATGACTCCAGAAGTATAAAATTGAACTCAGTGAAAATATTCTACTTGAAAATATACATTAAAGCAAACATTCTTTGAAAATGAAAAGCCTTAGGGAACTTATTTTTTTAAAAACCTTAATGTTCATTAAAACATTCACTCTCTCTTTTCCAAGAGTCAAATGAAAAGCCGGTGGAGCAGTGAAGGTGGCTTGTAGTTTGGGGTTTTTTCCTTTTTTTGTTTGGTTGGGTTTATTTTGGGTTTGGGTTTTTTGGTGGTTGGTTGGTTGTTTCTTTGGGGGTTTTGATTGGTTGGGTTTTTTCCTTTTCCTGTTGTCAACTCCAAGTATTTTAATCTTCAGTTTTCAGTAAGTGTCCTTTGTCTTCCAGCCAGTGCTTTCAAAAACCACAAGTAACAATTTACATTATAACAACAAATTAAATTGTGCCATCTACAAGAGGCTGGGTTCTGCTTCCCCCACTCTGTAGTGCAACATACAGATGTTTTAATACTAGATGTAGTACTGGTTCTCCGAATAAAATGCAAACTGTAGCCAGTGCAAAGCCTTTTGAATACTCGTACAACAAATGGTAATCATCGGGAAGTCAGCTACATAGTTTTTTTCTTCCTTAGTTTTTGAAGGGATCAGGCTCTTGGACTTTGAGACCTTGTGTTTTTAATTTTTTGCTTATTTGGCTACAACTCCCTCCTCTAATTGTTTGCTTCATGTGGTGGGTTGAAATATGAAGGAGTGATGATGATACATAAAGCTAATCTTCACTTTAGGGGCCCTCCTCCCTATTTCATACCGTATGTATGTGCATGCACTTGTGTACACCACAAGTGGAGCAAATTAAAACAGTAAAACTATCTTTGGGTTCAAAAGTTTGCTCCCTAAAGATCACAAAACGTAGAGCCACTGTTAACTGCACAATGAAAATCCTGCACCATCACACTCTCTTTCAGAGCCTCAGCCAAGCACTATGACCTGTTTGCTATGTGCGACAGTTTAAGATTGTTTCTTCATCCAGAGAACTTACAAGTGAAGTACACAAGAAAACGCACTGTGATTCATCAGAACACTGAGCACTGAGTCCTCTGTAGGACACATTTGCTACAATGTAAATAAAAAAACACAAACATTTTTGCTAAACCTTAGAAGTTGAAATTAAAACTGTGGGTCAAGAAGATGCAGAAGCCAACTCACCAACAGCTTAAAGAAAGGCTCACTACCTTCAGTACAAGAGCACTGGACAACAAGAAATGCAGAGGCAGTCTCACTCAAAGCAATGGTGTTTTCTGCTGTTTAAACATCATTTTTGATTTTACAGCTGAGCCACTCCTCCACCAGGAGGTTTGACTCAGACCAGTAAACTCCTAAAACTTCCTCTGCTACACCATCAGCTGGGAAAGGGCTCCCAAGCATGCATGCACACACACAACAAAGCTAAAGCACGCTTCTGCTCTCAGATAAGGCACTCTGCGTAATCTGACTACAATTTCAGACATTTCTCTAGTTTGCAGCTTTTCAGGACTCTTCAAGTGATGCCCCACAATCCCAAATCACAGGAGGTGCCAAATGAACTTCTAGCCAACCTCAATCCATCTGAGTAAGAGCTGCTAGCTTGAATCACTTCCTTTCCTCTTACCTCAACCAAATTCTGGCTTGAGTTTCTGTCCTACAGTTTCCTTTAAACAACTATGTGGGCACAGAAGAAACAGGCAGAACAATCAGATAAATCTCTTTCAGGAAAGTTATTACCAACATCTTAGCTTCTATCATCTCAGTTACCTGTTTCATAGTAACTATAACTGTGACTGGTGTTTGGATGTATTACTGGTATGTCTCCAAAAATCAGAGAAAAGTAGACAAACGCTTTCTTATAATTATTTAAGCACGTGCCTGCCACTACGATCGTCCCACCCTCAAGCCCACAGGGACCACATAGCATTCCCACTAAAATGACCTGGGATAAACACAAGCAAAATAATCTAAATTCACATCAAGGAAAAAGAAAGTAAGTTCGGGGGGCTTATCAATCCAAACATTTAACTTCTCAAAGAAAAATAATAATGCACATGCAATGCACACTAGCAAAGTGATTCCAGACAAATCAAGCTGCTCAAAAAATACCCAGTCTCTCTTCAGCCTCATGATTAAATATACAGGTGGACAACAAGAAATTAAAGCTCCTTGATTCTCAATTGCTCTGAGACAATTAGTGCTACAGCAATCAGATTAACATTAGAAGGAAGATGTGCTTATCACTTAATATTCCTTGCAAAGGAAGACTTATATTTGCAACCTTTTTCAGCAGCCTGAACATAGAGGCCAAAAAATTCAACACGTATGAAAGCAAACTCTAGCAATCCCTCCAGCATCCTTGGGAACAGAGCTCTCATAGCTAGGCTGAAGACACATTTAGCAGAGTTGCACAAGGAAGATTGATAGCTCTCTCTTAAGGCTGCTTTTCTCCTACAGAGAGTAGATTAATTGCAAAGATTGTCAAAACAGCATTTTTTTGGGTAAATCCTGATTTCCAAAATGATAAAGGGAAATGGTGATGTGAAAATACACTAAGCTTCCTTCAATGAGAACATCACAGCATCCATTATAAGTTAAGGGGTTTGTTTGGTTTTCAGGGGAGAGGAGTAAAAAGAGAAGGACGTAAATGAAATGTCACGTCTAACTCAAGCCTACAGAGCATCTGTTAAGATACAGCAGGAGGGATCTGGACATTGTACTTAGAATGAGCTGAAGAGGTCTAAGTAAACTGACATTCACAGTAAAAGCTGTAGAATTCCATTCATACAATGGGTGGCAAGTGGCCAAGAATAACTTGCTAAAATTAAGAAGTCTAGAAAGATTAAAAAGCAAACCCACTTGTGACAGAGAACTAGCAAAGGGCACAACACTCCTGTACATGTCACTATAAAACTACTCCCTCTTCAGTAAGCACCCTCTGAGAACATATTCTTTCAAATTATAAAAATGGGAACAATTGGGGAACATCCTCAAGAGAAGGATGAAAAAGAAAAATTGATCATTTGGGAACTTCACAAATACGGTAGAAGCCTTATTTTACATTAATACTTCATCGTTATCACTAGTCAACCTGAAAAAAATTCAGTTTTAGAGTAAAAAGGGCAACTAAATTAATCTTTATTCATCTTGCCTAGATCTTATGTGAAAGTAATACAGTTTGAGGGAATTTGTTTTCCCTTGAATTTTCTTGACATTTTTAAAAATCAGAGTGATAAAGCCTCAAAAAATAAACATATCTAGAACCTTCAACAAATACAGAACTCCCCCCAAACAGAAGTTTTAAATATTAATGGAATGTGTAGGAGTTAGCAGAGATATTTTTCAACATCCTTCATGCACATAGGTAAGCTGCTGTTAGAGTAGAGGTGCAAGATGAAATAACAGAAAACCAAAACACTCTCGTGAGTACAAGATGCTTTGCTTGGCCATGAAAAGTAGTTCCTTTCTCTTCTCTGGATTAAGATAGATGCTGGCTAATAGCAAAGAAAGCATTCTCCTCCTTCCCCCCATGCCTCCCCACACAATGCTAAAATCCCATTGATATGGAGTCTTTGGGTGGAGTAACCAAACTTCTTCAACAAAGAAGCTTGCTTTTTCCCAGACAAATGGCTTGGCTGAACTTAACAGTCTTCTTTTGCTGCTAAAAAAAATTCCACAATCACTACAGTTCTAAGAAAAACTCCAGAACCTGGCGTGGAAATCCCCTACTGAATTAGGCTTCTAAGAGTCAGCACATATTAAGTATTTATTTAAACAGAATTGTCACTCAAGTATCAGCAAACTGCATAGACCACACTGAAAGGGAACCAAACAACATAAATCAGGTGACTATTGTAGCTTCCCCAACAAACTCCAAGCTGGAGCTCTTTACAAAACGTCAAGACAGTTGAATCTTAGCCGAGTTGTTTAAAACGGCTGCATGCATTTAATTAAGTCAAAATCAAAGCCAGATGGCACATGCTGCTTTTCCAATAGACTGGATGCTGTCACAAGAGGCACTACTTAAGCATTCCTTGATGATTCCTGGCACCAGTGGCTACAAAAATCTTTTCCTACAACCTACCATACACTCCTTTTTTTTTTTCTTCCCCAGTCACCAAGCCTTTAAAGAGGGTGGAGAGGAGGAAAAAGAGAGCCCCTGAGATAAATTGACTCAGTGTGTGGAATGCAAGGCAAACATTCCTGTACAAATTCAGATTTGATTTATTTTCTTTAGAAAACTCTGGCTGCAGGAGAAAACTCTAATTGTTGGTCTTTGCCTTATACCCCCTAGGTTCATCACCTGTCTTACAGGCAGGACATAAAAATAGATAATTATAGTTCTAAACTACTGCAGAACTGTAGATGATGATCACACTTCAGACAGTACTAAATGCAAGTGAACTGGCTAAAAAAGCCTCAAGAATTTGGAAGTGAATGGCTGAAAGGAAACATTAACATTTCATCTCTGGACTGCATAATCTCTCAGTGAAAAATGACAGTGTAGGCTTTTGCGGTCAGCACACATGCGGTGAACTCCTCCTACTCCTCAGAAACACTAACAAATTATTGCCTGGTTGGAGCCGGCCAAAGTCACACTGGACTGAGCCAGAACTCTGTGCTGATACCGGATTTTACTCCCAGCATTGCAACCCTCCAGTACATACAACTAAACAGAGAAGCTTGAACCATATTGCTAGTCATGCCTCTCAACACTTGCACAAGCCAGACAGAAAGCCTAGCAAAGTGTGTCTGGAAGGTAATGGGGAAGAAAATGCATCAGAAAATGAAAAATGTATATGCACTGTACATGAAAAATATACTACTGACAAAAGATCGCTGCTTGATTTTTATGTTGAGATTTATTTGTTCAAAGATTACTTCAGCAGCTGCCGTACTGCTCCCAAAACGACTCTTGAAGATGTTTATAAAATAAGGTGGGAACCATTATGTCTTATGAACAGACAAGGATGGTTCGGAGGCCCTTCCTGGGTATTCAACCCCTCAGACAAAGTGAACCATAGTCAGTGTGTACTGTTGCAATCTAACATAAAGTATACAGATGGACAAATCTCAGGTGATTTCTAACTGAATGATCCCCTACTGAGCGATGCTGTGGACTAGGCTTTACTTAAGCTGTTCATTACAGTTGCCACTTTTCTACCTATCAAATCTCACCTTACATTAAAAAAGGAGTTTGCACTGCTTGTGCAAGCTGTTAAAAACTCATTTCCAGCACTACTGAGAACAAAACCCCATCAACTGAAAAGGGGGGATGTGTTTAACAACTTCGGCAGAACAATTCTTCTCTCCTGGGTAGTTTAAAGCTCCATTAATCTTAATGCAAAACAAAACAGTTCCTTTAACAGCCAGCTTCTTGACCTTGAGGTGTTCCACTGTTGGAGTTGGGGGCTGGGGTAGAAAGGACCACAGCTAAGAGCTGGAGAGTAAAGAAACCAGACAGAATAGACAGCAGAAACAAAACAAGAATCATCTCTATGAAAGACTACCATCTCCACTCCTGCCATGGAAACTTGGACAAGTTCTTGTTACTAATTTTCAGATAAATTTTAAAATATTATCAGCAATGAAGATTATCAGAAGATGATCAGGAATGCACAGGCTAATGGGCTTTAAGTCACGCATCCTCGCACTCATCCACATCATTAGCAATTAGAATGGTTCACAAAACAAAGTTGGAAATGAAATCCAGTCCAGTAGCCAGCATGATTTTCAGTACGAAAAAGATCTGCAAATTCATTCTTGGTAGACATGGAAGATGTCTCTTATTTAGATCCTTTAATTTTCTTGACACAGGATGGATTTACACAAATCATCACACCTTCAAGAACCCAACTCAGAACTGGGCAAAATAAGGTCTTAAAATTAAAAAATATTCTTTATAGAAGGGGCTTCTCACACACAGGTTTAATGCTCCCCTACACCCACTACTTTCCCATTACTGTACCTGCTTACCTTAAGTGCTCAGCACTGGACAGTTTGGAGAGTAAAATCTGTCCTTGTTACCAGGATATTACCACATAATTGACAGACCCAGGTGGTAGAAGACTTTTTAGTTGCTTCTAAAATGGCATTAAACTGAATGTGATTTATCTTAATACTTTAAGTTGTATTAAAGCATGATTTCCTCATTACATCTTGTAAGACACAAATTTAATCACTTGACAGTATTTGCCCAGCATTAACTGTGGCTAAGAAAAATGCAGGCAGCAATTTCTGTAGCACAATTTCTAAATCTCCTACACCGGCACCACATTATCCAGGAAAACAGTTCCTCGAGGCAGCTTTTAATTGAAATGCTTCTTGAGCTGAGCTTCCTAAATGGCTCAGAGACTGGAGAGTCATTCATTCTGCGTAAGTGCTTATAAACAACTTAAGAGGCCTTCTCATACAGAGAAGAATTGAACTCAGAACTGTACAGACTGGACTAAGGAGGAGACCTAATTTTGCTTATGAATTTTGGAAGTTCTCTGCTCTTTTGGTCTAGTTGAGACACATCCTAAGGTACACAGACAATGCCATCATGTGGATTACGCTCACAAACGTAATTTTTTTCTGCAGGTACAGAAGGTTGTTTGCAAAGCTAGAGATATGCTGACCATTGCTGTACTTTCCACACTATGAAGTCCCTTATATTTTGCACAAGATGAAAGACTGTTTCAGATCATTTTCTACATCTTCCTCCATATTCCTAGGCTAACAACATATGAGATTGTATAACAGAGCAACTGAAACAGCAAACAGCAGGTGGTCCCAACCTAGACGACTTCCACTGTTACACTTAGTCTGGAATACACCCGAATACATTAAAGAGCCTAAAAGGTTAAACGTTGGAGACAAACCAAACATTTACCAAATACAGAGTCTATTATTTTGGACGTACCTTGCTGCAATCACAGAGGAATGTTTCCTTTGGCTGCTATTATGCTCACTTCCATTTATTTATATAGAGCAAAAAGCAAACACTATTTTCTTATCTTGTTTTTTAAGCTGTGTACAGATGGTACAAAATGGTACAGAGTGATAAGGATGGAGGATAGACTTCTGTCTTCTACTGACTGATATGCAAATGTTGCTACTATTAGAATTTTACTGCTTATCTCAGTTACCAACTAGAGGGAGTCCAGCAACTACAACATTCTCAAAGAGTATTTGTCAACCAAATGGGGGGGTGATAAGTTAATTACCTCATAATAACAACACATTACTGCTCTATTCTTTCTTTGAATCTTCTCAGAAAGCCTCTATATGAAAGGGTTAAAAAGCACAGATCCTTCATCACTTAGTTCTATTAAGACTCTCCAGAACAACTGTGAGCACAAATCCATAAGCACAAACTGAGCAATTCACAAAATCATCTGCCTGGCCTATTTCTTTGCATTTTATTTCCAGTTTCATTACATCAGTATTATCTCTTTGTATATAGCTACAATAAATCAATAGACAGAAATACGAAATTGTAAGCAACTCAGGCTAAATGCTACATAGCTTCCTTGCACACAAACACAAGCAGTATGGCATCTTACAGTTAATTAGCTCATTTACAGTAATCAAACCCACAGTTCAGCCAAGAAGCCAGCCTGCTGTATTTTCCAATCACCCAGACCACACAGTAGGTTGGGAGCAATAGTATTTTCTCTCAAGTCAAGCATAGTTGAGTTCACACAGATGTAAGTGAACAAGGGTGTGACAAAATAATAATAAAAAGGAGATTACAAAGGAAGCCTGAATCTTACACTGAAGATTCTTTTCTCACAGAATCTCACTTTGTCAAAAGTGTTTTCTTTGAACAAATCCTGAAGCAGGAACCTAATTCAGTGTACAACCCAGTTGGCAATGTAACCTTACATGCCCTTATTTTCCAATAATCTCAATTTTTGCACAAGAATTTTTTTTTTGGGGGGGGGGGGGGGAACACCCCACTATTATGCAAATACTTTTAATTTCCAAGAGCTCACAACTCCTCTTGAAATAAGAGAAACAACTTTAACTGTGGCTTTAATGCAGAACAACAGCTGCACACCTTCCTAGAACCTGAGAAAAGCACATGATGCCTGTACGTGGGCAATGTCAGATAAGTGAATTACATTCTCCAAACACTTCAGAGAAAGGGAAGAAAACAAATACAGCCAGGTAATGCTACAGCACAGAAAGACATAAAAAACATACGGGGGGGTGGGGGGAAAGAAAGCATTATAAATCTATGCAAGTTGTTTTAGGCCCAGCCATCCTCAAATGGCAAGCCCCAGTCAGAGGAAAACTTGAAAAAAAGCTTTTAAGATCAAGGAGTCAGGACTGTCACATTCAGGACAGGCTGGGGAGGAGTCCCACTAACAGAGCTGTCTTACTGAGAAACAGCTGCCTCCTAGAAACATGACAAGGCCAATTATCTAATCAAACAGTAATTTAAAGAATGCTTAATAATGCCTAAAAAAATAACTAGGCTGCAGCCTCATTATGGAAGACTACATTAAAAAAAAAAAAAAAAAAAAAAAATCAACCCCCACAAAAGTAAAGTATGTTCACATTTTGCTGGTCATTATTCCATACCAGAAAACAGGATCGGGTTCTTATCTTGAAAGCAAGGTAGAGGAGCAGCTGCTTGTTCAAACTTCTTTCAGTCAGGTGCCTGTAAGATAAGTGCATCACTCACACTGCACATCAAGTTATTTCAAGCCATTCTCTAAAGAGCATCAGAGCCATACAGCTTTATTTCACACACAGCCTTTCCTGCTCACTTAATATCATAATGCTGCTACTCTAATGAATGCCAAGAACCAAACTACAAACTTTGAGAGATAAGAAAGAAGCCTCACTATTTGATCTGGGAATCCAAAATCAATAGCTTGGAGCTGTAGTCACTAACTCTGCAGATTCTGAATAACAATCTGCGTAATACACAGTCAACAAGATGCTGCATTGTCACTTACAGTTAAGCAAAACATTCTATACGATTCTCAAGGAATAAAGTTTCAAAGACTATGTTCTAAAGCAATTCATACCGCAATTGCAGACAATATATGAAAGTAAGGGTCTACAGTGGCCCTGAGAAATTTAAGTACATGAGTACTATAGTCTCTACCAATTCACACTCAGCAGAGGCAGACAGCATTAGTAACACGCAGCAGAAGGGCAATTTCTTCAGGATTCTGTCTCACAGGAGAGTTAACATTTTTTGAAGGCCTCAACACAAAGAATTATCCAAGCCATACACCTATTACTTCCCCTTTGGAAAAAATAGTAAATATTTCTTCAACTTTTTGACAGCATTTCTTACCAAAACTTGTTCAAGAAACTATGCTGACATAGGATTAATTTTTTTTCTCTAAAAGCCCAGTTCGGAGGGAAAAAAAGAAAAAAAAAGAAAAAAAAAAGGAGGCCAGTTTTGCCAGAGAGATTCCAAGAGTCCACTGCCATCTGTAGCATAGCCTGTGCTGTTCAGGTGGGCTTTTCTTTAGGGCTTTGTTTGTTTTCTGGGGGCTTGGGTTGTGGGTTTTTTGTGTGTGTGGCTTTTTTGTGGGTTTCTTGGGCGTTTTGTTTTGGTTTGGGGTTTTTCTTTCTTTTTTTGTTTCTTTGGTTTTTGTTGGGTGGTTGTTGGGGTGTTTTAAGTCAGAGGGTAAACAAAGTTTACTCATAATGCAAGACTAGGATTAGTCAAAGCTGCACCGGCTGCAAAGAGCCTTACAATAAGGACTGTGTTGCTTGAAGTGACTGAGATACAGCAACACACACAAAATGCCACACACACCCCCACACACAAGTAACAGACCCATAGCCAAGGACTGGGGAGCTTGCCAGACATCTTTACTTGCATCACATTAGCCTATACTTTGAAAACAGCAGTTCAGTGGCAAACAGCAGACAAGTAAATAAACCATCTGGAATTATTAGAAAGGGTATGGCTTTGCTTTCTCACTCACAGATGATGGTACTGTGTCAGCCACAGTAGCCCCCATGTTATCATAACCTGAAAGTCTCATGCAAGTCTTATCACCCAAATGAGAATTCAGCAGGATTTAGAAACTGTATTCCTAGAATGGTTTGGGATGAAAGTGACCATAAAGATCATCCAGCACAACTCTCCTGCAGTAAGCAGGGACATCTTTATCTAGATCAGGTTGTTCTGAGCTCCATCCAACATAACATGGAATGTTTCCAGGGATGAGACTTCCACCAACTCTCCGGGCAACTGTTGATGTTTCACCACCCTCACTGTAAAAAACATCTTTGATATATATGGTCTAGATTTACCCTGGTTTAGTTTAAAACCATTATCACATGTCCTGTTGCAGGCCCTACTAAAACCAGTCTCCATCTTTTTCACATGCTGCCCTTACAGGCTCCCTTTAAGCAATGAAAGGGTGCATTAAGGTCTCAAAGCCTTCTCTTCTGGACAACCTCAAGTCTCCAGCCTTTCTTCATAGCAGAGGTATTCCAAACCTCTGATCATTCTTGTGGCCCTCCTCTGGAAC
Organism: Picus viridis; assembly: GCA_033816785.1. Taxonomy (NCBI): domain Eukaryota; kingdom Metazoa; phylum Chordata; class Aves; order Piciformes; family Picidae; genus Picus; species Picus viridis. The sequence continues at coordinate 597,589 of CM066569.1, read as the reverse complement.
TGCTCCAACAGGCTCATGTATTCCCTGTGCTAGAAACTCCAGAGCTGAACACAGTACTCCACATGAGCTTTATCCAGATTGTAGTGGAAGGGATGAATCACTTCCCTCAACCTGCTAGCCACAGTTCTTTTGATGCAACCCAGGATATAGTTGGCCTTCTGGACTACAACAGCACATTGTCAGCTCACATCCAGCTTTTCATCCACCAAGTCCTTCTCACAGGGCTCCTCCCAACCCCCAACCTGTATTGATACTGGGGGTTGCCCCAGCTCAGGTGCAGGACCTTGCACCTGCCCTTGTTGAATCTCATGAGGTTCACAGGAGCCCACTTCTCAGACTAGTCCAGGTTCCTCTGGACTGCACCACTCAACATGGTGCTGCAGAGTTGCTGAGTGTGCACTCAATACCACTGTCATTAATGAAGATATTAAACAGCAATGGTCCCCTGAGACACAACCAATCTCAATGTAAGGGAGAAGAACAGGACAGTCAGATGTTGACCAACTTTTACATGAGAATTTAATCATGAGAGCCTCGAGCTTAGGAAAGAAAAACTATTGGATAGTATCATATAATGCTCTATACCACATGAGTATGTAACACGGATGGACAGCTATGTAAATAGCATCTTTTTCTTAAAAGCTAGTACAAAATATTGCTAGTAGATACTGGGGAAGGCAAAAAAGACTAAAAACAGAATGAGATTAAAAAAATAAAAGAAGAAAAAAAAAATAAAAATCAGTGCTACCATGCATTTTCTAATGGTCTTTTAAACACAAATTTTTCAGACAGCCCTAACTTGCTGGCTATTAGAAGACTGTACCAAACAGGGAAGGAAAGAAGTGAAGAAATAATTTTAATCATTCCTCAGTTATTAACTCCCAGCTATGACCAAAACTAGGAAACAAGACCCAGTAGACTTTGTCCCTAAATGCTATGGCTGCGGTGCTCCTAGACACAGCAGACAACTGTGCAGAGGAGGAAGGAAGAGAGAGGGGAAAAAAGGAAATCAATCCAGAACATGAAGAGCCCATTAAAGTAGCTAGAAAACAGCTGCAATAAAATTCATCATGTTGGCATGTCAAGACTTTTAAAAAAAAAAAAAAAAAAAATTAAAAAATAAATCTCCTTTTTCATTTGAAAGTGAAGGACACAACAATTGCAACGTTCACAGGCTGGCTGTGACAAATGAAGGACCTGCAAGAGTCACAACCTTGGAGACAAGAAAAAAACCACATATTCAATGATAAAGGAAAAGAAATTAAGGCAATATAGTTACCTTGTAAAAATACTTAAATCTGTACAGTATCACTTAGCCGCCCAGAGGTGTTCAAGAGGGGATTGGATGTGGCATTTGGTGCCATGGTTTAGTCATGAGGTCTGTGGCAATGGGTTGGACTTGATGACCTTTGAGGCCTCTTCCAACCTTGGTGATTCTGTGACATGGAACAGCAAGACTCCTGTGTACTAAATGACAACGTCAAAAAACGCCTTTGAAAAATGCAGCGATACAACATTAAAGAGAATGATTTAATTGCAGCTTGTACCTAAGTAAGCTAAATAATTTTTCCAGAACTACTGAAGAAATTACCCTTTTGAAAAAGAAAACAGGGATACAATCTGAAGAATGAAGAAATTCCAATGCTATCAACTCTAATCTCAAAAGTCATCTGCAGTTCAACCGATGAATGAAAATACTGTACCATTTCAGAGTAAGACCTGATCTCATATCTTACATAAACAATCTTGTGATCATGGAAAAACAGGCATTCAAAGCTGTGTTTAACTGCCAACAAAGCCACATACTTTCATTTGAGTATCCTGCAAACACAATGCAATACAAAACAAAAACCATTTCTTCCTGTACTTAACCTGAATGGTATCTGTCAGAAGTTTCGCTGTGCAGGTCCTCTGTGATGAATTAAAGCTTTATAGATTTGGTGTGATTTGCTAGCATTTACTCTGCCATCACACAACTCAAAGGTTTTTAGTTTGGAATCTCAGTGTGTTTGTGCTTCTTCAGAATTTAAACATCTGTGGATGGACAAAATTCTAAAACTGTCAGTTCATACCATTTTATTTCTGGTCTGTTTTCTTCTAGGTATGTTGATACTAATACTGGTAACATGTAGTACATTAAAGCAAGTACGTTTCAAATAAAACCACCAAGAAACAGAAAACATTAAGCAATATGCCTTGGAAAACTGCTCTTAAGGCTAGAAACTATTACTATTAGTTCAACCACAGCAAGTCTTCATGCCTGTTAGATTAAAAATCCATCAAATTCTGGTGTTTCAATTTCCTTGAGTCAAGTGGATTTTGTCAGTTTCTAAGCAACTGTCATGATGCTTTCCAGTGCCTTCTTCGATTTCCAATATTCTCTTAATAAATTTGAAGGCAGTGTCAACTGTCATGCACTAGACTAAAAGAAGCACCCACACATTTGTGGTGACTGCACCCTTGTTTGTAACACCCAAGATAGCTCCTCTTTTCCGCAATGGCACTGCCTCATAAACTTCCCCTGGTTGCCTATTAAAAATGTTAGGCTCTTGCCTTCTAAGAGAGTCCTCATCCCACATGCTCACCCTGGAACTGCTTTACAAGAAGCAGCACTGTAAGAGATACAGCCTACAGGTTTCATTTTTTTCTGGTGCTTTGATATTGAGGCCCAGCATTCAGTAATTAAAGTTTATGAACTTCAATATGTAATTATACAACCTTGAGACCCCTTAAGAAACTAGCATCCACCAACAGAATTTTGGTCAGTTCAGGAAACAGATCTGTGAATGTGAATCAAATAAGAACAAAATGCACTTGAAACTGTATTTATTTTTCTTTCTCCTGCTCAAAATCCAAACCCTGGAATGTGCTGGAGGTCATACGGTGTTCCTGCTTCCCTTCCAAAACTGCAAGCTTTAAATGATGCGTGCTCAAGGATGGAAAACTCCTTTTCTGTCACTATACATTAAAGATAGTTCTGCTTTTTAAAATGTCTAACTACTAAATCATTCTCCTCCTGCCTCAATTCACAGAGTGATCAGAAAGGGAAATCACTCTCAGGAAGGAGAGGCAGTCTCCTGGTGTTTTGCTACAATTTAGTCCTCACCTGGACAACTATCATCAAACACCACAAAGCATCTACTAACCTTGCTAGACATTCTTCTTTTCAAAGCCAAAGGTAGACGAGACATCTTAGCTGCATGAGTCACAAAGGCAGAGAAAAAACCCATGTGTTCTTTGTGTACCAATATACTTTTCCAGGTCAGAGTCTGTTATGTGTACTCTGGCTTTGAATTAAAAAGCAGACTGATTAACTTCAAATGCAACTAGAAAAACAAAAAACACTGTTCTTCCTGCAAGCTCTCAACTTCCTCTTCACTGGACCACAGATTTCAATATAAACAGGAGCAGACTCTTTTTCAACCCCCTTATTTCCATATTACACCTTTCTAATAAAGTAGCATCTCAGCCATGGTTTGACATAAATAATTATATGTCCTCCACTTACTCTGAGATCCATTTTGGTAATTAACCATGGGTAGTATCAACCACTTCACTAATCAGAGCAGTTCAATGTGTCCAATCATGACAAAAGTGGATGATGAATTCATCATCAGTGGATGATGAATTTGGTATATTTCCATTAGATAGGCAGAAGCTTTCTACTGCACATGCCAGCTTCAAATTTTCTTCAGTTAGAACTAAATGAACCATTTCAGTTTAAGGAAACAAATGAAGAAATAAATGTTTACATTAAAATGCGACTTATTTTGAAACACTCTGGTCATTATCTGACAGCACCCAGGATACACACATGCTTGTCTGCATGCATACAAGCCTTGTGCTACTTCAGTTTAACACCTCTGAAAGCATGCAGCTATTGGAAGTCTCAATCAACCACAACTCCTGCAAGGAGTTCCTCCAGATACTCCATGTTAAATGTTTTGCTGGTTTGAGGTTTAAGGGATGGAAGCCATGTAAATCAAACCACATGTGTCTGAGTAACATAAACCAAGATCTGGAGCTAGAGACAGAAATAGCAGAGAGAGAGAAAAGCTGGTCATGAAATAAGATTTTGACTGTTGAGCTGAATCCAGAACCACTCAGATGGGAATAATAACAGACAAAGATTTCTAGGTAAGAAAGAAGTAGAACTGGAACTGGTTAAAGGAAATTTAGTTAAGGCTGGGAGCAAGCACTGGCAAGACAACGCAACCACAACACACTCCCTCCAGAACCTGGACACTAAATTCCTGAATCCAAACATAAATTTGGCAGTGGAAAAACCCCAAACTAGATGGACAAGTAGCCCTCACAGGAAACAACTACCTTTTGTTGCTCCTCGTAGCTAGGAAAACTGCAGTTCAGTTGATAAAACTGCGTGAACACCATTAGGATGACAGACTTTTTTTCTCCTAAGAGAAGGGGAAGAAAGCAGCAAACGAAACCTATTGTAAGTATATATGATTTACTTTGCAAATCATTCTCTAGAATGATTTAATATTTCTCTAAGACTTCTCTAAGTTATATACATGTACATATAATGTTATATACACAACCCAAGCCCACACTTACAACAAATTAAATTTTGTGGCTAAATGGCATGCTGCATCCTTCCTCTCATCAATTTCCTGTAAACGAGAATTACAATCCAATACCTGACTGGTTTTCTGGGGCAGAGGAGAGCTGCTTCTCAGGACATGGATTGCAACTGTGGTTTAAAGGTGGATGCCAAACTGATTATTAACAGAACCAAATGCATCCATGAAGAATTTTCTTTGAAATGTTTTGCAATAGTCTAGATCTAAATGCAGCCTTCCTGTGACCAAGAAATAGTTAAATTAGCAGTGGCACTGCTACAGAAAAAGTTAAATCAGAAATCTAAAGGAAAAAAACCTCTTCAGTACCAAGTTCAAAACCAAGGATTATTACCTTGTTTAAACATATACAACCATTTTGTTGTTGTTGTTTCGTATCAAAACAAGCTGTACAAAGAAATCTTCACAGAAACTTCTCAGAACTCAAGAGGAAAACCTGATCATAGCAAACTGCAGCCAGCATCAAATACCCCAGAAAATTCCAAGCTTTAGATGAAGGGGTACCCACAACCAAAGCACACCTAGTTACTAAGTGTCATGACTTAATTTAGTGAACATGCTCTCAAGCGTGAAATATTTCAATGTTTCTTTCTACTCTGACCTTACCAAGTTATGCCCATTTTGTCCTCAGAACAGGGCTGGTTATATTTTCTTGAAATCATGAGATAAGGAAAGAGTACAGGTCTGGATTCAGACTGCTCATTAATGAAAATTCAGAAGTTGTAAATGCTTATCTCCTATTTTCTATAATTATTTCCATACTTCAAATCCATTTTCACTGGAAGTCAACTGGACTGCAGCCTGTAGATCACTGTGGGGCATGTGACTGTATATCACCATGTTTTGCCACTCCCTGCTGTTCATCCCCACTCCCTCTAATCAGCTAATTAAATGCTCATGCAACGTTTCCCCAGTCAGCTTTCAGCAAAATAAAAGAGGTTGCTTGCTCTTTGCAGCACTGGATTTAGGATGGGAAGCCTGTGCTAGCCCAATACCTTTAGGCTAGCACCGGACAATTGAACCAATCATTGATACAGTATGCTGGAGCAAACAGTAGCCCCCACCTAGTGGTGCTGATGAAGAACCCAAGATTTTAAGTTTGTCTGGAGTTACAAGAAAATATGCACAGGCTCCTTTCATTCTGCTGAGGCACTTAGTACCATGGTTTAGTTGATTAAATGGTGTTGGGTGATAGGCTGGACTCGATCTGGAAGGGCTTTTTCAACCTGGTTAATTCTGTATTCTGTAACTTGTAGCCTGCATTATCACCTTAGATGATGATGGACCATAAGTTCACCATGACTCTTAAAGCCACTGACAGTGTATTTCTATTAAGGAGCTGTAAGTAGATCAAAAATTGACAGAAATTCAAGCAGTCAGCAAGGACATATATTTTGGCTACAATAATGTGTCTCCTGACGAAGCTTTATTGCTAACAAATGTCTCAAAATTCACAGATTCAAATGTCCGGTTGACCTTTCATATAAGCAGCTCCTATTATGGTTGGGTTTTTTCCTCCCACTCAGGTGCCAACAGTTTGTCTCATTCCATTAATCTTTTTTTCTGAGGCACCGAGAGCTACTGTGCATTTTGGGTGGCTAGTGGGTTTAGTTTTGTGAAACAAGATCCAATCGTACACTTCAGTACACTATTAATGATGAATCCTGGAGATACACAAGCACGAAGCATTGCTTTCTGTCGCGAGGGAAAATTACACAACTACTGCTTTTTAAGATAACTCTGTGTACTAGGATTTCCATGTACTTGAGTTCTGGGGTTTACTAGAGTGACTATAATGTCCTTGTCACCATAATATTTCAGCATTTCTTTGTCAGGGCTGTTTCATGAGAAACAGACCTCTGCGAAGTAAGCAAATATTGTTAGCTGCATTCAACACCAAACAAAGGCAAAGATGCCATACAACCCCACAGAGGCACACAAACAACCCGTGGCAAAAGATGTAATTATTTACTAGATCTTCCAATTTTCAGTTCACTAACTCCTAGTTCCTTGCTTCTCGCAGGGTTCTGTGTGAAAGCTCTGCAATCTTAGACTCATCACTGGCTTCATGGAACCAAATCACCACCGAAGTGCCACATGCATCTCCACCCTCACATTTTAATCACCTACACTTTTGACATAATAGGTCACAGCTATGACATTTTTTCAGATGATTATTTCCTTAATCAGCGTGAAGAAATTCGGTTGAGTAACAAAAGACTTGCCTTACACTCCTCCCTAACATCAGATTGAGCAATCACAGAAACTCCTCAGGTCTCCGAGGTGTCAGGAAAGGTGCAACCTTCCTCCCTGCTCTCAATAACAATCTCCCCCAGCAGTCAAGAAAAACCTCAAGTTCCAAGAAGGTAAAGACTGTAGGGGAAATGAGAGGGGAAAAAAAAAAAAAAAAAAAAAAAAAAAAGGTATTTGGCACTATAGTTTAAGTTTTATAAGCTGAAGAGCAAGTTGTTGGGCTTTACATTCTATGGGACTGGGAAAACGAAAAATAACAACAAATACAAAAGTTCTTACACACACTAAATATACATATTTCACAAGGGGGAAAAAAATTACCTCAGAGCTTTGAAGTTTTGCCTTACCAACTTTTTGGGAAATAGAAATAACATTATGACATTACAGAGGCATTTGAAAGTAGCCAGTATTTCTGTAACAGCTTCCAGCCTCAGAATAAGCCAGTGCTTTTTCGTTTTAGAGAACCCTTTAAATTTAGAAATGAAGGCACTTCACCAAAATATCCATGTAAGAAACAGATTACAAACTGTTTATAAAAGCTGATTTTGAAAGTGTACATTCCTCTTAAACGTTAATTTTTCTACACATCAATTATATTTAACAGATACATAAAGCTTCAGGCAGCTAATTTTTTAAAGGCACAGCCTAGAACTACCATACCCTACCTTAAAACTCTTTCCATATATAAACACCCAACAAAACACTACTTTGTGTCAACACAGTATACTTGTATCTTTTTCTTACTTAAATGACTGAAATGGATGCTTTGCTATTCCATTAAAACACACACAAAACCAAACAAACCAGGGCAAAAAACCTCAGCAACAGCGAATGTCTCTAAAAAAATAAATCTAATGTCCTACTCTTCCGGAATGAGAAAATATGTACTAGTAGAGGACAGAAAGCTATTTACAGTACAGTAATGATTTCATTATCCTGAATCGAAATACTCATCAGGAGTTGGAGAATTTGTTAGATCAGATATCAGCCAGCTAGACACCCACAAACTCATCTTTGCATCTAATTTGTTTAAGAAAATTAACACAGTGATGACTAACTGATACTGTGTAGGAAGTGTTTCGCTTCCTTTACCATGAAATCATGTTTCTATGATACTATCCTAAAAGATTATAGTATTTCACTGAAAAAGACACAGCTTCCACATAAAGTATTGTTTAGCCTTCAACAGTAACTTTTTCTAATGTTTAGTGAAACAAATTAGAGGTTTATTTCCTAAAGAATGCTGAACAGTTTGTGTGTATTGGGGCAAGTGGGAGATACAGTTTTGTTTCATAGGTTACGTTGGAAGCTTCCAAAGCAAGTGTATAACAAAGTATGTTTATCTCAAGAGATAGGGAAAAAGAAATCCAAAATAATCTGTTTTTCTAGACTTGTGAAGGGATTTTTAGAACAATCTTCCCTTTTACCACAGAGGAAAAGTACTGAGGCAGCAACTTCTGGTACAGCAGCAGATACCTGTGCCTCACTGCTCAACATATTTACTGTAGTCTCATGCTCTGCATTGACAGATTCCTCTCAGCTTAGGCTTCAGATTTGACTGCAAGTCCATTACAGAGATAATATAATAGGAGGACTGAGGATGAAGAAATTGTTCCTCTAAAATTTGAGAGTTGGGCCATTTAAAAGGCTCTGGGTTTTGTTTCAAGTAAGTTTCACTACCACCTGTATCTTTCTCCATTAATAAAAAACAAGCAAACACACACAACTTTGAATGAAGTTCATGAGTTTCCATTTTAAAAAAGGTACTGAATTGTTCTCAAACTAAATTGAATTCAGCTTCACATATCAGCAAGAGCATTCTTATAATCTTTGCCAACCCACTCAGATAACTGTTTACCTCTGCTACTTCCAGAATGAGTACTCTGTTGTAGATGAGACAAACACACAGCAAAGTGATCTAAATCTCAGAAACATGATTGTTGGAAGAGCTAGGAGGCAGGAGGAAAGAAAGCGTCCACCTACAAGACAGTAACAAAAGGAGCCTCCATCATGAGGCATTTTCCTTCTACAAGGTAATTCAGATAGAAAAATGATTGTAAGAACGTTGCTACTATCTATCCAAAGGGATACAGCCTTCCAAGCAGTGCAGTAAAGGTCCCCATATATTCCTTATTCATGAATTTCAGTCACTGAGGCTATCTTCCCCTTTGCACCACCCTTGGGCAACAGGCTACTATACTCTTCCAAAACTTTAAAGTGCAATCTTTTAGAAATTCTGTATCTAAGAAACATGACAACATATTTCTTAATCCATCTTCATCTACATCCATCAAATCTGATACAAGTAGAAGAATTTTAATATTTCAAAGAATTTAATGATTTCAGAATGGAGAGAGAGATTTAAAGGGAGAGAGCACAGCTGGTGGCAAAGAGGATGACTTCTTTTCTCTATGGGATGATGCAGGAGAAGTATAGGGACACTGACACAAAGCCTTGGTGCTACTGTGCCCTTGCATCGACAGTTTAAAGATTTGGGTTGATTTTGCCATTTCATTGGGGTTCAGAAGAACTCTGAAATAACCACCTCTTTTCTGTCATCAAACAGTCTGCTCCATCTGTTTCTACTTTAAGAGCCAACCCAAGAATTTTGTACCTGACAACAGCTACTCAGTTTCTCAAAGCAGCCATTTGCTACATTTCCAGCATTTACCAAACAACCGTCTCTTTCTGCCTTTGAGAGTTCAGCACACCACAGTGACCCTCAGGTACATGCAGAGGCCACTAAAAAAGATCTGAATAACTTGCTACATTGCAGAAGTCATTCATCTTTGTGACCTGACCTGCGCTTACCAAGAATGCCCTGAATTAATTAGAGACTCAATACTGATGCTGTATTAGCTTAAAGGGAGAGGAAGGGAGCTCTCTCCTAACTGCACAAGTGTGTGATATTTTTGGTACTTCACAGGGCTCTATTAATTAGCTCAATAGATCAAACTGAAAAGCTATGTTCTTGTGACGTTCAGAAACAAAGCACAATCATGCTTTGGTATAGGTGCACACACATTGCAAACAGGCAGGCAATAACCTTTCTCAAGTACAGTTCATCTTACTACAGGTACTTATGCAGGAATCTAGGTTAAATGTTGAGGAACCATGGGCTTCCCCAGCTTCTCACACAATTGACAGCAATCAGTAAGCAACTTCAGAAGGCAATTTAGAGCACCTAAGTCACGTTTAACTTAAACACTACAAATCACTTTCAAAAAATGCCTACTTCTATTAAATACCTAACTTAAGTCTGGGTGAACACCGCTAAAAGTCAGCTGCTTGGCAAAGCAAATATGAAGGATACAAGGGACATCCTACATCAAGTTAAATTTAAAAACTGTTTACAGTTCCAAACTTTGCAGACATTTCCTAACACTGAATGAATAATAAACAAACAAGAAATAAACCAATAATAATCCAGTTAACTGTTCCACAAACCTTCCATTCCATCTTGCTTGAACCAGATCTGTGAGGTTACAAAGACAAAAATTAGATCTAAAAGTTCACCACCAGAGCGGAGTAGCAAATAGTATTCTTAGGAAGGGGGTTGGGGTGGGATAGCACAGCATACCTGCTCCATCCCCTTTGCAAAACTAAAAATACCACACTATGGGGAATTAGAAACATTTAAGACTTATTTCTTATCTTAAAGATAAGAAACAAGGCGGGGGGTGGGGTGGGGTGGGGTGTGGTTTGGTTTTGTTTTAAAACAAACACATCCATTTTTATTTTACCTCTTTGGGGAACCCTTCATGCACTGTCTTACAGGCACAGAAAGATAAAAATGGGCCTAATGGTTGGGACTGGTCTGAATATTCTGTCACAAAGCGACTCACAGAACTAGATCCATATACCTACTCAGTATCCTCTGTACAGATTACAAACACATAGGACAATTAAAACACAAATGACTGTCCTCAAGAAGAGAAAAGCTTCCATCTGATGAAATATTGGCTTGGCTACTACTAAGCAGTTGTTCTCTCTAATTCATGACCAGGTTTCATTTCCCATTTACCTTGTTCTTTCCACACTCGCATACTTGAAATATTCATTAGGCAGAACACCACACAATGAATCAAGTTCTACAGGAGTAAAGCATATGTAGCATATGCGTAATCACCATGAAAGCCCACACTGGGTTTCCCTCTTAACACACAAACCCCACCCAGAACAAAACAAAATCTAACCCCCACCAAACCATCCACCAAACCATACCACAAGCATGATGGATAGATAGGTAATGGTATTACTGACAATCTTTTCACAACATCGAGCACTAACTAAAGGTCTTTTGCTGGTCTTTTATGTTAATGTCTACAGCAGCATCCCAAATTCATACTGAAAAGTATCAGCAGTCACTAAAATAAGAGGTTTAAGTTGTCCTTCAAGTAGACTACACATTCAAACAGGCAATACCACTAAGTCCTATTGCAGTAACCATTAACACAAAGAACGCCAATTCCTCTGCCAGACTTCGAAACTGCAAATTCGTTTCTTTGCATTTGTTTTAAACTAAAACAATTATGGCAAATTTGAGCACCTTTGCCTAAGTAACTGGAAGGGGGAAATTCAGAGGAGAATAAAAACAAGGCATTTGGAAGTGACCAGTACTTCCAAAAGTTAAAAGCTTACCTGTTGTGAAGAATTAAACACAGAATTCTGACTCCTTCTCGCGAGGATTTTTGTCCTAACACGCAGTGTAAAAATGCACGTGGGAAAGCTGCAGTTCAGGACTGCAAGGGTTCTACTCACCCAGGTTTCTTAAATCACCCTCTCACACTGCTCAAGTGATATCGAACTTCTCAAGTCACAAGCCTTTTAACCCATCCTTTTATTTAAGCTCCCTAGAGTTTGGAGATCCAATGTAGCACTACCCAAATGAGCTTTAAAAGGCAACGTCCAATACTGGTGCAATTCGACTGTTAATGCTCCTTCGAAAAAGCTTCAGACTTCCACAGCCAGACTATTTACGCTTACTGAGTAGTGGGCTCCATTCCGTCAGCAAATTAACAGCCATAATAAAGAGTTCATTAAACTGCCATTAGAATGCTAAAATTGAGCATTCCCTTGGTCAATCAGCTTACTAAAGATTAACAACGTAAAAGGAAACTTTTTTTTTAATCAAAGCAAACTTCCAACAATGGATCTGGGATCAAGCAACCACTCACCACTCAGAAAAGTTTCTACAGCACTTCAAAAACCCCACCTTTTAACATGTCTGACAAGGGGGGAAAAAAGACACATAGCTACATGATACTATTTGAATTAGAAAACATTCATGCCAATATGTTTCCTAAAATTTCTCAACTCAATTTAATAGTGCAAAGAAAGGGTCTAATTCAGACCAAACTTCCCCAAACAATAAACCCCTAAAGGTTTCAAACAAAATGCAGAATGTGATTTGACATTATCCTTCTAAAATTGCTGGTTTAAATACATGTTCAAATTATAGCTTGTACAGGCCCATAACTTTTCCTGGTTTTGATGACTAAAATCACAGGGATGAAAATACAACAGAATTGGTATTCCTTCACGTGTTATCTTTCTGGAAGAAAAACAAACCTAGATTAGAACTCTGACTCCTAATAACTTAAAAATCAGCTGTTAACACAGATGCAATAAATAAATGTAATGAACATGTTTACCTTTATTTATGTTGAGGCAGTCAGTAATTTCCCAGGATTATCACTGAATGCTTGTTTTCTGGACATCAAGTTTCAGTCAGGTTTAGGAATTGTTAATGTCTAGAAGCACTGCAGCTCATCTCAAACAGCCTCAGGGATGCAACTGGTATTTACGTTTGAAAATGTCTCTTTTTGATTCCTTCGCATACATCACCATTAATGTGGAGGTTTTCTCCTCTAAATATTGCTGCACTAGAGCATTGGAAGTAATTGGATTTAAACATACATCTAAAAGCAAAGGATACAGAATTTGTTCATGAAAACTAATCACTTCACTTCCTACTAAAAGCATAAGTTGATACAAGTTACAAGGAGAAGTCCTACAGCCAATTAAAAGAGAAGCATTCCTCTTTACAATTTAAATAATTATTACGTTGAACCAGTCCCAGTTCACACCTCACCACAGACAGGAGCACACTAGGGCAGCAATGGAATAGAGAAATAAAGGTCCAGAGTGACTGATACTGCTTCTTCTTGAAAGACAGCACCTCCAGCTGTGGCATGAATTCAGCGCTGATTCAGGAGACAAGAACTCCTATCTACTAAACCAACAACAAAACTTCTTGCAACAGTCCAGGTTTCACTTGGAAATCTTACCGAAATACCAGCCAAGCCCAGCCTTGATTAGCCTGAAATGAGATCATAGCTCGAGGAGGTATGGCTGTAGGCCCTTGTAAAGCTGATATAAAAGAGGAATTTAAATTATACATCAATCCTTCTTGTAATGCATGAACTAGAATGTTTTCTTATTTATTAATGTGCTAAGTATAACGTTGACTGAAGAACAACTTCAGGGTTCCAAAGGACATTGTTAGTACAGCAAGTGAAATGGCTTTCTATCTATCACCCACAATCAATGCTGTGACTGACACTACTATTTGGTCACCTCAGATAAGAGCAATTTAAAAGTAATCCAGATAATGCAGTTATGGGAGATTTTCACAAGATTCACACTTGAGCACCTTGACTTTTCATTATTTCTAGGAAGACCTCCCTCTTCAGAGTTTGTTTCTTTAAAAAGAGGAAAAAAAAAAAACCTGAGGCTCACTAGACTTGTAATTAAAGTCCTAAGAAATCATCATTTCACCTTCTGTTGAAATACACATTGCTATAAAAAGCAAATCCGTCCTTTCAAGATGTCAAATTAGGCAAGAACAAGCTGCCTTTAGGCAATTATTTTGGAATGTTATCATCCACACATGCAGAGATGAGAATAAATGTAAAGGGTTTTTTTAAAGGGAAATTATAAAAATAGTAAGCAACAATGACAATGCTATTAGACTTTTTTTCTGAAATAGTAGCAACACCACTTGCACATGGGTGGGGCAAGGTTTAGATGACCAGCTATGTTAAAAGATTGAGCAAGCCGTGTCATGCACCAGAAAAAAAAGGGGGGGGGGAGGGAGAGGGAGGCAGGGCAAGGACAAAGAAAAAGGAGAAACTAAACAAACAAACAAAAGCTTACACCTGGCAGGTGAACTTGACATTTTACCTACCTGGTTCAGAACTACTTTTCCAAGTCTTGTTTCAGTGACATAAATAAAGGCTATTATGAAATACTGAAGCCTGCCCACCCTCGCAATGTCAGGGCCCACTACTAGGCAGCAGCAGCATGACTAGGGCCTGACCTCTCCCTGGGTGAAATGTTTTCCCTCCCAGCATTCCAGAGGCTGAACACGTGCTTATCCCTCTGATGAGGCTGGACTCACTTTCTCATCTTTAGCATGTCTTCCCCTCCCTGATTATTGGCAATTGTTTGATCAATGGATATTCCTGTTTTAATTGACCACATTTCTACCTAATAAATTCTCAAATAGTGTTTGACAGTTGCCCCCAACTGTCCCTACAGTATGATAATTTCCTTTCCTATCAGCAACTGAAATAGCTGCACAGATAAATTAACACCCAAAAGGTGTGCTAGACAATATGCCACAACATGCACGTGCACTTGCTCACTAATTTTTCGATTACTGTACTTTCTGGTGCTACTTTTCTAGCAACTAACATAGTTGTTCCATATATGCTCAGGAAAGCAGTAATTTACACCACAGACTTCCCAGCATTTACATAAAGGTGCAACTTTTTTCAAAGGCTGAGCTTGCTTTTGGGAGAACGGTGAGAAAGGAGGCAGGCAGAATTTTAGAAATGCCCCCTTAAGTAGCTGCTATCTGAGACTCCATTCACACCTTGTCACATTCCTCTCCTTAAAAAGCAGCAGTTGGCGTCATCCATCCTCACTTTCTCAGAGCCACCCTGGGCTAAAGAGAGACAGAGCTCCAAAGACAGGTCATGCTTAAGCAGAGTTTGAATCTACAAAACCAGAAGGCTTTCCACAGTTATCCCGAAGGATTCGATCCAGGGGGTTTTCTTAAACCCCACCACTGACCAGCCACTACCCTACCTGAGAAGGGACAGCACTCATTAAAGGGAGAGAAGCAGAGGTGAAGCAGCATCTTCTCTTCTATGGCAGCCTAGCGATCCCCAGGTGTGTTGGGGAAAGACATAACAAGTTCAGGGCTCTCTTCCAACAAGAGGAGACAAACTTTACCTTTCCTCATGCAAGGAGGGATTGTTTTAACCAAACTGGTATTAAATTACTCTTCCCAATAGCTTTCTACCACTAGAAGCTGTACAGAGAAAAAACCCAAACAAACAAAAAAACAAGCCACCAAACCACCCAACACCAAGATGGGTGGACCAAACGAAGAGGAATATCTTGCAGTTAGTCCTGGGCACATGGGGGACATAAGATCCAGTCCCTGCTTTCAAAACTAGTTCTATACACTTGCATTCGACAACAGCAAATGAAAATACACTCCAAAATTTAGACCCAAGGATCCAGGTTATTTCCTCTTCCTAGGTCAGCATTGATGGACTCAGATCTTCTTACACGGAGCACCATGATTTCAGGAAGTATCAAGGATGTGGTTCTGCTTAATTATCCTTTGCAACAGACCCCGTTTACAAGGCTCCCCACTCCAGATACTTCTCTCCACATACCACAGCCACGTCCTCGCACCACAAACACTTGAGCTTCTTACTTAATACCTAGGTAGCATTATGAGTAAGTATCACTGAGCAGTCCTTAGATGTAGCACTTATTAGCCACTACCACAAAGGTAGAATTATTTTATTTGGTATGTACATAGCAAGTAGCTCTTTTCTCCTTTCCTCAAAGGCTCCAATTTTGATATTCTGTAATTCAGGGTACAGAGGACAACAGGCACCCAGTAATTTTTCAGCCTATACATCTTCTGACACTGACTGTTGTTTTTTGAAAAACATCAGTAAAGGTCGAGAAAAGGATGGTTTCAAAGGTGTAAAGTCCATAATCCAGTTGTTTCAAAGGTGAAAGGAACGAACTAGGTAACTCACAACGAAACTATCTGAAAAATAAGGTAAGGAGAATAAATAGGACTTGTTGACCTCTGACACTTTCTGGGCACTTCTAAAATGGTAATAGGCATAATCCACAGGACTTGCAGACAACGCATACACATCTTTCCTACAGATCCTGTGCAAAATGTGCTTTGCTAATGTGGATATTTTTTTCTGCCAACTACATATGGATCTATTTTAAGGTATTTTCACTGTGCAATAAGAAAGCTGTCTTAACAGCAAAACCCAGCAATTACTGAGAATGGGGTCAAAACACACCCACATGAAAAACATTTTCTAGAAAACATTATGTATTTCTCTAACTCATACACATGGCAGTAAGATTAAAGCTGCGAGTACAGAAGGACAATGAATATCCAAGCAATGAGAAGGAAAAGAAAAGTAAACAGAAAGGGAAGATATACCCAGGTGCCTCCCCCTCCTCCTCGGAGCATGGATTTGGTCACTATCCACAGGACCTTTTGTTTAAAGAAGGAGGGAGATACAAAAGGTTGCCCTAATTATTTTGAATTTACAAGTGCAACGGTAGCGAAGAAAACTCAGCCTCAGAACCGAGTTTCACTCTCTGCACCCTTCCGCGCCAGGTGCCCGGAGGGAAGGAAGGGCCCAGAGCATGGTTTCGGGCTGCGCTTGGCTGGCAGTGGGGTCACCCCAGCGAGTAATCAACGCCTGCAGCGACTGCCTTGTGATTTTCACGGGGACTAAGCCCGACTAGACGCTGCGGGTCGGAGCCGCCAGTTTGGCTGCGCCCAACAACCTGTTGCTCCCAGCACTGCTAGGATGCGCCTGGCACCGAGTGCCCCAGCACCCACGGGCACTCTTTCACCCGGGAACTAACGGCCACCTTAGGGCCTCCAGAGCACCGCCGTCAGGGAGCCAGGTCGACAGCACCTGCGCCGAGGCTGGCCGCACCGCCGCAGCCGCTCTGCCCCGCAATGCGTCCCGGGCGGCGAGCAGGCGGCGCGGCCGGACAGGGCCCGCTTCCACCGGCGGGCAGTCACCGCCGCCGCGGCAACGCCAAAATGGAGCCGGTCGGATACACCACCCCTACCCCTCCGGCGCCTCTCACCTTGGTGATGATGAGAGGCTCCCCGTGCTCTCGTCCGCCCTTCAAGGTGAAGCCCCAAGGAGCCCCGCCGGTCAACAGCACCTCCACCAGCTTGTAGCTCTCCGCTGCACGCTGCTCTACCATCACTACCACTGGCCCCGGTTCCACCAGTACGGCGCCGAGCCGCGGGTCACTGCTGGCCAGCCGCTCCCGCCTGCTCCGTAGCCCCACGTCCTCCATGAAGCCCCCGCGCCGCCAGCGGCGCTCGTCGTGGCCGGGGCTCGCCTGCGTCTGCCGGCCGCTCCCCGGTGCGCGCCAGCCGGCGGCAGCCCGTAAAGCCACCTACCCGCCCCGCAGCGCCGTCCAGGCCGGCCCCATCGACGGCGAGAGAACGCTGCTCCCGCCCACCCCCTCCTCCTCCGCAGCCCGCGGTATTGTCTCACGCCGAGACCAGAACCCAGGGGCGGTAGGGCGGCTCCAACTTGTAGCAACTTAGCAGCGGGGAAACGCCGCCGAGCAACGCGGGACGCCTGGAAGCGTACGGCAGGGAGAAGTGCTCCCTCCTCCCTTTCTCTGCCCTGAAAGAAGGACGAAATCCGCTTTGTACGGCAAGCTTCCTCAGCTGGACAGCCGCTCGCCCCTCCCCAAAAGGCGACAGTGTCGCAGCACGATCCCTCCAAGAGAGGAAGAGGGGAGCGGAGCGCAGCGTCGGAGCGGCTGCCAAACAAAGGCAGCAAGAGCGTCGGCGAGCCCCGTGCCACGCTACAGCCGTGCCCGTGCTGCCCCCGCCCCGCCACACTCAGGGGCGGCTGCGTGTTTCTTTCACCCCTGTCCCCAAACAAAAGCAGCGAGCAGGTGGAGGGCGGCCGCCGTTCCGACTTCCCCAGCACCGCCGCGGTTGGGGGGGTGGACATAAGTGGGGGGAAAGGGGCAGCCGGCGGCTGCGGCCTGCCCCCGACCAGGGATGCCCCGCCCCCGCGGTGCCAGGCCGTGGGGGGCTGTGCGAGGCCGACCGTGGACTCCGGAGAAGGGAGGAGGGACGGCTCCTCCTACCTTGCCGCCGTGGTTGCGAAGGGCAGCCGGGAGAGGAAGCGTTAAGTGGTAGTACGGGAAACGGGGCGGGAGAAAGCCGGCAACATGGAAGGCAGGTCAGGGGGCAGCAGCGGAGGGAACTGAGGGAGGTGCTTTCTCCCAGCCCCTCCCGATCGTTCTCCTCGCCCCGTACTGTCTCCGCCACCTGTGGAGCAGGAGGGGCCCGATGTGTGCCGAGCCTGGCCCGCCCGCTTCGCTCTCCCTCCGGGACCCTCTAGCGGCAGCCGGGGAGCGGCTGAGGTGAGGCGAGGCTCCGGGAGCGCTGCTGTCGTCCTCTCCGGCGTCGGAGGACGGCAGAGCCAGGGCCGGAGGGGTCAGAAGCGCGTACGAGCCGGGCTTGGCGGCGGCGGCATAGAACCGTAGTAAGGGCAGGTGTAGCCTACAACAAAAGCGCGATTTGGTGGCACAGATAGTCCCACACATTGCTTCGGTTGCAAAAAAGACTGTAAAGAAGTTTGATCGAAGAGCCCGAATCAGGACTAGAAGAGCTAATCTTCAGGCAAAGCTTGTTTTGTGCATGGGAAGTAAGAGCAGGGTTTGGGGTTGTCTGATACTTTCACTGAGTTAATGGTGGGACTGGGAGTGAAAAGCTTGTTTCTGAGAATCATAGAATCATAAAGGTTGGAAAATCAGATCATCGAGTCCAACCATAAGCCAGCCATCATGACCACAAAACTATATCCTAAAGCACCACATCGACATGCTTCTTGAACACCTTCAGGGATGGCAACTCATTCCCTCAGCTTAATTGCATCACTTTATAGGAGAATTCAGTGATTTAGTTCAGGATCATACATGGCCCTGAGTAGCTGTCACTACCTAGCAGGTGAAATACATGGGGAAAACCATACTTTAGTTCTGATAGACATGGAACTTCAAGGCACTTCTACATGTGACAAACTATCTCACAGAGGTGCCTGCTATATGCAGTGAGATTTCAAGATTTTTTATGTATATGACAGTTCACATACTTTGCTTCTGAAAGTGGGCGTTATGCCATTTTGATTACATAGTCTGACCCTCTTAAGCCCTGTATCAGCAGGTTTACTCCTTGGAAAGCACTCCTGTGAATTGTTTCTGCAGTACTTTCAACATCACCTACAGTACCCTGTTCTAATACCTGAAGAAACCTTTGATTTCAGGATTGAAAGCATCTGATATCACCAATCTCAGCAGCAGACTGGAAGATGAATAGAAAGGAGAAAAATACATGGTTAAGATGATTGTTGTTCCCTCATGATTAAGGGACAGAACCATGGAGGAGGCACTCAAACTTGCACATACTTCTATGAGGATCCTGCTAAATCCAAACCTGATACTAAACCTGTGTATTACATCATTATTTAAAGACTTGCAGAACATTTTTCCTTCCCCTATCATATAGACTAGTCCTAGTTTAAAGATTAATTATGTAAATAAAAAAGCACAGGGAAAAGGGAAAAAAACAGGTCGGAAAGGGCTTTGTGCAACCTTTTCTAGTGGAAGATGTCTTTGCCTATGGCATGGTCAATGGAACTAGATAATCTTTAAGTTCCCTTCAAACACAAACCATTTTATGATGCTATGAAATGCAAATACTTTTTTCCATGTTCTATAATCCAGTTGTTAGAATCTGAGACAAAATCTTAGTTATGTTTGTGTAACACATACTAGGTTGTCTATGTGGCCATAACCTAGGGCTGGACGTTTCAAAGAGCTGCTGTATACAATTTTGCTGTTTGAAAGCGGAGCAATAAAAGAAAGATCTGGAATAATTATTTGAACTTTTTTGTATCGCCAAGTGTGCACATGGAAATGAAATGGGGAAAAAATAGTTTTCATCATTAAAGAGCAAATTATGCTTCAAAAATGTCTTACCTGTTTGTATCTTCTCTTTTTCAATTGTCAAACATTCCTTCTTCGTCTTCAATATTTTGTTGTCCATAAGACACTAGAGATTTACATTACTGTTCTGGCTTTTTGGTTTGGTCTTATAAAATCTGGTATGAAGAATGATGAAGAAATCTGAGCACTGATTTTAAAACAAATATGTAGAGCCAAGAACCAGGATCTATATTAGGGAAGCCAAGTGAAAGCTGTCAAATTCTGTTACTGTAATTATGTCAGTGGAAGATGTGGACATGTAGCTCTCAGCAAAGCAGTTGCCTAAAGAAAGAATAGCTGAAAGCTTTCACACTCCTGGTTAAGAGAGAACTCTGTAAAGAACTGTTTTCTAGCTAATGCTTACTTAGAGCCTGATGGTCTGACACAGTCATGAAGCAGATCCTCAGCCTGTGATTGACAGCTCAGAAATCAGGCATCTTTATTTTAATGACATGCCTTTATTCTTACTAATGGAAAACTAAGAGACCACTATATAAATTTCCTCATACATGTAAATTGAACAAGCCAAAGCAAGACAGGAATTCTCGATTGTCATATCGCTCAAACTTCTCTTTACATCTTTTATTTCTTCCTTCTCTGAGAGACTCGAAGCTTGTTCAGAACCCAGCTGAAGACATGTACTCATACTCTTTTTAAAATATGTGATAATTTTATTACCTGAATTTGTGCAGCTTTCATGAGGTTACAGATAATCATAAAACACAAATAATTTAGTAAATTTATTCTGAAATGTGTTTTCATTTGTGTGATAAGAAAACCAGTGAAAACTGTATTCACCTAACAAAAGCATACAAATCCTCAGTTTTCTTCCTTACATCTTGTTTCACTTGCCAGATGTTGTTGAAGTATACAGAAGCTAGCAATAGAAGGTAGAAATGCCAGATACATCAGGGTGCCATAAATGTATTAAAGGAAATAACAGACTTACAATGAGGACAGAATGATGCAGTTATGGCCAATAAGGTATGTGGGATCCCCCTCTGTAATAGCATGTGCCATTAGTATTATCAAAGATGTCTTGCAGTGATTCACAAAAGTTATTCCAACACTGCCTTCTGCCATGCAAAAGGAGCTATCAGACTTTACTAAGAGATGATTCCCACAAACGTCATTTGCAACTCCTTGCAAAGCTTTCTGCAACAAGCCAGGCTCCTTCCACAGTACTTCATCTGCCTTGTACCTTGGAACTTGAAGTAACAAATTAAAAATTGAAAGTGAAATTTTGTTCTGTTGAATTTACTTTGACTTTTTTTTTTTTCTCTCTCTCTTACAGACTGCGTACCTGTTCCCTGCTTAGTCGCTGAGATTACCCAAAAATGTGAATAAATTCATTTACCCAAGATTTTGTTTAAATAGTATTGGGCACAGTATGCTGTTTCACATATTTAGCTGTACACCACATATCTTTTCCTTAAGACACCCTGGGCAAGATACCTGCGGATGACTCTAGAGTGATGTGTTTTACTCTCAGAACAAGACCATTCATTGTGGTGCACTATGCAGTGCCAGCACAGGTTTGGGTTTTCGTTTGTTTGTTTGGTTTTTTTAACCCCCAGCAGCTGAGAAATGTAAAAGAAGTAGAGGCTTGTGAGTCATAGTCACAGAGTAAAGAACTGAGGTGAGGGAAGCCTTTACAACCTCCCACAGTTTGTTACCACTCCCGTCCCAGAGGTAACCACCAAATATCACAGTTCAGTAAAGGGACAAAGTGCCTCTTACCTCAGCCATTTGAAATAAAAAACAGATGCCCATGGACATGCATAGTTTGTTGACAATTTAAGTTAAGATGCTGGGTCAACAATTGAAGATGCTGGACTGTGAAACTGAGCAGCTGATCCATGGCACATGTTCTGCATTGTCAGCTGAATTACAGGAGTTGCAGCCTCCAGCAATGAGAGCAGACCCATACATGTCCTCAGTGGCATTTCCCACAATAGCCTAGCTATTTGATAACTGTACCAATGCAAGTTCTTCCATGTAATCATCACCCATAGTTGTTGTAGACATATCATTTTAGACACTAGTGGTGGAAGAGATGTTGATAGATAGAAATATATGTAATAGTGTGGTCACTGAAGATCATGAAGACTGTTCATACCTGCCTTTTCTGAAGGCCAGAGATTTGTGAGAATACTGCAGATCCATTGAGAATAGTGCCAGAACTCAGAAGAAAAATGGATTACAAGATGGGAGTCATAGACTTGCATGTAATATTCCCAGACAGCTTTCTATGGACCTCAGTTCCACTGGCATAAAAATCTGTAATATTCCTCTTGAACTCTGTAGCGCATCCGTGCGCATGCTGTATGTGGAGCAAAGGTTGATCCTTTGTAGTGTTTATGGCATATTTAACAAAACACACAGTGAAACACAGAATCATACAATGGTTTGGGTTGGAAGGGACCTTTAAAGGTTGTCTATTACAATGTGCTGTGGGCAGGGATATCTTTCACTGGATCAGGTTGCTCAAGGCCCCATCTAGCCCGATCTTGAAGACTTCCAATAAAGGAGCATCCACAGTTTCTCTGGGCACCCTGTTCCCATGTCTTGCCACCCTCACTGTAAAAATTTCTTCCTTAGATCCAATCTAAATCTAGCCCCTTTCAGTTAAAACCATTGCCCCTTGCTCTGTCACTACAAGCCTCTCTCCATATTTCTTATAAGCCTTTAAATATTGACAGATTGCAGTAAGATGTTCATGGAGCCTTCTTTTCTCCAGGCTGAACAACCTCAGCTTTCTCAGCACTTCTTCACAGGAGAAGTGTTATAGCCCTCGATTTTCATGGCCCTCCTCTGAATCTGTGCCAACAGGTGCATGTCTGTCTTGTCCTGAGGACTCCAGAGCTGGATGCAGTACTCCACTCATTACTGGTTTCCGCTTGGACATTAAGTCATTGCCTGTAACTCTTTGTATGTGCTTATATAGCCAATTCCTTATTAATCAAACAGTCCATCAAGCCTGTATCACTCCAGTTAAGAGAAAAGAATGTTGTGGGCTGCAGCGCATCACCTATGAGAACAGGCTGAGAGAGCTGGGGTAGTTTAGCTTAGGGAAATCTCTGAGGAGAAATTATAGTAGCCTTCCAGTACTTGAAGGGAGCCTAGAGGAAAGACTGGGAGGGAGCCATTGATTACAGCCCTTTGGTCATTCAATTCATGTTTCAGTGAAATTGACTAAGTTGTAGTTTTCTAGCTGTACTGTGGTTTCCAGCTCCTTCCTATTTCAAACTCTGGTGTCTTTGAAAGACCAAAACAACTGAAGTAGTGTTAAGAAGTTCCTGTAGCAGAAGTGGATGGATTTTTTGATTGAGTAATTCAAGATTTGGCAAGCTGCTGAGAATTTATTGTGGAGTCTGAAAGTCCTGAGAACCTGGAGAAACAGGCTGGGTAGCAGCCCAAAGACAGACATCCTAGCATAGCTGGGAACCAAGAGGGTTTCCTTTGGAAACCTGCCATGTTTATTCTGATGGATTCAGTATAATCATGCTCTTCTGCAAAACACTTTGATTTCAACAAATTATCCACTGTCCCAAAATGAAAAATACCATGTTTAAAAACTCCAGCAGGATGTCGCCTGTGTCATTTAGGCACTTAAAAAACTTTTAAACCTTTCTCAAGTGTGTTTTGTTTCTCCTGCAGTGCAAATAAGGCTTCATCAACACACAATTGGTGTTCTCCATCTATCAGCTAAAAACTAAAATACACATTGACCTTTTCAGTTCTTTAGGGGAAAAAAAAAAAAAAAAAAAAAAAAAAAAGATAAAAGGAAAAGTATCTTCTGTGTTCTTTATCCAGGACGTTTTATAAAGGTGACACCTGTGGAAGAACAGCATTTCATATGATACTCTGGTATTTCTATCCCCATTACATTTTTGATTCAACTTTGTTCAATTCTTAGTTATCCTCACAACATCACATAAGCTTTGTGTCACAGAGCAATTTTCTGAGCGTGATAGTATGCACTGCAGAGCAAACTGCAGCTATGAGTGATACCAGCAGAAAAAAGACCATGATTTGCTTGAGACCTGTTAGACCTGTAGACAGAGAAAGAGGAAATTAGTCCATCACAGAATCCTGTGATCCATAACCCTTAAGGATTTATAACTTTAATGATTTTGCATGATAGCAAGATCGAAAGTCAAAGGAAAGAGCAATAGCAACCCCTCATGTGACTGCAGAGTCAAGAGACAACATAACAAGAGAAGGTAAGCATCTTGCCCTAGGAATGGAGTTTTCAGCTGGTAGTAAAATTCAGGCACAAGCTAAGTCTTGGGCTACAGTCCCCCTGGTATCTGTGTACTTGTTCCTTTTCCAGTGCCTCCATTAGAGCCCTTTCTCAAACCATGTTGTGACATCTCAGACTACCACTTTATAAAGAACCAAAAAGCAGAGTAAGAGCGCACAGGTTGGAGCTCTGGTACATGCCAGTCCATACTGTTTCATTGTCAGGAGGCTAACTAGACCATGCTTGGTTACAGTTCTGGGGACAGCGTGGGCCAGTGGCTGATACCACGAGGCAGTATGGATGAAGCCACCCTTTATTTGGTTATGGAATAGTATTCAGCAGTATATGCTATATATATATGTACAATATATAGATATATTTGGTCATATGTTTGTGTGTTGCAACTTCATTAACCTGAGATTTTTTCAGCATTGTGAAGTTCCATCCAACATTTTAGTGCAGCATCATTTGTAACATTCTTGCTGCTTCATTTCCTATCATGGTACATTGGGGAGTGTTTTTCATTGTCCATCTTCTTTGAAGAGACACATTACATGGTAACATTCTTTATACAAACTGTGCTGTGCCACATTACCTTGCGTGCCAAAAAGCAGTCATGAAGCCTGGTTTAATTACATGAGGGACATAACCTCAGAAGCTAACAAGCAGTCTTTAGAGCATTTAAACTCTGCTATCACAGCATGTTACATCAAAATTCTGTGCCTGATGAAGATGATCACTGAAGCAGGGGTGATCAGGGAGAATACCAAGAGAAGAATTTCAAATGCTCTTTTTGCAGAGAATGCCATGAGGGCTTTTTAAAGGGTAGATAAATAACAAGAGACCAGAGAGCAGACAAAAGTCTTGTAATCTGGTATTTTTCACTTGGACTTTGTTTTCATTTGCTTGCCAGCCTCAAACAGAGCTTCCTTTTTCTACCTATCAGCAATGTGTAAATAAATCTCTCAGTGCATTCTATAAATAGACACAATTCCTTCATTACAAATGACCTTTCTACTCTCAGCTTGGTTGCACAGAACACAAACTATGTCCAGGGGAGGTCACAGGATGCAGCATCTTGTGAGAGCCCATCTAAACATGTATGCAGCATGAAGTACATGGTTTTATTTCTTTTTTCCAGTGCTACAGCAGGTTTCCCTGAACCAGGTATGCACAAGAGGCTATGGCCCAGCAGTGCCAGACCTGTGGTATTACATGAATGTGGTGATATTAGGCCTGATGTAAGGCTGGTTTGATCATACCAGGAGTCCAAGGGGGCAGCTCTTTCTGTGCATGCCACCTCCCCATAGACTGCTACACCCTTTTAATATAAAGGGGTAGATGTGGTCCCCACTCTCATGAGACCAAGGCAAAACAGTTAACAGTTGACAGAACACTTAAGGGAATCCTGCCAAGTCATACAAATGAGGAAAAAGTGCCAACATTCAGATTAGCTTTTCCTGGCTTGTGTTTGACTTAGAAAGGATAAGGCCATGGGAGGTACTGCTTTGTTAGCCTGAATTTTGTGTGAAGCATACTCATGTCAGTGGGGCATTGTTAGTAACATCCTGAGGAAACAGCTTCAGTGGGGGGTTATTACCCATCTTCTGTGATAACAGATCCTATTACAATCCCAAAGGTTAATTTCTTGTGAAAGTCTGAATTATGGAGTATTAAGAGTATGCAGAAGATTTCTGTCAGAACACTGTATTTTCTGAAGCAGTTTTAGGGTCAGCTAGTTGCTTGGAGTTATGTTCCCAGGAACTAATGGCAGTAGTTGATATAGCCAAGCTATAATATAGATGTATGGTGTAGCTGTATTTCTCTCTTAAAGGGTGTATCTAGTAAAATACTTTGGGTGCTGAGGGATTAGTCTTCTCACTTTGTCCACACCGGAATGCAAAGTCCTCTTCTGAAGAACAGAAGAGTCAAAAGAGAGAATCTTAAGCACTTATTGCACTGTAATGTTTTTGCTGTTATTACTGCATTTCCTCTTGATTCCCTGAGCCAGCTAAGCCATGTTTTTGAGCTTTCTGATCATTTCAGAAACTACCAGATGGCAATTTGTGGAGCATAAGCATTCAGCTTTCATTCACCCAGTCCCAAGATGCTGCAGGGCTGACTGATGGCCATGCAGCCACCAGAGAGGAGAGAAACCTGGTGATGCTTATGGGATTTCTAAGGGGAGGATTGGCTGGTATCTGTGGTCTGGACCTGGACTGTACAGTTAGTCAGAATTCCCTCTGACACTTGGTTGCAGCATCCCACAAAACCATCTAACTGGCCATGGTACTCTCATATTGTTAGCAATTTAATTAACAGAGCTTTGGAGAGCTCTTGCATTGCTTACAATGCTTACAAAGCTGTGACCTTTGTGCTGTAAAATAGTTAGATTTGGTTATGCAGACTGCCCTGTGAATAGAGATTTTATGACAATTTTCTAGTACCAATGGGCCTTGAAAATATAACTTCTGGGTGATGGGAGGTATAATCTAACAAGATCCCCATCTAACAATCACAACAAGGATATAAGAGTATCCTGCCTAATTTCTCCTGAAGTAACCAACTAACACAACCTCTAAAAGGGAATACAGAGGTAAAGGGGCTTGGGATACCTTTGGAAGATACTGAGGATAGGATAGACATTCAACATCTTGTAGACCAGAGTACCCTCTGCATGCTTACATTAAGCTCCAATTTTCCATGTGGAAGGATACTAACCTTTCTTTTCATGGTCTTTTTCATCGATCAGTTTCTCTGCAAATTGTGTCTCGTGTAGTCTGTGAAAGTGTGGAACAAAGGTCTCTTTATTACATGTGTGCTGAAAGGAAGGTATCTTCTTGTTCTGTGAATGATGACTAAGATTAATGGTGGAATTTGTCCAGAAATATGGCCACAAAATCAGTCTTAACACAGGATCACAGACTGTAATAGTCTCAGCATTTGCATAGAGAATTGGGGATTTTGTTCTTCCAGTTTACAAGCAAAAAATTGTTTACTTCAGTTTATGGATGCCGTTTTTCTGCTCAGTTATTTTGTACTTCGTCCATATAAACTTTGTTTACTAATTCAAAAGCCTGTAATAGGCTCAGATTCAATAACTAATCTGTATATGTTTCTTCAAAAAAGTCAAGTAGGATAACATTTCCCTGGAGAAGATCTATAATACAATAAAATACATACAATTATTGAGCTGTTGAAATGAACACTCATTTCATGTATTCATGTTCTCATTCTTGAAGAAAACAGAAAGAACTGAAACACTATTATTTTCTATGCAAAGAAGATATATTCATTCTTGTCCTTAAATGCAATCATTTACAACTCTATAATTATATGCAAATCACAGAAAGAAGAGAAGCAGCACTTCTGTATTCCTGCCAGTTCTTTTCAATGCAGTCCATAACTGTTCTAATCATGACAGATGTTACACTTGGCATATCACCGTTCTTCCAATATCCCTGCCTGAGGTTACTGAAATGTGGAAACAGAAATAACGGGACGTGATTGTCTCCATCCATTTCAGTTGTGCATTAAGTGAAATGCCAATGTTAAATTAACTCTAAAAAGTATATATCTTAGAGTTTCTTCCAAAGTAAATCTAGTTGCAGGAGGTCTGTGTGAACAAAATGCTAATCATATGGACTATATGTTAAGGCCTTCAAGAACATATTGGAGGATCTGTTGGGGAGCTTGTAACTGGTTTTATTGCATCTGTTTAGCTTGATGACAGACCCAGCTTTCATCAGTTTAGGAAATGTTCTATCAGGTACTGTGTAAAAGACTGTGCGATTGTGAACCATTGACAAATCATGGTTGTTATATTTGTAAGGTAGCTAAGATCTTCATTGGGAGCTGTAAATTCAGGCAGTGATGCACTGAAATGTACACATAAACAAAAATAAATTCTCCTCTGTTTCTATATCCATTAATTTCCTCCTCCTTTGTAAAACAATGTTGCATCCCCAGATTTAATTAAAACAGTGTTTAAAGTAGCTTCAGCTGCACACTCAAGCACAAGCTGTAGCACACTCCTTAGGAGCAGTAGTGCATGCCTGGCATATTTTTTGTAAACCTGTTGCTTTCCCATTGAAGCAGGCAAGCCACTGTTTCATCTTGATGAAGAACATGGACTGGACTGAGGCATTATGTCCCAGGTGGAAGAAGCACAGTATTTTACTCATTCTTGAGCACACTGTTGCCCACGAACAAAACTAGGACTGAGGTGTTCAGCGTTGTGCATTGTTGTACTTCCACTGAGTTTGACTGGTGTTTGCAGTGCGGGGGGGGGTGTGTGTTACTGTTCTTTGTATGTGGTTGTCTCCAAGCTACACCATTTGCTTAACTGAGATCCTACTTTGAAGCAGAAATGGGACATACCGTATTTGTGGAACTGGTTTGTACCACTGTGGCTGTGAGAACTGTGTCCAGAATTTCAGTTGGAAGGGTATTAGCACTTGTAGAACAATTTAAGTTTTTGTCAACATTGAATAATGCTCCTTAACAAGGCAAAATAACTCTTCTTATACTTCCTTTCATTACTTTCTCTTTCATTTTCCTTTGTCCCCAGATTTTATCCTCTTATTTTCATAATCATGAGAAGCTAAATTAATGTCAGGTATAAGACTGCCCAACCAGCTTTAAATTTCTTTGACTGTTCTGACTTCTTATACTTCAAGCCCAGTAACAAGGGCCAGAGACTAAGTTAGATCTTACCACCTAAGATATTGGATGGGTCATTAGTTTGACAGATACATCTTCCCATTCAGCCTCAAATGTCCGCATAGAAAGACACATCTACTTGTATCATGGCAGTATTCAGTCACTCATGAGTCACTTTATTTTCTTTTTGTGTTAGGTATGCTTTGCTTCCAGTAAAAATCACTTACTTCTTTTGTAAGTAATTGTGTAATCAAAACCTGAGAGAGTAGAAAGGAAGGAACCCAGGAGAAAAGGTTAAAAAGCAATCCTCCCCTTGGAGAAGTAAAGCAATAAAAACAGGATCTACAGCTGGCAAAACTGTGGAGAAAAAAGAAGAGGAAGATTTAGAAATTAACCTCCAGAGTATAAGACTACAACTGGGGAATGGAAGTAGTTTCAAAGTGGCTGAACAGAAGAGAGGAAGAAATTAAAATAATGAAATGGTAAATCCACATGGGCAAGATCACAGTCAGGATCAATGAAAACAGATGATAAGGAAAATAAGAAAAACACAAAATATTCCTGTCTGTGAGCCAGAACAATCAGGATAACAACTTGGCTTGATTTTTAAATTTTTGAGGGAAGGAAAGCTGTGACAGAAACAATGAGGGGCACAATTTCAGAAGCTGATAACGGAAATTAAAGGCTTCTATTCAACAGTTTATCTTTCTGTCTAATAATCTAAAAGTTTTGCTCTTGTAACTA
Source organism: Picus viridis (assembly GCA_033816785.1). Classification (NCBI taxonomy): domain Eukaryota; kingdom Metazoa; phylum Chordata; class Aves; order Piciformes; family Picidae; genus Picus; species Picus viridis. The sequence goes on along the minus strand of CM066569.1, from coordinate 567,991 downwards.
CATACCAGGCAATATAAATTTGCCTTCAAATGAGATCAAACTTAATTTATTTTAATGTATACATATTTGCATTGTATATGTGGTATATGATGGCTTTTAAAATCATAACCTCTCTCTGGAATAGCTGTATCCAGGTAGATTGCAATGCAGTATCTTTACAGAAAGGTGGCAATGCCCTGCACCTCTTCTCTAGTGGAGGTGGAGTAATGTCTAAGGAGTCTCAGCCTTGTTTTGACAACAGAGCATCCATATTCTCCTTTAACTGAACAGAAGTTTGTATTTCTGGAGTGGTGCAATCTGGTTTGCAACTTGACTGTGCCCAATATGTTTTTGTTTGCATGGCAGTAACAAAACATAGGATTGCAACATTCAGGTCACTCACCTGCCCTCATCCATGGAGCAGGAAAATCTCTTCATGCTGTAAAGTGGCAAAAATATCCAGAAAAAACATTCAGCTTCAAACTCAGCTGCCTGGATTTCAGGGTCTTTCATGATGTGTATATCAAAATTCCCACTGGAGTCGCTGGAGTCTACTCAGCTCACTGTGTACATTTATATTAGGAAGAGCTAAACATTTATCTAGACTAAGTCTAGACTTTAAAGCTCAGCTGCCTAAGATCTTAATTGACTATAATGGGAGTTCAGACATCTTGCTGATGTATGGATACCTGTGCTTTTCAGGTGATATACCCAAGCAGAGCACTGGGGAACCCCCTGGGAACAGGCTATGTGGACACCTGACATGCCTGGAAACTAAGGCTCTTGCTGCCACCCTAGCCCTACCACCACCATCCCACACTGGGTAGCTGCACAGCCTCTACCACTGATCATCAGGGAGATGATCTTGGTGGAGGTTCATTCTTCTGCTAGGATCAAGCATGTAAGGTATCTAGCGTAATGAAGAACTCAGCAGCTACTGCTTTACTCAGGACTGGCATGCATCTGTGTTCTCTGCTGAGGGCAAACACACTGGCTGAAGCCTCTGGTTTATCGCCCCTGCACAGAGAACATCCCTCTGTCATTCATCATGGCTTCATCATTTCTGCTAAAAAACATAGACTGGGACTCTGTAAAAAATAAGTAAAAGGTTAGGTCATTTGTTCTTGTAAGGACTAATTATAAACTCCATGACTGTGTTTTTTAACATCCAGTTCACTTTAAACTTGTTGGGGACGGCTCCCTCCTGCATTTCCTGACCATGTGCCTACAAACAAGTTCTCTGGAAGGGTGAGAGCTGACGGGAGACGTTTGAAACTCATCTGAGAGGGGAAAGTTACTTTTTATATTCATGATTGTGAACATTTGTTGCTGTGCCTACTAGGACCCCTGACTTAAGGACCCATCTAGCTAATAACGTACAAACAAATCTTACAGACCAGATTCCTCTTTTCTGTGAAACCCTTACAAAATAAAAAATAATAATAGTCAACAAATTCTTGATAAATCAAATGTCCTGGAATGTTTATGTTAAACTGATCTGTTACAAACTGTACAGGATGAAGAAAAGACTTTTTGTGCTTACAATTTAAACAGGATGTCTTCCTAAATGTAATGTGCTTCTACAGTGATAGGACACTGTGTTTCTAATTTTGATTACAGAGCTGGGTGGGTTGGATCACTAAAATTCTGCTGGGCCATCTCATTTAAAGTACGCCATCACCTAGCAAGGTTGGATCAGATGATTCTTGGGGTCCCTTCCAACCAGGCATTCTGTAATTCTGTGAAAAATGAGATTTGGGTTAGGGTGTGGATTTATAGCCCTGCTCCTCCCTGTGAAGGCCGAAACTGCTTGTCTCTGGACTCATCTTTTCAATTAATTTGCACAAATTAAAGGGTGCTGGGTGGGGCAAAGTTAAAGAGAAATACAATTAACATGTAATGGTTCTGCTTTGGTATCTGCATCCTTACTTGTTTTAAACCATCTTCTGATGAGTTTAAATCTTCCTGTGTGACATGCTGTGCAGGCAGAAGTATTTGAGTGAACTGTTGCCAATGGCTGTGAGCAAGCACAGGGCCTGTTTCAGATTACACTGTGTTTTCTTGTTTGCTAGGAGAGGCTGAGAAAGGCAGCTCTAGGGGATTTACTTCTAGCAGCAGCAGCACATGATCCATCAATCGCGTGATTCTCAGCACTGCAGACTAATGGGCAGGGTGAAGAAGTGGTGAATGCTGCCTTGGGGAAGCAACAGCATTTTCTTCTGCTCGTGGGCCCCCTCCACCAGCTGGATGCTTCATGGCTTCTCCCAGGTTGGAAACCTACTGCTGCCCAAATCGGGATGCAGCTACTGAGCTAGTGATGAACTTCCAGCCTGAAGTCTTCTGTGGAGTTTGCATTGGCAGCGCCTCTGTCAGCCTGCTTCTGACCATCCTTCAGCTCTTGCCGAAGAAGGGACAGAGCCCACGGAAGATGCCCAAAGCCTCCTCCTCTTCCACCATCCTTCTCTTTATCTCCATCTGTGACATTCTTGGTGGCTTAGGTAAGCACCAGCTTCAAGTCTTGCACTATTGCTGTATCAGGCTCTTGTTGCTCTAAGGTACCATAGCTAAATAAAGCTGGTGAGTGTACAACAGAGATTTCTAAGGGAAACACAGTGCATGCATTCGCAGGAAGATTTGGGCTAAGCGAGATCAGAAAATGATGGGCCTTTGGGGAGCAAAAGTGTCATTTGATATTTATATTTTGCAAGTAAAAGCTCTTGACAAATAGAGAACAAAAGCTCTGCTTTAAAACAAATTAAGATCCAGAACACTGACTGGTTCCTAAAGTAAGGCATAAAGGTGAAGGCAAGGCAGCACATTTAAAGCTAAAGCTGACATCGAACACTTAGCTGATCCTTAAGACCACATTTGAAAAACACCTCCTTTATGCCTTTAAATCCTCTCAGACTAAGTTTGCCATCTTGTTTGTGTACCAGCCAGTTCTCTGGGCACATCACATTGACAGCAAATGATTTTGAATTACAGCTGCACATAGATCATGCTGGATACAGGCTTTTGAAATGCAAGTGAACCTCCCTTATCGAGGTCAGCCTGCTGCCAGTCCCTGGCTGATAGGCTGGAGGAATAAAAAAGAGAATAAACCAGAATGCATGAGTCAAATTGAAACTGTGTGTGTAAATCTGTCCCATTGGTCTATGGCATTTACTGCCAAATTAAGTATAAATTACCATCATACATGTTACGAAAATACAGGATGAGTTTGTTTCTACACTAACATTTTTTCCCTCAGAGAACAGAAGTGGTGCTGTTTGGTAAGTTTCTCTCACTGTTTGGGAAGAGAGTAGGATTTCAGATCTTCTTCCCTTTCATACCTAGCCAGGTTCTCTCATGATGCATAGTAAGTATAAATATTAAAAGAAATCACACAAGTGGAAATAAAGATACATACAGGAAAAGAATGTGTGCTCATTCACCTGCAAAATATCTTCAAGTCAGCAATAGATAAAGTTCTTTTCCACTCTTTCACTGTCAATTCACCACTGTCTTTGAATTAGCTCCCTTTGGTGAGTGGGGAACCGTTCTCTCTTGCTTGGAAACCTGCTGATTTTGTTCTGCTACATGTTGGTGCTTTAATGCCTATTTCAAGCAAACCCAGAAAATCTCACTAACAAATTGGAAGTTCATTTACAGAAATAGTTCTTGTCCTCACCTTATTCCAGTGTCAGAGAGGAAAAGAGCTTCTTGTGAAAATGAAGACAGCAAAAAGTGGGAAATGACTTTTTGCGTGTGTTTGTGATTAGGGATTATAGAGAATGCACATTACCATATGAATATGTCATGGCAAAATTGCAAACAGTTCATTACTGGGTTATGCCAATCTGTTAAATGCTGCCTAAATAATTTTAGGGATGTGTGTGACAGTATCTGTGAGTAAGTGAAAATTTAATCTACATAACACTCAAAGTCCCAGCAGCTTCAGACTCTTGGGGCTACTTTCCTGAGAGATTACACTGACATTTAAATAGCACAGTTGTCCCTGCTGCACTGTAGCCCTCCTGTGGATGCACAAAATCTGGGCTGCGATGTGAAATATGTGGCAGGGCAGAAGCATGTGACTCAAATCACACCAGCAGATTCAAAGCATTAAAACTTTCTTTTTTTTTCTTTAGGTATGATCTTCAGGTCAAGTGTATGGCTAGGCTTCCCAGGTTTCATAGCTAACATTTCCGTGGCAAACGGGACTGACGTGTGGCCTTCTGCCTTCTGTGTGGGAAGTGCGGTAGGTACAGAGATGGTCTACCCTTCCTTCTGCTCCTGACTGACATTCCCTCTGCATGGGGAGCCTGAAAGGCAAATCACTATGTCCAAAGGGAAATTCAGCTGTGAGTCAGAGCCTGGATATGACGGTTTCAGCCTCTGCCACACCTCTGCAAGTACATTCATGCCTCCCCCTGAAAACTTGGATCAGGGTGGGCAGGGTCATAGATGTACATGGTGCACATGAGGACACAGGGAAGCCCAGGTCAGACTGTTCCCAAGGTTTTGCAGTACTCAGTTGTCTCAGGAGCATTGGCAAAGTTGACAGCATACCTGTATTGAAGCTACAGGTATGGAGGCATAAGGGTGTAGACAGTCCCGGATGGGCTGTGAAACCCCCAATTTGGTTTGTGATGTACAGCATTGCTAATGCTCCAGCAGCTGCATCACACCTGTAGCATGAGGGTGTCTGACCAACTATTCCAGCAGAAAGTACAGCCTGTGGAGTGGCAGTGGGGACCTACTAAACCCAGAAGCTAAAGAAACTCAGTGGAGCTTTTACAGTGAAAAGTGTGTGTCTTAGACAGAGGGAAAGGTATACCTGAAGATGCAAAGTTGCTGGGACAAGGTCTGTTCCTGCCATGTAAGATTGTACCTCAGATTGCTGCTCATATGGGCATTCAATGACTGCATCTGGCCAAGTCTAATTACCTTCTGGCGTAAAATGGATGATCAGAGGGCTGGAGCACCTCTCCTGTGAGGACAGACTAAGGGAGTTGGGGCTGTTCAGTCTGGAGAAGAGAAGGCTCTGAGGAAACCTTACTGTGACCTTCCAGTATCTGAAGAGGGCTACAAGAAATCTGGGGAGGGACTTTTAGGCTGTCAGGTAATGATAGGACTAGGGGGAACAGAACAAAACTAGAAATGGGTAGATTCAGATTGGATGTTAGGAAGAAATTCTTCCCCATGAGGGTGGTGAGACACTGGAACAGGTTGCCCAGGGAGGTGGTAGAAGCCTCATCCCTGGAGATTTTTAAGGCCAGGCTGGATGTGGCTCTGGGTAACCTGATCTAGTATGAGGTGTCCCTTCCCCTGGCAGGGGGTTGGCACTGGATGATCCTTGGGGTCCCTTCCACCCCTAGCAATTCTATGATTCGATGAACATGCAAGAATAAGAAAATGTAAATGCACTCCAAAAGTGCTGATTAAAACTCAGTTTCAAGTATTACAATCAAAGTACTGTCAGAGACATACAATTTGCGTTTCCTATACAAGAAAAAAGAAAATGTTTCTTAATTATACATGGAGAGTGACAAATAACATAGACCATCACTTAACTCAAATTCAGTGGAAACATAGGGTGCCCAATGAATGAATGTCTGAGCAAAAAGAATATTAGCTTTGCAGCTCAGAGTTTGCAATACAGAAGAGGATCTGCTGCATGCAAGCAAAATTATTCAGCTCCAGCAGTTCTTAAATACAACCAATACACCAAATTAAACTCACTGTACCTTACATACCTGCATAATAATCTCAGTCATCCTAGCATTGCACCATAGAAGCAAGTATCCGTTTCACACATCTGTCTTTTCTCAATTCCATTATACATATTTTAAGTTTTGCTCAGTAGATGCAAAAGTTGATTTATTTTTTTTTTGAGGAAAGGGAAACCAGCAACATCAATATCTTGTGACAAGAATCCTATTCAAAACCCATGTTTCTCTATGCCTAAAATTTAACTTTCTGGCCCTTAACACAAAATACAGTGTTTTAAACCAGTTTCTCATTTAGATCTCAGGTTAGGTGGTGAGTAGAATAGTGGCCTACCACAATTTTTATTTTCCCTTTCTTGGGCTCCAGCAAAGTTCTGTAATTTGAATCACTTGCTAAATTTAGATTTAATTATATTGGAATGAAAAACAACCCTCCTTCCACTCACTTCCCCTGACATATTCTCCTGTGAGTTAATAAAATGTTTCCGATTCTGTTTTATTTTAGTACTGTTGTTTTATTTCACTTAACCACAAGCCAATGCAGACTCCAACTGGTGAGGCCTTTAGGCATCTCCTTTGAATAACACCCTCTGGTTTGCAGAGGGATACTCTCTCAGGCATTGCAGCAAGATACCTCATTTTACTAAGAAGTGATCCATCATATGACAATTTTTGGTGTAAGTGCATCTGATTTATATTATTCCTTGAGACAGTCTTGTCAGTGCTGGATTTTGGGGTTGGAAAGACCCTGCAAGTTTGTTGGTTTTTTTTATGTGTGCATCTATGCATAGTAAATTGTGCATTTTTCAGCTGCAGCAAATATGTTACAGTGCAGATGAAGTTACATGCTGAACGCTGTGGGAAAAGTGCATTTAAAGGAAAAATGGAATTCTATTTTCTGGCTTCTGTGCACTAGGGAAATGTCACAGTGTTTGAATTAAATGTTGAATAATTTGTGCTGCAAATGACTAGAGGTAGAGTCTACGCCCATGGAGAAAGGAAGTATTTCCCAGCCTCAATTGCCTTTTGGAGGAAGGAATGGTCATTTTCTATTCACTGACATTTGGCTCAGTAACAAGTATGTTGGTTTCCAGCTGTAAAATGATACTATGGAGCTGTGATAAAGGATATTCAGATAAGAACTGAAAGAGGTCTTGGAGGAAAGGTAATCTGAATATTAAAATAGTTCCAGACTACTACAAAAAGCCAACTCATATGGGGAAGACATTTGGAATTCATAAACCTCAGCAAAGAAATGTCATTTATAGAGACTCATGGGGGAAACATGTAAGATCAGCTCATGAACACTGTGGAATTTACTTACACTAGAACCTGTTTCCTTTGGATTTTTGTTGAAGAAACCATTCAGGGAGTTCATGTAGGTAGTTTTTCTAGAGAGTGAGACGATTTTTCTTATCAACTGTTCTTTGAATTGGATTCTTATGCACGGAGAAAATGCTCATCACATGCAGAACCCACAGCATGTGAGCACACTGTGGTCATGACTGACGTCAGTTATATTTTTGTGCCTCAGCTACTGAAAACTTACTTGAATTTTAACCTAAAATTAAAACATTCTCACTATAAATGCCTCTGGGCTTCACTCATGACATTAAGGGTTAGGACTGGAGAGGTAAATGACAGGTTTCCTAAACAGCAGAATAAGCTCTGAGAGCAAATGTTGTTCAGCTTACCTATGACTTGACCCGTTGGACACAGCAATGCTGTTCCTGTGATGTCAAGCAAGATTTCATACTTAATAATCTCAGCTGGAAAATACAGACATTTATTGTCAGGCTAAAGGTTTGAGTCCCTTCCCTGTCCCTAGTGGTACTTGAGAAGCAGCTGTGACATTTAGTGCTTTTTCCCCCTGCAGATGTGGATCCAGCTATTATATAGCGCTGGCTTCTGGTGGTTGTTTTGCTATGCTGTTGATTCTTACTTGGTGGTAAGGAGATCAGCTGGACTGAGGTACCAGAGTTAAAACTCTGAATTTGTTTTCTTTCCAACACTGTGTATGTCCAAGTTTGTCTGCAGCTATCTAAGTGTATGAGTGAAGCTTATGTAAACACCTGATGTTCATCCAGTTACCAGGCAATAAGGATGAGTGGTATGCTAAGTGCTTAAATTGCCAGGTCAATGCTCAGGTATCAAATTGTTAAATTCTGTTTGGAATTTAAACATAACTGAATTCATTTGAGCTTTGGAAAAGTAGGGACAGACCAGGCTGTACAAGCTTTATTGCAGCAAGATACTATTTTTGTCCCTGATCCATTCCTGAAATAGATTCTTTCATCAAAAAGTGTTATATTGAAAAGAAAAGCAGGGGGGTGGGGGAAGTGCTGGATTTCATGTAGTTCACTCTCCAGGTGTTTTTCTGATTTTCTGTTTTACTCACTTTGCAGTCTTGTCATTATTAAGCTTCTGATCGCATTTGTGAAGCTTTTAAGCAAAATGATCTGTATTCACTATATGTTTTTCTGCAATGCCTGTAACAGAAGAACCTAAACACAGAAAATATAAATTGTTTCCAAGCTGGTTGTTACAAGGGCAAAGTGACTTTCAGTTGCCTCTGCTAAACATGGAATTATGTGACTGTGCCAAGATGATACTCAGAAATCAGGTCTTGGAGATACAGTTCACCCGGCAGACGTTATCAAAATGGGGATTTTTAAGTTAAAGCTATGGAGAACAAACCTCATTTTTGTAAAGTCCCATAGTTCTAGTTTGAAGTAACAGGGGCCTACCTCCTTCCCCAGTCCCTGTTAACTTAAAAAAACCCATAATCATAATCATATATATACATTTGGGCATCATTCTGAGATTGGAGTAAACAATGAAAGTCACCGTGCCTGGAAGCATTCAAGAAACACGTAGACATGGGCAGTCTGGGACATGGTTTAATGGCCAATTTGCTCTCTGCAAGAGAAAGAAAGGATTCCTTCTGGAGATTGGGCGTAAGAGAAAAGCTTTACACCCCTCTAGCTGGAGGACACAGGACTTCTGTGTGCAAGCCTGCTTTGGCTCATCCTTTTACTGAAGGGATTGCAGCAGTTTACCTTAAAGTACTATCAGAGTTGTCCTGTACCATTTCACACCTGTAAAGCTCTGTTTCAGTGAGAGTCACATTTTTTTATGTTGCAGTGTGGAAAGTGTAAGGTTTAATATCTTTAATTATGCCTGTCCTGTTTGGTGCCTGCAGTACTATTGTGCTGTACCACATGATGACATGGGGCCTCGCAGTGATGCTCTGCGTGGAGGGGATTGCGCTGCTTTACTACCCTTCTCTCTCCAGGTGAGGAGGGCTCTGGGAATGGACTGCAATTCTCTGATCATTTTTGTCTTTCAGTCATCCTTGGAGACAGATGTCCAAATGTTGGGCTTTTTTGATCTTTGACAAGCATGTCCCACTTTTATCCCACTGCATGAGGCAGTGCATGTTCTAGGAATAGCTGCTTGGGTTTCAGGGGGCTCAGAAGAAATGCGGTTTGCATGCTGCAGTCTCTCATGCAGCCTCTCCTATGAGCCACTGTTCTCCCACTCCTGGTTTTAACTTTGTATTCATTCCTGTAAATTCGAGGAATATGTATAGACAGTGCATACAAAAAATCAGTTTTGTGCCCCATGTGAACTGGTGGTGAGGGTGTCTAAATTCAAAGTTTAGTATTTGTTGATTTCATTTCTTCTAATTTAAAGGGGACACAGAATAGCCAGAACTGTTAACTATGGTGAAAACAAACAAACACCACCAAACACAAGCTGTTAATAATTTTTTCTCAGTTGTGAAAATGGCTTGGAGCACGCAGTCCCACATTACATCACAACATATGCCCCACTCCTGCTAGTGCTGATGGTCAACCCAATCCTGTTCAGGAGGACAGTATCAGCAGGTATGTTCCTATGAGCCAGTATGAATCAATATGTGGTATTCAAAAAGTCATGCCTGCATACCCAGTGATGTGGGATAGCTTCTCAATAAATCATAAAGATACAGCAAAGGGTGGGAGGGACTTGCCTACTGAAATGAAGATACCACCTGGGTGGGAAATTTGCCCTAGAGACACACTCTGATGACATACTCAAACTGTGCTATTATGAATCTCTGCTGCAGATTGGCAAAGGTGTTATGTTATAGATAACCCTTGATTTAAAGCATCTGAGGCAGTGTACAGCAGATACTTTACTGTAGTTTTGGTACCAACCTGAACTTTGGAATATAATTTATTCTGTTTTAAATATAACATTAGTGAGATGCCATAGTTGATTTAATTTCTTTACAGCTCTGGAGACAAAAAGTAGTAAGATCAGAATTTTGTCATTCCTGATGCCAAGGTCATGAAACAAAAAGGAGTTGTACATAACTCAAATTGGGATCTTGAAATTCCCACCTGCCCCCAGCTTGGTGCCATCTGCAAACTTACTGATGATGCACTCAATCCCCTCGTCCAGATCATCAATAAAGATATTGAACAGATGGGGATATTTACAGGTTCTATTATTTGGTTGTGGATATTCCATTCCACACATGAAGACAGTTAAATTATTCAAGCACAGATCTAACATTCCCAATACAGCAATTCAAACTGGAACACAGGTGCTGTGATCTGTGGGTTTCCCACAAATGGGATTCCATGGCAGATTAGCCAGGGACTCACGACTTGCTCCTCTGTCTGGTATCTTCCCAGATGCCGTGGCTATGATTTGAGCAGTCCTTGGCTCAGAGAGGGCTAGGGAGCCTCTCTCTTGTTGTGCCCAGTTCATGGTCTGGAGCTTGCCCTTGGCTTGGAGGGGGCTAAGGGGTCGCTCTCTCTTGTGTGCTCCATTGCCAGGCTGTAGCCTCTTCTGGGATTCAGTTCTCTAGGAGCTTTCCCTTCTGCCTTGGTCCAAGTGCAAGGCCTGGGTGAAGTTGTTGGTATGCTAGAGCAGGTCCTTCAGCTGCTACTCTGGCAGCATTTGGCTCCAGTTTCTTGCTGGGTGAGAACAAGGCAAGTTGCCTGACATCTCATCTGGTTTAAATACTGTCCCGAGACAATTAACACCCTTTGGTAACACAGAACCCTGGTAAGTGGACCTATGGGATGGGGCATTTGCAAACATGGCCAGGGCCACACACAGTTCACAGCTGTGTTACAAATTACACTGCTACATGTTTATCTGTACCCCAGGAAGTGTCCAGGTTTGCACACTCACAGGTGCTTGCAAGGTTAATCACACCTGCTATACATTTGCCTTGGCCATCTGGATCCCAGGAAGTGTCCAGGTTAGCACATTCTCAGGTGCTTAGCACATTCTCAGGTGCTTAGCACATTGCCTGGGCTAGGGCATGTTTGGGGGTTTGACCCTTCAGGACATATGTGACACACCTTTATTTTTGCTGACACTACACTTTCAAATTTGTAGAGGTGTATCCGATGCTGTATCAATTGCACAATGAACTATAATGTGCATAAGCGGAGAGAATGTATTCTCTTCTGGTCTACATGTCACTAAACAAATGCATCATACATTGTATACGAATTGTAAGTACCACCTTTTGTTATATAATAAAAATACGTTGGCCATACTGTTTTGTATTTTCAGTGGGAATGGGAAAAGGAAAACAAGCTAGTGGTTTTGCACTCATTTTAGGAATCCATAATGGATGTACTACTTTTTCTTCGGTATTAGGCTGTATGTGAGATTCCCTGATAGATAATTGTCCATCCAGATTCTGAACTACTTCTGGAGACAAATTAATATGGTCCTTTGTTACCTCTTTCTGGCATGCATCTTCTGGATCCTTGTGCCTACAAGACACATGTATATTAACAAACATGGTTGCATACTTTTCAGTTGCCTCCTTACTGAAAGGGAGACAAGGGATCTACACAGAGAATGAAAGACGTCTGGGGACAGAGATCCAGATTCGCTTCTTCAAAATTATGCTGGTATTTGTTATTTGGTAAGAGGTGCATTACTTCCAGTTAAAACACCTTTTTCCCATTTGGAGAGGGTTGGGACAAGAATAGGGTCTGATGGGTTGATTCATTTGTTTGGTTTTGTGCTTGAAAAGGAAAGTACCTAAGGAAGAAGCAGTTCTAAACTACATCACAAAGTAGCTGAATCACTCATGTAGCATCACAAGGCTGTGAGGAAACGATAAAAATATTTAACCAACAGGAAAACAATAACCCCAAGAAACAATAGCCAAAAAAAAAAAAGAAAGATTAGTCTTAGATTAAAGCTGTCTGGAACAGCAGCTCCCTAGCACAGCTTTCTGTACTGGAGACTTATGAGAGCCTCCTGCACCACAGAAAATCTACAATAAATATGCTTCTAAGACTGTCTTCATGGCCCTGACTATGACTACATAATGCAACCATCTCCGTGGTCTGCAGATCCTAAATGTATGGAAAAGCATGGATATCAAGTGGAAATACAGGACCATATGCCAGAAAACAAATCTCCTTATGACTGTGTGTGAAATTAATCTGTGTGATCATTTAATCTGTTTTGTTTTTAATATTCCATCCTCCTCTATGGAAATAGTGTGGTGAGGTAGGACATGAAAGAACTAGGGAAGAGAGGAGGAGGTGGACCAGAGAAGTGGAGAAGGAGGGAGACTACACACCTCATCCCCAAACCTGTGTGCATCTGCTCCAGTAGCACCATCCAGAGTGAAAAATTCTGGAGTGGTAACAGGAACTGGAAGTACTGTATGAATACAGTAAAACTGAGCTGAAATAGGACCTGCTTTGGGAGAAAATGGATTTCACTTCATTTCACAATTATCACAAATCAATAGTCAGAAGGAGGGGTGATCCACTCTACGTGGATCTGTGCAATGACCCAGCAAGAAGCAGTCCACTGCGGTGAAGTGGTTACTACCTACATGGTTAACACAAACAACAACAGGAGGAAAAAATGTTCTTGGAGTAGTGAAATGACTTGGCCAAGCTTTAACAGTCTCTACAACTACCTAACACTTTTGTATACGGGTACATTAAGGCATGTTACTTCACTTTAGAAGGGTAACTCATGAGAAAGACTGCCTTTTCATCTCCTCCAGGCTGTTGCATGCTACAGTGCTCTAGAGAGAAATGATTCTCTTTTCTTGGGGAATAACAAACTCCCCTTGTCTTGGGAGAGGTCACAGGGTGGGGTAGCCAGCAGGGTAGAAGGTGAGAGGGAGGAGTCAAGGATCTAGGAGAATGGCTTCCTGGAAGTTGCTGTAATAATGAGGATCAGGGATTTAGCCAGGCTTCCAGGGCTGTGGAAAGAAAGAGCCCAGAGACACCACAGAAGTACTTTGCAACCTAAGGAATGGGGGCCAGCTTGGTGGTCTGGGAACAAACATGAAAGAAACAACCAGTTCCTCAAGGACACAGTGGTGACATCTGCTTATTTCCATTCTGTGTCATTCTGTCTTTTCCTGTTTAAAAAAAAAAATCACAACATTGGTTTTGGATTTTTTTCTCCTAATAAATCTAAGCTTTAGGATGCAAAAAAATATCTCAGAGGTCATTGAAGGAAAAGACTGAGGCAGTCCCATCTCAGAAGCTTAGGGATGATTCCCTTCCAACCTAGAAATCTAATATAAGAAGAATTAGTCAAAGACAGTAGGTTGAGGCATCATGGGGTACAGAGGATGGGGAGCAATAGGTTTTACACTGTGATAGAAGTAAAACTGCAGGAAGGACATGTATAAATCCCTTTAGAAAGTATGACATGGATGCTGATGGTTTCCTTTCTGAAGCTGCAGTTGAACTGTAAAGAAACACTGGCCTGGCTGTTTAGAAGTCATAAGATACAGCCATTTGCTATAACCTTTATTTAGTGTAGAGTATCCTTAGTTTCTTTCACAGGTCAGGTTTGAATATGCCCATCCTTCTTTGGAAACAGAAATTACCTTTATTCCAAGAAGGTGGTGGCATTTTCAATGAGTTTACAGTCAACTTCTATTCTGTTTTGTAGACTTTTTTTGTATGGGCATATTGAACGTCTGATGTAATCTAATCCACATATATGCATATATATGGGTTCCTTATCTGTGAGCACTATCCTCATAAGACAAGCAAAAGAAGTCAGGATGAGTGATGTTCCCATTATGGATCATAGTTGTTAATCATCTCAATTTTATCCTGAAGTTTACTGTTCTGCAGCAAGCTCAAATGATCAGGTTTATTTTTGTTTGTTTTGTTTCATTAACTTCTTTGTCTAGCCCTGGGCTAGTAGGCAAGTGTCTGTTTTCTCAGCATGATCTCAAAGACCTACAATTTCCTTCAGACTGAGGTGTCACAGTCAAACAAATACCTTGCTCTCCTTATGGGTGATCCTAAGTTCTAGAATGTGAAGGTGAAGCATACTTTACATACACACACACGCACCCACGTATAACTGTCATCTTCTTCTTTGCTCCTGCAATAGCTGGTCATCCAATATCATCAATGAGAGCCTTTTGTTCTATCTTGAAATGCAGCCAGATATCAATGAAATGCCCCTGAAAAACATCAGAAGTGCTGCACTGATCACATGGATTATCATGGTAAGGTCAGCCATGACATCTCTTAGTCTTAGAGATCACTTTTATAAGACCGGTGGAACTGCACTGCTGTAGTGGGTTGTGGGGATATAAACACTCTGTAAATCAGGGAAGAAAAGCAGCAAGTAAGAGAGAAGGAGCGCTCACTGGAAGTGCTTTTCACATATAAGCTGCAAAAAATGTACAGAAGGCCAAATTTTTCTTCCATTCTCTGGAGTACACATTCTCTCTGTGAGTGACTCATACCCATTTTAAGATCCAGAGCGGACCACCACAATGATTTCTAGTCTAACGTTTCTAACCTCTGCTATAATGCAAGCTACAAAGTTTTAGTTCATGATTCCTGAAGGCTCCCCTTCAGGCACCCTTGTAGCTAGGATTTTCTTTATTATAAAGCATAATTGCATCTCATGACATTTGGAACATTATTTGGGGGCAAACAAGTGAAAAATCTTGAGAGCAATGCACAAAAAACCCTGTAAGAAGATAGCCTCTTACTGTATCCTACCCTCTCTTCTATTGGAATATTCAACAAGTATTTTCCACAGGTGATGCTGCAGGCTGCTTTTCTGAGAGAGCTTGTTCTGGAGCTGTTAGATACCTGTGAGGCCTGGGCATGCTTTGAGGAGCTAAGCCTGTGAGCAGTTTTGTATTACGTGATGCAACTGATTTGATACACCCTGCTCCTCTGATAAGATGTGACAGGGACCTTGCTCATGTTCACCTGGAGAGCAAGAGGTCAGGTCTAAGAATTACTTTCTAAATTGGCTGTGAAAATAATTTGCTCTTTAATCATGAAAGAAAAAAAAAAAAAAAAAGTTAAAATTGAAACAGCTGAAGGCACTTGTTTGCCAAGCATCCCACAGCACTGGGAACAGCGGCAATTGTTTTAAACATCACTTGGGATTTCCTTTTTTTCAGTGTCTCGCCCTGTTTTCCCATCCCACTTTGATGGAGATTTTCACTGTCTCGGGAATCCACAACCATTCCAGACAGGTCAATTCCTTCTATTTTAGCAAACTTGGCTGTGTGTGCTAGTGTCTACTCTTTGTACATTTGACTTCACTCCTAGTACAAAATGCAGTCTTTGCTTTTTGAGTGTAATAGTCTAGAGGTTGTGGGGAAAGTTAAGAACACACCAGGGGACTGACCAACTAAGATTCATGCTAGAAAGCCACTTAATGATTACTTTTCACTGGGGTGGCCTCAGCATATTGCAATGACAGATTGTGATGTTTCACTCTGATTTGTTTGTGGTCCCAATGGTAGCAGGATACATTTTTATTTACATTACAAATAATGTGTTTTAAAGAGAGCAGTTGTTCAGTGAAAGGCAAGGTGTGAGTGCTGTGCTGGAGTTGAAAACGGAGCCTTGCTGGTGTAACCGCTGTTGCCCTTCTCTTTCCTAGGGTGTTCTTAATCCAATGCAAGGCTTCCTCTTCACATTGGCTTTCTACGGCTGGACAGGGTGGAGAGTGGACCTGAAATGGCGAAAAAGAGAAATACCCTGGGAGTCGATGTCCTCATCCACTGCGGGTGACAACGCCTATCCCTCACCAGTGAATTACCAAAGCAACACCAATGACTCAAAGAAGGTATCAACAACTGACAGCCAGCAGACCGATGATGCTATAAGCATGTTGTCTGAAGGGAACACTAGTGGTGATGACAGGTTAACCAGAAGCTCTCCCATCTACCAGGGCTGGTAGCTTATTGGCACAGAGCTGGATTCCACTTCTTGTGTTGGCAAGGCTCATAAAACCACACCACTGTGTGAACCGTTGTGTACTCTGGAATTAGGTTGTGCCCAGTGGCTTGATGTCATATCCTGTAACTTGTGTGTGTGAGAGAGATCATGTGAGACGGAGAGATACTACAGTTTGCCCTGTGGGACATGTGCTAACAGGTACAAAGAGCCAGTCCTTTTTCATCAGGGGTGTATGTTCACAAAGATCTTTGTTACCTATGATTAATTTTCATCCAGTCTGTTTCAATCTCTCTTGTAACCACTATATGATAGAAAAGTCTTTTGTTGAAATAAATGGACTATTAATATTTTGAGTTTTAAAATGTGTTGTCTTGCTCAGCATAAAATTTCTCACCCAGAATTACAACTGTAGGATTTCTGAGACACCACTTCCAGCCTTGACACTCCAGTAAAACATTAGTGACAGCAAACTTTGACATAAGCACAAACACTTCCTGTTTGTGTAAAATCTCACTGATATAGTCCTTCTTTTACCTTGTTTATATGAATTTTTACTTTGATTTTATCTAGGGAGCTCAAAGGCTTTAAAAAGTGATCAAGTTCATCCTAGGCTCCATAAACATTTCAGAACAATGGTTCCAGTTCACTCCTGGGCCAAGCAAAAATAACCCTTCAGAATACTTTTTGCTATGGATTCAGACTGATCCTGATGTGTACCTGTCTAACAGGATTATGACTGTTAGGGGCAGGTGCATTGAGAGATAACAGCTGCAAAAACCACCCAGGTGATCTGAGCGCTCATCAACACCCAGCACAAGCAGAATCAAGTTGTTTCTCTGAGCTGTGCTCTATCTTATGTCTTCATCTGCTGAACAAAGAGCTATTAAATCCATTCTCCTTATCTTCTCAGATACGTACCTCTACTGGTGCAGTGCTCTTTATATCCAAACAGTTCTGCAGACTGGTTGAAAGTCAAGACAAAATTATGACTGTGTCTATCTCAGGCTTTTAACTTCATATCAGCCAGGCCGTGCTGGAAGCTGTTTACAATACAGTTTGATTGATGTCATGGTGGAAGCCCCTTGAGTCCAGGTAACCTCCCTCTGTTCCTTCAGCATGTGGCCAGGGCCAAGCACAGAACAAAATCTATTTTTAAAACCCCATTTGCATCTACTTGGGTTGAAGTTCACCGACTGTCCACACCTTTCTTTTCCAGCACGGTTCAGTCCCAGCTGTTGTGAGGAAAAAGAAAATAAACAAAATAATATTGTTAAAAACAGCTGAAAGGTGAGTGCAATAATAGTGTGAAGCTTAAACTGCCATCTTACTCAGTGTAGTCCCAGGGTGGTTAAAGATGCAGGGTCAGCAGCAACTATAGAGAAAAATACTGATTTACTATTTTAAATAAGTTGGCTTCTTGAACTAATTATTGGATTCAGAAGTGTCACACAATAATCAGATAATTATTTAGGCAGATCATTACAGAGCTGTGGCTGGTTTGTAGCAACTCTTTCACACTGTGCCCTGTAGAAGCATTTGTGGGTTTATGGCTTTCTATTGCTGTTCTGCTTGCCAGAAATACTGGCAGATCACCAGAGCCCTTCATCACAGTCATTTGTTTCATAGCTGAGTATGAAGAGCAAGCACAGGGACTTGGGAGCAGATTGTATGGATCCTTTTGAAGTAGAGACCATATTTTTGCTGCAACACTCATCACAACTGGGTTCAAAAGAGCAGGAATCATTAGAAAACCTTTTCAGATGCTAGGGCGTAGGCTGCAAAACCTTTAAACCAAATAAACAGGCTCTGGCTTCACAGTAATAATCATGTGGCATGAAAGCACTTGGGAGGTAACAGGTTGCAGCAAGAGGCCCTCTGAGAGGATTGAACAGCTAATCCCTCCTTCCTTTGCTGCTCCAGGGCACATGTGAAACAGAGACAGAGGCAGTCCCCATCTCGGCCCCCTGAGGCTGCGAGCAGCCTCTGAGCAGTGCTGAGTGGCTGCTGGCGCTGCAGCACCCCTGCATCTGCACAGCCTCCTTTGCTCCCCTCCTCTTGCCTTCAGCGTTGTCCTTGTGATGTGTGTGGTGTGTCTGTGTATTAGTGATCTATTTGGGATGTTATAAAAAAAATTAGGACTCATCAGAGATCCTAAGAAAAGCAACTAACCTAGTTCTGTTGAACTGAGAAAGTGACAAGGGGCATCGTGGAGGAAACTGACAGTGGGTTTTAACTTACAAAAGAAGCAGGTGTGAGGGGAGTTTCCTGCTGTTCCCAGCCTCTGGTGGATGCACAGGAGGCGTTTCTCTCCACAGCTTCAAATGGGGTGATAATTGATCCTGCTTATGTGTAACCACAACCACATTTGACTTCACCCCACATAGACCTTGTTCTTGTCCACCATTCAACAATTCAGGCATGTGTTGCAGGGGGTGCCCATCTCTCCCCACCAGGAGCATGCTTTTGGAGTTCATCTCCCAGTTGCCCCCTGCCTGTGCTTACTGCATGCACTTCATGGGGCAGCCTTAGGCTGCTGCAGCTGGCTTCATTTTGGAGAAAGCTAAGTGTGTGCTCCAAGGGTCAGCAAGAGCAGCCTATGGGCACCATGCCCTGGACACGATAGCTGTAACACCTACCTAAGCATTGCCTTCTTAAGCGTGCCATCTGCTCTCTAATGTGATGAACCTTGTGCTTATCAGCAAGAAAAACTTCCCAGTCTCCGTTTTGATGACAATTTGTATCTGCATAGTCATCACAGAGTGCTAATTCCAGCATCTGGATTTTCACTCAATAATCACTTCAAATACATTTATTTTTAGGAGTGTGCTGGCAGGCTGCTCTGGTGCATGTGAGAGGTGCTTGCCTCTGGTCTGAATATTTGCTTTCTAAGGTGTGTTTCAAACATGGTTTGGGTTAACAAGGGAGAGATCTTGTCAATACAGCAGTCCATGGATGCAGTCAGACTCTGTGGTCTTACACTGAGAAAGGCTCTTTTCCACAGTCACACAACTCTCCAGTGAGGCCACAGCTTGAGCACTGTGTTCAGTTCTAGGGGCCACAGTGAGACACTGAGGTCCTGGAGCGTGTCCAGAGATCAGCAACAAGACTGGTGAGGGCTTTGGAGGACATGTAGTATGAGGACCGGCTGAGGGAGCTGGGGGTTGCTTAGTCTGCAGGAGAGGAGGCTGAGGGGGACATCTTACTGCTCTCTACAGCTGCCTGTGACGAGAAGCCAGTGATGGTTTTTGCTCCCAAGTAACTAGCAATAGGATGAGAGGAAATAGGTTTAAGTTGTACCAGGGTGTGTCTGTTAGATTGGATATTAGGAAAGATTACTTTACTGAAAGAGTGGCGAGGCATTGGAACAGGCTGCCTGGGGGGTGTTGGGGGCGTGTAGTCACCATCCCTGGAGGCGTTCCAGAAGCTCATAGATGTGGGGCTTCGGGACATAGTTTAGTGATCGTGGTAGTTGGGTTACAGTTGGACTCAACTATCTTACAGGTCTTTTCCAACCTTAATGATTCTATGGTTCAGTTCAAGCATGGGAAGACAGCTGTTTTTCTGGGAGAAATGAAAAGGGAATGAGATCAGATAGTGTCTACAAAAAATGTGTGTAGTAAAGTGCTGGTGTGAGAGTATTGCAATTGTGCATTTTAGCTTCTTGTATTCTGGGCATATTACAGCACAACAAAAACTTTCTGAATTTATCAAACAGAAAAAAACCCAACATGTAAATGTAAAAAAGTTGTTGAATCCATGCACTGAGATGAGATTTCTGTAGTAGAATCTCATAAAAAAGGCATCTACCCATACAGGACAGTGCAGCAGAACTGCATCTATTTAACACCCTCCATGCTTCCCAGGCAGCTTATCAATACAATACAATACACCAGGTTGGAAGAGACCTTCAAGATCATTGCGTCCAACCCATCAAACAATCCAACCCACCCAACAACTAGACCATACAGCCAAGCACCCCATCAAGTCTTCTCCTGAACACCTCCAGTGAAGGTGACTCCACCACCTCCACGGGTAGCCGATTCCAATGGGCAATCACTCTCTCCGTGTAGAACTTCTTCCTAACATCCAGCCTAAACCTGCCCTGGCGCAGCCTGAGACTGTGTCCTCTTGTTCTGGTGCTGGATGCCTGGGAGAAGAGGCCAACCTCTGCCTGGCTACAACCTCCCTTCAGGTAGTTGTAGAGAACAAGAAGGTCACCCCTCAGTCTCCTCTTCTCCAGGCTAAGCAACCCCAGCTCCCTCAGCCTTTCCTCATAGGGCTTGTGCTCCAAACCCCTCACCAGCTTTGTTGCCCTTCTCTGGACACGTTCCAGCAAGTCAACATCCTTCCTAAACTGAGGGGCCCAGAACTGGACACAGGACTCAAGGTGTGGCCTAACCAGTGCAGTGTACAGGGGCACAATGACCTCCCTGCTCCTGCTGGCCACACTGTTCCTGATGCAAGCCAGGATGCCATTGGCCTTCTTGGCTGCCTGGGCACACTGCAGGCTCATGTTCAGCCTACAATCAACCAGTACCCCCAGGTCCCTCTCTGCCTGGCCACTCTCCAGCCACTCTGACCCCAGCCTGTAGCGCTGCCTGGGGTTGTTGTGGCCAATGTGCAGAATCCGGCACTTGGATGTGTTAAATCTCATGCCATTGGACTCTGCCCATCTGTCCAGCCTGTCGAGGTCCCTCTGCAAAGCCTCTCTGCCCTCCAGCAAATCAACTGCTGCCCCCAGCTTGGTGTAATCTGCAAATTTACTGATGATGGACTCAATGCCCTCATCCAGATCATCAATAAAGATGTTGAAGAGCATGGGGCCCAGCACTGATCCTTGGGGCACACCACTAGTGACAGGCTGCCAGCTGGATGTGGTGCCATTCACCATTACTCTCTGGGCTCGGCCCTCCAGCCAGTTCCTAACCCAACGCAGTGTGCTCCTGTCCAAGCCACGGGCTGCCAGCTTGGCCAGGAGTTTGCTGTGGGGGACGGTGTCAAAGGCCTTGCTGAGGTCCAGGTAGACCACATCCACAGGCCTCCCCACGTCCACCAGGCGGGTCACCTGATCATAGAAGGAGATCAGGTTGGTCAGGCGGGACCTGCCCCTCCTAAATCCATGCTGGCTAGGCCTGAGCCCCTGGCCATCCTGTAAGTGCTGTGTGATCACACTCGAGATGAGCCGTTCCATAATCTTGCCTGGCACTGAGGTCAGGCTGACAGGCCTATAATTCCCCGGCTCATCCAACCGGCCCTGCTTGTGGATGGGCACCACGTTAGCCAGCTTCCAGTCTTCTGGGACCTCTCCAGTGAGCCAGGACTGCTGAAAAATGATGGAAAGTGGCTTGGACAGCTCATCTGTCAGCAATCTCAGCACCCTAGGATGGATCCCATCCGGTCCCAACCATATGCAGTAAGTGTTCTCTGTATTCACCAAAACTTATTTTCAAGGCCTCAAAGATAAAGTTAAAATTTTCAGGAAAAGTGTCTTCTGATCTCCTGTAATACTTTTTGAGAACTCCCAGCTACTCTCTGTTGGTCGATGAGGGCTTGTGGAACTGTGCTTGACCTGCCAGCCTCGTACATTTAATTACTATTTCCCTTGGCTGGACGTTCAGGCCAATTGGAAAGCTGAAATATGAGCATTAGTAAAACAATACACTACTTGAATAGGCAGACTTCTTGCATTCCAAAGCTCTGCATTTATGAGGCCCACCACAGGTCTGAATGCCAAAATCCTGACTACATCTCTTGTTAAGCCCTTCTTCTGGTTTGTAGACCAGACACATGAAGAAAGCTAGAACGTGAAGTGCTAAATGTGATCCTCCCCTTACTTCAGAAGTTGTCGTTGGGTATTCATGATGAAAAGTTATCTGATGTTCTGAAGTTTTCTTAATTTTCATGGATTCCTCAAGTTTACAGTAAGCCCAGGTGGGAATCACTAAACCACATGGTAGATAACAGCATTTTAAGATGGGTCAGATCATGTCTGGTCACTCATCCTTTAAGAGATGGGCATGAATCTGTGGGCATGCTGAAGTCAGCAGCTGAAGAATTGCAATCTTACTGAGAGAAATTAGGGAGCACAGGCAAATCCAGGGATGAATTGGAATCTATTTTCATAGGCAGTTTATATTCCCCTGGATATGCTGTGAGCTTACGGAAAGTTGCTTCTTCCATTGCACCTCTCTAAGCAAACTCTTAACCACCCAGAAAGCACACCTCATTAGTGGATTTGTAGGTAGTTTTCAAGAAGATGAGAAAACTTGCTGAGTGATGGTGGCATTTGAATTTATGCACAACCCCAAATCCCAGAGCTAGCTTCAGCACTTCCTTCCACACAGCTAACAAGAATGAGAGTCTTTATAGCTTTCCCCTGCTTCTGTGTGCTCACACTCCACAAAATTCAGAGTCCTAGAAAAGAAATCAAACCATCGTACCTAGAAAGAGAACCACTGTAGCCATCCTCAGATCTTTGACAGTCCCATAGTTTAGCACATGCTCCTGCTTGGTGTGTTTAAATGTGTGGTACACCAAGGATTAAATGGGCTGTGAACGTACACAGCTCAGTCTCCAGAAAAGCCTAGCAGATAGAGATATGCTTTTGTGGGGGCTATGGAACTGAAAGACCAATGAAGACTTTTACTGCGGATAGTACCATTAAAGCCAGGGTTGATGGGAGGGATGACCTTGCTGGAGCCTACCACAGCCACTGGGGCTGTGTGAAATGTCATAGACTTCAGTGAAACCTGAAGGTGGCATCCCCAGGTAACAAAGCCTGTGTTTCTAATTGATACAGAAACATCTCAGAAGTAAAGAGGTCAGCTCTAAATGTCAATATGAATGTCTTCAGGATTAGGGACTTCTTAGAACCCTGGAATTTAATTCAAGCTTCTTTCAACTTCAGGGCTCCTTCAGTGCCTCATGCATCCTGTGTACTCTAGCAAGTTGGTATGGGATAACTGCACGAGATTGATTTATTAGCACATTAGTGCAGTGATCACTTACAGTGACACAGACTTGACTCTAATACACAATTAGCTGAACATGGAGAAGTGTGCCTAAGCCTACATGTATCTCTTTTTTCTTTTGAGTAACTTTTCCAAGCAGAATGAGAAGTGAAAAGGCAATGCAGTGCTAAAGAACTATTAGGAAAAGGCATCTGTTAGTTACCTATGTCACAGTAGGCTCTTTCTGTGCTCAGCGGATTGCCATGCCCTCACTTTTATACAAAGCTATACTGTGTCTGAGAAGTTGGACTAAAGTAAGCCAAATCCATGGAGCTGGGGTTTGTCTGTCTACAGTCCAGAAGCTGTATGGCACAGTGAAAGCAGCATAACTTGGCAGGACAGGGGAGTGCCAGCCTGTATGGGTGTTCACAGTGAGAGTGACAATTGGTGTTAATATGGACTGAGGATAATGAAGGGATTTCCTGGTGTAGGATGAGGAAACCAATACTTCAGAGCTTCCGATGAAGGTGAAATGGCAAGGCCACTGAAACAAAAATATGATGCTGAATGAAGGATGTAGTCCGGGTAACTTCTAAATGAGATAAGGATTTTGCAGACAGAATCTTAGATGCAAGAAGCTGTAAGAGTCTCTTTAGTCAAAATTATTACCTAAGTTAATTTCAGTCCCTGTGAGGCATTATGTGATCTGCTTGAGCATTTCAAGGACAGTGTAGAGTACTCTGCAGTTACTCAGAGAGAGAGAAATGATCTAAACCATTGCTTTTCTCCCCAGCAGACTAACTCTCCATGCAACTTGGAATTTCTCCCAATTTTCATAGAAAACCTTCTGTGAGAGGAGTGGAGCTTGCACACAGGAAGCTGCACAGGGCTGGTTTGAATTCACACTTCCATTTTGTTTGGTAGCTAGACCAGGGAAAGTCTGTTTTAAAAGGCAAGGGAAGGCTAAGAAGAGCTTCAGGTTTTCACAGCATTGGTATGAGCCCAGTTTTACCTCAGTAGGGGATCAAAACCTGCTTTCATCTGTTGACACTGTGTCAGCTTCTCTAAAAACAGTCTGCAGTTTGAATTCAGCTCCCAGAACACAGGCATGTGTTTCACAGGAGCTGTGCCAGGGGCCAGCACAGTAAGCACCTGGGCCTGATGTCTATTTCATATATCATGGTCCCACTCAAATGACTCCAAGTGACCCTGCTAGGGCAGGAGGTTGGACCAAGTGACCTCCAGTGTCCCCTTCCCACATCAGTCTGTGACTCAGAGCCAAGATCACAGAAGGCTCTCTTTCAAGCCATTAGGTCTTTTGGTCAGGTGTTGGACACAAACTAATGGATATTAAGGAAGCTCATGTTATCCTTCCTGAACTGCAAGCATGCACTAACCATTTTCTAATCTGCACTGCCTGAGGGATCTGCAGACCGAGGAAAGCAGGTGGTTTTGCTGTACATCATCCACTGGCTGTCATCTCCAGGAGGGAAGGGCATTCAAGCTGGCAGTGGCAGTCTGCTGTGGTTAGAGACTATTACACCTTGCAGCCATGCATGTTTGTGTGCCTCCCTGCAATGACTCAGAAAGCATCTGCAAGCCTCCTGAAAAGTCCTGAAAATCTGTAGCAACAAGCAAGATACTTTTCATCATGCTTGTTAAAAAAGGATATATTCCAAAAGCATGGGTTTAAAACAATGGAATTGCTTTGCATGGTGTTTGGAACTAGCTGCATTGAGTTTCCCTACCAGCATCCTTCGCCCTCAGAGGCCATCAAGGCTCAGGACACCATGGAAACTCTAGCAGCCATTCATTGCAGCTGTACCCACATGGTAGCATCAGCTCCTGGTTTGCCTGCTAGAGCAGACTGAGTGTGAATTTCCTTGAAGAAGAGGAAAAAAAAAGGGGGGAAGCAATCACACAACTCTCCCTTGGGCTAAAGCGCTCAACCCAGCACCACATTTTATGTGGCAATGAAACTGTGTTCTCCCACCCTGCTCCTAGTCATGTGCCTCCATGTGACATGAACACCATGCCTTTCCTCAGGGCACCAAACAGGACTCCCAAGGATCAGAGGCAGCGCCCCCCCCAGCCAGGTTAAGTGTGCTGGGTAACAGCCCAGCTCTGCTGACGCCTGGTGTCATCCCCAAGGAATGCAGTGACTCCCAGCACAGTCCCATGGAAGCTAGAGAGGGAGGCTTTTCCCCTCAGTGTCAGGAGATTTGAGAGTCTGGAAGCTGGTACAGAGAGATTCCTTTGATACAATGTTGAAATTGAAAATAATGAGAACAAAATCATGTCTTCCTTAGGAAGATATTTAGCTAAA
Source organism: Picus viridis (assembly GCA_033816785.1). Lineage (NCBI taxonomy): Eukaryota > Metazoa > Chordata > Aves > Piciformes > Picidae > Picus > Picus viridis. The sequence continues at coordinate 542,796 of CM066569.1, read as the reverse complement.
GAAAAAAGGCTTCATAATATATATATTCAAATGGTATAGAGGCCTTTCTCCTTTGCTTGTTGAGGTCTGACACTAGCAACCTCTATGACTTCAGTGGCAATGAGGCTGATCTCGATTAAGTGGAAACCTGTGAAAACCATGAGCAGGGGAGCTGAAGACAGCCATAAGGGCCGGAGAATGGTTTCTTTTCTAAAAGCACTTATCCTCCCAGCAGGAGCAGGGTGGTGGGACAGGCAAGTACTTGTGCTGCTGCTGCTCCTCCTATCATGCTCCTCTTGCTTCTGCCTCCTGGATCCTGTTCAATGCGTTTAAATTAGTGCTTCACTGGACCAAGAGGAGGGAAGAAATGCAAGTGATGCTGACCTTACAGCACAGTCCTAGGAGGCCCCTTGCTCCAGTTAGTAAATGCTTATTTTCACATGGGGAGCCCATGGACCCATGCTCAGGCCTCCCACTAGGTCTGGCTGCTGCCTGTCCCATCATTGGTAGCAGAGCCACCTGAGCACCAGCCTCTTGGCTATGGGACTGTAAAACCTTAAAGACAACACAGAACATTTTTTTCCATGTCATCTGTATCCGGTATTAGTTTTATTGGTATATTAGTGGGAGACATTTGCTCTAGTTTATTAAGATAATACACTGTAGCTATCCAGTTCATGGATTAATTTTATGCCAGGTGAGATTCCAACCTTACCTATTAAACCCTGGGGCTGCTTCTTGTCCTGCTCCTGTAAGCACTTGTAAAAGGAACTGATAAACAACCAGGCACAACCAACCAATATGCCAGTGCTCACATCCTTAGCAACACACACACACACACGAGTACTCCTTAGGGGCTTTAGCATTATAGTTTCTGGCAATGGGCAAACAATAAATGCTTCTTGTTTCTTTATTTAGAACTTTCGTGGTGGTTCTCCCCAAATAAGCTACCCAGAAGACACTACTGAAGTGAGAAGCAAATACTCTGTTCACCAAAACTTAAGTTTCAATTGAAATAAAATTCAACATGCAGTTCACTGTGGCCCCCAAACATCCTTCAAGAGCACCAACAAAAAGCCCAGCCACACTTTCTCATTAAATTGCCATTGCATTTTCCTCTCCTTTTTTTTTTTTCCTTCAGGGCCATCTTCCCAAGGCAGCTCCTGCTCCCTCTGCACCATCCTCCTCCCTGCCTAAACAGCTCCTACTCTACTACCACCATTTTTGCACCCATCCCAAAGCCAGGGACAAGACCCTCACCAGCCAAGATACCACCCAGAGGAACTAAGCCCCAGCAAGGAGCCCCAGCCAGCACCCGTGGAGGATATTGGAGTGGCAATCAATACTGGTCCTAACAACCGGGGGCCAGCAGGCCCCCCGGCCTTTGTTGTCACCACCACCATCACCCAGTGTGCACCATGGGCACTCACCAGTGATGAGAGGAAGATCCTCCAGCCCAGATGGGCTCAGTTTAGGGCTTTGCCCTTTCCTGGTGGGATTAAATAGGGGAGTGGGTGGGGAGAGCCAAGTGGCCATACCTGGGGTGGGAGGAGACTCCAATAGAGCCCAGGTGCTCTGGGTTTGAGGGGGAAAATGGGGCAGATATGGTGGGAAAGGGGAGGTGGTGGTGAAAGAAGAGGATTTTAAAATAACTTCATTTTCCACCACTCTTCCATGATGCACAACTGCAGTCCCTGGTTTGCTTTGCCTCCATGCAAAAAGAACAAACCCACCAACACTTCATAAACCAAAGCACAGTGGTGGCTATTGCAATGAAACCTTTTCACCAGTATCATTTTGCTTGGCGGGAAACTCTGTGCTTTTCAGATCAAGATAACAAGTTTTAACAACAACCAAAAAAAAAAAGTCTCCAAGAGTGAATTTTCCCTCTGGATACCAACAGAAAACACAAGGGACTGGAGCATGTGCCCTGTGAGGAGAGGCTGAGGGCCCTGGGGCTATCTAGTCTGGAAAGGAGAAGACTGAGAGGGGATTTAATAAATGTATGTAAATATCTGAGGGCTGGGGGTCAAGAGGGAGGGGACAGGCTCTGCTCAGTTGCATCTTGTGACAGGACAAGAGCTAATGGATGGAAACTCCAGCACAGGACATTCCACCTCAATATGAGGAGGAACCTCTTCACTGTGAGGGTCACAGAGCACTGGAACAGGTTCCCTAGAGGGGTCTCCTTCTCTGGAGGCTTTAAAGACCCATCTGGATGTGTTCCTGTGTGACATGTGCTGGATTCTATGGTCCTGCTGTTGCAGGGGGGTTGGACTTGATGATCTCTTTGGGTCCCTTCCAACCCCTGACACCCTGTGATCCAACCTGGCCTTGAACACTTTGAGGGTTGAGGCCTCCACAGCTTCTCTGGGCAACCTGCTCCAGTGCCTCACCACCCTCAGGGTGACAAATTTTTTCCAATGTCTAGTCTAAATCAAAGTTCTTCCAGTTCAAAGCCATTATCCTTTGTCCCACCACTATGTGCCTTCTTAAAAATCATACTGCAGTCTTCAGCAGTGCCTCTATCCTGAGGGCAGCCTAAGTAGGAATGACAGCCTAATTTTCATTAGGTTTTTTTTGATCTGTTTTCCTTGATCAAGTCATGAGACCTGGACCTTTAATGTGGGTATGAAAAAGAGAAAGAGTGTCTGTGTAGGCTGACTGAACCACAGGCAGTCTGCCAGCATCATCCTCCACAGAGGAAGGTGGGTGAATGATTCGACATGGCTGTCTCGTTGTGCAGGAATGTCTTATGATGTCCTCAAAGTAGCTGCTGGTAAGGAAGCTGACAAGCAGCGGTTGTGCAGGACTGTAAGAACAGCAACACCATGCTATGGACTCTTCTCATCAGATTGCTGCTGCTCTCAGGATTCTATGATCCTGTCCACCCTAGGTGTCCTCACTGGTGGTGCTCTCTGCAGGTACTTAACACCTTTCAGTCCAGGCAGGACACCATGGCTGGAAGATTGCAGAAAGTCCTGAAAACCCTTCTAAGGGTTTGACCTTTCTGTCTTTCCCTCAAAGGAAATACTCAGTTTTTCAGGAACTGCAACATGGCCTGTAGGGTTGTGACAGTTGACACCAATGTTTTCCAGATGCCTAGAGAGATAATTCTGAGTTTAAGGAACTGTAGAATGGCAGTACCTCACAACTAAATCCCTCCTTGCTTGTGCATCTCTCACTGTACTGAATTACTCAAGTGAAGAACAAGGTTGTCACCTTTGCCCCAGTATTTAATGGGAAGGATTTGGAAAGAGGTGAGCGGAATCTTGTCTCGATCCTTTGTATTAAGTATTAATGATTCATATGGTGAAGCCAAGGCTCTTTTTGTGAGCACAGAAAATGTTAGGCCCTTGCAGCAGGAAAAGAGGATATAGCTGCTTTCCTGTGGTTATTAGGTTTTGTACTCTTTTGGGTTTGTAAGTATGTTCAAAAGGAAATAGAATAAAATATCTCTAAGGAAGCAAAGATCTTCCTGTTGGGAAGGAGTCAGGAAGGATGATAAATTACTTGCCAAGTGAGTAATTTCTTCACTTAAGAGACTTCAAAGCTTTAAAAATTACTTTAGGTACTGTGGAGCTTGGATGTGAAACTGCATGTGCTATCAGCAGACAAAGCTGATCTGTCCTTGATGGGAAATGAGACATAGACAGATGGCAGGGAAAGAAGTGGGTTTGAGTTGGATGCTGCATCTTCCCAGAGCAGCTCTAGCAAATACCCTTTTACTGTATCGCATGCTGACAGAAGAGAGATGCAAGTGTTTAGGATTGCTCAGTGCTTCCAGTGTTGGTTGTCAAATACTTTACAGACTGAATAAGTATTTATAGGATAAAAAAGGAAGACTAAACTACAATTTCAGTTTGACAGCCATGCAATTTCTTGAAACATGTCTGGAAATGATGTGACTAAAAATAGGACCATCACATAGTGACAGCTTTGGTACAGTGCTACCTGCTATAGCTCCAGCCCACCAGGGCTCCCTCTTCAGCGAAGTTCTTTATTTAGAGAAACTGTTATGGAGACTGGTGGTGGTTCCTGGTCTTGTGAGAGGTGAGATACATTTTTCCTACTGCTTTCAACCTGTACAGTTACAGGAAATTAATTGCACATTAGTGCTGTGCAAATTTCAAAGTATGAACTAAGAGGCATGAGAGGACATTGCATTCTATTTGTTGAGTATGTGATGACATGGTAAGGTGCTCATCATCAGCATGCCAGTTTTTCTGGCACTTGGGCAGTCCTAAGTGTTGTATATCAATCCTAACTTAATGATCTAGGTCATTAAACACCTAAAAACTAAATGATGTGACACATGGCTGTGTTTGATCTAAGTGCTAATTCCTTCTGAAGGCTTCTGACACTCTTTCAGCCTCAGCTTAGGTGAGCGGTCAGCCTGTGACATGGTCACCAAGCGTGTCATGTTAAATCCCCAGTAAGTACCATGGGTAGCATTTTGTGGAATAAACCCCAGCTAAAACCCACAGAAGGTTCAGCCTGTTAAAGCTAAAAACCCCACTGTACCCTTTGAGGCATCAGTGCCAGGAGCCCGAGCAGGTAGAGGAGCTATGAGATGATGCCCATGGGAGCTTTAGGTCATGACACCACATTACAACTGGACTCACCTGACTCCAGTTCTTAAGTGCAGGATGCAAAATAGCCAGAAAAGAATAAGGAACAACACGCACAGAATTCTCTAATATCAAAATATAGCAATTTATTCAAGACACTGAATATGATCTGTTGATTCTCTCCTTAAAACAAATGAGCTACAATACACAAGGTGAATCTGAAGAAAGTGTGGGTTGGGGAGAAACAAAATAAGGGTTGATGTCGTTTCAACAGAACCTTGGAAATGCTGAAATGAGAACCAAGTCTGGCTGCAAGTCTGACACAGACAATAAAAACTGCAGAAGCCAGAATTCAGAATTTGAGTGAGTGGCTGAAAGAACATTTCTGCAATTGACAAAGAACCACATCTTTTAAAAAGGCAAAAGGAGGAAAAAAAGGAGGAAAAATTAAAAAAGGGAAAAAGAAAACCAAAACCAATGCAGACCCTTAGACAAAGTGCACTTCACTTGGCTCTAAAATTAGCTATTTTTTTCTCTTTTTAAAAAACAAATTAAAAGGAAATTTCTAAGATGTAGCATGGGGTTAATGTGTGTATAACCCTGTAAGTCAGGCCCTTTAGTGCCCCATACGGGACCCAGTGTTTTCTACATAAAAGATTCAGTATCCTTCTAACCCAACAGAGTTGAGTGGTTTTTCAGCAACGTTTTTTTCCAGGCCAGTTCCAGACAGCCAGCACTGACTGAACTCCAGCACGTCTCTGGGTGGTTTCACAACGTTTGGTCACTTAGGCTTTTCAGTTTCTCTTCTACTACAAAGCACTAAAACGAAAATTATCAAAAAACATTGTATGAAAAACAGAAGTCCACCAGCCTGTTGCTTCATGCTGCTCTGTCACAGGGGAGCTGCAGAAAGGCACCGCTACCCAGGGGATGCCACTGCAGCACGGCAGGGAAGTCAGAGCTCCCAGGAGGGCAGCTCTGAGGGTCTAGGCTTAGTTCGTGTTGAACTACAGCCTGGGAAAGAATCTCTCTCCCCATTGCCCACCTTCTAAAGAAACCAGCTCCTTAGGTTAGGATTAACTTTCATGACTACATCTTCTGCCTTCCTTAATAGCTGCCTTTAGCTGAAGCCTGACTACTACTACTACTACTACAGTATCTTTGAGGATTGTCCAGTCATTAAGGGTCCTGGGGAGGGGAAGAAAGGTGGGTTTTCTTAGCTTCTCACACACACTGCTTTCAAATCTGATGATCTGTATAGAAATCTCTTTGGACCAGCAGCCTCTCTCACACACAGGCTTTGGAAACCTACCCATTTTCACATTTTGTTTATCTTGGCTTTCTACCTCCATGCAGGTGGGCAGAGGAAAGGTGGCATTCTGAAAATTCAAAACAAGGGAAAAGTGGAAAACCAAGCAGGCACCAGGGGCACTGCCGAGTTACCTACAGCAGCTATCCTGAAAAGAACCACAAAACACAGCTAAGCAGCCAGCCAGTCACACGGCACTGCTGAGCCTGGCTTGAGCAACCTCAGCTCTTCACATCCTGAGGCCTGGCATGTTCAGGCACCACTCAATGGACCGAGGAAACGCCAGGGCCCTATCCAGGCTGCCCTCCACTGCCTACAACCAGGGAGCTTCTCTGTGTTATTCTCAAGCACTCCACCCAAAAGCAGCCTGAGAAGTTAACCATGTGCATGCAATGACTGGAATCAAACCAACACCCCAACTGTGCTCTATAAAAACCACACCAAACCTTTCACCTTTGCATTCAAATTCAAGTCTCTCTTTGAACAAGCACTGTTTTTCTCCAGTAGTGACTTTACACTGGTAGGCACATGTGGCTGTTATAAAACAGTTCCAAATTGCCACGTGAAATTCTGCAGTCCATGCACTTGGAGCAGAAAACTTAACCCAGCATATAAATGCATCTGACACCAAAAATAATCCCTGCTACCTTCCAGTGCCAAGTTATTTTGCTATCAATTCTAAACAAGCCTAACTGTCAGTAATAACCCAAATCCCACATAACTGTTTTTACCTTAGGACTGGGTAGCCCTTTTGGCAGTTATTTCTTTTCATTCTTTAATCCTTTCCAAATGTGTGACTTTAAGAAAAGCAGCTGAAGCTGGCAGTAGTGAGTTGTGCTAGAAGGACTAAGATGCTGCACAGGAGGGCAAGCATAAAAAGAGGAAAACACAGGAGAAAAAATGATGTCCAGATTCTACAATGCCATGATGCTTGGCAGGTCTTACATCAACAGTTGGGTGCTAGGGCTCTGGTTTGGGTTTTGCTCAGAACATCACTGTTTTAGCAGCTGTGCCGAAATCAAGGGGAAGAGCCTGTTACAGAAACAGCAGCTTTGGGTGAGAAGGTACATGATGTTGAGGGTATTCTCTGGTCATTGTTTTTACTCGCTCCTACAAATACCAGCCTAGCCTGTGGGCTAGAGAAGACAGACAGTTCGAAGGATTTGTCTAAATAACAGCTGCTACCATCCCAAGGTTTCCTTACAGCTTACAGCACTTCCAGTAAACTCTGCCCATGCATCCTTCTTTCTTCAGTGGGTATCCCTGCCGATGTCTAGCTTGTATTAAGGAAATCTTGTCCAAAGTGGATAGGTGGTGCTCTGGAAGTCTTCATTGTCATTCCAATCATTTTACCCACTATTCACTTGTATAGGAGGTATAATTTATGAATCCTTTACCAAGTCGCCACCTAATGGAGAGTTCTACACTGTCTTCTCATCACTGTGCTGCTGACATCCTATAGGCTAAACCTGTTTGGGCAGACAGTGAGCCACCAAGTGCAGACTTAGATCTTTCTTTGCAGCATGCAGCACACAGAGCTGAGGGTGACAGCAGTACCACATACTGCCAGATGCAATGGAAGAGCCTCCTTCCAGGAGCATGCTGAGCTTGACAAGAATTCATTCTTCAACAGTGACACATGCAGTCCATGTATCTTGGTTCACCTGGTCTTGTTAAGTCAGTGGTAAAATCCCACTGACTTACTGGAATACAAACAGCTGAGTGGAATGAATAGCAGAGGACAGAGCACTGCTCAGTGAGGCCATGGGCAGCCAAGCCCATGTTCTGTATGAAATTTGAAGTATTTCTAGAGGAAAGAAGATGCACCAATGTTTTCCCCTGGTTATTGAGGATAAATAAAAATATGGACTCAAGAAAATGAATGCTCTATATAGAGAGAGAGTCTCAATTTTACCAATCCCTTTTAATAAGTGTATATCATCAAATGGTCACAAAAATGAAAGGACACTATAAATGGCTGGCTGCTGGAAGAGGACTCTTAGTAAATGACTGGCATTTATTGTCTCAAATGGCATTCTTTCTTACAGCACTTTCTGAGAGAGAAGAGAAAACGGATACTGCACCTTTCATGTTCCTCACGCTCTGTGTCGTTCCATTTGCTTGAATTACACAACTGATCTACATTTCCTGGCCATTTTAGGCTTTTAAAACTGTTTAACATAAAAAATATTTTTTTTTTCCAAAAATACACTGGGTTCTTTCTGTTAAAAGTCATCTTTCTCCTGTAAAAATCTTCCCCAGCACTGCATTCTTATATAAAGCACTTATTACACAATTTGCTGAAAGTGCCCTTGAGACTCTAAGATCTGAAGCATGGAGGAGTTTTTTTTCTTCGAAACGGAGAGAAAGAAAAGGAATAGAGAGGAGAGAGGAGAAGCAGTCTGTCAAAAAATTTCATTGTCACGTCTACCTGGCTGCATCTACTAGGGGCATACAGGGAAAAAAGATAAAAACAAAAAACAAAACAAACAAACAAAAAAAAAAAAAAAAGAAAAGGTGAGAAGAAAGAGCAGGAAAAAACAGGAGGGAGGAGTTGGGAGTGGAAGGGAGAAATAAAAGGAAAACTGAAGTCTCATCCTAAGCCTGGGATTTTCCAGACTGTAATATTCCAGCTGATAGAAAAAACACTGAACAAAAAAAAGTAGTCTAGAAAATAGAAAGTGTTGTGATTACAAAGTTGAGCATTTCATCAGTACAAACTGGTCTTTGAACATCCTTTGGGAGAGCGACTGTAGTGTCCAAATTAGAAGGAAAAAAATACAACACTGCATGGAGGAGGATTTTTTTTCCCTTTTGGTTTATCACAGCATTTTTTTTTTTTTTTTTTTTTTTTTTTTAATTATTAATTTCTTTTTTTGGCACAGCTTTTTTTCCCCAGCCATCAGAGCAAGTTCTCAGATGCAAACTAAACAGTGCAATGCCTAGCTGGTGGCTTCATGCTTCCAAGGCTGAATGTTCCAGGTGGAAACCATTCCCTCCCCTCTGAAGTGACTGTGTTTTTACTCCTCGATGAAGGTTACGAACAAAATACTAGACACCTGTGGCCAGGGGGAGCTGGTTTCATGGTACACTCTAACTTTGTTCAAGTTCATACAGTTCTGGAGCTGTTAAGAAGAGTTTTGAAGAGTGCTTCTCCCCACACATTCACTGCTGGTCCATTTGAATTTTCTTCTACAACACTTTGCTTTTACTTTCGCAGATCTAGAACACAAACCTGGGGAGAAAAGACGCAGCATTAAGAACCATTTCTGAAGGCGATGTGGAAGTCCTGCTCACACAGCCTTGTCCACAGGCTGATCAGCCAGCTGTATGTTATCCTCCCCAGCTTCAAATCAGCCACTCTCAAGCACCTGTTTACGTGCATGCAAATAAGGGAACAAACCCAGGTGAAAACCAGACACTGAACATTTTGCTGGGCTTTCACTGGATTACAAACCAATGTTTTGGTGGCACATCCCAGATAAGACTGTGGACTCTATTTAGTTGTCTGCATACAGTGTCCACTTCCAGTCCTGGAACATACCCAAAATAGATGAAAGCTTGGCAGGCATGACCTAGACCTAGAGCAGACACTTGCCCATTTGGAGCAGCTGTTGGAAGCCAAGCATGGCACCGTCTCAAATGGCACAACTAAGCTCAAGCTACTGAATTGTGCTGTAGGTGTCCCCCTTGTTAAAACCAGTTGAAAAATACCGCTCTGAAGAAGTTATGCAGCCAGCCATGCAGAAGAGCTACTTTTAAATCTGTAGAGTGTGTTATAACACCTCTGTCCTTCACGATCAGGCTGCAAATGTACTTTATTAAAAGTTACATTAACAGCAAAAATAGTAATGAATAACCAGTACGCCTGTGGCAACGTTCCTCCTCTAACACATGATGACATTTTGGGGCATTACACTGCAAAGTTCCTCCTTTAGGTGCACTACACAAGGGTAAACTCCTGTGGGAGCCCTGGGACAACTGCTTAATTATTAGAGAGCTGACTGCCATTACAGATGATATGATAGAGCACTACTGCTGTACTTACCAAACATGCATTAAAAAAGTCATTCCCGTTCTCAGTAATATTCAAACGTTCTTTCCAACAGGAACACCACCTCCTAGCATTCAAAACCTTTCAAAGCAGGAGTGTTTTTAATTTACTACACAGAGCTACTTCTTGACGCCTTAGGATGCCCACACCTTCAGCTCTGTCCACAGGAGGCAGTATGGCATGTTTTTCAGTGGACACTCCTCAGAAGAGCCATCTCCACCCAACCTTTACAGTGTGTAAACCTCCTTACCGATCCATCTGATGCGCTTGCTCCCACTTTGTCTCCTCTAGCATTCCAGCAGACTTCAAAGATGCCCCCAGTGCCTCGGTAGCTATGTACTAGAGTTCCACTCTGCAAAGCAAAACAGCATGCAGGCATTTAATACAGAAGTTCCCCTTCTTTTTCTCTGTCATGTGGCACTATGTTAAAAAGAAGAGAGTGGTGGCTAGGAGGAGCTATTCACATCACTCAGATGTAGTCATCTCCACAGAGTGCTAAAGTCAGGAAACTGGTCTTTGACAATGAAGAGCTCCTCCAGAAAGCAAATGACAGTAGGACACTTAGACATCTGTTCTTGTCAACTCAGTAAAGGCCTGGAGAGTTAGGCTAAAGTTTGTTGTTAACTCATGCTGTGAGGCATCAGTATGCAGAATAAACTCTATGGAACTGTGATGTCCCCCTCTTCTGCAGCATATCCTCAATCTCCAGCCTGTATACCCTTCACCATCCCTCTATTGCGAAGTGTAAACCAGAGTATCCCTTAATTCCAAAAATGAATCCCTATCTTTTACTTCACAAAATGATGTCACAACATATGTAGTTTCATATTTTAGCATACAAAGAAGCCCGAACAGAAATGTTCTGGACAGTCCCCTCACTCCACCTGAATGACTCAACTGTTGTGCTGAGCCAACACAATCAGGTTCACCATGGCTGGCAGGTCATATGCTACTGAGGTGCATATATTTCCCATTTAACCTTTAGCTGTTAATGTGTCATCTCAACTAGATGTATCTCACATAAAGCAAAACAGTACCTGAGTATTCCATATATGGACACATTTGTCAAAGGACCCACTGGCTAGATATTTTCCATCAGGACTAAAAGCTACACTGTAGACAGGCTCTTGATGTTTTGTTAACGTGTGGATGCAGACTCCTCGGTCAACGTCCCACAGCCGAACAGTGGAATCAAATGAAGCACTGTAGGAAGCATTCAAGCACAAGCACATCTTAATATGGGTGTTAATAAATTTGTAGTTTGATATTGCAAATGCTTTAAGAGAACACCACAAGTTTGGGTTATTTTTCTTGGCTAAGCAAGAAACAATGGGTCAGGCAGAAAAAGCGTGCACTACAGCCTCTATGGGTTTTCTGACATGAATTAGATCTACAGACCTGAATTCCTGTATTGGGCCCCTTGGAGTTTATATAAAGTTTGCAGCGTATAGGATAAGAACACCAGCCCTAGGAAGGCCCAGCTCCCTCCTTTTGAGATTCTATGAGCTATTATTCAGGAAGGTCAAATATATATGGTCATGAACAGGATGAAAAGTTCCAGAGAGATCTTATTCCTAATGGTCTGCATTGTGGGGAGACCTAATAGCAGCCTTCCAGTACCTGAAGGGGGCCTACAAAGAGGATGGAGAGTCTGTTTACAAAGGCCTGCAGCGACAGAACAAGGGGCAATGGCTTCAAACTGGAGAAGAGCAGATTTAGATTGAATGTTAGGAACAGGTTCTTAACCGTGAGGGTGATGGAACACTGGATCAGGTCACCCAGGGAGGCGGTTGTGGCCTCATCCCTGGCAATATTCAAAGAAGTGAGGCATGGCAGGGCTCTGGGCAGCCTGATCTAGTTGAGGATGCCCCTGCTTACTGCAGAGGGACTTGGGCTAGGTGACCTTTGGAGGTCCCTTCCAACCCAGACCATTCTATGATTTAATGAACCAGAATTCTGTAGTTTTCTATAACTGTGTTCTTTTTGTTTTCAGTGTTGATTTTTGCTACACTCCATCTGAATTCCAAACTGGGGGTTTAGAGAAAAGTAAAGGAAATAACTGGCATTAAAAATAGTATTAAGAGAACAACTCAAAGTGAAGTTCTTCCCTGTCCACTCCCAGACTAAAGAGACAAATAAATAAAACAGCTTTCACACAACTCCTCCCCAGTCTGAACACTCGTGAACTGATTTGATAATCCCATGGTGCTACCATCAATTGCCATTCTACAAGTGAGCATATGTCCTAAACTCAAAGAAAAGTTTTGAACAGATTTTCAAGTAGAATTTTAAAGATTTTCCAAGCTTTTCACTGTTAGCTAAGAGGGCTATAAAAATTGTCAGTATCTGCCCTGGTGAGTTGCATGATTCTGGTTAGAACTGGCTGAACAGGCTGCCATCTGCCTCATTAAGGACTTTTGTTCACATCATCTGGATGTTGGATGTGAAAGCAAAATGCCAAATTTAAAATCCTTTTGTCAAGGTACCTGAAAAGTTCCTTACCCTTAGTTTCTACACCCCTGATTTATGAGCACAGGTCCTTTTTACTGGGATTGTCTACAGGAAGACTGATGGCAATGTGACAGCAGCTACATGTCAGAAGAACAATCCTTCTGCTTGGCAGGCAACAGAAAGAGATACATTTTTTTACCTTGCTAACATGATGTTGGAGTTTGGATTGCTGGTGCCTGGTCCTGTAGGACTCCATTTGATAGTATATATCTCTTTGCTGTGAGCCTGAAGATCATGTACACAGGTATCCTGCTTCATACTCCATATCTAAGTCAGAGTAATTATGAAAGAGAAAGATGGCAATGTTACTGATCTCAGCTGAATTATTTCAGCTCTACGTTAGTCTTACCATTTCTTTAAGATCCTGACACACATGCATGCACATGAACATGGTTTATTAACACAGCAATTTGGCACATGTGTTAGAACAGCCCTGTTAGGGAAGAGAGCTACACATTTTGTAGTATTTATTTTGAAAGGTAAGAAAAACTAAGTAGTTGCTGTACTGCCCATAGCCTGTAACTCTACTTTGATGTAGAAGCCTATGTTACTCTATTTACAGAAGTTTAACAAAGTTTCAGTTACACATTGCAGCAGGAATCATTTTAGAGAATGAAAAGAAAGTTTCAATAACTGCTTAAACCCAAGGGATTTTCTCTTATCTTGATAGAATTTTCCTTTTGCCCCTCAACATCATTTGTCTTCCTCATGTTTTTAACAGTGCAGTTAGCTATGCAGTGTTAGGTGGCCAAGTACTTCTGTGTGAGATGAAGAACATGCCCCACAGAGATGACAGGTGATTTATCTTTTCTTCAGTTAACAGAAAATAATATGAAATTAATTCCCAGTGGGGAAAATACCTTAGGTTTAGTCTGTCAGTTTCAGAGAAGTATCAAAAATGTCCTCATGATTTAACTCACTTGTTACAAGACTGCACTGTGAGGGAAATCACAGTATCACAGTATCACCAAGGTTGGAAGAGACCTCAAAGATCATCAAGTCCAACCTGTCACCACAGACCTCATGACTAGACCATGGCAGCAAGTGCCACGTCCAATCCCCTCTTGAACACCTCCAGGGATGGTGACTCCACCACCTCCCTGGGCAGCACATTCCAATGGCTAACAACTCTCTCAGTGAAGAACTTTCTCCTCACCTCGAGCCTAAACCTCCCCTGGCACAGCCATTCTTCTGCTGTTTTTTCCTCAAAATACCAGAGTCTGCTTTTGGAAATATTGCACAGGGCTTAGCCATGTTCTACAGCTAATGGGCAACATGATCCAAGAAGTTGTAGGAAAGTAGCAAGACCTCAACCAAACCAAACCAACCAACCAAAGAAAGAAAAAAAAAAGAGAGAAGCAGCCAGAGAGGAGCTATTTCCAGAGGAAAAGGGAGCAAAGTCTTAATTGCCTGAAAAGGATTTGCAGTCTCCATCACTGAAGGTTTTTAAAAACAAGCAAGGCCAGGGATAGCAAATGATTAACTCACGTGCGAAATCCAGCGGTCAGAGATTTGAACTGCCACAAACACCAGTGAGCCACAGTGTTTTTTAAAACTCAGCACAAGACTGGGATCAAAAATCATGTGGTAGCACTGGGGCAGCATGTTTTTGCACAGCAATAATTGTTACTACAGCACTGCTTTGCAGCAGTGTAACAGACAGCACCTCAGGCTCTCCTAGCCCTGTTTCCTGTGAATTTCCAGTTCTGTGGAAATACCTTACAATAATATGCAAGAATACACCTAGAATCCAGAATGATAACAATGCCAGTGAGTACATGGCAAAGACAGAGTTAAACTGAGCAGAAGTCAGGCTACCTATGAAGAGGAAACATTCATAATGCTCAAGTTCACTTCAGATTCTCATCTGAAAGTTGTGCTGCTCTCTGTTTCAGTTCTTACATGTACACTGTGTGCATGCTAGAAATGTTTCTTGCTTCAGATGTGCCAATTAGCAGTGGAAAGAGGTATAAGCCTTAATGAACACAGCTATACCATGTGGGAATAGTATTACTAATACAATTCTATCCAGAAAATCACTTATTTCCTGGGATGTCTGCTTTGCTCAAGGAAACAGCATAAACCAAGAGTGCTGCAGGAAGGCTTTGCTCCTACAACATGCAGCTATTCCTACACAGACATCCAGTGTGGCTGAGAAAGGACAAGAGTGAGAGGGAGTAGGGGCTGGAAAAGCTCTAGAGTGAGAAATATTTTGGCAAGCTCAGACTCCTCCTGAATTAGTAATACTGTGCTGGTGTGGCACAATGGCCCAGGTGCCCTGGTAAAGCAGCCTATGTTGCCTGTGAGCCAGAAAACAGATTCGTCCTACCTGACTTCAGGTACCTGACAGAGGCATGCACACCATCAGCACAGCTGCCTTAGGCTTCCCATGCAGTGAGTGGATAAAGACAGGCATCATCAGAGAGCAAGTCAGATTCTTGGTAGGCTCTGAATATATGTATGTGTCCTGTCCCACTGCTTACCCCACACTCATTAAAAGAATCAAACAGCTCCAATGAAATGAGGGAAAGAAAATTCTGTACTTTTATATTCTTTTCAAAGAGTGGCCAATAGGCTGCTTCTTAGCATAGGGATTGTGTTTCTGTGGTCAGGCAAGCTGGTGAATATATGTGTGTATATTTAAACTATGATTATGCTGTGACAGTAACAGATCAGTAACACTTCTTTGGATAGGATGTCTCAGTTTTCTCAGTGGCTGCTTCTCAGTGTTCAGTCTTTCAGACTGGCTTTAAGAGATATGGCATAAAATGAAACTCTTGTTCATGCAAAGTTTCAAGTGAGACAGTGCCACCATTCTGCAGAAGATTTTAAAATAGACCTATTTTTTTTCTTTTGTCTTTTTGAACATCAGGAATGGAAATTACATTACCTTTAATGTCATATCATCGGAGCAAGATGCAAGTAGCATGCCAGATGGGTCCCATTTGATTGCATTAACTTCGTTCTGAAATCAAGCAAGATTTTAAAGTCAGTATTCCGGCTAGCTGCAGTGCACCGGGCACCCAGCAGAAGGCACTCAAGGCTTGCGAGTGCAAGAGCATCAACCACAAATTAGAGTCCCGGGTGCTTTATGGGTGAACAAAAGCAGCGTTGCTTTTGTAATGTGCTATTAAAGTGTCATTTAGGAATGGTAACTGTTTTTTGTTTGTGAACAATACACATAATCCGTCTCCTGATACACAATCTCCCGGTTCTGTCACAAAGTCTCTCACACCCTTTCTTCATGGACTAGGATTTAAACAAACCCTCAAACCAGACAGATTGATGGTACAGCATGAGATCCTTTTTAAGATGGAGACATTTGTTTGGTTAATACTCTGCAGAACTTGGAGATACACTTTTTCAATGGAAAATACTGATGGAGTGTGAAGTTCTGTGGAGATTACATGTGTTAGTATTGTATCACACTGGAACAGGCTGCCCAGGGGCATTGTGGAGTCTCCCTCTCAGGAGATACTCAAAACCTGCCTGGATGCATTCCTATGGGATCTGGATTAGATCCTCCTCTGGCAGGGGGGTTGGACTAGAAGATCTCTCGAGGTCCCTTCCAGTCCCTAATATTCGGTGATTCTGTCGTCTATACAACAATGCTGATCTCCCTAAAGAGAATGTAAATGAAATCCAGGATGGAATATTGATGTGTTTACAATGCCTTCTTGATCAGTCTTACTAGCATTTTGCAATTAACTAAGCCCAGTGTATCCCCTTTGAAATCCATAAATTTTCTATGTGTTTTGGTTTGTTGTTTGTTTGGCTTTTTTTTGAGTTATACATATGGAGGAAAAAAAGAGCATTTCATAAAACGGGAAAGGGTAATTTTAAAAAATAAATTGGCTCAGAGTCTCAGTGAAAATAACCCTGGAAAATATATAGCTTTATGCATTTTGTATGTTTCAGTCACAATTAACAGGAGCTCTATAGATATCTGAAGTGAAAATTTGGATCACATGCAAAATGGTGCATTTCATATAGTGATGGAAAGCACAAGTCTGGTGGTAGCAATGTATAGCCTGTCACAAAATACCAGTTTAACCACAGGCTAGATAAAGGTTTCCAAATGCACAATTTGTCCCCACTGGGGAGACAGCAAGTTCTGTAAGCTAATAGCCAAATTACACGTCAGTATATGAAATTTTCTCATGAATGGAAGCCACAAAAAAAATAGCCCTTTGATGGTCATTAAATACCACCAGGAAAAGAAACACATCTTAAATAGATCTTATTAGATTAAATTGGTTCTAGAACTGAAAAATGGCTGATGGCAAATTGTTCTTATTCATACTCCTCATTTACTAAAGGAAATTAAGTCACTGAAAAACAAAATCTTTCTTATTAATGTATGCTCAGTCTGCAGCCCATGCCACACATAAATATTGTTTAAGCTGCAGGTTTTACCTCCTTTGGTGGTTTAGAACAGTTTACCCCTTTTCACAGCACTGAGTCGTTCCCAAGGAATAAGGTTTTAGGAAGCAAAGGGATGAATACAATCTGCAAACATCATCTGCCATCATCATAACATACTGCTGTGACTTTATCCCTCCTGCTTTGGCTTTTATAAACTCACTGTGTGTCCTTGAAAGGTTTTAACAGGACGATCGCAGCCAAGTCTGCATACGTGAATGCACATGTCAGTGCTGCAGGAGGCAAAAGTAGTGTTGTTCTGCCAGTCTACATCCAGAGCAGGAGCTGTGAAGTACAAACAGTGGAAGGAACATCAGGGTACAAAGCAAAGAACCAGCTATCCCAAATAATTTTCCTGCTGTTACCTATGTGGATCAAACAGATTAAAAGCTGGTTGTTAGCCTGTCACCTACTACCAGTTACAGGGGTAACAGGGACTGCCTGAAGGGCACAAATTATTTTTTCTCTTGCAGTGGATAATCTGCATGCTTTGCATGACATCAATTTATGATAGTCTTTTGGATTAAATTACAAAAGAGGGCAGCAGAACAATCTAACTCCACTCTCCCTAACCCCAGTTGCACACATCTCTTGGGCTACCTCTGACTTAATTCCTCTGAAAGCCAGGTCAGCAAAGAAACTGGAAGAAAAGTTACCCAGGAAAAATGTGGATCATTTCACCTGGGTTAGAATAAATATTCCTGTGAATGCCAGATGTAACACATGGGAGGGACAAAAAGCAGGTGGTCATCTTTCTTTACACTAGCTTTATGCAACCATCAATACAAACCTATTATTCTGTGCAACGTGTATTAGTAACACCTACATTCATCTTAATTTGGTTGCAGATTGACTTAAGATAGGTACATTGAACAAGCTGACCTCTGCAGAGGGTTTTGGCATTAACTAGGACTGAACTGATGAAACTTTGTACAAAGATAGCACATGAACATGTAACTAGTGCCTGTGGGTAACACACAGTCTGGCAAAAGACAGGAAAAAAAATTTCCCCTTTTACAGCATGTCAGCACAGACTGAGAGTGTGCAAAGGAGCAGGAGTGAACTCCTGACACAACTTGCCTGAGTTTCTGCCCTCCAGAGAATGACATAAGACTTTCTAAAATACAGAAATCTTCATTATCAGCACACTCCTATGAGAAGCAAGTGTGCCAGAATGAAACTAGCTTATATACAGGGAGCAAAGCTGAATCTCTTCCTGGCAACAATACAGGCAGGTTTACCATTAAAATGAAAATAAAAAATGCCTTATACAAATATATTCACAAAAATACTTCTGTAATAAAGAGGTGAGAGGATATCTGTTCTGCCAGGCTTGTCACAATTTTTCTGAACTGCAAAATGAGATCGATCCATGTCACCTTCTGAATCATCAGGAAGCTATTCAAATGAGAATGGAGGGCTGAACTAATTTCATATACAAGTGTTTTCTAGAACTCTGGTGAAAAAGCTCAATAATTCTGTGTGACAGATAAGGAATTTCTAGACTGCAGAAATATAAAGGAAAGTAGTGTGAGGAAGGCAGGTTACCTCTGAGTTTTCCAGTGAGCACGAATGGGAAACTGTACATGATTTTGTTTCTTTAACAGCCTGTTTTGTCTTTCTTTTTATACTGCAAGCTTTGCATGACTGCTTCAGAGAAAGCAAAAATCTATCTTCATTAATAGCAATATGCCGTCAGGGCTAATATCTAGTATGATATGTGTGAGCTAAAAAGTAATCTCAGAGCTACTGGCACCTAAAGCAATGGATTTGCACTGCAGCATAATTTAAAGTATACAGTGTGGATAGTTAATATCCATTCATTTATTGGTGTATTTAACCATATGTTTACTGAATAAGTAGCTACGTAAAACAGTCTGGGAAAAAAAGCAAATGTGTTTTTTGGTGCAGGTGATTGAATTGCCAAAGTGCCTTCAAAACCACTAACCAAGTGCATAAAATCAGCCAGAATGTTATCTAATAAAAGCAGCAATAAATCCTTAAGAAGTGCAGCTAAACCAGAAGTGTTACAATAACAATCAGCTAGTTTAAGCTTTTTCTAAGAAAAATCACCTGTGATTCACAATTAGAAGCTCAGAAGATAGAATTAAGCGTCTGCAAGGAGGGATTCAGAGCACTTAGATGTCTAAAACTGGGTCATATCAATACCTCTTATGGTACCACTTAGCAACTTGTTCCTGCACGCATAAACAGCAGCCCACATCTATTAGCAATGTGAAAATTGGATTATTTCACTCCATTTAAAAGAAATAAACTTTGTGAATACTTATTTTGACCAAATTCCCTATGGTTTTAGTGCAGCAAAGTTTGGAAACTCAAGGCTGGCAATTGTTTCCTGATAATCAGAGAAAGCAAATACCGAAGAACTTCAAGCAAAAATTCAAGCTAAGACATTCCTGAGGACCACTACACTTGCAGTGGTAAATGCAAGGTGCATGAGAGATCCACCTGCTTCTCTCTTTAGCCAGCTTCATTGCAACAGGAGCAAAACAGTGGAATAGACCTCAGACACCTCCACCAAGAGCCTCTTCATGAATCACCACTTGGTATTATTCAAGCACACAGGTAACTACAGAATCATTCAGCTATGCAGATATGGCTGGAGTGTAAATCCTCTCCTAGAATCAGATTGACTTTCAAAGCTAATTCTCACAGAGCTCCATCTTTCTGTAAAGAAGGATACACCCACAGGCCACGATGCTGAGGATAGTTAAAGCACAAAAAATTTGACTCATATGTCTGTCAGATAGGCTTTTAAAAAAGTAAAAAGTATACGGACAAAATAAAAACCATTTAATTTTACTAACAAGAGTTATGCAGAAATTACCTGAATGGAAAGGAAATTGCTGTTTAGCTTCTCCTGTGTGAGCATCCCAAATTATTGTTGTCTGCATCCGAAGAAAGGGGGAAAAAAGATTAGTGACTGTTCAGCTCAGAAAAACCAAACAAAGAGCATCCTCATGGAGCAGCAATTCTGAAAGACGGACTGGTAAAATTACTGAGTGCAGAGTCTTGTGTGCTGAACAGCTGAAAAACATGGAAATCACTTCTGAATATGACAGAATAATAATGTAAGTGTGGATAAAGAAGTATCACACCTACAGAGGAAGAAATACAATGCTAAGAATGGGCATATTCTCTCTAAATAATGATAGAAGACAGCACTACACATTTTTAATAAGCATGTTTTAGAGTTTTTTCAATTATCCTCTTCAAAGACTTTTTCCCCTTTTCAAAGACAGAAGTTGAATTCTATTCCAAAACTATGTGATACTATATTTCTAACAATTAAGCCACCAAGTGAAATATTTACCTAGCAGCAGAGTACATCTTGCTTTTTGCCACTGTGTTGGTACAGACTGAAGTGTAATTTGCTTACCACCGGCTTAATCCATACTCACAGCACACAGAGGCAACTCTCCTGTGGAGCTCAATACCACTATTTGAGTGAACTGTCAATTTATTGGGAGTATATGCTTCCAGAAAATAAATTAAGGATGCCTCATCTTACTGATACTGGATCAGCTGTTTCTTGGAACATGTTTGCCAGAATAATGGGACTACCATTTGGAGATAAGTGTAGGTGAATGTAAGTCAGTAAGAAGGAGAATAAAACTATGCTTCCATTTTCACAAGTATGTGAAAGTACTGGGATTCATCTAGCCTACAAATCAGACTTACAAGTCTGAGCTAGTTTCCCTAGGCTCCCTCTGAGAGCTGCTGGAACAGCACTGTCAGTGAGTCTCACTGTTAGGCAGGACACACAACCCACCACCAGCAAGTGCCATTTTTCTCTCTGTATTGTATAAAGGAAGCCAAGGATGACAGGCACAACTAATTTTTAGACACTGGAAGTTACACAAGATGCACTGTGTACCTGCAGTTTCAATTTTAACGGATTTGTGCTCCATCATCATCAGTCTTTAACCACTCAGCTACAAACACTATCTTTTCCTTCATTTTAAGTTCAGAACTACCAATTTTTAACTGCATATTTGCATAGGAACCCATATATACTTTGTTCAAATAATAAGTGTTCCAATAATTAGATGAGAAGTATCTTTAAGATCACATCCTTCCTGGAAACAGTTGATAAAACTACAAACAGAAGTACTGGAAGCAGTTCCTTCCTTAACTGAGACACTTTTAAGATGTAATTTTATATAGGGAGTTTGTTCTCTACACTCAAGCAGCCTTGGAAATGCAATCAACATGCACTAAAATGTATTAAAAAAACAAAAGATCGTCTGTCCAGGATGCTTGAAGGAGAAGAAATTTGTCTTAAGGAATACAGCAGCAAAAGCTCATTGAATCAGCACATTTTTATGTTACAATGAGGCATTTTTAAAACTCACTTTATCAACGCCAGCACTTAAAATGTAATTCCCCTTTTTGTTCCACTTCAGGGCAAATATGGGACCTTTATGTTGACCTAAGGTGCTTGCAAGGTTACCTGGAATAAAGAAAAGATTAGTATTACAATTTGTTTACAAATCAGCTAAATAACACTTCATAAATTAGCCAAGTAACAGCTCATTGCTGGCTGATGCTTAACAACAATACACATTGTTGGACTTACCATCTTCTGTCCATATTCTTGCAAAACCATCATATGAGCCTGTAGCCAATAGTGTTCCATCACTCTGTTGGGATACATAGAAAAGGCAAAAGTCTGTACCACTTGAAATTTGTTACAGCCAACTTCTTTTCCCCTTTCCTTTCCTTTTTACGGCTTGTGCACTGTAATTCATGGGAAATTTGAGTCCACACATTGACACATTGACGTGGCCTTCCAGTATCTGAAGGGGGCCTACAAGAAGGCTGGGGAGGGACTTCTCAGGCTATCAGGTGGTGATAGGACTAGGGGGAATGGAATGAAGCTGGAGGTGGGGAGATTCAGGCTAGATGTGAGGAGGAAGTTCTTCACCATGAGAGTGGTGAAGCCCTGTGTGACTGGTTTAGGCTGTGCCTTTAAGAAAAGGACACTTTCTGAACACTCTGGCTGAATGTTTTGGGATTATAACAGAAAACAAAGATATGCTAAACCAATTTCATTGGTAGAATCCAGCTGTAAGTTCTAGCTTAGTCTATTCAGTCTGGGGGCAGGCGGTCTGCTTCTTCTCCCTGTACTGTGAGCTGGACTGTTTTCTCTCTCTGAAGCAACAGCTTGCTACGCAGTGATGATCTTGCTAACCAGATAAGAGAAAACTAACTCTTGCATTCGCTTTTTGAGCTTAACAAAGTTTTACCCTTGTAATTTCCTTCCTTTCTCTTTCTCTCTAACCCTTTTGGGAAAAGGGGGAGGTAGGGAGGGAGAAGGGAGGGACAGGCCAAACCCCCTGGCTGCAGGGGGGTTGGGGAAAGGTCTCCTGTATTACATACATTGCTGTATATTTCTGTATATATTGTAAATATTGTATGTTTTTGTACATATTCATTGCATTCCATTTTCTGCTTGTAAATATAGCTTTCATCTGCTTCTCTGGCTGAGTTAGCTGTGGATTCTTTTGTGTGTGTGTGGGGAACCTTCCTACTCCACCACACCCAGGAATGGGTTATCCGGGGAGGTGGTTGAGGCCCCATCCCTGGAAGTGTTTAAGGCCAGGCTGGATGAGGCTCTGGCCAGCCTGAGCTAGTGTAGGGTGTCCCTGCCCATGGCAGCGGGGTTGGAACTAGATGATCCTTGTGGTCCCTTCCAACCCTGACTGATCCTATGATCCTATGATCCTATTACACAGGTTATACTATGTTTTAAACTAAAGGTTATTACTGCAAAGAGGAAATAAAACCCTCTAACATACTGTGAAATATTGGGCTACACCATCAGATAAGAGTCATTTAACTGAAAGAATTAGAAAAAGGAAAGAGATATAACAAATACTATGGGATTCTTCCAAGTAATAAACAAAGACTACTTCTTGGACATAAAGAGCCTCTAAAATGTAAACAGATAATCCAAATCCTGACTACATCCCAGTTCAGTCAAATTCAAGCACCTATCCTTGAACGAAGGACCTAAACAACTAAGCCATCAACACTCACAGCTAACACTGTCATAATTTAACTCCAGCTGGCAATTAAGCACCACAAAGCTGCCTGCTCACTCCCTGGCCCCAGTGGGGTGGGGGAGAGAATTGGAATAAAAAAGTAAAATTTCTAAGATAAAGACAGTTTAATAGGACAGAAAAGAAAGGCAAAATAACAGTAGTAATAATAATAATACTAGAAGAATATACCAAAAAAGTGATGCACAACACAATTGCTCAGCATGTGCTGATCAATACCTAGCCACATCCCTAAGCTAGGGTTGGTGCCTCCTGCCCAACCTCTCCCAGTTTATACACTGAGCATGACAGCCTATAGTATGGAAAATCCCTTCAGCTAGCTAGTTTGGGTCAGCTGTCCTGGCTATGCTCCCTCCCAGCTTCTTGTGAACATCCTCACTGGCTGAGCATGGAAAACTGAGAAATCCTCGACTTAGGGTAAGGACTACTTAGCTGCAACTAAACCATCAGTGTGTTTAAACCATCAGTGTGTTACCTGTTATCAACATCCTTCTCACACTAAATCCAAAACACAACACTGTACCAGCTACCAGGATAAAAAGTAACTCTGTCCCAGATGAAACCAGGACATACCTCCAATGCTATCTACCACAAAAAAGTTGCTTCCTCCTTGTCTAAACACAAGACTCCCATGCATACTCAGAAGCAATGAAGAGCACCACGATGGATAGCTTGAGTAAACTTGGATTCATGGGTCTCAATCAGGACAAAAACCCCAGGCACTGCAATCAGCAAGTTACAGGTATTCTGCTGGAGGTAGCCCTTCACTGAAGGGTATCTCCTGTGCATCCAGTGTTGCTAGTTACTGGGTGAGAATGAGAATAGGCAAAAAGGAACTTGACTCTGCAATCTGGTGAGACAGGTACTGTTGGAGCTGTAGGCACATGTCTGTGTTTCTGCTGATTTAGAAGGAATCTGATTAGTAGTATAGATGGTCAAATCTAAGGGAGACAAATCCTATCCTTGGCACCCAAAGATGTGATCTGAAAAATTCAGTTTTTCCCAGCTAGTTTTCTTTACCATGATATCCACAAGAAACAAGGAATGAACATTCTTGGGTTTTATCTTTGTTTGATTTGTTAATCTGCCTCTGCTTTTTGTACTACTGAACTTCTTCCATTGTGTCAAACATAAAACACATAAAGGAAGATTATGCAGTGGCCTTATCTTTCACTTTTGTGAAGCATCTATCTCACCTGAAGGACAATCACATTGCAGTAAAGATTAATTGAATCTTAGTCTCTGGCTAGCAACTGAGACTTCATGTAACTGCTTAGAATCCCTTCTGGTACTTAATTTTTAATCTGTTTTCCTTTGAAAACAAGACAAATGCATCATTCTGTCTGTACTAATATCAGCAAAACAGACAGCATTCAAGTGATCTCAGAATTAATTAAGGTTTCTGCAAAGTCTTTTAAGTTTTTTTAAAGTGCTTGGTGGCAGAAAGGATACATAAAGCAACCTCAAAGCTGCCCAAAGACACTGCGCAGACACTGGGGATTCTTAATACCTGTCCTCTCTGCTCACTTAGGTCTTCTCTGTGTAGGACTGTATTATTTAAGATAGGTTAAAGTCAAAAAGTGATCATCCAAGACAGTTTCACCCAGAATGTGGTAAAGATGGAATGACTACACATGCTCCTACCAGAATAAAGACAATAATGTAAGTATGTTCTGTTATGCACAGCACAATTCAAATGAGAAAGGGGCAGTCCAACCTCAGGAAAAAATTCTCTGGTGCTCATAGCTCCTTATACTCCACAATAAACTAACTGTGACATGCAAATATATTAGTAATCAGGCATCATTACTACACAGATTGCTTGTTTAACCTTCATCTGTTAAGCCATCTAAGTTTGTTTTTACCCATGCCCCTAAAAAAGAGATATAAATACATCACTATTAAGCTTGAAGATGGCAGCAGTCCTGGAAAATTATAGTATATAGGTGAAAGGTCAGACTATTATTAGTATTTGAAACAAGAGGTCAGTAGGTTAGGACACAGCTTCTGGTCACCTCAGATACAAAAGATAAAGAGCAGCAGCTGTAATTGCCTCTGAATTAAATTTAGTCAATTAAAACCCATGCACTCTTAGAAGTTAGCTTACATTCCAGTCCAATGAAGTCACATCCTTATTGCTGGGGACATCGTGTCCTCCTTCTCTTATACAGTGCCTCAAAACTAGCTGAGTGGAACCGCTGTTGCTGTTTTCATTGAGATTCCATATCCTGGCCGTTGAGTCTCCGGATCTATAAAAGCAATTGTGCAGAGATGAAAGCCCCCCTTGGTGTTTATCCAGCAAACAAAGTAAGAACCTCTATTTCTGTTTTCATTGAGAGAACACCACAACCTTTAAGAAGGGACTTTTCTTTCCAATCCTTCCTGCACTCCATGCACTCTCAGAACAATGCTAACACACATTTAAATCATACGTATCACCTAGGTCCACAGCACCATTTGCTTCATTCAGAAAAGTTTTACCTAAAATGCAGTGGTTCGCCATCTGCTTTTTGCACTTCATACCTAAGGTTCATACCGCAACTGAGATAGTCTGGGGGAACTAAACACTGGGGGAACTCAACATTGCAAACATAACACTGTGGAGACCACAATAAAGGCAAACACAAAGGCTGTGTCCGTATGACTCCTGTCCCAGTGGCTGAGTCCAAGGTGTTCCCCTGGAGCTGCAGCAAGCTCTGAACGTAGGACCTGCCGGGTCACTGCCTGCAGAGGTGTGGACTATCACAGTTGCAACAGGCTAGGGGAAGGAGATCTCTAGCAGTGTGAAAAATTGGATGGGGTGCTGGCTCCCTGGTCCTGCCCAGGTTCCTCTGACAGCTACTTAAGGCTGCCTTTAATTTGGTGTTGTCCCTTTCATAAGGTACTTCTGTTCAGGATGGATCAGAACACAGCCTCTTACAGAAGCTGTTTGCAAAATGGCATCTCAGCATTAATTCAAACTACAAAACCTAAACAATATGATGGTAGGAAAGTAATTTAATTCTTAAAATTAATCTTAATTTAATTTTCAAAATTCACATCTACAGGGTCCATTCCTGTCTGTAGCTTAACTCACGTTGTCTGAAAAAGTAACTAAATAACTATTGACATAATAGAGCAAGACAGAGACAGCATAAGGATTTTAATCTATCTTATAGCTTGGGTATTTTCTAGGGAGATGTTTTTATTGTGGGCTGAAACCCCGCTTTAATCTAGAGAAAGTTGGGAGGAAGTGAAGACTTTATCATAGTCTGCTTGTGAACAATATGTTTATCTTCAATTTACATAAATCTTTTTTCCAATGAAAAACATCTCTGAGGTCATGAATTGATTTGCAAGGGGCCAGGGAGCCAGCAGTCCTGGCTCACTGGAGAGGTCCCAGAAGACTGGAAGCTGGCCAGCGTGGTGCCCATCCATAAGAAGGGCCAGTTGGAAGAGTCAGGGAATTATAGGCCTGTCAGCCTGACCTCAGTGCCAGGCAAGATTATGGAATGGGTCATCTCGAGTGCGATCACACAGCACTTACAGGATGGCCAGGGGCTCAGGCCTAGCCAGCATGGATTTAGGAGGGGCAGGTCCTGCCTGACCAACCTGATCTCCTTCTATGATCAGGTGACCCGCCTGGTGGATGTGGGGAGGCCTGTGGATGTGGTCTACCTGGACCTCAGCAAGGCCTTTGACACCGTCCCCCACAGCAAACTCCTGGCCAAGCTGGCAGCCCATGGCTTGGACAGGAGCACACTGCGTTGGGTTAGGAACTGGCTGGAGGGCCGAGCCCAGAGAGTGGTGGTGAATGGTGCCACATCCAGCTGGCGGCCTGTCACTAGTGGTGTGCCCCAGGGATCAGTGCTGGGCCCCATGCTTTTCAACATCTTTATTGATGATCTGTATGGTCTAGTTGTTGGGTGGGTTGGATTGTTTGATGGGTTGGACGCGATGATCTTGAAGGTCTCTTCCAACCTGGTGTATTGTATTGTATCTGGATGAGGGCATTGAGTCCATCATCAGTAAATTTGCAGATGACACCAAGCTGGGGGCAGGAGTTGATCTGCTGGAGGGCAGAGAGGCTTTGCAGAGAGACCTCGACAGGCTGGACAGATGGGCAGAGTCCAATGGCATGAGATTTAACACATCCAAGTGCCGGGTTCTGCACATTGGCCACAACAACCCCAGGCAGCGCTACAGGCTGGGGTCAGAGTGGCTGGAGAGCGGCCAGGCTGAGAGGGACCTGGGGGTGCTGGTTGATGGGAAGCTGAACATGAGCCAGCAGTGTGCCCAGGCAGCCAAGAGGGCCAACCGCATCCTGGCCTGCATTAGGAATAGTATGGCCAGCAGGAGCAGGGAGGTCATTGTGCCCCTGGACTCTGCTTTGGTTAGGCCGCACCTTGAGTACCGTGTCCAGTTCTGGGCCCCTCAGTTTAAGAAGGACATTGAGACACTTGAACGTGTCCAGAGAAGGGCAACAAGGCTGGTGAGAGGCCTTGAGCACAAGCCCTATGAGGAGAGGCTGAGGGAGCTGGGGCTGTTTAGCCTGGAGAAGAGGAGGCTCAGGGGTGACCTCATTGCTCTCTACAACTACCTGAAGGGTGGTTGTAGCCAGGAAGGGGTTGGCCTCTTCTCCCTAGCAACCAGCACCAGAACAAGGGGACACAGTCTCAAGCTGCACCAGGGGAAGTTTAGGCTCGAGGTGAGGAGAAAGTTCTTCACCGAGAGAGTGATTCGTCATTGGAATGGGCTGCCCGGGGAGGTGGTTGAGTCTCCATCCCTGGAGGCGTTCAGGAGGGGACTGGATGTGGCACTTGGTGCCATGGTCTAGTTGTGAGGTTGTGGTTACAGGTTGGACTTGATGATCTTCAAGGTCTCTTCCAACCTTGGTAATTCTATTCTATTCTATTCTATTCTATTCTATTCTATTCTATTCTATTCTATTCTATTCTATTCTATTCTATTCTATTCTATTCTATTCTATTCTTTCTAGTTTATTGGGATTTGTCTCTTGCCTCCCCCAACCTCTTTGGTTTGGTTGGTTTTTTTTCCCTTTTCCATACACTAGCAAGGGCCTGCATCAGGAACAGTGTGGCCAGCAGGAGCAGGGAGGTCATTCTGCCCCTGCACACTGCACTGGTTAGGCTGCACCTCAAGTACTGTGTCCAGTTCTGGGCCCCTCAGTTTAGGAAGGATATTGACTTGCTGGAATGTGTCCAGAGAAGGGCAACGAAGTTGGTGAGGGGTTTGGAACACAAGCCCTGTGAGGAAAGGCTGAGGGAGCTGAGGTTGCTTAGCCTGGAGAAGAAGAGACTCAGGGGTGACCTTACTGCTCTCTACAACTACCTGAAGGGAGGTTGTAGCCAGACAGAGGTTGGCCTCTTCTCCCAGGCAGCCAGTACCAGAACAAGAGGACACAGTCTCAGGCTGTGCCGGGGCAGGTTTAGGCTGGATGTTAGGAAGAAGTTCTATACAGAGAGAGTGATTCCCCATTGGAATCGGCTGCCTGTGGAGGTGGTGGAGTCACCTTCATTGGAGGTGTTCAGGAGGAGACTTGATGGGGTGCTTGGTTGCATGGTTTAGTTGTTTAGGTGGGTTGGATTGGTTGATGGGTTGGACGTGATGATCTTGAAGGTCTCTTCCAACCTGGTGTATTGTATTGTATTGTATTGCATTGTATTGTATTGTAAGGGGAAAAAGTCTTTGAAGACTAAAAACCTGAGATCCATTTTTGTTTTACTGAAAACTAACACAAGAGAATATACAATTCCTGTCTACCTGTAAAACATTTCAAATATTTGTACTAAAAGTACAGGGTACATTTCAAACACTTGACACATCTTTGAGTGTAAATTAGTGACCAATCAAGTAGTGAGCACGGAATCACAGAATCACCTCACTTGGAAAAGACCCTTTAGGACCAAGACTCACCATTATTTTACTGATAATTTAACCAGCTGTAAAAGCAAAAACGCCTCTGCCTTTATGGGTGGGTCTGAGCTCTGCTGTGTCATGGCATGTCTGGGGAATGTGCCCCAATCTCCTCTGAGCCCTTTGTGTCAAGCTGAGATGTGATGGCTGGCCAAGGCTTGGCCAGTCGTGCCACAAGCTACAGCTGTGCAGTTGTTCTTTAATTTCTGGCACCTATCCTTAATGTTAGTGATACAGAAATAATTTGAATCAGGTTAAATTTTTTGCCACTGTAGAGAACTCTGGCTGTAATATAATTCCTGATTTTTTCAGAGGCCTGGAAAACTAAACAGTTTTGCACATGTTGGCTAGGAAAGTAATGAAGTTAATCATGAGGCTCACAACATTTTTAGTTGTGATAATTTACAATAATGGGAACATAAGTCTTTCATAGGCTTGGGTTATTGGTTAACATGCTAAGTGGGAAATTCCTTCAGTGTTGGGTTCTCTGCTGTAAAAGACTCCAGGCCAATTTTGCCTTCATTGTAATAATCCAGTTCATTATTGGACCCTGTGAATAAAGTAGTCACTTGGCTATCAAACACAATATCCTATTTGTTATTTCTAAAAGGGTTACGTTTTGTTTTTCAACAGTTTATTTAGTCAGTTTTCTGGCAATGCTTGGGCAATCTTATTTTCCAGTATTTTAATTTTGGTTTTCCATTTTCTTCTTCTTAAGGCTATGTATGTCACAGCAGAGAGGCTTCAAAAGCCTACCAGTGTGTGGCAGGGGTGTTGTTTGTCTTCTCTTTTGTTGCTGGGAGGAAAAAAAAAATCAAAACCAGAAGAAGTATTCCCTGCTCTGGAAAGTATTCTGATTTCTGTTGAATGATTCAGTGAACCCTGCCTTATTAGAGGACCATAGCACAAGCACAATTCAGAAGGGTATTTAATCTCCTCAGTTCACAGAAGCATTTCTATCTGCATGATAAAGCAGCTCATTCCAGCATGCAAGTCATGAACATTGGAGTAATAGGTATACAGTTCTGCACTAGGGTAGAGTACTGCCAAGTTTTAGGAAGGCTAGTTCTGAATTTTATTTCATGGTCTCCAGCATCAGTGTAATCATGAATCAAGGCAGACAAATGTTCATAGAATTTTCTCTGTAACACAAAATTTCCATTCCCTACCTGTCAGCACATAGATTAAAGCAGCTGCAGCTAGGTAAAGAAATTTGCAAAACAGTGATTGAACCTTAAGATGTCTATCTCAAGCTACAAGCCTCACCGTGACTGATATTTTGATATGCAGTATTGCAAATGCACATTTAACACTTCTAGCTCAAACAGGGCAGATTTTTTTATTATTCTATTTAAAAAGATATTATTGAAA
The DNA here is from genome assembly GCA_033816785.1 of Picus viridis. Classification (NCBI taxonomy): domain Eukaryota; kingdom Metazoa; phylum Chordata; class Aves; order Piciformes; family Picidae; genus Picus; species Picus viridis. The sequence goes on along the minus strand of CM066569.1, from coordinate 512,577 downwards.
GCATACAGGGAAGTCCTCCTCATAATTTACACACTTAATTTTTCCTTAATAAAGCAGGTCTCTCCAAGTAAGTGCTTACGCTTCCTAGGCAGATAGTAATGGGAAGTGCCTCAGAGGTATCCAGAGGGTGATCTCTGTCCCATTCATACTACACCACCACTCCCTGCAATGGTAGACCCCACCTAAGAGCTGGCTGCTTTGCACTAGTGGACTTGATGAAATGAGGAAATTGGCCCAAATAAAGTCACCTGCTAATGAAGCAGCACTCACACTTAGCAGAATTAATGCCTGGCACTGACTAGGAGGGTGGTGCATGAAATCTTTCCCCTCAACCTGGTGATTCAAAAGGGTTATTCAGAAAGGTAAATTATAATGGATCCTAAACCACCAGTATGATGAATACAGTTACTCAAAGTATTATATAAACCCTGGAGATGACAACAGGAGATGGCCTATAAACACCTTTTCTTGGTTCTGAGAGACACAGCCATGCCTGAAAGATCCTGGACAATAGCTTTTATGGTCAATTATTTTGCTGACTAAAGAGAGTGAAGGTACATGGAGACAAAGTCCCCCTTGTGTGAAAGAGGTTGGTACAGATGAGCAAGGATAAGCAAAGAAATCTACTGTCAGGTTTTGGGAATGAAGCCAGGTCCCTCTGTTTCACAGCGATGAGAATTACTTGAATGGCATGGCTGGATGTAACAGAACAGAGAACACTCTTGGAAGCAGCAGTTCAATGTGATGATAGAAAAGCCCTACATTTAACTGGAAAAGCTTTTGGAATTAAGGGCTCCAGCAACCTTGACATTCACAGTCCATTCGCTGCCATACTGGGAAATTCAAACATGTTCAGGAACGCTCTGGGTCACCAGACCAGGATGACTTATGATGGCAAAACGACAGGTTACTCCCTGGCCAGGTTTTGGCCTGTTTAACACTCTTGCTCAGGGCCTTGATGTTCTCTCTGAATAACTCCTGGGCATGGCACAGTGGTAACAATGTCCAGAGACAATTCCCAGTGTGCAGTTTGTTTGGCAGTTGGGGCTGTTTGCTAGCACAGACATCGGTCATTCTCTGCCAGTTGGCTTCAGTGCCTAGGAATATTGCCTGGCATGGTTAGTTTCGTCACATGGATGTAGCTGTAATGGGTTTTGGGTGCATAACTATCCATAACAATTTTCACGAGACATAACACTAGAAGTTAGTCATTGAAAAATAGCTCATGGAAGAAATCAGTCTTTGAAAAGGAGGACAACGTGCTTTTAGGGGCAAAAATTGGAACTGTGGCTGGCAATGACCCAATTCTGAGATTTAGCCAAATACCTTTCTTATAAAAAAAATAAAAATAGACAGACATGTCTGTGTGTGTACTTCACTGTACTGCTGCAATGTTTCTGTTCATCTAAGCATTCTTCTCATTGGCTTCTGGTGACAGTCATGCTTTTGATAGCCTTTATTGGCATCCTCCTCTTCAAGGGTTATGGGTGTGGTGGAAGAGGAAGAGCACCTGCAGAATATATTTTTTCTGGCTATTTGATCAGGGAAATTTCTGCCTCCACTGTTGCTTGTTTTTATTTAAAAACCCCTAAACCTTAGCAAAGTCCAGAGTATGTACTCCTGTGCTCACCTTCACAGCCTAAAGAACTACAGCAGTCGAGTAGATGGGATGTCAAACACCAAAACTCCTTCCTATCACTGGGATACATCTGGAAACCAACGCTCCAGTTTGTGGTAATTCATTCTACAAGTTCCTTTACACAGCTTGGGTCAGATTAGGTTGTGAACCTACATTATTCTTTTAGTGCTTGAAGACTACATCAGGTTGCTGTCTAAACTGCTGCTCACTGTTAGAGAAACTTGCTGCTTGTATAACAAGGCTTGAAGAAAATACTTCACCACCAAGTGAGATTTGATTGTGCTAGGCACTTTATAAACAGAACAAAAGTGTTACTTCCTTTATTTAACAGTTAAGTTTTTGCAAGTATTTTTTAAGAAGACATCAGATACAATCAGGCAGATGGGAAACCAGAAGAAAACTAAGCACTGGGCAGCACAACGTGGCTATTACAGAATCTAACAATTTGGTGCTCATGTATCAGATGAACTGCAACTTTGTTTTCTGGAGGATTACTTTGTGAAGGACAAACAGAACTGCAGTACACGGTAGATCTCAGGGAATTTCTCCCCCTTGTTTAATTGGTGCTGTCACACATAGTTTACCTGTAGATGACAGCCTGCATTATTATTATACCACACGTCTCAAAAGCTTCTTTGTGCAGTGGCATGCGTCACTCAGCAGTCTGCCTTTGGTTTCATTTTCCTGTGCATTCTACACCATTTCAGTCATGCAAGCTTCATCAGGCACTCACTCCTGCATTACCTGAAGGCTGACTGCATTGCATACTTTATTTTTTATGAGGCTAAAATCTGATCAAGTGTATATGGACCTAAATTATTTGCATTTTTGTTGCCTAAGATACAGCATGTGCCAGTACTTTCTAATCACGCCTGTTACTTATGTCTCCAAATCACTAGCGAAGCTCAGGAACCAACTATTTCACTGAAGGTAAAGCTTAATTCAGGGGAATAGCGAGAGGCTACTCTGCTGTTTTAGACATCCAACTAATGGTTCTGATTAGCACCCTCCAGGTTTAACTGAAGCTGTGAGGGGCTTGGAACACAAGTCCTATGAGGAGAGACTGAGGAAGCTGGGGTTGCTTAGCCTGGAGAGGAGGAGACTCAGGGGTGACCTTATTGTTCTCTATGATTACCTGAAGGGAGGTTGTAGACAGGCAGAGGTTGGTCTCTTCTCCCAGGCAACCAGCACCAGAACAAGAGGACACAGTCTCAGGCTGCGCCAGGGGAGGTTTAGGCTGGAGGTTAGGAGGAAGTTCTACACAGAGAGTGATTGCCCATTTCAATGGGCTGCCCAGGGAGGTGGTGGAGTTGCCGTCACTGGTTTCAGGAGAAGACTTGATAGGGTGCTTGGTGCCATGGTTTAGTTGATTAGGTGGTGTTGGATGATAGGTTGGACACGATGATCTCGAAGGTCTCTTCCAACCTGGTCTGGTCTATTCTATTCTATTCTATTCTATTCTATTCTATTCTATTCTATTCTATTCTATTCTATTCTATTCTATTTCCACTGTTCCTGGGATCCATCTACCAGCATTTAGCATCCTGCAGCAAAGTTAAACACCTGCTGGTTCCTCAGTCACTGCAGTACATCTTTGAGTTTATCAAATGGTCTGCTATTCAAACCACACACTTAGGACTGTGAACCACAGATCCTAGGGATGCAGCTCAGTATGGCAAACACTGGAAGAGAGGTGAGTGTGATACTGGGAAGTAGTCACAAATGCTAGAGCAAAGAGATTAGGTCTGAGCACCTATGCTTAGGAATCTTAACTCCCTATGTAATGAGTTGAGAGATGTATGTACCTGCAGAGGGACAGAGTGCTTGAGCAGATGCCTAATTTCAGCTGTGCAGATATTCTCCAGAATAAAGCAGCATCTTCACTTCATCTCAGGCGCCACCAGGTGTCCCTAAAGAATAATTCTGTATGGTATCCTTTCTCACCACTACTACAGATAGTATTGTGGGTGTGCTAACTGATCACCTGCAGGCTGTGATCCATAAAATTCAAATGAATACCACAACGGATAAATTTACTATTAAACATTATATTGTTTCGGAGGACTGGATTAAGGCAGTCTATTGTATCAATAATACAGTCCCTTCATCTGATATCAAGACAGCCTATGAAATTCTGTCTGTCCCCACTAGGAGAAAGCTCTTCCAGATTTTACAAATTACATTTTCATCTTTAGTAAGAAAAACCCATGAAAACTGTTTAATGAAGTTAACTCATTCCTAGGTTTTGAGGTATACTTCACTATTAGGACATGATTTAACATCTATGGGTAGTCAAAGCATTTAGGCACACACTGAAAAACTGGAGGAGTAGTACAGGAGCTTGTTTGTTCATCATTTGATGCTGATTTACAAATCTTTATGCAGTCATGAACATTTTCTGTGCATCACATTCTTGGCCTTTCCTTGATTGAATTATTTTTCCTTGACAACATTCTCTCAGATGTGGGCCTGGATGATTAAGAAATATCATATGCCAGAGTTCTTCCACATTTTTCAATTCTAATTTTTATATATGTATCAAATAAATCTCTTTTTACAGTTCACTCAACTGTGTGTTGGGAAGAGAACAATCTGTGTGAAATAACTGCTTTATATTTGCCTATTTCAACTTGCGACTAACCTTAATGATCAGGACTTCCCTTAATAATCATTTGCTAATGATACACAGTACTGCCAAGCAATTTTGCCTGAGTGGGTAGAAGAATATGACTGGCAGAAAATACATGCATGGCGTACAAGCTACTACTGCTCTTGTCTGTATCATGGCATCACCCAGGGATGCTATCACAAATGAGAAGACCTACTAAGCCTATGGAAAAAAGAGAGGACAACCCCAGCTTTGCATCCAAAATCTCTAAATAGAGCATTTGCAAATTATAGCACTACATCATTTAAAAATTAATAAATTCAGACACAATGCTGCAGATGCTGTAAGTACGATCAGGCCTGGACATTACGGAAACAAAGCATATCCAGCAAGATTTTTTCTAAAAATCCCCTTTGTTATCTGAAATCATTCTTTGGAAATACCTGTGCTCACTCCCCTAGAGATCTTGTGCTGTTTATCCAACCTGCTGCTTATTTTTCCTATTTATTCTTTCCCCTTTGTAATCTAATTCCTCGTTTGTATGCACGGAATCTACAAAGGTTAGAAGAGTATTCTGATGATTTTGCAAAAAGATGTAAGTGAGGTAAGGATTCTCCTCTTCCTTGTAAGAAATCTGTTCTGATACTGCTAAGCAACTTTATGTGATGAAGACCCGTTTGTCTCCTCTAATATACGTCAGACTTCCTCCACATTCCCAGGTAGACTTCTTAAATTCAGCCTTCACTTTAAGGTTCAATTTTAAACATGAACAAACAGATTCTGTCAGTGTCCGTACATACGCTCACAGAGCATTTACATCAGTGTTTTTGTTTGGATCAAAAGTGCTTTTTGGAGTCAATCTCCTGGTTTTCCCACTTGCCATGTTCTGGTTGGCATTGGTAAGCACTCTTGCAGAACACAAACCGGACACCTTTCCAATGGCACTAAATCAAAACATGCCCTCAAGCCACGCCTTAATGTTCAGCACACTGGACGAAACTAGATCCAGCCTGAAACTCCCCTATCCCATACAAACAGGGGTGACGTAAGGTCCTCACACAATAGTTTGCTCTACAGATCTGCTCCTGTTTACTTTCTAGAGATCCCAGTGTGAACCACTAAGAGATGACATAAACTTATAACACTCTTGAGAATTACCCATAGCAATTTTAAAAACCTTCACAAAATTTAGGTCTATTCAGATTGCACGTTTTGAATGTGCAAATGTTTCACGTTCTGTGTTACCTTACAATTACTTAACTGCTACATAGGTAGAATACTGCTGGAAAAAACAGTTGCAGACTGAAAAACAGTGAAGAGAATACTCATTCATCTTTACTCTACACTTGCAAGTTCTTGCATCTCTGAACATACTATAACTGCAGCAGCTGGTTTCAGTCACAGTCTTACCCAGATGCCAGCAGGTCACTGACAGGGTTCCAGGCACAGATGAACACCTCTGATTCATGGCCCCGAAGGACTGTTGCTTTGTTAGGAGGAATTTCAACATCCCCATCAATTTCCATTGGCTTTGAATGATTATCTGTAAGGAGATATATCAGAAAAAGCAGTTTGCAAGATGCTGTTAGGTCTGCTTAAAAAACAAGCTGGCCACCCATGGCCTGAAGCTTACACCCACATATACATTACAAAAAATAATCTCTATTGTGTCAATGACCATATTACTCTGTTTTTCCCCTGTGATGATGCAAATTTATGGTATGTAAAGCTTTCCAAAACATCATGTATAAATGCACGTAGCTTTTCTTCAAAAGCCAGCATTACTTTCAGGGTATACATCTATAGTTGTATGCAGAGACAGACATTTAAGCTGGCTTCATTAAAAGTGACATACAGATTTACTGAAATAGCAGATTACCATATTTGAGAAAAGCTGTTCTTTTAAAACTGCAGCATACAGCACACCTATTTTCTTACAGTGTCTGCAGGTAATGTGTGCTATTCACAGACAGTATGCTGAATAAGGGCTTCATTCCTAGAGTATGGCAGGGAAACGTGAGTCATCACCTTCTCAGGGACAGTGTTGTTATATATACACAAAGGAATCATCTGACACAAAGATGCACTTAACCTGTTCTGGGGTTCTTTAGACTGCAATCTAAGTAACTTTGTTTTATAAAGCTATTTTATTTCCTTAAGGAAAAAAGTGCATTAAAAATGATTAATTTCTCTTAGTGGAGCAATTAATTCAAATTTGCATCATGAGCAGTGTTTTCACTCCAGACTTACATTGCTTCAATCTAAATCTTCATCATTCAGCTAAAACTACACTGTCTGGCAGCAATGAGAACAAGACAGCAAATGAGGTCAGGTAATACACTGAAGCCACAGACAGCAGATGTTACACACTGAGGCCTGGCCCATTTCACAGATACCAACACATCTAAGAGTGGAGGGCTGGCAGGCTGGGGGAAAGGCAGCCTGATGCGATCTAATCGATGCCTTGGCCAGCTGATTTGCTCTGATCAGAACTCAAGCTCTCTCTCTGAGTTAAGTCTTTTAGTCAGTCACTCTTTAGTCACATAGGGAGATCCATAGGTTCTCACGTGCAATGATTACGCTCCTTCACTGCCACATGTTTATGGCATTTAAAATCAACCATCTGTCCCGCAGGCTCTGTGACCTGCAACACAGACTCTGACATTGCACAACTGCCATCAGAAGGAAGATCTCTGAATTTTTACTCTTGCTCAGGGTTTCAAATACCCAGTTTTGCTCTAATTTATGCTGAGTCACATAAGTAGCACTTCTCATATGTACCCTATTAACTGTGTCTGTGCCATACCTGTGCCATAGACAGAAAGGAATGGAATTCACATGCAATCCAATGAGTTGCATAGCACTGAGTATCAGAAATAGAAACCAGCAAATTAACAACAGTTTCACAGATCACATTTCTAATTCCAAATATCTATTTTTAGACTACACTTATTAATACCTATGGCCCTGTTGCAAGACAAGGCTTATTACAAATACCTAGCTGAAAATCAACAGCTATGCTGAGTCCCCATGTTATATATTTTCCTTGATAGTTCCCTCTGTACATAACTACTAAAATTAATATTGCCAAGATACACCAGTACTTAAGGTTTAGCTTGACACTGGCAGCTGGGGACTTTGAGATGATATTCTGAGTAATCAGGACAATGAAGTGCAAAGCACTATTAAAACCCACCAGAAGATAAAGGTCTAGAATTCCCTTTGTCTGCACAGCACTGAATCAGGTTTCAAGCATATTTTCATGAGAAACAGTATTACAGTACGGGCCATGCATAAACCCACATCCTGCTCACAGCATGAATTAGAAGCTGGGGGATAAAATTCAAGATCTTTCAAGGTTTTTAATTTGAAAAATTTAAAATTAGATGTTACTCTTACCACATTTGATCCTACTGTTACCTGCCTGGCTCTAAAGGCAGGGCTGCTTTTCACTCTCAAAACCAAATGACAGCTTGCAAGCAGCATTACTACAAGGTCCCAGAGTCATGAGATGCTGTTAAGAGCAAGGCCATCTGATACTTAGAAATACTTTTTGTTTGTACATGGGCAGATGGCGGAACCTGGATACACACTATGAAGGTTATCAACTGCTGTGAGAAAACCCACAAGCAATCATGTAGTGAAAACGAAACCCAAATCGCCTGATGCCTGCATTAGTACATGCAAGACTGACTGGCCTCTGGGGGCAATCAAACACTTGCAGGACTATTTTCTACTGTCTTCCAGTAATGATTCTGATGCTATAGCTTTTGGTACTTCAGGAGAAAAGAGAGGGCAAGACGAGGAGTCTTTCAGAAATTGTTCACAAATATTCACATTATATGCACTTGTTTCCTGCACTCATCAGCAGCCAGGGACATCCATAATTAGACTGCTGTTGTCAGGCACAAAACTTAAAATGCCCCACTGAACAAGCACAACAGTTCATGCTTCTGCAACACTGCTTCAGATGCTCCACAAATTCAAACAGGCGCTAGCAATATAAAGCGGATATGATCAGGAAAACAAAACCCGCAGAAACCACCGAGCACAAAATGGCATCGGGGTAAAAATGCTGAGCTCCGTTCACAGCCTGAGTTCTTGTAAGCCCTGGCCTCGTCTGAAAATGTGTCTGTCCTATGGCTGCAGCTGCAAGATGTGGATGCGGAATGGCTGCAGTAATCATCAAGAACAGCCCTTTTTAAAAAAAGTAACTATCTTCAGAGCAGAAAACTCTCATTTGCACAAAGAATACCTCTGAGGGGGTCTCCAAAAGAGAGTGCAGTTCTGTCAAATGCAACAGACTCTCGTAGGTGCAAAGGCATTTGGTCAAGTACTGGAGCAGGCTGCCCAGGTAAGTGGTGGAGTTGCCATCCCTGGAGGTGTTTACAAAACATGTAAGTGTGGCACTTTGGGGCGTGGCTTAGAGGGCATGGTGGTGTCACGTTGATGGTTGGATTTGATGGTATTAGAGATCTTTTCCAACCTTAATGATTCTATGAAAACTTTAGTCAGCAGGTCACATATTGGAGAACTCTGCCCAGATGTTAACACAAACCATTTTAAAAAGGATAGAGGATCTTCATTTAAGTCTATGCCATATTCTTCTATTTATTTACCTTTAACATTACAAATCCCAAATCACTGGAAATTAAGTCATGTTTCCCCAGACTATTATGAATAAGTTCTAAAAATATATACAATTCTAACATAGCAGTGACTCTCTTGCAATTTCCTTCAGATTAGAAAAAAAGTATTTTTAAGATCATACCAGTGTGAACCCTGTCTTTTCTGGGTTTTTTTTTTTTTTTCTACTTAAATCTCTGACAGGCCTTTCACCAAAGTTGTTCTTTATGGCTGTAATTGTAATAAAAGAATTGAACTCAAGTCTTTTTTCCAAAGCCTTATTTTTCTTGAGCCCAAGCCAATCCTTGCAAATATCATGAAACAAATGAGACTAAAAATATCTGAGTTGGAAAACAATCCAAAGTTTTGCTCAATTTCTACATGCTGATTTTTTTTTCCTACTAATTTTCCATGTGTCTCAAAACTGAGTACACTACCCAGGAATCAGCATGAGAAAGCAGTGATTTTATTTATTTAGTATTTGAATCTGCACCTCAAACTCTTCTTATTGTTAACATAGTTTTCTGTCTCCTCTTCTTCTTAAATCAAATCACCCTATGATATTTTACTGGTAAGACCACGTGCAGAAATACATTACATTAAACACTGTAACTTTTTTTTCGGGAGGACGTGCAGTGTCATGGAGAGCTTCATGTCATAACAAACACAAACCAGGTAACTTGCCAAAGACACCTTTTTCCCCTACCCGACCTTTTTATGACAGGTTGATATATGGCTGACTTCCAGTTTATGACTAAGGGCTAGCACACTATTCAAACCCATCCTAGTACATGCCTATTATGTGGAATCCAACAACAGTGAAAATGAAAGTTTGGCAAGTTCTCACACCTTTTGTATGAGCAGTCCTTTCTATCCAGCAGGTCTCACAGCTTTCACCTTGCCCATCCTACATCCTATGCTAAACTTTTGTCCTATCCATCCTAAACCATCTGTCCTTATCTAAGTTCTTGACAGATCTTTCATCTTAGGCTATCCTAAGCAGACTCTCTGAATGTGGTGACAAGGGAAAAGCCAAGGCTGGATATAGAGTTTGCCCTGTGTAAGCAATGAAAAGGAAGGATATGATCCTTTTGTAATGTCATTGATGTGACTACTGTTTTATAATTTCACCACAAGAGAGTACAATAGTAAGAGTGTTAATCAGACCCATGCTGTGAACTGCTGGCTAGACACCTTAGTCTTTATTTCTAGTGGTTTCTGAGAGTTATGGGGGCAGATCTCTTGGACTTTGTTTAAATAGGTCTGTGAAAGGGTAAGAGTGGCAGGTTTGCACTTCTGCATACATCTCCCACGTACAGTCCTCATACACAGTTGTGCTACACTACCTTGCTGATACCCTCCCCATGTCCCAGACAGAAAAGTTGCAGCCTTCTGAATGTGAGGGAGGCACACAAACCTGTCAGCTGTCCCTCAATTTCTCATCAGCTCCTCTCCACAGCCTCCTTTTCCTTAAACTGCTGAGCTCATGTCTTCACCCGGGATGACTGACTCGCACAACAGCAGCTGCCAGCAACAGATGTCAGCTGGCCAACAACTTCTCAAGGGCTTTCTGCCTCTCCATCGCCATTGCTCAGTTAACTCCTCTGTCTGGTAGCTTGCTTAGGTTAGCCAGGGTAATGCTTTGGAATTCACTGTCTGGTTGGGTATCTCATTCCTTGATACATATCCTACCTCTGTGGCATTTTACTGGACAGCACAGTGTCATGTTCTTGCATCCAGCTCCAAACAAAGCTACTGCCTGACATTAAGTCAAGCAGGACTTCTCCACTTCAACATTCCAAGTGAAGTCTACAAGTGTTTGTGAAAATCATTCTGTTAAAAACAGCTGTGAGAATTAGCAATCCATAGTCTAAAAATAGGTTAATATTTTCAGACTTTTCATTACTTTTTTTACAACTGCTTTCTCAGATGAAAACTGTAATTTAAATCATTGCAGTTTTATTGGGGAGAAGCTATCCCCTGTAATTGCAATTCTCTGAAGAAAAGTCTGGTTTGGAAGCATTTTCCTCATTAACTCAATGAGGTATCTACTCAGATAAAAGAGAAGACAGACACTGATAAAGGTATCTGTACTACAGAACAAATAAAATCTGTTACATGAGTACAGTCCTGACCTGTTGCTTGTCTAAGCTCAAGAACTTTTGAGGCTTCCTACAAAACCCGTCATGCACATTCCTCTAGAACTTCCTCAAAAGGCAATCAGGCATAAGGTCTCATTTCAGAAGTTAGCCAGTGCCATAATATGGTTTGTGCACAGAAATCAGGATCATTAATTTTATCTGCCTGACAATGTTAATGAAGTTGTAAAGATGAAGTTACATAAGCAGGTATGCCCACTCCTTGCTTTGTATGTCTGTCTTTAGATGTCTAAGGTGCAAGTCTCCTGTTGTCACCAATAAACAGAGGTGAATTCAGACCTCCTGAGAACTGACTGTTCCCACAGCCAAAGGATATCTTGGGAAGGTATGACCTTCAATTAGATACCTGCAGTGGACTGTATGACTAAGCATGTGCTAGTAAATAAAAAGGTGAGGAACTCTGTGCCTTTAAGACAGGCTGGCTTCATTCAGGCTGTCTGCTGGGAATGGCCCTTGGCACGTATGACTCCACATCCTGTGCTTGGCCATGCTGCACAAGAGTGGATACCTGCTACAGGACAAACTGTGACAAGGCTATGGATGATCATAGGATAGTTAGCACTCAAGGATATGTTCTGGCCACACTCCATTTACACAGATACAGCTTGTAGGTTCTAGCTTCTCAAGCTAGTCTCTCCCCTAGCCTGGCCAAAATGACCAACGGTGGCTACGGCTTGCCTCAGCTTTTATCAAGCATGTAAAAGCACCTGTAATGATGATAATATAAATGATGTATGGGTAGCTGGCTCCAAGCAGAGAAAGACAGCAACTTCACCTAGTAATTCTGAAGATATCTTAAGTCGATGGATTTTGAGAGAACACCAGTAAAACACAGCACTGTGATGTGAAACATGATTTTTACTCAAGCAGCCTTTCCTGAAAGACCTTGCCCTCCTGAAATGATTCCCCTGAGTTCTGTACGCAGCCTTGCAGACAGCAACTAAGTACATGAATGTTACTGAAACTCAAATTGCCCAGTCGCGGCAAGCAGCCGCACGGATCGGCTTACTTATTGCATGTGCTCCATTCTCCTCTCCATTCACAGTGGCTTCTCCGTTCTTTGGTGTGTTCTGCTGGGAAACAGCAGTCGTCGTTGCTGCTGCCGTTGCTGTGGTTGCTGCTGCCGCTGCCGCCGCACTGGCTTGCTGCTGTGCGAGTTTCTCTCTGAAAGCCTGCTGCCGGGTCTGAACAACATCAGGCATCACCGCGTCGATCAGTGACAGGGATTCTATTGGCCTGCCGTCAAATACTGTGCCATCCTGCGGGGAAAAGGAGCAGAAACAAAGCTGCAAGTTTAGGATCTTCACCTTTGATGTCAGCAAAGAGGTAATAATATAAAGAAACAAAATTGGGTTGTGTGAAGATACTGCACTTGGACGCAACCAATGGTGCCCCTTTACTATGGATCTCTCGCAGATTCATGATGGTTCCACTTTAAAATCTGTTCCACTTAGAGATCTGTTTGGTGAGTAAGTAATTTACTGGAATTATATAGAAAATACAGGCATATGAACTCTTCAGAGATTAAAAGAAGACATGCTGTGTAAAAACAACAAAAAAAGTCTTCCTTACGACGGGAAGTTTCTCTTTTGTTTCCTATTTGGAAAAGGGTCATGGCTGAAGCCATGATGAGGGCAAATAGACCTTGGTGGGATGGTTTCTCTTCCTGCACTTGCAGGGGCATAGGAATGGAGGCAGCTGATAAATAACGAACCTGAGCCAAAACAAGATGTACGCACAAATTCCGTGGTTTCTTGCATGGTGCTCATCAGCCCAGCAACATCAATTGGGGCTGACTGCACAGGACTACTTTATAATTATTTTTATTTTATTCCACTAGTTTTATTCACAACAGTTATGACTTTCAGCTTGTTTTCTGTAAATTAAGCTTCAGGATTAATAACCAATTAAGAGCTGTTTTTTAAGACTTAATACAGACTCAGGTCAACAACGTTACATCTACTTAGCTTTGTCTCACTTTCACTTTCCTGTTATCTTAAACAGAGGAAAAAGGTTTCAGCAGCCTCCATAGAGTGTCATTTTACTCAGCTTCTGCAATCTCCCTTTAATTCTTTGAAATGACCAAGGCCTAGCAGTGAAAGATTTATGTCTGAGGAATAGCAGATACGATTAGGATACAGATAGATGAAGCAGCAACGTAATTTTCAATAGATAAAAATAACTAATACAGAAAAATGATCATCTGGCTGGTTAGTGTGCTTGTGTTGGACTAGTCCTTAAATTATCCCTTACAATTACACTATTAAGATAATACATACTTGTTTCCTCATGGGGAGGAAGAAGGAGGAAAGAGTCATCAGAAGAGAAAAAGATAAGCACACTTTCTCATCAACACTTGTAAATTCTGCCAACTTTTATTTGGATCCTGGCTCAAATCCATGAAAAAAAAAAAAAGTTTGCCAATGGATTTTGGCATCTCACATTTTAACTGTAACATTGCTCACTGGACTATTTCCATGACTGCCCTTCAACAGATCACAACAATACTTTAATTTTGTACACGTAAGTTTACTGACTCCCCAGTTGCTCACTGCTCCAGTAATGCACATGGAGAAGTAACACATGAGGAAGCACATACGGAGACCTTATCGGTGTTCAGAAGTAGGAAGAATGGCCTTTACTTTGCCATAATGTACTTAGCATTCTGCCTTTCGAAAGAATCAAACCACCATGAGAACAACACAAATCTGAATGGTGACAGTACATGTATTTTCAGATTATTCTCTCAACTGAGGCCAATTCTGAAGCTGGGTGCACAGGAGCAGACCCCTATGGCCGTCATACAACCTGACTGGATAGGTGCTCTTCATGGTTCAAAGTTTCTGTGCAGCTCCAATTTCAGGCACAGGGCAAAATGTTAAGTAGCAGCAAATTAGGATAGATGCCTAACACTGGTTTATTACAACTGCATCAAAGAGTAGCTTGGCATGAATGTCAAATGTCATTGCCCCCTTTAAAAAACAATGCATACACAACTCTTAAACACACTATTGAGTCATAAAAAGGAAACCTCACAGAATGTTAGTGACAAAACCAAATGAGTATCCAAACTACACACAGCAAGGAACACAACCTTTTCCCTATTTAATATTCCTTTGTTCTCATCCATGCTGTTCACATGCCACATTCAGCAATACCTTTTTGTGTATTAATATTTATTACAGATCTCAGTCAATTATGAATATCTATGGTAAATATTTTGTAATGCAGTGCTTGCTTATCTGTCATGCTTCACTCCCTCTCAAAGCATCATGCCTTTAAGGCTGGCAGGCAAAAATGCTGCCTTCTCCCACATGCCCTCTTTGTTATCCCTGGCAGTTCAATGAGAACAGAGGCACTTTGTGGCTGCTTGTACAATCCCCAAAGAAAACCAGTGCCCCAGCCAGGGTTAGAATTTACACACAACCATTTTGCCTTCTACATGAGAGGACGATGCCTGGTTATACGATCTGAGCAAAGTCGCTGAAAGAAGATAGTGAAATCTCTCCAGTGACCTCTGTGGATTTTTGATCAGGCTTCTCTTGGCTTGCAGGCTCTGCTGCCTGCTGGCTGGTGACACGGAATGAAGTTTCAACCCACACTGCAGGATTTTCCTGCCAAATTCTTCTGTGACCTTGTAAATGTAAGACTGCAAACATCTATGCCTTTTCCTGTTTGCTGCAAGAATCTGTGCACCTTGGATACAGGAAGAAGTTCTTCACCATGAGAGTGGTGAAGCCCTGGAAGGGGTTATCCGGGGAGGTGGTTGAGGCCCCGTCCCTGGAGGTGTTTAAGACCAGGTTGGACGAGGCTCTGGCCAGCGTGATCCAGTGTAGGGTGTCCCTGCCCATGGCAGGGGGGTTGGAACTAGATGATCCTTGTGGTCCCTTCCAACCCTGACTGATTCTATGATTCTATGATTAGTTGACTAGTGGAGTGCAAACACAAAAAATCCACCCAAGCTACGCAAAAAGGCCTCAGTGCCACAAATAAACATAGAGATACATTTCTGCCTCAGAGCTCGACAGCTCTTTGCTGCAGGTGGAGTAAAGTACGAGGGATAAAATGAAAACAGCCCAAGAGAAATTGCAGAGTGCATCTCTAGGTTGGTGGGAGGCAAGCCTCCAGTGAGCTGGTCAGCAGCATGAGGGGTACTGGGGGTACTTACTTCGTTGATGCTGATCTCAGCCTCCACGTACTGGAGCCCTTTCTGGAGGATGGAGATGAGTGCAGCAGGTGGCACTAGTGTTCCGTTGATGTTGGATTGGCTGATGTGGCTCTCAATACCGAAGGTGAAGGCCGAGTGGGAGAAACCTGAGAGCAGGAAAAGGAAGCCATGACATGAAATCTAAATGCTCCAGCCAGCTACACCTTCGTGGTCTAAAAATAATTCTGCTCCAAGATCAGAGCGACATGCTGCCGTGTAAGCAAAAGGATGCAGGCTGGCTGCATGGAGCCAAGGAGGTTAATCACAACCATCCTGACCACCCTGCCACCACCCATCCCCCTCCCCTACACACTGCACATACAGGGTCTGCTGCATAGAAATGGAAATGCACGCAGAGAAAAGTAACCCGAACTGCACTAACTGAAAACAAAAATAAACACATGAAAAATAGGAACTGCCACAGGGGCAAGCCCAGATGAACAATGTTGCTTCAAATCCTCATTTCCCTTGCTGCACTAAAGTGTTGGTGTTTGCTGAAGCTAAACACATAGATCCCTATCTCTGTGCAAATTGTATAAAATGAAGGCATGGATGCAGCTGACACAAGGGAGCCATTCCCTTATACTAGGGAAGATATTTCAGATCTTCTGCTCCTTTAGTGCTGAGTACAATATGACATGTAGAGCATTGCCATTAAAATGTGGAACAGCAGAGAGGCCTCTCCTGTAAACCTATTTTCTGAAAGTGAAGAGTAATATCAAAAGTAATTAACTGAGATCTGCCAAGCAACGGGGGTCCAGTCCATCCTTTAACCAGAAGTCTTTCTGCTCTCTCTTTCATTTGTGTCATTGTCTGAGAAATAAGGGGTAATGAAGGTGATAGCACTGAAAATTAAAGAATCTTGGTGAATAGATTTTAAAGAGTGATGCCTTCAGTGCCAGCTAGAGCTGCTCAAAGCTGTTGCTGGGTAGGAAGTCAAGCACTGCAGAGCGACTGTAGGTAAGGGCAGATGCAGGAGGGGGAAGGGGGAACAGGATGTAGATATAAGTGTAGGAACTTGTTTATCACCACACTGTCTCCAGAGCATTAATCTACCATTAAAAGCCTTGGGGAAACCACCATGCACTGTCTCAAACAGGAAGAGCTCTCGCAGTCTCTACCAACTAGACAAGACCAAAAGAAAAGAAAAAGAGAAAAAGAAAGCATTTCTCAAATGAAAATACTTGTGTTAAATATAGCTGTGCCTCTTCTCCTTGTCAACAGCAGTTTCATTTGTAGTTCTGTCCATTGAGGGATTTCCCCCATTATCACTGCAATGTCCAATTGTGTGGGGGCTGGAGGATGGGATTTCGGGCTTGTTCCACAGTAATGCTTCTCTCTCTCTCTCTCTCAATTTGTTTTCAAGACCCTTTTTACATCTAGCTCAATTATGATCATAGATAGATAGCAAAAACAAGCTGAGAAAGAAAATGCCTCCCACATTTGAAACTGAGGTATGTATTTCTCTGTGATTCTTTCCACCCACACATTTTATTCTTTTTCACTGCTTCTCTTCTTGGTAGCAGCCTCTATCTTCTCACTTCCTGACCCTACCTTCTCTTCTTGGTGCTCCTCCAGTTTTGGGGGATGCTTGGGACACTTTTTTAGGAAGCAGTAGGTCCAACTGTGAGCAGAATTATGTAGGATTACAAGATACAAAAATATAGCACAGGAAAAAAACACCTGCAACCCAGAGTATCACTTTTCTAATTGCTGGTCCAATTCTTATCCTGTATTGCTCTTTACATCCTGGACTGGTTTAAGAGCTGCTGTACCTCTTGCTGTATCTAAAACAGACTGTAAAATCTGAAGAGCAGTGTTTTCCCATTGTTTTTAGTTTTGTAGGACAACTAAGCACATTACTGGACACCACAATGAGGAAGAAATCAAGCACCGAGCATACACAGCCTGAGTCTGAGATCCAGGGTTTGATCATTGAACACTGAAATCTCTGTGCATATAGAAACACATGGTACGCAATTAACCAGAACTAGAGAGTCAGATCTGACTTAATTTATATTTATGTGTATTTAAATTAATCAAGAACAGAAGTAACAATGTCTTCTCAAAAAAGAATGGACTTTAAAATGCATGACAGATAACTCATCAAATCTACTTAAGAATGGAGAAGAATGGGAAAACTAAGCTGTTGTCCAGAATCTCTGAAGTTGACTGCTAAAAAAGCCAGCAGCGAGCTTGTGAGTCAGCAGCTCAGGAAATTGTAATATGGTCTCTGATTCAATAAAAAGGAGAATGGCATAAAAATGGCAACCAACAAGCATCAATAGAAAAGGAAGAAAAATGGAAAATCACTTACTGTGGATCCACAGTAGGCTTAATTTTAACTATGACTTTGTACCTCTCATTATTGCATTTGGTATTTTGCAGATGTTTTAGTTTGCTGCTGGCACATATCAGGCCCCACCTTTGCCAGAAGGCAAGTAGCAGTGCCACACATGTAACCTCATTGTCTGGTACTGAGTTGCTGCATCTGCAAAGAGCAACACATCTCACCTTGCTGCACATGTGAGAAGTGACTTCTTAGCACAAAATCCAGCTGTGTTATTGCAATGAATCTTATTTTACTGTTTCTCTCGATGCTAAGAAACTATCACCAGAGCACCTATTAGATGAGGAAACACAAAACTTCTGGCTATGCTGAAGAGCAATGTCAGTCATCTCCAGCAGTTGTGACAAACTTTACTAAAATCTGTTTTGATAAGACACAAATAATGAAACTAAAGGCGTGAGACTGCTCAGATGGGTGCTGTTGGGCACCCCATCCCTCATAAAAATCCTCCCATACAATTGTAATTAAAAGAAAAACACAACAGAAACAAGTCAACCAGCCCACCAACTGACACTAATTACTGCCTGATCTCCTGTACCACCATAGCATTTATATAAGGCTCACAGATACAGTTAACAAAATCCTGAATGAAGCTGAACATGTCAAGTTTCTGACAATGCTGAAGAATCACTTGAGCGCTGCTTTTACAGTTATCAGACATCATTGGTTCTCTTTTTGGGGCTCTCCATGTTAGTACACTGAATTATACAGCAGTGCTGCAACCCTATACTTTGGTCTTGCAAAGAGGTGATTCCTCTTAAACGAAGGCAAGATTTAAAAACTGTTGGCTTGTGTTACAAATGTTAACTTGGCCCTAACCCAAAGTTCATGAAACCACACTGGATAACACAAAGCCAGCACACCTCCTCCAGTGAGTATGTGCAGCCTCACAAGGCAGTTGAATGAAAGCAGAAATGGGAGGTGCTTTGCATGCAAGGATCTGAAGAAAGGATGCAGTAGAGATGACATGAAATTGCAACAGCTCCAAGCTCAAAATGCTGTAGTAGCAGTGAAATGAGAGGAAGCTGATAATCTGTGTATGCATTATTTTTCATAAATTCTGTCATTTTCTTGACTGTGATAATCACTCCATAAATCACACCAATTTATATTCAAATAGCATCAGTAAAACAGATCTTATTGTAGTTAATTCTTCAGGGGCAGATGCAGTAAAACCATGAGCTTTTAAGGTTAGACATGAACACAAAGAGCCAAAGGGGAGAGGCCATGGCCACACACTGCACTGGTTCCATACCAGTGAACTGGGCAGTCACTTGTGCTGTGACATATCCAGTACCCTGAACAGCATCTGTCAATGGGCTCGAGAGAGCAGCTTCCAGTTTCTATTAACCTCAAAAAAGATGGAAAAATAGAAATCATTTCACTGTGCATAATCTGTAAATACATCCTACATGAAAAAATAGCCAAGTGAACTGTGCAAATCTTAGTAAGATCACCTTAAAGGGAGGTGACTTATCAACTGTGGAATAGTTGGCCTATAAATGTTTTACAGAGCATAAAGGAAATAATGAATGCAGAAAAAAGTACTTATGACACCCCTCAACCCCCAAAATGGCTATGTGAGTGTTTCTCACTTGAAAACGGACTGAAATTCCACACTGAGAGATTCCTGCACTTTTTTTATACTGACAGTGGTAACAGGTCCTGCTTCTGTGCTGTATCTTTTCCCACACTGAGGTGTCTGTATATAATCTTTAGTGGTATACACAGCCATTTGGGAATTCTTGCCCTAGGCAGTGCCAAAAAATGCATATGTAGGGCTGTGTTTTGCAAAATTTCATGGAGGGATTTTGCTGTAACTGCAAAAATGGAGACAATCAGGATTTTTTTTCCTGTGGCTGCTCCTTTTCCAGTTAAAATGGCCTCCACCTTAAAAAGAAAAAGATTTGTCATTGGTCATAAACCAACTAATTTTATTTAACAAACACAGTGCTGCTGTGTGCGTGTTTGATCTGCAGCGGCTATGTAGCTGTGCTTGTTTACAACGTGCCTGACTCACACAAAAATGCCTGTCAAATGTAGGCATAGGAAAGGGCACTGGGCAGCCATGTAGCCCGAGGAATGCCTTCTCCTCTCCAGAAATGTGTCTCACCTCTTCTAGAAGTGAAGGACTCTTCCTTTTAGGCATGCAGCTGGGGTGCTGCCAAGTATTCCCGTGCTAGCTCATCTGTCAATCACAGATCCAGCTGACATTCACTAAGTGCTGCTTTCATTTTCCGATCCCTTTAGCACTGTAAAAAGCAGTCTTGTTTAAACTGCAATCTTAAACTGTAGCAGCTACAGAACCTCCTGCTGCACTTGTACAGGTGGGGGAATGACAAAGAGGGGTTTGTGGAAGTAACAACTTCTGAAGTGTTTCAGTCTTTGCTTGTTACTCAGATGTTACAGCGAGGACACCCCAGTTAGCAACAGTCAAGTAATCTGTTGTGTGCTGTGAAAGTTTCCTGTTGTCACCTAAGTGGACATAGTTTTCTCTGGTAACTACTATACTATTTAACTTCTTCTTTTTTTTTTTTTTTTTTTTTTTTTTTTTTTTTAACTCAGAGGTATTTATGTTATTTGCAGATTACTCAGTATAATTATTCATACTTTAAGATTCTTCACTGAAACATCTTTTACTGTAGAACAAACAGAATAAATAATTATGAACAATTGCCTTTCCCCCACCATCTCAGGCATCTTTATGAACACCCTCTATCCCCACACTAAGTATAAATATCAACCCACCCCTATAAATCTTTGTATAACTAATGCCCAGTGTGTCCCTCTGGCCTGCAAAATAGCAAGATTTCATATGGAGATCTGGGTTATTGCCTTTAATTAATTTTCCTGTTTAACTCATGCAGTCCAGACTGAGGTTTTTAAATCCAGAGATCTTAGGTTCAGTTTACAGAAATCACTAAATCAGTGATTTTATTATCTCAGGAGAAAGAGAAAGAAAAAAAGTAATAAATAAGGAGACAAATTATCTGGCAACCCCTTCTTTTTCTCTAACAATTTAACCATCTCCAAGTGAAAAGAACCAACACTTTAATTTTATTGACTTCTCTGATGTTGTGTTGAAAATCCTCTTTTTGGAAATTTCCAATAACAGCTCTTCCAATGCTTGTCTCTGAAGTACAATGCTGTTCTCTCCTGAAGTACAATGCTGTTCTCTCCTGAAGTATCTGGCAGGTACAGATACAAAAATGAGCAAGGTTTTAGAAATGATTAAAACTTCTGGCTCAGTAGAACCAACCTGCAACTGCTATATCAGGATCCACAGGCAAGCTTAAGTTTTCTGGCTGCCTGAGTGCCTGTTTTCTTAAGGTAGCCTCGAGCCTGGCATTACTGATGAGACTTTCAGTGATGCAAAACTCAGGCAAGAGTAGAAGGCACGTAAAAGCTGATTACATCTGTACAGGCTCCAGGGGAAAAAAAAAAGGTTTGAGAGAGGAAAAGAAAGTCATCTTTATGACCATAAATGGTATATGGGCAAAAATCCTCAGAGATTTAGACACATGAAGTAGAAACATTCCATAGTGTAATGAGTCAAAAGAAAATCATATGCACGAGGAAAAGATGTCCACGCACAGTCCCATCAGCTGCTTTACCACATTACCATATCCAAGTAACTCTAAAGCTGCCTGCACAACTGCTTGCCAAAGAAATCACATGCAACCAGTGGAAAAACAGCTTTCCAAATTTGGCAACTGGGTCTTGCGAGTGCCATCTAAGGAAGAAGGCAAGTACAATACAATACAATACAATACAATACAATACAATACAATACACCAGGTTGGAAGAGACCTTGAAGATCATCGCGTCCAACCCATCAACCAATCCAACCCACCCAACAACTAAACCATACAGCCAAGCACCCCATCAAGTCTTCTCCTGAACACCTCCAATGAAGGTGACTCCACCACCTCCACGGGTAGCCAATTCCAATGGGGAATCACTCTCTCCGTGTAGAACTTCTTCCTAACATCCAGCCTAAACCTGCCCTGGCGCAGCCTGAGACTGTGTCCTCTTGTTCTGGTGCTGGCTGCCTGGGAGAAGAGGCCAACCTCTGCCTGGCTACAACCTCCCTTCAGGTAGTTGTAGAGAGCAAGAAGGTCACCCCTCAGTCTCCTCTTCTCCAGGCTAAGCAACCCCAGCTCCCTCAGCCTTTCCTCATAGGGCTTGTGTTCCAAACCCCTCACCAGCTTTGTTGCCCTCCTCTGGACACGCTCCAGCAAGACAACATCCTTCCTAAACTGAGGGGCCCAGAACTGGACACAGGACTCAAGGTGTGGCCTAACCAGTGCAGTGTACAGGGGCACAATGACCTCCCAGCTCCTGCTGGCCACACTGTTCCTGATGCAGACCAGGATGCCATTGGCCTTCTTGGCTGCCTGGGCACACTGCAGGCTCATGTTCAGCCTACAATCAACCAGTACCCCCAGGTCCCTCTCTGCCTGGCCACTCTCCAGCCACTCTGACCCCAGCCTGTAGCACTGCCTGCAGTTGTTGTGGCCAATGTGCAGAACCCAGCACTTGGATGTGTTAAATCTCATGCCATTGGACTCTGCCCATCTGTTCAGCCTGTCGAGGTCCCTCTGCAAAGCCTCTCTGCCCTCCAGCAGATCAACTCCTGCCCCCAGCTTGGTGTCATCTGCAAATTTACTGATGATGGTCTCAATGCCCTCATCCAGATCATCAATAAAGATGTTGAAGAGCATGGGGCCCAGCACTGATCCTTGGGGCACACCACTAGTGACTGGCCGCCAGCTGGATGTGGCACCATTCACCACCACTCTCTGGGCTCGGCCCTCCAGCCAGTTCCTAACCCAACGCAGTGTGCTCCTGTCCAAGCCTTGGGCTGCCAGCTTGGCCAGGAGTTTGCTGTGGGGACGGTGTCAAAGGCCTTGCTGAGGTCCAGGTAGACCACATCCACAGGCCTCCCCACATCCACCAGGCGGGTCACCTGATCATAGAAGGAGATCAGGTTGGTCAGGCAGGACCTGCCCTTCCTAAATCCATGCTGGCTAGGCCTGAGCCCCTGGCCATCCTGTAAGTGCTGTGTGATTGCACTCAAGATGACCTGCTCCATAATCTTGCCTGGCACTGAGGTCAGGCTGACAGGCCTATAATTCCCTGGCTCATCCAACCGGCCCTTCTTGTGGATGGGCACCACATTGGCCAGCTTCCAGTCTTCTGGGACCTCTCCAGTGAGCCAGGACTGCTGAAAAATGATGAATGATGGAAAGTGGCTTGGACAGCTCATCTGTCAGCTCTCTCAGCACCCTAGGATGGATCCCATCCGGTCCCATGGCCTTGTGGGGGTCCAAGCGGCTCAGAAGATCTCTAACTTCCTCTTGGAGCAGCGGGAAACTAAGCAGCAATCTGGCTCCTTCTGCCAGCTCTGCAGGCCAGCTGTCTGGAAGACGTTCTGCCCTGCTAGTGACAGACTGAGGCAAAGAAGGTGTTAAGTACCTCTGCCTTTTCCTCATCCTTTGTTACAACCTTCCCCTCCGTGTCAACCAAGGAGTGGAGGTTGTCCTTGCCCTTCTTCTTGCTATTGATGTATTTATAGAAGGACTGTTTGTTGTCCTTCACAGCAGAGGCCAGTCTAAGTTTTAAATGGGCTTTTGCCTCCCTAATTTTCTTCCTGCATGTCCTAGCAACATCCCTAAACACTCCATGGGTTGCCTCCCCTTTCTTCCAAAGATAATACACCCTCTTTTTTCCCTTAGTTCCTTTAGAAGTTCATTACTCATCCAGGCTGGCCGTCTGCCCCGGCGGCTCATCTTCCGGCACACTGGCACAGCCTGTTCCTGCGCCTTCAAGAGTTCTTCCTTGAAGTAGGTCCAGCTCTCCTGGACCCCTTTGTTTTTAAGGGCTGTTTCCCAAGGAACCTTCTGAATTAGTTCCTTGAGTAGCCTGAAGTCTGCCCTCCGGAAGTCCAGAGTGGAGTCTTCTTGCTGCCCCTCTTGGCTTGGCTGAATACCGAAAACTCAATTATCTCATGGTCACTGGTGCCTAAACACCCTCCGACCACCACATCACCCACCAGCCCTTCCCTGTTGGTGAAGAGGAGGTCAAGCATAGCCTCACCCCTGGTAGGCTCGTGCAGCACCTGCGATAAGAAGCTGTCCTCCATGCCCTCTAAGAACCTCCTAGACTGCCTCCTCTCTGCTGTGTTGAGATCCCAGCAGATATCAGGCAGGTTGAAGTCGCCCATGAGAACGAGGTCAGGCCATCTTGAGACAGCCTTAAGCTGCCTATAGAATGCTTCATCAACATCCTCCTCCTGGTTGGGTGGTCTATAACAGACTCCAACCATCATGTCTGCCCTGCTGGTCTTCCCTCTAATTCTCACCCACACGCACTCAACCTGATCGTCCCTGATCTCTAGCTCAATGGCATCAAGAGCCTCCCTGATGTACAGGGCCACCCTTCCACCCCTTCTTCCTTGCCTGTCTCTCCTGAAGAGACTGTAGCCGTCAATTGCAGCGCTCCAGTCATGCGAGTCGTCCCACCACGTCTCTGTGATGGCAACTACATCATAATTTTCTTGCTGTAACAAGGCTTCCAGCTCCTCTTGTTTGTTACCCATACTTCGTGCATTAGTGTACATGCACTTCAGCTGGGCTGCTGGTTTCACCTCTAGCTCTAGCTTATCACCCCCAGACTCCTGCCTGAGGGGACTGGTTTCAGCCCCTTCCCCCTTCGAAGCTAGTTTAAAGCCCTGTCAATGAGACTTGCCAATTCCCTTCCCAGAATCTTTTTACCTTTGGGGGACAGGCCATTCTCGTGTACTGTGACCTTTCCCCTCCTCTGTGCAATGGTGCAATGGGGTGTTCTGAAGTAAATTAGAGCTCCACCGCAAGAGCTTAAAAGTAAAGAAGAGTGAAATATGACCACTACCAAAATAATTTCCTCCAAACATTAGTGATGTACAAATAGCACAGTCAAATTAAAACTTCTGCAGGTCTAGATATACCACTGTAGAGAAGTATCAACAAGGGTATATTTGAATTACTAGCTGCAAAACCAGAATCAATCAGTTTAACTTACAGCAACTCTATTTGCTTAATCCTGGGCCTAACACACACTAATCTAGTTCCTGAAGTAAATGACATAATTTCTTGCCCTTTGCTCAAGAAAATGCAATGATTTTCTTCACTGGCAGCTGCCATTTTAGAGAGTAGTATGTCTCCTTCTATATGATACACTGAGTTAGAACTGAGAATGTACCATGGATCCCTATCTTTGCTTCTCCTTAGTTTTCAGTCTAAATGTTATTACATATGCATGGTCATAAAAATATGGTCATAAAATCCTAATGCGCCAATTCAGAAGCTTCACTAAAAGGACATCAACTTTTCCAAAATACATTTGTTTGCAGTTAATAAGTGTCTGGTGTCTCAAGCCTCTGATAAGAGTCTACAGAGAGTTTTAAAAAAGGTAGGTAAAAATCCTATACCACATATTGTTATTCACATCAGACTGAGATTCTTCTAGCTGAGCTTTTCCTTTCTCAGTAATACCTCCTAGAGTGCCTCCCTGGTTTTGGCAGCATCTGCTTATTTTTGAAGACTTACCTTTGCAGTTACATGAAGGGCTTAATGAGGACACACATTAGCAATGTAAAATAGAGAACTGCAGATGAAATGTATTTTTAGAGGAATCAGCAGAACAATAGGGCTTGTACATTTGTTTCAAGATTACGATTGCTGAACGATTAACATTATTTCCAGAACACTGGGAGATGTGTCCGGTATTACAAGCTTTTTCACAGCCCCTGAGAAATAAGAAGAAAGGATCCTTAGCTGCAGCTTGTGTCAGTTGCCAAAATTATACTGTGCCTCGTTACCCAAAGTTTTGTAGCTCTGACTATTCACCAATATTAAACATTACACCCTTTTTTCTTGGATACCTGACCTGCTGACCTGCTGCCAAGAATTCAGAGTAAATGCCTGTTACCCCAAATTATTTTATTATGAGCCAAATAACATCTTTGGCAAATTTAATTTCTTTTTTCATGCTGGAAAATATGTTGGAAAACAACCTGAAAATGATCTTTTGATGAGTAGTACTTGACACTTGCTGTTTAAGCCTTTCTGAGGGATGCACATTAACAAAAAGAGAAATACGATACAGAAAGAAAACCACGTGAGCGATGGAAAGAGAAACTTACACTCTCTTGAAAAAAAGGACTGAAACAATCCCCTTTTTTTCCACTGTATAAATTAAACTGACAATCCTGAATAAATGTCAACATAGATCACAGAGTTTAATGCAACTATACGCAAGGTTTGAGGTAACATACAAAGGCCATGGCAAGAGAAAAGCATAGTCTTTTCCTTCTAAATTAATAGGATTCTCTTATCTTCTAGCACTGTCTGCGCAACCAAACATCCAAAGACACGTGTAACATTTAAAGAAGAGACTTTTGCAGTCACATATACTCGACAATTTAGTTCTGCAAGTTAAGTTCTTCTATCAGTTCTAGTATACACCTCTAAGTGGTGGCAAGTAGCGACACCACAGCTGACAGTCAGTGGGCATTCAGAAACTTCAGCATTAGGATGATTTCTGCTGATGTTGACTACAAAAGGAGTCCTAATACAGCTCTGCTGGTTAGGTGTGAGAAAGGGTGATCTGTAACTCCTTACTTTAGGAAAAATAAAGTAGGGTAGAGAATAAAAAAAGAAAGAGCAGCAGTTTAGTAAAACCCCTTAAATATCCATTTGAGAATACACTATTTTTACTACATACATATTATGCTGGGGGGTGTGTGTGAGTTATATTCATTATGTTACATTATACACTATCTATGGTGTAGATGGTTTCTCATTAGATAGGAATGTTCATCCTGAAGTGACCATCAGAAAGCACTTTTATTTAAACCAAAAGATTTTATTAGATTTCTCAAGAGTTCTTAACCAGGAGTCAATTTAACACATATCCTGCTCCTAAAACAACGTCATGGCTTTATATTTATCTCAAATAATATCCAGGTTCCAGAACATCAGAGATTTGGATCATAAGCTTAGGCAGTTTTATTTTAATTGAGTAGGCTGGTGCTAAACAGGATAACAGATTATATAAACTGGGTTGCATGCCCACAAACCAGATCTATGCTAAACCATAAGAATTAAAAAATGGGAGTTGGAATTGCTCCAAAACCTTGCCATAGTACAGCTGAAAAGGTGAAAGAATGCTTGCCCTTAGTCTTAACACTGCTCCTGAATAAGCATCTCATTCATTCAGAGATAGGAAGTTATCTACAAATCATAAATAGTCCTTTGAATTAACAGAAAAAGAATGTTAAATATTGTCCCAGCACAGCTGTAGTAGTCTTTCTTCAGAGAGGAATTTTACAGGTTATAGTCATTTTATGACTATAACCTTTCAACATCTGCTGTGAGGTACTATACATTGCACTTCCCTTTCAAACAGGAAAAATAAGGCACAAGAAGCTTAAGGTTAGGTTTAGACATCTAGTTTTTAAATATTTCCTTAAAAAAGGTGTTATTTACTCAGTAATACCTGTTTAGCACTCAGTTACACTAGCACAAAACTGAGTGAGGACAAACTAAGCAAATAAACAGTTCATGGAGGTTCGTCCATGAGCTACTCTATACTGCAGGCAGAATACATGAGAATCAAGTGACAGTGATGACACATATGTAGACACAAATAATGCAGACATAGATTGTTGCTGAAATGATACTACAGTGCTTTCTCTTTGTCTGGCAGGATGTCATTTCAAGAATGTATTTTTCCTTCATTGATCCTACTATTCGAGCACAACAATGTAAAGAGCTTCAAGAGTATTCCAGTAACTACCATGTTTAACATCACCTTTATGTAGGTTCTTTATAAGATCTTTGAGGCTCTCCAGCGCTGAGCAGGAGGCTGGACTAGTTGAACATGAGCCAGCATTGTCCCCTTGTAGCTATGAAAACTATCAGTATTCTAAGCTGTGCTATGAAAAGGTCAGTGGAGGGGATCCTTGTCCTGTTCTCTACCCCAGTAAGACACATCTGGAGTAGCATCCAATTTTAGGCACGGTTGTACTGGATGTAGTCCAATGAAAAGACCACAGAAATTATTAATGGGGAGCATCTGGTATATAAAGGAGAGGCTGAGTGTTGAGATTGTTGGGAACTGCTCATCTTGGAGAAGGGGAAGCTCGCAGGGGACTGTACCCACGCGTATAAATACCTGAGGAGGGCGCAAAGAGGACAGAGCCTGGCTCTTCTCAGTTTGAGGATGCTTGAGTATTAGCTACCTAGGGAGGCTGTGGAATCTCCATCCTTCAAAACACAAATGGACACAGCCCTGAGCAGCCTGCTGCCGCTGACTGCTGTGAGCAGGCAAGCGGGAATAGATGATCTCCCCAAGTCCCTGCCAACTTCAGCTGTTCTCTGATTCTATCATCTTCTCAGATACGATCTAGCCTGAACTTTCCTATGATCCTAATGAGCTAAATTGGAAGAAAACACAAAAAGCAAAATAAAAATCATCATCCTCAATACACACTATTGTCTTTACTGTCACACTAGACAAGTGCCTTTATTGACCAAGTGATTAATTCTTCTAATGAATTATTCTTAAGGTATAGATTTCAATAATTTAAGAAAACACATGCAATGTACATTTCCCTTCTACCTAGCAGTAGCCTTCTTACACAAAGGAGGCAGTTAGCTTTGAAGCAAATGTAAGCGACCTCTATATGATAACACTGTATATTGTGCTTAATCTGAATGTCAACATGCGTGTCTGATCCGTGACTGTGCCACACACAACTGTTCAAAGTACTCTAAACGTCTCACATGCAGAAAAGTATGGACCTCAGAGAAAAAAACAACATCCCAGGCTTGTGTAAGTGTGGACTGTTGAATAAGGTACAATTTCAAAAGAAAAGAACACCGACTTTCAGTTGTTCCGTATCGCCCAACACCTTATCCGAGCAAACTGCAGCATTTACATTTTGCATAATCTTTCTTTGTTAGAAAAGAAGAATGAGTCAAACCCAAGATATTTTCCTTCAAATGTTGTTGGATTCTTTTAAACAAATTGTACATAGCACTGGAAAATTGTAGTTTAGTACTAGTCCTACTACTAGTATCTAGCTGGACAACACAAGGGTGAAATTCCAGAAGCTTCAGAATATCTCTGTTTGGATTTTCTCAGAATTCCCAAAGGCAGAATGAGAGTAAGATGTCCTGGATGTGTTTTACAGGAAAAGCCCATGTTTGCCTAACTCTATAAGCAATTTTCTGCTGTGATTCACAGAAACATTTTGTGCTCTATGTGCCCTTGAGCCTAAGTTTAAAACCTGAGAGAAAAATTTGTCTTTTAGAAAACCAAGAAAAATCTGTCAACTGTGAACCAAACAGACGAACATTCTGCTATCACACTGAGTCTACAGAAGGAAAACAGCTATGTTATTAGCTGCCTTAATTTTTATGGCCAGGAAGAAAACAAATGACAGTTCTAAGGGATGATGGTAAACCGTCCCAGGTCAGCAGCTAAAAATTCCATTGACATCTTTTCATCAGAAGCATCCAGCTTGTGCTTTTATTGTCTTGGACACTGCACAGACTGTACACTGAGGAATAGCTTCTCAAGTGTATGTCATAAAACATGGAAAAATTCAAACTGAACAGTAAAAGTATGAGCAAAA
Organism: Picus viridis; assembly: GCA_033816785.1. Lineage (NCBI taxonomy): Eukaryota > Metazoa > Chordata > Aves > Piciformes > Picidae > Picus > Picus viridis. Next base: position 483,305 of record CM066569.1, on the reverse strand, counting down.
ATGGAAACTGTTACACAACCTTAACTCTAGCAAGTCACTGCCAGATATCCACTACAATAAATGCCCTACTAGAGAGCAGTAAAAGCTGCCGACAGCTGGGGGCCTGATGTTCAGATAAGGCTTCCATACTGCAACATGCATGTAAGTACATTGATCAATGCATCACAAATACCAAGTCTGAAAAAGCTTTAACAGCTGAACCCACAGGTTGGGCTGGGTAGGGAAGGTAATTTGTTGTGGCATTTGGACCTATGATAGATTTTGTCTTTCACAACAGATGGCAGCACATTTTAAATTAAAAGGTATGTGAGAGATTTGATTTCCCTTAGTTTTACCATCCCCTTCTCATCTCTTTTCAGTTTTCCTTGGAGTCCTTATTACTTCCATTGCACTGTACTGCTCTGGCCTTCATTCCAAAAGACAAACAATAACCTGCTTCTCCTTTGGGCAAGCAAAGCAGAATGGAAAAACTCTATATTGTGAATTCTATATATCTTTTTTAGAAACACAGCTTTTCACTATGAAGAAAGCCAATAGAAGGAATATGCCAGCAGTGAATGTGGCTGCTAGCAAAAATATGCTTCTCAGGAGTCTGAAGAGGTGCAAATCTTAATCAACATAATTTGATACCAAAACTGTGGCTTCCTTGGTTTAGCTTGTTTCGCTTTTCTCAATGAACCTTCTTTGTTGCTATAATCGCAGGAAGATTTTTGTATGCTCCTACCTCCACTCTGATAGCGTACACATAACCTAGGCCTGATTCCAGTAACCGAGGCAAACATTTTTGTGTAAAGGTAGCCTTTGAACCAAGACAATTAAAAATAGGTATAACCTGGCTTTTAAAAATTAGACTCCTGAGATAGCGCTTGGAAGGACTCAGCACTTTTAAGAGTTGTGCCACTTTAAATCATGCACCAAAAAGCTCATATTCGAAACAAGCAAACTGCGCATTTCAGGATTTGACTTTTGGATAGGAAATAAAAACCTTACACTGAAATTAGATAATCTCTTCATACGTCAAAAAGGGGTAGATTCATAGTCTTGCAGTGGAAGTGATCACACCTAGTGTGGCTGTTTAGGTTGGGTGTCTCCAAAAAAAGAAGCCACAGAGTTGAGACCTGCAGTGTCTAGAGTGTCCAGCCCAGTGGGTGGACACAGGAAATAGTGTATTTCTACCCATAAATCCTGCACCCTCATAAATCCGGCTGCAAAGTTGTTGTCTTTCTCTTTCTTCCCTCTCTGCTCCTGTGGGAGACAGATGCTCTCGTATCTGGTAACGATGGCCTCTTGGCTTGAGTAACTTTTTTTCTCCAGTATCACAGTATCACAGTATTACTAAGGTTGGAAGAGACCTCAAAGATCACCGAGTCCAACTTGTAACCACAGACCTCATGACTAGACCATGGCACTAAGTGCCACATCCAGTCCCCTCTTGAACGCCTCCAGGGACGGCGACTCAACCACCTCCCCGGGCAGCCCATTCCAATGGTGAATGACTCCCTCGGTGAAGAACTTTCTCCTCACCTCCAGCCTAAACTTCCCTTGGTGCAGCTTGAGACTGTGTCCCCTTGTTCTGGTGCTGGTTGCTGGGGAGAAGAGGCCAACCCTTTCCTGGCTACAACCACCTTTCAGGTAGTTGTAGAGAGCAATGAGGTCGCCCCTGAGCCTCCTCTTCTCCAGGCTAAACAACCCCAGCTCCCTCAGCCTCTCCTCACAGGGCTGTTTAGGCCTAATGCCAGGGTAAAAAGCAGAGGCAGTTGAGGCCTGGCCAGCCTGAAACCAGCCTAGCAATGCTGGGAAGAAGAAAGAGCCCGGGGCCTTTGGTGAACCCCAGGTGGGGAGAAGGGGAGTGTTGGGTTTTTGGTCTGGTGTAAAGGAACTTGTGTGTTAAGTTTACACTGGGGATTTCTTTGAACTTTATATTCTTTGCTATGCTCACCACTATGTTCAGGAGTTTTTGTAGTATATGAATTGCTTTTCCATTTAAACTTCCCATAACTATCCAATCCATTTGTGTGAGCATTACTCTTTTGCCCCTTTTGGAGCAATAAGGCAATCTGCTCTGCTCCAAACTAGGACACATAGCCACCTTAGTAGTGGAATTCCTATGCCATCATCCCAAGGAGCCTAAATGGAAATGATGCCTGACTTCTTTTCTAGGCTTAGATAAGCCTAGAAAGGCTCAGATAGGCTTTTCTAGGCATAGATAAGCCTTGGGACAGTCACCTACATGAAGAGGCAATTATTTATATCTTTATTTTAATACAGCTAAGCAATTATGACCTTAACTTGTCCAAGACCTGTCCTGTACTTGAGTAATTTGACTGCACTGCTTCTGGACCAGGCATCATCTCCAGCAGCAGGCAACTCAAAGCATTCTCTCTGGCTGTATTTTTTTCAGTTAAACCACATAATCAGTCAGTATAACTCATCATGTGCCACAACTTAACATTTCATTCCATCTGCAAATGTACTTGGGAATCACTTTGTACTTCCTTCCAGGTAACTGATAAAGCTATTGAGCATTATGCTCAATTGAGCATTCCCACTAGAAGCAACCTTCGAGATCAACATTCCCCATCTCTCATTGCTTTTCAAGATGTTTCTGTTAGCCTATTTTTAATCCATTTGACAACCCTGGATTAAACTGATTTTACACACTGCTATTGAATTATGGTTTTAAAAACACAGTATCAACAAGACTAACTAAATGTTGTAAAGTAGTCTAAGTGCATTATTATCAGCCCAGCTATCTCTGTCAACTCCATTTGCAATCTTGGAAAAGGCAGTACCAAGTTTGTTCAACAAGATCTATCCATAAAAACGTGCTGGCTGGCATTAGGGATTATGTCATCTCTTCATTTTTTGTTGGAGCTATCTAGTTTCAACCTTCCAATGATTTTGCTTGACCTATAGTTACCTGGATTATCTTGTTTAACCTTTAAAAATTCTGGCACCACATTTGTTTATTCCAGTTCACTGAAACTCCTCTTGGTATGCCAAGAATTGTTAAAAAGCAACAATAATGGTTTAGACAGTTCAACTCTGTTAATACTCTCCTAGGCAAGTTTTCCAATCTTTTCTATAGAATTAAGGAGAAAATGTAACCATTTAATTTAAATTGCAACTTCAGTTTTACAAAAGTTGAACTTGACTAGAGTAACTTGCCAGCATTTTCATAACGAAGTGTAAAGGACAACTTGCAATCAGTGTAAACACTTGTACGTGAAGCCCTCCCCAGAGTGGCAAAAGTGACTGCTTGTTTATGGGGGACAGGCTGTCTAGAAGAACATTTTCCTGACATTTGCCTGGTATCACCATCTTTGACTGAATTTCCAAAGTTCTCTTCTGAATAACTACACAACACTGATGATCTATCAAGAGGAATAAAAAAGACTGTCTCTTACATTCACATCAGGAAAGGTTACTGTATTAATACAACGTTATATAGAATCACTTACAATACAAATACGACAATGTAGAACAAATTCAGGATTCTTTAGGCTTTGGTTATGTGTACTTGCACACTGCTTTCATGATCAAAAGCCCTTTCTGGTGGGGTACCCAAGAGCTTATTTTTTTAAAAGAAGCTTTGCCAGAACAACATTTCAGTTTTTGTTAGTTCCTGTCTTTGTTCATCTCATTGCCTGCCAGAACTAGACTATTTTTTTACAAGCTATGTGATCAGCAAGAAGAATACAATGTGAGAAAAGAGCCACATGGCCTACAGTTGGGAGTCTCAAAGAACTGTTTTAGAAGACCAAATTCTGAAAAAATATTATAGAACTTCTCAATTTCAGGACATTCCTTGCATCAAGATGTAGATTCCTTGGAATGAAACAGTCTTGGATGCAGATATAGACATAAAGAACTAATCTAAGATGACAGTTATAACCGACAGAAGCAGGTTAAACCAGTGTATTTTACCTGCTGGGATTTTGATGTCTGAAACATCTCAGGTCTGAAGAGTTAATTCTAAAGCTGGCTTCAAGTGTTCTGGTAGGAGGACATGTATTTTTACAGACTTGTTTGTTTCAGCATATGAAACACCAAGTATTTTTATGGTCAAATCTGCTCTGGATGACCCAGAACACAGGGTCAGTACCAAGTAAACTGGGATCCTGGCTATAAACCCTTTGTTAATGTTTCTTACCTCCCTTACCATCTCTGCATGAACAGAACTTTTTCTTTTAGTAATGAGAACCTCTACTTCTTGCAGTCAAATGTGGCAGTAAGACTAAAAAAGCAAAAGACACCCTAAAGCAAATTTTCTGAGCTTCAGTGCTTACTGCGTAGCTGCGTATGCTTGCACTTCCATTACGTTTGAGGCCACCACTCCAAAGAAGCCTGGCTTTGTGCAAGAAATATCTAATCTGTTTGTCAGTCTGAAACACTTGACACAACATTCCTAAAGCAACACCACGCAAACCCCCATTTGTCTATTTCATCTATGACCTGAAGTTGTGAGGAAAGACAGGAAATTTACCCGATTCCTGGAGATAGCGATACACCAAGAAATTCACTTCGTCACTGGTTATGCTCATCTTAGCCCAACCTCAATATGATGAGGTTTACGAGAAGTGTGATCCACGCTCTGTTCAGAGGGAAAGAAAAGAACAGGGTTTGTTTTATCTTGACTTATTATTAAATTTGTTATCAAAATAGAGGTGGGAACTGTTGAGGTATTTAAAGATCTCACAGAGTTATTAGAACTGTTACATCCTGATGCAGGGCACCCATTAAATGTAGTGAATCAAGTACTCAAGCTGTGCTGTACCTTTTACTATAATTAAAGAGCAGTATTTAACACACATGAGAGAATCAGGGGGAAAGCATTATAAGTCTTGGAAGCCTTTGCAAATGTCAACTATTTCACTTCTGTGGGTTTACGACAGGCTCCTCGGATACTCCTTTTTACTGTGTGAGCATTATGTTTTCAGAACTGCTGTCAATCACAGTCATGTATAACACACCAAACCATAACCTTCTTGCCATCTGAAATGTGTCATGGTTTTCTGACCAGCACTTCATCCACTGAAAAGACAGATTCTTCCCTTAACAAATGCAGTGAACTTAAAGTTGTCATGAAACAGAAACAAATATGAATTTAAGATCAGATTGCAAATATTATTACAGCATGGGTGGGGGCAAAGAGAAAAAGAGAATAGAGAGAACATCATATGCCATGCGCCAACAAGGAATACAAATACCATGGCATTATATAAAGTTATAATGTCTCTGCTGATTAATGCTGAAAAAGAACTAAACTTCAATTATTCACTTAAGTAATCAAAACCTATAGGATAACAGTTTTGCCTTACTATTTTGGACATATACTCCGATAATAAAAATATTGGGTTTTAGATGAAAAATTGGTTTTAAACATTTTCCATTAAATCATGATGATTTGCTTCTGTTTGTGAATCTGATTTAAGTAGTTTGGCTTTAAAAGCCTAAGTACTTCTCAGACACAAACTTTGTCAGACTTGCCATACCTGTAACTAACCATGTACAGGTCTGGCCACCGAAGCACACACGATGCTCTCGTGTACTACAAATGAAAGACTGTAGGCGTGTGCTGTTTGTTTCAGTTTCCCATATTTCAGTGTCTCTTCTTGGCAAGCAGAAAGGTCTTTGTTCATTGAAAACCTCTTCAGCAATTCCTGTTGCCTAAAGCAGCACCTGCTACTGCAGGCAATGCTGACTGACTGCAAGTTTCCCCTGCTGATGATGTAAACCAGCAGGTCACTCATGACTGTAACAGATGTCTTTGCATATTTATGTAAATGAAGGTCTTTCGAACCCTGGTAAGCCTTTTATTCTCCTGGGCTGCTCTATTTCCTCAGTGGCTTGGATGCTGGTTTTCCATAAGAAACTGTAGCATGCTAATTTGGGAAACACCTTCCTCAAGTATTTTAGTCTTTATTATTACAGTTTGTACTTCACAGGGAACAAGAAGAAACAAGATACTGACAATCATACAGTCTTGGTGAGGAAAATTTCATCTCCTTTGGAAAGGATGATCACTTTCTGCCAAGATTCTGGCTGAAGACAACATCAGCTGTACCAAACATCCATCCCTGTCACATATGCCACGTGTTGCGCTGGGAAGACATTCAGTCTCTTTTCTCCTCAATCCCTCATCTGAAAAATGGGCTTAGACTTCTCTCCCACAGGATCAGTGGTAGCTGTAAGGTCTTTAGTTAGCAAGGTTGGCAACTGCAGGCAGTAAAAGCACTAGTTCAAATATACCTTTATACATATTTCTTCCAGATAAACAGACCTGAATAATTAATAAATCCCTGTGCTCCTTTATGTATAATCATCACCATTCAATGAAAAACATGACAGATATTCATGGCAACAGAGAAGGCCATTTTCATCCCTGTCTGAGTACGTAAAATACAACTGTATTGCTGCTATGGCCATGATAACAATAAATCAAGAAACCTGAAAGCTGTGGGTTTAAAAAGACAACAACACTCAACATAACACTTCCAGAAGCATTTTTAAAATAGCAGTTTCAGAATTTGGTGGAAGGAAAATTGGTAAAGATGAGACCTCTTTCAAAAATTCAGTTTCAGCAATGACGTACTTTGTGGTAAAATGAACTTTATTTAAAAAACAACAATCAAGTAAGTGTGAACGGATGCATCCTGCTAATCTAAGACATTAGCATGGCATTTCTCACATACAGAGGGTTGCCTTGGGAAAGGAAAGGGAAAGGAAAGGAGGAGTGGTGTTGTTTGGTGTTTCTAAAGACTACTTTTTAAATTAATTAATACCAGAGAAATGAAAAACCAGTGAAAACCATTTTGCCTGACTGCACAGTAAGTAGTCTGACAGCCCCAGAAAAAAATCCACAGCAGATACCTTTGTAGCAGAATCCCAAGCACACCAAGGAGTTGGATTTACAATGCATTTTCCACAGCAGATACCTTTGTAGCAGAATCCCAAGCACACCAAGGAGTTGGATTTACAATGCATTTTCCCTGAAGTCAGTCAACAGGAATTACTTTGACATATGTGTCGGATCATATCTTTATACACATTGTTACTGTGCCATAAATAACCAGATGAGCTCCACTCATACATTTAAGGTTTCTTCCCTCCCACAGATGCCAGTGCAGAAATCAGATACACAACTGTAAGGCTTTTACCCATCCAAAGCAATACACAGATCTTGGCTTAAACCCAGAGAAATCTATTCAGCAGAAATTTGGCTGAGCTATGGAAAACCATACTCAATTTCATTAATGCTGTTTTTGATTTCCTCCTTCTCTACAAATAAATAACCCGAATAAAAGGGCCACAATAGACATAGCAGTGAGGAGAGGAACGTACTTATCTCCTGTGTACCTCCAAGTCTGATTCACATGGAACAAAAAACTAGCCTTCCCCTCAATGCAGTTTATTTAAATGCAGAAATGCAAACTTCTGTAGAAACCTTTAGTTATCATCATGACAGATTAATTTCTGCTAATTGATGGTCTTCTTTGATAGCTTTTAAAAATACATTTAGATTATAGACAATGCCAATGTGCCTTTGTAGACATTTCACATTTAAACCAGCAATAACATCTCAATTCTTCACAATGTCAAGAGGATTTACAAAACAGCTTCAAATGTCTCTGAACTTTCTTTGCTTGAAATACTTTTTCCTGCACCCAATGACATGTAACTGAAAGTTCCATTCACCTCAACCTCGTCTTAAAAATTTGTGTTCTGATTATGCAGGTATTTGATAACATCCAAACATGTCAGCTGAGCCGATCAGTGCTGCCCAAAGCATAATGGATCCCAAATACAGAATCATAGAATCACCAAGGTTTGAAGAGACCTCAAAGATCATCAAGTTCAGCCTGTCACCCAACACCTCATGACTACTAAACCATGGCACCAAGTGCCACGTCCAATCACCTCTTGAACACCTCCAGGGATGGTGACTCCACCACCTCCCTCGGCAGCACATCCCAATAGCAAAAGACTCTCTCAGTGAAGAACCTTCTCCTCACCGCAAGCCTAAACCTCCCCTGGCACAGCTTGACGCTGTCCTCTTGTTCTGGTGCTGGTTGCTTGAGAGAAGAGACCAACCCCCTCCGGGCTACAACCACCCTTCAGGTAGTTGTAGACTGCAATAAGGTCTCCCCTGAGCCTCCTCTTCTTCAGGCTAAACAACCCCAGCTCCCTCAGCCTCTCCTCAGAGGACTGTGCTCCAGACCCCTCCCCAGCCTTGTTGCCTTTCTCTGGACATGTTCAAGAGTCTCAATATCCTTCTTAAACTGAAGGGCAAACCCTTCAAACCCTATTGGTAGAAGCATTGTCAAGATCACATAAAATTAAATTTAACACTTAAACAAACACTCAACTCTTAGTTCTGCTGGGACAGGTTTGCAGAAGTGCTTCCCATACAGAGGTGGAAAGCTGGGTTATTAGCTCAGCCATGCTACCACAGCGCTTCTAGGGCTTCTTAGCTTTTGCTGAACTTTTTGCTGAACTTTTTGCTGAACTCATCCTGCTGGACTTGAGATGGATCCAGCAAAGCCAATGCTGCAGCACACTCCCCTGAGCTCTAGGCATCAGGGCAGCTCATTTCCTGTAGTACACCATCAGATCAAATTAAACCCTCCTGCAGCACAGGGAATCTTCTTAATGGGCCAGGCAAGTGGCTCTGGTGAAGGCAGCCTTGTGTATAGCTATGGCTCAGCAAAGTGCTAGCCAGGTCAACTAAAAATAGTTTATTTACACCTCATCCCCTTACTCAAGGATTGTACTTCCTTCATTCCATGTGTTTTAGCGCTGTTGCCATGAATAAGGGAGATAAGGCTGAAGAATCAAAAGAAAATAACTTGTAAAGCTTGAAATAGCATCTAAAGACAACTCCTCTGCCTCTCTTCACAGTGATGCACACAGTATGCTGTTGGACCATGTCCTGCCCTCCTGGCTGACCCTGGAGTTTGTATTTGCTACTTGAAGCATCCCTGGTGTCCACAGGGACTGGGAGTTACAAGTCAATCTTATGAAGACAGAAACAAGACAGACATTTAAGGAGAGCACCTAAACTGAAACTTAAACCTTAGACTAAAACTTCCTAAATAGGAAACTGGGCATCATGCCATTTCTGCATCCAGCCTGACCAACAGAAGAAATTCATCGGATGGCTGGGGGTCAATATTGTTATATAAACACCCTCCACTTGAAACACCTCAACCCAAATCCACAAATTTCTGTTTATCTCCAGGAAGGGTTGCACTCTTTACCTATTTTTTGACAAGAGTAGGCCAAAATGTCTTTTCCCTACTTAAGTTTCAATGACAACAACATTGCCATTAAAATGATGGAAGTGCAAAGAGAAATTGTGTATTTGCTTTGGGGAAGAAAGAGGGAAAAAAAAAGAGGCGGGGGACACAACAAAAATGAAATAATTCCAGAAAGTTAAAATATTTCATGTTGTCAAACTGATGTCCTGGTTCCTGGGAACTGGAGTTCCTATAGTCATGCTCCCATTTGCTTGTTCAAGATGGCTCCACATATCAAGGTGTATCTCTCAGGATCTGTTAGACTTCAATCTCAGAGAAGAGAACATGAACTTGAGAACTAAAATACACTCCAGGAAGGCACTGTGACAGTGTAGCCAAATCAAAGTGTTACCACATAACTCTGTAGTTTAATGAAAAATAACTTCCTAAAGCCAGAAGCCACTTCTCACAAAACAAGTCACTTAGGGAATCTCGGCATCTTCTGTTAAAAGTACACTTTCATCACAAATTTTCAGTGAGCCCTACACTTCTTTATGTCTAGGCTGCATCTTGCCATTGAGTCAGAAAGGAGTTAGCAGCCAGCAGCTCTTTCCCAAAGGCTAAAGAGCTCTGCTTGGCTCACACCATTGCATTCTTTAGTCTTGGCTTTTATCCCAGCTGTCTCTTCTTGAGGAGGAATTCTAGTATGCTGCTTTCTCAAAATGCCAAAACCAAACTTCTGGAGAGGAAAAGAGCACACTTGGCCCCCTCTTCCCTCACAGTCTCTCCTGCCATTTTATGAAGTTAAAGAGTAAAACATCTTTTCTTTACAAGCATCATGACATTCCTGCTGATTACATGGTACAGAGCACACAGGATGGCTCTTTCCAAACTCCACATATGCTAGTCACCAAAATAATGGTGAGCCCTGTTCACAATGCAGCCTGTGCATGCAGGACTTCCAGACTCCTCCTTGTAAGGCTTCAGAGTGATACCTTCCTTTAAAAAATCTAAACATAAAACATAAACAGTTGTCCCTTCCAGAGAACATGCACTTATGAAATCAAGATGTGCTCACAGTAAGATCCTAAGGTATCTCCCTGGCCTTTCTTAATGAGGAGGCAAGCAGTTAACTATCCTCATTCTGTAAATGATCACCATAGGTCAACTATGCTATTTAATGCCACAATGAGGCAATTCAAATCTCTCAGAGCTTATGTCCTAGGGTTTTTACAGATGCTCACAGATGTCTTTGCCTCACATAAATTGTTAATTTTTTGACGTTTTCTTCATAAGCACAGTAACACTTTTGTTATTTTTGGGGAAAACAAAAGCTGAGATTCTGGAGAACAAAGTAATCTCCTTCTAGAATAGTTACTGGCCTGTACAGTATGTGCTGTCACACTTAAGAGCTGTCACCTGCATTTAAAGCACCTCCCTAAAGACAGAGATGTCAAACACAGAAAGGCAACAGGCTCATCAGAAAACCTGCACTTCCAAGGGCTGGCACTTTTGGGTTTGTTTTGAAGTCTATTTGTTTACATTGGCCTTCTGCTGAATCTTGAAAAGGCCATACTGAACAAAAACAAACCCGGGAGCCCCAGTTCATTCCCATTCTCACTGCTGCCTATAGTACCACATTCTAATGGGAAGTACCAACTGCATCTGTATTGGAGAGCTTCAGATACAATGGCACAGACATAGAAAAGGTCTGCCTTGGATCCTAATATGTCAGAGTACCTCATGCAATTAATCACTGAATGCAAACATATCTGTGTTCAAAATCTGGTGCCAATCAAAGAAAAGAGGAGGTAGAAGGAATCACAGCTATAAACATGTGAGAGTGAACAATGAATCTGCAATTCTGTCTTGAGGAAGTAACTTGAATGAGTCAGATTTGTGTCAGCAGATCTGACAAGAAGTCTTGTTTTTTCCCTTTAAATAAAACCCAGAATGTTGTTCAGGTAGAAATTCCTCTATTAGAAATTTGTGGTGAATTATCAAAATGGTTCTCCTGTACTGGAAAAACGTTAATAAAATAATACTTAATCCTGTAAAATATGAAGATATTTAAAAAATCCACCCTCATTATGAAAATATTTATAAAAATAACTTGACCAGTTAAACACTTTGGGATCATCATTGCAGAAATGTTGTATTTCTGCATGATACTACTTTTCTTTAAATTGTATATTTAATTTGCAACTGAAAAGCCATTTGTAACCAAACCCATATATATTTATTTTTAAAAAGGACAAGAAGAGTAATCTGTCAATTACTCAACCATTTCCAGCACACAATAATGGTCAGCAAGAGACAAGCCTTTCTCTTCATTAAATTTCCTGTAAATTCTACTTCCTTCATGGAAAGATGCAGAACTGTGCATCAGGTCTTTCATACACTTACACTCTCATCGTTTCATCAGGTTATTTTTTGGTTCTCAGCTGGTTTACTTAATTACATCAGCCTCCAGCATTTCAGTTCTAAAAGTTCAGCTGGATCTTTTCCAGCTCCCTTCGGAGCAGAGTGAAATGGGTTTGCTGGTATTGATCTTTCCTCTTGGCACTTTGCTAAGGAAAAAAACAAAAGGCAGACAAATCCAACTGCTCTACTTACTTCGTGCTGTTGTGTTACACCTTTTTTATAGCTTAGTTCTAAGAAGATGGAATTTCCATTTTTTTCTCTACTGTATTATATGAAAAGTTCCAGGAAGCCAAAAATAAGGTTGAGGGGAGAGTAACTGACAGTAGTTCTACAGTTTGCAAATTAAATAAAATAGTTTTAAAATTTAAAAAGGGGAAGGAATTACAGAGGCTTGAGACATCAGATTTAGTCTGAGAATCAAGATGTCTCATCTCACTCTTGAAACAACTGAACTCAGCTGGGAATGTGGCCACTAAACAGAACCAGGATTTTCTTCTTTACATGAACAGAAATGGCAGTTAGGACAAACGAGGGGGCAATGCTGTGTGTCCACTCATCTCACAGTAATTATGCCAAAGTACATGATCTTCTGATCCCGCAGTTACACGTTTCTGTGAGGGTGCACTTCCATGCGTGTAGTGCAACAAGAAATGTGCTTTAAAGCCTAGAAACAGTTAAGGAAGACTGCAACTCAAAAATGGTGGTATGATTGCTCTATCAGTATGTGCTTTTGAAAATTTTGACAGGAGGACCAGCGCAGTAATACTTTCTCAAATCTAACATTTCACTTAATATAGCTGGATTTTACTAAAACCTCGGCAAACCCAAAAGCAACAAACTTTTAAATTTTTAATCTGTGCTTCACATTCACAGACCACTGAGGTGAAAGGAATATGATGAGATCCTACTACAACTGGTTGTAACTGTTTAATTTTATTTCATAGCAGATGTGAGTAAAGTAATGCAGACAAACTTTTAGAATTAGATCTCCCAAAATATTTCAAATAAAGCTCTTCATGGTTTCTCTGACACCTAACCCTATGGATCCACTAAAACTTCAAGATGCGGCATCCCAGTCCTGAGCTGGCCTGTAAGAATGGACACAGACACTCAACTGTGATGAAACAGGACATGGTTTGTCCAGTAGATCAAACATTTGCCTTTGAAGTGACACTATGTGGCTGGGACAGAAAAGGAGCTTCCAGAAACCTCTGGAAGTCCCTGAGCCACCCCTTGCATGAGCAGTGGGGGGTAGTGGCCATGATACCAATTAAAATGATCAATGCCATAGCAAGGAACACAAGAGCAATAGTCCAGGAAGAATAAGGGAGACAGCCCAAAGGCTCTGCTCCGGAGATGAAGTATCTGAATAAGGGCTTTTAAATTATTTTTTGCTTTTGTCCTGTAACTTTGCTGGCTAAAATGGTGCAACTCTGGTAGTGGGGGGCAAAATCTTGGTTTTTTGCAATACATCTGAGCACATCACTAGGCTGCATAATCTAGTTATGCCTTGCTTGTGCTCCTTACTGTTGAACAGTGAATTAAGGATAAAACACCCACGTGTGGCATTTACCATGTTCCTTACTAAACCACTTCCTATACTACCCCGAGGGTAAATTCTCCTTTTTAAAAATCAGATCACTATCACCTTGATGGTTGCAAAGACATCAGTGTCAATTACAGCAGTAGGTATCTCCACCACACAACATGCATGGCAGGAGTGTGGCTAAGCAAGACCAGGGAGGTGATGCTGCTACTGTAAGCATAAAGCTGTTTGAGACACCTGTAATCTCCTACTTTGTTCCTTTGTCCCACATGCTCTGCAGGGAAATGCTCTGCAGGCAAGGGGCAGCAACACAGACATAGCAGTGATGCTATGCAGAAAGACCTGTTTGTCCACATACCTGTAAGTTTGTGTGTGTTCCTTCTTTCACACAAACCCCAGATATTCAGTGAAACTTGCAATTCAATTCCATGTATATATGAATTTCATATATTTTAGGATGGCTTGATGCAGGTGCAGTTAGAGAATGACTAAATGTGAAAGTCATCCTGATACTACTGTCTCAAGACAACACCTATAACTTGTGTGACAAAACCAACGCTTGACTTCGGCAAAGCTCTCTGTACAAGATGATACAAAAGAACATGAACCTACCTTGGGCTAAAAATGACATTGTTTTAACTTTGTAGGCAGGCCCCACACAGGGCCCTAAAAGTAGAAGTCAGGAGAATCACCAGCATTGTCCACCACACCTGGGAGCAGGATGAGCACATCCCCGATCCCCTCACAAGTTGGGGCAGTTGAGTGAAAGCTATGTTAAAGATCTGCAAAGGTTAGTTTCTATCTGGATGGCCTCAGGCAAAGGGAATGCACAGCAATGTCATTAAGGGGGTGGGGTTTTATTAGTTTCTTCTAATAAGCTAAGCAGAAGTTGCTGGGAACAGTTTGATGTTATTTTCCCGTCATCTATAACTTCATTTTTATTTTTTTCCCTCAGTGCAAGCAAATGCAGTGGATCTTACCACATACTTCAACCTTAACTTCTTTTCCCTGTAGTACTGTTAAAAGTGTAGCTGAGCATTTTATTTATTTATTATTATTATTGGACATAGGAAAAAATAATTTTTCCCATTTTCCTTTAATTCCAAATCAGCTGAAAGGGTTATATTCTGAGTTAATGAGGAAAAAAAACATCTCAGACTCAAAATAGGGAAAATTTCCCTCCCTAAAACAAGTATTTTGCAAATTTCAGACTCTATGAAAACAAAGAATTATAATGGAAAAGACTGCAAACTTGTATTAAGGCAGATCTTATTATAAACTATTAATAAAAATATTAACTAAGGCTATAAATACTTAAATGTTTTCTCTTACTAATCCTAAGAGGATGTCAGTGCTAAATGCTGTAAGGACAAAGATTACACAGGACAGCACAAGGGATCAATAGGAATACATAAATCCAGTATATTTCCTTGCTGTCCCTGCCTTTGATTCTTTGTGGAAATCTGTCGAGTTTTCTTTCCTCTTTTATTTATTTATTTTTAAAAATACAATCTTCATTAGGTTTACTCCTGGTTTAGGTTTGGTCTGAGAAGGGTCACTAAATGCCTCCATTTTTATGGAAAGATAATACTACTTCCCATGTTAGAAGGTGAAGGGGAAAAGAAAAAGGATAGAGAGACATAATTTGCTTTCAAAGGATGCTTGCAGCAGTTTCTAAGCAACCACAGAGAAGTTTCTTTCTAAGTTACTTTTCTGCATTCACATGGATAATATTTCAGAGAGAAACTTTCCACAAAAATCAATACAAAGAATCAAGGCTGAGAAATCTCAAGTACCATAGAATCATAGAATCAACATGGCTAGAAAAGGCCTCAGAGATCAAGCCCAACCTATCACCCAACACCTCATGACTAACTAAACGATAGCACAAAGTGACATGTCCAATCCTTTATTGAACACCCCAAGGGACAGGGACTCCACCACCTCCGTGGGCAGCACATTCCAATGGCTAACGACTCTTTCTCTGAAGAACTTTCTCCTCAACGCCAGCCTAAACTTCCCTGGCACAGGTGAGACTGTGTCCACCTTCAGAAACTGTTATTTCTTTCTCTAAACTTTTTGTCTGTATGCTCTATACCCAGCCTGCAAATAGTAAAGTAAGATTCATGCACAACACTACACACAACACATGTACAACACTAACACACATATTATCTGTCTTTTCACCTCTTCCTTTGCATAATATAATAGGACATCAGGGCTGAGGCAACCTCTCTGACATTTTAAGTTTTCCTGGCTTTCTGTTGTACTGGTAAGAACAGTGGATGTTTTGTGCTTCTCTTTAGATGGTGTTAGTCTCTTCAGACTTTTTTCAAAAACATCACCTGTGCATGAGGTACCAAATGTACAAAGGCTTTTTTTTACCACTCCCACACTCCCATCAATTTCTGGTATATTTCAATAGGCTATTCTGCTTTTCCCTCCACTTTAGGGGTAGCAGGAGACATTTAAGCAGCAGCACTTTGTAAGGTTTGTTTACTCAGTATTTTAAGAGTGACTTGCCAATCCTCACTAGGTTGGAGTTTTTCCCCCATTTGTAGATGAGTGAAGAATGTACAACACTGAAAGAAAAAAAAAAAAAAAATCACATTTCTGGTGGCAGCATCATGCAGTCCTACACAGCCCTAATTTAAACAGCAAATTCTATAGATTAAAAGGGCAACCCTAAAAGGAAAAGTTTTTAACCTACTTTTTTAAAAAAAGCTAAACAGCCTAGAAACAAAGATGAACCCAAAAATCCCTGGGGAGTCAGAGACAGACATGACGTGATCTAAGTTTTTCATAAAAAATATTTCAGCTGAATACTTCTCAGAAAGGATTTGAATATATGATGACACAGTTATTAGTTGGCTCAGATGATATAAAAAAGAACTCCCCTGCTTTAAAAAGTAATGATCCTGCACAAAGCAGGGCCAGCTCTGAGGTCATATCAGGCTGGCTCAGGGCTTCGAGCAGTCAGGGCTCAAAGCCCTCCAACAACAGAGATGGCACAGCCTAGCCTCCCACACTGACCTGCTCCACTGCCTCACTTTCCATGGGAAAAAGTTTGTCTTTATACCCAGCCTGAACCTGTTGCCACTTGTACCTGTTGTCTGTCATCCTCCCACAATGCTTCACTGTGAGAAGCCCAGCTCTGTCTCCTCAATAATCACTTGTAGGTGCCGGGGAGCTGTTAGGTACTCCTGAAGCCATTCTCCTTCTGAGCTGTCCCATCTCCTCCAGCCTCTCCTCACAGGGCAAATGCTCCAACCCCACTACCTTGAGGTCCTCCCAAGCTCCCTCTAGTGTGACCACATCTTTCCTGTGTCGGGTCCCAAAACTGGATGCAGCATCTAGATGTGGTGTAACTAGTGCCATACAGGGGGAGACAATCCCGTCCCTTGATCGACTGCCTGCACTCTCTCTCATATAGCCCAGATTATCTGCTCCTTCTAACTCACACAGAAATCACACTAGTATGACAAAAGCACAAAACCTCCACACAGCTTTAAAATGAACATCACTATTGGTGTTAATTGGAAGGAAATATCTTTTCCACAACAGAACAGTCTTGTCATGCTCTCATTTTATTTGGAAAAGACATGCATGAAGATGGAAGGGGTAACAGTCCATACTGTCATGCCTAGGGTATTGTAACCAGGCAAGTATTTCTGTCATCCAGCTCCTGGAACATAATTCTCAAAGGCTAATTAAATACAAAATTCCTTCTACATGGAACGGAGAAAGTGACAGACTTGTTTCAATGATACGTTTGTGTGTTCTCCTGCAGCCGTGGATTAGACACTCAGACGTATGAGAGTGGGTTTTATTTTTTCAAATCTAGGTTCCAAATTGTATCTTTGACTGTAGAGAATGGACTCAGTATTTTTATTTGGGAAAAAACCCTCAGATTAATAGGAGAAAGGTGGCAGTGGAAGTGGTGTAAAAGATCTAAGAGACTGAAAATGAAAGTATTCACTGGAGAATTAGCAGGCTCAAACTTGCATTCTCAAGCTCCTAGGAGAGCACACTTCACACCTGGTTACAGGTTGTTGAAACAAAAACTTTGTAGAGCAAAGAATGTGAGACTCACAAGCCAGGACTGGGGAAAGCAGGAGAGATCTGTAAGCCCTCTTAGTGATCCCTTGCTTATTGCAGGTATGTTGCAGCTGAATCATAAGCCATATACATTTAATTTTTTTTCACCATCAATGAAAAATACATGTATTATACCTATGAAAATATTTATAATAAATATGAGTAAATATGAGCATTTGTGTATTGTTCAAAGACAAATTTTCATGTACTTTTTCGCTCTTTACCACTATTTTTACCATATGTTTTACATTTCCTTGTTAAGGAAAGAGAATTTGGGTCTCTTATTTCTAGCCAATCTCGAGGCTCTGTAGTATAACACATGGAGCAGACATCAACACCTGTATTTAACACACTATAAGCTTATATTATCACTCAGAATTTGACTCTAGTTTAACTGTTTGGACTGTAAAGCTTCATGGTGAGTGCCTGCCTCAGGCAAATTTTTTTCTAGAGGGCATAAGCAAAAATAATTCAGTCACTTCAGAGTGAAGATGAGGAATAAACCAGTTTTGCTGATATTTATACAGCTGTTTCAATGACAATCTCTAGTGCCTCCACACTTCTGAGCAGAGACTTGACATCTGGCAGAGAGGCTGCTCTCATGGCAAAGTGCATTTTCTGCTGCAGTGAAAATCCACACAAATTTGACTAAAGTAAAGCCTCCTGACAATACTACTTGTATACACTCTGCACAGGTTTATTAGAGGCCCATAACTGAATTATCAAAATATTTTCCTTGCATTAACTTTGCTTTCTACTCAGGGAATAGGAGCTCAGAGTCTTTTCCACAAGGGAAAGCAGACACGCTGATGCAGAAGGAAAGGTGAGGGATGGGAGAGGGACTGGGAAAGGTGACGGGCATCACGGCCACAGGCTGACGGACCATTGAGTCGGTATTCGGAAGTGTCTCATCTCTCTCCAGAGAGCAGATCCTACTCTTTCCTCACAGCAAGTATTTCAGAGGGAAATTATGATAGTGAAAACACAACACTGATTTTGAAATTTCTCTGCCGTCCTTCATGCTAATCTTTATCAGTTGTTTATTCCTGCACATTTAGACAACGTGCTCTTTGGTGCCTAGTAGCTGTATTTTCTAGCTTTTTACTTTTATTCATATTTAAAGATCCCCCAGCAAAAACATTTCACTACAGACTTAGCCAGTTTAGGGAATTTTTAAAAAAGGTGTTAAAAAAAAAAAAAAAAAAAAGAAAGTATGACTTTTTTTTTTTCTTCAAAAGAAAGTAATTTTGTTTTTAATCTCCTATTTGTTTTTTTCTGAGTTAAGAACAGGCTTAAATAGCACCCACCAAATACAATGATGTAGATGGTTCTTCTAATCAAACATAATTGTGAAAGAAAGCTTAAAGAGAGGAAAAAGTTTGACCAATTCTACATTTCATACTAATATATCATCATTACCTGACTTGGCAATAGCATTTTGTTATTAAAAAAAAAAAAAACAGGAAAGAAGTGCCATTAAAGATATTTTGTAAATAGATCTTACTTTTTATCTGCTGATTCTTTAAACCCATGTATGTGCAAGCCTCCTATCATTATGAAAAAATGAAATACTCTGCAAGACATGTAATCACCAAGGTGCAATATGTATCTATTTATATGAAATTAAAAAGCTTTACTTCATGTGAGCTAGCCAGTAGGAGGATAATAGCACGTCCCTTCTTTTTTTAACTTAAATTCTCAGCTTCCTTATTTTAAGACCTGATACCCATACAGAACTTAGCATACACCTAGAATTGAGCAATCTAAGGCCTTTTTTTGGGGGGGGGTGGTGGTGGCGTATGTGTTAATAATTTAGGCACATCTCACTGACAAAGAAAATCACTTATTAGTAGTAATGAAAGTGTCATTCCTTTTGGATTACAATATAAAAAGCAGGAAAATAAAACAACGTGAAGCATTTTTATAAAATCAATAATGAAACTATTGTCTAAGAAAAGCAACATTTCACACACACATGAATGCCAATGTCATGTAAAGAGATGGGTATCCTGCCTCAGGAGTTAACAGTGTCACCATTTACGACTTTGCATTGCTCAGTATTTTCAAAGTGCCTTTAAAACATCTTATGATGTTTCTGTGTAGGTTTTGGTGTTACACAGAGCATCCCAGGCTCTCATTACATGTCAGCAATGGTTTAACCATTATGGTTCTAAGTTACCACATCCACTCTCTTCCAAAATGAAGGACCACAGTGCATCTGTGATGAAAATAAATGCAAAGCACATTTTGCAAGTTACATCTCTCTAATCCCTCTGATCATTTCAACTGATAGCAACTAGCACAAAATCATTTCTACTGTTTCTCAAAAATCAAAATTAAACTCAGTCTTCCTAGCTCTACCTCAAGTCATACCATAAACTGCCAATGTTACTATGTAAGAATGGCTCTTCAGAGACCTTGAGGAATCCTTCTGACATGGTGTATTAAAAAAAATTATAACAATCACCCACGTGTCAGCTGTTCACTTACCCCCCAAGTGCTGCTTTAACCCAGATTTCAGCTCCTACTTATTCTGTCTGTCATTACAGCAGCAGCAACCAGCACTGCTGCATCCATCCTCACCAGCGAACTTCCACAAACCACCTCTTAATTAGTGCAGGGGGTGGCTGACATGGTCTGGGTGAAGGTTCAAGTGCTAGATCATCTCCACATGACTGATCTCTCAACTGAGCTGCATATTTTTGACTATAAAAATCAAGGAGACATGGGGGAAAGAGAAGCCTGGGGACAAGAAATCAAGTAAGTTTATACCACTGTGGAGGCAGAAGTAAACAAGCAAATAACTCACTGACTTAAAACTATTCTAATGAATCAAGCAGCCCCCTGAATGCGCACACAGTGTTGTTACTTCATCACTTAATATGGTCCAGTTCCTTCTATTATGAATTTTAAAAATATTCTGCAAGAAATAGAGTCAATAAAATGCAATGGATATCGATGAATATTAAATGAAACCCTCAAAATTATTTTACTTCATGTGAGCTAACCAGTGAGAGAATAACAGCATGTCTCAAAACATCAACTCTTTTAATCACTTTCTAAATAAATACTCCATTGCAGCAGCTTCATTTTTAGATTAGGGTAATTGGTTTATCTAAAGTGAAATACACAACTTCTACTTTTTGCATATAAGGACACCTTCATTTCCATTTTGTATTCACAAGAAGTCAGTTAAAACCAAGTTGCTAGAATATCTGTGAGATGAAGCTGAAGGGGTCAACCATTTATACTTGAGGTCTACAGCTACTAACCCACAGGACACAGAAGCCTAAAACACAGAAATAACCACAGGCGCTTAGCTGCTCATTAGTCACCTTACAATGGGTGGTGAAGTCACAAAAGCTACTAACTGATAGGCCCTGGCATTAGTTGCTGAAGCAAGCCACCTTTTCTGCAAAGGTAAATCCAAATACATTCCCTTTGCTTCTTTCTGAAACCAGCTAGCTCAGCCAGAGAACAGGCATTGTGACTTCACATGTGGCAAGGTCTGAGCAGAGTTTGAAGTGTAGGGCTTAAATCCAGGGTACTGGTGGCAAATTGCATGGTGAGAGAGATAGATAGGGGCACACAGATATATCTGGGGGCACGGAAGAAAAGCTTTAATAAGAGGTTAACACAATGAAGAAGGAAGGCTGGCAAGATGTAGGAAGCAGCCTAGTGAGAGACATGATGGGCACGAGTGCTAGCTGAAGTGAGTCTCCATTCTAAAAGCAAAGAAATAGTTTCCAATTTAATTCCTGCTGCTTAATTTCACCCTCTAATGGCATGTAGGAAACACCATTTACTCTGATTACAGGTAAGGCTATAAACCAGAAAAGTTGCACAACTGCTTCTGCTTCCAGTCTGTACTCCCAAGATTTTACAACTCCTAAAACATCCACACCACAATCCCTGACTCAAACCACTCACCTGGAAAAAACTCCAACCTTAATTTCCCCCTCTGCACAATATCACACTTGAAAAAAAGACATGTATTCAGCAAGTGGAGTAAGTGGATTAGAATTGGTGCCTGTAATTATACTTCTTGATGGGGTGCTTGGTGCCATGGTTTAGTTGGTTAGGTGGGTTGGATTGGTTGATGGGTTGGACATGATGATCTCGAAGGTCTCTTTCAACCTGGTGTATTGTATTGTATTGTTACATTTTCATTATTTGAAGACATCATCCAGATATTTTAGGTATATAAGCAGGATTCTCATGCATGCCACTTTCAGGAGTAAGAGAGAGACTACATATAGAAGAATGGAAAACTATAATGCAAGTAAATACTCCCAGGACAAGATCTGAAATATTACTAATATTAGATGTAAATACACTACTCTGGAGACTTTGTCTTCATATATAAGATCAAACTATTTGCATAAAAGAGGATCACAGTCTTATACACTCAATACTCTTTCACCTTTGGAAAAATAGGAAAAAAAGTTCCTCATGGTACTAAGTATATAACCTCTACACTTTTCCATGTTTGAAAGAAGTGTAAAATTTCCCTGATACAATTATAATATTAAAACAAACACAGAGGAGACCAAAGCACTAGTAACTCTAAACTTGTGTTAAGAAATCAAACTTCCTAAAGTCTAAATTCCCCAGCTGTTCTTATTTCTCATACATTGGCTGAATCTAGAGTAAGCTAACTTGCTGACCAGCCTGGGTGGCAATGGTACTGCAGGCACTAGGAAGTTTTACACAGAGAGGGTGATTGCCCATTGGAATGGGCTGCCCGAGGAGGTGGTGGAGTTGCCATCACTGGAGGTGTTCAGGAGGAGACTTGATGGGGTGCTTGGTGCCATGGTTTAGTTGATTGGGTGGTGTTGGATGATAGGTCGGACACGATGATTTTGAGGGTCTCTTCCAACCTGGTCTATTCTATTCTATTCTATTCTATTCTATTCTATTCTATTCTATTCTATTCTATTCTATTCTATTCTATTCTATTCTATTCTATGGACACAATGGCATGAACCTGCTGCATCTCTCATCTCATTCCAAGGTCACTGTAAATGTGAAAGGTAACACAGATCTACTTCAGTTTTAACTTAATTGATGTTGCATATCAGAATTCCTTACCTGCACACATCAGTATTCTGGTATATAATATATATAAGCGACTGAATGAGCCATTAGAGGGCTCACAAACTATTCAATAACATTCAAGTCCTTCAAGTGAAGACTTTTTCTTCAATAAAAAAATGGTAATTTTGAAGTCACAAATGTATGGCTATAATTAGATGCTCAGTATTAAACAAACCAGATCAGAGAGGAGGTTTACAACTGTTCTTAATAGCATCTCTTAGGTTTCCTGACAGCATCTAAATTAGTGCCTGGACTGCCTGGCATGGCTAGAGAACTTAAACAGGTTTATCTAGCATATACATTAACAGTAAAAACTGGGACACAGACTTGTCACAGGTTGCAGTGTACAGGTTAAGAACTTCAATAGAAGTCATTTAGGTATAACACCTCATTAAAATTGTGCTCACAGGCTGCTATTGTGTAACCTGTGACACAGAAATGCTGACTGGCATGTGGCAGAATGTAGTTGCTTGTATGACAGATTTGATACAATTTCATTTAACAACTTTAAAAAAACAACTTTTACAAGATTAAAAACTTTAGACAAAAACCTTTAGATGTGATTTAAGTTCTACTATTACTCTCAGTCTGTTTCAGAAGTACCAAACCTGGAATCTTAAAATATTAAGAAGAATCCTAGCTTTTCCACAGCCTGCAATGAACCACTTCAGCTCACACACACTCCTTCAGGACATTCAGAAACTGTGTGGTCCAAAGTCTCTGTGTGGATTTTGTTCCATGAGATATTAGGCCATTCCCAAGGATGAAAAGGAGCCTGGTTACTTCCCAACAAGCTTGACATTGTTATGCTGTTTCCTGAATGAGCATATCAGTCCTTGGTCACCACACAAATCATCTAGTCAGGCCAGGCTATTTTTATAGTTCCCAGATGGTCTTTATGTACTCTCATGCATGACATGAGCTTAGCAAAATATGATTGCTCTGGTGACCTTGGTACATGTGAAACTGTCCTCTTCAAGCAAAGAAAGAAAGGTAGGAGCTGTTTTGTGCACATGGGTACATCTATTCATGGTTATGTCATGCTCTTTAACTAGCACTGCATCATTTTATTTTCATAATGTACTTTGGCATTTGTCACTGGCAAGGGTTCAATTTGTGTCAAAAAAGATACTGTCTCCAGTTTCAGTTCATTCTAGTTATCTGCTGCTTCCAAAGGGAAATGTGACAAGCCATTTGTATTCATGAGTTGACTGGTACTTTCCACCCCAGCTCCTTATTTTGACAGTGAACACTCAGCAATATTATCCATTTCTGAAACTATATTTGAGATAGCACTGGTATTCTGTGTTGCTGAATAAGCTCTTCCAAAGGATTCCCTTGAGGCTGTCTTCACAGAGTCTTGGAACCAGTAAGAAAAAAAATCCAGATTCAAATGTTTTGACCTCACCATTATTAAAATTGTATGACTGAAACATAACAACCAACTACCTCTAGCAAACCAAATGAAACTGCCACACACTGCATTGATTTCTGAGGACAGCCATACAGATTGCTGCTAAACAAAATGGGTAGTTTACCACCTGCCAGCAATTCATATAATAAATGGACATAAATGCTGTTAGTCTATGCAATAAACCAACTATTTTGATGTGGTCAGGATGCTCACGGTCTCAGAGGCTCCTTGCATACTACTGAGACTCTGAAGCATAGCAAAGTCATTTGGGAGACTACAGAGGTGGAGCCCATTGCACAAAAGTAGAGAGCACTGCTTATCTGCCAAGACTATTCGTTATGAGGGAAGAATGTTAAGAGTGTCCCTTTGTGCTTCAGCTGCCCTTTTTGACTCATTACTGTGTAGCTCCAGGCCATAACTGAGACTTTAAAAAAAAAAAAAAAAAAAAAAAAAAAAAAAAAAAAAGATCTTCTGAGAGGTCGCTGGCTGATTTAGAGTTCACATCTTTATCCTTCCCTTGACCCTTGCTCATGTCCTTTGGAGCATCTGGCAATACACCAGACCCGTATTTTGCATTCAGCTGGGCAAGGATGGCAGCTTGGACAGCAGGATCTCTGGAATTAGACACTATCGTGGGCTTGCACTGCCGCCTAGTAAAGGGGTCCATTTGTTGGTTTTTCATGCTGTGACTTTCAGCCACAAGAGCCTTCTCAGACTCAACGATATTCCACTCTCTGTTCCTCTGGTTGATGTAACTGATTGCAGAAATGTTTTTTGTTCGTTGACGGTCCAGGGCCTCTGCTCTCTCTTCGAGTTCGTTAAGCTGATCTTGAATCTGTTTGGCCTTATCTTGGTCCCCCAGATCCTCAGCCATAGCCTTCTCCTTTAGCAGCTGCGTTTTCTTCATAGCATAATTTGGAGGTGCTTTTCTGAACCTCTCCTTCTCTTTCACGATCTCCTCAATGTCCTGGTCATTAAACTTGTAATTGAGGGCTTCTTTGATGGACACTTCCTTCTTGTTTATCTCATCTAGAGTGGGTAGCTGCATCCCAGCAGAGAACATCGCTTCCTTCCACTTCATAAACTCACTTTCAGTAAATTCCTGATTTGAGACGAACTCCAAACGAAACACACGTGTATCATTGCCATGCCGCAACTGTAGTCCTTTGTTTGTCCGGGTACCACCAAGCTGGTAAACCTTTGCAGTTTCTACTACGCCAGTGATTTCAGCAACCCGATAAACAGGTTTGCTGTTGTGATTTCCAATGCCAATACGGACGAAGCAGCCAGTGACAGTCTTGGCAAAGAAGGGCATGTGACACCAGCGCTCCAGCTTGTGCCGCGACAATCGTACTCGGTTCAGCTCTTCAGGCAAGGACACCGGCTGGGACTTGGGAGGAATTTCTTCTTTCTCCTCCTCTTCATCGGAGGATGAGGATCTGGATGAGCGGTCACTTTTCTCACTAGACTTATCATCCTCCTCCTCCTCTTCATCATCAGAGTATACTTCACTAGTTTTTAATGGCTGTTTTTTTGCAAGCAATTCAGCTGTTCTGTTCTTCCTTTTCTCTCTTTCTGCTTTTAGTTCCTCCATTGCCTGAGATTTCTTGTCTAGCTTCTCATCCCGCTTTGATCGCCGCTCTTTGTTATGTGACATGACCTGGGATTCCTGGATTTGTGTGAGTTTTTTCTTCTCCTGCTCCTCTTCTTGCTTTTTCTTTTTCTCTTTCTTTTCTTTCTTTTTTGCTGTTTTTAGTTTCTTCTTGATTTCAAATCTTCTCTTCAGCACTTCTCTCTTCTCTATCTGGTTAAACAGCTCCTGCTCTCTCTCCTTCTCTGTCATTTGCTCCAGTCGAGCCCGGTCTTCTTCATCTCCCATCAGGTCTTCTCCATAGCCATCATGGAATTCCTCATCTTCAGATGAAGAATCTGAATCTGAGCTAGAGGAGGAGCTGTTGCTTTCCGAGTCAGAGACTTCTCCCTCTTCAGGTGCTGAGCTCTCTGCAGAACTGTCTTTATCCGAGCTGCCTGAAGAGGCAGCTTTGTTCGTCTGTTTCCTCATGGCTCCTTTCTTCTCCGCCTTACCCGCTTTCCCCTTTTTTTTGTTTTTGGAACCTCCAACAGTCCACTCATCATCACTGTCCGACGTCTCAGAGTCTGAAGATGCTGTAGGTTTGCTCACAGGTGTCTCCTTCTCCTCAGAGTCACTGCGTTTCCGTTTGGCCAACGACAAGAGCTCCTGATCTAGGTTCTCCTCGCTACCGCTATCCTCAGTATCGGAGTCGATAAGGACGCGGCCTTTCCGCTTCTTCACCATGGCGGAGCCGGCTTTTTTTCCCCCCACCCCTTCCCCGCCCCGGCGCCGACGGCGGCGGCGCGGCGCTCACAGCAGCCCGGCCTGCCCCGCGCCGCTCAAGACCAAACTATGCATCAACAAAGGGTATTGACATATGACAGAAAAGGCTTGCCGACTTGGACTTGTAACTAAGGCAGCCAGTAACTTCTGTACGGCAGCTATGCCAGGCACTTGCTAGACTGGTGTTCATATTCTGCTCCACTTCTGGTCGTGACATCAACTCACAGCAACTTAAAGAGAAGCTGTTGATCATGATGACGAATGGCATGTTATTTCAAATTGGTTTATATATAGGGGATGAGAAACATTTTGTGGAGCTGCAAATACAACAAAAAGGTGACAGCAGCCATGAAGCCACAGGACACCTAACAGCCAAGATGAGATGTGCCTTTTTGCTGTCACTTGGAACAAATTAATCATTTTAGTATATTATTATAGCAAAATTCACCAAGGAACTTTGTTTTCTCTCACCATTAAGGACTTAAGGGAAAACTCTGCTCTGAGTGTCTTAAGTTCAAATTACACCTTCCAGTACTGAACTCTTTGGTCTATACTTTGACAGAGAATTGACATTTTCCTTCCTTGTGTTCAAAACTTTCTACAGTTTTAAAAGCAATCTGGTACTCAATACAATCACATATTAACCTCTCTGACCTCAAAACTAAGAAAAACAAATGCCTCTGAACAAACTAAAAGAAGAAATGTCACTCCTGGAGAGCTGAACCATGCCTGTGAACATGGCAATAGACTATTATTGGAACTGTGGACACATTTTTGTTTGTTTGGCTTAGCTACAGAAACCACGGCTAAAAGCAGATTGAAGCCCTCAGCCATGTGCACCCTCACTTGCAGCCTAGAGGGAGATGTGGGTTTTGCTCCAGAGCTTCAGTCCTCCTGATCCAGATCTCACCTGCTCTTGTCTTTGACAAGGCCTTTGACACCGTTCCCCACAGCAAACTCCTGGCCAAGCTGGCAGCCCGTGGCTTGGACAGGAGCACACTGCATTGGGTTAGGAACTGGCTGGAGGGCCGAGCCCAGAGAGTGGTGGTGAATGGCACCACATCCAGCTGGCGGCCTGTCACTAGTGGTGTGCCCCAAGGATCAGTACTGGGCCCCATGCTCTTCAACATCTTTATTGATGATCTGGATGAGGGCATTGAGTCCATCATCAGTAAATTTGCAGATGACACCAAGCTGGGGGCAGCAGTTGATTTGCTGGAGGGCAGAGAGGCTTTGCAGAGGGACCTCGACAGGCTGGACAGATGGGCAGAGTCCAATGGCATGAGATTTAACACATCCAAGTGCCGGATTCTGCACATTGGCCACAACAACCCCAGGCAGTGCTACAGGCTGGGGTCAGAGTGGCTGGAGAGTGGCCAGGCAGAGAGGGACCTGGGGGTACTGGTTGATTGTAGGCTGAACATGAGCCTGCAGTGTGCCCAGGCAGCCAAGAAGGCCAATGGCATCCTGGCTTGCATCAGGAACAGTGTGGCCAGCAGGAGCAGGGAGGTCATTGTGCCCCTGTACACTGCACTGGTTACGCCGCACCTTGAGTACTGTGTCCAGTTCTGGGCCCCTCAGTTTAGGAAGGATGTTGACTTGCTGGAACGTGTCCAGAGAAGGGCAACAAAGCTGGTGAGGGGTTTGGAACACAAGCCCTATGAGGAAAGGCTGAGGGAGCTGGGGTTGCTTAGCCTGGAGAAGAGGAGACTGAGGGGTGACCTTATTGCTCTCTACAACTACCTGAAGGGAGGTTGTAGCCAGGCAGAGGTTGGCCTCTTCTCCCAGGCATCCAGCACCAGAACAAGAGGACACAGTCTCAGGCTGCGCCAGGGCAGGTTTAGGCTGGATGTTAGGAAGAAGTTCTACACGGAGAGAGTGATTGCCCATTGGAATCGGCTACCCGTGGAGGTGGTGGAGTCACCTTCACAGGAGGTGTTCAGGAGAAGACTTGATGGGGTGCTTGGCTGTATGGTCTAGTTGTTGGGTGGGTTGGATTGTTTGATGGGTTGGACGCGATGATCTTGAAGGTCTCTTCCAACCTGGTGTATTGTATTATTGTATTGTATTATTGTCTACAGCGTGGGCAGGGAAGGACCCCAGGGTGCAGGTCTCCCCCAGCTCACAAACTGTGAGAGCAGGCTGTGCTAGAACTGTACCTGCCCTGCAGCCAGGGTAAGGTGCTAGGACAAGCAGTTAGTCCACACTAGCAGGGGATTAGCATCCTGGGCACCACCATCACAACCTCCCCTCCCTCACGATATACATGTGAAAGGGGGTGTTTTGTCAGCTTTAGTCAGTGAGAGGTTAGGCAAATAATGGGGGCATGACCTGAAGGCAGTAAAGTCTCTTGCTATGGCCTTCTCCACTATGGGGCAGAAGTGCAGGTACAATTCCTACCTTACAATTAAAACACAAAATCATATCACATATTAAGAGGTCTAGGCACACAATAAATTATTTTTCTCTGCTTTACTGAAGTGAATAATCTAATTTTAGAAACAACTTAGCTCGCATTTTATAATCTCTCTTTAGCTATCAGTGTAACTAATGTAGTTTGAGTTGGATGGTAAGTGGAGTCCATGGTAAATCCAGTGATTAATTACAAATTGCTGAAGTCTGCTTGTATTAGTTTAAAAACATGTGTTCAAAAGACACATATTAGTTTTCATATCCCACAAACTCCCTTTGCCTTAAAGCCTCAGAACTATCCCAAAATGTAGTAACTGCCACCTGTACCCATGGAGGAAAACAGTATTATCTAGAGATAAAATCCTTGCTATGAAGTCTTACGTCCAGTTCTGGGCTCCTCAGTTTAGGAAACATGTTGAGTTGCTGGAATGTGTCCAGAGAAGGGCAACAAAGCTGGGGAGGGGTCTGGAGCACAGTCCTCTGAGGAGAGGCTGAGGGAGCTGGGATTGTTTAACCTGGAGAAGAGAAGGCTCAGGGGGAGACCTTATTGCCGTCTACAACTCCCTGAAGGGAGGTTGTAGCCAGGTAGGGGTTGGTCCCTTCTCCCAGACAAGCAGCACCAGAACAAGAGGACACAGTCTCAAGCTGTACCAGGGGAGGTTTAGGCTGGAGGTGAGGAGAAAGTTCTTCACAGAGAGATTTGCCATTGGAATGTGCTGCCCAGGGAGGTGGTGGAGTCACCATCGCTGGAGGTGTTTAGGTAGAGGCTGGATGAGGCACTTGGTGCCATGGTTTAGTTGATTAGATGGTGTTGGGTGATAGGTTGGACTCGATGATCTCAAAGGTCTTTTCCAACCTGGTTAATTCTATTCTGTTCTATTCTACAATTTCTGTGCCAAAGAGCAACGCCTGTGGTACTTGAAATTATGCTGGCTGGCTCTGGCCAGCGTGATCTAGTGTAGGGTGTCCCTGCCCATGGCAGGGGGT
Organism: Picus viridis; assembly: GCA_033816785.1. Taxonomy (NCBI): domain Eukaryota; kingdom Metazoa; phylum Chordata; class Aves; order Piciformes; family Picidae; genus Picus; species Picus viridis. Next base: position 453,732 of record CM066569.1, on the reverse strand, counting down.
TGGAACTAGATGATCCTTGTGGTCCCTTCCAACCCTGACTGATTCTATGATTCTATGATTCTACTACATTTATTTGGAAAAAATGTTTGTGAACACTGAAATTAAGAGAAAATATTTCAAGCTTACTCCATATTGTCTTAATTAAGTATGCTTCATAATTTAACTTAACACAAGAAACTAAGCAGTTTAAGCTGAAGACTGATTCCTGAAGCTTATACTGGATTCCCAATTCCAGCTCCACAACCTTGGGAAACAGACTTAATCTTTTTACTTACAGCCCACTGTAAAGTATTTTATAGTGGTTCAGTTGGGATTCATCCAGCTCAGCAGTGTTTTGTGGCAGTTAGCTGGACCAAACATACAGAAAAAATTAAAGGAACATCACAACAACAATGCAAACTTGTTGAAGGATATAAACCACCACACATCTTCACTTTAAAAATGCTTTTCAAGATATATCATCGCTATAATAAAAAAACCCCAAACAACCCTGACTTTGAATTCAAGGTTGATTGCATTTTGTCACACTCCCAACCTTCCAGCTTCCTCTTAATTTATTAATTGGCAGAGATCTAGAAGAAGCAGGGGAGGGTAAATTATTTTGTGCACATGCACTTAAGACAAACAAAAACTCCCTTTACAATTGCTTATCTCCATATTCCCTCTGCTCATCTTCCAGCAAAAGGAAAGCAGAAGCTCTTCTTGGTGGAAGATAATGAAAAGCTAAAAGTATAATGCACTTTTCAGCAACTGCAGAAGCACACACCATTGTCTTTTTGCCTTCCTTGTTTTCATCACTAGTAGTGGCTATTTTTAAACTGCTGCACAATATAGCAAGTCCCTCTGACAGAAGATGCAAAGGTAAAGCCTCTTGCCCAAAGAATCACAGAATGTTCAGGGATGGAAGGGACCTCAAAAGATCATCTAGTCCAATCCCCCTGCCAGAGCAGGATCACCTATACCAGATCACACTGGAATGCATATAGATGGGTTTTGAATGTCTCCAGAGAGGGAGACTCCACAACCTTCTTGGACACTCCTTTAATCATCTTTGTGGCTCTGCACTGGACCCTCTCTAGTAGTTTCTTGTCCCTCTTGAACTGAGGAGCCCAGAAATGGACACAATATTCCAGATGAGGCTTCACCAGGGCAGAGCAGAGGGGCAGGAGAATCTCTCTCCACCTGCTAACCGTATCCCTTCCAATACACACCAGCATGGCATTGGCCCTCTTGGCCACAAGAATACACTGCTGGCTCATGGTCAACCTTCCATCCACTAGGACCCCCAGGTCCTTTTCACCTTCACTACTTTCCAACAGGTCAGTCCCCAACCTACAGTGGTATATGGGGCTGCTCTTTCCCAAGTGCAAGACTACACCTGCCCTTGTTGAACTTCATTAAATTTCTCCCTGCACAACTCTCCAGCCTAAGTCTCGCTGAACTTGCAGTTAAGGCTCACAACTAAATGCACTGGAGTTACTGAAGTAAAGGATGAGACTTTATAACTCCCAAGTGAAGTAGGGTCATGACTGTGTTCCTGCGGTACTTACACAACCTCATTGCTTGCAGGTGTGATGGACCAACAGTTTATGGGGAAGAAGAGAAGGAATGCAGGGGTGGGTCAGCATGTAAGTACACAAGAGGCCACACTTCTCCACTGTCTCAACTTGCTCTTTCTTATGTCATCTTCCACAATAATTTTTGTCTTCTATATTTTTTTGGTACACTTTATAAGAATTTCCCTATTTCCCCTCAGGGTTTGAGGTATTCAGAACACAGGTTATCTTTATGTTGTCAGTCACTTTTACTGCTACCATTATAAGAGTGAATGGTTAAATCTGGAAATACTGGTAGCATAAAAAGTACACAAAAACTCAAACTCAGCTGTGCCAAGTTATGTAGGCAGTAGAAGCACTGAAGCTAGAAGTAGTACACAGAATCATTGAATCATTTAGTTTGGAGAAGACCTTTAAGATCACAGAGTCCAACTGTAGAATAATTGTATTCATGTGCCCTGCAACTTGTTCCCTACTCAAGTCCCTATGAACATCCAATGGCCAAAAGTGGAAAGCCTGGGGTGTTCAAGGTGCCACCAGCTAGTGACCCCAGGAGGCTGCAGGCCACTTACAGAATGGGACAACTGTGCCACAGGGAGATATAATAGTGCACTGTGGCCTCACTGGCGAGGTTCTGCAATTCTTGCTGTATGGCCTGCAATGTCATGGAACAAATGGCACCAGGGAGCTGGGATTTATGCTGCTTTTCATGATATTATTCCCATAGTAAATGGGAATGAAATTGACTTTGGGAAACCAACAGTCAACCTATAGAATTTTTTACCTTGCACATCCCTGCTAGTAAGATGCCTCAAAGCAAAATTAGCTCAGATCTTTACGAGCAATAACTCAACACCCTTTTTTGCAGTGTTGCTGCCATAGATATGAACAACTATATCTGACCAAACAAACCTTACTCAATCATGAGACTGTTGCACAGGGAAGGTGAGTTACACACGACTATCCCTTTCATCAGTATGGACTCTGGCTACTAATGAAAAATGCAGTAAACAGTCACTTGTTAGCATGTGCAATGGCATCAGGTCTCAGTATTTGGCAAATACAGTCACATACAAAAGACATCTGAGCTACAAGCTATGCTATTAGTTTCCAGAATCTGTAAACCAGGAGACATATTTTAGCCTTTAAAATAATCAATACCACTTAAACGTGGGGGAATACCAGATTATTTCAGTAGGTTCAACACTTAATGTAAACATTTCAAAAGATGCACCATTTAGCACAGCACACAGAAACTAGTTTTTTCAGCTGCTCCTCTCTCCCAAATCTTTACACATTTGGAAACACTTCAACTGTTCTGCTACTTCCAGGAGTTAAATAATTTCAGCTATTGTTTAAACTCATTTGCAAAAAAGATAAACCTTGCCATGCCTTCCCCAAGCCTTGGGGTTCTGCAAAATCTAGTCATATCTGCACTATGTACAGTAAGTAAACACCTCTTATTTTTAAGTCTTGACCACATCCTTTACTTCCATTTCAGCTTGGTGGGCTTAATCTAAGTAGTGGTTCACAAATGAGATGAAAAAACATTAAAGATGTCTGCAAACCCAATCAGGAGTCCATTGGCTATTTCACCTTCAACAAGCTAATTTCCTTAGTTGTCAGATCAAAGATATTACATATGGCACAGACGCAAACAGCAGAATTCTAACATAATGTTTATAGACAATCAAACACCACTGATGAGCATACCAAATTAGAAAGCAGAGCTTTTATAAAACATGTAGGAACTAAGAGGTTCTAATACTGGACTGAAAAATCGAGACTACACACCATCCACAAGGAAACCACTGTTGTTTTCAACAGTCAAACTGAAACTGCTAGCGAAAAGAAAATGTCACTGTGCTTTTAAAGTAATGACCAACTAACTTTTTATATACTACCTGTAATTCAGAAGGAAAGGAGGCAGTTTCTAAGGGATAATTTTTCTGTGCTTTAGCAGTTAAAAAATCTACATGCCAATGAAAAGCTATTTTGCATTGTTCAAAGCAAAGCTGACAGGTTAGGTTAATAGAACTATTTAGACTAGAAGACACAGTATACAGTAAATCATCATTGGTTTCTGAGTTTTTATGCCCAGTCTTTAGGCTCAGATAATACAAAATACAACAGAAGGAAAATGTGATCACAGATGCATGAATTTATCTCTTCTATCAGTTCAGTTCTAGTTCAAAGCAGTTTAAATGAGCTTTGATAATGAAAGGTGACAGAACCAGATCAAATGGTGCAAGTGATTTGATTAGCTCCATGCTAACCATCACGGGTAGATTTAATTTAGAATGGAGTGATCACGTCTGACTGTGGTAAACAGCTCAGCATCTGCCTTCCAGGGTTAACACCTTCATAGAAGAGACTGAGATCTGCTGTCTTTGAAAAGTTTTTATAGCTCAATCCTCCATTTCAAGCTTCTGGTATCTTTTCAGGACAAATAACTACAATAAAGAGAAGGATGCATGTTTCTAGAACACCAAGAAAACACTTGATTAATAAAATCTACTATGTGAACATCCTCTCAATCTACTGAAAAGCATAAGTAAAATTATGTTAAAAAGCCCTGGGGCTTATCAACTTAGAGTTTCTGGGACAAAGACACAGCAATACCCATATACCTAGAAGATTTCGTCAGCATATCAACTCAACTAGTAATGAACATGCTGCAGTACCAAAAACTTTATTTTCTCTATTCCTGTGAAAAGCAAGGCCACTTCTAATTTGGTCTCTCTTTCAAAGGAATATACAGTTCTTTCACTACATTGCAACAACAATTTAAATCAATGCAAGTAGAATCTCATTTCTCTTCAATATACTAATGTCAAAATTTCAGGAACACAAAGCATAATCTAATGGTGCAGATCATTACCTAGCAGTGAGCTCTTAATATTCACTCTCCTGTGAAATCCTAAACCAAAACTATCTTAAGAGTGAAGAGATAGAACATATGCAAAGAGGCTAGAACTGGAAAAAAATCCTCCAGCAAACTTACAATACTCTTTACTTACAGGGCAAAATGTGAGCAGACACCAATTACAGGATGGGTAACCACAGTAAGAAGCACTCAGAGTCATGAAAGCTTTGGGGCATGGCTGAAATAAGCAGCCCAAGGTAAATGAGAATTCTGTGTAAGGAGATCCTGTAGATTCTTAGAACACCGACACTGATGGGAAAGCTAATACAACAATGGTTACTCTATGTAAAAGAAAAACAGAAAATGTTTGGCAAACTTGTGTTTGTACCTACTACAAACTGGTAACAGGTGATAACATCAGGCTTAAGCTACCTCCAGTAGATACCAACTTTTCCCTCATCTTTAAAATTTTGGCTGCCCTAGCTAATCAAGCACAAATGGAGTGGAAAAACTCAAGATCGTCCTCAGGTTCTAGCCTCGCAGTTAGGGTTGTCAGGCCATTCTTTCCTCCCCTTCCACTTGGTGTTCCTGACCCAATTGCTTCTATTGATTCCCTTCTTCATCCTTCAGACCAAAGTCTTCAGATTAATGTCACCACAGATTGCTTTGCTTCCTTAACTTCTGCTTCTCTGACCTTGGCTGTTTTTTGTTTTGTTTTGTTTTAAATTAAGTTACTTTGCATAATTTTAGACATCTACTAACAGAAAGAATTTTCACTCTGAGCTTGCATGGAAGCATACAGTAATAGACATCTAATTAGGATGAATTCAAAACATTTGGGCCTGCCCTTAGGCAGGTAATTTGCAAAGTTCTACCATTACATTGAAAGAAATAAAATGTATACATAAAAAGGGAAAACAGCTTCTCTGATTTACTACCACATAGAGATTTATTAGCTCAAATTCTTTAAAACAGAATCATCCCACTATGATTATAGTTTGACATGAAGCTAGTGTTGTTTAAAAGAAGGAGATGGAGTAATTTTTTTGGGAAAACATGGCTGGAAAGACTGCACAACAGATACCAAGTTTAGCCTATGTCATATTTTATCACAGCTGAACTTTTGGCTCAACACATACAGAAGGGGGGGAAATTGTGAAACTGATGGTGTAAAATGAGGTTATAGTGCTGAACCCTAAAGTAATATATTTTTAGAACATGGGATTCATTTACATATGAGGTCAAATTTTGAAGCAATTTATCAAGCTTCAGATGACTGAAGGTATTTAATATCTGTATTCATGGACTGGAATCACATAGGTAACAAGGAGACATGTTTTCACTTAAGGCCAAATCAGAATGCTTACTCAAAAAGGTGCATGGTGATGCTCGATTTTTAATATAGAAGAAAAGATTAATCTCAATGTTAAATTGTATTCAGGTCAAATCTTTTTTGGAACGAAGTTCGTGACTTGAAAGCTCAAAGGACAAATAAGCATATTATCTGCATTTTATTTCTCTGCAGACATAGGAAGATACTCCAATATTAAGCAAGTCTTTAACACTGAACTTATTAATAAGGCAAGATGATTAACATGTTTAAAGTCTAGCTTTTAGTTATATGGGCCATGTGATTCAACTCATGTATAAAATCCAGCAGCTACACTTGAGTTACACCAAGAATTCTCCAAACTAACTGTTTTGCTATCAGTTTTACAGCAAAAGAGGTAGAAACAGCAGCAGCATCTTTGAGCTAAAATACCAAATGCAGCATTTGATTGCTCAGGACATATTTTCATACCATTTTGAAACTACTCCTCACTACACCTTGATCAGGAACAGTATTTCTGAAGTAGCAGCCCGGAACAGTCATTCAGTAGTATGCTAGGAACACTTCTAAGACAGATTGTTGTTTTCCTAATCTTGTCAACTACACTTAATGTGACATTCTCAATACATGTTTATAGATAAACAGGCTTAAATGCAAGTTTGCCCTATTGCCTGTTATAATTACAAGGGTAAGTATTGGTTGTTAAAGGCAAAAGCCCACTAAGAAGCTGTAAAATACTACTGTAACCACATTGCACAATATACACTTTCACACAGTATCAATTTTCATAACTGCCTTTCTAGGAAAAAGTTATTGAATGTGTGACATTCTACATATGTATATAATTTAAAGACCACAGACAGATATAGTATAAATAGTTCAACACAGTGGAAGTATTAATTAACTTGCAGGCCTATCCAAGTTCCATGTGGGAATAAGGTATGTGATGCAGCTAACTTATTAAGAAGGTTCTCAAACAGTAACCTAAAGGAAAGCTTCTTTCTTGAAGCTGAACTCAGGTTTTCTGTGGCACTTCATATTTCAAGGAGGAGAGAAAACACCTAGCCAGAGTCTTGGCCTCACTATAATCACTAAAAAAGGTGCCAGTGGCCTCAGACCATCTATTACTAATAAGGACATATACAGATCACTACACTACAAACTCTTCAAAATATAGTATTCATTGCCACTTAATGAACAATTCTCTGGGTCAGACTGACATCTTTTCTGTGGAGAATCAAAAATACCTTACACTTAAATACAAACTAAAAAAAAAAAAAAAATAATTAAATTTCTATAAAGGAATGCAGAAATGATTAAGATGAATCGTTATACCCAGAGACCTTGATTACAGGGGGAAACCGAACAGGGACTAGAGAGAAATTATTTTACATTTCCCTGATCAGAGGTATACAATCATGTCATAGAAGGTGGCTCCTATGATTGATTATTCCATTTATTAGGACTGGAAGCAGCTTAGTTGAACAAAGCTTATTTAAACAGATTTCAGTTGACGATAAACACAATTCATGTTTCAGGGATTTGGGATGCTTGCTAATTTATGTTGTTGCTCACAGACTAACCAAAAAAAAACCCAAACAAAAGAAGTTAACCATCTCAGACATAACAAACAGTATAAACCCATTTTGTTTTATTACAATGGATAATGACACACAAAATCACAGCATGTTAGGGATTGCAAGGAACCTTGAAAGATCATCTAGTGCAACCCCCCTGCCAGAGCAGGGCCACCTAGAATGGGTCACACAGGAACATGTCCAGATGGGTTTTGAGTGTCTCCAGGGAAGGAAACTCCACAGCCTCTCTGGGCAGCCTGGTTCCAGTGCTCTGTCACCCTCACAGTGAAAAAGTTTTTCCTTATGTTCATGTGGAACCTCCTATGCTTATGTATGACTGGAGAGAAAAATGAGAGGCCAAGGAAACAGGTAAGAGAGGCCATGAAGACTTGCTTAGGAGGAGATGTTTTGTATAGTTGCTATTACTTTAAAATGTTGGGGACATCACCGCAATTCAAACATTAAAATCAGTAGTTCTAACTTCTCAGGGAAAGAGAGCCAGAGAAAAAGAAAAAACATTAATGGCACCATTATCTCTCACAATTACTGATAAGCTGGTGGGACAAATCTTGAATTCATATAGATAATATGCTAGGAGACTCCAGGAGGATATACATTTGGTGATATGATACAAAGCAGAATAGGAAACCATATCAGAGAACTGGATGATCTGCTTCTGACATAAGCATTTGTAAAACATGGAAAGAACTAGGAAGGACGTCCACCTGAGAGGTGACTAGAAATGCCATGCAGTCAGTAACACATCAGGCACTCCCAATTCTTATTACTAGAATGTGTTTTCAAATACCACTCTGTGACTGAACAGCCAATATGTTAAATTTAGTTAATCACAAGCATGAAGGTTCACTGGCTAAGTACAGTAGAAGAAAATTCTGCATTTTGGAGAAAGTACAGAGATGAAAATGTGGGAGGACTCTCCCTATCCCACTGCTATCAGGGTTCAAAGGCCACTAACTAATCCAAAAAAGGTAATCTGTGGCAAAAAAACCCTCCCCCACCCTAATCACAGTGATTCTGGGTTAGGTGAGTAAGTTGTTTGAAATATAAGTTATAAATAAAATCCAAACCTAACACAAACATGGCTAATAATTAATTCAAATAGATTTTTTGGCTAAAGAAAATAGACAAGAAAGCAGAGGGTTTCAAACTTCTAAATCATGTTTTAGGAGAATACAAACACACTATGCAAAAACCACAACCAACCAATGTGTATTTTCTTCCCTGTAAGCTGAAAAAATGCATTTGTACATTTAAGGAATCCATTAGTAACTGAACTGAATGTTAAAAGATAACTTTAAATTAGCACACCAAGATAATTTGTGCCTTGGAGTCCTAAAAGTGTTTGTGAGAGTACCATTTCAACGATGCTAATTTTCAATACATTTGAGAACATCAGAGAAATTCAGTACAACTGCTAGCATTTTCTGCCACTATTTGATAGTAAGTGGTATGATCTCAGTAATTCTAGAGCTCCAAGCCATTATTAATCTCAGGCAAAAGAACAAACCAAAATTGATAACGGATAAACACATTGGGAAGAATAAAATTGGTGGCAGTCAACACCATTTAACAGAAACTTGGTTGGTAAAAAGAAAGTTTGATTTAATCATCTGATAAAGTTACAAACTGTGGTCAATAGAAGTTACTCCATAAATGAAACATGTAGACTTTTGAGCGGCATTGAGCTTATGGCCACACAACATTCAGAGTAAAAGATGTTAAATCAGTAGCATCGAATTAAGGTTAAAATATAGATATAAAATAGTAGTTGTTAACAGCAAATAATAATTGAAGAAGAGTGCTCTGTGTTGCTCTACCAAAATCATCCAGTACTAGCTGGATGATGCAGTACTAGCAATGATTAAAATGTAAATATTGTTGACAGCAATTATGGCATAAAAATGTCAGACTGGTTAATCAAGGTAGCAGAGTGGTTGTTCAGAGTAATAAGAATTGCTTTGTAAGATGGGAATGGTGCATTACACCCAAGTGGACTTATGTAGGAAGAAAGCAAGAAATAATTCAGGTAATATCCAGAAAACAGTGCATAGAAACCAAGGATGTACATAATAAATACCATTTTCATAACATAGAAACAATTCAGTACAAATGCCAGTGAAATTTTTTAACAAAAAGTAGTAATAAATCTCCTCCACATGCAAGTGCCTAAGATCAGAGATACTACTTATGTCCGCAGCATTAGCGATACTGGAGTAATGAATACAGCTGTATACCCCCACATTGTTTTTTCCAACATGGCAAAGATCTTGGTTTCTCATGATATTTTCTCTGTCATTCAACAAAAAAGGAGAAGAATTCTGCACCTCCTCAAGATGTTAACCACAATGCTACACATGCTGTTACTATTACAGCAAGGGATTTAGGAATTTGTGTGACAAGAGCACAGCAGCAATTTGAGAAGGCTGCCGAGAAGGGAATTAGCAGGTCTCATTGACAGGGCTTTAAACTAGCTTCGAAGGGGGAAGGGGCTGAAACCAGTCCCCCAGACAGAAGTCTGAGGGTGGTAAGCTGGAGTCAGGGGCAAAACCAGCAGCCCGGCTGAAGTGCGTGTATACTACTGCACGAAGCGTGGGCAACAAACATGAGGAGCTGGAAGCCTTGTTGCAGCAGGAAAGATATGATGTAGTTGCCATCACGGAGACGTGGTGGGACGACTCGCATGCCTGGAGCGCTGCAATTGACGGCTACAGGCTCTTCAGGAGAGACAGGCAAGGAAGAAGGGGTGGAAGGGTGGCCCTGTACATCAGGGAGGCTCTTGATGCCATTGAGCTAGAGATCAGGGACAATCGGGTTGAGTGCGTGTGGGTGAGAATTAGAGGGAAGACCAGCAGGGCAGACATGCTGGTTGGAGTCTGTTATAGACCACCCAACCAGGAGGAGGATGTTGATGAAGCATTCTATAGGCAGCTTAAGGCTGTCTCAAGATCGCCTGACCTTGTTCTCGTGGGTGACTTCAACCTGCCTGATATCTGCTGGGATCACAACATAGCAGAGAGGAGGCAATCTAAGAGGTTCTTAGAGTGCATGGAGGACAGCTTCTTATCCCAGGTGCTGCGTGAGCCTACCAGGGGTAAGGCTATGCTTGACCTCCTCTTCACCAACAGGGAAGGGCTGGTGGGTGACGTGGTGGTCGGAGGGTGTTTAGGCACCAGTGACCACGAGATAATTGAGTTTTTGGTATTCAGCCAAGCCAAGAGGGGCAGCAAGAAGACCTCCACTCTGGACTTCCGGAGGGCAGACTTCAGGCTACTCAAGGAACTAACTCAGAAGGTTCCTTGGGAAACAGCCCTTAAAAACAAAGGGGTCCAGGAGAGCTGGACCTACTTCAAGGCAGAACTCTTGAAGGTGCAGGAACAGGCTGTGCCAGTGTGCCGGAAGATGAGCCGCCGGGGCAGACGGCCAGCCTGGATGAGTAATGAACTTCTAAAGGAGCTAAGGGAAAAAAAGAGGGTGTATTATCTTTGGAAAAAGGGGAGGCAACCCATAGAGTGTTTAGGGATGTTGCTAGGTCTTGTAGGAAGAAAATTAGGGAGGCAAAAGCACATTTGGAGCTCAGACTGGCCTCTGCTGTGAAGGACAACAAAAGTCCTTCTAGAAACATATTAATAGCAAGAGGAAGGGCAGGGACAACCTCCACTCCTTGGTGGGCATGGAGGGGAACGTTGTAACAAAGGATGAGGAAAAGGCAGAGGTGCTTAACACCTTCTTTACCTCAATTTTTACTAGCAGGACAGAACGGCTTCCAGACAGCTGGCCTGCAGAGCTGGCAGAAGGAGCCAGGGAGCAGCATAGTACCCCTCTGTTCCAGGATGGGATAATTAGAGATCTTCTGAGCCGCTTGGACCCCCACAAGTCCATGGGACCGGATGGGATCCATCCTAGGGTGCTGAGAAAGCTGGCAGATGAGCTGGCCAAGCCGCTCTCCAACATTTTTCAGCAGTCCTGGCTCACTGGAGAGGTCCCAGAAGACTGGAAGCTGGCCAGTGTGGTGTCCATCCACAAGAAGGGCCAGTTGGAAGAGTCAGGGAATTATAGGCCTGTCAGCCTGACCTCAGTGCCAGGCAAGGTTATGGAACGGATCATCTTGAGTGCCATCACACAGCACTTACAGGATGGCCAGGGGCTCAGGCCTAGCCAGCATGGATTTAGGAGGGGCAGGTCCTGCCTGACCAACCTGATCTCCTTCTATGATCAGGTGACTGCCTGGTGGATGTGGGGCAGGCTGTGGATGTGGTCTACCTGGACCTCAGCAAGGCCTTTGACACCGTCCCCCACAGCAAACTCCTGGCCAAGCTGGCAGCCCATGGCTTGGACAGGAGCACACTGCGTTGGGTTAGGAACTGGCTGGAGGGCCGAGCCCAGAGAGTGGTGGTGAATGGTGCCACATCCAGCTGGCGGCCAGTCACTAGTGGTGTGCCCCAAGGATCAGTGCTGGGCCCCATGCTCTTCAACATCTTTATTGATGATCTGGATGAGGGGCATTGAGTCCATCATCAGTAAATTTGCGGATGACACCAAGCTGGGGGCAGGAGTTGATCTGCTGGAGGGCAGAGAGGCTTTGCAGAGGGACCTCGACCGGCTGGACAGATGGGCAGAATCCAATGGCATGAGACTGAACACATCCAAGTGCCAGGTTCTGCACATTGGCCACAACAACCCTAGGCAGCGCTACAGGCTGGGGTCAGAGTGGCTGGAGAGCGGCCAGGCAGAGAGGGACCTGGGGGTGCTGGTTGATGGGAGGCTGAACATGAGCCTGCAGTGTGCCCAGGCAGCCAAGAAGGCCAATGGCATCCTGGTCTGCATCAGGAACAGTGTGGCCAGCAGGAGCTGGGAGGTCATTGTGCCCCTGTACACTGCACTGGTTAGGCCACACCTTGAGTCCTGTGTCCAGTTCTGGGCCCCTCAGTTTAGGAAGGATGTTGACTTGCTGGAACATGTCCAGAGAAGGGCAACAAGGTTGGTGAGGGGTTTGGAACACAAGCCCTGTGAAGAGAGGCTGAGGGAGCTGGGGTTGCTTAGCCTGGAGAAGAGGAGTCTGAGGGGTGATCTTATTGCTCTCTAGAACTATCTGAAGGGAGGTTGTAGCCAGGCAGAGGTTGGTCTCTTCTCCCAGGCAGCCAGCACCAGAACAAGAGCACACAGTCTCAAGCTGCGCCAGGGGAGGTTTAGACTGGATGTTAGGAGGAAGTTCTATACAGAGAGAGTGATTCCCCATTGGAATGGGCTGCCTGGGGAGATGGTGGAGTCACCGTCATTGGAGGTGTTCGGGAGTGTGGTGGTTTGGGCTGGGTGCCCACTGCTGCATGGCACACTTCCTGTGTCCAGAAGTCCAGCCCAGTGGGTGGACACAGGAAACCAGGTATCTCCTACCACACCCCCTGCACCGCTATAAGATCTTGCGTGGCGTCCGCCTCTTTCTCTTTCTTCCCTCGCCAGTACCCGGTAACTGGGGGAGACATCTCAGGCAGGGATGGGCAGTCTCAGGCTTGGCCAGCTGAGACTAGCCTAGCAGGGGGGGGGGGAAGAACGAGCCCTGGGGGTCTTGGGCCCACCCTCAGGTGGGGATGGGGTGTATCCGGGTGTGTTTTGGGGTTTCTTCTTTCACTGTTTCTGGTTCTTTTGTGCACATTCACTTTTTTCCTATTTAAACTTTTCCATCACTTTTGCAATCCGTTTGTCAGAGTCGTTATTTTGCCTGTGGTGGGGAGGGGGCTGCCTCAACCCACTACAGGGAGGAGACTTGATGGGGTGCTTGGTGACATGATCTAGTTGTTTGATGGGTTGGACGTGATGATATTGAGGGTCTCTTCAAACCTGGTTTATTGTATCGTATTGTATTGTATTGTATTGTATTGTATTGTATTGTATTGTATTGTATTGTAACCAATGCGTGTTACATGAACACAGAAATGTCCTCTGGTGCATTACAGGAGGGTGAGATCTCAGGTCTAATGTCAGTGACTGGGCAGTACCAACAGTGGTGCAGGTACAGTGGTAAGACAGATCTTATCACTGATGTGTTTGGTGGTTATTTCCTACCACAGGAATTACTTAACGCCAAACCTGTTTAAAGAACTGTGCAGGATCTCTTTGCTTTGCTACACCGTGGCTCTGCAAGGTGAAGCTTAAAAACTGACCCTGAATAAATGCAGACTTCTTGTCAAAAGACTCTATTTGAGCCTTAAGTAACAGCACTGTTAAAAGCACATCATCATGTGTATGCACAGGAACCAACTGCATGCGTGGCCTCACCGGGAAGAACCAGAATTGAATATGGACAGGAAACCACACACCTGAGATAAGCTCATTTGATGATTACTTTTGGCTTACCTGGTCGTGAGACCCTTGAGCTGCTGAATGCTGCTCCTCGCAGGCTGCTGTCAAGAGTCTGGGGGTTTGAGTTACCATGGAGATCACTGCATCTGACAGTTGAGAGGGCTGCAATGAGAGACAGAGGTACCTGGTTAAGTCAGTTTCCATCACCTCATGAAAACACAAGCATTTGACTCCTTTTGCTTTTGGCATTTGCCAAGGTACTAAGCCCCCAAGTTAGGAGCTTTGGAAGAACCGTAAAGGGCAAAACCCGGCACCCATCACAGAAAGAATGAGGTCCCAACCACTCAAGTGCTTTTCAAACCATACACTGTTTCAGGAACCTGGAAGAATCCCAATATATCCTAAGCTTGGCTCAACAATTTTGAGCTTCTTTGGTCAGCTCTAACATCAGCAAGCAATTAATCCAGAACCACTGCTGAACACAGAACTGAAACATCAGCATGCTGCCTCAGAAATGCAAGAGGGGACACAGAAGTGCTCCCGAGAAAGCTTCCAGTGGGAAGTATTTGAGTGTTACTTCTGTGCAAGAAGTAGTACATAGGCCAAAGAAATTACCTTCCTCTGTGGTTTTGGGGAAAAGTCTACAAGAAAGCATTTAGGAAAACGAAACATGAAAGCTAGCCTGGTATTCTTCTGAAAGAATAAACCTATTTCCAGACTTTTCCACGCCTGCCATCAAGGCTGATGAGTAATGCTCCTGCATTTCAAGTCTGAAGGCTTATGCTCAGGTGTTGTCTATATAATCTAATAATTGAATTCTATAAAGTGAAATGAGATATTCATTAGGGACTTTTAAAATTAATTATACTCTTCCACAAAAATGTCTAATAGCTTTTAAGACACACATTAAGGATTACTTTATGATATAATCAATTTAATAAATAACATATTTAAACACATCAGCAGGAGAAACTTTCAAAAATCCAGTTGAAATTCTCAGCCTGCAGTACTAATGCTCTCATTTACATCACTGAGACATGTAGTTTGTTACAATGAGGATGGTAAAATACTGGAACAGGTTGCCCAGGGACATGGTTGAAGCCCTGTCCCTGGAGACATTCAGGATCAGATGATGTCACTCTGGGCAGTCTGAGCTAGTTGGAGGTGTCCCTGGCTGACTGAAGGGAGGGTTTGGACACAATGACCTTTGGGGGTCCCTTCCAACCTGAAGGGAATGCAATCTGTGAATGTACACCAGCTAACTAAATACAACTACTCATGTAAGATAGAGTTATACCTAGTCCATTCGGAGGTGAATGAACATACAAGGGGCAAGAAATTTCAGTATTAAAAAGTATTAAAAATACATCAACTAGAAGTCCATAGTTACTCTGAGTTTGTTTACTGAGTGGGTAAGAACCTCCACCTACCTGGCTACATATCTAATTATCTGAGGTCATTATGAGATGACTCTTGTCATCTCTCTCCAGTTTATTTCCAAATTTTCTCCCATCTCATTTTCCTGTGGAGTGTGTTATGTTTATGCAAAATGTAGTATACTCAAGAAGCATAACTTTGGAAATATAAAAGCTGAAAATCCAAACAATAATTAGAGGATTTTTCTCTTGCAACTTCTCCACATCTTATGGGAGAATTTTTAAGAATATATTACAATGATCTCTTTTCAATACTCTGACATTATGCTATGCAATAGTAACTAACACTACTGAGGCTGTTCTGATGACAAATACTAGGAAAATAACTGGCTCACCTGTACTGAAGGTTTATGCAAGATTAAAAGACACTGTAGAATACAGATACTCATACTGTAGCACTGTAGAGATACTTCAATGTGAAGTAATTTGAGAGTTAAGCTTGTGTAGCTCATGTTATAAATAAATAAAAAAATCCCAGATGACCTGATTACAGAACATAAGTATTTTCATGGGGAGAAAATGCAAGGTACCAACTGGCTTGTAAATCTAGCAAAAAAGGTATACAAAAAATGAATAAACATCTGGAGCAGATCTCAACTTAAAATGAGAAATAAAGCATGTGCTTTCCATAGAATAGTTTGGATAGGAAGAGACCTTTACAGTCATACAGTCCAACCCACCTGCAGTGAGCAAGGACATCTTTAACCACACCATATTGCTAGAAGTCTTGTGAGCCTAAGCTAGAATGATTCCTGGGATGGGGCTTCTACCACCCCTCTGTGTAACCCATTCCAATGTTTCTCCACCCATATCATAAAAGAGTTTCTGCTTAGTTCTAGTCTAAATCTACCATCCATTAAGTTTAAAACCACTATCCCTTGATCTGTCAGCAACAGGCTCTGATAAAAAAAACCTGTCCTCATCTTTCTTATAAGCCCCCTTAAAGTACTGAAAGGCTACAATAAGGTCTCCCCAGAACCTTCTCTTCTCCAGGCTGAACAACCCCAGCCTGCTCTGCCTTTCTTCATAGGAGAGGCATTCCAACCCTCTGATCAGCAGGTCCATGTCATTCCTGTGCTGAGGACTTCAGCGCTGAATGCAGGACTCCAGGCAGAGTCTCCAGAGGGCAGAGCAGAGTAAGAGAATCATGACCATGGACCTGCTGGCCAGGATTCTTTTGATGCACCCCCGGATATGGCTGCCCTACTGGATCGTTAGCGCACATTGCCAGCTCATGTACTGCTTTTCATCTACCAGTACCCACAAGTCCATCTTGGCAGGGCTGCTTTCAATCACATAATCCACTGGATTGTATTGGTACCAGGGACTGCCAAAACCCAGGTGCAGGACCGTCAATGAAAAATAGTATTTTTTAAATGCCATTAATTTTCATTAATTGTAAATCTGGTTCACACAGTTTGACTTTGGATGCTGCGCTACTTTTGAAAACACAAACATCAGCCAAGCAAGGCAAATGTGTCTGTCGATCTCCCTCTCAGCTGCTCCACCAGGCATAAATTAAGTAAAACTGTGCAAAGCCCTGACACCAACTCACACACAGGCAGTCCATACAAAACCCCTTGCTTATGTCAGAAGTGTAAATTTAACTAAATAATGGTTGCCTTTCACCACTGTCCTTACAGCACGAGTCCCAGAGCAGCTGCCTGCCAGGGCACAGCAGAATACAAGCTCAGTGTCAGTGCCAAGCTGCTCAGCACCATTTACACTGAGAAGTCAATAAAGTGACATGCACTTGAAGGAGGCCTGAGTTTGGTGTTGCCTTTTATAGGTCATAGACTAAATGCTGCATTTATCCACCACTACATATGTAGAATCCCTTGTGCAGGAACCTACATGACTTCAGGAAACTGAAAACGGAGGCCAGATTGATATGAGGCATTTGAAAATGTTGCCTGTACATGTGGCTAGGAGTTAAGAGTAGCTAACCTTAAACAATAAACCATATAATTTAGGAAGATGTCTGTAAATCCTACCAAATTCCTCTGACTAGATAGAGACATTTAAACATTTTTCCAATCTGATTTATGTTTAAATACCATTTCTACCATAGTTTAAATACCATAATTTCAACTAAATAATTTTATTGCTTTTTAATGAGGAGAAACCTAACTTGTCATATTACAATTGTTTCATCACATTTCTCTTAATGCTGTTGTATAATAAAGAATACGTTAATTGAATTATTAATTTATTATCCCTCTCCTTCCTGGCTTTTAAAGGCACTGGAGAGTTGAAATAATAAACAGGCTATCTTCAACAAGTAGTGAACTACAAAAGCATTTTTTTCACATTTTACAGCATGGGAAAGAAATATCAAGTGCACAATATGAATGTTTTGCTCTCTTTCAAATTGATAAACAGTTTTAATATTTTCAAACAAGCCCTGGGGGATTATATTTGGAGTAAATCCAAGGCTATATGAAGATTCCAATATGACATCAATAATTATGCCACCCTCAAGCAAAAAAGAACCTAAACTATAATTTGTAAAGCAATTCCTGTGAAGTATATGAATTAGTGAATTCCAACACCTGCAAAAGTTCTATTGGTGTGCTGGGATTTTAGGGGTTTTATGGATTAACATTATAAATACAATCACAATGGTTTAACTACAGCTGTGACTATCCCTGGAGCAGGACCAGCAATTAGTCTGTACAAGGATCACGGATAACATTGCAGTCACGTGGAGCCGAAACCCAGGACCACAATTTCCAACACAACACAACACAACACACTGGGTTTCCCTATCACATTTCCACAGAGTACCTACGGCACTGGAACTGCAATTTCTGTTCAGCAAAACCCCCACAGTACTGGTGTGTTTATGGAGTTCCCCTAAGGTCTTATGGAATAAATAAATGTTACTTAATGCCTTGCTATGATAAAAAAAATCCCCTCTAGACATTTATGCATATATCTTTCATCCACCATCACCTCCTCTAAAGGAAGTTAGGAGAGGTTTAAAAAAAAATTTAGATCTACCATAAACAAATTCTCAGGTTTGACAAAGGAAACAAAGCCAGTCAGAAATCAAAGAGTCAACTTTGAAATAAATATTCATTATAGTACTACCACAAAAAGTTTTCTCATGGCAAAACCTGAGCTACCAAAAGAAACTCAGAAATACCCGTCTTCCCATAAAAACTTAACATATTTAGAGTTAAGAACCTTTCCCCAGAACATGGCAGTCCTTCAGGTGCAGCTCACAGAGCCTGGGCTGTCACTTTGAAGCAAGTGCCCAAGTAGAAACTCTTTTCATGTATCATCTTAACTCTTTCGAAGTTAGTGGACATCATGAATTAAAAAAAATCAGAAGCATATCAATTTGGCTATATTCTGTCACCCTTCTTATGCAAGTTCCTCCAGAGACAAATGAGTTCTCAGCATCCCAATCAGTAACTCAACATAACCAGCCTTAAAGCCTGACTGGATGCCACAGTTACAGCATTGACTCAGAATAATTTCCCACAGCCAATGCCGTAACTGCACAGGTGCTGCAAAAGTTTCTGCTTTTTCCTGCTTCAGCTGCGTATTTCAGTGTAGTGAATATTCTCAGGTTTGGAGACAAGAGACACATGAGCTATCTACCATTATCTGACAGGCCAGTATTTTCAGCAGTGATAATGAATTCACGGAAAGCTTAGCTGTTGGTAACCATGGCAGGGACCAACGCTGAGAACGCTTTGTATGCTAAGAGGTTTTTTAAAGTACATGGATTCATGGGGGCTGTGCCCTACCACACAGCAGCTCTGATCATTTTTTTATCACAGAGATATACATCTATCAAATAGCACAACATTGATTTTACAAACCCTCAGGAAAATCAACTGCTACTTTTTCTAATTAATGAGTCCAGACTTAAGAGAATTCTTCTCTCTCGACAGTAACTCATGAGATTTCTGCTGAACATTATGAAACATGAAACAAAAAGCACAGCATGTCTAGGACTGTTGTGATGGCAACATAAAGGAAAGGGTGTAATTATCAAATCCGTGATACTGAAGGTGGGTGCGAAAGAACTATCCCCTTCAGCAGCATTGAACTGTGAAACCTCCTGTCTGTATGTTTAGCCCTACCTCAGGCAAAAGTGCACAAGAAGAAACAGAAAAGAAGACATGCAGTCTCCTCTGCATTGCCCTTACTGTCACTATTAACTGGTTTAAAAGTAAGTGCAAGCTTAAAAAGAAAATTACACAATTTAGTTTAATTCATGTAACTTTTGCTCTGAGCAGATCTGTCATTCTGACCTAAGAAATTAAATTCCAAGACTTTGGTTCCCAGCTGTGCAAATATCACATTGATTTCAGCACACACACCTTCAAGGTACCCAACTGCAGAAGACTAGTTGAAAGAATTTGTTGTCACGACTGGACAATGCAAAGTGCAGTTTTCTCTAGGTTCATCAGTAATGTGAATTGCAGCAAAGACAGAAGTAGCACAATTTTCTTAAGTAAGGTTGAATACATGTTGCCAATACCATCAGCTTCATTTTGGATTAGCTATAGTTTCCAAGAATTTTTTTAGGTGGGATATGATGGGCACTGTGGTAATATAATCTTGATGTGACAGAGGCATAAACATTGCAAGGCCAGGCTTTAAGAGAAAGAACTACAATCAACTTACTAGGAACAGAGATGGCAGGCACTTTGGACATCCTGCAGGGGACACAGAGAGAGGCTTGTCCCCAGAGGACCTTTCACAACTTCATCTTGGGTGAAACTTCAGCTACACATCACCATAAACGTGTATATATAGCAGTTAAGATATTCACATTGCATTTTTCCCCCTACATCACAACAGCTATTACAAAACACTAGGCTAGAAGCTGCTGAATCAGGAAATGGATCAGAAGATAACTAAAATGCCTTTCTAGTTGTTGATTTCTGCTCTGTTTCATGCCAGCTTCCTAGAATCCATCCAACACAAGCAGGAAAAGGTAATGAGTTTCTGAACACACTCTAATAGTGCACACTGCATCAAAGCTTTCAGTAATTGCCTGGATGCTGCTTCCCAGCAGTACTAAACAACTTAAATATAATTAGCTGGAAGCCCTACGGGCTGCATTTCCCCACTGAACACCTCTTACACTAATCCATTTATCAGGTTGACAGATGACTGAATCACTGGTATGTGGACCCATTATACTCATAATACTTCTCAAGCCAACATTTTGGTTCGTTCCTTATCTGGTGCATTTTTTCCAAAGAAAAAAAGTGCATTATTTAGAGTGAGGAGAGAAGCAGATGTAACATATTCACCTCTTCCCAGCACTGAACAATGCTATTTGTTTGATTAGCCCTCTAAGCGTGGGACAAGTACAGAGTCTTGCATCTGAGAAAGAACAACCCCATGGACCAGGCTGGAGATTGATGTGTTGGAGAGCACATCTGGGGAAAAGGACCTGGGGTGGACAACAGGATGACCATGAGCCAGCATTGTGCGCTTGTGGCCAAGAAGGCCAGTGGTGCTTTAGAATGGATGTGACTAGTAGGTCAAGAGAAGTTCTCCCCCACTCTACTCTGTGCCTGGTGAGGCTGTGTCTGGAATATTGTGTCCAGCTCTGGGCCCCTCAGTTCAAGAAGGACAGGGAACTGCTTGAAAGAGTCCAGCGCAGAGCCACTGTGATTAAGGGAGTGGACCATCTCTCTTGTGAGGAAAGGCTGAGAGAGCTGGGTCTCTGGCTTGGAGGAGACTGAGAGGGGACCTGCGTAATGGTTACAAATATGTGAAGGGCAAATGTCAAGAGCCAGGCTCTTCTGAGTGATGTACAATGATAGGGCAAAGGGTAATGGGTGCCAGGCTGGAGGTTTCATGTAAACATAAGGGAAAACTTTTTCACTGTGAGGGTGACAGAACACTGGAACGGGCTCTCCAGAGAGGATGTGGAGTCTCCTGCTCTCAAAACATTCAAAACCTGCCTGGATGCATTCCTGCGTGACCTGTCTAGGTGATCCTGCTCTGGCAGAGGTGTTGGACAAGATGATCTTTTCAGGTCCCTTCCAACCCCTAACATTCTGTGTGATCTGTGTGTGATTCTATGTATAAAATGCTGGAGCTATCAGAGAGTGAATGGAAACTGTTAAGATGCCAAAAATGATAGGGAAACACACAAGCACTGAAAGGACTTTTAGAAGTTTTCCAGCCATTCCAGTTTTCAAAATTTGGTTAACAGGGTGGTTTTCAGGGTAACCTTCCTGAAGATGACCTGACTAGAGCTGCTAAGTGAAAATGTCTCCATATTTTAAATTCTTGTATATCCTTCTGAACAATAGGTGACAAAATAAATTTTAAAGCTGTTCAATTCATGTGTGTTGCATGCAAACAGGCACGAACTGGACATCATGCTGCCACGTAACTTTGCATTTTACAAGCTGCTAGAGAATTCTGATAGAAGCAAAGAGAAAAAAAGTGTTTTGTTGGGAAGAGTTTTCTAATGCTTCAAGAAACATTTTGTTAATGCTGTATTATCCCTGTAGCTTTTATTTCCAGACAGGTTCCCGCAACTAGGCCTCGGCAGGGGCTGAAATTCTGGGGATTGCAGATAAGGTCTTCCCAAATGCGCCACACAGTTGAAATGAAGTTAATTGTAAAAATACTGTATTTTAATCAAATTGTTTAAAACAATGAAAACAATTATGCCAGGATGTTATACTCTTATACTTCCTTTCTAAACAAGTGGGATAGGAAATGCAAACCTGGTAATGGCCAGCAAGAAGATCAAGAAAGGAGGGGGTTTAAAAGGCACCCTTCTTCAAGACCCATGATACTACAGTCAATAATCCTTATTCCAGCTTGGAATCACTAGAACCCAGCAATTGGTAGCATTCTTTCATGTGGTTGTTTCACCTGGATTTTGTCATCACGGACACAAAAAATCCTGATTGTGCAAAATAACAAAACAGGCAGAAATTACTCATTGTTCTACTACTCCATGAGCCTAATCAATATGATTCTTGTAAAGCTGACAGTCATTGTTCATTAATTCTCTTAAAAGTAGCACTACAATTTAAAGCTAACCCATGGCCTCATCCTTTTACCTAGGAAAAAAAGGCCATCAGTATGAATTAAATTCCAACCAGTGATTACAAAAGGTATATTTAAATATTTAAAATGAGTTAACTAAAATTACTCAACGGTCACAAACTGATTTCGCTTGCAAATATCAAGCAGGAGCGAGATGAGGTATAGCCAGCACTTCCCTGGATCAAGACCCATCATTCATCTCAGAAGATGGTCAAGGAACAGCAGCTACTTGGACACTACCAGACTTGATTTTTGCAAATGCAATCACAAGTGTTTACAGTGCTTGGTAAAGTACCTAGCAGGTTATTGAATACTGAGCTGCCTGAGATTTTGTTCCTGTGAACCCAGGAGCAGAAATCCCAGTGTCACATACACTCTCCACTCACTCCTTCCTTCCGGCCTGAAACTGGAAAACTCATCCCAACAACAATGACATTTGCACATGCACATGCCAGCCTTCCTGTCATCCAGAGCCTGCCTCTTCCTTCCCATCTTCATCTCCCCTGTTTAGTGTTATTTTCTACTTCTACAAAAGAGCAGAAAGTATCCAGAGCAAGGGCTGCCCTGAACCATATGAACCTCAACACTTGTCAGTCGTACTTTCACATGAAATCCAGCGTTTCACGCTCCTGGTTCCACAGGCTCTTTTAAAGGCAGTGGTGTTGAGCAGATCAAACACCAGATCTAATCAAAAGAACATTCTGTAGCAAAAAATACCGAAAAATCTGCTCCAGCTTTTAGCTATTTTTAATAAAATATATCAGAGCCATGCGTTTCCTAAGTAAGAAACCATCTTTGCCAAACAGGGGATGCAATATTACTTTCATTTGTATGCTTTACAAAAAAGCTTGCTACATTGTCAGTGAAGCTGAATTTCCTTGGGTATTATTTCTCATTTCAGACAATTCTTTAGTTCTTGAGGTAAATAATAGCTCTGTAAAGCACTTCCAAGATTATTACATAAATCCATTCTTCTCTTTATTTTATGCTGGGGCAAATATGCAGCAGCTGTACAGTTAAATAGCTGCAGTAAATTCTTGCAGGTGTGGTTAATAGAAAGAGAAAAATAGAGTTTGAGGAAAAGAGAGGAATCACCGAAGGATAAAAGTTACAGCTGGAGTCAAACTCCACTAAGTACCATACTTTGCATGGCATGCAGCATACACTTGGAAGGAAATGACAACCTCGAGCAGTTAAGATACTGCAAAAAAGCAGATGGTTTTAAGTGTGCAAATAAATGACTATTCTAAAAAGCATGGCAGAAGTGACCTACTGCATTCATCTGCAGATTGAACACTTATTTGTAATATTTGGGACTACAGACCCCCTGAAGACTGCTCCAACCTGAATTATCTTATGATCCTACAATAATAATATCTCCATATTAAAATTACACATGCTTGTTGCAGTAGAATAGAATAGAATAGAATAGAATAGAATAGAATAGAATAGAATAGAATAGAATAGAATAGAATAGAATAGAATAGAATTACCAAGGTTGGAAGAGACCTTGAAGATCATCAAGTCCAACCTGTAACCACAAACCTCACAACTAGACCATGGCACCAAGTGCCACATCCAGCCCCCTCTTGAACGCCTCCAGGGACGGAGACTCAACCACCTCCCGGGCAGCCCATTCCAATGACGAATCACTCTCTCGGTGAAGAACTTTCTCTTCACCTCGAGCCTAAACTTCCCCTGGTGCAGCTTGAGACTGTGTCCCCTTGTTCTGGTGCTGGTTGCTAGGGAGAAGAGGCCAACCCCCTCCTGGCTACAACCACCCTTCAGGTAGTTGTAGAGAGCAATGAGGTCGCCCCTGAGCCTCCTCTTCTCCAGGCTAAACAGCCCCAGCTCCCTCAGCCTCTCCTCATAGGGCTTGTGCTCAAGGCCTCTCACCAGCCTTGTTGCCCTTCTCTGGACACGTTTTTATATAGACGACACGTATTTATATAGACGATAAGGAGTTAAACAAGAAATGTAAGGGTGCAAACCTGCCTATTGCATTCAGACAGATGCAAGGTGTTAAAGATGAATCGTGAGGTCACATTCGGATCAATTTCTGATCATGCAAAGTTTATGCTGGTGAAGCAGCTATAACAAGGCTTAAGATTAATGACTAAAGACAGAGAATGTTTTTGTTATACTGCAGACAACCTTCCAACATTATCTTTCCCTTTTACCTAAATCACTCAGAATCATAGAATTATGACATTGTTTCAGTTAAAGGATTTCTAAGGTCCTTGAGTCCAACATTCAACCTAACACCACTACAATAAACCATGTTCCAAAATGCCATGACTGCACATTGTTTAACACCTCCAGGAATGGCGACTCCACCACATGCCTGGGCAGCCTATTCCAATGCCCCACCACTGTTTCAGTAAACAAGGTTTTCCTAATATCAAATCTGAACCTCCCCTGGTGCAACGTGAGGCCATTTCCTCTTGTTCTATCATTTGATACTAGAGAGAAGAGACCAACAGTCACCTCATTACAACCTCCTGTCAAGCAGTTGTAGAGAGCAATGAGGTTTCCCTCAGCCTCCTCTTCTCCAGACTAAACAATCCCAGCTCCCTCAACTGCTCCTCATAAAACTTGTTCTCTAGACCCTTCACCATTTTTGTTGCCCTTCTCTGGACATGCTCCAGCAGTTCAATGTCTTTCTTGTAGTGAACAGTGTTGGAGGTGCGGCTTCACCAGTGCTGAGTACAGGGGCACGATAACTTCCCTACTCCTGCTGGCTACACTACTGTTGATACAGGCCAGGATTGTGTTGGCCATCTTGCCCACCTGAGCACACTGATGGCTCATGTTCAGTCAGCTGCCAACCAACATCCCCAGGTCCTTTATTGCAGGGCAACTTTCAAACCACTTTGCTCCAGGCCTGTAGCATTGCATGCTCTGCCCAAGATGGCCCCCAGTCATTACATCACCCACAAGTCCTTCTCTGTTCACAAACAGCACGTCCAGCGGGTTGCCTTTCCAAGCTGGCTCTGTCAACAGCTGTGTCAGCTCCTTTACACACTCTAGAAAACTTCAGGACTGTTTCCACTCTGCTGTGTTGTATTTCCAGCAGACATGAAGGAAGTTGAAGTCCCTCACAAGAACAAGGACTGGCAATCATGAAACTTTTCCCAGATGCTTAAGGAATATTTTATCTGTCTCTTTATCAAGGTTTAGTGGTCTGTAACAGACTCCCTCCAAGATATCTGCCTTGTGGGCCTTTTCCCTGATTCTTACCTGTGAATACACAACCCTGTTGTCACCATCATTAAGCCCAATACAATCAAAACACTCCCTGACATACAGGGCCACCCCACTGCCAATCCTGCCTTGTCTATCCCTTCTGAAGAGTTTGTAGCCATTGATTATGGTACTCCAGCTGTGTGAGACATCCCATTACATTTCTGTGAAGGCCACTTTATCATAGTCTTCCTGATGCACAATAGCTTCCAGCTCCTCCTATTTGTTTCCATGCTGTGTGCATTAGCGTAGATGCGCTTCAGTTGGTCTAAAGGTCCTGACACCTTTTTGTAGGGAGAAGTCCTAAATCCTACCTGCATATTCTCAGGTGCTCCTGTGGTGACTAACTCAGCAGTAACCCTAGTGTCTTTGCTGCCGCGTAGAGCTATATGGGCACAAACTGTTTGTATTAAATTAAATCATGTTTTAACTCTAGGAGTTGTAATCTTCACCTAATTAAAATGCATGACATACAGTAATAGATTACACTGTCTGGATATGAAAAATGCACCTGAGCACAATGGCTAGAGAAATACACTAAATGAAAAAAAGAGCAAGAATGTGCATTAATCTGCAGTAAAGAGCCCTGTGAAAAAAAAACCTAAGCCTCTCAGAGCATGCTTACAGAAAATTCCTCCAACAAATGTCACACAGACACTGTGGTAAAGCTCCAGCACATTTTTGGTCTGAGGAATCCAATCCTTGAAGATGAATAGTAACCCAGGTATTTGACCACAAATGAACTTTTAATAAAATATTTTGAGTCAGCAATAGAAATGAAATTCCAGGAAAAAACACTTCAATATTACATGTTACAAGAAATAACTTCTCTAAAGTTTGGTCCAGTCAATTGGTTAATCTGATTAACCTGATGATTGATACTACCTGTCATCATCATATGCCTTATAGGAGTAAATGTCTACCTATACTTCTAGTCTGAGATAAAATTCACCTCTTTATATATGAGAATTCTGTCTAGTACACAAGAGCAAAGCTTGTTTGTATAACAGGATTAGGATAAATTCCTTTAATTTCAGTAACATATTTCAACATATGTGGTGTTCTATGCTTAAATGCAATTCTGAGACAGTAAGTAGTATGAGCTAAACATGTTTGGTTTAGTAATTTATTTTTTCATCTATTTTAAGAGGCATTTCAGATTTTTAGTAGGTCTCCAGTCTGTACTTTATTGAAGGAACACACTGAAAGAGTACCCAAGAACTTAGTATTAGTATACAGTTACCAAAATTGTTTAGCCATACAAGGTTTAGATCCTTTATCTCATATTATATTCTAACATAGTGAACCTCATTATGAACGTTCCAGAGCTGTAATGAAAAATCTTAATCAAGTGTCAAAACTGAACTTTAAAAAGCCTCAAACAAACCAACTGCAAAACACCCCAAAGCTTGAAAATTCAACTAATTAGTTAAACTTGTTGAGAAGGGCTTTTGAAATACAGAAAACTGCTGTTGTTGCTTTCATTTTTCCTGAAAATTTCTCAGCCTTGCTACTCCAGCATGAAAGCCCAAAGGTCCAGATTCTGCTGCTTCAAACAATTTCTGGGAAGTTTGCAAAGAATAAAGGGTCTAAGAGCCGAAAGAGGAAAATGTTTCTATTACTTCCAGCACCATGATGTGCCTCAGAGTATTGAACATTTACTTGTGTATCAATTTTATTTAACAAATCCTTCTGCCTCTGCTCAACAAATAGGAGGTCTGTTTTTTTCAAATGGTAAAGAAATTCAGAACATGTGAAAGTCATAGAAATCAAGACAATAATCTGAATTACTACGCAGACTGCTCTAAATTTGTAAATGCATGCACACACACACACACACGCCCTAAGAGAATACTGCACCTTCATGTGCATTTTAGAGCACTGAATTTCGTGCAGCCAATATATAACGTCACTTTTAGTTTGCATTAAAAGGAAATTTTTCCCATGGTTTCTCCTCCTCAGTATCTGTGGAAAAACTGCTTATGTCAAAATGATTCTGATTAAGATTTCAGCTAGTGCTAAAAAGTGTGAACCTAACCTAGATTAAAGTGAACACATCAGGTTAGGGTGCAACTACAGGACCAACTAAATCTCATGGGAGCAATACTGAACAGTTGTAAATACCGGGGGCCAGAAACCAATTCATCCGCTGCCAGAATAAAATGTGGGAGACACAGAATTGTCCTCATTCTTGTGTTCCTTTCTTTTGTTTTCCCAGCATCTAAAAATTCTTATTCTTGATTCAGGTTGCCAAGTTTCCTCAAAACAATTACCCTTTCAGCAGTACCCATATTCAGACTTCTAATGCACACTGATATAGTAGTTAACAAATCCCACCCAAAAAACACACCCTGCCATCCCTAAAAACACATCAGTAAACCATCAGTGAGTTTAAACACAGTGATCTCAGCATCCTCAATTCACCTTGCTGTTGCATCTCCAGTTGCTGCAGCACAGATGGGATGCAACATCTCCCACTGTTTAGGCACTGCCCCGAAAGGTGAGCCATATGTTTTGCAATACCTAGAAACAGCAGGATAAGATAAGGAAATCTCTGCTGCCTTAAGGCAGAGTTGCTTTGATTTCACTGCTTTGTGTCTTGCCATTATTTTTTTCCCCAGAGAGCTTTTGCAATTTAATTTATCTGGGTTAAGCCTAGAGAAAAAAATATATAAATAAATGCTGTGTTTGTGTGGAAGTGTTTGTGTGTAACAACCAGGAAACCTCCTGTGTAACATTTTACCTTCCACCCGACAAATATATTTTTAAACAGTCTGGAATCAAAACAACATTCTCCGCATTCAAGACATTCTGTCATCACTGCCCATTTGTTGCCCTCGAGGTTTCTCTCAGCTGGCAAATTTCCTATTTAAGGAATTATCAGATTCATCTGTTTAGACAGGGATGCAAAATAAAATGAAAAGCTGGATTATTCCAGAGAACTCATATTTTTCTTTCAGGCCAGAAAATGTAGAGCATGAGAGCTGAACATGAACAGCAAATGGAACCAATTGCTCAGACTTCAAGATTCTACCTCACTGTACTCTGCAAAACTAATTTTGACTAAGATACCAGAACATTTATTTTACATTTACCCTTTATTTCCTCAAATATATTTATTGCTACTTATCATGTTAACCTATTTTGGAGCCCTGAATATCATGCTCATAGGCAATGCTTTGGGCTTTTTTAACTGCAGCTCTAGTAAGCATGCTGCTTGTGCATACTGCTGCTTCTATGCCATTTTTCATAAAGAACTACCAATTGCTTTGCCAGTATCTTCCCTGTGTATTTTTCACTGGAAGAAAGTGTAAAAAAGAAAAGGAAGAAAACATGTAAAAATTAATTAATTACCACAGCTGCTTTACACAGCAAGATGGCCAAAAATTTACTAGAGTGATGGAGCTTTCATGTCAGCAGCTGTTCTGCAAAATCATGCTTGTGTTTCTGGGCCCACTGGCTGCAGTACCAAATCATCTGGAGGCATACAGCATGGTTCTTAATACTGTAATACATTAAAACTCTACATAGCCCTTTAATATCGAAGTGTGAGAACACTGCTTTCTCCTCCTAGCTAGAAAGAAAACTGTGGGAAATGTTTCAACATCATACTAAGCAGCTAAAGCAGGTTTCATTTTCTTGCCATATATGAGTGAAGTAACAAAACCTCTATCAAATTCAGGGTAGAGTTTCACACCCTGCATGCATATGCACACACACGTGCAGAAGACAAGTTAAGCAGAAGACAAACCTAAGACAAATCCTAAGTGACCCTCAGTAACTAACATAACAGCAAACCTGTTACTGAGCTAGAACTGCTTCATGGATACTTTTGATATTTATAATAAAATCCCGAGCAAAAGTCTAGTTCAAGGTGTTAAACTGTTATGACACAGTGATTAAACAGTTTTTTTTCCAGAGCCTTCTCTGAGAGTGTATAAATTCATGATTCACTCTGTTAGTATTCTGTTCAA
Source organism: Picus viridis (assembly GCA_033816785.1). Lineage (NCBI taxonomy): Eukaryota > Metazoa > Chordata > Aves > Piciformes > Picidae > Picus > Picus viridis. Next base: position 424,388 of record CM066569.1, on the reverse strand, counting down.
CTTGCCGTATTTTTTGAATGATATGATTAAATTTTTCTGTGGCTGCTATTGGTCACAGAAAAAGCATGGATAGCCACCCTTGCACATACACCCAGTGGATCTTCTTAAATACACTGCAATTCCAAAACAAAAATGACCACAGAAGAGAAATCCTCTTCACTTATTCGCAAACAGGCTAAGCTCGGTTACCCTGTTTTTGCAAAAGGCAGGCAAGATGGCTCACGGAGAAATACTGCAAATGGACCAAAGCAAGCAGTGCTTTGTATTAGCCACACAGTAAGAATGGAAACTAGTTCATAAACTCATTTGGGTTCAGGCCCTACCTACTCATATTTTACAAGATATGTTCTGGTCACAAAGTATTAAAAACTTATTAAAGAAATCAAACAAACTTTTAAACAACACTTCATCCACGATCCACAGGAAATGCCAGAGATATAGGCCTATAAACAGATTTTGGTTATACTGAATATAGCAAGATACTAGCATATACTCTCATTAAAGAGCCAACTTATCAACAATTTTGTGCCCTCCAAAATGATAGTTCATTCTAAAACCTGAATTCAAGCGCCAGAGAACAGTAAGATATACTGCAATGTAATAATACAACTGGAAAAAAAGGGAAAAAGAGCAATGTATAAAGATACCTATCATTAAGTAAATACTATTATGAGGTTCTGACAGCACAGACCATGGCTGATTATCTGAGTGATTGTTCTGTGTATTGCAACGTATACACTGGAAGAACAAAGTTCATTATGCAGAATTTAAATGATCTTCTTGTTTCTCCTTTGCTTTCTCTTGAGCAGCTGAGATATTCAAAATTACATAACTGAAGGGTGTTTTCAGATGGAAAAATTACCTTGGTTCCAAAAGAGGCACTGGCGTGACTTCAGAAATATCACGTTAAGAATAAGTCATCATAAAAATTGCATTGTATTGACTCCAACTCTAAAAATGCACTCTAGACTGTCATTGCTGTTAAAGGTGATGAATGTGTTTGAATTCACTGGTGGATTTTTGGGTACATGCACTTTACTTCCTCCCTGGGTAAAAGGGGCTCAGACATTGTCATCAGATGGCAACACAGACCCACCTCAGGGACAGCGAAGGGGCACTTCGTTAGCACTCTGCTGACAGATGCAAGTATTCTGCAAAATTCTTTAAAGCAGAAGAATGTCATTAATTTGACTATTTATTGCTTTCTATGAAAGATAAGTGACTCAACATGGGAAAGGGCCTTAGAAGGCTAATATTTTGTCCCTGTCTAACGCTTTTTTTGCTTCGTGACATGCTTGCCTAGTACGAAACTAAACTTATTTCAAAGAATAAATTAAGCAATAAGTCATGACTAGTAGCACATTTCTATGCAATTTGCTTACCACCTGAGGCATGCTACAGTGGTTCAAGATCAAGGGCTGAGTAACTTTAATTATTCAATGAATGCACAGCATTGGGAGACATTTCTATCATGATATGGAATTTATACATAGAACAAAATGCTTCTGTGCATTTAGTGACTGTTATTATACAAATGATGTTGTTGAGATTTATTTTTTCCTAACTATGGTTATGAAAATTCTATCTAGCACAAAGTAAACACAGAGGTTTATAAACATTATTTGTGAAATGACAGAACCAACCCCAGGCCTGTACATTCAGTGTAAGTTTAAAAAACATCCATGCAGTTATGCATAAACATTAGAGGACTGGGCAACACAGGACAGACAGCAGCCATTCCAGGGATTTAAAATTGTTCTGTACTATCCTGATCACTTACCAATTAATTAAGGTGTAGTTTTGAAAGCAACAAAAAATTAACTCTTTTTTTTTTTTTTTTTTTTTTCTAGCAGCACTACCTCATCTCACTCTGAAGACACCATGCACAGACAGACATGCAGCTGCGCTGCTGGAACATTGTTTACTTCATTACTCACCTTTCCCACCATATCTTCCCCATTTTCCCCCTTTTCCCCCTCAAACCCAGAGCACCTGGGCTCTATTGGAGTCTCCTCCCACCCCAGGTATGGCCACTTGGCTCTCCCCACCCACTCCCCTATTTAATCCCACCAGGAAAGGGCAAAGCCCTAAACTGAGCCCATCTGGGCTGGAGGATCTTCCTCTCATCACTGGTGAGTGCCCATGGTGCACACTGGGTGATGGTGGTGGTGACAACAAAGGCCGGGGGGCCTGCTGGCCCCCGGTTGTTAGGACCAGTATTGATTGCCACTCCAATATCCTCCACGGGTGCTGGCTGGGGCTCCTTGCTGGGGCTTAGTTCCTCTGGGTGGTGAGGGTCTTGTCCCTGGCTTTGGGATGGGTGCAAAAATGGTGGTAGAGTAGGAGCTGTTTAGGCAGGGAGGAGGATGGTGTAGAGGGAGCAGGAGCTGCTTTGGGAAGATGAAGGGGGTGGTGGGGAACAGGAGATCAGGTTGCTCAGAGCCTTGTCAAGCCTCACCTTGAATATCTCCAGGGATGGGGCCCCAACTACTACCCTGACAAGCTTGTTGCAGTGTTCCATCACCCTCATGGTAAAGCAATAACCTGGGAAGTGGGAAATACTTGTGACCTTCCTTCTGGAGCAGCTTTCTTAAAGATGCTCCTATAAGCTTCCCTCAAGGCCACTTAACCCAGCCACATTGGTGTGGAGCTGATGTGCAGCTCCCCAAGGTTCTCCCTCTCTGGTTGTCCATAATTAGAATCATAGAATCGGTCAGGGTTGGAAGGGACCACAAGGATCATCTAGTTCCAACCCCCCTGCCATGGGCAGGGACACCCTACACTAGATCAGGCTGGCCAGAGCCTCGTCCAGCCTGGGCTTAAACACCTCCAGGGACGGGGCCTCAACCACCTCCCTGGACAACCCATTCCAGGGCTTCACCACTCTCATGGTGAAGAACTTCTTCCTCACATCTAGCCTGAATCTCCCCATTTCCAGCTTCATTCCACTCCCCCTAGTCCTATCACTACCTGATACCCTGAGAAGTCCCTCCCCAGCCTTCCTGTAGGCCCCCTTCAGATACTGGAAGGCCACAATTAGGTCACCTCGGAGCCTTCTCTTCTCCAGACTGAACAGCCCCAACTCCTTCAGTCTGTCCTCAGAGGAGAGGTGCTCCAGCCCTCTGATCATCCTCGTGGCCCTTCTCTGGACACGCTCCAGCACGTCCACATCCCTCCTGTAATAGGGGCTCCAGAACTGGAGGCAGTACTCCAGGTGGGGTCTCAGCAGGGCTGAGTAGAGGGGGAGAAGCACCTCCCTTGACCTGCTGGTCACACTTCTCCTGATGCAGCCCAGGATCTGATTGGCTTTCCGGGCTGCAAGTGCACATTGCTCTTACCTTAGCAGAGTAGGTGCAAGACCAATCATACAGCAGTGGAGTCTGTTCACCATCATTCAAGTTGGGATCATAGGACTTCTCCCCACCCAGGATCAAGTCCTGGGTGTTGGACTACATGTGGTAGGAGGCTGCATCAATGATTGGCACCAGCCCACTTGGTACCACAGTGACATCGGCGAAGATGCTTTTGGACAGTGGAGTATCTCCAAAGGAGACAATGAAGGTGAAGCAACAGTTCCCAACTTCCAGGGCAAGCTTGGTGATCACCAGCTGGGGCATGTTCACCAGGATTTTGGTGTTGCACAACCATTCACAACACTGCTACATTCCGGGGTTGGTTGGTTTGATTTCTAAACTGCTGGGGTTTTGTTGCTGGTGAGGTTGGTTGTTTGCTTTTTTTGGTCAGAACTTCTCATGGCATACTGATTCATGTATAATGAAATACAATCTTATCAGCTTCATAGTGCAGCTTGCTTATGAAGCTCTTGCATACCTGTGGAATAATTTGTGCTAAACCACGCTTACTAATTTTACACTTACTGTGACCCCTTTCTACATACAGGGTTGTAACTTTTTAAAAACTGTAATTTAAACTTCAATTACAACGAGAAAATCCATCTTTTAATTGCTGTAAGATCTTTTGAAATGATGTTTTACAGTAAGTAAGGGCCTATGTAAAACTTGCATGACTTCTAATAAAACTGTTCTGCATTTTCAAGACAGTTCCTTGTGTGTGTATTGAACTGGCTATAATTAGTAAAATTAACTGAGTATTTCTGATCCCTGTGTCTGCCAAGACAAAAAGTAACAGATTTCTTCTGTTTCTTGGTTTTCTAATGAAATTACTAATTGGAGAAAAAGTAGGGGCTTTCCTGCCTGGTAATCTCCTAAGCTGTTTCTCATGTGTAAGCCACTTGCTAAATTGGTAAGCAAAAGTGAGGAAAAGCCCTTCACTGCTGGAATGGCTACAGTTGCCAAACACTACCTTGGCCAAGTCCAGGTGCAGAGCTAGGGTCTTTTCACAGTTCAGTTGATGCCTTTCTCAACAAAAATCCCTGTGAAAATATTTTAGTTTTCATTGATGAAAATGAAAATATTTTCACAATACATTCAGGACTTCACAGGTCCCAGTCTTCTGTAGGACTCGACTGGACTTATAGGCCATTATTTTGCATTTTGTGTCAAATGACAAAGTAAATCTGTCCCATTTCTAGTACAAATTATTTTGTCAGGAGATTGATGTTAACCTGTGACTCAACACAATCTGCTCATGACGCAGCAGTTTTCTAGAGTGGAAGCAGTATGTCTGGCAGTAACTGCTAGAATTGTAGAATGTTGATTTTTAAAAAGTGTCTTAAAAATGGAACAGGTATCTACAATGATCATCCAGAGAACCCAAGCAAGAAGACTAAAGCTAAAGACACAGAAATAAATACACAGCTCAGTTCTTCAGCTTCTCCTTCTGTAGGGTCTCAGCCAAGTGTCACTGCATTTGTAATCTGAACTGAAGCAGAAAATATACAGAAATAATGTTTAAGGAAGATAAGCATTTTATCTTCAAATCTTGATTCTCTTCTAAAGCTTTAGAGAAAACTCATTTAAACTATGTTCTTACCCTGAAAGGTTGGACTAGATGATCTTTGAGGTCTCTTCCAACCTGGTATTCTGAATCTAAATGTGAAGTAATTTTAAAAAATGGACAGTAATACCACTTCTTGCTTAAGGCTGCATCTCTCTTAAATGCCTTTATTTAACCCAACTGACCATAATGCCTAACAACTTAGTGTACAAAAATCTTGTTTCTCCCTTCCATTAAAATGCTTTAGCAGAGGGGTTTGACCAGGTACCTCTGGGGGCCCTTTCCACCCCCTACTGTCCTGTGACTCTGTGAAAACAGACTGCCACACAGATCAGTCTGTTAAATGGCCATCTTCACCTCTCCCTTTTCTTATGACACTTTCCTCTCTTCCGGGTGGGATTGAAAACTGCATTAGGCCAACCTTCCTTCAATTTGTTTGCTTCCAGTTTCCACTAGAGCTCAGCTGCCTAAATTCCCCCATATGCCACTCACCACCTTATTTCAGTGAGCCAATTCTTCACACTAAAAGGCAATCTGTACATGTATGGAGTTTTTTAATTATGTCTCTAACCCACCAGCTGTCAAACTCAACATTTACAATTGTGTCAGCAGAGTAATCTGTAGCCCAGCTTTTTCATTGCGAAATATTCTCACTCTTACTTTACAAATCCACTTTCATTGTATATTCCTCATAAGAACCTTATCCTTTTTTGTGTATATCTACATTATGGAAGAATACAAAATTTGACCTAACCAGTATATTCTTTATGAAGAGGATGAATGGTATAATATGCACTGAACAACTCCGTTTGGCAGGCAGAACATTTTCTTCTCTTTTTGTTCAGGCACTCAATCATCACTTTGGACTTGGCCGGGGTGGGGGAGAAAAGCGAAATTAAGTTTTCAGTGAAGTTTTCTATAGCCCTCTATAAAGTAAAAGCTATACCAAACTACCAACAGTCAGTTTAAATCCCAAGCGTTTACATGTTTTGCATTTAAGATTAGAGGATAACATTGCTCTTTTACTGCAGCTCTCAACAATGAGCAGTGTCAAGAGATGAAAGCAGTTTCATAGTCTGAAAATCATATGAAAAAAATCAGCTGCCCTTAAAAAAAAAAAGTCATGTCTAGGCAAACTTTTCCCAGACTTTTCTTCTTTAGCTGTTTAATGAGCGTGTGGTTATTTACAGTGTGAGCTACACACTTACAGTATTTCAAATGTTAGTTATAAACATGCCTAGGGTTACTCAGCCTCTCCCAGGACTATACTGACCTCACTCAATACCTTTCCAGTATTGTTTTGGGCTCTCTTTGCTAGTGTAGCCATTCCCTTACTTGAGTCTTCTCTTTGACTTCAAACTTACCTTAATTTTCTTCCTTAGTGAGTACACTATAGCAGGCTAATTTCACAAAGATTGTAACATCAGGTAACAATTATGACAAATAAAACCCTCTGCCAGTAAGCCAAGGAAATGAATGCAAGCTCAGCTGTACTTTAAACCGAGTATTTAAGGGACAATAAGGAGTCAGTAACTTTGGTTAGTGAAATGCAGTAGAATGTATTGACGTCTTTTGGACAGGTACAATACAGATGTGTCTGAGCCAGTCAGGAGGTAAGCACTTCCAGAGTGCAACAGCCCTGGTGGGTGAGACTCTGGCCCAGAAGGAGAAAGGCTGTGTGGTGGGAGCACCCAAGCCTGGGTTAGCAGGTAACACCAGTTACCTGATGTCTGTAACCTAAGAATTTAGGCAAGATGATCCCACCCAAAGGAGTCCATGTTAACATGCAATGGAGACAGAGCTAAGAGACTGCAAGTCGTCTGTGTTTTTTTCTCTTGTATGTATGTATGTGCGCACATTTCACTTTTTCCCCAAACATCACCCTGAAAATGCAAACAAATCTGTTTTCACATTTATAGAATTTATTTTACTCACTGTTAGCTAATGGACCCTCTCATGTAAATATATTTATTTGCTCAAAATTCCTTCGTGTTTAATTGAGATTGAGTGAGATGGTACACTGAACTGAATTAATAGTAAAACAACAGTTTTTCCCTTTGTAATCCAGATAATCTACAGATGTAAAACATATCAGGGTGGCAGTTTTTAATCCCATTTTTAACATTTCCTCAAGTACTCCTACTTCTGTGTTTTTCCTACTTCTGAAATTCCATCCTACTGGTAAAAAAAAAGCCACAGAAAACCCACCAAAACAAACCAACCCCCACCAAAACACTGACTGAAACATGAATGTCGCCTATTACCATGACTTAATAGAAGAAGAAACTGCTCATTAGTTTTCTTCTTACAGTATACACAATTACTGTTTTAAATGTTCCTAGCTACAGGTGATTGTATTTTGTGCTTCATTCGGGGTTCCATGCAACTCTGTCCTTGACTTTCTTATGCTCTGCTTCCAAGGGAATCTCATTCAAAAGTGATTTTAATTATCTCTTATCAATAGATGCTCTGTGCTCCAGACTTTCCTCTTCACATTTCTAAGTAACCTACCACTAAATCACACTATTACCTCAAATGCACGCCTTTTGCCATCCTTGATTTTCAAGGCCTTACAGTTCTATTCTAGCCTCCTTTATCTTATTTGCACATTAGTGCACTTGTCTACTTAATATATTTTTCAAACAGTAATCTTTATGGTTTTTTATGCTGACTCATCTATTGGGAAAATGTGTTTAATAAGCAACCATCAAGCTACTTCACTCAGGTATTTCATATTGCTCTCCAGGAAAGATGAACATTTTCTATTTCTGTTGCTTCAGTAGGAAAATCATAACGGGCATGCTAATGACAAAAAAAAAATCACTTCTTCAATCAAACAGACATTTAAGACACTTTATTCCTTCAAATATGCCTTCAAAAATGAGTGAGAATGGCTACAGTTAAGGGATTCCAGTGACTTGTCACCAGATCTGATATTCCAGATTCACATCCAGCAAATTCATTCTGGACATGAGAGTCAGACTCTCTGCTATGGCTAACCAAAGTAATCAAGATTTTACAAATGAATTTTTTTGTTGCCACACATGTTGTAATTCTTCTACCATTACAGAGGCAGCCAGAATAAGGTTTGGCTCTACACTTGGAATTCAGTTAATGATCTAGTTGAGGTCCAAGCCAGAAAATACTTTAATTTACAATCCTGTAAGCATTTTTGCATAAGTGAAAAAGCAGTACACAGAACTAAACATATTATAATACAAATCTGATCCAGAGAATACGAAATGAAGAAATCAGAGTACAGCATTTGAGTTATTTTGTCTGATTTCACTATACCTTGTTAAAAATAGGGCAAAATTTGTGATTATATCAGAGTGTATTCCAATGATGCTTTATGGCACAATTAAACCCTTTGAAAGCCTGGCCTTCTAAACACCCCCACATCCCTTTCAGATGCTGAACTCAGATGACATCACTCTTGGTTATTTCATGTTTACCACACAAACCCACTGACACCAAGGAAAGAAATTCCAAGGTGTGCTTCAAGAAGTTTCCCAAACAAAGAGCTCTTCTGACAGATGTTACGTTTTAATATGTTTTCCTAAGAAAAACTTATACAGTCTTGAAAGCTGTCTAATTTCTGCAGCCAGAAGCCCCGGGTGGAATTTCTGCTGACTCATTCACGCCTGTGTGAGAAAGGTTTTTGATATCAGACATCCCAGGGCAAAGACAATAGCCTCCTAACTTCTTATTCTCTGCTGTGCCACTATATTGAACAAAATCGAGATTAGTTAGACCCTCCTTGGAAGAAAGCAAAAACAAAAAGTGCAATGGGTCACAGTCAGTTTTATTTAAGTACACTTCTGCAATGCTTTTGTTAGGTTACAGTTGAGAACATCAAATCAAGCTTTTAACATATGAACCACCCCTTCTAAAAATTCTTCTGCCTTATTCTCAAATTTACAGCTTATCTAAAATAAACACGAGAACAGGCACAGGAGCAAGACTGGAATGACACATAAGACTAATAAAACAAAATAAATATGAAATATCCCAAGAAATCACAACTAATTAACCAAGTGTTCCTAATGTGGTTACTGTTATCTTTCATCACATTAGGGTTTTTTGGTACAGTTCTCCAAATTCAGGCAGAACTGATTAAGCACTACAATGGTACATTGGTTCTTCTACTCCTTCCTCTCCATCCATACTGATTTATTTGTAATGAGAGTATATTGGGAAACCAGCTTATATCCTCCTAAAATACAGTGGCTAAGATGAATAAATATACCCTATGAGAAGACTGACAATATGTTTACTAAGTGTTGTGGGCATTAAGTACAAGAGCATCCAAGAGTAACACCTCATAATTTTAACCCAGAAAGAGGTTACAATCTCTCCAAGTTATCAGATACAAGGGAAGATTTTGGTTTACAGGGACTCAGTTACAGGAGATTACAAAGCAAAAGGCATTGGGATGAATACTCAGTCTGCAATTACCCCCATACACACATACACCCCTCCAGGGATGATTGTTCTAGGCTTTAAACAGATCACTTAGAACTTACATATATGAAGACCCAATACTTTGATGTGGTAAGCTCTGCTTTAATTTAAATAATCTTTAGAGAAGATTATTTCCAGCATGAATTTAAGCATTTCTCTTACAACTAAGCTGTTTCTTGTTTTCAATTGAAACAAACACTTTATCCTCTGAAGAATTAAAAGTAAAGTGTTAAAAGAATTTCAGTTCAAGACTGTGGTTGACTGACCTGTAACAGTGTTTAACATAACAAAAAATAAACACTTTCTATGCAGTGTATTTCATGATATGATATATGACATACACTGACAAAATAAACCAGTAATTTATATTCTATATTGCAAACTAATGGTTTCTTAATGACAGCAAATAAAAGAAAGCGAAGGTATTAATGTTAAACTATGCATCAAAATCGCTGAACAACAGTCACTGTGGCCATATTGGAGAAAAGAAACACCAAGGGCTCATGACGTTCCTTTTTTTTCCCTGCTCTCCCTCCAGCCCCTAGTGAGACTCATATGTTAAAATTCCTTTATTCTGGAAAAATGAGAGCAGAAATAATTTAGTATTTCCTATACATGTGCCAAGAATCCACTAAAAGACTACTGGGTTTTTACCCCCAAAATGAGGCAAAGTATTCTACTAGAGCATAAACACGCTCTGGACAGGAATTCTCCCAGGTGCACAGGGGTTGGTACCTTGGCCCATTAATTCCTCTCTGGCTACTCATATTTTCTCCAGCTGAGAGAGAGCAGGCTAGGAACAGTGTCCAAAACAATATAATTTAATCCTGGTATTAACAAATCACCCCAGAAGCACTGGTCAACACTTCACAGCAATTTTGGGCCACACTGTTTTGTTTATTTTGATACATACATACACTTAGTGCTTTCCCAGCTCCACTGCAAAACAACAATGAAAAAGCAAGAACTACAAAAGGCAAACACTGTAACAAAGTACTGATCAGACTTATCCTTTGACAAAACTGACCCTTAATCAAATAATAAATAACCTAATATTTTCTTCTGCTTTAAATCTTTCCCCATTCTTCACCAACCCTCACTTTCCTTGAAAACCAGATGGCCACAGCAATATGCCCTGAAGGTCAACAGATGCACCATATCTTTGGATGAAGAAAAGGTATACAATACCTTTAATAATATTTCCAGATGATAAAATTGGAAAATACACACTGAAAAAAAAACAGGACAAAAACATCTACAGCAAGGAAACAAACCAGTTACTGTGTTAAATTATCCAAGACACCAATGAAAATAAATAAATAAATACTATGATATTAAAAAGCAAGTGAAAAGAAGACTGATTAAATATAATAAAAAAAGCAACAACCAACCAAACAAAAAAACTCCAAAACTGTAAGAAATTACAGAAAGAAAGGATACGGCTGCTTATTTGTCATGGCTGTCAAGAGTTATGAATTTCAAGGTTTCCATGTTTTAATAAAATGTATCCCTGGCTTCATAGTAAAATTGTGTCTGTGGGTTAACAGATGAACACCTGCAGAGGCAAATAAAAATGACAGAAGCACCCTGTTTGGCAAGATAGGACCACTGCTGGCCTCTGATCCCCCCTGAGTACGGCCCTTTCCCCTGCTTCCTGTCCACTCCTCATCAGCAAAGCCCCACGGTGTACTGGTTCCTTGTACAGCCATTATGCCGGTGGGCAGCAAACTGAATTGTAAAGCAAGGCAGCAACACAGCACTGGGGTGTGCCACCAATCTCAAAAGCTAGACCAGAAAACGCAACACAGGCTTACACAAAGATGAGCAAGTGAGAAGCCCATATCCAAAAAAAACAAACCAAAACAGATGTGTTTTCCAATTACTATTTTTTTTTTACACCAGTTTAAAGATAGTAGAGTTCAAATCTGAAAGCAATCTCTGTTTCTGGGGTCTCAATCTATAACCACTCTCTGAAATAAAAGAAAACCCATGCACAGCCTCATGTAGCACTGTGCACACATAAGCATCTCTATGGAACTGGCAGTATTAGTGAGAAAGACCAATTTGTGCAAGAATACTATTTAAGACAAGTTTAGTTGTGTACTGGAGCTGTCAACATCTTTGTGACTTCAGGTCATTTGAGTTCATTTTAGACTGCCTCATTTAAACACTCCAGAAGTGATGCCAAATGAGGAGAGGACAGTGAAATTTCCTTCCTTATGAAGGGCTTCAGTATTGTGCTGAAAGGCATCTTTTTCAAGAAATCCTTGCAATTTAAATGTCTCTGTTTTGTATTCCAATAGGCAAGCAGAGGCATGCTGAAGTTCAATATTACTGAAGATACAGTAACACTATACTCTTGAAGAGGGTTTAAAAGTCCTCTTTCCTCTCTCTATGGAAGCCAGAACACACAGAATATGCTATCACTTCAAAGCCCAGCTAACATATAAGCCAGAAGGGGCATATATCAGACAGGGAGATTCAAGACATCCTAAAGCAGTACTGTAAATGTATATTCTATTTCAGGAAATATGCTAAGAAATTAAAGCTATTAATGTGAATAATTTTATTAATTTCCATAATCCTCCTGTAAAGACTGTGGAATCTGTAAAGCGACTTCACTAGCTTTTTGGTGTGAATAAGGAGTAACATCATTATGCCAACAGAGCATCATTACAACCTGGAAAAAGCCTATTACTGATGAAATTGAAAAATAAAGCAGCATGCACGTCAGCACAGCAAGGCAAGCAGCTGATTTCTAGGTCTGATTGTGTGGAAAGGGAGGAGTTACATGAAAATAAAAGACTCTGCAAGCTCCTCCATTTTTACAAACCAAGAATGCGAAATTGTAAACATTTTACAGCAGGTCAGGTTCAGGGCCTGACATCAGCAGCCTAGCATTTACACTGTGTAAAAAAAAAAACCCATGTCAGTAAAGATCTCTCCAAAGCGGCTCCACATTATTAGCCCATTGAAATATTTGGCAAGACATTTGGCATCAATACTATTATCTCTGAAGTTTTCTATTTTTAAAATATTTGGAGTTGTATTAGATGGGCCTAATGCTCAAACCACTTTGTTGCAACGTATTTTAAATGACAAACAAAACCTCCTAGCCTCATCTGTGTTATTTATTCCTCTCTTCAGAAGTATAAGCTCAGAAGCACCCAATCCAGTCAGCTGTTTTCAAAATATAACAAGAGACAGGAAGCCTTGTTCAATAATAATGTATTGCTGTGTGCAATAAGCCACTGCCTAGGAAGCCTAACTATGAGTCTTGCAGTGAAGATGGTATTATTACCTAGAAAAATCCAGATGAAAAAAAGAGACAAGATAACTTTTGTCTGCAGAAGTTTCAAGTTAAGACTAAAAAAATCAGAGACACGGGATGGATGTATTCTGCTCGATGAAAGTGTGATGAAAGATTGCATGTCTTCTGCCCACACTGCAAAGGAGATACATTAACTTCAGTACTGCAAGATGTGCTATGCTACACATTATTTCATTCTTGTAGTAAAGTGTAACTGCTCTAGGTATGGCATTGCCCTAAAGAAGATGCACTGTTTAGCTAACCATGCTAACTTGGGCTTCTGTACAAACCCCCACACTATACAGCGCTGTTACAGCCAATAAAGTAACACTGTTCAGCATTTTCAGTGCCATAACTTGTTCTTCTTTGTTTTAAAGTGGATACCTCTTAGAGTCACTCGATCAGACTGCCACACTGCCCAAATTCATCTCATCACAGACATTGTGGGACCTGTCCAATACAAGGGACATACTGAATGCAGGCAGTTGAGTAACAAGCTTGCTTCCAAAAAGGCACTGCATTGAAGCCTTGCTCAGAGGGAAGAAGCAGCTCAGCCAGATTCCATACCAGCAAAGCAGTATGAAACAGGTATTCTTTCCAAAAGGCTTTTCAAAACAAAACTGGCAATTTTCTTTCCAGTTCTGTTTTCAGACTCCTCTGCTCCAGTTGTTCAAAAAGAAATGACAGTGGCAAGAACAGATGTGAAGCAAACAGTAATATAAACATTATCCCTTCTGCTCCTTTGATTCACACATAATTTGTATGTGTAGTTCCCTGAAAAAAATGTTTCCTCCCCAATTAAAAAAAAAAAGTTATCTGGAGAGCTCTAGAAAATACAAAGGAAACACAGGACCTGGTTCACAAGAACACATCTTCTGTCTGGTACTGATACAGCTGCAGTGATCTCTGTGACGTGTTTTCCCAGGCCTTGCAGTGACACTGAAGCAGCAGAGCTGACTGTTGTAAGCAGGAATCAGCTGCATGGGCACTCCTGTGTTTCCAACCAACATGCAGCGTAGCATACACAGAATCAGAGGTGTTCTACCACAGGTTTCCCAGAGCCAAAACATCTCCCTTTCTCTCTCTCCACTTTTTTGTTACAAAATGGTGTACACTACCTTCTGCCTTCGAATGATTTGGATAGGTTGTGATTACGCTCAACAGCAGCATTGGTTGTGCAGAAAAGACTTACTGCACTATTGTGTTAAAGAGGTGCCAGGGAAGAAAAGGAAAAGGCTATTCAAGGGAAGAAATAAGCCCTCACAAGCCAATGTACATCAGGGCCACTACATCAATAATTGCTAGTAGTTACCTGAAAAGAATATTTTTGAAATACTACTTGGAAGTTGATAGAGAAGCCCACTGGTAGAGGCAACACTGCCTGGCTCTGTTGTTGTTCTGTTGGTCCCCCCACCTTTTTTCTCTCCCTCATTATTACAAACAGACGCAGGTGATTGTAGACCTGGCTGCTAAGAGCTCTGGCAGTTTTAGACCAGAGGAGAGTGTCCCTGCACAACCCACCAACAGAAGAGGTTGTAGGAACCCAGGGCCACAGCACTTCCACTGGATTTCACAGGTTCACTTGCATTCGCTTCAGGGGTCAATGAGGGATTAAGCCCAGCAGATGAGTATAACAGGTAATTGTCCTCTCTTAAACCACCACAGCTAAATCTACCAGAGTTTGAGTCAGTCATTTATGTTAAAGGTCCAAAGGACCTAATCACCCTTTTAAAATTACATCCCATTATATTCTAAATAAGTCACTTTCTTGCTCTCCTAGAGTTCAGAATTCTTTATGCAACTTCTGCCCTTTTCAACAGGATACTGAGAAAGTTAACTCACTGAAGCATCAAGATCATTTGGAATGAGGAATGGAAAGAAACAAACTTTTGCAAGTAGCTAGTACGATGTGCAAAAAATTGGTTTTATTATCCCACTTAATAATGGGGTAATGCACTTGAACAGCAGAAGATTTTCTAGTGGGTTAGTCAGAGGGAATTGTTTTGCACAGATGATTTCTGCATTAATATTAAAACCTTCTTGGCCTAGAGATACTTCAATGTCATGACTACATGCATTACTATTGCATGTCACATAATGTCTGCTTATAATGCAATGGTGTGTCACTTAAAAGGTAAGGAAGAAAGTAATTTTTAGATGCACTAAATACTTCAGAAAGCAACACTTCATTAATATAATCACTAAAAAGCAAGTGATTACATTAGCAGCACCTTAGAAGACAAATTTCACACCTAAAATCTCACCTTGTGCACATATACTTATATATGCATATAGAGAGACACACGTGTGCACACCCCTGTTCTGAAAGGGCTCCAAGGAGCACTGATGAGGTTTTGGAATAGCTCCTTCCAGCCCCTCCACAGAAGGAGCCATTCTTGAAGCAGATCAACCAGAATGACACTGCTGAATGGCAAATTTGCAAGGACTAAGTCAGGCAGCTATCTGCAAAGATAAAGGATCCTTCCTAGCATATTTATGAATGCTAAACGGTAGGGGAAACTGCCGGGAGATTTCTCACACTCAGATCCTCATTTTCTCTTGCATGGTCATCCCCGGGACAGCTCTGCAAAACAAGGCAGCCATTTTCTCATAAGCTGTTACACAACAAACCAGATCAAAGTGCTTGATAAGCTGCTGCTGCTCTCTCCTGTGTCTGCAGTGATCAGAGGGGGAAAACAACGTATCACCACAAACAGGTACAACACAGCCATTTCTGCCTGGTATCAGCCAGGGCCCTGCACGGGTGCAGGTGGGGCTGGGGAGCACTGGGGCATGGGGACGCCTGGATCCAAACACATCAGCATGCACGGCAAGTGCCTGCCCTACCCCAGCGGCCACTTCCATGCTTCATGCCCACAAAACCTCACGGAACCACAACGTAATGCTGCTGCCACGCCTTCTGCATTTCCCAAACGTTAACTGCCACTTCTAGAAAACCTTTGCTTCTGCACCTGTGAGTCTAAGACATTGCCTTGTGCACGGTGTGAAAAATGCCTCTGAACCTTCAGGTCAGCATGGGAACAAAGTGATTTTAATGTGAAATCAGCAGACATGCATATATGTGGCACCTGTATGCACACACATAATGTAAGAAACCTCTATCACATCTAAGTTAATTCTCTCCAATAATTTGCTAGGGGATCAGACTGTCAAAACCACAGTGCAACCTATCTATTTACACTGTGCAAATATGGATATTCAAAATCACTAATTGCTTGAGAATGCAACGACCTGACCCCAGATGTAAAGCAACTGTGATACCTATGCTTACATTTACTTCTGGATTTCTATAAAAATTGTCTTTCTTGAAATTTTCATAAACCTCACTGTTTTGCAGCAGTGTTTTAAAATTTGGCAGCAAGAAGCCCTGAGCACAAGGAGATGCCTTTTCAGTCCAATGCAAAATGTGTTCACACTTAGCTATGCTCAATGCTGCTGGGGGAAAAAAAAATCCAACTTAAGTTTCATCAACAGAGACTGTTAAAAAACAGCTGCTGAAGTCCCCCACTACCCCATGCATGCTGCCTGCCCATCCCCCGCTCTTCATCTCATCACAGAATCAGGTCATTACTCAGCCAGCCCACAGCTTTGTTGGCTCACACAGTGAGGCCTAACGGAATCCCAATTGGTAGGGGACACATGCCCCTCAATGTGGCTGATGGCTTCCTCTTGTCTGTCATGACTGTGCTGTGCTGGGCTTCTTCAACACCTGTAGGCTGCATGAACAAAAGGCAATTTACAGAAGCCACCCAAGTCCCCACACCTTAGGCTCAGGTTAACTCACATGGGGTCTGGCAGATCCCCCCAACTTGGCTCTATTGATGCAAAGGCACATTTAATTCTTTGCACCCAGTTTGGATATCTCTTTCCAATGGCTGGTCCACAAGAGGTAGCAGTACAATCCTGCTACCGAGGGTGCTCATTTAGGTCAGCTTTTAGAGATTTTGTCAAACAGTGCCGATGGCCAAAAAGGACTGCTGTTAATATGTGTTTTCAGCACTACACCTATTAAGTTTAAATTCTCTAAAGAAAACAGACAAGAAGATGACACATAAATGAAAATGCTATTACCTGTGGAGACCCTGTATAAGAGAAAAGTGCACCCAGGCTATCAAAACCAAAGGCATTTCCTCTCCCTTGCTTCCTCCGGCCAGAGGCACAACCCTGCTCCAACCTCCACTTTCCTACCACTAGCGCAGGCTCTGGCCAGCTCCTGCCAGCACAGGACTGCTCCAACTGCTGCTGCTCCCATGCTGGGCAAACGGCAGCGGCTGAACCCAGGCAACACTACCAAGGACGTTTCTTGCCTTAGTGTGTGCTCCAGGTCTTGAGAGCACACATTATATTTGCCCCTGCAACTTCTACACTTGCACTTTCAGACATGCTTGATACAGGCATCACTAAACCAAGACGGTATCCAACCATCATTCTGGAGTTGTCTGTACTTAGTCTGTATCTGGGGCCGAACTGTAGCCATTATTCTACCACCTGATGATACATACACCCTGCCCCCCAGCAGAGGAGCAGAATCAGGAAAAGGAGAGAATCTCTGAGCTCTGGAGGCTTTCAGAACCTGCTTGGAGGTGTTCCTGTTTGGCCTGTCTTTCCCCTGCTTTGGCAGGGGTGTTGAACTTGATGGTCTCTGGAAATCCCTTCCAACCCCGAACATTCTGTGATTCTGTGAGAGAAGACCCATAGGCTGAAATATAAATGGATTTAATGAAATAGTCAAATGACTACTAATGTCAAAACAAGATATATAGCTATACTCAGCCCAGAAAAAGTGCAGCAGTCACAATACCCAGGAAGGCAGTCCTCAAGAACAGGGTGAAGAGCACAATGAGGAGGAGAGTCCATTGTCCTGGCTGACTCAGGCCTGCTACTGGCCAGCAGTTGGTGGCTGGCCTGGGATTCTGTTCCAGCAAAACCATGACGCTAATGCTGCAAGCTCTGTAACTCCTTCCCAGTGTTACCATATTACTTTATACCAAGCTTAGTATTGGGGCTACTGCAAATGATAGTGGTACATCAGAGGTGACGCTCACTGGCTCTGCAGAACCCCAGTACAACAGAAAGTACAAATAAACACCAGTAGAGCACCTGTAATTCAAATGTGATACTCTCATCAGTCACCTGAACTACTGAAATGTAGCTACATTCTCCATCATAAGTGTAACTTTTGTCCTGAGATCATTGATTTTTACTGTCTTATCTTAATGCTGAGTATACATGCACCAGGGCATTTTTAAGTCTCTCTTATTCTGGAATGCAGGATAGTCTAAGCTGAAGAGTAGAAAGTTTGCTCACTCCACTAAAATCCAAAGTATGTAAAACTGCAGCTCTATCAAATAAATCTCCCACCTGTGCAAGAAATGCTATTCTTTTCTCTCTCTTATTCTTTCTGGGGTTTTTGTGTGTGGTTGTTTTGGAGTTGTTTTTGCCATGGAACTATTATATCATGTACAGGTGGAAACATCTAAAAATATATCACAGAAGACATATGTAAAACCAGAATACTCCTTTTCTTGATCAAAATAGTAAGTAAGAAATGAACCTATGCTGATCTGACTTGCACCTCTTGGCACTGGAGATTTTCTGAGTAGACCTGCAACCCCTGTGCTGAAACATCTTCCAAAAGGGAAGTGCACATCTCCTCACACATGTTTCATACCATCAAACCAGATAAAATAGCTTGATCTCTTCCAGGAAAGAAGGGGTTCTGTGGTGAAGCAAGGAGTGAGACAAGCACCATATGGCCATAAGCGAGGGAATACAAAAGCAAGGGCTGAACCACCTCTCTGGGCAGCAGCAAGAGTTATGTTTGCTCAGCTGTGTTGTCTAATCAAGTATTCTAAATCAATTAAGACTGAAGCCAATTTGTACACATGAATCTTTGTATTTATAAATGAACCTAAATATTCCACGGTAGTACTCCAGATGATTTAATTCCTGCAGTACATGGACAGAAACCAAGTACTGGCTGAGCTCATTAGCCATGAAAACATCCAGTTTTATCAGGCAAGCATTTGTCCAGCAGTACAAAAAATGAACAGTGAATGAATGAAGCCCTTGCCACCCTATAAAACAATGCAGGCCCCCAATGCAAGAATGTTGGTTAATGTTGGTTAGGTGCAAAAATGCTCTCTCAGTTGTTTAGAACTGTTGCCAGGTCTGAACTCCAGCCTAAAGAGGTATTACTGCAACAGCAACATCACGAGGGCCATCAGTCAATAAAACTGCCAGTGTTTGTAAGTAATTCTTACACCTCTTCCCAGAATAATAAATTCCTCACAAGTTTTGCTTCTCTGCCTGGAGAGCATTTCCCAAGGTTCTTGTTTGGGTGGAGATGCTCAAGTAGAGGCAGGATGGCTATAGCACTCACTGAGGTAATTCTCCACACTTGATAACACAGCAGTGTTTTGGCTACTGCTCAACCAGTACCCAGGCTGTGTTCTTCCAACATTTCCCTGCCTCAAGAGTAGCTGAGTGGTGGGCAAGATCTTGGGAGGGGACACTGCTGGGCCAGCTGATGCAGACTGGACAAAGGGATATTCCATACCATATGATGTGAGCTCAGATACAAGAATGAAGTGAAAGAAGTAAGTGTGGGGATTCATTTATGGTGTCTGTCTTCCAGGGGAACTACCAAGCATAGAGAGCCCTGCTTCCTGAGAGCAACCATTGTCATGCTGACAGGAAGCAGAGACTAACATCTCTCCCCGATCTCACTTCTGTGTGGTCTATTGCTTTTGCTTAGCATTATTAATAAATTGCTTCTATCTTATCACTGCCTTTTGTTGTATTTCTCCCTTTCCCCTGTCCATTTAAGAAGGGGAGTGATAGAGTGGCTTTGGTAGGCATTTGGCCCCTAGCCAGGGCCAAACCACCACAATTCTACATCCCCAAATGGTGATTTATAGCATGTTCTAGGCAGACTGGTTCTAGCAATGGTTTGGTTTTTAAAAGGTACATAGCAAAGTAAAGCATTTCAGTAGTGACTCAGTGCTGTTTATTAATAGCCAGCCTAAGCTTATTTAACACCCTGCTGTTGCCATTTGTTGGGAGCAGCGGCTGGATCAGACCATTGATCTGACTGGAAGCTCACCTCACAAAAAAACCTATTTTTCAGCACTGTAGGGTGGCACAATGATAGAGCTGACAGCACCCAGG
Source organism: Picus viridis (assembly GCA_033816785.1). Taxonomy (NCBI): domain Eukaryota; kingdom Metazoa; phylum Chordata; class Aves; order Piciformes; family Picidae; genus Picus; species Picus viridis. Next base: position 404,506 of record CM066569.1, on the reverse strand, counting down.
GCATGGGAACACAGGTCAAGCAGAAGGAGAGGGAGGACAAAGCAGGCCCTTGAGGAGCCACTGCATTTGAAACAGCTCAGAGATCACTTATGAGGAGATGGAATTCCTTGGCCTGCAAGAAGAAGCAGAAGCCAAGAGGCTGATGAAGTTGTGAAGAATGGGGACCCACGTAAGTCTTCATATCCACCATGCAAAGTGAATGGAACAGAGAACAGTGTTTAGAAGAATCTTTTATACTCATCTTGCACACACACAGAATCAGTTCCTGGTATATGCTTTTGGTCAAACTGGAAAGCACAGGTAGATAACAAATAGAAAGAAAAAAATCACCATAATCTGATTAGCTGTGTAATTAAGACTAAATGGGGAGACCCATAAAGAAAACTATAAGGAGCGCTTTTTTTCAGCACAATATGCTGAAGGGAAAATGGGAAATCTGGTGGAAATCTAATAGGATAAAGTAACAGATGGTAGGTAGACACCCAGGGGACATGGAATTTGTTTAAAGATGATATTCACTAACAGTATGATTAAGAGTATATACAATATCACAATGCACTGAGTAGTAAGGCAAGTAGTAAGGCAATAAAAACCTTAGCATTCTAGGTCAGATTTACTTTAATAGACACCTACAAGGTAAATAGGAAGAATACTTACAAAAAGGCTCTACATAACACAAGTATCTGGGCTATGTAAGGGAATGGCTCTTTGGCCCTGTCTTGAGAAATGTGGCAAACAACTTGTCTACAAATACGACACAGGACACTACAAAGAGACAAGAAATTAAGTTAGTCAGCAAAGATCTAACAGTAAATAATGAACTCGAAGTACAGAAAACTTGGGTTACATCTCTGCAAACATCTTAGAGAGCAGAACAAGCTACTAGTGGAGCTGTGCAAACTAGCCTCCTCTGCGCAACCCGAAGCCTACCTGACAGTATATCATTCTACCAAGCCTGTAAGGACTCCAGGGAAAAAGCCTGGATCAATCCCCATCCATTTTTTTTCAAGCACAAACATATCAGTAACTCTTCTTCCAGTTGGTTCACATGGAGGAGTACAGATTGCAGTCTATAACCTTAACACAGAAGCAGGTCAACTCAAGGAGGCCTCTCGTGTTCAGGCAACACTTTCCCTTTTCTCTTGGGAACAATCGCATTGGCTATACCGGTCTCATGAAACTGTGGTGGTCCTATGAATTCCAAATATTTGCCAATGAATAATACCTATAAACAATACAGTCCAGCTGCAGAACTGCTTATGTCTCCATAAAATAAATAAACACTGTATATATACAAACTCCAGATATATTCAGATAGATGGATACATACGTACATATAACAGAAAGAGTGTTAAATGGATTAATGTAAACAAATGATATAAAAAGATGTAAACCAATGCTGTGCTATTATAAGCCAGTTATTTATGTAGATTTATTTTAAAATATGTCTGATTGCATTCATAGCACTGACGAAGAGCACAGTAATGCACTAAACACCATTAGACACTTGAACTAAAATTCCTCCTTGATCATCCCTTCACAACCACTTTGATCTCACTTCACCACCCAGGACAAGAATAACCACATGACCTCAAGGTCAGAAAATTCTTACTCTATTACGAGAGCAAATGAAATAATTTCCAAAAGCAGAAAAAAAGACTGCTTCCAAAAGCAGTCTCCCACCTTTGACTGGCACTAATTTAAATTAGGAGACTGGTAGCTTTAGCACTTCAGCTGATATCAATTACCATTATATCATGCAAAACATTCCCTGAAGTAATCAAGAACCAAGCTGCTTATGGAAATAGTGTGAAAACTGCATCAGAAATGAAATAGAAGCCACTGCAGAGTAGAGCCACAACCAGCCTCTCTGTGAGAAGAAAAAGATTTAAATGCGCAGCTGCATTTTGCATCAGCAGAATTACAGCCACTTCTGTGAATGGTTTTAAGGTGCATGGAGAGGTCGCTGCCTTCCATAGACTGAGTCAGTGCAAGACCAATAGATAATAACTACAGCAAGAAAGCAGCTGGGTACTGGACTGCATTGAAACAGCTGAGAAGAAAGAGAGTAAGAATGATGCTGACTCTGATGCAACTTCAGAGCAGGCATCATCCTCCAATTTATTCCCAGCTGGCTCATGAAAACTTTGCAGTGTTTTTACAGCCATAAAATCCAATAAACCAAGCCCCAAAACACAGATTTTATTTTATCCTAATCCAGGAAAGTGGTGAGAGGTAATGAGCTTGAGCCCAATTAAATGTGATGTAAGGAACCAACAAGAAACACATGCTTAGTAAGGCCAAGTTATAACAGCCATCTTGTATTGCTGAGTTTGTCTCTGTTCTTGATATCCCACCTAAATGGCTTATGATCAGGAGCAAAGTTATTTTAAGGGTGCTTAAACCAGTACTTGTATTATAGGACCAGCTTGCTCAACTGAGGAGCTAGCTGAAGTAATTCATGGCCCACCATAAGCACACTGAAAGGGCAGACATAGGTAGGCTTCCTGGAACCCTTCCATCCTACAATTTCCTACTACTATTACACTGCTGATTCAACTCTAATTTTAACAAGCAAACAAGCATTCTGCTGTCAGCAACCATTGTTCCAAGACAGAAGGAAAACACTTCAAACATTTCTAACATCTGCATTTTTTGTGTGTTACTTTTGTTCCTGGAGAGGGGCACAGAAAAAAAGGGAAGCACTTCCCAAGATCCTGAGCTAAGATAACAGTGCTGTCATTTATAATTTCCTAAACAAGCCTAATTTTCCCCAACAATACATGGGTAGCAGAAGGGTATTATTTAATGCTTTGAAAGTCTAAAAAATATGCTACAATAACAAAGGAAGTTTGAAAACCTCTTTCTCCTAAGAGCACACAAAAATAATGGGGTTTGTTTCAAAAATACAAAAACATTTTCCTGCACGGCCACGTATAACTAACTCTATGCATCTCCTCACAGCCAGATTTGTGTGTAAATGAAACCTCTTCACCAATTTAAAAGGTATCTAAAGATTTCCTTTATTGCATATTATCTCCCAAGAGACCACTCACCATATTTCTAAGTGTTGGCATTAGAGATAAAAGAATACAAACACTCTTTAACCTATTTTCAGATGCCCTTCAAAAGCAAACAATAATAAAATGCTGAGTTCCTTAGCTGTACACCAAAACAGTCCTATGCAGTTTGCATTGGTAGTGAAAAGTTGCAAGGGGTAAGATTTTCACTGAACGTAACTACTTCTGAATATTATTGTAGAAAGACATAAGTGCAGTTCCAATAACCATGGACAGGACAACAAGAAGCATAGAAAAGTCGTCCTGACAAGGAAGAAACAGCCCAGATTGTTCTGAGTTACAGCACAATAAAGGTGGCTAAGTGGCACATCCTGCTGATGATATCATGCAATTGTAATAACTTAACATGGGAGATTACAGCCATCTGCAGGTCTTCAAAACAAAACAAATGCTATACTATGGTGCTAAAACATGTACAGTGGTTCCACTTAAACACTGGAATAGGAAATACTGAATAGCATTTAACACTCTTAACAGGTACAGAAAACACTCCCTTGTCTTTACAGCCTGTGTAAAATACACTGCTATACTACTGTTGACTGAATGGCAGTAGTCAAAGCATGGAGGATCAAGTGTTGCAGTCCTTTTAGACAGATGTTATGGAACCTGCCCAAGATGTTTAATTTGATCTCTTTGTTCATGTCAGTGCAATTTGCATTCATTCAAATTCAGCGAGTTTCTCATCTAACTTGAAATTCTTTTCAATAATTTCTCTTTTTCTTCCACTCTCCATTTGTTCTTCTATAGAATTATTGTCATAAGTAAAATGTTGCACTTAGACCAGCTGTGGTACTGTCAGCCAACTTCACAGAAGATAAAGGTCAAGTAAAAAAATACTGAGAAACAAAACAACTGCTTTTTCCTCCCAAATTGTCTACATTAAACATCAATACCAAGCTTTCAAGTAAACTCTGAACATCGGTCAGACCTTATTGGGCTCCTAAGTGGTCTGTATTCTCACCAGCACTGGGCAGAAGGCATAAAGGTAACTTCTGGATCAGGCGAATTCCTGAATTATTTCTTCAGTTTCTGACACAGTAACTACTGTGTCTTGCAGAAGCATATGGCTGTCATCTCAATAAAATGGTCAGGCACCTTATAAGCATGAAGGCAAAAAGAGATCAGTCCATTATCCAAGTGGGTTTCCTCAATAACATTACACATAACTTTGAAACACTGAAAAGAATCTGTATTCAAAAAAATCATCTGAACAAAGATTTCAACTAACAGACAATTCCTCATCTTGATTTTAACCATTTTCCAGCTTTAAAATAGCTATGAATATCAGAGGAATAACAAAATCTGTTTCCTATTTGAACTCTTCTACTTTTATCTTATTTCCAGTACATCCTTTTATTTCCATAACTTCCAAACAAAGAAGCCTTTTCATATCATATGTCTTCACACACTTACTGCCAAATGATGACCAACTCACAATTTCAGTCTCTATTTGCAAAACTAATTGGACTTTGTATCAGTTTCCTACCAGAAAGATAAACTCCTCCAGAACTCCCAAATTCATTCCCCAATACATCCAAACGCTTTGAGTTTCAGGTATGCGTACTGCTATTCCACAATCTACTTCCACTGCACCTTCATGCTTGTTAAATATTTTTTATTTGCTAGTTTTGCAATCCTGCACCAACACAGCGTATCACTGAAGGGCAGACTTATCTGTAAGCTCTAGTGTGGCGGCAGTACACTTCAAGATAAACAAATGACAACTTCTGGAAAAGATTTACATATTATGGGCTTTCCAAGACCAAAACAGAAAGACATCACTTTGCTGTTCCTCATCACTATCTTTACAACTGAGTATTGTAACACAAGATAATGAACTGAAGAGCACAAAAAGAAAACTAACATCTAAAATCACCTGGAGATCTGGAGTAGGAGAACAGGAGAAAAATGCTGGTATTTAGTTCAGAATTAATTATGTTCAGAAACAGGTCAACACAATTTTCTCCAGTGATTACAACTGGAGCCAATAATTGCTGGATTTGCTTACAACTTCATTCAGCATATTAGGGACAGGACATGAGCCAGGCTTCTGCAAGAGTAGGCAAATACTCAAGCTTCTGTTATTATCATATAGTATTAGCAGAGACACAACCCTGTACATCTGGCTTCAAAGTACAGGAGATACTGAGTCCACTGCTTTCCTCATAGCAGATGTGCACACAAAGCACTAGGCTGTTTTGGACTGATGCTTAACATTGATGAAACAGATGAGAAGTTGAAGAGACAAAAAGGACTTGGGATCTAAGGAAATGGAAAGGAAATTAGAAATACAAATGGAGGGTAACATAGCGATATTACTTGGGAAAATGCAAGGTATATGAAGTTTGATACAACAAAAAATTACTTATAAGGAAGGGGAAAACTGCACTAAGCCATATGTACATAGTAAGATTTTTTTTTAAAAAGCAAAACACCAGAAATCACAGTAGCAGAAAACACATATAACCTCTGTAAATTTATGAGGACCTGTACTCCTGAATCTCCTGGTTAAATGAAGGGGAGTCTCCAAAAAACAAGAACTTGAAGAATAGACTTTTGAGTAAAGACTGAGAGATAAATTTGTACAAGTAAAAAGTAGCAAGTGGGTCAGGTGATTAGTTTACAAATATCTAAAGGAAGAATCTACACAGCATAAAGCAAGACATTTTCTCAGATATGAAACTCAAGAAGGTATAAATGGAAACATGTCTGGTTTTGTTTTAGTGGAAAATACTATCAGAAAGGCTTTTTGGAGGGGAACTGCTGGCCTGTGAGAAAACTGCGAGAGGGAACATTGCAAAGCTACTGATAGACAAAGTAACAGAAAATGCACTGATGACAGCCGTCCTGTATCAGCAAGGAGGAATGCCTCAGATAATGTAAAAGATCACTTTCCAGTCCACCTATCTGTACTTGTGCATACTGTAACCAAGATACATTACCTGAATATTTGTACTTCCTTTTTAAAGTAATGCTAATGTGCTTTATTACTGATTTCAGCAGGCGTTAACGGGAGGAAACACATATTCAATTATTTTATTACATGCTTTGAATATAAATGGCAAGCATCTGCACTCTAGCTTACCCCTTCTGTCCTGTCCATCTCATAAAAAAAAAAAAGCACCAGCACATTTCAGAATGCAGTGCATCCCTCCCCAGCCCAGCCGCTTTCTTGGCTGGTTTGCTGGGATCTATATATCCAATCTAATTATTTTGATTCCCATTTCCAACGCTATCAGTGGTGCAGTGGTGCAGTGGTGCAAGAAATCAAAATGCCAGTCTCCTGAATGTGTTAGAACCTAAAAGCTAACAGCTAGTCATTTGCAGAGGCATCAGTGTGTGGCCTAAAGCCCTTGTCACCATGCAATTTATGTTCAGTGTTCTGAATGTAACTCAAGAGGGGTTTCCCTGCGTACCAATACCGAGCATTTCATATAACATTTCAGATACGCTATAGGGTTGTTGCATCATCTTCTTGTGTCATAGTGTAAGGAAACCCAGCAACACTTCAGTTTAGATTCTGTCTCTTTCAAAAGACCTTCTTAAGTCCTCCTTCTGTTATTTTTCCTTTTGTTTTCTTAAATGGGAAAAAATGGGGCCATACAAGCTTATCTTCCCTTGAGTGCTCAGAAGAGAGACTGCAACACCTACTGTCCTCTCCAGTCAGTAGGATCATATGTTGCTCACTAGCTGAATTCCCTTGGGGGACTTTCCCCTGACTATACACTTTCCCTCTCTTGGATTAGTCTTACTTAGATTACTATTGCCTCTGCACCACCAAAACCAGTCCCGTTCATTTCCACAGCTTTTACAAATACGATAATATGCTTTGTGTTTAAATACAGGCATGGCCATTTTTACTTTTTCCTATGCATATGATATGTTTGGCAAGCAGTCTAACCTTCCTTATGATGATGAATGCCACAGAAAACAATGCGCTGTATCTTTAAAGAAATGGCCAATTCAATTACATTATGCCACAAGCTTTCAAATCCCTCTCTGCCAAACATCTTTGCTGTATCCTGCCACAGACAGCCCATTTGTATTCCAGCACAGTAGGACACTTGTTTTATTGAAGCATACAGTTCTAGTTAGGTACTATCAACAGAGCACTATTTCAGTTCTCCGGCTGTGTTCTTTTGCACTACCCTCTAGCCTCATTTATTAGGATTTTCAGTTTTACTGACCAAACGTGTACACATTGCTAATTATAGGCACAAAATCCAGGAGCTATCGACTGCTACAACAAAATACATTAGTGACCAATTACAGGAGTTCTTGGCAGCAACAGTTATAATTTTAGTGGATTTAATCATTGCACTTAAAGTGAAGCTTGAGATTTCCTTTGCGATTACTCCACTAATTGCTTCTGTTTTGCCAGTTACTGCATGAGCTGGTTTGCAAAAAGGATCACTAAAGATTGTTTTTAAGTATCAAGGAGCAGCAAACAGAGGAAGCTCCCTATAATGAGTCAGTGTGTGTACCCCTCCTAAAACTGCAGCACCAATTCATGCTCACCACAATGCCACTCTGATACATATCCCCAGTGCCATCCTCTCTTTCTCATTCTTACTTGAGCAGACAACAGCATACAGCTGCACTGCTGTTCACTTGAGTTGTGAGACACAGTAGCATTTATTTATATAGGTAGTGTGAATATTGCACTTGAAAAATAGTTTTCTCCCCTCTTACGTGTTTGCAGAAAGGATATCCCTTGCCATTCGTATTATGACAGAATGTTTGCATGGTCTTAGACCTTTAATAAAACCCCCCACAACCTAGGCAAAGTATACAACTTATTACATACATGATACCACCGTGATAGGCTTCCACTCTTCAGGAATCCCTGAAAACAAACTCACACCCCCTCCAAAGGAATTTGTAACATATTGTTCTTTAAAAGCCCACGTCTACATCCAGATCCCCACTAGTGATGAATCACCTGGTTTATAGCCTCATAAAGCAGAAGTGTCTATATATTTTAATGCCAAGGCCAACCACAGGACTTCTCTACCTTTCAAATCTAGTGATATATAACTTTCAAAACACCAGTGAAAGGCTGTGTCTCTTGGCTTGAGGCATAACAAGGAGATAAAATTTCATCAGCATTTTAGCTCTGATAGAAATCAGTGGTCTTTCAAAGACACAAAGCATGGGGGAGTGTTGCAACTACAGTTCTGTTAGCTGTCTGAGAGCAAGCTGGTTTAATAAGTAAAATTGTTTAAATAAATTTGGTTCCTTATTATTAAAATTTTATCTACTGGAGCTTTCTAACACTCAAACACCTCTTTCTGAACCACAAAGAACCCCTCTCAAAAATATAAACCCATAAAAACACTTAACCAAAAACTGCTCAAAAGATCAAAAAACCTTGTAGAATTGTCTCATTAAACATAGTACTTTTTTTAGGATTTCAGTAGATGCTAAATTGATATGACTATAATTAGAAACTTAATTGATCTCTGTGAGAGTTACTGAAGAGTTTTAAATCCCTGAACAGCAGAAGGTATGCTATCTTTTAAAACTGTCAGAACCCATATATTATGGTTTATAAAAACAGAAATTAACTGCTAAAAGAAGTTGAAGAGCTTCTGCCTAGAGTATCAACAGGTTGTAGAAACAGTACTGTTTGGTTTCACTTCAGCATCTTAATATGGTATGGACTATCACCTACCAATCCTTGAAAAAAAACATGGTGCAATACACAGAGGGTTGCATCACAGACACATTTTATCTTATTTCAGACCCAGATGTAGATTTGCACAAACTCATCCATCTTTCCAGAGTACCAGACATAAGAACTACTACATGCAGGATGCTCTCAAAAACAAAGCCAGATATTTCCATGCTTAACTGAGAAAATCTTGCCCCAGGGTACTCAATCTCACCTCTGAATGAGAAAATCTGTAGGTGATGCAGTAACTGCAATAACTAATAAGAAATAAACCATATAAAACATGTAAAGCTCAATCTTACATTCATAAAGGATCAGACTACACAGTTTAATTGGATTATCCTCGTGTCTTAGTTCAATAGTTCTTGACTTCTGCCTTCCTCAAACCACAACTAAGCACAATTTTCAAGTAAAAAAATAACATAACACTGACATGGTATCCTTGTCAAGGCCCAGCAGAATGGCCACCTTTCATTTGTACTGGCAAGCTCCCACTCCTTGTACACAAACACAAAATTTAAATTGCAATGCCAAAAAAAGACTGCAGTTGTGCCTGGAATTTCTAATGCTCCCTTCCAAATGAGGAAATGGGAACAAGACAGGAGAATAAAATACTCCTGAAATGAACAGCTGAGTTTATGTAGCACCCAAAATACAAAAGGTCAGGAAATACCTGTCTTTCATCACCGTCAAAAGCAATAGACTAAAATATGTAGAGAAGGACTGATAACACAGGAAATAAATGAAAACATTTGCTCCATGTTACTATAGAAGTTAAGAGAAACAAGGCAAAAACCTCCCTCAAAGGTCCCTGCTGGATTTAAAACAGAGCTGTCGAGCCAATTTTCATTTCAAAACATGCCATTATCATTTAAGAATACTGAACTTTTCTCCTTTAATAAACCTTACACCTGTTAGCAGTTCCACAGCCACAAGTGCTAAACCCATGCACAATGAGTGAAAGAATGACAAGGAACTATATTTGCAGAAACCAGAACGTCAATAATAGCTACAAATGCAGAGGAAAGGAGCCAGTTCATAATAATTATTTGTGATTCACTGCCTATCTTAGGAATCAAAGAACAGTAATGCTAAATACCGCCACAATGCCTTTCTGAATGGATTACAAGTCTTCTGTGTGTATAGCTTACAAAGCCTGGCATATTTTAAAGTTATATATTTAATTTCCTTTAACATCAGAAGCAATGAGAGACTTTTGTTGTATTCTACTCTATCACAAAGAGATAAATACTGTAACTAGTATGGCAAAGTGAAATACACTTTTTTATGCAGTGACATAACAGATATAAATTTCTAAGTTGATTTATTTGGTACAAAAATATGATTAAATCACAGCACAAATGCGATTACATGAACAATTTAATGCACTGATTTAGACCAGATTAAATGGAGAAACTCTCAGCTGATAAGCAGAGTTTGTAAAATTTAACACAGATACCAGTAAGGCTTATTGAAGCCTTCCAAAACTAAACATAATTGTTTAGCACAATAAATTCCATCTGGAAGAAAAAGCTCCAGCTCTGGCAATTATTTCAGAAAACTCAATTAACCTGCCTATTATTACAAATGTGTTACATGTAGAAAGATATTTCATACTGTGCTATACTTGTCAATACTTATGCGTTTCATATATGAATATATCAATAAATAAATGTGCTAAATAGTCCAACAAACTCCCTGACACGTAAATTTATTGCAACCAGTATAATGCTTGGATTGCCAGAAAAGGAAGCTAGGAGGTCTACTGAAACATAATCTTCCTGTCTTTTCAGAAATGTGCCTAGGCTGGCTTTGGGACTGGGGACCATCAGACACCTAGGAATGTCTGCCACATGCCTTGTCAAGTCTGTCCCTGTCCTTATTCAATGGAAGCTAATCCAACTATTTTAATAGAAGCAACCCAAATGAGACAATAGCTTCTGTCTCAAACAACATGAAATGAGCATTCATGTTTTCCAAAATAATGATGTTAGCTCAGCAAGAGGTTGTCTCCTCAGCCTTCGCCCTCTGGCCTCATACTTAACCTAGCCTCCCCTAGAACTTCAGTTCTGCTGAATCTCAATGCATCATTATGATTACAAAACAGCAAGATCAAGTTTAAGAAACAGAGACATCACTCAAACTCAGAAATCAGTCCCAAGGTAACCAACTGAAAAGGCAAAGCATCAAAATACCAAGAAATCCTGCATATAATCTATGCTTAATTTTATGGAGGCTTTTAAGGGTAGCAATAAAACACAACCCTAGTACTTCTAGTGTTCGCTAATTCAAAAGCCAAGGTAGTTCCTGAAGCTACAGATTTCAATTAGGCATGGAGATGCTCAAACATTTCAGTTTTATCAACTTGTAAACCTGATTGCCAGCTAAGCATTCACTTACTCAGGTGAAAGAACAGTCAGGCTCCCCAGTTTCCCCTGGATTTTCCCTTCAGGATAGTGTTATCCTCAGGTACCTGTGTACACACAAAGGAAAAAAAATAGTTTAGATACCTCCTCATAAGTTCATCTCTCATTGTTAGAGCAACTCTTAAGGTGCCAAATTGTCAACAATTTAAAACCTCTGATCTCCAGCTTTTCTAACAGGATTATTTCCCATCAATTTGATTAAATAGAAGCAAATTCAAAGTTTTTCACCTATGCAAAAAGGGTTATATTTGACTAGTTCTACATATGTATTTGTTAGATGCAGCACAACCTTAAATGAGAGTTTTCTGTGAGAAACCTCACGCGAATTCAACCTGGAAGAGGGTGGGATTACATGGTTTAGGTATATGCCATCACTTGGTTTTAGGAGTACAAACAGACAGCAACACAGTTAAGGCTTTGTTAGCCACAGATTTAAGCTACTTTAAAAATATTAACATGTGACCAAGGAAATCCTACATATTCAGTTACCACTTCAAAACTGAAAGGAGGTTTGTGTACAGGTTCACTGTCAGTTAGGAGTAGCTGAAAAAATATTCTACTTTCTTCTAGCACTAGTATGAATTAAAGAAACATTTTCAAAATACAGTATTTAACTACATGGAATCGGGTTTTGCAGACATATGGAGCTGCAATTAAGTTAGCGTGGCTTTGCTGACACAAAAGTCCCTCTTCACATCTATAAAATTTCCAGAATTAGCCCATCTAATTTAGAGCAGTCCATCAAACAATAACAGAGTAGAAAAATAATTTATTTGGTATGACATAACCACTGAAACTAGTCTCTTTAAACAGTACTTGCAGCATTATTTTTCACCATGGTCAGAACATAACCAGATAAGATGGAATTAGTTCCCCTGAAACACGTTACAACTACGTTGGATCTTCTCCATCACGCAGGCATATATGCAATTGGGACAGTAAACAAGATAGAATTTTTCAAAGATTTTAGCAGAAGTCAATGAAAATTAACAAACTGGCTACAACTATGCTTCCTAGTTTTCAAGAGTTCTTTGGACATTGTGTAACCAGATTCTCCCAGGATAAATGTATGGAAAGCATACTGCTTAAAAAAACCAAAGTCAACAAGCTATATATAAGCACCAACATCCTCGACAGCCCTAAATTCTTTACATATGCAAGGAATCTAATGAAGTTGAAAGTAAATTTTAAGGTAAGCACTTTTGAAGTCCTATTTATTTTTTTATTTTTAAGGATTTTGAGTTAATTTTACCTTCTTTTTCATATCTAGTCTGACTGGCTTTTCATTAGGTCATGATGTGTAACTTTTTCTCCCACAAAACTCTGACCACATTCAATGAGTACAGCAGCTACAAGAAAAGAGAGTACTGTGAAATCTTCACATTAACTGAATTACATACAGTCACAGCAAAGCACTTTACCTACTCCTGGTCATTCTGTGCCATTTCAGAATGGCACTCTGAGGACAGAAATGCTATTTCTCACACAAAGCTCCTCTGGTGCTGTCAAGATAACAACAGATTGCATTACATTTCCCTTTAAGATATGTCACATAATCCTCACAGTCTGTGAACTTAAAGAATGAAACTTTTGAATTAGGAGCATTATGAACTTTAGTTTTCAACTAAACATTCCTAGACTAATTTTTGGATCACCTAACCTTATATAATACTTTAAATTATTGTGCTGGGAAATGTGTATTCATAGATTCATAGAATATCAGGTTGAAAAGGATCACCTGGTCCCACCTTTCATGGTAAGAATACCGTTTAAATGAGATGGCCCAGCACCCTGTCAACTGGGAAGCTAGTGTAGGGGAATCCACCACCTCCCTTGGGAGTTTATTCCAATGTGTAACAATTTGAATGATGAAAAAAAATTCTGGCAACATGTATTGTTAGCCATTGGAATGTGCTGCCTAGGGAGGTGGTAGAGTCACCATCCTAGAGGTGCTCAAGAGGGGCTGGACATGGCACTTGGTGCCATGGTTTAGTAGTCATGAGGTCTTGGGTGACAGGTTGGACTGATGTTTGAGGTCTCTTCCAACCTTATTGATTCTATGATTCTATTGCCTTTCTTATAGCTCATTGCCCCATTCACTATCTATGTTAAAATTTCTACAACGAAAGGAAGGGAGTTTTCAAAGACCAGCCTCCTTTGGTGCACAGTCTTCATACACTTCTGGTCCAGCTGAAAAAAACAATACAATAATTTAAAATTATGTCATAATGTGTGTGTCCAAGGAAGCTCAGTTAACATATCCTAGGCAACCTTAATTCTTCATGTTCCCAGCTTTGCAGTGCTTGTTCTTTTTAACTCTAACATTATTCAAGACAGCTTTCTGAAGCTCTTTTGAAGAAAGTAACCATTGAAAAGGAGAAGTTCTACCTGGTTCAATACAGACATCCAGAGTCTCCCTCAAAACCTGTCCAACCATCCTCATCCAAGATATACCACTGCCAATCCTGGGTACAGTCCACCACCCCCATCATGTTCTTTGTCACCAGGGTCAATTTCCTATTTCTCAGCTCAGTCCTGCCGCTGTACAGTAACACCTGCATTCTCATCAACTTCATTGTAAAGTACCTTGCTCCCTCCCTGCAATCAGAATCCCACTTCCCATTAGCTGCCTGCTCTCTTGTACTACTTTTTATATGTGCTTTGTCAATCAGCTTTCTGTCCCTTTCATAGATCTGTTAGCTGCTCCACACCACTTTCCACCTTTCAACTCTTTTCCTCACTGCTTTACTTTCCCACTCAGCCTCCTGCACTTGCCTCGTGCCCTGGCAATATCCAGATTTGTTCTCATCAATGAACTCCTTATCTTTTCTGTATTTCCTCTCCTGGGTCCTACACAGCCTTTGTGATTAGCATACCACAGCTACGGCTGCTACACTTTGTGCTGAACTCACTTCCACTAATGGACATTAAAGAGATCTGTGTAAGGGCTACACAGGCACGCACAGAATTGCAGAGTGATAGGGACTGGAAGGGAGCTCTGGTGATATCTTCTAGTCCATCCATCCTGCCAGTTCAGGTTCACCAGGTGGGTTTTGAATACCTCTAGAGATGGAGACTCCACCACCTCTCTGGGCAGCCTGTTCCAGTGTTCTACCACCCTCATAGAAGAGAAGCTCCTCCTCATGTTTAGATGGAACTTCCTATATACAAGTTTACACTTGTGCAGAAGACAAGCCAAATCAGCAGCGTTATCCATGCAGAAGAATTTCAGGTACTTAAATTCCTCACTATTGCAACACACAGATACCTATATATTTAGGCATCAAGGCAGCTGCATGAAGGCTTTGTGGACTGTAGACACTTCAGTTGTAACATTAGATTAGCACCTACTAATTTAAGAACTCAAATTTAGAGTTTAAATCTCAATCTTAAGCTTGTTCTACATTTCAGCTAACAGAGCTACTGGTATTTCTTGAAGCCATTCTTTCTGAAGAGAAAACAGTCCTTGATATAGTCAAATTTATTAAGTACTGGGGAAGGAGGAAAGAGGAAAGCTTTTTAATTAAAACCAGGGTTTTCTTGGCACTAAGTGTGCTTATCTTTATTCCACTGGAGTAAAGCTGATGATACCTTTAGCTATTTTTCCCAGAAAGTACAAATCAATCAAAGACATCTTCCTGTCTTGTCTCAAACACCCCCTCTTTTGGCAGGGAGGGGCTTAAGGCTGAATTTAAGATGATTTCCTACAATCACAGAATTGCAGAATACCAGGACCTCAAGGATCATTTGTTCAATCTTTCTTGGCAAAAGCACAATCTGGACAAGGTGGCCCAGCACCTCATCCAGCTGAATCTCGAGTATCCAAGGCTGGGGATTCTACCACTTCCCTGGGGAGATTATTGCAATGGCAGATTGTTCTCATCATGAAAAATTTTCCTCTTAAGTCCAATTGGAATGTCCCCAGGAGTAATGTGTACCAATTACTCCTCATCTTTTTCATCCAACTCCTTGTAAAAAGTGAGTTTCCATCTTCTTTGTAACCCCCTTTCAGTACTGGAACATGGTGATAAGATCTATGATCTGCTCTAAGCATTTTTTTTTCCAAGGCTGAGCAAACCAAATTCTCTTAGCCTTTCCTCACATAGCAAGCTTCTTATCTTTGTGGCCCCTTTCTGAAACCTCCCCAGTATGGGACAACTTTATGTACAGTGGGGACCAAAAATGAACACAGTATTCCAGGTGTTGCTTGACAAGCTCTGAGTAGGGTAGGATCATGACTTCTTTATCTCTGCTGGTGATGCCCTTGTTGGCTCTCTCTGCCACAGTAGCACACTGTTCATTCATGTTGAGCTTGTCCACCAGGTCCCTTTCCACAGAGGTGCTCCCAAGGTGGGAAGATCTGAGCCCATCCTGCACTCCTGGACTGTTTTCCCATGTGCAAGATCATACATTTGTCCTTGTTGAACTTCATAAGGTTCGTGCAAGGCCAGTCATTGAGCCTATCCAGGTCTTCCCACAGACTGGCTCTCCCTTCTCAAGTGTCCACTTGCCCTCTCAGTTTGGTATCATCAGCAAGTAAGTTGGCAAAAGGTGATTCCCTCCCGGTGCAAACTCATAAAGCAAATTAAACTGAATTTGATTTATTGCATAAGTTCTAATTTCAGAATAGCTTCAATATTTAGGTTATTAACAACAGGGTTTCTATACACAGACTATCAACTACATCAATGTAAACAGAAGTCAGAAGTGTATACAATAAATTCAAGTTTGATGAAAACTTCACTGAGAGCATTATTTCCACTTCTGAATATACAAAAATAGTTCTTCAGATTACCTCATGACTTCACCCTCATTTGTAACAGACTGCTTTTGAAAAGAAGAGTAAATTAGGTGACTTCAGCTTCTTGATATCGATTAAAACTAACAGATAGCCGTAAGATTGTTCCTAACATGGATTTACCTATCAGGAGTTAGGATTTGCACATCAGTAACCTAAGCCTGTCACTTTTCCAACTAATCAGCCCTTCTATCTTATTTTTTTCTTTTCCCATATTTTATACATTCTTCCATCTCACACAACCTCCTCTTCTATTTGTCTCCCTGTGTCTGCTTCTTCCTATTCCTCATAATTTCCTCACAATTTCCTCACTAGAATACAACCCAAGTTTCAAATGATGAAGAAGGCCTTTCTGCATAGGGTAGTCAGTGCTTTGGTGGCACAACCCACAAGTGCTACAAATGCTGCAGTTTTTCCTTAGATTCAACACAGTTCAGGACTAGTATATCTGAGGGGTGAAGGTAAAGCTCCCATCACCAGTATGGTGCAACCCTACAAATCCACCACTGTCATATCCCATGCAGGAAGCAGGACTGTAGATATGAATCATGTCCTTGGAACTAGGCTTCAAAACCTAAATATTCCAAGTGCTGTACACTCATATCACCAGTGATTCTAGACAGTTCTCAAAAGTTGGCATTCTCAATGTCTCCTATTCACCTACACTTTCACATTTGTTTGTTAGTTAGGATAAAAGTAATGCAAATATCTGTAACTATTAGTTGTATATTGATGCTGAATTAAAAGAAAAAAATGACAAACACACATACACAAAGCACACAAACAAAACCAAACAAGCCACCCGAACACCACAAAAATCAACAAACTGGCAAACCGAACAAAACCCCATAAAATGAATGCTGATACTTGCCTCCAATCACATCTGGAAGCCCTTTTCTTCTGCTAATTCTCTCTTCCTGCTCACAAGCCCCTGGCATCCCTTGTACAATACAATAATACAATACAATAAACCAGGTTGGAAGAGACCTTCAAGATCATCGCGTCCAACCCATCAACCAATCCAACCCACCTAAACAATTAGACCATGGCACCAAGCACCCCATCAAGTCTCCTTTGTGAAAAGTTTGCCCAGAACATGAACATTACTAGAACTAGACAGAACTTGAATTACTTTATCTTAAAGATCAGGACCTATTAATTGCCTCAGAAATGTTATGCATGTTTTGCAGTTGCATTCCCAAAAATACCTTTTCTTCCAAGTTATTAGTGGAGCCAACACTGGTCTCTCTGCTAAGACATCTTCTGTAAATAAAGCAAGCATTCTAGTCAAGCAATGCACTATTACTTCTCAGAAAACAAATATCCTGTCTATACTTGGTTTCTCCCTTTTGCACATTATCACATGTATACCTTAACCATTTCTCATTTACATCTGTAGTATGAGCTGTCCTCCTCAGATGAGTGTATTACTGATAAGGTAAAAAGATCACAAGTATGTAAGGCACACAGAATAGCTTCTGCTACTACCCTGTGGTGTAAAAGTCAACTTTAGTAACACTGCTGCACTAAGAGTGCAGCTATGCAAAGCCCCAAGCATTACCTCATAGAAACTGTAGACTAATATAACTCATTATGTCACCTCTACAGATGAAATATATATAGCCTTTTAGATATTTATGCTTTTAGAGCACTTTCATGCATCTTTGAAGGACAGTATGGACCTGGCATTTTACCTACTGCTGGTCAGCTGAGCTGAGTCAGTTATGACAAGCAATAGACATTCTTCTCCACAGTTAGCTAATTGCCTCATGGTAGGGAAAAACTAACTCCAAGTTGCTTAAACATGTCTATTATTTTCACAGAATCATCACAGAATCATACAATCAATAAGGTTGGAAAAGACCTCAGAGTTCACCAAGTCCAACCTATCACCCAACACCTCATGACCACCTAAACCATGGCTCCAAGTGCCACATCCAATGCCTGTTTTAACACCTTCAGGGATGGCAACTCCACCACCTCCCTGGACAGCACATTCCAGTGGCCAATTACTCTTTCTGTGAAGAACTTTTTCCTCACTTTGAGCATATTTTATAACTGAAGTGATGAAAAAAACATCATATAGCTAGTTATGCCCAGTCTGATGATGACTCATCTCATCTGAGGCTGCAGGAACACTCAGCATTTTATCTGCTGTAGTACAATTTGCCCCAGGCTGTAACAACGGATTTGTCTCCTCTGTGCCACATGCATTCATTAGCTAGATGTGAATGGATCAGTTTGGCTTTTTTGTTTTTGATAATGGAAAAGGTCATGCTTCACTAACATTGCAGACAAATACCAGGCAGAGTTCTGGTTAGGGTCTTGGTCTATGACACTTGGAATATGGAATACACACACTTTTGACTAAGTGCATGCTTGACTTAATCTGACAAGAAGCACATATTCTGGCAAACAGGACAATTATCTCCTGATGTCTCCAGATGGGATTTATGTAAAAAATATTTCTAAATTAAAATTTCATCATCCATAAATATGGTAAAGCACAAGTGTGCTTTTTATTTCTAATATGGAATCTCCATGCAGAAAGCCATCATGATTTCAAGAGGATTAAAAAAAAAGAATTTTATTTGAATACAAATGCCTGTACCTTTTGTGAAGTCTTAGCATCAAAATCTACTCCCATTCCTAGGTGGAAAACATGTATGCCAAGATTCATTTGCAAATAAGGCCTACAGTTTGTATGCATACAAACTGAAATCTTTGTAAATATATGTGGCAAAAAAACCATCACAGCTTGCAAGCAAAAATGAGCAGGCAATGTTTCAAACTGACAATGTGGTACAGTATTATCAGGAAGGACAACAGCTGAAGTGATTTACAGTAAATCTAGCCAGAGATGATATAAAGTTAAGAGGCCACATTAAATAATTTTGCATTGCTGCTTTATGGTGCTTGATCTTTCAATTAATGTCTCAAGAATACTGAATTATCTGTATCTGAGCAGTGTTTGGTTTTGATGTTAGAATGAAAGAAACAGTTTTTTTAAATCATACCAGACTTGAACAGAATCAATTACCCAACAGAAGTCAATACATCCATTTCTAGTTATTAAGTCCCACTCGATGCTTCTTACTGACCTCACCACTTTACCTGGTAATCTTTAGATTAAAAACTATCAGAATAAGAAAAAATAAAGCATAGGCCAAACACAGAGTCTGTGGACCAAGCTCCAAATTCGGGGAATCCAGAGTTCCTAAATGTATGTTTATCTACAGCAGACTCTTTTCTAATGGACAGTAAAAAGCACCTTGTAATTAATGCATTTTGTGAAATGTGGCATCCCTGAATTTGTAAAATGTGACAAAAAGTGTAGGTATGATACAGGGTAAGGAGTCAGCATATGCGAATGTCAGGTGGGATAACCTGCAAACCAGAAACAATGCAGTGTGGTCAATGGCCATAAAAAGGAAGAAAGAAACTACATCAGGAGCACTCAAAATTTTTACAAGTGGTATTTTACCAGGTTTGCTAGGGGCATCACTCTGGTGATACTTTTGGCTTGAGTTTCCTAACTTTGATCAATTTACAGTGAACTTAAATTTGTTCAGAAGATCAAAAGCAGAACACAGAACACCAGAATTACTTCCTTTAGTTTATTGTTTTGCATTTTCCATCAAAGCAACAGCACAGGCAATTAGGATTTCCTACTCATGCCATGCACACCCATTGAAGCCCTCCACGCACAGTAACCAGAAGGCCACCCAGACACTGAGCAGGAGACTGACTACAAACTAGGTTTCCCATCTTTTTTAGGAGATTTGTGACACACACAAACCCAAAAAAGGGGTGGGGGGAGGGGGCAAAGAAAAAAAAGGGCAGTACTACTCATTAAACTAAGATCATAGGTGGCATTTAGTAAGGTTGCTCACGTTCAGAGTTTGAAGCCAAACCATGATAACCAACACATCACGTATCTAGCCTCTTAGGCCCAGCTGAGTACAGGGCAGCATATTAAAAGTATGGGAAAGTTTCCACAGAATGAAATACCCAATATTCAACATGCAAAGCTGGATGCTGAGAAAGTTCCGGCTTTGTTAAAAGACCACTAGAAATATTTGCATTTCTCAGAAACTTAGTAATTCCTAACATGAATTGGATGGACAAAAATATCTGATAGAGTTTCAGCCAAATGGTGCAGTATTTTTTGTTAGTGAATGAGAGCCATGGTATGAAACAAGGCTAATCTCATGAAAAGCATAAAGTATCAGTGTGGAAGAATAAACATTTTTAAAATGCAATTTTATATTATTCATGTAGGACCTACTGAGGATATTTTTGAAAGGGTCATGTCATGGTAATTTTAATCTATGTATATCTAAGAGTCCTGTGGTGCATGTCAGACTAAACCGCCCAGTCAAGACATCCAAAAAATTAGTCTAGACATGAGAAGAGGCATACCCTCCATAGTAAAAAAGCTCTGAAAACACTTTGGAGAATTCTTACTCTTTCTGATAAGGAACATATGAGTGCTTGCTCCTGAAGTAATTCTTTATATAAAGATAAAACATATTTTAAAGCATAATTGTCAGACGTGTTCACACTTCTGAGAGCCAATGATTACACTCATGGCTTTCTTACTACAGGCAAATGAGTAATGACTCACTTCAGCAATTTTCATATCAGTAAAAATGCTGATCTAGGCAAGTTTCACACATGCTTTAGTGTTTGCAGGATTAAGCTTTTGGTTTGTGATTATTTGACAGAGGGGTCAAACATCTATTAAAAAAAATACAGGTGAGAAAAGATTATGTTATCTGGTTAGAGCAACAGAAAAAGGATGCAAGATAACTAATTATGTACTTCATGACCTCTATGCCTTCCTGATGACCACCTATGCTAATAGCAGTCTACATCACAATTACCCTAAACGTCAATATATCAATAAACCCTATGCCCTCTGAAAGAGATCAGAAGAAGTACAATTAACACTGAAACATGTCTTACAGGTATAAAGTTCACCGAAAACACTGGCAAATAAGTGAAGACACTTACACACAGAAGAGCTTTTAAAAGGAGATTATTTCCAAATTCCCTGAAATGTCACCTGTAGCAGTCACAAATGGCTGTCTAAAATACTGCTCTGAGTCAACTCCACCCAATCCCAGATACTAAGTCAGTGTAACAATACTAAGGCAGTAGGCAAAAATTAGCTTTAAAAAGTATTTTTTAAAATGTCAGTGTATTGTTTCAGGATAAATCATGTTGAGATCAGGAACAGCAAATGTGGAAAAAACAAAACCAGAGCAGAAAGACTCCACTCCAAATTACTTCACTGCAGGATGCCCACACTCATTTCCACACACAGAGAACACTGAAATTTTGTAAGGGAAACTTAGTGAACTAAAAGCAATTACCAATAATATCATGGAGGGTGTGTGTGTTTCATTAAAATTACTTCTTTTAAAAACCTTGAATATTTTTAGTCCATTATTTTAATGCAGTTTTTCAACTATGGGCTTCCATCTTCTAAGTTTCCTGCTCTCAAAGACAAAGGAAAAAAGAGAAAGCCAGCAAAATCCTCAGATACAGAGCGAGACAGACATTTTAATCAGCAGCTTAAAATGTCTATCCTATTAAGTCCATAGGAAATCAGGGTGGTTTTTTCTATCTTCAGTCATTTTATCCTTTGCAGGAAGTACTTTTGCATGTTGCCAAAACAGCCCCTATCAAAATAGCCGCAGTCTAACTGACCCTGAGTAGTTTGAAGAAAAGAATGAGTAAGTTCACCTGTGTGCAACACAGAAACCCTGACTATGACTGCAATAAGCAAGCCAAAGAAAGACTCCCTTACTAAAGTGACGGTATTACCATGCGACATTATAGTTGCAACTATAACTAGTTTCAAAATAAGGGGATTTTCCTCACCTCAAGGAGTGCATGTATTGTGGTTAAGATCTTACTGGGCAAGTAGAAAAGGGAATTCCCCATGATCTTCAGTATTAGCTCATCTTACTACACATTTTCACTACTGTTGCATCACATCTGTATCAGCTAAACCCTTCTCCAGAACTGCTGCAGAACCATACCGACATGAGGTTTCACCTTTTCTTTCTGTGGCCCCCATTTATAGTGGGCACTCTTGCAAGGAAACACATTTTCTCCAGTGGCCTACTCTGACAGCAGGTGGTTGAGCCCTGCAAGATGCTATTTGCCTTTCGTTACTTACTAGCTCCTCAGAACATTAAGTACAGCTAGGGCAAGTATTTGGACACAAAATGTAGATTCAGTCAGTGACCACGAGTTAAGAATCAACAGTTTACTAAGAAAGGCAACCTCACTGAAAAAGGATAGAGATTTTGGACTCTACATGTGAAATGAGCACTGCTTTACATGTCACCACCACTGCTTATCAAAACACAGAATGTATTTATATGGGACCAGTTTAATCCCAAACAAAGCCAACAGGGGGTCCTTGTAAAACTCATTAATAATAGGGACTGTAGTATAATGATTCTAGATTTTAAGAAAGCAGCAGTGATTCTGTCCAAAAGAGGTACCCTGACAAAAGCTTTTCTTTTCAGATCAGGCCAAGTTGAGAGCATATCCTTGTCTCAGAGCAACATAAATACTGCATGTGCATTCCTATATTTAGCCATCCAATGTACTATAGACTAAAAGAGGCAACTAGATATCGCCTGTAAGAGAGTGGTTTTTGTGACCTTAACAAAAATAAACCAAAACAAGCCATGGTGGTCAAGGGAGGAGATAAATTTTCCTCTTCCAGTCATGTAATCCTTTGTTTCCTCTTCTCCTAGTACAAGACTTGACAGGAAAAAAAAAAAAAAAAAAAAAAAAAAAAAAAAAGGCAGTATATTATCCCATTGTTTTGAGTGCAGGTTCTCAACTGTTTTGGTAATCACCAAGGGTTTAGGGAATCATGGAAACTGAAACACACACAAAGTTTTTCCACCCATCTTCTCTAATTAGCAACTCTTCATGTATTAACAGCACTCAGTTTCAGAAGGGTGAGATCCTACAATATATACACACCAGAACTGGTAATCCTCCACGGCAGAAGATACAACTTGATACTTACACAGAGCTGAAATAACAGGTAGTGGGCCAATTACTAAGGTAAACAGGCAGTTAAAAAAGTCTTCTATCTGCAGTACGATCCTGCTAAAGTCAGGGAATGCTCACCTCCAACAAACTACCAAGGCAGCCTTCTCCCACCCCTGTCCTTCCTCAGCAGTGAGGAGAATCTGTGGAAGCTGGGCCCCAAGCCACCAGTCTTTCACTATGCTGTATTATCCAAGAAATATATCCTAGGGGTATAAATTACAGTTGCAACTACTAAAGAAACTCACAAGAATTTTCTGCCCACAGTCCTTACCCATCACATAGTACATCTGCTGGTCCAGCTAGGTATACCTCAGCAGCAGTAAAGCACCTGATGTCAATCACACTCATTTTAAAGGTAAGGTTAGAGACAAAAAAAAACCCCCAACAACCTAAGGCAATGATGCCTATTGTGAATGTCTATTAATTTGAAAATATACAATAATACAATACACCAGGTTGAAAGAGACCTTCAAGATCATCGCGTCCAACCCATCAAACAATCCAACCCCCCTAAAGAACTAAACAATGCAACCAAGCACCCCATCAAGTCTCCTCCTGAACACCTCCAATGAAGGTGACTCCACCACCTCCATGGGTAGCCCATTCCAATGGGCAATCACTCTCTCTGTATAGAACTTCTTCCTAACATCCAGCCTAAACCTGCCCTGGTGCAGCCTGAGACTGTGTCCTCTTGTTCTGGTGCTGGCTGCCTGGGAGAAGAGGCCAACCTCTGCCTGGCTACAACCTCCCTTCAGGTAGTTGTAGAGAGCAAGAAGGTCACTCCTCAGTCTCCTCTTCTCCAGGCTAAGCAACCCCAGCTCCCTCAGCCTTTCCTCATACTGAAATTTACATTAAAAAAGTAAAGGGTAATGTCCATTTTCACACTGGAAGTTTTGATTTAATTGTAAAAAAATGTTTCTGTGAAATCTGTTTTCAGTAACTGCTGGAAGCTTGCTTGTGCAGAGGGCAACTTAAGTGGAGCAAAAATAATTATTTATTCGCTTCTTTGTACTTCTCTGAGTTTCAGTTTTCTAGTGCTGCCCCAGCATGGGGATATTCTGTTTATTCTGGGCTGATGCCACTCTTCCTACATCACAAGTAACTCTCCTTTGGGCCAACAAGCCACAGCAGCAACCCCAGGCCACTGAACGGCAATTGCTGTGCCAAAGCTTGCCCTACTACATCATCTCTCCATAGCTCCAGAGGCAGAGATTAAGTATTCTCATACCTCAAGTCAGCAAGCAGCAGGTGTTTGTCCACACAACGTCTACACTGAGGGGGGCAACTGCATTAACAAAAGCTCCAGCACTTTCACCAGTATTTTCTTGATGTGGACATCAAGGTGAAAGAGCTGGTGCCTATTTAGCTCCCATCCTAAATAGGTCAGGAGGTAGGTAGTATATGAATTCAACTGCCACCTCAGGGCTTGGAAATACTCCTGGGTCCATTATCTTACTGTAGGAATTTATTTTGTTTATAGTCCATGCCTGTATGCTCTGTTTACTCATATTTTCACTTGTTTCCTCCCTAAACACACTTTTTTCTTTTTTTAATGTTACTTCTTAATTATCCCTTTTACTTCATCACTCCAATTCCCTGCTCCTTGCCAACCACAACAATTATTCCTGCCCAGTGTTTTTAGCTTTCATCAAAAGTGTAAATTTCGAGAACACACCATTGAATTACATTTAATTTGCTGAAGAAATGGTCCTTTTCGGTCACTGACTTCAATCTCCTGTCAGAGGCAACCACATCACGTGTTTACTTTTCTCAACCAATCAGCTGCATCCTTACCAATGACAAGAAGAAAACGTCTGAAATGGAGGGGAATATTAAAAAACAAATAAGAAAAACTAACAAACAACCAAATCCAAAACTTTTATTTTCAAGGTCTTCACCTAGAGATGACTGACAATGCATTATGTCCAAAGGCATCTGGAGCCAAGGAGCTTTCTGCACTGTCTCCATTTCAGTGTCTCATCAGTATCATCAACAAGAGCTTTGCTGGAGAAAAATACTGAGAAATGTCAAGAAACATCTCCCAGCAGAGATAGTCAAAAGAATTCTTTATTAATGAAGCCTGCTCACATGAGTAAAGCTGCAAGGTATTAAAAAAAACAGGGTGTAAGGAGCAAGCACTCTAAACACTTCCCAGTCAGAAACATTACAAATATTTCATAAATGCAAACAGATCTATACCATAAACTCTTGGAAGGAAGTATTATGGGTAGAACTCTAATCCATGCAAAACTGTACATAGAAGCTGAACCTTTTCAGTGCATCAGATACAAAATTGCTTTTTATAGCCCATCAAATTACAAAATCCAGGCATCATCTATGTAGTTTAAAATAGAAAGTAAATAGAGATTTAACAGACATCATTTTGAATTTGCCTGGAAAATTTGCCTGCTTTTCACAAACGTTTGTTTTGGGAGGAGACAAACATTTAAATATCATTAATAAAAAGCCATTATTTAACTGACAGTTAGGAAATCACACTCTGAATGTAAAGTCTTTGACACAAAGGAATTCTGTCCTAGCGTAGCAAATGTTTAGTTACCAGTGAATGTACAGAGCAACACCAGAAGACTAACATCACTTTGCTTCAGTAAGAGTCTAGAAATAAGGAGAAGGGATATTTAACAAGCTATGCAGGATTTATTACTTTCACAGAATCACAGAATCACCAAGGTTGGAAGAAACCTCAAAGATCATCCAGTCCAACCTGTTACCCAACACCTCATGACTACTAGACCATGGCACCAAGTGCCACATCCAATCCCCTCTTGAACACCTCCAGGGATGGTGACTCCACCACCTCCCTGGGCAGCACATTCCAATGGCTAACAACTCCCTCAGTGAAGAACTTTCTCCTCACCTCCAGCCTAAACTTCCCCTGGCGCAGCTTGAGACTCTGTCCTCTCGTTCTGGTGCTGGTTGCCTGGGAGAAGAGACCAACCCCCTCCTGGCTACCATATTTACTTCCTCGCTTTGTCATTGAATAACACCCAGTAATGCCTAAGGATGAGGACGTAAAAGATTACACACCTAAATCAGTTTCTGTCAGTACAGTCTTATGATCAAGGGAGATTAAGGTAAGGGAATTTAAGAAAGGCTCATTAATAATTACTCATCAACAGAGGAAAAGCATCAATGCACACAAAAATGAGTGGAAAACTAGATGCTTATGTTGATACATCTGATGTGATTACAAATGAAGATAATAGACTTAGTATTTTGTACGTCATTCTAAACACAATTTTGCACAAGCAGTGAGGTATTACAAGCTCAGCATTTCAGCATACCACAGGGACTAATTAAGACAGCACTATGTGATGTGTGTGATTTGCCAGACCCAAACAGTTCCTTCAACTATCCTTCACGTGGAGGACCCAGCCATGAATTTCTTTGCACACAGCTGGCTGCAGTATGATCAGGTGCTATTAAGCGGCACTGAATGTAAATATGATTTATCAAGTATTTAAAAGGCAAAAACTGTGCAAGAGCATTAGTGGATACAGTAAAACACAAATGTGTCACATAAGGAGTTAATGCCCTTCTCCCCAGCTACCTCAACTTACTATTTGAAGTAACAACCTTCTGATTCTTGCAATATTTAATTCAATCTCCAGAGGGGAAAAAAAACCCCAAAACCCAAAAACAAAACAAAAAACCCATAACAACCACAATAAAAACCAAACCACCACCAAAAACCACAAACCCCCATTTGTCAAGTTTTTTGTGTGGTGAAATTCCTCCCAGTACCACACATAATCTTTAATTCAGTTCAGCATACCATTTTCATTACAACAAGATGCAAATTACTTCCAGCATAATCATAACAGGTAAGGACTATGTTAAACCATACTCTCAGCTGATGGCCTAGCCTTTCTTTAAGTGATGTCATGACTTTCACCAAATAAATGAACCTGTCCAGTACTGTTGATGTTTTATATCAAAAGAGAATTATGCTGTAAATAAAGTGTCATGGAAACATGGGAGCAGTGGCCTGGCAAAGATTTAAGACTGATGCAAATATTTCTGGTATGAAAAACAGAAGAATGTTGTAGGTGTGAAAAATACTTCTGTGAAGAGCAAATAGGGCAGGCTGACACCTTAACACTCAGGCAAATAAATGCCTTAGAACTTGTGAGGTTACTACTTTTAGAAAGCAGGAAGCTAATACAGAAGGAAAAACATATTTCTTACAGACTGTGGTCTAGGATGCTTTTATACATATTGGTTTATATGTGTGTGTGTATGTACACGTACTTGTGTCTGCACATACATTCATGTGCGCCTGATGCATGTGTACAAAAACAATCACTGGCTAATCTTTTAAAATAGCTTGCAGGAAAAATAATGTACCTTCCATTCTCTCAGAGATATACTTTAAAGAACAAGAAAACAAATAAAAGCTCAAAAACATTATATGGAAGTATGAACAAGTCTTCCCAATTTTACTAACATACTAAAAAGGCAGAAGGAAAAAACAAAGTTTAAGTGGTCACAGCACATTCAGCAAAAGCACAGAACTTCCCACTTAGACAAAATTCAGGCTTTCACAGTATACCAAGCACTCACACTAGACTTTACTTAAAAGATGTTAGAAAAATAAATAATTCTGAACCACCATTATTAGTGAAAGGTATTAGATGCATAACCCATTTTTTTGCCTTGGGAATTCAGGGGAAGGCTTATAGCACCTTTTTATTGACCCCTCTCACAGCTTTCTGCAGAAGAAGATCCACCGAGACAGCCAAGGAGCTGCCTGCATTTTGATATAAAGTGCTGTGGGCAGACTCCTATGCCACCACTCCACAACTCCCAGGAAAAGTCCACAGTGTAGGTTTGAGATCAATGCCAAGAATCAGAAAAGGAAGGCTGCCCAAGCTAAAATGACTCACTCAGGTTAAAATATTGGGAAATACACTGGAGAGCACATTTCCAGTCAGCATCCCAAGCCCAAACTACTACAAAATCAAGGCAGAGGCTGAACAGATGCTCTAAAATACAAACTGTTCCAAGTAGCTTAAGGCTATTTCAGTTAACTGACCACCTCAAACACAGACGAAAATACAGAGCGCAGAGAAAAACTGCAGCTATGAGGTTTAAGAACGGAAGAGATTTTCACTCTGCATCTACTTTAGTTAACTGGAGATAGCCACCACTGAGACAGCCTCAGCTGCTCTCCTGGCTGCTCAGCTCCTTCTCACTTGTCTGAGCCCATGATCCCATGGCTGCAGTGCAGGGGAGTGGAGAGGAAGGAGAAGTGCAACACATACCAATCTGTCAAAGAGAAAACTACTTCCCTCCCACACACACTCTGAGTAACTTTCTGTTGTATCAACTGTTCTAATTAGACTCTCCACCATGCCATGTGATTGTCTAGTCTGGATGTGTTGGAGTCATTGAGAAGAGAACTACAAGGATGTCCCTTTTGGTACCAGCCTAGAGAGACAGTAGGCATTGTGAAATCACAAACGGAGTGAGAATGTACCACCTCTCACCTCTCTCCTATAACCAAGGGAAACTGCTAAGGACTGTAGAGTTAACTGGGAATTAGCAACTGCAGAAGGGTCTCCAACTATTCCCCTTCTGACCTGGAAAGGCTGGCAACTCCCTCAGAGTTTTAACCAAAGGAGGTAGATGTACACAACTTCCCAGTCTTAAAGTCGTGTTTCTAAAATTTATTAGCACCTCAAAGCCTGGAAGCCTCAAGTGATGCACAAAAAAGGGCAGGATTGCAGGAAAAAAAAAGCAGAGTGATCACCACCTGTGTTTCCTCCATTTACTACTCCCGTCCTAGTTTAGTACGGGTTCAGTTTCCTTCTCTCCTTAAACACACAGGAGGAGAAGACCCACAGTGGCATGGAAAATAGGATTAGACTGGATTGTAGCTATCCAATCCTCAACCCCAAGAAAGCAATCTAGATTACCCAAACTACTATTTACTCTCAGAAATGTCTTCCTGTTCAGTCTATACATTCTGCCTGTACTTAAAAGGCATGCCTAAACTTGCACTGATGGGGCTAGGGAGGCTAGTGCACCTTCCATCCAAGACCAGAATAAGACTTCTCTGGTTCAGTGGTTCCCATTGCCTGGTCCTAGGCAGCTTCTTCTGCAGCAGGTCAGCTTTGAATGGAGCACTCTTTGGAGACATTAAAGGCTTCCTGACAACAGCAAAACCAGCCTTACCATGTACATGAGGTATACTGAGAAAATTTGTGAGAGATGAGCAACTAAATTTTTAGATGATGTAACACTTCCAAGGGAAGGGAACTGACTGCATTGTCCCGATAAAAGGAAATACTCCAACTTTCTAATCGGAATAAAACAGTACAAGTGACAAAATTACACTATACAATACAATACAATACAATACACCAGGTTGGAAGAGACCTTCAAGATCATCGCGTCCAACCCATCAAACAATCCAACCCACCCAACAACTAGACCATACAGCCAAGCACCCCATCAAGTCTTCTCCTGAACACCTCCTGTGAAGGTGACTCCACCACCTCCACGGGTAGCCGATTCCAATGGGCAATCACTCTCTCCGTGTAGAACTTCTTCCTAACATCCAGCCTAAACCTGCCCTGGCGCAGCCTGAGACTGTGTCCTCTTGTTCTGGTGCTGGATGCCTGGGAAAATGAACTTTATTTCTTAGAAAAAAAAAAAAAAAAAGGGGAGGGGGGCACTAATTTAATTTGTAAAAGTCACCTGCATATCTTTGATTATTGATTGGTATTCCTCGACAACATAATAACATCAAAATTTTAATTAACTTTTTACATGAGGTGCAGATCAATTAATTGCTAAGTTTGGTCTGGCAGTTTCTACTACAGGAGTTCTCCTCTGAGATTTATTTATTATTGGTCTATAAAAATATTATTTTCAAATTCTTCTAAAATATCTATTATTAGCAACTTGTATCAGAAACTTTCTTGGATTCACTCCAAAGAAGAGAATCCAACTAGGATTTTATTTTTTTTATACATATATACACACATATATTCTGGGAAGCTGATGGTGTGTTTTTTTCGTGAATATAAAGTTCTTCATTATGAAAGACATCAAATTTCAAAATAGCAAGTGAAAAATACTATACTGTTTCCATATATTCCTCCACACCTGAAAATCTGTTCTATTAACAGCATGAGAAGAATGTTACAGAATGAGTAGAGATTTGAAATGAAACTGCATTACCAGTTGAGAGACATTGCCTGGTCACACAGATACCAGGAGACCATTAAAAAACCCCACCTTTGTAGCCTTAACAATAGTTGAGACCATTCAGGAAATTCCTGGGTTTATTGAGATTTTTTTTTCACCTATTTCCTATTTTCACTGTGATTATCTTGCTGCTAAATTATCCACCAAAACAAAGCAAAGTGATGGAGTTAAATGTGTGACATAACATGTAAGTAACTAGAGCTTAGCATCAGTAAGGATGTGGGAAAATAGTTTGTGACACTTCCAGCCTTTTTTTTTTCCCAATAAAACATGAACCATATCTTTTCTAGAGATGAGGAAGGTGCATTGCCTCCAGTTTTAGCAGAGCTGGGAAGCTCAATATTGCCTCCCTAGTCAAACACAACACCAGATTCATTAGAGACTGCTGCAATTTTTTAGCTACAGAAAGCTGAAGCTAGTGGAGGTTTCAGAGCCCCATTCTTCACACTGGCAATGATGTTTCTTTCTTTCTTGTTTATGAGATAGTTATCTATGATTTTGTTGTGGTAACGCACCATACAACTTTGCACACTCACTTCTGCAGAGGTGTAAATAGGATTTACAAAACATCGCAGAATATTCTTAACAAGAACTGTAACTTCCAAGGTCACAAACATGGTTCCTGCTGTTCCAGACACATGCATGCCAGCTCCCCGATGGGGTCACCTCCTAGCCTGTGTGAAAGTTATGGCACATGTACCAGGTGATGCACCTCTTCACCCACAGTGCTCTCAGGCTATTTTTCAAGTTCTCTTGCTATATCAGCTCTCAATGCTTTAACAGTACCACCTGCCAGAAGGAGCTGACAAATTTGTGACCAGGAGTACTGATTCCTGATAACTGAACTGTACCCTACACAACCAGTAAGGATGAATGGGCAAAAGCCACTTCCAGAATTAGTGTGGTTCACAGTTCAATCCACTGGGCACAGATAATAGCATGCATGAAACAAACAAAATTACAAGTCAAAAGTTTTTTTTAAGTGCTGCCTACAGCAACAACATCCACAGCTGTGCAAAAGCCAAGCATCTAATACAAACCAAACTGTTTTCCTCTGCAATGCATACTAAGATGTGGAACACATGGAAAACACGGAAAACACAGGACAGTTTTATTTCCTTCTGAACACTTACCTATAGCACTCAAATACTCCAGTAGGCTCCATGGTATCTCAGTTCACAATGGACACAGATGGGTTTGAAGAATGGGTACAAAGATAGATGGTGTATGGTACCTTTTGCTGCCACAAATATGCTGTTTATTATTATTGTTTCTGGCATAAATGCAAAGCAGTTATTCAACACCCATAAAACAAGAAATTGTTTTCCTGGTAAGGACTATTTTAAGGTTAAAAATGTTGACAGAAAAACATTTCTGTCAATATATAAGAAAATGTTTCTGGGAACATAAGCTGACAGAAATTTGATGAATAAAATGCAACAATAATTACAGAGAGGTATGATAAAAAAGAATTTGAACTACATACATTGCAAAACTGTTTTTTGTAATTTAATATCATACGTGCTTACTATTGTAGAAACGGTCCTAGTAATCAACATGATAATTAAGACTGACAACTTGCATGAAGTATTTTAGTTGCTCATTTTTAGTGCTGAAACTTAGAATATCAACTTTACATTTGAATTCATAATAACAAATGGAAAAAGAAAAACAAAACATTAACACTCTCCGCGGTCAGTGTCCAACTGAATTTGGTGTAAACAAACACTTGAATTCTAAAACAAAGGTTTGGGGGAAGTCCATTGTAGTTCCTGGTCTCATCCCTGCCCCTCCAAAAACCCTAAGAACAGTAAAGAAGTCACTGGATAACATAATAAATCATAAGTTAATCTCAAAGCACCTTGCAATTTAGGACTGAGGTCTCCAAGAAAATAACGTGGTTAAAAATGGGATTCATTTCAGCTACGAGGACATCCAGTTGACAGGAGCAAAATCAGAGTAACATCTAAATTTTGACCCAGAAAACACCAAAAGAAAAAATGGAAGAGAAAGTATACCAAGAAGAAAGAAGACAACAAATAAATATGATGCGGTATCATTGGGTTCTGCCGTTTTCTTCATAAACTGCTATAAATCACTGCAGAGTTGAGAAGGTATGTTGCTCTCCCTTGCCCAGGGCACACATCTCACAGGATGCAGATTGAAAAGAGACAGGTCAGTGATGAACAGAAGTAGGATAGAAACATAACTGTCAACATTACAATACAGCTGCATGTGAGAAGTTTTATTTCAAAATAAATGCAGCACCAAATGAATTATTTCCATCTAAAACTCTGTTGTGGTCTGAGAATATAATAAAGGCGGAGAAAAACAGTCTATTTTCTGGATGGCTTTTTTTCCCTCTCTTCCCTTCAAATATTGATACAGGTTCTATGGAAACTCCCTGGTATCACTCCAGCTAAAACCCTGTTGTTTCTTGATTATAGTGTTCAGATGTAAAGAAACTCTTGTGGGGGGAAGCCATATTAATTCAGACACATTATAAACCTGAAGGGCATTTTAGAACAGTCTTGTGCAACCACAGTCATAAATATATTTGTGTTCCATGTCTATCACCTGAAATACTAATGAACACCAACTGTTGTGACAAGCACTCAATGTACATTTTGAGCAAAAGTCAGTCAAGTCCTAAAGAACTTTAACGCGCACAGTAAATTTTCCCGTTGATCACACCAGACAACAACATTACTGTACTGTTTGCATTCTGGGTTTGTTTTCTAAGTAACAATGGCTAGGAAAGAAAAACAGCCTTGTTTCACCTGGAATGAGTTAGAAAGGTTCTGAGCAATTACATAATTCTGACATAGCAGCTAAGTTAGTTCAGGTTTAAGCAGCCACAATTTCTATGTCAGGCTGCAGGGCTGACCCTACAAACTTCAGCACTGATTATTTGCTCAACACTTTATACACATTTGTTCAGTTGGTAAGAGCTCACAAGAGACTGAAGGCAGGAGTTGGTGTTATTAGTTTGCTGGTATCTTAAAGAATTCAGGTTTTACAGCTCTCACAACACTAAATTTCCAAGAGTTCACATATACACATACAGCATTGCATTAGTGACATTAGTGGCCTTAATTTCTCATCATGCATCTGCTGGGACAGTGGAAGGCTTGAGGGTTTTGACATTGAAAGACTAACCTAATTAAAGTTGATTCACTCTTCCCAGGTATAGAGTAGCCAAGTTTTGAAGCACCACACCCCATCATACCATGAGGGTGGAAGCAGACTGGATCCTTGAACATCTGCTGACAAGTTTATACCTGAAAAATAATTTATTTGACATAGGATAGCAAGTACTCACATATCCTTGAGAACATTCAAATTGAGAAGGATTAGTCAAACTCTCTTTAGATAAATACATTTATGTACTAACATGAAAATTGGTTACATGCAAACGTTCAGATCTTATTTCCATGCCTGGTTCCTTTGGTTCCAGTTGTTTTTGTTTTGGTTTGGTTTGGATTTTTTGAGGTTCACATATATTTTTCCTGCTTTATGTAACCATAAGCACTTTGCTTGAAAATGCTGGGGTTTGTACTGCATTAATTATTTAGTTTATTATTTGCCTCCTGCTACTTACACAGGAAAGACAAGGAGTAACAAACATTTATGCAAAATCTACAATAATAATTTAGGGGTTGTATTACTTCTCTCCAACATCAGCACATGGCATTTCTTAATATAGAAAATGTATTTTAATTTCCACAGAAAGAACACACACACACACACATATCTCTATACACACACAAGGAGATATCCTGATTCCATTATAAATAAGAGGATGCATTTTTAAAAGTTAAGAGCAGAACTACTTGTTCTTCCGTCAGCATATTCCCAATGTTTCACTGCATCAAGCATTCCTATAATCTGCTCTAGTCCACACCAGTCTCACCAGTTAGATTTTTCCAAGTAACCCATTTATAGATATGTACATGTGCCACTGGATTTGTAAATAAAGTATTTTAATGTATTTTTCATTATATGTTCTACTGTTCATGTTTTGCAGTTATCAGATAATTATCAAACTCCTTAGCTTTCACTTTCATCTGAGCTTTCACTGAATTTCATTTTGAGCATCACAGGTACAAATAGAATTCCTGAAGATCAGAGTTCATGTAACAAATACAAATTATCTCACAAAAAATAACTTCTTTATCCAGAATTTGGAATGTTCATAGAAATATTTCACTGGGGACCACAATTAGAAAATACCCCTACCCTGAGATTTTTGTAAATGTATTCCATAAAAAAATTCCAGAGACAGAAATAAAGCATGTGACTGTATCCCAGTTTCTGCCTCTGTAAAATCAGGTAATTATATTTAACTACATCACTGAATATTCTTAAACCCTTATTATATATAAAATTTGTGAAGCTTCTAAAACTGTCAAGACATGACAGAACTGGAATCAGAATAGAGAGACTCCATTATTCTCCCAGTTAGAATTAAACACTAAAGTTCAGCGATTTATACATTATGAAGGCTCAAAGAGACTACCCTGTAGCTCTTTGTTAAGCTCAACATCGTAGACTCAAAGAACCTTTTTACTTAAGGCTTGTTTCCACCCTTTAATCATTCTTCCAACTGTTCTTTGAACCTTCATCTTCCTTACTTATGGACACCAGAACTAGAAAAAACAATCCAGGCTCAGTCCTCTCAGTGCCAGCGTATAATCTTCCTTCCCATTCCCAAAATTTCTGTCTTATGTACCCAGCGGTCATAATCAGCCTTTTGGTTACAGATATTTTATACAGGATGGAGTCTACTGCTCTAAAAGGAAGTCATGCTTTTGCCTCTTGGTGCACAATGTTACATTGCCTATATTTAAACAACAGCCCTGTTTTGCCCAGCTCAACAAGCATTCACTCATTTATTTGATTCATTCAGTATTATTTTCCCAACCTTTGAATCACCTGTAAACGTTCTAAGCAATTATTTTCACAAAGGCACAGATTAAAACAAAGGTCAGGTATGGAGGACTGGAAACCCACTGGTAGCCACAGATGCTCAAAGATCTCATATTCAACTGCAATATTTGTCTTTAGGTTTGATTCAGCTACTGCGTGTCCTTCTCCCAGTGCATCCTTCTTGTTTCTTCATGAAAATGCCAACTAGCATCAAGAGAGTGAGTTTACTGAAGTCTAGACATATATTTTCACACTACTTCTTTGTCAACTGCCCAAGGTATAAGCACCTTGAAAACAGGGCAAGGGTAGTAGTGTAACCAGACCCATTTTTAACAAAATGACACTGACAAGCATTAGCAAGATCCTGTGATTCTTCTCTGCCCTTTATTAACCAAGTGTTATAAAAGTTATTCCATCATTTTGCCCGTATCAGTATCTGGGCTTATAACTACTTAAGTTACTTGGTTTACAATGCTGGCACTCATCCAGTTTTCTACCATCTTTCTGGTATGCCAAGACTTCCGCATTCCAACACCGAGAGTCCAACATTAACTCCTTTGTCAGATCTTACTGGCTTAAAATACTTTCAGATTTAAATCAGTTACACTTAAAAGCTGGATTTCCATCTACACACACACTGTCCTGGAACGTATGCCTCTGGGAGGAACAACATTTTTATTTCCCATCATTCTGTATTTTAAACAAAACATAGGCTTCCTATACCAACCATCAATCTGCTCTCAAGAGGAAAATACAACCAACAGCACATTCTTTTCCTTCTCATGCAAATATTTTAGTCTACATAAGCAAAGGTGCCTCGGGAGAAAGTCCAGTGCATGAACTGCAACAGTGCAACGACACTCTTCCCACTGCAGGTTTGTGTTTATTTCTTTTATATGCATGCAGTTGCAACAGAGGCCAATAAAAATGTTAACTGGACAAACAAAAGAAGATGTTTCAATTTGTTTGTAGAACTATGAAACAAATAGGCTGTTTCTGATGGGAAATAGGTACGCCAGCCAAAATTCAGATAGAAGATTTTGTTTAAAACATATATAAGGCAGTGTAAGAGAGAAACAGGCAGCTGATTTTCCACCTGAACTACTGACAGTACCATAAATAACCTCTGTGATGTTCAGCTTAGTTGAAAAATGAAGGTTCAAACAGATCAGCTTTGGTATCCAAAGCAGCCAATCTTTTTGTGCTGACAAGCACCAACATTTTGGAAACAAGGTGGGGAAAATATCTCAGAACAAATATCAATTGATCAAGCTGTGAAGCTGATGCTGAACCAATTATCTACTCAGTCTCAGAAACATGTACGTTGAACAGCTCTGTTTCTGAGAGTTCTCTTGGATATTTATTTTGCAGATAATCAGGAGTTTTGTTTACTTGTAAGTGGGTTTAGTTGCTGGAGACCGGGCTAGAGGGTAAGGGAAAAGAGAGGAGAAGGAGGGAGATTTCATGCCTATAAAAGAGCAATTGAAGATCAGACTAAAGCTCATTTAAAGACCTCCAGTAAGAAAACTGTGACCAAGGCTTAAAACACACTAAAGAAGCAGCTTCATCTTGAGCTTTGGGAGCAGCTGTTCTCTCATTCCCCTTCCCCCAATACAGGAAACAGACCTAGAAATAAAAATAAGACAGGAATGCTCCTGTGCAAGCTAATATTGTTGGCTTCTTAAACACCCACTACTCTTGTGCCAAAAAAAATGAAACCTAGGAGGATTTAACACTTCAAAGGATAGTGGGAGACTGCTTTAAAAGGAATTTTCTACCAGAGACAGATATTCTTTCATTTTGTAAACAAGCTGGAAAAATGTTATCATGAGTGCATGTCAAGACAGATTTCATTTATATTCCTGCACTACTTACACACAAATACACTATTACATATTACACTTTTACCTATTTTAGACTACAATTAATGCTGTAGTAATGTTATCTCCCATCAGAAAAAAAATAAAAATGCAGCAGTTGAATGTTCTGATACTCTCCAAAACATTCTGTTGTAATATGCAGTTTGAAAGCTTAACACTACAGAGAAATGTTTGACATAGAAGTTCTCCCCTTATTAAGCAATGATACATAATTGTACGTTCAAGGAGAATGTGAGTAACATCTTGCCAAAGGAATGCACAGCCACATCTGCTACTCTCAGTATTCCCAACTACAAATTATAGTTATGCTTTCACTTGTGTTATTAAGAACTTGGCCTTTGTTCCGTGTATTTCATTTTCTGAACAAAGGTAAAGAGAAGGGGGAAAAGTGAGAGGTAGTTCTCTAATTAAAAACAAACAAACAAACAAACAAAACCCACACACCAAACACCAAAAAACCCAACTTCATCTAATTTTGATGATTACAAATCATCTCCATGACTTGCTCTGCTTCACTCACCAAACCCAACTCATGTTTTCAACACTTAATTTAATATTTTGCAGGCTAATGGAAACTTTACATAATGCATTCTCCCCTATAAAGCTAACTTGTTGACACGGATGAAACTGAGATCTTGATATGGAGGGAAAGCAAATGTTATCTTTTCAAAATCTTCAGCCTAACAAACGTGAAGTGGAGGATGGGATGAGCACTGATATGAAGAAAAAAGGAGGGGAAATAATCTTACTTATTTTAGAAGAGTGTCTGTATCTCTTTCTGAGCGCAGCACCCTCAGCCATACCTCTCTCAACACTGCTTAATGTTTGATTAAAATAGTTTCTTGATCCCTCCTCATTCTGCTAGTGTCCTCCCTGTGGTAGGACATGAAAAACAGATTGAAAAACAACAGTTGATGCAATTGTTAACAGTTATATTTCACTCTCACTTAAAATCTAGTATTTTCAGATCAGCCCTCAGTCACAACGAATTCCTGCTCCAGTGGTTTGCTTTTATTTGTTTGTTTGATCTTTACTTTGTGCCTTCAGAGTTCAGGGACATGCAGCATTTGTGCCTTCAGCACCTGTTAATAATTCCTCAGAGAAATTAATAGAGAGCAAAAGCAGGTGAAGGAAGGCTTTTAAGTATTAACCATTCCATCCAGGGATCACATCCCATACAACCACACAGTGTGGTCACTTAAAGCACCATTTCTTCACTGCTATAATTAGCAAGAGGGAAAGAATTTGCTGAGGGTGTAGCGTTTCCAAACGGGTGCAATGTAATGCAAATGACTGGTTTTTGGTTTAAGGAATTTAATTCTAAATAAAGGTAATTAAATCTGAGCATGATAAGAAAACAAAAGAAAGCACACCCTGGATGCATTGGTCCAAGAAAGATCGTGATTACAGAAGGTGAGCTTAATCCTGGACAATGAATTTTTCTCTTGAGCTCTCTTCCAGTTACCAATATAATCTCTTGTCCACCAGAATAAAAGTTTAGTAAAGTTTTTACAAGAAGATATGCATGCTTTCAGAATGCACTGCTTATTATACTTGGAATGCAGTAAGAACAGCTGCTCAATCGTCCAATATACTGTCATTTCAAAAAACCCTTTAGGCCGTTCTGGGTAAACTCATGTATTCATGTCTTTTACATTTTCTGTAATCATTGCAAAAAATAAGCACCTCATTATTAGAGAAGTATTTTATAATCCAATATAACATGGTTCAAACCACTTAATATTTGCTGGCTTACAGCATGGGGACAGGAAAAGGGACTGAGCTTTAAAGAGTTTACAACTGAATTTAAAAACCAAACAAATAGAAAAGAACCCCAAACGCAACCAAACCTCTAGCAGAACAGCCCTATCTACACAGGTGTAACTAGGCTATCACCCGTGGTTTTACACTGTCATCACTACTGGAACATGAAGCTCCCTAAGCCTGCAGAACAGTATCGAGAACAAACTATGACAAACTCTTTGACTTCACTTCCAAAGTGGATGTTTCAAAAAGCCTGAACTGTCATGTTCCCACACTCAAAGCAGGCTTTCTATCAAGTCTCAGTCTAAAGAGACACTTGGGTATTTCTTCATTTTCTTCCATGTTTTGCATGGCTATAGACTGTGTGTTCAGCCTAACCCTATGCTTGGTCTGGCAAAAACAATTAACAGGATTCCCATAGATAAAGAATGCTATAGGACAGAATGATTATCTAGTCCAATCTACAAAAATAGTCTAGTCCAACTGCCTGACCACTTCAGCATGCTGACCAAGAGTTAAAACATGTTATTAAGGTTGTTGTCCACATACCTGTTAACCACTGACAGGTGACCTCTCTAAGAAGCCTGTTCCAGTGTTTAACCACCTTCTATCATAACGAAGTGCTTATTGATGTTCAGTCTAAACCTCCCCTGAAGCAGCTTTGAACTATTCCCACATATCCTATCAATGGGTCACAGGGAGAGGAGATCAGCACCTCCCTCTCCACTTCCCCTCCTCCCCCTCAGGAAGCTGCAGAAAGTAATGATGGTAACCCTCAGCCTCCTATTCTACAAACAAGACAAACACAAAGTCCTCATATGACATTCCTTACAGCCCTTTCACCAGCTTCGTTGCCCTCCTCTGGATGCATTCAAGGACCTTCACATCCCTCTCAAATTGTGGAGCTCATAACTACACACAGTACTCAAGGTAAGGCTGCACCAACACTGAATGCAGCATGACAATCACCTCACTTGACCAGCTGGGTTACACTGTGACACAGCATAGGATGTGGTTTGCCCTCTTAGGAGCAATTTGGATGAGAACCGTATCACAATTCATTTAAAGAAAAATGTACATACTGATGAAGTTAGGCATTTGTTATACCATTTATATATATTGAAATGCCAGCTGGGCCACAATTAGGAAAAAAAAAAGAAAGAGAAAAAAAAAGAAAAAAAATCCACATTCCTAATCTGGGTTGGGGTGAATATGTGGTCTAAAAACCAAGAGGTCTTTACATATTGCACATCACATAGCAGTATCTCAAATAAATTTATACATGCTTTTTTACATAGCTTAGTATCATAGTATCAGTCAGGGTTGGAAGGGACCACAAGGATCATCTAGTTCCAAACCCCTTGCCATGGGCAGGGACACCCCACACTAGATCAGGCTGGCCAAAGCCTCATCCAGCCTGCTCTTACACACCTCCAGGGATGGGGCCTCAACCACCTCCCTGGACAACCCATTCCAGGGCTTCACCACTCTCATGGGGAAGAACTTCCTTCTCATGTCCAGCCTGAATCTCCCTACCTCCAGCTTCATTCCACTCCCCCTAGTCCTATCACTACCTCATAGCCCGAGAAGTCCCTCCCCAGCCTTCCTGTAGGCCCCCTTCAGATACTGGAAGGCCACAATTAGGTCACTTCGGAGCCTTCTCTTCTCCAGACTGAACAGCCCCAACTCTTGCAGTCTGTTCTCACAGGAGAGGTGCTCCAGCCCTCTGATTATCCTCATGGCCCTTCTCTGGACACCTTCCAGCAGGTCCATATCCC
The DNA here is from genome assembly GCA_033816785.1 of Picus viridis. NCBI lineage: Eukaryota > Metazoa > Chordata > Aves > Piciformes > Picidae > Picus > Picus viridis. Next base: position 363,855 of record CM066569.1, on the reverse strand, counting down.
TCCTGTAGTAGGCGCTCCAGAACTGGATGCAATACTCCAGGTGGGGTCTCACCAGAGCTGAGTAGAGGGGGAGAATCACCTCCCTCGACCTGCTGGCCACACTTCTCCTGATGCAGCCCAGGATCTGATTGGCTTTCTGGGCTGCAAGTGCCCACTGAGAGCTCATGTTGAGCTTCTCGTCCACCAGCATCCCCAAGTAGTGAAAGTCCTCATGACAATGTTACAGACATTAACTACGTAACAAGTTTTAACAAGTTTTAATTATCATCCCAAATTTTCTGGTTGCTTTGTAAGCAATTAATTTATCTTGTGATTCTTCAGCACAAGAATGTAGACATTAAGGACTGTGTTACATTTCTGTAATGATATACTACATGACAAATACTGTACCCCATTAGATTTCAAATCATCATATTGTAAATAGGAGTCTTTAAACTTGCAACTTTTAAAGCTGCTTCATACCTCTAGCATGTGATATGTGCCCATTTCATCTGTCTAAAAATATCTCATTTGTAAAATTCTAATCTTTGGAAACTTAACTAGATGGGTTTAAAATAGTCCACTGATGGAATTATAGCTTTATCTGCAATTACATACTTTAAAAAGAGTAAGTTCATACCCCTTCTGCAAACAGGCATTTCCAACAAGCTTTGAATTAAGTTCATACCAGACTGCAGCCCACATAATGAAGAAATGATGTTGTTCTCTAAGCAGCAGAACTGAAAGTATCTATTTTTATACACTTTCACATCTAATGCCTACTGAAGGGCCTCTTGAATTTTACTATAAGGCAATTATGCCACATACTGCCAGGCCAGTAAGTACATATGCATTCAACTGCTTAATGTAGTGAATCTTCACAGGATGAACCAAGAGTTGTACTCCGCCCAGCTTGGGAGTGAGCAGCATGACTTTGGTCTCCTTCATCTCCTCAACCACTAATTCTCAAAAAATCTATAGGAATGCCCTATCTTTGAGCACATCAACAACACTCTGTGGAGTGAGGCTGATGTTTATTTTTAATAGTCAACTGTTCCTTTACAGGAGGGATGAACAGAGACTATTCCAGACTGGACATTAGAAAAAGGTTCTTCACTGAGAGGATGGTTGGTCACTGGAACATGCTTCCCAGGGAAGCAGTCATAGCACCAAGTCTTCCAGAGTTCAAGAAGTATGCAGATGACACCCCTGGGCAACCTGTGGCAGTGTCTCACCACCCTCATGGGGAAGAACTTCTTCCTAACATCCAATCTGAATCTACCCATTTCTAGTTTTGTTCCATTGCCCCCAGTCCTATCATTACCTGACACCCTCAAAAGTCCCTCCCCAACTTTCTTGTAGCCCCCATCAGATATTGGAAGGCACAATAAGGTCTCCTTGGAGCCTTCTCTTCTCCAGACTGAGTAGCCTCAACTCCCTCAGTCTGTCCTCATAGCAGAGGAGCTCCAGCCCTCTGATCATCCTTGTGGCCCTTCTCTGGACACTTTCCAGCACATCCAGATCCTTCCTGTAATAGAGGCTCCAGAACTGAACACAGTACTCCAGGTGGGATCTCACCAGAGCAGAGGGGGAGAATCACCTCCCTCGACCTGCTGTCTCTGCTTCTCTTGATGCAGCCCAGGAGGTGATTTGTTTTCCGGGCTGCAAGTACACACTGCTGGCTCATGCTGAGCTTCTTATCTACCAGTAGCCCCAGGTCCTTTTCTTCAGGGCTGCTCTCAAGCCAGTCCCTGCCCAGCCTATACTGGTGCCTGGGGTTGCCCCGACCCAGACACAGGACCTTGCATTTGGTCTTGTTGAACCTCATGAGGCTGTCATGGGCTCACCTCTCCAGCCTGTCAAGGTCCCTCTGGATGCCATCCCTTCCCTCCAGCGTGTCTGCTGCACCACACAGCTTGGTGTCATCAGCAAACCCGCTGAGGGTGCACTCAATGCCACTGTCCATGGCACCAACACAGATGTTAAACAAGCCTGGTCCCAGAAATGATCCCTGAGGGACTCCACTTGTCACTGGCCTCCACTTGGCCATGGACTATTGACAGCCACCCTTTGGGTGCAGCCATCAAGCCAGTTCTTTAGCCACTGAATGGTCCTTCCAGGGAACCCATCCTGCACCAGCCTGGAGACCAGGATGTGGTGTGGGACAGTGTCAAAGGCTTTGCTCAGGCCCAGGTCAATGATGTGAGTTGCCCAGCCTTCATCTGTTAATGTTGTGACCTTGTCATAGAAGGCCACCAGGTTTGTCAGGCAGGATTTGCCCTTGCTGGAGCCAGGCTGATTGTGCCCAATCACTTCTTCATTATTCTTCTGCCTCAGCAGTGCCTCCAGGAGGATCTGCTCCATGATCTTACCAGGCACAGAGGTGAGACTGACTGGCCTATAGTTCCCTGGGTAATCCTTCTTTCCCTTTTTGAAAATGGAGGTTATATTTCTCATTTTCCAGTTAGTGGAGACCTTCCTGGACTGCCATGACTCTTGGAATAACATCAATCTCATCCACCAGTTTCCTCAGCACCCGTGGGTGTATCTCATCGGATCCCATGGACACTTTCAGGTTCTTCAGATGGTCACAACCTGATCTTCACTCACCAAGGGCAGTTCCTTCTTCCAGCCCCTGCCATTATATTCCATTATTCTGGGAGTGCAGCTGGAACCCTTGCCAGTGAAGACTGAGGTAAAGAAGTCACTGAGAACCTCAGCCTACTCCATGTAACTTGTCACCAGTTCTCCCGTTTCCTTTCTGAGGGGCCCACACCTTCCCTAGGCTTCTTTTTACCATTAACATACCTATAGAAATGTTTACTGTTCCCCTTGCTCTCCCTGGCTAGGTTGAATTCTAACTGAGTAAACTGAGTAAATTAAACTATTCAAGTCATCTTAATCAGTAAAAACTAACTGCATGAAACAACAGCCACAGCTGATAGACAGCCCTTGCTGGAGAGCAGGAGGGTATCTAGTGCTGTCCCTATCATGCAGAAGGTTGCCTTCCCCTCCTCAAAGCATGACATCTCCAATCCTACCATCCCCCTGGGCACATCCCACCCCTCTTTACCAACCAAGAGGAAGAAATTTGCTAGTAATAATTCAGCAGCCATACGGCTGAATCGCATGCATTTGGCCTTGCTGCCTTATATTGTTGCCATTAACCTCCTCCCTGGCTTACCCCAACATCTTCTGACAGAGGCATTTTGCCACAGTAAAAACCTGTGGTAAAGTTTTTTCTTCAGAGAGAGGCACAGAGGCTCCATCAAGAATACCAGAAGATACTTTAATCGAGTCAGAGGAGATTTGTGTGCACCAACATGCATGAGCAACAAGGATCCAGCTATGACACTGAGAAGTGGCCTGCCGCTTGGGGATGTCAGGCCTGCTGGACTCCAGTGTGGGGGACACAGGAAAGACAGGAGTGCAACAGACTGATTTCAAAGCAGTTCTGAAAAACATGGTAAACTATGTATCTTAATATGAAAAATGTCTACATTGTTTCTCAAAACAGCTTGGTAAATAAAGCCCAGTGCCTGACTTAGAAAAATTCTGTACTCGATATAAGAGGGGAAAAGTACTACAGTTACTTGTGAATCATTTAAACTCTACCCATACACTGAACGGGAACTACATTAACTCCCTATTTCCTACATTATGAACTACACTGCGTATTTACAACTGTTTCCTTCATCTGACCAATGTTTCATCTACGATCTCCACACCTTTTTGTTTTATCCTCTGAGTACCACCATGATTTATTTCATTCCTTTTGTGACAAGCCTCCTTCATCTCAGAACAGGGGCACTAATTTCTCTCATGACTATTACAGGAGGAATTAACTGTGACTAGACGATGTTTGGAATATATTTTTGATTTGGTTTTAGTTGCAGAATGAGACTGAATTGCTACTGGATATAAAATTCAGATGAGAGAGAGGGAGATTACTTGAAAGACATTTTCCATGCACAATCCTACACAGATATGTCTCATGAGCCATCAACAGAGTTGCTAACTTTCTCCTTAGTAAATACCATATTATGTACATAGAAGCTTCACAGACTTGTTGTTCCTTAAGGGCATTGCAAGAGCAGTCCAACATCCCTTCACCTTGTCATTGTTGAGAAAAAAATGAAGGTACATGAACAAAGTATAAACTACAAAGATGAACCAGAAGGCCTAGCAATCAGTTGTTCACTGCCCACTGAAAGCTTTTAAGTACTGGGTATTGTATTTAAAATCTACAAAATAGAAGTAAGACAGATTTTAAAACTTTTCTGTTCCAGACAGGACATTCCTAGAGTTTATAAACTAGCAATTAAGGCCAAGTCCTAAACACACACACACACACACTCTGCATGGGAGTACTGCTGTACTGCTGTTTAGTTCCATAAAACTATTTTTTAATCCAATTAAAGTACGGGCATAAATATTAAATAGTTTTGTCCATATCCTGTTTGAAGGAAATGTCTGGCCTGCAGTAAAGACATATTTCACAAAAATATTCTTTAAGTATATATATACACATTTGGAAGGGAAGCTTATCTTTTTTATTATTACTTTCTATTTAAGTCAACACTTTAAGATTCAACTTATGCAGCAAAATGCAGCAAACAGCACTTTGGTTTTAATGTTTAAGAAGTGGAAGGCTAGCTCAAGCAGGAAAGACACAAACTTGTAACCAGCAAAAAGATCAGTTCCTGGTGCTAAAACCAGCTAAATTTTAGATCAGTGTTAATCTGCACAGTGCTGGCTACCACACAACACCTGAAATGGTCTGCAAACTCTTCCAGAAACAACTAGAATGAAGGCATACATGCCTAAGGAAGCATGATGGGGAACATCAAAATTCTGGCCTAATTTTCATCTTGTATCATCAGGCATAATCAACTTCTTTACATACCCTTTTTATCATCAGCATTTTAATTAAAAAGCTTGTGGTTATAAGGACAAAATCACAGTTTTAGAAAGTTAAGTGTATCTTTCCAACAGCCAGACAACTAGATTATGACCTAAAGACATGCTGCTTCAAAAAAGTGAGGCAATTCTTTGATTTAGAAGACTCAAACCCACTAATATTTCATTTCCCTTCTCCCAGAACATACAAGTAAGTGTACCAGCAGAACCATGACTAGCAACTGCTCTTACATTTTTCATGAAAAGTTCACTTTACCACCCACACACATCAAGCTGACAATTGAGAATCAACTCAAAATATAAGCACCTATATCCTAAGACAACCCTCACTGCTCAGTTAACAAGTCCATCATCTGCTTAATTTTGTTTTAGTGGGGGATGTTGAAAGGTAGGGTTTCTGCTTTGGTTTTCTTTTGTTTGTTTTTTTGTTGTCTTTTAAAGATTTGCCAACATGACAATTTGTAAGAATTTATTAACACCTACAGAAGCGATTTCCCCTTTCAGAAAGGTCACTGCTCAATTAAAAGCTGAGAAACAGTGCTATGTAAATGCTGACCTTCCAAGAGATCACAGCCTCTCCAAGCTACTGTTTTGCTACCAGCCTCAACCAGACTCACCACTGATAAAACCACCTGGGAAGATCAAACATGGAGGAAAGCTGGCATGTGTGCCTTCCTCTCCAATAAAACCACACTGTATCAGCACTGTCGTTTGCTTCTCTCTCTTTTACTCTCTCCTCACCTCCCAGAGGAACACAAAAATCTAGTAAATGAAGCAAGATCTACAGGATCAAAACACAATTAATTTCTCACCAGCATGATGTGGCACACAGGAGCACACCTCACTAAACATCACTCTTCACAGGAAGCAGCCTAGCCTAGAACAGGCTGTGAAACTAAGTTCAAAACCCATGAAACCGATCATGAGAGAAACCTTTTTAAAACACTAATTGCAAAAGACCAACAAAAACCTGTCAATTGGGTGAGGTGTTCCTCCTGCAAGGACCAAATTGTACTCCTTTTCTTTAGATTAAACCAGGAAGGGTCTCTTGAAACAGTGTCTTGCTGATAAACTACAAACTGTCTTTATGTTTTCACATATTCTGGAAGGTAGGGTTCCTCCCTAATTTTAACAGAGACCCCTATGAAGATACAAAGTTAGATGCTGAGATGGCTATATAAATGATGGCATTACTTATTGATCATCTGGGGCTAGAAAAATAAATTACAAACACTGCCTCCTTTCATCACAAGCAGCATGCTCTTTTGACAGGGCCCTTGGATTCTTCTTCACTGCAGCAGCCAGATTCATAACCAAGATATCTAAGAAATTTGGGGGGACCAACAAACAAAAACCAAACACAACCCCACAATTAACAATTCTAAATAAAGTAATTAAGTAGTATGTGTACTGCTGAACAATTAACCCCAGGCTGTATTGCCATGTCAACAATGCAAACTTGTCATATAGCAATCAGCTGTCCCAGAGTGGCTCTAAATTATTTTTTTTTTTATATTTAAACAGCCTAAAGTATGCTTCATTATAGGCCCACATTCTCAAACTAAACAGAAAGAAATGAGATGGAAGTCTAAGCTATTATTTTACTCCTCTGTGGACAGGAACAGTTAATCACATTTTGTCCTTCACTTCAAATTTCTTGTAATAAATATAGTATCTTCCACTAAATTCTCCTCAACCAGCTTGCCAATATTTCTAAGCTACAAAGAAAGGGGGGAGGAAAACATAACCCCCAAAAAACCCCACCAGAAAACCAACCTCCAAGCCTGCTTAATTTGGATGTAGTTCTTGCATAATGAAGTTCATAATTTGATACTACTCATTTTTAGATACTGAGACACATAATTAATGGGTAAATTTGTTTAATTTTTAGAAGTATTTGGGTCACAGGTTTTTTTTCCGTGAGGTGACTACATTCATATTCTTGTTTCTTTAAGTGTTTTGTTTATTTAAAACCAAAAAAAGTTCCCAGTTCCTACCATTTCAACCACAAAACATGTTCTCATGGGTTTTTTAAGGTAGCAAACATTTGTCATAAATACTAAATCAAATCAACACTACAGTAATAGTACATCTTCCTGCTACCTCAAACATTACATTAAATAATAGTGAAACACATATGGGAAACAAACTTGTTACCAATTCATGGTAAAGGCCCCTGTTCAACACAAACAATACACCACCACCTTGAGAGCTGTTTTTAAATGTCAGGAGCTGCTTCTGAGGTCAGGACTAATTTAGCTCTTACAGTAAATTTATGAAGATGAAAAAAAAGAAACCTATATGCAGACTGTCAGTAGTCACTTGGTAGGACCTTTTCCTTCAAAACACATTTCAAAATACTACTTTATTTAACTTAGGAGGAAAAAGGGAGGTGATCTTTTGTTGTCAGAATGTTATGATGCACCCCCATATTAAGGCTAATTACTTATCCAGACACTAAGCAGACACTAATTCCTCTAATTTCCACTGAAGCTGTACCTACTCAAAGCTCCTGAAAACCAAGCCACATGTTTAGCTATCTGTATTTAAAAATGCTGGCGTCTTAAAACACCCAGCTAGTACACAGTCTAGAGAAACAAATTATTAACAACATAATCAGCATGAGCCATAGCCAGCATACATACAGTCCTGAGTGCTTGTCATAAAAGCACAGAAATAATGAGGTGCAAGTGACCTTGATGTTTACTTCCATTTAGGCTAAACTCAACGGTCTGATGATCTCACCTCCCAGCAACCCCAAACAACCTCTGGTTTTACAACCAGGTCACTACATGATGAGAGCAGTACTGTGTTCCTAAAAAGTAGTCAAGAGAGAGATAGTACCATCAGTTTATCCAAGTTGATGGTGATCTAGTTGAAGTAGCCTACATCTTTTCCAAAAGAGGTTTAATGCCTCTAATGCCAATTAGATGACACAACCATGCAAGAAAGTTTCAAGCAATTAACTGCCTTTGGGAAAAAAGGTAGTCTGAAATTACCTTTCTGTACTGCATGTGCTAGGATGGCTTTAAGACTGAAGGAACAGCTGTTATCTCAATAGGACTGTCCTATTTCATGTGTCATAATTATATGGTAATATTTCTAGAGGGCAACAAATTTTGTTTAGAAAGCAGAGTCAGTCAGAAATTGAGGTACGTCAAGTCCCAGCAACAAAGCAAGTTGCTGGAGTGACAAAGTGGCATTAGCATTCCACTTGGGAAAACTCAAATAATGACACACATAACATATAGCTTTAAGAAAGTCAAGAAAGCAAGCTTCAGGGAAGGAAAGCACATGTACACAAACACTGATAATAAATAATAACAAACAGGAGGTCTGTTCACTACATCATGCAAAACCTGGAAGAAATCATTATTCATCTGTGTGTTCAGTTTGTGTTTTAGTGCAGGCTGCAGGAAGTAATCGCCAATATTAAAAATAAATAATTAAAATAGACATGCAGGTGGATGGCTTTGAGTATTTGATTTCATCAGAACTCTAAAACATTAAGTGCTGGAAGCCAGAATAATCAAATAAAAGACTACAAAGCAGACTAAATTCACCTCAAAATAAATGAAAAAATTGCATGTACATACATGCGTTACATAGAAATCAGAAAGAGGGACAGCTCCTTGAGACAAAGGTTATCATGCTGAAAACAGAAATTGGAGTAAGTAAAAGTATTTTGACTATGAGACTTGCCCTTTGGAATAAATGAGCAAGAAGGAAGGAGTAAAATTTACTTTGTCCATTTATAGACAATTCTTGAAGTATAGCAATAGTCATAATTTTCAGTATTTCTAAAAAGTCATATTTTAATTACAAAGTGCTGCTAATCTTTACTCTTATTCACACACAAAAAAAGGTAAAATACAGTTGATTACATTTCCATATACGAGATTAACACATTACTATTTATTTGTATTGGCAGTATGCCCAAATACCCCAGATCTGAAAGACTGATAATGAAAAGGAAAATATTTTAGGCCTCAAAGAGAGCAGATCTACGGTTGCCTGGAATGTGTAAAGAGCCAGAGCCTGTTTTACTTCCCACTCCCACTCTCACCATATACACCTCTCCTCTACCAAATCCCTCCTAAAATTAGCAAGGAGTGAAGCTCTCAAGCAGTGAATAGAAATTCTATCAACACCAAACCCCAAAATTCCTGACATTACGACACAAGAATTTGGATTTACTGAAATGTGATGGTACCTTACAAATGGCTGGAGTCTAAAACAAAACCCGTACTGCCTAAACCCACAAAATAAAAATCAAAATAAATCAGTGGAGCAGGCTTGCTATGTGACAGACCTGATAAACACAAACTAAAGGAATTCAAATGCTCCTCCCCATTACTCTTTGTGCAACTAAAGATTGACAAAATCTGTGTTCTATCAGAGAATACTGTTCACAGTCTTACAGAAGACAAAGGGTATCTTCATTAAAATCCACACAATATAACAAAACTGGTGCTAAAATGTAATGTTGGAATAAATTAAACCTTATTTGAACACAAAGATTATGACTTGTATAATGATATACACATGCACAAAGTACTAAGTCATAAAAATACGTATCTTTACATCCTTAACAAGTTTGCATTATCATTGGATCAATAGGTTTTAATCTCTTTAAATCCATGGACCTATAAAGATACCTTGTACGTTGACTCTAAAAAAGATCTTCATGTCCCCTAGTAGCTTTCAAGCCACAGTCTGAAACTACAGAATTAGAAAACTGATATTTCTGTTATTTACATTTAGTATTAAAAAAAATAAAATCAAACAATGTGCACAAAACCCCAGAAATAGCAATTAAAACATTTGAGCAAGTGGCTGTGTATGCTGAGAAGCTCACACCTGAGAGAATAAAAAGGGAAAGCCAGAAAAAAAAATAAAAATTATATAGTATACAAACACTGAAAGGCAGTTTCATAATGTTGTTTACAAATGAAAGGTCACACAGCTCTCCTACTTTTTCTTTCTTTTAATTTTCCTGCTTTTATGAATACATTTGGCTAACATTCAAAGGAACACATCCATAGACTAATGAGGGTAAAATGTTGGCTCAAAGGAAACACAAGCAAATGGTCTGTCAGTAGAATATTTAGGAACAGTTGAAATCAATAATAAATTCAACCTAACCAAATGCAATGCATACAAACAGAAACTAAAAGACTGAGACAATTGGCAAATATATAATGATGTTTCAGGCCACAGAGCATACTTTCTTACATTCGTCAGCATGTTAAACAGGCTGACAAGACATTCACTCCACTTGAGACACCAGAAAAATAACCAAATGTATTTACAAAGATTTTTTAAAAAATTAAGACAATGCTAACAGCAGAAATAATTACATATTTATGTAAAACAACTATTTGAAGAATGTTTGACTCACCAAATGAAAAAAAGTTTGAGTCAGAAAATTTACTTTTAAGGTTAGCAAAATAAACTTAATACTCCTGTGTAATTTTCCTTATCCACTGTTGACAAACACAGAACAACCACCCCAGCAAAAAAAAAGTAAACTGAACATGTACACCACATGAGTACACAGACTTACTCATTCTGTGTGTTTGGTTTTGCACTTAGGAGCAGTGAAACCCTAATATTTATTTCTATGGCAAACACCTAACACGAAGGGTGAAGCGTTGCACTATGCACTACCATACTTCTGCCTTCCAACTGAGCCTACCTGCTGTCAACCAAGTCAGCTGTAGGACTCATACCTCAGAAGACTTTGTTTAACTGGTATTAACCAGTTGACTGTGTTAGGCTTGGTGTAGCAGTCCGAAAAAAAGTACTAAGAGCTGACTGCCAAGATCCATCACAGAATGAATTAAGAGAAAGTACAGCTCCAGCCTCTGGTCAACGTAAAACATGCAAGGAATACCTATTGCTGTGTGGGAAAGCTGGCACATGGTTTTGACAAAGGAGTAACCCTTAATCAAAAGGCAAGCATCAGATGAAGGACCTGACAAGCTGGGCCTCATATAATAGGATAATGGTCCGCAGAACAGTTTTGAGACTAAATGCGATCTAGACAGGCAGTAACAAGAGCATCTTGACGCTGCTTGATAGTTGCATCATGGGCGGCTGCTGCTTGAGTTTCTTAGGTCTTATGATATAGATTGGCCTGAAAAACTAAGGGCACTTAGTTTTTCTGAAAAGTCACAGGTTCCAACCACCCATCTAAGCTTGTTGCTTTGCATTTGTTCACAACTTCAAATTGCTAAGTCTTACACTTTATCCTGCACAATAAAGCAGACAAGCAGAGTCCCTCAGGGGACAGTCCTGGGACCAGTCTTGTTCAACATCTTTGTCGGTGACATGGACAGTGGCATCGAGTGCACCCTCACCAAGTTTGCCGCTGACACCAAGCTGTGTGGTGCAGCAGACACGCTGGAGGGAAGGGATGCCATCCAGAGGGACCTTGACAGGCTGGAGAGGTGGGCACAAGCCAACCTCATGAGCTTCAACAAGACCAAGGGCAGGGTCCTGCAGCTGGGTCGAGGCAATCCCAGGCACAAATCCAGGCTGGGCAGTGACTGGCTGGAAAGCAGCCCAGAGGAGAGAGACTTGGGGGTGCTGGTGGATGAGAAGCATAACATGAGCTCTCAATGTGCACTTGCAGCCCAGAAAGCCAATCAGATCCTGGGCTGCATCAAGAGAAGTGTGGCCAGCAGGTCAAGGGAGGTGATTGTGTGATTCTATGATTCTATGATTGTTCCCCTCTACTCAGCTCTGGTGAGACCTCACCTGGAGTACTGCATCCAGTTCTGGAGCCCCTATTACAAGAGGGATATGGACCTGCTGGAAGGTGTCCAGGAGGGCCATGAGGATGAGCAGAGGGCTGGAGCACCTCTCCTAAGAGGACAGACTGAAGGAGTTGGGGTTGTTCAATCTGGAGAAGAGAAGGCTCCGAGGTGACCTAATTGTGGCCTTCCAGTATCTGAAGGGGGCCTACAGGAAGGCTGGGGAGGGACTTCTCAGGATATCAGGTAGTGATAGGACTAGGGGGAATAGAATGAATCTGGAGATAGGGAGATTCAGGCTGGACATGAGGAGGAAGTTCTTCCCCATGAGAGTGGTGAAGCCCTGGAATGGGTTGTCCAGGGAGGTGGTTGAGGCCCCATCCCTGGAGGTGTTTAAGAGCAGGCTGGATGAGGCTCTGGCCAGGCTGCTCTAGTGTGGGGTGTCCCTGCCCACGGCAGGGGTTGGAACTAGATGATCCTTGTGGTCCCTTCCAACCCTGACTGATACTATGATACAATATTAAGCCTAAGCAAATTTCAACATAGCCAGCACAGCTCCTGCATTTTAAAGAAACGGGGCTCTAAATCTTGGCATAGTGCCTGTCAGCTACAGAAATTTCAAAAAACACTGAGAGGATTCACATAAGAGTGGTATTCAAAATAGATCACGGAAGTTATGCAAAAAATACTAGTTATTACGACTATGGGAGAGGAGAGAGATGCCACAATCTGTGTCACTACCAGAACAGTGACTGCCAGGGCTAAAGCTAAAATCATACACACCATCAATCATTTAAAAAAAAAAATCAGAAATGTTTCCTTAATCAGTCAAGAATCTGTGCTGCCATTATACAAGCCCTGATCCTAGAATTCTCCTGCAAGTGCCAAATACGTGTTTGCAGTATCAGGCCATAGGTAGAATCGGATTTATTGAATGTTCAGGACTCTGTTCTTGATGCCATTAACTGTGCATCATGGAGCTGATGAGAGAGAAAAACCAAGAAACAGAAAATATCCATTGAAACAAAACTTGTAAGCTTCACCAGAAACTCCAATAGCTTTTATCACAGGGAAAAAAGAGGTTTTAACAAATGTTTAAAAGTGATTACAAAAAGGTTGGAAAAGCCTAACAGAGGCTTGATCAAAAGCAATCTGATACTTGAAACCTAAAACTTTCTTTTATCATTTTGATACTTTGCTATCCTAATTTAAAATTTGATGAAAAATGGAGTTGTACCCAAAAATGTACAAAAATTGTAGAATTTTACACTTGCACTTGTTAATAAACTAGTAACAAAATTAATTGACTGTGTGTTTTGATTTGTAAAAGTCTTCCAAATCTCTCATCAATAAAATCATAGTAGTTTCTGTAGGGACAGTAGCCAGATAAATAATTTGCATTCCACTGTAAGTATCCATCTGTGGAAAGGAGTGCCCTATTAATTGCCTTGTAAAGATGTAAGGGAAATGATTTTTTTTTCTTTTAGTGCATATATATTGAAATTTACTTTTAAAAAGAGAGGGAAATATTGTATTTCAAAATAGTCTCATGGCAGTATGAAGAAAAGAGCAAGGAACTACAAATTTTCAATGCAATTTCTGAACACCTTTTAAAATATGTATGAAATACAGGTCACTATACATTTTTAGTAAGATTGAAATTAAATTCCTTTCTTGCACACTGGACTCCACATATATGAACACCTGCTACACACAATATACCTTTATCTCCAAAGCCACCATTCACCAAGAATCCTTCCATGTTTCACAGGGTTATTTTTTAACCCCAAACAGATGATGGTAGTAATGTAATACCACAAAGTATATATTGCTTACCCTAAGCAAAATGTAAAATAAAAAATTTAATCTAGCAGTAAGCACATATGCATACAAACACAAAAAAACTCTAGAAAAAAAGACACAAAAGGCTATTGCTGTAATCACAAAAAAAGCACTAACACATTAGAAAATACCTACATACCATATATACTATCATCATAGTATCTGCTGGAGGGAAGAGAGGCTTTGCAGAGGGACCTCAATCAGCTGGACAGATGGGCAGAGTCCAATGGCATGAGATTTAACACATCCAAGTGCTGGGTTCTGCACATTGGCCACAGCAACCCCATGCAATGCTACAGGCTGGGGTCAGAGTGGCTGGAGAGCGGCCAGGCAGAGAGGGACCTGGGGGTGCTGGTTGATGGGAAGCTGAACATGAGCCAGCAGTGTGCCCAGGCAGCCAAGAGGGCCAACCGCATCCTGGCCTGCATTAGGAATAGTATGGCTAGCAGGAGCAGGGAGCTCATTGTGCCCCTGTACACTGCGCTGGTGAGGCCACACCTTGAGTCCTGTGTCCAGTTCTGGGCCCCTCAGTTTAAGAAGGACATCGAGACACTTGAACATGTCCAGAGAAGGGCAACAAGGCTGGGGAGAGGCCTTGAGCACAAGCCCTATGAGGAGAGGCTGAGGGAGCTGGGGCTGTTTAGCCTGGAGAAGAGGAGGCTCAGGGGCGACCTCATTGCTCTCTACAACTACCTGAAGGGTGGTTGTAGCCAGGAAGGGGTTGGCCTCTTCTCCCTAGCAACCAGCACCAGAACAAGGGGACACAGTCTCAAGCTGCAACAGGGGAAGTTTAGGCTGGAGGTGAAGAGAAAGTTCTTCACCGAGAGAGTGATTCGTCATTGGAATGGGCTGCCCGGGGAGGTGGTTGAGTCGCCATCCCTGGAGGCGTTCAAGAGGGGACTAGATGTGGCACTTGGTGCCATGGTCTAGTTGTGAGGTTTGTGGTTGCAGGTTGGACTCGATCTTCGAGGTCTCTTCCAACTTTGGTAATACTGTAATACTGTAATCATAACACTGAAGAAATGCACAGGAGAAAGTAAAAGGCAAACTATTCTAGCCCCCCCCCCCCCAAATATACACTTCAGAAAATTCCTAAAACATTTGCATTATCTGCTTGACAGACAGCACATTAAAACCTGTGTACCATAGTTTTTGAGGTAACCTACCCCAAATCTTCCTCCTTCTTGTGAACTGCCTAAGCTGCATCCTATTTTTCATTTAGCCTCTACCCAGCATTACCAGATTAGGTAGTAAAGACATGATGGTGGTCTCACAAAAGCTGATTTCATTCAGCAGCAGTGAGTGTCATCATTATATTAACATTTTAGTAAACAGAAGCTATATGTAGTAAATAGATTCTTTCCTTCAACTCTAATATTGTACTCAGTTCAGCTTGCCTGATGTTTCTATCAAGCACATAAAATCCTGCAAGAATGAAGATGATGAATTTTTATGATACAATCATGCAGTACTTTTAAACTAACTGTCTCATTTAAATTAATTGGTTATGTAAGATAGTGAAACAAGCAGAAGTATCAGAGATGTGCATGTTTGGATTTCTTAAAAAAAAAAAAAAAAAAAAAACCCACACCACCCACCAAAAAAACCACCCCAGAGTTATAGTCAAAACAGAAATAAAGAATCCTTGGATACCTTTCACAGAATGACACAAGATTTGTCTTGTGAACAACATGCAATGTTAAGAAAAAAAAAGTATCTGCTTCTGCTCTTTACTTTCATTTTTGAGAACTGGGATAAGAAGAAAGATGTCTTCTTCATTAGAATAATCTTGGGGCCTGCCTTTTATCAATACCTTCCATATTATACTATTGCAGCTTAAAAGTCAACAAATTTTCAAGTAAACTATATTAGCATTATATAAATCTACAGAAGCCCTTATATTAAAAAAGCATGAAAGTCAATTATAAAAATTTTAAACATGCCAGCAGTCAAAGTTAAACTACAATGAAAGACTGCAAAATGCTTATACTCGATAACATTACCAGTATCTTCGGGGGAAAAAAACAAAACACTCGGTGTGCTTTTATCAATTCTGTAATCTAATTCCTATCAGTCTAATTCATGTGTGAACATAAATGGGCACAAGAGGAGTTAATTTTGTTTTGTGACTGCAAAAAGCACCAGATAGATATCCTCGGAAACTAATCCCCATAGTATGAACAGGCGCTGTCTGTGCTTGGATTCTCTGTCCTACCCTGTCAGCAAAGCTCAACCCTATTTGTGAAGGCGGTAATTTTGCCCCAGTCTCTCTGTTGACATCAGGGTTTAAATGTCACTTCCAAAAGCAGCCAATAGCTGAACATAATAATATTTAAAAAAAAAAAAAAAAAGAAGATATTATCATTTTCAAGTTTGAATGCATCCCTCAGTCACATATGGTACCCCAGTTGTTGCCTCCTGCTCTCACCGTGCTGTCACATGTATGAGCACAGTATTCACTCCCAACTTTGCTACATTTCAGCAGGCACATAATTAAAGGGTGCTGCAGGGCTTCTCCCAAATTCTGACAACCAGCCTGGCCCAGTCCTACATTCATTATGCAGGTGCTGCTGACCAGAGTCTGAAACCAGAGCACACACTAGCTCAGGGTTTGAGAACCTGTCCATCACATTCTACCTCAGGGCAACTCCGTTTTCTCACCAAAGTTACTTTTCAGACTACCTTAACACTATCTACATATATGTATGTACACGTGCACATACGTAACAATTAGTGCAGTTCATTTTAAACCATTACTATTTGTGAAACTGATTACTGATTAACAAACCCAACTGAGACTACGTGCTAACACAAGTCTTTACATCAATAGGTCTGCCAGTAGCAGCTAGACTAAACCCTCTGGCAGAGACAATAACCAGCTTGCAGCTGCTGGATGATAATGAGTGCTATCATATGGTTATAAACAATTACTAATTTTAAGTTACCAGCACACATGTATTCACCAAAAATCTGTATTTTCACTTCACATTATGAAAATCTCATATATACATTAACTGTACAATTATTTCAATGATTTTGGAAAGGCTTCTTGTCCATGATTTTGCTGTGGGCTACTGGGTGATGTTCAAACTGGCACAAACTCATCAGTGGACACATTTAAACATGAAACATAATAACAATGCTATACATGTTAATTGTAACAATACAACAGTGTCCTTTCAGCAATGCTGTTAGAATGTGATTGTTCAGAAACATAATCGTAAATAGTTGGCTTCACTCTAACTGGAAAGAGCATTCTGCAGAGCTTCTGCTCAATGGTCAGGATTAATGAAGAGTTGATACTGCTATGTAGCAAAATACAGCAGAAGCCAAAGTTGTGCATCTGGTGCAGTTTGCTGACTTCACAAAGGAGCAAAACAAATGTATTATTCAGCCAGAATGACAAAGGTAATCTATCCACCAAAAGAAAATGCTCTTTGGTTTTTTGAAGATAATGTCAAAGAATATTTTCCAAGTATTAAGAATACTTAAGGGGGAAATGTTGCTTCATTTATTTATTGCATTCATTCATTTATTTATTTATTGCAGGTATGGGAAAGTTGTGTTTCAATAAGGATAATAAAATCACATTTGATGTTACCACATCTTTCCACCTAACAAAACTCTGATTTTATGTAACAAAATGCATTCTACATCCAGTACATAGCAGTAGAGGTTAAACTGCAACTACAAATTAGGAGCTTAAACAAAATTTAGGCCAGTAAATGCAATCATGTTTTGAATAGCAGTAGAGTAATGTATAGAGCAACCATTATATATTAATGGAGATCACTGCTTTTAAAAAGCTTGCAGTGGCAATGAGTCAGTAAAACTCAGCACTTAACAAGACTAAAGTATTTAGTTGAGTGGATATATATACAAAATTATTACACACTATTAGTTCTTCTTGTCCATTCATAAATAGGCCACAAGTCGTGTCATCTAAGCACCAAGAGGCACTGTTTAGTTCACAATGTTCATAGTATACTGCATTAATTCTCATATCAAATGAGTAAAATTCCACAATGAAGCCAAACTGAACTTATGCAATGCACTTTGCTAAAATATTAAAATAATTGCTTCCCACTAGAGTACTATTTCCATGATTTTGTACTGCATGGATACAAGAGGGTTCTTGACATAAATTTCTATTGTAACCTCATATTAAACTGTGAATCCTTACATGCACTCCAATTTAAATAGGGCAAGCAGACATTTATTGATTGTCCATACTACAAACAGAAATGGGGTTAAACACTGAGATGCCCCTTTTACTGCATGAAGTCAACAAGATGCTGAAAATGGAAGCCAAACCACCTGATGTACCAAGCACCTTTTCCTACTGCAGACATACTGGTAACTCAGAGTAAAGAAAACAACCAGCGCCTGGGACCTGGACAGAAGATTGAAAAGGCAATACACAGACTGCATCTATACTCTTACACTCTTCTCTCTCCAAACAACAAATGAAGACACCAAATACCTGCTGCTAAAGTCCAGTATTTTTCAGGCATCGCAGTATCACAAACCATATACAAATACTGGCAAAGAAAAGCACTGCAAAATGCCTGTGCCCCTTAACCTTCAAAAACACTCCTGTATTCAGTTAAATCTTCCTGCAGTTAAGCTCGCAGGAGCAATTTTTTATTTCACTAGAATTACTAAACATTCATAACTGTAACTTTATACATCTCTAAGATAAGACCTTTACATGAGAAGAAACCTAGTAAAAATTGATCTTTTCATACGAGACTGAATATTCCTTCTTTAACTCCCCCTTGCTTTTACCACAGTCTTAAGTTAAGATGGGGAGTGCTTCATGTGTTTGTAAAACAAAACAGTGTCAGCCAACATGGATTTAGGAAGGGAAGGTCCTGCTTCACCAACCTGATCTCCTCTATGCCCAGGTGACTGCCTGGTGGATGTGGGGCAGGCTGTGGATGTAGTCTGCCTGGACTTCAGCAAGGCCTTTGGCACCGTCCCCCACAACAACTCCTGGCCAAGCTGTCAGTCCCTGGCTTGGACAGCAACACTGTGCTGGATTAGGAACTGGCTGGAGGGCCGAGCCCAGAGAGTGGTGGTGAATGGTGCCACATCCAGCTGGCAGCCAGGCACTAGTGGTGCCCCCCAAGGATCAGTGCTGGGCCCCATCCTCTTTAATATCTTCATTGATCTGGATGAGGGGATTGAGTCTATCATCAGTAAGTTTGCAGATGACATCAAGATGGGGGCAGGAGTTGATCTGCTAGAGGGTAGGAGAGCTCTGCAGAGCTGGGGGTACTGGATGATAGTAGGCTGAACATGAGCCTGCAGTGTGCCCAGGTGGCCAAGAAGGCCAATGGCATCCTGGCCTGCATCAGGAATAGTGGGGCGAGCAGGAGCAGGGAGGTCATTGTGCCCCTGTACTCAGCATTGGTTAGGCCACACCTTGAGTACTGTGTCCAGTTCTGGGCCCCTCAGTTTAAGAAGGACATCGAGACACTTGAACGTGTCCAGAGAAGGGCAACAAGGCTGGGGAAGAGGCCTCGAGCACAGCCCTACGAGGAGAGGCTGAGGGAGCTGGGGCTGTTTAGCCTGGAGAAGAGGAGGCTCAGGGGAGACCTTATTGCTTTCTACAACTACCTGAAGGGAGGTTGTAGCCAAGAGGGTCTCTTCTCCCAGGCAACCAGCACCAGAACAAGAGGACACCGTCTCAAGCTGTGCCAGGGGAGGTTTAGGCTCGAGGTGAGGAGAAAGTTCTTCACACAGAGAGTTGTTGGCCATTGGAATGGGCTGCCCAGGGAGGTGGTGGAGTCACCATCACTGGAGGTGTTCAAGAGGGGATTGGATGCGGCACTTGGTGCCATGATTTTAGTAGTCATGAGGTGTTAGGTGACAGGTTGGACTTCATGATCTCTGAGGTCTTTTCCAACCTGGTTGATGCTATGATTCATAAATGAAATTTCATTATATTAATAATGAGACTGACCCCAAAAAAAAGACAAGCAACTTTTAAAATATTCTCCTGCCTACCGAAGAAAAACACCCATTTTTTTCCACCTTTGGACATATGTTTTGGTATCATTAAAATGATAGATTTTCGTATTGACAGGAAGGCTGCTTTTCCTATGCAGAGCCATAGCTTCAACGTTTTTGTTTAATTTCAATCAAGTTGTCCAAGTAGGCCATTTCAGAGAAACCTACAAATGGCACCCAGGGGGTCTGGGTTCTTGCTGTAAAGAGGTCAGCTATTTCCTCCTAACTAAAAATAGGCAAGAGGAGGGAGGGGGAGATGGAATGGAGTTGAATTTAGCAGCTGAAAAAAGAGTTTATAAAATTACTTTCATCTTGCCTCATAATGAATATTATGAAAAAAAAAAAAAATGTGCCCTCAAGAGTTACAAAACCTTGATCATTTTACAGGCAGGGTGATGTACATAAGCTAATACTAGGTATTGAAAGAGTAATAGTAAAGAGGATCCAGGGTACAGATCACACGTTACAAAGGTGAAGGGATGCCCACACCCTCCTTTGCACAGAGCAGCCTGATTTATCAGCAGCAACACTGCCAAGTTTTAACTCTCCTATCTCCTACCAGCTGAGGTCACGCTTCTGTCCCACAGATAAGGCACCACAATCACTTGCTGTTTCCCTGAGTCAGTTTTTTCCATCATTTACCCTCCTAGCTTTTTGTTCCCCTTGCTTACTCACATTACAATCTTTTCTGGGCAAGAAGCCTCATCTACAATATTTTCAAAATGGCCCTAATTTGAATGGAAGCCCTTTGGCACTACTAAAATATAACTAACACAGTTCAATACCAATTACAGCATGAATCTGAGAACTGGACTCCTAACAGTACCAATAGAAAACAGCAAAAATTAATGGCACAAAAGCGCTCATGTACCAACTATCTTCAACAACTGCCAGCCTAAAACCCTGGGATGGGTTTTCCAGCCTCATCTCCACAATGAACCAAATTCCACATATAGCTAAATCCCAGGTGTATCATACTGCTGACTTAAGACACTGAGAAACAACACCCCATCTGTACTGAAGGATGTTCTCTACTCCTTCCAAGCTCTGGGCAGTAGGCCTTTAACAACTGTCACTGCTGGAGGAATCTCCACTCAGGAAGCTCATCCAGGAGGCACAGCATATTAGACCAACCAAGTGGAAACATGTCTATGTCTGGCCTCATCACCACAGAAATGGGAAAAGCCTATCTATAAAACACTGACAGGACCAAAACTGGGCAAATGGGTGATGCAGACCCCTGACAATTCCAGGTGCAGACATATCTCCATTCCCTATCAAGGATTTAACTCATTTTCACTCTTTCAATACTCTTAACTGTGGAGGATACTCAACATCCACTGAACTGAACAGGTAGCATAACTCTAACCCTAAGTTCTATGAGACTTGGACAGTTGTGTAGCTGCCAGCATTTACATGTATATGTAGTTTCTGCCCCTCTTTGTTTCTGAAACACACCTTTTAATCTTAGGGGAACAACAAACAATCTGAGTTGTTGCTTAGCTCACTGACGATATTGAGACGGTTACAGCAACTCTGATCTCCACTAATTTTAGTATTATTGCATGTAGCCCAAGAAAGGCTTAACATTTTTTTTTTATGTGATAGCATCCTCCCCCTCTCGTTTTCCTATTTCCTCCCACCTGCTCTACAAACCTTCTGTGGAAAAGCTTCCCTGTTTTACTATCACTGTAGTTGAGATGTCACAATTATTATCTGTAATTGTTTGCTGTTGTGTTTTGGGGTGTTTTTATAATAAAACCAAAACAACAAAAAATAGAAATCAACGCCAAAACACACTAGAACAATCTTGCTTTATTGCCAACAACATCTGCTATCACAGAGCAAACAGATTTACTTCAGAACCTGCCCAGTGTATCTCTGTATGACAGTACACTCACAGTAGCAAAGGAAGAGGCCTAAATCCAGCATGTGCAGCCACATGGTAAGCACAGTATATTATGTTAAATCTTGTACATGCCACACAAGCCATCTCAGTTAAAGTATTGCTAAAAAATGGGCTAAGGAATACAGATTAGACATGATATTTGTCACAAGACCTTGTGTTTATTACCTACAACCAGATTTCTCTCTGGCAAAATATATTTGTTTTCATACTATTAGCCTAAAACGCCATTCTTGAAATTTTAATTCTGCACTCCATTTTATTCAAAACATCACTTGAGAAGCACTCTTTTCACTAGAGTATTTCAGTCTTCTGCAACATTGTGCTGCAACATTTTCTTTTTTCGGTAGTCAATGAGCTCCAAACAGACTGCTTCCCCTCCCCCACTAACATATACACATCTACACTTCAAGACTTGTGCGTCAAGAAAGGAAAAACGCCGTACAAATCCTCGTGGAGATCAGCAAGAAACACGTTAAGACAACATAAAGGAAAACCTTTATTCAGTCTAAACACCCAGTTTGAGAAATTAACGTTTATGCCTAACTTTTAGGGTGTGGCTTTGTGTGCTTTTTCCCCTTTTTGTGCTGTGCAGGATGTCTACTCGAGAACCCAACAACATATAATTAAATAGGTCAAGGGTCATTCGCTTTACATCACACCACACCAATGTTTAGCCGCGCACCGTACCGAACCGAAACATCAGACCAGCCGCTGAGATGACACCAGCACCACAAAATGGGGAACAGGCTCTGCGAGATGACAGCAGTTCAGGCAAAGCTGTCCACAAGCTTCCCGCCCCGAGGGTGCCCTGCACCCAGCGCCCCGCCGCATGCCCCTTCCCTCCAGAAACCGACCGCAGCGACGCTGGGCACGCCGGCCTGGAGCAAACCGGTGTGCAACAGGTCTGCAACCCTGTTCCCCCAGCTCCAGCACCCACTCTCCCCGAGGGGCACCCCGGCAGCACCGCCGCCCCTCCGCCAGTCTGCAGTGCCCGAACGGGGCTGGCAACAGCATACAT
The DNA here is from genome assembly GCA_033816785.1 of Picus viridis. NCBI lineage: Eukaryota > Metazoa > Chordata > Aves > Piciformes > Picidae > Picus > Picus viridis. The sequence continues at coordinate 341,414 of CM066569.1, read as the reverse complement.
CACTGAGGGAGGGGGCGGGCTGGGGAGGGATGGGGGGCGAGGGTGGGGGGATTAACTTGTTTACCTACTTAGAAGTAAACTTCGATGTACGGGAGCGATCGGCCCCTCCGCCCGCTGTTGATTCAAGCCCTGGCGATGAATGGGATCCCCTCCCCCACCCGGGGCTCTGCAAACTCCACACTTGAGCGTGAATACCTCGCATTCCCCCCCCCCCCCCCCCTCCCCGAGCATTTAGCTCTTTTTTTTTTTTTTTTTTTTTTTTTTTTGTTTTTTTGTTTTTGTTTTGGTCATAAAGAAGGGGAAAAAAACATTCAAATACTATCTCAGAAGTAGGGAGCCGCTCCAGAAACTGCCCCCCGCCCTAGCTCCGTGGTCGGTCAGCTCAGGGGCACATAGAAGCACACCCACAACCGAGGCAGCAGCCCCATACACAACGCCTGGGCCCAGCGTTCCCCCCTCCCGAAAACAAAACAAAACACATCCCAAAACGCTCGGGTTCAAAAAACTTCGTCGTAATAGGCAGTGGCTGTGCGACACCACATCCCCCCTGCCCCGGGCTGGTCTCCCCTCCTGAGCCAGGACAAGCTGCAGAGGGGACGTGGGGGCGGCGGGCTGCGGGTTCAGGCTTGGTTCAGTTCGGGGGCTGCACTGGGGAAGGTCGTTTGTCACCTCGGCGCGCACCAGGAGGAAAAAAAAAAAAAAAAAAGGAAAAAAAAAATGTGCCCAGGATGAATAATCCGCCTCGGAAACTCACCTCGCGCAGCGGGCGTTAAAGGCACAGCTCCCGCTCCCGCGGGCGGCGGGGAAAGCCTCAACTTCGGCGGGCGGCGCTGGGGGAGACTTTCCCTCACTTGCCGCGCATGGTGCAACTCCTCTTCCCCCGGGGTCCCGGCCAGCCTGCGAGGAGACTGTAAATCCCCCTCGCCGCTGCCGCCGCACACGCCTCCTCCTCCCCCTCCGCGTGCACAGGCGGCACAAGGAAGTCCCGGAGAGTGGGAAGGGGAAAACGGAAAGTTTTGGGGCGGAATGGCGGTCAGAAGGTGCCGCCGCTCGGCGCGGCTCCGCCGGCGGGGGGCGGTTGGCAGGGCCGGGTGCGGGCGCGCGGCGGCGGCGGGAGCGGCGCTGAGGGGAGCGGCCGCGCCCGGGGCCCGCCGCCGCCGCTGCTCCTGCTGCTGCTGCCACCACCGCCGGGTAGGGAGGGCAACCAGGAGTGGAGGGGATCGGGGGGCACTGAGGGACGAGCGGCGGATGAAGAGGGCCGGGGTGGGGGCGAACCTGCTGTGCCCTGCCCTTCCCCACCTGGCTCCCCGCGCACACGGGGACACGCAACTTCGGACACCGTGGGTGTCCCCAGAGTCGTCAACGCCCCTCGGGGCGCCCTTAGGTAACTCCTGCCAATCGCTTCCAGGCGTTATTCTCTGTACGGCTGTGCTTCACGTGCCGCACCCGCACGCCCCTAGCCCGTTACAGACACATAGTGACAAGCCCAACACACGCCACCGCTGCCACCCCATCCCGCGCACGGAGGACACCCGCCCCGCCGCGGAGCGCGGCCTTAACCTGCTGCGAGCCCGGCAGCCAGGCGCGGAGCCGCCCCTCGCCGCCGGGGACACGGTGGCCCACGGCTGCCCTCCCCCACGCACGTACAACACCCGCAGACACCCCGGCCCCGTGCACTCGCTCCCGCCGGCCCGAGTGCCGCGGTTACCGCCGTTATTATCATTACTATTTATTAGGTTTGAGGCCGGTGAAGATGCACTCTGACGTGCATCAAGCGCGGCTCTGCAGAGGCCGACGACACAGGCGCAATGTCGAGGCCCTCACGCAGATAAACAAGAAGCACACGTCATGGTTACTGTTATTATTATTGGCATTATTACTATCGTCACGTCGTTTTGTTTTGCACACTGGACCGGGCACTGCGCGGAGATCCGCGCGGGGCTTACTCCCCGCGCCCATCCTCCACTCCCCGGGGCGCTCCCCTGCCAGGTGCCGAGTGACACAGGCAGGGCAGCACAACGGATGCTCACCCCGCCACCGCTGCCGGCTCCTCTGGCGGGCCGGCGGCGATGCGAAGGCGGGGTTGCGGGCAGCACCCCGGAGCGCGGGGAAAGCGGGCTGACGCGGCCTCCATAATTGTGAATCAGCAGAAACGGGCTTTACTGCTGATTGCTGGAAGTGCAACACCCGCGAGGCCCCCGGCGTCCCCGTCCCTGTGCGTGTCCCGTCCCTCCTCCCCTCCCCCTCGCTCCCAGCACGGGCGGCAGGCAGCCCCGCGACGAGCGGATGATGCAACGCGGCCCGGTTCCATGTGCTTCCCCTCCCCCGCTCCGCCGGCGGCGGGCGCCGGGCTCAGTTGTTGTTTTTTTCCGCCTGGCGGGTCACCCGGCGGCTGATTGATTCTCCTTTCGCCCTGTTCGGTCATTCGGGGTTGGAAAGTAAATAACCAGATGACATCATTACCGCGCAGCCCGCCGCCGCCGGGCCGCAGCACTGCTACCGCGCACACGCGAGCAGCTGCGCATGCCAAATGTTCGCCATGGAAGGGCCCGGCCCGCGCCCTACTGCCGCCCCCCAGCACGGCGAGGCTTGGTGCTGCCCTCCCCGCAGGCTCCGTTCGTACATCCACAATGCCGGAATGCGGTCTGGCCAGTCGGGGGCCGCCGCTGCTTTTTTTTTTCCTTTTTTTTTTTTTTTTTCTTTTGCTGTGGCGGCTTGGCAACCCCCACCCACCCCTCCCCCGGCCTCATGGCTAATGTCGAGAGAAATAATAAGATCATCTGGATGTTGCCCGCGTGTCTGCCTCGGTGGGCTCCTGGTGACAGCGAGATTCATGCGACCCCCAAAGCCCGTGGTTCTCAAATGACCTTTCCACTTCAGTTCTTTTTTGGCCTTATTTTGACATTAAAGGGAATCTCATGCTCCTTATTGGTGTTAGCCGAAAGTGCTGTCACCAAGAGTTCTTAGGGGAAAATACGATGTCATCCAAGGCAGCGCAGCAAAGATCGCTACTACAAACGTCCATGAACGTGTGGAAATGGGAATTCTTGGAACACAGGGAAGTGTTATTGCAGGCCAACGTGATTCACTGTGACACTGGGAGCCCAAGAGACTGCAGCACAAGGCCTTCGGCATTTAGACAAGACAAATAAGTGCTTCCCTTCCTGAATAAGCTCCCTTTTGTCCTACAATTTTTCAAAAGCAAAACCTACATTAGTTTTTAATACATAACAATGTAAACAAACAAAGGCCCCTCCAAATTTCCAGTGAAATAGCACTATTTTTTTTAGGTTTTGTGCTATTTGTTTGCTGGGTGTTAATTTTAAGTCATATAGGGTTACAAGTGAGGTAAACTCACCAGAACATGAGGTTTGTGAAGCTTTCCTGGCTTGGGCACCCATCAAGGAGATTTGGACTGTTTCCACTCCCTCTCCATTCTGCAGAGAGCTCTCACCCCCTGCATTGGACTTGGTCCTTGTGCTCAGCCTGGCTAAGCTAGCTGAGCACCACTAGCTTGGGGCATGGGAGATGCCCCAAGCAGCAGGCCTGGGGTCGGGGTAGTATTACCGGTCTGTGCTGATGCAGCCTTCCAAACCATGTGTTTGATTTTTCATTGCTGAGTTGCAGCACATGCCCATCCTATACGACCTGGATGCTCTGGCCATATAACCTACCACAGTGTTTGAATCTCCAGCTCAGAAAGCACCTAGGCCCCGTCTGGGCACCTGGAGACCTTGTCCTAGGCTGGCCAGAGCCTGGTGACATGTGCTCTTATGCTGAGCAGGCATAGAGACAGGGCTGTACAAGGAAAGATGAAATGGTGTGGAGCCAAAGGTGTGATGATGTCAGGGAAATTAATTTGCAACCTCATATAGATACAATGAGGTGACTTTTTTTTTTTTTTTTTTTTTTTTAACTGGACACAACTGCTGCCCCTTACCAGTGTAATGTAAGTCCTGCAGGAAGTAGGACAAGCAGAAGAGGTCAAAGCTGATGAGCTACAACTGCTTACCTCTCCTTGCTTTCTGAACCGGTGCTCGTGGCTTCTCCAGATCATCTATATATAGCTGTGTCTGAGCAGCGACAACAGCAGGCCTGGTCTTGGCTATGCTGGGAAGCCAGGCAGGCTGCAGCTAGCCCCTAGGGAGATAAGGTTAAATATTGATGTAATGCTTGCTGAGAATTTAAAATGAAGGATATCAAGGAAGACACTTTTTAAAGCTATGCTTGGCTAAGGGGAGCAGCACAGAACCCATGAGAAATACTTGTTTGCCTTTTTTTTTTTTTTCAAAGTTAAAACAAACCAAAACCAACTGTAAAGTGATGGTAGAGTAAAAGATAGAATAGTGAATTGCTGCTCTGACCATAAGGATACTTTTGCTCTTTGTGTAACTGAAGACCCCCCAAAGCACTGCATTATACGAGAAACCTCCAGGTTTTCAAGAGTCTTTATTTTTTTTGTGTCATAACTCCTTATGCAGCAACGGTGATCAGCAGCAATGCTGTGGCCCTGCAGCTCCACACGAAGGAAGCCAGAGCTATGTTTTTTTTACCCTCATTAAAATGGAAACCCAAACCTGAAACAATTAAAATTGAGAGCTAGCAGGGTTGGCCTACTGTGAAGGTAATGCGATCATAAGACAAAATATTTTGCATTTTAAAGGATGAAAGCCTTTGCTATTTTTCTAGTGCTTCATCACTATGTATTGTGTTGGTAACTGTTTCTGTTTTCCCCCCATACCACGTTTTTCTGTTCTCTAACTATACAGAGTAAAGTAAGTTCTGTTGAATAAGAGAATCATTTAAAAGTAGCTGGTTCTACTTTTATGTGGCTGCAGTTAAATAATTCTCACCAAAAAAAGTCTGAAATACAGATTAATTATTTACTCCCATTACGAACTGTAAAATGCTAATCTGCTAATCAAGTTTTTAAGAGAACTAATATAAAAGCTTTTGACATGCTAGTGGAAACTGAACTGGTGCATTAGCTGGAAGAGATGCCTTGAGACTATTTGGATAGAGGTGCTGTTTGTGATTCTTGTGTTGGACTACACAGATATCCTATAAACTGAAAGGTCACCCTGTTAGGCACTGGTTCTGCCAGCACTGCCGTATGTTAAACATCAGTGTCTAGCTTTCCTATTATGAGCTGTCCCACCAGATAACTCATGGTGGGAAAGTTAAGACTTCAGTGCATTGTTATTACTATTGTTGTTGTTTAGCACATCTGTAGCAGCAAGCTTTGATTTCTATTTTGTGAGCACTTTTCCAGTATTTGACATTTTTCAGATAAATGTTTTCATAGAATCATTCATGTGAACAACTTCTTTGCTGCATCAAAAAACAGTTCCTCATTTAGCCACCTGTTAATACCAAGAGTTTCAGTTTTGAAAGGACATTCTGATTGACCAAGATATTTTCAGTAATTGAGACCTTTACTAGTTTGTTTTTTTTTCTTCACGTATTCATTGATATCTTTGGACTGAAAGCTTTTCCTTAATTCACAGTATCACAGTATCACTAAGGTTGGAAGAGACCTCGAAGATCATCAAGTCCAATGTGACACCACAGACCCCATGACTAGACCATGGCACCAAATGCCACATCCAGTCCCCTCTTGAACACCTCCAGGGACGGTGACTCCACCACCTCCCCGGGCAGCACATTCCAATGATGAATCACTCTCTCGGTGAAGAACTTTCTCCTCACCTCCAGCCTAAACTTCTCCTGTTGCAGCTTGAGACTGTGTCCCCTTATTCTGGTGCTGGTTGCTAGAGAGAAGAGGCTAACCCCTTCCTGGCTACAACCACCTTTCAGGTAGTTGTAGAGAGCAATAAGGTCTCCCCTGAGCCTCCTCTTCTCCAGGCTAAACAGCCCCAGCTCCCTCAGCCTCTCCTCATAGGGCTTGTGCTCAAGGCCTCTCCCCAGCCTTGTTGCCCTTCTCTGGACATGTTCAAGTGTCTCGATGTCCTTCTTAAACTGAGTGGCCCAGAACTGGACACAGGACTCAAGGTGTGGCCTCACCAGCGCAGTGTACAGGGGCACAATGAGCTCCCTGCTCCTGCTGGCCACACTATTCCTAATGCAGGCCAGGATGCCGTTGGCCTTCTTGTAGTTTCACTTCCTTATATAAGATTGTAAGAATGTATTCCAGAATTCTTCCAAAGTGCAGTTTCACAAAATCTAAGTTAGGGCAACTCTCCTATCTACTATATGAAATATATATTGTTTAGTTTGTGGAACACGTGACTGTTATTACTTAAGGTAATATAAATCAGCAACTTTGATGTATGTAATGTATACACTTCTGGTCTATTTTGTGGGTTGACACAAAGGGCTGAGTTTATTATATTGGTCCTCAGGATCCTCAGATGGAACAGAGATTTTTTTTTTCAGGTTGCTCTAATTTACTCTTTGAGACAGTTTGGCCTCCTGCCAGTCTAGGATAGAAAGAAGAGGGAGGTGATCATCTCTTCGCCTGTCTTCCCTCATCCATGCAGTCTTGTATAGCCCCAGCTGTGCTGAATTAATGCCTAGGATAGCTTATGATTTCAAGCCTTTTGTCCTCTCATGAAAGATTTTAGAACAGAAAGTAGTTCTACCTAGGAGCTGGCTGCAGAGAGTGAAACACCTGGAGAATTAATAGGATCGTATCTCCTGTGAAGAAGCCAGATTTACACAGAGGTTGTGCTCTGGATGTAAGCGATGTTAGCCATGTATCCTCTGCCTTACATGCTCAGGTATTCCAGATGTATGTGAGTCCTGAGCATTGTGATGGTTCTGCCAGATGTCTCCACTTGTTCTTCGAGGATACTCCCACCCTCTGAGTCCAGCAGCAGGAGTAGCCCTACTACCGTACAACTTCTTATTGCAGGTTATAGAAGCATTCTTTTTAATACAGCTCATAGAAAGTGCCTAGTGGACACTTTATCAGGAAAGCCTCAAGGAGGGCCCAGGTCACTCTCACAAGGAGTGCCCATGCAGAAGAGCAATCAAACAAGTTTCATGGAGCAAGTAGCTTGGTGCAGGTGGGTGGGATGAAACAGTGGTTTTAAGGACCAAATGTCTGCATTGCACCAACATCAGCCTCTAGATGCCTCTCAGGGCTGGGGGTGTCTAGCTGGTGCAGCCGGTTGGCTGGAGCACCTTGGACATGGTCCTGAGGTACATCAGTTGGGTTAGTTTCACCCAAAGGGAAATCAGTTCTCATGATCAGAAACCATTCTGCTCCACATACTGAAGCACAGCACAGGGAGAGAATCAGGAGATTAGTTTCTGAAGTGCCACTCCTAATTTAGACCAAGAGTGTTGTAGATGCAGTCTGCAGGAGTTCCATGTTTCTATTGACATTCCATTGTATAATACTTCACACATTAAAAGGTTTCCCTTAATTCAGTGGGATTACTCAGGATTTAAAGCATGATTCACTGTTGTAAAATGTAAGACATATGGAACACTTCCCTTGCCAAATGCAAAATTTTTGGTTCAGGAATTCAGAAATGGCTTTTCTTTACACAGTCGCTATGGCTACTGAAGCATGCAGGGTGCTTTGTATCATAGTAGGTGTGAGCTGCCTTCTGTGGGAACAACCAGAGGGATGAAGAATTCTGAAAAATCATATTTATGATGCTAACACAGAAAACTAAACTGTCCAGGAGCACCCTGCGTGGTGCTGCAGCCAAAAGAGCTGCTGCGACTACTGGGTGTGCAGAAAGGGAGATGTAAGGAAGCAGAACAAAGGTTATACTATGTCTCTGCTTGGCACTGATAGTGTGACTGCTGCTAAAGTAGTCCCATTCAGTTATCTGCACTTCAAGAAGGATGATGATAGATTTGAAGAACTACAGAGTACTGATAATGACAAAAGGATTGGAAAATGGCTTATTTTAAAAGATAACAATCTGTTTCACTACAGTGATAACAATGAAGTAACTCAATCCTCTGGAAGAACCAATATGTAGGAAAAGAGCTATCAGAAGACTCTTCAATCTGTCGCACAAATGTAGGGAGATCTGCACCTTGAAGTTACAGACAAAACTGCAGGTTTTTAAGGACAGAGAAAATTAACCAGTGAAACAGATGGTGTGAATATTTTTAAACTGGAATCTTAAATTAAGCACAGCTAGTGAATCTCAAAAGGCGTGAATAAGTCCTGTGGCAAACTATCACAATGGTGTTTTCTAGCCATAAAAATCTTGAAACACAGTCCTTTGAGAAGTAGTATTTTTGAGAACCCAAACTGTGGTTGGCTAACTACTTACCTATCAGCCTATTTAACACAAATTTCCATTAAAACTAATGATGATAGACATCCTGACAACAGAGAAGTTTTATTTGCCTTCTGATTTGTAGACATGCGATTTCTAGAGGTATGTGCAAATTGACTGTCTTTGTGCAAATTTACTGTCTTTCTATCTTTAGTAGAAATAGCTTTGTGTAAAACAATCATTTTCCCTGAAGTTTGGATATTTTTCTTCACATTCAAAAAGTTTTCTTTAGGACCTTATGCAAGAAAGAAAAGAAACAAAGCAAAGTGTAATATTCAGACTCTTGGCTCAAGCAGAAAACTAAACTATTACAAGGGTAATGAATCAGATGTGCTTTTCAGTCTTCATTTTCATGTGGCCATAGTTGACTTCATATGGTTTACAGCCTTTATTCACAGAGTCTAGTGTTCTACATGAATAGAAATGTAGGAGAAGAAACTTAGCTCAGTTTTTAATGATTAAATTTGAAATACAGTACAAGTAATTGCTTTAAACACAGTATTATGGTATTCAAAATGCACTAAAAATCAATATTGTAAAAGTCAAAGTATACCTCCTGATTCCACACTTTGGCTAGCCATATATAAGACCTGGGTATTTAAATGAAGGTACCGTATCTATTTTTAGCCTCTGTCTGATTCCCCTTGAAATCAACAGTGGTTTTGCCACTACTTCATTGGAAGCCCTTCATATTCAATACCTTATAACTACTGGAAAAACGGTGGATACAATACAATACAATGCAATACAATACAATACAATACAATACAATACAATACAATACAATACAACAGGTTGGAAGAGACCTTCAAGATCATCACGTCCAACCCAGTAGAGACGAATGCACTTCTAATAAGTACAGGGGTTTTTGTACTATTGCAGTTCCTAAATAGCACAGAAAGTAATTTAAAAGACAGGTTTAATAAATCAGTAGAAATCTCCATTACAACCAAAAATTATTCTTTAATTCTTTACTGTCCATATTCTCTAAATCAAGTATACCTAGTTCATCTGTCAGTGCTATTAAGAAGTTCCTTCCTCCTGAATTCCTTCCAAATGCCTTCCTTCCAAATTCCTTCCTTCTGAATCCTTTCCTTCCACAGCCCTACTCCACACAGATACTGTGGTTCCTCCTTTTCACTGAATCCTACAGCACTGATTTTTCTCACTGATTTCATCATTTTCTTTAATGTGGGTATTATAAACAGAAGTTAGGAAGGCCAAAAGGAATGAGGTAGTTCCCAAATGCCCCTTAATTGTCTCCCTTTAACTACACATTTTGAGTCTTCCAAAATCAGACTTAGCTTAGGCTTCTGACTATAGCTTCCTCTGCATTGCGTCATGGTAAATTTGTGACTGGCAGTATTTTCACAAGCTGCAGTTGCTCATGATTCCTTCGTGTAGTTTGCTCTATGTAGGCTGCTGGCTTTTTTCTTTTTTCCTTGGTATAGAGGGAAAACATTGAGGACATAACAAATTACATTGTTCTGAGTTTTTTGTACAAAGTTATTTTGTTCTTTTGTTTGCAAGACTTTAAAGATTTCATGTAAATGAAATTAAAATTTCATAATGAAGGCTGAAAATCTCTGTGTCAACTTGAAATATTTTGAATTATTTACATACATTTTACATCCCATTATAAAATGATTTCTTTAATTACCCTTACACAGGTTTGTCTGTCTGTTTGTTTGTTTTGTAAGGACAGTAACCATCTAATGCTAACTGACTCTGTCAACCATGAAAGACTGAAGAAAACATAACTAAGATATGCAAGGTATGAGATATGCCCAGAGTTTTCATAAGTATGCCAGAAGTGGAACTGAAAGTACCCTTATGTGTACACTTGATTAAACATACTATGCTGCTTCTTCCTTTTTCAAGAAACAAACAAACAAAAAGCTTTGAATTGAATATAACCATTGTATACATTATAAAAAATAAAATGCTTTTGATAGATTAAATGGAACAATCAACACTTTTATTTGCGTTCTAGTGTAACACTAATTGCAATGTTTTCCATTTCTGTATGTTGACAAATTTAGACCAAGCCCTCTGTGATGAGAATAGAAGGCAGTGTCTTTACATACTTACCATGATGTATTTGTACATTTATTCATTTGCTTCCCTATTCGAACTTGAAGGGCCCTGAAACTGAAATTACCCTGAGGCAAAAATACTTAAACCAATATGCAATATACACAGGTTTTTTCCAACACAGGGACACTATCAGATTTAAAAGATAGCAACTAAAATGGCTTCTAATTTCAGCACTAAGTGTTCACAGAATCACCTTCAAGATTAAGGTGAGACCCTGTTATTGTTCAGGCTGATTGCTCAGTAACTTTTAAGATGAAGAAAAGTATGGGTTTGGTTTTTAGAATTGTTTTAAAGTTTTTTGTTTGTTTGTTTGTGGTGTGTTTTGTTTTTTTTTTAATTCTTCCTTACCCTGGACACTCAGTTTTACAAATCCCAGCCCCTCAGGATCAACTTGGACTTAACTGAGAGTAAAAGCAGCTGCAAGACTTTCAGATACCACAGTTTCTGCAGCAGATTGTATTTGCACTCCTCGATGTTTATTTTTAATATCATAAGAGTAATGAGTATTCCAGCTAGAAAAACTTATCTGCAAGCTAAAGCCACATGACTGTTTGCAACTGGAGTGTGGTCACTCAATAGAATAGAATTACTTTTAAACTCTTTACTTTGCCCAGTGCTGGGAGAAGCTAACCAGCTTGCCTTCTACAAGAGTGAGCTCCCATGGAAGCTTCCTGATTGCTTGCAAAGGCACAGATTGCCTCAATCTTTCTGGGAGCTTTGGTTGTTATCTTCTTTCACTAAGTCTACAAATTGCCGCAGACCGTCAAAACAATCATCAATGTATCAGCCAAAACAAAGCCACTTGTTTTTCAGTATTATTTGAGGGCTTGGCCGTAAGCATATATTTACGTAGTTGTGTTTGCATACATCAAGAAACATACAGACGTAACATGCTTCATTTAGAAACCCACACTTTGGACAGAACACTTCAGCCTTTACCCTCAAAAGGAGTCCAGCTGAAATCATCAGGACCAACGTGCCAACAGTCCTTTCCTGCATCCTGTCAGTCCAAGGAGAAAGGCTTTGCTGTTGTAGTTGCAAGTTTTCTGTTGTTTAGTGATATACTAAGGCCCTTATTAACACCCATCCAATTATGGTAACATACTCTACTTCTCAGTAATAATCAGAGCCTGAAGCTTGGGATAACCTCTGTTCAGTTCCTGATCCACCCAAACCCAGGAAAAGAGTTACAATAATGTCTTATGCTTTCCCTTCATTCTGAGTGTAGCAAATAAATTTTACCTTGAGGTTTCTTTTTTCTTTTTTTCTCTTGCAAAATGCTGTAGGGACTGAATTATGGAGAACCAATTTTCCCTTTTTATTTCTACAACAACAACAAAAATTTATATTGTCATCAGCTTATACCACTTTAAAAAATCCACACTCATCAGCTTACTTTATTTAACAAAATACACACAACAAACAACAACCAAAGAAACCAAAACCAACTTGAAACGTAGCTACACACTCAAATTTGTATTTTCACACTGCTGGTCATGCCATTTTGTGGCTGAATCTGGAGAAAACCATGGCAGGGTATGGTTGGCATGCGTGTGCAGAGATGTGAGAATAGGATAGCATAGGATAGGATAGGATAGGATAGGATAGGATAGGATAGGATAGGATAGGATAGGATAGGATAGGATAGGATAGGATAGAATAGCATAAACCAGGTTAGAAGAGACCTCAGAGATCATCAAGTCCAACCTATCACCCAACACCATCTGATCAACTAAACCATGGCACCAAGCATACCATCTAGGCTCTTCCTAAACACCTCCAGGGATGGTGACGCCACCACCTCCCTGGGCAGCACATTCCAATGGCCAATCTCTTTTTCTATGAAGAACTTCTTCCTAAACCTCCCCTGGCACAGCTTGAGACTGTGTCCTCTTGTTCTGGTGCTGCTTGCCTGGGAGAAGAGACCAACCCCCACCTGGCTACAACCTCCCTTCAGGGAGTTGGAGACAGCAAGAAGGTCTCCCCTGAGTTTCCTCTTCTCCAGGCTAAGCAACCCCAGCTCCCTCAGCCTCTCCTCACAGGGCTGTGCTCCAGACCCCTCCCCAGCTTTGTTTCCCTTCTCTGGGCACCTTCCAGCATCTCAACATCTTTCCTAAACTGAGGGGCCCAGAACTGGGCACAGGACTCAAGGTGTGGCCTAACCAGTGCTGAGTACAGGGGCACAATGACCTCCCTGCACAGTTAGGCACATCCTGCACTTCCAGTTTCCAAGGGACATGTGAAACATCACAGGATACTAATTCTCACTTGAAAAAAATCCACAACTGTTAGAGATCAAAGAGGAGGGGAAGCAGAATGTGCATACACATTCGCCTGAGAGGAAGATGTATTGCCACAAGGATTCTCTGACAGAGGATCAAACAGTAGTAGAAAGACCCCTGCAGCTTGGTAGGTGTTCTGGAGTAAGACAGGGCAAGCTTCCGGGAGGTCTGGCTTGTTGGCCTGGAAAAGCTATGCCACCATGCCACACCCACTTCCCGCTCTGACAGTCAGCATAAATTCCTGTGCAGGTATTAGTGAACAGCAGCTGCAGACCTGAGCTCATGCACAATACAACACCCCTCTCAGATGAGGAGTATCCTTCTCATCCCTCAAAGGTACATACACTGAAGTGAAGATAAACAAGGGGCTTGCCTAGACTAGAACATGAGTTTAGTAATAAGCGAAACCTACATTATGTAGAGGTCGTGGCAGCAGTATGCCTTCCCTTAATAAAAGCAAAATAAACTCTGTTTAGGTAAGGAACAAGAATTTATTATGGTATAAAAATACATTATAATACCACATTTTTAGTTAATAAAGCAACATGTGTTTTTCTAATGTGCATCAATCTGAAGTGCCCTGTCAGAGGCAGCAAGGAGAACACGTACCCAAATGGTATCCCAGACCCTCTTCTCCAGCTACTGAAAAATACCTCCTCCCTTCTCCTCTGCTTTAGAAATGTTTCATAGTGCAGGGAGGATGTTCAGAAGAAGTGCAACATGGCAGAGCTCCATTAAAGCCAAGGGGTTTATTTCCATTTACAGCAGCTAAGGGGCTTGTCCCTAATTTCTTTCTGCCAAAGAACATGCAAAGCAGATTTCAGATGTGACAGGCAGGCTTGATGTAGTGCTTGGAGATGGTCCCAGAGTGTGAAAGAATGACCAAGGGAGGAAAGGGAGTCTTGTAGGTGATAACTAATTTGCCTTTTCCCCCTCTAAACTGAATTTTCCCTTTCCCCCTGCCCCCACAGTGAATGTAAGCATCTCATTGGCACAATTGTATTATTCCTAAAATGGGTTGTTAATACTCAAGAAATGCTGTCAACAAAAAAATGAATTACATAAAATGCTTATAATTATCTCTAAAATTAGTTCCTCTTTAAAGAGTGTATTTACATGATGCAACAACAGATTAGTTAAGTACTTTCAGTAATTTGCATGTATTTGGTGGAAACATTTCCTTGCTGAAGTAGACCAGTGAGTGGGAAAGATTGCAGCTTATGGAGTAAATGAGAAAGAAATGTTTTGGGAATATTTTTTGGTAAGATCTCACCTTACTCACACTAGCTGCCTATCTGTTTTAAACCCTTTACATTTGTGAAAAGGTATGAGCTCAAACAGAAAACAATGTAAAGCTCAGTGGGTTCCAAAATCTCCATGTAGACATTCCCAGAGTTCTGTTTTTATTAAAATTCACAGTAAAATTATGACAGGCATAACAATATCCTTTTAATCTTAAAGGTATTTATTTCAGTTAATGAAAGCTGGCACATTAGGGGATGTAGGAGATTTAATTCCACAAAAAAAAACCCAAAACACAATATATAACACAAATAGATCAATCAATGAATTTATTAAAATAAAACTTAGTGCATAAGTATACATCATAAGAAATGAGCACTTTCTTTTTCCTAAAATGGTGGGCAAAGTCAAAGTAAAATGTAACATGTGAGCAAACTTGGCCAATGTAAGAGCATTTTTGTTTATATTTACATTTTTGTTTACATTCATGCTTTAGGGGTGTGTGTGGGGTGTGTGTTAACTTCTCTAGCTAAGAATATGTAGGCTCAGTATGACAAAAAAACTTTGATTTTCTTCATGAGAAGGATGTATAGTTGCTGAATAATTTACATTGTATTCATAAGATAACTCATAAGTGCTGGCGTTTCTCATCTCCTCAAATCTGAACACTTTCCGTATTAGTAATGTATTCATCCTCCTGCTCCCTTGTGAAAGAAGGTGAGGGCATTGTCTTACAGAGGAAACACATAAAGCAATAGGGTTTTATAAGATGGTTACAAAAAAAATACAATCTTGGTCAGGACATTTTGACAGTGAATCATTAAGTTTAAAACAAGGTACGTGTGGTGTGAATCTGTAGGCAGTTACTGTGGATGAAGGTGGCACGAGTGGTTGTTTGGGAGCAACTTATACAAGTACAGACTCAGCTCATTCATGTGGATGAGAACTTTTACCTCTCAGCAAAGTTAGTGTGGATTTTCATAGAATCATAGAATGGTTTGAGCTGGGACTTTAAAAATCACCTGCCATGGGCAGGGACACCTCTGTAACATGTTATCATGCTGTAACTGGATAACCTGCCTGTTTCCCAACACAGAAACGAGGGAAATGAGCCAGGGGTGAGGCTCTGCTTGACCTCCTCTTCACCAACAGGGAAGGGCTGGTGGGTGATGTGGTGGTCGGAGGGTGTGTAGGCACCAGTGACCACGAGATAATTGAGTTTTCGGTATTCAGCCAAGCCAAGAGGGGCAGCAAGAAGACCTCCACTCTGGACTTCTGGAGGGCAGCCTTCAGGCTACTCAAGGAACTAATTCAGAAGGTTCCTTGGGAAACAGCCCTTAAAAACAAAGGGGTCCAGGAGAGCTGGACCTACTTCAAGGCAGAACTCTTGAAGGTGCAGGAACAGGCTGTGCCAGTGTGCCGGAAGATGAGCCGCCAGGGCAGACGGCCAGCCTGGATGGGTAATGAACTTTTAATAGAACTAAGGGAAAAAAAGAGGGTGTATTATCTTTGGAAGAAAGGGGAGGCAACCCATGGAGTGTTTAGGGATGTTGCTAGGTCTTGTAGGAAGAAAATTAGGGAGGCAAAAGCACATTTGGAGCTCAGACTGGCCTCTGCTGTGAAGGACAACAAAAGCTCCTTCTAGAAACATATTAATAGCAAGAGGAAGGGCAGGGACAACCTCCACTCCTTGGTGGGCATGGAGGGGAACGTTGTAACAAAGGATGAGGAAAAGGCAGAGGTGCTTAACACCTTCTTTACCTCAGTTTTCACTAGCAGGGCAGAACGTCTTCCAGACAGCTGGCCTGCAGAGCTGGCAGAAGGAGCCAGATTGCTGCTTAGTTTCCCGCTGCTCCAGGAGGAAGTTAGAGATTTTCTGAGCCGCTTGGACCCCCACAAGGCCATGGGACCGGATGGGATCCATCCTAGGGTGCTGAGAGAGCTGACAGATGAGCTGTCTAAGCCACTTTCCATCATTTTTCAGCAGTCCTGGCTCACTGGAGAGGTCCCAGAAGACTGGAAGCTGGCCAATGTGGTGCCCATCCACAAGAAGGGCCGGCTGGATGAGCCATAGGCCTGTCAGCCTGACCTCAGTGCCAGGCAAGATTATGGAGCAGGTCATCTTGAGTGTGATCAGACAGCACTTACAGGATGGCCAAGGGATCAGGCCTAGCCAGCATGGATTTAGGAAGGGGAGATCCTGCCTGACCAACCTGATCTCCTTCTATGATCAGGTGACCCGCCTGGTGGATGTGGGGAGGCCTGTGGATGTGGTCTACCTGGACCTCAGCAAGGCCTTTGACACCGTCCCCACAGCAAACTCCTGGCCAAGCTGGCAGCCCATGGCTTGGACAGGAGCACACTGCGTTGGGTTAGGAACTGGCTGGAGGGCCGAGCCCAGAGAGTGGTGGTGAATGGTGCCACATCCAGCTGGCAGCCAGTCACTAGTGGTGTGCCCCAGGGATCAGTGCTGGGCCCCATGCTCTTCAACATCTTTATTAATGATCTGGATGAGGGCATTGAGTCCATCATCAGTAAATTTGCAGATGACACCAAGCTGGGGGCAGGAGTTGATCTGCTGGAGGGCAGAGAGGCTTTGCAGAGGGACCTCGACAGGCTGGACAGATGGGCAGAGTCCAATGGCATGAGATTTAACACATCCAAGTGCCGGGTTCTGCACATTGGCCACAGCAACCCCAGGCAGTGCTACAAACTGGGGTCAGAGTGGCTGGAGAGTGGCCAGGCAGAGAGGGACTTATTGGTACTGGTTGATTGTAGGCTGAACATGAGCCAGCAGTGTGCCCAGGCAGCCAAGAAGGCCAATGGCATCCTGGTCTGCATCAGGAACAGTGTGGCCAGCAGGAGCTGGGAGGTCATTGTGCCCCTGTACACTGCACTGGTTAGGCCACACCTTGAGTCCTGTGTCCAGTTCTGGGCCCCTCAGTTTAGGAAGGATGTTGTCTTGCTGGAGCGTGTCCAGAGGAGGGCAACAAAGCTGGTGAGGGGTTTGGAACACAAGCCCTATGAGGAAAGGCTGAGGGAGCTGGGGTTGCTTAGCCTGGAGAAGAGGAGACTGAGGGGTGACCTTCTTGCTCTCTACAACTACCTGAAGGGAGGTTGTAGCCAGGCAGAGGTTGGCCTCTTCTCCCAGGCAGCCAGCACCAGAACAAGAGGACACAGTCTCAGGCTGCGCCATGGCAGGTTTAGGCTGGATGTTAGGAAGAAGTTCTATACAGAGAGAGTGATTCCCCATTGGAATTGGCTACCCGTGGAGGTGGTGGAGTCACCTTCATTGGAGGTGTTCAGGAGAAGACTTGATGGGGTGCTTGGCTGCATGGTTTAGTTGTTGGGTGGGTTGGATTGTTTGATGGGTTGGACGCGATGATCTTGAAGGTCTCTTCCAACCTGGTGTATTGTATTGTATTGTATTGTAAAGTAACACACAAAACAAACAAACAAACCACCAGGTTGAGATAAAGAGTTGAAATAAGAAGAGTTTAGTATAAAGGAGATAACATAATGCATAATTACCTTAGCCTTTTTGCAGAAAAAAGTGCAGCAAAATGCAGAAAAGCAGCTGCATAGAGCAGAAAACAGAGAGCTCCCCAGCTCCCACCTGTCTTGCGACCATCCGTGTGGAAAAGCCTGCACTGAAACCTGTAACCCAAGACCAGCAAACAGAGGAGGAAACCTCTCCTGTTATAATCTGAACGTCAAACCCCATGGCACTTTGCTTCAGCCAGCACTTTTCATTTTGGATCTGGCATTAAGCAGGATGGTTTTGAATAGCAACAACAGATTTTTCAACTCAACCCATGACAATCTCCTACTAGACCTGGTTGCTCAAGGCCCCATCCAACCTGGCTTTGAACTCTTCCATTTTAGTGGCACTTCCTATCTACCTGCATGTGGAACATGCAAAGAAATTGAGCTTGTGTGCAATGCAGTGGGTAGTCTCGGGGTGACGGGCAATAAGCCAGTGGGCAGGGCTGGGGTTCAAGGAGACATAGACAGCTTAGAGAAATGGGTCAATAGAAGAAACATGAAGTTCAGCGGAGGCAAAAGCAAAGTCCTGCTTCAGTGCTAGAGTAAGCCCCTGCAGCAGAAGCCAAAGAAACAGAAGAAAGCTGATGGCAGGCAGAAGTGGGTCTGTCAGGGGTGCCCATGGGGCTGAAGTCCAGCTTGCTTTAGAAGAGGACAGAGGCATGCTGTTAGTTCAGCCTCTTTGCAAATACCTGGTGGGAGAGGAAGCAAAATGCAGCATCCCAACATTGACCCAGTGCTGGCCAGAGGCTGGAAGGGAACAGATGACCCTCTGTCCATACAAATTTGTTAGTGATTCCAGGTTCACAGGTTGACTTTGCTGAGGAATAGGGTGAGAGCAGCACCTCTGTTACAACATGATACGCTCAGGAGCCTAAATTCTGAAACTCTTATGCAGTTGGAAAGTGTTTGTTTTACTTTGCCCTAAGAGTCTGCTGAAAGGCAAAGCCATCCTACACATGCCATAGGGGAAGGCAGAAGTGCAACATTTCCAACAACAATAAAAAATGAGAATGTTTGTTTAGAAATCTGAGTGGGATTTTAATGGCATTATATTAATCAGATGGGTTTGAAAATGATGGTCAAATTATAAATAGAGCTAAGAGGCACACCATACAAAAGTACAATTGTATTTGCATTATAAATTTTATATAAACAGAGGAAAAAATCCTTGAAAATTTTTAGACTTGAATTCCAGCCACTCTGTTAACTCGAAACCTGTTCTTTCCCTTGTTATTTTACATTCCTGTGCCTGTGAAACTGGGGCTGGGTCCAGCCACCTCTCTCTCCCACTGGAACTGCTAATTTGCTTTGCTTAAGAGAGATCAAGAAGAGGTTCAATGTTTCTAATTCCAGTTTGCCCCCTTCCATACTAAAATCGAGTGTGGGATCATTAACAGGTGGGATCCCACAGAGGTATTTGGGTCCAGCATGGCTGCAGCTGCCTGGAGAAATATATTATTTGGTTAAACTTTTAAAGCATCCCTTCTCAAGCCCATGCTCACCTGTGTGCAAACCAGCAGCTAAGATCTGACAGCAGCTGAGAGACAGCTACCATGACTGGCAGTAAGACACTAATTTACTCTGCAGTTGCTGTTCTGCACAACTATTTACACCAGCTGAATTTGTAGCCTCATTGTTACTTAATCAGCCTCTGAAGACACAAGTGTAAAAGATATTCTTCTTTTCTTCTTCTGGAACTTTTTTTTTCACTGAGTTTTATATGTTCTCTGCTAAAGAAAATTTATCAGGTATGCTATGAGCTCTGCTGCTTACTTAGCCTTCCCTATCAATCCTCTGGCTTGATTTTTCCTTCTCAT
Organism: Picus viridis; assembly: GCA_033816785.1. Classification (NCBI taxonomy): domain Eukaryota; kingdom Metazoa; phylum Chordata; class Aves; order Piciformes; family Picidae; genus Picus; species Picus viridis. Next base: position 322,163 of record CM066569.1, on the reverse strand, counting down.
CTCTCTGCTTCTAATATACTATTTTCTGCTCCTATGTTCTTTCTACTGTGCCTTGAGATTTGCATATTTATTCCCTAAATTGTGCCAGCATGTCCCTATAAAAATTAAAGTACCATGTCATATTGTTCCTGAAATCACTTGAGTTTACTTGGATTATGTTATAGCTGTAAGAGTCAGTAGCACTGCCGTAGGTGTCCCGGAAGCCAAGAGCCTGCCTGGGGGAAGCTCTCAGTATAGCCTGGTGTTGAAGACAAAGGGGTTCAGCTGTGGCCAGCACCTAGAACTGGGCTTCTCATTTTTGCCTGAAATATTTGACATCTGACACCAATGGACATTATTGCTTCTACTTCACTAAGAACTGGTCTGGGTCTGCAGAGGCTTTGATGACAGCTCAGGCATTCTTTCTCACTTCTGGGAGATTTGTTGGTTCAAGAGGTTGAGAAGCAAATGGTCTGGACTGTAAATTTATTTGTCAGCCCTAAGTAAGAACATAGTGACTTGAAATTCCTGCCTTGGGAAAGAAAGAAATGTGTTATGCAGTGTGTCACCACAAAAAGTAGCATCTTTTCCCCAAGTTTTGCATCTACTCAGCCACCATAAAGGGTACAGTTGTAGGCTGGATCACTCCTTGCCCTTTCTATCACTGTTGTCACCCTTTCCTGCCCTAATTTGCTCACAGCAGGGGCATCCAGTTTTCCTAGGTACTCAAACATATGGATTCAAGATGTGGGCTAGCCTTGCAGAAGGAGGTTGCATTTTTTACTTTCCTTGAAACTGAATAAAGCAATTGTCACAATTGAAGCTATTGTGCTCAATTCACAAAAAAAAGGGTTGTAAAATGCAGGCCTGTGCATGGGTGGCAAACCCGGCTGCTACAGAAATGTGCAGAGTGAGAACATGCTTACTAAATAGGCAACAGAGATTTAGAGGAAACTACTGCAGCTTACATGCAAGTATATTATGGGATTGTTTATGGGGCCCAAAAGGACTTCCCAAGCATTAGCATATGCAGTATGAGGCACAGAGGTGGTAGAATCTATATAAAGGTGAACAGACACGTAAAACCAGAATAACTTGTTAGAATTTACATTGCTGCTGCCTCGTGGCTATGGCAACTATTTCACTCAGCTTTCAGAAATTCATTCAGCACTTTTTTTCCTGTGAGGTGCATTAAATACAGCACTTTTTTAAGGATGAGGAGCAATGTCAATGATAAATGAAGCTAATCTTATAATATTCTTTCAGAACAATGAAGGACACATGTGAGAACCCTATAGGAAAAGGTCCTGTTACTAGCAATAGATAATGAAAGGAGGAGGGGAAGGCTGGGTTTATGTTGTTTTCCTTCTCTCTAATTATAAAGATCAGATGACATATATATATCTCTAGATCTATACATTTGTGTCGAAACTCTTATCACCCTTTCCTAGGCAGCTCTTCGGAGTCTCCAGCTTTCTGGGCAAAGAAAAGGAGAAAATTATGACACCAGTGAAATCTATGCAAAGAAATCCTGAGTAATGAGAGGGAAGGTGAGTTTTATTCACACTGTTTGGTTTTGACTTTTAAGTCACGTACTGAAAACCACTCAGGAGAAGATTTATTTCTCTCTCTTCCTTCAGGGCAGAAAAAGTTCAAAGTGAACATGTGAGATCTCCAATGACTCCTAGAGCAAAGTTATGAGAGAATTAGCCTTCCTGGTAGCTTAAAGGTGAAGGAAAAAAACAAAAAGAAAATCCCTTCCTCTTACACATTTTATCATGCATTTAACTTTCTTTGTAAATTATTGAGAAACATGCCAATTAATAGTTTATCACATTCTTATCTAGATTTTCTGAACAAATAGAGAATTGGATGGGCATTCATCCATCTTTTTATTACTTTTTTCTCACATGAGGGAGTGCCATACATTTCCATAAGCCATAACAAATGGTGCATTTGCTGCAGGATTGCCTCTCAGCTGGGACACAGACTGTGGTATGTCTTTACTACCAAAAAGATGTCTGTTTTAAAGCAGGAGAATCAGTATGCATTACTACCCTGCTCTAAAATCCTGATAGGGTCAAGTACAGTTTTTATTACACTGTACCTCAGCACCGATCTTTATGAGAAGAAGTAATTTTACTCAAGTATTACAGTATTACAGTATTACCAAGGTTGGAAGAGACCTCGAAGATCATCAAGTCCAACCTGTAACCACAAACCTCACGACTAGACTGTGGCACCAAGTGCCACATCCAGTCCCCTCTTGAACGCCTCCAGGGACGGCGACTCCACCACCTCCCTGGGCAGCCCATTCCAATGGTGAACACCTCTCTCAGTGAAGAACTTTAGGGTAAAACCAAGGAAGGTTTGTTTCCTTGAAGATTTTATGGGGGCAGGAGGGGAATTAAAAAAAAAAGGCAACTTAAAAAAAGTCATTTAGTTATAGCAACAGCAAAATAACCTCCTTTTGTTGAGATTGGTGGGATTTATATACCTTAGGGTGGATTAGAAACAGTGAGGGGGAAAAAATGGCTGTTGGCTCATCCTGTACACCATTGCATTTTAACTCTAGTAAGGTACCCATCGAATGGATTCTGTAATTCTAAAATAAGGCCAGCTTTTCAGTAAATGTCTGTTGCTATGAATACTCTGCAGTCCATGGAGCTATGGTATTTATAGTAGTGGAAACTTGGCTTTATAAACTTTTGCCTTTGTCTATCCATATCACTGCTTTTCTCTTTTTTTTTAATCCGTCTATGGAAACATAATAAAATGAAGTTTTTGTAGCGTTTAACTAGCGCTTATACTGACGTGCACCACGAAAGCTTGAACACTAGGGATTTATTCTCATATAGGATTTATTCAACATTCAGAGTTTTTGAATTTTGTCATTAAACCACTATGGCTACTAGACCTTAGTCTGTACTTGAAGGGACACACCTGTGAAACTAAAACAGCAAACACTGTTACTGGAGGTGTTCCTTGTGCCACAGATAGGACTCTGTTTCTAGGATATTTAAACCAGCTCTCTAAACCAAGTGGTGTTGAAAAAAGGCATACATTTAGCTTGAACAACTGCACACATATTTGGATGTTGCTGGCTGCATCAGTTGATGGTAAACTAACAAAATGCTTTTATAGGTGTGCTTCTTGCTTCAGTCTTAAAGCAAAGCCTCCATAAAATGTTTAAACTTAAATAAAAAAGAAGAGAAAGGCAATATCAGTGATACCCGAGTTTGTCTACTATCAGGCTAGTCAAATAAACAGGTTACCCAGGGAGGTAGTAGAAGCCTCATCCCTGGAGGTTTTTAAGGCCAGGCTGGATGTGGCTCTGAGCAACCTGATCTAGTGTGAGGTGTCCCTGCCCATGGCAGGGGGTTGGAGCTAGATGATCCTTGAGGTCCCTTCCAACCCTGACAATTCTATGATTCTGTGATAAAATACACAAATGCTGGCCTGAATGATGATTCGGATCACTCACCTTTAAATAGAAGAGCCTGTGAAAAGAAATTCAGTTCTGTTTCTGAGTGGATGTGTGTGGGAGACTGACATTAACACCTTACATTGAAAAAAATATTTCCTCAGTCCTTTTTCACAGCTGACTAAACACAAACGGTGCTGGCTTAACAAAGAACCATGGGTGGCAGGACTGATTGTAGCCCATGCTGAATGAGGAGCTTGATTTGACAAGGTAAATGAAGGTCAAATTAATCACAGATCGTTTTTCCTCTACCCACCAAAGCCCTACATTACATTATATATGCCATTGTGCTATATTTCTGTGCCATTGTGCTACATCTCTAGAACATCAGCTCAGAGTGTAGCTCCACCACCCTCATTAGCCCTTGGAACAGGCTCTGCTGGCTTTGAGGTCCATACCCATGCCACCTCTAGTGCATGCAGTGTAAAAATAGATTAGAAGAGAAATAAAGCAGCACAATGTTAAAGGTGTCAGTAACCCCTTCTTAGCTACATTGCTGAGACATGTTAACCACAGCATGAAAGATCCTTTTATTTAACAGTTGTGTATTTTAAAAGATCACATGACAGTTACCTTTGATAGATGGTCTAGTAACTTAATTCTCCTAATTTTAGCTCCAAGTCAGAAGTAACAGCTAGTATAAATCTCTAATTTCCTTGCTGCAGTATTGCTTTGAGAGAACCCTCTCTGTCCCACTACAGGGTTTCCCAATTACTCTACCTGATTTGACTTCATTCAAGGAGATAAGGACGTCAGGAAAAGCTCTTGACATTCACTTTAAGCTAAATATTTTTATTAAGATCTTCCTCACACTGTGAATATTAAGTACTTATTGCCAAACTGGGACAAGGAGAAGGCAGCACTCAGGTTCTTCATCTGGGTTTTCTCTATAAAGTTGGCAGACCTTCTAACTATCTTAATGACAGCATAATTACATTTACTTAACATGATATGGAAAAAAATACTTTGAGTGACTACTAAAACCCTATTTCTGTTTCCCAAATCTGCCTGAAAACACTTGGAAACAGGAGTAGTATGCCTGAAAGTGGCTAAGGGCTGGACTCCTGTATGTCATGATGGCATGCTCTGCAGACCCTCTCACAGGACCAGAGAAAGCAAGTGCTGCAAAGGTGGGGATGCCACTTCCAGCAGTCAAACCACCTTTGATATCTTTGTCTGACTCTGCAATGTTTGGGGCAGATATGTTTTCTTGGTAGACACTTTGTATACTTTGCCCATTCAAATCAGAAATGGAAGTTTAACTTGTTGCTAACAAATGTAGGGCAGCTTTGAGGACAAGGGTTGGAAGCCTCTAACATGAAGCCATCTTCAAAAAGCCATTGTAAAGGCTATTAAAATAGCTCCTGAAGTTTGGCCTAAAATCATAGATTAAGTGTATCAAAAAGAGTCCAGGGATGACCACAATGAACTTTCTTTTTTTTTTTAATGAAATAATATAAATTCAGAATTTCCAGCATGCATTTTGGAGCTGGTCTTTTGGAAGCACTTGCCTAGGAGTAGAGGAAGGCAAGAGGCCAGATAACACCAAACCTCTTCTGCTTATGCATGAGCATGGCCTAAGGTGCATGAAGAGACATGGGTCAGGTGTATAGTCAGGATAAGAAGAGTTTAAAAAAACACGATGAAGGGCAAAACATAATAGCTCTCACTGAAAGGAAGCAGACAGAAAAATACAGGGAAGATAAGTGGGATGTGTCACAGGCAGAAACAATGATCATGAGAAGGGCAGGACCTGGTCAGAATTTTCTAGGACGATTTTCTTCTGCAGACATTCTTTCAGTGGCTCTAGGGCATTTCCTGCTTTAGCTGCAATTTACTCCAATGTGTAATGGAAAGAGGAAAAGATACTCAATTAAGTTAAATGCAGTCCTTTGAAAAGTGTGAATATAAGTATGCTTAAACCATTGACTGCTTTTAAAGTCCAATGGAAAATGCATAAATTCAGGAAATGGTGTAAATTGGCATAATTCTGTTAAATGGTAATATAGCCATTTACTTCAGGTGAGTATTTGGCTCTTTTTTTGCTCATGTTGTGCCAAGACTCTCACACTCTCAGGGTGATTTTATTTAATTTACTGCTAGCTATTTATTGAACTCCACCTGACAGGGTTCAAGTACTTCTTCAGAGATGCTGAAACTCCTGAGTTAGCACTGGAAACAACTTATCTCAGGGACTTCCAGATTTGACCACTGTATGTTCTGCAGTGTAGGAAACCAGAGCCTCCATGTTCATCTTAAAAGCTGGTGTCTTGCATTTTATTTGATACCTTCATCTGTAGTGACCTTGATGCAAAGCACAGGATTACTAATGAGAAATGTGATGAAGAACTGAGAGTACTAGAAATTGTATGTGGGACAAAATAAATTCTGGGCAATTTAAGTGCCTTGGGAAAAGGACTACTTGTGGTTTTATTTGATTAACACTGAGCTTACTTAGGCCTGGCTCTGTGGCTGCAGCATTTGTCAGTATTCACTTCTCATATACTATACTATACTATACTATACTATACTATACTATACTATACTATACTATACTATACTATAATATACTATACTATAATATAATATAATATAAATGCACATGTAAAACTTCTAGCTAAATCTTAAACCAGTATGTAACTTACAAAGTAAACCCTAGTAAATGAATGGAACTGAATATGTAGCTTTTGAACACTGCCAGAACAGAACAATCAATGAAGGAGCTATTGAGAACCCTCTGAGCTCATGAATTCTCAGGTTGGACCCTACAGACAAGGCACATTGTGTGGCACGAAAGGGTGAATGTGGAAAACTCTTGATTTGCTGTTGAGCTACAACACTCTGCCTGGACCTCCCTGGCATGGAGTGAAGGAGGAATCTGGAAAAAGGTGATATCAATCCCCATCATTCCCCACCTACACAGCATTTATAGGAAAGCTAATTTTCCAGAAGACCAGGTTTTGTCTGAGATGGCAATACTGACTTAGAACCACATCATGATTTAATTAAAAAGCTTGTACTACATACAATTAGTACGGAAAGGACTGAAATCTGGGTAACTTAGAGATACAGAACCAAGTTATTATTGGGAATACTGTAGTGGGTCAATCTTGTCTGGACACCAGGTGACCTCTGCAATTTCTCTCCTTCATTAGGCAGAGGAGAGAAAATATAAAAACAAGCCTGTGGGTTGAGATAAGGACAGGGAGAAATCACTCAACTACCACCATCATGGGCAAACAGACTTCACTTGGGGAAATTAGTTTAATTTTTTACCAATGAAATCAGAGTAGAATATTGAGAAACAAAAACTAAACCTTCCTGGTCTTAACTTTACTCTTGCTTTCTGTACTTCCACCCTTTCAGTGGCACAGGGGCCAAGGAATGGGAATTGTGGTCAGTTCATCACATGTTGTCTCTGCTACTCATGAGGAGGACTCCTCACACTCTTCCCCTGGTCCACTGTGGGGTCCCTCCCATGGGAAACAGTGCTCTGTGGACTACTGTTCTTCATGAACTGTTCTAGTACAGTCCCTTCCTTGGGGTGCAGTCCTTCAGGAATAGATTGTTCCAGTGTGGGTTTCCCACAGAGTCACAAGTCCTGCATCAAACCTGCTCCAAAGTGGGGGCCTCTGTCTCCATGGGTTCAGTGGTTGTGCTAGGAGCCTGCTCCAGTGTAGGCTCTACACAGGGTCACAGCCTCCTTTGGTGCCAGATAGCATTGGCTTTATTTGACATAGGGGAAACTTCTAGCAGCTTCTCACAGAAGCCATCACTTTACCCCTCCCCACTACCAAAACCTTGCCACACAAACCTAGAACAAACATGTAAAAAAAGCCTGGCCTTTTAAACGGGCTCCCTAGAGAGTGGCTTCATCAGATGAAAGATCATTCTAGACACTGACAGCACATCTGTGCTAATAATTTGATGGATGACAGAGAAATTGGCAGGGTAGTTAATATGAGGAAAGTTAGCTGTGCAAGCTGAATGGCTTAATTAGCTTGTCACCACAAGCACAATATATTTTAATAAAACTAAATAGAAAAGAATACACATTGAAGAAATGGCAAGTTCTTGTCTGAGGATGGGAGACTGTCTTGGGAAGCAGTCACACAGAAACATGTTAGTAATCTGTGGTAACTGCCTTGAGGTAAATGCTTAGAGGAACTTCATGGACAAGAAAGCAAATGTCTCACAGGCATCTGCAGATCTCTTGGATATGCAAAAGGGGGCACCAAGCAGAGAAATGACTGTGCCCATCCATTTAACATGGAGTATAAGATGTTACGTCCCAGTGGAATAGCTGCATTTCCAGAGGAAATCATAAACTTGCAGGAAAAGTGAAGTAAAAACTACCAGGCAAGTCTCATTATATGGAGGGGAATAAATGTAAAAGTTCAGAAGAGAGGATCACTGTGGATGGACATTTAAACACTGAACAGCTCTTTGGTGGTGTGAGCTTTTTTGACCTTTCCATGAAGGCATAATAAAATCTAATCACTGGGAAGGTGAGTTTGAGAAACGGAACTTCAGAGTGAGATATACTTAAGATGATTAACTCTTGCTGTCATCTTTCTACTGGATGCTTCTTTCTGATATCATGGGTTTGTGCCTCAAGAAGTTATGAGACATTTATGTTCAGCCACAATAATTTATGGAAGGGAATCTTCATGTTCAATCATTAAAAAAAGACAAAGAAGCCAACAAAACTTGCAAAGAACTACCTTTGTATTAATTCAATTGCATGGGCCCTCATCTACTTGTTTTTATGTTAATGATCATGCCTCCTGGATTGTCTGCAGCTAGCTGTGCTACTTTTCCAACATGTCAGGGTGGTTAAAATACCCCAGTGGGATGAGAAACTGTGACCGTGATGTCTCCTCGAGCTGGAGTAAGAAGACTTCACCAATAGGCTCCACTTGGTCAGGCAGCCTGTAATAGACTCCTACCACACAGCTCCTTTGTTGTCCTGATGCCTAATGCCTACCCATAAGCTTTCAACCTGCTCGTGGCTATTCTTTAGTGACAACTTTTCGCATGCTATCCACTTCTTTACATAGAGGGCAATACCTCCACTCCTTCTTCCTCTCCTGTCCCTTCTGAGCAGCTTGTAGCCATGAGTGGCCACACTCCAGTCATAGGATTCAACCCAACAAGTTTCTGTAGTTGCCACCATGTTGTAGCTTTCCTGTAGCAGGACAGCTTCCAACTCCTCCTGTTTGTTGCCCATGCTGCATGCATTGGTATAGAGGGACTTCAGCTGTGCTGCTGGCCAGGTCACCTTATTAGAGGGGCATTCTACTGATCCCCCAAGGCGCTTTGTGGCAGCTACCCTCCTGTCTCCTGTTACCCCAAAAGCTCTTGTCTCATATCTGCAAGACCTTGCCTTTGCTGCAGTGTTCACAGCATGCTCCAGTGCAACAGGTTGGAGGCCCTTACTATCACCCCATCCTTCCAACTCTGTTATGTCATCCTGCCACTTGCCACAGACTATTTTGATATGATCATCATCTCCCACCTCACGTGAAATAGCAGACTGAAGGCTGTCCTTAGGCTGTATGTAACTGTTACTGTATGTAACTGTTACTGTATGTAACCCCCTCCTGCTTTGAGCCTAGTTTAAAGCCCTTTCAACGAGCCCAGCCAACTTATGTGCTAGGATCTTTCTCCCCCTCTGAGACAGATGTACTCCATCTGCTCCTGGCAGACCTGGTGCCATAGAAAGTTTCCCAAGATCAAAAAACCCAAAATGTTGGTGGTGGCACCAGCCTCTGAGCCACTTGTTAATCATGCATGACTTCCTGTTCCTTTCAGTATTCCAACTAAGGGTATTGATGAAAAAATTACCTGTACCCCTGATCCCTCCACCATTTTTCCAAGTGCCTTGAAGTCCCTTTTGATTGCTTCTGGTATCAACCTCATTGCTTCCCACCTGCATAACTGGTAACAGATAGTAATCAGAGGACTGTACCAGACTAGGCAGCCTTTTGGTAACATCTCTGACCCAGGCCCCAGAGAGGCAACAGAGTTCCCAGTGGGAAGGATCTGGCCAACGTATGGAGCACTCTGTACCCTTCAGAAGGGAATCACCAATAACAATTACCCTCCTCTTTTGTTTAAAGTTTTGATGTGAGAGGAAGACTGATTTGCTTTAGGCAGCCCCCCACATGGTGTTTCTTCTGCCTTCTCATTTGCCTTGCCCTCGACCTCCAGTGCCACATACTTGTTGGGCAACGGCAACTGGGAAGGTGAGGGGGCTGTGAGGGGTTTCCTTTGCCTCTTCTAACAGGCACCTGTATCCATTCCCCCCTGTTTCTTGGGTCACCTCCCTGGGTCTCAACTTCCTGTTCTCCATAGCTGTTGCATAGGGGTAACTGGGAAGTTGAGGGAGGCTGGGAAGGGCTTTGCCTGCCTCCCTGAGCAGGGGCCTGTATTCATTCTCCTCCTTTTCTTTGGCCATTTCCTTCTGCCTGACAATAAGAAGCATGGGGCTCCTCTGACTTCTGATGAGCATCTCTCAGAGATGGAAAGGTGTAACTCCACTGATCTATTTCCCTTTCCCAAATGCTCCTTAGTCTTTCTACCTGTTCTTGGAGCTCTGCCACCCTATTGACCAGGTTATTCATGCGCTCACACTGCATGCAGCCTTTTTTTGTACTATCCTCTGGTACCCACAGCCAGTGGTCTGGACAGCTGCATCCCTGCAGCCTGCATCAACGCTTTAGTATGTGGGAGCTCTGTCTGGATTCCCATCTCCATTTTGGCTGGGATCAGGAGCACAGACTTCTTCTGCCCAAAACACCCGTCCCTAGAAATACACTAAGGAAAGATTAACCTTCGCAGGTAACTTTTGTGGAGATGCATGAGAATTTCTTCATCAGGTATGGCCCAGCCAGTAGGCCATTTACACTTTCAGCAGAGCAATCATTACAAAGAATGTAGTACTGATGTGGCAGATACTAGTTAATATGTTATTAAAATGTATGCCACAGTATTCAGCTTATTCGTAGCATCTGCATGTGTCTAAGTAAAAGTACGAAGCCAATATGATATTTCACTCACTGCTGGGAGCCAGGTTGCTGAAGGCAATACCTTTAGCACTAATAACATAGAGACTAGGCTGTACTGATGATGCCAGCAGGTGGGTTACTTTCCCCTTAATCACCCAGCTCCCCTGTGTCCCTACTATATCTGCTCATGTTGGGAAATGTAAGATCCTAAATTTCCTTAGTTTGACGTTAACACTTCCATTGAGCACCTTCAGTGAGAGTTGGACGTATTTGGTGACCCTTCCTCTGGACAAATATTAATTTCCAATTCTTTGAATATTAACCTGACTTATAGAATGCAGGAAACTTGAGTTGGCACCATCAATTCTGTTCTATAATTGCCCACTGGGATGAGAAAGATAAAAGATAATATTTCAAATAAAAGTACTTGGGTGATTGCTGTGTGTGCTGTTGCCGTGGTTTGATAATCTGTATTGTTGTGAACAATAAAATATGAAGTTTTATACAGTAAACTAAATAAAATTCTGTCCTTGAAAGTTATAAGTCCTTAGATTAATTTACCTTGGTAAAGAGAGTTAAAAAGCAAGTAAATAGCTCTCTGTGTGGGTGGGTGTGGGTGGGTATGTGCACATACTCATGAGATTGCAGGGGATTTATGTGTTAACATTTCTGATTGAGGGGAATTTATTGAACAAACTGCAATCAGGCAAATCTCTGCTCTAGAGATGACTATGACTGCAAGATAAGGCATGTTAAAAAAAAAAAGCTATCTTGCTCTCCAGTACTAGCAGGGCAGAAATGAAATTCTTACGGTGAATTGCTCCAGCAAGTGCATCCTTAGAAAAATGCAGTGTCAGAGAGCTAGAGCCAGAAGACTTTAGAATTAAAACAAAGAGGCATAGCTTGTGTAGTGAGGTTATTTACTGACTGAAATTACTTAATAAAGTGTAGTTGGGTCCTCAGAACTTGAAATTTCTAATCAGGATGTGGAGTCTTCTCTACAGTTTAGGTCAAGATTATGAGCCTATGGTTAGAATCTGTGAGGAGGCTGTTAACAATGTCCAGAATAATTATTTGCAATAATGCTGACAAATGTATGGGCCACTGCCACTGTCTGAGCACTGCAATCAGACATTTCCCTAATCCAGCTGGGTGGAACCCCATCTCACGTCTTGTTTGTGGTGCCTTGCTGTACTCGCATGAAAGGGCTGCTCTCATCCAATGACGTGAAGAAGCAACCAAAACTTCAGGTGTTCCAGTTTACATTTTGTTTTGGTTTTTGAGAGGAAGTGCTGCATTATTTTCATCAAACACTGGCATCTACAAGGAAGCAACCTGTTGGCTCTGAGTGGGAGGGAGGCCTTGAGGACCTACAGAGTTCCCTTCCAACTGATGTTTTTATGCATCTATGAGTTTGCTTGCTCAGTGTTACTTGAAATATATACATTCTCAGGTCAGTCACTTAGTCTGAGTACAGTCACTAAAGTGGTTTTCTGTTGCTTATAACTCCCATGAGTAGATGTTAATCTTACTTAATGTTTTACACAACATTCTCAAGTATGATAATTTACACTTTGGTGACAAAGGTTGGCAATTTCCTCCACCCTTATGTGATGCTTCCTCATACAGTCTTGGAAATTTTCAGACACACATGAAATTAATGGTGGGTGTAAGTTTTTTATTAACTCTAGAAAAGAAAATAATAAAAAAAATCAAGGTGTCTAATTATGGACATTAAACTTGTAGCACAGTTTACTTCAAAGTGCCATATTTGACGCTGTGCTGTGCTTACGTTTTTTCTTATTGAAGTTATTGTAAATGTTTTTTAAAACAAACCCTAACTTTTCCTGCCTTTAAATGCAGTTATGAAAATATTTCAAATGAAATGTTATAGTCCAAACATAGCATAGTACTTTCAGCATCTGTATTTCCCATTTTGCTTTGTGTATCCTTATACTCTCAGAGCAAAAGAACAACAAAGCAATGTGGCCATTCTTTTTTTGATGCTTTGATGGGCAGATCTTCCAAGAAGCATGATCAAATTCACGTCTGTTGCATTGGTGTTTTTTTGTTGTTGTTTTGTTGTTTTCTAAAATCATCCTTGTTGAAAAGAGCATTAGTTTGAGAATGTATTAAGTAGGAAATAAAAGGCAAAATGGGACACACTCTTGCATGAAGAGCACACAGGGTATTAAGTTAACCTCATACTAAAATAAGGATGGTGAGTCATACAAAAGAAATACCTACACTAGGCCTTTTCTATAATTGTCACTTTTTTTTTACCTTTTTTTTTTTAATATATGTGTATATTTAAAACTCTTGCTCTTTTAATATCCATGAGAGAACTAAAGGTGCCTGGGAAAATAAATCACATGAGAATTTCAGTACAGGCTGCTGCAGAGCCCAGAAGGAGGTTTGGACAATGCTTTGGAAAAGTGAAGTGTTTTGGAAAATATTACAGTGTTGTGGAAGAAGCAATCATTTTTTAAACATGCAAAAATTAAATGATGTGTGGTCTGGCAGATGTTTCCTTTTTAAAGTTATGCATCCTACTTATCCAAAAATATGCTAGAAGAACCCAGAGCTAGTTGAGGACCAGCAGCTGTATATGCCTGCTGATCACAACAGTCAGAGGGACTTAATGCAGATCTGCCCTTAGCACTTCTCTGATGCAGGTTATGGCTGGGTTTTTTTTTCTCTACAACTAGAATAATAGTGATAAGAAACTGTTTTCAGAGAACTACTGTGTCTCTTCCAGGAGTTATTTTAGAAGTGGTTACCAGTATTTACTGCTCAGCAAAAAACCCTGAAATTATGTTCTTAAATGTATTATGTTCTTAAATGTAGTCATAACATCAATGGTTTGTGTTATTGCCTTTCTGTGCCCCAAAGTATGCACATATGCTGCTGTTGTCCACTGACCTCAGGCATGTATCACTGGGGCTAGAACTGAAGACCTTCTAATGTATGACCAGGAACTGAGGCCACCATGAACACTCATCCCCTAAACTGCACACCTGAAATGGAAGCCCACAGGAACAGTATGTAAGACAGAACCATAGCTGTGGTACCACAGAGTCAGCATGCAGTTACTTTGTAGAGCTGGGAGCTGATAGCATCATGGCAGAAGAGCAGGAAAGATTCTAGATTCCTGTAGCGCTTAATGAATCAACAGTGTCGCCTGTGTGGTTTGCAAAAACTACTCTTATTTAAATTGTAGTTGCTATGAATGTGCATTTGTTTGTTAAGTTGAAACATTCTGTGTAACTTTCAGTTTAAAATCGGGAGAACTTCCCCCTAAAATTCCATAAAGACAAAAGATGTGGTCCCTGTTTTGAACAAACTTGTCAAAAATAGTTCTACGTGACTTCAGAAGTCTTTGTTGCAGGTTTGTGTAGGTCTTCACAATGATTATACTATGGCAAAACCAGTTTGTGTGCTGGTCCAACTGAATGTTGAATATGTGTGACCGGTTTAGGCTGTGCCTTTAAAAGAAGGACACTTTCTGAACACTCTGGCTGAATATTTTGGTATATAAATGAAAACAAGAGATATGCTAATCCAATTTCATTGGTGGAACCTGGCTGTAGGTTCTGGCTTAGTCTTTCAGTTGGGGGGGCAGTCAGTCGTCTTCTTCTTCCCCCTGTACTGTGAGCTGGCTCGTTTCTCTCTACGATTCTTGCTAACCAGATAAGAGAAAACTAACTTTTGCATCTGCTTTGAGCTTTAACAAGTTTTCACCCTTTTAATTACCTTCCTTTCTCTTTCTCTCTAACCCTTTTGGGAAAAAGGGGAGGTAGGGAGGGAGAAGGGAGGGGCAGGCCGAACCCCCTGGCCGCAGGGGTGTTGGGGAAAGGTTTCCTGTATTACATACATTGCTGTATACTTCTGTATATATTGTAAATATTGTATATTTTTGTACATATTCATTGCATTCCATATCTGCTTGTAAAATACAGCTTTCATCTGCTTCTCCGGCTGAGTTAGCTGTGGAATTCTTCTGTGTGTGTGGGGGAACCTTCCTACTCCACCACATATTTTTAATTGGCGGTCCAACGTGCAGCTTGTGGATAATTGCTGTCCAGAAGCTGGGCTAAAAGGTTGCTTGATTTATTGCCTGCTCAAGTTGGAGTTGCAAACATGAAAGTGTTTTGGCTTTTAGAGTGTTTGGTCTTTTCATTTTGTTCGGTACTGGTCTACAAGTACTTCATGGGAATGATTTTCGATCGCTTAGGCAGATACTTGATGTATAGATTGTATTTATGGTTTAAGTATAAGATTCAGCTTCTTTACGACCGGTGCCTGGGATTCTTCTGGCTTAACAGATACGGGAATGTGACCTCTAGCACTCTGCCCATAGAGATAAAGGAGTTTAAGATCCCGGCAGGCGAAAGGGTTGTTTTAAGTGATGGCTGGGATCCAAAGGTGATTTATGTGATGTGTGCAATCCTGCTGTTGGTGATAAGTAATGTGTTCTTGTTATATGCTTTGTATAGGGAGAAAAAAGTTTAGAAAGCGTGCTTTGTAATTAAGCGTAGATCGAAACGCAGAAAGCACAGCTCTAACTCTACCCCAGAGGTATCTAGTGATGAGGAAAATGCAGAATCTGTATCAGTTAACGACATGGCTAAAAAGTCCATCGGAAAGGCTGCTCTGAACGGTGCTGTTGGTGGCTCTGGCAATCAGCCAGCGGCAACATGTCATTAAACAAATAGGAACATGTGATAGAATTAAAAGATAGATGCATTCAGAGCCTGAATTCCAGAGCTAGAGTTCCTTGGGGTATCTCACCAGCACAGAAAGCAGTCTGTTCCTAGTTTCTTGACCTCTCCAGCACAGCTGGCTGTGGTAGGAGTTTGAGATGACAATCTGATAAAAACTGAATGAGGGCAGAAGGGGATTCTGAAATGGAAGAACTGCTCTTCAGAATCTAAATAATTGACATAAATGCCTGGTGTGTCTGAAGACAGCAGGTGCCAAGCGAGCCAGATACATGTCATTCCCTAAATAAAATGCACGTCAAGAAATAAAATTGGACCGTTATCTTCTTGTGTTAGTATTAAAAAGCCAGCTATATATTTCCTGTCATCCAAAGTTAGTAAGAAGTTATTACATTCATGAGCAAAGTAATAAAAAATATCCAAAATGTTTAGACAAGATGCAGCTTCTTTGTCTGCTTTTGCAAAAGCCAATTGTTTCAAGGCTGCAACTGTAAATGCAGCACCTCTGACTTAAGTCACTTAGGTTAAATAACATTGTAGCTGACTAGCAAATCTTCATTTTTTCTTCCAGAAGTGAAAACTTTGCAAAAGAGACACAAGAGATTTTTGGGATGGCTGTTGCCATCTGCTGCTGCCACCAGTTTAGGCCTTGCACTGCAAAAGAGTCTGAACAGCAGTTCTTTATGTTGCATTGGAAACGAGTACTCCTTAGTAGGAAGAAAAGAAAGAATTCGTCAAGTCCCTTCTAGATTTATTTGCCCTCTGCACCACTGAATAACTGATGAAGATATTTGAACCATATAATCTCCAGTTGAATCTTCACATGTGAATTTAAAATGGCATTCTTTTCTCTAAACTAAGGAATAGCCTCTTTTTGACTGAGCAATGACTCAACATCAGTGGTATTCCAGAGTGTGCATTTGTCCTTGGGGTCTTTGTAGGCAGTTCCAGCTACATGTTAGCTGTGGTACTTTGCTCACTTTAAAAGAGACAAAATTCAGACTGCATTATGGTGCTACATGCCGAAGTACACAGTCATGCTGTAACCCACCTTGTGTACAAAATTGTGAACACCACTTAATCCTTAAACAATCACAGATGTCTATATAGAAATGGTATCACTCTATACATTTTGGTGATCATCCCATTGGCAAAGGCCTCATGCTTCTGACAGCCTGGATGGACCCATACATGTGGTACTGCTTATCAGGTCTGCCCTGCATGTTCATTTATGTAAGACTGTGGGACCATCTTACCACAGATCTAAGGCTAGAGTGTATGAGATTATAGAAAACTTTCTTTTGCAGTTTAGTTCAGAGACACTTAAAGCTAAATAGAAAGGAATGGAATGGAATGGAATGGAATGGAATGGAATGGAATGGAATGGAATGGAATGGAATGGAATGGAATAGAATAGAATAGAATGGAATAGAATGGAATAGAATGGAATAGAATGGAATAGAATAGAATAGAATAGAATAGAATAGAATAGAATAGAATAGAATAGAATTTACCAGGTTGGAAAAGACCTTTGAGATCATCGAGTCCAACCTATCCCCCAACACCATCTAATCAACTAAACAATGGCACCAAGTGCCCCATCCAGTCTCTTCTTAAACACCTCCAGGGATGGTGACTCCACCACCTCCCTGGGCAGCACATTCCAAAGGCCAATCTCTCTGTGAAGAACTTCTTCCTAACATCCAACCTAAACCTCCCCTGGTGCAGCTTGAGACTGTGTCCTCTTGTTCTGGTGCTGCTTGCCTGGGAGAAGAGACCAACCCCCACCTGGCTACAACCTCCCTTCAGGGAGTTGTAGATGGCAATAATGTCTCCCCTGAGCCTCCTCTTCTGCAAGCTAAGCAGCCCTAGCTCCCTCAGCCTCTCCTCAGAGGGCTGTGCTCCAGACCCCTCCTCAGCTTTGTTTCCCTTCTCTGGGCACCTTCCAGCATCTCAACATTTTTCCTAAACTGAGAGGCCTAGAACTGGACACAGGACTCAAAATTGTGGCACAAACATTCAAAATGTTACAATCAGCAGTTTTGCAGTCATCAGTCATTATAGCAATGGACTTCAAGACACAGAGAAACGTGTTTTCAACATCAAATGACCACAGTGCAGGCAAGGAAAAAGAGTGACCCTGCCATTTCCCCCTAAAACTCCAGTTGCAGTGGAGTTACAGCCAGGCAATTAATTGACACATACTGTGAGAATCCGAATATAGGTGCAGGACCCCTCTTTATGATGACTTTTTTTTTCCAGTAAATGTTTTATTTCTGTGCATTAGAAAGACACATTATTGTGTAAAATTGCTACTGTCCTTCATCTGTTTCTCAGATACTTACAATGTACAAGGTAATGTCTAGTTGTTTTCCCCCTTATGATTCACTGTTCCCTGCACTACTTTCTCATTGCAAACCTACGTGTTTTACAGATAGTAATTAGCTAGGTTTCATAATTTATTTGTATTCATTTCTAGTCTTTCTTTCACTTTTCTGTATGGTGAAACTGTAAACATCTTTCATTTTATACTGGTTTTAGATCTAATAAAAACATGGAGCAATAAGGCTACTGTTATAAAATTAATGAAAAGAGATCCTACTGTAGATAGCAGTGAAGTGGAAGAAATTAGCATAAAACTCTTATGAAAAGAACTATTTTACTGTATAAAATATCCATTTTGCAGCACCCTACAATTGTAATAGCACTTCAGAGTACAAGCCCAAAGAGTTTACTGTTTCATTTCAGAGACACTGCAATTTAGAGGTTGCTTCCAGAAGAAAAAGGATTTTGAGGGATGCAGTTAGGTGACATGTTACTCACTGATGCCAGGGGCTCAGGCTGCATGCTGGGGTTGAGTAGTCTGTCAGATTGGTGCAGATAAGCTCTGTTGGAAAAATGGAATTTTAGGTTTGTAATGCTCTGCCACAGCAGTCGTCATGTAGCACACCTGGATAGCATTTTGAGAGATGAATAAGAATGGAGAAGCAGAAATGAAGGGTGATATTTTTTCTGTGGTGATGACAGATCTGCTACCCATCAGAAAATTTTCCAGCTCTTTAGGAGAGGTGTATGATGGCAACACAGCAAGGACCTCCTTTGGTAGAAATGCAGCTTGAAAACTACTTTAATAACCTCCAGTGTCTACATCCTCAGTCCTTTGTTGCCACAGTCTCCATAAAGAGTGACCACCTGATACAGGCAGTTGTTAGAAGTGCATGGCTAAGCTATAAGAAGAGATTAAAGGGCAACCTAGGACTGTTCAGTCAGAATTTCTGCTGATAAGAAATAGGAGGTCTTGCTTGCATGAGGCCATCAGGATTTGACTAGTAAATTACTGAAAGAATTAAGTGGCTGAGATCAGAATCCACTCCTAGTTACTCAGCAGTAAATTCAGAGTAACTTTATTCACTGTCATCACTGGAGCTCCTCTGGATTTGCACCAACATCAGGGAGAGCTTGTAACAGCCTGTTGAGAATTTAAAGTTCACGCCTGAATGTGCAAGAGTGAGATTTGGCTGAGTTATGCAGAGCTTGGCACAGACAATTGTGTCCAAAGATAACAGTGAAGAGGAGCTTTTTGCCACCATTCTTATTGTACTTCTTGCACTATGAAGTTCTGTTCCTGTTCCAAATGTATCCATACAAGAATGAAAGACTTGCAGCTACAAATGGCCTATAAATTATTTATTGTTTCTGAGCTTCCTCTCAGGATAATATCCAAGGGCCCACAGATATTACTTCTGCATGTTCTGCAGATGGGTGAGGTCACAGGGTCACAGGGTCACAGGCTCACAGGATGCTAGGGGTTGGAAGGGACCTCTGGAGATCTTCGAGTCCAACCCCCTGCCAGAGCAGGACCATAGAATCTAGTGCAGGTGGCACAGGAATGCATTCAGACAGGTCTTGAAAGCCTCCAGAGAAGGAGACTCCACCACCTCTCTGGGCATGATCCACTAGGCTCTTTAAATGTCAATTTGTTCATTCCTAGAATCTGTTATGGCAAAACTATCCAGGATAGACCTTAACATATTATCAGAACACTTTGTGTTGGTGTATTAAATGCTTCTTTAAGAAGGAGCAGGCACACTAACTCTGCTTCCCATGCTTCTGTAGGCTTTTGAAAATCAAGCTCTCCAAAGAGACGAGAAGCAATGACCAACTATTTGGAATCACCTGTATGCTTCAGCTCAGTGCCAGCTGAGGATGGGATGAATTCCAAATCAAGTCCATTATGGCTGGACATTCACATGCTTATGTATCTTGTGAGATGTGAGTCAAGAAAGGATCATCTAGTGAAGTAGCCTTGTGAAAGAAGATAGCTCTGCCTGAGGAACTTGAAGTCTGTATTAACAGACATTCTTGAAGAGGTAGAAAACAGTTGAGATTTCATCCTACAAAGTCAATAGAATAGAATAGAATAGAATAGAATAGGATAGGATAGAATAGAATAGAATAGAATAGAATAGAATAGAATAGAATAGAATAGAATAGAATAGAATAGAATAGAATAGAATAGAATAGAAGGATGGAGTGTTGTGGGCGATGAGAAAGTCACAAATACATCTTCTTGTCTTGTCGCAGTGTGTCTCAGCAGTTGATGTGGCTTCCCTAACCAGCTCTGCTTCAATTTCCGGCTTGCATGATACGGTGATGAAAGCTTGCCTTTATTTTTAATAAATATTTCCTTTATGAAAAATGACTCTTGGCTCAAGTTCCAGTCCTTTGCATTCTGAAGCAGCAATTAGGCAATTAAATTAAAGTCTGTAAATAGCAAATGCTTCCCTTATAAAACCACTAGCAGCTCCACCTCTTTAAAAAGTAGTGTGATAAAAATGCTTCTGAAATACTTTGAAATAAGATCCCTGACGAGTATCTAATCTTCATCTTTAAGCTAGTGGGAAGAACAGAGGTTATGTAAAATCCATGTATTCCTTCCAAACCAGAAAGCACTCCAGTTTCCCAGCTACCTAAATTACCTTTGCAAAGTTTTATTTAGTATTACTGTACTTAAGGCAACACTGATATTCAAGTGCTTCAGTGCCATCAGCTTTGGTTTTGATCACTGGAGGAAGATACATGCTAATTTTGCTTGTTTCATCCCATCTACTTTGTGGTCTTTGCCATCTCTTTCATTTTATTCCAGATGTAAACAGATCCTAGCTGCAGAGTTTCTCTTTTTTGGTTCTGCTTTTGTAAAACAGCATCATTTTTGGCTTTGACATCAACATGAGGATAATTACCATGTGGTCTCCATTTGCTTATAGGTGGAAGACCCCCACCCTAGATCAAAAACTATTTCAGTTGACTGAAATAGCATTTCTCAGCAAATGGAAATGATGCATATCTGGCAGCTCTTCAGTGTTAAATGAGTCATCAAAACACACTGAGTGTAAGCTTCTTCACCGTTCCTTCCTCCAGCTCTTTAATCCAGTGATGATTAAGCATGGAATAAAGCTTTGTCTTCAGTATGCATACAAAATGCATAGAGGTACAAAGAGAAACACCTTATTGCAAGGCAGTCATAAAATGAAAA
The DNA here is from genome assembly GCA_033816785.1 of Picus viridis. Taxonomy (NCBI): domain Eukaryota; kingdom Metazoa; phylum Chordata; class Aves; order Piciformes; family Picidae; genus Picus; species Picus viridis. The sequence continues at coordinate 301,433 of CM066569.1, read as the reverse complement.
AGCATATAATCAGATTGGACTGAAATTAAAATTGCACCAAACTATTTGCTGGAGTTTCAAAAGTCACTTTTCTCCTTTTTTTTTTTTTTTTTTTTTTTTAATCTTTTCTCTTTCCTCCTCTCCCTTCTCCCAGTGTGGAAGTTCTGCATTAGCACTTGTTTTTTTGGCTTCTTATTAAAGTAAAACTAAAAAAAGAAGAACTGCACTGCCACTCATGCTCCAAATAAAAACTAAAACTTTATAAAAGAAAAAGCTGTCACTGTTTCTCTAAAAATGATTAAATATAGTCTGCTCTAAGAACAGAAGTCAGAGGTGGGTCCTCACGTGCAAAGTGATATTTGAGGTAGTATGTATGTATTTGGTTTGGCTGAGATGGAGTTGGTTCTCCCCATAGCATCTTTCATATTGCTGTTTTTCAGCAGTAGCTGGAAGGGTGTTGATAACACACCAGTGTTTTGGCTACTGCTGAGCAGTGCTGGCACAGCACCAAGGCTGTGCTTTTCCAACATTGTCCCCCACAACAGTAGGCTGAGGAGTGGGCAAGATCTTGGGAGGGGACTCAGCCAGGCAAGCTGCCCCGAACTGACCAAAGGGGTATTCCCCACCATAGGACAGCAGCTCAGATAGAAAAGTCAAGTGAAAGAAGGAGGTGGGGGGAGGGGTGGGCATTAGTTGATGGCATTTGTTCCCTGGAGCAGCTTCCATGGTATCCAAGCCCTGCTTCCTGGGGAGCTAAACTGTTTTTATCTCTATCCATGGGCCTCCTGTTATATTTTCCTTCTCCACTGTCCATCTAAGAAGGGGACTGATAGAGGGGCTTTTGGTGGCCCCCAGCCAGGGCCAAACCACCACAATGTGGAATCATTGTAGGGAAAAGGGGAAGGGGAGGGGAAGGGAAGGCAAGGCAAGGCAAGGCAAAGCTGGAGGCACAGAAGGAGAAATCACACATGCCACTTAAAAAGCTGTAAGTTATCAAAAATGAAATATTGGCCTGGATGCCATAGTCCCTGAGCAAGCACATGACTGCTCACATAAAGGTTCCTTAGTGAAAGTCAACAGAGCAGTGCCATCCCTATAGGAGACTCTCAGTTCCTAAGGAAGGACTGGGGGCATGTCAGCTAGTGGAATAAAAAAGTGATCATAGAGCCATACCCAACAAAGAAGCCACTGTCTTGGACAATGTCTCTAGTTTCCTGCTTTGGATGAATTCGTTAAGTCTGTAATGGACCAATTCTGTAACTCTTCACATCCTGAAAGCTCTGATAGTCACTCAGGCAGAGAGGTGTGCAGTGGTCATGGTCTGCTCCTGTTGAGGGAGGAGAACCAATGTTCCTGGCTCAGCTTGGTCAGCCACACTTACGCCTATCTGACATGCCTATTGACTTTAGTCTTTTTTAAAGAGGTCTGTGATACTGACTCTGCTTTGCATCAGAAGTCCTATATTGCCTTATTCAGCTCATGAGTACATGAACCTGCAGCACTGTCTGAAAGGAAGGTTTGTGGAGTCTTTGGCATGTGATGATTTTTTCTACTATTTGCTTTTTTGTTTGGGCAACATAATAATACTGCTTACGAAAACTCATGATTGGGGAAAGGAGAAAAAAGCATTGCTGTAAAATTTGGTCTCTCTTTTAGAGCACATTGGCAGCTGTGGAGAACCCACCAGCAAGATATAGTTAGACCTTGTTATGTCACACATATGCATAGATACATACTTCAGTACTATCCAACGTCCACAACAGTACACACCCAAGAACTTGTAGTAGTGGACGGAGTACAAGAAAACTGAGGCTACTGCTTCCTCACCTTTGACTTGGATTGTCTTTTGCAGACCAAGGTGCTCTTTCTTGGAACTGGCTCTAAGGGGAAAGGAAGATGTATAGCTGCATTAGTGTGGTGCCAGCTTCAAGCTGATGCACTTACACTCTGCCTCTCAGCTAGGTTTTCAGATGGTGTCATTAGCCCAGTGCCACTGAAGCCAGTAGAGCAGCGCCAGCAAGCAGAGCATGGGATTTGGCCTTGCATTTTTAATGTGTATAATTAGTTTAGACTGTGAGGTAGAAACTGATGATCATCTGACTTGAGAAGCTGAGTATCTTAAAAGATGCAAGAGTGCAGAAAGTGCATCTGTACAATCCTTTTTTTTTAAAGAAAGGATTGGTTTATTTTAGAATACCCTCTTGTCTTCACTCTTTTTCAGTATGTAAACTTCTTTCCCTGGCTGGCAAATCTGAGTTTGCAGGAGTTTTGATTTTTTATTTAAATTTAAATCTCTATGCGTTGTTTTGAAAGTACTTATACACTGCAAGGCATACTTTTGCCTCGGAGTACACTGGCATTTAATGTGTTCTGTTGTTACAGCTCACACTTGATATCAGAGCTATAAAAGCTGGTACTGTTAATTCACATTTGAGGAAGGAACAAAGGGAGCTTTCTGCAGCCTGTGCACCAGGAAGGTCATATTGAGAATGGTGACTTCTGTAGCGTGCTTCTGCCAGGTGGCAGTCCCTTGCTACATCACAAACCCGAGATTAAAAAACTGGCAAAATGTTAAAGGTTTCATTACATTACATTTTAGGGCACTGACCTTGTGTTATGATGATTGCATATTTCATTTTTAGATTTAAAAGCCATACTATTTGGAATTGCTTAGCCATCCATTAACACAAAGCAACAGAACTGTCATCTCCTGTAGGCTTTTGCAGCAATACTAAGCTAGGCTGCTTTGAACAGACAAAACGAAAGGTTCCCTTTATGGGTTTAGAGGAAAAAAAACAACGATATTAAGCATGCATTTGTGTTTCTGCCAAAGCTACATACAACAGTTACTTGTTTCCTCTAAACAATACTTAACATTCATCTTTTTTTTTTTTTTCAAGGACTTTATAGTATTACATAGCTATCACTTAGACAGTACTCAGACCAGATTAGGTAAAAGGAATACGCAGAGACCAGTTATCCTTGCCTACCCTCAAGAAGTAGTGTGATAGAAAAAGCCAAGGCTACATTATTTTCAAAAGTGTTTAAATTTATTGACATTTTATCTTCTCTTACAGAATTGTTGTATGCTTGAGGTGATGGGTTTTCACTATAATATTGGAATAGCATCTAGCTCATGTTTCTGTTGAACTGGTACTGGAAGGATCCTTCATGCCAAAAAAAAAAAAAAAAAAAAAAAGAGAAAGCCAGAAAATCCTGGTATGTGGTGTTACACAGAATGGTTGGGATCTAGCAGATACAAAGATCTAAAAACAGTCCAGGCAATAAGACTCTCCCAGCAATTCCAGTGGAAGTAAAATTTGCCTAATATGCATTACATCTCATTAGTAACTTGAGTTTTATTTCCTTTGGATCAGCAGATGAATACTGTCTTGTCATGGCTTGAGTTGAATCTGCTGTCATGCCAGCTTCAAAATGAAAAGTGCTGGTGGGAGCAAAGTATTGCCCAGAGGGCAGTTACAAAGGGCTGCCCAGGGAGGTGGTGGACGCCCCTTCCCTGGAGGTTTTTATGGCCAGGCTGGATGTGGCTCTGAGCAACCTGCTGTAGAGTAAGGTGTCCCTGCCCATGGCAGGGGTTTGGAACTGGATGATCCTTGAGGTCCCTTCCAACCCTAACAATTTCATGATTCTCTGATTCTGTGATTATGAAGCTTGAATTTCAGATTGCAACAAGAGAGGCTTCCTGTTCTGGTTGCTGCTTTCAGTTTCCAGGTTTGGGGTGTTGGTCCTTTTCGCTGGACAGGCTGTGGGTCAAGGTGGGGAAGAGTCCACTGGCTTCCGATGCCACTTCTGCATTTTGCTGTGCTTTTCTGCAAACAGACTGAGGTAATTGTGCATCTTATCATCTCATTAAACTCTCGTTATCTCAACCCGGAGGACTTTTTTTGGGTTACTTTCCCTCCAGTCTGTGTGTAGACAGTGGGAGGTTATGAGAGCAGGCTGTGTTAACCCTGGGCACATCTTTCCCTGTATACTTTTTGTATTTAAGTATCTGGCATTGCTTAGATCTTCTGCCAAGGCTTGATTCTGATTGCCTTTGAAAGAATGATTAAGCCTTTCCTCATTGTCTTCTACTTGACAGAAACACAGAAGTGTTATTTTAAGCACCTTGTTTTCCCTTCTGGACACAAAGCCCACCTGCTCTTCTGGTGCTCTCCTGTTTTTCAGAGGCTTTAATTTGCACCTGGGCTGAAATAATCCCTGGAGGGTTATCATGTGGCAGGAGTAGATCAAATACCATGTGCTTTGGCTGTACCGATTCTTTGTCTAACAGGCTAGTGAATATGGTATAACTATCCTTCTGAGGATGGGAAAGCTTTTGTTAGGGAGATCTGTCTTCTTTTACATAGAAGGAACAATCTACAGAGTGTGAAATTCCATATACAACTGGTGACTATATTTTAAAACGGTCTGAGCAACATACAGTCTGTATACAAGCAAGTTCATTTCTCCCTCCTTTCTATCTACTTCCATCTCATGTATGTGTCAGTCTTCAAATTTATCTGCTAAGTTTTTATCTTCAGTATGGTTTGATCAAGTCTGATCAGATGTGATATTCAGATCCTCTCTGGATTGATGTGTTTTTATTTCTTCTATTTTCTTTGTCCTGCTGCATGCATTTAGTACATATAAAAATTTATCCAGTGAACTTTCTGTTTCTGTGCTTCCCTTTTGACTGTGCACTGCCTGCTTCACCACAGTAAATTGCTTTCTGATTATCTCCTAATTTCAGCAGCTCCCTTTTCCTGCCTTTTGTTCACTTTTCTATGACATGCCTCATACTCCACAGTCGACATATTCTCCTTGGTCTTAAAAATTAGTAAAACTGCATGACTTGACTTAGTCAACCTGTTCAGTTACAAGTCAGGTAGTCCCTTAATTCAGTGTAGTAATTTATGTGGGAAAACAACATAGTCCCACTGCAAAAAGGTCCTTTGCACATGGTCCATCCCAGCACCACTCTGGTTGCCACTAGGTTGGTTACAAATTTCACCACAATTTGTTGAGTAATTGAGCAATTCCAGTTGTCTGTCTTCTCATTATGACCATTTTGATTTTCCACGCCCTGGACACTTATTTCCTTATTTCATGCACTGTCCCTGAAAAGGTTTTGCCTCAAGCAAAGAGCTTGAGCCACGCTCACAAGAAGCCTAAGTATGCTCATGAACTTGCTGTTGTTAATTTTTACTTCACCATCCTTTCAGTGCAAATCCTATTGGTTATGCAATGTCTCTCTATATATTGTGTATACTCTTTCTGGAAAGTGTCTACAGAGTACCCAGCATACCTCCAGGCACTGTGTAATTTGCAGATCAGTATAAATGAGAACAAGCTAGAAAAGTAATACCATGTTGCCTTCTATTCCTATTTCGTGCTTATACCATCTTGTTTCTCTTGTCAGCAGCAGCCTATTTAGCTTTGCTAATCTTTCCCCTCTATTATGCATAGAGGAGGCTTTCTCACTCTGAGGCTAGTTTTCTAATACTGGTCACAAATCATCTCAGGGACAAGCAGTTCTTCCTCTGTGTTCTGCTCTTGCAATTTACAATACTGCTTTCCAAGCCCTACACAAATTCAGTGTGCACATGCATGTTTCATATATCTATATCTATCTGTCTCTGTGTGTGTGTGTGTGTGTGTGCATACATATGTAAAGACTCATGTGTATGTGCATACACAAACATGAACAAAATAAGGATGGAAGGTGCAAAATAGACTGGTTGGAAGCCAGACTTGTCAGGCACCTGACAGGAAAAGATGGAGCCATCTACTCAGCTTCAGTCTACAGCATGCAAGGCATTTATCTATCCAGCACAACAAAGAACCTAGCGGGTAAAAGGAGGGAGCCATAACACAAAACCACCAGGTGAGACAACCTTCACCAGCTGCTCCTCACTATGTTCTTATCCAGCAATGCAAAAAAGTTAGGCAACAAAAGCAGAATACGAAACAATAAACATAATCTACCCCTGTTAATCCAATCCAAACCCCTGTTAATCTAATCCAGGTCAGCTGGTAACAGATGGAGTACATCTGTCCCAGAGGAGGGGAAAGGTCACAGTACATGAGAATGGCCTGTCCCCCAAAGGTAAAAAGATTCTGGGAAGGGAATTAGCAAGTCTCATTGACAGGGCTTTAAACTAGCTTCGAAGGGGGAAGGGGCTGAAACCAGTCCCCCCAGACAGGAGTCTGAGGGTGGTAAGCTGGAGTCAGGGGCAAAACCAGCAGCCCAGCTGAAGTGCATGTACACTAATGCACGAAGTATGGGCAACAAACATGAGGAGCTGGAAGCCTTGTTGCAGCAGGAAAGATATGATGTAGTTGCCATCACGGAGACGTGGTGGGATGACTCGCATGACTGGAGCGCTGCAATTGATGGCTACAGGCTCTTCAGGAGAGACAGGCAAGGAAGAAGGGGTGGAGGGGTGGCCCTGTACATCAGGGAGGCTCTTGATGCCATTGAGCTAGAGATCAGGGATGATCGGGTTGAGTGCGTGTGGGTAAGAATTAGAGGGAAGACCAGCAGGGCAGACATCCTGGTTGGAGTCTGTTATAGACCACCCAACCAGGAGGATGATCTTGATGAAGCATTCTATAGGCAGCTTAAGGCTGTCTCAAGATCGCCTAACCTTGTTCTCGTGGGAGACTTCAACCTGCCTGATATCTGCTGGGATCACAACATAGCAGAGAGGAGGCAGTCTAGGAGGTTCTTAGAGTGCATGGAGGACAGCTTCTTATCCCAGGTGCTGCGCGAGCCTACCAGGGGTAAGGCTCTGCTTGACCTCCTCTTCACCAACAGGGAAGGGCTGGTGGGTGATGTGGTGGTCGGAGGGTGTTTAGGCACCAGTGACCACGAGATAATTGAGTTTTCAGTATTCAGCCAAGCCAAGAGGGGGAACAAGAAGACCTCCACTCTGGACTTCCGGAGGGCAGACTTCAGGCTACTCAAGGAACTAACTCAGAAGGTTCCTTGGGAAACAGCCCTTAAAAACAAAGGGGTTCAGGAGAGCTGGACCTACTTCAAGGCAGAACTCTTGAAGGTGCAGGAACAGGCTGTGCCAGTGTGCCGGAAGATGAGCCGCCGGGGCAGACGGCCAGCCTGGTTGGGTAATGAACTTCTAAAGGAACTAAGGGAAAAAAAGAGGGTGTATTATCTTTGGAAAAAAGGGGAGGCAACCCATGGAATGTTTAGGGATGTTGCTAGGTCTTGTAGGAAGAAAATTAGGGAGGCAAAAGCACATTTGGAGCTCAGACTGGCCTCTGCTGTGAAGGACAACAAAAAGTCCTTCTATAAATATATTAATAGCAAGAGGAAGAGCAAGGAGAAGCTCCACTCCTTGGTGGGCATGGAGGGGAATATTGTAACAAAGGATGAGGAAAAGGCAGAGGTGCTTAACACCTTCTTTACCTCAATTTTTACTAGCAGGACAGAACGTCTTCCAGACAGCTGGCCTGCAGAGCTGGCAGAAGGAGCCAGGGAGCAGCATAGTTTTCCCCTGTTCCAGGATGGGATAGTTAGAGATCTTCTCAGCCGCTTGGACCCCCACAAGTCCATGGGACCGGATGGGATCCATCCTAGGGTGCTGAGGGAGCTGGCGGATGAGCTGTCCAGGCCGCTCTCCATCATTTTTCAGCAGTCCTGGCTCACTGGAGAGGTCCCAGAAGACTGGAAGCTGGCCAGCGTGGTGCCCATCCATAAGAAGGGCCAGTTGGAAGAGCCGGGGACTTATAGGCCTGTCAGCCTGACCTCAGTGCCAGGCAAGATTATGGAACGGATCATCTCGAGTGCGATCACACAGCACTTACAGGATGGCCAGGGGCTCAGGCCTAGCCACCATGGATTTAGGAGGGGCAGGTCCTGCCTCACCAACCTGATCTCCTTCTATGATCAGGTGACCCGCCTGGTGGACGTGGGGAGGCCTGTGGATGTGGTCTACCTGGACCTCAGCAAGGCCTTTGACACAGTCCCCCACAGCAAACTCCTGGCCAAGCTGGCAGCCCATGGCTTGGACAGGAGCACACTGCGTTGGGTTAGGAACTGGCTGGAGGGCCGAGCCCAGAGAGTGGTGGTGAATGGTGTCACAGCCAGCTGGCGGCTTGTCACTAGTGGTGTGCCCCAAGGATCAGTGCTGGGCCCCATGCTCTTCAACATCTTTATTAATGATCTGGATGAGGGCATTGAGTCCATCATCAGTAAGTTTGCAGATGACACCAAGCTGGGGGCAGGAGTTGATCTGCTGGAGGGCAGAGAGGCTTTGCAGAGGGACCTCGACAGGCTGGACAGATGGGCAGAGTCCAATGGCATGAGATTTAACACATCCAAGTGCCGGGTTCTGCACATTGGCCACAGCAACCCCATGCAGAGCTACAGGCTGGGGTCAGAGTGGCTGGAGAGCTGCCAAACAGAGAGGGACCTGGGGGTGCTGGTTGATGGGAAGCTGAACATGAGCCAGCAGTGTGCCCAGGCAGCCAAGAGGGCCAACCGCATCCTGGCCTGCATTAGGAATAGTATGGCCAGCAGGAGCAGGGAGGTCATTGTGCCCCTGTACACTGCACTGGTTAGGCCACACCTTGAGTCCTGTGTCCAGTTCTGGGCCCCTCAGTTTAAGAAGGACATTGAGACACTTGAACGTGTCCAGAGAAGGGCAACAAGGCTGGTGAGAGGCCTTGAGCACAAGCCCTATGAGGAGAGGCTGAGGGAGCTGGGGCTGTTTAGCCTGGAGAAGAGGAGGCTCAGGGGCGACCTCATTGCTCTCTACAACTACCTGAAGGGTGGTTGTAGCCAGGAAGGGGTTGGCCTCTTCTCCCTAGCAACCAGCACCAGAACAAGGGGACACAGTCTCAAGCTGCACCAGGGGAAGTTTAGGCTCGAGGTGAGGAGAAAGTTCTTCACCGAGAGAGTGATTCGTCACTGGAATGGGCTGCCCAGGGAGGTGGTTGAGTCTCCGTCCCTGGAGGCGTTCAGGAGGGGACTGGATGTGGCACTTGGTGCCATGGTCTAGTTGTGAGGTTATGGTTACAGGTTGGACTCGATGATCTTCAAGGTCTCTTCCAACCTTGGTAATTCTATTCTATTCTATTCTATTCTATTCTATTCTATTCTATTCTATTCTATTCTATTCTATTCTATTCTATTCTATTCTATTCTATTCTATTCTATTCTAATCCTTCCCCTACTAAAAGTCTATGCAGCTTTAGCATGGAAACCTGTAATACTAAATCACATGCTTTTGTGCTAGTGATCACATTGCAATGGTTACATAACCTAATCATTAAAAGATAATGATTTATTCTGGTTTTGAAAATAACCTTGGAGCCTGTTTATAGAGAAAATGGATGTAATGTTTGAATCTTGGTTTTTAAAGCTAACAGAGAATACTGTCTTCAATTTTAGGTCTAGTCAAGAATGATGGAAGCCAGCATCAGACTGGATTACAGCTTTATTACATTCACTTGGAAAATACGGATCCTTGTATGAACAGTTTTCTCAGAAAACCATGCACTGGAATTTAGAAATGTTGTACCCTTTGGACTAGAGGTGTGTCATGTAGTACTACTGAAAAGCTCAATCCACCAATACAGCAGCTGGCAGGCTAAAATAGGCTGACACAAAATTAGAGCAAGAGACAGACAGTAATAATTACTTGACCTGTAGGTTAAAGAATAAAGAATATGAGATCAGCTCAAATTATATGCTGTAAAGCTTCAAAAGCTTCCAATTGAATCTTGAGATTCATAGGTTATTTTAAAAATCACATTTAGCTTATAAGGCTTACTTGCTTGGAAACAGAGTGGTAATAAATAAAGACTTGCAGTAGAGCAGAGGTGAACTGGGACTGAATACATTTCCCATCATATACACCAGTCAGAGGCGGTATTAAGCAGAGCTTTTGTCATCTCCCTGATTATTAAGATACAGGGAAAGCTTTCAAAGCAAGCAGAGAAATCTGTAAGCTTCAGGAGTTTAAATCAGGAATGCATGCAATACAATACAATACAATACAATACAATACAATACAATACAATACAATACAATACAATACAATACTGTGGTGGAGTAGGAAGGTTCCCCCCCACACACAAAAGAATTCCACAGCTAACTCAGCCGGAGAAGCAGATGAAAGCTGTATTTTACAAGCAGATATGGAACGCAATGAATATGTACAAAAATATACAATATTTACAATATATACAGAAATATACAGCAATGTATGTAATACAGGAAACCTTTCCCCAACCCCCACTGCGGCCAGGGGGTTCGGCCTGCCGCTCCCTTCTCCCTCCCTACCACCCCTTTTTCCCAAAAGGGTTAGAGAGAGAAAGAGAAAGGAAGGTAATTAAAAGGGGAAAACTTTGTTAAAGCTCAAAGCGAATGCAAAGTTAGTTTTCTTATCTGGTTAGCAAGAATTGTAGAGAGAAACGAGCCAGCTCACAGCACAGGGGGAAGAAGAAGACGACTGCCGACTCCCCCGACTGAAAGACTAAACAAAAATTTACAGCCGAGTCCCACCAATGAAATTGAATTAGCATATCATTGTTTTCATTCTAATATCAAAATATTCGCCCAGAGTGTTCAGAAAGTGTCCCTTTCTTAAAGGCACAGCCTAAACCGGTCACAAATACAATACAATACAATAAACCAGGTTGGAAGAGACCTTCAAGATCATCGCGTCCAACCCATCAAACAACTAGATCATGTTACCAAGCACCCCATCAAATCTCCTCCTGAACACCTCCAATGACGGTGACTCCACCACCTCCCCAGGCAGCCCATTCCAATGGGGAATCACTCTCTCTGTATAGAACTTCCTCCTAACGTCCAGTCTAAACCTGCCCTGGTGCAGCTTGAGACTGTGTCCTCTTGTTCTGGTGCTGGTTGCCTGGGAGAAGAGACCAACCTCTGCCTGGCTACAACCTCCCTTCAGGTAGTTGTAGAAAGCAATAAGGTCACCCCTGAGTCTCCTCTTCTCCAGGTTAAGCAACCCCAGCTTCCTCAGCCTCTCTTCACAGGGCTTGTGTTCCAAACCCCTCACCAACCTTGTTGCCCTTCTCTGGACACGTTCCAGCAAGTCAACATCCTTCCTAAACTGAGTGGCCCAGAACTGGACACAGGACTCAAGGTGTGGCCTAACCAGTGCAGTGTACAGGGGCGCAATGACCTCCCTGCTCCTGCTGGCCACACTGTTCCTGATGCAGGCCAGGATGCCATTGGCCCTCTTGGCTTCCTGGGCACACTGCAGGCTCATGTTCAGCCTCCCATCAACTAGCACCCCCAGGTCCCTCTCTGCCTGGCTGCTCTCCAGCCACTCTGACCCCAGCCTGTAGCATTGCATGGGGTTGCTGTGGCCAATGTGCAGAACCCGGCACTTGGATGTGTTAAATCTCATGCCATTGGATTCTGCCCATCTGTCCAGCCTGTTGAGGTCCCTCTGCAAAGCCTCTCTGCCCTCCAGCAGATCAACTCCTGCCCCCAGCTTGTTGTCATCCGCAAATTTACTGATGATGGACTCAATGCCCTCATCCAGATCATCAATAAAGATATTGAAGAGCACGGGGCCCAGCACTGATCCTTGCACATCTGCTAGGCTCATCTGTTGAAAGAAAGGTCACCTCTAAGTCCTGCTCGTGGACAGAAGTCAGGCTAATAGGCAGAAGGCTTCCTACATACACCTCCTCAGCCCTTTCAAACTTTGCACAAGAATTCAGTTGATTTGCATACTACTCCTTCACCTGAAAACATATTTTATTGGGGAAAGCGAACACATTCAAACCAAAGGAGATATTCATGTTAACTACTGAACATAAATTTACCTCATTTACAAGTACCGGTGAGAGAGCTGAAATTTTAGCTGATATTTTCCCCATGAGTAACATGGAGAGCTTGTGGTGTTTATCTTCTCTGCCCTGGCAACGCAACTTTTGTGTAATAAATTCCCCTTAAAAAGTAGAGATCTAGAACAACTGAGGAAGAAAAGATAACAAAGGGAAATCCATATTGAACATTTTTTAAATTAATACCATTTTTTGCCTTCTTCAACCCTCCTTCCCAACCTCCTTTTCACAGGTGGCAGAGTATAAACCTTTTCCTGCATATGATCTTCTGGCCATCCTCCATAGTCAGACACTGCAGGAGCAGGAATTTCCAGGTGGATGGGACACACAGCAGCCGTCACAGATACGCAACAGCCAGTGGCCCTGGCAGGTAGGCAGGCAAGTGGTCAGGAGGTGCCCTCTGCACCACTCCCAAACCCCATTTCAAACAGATCATGTCTCAGCCCCATTCATGAGCATCCTGAGGCATCTCATCTCTCAAGACCATGAAGAAGAAGTGCACCCAAGGCCACGTCCTGTGCCAGTTTGATCTATAGTTCTGCCATTAGGTTACATGTGGATAGGGGCATTTCCACACCAGGCACTTTCAAGAGAAAAGGCACTAATTTAAAGGTATAATATTCTTAACATTCCTTGCATGTCATCCCACAGAACTGGACTGAAGATTTGATAGCAACTGAAGTGAAAGAATAGGCTACTAAACTGTACTCCTGGCACCTCTCTAGCAACAAATTTCAAAATACTGTTCAGCCACTATAGTAGACTGTTCAGCATTGACTCCAGTTGCTAGGTCATCCAATCACGTGGCTGCTCTTAAATTTTAAGTAGGACCAGTCTGGATCCAGAATGCAAATATTTTCTCTATACCTTGCCAAAGTACCAGATACATCATGTCTTCTGCTCTACTGCACGATACACCCTGTGTAGTTCCAGCCTCTCAGCAATGTCTGCAGGCTATATCTGTGAAGATAACATGCAAGCCACTGTTTTCCCAGAAGCAGATATTCATAACAGCAGAGTACTTTTGTAGCAGTTGTTCTGGTGATAGGAAACTCTCCAGATAATGTTTACAGTGAAGCTCAGTTAGGAAACATAATCCATTTTTCCTAGGAAACCTTCAGGCTAGGAAAAACAGGTTACTAAGCTCATGCATTTGGAGCTCATTTACAGCTCAGCTGCAATGTGTATAAAGGAAGAAAGCAAGCGGGGTGTCTTTTATGGTGAGAGAAGGAAATGGAAATATAGGTGGTAAAGCAGGTAGCTAACCTTTCATCTGGGTAAGCACAGAGCTTTGTAATGTTTTTGTTTGAATGCTGGAGAAAGGGAAATGTGCAGGTTGCTTTTTTTTTGTTTTGTTTCCATTTTATTCCAGTAAACAGAAGAAAGAAGCTGTATCAAAATAAGAAAACATTCAGGCTAACATTAAACTGCACAGGAAGAAAGCAAATGCTGTTTTCTTAATTTGGGTAAAGAGCTCATGCAGTGCCATTACACCTTTTTTTTGGATCAAAGATATATGTGTTTTCTGGAGTCATGCAATATATTATTGAGTTTGGCTCTGTTGGCTCTGTTCTCTTAGGATGGAAAGATCGAGACAGGTTTCACAGCTGGGTAAAGTGAAGTTGAATTTGCTTTCACTTGAATAAGGTGTTCAGGTGAGACTTCTGAAAGGATGCAGTGGAACACTACAAAAAGAATTGAAGATAAAACTAATGTACCTCCTCTATTTCTTCTTAATATAGAAAATATATATTCTGCAGGCTAGCATTTTTAGTGAAATCTCAGTTTCCATCTGCATGTTTCTACACCTCTTTTCCACCTGATGTATGGGGATATATCTCATTTCTATGCTTCTATTTCCACAGACAAACCCCTTAGCTCTTGTTCTGTGCACTGACGAGGATTTTCGTTGCTGTATCAAATAGCACACCACAAAAATGAAACCTGAGGGAACAAATTATTATATGAAGTGCATATTTACAAATAACATCAGGTTGAATTGTTAACCTCAGATAATCAAGTTTAAATAAATAGTATTTATTGATGCGATCTTATTACAGACCTGAATTGTATCCAGAAGAATGTTAGGGTCGTGCCTATGCTTGGTGGCCAGAGACATGTACAGGTTCTATGGCTCCAGAAAGATGAGATGCTTCTCCCTCTTCTCCTCAGCCCCTGCCTCCCTCTTTATTTTCTGCCCTCTGCCTCAGCCTCCTACATATACCTGCCCTCCATTTTTCTCCTTTTTGCCCATTTTGACCTGCTTTGTGCATCCATCCATCTACCTTTCTCTTAAATCTCCATTTCTTATCTGCCTCTTTCTGTTCCTGGTATGTCCTCAGAGATTTTTCTTTTGGCCTCACATCTTTCTTTTCCTTTGTTCTTAACTATCTATGTTTCCCAACCTCAAGTTACCACCATTCTTCACCAAGTTAGTTGCTGGAAGACATGTGATAAGCAGAAGAGACAACTCTTACACTTCATTTCAGCATTAAGTATCACCATAGTGGTAGTATCTGTCGACAGCTGGGTTGAGGATACTTGTGCTACACTCCTCTAGGAATATATCCTACAGTGAGTTTTCACCTAGCCAAGATGGATCAGCATTTTTGCTGGAATGATCAGAGATATTCCAGGCCCTTTTGCATGACCCATTTTTAAGTCATCTCCACAGCACAGAAGTGCAACAGGTTTCAATGAAACAGACACACGAACATAGCTAATATAGAAAAAAAAAAAAAAATAAGAGATTGCTTCATATTTTATTCTTGGGAAAGGAGAAGTTATGTCAGGTGAAATTTTCCAAGAAGATTCATCTGAAATAAAGTTTAACTCATGCTTTTGACAAAGACTTTAACAAGTAGAAATAAAATCTTAACACAGGAAATGATGCATTACCTCTATGCATATTCTGCAATAAAAGGGACACTGGTGCTACACAGTGCAGTGCTATATAGGTAGTTGAAATAGCTCAGACTAGGTTTTCATGGCAGAAGCAGAACTGCCACAGAAGCAAGCTTTTCTTTGCTTCCTGATGTAATAAGTCCTGAAGAACAAAAAGCTTTTGCTCAGCTATAAATTGTTTCTGTGTGAGAATTATGCAGCATTAGACACAGGACACTACAGGTGAAATTTATCTGACTAAATGTAAGTATTTATGTCTGAGCTGCTATATGGATTTCCCTTTTGTTTAGCCAGAAATATTATCATTTCTGTAGTGGGACTTACCTCACCCTACTACAGATATCAATGTTACAATCTAGAACTGCCTCTGGGGTTTTTTTGGTTGCTTTTAAAGGAAGCTTTTGGTGCCTAGCTCAGATATTGACACTTAAAGTGAAAAGAGATAGAACCCTACCTTCCATGCACAAAGTAACAATTCAAACTGGAAGATGGCTTTTACTTTCTGCAAACACACAGGAATGATTGAACTCCGTTATGTGACAGGAATCAGCTATAATCTTTGAGCATTCAAATATCATGGATGCACTACTTAAGAGCCCTCAAAATGCTGAAGAATGAAAAGAAATTAAATAAAAATCTTGACATTAAAGAGCCCATCTCAATACCCCCTCTTCTTTGTGTGAAATTTTGGCTCGATAGCCGATCAGAACCGCTCCTTCGGGACAGCACCGCTTGCTTTGTGAGTTTCTGCTTGGGTTTTTGCCTTGCTTTCGGGGTTTAGCGGGTCGGGAGGACTCCTGGGGGGCAGGGATTGAGGCAGGCTCGTGCTCTCGCGAGCGTGCACGGGAGTGAGTGCCTGACGTCAGCCACGGGAGATTTAAATCCCAGCTGGGCTGTGCGCGCGGCGCCATTTTGGCTCGATAGCCCTTCGGCTGCTTGCACTCACACGCTGCACCATGGTCATTACTTGGACCAAGGGTAGAAAAATAGCATCTACCCAGACAGAGTTGTTTCTCCAGCATGCTGGAGTCCAGGCTGCCAGCTGCAGAGAGTGCTTCAGCCTGGCAGTTGGAATAGAGGGAGAGAGAGAGGACACCTGTGTCAGGTGTGAGCAGGTGAACTTTCTCCTCAGTCTGGTGGCTGAGCTGAAGGATGAAGTGGCCGAGCTGAAGGAGGAGGTGTCTAGGCTGAGGTCAATAAGGGAAAGCGAAAGGGAGTTGGACTTGTGGGAGAAGGCTCTGCAGATCTCCCCTGCTGAGGGACGGGCCCCTGAGAACGGAGAGGGATGGACACGGGTCCCTGCCAAGGGTGGCAAGAGAAATCCGCCCCGGCCCTCTCCTCCTCCTCCGCTGCCCTTGCATAATAAGTATGAGGCCTTGCAGGCTGAGGGCGGTGGGGATGAGAGGGCTGAGGAGCAGCCATCCGGGGGGGAGATCAAGGCCAAGCAGTCCCCACCGGCTGTAACGACCAGCTCCGGGGGCAGCCTAAGGCCAAGCCTAAGGCCAAGCCTAAGGCCAAGCAGTTCCCAACAGCTATAACGACAAGCTCCACAAAGAAAACGAGAAGGGTTATAGTTGTTGGGGACTCTCTCCTGGGGGTGCTGAGGGACCCATATGTCGTCCCGACCCATCCCACAGGGAGGTCTGCTCTCTACCCGGGGCGCGAGTAAGGGACATTGCAAGGGGAATCCCCAAGCTCATCAGTCCCTCTGACTATTACCCTCTACTGGTGATACAGGCTGGGAGTGATGAGATCGACAGGAAGGGCACCAGGGCAATTAAGAAGGAGTTTAGGGCCCTTGGACAGTTGATCGATGGGGCAGGCGCGCAAGTGGTGTTCTGCTCAGTTCCCTCAGTGGCAGGGGAGTACACTGAGAGGAACGGGAGAACCCACACCATCAACAAGTGGCTCAGGGAATGGTGCCAGCGGAGGAACTTTGGTTTCTTTGATCATGGGGCAACTTTTACGGCACCTGACCTGCTGGGTCCTGATGGGGTACATTTATCTAGAAGGGGCAAGAGAGTCCTAGCACTAGAGTTGGCAGGGCTCATTAGGAGGGCTTTAAACTAGGTCTGAAGGGGGTGGGTGAAGACATCGGTCCCTCTGCAGAGGTAAGAGTAGGGCACAAGGTAGGGTCAACTGAGAGGTCGGGAGCCCAGCTGCAGTGCATGTACACCAATGCACGCAGCCTGGGCAATAAGCAAGATGAGCTGGAGGTCCTAATCCACCAGGGCAACTATGATATAGTTGCCATCTCAGAAACATGGTGGGACAACAGGCACGATTGGAGTGCTACACTGGGGGGTTACAGGCTCTTTAGGAGGGATAGGCGAGGGAGAAGAGGAGGAGGGGTGGCTCTGTATATTAGGGAGACACTTTCTGCCTCTGAACTTGAGGTGGAAGATGAGGGAATTGAGAGCCTGTGGGTTAAAATCAGAGGGCAGCCCAACAAATCTGACATCCTGGTTGGAGTCTGTTATAGACCACCCAACCAGGATGAGGAGGTTGATGAATTATTCTACAAACAACTGGAGGCTGTTTCAAGATCATCAGATCTTGTCCTCGTGGGTGACTTCAACCTGCCAGATATCTGCTGGGAACTTAATTCAGCAGAGAGAAGGCAGTCCAGAAGATTCCTGGAGCGAATAGAGGACTGCTTCCTGACGCAGCTGTTAAGCGAGCCTACCAGGGGACAGGCTCTGCTTGACCTGCTGCTCTCCAATAGGGAAGGGCTGGTGGGAGATGTGACCGTGGGAGGCTGCCTGGGGTGCAGTGACCACGAGATGGTGAAGTTTTCAATATGCAGGGAGATAGGGAGGAGTACCAACAGAACCTTCACCTTGGACTTCCGGAGGGCAAACTTCAGCCTCTTTAAGAAACTTATTTGTAAAGTTCCCTGGGTACCAACCCTCATGAACCGAGGGGTCCAGGAGGGTTGGACCTACTTCAGAAAGGAGCTCTTGAAGGCACAGGAACTGGCGGTTCCCATCTGCCGAAAGATGAGCCGGCGGGGAAGGCGACCGGCCTGGATGAGCAAGCAGCTCCTGGAGGAATTAAGGGAAAAAAAGAGGCTGTATCACCTTTGGAAGGAGGGGAAGGCTTCTCGAGGTATGTTCAAGGAAGTGGTTAGATTATGTAGGAATAAAATTAGAGAAGCAAAGGCCCAGCTAGAACTGAAACTGGCCACCTCTGTGAAAGAAAATAAGCAATTTTACAAATATATCAATGCTAAAAAGAAGGGCAAGAAGAATCTCCAGTCCTTACTGGACCTGGAGGGGAACACGGTGACCGAAGATCAGGAAAAGGCTGAGGTCCTGAACGCCTTCTTTGCCTCGATGTTTAACAGCAAGGTAGGAGTCCAGGATGAGTGGCCTCCTGAGCTGGGTAGTAGGGTTGGGGAGCAGTGTAGTACCCCAGAAATCCATGAGGAATTAGTTCGGGACCTGCTGAGCCACTTGGACATCCACAAGTCCATGGGACCGGATGGGATCCATCCTAGGGTGCTGAGAGAGCTGGCAGATGAGCTGGCCAAGCCGCTCTCCATCATTTTCCTCCAGTCCTGGCTCACTGGAGAGGTCCCAGATGACTGGAAACTGGCCAATGTGGTCCCCATCCACAAGAAGGGACGGATGGAGGAACCCGGAAACTACAGGCCAGTCAGCCTGACCTCAGTGCCAGGGAAAGTGATGGAACAGATTATCCTGGCGGCAATAACTGCACACCTGCAGGATGGCCAAGGGCTCAGGTCCAGCCAACATGGATTTAGGAAGGGCAGGTCCTGCCTCTCCAACCTGATCTCCTTCTATGATCAGGTGACCCATCTGGTGGACGTGGGGAGGCCTGTGGATGTGGTCTACCTGGACTTCAGCAAGGCCTTTGACACCGTCCCCCACAGTAAACTGCTGGCTAAGTTGTCAGCTCATGGTTTGGACAGTAACACTCTGCGCTGGGTTAGGAACTGGCTGGAGGGCCGAGCCCAGAGAGTGGTGGTGAATGGTGCCACATCCAGCTGGCAGCCAGTCACCAGTGGTGTCCCCCAGGGATCAGTGCTGGGCCCCATCCTCTTTAACATCTTCATTGATGATATGGATGAGGGAATTGAGTCAGTCATCAGCAAGTTTGCAGATGACACCAAGTTGGGAATAGATGTTAGTCAGTTAGAGGGTAGAAAGGCTCTGCAGAGGGACCTCGACCGACTGGACAGATGGGCGGAGTCCAATGGGATGACATTCAACAAGTCCAAGTGCCGGGTGCTGCACTTTGGCCACAGCAACCCCATGCAGAGCTACAGGCTGGGGTCAGAGTGGCTGGAGAGCTGCCAAACAGAGAGGGACCTGGGGGTGCTGATCGACACCCGCCTAAACATGAGCCAGCAGTGTGCCCAGGTGGCCAAGAGGGCCAATGGCATCCTGGCCTGTATTAAGAATAGTGTGGCCAGCAGGAGCAGGGAGGTCATTGTGCCCCTGTACTCTGCATTGGTTAGGCCACACCTTGAGTACTGTGTCCAGTTCTGGGCCCCTCAGTTTAAGAAGGACATCGAGACACTTGACCGTGTCCAGAGGAGGGCAACAAGGCTGGTGAGAGGCCTTGAGCACAAGCCCTATGAGGAGAGGCTGAGGGAGCTGGGGTTGTTTAGCCTGGAGAAGAGAAGGACCAGGGGTGACCTCATTGCCCTCTACAACTACCTGAAGGGTGGTTGTGGACAGGAGGGGGGTTGGTCTCTTCTCCCAGGCAACCAGCACCAGAACAAGGGGACACAGTCTCAAGCTGTGCCAGGGGAGGTTTAGACTCGAGGTGAGGAGGAAGTTCTTCACTGAGCGAGTCATTCGTCATTGGAATGGGCTGCCCGGGAGGTGGTGGAGTCGCCGTCCCTGGAGGTGTTCAAGAGGAGACTGGACATGGCACTTGGTGCCATGGTCTAGTTGTGAGGTCTGTTGGGACGGGTTGGACTTGATGATCCTTGGGGTCTCTTCCAACCTTGGTTATACTGTGATACTGTGATAGTGTGATACTGTGATACTGTGAAATCAACAATACTTCTAAACAGAAAGAAAACCCCCATACAGGAGAGGCTCCACAGTCAGATTCAACATATTTTGAAGTTTCTGTGTTTACTCTTTAGGTCAGGTTTTGGCACTGTGCTATGACTGACGCAGTAGAAAAGAATAGACCCAAACGGGACAAGAGGGGGAAAAAACCTTAGGGAAATGTGAAACTTAGCAAATCAAACTGTCTAAGAACTAGGTTCTTTAAGGACTCATGTGAAGTTGTATCTTAGACCAGAAGAGTAGTATCTAGAGATAGTTCTCTTTCAAATAACCAAATATAGCAGAGTAGCTGGTAGCTAAGAAATTATCTCCTTAAAATTAATCCTAATTACAGGGTGTGTGTAATGTGAAAAAGCACATTACATTCCAGAAAAACAAACAACCACAAAAACAAATAAACAAAAACCAACAGAGGAGAACAGAGCTAGAATGCTAAAAATTGCACAGTCAGTGTAAACTATTTTTCCAAAATATTCCACAATAATAATTTAACTAATGTGGTTATATCACTGCATTTGATCCCCTCTATGAATTGTGACTCTGATGAGAGAGGATGTAAAAAAACTGCAAAAATTCAAAATCTTGTCCATTTCTTGTTAACAGAAGCTCCCTTTATTACTATTTTGGACTGTGCATAGTCTGACTATGCACATAGTTCTAAGGCAAACTTGGACTAAATACAGAGCACTTCCCTACAAAGACATAGATGTAGATTGTAACAGGGAGCGCAAGCCCATTGTGTAAGGTGAACAATCCACCCCTTGTGAGCACAAGGAATAAGCATCTCAGAAGGGCACTTTCTCCCTTCAGAGAAAAAGCAGAGGGTGAGAGAGAAGATAGGAATGAGCAGAGCAGATCAGGCAGAAACTTCACTGTGTCCTGTGAAAGCAGCCTAGAGCAGGTGTCTAGGGAAGAATATATGAATGTCCAAAATATGGTAATGTTTTTCCACAATGAAGACTGGCCCAAAGTTGTGTCATCTGAACCTGCTCTAGATAGCACAGCAGAGCAGCTCAGGTAAGTGTAAAACAAAGATGACAAAATTGTATTCATTACGCAACAGCTTCAATCATGCTACATATTCTAAATCGGAAATAAAATATCCACTATTAGCATTATCAAAGAGAAGAGCAAATTGTCTTCAGGGTATATGGAATTTTATTCCAAGCCCTAAGTGAATAATAATAAAAAGTAAGCCAGCCTCATTTGCAACATTTAATTTACCTTGTTTCACCAGTGTAAAGCATTCCAGCTTTAGCTAAAGGCCATTCTTTGTTAATAATTATTTTTCACTATTGCATTACTCACTAAATTTAGTTAGTGCATTTGTGAACTACATTAAAAAGGCAGCACAGCAGATAAAATGTAAAGGGATGGATCTGTTAATATGTAACCACTGCTTTGCAAGGGAAGACTGAAGTAAGTACTGTTAGTACTTTCAGTAAATACTGCAGAATGTTAAACATGAAAAAATAAAAGGAAAAGCGAGGATAATTTCTGCTTGGGTTTGGTTTTGCTCTTTTGTGTGGGAGCAGCTGAGTTGGTATTCTACCCAGTGTATTTCAATTTAACAAACCAGGTTTTAATTTTTTTAAAAAATCAAGTTATATGCTATTTTTACTCTAACCATATATTTCTAACCTTGCTGCATCGGAAATAATTATTGAAAATCAAAGTATCACTGCAGCGTGCAGAAGCTATAATAAAGTTGCTAAACTGTGAAGTCACTGCTGCCACAAATAGATTAACTATGAATTTACATCAGTGTGGCACCAGAATTTGGCCCAATGTGCACATGTGTGTGGCTTTATCCTATAATGTGAGTATTCGAGGAATCAATACGTTGTAAAAACCCAGATTCCAATTTCCAGACTGAAAAGACTGGAATGAATTAGAACCATATTAGGACACTTAAACCCCTTATTAACATGGTTCCAGGCAGCAGCAGGTTTTTTTCTCAGCTATGAACAAGACAGAAATGAAAGGTGTCCATATGGCAGAGGGCTGTAACTGAGACTCTAAAACAGAATATGAAGTCCAGAGAAATACATACAATGCAGTCAGGGATGCATTGAAAAGGGAAGACTGTCAGAAGAGAGGAGGGAGAGAGGGGAGTCATTTAATTACCCCATCTACTGCAGTTGGATTATTACAAAGCTGTCAAAAGAGGTGGTAAAACAGCTGTATATATAGTGGAATATGAATTTACAGTTCCCTACTTCACAGCTTAAGGTACAGCCCCACAGCTACTGCTTCAGGGGCCTAAAGAAAGAGAAATGGCTGTGGTATCTATGAAACATTTGCTTGCTTTTTTGGAGCAGCCAGCTGGAATTGGCTAAAATGCAGAATGTCACATCAAATCTCATACAGATGAGAGGTTTGCTTGCTTTCCAGTAGAGATAACAATCATGATGAGCCAGCAGATCTCAGTCTGCAGCAATATGAAAGACTTGGCTTAAGAACATTTGCTAACTGGATAATAGGATGAGTCAACCTACAAGTGCACCACACCTTTGTAGGGCCATGAATTTATTCGTTCACGTACTTTTACTTAATAAAAGAACACTAAGAGCATGGCCTCTTTCTTCTTATCTTTTTTGCACTCAGTTTCTAGTCTGAGTACTAGCAACCACAGTTTCCAGAGAATATGGTGTACTGGCATGATGACAGGGGGTTTTGTTGGTTGTTTTTTGGTTTTGGTCTACAGCCTTAGAGAGCTTGCTTTTTTTTTTTTTCCTCTGAAATAGCTCACTGGAGTGCAAGCAAAATCCTCCACAGATGGGGGATAAGCTTGAGAAACAGCAGTATGAGAGGTAATATTTTATAAAGAAAATGATGAATCACAGTATCACAGTATCACCAAGGTTGGAAGAGACCTCAAAGATCATTGAGTCCAACCTGTCACCACAGACCCCATGACTAGACCATGGCACCAAGTGCCACGTCCAGTCCCCTCTTGAACACCTCCAGGACGGTGACTCCACCACCTCCCCGGTCAGCACATTCCAATGGCCAACGACTCTCTCGGTGAAGAACTTTCTCCTCACCTCGAGCCTAAACTTCCCCTGGTGCAGCTTGAGACTGTGTCCTCTTGTTCTGGTGCTGGTTGCCTAGGAGACGAGACCAACCCCCTCCTGGCTACAACCACCCTTCAGAAATTACCTCTTTGAACAACATTGTGACGTAATGGAAAATGAACTGTATTATGGACAGGAGTTTGATAATGAAGGGAAAGCTGTGAAGCTCCTTTGTGACAATGTAAAAAAAAATAAAAAGGCAGAGCATGTTGATAATGCGCCTTCAATATTCTTTCTTTTCCTTTTCTCCCTATTTTGTCACCTTTGGTCTGCTTGGCATTCACCCAAATTAGAAGAATGACAGTCATTTCTCTTTAATAATCACTCTTGGAAACTCAAGAAGCACTCCCTTTTCAGCTCTGTCAACAGGGAATCATTAACACTGAAAAAAAAAAAAAAAAAAAAAGCTTAATTGTTTTTACTGAAATAAACACTCTGGGTACCCCCTGCGGTTTAATGACATGCATTGGGTTAACTGAAAGGGCTGCTACCACTGCCATCTTTGATTACTTCCTAGTGGCAGATGAAAGCTTAAAACACACTTATTTTTTTGACAGTAAATATGATTTCCCTTTTTTGGCTTCCACATCAACTTACCCTTTTCAAAGTAGGGCAGACTAGCAAAGGCTGTCAAAATAAGGCTAGCAAGTAAGAAAAGTAGCAGGTCTCCACAGAGTTTGATTCTCCTTCTGTGAAAGAGTCTGTAAACAAAACCTTTAAGCTTTTGTCTACAAAATAGTACTTAGAAATTCTTCCAGCCCAGCATTTTTAATATGTGGGAACATCAACTGCAGTAGGATTCAAGGGCACTCAACATTTCTGAAAGGAAGGCAATTAATTTTTGTAACTAAATGTGGTCTCAGAAGCCAAAATGCAGGCAGAAGGCCGCTCTTTTTTTTTTTTTTTTTTTAAAGTAAAGAAATGCCCTGTGTGCATGGATCTTCTGAGCTGTTTAAAAGATGTCTGTCCTTTGTCTTGACTATGCATACCAAACAACAGAGCAAAAGTTATTTACAAATATCAAAAGTTTTTCATATCAATTTCATATTTTTTGCCTCCATGATTTGTGCTGTGATAATAACCCAGTTAGCCTGAGGCTCAATGTCCCTTCAACTAGCAATTAGCTCTTTGAGATGGCTGAAACCTTTGGAATGTGCTACATGCATTACAGGGCATGAAGAGTCAAGTCTCTTCTGTGCCTGGGAAAATAGTTGATTGAGAGCTGCAGGATGCTTCTTTTCACCAGATCAGTTCACCAATTTCTAAATGTGGTCAGGAACTGAATGAAAAGTTACGATATCCTTAAAAGCAGAAAACAATGGGATATTTCCAGTGGAATTTCCGTCCCATGCACCTAGGTCTTGTCTATAAAAGGAACTTAACTTAAACATCCCCTGAATCACCCTTGACACTGCAGGTATACCCAAATCCTTACCATTAAGCTGAGTCAGAAGAGCAAATCTGAAGTTTGCAAATTCTGCAGTCTCCTCTATGGATGGGAAAATCTCCAGGGTGAAAGAAATACTTTCAAGACTGTCTTGTGGATATGTGAGACAACTATTTTACCATTAATAAAATTTAAGTATTTGAAAAAGCTGCCTCAAGTTATTTCAATATTCTCTATGTTCTTATTTAATTCAGGACAAAGCCATTTTATCAGTGAAGAGTTACATGAACACTAAGTGGTTCTTTCTTTCCTTTCCATATCCTTGTGCAATGTGCATCCTCAGTACATTCACATGCAGTAACTCACGTGTTCATTGTGGCAGACTGTAATTTTCCTGTGAGACCTATCGTACCCTTTAACTCCAGGTACAGATTCACCTCGAAAAGCTGCATTGCCTAGTGACCTCTTTTGCATTTAGATCATCATGAAAACATTATCTTTCTAAACCTAAGTCTAGCTAGTGCAGAGTCTGGTAGTTGAGAGAAGATTTTGCTCTGTGTTTTTCACTTTTAGAACACATCTGTCTGCCATTGATTTAGTTTGCCCTCAGACCATAATCTCTCTTTTATCTGGAGAATACCTGCAATGTCCTTTAGTTTTAGCAGTGTGCCCTGAATCCAGTAGAGATTTCTTAATACACAGAACAGATGAGAATTTTTTTCTACCCATTTATTATACCTGGAGCATACCTCAACAATATCTTGACATTTCCTGTTTTGCTGATTCAAAGTACTAACAGAGAGTAGCAGAAGAAACACAAGTAATTTGATCTGTTCTAGGACTCCAGAGCCCTGAAGCGAGAAGTTCCTCCAGGTTGAAAAAAATGTGAACTTCACATTTGTGTCCACTACTGCTGGAAACAAGACTTACAGTATGAAAAATATTTGCCAGTAGTGATGTTAGTTATGTATTTAACAAGTGGAGATCACAACGTGGCTAGTGTGAAATTCTCAGAAAATCTGTATTTTCCCCTAGAACCTAGAGAAACATTTTTTTTTATTACTGCATTTTTAAATGCCATTCCAAGAATGTGCCTACACTTATCAGCATGTTTTCCAGCTGAATTTTGAATATATTTCAAAACTTTGCTTTAGTTAGAGATGAAGAAAAACCCAGTAATAAATAAATACAGATTAACTCTGAAAAATGTGCTGAGTTTGTATAAACGTGATCTATAGATATGATAGTTAGGAAGGGTGAGGAACAGGATTAGATGGGACAGGGATCTCTGACTGCTGGTAAAAAAAGCAGTATGCAGAGAGATGATTTTTGCAGTAGAAGATATATATGCAAGCAGCTACTATCAACACTGACAAAAATTAAATGCCAGCCTAAGAGGGATTTTCAAAAGCACTCTGGCACTCATTTAGTTTACTTTCTGCTGCAGTGGGTGGGACTTTTGCTAGTGAGGCTAACTGAAGCTGTGCTTCTGTCAACACCATCCTGAAACCACTCCTACCTCACTTGCTCCTTGATTCTGGAAACTATCTATACCATCTTCACAATAAAAACTTCAGAATGGAAAATGCTCCTTTGCTGTGTGACCCTGCAGCACCAACCATGCTGATGCGAGAGTGGGGGTTTTCTTAGCACTTGGGATTATAGGCCATTCCCTCTCGGCCCCTCCATCAGAAGCATTTTACTTTGTTTCAGCTAAATCCTGTGAGCAGAGCTGGGCTGAGACTCTGGACCGGAAGAGAGCTGTTCATCTT
The DNA here is from genome assembly GCA_033816785.1 of Picus viridis. NCBI lineage: Eukaryota > Metazoa > Chordata > Aves > Piciformes > Picidae > Picus > Picus viridis. Next base: position 275,413 of record CM066569.1, on the reverse strand, counting down.
TCACAGCACAAAACGTGTGCAGCTGAGCTGAAACTGAATCAAGTTTCATTTTCTCTTTGCTTTGCCCTTCTAAGCTAGTGCTGACCTGACTTTGTCCCCTCAGGGTGCCAGGCCGTCTCTGCTTTCTCTTCTCTTCCGCCATGCGGTGGCCTAGCAGAGATGTAACTCTTGGGCAAAGCCATCTGCTTCCCAGTTACTGGAGACATCTGGTGTCCCTGTGGAAGGGAGGAGAGGTGGGCTGTGAAAGAAGGCATGATGTCAGAGACATGGGCAATCATATAACTTATGTGTGTGTGTGTGAATGAACACTAACAAGATTTTGACTTTGCTGTTAAACCTTCCTCTCCAAAACCATGCACAATCAGACTGCTCGCCTCATCCCATCCCCATCTATAATTACTAGTATGTGTAGTTACCACTCAGCACACTCCTCTGTGTGGGAAAACAATGTGGCAAGTGCCAGAAATGAGAACTCACAAGAAGCAGGAGCACTGAGTGAAATCCTTGATTACGGTACCATATACTGTAGACATTGAAATGTGTATCAGCTGCACAGGGTGATGGCAGAGGAACCTGGTCACCCTTCATAGTTGTGGCAAGAGACATACTGCTTCTCAGATCACAGGAGCTCCCTGAAGCAGAATGCCATCTGGCCTTGCTCTCCACACAACAGTGGCCCTCAGCCCATTCATTTCTAGCAGATCTTGTGAACTTCAGCTTTAATTTCCCTCCAAGCAGGATTATGCCACTGTGACACAAGCAGGTGTTCAGCTCCCTGCTTCAGACCAGACAGATGTGGTGAGGGTAAGGGATCTTTTCCTTTGAAACAATGGGAGGGAAAAGGTTTCACATTTTCCTTCCCTGCCTGAATTCAAGAATGGCAGAAAGCCAAGGAACAGCATGGTGTGCACACCTATGTAAACTGCAGCTAAGGGATAGAATTCTCTATCTTCAGAGCAGCCCTTCACACAAGCCTAGGAGGCTGTAGCTCGACAGCTGGTAAGACTGCTTTATCAAATACTCAACAGCATAAAACTACACACTTTAAGCCCAAACTCACAGAAATGGTACTAATACAAAGACTTGCATTTTTACTCACTTTAAAAAGAAAAATTACACATATTTTGATTTTCATAACATTATATCTTTTTTCACACCTGCAACTCTCAAACTGTGGCTAGCAACAGTGATGTTGTATGCAGTACTTCTCTCTTATGGTTTCCTTTTCCCATCTATATAATGAATTAGGCTTTTTTTTTCTAAGAGAAGAAAGCATTCTTATGGAGAGCTTAAAATTTAGAAGTCCTTTCCTCTTTCTTATTACCCAAATCTAACAGTGAACATTTATTCTGTTTTATTCAGTACTGTGATGTCACTAGGCGTGCTCATGATATTGCAGAAAATCAGATACATTACTAATTCTAACCTTAAGAAGAAACAGTTATAAAATTGTCATCAGACTTGTCATGAAGGGTGGATGCTGGAAAAATAATTACAGAAAATTTCAATCTGTCCTTCAATGAATGCCAAAAAAAAAAAAAAATGCCCTGACTTAAACCTGTGACTGATTTATACTTGGAAAAGAAACAATTTTTGTCTAAAATGATGTCATGACTTTAATGCTGCAGTTGCTTCCTACTACTGCATACTTGAGCTTGAAGTCAGAGTTTCTTAAGGTTAATGCATTGCAGACCAGAGTTGGGCACAAGAGTGAATCAACTGAGAGGTATCCAATACAAATTATCCATGCTGAAAGTAACAAATTTACTCTGACTTGTACAAGGAGTCCATACCATATGCCTTTCTGTTCTAATATTTCAGATAATTGCTTGAGTAAATAAATTAATTGCATCATCATGAGGAAACACACAGGGATTTGCCTTACCGCAAGGCAGAATGTAACTCAGTAGGTGACCTGAATGGATGAGCAACAGAGCTGTGGGGAGCTTCAGCAGAGTTCTTGGAAAGTATTTGCTGTAACAGCAATTAGACGAGAGCTGGCAAAAGTTTATGGTGGTGCAGCTTTAAATAAATCTTGGTATTTATTAAAATGCTTTGGATAAGGGCTGAGACTCTTTGCTCGTATTCTTTATTGTTCCAACAGCCCTGAAAGAAAAGTTGCAAGAACTCTGAAAAAGTTCCCATAGCAACAGCAAGGAGACAGGACTACACTTCTTCTAGCCCTGGGTGAACAGCAACAACACTCAGTTGTGGTAGATGGCTGAGCAGATCTACTGTGTTTTGTAATTTCACACAGAGGGGAGACATTTTCACTGCCTCTCCAAAAGAGATGATTGCTTTTTCTGTTAAAATAATGATATCATTTTCCCTCTAACAAGGACAAAGAACCTCTTTTTATCCTCAGGAACAGGAATGATGGAAAAACAGCCTGCACACATCCACATCCCAAACTGCAAATAAGGGTGGCTGTGAGGATTCATGAACTGCCTCTTCATGGAAACTCCCTCAATTCTGCATCTAAACAGGAGGGATCCACCTGCCTGCAAGCCCCAGTTTTATTCCCAGCCCTTGTAATACTCCCAAGGAACTGTGCATCTCTGCAGGGACTCTAGGTTACCCTACAGCCCCCTTGCTGCTGCTGGGGTAAGCAGTGTGTGACCTCTTGCAGATGACTCCCAGCAGGTCACTTACTTTGTACAGGAACAAAGATGATGGATGGGCCACACCACAATGTGAAGTGAAATGGCCTACTTGGACCTTCCTAGCTTACATGAAGCCTACCCAATCTTTTGTGGTTGCCATCAGGAATATAATGGCTAGTAACAGAACCTGTAAGAGTTGTCAGAACCATCCTGAGGTCAGCACTTCTCTGGGTATCATGAAATTTTTATTTACAACTAGCTTTTATGCACCAGTATAGCAATACTTTCTAACACAGATGTGTGGTAACAACAAAAAGCAGAGAACCAGGAATTTTTGTAAGCAGTTCTGCTCACTTGATGTATCAGTTTTTGCAGCATGTCCCTCCCTTCCCAACCAATTCTCTACATCAACAGGGTTTTTTTACTAGAAGCTACTAGCACTTCAGAACTCTGTACACAACCAGAGTATGAATTCTTGCATGTTACTGTAGGAAATCATTGGTCCCAGTATGCGCACATTACATTCAGTGTGCCAGACTAGTGTACACTAGCCTATTTTGTCTAGGGGCTATAACTGAGACTACACAAAGTCTCTGGCCCACATAAATTGCTTTTTATTCCATCTCTAACCAGTGCAATTGGTAGATCAGGCTCTGACCCGTGTGCATAGGAGATGACAAAGTAGTAAGACATAGCTGTCTAGAGGTTTCTTTCCCCTTTCCACAGCATTCCCCCTGTGGTTGTGGCTCACAGGCAGGGCTGCTGCACTTCCCGGTGGGAAAGGCCAACACTGAAGGCAGATGGTGTGTCTTGGAACTGGCTGGCAATGCTCAGTGGGTCCCATCGTGCCATTTTGCAAATGATTGAGGGTTTGTCCTGGCTTTCTTATCAGGAAGGAAAAAAGAACAAAGAGTTAGATGAAAAACGGGTTGTAAAACATTATGACTTCCTGCCTCCAGAAATGAAAGATTTTGGGGAAATCCCCTTTGTTTTAAAACTCTAAAAAAATTAAACATGAGAAACATTTTGTAGATTTTTTTAAAAAAAATTTTTGAAAAATATTTGATTAATTTTCAGCCATGTGAAGCAGTATATTCCAAGAGACTCATTCTGCTACAAAGATACCCGCTTGCTAGTTTACAGTACTGAAATGTGAACTGTGTAGGACCAACACAATGTAATTACAGAATAGCCTTTCAAAACACAACTACCAGGCAGCTATGGACACTGAAACTATGGCAGCTATGGACACAGAGTTAGGGAAATGTTTGCTCTCATATACAGCAGCATACAGACTTCATTAGTAAATCAAGTCACAGCAGTGTACTTTGTGTTAAAAGAAAGCTAGACCTGTATTTTTTTCTCCTAGGTTTCAAATGTGGGAATTTTGGATGAGAAATTATTTTAAACCACAGAAATCCATGTGTTAGCTGAAAATCTCAGGGAAGCTCGTAAAACAGACTGCAGAGCCCTCCTCCTCCCTTGTATTTTTGTGTCCTTAAACAAGGGTGCTGAGAAGAACTCAAGCACTGCCCTCCCCTCCTCCCAAAATAATTGAGCATGCCCTCAGCTCCCATAAAGTCAGCATGCACAATCCCGAGGGAGGTAGAAATTCCCATAAAAGGATCACTCCAAATCCCCAGGATAAGTTTATTTGGCATGCTATTCAAGCAAACGGAGCCTTGCAATTGTTTTCCTTGACCTTTTAACCCCCTTTTATTATCCCAACAGAGGTCAAAGGACAAGAACCATGCTCCCCTCCCCCAGTCTCTCTCCGTCCAGCCTCTGAGCACACCGAGGCTCAAAGCTAAGACTTCAGCCCAGTCAGCTAGAAACAGATGTCTGCAGTGGATTGGGGGAGGGTAGGGAAAAGAAGTGTAGGAAAGGTGACTCGAAGCTGCTAGTTACTTAATTGATTATTAAGCCTAGAAAGGAGAGAAAAAAATCGAAGAACGTTTTCCTGCAGGCAAAGAAAGTGATGAGCATCAGAGCACTTTGTGCATCGATGCTGATATAATAGTAAATTTTCTCTACTAGTTTCAGTGGGTCAAATCTTACCAGTGCTTCAAGAGATTACATCTGACTCTGTGCTGCTCTCCAGGAGGCAGAGGCGAGAAGTGCCTGAGAGGGGATTTCATCACATTTGCATTCCCCTACAGAAATAATCCTGTGCTGTTTACTTTTGAAGCACCCTCTGTTTCAGCTCTGGTGTAGCAGCAAACGTCTGAAGGAGGAAAGCTGCTCTGAGAAGGAGATAAGCCCCACAAGGGTGAGCAGTGGCTGTGCCCACCACAAGAGCTTGCTTTTGGGGCAACCTGCACAAGCCCTCATGCAGGCGACACCGAGCCCTCTGTACATGTCTAAGGACGCGGTGCCTCGTGTGCATTTTCCCCGCCGCTGGTGACGGCGGACGAAATAGAAGCACCGTATGACAAGTGATGTAGCCGGTGGGCTGACAAGCACTGCGGGGGCGGGCCGTGGGGGCCACACTCGCCCCGGCCTGTGCTCAGCCTTGTCTTTGCACGGCCAGCGGGGCGACAGCCGCAAGCCGTGGGTCACCGCCGTTCGGTCCTGCAGCCTCCCACCCCCTCTCGGGGGTCGTCCTTCCCTGGCGGCAGGCGGGGCGCAGTGCCCTTCTCTTCCAGGGTCGGCGGTACGCAGCGTGCAGCCCTGACCTCGCTCCCCCTCCGCACGGCTCCACGTGACCCCGCGTGGGGGGGGGCGGGGGCGGGGGCGGGGCCGGGACGTGGTGTGTGCGCCAGGCGTACTGGGTTTGCAGTGTCCTTGGGCGGGCGGCCGAGAGACGCCGCGGTGAGGCCACGCAGGGGTCGGCCCTGCTAGAAATGTGGAAAGCACCTTCAATAAGAGGAGCCCATAGGCGCTGCGGTCCCTCTGCGAGCGGTGGGGAGGTGGCCGACATCTTCCTTGCCTGCCCCAAACATGGTCTCCATGACCCACCGCACCGCGCGCTGCCGTGCAGCGGGTGCCTGGGCCGCGGGAGAGCCTGTACAAAAAACGTCGAGGGAGTGGTCTGCAGCCCCCTTTTTCGGTGTGGGTCTGTGTTCGGCGGTTGTCCTGGGGCTCTCTTGAAGCCTGAGCTCTCTCTTGCCGGTGGCACTGGTCAAGCTCGTGTTCAGGTTTTGCTCTCGAACGTTCAGGCAGTTGGAGCTGCAGAGCTGCTAGTGTGCCAAGGTGCTACTGCCAAATCCCTTTGCTTTGGTTCAACACCAAACCAATGGGCAGCTGTCCGTGTCCCAGTGACCTATTGGTTACACTACTGGGTGCTGCAGAAATGGCTTGAGGTATGCTTGTTGAGGCTCGGAGAGCTCTACACTCAATAGCTTAAATTTACATGCACAACATGCTACTTAGGTGTTACAGTGTGTCTGAATTTTCAAGCAGAATACGGAGGTAGTGACGCATGAAGGTGCTCAAGCAACCTTGGTCTAAGGCATGGAAGGCAGCCCAATAGTCCAGATGGTGATGGTGCATAGGTACTGCACCACTTGTGTGCTGAGAATAGGGAAAATCCCCCTCCACACAACTTTTGCCTGAATTATTTGGGGATTTTAAGGGAACTTAAAAGCGTTTTGACCAGGTGCGGTCCCATCCTTCCCTCACCAGATCATCACACCTGTGAACCGTGCTCTGGCTTCTCTGCACCATAGTCCTACATGTCAGTCCAGAACAAGCTGGCTGAAGAAACAGTGCACTGAGCTGCCTGCCATCATGGGACCTCCTGGTAGTTGATGGGATTAAAAGTACCCCGTGTCTTTACAAAGGAAGAATTGTCTGAGGGGGTTGGAAGAGGAAGGGGGGAACCAGACAGTTCCCCTTATCTATGTGCATAAACAACAAAGGGGCATCTGCAAAGTAGCTTTGTCTTAAAAATCACAGTAAATCAGTGGGAGTCTGAGGATGACAGGACACTGAACACAGCCTAAACTTTTGAACTTTTAGGCCAGAACACAGGCTTAATAGACTACTAAATGTTAACTTCTCTGCCCAGAGAAGTGAAGAACCTAATTTAAATAAACATAGGATGTATGAAGCAGGGGGGTTGCATGTGAAGAGGGACATGTAGTAGGCATTTCAGGAAAGACTGTAAATCCTGAGTACCTGAGCCAATGGGGAAAGGGAGAGGGAAATCTGTGGCTGGGAATTTAGGATAAAAGGGGAGCTGCGACTCCCAGCAATTTGAGAGACCCCACCAGGAATTGTCCTGTGGACTCTCCCTTTATTCAAATAAAGTTTTACTAGACTCCTCTGTCTCTGTTGTGAACAGGAACTTCTAAATCGAGATAATTTTTCCTTTTGTAGTGATACAACTGCAGCTATCTCTGCCACATCAGTCAAGACAACAAAAACAAGGGATAGAATTTCTTTCTGATACCAGTGCATCACCTCCTATCTTTCCTGAAAGTACTTACTAAAATAAAACAAAACAAGAAAAAAATCGAAGTCTGTCAAATGCTGGCTGGAACGAACAGATTCAAGGAGCCCTCACCAGACTCCCTGGGACATTGTACAGCGAAGGCAATGATGATATGAATCTATGCTACAAGAGTACGCTGTGAAACTCATTCCAAGAGTGAAAATCAGAGTGATGTGAGTGATGTGGTATTTCACAGGGATGTAAAATCAGGATACACTCAGAGGATCGGTTTCTCTGCTGACCTAATCTAATGCCATTCCAATAATCTCAGAAAATTGCACTGATTAATACAAGAAGTGACTCTGCTCCTGCAACGATGAAAGCAGTAATTCAGCAAAAACAAGTAAAGGGGACTATAAAGTTCAGAACTGGTGTAAACGTAATGTTTCCCTAAACCAATAATCATAATTAACATAGGATCAGTTGAGTCCACAAAGTTACAAGTGTGATTTTAAAGGTTTTAGAGTTATCTTTGTGTGTTAGAATAGCATCGGTGGAAAAACATTAGCATCTACCCCTTTCCTTACTAATTAAACTTGCTGTGCAGCTTAAACAAACCTCTACTTGCATCACAGCCACATTTGACGAGTTAGCTTTACTTGGGCTGTTTTAACACATTTAGAGTCTTAAATATAATTCTAGTGTATCAACTCTTTTAAGAAAAAAATACAGAAAAGCAAAGATTTTTGTATGCATGAGAAAATGGAAATGGCTGTTGTGACTATGGGATTCATATTGTGGATTCTGATAAAGCCTCTTTTATAGAAATAATTATTAAAACATAATTTTATTTTTATAGACTGGTTTCTTTTGCTGCTGGAGGTATGTTGCTCAGTCTGTTGTCTGAAAGAAACTCATGACAAAATGGGCAGACTGACAGGAAAATAAGACCTAATGATGGAGAAAATCCAAATGGAAAGCTTGCTGCAATTTGACAAGGATCCACCAGAATCACTGGACACATTACAAATGTGCCACTAATGCTTGCAATCCTAACTAAAGTAAGTCATAAATAATAAAATACTTTTATAAAAAGGGCTATTGAAAATTTGTTGTACAGCTAACAAAAATACAGTCATTATATCCTGCATTGTTTGGGATTTTATTATTCAGTTTGCCTCACTAATGTGTATGCAGGCTTTTTAAATCTAAGCTAGAATATTCATGTGTCAGTGTTTGCCCAGGTTTTTTTCTGAGCAGTTACTGTGTAATGGAATGAAGTGAGGAGTCCAGAACTGCAGGGTCCTAGGTGTTCTCTCTCTGCTTTAGTGGAGTACTCTCAGTAGGCTCAGGAAAACAAAAGAGAAAAATATGCAACTGCATCATCACTCGTGGTTAGAGACCAAGCTGTGTTTGTAGGCATGTGTGTGTAAGCGTGCACTGGCTAAGTGTTAACATGCTTAGTTTTGTGAAGAACTTTCCTCCTATATTGTAACAGGCAAGAGCTTCACATTTGGTATGGGAAGTTGCCTGATAGCAGAGAACAGAAACCTTCTGAGTAGCTGATCACTGCTTTTAAAAATATATCAATTGCTATATATATTATTATATTATTATTATAGCTATATATATTATATATATATAGCTATATATTGCTATATAGCAATATATAGCTATATTGCTATATATCAATTGCAGAGAAGATGGTGGTTTTTTTAATCAGAGGGGAAATACAGGTTCTCTTAGGCTTACTGGGCTTGGTAGTGCATTTGTTGGATGTTTATTCCAGGGGAAGGTAAGAAATGTAATTATTATTTTCCCTTTGGGTTTTGTTGTGTTGATGTGAGTATCCATAAACGCACTAAGCCTCCATTAGTTTTGTTACAGACAGAGTAGTTATGACCAGATATGCTGAATCATCAGATCTTTTGGTCACCTTGCCATCTTTCTTTTCCCAAATAGCTCCTTGTTTTTAAGGCTCTCCTTGCCCATCTCTTGCTTTTCTGCCATACTTCACATAAGAAAGGTTTTGATTTTATCTCACTGCAGGCTGTATATTGCAACTTTTCTGCTTGCATTGACACTGAAACAGAGTGTTGACAAGTTGGGGTGCAGCTCGCTTGTAGTGTGAACACTACACAATAAGCAGCAGTGCCTGACTTCTAACTATGTATGTAAATCTCACATATAAAAGGTAGAGCTACTGTTTCTTTCTGGTTAAGGCTGAAATGAAACTATGCTTGTTTTCAACAAGCATTCCTCATTTCTTCTTTTCAAAACCATAAGGATTGTTGACCTACTTTTCAGGTGGAAAAAAAGAGACATGAAGGCAGCAATCTGCTTTGTAATTCACTGTAAAATTATTTCCCTCCAAAGTACATAAACAGTTATTTACATTCCAATATGACTGACCTTCCAAATCTGAGTATCTCCTTCAATTCCTCAGATGCTACTTTTAAAAGTGAATGGTCAAAGATTAAGGAGAATGCAGCATTTGCTCATTTAAACCAAATCTTTAGCACATCTGTTTTTTTCCTGCTTACTTGAAAGCAGATTTGTTGTTTTGTTGTTGTTTTTCTCAGCTCATATTTGGAGGTGGGTGTTCATACAGGGACTTGGTTATATATATGCTGACCTTCAGCCTTTAGGCCAAGAAGAATTTAACCACAGTGCATTTATGAGACCTGTGGGTGTGATCAAGAAGCAGGTTTTCAGAATCAATTGAATGATGGCATGGTGTGCTGTAAAGGGAGGGAGGAGATCTGAATGGAGTCTCTGCATGGCGGATAGTATTTGGAAAGGGTCTCTGCTGCAGAGGATCAGCAGCCTGTCATTCACTGCCTCCCACTTTAGTTTCACCCCATCAACAGAGAAGTCAGAGTCTGGAACGCAAAAGCTGCTTTCTCAGATTTCTCTCTGACATCCAGTACTGAATGTACCTTCTGTATCTGAACCGAAAATTTCATCACCTTTTTCACTCTTCTGGTTTCACTCTCCTCATTTTGTTCCTTACATAAAGCAGAAAACAGAAGCAAGGAAAAGCAGCCAGAAGGTCCCTCAGTCTAGAGGGGGGCTGGGATGTTCCAGACAATTACTCTGGGAGACTGTGTAGCTATGCAGTAGCAAAGCCAAAGAAGGAGCCTTGGGGAATTACATCAGCTTCCCCCCCCCCCCCCTCAAAGGGGAAAAATCCTGAATAGGGTTATGAGCTGTCTGACCCTAATCAGCATTGTCCTACTTCACAGGAAAGCATGTAGAATGAACCAAGAGCAGAGCACAGAGCTCCTGCAATAGTTTTCAAAATCTAAGGCACATAATTTCCTGTGAAACCCTAAAGAATGGAAAGGGATAATATGAAACACAGGCTTTTCCCTGGTAATCCTTTCTGTCTATACTCCATTTCACCTTCAATCTCCCTTTGTCTCCTTGCTGTCATTCATGACTCAGCGCTGCCTTTCAAAAAAACTGCCTCTCTCTAACGTGCTGACAGCCTCACAGTCCTCTTGCAGGACTGCAGATCTGCTTTCTTTGTACACATAGCCTGACTCGTATCTTCTTGGACACTGGCCTTTGCCACTCATTTCCTGATGGTACAAAATATCACACTGAGTCTAAAAAAATCCCATTCAACCAAAATGTTTTCCACTCTAGGACATCAGTGTTTTAAGATTACTCAGGCAATTGCAACATCAACTAAGTGACAAGTTTCAGCCATACCAGGAGCTGGTATCCCCTGGCTGTGTCTCCCAGGGCCGTGCAAATGGGCTGCTTACTCAACTGTACTTCAGTCCATGCTGAAAGCTCAGTCCTGCAGCATTGTGCTGCTTACATAGCTGGACATAAAAGCCTAAACCTAAAACTCACTGTACCTCTCCTGCTATGCAGTGGCAGCACCCACTGCCGTACTTTCTTTGCTGCCGTATCGCTTGGAGTTCCACCTCTGCAGGGCAGACAATTTACTTCACTTTGTGATTATCCAGCAATCTGTGACAGTAATGAAAGATTTAAGCAGTTGCCAGCCTAATGGTTCTGACACACAGACAAAATGAAATAACTCAGAGTGGAGCTGGCAACTAGGAAACTTCAGAAATAAATTGATCTGGCAAGGAGTTTTCATTATGCTTCAGGGAACAGGTTGATCTGACAAAAATAGAAGTTGGGAAATAGATTACCTCTTGGAAAATGACACACTGAGGTGGTACAGTGAGATGAGGGGTGGTAGCTGATCCTGGCGCCAGGAGTTGGGGTTGGCTGGCTCAGTGGAAATGTGGAGATCGAGCCCTTTTTGGAACAGATTTTGTCATTTGCGTGTTTCATAAATGTAATAAGTAAAGGGATGAATTATTTGTTAACCATATAAATGATCAATGACAGAGTCGTGATCAAGTCAGACAATGCCACTCGATAAGAACATGTAACATCCTGTTTTGAACAGTATGTACTTAGTTTTAAGCTTGTTAGGCAGAAATCTACAGAAGTTGGGCAGCTGGGTCGACCCCCACTGAGCCTGCCAGAAACCAGGTTAAGATAAGGAAGACTATTAACATCCTCACAAGAAACTCGGGACCAGGATGCCGATCCTTATCAGGGACTCACACCGGCACAGCCAGAAGAGTGCATTCTATGCATGGGGAATTGGCTGTGACAGTTGCGACATACCTCCACCTTAAAAGAAGAGAGTGGATCCTTGTTCGGGGCGTGCTGTTGTGGAGCAGGAGACTCCCCAGCCGCCCAGCGCTGCTTTTGCTTATTTTACCCGCAATAAAATTTCTTATACTTAAAACTCTCGATTGGCATGGAGAGTGCTTTTAACAATAAAGCACTGTGCAGGCTTGTGGCTTTCTGCTGTGGCTTCTGTTGCAGTTAGGAGGCTCTGCCAGTCTGCATCTTGCTCAACTCTTGCTCAACAACATCATGGTGTCAGTGAGTTAACAATCTTTCCTCCTTCTGTCTCTGGGGCCTTGTGAGAGACTAAAGCTTATCTCTCCTGGTGACTCAACAAAGATAAAATCACTTGCTGTTTGTCCAGACAATAGCTGATGTGCGTTGGGCAGAGCCACTGGAAGGACTCTTGGAAGGTGCAAAGATAACATTGCTCACGGGACTGCAGCTGGCCTACAGCAATGGCCCAAGGGCCCAGCATTCACACCTTCAGGACAAGATCATTTCCAGCCATCAGATACCCCAGGAAAGGACAATGGTTCCTGATGTGAAAAGAGTGTGTGGGTAGCAAGATGGAGCAGGAGGAGGCGGAGGCCTTCCCCCCTCCATCCAGTGGCTGCCCAAACTCACCTGAGTACACAGAAAGATTTCCTGGGGAACGATACCTGGACCTAAAGATGATTTCCCAGAACGATACCCTGGGGAACAACACCTGGACACTTGCCTAAGGGCTAAAAAACTGTATAAAAGACTGGAGCAACTGCTGGCTGAGGAGGAGAAAATTGGAGAAGCAAGATGCAGAAGAAAGAAGACGGCAGCACACGCTGGAAACATCCCGGGGCCAACACAATGGATCTTGGACTCTCCGTGCCCTAAGTTCCGGCTGCTGCAACTCATGGAGCTGAAGAAGCTGTTCAGAGGACCTCATCCCTTCTACAGCCAAAGCCTCAGCACCCAACATCTCCTACAGACCCAACATCTCCTGCAGCACCTTTCCTCCACAGACTCAAACTGTCTTGGGGGGTGAGGGGTGTGGTAATATAATTCTTTCCCTCTTCTCCCTTTTTCTCTCTCTCCCTATTCTCTCTCTCTCCCCTTCTGATCCCTCCACTTTATTTATGTTCATCCACTGTAGTTATGTAATAAATAGTCTGGCTGTTGATATTTTGGCCTCGTTTGTGCCTCCAATTTCACAACATGGGAATATTCATTAAAAACCTCAATCTCTTTCCCTCTCCGGATCGAGACAGGCCTCTACCATACCTCAGCTTCCCTCCTAAATGTGGCTGGGGAGGGTGGGGATCCCTGGAGATTTTGCCCAAATTAGTCAATTGAGGTGTAGCTGCTGTCACAGGTACTGCATATTTTTATACCTGCCAAGCAAATATTTAATGACAGGAGAGAAGCAGCTGTTTCTAAGCTGGTATATAAGCCTCTAGTATGATAGGGACAACAGGCCTCCAAAAAGGTTAAAAGATTTTTACTGTGTACAAAAATATTTTCCCATTTGTGTCAAACTCAAAAGAAATTCCCTTACATTTATACTAGTAATTAAAAAAAATTCTTTGTTTCCACCTGTGAATATTCTTCTAAAACATAGTCTGCTCTTCCTGCAAATTCCTTCTGTCAGCTTTCTCTCATGTATTTTCATTAGGTTTTTAATTTTTTTTTTAGCAATTAATCTTTCAGCTTCTCACTATTACCTTACATGGTCTATGCATCTGGGCTTTTTCTTAATGAATGCTGTTCTCTGCACTCTGTTTTGACACTTGGTAGGAATAATAACTTGTTTCTATTTTGTAACAGTAGGCATGAAGGATTTGAAAAAAAAAAATTTAAAAATTATCCAGTATGTTGTTTTCCATGTAATAAGTGCTGTCAGCTAAATGATTTAGCTAAGTTTTATGCAAAGAATAAATCTGAGTCTCAGAGGCAAAATGCTAAATACTTAGGTCATGGCACATGCAGACAGAGTTTCCTACATATTTAAAGATGCAAAAATAGGAAAAAAATTCCCCCATTACAGGAATATTACCTTATATTTCACTGTGGTCATCATGATGTGTTAAAATTAATGCAGCATAATAAAAATTGGTGCACATCACAGTCAGTCCAGTGATACAGGTTGCTTATTTATAATTTGGGAAGCCCTGTAGTGGGACTTTCGTTTCCTGCTAGGATAAGAGTATACTTTTTTAGGAAAATAAAATTTCAGAAGGATGACAGAAGTGCACTACGGTAGATAAACACAGACTATATAAAGGAACTCTTGCGATTTTTGCCTTTTCTCCTTTTCTTACTGTCTTTCTGACAATCTCATGGTTTCCTACTAGCAATCCATCTGTTGCATCTTAAGTTAGGATAATGTATAAATCTTGCAGCATTTATAGAAATGTTACAAGGGTAAGGCTTTTCTTGGTGGTTGTTTTTTGTTTGGTTTGGTTTATTTGCTATATTTTATCTTGTAAAGTGGTTTGGAAAATACACAGATAAAAATACTTAGCAAATAATGATGACAAGCTCTTATGATCACAATCATTATACTACCAGGAAGACTTTATGAATGTATTTCAGTTGTATGCTGCTGTTAGTAAAGAATTTTCCAGTCAATGACATCTACATTTTTGTGTGTGTTATAGTTAGCATGTAATCCAGTCATGGTTTTGAACATTTAAAATTGTTTCCTTTAATTCACATTATCTTTCACTAGGCAACATTGAATATTACTATATTCCTGCCCAAACCATGATTTCTAGAATTCCTCCATAATTTAGGATTAATTAGGCTAAATGATTTTGTATGATCTTGGGGAAAATATGCCACATTTTCCTTTTACTTAAAAAATGCCATCTAATTCTTGATTTTAGCCTGTACTTCAAATTAAGCTAAATTACTTGTGACCAATGATTATATTTAAAAGGTTTGTCATAGACCATTTTCTAAATCTCAGGATGCTTAGTGTATTACCTGCCACAGTTTAACTCTAGGTTTATTAGCCAGCCTGTGAAAACAGATCAAAAATTGTTGATTCAACATCAGATGTGATGGGTAGTGTGGTAGGTTGAAAATTCTCCCCAACGTGAAATTACCAGACCAGCTTCAACTGGGGAGCCCACAACTGGACACGATTCTCCAGGTGCTGCATCACCAGGGCCGAATAAAGGGGAAGGAGAACCTTCCTCGACCTGCTGGCAACTCTCTTTTTAATGCATCTCAGAATACCATTGACCTTCTTGGACATGAGGGCATATTGCTGGCTCATGGCGGACTTGTCTACCAGCACTCTCAGGTCCTTCTCTGCAGGGCTGTTTTCCAGCAGGTCAACCCCTAACCTGTACCTGCATGGGATTATTCCTCCCCAGGTGCAGGACTGAACTCCACCAGTTCAGAATTGTGTAAGGTAGGGACTCTGCATTCTTAAACCACATTTCCTGAGCATGTGAGGTATATTTGAAACTAATTGACGTTAACTGTATTCTGTATTCCAATTGTTCATTACACATACCTTCCTGAGATAACAAGGAAGTGTTTCTTCTCTCTGCTGTCTCCTCTGGAATTTTTTACAGCCTATTCTTTGCATTATCACTATCATTTTCATATTGCTGAGGAAAAACTTTGTTTCCTTTACCCCAAAAATTTTAAAGGTATATTTTACAGAAGTATGAATTTGCATTGAGTCATAGGATGGAAAGAGCCTGGAATGTTATGCTTTCATGAAAATGCAAAGAAAATATTTTTTCCCCATTTTAATTCTCTTGAAATTTCTCAAGCAAATCTCATTGTGTGAGTACTGCTACTAACAAAGGATTGAAACAGTATGAAGAGAATAAGGCAGGAGGGAAGGAAGAGGAGGTAGTTGATTATGGATGTGAAAGCTTTATTTACACACATACATGAACAGTCAGCAGCTTTGAAAAAGAATGCAGAAAACACCCCCCCCCAACATTTTTTACATTTCTGTATACACAATGGCCCTCTGCAAGAATCAACCAATTTGATAATTTTACTCCACATACAATTTGTTATGCTTGTAAAGAGGCAGTATTTTGAATGACATTACATTTTTATTCTTATGCTCATGAGATAAAGTTCACTGAAGGGGGATTTTGTTTTTTTTTTCTCTAGTCATCTGGCTTTCAGCATGATGCAAGGCTGCATTTGAGGGAAGACACAGGGCAAAGCAAATCATCAGCAGGTCAGACAAGAAGAGTTTAAACATGGTTCTACCAGCGTCTCAGAAGAAGCCTATAAAGGGGAGACATAAGTGAGCAGAGGTAGACGTTGAGAAACACATTGTGCTGTTCCGGTAGTGTCAGAAGCAGGTCCGCTCTCATCAACCTGTTGTTGCCACCTTATCCTGTGTCCACAGATCTGGAAGTTGATCCTTCAGGTGGTGGCTGTGGTGGCAGTTGCTTCTATCATATTTAGCACATATTGGCTTTCCCTCGTGTCTTAGAGGTGATGTGGGCTGCAGTGGAGTCCTCCAGGGGTTGGTCCTTGCTATGCACTTTGCCCTGCAAGCTGCGTGACAGCTGGCAGTTGGCAGAAAAGACAGTAGTGTAGTGAATTATGATACAATACAATACAATGATCAGTGAATTTTGCTACATTGTCATTCAGCTCAGCAAAGAGAGTTGAATAGTGTGCAATGAGCATCCATATGACAGCATGTTAAAATCATTAATAAGAGATGATGAAGATGAGAATTACGTGTGTACTCTTTTTGCCTTTTTTTTTTCCTAAAGAAACTTCATGTTCTTGCCAGTATCAATGCTGTTTTGTCACTGGTGGTGGTACAGTAGCTGGTGTAGGCTGATGTAGGCTTTTTCACGGCTACAGTAGTCAGGGCTGGCAGTATGTCTACACCAGGAGCACAACTGCAGCGAAGAAGCCTGACATAGGCACTATTTAACATGAGTCAATCAACATTTTCAGCCTGCATAGTAAATGCAGGCTGAAGGAAGAAGATGATTGAGGCTGAGATTTAGAAACCCTCTATCCTTTTATTCTCCTTTTGCCCCACTTTTTGGGGTGAAAAACCTCCTTGGAAATGCTTCCAAAGAATCTCCTTAAGAATATATGCATGTGTTTGTATGTGTGGGTTGCAGGGGGATGTGTGAGTGTATGGTTATGTATGTGTAGAGGTGTATACACCTGCTGGGTTCTTCCTTCCTTCCTTCCTTCCTTCCTTCCTTCCTTCCTTCCTTCCTTCCTTCCTTCCTTCCTTCCTTCCTTCCTTCCTTCCTTCCTTCCTTCCTTCCTTCCTTCCTTCCTTCCTTCCTTCCTTCCTTCCTTCCTTCCTTCCTTCCTTCCTTCCTTCCTTCCTTCCTTCCTTCCTTCCTTCCTTCCTTCCTTCCTTCCTTCCTTCCTTCCTTCCTTCCTTCCTTCCTTCCTTCCTTCCTTCCTTCCTTCCTTTTTGGAGGTGTTCAGGAGGAGATTTGATGGGGTGCTTGGTGCCATGATCTAGTTGTATAGGTGGGGTGGATTGGTTGATAGGTTGGACACAATGATCTTGAAGGTCTCTTCCAACCTGGTTTATTGTATTAAATGTGACAGGAAGTCTTTCAGAAAGATCCTTTTTCAACCTGCTTTGGACTCCTTTGAAATTAAGAGCATCAGGCCTGAGCAGGCCCAGGATCTTGACTTTTGGAAATTGCTTCTAGGGCAGGGTAAAGGCTGGAGGATCCAAGGGCTGGTGATGGGGGATGGTGTGCATGTGCTGTGAGCTGTGTTCTTCAATGTGGGATTTTGCATTAGAGGCAGGCTTCCCTTTCTTCTGCCTATATATCTTGCTTTCACCTTTATTGGTAGAGAGGGCTAGAAGATCTATATGTGTAGCAAGGTGCAGGTAGGGGTTGTGCAGGGCAAAGTTCTATCAGTAATGATGCACTATTAATTTGTTGGGTGTCCATGTAAGGCTAGACATGCACCTTTTCCTGCCACTTGCCTGTGGCAGGGTCTTGACATATATCCAAGGCATTCTGTGACCTGTGTTCCCAAGTTGCAGGACCCTCTTTCAGAGTGCTAAAGGGGAGGCAGCAATTCCTTCATGCCAAACATCTTGCTAGGCTTCCAGGCAATCCTGGGGCACATTGAGATGTTATTTTTTGATGGCTGAGTGTGAGAGATTTTCTTGTCCTCAGCTCTTATGAGCAATGAGACCTAGGGCCTCTAACTGGGCTGCAAGGGTTGTATTACATCCTTGTTCCTCTGCTGTCATGTAATAAACAGTGTTTATTCAGAGCAGATGAAGCTGTAAAATCCATTACAATGTTGATGAAGTTTAACTGTATTCAGGTCACTGCTTTAGATATTGTCAAATATACAACATATTTATTAATTGCTGCAATGGTATGCACAGTTAGGAAGTATGTGGTTAAAATATGAGTAGTTAATATTTGCCTTTGTTTAAAAATGCAGTGTGGGATGCAGTTGAAGTCACACACATCTCCAGAGAGAATCCAGCTTTTGACTTAAAAATGTTTTCTACACAGTATTTTAGGAGCTCTGTATTGAATGTTCAAAAATAATATAATGCTGTGTTAGATACAGCAAATAATCTTTATTTTGAAATTGATGAAGACTCATAGTTCTCAAGTGGTATAAAGTAGAAGAAAATATGTATTATGCAAAATATGCTGTGAGGGGTGGATGCTAAGAATACTAAACATTTTGTACTGTAATTCCTGTCATGACAAAACATCTCTCTTACTGATGAAGTTTGGATAAATGTTTTAAACTGAAGCATTTTCCATGGAAAGATGCAGATTCAGTGGCATGAAAACAGTCAATGGACTTGTGAGACTTTGTTGAATTTCATGTTGAAAAAAATCCAACACATGCCAAAATAATCTCAATATTTTGCTACAACTTTCAAAATCAAACTTTCAGTTTTTAATTTCAAGTGGGTTTTCTGCTTTCATGAAAAAAAAAGGTAGCTTAAAATTGAAATGATGTGTGCAACACTGACAGGTTTTTCAGTTAATTAACTGCTTTTTCTGTACCTTATTCCCTTCTCCTCCCTGGTGGATTTCTCAGAATCAGCCAAAAATATCCCACACCACATCCTGGTCTCCAGGCTGGTGCAGGATGGGTTCCCTGGAAGGACCATTCAGTGGCTAAAGAACTGGCTTGATGGCTGCACCCAAAGGGTGGCTGTCAATAGTCCATGGCCAAGTGGAGGCCAGTGACAAGTGGAGTCCCTCAGGGATCATTTCTGGGACCAGGCTTGTTTAACATCTGTGTTGGTGCCATGGACAGTGGCATTGAGTGCACCCTCAGCGGGTTTGCTGATGACACCAAGCTGTGTGGTGCAGCAGACACGCTGGAGGGAAGGGATGGCATCCAGAGGGACCTTGACAGGCTGGAGAGGTGAGCCCATGACAGCCTCATGAGGTTCAACAAGACCAAATGCAAGGTCCTGTGTCTGGGTCGGGGCAACCCCAGGCACCAGTATAGGCTGGGCAGGGACTGGCTTGAGAGCAGCCCTGAAGAAAAGGACCTGGGGCTACTGGTAGATAAGAAGCTCAGCATGAGCCAGCAGTGTGTACTTGCAGCCCGGAAAACAAATCACCTCCTGGGCTGCATCAAGAGAAGCAGAGACAGCAGGTCGAGGGAGGTGATTCTCCCCCTCTGCTCTGGTGAGATCCCACCTGGAGTACTGTGTTCAGTTCTGGAGCCTCTATTACAGGAAGGATCTGGATGTGCTGGAAAGTGTCCAGAGAAGGGCCACAAGGATGATCAGAGGGCTGGAGCTCCTCTGCTATGAGGACAGACTGAGGGAGTTGAGGCTACTCAGTCTGGAGAAGAGAAGGCTCCAAAGAGACCTTATTGTGCCTTCCAATATCTGATGGGGGCTACAAGAAAGTTGGGGAGGGACTTTTGAGGGTGTCAGGTAATGATAGGACTGGGGGCAATGGAACAAAACTAGAAATGGGTAGATTCAGACTGGATGTTAGGAAGAAGTTCTTCCCCATGAGGGTGGTGAGACACTGGCACAGGTTGTCCAGGGAGGTGGTGGAAGCTTCATCCCTGGAGGTTTTAAGGCCGGGCTGGATGTGCCTGTGAGCAACCTGATCGGGTGTGAGGTGTCCCTGCCCCTGGCAGAGGGGTTGCAACTGGATGATCCTTGAGGCTCCTTCCTACCCTAACAATTCCATGATTTGTAGGTCTGTGTCTGACTGATCTACTCCACAGATGTCTCCCTTTGCACTGTGTCACTTCCACAGCTACTCCACACTTCTAAACACTGATTTTCAATACTTTCACAATTGCCAGTCATCTTTCCTCTATCAAACTGAGGTACTTTTTCTCTATACCTTACATCCAGTGACAGTCAGAGGAAACTCTGTGGGAGAAGCGTATTTCCATCAGTTTGCATATGTTTTTCTCTATCTTCCTGAGGTTTTGGGTTTTAGACACTGCCCACTTCAAACTGTGCTGTTTCTTGGCAAATTTCCCCATGTGTTTTATAATATCAGCAAGGTTGGGATATTGCCTCTAAAATATCAGAGGCCCATTTCCAGTCAGTGCTTGAAACACAGGAAACATTTTTCATAGCTCAAGGTCAAGTTTTCTTCTCCTTTACATCTCCCAACATGGGGCTTGTGAAAGCTGTTGCAGGGACGTGGAGCAATGGCAGAGGTTGTTGGTGCTGGAAGCTATATAGTGCAGCTAAATGGCTCGTCAGAGCAAGTGTAGATCTGCTGCAGGTCTCCCACATAGCTATGCTGTGCAGCAGATCCATTTTGCAAGCAAAAGTAGTTTAAGCAGTGCAAGGGGCAGAGATGTCAGTGAATCTCCACTGTGACAGGGACCTACCTGTCACTGTCCGCTTCAGACTTTATTTCACTCTCCATTTTGCCTCTTGGTAGGATGTGCTGATTGAACAGTGCATTGTACCTAAGCAGAATGGCCTCACCTGACAACTGATTGCTTTAGATCACAAGGGAGATGATGGAAAAATGCAGGAAAGGGGTTCTTCCTACACACATTAAACTCCACAAAAGGGGATTCATTACAGCTTCATGATGTGAAAGGCCCTTCTCACTGTAAACCACTGTTGGTTCACTGAATTCAGAAGAAAATGCTTAATTTCATCACTAACAAAGTCTTGACATGGCAGTCTAGATCCCAAACCTCACATTCTAGTCAGAACAAATTTCAATGACAAACATAGAAGTGGTGTTGATAAATTGCTGTGTAGGGATAACACACAGTGGGAGAATAGATCAGTTCTGGGTTGGGGGATTGACTGTAGTCTGTTCACTACTGTGTGCTGCAATTCTGACATGGGGCCATTCCCTGAATCAGAACATTGGCTTTTTAGATTGACATAAAGCCAGGTTACATCAGCTTTTTCCTTGCAGACATGTGTCCTAAGCACAGAACCAAGAAATGGTTGTGCCAGCCCTGCTGCATTTGGAGATGTCTTCAGAAAAAGTGCTTTTTGAAGATGAGTTACGCTGCTTTGGTACACTGAAGCTGTTGCGTCAGACCAGAGAGATCAGTGCGCAAAGGAGCTCCCACTAAGGGCACTCAACATGCCCCATCCCCACAATCAGCTTTGACATTCATCTCCAAGCCCAAAGTGCTGTGCAGACCTGAGTGACTGATCTCTAAGCTGGACTATACAGCCTCTGAAACACATGTTTGCCTTTGATCTTTGGAAAAATTTTGACAGTGGGCATTCACCCATAGGCAAAATCTCTAACTGGCCATCACTTTGCATCCGCGTGCACAGCCTTCATTCACACCTTCAGACTATAGTGTGAACCTACCCAAATGTGTCTTTATCACAAAATCATCATAGCATCATACAGGGGGTCCTGAAGCTGGGAGCTCAGACCAAGGCCTGTCCCACCAACATCCAGTAGCAGGGCATCAGGAAGTCACTGGGGCATCCCCAGCCCCAGGCATCAGGCACCACCCTGGGGACAGGGACAGGCCAAGACATGGGCCGTGGGTGAGCCTGACTGGAGCCATGGCTGGTCTGGGCAGGGCTGCAGATGGGCCTGGCTGTGGCATTGCTGGTACAGGGGCCGACAGCCCCAGGGGGATGGTGGTGTCCTCAGGGACATGATGGAAAGCAGGCAGCTAGGCAGACATGGTTGTCACCTGTAGGCAACTTATTGATAGGCTTGTAGTAACATATACAAAGAGCAAATAGCAAGTCTCAGATGTCTTTATAATATATGATGACTTAGTCATTTTAGTTAGCTAATTTATTTACGTGAACAGAAATTTTGCCCTTTAACTGTAATGTGTGAGCCTGGTACATGATCTGCTGTGCAGAGTGTCTGACTCTCCAGGCAGAACTGTTTATATTCCATGATTTTCTAGGTTTCTGTAAGCTATTTGTAATGTATCTTTGTTAGATGCGTCTTATCATCGTGTGTTTTATTTCTCATTCCTAACAGTGAAATACAAACCTTGTACTTAGTCATTTTCCACAAAGCAAAAACCCTCTGCAACTTCGAAGTGTTGAACACTGATTTACTGTTCATGTGTGAACAAATAAATTCTCAAGAGATCTGTTGTTTGGAGTGCAGGGTGCACAGCTTGTATCTGCAGCTGTGTGGTGTGTGGATGAGGTCATTCCCAACCACAGAGCCAGTTCTGTCTGCAGGCCTGCCGCTGAAAAAATCCCAGCCTGGAAGAGGAAGGGAAAGTGTGCACTGAGGGTTGAAAGCCATGGTTTTCATTATGATAAAAACTGACTCACAGTTGCAGGTTGTGGGATTTTTAGCATTGCCCTCCTTAGAAGTGGCACTTCCAAAGCACTTTCTGACCTGCCCAATGAGAGGAACAAGCAGCAGTATACATGCATGTTGGAAAGACAGAAAAATAGATCAAATTGTTAAAATACATGTGTTACAGAAACACATATGAAAATCCAAATAGAAATACGTTTTCATTACTCTTACTCTGAATGAGCTATCCAGTCCCATTCTAGAAACACAATGGTTTTTTGGTGACGTTTTTTTTCTGTGATTCTCAAAGCAGAACTACAAGACCCTGCTGAAGGACCTAGGCTAAAGTCTGACACTTGACAAACTGTGCATTTTCTGGCACAAAGTATTGTGGCAATAAATGAACATACAAATGTTAATGTTTCAGCATAAAGACATTAACACATTTAACATTTTGTACAACTTTATGCAGCCTTTTTACACATATAGTCATATAATTATGATAGACATTTTTATCTGCCCAGAAGCTTTGGGAACAAGCTCACTGAACTGTGACTTTAGTGAATTTTTGAATTTGCTTAAGGAAGAACATGATAAATTATTAGCAAAAAGATGAAAATACTTCTATGATGTTAGTGCTACTGGCAGTCTGGGAAGCTTCAGTCTCTTGGACATGCCAACTGAAAAAGAGATGAGAGATTTTCTCTCTGTCTCTCCCTTTTAAGTTTTAAGCCCAAAATACAAAGTAGGATTGCCTGTAAAGGTGAATTAAAATAGTGTTCATGGAGCCAAAAACCAAACAAAACCCAAGAAAACAAAACCACCAAACAAAAACCAACCAAACACTCCTCCCTGCAAAAAAAGAAACAATCCAAAACAACCCTCAAGTGAAAAAAAACATTAGTAATGTACTCTATTGCAAATGAAAAAAAATCAGTAAGTGAGAAAACCTAATGAAATAGCTTTAGACAACCCACAGTAGAGGAAAAATGAAGGAAAACAAAAAGATCCCAGAGAATCTGCTGGTGTGTCAAGTGACATTACACAAAGAGATCCTCATAGGTAAACTCAAGTGGGTTAGATGATTGGACTGTGAGGTGAGTTGATAAGGGGCTCAACAACAGAGAGTCATAGTCAGCAGTGCAGAGACTAGTTGGAAGCCTGTGGTCAGTGGTGTTCCTAAGGGATCAGTGCTGGATCCAGTTTTGTTCAATATACACATCAATGACCTGGAGGAAGGGATTGAGTGTACCCTGAGCAAGATTGCTGATGATATGAAACTGGGAAAGGGTGGTGACACACTGGAAGGCTCTGCTGCCATCCAATGAGATCTGGAGAGCTGGGTGAAGGTCAACCTCATGAAGTTCAATAAGGACAAGGACACATCTGGAGAGGAATAACACCAGGCACCAGTACAGACTGAGGAGGGGTCATCTTGCTGGAAAGCAGCTCCAAAGGGAAAGACCGTGGAGTTCTAGTGGACAGGAAGTATCACAGTATCACCAAGGTTGGAAGAGACCGCAAAGATCATCAAGTCCAACCTGTCACCACAGACCTCATGACTAGACCATGGCAGCAAGTGCCACGTCCAATCCCTTCTTGAACACCTCCAGGGACGGTGACTCCACCACCTCCCTGGGCAGCCCATTCCAATGGTGAACACCTCTCTCAGTGAAGAACTTTATCCATGGCAGAGCAATGTACCCTTGTGTCCAAGAGGGCCAATGGTATCCTGGGGTGCATTAAGAAATGTGTGTCCAGCAGGTCTAGGGAGATTCTCCTCCTCCTGTACTCTGCCCTGGCAAGACCACACCTGGAATACTGTATCCAGTTTTGGCCTTCCCAATTCAGGAGAGACAAGGATGTGCTGGAGAGAGCTCCCAACAGAGAGCTACAAGGATGATTGTGATATGAGAACATCTCTCCTATGAGGAAAGACTGAGAGAACTGGGGCTGTTTAGTCTTTGGAAGCCTGAGAGAGGATTTTACCAATGTCTATAAATATCTGAGGGCTGGGTGTCAAGGTGAAGGTGATAGTCTCTTTTTGATGGTGCTTAGTGATAGGACACGGAACAACTTCTACAAGCTAGAACACAGGAGGTTCCACCTCAAGACCGGGAGACACTTTATGGTGGTGGTGACAGCACACTGGAACAGGCTGCCCCAAGAGTTTGTGGAGTCTTCTTCTCTGGTGACTTTCAAAACCTGCCTGGATGTGTTCCTGTATGGCCTGCCCTAGGTGATCCTGCTTGTACTTAATAATCTCTGGAGGTCCCTTCCAGCTCCTAATCTGTGATTCTGTGAAAGTACGTGGGTGAGGCTGGTGTTAAGAAAGGATTTTTTGTGTTGCTTTCAATAAGCCTATATCTAAATGATGCTTCAACCCCTGGTTTATCAGGGAGAGAAACAACAGTTTAAACAAATAAAAAGACTGATATAGGAATTCTGACCTCAGACCTGTTCAGTTTTACAGGACAGAAATCTGTTAAATAGGCTATGTTCCACTGGAGACAAATTGAATATGTCAGGTTTAACCCAGTTATAAGAAAACTGGGATCCCATGGCACACAGAGTCCTATGGCTGTAGAATATGGAAGAGAGATTTCCATCATATCATCATTCCCTTGACATTACATTTAAATAATCACTGAATAACAAAATATCTTCCTTGCAAATGATATTTTGTCCAGTAATATAATTAGAGGAAAATGCACTGCTTCCTGGAGACATATTGGTCTTCGTGGAAATGTTGGTTTCTTTCTTGCAGGATGGATAGCTGATCATAACAAAACCAGCTGGAATACTTTGATAGCTGACTGCAGCACTTACATATATAATATGAAAACTTAAGGTTCTTCATTTCTCATTCTGGTCTTGCTTTTCTTGGTTCTGTAAAGAAATAAAGTATAAGTCTCCTTTTTGTTACATGATGGAGTGAAAATGCTAACACTATTATTTTATCTGCCTTTTTTTTTTTCAGTGTCATAATTTTTTAATTACACAGATTGTCAAAGCAGATCCTATTTGTTCTCTCATAAAAATATTAGAAATACCTTACCACGAGGAAAAGGGTGGGTAAATGAATTTTGTATTTTTGTGGTCAACCATTTTTCTTTGTCTGAGCTGTTGCCTCCAGTGTTTATTCACAATAATATGGGAGGCTGCTTCCTAGAGAGTTAGGAGTCTGCAGAGCTGTGGAGAATAAGCATGTTTAATTTAGAGCACAGCTCTGTGTACATTAATTCAGGATCTGTGCACCGTCAGACTAGACAGCGAATATAAATTAATCTGGATGAGGTATGAGCACACCATCATATTTTTGCTAAATTTTCCAATGCAAGCAACATGGTGTTTATGCCACAGTTAGGCTTTATTCTGTCGCAGAAAAGGCAAAAGACATCTGATCTATCATTAATCTGCCAGGACAAATTGAATTATTAAAAGAACCCAATAAACAAATGAACAAATGTGAGCTGTGACTTTAGCAAGGCCTGTGGCATGGTCTACCATTACATCTTCCTGGACAAACTGGAGAAACAGGAACTGGCTAAGGGGATAAGAAAGTGAATGGAAGACTAGTCAGTCCCCTGCCAGTACTGATGCATGGGATTACTCCATTCCAGATGCAGGATTTTCCCCTTGGCTTTGCTGAACTTCATTCAGTTCCTTTCTCCAGCCAGCCAAGGTCCTCACAATGGCATCCTGCACCCTCCACAGCACGAGCCACTTCCCCCAGTTCAAAATCATCTGCAACCAGTTCCCGTCATGCAGTTCATTAACAGAGACATTAAACAATAACAGTGTCAGTACCAGGCCAGTTCCTGGAAAGTAGTTCTGCAAAAAAAGGCCTGGTGGTCTTGGTGTTTGACAAGCTGAAGATGGGTCAGCACTATAACTTTGCAGCAAAGGTGATCAGCCCCACCTTAGGCTGAGGGAGATTAGCCAGCAGATCAAGTAATTTTTTCTCCTCTGTTCAGCACTTGTGAAACTGCACTTTGAGAACTGTGTACTGTTTTGGGTTTGCCAGTACAAGAAAGACAATGAGATGCTGAAGTCAGTCCAGTGAAGGGCAATCAAGCTGATTTGGGGCTGATTCAACTGTTCTAACTGGCTCTGCTTGGAGTGGGGGTCTGGGCCACGTGATCTCCAACCTGCATGAGTCTGCAGTTCTCTCTTGCAGAGTTTGTACCAGCTGAGCACTTTGTGTCATGTATATGCATGCTTCAACCAGATTTGTTGTGCCATGGAACGGTGACCTCATTTTTTTTAATCTGTGCTGTTGTGACTATTTCCCCAGGGCTGCAGAGGAAGTGGAAATCCTATGCATTCATCCATGTCAGCTTTGCCAGTTATATAGGCTAGGTGATTTATTGCAAGCTGAAGAATCTGCTGCTAGTAATTTCTGAACTAATGGCCAAATATATGTGAAGATGTGCATATGCATTTACTGTGTAGTGAAAAATAAATATATATCTGGGGTTAAAGGGAGTACAGGAGACGTAACCAACGGTGTGGTGTTATGGGTAGGATCTCAATGTTTGCCTGTCTCAATTGTCCAAGATTCTTACTGAAACTATTTCACAGTGCCCCAGTGAGGACTTGCACTGACACAGGTTTAAAGAGTTAAAACAATCAAATTGCTTGATTTATTAAACTGACAGATACAGCAGATTTGGGATTGGCAGTGACAAATGCACTAACTTCAAGGCAATCTCAGGTTAATAAAACCTGGGTAGCATCCTACAAAGTCAGAGATGCAAACCTTTGCAATAGCTCTAATACATAAAAGAAGTGCAGCAAAAGTTAACCTGCATATTGAAGGTGTAGATCTTACCAAGAAAAGTGTCACTGCCTTGGGTAGAGGAAAAAGGAGCTCAGCTTGTTGACTGTCCTCATCTCTGTCCCTTCCAAATGCTGCTGCTCCTGGCTGTGCTGCACTTCTGGTTCCAGTGGCAGTGCCCTGCACCTCTGCTGGTACTGGTGCTGAAGCCGGCCACCTGAGTGGTGTTCCCTCTTGTGGGTTTTATACCTTAGCCCTGACTGGTAGATGATGTTTAGCATGATTTGGGAGGAAAGTTGATTAACATGATAATATATGTTTAGCATGTACTCATTTTGGCTCATTAGCATACTGAGGGGTATGAACTTTAATGTTAAAATTGCAGTTAATTAGTGTGGCAGGGTGAGTGAGTTCTCCCACACACACACAAAGAAACTGCAGCTAACTCAGTCAGAGAGGCAAATGAAATAAGCTGTATTTACAAGCATAAATGGAATGCAATGAATATGTACACAAATATACAGTATTTGCAATATATATTTCCCAAAAAGGGTTAGATAGAGAGAGAAAGTCAATTAAGGAGAAAAATTCTGTTAGCTCAAAGTGTGTGCAAGAATTAGTTTTCTTATCTGGTTAGCTTTGTTAATTCAAGGTTGCTCTGTCCAGCAGCTGTTGCTTCATCGAGAGAGAAGCCGACAAGCCCACAGGAAAGAGAAGAACAGACTGAACTGACTGAGCTAAAACTTAAAAGTTGCATTCTACCAATCTACCAATGAAATTAGTTTAGACCTTATCTTTGTTTTTGTTATTATCCCAAAACATTCAGCCAGAGTGTTCAGCAACTGTCTCTTTCTTAAAGGCACAGCCTAAACTGGTCACAATTAGGCAAAGGTCTTCACTTGGGCACTCTGGCCTTCAAAATCTGTTTTGAAGTTACGTGTTTAGGTTATTTTAACCTTGCTTCATCAGTTTTAGGCAGAGCAGGACTGTCTTGCCTTCACAAGTCTCCTCTTTTGACTTTTGGTGAGCCACCTTCATTTAACACAAACACCTGCTGATTGTAAATTACCTTGGTCCCAAACATGCTGAATCAACTGACCTTTCTGTCCCATGGTAATATAGGCAGTTCACTCACTGCTGCCTAGAAGACAAGCTAAGAAAAAAACAAACAACCCAGAGTAAATCTAGATAATTTCCTCTGTCATTACGTTTTGGTTAGAAATTTGTACAGGTTTCAAAAATGCTGTACTGAACTTGAATAAAGCATAGGAAATGCAGAGTCTGCTCATGTAGGGCTGAATTTTTGCAAGGGGTTGTTACCTATTACCATTGTTTTTTTTTTTTCAAGGTTAGGAAAGGGGATGTTTTCCACACTGACCTATCAGATGAAACTAACCAAAGAGGTGAGTATCTCAAGTTTTGTGGCTGTACTTTACTGCAGCATGGTGAAGGTAGCACCTCCATTATCTTTCTTATATGCTGACTTGGGAACAGTTTCCCCTATAAGGTGGATGTATTATCTGAGTACAGATGGATGAAGGTTGATTTTGATAATATGAAAACGGAATTTTCCATTTCATACATTTAGTTGTCATGCACATATTGTCTCACAATATGTTTTTTCTCGTTTACACCCATTTGTGTAGTATAGGACGTGCCCTCAAGGAAGTGGCACTGTGTTAGAGATTGGTAAAAATAAATAGGTAGACTTACCAAAGCAAATAAACCAGATTTGCATTCAGGATTTTTTTAAAATTGTTTTTTAGTACTATGTATTATATAGCTCAATAAAATTTCTCCTTTGTACAGCATTTTTTCTTCTTTTAATAATTCTGCTAATAGAGGGGGTGAAAAGGAAAAGAATTCTATCTTTTCTTTAAATGTGACTCAAAGATGTAGGTTTTGGTGGCAGAAGATTAAAACTGAGATATGGATCTGGACTTTGAAATCTGGACCTGAGGATCTAGTTCAAGATATCCCTGCCCATTGGAGGAAGATGGGACTAGATGACCTTTAAAGGTCATGCTATGATTCTATGATGAGCATAGAAGCCTTTATAGGAAATAGTTTAGGGAAATAGGCCCATTTTTTTTTCCTCAAGACCAAAAACTTCACAATATTGAAGCATTCCTAAAGATACTTATAACCTAACAAGGTTAGGAATGTTTCTTTTCTTTGCAACATATTTATGCCAAATTATTCAAGATTTTAAATTATTTTCTCACAGGAGCATTGCTGACAGAATGTTCATTCGGTATACAAATATTCAGAATGACTTGAGGGAAAAGGAGTACTACATGAAATATCATGATGGAAATCCTTGAAATGTTTTGACTACTGCTTGAAGTATTTTTAGAAGTAATCAGAAAATCATTGCATTTGGAAAATCTTCCTGCTGAGCCAAGCAGTCCATGTTTTGGTGCTATGGTGGAGTTGGATAGTTCTGTGTGGTGGAGGAAATGTGGGCTGACACTTGACAGGGAGTTTCCTGTGATTATCTCAGCTGTGCATAGCTGTGGTCACTTCACACACTGTCATAGGAAAAGCCTTTGTATATAATGATACAACAATATGCTGCGTGGTTACAAAGAGAAGTCTGTCCACTCTGACCCATGACATTCCTCCCAGTCTCTGTCCTTTAAGAGTTTACTCCCCTAAGTCTGACTCCTAGTGTAAAGATTCAATGGGGAAAGTAGTTTCATTTGATCTCCATCACACTGCTAAATGAATAGGAATGAATTCTTACGGAAATTAATTAATTCAATCTGAGATGGTTCCTCCTGATGAACACATGCTGGCTACCATTTCATATCATCTCATCAAAGCACAAAGATGTTTACCAATTGGCAGAATCATTAATAATTTGCCAGCTGGCTATCTAGGCTGCTAAGACATTAACTGTTGAAGCTCCACTTTTGTGTCTGTCTCTGTTATGTATTGGAAAAGGCATATTGATATTGACTGCAATAGACAGAGATTTTTATCTTAGTCTTACAATGTGTGTGCAAAACTCTTATACATGAGAATATGGCTAGAATGGAGTCCTACTTGCACACATAAATGTTTAGTATAGAAAAAAAAAAAAAAAGAAAAGTAGCTTAAAATATTTACCATTTATCTGTTGATATGGAGGTAGTTCCTAGATCAGGGATCAGATAAAAAGTCTTAAGAGATATGGTGTATTCTCCAAATAATGAGCTAGTTTTTTAAATCTGTGTGGACCTCACAATCCTGATGAGCTCCTACATGCTGAGTAGATAAACGCTTTACTGACCCAGCTGCAGTGTGACCATGCATATGCTGTGCAGGCATTTGAGATACAGCAGTTTACCACTAACCTCACAGACTATGCAGTGATCATTATACTGCTTCTGAATTACCTAGAGCTTCACACCAGTGAATTGATGAGTTTGTACAAGATCCATTTGGTCTCCACTGCAGTAAAGCTGCTGGAATGATGAGTGATTATTTCCTAGTAATCTGTTGAAAGTGCATATTGGAAGGGGAAATGTTTATTGCAAGTACAGCTTAAATAAGGAACTGTTTTTGGGAGATATTCAGGTTTGGAGAACTGGCTTCAGAATAAGTGTGCAGGGACTGATTAATCTTCTAACATTGGAGAGCATTAAATAGCTTTATGAATTAATAGCTTCTTTGAGCTGAGACTGTTTATTGCTTTGAAAAAAAAAAATCTCTTTCAGTAGCAGGCCAGTTTTGAGTCCTCACACCTTTATTTTGTTTCCCCCCACCCCCCTTTCTGTCTTGGATTGTTTGTTTTTAATGTAGGCTGTTTCTGTGTGAACTGACTCATCTGGAAATTGAGTTGTGAGGTTTGCTTTGTACATGGGAAGTTTTGTTGTGAAAAGGAATTTACATTGTAACAAGGAAATGTGTGGAGACAGGGAAACACAATGAAATCCTAAGTGTTCTTTTGATGGATTTAATGGTGAGATTTCTTTAAGGAACCACACAATGAGATAATGTTTGGATAGAAAAACTCTTAACTTACTTTTTAAAATGGAGTTTGTTTTGATTTGATTGATTTTGGATGAATTCCCCTTTCCTGGAGGCTTTCATATTGTTTATACTTGGCTTTCAAAACTGATTAGGATTTTTTTTTCCCCTTCAAGTGTGACAGATACATGATGTGTATATTTGGGATAATTTCTTCCATGTATTTATCTTTTATTTTTAGTTGCTGGTTTTTCAGCCTTCAGAATGACATTACAACATCTGTACATGTATGTATTTGCATGCATATATGTGAGGTCTATATTTGTCATTCTTACAAACCAATCCTTTAAAAATATGTGTTCCATCTGAGCTCATACTGTAATTTGCAAGCTGCCCTGTGGCAAATCAAGTTAGGTCTTTTTCCGCCACACTGTCCTCAAAGTTTCACATTATTTTGACTCTGGCATAAGCAATTTCCATTGTACCTGTCAGTACTTTATTTAGTTTAATCTTTGAATATATTCTCAGCTCGATATATTGATACAGGGCTTTCAATGATAGTTCTTGTCTTTCTCAGTAGAGTTCATTTATTTGTAAGGACAGAATGGAGAAATGGACATAGCTAAAGGCAGCTGGGAAACAACATCTCCCCATGCAGTACTGAATAGATTAATGATCCATTCAGTGTAAGGTCCAGACAAAATCAAATTAATTAGAAAAAAAGAAAAAAGTGCTTCCCTTCAGCCTTGCTAATAACAATGAAGCCCTTCAGTGTCATCCTGTTAGTTGCTATTACATACAATTTATACTGAAATCAGTTAAGAATACTCAGGTAACCCATCATAAAGGTGGAGCTGTGAGGAACAGTGAGAGAAATTAGAAGAGACAGAACCAGAGCAAAGAGGAGCTGAAGGGAAATTTTGGCTGCTGAGCCGTTTGCTCCAAGTATTAGATAGTGTGTCAGGAGTGAAACAGGGAACTGAGAGAAGGTAAAGATTACAATTTTGGCAGGGCAAGTGAACGTCATCACAGAAACTGGTCTTTTACCTCCTTTGGGTCACTATTCTGAAAGTGTCTGTGGAATCATGTCTTCAGGAAGACCACTGATGCTATTCAGCTTGAGTATTTTTGTAAGTGATCTCATGAAATTCGATCTTGAAGAGACAGCTTAGACTGGGAAAGCCTTACTGCAGGGTTATCAACTTTTCATTGCAAACCTGATACCTTTATGCTTCAAAATGCTTCACATGAGGTCTTGCCAGGGTTTGCTCTGGACTGCTTTCTTTTAAAGGGAATTTCATTAATAACGTGTGATGGAACAATTCACGTATTGAAACTGTGGAAACTTTTTAAGGTAAATTATAAGTTTAGAGGAAAGATCAGAATTCAAACCATATTTAGAAAATAGGAGAGATGACCCAAATAGTTACAATGGAATTTAGTAAGGAGAAGCCCCCAATGCTCTATTTCAGCAGATAAAATCCAATCACAGATACTCAATGGGAAACAATTTATTATATAACAACCAAATCACAACAAATTACCACAAATTCAGAGTTCCTTAGAGAATTTGGAGAAGAAAAGCTTAGCTGGCACAAAATGGGCTGTACCTGGCTGTGGGTCACCTGTGGGGAAATGCTCTTGGCATACAAGTTCTCGGGCCCCTGCAATGAAGCTGGAGTTTAGAAATTGATTAGAAAAGCTTAGACACTGGGATGTATGGGTACAGCAAACTGTGCAAGTGTGTTTGTGGAAGAGAAGTGCAAACAAGATGGATTTTTGTAGTTGGTTTTATGTAACACATAAGTCACAGAGTACCAAGCTATGACTTAATGCCTGGGAAACTCATCTAATGACTTTCTTTCTACAGTGGTCCTTTCCTAGCAAGCTGGACAAATGCTGTTAGACTTGTTGTGTAAGGTAAATCTTGGACTGCAAATCCATCTGTGACAATGGGTGAATAGTTGATAAACTAAAAAGTCATCTTTGTCTTGACTAAAAAATCCTAAAAGATTTAATTTAGAATTAGGTTAGAGCCTGTCTGCAAGAATTTCAGTGGCAGTAGTCTGGATGGAGGAAACACTAGGATTTGCTTGAGGGCTTGTGCCCAAAACTTACACTTCTGTGGAATTCCCTGAAAATATAAAGCAAATGTATGCAGATAGTTGGAAGTCTGTGTACCATAGATGTCTGAACCCCTCTTGGCTCCCTTCTCCTAAACAGCACAATATAGTCAGGGGAAAGACAAACAAACAAAGACAAATGCTTTTCTTCTTATATGGACATTATTTACAGAGTTGTTGCTCCCTGGTGGAGTTATAAATAAAATGAATAGAGGTAAAGGGCTCTTTTGTTATTTCTGGTAACTGCAGAAGCGTAAGAATTTCTGTGTTTAGAAAAAGATAGTTATCTTGACTGGAGTTCAGCTGTTACATTCACCCATCTATACTTGCAGCTCCCTTTTTGTTCACTGTGTATTTTGGGCTTTATGAGAGTATTCTCTCACATTTTTCCTAACACCCTCCTGCACACAGATTTTCACAGACTGTCTTACTTAGTGGTATAGCACTAGACAAGAATGGGGTTTAACATTAGCACTGACATTGTGTTATCTTCAAAATGTGGGCTTTCTATCTTCCACTTGAGGTATTAATAAACTTCAAAAGCTACTTTCAATCTGAAATAAAAAGCTCCAGGGATACCCTTAACTATGTCAACACTGCTGCTTCATCTTGATGATAATCTTATGCAAAGGTGAAAAAAAAAAGAGCTGATCTATAAAATGTGTGGCACAAACCACTGCAGTTTCGAAATACAGATGTCTGGGTATTGACGCACGCATCATTTCAATTACTTGCTGCTGTAGATATGCATGATCCACCACCAGTCTACCACAATTTGGTTCAGATAGTGGGTAGGCAAGCATGGAGAAATGTTTCCTTTAAACTGTTGACATGCTGGCTGATAAGCAAATGCTTAAATATTGTCATACTGACTCGGCTGTGATGTGATGGAAAGTAACAGTTTGAATCACGTATGCAGTAGGAAAAAAGACAAGATCTCTTTCTGTCATATTGTCATGCCCTTAGTAGGAAGCATTGGTGCATCAAAGTTGAGTCGTCTGTATTGAAGTTCATGCATCAACAGTCTGGAGGGAAAAAGGGGACAAGCATTGAAGGAGGCTAATTTGCAGAATTTGTGCTCCTAAATTTCTGTGAGGCAGTGGATGAATTCAATAGAAAGGTGAAAGGCTGTGTCTTTAAATAATTCAAAACACTTTGGGAAATAATTAGTCATTTTGGGGAAGCTGTAAGTGAGGGCTCATGCCTTAATTCCAGACTGTTTTCAGCCGTGGTGCAAATGTGATGTGATAGAAATACAAATGAAAGCAAAAGAAACAATACTCTCTTAAAATTTTGCTTCAAGTTGTGTAAGTATTTGCAGAGAAGTTCAAACACTTTTTTATTCATTTTCAAATGGCCTGTGCACAGACATGATTTAGGGTTAAAAGTCCCTTCACTCCAGCCATCAGAGTTAAAGGTCCAGGCTGGTGCTGACAGTGATTTATCTTTAAATGCTTATAAAAATTCCAGAGGCAATTCCTACCTCTGCTGATTGGAGTTAACCTCTGTTCCACATGACAGTTGCCCCTAATTAAGTAAATGTCTGTTCAGTATGCTTTATAATGACAGAAAGACCTAGTCGGTGGTGATACAAAAAACCGTACAGGCTTGGCTTCAGAGATGTAGAGGAAAAACCCTTGCACAGTTTCAATGAAAAGTACAGAGCAGAGTGATAAATATACAGAGAATAACACTTACACATACATGTATAAATATACCCCCTCTGCTTGTATACATTTGTATAATGAAAGCCCTTATGTCTTTCTCCTTTCAGTTCAACTAAGCCAGTTGCTGAAATGGGGCTGTTTCCAAGTGCAGACAGGGCCAAGGCATGCATTATTGACTAAAACACTCCATTCTGGCCTCCTGGGGCATATAAGCATTTCAAACCATTCATAATAACGGAGTCCAATCCTATGCTGCAGGGCAAATGACTGCATCAAATGGCCAGCACAAAGCAGCAAGCCATGGTGCATCGTATTACCTCCATCTACTCCTCCCCCTTGGTGCTTGCGTAGGAAGCATGGTCCAACATTTTTTATGCAGATCCAACTCTGAAAATCTTGGCACATCCATGTCTTGAACTATGTTACATGCTCCTTAGCCGTAGTGAAAGACTTGGTCAAAATTCCATGATTTCAGCTGAGAAAAGTGTCTAACCCCAGCTCATGTGCTTGTTTACATTCCCAGTTGCTCTGCCCTGCCCCAAAACAGAGGATATAGGAAATCCTGGTAAAGCCTTAATTGTAATCATAAACAAATGGCTCTCTATAACGCTGACCTCCTTCTCCAAAGCTCTTCTAAATGTTAATGGCAGAGCTAGAGATCTATATTAGGCACTGTGACAGCAGGAAGAAATCTGGCAGTCTTACAGTGTCATTTTGTAGAAAATACATTGGAGCTGCTTCTGGAATAAATTTACATGAGAGTAAAGAGGAATTAAATAGGGACGAAAGCACAGATTTGCTTGTGATGATGTGGATGAGGATGGCAACTGCACAGAATGTTTAGTTGCATATCTCCCTTCTGTTATTGTGCTTCTGAATGATCAGCAGATGTGATGGGTAACATGAAGCCTGTCTCTTTTCTTCAGATCAAAAAAGAATTGTCGTAGTATTTCTATTCTTTGGTGGCTTGGAAGTGAGACAGCTAAATGCCAGAAGCTTCACCGTGAATGACCGCATCTTTTCAGCTAATAGCATGTGCTTGTGTAGCTAATGTGCTGAAGATCAATAACTCAGGACTGGATTTTTCTGTACTAAAATTGTCACAAGATCATTTAAGCAGACTCCATGCAAATATGCACATATATACGCATACAGGCATATACATGTATGTATAGATATATTTTTAAATATAAATGTACAAGACCTGGGTTGGGGGTGAGAGATACTACATGTGTTTCTCATCATGGCTCTTTACAAGTTTCTCCTTCTGCTGTCTCAGGTCCCCTGAGGTGCTCCAGATTGGCATAACCATGGAGACCCCTACCTACAGACTAGAAAAAATATAGCTCTCTACTTCTGGGATCAAAAAGAAGATAAAATTGCTGTCTGGATTTTTTTTTTCTCTCTCCTAAAAATACAACTATTCATTCACATAGTTAATTAAACAAATCTGAAAATCCTGAGGGACACCAAAGCACCTTTTTGTACTGGGGCACAGAAACTCTTACCACCCTGCTTCAGAAGAAACCAAAAGCCAAGTAAACATGAGGACTATGTCAAAGAAAGAGAAAACAGAACAGTGAATGTACTTTCCAAAAATTATGGAAAGCCAAATAACCAGAGACTTCACGTCGGAGGGATGTGAATGAAAGAATTACCTTTGCAAACAAATGGAAGCTTTTAAAACCAACCCTTGTCCAAATATATGACCATTTTGCTGTTTATATAAAATAGAAGGAAACACTTAAATTGTGGCTGCCATCAGATTCTTGTTTCTGAAAAGTTTTGTAATTGCAATGTGAAGGAACTCAAATTATTGCCATCTTGTGTAATGCTCTTTTCAAAGTGATAAGCTTTATCTCAGTTTTAAACATTTTACAGTACTTTAAAACCTACAGGCCAAAATGTTTTTCTTTGATCAGTCTGCAGTGATGTGTAGAAGATGACATACTTCATAGAGACAGCTTGCAGAATACTGGTTCAGAAACACTTAGAAATATCTTGGCTTATTACTGTGTTTGTTTATTGCTGGGTTCACTAGGAGGTCTGTAGCTGAGCTAAGATAGACTATCACGACAGTTCCGCAAAACAGGAGAGCTGCAGCAATACAACTTATTTTTGAGTCTGTGGCAAGTGCTGGTTCGGGGTTTATTAGGATTTGAGATGAAAACCTCCAAACTGAACATGTCTGGTATGTAATTCTGCAGTGAAGCCATGACGACACATTGTTTCGGAGGCTTGGGTTGTTGTGGATCCATAACCTCTGCGTCTGAAAAATAGTCTTAGAAAGCATAGATAACTATTTTTATTTACTAATGCCCTGAGACTGCAGTCTGCTTGGTTTGGAAACACTTTCTTTACTAGAGACATGCAAGGAAGTGAAGGCAAAAGTCTGAAATTAACTGTGCCTTAAATCAGTCCTCTAAGTAGGAAAGAGTCTATTACTATTATTAATGTTTTTACAGAACTCCAACCAGGGAAATATTATGTGTGTATAACACAGCTGTGCTGAAATCCTTTCAAGGAGAGGATAGATCGTTGTTTGGAGGAGAAAGTTTAAAAATGCAATGATCTAAGTCACAACAATTATAGATCCTTCCAGTACCATTGTTCAAATTACAACTTGAAAGCTAGCAGATGCAAAAAGAAATATTTCTGAGCCCTTAGAGTCAGATGAAGAGAAATCTATTCACTATAAGCTACCACTACAAGTTTGCTTGTCAGATTTTTTCAAGCTA
Organism: Picus viridis; assembly: GCA_033816785.1. Taxonomy (NCBI): domain Eukaryota; kingdom Metazoa; phylum Chordata; class Aves; order Piciformes; family Picidae; genus Picus; species Picus viridis. Next base: position 237,820 of record CM066569.1, on the reverse strand, counting down.
TTGCAGCCATTTTTCACAGGATTTTAGCAGCTAGTAGTAGCCTAGTGATAAAAAGAATAAGTTCCATTATGGCAATTTAAAAAGTGACTCTTTGCTAGTGCATTTTTACACCATACCCTAAAATCAGTAGATGCTTCTAAAATTACACATAAATGTTATCAAATCAACAGCACATAGGTCAATAGGTCAGCTTAACAAAGCTTTTAACCAGCAGACAATCTGCTTTTCAGGATATGTTGCTTTTCTTGGAAAGGTTGTCTCACTGCCTTTGAGTTCTGCAGCACTGGTATGGGGACTTTTTTCATGATGGAAAGCAAACAAAGTCTTATGTTATATTATGTTGCGTTATGCTCTGTTTTGGGGCATTGCTTCAGGTCATTGTGAAAATCCAGACATCCAAATATGCAGAATTCAGGGATGGTAAAACATCTCTGACTGTCTTAATGTGCATACACAGGAACACATGCACACTCTCTAGGGAGGTGTGCAGTTCTCTAACAACTCAAACAAATGTCCAGGCTATTCTACATTTGGGGAAATGTGTGTTCTCACTGAAAAAACCCAAACAAAGTAGCCTGAAGAATACCTGAAAACCTGCAGTCAGGCTCTGAATAAACAAAAATGAAGTTACAGGTTTATGTGTTTTTCCAGAAGTCTCTAGGTATATAACATTCTCTTTAGCTAGGACTTTTTGTAGTTTTTCATGCAGAATTGTGGAATAGCTTAGGTTGGAAACAATCTGGAGGTGATCTGCTCCCACTCCCTCTTTAAAACACTACTGATTTTTTTTTTTTTTTTTTTTTTTTTTTTTTCCTCTTCCAGAACGGGACAGTTTAGCATTACTTTTATCAAGTTAATTCCTAGCAGCTCAAAAATTTAATTTCTGTTACTGTTTTTTCCCCAGCATGTAGTGCCGATAGAATGTCTATAAATACCATCATTTCTGCATGATGTTCCTCAGCTTAGCCTTAAATTTTTTTGTGTCTGCTCTCTAAATGGGGTCCTCTTCTTGTGGTCTGATAGTGGACAATAAAAAAATCCCTCATAGTTCTCTCTCTGTATATTGTCACCTGAAATTCATTCTTTGCTGGAGGAGAAGGTCATTTTGGCATTAGGCATGGATCTGCTGCTTCTTGCAACACAATGAATAATTTGCTTACCTATGTGAATCATATATCTTAAGAGAACTTTCTTAAGAATCTTGTTCCTTCTTCACTTGTTTCTCCCCAAACCAAATGACACTTTGAGAACATTCTTGCTATTACTCCCTATCATAGGGCATGGCAAATAAGCATTAGAGAGCTCTTTTCTGTGGAAAATGTACATTGAAATTGTCATAGCTTCATTATTCTAAGACCCTTATACCATACTTATTCCTACAGAATGTGAGTGCTTCCCAGTAACATTTTCAAAACCACCAAGTAACATTTTAAATAACATGGCTAACATCTGTCACACACTATGCTATGCATTACTATTAGTGAGGGCAAGGTATGCCTTGTGTTTGGGAAGTGCTGAGGGTTGTGAAAGTTCTCAGTTTCTTAAGAATGCACTCTATAACTGTAGATCAGCTCCTGAAATGATCTTTGCCCTCCTTGTAGAGCACAACTACATTTTTTTTTACAACTAATTTACAAATACTTTCCAAGTTTCACTGGCTTTTTTAAATGTCTGCTTAGTAATTTTCAGGAGAGTCAGAGAGCAGGAATTAGTGGGTTGCTTCCACCTTTACAGAGACAGCAGTTTTCTCTGGAAACAGGAGAGTAGTTCTTGCCCGTGGCCGGGAGAATGGTGCGCAGTGCAGGCTCTGCTACTGGAACATGAAGGCAGTGTAATTTGACCAGTGGCACAAATCTGGAGTTGTGTGTCTCTGCTACAGGTCTTTTATGGCAAGGGAGCAAATATTAAATCATTATCCTGAGACTTCAGGTTCTGGTTTTCTGCATCCTGAAGAATCCTTGCAATAACAGCCATAAAGATGGCTGTGATTCCAATTATTCTGGGAAGCTAAGATACAGGAGATAAAGTTTTATGTTTTTATGGTGGCATAAATGGTGGAAGAAATGTTCCAGCACTTTGTTTTAGATGGAGGGATTGTAGGTCCCGATATTTTGTGCTGGAATATATTGTGTATTGTACTACTTGAGAAACACTGAGTTACTTCAATTGTCTCATCCGCCAGAAAGAGACATAGTTTTCTCGTCAACCTGACAAAACAGTCTTGTTTGAGCATGTCATTACCACACCCTTCAGTATTGGTGAAAAATCACAAATTACTTAAATACAGATGTCTAAATGTTGTCTTAGCCTGAGCTAGTCATTAGGCTCACATAATCTATGAAGAGAGACAGACATTCAGCACAGTGATTTGGCTGACCTATAGGTGGAATGAATTGCTCTCAGGAGGTGAGAATCTCTCACTAGTGATTATATAAAGGGATCCCAGAATGACGCTCTTATCCTTAAACATCTGTCATCCCTGTGCCTGTGTTAGGGCAGATGAGTCCCACCTATATTTGTTCACTGACTGACTAATGAAGACCCTAAAAAACTTCCAAATATTTTTGCTGTTGTTCAGTAGCAATTTCTTCTGTGCAAAGCCTCATGTTCAGCTATGTGATTTATCCATGAAGCTCTTCCATACCTTATGCCAAAAGGCATGGCTGTATCTGTGAAAGGTATCTCTCTGTGTCATTGCAGATTATTAACATTTACATTATTATAATCTAAATAGTCCATATAATAGGTACTAAGGAAAAAAATAATTTTATGGTACACCAAAATAATAGATGCCAGATGAAAGTGAGGTTTCCCTATCAGGTTTTGATGGAATCACTCCAGAAAGGCTCAAAACATTCCACTAAATTACCTTTTACTCTTGTAATTTCTTTTAGCAAATATCTCATAATCTCCATGAAACCATGTAAGCTGCACTCAAATGCTGCAGATATGCCCCAGATGAGAAACCATCTTCTGTGTTCCCTCTGCAGAAAGAGGATCATCTGTGCTGCTAAATAGTCTCCATTCGGTGTTATGGCATGAGTTCAGACTCTTCCAGGTTTCAATCACGAGCATCAATTAGATGAGGTAGTTGGCTTTTGTTTAGTTATGCTATGAGCTTACTCAGAAATGGTAGGGCAGGTTGGAGGGAAGAGAGCTGGTGTCCAGAAGTGGTTTTGACTGAGTTATGATTTGGAGTTCTCTCAAGCTGTCTCTCATAGGCTAAGAAATACATAAACTGAGCTAAACATTAGATCTAGAATTAATGCTGTGAAATTTAGTAATGCCACAAATTTCATTGAGTGTGTAGAGAATAATTACTGTTTGCTAGCAACTGTGAAATTTTCAGTGCAGCAAATCTAACATGGCTCTTCTCTCCGGGTATGGAACAGGTTTTTAAATATCTGTTATGCTTCTTTTTGTCTGTGTTAGGTGCTTCAACTACTGTCAGTATTTAAGTGGCTATTCCTCTTCCTGCATAGAGAATCAAAAACTACATGGTCAGTAACAAGGAAACCTCCTTTTATTAGCCAAGCATTCCTTCACCTTCATCATGTAAATGGAGTAGTGTTAACTTTTACCATTCTTTACATGGCATTTATTGTAGGTCAAGAGTTTTGGTCAAGGGAAGAACCGAATCCTTTTTGATGTCTGAGGTTTGGAAGATAGGAATGCTGTAATGAAGATAGTGAAGAATATAACACTTTGTTCTTTACATCCAGGCCATCTCTTGACTGCAGATTTCTACGTTTTTGCAGACAATGAATTCTTTCATTTGTATTTCTTTGCAAAGCATTGATAGCCTTTCTGATGAATTTATTGAAATCTTCAAAAGTGATTCATGTGATTTATTTCATAGTAGACAATCACAGTGTAGGATCATGGAATCATAGAACAGTTCAAGTTCAAAGGGACCTTTGAAGACCATATAGTTTGACTCCCCTGTAACTAGATCAGGTTGTTTATAGCCCGGACCTTGAACGTTTCTAGGGATTATGCATCTATCACCGCTCTGGTCAGCCTGTTCAGTGTTTCACCACCCTCACGGTAAAAAATTTCTTACTCATATCTAGTCTACATCTATCCTCTTTTAGTTTAAAACCACTACCTCTTGTCCTGTCATAATAAGCTCTGCTAAAAAGGTGGTCCCCATCTTTCTCATAGGCCCCCTTTAAGTATTGGAAGGTCACAAGAAGGTCTCCACAGAGCCTTTGCTTCTCCAGGCTGAACAGCTGCAACTTTCTCACCTTCCTTTATAGGAGAGGTGTTACAGCCCTCTGATCATTTTTGTGGCCCTTTACTCAACTCACTCTTAACAAGTCTGTGTCTGTCTTGTATTGGAGACCCCAGACCTGACAACATTATACCAACTGATGTCTCACAAGAATGGAATAGGGGTGAGAATCATCTCCCTTGACCTGCTGGCCATGCTTCTTTTGATGTGGCCCAGGATGCAGCTGACTTTCTGGTTTGTGAGCATACATTGTTGGCTTATGTTCAGCTTCTCATCCACTGGTACCCCCTGGTCCTTCTTGGCAGGGCTGGTCTCAATCCCTTTGTCCCCCAGCCTGTATTGATACAGGGAATTGCCATAACCCAGTTGTAGGACCTTGCACTTGGCCTTGTGAACTTCATGAGGTTCACGTGGGCCCACTTCTCAAGCTTGTTCAGGTCTTGCCTCTTTATTTGCACAATGTGGATGTGGTTACTAGGCTTTCCAGAAAAGCCTACATGTCACAAATGTGAAACTACATGGAACGTTGAACAAGGAGAGAAAAAGCAAAAGCAAGAAAACATAGATAAAAGGCTCAGGGCTACATATGGGGTTCTGAAGGACATTATAAAATGCTGTGTCTGGAAAGATCAACAGCCAGAGGGTTAACATATGGTTTGATAAACTCTTTTGAAAAGTCAGTTCTTATGATGCCAAAAAAGAAAGAGAAATCTTTGGAAAATGTGGCTTTGTCTAGTCCAACAGTGAAGGAAAACCAGCCTTGTGGTAGCCATTGGGATGTTTTCTGAAAGCTGCTGTGTAGGTCTCAACATGGGAGGTGTTTTCCACTATATTTCCAAACATAAAAAATCTGTGCAAATTTTTAAATGGAAGTTCTTTTGAGAAACAGCAATTACATGACCCTAAAATGTGCCCAGGTTTGCCTCTGGTTCATGAATGACAAGGCAGATTCTGCATGAAGCCCTGTCTGGATTAATGGCAGATAGTGCCATGGTCAGGGCCTGTGTGCTTCCTAGACAGACCTGCCAGGCAGGCTGTTCCACCACCACTGTGAGCTTGGTGCTGTATTAAATCCAGATTTTCCCTTCAACCACTTCTGCTTTGTAAGATCCATCTTCCAGAGCTACCAGGAAACTAGGATTCTTGCTTAGCACAGACTTGTGGAATTTTACATTTGGCTTCCTACAAGCTATGAAGATGTGCTCACTTTTTGTTTTCCTTTAAACACCATTAGCAACTTGTCAATGAAGTATTGTAAAGGACGCAACTCACAGTGGAAATAGACTTTCAGAAAAGCTAAAAACAATGACAGAAAGAGTGTGAATTTGCTCATCTGTGAAATTTATTTTTCCCTAAATATAATTTTTTAATTCTCAGGATTCTTATTTCCTGCTTCCAGCACACATACACAAAAAGCAATGGCTTTAATTGATCTCATTGGTCTTAGTAAACTGGACAGCTTTCTGACCAAGCTGGAGAAATACACCAGAAATGGATTAATTTTACTTACAGTCTGGAAGAAAGAAATCTGCTGAAACTTCTTCCCATATGCTGAGGGAGAGAGATGTTCTTCTGTGTAGAAACCCCTATTCCCTCCATTTATTGGATTCTGCTCTCATTTGTGAGTAAGGGAACTCAGTCTGCTGAAGTCAGTTAAATTACAGTGGTGGAGAATTGGGCCCTCTGGGTGAACAGACTTAGAGAGGGGAAAAAAAAAGCATTGGTTACTTAGGATCAGCCAGTGCAGCTGTGGCAAAAGTCTGTTGTTTATATTTACACCTTTCAAGAAGGAGATTGTGTTTAGTGGTGTGTTGCTACAGCAGCATTTGGCTGCTTATTGCAACATATAATTAGAGATGTTACAATTTGATGTGCCAAGCTGTGCATCCATTTCACACAATTTTTAAGATGATAATCACTTTTACTGCTGGAATTTCATTCACAGGAATAGTGGAAAAGCCAAAAAACCCCACCAATTAGAAAAAGCAGCTAAATCTAATCTGCCCTCAGGTTAGTGCTGACAACCATGAACTAATTGGGAGAATAAAGTGTAGAACTTTAACTAGACTCCAGGTCCCATCCTAGTCTCTAAATCTTTATGAGTAATGCAGTTTGTATCTCATGTGCCTTTCTTCAGTTCAAGTCACTGCTGAACGCAGTCATTGGCTGGAACATAATTAGAATTGGACTCTCAAAGAATGATCTTGTATCTTAGTAGGGCTCTGTAATTATGATCTTTTCTCTTAGTAGCATTCTGTAATTATGATCTTTTTTATTAATAGGGTTCTGTAATTATGCAATAACTGGTTATCTGTTGTGCTTGGGGCAGTAAAATACACCAGAATTTTTTTCTCTTCCCTGTATTTTTGTGTGAAGGCCAGGGGAAATTTTTAAAGCAGACCTTCTATTCAAAAATCCATAAATCCATGCTGCATTTTCATAAATGACATATTGTATGGCTCCATGTACACTATGAAAATTAACCAAGTAAGAGCAGTCAAGTTATTCCAGTAATCTAAAAATAGCCATCGAGAGAGGAGGAAGGTATTTTTTTCTCCTACTGTATTTTACTATCATAACGGACATCTAGAAGCATAAAAAAAAAAATAAATGGTTGACTTTGCTGCATTATTTTAGCCTGACAGTCAATAAATCTACAAGCAGCTGGCAGCTCAAAATATACTCGAATGGCATTTTGGATCGCTCTGAGGCTTAGCAGTGTTCTAAGTGGAGCGCATAGCCCTGTTGGACATGGTCCCACAACATCTATGGCATGTCATCCTTGTCTGTCTTCGCTGCCATACCCACAGGACTCTAATGATGTTACTGCTGGACTTCACACAAGCTAATAAAATTAAGATTTTTGCTTCATAGGAAAGTGGTAGTCAGAGTCAATGAGTTTAACAGATGCTGTGCATCCTCTTGGTTTAGTCAGGATGCTTAATGAATCATGACTTGAAACTTTTTTTTTTTCTTTCTTTTAGAGAATATTCAGAGGGCTGGAAGTTTCATTTGAGATGTTTATTTTAGGTTGCTATCCCAAGCTTTGTGGACTGAAAGAAGCTGGGAGGTGGCAAATGGGAGGCACTATCATGATGTAAAACAAAAAGGCAAAGGCAAAAGGCTAACAATTGTTTTCAAATGTAACACTTTTTTATTAAAGTAATATTATAAATCATTATACTAATAAAAATCAGCAGGAAAGGAGAAAGAAATGACCAGTTGTTTCAAGATAGTATGCTAACCTCAGCCGTTTTAGATCAGTAGCTCTGTAGAGGTTGGCGCTGCCTCTTGTGACATTATAGCATATATGGTATCAGAATAATTTTAAAAGGGGCCTTCTGAAACCCAAACAGAAAGGCAAATTGTGCCATTTTGCTTTGGGAAATTGAACTGTCAAAGTGGTACTGGAACAAGACAGATACTGCTGAGCTGAAATTCTTGTCTTCCTAACTGGTGCATTACTTTAGTGCCTCTCCTATGACATCTCATTCCTATGGCACTTTGAGTGGGAATGATGTTTGAGTACTGTTATGTATAGCCTATGTGAAATAGCTCTGCAAATAATGTATTTAGCAGAAGAAACATAACCATAGCTCACAGTACAAGCAATGAGCTCAGAAATCAGGAACATTCAATTGCAGGTGGCTAACATTTGGGCAGAGTACTTTGTTAGAAAAAACTACTGCTTCAGCTACTGAAAATTAAGCGTGAAATTGCCTAAAAATCTTTAGGTTCCCCAGTGAATAGTTTTGGCCTAAAAACCTGGGGGAAAAAAAAAAAAGGAAAAAAAAAAAGAAAAAGAAAGCATCTCAAAGCTGTGGCACTTGAAAAAGTCAATTTTAAACAAAGTGATGTTGAAAACTAAAATAATGATTAACAATATCACTCTAGTTGTTGAGCCCATCTTAAAGAAAACCTATGATTTCAACAAACTAATTCAACCTTGGAGAAATAATAATATTTTGCTGTTTCTGCCCAATGTCTATTTATTTGGTCTCAGCTCCATTTCACAGCAGAGAAAAACAACGGAACGGAGGGATTTGGAAGATCTTTATTCATCTCTTCTTAAGCACATCCTTCTCACCCACAGAATAATCAGAATGTAGGTGAAACAAAAGCAGCAATCAGCCTTCCTTTTCCCAGAAGTAAAGCTACTGCAGTCCCTCGGTGAGTACAAGAAACAAATTTTTGCAGAAGTCATGATATAAAGCAAGTAGTGTACTGTAAATATAAAGTTACATACTTTGGTTTTCCCCGGTGTGGATAAACCTTTTCCCTCCTGGTGTGGGGGTATGGTTTTACTGTACAGCTGCATTTATTTACATCTGTTCCTGGAACTGTGAAAATCTCTTTGCCTAGATTTATAGGTTGGTATGTGTACAGTGGTTTGGCTTCTCTTAATGTTTTCTGCCCAAACCAAACCCAGTTCCTCTTGGGGCACGAGGTGGCAGGGGTTTGTAGTCTAACCCGTACTGGCTGGAGAATATCTTCCCTCTTCCTCTCCTCTCCTACCAGCTGGAAAATGGGGGTAGCTGCAGGACTCACACAGAAGTAGATAAATCACTGCATTTTTTGCTCAAGTCCAGGTAATTAGTGGGGGTGTTTTTGAAGCCAGGGGACTGCTAACAGAGTCTTCCAGATAAGCTGCCTGTTTACAGAAATGAAGCAAACCATCAGCTTTGTAAGATGTGGTGTTAAGACGTGTACCTGTGGGAAGAGAAAGAGAGAGGAAGCAAAGTTGACAAGAGAAGATTGATCAGATTCTTGTTTTTAAAGAACTGTTTGATGAAACAAGATGTGGAGCAGGGTTTAGTTTAGCTATTCAGTGAACACGGTCAAAATGTGCATAGCTTTGTGGGGGTGTATGCAGTTTCTTTAAAACTGTGATATAAGGCGACTCTGAAAGCGTGCTGCATTTAGCCATGCAATGGAGAGGGTTTGTGCATATGTGAATACAGTGCATTTTCTCTCTTCTTTACATTTTTTCTTCAATTTCAGAGAAAAGCTGCTCCTCCTGTGGCTTTTGCTGTCAGCAATAGATGGGAAAACCCTCTTCCAAATCTTTGGTTCTGCTTAGGGTCTTCCTGCTTCATCTCTTAGATGAAAGATACTTCTTATAGGGGTTTTTTCCTGAATCAAAGGGAAGCTCTCTCTCTTTTCCCCTCCCTCTTCTCTCCTTCACTCTTATCAGCTTAGAAGCTGACAGGAGGTGAATAAGACTGAAAGTTATTTAAAATAATAATTGGCTTATTTTCAATATATTGGTAATAAGGATAAAGCTGATATACAGCACACCTTCTTAACTTTAAACATATTAGTAGTCTGAGCCAGTTAATGGAGACTCGTTTCTGGATTCATCCTGATTTGAAAGAGTCCTAGGCAGTAGATATTGAGAAACAGTGGCCTGAATTTACTGAGAGTGTAATTTTGAATTTGGCTCTAGCTTTGGATCTGTCTGAATAAGATTAGTCTGAGGCATTCAGAGCTTTCTGTTCTTGAGGTTTTCCTTTAGCAGCGTACAAATGTCACTGTTTATGACACTGGAAACATTTGGAAGCTATAAAGCTATTGCTCCAGAAATTATTTTTGTAATGTACAACGACTGAGTTTCAGATGACGTAAGTCAAAAAGAAAACCAGTTGAGTAAATTCCTGAATTAAAAAATCCCGAATTTGTTCTTTTGCCGAAGTCTGAGAGCTAAATTTCATTTCAAGCAATTTTATTTTCAGCTTGCAATTAGTCTGAAGTGTTCAGATGGATTTGAAATTATCCCAGATCTATTTGTTTTGATTTAAATTTAACAATTTCTGTAGCTGCTTAAAGGGCTCAGTTTCCAATGGGCTGACCTTCATTTATCATGCTAATTTCTTGATCTTCCTGCAAACAGCAAACTGTATAAGAATGATTTAAGAGAAACAAATGATCCATCCAGTTAAAATAATTCAGGAAAGTGAAACATCACCCAGATTTGTTTCTCCCAGAATATGGGAGTGGCTGGAATACTCTGGAGCAACACTGCAGAGGAATATTTAAAGCAAGAACAAAATTTTAAAGTTCAAGGGAACCCTGTAGTTTCATCAAGTCACCTAGTGAAAATAAAAACAAAAATACCTAACCTGTCCTTAAAATAAATGAAGTGAATCGGTCTCTGTAAGTAACCTTGCTGAGCAGAGCTGTTAATTTACTGAGCACTCACTTAATGGTCCATCACACGTTGTTTAATGGACGCACCCGAGGAGTCAAACCCGTGAGAGGGAGAGATGTGCACAGGTCCTTTCTGTAGTTCTCTCGTGAGCTGTATCAGAAGCAAGAGTGCAAAATTTTGTGTTCTTGAGCTATCATTTTTTAAAGTTTACTCTGCAGTAGGACTAAAAGTTAAAAATCTGTTAATTGCTCTGTTAATTGCTCCTTTATGAACAAAATGTTCATAAATAGTGGTCCTTGCTCCGAAGTAAGACTGACAAACATTCTATAATAAGTAATTAAAAGCTTAGACATTTTTGAAGTATTTACTAAAATCAGCTGATCCAAATTCTGGATTTTCTCTACATGCCAGTACAGAATTCCTTCTTATTTGTGCAGATTGGTTTCTTTCCCATACTCCCTTCTGTCAGTGTTGGCTTTACGTCTTTAGACTGTAGGCGTATGTCCTTGCCCAATTTACTGCCATGAAGGTGGATTTTAGCTTCAATAAGTGGAGATTGGTTGTAAGAAGTAGCCTGTTTTGTAGGACAAAAGAAATCCAAAGAGGGGTATAATCTGTAATGGAACAGAATTGTGCTCTCTTTGAACTGTATGCTTTGCATTTCATGTTCTCTTTATGACCTTTCTGAAAGCATTAAGAGAAGTTTCTTTTGGACTGAAAGGATGTTTAACCTTGGCATTAGGAGTAAATTGCCGAGCTCCTGTGAATCTTTCATGTTCACTGCTTTGAACGGCCAAAAGAGTATAATGCCGAACAAGGAATGCAATAGTGAGAGCACATTTTAGATAGTTGTCTTTGGTGAAGCAGTGGTATAGTAGAAAAAACCCTAGAAGATAAAAAAATCCCACAGTTGTTCAAGGGTGAAAATAAAAAGTAAATATACATCCTGCGAACTTTAATCATCTATAATTTGGATCTGCAGTTGAGCTAATTATCCAGCTCTCTGTTAGTCAGGGGAAATCTGGTTAACATGGTCAACAGAATGATTAATTTGACCAAATGTAGGTGGCTACTACAGGAATGAGATAAAATCCATCAAATCCTTGAAGACTGATTATATGGACAACATCTCTTAGCCTAGATGGTAGGCATTATAAACACCCATACTTAGTCATGCAAAATCACCATTTTTTATTTTGTCTGTGTGAGATCTTGTTGAAGAATGTCTGGAAAGAACTTCTGGTGAAGTTAACACCATTTTAGCAAAAGTTTCTGCTCATCTTCCTTCCTTGCAGTTCTATAAACAATAAATGTACATATGAAAATAATAATTTCTACCTAAGCAAAAGCCTTCCTTTCCAGGGAACTGTTGTATTGGCTTCTGCTAATTGCAAACTGATTAAATGTCTGCCTGTATGTTCCTCCCAGTTCTAGGCAAAGCACTGAGCAAAACTGATCAACAGCAAATAATCACCATCCTTCTAAAACCGTTCCTTTAGCTACCTGGCTGGCAGCTAATCCTCAAAACATGAGATATTCACTTGGCTTGGGTATCTTCTCAGACACAGTAGGAGGGGGATGTAGCAAAGCTTTGGTCCCCTTTCAAGGACAGTTCAAAGTCCTGTGTGTGTTATTACTGACATACTGAAATGGACATTGGAACAAACTTCTTTCATTATTCTGATGAATATTTTGATGTTGAAGGCTTCACAACCTGCCAGTGGAAGCTGATGATTGTAGGAGTCTGTTTTAACTAGGTAGGAGCACAGATTTCCTGTTTTGAGGTGCGGAGCCCACGGGAGCATTTAGCTGAAGCAGAAGGGTGCCTGGCCCCTTCCTCATACTGCCCCCGCACTAGACAGAAGGATGCTGCAGCTTCTTAGCTAGCCAGACACAGGTCTGAAATATAAATGCATATAGTCTGCATCACGCTTCTCCCACCAGTTACGCAAACAATAAAAATCTTAAATTACATGTGTTTTACAGTTGAATCTCTTTATTGCAATATGTCAGTGTGATACATACAGAATTAAGATGAAAAAGACAAATCAAGACTTTCAAATGGAAAATCATTTGAACAAAGACTGTATTATAGTAAAAGAGATGGAGATTAAGTCTTTAACATGATTCTGTCTAGGACAAAGTTCTGCCTGCAGTAGGTACCTTTCTTCTTTTCTCCAAAATTCAACAGAAGAGGTATGTTCCAGCCACAGGTTAGAAGAGCAGTGATATTCTTGCAATATGGTTTTTAACTTGAACAGTATGGCTTCAGCCCCAGGCTCCCTGTCAGCTGCTATTCCAAATTAACTCTGAAATTGCCTTTTTGCTTTAGCCCAAAATAGTCAAGTTGATGAGGCAATGCAAAATGAGAACATATCTTTTTTGTGGAATGCATGTCCTTATTCTGAACCAACTAAAAGTCACTGAATACCACCAAGATGTTCTCAGTTTTATTTTAGTCTGTGAATTCATCTTGGACAATTGTAGCTTTTGGAAACTCTCTCTTTTCTTCTACAGGCAAACAACAAAGGCAAGTGGAAACACCCACAAGTCACTTCAAAAGTGTGCTGTCTCACTCCTTCAGAATCAGATGTGTTCCTGGGAATTACTGTGCCGTGTGTATAGTAGAAATGCAATCACAGGACCTGGGAGACTGTAAGAGGTAATGCTATACCAGTCTTAGAAAGGTGAGAGTGGAGGTTAGAATTCAGTATAATAATTCATATTGTTATGAAGATCACTAAGCTTTCATAGTAACTCAGATACCACACAAATAAGAGTTTTTATATTGGTTTACAAGATTGCATTCCAGTGAGGAATGACAAAGATATGAATTCAGCTAGCCTATGGTGATGTTACTGAATTGAGTAAATCCTGTCACCCTTGCTTTCAGCTGCATGTTCCCATGCCTTTCCTTGTTTCAACAGGAACAATTATATGATTATATGAAGATGCAGATCATGGATTAAATGTGATCTTGTGGAGATGTTTCTGGTGGTGGAATGTGTTAAGTCAGCTGACTGCAACACTGGATGAATGATGGTGCTGACAGAGCAGAGGGTCAAGTCTATAATCTCCTAAGTCTGGTTTAGGAGATGAGTGAGAAACCCTTTCATTTGGTAGGTGGTCAGCTTTGAATTGGCTTAAGCTAAATACAAACCCAAAATTCTAGAATATGCCTTGAGAGTGGAAGAGGCAAAACATCCTTTATTTGTGGAACATGCTTTTGACACGTTCTTCTCACATGAGTGTTTTAGAAGACATGGAAAAGAAGTAACTGTTTCACCCTCTGTTAACTGGACATCCCCCACTGCTTATCCAGAGATCATTTCTGCATAGAATCATAGAATGGTTTGAGTTGGAATCATCTGGTTCCAACTCCCTTGCCATGGGCAGGGACACCTGCTAGATGAGGTTGCTCAAAGTCCCACTGAACCTGGCCTTGATCTCTTCTCAGGAGGGCATCTGCAGCTTCTCTGGGCAAGATGCTTCAGTGTTTCATCACCCTTGTGGCATACAATTTCTTCCAATATCTAATCTAAATCTATCCTCTTTCTGTTTAAAACCAGACTTTCCTCTGGACTTGCTCCAACACATACATCTTTCTTTTGCTGGAGACACCAAGGCTGAACGCAGTATTCGTCTGAATGCAGTGCAGCAGTGTAGCAATGAATGAAGCCTGATGTGAAAGCCGTAATGTTTTAGGCAAAACCTAAAAATCTAAAATCTGTTACTTGACTAGATTCCTTCTCTAGAGAAAATCAGTCTCCCAATGTAGAGAAATGTAGACGTTTTTTACTTAAGGTACATGCCAGTGCTGGTGGGCTAGGGGGTAAAGAGTGATTTACAGTATGGAAGCAAAGACGATGTTAGTTTCCATTCCCTCCCCCTTTTTATCAACCATTTCTTTTGGGATTGGAGGAGGGAAAGAAGTTTTAAAAACATATGCCAGTTCCTTCAAAAACACCAACCCACTATCCCACCATCCCACCTGTCATTTACCTAAGAAAACTCACAATGAAATGTCAGTGCTGTGTGCTTCTTGTCGCCTGTTAAAGCAATTGTCTGTAGCTAATTTGCTATCACTGTATCTGTGGGTCCCCTTTCACTAAGAGTAGATGTAAGGCCAAAGACCTTACAAATTACTGGAAGATAGATACCTAGATAGAGACCTGCTGTCATTCTACTTGAGCTTTTATAAGTCATCAGAGAAGCTTCTGTCTGCTGGGAGGGTGGTTTCTGAATGCCATTGTTTGAGGAAAAGCTGCAGCTGAGGCTTGTCATCAGCTACCTAACACAAATCTGTGGGAAGGTGCTTTTTATTGGTTTCTCATAACTGCTTCTCAATACAGTATCTTTTACAGTTCTTAAGTGGCTTCTTTTGATGAGTGGAATAAATGTTACCACAACTTTTACCTGAGCCTACTGTGAAAATCTATACAGATGGTGGATTTTGGTTTGGCATATATTTCTCAAATAAGCCTAAGTTCTGTAATGGCCTTAAGTAGTACTTAGACTCAGGGCTAGGCCTACATCCTAAAAATTTTGCCTTTTATATTTTGAGGCTTGTTTTATTTTTCTGGGAGACCTTCTGACATGTTTGTTTAAAGGATCTGTGCTTTAACTAAACAGAAATAATATTTCCTTTTGCTCTCTGTTGCGTTTCAGTGTACATATGTTACCCAGAAGAAAGTTGCTCCCCAATTGCAGTGGAGAGTGATGAGCACCATCAGGCTGGGTGCTCATCTCAAGACTGATTTTTGGTATTGCTGACAAATCTGGTGGACTGAGCTATTTTCACCACAATGTGAATTTGAGACACAAGTTGAACTTGCAAATCCTAGTCTAAGCTGTGCCACCACATGGTACAATACACCTAGGTAAACCAGGCTTAGAATTCATGCCACCTAACTGTGCACAGGTACAGGATATCTGCTTTACTTTAAAAACATGGTGTTTTCTTCCACCCCCTGTCTCTGTGTATGTATGTATTTTTACTAATTTATGGGCTTACATGTTTAACATTTTCTTTTGGCACTCTGGGGACTATATACAGTTTTTCTTCTCTCTTTTTTCCCTTTTCCTTTTTTCCCAGATCAGGCTCAGCAGGCTTTAGAACATGGGAGCAGGACACAGCCTTATGGGATGGAGGCAGGAGGTTGAGGCTGCAGTGGCCTCTAGCTAGGCAGCCACTGATGTTAAAGTGGGAGGTTCCACCAGCTGGGGCATTCAACCAGCTGGGCACTACCTGTGGGAGACAGTCTTCAGAGAAGAGAAGCACCCATGACACTTTCAACATCTTGGGTTTTACTTTTCTCTTTTTTACTTTTTCTCTTAATTTTCCATCTAATGTTGTGATGATACGGTACAAACATATTTTAGTAGAAATACAGTTGGAAGGGTGAAGCAATTTGGTATCTAGGATAAAACTGCATTCATTGCCACTTACCTTCTTCAAAAAGTCTTAGCTCACTTTACCACCAGAAATTAATGTTATTTAAAAGCATCTCAGGTAGTGGATCTAAAATATGTTGCAAACTCCTAAGTGACAGACACTTATTGACTAAATATTGCATTTAAACCCTGCCGGAACTGGTCCTTCAAAATTCAATGAGATATTTTTTTTTGTCATAAGTACCTCCACTTAGAGACATCAGGAATTTTTCCCTGAAGCGTGTAGGAGGCATTTCTGCTGATGCTGAAGTGTCAAAAATTATAGAAAATCCTGTCTTTTCTGGGGACTGATTCTGTGCCTGGTGGTTCAGATAGTCCATATACAGATGTAGTTGTTTTTCCTTGCTATTTTCAACTCTCCTCTCTTGTGGCTGGAATTACAGCCTGAAGGAAGTTCCTTAGCTTAGTACTGCTAATCTCTTACTGACATTTTTAAACAACTAATAAATGTCCAAATTTGCAGGGGAAAAACCCCTTTTGTCATGAGAATAATTGATTGCTGCTATAAAAAAATGCGTTTATTAATTACCCAATTTTAGACTCTTCACCTTTTCTAGGATATGACCTAGTTATAAATGCAATTGAAACATGTAGCATACAGAGTATCAAAAGTCATTGGTATGCTAGTTAGAAGATGGAGTACAGCATGGGAAAAGTAGATTTTGTATATGAGCAAAAAAATCCCTCAATTTGTTTTTCCTCTTGGTTATGAAATGTTCATCAGTGGATACAGAATTTTCTTAGGAGCATATTGTACAAAATTGTTAGTGATTCTTCAACTCATTTTGTAGTCTACAGAGGCTGGAAAAATATTCTGACGAGAGAAATATAGTTCAATTCAAAGAGAAACATTGAAAAGAGTTGCTCAGAGTTTTGGTAGTTGAAGTGTTATGATTTTATGAATTTCTGTTAATAAAATATACTCACATTGCATTCCTTTAATTTCCAGGGTAGCCTGAGACTCTCCTCTCAGAGATGGTGCTCTGCCCAGCACTTCTCTAGTCCTTACCATGGATCTTACTATTCCTGTTGATTATCCTAGTCAGAGCTTTAATGCCAGTATACTGAGCTGTGATCATCTAGAAGCTGTGCCATGTTTTTTGACTTGGAAACCATCAGTGTCACCTGAAATATTTCATCTGAATCCAGTGCATCACAGAATCACAGAATCACAGACTGTTAGGGGCTGGAAGGGACTTCGAGAGATCATCTATTCCAACCCCCTGCCAGAGCAGAATCGCCTATACCAGATCACACAGGAATGCATCCAGGCGGGTCTTGAATATCTCCAGAGAGGGAGACTCCACAACCCTCCTGGGCAGCCTGTTCCAGTGTTCTGTCACCCTCTCAGTGAAAGAATTCTTCCTCCTGTTTCCATGGAGCTTCCTATGCCTCAACTTCCACCCATTGCTCCTTGTCCTGTCACTGGGCATCGCCAAGAAGACGCTGGCTCCAGCCTCTTGGCACTCACCCTTTATGTATTATAAACACTAATGTAGTCACCTCTCAGTCTCCTCTTTTCCAAGCTGAAGAGCCCCAGCTCCCTCAGTTTGTCCTCGTAAGAAAGATGTTCCACTCCCTTAATCGTTTTTGTGGCTCTGTGCTGGACTCTTTCAAGCAGTTCCCTGTGGTCCTTCTTGAACTGAGGGGTCCAGAACTGGACACAATATTCGAGATGTGGCCTCTCTTGACCTACTGACCACACCCCTTCTAATACTACCCAGGATACCACTGGCCTTCTTGGCCACAAGAGCACATTGCTGGCTCATGGTCAACCTTGCATCCACTAGGACCCCCAGGTCCTTTTACCCTTCACTTCTCTCCAGCAGGTCAGTCCCCAACCTACAGTGGTACAAGGGGTTGCTCTTTCCAAGCTGCAAGACTCTACACTTGTCCTTGCTGAACTTCATTAAATTATATTATATATAAATATTTAAGCAGATTCTAAATATCCAACACAAAGCTGTCTTTGCTGAGATATGATCGTATGGGCTGAAAGGTTGCATTAGGCAATAATACAAATAATCAGCAGGGAACAGGGGCAGATACATAGGCAATTAGGACCAGACTTATAAATTTATTAATGTAATTTGCAGATTATGTCCATTTGTGAGAAGTAGAAATACTAGTGATAAAAAAAGAAAAAGTTAAAATGCAACGAGTTCCCGGAGAAAATTACTACTAATAAAGGCCTTGGGGGAATATGTACAAAGAGAAAATAGATCAAGGATTTAACTTTAAAAGTAAGAACATAGATGAAGAGGGAAACAGCTGAAGTATTAAAAGCTCAGATGAAGGTAAAGCCCAACATGCTGCTTTGAAAAGAAATGGAGGTGAAAGAGAGATCTAGAAGTGACACAGAACAGGAAAGGAGACGTGAGGTTGCTTTGCATTTATATACCATGTGGTATGGCAATAGAAGAGATGAGAACTACCTTGAGATTATCTGAAATCAGTGAGAGTCTCTCGCTGTGTGACAGGCAGAAATGATTTCATTAAGCTCTGGGAATCTTGTTACCCAAAATATGTTATCAGAATGTGACTGGAAGAGATAGAGAGAAAAACAGGAAAAAGAGTGAACAAATTAAATTGAGCATACTGAGTTTGACTGAATCACAACTAAATGAGTTTCATAATAATCTGTGTTGGGAAAGGTTAAGTCTGAGAAGGAATGTGATGAGAAGTAATGACATGAAATTAAAGACATAAAAATTAAATGTAGTATTATGAATAATTTGAAATTAACAGACTGAGCAATTGTGGGTAAAGAGATTTTGGCTGAAGACACCAGGGAAAACCCTTGGTTTTGCACATTTTTAATGTCCACAGAACAGACGGAGTCAGGCTTTTAATGTCTCACTTAAAAGATGCATGCAGATGGTGTTTTTTCTTGCATTTGAAAAATGAATTTCTACATTTTGATTATGTTGTCATTAGCAGTAGCCTTACTTGGTAATTAGAAAGCTGGTTCTTAGCATGTGTGAGAGAGAGAGAGATTGAGAAAGGAGGATGCTATCTCTTTGTTTCCACTGGGATATAATTAAATGCAACCAACAACATCATCAAAACAGTAGAGGAGATTCAAACAATAACTATGCTAACTGGAAATGGCCTATTGTTCAGTGAAAAACAGCTGATCTTCATCAGAAAAGGCCACATTATTTGCTAATACTCATTCTGGCCAAGAAAGAAAAGGAAATTCCATGAGAAAAGGATTTTCCCTTTTGTGAATGCTGACTCATTCTTAGGTAAGTAGCTTCGAATTATTATTGATCTAGGAATAAAGTGAGATTTTCCTTTATTGCTCAGTAACTTTTTAAAACAGAGGAGAAAAAAACAAATATCGTGAAACCTGCTGCTTTTTCATCAGAAGATAGATGAAGAGTGAGAGTGCAGTGAGAATATTTCCTCTCTGGAAAGCAGCTACTACTTCAGGAATGGCATCTACAAGTACCAGTGAAGAATGAGGCCTGCTTGCCGCCCACTCTTTCCACTGAACAACCTTTTAGGTTCTCAGAAAAGAAAAGCAAAAAACCAAAAAACCAACCCTGAACTCTTAGGCGTGCTTGGAAAGTAAATGATGAGTTTCTCTCCATGACACATTTGTTCTGGGCCACAGACTGTGCATGCATGATTTTTGTTATTGTCTTCCCCAGCTTTAGGACTACCTGCCTTTTACAGCAGGTGGGTGTCTGTATCTTTTCCAGCCTGTGTTAAATATGAAGTTATACTGCTAAGACTTTCAAATGTACCAAACCACCAAGCTTCATTCAGCCAGGGGGCTCCCAGTTTAGGAGGCTGGAGCACCACAGCTTCTGCTCGTACCTCCCTGGCGCTATTATTCTTAGTGCCTGGAGAATGAGGTTCTAGGCCAGATACCAAAGCATGCATGCAGAAACTGGTGCTAGAAGCACGAAATCTTTGAACATCTTTCTCTTCAGTATTGCTTCCTGAATTATTTGGGTCCTTTCTGTACATCCTCATTGCTATTTATTTGTCTTCCTTTCAATATATGAAAGAACTGCTGACAAAGATCTCTGTACTTCCTACCCTAACCTTTTCACCTCTCAATTTACCAAATCCCTTTAGAAGCTTTTCAGTCTTTTTCATCAAGGTCAAAAACCTATCTTCACATTGTCTTGGCTATCTGTAATACGACCCATACATCTCTCTTTTAATTTGCCTGAAAATTCTACTTATTTTTTTCTTTCTATTTCCATCTTCATACTTTCATTCTGCTCCTCCCAGCACCTGCTTTCCCCACTTGTAGTTTCAGACTTTCTTTCTCATGAAACACCATTTTTAGTTCTGATCAGTGGGACACCATCTCTTCCCCTTAAAGTGTAGTTAATAAGAATTTTCTCTGTTTCTCCAGTTTCAGCTATTTGTATTGTGGGCTCCTTAAAAATCCCATTCTCTGGGGAAAGGAGGGAGCTTTTCCTCCATTTCTGGGTTTAATCCTGATTTGGCTGCAGCTTACTTAGGGGAAGAATTATTTGGCTGAGGTTATAAGGCTGAGGTTCAGCCTTAGGGAGAAGAAAGGATTGGACTGTGCCTAAGTATAAACAGAATGGTAGAATTTCCCAGTATTTTTCATGAACTACTTGCTGGACCAAGAGATAAATGCTTGAAGTAAATCTAATAATATTGTTCACTCACCAAGACTGTATACATCAGACAGATGCACATTGCTTCTTCTTTTGAAAAGCCTCAAGTCATTGTGCTAGAGAAGAGCTTTGTTGTAGTCTGAACTTTGAGCACTGTGGAGTTGGGAAGCAGTAGTCATCTTCTATAACACTAGATGATTGCTTTCCTTTGATGAGGAAATCAATGGTATTTGATAAGTAAACTGTGTTCAACATAGGTTGAATCTCTTTTTTTTCCCCTGAGTTGCCACAGCAACATGAAATTTCCTTTTCCACACATTAGCTTCTCTAAAATATACTTCACAAATTGTCTCAAAAAAAAAAAAAAAAAAAGAAGAAGCCTTATATCATGCTGACAAATTGTGCAGTTTGCTCTCTTAGTATTTGTTTTTTTGTGGAGTTAGGATTATCGGAGCAAATGTACCTGATGCACAGAGAATGCAGCTTTTACAAATTTAACCTTAAGTAAAGTGAAGGAAATGAAAAGCTAAAGCTGAATTAGTTACACACTGATGGCCTGGTGTTGTGGGTTGAAATTACCCCCCAAGATAAGATTTGCCAGACCAGCTCAGATAGAAAGCAAATGAAGCTATATTTACAAGCACACTACAATTTAGAAATATGAAATGCAGTGAATATGTACAAAAAAATGCAATATTTACATGTATTTACAATTTATAGGCAACACAAGAACCCCCCTGGACAAAACCAGGGGGCTACCAACAGCTCCCCCTCTCCTGGACAAGTTAAAAGAAAGAGGAGAAAAGCAGAGAGTAGCTTGATAGTACTTAACCACAGCAAGAATGCAGCCAAGGTCAGCAACAGCCAAGCAAAGGCACCAGCTAGTATCTGCTAGAGTGAAGAAGCTGAAAGAGAGACCGTTAGTTTGCACAACTAACTTTATGTTAGATATAAGGCCAATGGGATTATTGATGATCTTTGAGATCTCTTCCAACCTTATTGATTCTATGATTCTAAAACTGCCACACCTAGCAAAACATCTGAATAGTCTGCTGGTATTCCTTAGGGTTCAGTATAACTAGGATAGAAAACTTGCTTATTCCCAGCATTCAGAAGACAAGCAGTGACCCACTGGATATATCATTAGGGATATGTAGTGGCTTCAGGAAGGTTTTCTTTCATGCTTTCCTCTTGCATGCTTTTCTCTTGCATGCTTTTCTCTTGCACTTTTGCAAAAATGGTAGCAGTTCCAGCAGCCTTTCAATTAAATATCTGTCAGCGATGGAGACTGAAGTCAATATGGATGACCAATATGATCTAGTATTGTTCCTTTATTGTTCCAATATTGTACGGCTATAGTGTGAGCATAGTGAGTATAGCACAGCAAAGTAAAGTGAAGAAGTGAAGGGAAAGTGTGTATTAAGGGGACTTCCACAACTTATATAAACTCGGGGAGCATCGTTGACATAGCTTCATTGGTTCCTCACGAGTGACCACACATTGCACTATTATAGATTATAGGTCAAGCTACTAATACCACGCAAGGTTGTTGATGCAGGTGAGTGTCCTGTTATTCCCAGATAACTCTCTATGTTTATAGCTACCAGTGTCCTGCTTTAGTTACATGCTGCAGGCACAGCACTGTTTTGCTACACTGCTAGCCACTTCTGCACTTATGCTGAGCATGGCCTACCACCATGTCAGGCTCTAAGCCTACACTGCCAGATTGCTCACACTGCTCGTTGCTGGCATTGCCACAAATATCAAGTGCATATACATTGTTCTGTGAGAGAAAAAAACACTGAAAAGATTAAATGAAAGGGAATTTGTCTTAGCCATCCTTTGTTGAAGGTGTGATTTGGCTGAGAGTACCTGTTAAAGTAAATTCAATTTGTAAGATTTCAGAATAAATGCAAAAATCAAAGTTTCCATTTACTGAAAAACAAAAAATCCATGTCTGTCAATAGTGCCACGTTTATCAACACCATTCTTTCTGGTGCCTCTTGTGGGGTGCATCTTGAGAGGTGAGAATAATTTTGCACCTCTCCAGCTGATGTGTGCGTATTTAGCAGTGATGGCTGTGCTCCACAGCGTTAGAGCTTAAGTGCACTCTCTTATGTTCCTGTACATCAAAAAAAGCAACTATTTTTCACTGTTTAAACAGTGCTGACTGTTTGGCCTCAGTGAACTTTTCTGCATTTGCCTTTTTGAGAAACTTTTGATAGGAAACTCCTTCACTTTTTATGAGCTTGTGTAGGAATGCTGGTGTGAACATAGAGAAAAGGCGAGGAAGGCTTTCTGAGAGTAACCATCTTCTTCTGTGAGAAGCTTGTAACAGCTTGTGCTTTTGTCTATTTTTTAACCACAGAACTTGTAAATAAAGCCTAGCTTAGCCTTGAGAAAGGTAGATCTGCTGACTTGGAACAATAATGAAAACAACTAAAGAAACCTAATCATCTGTATAGGAAACTGTAAATAAAACTGACCTTCCCCATTACTGCTGTCATTTCTCTTTACCTTCTTACTATGCTGTACATGAGCATCTAGCAGTGGTAAGGACAGGGAGGAAAGGTTAATTTTATTCCCTCTAGTGATAAGTAGAACACTTAATAGATAATAAATTGGGGAATATTGAATCTCTAGAGACCTAATCAAACATGAATCAAGTCAGTCTCTTGTCAGCATGGGATAAAATGTCAGCTGGTGCATGGCTTTTCTGTTCAAGCTGGTATTTTATACTTTGTAATATATTATGATCAGTTTTAATGCAGCTAATACTTGCACTTAAATAAGTAAAAACTCATAACAGCACCAAACCATGGGTTTTAGAGTAACAAATGTTGTTCCTTGTGGAAAAGTACTATAACATCAAATAGAAGTGAAATTGATAAAATTTAACTATACTAAAGAACTGAAGAGGGAATTACAGCACCAATCTTGCATCTGAATTTCTGTGGAACCTTTATGCCGGTGTCATAATGAGTTAATTTTGATGGAATCCAGCATGGAAGCAAGATTCTTTAGTTGAGACAGAAAAATTCTATTTATGCAACTATTTACTATCATCTTTTTTCTCCTCAAGGGAAATATATTTCAAGAGATTTAGGATTTTCTGTATAGCCTTATTGCATGAAAGTCTTACTTATCATTTTGGCTTAGATAAGTTATGGAAATTTGGTGTAATGTTGGATATGGGTAAGAATCAGGGGGAGAGACCTGCAAGAGAGAGATCCTGGTGGGATTTTGTGATAGACTATCCAATCAGGATGAAGAGCCAAGTAAAATATTCTTTAGGCATATAGCAGAAGTCTCATGATTACTAATCCTTATTCTTGTGGGGGACTTCAACTTCCCTGATATTTGCTGGAAATACAACACAGCAGAGAGCGAACAGTCCCAGAGGTTCCTAGAGTGTGTGGAGGAGAACTTCCTGACACAGCTGGTGACAAAGCCAAATAGGAAAGGTGCCTCCATGGGCCTGCTGTTTGTGAACAGAGAAGGACTTGTGGGCGATGTAGCAGTTGGGGGTCATCTTGGGCTCTCATTAAATGACAGAATTCTCAGTTGTTGGAGAAGTAAAGAGGAGGGTCATCAGAAATGCCATCTTGGACTTCTGTCAGGCAGACTTTAAACTGTTTTGGAGGCTGGTGGACAGAGTCCCTTGGAAGGCAGTCCTGAGGGGCTAAGGAGTCCAGGAAGGCTGGACACTGTTCAAGAGGGAACTCGTAAAGGCACAGGAAGAGGCTGTCCACATGTGTTGAAGACGAGTTGGTGGGGAAGAAGGCCAGCCTGGCTGAACAGAGAGGTTTGATTGCTGCTTAGGTAGAAAAGAAGAGTCTGTGGTCATTGGAAGAAGGGGCAGGCCACTCAGGAGGACTGCAAGATTTTCATGAGACTATGCAGGGAGCAAATTAGAAGGGCCAAAGCCCAGTGGGAAATTAATTTGGCTTCATCTGTTAAAGAGAACAGGAAATACTTCTGCAAATATGTTAGCAACAAAAGGAGGGCTAAGGAAAATCTCTGTCTCTTGTTGGATGCAATGGAGAATACAGCCATCAAGGATAAGGAAAAGGCTGAGGTGGTCAATACTTTCTTTGCCTCAGTCTTGAGTAGTAAGAGCAGTTTTTCACTGGATACCCAGCCCCCTGAGCTGCAAGACAGGGATAGGGAGCAGAATGAAACCCCCATAGACCAAAAGGAAATGGTTCATGACCTGCTCACTACTTAGACATACATCAGTCTATGGGGACGGATGATGTACGTCCCAGGATACTGAGGAAACGGGCAGAAATGCTGAGCAAGTCACTTTCTGTGATTTACCAACAGTCCTGGATAAATGGGTAGGTCCCAACTGATTGCAGGTTGGAAAATGTGATGTCCATCTACCAGAAGGTCTGTAAGGAGGACCCAGGGAACTACAGACCTGTCAGTCTGACCTCAGTGCCAGGGAAGGCTGTGGAACAGATCATCCTAAGTGCTGTTATGCAGAATGTGCAGGGCAAACAGATTATCAGATTATCCATGAGGAATTAGTTCGGGACCTGCTGAGCCACTTGGACATCCACAAGTCCATGGGACCGGATGGGATCCATCCTAGGGTGCTGAGAGAGCTGGCAGATGAGCTGGCCAAGCCACTCTCCATCATTTTCCTCCAGTCCTGGCTCACTGGAGAGGTCCCAGATGACTGGAAACTGGCCAGTGTGGTCCCCATCCACAAGAAGGGACGGATGGAGGAACCCGGAAACTACAGGCCAGTCAGCCTGACCTCAGTGCCAGGGACAGTGATGGAACAGATTATCCTGGCGGCAATAACTGCACACCTGCAGGATGGCCAAGGGCTCAGGTCCAGCCAACATGGATTTAGGAAGGGCAGGTCCTGCCTCTCCAACCTGATCTCCTTCTATGATCAGGTGACCCGTCTGGTGGACGTGGGGAGGCCTGTGGATGTGGTCTACCTGGACTTCAGCAAGGCCTTTGACACCGTCCCCCACAGTAAACTGCTGGCTAAGTTGTCAGCTCATGGTTTGGACAGTAACACTCTGCGCTGGGTTAGGAACTGGCTGGAGGGCCGAGCCCAGAGAGTGGTGGTGAATGGTGCCACATCCAGCTGGCAGCCAGTCACCAGTGGTGTCCCCCAGGGATCAGTGCTGGGCCCCATCCTCTTTAACATCTTCATTGATGATATGGATGAGGGAATTGAGTCAGTCATCAGCAAGTTTGCAGATGACACCAAGTTGGGAATAGATGTTAGTCAGTTAGAGGGTAGAAAGGCTCTGCAGAGGGACCTCGACCGACTGGACAGATGGGCGGAGTCCAATGGGATGACATTCAACAAGTCCAAGTGCCGGGTGCTGCACTTTGGCCACAGCAACCCCATGCAGAGCTACAGGCTGGGGTCAGAGTGGCTGGAGAGCTGCCAAACAGAGAGGGACCTGGGGGTGCTGATCGACACCCGCCTAAACATGAGCCAGCAGTGTGCCCAGGTGGCCAAGAGGGCCAATGGCATCCTGGCCTGTATTAAGAATAGTGTGGCCAGCAGGAGCAGGGAGGTCATTGTGCCCCTGTACTCTGCATTGGTTAGGCCACACCTTGAGTACTGTGTCCAGTTCTGGGCCCCTCAGTTTAAGAAGGACATCGAGACACTTGACCGTGTCCAGAGGAGGGCAACAAGGCTGGTGAGAGGCCTTGAGCACAAGCCCTATGAGGAGAGGCTGAGGGAGCTGGGGTTGTTTAGCCTGGAGAAGAGAAGGACCAGGGGTGACCTCATTGCCCTCTACAACTACCTGAAGGGTGGTTGTGGACAGGAGGGGGTTGGTCTCTTCTCCCAGGCAACCAGCACCAGAACAAGGGGACACAGTCTCAAGGTGTGCCAGGGGAGGTTTAGACTCGAGGTGAGGAGGAAGTTCTTCACTGAGCGAGTCATTCGTCATTGGAATGGGCTGCCCGGGAGGTGGTGGAGTCGCCGTCCCTGGAGGTGTTCAAGAGGAGACTGGACATGGCACTTGGTGCCATGGTCTAGTTGTGAGGTCTGTTGGGACGGGTTGGACTTGATGATCCTTGGGGTCTCTTCCAACCTTGGTTATACTGTGATACTGTGATCAGGCCCACTCAGCATGGGCTCATGAAGGGTAGGTCCTGCTTAATGGACCTGATGTCATTCTACAACAAGGTGACCCACTTAGTGGATGAAGGAAAGGCTGTGGATGTTGTTTAGCTGCGTTTTAGTAAAGCATTTGACACTATTTTCCACAGCATTGTCCTGGAGGAACTGGCTGCTCATGGCTTGGAAAAGCTGACAGGTTTTGGGTAGGCTCAAAGAGTCGTCATAAACAGAGTTAAATCCAGGTGGTAGTTGCTCTCTAATGGTGTTCCCCAGGGCTCAGTATTTGGGCCAGTTTTCTTTATCAATGATCTTGATGAGGGAATTGAGTGCACCTTCAGTAAGTTTGCAGTTGACACTACGTTGGGTGGATGTGTTGATCTGCTTGAGGGTAGGAAGGCTCTGTTAAGAAATCTGGACAGGCTGGATTGATGGACTGAGGGCAGTTGTATGAGATTTAATGATGCCAAGAGCCAGGTCTTGCACTTGGGTGACACCAACCCCATGCAACACTACAGGATTGGGGCGGAGTGGCTGCAAAGTTTCATGGTGGAAAAGGACCTAGGGGTGCTGGCTGACAGCTATCTAAACATGAGCCAGCAAAGTGCTCAGGTGGCCAAGAAAGCAAACAGCATCCTGGCTTGTATCAGTGTGGTCAGTAAGAGTAGGGAAGTGATCATGCCCTTGTACTCAGTGCTGGTGAGGCAACACACTGAATACTGAGTATGAGGTGATAGGATGAGAGAAAACGGCCTGAAATTGAACCAGGGGAGGTTTAAGTTGGATATTAGGAAAAACTGGTTTCTCAGAAAGAGTGGTCAGGCATTGGAAGAGGTTGCTTAGGGAGTGGTGGAGTCACCATCCTTAGAGACATTCAGGAAACCTGTGGTCATGATGCTTTGGCACACAGTTTAGTGGCCATCGTGGTGTTAGGTCAATGGTTGGGCTTGATGATCTTGGAGGTGTTCTCCAACCAAAACAATTCTGTGATTCTATAATATGCCTTGTGTGGTAAAAATTCCCTCCGTGCCTGCACGTGCACTCGTGTATATGCATACCCAATCTTTCAGTATACCACTTGCCTTACAGTGCCTTTCTCTTGGGATTTTATTGTGATGTATGAAAATGAATGTGTTGCATGTGTAACATCTGTAAAGAAATAAAAACTATCATTTATTGTGAAAGTGGATAAAGAGTCCTGCAAAAATAACAGCTGATGTTGTGCCAGTTCTGAGCACAATAGAAATGCAGAAAGCTTTTCTTTAAAATCTATTGGAAAAAGCCAGTGTCAGCTCTTAGCAAGACATTTTCCTAGTTCCTTCATCACTGACTGAATTACAGTTAGCTTCTCTAAGCAGCATTAGATTTTTGTTGAAAATTTTCCAGCTTTTCTTTTTTTACACCATGATAAATTATTTCAGAACAGCTCCTTTACATGTAACTATACAGTTATCTGCTCTATTCTAAAAATACTATAAATCTGAAGTACTGATTTTGCATTCCCTTCTCTAAGCCACATAGGAACTCACAGAAGTTAATAGGTTTGACCTAGAAATTCAGGAGCCCACAATGGAAAATGGATATCATTAGAAAGCCTTGAAAAACACATACCTCATTTCAGAACAATGAAAACATTTCAATTGTTTTGGAACTGTCTAGAAAAATGAAAGAATTCTGAATATATTCTAATGATTTTTTGGGACCTTTTGCGTTTTCCAACATTTAAACCTTTTTATATCCAAACACTTCCCAATTGCACTTACTAATAGAGCTTTATGTGTGGCTATTTATTCAAATAGATCCCTTACTGACAACCTTCCTTCTTCCACGTGAAGTTGGGCTCTGTCCTGCTTATTTCTCAAATGCTAATAATGTGATCTGCCACGCTCACTGCAAATGGTATGCAAGGCCCCTTTCAACTCAGAAAATCCACTGGCACAAGTAGGGGGTATAAACAGAAAACCTAATATAAATGGCAAAGCTAGTTCTTAAGAGACCAAATCAAAACAAGTGGCTTTACATCTAAAGAAAGTACACAATGGTGCCTTGAACAATGTTAAATTGTTACTATTTACAAGCTAAACAGGGGGTCACTGGATCCAGTTCTTCTGGCCAATGTTACAGAAGGCACTTTTCTAACAGATGCTTTCTTCAAAGAGGTGAAATTAGATAAATTGAGCTCAAAGAAAGAATGCTAGATAAAACACTGATGCTGCTACTCAAAACAACAGTACTTTTAAATATTCTAGGAAAATAATTTTGTACTTTTCTTCATGTGTGATTCCCATAGGGCAAAAATACTAACTTCTGACAGCACAGCGTGTGGGACTTCACAGGCATTTTGAGTGTGCAGTTTGACATGCTAGACTGACTAGGCAGCATCTTGGAAAGAATGCTAAAAATAGGCATGGTATAGGTTTTCTGAGTAGTCCCTGGCTTATTACAATATTCTTTAAAATTGTATTAAAGTGATGCAATGATATGCTATTGTATTGGTTTCTTGTTGTCTGATGTCATCTCAAAATTTCTCAGGGGGAAAAAAGAGGCTGAGAGAGATGGCAAGACAGAGACAGAGCACTGTGTGTTTTTACAACGTGGCATCCATTATACATGAGCAAAATGGCAGTCGCTCAGCTGCAGTTATGGTAGGCATGACTGCTTCTCATATAAACTCATATTTCATTTATTCATTTCATCTTTCATTCCAAGATCCTGAGTCTCCACACATTTCTCTACAAGTAAAACTATGCACCCGAATAGTTACAGTGACTTCAGTGGGGATTACTTACATGAAGAAATTTAAGCATGAGAACAGAGTGTTTACGGGACAGAAGCCAAAAGCTGTAGATAGCTGAGCTTAAAAATCTTGGCAATTGTATAGTAATATAAACATTTAAATGCAGAAACAGAAATACAGACTACAGAATTCCTTTCTATAGCCCTTTGGCAATTCCTCACTTTTTTTTTTTCTGCCTTTTTCATGGTGCAGACTGAACATGGGATGGAAGTTTTGGTCCTGGTTAATGGAAAGGGTGAAAAATACTCCTTGCTTTCAATATTACTTTAATGAGTTCTAGTCTTTTTTTCTCTAGATAAATTGTGTATCTATTAATGACTATATTTTTTCTATGTAAGTAAGTTTACCCAGTACATTTGTTGGAAGCCTGTTGTTTTGCATTCCTTTTCTCTCTCATCACTAGTCAAAAAGGACATAAAAAAATGTAGAAGCAGCAGCCCATGACATCACACTGTACATCTCAGCTGACCACAGACTTGATGCTATGTGCCACTGTATTCACTTTTCCTTCCCTGTGTTCATTCAGATTAACTGGAGCACCTCTCCTATGCGGACAGACTGAAGGAGTTGGGGCTGTTCAGTCTGGAGAAGAGAAGGCTCCGAGGTGACCTCATTGTGGCCTTCCAGTATCTGAAGGGGGCCTCCAAGAAGGCTGGGGAGGGACTTCTCAGGCTATCAGGTAGTGATAGGACTAGGGGGAATGGAATGAAGCTGGAGGTGGGGAGATTCAGGCTGGACATGAGAAGGAAGTTCTTCACCATGAGAGTGGTGAAGCCCTGGAATGGGTTGTCCAGGGAGGTGGTTGAGGCCCCATCCCTGGAGGTATTTAAGAGCAGGCTGGATGAGGCTCTGGCCAGCCTGATTTAGTGTGGGGTGTCCCTGCCCATGGCAGGGGGGTTGGAACTAGATGATCCTTGTGGTCCCTTCCAACCCTGACTGATACTGTGATACTATGTTAACAAGATTGCCCTTACCCTAAGTTATGGGATAACTGATCATTAATTGAGACATGAAGTATTTCTTCAGGTTTTTGTTAAACCTTGAAAGCCTCCAATGCTGTTACACAAACTACAGCTGCTCATTTTGCAGCATTGGAAAAGCTGGAATTTGCTCCTTTGCATCACTGTTCTGTTTTTTTTGCCCACATTGGAAGAGTGGGAACCTCTGAAAGCACCAGGGTTTTACATTGTTTCGGTCAGCTTAATTGCTGGAGCATGGGTTTGGTTTCAGATCAATTGCTACAAGGAGTAAATGTCACAAGAAAATTGATATACATAGCAATTTATTTCCTTAGACATCTGTAAAATATTACATGCTTCGCAGATTGAGATATAACATTTGGCTCACATTAGGACTAGAAAACTAAGGTGTAACAAGCATTGGTTCAGTTGTTCAATAATTTTTTCCATGCAGTGAATCCTCCTTATCTTTCATTAACTGCCAATCAGGCCCTCCAGCTGCCAGGTGCCAAAATATAGCTTGTTGTTCATTAGCATTAAAGCTACTCTTAAAAGTCAGACTGAAAGAAAATGACCTTTGCCAGAAGAAAAAAAAACCCAACATTTTGCTTCTTCTTCCTGGTAAAAACTAGTTGAGAAAGCATACTCTCTGTTTAAAGCCAGGTGAAGCAGTATGAGACTGATCTGAGGCTAAAGCTCAATATCCACCAGGCTGCTATGCACAAAATTGAGCGATATAATGCGCTTGTGCTTATCCTGTGGAAAGAGCTGAGCATTTGACACACTGTATATCTCTGTGAATCTGTTCAGTACTCCAGCACAGGTGCTTATTTAACACAATTTGATAGGACTTAGTGGTAAAGAAAGGTTTACTAACTGTTTCCCAATAAAGCTCAAGTGGTTTTAGCTTTCACAAATTGCTTCTCCTGTTGGTGAAGGAAGAGGAATCTGGATTGAAAGAACAAAAAGCAGATCATGTATAAAGATATTTCTGTTTCCCTTACCTCCTGGTTACTGTAGACATTTCTCTCTCCCCTGTATCTGAAATATACAATAGCATCTGCATGTAGGGAGCTAGACACATAGCAGTGGTTTGCTCTGAAGTGCTGGGTACTACAGTTTGGGAATCATGTTTGATCAAGGCCCCGGCAGGAGCAAGGTCTGGCTGAAATGGAGATGCTTGACCTGCAACATCTCTTGGAGCAGGGATAGCAGAAGCATGAGGCAGTGACAATTACTATAAGAGATGCGTGGATGCTTCCTGGTATCTTGAACCATGCTGAAGTACCTGTTTTCCACAGCCTGCCCTGAAAACAAGCTGTACAAGACTGCTGAAGCTAGGATGGAGCTGCTTCTGTCTGAAAGGCAGGAAAGACTAAAATTAAACCCTACAGAACAGTCCATGGTTCAAAGTGCAGCAAATCAAACCTTCCATTAAGTAAGGTTTGTGGCAACTCCGCAACATGAAAATAAAGCTGAGCTAAAATTCTCTTCTGTTTTCCTACAGTATAATAATTGAAATTGGCATTCCTGTGACTCTGGGAGGAAACTGATAATTTTTTTGAAACAAAAAGTACTGTTTTATCATTACATTAAATTAAGCAACTCCATTTTCTGGAACTCAGAAAGAGGGATGCAGTTACTTTGGGTGTCAAAAATAAGTTAATGATGATAATTAGTAAATGTGGGTATTGTTAAGAATTTCTCTGACAGAAATTCTGTTCCCTGTTGTGAGTACCAAGTTATGAAGAGCTGGGGCAGAGAGGGAGAAATTTACGCTTGGGTGTCCCTCATAAATCTTAAATACATTCCTCTTCATGCTGATTTTTCCTGTTTAACAAACTGCCTCATTCATCAGAGCTGTGTGGTGAAAGTAGGAAGGGAAAATCATTAAACAAACACAAGAGAGGATCAGAATCAATGACAGCACAGAAGAAGAAAATGATTGCTGAACTACTTTTATGCCTGAAGTTTCTAGCTTCCTTTGACTTATGGAAATTTGGACCAAAATCCCATCTTTTGAGTATTGCACAATGTTTCACAGGACGCATGCTTTCTTTGTCTTAGACCTTTCTAAACTGGGAAAGATAGGGAGAAGCAATGTTTTAGAAAGGCTTTGAAAATTTAAAAATATACATTTGTAGGAAAGATTGCCAAAATACTTGCAGCTTGGAGTATGAGTTTTAGTAGGTAAATGAGGAAGTCACTCAAAATTACTGGTGTCTGAAATGTGAAGCTTCACCTGAGGTGGGGATGGGCTTCATGCTGCTAGGCATTAAATATCAGCGACAAATTCATGACAAGGCAAGGAATAATAAAACAACATTCAGTTTTATTCAGCAAGCATGATCCAGCAGTCCAGCCTATGTTTTTAAGTAGGAGCAAACATTACAAGCAAGGATAAATCAAGCAGCATTCAAAATTTTAAATGGATTTACCAAAGAAAAAAGATGGAGCTGGTTCTGAAAAAAGTAGCTAAGTATTTTTAAAAATGGAAATAAATCTCACAAAGAGATTCCAAATGGCATGTATACTTTTTCCAGGGTTCAGGAAGAGAGGGTTTGTATTGTATGACAATGTTGATTTAATGTAAAAAAGAACTTTAAAGATGAACTCACAAGGGTGAAATTGTAAATTTACATTTAAGCTGTGTTAAAAAGGAGAACTACTTCCCAAGTCTGGAAACCCTTATATATTTTTAAGCTACAAATAGAAAACTTGGATATTTAAAACCAACCAACCAAAGAAAAACAACCACCAAACACAAAAAAACTCCACTCAACCAAACAAGCAAACAAACAAAAACACACAAAATAAAAGCTCCAAGAAATCTTCATAGAGCCTAGTTTAACTTTACTGAATAAGTCAAAGCATAAGAGGTGACTCACTCATTTTCCCTTCAGATGTAATTTTTTGGGAGACTTTCACCATGCTTCCACCTTGCAGCTGGGAGGCTGCTGGGACAACGGACGTTCAAGGACATCCTATCAAATCACCACTGTGTATAGCAGAGCACCAGACATATCTTGTCTTGCATTGACATTTTTGCCAAAGAATAATATGTAGGTATCCCTAAATCATGCCTTGTGGTGGAATTCACATATGGTCAGCAGACAGTGGAGTGGGAAGCGGCTGTTGCCTTTATGCACAGGATTGCTCCCATACATCAAGACACTTTGGAGCTCTTGGTGTCTCAAGATTTACAGAGGGCTGCAATTATAAGATTATCATGCACTTTACAACCTTTAGTTGTCATAAAATCCTTCTAGCAGATGACAAATAGAGGAATATCAGGATAAGTGTCTTGCCCACAATCACAGCAGGTTGTGATGAGCAAAACAATTGAGCCTGCCTGTCTTGAACACCAACTACCCTTTTAGCCTTGTCCATGGAACCCAGCCTCTCGTCCTTTAAGAGCTTCCACAATACAACATAGAATAATATCAACAATAATAAATGTTTGGAGCTGTACTATCCTTAAAAAAATACTGAATGTGAACTCTGCCAGGTGATAAGTGAAGACTGTCATTTCTCTCTTGGCAAGGAAAGGGACTGTTTCAAACTGTGCTGCTCTTGCACATAGCCACATGTGTGCAAAAGGGGATAAGATTTTATTAGTCAATCATCTTTGCCTTTCTGCTCTGCGGGAAAAACAAAGGTTCATTTAGGTGTATATTCCCTCAAGCACTGTCTTTAGGAAAAAGGTATGCTCTTTGGTACAGAATAAAACTGAAAACTACTCCAAGGGAATCTTCTAACCAGTAATGGCAATAAATACCAGTAAATGAATAGAAATGAAGACAGATAAACACAATAAAATCCAGTGCAGCATCTGAAATGAATATCACATGGATCATTCAGTGATTATTTCTGAAAATCAGAGATTTTTGTAGTGTCACTTGTCTTGAGGACTAGGTTGTGAATAGGAAAAGATGGTTATATTTGTCAGGCATGCCCAACATGACTCCATCATTCAGACACCTCCAGATGTAAGATGTCCTAGAAAATGTAACAGAAATCAAAAGCTTGCACTTAGTTGAGGGATTTGCAGGCTGAAGTGTTTGGAAAAGCAATAATGAATTTGCAAATGAACAGAGTGATTTTCTAGATTCATTATTTGGTTTGAATATGTGCAGTCATATGAGCAGTTCTCATTCTTGTCTTATTAAAAGGTTTGGTCAAAAGTGAATCCACATCATAAAGACTGAACTTCATTCAGATTAACACCAATTTTAAAGAAATATTAAACATATTTTTCCCAATTTATAGCAGGGCAAAAGGCTAAGAGAAACCTTCATCTTTTATAATGGCAATGTGCAGCTAAGTTAGACTTAGTTATTATGTTGACAATCTTAGTCAAAATGAGGAATCTTAAGAAATGGGGTTTGCATGGACCTTAAGGGCCAGACTCGGCAGACATTTATATTGTTTCGTATTCATACAATTAAACAGGGTTGTGTCAGGGTAATTGAAAGGAGATTTGGCCTTAGATATTTAAACTGTGAAGCAAAGTATATTCAGAGACAATTAAGAGTATTTATTTTCTCCTTAATTCCCAAAACATTAAAGTACTCTATTATAGAAGGCAGCCTTTGTTTTGAGGATGTGCTGCTGAACTTTAGTGTATCGGTATTATGCGTTAAATATTTCAAATATTTTAAAAAATATGTATTTAAATGTAGTATTTTTCAGAACTGCCATTTGGCAGCTGAGGTAGCTGATGAATTAAACAATTTATAATTAGTGTAGGTTGTCTGCTAACATGGGAAGTACAAAGCAAGGAAGGAATTCTGCACAAGAAAAAAACAGTGATCACCCAGGGGCGGGGGTGGGGGGTGGGAAGAAGGGGGAGGGAGAGGGGGGCAGGGGGAGGAAAGGAGGGCTAAAACAGAGTAGATTAATTCTGGAGTGCAGTGATCCTGCAAAACACCCCAAAGAAATGCATCCCAGAGGCTTCTGGCTTCTGACTCCAAGTGAGCTTAACCAGCTCTGAGCATCAGTTTCAAACTAGGCATATGCACATAGACACATATCCATGTGAACACTCACACACACACATCTGCATGCAGAATTTTGGATGCTGTTGCACTTATTGTTGTGAATAAGTAAAGGCAGTGTACAGAATGATTTCCAGGGTAACAAATACAACCCAGTGGAAGGAAAGCCATGGTGTCTGTAAGGCAATGCTGGCCTTTCTGGTCCCAGGTTGCATTAGGCCTGGAGAAATGCCTGGTGTGATGTCCCAGCTGAGACATGGCAGCAGCTGCAGCTGCTGTGTGGATGACGGCCCTCACTGGAGGTTACCAACTCCTGTCTGAGGCCAATACACCTTTTTTCCTGAGCCTACACACTACCTATTTACTCTTGTGTGTTTTAAGAACAGCCTAACTGTCTCAATGCTACCTCTGGTAGAGAGCTAAGGGAACTCACACAGGGAATGAAGTTCCTTGGCACTTTTGCTGCACCTTCACCTATTTAGGGGACATAACTAAAGAAAGTCCTGCTGCATGACAGCACTATAAACTTAAGAAGACAACCCTGCAGCCAATTCAGGTTAGTAGAATTCAGTTCTCAGCATTCACAGAAGTTGGCAGTTTGTGAAATTAATATTGCATTTGATGGCCTCAAAGCTACAAGCTGGTTCTGAAATCCGGCAAGAGAGGGAATTCCACATTTCTATGCTCATGTATTCCTAGATGGCGCTTAAAATAAAAAAGGAAAGATTAATTGTAGTAAAATGCAGTAAAACACTGTGTGCTGCTGTATAAACAGTGATGGCTACTTTTGTTTGGCTGTCATGTTCTATCTGGGTTTTGTTCCTCAAGCGTGTGCTTCATAGCAGGCTATAACTACTCCAAGACTATAAGAGAATTATAACATAAATTGTCTCCCATTTTTGTCCAGATAGAAATTCTGCCAAAATATTATACGGCCAAGACCTGGCCATATAACTTCCAGATGAAAACCATTGCATACTAATGGAGCAGCTGGACAAAAACTCTGAAGTTATATTCTTTTGTAATAACATGAATTTATGGAAAGAGCTCCAAGGACTTGCCACCACTAACTAACTCTCCTCCTACCACTGCAGCATTAGTACACCTATTAGCCCTATTTGTCAGTTGGAAAACAAAGGGAAAATGTTATCTGTCACTTTTGCATAAGTGATGAATAACCTTATCTGTAACAGACTGGGAAGAAAGCAAAGAAAGTGGGTTTGTTGTGGTTTTGTTTGTTTGTTTTGTGGTTTTGTTCAACAGTTATTGGTTTGATTTTGTTTGGACCATAGTGTTTTAGCAAAGATGAGCCAACTCAGCTAATGGTAGTGCCATCCATCTTGGCAGCTGAAGACAGCATGGGCATTCTAACAACAAACAGTTATGCTCTTTTTGACAATTTTAGTCCTCCTCCGAATTGCACCATTCCCCCTAATGTTATGCCCTGCACTTCTTATGATTCCCTAGTATAACTTATACAGGAACCCTTCACAATTTGACCAAGTTCAGTCAACATACCAGTTGAAGAAGTGGAAAAATCACTGCTTTTGATTTCTTCCCCCTTCTTCCACCAACTGTTGGACTACCATAAAACACAGAACATTTCATGCTTTTTTTTTTTTCTTTTTTTTTTTCCTGGGGGCGGCGGGGAATGACAGCTTCCTTTTCAGACATCAGAAGATACTTAAGGGATTGGTTTCTCTAGCAACTGGAAAGGGAGAGAAAAGAAGCCATCATAAGGGGTTTTTTTTAACCACCTCCCTCCCCGCCCCCCTTCTTTTTTTAATGTGGCAAAGCAGATACTTGCAAAATGCAGATAGTACAGATTCTGATTTATTGACTCTAGACAGAAATATAAATACAGAAGCATATACACTCTGCTGTACTCAGTAACACAGTAAGACTTAATGACTTCAGAGTTCATACTTCTTTTATGTTCTAGGCATCTACATCGATAAACTATTATTTACTGCTAGGCAAACATTGATAGCAGAGCTCACTGCACATGGACACCAAATATCAGCCAGCCAAATCCTTCCTGTATCCTCTCCCTTCCCTCACAGCAGTGCTGGCTCCATGAGGTCCCAATTTTACTGAAAAATTTGATAGAAAAACAAAAGAGGTCCACCTAATGCCAGAGCAGCTGCAGAAGAACTGCAGTGGGTCCTTGGGCAGATAGTCAAGTTCTGTGACAAGGGTAAAGGTTGCTGAGTAGAGTCTGCATGAGATCGGGAGTGCACAGTGTGCATGGTATACCACCTGCCAAAGAAGCCCTGTGAGGAGAGGCTGAGGGAGCTGGGACTGTTTAGCCTGGAGAAGAGGAGGCTCAGGGGAGACCTCATTGCTCTCTACAACTACCTGAAGGGTGGTTGTAGCAGGAAGGGGTTGGTCCCTTCTCCCAGGAAACCAGCACCAGAACAAGAGGACACAGTCTCAAGCTGCACCAGGGGAAGTTCAGGCTCGAGGTGAGGAGAAAGTTCTTCACTGAGAGAGTCATTCGTCATTGGAATGTACATTGGAATGGGCTGCCCAGGGAGGTGGTGGAGTCACCATCCCTGGAGGTGTTCAAGAGGGGATTGGACGTGGCACTTGCTGCCATGGTCTAGTCATAAGGTCTGTGGTGACAGGTTGGACTCGATGATCTTTGAGGTCTCTTCCAACCTTGGTCATACTGTTACACTGTGAAATGGAGAAGACCTCCCAGTGGACTGTCAAATGAGTCTTTTAGATTCCTGAGAACAGCCAGTGGCAAGTAAGGTATTTGTGACAATGCAACTCCGTGGAGGCTTCTGGGCTGTAGATGCACAGGCTACGGAGTATGGCAAAGGTGGAGGTGAACTTAGGACTTGAGAAAGTTCTTTTTCACTTCTGGAAGCACATTTAGTCCAGAATGGCTGCTAGATTAGAGATGTCTTTTAATGAGATGACAGGAGATAATTTTTGAATGTTTGCTGTGACATTATGTGCCTTCCTTTGTTCTGTGTAGATTTTCAGAACTTTTTAAACAGAAAATAATAAAAAATAATTTAATGAAATAATTAATGCAACCATATCAGCATATGATGTGTCTCCTCAATGAGTATATTTTACTTTCTAGTCTAAATATAAGTTCTCACAAATTTTAAGGACAGATGCAATGTTTAAACTTGTATTGTTTCTTACTAAAAATATCAAAGCTTGAAATTTGTTGAAGTCCTTTTCTGAATTTGTAGAGTCCTAAGGTCTTAATCTGTGTCAAGCTTTTCTAGGGAAACTTTCAGAAAACGTATTTCCACTGGGCAAAGCTCATTCTTTTAAACAGAAGTTCAAGCTTGGTGATGTTATGAAATGTGTGTAAGAGAATGTTAGATGCAAAGTTAAGGCTAAAGTGAAGTTCAGACAACAGTGAAACAATCTGAGAGGGTAGTTTGAAAATCTTGTGCTATTATTCTCGACTTTTAGAGTATTTTATTAAAAATACATGTAATTTGTTGCCTTAAAGTTTGCATCTCTATGGTTTTAGAAGTTACATCAGGACTGCAACCCAGCTGATGCAAAACTGCTCAAGGAGGGGCTCTCAGAAACCATTTTTGATTTCTGATTGAAGGATCTGTGCCCATGACACTGAAGACAAAGCAGCATAAGTAGCATTTTTTTCAATCCTCCATCTCCCCAGTGTAATTTCAAGCTGCCATTCTTAAGTGTACTGAGAACCTATAAAGATGATATATGGTTTTTTTATGTTGCCTCATATGCTTCTTGACACCATGATGCACTGTCTCTCGATGCACTGCAGCAATGTCTTGCCAAGTGTTGTTGGTTTGAATGGTGTGACAATATTCTCTGAGTCCCACAAGATGCAATGGGTTAGTGCTCCCCGGTGCACCTGCTTTTCATTGTGGGGTGCACACAGAGTGTGGGTGGCGTTGTAGCTCTGTGATGAAATGCTAGCGTGCCCATGGGGCACTTCTACCTCAAATTTTATTTTCCTTGATCGCTGCAGACATGCTTTTAAAGGCAGTTTAAAAAAAATGGCATGAATGCTGTAGTGGCCAAAAAAGGCAAAACTATGAGATAGATAGTAGCTATTCAAGCTGTATCTGGCATTCATTCTATTTAATGTTCTTCCCCCATGACCTGACACAGACATGTTTCCATGTTAAGGTTTTCTAGCATGAGCATGTGTGCAAAGGCTGAGGAAGTCACTGGGCTGAGTTCAAAGGGAAAGCTTACAAGGTGGGCTGAGGGGTTGCAGTGGTCTCTGGTGGAAGTGTTCAAACACTCCAGGGAACTGATTTTGGGACAACATCATCCCTTGCAGCAGGCTTGAAACTCAGAAATGGCAGCTCCTCAGGTGCACTGATACCTAGCGTGCACCGATATCTAGCGTGCACCGATACCTAGCAGGCACCGATACCTAGCAGGCACTGATACCTAGCAGGCACTGATACCAAGTGTGCACTGATACCTAGCAGGCACTGGTACCTAGCAGGCACTGATATCTAGCGTGCACTGATACCTAGGAGGCACCGATACCTAGCATGCACTGATACCTAGCATGCACTGATACCTACAGTGCACTGATACCTAGAAGGCACCGATACCTAGCGGGCACCGATACCTAGCAGGCACCGATACCTAGCAGGCACTGATACCTACAGTGCACTGATACCTAGAAGGCACCGATACCTAGCGGGCACCGATACCTAGCAGGCACCGATACCTAGCAGGCACCGATATCTAGCGTGCACCGATACCTAGCAGGCACTGATACCTAGCATGCACTGATACCTACAGTGCACTGATACCTAGCAGGCACCAATACCTAGCGGGCACCGATACCTAGCAGGCACTGATACCTAGCAGGCACTGATATCTAGCGTGCACCGATACCTAGCAGGCACCAATACCTAGCAGGCGCTGATACCTAGCAGGCACCGATACCTAGCAGACACTGATACCTAGCAGGCACTGATATCTAGCGTGCACCGATACCTAGCAGGCACTGATACCTAGCATGCACTGATACCTAGAAGGCACCGATACCTAGCGGGCACCGATACCTAGCAGGCACTGATACCTAGCAGGCACTGATATCTAGCGTGCACCGATACCTAGCAGGCACCAATACCTAGCAGGCGCTGATACCTAGCAGGCACCGATACCTAGCAGACACTGATACCTAGCAGGCACTGATATCTAGCGTGCACCGATACCTAGCAGGCACTGATACCTAGCATACACTGATACCTAGCCGGCCCCGATACCTAGCAGGCACTGATACCTAGCAGGCACTGATACCTAGCGTGTACCGATACCTAGCAGGCACAGATACCCAGCATGCACTGATACCTAGCATGCACTGATACCTAGAAGGCACAGATACCTACTGTGCACCAATACCTACTGTGCACCGATACCTACTGTGCACTGATACCTAGCATACACTGATACCCAGCAGGCACTGATACCTAGCAGGCACTGATACCTAGCATACACTGATACCTAGCAGGCACCAATACCTAGCAGGCACTGATACCTAGCAGGCACTGAGAAAAATAAATCCAACTGAATGCCGCAATATACAGAACAAAACTAAACGCTGACTCTGATGAATAGATATTGGAGTAGTTCACCTTTTCATACATTCTTCTGTAAACTGCTAGTGCTAGAATCTACAGGGCTGAATAGAGTCCAAGAGTCCAAGTATCCAAGTCCTTCCCATTTGTCCTGAGTCTGCCTCAGTATTTGTGCTTTGTTCAGATTTTGTCTTTATAGAGCTCCTCATTTCCTGAGCAGGCAGCAGCTTTGGGGGCTAAAATTAGGCTTGCTTCTCCTTTCTGCCATGGTACTAAACAACTCTGGTAAATGCTGTGTAATATTGGTATATGATACAATAGTTTATGGTGATCCTGAGGTTTCCTGGCGAGAACATTGGAAATTTTTTTCCGCATTGGCATTATAAGCTGGACTTGTGGTTTTGAAGCCAAGTAGCTTTTACAGTAGTGACAGCTTTGAAAAATGTCTTTGTGCTAGCATTATATCTACAGAAATCCCTGAACCTTCATTTCTGGGCAAAGAGATTTTTACCCTGCCGAAGACATCAGTAATGCTGGCTGCCGTTTGCAGATGCTGTGTGCAGGAGCAGGTGACTGTGCAGGCAGTGACAGCAGCTCTTTGCCAGTACCTAGACTGAGATAAATCCTTGGGCTGGCACAGCAGTAGAGAAGCAGCAGGCAAAGCCACATATGCAAGGGTCTTCACTTGCGTATAAGGCAGGCAGAACACAACTACACAAATACATCTTGTATAAAACGGAGAAGTGATATCTTCTCACCATCCATGGGGAATTTTATGAAACCACACTAGAAGGGGCATAAACATGACATCCTGAGACTCAGCAAAACGTTTACTCAGTTTCTGAATTTCATTGCTAGGGCACACAAATTATTTCAGGAAAAGAAATAGTCTGGGCCTGAATTTTAATATGCAAGGAAAAAGATAATTGTCACAGAGTATCTATACGTATTCAGCCACACACATAGAAAATGCAGCATGAGTATCTTGTCTGCTGAGGAAATCCAAGTTGACTTTAAGATTCAACTATAAAGCCAAAAATAAAGTATATGCCAAATGATTTTGAAAAGGCCAAACTCCATCTATTCCTTGACCTGAGGAAAGTTCTGCAGCACAATATTCCTCCTATTCACTTCCTCTGCAAGGAAATCTGTTTAAATGTAATGTGAAAATGTTATGTGAGACACTCTAATAAAACAAACACAAAGTTCCTTGTATATAAATCATTTCCCAAGAGAGAGAAATCAACTTGTCTTACAAGTGGCATATGTAAATGCAATACACCTGTATTGAAGGGGTTTGCTAAGAGGTTTGGAGTTTAGAGTTACAAGAATAATGCTCTCTAATTGTGTTATGAAAAGCTTTTTAAGGTCAGTAAAAGAAGACTACTTGAAGACACATTCTATATGGAAATGAATTGGTTTTATAAAATGTTACTCACAATAGCTGCAACTCCATCTGCCATTAGCTCTTTATTACTTTATAATTATTTTAAAAATATTTAATCTTTTCCCTGCTGGGCATGAAATACTCAGCAACACAGCCTGGGGAACAGAATGACTAATTATTTAGTGAAAGCAGTAAAGTGGAAGATGGATAGAGTATTATCTCATGAACAGGGTGATCATCTTTAAAGATGGGGTTATTTTTATTTAAGTTATATTACATCTGGTTTTCTTGAACTAAACAAAGTACAATATGTTCAGACAGAATGTCACTCTAGAGCAGACAATAGTCTTTTAATAATTCAGTCACTATCAGAAGAACTCAAGATCAAACCTGACCCTATTTCTCAGACTAGAGATGTATTTCATGGACTCTCTACATGCTTGCTTGCTCTTTACCCCTTTCTGTTTTCCAAAACCAAGACACTGTAGGAA
Source organism: Picus viridis (assembly GCA_033816785.1). Classification (NCBI taxonomy): domain Eukaryota; kingdom Metazoa; phylum Chordata; class Aves; order Piciformes; family Picidae; genus Picus; species Picus viridis. Next base: position 195,088 of record CM066569.1, on the reverse strand, counting down.
AACATGAGGGAGGGAAGTACGTAACAGTCACTGTTAGAAATACATCCTTTACTACATTGAGGGCATTTTTTTAGCTTGACTTACCAGTGAAATAAGGCTTATGTAATTATAACTTTGAAAACTATTAGATAACTTTTTGATATCAGAAATAAGAGGATCCCACTAATTTTAAACCCATGAAAAAAATTACACAAATTTCAATGAGGAATTATATCAGTTTGCATGCAAGGATAGTGCTTTCTGTCCAGTTTGCCAGCTGCCTTATACCAGCTGACCATTTGGTAAGTATGGATCATGCTACAAGATGTGGTGTGGACTGCTGTTCACTTAGTCAAGCAAAGAGAGAGAGAGATGAAGTGGAGCAGTTAAGAGGGCACTGGAGGAAGATGTGGGGAGATACAGCAGCATGCGCCTGTATTACAGCTGCTGCTTGTAACACATTTGTTTTTACTGAGAATTGTGATTTAGGATGATGCTGCTATCTCTGTTTCCAGTAGTATTTCTTCCACTGGGAGTTTATATAGTGAGGTTCATTGCACTACCCTTCTAAAGTTTAATCTGCTAATCAAGTTATCTGGATCCTTTTATTTCAATGCAGATGAATAGTGATAGTACTATTAAGGACTGGAATGGATTGTCTTCTGAAGAAGTCATTCTCCATCCTGATGGTAGAGGATATATAAATTACTAGTTTAGACTGAACACTTTTGGACAGATGACTTTAGCTAATATAATTCTGGTATCAAATATTCTAGCTACCAATGAGCATCTTCTGTTGTCATTCAGTATGGCTGGAAACAGAAGCTCCCTAGGCTTGCAAGAACACAACCAAAGGACCTTGACATTCCTCAGTCTTTCAATGATGGCAGATCATCGCATTTTATTCTTACACCGGGTGTACTGCCACAAATGGCAGTGTGGGACAGCAGTTAAACTTGAAGATGAAATGATTGGCTGGAAATTAAACAGCCAGTCTTTCAAATGGAAGGAGGTTTCTCTCCGTGTATTTTCCTCTTTTCCATAACAGGGTCTGAACAGTGAGATAATGAAGTTTGCTGTTTATATAAAAATCATCACCATAGTCACAAAATAATAGGCCAGTCAAATGTAACTGTGACTCAGAAAGCAACAGAAGCATAATTGCAATGAAGTGTATGTATATTCTAGCAGTCAGTGAAATGACAGGCAAAATGTAATGTCTGTGTGTGCAAAAAAGGGCCATGAAGATATTCATTGAGCAAGCTCAGAAATAGACCTGTCTGTGCTTGAATGAGGAGAGTCCAAGAAGAAGGCTTTTTTTCCTCATAGAATGAGAATTATGATGTCTCTTAAGAAAGAACTGAAAAAAATGCCTTTTTAGATGATCAAATCTAATAAACCTGTACAAGTCTTCCTTTTGTTCTCAAGGACTGCTTTACCATTTAGGATGACTGCTCTACCTTTGCTGGAATGAGTATAACTTTATATGCCTCATATTGACACAGATGTCAGTTTTGTTGTTTCATTGTGTTTTTTTTTTTTGTTGTTGTTGTTTTGTTTTGTTTTGTTTTGTTTTGTTTGTTTGTTTTAATTTAACTCATGGCTCTTCTCTCCTTTTCCTGACTCCCTTTCTCTGAGGTGGAGAGATCACCAGGTGCTAGTGCAACTGCTCCAGTCTAGCCCCAGGTATAGGCTAAATGTTTAGTGACCTGCCCAATGTGGTCCCTCATCTCTGACTGCTGCAAGCACAGGGGCTGCATCCTGACTGTCCTAGCCTTTCATGTGTGCTGTGGACTTTTCCTAGTTACTGCTGCTTACTGCCAGAGACTTGGAAGAGAAGATGATGATCAGGAGCAGTTAGCATGGATTTACCAAGGGGAATCTGATAGCATTCTATGATGTCGTAACTGAATGGGTAGATGCAGGGAGACTAGTGGATATAGTCTACCTTAACCTTAGTAAGGCTTTTGACACTGTCTCCCATACAATCCTTGTGACTGAGCTCAGGAAGTGTGGGAGAAAAGAACAGACAGTGAGATGGATTAGGAACTGGTTGCAACATAGTGTCCAAAGAGGGGTGGTCAATAGTGCCAAGTCCAGCTGGAGAGCTGTAACTAGTGGAATCCCCCAGGGATCAGTGCTGGGTCCAGTCCTGTTCAACATCTTAATCAATAACATTGATGAGGGGACAGAGTGTCTGCTCAGCAGGTTTGCTGATGATACCAAACTGTGACTCTTGGCTGGTACATCTGAAGGCTGTGTGGCCGTCCAGGAACACTTGAACAGGCTGGAGAGCTGGGCAAAGAAGAACCTAATGAGGTTCAATGATCAGTGCAGAGTCCTGCTCCTGGGAAGGAATAATAAACTGCAGCAGTACAGGTTAGGAGGTGATCTGCTGGAGAGCAGCCCTGTGGAGAAGGACCTGGGAGTCCTGGCGGATAACAAGTTATCCATGGATCAGCAATGTGCCCTTGTGGTCAAGAAGGCCAATGGGATCTTGGGGTGTGTTCAGAGGAGTGTGCCCAGCAGATTGAGGGAGGTTCTCCTTCCCCTCTACTCTGCCCTGGCAAGACCTCATCTAGAATATTGCATCCAGTTCTGGACTTCCCAGTTCAGGAGGGACAGGGATCTGCTGGAGAGAGTCTAACAGAGAGGTACTTAGATGATTAAGGGACTGGAGCATGTGCCCTATGAGGAGAGGCTGAGAAACCTGGGGCTGTTTAGTCTTGAAAAGAGAAGACTGAGAGGGGATTTAATAAATGTTTACAAATAACTGAAGGCTGGGGGTTAAGAGGGAGGGGACAGGCTCTTCTCCATTGCACCCTGTGATAGGACAAGGGGCAATGAATATAAACTACAGCACACAAGGTTCCACTTCAACATGAGGAGGAACTTCTTCACTGTGAGGGCCACAGAGCACTGGAAGAGGTTGCCTGGGGAGGTTGTGGAGTCTCTGTCTCTGGAGACTTTCAAGACCCAGCTGGGCATGTTTCTGTGTGACCTGTGCTGGATTCTATGTTTCTGCTCTGGCAGGGGGTTGGACTTGATGACCTTCAGAGGTCCCTTCCAACCCCTAACATCCTGTGATCCTTGATCCTGTGACCTGCCACCAGACTAAGTAACACTGCGGGCTGATCTGCTACCACCACTCTTATTCTCTGTACAATATTACAGCTCAAGGTATCATACGGTGATAACATCAACTATCCAGAACCTTTCCAAACAATCCTGCTGCAACTCACCAGAGGCATGTCATTGCTCTTCAACATTGTGGTCGTTTGGGCTGGATGCCCTCTGCTGCATGGTGTACTTCCTGTGTCCAGAAGTCCAGCCCAGTGGGTGGACACAGGAAACCAGGTATCTCCTACCACAATCCCCTGCACTGCTATAAAATCTAGCATGGGGTCCACCTCTTTCTCTTTCTTCCTCGCCGTGACCCGGTAATGGGGGAGATGTTGTCTCCCAGCCATGGGCCTGGCTAGGCCCAAGGCCACGGGGGATGGGCAGTCTCAGATCTGGCCAGCTGAGACTAGCCTAGCAGTGGGGAGGGGGGAAGAAGGAGCCCTGGGGGTCTTGGATGTAGCCCCAGGTGGGGATGGGATCTTCCTGGGACAGTTTTGCAATTTCTTTTGTCACTCTGCTTTTGGCTCTCTGTAAACATTCACCGCTTTTCATTTAAACTTTCCATCACTTTTGCAATCCGTTTATCTGAGTTGTTTTATTTTGCCCGTGGTGGGGATGGGGGCTGCCTCAACCCATCACAAACATTTATTATTATACCTGTGTCAGATTTTCCAATCTGAGTACCCTGGTTACTGAAGGTGAGTTCAGTACTGCCTGGGGAAGCAAACAATCCAACCTGAACATCTGAGAATTGACAGAATAAATAGATTCAGAAATACTTTAGCTTTCAAATCTGCAAGACAAGAAACTGATTTTTATGGATAATAGGTTCAGCAGCAAAATGGGTGTGCATCTAAGCTCCAGGAAAGGGAATATATCCATGCAAATATTAGAAGTGATAAATAATGTAAACATGTATTTTGCTTTTTAATTTTCCAGCTATTTAATCAACAAATATTTTCCTCTTTTTGTATTTGGCACTGAGTAGGCAGATTTGCTTTCTAGTACAAAATTACAATGGAAAGCCTTATGATTGATACAGCAATTTCTAAATAGTGAGATTATTTTGTTACATCTAGCAATTGCATCTGGTTCTTATGTCTCTGTAATTGGACACCATATTGTTATTGTTGCACCTTAAGATTCCAAAGCATGGTACAATTTTTAGTTTCTTTCCAATTTTACGTACTGTAGGCAGAATGAAATAACATGAAAGTGATGAAAGGATTGATTGAGCACATAAATGAGATTGGCTGTATGGTATATAGTCCTTTACTTTCATGGGTTTTTCAAAAGAGTGCATAGTTCCCCCAGTAAAGATTACATAAATGAAATACATGCTGCTTTTAATAGCCCTGGGGTAGATGACTACTGAGGCAATCATGGGCCTGTAGATGCATCTAGAATATGTGCTAGAGAGTCCCAATTAAAACAACGTCCCCTGTCTTGAGAATAAGAAAACATTGAAGAAGATCACATTTTTTTTCTCTTACCTGTTTTTTCTCTTGGTACCCATGTGCAGCACGTCTCGTGGGGCTCTTAACAGCCGGAACCAGTCTGATTCATGTACTTTCATCAGTTCCTCACATTTTACAGTAAGTTTTTTTTGTAGACACATTAAATTTCAAGAAGAAGGAATATAAATACAGCTCAATACATTTCATGCGTATTCACAATGACAAGATGATGTCAGTTTACACAGCAGCTGTGAAAATGCAAGTTTGGTTCCAATAGTTATGCCTGCACTTATGAAGGAAAACAGAAGTTCTAATAACAGAGTTTTCTATGCTGGTTTTAGAGACAAATAGACAACATAATTCCATAGAGTTTGTTTTTTTTTTTTCCTATTTTGTCCAAATAACAATTATAGCACAATAGTTAATACACTACTGCTGTGTAGTGTGGGTTTCTGCCCGAGTCCATTACAGGTATGGACTCAGCATTTTCTTAATGCTACTGAAATATGGAAGTTGCTCTAACTGAAAAGAGTATTAAGTTACTCATCTGTACTAGTGAGGTTTGGCAGAGTTTCTGTATCATTTAGTTCTTAACAGCTCCATGAAAGCAGTTGTGTGAAGCTCTATCAGCTTTTCAGATCTGTTGCTTGCACCTATATATTGTTTCTTTGCTGACATGGTCAAAATGCAATAACCTGGTCCCTGAACTGAATCACCTCTACCTTTTGTTATGAAATTCTAAAACATGCTCAGTAATGTAGCTGTAATTGGGACTACGAGCACAAAATACATCTGAAACTCTTTACACTCTCTAAAGTGAGCTGTAGAGTTAGATACCAGCCTCTGTTGAAGTTTTCCTCTAGGTCAAGAAGACTTCAAGAGAATTATTTCCTTGTAGGCTTTTGTACAGTGTCTGAGATGCTGAGGCTATGCTCTGAGAGAGGAACTCTTAATGTGGTGGGTTGAAAATTCCCCCCAACATAAAATTGTCAGACCAGCTCAGTTGGAAGCAAATGAAAGCTGTGTTTACAAGCAAAACTACAGTCTACAATGAAATGCAATGAACATGTACAAAATATACAGTATTTACAATATTTACAGGTATTTACAATTTATAAACAGCACGAGAACCCCCTGAACAAAACCAGGGGGGCTAATAAGAACTTTCCCACTCCCTGCCCCTTTCCCCCACTGTACACAAGGGACAAGAGAACAGGTGTTGTTTGTTAATACTTAGCCACAAAAAAGAACATAGCCAAGGTCAGCAGAGATAGGAGAAGCACAAGTTAGTATCTCCCAGAGTGAGGAAGCCAAAAAGAGAGAGATTTCAAATCTAAGTTTAATGTCTATTATCTGTCCAATGGGATTATTTAGAGTTTATAATTATTTTCCTTTTTGCATCCAATAGTAATTTATTTACATTCTACCACTTTCTGTTCAAGATCTGTGGAAAAATTTCTAGGCACAGCCTGAAATTACCATGCTTAGGATAGCGGTAATGTAGGTATTGACAGATAAATATTTACAAGGGGATACTACAGCTTAATTGGATTCTGTTCCCAGCCTTTTACATTTTCTCCGGTCACTTAGCAGCAAGACTATGGCATGAGGGGGTCAGTGCTTTTTAGCCAGATACTTTAAATTCGGCTGCTAAAGCTGTATTTCACCTTGGATGGTCTACATTGTGCTTCCGAGATACTTGAATGTTTTTGAAAATTCTCAGTACCTATTCTGTGATGAGCTGTAACTTGACTAGTGTATCTCATAAAATTGGAATATAGTTCTTTGATGATACTCACAAACTGCAATGCCTCTTTTCTTTGCACTTCAGATTCCTACCAGTTATATTTGATTTCAAAGTTTTGAATAAAAAAGCCCATTAGTAATAATGGTCCCTCAAAGCATTCAGCCGCAGATTTCACCCAGCTACATTCTGGCATTGTTAAGGATTTTGAATGCTGCTGTGTAACAGTGCAAAGTGTATTTCTCAGCATCAAATGTCTGAGGCTATCTGATAGAGCTCACAAAAGAGGGAATAGGGGTGAGTGAGATTGTTTTAATACAATTACTCTTAGGGACAGAATCGACACAAATATATTTTTTTCACTGAGACAACGAGGTATAGAGAGTGATGCTCTCTCTCCAAAATCCTTGCTGTGATTTCAACTTTCTCATTTCATCTGTGCAACTGTAAGAGAAAGATCAGTCACTTTCGACTGGGAGCATTAAACCTACGAAAATATCTGATTTGGAAAAACGGCATCTGTGCTTCAGAGTTGAAACACAGATCTGGTTAGCCTGATTTTCAAGTTTGTAGCTGAATCTAAAATACCTGTAGAGAACTGTAAAGTTTAGAAATTTTCTACCAGCAGGAAAGAGAAAAGAGATTAAAACACCTAGGTAACTGATTGATTGTGGAAATCAGGGAGGAAATCTTAGCCCTAATAGATTCAGTGACTTCTGTGGGGTCTCTTCGTACTCCTCTTGGGGAAAAAATAGAATAGATTAGAATAGAAGTAACCAGATTGGAAAAGACCTTCAAGATCATCGAGTCCAACCTATCCCCCAACACCATCTAACCAACTAAACCATGGCACTAAGAGCCCCATCCAGTCTCTTCTTAAACACTTCCAGGGATGGTGACTCCACCACCTCCTTGGGCAGCACATTCCAATGGCCAATCTCTCTTTCTGTGAAGAATTTCTTCCTAACATCCAACCTAAACCTCCCCTGGCACAGCTTGAGACTGTGTCCTCTTGTTCTGGTGCTGCTTTCCTGGGAGAAGAGACCAACCCCCACCTGGCTACAACCTCCCTTCAGGGAGTTGGAGAGAGCAATAAGGTCTCCTTTGAGCCTTCTCTCCTCCAGGCTAAGCAAACCCAGCTCCCTCAGCCTCTCCTCCCAGGGCTGTGCTCCAGACGCCTCCCCAGCTTTGTTGCCCTTCTCTGGACACGTTCCAGCAACTCTACATCTTTCCTAACCTGAGGAGCCCAGAACTGGTCACAGGACTCAAGGTGTGGCCTAACCAGTGCTGAGTACAGGGCACAATGACCTCCCTGCCACACTGTTCCTGATACAGGCCAGGATGCCATTAGCCCTCTTGGCCTCCTGGGCACACTGCTGGCTCATGTTCAGCCTACTATCAACCAGCACCCCCAGGTCCCTCTCTGCCTGGCTGCTCTCCAGCCACTCTGACCCCAGCCTGTAGCACTGCGTGGGGTTGCTGTGGCCAGTGTGCAGAACCTGGCTCTTGGATGTGTTCAATCTCATGCCCTTGGACTCTGCCCATCTGTCCAGCCTGTCAAGGTCCCTCTGCAGACCTCTCCTACCCTCTAACAGATCAACTCCTGCCCCCAGCTTGGTGTCGTCCGCAAATTTACCGATGATGGACTCAATACCCTTATCCAGATCATCAATAAAGATGTTGAAGGTCATGGGGCCCAGCACTGATCCTTGGGGCACACCACTGGTGCCTGGATGCCAGCTGCACGTGGCACCTCTCCAGTGAGCCAGGACTGGTGAAAAATGATGGAGAGTGGCTTGGCAGCTCATCTGCCAGCTCTCTCAGCACCCTAGGATGGATCCCATCCAGTCCCATGGACTTGTGAGGGTCCAAGCAGCTAAGGAGATCTCTAAATAATTCCTCCTGGATCACAGGGTATCTATACTGCTCCCTGCCTCCATCTGCCACCTCAGGAGGCCACTTGTCCTGCAGACAACCTATCCTGCTATTAAAAATTGAGGCAAAGGAGGTGTTAAGTACCTCTGCCTTTTCCTCATCTTTTGTTACTATATTCCCCTCTGTGTCCACCAAGAAGTGGAGGTTATCCTTGCCTTCCTCTTGCCATTAATATATTTGTAGAAAGATTGTTTATTGTCCTTCACAGCAGAGGCCAGTCTAAGCTCTAAATGGGCTTTTGGCTCTCTATTTTTTTTTCCTGCATGACCTAGCAACATCCTTAAACATTTCATGATGGATCACCTCTCCTTCCTTCCAAAGATGATACACCCTCTTTTTTTCCCTTAATTCACTCAGAAGCTTATTGTCCATCCAGGCTGGCCATCTGCTCCATCTTCCAGCACATTGGCACAGCCTGTTCTGAGCCTTCAAGAGTTCTTTCTTGAAGCAGCTGCAGCCCTCCTGGACCCTTTTGTTTTTAAGGGCTGTTTCCCAAGGTACTCTCTGAGTTAGTTCCTTGAGTAACCTGAAGTCTGCCCTCTGGAAGTCCAGAGTGGAAGTTTTGTTGCTGCCCCTCTTAGCTTGACTGCGTATGGAACACTCAATTATCTCATAGTCACTGGGACAGCCTCCAACCACCACACCTCCTACCAGCCCTTCTCTGCTTGTAAAAAGGAGGTCAAGCATAGCAGCTTGGTAGGCTCACGCAGCAGCTGGGATAAGAAGCTGTCCTCCATACATTCTAAGAACCTTCTAGACTGCCTCCTCTCTGCTGTGTTGAGTTCCCAGCAGATATCTGGCAGGTTAAAATCGCTGGGCGTCTCCCAGGTGTTCACCTTTGGGCAGCTTGACTTGTCTGAACCCATGCTCTGGGCATTTTTCAGGCAAGTTCACTTATCTCATAAGGGAATGAAACCACCCATGAATACTCAGTTGAAGGAATCCAGTTAATATTTTTATATAATAAGCACAGAATGTTGTGTACATTTTTAAAATCTTTTTTTGCCCCATTTTTTTTCACATGAAAAGAAAATGCTTTTAGAGTCCCCACTCGATGTAAATCTGCATCTCTTCAGATCAGCTGTCTCCTCTCAGCTCTATATGCCATGTCATACTTCTGACAACAGTTATATCAACATTGTAAGATATTGGTGTGACACATGGTAGAGCAGTGTGTCAACAAGGAAGTCTGAGCAAATGTTTGTAGCAATATTTCATACTTCAGAGAGCTACAAAAATGGAATGTAGAATAAACACTTAAGGAGCTTGATGTTTGAATCAAGGGCTTCATCTGGGTAGATGAATTCAGCTCAGGTGAGTATCTATGCCTGTGATGTAAGAAGTAAGTGACATCTTTACAACAAAAGCCTGTTTGAAGGATGAGCCAGGATGGAGTAGGCAATGTGTCATTCATGGAAGCACTGGCTTCTCCTACCCCATCCTTGACATTCAGTGAAAAACCTACTGGCAGAGCTGCAAGAAGCACTCAGTTAGAGGAATGGGTGACATTGAGCCCTTGAGGCCGATCTAACTTTGCTCATTTGAAAAGCAATCATGTAAACTCACTGCATTTTTTCCCTCTTACAAATCAACTCCAAATTTGAGCCCTCATATCTATTCTGATTTGCTTATATATAATTGCTAGCAATGTATCTAACTTTATGGTTGATGTGGCTATCGGGAGACAAACATTATATTAAGGAGCCACTTGAAATGGGGTGGATACTCATTAAAGTACTATTGATACTAGTCCCTGCTACTCCTTGGTTTCCCATTTTTTCACTCAAATTGTGATGATACTAATTCTGTAATTTAAGGGAGTTTGCTCTAGCATCCTTTATGTGTGGCATGCCATCTGTACTGGCAAGTAATGTTGTGGGTTTCTTGTTTGTTTTGGTCTTAGTTCTATTTTAACATCCTCACAGTTCCAGTGTACTTTTCATATGTTTGTAATAATTGTCTTTTTAGCTTCTTACTCAGATTACTTCCCATGCATCAGTGTCAAATTCTCTTAAAGAGCAGTACATGCATATGGTGGTTTAGGCTGGGTGCTGGCCTGGATGCCACTGCACAGACCACACCTGGGAGGTCCCAAAAGGGTCCAGCCCATTGGGTGGTCACAGGAAACCAGGTATTTCACTCACAATTCTCTGCTCCTCTATAAAACATCCACGTGGGGTCCTCACTTCCTCTTTCGTCCCCTGCTGCTGCCTAGGTAAAATGCTGTGAGCTGCCTCCCTTGGGCCTGGGCAGGCCCAAGGCTGGGTTGGGGGGGGAAGAAAGAGCCCTGGGGGGGGTTTGGGTGTACCCCCAGGTGGGGATGGGATGTTCTTGGTTATGTTCTGGGATCTCTCTCTTCTGTCACGGTGCCTGTGGTTCTCTGTAAAAAACTTTCATTGTGGATTTATTTGTTTTTCCATTTAAACTTTCCACCATTTTTTTGCAATCTGAGTCGTTATTTTTGCCCGTGGCGGGAGAATTGGCATTCCAAACCATGACAATGCAGTATGACAGCAGATTACTGATTGCAGAGTCCTTTGTGAAAGCTGCAAATCCTTGTGACCCCACTAACCTCCCTCTGCAACCCTGCAATTTAGTTTTTGACCTTTCTGTATTTCCCTCCCTCCCCCCAAAAAGCAAAACTGCCACTGATATTGCCCATGGTGTGTCATATAGTTGTCTAAATTTTGTTTATCTTATAGGATTAACTTACAATTGCTTTTAAGCTATCCCTTTTTTATATTTATAAAATCCGCGGGTAGGTTTATAGACTAGATAATACTGAAATGATTCCTATGGCATTTTTGACCACAGAACATGTACCTGAAAAAAGTCTTCATATATTTGCCTGTATGGAGGTGAAAAAAGGATCTGTGCCTTTGAAAATTAATGGTCATGCACTGATGCTGCCATTTCTGTCAATATTCTCATTTTTGTAGGAAAAGCATGAAAGAGGAAAATCCAATGGTCATAAACAAAATTCTTGAGCCTAAGAGACACAATGCTACAGGCAGGGCAGTATCAGCCTCAAAGAGATTGATCTAATAATTGATCCAATGGATAAATTTTGAAGATTGTTTTTAAGGATTATAGAAAATCTTAAGGAATGTTGCAAAATTACCCAGCTTGATAAGGGCATCGCTAAAAACTGCATGATCACAGCAGTATTACAAAAAAAACCCTATGATCACAGCGGTATTATAGCTATACCTGAAACCTTTTCCATAGGACACAAAACTAATTTAGGCATCAAAACCGATATTTCATGAAATTTTAAGGAGTGAAGCCTGAATTTCAGGCTTCTTCATCAAAGATCAAAAAGATCTTAGAAACTGAATGAAAACTGAAAGGATAAAAAGTTTGCTCAAGGGTTGTGCATTGACAGACTGGCAGAACCAGAGCCACAGAACTTGAGTTAAGACCACAATTAGAAAATATATATAACTTCCTGCTAATGCCCACTATGGAAACAGTGATGGATGAATTAATCTAAATGATCTCATGCTGATGTGTCAGGCTATGTGACGACACAACTCAAATAAAATACAATTCTGTGATCCACATTGTAGCCTGCTGTCACAGATGACAATAATGATAATATAAAAGTATCTGATAGGCCTATACCCAAATAGAGAGAATTGCTTGAGATATTAAATCTGAGCCCAAAAAGACTGCCAGAACTGTGGAGAGAGACCTCATGACATCTTACAAGCTGAAAAAACCCCACATTTATTCTCTAAACATACACTACATTGGTGGGAATTTGAAGAAGTCTTCGCAGGACAGATTCTTCATTGGCAGATGCTTTGGTTTTGAAATGTCATATATCTTGTGATTATGTGTCAAGGACATATGAGTTTACAATAAGGCACCATATCCACTGACCTGGATTCCCAGCAGATCTGATTTGTTTGTTGAAAAGGCTAAAACACCCTCAAATCCAGCTGTAGGAAGAGCTTTCCTTTATTGCCTCTGGGAAACAGACTGAAGTGTATTCACATTTCCTCTAAATCTGTAAATATACATGGTTTTTGACCTGAATAATTAGATGAATGGATTCTTGCAAATACAAATGTTGTTTTATTATCAAAATAATGTCTTAAATTTCTGTCGTGATTTTTTTTTTTTTTTGGTTCATACATTGGCAGGGAAGGCTTTTGAAACAGAACACAGGGAGCTCACAGTCATATTAATATGAACCTGGCCGTGCTCCTAAATGACAAAAGTATGCCTGGATTTTGCCCTTTGGGTGTTGAAGATATCTTTATTTGTTTTTAAAAGATGAAACCTGCACATGGTTTTGTTTTATCTCTCTTAACCAACTTCAGGAGGTAAATATTTGGAATGTCACTGGTGGATTTGGATTATTGATTTTTTCTAGTTGAATTGTGATGTTAAATTCCCTAGACAGTGAATTGGAAATTTCCTCCTAGGATTTTTCTTTCTGTTGCATCATGAGCATTGTTTGGAACTGGAAACTTTATTTGAGCTGGAAACATCACACAGAAAATTAATACTCTGAATGATTTCCAACTTTGATGCTGTCTCTTCTTTCATTCATACTGACTCCAGATTATACCAGAAATTTAATAGGAGTGAAATGTCTAACACATACCAGTACAATCAGTACACATCCCCAAGTCCGGTTGCTAGGTACTGCCTTGGTTTCTATTGCTGTTTCAGCGATCTGTGCTCAAAACCAGAACTGTTGCCAATCCATTACATTACCCAAATTTCATGGTTCAGACTGTAGTATTTTAAAATAGTGTTTCAGTGGACCTTATTTACAATCTCTAGCAGAGGGAAAAAAAACAACCCAACACCCTAGAGAGATAGGTGATATTTCAAGTTTTTAAAATTTGACATAGGGAAACTACCAAGAGCAAATTTTTATGCTGAGATATGTGAGATAAAAGTTAATCATTGTAATTGGTAGCACAGTTTGCATACCCAGTATCTCTAGTAACCCCTGTGGTCTTCCATTGTTCTTCCTGACTGACAAACTAGACAGTTGATATCAGTTAATAATAGAAGCTCATTCATCTATTAGGTTTTCTTCAATTGTATTTAATAGCAGTACAGATTACACTGCATGAGAGTGTACAAACTCACAGGGCTTATCTTCAAACAAACACCATTAAAATGCAGCAGATAATGTACAATTTTTTTTTCAACCACACACCTTTCTGAATTTGTTTAGAGGGCTTGAAAAATATTGAGTTCAGTGTTACTAGTTATAAATAACCTATTTATGCCACATTTAATGCTAAGCAAAAATTTCATCTGAACTGCAGACAGCATCCATGTAATCCTGGAAACTCCAGAGTAAAGGCTGGCACAGGCTTGATGTATGTTTTCTAGCTGCTGTTAACACATCGTCTTCCAAAGCATGTAAGCATCTGCACTTCTCTGTGCACTTGCCTTCCAAGTGAAGGGAATTTGAAGATGAGATGTGGAGGCAGGTGTGAAGGGAGAGGGTGAAAGATGTTAGGTGGGGTCAGGAATGGGGCCAGTGAACATCACCAGAGAAGGGATTTCTTGGCTCCTGGGAAACTTTGAGAAGTCACAACCTCATAGAATCACAGAATGAGGAGAGTTGGAAGGGATCCTTAAAGATAATCCAGTCCATCCCCACAATGGGGACACTGACATCTTTCACTAGACCAGGTTGCTCGAAGCACCATACAGCTTAACACTGAACACTTTCATTGGTGTCTCATCACCCTCATCATCCCTGGGGCCCTTATGGCTGGAGCAGTCACTTGTCCTGAAGAACCACTAAGGGGTAGCTGTAGGACCAGTGGAAACCCAAACTATCCCAATAAAGCCTTCTTATAGCTATTCCTTCCTTGTGTGTGCTCCAGATCTATCAACTCGGTGATGCTTTTGCCCGTCCACTTCAAGGGAACTTTATCAGTGCATTTCTAGTGGACCCAGCTATAAACAAGAAACACTAGGTACAAAGTATATAGTCCTTAGAGATTCACCAGGACAAAGTAACAGGTTTGCTCATAGCATTTACACAGGAATTTTCTTTCTAGCAACCTTAGTAAAAGTTAGATCATCCACCTTGCAATAAAATTTGTAAATCATAGAGTCACAGGATAATTTGACTTGGAATTGACTTTTACAGATCATCTAGTTCCAACCTTCCTTCCATGGGGCAGGGGCACCTACTAGACCAGGTGAAGGAATTTATATGCACATGATATAATGGCACATGAAATAATGCCACAGGTAAATCCTCTGACAGAGTGATATTTAATAATGTTTAGAAGGTATTACCTTTTGGAAAATCTAGCTCCTCAGAATTATCCAGCAAATCCTTTCAGCACTGTATCCAGAATATTCTTGTTTTTACTGAGCACGAAAGTTTTAGATGTAAAGAGCCAAGTCAAAGAAAACTATCTGAAATTTATTGGCATAAGCTCCTATTTAAGACCCGATCTGACAAAGTATTTAAGTGTATTTTCAACCTCAGGCATGTTAATTGTTTTAGCAACTTCATGGCTGGCTGAAAGGAAGATTTAGGCAGTTTAAAACCCCTGCCTGATTCACAAAAATAATGGCCTCTTTGCATGCTATGTCTCACTGCAATGATATAAAGAAATAGAAATGGAAGTGTGCGGGGGTGTGTGGAAATTGGCTCATAAAGTGAAAATATAATCAAAAATGTGTTTGAACTGTACTGTTAAAAGGATAAAACACAATTAAAAAGTGATACTTAAACAAAGTTGTATTTTAGTCCACTGTAAATATTTATACATGTTTGATAATTGAAACCACAAGAGGAAATATAGTTAGTGAGGACCATCTGGATGGTATGTCAGGAAGACCAAAGAACTGCTATTTTCACTCTTTCCATCTCCTCCCAGATTAAGTTCCAATCACCTTCTTTTGACCACTCAACCCAACTTATTTTCCTTCATACTTCAAGGCTTTAGTCCTGCTCTAGTAAGGAAACTAAAAAAGCCCATCAGTTTATGGTGGATTGAAATTACCCTCAAAACAAAATTGCCAGGCTACCTCAGATGGAAAACAAATGAATCTATATTTACAGGCAAAATATACAATATTTACATGTATTTACAATTTATAGACAACACAAGAACCCCCTGGACAAAACCAGGGGGCTACCAGTAGCTTCCCCTGCTCTGTTGTCTTCCCCTTCCACCCCGCCCCCTGTACAAGGGGAAAGAGAGAACAGCAGAGAGTAGTTTGTTTGTACTTAGCCACAATAAGAATGCAGCCAAGGTCAGCAAGCCAGCAGAAGCAACCAGTTAGTATCTGCTAGAGCAAGAAGCTGAAGAGAGTTAGTATATACAACTAACTTTTTGTTAGTTATCAGACCAATGGGATTATTTAGACCTTATAATTATTTTTCTCTTGCATCAAATGGCAATTTATTTACATTCTACCACTTTCTACTCAATCTGTGGAAAAAAATTCCTGGGCATCAGCCTAAAACTGCCACACAGTTCCATTCTTCATGTGGCTTTAACACCATGTGTTCAATTGTGTACAAAACCTCCATCCTGAACACAGTGCTAGAACCTTTGCCAGTTTGGGGGAAAAGCTGCAGGCCTTAGGCATCAAACTTGGATATCAAAATGTGACATTTTTATAGGAAAATGTCCATTTCATAGAAGTTGTTGTCCATCATAATATGGATAGATGCTGAAAAGACTTGTCTTCAGTGTAGGTGTTTAGCAATAACCTTTTGGGAATCCTGCAGAAAACTGGGTTTCTTTGCAGCTGGGGACAGGGCTCATGATGCACAGTATATACATTTTCCTTTAAATGTTATTATTAGCTATCATCTTTTTTAATTCCTCTTATTCCACACATCAAGGTATTTGTTCTGACAGCATGTTTAACTCTAAGAAGCTGTGCATGCAATCTCTTTATGTTTCATTGAAAGTAATTACTGGGCATATAATGAATTCTCCTTTGTGTCTCTAAGCAGATGGGTTCCTATTATCAGGGTTTCAGAACAAACTGATTGTGTTAAGGTGTTGAGTCACATCTAATTCCAAGAGTCAAGGAGGAAAATAACCTCATTTATTAATCATCAGGCAAAGTAAGAGAAATTCATTATCTCATACTTATTTTCTGTACCTGATTTTTACCCCACTTGAATGAAGGTGAGATTGCACTGCTCTGAAAGCTGGTGAAAGGACATGCAATTTAAAATTGGTTTATGCTTGATTGTCAGTCTTCTTTGGAGCTCATTGAGGCAGCAGCTCAAAACCAGAAAGAATTTCAAACTTTCACAAACCATCACTGATTTATTTACTGAAATTCTGACTATAAAACATGTTGACGATGTTTTATGTCTACTATGGTCCAAATTTCTGCCTAAATTTAACCACTTAAAATTTAAACATTTAAAAATTTAACTAATTTTGGTAGAATTACAGCAGTAATGTGTACAACTCAATGGCTTTTCTCCTGAGAGTATTCAGGAAATTTTAGTACAGTTTTATGAGTATGAATTGATGATGGTCATATGTTGATGGTGGTTATACTGATACAAATTTATCAACTGGTTGGGGTAGTACTCTGAAGAGCTGACAGGCAGGAGAAAGGTAAGCAGCTTTGTCAGCCCTCTCTTCCAAACACAATCCCCAGATCCCTAGAAATGGCACAACTTTAGACAAAGCAATTTAAAGATCAATCAAGTTGAAATGATGCAATCTGCTAATGCATGTACATTTAAATTAGCTAAATTGACACAGGCAACATTACAATCGATTTCAGTGTGTCTGCACTAGGCTTAGTCTTAGCTCAAGATAGATCTATGTTAAAATAAGATCAATTGTAGTTAGAGTGCTTCAACTTTCCAGTGTGGTCAAAGCCTGCCCCCACCTTGAATTTGGCAGCACACAACCTTGAGGAAGTTGATTTTAGATAATTTAAATTTTTTCTCCTTGCAAAGTTGATTTGGTCTATTAAAGCACAATGTTGTCATCATTTGTGTGATCCAGGGATCCTTTAAAAACAGATCCTTTAAAAACAGGGTTCAAAAACCTACATTCAAACCTTTAAATTAATGGTCTGATTTTCAAACAGTATGATCACTCTGGGTGACTGCAGCAGCACTTTTACAAGACCCAGATAACTCTCAGACCAGATAACTTCTTCAGGGGCTTAGCTTTGTATTAAAAAGGCTATTCTTTCTTATGTTTTTAGAAGTTTTGAGTGTAGGATTTGTCCCATTTTCTGTTTTCTGCGTTATAATTCATTTATGTATGACCACCCTTCCACTTTACAACAATAATTTTAACATCCCTTAAAAAAAAATCTGAATATATTCTCCAAATTTTATTTCTTTTGACATTTTATACGCATGGAACCGAAACAATGCACAGTTTAGCAAGCTGTATATTTTTGTATACTCATTCTCAACTGCAGTCATCACTTTGCTGGCAACCATCTGTGTTAACCTGCTTTTTCCTTCCCTTTTTGCTCAGCTGAAATGAAAATAAATTGACAGAAATAACTTCTGCAGGGAAAGTGCAGAAAAGTTAATAGAGTGGTGGGGCAGCATCTGCATCTGCAAGCACATTTTATTCTATGTTTTTATTTGTATTCAAAACTTAAAAGCTATTTATTTCAAATAAAAAAGGGGAAAAGAAGCACAGTTTGTCTGCTTACAAAGCAAAAAAATCTATTGCCAGCCCAAGTGGTCTAGCAGAACACAATGGCTTGACTGTTGAGCATTACAAGGTGAGGACTGTTGAGAGAAGTGGAGGATGCCACAGCCTGTCTCCCAGCGCTGGCACTAGGAAACAGCTTAGAGAACCAGACCAGAGTAAGAAATGTCTCATTTCCTTTCTGTACAGTCCACCCTCTCAGACCACACTCTTCTCTGTGTTTCACAGGTTCCTCTCACCCCACTCTCATTTTCTGTTTTTATGGATCCCTTGTAAGGCTATTCATCTCTGAAATCAGAGATTGGAGAAAAGAGACAGAAGAGAGGAGCTAGAAATTATGCCTTCAGGATTGAAATCAAGCCAGACTTGTTGGAATGTGAGTTTGGTTTCAGAGGTGTTTTCTGAAGGCAACTGAGAAATGTTTTCATGACTTGGAGAGTCATATATTATCCACCAGTCCTAATAATTAAGTTCTAAGCTGACTCGAAGTTCCTATTACTCATATTTTGCAAACAGAACAAGTTGCATAACACACTGATTTTGATTAGTCCAATTTCTGTAAGATAGAATTAGATATTATTTTTTTCCTTCAATAAATATACACATTAGCATGTAGGATGAAGTTCTGGTGTTCTTTGTTTGCGTGGGAATTTTGCCATTTCAGTGAATCAGAATTTAACATATTCCCATGTTTCTCTTCTTTTCAAACCTATACAGCAAGAGACTAAACCCCTGCATCCTCTATCTGAAATATTCTCACCAGTCTATCAGAACCTTGTCAAACCTCTCATCAGTGTTTAGTGACTGTTTTATAGTCCACAGCACTGATTTTTCTCTTTCCATCATAAACAAGCATTGCCCACATTATATTAGTCCAGATCAGACGTGTTCAGCACCAATTCGTAAATATATTTCCCTTCTATTGTAGTCATGAAACTAAAAATCAGTTTCTAAATCTATGTTTTACAAATTCATATGATAACGACAGATTTCTAAAGTGTGCTGAACTTGTTCTTTCTGCCTTAGAATATGTCATCCTATTGAAGATATGAAAAACGTGGTCTGAGGACATGGTACTTCAGTCCTATTTGTTCATCCCAGCATTGCTTAACCAATGCTGTTTAAACTTTAGACTTTGGTTTTAAGAGTGACCCTGAGAAGTCTCAACAGAATTTCAGTCATGAGCAACTATAGAAATCTGTGCATTAGAGCACAGATTTTCTAGCTCAGCTACCATTAAGCTAATAAGACGTGGCACACCTTAATCCAGCTATAATTCACAGAGGTCAAATGGCTGATGTGTGCGAGCTCGCAGCCAACTCCAACATTTTCTCAAAAGATTGAATAACCATCTGAGTCTGTGGCGAGCTTTATGGGACAAGGCTCAGGCCCAGTATAAACATAATTAAAAAGAGAAGGGAAAAAAATAATGAAAGAATGAAACCTCTAAGCAGAATATATCTCCATATCTCTGCAAAAAGCTGTAAAACATCACTTTAACTTTATACCTTGAGAATTTCAATGCATTGGGTCAGAGTAGGACTTTTACTCATAACTCTACAGAACTTCTTACACCTTTTTGTCCTCTTTGTATTCAGAGCATTCATGCTGTTTATTAAAAAAACCCCAAAAAAACAGAAAGACCTCTTTACAGATGATGAGTGACAGAAAACCTACATGAAATCAGTTAGCACCAGCACTACCTCACTTTATAACACGTTGAAGTCAAAGCATAAGAGATACTCCACATAATGCAAATTCAAATTTATTGTGGGAGAAGAAATGGGGCAGCTTACTTGCCCTTAGCATTAGTGGGGCAGAAGATGGATTACACAGCAAAAGACTGTCTGCAGAGCCCTGCTCTGTTCCATGAACCTCAGTACCAATTAAAGGCTTCAGTTCCAGTCTGGCTTCTACAGCACTGGGTATTATAGAAGCAAGTAGAATAAGTAGTCAGTCTGCTGAAGAGTGATAGAAGCCAGTACTATTCTCACTTTTGACTGGGATTGCAAAGAGATGATGCTATTTAGGATTGAGTCCAACACACATAAACAAACTGTCACAAGCAACAGACACTTTGACTGAAAGGCTTGGTTGTGCTTTCACTCCAGAGGTCTAAACCAAAGGTTTTCAGCAATCAAATATAGAAGTAGTGTTTAGTCAGTTGAAGCAATTTTGAAAGTCAACTGACTAATGAATGTCAGTATACAATTATAGGGGAAGCCAACATTCTATAGCTCAACTTTTGTTATTCACCATTTTTCTGTATTTATAAATGAATGCAGAAAACAAACTGCCTATAAATATTAAAGAAACCCATAGTACTAGTGGCAGATTTTAAAATACAGTGGAAGTTTTGGTTTGGATTTAATTTTATTGTTGGAAGCATTTGCCTGCAGACTGATATTATGCAGCATAGTATATATGTGTATAAATTTTTATATATATGTATTTATACACACACACATATATATACTTAATATACTTCAAAGTCTATTACCTCTGTTATATTCTTGATACTAAAAATATCTCTATTACTTCATGGCGAGCCTCTAAGAACTTCCATATCATGATTGCTGTGAGGGAAATCCCTGCTGTGGAATTTTGTGTTCAGCACATCTGGTTCATGTTTCTCTGGCATTCTGAAAAGATAACATCATAACGGGGCTGAAAATGCACATGGCAGTGAAAATGCATTAAGATGACATTTACATAATTATTTCAAGAGTATTCTCGGAAACAAAACTGCAGGAAGGAAAGCAGGTCAAATGTTTAAAATATTGAAAGGGTAAAAAGGTCAGAACACTTCTGTGCAGGTGGACTGTAATCCAGCAAAACATTTAAAACACATGCTGGGGAGGAAGCCACTTGCTGCTGAAAGCTTCAAAGAGCAGCTCCAAAGCACATCACTTCACCACACTCCCATACAGCTTCTCGCCATAAAATAATGATGGAGAAATCTCAGAGGAAAAGCTTTCATGTGTCTCTTCTACATTTCCTTTCTCCTGGATTTTCTCATAAAATGATATTATGATCTGTTAGCACAAATTATTTTGGAGGAAGCAGAATGCTTTTTGCTGAAAAGATATGTTTGAAAAATCCAAGTTTATTCATCAAAACCAGCTTATTGTCTTTCTTAACCGCTGAAACTTGGCTTCATAAATGTTTATTGCTCACTAATTCTTTAATTAGGTAGCTAAGCTTTTTACTTATGATACTGGAGAGCTGTATAGGGAACCTTTTCAGTCATTAATGTCAATTTTAAAATACCTTAGAAAAAAATCCAGTTAATGTTGTGTCTGAATTTCATCTAATAAATATGATGCCAAGGCAGTTGTAAACCTTTCATCTGTCTCTGACAAGATAGTGGTGTGGCCAGTATAAATGGCTCTTAATCAACAATAAAGAAGGGCACTCAAATTAGTATTCACTAATTTGGCATATATCTGAGCATATTACTTGTTGTATTAACATCTGCATAACATAGTGACTTTCATCAAACCTGTGACATGACATCAAACAACACATAAAAGAAGAAATTAGGTTGGAGCAGAATCAATTGTCACTATAGTTATTTAAAAAATGTCTGGCATTTGAGCCTCAAAATGTGACTGTAAACAGGCACTGCTTGAACAGACAGGTCTTGCAGACTGGACGGGATAGGCTGTTGACCTGTGCTATTTACCAATATTTTTTTTTTCAGTTTGGTGTCATGAGCTTAAACAAAACGTGCATGAAAGACTGCTCTTTGCTTGCCATTCAGGAGAAATTGAGCTGATCTGTGGTTTGTATGGGGAATGACACCTTGATAATAGGACCCACAACGGTGTATAGTAAGATAGATGTAGATGCTGAAAATGGAAAGTGGACAAATTCAGAATGAAAATAAGATGAGCAGGACCCCCTTAGGCAGCTGGGTGTTGGTCATGCAGTGCTGATGCAGATGTGAACAGAAGAGGTGGTGCCTGCCAGGGCTGAGTCTCATGCTGGCCCATGCAAGCCAAGCCAAGGCTTTTCCAAGCATAATTAAAGGTTGTCCCAGAGCTGGCCCAAAGACTCTCTAGCAGACGAATGATAGGGATGGGTAGTGAATCTGGCTTTCATTTAAAGAGTTTCATTGGAGACACTCTTATCAAGAAGTGAGGTTCAGCTCATGATTCTTGCTTTGTAGGTAGCTTATTCATATTGCAGGTATGCTTTTGTAAAGATGAAAGCTATGGATATGGATAATGTGAAACATTATAAAGCAAACAATAAGGAAATTAGGTTTTGTTTCATGGTAACAGTGGTTACAAATATGTAACTTAAGCTTCAGTTGGGATGTGTTATGTTCATCAGAGTGGATATGGTTTAAAAATGCCCTAAGTCAGTAAGTAAGTTGGAAGAATTTTTCACAACCTCTATTTATTTTGAAATCAGGAAAAATAGCAAGAGGTGATATTAAGAGACAAACATTCTTTTCCTCTCTGCATACTGGCTGCTGCGGTTGTTACCTGGGTGTTCAAATAATTTCAGGGACTTCTGTCAGATACTCTTTCGCAAATGCATTTAATTTCCTTTTCTGTTCATTGTTATGAAAATGAAAGTACAGGAGCCTGTGATAGATATGTAGCAACATTAGTTTGTATTTGATTACTTAGTGCTCTCTAGCAAGGGTAATTTTTTTCAGTATGCTGAATGCTGGAAGCTGATTTCCCAGAGCTTCCACTTGAAGGTTGTTCTTGCTTGCAGTGGTGACTCACCAAGTGCACACAATGGAGTTATTTGCTCATACAGGATTCTGGGCATTTCTCTAGGTTTTAGAGAATTATTCTTTAATTAAATCTTATTAATGGCTTTTAAATTACACTATAGGTACCACATATGCATTTCATACATGCTGTCCCTACCAGCCAATATGTAATATCAGTAGTTTTGCTTTGGAATACTAAGTTTACAACTGTTTTCTAGTGGTTGGTTGGTTGGGTTTTGTTATTTTTCCTGTTTGCTTGTTTTCCAAAAGGTTAATGTACGTTAAAATGTCCACTTAACCAGAGAAGCTAACGAGGAACATTGTCTGCCATACATTTTGCACTTTCTTATTCACACCTAAAGCTGAAGAAATTTTTATTCTGCTGTCATGTATTTTGCACCTGATTCAGCCCTCCTTTTCCAACTGTCATTTCAACAGCATTGTGCTCAAATGTGACACTGTAAGGGTCACTGGGAGTTTGTTATCTGCTGCTCATTGATTGATAGATTTTAAGATATTTTAACCAGATGAGAAAAGGGGAAGAATGGGAGAGCTCTAAGAAGAAAACACATCATGTCAATGACTGGTAAAAATGCAAGGAACATTAAGCAGGTGAATTTTCTATGTAGATATGAGATATAAAGTAATGCCTGAAAGGCAGAGTAAAGGGTGAAGAAAAATGTGATGTGGTGCACATTCACCTAATGAGGAGAGGCTGAGGATGATACTTGGACATGCAGGCAGCTGGAAGGTGGCTGAAGACAGGACTGGAAAGTGGGAGCTTCTGGCTGGCTTTGGGCTGCCACTGACCCTGTGCACCTTGCAGCCAACTCTTTAGCCAGCTCTTCCTGAAAACAGAGAGAACAAAGTCTGAGTACTTCCTAGAACAACACTATAAATCCCTACACAGTAACAAGAGTTCTCAGCAATCTTAAAGGATAATTCTAAATCTGTGGTAATGTCACTGGTCTCTTGGCCCCCATACCCAGGAATATCCATATAATTATTTTTGGTAGGTGCATTTCTTTATTGTTCATGGTACATTGCCCTACTCAGAGGTGCAGCAAAGCCAAAGCATCTGAGTTAGCATAAATGCTTAATATCAAGCACAATCCAGTATACTTCAAAAGGTCCAGACTGAACATCAAGTCAATGCCATTCAGTTTAATGTACCATACAAATCCACTTAGGGGAAAAATATTAGCAAAACATTGAAGCAATTCTGTCTCATCACTTTAGATCCTCAACAAAAAATGTGTATTCTTTAAGGGCCCTTTGTTCCCTTTGTTCTGAATCTTGGATTTTTGCAAACAAAAAAATCATCACAGGAATGTGAGACTAAGATCATCGACAAATTTATCAATAATCTCTTTTCAGGCGATCTTTAAAGACAAGAATATAGCCTTAGCAATTAAGACCTGTCAGATATAGAGTGCATGGAGGACAGCTTCTTATCCCAGGTGCTGCGTGAGCCTACCAGGGGTAAGGCTATGCTTGACCTCCTCTTCACCAACAGGGGAGGGCTGGTGGGTGATGTGGTGGTCGGAGGGTGTTTAGGCACCAGTGACCATGAGATAATTGAGTTTTCGGTATTCAGCCAAGCCAAGAGGGGCAGCAAGAAGACCTCCACTCTGGACTTCCGGAGGGCAGACTTCAGGCTACTCAAGGAACTAACTCAGAAGGTTCCTTGGGAAACAGCCCTTAAAAATAAAGGGGTCCAGGAGAGCTGGACCTACTTCAAGGAAGAACTCTTGAAGGCGCAGGAACAGGCTGTGCCAGTGTGCCGGAAGATGAGCCGCCGGGGCAGACGGCCAGCCTGGATGAGTAATGAACTTCTAAAGGAACTAAGGGAAAAAAAGAGGGTGTATTATCTTTGGAAAAAAGGGGAGGCAACCCATGGAATGTTTAGGGATGTTGCTAGGTCTTGTAGGAAGAAAATTAGGGAGGCAAAAGCACATTTGGAGCTCAGACTGGCCTCTGCTGTGAAGGACAACAAAAAGTCCTTCTATAAACATATTAATAGCAAGAGGAAGGGCAGGGACAACCTCCACTCTTTGGTGGGCATGGAGGGGAACGTTGCAACAAAGGATGAGGAAAAGGCAGAGGTGCTTAACACCTTCTTTACCTCAGTTTTCACTAGCAGGGCAGAACGTCTTCCAGACAGCTGGCCTGCAGAGCTGGCAGAAGGAGCCAGGGAGCAGCATAGTTTTCCCCTGTTCCAGGATGGGATAATTAGAGATCTTCTGAGCCGCTTGGACCCCCACAAGTCCATGGGACCGGATGGGATCCATCCTAGGGTGCTGAGAGAGATGGCAGATGAGTTATCCAAGCCGCTCTCCATCATTTTTCAGCAGTCCTGGCTCACTGGAGAGGTCCCAGATGACTGGAAGCTGGCCAACGTGGTGCCCATCCACAAGAAGGGCCATTTGGAAGAGTCAGGGAATTATAGGCCTGTCAGCCTGACCTCAGTGCCAGGCAAGGTTATGGAACAGGTCATCCTGAGTGCCATCACACAGCACTTACAGGATGGCCAGGGGCTCAGGCCTAGCCAGCATGGATTTAGGAGGGGCAGGTCCTGCCTCACCAACCTGATCTCCTTCTATGATCAGGTGACTGCCTGGTGGATGTGGGGAGGCCTGTGGATGGAACCTGCCTGGACTTCAGCAAGGCCTTTGACACAGTCCCCCACAGCAAACTCCTGGCCAAGCTGGCAGCCCATGGCTTGGACAGGAGCACACTGCGTTGGGTTAGGAACTGGCTGGAGGGCTGAGCCCAGAGTGGTGGTGAATGGTGCCACATCCAGCTGGCGGCCTGTCACTAGTGGTGTGCCCCAAGGATCAGTGCTGGGCCCCATGCTCTTCAACATCTTTATTAATGATCTGGATGAGGGGCATTGAGTCCATCATCAGTAAATTTGCGGACGATACCAAGCTGGGGGCAGGAGTTGATCTGCTGGAGGGCAGAGAGGCTTTGCAGAGGGACCTCGACAGGCTGGACAGATGGGCAGAATCCAATGGCATGAGACTGAACACATCCAAGTGCTGGGTTCTGCACATTGGCCACAGCAACCCCATGCAATGTTACAGGCTGGGGTCAGAGTGGCTGGAGAGCAGCCAGGCAGAGAGGGACCTGGGGGTGCTGGTTGATGGGAGGCTGAACACGAGCCTGCAGTGTGCCCAGGAGGCCAAGAGGGCCAATGGCATCCTGGCCTGCATCAGGAACAGTGTGGCCAGCAGGAGCAGGGAGGTCATTGTGCCCCTTTACACTGCACTGGTTAGGCCACACCTTGAGTCCTGTGTCCAGTTCTGGGCCCCTCAGTTTAGGAAGGATGTTGTCTTGCTGGAGCGTGTCCAGAGAAGGGCAACAAAATTGGTGAGGGGTTTGGAACACAAGCCCTATGAAGAGAGGCTGAGGGAGCTGGGGTTGCTTAGCCTGGAGAAGAGGAGGCTCAGGGGTGACCTTATTGCTCTCTACAACTACCTGAAGGGAGGTTGTAGCCAGGCAGAGGTTGGTCTCTTCTCCCAGGCAGCCAGCACCAGAACAAGAGGACACAGTCTCAAGCTGCGCCAGGGCTGATTTAGACTGGACATTAGGAGGAAGTTCTATACAGAGAGAGTGATTCCCCATTGGAATGGTCTGCCTGGGGAGGTGGTGGAGTCACCGTCATTGGAGGTGTTCAGGAGGAGACTTGATGGGGTGCTTGGTATCATGATCTAGTTGTTTGATGGGTTGGACGCGATGATCTTGAAGGTCTCTTCCAACCTGGTGTATTGTATTGTATTGTATTGTATTGTATTGTATTGTATTGTATTGTATTGTATTGTAATAGAAGAGGAATGCAGGGATGCAGCTGGATGGTATAGGCTGCTGGAGAAAGGAGGTATCATTTAAAGATTGAAAGATTTACAAGTGACTGAAAACTGTAACAAGAAGCCATGCACAAATAAATACAGATGTTATTACTTATGAAATAGATAATAATTTGCTTACAGTGTAGGATCTACGTGGTTCATAAATGTGTTTGGTTTCTATTTTATTGTGCAAATGCAAGTCTCTGAAATCACTGGGGCCTTTTGTAGCCGCAGGTGACTCTGAAAGAGTGGGAGTATTTGGTCAGAAAGTAATTTCAGGTGAGCATGAGGTTCACAGAGGTTCACATCCATGCTTGTGACTTCTTCAGAAGTTGATATTAAATACCCTTCAGCTGGAGGAATGAGCCACAACACAAGTGAAATGTTTTTCTTAGCATAAAGAGGGGATGAGATACTGACAATATAATAACATGTGGTATGAAAATATTATTTATAGTACTTTTTGTTTACTGACCCTTTAGTTTCTATGTCTCCTCTCTAAATGGTACCTCTTTGGAAATATTTAAAAATCCAGGCTTATGATGGCAGGTTGCTAAGGTAACAGTTTGCTGTTTCATTGAAGAGACATCTTGTTCTCGTGGGTGACTTCAACCTGCCTGATATCTGCTGGGATCACAACATAGCAGAGAGGAGGCAATCGAAGAGGTTCTTAGAGTGCATGGAGGACAGCTTCTTATCCCAGGTGCTGTGCGAGCCTACCAGGGGTAAGGCTCTGCTTGACCTCCTCTTCACCAACAGGGAAGGGCTGGTGGGTGATGTGGTGGTCGGAGGGTGTTTAGGCACCAGTGACCACGAGATAATTGAGTTTTCAGTATTCAGCCAAGCCAAGAGGGGGAGCAAGAAGACCTCCACTCTGGACTTCCGGAGGGCGGACTTCAGGCTACTCAAGGAACTAACTCAGAAGGTTCCTTGGGAAACAGCCCTTAAAAACAAAGGGGTCCATGGCTTGGACAGGAGCACACTGCGTTGGGTTAGGAACTGGCTGGAGGACCGAGCCCAGAGAGTGGTGGTGAATGGTGCCACATCCAGCTGGCGGCCTGTCACTAGTGGTGTGCCCCAAGGATCAGTGCTGGGCCCCATGCTCTTCAACATCTTTATTGATGATCTGGATGAGGGCATTGAGTCCATCAGCAGTAAATTTGCAGATGACACCAAGCTGGGGGCAGGAGTTGATCTGCTGGAGGGCAGAGAGGCTTTGCAGAGGGACCTCGACAGGCTGGACAGATGGGCAGAGTCCAATGGCATGAGATTTAACACATCCAAGTGCCGGGTTCTGCACATTGGCCACAACAACCCCAGGCAGCGCTACAGGCTGGGGTCAGAGTGGCTGGAGAGCGGCCAGGCAGAGAGGGACCTGGGGGTGCTGGTTGATGGGAGGCTGAACACGAGCCTGCAGTGTGCCCAGGCAGCCAAGAGGGCCAACCGCATCCTGGCCTGCATTAGGAATAGTATAGCCAGCAGGAGCAGGGAGGTCATTGTGCCCCTGTACTCTGCTTTGGTTAGGCCGCACCTTGAGTACCGTGTCCAGTTCTGGGCCCCTCAGTTTAAGAAGGACATCGAGACACTTGAACATGTCCAGAGAAGGGCAACAAGGCTGGGGAGAGGCCTTGAGCACAAGCCCTATGAGGAGAGGCTGAGGGAGCTGGGGCTGTTTAGCCTGGAGAAGAGGAGGCTCAGGGGCGACCTCATTGCTCTCTACAACTACCTGAAGGGTGGTTGTAGCCAGGAGGGGGTTGGCCTCTTCTCCCTAGCAACCAGCACCAGAACAAGGGGACACAGTCTCAAGCTGCACCAGGGGAAGTTTAGGCTCGAGGTGAGGAGAAAGTTCTTCACCGAGAGAGTGATTTGTCATTGGAATGGGCTGCCCGGGAGGTGGTTGAGTCTCCGTCCCTGGAGGCGTTCAGGAGGATGTGGCACTTGGTGCCATGGTCTGGTTGTGAGGTTGTGGTTACAGGTTGGACTCGATGATCTTCGAGGTCTCTTCCAACCTTGTAATTCTATTCTATTCTATTCTATTCTATTCTATTCTATTCTATTCTATTCTATTCTATTCTATTCTATTCTATTCTATTCTATTCTATTCTATTCTATTCTATTCTATTCTGTTCCGTTCCATTCCATTCCATTCCATTCCATTCCGTTCCATTCCATTCCATTCCATTCCATTCCATTCTATCTCTGTAATCTCATCTCAGTATTTGTATCATATCTGTATGTATATCATGAAAGTTTTCTGCAGTTTTTGTCTGGAAATGGGTATGAACTTGATAAATCTTAAAAAATCCATAAAACAAAAGAAAAGGAGTATTGTTTTTCTAGACACATTCAGAATAAGTATGAAGATTTGTTAGCTAAAGAAATTGGGGGGATCTGCAGAAACAGAAGAAGGGACCATTTAAAATAATACTGTCTCTATACTTGTGACCGGTTTAGGCTGTGCCTTTAAGAAAGAGACACTTTCTGAACACTCTAGCCAAATGTTTTGATATTAGAATGAAAACAATGATATGCTAATTCAATTTCATTGGTGGGACCCAGCTGTAAATTTTTGTTTAGTCTTTCAGTCGGGGGAGTCAGTCAGTCGTCGTCTTCTTCTTCCCCCTGTGCTGTGAGCTGGCTCGTTTCTCTCTCCGATTCTTGCTAACCAGATAAGAGAAAACTAACTTTTGCATCCGCTTTGAGCTTTAACAAGTTTTCACCCTTTTAATTACCTTCCTTTCTCTTTCTCTCTAACCCTTTTGGGAAAAAGGGGAGGTAGGGAGGGAGAAGGGGGGACAGGCCGAACCCCCTGGCCGCAGTGGGGGGTTGGGGAAAGGTTTCCTGTATTACATACATTGCTGTATATTTCTGTATATATTGTAAATATTGTATGTTTTTGTACATATTCATTGCATTCCATATCTGCTTGTAAAATACAGCTTTCATCTGCTTCTCCGGCTGAGTTAGCTGTGGAATTCTTCTGTGTGTGTGGGGGAACCTTCCTGCTCCACCACAATACTTCTTTAGCTTGTCAGGATAGCATGCTATTTCAAATTGAACTGGGACAGGTATGCATATCTCCTTCCATGATGAAGTGAAAACATTGTTTGTAGTGATTAATCAATAACCTGTTTTTCTGACATGAATAGAAGAAAATTTGTCCTGGATGTTTTCTGTTCTTTTCTTTTTAATCACAAAATAACCACATAATCAAATAATTGGTCAATGCCTGCAGCACAATCCTTGCCCCACACTATAAGCATCCTTGTATTTCTTGCACCCTTAGAAAGGACTGCTGTTTGAAGCATACATACACTGAGATGTTTTGAGGATCTGTAGCAAATGTGAATTGAAAGCTCAGAAGTCAGAGAGATCTGATTATAACCAGACCCCAAGAAAGAGGGCTTGAGAAAAAGTCAACATTCTTTAAAATGCCAGAATTATAATTACTTTCATTTCCCATCTTAGAAGCTAGCATTTGATTTCTGATAAAACCTCTAGTTGTTATTTACCATGCTGAGTTAAAGCAAATTGCTTTGACTTAATTTTATATATATTTGGTGTCTTCATATGATTGAGTGAAAGGTCTGTAAGGGAATATGTATAATCTGTAAGCACTACCTAATTAACAAATACAGTTCTTGTCAAATAATCACCAGGGAGTTATCAAAGTATTGCAATACTCTTCAGAAATACAAATAAATCAGATTAAAAGACAACAAACAAAAGCAACTACGTTGTGTTTTGTCAGTATTATTTGGGCTCCAAACATAGTCATGCTTACTTTCAAGACAAAGACTGGTAAGAAAAGCAAAGCCAAACAGAAATACCATAAAGTGCTACTCCAACTCATTGCTCTGTTTAGTCTAACATTTTTACCTCAACAGAAGAAGAGATAGTGGAAATGCCTACATGAATAATTTAAGAGATCTATTATTCATGAGAAAGATTTTCTGGAACTATTTCTGTATGAAATATTGCCCAACAGAAGATAGAGGTGAATTCAGAGGTACAGCTAGGCTCAGACAAAAATATAAAGTGGGAGAGAGGCAGTTACATACACGAAACTTAAGGCTTTCTGTCCTGCTTGACTAACTCATCTCCCTGATGTGTGATACAGTGCCATGATGAGTGTGGCTGGATGAACCAGAGGGAGAGGTTGGCTGGAAGAGGAAAAATGGAACTGAGGAACAGTGTGATCCACAAAGAAACAAGAAGAAAGAGAAGGGTGACAAGTGAGGAGCAAAGCTGTTCCCATCCATCACAAGCCCTGTTGGATAAGAGTCAGGGGGAAGAGTCCCCAGGGATGGTGGAGGCAGAGCAGGAGACAGCTGTCTGTACATGGCTCTGCAGATTTTAGCAGACAAAATGGGAGATTTGTATCATTCATGATTATTTGACTAGGAACGTCTTTAAAATGACATCTGGCAGAGTTATGAAACAGAAAGGTGAGTCATTTCCTGTCCTCAAGGACAGAAGAAATAAGTACAGCACTGTTCACGATCACATCTGACAGAAGCCACAGTGCCCACTGATAAAAATGCCTAATTTTCCCAGACCAGAAAACACTTGATATGAAACATGCATATGCAGTACTGAAGAAGGAAGCATCCCTGCTTCCTCCTGAGATGAATGGGGTTTATCAGTGGTGAAAGGAAGAGTCATTTTTCCAGTGCAGCAGAGTATCCCTCAGTAACAGAATTCACTATAAAAAAAGAGAAATATCTGGGCCCTTCCTTGTCCTTGAGGATATTTTCTCTCCTCCCTTCTTCAGCTTTCTCAGGGAATTACATCAATATTTTAGGAGCTGGGGTGGCTCATGCACTTTGGTGGCAGAGAATGGTGCTGATCCAGACCTCAAAAGAAATGGTGTAGTCTGGGAAAAGGTAGGGTGTGGGGGAATAAAAGCAGATCAATTTGACTTTGACGATTGGTATGAAAAATGGCATTATTTGGCTGGCTGTGTGTCAGGATGTTTCCTTCTCACTAACCTTGTTTCATGAAGAGCAAAAAGCACAAGAGGGATAAAAAAGTCTGAAGGGGTGTATTTTATTTTGCAAGATGAAACTTATTTCCCAAAGGTGATTCAAGCCTCCACTTATCACACACATCAAGAAATCCCCCAATACTAGCTCTTCCCTCCAGCCCTAATAACATGGCAAAAAACCCCTAACAAATGTTGCATTATTTGCTCTTGACAGAGTAGTAACTGGACTGTAAAACGTTGCTATGATATGTTTTATACTAAAAGTACTGTGAAGTAAACCCACCATTATTTTTAACCAGGAAAACAGGAGAGGCAGACTTGTAGCTAATACATCCCTTGCATTTGTTGTGATGCATTCTGCTTTAGGGCATGGCAAACACAGGTGCAGTATAACTACAGCATTTCTGGGTATCATCATGTGAAGTCTTAATTGCCTACATCACCTGAGAGGCTTTTTTGAGGCTTCATTTAGAACTGCCTCTTGTTCTGCTCTTGTGCTCTGCTGAGCAGTGGAAGCTATTTTCCCATCAGTATTGGTTTCATCAAAACGGCTCTTGCTTTTGTGCAGATGAGCATAGATGGTTGGTAGCTGTAAACACTCTTCTGACATCCTTAATATCTCTCTTTGTACTTTATTGCCTCTCCAGCCTGACAGGTGGCATCTCAACCAATATGATCAGCATTGTGAGAGGAGGATTTATGTGAGCTAATAAAAAAAAAAAGGTTCTTTCCCTTCACTTATCCTGTTAACTTTTCTGTTATTTCTGTAATCAATTTCCCCCCAGCTTTCAGAGATCAACTTGCTATTCAGGAGAAAGTGACATCCCTTACATTTATGCTCCCTTTTAATTACATCTTTAGGAAAGAAAACAAAATTGTGGTGGCTGATCTGTGTGGACACAAAACTTATCATGAAGGTCACTGCAATGAAGGGATTGTAATCTAAATCTAAGTTGCCAGACAGTGACAACAGCATTTTTTCTGTCTATAGGAATCAGTTTGCAATCCAGCCTCAAGTGCCTTATGTCACTGTAAAAATGCCGAGAGGCATTTCCGAACCATCTTAAGAATACCTAAAAGAAATTCTGTTTCAAAAGAGGTTAACATGTAACAACATCCTGTTTATGTTTTTCCTTCTTCTTCTTCTTTTTTTTTTTTTTTTTTTTTTTTTTGTTGATACACAACAAAAAATAAGTTGCCTCAGTAATGGCATATCTACTATTTTCCCATAATGGTTTGGGGGTTTTTTGCATATTTTGTAGCTAGTTGGGTGTGCTGCAGTAATGGGAAATGCACTGCAAGTATCCTTGCTGGTTATTTCTACCAGCTCATGTCTCTTTCTGAGAGACTCTCACTCCTTAATGAGGCAAGAAGCAACTTTTTCTGTGATTTGGGCTCTCATTCTGGTGTGGTAGGGAAGAGATGTGAAGAGATGTGGGATATCTTTGGTACAGTTCTTGGCATTTTCTAGAGGACGAGTGAGAATACTAAACTAATGCAGCCCCCTCTTCTCCCCTCTCCCCACCCCCTCCCTTCCCCCTCCTCTCCTTTTCCCTGCCCTCCTCTGCCAGTAGTTGTAGGATTAAAAAAACATAAAAATCCTGCCCAACTAGACAATGTTCCCCCCACCCATTTTTTCCCTTCTTTTCTTTTTTCCCTTTGTGTTTTTTTTTTTTTCCTCTCCATTACATCTTTGCATTGTAGCTTACACTGGGGAATTTTGGGGGCTACTTTTCTCTTAAAGTTGCACAGCCATCCTTCTCCTTTTCTTCCTTCTATACTCTAAAATACAGTATATTCCATACTCCTCCTATAATCTAAAATAATAGAAAAGCATAAAGAAATTATTTGTTCTCTTTAAGGCATTGGGCATATCAGAAATGAAGTGGTAACAGAGAAGATGCTCATTAGCACATACACTGTCTCTGTAAATTCCTAATTGCCATGGAACATTCCTGAGTTAGATTATTTCTCCCTGGCTTCCCTCAGGCCCTTTCTGCACCTAATTATTTTTCATAACGTATCTATATTGCAACAGAAAGCTCTCTTCATATATTCACACTGGAAAAACAAAATCAAACCCTTCACAGCTCTCTGTGGTTGTGTGTGATGCAGCATATACATCTTTTCATGCTAGATGGAAACCTTCCCCTAGCACTGAGCCCTGTTTTTTGGACTTGCCTGGCAAGTTGTGAGCACTGCTCACACAGCCAGGTAAGCCTCTGAGGGAGAGGAGAAAGTAACTGCAATAAGCAATAGTGGTTGGGCAGTTGGTTTGCCTTTACCACAAGAAGCTGTCAGAAAGCTCTTTGTGAGATTAAAACAAAGCCTCTTTCTCAGAGAAGCCTTATGTTTTGAGGCAGAGTATGAGAAAAGATCAACATCTTGTTCTTTCTTCTTAGATTGCAAAGACCGACCAAATCATGCGTATGACAAAGCAAGCAATTTTCACTGTATTACTGAATGAGCTCAGAATGCTCTTCAGCCTTCCAGAGAAAAGCATACAGCTCTCAACTTCCTCTTGAGAAGTTCCTGTACTAATAACACAGCATAGTTGCTGCTCATATAAGTCCTCTTAATTTGCCTCATTAAAAAAAAAAAAAAAAAAAAAATCAAAACCAACCAAAACAACATCAAGAAAAAACCCCAAACCAGAACAAAGCAAATCCTGAAAAAGCCTTCTTTTCTAGGTTAGAGTTCATCCTGAAATTATATTAATTCACTTTCTTTTTTTTTTTTTTTTTTTTTTTGAACACTGTTTACAGTTATTAGATGTGTCTCCCTGTGGATAATTCCTACTTCTCTGTCATGGACAGCAAAAAGGTTAACCTCACACTCTCATTAGTAATCTGGTTCCCCAGTTCAAAAGCCCATTTGCATGGTGGTTAATACCTGGTTGATGAACTGTGCCCACAAGAAATCCAAATGTGTGCTTCATCGTAAGGCTTCTCCCAGGAGGTATGAATTTCTGACAGAAGGGTGGCTGACAGCTGGGAACACACTCCATACTTTCTGTGTTAGTGTAACAGCTCAGATGAGCTGTGCTCTTTTGAAATGTTCGCTAAGCACTGGTTCAGGTTGTAGACCGGTTCACAAGTACACAACTGGAGGTCTTTAAGAAGAAACTAAGAGAGAAGAGAAGAGAAGAGAAGAGAAGAGAAGAGAAGAGAAGAGAAGAGAAGAGAGAGAAGAGAAGAGAAGAGAAGAGAAGAGAAGAGAAGAGAAGAGAAGAGAAGAGAAGAGAAGAGAAGAGAAGAGAAGAGAAGAGAAGAGAAGAGAAGAGAAGAGAAGAGAAGAGAAGAGAAGAGAAGAGAAGAGAAGAGAAGAGGAGAAGAGAAGAGGTTGGAAGATACCTTCAAGATCATTGCGTCCAACCTATCATCCAACACCACCTAATCAACTAAACCATGGCACCAAGCACCCCATCAAGTCTCCTCCTGAACACCTCCAGTGACGGTGACTCCACCACCTCCCCAGGCAGCCCATTCCAATGGGCAATCACTGTGTAAAACTTCCTCCTAACCTCCAGCCTAAACCTCCCCTGGAGCAGCCTGAGACTGTGTCTTCTTGTTCTGGTGCTGGCTGCCTGGGAGAAGAGACCAACCTCTACTTGTCCACAACCTCCCTTCAGGTAGTTGTAGAGAGCAATAAGGTCACCCCTGAGTCTCCTCTTCTCCAGGCTAAGCAACCCCAGCTCCCTCAGCCTCTCTAGAAGAAGCTTCTCTAGCTAGAATATTTCCTCCAGAAAACTGCATCCAGAAAGTGCTCCAGCTGATAAAAGGCATCATCATGTGGCTACTGAGGCAAGACAAGAGCTGTTCTCAAGCAGCACTGCTTGTCCTCATACTGGGTCTGACTGGGATGGAACTAACTTTCTTTATAGCAGCCCATGGGTGCTGTGTTTTGGCATTGTACCTTAACATTGTGGATAATGCAGCAATATTTTGGCTATTGCTGGACAGTTGCTGAATACCAGGTCAACGCTTTTTTACTCTATCCTGCCAGCAAGTAGGCTGGAGGTGTGCAAAAGCATGGGAGGGAACACAGCATGGGTCAGCTGACTCAAACAGGCCAAAAGAATAATCGATACTGTATACCACCATGCTCACCAGCAGAGGAAGAAAGATCGCCTTTGCTGTTGGAAAAGACTCAAGTAATAATGTGAAGTCCATGCTACAAGAAACCATGTAAGAAAGGACGGTATGCAAACCATGAAAATTTATTGTATTTGATTTTCTTGTCTTCAAATGAAGCATAATTAATGAAAGAACAGTTCAAATAAATAAATTTTTTTAAAGCCCCTAAAATAATGTATATACCCTAGGAATACTGTAGAAAAATGCCTGTTGTTATATTCATGAAAATCCAGGGCTGTGCTCAGTCTCACCCAATAATTTCATTCAGTGAAGGTTTTTCTTGTCTGAAAGGAAAAGACAGGACAAAACTGCTGACCTCTGAAAATTTCTCAGATTTAATTTTTAATTTTTGATCTGATATGGTATTTTCTGTCACATTGGGTACTATTGTTTATGTTTCACCTCATACAGCCACCCCAGAGGCCTAAGGGTCAGCACAGAATTCACTTCTCCAGCTCTCACACCTTTGTAAAACAGTGACAGCTTTGATTATATTTATTAAGAGAGCAAATTTGTAGCCCATTCTACCTTATTTGGCAAATCAAGCAAGAATCAATTAAATCCTAGGTGAGACTGTAGGAGTGAGACAGCAAGAGAGAGAGAAGCATACAGGGTAGAAGTTCAGCTCTTCTATATCTTGCCCTAGTTGTCATGGATGTGGAGCACAGATTATTCCTATTGACTCTGTGCCATCCTTTTATGTTTTATTGCACCTTCTATCTTTTTTTTTTTTTTTCCTGAAGAAAAGTGTCACCAGTTCCTTTAGTCTTTGTAGATGTTTTACTCTTCTGACTGCTCTCATGACTACTAAGTTGAAAATGAGCAAACCTCCCAGTCAGCCCTTTGCCTCAGAATCATCTGCACTTAACCTGAGGAAAAACAACAGAGAAGTAATTGAAAATATATTAGTGCATAAAAATACATTGAGAAGGCCACAGTGTCCAATGCGGTGGCTGCTGTACTTTCTATGTGAGTGGTTTGACTAATTTGATAAAATTAATTAACAAATTTTTGAATCCTTTTTTAGCTAAAATATGTAAGCCAAAAGCAGTCAAAGAATGATGTGACAGTGTGCCATAATAAGTGCATTTCCCATGTCTGCACTGAAGTGATGGATGAAGAAACTGTGCTTTCGTATTATTTCCCTATTTTGTCAGGGGCAAAGTGAATTGTACATACATAACTACTAGCACTAGTAATATATAAAGAGAGTATGGGTTTTGGTGAAGCATGCCAAAATAATGCAGTGAATTGTTAGAAAAATAATGTACGACAATGCATGTGTTGTTGACTGTACTCTGTTTCTTACTTTGCCTGTGTCTCCAACCTGCATATCATGAAGTAAGCTTTTGGAAAAGGAGCTGCTTTTCTGCTGCTGTTCACAGAGCATCTAGTACAACGAAATGAGTATTGATCCCTGTTTGATATCCTCAAGTACCACTGCAGGTGAAGTGAAAAACAGCAGCTCTGTTGAATGGATCTCTGTTTCCTTTCTCTCAACAGAAAGACATGCACTGTATGTTATGGTTGAAAATGTCAGTACCAAAGGAATGATAATGAGTAAAAGAGAGAGGGATGGAGATACAAAAAGAGATTATAACTTAGATATTTAATGAAAGAATGAAAGTGCCAGTGAGATACCATCTTCATTTTTATTACTCTCTCATACAAGAGTGTGAATTCTGAGTATTATACTGTTGCTATGGCATAGTCAGAATGTAGCATTTAATATATAAATGCTACTGAATATTCTTAGCATATGGTTCCCTTTACAGGCTTTGAAAAAAAAAATCATTGTACTATGGTCCTTAGAGAAAAAGACTTGCAATTAATAGAGAGTTCTTTTCTATATTTAGAAATATTAAGATAGGAGCAGCTCCCTAAGATGACTATGGGATGATATTTTGGGGGAAGTTTCAAAAAATATTCACTGAGAGGTTGAGCTTTCAATTGTAAGAATTATTGTATTTTACTTCCTCTTTTTTTGCTATAATAAATTAATGTAACAAGGCATAAGAAGACCATGGCAAACCTTAAGAGCTGGAATATGGCATGTCTTTTGAGATGCTAGTCCTGTCCACAGGTATTGCAGAAAACTATCTTACAGAGTCCAGCCATGAAACCATACTCATTACCTGGCCACCAATGCTCTGGTTGGCTCTGCACACTAAACACACTGTCAGTGTTCAGCCTAAATGTATATATAGGCACATGCTTGCTGTTGTACTCATGTTGTCCATGTTCCTCCCTACACTTATTTCTGTCTTAATTAATCTTTCCTTGGCAATGGTAACCAGAACTTCACTAGGTTTCCTATATTAAATCTCCCTATGAGCTATATGGTGCTATTCATCATTCTCTGTCTGCACTGGAAGTGTTTTCCCACTGTACCCTAGGATTCTATTTCTCCTGTTCATTGCCACATCCCATAAGTGGTCACATGCATCCTGTGAACACCAGATGCACACAGTTCTTTTCCTGTCACTGTTGCTCTTAACTGACAAGTTGTCTGTTCATAATAGTAAATGCTGAGATTCAAATCCTGTGTTTTATGTTACTTCATTATCAAACCATTCTCAGTTTGTGCATTCTAGTCCACTTCTCCCTGAATGATCATTCACCTGTGTATTAACAGCACCATATTTCCAAATTTTATGCTATCTGTTCATTTTGCCAGCATTTTCTGCTAATGCTGATAAGGAAACAGTTGATTCTTCCAGGACACACCCTTAAGGAGCTCCATGGAGAAACTAGCTTCAGCTCAACAGTTCCCCTGTTTGTAGAACATACTGTATTTGCCTTATTATTTGTCCACGACTCTTTCAGACTTGTTTCAGAATTTGATTGTCCCTGTCTCAATTTTATTTGCAACCTTTGCTTATGGATCAATGGTCTGTATTCTGGAAATTGTTTCTCAGTTCTAGAAGGAACTTTAGCTAAACTAACTGAGTGCACTTTGAGTAATAGCATCTACTTCCATTTCAGATGCCTTCTCTGATAATATATACTTGGCTATCTTCTCACTGAAGCACCTAATGTGTGCAGATGTGCTTTTGCCTCTCTTTCCTAGATAAGGCAATAGATTTTGGGGGGTTATGATTTGGGGTTTTTTTTGGTTGGTTGGGGTTTTTTAAATTTTTTTTTCAGTACTATACTGAAACTGGTCTTATCCAGTGCATGAGGATGTGCAACGTTGCTGTGTGCTCCTCTGAATTCACTACTCATGCGCTAAATGTGTTAATTGCATGCCATGTACCTCTCTCTCCATGAAGGAATAGGCTTCAGCTCTCATCAAGATGATGGATGAACCGCGATGGTGTTCCTCTACTTCCAATACCAAAGCTACCTTCCATTTGTGCCTCATTCTGAGCACTAACCCACTTTATTCTAAATTTCTGTTATTCCTGATGTCTGTCTAAGATTCTGTTTGCTTAATTTCCTTTGCCAGAACTCATTCTAATTAATTTTTTTAGTAATCATTCACTTCATCTTTACACTTGTTGGCTTTAAGATAGACCTTCTATTACTGACTAGTCATTTTATAAACAGAACTCCCTTGTTAAATGCTATAGAGGCTGAAAGAACTCTCTAGTACTCCTGTAACAGCATGAAAAAAAGGGGAAGAGAAGAAACATTGTAATGAGAAATAGGGGTCTCCATGAAAATTAGGTCATGGAGACAGGATGAAAAATAAATCACTAGAGTCAGTAGGCTGCTAATAATCCTCTGATGTATCTCATGTTAAATGACAAATATTCTAAGTGTTTTAAGAGTTGAGCTGCAGCATTAGGTCATCTGTGGGAATTCCTTTTTTCACAAAACAGACAAAACAAAGTTGGCCTCTTGCCAAGACAGTTTAGAATTCTCCAAAAAATTCACCAGAAGAAGATATGTACCATTCACAAACCTTTGTAGAACTCACTAAATTCCAGATGATTTTTTGTTAGCTTAAATTAGCTACATCATTATCAATAAGGCAATTCCTTATGAAGCATATTCAGATTTCAGAACGAGATTCTTGTTTATGTTCTGGTGTTGATATTGTATATAACGAGTAGAGCCGAGTCAAAATCACCTCCTTCACAAAAACCTCTTCCGGTTGGAAGAGACCTTCAAGATCATCACGTCCAACCCATCAACCAATCCAACGCACCCAAACAATTAGATCATAGCACCAAGCACCCCATCAAGTCTCCTCCGGAACACCTCCAATGACGGTGACCCCACCACCTCCCCAGGCAGACCATTTCAATGGGCAATCACTCATTCTGTATAGAACTTCCTCCTAACATCCAGTCTAAACCTCTTCTGGCACAGCTTGAGACTGTGTCCTCTTGTTCTGGTGCTGGCTGCCTGGGAGAAGAGACCAACCTCTGCCTGTCCACAACCTCCCTTGAGGTAGTTGTAGAGAGCAATAAGGTCAGCCCTGAGTCTCCTCTTCTCCAGGCTAAGCAACCCCAGCTCCCTCAGCCTCTCCTCATAGGGCTTGTGTTCCAAACCCCTCACCAACCTTGTTGCCCTTCTCTGGACACGTTCCAGCAAGTCAACATCCTTCCTAAACTGAGGGGCCCAGAACGGGACACAGGACTCGAGGTGTGGCCTAACCAGTGCAGTGTAAAGGGGCACAATGACCTCCCTGCTCCTGCTGGCCACACTGTTCCAGGATGCAGGCCAGGATGCCATTGGCCCTCTTGGCTGCCTGGGCACACTGCAGGCTCATGTTCAGCCTCCCATCAACCAGTACCCCCAGGTCCCTCTGCCTGGCCGCTCTCCAGCCACTCTGACCCCAGCCTGTAGCACTGCATGGGGTTGCTGTGGCCAATGTGCAGAACCCAGCACTTGGATGTGTTCAGTCTCATGCCATTGGATTCTGCCCATCTGTCCAGCCTGTTGAGGTCCCTCTGCCAAGCCTCTCTGCCCTCCAGCAGATCAACTCCTGCCCCCAGCTTGGTGTCGTCCGCAAATTTACTGATGATGGACTCAATGCCTTCATCCAGATCATTAATAAAGATGTTGAAGAGCATGGGGCCCAGCACTGATCCTTGGGGCACACCACTAGTGACAGGCCGCCAGCTGGATGTGGCACCATTCACCACCACTCTGGGCTCAGCCCTCCAGCCAGTTCCTAACCCAACGCAGTGTGCTCCTGTCCAAGCCATGGGCTGCCAGCTTGGCCAGGAGTTTGCTGTGGGGGACTGTGTCAAAGGCCTTGCTGAAGTCCAGGCAGGTTCCATCCACAGGCCTCCCCACATCCCCCAGGCAGTCACCTGATCATAGAAGGAGATCAGGTTGGTGAGGCAGGACCTGCCCCTCCTAAATCCATGCTGGCTAGGCCTGAGCCCCTGGCCATCCTGTAAGTGCTGTGTGATGGCACTCAGGATGACCTGTTCCATAACCTTGCCTGGCACTGAGGTCAGGCTGACAGGCCTATAATTCCCTGACTCTTCCAAATGGCCCTTCTTGTGGATGGGCACCACGTTGGCCAGCTTCCAGTCATCTGGGAC
Source organism: Picus viridis (assembly GCA_033816785.1). NCBI lineage: Eukaryota > Metazoa > Chordata > Aves > Piciformes > Picidae > Picus > Picus viridis. The sequence continues at coordinate 153,984 of CM066569.1, read as the reverse complement.
CTCTCCAGTGAGCCAGGACTGCTGAAAAATGATGGAGAGCGGCTTGGATAACTCATCTGCCATCTCTCTCAGCACCCTAGGATGGATCCCATCCGGTCCCATGGACTTGTGGGGGTCCAAGCGGCTCAGAAGATCTCTAATTATCCCATCCTGGAACAGAGGGGTACTATGCTGCTCCCTGGCTCCTTCTGCCAGCTCTGCAGGCCAGCTATCTGGAAGACGTTCTGCCCTGCTAGTGAAAACTGAGGTAAAGAAGGTGTTAAGTACCTCTGCCTTTTCTTCATCCTTTGTTACAACGTTCCCCTCTGTGTCAACCAAGGAGTGGAGGTTGTCCTTGCCCTTCCTCTTGCTATTAATATATCTTAATATATCTTAATATATCTTGGCCCCACAGCCTTTATCTTATGGGTTTCTGGTGTTACTGGAATATTATGTCAAATAGGAAAGGTACTGGAGAAGAGCTGAATCTGGCAGAGCATCATTTTTACCTGTAGCAGACTGCAGGAGGTGATTCACCGAAGCCTATTTCCAAAGGGTTTCAAGATACTGTGTGTTACAGGACACTGTACAAGATGTAATGAGATGGTTTTTGGAAATGCTTTGGATTTTAGAAATTTGGTTCTTTATGCAGTTTATCACCACAGGGGGAAAAAAAGTGAAAGTAAGAATCAGAAAGACAGCATATGGCAGAATTGAAAAGTTAAAGCTATGTCCAAATTTGGGGATCCTCTGAGAAAAAACATATCACTATTTTCCTTATCATCCTGTTTTCAGAGGAACTTCAACCCTTTGATGTGTAGCTAATTCAATTGTAGATTAACATACACTAAGTGGATGGACATTTTTTATGAACAGTTTGTTCTGTAGGTATACATGTGAATGAACATGTTTTAAGAAGTTGCCAGGAAAATGTTCCTTATGACAGCTTTGAAAATTATGTTTTGTCTATGTGTCTGTAGTTAAATCACAGGAAAGGCTGTACCATGACAGCTCTATAGGACTTGAAAATATCTGCCTGATAAATGTATTAGTGAAATTGTCCTTAATCTCGTTTCTGCTTCTGCTGAGAGCACAAAGGAAGAGACTTATTTTCTGGCAATTATAATGTCAGTTAGGTGGGACAAGTCTGTCTGTGTTCTCATCCTGTCATGTCCCCCCCACCAGCCCCATCACAAGAAGGTCAAAACATCCTTAAAGGATCCCTGTTCCTGGCTCGAACAACTAGAGTTTAAGCCACAAATTCTCCAAACAGAATTTAATCCACAAATATTCATTCTCAGTCTTTTGGGACTGTGTACCTTGTTTTCAGCACATCTCCACTTTTCCTTCCTGAGCATTTTTTCCTACTTGTCTCATACCAATGATTTCCACCAGGCAATACCCATACCATGGATTTGATACATCAGACTCTAGCATTTGTGATCTAGCATCTGTTCATGCCTTACTAAAAAGACTGTAATTTAACTGCTTCCTTGGACAGTTGGAGTTGTTAACAGTGCAATTGCTAGGCCCACCAGTTTCAGTGTGTTTTGTCCCCATTGTGGCTGGAAGGATGACTGGGAGCAAACGCAGGCACCATAGCAGTCTGTTTTGCATTTTTAGGCATGGTGTCAGATCTGGGAGATTCCCTGTAGTTCTCGGCTACATGATACCATTTTTACCAGCTTTACAGATGACAGCTGTTAGGAAGAAGGCATGAGACCCAATCAGCTGTGCATTTTCTTCTTAACTCTTCTGTCTTTGATTCTTCTGCTTCCCCACTCCTTGAAAGGCAGAGAATAGGTTCAGCTACCACCAAAAAGAACAGATACTCCAAAACCACTTGTGCTTTCATGGAGAAAGAAATTTTTCAAGTCAGTGTAGAAGAACACACTCATTCAACATAGCCAAGCTTGTAATGCTAATTTTACGTACAAGTTCTCTTTTGCCAGGCTTGTAGATTAAAATGTTTTTCACAAATTCAGAAAAGAAATTAATTTTTACCGTACCTAGAGTAGCACCTTTGTTTCTTCTGCAGTTCATATCTGCAGAAAATGTCTGTCTGCCGCATCTCTCCTGAAGACCTGACATGTATCACTGGAGATCTGGGGAACAGACAACACACTGTCATCAGGCAGGATTTACAGACAGCTGCTCTTGCAACAGTCATTTCCTTTGTTGAACTCTTGCAGACCTTTATAAGGCTGTTTTCTATTATTCCTGGTGCAGTGGTGTTGCCTACATTACAAAACTCATTTGTATACTCATAAGACAGATGGATGTGTCGATTTCCCCAAAAGAAGATAATTAAAATTGCTCTCTCCTGTGATGGCATGAATAAAGTTTTAGCATTTGTTATCTAAAATTAGATTTTTATAATAATATTTTTTTATTTAAATAATGTAAATATTTCCTATGCATATGTTGTATAATATTTTTAAAATACCTTTGCAACAAATACATAGACAGCAGGTACCTCTGTTCATTTCACAGGTGGGAATACATAGTACCTCTGACTGAAAGAATATCCTTTACAAATCACAGAAAGGGACAAGTCCACACAGCCCACACTGCCCATATTAGACCAGATGAAAGCATGACATTTTATGGAAGAAAAAGATGAAAAAATGATTTTTCTGTGTTACTTGTGCATTAGGTGTTAATGACATTCTGGTCTAACAAATGTGAAGCCACAAATTCCATAATATTTTTTAAAAGGCTAATCCTTTCCTGTTGTGATTTTGAGTTGTTAGTACATTCAATACAATGCAACTGTTAGACTAAATGGATTTCTTCTCAGGATGCTAATCTGGAATCAGCACAATTTTTCAGTAAAAACTTTATAGAAAGAAAGCTGCTTTGGCACTTCTGTAAGAGCCAAATAACGTGTGGGTTTGGGTAAAACCAGGCAAATAAGACTTATGAAGAACTGCTTGGACTGTAAAAGAGGGGTGCTTCATTGACACTCCAGTCACAGACTTCACTGAAAACGAGTCATTTAGCCAAGAGGGAAGTCTTGCCTGCCATACATTCAGCTAAATAAAAAACCTGATTTAACGCACAAAGTTGCATATGCTATGATACACAGGAAAGTAGATTAGTATACCAAAGTGTTTTTTTTTTCCCATTCAGAATATCCAGATTAAGCTCAATAGCAGATCCAGGATCAACAACCCCAGATTGTTCTACTGATTGCAAAGTACTGCTGGTTGAGCTGTTCTCCTGGTTCTACTCTCCCATTAACTGTACTCGCAGGGGCTTCCTTTCTAGATGAGCTGTGGTCAATAAGGTAAAATCACTGCATTGGGACGGAAATTCTAGCTGGTTCATATGTCACTTCAGCCAGGGAAAATGTGCCAGAGACAGATGTTTGCTCAGGGAGAGGGAGACAACAGCCAGCTTAAGGGCAGTGCTTCCTGTCAAGACAGACAAAGTTGGGCAGGAGTCAATGGAAACCTCACAGCCCCTGATGCTTCCAGGAGGGATTTCTCCTGGAGATCTGCAGGACTCATGCCTGCAGGGTTTTTCCTGCATCAAAGATCTCTCTTTTCATCCTATAAATATAACTGTAATAAATCACTCTGGAAAGCCTGCTGCATAACTGCTTGTGATATCCTCTACAATAACTGCCATGAAACATTGCTGCTGCCGTGCTGCAACAAAGCTCTGTTGGGGCTTGGGGCTGGGGGACCAGTAATTCCTGTAATACTTTAATCTAATGCCTACATTTTCAGAGCTGTTCAGGAGAGCACTGTGCCGATTCATGGAACTTAACTTTTAGAGAAAATGAATGGCCGACTTCACAATCCTGAGCATATCTGAGCTACAAAGATCTCCAAGTTGTTTTCTGTGGATTCATTAAAACAGTTAAATGCCTATGAGTGGGCTAACAATTAATATAATGACCGTTAAGGTCTCCTAATGTCCTAGCAATCCACAACCAGTATTTCCCTGTGATCATATAAAAGACAAATGACATATAGAAGGCCATGATATGATCTTTTTTAGATCTGTTCTGCATAACAAAGACAAAAAGAAGCAAATGGAAATCTACCTTCATATACAGGACTAGCTGACCCCCATGTAGCAGCTTTCTCAGGTGATAGTAAATTACTGAGTGCAGACAAAGGAAAAACCATGCCACTAGAAGAGAATTGTTTTCCTCGCACCACTCCTCCACTGTTACTCCAAGCAGGAAGATGTATTGCCTCCCTGAAGCTGCTCTGTCTGCATTATGCAAGTGTCTGGGGTTTCGGTTTTGACCTGACAGGTCTCATCATCAGGACAAATGTGCATCTCCCTCCTAAAATGCCCCTTACCTTAGTACTTTCTCACTCCTTTCTCACCTATCACTGAGTGCTAGATATCAGACAGGGTGTCAGAGCCCCAGAGTAAGGCTTCAGCTGGGACACAGCAACTTGTAGGTAAGGACAGAAAATCAAGCTTGGGTAGCACACAATAACACATGCAGCCACTACAGCCCTTTTTTATCTCAGATCCAATCCAACATCTTGAAAAAGTCCTAGTCTGTATGAATTTCTTAAACCACCATGGGGCTTATCCTTCTGATAGGGACAGATTTGGCCTAACAGCTGCTTCAGGCCACTTATGCAGATCTTTCCTTTGCAGTGAGATCACCTGGACTACTAGGGAAACCTCATTCCAGTAGGCTAAAAACATGTCACTTGCTTCTGAACATCCAGCATCTAATAAATAGTTTATACATATTCATTTTTAAGCTTGACTGAATATGCTGATTTAAAAAAATTAGGTTAGATTTAAATTAGTCTTCCCCAAAAATAAACTGTTTTAAAAGACTTTAAATTATCAATATTTATATTGTTATTAATGTGTGGAACTACTAGGATTTAATGGTTAATTATTACAACTAATGTGTTTGAATTATTCTAAAAAATTTTCCATTATTTTTCCAGTAAATACTAATTTCTGCACTTACACCTTCTTCCTTGATGCTGAGGCTGAAGTGAAATGTGATTAGAGCCTTTTAAAAAACCCAGATGTTCAAAACAAACATTGTCTCTCAAAGAACTAGGTTGTTCATTTGTTTTTGTTTTCTATTTTAAATCAGCTTAAAACTAAATGGTACTCAGTTTTTTTCACCCTGTAAGCAGATTTCAGTATCGGTTTTACATTCAAAGATCAGCTGGCAGATAATAATGAGCCAGACCCTGTGCTAGAAAATTCAATAAGGTGTAGGATGCTCTTCCATCTTCAAGGGCATTACTGGACAGCTACCATTGCGACCAGTAAGGGTTTGCTTTTAGTTCATTCAGTTAAAGATAGGACATGAATTTAAAATGCAACAAATCCTAAAAACAAATAAACAAAAATTTCCCTCTCATGGGAAGATATTATTCTCCAGTACAAATACTTCTGAATTTATCTTTCTAGTAGGATTAAATCTCACTGAAACTTATGGCTATAACCAACATTTTTAAAGTACATGCAAGAAATTACTATATTCTCTTCCTAACAGTTCAGCTACCATCTTCTAACCTTTGCCATTCCATGTGTGTGAAATCTCAAAGTTTTAGATATCCATTTTAGGTCAAACAAGAGCATAATACTGAACAAGTGATAGGAAGGTAACATTATTGTATGTTAGTTATATTTGGAGTGGAGCAATGTCACATAAACCATTTGCAAATTATGGTACAGGAAAGTTAACAGAAATGAACATGAAGGGAAAATCCCTTCTGTTAAAACCAGAGTCCCTTTCGATGCTTAACCTTCATAAAATGCAGACCAAGCTTGTTAAGTCAAAGATACAAAAATATCTTTCATGCTAGAAGCATCCAAAAACCTCAACATGCGGTGATGACTATTAGTTTCTGAATAATGAAGCTGTGATAGTTCCAACAGTTTATACAATCTTGCACAACAAAACATTCATGGGGAAAAAGGAGGAAAGATATTTTATTTATGCACCTTGTATTTTGCTTGCTTCATTAGTCTGGACACTCCTCTACTTGCATTTCTCAGTCTTCATCACTCAGGACAAATTCTGGACTGGCATCCCTATATATGTTGTCTTTGATTTTGGTAGGGGATCAGAAGGTTGTTTTGGGCAAGAAGCAGTAAGCAAGCAAGATTTGCCATATTTATTTGTTTACTTATTGGCAGCTAACTGAATCAGGGAAGAAAGTAATCCTGTGATGTTTTGTATGTTACTATGATATGTCCAGAAAACAGGAGGAAAAAAACCCCAAAACCCAAACAAACAAGAAAATACTGTGAGAGTGGATTTGGCAAGGAGAGCCAAACTGCCAGGTAGAGGAAGGAATAAGGCATTTTGTCAAAGAGATTAAAAGGTGTAAGATACATTAAAGGGGATTCTGATTAGACATTAGGAAAATTTTACAGTCATAAAAATAGAGACAAGCACTAGAATAAGCTGCTTGAGGATGGCATTAAAATATAATTGATCCTACTTTTAAGCATAAGGTTGAGTTAAACACACCTCTCATAAGGTGTGTTTAAATTACAGGACTTGGAAATGAATCTCTGTCTGAAGCTGGTGCTGCCAAAATGCTGCACAGTTGAGGGTTTGGAAGTGGAGGTCCCCATCAGTATCCTCACTCCAGATGGCCAAGAGATGGAGGTTGTGTCAGCCCAGCATTTAAATGGCATTCACAATCCTTTCTTTTCAGTATTTATTTCTGCAAATCTGTGTTACTAAAATGTTTCTAGACAAAGAAAAACAATTGAGTAGAAGGAAAGCAATAAAAAATTTTATGTTCAAATCAGCAACAGTGCTGGATCATTTCTATCAAACCTAATGATCCTTCGCTAAATATTCCCCAGAATATTTAAGCTTAATTTCGAAGTGGCCTGCATAGCTAAGTCTTGAACACTCCAGTTCAAATTCCAATATAATTCTAATATCATGAGAGAAAAATGAGATCCTAGCACATTAAACTGTGTGGAAAAGCTTTCCCCACTCTGATAAACTTGTCAAGATTTAAAAAAAAAAAAAAGGGGGGGGGAAAAAGGGTAAAATCCTATTCAACAGTACAATTAAGCTCAAAAAGCTTTCTGTAGGGAAAAAAAAAAAAGAGGAAGAAAGAGAGTCTGATTCTTATATAATCTCAGAATTGTCACCTGAGAGCAAACCACTGCAGGGTCTTGCACATCACAGACGAGCACATGGGCATAGAGGTTTGACTGATTTGGCCTGCCCTTCCCAGGCTTCATTTATACAGAGGGAAAATGATTGATTATGACCAACTAACATGGGAAATCCAAATTCAAACCTATTTGAACCAAGAGACCAAAGACTTGAACCATGGTCTGCCATGCCTCAGATGAGTGCATGTCTATTAGGCTCTTGTGGATTGAGGGGTGAGTTAGATGCCCACCCTTACATTCACCATTTTTCCTGTCCCCTCATCTTCCCCACTATGCCTGCATTTTATCTACCCATCTTCCTGAAACTGGTGCCTACATGCTGCAGCACAAGAAGGCCAATGGCCAATGGCCAATGGCATCCTGGCCTGCATCAGGAACAGTGTGGCCAGCAGGAGCAGGGAGGTCATTTTGCGCCTGTACACTGCACTGGTTAGGCCGCACCTCGAGTCCTGTGTCCCGTTCTGGGCCCCTCAGTTTAGGAAGGATGTTGACTTGCTGGAACATGTCCAGAGAAGGGCAACAAAGTTGGTGAGGGGTTTGGAACATAAGCCCTATGAGGAGAGGCTGAGGGAGCTGGGGTTGCTTAGCATGGAGAAGAGGAGGCTCAGGGGTGACCTTATTGCTCTCTACAACTACCTCAAGGGAGGTTGTGGACAGGCAGAGGTTGGTCTCTTCTCCCAGGCAGCCAGTACCAGAACAAGAGGACGCAGTCTCAGGCTGCACCAGGGGTGATTTACACTGGATGTTAGGAGGAAGTTCTATACAGAGAGAGTGATTCCCCATTGAAATGGTCTGCCCGGGAGGTGGTGGAGTCACCTTCATTGGAGGTGTTCCGGAGGAGACTTGATGGGGTGCTTGGTGCCATGGTTTAGTTCTTTAGGGGGGTTGGATTGGTTGATGGGTTGGACGCGATGATCTTGAAGGTCTCTTCCAAACTGGTTTATTGTATTGTATTGCATTGTATTTATGACAAGGTCACCTTTCTAATGGGAAAAAAATTTGCAAAATTCCAGTTATAGAATCACAGAATGGTGGGGCTGAAAGGGACCTCCAGAGATCACCTAGTCCAAACCCCCTGATGCAGCAAGTTTGCCTAGATCAGGTTGCACAGCAACTTGTCCAAGTGGGTTTTCAAAGTCTCCAGAGGAGACTCTGTGCCTTCTCTGGGCAGCTTGTTCCAGTGCTCTATCACCCTCAAAATAAAGAATTTGTTTCTTATGTTGAAGTGAAACCTTTTGTGTTCTAGTTTGTGCTCACTGCCCCTTGGGCACCACTAAAAAGAGCCCAGATATACTCTCAGTCTTCTCCAGGCTAAAAAGCTCCATGTGCCTCAACCTCTCCTTGTAAAAGAGATATTTCAGTCCCCTAATCATGCTTGTGGCCCTCTGCTGGACTCCCTCCAACAGTTCCCTGTCCCTTTTGAACTGGGCAGCCCAGAACTGGACACAATACGCTGAGTGTGGCCTCCCTAGGGCAGAGTAGAGTGGGGAGGAGAAGCTCCCTCAGCCTGCTGGCCACACTCTTAATGCACCCCAGAATACCATTGTCCTTGGCCACGAAGGCACTCTCAAACGCATCCTAGCAATGTGATAACTTCAACTAACAGATAGCTCTACAGCACTTGATATACTCATTCACCACATGCCTTCTGCTGTTACAACACAGTGACTGCTGCTAGGTAGATCTAGTTCAAAGTCATCTCATCAATCACCTCAAAAGCCATGAAAAATAATTTCTAAACTAAAGCATTTTCAATTCATCTTTCATGTGTCATCAAGGTACTTGGAGCTGAAATCTTTCTTATTATCTGGCTCTTACCTCCCACCTCTGCAATCACAGCACTCATCATTCAGAGAGAAAAAGCTGCAGAAGGCTACGTTTTCATAAAGATGTTTGGGATTTTTTTCAAGATAGCTGTCATTAAGAAGTCAGTGGGAGAAACAGAGATGAAACCATGGCAGAACATTTTGAAAACAGAGTCCTGCGTGGAAATGTTACTGTGTAAATAAAAAGATGAAAGAAATAAGGGTTGGAAATGCAATAGCATAGAGACAAAGTTGAAAAGTTATGTCTCATTTTCAGTCATGTATTTCTATAACATCTTAATAAGCCACATATGTCTTATAATAAGCACATTTTCTAACTGACATATCTTTGGGGACTTCAGACCTATCAGCATCTTCATAGTATACTGTAGAAGACATCTCCTTTTGTCTTTTGTATGACCACAAAAAGCTTCAAAATATTTAGAAGTTAAGGTTTTCCAAAAGAAGGATAATCTTTTAATGCTGAAAACACAATTAGCTAAAACTATTCAGAGACTACACATTCTATTTATTTTCCTTAGTCAGTGAATAAAAAAAAAAAAAAAAAAAAAAAGTCTGATTGATCATAGTTCAGGTGTGTAAAAGTGACATATTCACCTTTTTAGTCTCTGGAGGGCTTGATCCGGATGAAAGCTTTACAGCTCTACAGGGTGTTCCTGCATTTTGAGAGGCTTACACTTTATCCCTGAGTTTTACGCAGCATGTAAAGAAGTCTGAGACTGTGAGAGAGGAGGTGTTTTGGGTTTGTCAGTACTATGAGATATTTTTAGGGGGAGGCTCTTTCATACCTTACAATTTTGTTATCCTTCCTGCTTGCACTAAATTTTTGTTTTCAGTTCTCTCATGCCATGGTACCTCAAAGTACTCCAAGTTCATGGCAATTCAGACTGAATAGTATCCAATTCACATCAAACAAGAATGGGGTATGACTGATAACACAAAGCTTGACAAGCTTTCAGTAAGAAACCAAAAGCAAACCACTGCCAGGATAATCCTGATTGCAGAAAAGTCTACACTGCAGAATTTTAAAGCTAATCTAGTTTTGTAGAATGATATTATTTTGTAAGAATTGTTAATAATTGCTAATAATATAAAAAAACTAATATACTTAAAAATTACAATCAGGACAATTTTAAAAAGCACACTGGTTTCTCTTTATTTTACATATCACTTTCCAGTCCCCTGCAGATGCAATTATTTCAACTAATAGTTCAACTGAGCAGCCTGTGCTGATTACCAGCATTGACCGTCCTTTGTCTGGTAGAAAATCTTGCCTCTCTCTTCACAGACAGAGCTAAAGCAATTTTTCACATGGATCAATATTTAATTTTTAGTCTCAGGTTTATTTTGCCCTTTTTGTTTGTTTGTTTTGTTGCATTTTTTTCTCTCTCTTTTCAGTTGAACTGAACATCAAGAGAAAGTGAAAATCAGGAAGAGATTATATATAAGATTTCAACTGAGCTTCAGTTGGTTATATAACATCGGTTTAGAATTTTTTTCTTTCCCTTTTCTGGCAAATGTTTACTTTTGCAGTTGAAAAAATATTGAGCTGAAGAATTCTTAAGCAAAATGTATGATTGCACATTGTTAGTAGCAGTGATGCTTCTAAAATTTGTTTAGCTCTCTGGTAGCACCTTGTAAATGCAATTGTCTATTGAAAAAAGAAATATTTTTTTTAATGGCTTCCCCAGAGTTCCCTAAATAAGTAAAATCTGGCCCCCAAACGCAAAATCCTTTATTCTGAAGTGGAGACAAACAAACCACACCAGAAATAATTTATTTTCTGAAGATATTTCTAAACTTTCCTATATGAATATTAACTTTACCTTCCTCTTTAACTAGATTTTAAAATTATATTACATCTCTTAATTTGGGGTTAAATTTTTAATTAAGACCAAATTTTATTATTTTTTGTGTATTTATTCCCTTGTACTATGCAAGAAAATAGAAATTACAAAGCATATTCTACTTCGGATTTATTCTACTTTGGATATATTAAACAGTACAACCCATAGAGTGGTTAGTATCTGACACCAAAAAAAATTGTGCAAGACATCTGATATAACCCATCAATGCTGAAAGCAAGAGTTATTACTCATCTGCTAATTAGAGTATATATGTTATTTGGAGATAAATATTAATACATCTTGCTGCTCAAGAGATAGCTCAGCTCACAGGGAGTAAAAGGAACTTTAGTCTTCTCTGTTCCACCTCCCCTAAAATCCAGTATGAATTATTGAGCTACAAGAAGCGTTGGCTGCCATTGAGGTAGCTCCTGTACTGTGGAAACCTGCAGACTGCTCTGAAGTTCACTGACACCATGTGAAATGTCCTGTGCAGGGTGACAGCTGATGCTGTGGTAGGCTGCAAGTGAGGACACTGAACTCCTCCATGCACCCATGTCCATGGTGCGAGGACGCCAAACATTTTGCAGCTCAGATGGAGAAGAGAAGACTTTGAGGCAGAATCTCTTTGAATATTTGGGTGTTTGTTCTCTTTATAGACAGAGGACCCATGGTGTAAACAAAATTGGACCTGTCTGGTCTCAAAAATTTTTGTTGAGTTAGACTTCATAGGCAGTGACCACAGGAACTGACTGGCATCAGGTAATGTGAGCTTGGTCTTTGAAATGACAGTAAGCTATTTCACTTTTAAATTCTGCTTGTTTTGAGAAAACAAGGTTTGTAAACACCTTTCAATAAGCAAGATACTCACAAACGTGGTGATTTCCTGTATGGTGGTTTCCTTCAGGACACGTTCCTTTGCTCCTCCTCTTGGCCCTATGGGAAGTCCAGTCAAGCTCTTCCCAAACCTTGGGCAGCTTTTGCTAAGGTGGCTAAAGAAGCCTTTTCCCAAACCCATTTCTTCAAGAGATGTGTTTAACACCCCTTAGCAGTGTAATTTACCTCATCACTGACTTTTCTTTTTTTAAACTCAGGTTATTTTTATTCAGAACAGCATTGCGATTAGCAGGCATCATGCTGTTGACAAGGTACGGAGTTGGGTCTAACCTGTCAACCCAAGTGACGTGTGTCTCTTTATGGCAGTATAATCAGTGCCATATAGAGTATACCATGCCTCCTCTATTTGGTATCATCTTTTATCATGCACATTTTAGCTTGCCTAATTACCCTATCCATATGTTACATGTGCTCCTAAGCTTCAATTAGTAACAGCACCTGTTCAGTTACTGCCATATAATTTTTAATACTACATTTAGACATTCCTGCCTGGGAATGAGACATTGGAGGTCTGCTTGTGTCCAGGTTCATGCCATATTGAGAAAATATCTGAGCAATGAAAATCAATGGAGGAATTCAGTTCAATTTACCATAAAATAAACATCCAGTGAGAAATTCAGTTGCCTGGACAAAGGCATGCATAATTCCATCTGATCTGCCTTGTGATGTCTAAGCACTAGCACTTTAATATGGGTATATTTTGAGGATAGTTTCCCCTTTTCTTCCTTTCCAACATTAGGTTCACGTCCTAGAGCAGTGTTGGAGCACTGGGAGCAAGATTTCTTTCAACTAAGCCAGACCATGAGCCCCAGGAGCACTCCCACTGAGCTTTGATCATTAATGGATGAAGTCCTCATGCCCTCACTAGAACTTGTCAGAATTGTACCCCAGATAAGTGTACAGTTTATATGGCTGTGTTATCAGTACAATTCTGTCAATGGGTGAGTCTGCTGTGTGGCATTATACCACTTGCCTTGGCTAGAGATTACGCTCTGTCAGGTCTGGAAAGTATGACACTGGACCTAAAGGTGCTGCAGACCCTTCTGGGATGGGAGTGAGGCTAGGCAGCATTCCCTAGGGTGCAAATAAGGATGTTCTGCATCTGCATTGGGAGAGCTGAGTCCTGCTGTTGGTGGATACTGTCAGTTGAACTGTTTTCTAGCTCTGCTGCCTGGCACTCTGCAGACCACACTGTGAATTTAGAACCCATGTGTAGAAGCCCTTCAAGCTCAGAGTCTCAGTTCTGAAGCAAACTCCTCCCTTTACAGTTTTCATTTCTCCTTTATATAATAACACCCGAGTCTTATGTGGATGTTTTCTAGACTTCTGATGGGTCAAACTATGACATTCCTTAGTGTATTTCTGTTTGCTTTTCAGTCACAATCTCCCTCATTTACAGTGCTCTTACATTTGGATTACATTGTTTAGGCCACCTCTCTGTTTATTATATAAGGATTGAAAGGTCACTAGAATGATTGAAATGTTCATTCTTTTGATTTGCTATTTTAGTAGCCCAGGCTTTGATTTCATATATATATGTGTGTGTGTGTGTGTGTGTGTGTGTGTGTGTATACATATGCACACATGCATGCACACACACATATATAAATAAAATATATCTTCTGTTAAAATTGCCTATATGTTCCATGTATCAAAACTTAAGTTGATAATATTTACTGGGCTGAAGGAGAAAGATTCCTATTTTCTGTTAAACCTTTGACAAGCTATTCATAATTCTATTCATGACTAAAAGGTAAAAATAGGTAAATACTATTTATTAATCTTTTTTTTCCCATGTAGTTTTCATACAGACACTAGTCTAAGAGGCAGGTATCCTACATATTGGAAAGTCATACTCCTGTGCAGCCTAATGATGGGTTTGCATTTCATTTTCCCTATCTAAAGGCAAGTGCATTACTGTGTGCAGTTACATAATACACAGACATGAGGAAAAGCAGCAGACACACCTTTGGCAAGTGCCTGCATACATCCCCAAGGTTTTCACCCATGTTTTCACAGATGTCCTCTTACAACCCATCTAATCCCCTACATCAAGGTTTGATAGATGATTTACACTCATAGGGACTGGTGTAGTGTAGAGCCAAGTATGCAAAGCCTGCCAGCTGGCCAGAATATTTGATAAATGTGAGAACAAAAAAAATCCCACTCATAGCAATGAAGTGATCTATTCCTGGAACACCAGCTGGATTGTTGTAATAAGCCATTAAACCAGTGTAGTAAAATGAAACCCAGATTCACTATGCAGATTATAAAGCAGATCCATTTCTTTGTACAGTGTGCTTTCATTGCTTTCATTTTATGATATTATTCACTTATAATGATTAGAAATATATGCAATAGACTGACCTTTTAGTTCACAAGTTTTGAACTAGAATGCCCCAAATTAATGTTGTACAGGACTGCGCCCCTGGCACCTTAAGTATCTGCTTCCATTTCAAATGACTCAGTGAGACAGACTATGGCAGACTTCTTTTACTAAGAAACTGTATCTCAGACTCGGAACTGAGATAAGCGGTTACAAAAGACCATCTGAGAAAACTAAGATCTCAAATGCACACCAACGTAATGCAGTATTTCTTCTTGAAAAAAAGAAAAATTCAAATGTCTAAAAAGAGATGAGATGTGATCTTCATGGCCATGTGTAATAGCACCATCTTGTGCTTCCTGGCAAAAAAATTAGAAAGAAATATCTCCACTGGAAGCTGTACTTTCTGATAACTCAGTCTTTTCATTTGTGACTCCAGTTATCTTGGGACTGATACATGACAACAAACTAAACATTCAACCATAGAGATTATAGTAATTTAATGTAGTGGAAAACTGCATTAAAGAACTTGCAAAGCTGAAATGCATTTTGTTATCATTATCTTTCTTGCTGGTGACTGAAGATGAGAAGCAGCAGCAATGTCCTAGTTCGCTAGTGGCTTTTCTAGTCAGACATACTGTTTCTTCTCATAAAAATAATATTGCAAAGGGTATCTCAGGAATCGACATTACCGCCAGTAAATGCACAGTGATCATCTGTCCTGTTAGCTCTTTCTTTTAGATTTGTACAATGAAGACTTGGATATTTTGGTTCTCTGGGGACTGAGAAACTGTAGGAGTGACAAACAGAAGAATGCCATCCCGTCTGTTGGTTATCATGACTGTCTAAAGATGAAATAGTGTGAGAACAGATATCTCAGGGTAATCATCAAATCATAGAAAGCTTGGGATTAGAAAGGACCCTCAAAGACCATCTTGTCCAAATCCCCTGCAGTGAGTAGGGATATTTTTAACTAGATCAGATTATTCTGGTCCCCAATAAGTCTGACCTTAAATGTCTCTGAGGGGGCCTCCACCACCTCTCTGGGGAACCTGTTCCAGTATTGCACTACCCTCATCGTAAAGAACTTCTTCCTAATGTCCAACCTAATTCTACCCTGCCCCAGTTTAAAACCATTGCTCCTCACCCCATCACTTACATGCTCTTGTAAACTGTCTCTTCCCAGCTTTCTTGTAGGACTCCTTCAGATACTGAAGTGCTGCTATAAGGTCTCCCCAGAACCTTCTCCAGGATGAAGAATCCTAGCTCTCTCAAACAAAAAAATGCATCAGACTGACAAAGCACCACATTTCCAAACAATAAATGAATAACATAACAAGGGTCAGTTGCAGATATATCTGTTTCAAGCTACTTAGGAATAAATACATGTCTCAGATGACATAGCCTATGGTAAATTTAAGATACAGTTACAAGTAATCAGTGTCACTAACAGGAAAAGCAAGCAGGACACAAATGATTTCCATACTACACCTGACTACCTTCAAGTGGTGTTCTGCTCAGTTCCCTCAGTGGCAGGGGAGTACACTGAGAGGAACGGGAGAACCCACACCATCAACAATTGGCTCAGGGGATGGTGTCAGCAGCGAAATTTTGGTTTCTTCGATCACGGGGCAACTCTTACTGCACCTGACCTGCTGGGACCTGATGGGGTGCAGTTATCTAGAAAAGGTAAGAGAGTCCTAGCGCTTGAGTTGGCAGGGCTCATTAAGAGGGCTTTAAACTAGGCCTGAAGGGGGTGGGTGAGGAAGTCAGTCCCTCTGCAGATGAGGGAGTGGGGCACAGACTAGGGTCAATAGAGAAGTCGAGAGCCCAGCTGAAGTGCATGTACACCAATGCACACAGCATGGGCAATAAGCAAGAGGAGCTGGAAGCCCTGGTCCACCAGGGTGACTGTGATATAGTCGCCATCTCAGAAACATGGTGGGATGATGCACGTGATTGGAGTGCTGCACTGGGGGGTTACAGGCTCTTCAGGAGGGACAGGCAAGGGAGAAGAGGAGGAGGGGTGGCTCTGTATATCAGGGAGTCACTCTCTGCCACACAACTTGAGGTGGAAAACGAAGGGATTGAGAGCCTGTGGGTTAAAATCAGGGGGCAGACCAACAAATCTGACATCCTGGTTGGAGTCTGTTATAGGCCACCCAACCAGGATGAGGAGGCAGATGAAACATTCTATAAGCAACTGGAGGCTGTCTCAAGGTCATCAGATGTTGTCCTTGTGGGTGACTTTAACCTGCCAGATATCTGCTGGGAACTTAACTCAGCAGAGAGGAGGCAGCCCAGAAGATTCCTGGAGCGCATGGAGGACAACTTCCTGATGCAGCTGTTGACTGAGCCTACCAGGGGTCAAGCTCTGCTTGACCTGCTGTTCTCCAATAGGGAAGGGCTGGTAGGAGACATGACCGTGGGAGGCTGCCTGGGGTGCAGCGACCATGAGATGGTTAATTTTTCAATTTACAGGGAGACAGGAAGGAGCACCAACAGAACCTTCACCTTGGACTTCCGGAGGGCGAACTTCAGCCTGTTTAGGAAACTTATCTGCAAAGTTCCCTGGGTATCAGCCCTCAAGAACAGAGGGGTCCAGGAGGGTTGGACCTATTTTAAACAGGAGCTCTTGAAGGCACAGGAACTGGCGGTTCCCATCTGCCGAAAGATGAGCCGGCGGGGAAGTCGACCAGCCTGGATGAGCAAGCAGCTCCTGGAGGAACTAAGGGGAAAAAAGAGGCTGTATCACCTTTGGAAGGAGGGGAAGGCTTCTCGAGGTATGTTTAAGGAAGTTGTTAGATTATGTAGAAAAAAAATTAGGAAGGCAAAGGCCCAGCTGGAGCTGAGGCTGGCCACCTCAGTGAAGGACAATAAAAAGCACTTTTACAAATACGTTAATGCCAAAAAGAAGGGCAGGAAGAACCTGCACTCCCTATTGGACCTGGAGGGGAACACGGTGACTAAAGACAACAAAAAGGCTGAGGTCCTGAACACCTTCTTTGCCTCAATTTTTAACAGTGAGGCAGGAGGAGTTCAGGACGAGTGGCCTCCTGAGCTGGGTGATGGGGTCAGGGAGCAGTGTAATGCCCTGGATATCCATGAGGAATTAGTTCGGGACCTGCTGAGCCACTTGGACACTCACAAGTCCATGGGGCCGGATGGAATCCATCCTAGGGTGCTGAGAGAGCTGGCAGGTGAGCTGGCCAAGCTGCTCTCCATCATTTTCCTCCAGTCCTGGCTGACCGGTGAGGTCCCAGATGACTGGAAACTGGCCAATGTGGTCCCCATCCACAAAAAGGGACGGATGGAGGAACCCGGAAACTACAGGCCTGGCAGCCTGACCTCAGTGCCAGGGAAAATGATGGAACAGATTATCCTGGTGGCAGTAACTGCGCACCTGCAGGATGGCCAAGGGCTCAGGTCCAGCCAACATGGATTCAGGAAGGGCAGGTCCTGCCTCTCCAGCCTGATCTCCTTCTATGATCAGGTGACCT
The DNA here is from genome assembly GCA_033816785.1 of Picus viridis. Lineage (NCBI taxonomy): Eukaryota > Metazoa > Chordata > Aves > Piciformes > Picidae > Picus > Picus viridis. Next base: position 136,463 of record CM066569.1, on the reverse strand, counting down.
GCCTGGTGGATGTGGGGAGGCTTGTGGATGTGGTCTACCTGGACTTCAGCAAGGCCTTTGATACTGTCCCCCACAGCAAACTGCTGGCCAAGCTGTCAGCTCGTGGCTTGGGCAGCAACACTCTGCGCTGGGTTGGGAACTGGCTGGAGGGCCGGGCCCAGAGAGTGGTGGTGAATGGTGCCACCTCCAGCTGGCGGCCAGTCACCAGTGGCGTCCCCCAGGGATCAGTGCTGGGCCCCATGCTCTTCAATGTCTTCATTGACGATCTGGATGAGGGCATTGAGACAGTCATCAGCAAATTTGCAGATGACACCAAGTTAGGAGCAGATGTGGGTCAGTTAGAGGGTTGAAGGGCTCTGCAGAGGGACCTCGATCGGCTCGACAGATGGGCGGAGTCCAATGGGATGGAATTCAACAAGTCCAAGTGCCAGGTGCTGCATTTTGGCCACAACAACCCCATGCAGAGCTACAGGCTGGGGTCGGAGTGGCTGGAGAGCGGCCGGACAGAGAGGGACCTGGGGGTGCTGATCGACACCCGCCTAAACATGAGCCAGCAGTGTGCCCAGGTGGCCAAGAAGGCCAACCGCATCCTGGCCTGCATTAGGAATAGTGTGGCCAGCAGGAGCAGGGAGCTCATTGTGCCCCTGGACTCTGCTTTGGTTAGGCCGCACCTTGAGTACTGTGTCCAGTTCTGGGCCCCTCAGTTTAAGAAGGACATCGAGACACTTGAACGTGTCCAGAGGAGGGCAACAAGGCTGGTGAGAGGCCTTGAGCACAAGCCCTATGAGGAGAGGCTGAGGGAGCTGGGGTTGTTTAGCCTGGAGAAGAGGAGGCTCAGGGGTGACCTCATTGCTCTCTACAACTACCTGAAAGGTGGTTGTAGCCAGGAGGGGGTTGGCCTCTTCTCTCTAGCAACCAGCACCAGAACGAGGGGACACAGTCTCAAGCTGCAACAGGGGAAGTTTAGGCTCGAGGTGAGGAGAAAATTCTTCACCGAGAGAGTGATTCGTCATTGGAATGGGCTGCCCGGGGAGGTGGTTGAGTCTCCGTCCCTGGAGGCGTTCAAGAGGGGACTGGACGTGGCACTTGGTGCCATGGTCTAGTCGTGAGCTTTGTGGTTACAGGTTGGACTCGATGATCTTCGAGGTCTCTTCCAACCTTGGTAATACTGTGATACTGTGATACTGTGTGTGCTACCTTTCACAGTATGGGGAATGGAAACAAGTCAGTGGCCACCAGAATTTTTCTTTATAGCCAGGAGTTACCCCTTAGGTGCTTTTGCTTTGTAAATCTGTCAGCCTCTAAGGCTTTCATAGGCAGTATTTCATACATGACCATTAACCAACCAATTTTAGTTAAGTTCAGTGGGTTTGAGAATGCCCCATATTTGCCAGAAAATGGCTGGTAAAAGCTGTAAGAACTGAAGAACACCTCTCCAATTTTCACCTCCCATGTGAGATTTTGGTGAGACTAATTAGAGATAAGGAATTCTTTTGGGTAAAATTTCTCTATTTGACATTTCAAACATAGCAGATATTCAAACAAATACTGCCAGGGATTTACCTACTGGGTTCTCAGGTTTCCCCAGTGAATGTTATGTGACACCTTTTCTAACAGACACATAAACTAGTCATCATTTTCAGCAGGACCAGGCATAGGTCCTCTGTGTTATTCATCTACTACAGCATTCACATAAGCCATGCTAAGCCTTTTCAGTTGCAGTGTCAAGAAAAGAATTTATGTTAAAAAAATGCTGATTGTCTGGCTTGGCAAATTAAAACCATTCACCTGTTAGAGATGCCTATAACAAAATCAAAACTAGTATTCATATGGATTAACCTGGGGACCTTACCAGTCATTGAAGAGTGCTTTGCAGAGATGGCATTTGTCCTTGTAGAAGCCATCACTCCAGATGAAGCAGGCTATGTTTAGCACAGGTTAACAATTTTTTTTTTTTCCTAACACAAAGAGATTTGGGAGTGATGAAAGGAGGGGAAGTTTGCTGAAACTATCTCATTCTGAATTACTGAAGAGAGGCAAATCTCATCTTTGAGGAATACCTGGTACACCATGTGTTTCTTTGTGTTGCAAGACTGCAATTAAGTTGTCAGGTACTTCTTTTATTTCATTTTTTTCCTTGTGTTGTTGTTGTGGAGGTGGTTGTTGCAGCTGCAGCAACTGAATATATCTTCTTACTCTGACCCTCAGAGCAGTCTATGTTTTGTTTAGAGTTTACAAATAATTGAAGGAGTGCTTGCAAATGGTTTTGAAAATAAGATTTTGCAACTAATAAGCAAAGAAAAACCCCAGGTTGTTACCTGTTAGTTGGTTAGTGTGTGTGTTAGTAATGTCAGTGGTTGCATATGTAAGACTAAGTGTCAATATATGGCAATTTTTTTCTATCTATCTATCATTCTTACAGATGTTTTAAGTCCTGAGATCATTAAATTAGGCTTTAGTACACTTTTCTGTGCATAAAAAGACATTCAAAACTTGAAAACAGCAAAACAAACCACACCAGAGACAGAAACAAATTTCTGGTGTCCTGGGTTATCACTATTGTCACCATTAAGGCAGTGTGCATCCTAACCAGTTGCCTGGCACGGTTTTCTTTGCTCTCAGCAGATGTTACTGACTTGAACAAAGGCAATGAAAAGGTGAATCATTGTCTCATTTATGTTTAGAATGTATTCACACCTGCTGTGGCTCTTTGGTGCTTCATGATGTTTTTGATCTGGCATGGCCTGAGCTAGCACCAATCCAAAAGCACTGCTGCCATGGGTTAGCTCCAGGTGTACACTAATAGGCTCTGCTTCTTAGCTGGCCTACAAGGACACAGGACAGTGCCTTGTAGAAGTATCAGCTTGGGCTGATGCTAATTTGAAGATCTCTGCATTTTTGCCTCACTATGGGTAGGCTTGAAAAATTGTTAAACTTTGGGAGCAGATGAAACAGATGTAAAAGTCAGTAGCGAAGTACAGGAGCAGTCATGCTTAGCTGCAGCTAATGACAGCAAACCAGACAAAGCTCAAATAATAATTTGTGGCACATCTTGAAGAATAAAAAAACAAAGAAAGGTCTTACAAGGCACAAACATTTGATACCCTCAAGCAACTTGTGAAGACTCAGTCCAGATAATTGACTTAACCTAATGGTTAGCAATATGAAGATTACATTCTGGTTTTGTCATTTTTCAAGGCTTATGAAATTTAAAACCAAATTGTCCAGTGTTACTTGACATGTTTTAAATTCTTTTGCTATTTTCTTTTCTTGGATGTGTCCCCTACAGGTAAATCTCTAACTTTGTATTTTTTGTTTGAATCAGAATCACAGAAAGCCTGTCTGAGGAGTTAGCAAATACGTTTCAGTGTATAAGTGTTTCAAAGTGTGTCCTCATCAGGCTAGCACCCATGCCTAGCTGTGGTTTGTGGCACATATGGCAGTTCATTTTACAGTTTCAAGAGTCATACTGTGGGTGAATCAATGGTGAATTTGTTTATGACAAAATGTAAAACAACCACATTATTTCACAATTTTATGTTGAAGATGCAGAGTAGAAGAATCAGGCACCTTCATGAAGAATCTTACGAACTGTAACTTTTTATTTTTGTAGCCATTCCTATGCTGCAAGACAATAAGAGGAGAAAACCCTGCAGACTGGTTGTTATCTCCATTAGCAATAGAAAGTATTTGCCCATAGAGGTTATCATAAGCCTGCCATTGAATTCTGGACAGAAATATGTAGGGGGAAAAGGAAAAAAAAGCTAACACGTTTCCATACAACCCTTGAGACATAAATTGGCTGAAAGACAATTGAGCCGGCGGGGAAGGCGACCGGCCTGGATGAGCAAGCAGCTCCTGGAGGAATTAAGGGAAAAAAAGAGGCTGTATCACCTTTGGAAGGAGGGGAAGGCTTCTCAAGGTATGTTCAAGGAAGTGGTTAGATTATGTAGGAATAAAATTAGAGAAGCAAAGGCCCAGTTGGAACTGAAACTGGCCACCTCTGTGAAAGAAAATAAAAAGCAATTTTACAAATATATCAATGCTAAAAAGAAGGGCAAGAAGAATCTCCACTCCTTACTGGACCTGGAGGGGAACATGGTGACCGAAGATCAGGAAAAGGCTGAGGTCCTGAACGCCTTCTTTGCCTCGATGTTTAACAGCAAGGTAGGAGTCCAGGATGAGTGGCCTCCTGAGCTGGGTAGTAGGGTTGGGGAGCAGTGTAGTACCCCAGAAATCCATGAGGAATTAGTTCGGGACCTGCTGAGCCACTTGGACATCCACAAGTCCATGGGACCGGATGGGATCCATCCTAGGGTGCTGAGAGAGCTGGCAGATGAGCTGGCCAAGCCGCTCTCCATCATTTTCCTCCAGTCCTGGCTCACTGGAGAGGTCCCAGATGACTGGAAACTGGCCAATGTGGTCCCCATCCACAAGAAGGGACGGATGGAGGAACCCGGAAACTACAGGCCAGTCAGCCTGACCTCAGTGCCAGGGAAAGTGATGGAACAGATTATCCTGGCGGCAATAACTGCACACCTGCAGGATGGCCAAGGGCTCAGGTCCAGCCAACATGGATTTAGGAAGGGCAGGTCCTGCCTCTCCAACCTGATCTCCTTCTATGATCAGGTGACCCGTCTGGTGGACGTGGGGAGGCCTGTGGATGTGGTCTACCTGGACTTCACCAAGGCCTTTGACACCGTCCCCCACAGTAAACTGCTGGCTAAGTTGTCAGCTCATGGTTTGGACAGTAACACTCTGCGCTGGGTTAGGAACTGGCTGGAGGGCCGAGCCCAGAGAGTGGTGGTGAATGGTGCCACATCCAGCTGGTGGCCAGTCACCAGTGGTGTCCCCCAGGGATCAGTGCTGGGCCCCATCCTCTTTAACATCTTCATTGATGATATGGATGAGGGAATTGAGTCAGTCATCAGCAAGTTTGCAGATGACACCAAGTTGGGAATAGATGTTAGTCAGTTAGAGGGTAGAAAGGCTCTGCAGAGGGACCTCGACCGACTGGACAGATGGGCGGAGTCCAATGGGATGACATTCAACAAGTCCAAGTGCCGGGTGCTGCACTTTGGCCACAGCAACCCCATGCAGAGCTACAGGCTGGGGTCAGAGTGGCTGGAGAGCTGCCAAACAGAGAGGGACCTGGGGGTGCTGATCGACACCCGCCTAAACATGAGCCAGCAGTGTGCCCAGGTGGCCAGGAGGGCCAATGGCATCCTGGCCTGTATTAAGAATAGTGTGGCCAGCAGAAGCAGGGAGGTCATTGTGCCCCTGTACTCTGCATTGGTTAGGCCACACCTTGAGTACTGTGTCCAGTTCTGGGCCCCTCAGTTTAAGAAGGACATCGAGACACTTGACCGTGTCCAGAGGAGGGCAACAAGGCTGGTGAGAGGCCTTGAGCACAAGCCCTATGAGGAGAGGCTGAGGGAGCTGGGGTTGTTTAGCCTGGAGAAGAGAAGGACCAGGGGTGACCTCATTGCCCTCTACAACTACCTGAAGGGTGGTTGTGGACAGGAGGGGGTTGGTCTCTTCTCCCAGGCAACCAGCACCAGAACAAGGGGACACAGTCTCAAGCTGTGCCAGGAGAGGTTTAGACTAGAGGTGAGGAGGAAGTTCTTCACTGAGCGAGTCATTCGTCATTGGAATGGGCTGCCCGGGAGGTGGTGGAGTCGCTGTCCCTGGAGGTGTTCAAGAGGAGACTGGACATGGCACTTGGTGCCATGGTCTAGTTGTGAGGTCTGTTGGGACGGGTTGGACTTGATGATCCTTGGGGTCTCTTCCAACCTTGGTTATACTGTTTTGATGTTTGTTTGCTTCTCAGTTCTGGGCCCCTCAGTTTAGGAAGGATGTTGACTTGCTGGAATGTGTCCAGAAAAGGGCAACGAAGTTGGTGAGGGGTTTGGAACATAAGCCCTATGCGAAAAGGCTGAGGGAGCTGGGGTTGCTTAGCCTGGAGAAGAGGAGACTGAGGGGTGACCTTACTGCTCTCTACAACCACCTGAAGGGAGGTTGTAGACAGGCCGAGTTTGGTCTCTTCTCCCAGGCAGCCAGCACCAGAACAAGAGGACACAGTCTCAGGCTGGTGGTGTTGGAGGTGTTCAGGAGGAGACTTGATGGGGTGCTTGGTGCCATGGTTTAGTTGTTTAGGTGGGTTGGATTGGTTGATGGGTTGGACGCAATGATCTTGAAGGTCTCTTTCAACCTGGTGTATTGTATTGTATTAAGACATAATGTGTATAAGTAGTTTTTATAGGAAAATAATTACCTTCCCTAAATATGAAAGAATGAAGAATGCAGACATCCTAGAAGCTCTTGCTCTCTTGAAGAACAATATCTCTGTTGGTTTTGAGTGCTGAAAATGAAGTCTTAGCAAAACCATTCCATACTGTGTAGAAGACAATCAAGATGCTTTTATATGGTTACATTCTTAAGACTCATTTGACCAAAACTTTGGATATTGCAGGCTACTTTGGAAAAAAAATAAATAATCAAACCTTCATTGGAGTGGCATATTTCTGACACTCTTCTGTTCAGTTTAGAAGAATGCATAACATCCTGACATTTCGCAGGAAGAAAATTAATTAAATAATAACCAAGCTATCAGCAACAGTTCCAGATGCAAATCTTTGTACCTGACATGAGATAACAGCTGGGTGCCTGTGTCCTTCTATGGTATCCGAGCAATTTTGGGTTGAGTTTTCAGTTGTGTTTCCTATTTTCAAGCGTCCTTTCTCATATTTCAGCCAAAGCAAGACCCATCTCTGCCTGGAGAGCATTTAAATAGCTGAGCAATGTTAGACATACATGTAGGGAGGTGGGGAGAAAGGAAAGGAAAGGGAACAGAACCTGTTTAGCAGCCTTAGAAAATGATCCTAAATTACAGACAGCAGTTAAAGTCCATCTCCAAGAGGCTCAGCTGAGGCCAGCTGCATTCTCCATTTCTACAAAGCATCAGATGGAAGGATCTGTTCCACTTCAGCTCTGATCCAAATCTTCTCTCCTGTAGGAAAAAAATTGAGTTGAAGTGGTATCAATGAAAGCTGCTTTACAGAATATTTTCCCGCCTAGCATCTTCACCCTTTGGTAATTGACCGGTAATTCTGAGAAGCAAAGTATTTTCTGACCTATCATGTTCACACTTTGGTAATTGGTAATTCTGATAAGCAAAAGTACATGATGTTAGAGCAAGCATAAACTGTAGTCTGCCTAAAGTCTGTGTTATTCTTTTTCTTTACAAGGTTTCATTCCAGAATTACCCTTACAGAAGACTTCTTATTTCCCCTGCCCAGTCAGTTGTTTAGGGTTACATTTAGAAGCATATGTCATGTTTTTGCAGCAGTACAGCTGAAAAGGGTGTTGCTGTATTGATTGAAAGTCTGTCTAAAAAAATCACATAAACAGTGATGGGCATTTAATCAATTGTTTAGATCCAAAGAATACATTCTACTTACCAATGAAAGTGGGAAAAGCCTCTCACCACAGCTTTTCCTTAAAGAGAAGACAGGAATCTGTGAAGAAGGGTTATGTTCAGAGCAGTTTTATATAGATTGCATATGATGGACAAATCCCATAGTGTAAAATGGAGCAGTTTCATACTTGGAATTTAGGCAATTCTCATTTGCAACTTGCTGTCTGTATGTGTGTATATGCACAGTACTGTGGGGAGGCATGCTAGATTAGTGTTGCCTTCACAAATGCTAGGAATGCTAAAAGTGCCAGTAAGGCCTAGTGTGCCTAAGCCATATGAAAACCAGAAGTAAATGTTTTCTTCATCCCATCAGCTTTGATATACAGCATCTAGAGGAAGTGGCAGGAATAATGTGATGACCTGTTGTGGGAGGGCTTTCTTGGGCATTTCAATGGTTGCTTGCATATCTCAAGGGATAAATTTTTACTTCATAAGCCAAATATTTATCTGGACGTCCAGTTGGGTATAGTTCAGAGAAGTAGCCACTAGGGAGAGATAGCAAATGTTATCACAGATGATGGATTTTTTAATTAATATTCAAAATATAAAGAAAATAAAAAATCCAATCTAGAGATAAGAAATACTGTTGCTGCTGAGTTTCCAAATCACTGGGAAATAATTTTTACTTTCAGTTTAAAAAACAAAGAAAAATGAACAGATTTCTTTTCCCAGAGTAGGGAGTGCTGTCACCCCCTAATCTTCACTTTCAAATGATTATATAATGTGTTTTTTTTCTCTAAGGTGTGTTTTTCTGTTTTGCTTCTCTTCTGTAAACCCTCTTCACCATTTTACTATCTTTTCTGACCAGTGGATATCATGACTGGGTACAACAATTCTGTAGCAGGTTCAAGACCATTTAAAGAACCTGAAGGTGCACAAGTCCATGCGACCTGATGAGATCCATCAGCAGGTCCTGAAGGAGCTAGCAGATATAATTGAAAAGCCAATTTCCATCATATTTGAAAAGTCATTGCAGTCTGGTGAAGATCCTGCTGACTGAAAAAGGGGAAACAGCCTTCACTTGAAAAAAGGAAGATGAGAAAGACCTGGGGAACTAGAGGCCAATCAGTCTCACCTCTGTGTCTGGAAAGATCCTCCTGAAGCTTCTGCTAGGGCACACTAGGTGGTTGGTGGCAGCAAACACAGCTTCACAACAAATCCTGACTGACAAATTTGGTTGTTTTTTATGATGGGGTCAGAGCATCAATGGGTAAGGGAAGAGCAACTGATGTCACCTTCCTGGACTTGTGCAAAGCATTCTCTGGAGATATTCAAAACCTGCTTGGGTGTGTTCCTGTGATGTACTCTAGGTGATCCTGCTCTGGCAGGGGGTTGGACTAGGTGATCTTTTGAGGTACCTTCTAGCCCTTAACATTCTGTGAATCTGTGATTGATTCTGTGATTCTATGATTCTGTATGAGTCAACACTGTCCTGCACAACATCCTGGTCTCTAAATTGCAAGCTCATGGATTTGATGGATGGACCAATCAGTAGATAAGGAATTGGCTAGATGTCTAGTCTCAAAGAGTTGCAACCAATGGTTCCATATCCAAATAGAGACCTGTGGTGAATGCTGTCCCTCAGGGATTGATACTGGAACAGGTGCTGTTTAGCATCTTTGTCTGTGATATGGACAGTGGAATTGAGTGCACTCTCAGTGAGTTTGCTGATGACACCAAGCTGTGTATTGTGGCCAACAAGCTGGAGGGAAGAGACGCCACCCAGAAGGACCTGAACAGGCTGGGCAGGTGGGCCCATACCAACTTCATAAAGTTCAGCATGGCAAAGTGCAAGGTCCTGCACCTGGGTTGGGGCAATCCCAAGCACAATACAGGCTGGGCGATGAGTGGATTGAGAGCAGACTTCCAGAGGACTTGGGGGTGTGGTTTATGAGGCACTTGACATGAGCCAGCAATGTGCTCTGGCCACGTAGAGTGCCAACCATATCCTGGGCTGCAGCAAAAGATTTGTGGCCAGCAGTTCAAGGGAGGTGACTCTGCCCCAATCCTCTTCTCTTGGGAGACTCCACCTGGAGTACTACATCTAGCTCTGGTGCCCCCAACACAACAAAGACATGAAGGTAAACAAAAACCTTTGATAGGGGAAAAGGATCTCTGAAAAGTTCATATAATCTTACATTAGCTAAAACTTAATTTGAACGCTGAATTAGTTGACTGGATTCTAACAAAGCCTTTATAAAAGGTCAAATGCAGCTGATTCTCTGGTAGTACAAAAGTAATACATTTATGTTGAACACACACTGAGATAATTTAAATAACTTAGTGTACCTGTTAGTCATATTTTAAATTTATGCTAATCCTTTTAACGCTTTCCACGTTTCTTGTTTCAAACCAGTGAAAGAATAACATTTCACTCTTGAAACAAGCTATTATAATGAAGAAGGCAGAAAATTCAGCTATTCAAATCTGATGGCAGTTCTATCCTTTCTTTTTTTTTTTTTTTTTAAATACATGGCCACAAAATTTCCTAACTGATGGAACTGATGGACCTGATTTCCTTACTGATGGAATTTCCTCTGTTTGAGGGTAGATAATAGTCATAGATAATTTGCAAAGTGCTTACTGACCTCTGGGATTTATTGTCAGAAGAGCAAAACTCTTCTTCCACCTGTAGTGTCTCAGTATTTCTGATTTTATATTAACTTCACATAGGCAAAAAAGCTCACAGGCCAGTTAACCTAGATACCGCTAGGAGGTATTAACTTTGCTAGCTTAAATAGGCTGCCCGCTTTCCACTTGATTTAGTACACATCTGTAGAACAATCTACTATACCTGGAGAAAAGTTGGAATAACAGAGAGGGAGCACTAGCAGCAGTAGATAAGTGAAAACTTATTTTGATCTCAAAATTTTGGTTAAGTACATGTTATTTTGGTAGCAATTTTTCAGATAAATGAGAACATAATGCTTAGAAGGTTTGTGATATTTACTGCTCTTCACCCTAGAGCAGCTTTGCAAGAATGTCATACTCTACTTGTGCAGTAAACGATATTATTTCCTGGAGGTACATTGATTGGCCCTAGACATGAAAAGTTTTACTAAAGAAAGCCAGTGGAGTGGACACGGTTGCAAGTTAGCAGTACGATGCAGAAGGAAATCATCCAACTTGCTTTTCAGACTGCTGATTTTTCAGGATTCTGCAACAAAGCTGTAGATACATGTTCTCATATCTGAAATTCAAGAGAAACAAACATGAAACATTATGTGGTGATGTTTTTCTCCACAGAACAAAACAAACATGAACCATTGTGGTGGTGTTTTTCTTCACAGAACAGATTTTTTTTAGAAGTTACATGAGGTATAAACCAACCAGGATGACACTTTAAGAAATTAATTCAGGTAAACCAACTCCAGTGTAGATATTAGCAGACAAATATGAATCCAACAAGAATCTACTCAGAAAAATAATAGTTTTAGAAAGTAATAAATACTAATATGAGCTGATCCTGTCACTGAAGAGGATTTCTTTCAGGCTAAATGCATAATCAGCTAAACTCTCAACTCCAGTGTCACCTCTATCCACTAGATATGGATAATTTTTCATAAATATATGAATGTGAACAATGATAATTTTTAAAACTGTGAGAGGAGATGTGCCTCAGAGTCTAGTCCCTTTGGAGTTAATAACAGGTTCAACAAATACAGAATATTGACCTCACTTTTAAGAAAACAGAGCCTGACTTGTGGCAAACCTTCCTTCTCAAAAACCCCAGGAAGCGGGATTCTTTTTTTTTTTTTTTTTTTTTTAATCTATGGGGTATTTTAATACAACCTATAAATCTCATGTATCAAAATTTATTTATTTCCTCTGCTTCTGGACATCCATACCTTCCCTTGTCTTGTTTAACAATATTTTACCTCCTCTCCCTTTTTACTAATCTCTCTAAGCCACTCTGTTTCTCTTAGTAAGCATTAACTTTGCCTTCAGATGGCTATACAAATTAACCATGAAGAGCCCCAAGATGGCTAATTCCTCAGATGGACTACATTATGGTATACAATTTGTGGACTAGAGGGATTGGAGTAGATGATGTCCAGAGCTCCTTTCCAATCCCTATTATTCCATGATTCTTTGGATCAGTTACCAATCTTCCTGAGTCATGTCTTCTTCTCCCATTGCATTCTTTTTGAGCTTGTGGTATTGTGATATTTACCACCATTTTCAGAGAAAGCTCTGTTTATTTTATTTATCTTATCCATTTTTCTTTCTCTTACCATCCTTAGAATGAATATCAATAATTCATATTTGATTGTACATACGGTGAACTTTCCTGACCTGAAAGTTTTCAGGTGAATCTGAGACATTTCTTATTCACAAAATGGAATAATAAAGGTACCTTTTAGATCAGCAGAAGCTTTAATGCTTCTGCTTGTATCTATGCCTTAAATATTCTTTAGTAGCCTTCCAAGTGCTTATATTTTAGGATAAAAGGCAAAGACAATGGAGATTGAATGGCAAAAAATGTTTCAGAAATAAAAATGTTATTGAAACATACATTTGATCTTGGTGTTAGAACCATCATCACTGGACTATGCAAGAGTATGCAGGGACACTGAGTATAAGATTCACCCAAATCAGCAGGACTCCTTTTGCCAAATTTGCACTGTCTGGAGCTGTTGATCTGTGCTACAGATGCTTGACCCTGAAGAAGATGAACATCCATTTAGGTATGGAATACTGTGATGAACAGCGAGGGGTATCACAAACAGAACAAAAAAATCACACAAATCAGTAAATATGATCTGCCAATGCAACTAGTAGATAGTGAATGTGCTACTAGGTGCAAACTCATGCCAAGGAGTTTCTGGTAAAGAGATGAGGAACTAGTACAGTTAAGCTTATTGACAAGAGGTGGTAAGTCATATTTTTTGATCTAGGAGAAATGTAGTTTTCATAATTTTTAAGAACTTTGTTCATGGTAGAAAATGAGAACACATTTAAAACATGTAACCCTTATATGGAATCTGATTGTACGTGACCTAGCACACAATATTTCTCAACATTCAGTCTGGACTAGAGTTGTGAAAAATTAAAGTGAACATGCTGATGTACGGACCATAACTCTTCCAACCAGCTAAGATCTTACATGAATCTTACAACTGGAATCAGACCTTTTAACAACTATTAAGGAAGGATGTCGGGTACTTCTGAATAAAGGATAAAAGCAAGCAACTTTTTCTCTCCTCCAACCCATGTTTCTGTTCTCCTTAGAATTCCTCTGCATAGGCTTGGTTCTTTCTGCCTTCCCAAACACTCCTTTTGCATTTCTACAAATTAAATCCTTGTAGAGGTTGCTAAGGTGTTGTGACTGTTTTTAAGCATTGAAGGAGCAGCAGTAACTGCCCACGTCTTTTCCTAGGGGACAGCTTCAACAATGGATAACAAGCAGTATAACCAGTTTCTACAGCCAACCAGCATTTTGTGTTAGTATCTGTTGCTACATTCTGCTTGGGTCCATTCCATTCTTTACGCTTCCAGCATCGTCCCAAAGGAAACTTAAAAAGAAAAAAAAGGTACATCTTTTCATCATGTAAATAAATTTCAATCATTGTGGTTCATCTCATCAGACCCATGAGAATTCCCTTTGTTCTCTTTCTTGAATGAGTTTCACACCAATCTGACAAGTATCAAATGTTGTTAGAGTATAAAATGGAAAGATTGATATTGACACAAGAAATATTTTACTTAGAACAGGATTTTCTTAATATTGGTGAAGATTAAATGGGAGCTTGATTTTTAAAGCAGAATATACAATCGGGAAGTCTACAAAAATTAGTCATTATCACCTCAGACATTAAGTCTTAGAAACTGCAAATTGGTAACAGGGTGGAACTTCTGAAGCAAGTTCACACTATTTGTTATACATTTGTCTAGCTAGAGTCTGACAAACTTTATGTTAGCAACCTTGTGTGCCAATCACATAGGAGCATGCTAACTGAAATGAGATTATCAACCATAATTTTATAAAGATGAACTGCAGAACTTTATAATCTGTTCTCTGTCACTAACGCAATTACATTCCTTCTCTAGCAGCCAGCTACAGAGTTTTTCAGGCATCATTCAAGATGTCCCCTGTCATCGGCTGCACTCTTTTTGATACTTCCTTCTTAAGTGTCTCTGAAATTTATAAAAGTAAAACATCTCAGAAACTTACACAAATTCTTGTCTTGAAGAGAAATCAGGACATTGCAAGAGAGATTTCACAGCCAGCATTCATTTGCCACTCTAGTCAGGACAGCAAGTCTTTTCATGGAATAAGACTCTAAGTACCTAAGAGAACATTTTCCCAAGATGTTTTCATTCTTCATGATAAGTGTGAGGACATCTAATAACCATGAACACTCAAGCACAATTCTCTTTAAAACTTTTCAGGCTGACAATTTGGTCAAAATGTCCTGAATGTAAACATTGCCATTGAAAAAGGTTTGTTTTGGTTTAATTTGTTGTGGGTTTTGTTTTGTTTATATTTTACTCTTTTTGATCGTTTGTTTAATTTTTAGCAGAAGACTTATTTTTAAAGTTACAGAAGGCCAAAGAGTGATTCTATTTATACTTAAGCTAAATCATTAGCTATTGATGCTAATACAAAGATATCAATTTTGTCCTTCTGGCAAGATTCTGTGGAGAGAAGAAAATAAAGACAATCCATGCTATTTTATGCATTCTTGTGTTTAAAGCCAACTTATATAAAGCTTTTTTTCTGACCAAAGTTTAAATTGAACAGGACATGCTAGTGATTGTGGGTTGGATTTTTTTTGGCTTGGTGGGCGTTTTTTGTTTTGTTTTGTTTTGGTGTTTTGGGTTGGCCGTTTTTTGGTTTTTTTTTTTTTGATTTTTTTTTTTGACAGAGACACTACCTGAAAAAAACTTATGGTACTGCCTTGTCATTTTCTTCTTTTCTTCTCTACTGTTACTTTATTGAGTATTATAGTAATCCATAAATACGTATATATCATTTTCATAATGCAAGAGTGTGGTGGAGTAGGAAGGTTCCCCCCACACACAAAAGAATTCCACAGCTAACTCAGCCGGAGAAGCAGATGAAAGCTATATTTTACAAGCAGATATGGAATGCAATGAATATGTACAAAAATATACAATATTTACAATATATACAGAAATATACAGCAAAGTATGTAATACAGGAAACCTTTCCCCAACCCCCCTGTGGCCAGGGGGGTTCGGCCTTTTCCCCCCTTCTCCCTCCCTACCTCCCCTTTTTCCCAAAAGGGTTAGAGAGAGAGAGAGAAAGGAAGGTAATTAAAAGGGGAAAACTTTGTTAAAGCTCAAAGCAAATGCAAAAAGTTAGTTTTCTTATCTGGTTAGCAAGAATCGTAGAGAGAAACGAGCCAGCTCACAGTACAGGGGGAAGAAGAAGACGACGACTGCTCCCCCGACTGAAAGACTAGACAAGAATCTACAGCTGGGTTCCACCAATGAAATTGGATTAGCATATCGTTGTTTTCATTTATATACCAAAATATTCAGCCAGAGTGTTCAGAAAGTGTCCTTCTCTTAAAGGCACAGCCTGAACCGGTCACAAAGAGGTTTATTTTGTAGCTAAGCCATTAACATACACCATCAGCTGGTTTTCAAGAGCATGACTACCATCAACAATAGTGGGTTTTATAACCTCATCACTCACAGTGAGCCAACATTCAAAGATACAACTTGCCAGAGACTCACCTATGCAATAATGATTAAGGGCTTTCGTATACTGGGTATCTGTCACTATATAGAAATTACTGCTGCAGAAGATCAGATTGAACACCTCCCAAGGTATGTTTTCCTGAAGCTGCTGGATATCCTCATGATGAACTGTAATGACACATTGGCAAGGTACAGATAAACAAATATGCTCCAAGGTATTAATTAGTGAGCAGAGAACCATATAGGAATTCCTTGCTCGTGGGCTGCATTAACTATTTCACTGGTTTATTCTGAAGTAATGTCTGTCTGAGTGTGCCCTTCTTTCTAATATCACATATTGGATTATCTCTAGGCACATCACAGAACGGAATAGCAAATCACAGAATGTTAGTTGCTGGAAGGGACCTCAAAAGATCATCCAGTCCAACTTCCCTGCCAGAACAGGATCACTTATACCAGATTACACAGGAACATATCCAGGCAGGTCTTGAATATCTCCAAAGAAGGAGACTCCACAACCACCCTGGGCAGCCTTTTCCAGCGCTCCATCACACTCACAGTAAAAAAGTTTTCCTCATGTTTCCATGGAACTTCCTATGCCTCAACTTCCACCATTGCCCCTTGTGCTGTCTTTGGGCATCACTGAGCAGAGCCCTTTACATATTTATAAACATGAATGAGGTCACCCCTTAGTCTCCTCTTCTCCAAGCTAAAGAGACCCAGCTCCCTCAGTCTTTCTTCATAAGGAAGATGTTCCATTCCCCTAATTATTTTTATGGCTATGCATGGAACTATTTCAAGCAACTCCCTGAGGTCCTTCTTGAACTGAGAGGCCCAGAACTGGACCTAAAACTCCAGATGCAGCCTCAGCAGGGCAGAGTAGAAGGGGAGGAGAAACTCCCAGATATTCCAGCTTCAGTATCCTGTATCAGATAAAACACCTGCTTAAGCAATGGCATTATTCATCACAACCCACAAACTCTTTCTTACTCTTTTCTAACTTGAAGGTTCCCTTAAGACTTCCACAATCCACAAATACCACAAAACCACCATGTGTCATATATATGTTAACGAAGCCATTTCAATTCCGTCCACAGCTTTAATATCCCATCAAAACCTCCACCTAATCTCAGATATGCAGCAGTCCCAAAACAGTGAACACTGCTGTAAGACTTAACTGAACATTGAATAAACAGCTGAGCAGATGGTCTTGTTTATTCCACAGTATTTTACTGGCCAAAAGCTTCACAGTTAGAAATCAGTTGATTAAGGCATCTGTGAGTGCCCCCAGCAAGAGGGGGAATCTTGGGTGCAGAATGACCCGTCTGACCTGCCCGCGACAAGGGATGCAGAGGTATACCAGAGAACACAAACACCACATTCAGGCTGTCTCTAGCTGGTGAATTATCCTTTGCAGAAGCTACCAGTTGGATGAGCTATAGCAATCAGAACTCAAACAGTCTTTCTTCAGAGTGTGATCAGAGGACTCAACAAAGGTGAGTTCATGACACACAGGTGTGCTGGCATTTCCTTGAGGTGACAGTGGGATGTCCAGAGCACTCCATGTGTCAGGGATTTGCATCCCACCTTCCTGGTTTCACTGTCTCCTGAGGAGAGCTCCTTTGAAGAGGTGCTCTGGGTAAGCAGGCAGCAGGACAGGGAAAGAGATTTCCTCCTTTTTAAAGCTTCTGCAGTCAACATGAAAGGTTCTCTGTGTGCAGAGATCACACACACGGCAGAACAGGTAGGCTGCAATACTTGTTATTCTTAGAGAAACGTGGAAATTCCTATGTTTTTTTCCAACAATTAAAACTTGTATTTGCTCTCTGCTAACTTCACAATGGTATTCTAAGATGATCACAATAAGAAAAGCTAGAGTTGAAACAAGACTGCAGTATTGTCATTTCATGCAGAAGCTAGGAATTGTGAGTAAAGATTAGACCCTACTGCTGTGCCGTCCACCTGCAAATCTAGAGAGCAACTCTGGATTAAATGTGCTTCTGATTGCCTGGGTTTAGCTCTTATCCGGTGCGAACACAATATCCAGCAAGACAATCTCTTAAGAGCAAGAGGCAGAAGACAGGAAAGCTGAAAAAAGGCTCAAGCAGGAGGTTCAGCAAACTGTCTCCTTTATACTGTGCGATGCTCATAGTACAGGATAAACCTCTAGTCAGCTGAAGTCAGCTGTCCTGGATGGCTCAGAACTGCTAATGGCTTGCAGCCCATGGCTGACCTGGGATTCTGTCGTAGTAAAACTAGTACATTGATGCTGAGATATAACAAAGAGAAAAATAAGCATGTGTGGCAGTGACTGTACTTTTAGAAATACAATCTGAAAAAGAGAGGTGAATAGACAGCGAATACAGGTGAAAACCACAAGCTTTTGCAGAATGACATTCAGCATTTTCTTACGATAAGCTTTCAGATATCATCAGGAATACAGATGGGTTAATAGTTTTCTTGGTTCTGTAACCTAACAGGGAAAAGAAAAAAAAAAAAAAAAAAAGCAGCTATTCAAAAAGAAGACTAAGTTTTGAAGATATAGAAAAGCTGCAGAAAATCCTTTTATTGAATTAGAACCTTTGCTTTTTTTTTTTTATTTAACATTCAGTGGTTAACGGAAAATACTTTTAATTTAACTTAAAATAGGCAATTCATAAAGACAAATGCCACTTTCAAAGGGTAAATTGAAAAAAGACATTGTATGTTTTATGTGAAGACATCTGCCCAGGGAGAATTCCCAGCAATGAACTGCCACAGTATTGAGAGATGACTGGTATGTTTCATTTCCTTCCTAGGGTACATACAGCCTTTTTCTCATCACATTACAAGAAGTGATACAAATAATCTTTTCATGTTTCTACAAATCAATCTTCAGTAGTGGAAACAGAATTAAACACATCAGCTCTAGAAAATCTGTGGTGTTTTGCCCTGTCACTTGATTATTCTTCATCAGTGCCATTGTGATAGACACAAATGATGATGAGGCACAAAGACATATTTCCATAGGAGAATATACTGTCTCATTCGTTTGAAGCAAAGGAATTACTTCAAGGCACAGTAAGCAAAAGGATTTTTTCCAAACTGCAGGGGGTCAGGAGAAGGAAAGGAAGGAGTTAAAAGTTTTTTTTCAGAAGCAGTTTGTAATGATAATGACTTTCTAGGAGCCAATGTGCTGATACCAAGGCAATTTAAGACACTTAACACTATAACCCATGGCTTTGAAAATATTAAATAAAATCCACCTCTCTGTATGCTCTAGAAATTGAAGACAATGGGAAATCTCACCAGCTGATGTGGAATAAATATGTAAAATTGAAAATGTAGGCATAGGTCCATGGGTCTATGTCAATGGGTCCATGTCCCAGTGGAGGACAGTGCCAAGAGGAATCCCTCAGGGATCAGTCCTGGGACCAGTCTTGTTCAACATCTTTGTCGGTGACATGGACAGTGGCATTGGGTGCACCCTCAGCAAGTTTGCTGCTGACACCAAGCTGTGTGGTGCAGCGGACACGCTGGAGGGAAGGGATGCCATCCAGAGGGACCTTGACAGGCTGGATAGGTGGGCACAAGCCAACCTCATGAGCTTCAACAAGACCAAGTGCAGGGTCCTGCACCTGGGTCGAGGCAATCCCAGGCACAAATCCAGGCTGGGCAGTGACAGGCTGGAGAGCAGTCCAGAGGAGGGAGTCTTGGGGGTGCTGGTGGACGAGAAGCTCAACATGAGCTCTCAATGTGCACTTGCAGCCCGGAAAGCCAATCAGATCCTGGGCTGCATCAAGAGAAGTGTGGCCAGCAGGTCAAGGGAGGTGATTGTTCCCCTCTACTCAGCTCTGGTGAGACCCCACCTGGAGTACTGTGTCCAGTTCTGGAGCCCCTATTACAAGAGGGATATGGACCTGCTGGAAGGTGTCCAGAGAAGGTCCACGAGGATGAACAGAGGGCTGGAACACCTCTCCTAAGAGGACAGACTGAAGGAGTTGGGGCTGTTCAGTCTGGAGAAGAGAAGGCTCCGAGGTGACCTTATTGTGGCCTTCCAGTATCTGAAGGGGGCCTACAAGAAGGCTGGGGAGGGACTTCTCAGGCTATCAGGTTATAGGACTAGGGGGAATGGCATGAAGCTGGAGGTAGGGAGATTCAGGCTAGAGGTGAGGTGGAAGTTCTTCACCATGATAGTGGTGAAGCCCTGGAATGGATTGTCTAGGGAGGTGTTTGAGGCCCCATCCTTGGAGGTATTTAAGACCAGGCTGGATGAGGCTCTGGCCAGGCTGCTCTAGTGTGGGGTGCCCCTGCCCATGGCAGGGGGTTGGAACTAGATGATCCTTGTGGTCCCTTCCAGCCCTGACTGATTCTATGATTTTTTTTTTTAATAATTTTTTTTAAAGATGACAGGAGAGGATAATCTTGCTCAAGGAGGCAACTAACAGCTTTGTTTTTCTGCCTGTCATACACCATCTCACTGTTTTAAGTAATAGAAGGTCTGGGATGGGCTTATAATGTGTTAGAAAGAGAAAGACAGCATGAAAATTTCCACCTAGAAACAAAGATACAACATCCAAAAGCGATCACACAAGCAAACTGTGTGACAAAAGCACAAGGCAGTAAATGTAAAGTCACTGAAAGAAACTTTGCTTTATCTCCAGATGGAACCAGTTCACACACAGAAGGCAGTTGCTGAGCGTTCTACTGCTATGCCTTCATTCCACCACCTTACTGCAGCAATGTGATAGCTATTCATGCTTGAAAATTCCTATGATATAGTACTAAGCATGTATCACTGTAACCTGGACAACACTATGGTTGCTAGGGAAAGTATAAGAAAACAAAGAACTGAACACTGAACTTAGAGTCAGCAGAAAAGTTCCACTGCAAAATTAGAAACAAAAAGGAATGAGACACCACGTTGACCATATTCTTCAATTTGTCATTATTTATCCTTTGGGGTTATTCACAGGACAAAGGAAAAAGCAAGAAAACAAAAACCTCTGCCAGCCAGCCTCAATGTTTGGTGTTTGATCTGTGTTTTAGAAGTACATGTATCACATGATTCATCAGCTCATCTTTTTTTTTTTTTTTTTTTTTTTTTTTTAAAGTAGTGTTGTCCTTTAATACTAAATCTCCTAAATTCTCAATGAAATTTTGAGTCATTAAAGTTTTACACTGAGTAAAATGAGAACATGAGAATACCACAGAAGTTGGTGAGGGGTTTGGAACACAAGCCCTATGAGGAGAGGCTGAGGGAGCTGGGGTTGCTTAGCCTGGAGAAGAGGAGACTCAGGGGTGACCTTATTGCTCTCTACAACTACCTGAAGGGAGGTTGTGGACAGGTGGAGGTTGGTCTCTTCTCCCAGGCAGCCAGTACCAGAACAAGAGGATACAGTCTCAGGCTGCACCAGGGCAGGTTTAGGCTGGATGTTAGGAAGAAGTTCTATACAGAGAGAGTGATTGCCCACTGGAATGGATTGCCCGGGGAGGTGGTGGAGTCACCTTCATTGGAGGTGTTCAGGAGGAGACTTGATGGGGTGCTTGGTGCCATGGTCTAGTTGTTTGGGTGGGTTGGATTGGTTGATAGGTTGGACGCGATGATCTTGAAGGTCTCTTCCAACCTAGTTTATTGTATTATATTATAGTATCTTTTATGATGGGATGCTCTTCAGGGCAATGTGCAAGACATGAAAGGTGTCCTGCCTTGGGAGAGTCAACAAAATAATGTAAAAATCCATCCAAAACCGAAAAGTATACCTGGGAAGTAACTTGTAATTAGCAAAACAAATGCAGCATGTGGGAACACAGCATACAGGCATAAAGGCACTCTCACTCACAGCAACTTCAGATCTATATTATGGGGAATACAACCTACCCTTTACCACTGTGACCATTTAAGCTGGGTGCCTCCAAAAAAAGAAGCCACGGAGTTGAGACCTGCAGTGTCTAGAGTGTCCAGCCCAGTGGGTGGACACAGGAAATAGTGTATTTCTACCCATAAATCCTGCACCCTCATAAATCCAGCTGCAAAGTTATTGTCTTTCTCTTTCTTCCCTGTCTGCTCCTGTGGGAGAGACATGTTCTCTTGAGAGACTTGATGGGGTGCTTGGCTGCATGGTTTAGATGTTGGGTGGGTTGGATTGGTTGATGGGTTGGACGCGATGATCTCGAAGGTCTCTTCCAACCTGGTGTATTGTATTGTATTGTATCTGGCAATGACGGGGGAGTATCAGAGGCCTCTTTGACCTGAGTATCTTTCTTTTGTTGGTTGATTGGGTTTTTTTTCCCTTGCACAGTCTTTGCCTATTTAGGCCTTATGCCAGGGTCAAAAGGGTGAGGGGGGGGGGGGCAGTTCAGACCTGGCCAGCCTGAAACTCAGCCTAGTAATGGGGGGAAAAGAGGAAGGGGAGGAGCAGTAAGAAAGAATCCTGGGTTTTTTGGTGAACCCCAGGTGGGGAGAAGGGGAGTGTTGGGTTTTTGGTCTGGTGTAAAGAAACTTTGCTATGCTTTGGTATGTTCACCACTACACTTCGGAGTTTGTAGTATATGAATTGCTTTTCCATTTAAACTTCCCATAACTATCCAATCCATTTGTGTGAGCGTTATTCTTTTGTCCCTTTTGGAGCAATAGAGCAATCTGCTCTGCTCCAAACTAGGACAACCACGAAGACTCATGGGTAGAAAAAAAAAGCAGCATCCTACAGTTGCTTGGAAAAAGGGCTGGCGGGTGAAAATTCAGACATTTTAACACTTCTCTTTTTTTTTTTTTTTTTTTTTTTTTTTTTTTCCTTGCAGCTGAACTGAATTCATCCTCACAAATTGCTCTGCTTCAGAACTGGCCAATGAGATGAGATGATAAACAACATGACTGTGTCCATCTCCTTCTTCTGGATTAAAGCCATGTTTTTACTTGCTTAAGAAATGGAGTCTGTTTCCATTCGTATAAGGCCAGTGAAACTCATTTTTGCAAAAGTGGATCTTCTTGTGGTGTGGGAAAGTTCATGCAAAGAGCCAGTAATACTGCCTTACCTGATATATCATGGAATGAACAGTCAGTCATCCATTTAAAGGGAGAAAATATGGAGAAAATATAAAAGGTGATTTTACAATTGCTTCATCTGAAATGAATCTACACAGTGCTCAAACCTAAACCAGAGTTAATACTTCCCAATCTTCCCAGGTCCAGCCCTTTCTGAACTTGAAATGTCAGCAGCCTGTAGAGGTGCTGAGCAGCTACCTGTAAGAGCATCACACAACTTTATTTTCCAGTCTTTACTCTGACTTGAGGGTGATGCCATAAAATGTGAAATATTCTGTTCTATTTTAAAAAGAGCTTACATTCTCAAGTAATGTAGAGTTCTTTATTGTTCAAGTGTAATGAATTGTCAGCTTTCTCCTCACACTTTCCTTAACAGAACGAGATACATACATCATCTTTCAAAAGAAGCAGTGCTGCTGTGACATTTCAGAAATGTTGTTCTAGAGAATCTGCACATATTTTTTTAAGGGACTACAACTTACAAAGTGAGATCGCTTAAGCTGAATGAAAAGAGCTCAGATTTTTTTATGCATGCTTTATACAGCAACTGTAATGTGTCTAAAAGTCATACTTCATTTCACTGCAACAGGTAGATCAGATAAAGGATTGTCTGTTTTCACCACTGGCGCTGGCTGGAGTTGTATTTCCCAGTCACATGGGAGGAGCATTGAACCTCAGTGCTAAAATCTATTAAAATCTTGGTGTGGAATCATGACATGGAGAGCGGACTCATAGCAACAGCATGAGTGTGTGGGGAGAGTATGTGGAAACTTCCAGGAAAGGACTGTGAACTTTTCACATACTGTGGGATGAAGTCTAAACAACTTGTTGCACACCAGTATGCAAGGCAGGGAGATAACAGGATACAGCATGGGGCCAGTAAACAAACTGGAAAGAGACATTTTTGAGTAATGTTTCTGACCCATCAGGGACAACAGCAACAGGTGCAAGCCAGAGTAGTATTGTCCTTGGTTGGGAAGCTCCAGAAGAAGCATATGACTTTAAGAGATAATTACCTTTTCTCCAGTTTAGAGATCATGAAGACATTCCTCTACGCTTGGCAGGCTGATGCACTGTAGACTTGAATTTTGAACCAATTCTGTGTGCAACAAATGACATTACATTTTCAGCAGTTGCCTCGCATCATGTGCTTAAATTCCTTTCTGCTAAATTCAGTATTGAAGGATAGAACTGGAAATTGGTCTCACTCTATACAGGGTCCAGAGTGGTGCCTGACACACAATTTTATTCTCTTTGTACCTGCAGAAAAAGAAAAAGTTTTAAAAAGTAGAATGACACCCCTCCACACATGCTCCACACACCTATCCCACCTTTAAACTATGCAAATAAACTTATCTGTTTACATTACAGGTACAACTGAACTGGCAGGGCAATAGGGAATTAATTGAAGAACTTACTTGACAATGAGGACCCGTGTGAAAAGGAATTCAACCATTAAATTACTTGCAAAAGAGAACGGTAATGGTGATTGGAGTCCTACTAAAAATAAAGGCCAAATGAGACGGAATAAATAATTTCCAGGATTTATGTACAGCACCTCATACTCCAGATTTTCTTGCATAACTAAAACAAATTAAAAGGAAAAAGGATTACAGAAGAGAAAAATGTGTAAAAAGAAAAAAGTATAAATGAGGGAAATGATATAAACGTTTCTGAGGAAGATAAAACCAGGAATGACAGCAGCAAACCAAACAGCATTTCTCATGGCTATTGCTACTCAAATACCTGACAGCTCACATATATCACACCTTATCTCTGACCCTAAAATTTTTCCTCTCCTTCTTCATATAGATAAATTCTACTCTCTGTCATTTCACAAGGGAAGGATACTGAGACAAAGGAGGAAAGCACAAATTTTCCAGTGCTTCCCACCTCTTCGGCTAAGAGCCCATGAGAAAGTACCAGCATCTTGTCTGTCTGGAAGAGATATTCAGATCATACTACCCTGCTTTGTGAGTGGAAAGGAGCAAGTAAAGAAGAGGCAAAATCCTACTGCATTGAGATGCTATTGCCTAGGAAGGGCTAGGGGACTGGCACAGCTGTGTGGGTCAGGGTTGGTTACAGGACTCAGAGAGTTTCTGCTTCCACTGTGCTGCTTGTTTTTTTTTTTTTTCCTCAGGGTACCAAAGTTTGTTCCTGGATTGAAGGAGAGATGGCTATATCTAAATGTGGTCAGAATAGCCAAACATCCTTTCAGGGAAAGGAGACAAGCCCTTCTGAAGCCAGTAAAGGAAGAAAGTTTGGAGATTGCAGCTCTTCCTCCACCTTTCTCAGCACTCAATACAGAACCCTAGCAATGTGGAAAGACTTGGAAAGGAGCTTTGTCAACTATGAATTTGACAAAATAAAATTATTTGGGACAGAAACAAAAGAAAATATTTTTTTTGCCCCTCAGTTTTGAATGTCAGAAAAATACAGTACTTAGTGAGGTATTTGGAAAGTCAAGGTTTGCCTGGGGCTGTCATTAAAGCATTGCTTGAGGGAAGGAGGAACAGGACAAATAACTAATACTTCTGCATGTTACTTTGGCTTGAGAGCAGTAGTCCACATAATAGATGTTTGACAACATGAACTCAGTCAGATATTCAGAATGCAAGCATTGCCACTTGGCTGAAACAGGCTTACTTGATGAGGCTAGTTTAGGTCATTCAGCTTTGGCAAACTGCTTCACATGCTTCAAATCAGTTGAAGCAAATCCTGTGTTCCTCCCCCTGTCCTGAGCGCTGATTTCACTGCAGCACCATTTCTTTTTTTGGATGAAACAAAACAGGAAGATGCACTCAAGGAGAGCATCCATTGCACTACCTGCTAAAGAGAGATGTTTTTGGATCACAGGGAGACTAAAGCTCAACCAAAGTAGAAGTCCCCCAAACCTGTGCAATGTCAACTTCAGGTCCTCAGCACCAAAGCACCGTGTGGCTTTTCTGATGGATTTCTGCTGGGCCACACTACTTGCTAGTGAAAATGACTGCTGTGGTTCAAACCACCCATGCTTTAAGATCTGCCCACCTGCAATCCAGTTAGGGTAGCAATGGAAAAACATAAAGCTTAAAAATGTAGCACTTTTCCTCCTAGTTGTGCCTTTAGGCAACACAGAAAATTTAGAAAAGGAATGCCTGAAAACAAATGTCCTTCACCCATTCCTTCACACTGTTTATAGAGTTCTGTTTACTTCTAATAGCCCCACTCATACACGTCAGCTTACTGTAAGCAATTAAATCATAAGTATTTTAAACTAAATTGAGCCATGACAATCATTCATTTTGGTATCCAGTGCTAAACACCTCTTGGAGAATTTACACTGCCAATAAATGGAAAATATGTGTGCAATTTTGAAAATATTTTTGCTGACAAAGTCATTTACCTGATGGCAGTGAAATCTAATATTTGAAGTGAATCACACCAGACAAAATCATTGTTGCCTGCTATAATTTTCTCCCACAAAGGCCACCTACATTATTTATGTGACCTATTAGATTGTGCATATTTTCCAAGAGTTTAGTTACATATTCAGAGTGACCTATTCAAATAAAACCAGCATTTTTCTAGCTCTGTATTATAAAAGCCACATAAAAAGTATTTTTATAATTTTATATGAAAACAACGAATGGCAGTCATCTAAAGTGAGAGAAGGGAAACAGACATACACTGGGACTTAAAGGGCTCTGTTCTGACTTGTCTTGATTACTGCCGTGTTTGGCTTGGATGGTTGGTCTGGTTTAAGGGGTATATTTCAGCAGTGTTTTTAACTTTCCCTGGTGGCTTTTTAGGCAATACAGTTTTGCCACACAATTTTACAGACTCTTCTCTGAGAAGTGCTGCTCTGCATTGATACACAGTCCTGATCACTTAACCCAAGTTTAATTTTGCAAGGATTTGGAGTTCTTCAAAGTAGGGCACTCTGCAGAGGCCTCCTCTACAAGGACAAATAGTAAATGGACAATAATAAAATGTGAGAGCAAGTATTCAAACACTGCCATGAGCTTACATGGGCATTCCTTACCATATTTTAAATGTCTCTCTTCTGTTCTCCTTAGAGCATAATCCTAGAGTTGATTGAAATTTGGCTTCTGTTTTTGATATAAGAAACATTGGTCTTGCCATTTCTTTGTGCTGATGATGTCTCAAATGTCATCCCCATAGAAACTTCAGCAATAAAAAAATCTTCTCTATGCCACAGGAATAATGCTAAATCTTAGTTGCAACAGATATAATAACTGCATATTAAAAACTTTGGGGGTTTTGTAATGGTACTTATAAGGCTGCTGTATAGAACTATTAAAATTCGTGGTTGTCATTTTCAAATGTGCTTTTCAAAACTAGCACCTTTAAAATATCATTGATGCTATTCTCGGTCTGCCTATTCTCTGTTACACTGCCTTTAACACAACCCAGAGGTGTTGCATTATGCACTTTGGGAACAAAAGTCCGTAACTAAAGATGAATTTATGCTCCTCCTGCGAGCATCAGGCACTTTCTGCTCCCTCATAGGTTATTTTACACATTATAGAGATGAATAAAAGGATGGCCTTGAGTTACAAGTTCAATTCAGTTAGTATGGCAGCCAAGACCAATCTGCCTATATATGTAAGAGAAGGTTTTCATTTTTGTGGTTTAGATTATCATTTATTTTTCACCAGAAAATTGGTATGAGAAAGCAAGCAGAATTAAAAGTGGCTAAAACTGATTAAAAGTGTATGGATCAGAAAAAAACAATGATCATCTTAATTTCTTTAATTAAACAGAGATTTTCACCCCCACCCCCCCCCAAAAGGTGTAAAATAACCTTCTGAGATACAGCATGAGTTTTAAGATATTAAATTCAAATTATTTATTTCAAACCTGAAATCAGACACATTGGTATATGCCTTGCCTACCTGCCACTGAAGTCATGGTACAGGCTCATGGGTACTTATGAATTTGACATATGGAAGACAATGATCTCTGTATGGCTGGAGAAACTCAGCCCAGTGGTAGCGAATAGCAAAGGAAAACCACAGTACTTGTGAGTCACTAGTCTAAAACTGAGATTTAAATGTATGTATTTTATAACCAGAGACATTTGTCCCCCACCTCTGAAATTCAAGCACTTTTGTAGCCTCACACCTTGTCCACATCCAGGCTTATGTCCAGCGGAGGGCTATAAATCTTTTTCTGTGTGGGTTATAGGGCCTCTTTGTGAATAAGAAAGTAGGTACAATCCAAATAATTTGTTGATTTTGGACTTCTCCTTCATGTTAAAAAACAAAACATGTGACAGAGCTGTCTAGGGAGCCTTTATATTTTATTTTTCATGCTCAGCCAATTTTATGGATCGTTGAGGTTTTTTACACCACATCTTAGCCATACAGTATCACAGTATCACAGTATAACCAAGGTTGGAAGAGACCCCAAGGATCATCAAGTCCAACCCGTCCCAACAGACCTCACAACTAGACCATGGCACCAAGTGCCATGTCCAGTCTCCTCTTGAACACCTCCAGGGACGGCGACTCCACCACCTCCCCGGGCAGCCCATTCCAATGACGAATGACTCGCTCAGTGAAGAACTTCCTCCTCACCTCGAGTCTAAACCTCCCCTGGCACAGCTTGAGACTGTGTCCCCTTGTTCTGGTACTGGTTGCCTGGGAGAAGAGACCAACCCCCTCCTGTCCACAACCACCCTTCAGGTAGTTGTAGAGGGCAATGAGGTCACCCCTGGTCCTTCTCTTCTCCAGGCTAAACAACCCCAGCTCCCTCAGTCTCTCCTCATAGGGCTTGTGCTCAAGGCCTCTCACCAGCCTTGTTGCCCTCCTCTGGACACGGTCAAGTGTCTCGATGTCCTTCTTAAACTGAGGGGCCCAGAACTGGACACAGTACTCAAGGTGTGGCCTAACCAATGCAGAGTACAGGGGCACAATGACCTCCCTGCTCCTGCTGGCCACACTATTCTTAATACAGGCCAGGATGCCATTGGCCCTCTTGGCCACCTGGGCACACTGCTGGCTCATGTTTAGGCGGGTGTCGATCAGCACCCCCAGATCCCTCTCTGTTTGGCAGCTCTCCAGCCACTCTGACCCCAGCCTGTAGCTCTGCATGGGGTTGCTGTGGCCAAAGTGCAGCACCCGGCACTTGGACTTGTTGAATGTCATCCCATTGGACTCCGCCCATCTGTCCAGTCGGTCGAGGTCCCTCTGCAGAGCCTTTCTACCCTCTAACTGACTAACATCTATTCCCAACTTGGTGTCATCTGCAAACTTGCTGATGACTGACTCAATTCCCTCATCCATATCATCAATGAAGATGTTAAAGAGGATGGGGCCCAACACTGATCCCTGGGGGACACCACTGGTGACTGGCCGCCAGCTGGATATGGCACCATTCACCACCACTCTCTGGGCTCGGCCCTCCAGCCAGTTCCTAACCCAGCGCAGAGTGTTACTGTCCAAACCATGAGCTGACAACTTAGCCAGCAGTTTGCTGTGGGGGACGGTGTCAAAGGCCTTGGTGAAGTCCAGGTAGACCACATCCACAGGCCTCCCCACGTCCACCAGACGGGTCACCTGATCATAGAAGGAGATCAGGTTGGAGAGGCAGGACCTGCCCTTCCTAAATCCATGTTGGCTGGACCTGAGCCCTTGGCCATCCTGCAGGTGTGCAGTTATTGCCGCCAGGATAATCTGTTCCATCACTTTCCCTGGCACTGAGGTCAGGGTGACTGGCCTGTAGTTTCCGGGTTCCTCCATCCGTCCCTTCTTGTGGATGGGGACCACATTGGCCAGTTTCCAGTCATCTGGGACCTCTCCAGTGAGCCAGGACTGGAGGAAAATGATGGAGAGTGGCTTGGCCAGCTCATCTGCCAGCTCTCTCAGCACCCTAGGATGGATCCCATCTGGTCCCATGGACTTGTGGATGTCCAAGTGGCTCAGCAGGTCCCAAACTAGTTCCTCATGGATTTCTGGGGTACTACACTGCTCCCCAACCCTACTACCCAGCTCAGGAGGCCACTCATCCTGGACTCCTACCTTGCTGTTAAACATTGAGGCAAAGAAGGCGTTCAGGACCTCAGCCTTTTCCTGATCTTCGGTCACCGTGTTCCCCTCCAGGTCCAGTAAGGACTGGAGATTCTTCTTGCCCTTCTTTTTAGCATTGATATATTTGTAAAATTGCTTTTTATTTTCTTTCACAGAGGTGGCCAGTTTCAGTTCCAACTGGGCCTTTGCTTCTCTAATTTTATTCCTACATAATCTAACCACTTCCGTGAACATACCTCGAGAAGCCTTCCCCTCCTTCCAAAGGTGATACAGCCTCTTTTTTCCCTTAATTCCTCCAGGAGCTGCTTGCTCATCCAGGCCGGTCGCCTTCCCCACCGGCTCATCTTTCGGCAGATGGGAACCGCCAGTTCCTGTGCCTTCAAGAGCTCCTTTTTGAAGTAGGTCCAACCCTCCTGGACCCCTCGGTTCATGAGGGTTGGTACCCAGGGAACTTTACAAATAAGTTTCTTAAAGAGGCTGAAGTTTGCCCTCCGGAAGTCCAAGGTGAAGGTTCTGTTGGTACTCCTCCCTATCTCCCTGCATATTGAAAACTTCACCATCTCGTGGTCACTGCACCCTAGGCAGCCTCCCACGGTCACATCTCCCACCAGCCCTTCCCTATTGGAGAGCAGCAGGTCAAGCAGAGCCTGTCCCCTGGTAGGCTCGCTTAACAGCTGCGTCAGGAAGCAGTCCTCTATTCGCTCCAGGAATCTTCTGGACTGCCTTCTCTCTGCTGAATTAAGTTCCCAGCAGATATCTGGCAGGTTGAAGTCACCCACGAGGACAAGATCTGATGATCTTGAAACAGCCTCCAGTTGTTTGTAGAATAATTCATCAACCTCCTCATCCTGGTTGGGTGGTCTATAACAGACTCCAACCAGGATGTCAGATTTGTTGGGCTGCCCTCTGATTTTAACCCACAGGCTCTCAATTCCCTCATCTTCCACCTCAAGTTCAGAGGCAGAAAGTGTCTCCCTAATATACAAAGCCACCCCTCCTCCCCTTCTCCCTCTCCTATCCCTCCTAAAGAGCCTGTAACCCCCAGTGTAGCACTCCAATCGTGCCTGTTGTCCCACCATGTTTCTGAGATGGCAACTATATCATAGTTGCCCTGGTGGATTAGGACCTCCAGCTCATCTTGCTTATTGCCCAGGCTGCGTGCATTGGTGTACATGCACTGCAGCTGGGCTCCCGACCTCTCAGTTGACCCTACCTTGTGCCCTACTCTTACCTCTGCAGAGGGACCGATGTCTTCACCCACCCCCTTCAGACCTAGTTTAAAGCCCTCCTAATGAGCCCTGCCAACTCTAGTGCTAGGACTCTCTTGCCCCTTCTAGATAAATGTACCCCATCAGGACCCAGCAGGTCAGGTGCCGTAAAAGTTGCCCCATGATCAAAGAAACCAAAGTTCCTCCGCTGGCACCATTCCCTGAGCCACTTGTTGATGGTGTGGGTTCTCCTGTTCCTCTCAGTGTACTCCCCTGCCACTGAGGGAACTGAGCAGAACACCACTTGCGCGCCTGCCCCATCAATCAACTGTCCAAGGGCCCTAAACTCCTTCTTAATTGCCCTGGTGCCCTTCCTGTCGATCTCATCACTCCCAGCCTGTATCACCAGTAGAGGGTAATAGTCAGAGGGACTGATGAGCTTGGGGATTCCCCTTGCAATGTCCCTTACTCGCGCCCCGGGTAGAGAGCAGACCTCCCTGTGGGATGGGTCGGGACGACATATGGGTCCCTCAGCACCCCCCAGGAGAGAGTCCCCAACAACTATAACCCTTCTCGTTTTCTTTGTGGAGCTTGTCGTTATAGCTGTTGGGAACTGCTTGGCCTTAGGCTTGGCCTTAGGCTTGGCCTTAGGCTGCCCCCCGGAGCTGGTCGTTACAGCCGGCGGGGACTGCTTGGCCTTGATCTCCCCCCCGGATGGCTGCTCCTCAGCCCTCTCATCCCCACCGTCCTCAGCCTGCAGGGCCTCATACTTATTATGCAAGGGCAGCGGAGGAGGAGGAGAGGGCCGGGGCGGATTTCTCTTGCCACCCTTGGCAGGGACCCGTGTCCATCCCTCTCCGTTCTCAGGGGCCCGTCCCTCAGCAGGGGAGATCTACAGAGCCTTCTCCCACAAGTCCAACTCCCTTTCGCTTTCCCTTATTGACCTCAGCCTAGACACCTCCTCCTTCAGCTCGGCCACTTCATCCTTCAGCTCAGCCACCAGACTGAGGAGAAAGTTCACCTGCTCACACCTGACACAGGTGTTCTCTCTCTCTCCCTCTATTCCAACTGCCAGGCTGAAGCACTCTCTGCAGCTGGCAGCCTGGACTCCAGCATGCTGGAGAAACAACTCTGTCTGGGTAGATGCTATTTTTCTACCCTTGGTCCGAGTAATGACCATGGTGCAGCGTGTGAGTGCAAGCAGCCAAAGGGCTATCGAGCCAAAATGGCGCCGCGCGCACAGCCCAGCTGGGGTTTAAATCTCCCGCGGCTGACGTCAGGCACTCGCTCCCGTGCACGCTCGCGAGAGCACGAGCCTGCCTCAATCCCTGCCCCCCAGGAGTCCTCCCGACCCGCTAAACCCCGAAAGCAAGGCAAAAACCCAAGCAGAAACTCACAAAGCAAGCGGTGCTGTCCCGAAGGAGCGGTTCTGATCGGCTATCGAGCCAAAATGGCGCGCGCGCACAGCCCAGCTGGGATTTAAATCTCCCGCGGCTGACGTCAGGCACTCGCTCCTGTGCACGCTCGCGAGAGCACGAGCCTGCCTCAATCCCTGCCCCCCAGGAGTCCTCCCGACCCGCTAAACCCCGAAAGCAAGGCAAAAACCCAAGCAGAAACTCACAAAGCAAGCGGTGCTGTCCCGAAGGAGCGGTTCTGATCGGCTATCGAGCCAAAATGGTAGTTTACATCATAGAATCATAGAATCATAGAATCAGTCAGGGTTGGAAGGGACCACAAGGATCATCTAGTTCCAACCCCTGCCATGGGCAGGAACACCCTACACTAGATCAGGCTGGCCAGAGCCTCGTCCAGCCTGGGCTTAAACACCTCCAGGGATGGGGCCTCAACCACCTCCCTGGACAACCCATTCCAGGGCTTCACCACTCTCATGGTAAAGAACCTCTTCCTCACATCCAGCCTGAATCTCCCCATTTCCAGCTTCATTCTGTTCCCCCTAGTCCCATCACTACCTGATAGCTTGAGAAGTCCCTCCCCAGCCTTCCTGTAGGCCCCCTTCAGATACTGGAAGGCCACAATAAGGTCACCTCGGAGCCTTCTCTTCAGACTGAATAGCCCCAACTCCTTCAGTCTGTCCTCCTAGGAGAGGTGCTCCAGCCCTCTGATCATCCTCGTGGCCCTTCTCTGGACACACTCCAGCACGTCCACATCCCTCCTGTAATAGGGGCTCCAGAACTGGACGCAGTACTCCAGGTGGGGTCTCACCAGAGCTGAGTAGAGGGGAACAATCACCTCCCTTGACCTGCTGGTCACACTTCTCCTGATGCAGCCCAGGATCTGATTGGCTTTCCGGGCTGCAAGTGCACATTGAGAGCTCATGTTGAGCTTCTTGTCCACCAGCACCCCCAAGTCTCTCTCCTCAGGGCTGCTCTCCAGCTTGTCACTGCCCAGCCTGGATTTGTGCCTGGGATTGCCTCGACCCAGGTGCAGGACCCTGCACTTGGTCTTGTTGAAGCTCATGAGGTTGGCTTGTGCCCACCTATCCAGCCTGTCAAGGTCCCTCTGGATGGCATCCCTTCCCTCCAGCGTGTCCACTGCACCACACAGCTTGGTGTCATCAGCAAACTTGCTGAGGGTGCACTCGATGCCACTGTCCATGTCACCCACAAAGATGTTGAACAAGATGGGTCCCAGGACTGATCCCTGAGGGACTCCGCTTGTCACTGGCCTCCATTGGGACATGGACCACTCTGTTGACAGCCACTCTTTGGGTGCAGCCATCAAGCCAGTTCTGTATCCATCTAGTGGTCCATCCATCAAACCCATGTGTCACCAGCTTGGAGACCAGGAGGTGGTGCAGGGCAGTGCCGAAGGCTTTGCTCAAGTCCAGGTAAATGACGTCAGTTGCTCGCCCCTCATCTATTAATGCTGTCACCTGCTCATAGAAGGCCACCAGGTTTGTCAGGCAGGATTTGCCCTTGGCAAAGCCATGCTGACTATTCCCAATCACCTCTTCACTATTCTTCTGAGTCATTAGTGCCTCCAGGAGGATCTGCTCCATGATCTTTCCGGGCACAGAGGTGAGACTGACTGGCCTGTAGTTCCCCGGTTCCTCCTTCTTGCCCTTTTTGAAAATGGGAGTAATGTTTCCCCTTCGTCATCTTTCTAATGAGAATTGACTGTTACTGTCTTCTTTTCATTTCCTTACTCTTCAGCTGGCTTTTTATTCATAACAGACATTACCTGTGACCTTGTATTTGTCAGCTTTCCTTAATAACTTTTTGAAGAACAATAAAAAAAGCCCAACAGCTTCAAAAGGGTAAAAAGGTATGAGAACAAGTTTGTCATCATATACTGTTTGGTTAGCTTTGAAAAGAATTTTAGTGACTGTTCTAAAGCAGTATTAAGCTTTTTCTTAATTCATGCAGCATAATTGTATGAATTCAGGAGGGAAGTCTTTATCATCTTTCTCATCTTCTGAGTTTAGATGTTTAATGTGACTTTTTTGCACATAGATTGTTGGTTGGTGAATTTGTGTGTGTGTGTAGTAAACTGAGAAAAAGAGATGCTTGTTATATTATTGCAGTTTATATAATTGAAAAACAATCCAGATTTGTCCTTGACCCAAAGTCAGCTTAATTTATTGTAAGAAATGGACAGCTGCCATCTTTTCCAATCCTTCCTTAGCACTGCATAAGTATTTTCAGACACTTAAATTCATTCATAATATGAATGCATTTGAAACCCTGATGCTGTGTCTGAAGGCTTAAAAAATAGCATACTCTAATCTTAAATGAAACTAGACAGAGTAAAGTTCCATTTGCAGGCAACAATGAAGCAGTGAATTAATTTTATGAAGACATGATGAACTAAACTATTTGAAAACAATAGTTATCAGAGCTGCATATAGCAGTTCGTAATCTATATTTTGAATATATCTTTATTTAACCAGGATGAAAAAGCTGCCTAAATTCCTTTTGACAGAGAACGTAACCAGATAGCAATCTCCACAGAACTTGTAATTCTCAGAGAAATTGTTTACCAATTATAAACATATCACAAAATATGAATGGCTATGATGTATTTTAAACACAATTATGATAATAAAGTATAGTCAAATATGTGCAAGAAGTAGCAATTACTAGTGCATATCATTAAGCCATCTGCAATTAATCCAAAGCAATAATATGGTTTATTTAATAAGTTCCAGCATTTCTCTTTGAAGATGTGTACAGAAAAATAAGTGGTTTATGTCTCATGAAACAGGAAATGATTCTATGAGACTAGAGCTTTGCTGTAACAGCTTGGAACCTCTCAGATATTTTTATGTAAGTGTTGCCACTACTGCCATAATTTTAAATATTACCAGGCTGCTGGGAGCAAAACCTGCAAAGGGAAAACAGGAATGCAAGGGCTAGCTTTGAGTAGGAAACAGTCTGTAACAGTTAATGATCTGATCACAGAAGAGAAGAGGTCATCTCCGAAGCCTGAAACGAAAGGGGAAATTTCTATTGATGTCAGCAGACTGCATAAGGAATGGGAACACTCAGTACTAACAGATCTAAACTTGCTTAGTTTTACTATGGAATTCACTAGATTTATGCAACCACTCCGTCTGGCTTAATACCTTGTAGATAGTGTCTGGTATTTTAAGTATCTCACAAAGATTTTTTTCCTGTCATCCTAAAGTTTGTTGCTAAACATATAGAGTGTTTTTTCTCTTGTCCTCTCAAGTGAATATCTCTTATCATTTACCTTATTTCCTCTGTGAAAAAGTCCATTCTGTCAAGTACAAAGGCCTATCCTGTTGTAATGAAACAAAATATTTAAATTATATTATCATTTAAGTGTAGCATTCCCTAAAGATTCAGAAAACATCTTTCAAACTGCATATTAATACAGCTGGTGCCATATCTTTCGAGAAAGCTTCATTTTCCTCTTAAAGAAGGAAAGATGTTGCAATGTATTGCCTTATGATTTTTGTAGTGTCTGAACCGCCACTTCTATAAATTATAAATTAGCTTGTGCAAACCTTAGGAGAAACAGGATTAGGCAATATTTCCACCAGCCAAGATGATGGTGTTTCTCCAGAGAAGGAAAGGGGGATTGTGGGGAGACAAGGGGAGGAACAGTCAGCTTCTGTTTCTCTGGAAGGAAATACTGGAGGGATTTATCTGTTGGCAAGTCAAATGCAGAAAATATCACATGGTAAAAGGCTGTGGTCTGATCCATCAAATCCTCTGAAGAAGAAAATATAGTGAGAAGAGAATAATCTACTATTTAATCCACTGTAAGGATAAAGCATTTCATATGGATTTTATCTGACAATACGACAGAGTGAGCTAAGATAAAAAAAGAAACACTTGACTTACCATGATCCTTAAATTTTCAAATAAAGGAAAAACACAACTTTGCATGTCTTCTTCATTTGAACAAGAGAGACAGAGCAGTCAGGGTTTGAAGCGGAATTTAAAGGAAAGACTGCTTTACAGTAGAAAGGGAGCTGATTTTTCATTCCCTGCAGTAATGCATACTTCTGCTGCCTGAAAGGGCAGGTTGTATGGCATCCAGCTTGTTGCAGCTGCCAGCTTCTTTGAAGTGTATTACTCCTACTTGATATATGAGTCCAGCTGTTGTTTTCTAATCTGCTCAGTTTGATCAGAGGCATAAAGCAACACTGACTGTGGTAGAGCTGCTGTGGTCCCACTGTGGTGTCCTGGTCTGTGGTATCAGCCTGGGAAGCAGAGCTAGGCTGAGCCAAATCCCCAGTGACAAGCACCCAGACTGCACAAAACAAGTAGGACTCTGAGATTCATCTTCTCATCTTCAGCAATGTGGCTGCAATAGAAAACTCCTTTCAATGGTTATATCAGGCACTGAGACCAACAGACAGGTTTCCTCTGGGTGCCCAAGCCAACCACCAGGATATGGGAAACATTGGCCAAGCCAGGTCCTTGGTGGGTGGCAATCAAGACAATGCTTAACTGGGTTTGCAAGAGCAGCCTCTCAGCATTTCCACTCCTTTCCCTGCTCACCCCCTGTTCCTCATCAGGCAAGAACTCACCTCCTCTAGCAGCTGGAATAACTACATGACAGTGTGCCTAGGCACAACTCCATGATAGATTTTCCCTTTTTGCCTCTTTTTCATCTTTGAGGGTGAATAGGGTTAATCTTTACTTCTCTCAAGTCTTACATGAGATTCTGAAGTGTGATCACAAGCAGACATGTGCTGTTCATGTACACGATTTACATTTAAATGTTATTATGTATGTTTACTCCTGTTATTCCAAATTTGGCATCTGATATTGAATCCTTCATAGTTACATGAATCCAGCTTTAATAACAAGTAAGAGAGAACACAAAGCTTAAAGATGTTCAGTGAGCTTACCACAGAAAAGTCAATATAAACTGGCAATTAGAGCAGGAAAAAGAATGCTTTATATAAATATAAGGAAAAGTATTTGTCTTTGTGACTAATAGAGGTCCAGGAATAAATTTGAAAAAAAAATAATCTCACTCATTTGATGTCTCAGTCAGAATAAATTATACCATAAAAAATATGATTTTACTACTCCCTGGGACTTAAAAAGGTCTCAGCTTCCACAGTTCCTAGGGAAACTGAGCAGGAGATTTTTAAACTGCAAATTACTAGATGAAAACTAAATAGTGCCTTTTGGACTTTATACAAATAAAAAAGAAGAAAAGAGAGCTTATTCATTAAATAAAGCTGAAATACACAAGTTATTAAATGCAGGTACAAGGAGCTACAATCTATACACTTTCACACAATCTATCACTTTGACAAGAATTTCATGCAATACAGGGGATTTTGAGAGGAATGAAGAGATGTCATAACCTGTCATTCAGATTTGAAAACATACAAATTTGACAAATGTTAAAGCCCAGGATATTACAGCTACCTAAGGCTTCTACTTATCTCCTAGACCACTCTCCGTTTTCTGTACCTATGTCGATAGTAACTAGCTCAGGCAAGTCAGATATTATAGGCTGTCAGTCATTCTCCTAACTGGATACATGGATAAATAAGTATTAGGGTTTCTTGATTCACTAATGGATGTAGGCATGTGTAGGAGTCTAACATTTCACCTTATTTCCCACAAGAGTGTACAAGAAATCTCTTTGCAAACAGCAGTCATTTTTTGGGAGCTACTACTCTGTAGTAGAGGAGTCGATGTGCATTTATAGACTTACAGGCTCAGACATTCTGGGCACATTTGTGGCTTGTGAGCAGGCCTTGTTTGTTTGTTTTAATAAAGGTTTTGATACTCACAGTATCTTTCTGGACAAGTTGGTCATATGTGGAATAAGCAGGTTCGTGGTGCACTGGGTGAAGCAGCTTAAGGGCAGAGATCAAAGTATGATAGTGAATGGGGCCACATCTGGGCATGATAGGTCACCAGTGGTGCTCCTCAGGGTTCAATTCTAGGGACGGTTCAATAAATGTATCAAAAATCTGGATGCAAGAGATGAATGCATCATTAGTAAGTTTGCTGATGATAATAAACTGGGAGGTGCTGTTGACTGTCTTGAGAGAGAAGATGCCCTGCAGAGGGATCTTGATTGGAGCATTTGTCTGTGATTAATGGGAAGAAATTTAATAAGTCAAAATGCCAGATTTTGTACCTGGGACAGTGTAATGCTGGGCACAAGTATAAACTGGGAGACGAGTGGCTGGAGAATAATTTGGGAGTATTGCTGAATATGAATGCCAGTGTGCCCTGGCAGCCAAGAGAGCAAAGCAGATCCTGGGATGCTTCAAACAGCATAACCAGCTGCTTAAAAGAGGTGACTGTCTCTCTGTCTTCACTGTTGGTGTGGCTTCCTCTTGAGTACTGTGTGCAGTTCTGGGCTTGAAGGTGTCTAGAGCAGAGCCACTAATCTGGTAAAAGGACTGGAAGGAATGTCTTCTGAGGACCATTAGAAGACTTGGGGCTTGTCTAGTTTGGAGAAAACATGGCTGAGGGTTGACCTCATTGCTTTCTGCAGCTTCCTGATGAAGGGAGGTGATGAGCTTTTCTCCCAGGGGTGCAGTGATAGGATATGTAGGAAGCTGCTTCAGGGAGGTTTAGACTGGAAGTTAGGAAGCATGTCTTTACTAAGAGGGTGGTTGATGCCCAAAGACAACCTTTTCTGAGGGGGCATTTGGACAATGTCCTTAATAACATACTTAAATTTGATCAGATCCTAATTGGTCAGGCAGCTGGACTAGATGATCATTGTAGGTACCTTCCAGCTGAAATAGTCTGTTCTACTCTATATGCCCAGAAAGACTATACCAAGTTCTGAAGAGACAGCAGTTAAAAAACATAACTTCCAAATGATGAAATGTCTAAACTGAAGCATTTGCCATTGAATCTGAAGAAATTCACACCTGCTCTGTTCCCAGATGCTCTCCTGGGACATTGTTAGTTAAATCATGATACTGAGTCTGGGGCTTGATCTGGTCCTCTACAGCAGTTCTTACTCTACATTTAACTTCTGGAATTTGACTCAGTCTGATTTCAATCTTTATTTCTGTAATTTCAATCAAAGGGTTTACCAGAGCCAAGGTTTGATAACTAATAAGCTTTGTAACAGGGCTTACTTGTTTTCTTAAGCATTGCAGTCAAAATGGCCAAGTGTCCTGGCAAATTCTACAGTTTGAGCACCATGAATTGTAAGGAGTTAACATTTTTTTAAAGTGCTTTTGGTTAAATTTTACTTGGCATTTTATACAGGGACACATAGTTCTTCAAAAGCAAGCAAGCAATGCAGTGTCGAGCTGCCATGCCTGACTTCTCCTTGAAAAAACACTTCATCATAACAGTAGTCTGCATACACACAGACACACACACATATGTGTATATTCTAACATATATACATATGTATATGTATATTCTAAAAAATTAATTTCAAATTAGTCACAAATAGGATCTAATTTCCTCTTTGGAGTGAGAGAAGTCAACAGTTTTATTCTACATCATCTGCCATTATTCCTCTCTCTGTCTTCACCCCCTGAAAAGAAAGCATTTTAAACAGCTAAACTTCATGGTATTTTCTAGAAATGTGTTCGGACATAGTAGGTGTGAGTGCTAAAAAGCATGATTCATATTAAAATTAAATTTCTTGTATGGCTTCCAGCAATAACATCAGACTGAGATTAGAATTAAAATAATCACATAAATAAGTGCTGCAGAGAGGTGTTGAAGGGAATATTTAGCACCATTCAGGGAACTTCAAGCAGACTAAAATAACAAATGGCTCAGGAACCCTCCTGTGAATTCTGTTTTTCTCAGACGCCACTTCTTAAGGTACAACACTGAAGACATACTGCAGTCTCTCTGAGCATACCTTTTGTATTTGCCAATATTACATTTCAGACACGAGGGTTTTTTTTTTTTGCATCCTCATTAAATTCTTTTGTAATTCATTCATGCTCTCTGAGTATTGGCTTTAAAAATCCTCCCACTTTTGTCATCTGTAAAATTTGATGCAGTCCATATCAAAGAAATTTCTAAATCACTAATATAAATGTTAAACAGAAACTAGCTCCAGGCAACTTCATCTGTCATATTCTGCCAGGAGGATCCTTTATCATATATTATGATCCTTCAGGGGTACGTTTACTACCCATTATTAATCCATTTTCCCTGACCAGGCTTCATATCTCCCTTTTGACTTTCCTTACTAGTTTCCTATGATCGATGTTTGTAAAAGTACTGCTAATAAATATGCAAATCCACTTCACACTGTTAACCTGTTAACCATAACAGATAAAGTTTGCACTAGTCTCTTTGATTAGTCTCCAGTTTCATGCTGACATCAGCTAGCTTACTTATTCTTTATGTATGAAAATGCTGTCCCAACTCAGGCAATATTAAATATTGGCAAGATCTACTTTCTTAGTCTTTGTCAAAATGGCAAGAGTGGTCCTCTACTTTTTTCAGTAAAGTTGTGGTTTCTTGTAGCTCAAAATAGAAGATCAGAGAGTTCTTCCCTGCAGCTCAAGTAATTCCTTCTCTAAAACAAAGCGGCCATGTTTCTAAGCTGAATCATGCTTCCTAATTTTCGGAGGGAACTGTTTATACCCCACCTTCCAGTAAAACAATAAGGATCAGCTACCTCTTCTGTGAAGTAGGTGTTTAATTATCCTGCCAGTATGCCATCACCACAAAATGATTGCTTCTCAGGTGGAAATTGTAGTCCTAATACCTTACAAATACTCGTCACATTTACATCTCTTGCTAAGTATGTTGGCTTTCAACACCTGCAAAAGCTCTGTATAGACAGTGAAGAGAACAGCCATACCAACTGCTTTTTGATATCCAGGAATTCAAATTCCAGTTCTTAAATCTGATGTAGCATAAAAATGTTACTCCTCATTGAAGCAATGGCCAACACTTCTTTCCTAAGTTTAAGGTACAATTGCATAGCTACAGAGTATGTTGGTGACTTCAGGATTTTGCAGAGATAAAAGGGAAGAAGATGGCTGCTGGAACAGCTACATCATACAGGATGTGCTTAGGTGGTTTTCCTGCTGAGACAGTCAGGTGCACTGTGACAAGTGTTACACAGCCAGACAGCTTGGGTACAATGCTGCACTAGCTCTAGGGAGAAGGAGGAAGTAGAAGCTATGTACAAGTGAAAGAATGGGAGATCTTTTCTTGGCATGAAGAAAAAATTTATTCAGATTAAGGTAGTTCAAGGGGTCATCGACCAGTAGACTGACTCTCTGGATGATATGGCCCCTGGAAGATGAAAAGGAATGGCGAAATGCACAACCCTTCTCTGTCCAAAGCTGAGAGTGGGTGAATTATACCTTCACTTCTTATTTTCTGTATATATGGTCATAGTACTTCTTTCTGGTACTATAACATATGGCTACTTGAAGCATAGTACAACTGTTATTGTTAAGAAGAAAAGCTGTTTAATTGAGTAATTACACAGAATATTGTTTCTGCCACTTATAGAAGCTTTTCTAATATTTGGGGAAATGAAGGCAAGTCACAATATGAATAATTTCCAGCCAAAGTGGTGCATGCTGATTCTCTAGTAAGAAAATTTTGCTGTTTTTTCAGGAACTTCTTGAAATTTCAGAAGTTGAGCAACTTGTGCAGGAAGGCTGGGAATTTTGGCAGAAGCAATGCTTGGCTGAGCAGTCTGCTTATTATTGAACTAAAACACAAAAAGGAAACATACAAGAGGTAGGAAAAAGCAGAAAAGATAGCACCCCCGCCCAAAAAAAAAAAAAAAAAAAAAAAGATTACTCTCTACTTGGTCCTGGTGATGCCACATCTGCAATACTGGGTTCATTTTTGGTTGTTCCATTTTAAAACACAAGGTGGGAAAACAGAAGTTGTTCAGCAGTGGGTTGCCAAGGTGGTCAGGGACCCAGAATATGTGACCTGCAGAGACAGTTTGAGGGAACTTGGTTTACTGAGTTTGTCAAAGAGGAGGCTAAGGGATCATCTAATTGCAGCCCACAAAACTTGGAGAGTAATCACAAAGATAGTGCAACCAGTGTGTTCTTGGTGGAGCGAGGTGGTACAGAGAGGTTCTGTGGTAACAGATTGTGGCTTGGTCGTTGCAGTAAGTCTGAATGTTGGGAAAACCCACTTCACCAGGAGCATGGTGCAATGTTGGAACAGGGGTATGTTCTTTTCCTTTGAGGTTTTCAAGATTTGGCTAGACAAGGTCAAGGCTTATTGGTGCTGGGAATAGCCACTAGTTTGTGTGGGAGACCTCTAGAGATACTGTTTAACTGATATTTCCATGATGAAACTTGCTCATGGCTATGACTTTTGTGTATGTGTGTTACAGGAAACTCTAGCATAATGGCAACAGTGGTCTCTAGATTAGGCAGGTGTACAACTTCTGCTCTCTCATCTCATGTTGCTCAGCAGTTCTGGGGGCCAAATAATCTGAAGGGGTCAAGGCAGATAGGTCCTGTCTGTCAAATATCTACATCTTAAGAGAGACTTGTTGGAAGCCTTGGCTTCCTTAAAGCAAATGGTAAAACTCCTTTAAAGGAAAAAAAAATATATAGACGAATACACAATAAAATCTAACAAAAAAAGAGGAACTAAAAGGTAACAAGATGTGATAAGACAGACACCCTGTTAATACATGGAAAAAGGTAGCTTCAAATATTGTCTACATTTTTCAGGATATGAAAGAGAAATACAGAGTACATGCCTCATGTAACAATCCTAGGAAGGTCTTGGCTGTAGTATGTGAAGGGGATAAGACAGGCAGCAAATAGTATCTCTCTCCTGGCAGATAATGATTTAACTTGAGTTATTCAGTCATATGTTGTTACAGCTGCTGATGACAATAATCCTCTGTGGACGCAAAGACAGTGGAGTTCAGGGAACTGCAGGGGTTGCAACATGTAGCATCTTCCTAGAGTGACCACAGTTTGCACACCTCATGGCAATTTACCTGTCCTCTGCACTCCTCCATAGAGCAGAACTGATATTATTGTCTTTATTGTGGTCAGTGCTTCAAGCGAGTGGGTGTCCAAATGTACATCTGCAGTGCATGTGGAGAAAACTGAGCTGATTTCTAAACACACCATATAACAAACAGCAACCAAACCACATGAGAAAACAGAAGACTAGCTTATGTCGAGATTTATGATACGGCAGCTAGACTAACTCCATTTCCTGAACTATCTCAAGAACTGCTCCATTATACTGAAGTTCAGACTAACAATATAGCCTCAAGGGTCCACAATTCCAGCAAGAGCTTTGCAACTGGGTAACCAAGGACAGGTTTGTGCTAAAGATTTGTGCCATTTTCCACGGTGGTCAATGTGTTGAATGCTGAGTTATCCAGAAAACTACTATGGGTGAAACAAGTCATGAACACAAGATCAAAAAGTACCATACACCAGTGATCACATGTCACTGTAGCTGCGTTCAAATTGCATGACTCATCACAAGGATGAAATCACTGGGAGCTTGTCAGGCTTCAATTGGTTTCGAACATTCTCCTGGGAAGGACAGTTGCTATAACCCTGAATTTATAACACTGACATAAATGACAGTGTGACAACTATTCTTGTAACATTACCTCTGGGGAATAAAAATGTAAACAAATCTCAGTCATGCTGTTCAGCTTTTAAAAAGGAATAAAGATATGAAATACAGAAATATCTAGATGTCTCTGACTATGGTATAGCTGGTATCTGATGAGTAATATTAGACTAAGGCTCAAAATCAGACGAAGGAAAAATAGCTTCAAAATAGTATTTAAATAGGTGCATACCTAGGTCCTGCATGAGATGGTTTTTATAGGGAGATTGAGTGTTCTAGTGTTGGCAATCACATTTGCTTTCTTTGTCTGTGAGCCTGTCAGGAGGGCAACCAGAAGAAAATCAGAAGTCACA
This sequence comes from Picus viridis, assembly GCA_033816785.1. Taxonomy (NCBI): domain Eukaryota; kingdom Metazoa; phylum Chordata; class Aves; order Piciformes; family Picidae; genus Picus; species Picus viridis. Next base: position 92,701 of record CM066569.1, on the reverse strand, counting down.
CTTCAGGGGTCTGCTGCCACTGTCATTCATTGGAACGCCTTCCAAAGCAGTTGTCAAACACAGGATACCCAGAATATGTGGATTTTTAATTATTTTAAGGCCATAAGTCCCAAGTGTAATTACATCATTATAATGCACACTAGCAATACAGTTGGCTAATAATTTGTGTTCTGTACTAGGATCTCCCCCCTTTAGGATTTGTTTTGGACCCAATGAAAAATGGAGCTGTGATGCCTCCTTCTGGCTTTGTTTGTATGTCTTAGCCTTATCTGCCATGCCTCGGGAAAGCTGTGCTAATGTAATGAAAGTAAAGATTGCTTCAGATCAGATCTCTGATATAAAGATTTGGAATTATTTTAATTTAAAAGAAACTCCAAGAGACGAAAGCATTAAGTGACTCATAAATAGATGTCCAACAGGAGCTACACATGCATATTTTGTTTCTTACAATTCTGCTTACTGAACAGATAAGGATTTTTTTTGGCAGGTTATTGATGATATAATAAAACAAAATATGTTTTAAACATTGATATTATTCTAACACCCAAAAAAAGGTCCTTTGATTTAAATGTTGATCTGATTAAAAACTAACAAAGCACAATCGTGCAAATAATTTGGTTTTTTTGGTACTACCTCTTTTTCACAGGCTGTAAATTATACCAGACATAATTTTAAATTGCTATTGAGATGAGAAGCCTGACAAGTTGTTATGTCTGTAGCAAGAATTTGTGTCCCAATATTAACATATATATCTACATTTCTCATGCAATCTAGGAAGGAGACCATAAATAAACAAAAAAAAAAATCAAAATGTTATAACAAAATGTGTCTGTTATTATTTAGGAAAAAAATTGTTTTGGATTGCTTGTTAAAACTACATCTTTTAATAGAAGCATTGTTCTGGTAATTGCAACAATGGGGGTTTTGCAACAAAGTAGATGTGAGTGGTGTTCCCCCTTTGGCCATCCTGTTAGGCAGGATTATCCCTGAAGAGGTGCTGCACAAGGTTTCAGAGTTCCCTTCGTGCTACCAGTGATACATCATTACTAAGCATGTTCTGGACTGCCCAGCAATGATCCATCGGTCTGTCCTGTAATCGAAACGCACTCTCTTCAACAGTTCCAAGTGCTCCTCCCATTTAAAATTCTCACCTCAATGACAATTTTGATTGAGATGGACATATTTAACACTGGTTAGAACAGGATCATTAAATTTAACCTTGGACTATTTGTCCCTGAGGAAAACTCAAAAAGGTCATTGCAGACAGTACTATGAAGTAAAAACTATGTAGCAACCATATAGATAGGATTAAGAGCTTTCAAATCACCATAAGCTGAAAAAGCAGAATAATTATGTAGTACTTTTTGCTGGTAATTCAAAGGAAGCACGATCATTTCGGCTAGATGGAAAGATTGAGGACACAGAGCAAGCAGCTTTCACAGCTAATTGCTTGTGACCGGTTCAGGCTGTGCCTTTAAGAGAAGGACACTTTCTGAACACTCTGGCTGAATATTTTGGTATATAAATGAAAACAACGATATGCTAATCCAATTTCATTGGTGGAACCCAGCTGTAGATTCTTGTTTAGTCTTTCAGTCGGGGGAGCAGTCAGTCGTCTTCTTCTTCCCCCTGTACTGTGAGCTGGCCTGCTTTTCTCCCTGAAGCAACAGCTTGCTACGCAGGAACGATTCTTGCTAACCAGATAAGAAAACTAACTTTGCATTCGCTTTGAGCTTTAACAAAGTTTTCCCCTTTTAATTACCTTCCTTTCTCTCTCTCTCTCTAACCCTTTTGGGAAAAAGGGGTGGTAGGGAGGGAGAAGGGAGCGGCAGGCCGAACCCCCGGCCGCAGGGGGGTTGGGGAAAGGTTTCCTGTATTACATACATTGCTGTATATTTCTGTATATATTGTAAATATTGTATGTTTTTGTACATATTCATTGTATTCCATATCTGCTTGTAAAATATAGCTTTCATCTGCTTCTCCGGCTGAGTTAGCTGTGGAATTCTTTTGTGTGTGTGGGGGAACCTTCCTACTCCACCACATTGCTGCTGCTCAGAAGGAAAGAACCTCAGTTGGGAACTTGAAATGCACAAAAAGTAAACAGAAAACAATAAGAGAAATCACAGAATAGATGTACAAGGGATCATAACGCTCATTTTCTGAGCTGAAAAGATGGAAGGAAAAACTATTAATTCACAAGCTATCATTTTGAACTCATTCAAACTTTGATGGATGCAAATAAACAGAGTAGAATGAAAGTCATAGCTCTAGGCAGAACCTGAAAAAGTTTCTAGTCCGGAGAGAAAAAGGACAAAGCTTGAACAAATATGAAATTCCTATAGAGCTTGGTACAGAATTCTGTCTAAAGTTCCTCTCAGGCTCTTTTGTGAAGAGCTGACTTTTATTACAGCTAATATTTCTTCAGGAACATGATAAATTACTTGGCAGGTCGAAGAACCTAGGTAAGTGAAGTGACTCATAGGCTGGCTTTAGCTCATCTGTCCATGACAAAAAGGATTTTTTTCTCATGGAACAGATACTCTGCATTCACAGCTGTTATTCACACCCATGTTGTCTGAGGACAACATCAATATCAGATAGAGGTGGAAATTACTTCACAGAAGTGTGAAAAGCCAGGTGTTTTATTCATGAAAATGGGGGAAATGTGTGTGTGAAACAAGGTACACATTGGTTCTTTATCACACTCATGAAGTTATTCCTCTTTTATTTCAGTTGTGATTTTTGTCACTGTAAGTATTTGTGTCATCTTATCCCTCACTGAATCAGGTCAGTTCAATTGATAGCATATTCTGGACAGAAGTTACTTGAACTGAACTTTTTACAACACTGGTTAAAAGGGTTGCTTGATTCTAATAGCAGATTCTGGGTAATATGTTAACAGTAATAGACTATAGCACTATTAAACTTGGCTGAGAAAATTACTCTAGTGTCTTCTAGTATAAGTTTAGTTTAACAGAGCAAACATTATGTTGTAAATTGGTAAAATGTCTGGCTAGCTGCTGTCCAGAAAGGATTATATTAAGAAATGTATTACAACACACACATTGTGTCAATAACCATATAGAATGAGCATTGTCTTTCAAATGTTTTCTATATTATTATATTGAATTTTTTAGGGTAGTTCTCATACCACCATTACAATAAAGGTATTTAAGTTATTGACACCATTTGTTTCTCTTTTTTTTACATACCCCATATAATTATGTATTTTAGAAAAAAACGTGGAAAAATTTTGCTGACATATTTGAGAACATATGGTTTTGGAAGCATTATGTTAGTTCACAGGAAATTATTTAATAAAAATGGATTTTTCTCCCTCAAATAGACCCCTGAAAAAAGACCTTCTTATAAATATTGAATATAGAAATGTCCTTACCATAAGGACTGCCAAAGCACTACCTTAAGTAATAAAAAGCTTAATAAAGTTCACCTTTGGTTAATGATGTTTTTCTCCCTCTAATTTTTTACTAAATGCTAGCTGTTAATAGCCTAAGCAAATGTGCCCCTACCTTATTCCTAAAAACATCCTTTCATACAATACAATACAATAATAATAAACCAGGTTGGAAGAGACCCTCAAGATCATCGTGTCCAACCCATCAAACAACTAGATCATGTCACCAAGCACCCCATCAAGTCTCCTCCTGAACACCTCCAATGACAGTGACTCCACCACCTCCCCAGGCAGACCATTCCAATGGGGAATCACTCTCTCTGTATAGAACTTCCTCCTAACATCCAGTCTAATCCTGCCCTGGCGCAGCTTGAGACTGTGTCCTCTTGTTCTGGTGCTGGCTGCCTGGGAGAAGAGACCAACCTCTGCCTGGCTACAACCTCCCTTCAGGTAATTGTAGAAAGCAATAAGGACACCCCTCAGTCTCCTCTTCTCCAGGCTAAGCAACCCCAGCTCCCTCAGCCTCTCCTCACAGGGCTTGTGTTCCAAACCCCTCACCAACCTTGTTGCCCTTCTCCTGTAGAATACTACCAGAATTGCACCAGGTGTGATTTTAACATGATGCCCTTTCGATGCAGATTTTACAGTTTAAGGTAAGGTAAGTTTGATTCTTCAAAGATCTTCCCACCCTCTTTACTTTTGTTCACTCCAGCCAATTCCACTGAAGTCAATGGAATGTAAATGCACATGCAACTTTGGAGGGTTGAACATTATATTAGTCAAATAGAATGACCACTAAATGGCACTCAGAAAAGTGGAATAGCTACTATGATACTATGAACAGGGCGAGTAGAGCTGGAGCAGCTAAATTACTCTTTATCCAGGCACACCTGGTAAATATCAAAATACCAAATGCCTAATGTACTACTGTGTTACTCCAGGTTTATGTCAGGGAAATCCTATGTGCCTAAGCAGAGGCCTTTATATACCCAGGGGGCCAAGGGTCAAATTCCAACCCTCAGGAGTCCCTTCCATTCTAGCCCAAACTTTCTAGATGTATTTAGTGATTTCCTATTTTAGTATCTAGCCACCTTTGAAGTCATCCCAAACACCTAAAAGGGATCCAAATCTCATTTACTTAAAGGGGAAATGAATCTTAAGCTTCCAATTTCTAGTGCTTAGTTTGTCTTTCATAGGTGTTGAGAAAGTGGGAGTGACTGCTGATGATGTTACATGGAGCTTTCCCAAGGCTACAGATCCAGCAACCTTAACTAATGCAAATCTTATTCACAGTCACTGCCCCACTGCAACTAACAGGGGTAACATTTTCTAGTCTGAGCTCATAATTTTATGTTTTATTGCCCTGTGAGCAGCATTTCCAGACTTCCCTCAAGTGTGTATGCCCCATTTCCCTGATGTGTACCCTTGCCCTAGATTTGGCATAGTCTGAGAATGAAAAGAACATGGAAAGAGATTTAGGACTGAGTTTGCCTACCTAACACACAAACATAATTTGGCAGCTGAGGCTCCATGTGGGCAGGAAAAAACACTGTCTGGTTTGTAATGAATATTTTTTAAATCCTCATAAGCCTAGGTACTTACTGACAAGCCCAGTAACCAATATATCATATTATGAAAACATATTATTTTTTCACCCAGTACCTATTTTTAAGCACCCATCAATATTACTGCAAATAATCAATGGCAGTTAGTCTTAACAGGTCACACACCCAAAAACATATATTTTGCAATACAAATGATTATTTAAATGTTAAGTAGCATCAGCTCTATGGTAACACACTATGGTACATTCTGTACAAGCAGATAAGCCTGCTCTTCCTACGCCTGTATCTGGGGTGCTGTGCTGAGGTTATTCTCAGAGGAGAAGGATATGATTACAGAGATAAAACAAAATCACACATTACAGTCATTACGGGGAAGAGGGAGGGAGAATGTTAAATGTATTTAAACTGCAGGAGGTTAAAACAGTATGTGCCCAAAATCTCTGGACATGTCAGGATTAGTAACAGCTGGAAGTATGAGCAGAACTGACTCTCCATTCCTAATGCACAGTGCAGTATTTAAGGTGCCAGGATGCAGAGTTTCTCTCTGATTTACCAAGCTTTTTATTTCTGTTCCAATACCCCTCTCACTTAATGGGCATCACTGATGATAAATAGGGTATAAAAATGTGAAACAATAAATTAATTTCTTACCTCTGCTGCAGCCAAGGAACAATGTTTCAGTACACTGGATTATGCCTTCATATTCTTGAGGAATAACTAAGGGGCAGCAATTAAAGCAGTTTTAAAAAAACCATACCAATCCAGGGGCTCACTCTTGATGAAATGATCTGAGGCAACAGGAAACTCAGAAAAAAACATGTGGTTTTGAACAAACCCTCCTCCAATAAGATCAGAAAGCATCTAAATCCTTTAGATCCATGAGGAGCAAAATCTGAGGGAAGTGGCATGTGAGGGACACTGACTGATTGCATTACAAGCTGCATTTGAAGCGAGGACCTTCAACGCTACCATGTATGCGTATCTGACTGAATAGTCAAATTCTGCTAATCTGCATGGTGGTATGTTTTCATCTTTTGACAGCCAGGAGGACCACTTCTTTGATGACGTTTATACACCTCTTATATGGATAAGGAGGTCTATTTTAAGCATTTAAAAGCCCCCAGTGTTATGTTAATGAGCAAAGTTTGACAATAAATGCTTGCTTATGTTATGAATTATAAAAGCATGATCTAAAAGGTATATTGCCCATAGGAGGTACCTATTAATATCTTTTAATGGATGTATACTACAAGCAGATGAAATCTTCCATTTCCTGGCAAGTTTCTTAGTTCTTCCTTTTGTCAACTGCATTATCAATGCAAGTAAGCGTGACAGCTATTTGCATATGTGTCCAGGTAAGAAGCAGAACTATTAATTTCTGATACCATAATATAGTCCCTCTAATTAATAGTAGTTTTTACATAAAAATCCCAATTATTTCAGTTTTATATCTGTTCTACAGCAGAAAGACTGAGTCACTGCGTGACAAAACATCCTGCTCCAAGATTATGCAAAGACTCTACAGACGATGCAGAAAAGCACCATAATATCTCACCTAATTCATAGTCCCTGTAGGGACTTAAATTGACACTGTGCTGAAGTCAACTGTAACCAGATCCTAAGCCAATAATTTAGCAAAGAGAATAAAACCAGATAATTCTCCAAATTCTATCCCCACATATGGATGAATAAAAATACAATACAAATAGTAAAGTTGGCAAATGCAATAGTGGCTGTTGTAACTGAAATGTTAAGTTTTGTTTTATGAAGAAAGACACAGATGTAATCTGGTAATTGTGTGTGGGCCAAGCAGTCATCAGCCTTTAATGTGTGTGACATAAGGAAGCAAAACTGTCTATCTTTTCTGCAGCAAGTCAATCATGTTAGATGTAATGGGAACTATATATGGTTACCCTAGTGAGAATAAATTCTATACATTACTCTGGGATAAAACCAGTAAAAGACTGATGAGGTTTTTTTCCCCACAAGACAAGCCAGATACTTTAATTTTCCTTTAAGCCAAATCACGTTTTGTAATGAAGCACAACTCAAAGCCAGAGTGAGCACAAAATGAGTCACAATACTGTGACTAATTAACAGCTGCATGGAGGACAGCTGTTCATATGGGTTTGCCATAGGATGCCACTGTCTCAGCGGAAACTGGGCGGCCAGAGAAGTCTATGTATTAGACTTATAGGGTGCTACTGGAGATGCTTGCCAGTTCAGAATGAAGCCAGTACACTGCAATGTTTGTTTTGTCACTTCAAAACCAGACAAGGAGCTTCTGCAGACCAGGAATTGTGGTTTGTGCACTACAAGTGCTCTGAGGGCTGGGAGTGAAGAGTCTGGGAGAGCTGATGACTGGTAAAAAGTTTAGACTGGTCTCAATTTCACACATGGCATGTCATGGTTTCTGACACAAGTAGGATGTGGTGGAGCCACAATGGAGCCCACAGAAAGTTGGTTCCTATCCTGCATGAGGCACTTGAGATTGGATTCATTAGAGGCTCTAATGAAACTGTATGAATCAGAGATGTGTGGATACTCATGACGCTGTAAGAAATGCGATGTCATCTTAGTGTAAATCCTAATAGGGGTCCTGTGTTTTCCCTTGGATTTACTTTTTTTACAACCTATAAGAAGTTAGCTCTGCTACTTTAGAGGGTTGGTTAGAGGGTTGACATTTCCTTGGTCAGTCCTATAATACAGTGTCCCAATGCAACATAAACAACAAAAGGTCAAGGAAAAATCTGATCATAGAACTGCAAACTATGCACAGGAGGGGAAGGAGAAAAGAGGAGAGATACAATAGCATTTGCTGTCACTGTATCATTTCTAGCCAGGTCAAAGCAAAAAAACTTGCTTCCTACCTTGATAAACCATTAGTAATAGGTCAGGAGACAGCTGCTTCCCTTACAGGCACCAGCAGCTTTAATGTCAATGATTAAATGTTTCCATGGAGACCCCTTGAGCTTCAGTAATGTGGGCACATTATTTACACCCACACTTTGCCAGAGAACTGCTAATGACAACACATATTTTTGTGCCCCAGCACATCTGAAGGAAGCAGTGCACCTGGACTGTGAAATGGCATACAGAGCACAGGGACAGATCTCAGGGATGTGAGACACCTGTTTTTCTGATTTTTGGAAAATGGTCCGTGCTGGAAAGAAGCAGCCAGGACATTTAGTGTTACATTCAGGTGACTACAGTGCAGGGGGACTGTCACAGCTGCTCAGCATTAACAAATGAATTCTTGAAGGAGGCTGCAATAGGTAGTACATCAGCTGTGTGACCTACACAGACTACACACAGTTTAGCTGGTAATTTATTTCAGATGGGAAAAGAACAGATAAATTCAGGATCAGAGGAGTGGGGGAATATCTTGTTTGTTCCAAAGTGATTCAGCCTGGTTCAAGCCAATTATCTCTCAGGAGAGTTACTACATGTGGGAGAGTACTACAGGGATATACCAAGTATAAGGCTCAGAGCTCACACCTTTACCTAGCTTCAGCTCCAGTATTTTTATTCCTTCCTACTAATGGGGAACACTGGAGCTGGATGTGGGAAACTGCTCTCTGATTGCTTGGGAACCAGAAGGCTTTCACTCTATTCTAGTGAATTCTCCCCTATGCTCTTTTCTTCTCCTTTCCTATTACTTGGTCACAGAGGAGAACTAAACGTACAGATTTAGAGCAATGATTTTTATCTTAAATTAATGGATTAAAAAAAAATATATATTTGCAAGTAATTGTAATACAGAGTTGCTGTGAACTCTAAACTGTCCTATCATGCATAAAAGGAGTATTAATGTTGAACTCGGATTCTAGCTGTGCTCATAAGCTCAATAAATCACAACTATAAATAGACCTGGGTTAGTGCCATGAGGAAAGCTTCTGAATATTCATAAGGGTCTTGTTTCATATTTTGTCACCAGAACAAGCCTTTAAACCATAAGCAGTTTGCATCTAGTGAATCAGAGGCAAGGTAATGGCATTATGATAACAAAATGCATTAGTGTGATAGATAACTCGTATCTGCAGATCATCTGTATTGTCCTTGTGTGTAAAGTGAAAGCCATTTATTCAAAAGTCATAAGCATCTACTTTGATTAATAATATTAGTTGCCCTTGATAGGATGATGATTTCCTGAGGATATCTGGAGGCTAAACATATTATGATATTCAGAAATGAAGAACAATACTTTTTTTCTGTATTTCTTGCATATTCTGTAATTATTATTCATTATTTTCACAGCACCATAGAAGCAAATGAGGCATTGTAAAAAAAATAATTATCTGAAGATTTTATAATTTAAAAAATCCCAAATTCTTCCTTGAGAAACATCTATTTATGAAGGAACAAATTGTTTTCAATAAATATTAAATGCCCTGGGGAAAAAAAATGCTTTAGAACAATCACAATAATCATGTTTATAAAGTATATCTGGTAGTTATTTTAAGCAGAAAAGCTGATGGAAGAGATATAAAAATTAAAAGAGCATTTCATTTCACCATTTCAAAGACCCATTTTTTTGCCATTTAAAGAGGAGAAATCCCTTCAAAATACATTTCTTTTAAAATATCTACAATGAGGGAACAAATCCTTTTTTAAAAGGGCAAAGTGATAAGGGGGAAACAAATTTCAGTTTAGGTTGAATGAGATGGAGAAGAAAATCCACATTGTGTGAAAGAGAACAGATTTTTCTCCTTAATTTATGATATGAATTACAGGCAGAGATAATATACAAGCGGTTTAAATGAGAAGAACATGAAAATGATTAAGGGAGTGGAACATCTTCCTTATGAGGAGAGACTGAGGGAGCTGGGGCTTTTAGGTTGGAGAAGACCAGACTAAGGGGTGACCTCATTAATGTTTGTAAGTATGTAGAGGGTGAGTGCCAAGAGGATGGAGCCAGGCTCTTCTCGGCGATGCCCAATGACAGGACAACAGGCAATGGGTGGAAGTTGAGGCATAGGAAATTCCATGTAAACATCATGATTATTTTTTTTTTTCACTGTAAGGGTGGTGGAACACTGAAAGTGGATACCCGGGGTGGTTGTGGAGATGTTCAAGACCTGCCTGGATGTGTTCCAGTGTTATCTGGTATAGGACATCCTGTTCTGACAGGACAAGATTATCTCTTGAGGTCACTTCCAGCCCCTAACATTCTGTGATTCAGTGATCATTTCCATTAGGCCAGTCTTTGCTGCAAGAATTGAAAGACTATTACAATAGGAAATAGTTCTGAGATTTAATTCATAGTTTGGAAACTATAGCCTCAGATCTCCCTAGGTAGTTTCTCCATACTCTCTGCGTTTTCCATATGGCACTGCTTTTCTGGCCATTGGAATGTGCTGCCCAGAGAGGTGGTGGAGTCACCATCACTGGAGGTGTTAAGAGGAGACTAGGTGAAGCACTCCGTGCCATGGTTTAGTGGATTAGATGGTGTTGGGTGATAGGTTGGACTTGATGATCTCAAAGGTCTTTTCCAACCTGCTTAATTCTATTCTATTATAGCACTCTGAGAAGAACATCAACAATGTTGAGGTTTTGACTCCAGAATTATGACATTTCACTTTTGATGTAAGGTAGAGTAATGCTTTACAACCAAAATATTAAAGATGTAAAGCATCTTTGTGATCAAGCTGCCCTATATGCTGTTCAATAGCTCCCTGAAGAGTTAAAGAATTCTTTCCACACAAAGTGAATAGATACTGAAGAATTGCAATTTATGCTTTTGGCAAGAAGGAGATCAATTAAAATGGTTCGGGCATGCATGGAGAACCAGGTCATTAGATAATATCAAATGAAACACGAAAATCTGTCATGAATAAAGGAGCTTCTAGCGTAGGGAATCTGAATTTTCCCCTTTAGATACACATCTTATTCAAAGACTATTCCAACATAGGTAACATATTCATTATGAGATACCACTTATGGAGCAATTAGAAAATGATGCTAAGTGTGTGATGGGCTTGAGCATTTGGATTTCTGCTTTATTCTTTGGTGGACTCATAGAAATAGGTGCTTGCAAATGACAGTAAAGAATTCCAAAGTACAAGCTGTCTCAAAATGATGCTGTGAAAATATATTGAGCAATCCCATTTCTGCAAAACTCCTCTCCATGACGCAGAACGAAGCATACAAGTAAAACTGATAAAGCAAATGTTCTGTGAAAACTGCTTGATTGACCTCCTGGTCCATCACAAGTCAAACATACAATCTGCTGACTTCTGCAGTTTTTAGCATCTAGAAAAAAAAGTCAGTCACTATAACGGAGGTCAAAAGAAATATCTCCAACTGGTGCTTTTACAGTTTTCAGCATCATTAAGCAATGTTAAAAGCAGGCTTCAGCTATCATTCTGGCACCTGAAAATGCTGCTGTCATTCTCTGCTCCCTCTTTATGTGTTTATTCAGTTTCATTGATATTATTGTAGAGTTCGGAAGAAAAACTGCAAGTGGTGTGTAGTGGATGGCAATGGTGACAAAAGTCTGCATTTTTCTCTATAGGTATATTTTAACCTTTACTTCTGTAAATAGATGATCTGTGTGAGGAGATTGAGTGTACCCTTGTCCCAACCCAAAGGCTTGTGTTCTTTTTAAAACATTCCTCTGTGTGGAATTAAGGCACAAATTAGGTCAAATATCAAAAGCAAGGCTATTTATTAAAGAATAAATTAAAGAAAACAGAGGAAGAGAGAAAAGAGGGAGGTGGGGATGGAGGGGAGAAAAATGGAGGAGGAGAGGCAGAGAAGGAAAGAAATTATATTACTATCCCTAAAGGCTCTTTTCTGTCTTTAGCCAGAGGAAAAGAGAGAGAAAGGTCCCAGAATCTGCCTTTTCAGCTTGTGCTGTCCTTGGTCTGAGGAGAATCAGTGGATCAGTGGATCAGTGCTGGGCCCCATCCTCTTTAACATCTTCATTGATGATATGGATGAGGGAATTGAGTCAGTCATCAGCAAGTTTGCAGATGACACCAAGTTGGGAATAGATGTTAGTCAGTCAGAGGGTAGAAAGGCTCTGCAGAGGGACCTCGACCGACTGGACAGATGGGCGGAGTCCAATGGGATGACATTCAACAAGTCCAAGTGCCGGGTGCTGCACTTTGGCCACAGCAACCCCATGCAGAGCTACAGGCTGGGGTCAGAGTGGCTGGAGAGCTGCCAAACAGAGAGGGACCTGGGGGTGCTGATCGACACCCGCCTAAACATGAGCCAGCAGTGTGCCCAGGTGGCCAAGAGGGCCAATGGCATCCTGGCCTGTATTAGGAATAGTGTGGCCAGCAGGAGCAGGGAGGTCATTGTGCCCCTGTACTCTGCATTGGTTAGGCCACACCTTGAGTACTGTGTCCAGTTCTGGGCCCCTCAGTTTAAGAAGGACATCGAGACACTTGACCGTGTCCAGAGGAGGGCAACAAGGCTGGTGAGAGGCCTTGAGCACAAGCCCTATGAGGAGAGGCTGAGGGAGCTGGGGTTGTTTAGCCTGGAGAAGAGAAGGACCAGGGGTGACCTCATTGCCCTCTACAACTACCTGAAGGGTGGTTGTGGACAGGAGGGGGTTGGTCTCTTCTCCCAGGCAACCAGCACCAGAACAAGGGGACACAGTCTCAAGCTGTGCCAGGAGAGGTTTAGACTCGAGGTGAGGAGGAAGTTCTTCACTGAGCGAGTCATTCGTCATTGGAATGGGCTGCCCGGGGAGGTGGTGGAGTCGCCGTCCCTGGAGGTGTTCAAGAGGAGACTGGACATGGCACTTGGTGCCATGGTCTAGTTGTGAGGTCTGTTGGGACGGGTTGGACTTGATGATCCTTGGGGTCTCTTCCAACCTTGGTTATGCTGTGATACTGTGCTGTGATAGAAGGTGTTGAAAAGTCCTGTGATGTTTCCAGCATGTAGTGTTTTCTGTGGAGGTGTTCTTTCTTCTACAGAAGTTCTTATTTTATTCTCTAAGCAGGCATCATTTGGATCTTTTTTATACAGTTATTTAATCACAGCTTCTTCCTGGCCCCTCACCCTTAGTGTGCATGTATGTCCAGGTATTGCCTCCAAGAAGTCTTGTGCCTGCAGTGGTCCGCTGCCAGGGTGGGCCTTTAAATTCTCCCTTTGCTCCCCACCTGTTCACACACTCCCTGGGCTTATCAGGCCAGGATGAGTTTATTCTTTGTTGCATATTCCAAAGGGGTCTATCCACCACCCTTGTGGCAGCTGCTGCCTTGGTGAGCAGATCTTATCTGCGGCGAATTGCTCTGCCCCGCGTGAGCGCGCTGTGCAGCCGCGCGCTGCTATGGACGCCGCGCGCGCGCCTTCGAGCGGCGCCTTGCTGCTGTGCGCCGCGGAGCCGCAGTCGTCCGGGTTGAGCCGAGGGCAGCCACAGGCGCCGAGCCCCCGGCTCTGTCGCTGTCCTCACTTCGTGTCTCGTTCGCGGCGGCGTTTGGATTAATTAATAATTTGTATTTTTATTACCTCCCCGCCTCCTCATTTCTCAGCAGGGGGCCAGGGTCCTGCTGGGACAAGAGACCTCAAAGGCAGGACGGCCCCAGGCGCTGCAGGGAGCCGGGGACAGGGCCGGGGGCAGGGCCGGGCAGGGCAGGCTGCCGCGGAGAGGTGGTGGCAGGTGCGGGGCAGAGGCGGGCGGGGAGGCCGGGGCGGCCTGCGGTGTGCCGAGCGGCTGCGACAGTCCTGCGGGACAGGGAAGAAGGCTGGGGGGAGGCGGCTTGGCGCCGGGGCTGCTGTGAGCGCCGCAGCGGGGCCGGGGCAGGGTCTGTGCCCCCGGGGCTCCCCGCGCGCCGCCCCAGAGCTCTGCCGCACCGCAGCCGTCAGCGCCGGCCGCTGCCCCTCCGGCCCGGGCTCGGGGCGAGATCTGGAACGGGCAGAGGCGCTCGGCTCTGCCGCGAGAGCTGAACCCCAGCCTGCGGCCCCGGAGAGCGTGGAGGCCGCCCTGGAACAGAGCTGCGGCGGTGAGCTCTGGCAGGCACCGCGGAGCGCCCTGCGGCTGCGTGAGGCTGAGCCTGGCCAGGTGCCGGAGAGGGAGCGGGGGGCCTCGAGCAGGGGGGGCCTGGGGCGGCTGAGAGGGACGTTTTAAATTCACTTATTTAATTGTGAGGTCTCTCGTGTGCAGCTCAGAACAGCTACAGATGTAGATACATTTAACAGAGGGGGCAGCAGGGGTGGCCGAAGGCTCTCTGAGGGTCTCACCAGGGGCGGGGAGGTGTCTGGGCGCTCGGAGGCACGGGGCGGGGTCTGGCCGCCCCACCTCCTGCGCGCCTCGCGGGGCCGGCACGCGCCCCGGGCTCCTCCCAGGGGATCGGCGCGTGAATTCGAGCAGCCAGAGGCGCCCGGCCCGGGCGGGACCAACCCCGGTCTGAGGCGCCGCTGAGCTCGGCGGGCTTCGAAAGTCGCTCTTGGAGGGCAGTTGTGGCAGCGCTCCGGCTGGCGGAGACCTGGCAGGCGCCTCAGAGAGGCTTTGGCGGATCCGCGAGGGAAAAGAGCCCAGGTGCGTGAGATTGGGACAGGGAGGGCAGGACCGGGGAGACCTGGAAGAGCTTAGAGGGATTTATTGATTTATTGATCTTTGAATACCTGAGGCACTCTCCTGTGCAGCTTAAACCACACATCGGTGCAGATGTCCTTAGCGGAGTGAACATTCGGGGTGGCTGCGGGCCCGAGCGGTACCCGCGGCGCAGTCCGTGAGCGCCTGAGGGGGCGGTGCGCGCCGCGAATCTCCGCCCCCGGGCTGCCCCCAGGGCGTCCCTGAGGGGATTCCGAGGGCTGAGGGAATCCCGGCCCTGCCGGGAAGGCTGAGCCCGAGGCCGAGGCGCCGGTAGATGGGGTGGGTGCGAGGGTGGCTCTTGAGGTCTGCTTGGGGCAGCGCTGGGGCTGCCGGAGAGCTGGGCCGGCAGCGCAGGGGGTGGCGGAGCCCTGAGGGCAGCGCCCAGGTGCGCGAGAGGGAACAGAGCTGGGGCAGAGCTGCAGCAGCTGAAGAGAGGAGTTTAAATATCTGAGCTGCTTTCACGAACAAATCAGCGCCTGGGCACGTTTGTGCTGTTTTTAATAACATTGGGGGGGGGGGGCGGAGGGGCCTGAGCGGGGGCCGGAGGGCCGGGGCTGTGATCGCCCGGAGGGTCCCGGCGCCGCCTCTCCCCCTTCCCGCCGCGGGGGCCGGCACGCGCCGCGCGCCTCGGGACGTGTCCGGGCGGGAATGGGAAGGGACAGAGCTCTGGCCCCGGTACTCTGGGTGCACCTGAAGGGCTTTAGAGTGCGACAAAGGGGGTCTCGGGACATGTAAACAGGACTGGGGGCACCAAGGCGGTTCTGACCTCACCAAGACGCCGGCTGGGCAGTTTGCTTTATTTTCTGCCATTTTTGGGGTGAATCAAAGGGAGTGGGGGGATTCTGGGTGGAGTGATTGTGCCATGTGGGGCAGGGGCATGCTGAAAATTCTCGGAGGGGACCACAAACTATTTAAAACTGTAAGTACTGGCGTGAGGCGAGGCGGAGCCAAACCTCTCGTTTTCAGCTGGAGAGGGAGGAATTGGATTGACTGCTGTGTAAGAAAGCTTTGGGAACGACTCCCTGTCTCCCCCTCTCTTTTTTAAAGGCTTAGAGAATTGAAAACCAGAAGCCACAGAGGGGCTTGAGCTATAAGCAGAGCCTGTGCCTGTGCGAATGAAAAACAGGGGCTTGTGCGCCTCGTGGTTTGTAACGTAAATAGAAAACATTCTGAGCCGAGCCGAGCCGAGCCGCTGCCCACGCCCAGGGAAGTGCTCAGTGCTGCCCCCACGTGTGAACTGGTCGGCACTGCAGCCGTGCACGCCACGGTGATAGCGTCGCGATCGTTGCTATGGATACAGCGCACGCGCCGCAGCGGTTCCGGTTGCGCGCACGCGTCGCGGGCTGTGCCGCGCTTTCATGGCGCGCAGGCGGCCGCCGCTGTGGGCAGCTCTGGCACAGGAATGGTGACGGAGAGCCCTCGATTCGGCGCCTGACGCCGTTCCGTTCCCCACGGTGCCTGCGAGCCGCCGTCCTTTGGCGGGGAAGGGGTCCCGGCGCATTCGGGGCGCTTGCTGTGCGGTTTCTGGTGTCGCTGCCGGCCGGGACTCCCAGGTGTGTTCCTTCCGGGGTGTGTAGGTGATCTGGGGGCATCCGCAGGGCTTTTGGGGTGAGAGAGGAGGTGTGGGGGCACCTCAAAGGCTCTGGGGATAGCTAAAGCTCTCGTGGGGTCATCTAAAAGGGTCAAGGGTCGTGTGGAGGCAGCTGGGCAGCTCCGAACGACCCTTTGGGAGCTCTCTGCAGGCTGCCGTGGGAGCCGGGGGTGTCTGGGTGTGGGTTTGCATTTGGATTCGTGCTGCAAACAGTGTTGATGAGGCAGGGCCATTTTAATGACCGCTGAGCACATTGCATACTCAGCAAGGATTTTCTAACTCAGCAAGGATATTGCGCGCGCTTGTTTTGGTCTATAAAAGGATAAATTAATGTTCAATAAATGGAGCGATTAATAAAAAAAAAAAATTATTAATCACAAAAATCCCACCAAAAATATTAAAGAAAACCTATTTACAGGTTCGAGGGGTTTCGGTCGTGGAACAGATACCTCACCAGCAGGAACAAATAACAATTTAAACAACATGCACAAAAATCCAGAAACAACAAACAGCACTTTAAACTGTAAAGAAAAGAAACCTCGGCACTGCAGCCGGCGGTTGCCCACAACGGGGGGGGGAACCCAGAACTCCCCAGGGCAACAGACCTGCAATAGATGCACGTGGAAGCTGCAGGAGCAGAGTTTTACTTTCTGTTGGGGTCTGCAGCTTATTGCTGAGACAGGATTTGCTCCCAAAGGGTTTGTAGCTAAAAGCTTTGTAGAGAGGAGGTTTCTCGGCTGTGATCCTTCTGCAGCAGCGCTCGCTCCTTGCTCCAATCAAACCAAACTGTCCCGGGGACTCGGCTCCTCTGGGGTTTCGCCTCTCGGCCCGGCAAGACAAGTATCTGTCCTCTGGGCTTTACAACGCTGAGAATAGCGAGGGGTCTTTGCTGTCTTGTCTGGGTAAACTGGAACACAGTTCAGCTTCCAAGCGAAGCTTGTGGTTCCTTCCAGACCGTGGACAATGGCAAGACAAAGCTCTGGCCCTTCGGGCTGATATTTATAGGTTTCCCGAGACAATAATGGCCAGGAGCAACACAGGTCTAGGGGTAAACCCTGGTATTGCAACCTATAGAAAGCCTTCTTTCCAAAGGTGGCCAAAAGCACGCCCACCTGGCTCATCCTGGCTCTGAAACATGTCCAAGCAAGCCCAAAGAAGCAGATCTACTAGCTTCTGCCTCATTGTCTGGTTCAGAGCCATTTTGAGGCTTTTTTGTCCATCCAGGACAGCGCTCAGCAAGAAAACTGGAGGGCAGGTTGGCCGGTGGACTACTCTCCAGGACTGGATTAACATCACTCAGCTGCTGGTGAGCGATAGCGTTCATCGCTATTCCTTCTCCTCCTTCGGATTGCTATTATTGCTCTTAGCCCAACCCATGAGTTTTCTCACTTTTGCCCCTGCGGTTCTCTTGCCCCCACATCCTCTGGGTGCAGGGAGCAGCTGGGTGATGCTTGTTTGCTAGCTGGCAAGTGCCCTCAGGGCTGTGACGGACAGGGAGCCTGCTTGTGTGATCTGCCTAGGCACACTTAGGTGAATCCAGCTTTCAGACAGGTGCTGTCTGTTTGAAATAGAAAGTGAAGTTGGGCCGATTCAGTCCTAGAGATGTGATGCCTGCCGTTAGCCGGCAGCTTGGCATGTTTTCCTGAGCTCAGAGCCAGAGAGCAGTAAGGCTCATCTAGGCTCAGAAACTCAGGCGCTAAGACTGACCTGTGGTAAAAGCAGTGAGCAATTGAATTGACATGTGATTAGGGTTTGGACACAAGGTCGTGGAAGTGTCAGTGGGACAGAAGCTCCAGGTTCAGAAGCCTGTATTTCATGTTGCAAGGATGTCATTCTACAACTGAACGCAAGAACCATGAAGTGCAACCAAAATGATTTCCCGAGCTCATCCGAATCCCAGAGCTCATGAAATTCAGGCCTGCCTCACTCTAGTTTAGGAAACTCTCAAGGGGAAAAGCGAAGAGGAGGAGAATTCTTTAGCTTTCTCTCTATTTTTTTTTTTCGCCATCTTGATACATTTTGTCTTGCTCGGCTTTGAGTCACAACTGTGACATTCAGTTAGGAGGTGAATGTATAGTTGGGCTGACACCAAAAGAAGGCAAAAAGAAAAGGAATAATTTGTCATAAAAAGCCCACAATTCCTCCCACTTCCTACTTAATAATATCAAGCAGTTTGTGGTTTGGTTGTTTTTTTTTTCTTTTCTCTTGCTGTGCTGCAAAGATTTGGATAGGAATTTCTAGGTATTAACTAGAGCCAGAGCAAGCCTGTAATTGCCCTGGGAATGCAGTGAAAACCTTTTGGGAATTGGTTCTGCTGTGTTACTCCTAAAGCTATGAACACACTCACACACACACACACACACACACACACACACAGAGACACAGATAGTTGTTAACAGAGTTTCTTTGTGCTTTCCAGGTCTGGTGCGTTCAGACTCGCAGGATCTTCCTGGGCCATCCAATTACAGTTTCTGTTGACACTTCTCAGCTCTTGCCTCCAGGTTGCTGACAGAGGATGTTGGGTTTGTGGGTCCTGGCAGCGACAGTTTTCCAAAGAGGAGCTCTAAGGCCAGCTGCAAGGTTAGTTTTGGATTCTCCTGGGGTGCCTGTGCTTGAAACCCCCAGTCTGCAGCCCAGGCCCTGCAGAGTGGTGCTCGCAGGAGCTGTGTGCAAGTCTGCCATGGCCTCAGAAGGCTGTGCAGCTGTTAAACCTTTTCTTTTGTTGAGGCACAGTCTTTCTGAATTCTTTTCTTTGATGTTTTTATGTTTTTTCCCCCCAGGGTCATGTGAAACTGTCTGATTTTGGGCTAAGCACGGGTGTAAAGAAGGCTGAGAGAGCTGGGCTGTTCCGGACCCTCGCACACAACCCACCAAGTGACTTCTGTGAGTACAAGCTGTCCTTGTTCAACACGGAAATAGCTGAGAGCTGAAGCCGGACCACCCCATAATTCCCTCAGCTTCCTCTTCAGCCACTCCTCATGAGGCTTGTTATCCAGCCCCTTCCCCAGCTTTGTTGCCCTTCATGAGGCTTGTTATCCAGCCCCTTCCCCAGCTTTGTTGCCCCTCTCTGGGCACGCTCTATCGCCTCCATGTCCTGGGGAACACCACTTGTGCCCGGCCGGCCACCGGCTGGGTTTAACTGGGTTCCCCCCGGCTCTCGGGGCCCAGTCATCCATCCCATTCTGTTATCCAGCTATCCTTTTGAAAGCAATAGATCTGAAAAAGAAGGAGCAGAGAAGGCAAGTTGAAGCTGCCAACGTTGCAGTACCCTCAGTTCTTGTGGTACCCTCTGTGAGATCCTTAGCCATTTGACTTAAAAGCCCACAATTCCTGTAGGATTCCCACTTCCTACTTAATAATATCAAGCAGTTTGTGGTTTGGTTGTTTGGTTTTTTTTCCTCTTTTCTCTTGCTGTGCTGCAAAGATTTGGATAGGAATTTCTAGGTATTAATTAGAGCCAGAGCAAGCCTGTAATTGCCCTGGGAATGCAGTGAAAACCTTTTGGGAATTGGTTCTGCTGTGTTACTCCTAAAGCTATGAACACAAACACACACACACACACACACAGAGACACAGATAGTTGTTAACAGAGTTTCTTTGTGCTTTCCAGGTCTGGTGCGTTCAGACTCGCAGGATCTTCCTGGGCCATCCAATTACAGTTTCTGTTGACACTTCTCAGCTCTTGCCTCCAGGTTTGCTGGCAGAGGATGTTGGGTTTGTGGGTCCTGGCAGCGACAGTTTTCCAAAGAGGAGCTCTAAGGCCAGCTGCAAGGTTAGTTTTGGATTCTCCTGGGGTGCCTGTGCTTGAAACCCCCAGTCTGCAGCCCAGGGGCCTGCAGAGTGGTGCTCGCAGGAGCTGTGTGCAAGTCTGCCATGGCCTCAGAAGGCTGTGCAGCTGTTAAACCTTTTCTTTTGTTGAGGCACAGTCTTTCTGAATTCTTTTCTTTGATGTTTTTATGTTTTTTCCCCCCAGGGTCATGTGAAACTGTCTGATTTTGGGCTAAGCACGGGTGTAAAGAAGGCTGAGAGAGCTGGGCTGTTCCGGACCCTCGCACACAACCCACCAAGTGACTTCTGTGAGTACAAGCTGTCCTTGTTCAACACGGAAATAGCTGAGAGCTGAAGCCGGACCACCCCATAATTCCCTCAGCTTCCTCTTCAGCCACTCCTCATGAGGCTTGTTATCCAGCCCCTTCCCCAGCTTTGTTGCCCTTCTCAGTGAGGCTTTGGGGGCTCTACGGAGTCCCTGTTGTGTCTTGGTTCTGCTGTGGGATTGGTAGTGACTCGCTGCTCCGGTTTTGGTGGCTGCAGGGCAGCAGGTCCCCACAGGCCTGTGCCTTGCCTTATGTTCCACAGCTCTCGGCCAGCCAGGAGCCCCAGGGGAAGGGAATTTCAGCATGTGGCTGGTTAGTGGAGGAGGCTTCCTGAAGAATGGCTTTGGGGTGTTGTTTAGGTGTTGTTTTTATGGTTGTCTGACTCTTGTTTTCTGTCCTCATTTTTTTTCAGGGAGCTTAACTGCTTTGCCTGAGGACAAGTTGCAGACTTGTGTTCGGCCTCAGCCACAGAGCCCGACAGGGAGCAGGGGATGCTTTGGGGTCAGAATGTGGAGCTGTTGAAAACCAAATTCCTCACTGCAGAAGAGGAATAATTTGTCATAAAAAGCCCACAATTCCTGTAGGATTCCCAGTTCCTATTTAATAATATTAGTAATATTTGTACTTTGCAGCATTTCAATCTTTGTTATTTTCCCAGTCCCTTTTATCTCCCTTCTGCACACCGATTTCCTTCAGTCTCCTTTGAAACATCTGCCAGTCCCCTCCCTTCAGTTACTTTGCCGCTACTTTGCAGGGGAAAAAAATAGGACTTGTTGCTTTTCCTTTCTCATCAAATGATCGCCCAGTTCTACACTAACTATGAGAAGAGAAGACAAGGTTTAAGCACGTAACGCCGGCGTCTCGAGTAGCTGAAGACAGCAGCGTTCCCTGGCCTACGCGTGCCAACGTTTGCACCGCGGCAGAAATGCTCACAGCGCGATTCAGAAAGGATGGCCTCTTGGCATCCGTGGGGCTCTGATCCTCCATCCTGGGAGAGAAGGACGATGAAATTGCTTCCTTGATCCAGCATGTCTTTTCAGATAGCTACTGCTTAGGTGGTAAATAGAAGGTTTCCCGATCAGTATTCGCTGAGGAAATAAACCTTCTGAAATGGCGGCTGCTGCTGCTGCTGCTGCTGCTGCTGCGGGGGTGATTACTGGTTGGTGTTTAAAATTCCTGGATGTGTGAGCAGCCCTTTGAATGTGTGTGGATGTGATCAAAGTATACTGAGGCCTTCCAGAGGCTTAGTGTTGCTGCTTGTGTTTGTTTCAGTACTGTATTTAGCGGTCAAGTCTTTCTCTGTGGCAGTTTTTCTGAGGGTGGAGATGAGTGAAGTTGCACGTACACAGTGGAGGAGAGAAATGTAGTAGGATTGCGTAGACCTGAAGCAAATTCATACCATCGATGAGCTGGAGAAGAAGTGGCTTGTATGAATTCAGTAAAGTGATGTAATTAAAGTGATCTGATTGGAGTCATTGATAAATGCATGTAGTGGAAGCTTCATCTCTTCCATTTTTGTCTGGTATGTATTCTAATCTTCCCCTGTTGGTTTAGCCCATCATTTTTTATGCTCTCTTTATCTCTTCCTAGTGGAATAAATGCCCCCATCACCCTAATAGTTCTTGATCTATTTCAGAGGTAGAGTTGTTTTTCCCTCTGACCTTTTCTCTTTTGTCCGTCTTTGTGTTATTGAAGTGGCATCCTTGAGCAGCAGCTGCAGTCTTCCGCTCCTGCTTTGCAGCCTTCCCAGGCTTGCGGTGGTGTGAGCCAGTTGACTTGCATTGAGTTAAGGGCAACAAAGCTGGGGAAGGGGCTGGATAACAAGCCTCATGAGGAGTGGCTGAAGAGGAAGCTGAGGGAATTATGGGGTGGTCCGGCTTCAGCTCTCAGCTATTTCCGTGTTGAACAAGGACAGCTTGTACTCACAGAAGTCACTTGGTGGGTTGTGTGCGAGGGTCCGGAACAGCCCAGCTCTCTCAGCCTTCTTTACACCCGTGCTTAGCCCAAAATCAGACACTTTCACATGACCCTGGGGGAAAAAACATAAAAACATCAAAGAAAAGAATTCAGAAAGACTGTGCCTCAACAAAAGAAAAGGTTTAACAGCTGCACAGCCTTCTGAGGCCATGGCAGACTTGCACACAGCTCCTGCGAGCACCACTCTGCAGGGCCTGGGCTGCAGACTGGGGGTTTCAAGCACAGGCACCCCAGGAGAATCCAAAACTAACCTTGCAGCTGGCCTTAGAGCTCCTCTTTGGAAAACTGTCGCTGCCAGGACCCACAAACCCAACATCCTCTGTCAGCAACCTGGAGGCAAGAGCTGAGAAGTGTCAACAGAAACTGTAATTGGATGGCCCAGGAAGATCCTGCGAGTCTGAACGCACCAGACCTGGAAAGCACAAAGAAACTCTGTTAACTATCTGTGTCTCTGTGTGTGTGTGTGTGAGTGTGTTCATAGCTTTAGGAGTAACACAGCAGAACCAATTCCCAAAAGGTTTTCACTGCATTCCCAGGGCAATTACAGGCTTGCTCTGGCTCTAATGACTACCTAGAAATTCCTGTCTAAATCTTTGCAGCACAGCAAGAGAAAAGAGAAAAAAAACCAAAACAACCAAACCACAAACTGCTTCATATTATTAAGTAGGAAGTGGGAATCCTACAGGAATTGTGGGCTTTTAAGTCAAATGGCTAAGGATCTCACAGAGGGTACCACAAGAACTGAGGGTACTGCAACGTTGGCAGCTTCAACTTGCCTTCTCTGCTCCTTCTTTTTTCAGATCTATTGCTTTCAAAAGGATAGCTGGATAACAGAATGGGATGGATGACTGGGCCCCGAGAGCGGGGGGGAACCCAGTTAAACCCAGCCGGTGGCCGGCCGGGCACAAGTGGTGTTCCCCAGGACATGGAGGCGATAGAGCGTGCCCAGAGAGGGGCAACAAAGCTGGGGAAGGGGCTGGATAACAAGCCTCATGAAGGGCAACAAAGCTGGGGAAGGGGCTGGATAACAAGCCTCATGAGGAGTGGCTGAAGAGGAAGCTGAGGGAATTATGGAGTGGTCCGGCTTCAGCTCTCAGCTATTTCCGTGTTGAACAAGGACAGCTCGTACTCACAGAAGTCACTTGGTGGGTTGTGTGCGAGGGTCCGGAACAGCCCAGCTCTCTCAGCCTTCTTTACACCCGTGCTTAGCCCAAAATCAGACACTTTCACATGACCCTGGGGGGAAAAAACATAAAAACATCAAAGAAAAGAATTCAGAAAGACTGTGCCTCAACAAAAGAAAAGGTTTAACAGCTGCACAGCCTTCTGAGGCCATGGCAGACTTGCACACAGCTCCTGCGAGCACCACTCTGCAGGGCCTGGGCTGCAGACTGGGGGTTTCAAGCACAGGCACCCCAGGAGAATCCAAAACTAACCTTGCAGCTGGCCTTAGAGCTCCTCTTTGGAAAACTGTCGCTGCCAGGACCCACAAACCCAACATCCTCTGTCAGCAACCTGGAGGCAAGAGCTGAGAAGTGTCAACAGAAACTGTAATTGGATGGCCCAGGAAGATCCTGCGAGTCTGAACGCACCAGACCTGGAAAGCACAAAGAAACTCTGTTAACAACTATCTGTGTCTCTGTGTGTGTGTGTGTGTGAGTGTGTTCATAGCTTTAGGAGTAACACAGCAGAACCAATTCCCAAAAGGTTTTCACTGCATTCCCAGGGCAATTACAGGCTTGCTCTGGCTCTAGTTAATACCTAGAAATTCCTATCCAAATCTTTGCAGCACAGCAAGAGAAAAAAAAAAAAAAACAACCAAACCACAAACTGCTTGATATTATTAAGTAGGAAGTGGGAGGAATTGTGGGCTTTTTATGACAAATTAATCCTTTTCTTTTTGCCTTCTTTTGGTGTCAGCCCAACTATACATTCACCTCCTAACTGAATGTCACAGTTGTGACTCAAAGCCGAGCAAGACAAAATGTATCAAGATGGCGAAAAAAAAATAGAGAGAAAGCTAAAGAATTCTCCTCCTCTTCGCTTTTGCCCTTGAGAGATCCTAAACTAGAGTGAGGCAGGCCTGAATTTCATGAGCTCTGGGATTCGGATGAGCTCGGGAAATCATTTTGGTTGCACTTCATGCTTCTTGCGTTCAGTTGTAGAATGACATCCTTGCAACATGAAATACAGGCTTCTGAACCTGGAGCTTCTGTCCCACTGACACTTCCACGACCTTGTGTCCAAACCCTCATCACATGTCAATTCAATTGCTCACTGCTTTTACCACAGGTCAGTCTTAGCGCCTGAGTTTCTGAGCCTAGATGAGCCTTACTGCTCTCTGGCTCTGAGCTCAGGAAAACATGCCAAGCTGCCGGCTAACGGCAGGCATCACATCTCTAGGACTGAATCGGCCCAACTTCACTTTCTATTTCAAACAGACAGCACCTGTCTGAAAGCTGGATTCACCTAAGTGTGCCTAGGCAGATCACACAAGCAGGCTCCCTGTCCGTCACAGCCCTGAGGACACTTGCCAGCTAGCAAACAAGCATCACCCAGCTGCTCCCTGCACCCAGAGGATGTGGGGGCAAGAGAACCGCAGGGGTAAAAGTGAGAAAACTCATGGGTTGGGCTAAGAGCAATAATAGCAATCCGAAGGAGGAGAAGGAATAGCGATGAACGCTATCGCTCACCAGCAGCTGAGTGATGTTAATCCAGTCCTGGAGAGTAGTCCACCGGCCAACCTGCCCTCCAGTTTTCTTGCTGAGCGCTGTCCTGGATGGACAAAAAAGCCTCAAAATGGCTCTGAACCAGACAATGAGGCAGAAGCTAGTAGATCTGCTTCTTTGGGCTTGCTTGGACATGTTTCAGAGCCAGGATGAGCCAGGTGGGCGTGCTTTTGGCCACCTTTGGAAAGAAGGCTTTCTATAGGTTGCAATACCAGGGTTTACCCCTAGACCTGTGTTGCTCCTGGCCAGTATTGTCTCGGGAAACCTATAAATATCAGCCCGAAGGGCCAGAGCTTTGTCTTGCCATTGTCCACGGTCTGGAAGGAACCACAAGCTTCGCTTGGAAGCTGAACTGTGTTCCAGTTTACCCAGACAAGACAGCAAAGACCCCTCGCTATTCTCAGCGTTGTAAAGCCCAGAGGACAGATACTTGTCTTGCCGGGCCGAGAGGCGAAACCCCAGAGGAGCCGAGTCCCCGGGACAGTTTGGTTTGATAGGAGCAAGGAGCGAGCGCTGCTGCAGAAGGATCACAGTCGAGAAACCTCCTCTCTACAAAGCTTTTAGCTACAAACCCTTTGGGAGCAAATCCTGTCTCAGCAATAAGCTGCAGACCCCAACAGAAAGTAAAACTCTGCTCCTGCAGCTTCCACGTGCATCTATTGCAGGTCTGTTGCCCTGGGGAGTTCTGGGTTCCCCCACCCCGTTGTGGGCAACCGCCGGCTGCAGTGCCGAGGTTTCTTTTCTTTACAGTTTAAAGTGCTGTTTGTTGTTTCTGGATTTTTGTGCATGTTGTTTAAATTGTTATTTGTTCCTGCTGGTGAGGTATCTGTTCCACGACCGAAACCCCTCGAACCTGTAAATAGGTTTTCTTTAATATTTTTGGTGGGATTTTTGTGATTAATAAAATTATTATTTTTTTATTAATCGCTCCATTTATTGAACATTAATTTATCCTTTTATAGACCAAAACAAGCGCGCGCAATATCCTTGCTGTGTTAGAAAATCCTTGCTGAGTTAGAAAATCCTTGCTGAGTATGCAACGTGCTCAGCGGTCATTAAAATGGCCCTGCCTCATCAACACTGGTTGCAGCACGAATCCAAATGCAAACCCACACCCAGACACCCCCGGCTCCCACGGCAGCCTGCAGAGAGCTCCCAAAGGGTCGTTCGGAGCTGCCCAGCTGCCTCGACACGACCCTTGACCCTTTTAGATGACCCCACGAGAGCTTTAGCTATCCCCAGAGCCTTTGAGCTGCCCCCACACCTCCTCTCTCACCCCCAAAAGCCCTGCGGATGCCCCCAGATCACCTACACACCCCGGAAGGAACACACCTGGGAGTCCCGGCCGGCAGCGACACCAGAAACCGCACAGCAAGCGCCCCGAATGCGCCGGGACCCCTTCCCCCGCCAAAGGACGGCGGCTCGCAGGCACCGTGGGGAACGGAACGGCGTCAGGCGCCGAATCGAGGGCTCTCCGTCACCATTCCTGTGCCAGAGCTGCCCACAGCGGCGGCCGCCTGCGCGCCATGAAAGCGCGGCACAGCCCGCGACGCGTGCGCGCAACCGGAACCGCTGCGGCGCGTGCGCTGTATCCATAGCAACGACAGAGACGCTATCACCGTGGCGTGCACGGCTGCAGTGCCGACCAGTTCACACGTGGGGGCAGCACTGAGCACTTCCCTGGGCGTGGGCAGCGGCTCGGCTCGGCTCGGCTCAGAATGTTTTCTATTTACGTTACAAACCACGAGGCGCACAAGCCCCTGTTTTTCATTCGCACAGGCACAGGCTCTGCTTATAGCTCAAGCCCCTCTGTGGCTTCTGGTTTTCAATTCTCTAAGCCTTTAAAAAAGAGAGGGGGAGACAGGGAGTCGTTCCCAAAGCTTTTACACAGCAGTCAATCCAATTCCTCCCTCTCCAGCTGAAAACGAGAGGTTTGGCTCCGCCTCGCCTCACGCCAGTACTTACAGTTTTAAATAGTTTGTGGTCCCCTCCGAGAATTTTCAGCATGCCCCTGCCCCACATGGCACAATCACTCCACCCAGAATCCCCCCACTCCCTTTGATTCATCCCAAAAATGGCAGAAAATAAAGCAAACTGCCCAGCCGGCGTCTTGGTGAGGTCAGAACCGCCTTGGTGCCCCCAGTCCTGTTTACATGTCCCGAGACCCCCTTTGTCACACTCTAAAGCCCTTCAGGTGCACCCAGCTTACCTTTAGATGCAGGAGGAGACGAAGCTGGGGTGTCCCAGGGCTGCAGGTACACTAAAACCCAGAGTGAGACCTCCCCAGATCCTGCAGGACCCCAAAACCTGGAACCACACCGAGACAACTGACCCTAAAACCACTACACCCCCACACCCCCGCCCCAGACTCCTCTGGCACCCTCCAGAAGCCCTCAGAACCATTCAGATAACCCCAAATTCCCCTTTCATATCCCCCAGGCCCACTTTAGATAACAGCAGACCCCTGTAACAGACTCCCAACACAGTAGTTCTGGGGCAGGTCCTCCGCCTCTGCCCAAAGAGCAGCTTAGCTGAGCTCCATTCAGGGCTTTTTCCATTCAAAGAAAAAACAACACAGCACAAGCACACACCAAAGCCAATCCACTGTTTTAATTGAGAGAGAAACAGGTGATATTTCTATTTCCGGGTCAAACCCTCTATGGTCTGCTCAGGATGTGCTTCTCTATTCCGGAAGCATTTCAAGATAAGAGATATCCAGGGGGAGTCATGTCAAAGCCTTGCTGCGTACACATCACTGTCCTTCTGCAATCTCTCGATAAACAGCACAGCTTGTCCTCTGCTGGAACACCTCACACACACTTTCCCAGGGCTTTTCCTCCCCTCCAAGAACGTTCAGACATTTCAAGCATTCAGGTGTGCGAGCAGCCCTTGTGGGAGGCTGCCCCCACCCCTCCCTCACTGCTCCTCTGCTGCATCCTCGCCCACCCCCACCTGGCATCACAGAAGGAAAGACAGAGACAGCTGAGGGGCTACCCTCCTGTTCTTTTTATCACCCCGAGCCAGGGACAGCCTTCTGGGTAAGGTCTGCACCTTCAGCAAATGACTGAGCTTTCCTCTCATCCATTAAACCCTTTGGTGATTTCAGCTTTCTGAGCCTGTGTTGGTACAAGTCCTCATCAGGGCACTGCAAACAAAGAGACAAACCTTTCTTCTGTTCAAGAGATCCAGGAAGAGGATGGCTGAGCAGACACTTCTAAAGAGAGTAACTCACCTATACCTCACATTTGTCCCAAGTTGCCAAAATGTTCCCCAAAGAATCCCCCCAGTGTTTAGGAGGGTTAAAAAAGGCAAAGAATGTCCACAACAGATGCTTAAGCCTAGAAACAAGCCAGGATGCCCTGCAAGGGAAGGAGCAGTTTCTCCATTTGAAAACATGAGGTAAAGCTTGGGAGAGTTTGCTTTGAGTCTGCCCTCTCACCAGCATTGCCTGGCACACAGACTAACTGAAAACTGGTACTTGGTGTCCCTGCTGAATACTGCTTCCATACCACTGAAAATTTCCTTCCCACTCTTGAAAAGCACTAAGGCATCACATAAGAGTAACAGAAAAAAATTATTCTCTCCCAAAGAAGAGGATCACTGGGAACACAAATTCACCCTTACCCCTGTGGGGTGTTCATCCTGAGCCCAGAAAAGCTGTCCAGCATCCTAGGGTGCTGAGGGAGCTGGCGGATGAGCTGTCCAGGCCGCTCTCCATCATTTTTCAGCAGTCCTGGCTCACTGGAGAGGTCCCAGAAGACTGGAAGCTGGCCAGCGTGGTGCCCATCCATAAGAAGGGCCAGTTGGAAGAGCCGGGGAATTATAGGCCTGTCAGCCTGACCTCAGTGCCAGGCAAGATTATGGAACGGGTCATCTCGAGTGCGATCACACAGCACTTACAGGATGGCCAGGGGCTCAGGCCTAGCCAGCATGGATTTATGAGGGGCAGGTCCTGCCTGACCAACCTGATCTCCTTCTATGATCAGGTGACCCGCCTGGTGGACGTGGGGAGGCCTGTGGATGTGGTCTACCTGGACCTCAGCAAGGCCTTTGACACAGTCCCCACAGCAAACTCCTGGCCAAGCTGTCAGCCCATGGCTTGGACAGGAGCACACTGCGTTGGGTTAGGAACTGGCTGGAGGGCCGAGCCCAGAGAGTGGTGGTGAATGGTGCCACATCCAGCTGGCGGCCTGTCACTAGTGGTGTGCCCCAAGGATCAGTGCTGGGCCCCATGCTTTTCTACATCTTTATTGATGATCTGGATGAGGGCATTGAGTCCATCATCAGTAAATTTGCAGATGACACCAAGCTGGGGGCAGGAGTTGATCTGCTGGAGGGCAGAGAGGCTTTGCAGAGAGACCTCGACAGGCTGGACAGATGGACAGAGTCCAAGGGCAGGAGATTTAACACATCCAAGTGCCGGGTTCTGCACATTGGCCATAACAACCCCAGGCAGCGCTACAGGCTGGGGTCAGAGTGGCTGGAGAGCGGCAAGGCAGAGAGGGACCTGGGGGTGCTGGTTGATGGTAGGCTGAACATGAGCCAGCAGTGTGCCCAGGCAGCCAAGAAGGCCAATGACATCCTGGCCTGCATCAGGAACAGTGTGGCCAGCAGGAGCAGGGAGGTCATTCTGCCCCTGTACACTTCACTGCTTAGGCCGCACCTTGAGTCCTGTGTCCAGTTCTGGGCCCCTCAGTTTAAGAAGGACATTGAGACACTTGAACGTGTCCAGAGAAGGGCAACAAGGCTGGTGAGAGGCCTTGAGCACAAGCCCTATGAGGAGAGGCTGAGGGAGCTGGGGCTGTTTAGCCTGGAGAAGAGGAGGCTCAGGGGCGACCTCATTGCTCTCTACAACTACCTGAAGGGTGGTTGTAGCCAGGAAGGGGTTGGCCTCTTCTCCCTAGCAACCAGCACCAGAACAAGGGGACACAGTCTCAAGCTGCAACAGGGGAAGTTTAGGCTGGAGGTGAGGAGGAAGTTCTTCACCGAGAGAGTGATTCGTCATTGGAATGGGCTGCCCGGGGAGGTGGTTGAGTCTCCGTCCCTGGAGGCGTTCAGGAGGGGACTGGATGTGGCACTTGGTGCCATGGTCTGGTTGTGAGGTTATGGTTACAGGTTGGACTGGATGATCTTCAAGGTCTGTTCCAACCTTGGTAATTCTATTCTATTCTATTCTATTCTATTCTATTCTATTCTATTCTATTCTATTCTATTCTATTCTATTCTATTCTATTCTATTCTATTCTATTCTATTCTATCGCCTCCATGTCCTGGGGAACACCACTTATGCCCGGCCGGCCATTGATTGTGGAGGGCCCTTTTGATTCTTTCAACAGCTCAGGGATTTCCCTGGGAAAATTTGATCAGGTTTTCACACTTTATTTTCACCACCACAGGGGAACTGAATCACTCAGCAGATCAAAGCAGCAGTATGAAAGCCAAATTTCCAGATTTTTCCTTTCTTGGTGTACAGTTTATAATAGCTTTTAATTTTGCATGAGAAAATCCAATAAAATAAGAGCACAGTGCACAGGTTTCGTCCCCTTCAGCAGGATCAGCTAGGTTTTTATACAAAGCTGTGAGAGTGGTGGTGAATGGTGCCACATCCAGCTGGCAGCCAGCCACTAGTGGTGTCCCCCAGGGATCAGTGCTGGGCCCCATCCTGTTCAGTATCTTTATTGATGATCTGGATGAGGGGATTGAGTCCATCAGCAGTCAGTTTGCAGATGACACCGAGCTGGGGGCAGGTGTTGACCTGTTAGAGGGTAGGAGAGCTCTGCAGAGGGACCTTGACAGGCTGGACAGATGGGCAGAGTCGAAACTGATGGTATGAGATTGAACACATCTAAGTGCCAGGTTCTACACACTGGCTGCAGTAACCCCATGCAGTGCTACAGGCTGGGATCAGAGTGGCTGGAGAGCAGCCAGGCAGAGAGGGACCTGGGGGTACTAGTTGAAAGCAGGCTGAACATGAGACAGCAGAGTGCTCAGGTGGCCAAGAAGGCCAATGGCATCCTGGCCTGCATCAGGAATAGTGTGGCCAGCAGGAACAGGGAGGTCATTGTACCCCTGGACTCAGCACTGGTTAGGCCACACCTTGAGTCCTGTGTCCAGTTCTGGGCCCCTCAGTTTAGGAAAGATGTTGAGTTGCTGGAAGGTGTCCAGAGAAGGGCAACAAAGCTGGGGAGGGGTTTGGAGCACAGCCCTGTGAGGAGAGGCTGAGGGAGCTGGGGTTGCTTAGCCTGGAAAAGAAGAGGCTCAGGGGAGACCTTCTTGCTCTCTCCAACTCCCTGAAGGGAGGTTGTAGGCAGGTGGGGGTTGGTCTCTCTCCCAGGCAACCAGCACCACAACAAGAGGACATAGTCTCAAGCTGTGCCAGGGGAGGTTTAGGCTGAAGGTGAGACAATAGTTCTTCCCAGAAAGAGTGATTTGCCATTGGAATGTGCTGCCCAGGGAGGAGTTGGTGTCACCATCACTGGAGGTGTTTAGGAAGAGTCTGATGTGCTTGTTGCCATGGTTTCGTTGATTAGATGGTGTTGGGTGATAGGTTGGACTTGATGATCTCAAAGTTTGCAACCTTTGTTTTGTTCTATTCTATTCCTATTCTATTCTATTCTATTCTATTCTATTCTATTCCCTTTGCTTTGTGCAAAGGGTTAAATTACAATGAAGTGAGAGAGCAGTGCTGGTGAGAGCAGAGTCATACATCAGTGTGGTGCCTGAAGGTGCTGGGCAGGATTTACAACTGAAATATTTAACTTTGCAGTATAAATCCTTTCATATCCAGGCCATAAATTCTTTCAGGTCAGAAGCCTGGCGCCATGTGACCCATGTGGCATCGTGGTACAGGCCAGAACTGCAGAATAAAGTATAAAAAGAAAGAAAGGGTTTACAATAAAAATGCCTCAGTAGCATGAAGAAGCCCAATAATAAGTTGAAGATAATGCAAACTAACGGAGAGCTGTGCCAAGCTGCTTGTGGCTGTCGTACAGTGACTGACACAGCATCAGCACGAGGTTAGGAATGATTTTTTCAGTATTTACACCTGAAGATTTGAAGAAGGAAGGTCTTCTGTTTGTGGGCCTCTGGGGTGGGAATGTTGTAAGTAAATCATAGAATCAATAAGGCTAGGAAAGACCTCAGAGGTCATCAAGTCCAACCTGTCACCCAACACCTCAGGACTAACTAAACCATGGCTTCAAGTGCCATGTCCATACCCTTTCTGAACACCCTCAGGGATGGTGACTCCACCACCTCCCTGGGCAGCACATTCCAATGGCCAATCACTCTTTCTGGGAAGAACTTCTTCCTAACATCCAGCCTAAACCTCCCCTGGTGCAGCTTGAGACTGTGTCCTCTTGTTTTGGTGCTGGGTACCTGGGAGGAGAGACCAACCCCCACCTGGCTACAACCTCCCTTCAGGGAGTTGGAGACAGCAAGAAGGTCTCCCCTGAGCCTCCTCTTCTCCAGGCTAAGCAACCCCAGCTCCCTCAGCCTCTCCTCACAGGGCTGTGCTCCAGACCTCTCCTCAGCTTTATTGCCCTTCTCTGGACACATTCAAGTGTCTCAATGTCCTTCTTAAACTGAGGGGCCCAGAACTGGACGCAGGACTCAAGGGGTGGCCTAACCAGTGCTGAGTCCAGGGGCACAATGACTTCCCTGCTCCTGCTGGCCACACTATTCTTGATGCAGGCTAGGATGCCATTGGCCTTCTTGGCCACCTGGGCACACTACTGGCTCATGTTCATCCTCCTATCAACTAGTCCCCCAGGTTCCTTTTCTGCCTGGCTGCTCTCCAGCCACTCTGACCCCAGCCTGTAGCACTGCATGGGGTTGTTGTGACCAAAGTGCAGCACCCAGCACTTTGACTTGTTCAGTGCCATCATGTTGGACTCTGCCCATCTGTCCAGCCTGTCAGACTCCCCCTGCAGAGCCCTTCTACCCTCTGACAGATCAAGACCTGCTCCCAACTTGGTGTCATCTGCAAGCTTACTAATGGTGGACTTAATCCCCTCATCCAGATCATCAGTAAAGGTATTGTAGAGGATTGGGCACAACACTGATCCCTGGGGGACACCACTAGTGCCTGGCATCTCATGCAGGATGATAGAGATGCTGAAGGAGCTGCCATTTGCTAAATTTCTCCTTTACTGGAATTTACTTAAAAGAGAGAGTCTGACTATTTTCTTATAAACTTCCTGGTGGCTCTTGGCCAGACCTTGAAATGTAGCTGGAATCATTTATATTCTGGGAGGACTGGAAAATTTTGTTTTGGCAAAGCCATCCCCATGAACAAGCCCAAGAGTCTGAGTAATTTATCTCCCTGAGTTTTAAATATAAGGTAGTATAAGTTTATATGATAAGAATGGAGAAATTCAAGAGAGGAAGGAGAACCTTTATGAGCAATAAAAAGACCAAAAAGAGAGAGAGAGAGAGAGAGAGAGGGGTGAAATGTAATTAGTTTACTTAGCTCTTTCCCATTTGGAATGGAGCTTTTGTTTTGCTTTTCTGATGTTTGAAATCTGGGCTGATAGGTGTGAAGCAGCATGAATCCCTGGTTCACAAGTTCATGTCGCCTGAGAAGTGTTGCATCTCTGGCTGAAGGGTGGAAAGAGAGAAGTGCAAACAGCAAAAGTCGAGCAGGGGGTGACCTAAAGAGAAATAGCTGCCAGCAGTTTGGTAGCAGAGGGCAAAAGAAGGAAAGGTGAAGAACAGAGAGAGCACAAAGCTGTGCCCTTTGTGTCCCAGGCACCACAGACAGGGCGTAAGAAATTGTGGCTGTTACGTTTCAACCACTCAGTATTAACCTCCAATCGGTGAAAAATACTGATGGGGATCACTTGTAGGCATCTATCAATACCAGCTATCAGAATTGTCTTCATTTGTTAACATCCTCAAACAATGCTGTGACTCAAGTGAGGAAAATTCAGTATTATCCTCAAGCTCTGTGTGAAAGGGCAACAAAGCTGGGGAGGGGTCTGGAGCACAGCCCTGTGAGGAGAGGCTGAGGGAGCTGGGGTTGCTTAGCCTGGAGAAGAGGAGGCTCAGGGGAGACCTTCTTGCTCTCTACAACTCCCTGAAGGGAGGCTGTAGCCAGGTGGGGGTTGGTCTCTTCTCCCAGGCAACCAGCACCACAACAAGAGGACACAGTCTCCAGCAGTGCCAGGGGAGGTTTAAGCTGGATGTCAGGAAGAAATTCTTCCCAGAAGGAGTGATTGGCCATTGGAATGTGCTGCCCAGGGGAGGTGGTGGAGTCACCATCACTGGAGGCGTTTAGGAATAGACTGGATGGGGTGCTTGGTGCCATGGTTTAGTTGATTAGATGGTGTTGGGTGATAGGTTGGACTCGATCTCGAAGGTCTTTTCCAACCTGGTTGATTCTATTCTAAATACAAAGGAAAATTCTGCCTTTCCCCCTGTACAGTAAAGGGAAAACTCTAAGGTCAGTTTTACCAGAGTCCTGCAAAAGATCTTAAAGTGCTTTGGAGAGAGTTTGTGTTAAGCATTGTGTGGTCTCCTGTGGGCATGTTTCCCCCAGCAAACCTGTAAACTTTGATTTTGTGTTATTGGGAAGTTAAAACTTCAGCTAATTAGCATCCACTTATATGGGGAGTGTACTGCCTAGTTTGCAATCATAAATGTGAGGGGTTCTCTGCAGTGCTGCTGATTACAAAGTAAATTTGATGGTTAAAGAAAAATTAAAGTATGGAGCCAAATGAATCCTCAAAATCACCTGAGGGAGCTGGGGTTGCTTAGCCTGGAGAAGAGGGGGGTCAGGGGAGACCTTTTTGCTGTCTACAACTACCTGAAGGGAGGTTGTAGACAGGTGGGAGTTGGTCTCTTCTCCCAGGCAACCAGCAACAGACAAGAGGACACAGTCTCAAGCTGTGCCAGGGGAGGTTTAGGCTGGATGTTAGGAAGAAGTTCTTCCCAGCAAGAGAGATTGGCCATTGGAATGTGCTGCCCAGGAAGGTGGTGGAGTCACCATCCCTGGAGGTGTTTAGGAAGAGACTGGATGGGGTGCTTGGTGGACTTGATGACCTCTAAGGTCTTTTCCAGCCTGGTTAATTCTCCTCTCCTCTCCTCTCCTCTCCTCTCCTCTCCTCTCCTCTCCTCTCCTCTCCTCTCCTCTCCTCTCCTCTCCTCTCCTCTCCTCTCCCTCTCCTCTCCTCTCCTCTCCTCTCCTCTCCTCTCCTCTCCTCTCCCTCTCCTCTCCTCTCCTCTCCTCTCCTCTCCTCTCCTCTCCTCTCCTCTCCTCTCCCTCTCCTCTCCTCTCCTCTCCTCTCCTCTCCTCTCCTCTCCTCTCCTCTCCTCTCCTCTCCTCTCCCTCTCCTCTCCTCTCCTCTCCCTCTCCTCTCCTCTCCTCTCCTCTCCTCTCCTCTCCTCTCCCTCTCCTCTCCTCTCCTCTCCTCTCCTCTCCTCTCCTCTCCCTCTCCTCTCCTCTCCTCTCCTCTCCTCTCCTCTCCTCTCCTCTCCTCTCCTCTCCTCTCCTCTCCTCTCCTCTCCTCTCCTCTCCTCTCCTCTCTCTCTCCTCTCTCTCTCCTCTCCTCTCCTCTCCTCTCCTCTCCTCTCCTCTCCTCTCCTCTCTCTCTCCTCTCCTCTCCTCTCCTCTCCTCTCCTCTCCTCTCCTCTCCTCTCCTCTCTCTCCTCTCTCTCCTCTCCTCTCCTCTCCTCTCCTCTCCCCTCTCCTCTCCTCTCCTCTCCTCTCCTCTCCTCTCCTCTCCTCTCCTCTCCTCTCCTCTCTCTCTTCTCCTCTCTTCTCTTCTCCTCTCTTCTCTTCTCTCCTCTCTTCTCTTCTCCTCTCTTCTCTTCTCTTCTCTTCTCTTCTCTTCTCTTCTCTTCTCTTCTCTTCTCTTCTCTTCTCTTCTCTTCTCTTCTCTTCTCTTCTCTTCTCTTCTCTTCTTCTTCTCTTCTCTTCTCTTCTTCTCGAGTCTCCTCTCCTCGAGTCTCCTCTCCTCGAGTCTCCTCTCCTTGAGTCTCCTCTCCTCTCCTCTTCCCAAACCTTCCTTTTCCCTTCCCAAACCTTCCTTTCCCTTCCCAAACCTTTCCTTTTTCCCAAACCTTTCCTTTCCCAAACCTTCCTTCTCTTCTCTTCTCTTCTCTTCTCTTCTCTTCTCTTCTCTTCTCTTCTCTTCTCTTCTCTTCTCTTCTCTTCTCTTCTCTTCTCTTCTCTTCTCTTCTCTTCTCTTCTCTTCTCTTCTCTTCTCTTCTCTTTCTTCTCTTCTCTTCTCTTCTCTTCTCTTCTTCTTCTCTTCTCTTCTCTTCTCTTCTCTTCTCTTCTCTTCTCTTCTCGAGTCTCCTCGAGTCTCCTCTCCTCGAGTCTCCTCTCCTCTCCTCGAGTCTCCTCTCCTCGAGTCTCCTCTCCTCTCCTCTTCCCAAACCTTCCTTTCCCTTCCCAAACCTTCCTTTCCCTTCCCAAACCTTCCTTTCCCTTCCCAAACCTTCCTTTCCCAAACCTTCCTTTCCCAAACCTTCCTTTCCCAAACCTTCCTTTCCCAAACCTCCCTTCCCTTCCCTTCCCTTCCTTCCCTTCCCCTTCCTTCCCTTCCCTTCCCTTCCCTTCCCTTCCTTCCCTTCCTTCCCTTCCCCTTCCCTTCCCTTCCCTTCCCTTCCCTTCCCTTCCCTTCCCTTCCCCCTTCCTTCCCTTCCCTTCCCTTCCTTCCCTTCCTTCCCTTCCCTTCCCTTCCCTTCCCTTCCCTTCCCTTCCTTCCCTTCCTTCCCTTCCCTTCCCTTCCCTTCCCTTCCCTTCCCTTCCCTTCCCTTCCCTTCCTTCCTTCCTTCCTTCCCTTCCCTTCCCTTCCTTCCCTTCCCTTCCCTTCCCTTCCCTTCCCTTCCCTATTCAGCACACCAGAAAGCTCTACCTTCTGCTCATTAAAATGGATCATACTGGGTTTTTTCCTTTTCACATATTTCTCCTGCCTGGAGTACTGATGCAGCTGAAGATGTTATACTGGTGCATCACTGAGATGTGTCATTATTTTCCCTTTTCTGTATGTTATGTGGACTTATTCTCTAGCGTTATACAACACAGGGAATAGTAACTCATTGCAAAGTAACATGTACCACTGCTGTGGGTATTTGATGGATCTGACATGGAATCAGAATACAGTTCCCGAGCCGCACGACTGAAAGCTGAGCACAAAATTATGGACTAGCCTCTGCCAATAGCTAGACCTATTGACTCTGAGGAATGCAAGGTTAGATGATTACAATAGTTTCAACTTTTGTTCATGACAAAAATAGGAGTTATATTGCTACAGAATGTTTTCCAGAGGGAGAGTGTTTGGAGGAAAAAAACTGGAAACCGATGCATCTCACAGCCGCAGGAGCCTGTGCTGAAGTTTCTTTCCTGTGCACATGACAGATTTAATGTAAATGCCCAATCAGTCTGCCTGGAAAGAAAAAGTTAGTGTTGCACCTTGTTTTGTGAAAGCAGGCTCCATTTTTCATCCCAGTGGTCACAGCCTGCCTGTTATTCTCAGCTGTGTTACATGAGATTGAACACATCCAAGTGCCGGGTTCTGCACATTGGCCACAGCAACCCCATGCAGTGCTACAGGCTGGGGTCGGAGTGGCTGGAGAGCAGCCAGGCAGAGAGGGACCCAGGGGTGCTGGTTGATAGGAGGCTGAACATAAGCCAGCAGTGTGCCCAGGTTGGTGCCATGGTTTAGTCATGAGGTCTGTGGTGACAGGTTGGACTTGATGATCTTTGAGGTCTCTTCCCACCTTGGTGATTCTGTGATTCAGGTGGCCAAGAAGGCCACTATCAGGAATAGTGTGGCCAGCAGGAGCAGGGAAGTAATTCTGTCCCTGTGTCCTGGTTGGGCATGACTAGGCCCAAAACAGGCTTCAGTAAGAGCCCTAAGAAGTTAGGGAGACAGACAAAAGAAAACATGTATCAGTAAAAAGCCAGCCAAACCTGTTTGGCAGGTATCCTGACCACTCACCACTGTGCTGATGCCCAGAAGGTGACTGGCTAAGTTACAAATAATTTTTCTGCCAGTGGTCAGTTTTGTTTCAAAAAACAGTTAACTAGAGGGGTTCTTCAGTGACCCGGCCCCTTTTCTTCCTTGATTCCGGTTCGCCAGCCGGTGAGGTGTGTGTGCTACTCGCCCATCCCCTCCACCAGCATCCACCACGTGTACTTCAGTTTCACTTTGAGCGCTGGGCAACGTGCTTGGATCCTACCTTTTCCCTTTCTTTGGCTTTACAAATTACACCGAGAACAGAGTTCTGGATTACAAACTTTCCCGGATACCCGAACCTAAACAAATTGTAAATAAGTTTATTAACGTTTGACGTGGAAATTTTGTTATTAATAAATTAATTCCTTTTTTTTTAATTAATCATCCCGCTTATCAAGCCTCAGTGGCTTTATTTTATTTTTTTTTCTGAATTAATCCAATTCACAATCTCTTTCTATGAAGAACCTCTTCCTAACATCCAGCCTAAACCTGGAGCCTTCTCTGCTCCAGTCTAAGCCAGCCCAAACTCTCAGCTTTACTTCATGAGAGAGATTTTCCACTGCACTGATCGTTTTTGTGGCCTCCTCTGGACCCACTCCAACAGGTCCATGTTTTTCCTGTGCTGAGAACTCTGGAACTGGATCTAGTGGGGTCTCATGAAACAGGAGTAGAGGGGCAGAATCACTTCCCTTGATCTGCTGGCCACTTCCTTTGATGCAATCCAGGGTACAGTTGGCTTTTGGCCTCCAAGGGCACATTGCCAGCTCTCCTCCAACTCTTCATCTGTCAGTACCCCCATCCTTCTCCACAGGGCTTCCCTTCATCCCCCAGCCTGTATTGGCATTGAGGGTTGTCCCAGCCCAGGTACAGGACACAGAATCACACAGAATCACCAAGGTTGGAAGAGACCTCAAAGATCATCGAGTCCAACCTGTCACCACAGACCTCAGGACTAAACCATGGCACCAAGTGCCACGTCCAGTCCTCTCTTGAACACCTCCAGGGAGGGTGACTCCACCACCTCCCTGGGCAGCACATTCCAATGGCGAATCACTCTCTCAGTGAAGAACTTTCTCCTCACCTCGAGCCCAAATTTCCCCTGGTGCAGCTTGAGACTGTGTCTTCTAAGGACCTTGCACTTGGCCTGATTGAACCTCATGAGGTTCACACAGGCTGAATTTTCAAGTTTGGACAAGTACCTCTGAATGGCAATCCCATCCCTCAGGCATGTCATCAGCACCACTCAGGTTCATGTCATCAGCAACCTTGTTGAGGGTGCACTTGATGCCACTGCCTATGTCACTGACTAAGATATTAAACAGCACTGGTTGTTGTAGGGTGGTCCCAGTATGGACCCCATTTGTCACTGATATCTATATAGACATTGATCCATGGAGCATTACCCTCGGCACATGAACATCCAACCAATTTCTCATCACCAAACAGTCCGGCCATCAAATTTGTATCTCTCCAGTTGAGAGAGAAGCATGTTTTGGGGAGAGTCAAAGGCTTTTACAAAATCCAGATATATCCACAGCTCTTCCCTTGTCCATTGACATAATCTCTCCACCACAGAAGACCACCAGGTTGGTCAAGCAGGACTTGCCCTTGGTGAAGCTGTGCTGGCCGTGTCAAATTTAGGCTGGAGGTGAGGAGAAAGTTCTTCACAGGGAGAGCTGTTAGCCATTGGAATGTGATGCCCAGGGAGGTGGTGGAGTCACCATCCCTGGAGGCGTTCAAGAGGGGATTGGACGTGGCACTTGAAGCCATGGTTTAGTAGTCCTGAGGTGTTGGGTGCTGGGTTGGACTTGATGATCTTTGACGTCTTTTTCAAC
Organism: Picus viridis; assembly: GCA_033816785.1. Taxonomy (NCBI): domain Eukaryota; kingdom Metazoa; phylum Chordata; class Aves; order Piciformes; family Picidae; genus Picus; species Picus viridis. The sequence goes on along the minus strand of CM066569.1, from coordinate 52,977 downwards.
CTTGTTGATTCTGTGATTCCAAATCACCTCCCTGTCCTCCATGTGCTGTGGGGTAGCTTCTAGGGCAATCTCTTCCAGTATCTTCCCAGGGAGATGCCTTGTGAGGGAGTGGTTAAGGGCAGTCTCAAGACACTGAGAAGAAAGTTTGCAGGAAATAAGAGTGACTACACAGGACATTTAATTTCACATGCAGAGCTCAGTCCTTTGTTCTTGTCTTTCTAATGGGAACAAAAAGCACCCAAAAGGGAAGACTAGCAAGAGAAAAAGTGCACTGTGTAATGGGTTATTAGTAGACACATGAAAAGCTATTTTCAGCCTCAGGAAGATCAAAAGGACTTAGTTTTAACCCTTGTTCCCTGCATTATGCTCTCATAGGAGCTAATTTGAAAATTATAGTTTGACAATTGAAGAACAGTGAAAGACTAAAAAAAAAAAAAAAAAAGAGATTCATTTAATCAGTGGCCTTATGGCCTGAAGTTAAAACTTCTCTTTCAATGACAGAAGTGTAAAATTAACACTACTTTAATCTTGGGGGGTAAAAATAAGTAGCTAAAATGCTCAAAGTGTATTGGGAATTAAAGGTTTATTGAAAGCAAAAAAAAACCAAACCCCACCCCCACCAACATACCAACACTGTGAGATGAAAGAGCTTCAAGGACTTACAGAGATCTGTCAAGCAAAGGTTCTAAATCATGACCACACAGTTAAAAAGCACCACTTTTCCCTCAGATTACTAGTCCATCTTGGCAATTAACTCAGCATGAGAGGACAAGACTCTTAAATAAACATAAGAAAATAAACAAGCCTTTGTTCCAGCCCATTACTATAATACAATAATACCATAATAATACAATACACCAGGTTGGAAGAGACCTTCAAGATCATCGTGTCCAACCCATCAACCAATCCAGCCCACCTAAACAACTAAACCATGGCACCAAGCACCCCATCAAGTCTCCTCCTGAACACCTCCAATGAAGGTGACTCCACCACCTCCACGGGCAGCCCATTCCAATGGGCAATCACTCTCTCTGTGTAGAACTTCTTCCTAACATCCAGCCTAAGCCTGCCCTGGCGCAGCTTGAGACTGTGTCCTCTTGTTCTGGTACTGGCTGCCTGGGAGAAGAGACCACCCTCTGCCTGTCTACAACCTCCTTCAGGTAGTTGTAGAGAGCAATAAGGTCACCCCTCATTGTGAAGCAACCAGAAGGACAGGATTCGGTTCAAAATCAAGACAGTCTAATTTAGCTGTCCGTGTCCAAAACACCTTAATTCAGGCATCTAGGCATAAATAGGTCCTGTTACAGTCAGTGAAAAGGTAGAGGAGAGAAGAGAGAAGAAGAGAGAAGAGAGAAGAAGAGAGAAAAGAGAGAAGAGAGACAAAGAGAGAAGAGAGAAGGAGAGAGAAGAGAGAAGAGAAAGAAGAGAGAGAAGAGAAGAGAAGAGAAGAGAAGAGAAGAGAAGAGAAGAGAAGAGAAGAGAAGAGAAGAGAAGAGAAGAGAAGAGAAGAGAAGAGAAGAGAAGAGAAGAGAAGAGAAGAGAAGAGAAGAGAAGAGAAGAGAAGAGAAGAGAAGAGAGATGAAGAGAGAAGAGAGAAGGAGAGAGAAGAGAGAAGAGAGAGACACTTGGTGCCATGGTCTAGTCATGAGGTCTGTGGTGGCAGGTTGGACTTGATGATCTTCGAGGTCTCTTCCTAATTTGTGATACTGTGAGAAGAGGAGAGAATTGAGGAGAGGTTTGGAGAAGTGGGGGAGAGGAGGGTAGAGGAGGGAAGAGGAGGGGAGGGAGGGGAAGGGAGGGGATAGAATTAACCAGGTTGGAAAAGACCTTTGAGATCATCAAGTCCAAGCTATCACCCAACACCATCTAATCATGTTACAGTTGGTGAAGCCTGACTAGTCATCCCAGCTATGTGGGGTGATTCAGTTCCATGGACTACTGCTATTTAGGATTCCTCAGGTTATCCAAGATAACCCTATGGGGCTGGCAGGTGTCACATGGGACCTATGGGAGACCATTGAGACTGTTAGATGAATACCAGGCAGGGAACACAATAGCATCTCAAAATGTACTGGACATCCCTGTTTGAACCACTCAGAATGGAACGGGTTGGGATGGGATGGGATGGGATGGGATGGGATGGGATGGGATAGAATAGAATAGAATAGAATAGAATAGAATAGAATAGAATAGAATAGAATAGAATAGAATAGAATAGAATAGAATAGAATAGAATAGTGGAATGGAATGGAATGGAATGGAATGGAATGGAATGGAATGGATAGATTAGATTGTGTTGGGTGATAGGTTGGACTCAGTGATCTCAAAGGTCTCTTCCATCCTGGTCAATTCAATTCAATTCAATTCAATTCAATTCAATTCAATTCAATTCAATTCAATTCAATTAATTCAATAATTCAATTCAATTCAATTCAATTCAATTCAATGCAATTCAATTCAATTCAATGCAATTCAATTCAATAATCTATATTCTATTCTATTCTATTCTATTCTATTCTATTCTATTCTATTCTATTCTATTCTATTCTATTCTTTTTCCTCTTCCTATTCTAGTCTATTTATTTTCTATTCTATTCTATTCTATTTCCTCTTCCTATTCTAGTCTAGTCTATTTTTTCTATTCTATTCTATTCTATTCTATTCTATTCTATTCTATTCTATTCTATTCTATTCTATTCTATTCTATTATTCTATTCTATTTCTTCTTCCTATTCTAGTCTAGTCTATATTCTATTCTATTCTATTCTATTCTATTCTATTCTATTCTATTCTATTCTATTCTATTCTAAATACTGTTGAGAGTAATAGGACTGCCAAAATCAGGGTTTCACCTCATGGCATGGTAGGCTAAACCCGAGCCAAACCAAAACTCTCCATTTCCAAGCAGGCAGCAGAGACTGTTCTTGCAGGAAGGAGAGGGGAGCACAAAAAGTGCTAATTCAATTCTTGCTGGTATAAACAACAGAATAGTGAGTAGGAGGCGGAAATTGACTTTTCTTTCTGTGTGACATTGTTGGGACTTGATGTGGAATAATGTATACAGTCCTGATGTCAACATTTAAAAAGGGATGTTGAAATACCACAGAGGATATAGAAATAAACCACAGATATGTTTTGATGGCTGGCAGAGGGAAAGAAAAGAGAGAGGGAACAGGGAGAGCTCAATCTGTTTATCTTATCAAACAGATCAAAAGACAGCTTGATTATAGCATGTAAGAACCTTCATGGGGAGTAAATACCAGTTACTGAATGGCTCTTTAATCTAGCAGAGAAAGGCACATCAAGAATCAGCGACTGGAAGCGAAGCCAAATTCAAATGAGAAATTAGACACAAGCGTCTAAGAGGGAGGTAATTAGCCACTGGGTAGAAGGAGCTGATAAATTCTCTGTCACCTCATTTTTTACAGTCAAGAATGGATGCCCTTCTCAAAGCACATGTTTAATCAAGCACTAACTATCTGACTTAGTATGGAGGTTAGTGTGGAAAAGCTCCTGGCTCAGGAATGGGATGGAATGGAATGGAATGGAATGGAACGGAACGGAACGGAACGGACGGAACGGAACGGAACAGAACAGAACAGAACAGAACAGAACAGAATAGAATAGAATAGAATAGAATAGAATAGAATAGAATAGAATAGAATAGAATAGAATAGAATAGAATAGACCAGACCAGGTGGGAAAAGACCTTGGAGATCATCAAGTCCAACCTAGCACCCAACACTATCTCATCAACTCAACCATGGCACCAAGTGCCTCATCCAGGCTCTTCCTAAACACCTCCAGTGATGGTGACTCCTCCACCTCCCTGGGCAGCACATTCCAAAGGCCAATCTCTCTTTTTGGGAAGAATTTCTTCCTAACGTCCAGCCTAAACCTCCCCTGGCACAGCTTGAGACTGTACCCTCTTGTTTTAGTGCTGGGTGCCTGGGAGAAGAGACCAACCCCCACATGGCTACAACCTCCCTTCAGGGAGTTGGAGACAGCAAGAAGGTCTCCCTGAGCCTCCTCTTCTCCAGGCTAAGCAACCCCAGCTCCCTCAGCCTCTCCTCACAGGGCTGTGCTCCAAACCCTCCCCAGCTTTGTTGCCTTTCTCTGACACATTCCAGCATCCCAACATCTTCCCTAAAGTGTGGGGTCCAGAACTGGACACAGAACTCAAGGTGTGGCCTAACCAGTTCTGTGTACAGGGACAGAATGACTTCCCTGCTCCTGCTGGCCACACCATCCTGTTGCAGGCCAGCACAATTCCAGTACTCCAGTACCTCATAACCCATAATAGAGGAACTCATTCTAGGCCAGGCTGTGACATTTTTGCCAGCCTTCAGTGTGCTTTGCTCTGTACATAGTTCAACCAACTGAAAGGGAATAATTGCATAACATGATAGCTTCATGCAGCCTTTAAAATCCATTGCTTGCTCTGTCTTGGGAAATTTGTGTACCCTGAAAATGTTGAAGATAAAAGGTGGACAAGAAAGCTGCTTCTAGAGTACCTCCCATAGTTTCTGCTCAGTATAAGAGTTCCTGCTCTCCACTTTGTGGAATGCCTGAATTCTTTGGGTACAAAGAGAGGAAAGACAGATCAGCAAGAGGCATACTTTCTCCCCTTGAAATAAAGACACTTGTGAAATAAACACTTGTGAATATGACTGTTCTTCACCTAACAAGAGGACACAGTCTGAAGCTGTGCCAGGGGAGGTTTAGGCTGGATGTTAGGAAGAAGTTCTTCATGGAAAGAGAGACTGGCCATTGGAATGTACTGCCCAGGGAGGTGGTGGAGTCACCATCCCTGGAGGTGTTTAGGAAGAGACTGGTTGAGGCACTTGGTGCCATGGTTTAGTTGATGAGATGGTGTTGGGTGATAGGTTGGACTCCATGATCTCAAAGGTCTCTTCCAACCTGGTTAATTCGATTCTGTTCAAAATCCTTTTCATCTCTAAATCATCTGATACTCTTGTCCAGTAACATACATGCAAATTAAGCATATGTCTAAAGGCTGTGTGTCTGTCTGCTTTCATGAATATTCTGGACTAAGCCAAAAGTGTGCCACAACCTATCCTGCTTCTCTTTACTAATATTAAATATATTTTGCCATACTCTGGGGGGGGGTGGGTTTTGTTTTTTTTGCTTTTGTTGGGGTTTTTTTGGTTGGTTGGTTGGATGGTTGGGTTTTTTTGATAGAATCATAGAATCAATAAGGTTGGAAAAAACCTCAGAGATCATCAAGGCAAATCACCCAACAACTCAGGACTAATTAAAACATGGCATCAAGTGCCACGTCCAGTCCCTTCTTGAACACCTTCAGGGATGGTGACTCCACCACCTCCTTGGGCAGCACATTCCAATGGCAAATCTCTCTTGCTGGGAGCAACTTTCTCCTCACTTTGAGCCTAAACATCCCCTGGTGCAGCTTCACAGTATCACAGTATCACAGTATCACCAAGGTTGGAAGAGACCTTGAAGATCATCGAGTCCAACCTGTCACCACAGACCTCATGACTAGACCATGGCACCAAGTGCCACATCCTGTCCCCTCTTGAACACCTCCAGGGACGGTGACTCCACCACCTCCCCGGGCAGCACGTTCCAATGGTGAATCACTCTCTCGGTGAAGAACTTTGTCCTCACCTCAAGCCTAAATTTCCCCTGTTGCAGCTTGAGACTGTGTCCCCTTGTTCTGGTGCTGGTTGCTTGAGAGAAGAGGCCAACCCCTTCCCCGCTACAGCCTCCTTCAGGTAGTTGTAGAGAGCAAGAAGGTCTCCCCTGAGCCTTCTCTTCTCCAGGCTAAATAACCCCAGCTCCCTCAGCCTCTCCTCATAGGGCTTGTGCTCAAGGCCTCTCACCAGCCTCATTGCCCTTCTCTGGGCACCTTCAAGTGTCTTGATGTCCTTCTTAAATTGAGGGGCCCAGAACTGGACACAGGACTCAAGGTGTGGCCTAACCAAAGCAGAGTACAGGGCACAATGACCTCCCTGCTCCTGCTGGCCACACTATTCCTAATGCAGGCCAGGATGCCATTGGCTTTCTTCGCCACCTGGGCACACTGCTGGCTCATGTTCAGGCAGCTGTCGATCAGTACCTCCAGGTCCCTCTCTGTTTGGGAGCTCTCCAGCCACTCTGACCCCAGCCTGTAGCTCTGCATGGGGTTGTTGTGGCCAAAGTGCAGCACCCGGCCCTTGGACTTGTTGAATGCCATCCCGTTGGACTCCGCCCATCTGTCTGGTCGATCGAGGTCCCTCTGCATAGCCCTTCTACCCTCTAAGTGACCAACATCTGCTCCCAGCTTGAGACTGTGTCCTCTTGTTCTGGTGCTGGTTGCCAGGGAGAAGAGACCAACCCCCACCTCTTTTCCCCTGTTCTGAGCTTCATGCTAATTTGTGCTATGGTATTGATTCCGACCATGCTACCCAGAGGTCCTTTAAATGTGCTCTGAGGCAAGCAAGCTGCTCTTGCATTGTGTGTCAGTTGTAAAGATCCAAAGGTGTCAAAGCCACACAGCCACCACACTAAGATTCAGTGTTGCATAAGGGAGAGACTTTTGCAGTCTGAAGTAACTCTGGCAAGGGCTTCTAATCATGAAGGCAGTCATTTAACAGATATCATATTTGCATACTTGCCAACTGTTGCCCTTTTCGCATTGTGCACTGAGCTTTAACTGATTTGGCATGTCTGCTTTCCTCTCGCTGTAAGGCATTTTATCCAACAAAGTGTCAAAGCTTGTGATGCTGAAGGAAGACTCACTGGGAATATTTTTGAGGTGCTGGGACTTAATAAATTTTTTTTTGAGCATAACATCTGGCAGATGTTCATTTAGGAGCTTTTTATTCTGAATAAACAGATTAAAATTGCCCCAGGAAATCAATCCAGTTTGCTCTTTTGGTGGTGTGTGCTGCAGCTTGAGATTATTAGCATAGGATAGGATAGAATAGAATAGGATAGAATAGAATAGAATAGACCAGGTTAGAAAAGACCTTTGAGATCATCAAGTCCAACAGATTGAGATGAGAAGAGAAGAGAAGAGAAGAGAAGAGAAGAGAAGAGAAGAGAAGAGAAGAGAAGAGAAGAGAAGAGAAGAGAAGAGAAGAGAAGAGAAGAGAAGAGAAGAGAAGAGAAGAGAAGAGAAGAGAAGAGAAGAGAAGAGAAGAGAAGAGAAGAGAAGAAGAGGAGAGGAGAGGAGAGGAGAGGAGAGGAGAGGAGAGGAGAGGAGAGGAGAGGAGAGGAGAGGAGAGGAGAGGAGAGGAGGAGAGGAGAGAGGAGAGGAGAGGAGAGGAGAGGAGAGGAGAGAGGAGAGGAGAGGAGAGAGAGGAGAGGAGAGGAGAGGAGAGGAGAGGAGAGGAGAGGAGAGAGAGGAGAGGAGAGGAGAGGAGAGGGAGAGGAGAGGAGAGGGAGAGGGAGGAGAGGAGAGGAGGAGAGGAGGAGGAGAGGAGAGGAGAGGGGAGGAGAGGAGAGGAGAGGAGAGGAGAGGGAGAGAGGAGAGGAGAGGAGAGGGAGAGGAGAGGAGAGGAGAGGAGAGAGAGGAGAGAGAGGAGAGGAGAGGAGAGGAGAGGAGAGGAGAGGAGAGGAGAGGAGAGGAGAGGAGAGGGAGAGGAGAGGAGAGGAGAGGAGAGGAGAGGAGAGGAGAGGAGAGGAGAGGAGAGGAGAGGGAGAGAGAGGAGAGGAGAGGAGAGGAGAGGAGAGGAGAGGAGAGGAGAGGAGAGGAGAGGAGAGAGGAGAGGGAGGAGAGGGAGGGGAGGGGAGGAGAGGGAGGGGAGGGGAGGGGAGGGGAGGGGAGGGGAGGGGAGGGGAGGGGAGGGGAGGGGAGGGGGGGGAGGGGGAGGGGAGGGAGGGGAGGGGAGGGGAGGGACCAGGTTAGAAAATACCTTTGAGATCATAGAGTCCAACCTATCACCCAACACCATCTCATCAACTAAACCATGGCACCAAGTGCCTCAACCAGTCTTTTCCTAAACACCTCCAGGGATGGTGACTCCACCACCTCCCTGGGCAGCACATTCCAATGGCCAATCTCTTTCCATGAAGAACTTCTTCCTAACATCCAGCCTAAACCTCCCCTGGCACAGCTTCAGACTGTGTCCTCTTGTTAGGTGAAGAACAGTCATATTCACAAGTGTTTATTTCACAAGTGTCTTTATTTCAAGGGGAGAAAGTATGCCTCTTGCTGATCTGTCTTTCCTCTCTTTGTACCCAAAGAATTCAGGCATTCCACAAAATGGAGAGCAGGAACTCTTATACTGAGCAGAAACTATGAGAGGTACTCTAGAAGCAGCTTTCTTGTCCACCTTTTATCTTCAACATTTTCAGGGTACACAAATTTCCCAAGACAGAGCAAGCAATGGATTTTAAAGGCTGGTGTTGCTGCATGAAGCTATCATGTTATGCAAATATTCCCTTTCAGTTGGTTGAACTATGTACAGAGCAAAGCACACTGAAGGCTGGCAAAAATGTCACAGCCTGGCCTAGGAGGAGTTCCTCTATTACGGGTTATGAGGTGGCAGGTACTGGAATTCTGCTGGCCTGTATTGGGAATAGTGTGGCCAGCAGGTGTAGGGAAGTCACACCTTGAGACCTGTGTCCAGTTCTGGGCCCCTCACTTTAGGAAAGATGTTGAGTTGCTGGAAGGTGTCCAGAGAAGGGCAACAAAGCTGGGGAGGGGTTTGGAGCACAGCCCTGTGAGGGGAGGCTGAGGGAGCTGGAGTTGCTTAGCCTGCAGAAGAGGAGGCTCAGGGGAGACCTTCTTGCTCTCTGCAACTCCCTGCAGGGAGGTTGTAGCCATGTGGGGGTTGGTCTCTTCTCCCAGGCACCCAGCACTAAAACAAGAGGGTACAGTCTCAAGCTGCTCCAGGGGAGGTTTAGGCTTGAGGTGAGGAGAAAGTTCCTCACAGAAAGAGTGATTGGCCATTGGAATGTGCTGCCCAGGGACGTGGTGGAGCCACCATCACTAGAGGTGCACTTGGTGCCATGGTTTAGTTGATCAGATGGTGTTGGGTGTTAGGTTGGACTTGATCTCTAAGGTCTTTTCCAACCTGGTCTATTCTATTCTATTCTATTCTATTCTATTCTATTCTATTCTATTCTATTCTATTCTATTCTATTCTATTCTATTCTATTCCATTCCATTCCATTCCATTCCATTCCATTCCATTCCATTCCATTCCATTCCATTCCATCCTATCCTATCCTATCCTATCCTATCCTATCTTATCCTATCCTATCCTATCCTATCCTATCCTATCCTATCCTATCCTATCCTATCTAGTCAATTACTAAACAATCAATCTTATATTAGTTTCTGAAGGACATTTTTCCACAGCCTAATGAACATCACCATTAAAAGATTTCTTCCTCACTCATCCCAAATGTGTGTGTTCTTGTTTCATGGAACAAAGCCATCAATGCTTACAGAGAATAATGAACACCTTACTCAGATTAATAAGGATTAAGTTGCAATACTTTCTGCCTCAGTCCAGAACCTTGGTTCTTTTTGAACATTCCCCTGTTATAAAATTAGAGGCACAAACAAGGGCAAAATATCAACAGCGAGGCTATTTGTTAACAGAGTAAAATGGATGGAACAGAAGAAGGAAGAAGGAGAGACAGAGAAAGGAGGAAAGATGAACAGAGAGAACGAGAGGAATTCTATTACCACAATCTCCTACCCTCCAGCCCCATGAAAATTTGATTCTCTGGAAGGGTGCTGCAGCATACTTTTTGGCTTGTGCTGACCCCCATGGAGGAGGGAGGGAAAGAGCCCAAAGTCCAAATCCAAGCCCTTCTCTGAGGAGCTTCCAACATGTGGTGTCTTCAGTAAAGATGTCTTCAGTAAAGATGTCTTTTCTCTTCTCCAAGAGTTACAGCAGGCAGATCCTAGGGCACGGCTTTGCTGGTGCTGGTGAAGAGAAGGTTCCTGGACTGCTACCAGGCTGCATGGTGTGTTCTGTGCCTGTTTTTTCCTCTTGTTTGTTTTTCCTCTCCTGAGCAGGCAGTGCTAAGGTGGTTTATACAATTTTTTTAGTCACAGGTTTTTTTTAGGTATGTGTCCAGGTGTTGTCCACAGGGAATCTTTCTGTGTGTTCCTTCTGTGCTTGCAAGGGTCTGGCAGAGGGCAGGGGCCTGGCAAAGGGCAGGGGCCTCCGCCTCCTCCTTTGCCTTCTACCTGCCCATACACACAATACACATCAGAGGCTTATCATGACAGGTGGTGAATCCATTCTATAGTCCAGCCTAGCCTTAGCCTGGAGAAGAGGAGGCTCAGGGGGAGACCTTCTTCCTGTCTACATCTGCCTGAAGGGAGGTTGCAGCCAGGTGGGGGTTGGTCTCTTCTCCCAGGCAACCAGCACCAGAACAAGAGGACACAGTCTCAAGCTGTGCCAGGGGAGGTTCAGGCTGGATGGTAGGAAGAAGTTCTTCCCAGAAAAGAGAGATTGTCCATTGGAATGTGCTGCCCAGGGAGGTGGTGGAGTCACCATCACTGGAGGTGTTTGGGAAGAGACTGGATGGGGCACTTGGTGCCATGGTTTAGTTGATTAGATGGTGTTGGGTGTTAGGTTGGACTTGATGATCTCAAAGGTCTATTCTATCCCATTCCACTCCATTCCATTCCACTCCATTCCACTCCATTCCATTCCATTCCATTCCATTCCATTCCATTCCATTCCATTCCATTCCATTCCATTCCATTCCATTCCATCCTTCTACCCATTTAGTTAAAACTTTCCTCCATTGCCATCTAGGTGACATGCAGATGTTTTGATGGATGGAAAAAAATAAGAATAGCACAACCAGCTCACTGAGCAGGTTCCAGTGGGGGAGGGAGTCAGCAAAACATCTGCTTGGCAATCTGCAATTGTCTACTTATTCACATCCAGATTTCTCTCTCCTCAGAAATAGTTCAAACATATACCATGCAGACTTCTAATGCAAGGGGGGGAGGCTGGGGGTGGAATATCTTTTATTTAGTTCTCAGCAAGTTATTTTTTGCATCACTTCAGCTGAGAGTTCTTTGCATTCCTCCACAATATGGAAGTGAGTTTGTCATGTCAGATTTACTGAAAAGATTCTTGTGTGCCTAAAGAAGAATGGAATGGAATGGAATGGAATGGAATGGAATGGAATGGAATGGAATGGAATGGAATGGAATGGAATGGAATAGAATAGAATAGAATAGAATAGAATAGAATAGAATAGAATAGAATAGAATAGAATAGAATAGAATAGAATAGAATGGAATGGAATGGAATGGAATGGAATGGAATGGAATGGAATGGAATGGAATGGAATAGAATTAACCAGGTTGGAAAAGACCTTAGAAATCATTGAGTCCAACCTATCACCCAACACCATCTAATGAACTAAATTAATCTCCTGTTATTGCATGAATACAGATACTAGGATGGTTTTTTTTCTGCTTCTTTTCTGTTAATTACTCATTGTAATTAATTGGTTGGCAGCTGTTACTGAAATTGTGGCTATGAATGTGCCTGAATCAAAATCTAGATCAGAGCATCCTTAAACAGCAAGAACAAGCAGCCCTTCTCTGTGTTGTAACACAGCAAACAGCTAATTTTCTCCCAGCTCCAAATGGCTCCAAATGCCTGAGCAAGACCTATCTGAACCTGAATTTTCCAGTTCAGGATCCTTTGTAACTCTAATAATAGGATGGAATCATTTATTACAGCTGTAGCTATAGGGCTGTACAACATAACATTTGTCATTTTAAATTAGGCCAATCAGCTATCTTGTTCTGGATACTGACTGAGGCACTGACAAATATTAGATGCTTGTGCAAAAGTAGGGGGTGGAAAGCCACAGCACAACAGGGAGAATTAATTCTTTGGTAAATGCTTTTTGTGCCCTAGATTCTGAGAATTTATTTCCTGACTTTAGTTGAGCTTTATAAAAATGAACTCAAATTGAACTCCCAGGGGATGCCTGCACAGAACAGCACACTGGTACTTGAGCTCCTGGGTGCAGGGACTGGGACTGAGTGTGAGAATGACACTTACATGGAGGTGTCTGTGCATGTGACCTGCTCTGTGTCTAAGCTCCCATACACACAGGAACATGTGAGTGCATTCTGTTTAAATTTAGGCACCTGAGTGGTTTCTCAGACAGCTGTATCCACAACCATTTGAGATGCCCTAGTTGGTATTTCAGCTATCACAGGTATTCCTAGGGGGCTGACAGACGGCACTGTGTCCAGTTCTGGGTCCCTCAATTTCAGTAGGAGGTTGAGACACTTGAATGTGTCCAGAGAAGGGCAATGAGGCTGGGGAGAGGTCTGGAGCACAGCCCTGTGAGGAGAGGCTGAGGGAGCTGGGGTTGCTTAGCCTGGAGAAGAGGAGGCTCAGGGGAGACCTTCTTGCTCTCTACAACTACCTGAAAGGAGGCTGTAGCCAAGTAGGGGTTGGTCTCTTCTCCCAGGCAACCAGCACCAGAACAAGAGGACACAGTCTCAAGCTGCACCAGGGGAGATTCAGGCTGGATGTTAGGAAGAAGTTCTTCCCAGAGAGAGAGATTGGCCACTGGAATGTGCTGCCCAGGGAGGTGGTGGAGTCACCATCACTGGGGGTGTTTAGGAAGAGCCTGGATGGGGCACTTGGTGCCATGGTTTAGTTGATTAGATGGTGTTGGGTGTTAGGTTGAACTTGATGATCTCGAAGGTCTTTTCCAACCTGGTTAATTCTATCTTATTCTATTTTGACCCCTTTGGCACAATACAACAATCTGTCCTGATCTAAAATAGGACAGAAACAATTCAGTTGCCTAAATTTACTACAGGGCATCCCAGGTGGCACTGAAAATGCCTAGGTTTAGGCTCTCAAACTGAGCCTGTAGTCAAGGAATTCAAGAGAATGATCAGACTTAATCAAAGTGGGTCAGCTGCACAGAAGCCTTACTCTCCACTGGGCCCTGAATAACTCCCTATCAAAACCACGGTGGGGTATCTTAGCCTTGTCAAGTGAAGATGTGTGATGGGTTAACACCCACCCTGGAAGTGGGGCATGGGGAGGGCTTGTGAGAGCATTGCCATCCCTGCAGGACCTTTTTCCCCCTGGGAAACTAAATTAGAATACAATACAATACAAGACACCAGGCTGAAAGAGACCTTCAGGATCATCGCATCCAACCCATCAACCAATCCAACCCACCCAAACAACTAACCCATGGCACCAAGCACCCCATCAAGTCTCCTCCTGAACACCTCCAATGAAGGTGACTCCACCACCTCCACAAGTAGCCGATTGCAGTGGGCAATCACTCTTTCTGTATAGAACTTCTTCCTAACATCCAGCCTAAACCTCCCCTGGCGCAGCTTGAGACTGTGTCCTCTTGTTCTGGTGCTGGCTGCCTGGGAGAAGAGACCAAGCCCCCCACCTGGCTACAACCTCCCTTCAGGTAGTTGTAGGCAGCAAAAAGGTCTCCCCTGAGCCTCCTCTTCTCCAGGCTCAGCAACCCCAGCTCCCTCAGCCTCTCCTCACAGGGCTTGTGTTCCAAACCCCTCCTCAGCTTTGTTGCCCTTCTCTGGACACGTTCCAGCAAGTCAACATCCTTCCTAAACTGAGAGTCCCAGAACTGGACACAGGACTCGAGGTGCAGCCTAACCAGTGCAGTGTCCAGGGGCAGAATGAACTCCCTGCTCCTGCTGGCCACACTATTCCTGATGCAGGCCAGGATGCCATTGGCCCTCTTGGCTGCCTGGGCACAGTGCAGGCTCATGTTCAGCCTACCATCAACCAGCACCCCCAGGTCCCTCTCTGCCTGGCTGCTCTCCAGCCACTCTGACCCCAGCCTGTAGCACTGCCTGGGGTTGCTGTGGCCAATGTGCAGAACCCAGCACTTGGATGTGTTCAGTCTCCTGCCCTTGGCCTCTGCCCATCTGTCCAGCCTGTCGAGGTCCCTCTGCAAAGCCTCTCTGCCCTCCAGCAGATCAACTCCTGCCCCCAGCTTGGTGTCGTCTGCAAATTTACTGATGATGGACTCAGTGCCCTCATCCAGATCATCAATAAAGATGTTGAAGAGCATGGGGCCCAGCACTGATCCTTAGTCTGTTCTACTCCCCCTCCCTGCCCAGCAAGGCTATAAAGGAGGACACTGCAGCCATTAGGTCTCTTGGCCCCTGCCTTTTGCCTGGACTAGGACTGCCCCTGGTTCCCCTGCTTCTTTGCCACGTGGTCCTCCCTGCTGCACCCCACACCTGTGCAAAGGACTGGTTTTGTACTTCATATTTCTTTTTTCCTATCCATCCTTGTTCCTTACCCTTGTGAACCCTACCTGTTATTGTTACATATATATATACACACATACATATATATACATATACATATATATACACAGACACATATATATACACACACACACATATATATATTGTTTAAAGAAGTCTTTCCTCTCTACTTCCAAGCTGAATCCAAATGATTTCTTGGTGGATTTGCTTCTTCCATTTCTTTTCCTCTCTATTGGGAAAGAGGAGGGGGAGATAGGGGAGGAATTCTCAGTCTTGCCCCCATCTGAGCTCTTAAATCCCAGTTAAGGCTCAAACCACCACAAGATGCAAATTAAAAAGTGAGCAGAGCAGGCAAACAGCTGCCTCAAAATCCCACAGGACCCAGCAAGTTTTGGTCTTTGAAGAATTTGTGTCCTTTTGAGCACTTTGTGCTTCTCTGCCTGTTGTATTTACTTCCACAGACACGGAACGCATTCTCTGCTGGTGGAAACTCTTGCCGCTCCTTTGAGTGTGAATCACCAGCACCAGCATGTGGCTTCCTTAAAGCTAGCCTGTTGGTTGTCTGGGCACTCAGAACAGAGGGATTTATAGTAAATCTGTGTCAACTGAAATTATGCTTACCCAGAAAGAAATGTTAGCACCAAAGGCAGGAGAAGTAAATGCAAGGGCTTCAGATGCACGAGCAGTGACTGTTAGATGATGTGTATTGGTGGCTTGCTACCATTTCTTTTACTGTCCAAATACACTTAATATTTACAATATCTTTTAGTTTAAAAAAATAATATTTATTGTATATGAAAGCTTTCTTAGAATCTTAGAATCATAGAATCAATAAGGTTGGAAAAGACCTCAGAGATCATCAAGTCCAACCTAGCACCCAACACCTCAGGACTAACTAAACCATGGCTTCAAGTGTCCAAAACAATACAATACAATACAATACAATACACAATACAATACAATACAATACAATACAATACAATACACCAGATTGAAAGAGACCTTCAGTATCATCCTCTTGAATTCCCCCAGGGATGGTGCAAGAGACAGATGGTGACTCCACCACCTCCCTGGGCAGCACATTCCAACGGCAAATCTATCTTTCTATGGATAACTTTCTCCTCACCTTGAGCCTAAACTTCCGCAGCTTGAGACTGTGTCCTCTTGTTCTGGTGCTGGTTGCCTGAGAGAAGAGACCAATCCCCTCCTGGCTACAACCTCCCTTCAGGTAGTTGTAGAGAGTGGAAAGGTCTGCCCTGAGCCTCCTCTCCTCCAGGCTAAGCAACCCCAGCTCCCTCAGCCACTCCTCACAGGGCTGTGCTCCAGACCTCTCCCCAGCCTCATTGCCCTTCTCTGGACACGTTCAAGTGTCTCAATGTCCTTCTTAAACTGAGGGGCCCAGAACTGGACACAGGACTCAAGGTGTGGCCTGAGCAGTGCTGAGTCCAGGGGGCACAATGACTTCCCTGCTCCTGCTGGCCACATTATTTATGATATAAGCCAGGATGCTATTGGCCTCCTTCATTAATCTTCAGGAGAAAAATAACACAGGGTTCACAGCTTCATCCCAACAAAGAGTATTTGCTAACTTGAAAGACTTCAGTGTTAGAGACACTCCTTTCTTTCCTTCCAGCAGCTCCATAGCTCATTTTTTCAAGCATGTTTTGGGCAGGAGATGGGTCCAGGAGGAAGCTTTAGTTCACTTACTCCTATGATGCATTTGCTGCAGGTCTCTAAGTCATTTCAGTACTGAATTCCAGAGCCAATCCTCATAGAAATAGGAGCTTACAGACTCTCCATTGCTGCTCTTTGGTGAGCTGTGTCACGAATTGCCATGCATGAACTGCAGGCCAGTTGGTCAGCTTGCAGAAATTTGTCTGGGCTGAGAAGTCTAAGACACACAGCCAGCTGCCCCCAGCTGCTGTAATTTCATTGCAAAGCAATGCCTGTCAAAGTAAGTGAGGCATTTTGGTGGCTTGAGACTTAACTGGGATTTAAGAGCTCAGATGGGGGCAAGACTGAGAATCCCTCCCCCATTCCTCCCTCCTCTTTCCCAACAGAGAGGAAAAAAAGGGGAAGGGGTGCAAATCCACTGAGAAATAATTTTGAGCCAGTCTGGAAGTAGAGAGGTAAAAGTTTTCTTTAATATTTTTATTTTTTTATATATATATATATATTTATATATATATATATATAAATTTTTATATATATATATATTTATATATATATTTATATATATATATAAAATTTTATATATATATATTTTATATATATATTTTATATTTATATATATATAAAAAATAAATAATTATATTATTTATAAATTTTTAAATAAAAATAAATATATAAATAATTTATTTATATATATATATATATATATATATATATATATATATAAATAACAGGAAAGGTTCACAAGGGGTAAGGATCAAGGATGGATGGGGGGGGAAAATGTATACAAAACCAGTCCATCAGGCATGGATGTAACAGGGAGAGGACCAGGCCTGACCATGTAGCAGAGAAGCAGGAAGCCAGCCGCAGTCCTCTTGCCCAGGCAAGGCAGGAGCCAAGAGAGAAAAATGGCTGCAGTGTCTTCCTTTTTCTAGGCTTGCTGGACAGGGAAGGGGAGTGGAACAGAGTAACCCAGTTCCCCAGGGGGAAAACGCCCTCCAGCGAGAGCAAGGCTCTCACAATCCCTCCTCCAACCCTGCTTTCAGGATGGGCATAACCCATCACAGGCATTTCATTGCTCTTTAAAACATGCCTGATGTGACTAGAAATATGAAAAGTAACTGAAAGCAGAGAGGGATTATTAGAGACTCTTTTCCTTTCCCTTCCTATTTTCTCTGTAAGTACAGGCTCGCAGCCTTTAAGACCAGCCTTCCTGTGTCTGGGAATCGGATTTTTCACAGTGGTCTGCCTGAGCAGTGAAGCACTGGCATTCCCCTTGTTAAAATGGCAGAGAGCCAGCACAAAATGTGTTTATCACATTGAATGTGGGATTGAGTTCAGAACATCCAAATTTTCTTCTCACAAGTGAGGAAACCTCACTTGTGAGGCCTCAAAATGTTTGATTTTCAGAACTCTTACAGTGTGAGAACTAGTGTCCCAGTGTCCCAGCATATTTTTAATCTTTTTGTTTCCCATAACATTTCCATGGTTTGATTTGGAGCACCCAAACCCTCAGAGCATCAGTGTGGGCAATGGAGGAGACAGGAAACAGAAGCACGAGGAGGAACAATGAAGTCTTCAAACTGCTCTGCTTTCCCTTGTTGCCTTTGAAGCTGCTTTGCAGTCTGTGCCTTGCTTCTCTTTTCCCTTGGGCTTGGCTTTATTAAGGGGTGCTAGAAAAAAAAAAGAAAGAAGAGGACAGAGGGCCCAGAACAGTTAATCTGGGGCATGACGCTGGTGGATTTGCTGCCTGCAGTCTACCAGACACATGTGAGCTCCAAACACTAGGGGCAGGAATCGAGCACAGCTGAACTGCTTTGGAGACCAAATGGTTAGGCACTGGCACAAGGGTGACCGTAATCTGTCCTGAGTCCTCTTTACTTTGAGGATGACAGAGCACTGGTAACCAGCTTCTCAGACAGGTTGTGGCATCTTCTTCTCTGGAGCTATTTAAAACCCACTTGGACATGATCCTGTGCAAGCTGCTCTGGCTGAACCAGCTTTAGCAGGGGAGTTGGAGCAGATGTCCACCACTTACCATTCTGTGATCCTGTGGCTGATTCTGTGATTCTGCATATTATAGGCTGGGGACTAATGTCCTGCCATAAACAAAAGCCCTCCAGGGTACTAGAAAGCACCAGGGGGCTGGACAGTCCCCAGGGGTTTGGACATAGGATATTACAAATATTTTCATCCCAACTCATCCTTCTGCAAATCTCTCTATAATCAGGCACTAACAGCTTGCTCTTTCTTTTTGTTCTTTGCTGTCCTGCACTTTGCTTTTGCTCTCTCACATCTTCCCCTCCAGTGCTTAACTTTATTTGCATTTGCTGTTCAGGAGGTCAGGTTTAGTGTGGCAGGGACAGAGAGAGAGATCTTAGCTGTATGATGTGGCCTTCAGACCCGATCCAAAAGGAACAGAACAGAATAGCATAGAATAGCATGGCATAGCATAGCATAGCATAGCATAGCATAGCATAGCATAGCATAGCATAGCATAGAATAGAATAGAATAGAATAGAATAGAATAGAATAGAATAGAATAGAATAGAATAGACCAGGTTGGAAAAGACCTTTGAGATCATCAAGTCCTACCTATCACCCAACACCATCTAATCAACTAAACCATGGCACCAAGTGCTCCATCCAGGCTCTTCCTAAACACCTCCAGGGACAGTGACTCCACCACCTCCCTGGGCAGCACATTCCAATGGCCAATCTCTCTTGCTGGGAAGAATTTCTTCCTACCATCCAGCCTAAACCTCCCCTGGTGCAGCTTGACACTGTGTCCTCTTGTTCTGGTGTTGGTTGCCTAGGAGAAGAGACCAACCCCCACCTGGCTACAACCTCCCTTCAGGTAGTTGTAGAGAGCAAGAAGGTCTCCTCTGAGCCTCCTCTTCTCCAAGCTAAGCAACCCCAGCTCCCTCAGCCTCTCCCCGTAGGAAGGGATTGAGCTATTGTTGGGTTGTATACATATATATATATATATATACACACATAAATATATATAAACATATGTGGTGGTGAGAGAAGGTTCAGTTCTCCCACACACACAGAAAACCACGGCTAACCCGGTCGGAGAAGCAAAATGGACAAGAGCTGTATTTTACAAGCAGGAGGAGATGCAGTGAATACATACAACTACCTGAAGGGAGGTTGTACACAGGCAGAGGCTGGTCTCTTCTCCCAGGCAACCAGCACCAGAACAAGAGGACACAGTCTCATGCTGTGCCAGGGGAGGTTTACGCTAGAGGTTAGGAGGAAGTTCTACACAGAGAGAGTGATTGCCAATTGGAATGGGCTGCCTGGGGAGGTGGTGGAGTCACTGTCACTGGAGCTGTTCAGGAGGAGACTTGATGGGGTGCTTGGTGCCATGGTTTAGTTGATTAGGTGGTGTTGGATGATAGGTTGGACACGATGATCTTGAAGGTCTCTTCCAACCTGGTTTACTCTACTCTACTCTACTCTACTCTACTCTACTCTACTCTACTCTACTCTACTCTACTCTACTCTACTCTATTCTATTCTATTCTATACACAATATACAGTATTTGCAATATATACAAAAAATATACAGCAAAGAGCATAACACAGAAAATCTTCCCTCCTCCAGAGAGAAAGGTCCCCCCCAAAGCCCCCTTCTCTCCCTTTTTCCCTTTTTCCCCAAAAAGGGTTAGAGAGAGAAGTAATTATTAAGGAGGAAATTCTGTTCGTTAAAAGCATGCGCTAAGGAAAGACAAGATTTAGTTTCTTATCTTGTGAATTGAAGGTCAGCAGCCAAGCTCAGAGAGAGCAACAGCAGCTGTTCAGACTCAGACTCCAAACAGACATAGAGTGACTGACTGAGACTCAAACTGAACTAAAATTTAAAGTTGCATTCTCCCAATCTACCAATGAAATTCCTTTAGAATATCTTTGTTTTCCTTTTTACACCAAAACGTTCAGCCAGAGTGTTCCAGTGACTGTCCCTGTCTTAAAGGCACAGCCTGAAATGGTCACAACATATAAATACCTTCTGTGTTTAGGCTACTTTTTGTAAATATTATTTGGATTTAACTTCCCAATTCTGTGCAAGTGTTGTTTTTTACTCCTTTGGGGTAAGTCCCAATATTCTGTCTGGTGCAATACAATACAATACAATACAATACAATACAATACAATACAATACACCAGGCTGGAAGAGACCTTCAAGATCATCGCGTCCAACCCATCAACCAATCCAACCCACCTAAACAACTAGACCATGGCACCAAGCACCCCATCAAGTCTCCTCCTGAACACCTCCAGTGATGGTGACTCCACCACCACCCTGGGCAGACCATTCCAATGGGCAATCACTCTCTCGGTGAAGAACTTTCTCCTCACATCCATCCTAAACTTCCCCTGGCACAGCTTGAGACTGTGTCCCCTTGTTCTGGTGCTGGTTACTAGAGAGAAGAGACCAACCCCTTCCTGGCTACAAGCACCCTTCAGGTAGTTGTGGAGAGCAATGAGGTCTCCCCTGAGCCTCCTCTTCTCCAGGCTAAGCAACCCCAGCTCCCTCAGCCTCTCCTCACAGGGCTCTGCTCCAAACCCCTCACCAAAAAAAACCAGCACGAGAGCGTTGAAAATCTTCTGAGGTAGATTGCTGATAAATCCTCTCTTAGCATGCTCTAATGGGTCCCAGCATAAAGAGTAAGGGCTGAAGCCAAGTGGCTCAACTGCTTATGCGTCTTTCTGGATCATACTCAGAGGCAAATCAGGAAGAAGTGAAGGGAGAAAACCTGCTTATACAAACTTTTATAATGCAGGCTTAATATTACATGCCATTGAAGGGGTTTAAGCACAGCTTCCTGAGCTCTTACTGTAAGACATATACAAGGTGAATATTTGGAGGTTGTTACTCAGCATATCCATGGTGTGACAAGGAAAGCTGCCACTTCATGGAGTCAGGGTTGAGAAAAGAGAAGGTGGTGAGGAAGCTCAGCAGTCCACAAAGCTCAGGCTGAAAAGAGCTGAAGTCAGCTTTCCATCTGTGCAAAATCTGGTCAATAAAGTTAACTGTATAAAGTTAACAAAGTCCAGCTGCAGCAGCAGACAGCTTCGTACTTCTGTTGCAGCTTTGGCACAGGGCAGGTCATTTTGACTTACATACAAACCAGAGACTGTACAGATGGAGAGATTATTTTCAAAATGCCATGCAACAAATATTTTGCCCTTTCATCCAGAAGATGTTTCTGACCACTTCCAAGACAGTTTGAGCTGTGCGTGCAGGTGAGAGGGAAAAGGAGCACTCCGGGTGAAGGTCCCTGGACGTGAGGAGCAGCACAAAATGCTTATTCCACCAAAATCCCAGTTTAACATGCAAAATAGGACTTACACAGTGCTCAAGAGCTGTCTACAATAGTAGGCTGAACATGAGCCAACAGTGTGCCCAGGTGGCCAAGAAGGCCAATGGCATCCTGGCCTGCATCAGGAATAGTGTGGCCAGCAGGAGCAGGGAAGTCATTGTGCCCCTGGACTCAGCACTGCTTAGGCCACACCTTGAGTCCTGTGTCCAGTTCTGGGCCCCTCAGTTTAGAAAAGATGTTGAGATGCTGGAAGGAGTCCAGAGAAGGGCAACAAAGCTGGGGAGGGGTTTGGAGCACAGCCCTGTGAGGAGAGGCTGAGGGAACTGGGGTTGCTTAGCCTGGAGAAGAGGAGGCTCAGGGGAGACCTTCTTGCTCTCTACAACTCCCTGAAGGGAGATTGTAGCCAGGTGGGGGTTGGTCTCTTTTCCCATGTAACCAGAACAAGAGGACACAGTCTCAAGCTGTGCCAGGGGAGGTTTAGGCTGGAGGTGAGGAAGAAGTTCTTCAGAGAAAAGAGATTGGCCATTGGAATGTGCTGCCCAGGGAGGTGGTGGAGTCACCATCCCTGGAGGTGTTTAGGAAGAGACTGGATGGGGTGCTTGGTGCCATGGTTTAGTTGATTAGATGGTGTTGGGTGACAGGTTGGACTTGATGATCTCAAAGGTCTTTTCCAACCTGCTTAATTAATTCTATTCTATTCTATTCTATTCTATTCTATTCTATTCTATTCTATTCTATTCTATTCTATTCCATTCCATTCATTCCATTCCATTCCATTCTCCATTCTCCATTCCATTCCATTCCATTCCATTTCCATTCCACTCCATTCCACTCCATTCCATTCCATTCCATTCCATTCCATTCCATTCCATTCCATTCCATTCCATTCCATTCCATTCTTTTCAATTGGGAATAAGAACACCTTTAGTAAATTTTAAAAAGAAATAGGGAAAAAATGGTGGGCAATGAACATCACACACAAAAGCAAGACCTCCAGTCTCACTGGGGTTCACCAGACAAAAATGTTCACTGATCTCAGGCTTGCAGGCCCCCAAGGTCAGATAAAGCCAGATTCAGGGCCTCTAAGGTAGAGAGTGCTCTGGAGAATGGGAAAGGCAGACCCTAGGAGAGTGGAGAAGCACACAGGAAACAGCTGAAACCTGGACAAAAGCTGTAAGTGTGATTTCCTTTAGTCTGCTCTCAAGTTGAGCAATACAATACAATACAATACAATACAATACAATACAATACACCAGGTTGGAAGAGACCTTCAAGATCATTGCGTCCAACCCATCAAACAGTCCAACCCACCCAACAACTAGACCATACAGCCAAGCACCCCATCAAGTCTTCTCCTGAACACCTCCAATGAAGGTGACTCCACCACCTCCACGGGCAGCCGATTCCAATGGGCAATCACTCTCTCCGTGTAGAACTTCTTCCTAACATCCAGCCTAAACCTGCCCTGGCGCAGCCTGAGACTGTGTCCTCTTGTTCTGGTGGTGGCTGCCTGGGAGAAGAGGCCAACCTCTGCCTGGCTACAACCTCCCTTCAGGTAGTTGTAGAGAGCAATAAGGTCACCCCTCAGTCTCCTCTTCTCCAGGCTAAGCAACCCCAGCTCTCTCAGCCTTTCCTCATAGGGCTTGTGTTCCAAACCCCTCACCAGCTTTGTTGCCCTTCTCTGGACACGTTCCAGCAAGTCAACCTCCTTCCTAAACTGAGGGGCCCAGAACTGGACACAGTACTCAAGGTGTGGCCTAACCAGTGCAGTGTACAGGGGCACAATGACCTCCCTGCTCCTGCTGGCCACACTGTTCCTGATGCAAGCCAGGATGCCATTGGCCTTCTTGGCTGCCTGGGCACACTGCAGGCTCATGTTCAGCCTCCCATCAACCAGTACCCCCAGGTCCCTCTCTGCCTGGCCACTCTCCAGCCACTCTGACCCCAGCCTGTAGCACTGCATGAGGTTGCTGTGGCCAATGTGCAGCACCTGGCACTTGGATGTGTTCAATCTCCTGCCCTTGGCCTCTGCCCATCTGTCCAGCCTGTCGAGGTCCCTCTGCAAAGCCTCTCTGCCCTCCAGCAAATCAACTGCTGCCCCCAGCTTGGTGTCATCTGCAAATTTACTGATGATGGACTCAATGCCCTCATCCAGATCATCAATAAGATGTTGAAGAGCATGGGGCCCAGCACTGATCCCTGGGGCACACCACTAGTGACAGGCCGCCAGCTGGATGTGGCGCCATTCACCATCACTCTCTGGGCTCGGCCCTCCAGCCAGTTCCTAACCCAACACAGTGTGATCTTGTCCAAGCCATGGGCTGCATGTAGGTCTAAGAGCCCTCTCTGTTTTCTCAGCCTGTCAGGAAAATCAGGGAAAGCTCAGAGACAGACAAATCTTTCTTTCAGAATTGGAGGAGACAGTTCTAAGAATGCAGCTCCGGAACAGTTTTTTCCCAGACTGGAGGGAATGAGCTGGGATCATTCCAACCTTGCCTCAAAACTCCTCAAGGGCACTGGTAAATAAATATTCCCTGAGAAGTGAAAGCTGCATTTCTTGGGAGCACATTCTCTTCAATGTTGTTTTTCATATTTGAAGGAAATTCAGATGAGAATAACTAAAGCTTTCTCTAGGCTGTTGTGGGCTAGAGAGTTCATCCAGTTTCTATACCACTGAGGTGAGGAATCCCTTTCAGTTCCAATCTTTTGCTCTTCCTCTTTCACTGTGTTCCTATAAGATGTGTTTTTCTTCCCACAATGGACAGATTCCCAAATACAAGATCTTGGAGAAACTAAACTACAATTAGATGATAGAGATATGTGGATCTATGTAAAGATTATGTGCATGAGGGGATTGAGTCCATCATCAGTAAATGAGCAGATGACACCAAGCTGGGGGCAGGAGTTGATCTGTTAGTGGATAGGAGAGCTCTGCAGAAGGACCTTGCCAGGCTGGACAGATGGGCAGAGTCCAAGGGCATGAGATTTAACACATCCAAGTGCCAGGTTCTACACACTGGCCACAAGAACCCAATGCAGTGCTACAGGCTGGGGTCAGAGTGGCTGGAGAGCAGCCAGGCAGAGAGGGACCTGGGGGTACTGGTTGATAGTCCTGTGTCCAGGTCTGGGCCCCTCAGTTTAGGAAAGATGTTGAGTTGCTGGAAGGTGTCCAGAGAAGGGCAACAAAGCTGGGGAGGGGTTTGGAGCACAGCCCTGTGAGAAGAGGCTGAGGGAGCTGGGGTTGCTTAGCCTGGAGAAGAGGAGGTTCAGGGGAGACCTTCTTGCTCTCTACAACTACCTGAAGGGAGGTTGCAACCAGCCAATACCAGCCACAAAACTGACAGTCATAATATGATGACAAAGCAGAATAACAAAGAATAGAATAGAATAGAATAGAATAGAATAGAATAGAATAGAATAGAATAGAATAGAATAGACCAGACCAGGTTGGAAAAGACCTTTGAGATCATGGAGTCCAACCTGTCACCCAATATCATCTAATCAACTCAACCATGGCTTCAAGTGCCTCATCCCATCTCTTCTTAAACACCTCCTGGGATGGTGACTCCACCACCTCCCTGGGCAGCACATTCCAATGGGCAATCTCTCTTGCTGGGACGAACTTCTTCCTAACATCCAGCCTAAACCTCCTCTGGTGCAGCTTGAGACTGTGTCCTCTTGTTCTGGTGCTGGTTGCCTGGGAGAAGAGACCAACCCCCATCTGCCTACAACCTCCCTTCAGGGAGTTGTAGAGAGCAAGAAGGTCTCCCCTGAGCCACGTCTTCTCCAAATGCCCAGCAGCACATCTGCTTGCACGAATTTCATGTTGAAAGGAAATTAAGCCACTTCAGGTGACTTCTTTGCCTGAAAAACTGCATGGAAATGGAAGAAGGAAGATATTGCAGGAAAGAAGCTCTAAACTGGCAGTGTGAGTTATGTTAATAGCTTACAGAATCACAGAATCACCAAGGTTGGACGAGACCTCAAAGATCATCGAGTCCAACCTGTCTCCACAGACCTTGTGACTAGACCATGGCACCAAGTGCCACGTCCCATCCCCTCTTGAACACCTCCAGGGGTGGTGACTTACAAACTACTGTTAATCATTTTACATCATACCTTCTTCATTATTGGCAGGGGCATAAGAAGGCCTAAACATCTCCTCCTTTCAAGATATATAATGCCATGACTTCACATGAATTATCCCCAGCAGGTACCTAGCAGAGTGCTGCTGGATCAAATCTCGAGGTGGAAGCAACTTCGTTTCATGTACAATGTCTGAAAAGCACAAAGAAAAGTACTTAGGAGAAAATTAGTGCTGGACTTCAGTGTCACTTTGGCTTTACTTTGGAAGGGCTGCTTTGTGCCTGAGGGATGAGTCAGGCACATAGCAGTGACATTTATGAAAATCATTTGTATGCCTTAAGATCAGATTATCCACCTGGAGGATGATGGTGCTGCTCAGGGTGAGGAACTGTGCATGCCAGGAATAGGTTTCCTCCCAAATCCATGCCAGCATTTCTCAGCTTTGTCATGGGAATTGCAAGAAACATTGGTGGATCTAGGAGCCTTGAAAAGAAGTCAACAAGACAGCTAACAGGACAAGATAGTAAAGGAGGGAAATGGCACAGATGTACTGAAAACGTCTTCCATGGTTTAGTTGATTAGGTGGTGTTGGATGATAGGTTGGACACGATGATCTTGAAGGTCTCTTCCAACCTGATCTGGTCTATTCTATTCTATTCTATTCTATTCTATTCTATTCTATTCTATTCTATTCTATTCTATTCTATTCTATTCCATTCCATTCCATTCCATTCCATTCCATTCCATTCCATTCCATTCCATTCCATTCCATTCTTGATGCACAAATTGAAAGGATTTAGTGGTAGCATTCAGTGCTACAGAAACATTGCATTTATCCACTGTCAAAATGTTGGTAGGAGTAAAATACATGGTTGGGAAGATAGCAAAAGCTCCCTGGCCACCTCCTCACCACTCAACATGTATCACTTCCAAAATGAAACACAGAACTATTTAAAATTCCAACACCACCTAATCAACTAAACCATGGAAGACGTTTTTCAGTACATCTGTGCCATTTCCCTCCTTTACTATCTTGTCCTGTTAGCTGTCTTGTTGACTTCTTTTCAAGGCTCCTAGATCCACCAATGTTTCTTGCAATTCCCATGACAAAGCTGAGAAATGCTGGCATGGATTTGGGAGGAAACCTATTCCTGGCATGCACAGTTCCTCACCCTGAGCAGCACCATCATCCTCCAGGTGGATAATCTGATCTTAAGGCATACAAATGATTTTCATAAATGTCACTGCTATGTGCCTGACTCATCCCTCAGGCACAAAGCAGCCCTTCCAAAGTAAAGCCAAAGTGACACTGAAGTCCAGCACTAATTTTCTCCTAAGTACTTTTCTTTGTGCTTTTCAGACATTGTACATGAAACGAAGTTGCTTCCACCTCGAGATTTGATCCAGCAGCACTCTGCTAGGTACCTGCTGGGATAATTCATGTGAAGTCATGGCATTATATATCTTGAAAGGAGGAGATGTTTAGGCCTTCTTATGCCCCTGCCAATAATGAAGAAGGTATGATGTAAAATGATTAACAGTAGTTTGTAAGTCACCACCCCTGGAGGTGTTCAAGAGGGGATGGGACGTGGCACTTGGTGCCATGGTCTAGTCACAAGGTCTGTGGAGACAGGTTGGACTCGATGATCTTTGAGGTCTCGTCCAACCTTGGTGATTCTGTGATTCTGTAAGCTATTAACATAACTCACACTGCCAGTTTAGAGCTTCTTTCCTGCAATATCTTCCTTCTTCCATTTCCATGCAGTTTTCAGGCAAAGAAGTCACCTGAAGTGGCTTAATTTCCTTTCAACATGAAATTCGTGCAAGCAGATGTGCTGCTGGGCATTTGGAGAAGACGTGGCTCAGGGGAGACCTTCTTGCTCTCTACAACTCCCTGAAGGGAGGTTGTAGGCAGATGGGGGTTGGTCTCTTCTCCCAGGCAACCAGCACCAGAACAAGAGGACACAGTCTCAAGCTGCACCAGAGGAGGTTTAGGCTGGATGTTAGGAAGAAGTTCGTCCCAGCAAGAGAGATTGCCCATTGGAATGTGCTGCCCAGGGAGGTGGTGGAGTCACCATCCCAGGAGGTGTTTAAGAAGAGATGGGATGAGGCACTTGAAGCCATGGTTGAGTTGATTAGATGATATTGGGTGACAGGTTGGACTCCATGATCTCAAAGGTCTTTTCCAACCTGGTCTGGTCTATTCTATTCTATTCTATTCTATTCTATTCTATTCTATTCTATTCTATTCTATTCTATTCTTTGTTATTCTGCTTTGTCATCATATTATGACTGTCAGTTTTGTGGCTGGTATTGGCTGGTTGCAACCTCCCTTCAGGTAGTTGTAGAGAGCAAGAAGGTCTCCCCTGAACCTCCTCTTCTCCAGGCTAAGCAACCCCAGCTCCCTCAGCCTCTTCTCACAGGGCTGTGCTCCAAACCCCTCCCCAGCTTTGTTGCCCTTCTCTGGACACCTTCCAGCAACTCAACATCTTTCCTAAACTGAGGGGCCCAGACCTGGACACAGGACTATCAACCAGTACCCCCAGGTCCCTCTCTGCCTGGCTGCTCTCCAGCCACTCTGACCCCAGCCTGTAGCACTGCATTGGGTTCTTGTGGCCAGTGTGTAGAACCTGGCACTTGGATGTGTTAAATCTCATGCCCTTGGACTCTGCCCATCTGTCCAGCCTGGCAAGGTCCTTCTGCAGAGCTCTCCTATCCACTAACAGATCAACTCCTGCCCCCAGCTTGGTGTCATCTGCTCATTTACTGATGATGGACTCAATCCCCTCATGCACATAATCTTTACATAGATCCACATATCTCTATCATCTAATTGTAGTTTAGTTTCTCCAAGATCTTGTATTTGGGAATCTGTCCATTGTGGGAAGAAAAACACATCTTATAGGAACACAGTGAAAGAGGAAGAGCAAAAGATTGGAACTGAAAGGGATTCCTCACCTCAGTGGTATAGAAACTGGATGAACTCTCTAGCCCACAACAGCCTAGAGAAAGCTTTAGTTATTCTCATCTGAATTTCCTTCAAATATGAAAAACAACATTGAAGAGAATGTGCTCCCAAGAAATGCAGCTTTCACTTCTCAGGGAATATTTATTTACCAGTGCCCTTGAGGAGTTTTGAGGCAAGGTTGGAATGATCCCAGCTCATTCCCTCCAGTCTGGGAAAAAACTGTTCCGGAGCTGCATTCTTAGAACTGTCTCCTCCAATTCTGAAAGAAAGATTTGTCTGTCTCTGAGCTTTCCCTGATTTTCCTGACAGGCTGAGAAAACAGAGAGGGCTCTTAGACCTACATGCAGCCCATGGCTTGGACAAGATCACACCGTGTTGGGTTAGGAACTGGCTGGAGGGCCGAGCCCAGAGAGTGATGGTGAATGGCGCCACATCCAGCTGGCGGCCTGTCACTAGTGGTGTGCCCCAGGGATCAGTGCTGGGCCCCATGCTCTTCAACATCTTATTGATGATCTGGATGAGGGCATTGAGTCCATCATCAGTAAATTTGCAGATGACACCAAGCTGGGGGCAGCAGTTGATTTGCTGGAGGGCAGAGAGGCTTTGCAGAGGGACCTCGACAGGCTGGACAGATGGGCAGAGGCCAAGGGCAGGAGATTGAACACATCCAAGTGCCAGGTGCTGCACATTGGCCACAGCAACCTCATGCAGTGCTACAGGCTGGGGTCAGAGTGGCTGGAGAGTGGCCAGGCAGAGAGGGACCTGGGGTACTGGTTGATGGGAGGCTGAACATGAGCCTGCAGTGTGCCCAGGCAGCCAAGAAGGCCAATGGCATCCTGGCTTGCATCAGGAACAGTGTGGCCAGCAGGAGCAGGGAGGTCATTGTGCCCCTGTACACTGCACTGGTTAGGCCACACCTTGAGTACTGTGTCCAGTTCTGGGCCCCTCAGTTTAGGAAGGATGTTGACTTGCTGAAACGTGTCCAGAGAAGGGCAACAAAGCTGGTGAGGGGTTTGGAACACAAGCCCTATGAGGAAAGGCTGAGAGAGCTGGGGTTGCTTAGCCTGGAGAAGAGGAGACTGAGGGGTGACCTTATTGCTCTCTACAACTACCTGAAGGGAGGTTGTAGCCAGGCAGAGGTTGGCCTCTTCTCCCAGGCAGCCACCACCAGAACAAGAGGACACAGTCTCAGGCTGCGCCAGGGCAGGTTTAGGCTGGATGTTAGGAAGAAGTTCTACACGGAGAGAGTGATTGCCCATTGGAATCGGCTGCCCGTGGAGGTGGTGGAGTCACCTTCATTGGAGGTGTTCAGGAGAAGACTTGATGGGGTGCTTGGCTGTATGGTCTAGTTGTTGGGTGGGTTGGACTGTTTGATGGGTTGGACGCAATGATCTTGAAGGTCTCTTCCAACCTGGTGTATTGTATTGTATTGTATTGTATTGTATTGTATTGCTCAACTTGAGAGCAGACTAAAGGAAATCACACTTACAGCTTTTGTCCAGGTTTCAGCTGTTTCCTGTGTGCTTCTCCACTCTCCTAGGGTCTGCCTTTCCCATTCTCCAGAGCACTCTCTACCTTAGAGGCCCTGAATCTGGCTTTATCTGACCTTGGGGGCCTGCAAGCCTGAGATCAGTGAACATTTTTGTCTGGTGAACCCCAGTGAGACTGGAGGTCTTGCTTTTGTGTGTGATGTTCATTGCCCACCATTTTTTCCCTATTTCTTTTTAAAATTTACTAAAGGTGTTCTTATTCCCAATTGAAAAGAATGGAATGGAATGGAATGGAATGGAATGGAATGGAATGGAATGGAATGGAATGGAATGGAATGGAGTGGAATGGAGTGGAATGGAGTGGAATGGAATGGAATGGAATGGAATGGAGTGGAATGGAGTGGAATGGAATGGAATGGAATGGAATGGAATGGAATAGAATAGAATAGAATAGAATAGAATAGAATAGAATAGAATAGAATAGAATAGAATAGAATAGAATAGAATTAAGCAGGTTGGAAAAGACCTTTGAGATCATCAAGTCCAACCTGTCACCCAACACCATCTAATCAACTAAACCATGGCACCAAGCACCCCATCCAGTCTCTTCCTAAACACCTCCAGGGATGGTGACTCCACCACCTCCCTGGGCAGCACATTCCAATGGCCAATCTCTCTTGCTGGGAAGAACTTCTTCCTCACCTCCAGCCTAAACCTCCCCTGGCACAGCTTGAGACTGTGTCCTCTTGTTCTGGTTACATGGGAAAAGAGACCAACCCCCACATGGCTACAATCTCCCTTCAGGGAGTTGTAGAGAGCAAGAAAGGTCTCCCCTGAGCCTCCTCTTCTCCAGGCTAAGCAACCCCAGTTCCCTCAGCCTCTCCTCACAGGGCTGTGCTCCAAACCCCTCCCCAGCTTTGTTGCCCTTCTCTGGACTCCTTCCAGCATCTCAACATCTTTTCTAAACTGAGGGGCCCAGAACTGGACACAGGACTCAAGGTGTGGCCTAAGCAGTGCTGAGTCCAGGGGCACAATGACTTCCCTGCTCCTGCTGGCCACACTATTCCTGATGCAGGCCAGGATGCCATTGGCCTTCTTGGCCACCTGGGCACACTGTTGGCTCATGTTCAGCCTACTATTGTAGACAGCTCTTGAGCACTGTGTAAGTCCTATTTTGCATGTTAAACTGGGATTTTGGTGGAATAAGCATTTTGTGCTGCTCCTCACGTCCAGGGACCTTCACCCGGAGTGCTCCTTTTCCTCTCACCTGCACGCACAGCTCAAACTGTCTTGGAAGTGGTCAGAAACATCTTCTGGATGAAAGGGCAAAATATTTGTTGCATGGCATTTTGAAAATAATCTCTCCATCTGTACAGTCTCTGGTTTGTATGTAAGTCAAAATGACCTGCCCTGTGCCAAAGCTGCAACAGAAGTACGACGCTGTCTGCTGCTGCAGCTGGACTTTGTTAACTTTATACAGTTAACTTTATTGACCAGATTTTGCACAGATGGAAAGCTGACTTCAGCTCTTTTCAGCCTGAGCTTTGTGGACTGCTGAGCTTCCTCACCACCTTCTCTTTTCTCAACCCTGACTTCTTTTTGCTCCATGAAGTGGCAGCTTTCCTTGTCACACCATGGATATGCTGAGTAACAACCTCCAAATATTCACCTTGTATATGTCTTACAGTAAGAGCTCAGGAAGCTGTGCTTAAACCCCTTCAATGGCATGTAATATTAAGCCTGCATTATAAAAGTTTGTATAAGCAGGTTTTCTCCCTTCACTTCTTCCTGATTTGCCTCTGAGTATGATCCAGAAAGACGCATAAGCAGTTGAGCCACTTGGCTTCAGCCCTCACTCTTTATGCTGGGACCCATTAGAGCATGCTAAGAGAGGATTTATCAGCAATCCACCTCAGAAGATTTTCAACGCTCTCGTGCTGGTTTTTTTTGGTGAGGGGTTTGGAGCAGAGCCCTGTGAGGAGAGGCTGAGGGAGCTGGGGTTGCTTAGCCTGGAGAAGAGGAGGCTCAGGGGAGACCTCATTGCTCTCCACAACTACCTGAAGGGTGCTTGTAGCCAGGAAGGGGTTGGTCTCTTCTCTCTAGTAACCAGCACCAGAACAAGGGGACACAGTCTCAAGCTGTGCCAGGGAAGTTTAGGATGGATGTGAGGAGAAAGTTCTTCACCGAGAGAGTGATTGCCCATTGGAATGGTCTGCCCAGGGTGGTGGTGGAGTCACCATCACTGGAGGTGTTCAGGAGGAGACTTGATGGGGTGCTTGGTGCCATGGTCTAGTTGTTTAGGTGGGTTGGATTGGTTGATGGGTTGGACGCGATGATCTTGAAGGTCTCTTCCAGCCTGTATTGTATTGTATTGTATTGTATTGTATTGTATTGTATTGTATTGTATTGTATTGTATTGCACCAGACAGAATATTGGGACTTACCCCAAAGGAGTAAAAAACAACACTTGCACAGAATTGGGAAGTTAAATCCAAATAATATTTACAAAAAGTAGCCTAAACACAGAAGGTATTTATATGTTGTGACCATTTCAGGCTGTGCCTTTAAGACAGGGACAGTCACTGGAACACTCTGGCTGAACGTTTTGGTGTAAAAAGGAAAACAAAGATATTCTAAAGGAATTTCATTGGTAGATTGGGAGAATGCAACTTTAAATTTTAGTTCAGTTTGAGTCTCAGTCAGTCACTCTATGTCTGTTTGGAGTCTGAGTCTGAACAGCTGCTGTTGCTCTCTCTGAGCTTGGCTGCTGACCTTCAATTCACAAGATAAGAAACTAAATCTTGTCTTTCCTTAGCGCATGCTTTTAACGAACAGAATTTCCTCCTTAATAATTACCTCTCTCTCTCTAACCCTTTTTGGGGAAAAAGGGAAAAAGGGAGAGAAGGGGACTTTGGGGGGACCTTTCTCTCTGGAGGAGGGAAGATTTTCTGTGTTATGCTCTTTGCTGTATATTTTTTGTATATATTGCAAATACTGTATATTGTGTATAGAATAGAATAGAATAGAATAGAGTAGAGTAGAGTAGAGTAGAGTAGAGTAGAGTAGAGTAGAGTAGAGTAGAGTAGAGTAGAATAAACCAGGTTGGAAGAGACCTTCAAGATCATCGTGTCCAACCTATCATCCAACACCACCTAATCAACTAAACCATGGCACCAAGCACCCCATCAAGTCTCCTCCTGAACAGCTCCAGTGACAGTGACTCCACCACCTCCCCAGGCAGCCCATTCCAATTGGCAATCACTCTCTCTGTGTAGAACTTCCTCCTAACCTCTAGCGTAAACCTCCCTGGCACAGCATGAGACTGTGTCCTCTTGTTCTGGTGCTGGTTGCCTGGGAGAAGAGACCAGCCTCTGCCTGTGTACAACCTCCTTCAGGTAGTTGTATGTATTCACTGCATCTCCTCCTGCTTGTAAAATACAGCTCTTGTCCATTTTGCTTCTCCGACCGGGTTAGCCGTGGTTTTCTCTGTGTGTGGGAGAACTGAACCTTCTCTCACCACCACATATGTTTATATATATTTATGTGTGTATATATATATATATATATGTATACAACCCAACAATAGCTCAATCCCTTCCTACGGGGAGAGGCTGAGGGAGCTGGGGTTGCTTAGCTTGGAGAACAGGAGGCTCAGAGGAGACCTTCTTGCTCTCTACAACTACCTGAAGGAGGTTGTAGCCAGGTGGGGGTTGGTCTCTTCTCCTAGGCAACCAACACCAGAACAAGAGGACACAGTCTCAAGCTGCACCAGGGGAGGTTTAGGCTGGATGGTAGGAAGAAATTCTTCCCAGCAAGAGAGATTGGCCATTGGAATGTGCTGCCCAGGGAGGTGGTGGAGTCACTGTCCCTGGAGGTGTTTAGGAAGAGCCTGGATGGAGCACTTGGTGCCATGGTTTAGTTGATTAGATGGTGTTGGGTGATAGGTTGGACTTGATAATCTTGAAGGTCTTTTCCAACCTGGTCTATTCTATTCTATTCTATTCTATTCTATTCTATTCTATTCTATTCTATTCTTCTATGCTATGCTATGCTATGCTATGCTATGCTATGCTATGCTATGCTATGCCATGCTATTCTATGCTATTCTGTTCTGTTCCTTTTGGATCGGGTCTGAAGGCCATATCATACAGCTAAGATCTCTCTCTCTCTGTCCCTGCCACACTAAACCTGACCTCCTGAACAGCAAATGCAAAGAAAGTTAAGCACTGGAGGGGAAGATGTGAGAGAGCAAAAGCAAAGTGCAGGACAGCAAAGAACAAAAAGAAAGAGCAAGCTGTTAGTGCCTGATTATAGAGAGATTTGCAGAAGGATGAGTTCGGATGAAAATATTTGTAATATCCTATGTCCAAACCCCTGGGGACTGTCCAGCCCCCTGGTGCTTTCTAGTACCCTGGAGGGCTTTTGTTTATGGCAGGACATTAGTCCCCAGCCTATAATATGCAGAATCACAGAATCAGCCACAGGATCACAGAATGGTAAGTGGTGGACATCTGCTCCAACTCCCCTGCTAAAGCTGGTTCAGCCAGAGCAGCTTGCACAGGATCATGTCCAAGTGGGTTTTAAATAGCTCCAGAGAAGAAGATGCCACAACCTGTCTGAGAAGCTGGTTACCAGTGCTCTGTCATCCTCAAAGTAAAGAGGACTCAGGACAGATTACGGTCACCCTTGTGCCAGTGCCTAACCATTTGGTCTCCAAAGCAGTTCAGCTGTGCTCGATTCCTGCCCCTAGTGTTTGGAGCTCACATGTGTCTGGTAGACTGCAGGCAGCAAATCCACCAGCGTCATGCCCCAGATTAACTGTTCTGGGCCCTCTGTCCTCTTCTTTCTTTTTTTCTAGCACCCCTTAATAAAGCCAAGCCCAAGGGAAAAGAGAAGCAAGGCACAGACTGCAAAGCAGCTTCAAAGGCAACAAGGAAAGCAGAGCAGTTTGAAGACTTCATTGTTCCTCCTCGTGCTTCTGTTTCCTGTCTCCTCCATTGCCCACACTGATGCTCTGAGGGTTTGGGTGCTCCAAATCAAACCATGGAAATGTTATGGGAAACAAAAAGATTAAAAATATGCTGGGACACTGGGACACTAGTTCTCACACTGTAAGAGTTCTGAAAATCAAACATTTTTGAGGCCTCACAAGTGAGGTTTCCTCACTTGTGAGAAGAAAATTTGGATGTTCTGAACTCAATCCCACATTCAATGTGATAAACACATTTTGTGCTGGCTCTCTGCCATTTTAACAAGGGGAATGCCAGTGCTTCACTGCTCAGGCAGACCACTGTGAAAAATCCGATTCCCAGACACAGGAAGGCTGGTCTTAAAGGCTGCGAGCCTGTACTTACAGAGAAAATAGGAAGGGAAAGGAAAAGAGTCTCTAATAATCCCTCTCTGCTTTCAGTTACTTTTCATATTTCTAGTCACATCAGGCATGTTTTAAAGAGCAATGAAATGCCTGTGATGGGTTATGCCCATCCTGAAAGCAGGGTTGGAGGAGGGATTGTGAGAGCCTTGCTCTCGCTGGAGGGCGTTTTCCCCCTGGGGAACTGGGTTACTCTGTTCCACTCCCTTCCCTGTCCAGCAAGCCTAGAAAAAGGAAGACACTGCAGCCATTTTTCTCTCTTGGCTCCTGCCTTGCCTGGACAAGAGGACTGCGGCTGGCTTCCTGCTTCTCTGCTACATGGTCAGGCCTGGTCCTCTCCCTGTTACATCCATGCCTGATGGACTGGTTTTGTATACATTTTCCCCCCCCATCCATCCTTGATCCTTACCCCTTGTGAACCTTTCCGTTATTTATATATATATATATATATATATATATATATATATAAATAAATAAATTATTTATATATTTATTTTTATTTATAAAATTTATAAATAATATAATTATTTATTTTTTATATATATATAAATATAAAATATATATATAAAATATATATATATAAAATTTTATATATATATATAAATATGTTATTTATATATATATAAAAATTTATATATATATATATATAAATATATATATATATATAAAAAAATAAAAATATTAAAGTAAACTTTTACCTCTCTACTTCCAGACTGGCTCAAAATTATTTCTCAGTGGATTTGCACCCCCTTCCCCTTTTTTTCCTCTCTGTTGGGAAAGAGGAGGGAGGAATGGGGAGGGATTCTCAGTCTTGCCCCCATCTGAGCTCTTAAATCCCAGTTAAGTCTCAAGCCACCAAAATGCCTCACTTACTTTGACAGGCATTGCTTTGCAATGAAATTACAGCAGCTGAGGGCAGCTGGCTGTGTGTCTTAGACTTCTCAGCCCAGACAAATTTCTGCAAGCTGACCAACTGGCCTGCAGTTCATGCATGGCAATTCGTGACACAGCTCACCAAAGAGCAGCAATGGAGAGTCTGTAAGCTCCTATTTCTATGAGGATTGGCTCTGGAATTCAGTACTGAAATGACTTAGAGACCTGCAGCAAATGCATCATAGGAGTAAGTGAACTAAAGCTTCCTCCTGGACCCATCTCCTGCCCAAAACATGCTTGAAAAAATGAGCTATGGAGCTGCTGGAAGGAAAGAAAGGAGTGTCTCTAACACTGAAGTCTTTCAAGTTAGCAAATACTCTTTGTTGGGATGAAGCTGTGAACCCTGTGTTATTTTTCTCCTGAAGATTAATGAAGGAGGCCAATAGCATCCTGGCTTATATCATAAATAATGTGGCCAGCAGGAGCAGGGAAGTCATTGTGCCCCTGGACTCAGCACTGCTCAGGGCACACCTTGAGTCCTGTGTCCAGTTCTGGGCCCCTCAGTTTAAGAAGGACATTGAGACACTTGAACGTGTCCAGAGAAGGGCAATGAGGCTGGGGAGAGGTCTGGAGCACAGCCCTGTGAGGAGTGGCTGAGGGAGCTGGGGTTGCTTAGCCTGGAGGAGAGGAGGCTCAGGGCAGACCTTTCCACTCTCTACAACTACCTGAAGGGAGGTTGTAGCCAGGAGGGGATTGGTCTCTTCTCTCAGGCAACCAGCACCAGAACAAGAGGACACAGTCTCAAGCTGCGGAAGTTTAGGCTCAAGGTGAGGAGAAAGTTATCCATAGAAAGATAGATTTGCCGTTGGAATGTGCTGCCCAGGGAGGTGGTGGAGTCACCATCTGTCTCTTGCACCATCCCTGGGGGAATTCAAGAGGATGATACTGAAGGTCTCTTTCAATCTGGTGTATTATTGTATTGTATTGTATTGTATTGTATTGTATTGTGGCACTTGAAGCCATGGTTTAGTTAGTCCTGAGGTGTTGGGTGCTAGGTTGGACTTGATGATCTCTGAGGTCTTTTCCAACCTTATTGATTCTAGGATTCTAAGATTCTAAGAAAGCTTTCATATACAATAAATATTATTTTTTTAAACTAAAAGATATTGTAAATATTAAGTGTATTTGGACAGTAAAAGAAATGGTAGCAAGCCACCAATACACATCATCTAACAGTCACTGCTCGTGCATCTGAAGCCCTTGCATTTACTTCTCCTGCCTTTGGTGCTAACATTTCTTTCTGGGTAAGCATAATTTCAGTTGACACAGATTTACTATAAATCCCTCTGTTCTGAGTGCCCAGACAACCAACAGGCTAGCTTTAAGGAAGCCACATGCTGGTGCTGGTGATTCACACTCAAAGGAGCGGCAAGAGTTTCCACCAGCAGAGAATGCGTTCCGTGTCTGTGGAAGTAAATACAACAGGCAGAGAAGCACAAAGTGCTCAAAAGGACACAAATTCTTCAAAGACCAAAACTTGCTGGGTCCTGTGGGATTTTGAGGCAGCTGTTTGCCTGCTCTGCTCACTTTTTAATTTGCATCTTGTGGTGGTTTGAGCCTTAACTGGGATTTAAGAGCTCAGATGGGGGCAAGACTGAGAATTCCTCCCCTATCTCCCCCTCCTCTTTCCCAATAGAGAGGAAAAGAAATGGAAGAAGCAAATCCACCAAGAAATCATTTGGATTCAGCTTGGAAGTAGAGAGGAAAGACTTCTTTAAACAATATATATATGTGTGTGTGTGTATATATATGTGTCTGTGTATATATATGTATATGTATATATATGTATGTGTGTATATATATATGTAACAATAACAGGTAGGGTTCACAAGGGTAAGGAACAAGGATGGATAGGAAAAAGAAATATGAAGTACAAAACCAGTCCTTTGCACAGGTGTGGGGTGCAGCAGGGAGGACCACGTGGCAAAGAAGCAGGGGAACCAGGGGCAGTCCTAGTCCAGGCAAAAGGCAGGGGCCAAGAGACCTAATGGCTGCAGTGTCCTCCTTTTTATAGCCTTGCTGGGCAGGGAGGGGAGTAGAACAGACTAAGGATCAGTGCTGGGCCCCATGCTCTTCAACATCTTTATTGATGATCTGGATGAGGGCACTGAGTCCATCATCAGTAAATTTGCAGACGACACCAAGCTGGGGGCAGGAGTTGATCTGCTGGAGGGCAGAGAGGCTTTGCAGAGGGACCTCGACAGGCTGGACAGATGGGCAGAGGCCAAGGGCAGGAGACTGAACACATCCAAGTGCTGGGTTCTGCACATTGGCCACAGCAACCCCAGGCAGTGCTACAGGCTGGGGTCAGAGTGGCTGGAGAGTGGCCAGGCAGAGAAGGACCTGGGGGTGCTGGTTGATGGTAGGCTGAACATGAGCCTGCACTGTGCCCAGGCAGCCAAGAGGGCCAATGGCATCCTGGCCTGCATCAGGAATAGTGTGGCCAGCAGGAGCAGGGAGTTCATTCTGCCCCTGGACACTGCACTGGTTAGGCTGCACCTCGAGTCCTGTGTCCAGTTCTGGGACTCTCAGTTTAGGAAGGATGTTGACTTGCTGGAACGTGTCCAGAGAAGGGCAACAAAGCTGGGGAGGGGTTTGGAACACAAGCCCTGTGAGGAGAGGCTGAGGGAGCTGGGGTTGCTGAGCCTGGAGAAGAGGAGGCTCAGGGGAGACCTTTTTGCTGCCTACAACTACCTGAAGGGAGGTTGTAGCCAGGTGGGGGTTGGTCTCTTCTCCCAGGCAGCCAGCACCAGAACAAGAGGACACAGTCTCAAGCTGCGCCAGGGGAGGTTTAGGCTGGATGTTAGGAAGAAGTTCTATACAGAAAGAGTGATTGCCCACTGCAATCGGCTACTTGTGGAGGTGGTGGAGTCACCTTCATTGGAGGTGTTCAGGAGGAGACTTGATGGGGTGCTTGGTGCCATGGGTTAGTTGTTTAGGTGGGTTGGATTGGTTGATGGGTTGGATGCGATGATCCTGAAGGTCTCTTTCAGCCTGGTGTCTTGTATTGTATTGTATTCTAATTTAGTTTCCCAGGGGAAAAGCTCCTGCAGGGATGGCAATGCTCTCACAAGCCCTCCCCATGCCCCACTTCCAGGGTGGGTGTTAACCCATCACACATCTTCACTTGACAAGGCTAAGATACCCCACCGTGGTTTTGATAGGGAGTTATTCAGGGCCCAGTGGAGAGTAAGGCTTCTGTGCAGCTGACCCACTTTGATTGTCTGATCATTCTCTTGAATTCCTTGACTACAGGCTCAGTTTGAGAGCCTAAACCTAGGCATTTTCAGTGCCACCTGGGATGCCCTGTAGTAAATTTAGGCAACTGAATTGTTTCTGTCCTATTTTAGATCAGGACAGATTGTTGTATTGTGCCAAAGGGGTCAAAATAGAATAAGATAGAATTAACCAGGTTGGAAAAGACCTTCGAGATCATCAAGTTCAACCTAACACCCAACACCATCTAATCAACTAAACCATGGCACCAAGTGCCCCATCCAGGCTCTTCCTAAACACCCCCAGTGATGGTGACTCCACCACCTCCCTGGGCAGCACATTCCAGTGGCCAATCTCTCTCTCTGGGAAGAACTTCTTCCTAACATCCAGCCTGAATCTCCCCTGGTGCAGCTTGAGACTGTGTCCTCTTGTTCTGGTGCTGGTTGCCTGGGAG
Organism: Picus viridis; assembly: GCA_033816785.1. Classification (NCBI taxonomy): domain Eukaryota; kingdom Metazoa; phylum Chordata; class Aves; order Piciformes; family Picidae; genus Picus; species Picus viridis. Next base: position 13,213 of record CM066569.1, on the reverse strand, counting down.
AAGAGACCAACCCCTACTTGGCTACAGCCTCCTTTCAGGTAGTTGTAGAGAGCAAGAAGGTCTCCCTGAGCCTCCTCTTCTCCAGGCTAAGCAACCCCAGCTCCCTCAGCCTCTCCTCACAGGGCTGTGCTCCAGACCTCTCCCCAGCCTCATTGCCCTTCTCTGGACACATTCAAGTGTCTCAACCTCCTACTGAAATTGAGGGACCCAGAACTGGACACAGTGCCGTCTGTCAGCCCCCTAGGAATACCTGTGATAGCTGAAATACCAACTAGGGCATCTCAAATGGTTGTGGATACAGCTGTCTGAGAAACCACTCAGGTGCCTAAATTTAAACAGAATGCACTCACATGTTCCTGTGTGTATGGGAGCTTAGACACAGAGCAGGTCACATGCACAGACACCTCCATGTAAGTGTCATTCTCACACTCAGTCCCAGTCCCTGCACCCAGGAGCTCAAGTACCAGTGTGCTGTTCTGTGCAGGCATCCCCTGGGAGTTCAATTTGAGTTCATTTTTATAAAGCTCAACTAAAGTCAGGAAATAAATTCTCAGAATCTAGGGCACAAAAGCATTTACCAAAGAATTAATTCTCCCTGTTGTGCTGTGGCTTTCCACCCCTACTTTTGCACAAGCATCTAATATTTGTCAGTGCCTCAGTCAGTATCCAGAACAAGATAGCTGATTGGCCTAATTTAAAATGACAAATGTTATGTTGTACAGCCCTATAGCTACAGCTGTAATAAATGATTCCATCCTATTATTAGAGTTACAAAGGATCCTGAACTGGAAAATTCAGGTTCAGATAGGTCTTGCTCAGGCATTTGGAGCCATTTGGAGCTGGGAGAAAATTAGCTGTTTGCTGTGTTACAACACAGAGAAGGGCTGCTTGTTCTTGCTGTTTAAGGATGCTCTGATCTAGATTTTGATTCAGGCACATTCATAGCCACAATTTCAGTAACAGCTGCCAACCAATTAATTACAATGAGTAATTAACAGAAAAGAAGCAGAAAAAAAAAACCATCCTAGTATCTGTATTCATGCAATAACAGGAGATTAATTTAGTTCATTAGATGGTGTTGGGTGATAGGTTGGACTCAATGATTTCTAAGGTCTTTTCCAACCTGGTTAATTCTATTCCATTCCATTCCATTCCATTCCATTCCATTCCATTCCATTCCATTCCATTCCATTCCATTCTATTCTATTCTATTCTATTCTATTCTATTCTATTCTATTCTATTCTATTCTATTCTATTCTATTCTATTCTATTCCATTCCATTCCATTCCATTCCATTCCATTCCATTCCATTCCATTCCATTCCATTCCATTCCATTCCATTCCATTCTTCTTTAGGCACACAAGAATCTTTTCAGTAAATCTGACATGACAAACTCACTTCCATATTGTGGAGGAATGCAAAGAACTCTCAGCTGAAGTGATGCAAAAAATAACTTGCTGAGAACTAAATAAAAGATATTCCACCCCCAGCCTCCCCCCTTGCATTAGAAGTCTGCATGGTATATGTTTGAACTATTTCTGAGGAGAGAGAAATCTGGATGTGAATAAGTAGACAATTGCAGATTGCCAAGCAGATGTTTTGCTGACTCCCTCCCCCCACTGGAACCTGCTCAGTGAGCTGGTTGTGCTATTCTTATTTTTTTCCATCCATCAAAACATCTGCATGTCACCTAGATGGCAATGGAGGAAAGTTTTAACTAAATGGGTAGAAGGATGGAATGGAATGGAATGGAATGGAATGGAATGGAATGGAATGGAATGGAATGGAATGGAATGGAATGGAATGGAGTGGAATGGAGTGGAATGGAATGGAGTGGAATGGGATAGAATAGACCTTTGAGATCATCAAGTCCAACCTAACACCCAACACCATCTAATCAACTAAACCATGGCACCAAGTGCCCCATCCAGTCTCTTCCCAAACACCTCCAGTGATGGTGACTCCACCACCTCCCTGGGCAGCACATTCCAATGGACAATCTCTCTTTCTGGGAAGAACTTCTTCCTACCATCCAGCCTGAACCTCCCCTGGCACAGCTTGAGACTGTGTCCTCTTGTTCTGGTGCTGGTTGCCTGGGAGAAGAGACCAACCCCCACCTGGCTGCAACCTCCCTTCAGGCAGATGTAGACAGGAAGAAGGTCTCCCCTGAGCCTCCTCTTCTCCAGGCTAAGGCTAGGCTGGACTATAGAATGGATTCACCACCTGTCATGATAAGCCTCTGATGTGTATTGTGTGTATGGGCAGGTAGAAGGCAAAGGAGGAGGCGGAGGCCCCTGCCCTTTGCCAGGCCCCTGCCCTCTGCCAGACCCTTGCAAGCACAGAAGGAACACACAGAAAGATTCCCTGTGGACAACACCTGGACACATACCTAAAAAAACCTGTGACTAAAAAAATTGTATAAACCACCTTAGCACTGCCTGCTCAGGAGAGGAAAAACAAACAAGAGGAAAAAACAGGCACAGAACACACCATGCAGCCTGGTAGCAGTCCAGGAACCTTCTCTTCACCAGCACCAGCAAAGCCGTGCCCTAGGATCTGCCTGCTGTAACTCTTGGAGAAGAGAAAAGACATCTTTACTGAAGACATCTTTACTGAAGACACCACATGTTGGAAGCTCCTCAGAGAAGGGCTTGGATTTGGACTTTGGGCTCTTTCCCTCCCCTCCTCCATGGGGGTCAGCACAAGCCAAAAAGTATGCTGCAGCACCCTTCCAGAGAATCAAATTTTCATGGGGCTGGAGGGTAGGAGATTGTGGTAATAGAATTCCTCTCGTTCTCTCTGTTCATCTTTCCTCCTTTCTCTGTCTCTCCTTCTTCCTTCTTCTGTTCCATCCATTTTACTCTGTTAACAAATAGCCTCGCTGTTGATATTTTGCCCTTGTTTGTGCCTCTAATTTTATAACAGGGGAATGTTCAAAAAGAACCAAGGTTCTGGACTGAGGCAGAAAGTATTGCAACTTAATCCTTATTAATCTGAGTAAGGTGTTCATTATTCTCTGTAAGCATTGATGGCTTTGTTCCATGAAACAAGAACACACACATTTGGGATGAGTGAGGAAGAAATCTTTTAATGGTGATGTTCATTAGGCTGTGGAAAAATGTCCTTCAGAAACTAATATAAGATTGATTGTTTAGTAATTGACTAGATAGGATAGGATAGGATAGGATAGGATAGGATAGGATAGGATAGGATAGATAAGATAGGATAGGAATGGAATGGAATAGAATGGAATGGAATGGAATGGAATGGAATGGAATGGAATGGAATGGAATGGAATGGAATAGAATAGAATAGAATAGAATAGAATAGAATAGAATAGAATAGAATAGAATAGAATAGAATAGAATAGAATAGAATAGAATAGACCAGGTTGGAAAAGACCTTAGAGATCAAGTCCAACCTAACACCCAACACCATCTGATCAACTAAACCATGGCACCAAGTGCACCTCTAGTGATGGTGGCTCCACCACGTCCCTGGGCAGCACATTCCAATGGCCAATCACTCTTTCTGTGAGGAACTTTCTCCTCACCTCAAGCCTAAACCTCCCCTGGAGCAGCTTGAGACTGTACCCTCTTGTTTTAGTGCTGGGTGCCTGGGAGAAGAGACCAACCCCCACATGGCTACAACCTCCCTGCAGGGAGTTGCAGAGAGCAAGAAGGTCTCCCCTGAGCCTCCTCTTCTGCAGGCTAAGCAACTCCAGCTCCCTCAGCCTCCCCTCACAGGGCTGTGCTCCAAACCCCTCCCCAGCTTTGTTGCCCTTCTCTGGACACCTTCCAGCAACTCAACATCTTTCCTAAAGTGAGGGGCCCAGAACTGGACACAGGTCTCAAGGTGTGACTTCCCTACACCTGCTGGCCACACTATTCCCAATACAGGCCAGCAGAATTCCAGTACCTGCCACCTCATAACCCGTAATAGAGGAACTCCTCCTAGGCCAGGCTGTGACATTTTTGCCAGCCTTCAGTGTGCTTTGCTCTGTACATAGTTCAACCAACTGAAAGGGAATATTTGCATAACATGATAGCTTCATGCAGCAACACCAGCCTTTAAAATCCATTGCTTGCTCTGTCTTGGGAAATTTGTGTACCCTGAAAATGTTGAAGATAAAAGGTGGACAAGAAAGCTGCTTCTAGAGTACCTCTCATAGTTTCTGCTCAGTATAAGAGTTCCTGCTCTCCATTTTGTGGAATGCCTGAATTCTTTGGGTACAAAAGAGGAAAGACAGATCAGCAAGAGGCATACTTTCTCCCCTTGAAATAAAGACACTTGTGAAATAAACACTTGTGAATATGACTGTTCTTCACCTAACAAGAGGACACAGTCTGAAGCTGTGCCAGGGGAGGTTTAGGCTGGATGTTAGGAAGAAGTTCTTCATGGAAAGAGAGATTGGCCATTGGAATGTGCTGCCCAGGGAGGTGGTGGAGTCACCATCCCTGGAGGTGTTTAGGAAAAGACTGGTTGAGGCACTTGGTGCCATGGTTTAGTTGATGAGATGGTGTTGGGTGATAGGTTGGACTCTATGATCTCAAAGGTATTTTCTAACCTGGTCCCTCCCTCCCCTCCCCTCCCCTCCCCTCCCCTCCCCTCCCCTCCCTCCCCTCCCCTCCCCTCCCCTCCCCTCCCTCCCCTCCCCTCCCCTCCCCCTCCCCTCCCTCCTCTCTCCTCCCTCTCCTCTCCTCTCCCTCTCTCTCCTCTCCTCTCTCCTCTCCTCTCTCCTCTCCTCTCCTCTCCTCTCCTCTCCTCTCCCTCTCCTCTCCTCTCCTCTCCTCCTCTCCTCCTCTCCTCTCCTCTCCTCTCCTCTCCTCTCCTCTCCTCTCCTCTCCTCTCCTCCTCTCCTCTCCTCTCCCTCTCCTCTCCTCTCCTCTCCTCTCTCTCTCTCCTCTCCTCTCCTCTCCTCTCCTCTCTCCTCTCCTCTCCTCTCCTCTCCTCTCCTCTCCTCTCCTCTCCTCTCCTCTCCTCTCCTCTCCTCTCCTCTCCCTCTCCTCTCCCTCTCTCTCCTCTCCTCTCCTCTCCTCTCCTCTCCTCTCCTCTCCTCTCCTCTCCTCTCCTCTCCTCTCCTCTCCTCTCCTCTCCTCTCCTCTCCTCTCCTCTCCTCTCCTCTCCTCTCCTCTCCTCTCCTCTCCTCTCCTCTCCCTCTCCTCTCCTCTCCTCTCCTCTCCTCTCCTCTCCCTCCTCTCCTCTCCTCTCCTCTCCTCTCCTCTCTCCTCTCCTCTCCTCTCCTCTCCTCTCCTCCTCTCTCTCTCTCTCTCCTCTCCTCTTCTTCTCTTCTCTTCTCTCCTCTTCTCTTCTCTTCTCTTCTCTTCTCTTCTCTTCTCTTCTCTTCTCTTCTCTTCTCTTCTCTTCTCTTCTCTTCTCTTCTCTTCTCTTCTCTTCTCTTCTCTTCTCTTCTCTTCTCTTCTCTTCTCTTCTCTTCTCTTCTCATCTCAATCTGTTGGACTTGATGATCTCAAAGGTCTTTTCTAACCTGGTCTATTCTATTCTATTCTATCCTATTCTATTCTATCCTATCCTATGCTAATAATCTCAAGCTGCAGCACACACCACCAAAAGAGCAAACTGGATTGATTTCCTGGGGCAATTTTAATCTGTTTATTCAGAATAAAAAGCTCCTAAATGAACATCTGCCAGATGTTATGCTCAAAAAAAATTTATTAAGTCCCAGCACCTCAAAAATATTCCCAGTGAGTCTTCCTTCAGCATCACAAGCTTTGACACTTTGTTGGATAAAATGCCTTACAGCGAGAGGAAAGCAGACATGCCAAATCAGTTAAAGCTCAGTGCACAATGCGAAAGGGCAACAGTTGGCAAGTATGCAAATATGATATCTGTTAAATGACTGCCTTCATGATTAGAAGCCCTTGCCAGAGTTACTTCAGACTGCAAAAGTCTCTCCCTTATGCAACACTGAATCTTAGTGTGGTGGCTGTGTGGCTTTGACACCTTTGGATCTTTACAACTGACACACAATGCAAGAGCAGCTTGCTTGCCTCAGAGCACATTTAAAGGACCTCTGGGTAGCATGGTCGGAATCAATACCATAGCACAAATTAGCATGAAGCTCAGAACAGGGGAAAAGAGGTGGGGGTTGGTCTCTTCTCCTGGCAACCAGCACCAGAACAAGAGGACACAGTCTCAAGCTGGGAGCAGATGTTGGTCACTTAGAGGGTAGAAGGGCTATGCAGAGGGACCTCGATCGACCAGACAGATGGGCGGAGTCCAACGGGATGGCATTCAACAAGTCCAAGGGCCGGGTGCTGCACTTTGGCCACAACAACCCCATGCAGAGCTACAGGCTGGGGTCAGAGTGGCTGGAGAGCTCCCAAACAGAGAGGGACCTGGAGGTACTGATCGACAGCTGCCTGAACATGAGCCAGCAGTGTGCCCAGGTGGCGAAGAAAGCCAATGGCATCCTGGCCTGCATTAGGAATAGTGTGGCCAGCAGGAGCAGGAGGTCATTGTGCCCTGTACTCTGCTTTGGTTAGGCCACACCTTGAGTCCTGTGTCCAGTTCTGGGCCCCTCAATTTAAGAAGGACATCAAGACACTTGAAGGTGCCCAGAGAAGGGCAATGAGGCTGGTGAGAGGCCTTGAGCACAAGCCCTATGAGGAGAGGCTGAGGGAGCTGGGGTTATTTAGCCTGGAGAAGAGAAGGCTCAGGGGAGACCTTCTTGCTCTCTACAACTACCTGAAGGGAGGCTGTAGCGGGGAAGGGGTTGGCCTCTTCTCTCAAGCAACCAGCACCAGAACAAGGGGACACAGTCTCAAGCTGCAACAGGGGAAATTTAGGCTTGAGGTGAGGACAAAGTTCTTCACCGAGAGAGTGATTCACCATTGGAACGTGCTGCCCGGGGAGGTGGTGGAGTCACCGTCCCTGGAGGTGTTCAGAGGGGACAGGATGTGGCACTTGGTGCCATGGTCTAGTCATGAGGTCTGTGGTGACAGGTTGGACTCGATGATCTTCAAGGTCTCTTCCAACCTTGGTGATACTGTGATACTGTGATACTGTGAAGCTGCACCAGGGGATGTTTAGGCTCAAAGTGAGGAGAAAGTTGCTCCCAGCAAGAGAGATTTGCCATTGGAATGTGCTGCCCAAGGAGGTGGTGGAGTCACCATCCCTGAAGGTGTTCAGAAGGGACTGGACGTGGCACTTGATGCCATGTTTTAATTAGTCCTGAGTTGTTGGGTGATTTGCCTTGATGATCTCTGAGGTTTTTTCCAACCTTATTGATTCTATGATTCTATCAAAAAAACCCAACCATCCAACCAACCAACCAAAAAAAAACCCCAACAAAAGCAAAAACAAAACCCACCCCCCCCCAGAGTATGGCAAAATATATTTAATATTAGTAAAGAGAAGCAGGATAGGTTGTGGCACACTTTTGGCTTAGTCCAGAATATTCATGAAAGCAGACAGACACACAGCCTTTAGACATATGCTTAATTTGCATGTATGTTACTGGACAAGAGTATCAGATGATTTAGAGATGAAAAGGATTTTGAACAGAATCGAATTAACCAGGTTGGAAGAGACCTTTGAGATCATGGAGTCCAACCTATCACCCAACACCATCTCATCAACTAAACCATGGCACCAAGTGCCTCAACCAGTCTCTTCCTAAACACCTCCAGGGATGGTGACTCCACCACCTCCCTGGGCAGTACATTCCAATGGCCAGTCTCTCTTTCCATGAAGAACTTCTTCCTAACATCCAGCCTAAACCTCCCCTGGCACAGCTTCAGACTGTGTCCTCTTGTTAGGTGAAGAACAGTCATATTCACAAGTGTTTATTTCACAAGTGTCTTTATTTCAAGGGGAGAAAGTATGCCTCTTGCTGATCTGTCTTTCCTCTCTTTGTACCCAAAGAATTCAGGCATTCCACAAAGTGGAGAGCAGGAACTCTTATACTGAGCAGAAACTATGGGAGGTACTCTAGAAGCAGCTTTCTTGTCCACCTTTATCTTCAACATTTTCAGGGTACACAAATTTCCCAAGACAGAGCAAGCAATGGATTTTAAAGGCTGCATGAAGCTATCATGTTATGCAATTATTCCCTTTCAGTTGGTTGAACTATGTACAGAGCAAAGCACACTGAAGGCTGGCAAAAATGTCACAGCCTGGCCTAGAATGAGTTCCTCTATTATGGGTTATGAGGTACTGGAGTACTGGAATTGTGCTGGCCTGCAACAGGATGGTGTGGCCAGCAGGAGCAGGGAAGTCATTCTGTCCCTGTACACAGAACTGGTTAGGCCACACCTTTGAGTTCTGTGTCCAGGCTCCTGGACCCCACACTTTAGGGAAGATGCTGGGATGCTGAAATGTGTCCAGAGAAAGGCAACAAAGCTGGGGAGGGGTTTGGAGCACAGCCTCTGTGAGGAGAGGCTGAGGGAGCTGGGGTTGCTTAGCCTGGAGAAGAGGAGGCTCAGGGGAGACTTTTCTTGCTGTCTCCAACTACCTGAAGGGAGGTTGTAGCCATGTGGGGGTTGGTCTCTTCTTCCCAGGCACCCAGCACTAAAACAGAGGGTACAGTCTCAAGCTGTGCCAGGGGAGGTTTAGGTTGACGTTAGGAAGAAATTCTTCCCAAAAAGAGAGATTGGCCTTTGGAATGTGCTGCCCAGGGAGGTGGAGGAGTCACCATCACTGGAGGTGTTTAGGAAGAGCCTGGATGAGGCACTTGGTGCCATGGTTGAGTTGATGAGATAGTGTTGGGTGCTAGGTTGGACTTGATGATCTCCAAGGTCTTTTCCCACCTGGTCTGGTCTATTCTATTCTATTCTATTCTATTCTATTCTATTCTATTCTATTCTATTCTATTCTATTCTATTCTATTCTGTTCTGTTCTGTTCTGTTCTGTTCTGTTCTGTTCCGTTCCGTTCCGTTCCGTTCCATTCCATTCCATTCCATTCCATCCCATTCCTGAGCCAGGAGCTTTTCCACACTAACCTCCATACTAAGTCAGATAGTTAGTGCTTGATTAAACATGTGCTTTGAGAAGGGCATCCATTCTTGACTGTAAAAAATGAGGTGACAGAGAATTTATCAGCTCCTTCTACCCAGTGGCTAATTACCTCCCTCTTAGACGCTTGTGTCTAATTTCTCATTTGAATTTGGCTTCGCTTCCAGTCGCTGATTCTTGATGTGCCTTTCTCTGCTAGATTAAAGAGCCATTCAGTAACTGGTATTTACTCCCCATGAAGGTTCTTACATGCTATAATCAAGCTGTCTTTTGATCTGTTTGATAAGATAAACAGATTGAGCTCTCCCTGTTCCCTCTCTTTTCTTTCCCTCTCTGCCAGCCATCAAAACATATCTGTGGTTTATTTCTATATCCTCTGTGGTATTTCAACATCCTTTTAAATGTTGACATCAGGACTGTATGCATTATTCCACATCAAGTCCCAACAATGTCACACAGAAAGAAAAGTCAATTTCCGCCTCCTACTCACTATTCTGTTGTTTATACCAGCAAGAATTGAATTAGCACTTTTTGTGCCTCTCCTTCCTGCAAGAACAGTCTCTGCTGCCTGCTTGGAAATGGAGAGTTTGGTTTGGCTCGGGTTTAGCCTACCATGCCATGAGGTGAAACCCTGATTTTGGCAGTCCTATTACTCTCAACAGTATTTAGAATAGAATAGAATAGAATAGAATAGAATAGAATAGAATATAGACTAGACTAGAATAGGGAAGAATAGAATAGAATAGAATAGAATAGAATAGAATAGAATAGAATAGAAGAATAGAATAGAATAGAATAGAATAGAATAGAATAGAAAATAGACTAGACTAGAATAGGAAGAGGAAATAGAATAGAATAGAATAGAATAGAAAATAGCCTAGAATAGAATAGGAAGAATAGAATAGAATAGAATAGAATAGAATAGAATAGAATAGAATAGAATAGAATAGAATAGAATATAGATTATTGAATTGAATTGCATTGAATTGAATTGAATTGCATTGAATTGAATTGAATTGAATTGAATTGAATTATTGAATTGAATTGAATTGAATTGAATTGAATTGAATTGAATTGAATTGAATTGAATTGAATTGAATTGACCAGGATGGAAGAGACCTTTGAGATCACTGAGTCCAACCTATCACCCAACACAATCTAATCATTCCATTCCATTCCATTCCATTCCATTCCATTCCATTCCATTCCATTCCACTACTATTCTATTCTATTCTATTCTATTCTATTCTATTCTATTCTATTCTATTCTATTCTATTCTATTCTATTCTATTCTATTCTCCCATCCCATCCCATCCCATCCCATCCCATCCCATCCCATCCCAACCCGTTCCATTCTGAGTGGTTCAAACAGGGATGTCCAGTACATTTTGAGATGCTATTGTGTTCCCTGCCTGGTATTCATCTAACAGTCTCAATGGTCTCCCATAGGTCCCATGTGACACCTGCCAGCCCCATAGGGTTATCTTGGATAACCTGAGGAATCCTAAATAGCAGTAGTCCATGGAACTGAATCACCCCACATAGCTGGGATGACTAGTCAGGCTTCACCAACTGTAACATGATTAGATGGTGTTGGGTGATAGCTTGGACTTGATGATCTCAAAGGTCTTTTCCAACCTGGTTAATTCTATCCCCTCCCTTCCCCTCCCCTCCCCTCCTCTTCCCTCCTCTACCCTCCTCTCCCCCACCTCTCCAAACCTCTCCTCAATTCTCTCCTCTTCTCACAGTATCACAAATTAGGAAGAGACCTCGAAGATCATCAAGTCCAACCTGCCACCACAGACCTCATGACTAGACCATGGCACCAAGTGTCTCTCTCTTCTCTCTTCTCTCTCCTTCTCTCTTCTCTCTTCATCTCTCTTCTCTTCTCTTCTCTTCTCTTCTTCTCTTCTCTTCTCTTCTCTTCTCTTCTCTTCTCTTCTCTTCTCTTCTCTTCTCTTCTCTTCTCTTCTCTTCTCTTCTCTTCTCTCTTCTCTTCTCTTCTCTTCTCTTCTCTCTCTTCTTTTCTCTTCTCTCTTCTCTCTCCTTCTCTCTTCTCTCTTTGTCTCTCTTTCTCTTTCTCTCTTCTTCTCTCTTCTCTCTTCTTCTCTCTTCTCTCCTCTACCTTTTCACTGACTGTAACAGGACCTATTTATGCCTAGATGCCTGAATTAAGGTGTTTTGGACACGGACAGCTAAATTAGACTGTCTTGATTTTGAACCGAATCCTGTCCTTCTGGTTGCTTCACAATGAGGGGTGACCTTATTGCTCTCTACAACTACCTGAAGGGAGGTTGTAGACAGGCAGAGGGTGGTCTCTTCTCCCAGGCAGCCAGTACCAGAACAAGAGGACACAGTCTCAAGCTGCGCCAGGGCAGGCTTAGGCTGGATGTTAGGAAGAAGTTCTACACAGAGAGAGTGATTGCCCATTGGAATGGGCTGCCCGTGGAGGTGGTGGAGTCACCTTCATTGGAGGTGTTCAGGAGGAGACTTGATGGGGTGCTTGGTGCCATGGTTTAGTTGTTTAGGTGGGCTGGATTGGTTGATGGGTTGGACACGATGATCTTGAAGGTCTCTTCCAACCTGGTGTATTGTATTATTATGGTATTATTGTATTATAGTAATGGGCTGGAACAAAGGCTTGTTTATTTTCTTATGTTTATTTAAGAGTCTTGTCCTCTCATGCTGAGTTAATTGCCAAGATGGACTAGTAATCTGAGGGAAAAGTGGTGCTTTTTAACTGTGTGGTCATGATTTAGAACCTTTGCTTGACAGATCTCTGTAAGTCCTTGAAGCTCTTTCATCTCACAGTGTTGGTATGTTGGTGGGGGTGGGGTTTGGTTTTTTTTTGCTTTCAATAAACCTTTAATTCCCAATACACTTTGAGCATTTTAGCTACTTATTTTTACCCCCCCAAGATTAAAGTAGTGTTAATTTTACACTTCTGTCATTGAAAGAGAAGTTTTAACTTCAGGCCATAAGGCCACTGATTAAATGAATCTCTTTTTTTTTTTTTTTTTTTACATAGTCTTTCACTGTTCTTCAATTGTCAAACTATAATTTTCAAATTAGCTCCTATGAGAGCATAATGCAGGGAACAAGGGTTAAAACTAAGTCCTTTTGATCTTCCTGAGGCTGAAAATAGCTTTTCATGTGTCTACTAATAACCCATTACACAGTGCACTTTTTCTCTTGCTAGTCTTCCCTTTTGGGTGCTTTTTGTTCCCATTAGAAAGACAAGAACAAAGGACTGAGCTCTGCATGTGAAATTAAATGTCCTGTGTAGTCACTCTTATTTCCTGCAAACTTTCTTCTCAGTGTCTTGAGACTGCCCTTAACCACTCCCTCACAAGGCATCTCCCTGGGAAGATACTGGAAGAGATTGCCCTAGAAGCTACCCCACAGCACATGGAGGACAGGGAGGTGATTTGGAATCACAGAATCAACAAGGTTGAAAAAGACGTCAAAGATCATCAAGTCCAACCCAGTACCCAACACCTCAGGACTACTAAACCATGGCTTCAAGTGCCACGTCCAATCCCCTCTTGAACGCCTCCAGGGATGGTGACTCCACCACCTCCCTGGGCATCACATTCCAATGGCTAACAGCTCTCCCTGTGAAGAACTTTCTCCTCACCTCCAGCCTAAATTTGACACGGCCAGCACAGCTTCACCAAGGGCAAGTCCTGCTTGACCAACCTGGTGGTCTTCTGTGGTGGAGAGATTATGTCAATGGACAAGGGAAGAGCTGTGGATATATCTGGATTTTGTAAAAGCCTTTGACTCTCCCCAAAACATGCTTCTCTCTCAACTGGAGAGATACAAATTTGATGGCCGGACTGTTTGGTGATGAGAAATTGGTTGGATGTTCATGTGCCGAGGGTAATGCTCCATGGATCAATGTCTATATAGATATCAGTGACAAATGGGGTCCATACTGGGACCACCCTACAACAACCAGTGCTGTTTAATATCTTAGTCAGTGACATAGGCAGTGGCATCAAGTGCACCCTCAACAAGGTTGCTGATGACATGAACCTGAGTGGTGCTGATGACATGCCTGAGGGATGGGATTGCCATTCAGAGGTACTTGTCCAAACTTGAAAATTCAGCCTGTGTGAACCTCATGAGGTTCAATCAGGCCAAGTGCAAGGTCCTTAGAAGACACAGTCTCAAGCTGCACCAGGGAAATTTGGGCTCGAGGTGAGGAGAAAGTTCTTCACTGAGAGAGTG